>CM060403.1:49602024-54668289 GCA_030545235.1 Helianthus tuberosus | reverse complement strand
GGTCAAAGATTACAACCCTAACCCGACCCATATAAATTTGTGTCAACCCAACCCATTTAACCCATATTTTTAAATGAGTCATACAAGTTGACGATTTATAAACGACTTGTTGGGTTTTAAGCGGGTTATCAATAACAGTTTTAATGATGAGTACGAGTGTCACAAATAAATAATATAATGTGTCAAAACTAACACTATTATAACTAACCATGTAAAATAGAAACGGAAAAAACAAAAACAAAAATATAAAAGATTTTTTTTTCTAAATAGTTCAACAGGTTAATGGGTCAACCCGTTTTATACAGGTCAACCCGTACCCGACCTGTTTTTTTAAACGGGTCGTGGTAGTTGACCCAAACCTATTTTGTCGTGTCGGGTTCGGGTCGGGTTCGCGGGTCGTGTCAAGAATTGCCACCCCAAGCTGAGGCACACTAAATGCGCTGCGACTGGTGAGGCACGCCTTTAGACGTTGAGGCGCAATTTCAGGCTAGAAGTCACCCGAAACCCCTAAAACATCCTAAATGAAACCCCAAAAACCCCTAGGCACCGGGCTCGGACTATGCGCCGTGAGTGCGAGTAGGCGCTTTGACAACATAGGTTTAGCCTTAGGGTTTAGCTTTAGGTTTTTAAATAAGGGTTTAGGGTTTAGGGGATAAGGGATAGGGGATGGGGCTTCTGGTTAGGGTTCGACGCGCTGGTTCAAACGCCGCTAGAATGAGTTCAATTTCAATCATAGTTCCCATTTGACCCGGTTTCCTACGTTTCTTAGGTTGTGTACCGGAACCAACCCCTATATATATAACAAGCTCTATAAAAGAAGAATCGACTTTAAACTATAACTCATGTCACTATTTCTCACAAATGCATTCACTTCTGTGTGTGTGTGTGTGAGTGAGAGAGAGAAAGAGAACCTGATAGCACAACTGCTAGTGAAGAAACAACAGCAGAAGAAAGTTTGACTAGATTGAGAATGGATATGTTGAAGGCAATATTGTTGACTATGTAAAGTAAAGGCATGAGTGGTGATCCATCACAACCTGGATAAGAAAGAGGTCACAAGAACGTCTATATGGAAACCATTAAGAAGCACAAGTCACAATCAGTCAATTCTTCAATACACCAATCAGTGTATCAGACCTTTAATAAATCCATTCATTATAAAGTTGTTATTAACATGTAAATAGCAACCAACTGTTTGTGTAGATCAAGATTTAGTCAAGAATAGCAACCATTATTGAATAAAATCAAAAGTTCAAAACAAATTCAATTCATTGGTGAATGAGAAAAAAAAACCCTGACATAGCTAGCTAGTATATACGACAATTAAGCATGCCATTGGGGGTTGAGGTTGTAGCGTGCTCCTAAATATTTTGAATTTACATATGGTAACGATTACAGGTGGAAATTTCGACCCGTTTACCTCTGAATGAAGCAAGTTAGGTTGTGTAAAAAGGGTTAAACCAAAGAATTTAGCAGAAGGGGGAATCAGCACTTAATAGGTCCAAAATTCAAGAATATTACCAGATGAAGAGGGCCCGATATTAAGAAAGCAACCGGCACCACTCTTTATGTATGAAGGAAGCTCATGAAAAGGTATGCCTTTGAGATTTGATAAGAATGGAAGAAACAGAAGCACGAAAAGAGCCTACATATATATAAGAAACACACTTTTGGGTTGGGATATATTTAATTTTATTTATAAATCAAAGAACACTCCACTTAGTTGACAAGATAATAAAAAAGTACCTGGAACCCAGAACCAAATGAATTTACAACAAATATGTCAAGCAACTTCCCCTGTACAACATCAAAAGTTAGACATAATAACCAAGCAATGTAATTTCTCAAATGCTGACCAGCATACCTTAAGATGGGTAACAGCATCAATAAAAACATATTCCTGTTCACTCAAACAAGCTAAAGTTATTTACCTTTTTTTTAATATATAACTTGCTTGAATTGAATTATGAACATTGTTCCTTGTATTACCTTGATAATTGTTGCACCAGCCTGGAATGCACTTGATACAACCATCATAATTGGCCACAATAACCCAACTCCCGAAAGCATTTGACCACTCTCTGATCCACTGCCATCAAAAACAACACTTTGATGCTTCCTTTCCATTCTTTTGATAAAAACAAGAATTATAATACCTTGCAATGGCTGTAACGACCCCAGCAGCCACAAGTAGACATCCTGCAATTTTATTCCATGAGTACCTTCTTCCTAGAAGTAGAGCAGAAAATCCCAGCTGCCATAACAAAAACGTCTGCAAGCAACAGAGGGAGGGTTTACATGTAAGATATACCTCAGTAGGCACTATACATGCATACATACATATGCCAACTTGTAAATGATGACAAATGTTTGAAACCCACTTTAAAGAGCTTTACCATATCCTTATCATAATAAATCATTCCAAAGAATGCCACGTGTCACTACCAGAATCGCTCTCCCACATATAGGAATATACATGCTAAATCTTTATATAATCTCTATCTCTATCCCTGTCTCTTATCTTTATTTGTATACCCAATAAATAAAAATCTTGGGGACACATGGCACAATTCTATGCAACCTTAATTTTTTTTTTTCGCCTAAACCGTATACCTATTTAACTTACACGTGGATCCTTATCCATTTCAAATTTACCCGATTTCCTTTTCAATATTATATTTAATACCTTCCCTATTTCGTTTTCATCAACCTCGAACGTTTTCATTAATTAAACTTTATCATTTTTATAACAAGCCTTTAATTGACCATTATTTTGTTTTTATTTTTCTAAATTTAAGAGTTGACAGAGATGTGATTCTCATTTTCCTCGCCTTTTATGATTCACACATATTTAAAATCACAAAAATTAAATCAAATATTACTAATTCAAGCCGTGTAATACCTAGTACTGTCATAAGTAGGGGGGGGGGGGGGGGGGGGGGGGGGGGTTAAGCAGCAATTGGATGGGTCAAAATGGATATGTGTCAATATGGGTCTGGTTGACCCAAAGCACCTTTTGCCCAAAAGTTTCAGGTTTTAGCATGTAATTGGTTTGTCAAATATAATTACAAACCATGGGTATAACTTTAAATAACTGTATGACCTAGTTGACCCGGTTCTCTTTTTACTATTCTTTTTTATTTTCCCCTTTTGACCTGCTAAAAATAAAAAATAGTCCAAATCAACCGACTATCGAGTTACTCCATCATTTTATATCAAAATTAACTATTATTAAGTAGGCTAAAAAAATTCTGCAGAAAATGACAGTACCTGATTTAATATTGGTATAGCTGGTCCAGGGAGCATTGCTGTATAAAGAAACATATTTTTTCAGTTCAACAAAAGTAATCTAGGTACCCTGATTGGCTTCCACATTACCTGTTTTGCTAATTAAAACAACGTAGCTCAAATTTGCTTTCTCAGGTAGCATAACTTTTAAAACTATATAATGGTCCATCGTGATTGGAATAAACGCAACCATGCACAACAACAAGGCATCTCGACATAAAACGAGGCACAAAGGTTTGCTTTGAAAGTGATTACATGATAAAGGATAAATACATTAATCAGATAATTTGCTGGAATAAACAGGACGTGGAAAATAATGTTTGGATCTGTATTTACTATTGAAAGTGTTATCTCTATTATTACCTTACAAAGCATCTCTTTAGACAACATTGTAATTTCACAAACTTCCTGTTACAACTTTCAAAGTATAGGATACAAGTTATCTATGCAATAGTCCCTAATTTGTCCCCATCAAATAACTTCTCCTAATTAATACATTATATTTGATGCATATGATGTTATTTAATTCACTACATTAAATATTATATTATTTATAATACTTTAAATTTACATTTGATGTCTATATTTTTTATAACTAAATACTACTATTCACATATAATAATAATACCCAAATATAATCGGTGTTTAAGGCAGGTCGGGTTAGATTACGCTCTCCAAAAGAACCTGTTACATGCTACTAGAGGTGGCAAAATGGATGGGTTGGATTGGATTGGTTGTTGGGTTAGGATGAGTTTGGGTTAGAATGGGTTTGGGTCAAGATGGGTAAAAGAAAGAAGAAGGTCAGGATGGGTTTGGGTCAGGATGAGTTCGGGTCAGGATGGGTTTGGGTCAGGATGGGTTGAGAATAAATCAATAATAATAAAAAATGAAAAAAATTATAAAAAAATGAAAAAAATTATAAAAAATTAAAAAAAAATTAAAAAAAACGAAAAAAATTAAAAAAAATTAAAAAAAAGGAAAAAAATTAAAAAAGCGAACTTTTCCTGCATAACATACATGATGTTATGATGTACCTTCGATCTCTGTTTGATGAGTCTACTACTATATTTATTTAATACCAACATACCTGATGTTATGATGTACATTTGCTCGCTGCACTTTTCCTGCATAACATGTCATATTTTACCCATATGCAACATACAAAACAGTAATTAAAACCAATTTTTACCCAGTTGTAAGCAACCAAAAAAGAGTTTTTAGAACACATACAAAACATCATATCTTATGCTCCACTGAAAAATAAAAAAACTTTCTTACTTTCACAGCATAAAACAAGCATACTAAACCATACCAGTAGTGGCCGATCCATACAGGGCCGGTCTCAGTTGCGATCTAAATGGGTTCTAACTGTTATCTTCTAGCAACCTTTTAGAAGACTTGCATACAAACATAACTTATGTTAAATGGTGGAGTGATTAAAAACATGTTCAAAATGGCTTTTGTAAAGAGCCTGAATAATAAATCTCAGTCGGTCCAAACTTGGCCAGATTTGTGAACCGAACTGGACCAAGAGACCGGAGTCAGACCATACAATACTCGTTCAACCCGGTTTCAGCCGTACTTAATACAGACTATGTGAAGCAGTATACATTGTATTGATCCTTGACAATGGTTTAAACAAACAAACAACTCATTCTCGAAGCCTACATTATGCATTTTTTAACCCAAATAATTACCAAATTGGCATTTTTTAGAATCACATAATTGCAAAATTGGAATATTTAAGCCTACATTATGCATTACATGAAACTAACTAAGATGCAGAAAAAAGGTAAGATATAAAGTAAACGATGAAAAGGATAGAGAAGCCTAACAAGGATCACACGATTACACTGCTGGTAAATTTCTTCAACCTCACATAGGAATTTCATCAAACACCTTGTATGTGTTGCAGCACCGCCTTAAGTCCACCGGAAACAGTACTTTCCGGCAACCAAAAACCAACAAGTTTTCCACAAATCAACACCATATGTACACGAACAATCAATCAATCGAAAATGCAGTTGACCATCTGGAAGAATTGATAGTCCGTCGGATCGAAAAATATTCTGATCAATCACGATGGTTTTACACACACAGAGCAACGGTGGTTTCACACACTATCAACGGTGGTTTCACACACAAGATGCACTATTGTTTTACTTTTCTTGTTATTGAATATAGTGAAAGTCTAAGTGATAGAATGAAGAAGAGGAGAGGACATGAGCGATCGTCTTCACGCCAGTAAGTTTTTTAGGGTACCCATCCTGACCCGTTCAATAATATTAAAATACCCATCCTGACCCATTCAAGGTAATAAATGAAACTTGATAAGCCCATTCTGACCCCTTAAGTTTATTTGCTAACCCAAAACAGCCCATGACTCTTCTTTTTTAGGTCCATATCAACCCATATTTATATCATTGGGCCAGAATTGCCAGGTCTACATGCTACCCATGAATCGTCACATGCATGCCCACGTTCAACATGTTTTGGTTTCTTTTTAGTTTTATGAGTCATATGTTATGGAGTCAAAAGAATTAGTGGAGGTAGTGGTTTATATATGGTTATGCCTTTCTTTTAATTCCGTTGTTTTGAAAGCTATTTATGCCATACGTATTGTTAGTTTCTGGGTATGAATGAAATTATGAAAAATAGAGAAGGGTCTCAAGTCTTGTTTCTTGCTACTTTCTTTTGAGTTTAACCCACTCAACGGGTTATTTATCACAAATCCGATTGGTACATATCAGAACCTCGGAGAGCGACACCCACTAGTCATTGGATAATCAGATGCTTAAGTAAGTGAGTTGAGACACAAACAGATACTGTATATCTGACACCTAAACTGGATAATGAGAAGCAAAGTATGTTTTATCAAAAAATGACTCTTTGTAAGGAAAAATACCTGCGGAGTACATCCCAGCAACAACTCCTAGGGCTTCTAGCATACCAATAACCGCAAATCGCCATTTTGGAAGGCGCATCATCTCGTTAGTTACAATTCCAGCACGATGCCTTATATACAGTATGGTAAAATAAATCACCACATACCTGTTTTAAACATGGTAAGTCAATAATAAGTTTCGGTAGGAAACGGTGAATAATTATTAATTAATTATTACCCAAAAGTGTTGAGCTGAGCTAAAAAGAAGGGATAGTCCTTCATTGGCACCAGAGCAAGTTTATACATGACACGATTCCCAACAGCTAAGACTAAGGTAACAGCAGACCAAAACACAACTTTGCTGTTTGAGCTCTGTGATTGTGAAGTGTTGTTGTTGTTGTCTGAAGAAGAAGAGCGAAATTTAGGGTTTTGGAAGCGTTGAATTGGAGCGATCTTCCTCCTCCTCCTGTAACTGATGCCGGATCCAGATGCATCTGCATCGTGACCATGTAAGTGTAAGAATATTGAGGGGGGATTTCTAGGGTAAGCAGGTTTTGATCCATTGAATGCCAGATTAGCCTTCCCCAGCTGCGGAACTGCGAATGCAAAACACTGGATCATTATTTCACTTTTCAACAAGATTCACCTCCTTTGCATTGTATTGTATATTCCTTTCCTCAAATTTCTATCATTTTGGGCATTCACAGACACGTGTTACTTCGGCCACACCCTTTTATTTTGCTTTTAAATATACTAGGTGTACACCCGTGTGAACACACCGGTTTGTTTTAATAACGATCGGAAGCAAATACTAAAAAACATATTATAATATATTATTTAAATTCTTTATGTTTAGTTACATATCTTTATAAAACAATGTTAAAGACAATTTGTTTTGGTGTACATGTTTGATATAGAAATAAGGTAAGTAATTGATAATATTTTGTCGAAAATGAAAGCATGACCTAATTTTATGTTGTCTAATAACTTCTTATATATGATGTAAATTTTTTTGGACACTTTGTTAGTGTAAAATTCAGTAAAGGTCCATTGTTATTGTATAATTCAATAATACTCAAAACAGATTATAATATATGATTTAAATTCTTTGCATTTAGTTACATATCTTTATAAAACAATGTTAATGAAATTATGTGTTAGTGTACATGGTTGATATACAAATAAGCTAAGTACTTGGTAATATGTTGTCTAAAATGAAAACATGAACTAATATGTTGTCTAAAATGAAAACATGAACTAATTTTTTGACACATTGTTACTTGTGACGCAATGGTGAACACACGGGTATGTTTAATAAAGATCGAAAACAAATATTAAGAAAGTATGCGTTAGGACATAAAAATTTCATTACCATGTTACAAAAAAATTAGAGAAAAACGCAATTTGCGTCTCTGTGGTATGTGAAAAACATCACCCTGTTTGACTGTTTCACAATTGTGAAATGTCTTTTATACCCTCAAATCTTAATGATAAACATATATGTATGATTAGAACATTCACACTTCTCAATAAAACCATTTTCATCTTCTCTCAAGTCCCAAAACACAGATCTTCATCTTCATCTTCATCTTCATCGGATCATCTTCATCGGATCATCTTCATCTTCATCGAAATCATCTTCCTCTTCTGTAATCTCCACCGATCATCAGCTTCATCTTCATCATCTTCATCTTCTATAACAATCGAAGGTAATATCACATACCTAAAACATGATCGACACTCTGTTTTTGATATGCTAGAATGTAACAGGTTTTGTGTGAAAATATTGTTTGATTCTTGTGGGTTTTTATCTCGGGTATCAAAACAGAGGTTTGGGTTTTGGTTATTATGAAGGTTTGTTTCAGGTTTTATATGAAAATATTGTTTGATTCTTGTGGGTTTTTGTCTCGGGTATCAAAACAGAGGTTTTGTTTGATTATTGTGGGTTTTTGTCTCGGGTAGCAAAACAGAGGTTTTGAATGTGTTTTCGGTTCCTCATATGAGATCAACTGTGTTTTGGTTTTGATTCTTGTGGGTTTTTGTCTCGGGTATCAACTGAGTATATTGTTCAAAATGTATCATTGATTTCTATAGTTTCAGATCTCATGTGATCATTTGGCTGATTCTTGTGTGTTTTTCTCTAAAAACAATTACAGTACAGATCTAGGTTGTTTATGGAAACTATGATACTTGTGGGTTTTAGTTTCTGAATCAAATGCGAAGAAACAAATGATGGAAATTGATAAAGCGCATCAGTGTGTAGTTATTTGAACACATCAATATTGATACTTGAAATGTGAAAATTGATTTTTGGTTATTTGAGAATTGTTTAAAAAGATGAACTAAATCAGAATTAAATTTTATACAAATGAACTGATCGGATCAGTTTCGGATTGATGTGTTCTTCATATTGATTTTTGGTTTGATTCGATGATATGGGTTCCTCATATTGGTCATTTGAATGTGTTTATATTGGTCATTTGAGAATTGTTTAAGAAGATGAACTAAATCAGAATTAAATTTTATACAAATGAACTGATCGGATCAGTTTCGGATTGATGTGTTCCTCATACAACAGTTTGTGGTTTGATTCGATGATATGGGTTCCTCATAATGGTCATTTGAATGTGTTTATATTGGTCATTTGAATGTGTTTTATTGTACAGAATGGCTGCGGATGTAAAGATACGCAAAAAACCAAGCACGAAGGCGAGAACACTTGACAACCTCCTAGAAGATGGTGCGGTGCACATAAGGAAGTAATTGATCAGAACGATCAATTGTATATGAATGAATATAACCCCAGTGGCAGATATGTAATTAGCGAGCTCTGGAATTTCAAGGAAAATCGAAGAGCTACACTGGGGTTATATTCATTCATATGAATGAATATAACCCAAGTGGCAGATATGTAATTACCTACACTGGGATTATATTCATTCATATATGCTACATTCCGAAGTGCACCCATCAGCAAGGATCCACAATTGCTTGTGGTGATACGACATTTTGTCTCTGTATTGTATGTTACGGTCTTTTGTTATCGAGTCTGTAAGTCCTGTCAAGTCTACGAAGTTGGTATGACGTGTTTTCTCTGTATTGTATGTATTAAAACTTTACATTTAATATACAATTTAGGCTTTAATAATTTGTTATATATAGTATACACATAATTATTAGATTGCATTTATTTAAAAAAGATTTGATTATTAGATTGCATTTATTAGATTTAATATACAATTTAGGCTTTAATTTTTCTCAAAAAATTATTAGTTCAGGTTTGATATAGAAATAATCTAAGTAATTGATAATATGTTGTCTACAAATCCGATTATTAATCATTTCTAAATGTTTTCTAACCATTTGTATCTAAAAATCAGATTATTAATCATTTCTTCATGTTTTCTAACCATTTGTGTCTAAATAACCCGAACAACATGCCATATACTTGTAGACAATGTCATTTTATTGCCTACTATGCCGTCGATCGCCTAAAACCACTTGGAATGCCCTGCCAAAGTATAGATACCATGATTGCATATCGAGCAGCAAAGGCAAAGCCGATTTTAAGGAACCTTTGCTTTAGTTCATGCATCATCTTTTATCTTTTACGTTTTTAAACACACTGGCATTCTAAGTAAAGCAGAACAATTATATTTCTTAAACTGAGTTTCTATTTTTTTTCATGTCTAACTGGGATATAAGGTGTGGCCATAAGCATCAGTATCACTAATAAGAAGAAAATAACCAAAATTCTGATAAAGTATAAAATTTCAAAATTTGACAAATCAAAACAAACTCTTAAATAATAAGTCAAGAAGTCGAACACATACAAAAGAGAAATATTGATCATGGTATTTTCACTTCCATGTTTATAAACTTGCGTATTTTTTTCTATTACATATCAAATTAGACTCTACATACAAAACATGGAATAGAAATAACCTTTAACATACCCTAAAAATACCTTACGAACTCACAATTTGTAAACTATGATTCAACCCCGAAACCGACCCTGAATCATTTAAGCATGGCGTCCTGTTTCTGAACTGTTTTGCCAGCCATAACCATCGCTTATAATGGTTGTTTAGACACCATTAGCAGCCCCAAAACTGCACCTAATTGCATGTTGTTGCTATTCCTTTTGTTGTTTTGTTATGGTACTCGTTACCCCTACTATCCAATCTTATTTGACCACTGTTTACAGCATCGAGGCACCACCCACGCAGCCACAAACAACCCAAATCGCTGCTGCCCCAACACAAGGATTTGCTCAAGAAACCGTAGGACGCATGACAATGTGGTCTGGTTCACTGCACTTTTATAACAAAGTCCTTATGTTAGTTTTTCAATTATAATTAAATCTCGTTTTACTACACCATTACCTATAGAGTAAACTCAATAGGAAGTATCTAATCGTTAATACGAACTCAAGTTAGCAGAGACTATCATAAATAAGCGGTTGTAAATTTACCTGTTTAAATACGTTGATTTTTTTTGTCCAAATAAGCACCAAGCAATATCAAATCCATTCCACAATGACCATTTTTATGCACTTGATTTTTAAGTCCAGTTGAATGTAAAAACACATCTGCATCAACATCAAAATCATCAAATAAAGTCTTAGTTTTTAGCACATGAATGAATAAATTTTCGTTCAAAAAGTTCAAAATAATACACTTTACACTCCAAATCAATTCTTAATGTTAAACTATGTTTATAATAATAATAATAAACTATGTTAAAGCTATATATGGGGTATGTCACTCAAAATTCAATAATCTCAGCATGTACCCTATGATAGAGATTCATTATCTCTATAACTTGTCAGTTTATATTCTACAAACTCTTAGCGACCAATTGGGATGAATTTCATTTTAGAATGAACATAACTAAAAGGTTTAACTTTATCACAATTATAATTAGTTCATGATTAATAACAGTTTTAAAATCTAACCATTACCTTGAACCTAATGACTTTCATGCCAAGATCCAGGGATGTTTGGGATACTTAGCAGCAACCTTTCGTAAAATATCGTAGGAAAACCCAAACAGTGTTTCTGGCTTTGGTGCAGCCTTTCTTGCATTGTCAATGTCTGCAAAAAACCTAAATCAGAAAGGTTGGAAATAAAATTTGAAATCGGTAAATATAATAAACCTGCCACTTACGTAGATTCAGGCCATCCTCATTCATAATGCTTTTTCCTAATGTTTTCTTTGCTTTTTAGGGGGAAGATGGGTGCTTCTCTCCATAGGGCATACAAAGCACAGATTATTGGCGGAAGCCCGCCACATTTAACATATAAAGTTTTTTTATATGTTAAATATGGCGGGCTGCCGCCAATAACCTGTGTTTTGTATGCCCTAGGAGAGAAGCACCTATGTTCCCCTTAAAAAGCAAAGAAAACATTTCATGGCTGATTTGATGTTTTTCGTTGCTGAAAGATCATTAGTCATGACTGTGTGATCATGCTTTACCTGAGAACAAATGCACCAAGTTAAGCTCAAGGTTTTTTAACTTGATCAAATGTCACTTATACCCTTTAATAAAGACCTTGTTCGTTTTTTGCACGCCCTGTTCGTTTTTTTTTTTTAATGTTGAAACAACGTTAAAACCTAAAACCCTATGCTGAAGCGTCGTTTTTTGCACCTGATTGGGCCGAGGCGTCGCCTCAAAACGCTTCACGTGTTTTGACGCTTCAGAGCAAATAAAGCGTTTTGCCAAACGGTTAACGCTTTAAGCGAGCTTAAAGCGCGCTTTTTTAAACTAAGTTTCCAACACAAGAAAACTACACAATTGTTTTATTTTATTTTTTACTATTTTCTTCTTTAGCACATTAAATGTAATATTTGACTGTGATAACAAAAGCAGTGTGACTTACAGGAAGTGACTCCCATATGGCTTCATCAGTCAAATGTTCTTCATTTACTGGCAGTAACGCCTTGCACATTCTGTACACATTACAAATCATTTACAAAATCATTTACAAAATCATTTAAAGCGTGTGTTCAGATTATAGGGTTACTTATTTCAATATTCATTTACAAAATCACCCACAAATAAAACTAAAGCGACCTAATGGTCGGACCATCGGTTCCCCTTCAACAATCAGATTAACAAACTTAGAATGCTTGTACTCCAATTACTGTGTAGGTCTCAGTTGATATGGAAGCAACCATAACAGAGGATACTCAATGGTATTTAATGCTCGGACCATCGGTTCCCCTTCAACAATCACTTGAGGTAAGCCTACAACAGGAACTTTATCTTATGAAAGTCAACTCAAGTTTATAATGTAGATGATACAATCAGTAGCTTAAAAATTTTAAGCATGTAATTGAGCATTCTTGTCAAACACAAAAAATGGTTCTTAAAGTTAACCAATATCCAAAAATGAGCATTCTTGTCTGCAAATCCAATAACATATTCCAAACATAAACCTAGGAACATAAATCCTAACCAACACTTGTGTGTCATCAAATTCTTTAATATAGTTTGAAGTGTCTTAGAGATAAAGGAAGTAAATCAGTTCGGTAAATAGAGTATTATAAAACCTCAAAGTAAGAAATCCCAAGAGTGGTTTTTGAAAAACATATATTAATAAACTTCATGAAGGCACTATGCAAGAACATATACAAATCATATAAAAGATTTGAAAATTTAGTCTTCATGTAAAACTCACAAGACACTTCACTGTTCTTTAACATTAACTCCAGTCTCTACTTCATTATTTTTTATAAGCGGTTCAAGATTAATAACCAATACCATGTGACTAAACCGTTCCTTGTCATCTTCTTTACTCATTGGCAGAAATAAATTAGACTTTAGGGACAAATTTGATGTGATCTTTGCCCCAGCTTCACTGTCATCGAAAGTAGAAATATTTTTAACAAAACAAACAGAAAATTTTAACGAAACAACACGTCATAGAAAGTAGAAAATTTTATATAAAACCAAAACAACTATGTAGAAATATTCTTCACGAAACAAACAGAAAATTTTCCTTTGTACCCACCTTCCGGTCAACTTCCACTGCTTGTCCTGCATCAAAATTAATATCAGAAAAGTCAATCTTTATTAAATAAACCTGTAGCATGTTTGGGTTCCAAAATTATAATTAGGTCCATTGACGTCTTCATTAAAGCAACCAGTAGCAATCTTGGATAAAAGAAATTTACAATAAGGGCATTGTACCAACCAGTAGCAATCTTGGATAAAAGAAACTGGTAAAACTAAAATTGCAAAATTCTAAAAGCAGTGAAACTTTGAATATTCAATAATAAACCATAGTATTACAAAATTATGATTTTGAAAAATAATAAAAATTAAAAATTAAACATTACAATTAACACTTAATAGAATATCTCGTTCTCTCGCCTTCTTCCATGCAATTTCGTTTTTTGTTTTAATTTGTAGATCAGCTAGCATATCACAGGTCTTCTGATCCTGTTTCAGCAAATTTGTAATAAACTCTTCTGCTTTTTGTTTAAACTCTGTTGGAGTAGAAGAGGCAACTTCATCTAGCAGTGCAATGCTACTCCAGGTTTGCTTATAATATTTATCACTAACAATAGCAACTTTTTGGTTGAGTTCTTCAGCGTTTCTTTGTTCTTGGAGTGACCAGGTTGAAAATTCGATTTTAAGATCAGTGGTATCGGACCAGTGGTAGAAGGTTTTCGTTGCCATTTAGGAAGAATGTAAGTGTTTTTGGACGATTTGTTTTAGGATGAATGTTTTTTTTAAACTGAAGTGTTGATGTTTTCAAGTAAAATAATAATGATGCTTTATAGTGTTTAAAATCTTTGATAGAGTAAATGAAGAGACATCTCCTAATTATGATAACCTTTTTTTGAAGGTTTCAATTTTGTTCCTTGGTTTTCTACATATTTAATTTTACTTGTTTTCCCATGAAAACTCATTTTTCAAAGGTTTTGCATTAAAATGCTTAATAGGATAACTGAACAGGCAATTCCCATATACACGTTTTTTACTCTTAAATCATTAAATGTACATGGTTTTTAAGTATAAATGTTAATTTAATGTTTGCCTTTAAAGCTGACCTTTGGCCTGTTACATATACTATATAATAGCATTGCCAATAAATTTTTTTTTCATCAAAACAGATTCATTCAGTGAAACAAAAGTGCAACTATTATTGTTTTGCCTTAGTTCTTATAAATATATTAAAATGGAGTCATATACTTCTGCAAAATCTGACGATTTCAAGCAACGCTTTATTAAACAAATCGAAGACCAAGTTTTGGCTGATAGGTCTACTCTTCAAGAGTTGAAGAGGTGTTTTAACGGACTGGAACTTGGTCTGCTGACAAGAGACCAAGTTTCGAGGGACTTGAGGGCAATGCCGACTACTTCCGTTCGTGACCTGTGTGTTGCGAGTAATATAGAATGTGGAGAAAGAGATCTGGAGTTCATGAGAAAGATCAATGAGATACACCGAGAGGTTCAGTGCTCCATGGAGTTGAAGTTAAAGTTCCTTGATTCTTGCAATTAGAGTTAGATGTCTCTGATTAGTTTTCATTTTTATATGTAATTGCTACTTTCTTAGTACTTCATATTTTATAAGTATTATTTTTTTTATCACAGTTTAGTTTTACATCTTTTCATGAGTTTGAAGATAAAGAGACGGTGTTCCATTTTCGATAAATTAGAAAATATTTCATCTAAATTTTTTTTCTTAACATTGTTGTTTGGTACCATGGATGATCTGTTTAATGTTCATTTATGTACTGACTTTAACAATTTTGGAAGCGAAACAGTTTCAACAAACATGGGTAACTTTTTCCTTAATTTTAATTAAATTAAGATTATTTGGTACTTGTAGATATTCTAGCGCTAAAGTCGAAAGCTACATTAGGGACAACAGCACTCAATATGGTACTCTTACAGACTCAAGTGTAGTTGTTTGATCAATTGATTCTAATGTTTTATTAGCATTTTATTGATTCTTTGTTAGTTACATTTGATGGTGATCATAGAAATAGTTAAGATCTATGAAAAACTTCAATTCAACGAAAGTTAAGTACCTTTTCAAGCTGATGTATAAAATTACTTCTACAAACTTCAATTCGATTATATCTCGGTCACACAGCCACCACAACTTCCGGTCGTTCCCAGCTCTCCTGCAGAATCAAAACTTAATTAGGCATTTAATCAAAAACTTGATGAACACAATTCAAAGAACAATTCTGCCTTGTCCTGTATCTGAGCATGATGTGCACATTATACAAGATTAACTACTTACATGACAGTTAATTTATACAAGATTGTTTGGTAGTTGTATATATATTCTAGGGCTAAAGTCGAAAGGTCCATTGGTGGGAGCAGCACTCAATATGCTAGTCTTATAGACTCAAGTTTATATCTTTTAATATATGTTCGTTTATTTAACAACATATTTTGATAACAAACGAAGGTGAACACGAAAATAATTTTATAGCCCTGAGATTAGAAAAAAACGTATAACAGGCAAGAAAGTAATTTTATGAAACCATGTTGAGGTAAAATGAGAAAAACAACCGTGTAGTCATTTAAGATGATTTTCGTCCTAATTTACAGCACACGGGTGACAATAAAAACCCTAATGAAGGCTACCTTCAACCTAAATAATCCTAGAAATCAACCTAAAACAGTCTACAACACCCAAAAGTTAGAGTTTATACTATGCGGCTTGCTTAAAAAAGCCCTCGGAAACACACAAACAGATTCAAACTGAAACTAAGTTACAACATAGCAATGTTGAACTTCTACTCTAATCACATTGTTTTACACCATGAATGACAATATAAAGTTTATGCTTAAGATACATACCAGAAGTCTTTACGATAGAACAACCATTAGTTGTTGGAAACATGAAGCTTTGACCTATCAAAAAGTTTGATGGTTGTTTTGGTATCTCCAATGGCCTAACTACACTTTCAAGCCATTCAATAGCTTTAAACCTTGTCATAGGTACAAAAAATGAAAAAAAAAATCAAATAATCAACAACCTTTCTATTGTTTTGTTAGAAAGAATTTGAAGGCAAAATTTAAAATTATACCTTAGGGTTTAGGACTTTCCTTGAAGGTAGAGTAACACTAAACAATACCGTTTCAAACTTTAGCGAAAACAACACTAAAGGATACCGTTTCGTAATTATGACATCAGCGAGGACTACATAGCATACCTGAGAAGTTGACACGTAGCCAATTCTATGTCATTATCTAAGCTCCCTTAATAGATAACATCATGTTCAAGATAACCTCTTTCGTGTTCATGTGAGCAAGAAGAGAGAAAGACACAAAGGATGTGTCAAACACAGTTCACATGATACGGATTTGACACCTGAACCTGTATCATCTGAACTATGTTTCACACCTCCTTTGTGTCTTCCTCTCTTCTTGCCCACATGAACGCGAAAGAGCTTATCTTGAACATGAGTAATGACACAGCTGTCTTCTACCTCCATCGCTAGATTCAAAGGGCAAATATGGTCAAAATCAACAAACACAAGATTAATAATATTTAATGTTTTGAATGTGATGGTTGATACCTTTAAGATGAAATCGAAGTTGGTGAACAGTCTTACATCAGATGCAATGTACCTACGCAAGAGACATCAATTAGTTTGAGCAAATAGAAAAACTCATTTAAATTACCTAAATACCTAATTTCATGACCTAAACTCTACGCAATTTAAATTATCAACAATTTTCATCATCAATTTTAAAATAGAGATCTTGTACCTGATAGAAGACAGTTGACTGTAGAGCTCTATGAAAACACTACATGTAATGAAAAACCCCAAATTAGAACCCTAATTTCTAAAATACAGAAAATTACCGCAAATAAAGCTTTTAAACAAATCAAACTTCAAAGTAAAATAAAACACCACATGCAATAAATAAATTTCAACCAAAATCAACCAAATCACAACAAAATTACATAATCCTGAACTAAACCAATCTGACGATTAAACAACTCCTCTTAACAGTTTTAATAGAATTAATAGCACACGTGAGTTTTAAAACAATTAATAACAGTTTTAATAACAATAGATTGCAGCAATCTATATAATATTTACCGTAGGAAAGTATTGGCAGCCCAATCATCAATGTTCGTTTCATCGTCACTTCTTTCTTCTTCGTTCTCGGATCTTTAGCAGACTGCACAACAATTACCATAGCTTTACCTAAACAATAATCCATGGGCATATTAAAAATCAAATCTTTTTTAACCCCAAATCGAAAAACATCCAAAACACGATGCAAAATCAATAAACTTATGATTGGTTTAGCAATTTATGATAAGAAGATCTAAAATCACCAATTCTATTAACACGATGGTCAAACACCAAGATTTATCATAAAAAGAACAAAAGGTTTAATTTTTTCTATCTTTTCAGTCAATACAAAGAACATAACAAAAGGCACAATTCATTTACAGAAAACCAAAATTACCTGCCCACATGACAACCCCACCAGCATTTTCAATTCTCCCCCTTTCATCACTTCTATTTGGTTTTTGTCACTGTAGTTGAAGCAATAGAACCATCATCACTCGAGTTATCCTTTTCAGACTCCAAGTCGGTTCTTTGATGGATGCCCTTTTTCCTCTGAAACTTGAGAAACCACAACTCAATCTTCCATCTTCAGTGCCAATACAAAGCCAAAAAAGTGTTACAATGAAGCATACAAATCATATATAAACATTTGATCAAACCCATCTTCAACAAAACAAACTTATCAACCGGAAAAGGAACAGATGATAGATACAATACAAATCACAAGACAAACGTACCTAACAAACTTAAGTTAGGTTTAAACCACAAAAACCCTAACTTATCAACTGGAATCAGAATATAACAACAAAAGTGTAACAACATTAATGAAGACCTAATCTTCAAACTGTATAGTGAACTATCAAACATCAGAATTAAAGCGACAATTAACATGAAACTTATGAATAAATTAACAAAAATCAAGTGAAAGCTAGAAATGAAACATATGATAAGTTATGGTTTTTGTGGTTTAAACCCTAATTACTCGAAAATGTGACTTGATTTGAACATAGACTTACCTCATCTGCTGAAACGGAGATCTCGCTAGCTTTTTCATCGGCTTCTTGACGGATGAACTAGACCTCATCTACTGAAACGGAGACCTCATCTGCTGAAACGAAGATGTTATTCGGAGTTGAAGAGAGAGAGAGAGAGAGAGGTGTGAAGGTTTTGAATTTTGAAAATGAACACTATTAGAAAGAGGGATTGAAATTATGATTTGAAATTTGAAAATGGCTCCAAATTAATTGAAGGGATTGAAATCTATGTATTAAATAAATGAAATGAATTTTAAAATCTGAATTATGATGTCATATTAAAATCGGATTTATGATGTCATCGAATCCTATGTGGCATACCTAATATCATGACACGTAAGCAAAGTGAGGTCAGCTTCTAAGCTCCTTTTATAGATAGTATAGACTAGTTCTAACACCCGTGTGAACACACGGGTATGTTTAATAACGATCGAAAACAAATACTATAAAACAGATTATAATATATCATTTAAATTCTTTGCATTTAGTTACATATCTATAAGCATATTTAAATCAAAATGGTCACTCATTCATTGTCCTAAGTGGAGACTTAAGTATGTACCTAAATTAATGGATACCAGAAGCAATTAAGTGTATCACTAATGATATGGTGCTATTGAACACTTTCTACTATCCAAAATAATATATCTTTTCTCTATGTTAACAACTTGATTACCATTAATTCTTATTGGTTTCAGCCCGATCCGTCTACTTTAAAGTCGTCATGTGCCGGTTCCAAGAAGATTAACACTAGGGTTTTAAAGGATTAGGGTTTTTTGGTTCACGTGGTTGCTGTTGCATGGTTGCTGTTTGCGGATACTGATGGAGAGAGGTGCTGATTTTCGTGGGGATGATTATGTCACACCCCCAAAATCCACCATGCGGAGCGTCACCGCTTGGAGGCGTGACATGACCAGGATCGAGCCACCAATCATATTGAACATCGTAATTAAGTAAATAAGACCAACCACAATACGATTGGTGACCAAAGCTAGTTAACCATGTTTAGTTTAAACAGCGGAAGCATAAAAGTAAATCCAAAAGCATAAGTCCATAGTTTATAAGTTAAAGTTCAAAACGCAAGTTTAATAAGTTCATAAGGATTTAAATAATAAGCACGGGACATAACAGTCCGTACATCACAACGACTCCTTCCTCGTGCAAGCTCCAAGCGTTTAGCGACCTGTAAGGCATGTAACAACGAGTCAACAACAATGTTGAGTGAGTTCACGTTTGGTTGTTTAGTTTTAAGTTGTTTCTGAAAAACGTGGTTTGACTTTCGTTGGCTTAATTGCCGTGGGGGTTACCCCGTAGTTGAAAGTATGTTTAACCAGTTCCTTTTTCATTACCCAAACCATAACCATAATCAGTGGGGGCTTTCCCCGTTTGAACTACTAGACGGTATGATATCGACTACTACGCAAATAAGTTGTGCCCTATATCAGCGTCTATCATCACTGATAGTCTGCCATAGTCCATTAGTACACGCCCGTCCGACCGGCACGGTGTGAGGTTTGTTAAACCTAATAGCGCTATTAACTAATGACCCGCTCGCCATTGGCCTCGGCGATTAAGTCGATATAATGAAGAGGGACATATTGATAGAGTTTTGTCTAGCTAGTTTTTAAGGTTGTTGTCCTACACCAGGAGGACGAACGTACGTATTCTGCACCAGGAGAATTCGTAGGATTAATAATGGCATCCTACCTATGGAGGATGGCCGTACATATCTTCCCAAGGGGATATGTAGATTTAGTTTTAAATTCTTTAACCCATTCCCAAACCACCGGGAATCTCATGCCTTGTAGAAAGTGTGAACTCACCTCGGTTTGCTCGGTTAGATTCTCAAATATAGCTAACAGTCAAGGTCGGTCAATCACGTCCTAATATGATTACCAGTTAGTCATTTAGTGATTTTTAAATAGAGCACAAAATTCCTACACGTATCTATCACATAACATGCATCACTTTAACTGTTTATGCCCATATAAGTTTCCCATCCATTCCCCACTCATAAACAAACATACGATAATGCACCTAACACTTTTATTGACACATAATCATGTTAGATCATTCACAGATAACATATTCGACATTTAGACACGCAAATTATAGCTTATGTCATTTCAGCATAAATATTCAAAACCGGGCTATTTTCGGACATTGTAAATAAATAGTTAACTTATTCCAAAAATTCCCAAATTTTTACAGAAGGTCTTAAACGATCCAAATATTATTGTGTAAAAATATCGGGGTCCAGTTCATTACCAATATTTTATAAAAATTCATTTTCCGGGCTGAACTCAGATTTATCTTTTTCTGACCACAGTCCATGGAACAATTCATTAAAAATTTATCGTAAGTCCGATTTACGAAATTCTAGTGGGGTAATTACAAATACATCAGTTGTCATCTACAGTACAAGTTTCATGATCTAACTCTATACAGAACTCAAGTTATGATAGAAAACAAAACGCATATTTTCAGCAGAAAAATGCAGCTCTAGCTGCTGTTACAAAATGACGCTTTAAAAATAGTAAACGGAGTTCAAAAATTATGATTCCGGTGCCATTAGAACCGTATTTCATAATACATGACCCTAGGCTTCAGAAAATACATTTTTCATTAAGTTACTGTTCTGTTACAGCCAACTGAAGTTGGCTGTAATTACCAAACAGCCTACTGTTTTCAGTCTTTAACACTCTAAAGCGCGTTCGATTGATTCCGTTAGCATGTTTAGTGATCGCAACAACGTCAAACATCAATATTACAAGTAGATCAGCAAGTAGATCAGTAACATAATCAAGACAACTTCAGTTTATCATCACTTCATCATGTTTCATCAATATTTCATTACAAGTTAGTTTATATGCAAGACTTTGTTCATGGTTCTTTAGTGTTCATGGATTTTCATCATCAAACATCTATTAACCACTTAAATAACATAAAGAATGAACGGATCTAAGTTCTTACCACTAGCTCAAGGCTAGGGAAGGATCAAATCGAAAACTAGGTGGATAAAAGCGATGTAGAGAGGTCCTTGAGATTCCGAAAGCACCGAGCCTCCTTGTGTGTGACCTTTCACCCTTGTGTGTATGTGGTTTAGCAAGATTGGAACTTGAAAGTGATGGGGCTATGGTTGTGATTCTCGGCCGACTTCAAAGAGAGAGGGAGAGAGTGCCAAATTTTGTTTAAGTGTTTGAATGAATGAAATGGTGGACCTCTCATACATACTTATGGACCAAGTATTACTAATATCCATAGTGTATTGTGTCAACAAGATATTAAGCATCAACAATAAAATAATCAAGATTTGTAAGGAGTGTGTCCCCTTAGGGGACCGATCGGTTAAGGGGGGGGGGGGTTTATGGTTTGTTTTGAACTAGATAGTTAGTAACTAGTTAAGTACTAAAGGTGTTAATTAGTGTATTATGTGTGTTATGAATTATAAAGGGTGTTAGGGTATTCGGGGACCCTAACTGGCTCAGAAAAGGAAAAACAATGTTATTGACAGTATTTTTTTTATGTTCCGGGTAAAGTCCGGTTGTTCGGTTTGACACTGTTCCGTTAAAGTGCTTAATTAATCCGAAAAGTGTCTTATATATATATTTTTGCAACGTTTTCAATTTTTAACACTCAGGAAGTCATAACGGACTATTTAATGACTTTTCTGTACACTACTAGTATGTTAACATGCACATGTAAGTATAACACAGATATCAGAAAGCAAGTTAAGTAATTCCACACAGTCGTCAAGCACTTTAATTATCATTAATAAATTGTACGGAATACATGGGATTTTGAGGGTTGTCACATTCTCCCCCTGTTAAGAGAATTTCGTCCCGAAATTTAGCGCGTGGTTACTGAGGAAGCTAGTTAAGTTGCGTTGTTTTCCTGATTTTCCTGGGGTGTCACATCATCCCCCCGTTGATTTGGAATCTCGTCCCGAAATTCTGCAGTAGCTTCAGCCTCAGTAGTGGTTGCATTTTTCTTAAACAGCTGGGGGTACTTGAGTTTCATTTGGTCTGCTCGTTCCCAGGTATACTCTGGGCCACGACGGGAATCCCAACGAACTCGAACGAGAGGTATTCTGGTGCGCTTGAGAATCTTAACATCTCGATCAGTAATCTCTACTGGTTCTTCGACGAATCGCAGCTGGTCGTCGATTGTGAGTTCCTTTAAGGGAACTATGAGGGTCTCATCTGACAGACACTTCTTCAGATTCGACACGTGGAATACGTTGTGAACTCCGCTTAGTTCTTCAGGTAGATTCAACCTATAAGCGACTTTGCCAATTTTCTCAATGATTTCGAATGGTCCGA
The DNA here is from genome assembly GCA_030545235.1 of Helianthus tuberosus. NCBI lineage: Eukaryota > Viridiplantae > Streptophyta > Magnoliopsida > Asterales > Asteraceae > Helianthus > Helianthus tuberosus. Next base: position 54,645,700 of record CM060403.1, on the reverse strand, counting down.
CATAACGCGGATTGAGCTTTCCTCGTTTGCCAAAACGGACTACACCTTTCCAAGGTGAGACTTTGAGTAACACTCGATCCCCAACCTGGAACTCGAGTGGTTTTCTTCCCTTATCAGCATAGCTTTTCTGACGGTCACGAGCTGCCGCCGTTCGCTGTCGTATCTGAGCAATTCTCTCGGTGGTATCTACCACAAGTTCTGGGCCAGTGATTTGGCTGTCACCAACTTCTGCCCAACAGAGAGGTGATCGGCATTTGCGTCCATACAATGCCTCGAACGGAGCAGCCTGGATGCTGGTGTGGTAGCTGTTGTTATACGAAAACTCCACTAGCGGGAGGTGCTTTTCCCAGCCATTACCAAAATCGATTACACATGCCCTAAGCATGTCTTCAAGGGTTTGGATGGTGCGTTCAGATTGCCCATCCGTCTGTGGGTGATAAGCGGTGCTCATATCTAAACGTGAGCCAAAAGACTTGTGCATAGCTTGCCACAGTTCAGATGTAAAACGCGCGTCACGATCAGAAATGATAGAGGTTGGCACTCCGTGCCTTGACACCACTTCTTTTAGGTAAATGTCTGCAAGAGTAGAAAACTTATCCGTTTCTTTGATAGCCAGAAAATGTGCAGACTTGGTCAGTCGATCTACGATCACCCAAATGGTATCGTTTCCGCGTTGAGATCTAGGCAGACCAGTAACGAAATCCATGGAAATTTGCTCCCATTTCCATTTCGGGATCTCCGGTTGTTGAAGTAGGCCTGATGGTTTCTGATATTCAGTCTTGACTCTCGCACAAGTCAAGCACTTACTGACGTAGGTTGCTATGTGGGCTTTCATGCCAGGCCACCAATACGTAGTCTTGAGGTCGTGGTACATTTTATCCGAACCAGGATGTACCGAATAACGAGACTTGTGTGCTTCATCCATCACAAGCTCGCGTAGGTCTCCATAAAGTGGAATCCAGATGCGTCCGTTAACATAGTAGGCGTCGTCTTCCTTTTGTTCCAGTCGCTGCCTTGATCCTCGTAGGGACTCAGCCCTGATGTTCTCTGCTTTCAATGCTTCAACCTGAGCATCGCGAATCTGAGCGGGGAGGTTAGATTGGATGGTAAGCTGTAAAGCACGTACACGCTTAGGTATAGTATCCTTTCGACTGAGGGCGTCGGCCACAACATTGGCCTTGCCCGGATGATATTTGATAGCGCATTCATAATCGTTCAAGAGCTCAACCCATCGGCGTTGACGCATGTTTAACTCCTTTTGCTTGAAGATATGCTCGAGACTCCTGTGATCGGTGTAAATGGTGCACTTGGTACCGTACAGGTAATGTCTCCATATCTTAAGCGCGAAAACAACTGCTCCCAGCTCCAGATCGTGAGTAGTGTAATTTCTTTCGTGAACTTTAAGTTAGCGTGATGCGTAGGCAATGACCTTGTCACGTTGCATCAATACGCAACCAAGTCCTTGGATGGAAGCGTCGCAGTAAACCACAAAATCATCTGTGCCTTCAGGCAATGAGAGGATAGGCGCGCTACAAAGTCTATCCTTCAAGTGCTGAAATGCGGACTCCTGTGCATCACCCCAACGATAGGTGACACCCTTCTGAGTTAGTGAAGTGAGAGGTTGCGCAATCTTTGAGAAATCCTTGATAAACCTTCTGTAATATCCTGCCAAACCCAAGAATTGGCGGATTTCTGTTGGTGTGCGATGTGCAGGCCATTTCTTGATCGATTCAACCTTAGATGGATCCACATGAATTCCATCCTTGTTTACCACATGGCCTAGAAAGTGGACTTCGCGAAGCCAGAAGTCACATTTCGAAAACTTGGCATACAATTGCTCTTTTCGAAGAAGTTCCAGCATAAGTCGTAGATGTTGCTCGTGTTCCTCCTGACTCTTAGAATAGATAAGGATATCGTCGATGAACACAATAACGAACTTATCTAGGTAAGGTTTGCATACTCGGTTCATGAGATCCATGAAGACCGTAGGTGCATTCGTTAATCCGAAAGGCATAACTAGAAACTCGTAATGGCCGTAACGAGTTCTGAATGCTGTTTTGGAGACGTCCTCATCTCGGACCCTCAGCTGATGGTATCCCGATCTCAAATCAATCTTGGAGTAATAGCTCGACCCTTGCAACTGGTCGAACAAGTCGTCAATACATGGAAGAGGATAACGATTCTTCACAGTCACCTTGTTGAGTTCGCGGTAGTCAATACACATTCTGAAAGTACCATCTTTCTTTTTCACAAACAAGACTGGAGCTCCCCAGGGCGAAGAGCTAGGACGTATGAAACCCTTTTCCAAGAGTTCTTGTAGTTGTGTGGACAGTTCTTCAAGTTCTGATGGAGCTAGACGATAAGGTGCTCGAGCTATGGGCGCTGCTCCAGGAGCTAGCTCGATTTGAAATTCAACTTGACGATGAGGCGGAAGACCAGGTAATTCCTCAGGAAATACCTCGGGAAAATCGCGCACAATAGGGATGTCTTCAATTCTCTTCTCTTCCGTTGATGTGTCAGTAACGAGCGCTAGAATGGCAGTGTGGCCCTTTCGCAAACACTTCTGGGCCTTAAGAAAAGAGATAATGCCTACGACAGCACCACTCTTGTCGCCATGAATCACGAGGGGTTCTTCACCAGAACGAGGAATGCGGACGATTTTCTCCTTGCAAACAATCTCCGCTTGATGATGAGATAGCCAATCCATCCCAATAACGACGTCGAAACTACCCAGTGCGATAGAAATAAGATCGATAGAGAAAGTCTGACCAGCTAAGACGAGGTTACAACCCTTAACTATGTGCGTGGCCTCAAGACTTTTACCGTTAGCTAGTTCTACCGTGTGTTTGGTGTTCAGAAGTGTTGGAGTGCGCTTAAGCATTTGGCTAACTTTTAAGGACACATAACTAGTATCGGCACCCGAATCGAATAAAACAGTAACAAAGAAGTCGTCCAGAAGAAACTTACCCATCACAACGTTGGGATCGTTCCTTGCATCACCTTGACCAATCACGAACACACAACCCCTTGCTCCATTACCATTGTTGTTTCCCCCATTGCCGCCTCCATTGTTGCCTCCATTGTTGTGCCCATTGTGGTTCCCGTTTCCTTGGTTGTTGTTGTTCTGATTCTGGTTCAGTTGGGGGCAGTTCCTCGTAAAGTGGCCTTCAGCGCCACACTGAAAGCATCCTTTGTTGCCCTGTTGTTGCTGCTGCTGGTGATTCTGTGGAGCTTGTTGTTGTTGTTGGCGATTCTGATTTGCAGGACGCGGGCTCCTGCAATCCCTAGCTTCATGGCCCAGCTTGTGACATCTCTGACATCGACCTTTGTTGCACTGCCCGCTGTGATGCTTGTTGCACCGGTTGCACTTGGGGTGGTTTCCTCTGTATCCACCCTGTCCTTGATTACCGGAAGATTGCTGACCAGGACTCTGGTAGTCATCAGTCTTTCGCTGCTGAGACTGAACCGAAGCAGAACCCTTTCCGGAGTTCCCATCCCATTTTCGCTTGTTGTCGGTAGGTGCATCAGAAGTAGTTGTGGCACTGATTCGTTTGGGAGCCTGTTTTGCTCCACCGCCTGGTCAGTGAGTCGATGGGCCAACTTGATGATTTGCTGTATGGTACCCAGGTTGGCTGAAGTCACGTGACTTTGAATCTCTGGTACAAGGCCCTTGAGATACAGCTCAATTCGTTTGATGGGAGGATCCACCATGGTAGGGCACAAGATGGCCAGCTCATTTGACCTTTTCGTATACGCCTCAATCTCAGACCCCGTCATTTTCAGGTTGAAAAACTCCACCTCTAGTTTGTGGATGTCATCACGGCTACAATACTCTTCCTTGATCATTTCCTTGAAATCGTTCCATGGGGTGGCATTAGCAGCAACCAACCCCAGCATCTGAACCTGAGCGTTCCACCACGTTAGCGCTATTCCTTCAAGAGTACCAGTAGCATACTTCACTCTACGAGCCTCGGGGCATTCGCACATCTCAAAGATAGACTCGAGCTTCTCAAACCAGTGGAGGAGGCCTATAGCTCCTTCAGTGCCACTGAAAGTAGTAGGTCGGCAGTCCATGAAGGTTTTGAACGTGCACACAGGAGGTTGAGCATGTTGACCTGTTGCGCGAGAATAAAAGACAAGATTAAGCATGAGGGTTGGTTTGCGAAGGTAGGATCTAAACGTCCTAAGGTGAGTTGGTATGGCAGGTTATACCTCCTGCTGTCACACCCCGATATTTCCACGTATTACCGGTGGGCCCGGTGGGGAGTATCGTGACGTAGTTGATATCATCATAGTCAGACAACACAATATTTAAATGCACAGCGGAAGCAAAAGATAATTATATTACAATCCGAATATAAAGTAATGTCAAAGTATTACAACGGAAAGTAAAGGATCCACAGGCGGATCAAATAAAAGAAAACTGTTCAACAGACTTCAGGCATCTAGAACTTGCAAGATTCCTTATTAACGCCCTGAGCTCCCAGCCAATTACGTACAGTACCTGTCACTTAACCTTTTTGGAAAATACGTCAGTTTACACTGGTAAATACAATTAACTGACTCATTTTGGAAAAGAGTTTGAAAAATTGATTTGAATGCACCAAGCACAAAAATATCTTTTATAACTTGGGACAATTTTATTAATAAAAATCTTGTATCCGATTTACATGGTTGTCCAACATTTAGGGCCGGTGATTATACAATACAAGCCGGTCAAGATTAATCGACACACCATAAATATAACTCACAAGAAGACATCCTTACGAGTGAGTATATCTTTTACATACGCAACAGGCCGGTCAAGATTAATCGACACACCATACAATACAAGCCGGTCAAGATTAATCGACACACCATAAATTATGCCTACACCTTGTGCTTAAGTTATGGCCATTCACTTTTTAAATGAGCCAAGGATATCCAGGACACGGTCATTAACCCCTAATGTTATTTGTTATCAATCAATACAGATTAAAACGAGATTATGCAATTTAATCATCTCCGATTAAAAGGTTTCTACACCCGACCAAGCGGTATTTTTATAATACCGTATCCCAAGCCCGTATAAGGGAAAATAAGTTAAAAGTATTTACCTGAGCTAGCAAATGCAATTTATACTCAGCCGTATATTCTAATCAGCAAGCACAAGTACTTCTACTGGGGCTCTCAATCTGGAACGAAGGTTTTATTAACCTATTAGATTCCTAACGGGTCTTATTTAAGTCGTAACTTAGACCGGTTAGTTTTAAGGAAGGTTTACGGTTCAAAACGCATGATTAAGCGAAGACCGGAATAGAATGTGGTTTAGACCCGACAAGTTTGGAGACTTGTATAATATGGGTAAACTAAACACATTCTGGATTTTGAGATAAAAACGATAACGTTTGACCCGTTTCGGCTAATTTATGCAAACTAGTTACATAAACCGAACCGAACGCGCAAGAGGCGTAACGGGTAACCATATAGGTCATATACAGGTTTCCTAAGTTAATATGCCTTAAATATGTTGTGATATCAGTAGGATACCTTCCATTATGCCCAAAACGAGTTAAATCTCAATTTAAGCCCCGTAGGGGTATTTTGGTCATTTTAAAGATTATAAAAGAGATTTATTTTAATTCTGAGACTCGGGTCTGAAATAATCAGTAAAACAACTTAATTTTTATAGGTCATATCAGTTGGTAATTGGTCTTATGTGACAAAATGGTTTTACACCCATACTAGGGGTTTAATACGCGTAAAAAGCTATTTTAAGCGATTTTCCGGGTTATACCGGGAATCTGAGTTCTCTGATCAGGTTATAAAGTTCAAAATACTTTATTTATTATATAAAATCAGTAGCAATTGGATTGGTGTCAAAATACTATGTAGAACTCATTTTATACACAAAAAGGGTATAATCGGTATTTACCGAATCAACGCCATAACCTTAGGTTATGATCAATTTAAAAATAATTAAAAAATCTTTATAAATCTCAAAATATTATATTATATCAGTGGGTAAAAGGTTTGGTGTCAAAATTGGGTTTAGATAGGCTTTATGCTAATGACGCCGTTTAATTACTAAAAAGCGTTCTAATTACGTCATTGAGCATAACTCCTAATCTAGACCTCAAACTGATGTGAAAATTTAGGGACATGTTTATAAATCAGTAATAAAGATTATTGTCCTTTCATATTTCCAAAATTCTCGTTTTATGGACAAAAGGGCATATTGGTCAACATTAGGCATTTAACGGAAACGAGTAAACGAATCGGACAATCAACGATCCAACCACAGAGGGTTATACTATCATGTAACCTGGTCCTAAGGAAACCCTAAGGCATTTCCAAACCCTTCTAAATCGGGTCAGAACTGAAGTCAAAGCAAAAGTCAAAGTTTTGCGACTTTCGGTTCCGAATTGAGCCTAAACAGAAAATTGTCGGATCAAACAAGCTTAGATCAGTTCTTATACTTATTACCAAGTTATATGAGTGATAAAATAGGTTACATGCCTTCTAAATTGCTAATTACATGTTAATTTGCAAATTAAGCTTCTGTTGACTTTTTCTAAACAACTTTGACCCGACATTTGATCTAGTTAGAGTGGGAATCTGAGGGTGCCCTTTTAAGGGTTTATGGCCCACATAAATACCAACTTATAACTACCTTCAATTCGACTAATCACTGGACCATTAATGATTAATCGCTAAGTCAAACGTTAATTACGACGGTTTGACTTTTAAGCTAATAACTAAGTAAAACTCAACTAAGGAAGGTCAAGGACACTTACCAAAAGCCTAATTACGACCAGAGGTGATTGAGGACTGATCTTAAGCTCCAGGGAGTCCCACAATTGCAGATGGAATGAATGCAAGAAATGTTGCAACATGAGGGACCTTTTATAGTGTTCTTGATCCAATATGATGATGACAACTAAGGCTATACATGATCCCTGATGATTAACAAGTGTCCCTAAGGCCTAAGAATTTGTTTAGGCAGCTCTTGGAAGTGATAAAGGGTCATACAAGTCGTTACATGGGCTGAACAGCCATTTTTCCGAGTTTCTGCATCTGGGCAAGGCTTACGGACCATAAGGTCCAGGTCTTACGGTCCGTAAGGACCTGGTCAGCAATCAGAAACTTTCACTTTTGACAGATTTAGCCCCTGCACTTCCAAATGCCATTTCCGACACATCCAAGGCCCGTTAAACCATTTTTAAGGCTCTACCATGATGCCTAAGTATGGGGAACATGAAACATGCTCAAAAATATACCGGATGTCGGTTCGTTTGGTCGTACGGTCACGTTGTTCGGTTAATTACGACGAAACACGGACGGACGCGAAAAACGAACCAAATGACGCGACGAATGGAATTTTATCAAGCCAAACACTAAAATAACATATTTTAGTGCTTACATAAATTTTTGGGTGTCCGGGGATATTCAGAATGTAAGATATGCGCGTAAACGCAAACTTGTGCGCTTTTTGACACTTTTAGTCCCTGCATGACTTAAAAGCTTATTTTTGCGCACCAAACACCTTTAAGCCTATATCTAAGCTATATTAAGGATAAATAGGGTATGTTTATCTCATGGTCATATTCTGGAAGGTCCGATAACATATGAATCGGTATACTTTAGTAGTTTGACGCTTTAGGTCCCTCTAATGCGCAAACTTGCGTAAATCATCATTTAATAGCATTGAAGCCTCATCTAATCCATATTAGGCATTCTTGAAAGTATTATTAAACATCATAATGCTTCGGGCTCGATAAAAGGTCATTCAGAGGTATAATTAAACATATTGACACTTTTAGTCCCTTATACTTGCAAGGTTGCGCGTAGCTTCACTTTTAGGCATAAAAGCCTTGGATGGCCAATGATTGGCATTCCCGAGAGTATAATTAAATATCATGAGATTCTCGGTTTGTTAAAAGGTCACTCAGAGGTAAGAATTAACATGTTGACGCTTTTAACCCTTTATTGCGCAAACTTTCAATTAATTACGCACACGGCTACACTTGATTAACAAGTGGCTCATTTGTGAATATAAAACCATAAAAGGTTATTTAGAAACTTATGATAATACTTCCAGTTCTTTCATAATCAAGGTTTTTCGATTTTTCGAAAAATTAGTCCCTTGAATTCAATGTTTGACTTCATTAGGGTTTATTACACGTGTCAATACTTTATTGGACGTGATTTTACTAAGGTGTTACATCCTCACCCCCTTAAAAGAAATCTCGACCTCAAGATTTGCTTAAAGTAAAGGAAGTACTTTCTGTCTTATATTGAACTTAGCCTTCCTCAGTACATTTGGGCCTCTAAGGCACCCCAGTTGACCTCTATAATAGGTCATGTATCCTTTTGGAGTTTCTTAACCTGCCGATCCTAAATTGATACGGGTTTCTCGTCCAATCATAAATCTGCATATCACTATGTGATAATGCTTCTTGACTTATTGGCGAAACACATCCTTAAATCATTAGTATATAACGCATTGCGAGCTCCACTAAGCTCCTTATATAGGTTTTAGCTCATAAGCTATTGACCTTTGTTGCATTTGATTTCCCGGAGGTTCCTATATATATATATCCAGGGCTTAACTTACCCTGAGGAATTAAATTTTAGCACACCCTTCTTAGGGTGATACCTTTGATTGAACCTTATCCCTTATTAAGGACTTAAGAAGGTTGCTACTAATTATTAATCCTTGATTTTCTGCCGAATACTGGCGCCTTACTTATGACTATGGACTTGCATAATCTTATTTGTTGTCTCCCAGGCAACTTTCAGGCCCTGATAATTGGACCTACCAATCCTTTGTCTAACATTAGATGCTTAACATTCCATCCATATAAGGTCTCCCAAGGAGCAGCCTTAATACTTATATAATAACTATTATAGGAAGGCTTATTTTAAGGTGAGATGGTTATTCCAACCACTGCTTGAAACTAGTCTTTTTTTTTTGGGTAAAGGGTTACCTCGGTAAATTTTATAAATCACCAACCAAGAGAAAACAGGGTGTGCCAAGACATAGACACACACTACTAGTCAAGACAAACCAAGACTAGAAAAATCCAACAACACAACCAACGACAAAAAAAAAAAAAAACATACAACTAGAAACAACACAAGACCCAGCTAAACAACCCCTAGCACCAAACAAACCAACAGAAAACAAAAACGACTCTAGCCCGGATCACACTCCAAATTCTTCATCGAGATCTGCCAAGTATCCAAAATCTTGCGATTTTTCAGGTCCCTGGCAATCTTAAATCCCATAAGCTTCAGACGAACCGTACTGATGATAACATGAGAAAGCACTTCAGGAGAACGTTGGACATTAGAGAATAACCGGTTATTCCTCTCTTGCCATACATAGTATGTAGAAGCCGCAATGAGGATTTTACAAACAATCCGGTCAAGATGTCGAAAATCTGCATTTTGTATCATCCACTGCCTAATCGAGGACCATGTGTTGTTGACGCTACCCATGTTTGCTTGAAACTAGTCTTAAGGAATAGCTAATCCTTATAGTTAGTCTAACAAATCGACGATCCTGGGTAGCTGATGGCAATTCTTAATTGTTGCCTAAATAGGGTTGCGGTAATTAATGCATAAGCAAAATGAACCGTCTTTCTTAATTAACAATACTGAATTCTCAGAATATTGAGTTAGGCTTTATGAATCTATATCTTAAAACTTACTTAATCAGGGTTTTCGATTTTTCCAATAATGGTACTAGTTGTCTTGGAGATTTCATAATGGTACAGTCCTAAATGGGATATAAATCTTAACTCTACTTGCCTCTCAGAAGGTAAACAGGGTAGTCCTAGGAGAAGATAATCAGGATACGAGGAGGTTACAGAGATTTTCCATATCTCTGGCTCCGGTTCATCCGTCATTGCTTGTGCCAAATAAGTGGCACATTTATTTTACAAGTCCACGAATTCCTTAATCGGGAACATTTACTTGGACAATTCCATTCTGGATATCTTCTTTGAATACCAATAGTTGACTTTAGTACCATATGACCATCGGGATATCTTTGTGGTCCCATGCATTAAACCTCCATACTGATTAGGCATGGAAGCAATCTATGGAACATATTAAGATACACCAATCCTCACATGGCACTTTTATCATACCGTCTGGTATTCGCAATCGATAGAGATCAAAGAGATATCAACTATGTATGCTGATGCACTTCCTCCAGAGAGAGGATACCTCTAAAATTCTATGCCTGAAGGCTTCTGACAGGAACAAAATAAATGGTTCTTATGATTTCGCCTGTAAGTTTTACCCTTCACTTAATAACTATGGTTCTTATGAAAGATTTTAAAGGTTGGCTATACTTATAGTTTATGAAGGATTTGGAGCAAGTAGCATTCGGCTCTTTGAACTTTTTCACGATCTCCTTCACAGCTTTTCCAACAGCTGCGTCTTATCATAGTTTGAAGATCGTCCTTGGACTTTCTAAGGTTTACAATTGTAGTATCATTAGCATGAGTCACATCATCAAATGGCGCGATTGACTGATGTCTTAACCGGTCTTGTCATACTTAAGATTTGGTTCCTATCACCAAATGAATCATTTACTTAGTTTTTTGGGTAAAGGGTTACCCCGGTGATTTTATAACATAACCAAAACAAAACAAGTAGGAAGGCAAATATACCCCCTAGTTCTCTTTGCGACATACCGCAAAAGAGTAAAACAAGGAAACAACCAACAAAACAACCAACCTAGCTCATTACAAAACTATAAAACATAGGTCTTCAATCTTCATCCAAGAGATCTTCATTATTCAGCTTCCACTCCTCTAGAAAACGTTTGACATTGGATGTTCTCTTATACTTGAAGGATATTAACTTTGTTCTCACATTGTTTATAACAAGATCAACAATCTGCTCAGGAGGTCTCAATCTGTTGCTAAAAAATCTTGTGTTTCTTTCACTCCAAATAGCATAAGCCATAGCCGCAACAAGCAGTTTACTAGTGACCGCATGAACCCCTTTGGATTTAGCTCTCCGAATCAGCCAATTGGAGATATCATCCCACGTCTCTCGAACCGAATTCATGCCCACTTTGTTCCGAACACTATGCCAAATAGATCTCGAATATGCACATTGAAAAAACAAATGCTCATGTGTCTCTTGATCCGCAAAGCACAACAAGCAACACATTTGGTTCATTGAACCCGTAACCATATGGTTCCATTTCAGAATGCGATCTTGAGTCCACAGTTTCCTCTTAAAAATAAGCCAACATATGAAAGCATGTTTAGGAATGTTGAAGGACGACCACACAACATTCGACCAATCAGCTGGAGCGTCTCGGATACGAATAGATTGCCACACTTCCTTGGACGAGAACGGGACTAATTTACCATCCGAATTCAGCCACAATACCCTATCCTCTGCACTTGTCAAATTTAGCGGCCTAAGTTGAAACAGGTTCGGGTACACCCTCCTCCAATCATCCGGCCAAATCCAATCACCATTTTGAACAACATCAGCAACTTTCGATTTGATGGAAAAGCCATAACGAGCCATTTGTCTTGGGGTAATAACATTAGCAAGGGGACAATCATCACTCCATTTATCAAACTTGGAGAAAGCAAACACCGTAATAGGGCAGTCTTATGCAGAGAAACTAGCCAAAGCTATTCCATCGCAGAAGGTGAATTTCAGATTTATGGAAAATACAAAAGCTGCTGATGATGTTGATGCAGATGTTACTATCCCGATTGCTTCGGTTAAATAGGTTCAGGACAGATTTAATAATGTTTTATTTGGGTATTTTCTGGGGAAAAGATTAGCATTCCCAGTTGTTGATTACTTTGTAAGTCATAGATGGGAGAAATATGGGTTGCAGAAGTGTATGATGAATGGGAAAGGGTTTTTCTTTTTCAAGTTTAACTCAAAAGAAGGTATGGATCAAGTGTTGAAAGATGGTCCTTGGCTTATTAGAAACATACCTCTTTTCCTAAAACAATGGACGCCGAATACTGAACTTAAGAAGGAAGAATTGAAAAAGATTCCTGTTTGGGTAAAAATGCATGATGTTCCTCTAGCTGCCTATACGGAGGATGGGCTGAGTCTGATTGCTTCGAAGATTGGAGCCCCTAAGGTTCTTGATAATGAAACTACAAAAATGTGCATGGATTCGTGGGGAAGGAGCGGCTATGCTAGAGCTATAATAGAGATTGATGCTGAGAAGGAAATCAAAGAGAATGTGACTGTGGCGATTCCGAATGTGGAAGAGGGTGGATATCTAAAGAGCACTATAAAAGTGGAATATGAGTGGAAACCTCCTCGATGCAACACTTGTAATGTATTTGGGCATGGAAATGATGAATGTCCAGCAATTGTTCATGTGAAATCTGATCAGAAGGGTAATGATAAAGCGAACTTTGATGAACAGGGGTTTAAGAGCGGAAATAATCGGAAAAGGATTGCAAAGAATCAGTTTAATATTAGAGATAGACAGAGATTTATCTACAAGCCTAAGAAACAAACCGAAAAGTTGGACAAACAACCTGATAAGGTGGCTCCGTCCAAACCGAACCCAGCTAAAGTACCGGGTATTCGTACCAGCAATGCCTTTGATGCTCTTAATGATATGGGTGATGATGGGGGATCGGATGATGAAGAAGTTAGGCTTAATGCTGAGATAGGTGGATATGATTTCATGGAAGGATCAAAATCTGGTATGTCTAATAATACAGGTGCAAGCACACCTGATCAGGAGGTTCTTAATGGATAGTATTGCAGTTTGGAATATCAGGGGTTTGAACCATCCCCTCAAACAAAAGGAGGTTCGGAAGTTTGTTAAAGATAATGGGCTGCAGGTTTTGGCTATTCTTGAATCTCATGTAAAATTGGCAAATTTAGATAAAGTTTGTAAGAATGTTTTTGGGAGTTGGGATTGGACGTCCAATGGGAATTTGTGTCATAAAGGCACAAGAATCGTTCTAGGTTGGAATGTGGAAAAGGTTGACGTAATGGTGGTGCATGCTACTGATCAAGTTATGCATATACAAGTTCTGTTTAAAAAAGAGAAGACTATGACCAATGTTTCGGTGGTGTATGCGAGTAATAGTGATCAAGAAAGGAAGAATCTTTGGGAATCTTTAAAAATGCATAAAGGTGTGGTGCAATCGAGGCCGTGGATAATCATTGGAGATTTTAATGTGGCGTTGAATTTAGAAGACAACTGTTTCGGCTCTTCTACTTACACGGCTGCTATGAGGGATTTTAATGATTGTGTGAACGGGATCGAGGTTTTTGATGTTAGAGCTCATGGAATGCAATTTACTTGGAATAAACGTCCAAAGAATGGTATTGGGATCCGAAAGAAATTGGACAGAATTATGGCTAATGTCAGTTTCGTGGATACCTTTGTGGTGCTTATGCGGTTTTTCTTCCGAATGGTGTCTCTGATCACTGTCCAGGTCTATTAAGAATGCATAATGCAGCTAGGGATAGACCAAAACCGTTTAAATTTACAAATTTTTTGACTCATAAAAAAGAATTTATGGATGTTGTTAGTAGCGGTTGGAATGTGGAAGTGTTGGGGGTTCCGATGTTTCGTGTTGTCAAGAAACTTAGGGGATTAAAGCATCCATTAAGAGTCTTATTGCGTAAACAAGGAAACATCCACAAAAAAGTGCTTGATCTAAAAGTGGAGCTGGATAATTTGCAGAAATCACTGGATTCTGATCCTTTCAATTCGGTAATCAAGGAAGCTGAAAGTGTGTGCATAAAGAAGTACACGGAAGCATCGTTGGACGAGGAAAGATTTTTGAAACAAAAAGCTAAACAAAAATGGTTAGAAGCTGGGGACTCGAACACAGCTTTCTTTCATAATGTATTGAAGTGCCGAAATCATGTCAATAAAATTAATGTTATCAAAGACACGGATGGAAACATGTATGAAGGAGCTCAGGTTTCTTCGGCTTTGGTAAGCTACTTTCAAGGTTTTCTTGGTAATAATAGGAGTATGGCTGCTAGAGTAAACCGAGATATTTTTGTGAATACTCTAAACCCTCTCGTGGCAAACAATATGTGCCGATCAGTAACTCAAGAGGAGGTTAAATCTGCTATTTTCGCTATTAGTGAGAATAAGGCGCCGGGACCAGATGGGTATACGTCGGGGTTCTTTAAAAAGGCTTGGCCTATTGTTGGTAGTGAGGTTACTGATGCTGTTGTTGATTTTTTTGAGTCGGGTAGAATGCTTCAAGAGATTAATCATACATTCTTGGCTCTTATTCCTAAGGTGAATACTCCTGAAGTAGTTACGGATTACAGACCCATATCGTGTTGCAATGTTGTCTATAAGGCGATAAGTAAGATTTTAACAAACCGGATTCTTGAAGGGTTAAAGGATTTGATTAGTGACAACCAATCGGCGTTTGTTCCTGGAAGAAGGATCTCTGATAATATAATGCTAACTCAAGAATCATTTACTTAGTTGCAATCCAACAACTGCTATTCATCACCCTGATGGCCTTAACATATACTAACCATGGTATCAATAGACCATACAGGCTAATATAGTACTAACATCCTTAATAGATGTTATTTAATATATATCAATTATACTTAGCCTAGGCCACAAAAGACCATCAATGGCATTTAAGGTTTGGACCTAATCCATCATTTTCTTGACAGGGGACCCAAATGTCACATCTGTCTTTATTATGTTGATGAATTTGGATAGCTTGAAAGCTTGCCATAAGGATATCAGAAAAGAGTGATTCCTAATAGATATAAGATATCAATCTAAGATTTGTTGGAGCATTTTCTAAAGTATCATCGGCCAATTTCTACCTCGCGTTATATGACCGGAGTCCTAATCAGGTGGAGACAACAGTTCTCAACATTTATCGTTCATTATAGTATCATATGTGCCAGCATCAAATAAATTTCTGCATAAACTACTTGATAAGGAAAGGTACCTGCTATATAGTTATCATTCTGCACCATCTACTGGGCGTTCCTCTGGAAAACTCATGCGTTTGTTTTCCTGGTCTCTCCAAACTTCTTTATAAGCTTTGGGTAGTTGGTTTTGATGTGCCCTTCCTCGTTACAACTGTAACATGTGGCGTTCTTTAACTCCTTGCAATCTAAGGTTTTGTGACCCTTGGTCTTGCAAATTCCACACAATTTAGCACGTGGGTCGATTGTACATTTTCCAAAATGTTGCTTTCTGCAGTTACTGCATTTGGGTCTATTATTAGACTGACTCGAGTTTTTCCTAAACTCGGAATCTTTCCCGTGCTCAGAGCTTCCCTTCTTCTTCTTGTTATATTGAGAGTTTTCCTCCTCTCTTTCTCTTCTTCCCTCACCAGAAGCCTTAACAGACTTAATTCTGATTGCATCTAAGGTGAGAGATAAGGATAAGTCCACCGCGGACCTATATGTGGTTGGCCTAGATGCTTTAACATTTCCTTTTATTTCTGGTGCTAGGCCTCCAATGAAACGCGCTATGCGTTTAGGTTCAGGGGTGACTAAATAAGGAACTAGGCGGGACATAGTGTTGAAACTTGTCACATATGCCTGACAATCCAAATTCTCCATGACCAGAGTCAAGAAGTCTGATTCTATCTTTTCTACCTCATGCTGAGGGCAATAGTTTTCCTTGACTAATGCAACAAATTGATCCCAAGATAAGTTGTAGAGTAGAGCCTTTCCCGTGGCTTGGAGCAATGATCTCCACCATGCCAACGCTTCTCCTTTGAATGATTGTGAAACAAATTTCACAACATCTTGCTCCGCACAACCGCTGATGTCAACAACAGTGTCTATCTCATCGAGCCATGTCATGCAATCAATGGCCCCTTTTTCTCCTGTAAAGTTTCTAGGCTTGCAGGAGACAAAATATTTATATGAGCAGGTCTTAACTGGTGCCTCTTGATGAAACACAACCTGTCTAGACGGAATACTCCTTTGATTTGACAAGTCATGAACATCGTCCTCCCTTGACTCATGTGTTTTAAAAGGGGGCTTACTACGAGCCACAGATAGAGTCTTAGAGTGGGTATCATTTGATTCATCATACTGTCTGTCAAGAGCTCGAGTAACAGCATAATCTATTATTGCCTACAGTTCCGCTCCAGTTACATTAATTCTGGTAGTATCATTGTTCTCCTTCAAGTGACTGTTAACTTCATCTAATCCAGCCATGTAGCTTGATGGCTACATAAACATTGACAATGATTTATTCAGAGGTTATTATGAAATTATCATTTTTGATAATTTATTAACCATGGTAATATAAACCATATGGGTTAATTTGTTAATTTTATTAGTATTTTCATTATAATCTATCCTAGTGTATAAATCATTAAGGATATTTAAAGTGGCACAACAGGCCTTGTCACGAGGACAGTTTTGAATTTACAAGCCATGATCGTTTGGGATCGAGGCATTTAAGGTTTGAGCATAGTTGGTTACTTTTCTTGACAGAGAGTCGATGACTACAACTGTCTTTTGTCTTCTAGGACAATAGATATAGCCCGTGGGCATTTCCCTTCTGAGGGATGTTTATGATATGATCATCTTTTCAGATGCTATTAGTCGAGATCGTATGGATCATACCGACTATTATGCTTGGACATGGTCCACATTTTTAGACAGGAGGTCAAGACCACCACTGTCGTTGTCTTATCAGACAACAAGTTTAGCCCGTAGGCACTTCATCACTAATGGATGTTTATAATATGATCATCTTATAGGATGATATAAGCCATGATTTCTAGATCATTAGGCCAAATCAGGAAATTTGAAAAATTCCAATATAGGGATGACTATTGTGATTTTCTCAGATCACTTTTGTCAAGAGTGCTAACACGTTCTTAGGTGTTAACCATATGATCATCTTTATTTGATGATTTAAGCCATGATTTCTAAATCACTAGGCTAGACAAGAAAATTGGAAGAATCCAATATAAGGATGACTGTTGTGATTTTCTCGAATCACATTTGTCAGGAGTGCTAACACATTCTTAGGTGTTAACAAGGATCTGAATCTCTTGAATAGGTTTCACCATCTTGGGCACGTCTGAAATGACATGTAGGCTAGGTTTCACCTTTAAGATTCTTTTTATTATTTAAACTGGCAGAAAAAGGAACGATATTTATTTTATTCAGGATTTTTATCATAAATCCTAATTTACAAGTTAATAATAGCACAAATGGCCTAGTCACGTAGACAAGTTTAATTTATGAGCCCTGATTTTATGAAATCGAGGCATTAAGGTTTGAATCAAAGTTCATTACCTTTTCTTGACAGGGAGTTGTAGGCTACGATTGTCTTTAGTCTCAGAGGACGTTAATTATAGCCCCTAGGCACTTCATCCTTAAGGGATGATTATATAAATGAGGGAATTTAGAATAACCCAATTTTTAAGAATGACTTATGTGGTTTTATCGAATCACAATTTGTCAAACGTGTTAACATGTTACAAATGTTAACAAGGATTTGAATCTAATTGAGGAACTACCATCTTGGCCTCGTCTTAAAATGACACATGGGCTAGGTCTTGTCCTTTTTAGATTTTGCCATTTTATTATAATGGTAGATCTTATAAAAGGAATGATACTTTTCATTTATTTCATGTTTCATGTTTAGAATGAAAACTTAAATTTAATCATTCCACTATAAAGTTAAAAGTACAGATGTGCCCTAGACGGGACTTGAAAGGAATAATGTTGTCCTCGAAGGGACTGAAAGATAAATATGTCCTTATAAGGACTATTAAGGAAATGATTTTTAGCAAAAGGAGTTTCTTCTTCATTTTATTTCTGAATGTTCCCTCCCTGGATGCTCGTTTCATTCTAGTCACAGTGCAAGGCTCCGCATTCCTCGGCTTCGGATGGGGAGGATTTTCATTACGGCTCCTTTGCTTGGCGATATATTAAAAGTATATAGAATTTAAAGCAATAGTTCTCCGAATAGAGACGAGAGCATTCCTATGTTAAGTCTAGACTCAGAAGGTCAAGGAATGTGCTATTGTGTCATTGAGATTAAACACAAAAGGATAGTGTTTAATTCACTCAATGTTGGCTCTGATACCAACCTATCACACCCCGATATTTCCACGTATTACCGGTGGGCCCGGTGGGGAGTATCGTGACGTAGTTGATATCATCATAGTCAGACAACACAATATTTAAATGCACAGCGGAAGCAAAAGATAATTATATTACAATCCGAATATAAAGTAATGTCAAAGTATTACAACGGAAAGTAAAGGATCCACAGGCGGATCAAATAAAAGAAAACTGTTTAACAGACTTCAGGCATCTAGAACTTGCAAGATTCCTTATTAACGCCCTGAGCTCCCAGCCAATTACGTACAGTACCTGTCACTTAACCTTTTTGGAAAATACGTCAGTTTACACTGGTAAATACAATTAACTGACTCATTTTGGAAAAGAGTTTGAAAAATTGATTTGAATGCACCAAGCACAAAAATATCTTTTATAACTTGGGACAATTTTATTAATAAAAATCTTGTATCCGATTTACATGGTTGTCCAACATTTAGGGCCGGTGATTATACAATACAAGCCGGTCAAGATTAATCGACACACCATAAATATAACTCACAAGAAGACATCCTTACGAGTGAGTATATCTTTTACATACGCAACAGGAGGTGTTATGCCTACACCTTGTGCTTAAGTTATGGCCATTCACTTTTTAAATGAGCCAAGGATATCCAGGACACGGTCATTAACCCCTAATGTTATTTGTTATCAATCAATACAGATTAAAACGGGATTATGCAATTTAATCATCTCCGATTAAAAGGTTTCTACACCCGACCAAGCGGTATTTTTATAATACCGTATCTCAAGCCCGTATAAGGGAAAATAAGTTAAAAGTATTTACCTGAGCTAGCAAATGCAATTTATACTCAGCCGTATATTCTAATCAGCAAGCACAAGTACTTCTACTGGGGCTCTCAATCTGGAACGAAGGTTTTATTAACCTATTAGATTCCTAACGGGTCTTATTTAAGTCGTAACTTAGACCGGTTAGTTTTAAGGAAGGTTTACGGTTCAAAACGCATGATTAAGCGAAGACCGGAATAGAATGTGGTTTAGACCCGACAAGTTTGGAGACTTGTATAATATGGGTAAACTAAACACATTCTGGATTTTGAGATAAAAAAGATAACATTTGACCCGTTTCGGCTAATTTATGCAAACTAGTTACATAAACCGAACCGAACGCGCAAGAGGCGTAACAGGTAACCATATAGGTCATATACAGGTTTCCTAAGTTAATATGCCTTAAATATGTTGTGATATCAGTAGGATACCTTCCATTATGCCCAAAACGAGTTAAATCTCAATTTAAGCCCCGTAGGGGTATTTTGGTCATTTTAAAGATTATAAAAGAGATTTATTTTAATTATGAGACTCGGGTCTGAAATAATATAATGGTTGGTCATGCCAAAATAACTTGTTCTTATTATATTTCGATCTCTAGGACATAGTATGAAAAATATGGTTACTAATAGTGTACTATCACATTGTTTCGCAATTAAAATAACTTGGAACTCTAAACAATGATACACTAACTCTATTGTCTTTTGGTGTATCTTTGCAATTCACTCATTTCAGCACATTGATTTTCTCATATCATAATTTAATATTTGACAAATCATTTTTCATGCTTTTATTTCATTTTGAACCTGGCAATTCTAAGTCTTCCTCAGTTGCCAATCAAAGTAAGGTTTCTTTTGACAAAGAATTTTATTAATTCTAAAAAAATCCTTCACATTCATTTTAAATATCTATTGATCATATATCTTTTGGCTTGAACCTAGTCACTTTGGAAATTATATCATTTCATCTCATTCGATTGTCATCAATTTCTTGAACTAATTCAGTTGAACCTTTGAATCATAATTATGGTACAACTCGTACTCACAAAATTTGATATTTTAATTCTATATCATCTACCTTAAAATATTGTTTTTATTGACTAAAATATAACATAAGTCTAAAAGAAATATCGTAATCCAAATCTCGAGGACGAGATTTAAAACAAGGTGGGGAGAATGTAACATCCCTATTTTTATATAAGAATTATAGGTTTGGTTAAATTTATTAACCACTAGTAACTAATAATTAGTTTATTTTTAATATAAATATTCAACCCAAATAGTTTTAAAACACTATTTTATATAGTTGGTTAAAATATTATATTAATTGGCCTGTATATTGGTGACCTTTCCAATAAAATAAAAGTTTATAAAAACTTATATTATTAGACAGGTATATTACGGGTAAGTTGAATGTTAGAAATATAAAGTAACTAGACGAGCCTAGGAACCGTATAATAATTAAATTATAAAAAAATACATTGTATTTTGAACCTATTCTGTTTTCAATAAAACTTGGTTCAAAATATAGACAAAAATATACTCGTTCTAAAGACATATTTATTATTTTCTAGAACTTCATATTTTAGAAGTTATACACGCCAAATAAATAAAGTAGTTAAATTAATTATATATATTTTCTAGCAATAAAGCCATGCCCCATTTTAATTATTTTAACTCCCGATCACTGCTACCCTTTCCGATTGATCTGAGCCTCATAACTTATGTCAGGGCTCTGCCCGACTAAGTTATTGGGATTCGATCTCAGGACATCGGGATAAGGTTGAATTAGGGGTACTATACTTAACACAATTACAAATATATATTTTTAAATAGCTCAAAAGTTATACCCAATATTCTACCCGGAGACTTTCTAGTTAAACCCTAAAGTTACAAAGTGGGTCCATTTTCTCACCGTTTTATTCCCTTTTGTCCCAAATCATAACAACTCTCATTAAAAGTTCTATTTATTATTTTATTTGTCCAAATAGGAAACCCTAATTGAGACACCCAAGTAATCCTGCACAATCCCTAAAATTTCCAGAACAATCAAAATCAGGATCAGGGCCCCTAAAACTCAGGGGGGGTATTCCCTATTGACGATTATCTAAATAATTTGCTGTTAAAATCGAAATTGAACGTTCCGTCGACTCAGCTAGGCTAGAAACACACGTGGCAAGCCTATGGTAAATTCGTGTCCCTTACGGTCCGTAAGCAAGGTCAAATTTGTGTATAAATAGCAGGCATTGGCACTTGATATTCTGCGTTCGTTCGACAATCAAATTCAAATTATACTCCGAGTTATAGTAGAAACAGTCTCAAAATCACTAATTAGTATAGCGGGGTGCTGCTACGATGCCGGGTATTAACTCGATCGCTGCTACGATTCAATGTCCGATCGATTGAAACTATCCAATGGATGTTTTAGTACTATCCTTTGTCATTAGTCGTGATTCCGACAGGATGTTTGAGTACCACCCGAACTCGGGGAATACTTTGTCATTCGTTGTGAATCCGATGGATGTTTAAGTGATTATACTTTGTCATTCGTTGTGAATCCAATGGATGTTTAAGTGATTACACTTTGTCATTCGTTGTGAGGGTTTTAATCTCGTGAGTTATCGTAACTGCTGTATTAGTTAATTACCTAGTTCGTGTGCACTAGGTTACAAGGCTAAATCAATAGGCTAAGCTCTGCCTGTATAAATCTGCAATATCAAGGCTAATCAATAGGCTAAACTTTGCTGTATGAATCTGCATGCTTATAATGTGAGTCATTCTCTTTTTATCAAAGTGCTTTATAAATTCTTAAATATTTTCAAAGTTATAATTACAGGGATTAAGTCTTTGTAATCACCAAATTACAGCCGGTATGTGGGGTTTTGTATACATTACTTGATAATCTTCACCATTGGGGCAGCCAAGGGGTGATATGACCATAGTCACAGACACCATTGGACGAATGGGCCAATGGGTCGAGTGACAAAATACCGTGGGTAGTTGGTTTGATATCAGGAAACATTGTAATCGCTCTTAATACTGTAAATTATAACACTGTTTTCTAGTTATCCTTTGCAGTGATTAAGTCTTTGCCAATCTTAAAGAAGCAAATGTAAAAACTCTTAATGCTGTGAAGTATAACAAATATGTTTTATAAAACCTGAATGAACTCACCAGTATTTCCTGCTGACAAAACCTTTTTAAAACGCGTTTCAGGTAATTACAGTAGATTGAAGTAAGAGATGGATACGACACTGAAAGGCTTCAAGAAGTGGCTTATTTTATTAATTAAATCAAATTAAGAAATATTGTTTTATGTAATTGGGTTTATCCCTTATTAAAGCTACCTTTGTAAAACATGGGTTTATCCCATCTATTTAATAAAATCCGGTGTTTTCTAAACTCTGATATTTTTCCTAACTCACGGTCCTGATGAAATTTCCGCTGCAATATTTTTTAAAATAATCACCGGTACCACGTGGCTGTTCGCGGCTCCCGATTCCATCCAGGGTGGGTCGGGGGTCGTGACACTAACCATAAGCCACACTTGCGTCGAGAACTTACATTCAAAAAACAGGTGACTATGAGAGTCGTGGTTAGCATAGCATAACAAACAACACATCATATTCATATTTTTCCTACGCGAGAAATCCCAGCTCAAGATCTTATCTTGAGTAAGCAGCTTCCTTCTCATGATAAGCCACAATAAAAAAGCATGTCGCGGAATATACTGACCAAACCACACAATACGACACCAATCAACTTCCGCTTCATGATGCCGAACCGAATCCCAAGCTCTAGTCGAAGAAAAAACATGTTTGTGATCCCCTTGACGCCATAAGAGTTTATCAGACTTATTCGGACTCAAAGACACACGATCAAGCTGAATAAGAACCGGGTAAGTATCCCGCCAAGCAACCGGCCACCTCCAAGAATTGTCAGAATAAATATCAGACACCTTAGAATCCATGTTAAACCCCGCATTAGCAATAACTCTAGGAGAAAGAATCTGATCCAGCGGCCCTAAATCACTCCATGTATCGAACCATGCTGAAGTAGCCGAACCATTTCCAATATCGGACCAAATAAACTTCCTCATAATCGGCCGAAGCTGAAGAAGCTTTCTCCAAGACCAGCAACAAGCAGAAGGAACTTTGCAAGCCCAAAAAACTTTTGCCTTTTCATGAGAACAAAAACCCTAAACTCTCTCTCCTTTAGGCGATTTTCTGTTCTTCATCATGAATCCATCAGTTTTTCTTCGTAATCTTATGCATAACAGTCTGTGATTAGAGTTTTGTTCCTTCAAAACCCTATAACGAACTTGTTATCATTAGGGATTGATCCAAAACTAGGGTTTTTTCTTGTTTTTCATCAATCGCTGCCTTAGTAATCATTATCGATACTCTGATTTATTAACCTGGTTGTTATTGATTGCGGTTAGCTGAGACTAATTTAGCTAGATTGATACTCTGGGTTAATCGATTAAGGGTTGAGATCTGATTCTAGGGTTTAAAGGATTAGGGTTTCTGTTTCTCGGCTTTTGGTTTTCTGGTTTTCGTTTGGTTTTCTTTGCATGGTGGTTTGCTTTTATTGCTGATGGAGGGAGTTGATAATAACAATCAGAATACTCGCAAAAAACCTGGGGAAAGTCTGTTTTTTTATCGTGGAAAGCCGTCAAGTTTCTACCAGGGGATTGCATCTAGGGTTGTTGATATTGAAGGTTCCACGTTAATGCCGCGTAGGGGTGTGGTGACTTCTACACGAGCCGAAGGTAAATTTAATGTCATTGATGAGCTGGAAAAGATTACTGTTCCTGTGTCTTTGGATAATATCAGTTCTGATCTGAAGTGTGATCCTGTGCATACTTCGGATAAGAGTCAGAATAATATTCATGCTGAACCGGTAATAGTAGATTCTATGAATGGATCGGGTGTTAATCAGAATGAGGGTGATAAGGGCTCTAAACCGGTATCTTATGCAGATTTGGTGGCAAAATCTAGTGCTAAAAACCTGAACTTTAGATCACTTGCTAGTATTGATAAACATGAGGATTGTGATGTGGTACTTCCAAGGGAATCGATTAGAGTGGTGCAGGATAAATTAGCTAATACGCTTTATGGGTATTTTCTGGGAGATCGTATAGCCTATCCAGTTGTGGAGTATTATGTGAAGAATCAGTGGAGAAAATTCGGATTACAAAAAACGATGATGAATGCAAACGGATTCTTTTTCTTCAAATTTGAAAACCAAGATGGTATGAAAGCGGTTCTTAAAGAGGGACCATGGATCATTCGATCACAACCGTTGCTTTTATGTGAATGGTCTCCCACCACTAAGTTGGAAAAAAAGGAAGTTAAGAAAGTGCAGGTATGGGTTAAGATCCATGAGGTTCCTATTGCTGCATATACAGAGGATGGTCTTAGCTTGATTGCCACTGCCATTGGTGAACCTAAACTCCTGGACTCGTACACAACGACGATGTGTACGGATTCATGGGGACGTAGCAGTTATGCTAGAGCTTTGATTGAAGTTTCGGCTGAAAGAGATCTGAAAGAGGAAATTATTATGGCTATTCCGAAACTAGAGGGTGAGGGGTATGTTAAGGAAACTATGTATGTGGAGTATGAGTGGAGTCCACTAAGATGTTCTCATTGTTGTGTTTTTGGACATTCGGATGATCAATGTCCGAGTCAGCAAAGGAATCCGGGTAAACGGTCGTCTGGTGATAGGAATCGAATGCATGCGGATAAATTGAAACATGTTGATCAAGGACGAAGGGCTGAAAAAAAACCGGTTGTAGATGAGGAGGGTTATATGAATGTGCCTGCTAAGAAAGTGGCTAGGAAAACGGGTTTCCAAATGAACAAACCAAAGCAGAAATTCGAGTATCGTCCTATTGGAGCTAAGCCGAAGGATGTGGTGATAAATGTGGTGTCATCTAATAGTAACAGTGTTCTCTCTAGTAATCCGTTTAATGTTTTGAGTACTGAAGGAGAGAATCAAGGGCAAAGCAGCAAAGATGCGGGTGGTGGTCAAGATGATTCGGATGATGAAGAAGTTCTTGAAGCTTATAATGAAACTGATGAGTTTATCATGGAAGGCACTCGTAATACTAATAAAAAAGGGGCAAGCACTCCTAAACCGATAGTGTCTGATGGTTAGTCTAGCTGCTTGGAATATAAGAGGGTTGAATCGCCCTCTTAAACAAAAACAGGTTTGTCAGGTTGTAAAAGATAGTAATCTTAGTTTTTGTGCTATTTTGGAGTCTCATGTGGATGTTGCGAATTTGAGCAAGGTGTGTCTGTCAGTTTTTCAACGTTGGGATTGGACATCTAATGGGGGTTGTTGTGACAAAGGTACTCGTATCATTATAGGTTGGGACCCAGACATTTTTGATGTTATGGTCTTATTTCAATCGTCTCAACTTATGCATCTCCAGCTTGTGTTTAAAGATGACAAGAGGGTTTTGTTTTGTTCTATTGTTTATGCGGCCAACTACTATATTACTAGGCGTGATTTGTGGGCTCAATTATCTATGCATAAACATATGGTAGCCGATAAGCCATGGGTGATTATGGGCGATTTTAACTCAGCATTGCACCTAGAGGACAAGTCTGTGGGAGCGTCCTCTATTTCAGCAGGTATGCGGGATTTTCAGAATTGTGTGTTAGACATTGAAGTGATGGATATTAACCGGTCGGGTCTCCGTTTCACATGGAATCAAAAGCCAAAGAAGGGAGTTGGTTTGCTTAAAAAGATTGATCGTGTTATGGGTAATACTCCATTTATAGCTGAATTTCCGAATTCAGTTGCTTTTTTTCATCCTTATCGGTTGTCAGATCATACCCCTTGTATTCTTAAAATCCAACATCACTCGAAACGGAAACATAAACCATTTAAGTTTGCCAACTTTTTGGTGCATAAGCTGGATTTTATGAGTATTGTGAAGGAAAACTGGGAAGCAAATGTTAATGGGGTGTGTCAGTTTCAGGTTGTGAAGAAGCTTCGGCAACTAAAGTCTCCGTTGCGAGCTTTATTATTCAGACAGGGTAATCTTCACAAGAAAGTTATAGAGCTTCGTGGTATGTTGGATGCTATTCAGCATGATATTGACAACGACCCTATGAATGTGGACCTAAGAGCTAGAGAAACTAAAGTAACTTCTGAGTATCAGGAGGCCTGTTTAGATGAGGAGAGGTTCCTGAAACAAAAGTCTAAAATGGAGTGGCTTAGGGTGGGTGATGCAAATACTGCATATTTTCACGCAGCCGTAAAGAGTAGAGTTCACCGGAATCGGATTCAGGTTATTTCGGATGTTAATGGGATGATGTATGAAGGCGAGGATGTTATCTCTATTCTAGTGCAGCATTACGAGAAATTCTTGGGTTGTCAAGATGACCTTGGAGTGCAACCATCTCCAGATTTATTTTCTAAACATGTGAACCCAATGGATGCTTCTTTTATGGTTCGGCCAGTTACGGAGGAAGAGGTTAAAAAAGCTATTTTTTGATAGGTAATGATAAGGCTCCAGGTCCGGATGGATACACGGCTGCCTTCTTTAAAGCTGCGTGGCCGATTGTTGGAGATGATATTTCGAAGGCGGTCATTGATTTTTTCGTTACAGGTAAGTTGCTCCGGGAATTAAATCATACTTTAATTGCTCTTGTGCCAAAAAAATCAACGCCTACATTGGTTACGGATTACCGACCAATTTCGTGCTGTAATGTATTGTTCAAGTATATTACAAAGATTATTGCTGATCGCTTGAAAGGAGTTCTTCATCAAGTGGTTAGCATTAACCAGTCGGCTTTTGTCCCTGGGAGGAAGATTTCGGATAACATCTTGTTGACTCAGGAGCTCATGCACAATTATCATAGAAATACAGGTCCTCCCCGGTGTGCGTTTAAGGTGGACATTCAGAAAGCTTATGACACAGTTGACTGGAAGTTCTTGAAGAATGTGTTGTTAGGGTTCGGATTTGATTCTAAAATGGTTGAATGGATTATGATATGTGTCTCCACGGCTTCTTATTCCATTTGTGTTAATGGAAATATTCATGGATTTTTCAAGGGTAAGCGTGGCCTTCGGCAAGGAGATCCTTTATCTCCTTATCTTTTCACTCTTGTAATGGAGGTATTGACGTGCATTCTTCAGCATTCTACCAGGATTGATGCGTCTTACAGGTTTCATAATAAATGTGAAAGGCAACGGATTATTAATCTTTGTTTTGCAGATGATTTATTTTTGTTTGCAAGAGGAGATATTAATTCGGTTAAGTGCATTATGTCTTCTCTTTCGAGCTTCACTAAAATGTCTAGATTGATGCCTAGTATTCAGAAAAGTACCGGGTATTTTTGTAATGTGCCTTCTAATGTTAAAGCCCATATTCTAGATATTATGCCTTTTGTGGAGGGTTCGTTACCAGTCAGATATCTGGGGGTTCCACTTATTTCATCTAGACTTCTATATAAAGATTGTAGTATCTTAGTGGAAAGACTCGATCAACGAATTATGAGCTGGAGAAATAAGTTTCTATCGTTCGCTGGAAGGTTACAACTTATCAACTCAGTGCTCTCTTCGATGCATGTATATTGGTCCTCAGTTTTTATTCTTCCTGTTCGGGTTATTCTAGAGCTGGAAGCGAGAATGAGGAATTTTTTATGGTCGTCAACTGGTTCGTTTCAAAAGGGGAAGTCGAAGGTATCCTGGAAGTCTGTTTGTGTGCCCAAGTTTGAAGGGGGTCTGGGGGTTCGTAGAATTAGTGAATTCAATATAGCTCTTATGACCTCTCACATTTGGAGTCTCTTGATTAAACGTCAATCCTTATGGGTTGATTGGATTCATACGTACAGATTAAGAGGGAAGAGTTTTTGGACTTGCAAATTGGTTTCAAATTGTTGTTGGAGTTGGCGAAAAATCCTCCAGATTAGACCTTTCATTAGAGATTTTGTCTGGTCTAAGATAGGGGATGGAAGCAATACTTCGGCTTGGTATGATTCTTGGTGTCATTTGGGTCCGCTAGGTAACTTTATTTCGCCAAGAAATATTACTACAGCGGGGTTTAGTCTTACTGATACGGTTCAAGATGTTTATTTTAATGGTGGTTGGAGATGGCCGGTTGCTTGGAGAGATCTCTTTCCTGTGCTTAATCAGATTGATCATATTCATACGGCCCCGAATTCGAGTGATAAACGCCTATGGAAGGACGGTAATGATTTGGTAGAGCATTCGGCTGCCCAGGTTTGGAATTCGGTTCGGCAGAGGGATCAAGAGGTGGACTGGGTAAATTTTATTTGGTTTCCTCAGTGTATTCCGAAGCATGCCTTTTTTATGTGGTTGGTGATTCGTCGTAAACTTTTGACTCAAGACAAAATCCTCAAGTGGGATATATCGAGAAGAAAAAATATGAACATGATGTGTTGTCTTCTCTGTTATGCGGATATTGACTCTCATGCTCACTTGTTTTTTGAATGTACTTATTCGACACAAGTTTGGCACTCGGTTCGCAACAAAGGTGGTATGAGGAATGTTGCATCAGATTGGGGTTCGATCGTGAACTGGATGACTGCTAGGTCATGTTCAAAGTCGGCGTCTAATTATGTTAGCAGGTTGGTTCTTGCTGCGTCTACTTATTTTATTTGGCAAGAGAGAAACGCGACACTTTTCAAGAACCAGACAAGACCTCCCGAAGTTTTATGTGATACTATTCTTCATACGGTTCGGTATAAGCTTATGGGAGTGAAGTTAAAGGACAATGTGAAGGTGAGGGAGCTGCTTCGAGCTTGGGAGATTTATGATTCCCGTTTATCTGATGATGGCGGCTAATCATATTTAGTTTGTGTTTCTTTCTAGATATGTAGTCTAGTTGTTTGTCCTTTGGTTGTTTTTTTTCTTTGGTTGTCGTGTGTTGTTGGTTTACATACATGGGGAATGTCCCATGTTTGAACTAGTATGGACTCTCCATGCTACTTGTTCTGTTTTGCTTTGTTGATATAAAGAATCACCGGGGTAACCCTTTACCCAAAAAAAAAACTTTTGCCTTTCAACCTGTAAGAGTGAATCCACTCAACCCACAAGGATTGACGCCTCGAAAGGATACTCCAGATATGGGCTGTCATAAGAGCCATATTAACATCACCAATCCGATGAATACCTAAACCACCCTCAAGCTTAGGAACACACACCTCTTTCCACGAAACTTTGGCCCGACCTTTCTGAAACGCACTGTCATGAGACCATAAAAAATTCCGCATCAACGCCTCCAAATTAAGAATCACCCGGTTCGGCAAAATAAACACAGAAGACCAATAAATATGCATGGAGGATAAGACAGAAATAATAAGTTGCAGCCTGCCTGCAAAAGAAAGTAACTTATTCCTCCAATGCAATATGCGTTTCTCTAGCTTTTCCACCATCACATAACAATCTTTATAAAGCAGCCGCGAAGAAATAAGGGGCACACCCAAATATCTCATAGGAAACGAACCCTCCTTAAAAGGCATAATATTCAGAATAGCAGTTTTCACATAAGATGGCACATTCGAGAAAAGAACTGTACTTTTCTGAACACTAGGCAACAAACCCGACATTTTAGTAAAGGAATCAAGAGACTTCATAATACACCTAGCTGAGGCAATCTCACCCTTTGAGAAAATAAACAAATCGTCCGCGAAACATATGTTGATAATCTGTTGACGTTCACACTTATTATGAAATTTAAAAGAATTATCAATCCTAACCGTATGTTGTATGATGGCTGTAAGAACTTCCATGATGAGAGTAAATAAATAAGGAGAGACCGGATCACCTTGTCTTAAACCCCTGTTGCCCTTAAAGAACCCATGAACCTCGCCATTAACACACACCGAATACGTTGTAGTGGAGACACACAGCATAATCCAATGAACCATCTTAGGATGAAAACCGAAGCCAAACAAAATACCCTTCAGAAACTTCCAATCGACAGTGTCATACGCCTTCTGAATATCAACTTTGAACGCACATTTAGGGGGGCCAATATTACGATGATAGTTGTGCATCAACTCTTGCGTTAACAAAATATTATCAGAAATCTTTCTACCTGGCACAAACGCAGATTGGTTTACACTAACGATACCACTTTAATTCTATCAGCTACAGTCTTGCTAATGCATTTATACAAAACATTGCAACAAGCAATCAGACGATAGTCCGTAACCACAGACGGGGAAGAGGACTTAGGAAGAAGAACAATAAGCGTATGGTTCAATTCCAGAAGAAGCTTCCCTGTAGCAAAGAAATCAATAACAGCATCCGACACTTCACTCCCCACGATAGGCCAGGCACCTTTAAAGAAACCAGCGGTAAAACCATCAGGACCCGGAGCTTTGTCTGACCCAATCGAAAACATTGCCTTTTTAACCTCATCAGCTGACACCGGACGAACCATGTGAGCCGCTACGTCTAAATCCAACTTTTTCGTAAATAAATCTGGAGCTGGAGTGAGCGAAGTGTCGCTCGGGCAACCCAAAAAATTCTCATAATGATTAAAAAACGCTAGCTGAACCAGATCATCCTCATACACCTTCCCACTAGTATCCTGAATAACATCGATACGACTATAGTGAACTTTGTTTTTAAGAGACGAGTGGAAGAAGGCCGAATTCATATCCCCAACCGCCAACCAATCCACCTTGGACTTTTGCTTCAAGAATCTATCTTCATCTAATAATGCTTCATCTAATAATGCTTGTAACAAGTGGCTCATTTGTGAATATAAAACCGTAAAAGGTTATTTAGAAACTTATGATAATACTTCCAGTTCTTTCATAATCAAGGTTTTTTGATTTTTCGAAAAATTAGTCCCTTGAATTCAATGTCTGACTTCATTAGGGTTTATTACACGTGTCAATACTTTATTGGACGTGATTTTACTAAGGTGTTACACCTGCAGGGTTACCTGCGAGTGCCTCAGCAACTCGTTCGTTGATCAAAGCCGTCAACTGGGCTTGAGTGAGGTTGATACGTCCTCCGCGTCCGCTCATGATCTTCATAGTGAAGCAACGTAAGTGAGAAAGGTGTCGCGAAAGTGCGTAAGTGTGGGAATGAAATTTACTTTATTCCTCACTTGTTTTATTTTGGTTGTTGAATGAAATTTAACCGGGGTAACCCTTTACCCAAAAAAAAAAGAAAAAAAAGTGTGGGATGATAGTGGAGAGTAAACACGCAAGGTTCAAATAGTAATCATCACGTTAATTAATGCACAGTGTGAACTATCTAACCGACAATATAACATAAATCATACCACCTATTGTGTCGAGTCTTGCACGTGGAGCGAAGCGTCGTTGTGGATCGTTGAGCACTGTACAGGTTATAGTCTGGTTTTATCAAAAAGCCTTTCCCTTTTTAAAACCAAGTTCACTATAACCAATGGCTCTGATACCAATCTGTCACACCCCCAAAATCCACCATGCGGAGCGTCACCGCTTGGAGGCGTGACATGACCAGGATCGAGCCACCAATCATATTGAACATCGTAATTAAGTAAATAAGACCAACCACAATACGATTGGTGACCAAAGCTAGTTAACCATGTTTAGTTTAAACAGCGGAAGCATAAAAGTAAATCCAAAAGCATAAGTCCATAGTTTATAAGTTAAAGTTCAAAACGCAAGTTTAATAAGTTCATAAGGATTTAAATAATAAGCACGAGACATAACAGTCCGTACATCACAACGACTCCTTCCTCGTGCAAGCTCCAAGCGTTTAGCGACCTGTAAGGCATGTAACAACGAGTCAACAACAATGTTGAGTGAGTTCACGTTTGGTTGTTTAGTTTTAAGTTGTTTCTGAAAAACGTGGTTTGACTTTCGTTGGCTTAATTGCCGTGGGGGTTACCCCGTAGTTGAAAGTATGTTTAACCAGTTCCTTTTTCATTACCCAAACCATAACCATAATCAGTGGGGGCTTTCCCCGTTTGAACTACTAGACGGTATGATATCGACTACTACGCAAATAAGTTGTGCCCTATATCAGCGTCTATCATCACTGATAGTCTGCCATAGTCCATTAGTACACGCCCGTCCGACCGGCACGGTGTGAGGTTTGTTAAACCTAATAGCGCTATTAACTAATGACCCGCTCGCCATTGGCCTCGGCGATTAAGTCGATATAATGAAGAGGGACTTATTGATAGAGTTTTGTCTAGCTAGTTTTTAAGGTTGTTTTTTTTTTGGGTAAAGGGGTTACCCCGGTGATTCTATATATTCACAACCAAATAAAACAAGTAGCGTAGAAAGCCTACACTAGTTCAATCATGAGACACGCCTCATGAAAGTAAACAAAATGAAAACCACACAAGCCCAATCTAGTTTTTAAGGTTGTTGTCCTACACAAGGAGGACGAACGTACGTATTCTGCACCAGGTGAATTCGTAGGATTAATAATGGCATCCTACCTATGGAGGACGGCCGTACATATCTTCCCAAGGGGATATGTAGATTTAGTTTTAAATTCTTTAACCCATTCCCAAACCACCGGGAATCCCATGCCTTGTAGAAAGTGTGAACTCACCTCGGTTTGCTCGGTTAGATTCTCAAATATAGCTAACAGTCAAGGTCGGTCAATCACGTCCTAATATGATTACCAGTTAGTCATTTAGTGATTTTTAAATAGAGCACAAAGTTCCTACACGTATCTATCACATAACATGCATCACTTTAACTGTTTATGCCCATATAAGTTTCCCATCCATTCCCCACTCATAAACAAACATACGATAATGCACCTAACACTTTTATTGACACATAATCATGTTAGATCATTCAAAGATAGCATATTCGACATTTAGACACGCAAATTATAGCTTATGTCATTTCAGCATAAATATTCAAAACCGGGCTGTTTTCGGACATTGTAAATAAATAGTTAACTTATTCCAAAAATTCCCAAATTTTTACAGAAGGTCTTAAACGATCCAAATATTATTGTGTAAAAATATCGGGGTCCAGTTCATTACCAATATTTTATAAAAATTCATTTTCCGGGCTGAACTCAGATTTATCTTTTTCTGACCACAGTCCACGGAACAATTCATTAAAAATTCATCGTAAGTCCGATTTACGAAATTCCAGTGGGGTAATTACAAATACATCAGTTGTCATCTACAGAACAAGTTTCATGATCTAACTCTACACAGAACTCAAGTTATGACAGAAAAACGCATATTTTCAGCAGAAAAATGCAGCTCTAGCTGCTGTTACAAAATGACGCTTTAAAAATAGTAAACGGAGTTCAAAAATTATGATTCTGGTGCCATTAGAACCGTATTTCATAATACATGACCCTAGACTTCAGAAAATACATTTTTCATTAAGTTACAGTTCTGTTACAGCCAACTGAAGTTGGCTGTAATTACCAAACAGCCTACTGTTTTCAGTCTTTAACACTCTAAAGCGCGTTCGATTGATTCCGTTAGCATGTTTAGTGATCGCAACAACGTCAAACATCAATAGTACAAGTAGATCAGCAAGTAGATCAGTAACATAATCAAGACAACTTCAGTTTATCATCACTTCATCATGTTTCATCAATATTTCATTACAAGTTAGTTTATATGCAAGACTTTGTTCATGGTTCTTTAGTGTTCATGGATTTTCATCATCAAACATCTATTAACCACTTAAATAACATAAAGAATGAACGGATCTAAGTTCTTACCACTAGCTCAAGGCTAGGGAAGGATCAAATCGAAAACTAGGTGGATAAAAGCGATGTAGAGAGGTCCTTGAGATTCCGAAAGCACCGAGCCTCCTTGTGTGTGACCTTTCACCCTTGTGTGCATGTGGTTTAGCAAGATTGGAACTTGAAAGTGATGGGGCTATGGTTGTGATTCTTGGCCGACTTCAAAGAGAGAGGGAGAGAGTGCCAAATTTTGTTTAAGTGTTTGAATGAATGAAATGGTGGACCTCTCATACATACTTATGGACCAAGTATTACTAATATCCATAGTGTATTGTGTCAACAAGATATTAAGCATCAACAATAAAATAATCAAGATTTGTAAGGAGTGTGTCCCCTTAGGGGACCGATCGATTAAGGGGGGGGGGGGGTTTATGGTTTGTTTTGAACTAGATAGTTAGTAACTAGTTAAGTACTAAAGGTGTTAATTAGTGTATTATGTGTGTTATGAATTATAAAGGGTGTTAGGGTATTCGGGGACCCTAACTGGCTCAGAAAAGGAAAAACAATGTTATTGACAATATTTTTTTTATGTTCCGGGTAAAGTCCGGTTGTTCGGTTTGACACTGTTCCGTTAAAGTGCTTAATTAATCCGAAAAGTGTCTTATATATATATTTTTGCAATGTTTTCAATTTTTAACACTCAGGAAGTCATAACGGACTATTTAATGACTTTTCTGTACACTACTAGTATGTTAACATGCACATGTAAGTATAACACAGATATCAGAAAGCAGTTAAGTAATTCCACATAGTCGTCAAGCACTTTAATTATCATTAATAAATTGTACGGAATACATGGAATTTTGAGGGTTGTCACAGATTACCCCATACCTGTCAATTTACAAAAAGTAGACACGGAGATGATGAATGAGGACAGCGAAGCAACTCCAGGAACGGCTCCTGTTCGCGGTATTGGATTAAGGGTCACGAATATAGAAGGAAATACTATGATGCCGAGGAGAGGTATGTACTCTACGAATAATGTGTCAATTATTGATGGTTTGGCTGATATTTCCAAACCGGTTACTCTTGAGCATATGGAGTTGTCCCATGCAAACCCTACAAATCAAAATTTGATAATAGAGGGGGAGAACTTGAGTAAAACAACGGCTGATTCATCTAATTCTGGAGTGATTTCATATGTGGAAAAACTTAAAGCTGGGCAGAATTCAAATAAAGGTAAATTTTCGTTTTCTAGAAAATCTTGAAAGTCATGGGGATGCTGATGTAACTATACCGATAGATTCGGTAAAGAAGGTGCAAGAAAAATGTAGTAATGTTCTGTATGGTTATTTTCTTGGCAAGAGATTAGCCTTTCCCGTGGTTGAATATTTCGTGAAGAATCGTTGGAAAAAATATGGATTAAATAAATGTATGATGAACGCAAGAGGTTTCTTCTTTTTCAAGTTTGAGTCGAAAGAGGGAATGGACAAGGTCCTTCATGAAGGACCATGGCTAATTCGGAACATACCCATATTTTTAAAACCTTGGTCGTCTAAAACTGAGATTAAGAAGGAGGAATTCAAGAAGGTCCCGGTATGGGTTAAGATGCATGATGTTCCTTTGGCTGCATATACGGAAGATGGTTTAAGTCTGATAGCGTCTAAAATTGGTTCTTCGAAATTTTTAGATAACAAAACTTCGAACATGTGTTTGGAGTCTTGGGGCCGAAGTAGTTACGCTAGGGCCGTGATAGAACTGGATGCTCAAAAGGATCTCCATGATACAGTTACTCTTGCTATCCCTAATGTGGAGGATGGGGGTTTCTTAATGAGCTCGGTAAAAGTTGAATACGAGTGGTCTCCTCCTAGATGCCCAACATGCCGTGTGTTTGGTCATACAAAAGAAAGTTGTCCAAAACAAGTCAAACAGGAGGTAGTGGATAAACGAAAGGGAAAGGAACATGTAGATGGGGATGGTTTTATGGATGTGAACAAGAAGAAAATAGCTAAAAAGGGTGTTGCTATCAAGGAGAAACAGAAGTTTGAGTATAGGCCAATTAAAAAACAAGGTAACCTAGTAATAAAGGAGCCAAATGATCGTGTTAATAGTACTAATTCAGCTGTTAATTCAGCTGCTATTCGTCATACACCTACAACATCAAATACCATAAAACTTGGTAACTCTTTTGGATGTCTTAGCGCTAGTAATGAGCAGATAGATGGCGAAGACTCGGATTGTGAAGAAGTAATTGAGATAAATGAAACATCAGATTTTATGCAAACTGGAAATGATAAACCAGGGGCAAGCACTCCTGCTGATGTGTTTTTCAGTGGATAGTATTGCTAGCTGGAACATACTCTTTTCTCTCTCTCTAGCCTGGCAATTCTGGTTCCCCACGCAAACCCTAATGTTTCATCGTAATCTTTGTGTTTAACAGGTTTGTTCTTAGTGTTTTTGATCGTTCAAATCTCTAAAACGAATTCTGTTAGCGTGGGAGTCGATCTAATATTAGGGTTTCTGTTTTTCTTTTCATTCGCCTATAATCCGCCGCCATATTGATGATTATGGGGTAGGGTTTCTGCTAGATAAGGGTTCTTTCGTTGATTTTTGGTTGGTTGCTTGATCGTTTGGTTCAGTTTATTGGAGAGAGTTTGTTTTTCAGCCGTATGGATGATCTCAAGAAACCTGGGGGTTGTCCTCATGATGTCCGATCTAAACCTGATTTCTCCTTTGATAGTTTGGCGAATCGGGTGATAGACGTTGATGGTAATACACTGTTTCCTCGAAGAGGAACAGTCCTGATGTCGCAAAAGGATCCCAAGGAAGTTAAAATCATTGACGAATTGTCGAAGTTTTCTGTCCCAATCACTGCAGAAAAGCAACAGCCGGTATCTAGGGTTTCTGATAGGGACGGTTTGGATCATTCTAGCATGAGCTATTCGCCAAGGTCAGACTTCGATGCTCTTTCATCGGCTGATAAAGGGAACACAAGATCCTCCGGGTTGACGGATCCTCTATCATTTGCTAAAGTAGTAAACAACATTAAGGAGACTGTAAAGGTCAATTTTAGGGCGATGGAATCTACCGAGGCTGTTGATGGAGCTGATGTTGTTATTCCATTGTCTTCGGTTAAACAAGTCACGGACAGGTATGCTAACACTCTTTATGGATATTTCTTGGGTAAACGTCTAGCTTTTCCTGCGGTGGATTATTTTGCTAAGAACAACTGGGTTAAGTATGGTCTGTCTAGACTAATGATGAATGCGAACGGATTCTTTTTCTTTAAGTTCAAAACAAAGGAAGGGATGGACAAAATGTTAGAGGATGGGCCATGGATGATAAGAAATGTTCCGATAATTTTGAAGGAGTGGTCGGCCTCTATCAAACTGGAAAAAGAGGATATTAAAGCTATTCCAGTTTGGGTAAAGATGCATGATGTGCCGTTAGCGTCTTATACTGAGGATGGTCTTAGTTTGGTTGCTTCTAAGATAGGGGTGCCTTAGATGTTGGATTCGTATACTGCCACGATGTGTGCTGAGTCTTGGGGAAGAAGTAGTTATGCTAGAGCACTCATTGAAGTGCAGGCGGGGGCTGATTTAAAGAGAAGTGTCACTGTTGCAATTCCATCTTTAGATGGTAATGGTTATTCTAAGGTGGAGGTCAAAATTGAATATGATTGGGAGCCTTTAAGGTGTTCTTCTTGCTGTGTATTTGGACATGATGAGAGTTCGTGCCCAAAGAACCCTCAGGTTGTTCCGAATGGGGATTCTGGAAAGAATGGTGATGATTTTCAGGTTGTGGGTGCCAAAAAGAAGAAAGCTAACAACCAAGGTCTCCACATGAAAAATCAGAAACCTAAGTTTGTTTATAGACCAGTTATTAATCCTAAACCAAAACCGCCTTTGAGGAGTTCGAACCGGGTTTCAACATCAAACCCGTTTGATGTCCTTAAGGACGATGATGGAGATCAGGGAGGTATCAAGGTGGGTCGAGTAGAGAAGAAGGCTACGCAGACAAGTGACAAGCAGGATTCGGATGAGGAGGAGGTTGTTGAAGTCTATAATGAAACTTATGATTTTATGACTTCGGGTACACTTTCTTCATCTTCAAGAGCAAGGGCAAGCACCTCTTCCACAAAGTTGTACAATGGATAGACGTTTTTTGGTTTGTGTTAAGGGAATTTTGGCTTGTGACTATTTCGTCTTTGATGATGGAGGATGAGGGTTTTTTGTTTTGATGCCTTATCTTGTCTACTTTATTTTTCATGATGTAAAGTAGACTAGGTTATGTGATGTCATAGATACATTTGTTTGTTATTTGGTTTACATATATGGGGCGTGTCCTATATATGAACTAGTGTGGAACTCATCCTCACTACTTGTACTTATTTGCGTTTGTTTTAATAGAATCACCGGGGTAACCCTTTACCCAAAAAGTATTGCTAGCTGGAACATAAGGGGTTTGAATCGACCCCTTAAACAAAGAGAGGTTCGTGGTGTACTTTCTGCTAACAATATTCAGGTATGTGCTATATTGGAATCCCATGTTAATGTCTCTAAACTGTTGGGAGTATGCAAAACAATATGCCGAACTTGGAGGTGGTCTTCGAATGGAATTATCTGCTTGAAGGGTACTCGTATACTTCTGGGTTGGAATCCAGATTTTGTTGATGTTATGGTTATATCTACTACCACTCAAGTCATGCATGTTCAGCTGATTTTCAAAGAATCTAATAAAGCAATGATGTGCTCCTTTGTTTATGCGGATAATTATTATATGGAACGAAGAAAACTATGGGAAAGTTTATGTTTGCATAAACAGTTTGTTGACAACAAGCCGTGGGTGATCATGGGTGATTTTAACTCGTCGTTGTTCCTTGAAGATATGGCTTTGGGAACTTCTAAAATCTCGACAGGTATGAGAGATTTCAAAGAATGTGTTGATCGGTTAGAAGTTTTTGATGTAAATAGTTCAGGTCTTCATTTTTACTTGGACGCAAAAACCGAAAAAGGGAGTTGGCATTCTAAAGAAGATTGACCGGGTTATGGCAAATGTTCATTTTACGGATGAGTTTCCGAGTGCTTGTGCGGTATTTCAACCATACAGAATTTCGGATCACACTCCATGTATTCTAAAAATTTCGGGAACGAGAATGTCTAAACCGAAGCCGTTCAAATTTCCTAATTTCATTGTTCACAAGAAAGAATTTGGAGATATTGTAAAAGCAGAGTGGTCGAAGCATATTGATGGGGTTTCGATGTTTAGAATCGTGAAGAAGCTGAGAGCTCTTAAACACTCAATTCGCAGTCTTTTATTTAAGCAAGGTAACCTTCATAAAAAAGTTAAAGCGTTACGGGAAGAGTTGGATGACGTTCAAAAGAAGATGGATTCAAACCCGACTGATTTGTTGCTTAGAGAAAGTGAATCGGCTATTGTGGCTTCTTATCAAGAGGCTTTACTTGATGAAGAACGGTTCTTGAAGCAAAAATCAAAGGTAGACTGGTTGAAGGTTGGTGATGCAAATTCAGCATACTTCCATAATTATGTAAAATGTAGGAATTATAGAAGCCGAGTTGACATTATCAAAGATGTTGCTGGTAATCTTTATGAAGGGAATGATGTTCCGAATGCTTTTGTGAATCATTTTACTGCTTTTCTCGGTCAGAAGGGTGATACTACAAGCATGCCTACACCGGAATTGTTTCCGAATGTTTTGGACACTCATGTCGCTGAGCATATGGTTCGAGAAGTAACGAATGCAGAAATTAAAGCGGCCATGTTTTCTATAGATGATAATAAAGCTCCAGGCCCGGATGGTTATTCATCGGCGTTCTTTAAAAATGCGTGGCCGATTGTGGGAACTGATGTTTGTGACACTATAAAAGATTTTTTCAACTCTAAGAGAATGCTCAAGGAGATAAATCATACAGTTATAGCTCTCATTCCTAAGGTGATTACACCTTGTCGTGTGACAGAGTATCGCCCTATTTCATGCTGTAACGTTCTTTATAAATGTATTACTAAAATTCTATCTACTAGAATTTTAGAGGGTTTGGATAAGGCGGTGAGTCTAAATCAATCAGCCTTTGTGCCAGGTAGGAGAATATCGGACAACATCCTCTTAGTTCAAGACCTTATGCACAACTATCACAGAGACATTGGTCCCCCTAGATGCGCTTTTAAAGTGGACATTCAAAAGGCTTATGACACGGTCGATTGGGATTTTCTTTGTGCTATTCTGAAGGGTTTTGGTTTTCATCAAAACATGATCGATTGGATTATGGAATGTATCACATCTTGCTCTTTTTCTGTGTGCGTAAATGGTAATATTTTCGGATATTTTAAAGGTAAACGAGGTCTCAGACAAGGGGACCCAATGTCCCCATACCTTTTTACACTGGTTATGGAAGTTCTTACGGCTTCAAGTTGCTACATCTATAGGCTATTCGTTTCGATTCCATAAGAGGTGCGAGAAGCAAAAGATTGTTAATTTGTGTTTTGCAGATGATCTTTTTCTTTTTTCTAGAGGAGAGGTTCAATCTGTGAAGATTATTATGGATACCTTGAATGATTTTAAAGACATGTCTGGCTTGATCCCTAGTCTTGCGAAGAGTACGGCTTTCTTTTGCAATGTTCCTAATTTAGTGAAGAAGGATCGCTTCCAATAAAGTATCTTGGAGTTCCTTTAATTGCTACAAGACTCCTTCAATCTGATTGCAAAGTGTTAGTGGAAAAAATGGAAAATAGAATTTCGGATTGGAAAGTTAAATATCTTTCCTTCGCGGGTAGGCTTCAATTAGTAATCTCAGTCCTGTCAGCTTTCTATGTTTACTGGGCCTCGGTTTTTATCCTTCCGGCAAGTATAGTTAAACAGCTTAAGAAAAAATTAAGAAGCTTTCTTTGGTGTCAAGGCCGTATTGTTAAGGGTAGAGCTAAAGTTTCATGGAATATCGTTTGCTTACCAAAGAAAGAAGGCGGCTTGGGGATTAGACGCATCAATGACGTAAATAAAGCTTTAATGTCGTTCCATATATATAGCATTCTTTCTCGCAGACGATCTCTTTGGGTTGAATGGGTGTACTCGTATCACTTGCAAGGTCGAAGTTTTTGGGATATTCCTACAAAAATAAACAATTGTTGGAGTTGGAGGAAATTGCTTCAACTAAGACCAATTGTTCGAAGTTTCTTTGTCTCCAATATAGGTAATGGTGAGCACACGTTTTTATGGCATGATAAGTGGTGTGATCGATGTCCTCTGAGCTCGTATATTACCCCTAGACAAATGAATAGAGAAGGGTTAAATATTTACTCAAAAGTGGCTGATGTTATCCATGAAAATAGATGGGTTTGGCCAGATGCTTGGCGAGACTTGTTTCCTATTCTATTTCAGCTGAATCCGATCTCTCTAATGCCAAATAAGATGGACATGATTGTGTGGGAAAAGGAGCCGAATGTTACAGAAGATTTTTCAACTAAAACGGCGTGGGATTCTCTGCGAAACTCGAGTCAAGTGGTGGATTGGTATAGAATGGTGTGGTCGTCTTTTTCTATTCCGAGACATGCATTCTTATGCTGGTTGATTTGTCGAAGAAAGCTTGCTACATAGGATCGGATTCAAGTGTGGAATAATGCAGCTGGTAATATGAATTTAATGTCTTGTCTCTTATGCAACAGGGGGCTGGAATCGCATGAACACATATTCTTCGAGTGTCCATATTCCAACAAAATTTGGTGTTCGCTTCGTACAAAACTTGACATGTCTCAGATTGATGGAAAATGGGAGGATGTTCTAGCTTGGTTAATTCCGAATGCAACATCTAAATTAGCGATTTGGGTAATACGAAAGTTAGTCGTTGCCGCTATTGCTTATTTTGTGTGGCAAGAGAGGAATGCTAGATTTTTTAATAATCAGTTAAGGCCGCCGGAGAAGTTGGAAGAGCAGATTACAGAGACAGTTCGTATGAAGCTACATTCGTTTAAGTTCAAGATGAACGACCGGGTTACAAGACTGTTGAAGATTTGGAAGATATCATCGTTGGGTGAAGATGATAGCACCTAAACATCTCGCAATCTTTGTTTTTTTGGGTAAAGGGTTTACCCCGGTGATTTTATAAAATACCAATTGAAACAAGTAGGAAGCTGAAATACTCCCTAGATCTCTTAGAGGCATACCACTAAGAGTGCAACACATACAAATCAAAACAACCAATTACATCAAAAAGTAAACATAAATTGGTCTTCACTCTTCATTTAAGAAATCTTCTTTATCCATCTTCCACTCCTCCAAAAACCGCTTAACATTAGAAGTTTGCTTGTACTTGAAGGAGATTAATTTTGCTCTCACAGTGCTGATAATACCATCGGCAATTTGTTCCGGGGGTCTCAACCCGTTGCTGAAAAATCTCGTGTTTCTTTCACTCCAAATAGCATAAGCTGAACATCTCGCAATCTTTGTTGTTTTAATGTTTAGTGTTTAGGTGTTGAGTTTG
This sequence comes from Helianthus tuberosus, assembly GCA_030545235.1. NCBI lineage: Eukaryota > Viridiplantae > Streptophyta > Magnoliopsida > Asterales > Asteraceae > Helianthus > Helianthus tuberosus. The sequence continues at coordinate 54,603,657 of CM060403.1, read as the reverse complement.
GTTTGTCGTTTTGCTTTTATAGCTTGTTTACTTTAGTGTGGCATGTCACACTATTGAACTAGTTTGGTATTCAGCCATGCTACTTGTTTTATTTTGATAGAAATACAATCACCGGGGTATACCCTTTTACCCAAAAAAAAAAAAACTACTAACACAGTATATCCTTTCTCTATATTAAATTCGTCATATGCCGGTTCCAAAACTACTAACACAGTATCAGTGTTATTTTATTGGTTTCGGCCCGATCCGTCTACTTTACTACTGTTTGCTTTACAAAATGGATTTAAATAGTTGAATTTGTAATTTTCTTCTTGTTGTTTGATGGGGACTGTTGTGGCCCTTGTTGGCTGCCTCCCTTATAAAAAAAAATAAGATTAAGACTATTAAGATATATAAGTTAAATACCATGATTAAGGAAACCAAGATATTAGTGTTTTATCTAGAATTTTTGAATTAGGCACTTTCATTAGATTAGGAACGGAGGGAGTGATTATAATAGTGTGGATAATATAAATGATTAGTATGGGGTTTTCTATCTAATATGTTTAATGTTTTCAACCAGTTTAATTTCAGATGTGAAACTATATGTGCACGTGTGTGTATGTGGATTTTTTTTGAACGGCCAACGAAACTTTATTAACAATAAAAGACATCGGATAACATCCCGTTGAACCGACATGATTTATCCGCCAATACAAAGAAAACAAAACTAAACGCCAAAAGACGCCACATTGAAATTACACCAATCCTCCCACGTAATATCCAAAACTTCGCTCTATTTTTTATCCAAAGGTAGCTATGCGCCTTAATTTTTCTACTGTCATGCTGAAATTTGCTTACTTTTGCTTAAAAACGGCTTGTTTATGTTTCTTCCACAAAACCCAAATGGATACCTGGACAATTGACAGAAGCAACATTTTTCCATTTTGGAGGCCCATGATTCACTTTAGGCACGTGTAACAGATCTTTTAATTCAAGGATGTATTTTGGTTTTATTTTACACCAACCTACCACATAATCCCACACCCTCTGTGCAAACATGCAGCCAACGAACAAATGAGCAGCCGACTCATCCTCTCCCAAACATATCTTACACCAAACATCCGGGATAAAAACATGCCGACGTACCAGTTCAGTTGACCTTGGCAGCTGGTTCTGCACCCATCCGTTCCAATCGAAGTCTATGCGCAAGTCTGCAAAATTTCTTTAGTGATAAGTTCATAAGTTCATAACTAAATGACAATTAACATTTCTTTAGTGACAATTAACATTTTCATGACAATTAAATTAGTTTACACTTGACAGGTTAATGAACAATGAAGTTACATTTAACATCAAAAAACGGTTGCTAACTAAATGTCGGTTACAGATTGTGAACGGAATGACTACAGTACATTGGTATCTCTGACCACAAAATGAACATAATCTAACTTCTACTCTGACAAAAAATAAACAAATTTCAATAAAACAAAGTTCATAACCCTATATCAATAACTACAACAAAAGTGAAAAATCATAATCCGATTACTTTCAACTTACATCACACGCAACAAAAGGATACGAAACGAAACGAATCAATCGATTAGAACAAACATCAATCGGTAGCAGATTTCTGATAGTGATCGTAATGCAGTCCTAAGTTATAGTGAAATAAAAAGATGAGACGTACTGAAACGGAACCAGGCAAGTGGCTGGTAGGAAGGCTGGTGTATGAAGGCTCCACCATTGGATTGTGTGTGTGAGTGAAAGAAGGAGAAGAAACCTCCTCATGGGCCAAAAGAGTTAAACTGACTAAACCTCATGGGACAAAATAGTAATTTACTCTACGTCAGATAAAAATTTTAACCAAAGGGGGTTAGAACGATTTGAAAGTTGCTTAAAGTCCATTTTCAAGGCATGCACAATCTTCTAAATCACTTTGTTTACAAATTCAGATTTTTATTGCAATCACATTGTTTTTGTACTCAACTTAACATTAAAAAATGTTTGTGGTTCAACCGGGCTGACCCAAATTAAAGAGTTACATGCTTCAATCAGAACATGTGTTGACCGACCCATTTCCCAAGTCCCAACCTGCGAATCTTGTCACCTCTCAAAAATGTATAATAGAAATAGAGTATGTACTAACCTTGATCCCCACTTGGGTTTCAGTCAACTACGTTGGAAGTTCACCCAAGAACAAACATCCCTTCATGGCTAAACTACTAACCATAAACAGAATCTCTTTAAAAGCAGCCAAATTTGTGATCGGGAACCCCTATAGACCAAACAAATAAGGAGTTTATCAGGGCAAGTAATCATTTTCAATTTCATAAGCTCGTTTAACTGAAAATAAACTCGTTATTCCATGTCTCATCTGCTTGATGTGAGAAAAAAATTGATGCGATCAGAAAATCAAGAACGAAGAATGAGTGAAAATATTACAAAAAATGTAGAAAAGATATGCTTGTTCACCTGGAACACCCATATACTTGGCCTGCTACCGTTAAATCCATTATCACATAAAAGCTGTTGCATGTCAGAGGACTCCAAAGGAACATGAAGATGCAAGCAGCTTCTTGGAATCTTAGCACCAACATCTAATAATTTCTTAAAAAACCCTCATAAGGTCATTTCAGTTAAAAACATTGTGACTCAGGACATCTTTAACAATAATCTTTTATCAATAAGTCAAAAGTGTATACCAATAAACACACTAAGTAAAGAAACAAAAATTAGGGTTTACCAAAGAAACCAATAAAACCCGCAATCTGGTATATTACTCTTGAAAATGGAGATTAACATCCTGTAACAAAACGGATTTACACATATCAAACAATAATAACATATCAAAATTAACAATATAACTCGAATAGAAGCCGATTGTCTAGAAAGAAGTTTGCTACTGCTGGAGGAAGAACAACATGCCTAGTTGATTGTTAAGGATCCCGACAATGACATCCATTGGAGTCAGACCATCAGTTGCTTCAAGTTCTCCACCCTAAATGAGACACAAATCAAATACGTATCAACATCAACCCATATGAACGTCACACAAACTTCAGTGCCATTTTGTTTTAAGAGAGGGGTAGAACAATCTAAATTAAAACCCAAAATAAATGATCACCTGATTGGCATTGAGAGTCTGAATAACCGATTTTATTGTTCCATCATATGTTCCATTTCTCTCTCAATAAATTCAGCCTGCTCATACCTAGAATTTATAAGGGGTAGATGTTAAAAATTATATTTAAGCAAATTCCAATTTGGTATAGATTCACTTCATAAACTATGAAAATACAATGGTTCTACTTTACATTCGGTTACAAAATATTAATAGCTGAAAACACATGAAAATCATACCTTCGCCTTTGGTTTCCACACCGATCGAGTATCATTACCATCCATATATTTGACTTTACTATCGGAATTACCAGCACCAGAACGGTTTCCTGGACGATTACCTCGCGACATCTTTCAAATTGTTCAAATAATCACTATGATTAACGAAATTGTTAGTTTTAACCCAATAGTGGTTTCAAACCATAGTTTTAACCCAACAGTGTTTTCAACCACTGTTTTCTCCACAAAACACTCTTTTAACCTAAAAGTGGTTTCGAACCACAGTTTTAACCCAATAGTGGTTTCAAACATCTGTTTTATATGGTTCAGTTTGTTTCAGTTTATCACTCGATTAACTCCTTTTATTTTCACAATGAAGAATGAATAAAACTTTTAAAAGTTTATTGTCGTTTAGATGGGTGACTTATCTCAAGTTGAGATTTCAGGTGACGATTCAGATAGGCCTTGGATATGGTGAATCACTTTCACAAGTTGAGATTTCAGGTGACGATTCAGATAGGCCTTTTCTATTATCATCTTGTTGTTCTTCAGGACATGCATGCTTCGACTCGTCAAACATCTGTTGATACAAGTAGAACCCTCGTCCTCTCCTTGTTGAAGGCTTTGTTTCTCTTTCTCCACTGGTACTTTTAACTCCTTCAACCTCCAAGGAAAGAATGAAAATAGTAATCACCATCTTCATCATCATTAAATTCAGCTTAATAGCGTTAATTGAACTCATAATAGCCAAGTGACAAACCCATTGTCAGTTTTCTTATAATATCAAATAAGAAGATTGTAAACATAAAACGGAATTTATACATAATACATGCAATTAAGTTCCCAAAGTTAACATTATACCCAAATAAACTTAAAGAAGCTTACTGGCCGATTGATGTGAAATTCAGTTGCCTCTGCCACGGGCTTTCAAGGTACTCTTCATGTGTCTGCATAAAATAAAATGTAAAAATGAACTCATTTGAGCATGTTTATACTAATAAACAAAGAATAAAAAGATACCATATCAAGAATATCATCATCAGTAACAACATTACCATGTAGACTTCTTTCTTCAAACATATCTCACCTACCATAAATCGAAGAATCATCGCTGCCAATATCCACATCATCACATAGAGCTTCTCCAGTATCTTGAGATAACTTATGAAACAAATGCGTAAAAAACAAATAATATGTAATAAATGAAGTCATTTGCATCAATGTCACATCTCTCATTATATAATTCAATGAATAATGACATGTGTTTCTACGGTGTCATATTCGGTAAGCATTAACGGAGAGCTTCATGGTTATTTTCATCATAAAATGGTTAATTGGATAATGACATGTGTTTCTACGGTGTCATATTCGGTAAGCATTAACGGAGAGCTTCATGGTTATTTTGCGGGGAAGCGTGGGCTTAGGCAAGGGGATCCTATGTCCCCTTATTTATTTACCCTAGTCATGGAAGTCTTAACTCTTTTACTACATCAAACCTTGGCCAATACGGCGTTTAAGTTTCATGCTCGGTGCTCGAAGCAGAAGATCATTAGTATTTCGTTTGCTGATGACTTGTTTCTCTTTGCTCATGGCGACAGTGGCTCGGTTAAACATCTTCGTGAGGCCCTTGACAAGTTTTCTCTGGCCTCGGGCCTGTATCCTAATCTGGATAAGAGTACGGTATTCTTAAGTAATGTTCCTCGTCCCACCAAAGATCAAATTATGAACATTATGCCATTTCAGGAGGGTTCGTTTCCAGTTCGGTATCTTGGGGTCCCGTTGATCTCTACTAGACTTACGGCCAAAGATTGCAAAACTCTTTTGGAGCGCATGGATAGGCGTATTGATAACTGGATGACAAAATCTCTCTCTTTTGCAGGGAGGCTCCAGCTTATCAATTCTGTCCTAACGGCTTTATACTCATATTGGGCGTCGGTTATGATGCTCCCGTCTAGTATCTTAAAGGATTTGGAAAAACGTTTACGTAGATTTCTTTGGAACGGTGGAAAGTCAGGCTCGATTCGTGCTAAAGTTGCCTGGAAGGATGTCTGCATGCCTAAAGATGAGGGTGGCCTAGGTATTCGAAGCATAATAGATGTTAATAAAGCCCTTTTAACTTCTCATATCTGGAGTTTAGTCACCAATCGGCCTTCACTTTGGGTTCATTGGATACACTCGTACAAGCTGAAAGGTCAAAGTTTTTGGGAGGTTCAATGTCGAGCTAATGTTAGCTGGGGTTGGAGAAAACTCTTATCTATCCGTTCGAGTGTTCGCTCGTTTTTTTGGATGTCTATTCGAAGTGGCCATCAAACAAACGCATGGAGTGATAACTGGTGCTCTTGTAGTCCGATTCGATCATTCATATCCCCGAGAGCTATTGCTAATGCTGGTTTTTCTTTAAATTCTAACGTGGCTGACATTGTGACGGATGATGGCCAATGGCTATGGCCTCAGGCATGGTATACTCTCTTTCCTGTCCTTATAAATATCGACTCGATTCAGATTACACCTAATACGAATGACCGATTTTGCTGGAAAGATTTGGAAGGTAATCTTCAAGATTTTAGTTCTTGGGAGGTTTGGAACTGTTTGCGGAATAGGTGTCATAAGGTATTATGGGCAAGTGCGGTTTGGTTCAGCCAATGTATTCCCCGACATTCTTTCCACTTTTGGTTGGTTATCAAGAACAAGTTGAAAACGCAAGACAGGATGGCCATTTGGGAAGCGGGTAGTGCTACTAATTTGCGTCTTATGTGTTGCCCTCTTTGCAAGTCTGACCGTGATTCAAGAGACCACCTGTTCTTTCAATGTGTATATGCTTCTGACGTTTGGAGATTGGTCAGGCATTTGGTCGACATGGAGAATGTTACGGATACCTGGGATTCTATCATGCAATGGATGGAGCTTAATGCTAATTCTAGAACCATGGATAACGTCATTAGTAATATCCTGGTAGCGGCTGCAACATACTTTGTTTGGCAGGAAAGAAATAACAGGTTATTTTCTCATCATCAGCGGAGTGCGAGTGTGCTTGCAAAGGTTGTCATTGAGACGGTTCGTTTCAGAATTATGGGGTTCCGGTTTGGTAGAGACTCGAAACAAAAGAAGATTTTGGATAGGTGGCAGATCTCGAAGAACAACATAGAGGTTGATCCCGGCTAGAGAGGCTATTCGGGGTTTTTGGCGTGTTTGGTTTGGGCCGTGTTTTTTCTTGTATTTCCGTTTGTTTTGGTTGTGTCGCTTGTCGGGTTTGTTGTTTTGTTTTCCTAGTCTTGGTATGCCAAGTCTAGTAGTGTGTATCGGTGTCTTGATGCACCCTGTTTTTATTTGGTTGATATAAAATTTCACCGGGGTAACCCTTTACCCAAAAAAAAAAAATTCAATGAATATAACTTTCAAGAAATAAACAGGAAACAAAAGTGTTTATATACTGCTGACACTTAAAATAAGATCAAAATCTACTAAAAGCAACATTTCACTTTCAACACCTAACTCCTAAAATAAAAAAATAAAAAAAATCCTAAAAAAGCATTAATCAGCCCTAATTTCAAGATCCAAACCTAAAACCACAGAAACTACAAGCCCTAACTAACCCATTCGATCATAAGTAACCTAAAAACACATAAAGAATCAACAACACAATACTTCATTTCATCATTCAAGAATAATCAACATCCGTACGAGCTCAATCATAGAACACTGAAGCATACGAAATCAAAAATGTAGAAAAACTTTACCGAAATTGGGCTTTGGAGGTGTATAAACAGAATCATATCAGATTGTGAAGTAGAAATGCATCGATTTCAACTCATTGCATGTGAATCTGTTGGCGTTACTTTCAAGACCAAACTGTAGTTGTTTGTTGCAACTGAATCATCACAATACTCCGATGATTGTTGTTCCCATGGAGTGAGGGGCGTTGACGTCGACAGTAGCATCGCGATCCATCGTTTGGTTGCAAAGGATTTGTGAAGAAAAAAGCCCTAATTTGCAGACAGAGAGAGAGAGGATATAGAGAGTGAAAGTCGTATGTGAATTAGAAATGTGAGGGTTTGGAGGGATGTAATAATGGAGCTCATTTTTTTCTAATTTGAAATTTGAAATTCAAATGAAGAGGGCAAAGTTTTAAAGTGATTTATGATGTAATAATGAAGTATGAAAATCCTAGTTGGCATAGGTGAGAAGTCGACACATAAGCTTTGCTTATGTCAGCTCTACTTCTCATTTTATAGATTAGAAGGATTTTATTACTAGGCTATAACCCTGAACCTCTCCCGGGCAGAAAAATTAATTTTGAAATATTAAAATTGTGTTGTTATATTATATAAAAAATTATGTTTACAAATACTTTACTGCTGTGTAGCATGGAAATGGGTAAGGGACTAGGGTACGGAGACGATACGGGTACAGGGAATGACAAAACTCAAAAATCCAAGATACGGGTACGGCAAAGGTACTGCAAAAAAAATATAAAAAAATAGCTATTTATAATTTATATATACACATATAATATTAGTTTTTTTTTTTGGGTAAAGGGTTACCTCGGTGATTCTATTATAGACAACCGCAAAATAAGTACAAGTAGTGAGGATGAGTTCCCCACTAGTTCATATACAGGACAGGCCCCATATATGTAAGCAAAAAAAAACAAAAACCAATATACCACCTCGACCTAGCCTACGACAATCATGATTATAATGACTACCTAGTAGACAACTCGAAAAAAACCAAAACAAACGACATCAACCACCATCATCAAAAATGAAGTTGCCACCATACGGCAGACCCCTAGCATGAGACAAAAACAAACTATCCATTGGATAACTCTGTGAAAGAGGTGCTTGCCCCTGAACTGGAAGACGTAGGGTGTGTACCCGATGTCATAAAGTCATTCATTTCATCATAAACAACCTCTACCTCGTCCTCGTCAGACTCCTCATTTCGCTCAGAACCCCCTTTATGGTTCCCCTGGACAGAATCCCCATTTCCCCCAACAAAACCAAGAGCACCAAACGAATTGTGTGTTTGAACCTTGGATGAACTAGTACCCTGCGCATTCACATAGGATGAATTCCCTGCCTTTTTCTTTTTATCCACAGGCCTATATTCAACCTTGGGCTTCTGATTGTTAACTTGAAACCCGCTCTTTTTAGCACGCTTCTTAGCCTTAACTTCCGTATAACCATCCTCATCTACTTTCGGACTGTTAGTAGAATGTCTCACTGTCAAAGGAGTGCATTTTGGACACTCCTCAGAGTCATGCCCAAATACACAACAGTGGGCACATCTCGGGGGTTTCCATTCATATTCCACACGAATGGTCTCATTGACATACTTATTGTCATCCAACTCAGGAATAGCCATGGTTAGAACCTCTTTAAAGTCATGTTCAGCAGATATTTCAATGAGGGCCCTAGCATAGCTGCTACGTCCCCAAGCCTCGTTACACATGTCAATAGTATACGAGTCCAACCGCTTAGGTGAACCAATTTTAGATGCCAACATACTTAACCCATCATCAGTATATGCCACTAGAGGAACGTCATGCATTTTCACCCAAACCGCAACCTTTTTAATATCTTCTTTTTTTAAGAGTGTTTGTTGGTGACCAAGTGTTTAGGAAAAGAGGTTTATTACGAATCAGCCAAGGACCTCCTTCAAGGACATTATTCATACCCCTACTATCTTCAAACTTGAAGAAGAAAAACCCATTCGAATTCATCATAATTTTCTGAATACCATGTTTCTTCCAATTTGTTTTCGCAAAATATTCAACAACCGGATAAGCAACTCTATCCCCCAGGAAGAAACCATAGAGAGTATTTGCTAACCTGCTATTAACCTGACGAACAGAATCAATTGGTAACACGACATCCACTCCTTCCAAGGAGACATCCGACGTTAATGACCTAAAGTTAATTTGAGAAGCTTGATCAGCCGACTCATTAGCATTCCTGGCTGAATTTTGAGTAGCCAAACCTGAATCCATGTTAACACCGCCCTGGTCAGCTTGTTTGTTTGACACAATATTAGCATACGATTGATGATGAGAAGGAGCTCGAGAGATGGGGCTGACATCATTCAACGGGAGCACAAACGCTACCTTTCTTCTATCAAACACCTTAGCAAACTTCTGATTAGGAGAATCAGACCTACCATTAACATGTTCATCATCTTCTAGAGGTAGCATAAAGGTTACCTTCTTGGTGAAATCGGAAACCCTCGCAGCTATATTTGATGTTGGTTTTGGCTCAAAAGGTTTTCCGTCGATATTCTTTATCTTCCCCGCAAACACATTTGATTTTTCTGCATTTTGAACATCCATAACAATCACCACAGAAAACACAGTCTAAACTTCAACCGGCTGCAACCCTAGAGCAAAAGAAGCTGATTTGCTAAAAGGAAACAACCTGCCGAGACCAATTTAAGCAAAGCAATAATCAAAACAAAAAGATTCAGATCTGCAGGATGGAAGTACCGCCGACCAAAACCCTAAAAAGAATGATCATGCAAATCGGACATCAACTGGAGTCACACAATCACCGGAACTAAAACCTTAACCTGATCGATAACACCTAATTACGATTGAAAGCAAACCCTAGAAGATAGAGTCACTTCCGAATGTAAATAACCGAATCAGATCAAGACGACAAGAACATCAACTTTATCGTAGCAACCCTAAGCAGATCCTTCAATCAACCAACCTTAAAACTAATAAAATCGATACAAGATCAGGAAGAAATTGAAAAACCTAGAGATGTGCAAAATCTCCCAGGATCGCCCAAACTCGCCCAGAGCCCCATTAATTTTTTGCAACAATATATAATATTAGTTTTATACTTTTCATGTAATAATTTATAAACTTAAGGACCAAATGTAAACTAGTGAAAATAAAGAGGGTTAAATGTTAAAATGTACAAACTAATTTTATATTTTTACGTAAATTTTTACAAGTTTTAGAGAATAAATAGAAACTATTGAAAGATGGAGGGACTAAATGTCAAAATACATTAATGTTTAACCCTAAACCTAAAAAGCAGCCTCTGCCCACTGTCTTCATGTTCATCTTCTCTGTTGTTCATCTTCTTAACCTAAAACACCACCCACCGGAGGAGCCGTCCATGGTGGCCGGAGAAAAATGCAGTCACGTTACCTTCACTCTACTATGTTTCTTTCAACTTGCTCAGGGGCGGCCATGAAGGAAACGTTCCCGAAACGTCGAATTGTCGTCCCAATTTCCAGGAAGCGTTTCGATGTTGTCCCCATATTTTCGGAAACGTCCGGGGGACGTCCCCATGGCGTTTCCAACGCGTTTCCGTCCCCGGGACGGGTACTCATGGCTCCAAGCCTTCCCCGTGCTTCATAGCTTTACTGATTCATGTCATCTATAATTTAATTGACTTGTGTAAGAAAAATTATTCTTATTAATTTCTTATTTTTGCCATTTATTGATTAAGAATCTTCTCAAAGACGATGGCATCTGTGTTACTTCAACGGTCTTGGAATATTTTTTCCCAAGTAATACCGATGTATCATCAAGTACCCTATATGCTAATAAAGTTAACATAAGAAATTGTAAACCGCTTGATGTTTATGAATTTGACGTGCAATCAAGTATAGCCATAATACAACTAAAAACTTGAAGATTGTGGACGATGTGCATAAAAATAAATAATTCAAAATGTTAACAATAAAAAAATAAGAGTAAAATGCCATTTTAGTCCCTGTGCTTTGAGCCATTTTGCCAGTTTAGTCCAAAGGTTTCATTTTTAACCTGTGAGTCCAAAAAGGTTTCACAATTGCCATTTTAGTCCACTGGGTTAACTTCATCCATTTTTTATGTTAACGAGAAGGCCAATTCGGTCATTTTATATGGCTGAATTGCCCTTTTAGTTAACAGAATTACATACAAAATGACTAAATTGGCCTTCTCGTTAACAGAAAAAATGGATGAAGTTAACCAAGTGGACTAAAATGGCAACTGTGAAACCTTTTTGGACCCACAGGTTAAAAATGAAACCTTTGGACTAAACTGGCAAAATGGCCCAAACCACAGGGACTAAAATGGCATTTAACTCAAAAAATAATTCAAAACATTTCATAAGTGTGTGAACACTTCTTTGTAAACAACATTTGTTGTCATGTTTAAAGGTTTGTCATCTTTATCTAGAATTAACATTTTCACACCTTGTCTTGATTTTACCCGTGATAATGCTACATATAACTGGCCATGTGTGAAAACATGGTCTTTTAAATATAGAGCGACTCCTAGCGCCTCCAGAAAGTATTTGGGCTCGGCTCATTCTCACTCGTGCAAGGCACAAAGACTCTCGTGGGCTAGACTCACATTTTTCATATGATATGCTGAGAAAAATGATTTCATTATGTTTTCTCAACAACTTTAAAACTGGTTATCAAAAAGATTTGTTTTAAATCATTTCAAACAAATTATGAACTCGCCAACTTTATGTTGATTTTTCGCATTTTTCTTTCTCAGGATGCATTTTCAAAACTATGGAACGGTTGGAATAGGAGAACCCATGGAAATTCGAGTACTTAGAGGGCGTTCATTGTTTAGAAGTCTTAGCTCAAATACTTCCGCTGTGCAATGAAGATACCATTCGGATCACACCCGGTTCTGATGTAATCGATTTAACGGGGTGTGACAAGAAGGATGTGAAAAGGAATGATAAGGGTGGTTCAGTGAAGAGAACTTAAGGAAAGGTGCTATGGAAATGCAGCAGATGTGGTCAATTTGGACATGCGATCCGCGAGTGCTACACTAAAAGCACATTAGATGAAGTCATTTCATGGTTGTAGTATTCGTTATGTGAATATAGTTTTAAGTATCGACTTATTACCAGGTGAAGAAACACTGGATAAATGACCGGAATCAAATAATCCAGGGGGTTAGGTTCTGCATAAAAAGGGTTGGTTCTCTCTCGTTTGGTTCGAAGGGATAGACCTTCTCTTCTTCTTGATAGCTGCAAAACAAAACACCGTCAGCCTCGTCACGGGGAGAATGGGGGTTCTCTCCGTGACCACCCTCCGGCGTGAGAATAAGTATCGGTATTCGAAGAAGAAGAAGTATAAGTGAAGTGAATGTAACTTGAAATTTGTACCTGAATTACTCTTCTATTTATAGCCTGGAGTTTGGGCGGGAAAACCTGTTATTGAAATGTTGACGGAAGATGCTAACCCCGTAAGCGGTTATTTCCTCCACCGTTAATCTTCTTGATCTGACCTGAGAGCACACGGATCGCTACTAAGATCAACAGCTGGGGTATTGCCACGTGGAAAGTGGGCAAGTGGAGGTTTCTCTCCAATTCCATGCCACCATCGTGATTTCAGGAGGCCCTGGGATGATGACACGTGTCCCAGACGGTTATAACCGACATGAGATCAATACCATTTTCATTTGAATGGTTATGAATGTTCAAGCAATGGTTATGAATGTTCAAACAATGTTGCGCTATATCCCGTGGGACTCCAGTCATGTCTGCTGGGCACCAGGAGAATATGTCTTTATTATTTGAAAGTAATTCTTTCAATTGTATCCGTACTGCTGGTGAAACAGCGTGCCCCAGTAAGATTGTTTGCTCCGGATATTCTTCGTTAAGAACCCACTTTTCTGGTTCGTTTGACGTTGAAGGTTTAGCAACCTTTGCTGGTGGTTCATCGTCTACGTACATAACTTCCTTGCTGGAATATAGGATTGCTACTCCAGTTTCTGTTGGAAACCCACAATCAGCATGTGGGATTGAAGTAATTATGCTGAATTCCCGTTGTGATCTTCTACCTAGCAATACATCGTGGCGCGATGTTGCTGGCATGACCATGAAGTTTACTGTGACCGTGCGCGAATGCTCGCCATCTGAGAGGATCACAGGAAATGCAATTTGTCCCAATGGGAACACAGCTTCGTTGTAGAAGCCGGTGAGAGGGAAATCAACTGGCTCTAAACGTGCCTTATCTTCTGGATCGAGCTGTTTGTAACATTGTTCATAGATTATATCCATCGAGCTTCCTGGATCTATGAACATATAATCCATTCTGTAGTGGCCGAAGATACCGATGATAATCACTGGTCGTTCTTCCTGAGGTCCGCCGGGAACTACAGGAAATACAACTTGTTGCTCTCTCCAATGCTGATTATGGCTTCGCTTGTTTGGCCTTCGTGAGGGACCTCCTTGCACCATGTTTATCTGCTTTAGTTTGATTTCCTGACGATTGGTATCTTTTGATTCTTGAATTATCTCAACATGACTGCTAGATTGGATGTCCCACTGACCAGGCATCTGTGGGTCCAATACTGCAGTGTTAATTGTATCTCTTCTTTCTGCCAAAGTATCAGATCTGACATTTGACAACTCAGATTTGATGTTTTGTGTGAAAATTTGGTTCATAGCGATCTGGAATCTGTTGAACCAGTATTCTGGAGTTCTTTCTGGGAGTGGATCTGAATGGTTATGAACTCCTATTTTTTTTTTGGGTAAAGGGTTACCCCGGTGATTCTATATATTCACAACCAAAACAAAACAAGTAGTGCAGTGAATCTACACTAGTTCAATCATGGGACATGCCCCAAGAAAGTGAAACAAAAAACCAGAAAAACAACCAAACGACATAAACACCACTAGACTATCTAGAGAACGAAAACAACACTAATCACTCGCCATCACCATTAATGTCAGCATCTAGAATCTCCCATTCACCAAGAAGCCTTCGGACTCTTTCAGTCTGCTTCATCTTCACTCCCATGAGCTTATATCGAACAGTCTTGATTATCAACTCATAAATCTGCTCCGGAGGCCTCAGCTGGTTCTTGAAAAGTCTAGCATTACGTTCCTGCCAAACGAAATAAGCACTAATCGCCACCAAAATCCTGCTAACATAATCAGCCGCTAACTTAGATCGACATCTGAGCAGTAACCAGTCTACGATATCCTCCCACTTCGAGTCAACACTTTCCATACCCGCCTTAATCCGAACCATATCCCACACCTGAGCTGAGAACTTGCATTCAAAAAACAGATGTTTATGCGAGTCATGATTCTCATAACATAATAAGCAGCACATCATATTCATATTTTTCCGCCGCGAGAAATCCCATTGAAGAATAATGTCTTGTGTGAGTAATTTCTTCCTCATTATCAGCCACATCAGGAAAGAATGCCTCGGTATGCATTGAGCAAACCAGACAACTTTACTCCACTCGACCTCCTGCTCTCTATACCGAATTGAATCCCAAATACATGAAGCCGAGACCTCATTTAACTCATAACCAACCCGCCATAGAACAGAATCACGTTTATTAGGAACCGGATGGACTTGATCAAGGTGTATAAGCACTGGAAACAAATCCATCCAAGCCGTGGGCCATTGCCAACCACCCGCTAAATGAATATCATCAACTGAATCCTCCAACTGCATTCGTAATGGTTCGAGGAGACAAAAAATTACCTAGCGGCCCTAAGGCACACCACGTATCATACCAAGCTGATGTCGACCTCCCATCCCCAAGAGTAGTCCATATATGATTCCTGATCATCGGCCGAAGTTGAAGTAACTTCCGCCAGCTCCAACAACAATTCGTAGGAACCCTAACCATCCAGAAACTTTTACCTTTTAATTTGTAGTTATGAACCCATTCAACCCAAAGAGACTTGCGTTTAGTGATGACACTCCAAACATGATTCGCCATGAGCGCCTTATTAACATCTCCTATACGTCTAATACCCAAACCTCCTTCATACTTCGGAGTGCACACAGAGTTCCAGGAAACCTTGGCCCTCCCTTTTTGAAACGAGCTAACTTGATTCCACAAAAAATTCTCATTCTAGCTTCTAAGTCATGAGTCACCCGAGATGGTAAGATAAAGACCGAAGACCAGTAAATATGCATAGAAGAAAGGACCGCCACAATAAGCTACAATCGCCCTGCAAATGAAAGCAGCTTGTTCTTCCAGTTCGAAATCCGTTTCTCTAATTTTTCAACCAAGACACTACAGTCCTTATAAAGAAGTCTTATGGAAATAAGCGGAACCCCCAAATATCTAACCGGAAGGGAGCCCTCCACAAAAGGCATAACATTAAGAATAGCATTCTTCACATGTTGAGGGACATTGCAAAAGAAGACCGTGCTCTTTTGAACGCTAGGAACCAAACCAGCATTCTTCCTATTTGTATCACGGAGTCATTTTCTTCCGAATGACTGCTGTTGCTTCCTTTACACCCCATGATTCCGTCGACCTGGTTATCTCGGGCTTCAAAACCTTTGAATTCAGATCGAGGATTTGATGGGTGAAATGATGAATTCTCTGCCATATGATACAGAGAATGAAGAAGATATGAATCAAAACAAAAGAAAACAGATGAAACAGAGAAAACGATGGGCGCCAATGAAGAAACACTGGATAAATGACCGGAATTAGATAATCCAGGGGGTTAGGTTCTGCATAAAAAGGGTTGGTTCTCTCTCGTTTGGTTCGAAGGGACATACCTTCTCTTCTTCTTGATAGCTGCAAAACAAAACACCGTCAGCCTCGTCACGGGGAGAATGGGGGTTCTCTCCGTGACCACCCTCCGGCGTGAGAATAAGTATCGGTATTCGAAGAAGAAGAAGTATAAGTGAAGTGAATGAACTTGAAATTTGTACCTGAATTACTCTTCTATTTATAGCCGGGAGTTTGGGCGGGAAAACTTGTTATTGAAATGTTGACGGAAGATGCTAACCCCGTAAGCGGTTATTTCCTCCACCGTTAATCTTCTTGATCTGACGTGAGAGCACACAGATCGCTACTAAGATCAACGGCTGGGGTATTGCCACGTGGAAAGTGGGCAAGTGGAGGTTTCTCTCCAATTCCATGCCACCATCGTGATTTCAGGAGGCCCTGGGATGATGACACGTGTCCCAGACGGTTATAACCGACTGGTGGTGCACGATTGAGTCTTCTAGAAGATTACTGCCATAATCCAGTGTGACTCCTTATCGTGTGGTATCAATTGAGGTAAATAATATCAAAGCCTGGATATTATTTAAGCGGGAGTATTTGCTGGGATTTTTATCCCTTGTTTGTTATGGAGACAAGCGCAAGGAATTATTGATTTCCTTTCAACGCGCAAGTGTTATCTGATGTTTTTCTTCCAGTTTTTCTTTGTAGGACCAGTGCGCGGCCGCGCAAGGTCCAAAGAGATTTGGAAGACAAGGTTGTGGTATAGTCTCAAGTACTTGGAGCAAGGTTTTTGGGACCTTACCCCTTCACCAGGGAAGCTTGGTAGTCTCGATGTTGTGGTTAGGATGGATTGGCTATCCAAGAATGAAGCTGAGATTGATTGTTCGAAGAAGGTAGTGCGAATACCCCGTCCTGGTGGTGAAGCAATAGTGATTCTCGGAGAATGAACAAGTCGGAGATCGAGAGTCGTTAGTATTATGACAATGTACAAGATGTTGTGGAAGGGCGATCCTGCATTCTTGGTCAACGTGGTTGATACAAAGATCGAAGGAAGGAAGATTGAAGAGATCCCTATAGTTCGTGGGTATTCAGAAGTTTTCCCCTGAAGACTTACCTGGAATATCCCCTGCAAGATATATCAAATTTAGGATTGATCTTGTTCTAGGCGCCGCACCAATTGCAAAATCTCTTTATAGATTAGCGCCTTCGGAAACAAAAGGACTGTCAAATTAGCTTCAAGAGCTACTAGAAAAAGGTTTTATTTGTCAAAGCTTTTCGCCTTGAGGAGCACCTGCTTTGTTTGTAAAGGAGAAGGATGGTTCCTTCAGGATGTGTATAGATTATTAAGAACTGGACTGACTAACTACCAAATATCGGTACCTACTACCGAGGATTGATGATCTGTTTGATAAATTGCAAGGATCCAGCTATGACTTGAAGATTGATTTGTGTTTAGGCTATTACCTATTGAAGATTGCTGATGAAGATGTTCCGAAGGCTGCTTCTAGAACGCGTTATGGCCATTATGAGTTTTAGTCATGCCTCTTGACTTAATTAATGCGCCTGCAGTGTTCATGGATCTCATAAACAGGGTGTGCAAACCCTACTTTGATAAATTCGTGGTAGTAGTCACTAATGATATACTTATCCTTTCACGAACCAAATAAGATTATGAGCAACATCTGAATATGATTTTAGAACCGTGAAGAACGAGAAGATATATACCAAGTTCTCTAAATGTGAGTTTTGGATTCAAGAAGCCATTCTCTCGGACATGTCATAAATGAGAAAGGTATACATGAGGATTTGTCAAAGATTGAAGCGATTAAAAATTGAGGAGCACCAAGGACTTCCTTAGAGGTGTGATAAACCTTAGGAATTGATGGATATTATCGGGGATTCATATAGAATTTTTCCAAATTAGCGAAGCCATTGACGCTATTTGTAACACCCCGACCGCGTAAAACAAAAAATCTCGACGGAAACTGTCACACCCTGACTTTTGCGGAAGCGTGGTTATTTGGTGTGACTTCTTAATACCATAGCATTCAATCATAACAATGCTAAATGATAAAACTAAAAAGACATTCATCCATTAATTATGTTTAGAAAATAACACAACTTGTCTTGAAAACATCGATACCAAATTACGTTACAAACCATGACTTGTCTAACTGAGTTCATAAAGACTCCACAAACGACTTTAAATAAAACCTGAGATTCGAAACATGTATCCCGTCCAGGAATAGGATACACCCCCTAAACTTTTTTTTTTGGGTAAAGGGTTACCCCTTAACTCAACAACCATGGATAACATCTTTTGTTAAAACGCAGCTTGAAGACACATGCATACCCTTGCCAGATCCACTAGTTCCCTGAAATACATGTAGTTTAAAAATAACAACAAAAAGTTGAGCGAGTTCATGTGTTCGTGAGTATGTATAAAACCTTGTATTCAATGTATGTATGAAAGTCCCTGGTATGTAGCAATAAGGAAAAAGAGATCACCAATGGGTTGCAAAGCCAATGGTATATGTGAAATGGTGCAGGAAAACTCAAACCTAGCAAATTTGTACCGGGCTTCCGGCTGGAAGACATAGTCACCACTATGGGCCGCCCCGGCCTCATGGGTGTGGGCTCGCTACACCCAAATAGATCTATCACTCATGTCCCTCGGTCCTACGACGAGGATTAATGGCCTTAAGTGTTGTACCCACTTGTCACACCCCGACCGCGTAAAACAACAAATCGCGGCGGAATCGTCGGGGAGTGTTGTAACAGAATCATTGTTTCAAAACACACGGAAATTTGAAGTTTCGTTTTATTAAACATTAAATATTTACATCGTCTGGAAATCTAAATAAACAAGTTAAACGTAGTCTATCATTGTTATTAAGTCACTAAGGCCTCGTCCAGTCCTATGTGAGCATGCATCCTAGCAATCAACATCATTCAACAACACCTAAAACATATGTGAAAACAAAGTCAGCAAAGAAATGCTGGCGAGTACAAAGGTTTTTGAGAGTGTCGGATTCATGGCTAGTTTACATGTTGCAATACTTAATTAAAAACCTTGTTTTGAAAAGTATTGTATTGCGACATAATTAACCAACTCAAATCAAGTTAGTTATAATTTATAAAATCTCGTAGCCATGATTCTTAACCCAAAACATTTATTTAATAAAATTCTCGTTAATAATTCTCGTTAATAAAACTCGTTAATAAATCTTGTTAATAAAACTCGTTAATAAATCTCGTTAATAAAACTCGTTAATAAAACTCGTATGGTTTATATCATTTCGAAAACCTCGTTTGTGTGACATCGTTTCAAATCGTTTACCCAAGTGAACTAAATAACGCCACGGTATGTAATATGATGAAAACATATATATATATAGGAAGTACCAGCGGCGTATCCACCATGCTTTCATCACATTACACCCGTCCCGTTATCTAAACACTAACCAAAAACCAATCGTTTACCCAAATCGTTTAATTCGTTAAAAATCGCTTTAGTCGTTTAAATCATTCTCGTTTTAAATAGTGAAAACTACTTTTGATTGTCTCGCTAATAACATCCAAACCTTCGCAACTCGCCTATCGCTTCTCGCATTAATAAACCACCAAAGGGTAAATTAACAATCACAGATTCAGTCGTTACCCACCTAACCCACACATAACCATGGGTGCAGTCTGATAACGGGATTTGTCAGATCCTATGGTACCATAACCTAATACTGGTCGGTTCGGCCAAAACTAATGGATATTATTCGTTATGTAAATACAACCAACAAGTTTGTTTACTATATAGAAATCGTTATTAATTTAATATAAACCATTTTAATCGTTTTTGAAACCATTGTTATAATATCGAAAATCGTTTTGAAAACCATCGTTAAAACCTCGAAAACATTTAGCACATATGAATCACCCCAAAACAATTGAAAACAGTAAAATAGGGGAACTATGTACTCACCTGAGAATGCTTAGAGGTCTTGAACAACAACCAAGCAAAGCTAGAGGGAGCACGAAATCAATCGACAATCTAATAACTATATAAATAAACCGGACCTAAGTCGGAAGATCGGATAGGATGAGGTTTTGTAAACCAAATGACTATTGGAACTCATATGACATGGTTTAACAAAGTCTACATTCTAAATTGAACCCTAACCTAAGTGTTTTCGACCCATCGTGACCCATTAAGGTAGATTAAGCTACTTTAACGTGTCGTTTGTGCAAAAGCGCGTTCGAGACGTCTAACTAGTCCTATGACAAGTATTATATGCCTAAACATGATTAAATATGTTGCATAATCAATTAAGTGACAAAAGTTTGTGTTACATATGCTTAATTACCAATTATGCATGAAAAGGGCATTTTGGTCATTTACCTAAGGCATATAAACTACCTATCATACAACTAATTAAACCTAAGTGACCATAAGGTATAACCTCGGAAGGTTATTCCCTATGCAACTATGGTCACTAAACATGTTTGGTCGGATCCTAATGATCGACCAAACGGGTCGTGTTCGAAAGTCTAAGCGGGTGTTTGGTCCGCTTGACTTACGACTCTACACAAGCACTAATCTAAAAAGTGACGAGTTAAACATGTTAAAACATGTTTAACGAATTTAGAAAATAGATTTGGTATCAAAACAAACGGTTTTGATACCTATAGGTAGTTTGGTTACAAAATACGCAAGAATGCGCATTTTGGCCGAAACTACGACTCGTCACTACACCTAGATAACGTGGTAATCAGTAGGTATAGTCACTTGGGACTATAACCATTGTGATTACGCTCATGTTATGAAGTTCAAATGAACTTCGCATTGACCATAAACTGGTCAACGCAGAAAGTCAAACGCAGTTTGACTTTCAGACTCGAAAAGCGATAAAAGAACGAAAGAATACTTACAAAAGGTCCTCGCAAGCTTTGATTCGATTTACTCTCAGGTCAATGTCAACTTAGAGAGCCAAAATCAGATCAATGTGGGTTTTGCAAGTGAAAGGGGATAGCTATTTATAGGAAAACTAGAACCGTTAGGATCGTTCATCGTAAAACAAGCTTCGATCTCATCCGTACACATGTGCCCATGGTTTTGTGAAACCATGGGAGCCCATAGTTTCATTAAAATCATGTGCAAATGAGGGGAACAGCTGGAACAAGCTGGAATTTAGATTTTTCATTTTGGTCCCTTCCTAAGATAACTATGGCAGAATGACAATTTTGGTCCCTGAGAATGTGCCAAGCATGTAGATCATTGGTTGTCTCTAGTTAGTGTCTAGAGTTTGTGCTTGTTTTTTTTAGTGGTTTGCTTTTTAGCTTGTTAACACTTCCTGGCATGTCAGGATAGTGAACTAGTGAGGACTCTCCTTACTACTTGTGTTTTTTGGTTTTGTGATATATGAAAGTGAACCGGGGTAACCCTTTACCCAAAAAAAACTTTAGAATCTTGCATTTCGGCTTATTTTTGACACGTTTAAGCCCCGTTAACCTCATTTCAAGGCTCTAAAATGAAGTTAAAGTATAGGGAACTCAAAACATGCTCAAAAATATCTCGGATGTCGGTTCGTTTGGTCGTACGGTTGCGTTGTTCGGTTAATTACGACAGAAGTCGTAACGAACGCAAAAACGATCCAAATTACGCGACGAATGGAATTTTATCATGCCAATCACTAAAATAAAATATTTTAATGATTACATAAAGTTTTGGATGTCCGGATGTATTCAGAACGTAAGATATGAGCGAAAATGCAAACTTATGCACTTTTGACGCTTTTAGTCCCTGAATGACCAAAAAGTTTATTTTAGCACACCGAACCCCTCAAAGCCTATTTCTAAGCTATGTAAAGGATATTTAGGGTATGTTTAACTTATGGTCATGTTCCAGAATGTTTGTTACAGTACAAATCGGCATACTTTCGCAGTTTGTCGAAATTAGTCCCTGTAAGCGAATAAACTTGATTTCGACACACCAAACCTTCCAAAACTTATTTGTAAGTTATGTAAAGGATATTTAAGATATGTTAAGCCTATGTCACTGTTCCGGAGTGTTTGTCGCGTTAAACTGATTACGTTTACGCACCAGTTCGCGTATAACTTTCCAGAAAGCAATTTAGAGCTCGAAATCAAACGAGAATTGATATGTGTAAATGATACACATATTTATACAAATCCCAAGTATGAAATACAATATTTCTTTGATTTGGTATTTGTTTGATGGCCGTGGAGGCACATATGTCACAGTCTCCCCTACTTCAGGAAATTTCGTCCCGAAATTTATTTAGAGGAAAGTTGTGAGAGCTTGAAACATGAAGTCGAAAAGATAAAACAACACTGGTTTGAGTTCTGAACTTCTAGTAACTTTAAATAACATCATGCTTGCAATGTAATAGGGACACCTATATACAAGTATATGAAGCGCCATTGGTGCGTCCACCGTACCTCCATTACATTGTTCACGTTTCGTTATTGTTGTCACTATTGGTTCTTACACATGATAAACCTTACTGGGGTTCCTGTGCACTGAATTTCATAATTACGTACGCGTCCATAATTACGTAATTCCTTGCATAGTCCACACAGTGCATTTGATAATGTGTAGGGGAAAACCAAATGAACGAACCTGTGATGAGTGTGACTGGACCACCATAGGGTCCTTTCAGCTATATCATCACATGCCATTCTTAACCAGATTCTGAATCAATCTTTTAACTAGACCACTCAAGGGGTCTCCTTCGAATCATGGAATGGTACTATATATTCCAAGGGTCTTAACTACCACGTAGAAGCCCATTTAGGATTTAGGGTAGTACCTTTTGAATATCCTACTATGAATCCCTCATATGAAGATATGGAAGATTCTATGAGGATTTGGATAACGAAAATCGGATCACACAAAAACATAAAGGAGAACACATAAACACATAATCACATAATTGCATAATTGTTTAATTTGACCTTTAATTTGTTATCTTTGGACACGGGTATTTAAAGCATACCAGGAATCCAATCCGTGGATTTCATTTGGCACTTTAAATATTATCAAGAATCTAACTATGAAGATAGGAAGATCTTAATAAGAATTCGGTTTGTCCTTATTGAGTTGTAATGTACATATTAAGGTGTACAAGGAATCCAATCAGGGCTCCGATTTGGGTGATAATCATTCACAAGGATTCTTAAAATAGAGCAACCCATCACTTTTCGTTTCGAGTTTAAGCTCGAGTTGAAGTGGTAGCTCATATTTTAATAAGCCTTCGTTTACACAAGATCGTTGTGCTTGAAGGACACGAGATTGAATATCAGATAGGGTTTGAACAGAATGAAGCTTGACTCGCTCCTTTCGACTAAGCGCATCGGCTACGATATTCGCCTTACCAGGAAGGTAGCGAATCACGCAATCGTAATCGTTCAAGAGTTCAACCCATTGTCGTTGCCTCATGTTCAGCTCCTTTTGATTAAGAATGAGCTGGAGACTTTTGTGGTCTTGTGAAAACCACACACTTCGTTCCATAGAGGTAGTGTCTCCAGATTTTGAGAGCAAATGCCACAACACCTAACTCAAGATCATGAGTTGTGTAGTTCTTTTCGTGAACTTTCAACTGTCTTGACGTAATGTTATGACTTTACCTCATTGCATAAGAACATAACCAAGGCCTAGATTCGACGCGTCATAAAAGACAACGAAATCATCGTTTCCATTGGGCAAGGACAAAACAGGAGCATCACGTAGCTTCCGTTTTAGCGTTTGGAACGTTTCTTCTTGCCTAGGTCCCCACTCAAAAGGCTTATTCTTCTCAGTCAAAGCAGTGAGTGGAACCGCAATCTTCGAGAAATTTGAAATAAAACGACGATAATAACCAGCGAGACCAAGAAAAGAACGAATTTCTGTAGGTGTCGTTGGTGTATTCCAATCCTTAATAGCAGCAACCTTGGATGGATCCACGTGAATACCCTGCTCATTGACTATATGACCCAAGAATTGAACTTCTTCAAGCCAAAATTCACACTTGGAGAATTTAGAAAAAAGTTGTTCCTTCTTCAGGAGTTCCAATGTTAAGCGAAGGTGTTGCTCGTGCTCGGCTCGAGACTTCGAATAAATGAGAATATCGTCGATGAACACAATAATGAACTTGTCCAAATAAGGTTTGCAGACCCTATTCATTAAGTCCATAAAGATAGCTGGGGTATTTGTCAAACCAAAAGGCATGACTGTAAACTCGTAATGCCCATATCTCATGTGGAAAGCAGTTTTGGGAATATCTTCTTCGAGAACACGAAGTTGATGATACCCAGAACGCAGATCGATCTTGAAAAAAAAACAGGTAGCACCTTGCAGCTGATCAAAGAGATCATCGATTCGAGGTAAGGGATATCGATCCTTGATGGTAAGCTTATCAAGCTTACGATAATCGATACACATTCGAAAAGATTCATCTTTCTTCTTCACAAAGAGGACAGGAGCTCCCCTAGGGAGAATAATTTGATCGGATGAATCCTTTATCAGATAACTCTTGAAGCTGTTTCGATAATTCTTGCATCTCAGATGGTGCAAGACGATAAGGTGCTTTCGCAATTGGGTTGGCATTGGGTACAATGTCAAAATGAAACTCGACTTGACGAACTGGAGGCAAACCAGGCAGTTCATCAGGAAACACCTCTGGATAATCCCGAACAATCGGAATATCCTGAATACTCTTGCTCTTTCCTTTCTCCTCGGTGACATGTGCCAGAAAAGCAACATATCCTTTTCGTAAATAACTTTGGGCCTTCGTACACGACATGAGCTTCAATCCACCAGAAGGTTTCTCGCCACGAACTTCCAGAACATCGCCAGACGAAAGAGGAATGCGAACAATCTTATCGAAACAAATCACCTCAGCATGATATTTGGTTAACCAATCCATCCTATGACAATGTCGAAACTTCCAAGTTGCATCGGTGTGAGGTCAAAAGGAAAAAGATGATTACTCAAATTGCCATTTCGTTTCTTAGAATGAAACGAGCACTTAGCATCTTCGAGGAAATCATGAGCGATCATATGAACGAGAGAACTACAAATACGGTTCTTTTGGTGTAGGTATCATAGGGTACGCCATACACACATGCAACTATATTTGTACATCAGAATTGCAAATAAAGATTTATTTATAAACAAAATCGATTGTTTTCGAGTTCAAAGGAAAACACTAGAAACATAAACATAAGATTCAGATTATTCAAAGCAGCAGCTTCTTCTAATCGGCCAAATGCTCATCCATGGGTCGGATTTGCATTGAAAATGTTTGGGTATCTGTCCCTGACATAACCCGTCTCGCCATAGGTGTAGCAAATACCAGGAGGAAAACGAGCCTGTGCTGGATCTGCTTGAAATTGAACGGGGTTCTGAAAAGCTTGGTTTAGCACAGTGACTGAACGACAGTCTCGTGCCAAATGACCAATGAGTCCACAGTTGAAACATTTCCGACATTTGACACTGGCATAGTGGTGGAGGTTACACTGATTGCATAGAGGAGCAGTTCCTAAGTACGGCTTCTTGGCTGGTGGTGCTGCCACCTGGCTAGGTTTTGCTTGATTTGGTGTAACGGCTACGGGATCCTTTGGAGCTTTACGCTTCTTTGACTTTTTCGAAGGCTCGGCCTCTGCTTCTTTCGATGCTTCTTGGGTGGCTTCATTATTGAGACGAGACGTGGCGATACCTAAATCCACAGTCTTCAGGATTACTTCGCCTATTCGCTGGGCAAATTTGGCAGTTTGCTCGGACATTTGAGTGTCGTTGCGATGAAGAGACATTCTAGAGGAAATGAAAGACATAGGAGAAAACAAATGAAATGTAATCGGATAATTAAAACAACGCATAGAAATTGCGATCATTTGTTTGTTATCTAAGGCAAACAAATGAGACGGTGATTAATCAAAGTAAACGGGTCATATTAATGTATCACTGAAGACATGCTCGCCTATAAGTGAATACTCACCCCAAGAGTTCCCAGGTAAGAGTGACTGGTCCGATGCTGCGGATTTGTACGAACACTCTAGCCTTAGACAGAAAACTCAGGGTACAGGCATTCACCCTTCCAGTTCGCACGTGTTCACATTATAAGACCCAAACTTTGACGAGATTTTGAAAACTTAGAGGGTTCAAAACCTTATAATAAATCATCCTAGAACAGATGATTGGTTTTCAAAGCGGATTCGGAATTTGTGTTCTTGTTGTGGTTGTCACATAAGGATAAGTGACGGTATTGTTTTAAGATCTAAACATAAGAATCTTGTGTTAGGGTCCTAGGAAGGTTATAGACTAGGTCAAAGCATTACTAATAACCTAATTCCCTATAACCATGAGCTCTGATACCAACTTTTCTGTCACACCCCGACCGCGTAAAACAACAAATCGCGACGGAATCGTCGGGGAGTGTTGTAACAGAATCATTGTTTCAAAACACACGGAAATTTGAAGTTTCGTTTTATTAAACATTAAATATTTACATCGTCTGGAAATCTAAATAAACAAGTTAAACGTAGTCTATCATTGTTATTAAGTCACTAAGGCCTCGTCCAGTCCTATGTGAGCATGCATCCTAGCAATCAACATCATTCAACAACACCTGAAACATATGTGAAAACAAAGTCAGCAAAGAAATGCTGGCGAGTACATAGGTTTTTGAGAGTGTCGGATTCATGGCTAGTTTACATGTTGCAATACTTAATTAAAAACCTTGTTTTGAAAAGTATTGTATTGCGACATAATTAACCAACTCAAATCAAGTTGGTTATAATTTATAAAATCTCGTAGCCATGATTCTTAACCCAAAACATTTATTTAATAAAATTCTCGTTAATAATTCTCGTTAATAAAACTCGTTAATAAATCTTGTTAATAAAACTCGTTAATAAAACTCGTTAATAAATCTCGTTAATAAAACTCGTATGGTTTATATCATTTCGAAAACCTCGTTTGTGTGACATCGTTTCAAATCGTTTACCCAAGTGAACTAAATAACGCCATGGTATGTAATACGATGAAAACATATATATATAGGAAGTATCGGCGGCGTATCCACCATGTTTTCATCACATTACACCCGTCCCGTTATCTAAACACTAACCAAAAACCAATCGTTTACCCAAATCGTTTAATTCGTTAAAAATCGCTTTAGTCGTTTAAATCATTCTCGTTTTAAATCGTGAAAACTACTTTTGATTGTCTCGCGCAACTCGCCTATCGCATCTCGCATTAATAAACCACCAAAGGGTAAACTAACAATCACAGATTCAGAGAATTTGATGGGGCTCTGGGCGATTTGGGCGAATTGGTGAGATCCTAGGGTTTTCATTCCAATCTTGATCGTGATTAATTGTGCTTAGCAACTAGGGTGTTTTGATTCCGTTATTGGTAAGGAATCCTGATTACCCTTCGTTTCTAATCACTTGAAGTCGGATTAGGGTTTTCGTTTTAGGGTTTCTTTTTTCTTTTTCAATTCGATCGGCTGAAGATATGAACACGGGGTTTTAATAGGCTGATTCTTAATTCTTATTCGGCTGTCCGATTCGCGTTAGGGTTCCGGCAGTTTAACTTCCTTTCATTCGCTGATTGATTGTTGTTCAGTCACAACGTAAACTATCAATCAGTTTGGCTAATCAGTCCCTAGTGCGTTCTGCTTTAGGGATCCGGCTGGTTGCTGTTTGAGGCTTGTTTGTGACTGTTGTTATGGATGGCCAAAATGCAGAAAATTCTAATGTGTTTGTGAGAAAGATTAAGAACATTGATGGTAAACCATTTGAGCCTAGACAAACATCACTTATGGCGGCTAGGGTTGCTGAAATGCCGCGTAAGAAGGTATGTTTTATGATGCCGCTTAACGATTCTGAACATGTTATTGGCAGTTCTGATTCTCCCAATCAGAATTATGCGAAGGTCTTTGACAAGCGAAAGGTAGCATTTGTGCCACCGTTGAATGATGTTAGTCCTCCTCGAGTTCAAAATCAGAAACAGGATGATAATGCTCATGTCCAATCTTATGCGGATGTGGTCCTAAATGAACAGTTCGAGCAGGGTGATATTAAGCGGGGTAGTGATTCAAATCAGAAGCAGAATGATGATAAAATTGCTAGGAAGGCCAATGATGCGGCTGATCAAGTTCCTAAATTCAAGTTTCGATCTCTAAACTCAGATGTCTCATTGGATGGAGTGGATGTAGTGCTTCCGATTGATTCTGTTCGCCAGGTTAACAACAGGTTAGCTAACACTCTTTATGGTTATTTCCTGGGGGATAGGATTGCGTATCCAATAGTTGAACACTTTGTGAGAACAAATTGGAAGAAACATGGTCTTCAGAAAACTATGATGAATTCAAATGGGTTCTTTTTCTTCAAGTTTGAAGACAGAAAGGGTATGGATGTTGTTCTTGAAGGGGTTCCCTGGATGATCCGTAACAAACCTATGTTTCTCAACATTTGGTCCCTTACAAACACCCTTAAAAAAGAAGAATTTAAAAAGGTTGCAGTTTGGGTTAAATTGCATGACGTCCCTCTAGTGGCATATTCTGATGATGGTTTAAGCTTGCTGGCTTCAAAAATTGGGTCTCCTGTGCGGCTTGATTCGTATCCTATTGATATGTGTAATGAGGCTTGGGGAAGGAGCAGCTATGCTAGGGCTCTCATTGAAATATCGGCTGATCAGGACTTGAAAGAGACTCTTACCATGGCTATTCCTGAATTGGATGGGAACAAATATGTTACTGAGACTATTCGGGTGGAGTATGAATGGGAACCCCCGAGATGTGCCCACTGCTGTGTGTTTGGGCATGATTATGAGGGATGCCCTAAACGTATTGGCTCAACATCCAAACCTCCTACTAACAGGCCGAAAGTAGATGAGGATGGTTTCTCTGAAGTTAAGGCTAAGAAGTGTGCAAAGAAGAATGGCTTTCAAGTTAATAATCAGAAGCCCAAATTCGAGTATAGACTGGTGGATAGAAAGAAAAAGGTTGGGAGTTCCTCCTATGCAGCTCAGCAGGTTACTACTTCTCCTAAAGTTCAAACTCATAATCCGTTTTCTACTCTTGACTCTGTTGGGGGGAATGGTCGTTCGCTACAAGGGGGAATTAAAGGGGGTCGTCATTTTAATGAGGATTCTGATGAGGATGAGGTTGTCTATGATGAAACCAATGAGTTTATGAATTCGGGTACATATCCTTTGTCTTCTAGAGCAGGGGCAAGCACCTCTTCCACAAATTTCTCCAATGTATAGTTTTTCTTTGGTTCGTGTTAAGGGGATGCCGTTTGGTGGCAACTTCATTTTTGATGATGGAGGATGAAGACTTTGGTTTTTGTTTTGTTTTGTTTTGTCTACTAGTTATCATTTCATGATGTATAGTAGGCTAGGTTGATCTGATGTCGTAGGTTTTTGTTGTGTTTGTTGGCTTACATATATAGGGCATGTCCTATATATGAACTAGTGTGGAACTCATCCTCACTACTTGTTCTTATTTGCGATTGTTTTAATAGAATCACCGGGGTAACCCTTTACCCAAAAAAAAAACAATCACAGATTCAGTCGTTACCCACCTAACCCACACATAACCATGGGTGCAGTCTGATAACGGGATTTGTCAGATCCTATGGTACCATAACCTAATGCTGGTCGGTTCGGCCAAAACTAATGGATATTATTCGTTATGTAAATACAACCAACAAGTTTGTTTACTATATCGAAATCGTTATTAATTTAATATAAACCATTTTAATCGTTTTTGAAACCATTGTTATAATATCGAAAATCGTTTTGAAAACCATCGTTAAAACCTCGAAAACATTTAGCACATATGAATCACCCCAAAACAATTGAAAACAGTAAAACAGGGGAACTATGTACTCACCTGAGAATGCTTAGAGGTCTTGAACAACAACCAAGCAAAGCTAGAGGGAGCACGGAATCAATTGGCAATCTAATAACTATATAAATAAACCGGACCTAAGTCGGAAGATCGGATAGGATGAGGTTTTGTAAACCAAATGAGTATTGGAACTCATATGACATGGTTTAACAAAGTCTACATTCTAAATTGAATCCTAACCTAAGTGCTTTCGACCCATTGTGACCCATTAAGGTAGCTTAAGCTACTTTAACGTGTCGTTTGTGCAAAAGCGCGTTCGAGACGTCTAACTAGTCCTATGATAAGTATTATATGCCTAAACATGATTAAATATGTTGCATAATCAATTAAGTGACAAAAGTTTGTGTTACATATGCTTAATTACCAATTATGCATGAAAAGGGCATTTTGGTCATTTACCTAAGGCATATAAACTACCTATCATACAACTAATTAAACCTAAGTGACCATAAGGTATAACCTCGGAAGGTTATTCCCTATGCAACTATGGTCACTAAACATGTTTGGTCGGATCCTAATGATCGACCAAACGGGTCGTGTTCGAAAGTCTAAAGGGTTACCCCGGTGATTCTATATATTGACAAACAAAAGAACAAGTAGTGAGGAGAAGCCCCCACTAATTCAGTCAAAGGACACACCCCAAGACTGTTAATCCAAAATACAACCAAAAAAACATGCAAAGCAACAAACATGAACCAACTAGACTATAATCTAGAAATAAAAAAACACCCAGGAGGCACTAATCAACCTTCTCCATCAGCGTCGAATGCACCATGGATCTCCCACTCTTCTAACAGCTTCTGTACGTTAGCCGTATTCTTGAATTTTACTCCCATTAATTTGTATCGGACAGTGGACAGGATAGTTGAACAAAGAATGTCTGGGTGTCTCGCATGGTTCTTGAACAATCGCGCATTTCGTTCCTGCCAAATAATATACGCTGAAGCCGCAACAATGAGCCTACTAACATAGTTCGCTGCTGACTTGGATCGGACACGAGCACACAGCCATTCAACAATAACATGCCAGCTTGGGCCAACATCCGTCATCCCCGCTTTAACTCGGACTAGGTTCCAAACTTCAGTAGAGTACTTACATTCGAAAAATAAGTGAGAGTGCGAGTCAAAATCTGCATAACACAACAAACAGCATAGCATATTCATGTTTCCCCTCCTCCTAGCATCCCATCGAAGAATCTTATCCTGGGTCAAAAGTTTTTGTCGCATAATAAGCCACATTAAAAATGCATGCCTTGGAATACATTGCGAAAACCACACAATCTTTACCCACATAACATCCGGCTCCCTTGACCGAAAGGACTGCCACACCGTAGCTGATGAAAAATCCCGAGTAGTATTACCATCTTTCCATACCAGCCGATCATTGATACCAGGAGTTAGATGCACATTTATCTGATTAAGAACCGGGAACAAATCCCTCCACGCTGCTGGCCACAGCCATGAACCATTAACCGAAACATCCTCTACTTTGGCGTCTAACGAAAATCCCGCATTAGTGATAATTCTTGGAGATAGAAAACTGCATAACGGCCCAATGTCGCTCCAGAAATCATACCAAGCAGATGTATTTCTACCATCACCAAGTTTGGTCCAAATATAACTCCTAATAAGCGGACGGAGTTGAATAAGCTTTCTCCAACTCCAATAGCAATTAGAAGTAGTTTTACAATTCCAGAAAGTTCGATTCTTTAACCTGTAAGAATAAATCCAGTCCACCCATAAAGAAGTTCTCTTAGCAACCCTACCTCTTTCATCGTGATTTCTGTATCAGATTCGTCATCACTATTACGAATTCTGGTAAGGATCTGATCGATTTTGTCTAGGGTTTATTTGTTCTCTTTAATCGCCGCCCTCAATCCTTTGGTCGAACCGTTTGATACCTTCGTTATCAGATTTATTAGACTCATGGGTTAGGGTTTCTTGCTAGTTTAGGGTTTATGTTTGCTTTTCGTTTTGTTGGATTGTCTGGTTTGTTTGGTGCTTTGTTTTTGCGGCTGATTAATCATAGGATTTAAGAGAGTTGAAAGTCTGAATGGAAGATCGAACAAAGTCTGAGGATAAATCTCATGATTCTCGTGGGATGCCGTCATTGTCATTCAAGGATATTGCAGATCGGGTTATCGATGTTGAAGGCAATACGTTTCAGCCTAGACGTGGAATAACAATTACAAATCAAGATGAGCCTAAGCGTATTAACATTATTGATGAACTGTCCAAGGTTACAATGCCAGTCCGACTGGAGAAAGTAGTTGGAGAACAATCGGTAAACTTTTGGGATTATCAGAGTATGGGGTTCACGCCATCTTCAGGTTTGGATCAAGAGAACTCGTCGGCTGGTCAAAGGAAAACATGATTGTATGGGGCTGCGGAACCTGTTTCTTTTGCTAATGTAGTGAAGAACACTAAGGCGGACGTTAAGGTGAATTTTAGGGTGATGGAATCAAACGAGGCTGTTGATGGAGCAGATGTTGTTATCCCACTGTCATCGGTTAAACAAGTTACGGACAGGTATGCTAACACTTTGTATGGATACTTTCTGGGTAAACGTCTGGCATTTCCTGTGGTTGATTACTTTGCAAAAAACAATTGGGTTAAATATGGTCTTTCCCGGCTAATGATGAATGCAAACGGGTTCTTTTTCTTTAAGTTTAAAACTAAGGAAGGGATGAATCAAATGTTAGAGGATGGGCCTTGGATGATCAGAAATGTACCGATTATTTTGAAGGAGTGGTCGGCTTCTATCAAGATGGAAAAAGAGGATATTAAAGTTGTTCCAGTCTGGGTCAAATTGCATGATGTTCCGTTAGCGGCATTTACCGAGGATGGTCTTAGCTTAGTTGCTTCTAAGGTTGGGATCCCCAAGATGTTGGATTCATATACTGCCACGATGTGTACTGAGTCTTGGGGAAGAAGTAGCTACGCTAGAGCGCTTATTGAAGTTCAGGCGGGGACCGAGTTAAAGAAGAGTGTTACAGTTGCAATCCCATCTTTGGATGGTAATGGTCACTCAATGGTGGAGGTCAAAGTTGAATATGATTGGGAGCCTTTAAGGTGCTCCTCTTGCTGTGTCTTTGGTCACGATGATAGCACGTGCCCAAAGAACCCTCAGGTAACTTCAAGTGGGGATGCTGGAAAGAATATTGATGATTTTCAGGTTGTGGGTTCCAAGAAGAAGAAAGTTAATAATCAGGGCATTCATATGAAAAATCAGAAGCCTAAGTTAGTGTACAGACCAGTTGTTAAGCCTAAACCAAAATCGTCCTTGAGAAGTCCGATGAATAACCAGGTTTCAACGTCTAACCCGTTTGACATTCTCAAGGATGATGATGGAAATCAAGGAGGTATCACTGTGGGTCGAGTGGAAAAGAAGGCTATGCAGTCGACTAGTGACAAACAGGAATCGGATGAGGAGGAGGTCGTTGAAGTCTATAATGAAACTAGTGAATTTATGACCTCGGGTACCCAGTCTTCATCTTCGAGAGCAAAGGCAGGAACCACTTCCACAAAGTTCTTCAATGGATAGACGTTTTTTGGTTCGTGTGAAGGGGTTGCCGGTTTGTGGCAATTTCATTTTAGACGATGGCGGATGAGGGCGTATCTTTTTGTTTTGTTTGTTTTGTCTGCTGATGTATAGTAGGCTAGGTTATGGGGTGGCTTAGATGCTTTGTTTTTGTTGGGTTGACATATATGGGGCATGCCCTGTATATGAATTAGTGTGGAACACATCCTCACTACTTGTATTTATTTGCGGTTTGTTTTAATAGAATCACCGGGGTAACCCTTTACCCAAAAAAAAAAAGGTCCCCATAAGCTTTGATACGATTTACTCTCAGGTATGAAGCATAAACTTCAACTTAGAGAGCCAAAATCAGACCAATGTGGGTTTTGCAAGTGAAAGGGGATAGCTATTTATAGGAAAACTAGAACCGTTAGGATCGTTCATCGTAAAACGAGCTTCGATCTCATCCGTACACATGTGCCCATGGTTTGGTGAAACCATGGGAGCCCATAGTTTCATTAAAACCATGTGCAAATGAGGGGAACAGCTGGAACAAGCTGGAATTTATATTTTTCATTTTGGTCCCTTCCTAAGATAACTATGGCAGAATGATAATTTTGGTCCCTGAACTTCAGAATCTTGCATTTCGGCTCATTTTTGACACGTTTAAGCTCTAAAATGAAGTTAAAGTATAGGGAACTCAAAACATGCTCAAAAATATCTCGGATGTCGGTTCGTTTGGTCGTACGGTTGCGTTGTTCGGTTAATTACGACGGAAGTCGTAACGAACGCAAAAACGATCCAAATTACGCGACGAATGGAATTTTATCATGCCAATCACTAAAATAAAATATTTTAATGATTACGTAAAGTTTTGGATGTCCGGATGTATTCAGAACGTAAGATAAGCGCGAAAATGCAAACTTATGCACTTTTGACGCTTTTAGTCCCTAAATGACCAAAAAGTTTATTTTAGCACACCGAACCCCTCAAAGCCTATTTCTAAGCTATGTAAGGGATATTTAGGGTATGTTTAACTTATGGTCATGTTCCAGAATGTTCGTTACAGTACAAATCGGCATACTTTCACAGTTTGTCGAAATTAGTCCCTGTAAGCGAATAAACTTGATTTCGACATATATGGGTTGTTTGGTTTGTTTGGTTTACATATATGGGGCATGTCCTGTATATGAACTAGTGGGGAACACATTCTCACTACTTGTACTTAATTGCGGTTGTTTTAATAGAATCACCGGGGTAACCCTTTACCCAAAAAAAAAAAAACTTGATTTCGACACACCAAACCTTCCAAAACTTATTTCTAAGTTATGTAAAGGATATTTAAGGTATGTTAAGCCTATGTCACTGTTCCGGAGTGTTTGTCGTGTTAAATTGATTACGTTTACGCACCAGTTCGCGTATAACTTTCCAGAAAGCGATTTAGAGCTCGAAATCGAACGAGAATTGATATGTGCAAATGATACACATATTTATACAAATCCCAAGTATGAAATACAATATTTCGTTGATTTGGAGCGTGAGCTGGGGAATAGCAACCCTAACTCTCTCTCTAGCTGGCGATTTTTCTTCCTGTCATGGAATCTTTGATTTCTTCGTGATTTAGATGCATAACAGTCTGTGATCAGGTTTGATTCGTTAAATATCTGTAACGAACTTGTTAGCATCTTCTGATCGTTTTCAATCTTGGATTTTTTTCTCTTTGTTCTTTATCGCCGGCTCTAATCTAAGTGTCAGATCGAATTGAATAGCGTATTGGGTCTTTCGGTCCTACTGGTAAGGCAGTAACCTTGATTGATCAGGTTCTCTATTTGATCTTGTGATGATTTTTAGATTAGGGTTTTGTTTCAGGTTTCTTTGGCATATTTGGTTTTCGTTCTAGTTTTTGTTCTAGTTTTCTGCATGGTTAGTTTTCTGATGTGTTAATGGAGAGAGGTGCTCATTCTGAGGGGGTAGACTACCCCATCTTCGATAATATTCAGAATTGTCAATATGAAGATCTGAAGGCAGACAGCGTGTCTACACCTGGGGATTCTCCTGGGACCGCTCCTGTACGAGGCATTAGCTTAAAGGTTACCAATATAGAAGGCAATACTCTATTGCCGAGAAGGGGTTTGTATTCTACTAATAATGTTTCAATACTTGATGGATTGGCAGCAATTTCCAAACCGGTAACTCTTGATAACGTGGGGGGAAGTACGGGTGTGTCTATTGCAAGTACTAAGGTGAACCAAGGTAGTTCGAACAGTTCTGGTCATGATCATAACTCGGAACAGTATCAAACCTATGCTGAGAAAGTCCAACAATCTGATAAAACAAAAAGAGAGGTTAATTTCCGTCTGCTTGAATCTGCTGAAACAATGGAGGAGGCGGATGTGGTGATCCCAAAGGAAGCAGTACGACAGGTTCAAAAGAAATTTGAGAATGTCTTGTACGGTTACTTCCTGGGGGATAGACTACCCTTTCCAGTTGTCGAGTATTACGTTAAGAATGTTTGGTCGAAGTTTGGTTTCAAACGGATTATGATGAATTCTGATGGGTTTTTCTTCTTTAAGTTTGACTCCAAAGATGGTATGAACAAAGTTTTGGAGGGAGGTCCGTGGTTAATAAGGAAGATGCCGCTTTTCTTGAATATTTGGGGTCCTACGGTCAGTCTAAAGAAGGAAGGAATTAAGTCCATTCCGGTGTGGGTGAAATTCCATAATGTTCCTCTAGCAGTTTATACTGATGATGGATTAACCTTTTAGCATCCAAGATAGGGACTCCAAAGAGACTTGATAGCTATACAGCGGATATGTGTATTGAAAGCTGGGGAAGAACTAGTTTTGCAAGGGCCATGGTGGAGATTAATGCAGATAAAGTTCTTAAAGATCATGTAGTGCTTGCAATCCCAAAGATATATGAGGAGGGCTATGTCACTGAAAAAATTAAAGTAGAATATGAATGGAGGCCACATCGATGTGATATGTGCTGCTTATTTGGTCATACTAATGTTGCTTGCCCTAAGTCTAATAATGGAAAAGCGAAGAATGTTATTATTGATGATGAGGGTTTCATTATGGATAGGAAGAAAACAGCTAAGCATGGGTTTCCTCAAAAGAAGCAAAAGCCGAAATTTATGTACAACCCAAAAAATAGTTCTGTAGGGGCTAGTACGTCGGGGGTGAAGAGCCAACCTGAATCGAGAGGGGACCCGAATATGGTAAAAGTGCAGAATAAGTTTGATGTCCTGGCTAACACCCAAGTTACATCTGATCTAGAAAAGGACCAAATTCCGATAGATAGTACTTCATATGAGAAGGTAGAAGGGAAGGGTCATAACGTTTATTCCAAACCTCTAAAAAAGAATGATGCCAGTAATCTGGAAGAAGAGGGTTTTGTTGATCCTCTACAAACCGAAGTCTCGAATTTTATGAAGGTGGATAATCAAGGAGGAATTTCTGAGGGAGCAAGCACTCCCGTTGATATGGGTTTTTATGGATAGCATTGCTTCTTGGTGTCACACCCCGACCACGTAGGACAACAAAACGTGGCGGAAACATCGAGGCGTGTTGCAACAGAATCATTGTTTCATAACCATGGATACCAAAAAGTGTTTCGTTTTATTAAACATTGGATAATTACATCGTCTGGAAATCTAAATACATAATTTAAACATTGTCTATCATTGTTATTGAGTCACTAAGGCTTTGTCCAATCCTATGTGAGCATGCATCCTATCAATCGATATCTTTCAACAATACCTGAAACATATGTGAAAACGAGGTCAGCAAAGAAATGCTGGCGAATACATAAGTTTTGTAGGAGTGTCGAAATCATGGCTAGTTTAGATGTTGCAATAATTTATTAAAAACCTTGTTTTGAAAAGAGTATAATATTGCAACTTAATTACCCAACTCAAATCAAGCGGGTTATAGTTTATAAAACCTCGTAGCCATGACTCTTAACTCAAAAACATTTGTTTTAGTAAAGCAAATTGTGAAACATCTCGAAATAAATCGTTAATAAAACTCGTTAATAAATCTCGCTAAAAACTCGTATAGTTTATATCATATCGAAAACCTTGTTTGTGTGACATCGTTTGTAAATCGTTTACCCTAGTGAACTAAATAACGCCACGGTATGTAATATGATGAAATCACTTATATATAGGAAGTACCAGCGGCGTATCCACCATGCTTTCATCACATTACACTCGTCCCGTTATCTAAACACTTAACCAAAAACCAATCGTATATCGCTTTGAAACCAATCGTTTACCCAATCGTTAAAACATCGTGTGAAAACCAATCGTTTACCCAATCGTTAAAATTCGTTTTAGGTCGTGAAACTACTTAAATGGTCGTCTCGCTAATAACATTCAAACCTTCTTGACTCGCATTAATAAACCCTTACCAAAGGATAGATTAACAATTCGCATTAATAAACCCTTACCAAAGGATAGATTAACAACTCGCATTAATAAACCCTTACCAAAGAGTAAATTAACAATTACAGATTCAGTCGCTACCCACAACACCCACACATAACTACGGGTGTAGTAAATAACGGGATTTGTCAGATCCTATGGTACCATAACCTAATACTGGTCGGCTTGATCATTGCTAATGAATGTCATTGGTTATGTAACTACAACCAACAAGTTTGTTCACATTATCGAAATCGTTATTAGTTTTGTATAAATCGTCTTAATCGTTTGTGATACCATCGTTAAAACCTTGAAAACATTTAGCACATATGAGTCACCCCAAAACAAATTGAAAACAGTAAAATAGGGGAAAAATGTACTCGCCTGAGAATGCTTAGAGGTCTTGAACAACAACCAAACAAAGCTAGAGGGAGCACGGAATCAGTCGGCAATCTAAAACTATATAAATAAACCGGACTTAAATCGGGAGATCGGATAGGATGAGGCTTGGTAAACCAAATGAGTATTGGAACTCATATGATATGGTTTAACAAGGCCTACATACTACATTGAGACTAACCTAAGTGCTTTCGACCCATCGCGACCCATTAAGGTAGCTTACGCTACTTTAACGCGTCGTGCGCGCAAAGCGCGTTTGAGACGTCTAACTAGTCCTATGACAAGTGTTATATGCCTAAACATGTTACATAATCAGTTATGTGACGAAAGTTTAGGTTACATATACTTAATTACCAATTATACATGAAAAGGGTATTCTGGTAATTTACCTAAGGCATATAAACTACCTATCATACAACTACTCAAACGATGTGACCATAGGGTATAACCTCGGAAGGTTATTCCCTATATACTATGGTCACCTAATGTCTTTGGTCGGATCCTAATGATCGACCAAACTGGGTCGGGTTCGAAGGTATAAGCGATTTATAAGATCGCTTACCCTTACGACCCTAGACAACGTGGTAATCAGTAGGCATAGTCCCAAAGGACTATAACTATCGTGATTACAATCACGTTGCGAAGTTCAAACGAACTTCGCATTGACCATAAGCTGGTCAACGCTGAAAGTCAAACAAAGTTTGACTTTCGGACTCGAAAACGATAAAAGAACGAAAGAATACTTACGAAGGGTCCCCGAATGCTAATCCCGATCCAAGTAGCTCAGGTATGAAACAAAGGTTTCAACTTAGAGCTTCTCAAATCAGAATTCTAGTGGTTTTAGCAATGGGTGGGGTTGGGTATTTATAGTATTCGGGTAACCGTTAAGATCGTTTCTTGGAAAAGGGGGCACGATCAAAGCCGTACACTTGTCGGAACCTTATGGTAGCTCATTTGCCACTAACCATAGGAAATTGACACTTGGAATTGGGATTGGGGGTGCAAAACAGCTGCAAACAGGCTGTTAAACATTGAATCTGGTCTGCAGAGGCTGAGGCGGCCCGCTTCAGGATACACCAAAACTAATGCGGGCCGCATGGGGCTTCTGATCAGAAAATAAGTTTCAAAAATGACAGTTTCAGCCCCTGCACGTGTTTAAGGCCATTTCCGACACTTCTAAGGCTCGTAAAGCCAACTTTAAGGCCCTAAAATGATGCCTAAACATTGTGGACATGAAACATGCTCAAAAATATCTCAGATGTCGGTTCGTTT
This sequence comes from Helianthus tuberosus, assembly GCA_030545235.1. NCBI lineage: Eukaryota > Viridiplantae > Streptophyta > Magnoliopsida > Asterales > Asteraceae > Helianthus > Helianthus tuberosus. The sequence continues at coordinate 54,564,356 of CM060403.1, read as the reverse complement.
GGTCGTACGAACGCGATGTTCGCTTAATTACGACGGAATGCGCATAAGTGCGAGAAACGATCCAAATGACGCAACGAATGGATTTTTCTTAAGCCAAACACTAAAGCATAATATAGTCATGCTTACATAAATTTTTGGATGTCCGGATGTATTCAGAACGTAAGTTATGCGCAAAAGTGCAAACTTGTGCGCTTTTTGACACTTTTAGTCCCTGAATGACCCAAAAGTATATTTTAGCACACCGAACCCCTCAAAGCCTATTTCTAAGCTATGTAAAGGATATTTAAGGTGTGTTTAACTTATGGTCATGTTCCGGAATGTCTGTTACAGTTCAAATTGGCAAACTTTCGCAGTTTGTCATATTTAGTCCCTGTAGACGAATTAACTTGATTTTGGCATACCAAACCTTCCAAATCTTATTTCTAAGTTATGTAAAGGTTATTTAAGGTATGTTAAGCCTATGTCACTATTCCGGAGTGTTCGTTGCATTAAACTGGTTATATCTACGCATCGGTGTGCGTATAACCTTCCAGAAAGCGATTTAGAGTTTGGAATTGAACAAAAATTGATATGTGCAAATGATACACATATTTTTAAAAATCCCAAGTATGAAATATTATATTTCATTGGTTCGGTATTTGTTTGATGGCCGTGGAGGCACAGGTGTTACACTTGGAATGTTAGGGGCTTGAACCGGCCCCTGAAACAAAGAGAGGTTCGAGAAATTGTTACTGATAATTATCTGAGTGTTTGTGCTATATTGGAATCTCATGTGGAGGTTTCAAAGCTATCCAAGGTTTGTCGGGGGGTGTTTCAAAAATGGGAATGGACTTCGAATGGGGGTGTCTGTCAGAAGGGAACGAGAATTATTATGGGGTGGAATGATGAAAAGATAGATCTCATGGTCTTAGCTCAAACGGACCAGGTTATGCATGTTCAGCTAAAATCGAAAGTAGATTCTCAAGTTGTGCAGGTTTCTTTTGTCTATGTTAAAAACACGTATCAGGAAAGAAGGATTCTTTGGCAGGATTTGTGTAAACATAAGCTGGTTATGGGGAACCAGCCGTGGATTGTTATGGGTGATTTTAACTCTGCTCTTTATATGGATGACTGTCTTCACGGCTCTTCTACCCCTACCATAAGTATGCGAGAATTTTTTGAATGCGTCCAACAAAATGAACTTCTAGATGTTCCTGGCCATGGCCTTCATTTTACTTGGAATCAAAAACCATCTAAAGGAGTTGGTATTCTTAAGAAGATTGATCGGGTTATGGGAAACGTTAATTTGTTAGATGAATTTCCTAATGCTCATGTCCTTTATCATCCTTACCGTATTTCGGATCATACACCTTGCATACTTAAATTAGCAAGGCCTTCACTTGTGAAGCCAAAACCTTTTAAGTTTGCAAATTTTATTGCTTCCAAAGTTGGATTTAAAGAATGTGTGTTGACAGAATGGGGTAAATCGGTGGAAGGCATTCCTATGTTATCAGTGGTTAAAAAGCTGCGTAATCTTAAATCTCCATTGAGGAAACTGCTTCACCAACAGGGTAACTTACATGTTAAGGTGAATGATTTAAGAAGCAAACTGGATGAAGTTCATAAGCTGATTGATTCGAATCCGTTTGATGAAGCTCTTCAGGATCAGGAGGCCGCTATCATTAAAGATTTCCATAGTGCGGCTTATGATGAGGAATCATTTTTAAAGCAGAAAGCAAAGCTTGATTGGCTTTGTGCGGGTGATGGTAACACGTCCTATTTCCATAACTTTGTTAAAGCCAGGAATGCTAGGAGCAAAATACACAGCATTAAGGATGCAAATGGTAATCTTTTTGAGGGGCCGGGTATTGAATCTGCTTTGGTTGACCATTATGCAAGTTTTTTGGGTACCGAGGATACTGTGGATCAGCTGGCAACTGATAACTTGTTTGCAAATAGTGTTAGTCCAGATGCGGCTGCTAATATGGTGCGGCAAGTGACCCAAGACGAAATTAAGGCGGCCATGTTCAGCATTGGAGACAATAAAACGCCAGGGCCTGATGGTTACACGTCGGCTTTCTTTAAGAAGGCATGGGATATCGTGGGTGAAGAGGTTTCAGCTGCCATTCTTCAGTTCTTTGATAATGGTAAACTGCTCCAACAAGTGAACCATACGATTATTGCTCTTGTTTCGAAAGTTCAGACGCCGAGTTCGGTTCTAGAGTATAGACCGATTTCCTGTTGTAATGTCATCTTTAAATGCATCAGCAAAATTGTGACGGATAGAATTAAAGGTAGTCTGAATAACCTGGTAGATATAAATCAATCTGCATTCGTGCCTGGTAGGAGAATATCTGATAATATTCTCCTTACGCAAGAGCTTATGCACAACTATCATCTCGGTAGAGGCCAACCAAGGTGTGCGTTCAAAATTGATATTCATAAAGCGTATGATACGGTTAGCTGGTCCTTTTTAAAAAGCATTCTTATTGGTTTCGGCTTCCCTCAAAAAATGGTAGATTGGATCATGACATGTGTCTCTACAGTGTCTTATTCGCTAAGTATTAATGGGAATTTGTGTGGTTATTTTAGAGGCAAACGGGGTCTTAGACAAGGAGATCCTATGTCCCCTTACCTTTTTACATTAGTTATGGAAGTCTTATCGTTGATGTTACATCAAGCTGCTGATCGAAGCCCTGCATTTAAATACCATGCCAAGTGTAAGCAGCAGAAGATTTTTAATGTTTCATTTGCTGATGACCTGTTTTTGTTTGTAAATGCGGATTCATTCTCAGTTAAAGTCATGAGAGATGCCTTGGATTTGTTCACTAGAGCATCGGGATTGAAACCAAATTTGGCGAAAAGTACAGCGTTTTTAGCAACGTTTCTCAACAAGACAAACAGTCGATTCTTTCGCTATTACCGTTTCAAGAAGGAGAGCTTCCTTTCCGGTACTTGGGAGTCCCGTTAATCTCTTCCAAGCTTATGTCCAAAGATTGCAAGATTCTAGTGGACCGAGTTGATAAAAAGATTGACCATTGGATGAATAAGTCTTTATCCTTTGCAGGTAGGCTTCAGTTAATTAGTTCAGTTATCTCGGCTATGCATGTTTACTGGGCGTTTGTGTTTATGCTTCCAGCTCGTATTATTGGTGATATTGAAAAAAGAATGAGGAATTTTCTGTGGAGTGGTGGCTCGGTTAAAGTTGCTAACCCCAAGGTGGCTTGGAAGTATGTGTGTCTTCCAAAATATGAGGGAGGGTTGGGAATTAGAAGGATCTCAGATGTGAACAAATCTCTTCTTGCTAACCATATTTGGAGCATACTTATTAAGAGAGAGTCGCTTTGGGTTAAATGGGTTCATTCGTACAGGATCAAGGGAAAGAATTTTTGGAATATACCCAGTCGTGGAAGTATGCCGTGGGGATGGAGGAAAATCTTAGCTCTTCGTCATTGTATACGTCCGTTTATATGGTATACTATTAGTAATGGCCGTAAAGCTAATGCTTGGATGGATAATTGGTGTGAATGTAGTCCGCTCAGTGACTTTATCACACCTAGACGACATGGAGGGGGTTTTAGCATGCAGTCCACTGTTTCAGATCTGGTGGATCACCAAAATCTTTGGAAATGGCCGATAGCTTGGTTTGATCTTTTCCCAGTGCTGATTAATTTACCTCCTCCCATTCTGAATCAGAATGCTGAAGACAAACTGGTTTGGAAGGGTAGGCATGGTAGTCAATCTTTCTTCAGCTCTAGTGAAGTTTGGAATAACATCCGGGATCGGGGTGATGAGGTAGAATGGGCGGAGTTTGTGTGGTTTAGTCAAAGTATCCCTAGACACTCCTTTCATTTATGGCTGGTTATTAAAAACAAGTTAAAAACACAGGATCGAATGGGTGTGTGGGACGCTGGTAGTGCAACCAACCTTAATCTTATGTGTTGTCCCCTTTGTCTGCACGGTAAAGACTCTCGTAATCACTTATTTTTTCAATGTTCATTCGCATTGCAAGTTTGGAACCAGGTTAAAGATATGGCCTACATGGATTCGGTTGATCCCACTTGGGACGCTATCATGGCTTGGTTTGCTCAGCGGGTGAGATATAAGTCGGCTCAAAGTATTGTTAGTAAACTGGTAGTGGCAGCTTCTACTTATTACATTTGGCAAGAAAGGAATAATAGGATATTCTCTTCTAATCACCGAACTGCCCACACGATTGCCAATATTGCCTTACATACGGTGCGCCTTAAGCTGATGACGTTCAGAGAGGGGAGGCATATGAAGAACCCGTTGCTGTTAGAGAGGTGGAAGACCCAAGTGAGGGTTATGACTATTGAGCCGGGCTAGAGTGGTAGTTTACGGTTTTGGTTTGTAGCATTTGTTTCGGCTTGGTAGTGTTTTGTTTCTAGTCTGGTTGTGTTTTGTTGGTTTGTTAGGGGTTGTTTTTGTTTTGGATTTTGCCATGTCTTGGTATGTCAAGACTGGCGCTAGTGTGTCACTCTGGCACACTCGTGTTATTCTTTTATTTTTATAAAATTCACCGGGGTAACCCTTTACCCAAAAAAAAATATTTCGTTGATTTGGTATTTGTTTGATGGCCGTGGAGGCACAGATGTCACAGTACATGATCTAGTAGTAAACCCTCCTTAGGCTAACCATACCATGTATATAAATGTCTGTAATAATTGTAACATGTATTCCACCCCCGAAGTATAAAACTGAAAACAGTTAAAAGAAAAGGGGGACATGAACTCACAGTATTGCGTCCTTAGCTCGTAACCCAAACTCTGTCAGCAAACACGACTACCTACAGTGTACTAACGTCTATTAGACAAACGGGTCGTGCCTTTGCTTAGTATTAATGTTTTGAGTTACGTTTCTTATATTATTCCGAGTTATAATTACTTGTCAAAATAATTAATATTTCAACTTAAATTATATTGGTTTAGGAATAATTGTTTAAACAATATTTCTGTATTAATACTTCTTAAATATTTAACTTCGTATTTTCTTTTTTTTTTGGGTAAAGGGTTACCCCGGTGATTCTATTAAACCAAACCGCAAATAAGAACAAGTAGTGAGGATGAGTTCCACACTAGTTCATATAAAGGACATGCCCCATATATGCAAACCAAGAAAAAAACAATGTATCAATGACACCACAAAACCTAGCCTACTTTACATCAAGAAAAATAAAGTAAACAAGAAATTGTCACCAAAACAAAAACCCTCAACCTCCATCATCCAAAACAAAATAATCACAAGCTATCCTCCCCTTGACAAGAACCAAAAGCCGTCTATCCATTATAGAACTTTATGGAAGATGTGCTCACCCCCGCTCTAGAAGATGAAGAACGTGTACCCGAAGTCATAAAATCGTTAGTTTCATTATAGACTTCAACAACCTCATCCGAATCCTGCTCGCCACTAGCTTGCTCAGCCTTCTTCTCCACTCGACCCATAGTGGTACCTCCCTGATCACCATCATCATCCTTAAGGACATCAAATGGGTTAGACGTTGAAACCTGGTTCGAACTCCTTAAGGACTGTTTTGGTTTAGGTTTGATAATAGGTCTGTAAACTAACTTAGGTTTCTGATTTTTCATGTGGAGGCCTTGGTTGTTAGCTTTCTTCTTTTTGTCACCCACAACCTGAAAATCATCACTCTTCTTTCCAGATTCCCCATTCGAAACAACCTGAGGGTTCTTTGGGCACGAGGTATTTCCATGACCAAACACACAACAAGAAGTACACCTTAAAGGCTCCTAATCATATTCAATTTTTATCTCCACCTTTGAATAACCATTACCATCTAAGGATGGAATTGCAACAGTAACACTCCTCTTTAAATCATCCCCCGCCTGAACCTCAATAAGCGCTCTAGCATATCTGCTTCTACCCCAAGACTCAGCACACATCGTGGCAGTATACGAATCCATCATCTTAGGCACCCCTATCTTAGAAGCAACCAAACTAAGACCATCCTCAGTATATGCCGTTAACAGCACATCATGCATCTTTACCCACACTGGAATAGCTTTAATATCCTCTTTCTCCAGTTTGATAGAGGCCGACCACTCCTTCAAGATAATCGGAACATTTCTTATCAACCATGGCCCATCCTCTAACATTTTATCCATCCCTTCCTTAGTTTTGAACTTAAAGAAAAAGAATCCGTTTGCATTCATCATCAATCTAGCCAGACCATACTTAACCCAGTTGTTTTTAGCAAAATAATCCACCACAGGAAACGCTAGCCGTTTACCCAAGAAATACCCATAGAGAGTGTTTGCATACCTGTCCGTGACTTGTTTAACCGAAGACAACGGAATAACAACATCAGTTCCATCCACAACCTCGGAAGACTCCATCTCCCTAAAGTTCACCTTCACCTTCTCCTTAGAGTTATTTACTACATTAGCAAATGATACCAGTTCCGTCTTTCCTGACGTTTTCGTGTTCCCTTGACCAGCCGATGCAGCAACATCGAGTAATGAACTTGGCGCATATCTCATGCTAACTTGATTAATCCCTTCCCTATCAGAAACCCTTGTAGCTGGCCGCAGGTTTTCAGCTTCGATTGGAACTGAAATCTTTGACAATTCATCGATTAAATTAAACTTACGGGGTTCAGTTTGAGCCGACTGAACTGTGCCCCGTCTAGGTAACCAAGTATTACCATCTACATCAATAACTCGGCTGGCCAAACCTTCAAACGAGTATGTGGGTCTGCCACCGTCATCATGTGTCTTCTGCTCAAAAGAGATTGGAGGTTTTCCATAATCATCCGGAGGAAACACCCCATCCGATTTATGATCACTCATTCGTGGTTAACAGAAATCGCACAAGAACAGGAACACGAAGCACTTATTAAACTCAAATCTGTACACACCTTATTCGGCGACAAAGGATGCGACCTGCCGAAACCCTAATTAATTGAAGAAACCAGCCGATCAGCCGATACCCCGTTGATTGCCGAAACCCTAATTAATTGCAGAAACCCTACTTGATTGCCGAAAACCGTCGTCAATCAGAAAGCAAACGAAAAAAGCAAAGCTGGAACCCTAATAATCGATAACCTAATCTAATTTCCACTGTTTAACGTCTAAAGGATGAATGAAACCCTTAGATACTAACCAAGATCGATCAAGACCAGGAATAGCTTGAATCTTCTAGGTCACGATGTCTCCAAAATCGCCCAGAGCCCCATCTTCTTGATGATGTTGTGTGATTATTGGGCCGTTACACTTGCCGAATTATTAGTTCAGTGATGTATATTTAACTTCGTATTTTCCTTCCCAAGGATGGGTATTTTATACATGTATCTTCGTATTATTGTAATTGTAATTTCCGAAATAATATATTCCCAAGTCTCACTTTATTTATTATTTTTCAAGAAATAATTTTATTTTCAAGTTCATGTTTGTAAGAGAGGATGATCTTCTTGGGTTAACATATAATCATCCTCTAACTTGCTAAATCATGTGTTTAATCACAATTTAGCAAGCTCCTTATGATGATCAACATCATAAATTCAAGTAAATAACAATCAAGTGCCATGCATGTATTTAACAACATTAATCCAACAAGATTTCATCATTTTTAAGCTTCATGTTTATGATTCTTGTTTATGTTCTTTTAGTGTTCTTGTGATTCATAACAATATATATATCTTTTTAACCAACAAAATAAGAAATAAAAACTAGAAACAAGAAGCTTACAACTAGCTCCAAGGCTAGGGAAGATCACTAAAGAAAAAAATGACAAAGATGGATGATGAAAGCAAATGAGAAGGATTCTTCAAGATCTTCAAGCACCAAGCTCCATGAATCACCTTCTTGCACTAGGAGATGAGCTAAAAATGGGTGAATGGTGGTTGCAAGGTGGTGGTGGTGGTGGCGGCACCTACTAGGGCCGAGAGGGAGAGAGAGAGTTTGAGGGATGTGGAGTGAAGTTGATGAAGTGAAATGATATGGAATGATCTTGTGATCTTGGCCTCCATACTTATAATCTTCTACTCAATATCATGGCAAGTAAATCAAGCAAGTTATCTAATAAAATATTGAAATAAAATCTTGGTGGGGTCCTCCACTTGGGGCCGTAAATCATCAAGGGGGGGGGGGGGTAATTGTAACTTGCAATGGTAAGTAGGTAAATGGTTAGGAGGTTAAGTGTAATATTTAGTGTTATATGTGTATGACACATTTTATAGTGTGTTGGGGTATTCGGGGACCATAACTAGTTCAAAAATAATAAAACAATGTTTCTGGCAAAATTTTGGTGTTCCGGGTAATGTCCGGTTGTTCGGTTAGATACCGGTTCGTTAAAGTGCTAAGTTGTACCGTCTAGTCTCTTATGTAACTTTTGTGACACTATTTATTCCCAACGCTTAGGAAAGCATTCAGGACCATTTAGTCAATTTTATGCAATATACTAGTATGTTATAAAGCTGAATTTTGCTGAAAAATGCAGAATTCTGCACTTAAAGTGAGTTTTAGGCACTTTCCGGCACTCAAACTATCACCTAGTGACACAGTTTTATGGTCCTCACTTCCCTACACACCATACTAGTGTAGTACCTTGTCCCTGGCCCATACTGGGTCTCAAAACACTGTCTGTCTATTTACTGAACCCTGTCAGCATATTCCCGTTCTATCCGTTAACTGTGCTAACTGTGCTTTATGCATCATGTATGTCAATAAAGTCTGTATGTGATAATGATGTGACATTATGTAATATGTGATGCACATGTAAGTATGATGCAGTAATCAGAAAGTAGTTAAGTAATTCAGCACAGTCATTAAGCACTTAATTATAATTAATTAATTGTACGGATACCTGGTTTCATGAGGGTTGTCACATTCTCCCCCCCCCCCCGTTAAGAAAATTTCGTCCCGAAATTTAAGTTCTGCTTCTAGTTGTAGGGGTCTTAGGGAACAAATGTGGGTATTTTTCCTTCATACGATCCTCACGCTCCCAAGTGAACTCTGGGCCGTGTTGCGCGTTCCAACGAACCTTGACGAGTTTGACACTACTCCGTCGCGTCTTGTTAACCTTCCAATCAGTAACCTCAACAGGCTCTTCAACAAAGTGGAGTGTGTCGTCAATGTGAACTTCGTCGGCAGGTATGACAACTGTTTCTTGAGTTGGACTCTTTTTCAGGTTAGATACATGAAATGTATCATGAACACCATTCAGTTATGCGGGTAGATCCAACTTGTAAGCTACAAGACCAATCCTTTCCAGGATTTTAAATGGTCCAATGTCTCTCGGGTTCAGCTTCCCATGCTTCCCGAAGCGTGCTACACCCTTCCAGGGTGAAACCTTTAACAAAACCATATTATGGCCTATGGCTTGGCGTGATTTATTTCCGGTGCTTATACAGTTAGATCAAGTCCAAGTAGTAGCTGATAAGCGCGATACTTTACAATGGAAAAATGGGGATGTTGTGTCAGAAGTTTCGGCTTTCAATATTTGGAATACGGTCCGATATAGTGACTTAGAGGTGGGGTGGAGCAAGATTGTTTGGTGTGCTCATTGTATTCCGAGACACGCGTTTCTTTTGTGGCTGATTATGAGGAAGAAATTATTAACTCAAGACATTATCCTTAAATGGGATTTATCGAGAAGAAAGAATATGAATATGATGTGTTGCTTGCTATGCTATGAAAACCATGATTCTCATGAGCATCTATTTTTCGAGTGTAAGTATTCAGCAAAGATTTGGAATTGTGTTCGTGATAAAGCTGGTATGCAAAGATTTGGAATTGTGTTCGTGATAAAGCTGGTATGTATGATGTTGCCCCTAAATGGGAGGATATTGTGGAATGGCTTTTGGATCGTGCAAATTCAAAATCGGCTTCTAACTATGTGAGTAGAATTTTGGTGGCGGCTACGGCTTACTTTATTTGGCAAGAACGGAATGCTAGATTGTTCAAGAATCAAGTGAGGCCTCCGGATCAATTATGTCAAATTATCTTTAATACTATTCGGTATAAGCTTATGGGAATTCGGCTGAAGCGGACTCACAATGTGTTGGAGCTGTTGCGTAACTGGGATATTCAAGATGGTGATCGATCAGATGATGGTGGTGGCTAATTAGTTGTTTTGTTTTTTCGAGTGGTTCTAGTTCTTAGACTAGTTGTTTTGTTTTTCGTATGTTTTGTTTTTGTGGTGCTACATTCATGAGGCATGTCTCATGTTTGAACTAGTGTAGATTCACTACACTACTTGTTTCAGTTTGTTTGTGAATATATAGAATCACCGGGGTAACCCTTTACCCAAAAAAATAAAATTCCAGAGGTTTCCTTCTTCGGTCCGCGTAACTCTTTTGTCGATCACGAGCCGCCTTTATGCGCTCTCGGATCTGTGTAATCTTATCAGTAGTCTCTTGAACCAATTCCGGACCCACAAGCTGCCTATCCCCCGCGTCTGCCCAGCATAGCGGTGATCGACACTTGCGTCCACAAGGGGCTTCAAATGGTGCAGCTTGGATACTCGCATGGTAGCTGTTGTTGTATGAGAATTCTACCAAGGGTAAGTGAGCGTCCCAACTACCGCCCAAATCCATCACGCAAGCTCGTAACATATCTTCCAATGTTTGAATCGTTCGCTCGCTCTGGCCATCTGTCTGTGGATGGAATGCAGTACTCAAATTCAATTGAGAACCAAAAGCTTCTTGGAAGGACTGCCAAATCCTTGACACAAACCTTCCATCTCTATCAGAAATAATTGAGAGAGGCACTCCATGTCGTGCAACAATCTCTCTCAGGTATAGCTCAGCAAGCTTGCTTGTATTATCTTTTTCTCTGATTGGTAAAAAGTGTGCAGACTTGGTCAGACGGTCCACGATTACCCAAATCGTATCGTGACCTCTGGGTGTTCTTGGCAATTTCGTTATGAAGTCCATTGAAATCTGCTCCCATTTCCACATGGGTATTTCGGGTTGTTGCAGAAGACCTGAAGGCTTCTGATATTCGGCCTTTACCTTGGTGCAAGTCAAACATTTGCCAACATATGTCGCAACATCACCCTTCAATCTCGGCCACCAATAGAAATCCTTTAAATCCTGGTACATTTTATCCGATCCTGGATGGATCGAGTACCGTGACTTGTGAGCCTCATCAAAAATAACGTCTCTCAGACCACCAAAGAAAGGAACCCAAATTCTTCCCAAGAAACACAACGTTCCATCCTCCTTTGGTACCAATTGCTTCTCCATCCCCCGGAGATATTCATTCTCAAGATTCTTCCTTTTAAGAGCTTCCCTCTGCGCAGCACGAATGCGCAACGTGAGGTCTGTCTGAACATTCATTTCCAAAGCCCTAACCCTTATGGGCTTGATTCTTTCCTTCAGACTTAAGGCATCGGCGACTACATTCGCCTTCCCTGGGTGATACTTGATTTCACAATCATAGTCGTTCAACAACTCTACCCATCGTCTTTGTCTCATGTTGAGCTCTTTCTGATCAAATATTGTGCATCGCGTGCCATACAAGTAATGTCGCCAAATCTTTAATGCAAACACCACAACGCCTAGTTCCAAATCATGTGTGGTGTAGTTCTTCTCGTGAACCTTCAGTTGACGTGAAGCATAGGCTATAACCTTCTGTCGTTGCATCAGCACGCAGCCTAAACCTTGACGCGAAGCGTCGCAATATACCACGAAGTCGTCAGTGCCTTCGGGTAGAGATAAAATTGGTGCATCGCAAAGCTTGTTTTTCAATAACTGAAATGCTTCTTCTTGCTTGTCTCCCCATTCGTATTTCTTGTCTTTCTGTGTGAGGGAGGTCAATGGTTGAGCAATTTTCGAGAAATCCTCAATAAATCTGCGATAAGAACCTGCCAAACCTAGAAACTGTCGAATCTCGGTTGGAGTCTTTGGAGTCTCCCAATTCTTGATTGCCTCGATCTTTGTAGGATCCACATGGATTCCATTTCCATTAACCACGTGACCAAGGAACTGAACCTCACGTAGCCAGAACTCGCACTTTGAGAACTTCGCATACAACTTCTCTTTCTTAAGCAGTTCTAAGATAGCCCTTAGATGTTGCTCATGTTCTTCCTTTGTCTTCGAGTAGATCAAAATGTCGTCAATGAACACGATCACAAACTTATCAAGATACGGCTTACAAACTCTGTTCATCAAATCAATGAATACTGTTGGCGCGTTTGTCAGACCAAACGGCATAACCAGGAACTCATAATGTCTATATCTCGTCCTGAAGGCAGTCTTCTGAATACTCTCTTCTTGTATACATAACTGGTGATAACCCGATCGAAGATCGATCTTGGAGTAACAACTCGAACCTTGTAGTTGATCGAACAGGTCATCTATCCTTGGCAAAGGATATCTATTCTTGATAGTCAACTTGTTCAGCTCGCGGTAGTCAATGCACATGCGAAAACTACCGTCCTTCTTCTTGACAAACAAAACTGGAGCTCCCCAAGGCGAGAAGCTTGGCCTGATAAATCCTTTATCCAACAGCTCCTGAAGTTGCGTTGATAGATCTTGCATCTCGGAAGGCGCAAGTCGATAAGGTGCCTTAGCCACAGGCGCAGCACCTGGAACTAAGTCAATGTGGAACTCGACTTGTCGCTGTGGCGGCAATCCTGGCAATTCTTCTGGAAAGACTTCAGGATACTCCTTCACGACTGGAATATCTTCTATCTTTGGCTCAGCGGCTTCCTTATCCATGATGTGCGCCAAGAAGGCAGGACATCCCTTCTTCAAACATTTTCTAGCCTTCAAGCAACTAATGATCCTCAAGGGCGTATCGCGCTTCTCTCCGTGTACCACAATCATTTCTCCATCCGCCATTGAGATGCGAATGGTCTTCTCGTGACATACAATTTCGGCTATGTTGCTTGACAACCAATCCATTCCTACTACCACGTCGAAGCTTCCCAACTCGACTGGCAGTATATCCAGTGTAAACTCGTGCTCTCCCAGCTCTATTACGCATCCTCTGATGACTTCATTCGTTTCAACTAGCTTTCCATTAGCCAGTTCAATTGAGTACGGAATGTCTAACTTACTAGCAGTTCATCCAAGCATACTTTTAAATTCTAGCGATACAAAACTATAGTCGGCACCAGTGTCAAATAGAACAGATGCAAAGCGTTGATTAATAGGGAACGTACCAGTAACCACATTAGGATCTTGGCGTGCCTCCCTCGCACCGATATTGAAAACTCTTCCTTGTGCTTGATTGAGTTTCAGGCATTCCCGCTTAATGTGTCCCATGTCTCCACAATTGAAACACCCTGGTCCTCGACCATTCCCATTACCATAACCGCCTCGATTGATGTTTGCTCCCCGGTTACCAGCTTGATTCCCAGCATTTCCACGATTTCCATTTCCGCCATTTCCTCCCGGTTGGCGGTTTCCATTCCCACCTCCATAACCCCTTTGATTACCACGACCAACACCAGTACCAGCCCATCATGTTTCTTTTGAGTGGCCAGTCTTCCCACAAGACTCACATTTCTTGAATCTGCACTGGCCGGGGTGATGATATTGGCATACATCACATTTGGGCAGAGCGCCCATGTACCCTCTGCCTTTGTTTTCGGCACCAGTTCTGGCCCTGGCTGGTGCGCTTCCCTCTTCTTTCTTGCTGACACTGCTGGTACCCTTTTTGAAGTTTGAGAACTTCCTCTTGTTCTCACTCGATGGTTCAACGTGTGTTTCCTTCTTTTTCGGGTCAGAGATTGAAAACTTGTTTAACCGAATAGCTTCTTCAGTCAGTGACACGCTCAGGTCGATAGCTTCAGTAATTGTCGGCGGCTTGGACGTTGTTACCATACTCATGATCTGGGGTGCCAACCCCCAAATGAAACGCTCAACGCGCTTAAATTCCGGTGTAACCATGTATGGTACCACATGAGATAGATCGTGGAATCTTTGCACATACTCGGCGATCTTCGGGCCGTCCATCTTGAGGTTCCAGAATTCGGTTTCTAATTTCTGGATCTCAGCCCTGGAGCAGTATTTCTTTCGCATGAGCTCCTTCAGCTCGTTGCAAGTTAAAGCGTAAGCCGCTGCCTCCCCCAGAGTTTGGACCTGGAGATTCCACCACGAAAGCGTTCCATCTATGAACAGACCCGAGATGTAGGTAACTTGCTGATCTAGTGCGCATTTGCTCATTCTTAATACCGAATCGGTCTTCTCTGCCCATCGAACAAAACCCACAGCACCCCCGGTGCCGTCAAAATTCAGCGGTTTACAGTCTAAAAACTGCTTAAAAGTACAGCCTGTACAAGTAACATCATTCACAGGAAGTATTAGCAATTGCACATGGAGTGTCCAAATGTAACGTAATGTGTCTCAAACAACTTAAACATTACCAGGTGGGTTGTTCCTTGAGGTATTCCCGCTAGATTCGGCGCGTGAGGCCTCGTAATCCGCTATTGCTCGGGAGATCCTTTCCTGGAGTTCGGCCTCAGTAGTGGGCAAACGGTTTTCTCTTCGTGGAGGCATCTTCTATAAGAAGATCACGTTGGTCAGGTCATAAGTATATCATCCGTCGTGTATCCTGTGACAACTCGAGTTTCCAAGATTCCATTTTCGCAGTCATCGCACGTTAATTGTTTAGGTTGTTTGTTTACACGACTTGTTTGTTTCACAACTGTGCACGTTTGTATTATGTTAAACTGTATTGTGATTGATATGTTATATATGGTGTGTATTAAGTGTGATTGAACGCGTTGTGCTAATATTCTAACTTGTTCTTCGTACCATTTGGTATTTGGGCCGCACTTTAGCATGTAGCTAGTTATAGGTGGTCACGCTAATTATCATAACTGGTTCATACACATGGCTCATACTTGCAAACTATCTTAAATTACACCATTCGAGCCCAATACCAACCAAAGCCCAAACCGGACCCATTGTATCATCTGAATGTACAATTGGGCTTGGTAGAGCCCAAGTGGATAACTATTTGGGGCCGGCTATGGACTCTAGTTTTCAACGGGTCCTAGTTTATATACACAGGGGATCATGTAGCATAATAAGACACATGCACAAACCCTAGGCTCCCATAGACACTCGACGGCAGTAGCAGATCCTCACGAGATATCATCTTCTTCGATTTAGTCATTGGTTAGTAAACTAAATCTACACTAACTGTTGATTGTCAATGGATGTTTATGTTTATGTATAATCTTGGTTATGTGGGTATGTGATTAGCGAAGTATGTGCGCGTAGGTATGTTACTGATATGATGATTATTGTGGGCCGATTTACATGTTAATGGGTGTGTGGATATTTATGATAGTGATTCTGATTATATTTACTTGACTGATATTATGATCGAGTAATCACGTGTTCGAACCGTAATTCCGAATCGAAAGACGATATGTTTGTGTGGAGATAATTGATAGTGTTTGATACGATTTGATTAACTTATATGTATTCATGAACTGTTATTTAATTCTGAGGGATATGATGTTGATTGCTGTATGTAGTTATTAATGGCGATTAGGGTTCATGCTAGATGTTGAATACTGTGATGATTTGGTATGTTGATTGAATAAATAAATGGCAGCCATGTGTTAGGAAATTTTGATCTCATCTAACATTGTACACATCCCAATCACATCATCACGTTGTCAGATTTGTCATAAGTGTTTGTGGTCTTTGTGTTGGCACATGAAAGTTAAATATTGTTTAATAATAAAGTAATGGCTATGTTAGTTAGACTTATAGGGTATTATGATGATGTGCATGGCATGTGACTGTGAAACTCAGAATGTATGACAAAAGCTTCAATTTGGTCGAGTAGCATAGATGAATGTGTAGTATGAGTTGTTTGACTTCAAGAGAAAGCATGATTGAATATTTGTGGTGGTAGCTAGTTTAGGGGTGTTGATGTTAGTGATCATTAACTGATATTGATGATGATGTAACCCGACAAAAACCCCCACCCCACTTGAATACATCTCGACGAAATCCCAATTGATTTCGTCGCCCAAAGTGATTTCGGCCCAAGTGATGTTCGTCCAAGGTGATTTTGTCATGTGTTCTCTGATTAAGTTATTAACCATGTTAAGTCTGTAACTCTGTTAATTATTAACTCCGTTAGTTTATTAATTCTGTTAGATGTTAACCCTGTTAAGTTATGCATGTAACCTTTTTAAACATGTAACTCTGTTAAGCATATAACACCGTTAGTGTGTTAACTCTGTAAAGTCATTTAACTATGTTAGGTCGTTAACTCTGTTAAACCTGTTAATTGATTTAACTGCTTATGTGATACATGAGGTTAACTGTCAAACACTTTGTGACATAGATTGCATGTGAAACATTGCGAACTCGAAACTGATTGTATATGCGTGCGTACTATAGGTCGTGATTGATTAATTGTGAGCGTGTATTCCTTTAGCATACCGAGCAAACCAAGGTGAGTTCACACTCTACAAAGCATGGGATTCCCAGGGGTTGGGAATGGGGTTAAGGAACATGGATTCCTCGTCCTTTCTTGGGTAGGACAGTACTGGTTCAGGAATGTAATTCCTCGTCCTCACGGACAGATAACTTTTACTAGACCAAAACTCTATCACGAAGTCCCTCCTTTTTATATCGACTTAATCGCCGGGCCAATGGCGAGCGGGTCATTAGTTAGATAGCGCTATTTAGGTCTGACAAGCCTCACACCGTGCCGCAGAGGACGGGCGTGAACTAATGGATCTGGGCACGTCAATGATGATAGACATTGACAGTTCAGGGCACATAAACATGACTACAGTCAGCAGTCGATATGGTAACGAGTCTAGTGTATACATGGGGTAGCCCCCATGGCCGAAAAGCCAGATAACTAAACATGGGGTAGCCCCCACGGCTGGATTGCCAGAGTTAATGGGTTAAACAAATCACGTTTTCAACTATGGGGTAACCCCCACGGCAGGGATGCCAGTTAAAGGAACTGTTTTTGGAACAACTTAAAACGAACACCCAACTGTGAACTCGCTCAACATTATTGTTGACTCGTTACTACATGCTTTGCAGGTCAATAGGTACTTAGCTGGAGCTTGCATGGGGAAGAGTCGTTGTGGGACATGGACAGCTGTGTGCCATGTTAAACCTTGGGATAATTAAACTTATGTTTTGGTTTAAACATTATGCTTCCGCTTACAACTTAAACTATGTTTGTTTTGAACACCAATTGTATTGGTTGGACTTTTACAATTAATTACTTGCTTGTTCAATATGATTGGTGGTTTGATCCTGGTCAGTCACGCCTCCAAGCGGTGATACTCCGCGTGTGGAATTTGGGGGTGTGACAGATTGGTATCAGAGCCATTGGTTATAGTGAACTTGGTTTTAATAAGGGGATAAAGTTTTTGTTAAAACCAGACTATAACCTGTACAGTGCTCAACGATCCACAACGACGCTTCGCTCCACGTGCAAGACTCAACATTCTAGGTGATACGATTTATGTTTACATTGCCTACATGCTAGATTACATAGAACTTTGCTCATGGTATGCTTAGATAAACGTAACAACTATTGATTGAAAACACGTGTGTGCTTACTCTCTTCTGTCATCGCACTTTCGCGAACCTTTCTCACTCATATTCCCTTCGATGTGAAGATCATGAGTGTACGTGTGAACCTAACTCAAGCCCAGTTGACGGCTCTTATCAACGAACAAGTTGCTGCGGCACTTGCAGCCGCACACGCAGGAGGTATACCCTGCAGTCTAAACTCACTCTAGGATCTTTAGATCCTACTCTCGTGAACCAACCTTTGTGTTAAACTTTGTCCTTTCTTGCGCACACGACAAGTCAACACGCTCAGCCACCTGTATGCACATTCAAGACGTTCATGGACTGTCGTCCTAGTACTTTCAGTGGCACTGAAGGGGGCCGTTGGACTCCTCCACTGGTTCGAGAAGCTCGAATCGGTCTTCGAAATGTGTGAATGCCCCGAGGCTCGTAGGGTGAAACATGCCACTGGTACTCTCGAAGGCACTGCACTAACTTGGTGGAAGCGCAAATTCAGATGCTGGGGCTGGCGGCTGCTAATGCCACCCCATGGAATGATTTTAAGGAACTGATCAAACGTGAATACTGTAGTCCTGATGACATCCACAAGCTGGAAGTGGAGTTCTTTAACCTGAAGATGACGGGGTCAGAGATAGAAGCGTACACGAAACGATCCAACGAACTGGCAGTGTTATGTCCAACTATGGTGGATCCTCCCATCAAGCGCATTGAGCTGTACCTCAAAGGCTTAGTACCAGAGATTCAAAGCCATGCGACTGCTGCTAACCTTACTACTATCCAGGATGTTACTCGTCTTGCTCATCGTCTCACAGACCAAGCAGTGGAACAGAACAAGCTGTCTAAACGTATTGGTGCTACTACTACTACTTCTGCTATTCCCAGTGATAACAAGCGAAAATGGGATGGAACCGCCAGCAAGAGTTCGACTTCAGTTCAGTCCCAGGCACAGCAGCGAAAGATTGATAACAATCAGAGCCCTGGTCAGCAGTCTTCTGGTAGTCAAGGGCAGGGTGGATATCGAGGAAACCACCCAAAGTGCAACAGATGCAACAGGCACCACAGTGGTCAGTGCAACAGGGGTCGTTGCCAGAGGTGGCTCAAGATGGGTCATGAAGCTAAGGATTGTAGAAGCTCACGTCCTGCAAACCAGAACCGACAACAGCAGCCACAAGCTCCTTAGAATCAGCAGCAACAGCAGGGTAACAAGGGATGCTATCAGGGTGGTGCTGAAGGTCACTTCAAGAGATACTGCCCACAGTTGAACCAGAACCAGAATCAGAACCACAACCAAGGAAATGGGAACAATAGTGGAGACAACAACGGGGGTAATAACGACGGCAATGGTGCCAGGGGTCGAGTGTTCGTGATTGGTCAGGATGATGCTAGGAATGACCCCAACGTTGTGATGGTTTCGACATCGTTATTGGTATGGATTGGTTACCTCAACATCGAGCAGAGATTCTTTGCAAAGAAAAGATCGTCCGCATTCCTCGTGCTGGTTAAGAACCTTTGGTAATTCATGGTGACAAGCTCCTGGAGCAGCGCCCATAGCCCGAGCACCTTATCGCTTAGCTCCAACCGAACTGGAAGAACTGTCCAAACAATTGCAAGAACTCTTGGATAAGGGTTTCATTCGTCCTAGCTCTTCGCCCTGGGGAGCTCCAGTGCTATTTGTGAAGAAGAAAGACGGTACCTTCAGAATGTGCATCGACTACCGTGAACTCAACAAGGTGACCGTGAAGAATCGCTATCCTCTTCCCCGCATCGACGACCTATTCGACCAGCTGCAAGGGTCGAGCTTTTACTCGAAGATTGATCTGAGATCGGGATATCACCAGCTGAGAGTCCGAGAGGATGACGTCTCTAAAACAGCCTTTAGAACTCGTTACAGACACTATGAGTTTTTGGTCATGCCTTTTGGGCTGACAAACGCACCTGCGGTCTTCATGGACTTGATGAATCGAGTGTGCAAGCCTTACCTAGGCAAGTTCGTTATAGTTTTTATAGACGACATCTTGATCTATTCCAAGAGTCAGGAGGAACACGAGCACCATCTACGACTTATTTTGGAACTCCTTCGAACAGAACAGCTTTACGCAAAGTTCTCGAAATGCGACTTCTGGCTTCGTGAAGTCCATTTCCTAGGCCATGTGGTAAACAAGGATGGGATTCACGTTGATCCATCCAACGTAGACTCGATTAAGAACTGGCCTGCACCTCGTACACCAGCGGAAATTCGCCAATTCTTGGGCTTGGCAGGTTATTACAGAAGGTTCATTAAGGATTTTTCCAAGATAGCACAGCCTCTCACCTCACTAACACAGAAAGGCGTTATTTATCGATGGGAAATGCACAGGAATTAGCGTTTCAACACTTAAAGGATAGACTTTGCAGCGCACCTATTTTTTTTTTCATTGCCAGAGGGCACCGATGATTTTGTGGTCTATTTTGACGCATCCATTCAGGGTCTTGGATGTGTATTGATGCAACGTGACAAGGTCATAGCCTACGCCTGACGCCAACTTAAAGTTCATGAAAGGAACTACACTACGCACGATTTAGAGCTGGGAGCTGTTGTTTTTGCACTTAAGATATGGAGACATTACCTGTACGGTACCAAGTGCGCCATTTACACCGATCACAGGAGTCTCGAGCACATCTTCAAACAGAAGGAATTGAATATGCGACAACGACGATGGGTTGAGCTACTGAATGACTACGAATGCTCGATCAGGTACCACCCAGGCAAAGCCAATGTTGTGGCTGACGCCCTCAGTCGAAAGGACTCTACGCCTAAGCGCGGACGAGCTTTACAACTCACTATACAGTCTAGTCTTCCTTCCCAGATACGAGATGCTCAGGTAGAAGCATTGAAACCAGAAAACATCAGGGCTGAAGCCCTACGCGGCTCAAGGCAACGATTGGAACAAAAGGAAGACGGTGCTTACTACGTAACAGGACGCATTTGGGTCCCACTTTATGGCAACCTACGAGAGCTTGTGATGGATGAGGCACACAAGTCTCGCTACTCAGTACATCCTGGTTCGGATAAGATGTACCACGACCTCAGAACTACCTACGTATTGGTGGCCTAGCATGAAGGCCCACATAGCAACTTACGTTAGCAAGTGCTTGACTTGTGCGAGAGTCAAGACGGAATATCAGAAACCCTCAGGCCTACTTCAACAACCAGAGATACCGCAATGGAAATGGGAGCAAATTTCCATGGATTTTGTTACTGGCCTGCCTAGATCTCAACGTGGTAACGATACTATTTGGGTGATCGTGGATCGACTCACAAAGTCTGCTCACTTCTTGGCTATCAAGGAAACGGATAAGTTCTCCACACTAGCAGACGTATATCTTAAGGAAGTTGTCTCGAGGCACGGAGTGCCCACCTCTATTATCTCGGATCGAGATGCACGTTTTACTTCAGAACTGTGGCAAGCAATGCACAAGTCCTTTGGCTCACGTTTAGATATGAGCACAGCTTATCACCCGCAAACGGATGGGCAGTCTGAACGCACCATCCAGACCCTCGAAGACATGCTTAGGGCATGTGTAATTGACTTTGGCAACGGCTGGGAAAAGCATCTGCCACTTGTGGAATTTTCGTACAATAACAGCTACCACACCAGCATTAAAGCTGCTCCGTTTGAGGCATTGTACGGGCGTAAATGCCGGTCACCTCTTTGTTGGGCAGAGGTGGGGGATAGTCAGATCACTGGTCCAGAACTTGTGGTAGACACAACAGAACGAATTGCTCAAATACGACAACGAATGGCGGCAGCTCGTGACCGTCAGAAAAGCTACGCCGATAAGGGCAGGAAACCACTCGAGCTCCAGGTTGGGGAGCGTGTACTACTCAAAGTTCCACCCTGGAAGGGTATGGTTCGTTTTGGTAAACGAGGCAAACTTAACCCACAATACGTTGGACCGTTCGAAATCATAGAGAAAATAGGCAAGGTGGCCTACAAACTGAACCTACCAACAGAACTCAGTGCAGTTCACAACGTTTTCCACGTGTCGAATCTGAAGAAGTGTCTGTCAGATGAGACCCTCATAGTTCCTTTGAAGGAACTCACTATTGACGATCAGTTGCGATTCGTCGAGGAACCAGTTGAAATCACGGACCGGGATGTTAAGGTCCTCAAGCGCACTAGAATACCTCTCGTTCGAGTTCGTTGGAACTCACGTCACGGCCCAGAGTTCACCTGGGAACGCGAAGATCAGATGAAACAAAAGTATCCCCAACTATTCGCAAACGGTACAACCACTACTGAGGCTGAAGCTACGGAATTTCGGGACGAAATTCCAGATCAACGGGGGGAGGATGTGACACCCCAGGAAAACCATGCAACTTAACTAGCTTCCTCAGTAACCACGTGCTAAATTTCGGGACGAAATTTCTTTCAAGTTGGGGATAATGTGACAACTCGAGTTTCCAAGATTCCATTTTCGCAGTCATCGCACGTTAATTGTTTAGGTTGTTTGTTTACACGACTTGTTTGTTTCACAACTGTGCACGTTTGTATTATGTTAAACTGTATTGTGATTGATATGTTATATATGGTGTGTATTAAGTGTGATTGAACGCGTTGTGCTAATATTCTAACTTGTTCTTCGTACCATTTGGTATTTGGGCCGCACTTTAGCATGTAGCTAGTTATAGGTGGTCACGCTAATTATCATAACTGGTTCATACACACGGCTCATACTTGCAAACTATCTTAAATTACACCATTCGAGCCCAATACCAACCAAAGCCCAAACCGGACCCATTGTATCATCTGAATGTACAATTGGGCTTGGTAGAGCCCAAGTGGATAACTATTTGGGGCCGGCTATGGACTCTAGTTTTCAACGGGTCCTAGTTTATATACACAGGGGATCATGTAGCATAATAAGACACATGCACAAACCCTAGGCTCCCATAGACACTCGACGGCAGTAGCAGATCCTCACGAGATATCATCTTCTTCGATTTAGTCATTGGTTAGTAAACTAAATCTACACTAACTGTTGATTGTCAATGGATGTTTATGTTTATGTATAATCTTGGTTATGTGGGTATGTGATTAGCGAAGTATGTGCGCGTAGGTATGTTACTGATATGATGATTATTGTGGGCCGATTTACATGTTAATGGGTGTGTGGATATTTATGATAGTGATTCTGATTATATTTACTTGACTGATATTATGATCGAGTAATCACGTGTTCGAACCGTAATTCCGAATCGAATGACGATATGTTTGTGTGGAGATAATTGATAGTGTTTGATACGATTTGATTAACTTATATGTATTCATGAACTGTTATTTAATTCTGAGGGATATGATGTTGATTGCTGTATGTAGTTATTAATGGCGATTAGGGTTCATGCTAGATGTTGAATACTGTGATGATTTGGTATGTTGATTGAATAAATAAATGGCAGCCATGTGTTAGGAAATTTTGATCTCATCTAACATTGTACACATCCCAATCACATCATCACGTTGTCAGATTTGTCATAAGTGTTTGTGGTCTTTGTGTTGGCACATGAAAGTTAAATATTGTTTAATAATAAAGTAATGGCAATGTTAGTTAGACTTATAGGGTATTATGATGATGTGCATGGCATGTGACTGTGAAACTTAGAATGTATGACAAAAGCTTCAATTTGGTCGAGTAGCATAGATGAATGTGTAGTATGAGTTGTTTGACTTCAAGAGAAAGCATGATTGAATATTTGTGGTGGTAGCTAGTTTAGGGGTGTTGATGTTAGTGATCATTAACTGATATTGACATCATGTAACCCGACAAAAACCCCCACCCCACTTGAATACATCTCGACGAAATCCCAATTGATTTCGTCGCCCAAAGTGATTTCGGACCAAGTGATGTTCGTCCAAGGTGATTTTGTCATGTGTTCTCTGATTAAGTTATTAACCATGTTAAGTCTGTAACTCTGTTAATTATTAACTCCGTTAGTTTATTAATTCTGTTAGATGTTAACCCTGTTAAGTTATGCATGTAACCTTGTTAAACATGTAACTCTGTTAAGTATATAACACCGTTAGTGTGTTAACTCTGTAAAGTCATTTAACTCTGTTAGGTCGTTAACTCTGTTAAACCTGTTAATTGATTTAACTGCTTATGTGATACATGAGGTTAACTGTCAAACACTTTGTGACATAGATTGCATGTGAAACATTGCGAACTCGAAACTGATTGTATATGCGTGTGTACTATAGGTCGTGATTGATTAATTGTGAGCGTGTATTCCTTTAGCATACCGAGCAAACCAAGGTGAGTTCACACTCTACAAAGCATGGGATTCCCAGGGGTTTGGAATGGGGTTAAGGAACATGGATTCCTCGTCCTTTCTTGGGTAGGACAGTACTGGTTCAGGAATGTAATTCCTCGTCCTCACGGACAGATAACTTTTACTAGACCAAAACTCTATCACGAAGTCCCTCCTTTTTATATCGACTTAATCGCCGGGCCAATGGCGAGCGGGTCATTAGTTAGATAGCGCTATTTAGGTCTGACAAGCCTCACACCGTGCCGCAGAGGACGGGCGTGAACTAATGGATCTGGGCACGTCAATGATGATAGACATTGACAGTTCAGGGCACATAAACATGACTACAGTCAGCAGTCGATATGGTAACGAGTCTAGTGTATACATGGGGTAGCCCCCACGGCCGAAAAGCCAGATAACTAAACATGGGGTAGCCCCCACGGCTGGATTGCCAGAGTTAATGGGTTAAACAAATCACGTTTTCAACTATGGGGTAACCCCCACGGCAGGGATGCCAGTTAAAGGAACTGTTTTTGGAACAACTTAAAACGAACACCCAACTGTGAACTCGCTCAACATTATTGTTGACTCGTTACTACATGCTTTGCAGGTCAATAGGTACTTAGCTGGAGCTTGCATGGGGAAGAGTCGTTGTGGGACATGGACAGCCGTGTGCCATGTTAAACCTTGGGATAATTAAACTTATGTTTTGGTTTAAACATTATGCTTCCGCTTACAACTTAAACTATGTTTGTTTTGAACACCAATTGTATTGGTTGGACTTTTACAATTAATTACTTGCTTGTTCAATATGATTGGTGGTTTGATCCTGGTCAGTCACGCCTCCAAGCGGTGATACTCCGCGTGTGGAATTTGGGGGTGTGACTTATCCAACGTGAAAGGGATGGTATGGATCCGTAACGGGCATGACGTTGGGCGAAGACCACATAAATGGCACGCCCGTGGGTGCAGAAGAAGAAGCAGCGTGTGGAAACTGTGGCATGAACTGATCGGCTCCTAGCACAATAGGTATGTGAGTGTGCGGCTGAGTCGAAGATCCTTCCCCTGGACGGGGAGGAGGAATGTCCTGAAGAAATGTGATGGGTAAATCTGCGCGGTGCGCATCTGACAAGTGTGGGTGAAACTGTGTGACATCAATGGGTGCCTGGACAGGTGCAAAAGGGGGAGTAACTGGTCTGACAAAAGGAGGATAGTCGTCGTCATCCTCAATCCACCCATTACGGGTGTGAGCATATCTGGGATCAATGTGGGTAGCAAATGGTGCATGGTCAACAAACACAGGGACCGGGTCGGGCAAGGGTGGTGCAATAACTGGAACGTCAACAGGGATAGGGTCATGCACAGGTGGAAGATCGTGAGCAAGAACGGGCTCAGGTGCAATCTCCGGCTCTGGGTCAGCTGGAGCAAGCTCATGATCAGCAGGTATATCAGGGAGCTGATCATCGGGAAAAACAGGTGCCTCAACAGGCTGCTCCTCAGGGATAAACTCCATCTCATGGTCTGGATCAAAATCGTGTGGGAAGTCAGGGATGAACCCAAAACCCAGCTGCGGAACGGGCGCTTCAGACATAGCAGTGTTGGAATCAGTGTCTGTGGGATATCGCTGTAATCCCAGTGCATGAAGAGTAGAAGACGACACGGACTCAAATGAGTCAGGACCAGACTGGTCAGATAAAACAGGAACCTCGACAGGTGGCAAAACAATGGCATCGACAACTGGAATCTCATCAACAGGGACAACAAGGTCATCAACCGGAATATCAGCAAGTGGGATAGCGACATCGTCATCAATCGGAGCCCCGCCATCCTGGTCATCCTCAGGGGGACCCTCGATGAAGAGATCGACGTCATCGTCCGACATATCGTCGAGAGGTAGATCCTCAATAGGAAAAGCAGCAAGAGGAATAGGTGCAGGGATCTGAGCAAGAGGTAGATCCCCGTCAAGAAAACCATCAGCTAAAGGTAAATCATCTCCGAAATCCGGTAAGGCGAAGGGCTGAAAGTCATCGTCGTCACTGCTCGTAGTATCTGAAATGAAAACCTCGTCCTCTGGAAGGATCTCGTCGTCTGATGCTATGGCTATCGGGTCTATAGTGTCTGACACTCCACTCTCGGAGGAAGATGAAATGATGTCTGTGACAAAACAATCACACATATGTACATATATCAATGATCATTAGATAAGCATGTAAGCAATGACAATGTAAGCAAGTAATCATCCTAGCCTTCCCAGACTATCCCATCCAGTCTCTTAGACTGAACTCCCTAGTCTCTCAGACTAACTCCCTGGTCTCTAAGACCAAACTTTCCCAGTCTCTAAGACTAAATTTCCCCAGTCTCTAAGACTGACCTCCCTCAGTCTCTAAGACTGAACCTCCCTCAGTCTATAAGACTGAACTCCCTCAGTCTCTAAGACTGAACTCCCTCAGTCTCTAAGACTGAATCTCCCCCAGTCTCTAAGACTGAATCTCCCTCAGTCTCTAAGACTGAACTCCCTCAGTCTCTAAGACTGAATCTCCCTCAGTCTCTAAGACTGAACTCCCTCAGTCTCTAAGACTGACTTATAAACATAGCCTTTTTGAAATGTGTACTTGTGCCTTTTATTTGTAAAAATGTTTGTTCCCTGGATCTGGACATTTTATGTATGCAATGTAAAAATGTTTTCGTGAGAGCCCTGATGATCATAGTCTAGACTCGACAAAGGATCCTAGTTCGCTATGATCGAGGCTCTGATACCAAGCTGTCACACCCTGACTTTTGCGGAAGCGTGGTTATTTGGTGTGACTTCTTAATACCATAGCATTAAATCATAACAATGCTAAATGATAAAACTAAAAAGACATTCATCCATTAATTATGTTTAGAAAATAACACAACAACTTGTCTTGAAAACATCGATACCAAATTACGTTACAAACCATGACTTGTCTAACTGAGTTCATAAAGACTCCACAAACGACTTTAAATAAAACCTGAGTTTGGAAACATGTATCCCGTCCAGGAATATGATACACCCCCTAAACTCAACAACCATGGATAACATCTTTTGTTAAAACGCAGCTTGAAGACACATGCATACCCTTGCCAGATCCACTAGTTCCCTGAAATACATGTAGTTTAAAAATATCAACAAAAAGTTAAGCGAGTTCATGTGTTCGTGAGTATGTATAAAACCTTGTATTCAATGTATGTATGAAAGTCACTGGTATGTAGCAATAAGGAAAAAGAGATCACCAATGGGTTGCAAAGCCAATGGTATGTGTGAAATGGTGCAGGAAAACTCAAACCTAGCAAATTTGTACCGGGCTTCCGGCTGGAAGACATAGTCACCACTATGGGCTGCCCCGGCCTCATGGGTGTGGGCTCGCTACACCCAAATAGATCTATCACTCATGTCCCTCGGTCCTACGACGAGGATTAATGGCCTTAAGTGTTGTACCCACCCTTCACATGATCTAGTAGTAAACCCTCCTTAGGCTAACCATACCATGTATATAAATGTCTGTAATAATTGTAACATGTATTCCACCCCCGAAGTATAAAACTGAAAACAGTTAAAAGAAAAGGGGGACATGAACTCACAGTATTGCATCCTTAGCTCGTAACCCAAACTCTGTCAGCAAACACGACTACCTACAGTGTACTAACGTCTATTAGACGAACGGGCCGTGCCTTTGCTTAGTATTAATGTTTTGAGTTACGTTTCTTATATTATTCCGAGTTATAATTACTTGTCAAAATAATTAATATTTCAACTTAAATTATATTGGTTTAGGAATAATTGTTTAAACAATATTTCTGTATTAATACTTCTCAAATATTTAACTTCGTATTTTCCTTCCCAAGGATGGGTTATTTTATACATGTATCTTCGTATTATTGTAATTGTAATTTCCGAAATAATATATTCCCAAGTCTCACTTTATTTATTATTTTTCAAGAAATAATTTTATTTTCAAGTTCATGTTTGTAAGAGAGGATGATCTTCTTGGGTTAACATATAATCATCCTCTAACTTGCTAAATCATGTGTTTAATCACAATTTATTTTTTTGGGTAAAGGGTTACCCCGGTGATTCTATATATTCACAAACAAACCAAAACAAGTAGTGTAGAGAACCTATACTAGTTCAAACATGAGACATGCCTCATGAATGTAACACCACAAAACAACGAAACACATAAAACAACTACAAAGTCAAAACAACTAGTCTAAAAACTAGAAAAACACCAAATCGAGAAACAACTAGTCAGCTACCATTGTCCGAGCAGTCACCCTCTTGAATCTCCCATTCACGCAACAGCCTCACCACATTATTAGTCCGCTTCAGCCGAACACCCATAATCTTATACCGAACAGTATCGATGATAACTTGACATAATTGATCCGGGGGCCTCACTTGATTCTTCAACAATCTAGCATTCCGTTCTTGCCAAATGAAGTAAGCCGTAGCCGCAACCAAAATTCTGCTCACATAATTAGGAGCCGATTTGGAGTTTTCACGCACCAATAGCCATTCCACAATCTCCTCCCATCTAGGGGCAACATCATTCATACTCGCCTTTTGACGAACATTACTCCAGATCTTTGACGAAAACTTACACTCAAAAAATAGATGGTCATGAGAATCATGATTTTCATAGCAAAGCAAGCAACACATCATATTCATATTCTTTCTTCTCGAGAGATCCCATTGAAGGATAATATCTTGGGTTAATAATTTCTTCCTCATAATCAGCCACAAGAGAAAAGCATGCCTCAGAATACAATGCGCAAACCAGACAATCTTGCTCCAACCCACCTCCGATTCACTATATCGAACCGTATGCCAAATATTTGAAGCCGAAACCTCAGACACAACATCCCCATTTTTCCATTGGATAATATCCCGTTTATTATGAATAACATGGACTTGATCTAATTGTATAAGCACTGGAAATAAATCACGCCAAGCCATAGGCCATAACCACGATCCATTCATGTTAATATCAGCAACCGAATCCTCCAATCTAAATCCTGCATTCGTTATAGTTCTTGGAGATAAAAAATTCCCCAGCGGACCCAAATCGGACCAAGAATCATACCAGGCCGAAGTCATTCTCCCATCCCCAAGCCGAGATCTAAAATGATCCCTCATTAACGGCCGTAACTGAAGAAGCTTACGCCAACTCCAGCAACAATTAGTAGGCATCTTACTAATCCAAAAACTCTTACCTTTTAATCTGTAATCATGCACCCAGTCAACCCAGAGAGATTTACGTTTAGTGATAACGCTCCTAATATGAGTTGCCATAAGAGCTTTGTTCACATCACTAATACGCCTAATGCCCAAACCCCCTTCAAATTTTGGAAGGCAAACAGATTACCATGAAACTTTCGCCTTACCTCTACGGAAAGAGACATCTTGAGACCATAAAAAGTTCCTCATTCTTGCCTCCAAGTCATGAACCACCCGAGCCGGAAGAATAAACACGGAAGACCAGTAAATATGCATCGATGAAAGGACCGACAAAATTAATTGCAACCTCCCTGCAAATGAAAGAAGCTTATTTCTCCAGCTCATGATACGGTTTTCCAATTTCTCAACAAGGACACTACAATCCTTGTAGAGAAGTCTTGAGGATATTAAAGGAACCCCTAAGTACCTAACCGGTAACAATCCCTCCACAAACGACAAAATACTAAGAATAGCATGTTTAACATTAATAGGAACATTGCAAAAGAAAACCGTGCTCTTCTGAATACTAGGGATTAAACCTGACATGTTGGAGAATATGGTAAGAGAAGACATAATGCACGTGGCCGAATTAACATCACCTCTAGCAAACATGAAAAGATCATCCGCAAAGCAAAGATTTATAATCTGCTGTCGCTCACATCTGTTATGAAACCTGAAGGAAGAATCGATCAAAGTCTCACGTTTCAAAATAGCCGTCAAAATCTCCATAACAAGAGTGAATAGGTAAGGAGAAATCGGATCCCCTTGTCTTAACCCACGCTGGCCTCTAAAGTAACCATGCACATTGCCATTAACACAAACTGAGAAAGATGTAGTACCCACACAAACCATAATCCAATCCACCATCCGATTATTGAACCCAAACCCAAGTAAAACCGTTTTAAGAAAACTCCAGTCAACGGTATCATACGCTTTCTGGATATCAACTTTGAACGCACACCTAGGGGGCCCGAATTTCTATGGTAATTGTGCATTAATTCCTGAGTAAGAAGGATGTTATCAGAGATTTTTCTACCTGGAACAAAAGCTCCTTATGATGATCAACATCATAAATTCAAGTAAATAACAATCAAGTGCCATGCATGTATTTAACAACATTAATCCAACAAGATTTCATCATTTTTAAGCTTCATGTTTATAATTCTTGTTTATGTTCTTTTAGTGTTCTTGTGATTCATAACAATATATATCTTTTTAACCAACAAAATAAGAAATAAAAACTAGAAACAAGAAGCTTACAACTAGCTCCAAGGCTAGGGAAGATCACTAGAGAAAAAGATGACAAAGATGGATGATGAAAGCAAATGAGAAGGATTCTTCAAGATCTTCAAGCACCAAGCTCCATGAATCACCTTCTTGCACTAGGAGATGAGCTAAAAATGGGTGAATGGTGGTTGCAAGGTGGTGGTGGTGGCGGCACCTACTAGGGCCGAGAGGGAGAGAGAGAGTTTGAGGGATGTGGAGTGAAGTTGATGAAGTGAAATGATATGGAATGATCTTGTGATCTTGGCCTCCATACTTATAGAAAATCAAGCAATAATCTTCTACTCAATATCATGGCAAGTAAATCAAGCAATTTATCTAATAAAATATTGAAATAAAATCTTGGTGGGGTCCTCCACTTGGGGCCGTAAATCATCAAGGGGGGGGGGGGGGTATTTGTAACTTGCAATGGTAAGTAGGTAAATGGTTAGGAGGTTAAGTGTAATATTTAGTGTTATATGTGTATGACACATTTTATAGTGTGTTGGGGTATTCGGGGACCATAACTAGTTCAAAAATAATAAAACAATGTTTCTGGCAAAATTTTGGTGTTCTGGGTAATGTCCAGTTGTTCGGTTAGATACCGGTTCGTTAAAGTGCTAAGTTGTACCGTATAGTGTCTCTTATGTAACTTTTTGTGACACTATTTATTCCCAACACTTAGGAAAGCATTCAGGACCATTTAGTCAATTTTCTGCAATATACTAGTATGTTAAAAAGCTGAATTTTGCTGAAAAATGCAGAATTCTGCACTTAAAGTGAGTTTTAGGCACTTTCCGGCACTCAAACTATCACCTAGTGACACAGTTTTATGGTCCTCACTTCCCTACACACCATACTAGTGTAGTACCTTGTCCCTGGCCCATACTGGGTCTCAAAACACTGTCTGTCTATTTACTGAACCATGTCAGCATATTCCCGTTCTATCCGTTAATTGTGCTAACTGTGCTTTGTGCATCATGTATGTCAATAAAGTCTGTATGTGATAATGATGTGACATTATGTAATATGTGATGCACATGTAAGTATGATGCAGTAATCAGAAAGCAGTTAAGTAATTCAGCACAGTCATTAAGCACTTAATTATAATTAATTAATTGTACGGATACCTGGTTTCATGAGGGTTGTCACAGAAACGTCGGGGTCATGTCACAGAATCATTGTCTCATAACACATGGAGTTTAAGGTTTTGTATAATTAGATAAAATGCTTACATTGTCTTAGATTAAACAGAAAACATAACATAAGTTAAACTGTCTTGCATGATTTTAAGTCACTAAGGCCCAAGTCCGCCCTAAGTGTAGCATGATCAACATCAAACATTAGCCCCTGAAACACATGTGAAAATAGGTACGCCATCATAAAAATTCCTGTGAGTAACATAGGTTTTGTTGATGAGGATTCATGACTTAAATGTTAAAAGAACTGTTTAACGAAAAAGTTGTCATGAACTTATAAAACGTTTTCTTTTATAAAATCATAAGATTTAAAAGAAATAATGCATGATTAAATAAATAACCAAATGATAATGACTTGTATAAAATATGTCTTGTCATGTAATAAAATATCATGTCTTGTCTAAAAGATGTCGTGTTTTGTATAAAAGATGTCATGTCTTGTCTTGTCTTTGTCGAAGTGGTTCAGATAACGCCACGATATATAAAGTAATAAAAGCACTTATATATAGGAAGTACCAGCGGCGTATCCACCATGCTTTTATCACATTACACACGTCTTGTTATTTAAATCACTCACCATAAACCATCAAATAAATGTCTTGTTAGAACCAATGTCAAATGTCATGTATAAACAATGTCTTGTATAGTAATGTCATGTATAACAATGTCTTGTATATCAAATGTCAAGTAATAACCAATGTCTTGTATGGTAAGTAAAAAGTCTTTACTTAAACCACATGTAATAATGGCATGTATAACCAAATGTCGTATACAAAACAATGTCTTTGAATAAATAAATGTTTAAATCAAAAGTTATGTTTTGAAAACCATTGCTTTTATTATTATAAACATTTATCTGGTTTGTTCCCGAATACACTCAAGCCTTGTCGACTGTCGGATAAACCCTTATCAAGTCAAAGGTTTATCAAAATGTTCATCGAATTCTGTCGTTCCCTAAAGTCACTTCCAAACAAACCTAGGAAGCGGGAACGGGATTGTCAATCCTATGGTAACATTACATACTACCGGTCGGCGTGATCAACGTTAATGAATGTATCTTGTCTCGTTCAACACACCAAAATGTCATAATCAATGTAAGCATGTCATGTAAAATGTCTTTCTAAACATGTACTAAGTATGCTAAGTCAACATACGAAGTAAAATGTCCATGAAAACAATGTGCTAGATATGCTAAGTTAACATATGAAGCAAAAGTATCCTTGAAATCAATGTGCTAGGCATGCTAAGTCAACATACGAAGCAAAATGCAATTTAAATCAATGTGCTAGATATGTTAAGTCAACATATGCAGCCAAAGTATCCTTGAAATCAATGTGCTAGGCATGCTAAGTCAACATACGAAGCAACCCATAATTGAAATCATGTACTATATGTGTACTAGATGAACATAGCATGTATATGTCATGAAATCATGAAAGTAAAAATAAGCACAAGTGTTTCACCCCAAGATATTTGAAAGCATTAAAAAGAGGGGTCTGTGTACTCACTTGGGATTGCGTAATAGTCTTGAAATAAAGATCAAATAAAGCTTGAAGGGTCAAGGAATCAAGTGGCACCTAGCATAGATAACTATGTTAATAAATCGGGACACTAATCGGTGGATAGGATAGAATGAAGTTATATAATTCAAATGAGTATTGGAACTCATATGGCATGATTTAATAAACTTATCATTCTGATTAGAAGTAATCCTAAGTGCTTTTGACCCGTTTTTGACCCGTTAAGGTAGTTTATGCTACTTTAACGCTTCATTCACGTGGGTTGAGGCAGGGTGACCCGTTGTCGCCTTATCTTTTTACTCTAGTTATGGAGATTCTTACTCTTGTTCTTCAGCAAACTATGCGGATTGACACGTCATTCAGATTTCATAACAAGTGTGAAAAGCAAAAGATTATAAATCTTTGCTTTGCTGATGATCTATTCATTTTTACCAGAGGAGAGTTTGGGCCCGTGAAGTGTATTATGGATTCGTTGAATAAGTTTACGAAGATGTCAGGTTTAAAGCCAAGTATCGCTAAAAGTATTGTTTATTTTTGCAATGTTCCTGATCACGTAAAAATTCTTATTCTAAGCCATATGCCGTTTACTGAAGGAGTGCTTC
This sequence comes from Helianthus tuberosus, assembly GCA_030545235.1. NCBI lineage: Eukaryota > Viridiplantae > Streptophyta > Magnoliopsida > Asterales > Asteraceae > Helianthus > Helianthus tuberosus. The sequence continues at coordinate 54,530,753 of CM060403.1, read as the reverse complement.
CAGTTAAGTACTTGGGTGTTCCTTTAATATCTTCGAGGCTTAGATATGCGGATTGTTGTGTGCTTGTGGAACGAATGTCTGACCGTATTTCCAGCTGGAAAAATCGTTATCTTTCTTTTGGGGGTCGGTTGCAACTAGTTATCTCTGTTCTCTCGGCTATGCATGTTTACTGGTCTCTGGTTTTCATATTACCAGCACGGATTATTAAGGAGCTTGAAGCTAAGATGAGAGGTTTTTTATGGTGTCAAGGGCCGATGGCTAGGGGTAAAGCCAAAGTGTCGTGGGATGCTGTTTGTATGCCAAAGTTTGAAGGGGTTCTTGGAATTCGGCGGATTAGTGAGATGAATATCGCTCTAATGGCGTCGAATGCTTAGAGTATTGTGATTCATAGAGAGTCTTTATGGGTTGCGTGGATACATACTTATCGGTTGAAGGATAGGAACTTCTGGGATTGCCAAATTCCAAACAATTGTTCGTGGAGCTGGCGTAAAATTCTTCAGGTCCGTTCTCTTATCCAACCATATGTTTGGGCTAAGGTGGGTAATGGAGAAAAAATTTCTGCTTGGTATGACAAATGGAATGAAGTGGGTCAGCTTAAAAGCTTCTTATCTTCTCGGGCTATTTCAAATGCTGGGTTTAATCTCAAAACAAAAGTTAAGGATATATGGGTCGATGGTAGATGGTGCTGGCCTGATGAATGGCTTCGATTATACCCCACTTTGAACGACATTCCTCAGCAGGTTTTGGTAGAAGAGATCCAAGACAAATTTTATTGGAAATCTGATAATAAAATGCTGGATTTTACGTCTTCTGTGGTTTGGCACTCGGTTCGAACGAGTGGCAATGAGGTAGCGTGGGTGGATATTGTTTGGTTCTCCAAATGTATTCCTAAGCATGCGTTCTTGATGTGGCTCATTATGCGGAAGAAGCTGTTAACACAAGACAAGATTTTGTGTTGGGGGCATACGAGGGGGTCGAGTATGAATATGATGTGTTGTGTGTTGTGTTACGAAAATGTTGACTCCCATGACCACCTATTTTTTTCATGTAAATACTCTTCGCAGGTGTGGAATTTGATTCGTATTCAGGCAAATATGGAGGATGTCAATCCGGTTTGGGAGGAGATTATAACCTGGTTATTGGATAGACGATCTCTAAAGAGACTCAATAATGTTGTGGCCCGGTTAATTACTGCTGCTGCGACTTATTATATATGGAGAGAGAGGAACGCCAGGCTTTTTAGGAACACCACAAGGCCACCGGATGTGTTAGCAAAGCATATTTTAGTTACTGTTCGGTACAAGCTTATGGGAATGAAGTTCAAGAACACATGTCAAGTCGTGGAAACATTGAGGAAATGGAGTATTCATGGGAACCTGATAGTTGACGGTGATACGTAGTATTGTTGGGTTTTAATCTAGTATGTTAGACTAGTTGGTTGTCTTGTTTTGCTGGGTGTTTGTGTTGGTGTTTTTGTTTTCCATAGTTAGGGGTATGTCCCTTCTATGATCTAGTGTATGACTCTCATGCACTACATGTGCTTTTTGGTTTGAATTTATAAAATCACCAGGGTAACCCTTTACCCAAAAAAAAAAAAAACGCTTCATTCACGTAAAAACGTGTTCGGGTGGTTAGATATTAGCTATGATAAGTCTTATATGCCCAAACATGTTTTAAAATGTTATTACATCAGTTTAGATGTCAAAAGTTTTGATTACATATGCTTAAAATGAATTTATGCGGAAAAAGGGCATTTTGGTTATTTTTAAAGGGCATAATAACCACTTATCATAGACCATAAAGTATAACCTCAGTAGGTTCTTCCCTATACAACTATGGTCACAAATATGTGTTTGGTCGGATCCTAAGATCGACCAAACGGGTCGGATTTGAAAGTCAAAGCGGTGGTCAAGACCACTCGACTTACGATCCTAAGCAAGTACTAAACTAGAAGTGACGAGTTAAACATGTCAAAACATGTTTAACTTAGTTGAAAAACTGATTTGGTATCAAAACAAAGTGTTTTGATATCCGAAAATAGTTCCGTCGTAAAATGCACATAATTGTGCATTTTGACCGAAACTTTGACTCGTCACTTCGACTAGTAAACATGGTAATCAGTAGGTATAATCGCAAGGGATTATAACCATCGTGATTACGATCATGTTGCAAAGTTCAGTTGAACTTTGACTTGACCAAATTCATGGTCTAGACCGAAAGTCAAACGGTAGTCAAACTGTTTGACTTTTAGCTTGAAATAGCTAAAAATAAATAAACAAGACTAGGAAGAACACTTACTTGTGTTCTAGGATGAAGAAAGCTCATATGGGAGGCATTCAAAGATGGTAGCAACTCCAACTTAGAGCAATAGATGAGAAAGATAGGAAATGAGCAAGTTGTTGAATGAATGTAGCATGCTATTTATAGTGTTCATGAATTTATAGGATCTTGACAAGTGTTTATGTGATGCCCAAGGATTAATCTTATCCCTACAAGTGTTTGGACCAGGTTGCAAGCCTTGGGAAACACTTAAATTGCCCACAAGATTGAAAAACCATGAAAGGAAACAAGTTACAACCAGCTTGAAAGCTTTTTGGAACATTCTACCAGCTGCAGTTTCTCGCTCTCCGCGACCCAAGGAGGTCTCCCTGTCGCGCCCCGCCAGAGAAATCCATCAGGTTTCAAATGTTGACAGTTTTAGTCCATGCATGTGTTAAAACTTGTTTTCGACGCATTTAACCCGCGTTAACCCAATTTTAAGGCTTTACAAGCATGTTAAAGCATAGGGTACTTGAAAATGCTTGGAAATGTCGTGGATGTCGGTTTGTTCGGTTGTACGGTCATGTTTTTCGCTTAATCACGACGAACGCTTTAACGAACGCAAAAACGATCCTAATTACGAAACGAATGGTATTTTTGCATTCCCATCACTAAAATACAATATTTTAGTGATTACAAAATTTTTTGGATGTACGTACATGTTCCGGATTATGAAATACGCAAATCGGCACACTTTCGCACTTTGGCGCAAATAGTCCCTGAGCACCAATAAGCATGTTTTGGCCATACCGAACCCCTCAAAACTTATTTCTAAGTTATATAAAGAGTATTTAGGGTATGTATAGCTTATGTCCTTGTTTCAGAGTGTACGTTGCGTTAAACTGATTATGTTTACGTAACAGCTTGCGTATAACTTTCCAAAAAATGTTTAAGAGCTTGAAATTGAACAAGGATTGAAAACGTGCAATTATCATATGAAATTACAAAATCTTGAAATTAAAACACAATGTTTTATTGATAATAAAGTTGTTCGAAGTTGTACAATGATTACAAAATCACAAATGTCACAGTCTCCCCTACTTTAGAAAATTTCGTCACGAAATTTAATTAGAGGAAACTTGTTTTTGGGTAAAGGGGTTACCCCGGTGAATTTTATATATAAAGAATAAAGAATCACACGAGCATGCCAGAGAAGCATACTAGGGCTAGACTTGGCATACCAAGACTAGCAAAACCAACAAACCAACGAACATCCACAACCAAACTAAACAAGAAAAACAACCAAGAAAAAAAACCAGAAGCCGAAACAATGGCAACAAACAGACACAAAACCACCTACATAAGCCTCTAGCCCAGGTCGATCCTCAAAGTCTTCACTTGAAATTTCCACCGTTCTAGCAATAACGGGTTCTTTGATCCTCTCCCTGCCTTGAACGTCATCAACCTCATGCGTACCGTATGTAGAACAATATTGGCAATCATGGTTGCATTACGCTGATTTGTAGAGAAAAGCCTATTGTTTCTTTCCTTCCATATAAAATAAGTCGAGGCTGCCACAACCAGTTTACTTACTAAACTTTCTGGAGACTTCGAAGTAGGGTGTTGGGAGAACCATGTCATAATAGAATCCCAGTTAGCATCAACTGTATCCATATAAGCCATCCCCTTAACCATGTTCCAAACTTGCAACCCATAAGAGCACTGAAAAAATAAATGATCTCGAGAGTCTTTACCATTCCAGCAGAGCGGACAACACATGAGATTCAGAATGGTTGCACTTCCCGCATCCCAAATACCCATGCGATCCTGAGTTTTCAGCCTATTCTTAATAACTAACCACATGTGAAATGAGTGTCTAGGGATACATTGACTAAACCACACCAAATCAACCCAACCGACTTCATCACCACGAGCTCTGATATTTTCTCAAACCTCACTAGCACTGAAATCCTTTTGCTTGTGCTGTCTATCCTTCCAAATAATCCTATCCGGTGTGTTTTGATCAAGAATCGGCGGCATTAAATTGATTAAAACTGGATAAAAATCATACCATGCAATCGGCCACTTCCAACCATTTTGGTTATCAATAAGATCTGATACAGTAGTTTGCATACTAAAACCCGCTCCATGTATCCGTCTAGGGGTAATAAAATCTCGTAGAGGACTATGTTGACACCAGTTGTCACTCCACGCATTTGTTTTACGGCCATCACAAATAGCATACCAAATAAACGGACGTATTGATGATCGAATACTTAGAATTTTCCTCCACCCCCAACTCATACTGCCTCTATATGGGATATCCCAAAAGTTCTTTCCCTTAATCCTGTAAGAATGGACCCATTTAACCCATAGGGACTCTCTTTTATGCAGAATACTCCAGACATGATGCGCAAGAAGCGCTTTGTTCATATCATGAATTCTTCTAATTCCCAAACCACTTTCCCACTTAGGAAGACAAACATTTTTCCAAGCCACTTTAGAATTAACAACTTTAACCAAACCTCCACTCCATAAAAATTCCGCATTCTTTTTTCAATGTCACCAATAATACGAGCCGGAAGCATAAACACAGAGGCCCAATAAATGTGCATAGCCGAGATAACAGACTTAATCAATTGAAGCCTTCCCGCAAAAGAAAGAGACTTATTCATCCAATGATCAATCTTTTTATCTACCCGGTCCACTAAAACTCTGCAATCCTTATACATAAGTTTAGTAGAAATTAGCGGAACACCCAAGTACCTAACAGGAAGATCTCCTTCTTGAAACGGCAAAAGAGAGCGGATTTCCTGCTTCACCATAGAAGAGACGTTACTAAAAAACATCGTGCTTTTAGCTAGATTCGGAGTAAGACCCGAGATTCTCGTAAACAAATCCAAAGTATCCCTCATCACTTTAACAGATACCAGATCCGGATTGACAAACAGGAACAAATCATCAGCGAAAGACACATTAATAATCTTCTGTTGTTTGCACTTATCATGGTATCTGAAAGCAGGATGTTGATCAGCAGCTTTATGTAACAGCAACGATAGAACCTCCATTACTAAAGTGAACAAATAAGGGGATATGGGATCTCCCTGTCTAAGACCCCTTTTGCCTTTAAAAAACCCACAAAGATTTCCATTGATACTTAGCGAGAAGGACGCAGTGGAAACACAAGTCATAATCCAATCAACCATTTTCATAGGAAAACCAAATCTGATTAAAATAGAATTAAGAAAATACCAGCTAACCGTATCATATGCTTTCTGGATATCAATTTTGAAAGCACACCTTGGTTTTCCCCTATTAAGATGGTAGTTATGCATAAGCTCCTGTGTGAGAAGAATGTTATCAGAGATCTTCCGACCAGGAATAAACGCGGATTGATTTATATCGACCAAACTACCCAGACTGCCTTTGATTCTATCTACCAAAATTTTACTAATGCACTTAAAAATGACAATGCAGCAAGAAATGGGTCTATACTCTAGAACCGACGTAGGAGTTGGAACTTTGGGAACAAGAGTAATTATTGTGTGATTGATCTGTTGAAGCAATTTACCATTATCAAAAAATTGGAGGATGGCATCTGAGACCTCCTCACCCACAATATCCCAAGCCTTCTTAAAGAAAACCGATGTGTAACCATCTGGCCCGGGGGCCTTGTTATCCCCAATACTGAACATCGCAGCCTTTATTTCATCCCGGGTAACCGGACGTGTCATATGAGCCGCTGCTACCGAACTAACAGTATTAGAAAACAAATCCTCAATAACCAGCTCGTCAACCTTAGTCTCGATTCCCAAAAACTTCACATAATGATCAACTAAAGCACTTTCGATACCTGAACCCTCGAACTGTTTACCATTAGCATCTTTGATTGAGTGAATTTTGCTCCTGGCGTTCCTATTCTTAACGAAGTTGTGAAAATAAGACGTGTTGCCATCTCCTGCACTAAGCCATTCCAGCTTTGCCTTCTGCTTTAAAAAGGATTCCTCGTCATAGGCAGCGCAATGGAGCTCCTTTATAATATCAGCCTCCTTGACCCGAAGTGCATCATCAAACGGGTTCAGGTCAATCTGTTTATGAACTTCATCCAGCCTGAATCTAAGCTCATTAACTTTTACATGCAAGTTCCCTTGGTCTTGGAGAAGTTTGCGTAACGGATGTTTCAGATTCCGAAGTTTTTTAACCACGGACAGCATAGGAATGCCTATTATTGTTTTTCTCCATTCAGCCACCACACATTCCTTGAAACCATCTTTAGCAGCTAAGAAGTTAGCGAACTTAAATGGTTTTGGCTTTACCCGAACATCTTGAGCCATTTTCAGAATACATGGAGTGTGATCCGACAACCGGTATGGATGGTAAATGACATGCGCATTCGGGAAACCATCTAAGAAAGTAACATTACCCATCACCCGATCTATCTTCTTCAGAATACCTATCCCATCTCTTGGTTTTTGATTCCAAGTAAAATGAAGGTCGACCAGGGATATCCAGCAACTCGTTATGTTGAACGCATTCAAAAAACTCCCTCATACCTATTGTAGGGGTTGAGGTACCATGTAAACAATCATCCATGTAGAGTGCCGAGTTAAAATCCCCCATCACAATCCACGGTTGATTCCTGACGACCAATTTATGCTTGCATAAGTCTTGCCATAGAACCCTTCGATCCTGGTAAGTGTTCTTAGCATAGACAAATGACACAAGCAAAACTTTTGAATCAATTTTAGACTTTATTTGGACATGCATAACCTGGTCAGTTTGAGCTAGCACCATAAGATGAAGAAGATCATCATTCCATCCCACAATGATTCTGGTTCCTCTGCTACAAACTCCTCCATTAGACGTCCATTCCCACTTTTTAAAAACCCTACCACAAACTTTCGAAAGCTTTGACACCTCCACATGAGATTCTAAAATAGCACAAACACTCAGTTTATTTTCTCTAACTATTTGCTGAACCTCCCGTTGTTTCAGGGGCCGGTTCAAGCCCCTTTTATTCCAAGCGGCTATGCTATCCATAAAAACCCATGTCAACGGGAGTGCTTGCCCCCTCAGAACGTTCACTCTTTTTTTCAGCATTCATGAATGATGAAATTTCTGTTTGAAACGGTTCTACGAAACCCTCCTCCTCTATATTAGTCTGATTCGGATTTTTTGAATTCTTATCAACTAAGGTATTCCCATTCCCATCTGCCTTCTCAAAAATTGGATCCATAGAATTCAGCTCATTTAACGTACCTAATTTCAAAGAATCATTCGCTAATGCCTCAAATTTATTATGAATGTCCACACCAGCTTTATCTCTCTTAGAATCCGATTGAGTTTTCGTGCCTGAGGTACTAGCTCCTGCAGAATTAGTCTTAGGCTTATACACGAACTTCGGCTTTTGCTTTTTCTGTGGAAAACCATGCTTGGCTATTTTCCTTTTATCCATAATGTACCCCTCCTCATCAATAGTAACTTGTTTTGCTTTTTCCTTATTAGTCTTCGGGCAAGATGCATTATTATGGCCAAATAAGCAGCAAGTCTCACACCGAAGCGGTTTCCATTCATATTCTATTTTGATTTTTTCCATGACAAAACCTTCTTCATCCATTTTCGGTATAGCAACCACTACATGACTTTTTAATTCATTATCAGCATTAATCTCCACCATAGCTCGAGCATAACTAGTCCTACCCCAATTGTCGATACACATATCAGCTGTATAAGTGTCTAACCTTTTCGGTATGCCAACCTTCGAGGCCAGAAGACTTAGACCATCATCTGTGTAGACAGCAAGAGGGACATTATGAAACTTAATCCAAACTGGAACCAATCTTATACCGTCCTTCCTTAAACTGACTGTGGGACCCCAGATATTCAGAAAAAGTGGCATCTTTTTGATCAACCAAGGGCCTCCTTCCAGAACTTTATTCATACCCTCCTTAGATTCAAATTTGAAAAAGAAAAATCCGTCTGAATTCATCATCAGCTTTACGAATCCATATTTTGCCCAAACATTCTTTACATAATATTCAACTACTGGAAATGGCAATCTATCACCAAGAAAGTAACCATAAAGAACGTTCTCAAATTTCTTTTGTACCTGACGAACTGCTTCCTTTGGAATGACCACATCAGCCTCCTCCACCTTCTCTGTAGATTCAAGAAGCCTGAAATTAACCTCACGCTTCATCGTAGTATTGAGCTTTACCCTGTCAGCATACGTAACCTGAGGAATCTGGGGTAACCTATTTGTATTCGAACTATCTCCTTCACCCGAGGTCTGATCAGGTTGTGTGTTCTCCAAATTCACTGGTGTAGTGATTTTTGTTAACTCATCGATGACATTGATCGGTTTCAGATTAGATCGTGACACTTGAAAGCTACCTCGTCGTGGTAACATAGTGTTACCATCAATATCAATGACTCTACTGGCAATCCCCGTGAACGATAAAGGTGGCTTAACCCGATCATCCTGTGGGATATTATCAGATTTGAAACGTACATTCGGAGCAGAAGAATTAATATTATCCATATCAGAATATTCAGTAAACCATGCAACGAAACAAAACCAGAAGAAAGACAAGATTCTCAGCGATAATAGGCTACAGAAACCCTAATCAGAAAGAAACGAAAAACCCTAATCCCAACTTCAAAAGATTAGAAACCAGGGTAGAATCTAGAAACCTTACTCAGAAGGATCGATAAAACCCCAATACCTAACCCAGATCGATCAAGATTAAGATTGAAAAATCAAGAACTAGGGTTTCTAGATGAATCGCCAAAATCGCCTAGGAAACCAGAGAAAAGCCATTGTGCCTTACTAATGATTTATTAATTAGAGGAAACTTGTGAGAATAGTTGTGGATATTTCGCCTTCATTTGATCCTCTCATTCCCAAGTAAACTCTGGGCCACATTTGGATTCCCAGCGGACTTTGACAATTGGTATGCGTTTGCGTTTGAGCTTCTTGACTTCACGGTCCAATATTTCCACAGGTTTCTCGACAAAGTGCATCGTGTCATCAACACGAATTTCATCAAGTGGTATGTGGAGGTTTTCATCAGCCGTAAGATTGGACACGTGGAAGGTTGGATGAACATTTCCAAGTTTAGGAGGTAGCTCAAGTCTGTAGGCCACTTTTCCGATTCTTTCAACAATCTTGAATGGTCCAACATATCATGGTGCAAGTTTTCCTTTCTTTCCAAATCTGATTACACCTTTCCAAGGGGATACCTTGAGTAGGACATGATTACCGACTTGGAATTCCAAGGGCTTGCGTCGTCTATCCGCATAACTCTTTTGACGGCTTCTAGCTGTCAAGAGGTTATTACGGATTTTCTTGACTTTGTCTATAGTCTCTAGATTAAGCTCAGGTCCAGTGAGCTGAGCTTCACCAACCTCGTTCCAGTAGACTAGTGAATTATTGTCAAGAGGTTATTACGAATTTTCGACCGTATAATGCCTCGAAAGGAGCCATGTTGATGCTGGAGTGATAACTATTGTTGTAGGAGAATTCGATCAACGGTAGATGCGAATCCCAACTACCACCAAAATCGATCACACAAGTTCTAAGCATATCCTCCATTGTCTGGATTGTTCTTTCAGATTGTCCATCCGTATAATGATGATAAGCTGTGCTCAAATTAAGTTTGGTTCCCATGGCAGATTGCATGGTTTTCCAAAAGAGATATGAGAATCGAGCATCTCTGTCAGATATGATGTTCAAAGGAACACCATGTCGGGATACAATCTCATCAACATAAATCTTGGCAAGTTTGTCAGCAGATAGATCCTCACGGATCGGCAAGAAGTGTGCTAACTTTGTTAGACGATCAACGACTACCCAAATGGCATCATGACCTCTATTAGTGCATGGTAGTTTGGTAATGAGATCCATAGCAATGTTTTCTTATTTCCAAACCGGTATCTCTGGTTGCTCCAATAATCCAGAGGGATGTTGATGTTCTGCCTTAACCTTGAGACAAGTAAGGCATTTGGATATGTACAAGGCAATGTATTTCTCCATACATGGCCACCAATACTGGGTTCGAAGATCCTTATACATTTTATCTGCACCAAGATGGATTGAATAACGAGACTTATGAGCTTCGTCCATCAATAAGGTGTGAAGGTTTTCTTGACTTCGAACCCACAAACGGTTCATGAAATAAAATAAGCCATTGTCCTTTGTCTCGAGTTGAAGCTCAAGATGATGTGGTAATTCCTTACCCATCAAGTCTTGTGTAACACAAGTACACTGAGCTTGAGAGATGCGAGTTTGACTATCAGATCAAACTTGAACACAATGAAGCTTGACACGTTCCTTATGACTCAATGCATCGGCCACGACATTCGCCTTACCAGGATGGTAGCGAATTTTGCAGTCATAGTCATTTAGGAGTTCAACCCAATGTCGTTGCCTCATATTTAGTTCTTTCTGATTGAAAATGTGTTGGAGACTCTTGTGGTCGGTGAAAACCACACATCTTATACCATACACACAGGTAGTGTCTCCAAATTTTGAGAGCAAAAACTACTGCGCCTAACTCAAGATCATGAGTCGTGTAGTTCTTCTTGTGGATTTTCAACTGTCTTGATGCATAGGCTATGACTTTGTTTCTTTGCATGAGAACACAACCAAGGACTAAGTTTGATGCGTCACAATATACGACAAAGTCGTCGTTGCCCTCAAGTAAAAACAAGATAGGTGCATCGTAGAGCTTTTGTTTCAGGGTCTGAAAAGCTTCTTCTTGTTTGGGTCCCCACTCAAAAGGTTTATTCTTTTGAGTTAAAGCAGTGAGAGGAACCACAATCTTGGAGAAGTTTGCAATAAAACGTCGTTAATAACCCGCGAGACCCAGAAATGAACGAACCTCGGTAGGAGTAGTAGGTGTATCCCATTCCTTAATCGCACTGATTTTGGCGGGATCTACATGTATACTTTGTTCGTTGACAATGTGTCCCAAAAATTGGACTTCCTTAAGCCAAAATTCACACTTGGAGAACTTGGCGAAGAGTTGTTCTTTCCTTAGGAGTTCCATCGTTAGACAAAGGTGTTGTTCATGGTCAGCTTGTGTCTTTGAATAGATCAAAATGTCATCAATGAAGACAATGATGAACTTGTCCAAATAAGGCTTACAAACCCTATTCATAAAGTCCATGAAGACGGTAGGAGCATTCATTAAACCGAAGGGCATAAAAGTGAACTCATAGTGACCATATCGTGTGCGGAAAGTTGTCTTGGTAATATCTTCTTCGAGTACACAAACCTGATGATACCCAGAACGTAGATCACAATCTTCGAAAAACAAGTAGCACCCTGTAGCTGATCAAAGAGATCATCAATGCGAGGTAGGGGATATCAATTCTTGATGGTGAGTTTGTTGAGAACACGGTAATCGATACACATTCGAAAAGATCCATCTTTCTTTTTCACAAATAGGACAGGAGCGCCCCAATGTGAGAAGCTTGGAAGAATAAATCCTTTGTCAGAAAGTTCTTGAAGCTGTTTTGTAACTCTTGCATCTCAGACGGTGCAAGACGATATGGAGATTTAGCAATAGGATTTGCACCAGGTACAAGATCAAATGAAACTCAATTTGACGTGATGGGGGTAAACCAGGTAATTCTCCAGGAAATACCTCAGGGTAATCCCGTGTGACAACCCGCACTTTCAAGGTTAGTGTTATCTGACCTCGTAACCTTTAACCTCGCGTTGCTCCATTTCACGTTTCACTTTAAGTGGAGGTGTGTTATGCTAAACTTGTTTAACGCAATTGAGTGTCTTTGATGTTGTGATTGGATGATTGTAAGTTTTTATAAATAAAAGATGAAGGTGGTTTGGGGAAATAAAAAAGGGAACCCTAATTCTCTCTCTAGCATGGGCGATCTTTGTCTTCCTTTGCAAACCTCGGTTTTGTCATGAACGTTGTATAACAGTCTGATTTATTGGATTGTTGATTCAATCAACACATCTGATTCGAACTTGTTAGCAATAGTGATTGGTTTAATCTAGGGTTTTCTTTTCTTTTTCAGTTTCATCGCCTACCTATTCCTAGTGTTTCGACATTATTGAAATAGTGATTAGGGTTATCGATTCTTGACAAACCTGAATCCCTATTTTGATTAGTGTAGTGGCATTTGGTATAGTGCTAGATTAGGGTTTATGCTTGGTTGTTTGGGTGTCTGGTATTTTCGTTTTCTTGGAGAGAGTCCATTTGCTGGGTTTTACGTGTGGTTGACTGCATGGGGAAGAATAGTGATGGTTCGGGGAATGAGTCTGGGGATTTGTCATCAAAACGTGGAATAGGGCTTAGAGTTACGAACATTGACGGCAACCTGAAGCTTCCAAGAAGGGGGATGTATTCAACTTCTGATGCATCGATTCTGGATGGTTTGACGAAAATATCGAAGTCGGTGGATAATCCCTTGGCTAAACCTGCTACGGTGACTAACTTGGCTGAGATTCGGCTTGAAGATGGTTATGAGAGTGTATCGTTTTTTCACTCCCAGAACTTGGAGAAGATGCACGTAGATGCTGATATTGGAACCTCTTCAAGAACTGAAGTAAAAACGAACAAGGCTGAGAAACCAATGTCGTTTGCAAATGCTGTTAAGTCTATGAAGGAGCCAGTTAAAGTCAATTTCAGGGCAATGGAGTCGAATGAAACTGTTGATGGAGCTGATGTCGTGATTCCTATCTCATCGGTAAAATAGGTGCATAATAGATATGAAAATACGTTGTACGGTTATTTTTTGGGGAAACGTCTAGCTTTTCCAGTTTTTTTTTTTTTTTTTTTTGGGTAAAGGGTTACCCCGGTGATTCTATTAAAAACAACCGCAAATAAGTACAAGTAGTGAGGATGAGTTCCACACTAGTTCATATACAGGACATGCCCCATATATGTAAACCAAAGAAAAACTAAAAATGCCTATGACACCACATAACCTAGCCTACTTTACATCAAGAAAAGATATCCAGTAGACAAGACAAAACACAACTAAAAACACAACCATCATCCTCCATCATCAAAGATGAAATTGCCACAAACTGGCAGCCCCTTAACACGAATCAAATACTGTCTATCCATAGAACTTTGCGGAAGAGGAGCTTGCCCTTGCTCTTGAAGACGAAGAATGTGTACCCGAAATCATGAATTCATTAGTTTCATTATAGACTTCAACAACCTCCTCCTCATCCGATTCCTGCTTGTCTCTTGTATGCACAGCCTTTTTCTCCACTCGACTGACAGTAATACCTCCCTGACCTCCATCATCGTCCTTAAGGACATCAAAAGGATTTGACGTTGAAACCTGATTCGGACTCCTTAAGGACGATTTTGGTTTAGGCTTTACAACTCGTCTATAAACTAACTTAGGCTTCTGATTTTTAATATGGAGTCCTTGATTGTTAGCTTTTTTCTTCTTGGCACCCACAACCTGAAACTCATCAATGTTCTTTCCAGATTCCCCAATCGGAACTACCTGAGGGTTCTTTGGGCACAAGTTATCTTCATGACCAAAAACACAGCAAGATGAACACCTTAAAGGCTCCCAATCATATTCAATTCTTACCTCCACCTTAGAATGACCATTACCATCTAAAGATGGGATTGCAACAGTTACCCTCCTCTTTAAATCAGCCCCCGCCTGAACTTCAATAAGAGCTCTAGCATAACTGCTTCTTCCCCAAGACTCAGCACACATCGTTGCAGTATACGAATCCAACATCTTAGGCACCCCTATCTTAGAGGCAACCAAACTAAGACCATCCTCAGTATATGCCGCTAACGGCACATCATGCATCTTGAGCCAAACTGGAATAGCTTTTAAATCCTCAGTATATGCCGCTAACGGCACATCTAGCTTTTCCAGTTGTCGATTACTTTGTTAAAAATAATTGGGTGAAATATGGTCTCTCAAGACTCATGATGAACGCAAAGGGTTTCTTTTTCTTTAAATTTAAAATGAAAGAGGGGATGGATAAGCTTATGGAAGACGGGCCGTGGACCATCAGAAATGTTCCGATCATTTTGAATGAATGGTCTCCGAATGTGATGGTGGAAAAACAGGATATTAAAACGGTTCCAGTCTGGATTAAAATGCATGATATACCTTTGACTGCTTTTACTGAGGATGGGCTAAGCTTGTTGGCATCGAAGATTGGCAATCCAAAGATGCTGGATTCTTACACTGCAACTATGTGTACTGAATCATGGGGTAGGAGCAGTTTTGCAAGGGCCATGGTCGAAATACATGCGAATAAGGAATTGAAGAAAAGTATTACGGTTGCTATTCCAACCTTGGATGGGAATGGCCATGCAAAAGTGGAGGTAAAAGTGGATTATGACTGGGAACCAATGAGATGCTCTTTGTGTTGTGTGTTCGGCCATAATGATAACTCATGTCCAAAGAAACCTGTTCAGGCTAGGAATGATGTTAATAGCAAACACAATGATAACTTTCAGGAGACCGTCTTGAAAACTAAAAGAATGAATACTCAAGGTGTGAATGTCAAGAACCAGAAGCCTAAGTTTACTTATCGGCCGGTGGAAAAACCCAAGTCTAATCCGGGTAATGCAGGCCCGAGCTTGAACCGAGTCCAAACTTCTAATCCATTTGATGTGTTAAGCGATGATACTAGTAATATGGACGACGAAACGGGGGGAGGAGCTGATTTAATAGCAAATTTGCAATCTAAAGGAAAGAGCCACAACACGGATGAGGTGATGGCCGATGACACTGATGTTGATAATCTTCTAGCTGATATTCCAAAATATATGGAGAACAAGATCGAAACCAATTCTGAGGGTGCAAGCACACCCGGTTCAATGGGTGCTAATGGGTAGTGTAGCTTCGTGGAACATCAGGGGGTTGAACCGCTCCCTCAAACAGAAGGAGGTTCGTCAGGTAGTTGTGGATAATGATGTTCAGGTGTGCGCCATCATGGAGACTCATGTTGACATGTCAAATGTATCCAAGGTCTGTCAGAAAGTTTTCAGCTCGTGGTTTTGGACAACGAATGCTAGTTGTTGTTTGAAAGGTACTCGGATCATGCTTGGGTGGGATCCTAATATGGCTGATGTTATGGTTCTCTCGCAAACTGATCAGGTGATTCACACTCAAGTGATGTTTAAACTCGATAGAAAATCCTTATTTTGTACGTTTGTTTATGCGGATAACAATTATAGAAATAGAAGGGATTTATGGAACAATTTGTGTGTTCATAGCTCTCTCATGAAAGACAAGCCGTGGGTAATTATGGGGGACTTTAATGCCTCCTTATTTCATGATGACTCGAGTACCGGTTCGTCCACTTTTAGCATCGGATCTCGTGAATTTAGAGAGTGTGTTAATTCTATCGAAGTGTTTGATGTTAATAGCACAGGTTTACACTACACATGGATGAACAACCAGCAAAGAGGTGGTACTATTTTTAAAAAATTGTACCGAATTATGTGCAATATAAATTTGGTTGCTGATTTTCCTAGCGCTGGAGCTTATTTTCATCCGTTTCGGGTCTCGGACCATGCTCCTTGCATCTTGAAGTTGCCGAGTGTTGCCAGAGATAAACCAAGACCGTTTAAATTCGTAAATTTAATAACTGAAAAGCATGGTTTTCTGGAAGCTATTAATCAGATCTGGAATAAAGAGATAACAGGTTTTCGTATGTACCAAGTTGTTATGAAGCTTAAGTTACTGAAAACCCCGTTACGAAAACTTTTCTTTCAACAAGGAAATTTGCATGACAATGTAAAGAAGGCGAGGAAGGATCTTGATGACTGTCAGGTTGTTATGGATCAGGATCCGGCAAATGAGGATGTGTTAGCAAAGCATAGTATTCTTCTTCAAAAATACAAAGATGCAATCCACGATGAAGCCGTGTTTTTACAACAAAAATCGAAAGTTGATTGGCTAACTCTTGGGGATTCGAACACGAAATACTTCCATAACGTTGTGAAAGCCAAAAATCACAGAAGCCGAATTCTTTTGATTCGTGATACTGGTGGAATCTTACACGAAGGGGGGGCAGTGGCTATAGCTTTGGTTAATCATTTTTCGAAATTTTTTGGGAGTGTGGGCCAGGTTGTTCGTAGGCCAAATATGGATCTCTTTCGGAATAAGTTGTCTTTGGTGAAAGCGAATAATATGATCCGCTTAGTGACTGATGATGAAATAAAAGATGCTATGTTCTCAATTGCAGGAAATAAGGCACCAGGGCCGGATGGATCTACCTCTGTTTTCTTTAAAAAAGCGTGGGATGTTGTTGGAAAGGATGTCTGTTTAGCGGTTAAAGAGTTTTTTGAGAATGGAAAGCTTCTAAATCAGCTAAATCAAACCGTAATCTCTCTAATCCCGAAGGTAACGACTCCAGATTCTGTAACGGATTATAGGCCTATATCTTGCTGTAACACTCTTTACAAGTGTATAAGTAAGATTATCACTACTCGTATCAAAGAGGGCCTAGGAGATATTGTTAATATTAATCAGTCAGCTTTTATCCCGGGTAGGAAGATTTCAGATAATATCCTCCTAACCTAGGAATTAATGCACAACTATCATCATAATCATGGTCCGCCGAGATGTGCTTTTAAAGTTGATATTCAGAAGGCATATGATACTGTTGATTGGGGTTTCTTGGATACTATTTTACATGGGTTTGGTTTTCACCAAAAGATGATCAAATGGGTTATGGCGTGTGTTACTTCTACTACGTTTTCTCAATCTATTAACGGGAATCTACATGGTTATTTTAAGGGGAAGCGGGGTTTACGCCAGGGGGATCCTATGTCTCCTTATCTTTTTACGTTGGTAATGGAGGTCCTTACGTTGATTCTTCAAAAGCAAGTTGATGTTAATGCTGATTTTAGATTTCACCATAAATGTGAAGAGCAAAGGATTATTAACTTATGTTTTGCAGATGATTTATTCCTGTTTGCTCGTGGCGACACTAATTCAGCTGCTGTTATTCTAGAATCGTTGAATCTTTTCAAGAATATGTCGGGGTTGGTTCCTAGCATGACGAAGAGCACTGTGTTTTTTGGAGGTGTTCCGAATTATGTTAAAGATCAAATCCGTAGTATCATGCAGTTTGACGAAGGCGTTCTTCCGGTTAGGTATCTTGGTGTTCCTCTCATTTCGTCCAGATTGAATTATTCTGATTGTAAAAAGCTTGTTGATAACTTGGAATCTCGAATCACGGATTGGAAAGCAAAAAGTTTGTCTTTCGCAGGTCGTCTTCAGCTTATTAGATCAGTATTATCGTCTATGCATATTTATTGGTCTTCCGTCTTTATATTACCAAAAAGAATTATCCATGACCTTGAAGATAGGATGCGAAGATTTCTTTGGGCTCAAGGTAATAACATTAAGGGTAAGGTTAAAGTAAAGTGGAGTCGCGTGTGTTTGCCTAAGTAAGAAGGTGGTTTGGGTATCCGGAAAATTTCTGACATGAATAACGCGCTTATGGTTGCTCATATTTGGAGTCTCTTGACGCATAGGGAATCCTTATGGGTTAAATGGGTGCATTCGTATCGTATTCGGGATAGAAGCTTTTGGGATGTGCCGGTTCGGAATAACATTACGTGGGGTTGGCGGAAGATGCTTCAACTGAGAACAATCATACGCCAACACATTTGGATTAAGCTGGGTAATGGAGATAACACTCGAGTCTGGTTTGATACATGGGATACCGTATGTCCTTTGAACCTCTTTATTACACCGAGAATGATATCTAATGCGTGGTTTGATATGCGGGTCAAGGTTGCGGATATGTTTCAAAATGGCGTGTGGGTTTGGCCGAACTCTTGGGTGACTAGATTTCCGATTCTGCAACATCTCTCTAATGTAACGTTAGATCCTCATGTGCAAGATAGGACTATTTGGCGCTCTAGAGATGGTAAAGATATGGAGTATAGCACTTATGGAGTGTGGAACGATATTCGACAGGTTCAAGATAAGGTGGCTTGGGATCGTATAGTGTGGTTTCCTCAGGCTATCCCTAGGCACTCTTTTCTCATGTGGCTTATAGTTTGCAAGAAACTAAAAACTCAAGATATTATGTGCAAATGGGGATCGTCGGGTAATGCTAATTATAACCTCTTGTGTTGTTCGTTATGTACATCGGGACCGGACTCTCATGATCACCTATTTTTTGAGTGCGACTTTGCATCTCAAGTATGGTATGGAGTTCGGGAAAAGGCGGGTATGCAAACAATAGGGAAGAAGTGGGATGAAATTATGGAATATCTACTGAATCACACGGAGTCAAAACGGGCCTCTTACATCATTGGTAAGTTAGTGGTGGCGGCGTCGGCTTACTTGATTTGGCAAGAACGAAATAACAGATTGTTCACTTCGAAGAAAAGGAGTGCGGCTCAACTGATGGAGGTGATTCTTATGACTGTTAGAATGAAATTACACACAATGAAGTTTAAAAGAACAAGTAACGTGACTCAACTTTTGAGCGACTGGAGTCTACCTCGGGAGCTACTGATGGACCAAGATGAATGTGGCTGATCTCTTAGCGTGTTTGGATGGTGCCGTGTGGGCTCGTTTTTTGTCGATTGTGACTTGTTTGCTTGTTTTTTGCGTGTAAGTTTATTACTTTGTTTGTTGCCGAGTGTACTCTAGTAATGGCATGTCATTCTAGAGAATTGAGGTGTACTCTATTCCTCACTTGTATTATTTTTGGTTGATGAATGAAATTTAACCGGGGTAACCCTTTACCCAAAAAAAAAAGTTTTTATAAATATAAAGTGCACAAGTTGGTCGCACACTCTAGCCTAGCCGCACACCTCATGCTCGGGCCAAACAATCCTTCTTTAATTATTGGGTGTCTTCGGCTCAACAACCATGAACCAAATCTGGGCCCGGCCCATGCACTTGAATGGCAAATGTATACGTAGTTGTGTAGGGTTTTTCTTTTCCTCAAACATATTTAATTACCTAATCCTAGCCCTCCACCCACATGGACGACAACAAGTAAACATGCACCCTTCCTCTCGGTTGCAATCTGTTTGCTCCATTATCTCACCTCATCTCTCACGCAAGGTTAGTATTTAATACGTTGATGTATGTTGCATCCCTTCTGTGTATGGCCATGTTATGTGTAATATATGATGGTTGATTGTGGAAATTTCTATGGGTTATAGTTTATTGGAATACATAAGAATCGTGTAATTAAGATGTTCGAAATTGCTGAATAGGTGCCTGAGCCGTTGTAGATGATCATGATCTCGATCGGATTCAAATGTTATAATGACGAACTGTTATTACAAGCTAGAAGTTATTAGGGTGTTCGGCTCATGATCTTGATCTATGTGATGATTAGAATTATTTGAAAGATGTTATGTGATGTCGATAACTATTGGTACGACTTAATACACACGGAATTTGTTATATGATTTGTGGCAAACTATAGTCCACGGGTTATGTATA
This sequence comes from Helianthus tuberosus, assembly GCA_030545235.1. Lineage (NCBI taxonomy): Eukaryota > Viridiplantae > Streptophyta > Magnoliopsida > Asterales > Asteraceae > Helianthus > Helianthus tuberosus. Next base: position 54,511,046 of record CM060403.1, on the reverse strand, counting down.
CATGATGATGAACGATCATTGAAATTGTTATGTTAATTGATTTGATTGGATATTAATTTTGATGATAATTGCCATTGATAAGTAACTGAATTTAAAGAAAGTGGGCTAATCATGTGTTTGTAGGATAGAGGGTTCACCATGTTGATATGAAACTGTTATGTGCGAATTAGATCTGATGGATGTGTAACAAGAATTAACTCTTAATTTTCAAGGTTACTTGATAATAATAAGGCATACATGATTAAACTGAATATCGATTAGAACAATAATGGTTAATGGCGAAATAGAAAAGATAGCATACACGATGTTTTGGGCAATGGACTTTGAAACTGATTAAGATTATAATATACACTTGAGCGTCACATGTAAATATCTTAAATTGGGGCGCAAACATGTAAAAGTCGCATAGCAGTATGTGATATAAATTCTATGTGGCCCAAATGTCTAGTGTTATGTGCATGGTATGTGATTAACCAACTAATCGATTGGGTGGTAGTTTGATACAAGAACATGATATGGTAAATATTTAAAGGATTGGTATGAATATTATGTGTTTTGTGGTGATGTTAATACGCACAACCTACTAGAGTGTGTAGTGTAAGTGAATACGAAAATGATTGTTACAAAGGGTGCTATGGTCAGTGTGACGTATGATTTCTTGTTACGATTTGTATAACATTATGGGCGCTACTTGTACGACACTTGTGTGGTGAATGTGAACTACGTGATTTACGTGCATACAAACTAACTGCCTTTGGTAACCATGTTAGGACGTGGTTGACCACTAGCAGCTTGATTGACCTCTTTGTGTATCTACCGAGCAAACCGAGGTGAGTTCACACTTTCCACAAGGCATGGGATTCCCAAGGGTTGGGAATGGGTAAAGGATTTAAACTAAAACTTCGTGATCTCCTGGTTTGGAACACGTACACACCCTCTTTATTGAAGGGTGACAACATGCGATAAGGATTGGATTGGAACCTGCGTAATCTCCTAGTTTGGGGATTTCGTACACACCCTCTTTTTTGAAGGGTGACAACACGGATACTAGACCAAAAATCTCTATCATGAAGTCCCTCATTTTATATCGACTTACTCGCCGGGCCAATGGCGAGCGGGTCATTAGTTAGATAGCGCTATTTAGGTTTGACAAGCCTCACACCGTGCCGCAGAGGACGGGCATGAACTAATGGATCTGGGCACGTCAATGATGATAGACATTGACGCTAGGGCACCAACTTACTTCAGTCAGTGGTCGATATGGTAACGGGTCTAGTGGTTAACATGGGGTAGCCCCCACTGCTTATGGTTTGGGAAACAAGGAACTGATTAATTACTGAAACTTAAATGAACTTATGGTTTTTGGAATAACATTAAACTGGACAACCAACTGTGAACTCGCTCAACTTCGTTGTTGATTCGTTGTTACATGCCTTGCAGGCCTTTAGGTGCATATCGTTGGAACTTGCCGTCTGGGAGGCTGGAGTGGTCATGGGTCGAGATACATGGAAATCGCAACACAAGACTAATGGTTTTTACATGTGGTTTATAAACTTTTAACGAATGAATAATGCTTCCGCTGTATACTGTGAATTATTTGTAACGTGTAACACTTAATGTTAATAAATGAAAGTTTTATTTAAATATACCTATGAGTTCAATGTGATCGGTGGCTAGATCCTGGTACGTCACACGACTCGCGGGGGTTTCCGCTTGTGGTATTTTGGGGGTGTGACAGATTGGTATCAGAGCCATTGGTTATAGTGAACTTGGTTTTAAAAAAAATGGAAAAACGTTTTGGTAAAGCCAGACTATAACCGAACTGTGACAACCCGAATTTTCAAGGTTAGTTACGTTTTAATTTGTTATGATCTTAACTCCGTTAAAATCTAGACGTTGTAATGACTCGGTTAAGTAGCATGTGCTGGGTCGCGAGTGTAAACAGGAAACCACAACACATATGATTGGGTCTAGAGCCCAACTCGGTCTTACAAATCCACTCAACTAAACCGAGCCCACCTTTCTTTTAATATTGAGCCCATCTCCTAATATCTTGTTACGTAGAATTGTATAAGTAAATTGAGATAATTTCTAACCCTAATCCCTTAACCTCTCCCAAAGCGCATCATCAGTGGACGAAGCCCCCTATCTCGAGACTCTATCTTGTTTAACATGTGCTTCCGGTTAGTTCCTGTACTTTAAGATTTCCTTGTGTTAATGAATTGTGTGTTAGTTGATCGTATCTTGCATGATTAGTATCGATACATGAGTATGTTAGGGTTACATGATAATAGAAGTTACTTGCAAGTGGAGTATTATAAAGTTGTGGGTTATTAACAGTTCCGCTATATTGTATTATGTTGATTATGTAGTGTTGTTGTCATGTATGTTGATCAATCCGAGTCTTATGTTATATGAACAATAACTACGTGATGTGAAACTGATACGTTAGAAGGGTACTTGTAATTGAATGTTGAATAAGTGATGTTAATGATATATGATAACTGAACCAAGGTGCCATGTTCTTTTCGAATATGATGTGATGACTTTGTAGGTTTGTGATCCATAATAAATTTTGATGTAAACTAGCTTTAAGGGTCCAATAGAATTGTGGATATCTAATTTGATAAGTTTGGATAATATGACGGCCCATGTGTTTGTAACTTTGATATCACCAAATCATGTGCATCCTACACATGTGTCAGAATAGACAAGACATTAAATGATGATTGATGTGGCCGATAGTGGGTTATGTGATGATATTACCTGTTGATATAACTTGCTTTGGGGGGGGGGGGGTAAATCATAACAATGAACCGATAATACATGTGCATAGGTAATGGGCTAATAGTTTGTGCAAGTTGTTAATATGCATTAGAATAAAAGTATTGGGCTATGAAAGTTGACTGGCACCTCTAGTGGGCCGAACATGACTGACAGGTGAGGTAGAGTAGGGCTGCTAAGGGGCTTGAGCACAAGCAGCCCAGGACAACTCAGTCCAGTTTGGGCCGCAACCTGCTGGATTTTTCCGTAGGGCCTCGAGCCGACCGAATTACATATGGCTGGGCCATATGGCCACTCTTTTCTGTTCATATGTTGCTTAATGTTGAATGTTATTTGTTCAATGGTGGTTGATGTAGAGTGACTATTCATTTAAGTGTTGTTTGTGAAACTGTGACTGCCTACTGCAAGAATTACTGAAATACATGATGAATGTTATGTGATAAGTATGGTGCTAAACGTTGAATGAGGTCCTAACTGTTGTCAATAATTGGAATAGGACACACTTGATTTAGTACGAACAAGAAATTAAACCTACCGAGCAAATCAAAGGTGAGTTCACTGCACCTTTCCAAGCATGCATCCCGGGAAGGGATATCGGGTAACGTTCCAGGGAGGAATGCAGGTTAATGGGATGTTGGTTATTACTCAGTTTCTATCATATAAGACCCCTTACATCTACCGATTGTTGCCGGTAAGGCAACGAGGTATTTAGTTGATAGCGCTATTAGGTTTGGCACCCTCACTGTGACAACCCGTGATTTACGGCACCTAATTACGTGATTAACAAATAATTAACGCGATAATAAATAGTGTTTACAGCACAACTTAACTTAATTAGGCCTTTGGAGTGCCTAGGAACGTCTATCCGACTTTACAGTGCGCGAATGGTGATTTGCGGAGAAACATGCTAAACGTTAAGCGACAACGAACTGATCCCGTACAAAATACTGACAACACCGACAAGTATGGATGTTACTTGAATATTTTATGTTTATGAAATTAATTCTGTGAATTTATTGGGCTTCCGTGCGATACAAATGCAACGTGAACTAAAAACGCGATAGCAGGAAACGCATCGGCAACAAAACGGAAGCTACGGAGACGCCTGTCACCTTCAGAACTTACATTTTACGCTAAATTTAGCTCCGTAATGAAATTTTAGCAACTACAGTCGAAACCGGATTAGAAAACGGATTAAAGACGGCAACGATACAATTTTTCGCGATTATTACCGTGACCGACGAACGGGCGCGCAAACAACGACTACCGACCGTATTTTTGTGTATTTTAATTTTTGACGTTAAACGGAGTTCAGGGTTTTGACAACGGGTCTCGTAGGATTTACGGGCCACTTACGCACGGGGATTGAGCTTGTGGGCCCTGGGCCCAAGCCCAAAACCCACAAGCCTAAACCTTTACATAGTACATTAGATCTTATGAGGTCTCTACTAAATATTACCCAAATCCCTTCATATCTTTTCAAATCTACACAAAATATATGCAGAATCCTGACTAAATCTACAAAATCACACAAGATCTCTTGAGAAGATCTCCATATTCTCTATAAAAGAACCAATACCCTCTCATTTTCTATCATCTCTCTCTATTGCACAGACTCTAAGTCTGCCTTACCCTTCCCTCTCGATCCACTGGTCAAGATGACCGGAGCCGGGTATGGCGGTGCTCCGACGTCCCCTTTCTTCTCCGGGGAACCACACTTCCCCTTTCTCTTCTGTTTTACCGGACGTACACCCCCCCTTGTTAATATCCGGCAAGCACAAAGGGGCTCCGGCTGAGCTCCAGCCGGCGACATTCACAGCCAAACACCCCTGTTTCTTGCTGATTAACGGCCGACCACCACCACCACAGTCCGGTGGTGGTGCGACGACGAAGACAGAGACAAGAGAGAGAGAGAGACGAGACGGAGAGAGAGGAGAGAGAGCAGCGGAGTTAGGTGGCGGCGGCGCCGCTACGGCGGCGGTGATGGTGGTCCGACAGGCGACAGGTACGGGTTCAAGACTGGTTCGACTCACGTGAGGGGCCTGGGTCAGTTGCAGATGGCTTCGATTCAACCCGGTTCAGTCTCGGGTCAGGTTACAGTCAGTCGCGGTTTAGATGGGTTCGGGATAGTGTTCGGCTCAACTCGGTTTGATTCGGTCAACCGAGTCAACTCAGTTAACAGATGGGTTCGGGTCAACAACCGGTCAACAGAGATGTTCGGGACAGATGCGGGTTCGGTCAGGCGGCTCGGGCAGACGGTTCGGTTAACTCAGTCAGCGAGTCGACTCGAGACAGACGAGTCCACTCGGTTTGGTTTGGGTCAGTCGGTTCAAGTCAGATTAGGAAGCGTTTCGGTCGACTCGGTCAAACTCAGTCAACTCAGCGAGTTGACTCGGTCAGCTCGGCTTTCGACACAAGAAGATGGTAAAGATTTTACGGCACAATACATTTCATTATTCTTATAATCTTATTTATTTCGTGAACGAGCTCGAACCGATACAAACTAGTGCTTAATTTACATTTTTGTCGCTTTTATGAAAATTATACATATTGATATTGAGAATATTGTTGAGTTTGACAAAATATATCGACACGTGGTTGTCGGGGCGTCCAAAAACAGAGGAAACTCTGCCCGTTTTTCGAGAAAATCCGTAAAAAGGAACGCGTTTTATTATAAAACAAACATCGGATTCAAATGATATTTTGGAAAGACGAATACAAGCATATAGTTTCTTTCGATGACACTTTACAACTTACAATAAATGACGAGTCGGAAATTTATTTACAACAAATAAATATAATTATTATATTTATTATAAACTTCGGAATTTCGACAACTCCTTTATAAAGTCAATATAATTATTTATATTGTTTCAAACGCCGAACACACATTCGTTTATAAAAATAAATATAGTTATATATTTATTTTCAAACACGACAATCCGACGATTCTTTCATGAATATGACTTTTTATATTCACGTCAAACGCCTAAATGGCATAGACATACACTTTGATAAATATCATACGAGACGTATATACGATACGAATTGGTTATACGTTATTTTCATACAAACTTTTGAACATACACGTACGATTTCTTGAGACAACTAACGCGATTATAACAATATATTTATATACTTTTATATAAATATTCATATATTTTAAATCTCTCGAGAACTAAGTCTTTACAAGACTTATTAAACTATTACCGACATTAGGCGAAACCTAACGAGTATAACTTAATCGTTACAATTAAGTTATCAATTTACCGTTGAATCGTTCGGTTAACGATTCGGTAGAGATCAGACACGTAGTTTAGGTACGTTTATATTAGAAACTTATTAGATATTCCGTGTTAGGAATATTGTAGAATGCATGCTAGCGAGTCTCGTCTTGGAAACGACATCACGAAGTCGTATTTAGCTAGCTTTGCACAGGAATATTCAGGTGAGTTCATAACCCCACTTTTTACGGTTTTACATTTTATGAATGTTTTCGGGGTGGAAAGACATGCACTTTTTTTGCAAAGCAAACAAGAATTACATATTCCTAAACCATTTTACATGCAAGTTTTAACTGACACAAATGGTTTACGAAAAGCTTATGTTTTATACCGGTTTTCAAACAAGCGTATCTCTCGGTCCACGAATTCTAGTTTTCTAAACTACGGGTAAATACAAGAAGCACTCTTGGTGAGAACGAGTACCAAGTATGATGCGTTTTGAGGAAGGATCAGTCTTAGAGACTGAGGGAGGATCAGTCTTAGAGACTGGGGTAAAATACATGTACAATGATTACAGACACTTACAGACATTTTTATACATGGTATGGTTAGCTTAAGGAGGGTTTACTACTTAGATCATGTGAGTGGGTAGGCGCAACTTGGGATCATTAATCCTCATTGTAGGACCGAGGGACATGAGCGGTAGATCTATCTGGGTGTAGCGAGCCCAGCCCCAGGCCAAACAGAACGGACCTCGGGGTGACTTTGTGCCCGACGCATAAATCCGCTAGGTTTGAGTCTTCCTACTTGCACTTCACACATATCAATGGCCTTGCAAACCATTGGTGATCTCTTTATTTCCTTATTTGCTACATACCAGGGACATATATACTTACGAAACTACTTGTTCATACAAATTAAATACCATGTTTTATACAAAATTCAAAGCACAGGATTATGCGGGTATGGAGTCAAAGTCAGGGTGGGCATTGACGGTTATACGAACATTACAAATACATGGTTTTTATGAACATACTGTGTTACAAACACAACGTTTCCATATAACTTGGCAAGAAAATGACTTTTGATTCATTTTCTCAATACTATTTCAAAAACCGGTTACTCCAAAGATTTATTTCAAATCTTTCACAACTCAAAAGATTTATTTCAAATCTTTTACAAACAAACTATGAACTCGCTCAACTTTATGTTGACTTTTTCGCATGTTTCTTTCTCAGGTTACTTTTCTAAGACAATGCACGGTTGGAATAGGAGAACTATTGGAGTTTCGAGTACTCAGCGGCGTTCAGTTTCTAGAAGTCTTAGCTTTATCTGCTTCCGCTGTGCAATGAAGATACCAGTCCAGTCACGCCAGCTCTGATAATTTCGGGGTGTGACAGATTGGTATCAGAGCTATAGGTTACAGCGAATTAGGTTCCTGTTGTGATACCTAGGCTCTAACCTCACTTTCCTCTGGGAACTTAGACTATTATGACTTTGAACACATACAGAACGCCTAGTACTCGAATATGGTCTCCAACCGTTGCCGAAAAAACAAACAGTCAAAATTTTGTTTTCAAACATACGCTATTGTGATGTTTTATACACGGTACACGAAACGATTACATACAGTACACAAAAATCTGAGAGTTTAGGAAACATGCATTTAAGACCTTCGGAACAGGGAGTCAGTCTGAGAGACTAGGAGATTCAGTCTGAGAGGTTGGGAGGATAGTCTAGTGGGACTAGGAGATTCAGTCTGAGAGGCTGGGATGATAGTCTAGTGGGACTAGGAGATTCAGTCTGAGAGGCTGGGAGGATAGTCTAGTTGTCACACCCCGACCACGTAGAACATACAAAACGTGGCGGAAATGTCGGGGAGTGTTGTAACAGAATTAATTGTTTCAAATCCATGGCAATTGAAGTTTCGTTTTATTGATTAAAAGTGTTACAGTGTCTTAACAAACAAGGAAATACAACATAATTAACTAGTCTTGCATCTTTTATTGTCACTAAGGCCCATGTCCGCCTAAGTGTATCTTGATCAATCCTATGCTTCATTTCCTGAAACACATGTGAAAATAGGTACGTCAGCATAAAAATGCCGGCGAGTACATAGGTTTTGTGAAAATAAGATTCATGACTTGTGTTTAAGAAAATGTTTAGTCATGAACCTTGTAATTTGCTTTGTCTTTGTAAATCATTTGAAAAACAATAAGTTCAGATGATACGTATAAATAAGAGAATAATGCATGGTTAAATGAATAACCATGTAAAATGAGTTTGTATAAGTTAAGTTGATTGTAAAACAATGTATTGTGAAAAGTATGTTATTTGTATAAAATGTTATATGTCATAAACTGAAATGATTCAAATAACGCTACGATATGTAATACCATACAAACACTTATATATAGGAAGTACCAGCGGCGTATCCACCATGCTTGTATCATATTACACACGCCTCGTTACTTAATCACTTACTCAAACCAAACCAATCAATGTAATAAGTCTATGTTTAAACCAATAGTCAAAAGTCCTTGTATAAACCATGTCAAATGTTTATAATCCAAAAGTAGTCAAGTAATGTATAACCAAAATGATATGTATGGTAAGTAAAATTAAGACTACTTACACCATAAGTAAAAATGTACAAAACAAAGTATTGAAGTAAAACTTGGTTTAAATCAAAGTTATGTTTTGTAAAATATATGCATGCTATACTGAATATGAACATTTATGCGGTATTGTGAAAATTCATACATCCAAGCCTTGAGACAGCCGGATAACCCTTTTAGTTAAGGTTATCAAAATAATATGTTTTCGGATTCGGTCATTCCTTACGTCCAAACAAACCCGAGATTTCAGGAATGGGATTTGTCAAGTCCTATGGTACCACTACCTACTACCGAGCGGCATGATCGGTGTTAATGAATGTACATTGTCTCATTTAAACAAACCAATTGTCATACCAAAATGTAAGCATGTGATGAAGATAATGTACCTAGTATGCTAGAGTAAACATACAAGGTAGAGCTGTAAAACAATGTGTCCATATGTTACTGGAACATATGCAACAGAGATGCAATGTAAAATGATGTACTAAGTATGCTAAGTTAACATACAAAGTAGAAAAGTCATGTAAATCAATGTGCTAGCATGCTATCAGTCAACATACATAGCAGAAATGTAATGTAAATCATGTACTAATAGTGTACTAATGAACATAACAAGTATATGATGTGAAAACAGGAAAGCTTGAAAGTAACAAGTAGGCACATGTGTTCCACCCCAAAACAGTTTGGAAAACAGTAAAAGAGGGGTCTATGTACTCACTTGAGATTGCTCAGTAGTCCTTGAGTAACAACTAAACAATGCTAGAGATCACGGAATCAAACGGCACGAAGGGTCCCCGAATGCTAATCTCGATCCAAGAACTCAGGTATGAAACAATGGTTTCAACTTAGAGCTCTCAAATCCAGATTCTTGTGAGAAATGAGGTTGGGGTGATGGGGTATTTATAGTTTTCGGGTAACCGTTAAGATCGTTTCATGTAAACCGTGCTTTAATCGCATCCGTACAAGTGTCGGAACCTTATGGTAGCTAAAAATGATCCTTATCATCTGACTAAGCAAATAGGAATGTGTGGGTGTGGTTAAAACAGCTGGAACCTGCTGTTAAAAACATTGAATCTGTTCTAATAGTCGGACGCGGCCCGCTTCAGGATCAGATAAGTGTAATGCGGGCCGCCTGGCCTGCCTGATCAGCCAATATGTTTCAGAAATGACAGTTTCAGTCCCTGCATATGTTTAAGGCCATTCCCGACACTTCTAAGGCCCGTAAAGCCAACTTTAAGGCCCTAAAATGATGCCTAAACATTGTGGACATGAAACATGCTCAGAAATATGTCGGATGTTGGTTCGTTTGGTCGTACGAACGCGATGTTCGCTTAATTACGACGGAATGCGCACAAGCGCGAAAAACGATCCAAATGACGTGACGAATGGATTTTTCTTATGCCAACCACTAAAATAAAATATTATAGTGCTTACATAAATTTTTGGATGTCCGGATGTATTCAGAACGTAAGTTATGCGCGAAAATGCAAACTTGTGCACTTTTTGACACTTTTAGTCCCTGAATGACCCAAAAGTTTATTTTAGCACACCGAACCCCTCAAAGCCTATTTCTAAGCTATGTAAAGGATATTTATGGTATGTTTAACTTATGGTCATGTTCTGGAATGTTCGTTACAGTTCAAATTGGCATACTTTCGCAGTTTGTCAAGTTTAGTCCCTGTAAGCGAATTAACTTGTTTTTGCCATACCAAAGCCTTCAAAACTTATTTCTAAGTTATGTAAAGGTTATTTAAGGTATGTTAAGCCTATGTCACTATTCCGGAGTGTTTGTTGCATTAAACTGGTTATATTTACGCATCGGTGCGCGTATAACCTTCCAGAAAGCGATTTAGAGTTTGGAATTGATCAAAAATTGATATGTGCAAATGATACACATATTTTTGCAAATCCCAAGTATGAAATATAATATTTCATTGGTTCGGTATTTGTTTGATAGCCGTGAAGGCACAGGTGTTACAGTCTCCCCTACTTTAGGAAATTTCGTCCCGAAATTTATTTAGAGGAAACTTGTGAGAGTCTAAAACATAAAGTTGAAAAAGATCGAACAACATTGGTTTGGGTTCTGAACCTCTAGTAACTTTAATAACATCATGCTTGCAATGTAAGAGGGATACTTTTATACAAGTATATGAAGCGTCATTGGTGCGTCCACCGTACCTCCATTACATCGTTCTCATTTCGTTATTGTTGTCACTATCGGTTCTTACACATAATAAATCTTACTGTGGTTACCATGCACTGAATCTCACAATTATGTACGCGTCCATAATTAGACAATTCCTTGCACAGTTCACACAGTCTATTTTATAATATGTAGGGTAAATCCAAATGAACAATCCTGTGATGAGTGTGACTAGACCGCCATAGAGTCCTTTTGATTAAATCAATAAATGATCTAAATAGACTATCAAGGAGTCTGTCCAGCTACATCACTAGATGTCGTCCTTTAACCAAATTGTGAATCAATCTTTTTGACTAGACCACTAAAGGGTCTCTTATGAATCAAGGAGTGGTACTATATAATCCAAGGGTCTTAACTATTACATAGAAGCCCATTAAGGATTTAAGGTAGTACCTTTTTAATATCCTGCTACGAATCCATCATATGAAGATATGAAGGATTCTACGAGGATTTGGATAACGAATATCCAGAGTATACAAAAACACAAAAATGCATAAAAGAAAACATAAGATGCATAAACACATAGTCATATAACCACAAAATTGTTTGTTAATTTGTCTTGTTAATTGCGTACATGCATTTAAAGCACACTAGGAATCCAATCCGTGGATTTCATTTGGTACTTTAAACGTTATCAAGAATCTAATTATAAAGATAGAAAGATTAAAAAAAAATTCGATTTCGATTGTAAGGAACCGAAATATTCGAATTAAAGTACATAAGGAATCCAATTAAGGACTCTGATTTGAATGATGATCATCCACAAGGGTCTAAATGTGTAGATAAAAAGATCCCATATGGATTTTAGAAGTTGAAGATGTTTTGAAACCTTGCACTTGATGTGCTTAGGTCAAAACGTGAAATAAGAATGCTTATGAAGTTGTGATGCTTGATTTGTCAAGGCGACATATGAAGCAGAATTTGAAGGTTAAGTCAATGTACGAGGAAAAATATTTTTGAAAACTATGCATGGGGTTCTTTTAAGAAAAATGTGTTTAACGTTTTTGAAACCTTATATATAATACTTTTGAAATCATAAAGTAGGTGTATTAGATAGATATATTTACAAAAATGTTTTAAAATCATGCGAGATGAATTTTGAAATTATGTATAAGGTTTTTGAAAGACATGAATGATGCTTTTCGAAATCATACACTTGATAAGAAAATGTATTGTGTTAATATTGTCTTCAGACTATATGAAATATTTTGAAATTAGGAGGGTTGGTTTTGATAACATGGCCAATGTTTTTGAAATAACATAGACAATGAATCTAGAAAAATTGTTTTCAAACTATATGAAATGTTTTGAGATCATGAAGATTGTTTTGAAATTCTTGTACTGTGTATGTTGAAAAATCAAAATGTAATGGGTATGAGATTTGGAAACACCCTTAGTTATTTAACCAAGGATTCAAAGGCACAGATGTGCAAAAGCATGATTACTCATAATGTCACTTTATTTTCTGTACTTTGTTTCTTAGAGTGAAACGAGTACTTAAAATTTTTGAGAGAATCATGAGCGATCATTTGAAAGAGAGAAATCACGAGAGTAGTTTGTAAGGAACATAGTTCCTTAATGCAGGTATCATAGGAAAATCATACACACATGTAACTATACTTGTATATCAGAATTTGTGAACAACGATTTATTTATAAACAAAACAGATTGTTTCACATTACAAGGAAACAAAAGAACAAAAGCATAAGACAGCAACATCTTCTAGTCAGCCAACTGCTCATCCGTGGGTTGGATTTGCATTAGCAAGCTTTGGGCAGTTGTTCCTGAAATGGCTCGTATTGCCACAGTTGTAGCACGATCCAGACGGAAAGCGAGCTTGAGTAGGGTTGACTTGGAGTTGATTTGGACCACCTTGGTTTGGGGTAAATCGACAAACATTTGCCAGGTGACCGAGTCGCCCACATGATGCACACAAACGACACTGTAGGTGAGCTAAGTGGTGTGCATTACATTTGTCGCATATTGGGGCTGTTCCCTTGTATTGCTTCCTAACAGGTGGTGTTGCCACCCGATTGGGTCCTATTTGATTTGGTACTGCTGCAACACAAACTTTTGCTGTATGACCTTTAAGTCCACAAATTTGGCATTTGCGGCACTTCACATTAGGGTGATGATGAAGGGTACATTGGTTGCACAAGGGTTCAATTCCGTTGTATGGCTTCCTAGCTGGTGGCCTTGCCACATGGCTAGGTCCCGCTTGATTAGGTGTAACCGCTGCGGGTTTCCTTGAAGCCTTACGCTTCCTTGATTTTGGTGCTGGCTTGACTTCTGCTTCCTTTGGTGGCTCTTGAGTGGCTTCATTGTCGAGACGAGAGGCTTCATTGTTGAGACGAGCCATGGCAATGCCTAAATCCACAGTCTTCTGAATCACTTCGCCTATTTGCTGGACAAATTTGGCTGTTCGCTCGGGCGTTTGACCAGTGCTGAGAGGAATAGACATTCTAGAAGGAAATGAAAGACATAGGAAGAAACGAGTGAAAGGTTATTGGATAATCAATACAGAATGGTAACGAATGAAAATTGTGATCATTTGTTTGTTACCTAAGGCAAACAAATGAGATGGTGACAAATCAAAGTAAATGGGTCAAAAATAATGTATCGCGAAGACATGCTCGCCTATAAGTGAACACTCATTCCAAGAATTCCCAGGTAAGCACAACTGGTCTCGCGTCTGATGAGATGTATACGAAGTGCTTGCCTAGACAGAAAACCCAGAATACAGGCATTCACCCTTCCAGTTTGCATGTGTTCACATTATTTAAAACCCAAAACCTTGACGAGATTTTGAAAACTCAAAGGGGTTCAAAACCATATAATAGAGAGTTCAAAACCTTACAACAGAGGGTTCAAAACCTAGTAATCAATCATCCTAGAACAGATGATTAGTTTTCAAAGCGGTTTTGAAATTTATGTTCTTGTTGTGGTTGTCGCCTAAGGATAGGTGACAGTATTGTTTTATGACTAAACGCAAGTAAACTCGCGTTAGGGTCCTAAGAAGGTTATAGACTAGGTCAAAGCATTACTAATAACCTAATTCCCTATAACCATTGGCTCTGATACCATCTTTTCTGTCACACCCCGACCAAGTAGAACATACAAAATGTGGCGGAAATGTCGGGGAGTGTTGTAACAGAATTAATTGTTTCAAATCCATGGCAATTGAAGTTTCGTTTTATTGATTAAAAGTGTTACAATGTCTTAACAAACAAGGAAATACAACATAATTAACTAGTCTTGCATCTTTTATTGTCACAAAGGCCCATGTCCGCCTAAGTGTATCTTGATCAATCCTATGCTTCATTTCCTGAAACACATGTGAAAATAGGTACGTCAGCATAAAAATGCCGGCGAGTACATAGGTTTTGTGAAAATAAGATTCATGACTTGTGTTTAAGAAAATGTTTAGTCATGAACCTTGTAATTTGCTTTGTCTTTGTAAATCATTTGAAAAACAATAAGTTTAGATGATACGTATAAATAAGAGAATAATGCATGGTTAAATGAATAACCATGTAAAATGAGTTTGTATAAGTTAAGTTGATTGTAAAACAATGTATTGTGAAAAGTATGTTATTTGTATAAAATGTTATATGTCATAAACTGAAATGATTCAAATAACGCTATGATATGTAATACCATACAAACACTTATATATAGGAAGTACCAGCGGCGTATCCACCATGCTTGTATCATATTACACACGCCTCGTTACTTAATCACTTACTCAAACCAAACCAATCAATGTAATAAGTCTATGTTTAAACCAATAGTCAAAAGTCCTTGTATAAACCATGTCAAATGTTTATAATCCAAAAGTAGTCAAGAAATGTATGACCAAAATGATATGTATGGTAAGTAAAATTAAGACTACTTACACCATAAGTAAAAATGTACAAAACAAAGTATTGAAGTAAAACTTGGTTTAAATCAAAGTTATGTTTTGTAAAATATATGCATGCTATACTGAATATGAACATTTATGCGGTATTGTGAAAATTCATACATCCAAGCCTTGAGACAGCCGGATAACCCTTTTAGTTAAGGTTATCAAAAGAATATGTTTTCGGATTCGGTCATTCCTTACGTCCAAACAAACCCGAGATTTCAGGAATGGGATTTGTCAAGTCCTATGGTACCACTACCTACTACCGAGCGGCATGATCGGTGTTAATGAATGTACATTGTCTCATTTAAACAAACCAAATGCCATACCAAAATGTAAGCATGTGATGAAGATAATGTACCTAGTATGCTAGAGTAAACATACAAGGTAGAGCTGTAAAACAATGTGTCCATATGTTACTGGAACATATGCAACAGAGATGCAATGTAAAATGATGTACTAAGTATGCTAAGTTAACATACAAAGTAGAAAAGTCATGTAAATCAATGTGCTAGCATGCTATCAGTCAACATACATAGCAGAAATGTAATGTAAATCATGTACTAATGAACATAACAAGTATATGATGTGAAAACAGGAAAGCTTGAAAGTAACAAGTAGGCACATGTGTTCCACCCCAAAACAGTTTGGAAAACAGTAAAAGAGGGGTCTATGTACTCACTTGAGATTGCTCAGTAGTCCTTGAGTAACAACTAAACAATGCTAGAGATCACGGAATCAAACGGCACGAAGGGTCCCCGAATGCTAATCTCGATCCAAGAACCCAGGTATGAAACAATGGTTTCAACTTAGAGCTCTCAAATCCAGATTCTTGTGAGAAATGAGGTTGGGGTGATGGGGTATTTATAGTTTTTGGGTAACCGTTAAGATCGTTTCATGTAAACCATGCTTTAATCGCATCCGTACAAGTGTCGGAACCTTATGGTAGCTAAAAATGATCCTTATCATCTGACTAAGCAATTAGGAATGTGTGGGTGTGGTTAAAACAGCTGGAACCTGCTGTTAAAAACATTGAATCTGTTTTGATAGTCGGACGCGGCCCGCTTCAGGATCAGATAAGTGTAATGCGGGCCGCCTGGCCTGCCTGATCAGCCAATATGTTTCAGAAATGACAGTTTCAGTCCCTGCATATGTTTAAGGCCATTCCCGACACTTCTAAGGCCCGTAAAGCCAACTTTAAGGCCCTAAAATGATGCCTAAATATTGTGGACATGAAACATGCTCAGAAATATGTCGGATGTTGGTTCGTTTGGTCGTACGAACGCGATGTTCGCTTAATTACGACGGAATGCGCACAAGCGCGAAAAACGATCCAAATGACGTGACGAATGGATTTTTCTTATGCCAACCACTAAAATAAAATATTATAGTGCTTACATAAATTTTTGGATGTCCGGATGTATTCAGAACGTAAGTTATGCGCGAAAATGCAAACTTGTGCACTTTTTGACACTTTTAGTCCCTGAATGACCCAAAAGTTTATTTTAGCACACCGAACCCCTCAAAGCCTATTTCTAAGCTATGTAAAGGATATTTATGGTATGTTTAACTTATGGTCATGTTCCGGAATGTTCGTTACAGTTCAAATTGGCATACTTTCGCAGTTTGTCAAGTTTAGTCCCTGTAAGCGAATTAACTTGTTTTTGCCATACCAAAGCCTTCAAAACTTATTTCTAAGTTATGTAAAGGTTATTTAAGGTATGTTAAGCCTATGTCACTATTCCGGAGTGTTTGTTGCATTAAACTGGTTATATTTACGCATCGGTGCGCGTATAACCTTCCAGAAAGCGATTTAGAGTTTGGAATTGATCAAAAATTGATATGTGCAAATGATACACATATTTTTACAAATCCCAAGTATGAAATATAATATTTCATTGGTTCGGTATTTGTTTGATAGCCGTGAAGGAACAGGTGTTACACTAGTGGGACTAGGAAGTTCAGTCTGAGAGGCTGGGAGGATAGTCTAGTGGGACTAGGAGATTCAGTCTGAGAGGCTGGGAGGATAGTCTAGTGGGACTAGGAGATTCAGTCTGAGAGGCTGGGAGGATAGTCTAGTGGGACTAGGAGATTCAGTCTGAGAGGCTGGGAGGATAGTCTAGTGGGACTAGGAAGTTCAGTCTGAGAGGCTGGGAGGATAGACTAGTGGGACTAGGGGAAATTACTTGATTGCTTATTGGTGACTAACATGTTCATTTGATTATATGATTGATTATTTGTGCATGTGTGTGTTTATTAAAGGTCATCACGTAGGAACCGTGAATATTAACTCGGGCACATATTATTATCCATATTGTCTATGATATTTTGACTTCCCGAGCAGGCAGCCTACGCATAACGAAACACTAGCGCACGAGAATACATGGAACTCAATCTTTACGTCAACGGATGTCGGGGGCACATCACGTTCTACGCGGAACGAAACGCTAGTGCACAGGTATACGCGAAACTCAATATGTACGTCAACGGAGGTTGAAGCACGTCACATACGACTGTCGAGGCGAGGCCTTTGAGAAGGAACGATGACGCAAATTTAACGACGATGCTAGATCCCTGTCAGCAGGAGAACTAACGATCAGGAAACGACAACTTGTCACGCGATCCTGCAACGACACGAATCACGCCAGGGAGAAGACGATTGTCTCCGCACCCCCCCCTACCTAACTAATGACGAATACGCTATGTTCGACATTCCATGGTAATGTCACCTAACAATTGGTCGTCACACGCAATCCCAGGTAAAGTCCTCAAATTTCTTTTATTGGAATTTCGAATTTCACACTTACTGAGTAGATTTTCGTATCTCTACTCCTCTTAATGGTCATTGTATCACGATCATTTCTTTACAAGTTACATACATGGTTTTTCGCTGTGACCATGCCGAAAGTTTTCTTGTCGATATATATATTTATTATCGGATTGCGCTAAAACCAAGTTCAGTTGTTTGAACTTGCCCATTACACACATTTACTTCAGAGCATCATATGATGTATTGGGAGCATCATATTCCAAATTTGTTTTAACAAGTGTTTTCATTTGTTTCGAGTCGTGGTAAACTTGTTTGGTATTCGACTCCATTAAATTGTTGATTTCGACACCTTGTGGTGGTATTTTCACTTATTTGAACTTTGCGCTAAACTCGTTTACATATCTTATGCCCGGATTTAATTATTTATTTATTGATTTAGATTAAATCTGCTTTGATTTATCACATTACAACAGTCTTAATACAATTGTATGTTAAGACAATGGTACACAAATTCATTTCATATTCCGGTGTACCTCATAACGGTTCTTTCAACATCGATCGAATGCTTTGCGACATTCATTGCTTCTTCATCTTCGATCGAAAACATTATTTCTTTGATGTTCAAATTTCAATTGAAAATCCTATGATGCTTGTTTGGAACAAGCGTTCAGATTTATTTCGTTGAATCTTCATTTGACTTCAAACACGGTGAATTTGTTTGATCACCGCTATTATAGAGTTATTTAAATCACTACGACACCTTGTGGTGTCAGTACAAACTTGTAGCTTGGGCTAATTATATGATTGAGCATTTCATGTAAAACAACAGGTGATACTTGTTCGATCACCGCTATATTCGAATTACTTCATTCACTAAGACACCTTGTGGCGTCGGTATAACTTGCAGCTTGTGCTGATCACGATCGAGCGTTTCATGCAAACTATTTGAGATTGTTGATTCTAAGTTCATCTAGTGGATGTTATTGCTTCTAGAACTCATTTACATGTTATAAACGTTCATATGGAATTCGATTGGTCGAAGTTCCTGTTCATTGTTGGATCCTTGTTAACTTAGTCGCACTGGTGACTGTATCATTACGTCTCGTTTCCTTTGACATCAATTACTGAAACACATTTCTTTTAAACCGTTGGGATTCCTATTGTGGAGGAATGTTATTAAATTCACCTGATTCGAATAAGTCTTGTTTCGATTACGCGGTCATTCACTTTGTTATTATTCGGACTTACCTGCGAACAACACAATTCTGAGGAGATAACATAGTCTAAATTTCGAGGACGAAATTTCTGTAACAGGGGGAGAATGTGACAACCCGTGATTTACGGCACCTAATTACGTGATTAACAAGTAATTAACGCGATAATAAATAGTGTTTACAGCACAACTTAACTTAATTAGGCCTTTGGAGTGCCTAGGAACGTCTATCCGACTTTACAGTGCGCGAATGGTGATTTGCGGAGAAACATGCTAAACGTTAAGCGACAACGAACTGATCCCGTATAAAATACTGACAACACCAACAAGTATGGATGTTACTTGAATATTTTATGTTTATGAAATTAATTCTATGAATTTATTGGGCTTCCGTGCGATACAAATGCAACGTGAACTAAAAACGCGATAGCAGGAAACGCATCGGCAACAAAACGGAAGCTACGGAGACGCCTGTCACCTTCAGAACTTACATTTTACGCTAAATTTAGCTCCGTAATGAAATTTTAGCAACTACAGTCGAAACCGGATTAGAAAACGGATTAAAGACGGCAACGATACAATTTTTCGCGATTATTACCGTGACCGACGAACGGGCGCGCAAACAACGACTACCGACCGTATTTTTGTGTATTTTAATTTTTGACGTTAAACGGAGTTCAGGGTTTTGACAACGGGTCTTGTAGGATTTACGGGCCACTTACGCACGGGGATTGAGCTTGTGGGCCCTGGGCCCAAGCCCAAAACCCACAAGCCTAAACCTTTACATAGTTCATTAGATCTTATGAGGTCTCTACTAAATATTACCCAAATCCCTTCATATCTTTTCAAATCTACACAAAATATATGCAGAATCCTGACTAAATCTACAAAATCACACAAGATCTCTTGAGAAGATCTCCATATTCTCTATAAAAGAACCAATACCCTCTCATTTTCTATCATCTCTCTCTATTGCACAGACTCTAAGTCTGCCTTACCCTTCCCTCTCGATCCACTGGTCAAGATGACCGGAGCCGGGTATGGCGGTGCTCCGACGTCCCCTTTCTTCTCCGGTGAACCACACCTCCCATTTCTCTTCTGTTTTACCGGACGTACACCCCCCTTGTTAATATCCGGCAAGCACAAAAGGGCTCCGGCTGAGCTCCAGCCGGCGACATTCACAGCCAAACACCCCTGTTTCTTGCTGATTAACGGCCGACCACCACCACCACAGTCCGGTGGTGGTGCGACGACGAAGACAGAGACAAGAGAGAGAGAGAGAGACGAGACGAGACGGAGAGAGAGGAGAGAGAGCAGCGGAGTTACGTGGCGGCGCCGCCGCTACGGCGGCGGTGATGGTGGTCCGACAGGCGACAGGTACGGGTTCAAGACTGGTTCGACTCACGTGAGGGGCCTGAGTCAGTTGCAGACGGCTTCGATTCAACCCGGTTCAGTCTCGGGTCAGGTTACGGTCAGTCGCGGTTTAGATGGGTTCGGGTTAGTGTTCGGCTCAACTCGGTTTGACTCGGTCAACCGAGTCAACTCAGTTAACAGATGGGTTCGGGTCAACAACCGGTCAACAGAGATGTTCGGGACAGATGCGGGTTCGGTCAGGCGGCTCGGGCAGACGGTTCGGTTAACTCAGTAAGCGAGTCAGCTCAGTCAGCGAGTCGACTCGGGACAGACGAGTCCACTCGGTTTGGTTTGGGTCAGTCGGTTCGAGTCAGATTAGGAAGCGTTTCGGTCGACTCGGTCAAACTCAGTCAACTCAGCGAGTTGACTCGGTCAGCTCGGCTTTCGACACAAGAAGATGGTAAAGATTTTACGGCACAATACATTTCATTATTCTTATAATCTTATTTATTTCGTGAACGAGCTCGAACCGATACAAACTAGTGCTTAATTTACATTTTTGTCGCTTTTACGAAAATTATACATATTGATATTGAGAATATTGTTGAGTTTGACAAAATATATCGACACGTGGTTGTCGGGGGCGTCCAAAAACAGAGGAAACTCTGCCCGTTTTTCGAGAAAATCCGTAAAAAGGAACGTGTTTTATTATAAAACAAACATCGGATTCAAATGATATTTTGGAAAGACGAATACAAGCATATAGTTTCTTTCGATAACACTTTACAACTTACAATAAATGACGAGTCGGAAATTTATTTACAACAAATAAATATAATTATTATATTTATTATAAACTTCGGAATTTCGACAACTCCTTTATAAAGTCAATATAATTATTTATATTGTTTCAAACGCCGAACACACATTCGTTTATAAAAATAAATATAGTTATATATTTATTTTCAAACACGACAATCCGACGATTCTTTCATGAATATGACTTTTTATATTCACGTCAAACGCCTAAATGGCATAGACATACACTTTGATAAATATCATACGAGACGTATATACGATACGAATTGGTTATACGTTATTTTCATACAAACTTTTGAACATACACGTACGATTTCTCGAGACAACTAACGCGATTATAACAATATATTTATATACTTTTATATAAATATTCATATATTTTAAATCTCTCGAGAAAGATTGATACACTAGTTTAATCAGTTAAGAATTGACATTTGGTGCTACGGTATAAGGATTAGGGTTTAGTGCTTGGTGTTGTTCGTAGTCTGTGGCTGGAGATCGGTTTTATGGTGTGCATGGTTTCTGGATTTTCGTTGAATTAGGGAGAGGTGTCCAACTTTTGATGAGTGAACGTAAAAAACCTGGGGGTAACTCCCCGACTAATCAGCCGGAGTCGGAGTTATTTGACAGTGATGGGTTCCCAAAATCGCCTTGTGTAGCGGATGGCAGGAATGAACATTTGATCGATGATTCTGGATCTACACCTGGAACAGTGCCTGTTCGTGGTATTGGCCTTCGTGTGACCAATATCGAGGGTAATCCAATGTTGCCGAGGAGAGGTATGTTTTTCACTAGTAATGTTTCGGTACCTCAGCAGGAGTCGAAAAAGTTTAATGTCAAAGACGAATTGACCAAGATCACATCTCCGGTCTCTTTATCGGAATGTGGGGGTGTGGAGACGGGTTTGGCAGGAGATAGCAAAACGCAAGGACCTCTTCAGGTTAATGAAACTATACCTAAGCCCATGTCATATGCTGAATCGGTAAGTGCTCAGAATGTAAAGAAAATAAACTTTCGTTCCTTGGCTAGTTCAGTAGTACAAGAGGGCTGTGATATTGTGTTACCGAGGGAGTCTGTCCGTACGGTGCAAGATAAGCTGGCTAACACCCTTTATGGGTACTTTCTAGGAGATCGTGTGGCTTTCCCAGTGGTTGATTATTTTGTGCGTGTGAACTGGAAAAAATATGGATTACAGAAAACTATGATGAATGCGAACGGTTTTTTCTTCTTCAAATTTAAAGATGAAACTGGTATGTCGAATGTTCTTAAGGATGGGCCATGGATAGTTCGGTCGCAACCGTTGTTTCTTAATAATTGGACCCCAACTACTAAACTTGAAAAGAAAGAGGTTAAGAAGGTACAATTATGGGTTAAAATTCATGAAGTGCCTATTGCAGCCTACACGGAAGATGGTCTTAGCCTTATTGCAACAACTATTGGAGAACCAAAAATGCTGGATCAGTTTACTACGTCTATGTGTGTGGACTCATGGGGTAGGAGTAGCTATGCTAGAGCCCTAATTGAAATATCGGCTGATAAAGACTTTCGGGAGGAGATTACTATGGCCATACCTGAATCTGAAGGGGAGGGTTTTATTAAAGAAACGATGTATGTGGAGTATGAATGGAGCCCACATCGGTGTGCGACTTGTTGTGTGTTTGGTCACAATATTGATAAGTGTCCGAAGCAACCGATGAAACCAATCAAGTCTTTGCATGATGAGCAAAATCAGAATGGTCCTAAAAAACGATCAACCAAAAAGATGCAGGTGGTGGATCAGGAAGGGTACACAGAAGTCTATGGTAAAAAAAGCTGCTAAAAAAGTTGGAATTCCTGTCAATACGCAAAAATCCAGATTTGAATATCGTCCTGTCGGACTGAAATCAAAGGGAGATAGTAACAAGGCTTCTACTTCGAATAGTAATAGATCGAATAACCCTTTTGATATTCTCAATGAAGTGGATGATGATTCGGGTGCCAGGACCAAGAATTCGGGTAAGGGCAATGAGGATACTGATGACGATGTAGAAGAAGTGTACAATGAAACGGATAGTTTTTTGACGGAAGGTACTCTTAATATTAAAAGCAAAGGGGCAAGCACTCCTCCTCCGATAGTTATCAATGGTTAGTATCGCATCATGGAATATTAGGGGGTTGAACCGCCCTCTCAAACAGAAGGAGGTTCGTCAGGCAGTCAGAGAGTTTAATTTGAGCTTGTGTGTGATTCTGGAGTCTCATGTGGATGTTGGTAATTTGGGTAAAGTGTGTAACTCCGTGTTTCGATCGTGGGATTGGAGTTCTAATGGAGGGTGTTGTAATAAAGGAACGAGAATTATTATCGGATGGAACCCGGCTATTTTTGATGTCATGATTTTGTCGCAGTCTCCTCAGGTTATGCATATTCAGCTTGTTTTTAAAATTGATAAAAGAATGGTGTTTTGCTCCTTCGTTTATGCTGATAACTATTATGTCTCACGTAAAGAATTATGGCATAATTTGTCCTTGCACAAAGTTCTGGTTGGGAATAAACCTTGGTGTATCATGGGTGATTTTAACACGGCTTTGAATATTGAAGATAATTCTATGGGTTCGTCGTCGGTCTCTATTGGTATGAGAGATTTTCAAGAGTGCGTGGATGATATTGAGGTTGTTGATATTAATCGTATGGGGATCCACTATACTTGGAGTCAAAAGCCGAAAAATGGGATAGGCCTTATGAAGAAAATAGATCGAATCATGGGAAACACGGCTTTTGTTGCTGAATATCCGAACTCTATTGCTTTTTTCAAGCCTTACAGAATTTCCGACCATTGTCCGTGTATCCTATCTTTTCCGGAAGCTAGTAGAATGAAGCCGAGATCGTTCAAGTTTCCTAACTTTTTGGTTTACAAACCAGAATTTTTGGGAATTGTTAAGAACATTTGGGATTCTAGTGTGAGTGGAGTTCATCAGTTCCGTTTGGTGAAGAAACTTCGGTTGCTTAAGCAGCCGATTCGCTCGTTGTTGTTCAAACAAGGCAATCTTCACAAGAAAGTGGAAGGATATCGATTGAAACTGGACGACATCCAGCAACGTATTGATCAAGACCCGAGTAATGTCGAGCTCCGTGTGGCTGAAAAGGAGGCTAGCCGTGATTTTCTAGAAGCTTCGCTGGATGAGGAGCGTTTTCTTAAACAGAAGTCAAAGGTTGATTGGCTAAGGGCGGGGGATTCAAACTCTGCTTTTTTCCATTCTTCTCTTAAAATCAGAAATCATTGCAGCCGAATAGATGTGATTAAAGGTTCGGATGGAAACCTCTATGAAGGTGATGCGGTTTATCAAGTTTTTGTTAATCATTATCAGAATTTTTTCGGTAATCAAGGGGATATTTCTCTCTCTCCGGCTCCAGATTTATTTTCTAAAGTCATTGATCCTCAAAAAGCTTCTCATATGATTCGACATGTAACTGTGGAGGAGGTAAAAAAAGCTATGTTTTCTATTGGCATTGACAAAGCTCCTGGTCCGGATGGCTATACAGCCGCTTTCTTTAAGAGTGCTTGGCCTATTATAGGTAATGATGTTACTAGTGCCATTTTGGATTTTTTTGAAACAGGTAATCTTCTTCGGGAATTGAATCACACTACTATTGTTCTTATTCCGAAGGTCACAACTCCTGCGACTGTTATTGATTATCGGCCAATTGCTTGTTGTAACGTTCTATACAAGTGTATAAGTAAGATTGTTGCTGATCGAATAAAAGGTGTGCTAAATGATATTGTTAGCATTAATCAATCGGCGTTTGTTCCGGGAAGGAGAATATCTGATAATATTATGCTTACGCAAGAATTGATGCATAATTACCATAGAAGTATGGGTCCTCCTCGGTGTGCTTTTAAAGTTGATATCCAGAAAGCTTATGACACTGTTGATTGGAGATTCCTCAAGAGTGTTTTACTTGGGTTTGGTTTTCACGGCAAGATGGTTGATTGGATCATGGTTTTGGTGTCTACAGCTTCGTTTTCAGTCTGTGTCAATGGGTCTGTGCATGGTTACTTTAAAGGTGGTTGCGGTTTAAGACAAGGGGACCCGATCTCTCCTTATCTTTTCACTCTAGTCATGGAAGTCCTAACGGCTATTCTTCAGCATGCGGTTCGTATTGATTCATCCTTTAAATTTCATAACAAATGTGAGAAACAGCAAATTATCAATCTTTGTTTTGCGGATGACTTGTTCATTTTTGCTAGAGGAGAAGTAAATTCGGCGAGATGTATATTGACATCTCTTTCT
The DNA here is from genome assembly GCA_030545235.1 of Helianthus tuberosus. Lineage (NCBI taxonomy): Eukaryota > Viridiplantae > Streptophyta > Magnoliopsida > Asterales > Asteraceae > Helianthus > Helianthus tuberosus. The sequence goes on along the minus strand of CM060403.1, from coordinate 54,485,892 downwards.
AAGTTTACAAAGATGTCGGGGTTAGTTCCTAGTAATCAGAAAAGCACGATATTCTTTTGCAATGTTAAAAGTCATGTCAAAGATGCTATTCTGGACATTATGCCATTTGTGGAAGGAAAATTGCCTGTCAGATATTTGGGTGTGCCTCTAATTTCTTCTAGACTTGGGTATAATGATTGTCGTGTTCTTATTGAAAGATTAGAGAAACGTATCACCAATTGGAGGAACAAGTTGCTCTCGTTTGCTGGTAGACTACAACTCATTACTTCTGTCCTCTCTTCCATGCATATTTATTGGTCGTCTGTGTTTATCCTTCCGGTTAGGATAATTCAGGAGCTAGAAGCTAGAATGCGAAACTTCCTTTGGTCGCAAGAGAGTTCGTTTAATAAAGGTAAATCTAAAGTTTCTTGGAAAACTGTTTGTACTCCAAAATATGAAGGGGGATTGGGCATTAGACGGATTGGGGATATGAATAAGGCTCTTATGTCTTCTCACATTTGGAGTATCGTTTCTAAGCGTGATTCGTTGTGGGTTCAGTGGGTTTATAGCTATCATTTAAAAGGTAAGAGTTTTTGGGTTTGCAAAATTCCTACAAATTGCTGTTGGTCTTGGAGAAAATTGATTCAGTTGCGCCCTATGATCCGAAAACATATCTGGTCGGACGTTGGTAATGGTGCAAAAACGTCGGCCTGGTTTGATTATTGGTGTGATATGGGTCCGTTAGGCGACTTTCTAACTCCGAGAACCATTACCGATGCGGATTTTCAGCTAGATGATTCAGTGGCTAATGTCTATTCTAATGGTTCTTGGAGATGGCCGATGGCTTGGAGAGATTTGTTTCCCGTGCTCATCGATCTAGATCAGAAACAGTTAACTCCAACAAAACAAGACACACTATTATGGAAGGATGGTAATGAGTTAAACGATTTCTCTTCTTCGAATGTTTGGCATTCGATTCGATACAAGGAGCCGGAAGTTAACTGGTGCAATATGGTTTGGTTCTCCCAGTGTATCCCTCGGCATGCGTTTATGATGTGGTTGGTCATGAAAGGTAAACTTTTAACCCAAGACAAAATTCTGAAGTGGGATATTGCAAGGAGGAAAAATATGAATATGATGTGTTGTCTTTTGTGCTATGAGGATTTCGATTCTCATCCTCACCTCTTCTTTGAATGTAAGTTTTCGTCTCAAGTGTGGCATATAGTGAGGCAAAAGGTGGGTATGTCATCGGTCAACCTGAAATGGAGAGAAATTGTAGATTGGTTACTTGCTCGTGCTCGGTCAAGATCGGTGGTGGTTTATGTTGCTAAGCTTCTAGTGGCAGCTACTACTTATGTTATATGGCAAGAGAGAAATAACCGGTTATTCAAAAATCAGCTGAGACCTCCGGAGAAGGTTAGTGAAGTTATTTTAAAGACAGTAAGATACAAGCTAATGGGAGCAAAATTAAAGAATACTGCAAATGTGCGGAAGCTGCTTGAAGATTGGGAAATTGGTGGGGATCTCGGTCATGATGATGGAGGCTGAGTAGGGTTTTTTTTTTCGTGATGTTGGTTTTTTCTAGATGTTAGTCTAGTAGTTTTTTATGTTTGTTTTATTGCTGGTTGTTTTGGTTTGGTGTTTGGTATACTTTCTTGGGGCATGTCCCATGATTGAACTAGTGTAGGTTCTCTGCACTACTTGTTTTGGATTGGTTGTGAATATATAGAATCACCGGGGTAACCCTTTACCCAAAAAAAATCTCTCGAGAACTAAGTCTTTACAAGACTTATTAAACTATTACCGACATTAGGCGAAACCTAACGAGTATAACTTAATCGTTACTATTAAGTTATCAATTTACCGTTGAATCGTTCGGTTAACGATTCGGTAGAGCTCAGACACGTAGTTTAGCTACGTTTATATTAGAAACTTATTAGATATTCCGTGTTAGGAATATTGTAGAATGCATGCTAGCGAGTCTCGTCTTGGAAACGACATCACGAAGTCGTATTTAGCTAGCTTTGCACAGGAATATTCAGGTGAGTTCATAACCCCACTTTTTACGGTTTTACATTTTATGAATGTTTTCGGGGTGGAAAGACATGCACTTTTTTTGCAAAGCAAACAAGAATTACATATTCCTAAACCATTTTACAAGCAAGTTTTAACTGACACAAATGGTTTACGAAAAGCTTATGTTTTATACCGGTTTTCAAACAAGCGTATCTCTCGGAATATGCATACCCACGAATTCTAGTTTTCTAAACTACGGGTAAATACAAGAAGCACTCTTGGTGAGAACGAGTACCAAGTATGATGCGTTTTGAGGAAGGATCAGTCTTAGAGACTGAGGGAGGATCAGTCTTAGAGACTGGGGTAAAATACATGTACAATGATTACAGACACTTACAGACATTTTTATACATGGTATGGTTAGCTTAAGGAGGGTTTACTACTTAGATCATGTGAGTGGGTAGGCGCAACTTGGGATCATTAATCCTCATTGTAGGACCGAGGGACAGGAGCGGTAGATCTATCTGGGTGTAGCGAGCCCAGCCCCAGGCCAAACAGAACGGACCTCGGGGTGACTTTGTGCCCGACGCATAAATCCGCTAGGTTTGAGTCTTCCTACTTGCACTTCACACATATCAATGGCCTTGCAAACCATTGGTGATCTCTTTATTTCCTTATTTGCTACATACCAGGGACATATATACTTACGAAACTACTTGTTCATACAAATTAAATACCATGTTTTATACAAAATTCAAAGCACAGGATTATGCGGGTATGGAGTCAAAGTCAGGGTGGGCATTGACGGTTATACGAACATTACAAATACATGGTTTTTATGAACATACTGTGTTACAAACACAACGTTTCCATATAACTTGGCAAGAAAATGACTTTTGATTCATTTTCTCAATACTATTTCAAAAACCGGTTACTCCAAAGATTTATTTCAAATCTTTCACAACTCAAAAGATTTATTTCAAATCTTTTACAAACAAACTATGAACTCGCTCAACTTTATGTTGACTTTTTCGCATGTTTCTTTCTCAGGTTACTTTTCTAAGACAATGCACGGTTGGAATAGGAGAACTATTGGAGTTTCGAGTACTCAGCGGCGTTCAGTTTCTAGAAGTCTTAGCTTTATCTGCTTCCGCTGTGCAATGAAGATACCAGTCCAGTCACGCCAGCTCTGATAATTTCGGGGTGTGACACTCACACCGGGCCGGAATGGACGGGCGTGAACTAATTACCTTGACCACTTGACCAATGCTTTGATAGAGGCATTGGGGTTTGGGCAAACACATCTAGTAGCCACATACGTTAATCGAGTTAATAACATCATCAAATCAAACTGTTGAACTGTTTTATACACACAACTGGTAACTAAACACGTTAACAAAACTTTGAACTCACCAGCGTCGTCTGACACACTTGTCTGCATGCTTGCAGGTCGTTAGATTTCTTGACATGGACTTGCTATCTGGGAGTGCTGGAGTGGTCATGGATCGAAACTCTTGGATACTCGCTTTATTGATTATGAACATATGATTCGAAACATTTGAATCACTATTTATATTATGCTTCCGCTGAATACTTGTTTTGGTTTAACATATGTCTTGGATTGATACTTTGGAGTGAATGGAATGTTTTTATTAAATATTACGCATAGTTCAGTGTGATTGGTGGCTTGGATCCTGGTACGTCACATGTCCCGCGGTGATTCCGCATGTGGTATTTTGGGGGTGTGACAGTTTGGTATCAGAGCCACTGGTTATAGTGAACTAGGTTTTAAAACGTTTTCATAAAACCAGACTATAACCGAACACCCTCGAAAATCGATCATGACACTCAGCTCCAGATTGCAAGGTTCGTCTTCTGTTTACTTTATGCATTACTTGATTAGTAGTCACACACTCACAGCTTGCATGAAACTACATACTAGATACTATGGTGACTTTATAGTGTGGCACTACTCTTCGACTTATGTGAATCGTAATCCTGTGATACATTTCGTTGTGCTATTTGAACGTGGGGGAAACTTCTAGCGCAAGTTAAGAGGCACTGAGATAAGCATGCAAATTGCCTTATTATTATGGGTGCACGCATAATAATAACGTGAGGTGTACGCGAGTTCCAGTGAGGCTTAACGAGTGTGAGAAGGGTTCTGCCCTATTGTGTGTAAACTTGGTAGTTGTAGACTTTAACGTGGTACTTGACTTTTACCTCATTTCGACTTTTAAATATGTTCCCTCTCCTTATATAGAATCATGAGTGGACGAGGACATGGACGTGGTCACATTGCGATGACCCAAGCTGAGCTGACAAATCTGATTAATACACGTGTGGCTGAGGCTTTGGCAGCCTATCAAGCTGGTACGATAAGTGCCAATTACCTTTTGTTCTTGTCTCGCGTACACAACTCTTACCCCTATAATGTGTTTTCTTTCGTCCAATAGGTCAACAAAACCAAAACAATCCACCTGCCTGTACGTTCAAGATGTTCATGGGTTGTAAGCCACAGACCTTCAATGGGACTGAAGGGGCTGTAGGACTCCTGCGATGGTTTTTTTTGGGTAAAGGGTTACCCCGGTGATTCTATTAAAACAACCGCAATTAAGTACAAGTAGTGAGAATGTGTTCCCCACTAGTTCATATACAGGACATGCCCCATATATGTAAACCAAACAAACCAAACAACCTATGACACCCCATAACCTCGCCTACTATACATCAATAAAAGATATCAAGTAGACACGACAAACTAAAACAAAATAAACCCTCATCCTCCATCATCAAAGATGAAGTTGCCACAAACTATCAGCCCCTTCACACGAACCAAAAAGAGTCTATCCATTGGAGACCTTTGTAGTAGAGGTGCTTGCCCCTTGTTTTTCCGGCACCCGAACGCCCAAAGTTTCATCATACACTACCTCAACTTCATCATCATCCGGATCTTCACTACTATTCTGCCCCATTGTTCTGTTTGTTCCAGAGTTAAGCGCACTAAAAGGGTTGTGAGTCTGAATTGAACCTTTTCCACCCTTCATATTAGTAGAAGAAGATGTATTCCCAACCATTTTCCTGTAATTCAACGGTTTATATTCAAATTTTTGTTTTTGAGTATTAACCGGAACCCCACTTTTCCTACCCGCTTTTCTATTCGTAACCTCAATGTAACCATCCCCATCTACTATAGGTGCTTTAGGATGGGGTTTAGGAGTAGGACCAACCTGTTTAGGACAATCACCACTATCATGACCAAAGACATAACAATGAGCACATCTCGGGGGCGTCCACTCATACTCCACCTTAACCTTTTCTTTAACATAATTCTCACCATCCAAATCAGGAATAGCCATAGATATCACCTCCTTGAATCCATGTTCAGCTGAAACTTCAATAAGAGTCCTTGCATAAGAACTCCTACCCCAATTTTCAGAACACATAGAAGCTGTATAAGAATCAAGCAGCAAAGGAGAACCAATTTTTGAAGCCAACATGCTCAAACCATCATCAGTGTAAGCTGCAAGAGGAACATCATGCAATTTTACCCAAACTGCAACTTTCTTGATATCTTCCTTTCTAAGGGTAGTAGTAGGGGACCATGTGTTGAGAAAACGAGGTTTATTCCGAATCAGCCAAGGACCCCCTTCAAGCACATTATTCATACCCTGTCTATCTTCAAACTTGAAGAAGAAAAACCCATTCGAATTCATCATAATTTTCTGCAAACCATGTTTTTTCCAATTTGTTTTCACAAAATATTCAACAACCGGATAAGCAATTCTATCCCCCAGGAAGTAACCATAAAGAGTATTAGATAACCTTTCATTTACCTGGCGAACAGAATCAATCGGTAGCACTACATCCACCCCATCCAATGAGATATCTGATTTTAGTGAACGAAAGTTTATTTTAGGAACTTTAGCATCCGAACCATTGGCATTACTAGTTGAATTCTCACCATTCGGGTTCTGATTTGAACCAACCCCCATCTTAACACCTCCTTGCTTGGCCTGATTGTTTAGGATCACATCCGCATAGGATTGATGTTGAGGTTCAGCATTATCTCCTTGTTTCAGATTTTGAACTCGGGAAACAGGACTCACATCATTAAGTGGTAGCACAAAAGCTACCTTTCGTTTATCAAAGACCTTCGCATAATTCTGATTAGGTGAATCAGGACAGCCAATAGCGTGATCAGTATCATTTAGCGGTAGCATAAAACATACCTTCTTATGCGGTAATTCAGAAACCCTCTCAGCCATATGTGACGTTTGTCTTGGCTCAAATGGTTTTCCGTCAATATTTTTGATCTTTCTCGCAAACACATTTGAGTTTTCTGCATTTTGATCATCCATACCGCAGAAACACAGACCAAACTACACAGCCGCAACCCTCGAGCAAAAGAATCTCAGAAAAAAATGATTTGCTGAAAGAAAACAGACCTGCCGAACCAATATAAGCAAAAGCAGTAATCAAAGCAAGGGAATCGGACCTGCTACCGCCGACCAAAACCCTAAGAATGAATGATTCTGCAAATCGGTCTACAATTGGTATCCACAATCACCAGAATTAAACCTTAATCTGATCGACGAGACCAAACTCAGATTGAAATCAAACCCTAAACACGGTAAGATCAGATTCGAATGTAAAAACCCCAATCTGCTGACCGATCCTCAAAACCCTAATCTGAGTTGTAAAGATTCGGGACAAAAGAACCCTAATCAGTAAACAATCATCGTCACAGAGCCCGGAATCAGAAAACAAAAGAAAACAGAAACCCTAAAAACGAAATCCCTAATCTGACTTCAAACGAATAGATACTAAGGAGCGAATCAGGATTCCTTACCAGTGAGAAATCAAGGCTCCCTAGATGCTAACCAATGTCGATCAAGACCAGGAATGGATTGAAGGATGTAGGGTTTCACGAAGTCGCCCAAATCGCCCAGATCAAGGCTCCGTATCCAAGTTTGTCTCAAAATCCTCAAGACTCCTGCGATGGTTTAAGAAGGCAGAGTCGGTATTTGCTATGTGTAACTGTCCTGCTGGGGACAGAGTGAAGTATGCTACTGGCACACTCGAGGATGGTGCCCTGACATGGTGGAATGCCCAGGTTCAGCTGTTGGGTATCGAGGTGGCGAACGCCACTACTTGGGACTACTTTAAGGAATTGATCAGGGAGGAGTATTGTCCTCGCGATGAGATCCAGAAATTTGAGAACGAGTATTATGACCTGAAAATGGTGGGATATGAGATTGAAGCATACGTGAAGCGGTCGTATGAGTTGGCTGACATGTGCCCGAATTTGTCCCGACCTATGTCTCGAAGAATTGAGTTGTTCATCAAGGGATTACCTCCACGAGTGAAGGGTTTGGTTACTGCAGCAAATCTCAACAACTTGATACAGATTGTCCGTTTGGCTCACAAGATCGTTGATTAGGAGGTGGAGAGTAATTCACTACCACCACGTGTTTCTGCTACTGCTACTACTGCCGCTACTACAGGCACTGCCCCCGCCACTGACAGCAAGCGTAAGTGGAACGATGTGGACAAGGCGTCCAATCTGGTACAGTCACAGAAAAGGCAGGACACCGGCAGCAATCGTAGTTTCAGCCAGTCGTCTTCGGTGAATCAGAATCAGGGCTCTTATGTTGGGAAGAAGCCGCAGTGCAACAAGTGTGGCTATCATCATTATGGGCAGTGCGTCCGGGCTTGCCGTAGGTGCGAGAAAGTGGGCCATGAGGCCAAAGACTGTAGAGCCCCACAGCCAAAGCAGCAGCAACAGCAAAATCAGCAGTATCAGAGACAGCAAAGGCAGCAACCCCATCAGAATCAGGGTTTCAAGAAAGGGTGTTATCAGTGTGGGGATGAGGGCCACTTTAAGCGGGATTGCCAATTGATTGTTGTGAAAGACCCCCCCCCCCCCCCGATTACAAAAAAAACTGAAACCCTAATTCTCTCTCACTAGCTTGGCGATTTTGTTCATCATGGCTCCCAAGATTTTTTCGTGATTGAATGTATAACAGTCTGTCATTAGTTGTTGATCTTCAATCATCTATAACGAACTTGTTAGCATGCTTATTGTATGTATAACAGTCTGTGATTAGTGGTTGTTTTTCAATCTTCTATAACGAACTAGTTAGCGTTCTTGAGTCGATCTAATCTAGGGTTTTTGTTTTGTTCTTTGCCGCCGCCTGTTTTCCTGTGTGCTCTTCGTTCATGGGATAGGTTTGCTAGTTTTAGGGTTTCTGTTTTCTTGCGTTTTCAGAGTTCTTTGGGTTTCGGGTCTTCTAGGGTTTCTTGTGCATGGTTGTTTGCTGTTTGTTCTAAGGAGAGAGTTGACGTTTTTCTGCATGGATGCGTATAAGTCCGCTGCTGAGGTTGCTACGGGAGATCGTAGTAAACCTCCTTTACAGGTTAAGGGTATCGCTAGTCGCATAGTTAACATTGATGGCAATCCGCTGCTCCCTCGACGTGGTATTGTTACTGAACCTAAAAAGATAAACATTATTGATGAACTCTCTAAGATTACTACTCCAGTTACACTAGAAACTTCGGGTAGTGGGAAAGATGGTCAAGAAAATTCGGGTAGTGGGAAAGACGGTCAAGATGGGATCATGGGTGACAAGACTGTTAATGGTAGTACTCCCAAACCTAAAACATATGCGGATTCACTCCTTGCTAAAAAGTCAGTGAAGCTGAATTTCCGTTCTCTCGCGAGTGAAAAGGTACATGAGGGATGTGATGTTGTTCTTCCAAGAGAATCTGTCCGGGTTGCTCGGGATAAGATGGCAAACACGCTTTATGGTTACTTTCTGGGGGATCGTGTTGCGTATCCTGTAGTGGAGTATTTTGTGCGGAACAATTGGAAGAAATATGGTATTCAAAAGTCGATGATGAATGATAATGGATTCTTTTTCTTCAAGTTCTCAGACGAGGAAGGTATGTTGAATGTTTTGAAGGATGGCCAATGGATTATTAAGTCACAACCGTTATTTCTAAATGTTTGGTGCCCGACTTCTAAGCTGGAAAAAAAGGGTGTAAAAAAGGTGCAGATATGGGTAAAAATCTATGATGTCCCGATTGCTGCTTACACGGAGGATGGTCTTAGTTTGATTGCAACTACAATTGGCAAGCCGAAAGCTATGGATTCTTATACGTCAGCGATGTGCATGGATATGTGGGGCCGTAGCAGTTATGCAAGAGCCTTAATAGAGGTGTCGGCTGATAAGCAACTAAGGGAGGAGATCACGTTAGCAATACCTGAACCTGAGGGGGAGGGGTTTATTAAGGAGTCGATGTCGGTTGAGTACGAATGGAACCCGCTGCGTTGTGCTCACTGTTGTGTATTTGGTCATTCTGATGATCATTGTCCGTACCAGCCTAAGATTCAGACAAATGCACGGAACGTTACTAACACTGGTAAGAAACCGGTGGTGGACGAGGAGGGGTATACAGGGGTTTATGGTAAGAAGGCTGCCAGGAAATCTGGATTCACGATTAACAAGCCTAAGCCAAAATTTGAGTACAGGCCCGTGGTAGCAAAGAAGAGTCAAGAGAAAGGGAGTGGGTCACGTGAGCCGACGGTACAATCGGCTAACCAGTTTGATATTCTTAATGATCCAAGTGTTATTGAGGTAGGGGAGAGTAGCAAGTCAGGTGATGCTCGGGTTAATGTGGAGGACGAGGTGGTGGATGAGGTTTATTCCGAGGTGGATGGGTACGAGATGGATGATTTTTTGAGGCAGGGTTCTTTTAAAAACGATTATAAAAAAGGGGCAAGCACTCCTTCTTCGCTAGTTATTAATGGTTAATATCGCCTCTTGGAATATTCGGGGTTTGAACCGCCCTATTAAGCAAGCTGAGGTTCGTCAAAATATCAAAGAGTTTAAGTTAAGTTTGTGTGCTGTTCTTGAAACCCACGTCGATCCGTGTAATCTTTCTAATATATGCAAGTCGGTGTTTCGTTCGTGGCATTGGTCTTCTAATGGGGCTCGTTGCAATAAAGGTACAAGAATTATTGTGGGTTGGAATCCCTATGTTTTTGATGTTATGGTGCTATCGCAGACGGACCAGGTTATGCACTTGCAATTGTTTTTTAAACAGGAGAAAAAAATGATGTTTTGTCCGATTATCTATGCTGCAAACTATTATGTTTCTCGTAGGGATTTATGGAGCCAGCTCTCGTTACATAAAGCGTTGGTCCGTGACGCTCCTTGGGCCATGCTTGGTGATTTTAACTCTGCTTTGAACCTGGAGGATAAATCTATGGGTTGTTCTTCTGTTTCGGCTAGTATGAGGGAGTTTCAGGATTGTGTTGCTGATATAGAGATGCTAGACGTGAATCGTTCGGGCATCCACTTTACGTGGAGCCAAAAACCAAAGAAGGGGATTGGGTTAATGAAAAAAATCGATAGAATCATGGGGAATTCGCAGTTCATAACTATGTTTCCGAATGCTGTGGCGTTGTTTCAGCCGGCTAGGTTATCGGATCATTGTTCGTGTGTGTTGAAAATTCAGGAACCTGGGAATCTAAAGCACAAGTCTTTCAAATTTGCTAATTTCTTGGTTCATAAGCCGGAGTTTCTAGACATCGTTAAGCGAAGGTGGGATACGTGTATTAATGGGGTGTTTCAGTTTTCTGTCGTAAAGAAGCTTAGGATGTTAAAGGCCCCTCTTCGAGTCTTACTGTTTCAACAAGGAAATTTGCATAGTAAAGTTCAAGACTTGCGTGTTAAATTGGATGGGATTCAGCGTAGTATTGATAATGATCCGTCTTCTGCGTTACTTCGAGAAGAGGAAATTAATACCCGTCGTGATTATCAGGAAGCTCTTTTAGATGAAGAGCGTTTTTTGAAACAAAAGTCAAAAGTGGATTGGTTGGCGGCTGGGGATATGAATTCCGCGTTTTTTCACTCGTCTCTTAAAAATAAAGTTCATCATAGTCGTATAAATGTCATTCGTGATACTAGTGGCAAGGTGTATGAGGATGATTTGGTTCACGTAGCGTTTGTTAATCACTATGAGAAATTTTTGGGTGGCACTGAAGACTCGTCTCTTATGCCAGCTCCAGACTTATTCACCAAGTCGTTGGATTTGAATGCAGCGGCTCATATGGTCCGTCCGGTCACTTCAGAAGAGGTTAAGAAGGCCATGTTTTCGATTGGTTCAGATAAAGCTCCGGGCCCAGATGGTTTCACTGCGGGTTTCTTTAAGGGTGCCTGGCCTATTGTGGGTAGTGAAGTGACGAAGGCTGTTATTGATTTTTTCTCTACCGGTAAGCTTCTTCGGGAATTAAACCATACGCTTATAGTGCTGCTTCCTAAGTCTTCCTCCCCGACAATGGTTACTGATTATCGTCCTATTGCTTGTTGCAATGTTTTTTATAAATGCATTAGCAAGATTATAGCTGATAGAATTAAAGTGGTTTTGGATGACCTCGTTAGTATAAACCAATCAGCTTTCGTGCCTGGTCGAAGAATCTCTGATAACATTCTGTTAACCCAAGAGTTGATGCATAATTATCATCGTAACATCGGCCCTCCTAAATGTGCTTTCAAAGTTGATATTCAGAAGGCTTATGACACTGTTGATTGGAAGTTTCTCAAAAGTATTTTACTTGGTTTCGGGTTTCATCACAATATGGTTCACTGGATTATGCTTTGTGTCTCCACTACAACGTTCTCGATTTGTGTTAATGGGGAGGTTCATGGTTATTTTAAGGGTAGTCGTGGGCTTAGACAGGGTGACCCGGTCTCTCCTTACTTATTCACCCTTGTCATGGAAGTTCTAACGGCCATTTTACATCATGCGGTAAGGATTGACTCTTCTTTTAAATTTCATAACAAGTGTGAACGCCAACAAATTATCAACCTTTGTTTCGCGGATGACTTGTTTATTTTCTCGAAAGGTGAGATTGCTTCGGCTAGATGCATTATGAAGTCGCTTGATTCTTTTGCTAAAATGTCCGGCTTGTTTCCAAGTGTTCAGAAGAGTACAGTTTATTTTTCGAATGTGCCATCTTATGTGAAGACTGCTATTTTGAACCTTATGCCTTTTAATGAAGGTTGTTTGCCGGTGAAATATTTGGGTGTGCCTCTTATATCCTCGCGGCTTCTTTACAAAGATTGTCAAATCTTGGTGGAGAAGCTGGAAAAACGTATTATGCATTGGAGGAATAAGTTACTTTCTTTTGCAGGCAGGTTGCAACTTATTGTCTCTGTTTTGTCTTCGTTACATATCTACTGGTCGTCAGTTTTTATGTTGCCGAACCGAGTGATCGTTAACTTGGAGGCTTTGATGCGGGATTTTTTATGGTCCCAAGATAGTGCTTTTCAGAAAGGTCGTGCTAAAGTTTCGTGGAAAACGGTTTGTGTTCCTAAGCATGAGGGTGGTTTAGGGATTCGTCGAATAGGAGACGTTAATATTGCTCTTATGGCTACGCATAGTTGGAGTATCCTTACGAACCGTCGGTCTTTGTGGGTTGAGTGGGTTCACGCGTACAGGTTAAGAGGCAAAAGCTTTTGGGCTTGCAAGGTTCCGTCTACTTGCTGTTGGTCTTGGAGAAAAATTCTTCAGCTACGTCCTTTTATGAGAAACTTTATATGGTCCGAAATTGGTAATGGCTTAGACACCTCTGCTTGGTTTGATACTTGGAGCGAATTAGGGCCTCTCGTGCAGATTTTCTCTCCTCGGCTTATCGCTAATGCGGGGTTTGACATGAACTCTAAAGTGTCCGATGTTTATTCTGATAACTTATGGAGGTGGCCAGATGCGTGGAGGGATATTTACCCGGTTCTAAATCAGCTTGATCGGTTGTCATTGGATCCAAACAAGTCTGATAAACTTTTGTGGCGACATGGTGATGATAAACTTGAGTTTTCCTCTACTCGCGCTTGGGATTCGGTAAGGCATCAGGAAGAACAGGTTAATTGGTGTAGTATTGTGTGGTTTTCACAGTGCATCCCGCGTCATGCTTTTTTAATGTGGCTGATCATGAGACGGAAGCTGCTTACTCAAGACAAAATATTGAGCTGGGATTTTTCGCGAAGAAAGAACATGAACATGATGTGTTGTTTATTATGTTATGAGGATCACGACTCTCATCATCACCTATTCTTTGAATGTAAGTTTTCGACTCAAGTGTGGGTTATGGTTAGGCATAAGGTTGGCATGGATTTGGTTCAGCCGAAGTGGGATGAAGTTGTTAAGTGGTTGCGTGATCGTGCCAAGTCGAAATCCGTTAATGACTATGTTGCAAGACTGTTAGTGGCGGCTAGTGCTTATTTCATTTGGCAGGAGCGTAACGCTAGATTATTCAAGAATCAATTGCGGCCTCCGGAAACTATTAGTGAACTTATTACTCAACAAGTGCGTTATAAACTGATGGGAGCGAAGCTGAAGGATTGTGCTAATGTTCGAAGGTTGCTTGGGGATTGGGAGATCAAGGGGTCTGAATTGCAATATGATGGCAGCTGATTAACGATTAATATATGTGTTAGTTTGTCTAGAAAGTGGTTATCTAGTGGCGTTTCTGTTTAGTGGTTGTTTTTGTTTTGGTTTGTTTTTTCTGGTTGTACTGTCATAGGGCATGTCCTATGACTGAACTAGTGTAGGCTCTCTACACTACTTGTGTTTTTTGGTTGTGAATATATAAAATCACCGGGGTAACCCTTTACCCAAAAAACAACCTCCAGAATAACAACGGCAATGCTGGAAACAACGGCAACAATGGGGGCAACGGTGCTCGTGGAAGGGTATTCACGATCGGGGCTGGGGATGCTAGGAATGACGGCAATTTAGTGACTGGTACGTTTTCTGTGAACAACCTTATTGCTTCTGTGTTATTTGATTCCGGTGCTGATTGGAGTTATGTGTCCCTAGAGTTTAGTCAGCGACTAGGGTTAACTCCCACACCTTTAGAAGTTAAGCAAGTAGTAGAATTAGCTGATGGTAAAACGATAGAATCTTCGCATGTTCTTTTTGGGTGTAAACTAGATCTCGTGGGTCTAGTGTTTTATATTGATCTCCTTCCTGTCACCCTCAGTAGTTTCGATATAGTGGTTGGTATGGATTGGCTGTCTAAGCATCAAGCTGAGATTCTGTGTAAGGAAAAGATTGTGCGTATCCCTATCCCTGATGGAGAGCCATTGTTGGTTCAGGGACATCGCAGTGGTGCGATGGTCGGTATTATTTCAGCTATGCAAGTGCAGAAATGTCTACGAAAGGGGTATCCTTCTATTTTGGCACTTGTTACTGATACTCCGTCAGGAGAAAGAAAGATTGGGGATCTGCCAGTAGTACGTGAATTCGCCGATGTATTTCCTGAGGAGCTTCCTGGTTTACCTCCTCACCGTCAAGTAGAATTCCAGATTGATCTTGCACCGGGAGCAGCTCCAATCGCTCGTGCTCCGTACCGTTTGGCACCTGGAGAGTTGCTGGAGTTGTCTAATCAGCTGCAAGAGTTATTGGACAGAGGCTTTATTAGACCCAGTTCTTCACCTTGGGGAGCCCCAGTTTTGTTTGTAAAGAAGAAAGACGGGTCCTTCCGCATGTGTATTGATTATCGGGAACTCAACAAGGTGACTATCAAGAACCGTTACCCATTGCCACGCATCGACGACTTGTTTGACCAGTTGCAAGGGTCAAGTTATTATTCGAAGATCGACTTAAGATCATGCTATCATCAGGTGAGAGTCCGAGAGGAGGATGTTCTGAAAACGGCTTTTCAAACGCGCTATGGGCACTATGAGTTCTTAGTTATGCCGTTTGGGTTGACCAATGCACCAGCGGTCTTCATGGATCTCATGAACCGCGTGTGCAAGCCGTATCTTGACGACTTCGTTATTGTTCTCATCGATGACATTTTGATCTACTCCAAGAGCAAGGAGGACCACGAGCGGCATTTACGTCTTATCTTGGAGCTCCTGAGGAAGGAGCAGCTTTACGCGAAGTTTTCTAAGTGTGATTTCTGGATTCGGGAAGTACACTTTCTTGGGCATATTGTCAACGAAATGGGGATACATGTGGATCCTGCCAAGATTGAAGCTATTAGGAATTGGGCAGCACCGAGGAATCCTTCGGAGGTGCGACAATTTCTGGGACTTGCAGGGTACTACCGTCGGTTTATTCAGGATTTCTCAAAGATTGCTCAACCTCTTACCTCCTTGACACAGAAGAACGTTGTGTATTCTTGGGGAACAAAACAGGAGGATGCTTTCCAACTATTGAAGCAGAAACTATGCAGCGCACTGATCTTGTCTTTACCAGAGGGTACCGAAGATTTTGTGGTTTACTGTGATGCTTCGATTCAGGGTCTCGGTTGCGTGTTGATGCAATGCGAGAAAGTGATAGCTTATGCTTCTCGTCAGTTGAAGGTACACAAGAAGAATTATACGACTCACGACTTGGACCTAGGGGCTGTGGTATTTGCGTTGAAGATTTGGAGACATTATCTGTACGGTACCAAATGCACTATCTACACCGATCACAGGAGTCTCCAGCATATCTTCGATCAGAAGGAGTTGAATATGCGGCAACGTCATTGGATAGAGCTTTTGAAGGATTATGAGTGTGCCATCAAGTATCATCCGGGGAAAGCTAATGTTGTGGCTGATGCACTTAGCCGAAAGGAGACGAAACCTAAACGTGTTCGCGCTCTATAGCTTACTATTCATTCCGGTTTACCTGCTCAGATTTGTTCCGCTCAGATCGAGGCCTTGAAGGAAGAGAACATTGAAGCCGAGTACTTGCGGGGCATGGAAAAACGACTGGTGGTGAGATCTGACGGTATTTATTATTTCATGGAGCGGGTATGGGTTCCTTTGTACGGTAATCTTCGAGACCTTGTGATGGATGAAGCGCACAAGTCTCGGTATTCTGTTCACCCGGGCTCAGACAAGATGTATCAGGATCTCAGGGTTATGTATTGGTGGCCAAAGATGAAGGCTCACATTGCGACGTACGTGAGTAAGTGTTTGACTTGTGCTAAAGTCAAAGCAGAGCACCAGAAACCCTCGGGTCTACTTCAGCAGCCAGAGATACCCACGTGGAAGTGGGAGCAGATTGCCATGGATTTCGTTACAGGGTTATCGAGAACTCAGGCCGGAAACGATACTATTTGGGTGATTGTTGATCGTCTCACGAAGTCAGCGCATTTTCTGGCAATCAAGGAAACAGATAAGTTCTCACAGCTTGCGGCAGTTTATCTTAAAGAGGTGGTTTCTAGGCACGGGGTGCCAACTTCTATCATCTCAGATCGAGATCCGCGTTTCACTTCTGAATTATGGCAGTCAATGCATAAATCGTTTGGTTCACAACTCGATATGAGTACCGCTTATCACCCACAGACGGATGGTCAGAACGAGCGCACCATTCAGACACTTGAAGACATGCTTCGGGCATGTGTGATTGACTTTGGGAAAGGGTGGGAGAAACATTTTCCATTGATAGAATTCTCCTACAACAACAGCTACCACACTAGTATTCAGGCAGCTCCATTCGAGGCACTGTACGGGCGAAAGTGCCGTTCTCCTCTCTGTTGGGCTGAGGTGGGTGACAGCCAGATCACAGGTCCTGAGCTTGTACTTGAAACTTCAGAAATGATTGTTCAGATCAGAAACCGTATGGCAGCAGCGCGAGATCGTCAGAAAAGCTACGCCGACAAGCGTAGAAAGCCTTTGGAGTTCGAAGTTAATGATCAGGTCATGTTGAAAGTTTCACCGTGGAAGGGTGTTGTACGCTTCGGGAAGCGCGGTAAGCTTAATCCGCGTTACATTGGGCCATTTAAAATCTTGGAGCGTATCGGTAAAGTCGCTTACAAGCTTGAATTGCCTGCTGAGTTGGGCAATGTTCACGATGTCTTCCATGTCTCACAGTTGAAGAAATGTTTGTCTGATGAAACACTGGTTGTACCGTTTCAAGAGTTAAAGATCGACGACAAGTTACAGTTTGTCGAAGAGCCTATTGAGATCATGGATCGGGAGGTCAAAGTGCGTAAACATAGTCGTATTCCGATTGTTAGAGTTCGTTGGAACTCAAGACGTGGACTGGAGTTCACGTGGGAGCGTGAGGACCAGATGAAGCTTAAATATCCTCAACTTTTCCTTAAAGACAAGTCTAAATCTGGTAAAGCTGGTGAATTTCGGGACGAAATTCCTCTTCAAGTTGGAGATGATGTGGCAACTGAGCAAAATCCGCAACAATCTTGATTTCTCACTTCACTCCTCTGTACTTACTTATCAAATTTCGGGACGAAATTTCTTTCAAGTTGGGGATGATGTGACAACCCGAATTTTCAAGGTTAGTTACATTTTAATTTGTTATGATCTTAACTCCGTTAAAATCTAGACGTTGTAATGACTCGGTTAAGTAGTATGTGCTGGGTCGCAAGTGTAAACAGGAAACCACAACACATATGATTGGGTCTAGAGCCCAACTCGGTCTTACAAACCCACTCAACTAAACCGAGCCCACCTTTCTTTTAATATTGAACCCATCTCCTAATATCTTGTTACGTAGAATTGTATAGGTAAATTGAGATAATTTCTAACCCTAATCCCTTCACCTCTCCCAAAGCGCATCATCAGTGGACGAAGCCCCCCTATCTCAAGACTCTATCTTGTTTAACCCGTGCTTCCGGTTAGTTCCTGTACTTTAAGATTTCCTTGTGTTTATGAATTGTGTGTTAGTTGATCGTATCTTGCATGATTAGTATCGATACATGAGTATGTTAGGGTTACATGATAATAGAAGTTACTTGCAAGTGGAGTATTATAAAGTTGTGGGTTATTAACAGTTCCGCTATATTGTATTATGTTGATTATGTAGTGTTGTTGTCATGTATGTTGATCAATCCGAGTCTTACGTTATATGAACGATAACTACGTGACGTGAAACTGATACGTTAGAAGGGTACTTGTAATTGAATGTTGAATAAGTGATGTTAATGATATATGATAACTGAACCAAGGTGCCATGTTCTTTTTGAATATGATGTGATGACTTTGTAGGTTTGTGATCCATAATAAATTTTGATGTAAACTAGCTTTAAGGGTCCAATAGAATTGTGGATATCTAATTTGATAAGTTTGGATAATATGACGGCCCATGTGTTTGTAACTTTGATATCACCAAATCATGTGCATCCTACACATGTGTCAGAATAGACAAGACATTAAGATTTCCTTGTGTTTATGAATTGTGTGTTAGTTGATCGTATCTTGCATGATTAGTATCGATACATGAGTATGTTAGGGTTACATGATAATAGAAGTTACTTGCAAGTGGAGTATTATAAAGTTGTGGGTTATTAACAGTTCCGCTATATTGTATTATGTTGATTATTTAGTGTTGTTGTCATGTATGTTGATCAATCCGAGTCTTATGTTATATGAACGATAACTACGTGACGTGAAACTGATACGTTAGAAGGGTACTTGTAATTGAATGTTGAATAAGTGATGTTAATGATATATGATAACTGAACCAAGGTGCCATGTTCTTTTCGAATATGATGTGATGACTTTGTAGGTTTGTGATCCATAATAAATTTTGATGTAAACTAGCTTTAAGGGTCCAATAGAATTGTGGATATCTAATTTGATAAGTTTGGATAATATGACGGCCCATGTGTTTGTAACTTTGATATCACCAAATCATGTGCATCCTACACATTTGTCAGAATAAACAAGACATTAACTGATGATTGATGTGGCCGATAGTGGGTTATGTGATGATATTACCTGTTGACATAACTTGCTTTGGGGGGGGGGGGGGTAAATCATAACAGTGAACCGATAATACATGTGCATAGGTAATGGGCCAATAGTTTATGCAAGTTGTTAATATGCATTAGAATAAAAGTATTGGGCTATGAAAGTTGACTGGCACCTCTAGTGGGCCGAACATGACTGACAGGTGAGGTAGAGTAGGGCTGCTAAGGGGCTTGAGCACAAGCAGCCCAGGACAACTCAGTCCAGTTTGGGCCGCAACCTGCTGGATTTTTCCGTAGGGCCTCGAGCCGACCGAATTACATATGGCTGGGCCATATGGCCACTCTTTTCTATTCATATGTTGCTTAATGTTGAATGTTATTTGTTCAATGGTGGTTGATATAGAGTGACTATTCATTTAAGTGTTGTTTCTGAAACTGTGACTGCCTACTGCAAGAATTACTGAAATACATGATGAATGTTATGTGATAAGTATGGTGCTAAACGTTGAATGAGGTCCTAACTGTTGTCAATAATTGGAATAGGACACACTTGATTTAGTACGAACAAGAAATTAAACCTACCGGAATGGACGGGCGTGAACTAATTACCTTGACCACTTGACCAATGCTTTGATAGAGGCATTGGGGTTTGGGCAAACACATCTAGTAGCCACATACGGTAATCGAGTTAATAACATCATCAAATCAAACTGTTGAACTGTTTTATACACACAACTGGTAACTAAACGCGTTAACAATACTTTGAACTCACCAGCGTCGTCTGACACACTTGTCTGCATGCTTGCAGGTCGTTAGATTTCTTGACATGGACTTGCTATCTGGGAGTGCTGGAGTGGTCATGGATGGAAACTCTTGGATACTCGCTTTATTGATTATGAACATATGATTTGAAACATTTGAATCACTATTTATATTATGCTTCCGCTGAATACTTGTTTTGGTTTAACTTATGTCTTGGATTGATACTTTGGAGTGAATGGAATGTTTTTATTAAATATTACGCATAGTTCAGTGTGATTGGTGGCTTGGATCCTGGTACATCACATGTCTCGCGGTGATTCCGCATGTGGTATTTTGGGGGTGTGACACGAACAGTTCTGAAAACGTGAATACGACCATGACACTCAGCTCCAGATTGCAAGGTTCGTCTCTCATATACTCATTGTACTGCATAACTTGGGAACACTTACATATGATATTGCATGTGATTGCACGTTTAGCACAACAGTATGAATTCATGTATTACTTGCATGTGTTATGTGACTGATAGGGTGGTATTTCCCTAAACCTTCATGACTTACGCTTCGTGATGCTCTTTGTTTGCTACTCGAGTTTGAGGAACCATTTGACATGAGTTAAGAGGAGCTGAGATGAGCATGCAAATCAGAATATTATTGTGGGTGCACACATAATAATAATGTGGGGTGCATGCGAGTCCCAGTGAGGCTTAACACGTGAAAAAGGGGTTCCGTTCCGTTATTTGATCGATGTGAAATACAACAGTCTATAGGAGTCATGGTAGTGATTGACTCCTACTTGAACGTGATCTTTTCACTCCTCTCTTAATCCTTTCAAACCTCGATGCTATCGAATAGTACCTGAACACCCATCTGAACGCCTAGCGAACTGTGTAGAATGTTAGGTGCTTGTACGAACATCCTTGAGTTGGATGTTGCAACGACAATGATTGGTCTATACCTTTCTCACCTATCTTCTCTTGCTAGAACTTAACGTATTGATGTCTTAAATCCCGAAGTGCGATCACTTCTGCAACACTCTCGCAACATACCATGTATTACTCAGTCAACTTGCAAGAACGATGGACAAGAGGGTAAACGTAGTACTTTACCGACTTCAACATTTGAACGACCCTAGTTACCGGCAACGAACATCAGCGATTTGACTCCAATCGAATCCTTAACCCCAGCCAGCGACTCATGGGAGTCAACTTTTACAAACCAATCGGGACATAAACGATGACAATTGACCATGGTATGGAACGTGAAGCTGCCGGCACAATGAGTAACGCCTAGGACGTGACACGGGATGTGAAAAAGATGGACCCTTTTGGTGAAAGGTCACAGGACACCGTTACAAGCCACGACATTAGAGGCAACAGTCATGACGACATCAAGGTACTCGTGAAACATAGCTTACAGTATGGAAATGAAGGTGACAACAACCAAGGGAACGACGACAGTACTGGAAATTCTCATGACAAAAACAACACTGGAAATGAAGCTCATAGAAGGACATTTAGTAATGGCAACACAATAGCTTGGATGGGTAGCTATTCGCTTCGTCTTCGATCTGTTTGCCCTGATGTTTCTTGAAACCGAACTTGTTGTGGCAGCAACGGATGGCAAGTCAAATGAAACCTCATATGTCCGCTGGGATGTAAACTCGACCTTGTGGGACAAGTGTTCGACGTCAACCTTCCTTCTACTACCCTTGATGGTTGCAATACAGTAGTTAGTGTGGATTGGTTATCCAGAGATCGCGCAGATACACCAGTGAGGAGAAAAATTTTGTGTGGAGAATCGCTATTTGTTCTAAAGCGTTAGAGTGGTGCAAAGGTTAGCGCTATTTCAGCTATGAAGGCCAGAAGTGTCTACGGAGGGATTACTCTGCTATACTAGCAACCGTTACTGATGTTAGGGCTAAGGAAACAGAGGATCGAGGATCCACCAATCATTCGTGATTCCTTTCGGTGTGCTACCCAAGGAACTTTCGGGTTTACTTCCACAACTGTTAGGCGAAATCTCAGTCTGATCTCGCGCCAGAGGCAGCCCTGACTACACGCACTCTTACCGTCTTGCACCAGGAGGGTTACAACAGGAGTTTTGTCGGACCTAGCTTTTCACGTTGGGGAGCCCAATCCGTGAAGATAAGCCTTTTCGTATGTGTACTGATTTTCAAGAACTCAATAAGGCGACAGTTGAGAACCGTTTGCCACGACCATATATTGACAACCTGACGACCAGTTGCGGGGGTCGAGCTTCCATTCGAGGATTGAATAACAAACGAGCTATTGTCAAAAGGTAGTCTAAGGGGAGAATGTGCCTGCCACGGCATACCAAGCGTAGTGCGGCCATTTCGACATTGTATTCCAAGACCTTCGGGCTAATCATCACACCAGCAGTTGTATGGATCACATGAATCGACCATGCTTATTGATGACGTGAAGAATCATTTCCAGGAGAAAGGAACATCATGGACGGCATCTGTACCTTATTTTAGAACTCCTGAGGGAGGAGCCATTCCGTGTGAAGTTTTGTTAAATGTAACATCTGGATTCGAGAGATACATTTTGAGCATGTAACCAACGAAGTGGGAACACACGTGGATCTTGCTAAGATCCATTTTGTTAGGAACTGATCGACGCCAAAGATTCCTTCGGGGATACAGCAATTCCTTAGTTTCGCTAGATACTATCGCGAATTCATCGCGGGATTTTCGAAGATCGTGCAACTTAAATCTCTTTGGCACAGCAAGGTGCTGTGTTCGTGGAAAACAAAACAGGAGGATGACTATTCAGCTTTCGAATCCCAACTCTGCAACGCACTGAGCATTGTCTTTACCCGAGGATGTGGGTGATCTAGTGGTATATCATGATGGATCGAATCAGAGTCCCAGTTACACGCCGATGCAACACGAGAGAGTGATGACTTACGTAATGGAGTTACAAAAAGGAACTGCACGACATACAACCTGCGATGGAAACCGTGGTCTTTGGATTTAAGTTGGAGGCATCGCTTGGACGGTACCGAATGCACTACTTAGACCGATCGCAAGGGCCTCCCGTGTACCCTTGTTTCGAAAAAGCTAAACATATGATGACATCACTGGATGGAACTCTCGAGCGGTTACGACTATGGAACCTAAAACACGTACGAGCATGCAGCTCACTATCGACTCTAGCCTACCCGGTCAGATTCGCCTTGTTCTAATCGAAGCACTAAAAGAAGAGGAATTTCACGTTAGGTCTATGCGGGGCATGGAAGAGCAACTTCTGGCAAGTCGGACGATATTCGCTACCTCATGGAACGAAAGTGGGTCTCATTATACGGTAACTATAGGGAATTTGTGTTGAGCAAAGCACACCGGCCTCGATATTCTAGTCGTCTGGGTTGTGATGAGAGACATTAGGATTTATGAACCTTGTGCTAGTAATCGGGCATGAAGGCCCACCTAGCTCTGCGTGGGAATGATGTTTGACTTGTGGGAAAGTCAAGGGGAAGTATCAGCAACCAGAATCACCCATATGGAAATGGGAACAGACTGCCATGGATTCTGTCACTAGCCTACTTACAACTCGGAACGGAACCGATATCACCTGGGTGATCGTTGATCGTCTCACGCAACCATCACATTTTCTTGCAATCAAGGAAACTGACGAGTCTTCACAACTTGTGAATGTTCCTCTGAGAGAGGCGGCTTTTAGGCACGAGGTGCCAACTCCTATTACCTCCGATTTTGAGCTATACCTGATTTATGGCAAGCGATACACAACACCCTTGGCTCACGTCTAGACATGAGCATTACTTATTGTGACACCCCAGGAAAACCAGGAAAACCATACAACTTAACTAGCTTCCTCAGTGAGTGCCTATCAAATTTCGGGACGAAATTTCTTTCAACTTGGGGATGATGTGACAACTCGAAATTTAGAACCTTTCGTTGTACGTTTGAACACTGAGTGACTAACTAATTTGATGATTTAATGAATGATAAGTGAACCTTTATATGATTATGTGTTATGTTACATGTATGCTTGTGTGTATGTATTCGAGTATGTATAGGAACCGAGATAACACGAACCCGACTCGAGACCATGTGGTCTCGAGTAAACTAGTATAACTTACGGGCCGGTTGGGCCGTGCACCTCACCCGAAGCCCACTAGGGTGCACCAATGTAGACTAGTATATAAACTAGGTGGATAACCATAGGTGCCATTTCTTTGACAACACACTCACCTATACACACACTCCATCCTCTCACTAAAACCCTAAGCTACAACATCATACTTCTCCTCCTTCTTCTCGGATCCAACCAACCGACCACCAAAGGGATTCTCGGATTTTGCTTGTTCACACCAAACAAAGCTTCATCTTTCACCACCTCACAACCGGTTAGTGTTTATGATGTTTGTTAGTGATTTTATGATGTTTGTTGTTGTTAAATGAAAGCATGAATGGTAGGATTTAACTAGTGTAGTTGTATGCTTGATGATGATTGTGAACCGGATGTGTATGATATTGATAATCGGTTGAACATGTCTTGAACTTGGATATATTGAATGATGTTTATGTGATAAATGGTTAGTGTTCATGAAATCGGTGTGTATAATGCTCATATTATTCGGACTTATTGTTTGTTTGTTATTCATGTTATGAAATCGGATTGCATGCTCTTAGGTTACAAATCAAAATGCTTGATTGGCTGCACTTATGTGGAAGTCGGATTAGTTGTTTGAATATTTCGGATTGTTGTTTCAAGATATGATATGATGAACTACTTGGATATTGATGAACATGATGAATGTGTGAAGAACAACTTGAATGTCATATGAGCATGCTTGAATATTTGAAATCTGATGTGTTTGATCCAAATTAGTAAATTACTAGACAAACAAACATGTTTAAGTGGATAGTACAAACCATTTTCTGAAATCAAATTCTCATTGGATAGTACACTGTTCCGAATCAGCAGTTGTCCACTCGAAACCATCAGTTGCGACTCGAAACCGTGCATGATGAGTCGAAACCTCCCGGTTGCGACACAGATTGCGAGTCGCAAACACCTGGTTGCGACTCGGAACCACACATGATCAGCACACCAACCTTGCGACTCGAAACCACAGTTGCGAGTCCAGTTGCGACTCGTAACCAAAACAGCATGAACCGAGACCGTAGTTGCGACTCAGGTTGCGAGTCGCAAACGCCTAGTTGCGACTCGAGACTATACACGGATACTCGCTGTTTGGGCTTGCACCTCATTTCGGACTTAATTGATTTGGGCCGGACTCTTGGGCCTAATGTACAGACCTGATATGTTACTGTTGAATGTGAATGTTGATGAACTGCCATGATTAAACGTGTATCCCATACGTGCACTACTTGAATACGAACCTGATTGTATGATGCAACTATGATAGGACGTGAGTAGCCACAACATTGCTTGTTTGACCTTTCAGTGCTTCTATCTGAGCAGCTCGTATCTGGGAAGGGAGACTAGAGTGGATCGTGAGTTGTAAAGCTCGCACGCGCTTAGGCGCAGTGTCCTTCCGACTGAGGGCGTCAGCCACAACATTGGCCTTGCCCGGGTGATACCTGATTGAGCACTCGTAGTCATTCAGTAGTTCGACCCATCGTCGTTGTCGCATATTCAGTTCTTTCTGCTTGAAGATGTGCTCGAGGCTCCTGTCGTCGGTGTAGATCGCGCACTTGGTACCATACAGGTAATGCCGCCACAACTTAAGTGCAAAAACAACAGCTCCCAGCTCTAAATCGTGCGTAGTGTAGTTCTTTTCATGAACCTTGAGTTGGCGTGAGGCGTAGGCTATAACTTTGTCTCGTTGCATCAACACGCAACCAAGACCTTGAATTGATGCGTCGCAGTAAACCACAAAGTCGTCTGTGCCTTCCGGCAAGGAAAGGATAGGTGCGCTACAAAGTCTATCCTTTAGGTGCTGAAATGCCAACTCCTGTGCGTTTCCCCAGCGATAAACAACTGGTTCTGTTGAGCTTGCTCTGATACCAATCTGTCACACCCCCAAAATCCACCCGCGGAGTACTACCGCTTGGAGGCGTGACTGACCAGGATCCAGCCACCAATCATGTTGAACAAGCATATAAGTAGTTAAAAAATCCAACCAATACAATTGGTGTTCAAACAAAATATAGTTAAGTTGCAAGCGGAAGCATAAGTCTTAAATCAAAACATAAGTTTAATTGTTTCAAAGTTTAACATGGCACACAGTCGTCCATGTCCCACAACGATCCTCCTCCATGCAAGCTCCAGCTAAGAACCTAAGGACCTGCAAAGCATGTAGTAACGAGTCAACAACAAGTTGAGTGAGTTCACGGTTGGGTGTTCGTTTTAGGTTGTTTCGAAAACAGTTTCCTTTATCTGGCATCCTGCCGTGGGGGTTACCCCATAGTAAAAAACGTGACTTGTTTATTCCCGGTTACTCTGGCAATCCAGCCGTGGGGGCTACCCCGTGTTAGTTATCTGGCATTTCGGCCGTGGGGGCTACCCCATGTATACACTAGACTCGTTACCATATCGACTGCTGACTGTAGTCATGTTTAAGTGCCCTGAAACTGTCAATGTCTATCATCATTGACGTGCCCCAGATCCATTAGTTCACGCCCGTCCTCTGCGGCACGGTGAGAGGTTTGTCAGACCTAAATAGCGCTATCTAACTAATGACCCGCTCGCCATTGGCCCGGCGATTAAGTCGATATAAAAATGAGGGACTTCGTGATAGAGTTTTGGTCTAGTACGAGTTATCTGTCCGTGAGGACGAGGAATTACATTCCTGAACCTTTGCTGTCCTACCCAAGGAGGACGAGGAACCCATGTTCCTTAACCCCAATTCCCGACCCCTGGGAATCCCATGCTTTGTAGAGGGTGTGAACTCACCTTGGTTTGCTCGGTAGAGGGAATTCTGGAAGAATTGGTCACGCCGCCTACAAACTCGAGTTATCCGACGAATTGGATAACGTGTATGATATCATTTATGTCTCGAATCCAAGGCAGTGTTTGCCCGACGAAACATTTGTGGTACCTTTACTAGAACCTAAGGCTAACGACAAGATTGCAGTTGTCGAGGAATCTAGCGAAAGCATGAACCAGGAAGTCAATTCGTTGACATAGTCAAATTCCTATCGCAAGAGTTCATTGGAACTCAGGGCGTGGACCAGAGCTCACTTGGGAACGTGAGGATCAGATGAAACTCAAGTACCCTCAACTGTTTAAAAACTGCTCAACCTAATCCTGATGCAACTGGTGAATTTCGGGATGAAATTCCGTTTCAAGTTGGGGATGATGTGGCACACGAGAAAACTCCACAGTCATCTCGAACTACCATTTTGTTTCTCTGAGACTGCTAACCAAATTTCGGGACGAAATTTCTTTCAAGTTGGGGATGATGTGACAACCCGCACTTTCAAGGTTAGTGTTATCTGACCTCGTAACCTTTAACCTCGCGTTGCTCTTTTTCACGTTTCACTTTAAGTGGAGGTGTGCTATGCTAAACTTGTTTAACGCAATTGAGTGTCTGTGATGTTGTGATTGGATGATTGTAAGTTTTTATAAATATAAAGTGCACAAGCTGGTTGCACACTCTAGCCTAGCCGCACACCTCATGCTCGGGCCAAACAATCTTTCTTTAATTATTGGGTGTCTTCGGCTCAACAACCATGAACCAAATCTGGGCCCGGCCCATGCACTTGAATTGCAAATGTATACGTAGTTGTGTAGGGTTTTTCTTTTCCTCAAACATATTTAATTACCTAATCCTAGCCCTCCACCCACATGGACGACAACAAGTAAACATGCACCCTTCCTCTCGGTTGCAATCTGTTTGCTCCATTATCTCACCTCATCTCTCACGCAAGGTTAGTATTTAATACGTTGATGTATGTTGCATCCCTTCTGTGTATGGCCATGTTATGTGTAATATATGATGGTTGATTGTGGAAATTTCTATTGGTTATAGTTTATTGGAATACATAAGAATCGTGTAATTAAGATGTTCGAAATTGCTGAATAGGTGCCTGAGCCGTTGTAGATGATCATAATCTCGATCGGATTCAAATGTTATAATGACGAACTGTTATTGCAAGCTAGAAGTTATTAGGGTGTTCGACTCATGATCTTGATCTATGTGCTGATTAGAATTATTTGAAAGATGTTATGTGATGTCGATAACTATTGGTACGACTTAATAAACACGGAATTTGTTATATGATTTGTAGCAAACTATAGTCCACGGGTTATGTATACATGATGATGAACGATCATTGAAATTGTTATGTTAATTGATTTGATCGTATATTAATTTTGATGATAATTGCCATTGATAAGTAACTGAATTTAAAGAAAGTGGGTTAATCATGTGTTTGTAGGAAAGAGGGTTCACCATGTTGATATGAAACTGTTATGTGCGAATTAGATCTGATGGATGTGTAATAAGAATTAACTCTTAATTTTCAAGGTTACTTGATAATAATAAGGCACACATGATTAAACTGAATATCGATTAGAACAATAATGGTTAATGGCGAAATAGAAAAGATAGCATACAAGATGTTTTGGGCAATGGACTTTGAAACTGATTAAGATTATAATATACACTTGAGCCTCACATGTAAATTTCTTAAATCGTCGGGCCAATGGCGAGCGGGTCATTAGTTAGATAGCGCTATTTAGGTTTGACAAGCCTCACACCGTGCCGCAGAGGACGGGCGTGAACTAATGGATCTGGGCACGTCAATGATGATAGACATTGACGCTAGGGCACCAACTTACTTCAGTCAGTGGTCGATATGGTAACGGGTCTAGTGGTTAACATGGGGTAGCCCCCACTGCTTATGGTTTGGGAAACAAGGAACTGATTAATTACTGAAACTTAAATGAACTTATGGTTTTTGGAATAACATTAAACTGGACAACCAACTGTGAAGTCGCTCAACTTCGTTGTTGATTCGTTGTTACATGCCTTGCAGGCCTTTAGGTGCATATCGTTGGAACTTGCCGTCTGGGAGGCTGGAGTGGTCATGGGTCGAGATACATGGAAATCGCAACACAAGACTAATGGTTTTTACATGTGGTTTATAATCTCTTAACGAATGAATTATGCTTCCGTTGTATACTATGAATTATTTGTAACGTGTAACACTTAATGTTATAAATGAAAGTTTTATTTAAATATACCTATGAGTTCAATGTGATCGGTGGCTAGATCCTGGTACGTCACACGCCTCGCGGGGGTTTCCGCTTGTGGTATTTTGGGGGTGTGACATCCCGAACAATAGGGATGTCTTGAATAGTCTTATCTTTGCCTTTCTCCTCTAGGACATGTGCCAAGAAGGCCACATAATTCTTTTGTAGGTATTTTTGGGCTTGGGTACATGTTATGATTTTGAGACTACCAGTAAGTTTCTAACCACGAACTTCTAAGATCTCACCAGTCGAAAGCGGCACACAAACAATCTTTTCAAAACAAACCACCTTCGCATGGTATTTAGTCAATGAAGGGGTAAGGTCCCAAAAACCTCGCTTCGAGTACTTGGGACCATACCACAACCTCATCTGCTAACCCTCCTTAGACCTTGCGCGGCCGCGCACTGGTCCTACAAAGAGAACTTAGAAGAAAAACAGCAAGCAACACCTGCGCGCCAAAAGGAAACTAATGAATCCTTGCCTCTCCCCATAACAGACAGGATAAAAATCCCAGTAAGCACTCCCGCATAAATAAAATCCAGACTTGGATATTATTTGCTTCACCGATGCCATACAGTAAGAAGCCACACTGGATTACAGCTGTAATCTTCCAGAAGGCTTAATCGTGCACCACCAGACGGTTATAACCGTCTGGCCACGTGTCATCATCCCAGGCTCCCTTGAAGTCACGATGATGGCATGGAATTTAAGAGAAATCTCCACTTGCCCACTTTCCACGTGGCAATACCCCAGCCGTTGATCAAAGATCGCGATCCGTGTGCTCTCACATTCGATTAAGAGATTAACAGAGGGAAAATAACCACTTACGGAGTTAGCACTTTCCGTCAACATTTCAATAACAGGTTTTCCCGCCCAAACTTCGGCTATAAATAGAAGAGTAATTCAGGTACAACTTTCAAGTTACATTCACTTCACTTATACTTATTCTTCTTCATATACCGATACTTATTCTCACGCCGGAGGGTGGTCACGGAGATAACCCCCATTCTCCCCGTGGCGAGTCTGACGGTATCTGTTTTGCAGCTATCGAGAAGAGAAGGAGATCTGTCATCCCTAAGTCAAACGAGGAAGAACCAACCCTTTTTATGCAGAACCTAACCCCCTGGTTTATCTGATTCCGGTCATTTAATCAGTGTTTCTTCATTGGCGCCCACCGATTTCCCTGTTTCATCTGTTTTTTCTCGTTTTGATTCATTTTTCCTTCATCCTGTGTTTTCACATGACAAAAAACTCATCACTTCACCCATCAAGTCCTCGATCTGAATTCAAGGGTTTTTCCATCCGAGATTTCCAGATCGACGGAATCATGGGTAACAAAGGAAGCAACAAACATCATCTGGAAGAAAATGACTCCTGGATGCAAGTAGGAGTTCATAACCGTCCAGATCTACTCTTAGAGAAAATCAAAAGCACTGGTTCACCAGTTTTCAAATCACCATGAACCAAATTGCGGCACAAAATACCAGATCCGAGTTGTTAAACAACAGATCTGATACTCAAGAAGTAATTGAGGGGAAATTAGACACTACAGTATTGGACCCACAGTCAACCTGCCAGTGGGACATCCAATCTAGTAGTCAAAAGGAAATAATACGAAAATCAGCAGATACCGATTACCAGGAAACTGAACCAAAGCAGATAAACATGGTGCAAGGAGGTCCCTCACGAAGGCCGAAAAAACGAAGCCATAATCAGCGTTGGAGAGAGCAACAAGTTGTATTTCCTGTTCTCCCCGGAGGTCCTCAGGAAGAACGTCCAGTAATTATCACCGGTATCTTCGGCCACTACAGAACGGACTACATGTTCATAGATCCAGGAAGCTCGATGGATATAATCTATGAACAATGTTTCAAACAACTTGATCCAAAAGATAAAGCACGTTTAGAGCCAGTTGATTTCCCTCTCAACGGTTTCTGCAACGAAGCTGTTTTTCCATTGGGACAAATTGCTTTTCCTGTGACTCTCTCAGATGGTGAACATTCGCGCACAGTCAAAGTGAATTTCATGGTTATGCCAGCAACATCGCGCCATGATGTACTGCTGGGAAGACGATCATAGAGAGAATTCAGCATGATCACTTCCATACCGCATGCTGCCTACGGTTTTCCAATGGAAACCGGAGTAGCGATCCTATATTCCAGCAAGGAAGTCATGTACGTGGATGACGAGCCACCAGCAAAGGTTGCAAAACCTTCAACATCAAATGAACCGGAAAAATGGGTTCTCAATGAAGAGTATCCAGAGCAAACGATCTTATTGGGGCACGCCATTTCACCAACAATACGGATATAATTGAAGGAATTACTTTCAAACAATAAAGACATATTCGCCTGGTGCCCAGCAGACATGACTGGGGTTCCACGAGATATAGCGCAACACTGTTTGAACGTCCGACCCTCAGCAGAACCCGTCGCGCAAGGAAGACGCAGTCTCAGCGCAGAAAAGGCGGAAACAATGAACGAGCAAGTAACGAAGTTACTCAACACCAGGATCCTGCGCGAAGTACAATACCAGACCTGGGTCGCCAACCCAGTAATGGTTCAAAAACACAACGGCGGGTGGCGCATGTGTGTTGACTTCAAAGACCTTAACAAAGCCTGCCGAAGGATTGTTATGCGCTACCGGAAATAGACAAGAAGGTTGACTCTCTAGCGTCCTTTCGCTGGAAGTGTTTTCTAGACTGTTACAAGGGCTATCATCAAGTCCAGATGAAAGAGTAAGACGAAGAAAAAACAGCCTTCCAAACATATAAAGGCATATTTTGCTATACGAAAATGCCCTTTGGCCTCCGCAATGCAGGAGCAACCTACCAGCGCTTGATGGATACAGTTTTCGGGGAAGACATTGGTAAAATGGTGGAAGTTTATATGGATGACCTCGTCATCATGAGCCAAGAAGAGGAGACCATGCTCGCAAACATTCAGCGCACGTTCGATTCTTTGCGCAGCGTCAACCTGAAACTTAACCCAACAAAGTGCACCTTCGGAATGGAAGTGGGAAAAATATTGGGTTTCATAGTAACCAGAGACGGTTTTAAGGTCAACCCGGAAAAGGTACAAGCCATCCAACTAATGCCGTCACCTGCAACAGTAAAAGAAATGCAACGACTCGCGGGACGATTAGCAGCCTTGAACAGATTCTTGGCAAATCACGCTGCGAAATCTTATCCGTTCATTAGCACACTGCGCAATTATGCCAAGAAGAGCCACTTCTAGTGGACACCAAAAGCAGAAACCGCCTTCAAGCAAATGAAGGACTGTCTAATTCAGTTACCAACACTGACAGCACCGCGAGAAAAAGAACCGCTAATATTGTATTTGTCCGCAGCAGAGGTCGCGGTTGGCGCAGTGTTAATGGTAGAAAGAGAGGGCGTCCAGACCCCGATATACTACATTAGCAAGATGCTCACCGGCCCAGAAACGCGCAACTCGATGATAGAGAAACTGGTCCTCGCGCTAGTACATGCATCACGACGACTTCGCCGGTATTTCTCAGGCCATGTTATTACAGTTCTCACTAATTATCACCTGGGATTATTGATTTCCGATTGTTCTTGGGGTGAGCGGCTTCGATATTCTGATCTTGTTAGGGTTTCAGCAGTCTTATTCCCCAATCGTTACTCTGATTTATTTAGGGTTTCGGTGGAAGTGTTTGCTTCTCCTAAGCCAAGATACATCAGATTAGGGTTGCTTATACATCTGCGCAAACCACAATTCAGTTTAGGGCGTTATCAATTCCAGTTCAGCTACGTCAGATTACCTGTGTCGGCTGATTGTATTTCAGTTTCCTGGGCGATATCAGTTTTGGATTTCGTATGGATGAACGTAAATCAGATGGGGCGTTTCCTCAAGATCGCGGTAAACCACAATTCTCTTTTGACAGTTTAGCTAGCCGGGTGATCGATGTTGAGGGAAACACGTGGCTGCCGCGTAGGGGTTCAATTCAGACGCCGCAAACAGATCATAGTAACATTACTGTTCAGGTTCCTGTGGAGAAGCTGCGGCCAGACTCTGGGTTCCCGGAAAATCTGACTTTTTGGGCAGGGTCTATGGGGAATCTAGGTGATGGAGATAAGAATGCAAAGTCTATGTCTTCTGCGGCGAAACCTTTATCATTCGCTAAAGTTGTTAACAACTCTAAGGAGAATGTAAAGGTGAATTTTAGGGTGATGGAATCTACCGAGGTTGTTGATGGTGCAGATGTTGTTATTCCGTTGTCTTCGGTTAAACAAATCACGGACAGGTATGCTAACACTCTGTATGGATATTTCTTGGGTAAACGACTAGCTTTTCCCGTGGTGGATTATTTTGTTAAGAACAATTGGGTTAAGTATGGTTTGTCTAGGCTAATGATGAATGCGAATGGATTCTTTTTCTTTAAGTTCAAAACAAAGGAAGGGATGGACAAAATGTTAGAGGATGGGCCATGGTTGATAAGAAATGTTCCGATTATTTTGAAGGAGTGGTCGGCCTCTATCAAAATGGAAAAAGAGGATATTAAAGCTATTCCAGTTTGGGTAAAGATGCATGATGTGCCGTTAGTGGCATATACTGAGGATGGTCTCAGTTTGGTTGCTTCTAAGATAGGGGTGCCTAAGATGTTGGATTCGTATACTGCCACGATGTGGGCTGAGTCTTGGGGAAGAAGTAGTTATGCTAGAGCTCTCATTGAAGTGCAGGCGGGTGCGGATTTAAAGAGAAGTGTCTCTGTTGCAATTCCATCTTTAGATGGTAATGGTTATTCTAAGGTGGAGGTCAAAGTTGATTATGATTGGGAGCCTTTAAGGTGTTCTTCTTGCTGTGTGTTTGGTCATGATGATAGTTCGTGCCCAAAGAACCCTCAGCTTGTTCCGAATGGGGATTCTGGAAAGAATGGTGATGATTTTTAGGTTGTGGGTGCCAAAAAGAAGAAAGCTAACAACCAAGGTCTCCACATGAAAAATCAGAAACCTACGTTTGTTTATAAACCAGTTATCAATCCTAAACCAAAACCGCCTTTGAGGAGTTCGAACCAGGTTTCAACATCAAACCCGTTTGATGTCCTTAAGGACGATGGTGGAGATCAGGGTGGTATCAAGGTGGGTCGAGTGGAGAAGAAGGCTACGCAGTCATGTGACAAGCAGGATTCGGATGAGGTTGTTGAAGTCTATAATGAAACTAATGATTTTATGACTTCGGGTACACTTTCTACTTCTTCTAGAGCAAGGGCAAGCACCTCTTCCACAAAGTTTTACAATGGATAGACGTTTTTTGGTTCGTGTTAAGGGGCTCTTGGCTTGTGACTTTTTCGTCTTTGATGATGGAGGATGATGGTTTTTTGTTTTGGTGCCTTATCTTGTCTACTTTATTTTTCATGATGATGTAAAGTAGACTAGGTTATGTGATGTCATAGATACATTTGTTTTTTATTTGGTTTACATATATGGGGCATGTCCTATATATGAACTAGTGTGGAACTCATCCTCACTACTTGTACTTATTTGCGGTTGTTTTTAATAGAATCACCGGGGTAACCCTTTACCCAAAAAAATAATTATCACCTGGGCCAAATCCTGTCCAAGCCCGACGTCGCCGGGAGATTGGCTAAGTGGGCCATCGAGCTGGGAGGATACAATATCCTATATAGACCTCGGCCAACAATCAAAGGGCAAGTTTTAGCAGACTTCGCCACAGAAGTTCCCATAGACAAAGTGCAGGAATGTGAGGCGATACAAAACCCTATTCCAGTTTTCGACGATAGGGTTTAGACGTTGCACACAGACGGGGCTTCTAATGACGATGGAGCAGGCGCAGGCCTTCGATTGGTTAGCCCAGATGATCACGAGCTTACATACGCGATACGCTTGGATTTTAAAAGCACAAACAACGAGGCAGAATACGAAGCGTTTCTAGCACTCCTTCGTTTGGCGCTTAAAATGGGAGCAAAAAATCTCGAAGCTCACGTTGATTCAAAGCTAGTGGCCAAGCAAGTTAATGGGCACTACGATGCAAAGGGTGAAGCCATGGCGTTATACCTGGAACAAGCGCGAATGCTTATCAGCCAATTCCAAACGTTCAAGATAATTCACATAAACAGAAGTGAAAATAAGCATGCGGACGCATTGAGCAAACTGGCCGCCACCAGTTTCAAGCATCTAGCAAAGGAAGTGCGCATAGAGGTGTTGTCCAACCCATCCGTTCCTCTCAAACAAGTAAACGTCATCGAGGTCGGCAACCCATCCTGGATATCTCCGATCATCATGTACTTACAGCATGGCAAACTACCGGAAGGGAAAGCAGAAGCTAGGAAGATCCAGAACAAAGCGCTAAATTACGAAATGGCGGACGATATTTTATACCGGAAGTCATTTATGGGTCCACTCCTACGCTGTGTCGACAAAACAGATGCGCAGTACATCACTTATACTTCTTCTTCTTCTTCTTCTTCATATACCGATACTTATTCTCACACCGGAGGGTGGTCACAGAGAGAACCCCCATTCTCCCCGTGGCGAGTCTGACGGTGTCTGGTTTGAAGCTATCGAGAAGAGAAGGAGATCTGTCATCCCTAAGTCAAACGAGGAAGAACCAACCCTTTTTATGCAGAACCTAACCCCCTGATTTATCTGATTCCGGTCATTTAACCAGTGTTTCTTCAGTCAACCAATCCATTCCTACTATAACTTCAAAGCTCCTGAGGTGCATTGGCATGAGGTCAATGGGAAAATGATGGTTATTGAGGTTCAACTGGCAATTTTGAATGATAGAATTGTGACACCTGTGCTTGTGTAATCATTATACAAACTCTGAACAGTTCCATTTTCAATAAAACAATGTATTTTGATCCCTATATTTGTTTAATTATGTTTGACAATTTCTCATTTCAATCCTTGTTCGATTTCAAACTCTAAATCGCTTTCTGGAAAGTTATACGCAAACTGATGCGTAAACGTAATCAGTTTAACACGACAAACACTCCGGAACATCAACATATGCTTAACATACCTTAAATAACCTATACATAACATAGAAATAAGTTTTAAAGGGTTTGGTATGGCAAAAACAAGTTTATTCGATCGCAGGGACTATTTGCGACAAACTGCGAAAGTCTGCCGATTTGTATAGTAACGTACACTCCGGAACATGATCATAAGTTAAACATACCATAAATATCCTTTACATAGCTTAGAAATTAGCTTTGAGGGGTTCGGTATGCGAAAATAAACTTATTTGGTCAAACAGGGACTAAAAGCGTCAAAAAGTGCATAAGTTTGCATTTACGCGCATATCTTACGTTCTGAACAAATCCAGACATCCAAAAATTTTTGTAATCATTAAAATATTTATTTTAGTGATTGGAATGCTAAAATTTCATTCGTCGCGTAATTTGGATCGTTTTTCGCGTCCGTTCGTGTTTCGTCGTAATTAACCGAATAACGTGATCGTACGACCAAACGAACCGACATCTGAGATGTTTTCAAGCATATTTCATGTCCCCTATACTTAAACTTCATTATTGAGCCTTGAAAATGGGTTAACGGGCCTTAAACGCGTCAAAAATGGCTTAAACATGCTGCAGGGACCATTCTTGCCAATTTTTGAAAGTTTCTGGCTCAGGTAGGTTGTGGCGTAGCGCCACAGCAAAGGGGTGTTGCCGTCGCGTTGCGGCACGCGACGCCCATATATTGACTGAAACTCCATTTTCAGCAACCATCTTGAATTTCAGGGTCTTTTATGCAATTTTCTCAATACTTTAGGCTGGTTTTTGGACTCCCATGGTATCCTAAACTATGTGCCACAAATGTATGGCTAGGATCAAAGCTCAAAACACATGGGATGATCTCAATGGTTCTTGATTTCCTATATAAACCCATCAATTTTCATTCAAACATGCTCATTCCTTCATTTCCTTCTCAATTCTGCTTTGGAGCTATCCCTTGACTGGTTGAAGGCTCCAATCTTCTAGTTTTCTTTGTTCTTGATCAAGCTTGGACCTCTTGTAAGCTTCTTTCATGCTTTTTATGCATTTCAAGCATGAAATTCAAACAGTGTTTGACTTTCTGCTTTGACCAGTCTTTGGTCAACACAAAGTTCGTTTGAACTTTGCAACGTGAGCGTAATCATGATGGTTATAGTCCCTTGTGACTATACCTACTGATTACCTCGTTGATTAGGCGTAGTGACGAGTCAAAGTTTCGGTCAAAATACGTATTTATGCGTATTTTGCAACGAAGCTATTTTTGGGTATCAAAACACTTTGTTTTGATATCAAACTTGTTTTCTAACTTAGTTAAACATGTTCTAACATGTTTAACTCGTCACTCTTAGTCTAGTGCTTATATAGGGTCGTAAGTTAAGCGGTCTTGGGAAAATCGTTGGATGGAGAGCAATGCAAACTTTAAGGGAGATGGAGATCTCTGGGCGATTTAGGGCGATCTTGGGAAAATCGTGAAACCCTAGTTTTTCTTCATTCCAAACCTGGTCTTCATTGATTTTGCTTAGGAACTAGGGTTTCGATTCTGTCCTGAATTGCTCCTTCGTTTTCTAACCAATTGAAATCAGATTAGGGCATTCATTTTTTAGGGTTTCTGTTTCTTTTGTTTTTCAATCGGCTGTTTCTGATTACGGGGTTTAAGGGTTGGTGCTTATTACATGTTCGGATGTCCGATTTGTATTAGGGCTTCAGCAATTTCAAATCCATTAGTTCGCTGATTGATTGGCGTTCGGTTTAAACAGTTTCTGATCCATTTGAGTCTTTCACTCTTTACTGTGGCTGTTGATATGGATGTCCAAGATGCAGACATCTCAAACGAGTTTGCGAGAAAGATTAAGAATATTGACGGAAGACCTTTTCAGCCAAGACAATCGTCACATATGGCGGCTAGGGTTTCTGATTTACGGCATAAGAAGGTTAGTTTTATGCTTCCGCTAAATGACACTGACATCGATATGGGTTGTTCTGATTCTCCTAATCAGAATTATGCTAAGGTCTTTGACAAACGAAAGGTAGCTTTTGTGCTACCGCTCAATGATGCGAGTCCTGTTCCACGAGTACAAGATCAGAAACAGGTACAAACTGCACATGTTCAACAACAATCCTACGCGGATATGGTCCTAAACGAACAGGTAGAACAACGTGGTGTTAAGATGGGTATTGGTTCAAATCAGAATCATAATGCTGATGATAGTGTTACAAATGCCAATCACTCGGCTGCTCTAACTCATAAGATCAACTTTCGAACACTAAATTCAGAAGTCTCGTTGGATGGAGTGGATGTAGTGCTACCGGTTGATTCTGTTCGGCAGGTTAATGACAGGTTAGCTAATACTCTTTATGGTTACTTCCTGGGGGATAGAATTGCTTATCCAGTAGTTGAATTCTTTGTCAGAACAAATTGGAAAAAACATGGTCTACAGAAACCTATGATGAATTCAAATGGGTTCTTTTTCTTCAAGTTTGAAGATAGAAAGGGTATGAATACTGTTCTTGAAGGGGGACCTTGGATGATACGTAAACAAACCATTGTTTCTTAACATGTGGTCTCCTACAAATACCCTTAAAAAAGAAGAGTTTAAAAAAGTAGCGGTTTGGGTCAAATTGCATGATGTCCCTCTAGTGGCGTATTCTGATGATGGGTTAAGCATGTTGGCGTCTAAAATTGGTTCTCCTTTGCGGTTGGATTCGTATACTATTGATATGCGCAACGAGGCTTGGGGACGGAGCAGCTATGCTAGGGCCCTTATTGATATATCTGCTGAACATGATTTTAAAGAGGTCCTAACCATGGCTATTCCTGAGTTGGATGAGAACAAGTATATCAATGAAACTATTCGTGTTGAATAAGAATGGAAACCCCTGAGATGTGCCCACTGTTGTGTATTTGGGCATGACTCCGAGGAGTGTCCAAAATGCATTCGATCGACAATGAGACCTCCTACTAACAGTCCGAAAGTAGATGAGGATGGTTATACGGAAGTTAAGACAAAGAAGAAATCAAAGAAGAGCGGTTTTCAAGTAAACAACCAGAAGCCCAAGCTTGAATATAGACCTGTGGATAAAAAGAAAAAGGCAGTGAGTTCTTCCTATGTGAATGCACGGGGTACTAGTTCGTCCAAGGTTCAAACACACAATTCGTTTAGTGCTCTTGGGTTTGTTGGGGGGGGGGGGGGGGGAATGGGGGTTCCTTTAAAGGGAAATATAAAGGGGGGAGTGAGCTAAATGAGGAGTCTGACGATGACGAGGTAGAGGTTGTATATGATGAAATGAATGAGTTTATGACATCGGGTACACATCCCACGTCTTCCAGTACAGGGGCAAGCACCTCTCCCACAACGTTATCCAATGGATAGGTGGTTTCTGTTTCATGCTAGGGGGCTGCCGGTTGGTGGCAATTTCATTTTTGATGATGGCGGTTGACGTGGTTGTTTGATTTATTTTCGTTTTGTCTACTAGTTAGTCATAATCATGATTGTAGTAGGCTAGGTCGAGGTGGTATCATGGTTTGTTTTGTTTTTTGCTTACATATATGGGGCCTGTCCTGTATATGAACTAGTGAGGAACTCATCTTCATTACTTGTACTTATTTGGCGGTTGTCTATAATAGAATCACTGGGGTAACCCTTTACCCAAAAAAGTTAAGCGGTCTAAACAACCGCTTAGACTTTCGAACCCGACCCGTTTGGTCGATCATTAGGATCCGACCAAACACATTGTGTGACCATAGTTGTATAGGGAATAACCTTCCGAGGTTATACCTTATGGTCACTTCGTTTAGTTAGTTGTATGATAGGTTGTTTATATGCCTTAGAAAATGACCAAAATGCCCTTTTTACGCACAATTTCATTTTAAGCATATGTAACCTAAATTTTGCATCTAAACTGATTAGGCAGTATTATTAGACATGTTAAGGCATATAATACTTGTCATAGGACTAGTTAGGTGGTCCGAACGCGTTTTACGCGAACGACGAGTTAAAGTAGCGTAGACTATCTTAACGAGTCGTAACGGGTCGTAAGCACTTAGGATAGGTTCCGATTTAGAATGTAGGCTTTGTTAAACCATATTATATGAGTTCCAATACTCATTTGGTTTACGATACCTCATTTTATCTGATCCTCCGATTTAGGTCCGGTCTATTAACATAGTTACCTATAATAGGTGTCGTTTGATTCCGTGATCCTTCGAGCATTACTTGGTTGTTATTTCAAGACTCTTAAGCATTATCAAGTGAGTACATAGTCCCCTCTTTTACTGTTTTCAAATATTTTAGGGTGATGCACATGTGCCTACGTGTTACTTTTGTGCTTTCATGACATATACTTGCTATGTTCATTAGTACGCATATAGTACATGATTTCATTTATGCTTTGCTATATATGTTCATTTAGCATACATAGTACATTGTTTTCACATAACATGCTTACATTTGGTATGACATTTGGTTTGTTTAACGGGTCTAAAATACGTTCATTAACACTGATCACGCCGCTCGGTAGTATGTAGTGGTACCATAGGAATTGACAACTCCCATTCCTGGAATCCTAGGTTTGTTTGGACGTAAGGAATGACAGAATCCGAAAACATTTTGATATTCAGTGTTTCGAACAAGTTGTATAGATTGTTGGTTTTTTCTGGTTATTGAAACCTTGAATCACCGACATCTCTATATGATTCTGCAAGATTCATGGGTTAGGGTAATGCTAGATTAGGGTTTATTTTGTTTCGGTCTTGTTCGTTGACATCTTTGTTGCTCGGAGTTCTTGTTGCATGATCGGTTGTGTTCGTGATTATTGGAGAGAGGTGTATTTTTCCGAATGGATGAGAATAAGGCACATGGGGTCTTTCACCATGATGACGGCGGCAGATCTTCATTCTCTTTTGAGGGTTTGGCCAGCCGAGTTATGGATGTGGAAGGTTATTATAATTGATGAATTGTCAAAGGTTTCTGCGCCAATCTCTATGGAGAAGCTGCGTTCAGGTTCGGATTCTGCAGGGACTGTTCATACGACAATGGGGTATGCGCCAACATAAGAATACATTGGAGCATCTTTTTCGGCTGACAAGGGGAAACCAACAGTTTCTGGATCTGCGGAACGATTATCTTTTGCTAATGTAGTGAAGGATACTAAAGAGAATGTTAAGGTGAACTTTAGGGTGATGGAATCGAGTGAGGCCGTTGACGGAGCTGACATTGTTATTCCTTTGTCTTCAGTCAAACAAGTCACTGACAGGTATGCGAACACTTTGTATGGTTACTTTCTGGGTAAACAACTGGCTTTTCCTGTGGTGGACTTCTTTGCAAAGAACAATTGGGTAAAATATGGTATGTCAAGACTTATGATGAATGCACACGGTTTCTTTTTCTTTAAGTTCAAAACTAAAGAAGGGATGGACCAAATGTTAGAGGATGGACCATGGATGATAAGAAATGTTCCAATAATTTTGAAAGAGTGGTCAGCCTCTATCAAGTTGGAAAGAGAGGATATAAAATCTATTCCAGTTTGGGTCAAGATGCATGATGTGCCTTTAGCGGCATTTACTGAGGATGGGCTTAGTTTACTTGCATCTAAGATTGGGGTACCTAAGATGTTGGATTCGTATACTGCCACAATGTGTGCGGAGTCTTGGGGAAGAAGCAGCTATGCTAGAGCACATATTGAAGTTCAGGCAGGGGTTGATTTAAAGAAGAGTGTTACTGTTGCAATCCCATCTTTGGATGGTAATGGTCATTCAATGGTGGAGGTTAAAATTGAGTATGATTGGGAGCCTTTAAGGTGTTCATCTTGTTGTGTTTTCGGTCATAAAGACAGCTCGTGTCCAAAGAACCCTCAGGTTAGTTTGATTGGGGATGCTGAGAAGAAGAATAATGATGACTTTCAGGTTGTGGGTGCCAAAAAGAAGAAAGCTAATAATCAAGGGCTTCATATGAAAAATCATAAGCCTAAGTTAGTCTATAGACCAGTTGTCAAACCTAAACCGAAATCGTCGTTGAGGAATCCGATGATTAATCAGGTCTCAACGTCGAACTCATTTGGTATCCTTAACGATGATGATGGTAATCAAGGAGGTAGCACTGTGGGTCGAGTGGAGAAGAAGGAGAAACAGTCGAGTGACAGGCAGGAATCGGATGAGGAGGAGGTCGTTGAAGTCTACAATGAAACTAGTGAATTTATGACATCGGGTACTCATTCTTTTTCTTCGAAAGCAGGGGCAAGCACCTCTTCCACAAAATTCTCAAATGGATAGGTTGTTTTTGGTTCGCTTGAAGGGGTTGCTGGTTTGTGGCAGCTTTATTTTTGATGACGGCGGTTGAGGATTATGTTTTTGTTTTTGCATTGTTTTGTCTACTAGAAATCTCTTCATGATGTATAGTAGGCTAGGTTATGGGGTGTTATAGGTCTTTTGTTTTGTTTGTCATACATATATGGGGCATGTCCTGTATATGAACTAGTGTGGAACACATCCTCACTACTTGTTCTTATTTGCGGTTGCATTTTAATAGAATCACCGGGGTAACCCTTTACCCAAAAAAAAAACTTGTTAAGGGTTTGTCCTTCAGTCTCAAGGCTTGGATGTATGCGATAAACATTACCACATAAATGTTCTTATCAGTAAAGCATTGATTTTACAAAACATAACTTTTGACCTAAACTATGATTAATTCAAATACATTGTTTTGTACATTTTACATGCGGGGTTGAGTACATTCTTTTATTCACCGTACATAACATTTGATTTCACATAACATTGATTATACATTGACATTTTACATATGGGATTGAGTAAACACTATTTATTCACCGTACATGATATTGTTGTTACTTGACATTTACTTTACAAGACATTTTTGGTGGTTATTTATAAGTGATTTAAATAACGAAACGTGTGTAATATGATAAACGCATGGTGGATACGCCGCTGGTACTTCCTATATATAAATGCTTTTATGATATTACATATCGTAGCGTTATCTAAACCACTTAGACAAAGACATGATACATTTTATACAAACGACACATTTACACAAGACATTGGTTTACAAACGACATATTTTATACAAACATATTTTACTTGGTTATTCATTTAACCTTACACCTTTCTTTTATAACATTTGATTTCCTTATCGAATTTCGTATAATTTATAAAAGAAAACACTTTTAATAAGATTCATGACTAACTTTTTGCTAAACATTTATTTCAACTACATGTCATGAATCCTTCATCAACAAAACCTATGTATCTCACAAGCATTTTTATGCTGACGTACCTATTTTCACATGTGTTTCAGGTGCTATTGTTAGATGATCATGATGCAAACATAGGATCGGACGAGGGCCTTAGTGACTTAAAACTATGAAAGACAGTTTAATTCATGTTATGCTTCTGTAATTTCCTAGACAATGAAAACATTTTAATTTAATAAAACAAAACTTCAATTACCATGTGTTGTGAAACAATGATTCTGTTACTCCACTCCCCGACGTTTCCGCTGCGGTTGTTGTTTTACGCGGTCGGGGTGTGACAGAAAAGTTGGTATCAGAGCTCATGGTTATAGGGAGTTAGGTTATTAGTAATGCTTTGACCTAGACTATAATCTTCCTAGGACCCTAACACAAGATTCTTGTGTTTAGATCTTAAAACAATACCGTCACCTATCTCTAGGCGACAACCACAACAAGAA
The DNA here is from genome assembly GCA_030545235.1 of Helianthus tuberosus. Lineage (NCBI taxonomy): Eukaryota > Viridiplantae > Streptophyta > Magnoliopsida > Asterales > Asteraceae > Helianthus > Helianthus tuberosus. The sequence continues at coordinate 54,442,526 of CM060403.1, read as the reverse complement.
ACACAAATTTCAAATCCATTTTGAAAACCAATCACCTGTTCTTAGATGGTTTGTTATAAGGTTTTGAACCTTCAAAGTTTTCAAAATCTCGTCAAAGTATGGGTCTTATAATGTGAACACGTGCAATCTGGAAGGGTGGATGCCTGTATCCCGAGTTTTCTGTCTAAGGCTAGAGTGTTCGTACAAATCCACATAATCGGACCAGTCACTCTTACCTGGGAACTCTTGGGGTGAGTGTCCACTTATAGGCTAAAGCATGTCTTCGCGATACATTAGTATGACCCGCTTACTTTGATTAGTCACCGTATCGTTTGTTTGCCTTAGGTAACAAACAAATGATCACAGTCTTTATGCATTGTCGATAAATTTAAACATTCTGTTTTGATTATCCGATAACATCTCACTTGTCTCCTCTCATGTCTTCCATTACCTTTAGGATGTCTCTTCATCGCAGCGACACTCAAAAGTCTGAACTGGCTGCTACAATTGCCCAACAAATAGGCGTAGTACTCTAGAAGACCGTTGAATTAGCTGTTACCATGACTCGTCTCAAGGATAAAACCACCCAAGAGACACCAAAGGAAACAAAAGTCAAGCCTTCACGAAAATCAAGGAAGCGTAAAGCTTCAAAGAATCTTACATCGGTTGCTCCAAATCAAGCGGGACCTAGCCAGGTGGCAACACCACCAGCTAAGAAACCATACAGAGGAAAAGCTCCTCTATGCAATCAATGCAACCGTCATCATCCAAATCAAACACCATGTCTCAAATGTACCTACTGTGGGCGATGGGACATTTGGTCAAAACATGTCGTTTTGCTATCCAAAACAAAACTGTTGCAAATCCTACTGCTACTCAAGCACCATACGAAGGAAAAGCCCCATTGTGCAATCAATGTAACCTTCATCACCATGCCAGTGTCAAATGCCGAAAATGTTGGAACTGTGGACTTTTTGGTCATACGGCAAAAATCTGTCGTTCAGCCACTGCGCCAAACCAAGCTATTCAGAACTCTGTTCAACTTTAAGTAGATCCAGCACAAGCTCGTTTTCCGCCTGGTACTTGGTTTGGCGCCTTTAAGGTGTTCATCTTGTGGTGTTTTCGGTCATAAAGACAGCTCGTGTCCAAAGAACCCTCAGGTTAGTTTGATTGGGGATGCTGAGAAGAAGAATAATGATGACTTTCAGGTTGTGGGTGCCAAAAAGAAGAAAGCTAATCAAGGGCTTCATATGAAAAATCATAAGCCTAAGTTAGTCTATAGACCAGTTGTCAAACCTAAACCGAAATCGTCGTTGAGGAATCCGATGATTAATCAGGTCTCAACGTCGAACTCATTTGGTATCCTTAACGATGATGATGGTAATCAAGGAGGTAGCACTGTGGGTCGAGTGGAGAAGAAGGAGAAACAGTCGAGTGACAGGCAGGAATCGGATGAGGAGGAGGTCGTTGAAGTCTACAATGAAACTAGTGAATTTATGACATCGGGTACTCATTCTTTTTCTTCGAAAGCAGGGGCAAGCACCTCTTCCACAAAATTCTCAAATGGATAGGTTGTTTTTGGTTCGCTTGAAGGGGTTGCTGGTTTGTGGCAGCTTTATTTTTGATGATGGCGGTTGAGGATTATGTTTTTGTTTTTGCATTGTTTTGTCTACTAGAAATCTCTTCATGATGTATAGTAGGCTAGGTTATGGGGTGTTATAGGTCTTTTGTTTTGTTTGTCATACATATATGGGGCATGTCCTGTATATGAACTAGTGTGGAACACATCCTCACTACTTGTTCTTATTTGCGGTTGCATTTTAATAGAATCACCGGGGTAACCCTTTACCCAAAAAAAAAAACTTGTTAAGGGTTTGTCCTTCAGTCTCAAGGCTTGGATGTATGCGATAAACATTACCACATAAATGTTCTTATCAGTAAAGCATTGATTTTACAAAAAATAACTTTTGACCTAAACTATGATTAATTCAAATACATTGTTTTGTACATTTTACATGCGGGGTTGAGTACATTCTTTTATTCACCGTACATAACATTTGATTTCACATAACATTGATTATACATTGACATTTTACATATGGGATTGAGTAAACACTATTTATTCACCGTACATGATATTGTTGTTACTTGACATTTACTTTACAAGACATTTTTGGTGGTTATTTATAAGTGATTTAAATAACGAAACGTGTGTAATATGATAAACGCATGGTGGATACGCCGCTGGTACTTCCTATATATAAATGCTTTTATGATATTACATATCGTAGCGTTATCTAAACCACTTAGACAAAGACATGATACATTTTATACAAACGACACATTTACACAAGACATTGGTTTACAAACGACATATTTTATACAAACATATTTTACTTGGTTATTCATTTAACCTTACACCTTTCTTTTATAACATTTGATTTCCTTATCGAATTTCGTATAATTTATAAAAGAAAACACTTTTAATAAGATTCATGACTAACTTTTTGCTAAACATTTATTTCAACTACATGTCATGAATCCTTCATCAACAAAACCTATGTATCTCACAAGCATTTTTATGCTGACGTACCTATTTTCACATGTGTTTCAGGTGCTATTGTTAGATGATCATGATGCAAACATAGGATCGGACGAGGGCCTTAGTGACTTAAAACTATGAAAGACAGTTTAATTCATGTTATGCTTCTGTAATTTCCTAGACAATGAAAACATTTTAATTTAATAAAACAAAACTTCAATTACCATGTGTTGTGAAACAATGATTCTGTTACTCCACTCCCCGACGTTTCCGCTGCGGTTGTTGTTTTACGCGGTCGGGGTGTGACAGAAAAGTTGGTATCAGAGCTCATGGTTATAGGGAGTTAGGTTATTAGTAATGCTTTGACCTAGACTATAATCTTCCTAGGACCCTAACACAAGATTCTTGTGTTTAGATCTTAAAACAATACCGTCACCTATCTCTAGGCGACAACCACAACAAGAAACACAAATTTCAAATCCATTTTGAAAACCAATCACCTGTTCTTAGATGGTTTGTTATAAGGTTTTGAACCTTCAAAGTTTTCAAAATCTCGTCAAAGTATGGGTCTTATAATGTGAACACGTGCAATCTGGAAGGGTGGATGCCTGTATCCCGAGTTTTCTGTCTAAGGCTAGAGTGTTCGTACAAATCCACATAATCGGACCAGTCACTCTTACCTGGGAACTCTTGGGGTGAGTGTCCACTTATAGGCTAAAGCATGTCTTCGCGATACATTAGTATGACCCGCTTACTTTGATTAGTCACCGTATCGTTTGTTTGCCTTAGGTAACAAACAAATGATCACAGTCTTTATGCATTGTCGATAAATTTAAACATTCTGTTTTGATTATCCGATAACATCTCACTTGTCTCCTCTCATGTCTTCCATTACCTTTAGGATGTCTCTTCATCGCAGCGACACTCAAAAGTCTGAACTGGCTGCTACAATTGCCCAACAAATAGGCGTAGTACTCTAGAAGACCGTTGAATTAGCTGTTACCATGACTCGTCTCAAGGATAAAACCACCCAAGAGACACCAAAGGAAACAAAAGTCAAGCCTTCACGAAAATCAAGGAAGCGTAAAGCTTCAAAGAATCTTACATCGGTTGCTCCAAATCAAGCGGGACCTAGCCAGGTGGCAACACCACCAGCTAAGAAACCATACAGAGGAAAAGCTCCTCTATGCAATCAATGCAACCGTCATCATCCAAATCAAACACCATGTCTCAAATGTACCTACTGTGGGCGATGGGACATTTGGTCAAAACATGTCGTTTTGCTATCCAAAACAAAACTGTTGCAAATCCTACTGCTACTCAAGCACCATACGAAGGAAAAGCCCCATTGTGCAATCAATGTAACCTTCATCACCATGCCAGTGTCAAATGCCGAAAATGTTGGAACTGTGGACTTTTTGGTCATACGGCAAAAATCTGTCGTTCAGCCACTGCGCCAAACCAAGCTATTCAGAACTCTGTTCAACTTTAAGTAGATCCAGCACAAGCTCGTTTTCCGCCTGGTACTTGGTTTGGCGCCTTTAAGGTGTTCATCTTGTGGTGTTTTCGGTCATAAAGACAGCTCGTGTCCAAAGAACCCTCAGGTTAGTTTGATTGGGGATGCTGAGAAGAAGAATAATGATGACTTTCAGGTTGTGGGTGCCAAAAAGAAGAAAGCTAATCAAGGGCTTCATATGAAAAATCATAAGCCTAAGTTAGTCTATAGACCAGTTGTCAAACCTAAACCGAAATCGTCGTTGAGGAATCCGATGATTAATCAGGTCTCAACGTCGAACTCATTTGGTATCCTTAACGATGATGATGGTAATCAAGGAGGTAGCACTGTGGGTCGAGTGGAGAAGAAGGAGAAACAGTCGAGTGACAGGCAGGAATCGGATGAGGAGGAGGTCGTTGAAGTCTACAATGAAACTAGTGAATTTATGACATCGGGTACTCATTCTTTTTCTTCGAAAGCAGGGGCAAGCACCTCTTCCACAAAATTCTCAAATGGATAGGTTGTTTTTGGTTCGCTTGAAGGGGTTGCTGGTTTGTGGCAGCTTTATTTTTGATGATGGCGGTTGAGGATTATGTTTTTGTTTTTGCATTGTTTTGTCTACTAGAAATCTCTTCATGATGTATAGTAGGCTAGGTTATGGGGTGTTATAGGTCTTTTGTTTTGTTTGTCATACATATATGGGGCATGTCCTGTATATGAACTAGTGTGGAACACATCCTCACTACTTGTTCTTATTTGCGGTTGCATTTTAATAGAATCACCGGGGTAACCCTTTACCCAAAAAAAAAAACTTGTTAAGGGTTTGTCCTTCAGTCTCAAGGCTTGGATGTATGCGATAAACATTACCACATAAATGTTCTTATCAGTAAAGCATTGATTTTACAAAAAATAACTTTTGACCTAAACTATGATTAATTCAAATACATTGTTTTGTACATTTTACATGCGGGGTTGAGTACATTCTTTTATTCACCGTACATAACATTTGATTTCACATAACATTGATTATACATTGACATTTTACATATGGGATTGAGTAAACACTATTTATTCACCGTACATGATATTGTTGTTACTTGACATTTACTTTACAAGACATTTTTGGTGGTTATTTATAAGTGATTTAAATAACGAAACGTGTGTAATATGATAAACGCATGGTGGATACGCCGCTGGTACTTCCTATATATAAATGCTTTTATGATATTACATATCGTAGCGTTATCTAAACCACTTAGACAAAGACATGATACATTTTATACAAACGACACATTTACACAAGACATTGGTTTACAAACGACATATTTTATACAAACATATTTTACTTGGTTATTCATTTAACCTTACACCTTTCTTTTATAACATTTGATTTCCTTATCGAATTTCGTATAATTTATAAAAGAAAACACTTTTAATAAGATTCATGACTAACTTTTTGCTAAACATTTATTTCAACTACATGTCATGAATCCTTCATCAACAAAACCTATGTATCTCACAAGCATTTTTATGCTGACGTACCTATTTTCACATGTGTTTCAGGTGCTATTGTTAGATGATCATGATGCAAACATAGGATCGGACGAGGGCCTTAGTGACTTAAAACTATGAAAGACAGTTTAATTCATGTTATGCTTCTGTAATTTCCTAGACAATGAAAACATTTTAATTTAATAAAACAAAACTTCAATTACCATGTGTTGTGAAACAATGATTCTGTTACTCCACTCCCCGACGTTTCCGCTGCGGTTGTTGTTTTACGCGGTCGGGGTGTGACAGAAAAGTTGGTATCAGAGCTCATGGTTATAGGGAGTTAGGTTATTAGTAATGCTTTGACCTAGACTATAATCTTCCTAGGACCCTAACACAAGATTCTTGTGTTTAGATCTTAAAACAATACCGTCACCTATCTCTAGGCGACAACCACAACAAGAAACACAAATTTCAAATCCATTTTGAAAACCAATCACCTGTTCTTAGATGGTTTGTTATAAGGTTTTGAACCTTCAAAGTTTTCAAAATCTCGTCAAAGTATGGGTCTTATAATGTGAACACGTGCAATCTGGAAGGGTGGATGCCTGTATCCCGAGTTTTCTGTCTAAGGCTAGAGTGTTCGTACAAATCCACATAATCGGACCAGTCACTCTTACCTGGGAACTCTTGGGGTGAGTGTCCACTTATAGGCTAAAGCATGTCTTCGCGATACATTAGTATGACCCGCTTACTTTGATTAGTCACCGTATCGTTTGTTTGCCTTAGGTAACAAACAAATGATCACAGTCTTTATGCATTGTCGATAAATTTAAACATTCTGTTTTGATTATCCGATAACATCTCACTTGTCTCCTCTCATGTCTTCCATTACCTTTAGGATGTCTCTTCATCGCAGCGACACTCAAAAGTCTGAACTGGCTGCTACAATTGCCCAACAAATAGGCGTAGTACTCTAGAAGACCGTTGAATTAGCTGTTACCATGACTCGTCTCAAGGATAAAACCACCCAAGAGACACCAAAGGAAACAAAAGTCAAGCCTTCACGAAAATCAAGGAAGCGTAAAGCTTCAAAGAATCTTACATCGGTTGCTCCAAATCAAGCGGGACCTAGCCAGGTGGCAACACCACCAGCTAAGAAACCATACAGAGGAAAAGCTCCTCTATGCAATCAATGCAACCGTCATCATCCAAATCAAACACCATGTCTCAAATGTACCTACTGTGGGCGATGGGACATTTGGTCAAAACATGTCGTTTTGCTATCCAAAACAAAACTGTTGCAAATCCTACTGCTACTCAAGCACCATACGAAGGAAAAGCCCCATTGTGCAATCAATGTAACCTTCATCACCATGCCAGTGTCAAATGCCGAAAATGTTGGAACTGTGGACTTTTTGGTCATACGGCAAAAATCTGTCGTTCAGCCACTGCGCCAAACCAAGCTATTCAGAACTCTGTTCAACTTTAAGTAGATCCAGCACAAGCTCGTTTTCCGCCTGGTACTTGCTACAACTGTGGCGAGATGGGTCATTTCAGGAACAAATGCCCAAAGCTTGTCAATGCGAATTCAACCCATGAATGAGCATTTGGCTGACTGGAAGTTGATGCTGCTTTGAAATAACTAAAGTCTTATGTTTTTGTTGCTTTTGTTTTCCAAGAACTTCGAAACGATTTGGTTGGTTTATAAATAAATTGTTGTTCACAATTTTGATGTACAAAAACAAATTTAGTTACTTATGTGTATGGCGTACCCCTACGATACCGATACCAAGGAACTGTGTTCTTTGCAAAACTAACTACTCTTGTAGTTCCCCCATTCATGTGATCACTCGCGATCTCCACGAAAATCCTAAGTACTCGTGTACATATCATTACATTTTGGTTTTCATAACGACATGCATAGTATATGTTTTCAAAACACCCTTCATGATTTCAAAGACATTTCACATGATTTAAAAAAACATTTTAACATAGTATATTTACTAAATATACCAAGTGCATAATTTCAAAAAACATTATCCATGTTTTCAAAAACCTTATACATGATTTCAAAACCATCTCACACGATCTTAAAACATTTTATAAACATATTTACCTAATACACCTACCGTATGATTTCAAAAGTATTACGTAAGGTTTCAAAAACATTAAGCACATTTCTAAAGAACCCCATGCATAGTTTTCAAGAACACTCTGCTCGTATGTTGACTTAACATACGTAATACACGACCTCCAAATTCTGCTTCATATGTCGCCTTGGCATATCTAGCACCTCAACTTCATGAACGCTTTACCTCATGTATTGACTTAAGCATGTCTAGTACAAGGTTTCGATACATCTCCCGCTACACGAATTTCAAAATCCTTATGGGATCTTCCTATCTTCATAATTTGGTCCTTATGGATGTTTAAAGCGCAAAGTCAGAATCATTAATTGAATTCTTTGCATGCTTTAATACGTATATTACGATTCAATAAGGACAAAGCCGAATTCCTATTAAGATCTTTCTATCTTCATAGTTAGATTCTTGAGAATGTTTAAAGTACTAATTGAAGTCCATGGATTGGATTCCTGGTGCACTTTAAATACACATATACAAATCATTAACGAGTTGACAAACAAATTAATAACAAGTTGATAACAAATTGAAAACCAAGTTAAGCAATTATGTGTTTATGTGTTTTTATGTAATCCGAATATTCGTTATCCAAATCCTCGCAGAATCTCCCATGCCCTCATAGAATTTTTCCATATCTTTATGTGATGGATTCTTAGAAGGATATCCAAAGGTACTATCTTAAAATCCTTAATAGGCTTCTACGTAATAGTTAAGACCCTTGGATTATAAAGTACTATTCCAAATTTAAAAAAGACCCCTTGGGTGGTCTGGTTAAAAAGATTGATTCATCAATCTAGTTAAAGATATCATGTGATGATGTAGCTGAAGAGACTCTTTAGTGGTCTATTTAAAGAGATCATTTACTGATCTAATTAAAGGGACCCTATGGTAGACTAGTCACAGTCATCACATGTTTTATTTTTTTCCCCTACACATTATAAAATGTACTATGCGGACTGTGCAAGGAATTATGTAATTATGGATGCATACATAATTATGGAATTCAGTGCACAGAAACCACAGCAAGTTTTGTCATGTGTAAGAACCTATAATGATAAGAATAATGAAACGTGAACATGTAATGAGGACACGGTGGATATACCGATGGTGGTTCCTATATATATATAAGTGTCCCTTATTACATTGCAAGCATGACGTTATTTAAGTTACTAAAAGCTCAGAACCTTGACCAATGTTGTTTTATCTCTTCGATTCCAAGTTTCGAACTCACACAAGTTTCCTATGATAGCCTTCACAAGAAACATTCTCTCTATCCGTTGTTCGAGACTTCAACTTCTTGTTAAAATCACACGCTCTCTACATTTTACTACAACAAGGACATCATGTTGACAATTTCATGAAAATCTTGAGGTTCGATACAACCATACACAAACTCATCAGAATGGAGTTTAAATCTTCGGATCTAAACCTTTCCCTATAAACAACAGACTGATGCAAATAATAAAAGCTTCCTGGAAATCCAAACGTGACCCAGAGATTCTACTTAGGGAACGGAGGATTTATTTGAAAGCAAAACATCCACATCTACTCTCACAAGTTTCCTCTAAATAAATTTCAGGACGGAATTTCCTAAAGTAGGGGAGACTGTGACACCTGTGCTTGTGTAATCATTATACAAACTCTGAACAGTTCAATTTTCAATAAAACAATGTATTTTGATCCCTATATTTGTTTAATTATGTTTGACAATTTCTCATTTCAATCCTTGTTCGATTTCAAACTCTAAATCGCTTTCTGGAAAGTTATACGCAAACTGATGCGTAAACGTAATTAGTTTAACGCGACAAACACTCCGTAGAAAAGAAGTGAAACACCACCAGACTTTAGCATTAGTGTGGAAATGGTCGTGTTCTCTCTCCTTTAGGCGATTTTTTTGATCATCTTCTTCACGATTTTCCCTTGTTTTTTCTTGTGATCTTATGCATAACAGTCTGTGATTGGATCTTGTTCTTTCAAGAATCTATAACGAACTCGTTAGCATTAGGGATCAATTAAGAACTAGGGTTTTTCTTTTTTTCTTTCTCATAATCGCCGCCCTAGATATATATTCTGAAACCCTAATCTATTAATCTGGTAGCCATTGATTGCGGTTAACTGAGATTAATTTAGCTAGATTGATGACACTAGTTTAATCGATCAAGGGTTGAGGTTTTGTTCTAGGGTTTAAAGGACTACGAGCTCTTGTTCTTGTGATTGCGGATTCTTGTTTTTGTAAAGGATTTCCCTTTGTCGGCCGTTTAGGGTTTTGTTTTGTGAAGATCTTTTCTTGTCGGTTGTTTAGGGTTTATTGCATGCATGGAGGGGAAAAGTGACGGAGTGAAACCTTTGGATCAACGTTCTCCTGGGAATGATGATAATACACCACCGGTTCGTGGGATTGGGTTACGAGTAACAAATATTGAGGGTAATCCTATGATACCGAGACGTGGTATGTATTCTACAAGTAATGTATCGGTGATAGATGGGTTGTTTGAGATTTCAAAACCTGTGGAATTGGATGATACGTGGAGTTATGGAGGGGGATATACGGCTACCAAGATGGATACCCATGCAAACCCTAGTTCGAGTAACGTGGTGAAGGATATACCCAACTTATCTTATGCGGACAAGGTTAAAATGCAAACATCGTTGAGAAGAGAGGTAAACTTCCGAAAGTTGGATGCTATAGAGACGGTTCAGGATGCTGATGTGCTTATTCCTCGTGAGGTAATTAAAAAGGTCCAGGACAAATTTGAGAATGTTTTGTATGGCTACTTTTTGGGTAATCGATTACCTTTTCCTGTTGTGGAATATTATGCAAAAAATGTGTGGGCTAAGTATGGATTCTCTAAAATTATGATGAACAAGGATGGGTTCTTCTTCTTTAAGTTTGATACAAAAGAGGGCATGGCTAAAGTTTTGGAAGGGGGACCATGGTTGATCAGGAAAGTGCCGTTGTTTTTAAATGTCTGGTCTCCGGATGTCAGTTTAAGGAAAGAGGGTATTAAGTCGATTCCGGTATGGGTTAAGATGTATAACGTTCCGATTGCTATTTATACGGATGATGGCTTGAGTTTGTTGGCTTCTAAGATAGGTACCCCGAAAAGATTAGATGGGTATACGGCGGATATATGTGCGGATAACTGGGGAAGGAGCAGTTTTGCAAGGGCTCTAATTGAAATAGATGCGGAGAATGAATTAAAAGACCATATCATTGTTGCTATTCCAAAACTGGAGGGAGAGGGATACATCACAGAAAAAGTGAAAGTGGAGTATGAATGGCAGCCACAGAGATGCTCTTTGTGTTGTATTTTTGGACATAACGATCAGACATGTGCCAAGAATGTTAATAATAAAGCTAAACAAGTGGTTGTGGATGAGGAGGGGTTTACTACTGATAAGAGGAAGGTGGCGAGAGTGGGTATGATGCAGAAAAGACAAAAGCAGAAATTTATCTACAAACCTAAGATGAATAAGTCAGGAGCAAGTACATCTGGTAATAAGGAGGATACATCGGATAATAGCAAAAATGCCAATGTGAAAACTGGTAATGCATTTGAAGCTTTGGCAGGTAACGATATGGAAGAGACTATAGCTGATATTGGGGTGGATAAGGAGCTGAGGCAGAATTTAAAAAATGGGAATGGGAAGCCTACTCAAATCGAGAATGAGGTAGAGGAAACTTTACAAACGGAAATGGCCGCATTTATGACAGCTGACCAGAGTCATGTTTCTGAGGGGGTAAGCACTCCCGGACAAGCAGGTATTAATGGATAGCATTATGTCATGGAATATAAGGGGTTTGAATCGTCCCCTGAAACAAAGCGAAGTTCGTAAAGTTGTTGCTGAAAATAAGTTAAAAGTTTGTGCAATTTTAGAGTCCCATGTTAATGTGACGAAGCTGGGAACCATTTGTAATAGTGTTTTTCAGAATTCGAACTGGACGTCTAATGGGGGATTGTGTAGTAGGGGTACCCGAATCATTTTGGGTTGGGATTCTGATGTGGTTGATCTTATGGTGCTCGCTCAAACTGATCAAATTATTCATACGCAGATATTGGATAAGACTCTTAAAAAAGTTTTATTCTGTTCTTTTGTGTACGCGGAAAATAAGTATCAAGATCGTAGAAGTCTCTGGGAGAGTTTATGTAATCATAAAAGCTTATGTCATGATAAACCATAGGTTGTTATGGGGGATTTTAATGCTACTCTTCAGATTGAGGATTCTCTTTACGGTTCATCTCAACAAACGATAAGCATGTGTGAATTTAAAGATTGTGTTCGGTTTTTGGAGTTGTTGGATATTCAGGGGCACGGTCTTCAGTTTACTTGGAATAAAAAACCCAAAAATTGAGTGGGTCTTCTTAAAAAGATAGATCGAGTTATGGGCAATATTCAGTTCTTGGATTTGTGTCCGAATGCGTTTGTCATGTACCACCCTTATCGAGTCTCGGATCATACGCCTTGTATATTGAAAATGGGGGCCGTGAATGAGAAGAAAATCAAACCATTCAAGTTTCCTAATTTCATCACTTCCAAACCGGAATTCATGAAGTGTGTGGACCAGGAATGGAGGAAAACGATACCAGGGTTTAATATGTTTTCGGTTACAAAGAAACTTAGTAATCTTAAACCGCACTTAAGGAAGATTTTATTTAACCAGGGAAACTTACATGCTAAGGTGTCGGAGCTTAGAAAAAAGCTGGATGAGATTCAAGTTCTTGTTGATAAGAATCCATTGGATGGCAACCTGCGTCAACTAGAAGCGACATGTCTTCAAGACTTTCAGTCTGCTGCTTATGATGAGGAATGTTTCCTCAAACAAAAGTCAAAAGTTGAATGGTTGTGTGCTGGAGACTCTAATACGAAATATTTCCATAATGTGGTGAAATGCCGTAATGCGAGAAGCCAAATTCATAGTGTCAGAGATATTTCGGGGAACCGTCATGAAGGTAGTAGGGTTGCGCTTGCTTTAGTCAATCACTACTCCAACTTTCTTGGTTTTGAGGACCAGGTAAATTCCATTAATTTGGATAGTATTTTTATTAATGTCCTTAGCCATGAAGATGCCTCTAATATGGTTCGACAAGTTACTAGAGAGGAAGTCAAAACGGCAATGTTTAATATTGGTGAAAATAAGGCTCCTGGTCCTGATGGGTATACGTCAGCTTTCTTCAAGAAGGCTTGGGATATTATCGGTAATGAAGTTACGGATGCGGTTCTTGATTTTTTTGACAATGGGAAACTCCTTAAGCAACTAAATCACACGATCTTGGCTTTGATTCCTAAGAAAGACATTCCGGACTCGGTTTTGGATTATCGTCCTATCTCATGTTGTAATGTGCTCTATAAATGTATTAGCAAGATCATCACGGATAGGATTAAAGGGAGTTTGGGGGCTCTTGTCAGCATTAATCAGTCAGCCTTTGTGCCGGGAAGGAAAATCTCAGATAACATTCTCTTAACTCAGGAGCTGATGCACAATTATCACTTGAATAGAGGCCCTGCGAGATGTGCTTTTAAAATAGACATTCAGAAAGCCTATGATACGGTTAGTTGGTCTTTTTTGAAAGCTATCCTTATTCGTTTTGGATTCAATCATCGTATGGTTCAGTGGATTATGATGTGTGTTTCCACGGCTTCCTACTCTTTGTCCGTTAATGGTAATCTTCATGGTTTTTTCAAGGGGAAGAGGGGGTTGAGACAGGGCGATCCTATGTCGCCTTATTTATTTACCCTTATCATGGAAGTGCTATCTCTTTTGCTTCAACAGGCGGCTGATTCTAACTCGTCTTTTAAATTTCATCATCAGTGTGCTAAGCAGAGAATTATTAATGTATCCTTTGCGGATGATCTGTTTATTTTTGTCCATGCTGACATTTGCTCGGTGAAGAAGGTTAGAGATGCTCTGGAAATGTTTACTAGTTGGTCAGGGTTAGTTCCGAGTCCAACCAAGAGTACTGCCTATTTTTCGAATGTGCCTACTTTGGTGAAACAACAGATTATTTCGTTGATGTCTTTCTAAGAAGGTAATCTTTCCAGTTAGATATCTTGGGGTGCCTCTTATATCCACAAAACTTATTTTTAAAGATTGTAAAATCTTGATTGATCGTATGGAGGGCAAAATCACGAGCTGGATCTCTAAGTCGTTGTCCTTTGCGGGCCGCCTTCAACTTATAAACTCGGTTTTATCTTCAATGCATATCTACTGGGCTTCAGTTTTTATTCTTCCTGCACGGGTTATTTCTGAATTGGAAAAGAGGATGCGTCGTTTTTTATGGAATGCTGGTTCTTCTGGCAGAATTCATGCCAAAGTTGCTTGGTCTGATGTTTGTTTGCCTAAGAATGAGGGAGGCTTAGGTATTCGAAATGTTGGGGATGTTAATAAGGCTCTCATGACGAACCACATATGGAGTATTATTTCTCACAGAGAGTCTCTTTGGGTTCGGTGGATCCATTCATACAAGCTAAAGGGTAAAAGTTTTTGGGAGGTTCCATGCAGGGGTAGCGTGAGCTGGGGATGGCGTAAGATATTATCCATTCGAAATTTGGTACGTCCTTACATGGGTATGTCTATCAGAAGTGGTGCTCAGACTAATGCATGGTGTGATAACTGGTGCCCTTTGAGTCCGATTAGTACATTCATCACGCCCTTTGAGTCTGATAACTAATGCGGGTTTCAATATGCACTCTACAGTTGCCGATATAGTTGATGATTCGGGCCACTGGAGATGGCCAGAGGCTTGGCATGACCTGTTTCCTGTGTTGATAAACTTACAACCACCATCTCTTGTTCACAATGTTCCAGATAAACCTACGTGGAAAGACTTGGATGGTAAAGATAGTTATTTCAGCTCTAAGGAAGTTTGGAACAATATTAGGAGTCGGGGTGCTACGGTGTCTTGGTTTAACATGATATGGTTTTCCCAATGTATTCCAAGACACTCGTTCCATATGTGGTTGGTTATAAGAAACAAACTCAAAACTCAGGATCGTCTCATGACTTGGGAAGCGGGGAGTGAAACGAACTTAAGACTTATGTGTTGTCCACTTTGTCGCTATGATCGTGACTCACGTGACCACCTATTTTTCCAATGCAGCTTTGCGTCGCATGTGTGGAATAATGTTAAAACTATGGTTAGTTTGGAGAATGTTAATGACTCTTGGGCATCCGTCTTGGCATGGATGGAACAAACGGCTTCCTCAAGGATGACAAATGTTATTGTGGGTAAGATTCTGATTGCGGCTACGACATATTTTATTTGGCAAGAACGAAATGCTAGGCTTTTCTCTCATACACATAAGTCGCCTGAAGCGGTGATAGAAATAATCAAGAGCACAGTTCGGTTAAAGCTTATGGGATTCAAGTTCCGTGGAAGCGCAGTTCGGCATAGAGTGCTAAAGGCATGGAAGATTTATTCCAATGAAGAGGAACTAGATCCAGGCTAGAAGTTGAAGTCAATAGTTGCCCGTGTGTTTCTCTTGTTTCTTTTGGCTGTTTGTTTGTGGCTGTTTGTTTAGATTGTTTGGCTGTCTTTTGTGTTTTTTTCCTAGTCTTGGTATGCCAAGTCTAGTAGGTGTGTTCGCTTTGACACACCCTTGTACGTTGATTCGTTGATCTATAAAATTTACCGGGGTAACCCTTTACCCAAAAAAAAACATCAACATATGCTTAACATACCTTAAATAACCTTTACATAACTTAGAAATAAGTTTTAAAGGGTTTGGTATGGCAAAAACAAGTTTATTCGATCGCAGGGACTATTTGCGACAAACTGCGAAAGTCTGCCAATTTGTATAGTAACGTACACTCCGAAACATGATCATAAGTTAAACATACCATAAATATCCTTTACATAGCTTAGAAATAAGCTTTGAGGGGTTCGGTATGCGAAAATAAACTTATTTGGTCAAACAGGGACTAAAAGCGTCAAAAAGTGCATAAGTTTGCATTTACGCGCATATCTTACGTTCTGAACATATCCGGACATCCAAAAATTTTTATAATCATTAAAATATTTTATTTTAGTGATTGGAATGCTAAAATTTCATTCGTCGCGTAATTTGGATCGTTTTTCGCGTCCGTTCGTGTTTCGTCGTAATTAACCGAATAACGTGATCGTACGACCAAACGAACCGACATCTGAGATGTTTTCAAGCATATTTCATGTCCTCTATACTTAAACTTCATTATTGAGCCTTGAAAATGGGTTAACGGGGCTTAAACGCGTCAAAAATGGCTTAAACATGCTGCAGGGACCATTCTTGCCAATTTTTGAAAGTTTCTGGCTCAGGTAGGCCGTGGCGTCACGCCACAGCAAAGGGGTGTTGCCGTCGCGGCACGCGACGCCCCTATATTGACAGAAACTCCAATTTCAGGGTCTTTTATGCAATTTTCTCAATACTTTAGGCTGGTTTTTGGACTCCCATGGTATCCTAAACTATGTGCCACAAATGTATGGCTAGGATCAAAGCTCAAAACACATGGAATGATCTCAATGGTTCTTGATTTCCTATATAAACCCATCAATTTTCATTCAAACATGCTCATTCCTTCATTTCCTTCTCAATTCTGCTTTGGAGCTATCCCTTGACTGGTTGAAGGCTCCAATCTTCTAGTTTTCTTTGTTCTTGATCAAGTTTGGACCTCTTGTAAGCTTCTTTCATGCTTTTTATGCATTTCAAGCATGAAAGTCAAACAGTGTTTGACTTTCTGCTTTGACCAGCCTTTGGTCAACACAAAGTTCGTTTGAACTTTGCAACGTGAGCATAATCACGATGGTTATAGTCCCTTATGACTATACCTATTGATTACCACGTTCATTAGGCGTAGTAACGAGTCAAATTTTCGGTCAAAATACGTATTTATGCGTATTTTGCAACGAAGCTATTTTTGGGTATCAAAACACTTTGTTTTGATATCAAACTTGTTTTCTAACTTAGGTAAACATGTTCTAACATGTTTAACTCGTCACTCTTAGTCTAGTGCTTATATAGGGTCGTAAGCTAAGCAGTCTAAACAACCGCTTAGACTTTCGAACTCGACCCGTTTGGTCGATCATTAGGATCCGACCAAACACATTTTGTGACCATAGTTGTATAGGGAATAACCTTCCGAGGTTATACCTTATGATCACTTCGTTTAGTTAGTTGTATGATAGGTAGTTTATATGCCTTAGGAAAATGACCAAAATGCCCTTTTTATGCATAGTTTTATTTTAAGCATATGTAACCTAAATTTTGACATCTAAACTGATTAGGCAATATTATTAGACATGTTAAGGCATATAATACTTGTCATAGGACTAGTTAGGCGGTCCTAACGCGTTTTACGCGAACGACGCATTAAAGTAGCGTATACTAAGTCACAACATAAACTGATTCAATCGTCGGTATACGTATGGCTTGAAGGTCTTGGCTATCAGCTTTGGCAAATCAGTCCCTAGTCCATTCTGCTATAGGGTTTCGGCTGGTTATTGTTTTGAGTCCTTATTGTGACTGTTGTTATGGATGATCAAAATGCAGAAAACTCAAATGTGTTTGCGAGAAAGATCAAGAATATTGACGGAAAACCATTTGAGCCAAGACAAACGTCAAATATGGCGGTTAGGGCTTCTGAATTGCCGCATAAGAAGGTATGTTTTATGCTACCGCTAAATGATACTGATCACGCTATTGGCTGTTCTGATTCTCCTAATCAGAATTATGCGAAGGTCTTTGATAAACGAAAGGTAGCTTTTGTGCTACCTCTTAATGATGTGAGTCCTGTTTCCCCAGCTCAAAGTCTGAAACAGGGAGATAATACTAAAACCCAACATCAATCCTATGCGGATGTGATCCTAAACAATCAGGCCGAGCAAGGAGGTGCTAAGATGGGGGTTGGTTCAACTCAGAATCCGAATGGTGAGAATTCAGCTAGTAATGCCTATGGTTCGGATGCTAAAGTTCCTAAAATAAACTTTCGTTCACTAAAATCAGATGTCTCTTTGGATGGGGTGGATGTAGTGCTACCGATTGATTCTGTTCGCCAGGTAAATGACAGGTTATCTAATACTCTTTATGGTTACTTCCTGGGGGATAGAATTGCTTATCCGGTTGTTGAATATTTTGTGAAAACAAATTGGAAAAAAACATGGTTTTCAGAAAATTATGATGAATTCGAATGGATTTTTCTTCTTCAAGTTTGAAGATAGACAGGGTATGAATAATGTTCTTGAAGGGGGTCCTTGGCTGATTCGGAACAAACCTCTTTTTCTTAACACTTGGTCCCCTACTACTACCCTTAGAAAGGAAGATATCAAGAAAGTTGCAGTTTGGGTAAAATTGCATGATGTTCCTCTTGCAGCTTACACCGATGATGGTTTGAGCATGTTGGCCTCAAAAATTGGTTCTCCTATGTTGCTTGATTCTTATACAGCTTCTATGTGTTCTGAAAATTGGGGTAGGAGTTCTTATGCAAGGGCTCTTATTGAAGTTTCAGCTGAACATGGATTCAAGGAGGTGATATCTATGGCTATTCCTGATTTGGATGGTGAAGATTATGTTACGGAAAAGATTAAGGTGGAGTATGAGTGGAAGCTTCCGAGATGTGCTCATTGTTGTGTCTTTGGTCATGATAGTGGTGATTGTCCTAAACAGGTTGGTCCTACTCCTAAACCCCATCCTAAAGCACCTATAGTAGATGGGGATGGTTACACTGAGGTTACGAATAGGAAAGCGGGTAGGAAAAGTGGGGTTCCGGTTAATACTCAAAAACCAAAATTTGAATATAAACAGTTGAATTACAGGAAAATGGTTGGGAATACATCTTCTTCTACTAATATGAAGGGTGGAAAAGGTTTAATTCAGACTCACAACCCTTTTAGTGCGCTTAACTCTGGAACAAACAGAACAATGGGGCAGCATAGTAGTGAAGATCTGGATGATGATGAAGTTGAGGTAGTGTATGATGAAACTTTGGGCGTTCGGAAGCCGGAAAAACCAGGGGCAAGCACCTCTACTACAAAGGTCTCCAATGGATAGTCTCTTTTTGGTTCGTGTGAAGGGGCTGACAGTTTGTGGCAACTTCATCTTTGATGATGGCGGATGAGGGTTTATTTTGTTTTGGTTTGTCGAGTCTACTTGATATATTTTCATGATGTATAGTAGGCTAGGTTATGGGGTGTCATAGGTTGTTTGGTTTGTTTGGTTTACATATATGGGGCATGTCCTGTATATGAACTAGTGGGGAACACATTCTCACTACTTGTACTTAATTTCGGTTGTTTTAATAGAATCACCGGGGTAACCCTTTACCCAAAAAAAAGTAGCGTAGACTACCTTAATGAGTCGTAACGGGTCATAAGCACTTAGGATAGGTTCCGATTTAGAATGTAGGCTTTGTTAAACCATATTATATGAGTTTTTTTTTTGGGTAAAGGGTTACCCCGGTGATTCTATATATTCACAAACAAATCAAAACAAGTAGTGAGGAGATATCCACACTAGTTCAAACTTAGGACAAACCCCCAAGTTTGTAGACAATCGTCCAACCGAAACATCAAAAACAACCAGAAAAGAAACAACTAGACAACGATCTAGGCTATTATAAGAGAAACGACACACTACAACTTAGCCTCCATCGTCTTCCGCAAAACTGTCGTGAACATCCCACTTGCTCAGTAACCTCCTGATATTATCAGTATTCTTAAACTTCATTCCCATCAGCTTGTATCTAATCGTAGTCAACACTGCAGAAGAAATCGTATCTGGCGGTCTAGTCTGGTTCTTAAAGAGCCTAGCATTCTGTTCCTGCCAAATGAAGTAAGAAGTTGCCGCAACAAGAGGCCATGAAACATAATCTGCCGCCAATTTTGACTGAGCACGGCTTTTTAACCAATCCACAATATCATTCCATCTAGGATCCACATCACCCATATCCACTCTATCTCTAACTATGCTCCAAACATCGGACGGAAACTTGCATTCAAAGAAAAGATGAGTATGCGAGTCTACATCTGCATAGCATAGTAAACAGCACATCATATTCATATTCATATTCTTCCTACGCGAAAAATCCCACTTCAAAATTTTGTCTTGCGTTAAAAGCTTCCGCCTGAAGATCAGCCATATAAGAAAAGCATGCCTAGGAATACAATGAGAAAACCAAACAATGTTCATCCAATCCACCTCTGGCTCCCTAGAACGAACTGAATTCCAAGCACCTGAAGAAGAAAATTCATCCAGATCATTGTCATCCTTCCAAAACAGCCGATCGAACTTGTTTGGGTCCAGAGACACTTGATGAATCTGATTCAGGACCGGAAAAGAATCCCTCCAAGCCATCGGCCAAGCCCACACACCATTAATAACAATATCTCGAACTGAATCATTCAAATTAAATCCCGCATTAGTGATAACTCGCGGAGAAAGGAATGAGGACAGGGGCCCAACATGACACCAAAAATCATACCAAGCCGATGTGGTTGTACCATCTCCAACTTGCGTCCACACATGGTGCCTAATCAAAGGCCGAAGCTGAAGAAGTTTTCTCCAGCTCCAGCAGCAACTCGCAACCGATCTGCAATCCCATATGTTCCTGCCTCTAAGTCTATAATCATAGATCCAACGAACCCACAAAGACTCCCGTTTCGAAGCAATGCTCCATAGATGGGACGCCATCAGCGCCTTATTCACATCTCCAATACGTCTAATACCCAGGCCCCCTTCATATTTCGGAACACAAACGGCTTTCCAAGACACCTTAACTTTCCCTTTCTGAAAAGAAATATCTTGATTCCATAGAAAATTCCGCATCCGAGCCTCTAGCTCATTAATCACTCTAGTAGGCAATATAAACACCGAAGACCAATAAATATGTAACGAAGACAAAACAGACACGATCAGTTGCACTCTACCTGCGAATGAAAGCAGCTTATTCCTCCAATTTTTTATACGGTGCTCCAACCTTTCCACCAGAATATTGCAATCCTTATATAACAATCTAGAAGAAACTAACGGCACCCCCAAGTATCTGACAGGCAACAAACCCTCCACAAACGGCATAATGTTTAAGATACCCATTTTAACATGACTAGGCACATTGCAAAAGAACACAGTGCTTTTTTGATTACTAGGCACCAACCCCGACATTCTAGTAAACTTTGTAAGAGAAGCCATAATACATGAAGCCGAAGATATATCCCCTCTAGGAAATAAGAAAAGGTCATCCGCAAAGCAAAGATTGACAATCTGCTGCTTTTCACATCGGTTATGAAATCTAAAAGAAGAATCAATTCTGACGGAATGCTGCAAAATACATGTCAAAACCTCCATAACCAGCGTAAATAAATAAGGAGATACCGGATCACCTTGTCTTAAGCCACGTCCGCCCATAAAATACCCGTGAACATTCCCCTTAACACAAACTGAATAGGAAGTGGTAGAAACACAAACCATGATCCATTCCACCATCGTCCGATTGAACCCAAACCCTTTGAGAGCAGCTTTCAGAAACCTCCAATCAACCGTATCATACGCTTTCTGGATATCAACTTTGAAAGCACAACGAGGGGGGCCATAGTCTCTATGATAGTTATGCATTAACTCTTGGGTTAGAAGAATGTTGTCCGATATCTTCCTTCCCGGAACAAACGCTGATTGGTTAATACTAACGATCTCATTCAGAGCATCCTTCATGCGATCAGCAATAATTTTACGAATACATTTATAAACCACATTACAGCACGCAATCGGGCGGTAATCTGTAACAACCGAGGGGGTGGACATCTTCGGCACTAGCACTATAAGTGTATGGTTCAGCTCCCGAAGTAACTTCCCTGTATTAAAGAAATCAATAATGGCATTCGAAACATCCTGCCCAATGATAGGCCAGGCACTTTTGAAAAACGCCGAAGAGTACCCATCAGGGCCTGGAGCTTTGTCACTGCCAATAGCAAACATGGCCTTTTTGACCTCATCAACCATCACCGGCCGAGTCATGTTAGCAGCAACATCTGTATTAAGGACTTTAGAAAAAAGCTCAGGAGACGGAGACAGAGATATATCACCAACGCAGCCAAGAAAGTTCTCATAATGTTGAACGAATGCTTTAGGAACATTATCGTTTTCATAAGCAACCCCATTGGCATCCATAATCACATCAATGCGACTTCTATGATTTCTATTTTTTAGAGAAGCATGGAAAAAAAGCAGTATTTGCATCACCTGCTCTCAGCCAGTCAACCTTTGATTTTTGTTTTAAGAACTGTTCCTCATCAAAAGACGCCTCTTGGAAGTCTTGAGTAAGTTTAGCTTCTTCGACTCTTAACTCCTCACAAAAAGGGCTCCGATCAATCTCCAGCTGGACACCATCAAGTTTGTGATGAAGATCCTTCTACTCTTTTATGGAGATTACCTTGTTTGAACAAAAGAGATCGAAACGGATGCTTTAACATCCGCAACTTTTTTGCAACTTGAAATTGGTACACCCCATTAATTCTAGTATCCCATGTCGTTTTCACACCCCATTAATTGGGTTCGTTCTACCAGCATCAGGAATCTTTAGCACACACGGACAATGGTCAGACAGCCTGTATGGTTGGAATATGGCATACGATTCTGGGAACGCAGCCACAAATGGAGTATTACCCAGCACTCTATCTATTTTCTTCAATAAACCAATGCCCTTCTTCGGTTTCTGGTTCCACGTAAAATGGAGACTCGTTCGATTAATATCAAAAACTTCAATGTCCTCAACACAATCTTGGAACTCTCTCATCCCCACAGAGATTGTCGAGCCCCCCAAAGATTTATCCTCCAAGTTCAAAGCTGAGTTAAAGTCACCCATAATAGCCCAAGGTTTATCACTAACAAACCCTTTATGTAAAGAAAGCTGATGCCACAACTCCCTACGCGAAATATAGTAATTGGCAGCATAAACAACAGAGCAAAATAATATTCGTTTATCCTTCTTAAAAATTATCTGGACATGCACAACTTGGGAAGTTTGAGCCAGCACCATAACGTCAACCTCAGACGGATTCCACCCAATAATGCACAACTCCCTTATCACATTGCCCCCCATTAGACGTCCAATCCCAATTATGAAATACCGCACGACATACTTTATCAAGCTTAGCAACATCAACATGAGACTCTAGAATAGCACAAAAATTGAGATTATTATCCTTTACCATCTGACGAACCTCCATTTGTTTGAGGGGATGGTTCAATCCCCGTATGTTCCGAGCTGCTAGATTAACCATTGGAAACTTCTTGAGAAGGAGTGCTTGCCCCTTTGTGATCATTATGCTTCCGAGTCCCCTCTAAGATGAACTCATTAGTTTCATTATACACCTCGACGACCTCCTCCTCATCCGATTCCTCTTGAGTTTCACCCGATCCCTTACTACATTGACCCCTATCCTCACACACATCATTTAAGGCCTCAAACTGGTTTCAGGTAACCAGATTATTAACGGCTGACGCCGTATTCTGCCCTCCTTTTGGTTTAGATCCCACCGGCCTGTATTCAAACTTGGGTTTTGGTTTGTTAATTGGGAACCCAGCTTTCCTAGCCACTCGTTTATCAGGAACTCCCATATACCCCTCATCATCAACAATTGGCCCCTCCTTAACTGGTCGTCTACCCTGGTTCTTAGGTTTTTGTTTCTGGTTTCCAAGATCAACTTTCACCTGTTTATTCTTTGGATTTTTGCAGCCCTCATCAGAATGACCAAAGACACAGCAACCCGAACATCTATGTGGACTCCATTTTTTTTTTTTGGGTAAAGGGTTACCCCGGTGATTCTATATATTCACAACCAAAAAAGAACAAGTGGAGTAGAGAGCCTACACCAGTTCAATCATGAGACATGCCCCATGAAAGTAAAACCATCAACAAAACAAAAAACCGAAAAAACCCGTACATAAAACACCTAGACACACATCTAGACAATCAAAACATTACAAACTAATTAGCCTCCATCATCTTTATTTTCGGTTGAAATCTCCCAATCCCCAAGCAGCTTCCGCACCCTAGCATTGTTCTTTAGCTTAGCTCCCATCAACTTGTATCTCACTGTTTTCAGAATAATATCTTTTACCATTTCGGGTGGACGCACTTGATTTTTAAACAACCTAGCATTCCGCTCTTGCCAAATAGTATATGCAGCTGCCGCAACTAGAATCTTCGCAACATAGACCTCAGCTTTCTTTGACCGAACGCGAGCACATAACCATTCGATGATATCTACCCATCTCGAACTCACGGCCGCCATCCCCACTTTACTTCGAATCATAGTCCAAATTTTCTCAGAGAATTTACACTCAAAAAATAAGTGATGATGAGAGTCAAAATTCTCATAGCATAACAAACAACACATCATATTCATGTTTTTTCGCCTTGAAAGATCCCACTGCAGAATTTTGTCTTGAGTAAGAAGCTTTCCCTTCATTATCAACCACATCATAAACGCATGCCTAGGAATACATTGGGCAAACCAGACAATGCCGCTCCATTCCACCTCTGATTCTCTATGCCGGACCGAATGCCAAACGGCTGACGAAGAAAAATCCTGAAAATCGCCACCATCTTTCCATAACAACCTGTCAGCTTTTGTCGTTTCTAACTGAAAATGATCCAGCTGAATAAGAACAGGGAATAGATCCCTCCACGCCACCGGCCAATTCCATGTTCCGTTAGAGAAAATATTGAACACGGTGTCATCCAACCGAAAATCAGCATCAGTAATAGTTCTTGGCGAAAGAAAATCACCAAGAGGCCCCAAATCACTCCAAAAATCGAACCAAGCTGAAGTATTACGGCCATTCCCTACGTCGGACCAAACATGTTTTCGAATGATATGCCGCAACTGAATAATCTTCCTCCAAGACCAAGTAGCATTCGATGTTGGTTTACAAACCCAAAAGTTCTTGCCTTTTAGCCGATAAGAATGAACCCACTCGACCCAAAGGGAATCTCGCTTCATCACAATACTCCAAATATGAGACGCCATCAGGGCTTTATTCATATCCCCAATACGTCTAATACCCAAACCACCTTCATACTTAGGGGTACAAACCGCTTTCCACGAAACTTTAGCTTTACCTCTACTAAACGACACATCTTGAGACCATAAGAAATTTCTCATTCTAGCTTCAAGTTCCTTTACAACCCGAAACTTTAGCTTTACCTCTACTAAACGACACATCTTGAGACCATAAGAAATTTCTCATTCTAGCTTCAAGTTCCTTTACAACCCGATATGTGGACTCCATTCATACTCAACAAACATAGTTTCCTTAATAAATCCTTCCCCCTCCAAAACTGGAACGGCCATAACTATTTCCTCCTTGAATTCATTCTCCGCAGATATTTCAATAAGAGCACGAGCATAACTACTACGACCCTATGCGTCCAAGCACATCGAGGTAGTAAAGGAGTCCAATAGTTTTGGTTCTCCTATCGCAGTGGCAATCAAACTTAAGCCATCCTCCGTATAGGCTGCAATGGGAACATCATGAATTTTCACCCAAACCTGCACCTTTTTCACCTCCTTCTTTTCTAGTTTTGACGTAGGACACCACTCATTAAGAAACAATGGTTGTGACCGAATAATCCAGGGACCCCCTTTCAACACATCCAACATACCTGCACGGTCCGCAAATTTAAAGAAGAAAAAGTCGTTTGCATTCATCATAGATTTCTGCAACCCAAACTTCTTCCAATTATTTCTTACAAAATATTCCACCACAGGGTAGGCCAGACGATCTCCCAAGAAATACCCATACAAAGTATTCGCTAGTTTATCTTGAACGACTCGAACAGATTCCATGGGGAGCACAATATCACAACCCTCCTGACGAATGTTGCTAACAAGAGTTCGGAAGTTCACTTTCCTGGCTTTGGGATTGACCACTGAATCTGCATAAGACATTGGTTTCACCACATCATCAACCCTAACCTGCTCGTGATCAGCCGTCTCCTGGTTTAAGTCAGGGTTCACGTCCAGATCATTAACATTATCAGCCCGCTTGGTCTCCTTTATCACATCATCCTGAAATAAATCAGGCATGCTCGAGCTACTCTTGTATATGAACTGGTCATCCAAGACGTTTTCCGTATCAACAGAAGCCGTATTCTCAGCCAAAAACTCATTCTCTATCTGAACAGGAACCGTAACCTTATTAAGTTCATCAATAATGTTAATCGGCTTCGGATCATTCCTGGAGTTCTTTGTAATTCCACGCCGAGGCAACATAGGGTTGCCGTCATTGTTGTTAATCTTCTTGCCGAGCCCCTTGATAAGATTCGGAGGTTTCCCCCTCAGATCTTGTGACATAACAGGTTTAGAAGTCATAATACACTCATCGAAAGAAACATGCAACGTAAAAATCAGAGACGAACAAAACAAGAAACTGAAAACCCTAAATAAGAAGAAAAACCTACGCTTAACTTCAATCAATTAGAAATCCAGGTAGAGTCTAGATCCCTTACCAGTAAGAGGATCGACAAACCCTAATCGCTAATCAATTTAGATCAAGAGCAGGAGAAACGAAGAAGAAAGCTAGGGTTTTCACAAGATCACCAGAATCGCCCTCATTATTGTTACCGACCCATGTGATTTAGATTAGGGATGATTATGTAACACCATATTATATGAGTTCCAATACTCATTAGTTGGTTTGTTGATTTATTGGGACACAGGACGGGTCACATCCTGTTGCATTCATCTTTTGTGCATATTTGTTGGTGGTGTTTTTCATTGAGTCTGTTGGTCTATTACTTTGTTGTGGTTGTTTAGATTGTGTCTAGGTCTAAAAGGCTTCCTCGATAAGCCTTGCAGAGGCACCTTTGAGTGATTAACCTCTGATCTGGTCCCTGTCGAGGTTTTTACTCATTTGGTTTATGAGACCTCATTTTATTTGATCTTCCGATTTAGGTCCGGTCTATTTACATAGTTACCTATAATAGGTGCTGTTTGATTCCGTGATCCTTCGAGCGTTACTTGGTTGTTATTTCAAGACTCTTAAGCATTATCAAGTGAGTACATAGTCCCCTCTTTTACTTTTTTCAAATATTTTGGGGTGATACACATGTGCCTACTTGTTACTTTCGTGCTTTCATGACATATACTTGCTATGTTCATTAGTACGCATATAGTACATGATTTTATTTATGCTTTGCTATGTATGTTCATTTAGCATATATAGTACATTGTTTTCACATAACATGCTTACATTTGGTATGACATTTGGTTTGTTTAACGGGTCTAAAATACGTTCATTAACACTGATCACGCCGCTTGGTAGTATGTAGTGGTACCATAGGAATTGACAACTCCCATTCCTGGAATCCTAGGTTTGTTTGGACGTAAGGAATGATAGAATACGAAAACATTTTGATAAACCTATAACTTGTTAAGGGTTTGTCATTCAGTCTCAAGGCTTGGATGTATGCGATAAACATTACCACATAAATGTTCTTATCAGTAAAGCATTGATTTTACACAACATAACTTTTGACCTAAACTATGATTAATTCAAATACATTGTTTTGTACATTTTACATGCGGGGTTGAGTAAATTCTTTTATTCACCATACATAACATTTGATTTCACATAACATCGATTATTACATATGGGATTGAGTAAACACTATTTATTCACCGTACATGATATTTTTGTTACTTGACATTTACTTTACAAGACATTGTTGTTGGTTATTTATAAGTGATATAAATAACGAAACGTGTGTAATATGATAAACGCATGGTGGATACGCCGCTAGTACTTCCTATATATAAATGCTTTTATGATATTACATATCGTAGCGTTATCTAAACCACTTAGACAAAGACATGATACATTTTATACAAACGACACATTTACACAAGACATTGGTTTACAAACGACATATTTTATACAAACTTATTTTACTTGGTTATTCATTTAACCTTACACCTTTCTTTTATAACATTTGATTTCCTTATCGAATTTCATATAATTTATAAAAGAAAACACTTTTAATAAGATTCATGACTAACTTTTTGCTAAACATTTCTTTCAACTACAAGTCATGAATCCTTCATCAACAAAACCTATGCATCTCATAAGCATTTTTATGCTGACGTACCTATTTTCACATGTGTTCCAGGTGCTATTGTTAGATGATCATGATGCAAACATAGGATCGGACGAGGGACTTAGTGACTTAATGTCACACCCCGACCGCGTTAAAACAACGAAACCGCGGCGGAAACGTCGGGGAGTGTTGTAACAGAATTATTGTTTCACAACCATGGATACAAAAGTTTCGTTTTATTGATTCGTTAAGTAATTTACAATGTCTTAAAACTACCAAACAAGTTAAACATCGTTTATTATCATTATTAAGTCACTAAGGGACCAGGTCCTATGTGAACATGCATCCTAGCAATCAACATCATGCAACACCACCTGAAACATATGTGAAAACAAAGTCAGCAAAGAAATGCTGGCGAGCACATAGGTTTTGTGAGAGTGTCGGATTCATGGCTCGTTTATATGTTGCAGTACCTCATTAGACTACAAGAGTCAAAAGTACAAACCTCGTTTTGAAAAGTGTATTGCAACATAATTAACCAACTCAAATCAAGTTGGTTATGGTTTATAAAATCTCACAGCCATGATTCTTAAACCAAAACATTTGTTTTAGTAAACCAAATCGTAAATTGTTCTCGTTACAAAACTCGTATGGTTTATATCCTTTAGAAAACCTCGTTGTGTGATATCGTTTCAAAATCGTTTGCCCAAGTGAACTAAATAATGACACGGAATATAATATGATAAAAGCACTTATATATAAGAAGTACCAGCGGCGTATCTACCATGCTTTTATCATATCACACCCGTCCCATTATCTAATCACAACCCAAAACCAATCGTTTAATCAAATCGTCTATCTCGTTTAAGTCGTTTCAAATCGTTTAACTCATCCCAAAATCGTTTTTGTTTTAATTGTGAAACTACTTTTGGTCGTCTCGCTAATAACATTCAAACCTTCGTGACTCGACTATCTCGAAACTTGCATTAACAAACCACCAAAGGGTAAGTTAACAATCATCAGATTCGGTCATTACCTACATAACCCCCACACATAACCATGGGTGTAGTCTGATAACGGGATTTGTCAGATCCTATGGTACCATAACCTAATACTGGTCGGCTTGATCAATGTTAATGAATGTTATTCGTTATGTAACTACAACCAACAAGTTCGTTCACTTTATCGAAATTGTTATTAGTTTAATATAAACCATCTTAATCGTTTTTGAAACCATCGTTTAAACCTTGTAATCATTTTGCACATATGAATCACCCCAAAACAATTGAAAACAGTAAAATAGGGGAACTATGTACTCACATCGAAGTGCAAAGTATCCTCAATCTAAAGAACTCAACAAGCTCAGGCAAATCAAGGAAACTCAAGCAGCACCTAGTAATCGAATTACTAGTAAATAAATCAACACCTAAATTGGAAGATCGGATAGAATGAGGTCTTGTAAACCAAACGAGTATTGGAACTTGTGTGATATGGTTTAAAAAAGCGTACATTCTAGATTGGAACCTAACCTAAGTGCTTTCAACCCATTACGACCCATTAAGGTAGCTTACGCTACTTTAACGCGTCGTTCGCGTAAAACATGTTCGAGACGTCTAACTAGTCCTATGACAAGTATTATATGCCTAAACATGTTTAAATATGTTGCATAATCAGTTTAGGTGACAAAAGTTAAGTTACATATGTTTAAAATCCAATTATGCATAAAAAGGGCATTTTGGTCATTTACCTAAGGCATATAAACTACCTATCATACAACTACTTAAACTAGGTGACCATAAGGTATAACCTCGGAAGGTTATTCCCTATGCAACTATGGTCACCAAACATGCTTGGTCGGATCCTAATGATCGACCAAACGGGTCGAGTTCGAAAGTCTAAGCGGTTGTTTAGACCGCTTGACTTACGACTCTAAACAAGCACTAAACTAAAAGTGACGAGCTAAACATGTTAGAACTTGTTTAACTAAGTTAGAAAACAGGTTTTGATATCAAAACAAAGTGTTTTGATACCTTAGAGTAGTTTGGTTGCAAAATGCGCATAAATATGCATTTTGACCGAAACTACGACTCGTAGTGCCTAGTCAACGTGGTAATCAGTAGGTATACAAGGGACTATAACCATCGTGATTACGCTCATGTTGCAAAGTTCAAAAGAACTTTGTGTTGACCAAAGACTGGTCAATGCAGAAAGTCAAACACTGTTTGACTTTCGTGCTCGAAAAGCAATAAAAGAACGAAAGAAGCTTACAAAGGGTCCAAGCTAGGGAGAACTTGATCTATAATACTCAGGTATGAAGCAATGGCTTCAACTTAGAGCATTAAAATGATCAAGGGTGCAGAAAAATGAAGGAGGGCATGGCTATTTATACTTTTCGGTTCACCGTTAGGATTATTCCTTGCTAAAGAGGGAATGATCTTGGCCATCCATGTGGGCTAGTGGTATTGTAATACAAGGGGCATCCTAAAAACCATCAAAACTTGCCTAAAGTATCCCTTAATCAGCTGCCAAAACCATCAAAAACCAGCCCAAATGACCTGGTGCAATGTTTCTGTCTGGCAGACTGTCATGCCCCGCGTAAGATATAGCCTAATCTTACGCGGCCCGCCTAGCCTAGTTTGGCAGATTGTCCAAAATGGTCCCTGCACTTGAGAAACTTGCATTTTGATGCATTTTTGACACGTTTAAGCCCCGTTAACCTCATTTCAAGGCTCTAAAATGATCTTAAAGTATAGGGAACTGAAAACATGCTCAAAAACACCTCGGATGTCGGTTCGTTTGGACGTACGGTTGCGTTATTCGGTTAATTACGACGGAAGTCGTAACGAACGCGTGTACGATCCAAAATTCGCGACGAATGGCGTTTTTGCGTTCCAATCACTAAAATAAAATATTTTAATGATTGCATAAATTATTGGGTGTCCGGAAATATTCAGAACGTAAGATATGCGCGAAAATGCAAACTTATTCACTTTTTGACGCTTTTAGTCCCTATTGATCAAATAAGTTTATTTTAGCATACCGAACTCCTCAAAGCCTATTTCTAAGCTATGCAAAGGATATTTAGGGTATGTTTAACTTATGATCAAGTTCCGGAATGTTCATTACATACAAATCGGTATAGTTTCGCAGTTTGACACAAATAGTCCCTGCGATCGAACAAACTTGATTTCGACACACCAAACCATCCAAAACTTATTTCTAAGTTATGTGAAGGTTATTTAAGGTATGTTAAACCTATTTCACTATTCCGAAGTGTTTTTCGCGTTAAACTGACTGCGTTCGCGCATCAGTTTGCGTATAACTTTCCAGAAAGCGATTTAAAGCTTGAAATCGGAATCGAATCAAATCGTAAAATCATCAAACAGAAATATACACATAATAACACCAAAACACATTGTTTTATTGATAATTAACATTGTTTTACATTGTACATCGATTACAGAGCACAGTTGTCACAGTCTCCCCTACTTTAGGAAATTTCGTCCCGAAATTTTAACTAGAGGAAACTTGTGAGAACAATTGCGGATATTTCGCCTTCATTTGGTCCTGACGTTCCCAAGTAAACTCTGGGCCACGTTTGGACTCCCAGCGAACCTTGACCAATCGAATCCGTTTGTTCTTCAACTGTTTGACTGCACGGTCCGTTATCTCCACAGGTTTCTCGACAAAGTTCATTGTTTCATCGATTTGAATTTCGTCGAGTGGAATGTGAAGATCAGCATCAGCTAAACACTTTCGCAAATTGGCCATGTGAAAAGTCCGATGAATATTTCCACGCTCTGGAGGTAGCTCTAGTCGGTAGGCAACCTTTCCAACTCTTTCAACAATCTTAAATGGTCCAACATATCGAGGTGCAAGTTTTCCTTTCTTTCCAAATCTCACCACTCCCTTCCAAGGTGACACCTTGAGTAGGACATGGTCTCGACTTGAAATTCTAGGGGCTTGCGTCGCATATCCTCATAACTCTTTTCTAGCTGTCACAAGATTATCGCGAATTTTCTTGATTTTGTCTGTCGTTTCCAGAATGAGCTCAGGTCCAGTAAGCTGAGCATCACCGATCTCATTCCAACAGACAGGTGAACGACATTTTCGACCGTAGAGAGCTTCGAATGGTGCCATATTGATGCTAGCATGATAACTATTGTTGTAAGAGAACTCGATCAACGGCAGATGAGAGTCCCAATTACCACCAAAGTCTATCACGCATGCTCTAAGCATATCCTCCAAAGTTTGAATCGTCCTCTCAGATTGTCCATCTGTTTGGGGATGATAAGCAGTGCTTAGATTTAGTTGGGTTCCCAATGCAGATTGCATGGTCTTCCAGAAATGAGATGAAAATCGAGCATCACGATCATATATTTTTTTTGGGTAAAGGGTTACTCTTGGATAATGTAAGGCGACTCTTGGAGGAGTGGAAGATTGATGGGGTAGAGTACTTTGAAGAACAATGAAAGCAGTTACATTTTGTTTCTTTTTGTACTAGTCTCACTGTTTGGTTGTCGTTTCTTGTTTACTCTTTTGTGGTATGTCACGAAGATAATTAGGGGGCATTGTCAGCCTTCCTACTTGTAATGTTTTGGTATTGTTATAACATCACGATCATATATGATGTCCAAAGGAACACCATGTCGAGATACAATCTCATCAACATAAATCTTTGCAGGTTTATCAGCAGATAGATCCTCGCGAATCGGAATAAAATGAGCTGACTTCGTTAATCGATCGATGACAACCCAAATAGCATCATGACCTTTAGATGTACGCGGTAATTTAGTGATGAGATCCATCGCAATGTTCTCCCACTTCCAAACCGGTATCTCTGGTTGTACAAGCAAACCAGACGGTCGTTGATGTTCAGCCTTGACTTTGAGACAAGTTAGGCATTTTGATACATACAAGGCAATATCCTTCTTCATACCAGGCCACCAGAACTGAGTACGAAGATCCTTGTGCATTTTATCAGCACCAGGATGGACAGAATATCGAGACTTATGAGATTTGTCCATCACTAAAGTGCGAAGATCATCTTGTTTCGGAATCCACAAACGATCCTTGAAATAGAGCAACCCATCGTCCTTCGCTTCGAGTTTAAGCTCAAGTTGAAGTGGTAATTCCTTACCCATCAAATTTTGTGAAACACAAAATTGTTGAGCTTGAAGAACACGAGTTTGAATATCAGATAGAGTTCGAACAGAATGAAGCTTGACTCGCTCCTTTCGACTAAGCACATCGGCTACGACATTCGCCTTACCAGGATGGTAGCGAATCTCGCAATCATAGTCGTTCAAGAGTTCAACCCAACGTCGTTGCCTCATGTTCAGCTCCTTCTGATTAAGAATGTGCTGGAGACTTTTGTGGTCTGTGAAAACCACACACTTCGTGCCATAGAGGTAGTGTCTCCAGATTTTAAGAGCGAAAACTACAGCTCCTAACTCAAGATCATGAGTTGTATAGTTCTTCTCGTGAACTTTCAATTGTCTAGACGCATATGCTATAACTTTGCCTCGTTGCATGAGAACACAACCAAGGCCTAAGTTGGACGCATCATAATAGACAACGAAATCATCGTTTCCATCGGGCAAAGATAGAACAGGAGCATCACATAGCTTCCGTTTCAGCGTTTGGAACGCTTCTTCTTGCTTGGGTCCCCACTCAAAAGGCATATTCTTCTGAGTCAAAGCAGTGAGTAGAACCGCGATCTTCGAGAAGTTCGAAATAAATCGACGATAATAACCAGCGAGACCAAGAAAAGAACGAATTTCTGTTGGTGTCGTTGGTGTATTCCAATCCTTAATTGCGGCAATTTTGGATGGATCCACATGAATTCCTTGCTCGTTGACTATATGACCCAAAAACTGAACTTCTTTAAGCCAGAATTCACACTTGGAGAATTTAGCAAAAAGTTGTTCTTTCTTCAGGAGTTCCAGTGTCAAACGAAGGTGTTGCTCGTGATCGGCTTGAGACTTCGAATAAATGAGAATATCGTCGATGAACACAATGATGAACTTGTCTAAATAAGGTTTACATACCCTATTCATTAAGTCCATGAAGATAGCTGGGGCATTCGTTAAACCAAAAGGCATGACAGTGAACTTGTAATGCCCATATCTCGTGCGGAATGCAGTTTTGGGAATATCTTCTTCGAGTACACGAAGTTGATGATACCCAGAACGCAGATCTATCTTGGAAAAACAGGTAGCACCTTGCAGCTGATCAAAGATATCATCGATTCGAGGTAGGGGATATCGATTCTTGATGGTAAGCTTGTTAAGCTCATGATAATCAATACACATTCGAAAAGATCCATCTTTCTTTTTCACAAAGAGGACAGGAGCACCCCAGGGTGAAAAGCTTGGACGGATGAATCCTTTATCAGATAACTCTTGAAGCTGTTTCGATAACTCTTGCATCTCCGACGGTGCAAGACGATAAGGTGCTTTCGTAATCGGGTTGGCATTGGGTACAAGATCGATATGAAACTCGACTTGACGAACTGGAGGCAAACCAGGCAGTTCATCAGGAAACACCTCTGGATAATCCCGAACAATCGGAATATCCTGAATACTCTTGCTCTTGCCTTTCTCCTCGGTGACATGTGCCAGAAAAGCAACATATCCTTTTCGTAAATAACTTCGGGCTTTCGTACACGACATGAGTTTCAAACCAACAGATGGTTTCTCGCCACGAACCTCTAAGACATCGCCAGACGAAAGAGGAATACGAACGATCTTGTCGAAATAAACCACCTCAGCATGATGTTTGGTTAACCAATCCATCCCCACGATAATGTCGAAACTCCCAAGTTGCATCGGTGTGAGGTCAATAGGAAAAAGATGGTTATCGAGGTTCAATTGACAACCACGAATAACAGAATCAAGTACGAGAGGTTTACCAGTCGTAACTTCGACAGATAAGGGTTTTCTCAGTTTAGTTCTAGGTATCGCAAGTAAAGGCTCAAAAGATAACGAAACAAAACTCCTATCGGCACCAGAATCGAAAAGAACAGAAGCAAGTTGATTGTTAACAAGGAACATACCGTTGACAACCTTGTTGTCAGCTCGAGCCTCCTTTGCATTCAGATTGTATGCTCGTCCACGAGCGGGATTCACATTCCGTTTACATTTGCATTTGCATTTGCATTCGCGTTCACCAACCTCAGACAGTTGTTGCGGAAATGACCCATTTCTCCGCAATTATAACACGAACCAGGTGGGAATCTCGCAGCATTCCCCTGAGCTTGTACTGGAACCTGAGCAGCTTGATTCTGACCCAAACGACAAATGTTGGCCAGATGCCCAAGTTTACCACACGTAGTGCACTGTTTGCAAGCCTGTTGGGCAACATGATGACCATTGCATCGATCACACTGAGGTGCGGTACCAGCATATTGCTTCTTCGCAGGAGGTAGGGCTAGTGGGTTCTGTGTAGTGACTGCAAAGTTCTGGGAAGTCTTGCGCTTCCTTGACTTTTTAGAAGACTCACCCTGCTTCTTACCCTTACCTTTACCCTTTTCTTGAGCAGAACCGGCTGACTTCTTTTTTTTTTTTTTTGGGTAAAGGGTTACCCCGGTTAAATTTCATTCATCAACCAAAAAAAACAAGTGAGGAATAGAGTACACCTCAATTCTCTAGAATGACATGCCATTACTAGAGTACACTCGCCAACAAACAAAGCAAACAACAACTCACATGCAAAAACAAGCAAAACAAGTCACAATTGAAAAAACACGAGCCCACACGGCTACAACCAAACACGCTAAGAAAGCAGCCACATTCATCTTGGTCCATCAGTAATTCACGAGGGAGACTCCAGTCGCTCAAAACTTGAGACACGTTACTTGTTCTTTTAAACTTCATTGTGTGTAATTTCATTCTAACAGTCATAAGAATCACCTCAATCACTTGAGCCGCACTCCTTTTATTGGAAGAGAACAATCTGTTATTTCGTTCTTGCCAAGTAAAATAAGCCGACGCTGTCACCACTAACTTGCCGATGATGTGAGTGGCCCGTTTTGACTCCGCATGTTGCAGTAGATATTCCATAATTTCGTCCCACTTCTTCCCTATTGTTTGCATACCCGCCTTCTCACGAACCCCATACCATACTTGAGATGCAAAGTCACACTCAAAAAAGAGGTGATCATTTACCTTTTCTGACCTGAGACTCGGTCAGAGTTGCAGCCAATTCAATCGCTTGACGGACAGTAGTAGGATTACTGCCAGTCACAATGTCTTGCACAGAATCAGGTAAACCATCGATATACCTCTCTATCGCTTTCTCCAACGGGGTAACCATCGTAGGACACAACAAACTGAGCTCCTCATAACGATCTGTGTAAGCACGGTGTTCTCCCCCATCTTGTTTCAAATCATCGAATTCTCGTTCCAAAGCTCGAATCTCGTGACGGGGACAGAACTCTCTCATCATGAGAGCTCGGAGCTCTTCCCATGTTTGTGCCAAAGCCACTTCAGCACCCCTATCACGCATCACTCAGTTCCACAATGTAAGAGCACGCTTCTCGAACACACTGGAAGCAAATTCAACCTTACGCTCATTCGGACACTGCACATGTCTGAATGTGCTCTCCAAACTTTCGAACCATTGCAGGAGCGCGGTTGCTCCTTGAGACCCAGAAAACTTCAACGGTTTAGCCGAATTGAAGTTCTTAAAACTACACTGAGCATTATTGTTATTATTGTTGTTGTATAATTGATGGATCTGGGTTACTACATTTGGAAGCACAACAGCCATTTGCTGAGCGACAAGGGCTGCGACTTCTTCGTTAGTTAAAGGCTGTGCATCACGTCGAGGAGGCATTGTCTAAAAAGAACAAGGAAACATGAGAAACGAGTGAGGTCGACAATTGGAAAAACAAAAGAGGTATTGAAAACATCGACAAAACACATGGAAGGCGATCATTCGTTTGTTACCTCGAACAAACAAACGACACACAATGACTAATCAAAGTAAATGGGTCTTAATAATGTATCACCGAAGACATGCTCGCCTATAAGTGAACACTCACCCCAAGAGTTCCCAGGTAAGAGTGACTAGTCCGATACTGCGGATTTGTACGAACACTCTAGCCTTAGACAGAAAACTCAGGGTACAGGCATTCACCCTTCCAGTTTGCATGTGTTCACATTATTTAGACCCAAACTTTGATAAGATTTTGAAAACTGAGAGGGTTCAAAACCTTATAATCAATCATCCAAGGATAGATGATTAATTTTCGAAGCGGATTTGTTATTGTGTTCTCGTTGTGGTTATCACCTAAGGATAGGTGACGATATTGTTTTAAAATCTAAACGCAAGTGTACTCGCGTTGGGGTCCTAGAAAAGTTATAGTCTAGGTCAAAGCATTACTAATAACCTAATTCCCTATAACCATTGGCCACCAACTCTTCTGTCACACCCCGACCGCGTTAAAACAATGAAACCGCGGCGGAAACGTCGGGGAGTGTTGTAACAGAATTATTGTTTCACAACCATGGATACAAAAGTTTCGTTTTTGATTCGTTAAGTAATTTACATTGTCTTAAAACTACCAAACAAGTTAAACATCGTCTATTATCGTTATTAAGTCACTAAGGCCTCGTCCAGGTCCTATGTGAACATGCATCCTAGCAATCAACATCATGC
Organism: Helianthus tuberosus; assembly: GCA_030545235.1. Taxonomy (NCBI): domain Eukaryota; kingdom Viridiplantae; phylum Streptophyta; class Magnoliopsida; order Asterales; family Asteraceae; genus Helianthus; species Helianthus tuberosus. The sequence goes on along the minus strand of CM060403.1, from coordinate 54,405,147 downwards.
AACACCACCTGAAACATATGTGAAAACAAAGTCAGCAAAGAAATGCTGGCGAGCACATAGGTTTTATGAGAGTGTCGGATTCATGGTTCGTTTATATGTTTTTTTTTTGGGTAAAGGCTCGTTTATATGTTGCAGTACCTCATTAGACTACAAGAGTCAAAAGTACAAACCTCGTTTTGAAAAGTGTATTGCAACATAATTAACCAACTCAAATCAAGTTGGTTATGGTTTATAAAATCTCGCAGCCATGATTCTTAACCCAAAACATTTGTTTTAGTAAACCAAATCGTAAATTGTTCTTGTTACAAAACTCGTATGGTTTATATCCTTTAGAAAACCTCGTTGTGTGATATCGTTTCAAAATCGTTTGCCCAAGTGAACTAAATAATGACACGGAATATAATATGATAAAAGCACTTATATATAAGAAGTACCAGCGGCGTATCTACCATGCTTTTATCATATCACACCCATCCCATTATCTAATCACAACCCAAAACCAATCGTTTAATCAAATCGTCTATCTCGTTTAAGTCGTTTCAAATCGTTTAACTCGTCCCAAAATCATTTTCGTTTTAATTGTGAAACTACTTTTGGTCGTCTCGCTAATAACATTCAAACCTTCGTGACTCGACTATCTCGAAACTCGCATTAACAAACCACCAAAGGGTAAGTTAACAATCATCAAATTCGGTCGTTACCTACATAACCCCCACACATAACCATGGGTGTAGTCTGATAACGGGATTTGTCAGATCCTATGGTACCATAACCTAATATTGGTCGGCTTGATCAATGTTAATGAATGTTATTCGTTATGTAACTACAACCAACAAGTTCGTTCACTTTATCGAAATCGTTATTAGTTTAATATAAACCATCTTAATCGTTTTTGAAACCATCGTTTAAACCTTGTAATCATTTTGCACATATGAATCACCCCAAAACAATTGAAAACAGTAAAATAGGGGAACTATGTACTCACATCGAAGTGCAAAGTATCCTTAATCTAAAGAACTCAACAAGCTCAGGCAAATCAAGGAAACTCAAGCAGCACCTAGTAATCGAATCACTAGTAAATAAATCGACACCTAAATCGGAAGATCGGATAGAATGAGGTCTTGTAAACCAAACGAGTATTGGAACTCATGTGATATGGTTTAACAAAGCCTACATTCTAGATCGGAACCTAACCTAAGTGCTTTCGACCCGTTACGACCCATTAAGGTAGCTTACGCTACTTTAACGCGTCGTTCGCGTAAAACACATTCGAGACGTCTAACTAGTCCTATGACAAGTATTATATGCCTAAACATGTTTAAATATGTTGCATAATCAGTTTAGGTGAGAAATGTTAAGTTTTTTTTTTTTTTTTGGGTAAAGGGTTTACCCCGGTGATTTTATAATATATCAAAAAACCAAGTAGGAAGTTGAAATACTCCCTAGTTCTCTTAGCGGCATACCACTAAAGAGTGAAACACAAAACAATCAACAAAGAAACAACCAATTACATCAAAAGACAAAACAGAAATTGGTCTTCAATCTTCATTCAAGAAGTCTTCCTTATCCATCTTCCATTCCTCCAAAAAATGCTTAACATTAGAAGTTTGCTTGTACTTGAAGGAAATTTTTTTTTTCTCACAGTGCTGATAATACCATCGGCAATCTGCTCTGGAGGTCTCAACCTGTTGCTGAAAAATCTCGTATTTCTTTCACTCCAAATAGCATAAGCTGCTGCTGCCACAACCAGTCTACTAGCAACAGCATAAACCGATTTCGAATTAGCTGTAGAGACGAGACTTGAAGCGATATCCTCCCAAGATTCTAAAACCGAACCCATGCCTATTTTATACCTCACTTTGCACCACACTAACTTCGAATAGGAGCATTCGAAGAACAAGTGCTCATGGGTCTCTAACCCTGAATAACATAACAGGCAGCACATCTTATTCATCGAACCCGTGACTGAATGGTTCCACCGTAAAATCCGGTCTTGAGTCCAAAGTTTCTTTTTGAAAATAAGCCAACACACGAATGCATGTTTAGGAATATTAAATGAAGACCAAACAATTTTCGACCAATCTGTTGGCTGGTCACGGACTCTGATCGATTCCCACACCTCCTTAGACGTAAAAGGAACTAGCTTACCATTCGGATTCATCCATAAAACTTTATCCTGCATAGTAGACAAGCTAAGAGGCCGAAGTTGAAACAATATAGGGTATACACTCCTCCAAGCTTCCGACCACACCCATCGGCCGTCACTAATAGCATGCGCCACTTTAGACTTTATATTAAAACCATATCGAGCCATTTGACGCGGCGTCACAACACTCTGTAAAGGACACTCAGTCGTCCACTTATCGAACCAAAGGGACGTGCTAAGACCATTACCAACCTTGCTCCAGAACTGATCCCGAAAAATATATCTACATTTCATTAATCTTTTCCAGCCCCAGGGCGAACTGGCTTGAACCAGGATATCCCAAATGCTACAGCCACGAAGCCTATGTAATCCGATCCAGGTGGTCCAAAGAGACTTCCTACCGGACAAAATACTGAAAATGTGATAAGCCATCAAAGACTTATTCACATCCGAGATCCGTCGAATGTCCAAACCACCTTCCAATTTTGGAAGACAAACGTCCTTCCATGCCACTTTAGCTCTACCCTTCGAACCCGTGCCATATCCCTACAAAAACCATTTCATTTTGCTCTCCAACTCTTTGATGATGCTGACCGGCAAAATAAAAACTGAAGCCCAATACACATGGATAGATAAGAGCACAGAGACCACCAGCTGAAGCCTACCAGCAAAAGTTAAGTTACATATGTTTAAAATCCAATTATGCATAAAAAGGGCATTTTGGTCATTTACCTAAGGCATATAAACTACCTATCATACAACTACTTAAACTAGGTGACCATAAGGTATAACCTCGGAAGGTTATTCCCTATGCAACTATGGTCACTAAACATGCTTGGTCGGATCCTAATGATCGACCAAACGGGTCGAGTTCGAAAGTCTAGCGGTGGTTTAGACCGCTTGACTTACGACTCTAAACAAGCACTAAACTAAAAGTGACGAGCTAAACATGTTAGAACATGTTTAACTAAGTTAGAAAACAAGTTTTGATATCAAAACAAAGTGTTTTGATACCTTAGAGTAGTTTGGTTGCAAAATGCGCATTAGACTCTCTACACTACTTGTGTTTTTTGGTTGTGAATATATAGAATCACCGGGGTAACCCTTTACCCAAAAAAAATACGCATTTTGACCGAAACTACGACTCGTCACTATGCCTAGTCAACGTGGTAATCAGTAGGTATAGTCACAAGGGACTATAACCATCGTGATTACGCTCACGTTGCAAAGTTCAAAAGAACTTTGTGTTGACCAAAGACTGGTCAATGCAGAAAGTCAAACACTGTTTGACTTTCATGCTTGAAAAGCAATAAAAGAACGAAAGAAGCTTACAAAGGGTCCAAGCTAGGGAGAACTTGATCTATAATACTCAGGTATGAAGCAATGGCTTCAACTTAGAGCATTAAAATGATCAAGGGTGCAGAAAAATGAAGGAGGGCATGGCTATTTATACTTTTCGGTTCACCGTTAGGATTATTCTTTGCTAAAGAGGGAATGATCTTGGCCATCCATGTGGGCTAGTGGTATTGTAATACAAGGGGCATCCTAAAAACCATCAAAACTTGCCCAAAGTATCCCAAATCAGCTGCCAAAACCATCAAAAACCAGCCCAAATGACCAGGTGCAATGTTTCTATCTGGCAGGCTGTCGCGCCCCGCGTAAGATATAGCCTAATCTTACGTGGCCCGCCTAGCCTAGTTTGGCAGATTGTCCAAAATGGTCCCTCCACTTGAGAAACTTGCATTTTGATGCATTTTTGACACGTTTAAACCCCGTTAACCTTATTTCAAGGCTCTAAAATGATGTTAAAGTACAGGGAACTCAAAATATGCTCAAAAACATCTCGGATGTCGGTTCGTTTGGTCGTACGGTTGCGTTATAGGTTAATTACGACAGAAGTCGTAACGAACGCGTGTACGATCCAAAAATCGCGACGAATGGCGTTTTTGCGTTCCAATCACTAAAATAAATTATTTTAATGCTTACATAAATTTTTGGGTGTCCGGATATATTCAGAACGTAAGATATGCGCGAAAATGCAAACTTATTCACTTTTTGACGCTTTTAGTCCCTATTGATCAAATAAGTTTATTTTAGCATACCGAACCCCTCAAAGCCTATTTCTAAGCTATGAAAAGGATATTTAGGGTATGTTTAACTTATGATCAAGTTCCGGAATGTTCGTTACTATACAAATCGGTATAGTTTCGCAGTTTGACACAAATAGTCCCTGCGATCGAACAAACTTGATTTCGACACACCAAACCATCCAAAACTTATTTCTAAGTTATGTGAAGGTTATTTAAGGTATGTTAAGCCTATTTCACTATTCCGGAGTGTTTGTCGCGTTAAGATGACTGCGTTCCCGCATCAGTTTGCGTATAACTTTCCAGAAAGCGATTTAAAGCTTGAAATCGGAATCGAATCAAATCGTAAAATCATCAAACATAAATATACACATAATAACACCAAAACACATTGTTTTATTGATAATTAACATTGTTTTACATTGTACATCGATTACAGAGCACAGTTGTCACACTTAAAACTATGAAAGACAGTTTAATTCATGTTATGCTTCTGTAATTTCCTAGACAATGAAAACATTTTAATTTAATAAAGAGTTAAATGCCATTTTAGTCCCTGTGGTTTGGGCCATTTTGCCAGTTTAGTCCAAAGGTTTCATTTTTAACCTGTGGGTCCAAAAAGGTTTCACAGTTGCCATTTTAGTCCACTGGGTTAACTTCATCCATTTTTCCTGTTAACGAGAAGGCCAATTCGGTCATTTTATATGGCTAAATTGCCCTTTTAGTTAACAGAATTACATACAAAATGACCAAATTGGCCTTCTCGTTAACAGAAAAAATGGATGAAGTTAACAAGGTGGACTAAAATGGCAACTGTGAAACCTTTTTGGACCCACAGGTTAAAAATGAAACCTTTGGACTAAACTGGCAAAATGGTCCAAACCACAGGGACTAAAATGGCATTTAACTCTTTAATAAAACAAAACTTCAATTACCATGTGTTGTGAAACAATGATTCTGTTACTCCACTCCCCAACGTTTCCGCCGCGATTGTTGTTTTACGCGGTCGGGGTGTGACAAGAATCGAGTACAACGGCTTCACCACTAGCTACTTCTACTGTCAAGAGCTTTCCTAGTTTTGTTCTAGTCATGGAAAGCAAAGGCTCAAAAGCTAAGGATACAAAACTTTTATTGGCACCCGAATCAAAAAGAACAGAAACAGGTTGGTTGTTAACAAAGAATGTACCGTTCACCACTTCATTGTCTGCATGCGCCTCGTTTGCATTCATATTGAAGACTCGTCCACGAGCTGGGTTCGCATTTGCCAACTTCGGGCAATTATTTCTGTAGTGGGTCAGATCCCCACAGTTGTAGCAAGACCCAGGTGGGTAGTGAGGTCATGCAGGTTGTGCTGGTTGTTGAGCAGGGTTTTGAGCTGCTTGATTCGGTGTAGGAGCAAAACGACAAGTGTCGGCCTAATGACCTGATCTTCTACAGTTGGTACAAATACGACACTATAAATGGGGTTGATGGTGACTGTTACACCTGTTGCACAAAGGTGCATTTCTAGCATACTGTTTCTTAGCAGGTGGTTGAGCAGGCTGATTTGGTGCAACTTTGTTTCCCTTCTGTTTCTCCTGAGTTGTCTTAGCAGATGTTTTCTTATCACCCTTCCGGTGGTGTTTACCTTTCTTGACTTGAGATTCAGTCAAGGTTGCAGCTAGCTCAATGGCCTGTTGGACGGTAGTAGGGTTGCTACCAGTGACGATATCCTGAACAGGATCTGGTAGAGCGTCAATGTATTTTTCAATCGCCTTGTCCAAAGGTGTGACCATCGTCCGGCATAGCAAGCTTAACTCCTCGTACCGAATAGTATAAGCATGGTGTTCTCCACTGTCTTGCTTTAAGTCATGGAACTCATTTTCAAGCGCCCTCTACTCGTGACGAGGGCATAACTCTTTCATCATTATAGCCCTGAGTTCCTCCCATGTCTGACCCATAGCAACATCAGCACCTCGATCTCTCACCACTCCGTTCCACTATGTGAGCGCCTCTTTTGAAACACTTTAGAAGCAAACTCGACTTTGTGATTGTTTGGACATTGAACATGGCGGAAAGTACTCTTAAGACTCTCGAACCACTGTAGGAGCCCAGTTGCTCCTTCAGAACCACTAAACTTGAGTGGTTTAGCCGAGTTAAACTGTTTAAAATTGCACGGAGCAGGTGTATTATTGTTGTTGTTTTTTTTTTTTGGGTAAAGGGTTGCCCCGGTTGTATTGATCTAGATCCGTCGAATCTGAACCTTAGGACCGAAGAAGTTAAGTTAAACCGATATTTTCAGGAAGTCTCTTTGGATGAGGAGCGGTTTCTAAAACAAAAATCCAAAGTGGATTGGTTGAGCGCTGGGGATATGAATTCGGCCTATTTCCACTCATCGTTGAAGGTTAGGAACCATTGCAGCAGGATTGGTATTATTAAGGACTCACAAGGGGTTGTCTATGAGAATGATAATGTCCCTCATGCCTTTGTTCACCATTACGAAAATTTTCTGGGTTGTAAAGGTGATATTTCGCTCAGTCCAGCTCCGGATTTATTCACTAAGGTTTTGAATCCAGACACGGCTGCTCATATGATCAGGCAAGTCACAGCGGAAGAGGTAAAATCTGCTATGTTTTCTATTGGCATTGATAAAGCGCCAGGCCCTGATGGGTTTACAGCTGCATTTTTTAAGAGTGCTTGGCCTGTTATTGGGAGTGATGTTTCTAGCGCTATTATTGATTTTTTTGTCACTGGAAAATTGCTGCGAGAGATCAACCATACGCTTATTGTTCTTCTTCCTAAGGTTCCCACTCCTTCGGTTGTTACTGACTACCGACCTATTGCATGTTGTAATGTTTTATACAAGTGCATTAGTAAGATTGTTGCGGAGAGAATTAAAGGGGCGTTGAATGAGATAGTCAGTGTTAACCAGTCCGCATTTGTACCGGGCAGGAAAATATCTGATAATATCCTTTTGACTCAAGAACTGATGCACAATTATCATAGAAATGTTGGGCCTCCTAGGTGTGCATTCAAAGTTGATATACAAAAAGCTTATGACACTGTCGATTGGGGATTTCTAAGAAGTGTTCTGATCGGGTTTGGATTCAACATTAAAATGGTTGAGTGGATCATGGTTTGCGTGTCTACTACTACGTATTCAGTTTGTGTTAATGGAAATATTCATGGCTTTTAAATGACGGATTGAAAAACCCTAGTTTTCTCTCAAGCAAATGGAGAAAACGGCGCCCCACAAATCCAATGATCAAAATTCGTGATTTCTTCTTGCTAATGAGGATTGATTGTGTGATTAGGGTCTCTAGATTCCTGATTTCCAATTCCAATTCAGGTTAAGCATTAAGAATCCGTTTTTATACATTAGGGTTACGTTTTTATCCTTCCTTTTTGCAAGTTTTGTTGGCTGCCGTTGTATTTGGGTTCATTGGCTGCTTGTGTTTCGTAATTGTTTGGGTTTTATCAAGAGAGAGTGATTGAATTGCAGTAAACATTCATTTGGTTTCAAGATTGGCCGAGATTTCTTGGTCGTTTTGTGGGTTTGACGAATTAGGGTTTCAAGTTTAGAGGTGACGGCTGATTGTATTGGCGAATTAAGGTTTCTTATAACCTGATTTGGATTCAATCTTTGGCCGCAATTCAGATTCAAGCAAGTTATTCAGCAACATCCGGTCGTTCGCTGATTGTTCGTTAGGGTTTCAGCAACATCTCGTTATGGATAGCCAAGATGCTGAAAATTCTAATGTGTTTGTGACAAAGATTAAGAACATTGATGGTAAACCATTTGAGCCTAGACAAATATCACTTATGCCGGCTAGGGTTGCTGAATTGCCGAATAAGAAGGTATGTTTTATGATGCCGCTTAATGATTCTGAGCATGTTATTGGCAGCTCTGATTCTCCTAATCAGATTTATGCGAAGGTGTTTGACAAACGAAAGGTAGCATTTGTGCTACCGTTGAAGGATGTTAGTCCTCCTCGTGTTCAAGATAAGATACAAGATGATAATGCTCATGTCCAATCTTATGCGGATGTGGTCCTAAATGAACAGGTCGAGAAGGGGGATATTAAGCGTGGTAGTGATTTAATGCAGAAACAGAATGATGATAAATTTGCTAGGAAAGCCAATGATGCGGCTGAACAAGTTCCTAAAGTCAAGTTTCGTTCTCTAAACTCAGATGTCTCAATGGATGGAGTGGATGTAGTGCTTCCGATTGATTCTGTTCGCCAGGTTAACAACAGGTTAGCTAACACTCTTTATGGTTATTTTCTGGGGGATAGAATTGCGTATCCAGTAGTTGAACACTTTGTGAGAACAAATTGGAAGAAACATGGTCTTCAGAAAACTATGATGAATTCGAATGGGTTCTTTTTCTTCAAATTTGAAGACAGAAAGGGTATGGATGTTGTTCTTGAAGGGGGTCCCTGGATGATCCGTAACAAACCTATGTTTCTCAACATTTGGTCCCCTACAAACACTCTTAAAAAAGAAGAAGTTAAAAAGGTTGCAGTTTGGGTTAAATTGCATGATGTCCCTTTAGTGGCATATTCTGATGATGGTTTAAGCATGCTGGCTTCAAAAATTGGGAATCCTGTGCGGCTTGATTCGTATACTATTGATATGTGTAATGAGGCTTGGGGAAGGAGCAGCTATGCTAGGGCTCTCATTGAAATATCGGCTGATCAGGATTTGAAAGAGACTCTTACCATGGCTATTCCTGAATTGGATGGGAATAAATATGTTACTGAGACTATTAGGGTGGAGTATGAATGGGAACCCCCGAGATGTGCCCATTGCTGTGTTTTTGGGCATGTTTATGAGGAGTGTCCTAAAGGCATTCGATCGACAGTGAAACCTCCTACAAACAATCAGAAAGTAGATGAGGATGGTTATACGGAAGTCAAGACAAAGAAGAATGTAAAGAAGAGCGGTTTTCAAGTTAACAATCAAAAGCCCAAGTTTGAATATAGACCTGTGGATAAGAAGAAAAAGGCAGTGACTAGCTCGTCCAAGGTTCAAACACACAATTCTTTTAGTGCTCTTGGGTTTGTTGAGGGGGACGGGGGTTCCTTCCAAGGGAGATCTAAAGGGGGACATGAGCTAAATGCGGAGTCTGACGATGATGAGGTAGAGAATGTATATGATGAATCGAAGGAGTTTATGACATCGGGTACACATCCTACGTCTTCCAGTACAGGGGCAAGCACCTCTCACATAAAGGTGTCCAATGGATAGGTGGCTTCTGTTTCATGCTAAGGGGCTGCCGGTTGGTAGCAATTTCATTTTTGATGATGGTGGTTGACGTAGTTTTGTTTGTTTTTTCGTTTGTCTACTAGTTAGTCATTATTATGATTGTAGTAGGCTAGATTGAGGTGGTAACTTGTTTTGTTTGCTTTTTTGTTTACATATACGGGGCATGTCCTGTATATGAACTAGTGGGGAACTCATCCTCACTACTTGTTCTTATTTGGCGGTTGTCTATAATAGAATCACCGGGGTAACCCTTTACCCAAAAAAAAAAAAAAAATATTCATGGCTTTTTCAAGGGGAATCGTGGTCTTAGACAAGGGGATCCAATTTCGCCTTATTTATTTACTTTGGTAATGGAGGTGTTGACAGCCATATTGCATGAAACAATTCGGATTGATTCTTCTTATAAGTTTCATAATAAATGTGAGCGACAACGTATTGTAAACCTTTGTTTTGCTGATGATTTGTTTCTTTTCGCTAGAGGAGAAGTGAATTCAGCTAAGTGCATCATGAGCTCCCTATCAAAATTTACAAAGATGTCGGGATTGGTTCCTAGTAATAAAAAAAGCACGGTTTTCTTCTGTAACGTGCCTTATCATGTTAAAAATACCATCTTAAATGTTATGCCTTTTGTGGAGGGTATTTTGCCTGTGAGATATCTGGGGGTGCCGCTTATTTCCTCACGACTCATTTACAAAGATTGCAGTGTTCTAGTGGAGAAATTAGATAAACGGATCATGCACTGGAGAAACAAACTTCTTTCTTTTGCCGGTAGATTGCAGCTTGTTATTTCAGTTATGTCTTCTATGCATATCTATTGGTCCTCTGTTTTTATTCTTCCGAGCCGTATAATTCATGAGTTGGAAGCTAGAATGCGGAATTTCCTTTGGTCCCAAGATGGTTCATTTCATAAGGGGAAAGCCAAAGTTTCTTGGAGCTCTGTGTGTATTCCGAAGTATGAAGGAGGGTTGGGTATTAGACGGATTGGGGATATGAATAAAGCTCTTATGTCTTCTCACATAGGGAGTATTATCTCTAGGCGGAATTCTTTATGGGTGGATTGGGTGTATGCCTACAGGTTAAAAGGGAAAAGTTTTTGGATGTGCAAGGTTCCTTCAAGTTGTTGTTGGTCTTGGAGAAAACTCCTACAAATGCGGTCGATAATGCGGCCTCATATATGGACTGATATTGGTAATGGTGCGAAAACTTCAGCTTGGTACGACAATTGGTGTCACCTAGGGCCGCTGGGTGATTTTTTGACTCCTCGAACTATTACAAATGCGGGGCTCAAGTTGGATGCTAAAGTTGGCGATATCCAACCGAATGGGAGCTGGGCTTGGCCTTTGGCATGGAGAGACTTATATCCCGTTCTGAATCAGATTGACCATATTCATATTAATCCGAATAAACATGACAGGGTCTTATGGAAAGATGGCGATGATATAAGTGAGATTTCAGCTTCGGGTGTGTGGCATTCGATTCGGTACAGGGAGCCGGAAGTGGATTGGAGTAGTATTGTTTGGTTTGCGCAATGTATCCCAAGGCATGCTTTCCTAGTGTGGTTAATTATGAAAGGTAAATTGACGACTCAAGATAAGATTTTACAATGGGATTTGGCGCGTAGGAAGAATATGAACATGATGTGCTGTCTTCTATGTTATGCGGATAATGATTCTCATAATCACTTGTTTTTTGAGTGTAAATATTCCTCGCAAGTGTGGCTTTCGATTAGACAAAAGGCTGGTATGGAGTCGATTAATCCTAAATGGGCGGAAATTGTTGATTGGTTAGTCCTTCGTGCTCGGTCAAAGTCTGCTGCTACTTATGTTGCTCGGCTTATGGTTGCAGCTAGTGCTTATTATATCTGGCAGGAGCGTAATGCTAGAATTTTCAAGAACCAATTGAGGCCTCCGGAAGTGATAAGCAAAGCTATTCTTGACACGGTGCGTTACAAGCTAATGGGAGCGAAGCTGAAGAACACGGCTAGTGTGCAAAGGCTTCTTGGGGAGTGGAAGATCAACGGCAATGAGATCAATAACGATGGTGGCTGATTTGTTTTCGTAATTTTTGAAGTTGTTTGTTTCTAGATGGTAGTCTAGTTTGTTTTGTTAGGTTTGGTTTTGATTGTTACTTTGGTTTTACTTTCATGGGGCATGTCTCATGATTGAACTAGTGTAGGCTCTCTACACTACTTGTTTTGTTTGGTTGTGAATATATAGAATCACCGGGGTAACCCTTTACCCAAAAAAAAAGGGTTGCCCCGGTTCACTTTCATATATCACAAACCAAAAAATACAAGTAGTAAGGAGAGTCCTCACTAGTTCACTATCCTGACATGCCAGGAAGCGTTAAACAAGCTAAAAAGCAAACCACAAGCAAATAACAAACACAACTCTAGACACTACTAGAGACACCCAATAAAGCTACATGCTCGGCACCTTCCATTTTTCTAATAAGCTCATTCCAGTCGTAGAGCTCTTGATCTTCACCGAGGCTAGCTTCAATCTAACCGTAGATAAAATAGCTTCAGAAATCACGTGCACTGTTCGTTTCTTTGATTTAAATAGCCGCTGATTTCGCTCTTGCCATAGAAAATATGCAGGCCGCCGCTAGGAGTAAACGGCCAATCACACTTCGCATCGACTTCTTTGAAGGAACAGCAATCAGCCAGTCAATAATATCCTCCCACTTACTGGATGTTATCTGGATTCCAGCAAAAGATTTAATAGAAGACCAAACCTGCATTGAAAAAGGGCATTTAAAAAACAAATGATCATGCGAGTCCGGTTCCACATCACACAGCGGACAAGAAAGCAGGTTTAAGTTAGTGGTAACACCAACATCCCATTGCCTCAATTTATCCTGTGTTTTGAGCTTCTTATTGCAGATAAGCCACGCAAGAAAAGCATGTCTAGGAATACAATTCGCAAACCATACAATCTCGACCCAAGGGACTCTATCACCCTGAATTCTGATCGTATCCCACACAGCAGTCGCTGAATAATCCTGCTCAGAGCCCCTAGTATCACGCCAAACTAAGAAATCAGGTTTATGAGGAACAATCGTAGGCGGATGAACGTTTAATAAAACCGGAAATAAATCCAGCCAGGCTCTCGGCCACCCCCAATCTCCATTATTCAGAATATCATTAACATTTGAAGTAAGTGTAAACCCCGCATTATGAAGCCGACGAGCTGAAATAAACTCACACAACGGACCAATATGCGCCCAACTATCAAACCAAGCTGATGTATTAAGACCATTACCAATCTTGTAGACAATAAAAGGACGAACCCGATCCTGAATATTCAAAATATTCCGCCACCCCGTTGCACAATTACCTCTTGACCGAAACTGCCAGAACGACTGACCTTTAAGTTTGTGCTCATGAATCCAATTCACCCATATAGAATGCCTTCTAGTTAAGAGACTCCATATATGAGTGGTCATTAACGCCATATTCATGTCACGAACTCTCCTAATACCCAAACCACCTTCAAACTTTGGAAGACAAACATCAGACCATTTTACTTTCGCACGACCTTTCTTCATTGGACCTTGACACCAAAGAAAGGCCCTCATCTTTTTCTCTAAATCTGCAATAATTCTACCCGGAAGAATAAAAACTGACGCCCAATATATATGCATGGAAGATAAGACGGATTTTATTAGTTGAAGACGACCAGCAAAAGACAAAGTTTTATTCTTCCAACTATCAATTCTAGCTTCCATCTTTTCAACCAGAATCTTGCAATCTTTATACACTAACCTCGACGAGATAAGAGGCACTCCCAAGTAACGAACCGGTAAAGACCCCTCTTCAAACGGCATCAACTGTAAAATGCTTTGCTTAACCTCCCTTGCAACATTGCCAAAAAACACGGTACTCTTTGCCATACTAGGAACTAACCCCGACACATTCTTGAACCTCTCCAAGCCCATCCATAATACTTCTAGCCGAAGAAATATCGCCTCTAGAAAACATAAACAAGTCATCCGCAAAACAGATATTCACAATTTTTTGTTTTTTACAAAGGTTATGATACTTGAAATTCAAAGATTTATTCACCAAATCTTTTAGAATAAGAGTCAAAGCTTCCATAACCATAGTGAATAAATAAGGTGACATTGGATCACCTTGTCGCAACCCCCTTTTGCCTTGAAAAAAACCATGAATATTACCATTCCCTCCAACAGAAAAGGAGACAGTAGTAACACATTCCATTATCCAATGCACCATTTTGGGGTGAAACCCAAAACCCACAAGCAAAGACTTTAGAAACGACCAATCTACCGTATCATAAGCCTTTTGAATATCAACTTTAAAAGCACACTTTGGCGGGCCAATATTACGGTGATAATTGTGCATCAGTTCTTGTGTCAGCAAAATATTATCAGAAATACGTCTTCCAGGAACAAACGCAGATTGATTAATATCTACCACATCATCAAGCCCAATTTTTATTCTGTTTGTGATAATCTTGCTAATGCACTTATAGAGAACATTGCAGCAAGAAATAGGGCGATAATCCATAACCGAATTAGGAGTATGTATTTTAGGAATCAAAGCCAAAATAGTATGATTTACCTCCTTGAGCAACTTCCCATTAGCAAAAACCTCTTGAATGGCACAAGAGATATCATTACCCACCACATCCCAAGAATGTTTAAAGAAAGCAGCAGAGAAACCATCTGGGTCTGGCGCCTTATCATTACCAATTGAGAACATAGCTTCTTTAACTTCCTCTATCGAAACATCCCGAACCATATTCTGAGCCTTCAACGGACACAACCTCCTATAAAATAACTCCGGATTCATGACCTCAGTAATATTCCCCTCAACTCCTAAAAACTGAGTGTAATGCTCAACGAGAACCGTCGGGACTTCCACCCCTTCAAAAACTATACCATTTCGATCTTTAATGCAATCAATACGGGTAACATGGTTTCTACACTTGAGAGAGTACCAAGAATTTACAACCCTCTCTCTCTCCTTGGGCAATTTTCGTTCCTCATGAAACCCTAGGTTTTTTCTTGTGATCTTTTGTATAACAGTCTGTGATTAGGGTTTTGATCTTCCAAAACGCTATAACGAACTTGTTAGCAATTGTGATCAATCTGAAACTAGGGTTTTACTTTCTTTCTGTTTCAATCGCCGCCTTAGATTTCTAATTCGATATCCTGACATATTAGATTGGTTGTTATTGATTGCGGTTAACTGAGTTTAATTTAGCTAGATTGATACACCGATTTAATCTGTTAAGGATAGAGATTTGGTGCTGAGGTATAAGGATTAGGGTTTTTATTTTCGTTTTGATCTTCGAGTTCTTGGCCAGTTTTCGGTATTCGGGTTGCATGGTGGTGTGCTAATCGTCAATTAAGAGAGAGTGGATTTTTCTGGAATGAATGAACGTAAGAAACAAGGGAGTAATATCCCGAACAGCCAATTGAAGTCGCAATTGTTTGATAGGGGTAAACCACCGTTGGGAAAGAGTCATGCGGAAAAGGGTGTTGATCCTGAAGGGAAATCTGTTCTTCCTCGGCGTGGAATTGTCATCAATGAACAAAAGGAACCTTGGTTAGTTAATGTTATAGATGAACTCACTAAGGTTACTGTGCCTGTTGATCTGGGTAATCCTCAGCCAAATCCTGATGGAGGCGGTGATAATAAGGGTCAGGGTTCATTAGCAGGAATAGTGAATAATGAGTCGGTGCAGGACTTGAATCAGGGTGTTCGTGAGGATGTAGGTAAACCGTTAACTTATGCTGATTCTCTTATGGCGAAAAAGGGAACCAGGTGAATTTCAGATTACTTGCTAGTCAAGATCTGTGTGAATGGTGTGATGTTGTTCTTCCTAAGGAGTCGGTTAAAATTGTTCAAGACAAGTTAGCCAACATGTTGTTTGGGTATTTTCTAGGGGACAGAGTAGCCTACCCGGTAGTGGATTATTTTGTTAGAAACAACTGGAAGAAGTTCGGGATACAAAAATCCATGATGAACGCCAACGGTTTCTTTTTCTTCAAATTTGCTGATGAAGAGGGTTTGCTGAATGTTATGAAGGAGGGGCCTTGGATTATCAGATCACAACCTTTGTTTCTTAGTAAATGGTCGCCGTCCATGAAACTTGAAAAGAAAGAAGTTAAGAACTTACAAGTCTGGGTCAAGATACATGAGGTGCCTATAGCAGCTTATACTGAGGATGGGTTGAGTATGATTGCAACGGCTATAGGGGTTCCGAAACTTCTGGACTCGTATACTACCTCGATGTGTATGGACTCTTGGGGGAGGAGCAGCTATGCTAGGGCCTTAATAGAAATATCAGCTGAGAACGATTTCAAAGAAGAACTAGTTATAGCCGTTCCAGAGATTGAAGGAGATGGTTTTGTCAAGGAAAAGGTTTATGTAGAATATGAATGGAGTCCTTATCGTTGTGCCCATTGTAAGGTTTTTGGTCACTCGGATGATATGTGTCCGAAACAACCGAGGAAAAATATCAAAGTGGAGTCTAAAAAACCTAAACAAAATTCTGGTAGTCAATCTAGAGGTCCAGCGAAACCAAGGATGGTGGACGATGATGGGTTTACGGGTGTAGAAGGAACAAAAGTTGCTAGAAGAGTGGGTTTTCCTATTAACAAACCGAAGCAAAGGTTCGAATATAGGCCGGTGGGAAATAAATCTAATAATGAGGCTTCTACTTCAGCGTCGAATTCTATTTTCACATCTCAAAATCCTTTCGATATTCTTAGGGATGGTCAAGGGGGTAGGGTTCATTCTAATAAAGGTGATGGTGATTATCTTGATGACTCGGATGAGGACGAGGTGGTTGAAGTATATAACGAGACTAATGAATTTATGATGGAGGGCGTTTCAGGTCTTAATAATAAAAAAAGGGGCAAGCACTCCTTCTTCTGGGGGTTTAGCGTCTTGGAATGTTAGGGGGTTGAACCGCCCTCTGAAACAAAAGGAGGTCCGTCAGGTGGTGAAAGATAATAGTCTTGGTTTTTGTGCGGTTCTGGAATCTCATGTTGAGGTTCGTAATTTAGGTACTGTGTGTCATGCCGTTTTTAGGAGGTGGGATTGGACGTCGAATGGGGGCAAGTGTAATAAGGGTACTCGAATCATTATTGGGTGGAATCCGGATATATTTGATGTTATGGTTCTTGATCAATCGGATCAGGTTATGCACTTGCAAATTACGGTTAAATCTTCGAAGAAGCTCTTTTTCTGTTCGGTTGTGTATGCTGCCAATTACCATGTTACTCGTAGGGATTTATGGCTGCATCTCTCTAGACACAAAGTGCTTGTTAAAAATGCTCCTTGGGTTATCATGGGCGACTTTAACTCGGCTTTGCTCCTAGAGGATAAATCTTTGGGTTCTTCGAGTATTACGGCTAGTATGCGGGAGTTTCAGGATTGTGTGTCGGAGATAGAGGTTTTCGATATTAATAGAGCAGGTTTCCAATATACCTGGACGCAAAAACCGAAAAAAGGTACTGGCTTACTTAAAAAGATTGATCGTGTTCTTGGTAATACGGCTTTCGTTGATATGTTCCCGAATGCGGTTGCTGTTTTCAAACCATATGGTATATCAGACCACTGTCCTTGTATTTTGAAGATGCAAGAGACGAGTGAGAGGAAGAATAAGCCATTTAAATTTGCCAACTTTCTTATTCATAAACCTCAGTTTCATGACATTGTCAAATCTAAGTGGGAATATCATGTTGCGGGAGTTCATCAATTTCGTGTGGTAAAGAAGCTGAGAGGCCTTAAGACTCCGCTAAGAAATTTGTTGTTTCAGCAAGGGAACCTTCATAAAAATGTGGAAGATCTTCGGGGTAAGTTGGATACCATTCAATGTGCTATTGACAATGACCCTTTGAATCAAGTCTTAAGAGGTGAGGAAAGAAATATTGCATGTAAGTTTCAAGAGGCTTGTCTAGATGAGGAGAGGTTTTTACAACAGAAGTCTAAGGTTGATTGGCTGAAGGCGGGGGATGCTAATACTGCTTTTTTTCATATGTCCTTAAAAACGCGTAATCATAGAAGCAGGATTGATGTTATTAATGATTCAAATGGGAATGTTTTTGTGACACTCTAGGTTTTCCCGAGCAAATATCTTGTAATTACATTGTGTGTATATATGTATTAAATGAAAGTTGTGTTTTATCTTCTTGTTCTATGTGAGTGTGTATATGTAGTATATATATATATATGCTTGTAGTGGGCCGAGACCGCGAACCCGACTCGAGACCACTCGGTCTCGAGTAAACAGTTGGGCCGTTTGGGCCGCACCCCTCCTTTAACCCATCCGAAAGCCCCTAAGGGTGCACCTACATGGATCGGATATATATACTATGTTGATGGCCAACCTTGCCACTTTTCAATCAACATCCCTTCACACTCTCCTACACACACACTCTACTACATCCTCTCTCTCACTAAAACCCTTCTCTCTCTCGGATCAAACCGGCGACAACCAAAGGGCTCTCGGATTAGCTCGAGATCATCACTCGGAACTTAGTTCATAAATCCTTCATACCCTTTCATCTAGCCGGTTAGTTCCTTGTAGTTGTTTGGTCAAAAATGATGATTTTTGAATGCATAACAATTGTTTTGGTAGTTGGATAATAGATTTGTTGCTTATTAGATAATAGATTTGTTATCAATGTTGAAATAACTTGTGTGAAACAAAGTGCTCCTTATAAACCGAATGAATGATTGAAACCGAATGAATGATTGAAATAATGAGTAATAAATGGATGAGCTTAGTGTGTTCGAATAATGGATTCATGCTAGAAAGTGTAAGAAAATATTATTTCCATAGTATTTTTGCAAGATTTCCTTGATAGCTAGATTATAAACCTTGAAATGAATAAGGTGTGTTTTAGTGTTGAAGGCATGTTATTATGTTTTCAAGATCATATTATGATGAGCCAAATAAACATGATGATGAATGATGAAAACCCTAAAAAGATGAACAAGTTTGAATGTGAATATGAATATTTGAACATGCTATGAACATTAAAAGATGCCATGTTTAATCTGATTTGTTTGGAATTTAGACAACAAAACATGTTTATGAAATCCTATTGGTTAGTACACAATTACATGAACTTGCAATCCTATTGGTTAGTACATCAGAAGTTCTAGAAGAACTTCATGTGCACGTATCCGGGGTTGCGAGTCGAGACCCCCGGTTGCGACTCGAGACCAACACGTGACAACTCGAGACCACAGCAGTTGCGACTCGAGACCATGTTCAAGCAAACCGAACAGACTTCAGGGACTCGAGACCATCAAGGTCTCGACTCGAGATCTTCTAATTGCGACTCGAGACTGGACTCGAGATCCTTGAGGTTGCGACTCATACCTGCACGACTCGAGACAGCTCCGCTACAACCCGAGACCATTTGGTTGCGACTCGAGACCTCTCGGTCTCGACTCGAGACCACCTGGTCTCGAGTGGGCTACTGATCTCCGTTATTGGGCCGAACTGCATGAGCTGTTTATGTTTGTTACTGTTTAAATGGATTACGTGCTACTGTATATGTGATAGAACTGGCCCAATAACTTTATGCGATATGTATGTTATGTGTAAAGCCTACGTGACTTATCTGTATTCGAGCCTGACCCAGAACTGGTAACCATGTTAGGACGTGGTGACCAGCGTGCTTGACCAAGTAAACTAAACTGCCGAGCAACCCAAGGTGAGTTCACAACTATTAAAGCATGCGTCCCCGGTGGTTTTGGGAGACGAAAACTTAAACAACGCTATCCCCGCGTAAGGGATACAAACATACTTTTCTTCCCTTGTTACTGGGAACAAACTTACTTACTTCCCTTGTTACTGGGAACTCTTAGTTAATTATTGTTTATACGGTAATGCAACAAGCAGCACTAAACGAAACTCTATCGCTTAAGTCCCTACCATTTAATACCGATTAGTCGCCGGGGCCTGGCGAACGGGTTATTAGTTAATAGCGCTATTTAGGTGTAACCAGCCTCACACCGACCCTTGTTACTGGGAACGGGAGTGAACTAATGTACTCTGGCAAACCGTCAATGATGATAGAACATTGACAAACGGGGCACTACGGAAACGTACGGTTAAGTAAGTATTCGGTATTGTAAAAACAGTTTAGTCGCTTACTTATGGGGTAGCTCCCCATCGCATGTATAAACGGATAAATTAACTGGTGAAACAAGTTTTTGGTAATTAAAACTGGACAACTCGTGGACTCGCCAACATTTTTGTTGATACCCTACTGCATGCTTTGCAGGTAACCAGTGACTCGGGAGCTTGCAGCTTGGGAATGTGTAGTGGTCGTCTAGCCCATGTGTTGGGTTCTAAATAATCTTGAACTATGAACCTTGTTTTGAAACTGTTTGGTTTATGCTTCCGCTGTTTACTTAAACTGATGTTTGAACTTAAACCTTTGAAACTTCGAACTATAATGTTTACTAACTATTGTGGTTGGTGAACATCTTTACTATTGACCAATGCTCAGTATAATTGGTGGCTGGATCCTGGTCAGTCACGCCTCCAAGCGGTGGTACTCCGCATGTGGATTTTGGGGGTGTGACAGATTGGTATCAGAGCCATTGGTTATAGTGAACTTGGTTTTAAGAAGAAGAGTCTTTTTGAGAAAAACCAGACTATAACCCGTGACTCGTGACGACACTACACTCCAAGGGCAAGACTCAACATATTAGACATCATAGCTCGGACTTGTGTTTACTTGCTTGTTTATCTTATGTTGACTGCTCTACTATACATACTAGTGTGCCTAATTTGATAGATACACATCCCTCTTCTATCTCATTCTCGCTACGTTACGACATCACACTCATACTGTGTTTTCTGGTTATGAAGACAATGAGTGGACGCGGAAGAGGAAACGTTAACATGACTCAGGCTCAGTTCACCAACTTGCTCAACACGGTGGCTGCAGCTTTCGCAGCTCACCCTGGAGGTAAACTCGTTACTTTAGGATGTTTAGATCCTACCCCCACATCATCTTTTCACCTCTAAGTCTATTCGCTTCACTTCACTTCTCACAACAGGTCAGCAAGCGCCTGCGCAACCACGTGTTTGTACTTTCAAAACCTTCATGGATGGCAAGCCTCTCCCTTTCAACGGCACTGAGGGTGCCATAGGCCTACTGCACTGGATTGAAAAGGCCGGGGCTGTCTTCGCTGTCTGCGAGTGTCCCCCTGCTAACTGGGTAAAGTTCGCGACTGGTACGCTTGAAGGAAACGCGCTTTCATGGTGGAAAGCACAGATTCAGATGCTTGGTCTGGAAACTGCTAATGCTACTGCGTGGGAAGATTTCAAGGACATGATCAAAGAGGAGTACTGTCACAGGGATGACATCCACAAACTCGAGAATGAGTACTATGAGCTCAAGATGGTTGGATCAGAGATTGAGACCTACACCAAGCAGTCTAACGACTATGCAACACTTTGCCCAAACATGTCCCGACCTATGTATCGAAGGATCGAATTGTACATCAAAGGTTTGGTCCCAGAAATCCGGAGCCATGTAACCTCAGCCAACCTCAATACCATACAGCCCGTGGTCCGTCTTGCTCACAAACTCACCAATCAGGCTGTGGAGGAGGGCAAGTTGCCCAAAAGGATCAGTGCTACAAATGGAACTTCTAGCGATAACAAACGAAAGTGGGATGGAAGTCAGGGAAAGGATGCTAACCCCACTCAGGCCCCAGTTCAACAAAGGAAGACTGAAAACAACAAAGGCCCTCAGCAACAAGGTGGCTATCGAGGAAACCACCCCAAGTGTAACAAATGTAACCGACACCACAATGGGCCATGCGGCAAAGGTCAGTGTCAGCGATGCAACAAGATGGGGCATGAAGCCAAAGACTGCAGGAACCAGTTCCCAGCTAGGCAGAATCAGCATCAACCACAGCAACAGCAGCAGCAGGGAAACAATCGTGAATGCTACAAATGTGGGGCAATAGGGCACATGCGTAAGGATTGCCCTCAGCTGAACCAGAATCGCAACAACAATAATCGAGGTGCTGGAAACAACGACAACAACCAGGGAGCTGGAAACAATGCAAGGGCATTCGTGATTGGGGCTGCTGAAGCAAGGAACGACCCCAACGTGGTGGCGGGTAAGTTCCTACTTAATGATCGTTATGTTTCCATATTATTTGATTCCGGAGCAGATGCTAGTTATGTATCCCTACGTATTAGTAAGAAGCTTAAGTCCACCCCTACGCCGCTAAGCTCTAAGCACATCGTCGAATTAGCTAATGGTAGAAACCTCGAGGCCTCACACGTTATTCGTAACTACAAACTAGAATTGTCTGGTCAGACCTTCCGTATCAATCTCTTCCCCATCATTCTCGGAAGCTTCGACGTCGTCATTGGTATGGATTGGTTATCCAAACATCGAGCTGAAATCCTCTGCCAAGAGAAAGCTATTCGTATTCCCCGTCCTCCTGGCAAGCCTCTTATAGTTCAAGGCGACAAAAGCGGAGAAGTCACAGGCATCATTTCATTCTTAAAAGCTCAGAAGTGTTTACGAAAGGGGCACACCGCTATCTTAGCACTTGTTGCCGACACGCAGAAAAAGGAAAGCAGGATTGAAGATTTTCCTGTTGTATGCGACTATCCTGAGGTATTTCCTGAAGAATTACCTGGACTCCCTCCTCACTGTCAGGTCGAATTTCGAATCGAGCTAGCTCCCGGAGCAGCACCTATAGCTCGTGCACCTTATCGTCTAGCTCCCGCAGAACTAAAGGAACTTTCTACTCAACTACAAGAACTCTTGGACAAAGGTTTTATCCGTCCTAGCTCATCACCCTGGGGAGCCCCAGTGCTCTTTGTCAAAAAAGAAGGATGGCACATTCCGAATGTGCATTGATTACCGCGAACTGAACAAGGTTACCATCAAGAATCGTTATCCACTTCCCCGTATCGACGATCTGTTCGACCAACTGCAAGGGTCGAGCTATTATTCCAAGATCGATCTGCGATCGGGTTATCACCAACTGAGAGTCCGCGATGAGGACATCTCTAAGACTGCTTTCAGAACCCGGTATGGTCACTACGAATTCCTTGTTATGCCTTTCGGAATGACCAACGCACCTGCGATCTTCATGGATCTCATGAACCGAGTGTGCAAACCCTACCTCGACAAGTTCGTAATTGTGTTTATTGACGACATCCTAATCTACTCAAAAAGTCAAGAGGAGCATGAACAACACCTGCGCCTTATTCTCGAACTCCTTCGCAACGAGCAACTGTACGCTAAATTCTCGAAATGTGATTTCTGGCTTAGAGAAGTGCATTTCCTTGGGCACATCGTCAATCAGGATGGGATTCATGTCGACCCCGCTAAGATCGAATCCATTAAGAATTGGCCTATACCTAAGACTCCGACCGAAGTTCGCCAATTCTTGGGATTGGCAGGATACTACCGAAAATTCATCAAGGGATTTTCAAAGATCGCTCAACCACTTACGACCCTCACTCAGAAGGGTATTACTTACAAATGGAGTGATGCTCAGGAAGCTGCCTTTCAGGAACTAAAGAGGAACCTCTGTAGTGCTCCTATCCTTTCCTTACCTGAAGGTACCGACGACTTTGTAGTTTACTGCGACGCTTCTATTCAAGGACTTGGTTGCGTGTTGATGCAACGCGAGAAGGTCATTGCTTACGCTTCGCGACAACTCAAGATCCACGAACGGAACTACACGACACATGACTTAGAATTTGGAGCTGTAGTCTTCGCGCTCAAGATTTGGAGACACTACTTGTACGGTACCAAGTGCACGATTTACACTGATCACAAGAGTCTCCAGCACATAATGGAACAAAAGGAGTTGAATATGCGGCAACGCCGATGGGTCGAACTCCTAAATGACTACGAGTGTGCAATCAAATATCATCCAGGCAAGGCTAATGTGGTAGCCGATGCCCTCAGCAGAAAGGAGACCAAACCCAAGCGTGTTCGTGCCTTACAGCTCACTATCCACTCGAACCTCCCTAGTCAGATCCGAAATGCTCAGGTTGAAGCATTGAAGGCCGAAAACATCAGGGCTGAGTCCCTACGAGGATCGAGACAACGTTTAGAACAAAAAGAAGACGGTGCTTACTACGTAGCCGGGCGCATATGGGTTCCCCTTTATGGAAATTTACGTGACCTCGTGATGAACGAAGCCCATAAGTCCCGTTATTCGGTACATCCGGGTTCAGATAAGATGTACCACGACTTAAGGACTACCTATTGGTGGCCTGGCATGAAGGCCCACATAGCAACCTATGTCAGAAAATGTTTGACTTGTGCAAGAGTCAAGGCTGAGTATCAGAAACCATCGGGCCTACTCCAACAACCAGAGATCCCACAGTGGAAATGGGAGCAAATTTCCATGGATTTTGTTACTGGCTTGCCTAGGTCTCAACGCGGAAATGACACCATTTGGGTAATAGTGGACCGATTAACTAAGTCTGCACACTTTTTGGCTATTAAAGAAACAGACAAGTTCTCTACCTTAGCAGAGGTATACTTAAAGGAAGTGGTTTCGAAGCACGGGGTGCCAACCTCTATTATTTCCGATCGAGACGCACGTTTTACCTCTGAGTTGTGGCAAGCTATGCACAAATCTTTTGGCTCACGTTTAGACATGAGCACCGCTTATCATCCACAAACGGATGGGCAATCTGAACGCACCATCCAAACCCTCGAAGACATGCTTAGGGCAAGTGTGATCGATTTTGGCAAGGGTTGGGAAAAGCACCTACCGTTAGTGGAGTTCTCCTACAATAACAGCTACCACACCAGCATACAGGCAGCACCCTTTGAGGCATTGTACGGTCGTAAATGCCGATCGCCTCTCTGCTGGGCGGAGGTTGGTGACAGCCAGATCACAGGTCCAGAACTTGTGGTAGACACTACGGAAAAGATTGCCCAGATTAGGCAACGCATGGCGGCAGCTCGTGACCGTCAGAAGAGCTACGCTGATAAGGATAGGAAACCACTAGAGTTCCAGGTTGGTGACCGGGCTCTACTTAAAGTCTCACCCTGGAAGGGTGTGGTTCGTTTTGGAAAACGGGGTAAGCTTAATCCGCGATATGTCGGACCATTCGAAATTACTGAAAAGATCGGTAAGGTCGCTTACAGATTGAATCTGCCTGAAGAACTGAGCGCTGTGCACAACGTCTTTCACGTGTCTAATCTGAAGAAGTGTCTGTCAGATGAAACACTCATCATTCCTTTCAAGGAACTTACTATTGACGAACAGCTACACTTTACTGAGGAACCGATTGAGATCACGGATCGAGAGATCAAAACCCTCAAACGTAGCCAGATACCTCTCGTACGAGTTCGTTGGAACTCGCGCCGTGGCCCAGAGTTTACCTGGGAGCGGGAAGACCAGATGAAGCGCAAGTATCCCCAGTTGTTCCCAAATGAAACTCCCAGCACTGAAGCTACAACCGAATTTCGGGACGAAATTCCAAACTAACGGGGGGATAATGTGACACCCCGTTGAAACGTTCTCACTTATACTAGCTTGTCAGTGGCTGCCTTAACTTTCGGGACGAAAGTTCTTAAAACTTGGGGATAATGTGACACTCTAGGTTTTCCCGAGCAAATATCTTGTAATTACATTGTGTGTATATATGTATTAAATGAAAGTTGTGTTTTATCTTCTTGTTCTATGTGAGTGTGTATATGTAGCATATATATATATATGCTTGTAGTGGGCCGAGACCGTGAACCCGACTCGAGACCACTCGGTCTCGAGTAAACAGTTGGGCCGTTTGGGCCGCACCCCTCCTTTAACCCATCCGAAAGCCCCTAAGGGTGCACCTACATGGATCGGGTATATATACTATGTTGATGGCCAACCTTGCCACTTTTCAATCAACATCCCTTCACACTCTCCTACACACACACTCTACTACATCCTCTCTCTCACTAAAACCCTTCTCTCTCTCGGATCAAACCGGCGACAACCAAAGGGCTCTCGGATTAGCTCGAGATCATCACTCGG
Organism: Helianthus tuberosus; assembly: GCA_030545235.1. Taxonomy (NCBI): domain Eukaryota; kingdom Viridiplantae; phylum Streptophyta; class Magnoliopsida; order Asterales; family Asteraceae; genus Helianthus; species Helianthus tuberosus. The sequence continues at coordinate 54,379,643 of CM060403.1, read as the reverse complement.
AACTTAGTTCATAAATCCTTCATACCCTTTCATCTAGCCGGTTAGTTCCTTGTAGTTGTTTGGTCAAAAATGATGATTTTTGAATGCATAACAATTGTTTTGGTAGTTGGATAATAGATTTGTTGCTTATTAGATAATAGATTTGTTATCAATGTTGAAATAACTTGTGTGAAACAAAGTGCTCCTTATAAACCGAATGAATGATTGAAACCGAATGAATGATTGAAATAATGAGTAATAAATGGATGAGCTTAGTGTGTTCGAATAATGGATTCATGCTAGAAAGTGTAAGAAAATATTATTTCCATAGTATTTTTGCAAGATTTCCTTGATAGCTAGATTATAAACCTTGAAATGAATAATGTGTGTTTTAGTGTTGAAGGCATGTTATTATGTTTTCAAGATCATATTATGATGAGCCAAATAAACATGATGATGAATGATGAAAACCCTAAAAAGATGAACAAGTTTGAATGTGAATATGAATATTTGAACATGCTATGAACATTAAAAGATGCCATGTTTAATCTGATTTGTTTGGAATTTAGACAACAAAACATGTTTATGAAATCCTATTGGTTAGTACACAATTACATGAACTTGCAATCCTATTGGTTAGTACATCAGAAGTTCTAGAAGAACTTCATGTGCACGTATCCGGGGTTGCGAGTCGAGACCCCCGGTTGCGACTCGAGACCAACACGTGACAACTCGAGACCACAGCAGTTGCGACTCGAGACCATGTTCAAGCAAACCGAACAGACTTCAGGGACTCGAGACCATCAAGGTCTCGACTCGAGATCTTCTAATTGTGACTCGAGACTGGACTCGAGATCCTTGAGGTTGCGACTCATACCTGCACGACTCGAGACAGCTCCGCTACAACCCGAGACCATTTGGTTGCGACTCGAGACCTCTCGGTCTCGACTCGAGACCACCTGGTCTCGAGTGGGCTACTGATCTCCGTTATTGGGCCGAACTGCATGAGCTGTTTATGTTTGTTACTGTTTAAATGGATTACGTGCTACTGTATATGTGATAGAACTGGCCCAATAACTTTATGCGATATGTATGTTATGTGTAAAGCCTACGTGACTTATCTGTATTCGAGCCTGACCCAGAACTGGTAACCATGTTAGGACGTGGTGACCAGCGTGCTTGACCAAGTAAACTAAACTGCCGAGCAACCCAAGGTGAGTTCACAACTATTAAAGCATGCGTCCCCGGTGGTTTTGGGAGACGGAAACTTAAACAACGCTATCCCCGCGTAAGGGATACAAACATACTTTTCTTCCCTTGTTACTGGGAACAAACTTACTTACTTCCCTTGTTACTGGGAACTCTTAGTTAATTATTGTTTATACGGTAATGCAACAAGCAGCACTAAACGAAACTCTATCGCTTAAGTCCCTACCATTTAATACCGATTAGTCGCCGGGGCCTGGCGAACGGGTTATTAGTTAATAGCGCTATTTAGGTGTAACCAGCCTCACACCGACCCTTGTTACTGGGAACGGGAGTGAACTAATGTACTCTGGCAAACCGTCAATGATGATAGAACATTGACAAACGGGGCACTACGGAAACGTACGGTTAAGTAAGTATTCGGTATTGTAAAAACAGTTTAGTCGCTTACTTATGGGGTAGCTCCCCATCGCATGTATAAACGGATAAATTAACTGGTGAAACAAGTTTTTGGTAATTAAAACTGGACAACTCGTGGACTCGCCAACATTTTTGTTGATACCCTACTGCATGCTTTGCAGGTAACCAGTGACTCAGGAGCTTGCAGCTTGGGAATGTGTAGTGGTCGTCTAGCCCATGTGTTGGGTTCTAAATAATCTTGAACTATGAACCTTGTTTTGAAACTGTTTGGTTTATGCTTCCGCTGTTTACTTAAACTGATGTTTGAACTTAAACCTTTGAAACTTCGAACTATAATGTTTACTAACTATTGTGGTTGGTGAACATCTTTACTATTGACCAATGCTCAGTATAATTGGTGGCTGGATCCTGGTCAGTCACGCCTCCAAGCGGTGGTACTCCGCATGTGGATTTTGGGGGTGTGACAGTTTTTGAGGGTAAGGATATCTCGATGGCTTTTGTCAATCATTATGAAAAAATTTTGGGTTGCATAGGTGATATCTCGCTCATGCCTACTCCTGATTTATTCGAGAAAGTGATTCAGCCGGATGTCGCTAATAATATGATTCATCAAGTTATGGGAGATGAGATTAGGAGGGCTATGTTTTCGATTGCCAATGAAAAGGCGCCCGGCCCAGACGGCTTTACAGCTGCGTTTTTCAAGAGTGCGTGGCCTATCATTAGTAATGACGTTACTAATGCTATTTTGGATTTTTTTAACACGGGGAGACTTCTTCAGGAGCTTAATCACACGGTTATTGTTCTTCTTCCTAAAGTTTCGTCGCCTACGGTGGTTTCTGATTATCGGCCGATTGCTTGTTGTAACGTGCTTTATAAGTGTATTAGTAAAATTGTTTCGGATCGTGTCAAGGGTGCTCTGAAGGGTATTGTCAGTATTAACCAGTCAGCTTTTGTTCCGGGAAGAAAAATCTCAGATAATATCCTGCTGACTCAAGAGCTGATGCACAATTATCATCGAAGTTGTGGCCCTCCACGATGTGCTTTCAAGGTGGATATTCAAAAGGCCTATGATACTGTTGACTGGAATTTCCTGAGGAATGTTCTTTTAGGCTTCGGGTTTCATCAACGGATGGTGGAGTGGATTATGACATGTGTGTCTACTACCTCGTTCTCGATTTGTGTTAATGGGGATGTTTTTGGATACTTTAAAGGGAGACGAGGGTTAAGACAGGGGGATCCTTTGTCCCCGTACTTATTTACCCTGGTAATGGAGGTCCTCACGTGTATTTTGCAGCGTGCTATTAGGATTGATACATCTTTCAGATTCCACAATAAGTGTGAAAAACAGAAGATTATAAATCTTTGTTTCGCTGATGATTTGTTTCTTTTTGCTCGGGGGGATCTTGGATCAGCTAGGTGCATTATGAATTCTCTCTCAAAATTCACTAAAATGTCAGGTTTGGTTCCTAATGCTCACAAAAGTACTGGTTATTTTTGCAATGTGTCAAACCATGTTAAAAGGTCAATTCTTCGTATTATGCCATTTGAAGAGGGATCACTTCCTGTGAGGTATTTGGGGGTTCCATTAATCTCGACTAGACTCCTCTACAAAGACTGCTCGGTTCTTTTAGAAAAATTGGAGAACCGTATTTTAAATTGGAGAAATAAACTTCTGTCGTTTGCGGGGAGATTGCAACTGATTATGTCTGTTCTTTCGTCTATGCATATCTACTGGTCCTCGGTTTTCATTCTTCCGGCTCGTGTTACGTCGGAGCTGGAGGCGAAAATGAGGAATTTTTTGTGGGCTCAAGGGGTGTTTCATAAAGGTAAAGCGAAAGCTTCTTGGAAAAGTATTTGTATCCCTAAAGAGGAGGGAGGTTTAGGCATTAAAAGGATTGGTGATATGAATAAATCTCTGATGGTTTCTCATATTTGGAGTATCTTAACCAAACGTGAATCTCTTTGGGTTTCTTGGGTGCACTCGTATAGGTTAAAAGGTCGTTCTTTTTGGGAGTGCAAAAGTCTTTCTAATTGTTGTTGGAGCTGGCGTAAAATGTTACAATTACGGCCTATTATAAGAATGCATATATGGTCGAAAATTGGAGATGGAAGAAATGTGTCGGCTTGGTATGATTGTTGGTGCGAGGGGGGTCCGTTAGCTTCTTTCTTGACGCCAAGAATGATATCCAATGCTGGTTTTTCATTACAAGCTTCGGTGAAGGATATTACGGAGAATGGTGCGGTTTGGCCGGTGTCGTGGAGAGTTTCATACCCGGTTCTTCATCAGGCTAACATGCCGTCCCTTGATCCTCTTAAGTCCGATTCTTTGGCTTGGAAGTTTGACAATGATTTGCATGATTACTCATCTAGCACCGTTTGGCATACTATCCGATACAGGGAGCCGATTGTAAATTGGGCAAAGATAGTATGGTTCTCTCAATGTATCCCGAGACACGCGTTTCTTATGTGGCTGATTATGCGTCGAAAGCTTTTGACTCAAGATAGAGTTTTGCAGTGGGACTTTTCTAGAAGAAAGAACATGAACATGATGTGCTGTCTTTTGTGTTATGAAAATTTTGATTCTCACAGTCATCTTTTCTTTGAATGTAAGTTGTCGTCTCATGTTTGGAGTATCGTTCGGGACAAAGCTGGCATGAATAACGTAAAGGATCAATGGTCGGATATAGTTGGTTGGCTTTCTCAGCGAGCTAATTCAAAGTCTTCGGCTTATGTTATTTGGCAGGAAAGAAATATGAGGCTTTTCAAGAACCAAACGAGACCCCCAGATACTATTGCTTCATTAATTCTGAATATGGTTCGATACAAGTTGTTGGGAGTGAAGTTCAAGAGCACGGTTAGAGTGAAGAGACTGCTTGACGATTGGGGGATTCATCAAGGTGCGGATGCGGATGGAATTGGCTGAGTTTATTTCATGTTATTGTGTTTTGGTCTAGATTGTAGTCTAGGTGTTTTGTTATGCTGGTTTTTGTGGGTTGTTTGGTCTACTTTCATGAGGCATGTCTCATGTTTGAACTAGTGAGGACTCACCTCACTACTTGTTTTTTATGGTTGTGAATATATAAAATCACCGGGGTAACCCTTTACCCAAAATAAAAAATACACTTGAGAGAGTTATGAAAATAAGCCGAATTTGAGTCGCCTACCTGAAGCCATTCCACTTTGGATTTTTGCTTCAAAAATCGTTCCTCATCCAACTTCGCTTCATTAAAAACCTTGACTAAATCCACTTCTTTCCCACGAAGACTGACATTAAACGGATCACCATCGATAGCCATTTGGACTTCATCCAACTCTGCCCTTAGCTTAACAACCTTCTCATGCAGATTTCCTTGCTTATACAAGAGTTTTCGCATAGGAGATTTCAGCTGCTTCAAACGTTTAACTACACAATACATACGATTACCTGTGCAAGGTAAAGTCCACACTTTTAAGACTTCCTCCCTGAATTCAGCCTTGTGAACTAAAAAATTAGCAAACTTGAAAGATTTCGGGCCCACCTTTGCAAGACTAGGGATCTTTAAAATACACGGACTATGGTCCGAAACACGATACGGTTGAAAAACAGCGTGAGCCGAAGGAAACTCCACCAGGAATTGCGCATTTCCCATGACTCTATCAATTTTCTTCATAATACCTATACCCTTTCTCGGCTTTTGATTCCAAGTGTAGTGTAATCCGAACCTGTTAATGTCTAACACCTCTATCTGCTCCACACACTCCTTGAAATCCCTCATAGCCGTAGTAACACTTGATGAACCATAAAGATTATCCTCCAAGTTCAAGGATGAGTTAAAATCCCCCAACAAGACCCATGGTTTATTATTTACAAAATAACTATGAATCTGTAAATTCTGCCACAAATCCTTTCTTTTAACATAGTTATTATCCGCATAGATAAAAGAACAAAAATACGATTTGTTATCAGCTTTATTAATCACTTGAGTATGCATAACCTGGTTTGTTTGAGATATGACAATAAGATCAACCACATCCGCATTCCAACCCACAATAATCCTAGTTCCTTTATCACAAATCGCCCCATTAGACGTCCAGCTCCACCTTCTACAAATAGTCCGACAAACATCATAGACTTTAGTTACATCCATATGAGATTCCAAAATGGCACAAACATTAAGATGGTTTTCATTAACAACTTCCTGAACCTCCTTCTGCTTAAGGGAGAGATTCAATCCCCTAATATTCCAAGCTGCAATACTACCCATCAAAACTAGCTGAACCGGGAGTGCTTGCCCCCTCAGAATTTGGTTTAATACCTGCCTCCATAAATGTTGCAGTTTCATCATACACCGTTTCAATATTCTCATCTTCATCGACAATATCTTCATTATGAGTTTCATGGAAACTTTTTGGATTTTTGTTCCGTATATTACTAGAATCATCACCCTCCTTATCCAAAATAGAAAACGGGTTAGAAGTAGGTACCGAGCTACTGGTAGACGCTCCCCCTCCAATGTTGCCAGATTTTTTCTCTACGGGTCGATAAACAAAATTCTGTTTCGCTTTATTAACCATGATCCCCTTCTTCTTGTTAGGACAATTCAAACCCTGGTGACCACATTGTTTTGCACAACCTTAACAATCTTAGGACAATTCAAACCCTGGTGACCAAAAACTTTGCATGTTTCACACCTCGGAGGTCGCCATTCATATTCCACCTTCATAGTTTCTTTCACATATCCTTCACCATCTATCATAGGAATAGCAATTTTAAGTTCCTCTTTTAACTCCTCTTCAGCCGATAGTTCAATTAAAGCTCGAGCAAAACTGCTCCTACCCCATGCATCTGAACACATTTGAGACGTATAAGAATCAAGCATCTTCGGGGTGCCCAATTTGGTTGCTAACATACTCAATCCATCATCTGAATAAGCTGCTAACGGAACATTATGGATTTTAATCCAGACTGCCACCTTCTTGATATCATCTTTCTTCAAGATTGTAGTTGGAGACCAAGCATTTAACAAGAACGGAGTGTTTTTAATCAGCCATGGACCACCTTCCAAAACCTCCTTCATTCCTTTTTCATCCGAGAACTTGAAAAAGAAAAAACCATTCGAATTCATCATTGATTTCTGTAACCCAAACTTCACCCAGTTTTTTCTAGCAAAGTACTCAACAACCGGAAACGCAAGCCTTTTCCCCAAAAAATAGCCATATAACGTGTTTGCATACTTATCCTGGCTAGTTCTAACAGCCTCTTTGGGAAGAACAATATCAACATCATCAAGCACTTCCTCAGATTTTAGAATTCTGAAGTTAACAGGTTTCGTAATCTTACTCGACTTCAGCTTCGAAGCATAAGACACATCGGCTCCATTGACTTGACCTTGAATAATCTAAACAGCATCAGCATGAACCTTACTCACCTCCTCCTCGGCAACCTGACCACGTTGCTCAAACTGCAAATCCACCGGAAGGGTGATCTTTTCCAGTTCATCAATGACGTTAATCAACTTCGGTTCAGATTGAGACATCTGAGCCTGATTCGATTGAACAACACCCCGTCTCAGAGCTAAAGTTTTACCCTCTATATTGACAATCCGACTCGCTAACCCCTGATAAGAAGAAACAGATTTCCGATGCAGATCCGGCAAGAAACCCGAAGGTTTTTTACGATCATCCATACTATAAACTGCAACTCTCTCCGTGAACAAGAAACCAGACAACCATGCAAAGAAGAAACCAAGAAAACCAGAAAACCAGAAGACGCAACGAACAAGAATAAAAGCAAAACCCTAATCTACCGCTTTACCCCATGCCTCTATCAAATCAGAATAGTGATTAAGGTAAATCTAGGTCCAAAATATAACCGATAAACCCTAAACACTATACCAATGGATTCGAAACACAGATTAAAGGTAGGCGACAAAGAAAAACTAAAAAAAACCCTAGATAAACCTCAATCCTTTGGCTAACTAGTTCGAATCAGATGTGTTGAGAGAATCAACAATCCGATGATCAGACTGTTATACCAAGATCAAGAAGAAAATCGAAGGTTACAGGAAGAAAGGGTCGCCATGCTAGAGAGAGAGAAATTTAAGTTACGCATTTGTTTCTTTCAACAGTAATTTGAGTAATGAGATTGGCTTAGTTAATTTGAGTAATGAGATTGGGTAGTATAACAGCCATCTGCTGAGCTATGACAGCCGCCAATTCGGCGTCTGGTTGTACGTTTCGTCGTGGAGGCATTCTAAAAGAGGAAAAATGAGAGAAAACGAGTGAGATGATATGTTGAATAATGAAAATGAGGTGTTATAAATATCGACGAAAGTAAGGATGGTGGTCATTTGTTCGTTACTTAAAACAAACAAACGACACACAGTGACTAATCAAAGTAAATGGGTCATTACAATGTATCGCGAATATATGCTTTAGCCTATAAGTGGACACTCACCCCAAGAGTTCCCAGGTAAGAGTGACTGGTCCGATAATGCGGATTTGTACGAACACTCTAGCCTAGACAGAAAACTAGAGGTAGAGGCACCCACCCTTCCATATTGCACATGTTCACATTAATAAGACCCATACTTTGACAAGATTTTGAAAACTTTGAAGGCACAAGACCAAAAAATGAATCATCCAAAAATAGATGATTGATTTCAAAATCTTTTGGAAATTTGTGTTCTTGTTTTTGGTAATCACCTAAGAATAGGTGATGATATCGTTTTAAGATCTAAACACAAGATAACTTGTGTTAGGATCCTAGAAAGGTTATAGTCTAGGTCAAAGTATTACTAATAACCTAATTCCCAATAACCAAGAGCTCTTATACCAACTCTTCTATAACACCACAACCGCGTAAAACAACAAATCGCGACGGAAACGTCGAGGAGTCATGTCACAGAATCATTGTCTCATAACACATGGAGTTTAATGTTTTGTATTAATAGATAAAATGTTTACATTGTCTTAGATTAAACGGAATAAATAACATAAGTTAAACTGTCTTGCATGATTTTAAGTCACTAAGGCCCAAGTTCGCCCTATGTGTAGATCAACATCAAACATTAGCCCTGAAACACATGTGAAAATAGGTACGTCAGGATAAAAATGCTTGTGAGTAACATAGGTTTTGTTGATGAGGATTCATGACTTGAATGTTAAAAGAATTGTTTAACGAAAAACTAGTCATGAACTTATAAAACGTTTTCTTTTATAAAATCATAAGAAAATCAATATGAAAATCAAATGATTTAAAAGAAATAATGCATGATTAAATAAATAACCAAATGATAATGACTTGTATAAAATATGTCATGTCTTGTAATAAAATATCATGTCTTGTCTAAAAGATGTCGTGTTTTGTATAAAAGATGTCATGTCTTGTCTTTGCCAAAGTGGTTCAAATAACGCCACGATATATAAAGTAATAAAAGCACTTATATATAGGAAGTACCAGTGGCGTATCCACCATGCTTTTATCACATTACACACGTCTCGTTATTTAAATAACTTACCATAAACCATCAAATAAATGTCTTGTTAGAACCAATGTCAAATGTCATGTATAAACAATGTCTTGTATAGTAATGTCATGTATAACAATGTCTTGTATATCAAATGTCAAGTAATAACCAATGTCTTGTATGGTAAGTAAAAAGTCTTTACTTAAACCACATGTAATAATGTCATGTATAACCAAATGTCTTGTGTAACCAAATGTCGTATACAAAACAATGTCTTTGAATAAATAAATGTTTAAATCAAAAGTTATGTTTTGAAAACCATTGCTTTTGTTTTTTTTTTTTTTTTGGGTAAAGGGTTACCCCGGTGAAATTTTATATCAACCAAATAAAAACAGGGTGCATCAAGACACCGATACACACTACTAGACTTGGCATACCAAGACTAGGAAAACAAAACAACAAACCCGACAAGCGACACAACCAAAACAAACGGAAATACAAGAAAAAACACGGCCCAAACCAAACACGCCAAAAACCCCGAATAGCCTCTCTAGCTGGGATCAACCTCTATGTTGTTCTTCGAGATCTGCCACCTATCCAAAATCTTCTTTTGTTTCGAGTCTCTACCAAACCGGAACCCCATAATTCTGAAACGAACCGTCTCAATGACAACCTTTGCAAGCACACTCGCACTCCGCTAATGATGAGAAAATAACCTGTTATTTCTTTCCTGCCAAACAAAGTATGTTGCAGCCGCTACCAGGATCTTACTAATGACGTTATCCATGGTTCTAGAATTAGCATTAAGCTCCATCCATTGCATGATAGAATCCCAGGTATCCGTAACATTCTCCATGTCGACCAAATGCCTGACCAATCTCCAAACGTCAGAAGCATATACACATTGAAAGAACAGGTGGTCTCTTGAATCACGGTCAGACTTGCAAAGAGGGCAACACATAAGACGCAAATTAGTAGCACTACCCGCTTCCCAAATGGCCATCCTGTCTTGCGTTTTCAACTTGTTCTTGATAACCAACCAAAAGTGGAAAGAATGTCGGGGAATACATTGGCTGAACCAAACCGCACTTGCCCATAATACCTTATGACACCTATTCCGCAAACAGTTCCAAACCTCCCAAGAACTAAAATCTTGAAGATTACCTTCCAAATCTTTCCAGCAAAATCGGTCATTCGTATTAGGTGTAATCTGAATCGAGTCGATATTTATAAGGACAGGAAAGAGAGTATACCATGCCTGAGGCCATAGCCATTGGCCATCATCCGTCACAATGTCAGCCACGTTAGAATTTAAAGAAAAACCAGCATTAGCAATAGCTCTCGGGGATATGAATGATCGAATCGGACTACAAGAGCACCAGTTATCACTCCATGCGTTTGTTTGATGGCCACTTCGAATAGACATCCAAAAAAACGAGCGAACACTCGAACGGATAGATAAGAGTTTTCTCCAACCCCAGCTAACATTAGCTCGACATTGAACCTCCCAAAAACTTTGACCTTTCAGCTTGTACGAGTGTATCCAATGAACCCAAAGTGAAGGCCGATTGGTGACTAAACTCCAGATATGAGAAGTTAAAAGGGCTTTATTAACATCTATTATGCTTCGAATACCTAGGCCACCCTCATCTTTAGGCATGCAGACATCCTTCCAGGCAACTTTAACACAAATCGAGCCTGACTTTCCACCGTTCCAAAGAAATCTACGTAAACGTTTTTCCAAATCCTTTAAGATACTAGACGGGAGCATCATAACCGACGCCCAATATGAGTATAAAGCCGTTAGGACAGAATTGATAAGCTGGAGCCTCCCTGCAAAAGAGAGAGATTTTGTCATCCAGTTATCAATACGCCTATCCATGCGCTCCAAAAGAGTTTTGCAATCTTTGGCCGTAAGTCTAGTAGAGATCAACGGGACCCCAAGATACCGAACTGGAAACGAACCCTCCTGAAATGGCATAATGTTCATAATTTGATCTTTGGTGGGACGAGGAACATTACTTAAGAATACCGTACTCTTATCCAGATTAGGATACAAGCCCGAGGCCAGAGAAAACTTGTCAAGGGCCTCACGAAGATGTTTAACCGAGCCACTGTCGCCATGAGCAAAGAGAAACAAGTCATCAGCAAACGAAATACTAATGATCTTCTGCTTCGAGCACCGAGCATGAAACTTAAACGCCGTATTGGCCGAGGTTTGATGTAGTAAAAGAGTTAAGACTTCCATGACTAGGGTAAATAAATAAGGGGACATAGGATCCCCTTGCCTAAGCCCACGCTTCCCCGCAAAATAACCATGAAGCTCTCCGTTAATGCTTACCGAATATGACACCGTAGAAACACATGTCATTATCCAATTAACCATTTTATGATGAAACCCAAAACTATGCAGGATAGATTCAAGGAACTGCCAACTGACTGTATCATAAGCCTTTTGAATATCAATCTTGAACGCACATCTAGGAGGCCCTCTATTAAGATGATAATTATGCATTAACTCCTGGGTAAGGAGAATATTGTCAGAAATTTTCCTACCCGGAATGAAAGCCGACTGATTAATACTGACCAAGTGATTCAAACTCCCCTTAATCCTATCCGTTATAATCTTACTGATACACTTAAACAAAACGTTACAGCAAGAGATTGGCCGGTAGTCTAACACAGTGTTAGGCGTATCCTTTTTAGGCACCAGAGCAAGAATGGTATGATTAACTTGTTTTAAAAGCTTACCATTATCAAAGAAATCAAGAACCGCATTTGTCACCTCTTCACCCACTATATCCCAGGCAGACTTAAAGAATGCAGAAGAGAACCCATCCGGGCCGGGGGCCTTATTCTCACCAATGCTGAACATGGCTTTTTTAACTTCTTCTCTAGTCACTTCTCTAACCATATGGGACGCCATATCTTGGCTCAGGGTGTTAATAAACAAATCATCCTCATTAAGGTTTTGAACCGGCTGGTCAGTACCCAAAAAATTCGAGTAATGATCCAAAATAGCGGCTGGAGCATCATTACCCTCAAAACAATTACCATGCACATCTTTAATACATTGAATCTTGTTTCTAGCATTCCTACTCTTCACAGAGTTGTGAAAGTAAGAGGTATTCGAGTCTCCCGCACAAAGCCACTCAACCTTAGATTTTTGCTTAAGAAAACATTCTTCGTCATAAGCTGCCACTTGGAACTCATGGAGACACTTGGCAGCTAAATCACGAGACACAGTATCAAGGGGGTTAGCATCCACCTGTTTCTGAAGCTCATCTAGGTCACTACGAAGCCTAGAAACCTTATCATGAAGATTACCTTGCTGATGTAAAAGTTTACGAAAGCAAGGTTTCAGGTTTCTCATTTTCTTGACCACCGAAAACATAGCATATCCCTGCACATCCTTAGCCCATTCAGTAGAAACAAACTGCTTGAATTCTGGTTTAGAGGTTAGGAAGTTTGCAAACTTAAAAGGCTTTGGTTTAGCATGATTAATAGATGTCAGCTTTATAACACACGGAGAGTGGTCCGAGATACGAGCTGGCTGGAATATCGCATACGCATTCGGAAATAAATCCAAGAACTTAAGGTTACCCATGACACGATCAATTTTCTTTAAAACTCCAATACCCTCTTTAGGCTTCTGGTTCCAGGTGTAATGGCAACCATATTGTTTAATATCTATAATCTCCGCCATTTGAATACATTCAAAGAACTCTCTCATTCCTATAGTATGGCTAGACGGCCCATAAAGGCAATCTTCCATGTTAAGGGCTGTGTTAAAATCCCCAAGCACCACCCAAGGACAATTTTTAGCAACAATGCTATGCCTACACAAATCCTCCCATAGCCTCCGACGATCTTGATACTTATTTTCAGCGTAAACCAAAGAGTAAAAGAAAACCTTGGACTCCGCTTTAAACCGGATTTGCATGTGCACAACCTGATCAGATTGGGAGAGGACCATAAGATCAACATCATCCGTATTCCACCCCATAATAATTCTTGTGCCTCGCTGACATAAATTCCCATTAGAAGACCAGCTCCACCTACGAAACACACTATTGCAAACTTTATGAAGATTATTGACATTAACATGCGTCTCTAAAAGAGCACAAACACTCAATTGATTTTCAGCTATAAGTACACGGACTTCGTTTTGTTTCAGGGGACGATTCAAACCCCTTATGTTCCATGCTGCGACACTACCCATTGAAACCCATGGAACCGGGAGTGCTTGCCCCCTCAGATTTGCTAGCATTAGGATTGCTACTCATGTATGCCGACATTTCAGTCGGAACAGTCTCTATAACCTCATCATGCACTGCAGTTACGTTATTTATTCCACCATCCACCTCAGCTGAACTATTACTATTACCCAGAGTATTACCCGCCGCTGATTGGTCATCAGCATCATCATTAGCTAATGCCTGAAAGGAATTAGCCACGTTAACAGTTGGGGGACCGTTATTAGGTAAAACCTCCGGCTTTGTTCCAGATGTACCAGGAGAATCCTTATTAGCCTTTGGTTTGTATACAAACTTAGTCTTTTGTTTCTTTTGTGGGAACCCATGTTTAGCCATTCTCTTACGATTAGTAACAAACCCTTCCTCATCTACCACCACCTGCTTTGCCTTATCCTTGATAATTTTGCTACAAGAAGAGTGGTCATGGCCAAATAAGCAACATGTGGGGCAACGTAACGGTTTCCACTCATATTCAACTTTTACTCGTTCCATAATATATCCCTCCTCATCCATTTTAGGAATAGCTAGCGTAATGTAATCTTTAAGTTCACTATCCGCATTCACCTCAATCATTGCACGAGCATAACTGCTCCTGCCCCAGTTATCCACACACATATCAGCAGTGTAAGAGTCAAGCCTTTTCGGGACACCCAATTTCGAAGCCAACAAGCTTAATCCATCATCCGTGTAAACCGAGATTGGGACGTTATGCAGTTTTACCCACAAGGGAATTGCTTTCACACCCTCCTTCTTCAAGCTAACCTTTGGTGACCATATATTCAGAAATAGAGGAACTTTTCTTATTAACCAAGGCCCTCCTTCCAAAACCTTTGTTAACCCATGCCGAGAATCAAATTTGAAGAAAAAGAAACCAGCCGAGTTCAACATTAGCTTTTGAAATCCAAACTTTGCCCACACATTCTTTGCATAGTATTCTACTACAGGGAATGGTAAACGACTTCCTAAAAAATAACCATAAAGCACATTCTCAAATTTATCTTGAACCTGTTTAACGACCTCTTTCGGAATAACTAGATCAGCGTCTTCCCTGGTTTCTAACGGCTTCATAAGTCTGAAGTTGACTTCCCTCTTATTAGGGACCGAGGACTGAAGTTTCTCCGCATAAGACACTGGTTCCGACGGCTGCCCATGCTGATTAACCTGACTCTCCGGAGTGCTTGTTAACGGCGGAACTTGTACCGTAACTTTCTGCAATTCATCAATAATATTAATAACCCTAGGATCTTTTTGCACTACACCTCGACGCGGCAGCAACGGGTTCCCATCAATCTTCAAAGGGTTGTTAAACAGGCTAGGTTTATCACGCATATCATGCACACTCATGGAACCCTTAGAAGTAATGAAAACATCCTCATGCATTTTTTCTGAAAAAGACTGAAACCCTAAATCCTCCAAACCCATATCACGATTTCTTTCCATGCAAGAATATTGAAACAAACCCTAGACGACAGAAACATGCAACGTAAAGCAACAAACAGGAGAGATCAACACAACACAAATAAAACTCACGGCAACAAGGCTGAAGAAACCCTAGATGAAAAAAAAACGAAACGAAAAACCCTAACTCTTACTGCAAAAGATTAGAAACCAGGATTGAAGTCTAGAATCCTTACTCAGAAGGATCGACAACACCCCAATACCTAACCCAGATTAATCAAAATTAAGGTTGATAAACAAGAACTAGGGTTTCAATGGAAATCGCCAAAATCGCCTTTATCTCCCATGCTCTCCGGTGAATTTTCCCAGTATCCTTGTTTCCCAACCATTGCTTTTGTTGTTATAAACATTTATTTGGTTTGTTCCCGAATACACTCAAGCCTTGTTGACTGTCGGATAAACCCTTATCAAGTCAAAGGTTTATCAAAATGTTCATCGGATTCTGTCGTTCCCTAAAGTCACTTCCAAACAAACCTAGGAAGCCTGAACGAGATTGTCAATCCTATGGTACCGTTACATACTACTGGTCAGCGTGATCAATGTTAATGAATGTATCTTGTCTCGTTTAACACACCAAAATGTCATAATCAATGTAAGCATGTCATGTAAAATGTCTTTGTAAACCATGTACTAAGTATGCTAAGTCAACATACGAAGTAAAATGTCCATGAAAACAATGTGCTAGATATGCTAAGTCAACATATGAAGCAAAAGTATCCTTGAAATCAATGTGCTAGGCATGCTAACTCAACATAAGAAGCAAAATGCAATTTAAATCAATGTGCTAGATATGTTAAGTCAACATATGCAGCAAAAGTATCATTGAAATCAATGTGCTAGGCATGCTAAGTCAACATACGAAGCAAAACATAATTGAAATCATATACTATATGTGTACTAGATGAACATAGCATGTATATGTCATGAAATCATGAAAGTAAAAATAAGCACAAGTGTTTCACCCCAAAATATTTGAAAGCATTAAAAAGAGGGGTCTATGTAGTACACTTGGGATTGCATAATAGTCTTGAAATAAAGGTCAAATAAAGCTTGAAGGGTCAAGGAATTAAGTGGCACCTAGTATAGATAACTATGTTAATAAATCGGAACACTAATCGGTGGATAGGATAGAATGAAGTTCTATAAATCAAATGAGTATTGGAAATCATATGGCATGATTTAATAAACTTGTCATTTTGATTAGAAGTAATCCTAAGTGCTTTTGACTCGTTAAGGTAGTTTATGCTACTTTTTTTTGGGTAAAGGGTTACCCCGGTGAATATTATTAATCAACCAAACGGATAAAAACAGGGTGTATCAAGACAACGATACACACTTCTAGACTTGGCATACCAAGACTAGGAAACAAACAAACAAACAAAACCCGACAAACAGCCACAACCAAAAAGAAAAACAACTCAAGAACAATAACACAGCCCAAACACAACAACAAACTAGAAGACTATGTCCACGCTAGCCAGGATCAATATCCACATTCTTCATCGAGATCAGCCATTTATCCAATAATTTCTTTTGCTTCGGGTCTCCACCGATTCTGAATCCCATAATCCTGAGCCGAACCGTGTCAATGATGACCTTCGAAAGCACACTAGTACTCCTCCATACTTGAGAAAATAAACGGTTGTTCCGTTCTTGCCAAATAAAGTACGTGGAAGCCGCCACTAGAATATTGGAAACAATTTTTTTTGGGTAAAGGGTTACCCCGGTGATTCTATATATTCACAACCAATAAAACCAAGTAGTGTAGAGAACCTACACTAGTTCAATCATGGGACATGCCCCATGAAAGTAAACCAGAGAACCAAAGTGAAAAAGAAAAAAAAAAACAAAACAAAACCCCACTAGACTAAACTCTAGAACAAACCAAAAATAATAGAAAACTACTCAGCCACCATCATCAATAATTTCTTTGCCATGGATCTCCCACTCCCTAAGAAGCCTTCGAACGTTTTCAGTATTCTTCAGTCTCGCTCCCATCAGCTTGTACCGAACCAAACTTATGATTTGCTCACTAACAATCTCTGGAGGCCTCATCCGATACTTGAAAAGCCTGGTATTGCGTTCCTGCCAAACGACATAAGCACTAGCCGCCACTAACAGTCTAGCAACATAATCAGCAGCTAATTTAGACTTGGAACGAACAAGTAACCAATTAACAATATCCTCCCACTTGGCTTGAACCGTATTCATTCCCACCTTCTGTCTCACGATATGCCAAACTTGCAAAGAGAATTCACATTCAAAGAACAAGTGACTATGAGAGTCATGATTAGCATAGCATAACAAACAACACATCATATTCATATTCTTTCTTCGAGAGAGGTCCCACTTGAGAATTTTATCTTGCGTGAGCAACTTACCTCTCATAATCAGCCACATCAAAAACGCATGCCGCGGGATACAATGAGTAAACCATACAATATTGCTCCAGTCTATATCGGATTCTTTGTATCGAACTGAATTCCATACACCCGAAGACGAGAAATCGCTCCTATTATGACCGTCACGCCACATTACTCTATCAGGTTTATTCGGGGTAACTTGGAGTTGATCTAGCTGAATCAGAACTGGGAATAAGTCTCTCCAAGCAACCGGCCACTTCCACCCACCAATGGCCTGAATTTCCGAAACTGAAGCCTCTAAACGGAAACCTGCATTAGAAATAGTTCTAGGCGAAATAAACTCCCCAAGCGGACCCAGATCACACCATGTGTCGTACCAAGCCGAAGCCCTTGTACCATTACCGATTTCAAACCAAAAATACTCCCTCAATTGTGGCCGAAGCTGAAGAAGCTTTCTCCACGAATAGCTACATGTTGAGGGAACTTTAGAAATCCAAAAATTTTTACCTTTTAACATGTAAGCATGAACCCAATCCACCCACAAAGAATTCCTCCTTGTAAGAATACTCCAAATGTGATTTGTCATGAGAGCTTTGTTTACATCCCCAATCCGCCGAATACCCAAACCTCCTTCGTATTTAGGGAGACAAACTGCTTTCCAAGAAACCTTAGCTCTACCTTTTTGAAACACCGTATCTTGAGACCACAAAAAGTTTCGCATCTTAGCCTCCAACTCATGAACAACTCGAGTCGGAAGCATAAAAACAGAAGACCAGAAAATATGCATAGAGGATAAGACAGAGACAATAAGTTGCAATCTACCAGCGAATGAAAGTAATTTATTCCTCCAGTGCATGATTCGTTTGTCTAGCTTTTCCAGCAGAACGCTACAATCTTTATATAACAGTCCCGAAGAGATTAGAGGAACTCCAAGATAGCGCACTGGAAAAGAGCCCTCCTTAAACGGCATAATGTTCAGAATAGCACTTTTAATATAACTTGGAACATTGCAAAAGAAGACTGTACTTTTCTGATTACTAGGCACCAGGCCCGACATCATAGAAAAATTAGAAAGAGAGCTCATAATATACCTAGCCGAAGCAATTTCCCCTCTAGCAAAAAGAAACAGATCATCTGCAAAACAAAGGTTGATAATTTGCTGCTTCTCACATTTATTATGAAACTTGAAAGAAGAATCAATCCTTAACGAATGATGCAATATGGCCGTCAGAACCTCCATCACAAGAGTAAACAAATACGGGGAAAGAGGATCTCCCTGTAGAAGCCCACGATTACCTTTGAAATACCCATGCACATTTCCGTTGACACAAACAGAATACGATGTAGTAGAGACACACACCATAATCCAGTTCACCATCGAGGCACTGAATCCAAACCCAAGCAAAATATTTTTAAGGAAGTTCCAATCAACCGTATCATAGGCCTTTTGGATATCAACTTTAAAAGCACATCTCGGGGGACCAACATTCCTATGATAATTGTGCATCAACTCTTGAGTTAACAAAATATTGTCAGAGATCTTCCTGCCTGGGACAAATGCTGATTGGTTTATACTAACAATATTATCCAACACCACCTTAACTCTATCCGCAACGATCTTGCTAATGCACTTGTACATGACATTACAACAAGCTATCGGCCTGTAATCCGTAACAACCGAAGGGGATTGGACTTTTGGCACAAGCACTATAAGGGTGTGGTTTAACTCTCGAAGTAGATACCCCGTTTCAAAAAAATCAATGACAGCCTTTGAAACATCATTGCCAATAATAGGCCATGCACTCTTGAAAAAAGCAGCAGTAAAACTATCCGGGCCAGGTGCCTTATCAATGCCAATAGAAAACATATCCTTCTTCACTTCATCTTCAGTCACTTGTCTGATCATATGGGCAGCAACCTGCGGATCCAAAACATTAGTAAATAAATCCGGAGCCGGATTAAGCGATGTATCACCCCGACAACCCAAATTTTTTTCATAATGATCAACAAAGGCTTGATGGACTTTGTCACCCTCAAAGACGAAACCTCCTGAATCACGAATGACATCAATACGGCTATGATGATTTTTGCTTTTAACCGAAGAGTGAAAGAAAGCCGTATTCATATCACCAGCCCTCAACCAATCCACTTTTGATTTCTGTTTCAGAAACCGCTCCTCATCCAACAAAGCTTCTTGGTATTCACTAGTTACGTTAGCTTCTTGAACCCGTATGTCCTCTTTATTCGGCTCCTGATCAAGGACTTTCTGCAAGTAGTCTAGCTTCTCGCGAAGACTTTCCACTTTCTTATGCAAATTACCCTGCTTGAACAACAGCGCACGAAGAGGGTTTTTAAGAAGACGAAGACGTTTAACAACACAAAACTGGTGCACTCCATGAACTCTAGTCTCCCAAACCCGCTTCACAATATCTAGAAATTCTGGTTTGTACACCAAAAAATTAGCAAATTTAAAGGACCGAGGCTTCAGAATACCAGCATCAGGAAGTTTTAACACACATGGGCAATGGTCCGAGAGCCGATACGGCTGAAAGAGAGCGACTGCACTCGGAAATTGGCTCACGAATTGGGTGTTCCCAAGCACTCTATCAATCTTCTTCAGCAATCCAATCCCTTTCTTGGGCTTTTGGTTCCATGTAAAATGAAGACCTAAACGATTAATATCAAACATCTCAATATTATCCACACACTCTTGAAACTCTTTCATACTAATAGAAACCGACGAAGTCCCCCTCGATTTATCTTCTAAGTTTAGCGCAGAGTTGAAGTCCCCCATAACAAACCAAGGATTATTTCCAACAAAGTCTTTATGCAAAGACAAATGATGCCATAAATCCCTACGTGTCACATAATAATTGGCCGCATACACAACCGAGCAAAAAACCATTTTCTTATCCAGCTTGAAAAATAGTTGTAAATGAATAACCTGATCAGTCTGAGACAACACCATAACGTCAAAAACAGCCGGATTCCAGCCAATAATAATCCTTGTTCCTTTATTACACCGAGCCCCATTAGACGTCCAATCCCACGAACGAAAAACAGATTTGCAAACATGACCAAGCCTACTAACATCAACATGCGACTCCAAGATTGCACATAAGCTCAAATTATAATCCTTAACAGCCTAACGAACCTCCGTTTGTTTCAGAGGGCGGTTCAACCCCCTAATATTCCAAGAAGCAAGACTAACCATTGTTAACATTCAAAGAAGGAGTGCTTGCCCCTTGTTGTGTTTCAGGTTTTTTAGAATCTCTAACAAGAAATTCATCCGTCTCGTTAAAAACTTCTAACACCTCCTCGTCGTCTGAGTCATCTTGCCCACTCTCCATCCCCCTATTAGGTTTGCTAGATTCACCAACATCATCACTTAAAACATCAAAAGGGTTGCTGGTCACTAGAGTTATCGGTTTAGCTATCCTCTTGGTATCACCATCCTTTTTGTTATTAATAGGCCTGTATTCAAATTTGGGTTTCTGTTTGTTAACAGGTATGCCAGGTTTCTTGGCTAACTTCTTACCTTGAACAATCGTGTAACCATCATCATCCACAGTTTGTTGACTCTTTGAAGGCCCCCTATCCTGAATCGGCTGTTTAAGCTTCTTATCCTGACCAGGAAACTTAGCAGCCTTAGGTTTTCCATTAGACACTTTAGTAGCCTGCTTGGGACAACACTCCTCATTATGGCCAAAAACACAGCATCGACCACACCTATGGGGACACCATTCATATTCAACAAAAACCTTCTCCTTAACAAATCCATCCCCATCAAGGCAAGGGACCGCAATAGTTAACTCCTCCTTGAGGTCATTATCGGCTGAAATCTCAATCAGTGCACGAGCAAAACTGCTTCTACCCC
This sequence comes from Helianthus tuberosus, assembly GCA_030545235.1. Classification (NCBI taxonomy): domain Eukaryota; kingdom Viridiplantae; phylum Streptophyta; class Magnoliopsida; order Asterales; family Asteraceae; genus Helianthus; species Helianthus tuberosus. Next base: position 54,358,636 of record CM060403.1, on the reverse strand, counting down.
ACATATCTACGCACATTGAAGTTGTAAAAGAATCCAAAGCTTTCGGTTCCCCAATAGTTGTAGCAATCAAACTTAATCCATCCTCCGTATACGCAGCTATAGGAACTTCATGGATTTTAACCCAAACCTGAACCTTTTTCACTTCTTTCTTTTCTAGCTTAACCGACGACGACCAAACTTCCAAAAATAACGGTTGTGAACGAATAATCCATGGCCCCTCAGTAAGAGCTTTCATCATACCTTCTTGGTCGGCAAACTTGAAAAAGAAAAAACCATTGGCATTCATCATTGATTTCTGCAATCCAAATCGTTTCCAATTATTCCTAACAAAGTATTCCACAACAGGATATGCCACCCGATCCCCCAAAAAGTATCCATACAATGTGTTGGCCATCTTATCATGCACCACTCTAACTGAATCCCTAGATAAAACCACATCACAACCATCCCGCTTCTCATCAGTTGCCAGTTCTCGAAAATTAACCTTCCTTGCACTAGCTCCCCTAACAGATTCAGCATAAGACAAAGGTTTTTCAACCTTACCAGAGTTCTGCTGACTACTAGCAGCATGATCATGCTGTTCTTCTGCACCCTGAATAACCGAGCTGCCTTTCTCCACATTATCCAAGATAACGGGTTTGGAAATGGCAGCCAAACCATCAAGAACTGACACGTTATCCGTAAAAAACATACCTCTTTTCGGCAGCATTGATTTACCTTCAATGTTTGTCACACGAAGTCCAATTCCGCGAACAGGAGCTGTACCCGGAGTAGACTCATTTATATCATCAGTCGCAGCCGGAGATAAAGGATACCCATCCTCATCGAACAATCCCTGGTTCAACTGATCAGATGGGATGTTACTCCCATGATTACCACGTTCATTCATTAGAAAAAATACAACTCTCCCTTAAACAACGAAGCTGAAAACACCATGAAAACCAGAAGAAGACCACCGCCCCAAGAGAACAAAGAACACGAACCAGAAGAAAACCCTAATCCTTATACCCTAAAGCCGAATATCAATCCTTAACTAATTAAACCAGAGTATCAAAACACTTACAATATTTTTAACCCTAATTCTCTCTCTCTAGCAGGCGATTTTTTTCCTTCAATGGATCCTTGATTTTTTCGAACCTTAGGTGTATAACAGTCTGTAATCAAGATTTGATTCATCAAACGCTTGTAACGAACTCGTTAACACTTTCTGTTTCGATTTTTTCTTGGGTTTTTTCTTTTCTTCATCGCCGGCTTTAATCTTAATGTCTGAACGGATTGAATAGCGTATTGGGTCTTTCAGTCCTACTGGTAAGACAGTAACCTTGATTGATCGGGTGCTCTATTTGATTTTGTGAGGATTTTACGATTAGGGTTTTGCTAGATTTAGGGTTTTGTCTATTGCTTGTTGTAACGTTGTTTACAAGTGTATAAGTAAAATAGTGGCTGATCGTATTAAAGGGGCCCTTAATGATATTGTTTCGATCAATCAATCGGCTTTCATTCCGGGCAGAAAGATTTCAGATAATATTCTTTTGACGCAAGAGTTAATGCACAATTACCATAGGGATTTTGGCCCTCCCAGATGCGCGTTCAAAGTAGATATTCAAAAAGCCTATGATACAGTCGACTGTAAGTTTCTAAAGGTCGTATTACTGGGGTTTGGATTCAATCAAAGGATGGTCGAATGGATTATGCTGTGTCTCAACTACATCTTATTCGATTTGTGTTAATGGGAATGTGCATGGATATTTTAAGGGTAAACGGGGTTTAAGACAAGGAGATCCTCTATCTCCTTATCTTTTTACCTTGGTTATGGAAATTCTAACGTGTATTTTACAGCATGCATCTATGATTGACTCGTCTTTCAGGTTTCATAATCGATGTGAACGTCAGCGAATTATCAATCTTTGTTTTGCTGATGATCTTTTCCTTTTTGCTAGAGGAGACGTGAATTCGGCTAAGTTCATTATGGCTTCTATCACTAAATTTTCGGCTATGTCTGGATTGAATCCTAGCGTTCAAAAAAGCACCGCGTATTTTTGTAATGTTTCGAATCATGTTAGGATGGCTATTCTGAGTATCATTCCGTTTGTGGAGGGATCGTTGCCTGTTAGATATCTGGGAGTTCCATTGATATCTTCGAGACTAATGTATAAAGATTGTAGTATTCTTGTGGAAAGATTGGAGAAACGTATCATGAATTGGAAGAACAGGTTGTTGTCATTCGCAGGTAGATTGCAACTCGTTGGATCTGTTTTATCTTCTCTTCATATTTTTTGGTCCTCGGTGTTGATGTTACCGGCACGGGTTATTAAGGATTTAGAAGCTAGAATGCGAAATTTCTTATGGTCTCAAGGTGTTTCTTTTCAAAAAGGGAAAGCAAAGGTGTCTTGGAAGTCTGTTTGTGTCCCGAAATATGAAGGAGGGCTCGGGTTGAGACGTATTAGGGATGTTAATGTTGCTCTTATGGTGTCGCACATTTGGAGTATTCTTTCAAAACGGAGTTCGCTTTGGGTTGATTGGATTTACTCATACAAGCTAAGGAGAACAAACTTCTGGGAATGCAAAGTGGTTTCGAACTCATGCTGGAGCTGGAGGAATATCCTCCAACTTCGGCCGCTGATCAGAAATCATGTTTGGTCCATGCTTGGCAACGGTCAAAACACGTCTGCGTGGTATGATTTGTGGTGTAATATTGGGCCGTTAGCTAACTTTATCTCGCCAAGGGTTATAAGTAATGCAGGTTTTTCTCTGGATGCTTCTGTTTATGATATCTCGATGGATAATTCTTGGGGATGGCCTTCGGATTGGAGAACTTCATTTCCAGCTCTCGTTCAACTGGATCAAGTCCATCTGGTTCCCAACCGTATGGATCGGCTTGTTTGGAAGGTTGGAGATGAGTATCATGATCACACTTCTTCGACTGTGTGGGATAGTATTCGGCCTAGAGATCAGGAGGTTGAATGGGTTGATTTTGTATGGTTTTCTCAATGTATTCCGAGACATGCGTTTCATATGTGGCTCATTATGCGGAAAAAACTATTGACTCAGGATAAGATTTTACAATGGGATATTTCGAGAAGGAAAAATATGAATATGATGTGTTGCCTCCTCTGCTATGCGGACACTGATTCTCATGAGCATCTCTTCTTTGAATGTAAGTTTTCAGCTGAAGTTTGGTGTACAATTAGAGAGAAGGTGGGAATGTCGAATGTAGATCCAAAGTGGAGTAGCATTGTTGACTGGCTTCAGGTCCGAGCTCGCTCTAAGTCGGCCTACAACTTCACTGGAAGAATCCTAGTTGCGGCTGCTGCTTATATTATTTGGCAGGAACGGAATGCTAGATTATTTAAAAACCAGACTAGACCTTCGGAAACGATTTGTGATATAATTCTTCGAACAGTTCGATATAAGTTAATGGGTGTGAAGTTGAAGAACACGGCGAATGTGAGGCGTCTTCTACGAGAATGGGATATTCATGCTGGTTTATTAGAGAATGATGGAGGCTGATTGCGGTTGAGCTTCTTTTTATTGTTTTGTTTTGCTAGATTTTAGTCTAGTGGCTTTCATTTTTTGGTATACCGGTTTCGGTTGTTCTTGCTTTTGTGGGGGTTTGTCCCATGAAAGAACTAGTATGGGCTTTCCATGCTACTTGTTTTTACTTGTGTGAATATATAGAATCACCGGGGTAACCTTTTACCCAAAAAAAAAAAAGATTTAGGGTTTTGCTTTTGATCGTTTGGTGTCTTCTGGTAATCGATTTTGGTGCATGGTGTGTTGCTGCTGCGGTATTTGAGAGAGTTGGGATCGTTAATATGGATGAACGTAAAAAACATGAGGGTAATATCCAGGATGGTCGGTTCAAACCACCATTAACGTTTCAGGGAATAGCAAGTAGAGTGGTGAATATTGAAGGAAACACCTTTGCCCCGAGAAGAGGTGTTGTCCAGCAATCTAATTCTGATCCGAAATTGATTAATGTTATAGATGAACTATCAAAGATTACTGTTCCAATCAGCCCAGAGCAACATCATTCTGAAACAGTGAAACCGGATAGTGGTGATAGCTCAAAAGGTCAGACTTATGCGGAGAAACTGGCCACGGTCAAACCAGTTTAGAAAGTTAATTTCAGATTCATGGAAAACACAAAGGCCGCTGAAGACGTTGAAGTGGATGTTACTATTCCGATAGCATCAGTTAAACAGGTTCAGGACCGTTTTAACAATGTATTATTTGGGTATTTTCTGGGTAAAAGGTTAGCATTTCCGGTTGTCGAATATTTTGTTAGCCACAGATGGGAAAAATATGGGTTACACAAGTGTATGATGAATGGCAAAGGTTTTTTCTTTTTTAAATTTAAGACAAAGGATGGAATGGATCAAGTTATGCAGGATGGACCATGGCTTATTAGAAATAATCCACTTTTCTTGAAACAGTGGACAACAAATACTGAGCTGAAGAAGGAAGAACTGAAAAAGATACCAGTGTGGGTTAAGATGCATGATGTCCCTTTGGCAGCCTATACGGAGGATGGTCTTAGTTTGATAGCGTCTAAGGTTGGAACTCCTAAGGTTCTTGATAATGAAACTACTAAGATGTGCTTAGATTCATGGGGTAGAAGTGGATATGCTAGAGCGATAATTGAGTTAGATGCGGACAAGGAACTGAAAGAGAGTGTGACAGTGGCAATTCCAAATGTGGAAGAAGGAGGTTATCTTAAGAGTAACATCAGAGTGGAGTATGAATGGAAACCGCCACATTGCAATTCTTGTAATGTGTTTGGACATGGGAGTGCAGATTGTCCCAACAGAGTTATCGACAAAAATACTGAGCCGGCTCATGACAAAGTAAAGATTGATGATCAGGGGTTTAAGAGTGGTAACAATCGGAAAAAAGGTCCAAAACAGCAGTTTAACGTGAAGGACAAACAGCGACTAATATACAGGCCGAAAAAAACAAATGAGAAAGCGGGTTCTTCCAATCCGACTAATCCAAAGGATCCGATTATCAAAACTTCAAACACTTTTGAGGCTTTGAACAATATGAATGATGAGTGGGAATCCGAGACAGAGGAGGTTAGAATAGACCCGAAGGTGGGAGGGTATGATTTTATGAACGACTATCAACCAAAGAACTCGAATAATACAGGTGCAAGCACACCTGATCAGGAGGTTATTAATGGATAGGAGTTAATTACATAGTTAGTCCCTGTGGTTTGCACAAAATAACATACTTAGGTACTAATAGTTTAAAATAACATTCTAGGGTGTCTCATGATTGAACTAGTGTAGACTCTCTACACTACTTGTTTCTTTTTGGTTGTGAATATATAGAATCACCGGGGTAACCCTTTACCCAAAAAAAACTTTTCATTTTGTAACGTTTGGGGGTATTAAGCTTATTTGTAGGCTTAAAATCACATTTTGTTAGTACCTAAGTATGTTATTTTGTGCAAACCACAGGGACTACCTATGTTACTACCTTAGAAGTTAATACCTCCAAACGTTACAAAATGAAAAGTTAATACCCTAGAAGGTGATTTTAAACTATTAGTACCTAAGTATGTTATTTTGTGCAAACCACAGGGACTAACTATGTAATTAACTCTAATGGATAGTTTTGCGGCATGGAATGTTAGGGGTTTGAACCATCCCCTCAAACAAAAAGAGGTTCAAAAGTTTGTAAAAGACAATAATTTGCAAGTTATAGCTATTCTGGAGTCTCATGTTCAAGTGGATAATCTCAATAAGGTGTGTAAGAATGTGTTTCGGAATTGGGATTGGACGTCGAATGAAAGTATGTGTAACAAAGGTACGCGTATTATTTTAGGATGGAATGTGGACATTGTGGATGTAGTAGTTGTGTATGCTACTAGCCAAGTCGTTCATACTCAAGTTCATTTCAAAAAAGATAGAACTATGATAAATGTGTCTTTTGTTTATGCGAGTAACAATGATCAAGAAAGGAAAAATTTATGGCACGCGTTGAAAATACATAAGGGGGCGGTTCAATCGGGTCCTTGGATTATTATGGGTGATTTTAACGTGGTCTTGAATTTAGAAGACAAGTGCGCCGGATCGTCTATAGTTAGTGCGGCTATGAGAGATTTTAATGATTGTGTAAATTATCTTGAAGTGTTGGATATTAGAGCCCCTGGAATGCAGTATACTTGGAATCAACGGCCAAAGGATGGCATTGGAATTCGAAGGAAACTGGATAGAATTATGGGGAATATTAGTTTTGTGGATAAGTTTGTTGATGCCTATGCGGTGTTTCTTCCAAATGGTATTTCGGATCATTGCCCTGCTTTATTAAAAATTCAAATGGCGTCTAAGAGCAAACCTACACCGTTTAAATTTACTAATCTTTTGACTTATAAAAAAGAATTTTTGGAAGTGGTAAGTAATGGATGGGCCGTGGAGGTGTTGGGAGTTCCTATGTTTCGTGTTGCCAAAAAGCTTAGGAGTCTTAAGCATCCTTTAAGAGTGTTGCTGAAAAAACAAGGTAACATCCATAAAAAGGTTACAGATCTCAAAGCTGAGTTGGATACTATACAGAAAAAATTAGACGCTGACCCGTTTAATATAACCTTTAAGGAAGCTGAATCAACGTGTGTAAAGAAGTACTTGGAGGCTACGTTAGATGAAGAGAGATTTTTGAAACAAAAAGCAAAACAAAAGTGGCTTGATGCTGGTGATTCGAATACAGCTTACTTCCATAATGTCTTGAAATGTCGCAACCATTTTAACAAAATAAATGTAATCAAAGACACGGCTGGAAATAGCTATGAAGGGGCAGATGTTTCTATGGCGTTGGTAAATCACTTTCGAGATTTCTTGGGTTCGGATGGGGGAATGGTCAGTCGAGTTACGCAAGACCTGTTCTCGGCTACCCTTAATCCAATTGTGGCGGATTCTATGTGCAGGTCAGTGTCTCCGGAAGAAGTTAAAGATGCTATTTTTTCTATCAATGAAAACAAAGCTCCGGGACCGGATGGTTTTACGTCTGAATTCTATAAAAAAGCGTGGAATATTGTTGGAACTGAGGTAACGGCAGCTATTATTGATTTCTTTGATTCGGGTAGGTTGCTTCAGGAGATAAACCACACGTTTCTTGCGCTTATACCAAAGGTTTCTACTCCGGGAGTGGTCACAGATTACAGGCCTATATCGTGTTGTAATGTGGTGTATAAGGCCATTAGTAAAATTATCACTAATAGGATTCTTGAAGGTTTAAAGGATCTTATAAGTGAAAACCAGTCGGCGTTTGTGCCAGGCAGGAGGATTTCAGACAATATAATGCTGACGCAAGAACTAATGCATAATTACCATCGGCAGACGGGTCCTCCTAGATGTGCTATGAAAGTGGATATCCAAAAAGCGTATGATACGGTAGATTGGAGATTTTTACGTGATGTTTTGCATGGGTTTGGTTTCCGTCCAAGGTTTATAGCTTGGATTATGGAATGTGTCACCTCCACTTCATTTTCGCTTAGTGTGAATGGCAATATTTACGGTTACTTTAAAGGAAAGAGAGGGTTGCGTCAAGGTGATCCTATGTCTCCCTACTTGTTCACCATGGTCATAGAGGTTCTAACTCTCATTCTAAACAAAAACGCTGAATTGGATTCGTCTTTTCGTTTTCATCACAAGTGTGAGAAGCAAATGATAATCAACGTTTGTTTTGCTGATGACTTATTATTATTTGCTAGGGGTGATGTGGGTTCGGTTAAGGTGATTATGCGATCCTTAAAAAACTTTGAAGATGCTTCGGGTCTTGTTCCTAGTAATGCAAAAAGTTCTATATTCTTTAGCAATGTTCCGGCATCGACTAAGAGTAGGATTGCTGATTTAGTTCCGTTTGAGGAGGGGATACTTCCTATCAAGTATTTAGGGGTTCCTTTGCTTGCTTCGCGGCTGCTTGTTAAGGATTGCAAAGTGTTAGTGGAGCGGGTTTCTAAACGGATAAATGATTGGAAAAATAGGTTCCTTTCTTTTGCTGGTAGGCTCCAGCTGATTATTTTTGTGCTTTCGTCAATCCATGTATATTGGGCTTCAGTTTTTATTTTACCGGTCAGCATCATCAAGGAACTGGAGTGTAAAATGAAGTGGTTCTTATGGGGATATGATACGGGTTCGAAGGGTAGAGCTAAAGTGGCTTGGAAGGACGTTTGTCTTCCAAAAATGGAAGGAGGTTTGGGCATTCGTCGGATATCGGATGTGAACAAGTCTCTAATGGCGTATCATATTTTTAGTATTTTGTCCGGTAGGAAGTCGTTGTGGACCAACTGGATCGGATTATATAGACTTCGTGGTAGAAGCATCTGGGATATTCCGGTTCAAGCTAACTCGCCCTGGGGATGGAAAAGATTAATGAAATGTAGATTTATGTTTCGGAATCATTTCTGGAGCAAAGTTGGGAATGGGCTTAGCACTTCTCTTTGGTTCGATAGGTGGACGAATGAGTGTCCTCTTCAGAATTTTGTGACGCCGCGTCAAATGGCTAGATATGGTTTTAGCATAAAGTCTAGAGTGGCGGATGCTATTAATGAGGGCCATTGGGTGTGGCCTGAAGCTTGGCGGACCGTGTACCCAATTTTGTTTCAACTTCGGCCTATTAGTTTGTCTAATACGCAGGATAAAGTTGAATGGATGAATACGAATGGTAAACTTGTTCCTTTTTCAACAAAGGAGGTGTGGGAATCGATTAGAGTTCAAGATCAGCAAACGGAGTGGTCGAAAATTATTTGGTCTACATTTAATATCCCAAAGCATGCTTTCGTGTGTTGGCTTATTTTCAAAAAGAAGCTTTGGACCCAGGACCGGATATTACGATGGAATTATGCAGTCACGGGCTCGATGAATCAGATGTGCTGTTTGCTATGCTACTCAGGATTAGAGACCCATGAGCACTTGTTTTTTGAATGCTCATACTCGAAAGTAGTGTGGTATAAAGTGAGGAGTAAAATTGGCATGGATTCGGTGTTAGAAGATTGGGAGGTTATAGCTTCACGGCTCGTTTCTACAGCTAGATCGAAATCGGTTTATGCGGTTGCTAGTAGACTGGTTGTGGCAGCAGCGGCTTATGCTATTTGGAGTGAAAGAAATTCGAGATTCTTCAGCAACAGGTTGAGACCCCCGGAGCAAATAGCCGATGGTATTATTAACACTGTGAGAGCAAAATTAATTTCCTTCAAGTACAAGCAAACGTCTAATGTTAAGCGGTTTTTGGAGGAATGGAAGATGGATAAAGAAGATTATCTGGAATGAAGATGGAAGACCAATTTATGTTGTGTCTATGATGTAATCGGTTGGTTTTTGTTTTTGTGTTGCACTCTTTAGTGGTATGCCACAAAGAGAACTAGGGGGTATTTCAGCTTCCTACTTGTTTTGATTGTTATCTTTTATAAAATCACCGGGGTAACCCTTTACCCAAAAAAAAAAACCAGAGTATCAATCTAGCTAAATTAAACTCAGTTAATCGCGACCAATGACAACCGATTTAATAAGTCAGGATCTCAAGACTGCACCTAGGGCGGCGATTGAAGAAGAAAAAGAAAACAAACCCTAAATTCAGATTGCTCACAATTGCTAACGAGTTCGTTATAGAGTTTTGATAAATCAAAACACTAATCACAGACTGTTATACAAAAGATCACAAAGAAAATCCTAGGGTTTCATGAAGAAACAAGGAAATCGCCGAAATATTGGAAACAATTACTTCAAGAGTTCTAGAATTAGCATTAAGCTCCATCCACAGCATAACCGAGGACCATGAATGATTAACACTCTCCATATCAACCATATGCCTAACCAAACCCCAAACTTCAGAAGCATAAGAACATTGAAAAAATAGGTGATCCCTAGAATCACGATCATGACTACACAAGGGACAACACATGAGCCGTAAATTAGTAGCACTCCCCTCCTCCCAAACCGCCATCCTATCTTGCGTCTTCAGCTTATTCTTGATAACCAACCACAAATGGAAGGAATGTCTGGGAATGCATTGAGTAAACCAAACCGAATTGACCCAAAATACTTTAATATCTCTATGCCGCAAATTATTCCAAACCTCCCAAGATCCAAAGAACTGTAAGTTACCTTCCAGATCTTTCCAACAAAACCTATCTTCCGAATCAGGCATAATATTAACGCATCATTCGCGTAAAAACGCGTTCGGATGGTTAGATATTAGCTATGATAACTCTTATATGTCCGAACATGTTTTAAAATGTTATTACATCAGTTTAGATGTCAAAAGTTTTGATTACATATGCTTAAAATGAATTTATGCGCAAAAAGGGCATTTTGGTCATTTTTAAAGGGCATAATAACGACTTATCGTAGACCATAAGGTATAACCTCAGTAGGTTATTCCGTATACAACTATGGTAACAAATATGTGATTGGTCGGATCGTAAAATCGACCAAACGGGTCGGATTCGAAAGTCAAAGCGGTGGTCAAGACCGCTCGACTTACGATCCTAAGCAAGTACTAAACTAGAAGTGACGAGTTAAACATGTCAAAACATGTTTAACTTAGTTGAAAAACTGATTTGGTATCAAAACAAAGTGTTTTGATATCCGAAAATAGTTCCGTCGTAAAATGTACATAATTGTGCATTTTGACCGAAACTTTGACTCGTCACTTCGACTAGTAAACGTGGTAATCAGTAGGTATAATCGCAAGGGATTATAACCATCGTGATTACGATCATGTTGCAAAGTTCAATTGAACTTTGACTTGACCAAATTCATGGTCTAAACCGAAAGTCAAACGGTAGTCAAACTGTTTGACTTTTAGCTTGAAATAGCTAAAAATAAATAAACAAGACTAGGAAGAACACTTACTTGTGTTCTAGGATGAAGAAAGCTCATATGGGAGGCATCCAAAGATGGTAGCAACTCCAACTTAGAGCAATAGATGAGAAAGATAGGAAATGAGCAAGTTGTTGAATGAATGGAGCATGCTATTTATAGTGTTCATGAATTTGTAGGATCTTGACAAGTTTTTGTGTGATGCCCAAGGATTAATCTCATCCCTACAAGTGTTTGGACCAGGTTGCAAGCCTTGGGGAACACTTAAATTGCCCACAAGATTGAAAAACCATGAAAGGAAACAAGTTGTAATGTCGCGGCCCCCGACCCCTACCCCGGGAGCGGGCGCCGCGAGGGCAGATGGGTGGTATCGGTGTTTATTTAATTAGCAACGGAATACATCAGGACCGTAGTTAGGAAATATTTTTTTTATCATGTAACACCCCAATCGCGTAATATAACAACACGCGGCGGAAATATCGGGGAGTCACGTTACAAATTGCTCACAACTACTGGTACTAAATTGTTTCAATATCATTAACATTGTTTTACAAACAAAGAATACATGTAATTGTTCTTTTGTTTTAGAAGTCTAAGGGCCCGTATGCAGTCCTATGCGTTGCATGCTTGAACAGTCGAAAACCTGAAACATATGCGAAAACAGTCAGCATAAAAATGCCGGCGAATACATAGGTTTTATTAGCCAAATAAATGGCAAAACATTTGGTATTGCAATATTTTAATCTTAACTGTGAAAACTCGTGACAAAATTGGTTTGTATATGGCAATATGATATTTTTTGGGTAAAGGGTTACCCCGGTGATTTTATATATTCACAAACGCATAAAACAAGTAGAGAGGGGACATCCTCACTAGTTCACTCAAGAGACATGCCTCAAGAGCGTAAACCAAGAACATACCATCAAAAACAAAAGACAACGACTAGACTAACATCTAGAAACAAAACAAAAGACAAAAACGAGTTAATCAGCCCCCATCGTCCTTCATAGCGTCTTCGTCAATCTCCCATTTCCCAAGCAAACGCCTTACATTCGCACAAGGTTTGAATTTCACTCCCATCAATTTGTATCGAACTGTCTTTAGGATTATGTTACATATGGAATCCGGAGGACGCGTTTGATTTTTAAAGAGGAGCATTGCGCTCTTGCCAAATAATGTAAGTTGTCGCACCTACAAGCACACGAGCCACATAGTTGGCTGCCGTCTTCGACTGACTTCTCGCCATCAACCAATTGACAATTGAAGCCCATTTAGGCTCTACATTATCCATATCAACCTTAACTCGGACCAAGTTCCATACCTGAGAAGAGAATTTACATTCAAAGAAGAGATGGTCATGAGAATCGACATCCGCATAGCATAAGAGACAACACATCATATTCATGTTCTTCCTCCTAGCTAAGTCCCACTTTAAGATTTTATCTTGCGTCAAAAGTTTCCGTCGCATAATCAGCCAAACAAAAAAAGCATGCCTAGGAATACATTGAGGAAACCAAACAATTGATGCCCAATCAACTTCCTGCTCTCTAATACGTAGCGTGTTCCAAACCGTAAAAGACGGGTGATCAAGCATATTATCTCCATCCTTCCAAAGCAACCGATCCATCTTGTTTTGATCCGGACGAAGATGATCCAGCTGAATAAGTACCGGAAATAAATCCCTCCAAGTAGCCGGCCATGCCCAAGAATCATCTCTATATACATCCAAAACCATTGCATCCAACCGAAACCCCGCACTAGTTATAACCCGAGGCGATAATAAACTTGAAAGAGGACCAAGATGGCACCAAGAGTCATACCAGGCTGAAATAGAATTACCAGCGCCCAACGAAGCCCAGATATGCTCCTTAACCAGCAGCCGCAGTTGAAGGATTTTCCTCCAACTCCAACTGCAATTTGTAATATCCTTGCAAACCCAGAAGCTCCGGCCTTTAAGACGATACGAGTAAATCCATTGCACCCACAGAGAATCTCTCTTATTAAGAATGCTCCATATATGAGAAACCATGAGGGCCTTGTTTACGTCTCCGACCCGACGAATGCCAAGACCACCTTCATATTTAGGCACACAAATAGCTTTCCATGAAACTTTCGCTTTCCCTCTATGAAAAGAACCCTCCTGAGACCATAAGAAGTTCCTCATTCTCGCCTCTAGGTCATTTAAAATCCGAGCGGGTAAAATAAAAGCCAAATCCCAGTAAACGTGCATAGACGACAAGACCGATATAATTAGCTGAAGTCTGCCCGCGAAGGATAAAAGTTTGTTTTTCCAATTCATAAACCTTTGATCCAATCATTCAAGAAGAACACTACAATCTTTTACACGAAGCCTCGATGAAATAAGGGGTACCCCTAAGTATTTGACCGGTAACAGACCCTCCTCAAACGGCAGGATATCCAAAATAGCATCTTTCACATGAGATGAGACATTACAAAAGAAAGTTGTGCTTTTCTGGATGCTAGGGACCAACCCGGACATGCTAGAGAATCGAGTAAGCGACTCCATGATACATTGAGCTGACCGAACATCACCCCGAGCAAATAAAAACAAGTCGTCTGCAAAACAAAGATTGATAATATTTTGCTTTTCACATTTGTTGTGAAATCTAAACGAAGAATCCAACTGAGAAGCCTGTTGCAAAATGCATGTCAAAATTTCCATAACAAGCGTGAATAAATATGGGGATAAAGGGTCACCCTGTCTTAGGCCACGTTTCCCCTTGAAATATCCATGAACTTCCCCATTGACACAAATCGAATAGGTAGGAGTGGAAACACATGTCATAATCCAATCTACCATTTTCGAATGAAAACCGAATCCAATAAGGACCTGCTTGAGAAATCTCCAGTCAACTGTATCATAAGCTTTCTGGATATCAACTTTTTTTTTTGGGTAAAGGGTTACCCCGATGAATTTTATAAATGAACCAAATAAGTACAAGGGTGTGTCAAAAGGACACACCAACTAGACTTGACATGCCAAGCCTAGGAAGACAAGAAACACATCCAAACCAAAAACAAACAACCAAACAAAGACAACCACAATAACAACCAAGACCGAAAACCTAAGACAGAAACAAACTATCCCGGATCCGCTACATTGTCTTCGTTCTCTTCAATCTTCCATGACTTGAAAATCCTTTCCTTAGCCGAAGCCACCCGAAATCTGAACCCCATCAGGCGCAAACGAACCGAGCTTTTAATTATCTCAACAACTTGAGCCACCGTCCTCTTATTATTCTTGAAAATCCTGTTATTCCTCTCTTGCCAGATGTAGTAAGACGATGCAGCAATCAACAATTTACAAACAATATGATCCACTTTCTTAGAGCTGGAATGTTGATCCACCCAACCTAATAACGAAGACCATGAATTATCCACACTCCCCAAAAGAACCAAATTCTTAACGTTACTCCACACTTGATCCGCAAAAAGACAACGGAAAAACAAATGGTCCCGACTATCACGATCAGAATAACTCAGCGGACAGCACATCAAATTCAAGTTCGTTAGACTACCTGCTTCCCAAACTGCCAAACGATCCTGAGTTTTTAATTTATTTCTAAATGCCAGCCACAAATGAAACGAATGCCTCGGAATGCATTGAGAGAACCAAACCATGTTAGACCACATCACCTGATTTTCCCTATTCCGAATTGTATTCCAAACTTGAGCCGATTGGAACTCACAAATTTTCCCATCCAAATCTTTCTAAACCAGACGATCAACAATATTAGGAACAAGAGAAGGAACCGATATCGTGATTAACACCGGAAAGAGATCCAACCAAGCTTGAGGCCACTTCCAATTTCCGTTCTGATCAATAACATCCGCAACTGTAGACTGTAACGAAAATCCAGCATTAGCAATGGACCGAGGAGAGATAAAAGAACTAAGCGGACTTAGCGAGCACCACATATCACTCCAAACATTAGTTTGAACACCACTTTTAATAGAAGACCATATGTGAGGCCGAATGATATGACGAATAGACAGAATCTTTCGCCATCCCCAACTCATACTCCCATGGCACGGAATCTCCCAAAAGTTTCGACCTTTAAGCTTATAATCATGAATCCATCGTACCCAAATAGAATCCCGCTTAGTGATAATACTCCAAATATGGTTTGCCATAAGCGATTTATTAACATCAGAAATACTTCTAATGCCCAAACCGCCTTCATGTTTAGGCAAACACACCTCTTTCCACGCGACCTTAGCACGGATTCTACCATCCGAACCTGCATTCCACATAAATCTACGAATACGCTTCTCAAGCTCATTAATAACCCGAGCAGGGATAATGAAAACTGACACCCAATAGATGTGCATAGATGAGAGAACCGAGTTAATAAGTTGTAAACGTCCAGCAAAAGACAATGATTTGGTCGCCCAATTGACAATCTTTTTATCCATACGCTCAATGAGGATCCTACAATCTTTATATAGAAGTCTTGAAGAGATAAGAGGAACCCCAAGATAACGGACCGGAAGAACACCCTCCTGAAACGGTATAATATCCAGAATTTCCTGCCTAATCGAGTGAGGAACATTGCAAAAAAATACCGTACTCTTAGCTGGACTTGGAGCGAGACCTGAAATATTAGTAAAAATCTCCAGCGCCTCCTTGATCTTCTTAACAGAGACCACATCACCATGAACAAAGATAAATAAATCATCAGCAAAAGACACATTAATTATCTTCTCCTTAGCACAATGAGCATGATATTTAAAGGACATACTAGCTGCTCGTCTAAGCAGAAGCGATAAAACCTCCATAACTAGCGTGAATAAGTAGGGCGACATTGGATCACCTTGCCTTAAACCACGTTTACCCCTGAAATATCCATGCAGATTACCATTAATACACAAAGAGTACGACACCGTGGACACACAAGTCATGATCCACTTCACCATTTTATGATGAAACCCAAACCGAATCAGAACATCCTCTAGAAATTTCCAATTGACAGTATCGTAGGCTTTCTGAATATCAATTTTGAACGCACACCTAGCCGGGCCCCTGTTCAGCTGATTGGTTAATGCTGACTAGAGAACCCAAACTACCTTTCAAACGATCAGTAATAATCTTGCTGATACATTTATACAAAACATTGCAACATGATATCGGCCGATAGTCCAAAACCGAATCCGGAATGTCTTTTTTCGGAAGTAAAGCAAGGATAGTGTGATTAATTTGTTTAAGAAGTTTACCGTTTTCGAAAAACTGTAAGACCGCATCACTAACTTCATTCCCGACAATATCCCATGCTTGCTTGAAAAACGTCGATGTGTACCCATCAGGCCCTGGGGCCTTGTCATCTCCAATACTAAATATGGCGGTCTTAACCTCCTCACGAGTAATTGGACGAATCATATTCTCCGCAACTTCATTACTAAGCACATTAGCAAACAAGTTTTCCAAGTTAGTTGTTTCAACCGGAGCCTCCATGCCCAAAAAATTCGAATAATGTAAAACCATAGCATCAGCAACGTCTTCTCCTTCATGTCTAGACCCCATAAGATCCATAACACTATAAATTTTAGCTCTAGCATTCCTAGATTTCACAGTATTATGAAAATATTTTGTGTTCGAATCCCCCGCACAAAGCCACTCTACCTTAGACTTCTGTTTCAGAAAGCATTCCTCATCATAGGCAGCCGCTTGAAAATCTTTAAGACATTGAGTTTCCAATTGGCGCAGGTGACCATCCAACGGGTTACGATCAACCTGGCCCTGAATCTCATCTAACTTCTTTCTCAAATTATTAACTTTCACATGCAAGTTTCCCTGGTTGAATAAGATCTTTCTCAACTTAGGCTTTAAGTTCCTCAACTTCTTTACAACCGAAAGCATAGTGATCCCCTCAAATCTTTTCGTCCACTCGAGCTTAACAGTCTCCTTGAATTCCGGTTTAGTGGCAATAAAATTCAGAAATTTAAATGGTCTTGGCCGAAACCCATTAGTACCCAAAATTTTAAGGATACAAGGCGTGTGATCCGAAACTCGAAACGGATGAAACATCGCATAAGCAGTAGGAAACTGGTCCAAGAACGTAACATTACCCATAATTCGATCTATCTTTTTCAAGAGGCCAACTCCACTCTTAGGCTTTTGATTCCATGTATACTGCAGGCCATGCGCATTGATATCCATCAATTCAGTTTGTTGGATACATTCATGAAATTCACGCATGCCAATGGACTGTTTAGAAACCCCATATAACGAATCTTCAATGTTGAGAGCAGAATTAAAATCTCCCATAACCACCCACGGTTTATCATGACAAAAGGCCTTATGCTTACATAAATCATCCCAAAGCGATCTACGATCTATATACTTGTTCTCAGCATAAACAAATGAACAAAAAAGAACTTTTTTGCTAGCTTTAAAAATAACCTGAGTATGAATAATCTGATCCGATTGAGCAAGAACCATAACATCCAGATTATCGGCATTCCATCCCAGAATGATTCTTGTGCCACGACCGCAAACACCACCATTAGAAGTCCAATTCCAATTACGAAACACAAACTTGCAAACTTTGGCCAGTTTACCAACATCCACATGCGACTCAAGAATAGCACACAACTCTAAATTATTCTCAGAAACAATAGTACGAACCTCACTTTGTTTCAGTGGCCGGTTCAAGCCCCTAATATTCCAGGACATTAGACTACCCATTTAAACCAGTGTTACCGGGAGTGCTTGCCCCCTCAGAGAGATCAATATGCTGGTTGTTAGACATAAAGTGAGCCATTTCCGTAGGAGTATCTTCCATAATCTCATCTATACCATGTGCCGTTCGAAACACATTCTCATCCGTACCATCTTTGTTACCAGGTATATTCTCGTTCCCATCACCCTCCCCTGAATCAAGAATATCAAATGCATTCGAGGTTTTAACATTGAACGTATTCGAAACCGAACCGGAATCCTTCTTTGTACCAGACGTACTAGCACATGCCTTGTTAGATTTTTGCCTGTAAACAAACTTTGGTTTTTGTTTTTTATGCATAGCTCCAAACTTTGCAACCTTCCTTTTATCCGTGATAAACCCTTCATCATCAACTGTTACTTGTTTGGGATTAGCATTAGAACTTTTCGGACAATTTTGATCATTATGACCAAATATGCAGCATGCCGAACAACGCTGTGGTTTCCATTCGTATTCAACCGAGATCCTTTCCATAATAAATCCCTCTTCTTCAAGCTTCGGAATAGCAACAACTATATGTTCCTTGAGCTCATCATCAACATTAACTTCTATCAAGGCTCTAGCAAAGCTACTCCTACCCCAGCTATTAGCACACATGTCAGCCGTATAACTATCCAACCTCTTTGGAACCCCAATTTTCGAAGCTAGAAGACTTAAGCCATCATCAATATAAATAGCAATAGGAACATTGTGAAGTTTAACCCACACAGGAACTGACTTAATACCCTCCTTTTTTAGACTTATCGATGGAGACCATATGTTAAGAAATAACGGAATTTTACGAATTAGCCATGGCCCACCCTCAAGAACCTTGTTCATTCCTTCTTTTGTATCAAACTTGAAAAAGAAAAAACCTTCTGAATTCATCATAATCTTAGCAAAGCCAAATTTCGCCCAAACATTTTTAACGTAATACTCGACTACTGGAAACGACAGTCTATTACCCAAAAAATAACCAAATAACACATTGTCGAACCTGTCTTTAACCTTTCTAACAACCTCCCTAGGAATCACAATATCAGCTTCTTGATGCGTTTCCTTAGGCTCCAATTTTCTAAAATTCACTTCACTCTTCCATTGCATTATTCCTCAACTTTTCTGCATAAGAAACAGGCTCCTCAACTCGGTCTCGCTTATCCGACATAAAATGTTCCTCATCAAATTGAACCGGAACAGTAATTTTCTGAAGTTCATCAATAACATTCAATACCCGAAGTTCCTGCTTATTATTTGTCACCACTCCTCTTCTCAGCATCAGCGGATTACCATCAATATTCAGAATTTTACTCCCCAAACCAGTCAGAACAGTTGTTGGTTTCCCATACAGATTACGATGATCAGCACTCAATGACGGAGGTTTCCCAAATATCTCATTGATATCCGGAGGTTTAGAGTTCATCTTTGAGTCAATCTGAACACATGCAGACGTAAAATCAGCAGCAAAATCGTAACAAGAGCTTTCAGCAGAAAACCCTAATCAGCCGACAAACAAAACTCTCCTTTACACCGATCAAACAAACCCGAAACCAAAACTCCAAGAAACACGATCAGCGGCACAGCAAACAAAAGAAAAACCTAGGCTAGCAAAACCCTAACTTGTGAATCTGGCTAGATCATATAGAGGGATCGATAAGAGCAGATTTCTGCCAAAGCAGAAGGCACCAGATCAACCACGCTATACAATAAGTTCGAAAACAGCAAGTTAAGGAGCGATTGAAGAGAATAAAAACAGATAAACCCTAGATTAGATCGATCTCTAGATTGTTAACAAGTTCGTTATGGATCATTTGAATAATCAAAACACCAATCACAGACTGTTATACAAAAAGATCACGAAAAACCTAGGATTTCATGGAAGAACAAATCGCCTTGCTAGAGAGAGAAACCTAGGATTCTTCCGAACTTTTGGATATCAACTTTAAAAGCACATCTCGGAGGACCATTATTCCTGTGATAATTATGCATCAATTCTTGCGTAAGCAAGATGTTATCTGAAATTTTCCTTCCTGGAACGAATGCGGACTGGTTAATACTGACAATCTGATTCAGGTAATTCTTTATACGGTCCGCAATAATTTTACTAATACACTTGTAAAAAACATTACAACATGCTATAGGACGATAATCCGTGACAGTCGACGGAGTAGGCTTGTTCGGAATAAGAACAATTAACTTGTTGTTGAGCTCCCTAAGAAGCTTACCAGACCTGAAAAAATCAATGATGGCACTCGACACATCCTGGCCAATAATCTGCCACGCATGCTTGTAAAACGCAGCCGTGTATCCATCAGGGCCCGGAGCTTTATCGTTGCCAATGGAAAACATAGCCAACTTAACCTCTTCACTAGTAACCGGGCGAACCATATGATTAGCATCTTCAGTACAAAGCCTTTTAGCAAAAAGATCATGAGTAGGATGCAAATTAACATTATCTTCAAGAACAAGAAAATTCTCATAATGATGGACTAGAGCCTTTGAAACCTCTTCTCCCTGAAATAAAACTCCATGAGAGTTCGAAATAACCTCAATACGTGTCATGAAATAACCGGCACGTAACCAATCCACCTTTGATTTCTGTTTAAGAAACCGTTACTCATCTAAACAAGCGACATGAAGATCAGCTGTGAGTTTAGCTTCATGGGTTCGAAGATCCGCATTCATCGGGTTGATATCAATTTCAAGTTGAATCGCATCCAAATCCCGACGAATGTTTTCAACTTTCTTGTGCAAATTCCCTTGTTGAAACAATAAACCCCGAAGAGGCGACTTTAACAACCTGAGTTTTTTCATCACTCGAAACTGAGGGACACCATCAATTTGAGTATCCCACACACGCTTTACAATCTCCATAAAACCCGGCTTAAAAACCAAGAAATTAGCAAATTTAAACGATCTAGGCTTCGATTTTCCCAGGGTGGGAATATTTAGCATACACGGGCAATGATCTGAAAGTCTGTAAGGATGAAACAAAGCAACCGAGTTTGGAAATTCAGAGACAAACGAAGTGTTACCCATGTCTCTATCAATTTTCTTTAGCACACCAACACCATTTTTTGGCTTTTGATTCCACGTAAAGTGACAACCTGACCTATTAATATCGAACACCTCAATATCCGAAACACATTCTTGAAATTCTCTCATGCCAATCGAAATAGAGGAAGTTCCCATAGAATGATCCTCTAAGTTGAGAGCCGAATTAAAGTCACCCATGATTACCCAAGGCTTATCACCAACTAGAGCTTTATGTAAAGATAATTGATGCCATAAATCTCTTCGGTTGACATAATAATTCGCTGCATACACAACCGAACAAAATAAAACCTTCTTATCAAGCTTAAAGATAATTTGAAGATGCATAACTTGAGAGGTTTGAGCCATCACAATAACATCAAAAATATCCGAATTCCACCCAGCAATAATTCCCGTTCCTTTATCACAACAACTCCCATTCGAAATCCAAGACCACCGACGAAAAACAGAATTACATACTTTCGCAAGATTACCAACATCAACATGAGACTCTAAAATAGCACAAAAAGAAAGATTACTATCCTTTAGAATTTGGCGAACCTCCTTTTGTTTAAGCGGGCGATTCAACCCCCTTATATTCCATGCTGCAATACTAACCATTGGGAACCCCGGTAGAAGGAGTGCTTGCTCCTTTAGAAGACTTTTGAGTCCCTTCCATGAGAAAATCATCCATTTCATTATAAACTTCAACCACCTCTTCATCATCAGAGTCCTCTCGACCACCACTTCCCCCATTACTACTTTGGCCTTTCTCGATATGAACCTCATTCAAAACCTCAAAAGGGTAACTAGAAAGGAAGTTAGATGAAATCGGCTTCCCTTTTGAATCATCTTTACGTTTTGTAATAACTGGTCTATACTCAAACTTCGGTTTCTGCTTGTTCACCTGAATACCTCCTTTCCTTGCAATTTTCTTACTCTGGACGCCCATAAATCCGTCCTCATTAACTCTAGGAATTTCTTTCCCTTTCCAACTTCCTTGACTACCTAGCATACGGTCATGTTTAACATTATCAGCTGGTTTTCTCGGCATCTTTGGACATGAATCATTTGCATGCCCAAAGACACAACACGACGAACATCTAAGTGGGCTCCATTCGTACTCCACATACATGGTTTCCTTAATAAAACCATCACCTTCCACCTCAGGAATCGCCAAGGTTATTTCCTCTTTAAAATCCTTATCCGTAGATATTTCAATGAGAGCTCTTGCATAGCTACTTCGCCCCCACGAGTCCATGCACATTGACGACGTGTAAGAATCAAGAAGCTTAGGTTCCCCAATGGCCGTAGCAATCATACTAAGACCATCCTCCGTATAAGCCGCAATAGGGACCTCATGAATTTTCACCCAGACTTTAACTTTCGTTACCTCCTGTTTCTCAAGTTTGATAGTAGGCGACCATTCATGAAGGAACAAAGGTTGTGAGCGTATAATCCAAGGACCTGAAGAGAGAGCATCACGCATACCTTTCTGATCCGTAAACTTAAAGAAGAAAAATCCGTTAGCATTCATCATGGACTTCTGTAATCCATATCTTTTCCAATTATTCCTGACAAAATATTCAACCACAGGATATGCTACTCGGTCACCCAAAAAATACCCATACAGCGTATTCGACAATTTCTCTTGGACCACTCGAACGGATTCCTTTGGGAGCACCACATCACATCCCTCATGTTGAGTTTTACAAGCAAGAGAACGGAAATTAACCTTCTTTTCCTGCTTAAGAAGCGAGTCTGCATAAGAAAGCGGCTTCCTCAAATTAATACCATCCAAATTCAGCTCTGAATTACCCACAGCCAGCTCCGTAATCTGAACTTGGACCGGATTGCTTCCACCAACAACCGGATCCGTAACTTGTATGTGAGCAGGAATTCCACCAGCATTCCGCTCCGTATCTTGATGAGAGATCTCCTGAATACTCCCACCCTCATGTATGATATTATCTAATCCCTCCATGTCCGGTGAAGATTCCTTGACAGCATAGTCCACAGGAACCGGAACAGAGATCTTTTCAAGCTCATCAATTACATTAATCGGTCTTGTTTCTGAATTAGACTTGTAAATTCCTCTTCGTGCAAGTTTTGGATTACCATCATTCAGTCCACGGCTACCACCACCCTTAGAAACCAGTGGTGGCTTACCACGATCAGGATGGACATCAGATTTCTTACGAACATCCATCCTGGAAGAAACTCCTCTCTCAAAACCAATGTAGCTCAGAAGACCATGCAACACAAGAAAGCTGCGGAAAACGAAAAACAGCAAACAAAGAAAACAAAAAACCCTAAACTAGCAAACCCTAATCCATTGTTCTTACAAAAGTGTATAGCGAGATTGGTAAATCTAGGTATCGACTAACCAACAACTCTATGCAGTTTGTTCGAAACACAAGACCAGGATGGCGACAGAGAATCAGAAAAAATACCCTACTTCCGATCGGTCACAAATGCTAACTAGTTCGTTACAAAGATTTAGCGAACCAAACCAATGATCACAGACTGTTATACATCTGATTACGAAAAGAATGAGGGATCAGAAAGAGGAAGAAGTCGCCATGCTAGGAGAGAGCATTAGGGTTTTCCTAAGTCATTTTATGCCTTACATTGAAATCTCGATTAAACCATCATAAAAACTTGTTAATATGTTATTAGGAATCCAATCAAGGATTAATAATAACTGTTTTGAAATAAATCAAAACTTATATAAGTATTATATAAATCAAATCAATGATCTATGATAATACTTTAAATATCCTTCTAAGAATCTAACATATAAAGATATGGGAGATTCTACAAGGATTTCGATAATCGAATACTGAAACCATAGTACACAAAATCCTAAAGTGATCCAGATAACGCTACAAGAATAATAAAATAAGAACACTTATATATAGGAAGTACCAGCGGCGTATCCACCATGTTCTTATTTTATTGTACCCGTTTCGTAATCTAAATCACCACTACCACATAATACATAAATCGTCAACTTGTACCGACTCGTAAACACGCATTAAAGCACACAATGAATCCAATCAAGGACTCCAATATCAGTACTTTAAACATCCTACAAGAATCAACCTATGAAGATAGATAGATGCTATAAGGATTCGGGTTCTGTCACATTGTCTAATCTAACATGCATTAAAGTACACAATGAATCCAAACATGGACTTCAATATTAGTACTCTAAACATCCCATACAGTCAATTGGGAGTTCTTGGAAGTAATCCTGAATCGCTTTGGGTTTCATCATAAAATGGTGAAGTGGATCATGACTTGTGTGACCACAGTTTCGTACTCACTGTGTATTAATGGCAATCTCCATGGGTACTTTAAGGGCAAACGTGGGTTACGACAAGGAGATCCAATGTCGCCCTACCTATTCACGCTAATTATGGAGGTTTTATCTCTTCTGTTTCGACAAGCAGCTAGCAACTCCTATAAATATCATGCCAACTGTGCCAAGGAAAAAAATATTAATGTATCCTTTTTTTGGGTAAAGGGTTACCCCGGTAAATTTTATAAATCAACCAAATAAGTACAAGGGTGTGCCAGAGCGAACACACCAACTAGACTTGGCATACCAAGACTAGGAACCAAAACAAAAAACAACCAGAAAGTTAACATACGAAAGCAACAGCCACAACAAACAGCCAAGAAAACAAAAAAACACACGAGCAACTAGTGAAATAGACTTCTAGCCCGGATCTTCTTCCTCATCATTAGAGTAAATCTTCCATGCCGTTAATAATCTATTCCGGCTAGCCATCCCACGGAACTGGAGCCCCATAAGCTTCAACCGAACCGTGCTCTTGATCATCTCCATCACCGCTTCAACCGTGTTGTGCTTATGAGAGAACAGTCTAT
This sequence comes from Helianthus tuberosus, assembly GCA_030545235.1. Taxonomy (NCBI): domain Eukaryota; kingdom Viridiplantae; phylum Streptophyta; class Magnoliopsida; order Asterales; family Asteraceae; genus Helianthus; species Helianthus tuberosus. Next base: position 54,334,173 of record CM060403.1, on the reverse strand, counting down.
TATTTCTTTCTTGCCATATAATGTACGTCGTAGCCGCAATCAGAATCTTGCCCACAATCACATCCATCTTTGTAATAACCGAAAATTTAAAATCATTATTCTAGAAATAAAATAATAATAATTTATAATAAACTAACATTTATCTTATGATCCATCAAAACTATTATTATTATGTATAAATTACTCACTAGGAAATCCTAATTAAGACACCCAAGTAATTCTGTACAAACCCTAGAATTTTTAGAATTTTCAGAATCAGGATTAGGGCCCCTAAAACTCAGGGGGGGTAAAACCTAGTTAACGATTATCTTAATAACTTGCGGACGAAGTTGAAAATTAAAAATCTGTCGACTCAGCTAGGCTAGTCCCACACGTGGCAACCCTATGCATAAAATAAGTTGCCACGCGGCCCGCGTAAGGATAGGTTATATGTCACGCGGGCCGCGTCAAGGTCAAAATTCGACTATAAATAGAGGATGTTGGGACTTGATTCTGGGCACAAAAACGACGAAGAAACTCCAAATACGCGCTGAGATATCGTCCAATTACTCTCAAAACACACACGAAACACAAATTAGTATAGCGGGGTGCTGCAGAACAGGGTAATAACTCGATCGCTATTACGATTCATTGTCCGATCGATCAATGTACTCAATGGATGTTTAAGTGCTGCCCACACTAGGGTGATGTTTTGTCATTAGTCGTGATTCTGACCGGATGTTGAGTGCCACCCGAATTCGGGGAATACTCTGTCCTTCGTTGTGAATCCGATGGATGTTTAAGCATAGCACTTTGTCATTCGTTGTGAGGGTTGATCTCGTGAGTTATCGTAACTGCTGTATTAAGTTACTAACCTAGTTGTGTGCATGTTATTTAAATTAGGTTAAAAGATTAATCAGTAGTCTAAACTCTGGCCGTATAAATCTGAAATATTATCACAAGGTAGCATTACTTTGGAATTTTTAAGGTACGGATCCTTACCCCACTCTTTATTGCTTCATATTCAAATTGTTATAAACCACTAAATTACTATATCCTCTAAAAACTCCTCACGTCTTTGATTATCGATTCATTTGACAGTCCGTTTGATTTCTATTCTAATCAATTGATTTAGCTTTCATGTCATGCGATAGTATTCTGTTAGTTATAATCATTATCGCATGTTCCAATATATGTTATGTCTGGTTATGAAAATAAGTCTTATAAGTTATATGAATAAGTCCATTTACTCTGTTACCCTGAGTATCGCTTCTCGTGGAGTGTCCCACGAGCATGTTGTTGCGGCATCAACATCATGTGCTCCATCCGTGACGGAGAGATCAGTTCACGGCGTGTCTTAAGTACAAGTGTGGTACATAAGGCTATTAGGAGGCGTATGGATCGATCCTAGGATTTAAGTTAAGGAGGTGGATAACGGGTATGCCAATTCGCCATCTCATGTGATAATTATGCAGGAGTAGCTACCTGTGTATTGTCACGTTTTAAGTTTGCTCATGGGTACATCAGTAAGATATGATTATGAAATTTCGTTATTTGCATCAAGTTTCATCCGAATAAAGCGTTATTTGTTATTTGAGCCTAATATTCCGTACTGAGCATTCGGCTCATTCCGTAAATTTTTGTATATACAGGTTTACAGGTTACTTTGGGTGGGGAAAAGAGAGAAGAATAAAGCCTAGGAATAAATCTGAAGATGTTAGTTAATGAAGTTGAATGTCTCCGCTTGTATAATTAACCTTAAGTTTAGTTGTTATGTCGTTGTATCCTTGTCCAATAAATAAATAAATGAAATTATGACTTTTGTTTATGATACTTTTATTGTGACACGTCAGCCCTTCCGGGTTGGGGTGTTACAGCTATGGTATCAGAGCAAAGGCTCTTTCCTGTAGAAAACTTGAAGATAGTAAGTAAAACCTGTGAGGAATGGGTAGATATCTATGATAGGATTCAACTTGGTCTCTTATTTGATTAATTCCTATGTCTATTCGTATAGATATGCCTCCTCCTCGTCCGCTACGTAGGAGTACTCGTACTAACCATACGCGTAACAACACTTCTTCAAATGAGACTCCAGTTGATCCAAGCGTAATTAATGCTATCAACCAGGCTGTTGCCGGGTTGCTTCCAAACCTTGTTGCTCAAACAGCTGAGGCCGTTATTCAACAAACTCGTCATCCAGAACGTAATAACACGAATCCAATCTCTGGTGAAGAAATTCGTGAGAATACCACAAACCATACTACCTATAGTATAGACATATGGATCGCTAAATTCCAAAAACAAAAGCCGAAATCCTTTAGTCACGCTACTAATCCAGTCGAAGCAAGAAACTGGATAGCTCATGTTGAAAAGATCTTCGGAGTTCTTGGAGTTCTGGAGCAATACAAAGTTAGATTGGCTACCTACAAACTTGAAGATGACGCACAAACTTGGTGCAGGATCGGCAGAAGCCCAGGCAGAAAAATGCAAGTGGGCAGTCAATGATCGAATTCGGAAGTCGATCATGTACATGAAATTTAAGGATATCACCGAAGTTGCCGATGCAGTCAAAACTTTTGAGTTCGAGAGAAAAGAATTTTTATCTCGAACTGATGATAATAAGAAGAGAAATAGAGAAGGACAATTTAAGCAGGCAATCGGCCAATCATCCACTACGCCACAGCATCAAGACCGCAAAGTGCAAGGAAATCAAAACTCGGGAAATCAGGCGCGTCCATGGCAACCTAGACTACAAAACCCAAGGCCTGCTCAAAACCAGATTCAGTTGTATGCAGAACCTATTCGAGCTCAACCACTAAATCAACATGTAAACCCGAATCAGATTACATATCCTCTATGTAATACTTGTGGAAAGAGACATCAGGGCGTATGTCACCGAAGTACAGGAGCATGCTTTAGATGTGGCCAAACTGGACACATGATTAAGGAGTGTACAAAGAAAAACACTAAGAAGAATAACCAACCCAATGTTGGAGGAAGAGTTTTCGCACTTTCTGCTACTGACGCTGCTAATGTCCCAGGTACTGTATCTGGAACCCTTCAGATTGGGGAACGTAGTATCTATGTGTTATTCGATACAGGAGCGACTCATTCTTTAGTATCCCACTCGTTTACTAAGTACCTTCCGATAAAACCAACTCTCTTAAATCATACTTTAACCATTTCCACTCCCATGGAAAATTCATCCGTAATCACTTCTGTATATAAAGATTGTCCGATCCGTATTGAATCTATTGTGTGTAAGGCAGACCTATTTCCAACACATATGTGTGACTTTGATGTTATTCTAGGGATAGATTGGTTATCTCGACATCGCGTAACTATAGATTGTCATTCCCGTCGTGTTATTTTCGGTGATCTTCATCATCCTGATATTATATATCAGGGATCTCAAGCTCATAAATCTCTTAAAATTATCTCTGCGCTCAAAGCTAGAAAATTCTTATCAAACGGTTGTGCCGGATTCCTAGCATCGATTAAGGATACTTCTGCTAGTGTCAATAGTATCAATAGCCATTCCGTTGTTCGTGAATATCCTGATGTATTTCCGGATGAACTCCCGGGATTACCACCCGACCGTCAAGTAGAATTCACTATCGACTTAATCCCTGGTGCCGAACCTATTTCTAAAGCTCCATACCGTATGGCCCCGATGGAACTGAAGGAGTTGAAGGAACAATTGCAAGAATTGTTAGATCTAGGATTCATAAGACCTAGTGTTTCACCTTGGGGTGCTCCGGTCTTATTTGTGAAGAAGAAAGACGGTAGTATGCGTTTATGTATTGACTACCGAGAGTTGAACAAGATTACTATTCGTAATCAGTATCCTCTGCCTCGCATTGATGATCTCTTTGATCAACTTCAGGGGGCTCAGTTCTTCTCAAAAATCGACCTAAGGTCCGGGTACCATCAGCTAAAGATCAAGAATGATGATGTTCCCAAGACCGCCTTTCGTACTCGTTATGGTCATTACGAATTTTTGGTTATGCCCTTTGGGCTAACTAATGCACCCGCAGTCTTTATGGATTTGATGAATCGCGTATTTCACCAATTCCTAGACAAATTCGTTATTGTCTTTATCGATGACATTCTAGTGTATTCTAAGAGTCACGAAGAGCATGAAGCACATCTACATGCAGTACTTGGAACCTTGCGGCATGAGAAGCTGTACGCGAAGTTTTCCAAATGTGACTTTTGGCTTAGCCAAGTGGCATTTCTAGGTCATGTCATATCAGCAGAGGGAATTATGGTAGACCCAACAAAGGTTGAAGCTATTACAAAATGGCCAAGACCCACTTCTGTTACCGAAATACGAAGTTTCTTGGGTCTTGCTGGCTATTACCGAAGATTTGTTGAAAGATTCTCGGTAATTGCTTTACCACTCACAAAACTCCTAAGGAAAGGGGTGAAGTACTCATGGAATGAGGAACAAGAGAAAAGCTTTGAAGAATTAAAGAAACGACTTGTATCCTCCCCGATACTCGCTCTCCCTTCTGGATCAGGAGGTTATCAAGTCTACAGTGATGCCTCAAAGAAAGGATTAGGTTGTGTGCTAATGCAACATGGGAAGGTTATCGCTTATGCCTCCCGTCAGTTGAAGCCTTATGAAGTTAACTACCCTACACATGACTTAGAATTAGCCGCAGTCGTCTTTGCACTTAAGATTTGGCGACACTATCTGTCTGGTGAGAGTTGTGACATCTTTACCGACCACAAGAGCCTCAAGTACATATTTACGCAGAAAGAGCTAAATATGAGGCAAAGAAGGTGGTTAGAACTTTTAAAAGATTACGACGCAAATATTCAATACCATCCAGGTAAAGCCAATGTTGTAGCTGACGCATTGAGCCGAAAGAATTCCGGGACTATATCTTGCTTACAAATTCAACCTCGTATTAGGAGGGATCTCGAAAGGATGAACATTTGGCTTCAGGTTAGTAAATCTGATGGATATATAGCTAGAATGCAGATTGAACCTGACCTCATATCACGGATCAAAGATGCACAAAAGCAAGATGGAGAACTTTGGGCAATTGTGCAAAATCTTGAGGTGGGTAAGCAATCTGAATTTCGTATAGACCATCATGGGGTGATTTGGTGCGGTAAAAGACTTTGTGTACCCGATGACTCCAGCCTTCGTGAGTCATTGTTAGCCGAAGCTCATAGCTCACCATTTTCAATTCACCCAGGATCTACCAAGATGTATCGAGACTTAAGACAGAACTTCTGGTGGAATGGCATGAAGGAAGACGTTGCTCGATACGTAAGTAAATGCCTCACTTGCCAACAAGTGAAAATTGAACACAAACGAGAAAGCGGTCTGTTGCAGCCATTAGATATTCCCATATGGAAATGGGATGAGATCACAATGGATTTTGTTACCGGTTTGCCTAAGACTTTCAAGAAGAATGATGTTGTATGGGTTGTTGTCGATAGATTATCGAAGTCAGCACATTTTCTACCGATTCAGCAAGGATTTTCGGTTAATAAGTTATCCGAAATATTTCTTCAAGAAATTATTCGACTTCATGGCACACCATCTTCCATTGTTTCCGATAGAGACCCACGTTTCACCTCACGATTTTGGAAAGGTTTTCAGGCAGCTTGGGGTACACGCCTAAAGTTTAGTACTGCTTTCCATCCACAAACAGATGGACAGTCAGAACGCACGATTCAGACCTTGGAAGACATGCTCCGAGCATGTGCACTTGAATGGTCTGGAAACTGGGATGAATATCTATGCCTTGTTGAGTTCGCTTACAACAATAGTTGGCAAGCAAGTATTGGCATGGCACCTTTTGAGCTTTTGTACGGTCGGAAATGTCGCGCACCGATATGCTGGGATGAAGTTGGAGAAAAGATTATTGAAGGGCCAGAACTAGTTCAGATTACAAACGAAAAAGTCACTATGGCACAAGAAAAACTGAAAGAAGCTCAGATCAGACAAAAGAGCTATGCAGATCAAGATAGACGACCACTCGAATTTAAAATTGGTGACCACGTATTCTTAAAGGTATCACCTTGGCGTGGCGTTCGTAGATTTGGAATTAAAGGAAAGCTTAGTCCCCGTTTCATCGGTCCGTTTGAAATCCTTGAAAGAATTGGAGAAGTATCATATCGACTAGCTTTACCGCCTCAACTCTCTCACGTTCATAACGTTTTTCATGTCTCCTCGTTAAGAGGATATAATTATCATCCACTTCATGTCATTAGTTATCCGTTACTTACAATTCACGAGGATTTGTCCTACGAAGAGGAGCCAGAAGCCATCTTAGATCGACAAGAAAGGGTTTTGCGTAGGAAAGTAATTCCATTTGTTAAAATCCTCTGGAAAAATCACTCTGAACACGAAGCAACATGGGAATCTGAAGAATCAATTCGCTCTCTATACCCTAATCTATTCTAGTAATAGAGTTTTAGTCGAGTAACGGTAAATCTTGCTCTTTGATATATGTTCATTTGTTTCTGTTTACGGTCATTTATGCTTTACCTTATGTGAATATATCTTAGTTATGATTAAGCAGGTGTATGTAGGAGATATCAGTACCAATAGTCACTCTAGTATCTGTAAGTCTCCATTGACTTTTCGTATGGTTAGATATTTTATTAAAATGCGTTATAGGAGGATCATTAGGGCACATATGTAAGATAATTGACAATTATGGTCATGCACGTAAAATACACATGTGTGTTTAAGAAATTATGGTTAGTATATGTTATATTCTTAAGTGAAAAATTTCGAGGACGAAATTTCTTTTAAGGGGGTAATAGTTGTAATAACCGAAAATTTAAAATCATTATTCTAGAAATAAAATAATAATAATTTATAATAAACTAACATTTATCTTATGATCCATCAAAACTATTATTATTATGTATAAATTACTCACTAGGAAACCCTAATTAAGACACCCAAGTAATTCTGTACAAACCCTAGAATTTTCAGAATTTTCAGAATCAGGATTAGGGCCCCTAAAACTCAGGGGGGGGGGGGTAAAACCAAGTTAACGATTATCTTAATAACTTGCGGACGAAGTTGAAAATTAAAAATCTGTCGACTCAGCTAGGCTAGTCCCACACATGGCAACCCTATGCATAAAATAAGTTGCCACGCGGCCCGCGTAAGGATAGGTTATATGTCACGCGGGCCGCGTCAAGGTCAAAATTCGACTATAAATAGAGGATGTTGGGACTTGATTCTGGGCACAAAAACGACGAAGAAACTCCAAATACGCGCTGAGATATCGTCCAATTACTCTCAAAACACACATGAAACACAAATTAGTATAGCGGGGTGCTGCAGAACAGGGTAATAACTCGATCGCTATTACGATTCATTGTCCGATCGATCAATGTACTCAATGGATGTTTAAGTGCTGCCCACACTAGGGTGATGTTTTGTCATTAGTCGTGATTCCGACCGGATGTTGAGTGCCACCCGAATTCGGGGAATACTCTGTCCTTCGTTGTGAATCCGATGGATGTTTAAGCATAGCACTTTGTCATTCGTTGTGAGGGTTGATCTCGTGAGTTATCGTAACTGCTGTATTAAGTTACTAACCTAGTTGTGTGCATGTTATTTAAATTAGGTTAAAAGATTAATCAGTAGTCTAAACTCTGGCCGTATAAATCTGAAATATTATCACAAGGTAGCATTACTTTGGAATTTTTAAGGTACGGATCCTTACCCCACTCTTTATTGCTTCATATTCAAATTGTTATAAACCACTAAATTACTATATCCTCTAAAAACTCCTCACGTCTTTGATTATCGATTCATTTGACAGTCCGTTTGATTTCTATTCTAATCAATTGATTTAGCTTTCATGTCATGCGATAGTATTCTGTTAGTTATAATCATTATCGCATGTTCCAATATATGTTATGTCTGGTTAGGAAAATAAGTCTTATAAGTTATATGAATAAGTCCATTTACTCTGTTACCCTGAGTATCGCTTCTCGTGGAGTGTCCCACGAGCATGTTGTTGCGGCATCAACATCATGTGCTCCATCCGTGATGGAGAGATCAGTTCACGGCGTCTCTTAAGTACAAGTGTGGTACATAAGGCTATTAGGAGGCGTATGGATCGATCCTAGGATTTAAGTTAAGGAGGTGGATAACGGGTATGCCAATTCGCCATCTCATGTGATAATTATGCAGGAGTAGCTACCTGTGTATTGTCACGTTTTAAGTTTGCTCATGGATACATCAGTAAGATATGATTATGAAATTTTGTTATTTGCATCAAGTTTCATCCGAATAAAGCGTTATTTGTTATTTGAGCCTAATATTCCGTACTGAGCATTCGGCTCATTCCGTAAATTTTTGTATATACAGGTTTACAGGTTACTTTGGGTGGGGAAAAGAGAGAAGAATAAAGCCTAGGAATAAATCTGAAGATGTTAGTTAATGAAGTTGAATGTCTCCGCTTGTATAATTAACCTTAAGTTTAGTTGTTATGTCGTTGTATCCTTGTCCAATAAATAAATAAATGAAATTATGACTTTTGTTTATGATACTGTTATTGTGACACGTCAGCCCTTCCGGGTTGGGGTGTTACAATCTTCTTCGAAGAAGCCGTTAGTTCCATCCATGCAAAAATGGATACCCAAGAATCATCAACACTCTCCAAGTTAACCAAATTTTTTACATTATTCCAAACTTTTGACGCAAAACTGCACTGGAAGAAAAGGTGGTCACGCGAGTCACGATCATGGCAACAAAGCGGACAACACATAAGTCTTAGATTCGTATCACTTCCTGCTTCCCAACTACAAAGACGATCCTGAGTTTTGAGTTTATTCCTAATAACCAACCACATATGGAACGAGTGCCTCGGAATACACTGTGAAAACCATATCATATTGGACCATGAAACCGTATCACCTCGGCCCCTAATGTTATTCCAAACTTCCTTTGAACTGAAGTAACTATCTTTACCTTCCAAGTCTTTCCACATAAGCTTATCTGGAACATTATGAACAAGAGTTGGTGTTTGCAAATTTATCAACACCGGAAATAGGTCATACCAAGCTTGTGGCCATCTCCACTGGCCTGAATCATCAACTATATCAGCAACCGTGGACTGCATACTGAAACCCGCATTAGAGATAATTCTCGGAGTAATGAATGAAGTAAACGGACTCAACGGGCACCAATTATCACACCAAGCATTAGTTTGAGCACCACTTCTGATAGTTATACCAGTATAAGGACGCACCAAGTTTCGGATAGATAAAATCTTACGCCATCCCCAGCTCATACTACCTCTACTCGGGACCTCCCAAAAGCTTCTACCCTTTAATGTATCCTTTGCTGATGATTTATTTATATTTGTTCATGGTGATGTTGTCTCGGTTAGAAAGATCAAGGAGGCGCTGGAGACTTTTACTAATATTTCAGGTTTAGCTCCTAGTCTAGCTAAAAGCACTGTTTTCTTTTGCAATGTTCCTCTTTCGATCAGGCAGGAAATTCTTGATATTATGCCATTTCAGGAGGGTGTCCTTCCGGTCCGTTATCTTGGGGTTCCCCTTATCTCATCGAGATTGTTATATAAAGATTGTGAAGTCCTCATTGAGCGTATGGATAAAAAGATTGTTAATTGGGTGACCAAATCTCTGTCGTTTGCGGGCCGTTTGCAGCTTATCAATTCGGTTCTCTCTTCTATGCACATCTATTGGGCGTCTATTTTTGTTATCCCAGCTCGAGTTATTAGTGAGCTTGAGAAAAGAATTCGTCAGTTTTGTGGAATGCGGGTTCGGATGGCAGGATTCGTGCTAAGGTTGCTTGGAAAGATGTGTGTTTGCCTAAAGATGAAGGTGGCTTGGGCATTCGAAGTATTTCGGATGTTAATAAATCTCTTATGGCAAACCACATTTGGAGTATTATCACTAACCGGGAGTCCATTTGGGTTAGATGGATTCATATTTACAAGCTTAATGGTAGAAGCTTTTGGGAGGTTCCTTGCCGGGGGAGTATTAGCTGGGGATGGCGGAAGATTTTATCTATCCGTAATATCATTCGGCCACACATATGGTCTTCTTTAAAAAGTGGCTTGCGAACTAATGTGTGGAGTGATATGTGGTGCGCTTTGAGTCCGCTTAGTTCGTTTATCACACCAAGGTCCATTGCTAATGCTGGTTTCAACCTTCAGACTAAGGTTGCGGATGTTATTGATCAGAGTGGAAACTGGAAATGGCCTCAAGCTTGGCTTGATCTTTTTCCAGTTTTAATCACAATTGCGGTCCCTAATTTAGTTCCTAATGCGGTGGATCGGCTGGTTTGGAAAGATTTGGATGGGAAGATGGGTGAGTTTAAATCGGCTCAAGTTTGGAACACTATTCGGAGTAGAGAGCATCATGCTTTGTGGGTTAATATGGTTTGGTTTTCTCAATGTGTGCTGAGACACTCGTTTCATATGTGGCTAACTTTCAGAAATAAATTAAAGACTCAGGATAGTTGACAGTTTGGGAAGCGGGTAGCCAAACAAATCTGAATTTAATGTGTTGTCCGCTTTGCAATTTTAACCGGGATAGCCGTGATCATTTGTTTTTCCAGTGTAATTTTGCGGCTCAAGTGTGGAGTAATGTGAAGATAATGGTAAACTTGGCGACTGTGGATAATACGTGGCCATCGTTTCTAACTTGGGTGGAGCAACACTCAAGGTCGAAGGAAGTAGATCATATTGTATGTAAATTGTTGATAGCAGCTTCTTCTTATTACATCTGGAAAGAGAGGAATAACAGGCTGTTCAATAATAATAAGAGGACGGTCGTCCAAGTGATTGAAAAGATTAAAAGTTAGGTTCGTTTGCGGCTGATGGGCTTCAGATTTCGTGTGAATTCGGCTAGGGAGAGGATTTTCAGGACCTGGCAGATTGAAGACATCAAAGACGATATAGTGGATCCGGGCTAGTAGTTTTTGTGTCATGTTTAGTTCGGTTTTGGTTTCTTTGTTTGGCTGTCTATCTTGTTTAGTTGTTTGGTTTTTGGTTGTGTTGCGAGTTGTCCTAGGCTTGGTCTGTCAAGTCTAGTTGGTGTGTCCTTTTAACACACCCTTGTACTTATTTGTTTCATTTATAAAATTCATCGGGGTAACCCTTTACCCAAAAAAATAGATACTACAGGGATCCTGGGTTCTTGTCATATTGAATTATTGAATCAAAACAATCCTAAATCCTAATGGTGATTCGGGATAACGCCATGAAAGGTAATATAATAAGCACACTTATATATAGGAAGTACCAGCGGTGTATCCACCATGTGCTTATTGTATTATCTAGTTTCGTTATCTAAATCACCAACAAACTACACAAAAACCAACCATCGAGTTGTAAAGTACTTCTTAAAAACCTTACTATGAAGATAGGAAGATCTAAGACTGTACTTCAAATATCCTATATGAATCTAGCTATGAAGATAGGTAAATCACTTAAGGATAAAACATTACATTTGCATAATCGGAATAATACACATAAAAGCACTTAGTGAACACACATATGCCATACATTTTGAAAACAGATCGATTACACATATGAATCACCCCAAAACATTTGAAAATGGTAAAAGAGGGGAACTATGTACTCGCCTGGGGTTGCGTATAGTCCCGGTTCAAAGGGTATAACAAAGCTCAAAAGACCAAGAGTTCAAGTGTTGAAGTGGTTCCTAGGGTAACAGATACTATGTTAGGGAATCGACACCTAAATCGGAAGATCGAGTAGAATGAGGTCTTGTAAACCAAATGAGTGTTGGAACTCATGTGATATAGTTTAACAATGCCTATATTCTAAATCGAAACCTATCCTAAGCGCTTACGACCCATTACGACCCATTAAGGTAGCTTACGCCACTTTAACGCGTCGTTCGCGTGAAAGAACGTTCGAGACGCCTAACTAGTCCTATGACAAGTATTATATGCCTTAACATATCTAATTATGTTATATAATCAGTTTAGATGTCAAAACATGTGTTACATATTCTTAAAATGAAATTATGCGAAAAAGGGCATTTTGGTCATTTTCCTAAGGCATATAAACTACCTATCATACAACTAATTAAACGAAGTGACCATAAGGTATAACCTCAGAAGGTTATTCCCTATACAAATATGGTCACATTATATGTTTGGTCGGATCCTAATGATTGACCAAACGGGTCGGGTTCGAAAGTCTAAGCGGTTGTATACTACTTATCTGCTTATCTCAAAACCAAACCCTAGCTCTCTCTCCTTTTGGCGATTTTTCGATTCATCATGAAACCCTTGTTTTTCTTTGTGATCTTATGCATAACAGTCTATGATTAGAGTCTTGATTCGTCAAAATTCTATAACGAACTCGTTAGCATTAGGGATCGATCCAAAACTAGGGTTTATTTTCTGTTTTCTTTCATATCGTCGCCTTAGATCTTCAATTTGAAACCCTGATTTATTAAGCTTGTTGTTATTGATTGCAGTTAACTGTGATTAATTTAGCTAGATTGATACGCTGGTTTAATCGATTAAGGGTTGAAGATTGATACTAGGGTTTAAAGGATTAGGGTATCCTGTTTTCTTGTTCGTTGCTACTTGGTGTTTTTGTTTGTTCGTGTGCATGGTTGTTCGATTGTTTGTTTAATGGAGAGAGGTGTTGAATCTGGAATGTCTGATCGTCCCAAGCCGGATGGTAGAGAAGTGCATGATCGTGGGAAACCTCCTAACTCGAGCAAGGGTTTTGCGAATAGAGTGTTGAATATTGATGGTAATACGCGTATCCCTCATAGGGGTACTGTTCAGAATGTGCAATCGGAACCAAAGTATTGCATAGAGGGTATGTAGTTTGATTGGGGTTTAGATGTTGATTAAATGGTTGTGCTCTAATAGGTTCTGCATACAACTGAATCTGGTTTTGAGCGGGCCTCGGGTTTTGCGGTCTAGGTTGCCATGGACGTGCCTGATTTCCAGAGTTTTGATTTCCTTGCACTTTGCGGTCTTGATGGTATGGCGTAGTGGATGATTGGCCGATTGACTGCTTAAATTGTCCTTCTCTGTTTCTCTTCTTATTATCCCCAGTTCGAGATAAAAATTCTTTCCTCTCGAACTCAAAAGTTTTGATTGCATCAGCAACTTCGGTGATATCCTTAAATTTCATGTACATGATCAACTTCCGAATTCGATCATTGACTGCCCACTTGCATTTCTCTGCCTGGGCTTCTGCTGATCCTGCAACGTCTCCTACAATACTAGCCAACCTTGAAAATCGAGTAATGAACTCAGAGGCTGGTTCATCACTCCCCTGTCGAATCACTGCATATTCCCTGATATAAGCTTCTTTATCAGCGCTAGAAAAATACTTGTCGTAAAAGATGGTACGAAAGTCGACCCATGAAAGATTAGCATCGAAATCATCCCCTCCTTTGACTTGCTTATATCCTTCCCACCAAGTTTGTGCATCATCTTCAAGTTTGTAGGTAGCCAATCTAACTTTGTATTGCTCCGGAACTCCAAGAGCTCCGAAGATCTTTTCAACACGAGCTATCCAGTTTCTTGCTTTGATTGGATTAGTAGCGTGACTAAAGGACTTCGGCTTTTGTTTTTGGAATTTAGCGATCCATATGTCTATACTATAAGTAGTATGGTTCGTGGTATTCTCACGAGTTTCTCCACCAGAGATTGGATTCGTGTTAGTACGTTATGGATGATGAGTTTGTTGAATAACGGCCTCAGCTGTTTGAGCAACAAGGTTTGGAAGAAAACCAGCAATAGTCTGGTTGATAGCATTAATTATGTTTGGATCAACTGGAGTCTCGTTCGAAGAAGTGTTGTTACGTACATGGTTAGTGCGAGTAGTCCTACGGGGCTGACGACGAGGAGGAATCTATAAGAATAGATGGAGGAGTTAGAAAAGAGAAAAAAAAAATAAGAGACCAAGTTGAGTCCTATCATAAATATCTACCCATTCCTCACAGGTTTTTAATTACTATTTTTAAGTTTTCTACAGGAAAGAGCCTTTGCTCTGATACCATAGCTATAAAATCCCAACCCGGTAGGGCTGACGTGTCACAATAACAGTGGTATCATAAACAAAAGTCATAATTCCATTTATTTATTTGACAAGGATACAACCACACAACAACTAAACTTAAGGTTAATATACAAGCGGACACATTCGACTTGATTAACTAAGATCTTCAGATTTAGTCCTAGGCTTTATTCTTCCCTCTTTACCCCGCCCGAAGTAACCTGTGAACCTGTACATACAAAAAGTTTACGGAATGAGCCAAATGCTCAGTAAGGAATAATAGGCTCAAATAATAATAATGCTTTATATGAAATGTTATCCGGATGGAACTTTATGTTAAAATGATACGATGCAAGTAACGTAATTTCATAATTTAAATCATATGGATGTACCCATGAGCCAAACTTAAAACGTGACAATACACAGGTAGCTACTCCTGCATAATTATCACACGAGATGACGAGTTGGCATACCCGGTATCCACCTCCTTAACTTAAATCCTAGGATCGATCCATACGCCTCCTAGTAGCTTTGTACCTCACTTGTACCTAAGGACGCCGTGAACTGATCTCTCCGTCACGGAAGGAGCACATGATGTCGATGCCGCAACAACATGCCCGTGGGACACTCCACGAGAAGCGACACTCAGGGTATCAGAGTACAAATGGTCTTATTCACATAACTTATCGCAAATATATTATCATAACAAGACGTAACATATATTGGAACATGCGATAATGAGTACAACTAAACATAATACTATCGCATGACATGAAAGCTAAATCCAATGTTATGATTAGAATAGGAATCCAGCGGACAGCCAAATGAATCGATAATCCAAAGATGTGAGTTTTAAATTAGATATATTAATTCAACGGGTTTGTAACAATTGAGTATGAAATAACAAGGAGTGGGGTAAGGATCCGTACCTTAGATGTTCCAAGCAATACCAGCTTATTCTTATTCAGGAAGGTATGTAAAGATCTACATACAAATTATATTTCATTTAGAATTATGTGTGGTTTTCACTATTTGTTGGTTTTAAATTTTATTTTACTAATAATAATAATTGGGTTTTATTAGATATAGAAAACTTACAAAAAGGTTGCTGATATATTTTTAAAGATTTAACTACTTTATTTATTTAGAAAGTTTATATTTAAACTCCAATATTTTGGAAACGTTAATCTTAACTCTCATTATTTATATGTATTAACTGATAAATGTTTCAAATTTCAACATAATTTGATATACGTAACATAACAGTAAGTAAATGAGACTTAATTTAAACATATGAAACATACTTGTGATTTATAAAAATTTCATGCGCAAGTTAAATAACATGCACTAGTAATACTTAGTGAATGACCAAAAGTTGTCTTTTGAATAAATTTCAAAAAAGAGTTTTACTAAAATTATAAAACAAATATCTGAGACTTGATGACAGATCACTATACTTTAGCAAGTAAAATTTTAATGTTGACGTTCACTAGATACAAATAATATTTTAAAAATAATACAACAAAATATTTGTATTGAGTATTAAGTTATTAAATAAAGAAGTGACTCATGACTGGATCATGTTGAAATATAATAATAAAACTTGAAATATAATAAAACATGAGTCATATCACCTTCTTCAACAAAACAACCAAAGAGTGCAGGTTGCTATTTTCTTTTATTTGATTTATAATTTAGTGATTTATTTGGTTAAGTATGTGCATATATATCTGTATATAAAAACGTAGTCAAGCGTACGGAGTTACGTTGTTACCTTATGTTCTAGATGAGATGATTAGAATAAAAAAAGGTCGCCAGAAAACATTGGTTTTGTGATGATGTCAATTGGGCGCGGTGGTTCCGAGGTGGTCGGAAGGTAACTGCAGAGTGGAGATAGTAGACATGAGTGACGGTTTCGTTGGACTGTCTCCGTTTTCTGTTCAGTCGGAATAATGAGGTTGATGGTAATAGCAGTTTCAGTGCTTCTAGTGGAGGGAAGAAAGGCACCAGAAAGTAGAAAAGCTGGTTCGGCGGTGTTTTGATATGTTAACAGAGGTGGTGGTTATGGAGGTTCAACATAGGTGGTAGGCTGGATTTGAGAGTAGTGGTCGTTGGAGGTGAAATAAGGTGAAGGTGAGGATGAATATATGAAATGGGTTCATGTTTCAGAATTTTAATTGCATGATTTAAGTTGTCGAAGAGAGATGAATATATATATGAAGTGCCTAGAGTAAAAACTTAGAGGCCAAGTTTGTCAGCGGATAAGGAAAGGCTCTAAGCCAACAGTAATATTGACAAGTTGTATGCTTAGAGAATTTTACATGGTTGTTTTAATATGCTTCCACGTTGCCATGCTCACAAATATTTGATTATTTCATTCTTTCTATTTAATAAATAAATAGAATATAGAATTGGCTTATGGTTTGTTTATGGTTTTGTATGTCAACCTTATAACACCTGGACATACCTTTTTTTTCTACTCTCTTTTCTTCAATTCATCTTGTAGTTTGTACAAGAAATTCTATTTTAATTCCACGAAAATTATATATGTTTGTTATACAGTACATGTGACAACTGTGTTCTGTAATCATCGTATAATGTAAAACAATGTGCTTTGGTGTTATTATGTGTGTATTTATGTTCAATGATTTTACAATTTGATTCGATTCCGATTTTAAGCTTTAAATCACTTTCTAGAAGGTCATACGCAAACTGGTGCATAAACGCAATCAGTTTAACGTGACGTACACTCCGGAACTGTGACGTAAGACAAACATACCATAAATATCCTTTACATAACTTAGAAATAAGTTTCGAAGGATTCGGTATGGCAAAAACATGTTTATTTGAGCTAAAGGACTATTTACGACAAAACTGCGAAACGAACGTTGGTGACCGCCCGGATAATATTTAAATCCCAAAAATATTATGTTATGATTAAAATTTTATTTTAATCAGGTTCGTGATGAAAAATAAATTAAAACGCCTAAAAACGTTACTTTTCAAGTTTAAGCGTGTACCGTGTGTTTCTGCGCGACACAGTGCTTCTACTGCAAAACGCAGACAACGCAGCCAGTCTTGGCAACTGAAATTTATTTCAGTAATATTTTGGCAAGTTTATTTTTATAGAATAATAAAAATAATTTAGAACGCCATAAACCGGGATTTAAACGCTAGATAAAATACCCAGTATCCAGTTAAACACCCGTTTTAGCCTACATATGGCATGTTTATATAAAAACTTACACTTCACCCCCTCCCCCCATACATCTTACGGTCATATATATATATGGGGACCCACCAAATTTTGCAAGATATGGCAATATTTCCTTTGATCTTTGTATTGCCAAGTGTTAGTGCATGCCATGTCCATATCTCTACATAATCTCCTACATATATCTTCACAATCTAACCAAGATCATTCACACTCAACATCCTCACTCTCTCTCCCTCCCAAACCGTCCCATCTCTCTCTCTCTATCTTCAAATCTTCAAGTCTTGTTCTTCACATTCAAGTCCCTTTCCTAGCAACCTTCAAGTTAGTGTGAAGATCTAAAGGTGATTCCAAGGTGTTCTCAAGTGATTCAAGCTTCCTATCATCAAAATCTCATCCCACAACCTACTTGAATCTTGAAGGTATAATATTTATTTTTTTATCATACTTTTGATTCTTGGATGTTCTTGATAATTTGAAGTTTCTCTTGAATCTTGTGATTTTCACTAAACTTGAAATCTAAAATGAAAAGGGTCTTGTTACAAAATAAAAATGATATGTATATATATATATATGTGTGACCGTACATATATATATGTGTGTATAAGTCTTGAAGTTTGATATCTTGTTAAGTACTTGTTTATGTTGTTACATGTTCTTGAATGGTGGTAAAAATGCAAGTATTTGGTGATTTATGTATGATATGTTAAATGTAAATTACATCAGCAAATAAATCTGAATATATCACATATTTGATGCTTTTAAACTCATAAAAAAATGATGTTGCTATGGTAGTATGCTTTAGGCACTTGTACATATGAAAATATGTTGATTTAAAGCTCAAGGATGATGAAAAATGGCTATATGACAAAACTGTTTTAGATCAGGTTACAAACACTAAAAATAACATTATTTGATGTATTATAATTACATGAAACTTTGACATAGGTTTGATAGCTTTGCATGTTGTACATATAGCTTAAAAAGTGGTAAATTATGTGAAATTTGCATGATTTATGTGCTTTATTTAAGACCTGCACTAACATGAGTATAACCATTATTTTATTCAGTAAATAACATGGGTTATGTCAAAATTTCAAGTCGTTTCGACTTGGGATGGTTCGGGTAACGTTTGATGCAAAAACTATGCGGTAAAACGGTCGAAAATCGCCTTTTCGGATGATTTTTACAAAACTGTTTTAGATCAGTAACCAAACTGATATTTTTGATATAAAAATAAGTATTTTAACTTATATTAAGTTTACTTGGTGTTTGGTTAGTCATACGTGACTTCCAACGCCCAAAAATATTACCGAAACGCTAAAAGAAGTGTTCTTCAACACACACTAGAATGGGTTGTTCATGGGTTATTTTATGTGTTACAATGTGCTATGTGTTTTACAATATGTGTATGATCATGTGTTAGTATTGACAAGATTAGGGGTGTTACGCTCGAGTACATATATACAAATACACCAAAATAATCAAAAATAATAACTTTTCGAGAAATCTCAAAGTTATGTGAAAATTCTAAGTATCGAAGAAACTTCGGTATTTTTGTGGGTTTTTTATTATTAAATCATTCTTATCTAATTTAGGACGAATAAACAATTTGAGGGATTGTGTTAACGTATAAAAACGCACCCAAAGGTAGTACATTCCTTTCATTACATGTTTTCCAAACATTTTGGGGTGAAACACATGTGCCTACTTGTTATTTTCATGCTTTTCCATGTTTTTTTTTGGGTAAAGGGTAAATGCTTTTCCATGTTTTCATATCATATACTTGCTATATTCATTAGTACACTATTAGTACATAAATTTCACTTTCTTTTGCTATGTATATTTACCTAGCATATTTAGCATATTGATTTACATAACTTTTCTGCTTTGGATGTTAACTTAGCATACTTAGTACATTCCTTTCATTACATGTTTAAAATTTGATATGACATTTGGTTTGTTCAACGGGACTAAATTACATTCATTAACATTAGCTACGCCGCTCGGTAGTAAGTAATGGTACCATAGGACTTGACAAATCCCGTCCCTGACATCCTAGGTTTGTTTGGGTGTAAGGAATGACTGAATCCGATAACATTTCTTTTGATAACCTTGACTTAGGGTTATCCGTCTGTCTCAAGGCTTGAATGTATGCGTTAACTTACCACATAAGTGTTTGTATCAGTAAAACATGCATTTACTTTGCAAAATCCCATGTCTGCTTCAACTTTGACACCATCCCAAACACGAGATGCATAGCCACACTCCAAAAACAGGTGCTCATGTGAGTCTGGACCAGAAATACACAACGGGCAACACATAAGATTAAAATTCGCATTACCCGAGGTAAGCCACATTATAAACAGCAAAAACACACCTCAGTTCTCTCGAAAGACATCAACAAACACGCAAAACAAGAGCACACCAAACAACAATGACTACAAACTCAAACTAAAACTAGCCATAATCATCATCAGCAACTATGATCCCCCACGGCAACGCCCACTCTTGCAGGATTCTATCCGAATGAATAGATTGCTTGAACTTCATCGATTGGAGTTTCAAACGAACCGTAGATAAAATGACATTAACCAGCTGGTCGTGATCCCTTCGTTTCCTCGAAAATAATCGCCTGTTTCGTTCATTCCATATAAAGTAAGCCGAAGCACTAACCACAAGTTTAGAAATAACATGCATTGCCTTCTTCGAACTCACTACCCCCATCAAGTGGTCAAAGATATCACTCCATCTGTTAGAAATAGCTCCCATGTCTGCTTTAACTTTGACACCATCCCAAACACGAGATGCATAGCCACACTCAAAAAACAGGTGCTCATGTGAGTCTGGACCAGAAATACACAACGGGCAACACATAAGATTAAAATTTGCATTACCCGAGGTATTCCATCTGCACATAACGTCTTGGGTTTTCAACTTCTTATGAACAATAAGCCACATTATAAACGAATGTCTAGGAATAGCTTGCGAGAACCAGATCAGATTAGACCAGTGGACCTCAGCTTGAGAAGAAGGATCTTTTCGAATATGTATCGATTATCGTGAGCTTAACAAGCTTACCATCAAGAATCGATGTCCCCTACCATGAATTGATGATCTCTTTGATCAGCTGCAAGGTGCTACA
This sequence comes from Helianthus tuberosus, assembly GCA_030545235.1. Taxonomy (NCBI): domain Eukaryota; kingdom Viridiplantae; phylum Streptophyta; class Magnoliopsida; order Asterales; family Asteraceae; genus Helianthus; species Helianthus tuberosus. The sequence goes on along the minus strand of CM060403.1, from coordinate 54,313,820 downwards.
TGTTTTTCCAAGATCGATCTGCGTTCTGGGTATCATTAGCTTCGTGTACTCGAAGAAGATATTCCCAAAACTGCTTTTCGTACGAGATGTGGACACTAAGAGTTCACTGTCATGCCTTTTGGTTTGACGAATGCCCCAGCTATCTTCATGGACTTAATGAATAGGGTTTGTAAACCTTATTTGGACAAGTTCATCATTGTGTTCATCGACGATATTCTTGTTTATTCGAAGTCTCGAGCCGATCACGAGCAACACCTTCGTCTGACAATGGAACTCCTGAAGAAGGAACAACTTTTTGGCAAATTTTCCAAGTGTGAATTCTGGCTTAAGGAAGCTCTCTCTCTCCTTATGGTGATTTTCGTTTCTTCATGAAACCCTTGTTTTTCTTTGTGATCTGATGCATAACAGTTTGTGATTAGAGTCTTGATTCTTCAAAATTCTATAACGAACTCGTTAGCATTAGGGATCGATCCAAAACTAGGGTTTTTTTTCTGTTTTTTCTTTCAAATCGTCGCCCTAGTTCCTCAATTCGAAACCCTGATTTATTAAGCTGGTTGTTATTGATTGCGGTTAACTGAGATTAATTTATCTAGATTGATACGCTGGTTTAATCGATTAAGGGTTGAAGACTGATACTAGGGTTTAAAGGATTAGGGTTTTCTGTTTTTCTCGTTCGTTGCTTCCTGGTGTGTTTGGTTTTCGTGTGCATGGTTGTTCGGCTGATTGCTTAATGGAGAGAGTTGTTGATTCTGAAGTGTCTGATCATCCCATCACGGATGGTAGAGAAGTGCATGATCGTGGGAAACCTCCTAACTCGAGCAAGGGTTTTGCGAATAGGGTGTTGAATATTGATGGTAATTCTCGTCTCCCTCGAAGGGTATTGTCCAGGATATGCAATCGGAACCAAAGAAAATCAATGTAATTGATGAACTATTAAAGATTACGGAGCCGGTTGATAATCTGAAATCTGATCTGAATCAGGGAGGACCGATTATAGATGAAGTTAGCGACCAGGGTGCGGATAACCTGATCAAACCTATGTCCTACGCGGACTCGTTGAAAAGTCAGAAAATTCATAAAGTAAATTTCAGGTCTCTTGCTAGTTCTTTGCATCACGAAGATTGTGACATTGTTCTTCCGGTGGAATCGGTTTGGGTAGTTCAGGATAAGTTAGCGAATACATTGTATGGATACTTCTTGGGTGATCGCATTGCGTATCCTGTGGTTGATTATTTTGTTAAAAATAACTGGAAAAAGTTTGGATTACAGAAGTCAATGATGAACGCCAATGGCTTCTTCTTTTTTAAGTTCGAAAATCAAAAAGGTATGTTGGATGTTCTAGCTTCTGGTCCGTGGATTATTCGGTCACAACCATTCTTTCTTCAGGAATGGACACCTACTACCAAACTAGAGAAGAAGGAGGTTAACAAAGTTCAAGTATGGGTAAAAATCCATGAAGTTCCGATTGCTGCTTACACGGAAGACGGTCTTAGTATGATTGCTACTGCTATTGGTGAACCAAAACTGCTTGACTCATATACAACGTCTATGTGTGTGGATAACTGGGGTAGAAGTAGCTATGCACGTGCTCTTATTGAAGTGTCAGCGGATAAAGAGCTTAGAGAGAAACTTACTATGGCTATTCCCAATCTGAATGGTGATGGATTTATGAAGGAAACGATGTATGTCGAATATGAATGGAATCCTCTAAGGTGCTCGACATGTTGTGTTTTCGGTCATTCTAATGACTCATGCCCAAAAAATCCAAGGAAACCTGCTACTCAGAAAGGTGTTAAGCAACCTGGTAATCAAGGTAAACCTCAACATAAGATGACTCCTAGAGTAGATGATGATGGTTATATGGAAGTGCAAAGCAAGAAGGTGACCAGGAAACCGGGTATTAATATTCCTAAACCGAAACCAAAGTTTGAGTATAGGCCGATTACTAACAAACATAAAACGAATTTGAACATTAAGTCGGCTGGTCCGATTTTTCAGTCGACGAACCCATTCAATGTTTTAAATTCTGTTGATGCGGATGAAGGACAAAGTAGTAAAGGGCCGAGTGGTGGTGACTTTGAAGACTCCGATGATGAGGAGGTGATGGAAGTTTATAATGAGACGAATGACTTTCTGGTGGGAGATTCTTACAAGCCAAACGACATTAAAGGGGCAAGCACTCCTTCTCCGATTGTAACTGATGGTTATTGAACCGCCCTCTGAAAAAAACGGAGGTTCGCCAGGTAGTGAGGGAGAATGGTGTTAGTTTTTGTGCGGTGCTTGAGTCTCATGTTGAGGTTAGTAAACTGGATAAAATTTGCCGTTCAGTCTTTCGTAATTGGGAGTGGACGTCTAATGGTGGTCAATGTGATAAAGGTACTCGTATTATTATTGGATGGAACCTGGATGTGTTTGATATAATGGTTTTAGCTCAAAATTCTCAGGTGATACATGTTCAAATGATTTTTAAGAGTGATAAAAAGGTCATTTTCTGCTCGATTGTTTATGCCTCTAATTTTTACATTACAAGAAGAGAGCTGTGGAGTCACTTGGCTAGACACAAGATTCTGGTAGGTAATAAACCATGGGTAATTATGGGGGATTTTAACTCCGCTCTGAACTTGGAAGATAAATCTATGGGAGCATCAGGTATCTCTACTAGTATGCGGGAGTTTCAAGAGTGTGTTAATCAGATTGAAGTGGTGGATATTAAGAGTATAGGTTTCCACTTTACATGGAACCAGAAGCCGAAAAAAGGTGTTGGGTTATTAAAGAAAATTGACAGGGCCATGGGAAATATTCAGTTTGTTAGTGATTTTCCTGAAGCGGTTGCGCTGTTTCAACCGTATCGAGTGTCTGACCATTGCCCGTGCATTCTTAAAATTAATAAGATGGAGAAGAAAAGGGTCAACTCGTTCAAATTTGCAAATTTCTTGGTTCATAAACCGGGTTTTTTGGATATTGTCAAGAGTAATTGGGATTTATCCATCATGGGAGTTCATCAGTTTCGATTGGTTAAAAAACTACGTGCTCTAAAATCTCCTCTTAGATCTCTTTTATTCAAACAGGGTAATCTGCATAAAAAGGTTGATGAATTACGTGGAAAGCTAGATGCTATTCAAAGGGAGGTAGAGAAAAATCCGTTCAATGAGAATGCTAGACAAGAGGAAGCTATTGTTACCCGAGAATTTCAAGAAGCGTGCCTTGATGAGGAACGTTTTCTAAAGCAGAAGTCGAAAGTGGCTTGGTTGCGAGCGGGGGATTCTAATTCTAAATTTTTTCATATGTCGCTTAAAGCTAGAAACCATAGAACTCGCATTGAAGGTATTACGGATGATAATGGGATTTTTTGTGAAGAAGAATCTGTTCCAAATGCATTTGTCAAATATTATGAGACTTTTTTAGGCTGTGAAGGCGATATTTCTTTGACGCTGTCGCCGGATATCTTTACGAATCGTCTTCATCAGAATGTTGCCGATAATATGGTTCGTCCTATCACAGTGGAGGAGATCAAATCAGCTTCCTGATGTATTAATTTGACGTTTATTGATCGCGGTTAACTGAGATTAATTTAGCTAGATTGATACGTTATCTTAATATGTTATGGACTAAAGATTGATGTTAGGGTTTAAGGAGTAGGGTTTTCATCTTTCCTGTTTTATTTCGGCATCTTGGTATAGTCTGGTTTACGTAACTTTGGGACTGCATGGGAAGGAATAGGGATGTTCAACAGGTTCCCGATAAAGGGGGTACGTCACCGGTACAAGGGGAGGCTAGTGCTAGTCCTGTTCGAGGGATTGGTTTGAAGATAACAAACATAGAAGGTAACCCGTTAATGCCGAGAAGGGGATTATATTCAACTTCTGATGTATCGATTCTGGATGGATTGTCGAAAATCTCTAAACCGGTTGCGAATCCGTATGTGCAACCTATTTCGGTTGCAAACTTTAATAATCAGAAGCCTACAGAGATATCTTTAGATGGAATATTGCAAGAGAATGTATCGTATTATGGAACCCAGAACTCGGAAAAACTGGACCCGGTTGACCTAGATAGTGGAGCTTTCTCTGGAGATGTGCCTACGGCAACAACCAACACTGTGAAGGAACCTGTATCTTTTGCTAACATTGTAAAGTCAAAGAAGGAGCCAATCAAAGTTAACTTCAGACCGATGGAATCCAATGAGACTGTTGAAGGAGCTGACGTTGTTATTCCTATCTCTTCGGTTAAGCAGGTGAGTGAACGATATGAAAACACCCTGTATGGTTACTTCTTGGGTAAACGGCTAGCCTTTCCGGTTGTAGACTACTTTGCGAAAAACAATTGGGTCAAATATGGTTTGTCCAGACTTATGATGAACGCAAAAGGATTCTTTTTCTTTAAATTTAAAACGAGAGAGGGTTTGGATAAATTGATGGAAGATGGGCCGTGGACTATCAGGAATGTTCCTATTATTCTGAATGAGTGGTCTCCGAATGTCACGGTGGAGAAACAAGATATCAAAACGGTGCCGGTTTGGATAAAAATGCATGACATACCTTTGACGGCTTTCACAGAGGATGGACTGAGTTTGTTGGCATCGAAGACAGGGAACCCGAAGATGTTGGATTCATATACAGCGACAATGTGTGCGGAATCGTGGGGTAGGAGCAGTTTTGCAAGGGCTCTGGTAGAGATTCATGCGGATAAAGAACTGCAGAAGAGTATTACTGTTGCAATACCATCCTTGGAGGGGAACAGCCATACAAAAGTTGAGGTAAGGATTGATTATGACTGGGAACCGATGAGATGCTCTTCATGCTGTGTATTTGGCCATACATATACTTCATGTCCGATGAAACCTGTTCAATATAAGAATGATGTAACTAGTAGAAATAAGGACGACTTTCAGGAACCCGTTTTGAAAGCTAAAAGACCTCAGAATCAGGGTGTGAATGTGAAGAACCAAAAGCCTAAATTCACCTATCGTCCGGTCGTAAAACAAAAGTCTAATCCAGGGAATCAGGGGTCAAACCTGAACCGAATTCAAACATCGAATCCATTTGATATTCTGTCTAATGATGCTGATAATTTGGAGGAGAAAACAAGTGGGGGAGCTGATTCGGGAGGAACTTTAAAATCAAAAGGAAAATCACATAGCACGGATGAGGTGCTGATCGATGATACTGATGTTGATAATCTCTTAGATGAGATTCCGAAGTACATGGGAAATAAGATTGATAAGAATTCTGAGGGTGCAAGCACACCTGGTTCAGCGGGTGCCCATGGGTAGCCTTGCTTCATGGAATATAAGGGGGTTGAACCGCTCCCTCAAACAGAAGGAGGTTCGGCAGGTAGTAGTGGATAATCATGTTCAGATATGCGTTATTATGGAGACGCACGTGGACTCGTCTAATGTGTCAAAGGTTTGTCAGAAGGTCTTTAACTCGTGGTTTTGGACAACGAATGCCAGTAGCTATAGGAAAGGAACTCGTATCATGCTTGGGTGGGATCCAAACATGGCTGATGTAATGGTTCTCTCGCAATCTGATCAGGTGATACACACCCAAGTAATGTTTAAACTAGACAAAAAGTCGTTATTTTGTTCTTTTGTTTACGCGGATAACCACTATAGAAATAGACGGGATTTGTGGCACAATCTGTGTGGTCATAGCTCATTTATGAAAGATAAACCGTGGGTAATTATGGGGGACTTTAATGCATACTTATTTCATGATGATACGAGTACGGGTGCTTCTACTTATAATATCGGATCTCGTGAGTTTAAAGAGTGTGTGGATAACTTAGAAGTTTTTGATGTTAATAGCATGGGATTACATTATACATGGACGAATAATCAGCAACAAAGTGGAGCTATCTTTAAAAAACTAGATCGAATCATGTGTAATATGAACTGTGTTACTGAATTTCCGAATGCTGGAGCGTATTTCCATCCATTTCGGGTCTCGGACCATTCACCATGTATACTGAAGTTACCGAGTGTATCTAGAGATAAACCAAGACCATTCAAATTCGTGAATCTTATTGCCGAGAAGCATGGTTTTTTGGAAGAAGTTAATCAGGTTTAGAGTAAAGACATTGCAGGATTTCGAATGTACCAAGTTGTCGTGAAACTCAAGTTACTAAAAACCCCCTTACAAAAGCTGTTTTTTTCAACAAGGTAACCTGCATGAAAATGTGAAGATGGCAAGAAAGGAGCTGGATGAGTGTCAGCTTCTAAGGGACCAACATCCGGCTAATGATGATGTGCTAGCGAACCATAGTTTACTTCTTCAGAAATACAAAGATGCAGTTCATGATGAAGCGCTTTTCTTACAACAAAAATCGAAGGTCGATTGGGTGGCTCTTGGGGATTCAAACACGAAATACTTCCATAATGTGGTGAAAGCCAAAAATCACCGGAGCCGAATATTCACAATTCATGATACGGGTGGTCAATTACACGAAGGGGGAGCAGTGGCCCAGGTATTAGTTGATCATTTTTCTAATTTTTTTGGAAGTGTAGGCCAGGTGGTTAATAGTCCCAGTCCAGATCTTTTTCGGAACACTTTGTCGTCGGCCAAAGCAAGTAATATGGTCCGCACAGTGACTGAGGATGAAATAAAAAAAGCTATGTTCTCCATTGCCGGGAATAAGGCACCAGGTCCGGATGGTTATACATCTATTTTCTTTAAAAAGGCTTGGGATGTGGTTGGAAAGGATGTCTGCTTAGCGATTCAAGATTTTTTCAAGAATGGCAAGCTTCTTAATCAGCTAAACCACACGGTGATTTCGTTAATTCCGAAAGTAAAGACTCCCGCATCTGTTACTGATTATAGGCCTATATCTTGCTGTAATACTCTGTATAAGTGTATTAGTAAGATTATCATGTCTCGCATTAAGGAGGGCCTAGAAGATATTGCCAACATTAATCAGTCAGCGTTCATCCCGGGAAGAAAGATATCAGATAATATCCTGCTTACCTGTCACACCCTCAAAATCCACACGCGGAGTATCACCGCGAGGTATGTGACGACCAGGATCTTAGCCACTAATTATTTTGAACGGATTAGTTATTGTTATAAACATTAGCATAATTAGTGACCTAATTTAAAATTTCATAAAACGTGGTTCTAGTTTGCAGCGGAAGGGAAAGTAGAACATATCGTAATTTAAAACCACAAGTTTGTTATCATGAAACTTACAAACCACGCACTCCATCCGATTGCAACGTCCGTCCAGAGCTGTATCGAGCAACCTGCAAAGCATGCAGTAGAGTGTCAACATAAAGTTGGCGAGTTCACGTGTTTGTAGTTTTCCAGTTTTTTTTTAATTCCAAAAACTTGTTTTAACCAGTTAATTTATCCGTTTATACATGCGATGGGGAGCTACCCCATAGGTAAGCGACTAAACTGTTTTTACAATACCGAATACTATTCATCCGTACGTTTCCGTAGAGTGCCCCGTTTGTCAATGTTCTATCATCATTGACGGTTGCCAGAGTACATTAGTTCACGCCCGATCCCATACGCGGGCACGGTGTGAGGTTGGTGAGACCTAAATAGCGCTATCAACTAATAACCCGTTCGCCTGACCCCGGCGACTAATCGGTATTAAGAAGTGAGGACTTGAGTGATAGAGTTTTGTTTAGTGTTGCTTGTTGCATCCAGTATAAACAATAATTAACTAAAAGTTCCCAGTAACAAGGGAAGTAAGTAAGTTTGTTCCCAGTAACAAGGGAAGAAAAGTAAGTTTGTATCCCTCACAAGGGGATAGCGTTGTTACCCGTATCCCACACAAGGAGATAGAAATACCGTATCCCGCACAAGGAGATAGTACGCAATCCCAAACCAGGAAAAGTGTTTTGTTCCGTTTCCCAACCACCGGGAACGCATGCTTTAAGTAAAAAGTAGTGAACTCACCTTGGTTTTGCTCGGTTGACAATTTACTTGTGTTAGGTTGGTCAACCATACCCTATTATGGTTTATAAATATTTATTAGGTTCGTATGCAAGTAACGTCACGTATAAATTACACGTATCTAACACTTAGCACGAAATCCATATTTCATATAATGCACATACTTTGCATAATGTACAGTAATGGTAACACGTATCATACCCGCATATATGTTGTTGGGCCTATCCTAATGCATGAACAATTAATCAACAGCAGTTAGACACCAACAGTTAAACATTATCAGTTAAACGACACAGTAACACATAGTCCATAATATCAGTTTGTGCGGCCCAATAACTAAGCAAAGCAGTTCAGTCGAGACCGGGTGGTCTCGACTCGAGATCGTGAGGTCTCGAGTCGTAACCAATAGGTCTCGGGTTGCAAATGGGAGGTCTCGGGTGATGCATGCACGAGTTGAAACCTCGAGTCAGGTCTCGAGTCGAGACCTGAAGATCTCCAGTCGCAACCTTGTAGGTTTCGAGTCCCCTAATGTGCATGCTCGGTCTCGAGTAGTCGTTTAATGGTCTCGAGTCGCAACCTCGCGGTCTCGACTCGCAACCACTGATGCTAGCACAGGTGGAATGCTTCTAGAACATTCTCCAACTTTTGTACTACCCAATCAAATTTCATAAGCAGGTACTATCCAATCAAAATTCACTAACACGTTCTCAACATTCTTTTCTAATCAAATCAAATCAATCACCAGGTTTTTCAATGTTCATCACATATGCAAACTGTTCATCATGTATGGTTTTCACATCCCAATTCATCCTAGACATTATGACCCTATCACTAATTCATCAATCTCATGAATATTCCTAGACTCATCTTCAATCATAATTCAATAAAACTCATTCATTTTGACTTAGTCGCCAATTAAGTAGCAACCATCCTATTACGAAATCATCTTTAACAGGTAGGGTTCATGATAAAAATCACCATTCATCTCAACATAATTTAATATACATATATTCCAACCGCAACATATAACAGTTTACACAAGCCAATACCAATACAATTTCAAACAAATCTTGACTAATTATGACAAACCCACCATCCACACCAAGTCACCATTTCAATAGGTCAATCCATTCAACAGGCATTTTTGTTTAACCTTAACTAACAGAAACAGTATCCCACCATTTTATTATCATTTAAAAATCATCACATCACAAGGAAAAATAACTTAATCAGCTTTTAAAACAAAGTAACTTCTAATCTCTGTATGTACACATGTCTCACAAACAAATGTTTATCATTCTTTATGCAAAATCAGAAAACACAAAGGTACCAGCAGTGGCATTATACTGACCGTGAGGGTTTTCAAACATTGCTGCTGTTGTTACGTCCACTGGCCGGAGCTCCAGCGGCGCCACTGCTGCCGTCGCTACCCCTCAGCCGTCCGGGTCGATGCTCCAGCTGCTCCAACTCGGTGAAATTCATCGGAAAACCATAACCACTGCCATTGCTTCTCCGGACGGCGCCACCACGGGACTGTCGCCGATGCTCGGACTGACGGAAAACGGCTTCTCTCTCTCACCTTCTCTTCTCTGTCTGCAGATGATTACTATCGTACACCACCACCGGTTGGTGGCGGTCAGCTGGTAAACCGAGGGGAGACAGGGGGCTGTGGGATAGCTTAAAGTGAAGAGGGAGGAGGGGGTTCTCAAGGGTGTTATGGGTGTGCGACGGAACAGGAATGGAGCGCCGGAGGGTTCGCCGGAAAAGCTCCGGTGGCCGGTCAGATTTATCGAGAGGGAAAGGGAGGGGATGGTGTGCGGCTGGCGTAAGGGGTGTTAGGGTTTTTCATTTTAAATAATAGAGAGGGTGAGGTTTATGAGGGATTTATGTATGGTAGGGTTTAGTGTGTGTGTAGAAGGATTGTGTTGGGCCTAGCCCATCAGTGTGAACTCGTAGGTTTTGCGTTTCATATAAACGGTTAATCTAACGGTCTTGAGTGTACGTTAAGTTTATGTATTTCTTGCTCCGGGTTATTCGTTTAATGACACGTTCCTCGCGAAGCGGTTGATGTTATTTAAATAACGACGATAATAATAATAATAATAATAATAATAATAATAATAATAATAATAATAATAGTAGTAGTAACAAAAATAAAAAAAATAATAATAATAAAATAATGATAGAATGCTCGTCTGCCGACGATCAGGGTCAAGGGTTCGAGTTGTCACATTCTCCCCATGTTACAGGAATTTCGTCCTCGAAATTTAAGCAAACGTCATACACTACGCTCCATATGTATACATAGACTCCATTACCATACGTAGATACAAGCAGTTTCACGAAAGTCCACCAAAACGAACATGTAATTCACCTAGCACATAAGGTCACATAGCACGAAAAATCACGTAGCATAGGATTCACAAAGTTTGCACGTATCTCACACAGCATAGAATTTCACAAATTAATTATAGCATCTAGAAAACGTACAGGGAAAACCCGAAGTGTCACATTATCCCCAAGTTCAAGAAATTTCGTCCCGAAATTTAGCGCGCAGCCACTGACAAGCTAGTTTGTTTAAACGTTTTCGTGGGGTGTCACATCATCCCCTTGTTGGCTTGAAATTTCTTTCCGAAATTTCAGTTGTAGCTTCAGTGCTGGAAGTAATGTTTGTAGACAACTTGGGATACGTGCGCATCAACTGGTTTTCCCGTTCCCAGGTAAACTCTGGGCCACGGCGTGAGTTCCAACGAACTCGGTCTGTTACTCTACGCTAGAGGGCTTTGATTTCTTGATCCTTGATCTCAACCGGTTCCTCAACGAAGCGTTGTTTGTTGTTGATCACAAGTTCCTAAAAATGAACAACGAATGTTTCATCTGACAGACGCTTCTTCAGATTAGGTACGTGAAGGATGTGTACCGCACTCAGCTCTCCAGGCAGGTTTAGTCTGCAAAGCTACCTTACCGATCCTTTCAGAAATTTTGAACGGTCCAACATATCACGGATTAAGCTCGTCTCGTTAGCCATATCGTACCACACCCTTCCAGGGTGAAACTTTAAGTAGAATCCAGTCTCCGACTAGGAATTCTAGAGGTTTCCTACGCTTATCCGCGTAGCCTTTCTGACGGTCTGGAGTTGCCGTCATGCGTTGTCTGTTCTGGGCAATCCCACCCGTTGTGTCAAGTGCAAGTTCTGGGCCGGTAATTTGGCTTCCGCCCGACACCGAGGTGACCGGCATCTACGTCCGTGCAATGCCTCAAATGATGTTGCCTGAATGCTAGTGCGGTAGCAGTTGTTGGAAGAGAATTCTACAAAAGAGAAGTGTCACTCGTATCCAAGGACGTTAACACGTGTTCTCAGCATGCCTTTGAGTGTTCGGATGGTGCGTTTGGCCTGACCATCAGTTTGCGGGCGATAAGTGGTGCTCATGCCTAACCGTGAGCCAAAAGTCTTTGTGCACGGCTCTGCGATGAATCGGATGCAAAACGTGGGTTACGATCAGATATAAGAGAAGTTGGCATCCCGTACCTAGTATCTACTTCTACCAAGTAGATGGTTGCAAGTTCGAAAACTTATCGGTTTCCTTGGTTGCGTGTCGTTGCTAGCAGACATTTCATCAATGCCTTAGACAGGATGGAATAAGATAGGAGCACCTCGTAGATCATTTTCCAATTGCTGGAGTTGCGGATATTTAAGCATCTCTCGAATGCTAGGTGAGGCTCTTTCAAGTTTAAATCGTGAGGGGTTGCGTATGCGATCGAGGAGAGCGGGCTTCGCGACGTTAAAAGTTGCGCGTTGAAAGCTTAACGCAGGCGGTTTGAGTCGTAGAAGTACCAGGGTAAAGCGGAGGAGTCGTTCGGACTACCTCCGGTTTTCGGAGTAGCTTCAGATGTCGTCGAAAGAAACAGGCGTCGAATTTTTGACAGGATGGAATAATTTCGAGCGTCGTAACTGAGTGTTGATTGTACCGAGTTTGAAGAACAGTGCTTGCGATACCCGTTACTCCTGGGGTGTCCTTGGCTCGTTGCTCCAGCGAGTAACATTCGTAGGAAGCAATTCATCCAAACGGAGATTTGTGCAGGGTAGAGTAGGATAAGGATCATGGAATCCGTGAAACATAATGCAAGTAGCGAGAATTTGCAATAAAGATAGTCGCAATCGATGCGTTCAAACTTGAGGCAAAACATGAGGGCTTTGGAATCGGCAATTAAGGATTCATCTGATGTCGACGAGGTAGCTGGTCGCACACAAGCCGTGGGCGATTAGGATAAAAACGTCGTTTTGCCGATAAGAGGTGTTACGTCAGTATGAATGGCATAACAAGGACCAATGATCGAGAAGGATGGTCGTCGTATGGGTCAGGGGGGGGGTTTAGGTTCACTAAAACGTCTAACAAGATGTTCTGAGCTGAGCCGTATGCGAAAAACGAGTTTGTGATCTCCCAAACCGGTAAGTAACCAAATTTGAATAGACTACCGAAGTCGTGAGGACGAGTCCGAAGTAGTGCTTGTGTCATCGAAAGGCTTCCATGTAAGGTAATAAAAACATGTCTGAAAGGATACGTTTGGATCACACGTCACAATTTTTAAGATTCAAGAAGTTTATTGACTAGCAGTCGAGCTTGCTGAACTTCCCCAAACTAGAGGGAAATATGGTCAAGGTCTCAGTATGAGGGGGGGGGGGGGTTTCGACGTGAAACTGTGAAAACAGGTTTTCAGGAAAGTACGATTGAAGTAACACATTGTTGAATTTCAAGGGATAAAAAGTTTGCTGACTAAAGGTCGAGTTTGTTAAATTCACCAAACTGAAGAGAGATTTGGTCAAGGTTTCTATACGAAGAAACGTGGATGTCGTGATAAAGAAACGATAGGAGCGGGGATACCATCTGAGCAATAAACGCGGATTCGTACGAAAGCTGGGGAAAGGATTCACAGAATCAGGAAAGTCGTCAAACAATAACAGTTCTGACAAATGAAGGATAGGGTAAGCATCAAGGTCGCCGTACTCGTCAGTGGGTTGACTGGCTCGTGTCTTCGTCTAGCCACGCTTCCAAATACGCCGGTTTGTAAGAAAGTTATCAATTCGCTGGGTTTTGGGGCATGCTAAGGTATAAGGTTGTACTTGAATAGGGGTTATCCATGTAACGAGAAATTAGGGGTAATAACTTCGTGGTCGATGGAAATGTGGTACGATTGCTAGTACTGCAATGAGAAGCATTCACCGCGCATGCTTTTCATGTTCAAGACGTGCAAACAGAGACCCGAAAAAATGTAAACTTACTAGTAGGCTTCAAAAATCCAGGTGATCAGTCGTATGAGGGAACAAGTCTCAATACTTAAGTTGGGAAAAGAAATACACAAGTAAAAAGGATGCGAATGACGTCGTCGTTCCTTCTAACATCCCATGATATAGGGGTGGCTCCCCTTCGTCGATTCGTTCTCGTAACTTCTCTATGTGCTTCGTAGTAGACCTTTCCTGGGCAGGTCTTTCGAGTATATGTCCCTCGCGTCGGTTTACAGTCCAGGGATGATGCCAAGAAATACATGGACAAGGGCTTGGAACAACTGGTTCCTTGCCCTTAGTGTATCGTGGTTTCGAACCAGGTTTAGGAGGACTCGCTCCTGTTTAACGCGTAACATGCTAGCCTAGCCTTCGTATGATCCACGGTGTTAAATACTAAATACACGCATACATACTAACACATATATGCTAATTATACGCATACACACATGCGTGTTCACACACATAAGTTATGCACAAGTAAATGCCGTTAGCATACCATTACCAGGTGAGCATCTGAGGTTGACGAACCTTGCAATCCGGAGTGTGGTGTCGTTGTGGTTTTCACTAAAGAACGGTTATAGTCTGGTTTTCATATAAAAATATTTTATTTCCCAAACCAAAAATATTTTATATTTGAAACCTAGTTCGCTATAACCAATGGCTCTGATACCAATCTGTCACACCCTCAAAATCCACACGCGGAGTATCACCGCGAGGTATGTGACGACCAGGATCTTAGCCACTAATTATTTTGAACGGATTAGTTATTGTTATAAACATTAGCATAATTAGTGACCTAATTTAAAATTTCATAAAACATGGTTCTAGTTTGCAGCGGAAGGGAAAGTAGAACATATCGTAATTTAAAACCACAAGTTTGTTATCATGAAACTTACAAACCACGCACTCCATCCGATTGCAACGTCCGTCCAGAGCTGTATCGAGCAACCTGCAAAGCATGCAGTAGAGTGTCAACATAAAGTTGGCGAGTTCACGTGTTTGTAGTTTTCCAGTTTTTTTTAATTCCAAAAACTTGTTTTAACCAGTTAATTTATCCGTTTATACATGCGATGGGGAGCTACCCCATAGGTAAGCGACTAAACTGTTTTTACAATACCGAATACTATTCATCCGTACGTTTCCGTAGAGTGCCCCGTTTGTCAATGTTCTATCATCATTGACGGTTGCCAGAGTACATTAGTTCACGCCCGATCCCATACGCGGGCACGGTGTGAGGTTGGTGAGACCTAAATAGCGCTATCAACTAATAACCCGTTCGCCTGACCCCGGCGACTAATCGGTATTAAGAAGTGAGGACTTGAGTGATAGAGTTTTGTTTAGTGTTGCTTGTTGCATCCAGTATAAACAATAATTAACTAAAAGTTCCCAGTAACAAGGGAAGTAAGTAAGTTTGTTCCCAGTAACAAGGGAAGAAAAGTAAGTTTGTATCCCTCACAAGGGGATAGCGTTGTTACCCGTATCCCACACAAGGAGATAGAAATACCGTATCCCGCACAAGGAGATAGTACGCAATCCCAAACCAGGAAAAGTGTTTTGTTCCGTTTCCCAACCACCGGGAACGCATGCTTTAAGTAAAAAGTAGTGAACTCACCTTGGTTTTGCTCGGTTGACAATTTACTTGTGTTAGGTTGGTCAACCATACCCTATTATGGTTTATAAATATTTATTAGGTTCGTATGCAAGTAACGTCACGTATAAATTACACGTATCTAACACTTAGCACGAAATCCATATTTCATATAATGCACATACTTTGCATAATGTACAGTAATGGTAACACGTATCATACCCGCATATATGTTGTTGGGCCTATCCTAATGCATGAACAATTAATCAACAGCAGTTAGACACCAACAGTTAAACATTATCAGTTAAACGACACAGTAACACATAGTCCATAATATCAGTTTGTGCGGCCCAATAACTAAGCAAAGCAGTTCAGTCGAGACCGGGTGGTCTCGACTCGAGATCGTGAGGTCTCGAGTCGTAACCAATAGGTCTCGGGTTGCAAATGGGAGGTCTCGGGTGATGCATGCACGAGTTGAAACCTCGAGTCAGGTCTCGAGTCGAGACCTGAAGATCTCCAGTCGCAACCTTGTAGGTTTCGAGTCCCCTAATGTGCATGCTCGGTCTCGAGTAGTCGTTTAATGGTCTTGAGTCGCAACCTCGCGGTCTCGACTCGCAACCACTGATGCTAGCACAGGTGGAATGCTTCTAGAACATTCTCCAACTTTTGTACTACCCAATCAAATTTCATAAGCAGGTACTATCCAATCAAAATTCACTAACACGTTCTCAACATTCTTTTCTAATCAAATCAGATCAATCACCAGGTTTTTCAATGTTCATCACATATGCAAACTGTTCATCATGTATGGTTTTCACATCCAAATTCATCTTAGACATTATGACCCTATCACTAATTCATCAATCTCATGAATATTCCTAGACTCATCTTCAATCATTATTCAATAAAACTCATTCATTTTGACTTAGTCGCCAATTAAGTAGCAACCATCCTATTACGAAATCATCTTTAACAGGTAGGGTTCATGATAAAAATCACCATTCATCTCAACATAATTTAATATACATATATTCCAACCGCAACATATAACAGTTTACACAAGCCAATACCAATACAATTTCAAACAAATCTTGACTAATTATGACAAACCCACCATCCACACCAAGTCACCATTTCAATAGGTCAATCCATTCAACAGGCATTTTTGTTTAACCTTAACTAACAGAAACAGTATCCTACCATTTTATTATCATTTAAAAATCATCACATCACAAGGAAAAATAACTTAATCAGCTTTTAAAACAAAGTAACTTCTAATCTCTGTATGTACACATGTCTCACAAACAAATGTTTATCATTCTTTATGCAAAATCAGAAAACACAAAGGTACCAGCAGTGGCATTATACTGACCGTGAGGGTTTTCAAACATTGCTGCTGTTGTTACATCCACTGGCCGGAGCGGTAGCGGCGCCACTGCTGCCGTCGCTACCCCTCAGCCGTCCGGGTCGATGCTCCAGCTGCTCCAACTCGGTGAAATTCATCGGACAACCATAACCACTGCCATTGCTTCTCCGGACGGCGCCACCACGGGACTGTCGCCGATGCTCAGACTGACGGAAAACGGCTTCTCTCTCTCACCTTCTCTTCTCTGTCTGCAGATGATTACTATCGTACACCACCACCGGTTGGTGGCGGTCAGCTGGTAAACCGAGGGGAGACAGGGGGCTGTGGGATAGCTTAAAGTGAAGAGGGAGGAGGGGGTTCTCAAGGGTGTTATGGGTGTGCGACGGAACAGGAATGGAGCGCCGGAGGGTTCGCCGGAAAAGCTCCGGTGGCCGGTCAGATTTATCGAGAGGGAAAGGGAGGGGATGGTGTGCGGCTGGCGTAAGGGGTGTTAGGGTTTTTCATTTTAAATAATAGAGAGGGTGAGGTTTATGAGGGATTTATGTATGGTAGGGTTTAGTGTGTGTGTGTAGAAGGATTGTGTTAGGCCTAGCCCATCAGTGTGAACTCGTAGGTTTTGCGTTTCATATAAACGGTTAATCTAACGGTCTTGAGTGTACGTTAAGTTTATGTATTTCTTGCTCCGGGTTATTCGTTTAATGACACGTTCCTCGTGAAGCGGTTGATGTTATTTAAATAACGACGATAATAATAATAATAATAATAATAATAATAATAATAATAATAGTAGTAGTAGTAGTAACAAAAATAAAAATAATAATAATAAAATAATGATAGAATGCTCGTCTGCCGACGATCAGGGTCAAGGGTTCGAGTTGTCACATTACCCAGGAATTAATGCATAATTACCATCGTAACAATGGACCACCGAGATGTGCTTTTAAAGTTGACATTCAAAAGGCATATGATACGGTTGATTGGGGATTCTTGGAGAATATTTTACGTGGATTTGGGTTTCACCAGAAAATGATCAAATGGGTTATGGTGTGTGTTACTTCCACTACTTTCTCTTTGGCTATAAATGGGAATCTACATGGCTATTTTAAGGGGAAGCGGGGTTTACGCCAGGGGGACCCTATGTCTCCATATCTTTTTACTCTGGTAATGGAGATCCTCACTCTGATTCTTCAAAACCAAGTTGACGAAAACGCTGAGTTTAGATTCCATCATAAATGTGAGAAGCAAAGGATTATTAACTTATGCTTTGCAGATGATTTATTCTTGTTTGCTCGTGGTGATCCGAATTCAGCTGCAGTTATTCTAGAGTCCTTGAATTTATTTAAGGATATGTCGGGGTTGGTGCCTAGTTTGACGAAGAGTACAGCCTTCTTTGGTGGTGTTCCGAATTATGTAAAAGATCAAATCCGTAATATAATGCAATTCGAGGAAGGTGTTCTTCCGGTGCGGTATCTGGGAGTCCCTCTAATCTCTTCTAGACTGATATATAGTGATTGTATTTTTTTTTGGGTAAAGGGTTACCCCGGTGATTCTATTAAAACAACCGCAATTAAGTACAAGTAGTGAGAATGTGTTCCCCACTAGTTCATATACAGGACATGCCCCAAATATGTAAACCAAACAAACCAAACAACCTATGACACCCCATAACCTAGCCTACTATACATCATGAAAATATATCAAGTAGACTCGACAAACCAAAACAAAATAAACCCTCATCCGCCATCATCAAAGATGAAGTTGCCACAAACTGTCAGCCCCTTCACACGAACCAAAAAGAGACTATCCATTGGAGACCTTTGTAGTAGAGGTGCTTGCCCCTGGTTTTTCCGGCTTCCGAACGCCCAAAGTTTCATCATACACTACCTCAACTTCATCAGCATCCAGATCTTCACTACAATGCTGCCCCATTGTTCTGTTTGTTCCAGAGTTAAGCGCACTAAAAGGGTTGTGAGTCTGAATTGAACCTTTTCCACCCTTCATATTAGTAGAAGAAGATGTATTCCCAACCATTTTCCTGTAATTCAACGGTTTATATTCAAATTTTGGTTTTTGAGTATTAACCGGAACCCCACTTTTCCTACCCGCTTTCCTATTCGTAACCTCAGTGTAACCATCCCCATCTACTATAGGTGCTTTAGGAAGGGGTTTAGGAGTAGGACCAACCTGTTTAGGACAATCACCACTATCATGACCAAAGACACAACAATGAGCACATCTCGGAAGCTTCCACTCATACTCCACCTTAATCTTTTCCGTAACATAATCTTCACCATCCAAATCAGGAATAGCCATAGATATCACCTCCTTGAATCCATGTTCAGCTGAAACTTCAATAAGAGCCCTTGCATAAGAACTCCTACCCCAATTTTCAGAACACATAGAAGCTGTATAAGAATCAAGCAACATAGGAGAACCAATTTTTGAGGCCAACATGCTCAAACCATCATCGGTGTAAGCTGCAAGAGGAACATCATGCAATTTTACCCAAACTGCAACTTTCTTGATATCTTCCTTTCTAAGGGTAGTAGTAGGGGACCAAGTGTTAAGAAAAAGAGGTTTGTTCCGAATCAGCCAAGGACCCCCTTCAAGAACATTATTCATACCCTGTCTATCTTCAAACTTGAAGAAGAAAAATCCATTCGAATTCATCATAATTTTCTGAAAACCATGTTTTTTCCAATTTGTTTTCACAAAATATTCAACAACCGGATAAGCAATTCTATCCCCCAGGAAGTAACCATAAAGAGTATTAGATAACCTGTCATTTACCTGGCGAACAGAATCAATCGGTACCACTACATCCACCCCATCCAAAGAGACATCTGATTTTAGTGAACGAAAGTTTATTTTAGGAACTTTAGCATCCGAACCATTGGCATTACTAGCTGAATTCTCACCATTCGGATTTTGAGTTGAACCAACCCCCATCTTAGCACCTCCTTGCTCGGCCTGATTGTTTAGGATCACATCCGCATAGGATTGATGTTGGGTTTTATTATTATCTCCCTGTTTCAGACTTTGAGCTGGGGAAACAGGACTCACATCATTAAGAGGTAGCACAAAAGCTACCTTTCGTTTATCAAAGACCTTCGCATAATTCTGATTAGGAGAATCAGAACAGCCAATAGCGTGATCAGTATCATTTAGCGGTAGCATAAAACATACCTTCTTATGCGGCAATTCAGAAGCCCTAACCGCCATATTTGACGTTTGTCTTGGTTCAAATGGTTTTCCGTCAATATTCTTGATCTTTCTCGCAAACACATTTGAGTTTTCTGCATTTTGATCATCCATAACAACAGTCACAATAAGGACTCAAAACAATAACCAGCCGAAACCCTAGAGCAGAATGGACTAGGGACTGATTTGCCAAAGCTGATAGCCAAGACCTTCAAGCCATACGTATACCGAGGATTGAATCAGTTTATGTTGTGACTGAACTGCAATCAATCAGCGAAATAAGGGATTTGAAACTGCCGAAACCCTAATGCACATCAGACAGCCAAATATGTATTTAGATTCAGCCGATTAATCCCCGTATTCAGATCTTCAGCCGATCGAAAGACAAACAAAATAGAAACCCTAAAAAACGATAACCCTAATCTGATTTCAAATGAATAGAAACGAAGGAGCAATTCAGGATTCCTTACCAATAAAGAAATCAAACCCCCTAGTTGCTAATCAGAATCAATCACGATCAGGATTGGATTGAAAGACCTAGGATCTCACGATTTCTCCCAATTCGCCCTGTTTTGGGGTGATTCATATGTATCAAAACGATATATATTGATTGTAAAAAGCTGGTCGAAAATATGGAAGCTCGTATCACTGATTGGAAAGCTAAAAGCTTATCCTTTGCTGGCCGGCTTCAACTTATCAGATCAGTGTTATCTTCTATGCACATTTATTGGGCTTCCGTATTTATTTTACCGAAACGAATTGTCCAGGATCTTGAAGATAGGATGCGAAAATTTCTTTGGGCTCAAGGTAATAATATTAAGGGCAAGGCGAAGGTGAAATGGAGCCGCGTTTGTTTGCCTAAGAATGAAGGTGGGTTGGGTATTCGGAGAATCTCTGACATGAATAACGCGCTTATGGTAGCTCATATTTGGAGTCTCCTAACACATAGGGAATCCTTATGGGTTAAATGGGTCCATTCGTATCGTATTCGTGATAGAAGCTTTTGGGATTTGCCGATCCGGAATAATGTCACATGGGGTTGGAGAAAGATGTTACAATTGCGGCCAATCATACGACAGCATGTATGGAGTAAGCTGGGTGATGGTGCTAATACTCTTGTGTGGTTCGACATATGGGATACATTATGTCCATTGAATCTTTTTATCACACCTCGAATGATATCTAATGCGGGTTTCAGTATGGGGTGCACGGTTGCAGACATGGTATTAAATGGCGAATGGGCTTGGCCGAACTCTTGGATATCTAGAGTTCCTGCTTTGCAAAATCTCCCTATGGTAGTGTTAAACTCCTATGCTCAGGATAGGATTATTTGGCGTTCCAGAGAGGGTAATGATATGGATTATAGTACGTATAACGTGTGGAATGACATTCGGCAAGTGCAAGATCAGGTCCCATGGAATCGGTTGGTGTGGTTTTCTCAAGCTATCCCTCGCCATTCATTTATTATGTGGCTTATTATGTGCAAGAAACTAAAAACACAGGATATAATGAGCAAATGGCGTGCATCGGGTAATGCAAACTACAATCTCTTGTGTTGTTCCTTATGTACTTCTGGACCGGACTCGCATGCTCACCTTTTTTTCGAATGCAAATTTGCAACGAAAATTTGGTATGGAGTTCGGGAGAAAGTGGGTATGCGAAATATCAGAAATACATGGGAGGAAATCATGGTTCACTTAATGCAGCATGTGGATTCTAACCAAGCTACTAACATCATTGCCAAGTTAGTGGTGGCGGCATCCGCTTATTTTGTTTGGCAGGAACGGAATAACAGGCTATTCTCTTCAAAAACAAGGAATGCGGATCAACTTATAGAGGTGATTTTAATGACCATTCGAATGAAACTACACACAATGAAGTTTAAAAGAACAAGCCATGTGACTCAAGTATTACTAGAGTGGAGTTTACCAAGAGAATTGCTTATGGATCAAGATGAATGCGGCTAAGTTATGAGTGTGTTTTTGCTGTAACTGTTGTTTTGGTTCGTGTTTGTCAAGTTTGACTTGTGTGCATTCTGTGCGTGTTTGATAGTTTTCGTGGTTTGTGTGTGTACTCTAGTAATGGCATGTCATTCTAGAGAACTGAGGTTTACTTTATTCCTCACTTGTTTTATTTTGGTTGATGAATGAAATTTAACCGGGGTAACCCTTTACCCAAAAAAAAAAGAGATCAAATCAGCTATGTTTGCTATTGGTAATGATAAAGCCCCAGGTCCTGATGGGTACGCAGCGGCTTTTTTCAAGAGTTCTTGGGCGATTGTGGGAACTGATGTTGTAAACGCCATTATGGATTTCTTTAATTCAGGTCGGTTACTTCAGGAGATAAATCATACACTTATTGTTCTTGTGCCAAAAATGACTACTCCTGCTTCGGTAAAGGATTTCCGTCCTATTGCTTGTTGCAATGTTATTTATAAGTGCATTAGCAAAATTGTGTCTGATCGCTTGAAGGTGGCTCTAAATGACATTGTTAGCATCAATCAGTCAGCTTTTGTTCCGGGTAGGAAAATTTCGGATAACATTCTTCTTACGCAAGAATTAATACATAATTATCACAGAGATTATGGCCCTCCAAGATGTGCGTTTAAAGTTGATATCCAAAAAGCTTATGATACTGTTGATTGGAATTTTCTTGAAAATGTGTTACTGGGTTTCGGGTTCAACCAGAAGATGATAAAGTGGATTATGCTTTGTGTTTCTACCCCGTCATACTCTATTTGTGTGAATGGTAGTGTTCATGGTTTCTTTAAGGGCAAACGTGGCTTACGTCAAGGAGATCCAATATCTCCTTACTTATTCACATTGGTTATGGAAGTCTTGACGTGTACTTTACAACATGTATCTTCTATTGATTCGTCCTTCAGATTCCATAACAAGTGTCAACGCCAACGTATTATCAATCTTTGCTTCGCGGATGACTTATTTCTTTTTGCTAGAGGAGATGTGAACTCGGCCAAATGTATTATGAATGCTCTCTCTCAATTCACACGTATGTCTGGGTTGATTCCAAGTGTTCAAAAGAGTACCAGCTTCTTTTGTAATGTTCCTCAGCATGTCAAATTGGCTATCCTAGGTATTATTCCTTTTGTGGAAGGCGAGTTACCGGTCAGGTATTTGGGAGTTCCATTAATTTCATCTAGGCTCCTATATAAAGATTGTAGTATCCTGATAGAAAGGTTGGATAAGCGTATTATGAATTGGAAGAATCGGCTTCTATCTTTTGCGGGTAGATTACAGCTTATATTATCCGTTTTATCCTCTATGCATATTTTTTGGGCTTCTGTGTTAATCCTTCCAGCTAGGGTTATCAAGGAGCTAGAGAACAGAATGAGGAATTTTTTGTGGTCTCAAGATGGGTCCTTTCAAAGAGGAAAAACAAAGGTCTCGTGGAAATCTATATGTCAGCCGAAATATGAAGGAGGCCTTGGTTTGCGAAGGATTCAGGATGTTAATAGAGCTCTCATGGTTTCTCATGTATGGAGCATCATTACCAGGCGAGATTCTCTTTGGATTCAATGGATTTATTCTAACAGGTTAAGGAATTCTAATTTTTGGGAGTGTAGAGTTCCTTCGGTTTGTTGCTGGAGCTGGAGGAAAATTCTACAGTTACGTCCGTTAATCAGACATCCTGTTTGGTCCAAGCTTGGCGATGGTAGGATGACTTCTGCGTGGTATGATCGTTGGTGTGAATGTGGGCCGTTGGCGACTTTTATAACTCCTAGGATTATCTCTTCGGCTGGGTTCTCTCTTCATGCTTCGGTCAATGAGATATGGGTGAATGGTTCTTGGCGGTGGCCTACGGCTTGGCGAGACATGTTTCCGGTCCTGATTCAGCTTGATAACTTGCAGATTAATCCGAATAGAGGTGATAGATTTCTTTGGAAAGATGGTGACAATTTAAATGAGCATTCGTCTTCGTGTGTGTGGCATTCTATCAGATCTAGGGAGACGGAAGTGGAATGGGTGAATGTGGTATGGTTCTCTCAATGCATCCCTCGGCATGCATTCCTTATGTGGCTTATCATGCGCAGGAAGCTTTTGACTCAGGATAAAATCTTACAATGGGATTTATCTAGAAGGAAGAACATGAATATGATGTGTTGCTTACTTTGCTATGCGAATAATGACTCTCATGATCATCTATTCTTTGAATGTAAGTTCTCTACTCAAATATGGTGTGCGGTTAGGGATATGGCGAATATGGATACAGTTGACCCAAAGTGGATAGATGTTACTGCTTGGCTTCTAGCTAGGGGTGCGTCTAAATCAGCTTCCAATTACTCAAGCCGGCTTATAGTGGCAGCGACAGCTTATTTCATTTGGCAGGAGTGAAATGCTAGATTGTTTAAAAATCAGACCAAACCACCGGATGTGATTATCTCTACGATTCTTCAGACGGTTAGGTATAAACTTATGGGAGCTAAATACAAGAACACGGATAGAGTGAAACGCTTTCTAGAGCTGTGGGATATTCACGAAGACTCGATGCTTGACGATGGTGGCTAGTCTCTTTGTTTGTTTTTGAAGTTGTTTTCTAGATCATTGTCTAGTGGGTCTTGAATTGTGTTTTAGACGTTTGCTGTTTAGCTTGTTTACTATCATGGGGGTATGTCCCATGTTAGAACTAGTATGGGCAAACCATACTACTTGTTTTATTGTTTTGTGAATATATAGAATCACCGGGGTAACCCTTTACCCAAAAAAAAAAGTTCAATTTTTGGGTCATATTGTTAACAAGCAGGGTATTCACGTGGATCCTTCCAAGATTCCTGCTATTAAGGATTGGAATACACCTACGACACCTACAGAAGTTCGTTCTTTTCTTGGTCTTGCTGGTTACTATCGACGATTTATTTCGAACTTCTCGAAGATCGCGGTTCCACTCACTGCTTTGACTCAGAAGAATAAGCCTTTTTCAGTGGGGACCTAAACAAGAAGAAGCGTTAATTATTGATTTTACAAATGGAGTGCTCTGGGTGATTTTGGGCGATTTTGGGAAAATCGTGAAACCCTAGTTTTCTTCAATCCAATCCTGGTCTTGATTGATTTTGCTTAGCAACTAGGGTGTTCGATTCTTTACTGGTAAGGAATCCTGAACTCCTTCGTCTCTAACCAATTGAAATCAGATTAGGGTTTACGTTTTTTAGGGTTTCGGTTTCTTTTGTTCTACGATCGGTTGAATTCAGATTACGGGGTTTAAAGGGCTGTTTCTTATTACTTGTTCGGCAGTCCGATTGTATTAATGGTTCAGCAATTTCAAATCCATTCGTTCGTTGTTTTACCTAAAGGGCTTGGCAACCAGTCCTTTCGGGATAGCGGACAAGAGTGGATTCCTGGAAGAGGTTAGTCGGGTTTGGGGTACCGATTTTTCGGGATATGCAATGTTTAAGGTGGTAAAAAAACTTAAGCACCTGAAGGGTCCTATGCGTAAACTCCTGTTTGATCAAGGAAATTTACATGACAAAGTTAATAATATGAGGAAGCTACTGGAGGAGTGCCAGTACGAGTTGGATAGGTGTCCGGGTGATGAGGACTTAATCAATAAGCTTGATAATGTTCTTCGAGTCTATAAGGAGGCTGTTCGGGATGAAGCGTTGTTTTTACAACAGAAGTCGAAGCTGGATTGGCTATCTATGGGTGATTCTAATACTAAATATTTCCATAACGTGGTAAAAGCTAAGAATCATCGTAGCCTTATCTTTTCTATTCGGGATTCGTCCGGTCAGTTGTTTGAAGGTAATGATGTGCCGCTGGTTTTGGTTGACCACTACTCGAAGTTTTTTGGTTCCGAGATAGACACTCCAGTGCAGCCTACTCCCGATTTATTTGTTCACAGGTTGTCGGATGTTAAGGCTCAAAACATGGTTCGCCAGGTTTCTGATGATGAGATAAAAGCAGCGATGTTTTCTATTTCGGGGAACAAAGCTCCGGGTCCGGATGGGTATACGTCTATTTTCTTCAAGAAATCATGGGATATTGTGGGTCAGGAGGTGTGCAAGGTGATTCGGGATTTCTTTCGTAATGGGAAATTACTTCAGCAACTGAACCATACTGTTATTTCTCTAATCCCTAAGGTTTCTACACCTGCTTCAATAACAGATTATAGACCGATTTCTTGTTGCAATACGCTCTATAAGTGCATTAGTAAGATCATCTCGAACCGTATTAAAGAAGGGTTAGGGATATTGTCAGCATCAATCCGTCTGCTTTTGTTCCTGGTAGAAGAATTACTGATAATATCCTGTTAACACAGGAACTTATGCATAATTACCATCGGAATATTGGGCCTCCTAGATGCGCCTTTAAAGTGGATATTCAGAAAGCCTATGATACGGTGGACTGGAGATTCCTAGAGACTGTGTTAGTGGGATTTGGTTTCAATCCGAGAATGGTTATGTGGATTATGGCTTGTGTCACATCTACAATGTTTTCGATTGCGATGAATGGGAACTTGTATGGTTACTTTAAAGGAAAACGTGGGCTTCGTCAGGGTGATCCAATGTCCCCTTATCTTTTCACTTTGGTTATGGAGGTTTTGACATTGATTTTACAAAAGCAGGTGTCGATCTCGTCGGAGTTTCGATTTCATAATAAATGTGAAGACCAAAGAATTATTAACTTGTGCTTCGCTGATGACCTTTTTTTGTTTACTAGAGGGGATCCGAAATCGGCTAGGCTTATTATGGATTCTCTTAAAAGTTTTAAAAACATGTCAGGGCTTGTGCCGAGTATGTTGAAGAGTATTGTCTTTTTTGGTAATGTGCCGGATTCAGCCAAAGCGCGTATTCTAGATATTATGCCATTTGAGGAAGGGGTGTTACCGGTCAAGTATTTAAGGGTTCCACTTATTTCTTCTCGGCTTATCTATAAAGACTGTAAATGTTTGGTGGAGAGAATGGAAGCTTGAATAACTGACTGGAAAACTAAATGTTTATCTTTCGCTGGGAGGTTACAGTTGATCAGGTCAGTGTTGTCTTCTCTGTATGTTTATTGGGCATCGGTGTTTGTGCTTCCAAAACGTATTATCCATGAGTTGGAGGAACGAATGCGTTTGTTTTTATGGACCCAAGGGAACCGAATTAAAGGTAAGGCAAAGTTCAATTGGAAACATGTTTGTTTACCGAAAGATGAAGGGGGGTTGGGTCTTCGTAGGGTAGGTGATATGAATAACGCCCTTATGGTCACGCACATATGGAGTCTGCTCTCTAACCGTGAGTCGCTATGGGTGAAGTGGATACACTCTTATCGTATTAGAGGTAGGAATTTTTGGGATGTGCCGATTAAAAACAACATAACTTGGAGTTGGTGGAAAATGTTAAGTCTTAGACCCACTATTCGAGATCATATATGGATGAAGATGGGTGATGGTACGAACACAAGTGCTTGGTTTGATAAATGGGATGTTGTTTGCCCAATAAGTAGTTTTATTACGCCCAGAAGTATAGCGAATGCAGGTTTAAGCATGAATGCTCGGGTTGCGGATGTTTTTGTAAATGGAGAATGGGTTTGGCCTGTGTATTGGTTTAATCGTTTTCCGATGCTGAATGATTTACAAAGGCCGGTATTAGTGCCATCTAAAAACGATAACCTGGCATGGTTTACTTCAAATGGTCGAAACTTGGATTTTAGCACATCGATGGTTTGGGAGGATCTACGGCATTCTCAACAAGGGGTGCACTGGGCGAACTTGGTTTGGTTCCCTCAGGCTATTCCTCGTCATTCTTTTCTTGTGTGGCTTCTTGTTCTTAAAAAGTTGAAAACTCAAGACGTGATGAGTAGATGGAATTCGGATAATGCTAACTTGCGCTTGTTATGCTGCTCCTTATGTGTTAGGGGTCCTGATTCGCACGAGCATCTGTTCTTTGAATGTGATTTTGCCAAACAGGTTTGGTATGGAGTTCGCGGTAAAGCGGGTATGGAAATCATTCAGAATAAATGGACTGATATTTTCGATTATTTGCTGGATATAGCCAAGTCTCACATGGCCGAACACATCATTGCGAAAATAGTGGTGGGCGCAACAGCTTATTTTGTTTGGGAGGAGCGTAATCGGAGGCTTTTCACGAACAAGAGAAGAAATAAGGATCAACTGGTAGAGACTGTGCTTTCCACGGTGAGAATGAAACTGCACACGATGAGGTTCAAGCAGTCCACTCATACGGCTAGAGTTTTGCAGGATTGGAGTCTCCCGAGAGGTCTCTTAGTGGCGGATGATGATTGTGGCTAAGTAGAGTGTCTTAATTGATATTGATAGAGATCGAGTTGTATTGGTGTTTTTGTTTTTGCGTTTAGCTTGTTATGCTTGTTGCATGTTTACTCTTGTATGGCATGTCATACAGGAGAACTGGAGACGTATAGTCTTCACTTGTTTTATTTGGTTGGTTGGTAATAAAATTTAACCGAGGTAACCCTTTACCCAAAAAGAAAACCAGTCCTTTCGTTCGTGTTTCGTGTTTCTGATTCATGGATGGAAACAGTGCCGACAACGCAAATGTCTTCGCTAGGAAGATTAAGAACATTGACGGAAAGCCTTACGAGCCAAGACAAGCTTTACGTATGGCGGCTAGGTTTTCTGATTCTCCGAAGAAGGTAAGATTTATGCTACCGTTAAATGATGAGCTTCATGCTGGTCGTTCTGATTCTCCAATTCAGAATTACGCTAAGGTTGTTGATAAACGGAAGGTAGCTTTTGTCCTTTCGCTAAATGATGTGTGTCCTGATTCTCCAATCCAAGATCAGATTCCGGGAAGTCATTCGCAACATCAATCTTATGCTAGTGTGGTCTCAAATGATCAAGCTGAGCAAGGTGATGTTAACATGGGTCTCGGTTCAAATCAGAATCAGAATGGTGATGGTATAGTTAGAAATGCCAATGAACTGGTTGATCAAGCTCCAAAAGTCAACTTTCGATCTTTAAAATCAGATATTTCATTGGATGGAGTGGATGTTGTGTTACCAATTGAGTCCGTTCGTGAGGTTAACAACAGGTTAGCTAATACTCTTTATGGGTACTTCTTGGGGGATAGAATTGCTTATCCGGTTGTTGATTATTTTGTGCGAACAAATTGGAAAAAATATGGTCTACAAAAAACTATGATGAATTCAAATGGGTTTTTCTTCTTCAAGTTTGAAGACAGAAAGGGTGCTTGAAGGGGGACCTTGGCTGATTCGAAATAAACCAATATTTCTTAACATTTGGTCTCCTACAAACAACCTTAAAAAAGAAGATATAAACAAGGTCGCGATTTGGGTTAAAATGCATGACATTCATCTAATGGCGTATTCTGATGATGGGTTAAGCATGCTGGCGTCAAAAATTGGTACTCCTGTGCGGTTGGATACGTTTACTATTGCTATGTTTAAGGAGGCTTGGGGTCGGAGTAGCTATGCTAGAGCTCTCATTGAAATCTCGGCTGACCAGGATTTTAAAGAGGTTCTAACCATGGCTATTCCTGGATTGGAAGAGAATAAATATGTTACCGAGATGTGCCCACTGCTGTGTGTTTGGGCATGAATCAGGGGAATGTCCTAAACATATTGGTCCGAGTCCAAATCCTCCTTCAAACAGGCCGAGAGTAGACGCGGATGGTTTTACTGAAGTAAAGGCTAAGAAGAGTGCAAAGAAGAATGGTTTCCAAGTTAATAATCTGAAACCTAAGTTTGAATATAGAGCGGTGGATACAAAGAAAAAGGCAGGGACTGCTATCTATGCGAATGAGAAGGGCACTAAGTCATCGAAGTTTCAAACACATAACCTGCTTAGTGCTCTCGATTCTGATAGGGGGAATGCTGGTCCCATCCAAAGGAAAGATAAGGGTGGTCGAGAAACTAGTGAAGAGTCTGATGAGGATGAGGTTGAGGTTATCTATGATGAGACTGCAGAGTTTTTGACATTGGGTACGCATCCTAAGTCTTCCAGATCAGGGGCAAGCACCTCTTCCACAAAATCTTCCAATGGATAGTTTGTTTTTGGTTCGTGCCAGGTGGACGCCTCTTGGTCGCAACTTCATTTTTGATGATGGCGGATGAAGTTGTTTTGTTTTAGTTTTTGTCTACTAGATTGGTCATTATCATGATATGTAGTAGGCTAGTTTGATGTGGTGTCATAGTTTCTTTTGTTTTATTTGCATACATATATGGGGCATGTCCTGTATATGAACTAGTGGGGAACTCATCCTCACTACTTGTACTTATTTGGCGGTTGTCTATATATAGAATCACCGGGGTAACCCTTTACCCAAAAAAAAACAAGAAGAAGCGTTCCAAACGCTGAAACAGAAACTTTGTGATGCTCCTGTTTTATCTTTGCCCGATGGAAACGATGATTTTGTTGTCTATTGTGACGTGTCGAATCTAGGCCTTGGTTGTGTTCTCATGCAACGAGGCAAAGTTATAGCATATGCGTCAAGACAATTGAAGATCCACGAGAAGAACTACACCACTCATGATCTTGAGTTGGGTGCTGTGATTTTTGCTCTTAAAATCTGGAGACACTATCTTTATGGCACGAAGTGTGTGGTTTTCACAGACCACAAAAATCTTCAACACATTGTAACACCACGTAAAAATGTGTCCAATTATATAAAGACACGTGTCCTAAACTCTAAATATGTGAAAGTTTGAGTTTAAAGGACTAAAGTTGACAAACGATGAAAATATGTGTCCGAAGGGACTAAAACTATCAACATGCCAAACTTGTGCCTCTGAATGACCATACACGAAGAATATATTCTCAAACGAGTAATTAATTGAATATAAGAAGCCGTTTGTGAAAATAATCGGATGATTATAAACTACAGGGGTTAAACGTGTCAACATGTTAATTCTTACCTCTGAGTGACCTTTTAACGAACCCGAGGCTTCGTAATATTCAAATATACTCTCAAGAATAAGTGATATCAGTTTCACGTGGTTTCGAGATCGTTATACAAGTTTTCAAGATTATGGGTTAAAAGTGTCAATGTTGCTTCGAATGGGGATTCTGGTAAGAATAATGATGACTTTCAGGTTGTGGGTGCCAAAAAGAAGAAAGCTAATAACCAAGGTCTTCATATGAAAAATCAGAAGCCTAAGTTAGTGTATAAACCAGTTGTGAACCCTAAGCCAAAATCGTCCTTGAGGAAGCCGACGAACAATCAGGTTTCAACGTCAAACCCCTTTGATATCCTTAAGGACGATGATGGAGGTCAGGGGGTATTACTGTGGGTCGTCTAGAGAAGAAGGCCACGCAGACTTATGACAAGCAGGAGTCAGATGAGGAGGAGGTCGTTGAAGTCTACAATGAAACTAATGAATTTATGACTTCGGGGACACATCCTTCATCTTCTAGAGCAAGGGCAAGCAACTCCTCCACAAAGGGATCCGATGGTTAGACATGATGTGATTCGTTTTAAGGGGTTGCCGGTTTGTGGCAATTTCATCTTTGATGATGGAGGTTGAGTCATTTTCTGGTTTTGGTGTGTCTTGGTCGTGTCTACTTTGTTTCTTGATGTAAAGTAGGCTAGGTTTTGGGTTGTCTTAGAGGTTTTGTTTTTGTTTGGTTTACATATATGGGGCATGTCCTGTATATGAATTAGTGTGGAACACATCCTCACTACTTGTACTTAATTGCGGTTGTTTTTAATAGAATCACCGGGGTAACCCTTTACCCAAAAAAAGTGTCAATGTTAGGAAACTTATGTTTACGGTGATCGTTTAACGAAACCGGGCCTAACGGAGTTTGGTTATACTCCCATGATCCTCTACAAACTAACTTCAAGGGCCTCTTATGCCAAAAATGAAGTTAAATAAAGTTACCAAGGACCAGGGACTGAATCTACCAAAGTTGAAACATTTTTAACCTGAAAACAAGGTTGTCGCGGCCCGCGTAGACTCCCCTTGAGTCCTACGCGGCCCGTGAGAGACTGCCCAGCTCAGAAATATGTTGCCAGCTGCAAGTTTCTGCTCATAACCGACTTAATCTCTTCCAAATCAAAACCAGGAGCATGTTGTCGATTTTATTATACCACTAGGACACCTGGGGTGATCCTAAACACCCCCATAACACCTGTATTGATCTTTTTTTTTGGGTAAAGGGTTACCCCGGTAAATTTTATAAAATAAACAATAAGTACACAGGTGTGCCTGACATAGCACACACAGCTAGCCTTGGCATACCAAGACTAGGAACCCCAGAAAACAGACACAACCAGTTATCATCACGAACAGTTAAAAAGAAAACACAGCCCAAAAACATGACCTCACCAACTAAAAACTAACTAAATACACTCCATAGGATCTGAGTTATCCCGGGTCCTCATCCAGCGCCCTTGAAGGGATCTGCCACTTCTTCAGAACTTTGTTATGATCACCATGCCCTTGAAACTTGAAACCCATCAACCGAAGCCTAACTGAATTTTTAATCTTCTCGGACACCTGAATAGCCGAACACTCTAATCGGGAGAATAGTCGGTTATTTCTTTCTTGCCATATGAATAAACCGAAGCTGCCAGCACCAATTTACACACAACTTGTTCCACCTTCGTAGAATTCGAATGCTGGTTCATCCAATCCGAGATAGAGCTCCAAGATTCACTAACATTATCCATATCCACCATTGTTTTAATGTTAATCCATACATGTGTAGCAAATATACACGAGAAAAACAAATGATCTCGTGAGTCACGGTCGCAATGACATAAGGGGCAACACATCAACCTTAACTTTGTTTCACTACCCGCTTCCCAAACTTTCAGCCGATCTTGAGTTTTCAACTTATTTTTTATAACCAGCCATAACAAGAAAGAATGCCTCGGAATACATTGGCTGAACCAAACCATGCTACTCCAATTAGTAGGATCATTACGCGAACGAATGGTATGCCACACTTCCAATGAACTATAGTGCCGACTGCCGATCATTACCCTCCAAATCCTTCCAAACCAAACGGTCATGAAGCTGCATATTAAGCTGATCAAGAGTCAATCCAATTAAAACCGGATATGTATCATACCATGCTTGAGGCCATTTCCATTGCCCATTCTCATCTAATAAATCCGCAACAAAAGATTGGAGATTAAAGCCCGCATTAGCAATGTGTCTCGGTGTTATAAAAGCCCTGAGGGGACTAAGGTGACACCAGTTATCGCTCCACGCATTCGTTTGCATTCCACTTCGAATAACCTTCCAAAAGAAAGGCCGAACAATATTGCGAATTGATAGAATCTTCCTCCATCCCCAGCTCGTGCTACCCCTACATTGGACCTCCCAGAAACTTTGATTCTTCAATTTATGAGCATAAATCCATTGCACCCAAAGGGATTTCCTTTTAACTAGGATACTCCAAATATGATTAGTAATAAGAGCTCTGTTGACATCCCCAACTCACCGAATTCCTAATCCACCCTCCGACTTAGGCAAACAAATATCATTCCATGCCACCTTAGCTTTAACCGTACCAACATTGCCAGCATTCCAAAGAAAACGCCTTAAACGCTTCTCTAAGTCATGCCATTCAAGTATAAATAGGTCCTTATGTTGCCATTTCATTTGCACACTTCACTTGAAATCAATCCTACTCTCTCATCTGATGGTTCCTCGCCATAAAGGGAGCTTACTCTTGTAGAAAAGATAGCTAGGACCCTTTGTAAGTGTCTTAGCCCCCTCTTTAGTTCAGTTTTTAATTTAAAAACCGAAAAGTCAAAGTTATCGTAATCTGACTTTGACCTTCGGTTTAAACTCAAATGGTCCAGCCACTGTTCGAGATGAATGTGGTTATGTGACCATAATTAGGTAGGTGATTAAACCTTAAAAGGGCACCTCCTAATTATTTCGTTTGCTTAGTTAATTGTCGGGTCAAACTATTTAGTTAAAAAGTCAAACTGGACAGAATTATAAATAATAATAAAAACTGATAATACAGAGGTTATAAATTATATTTTAACACTCTAATAACTTAGTAATTATTATTAGAACATGTTCAAACAGGTTCAACCCGACAATTCTAAGTTTAAGGTCGGTTCGCAACCTAAAGTCGCAAAAGCTTGACTTTTGCTTTGACTTTCAGTTCTGACCCGATTGAGCTTAATTCTTCCATGTTTTAAGCTTCCATTAGGACCACATTATGTTGTAGTATAACCCTCTGGAGTTATATTACCTAGTCATTTGTATTCTGAATTATATGCTAAGTTTCGTTATTATGCTTATAAATGCCCATTTTGCCCTTTTGTCATATAAACGAGATTTTTGGAAATGTGAAAGGACAAAAACCTTTATTACTGATATATAAGTATGTCCCAAAAATTTGACATCAGTTTCTGGTCTCAAACTAAAGTTATGCAAGATATCGTAAATTGAAACTTTTTATTAATTAAATTACGCTATCTTGCATAAGGCATGTTTAAACATGGATTTTGACCCAAAACTCATTACCTACTATTAAGATATTATTTTTAGGGATTTTTAGGATTTTTGGTTAGATTATAAACTGACCATAGCTTTGAGTTCTTGTATAATTCGGTAAATGACGATAATACCCTTTTCATGCATAAAATGAGATTAACATATGATTTTAATACCAAACCTTTTCCTACTGATATTATACATTAAATAAAATATTTTGAACACTTGAGACTAATCAAAATCTCAGATTTCCATAAACATATTAATTATCGTCAATTAGCGATTTTCAGGCTAATTTTTTTTTTGGGTAAAGGGTTACCCCGGTGATTCTATATATTCACAACCAAAAAGCACAAGTAGTGTAGAATGCCTACACTAGTTCAATCATAGGACCCCATGAAAGTTACAACCAGAAAAACAAAACAAAAACAACCACCAAAAGGACGACCACTAGACTACTCTAGAAACAAAACACGAAAGATTACAAAACTCAATCAGCCGCCATCATCATGCAGTTATGTACCATTGATCTCCCAGTCCCCTAAAAGCCTTCGTACATTTTCACAGTTCTTCAGCTTCGCTCCCATCAGTTTGTAACGCACTTGTTGGATAATAATTTCACTAATAGTTTCCGGAGGCCTCAACTGGTTCTTGAATAATCTAGCATTACGCTCCTGCCAAATCAAGTAAGCACTAGCCGCTACCAACAGTTTAGCAACGTAGACAGCCGCAGATTTCGATTTGGATCGATCAAGCAACCACTTAACAATATCGTTCCACTTAGGTTGCACCGAATCCATATGTCACACCCCGACCACGTAGAACATACAAAACGTGGCGGAAACATCGGGGAGTGTTGTAACAGAATTAATTGTTTCAAATCCATGGCAAATGAAGTTTCGTTTTATTAATTAAAAGTATTACAATGTCTTAACAAACAACGAAGTACAACATAATTAACTAGTCTTGCATCTTTTAATGTCACTAAGGCACAGGTCCGCCTAAGTATGTCTTGATAAGTCCTATGCTTCATCTCCTGAAAACACATGTGAAAATAGGTACGTCAGCATAAAAATGCCTGTGAGATACATAGGTTTTGTGAAAATAGAATTCATGACTTAAGTTTAAGAAAATGTTTAGTCATGAACCTTGTAATTTGCTTTGTCTTGTAAATCATTTGAAAAACGATAAGATCAGATGATATGTATAAATAAGAGAATAATGTATGGTTAAATGAATAACCATTGTAAAATGAGTTTGTATAAGATAAGTTGTTTGTAAATCAATGTCTTGTGAAAATTATGTTATTTGTATAAAATGTTATATGTCTCAAACTGAAATGATTCAAATAACGCTACGATAT
Organism: Helianthus tuberosus; assembly: GCA_030545235.1. Lineage (NCBI taxonomy): Eukaryota > Viridiplantae > Streptophyta > Magnoliopsida > Asterales > Asteraceae > Helianthus > Helianthus tuberosus. The sequence continues at coordinate 54,278,721 of CM060403.1, read as the reverse complement.
GTAATACCATACAAACACTTATATATAGGAAGTACCAGCGGCGTATCCACCATGCTTGTATCATATTACACACGCATCGTTAAATCACTTAATCAAACCAAACCACCAAAGTAATGTTTAACAATTGTAGAAATGTTTATGTATTGTCAAATACGGTTCACACGGTTCACAGATACAAACGGTTCACAGATACAAACGGTTCACAGATATAAACGGTTCACAGATACAAACGGTTCACAGATACAAACGGTTCACAGATACAAACGGTTCACAGATACAAATGGTTCACTGATACAAACGGTTCACATAGTCAAATGATTTCAACGGTTCACATAGTCAAATAGTTATAAACGGTTCAAAATGTAATATAATGTGTTCATATACTGGACGAGCATATGCAACAAAATGTAATGTAAAACGATGTACTAAGTACGCACACAATGGGCATACATAGCATAAAATGTATTGAAATCATGTACTATAAATGTACTAAAGAACATAGCAAGTATATGATGTCAAAACAGAAAAGCATGAAAGTAACAAGTAGGCACATGTGTTTCACCCCAAAACAGTTTGGAAAACAGTAAAAGAGGGGTCTATGTACTCACTTGAGATTGCTTAGTAGTCCTTGAGTAACAACCAAACAATGCTAGAGATCACGGAAATCAAACGGCACCTAATATAGGTAACTATGTTAATAAACCGGACCTAAATCGGAAGATCTGATAGAATGAGGGTTCGTAAACCAAACGAGTATAGAGACTCGTGTCATATGGTTTAACAAAGCCTACATACTAAATGAAACCTTAATCTAATAGCTTACGACCCATTACGACCCGTTTAGGTAGCTTATGCTACTTTAACGCGTCGTTCGCGTGAAACGCGTTCGGACCGCCTAACTAGCCCTATGACAAGTGTTATATGCCTAAACATGTTACATAATCAGTTATGTGACAAAGGTTTAGGTTACATATGCTTAATTACCAATTATACATGAAAAGGGTATTCTGGTAATTTACCTAAGGCATATAAACTACCTATCATACAACTACTTAAACGTAGCGACCATAAGGTATAACCTCGGAAGGTTATTCCCTACCTACTATGGTCACCTAATGTGTTTGGTCGGATCCTAATGATCGACCAAATGGGTCGGGTTCGAGGTATAAACGATTTATCAGATCGCTTACCCTACGACCCTAGACAACGTGGTAATCAGTAGGCATAGTCCCTAGGGACTATAACCAACGTGATTACACTCACGTTGCGAAGTTCAAACGAACTTCGCATTGACCATAAGCTGGTCAACGCTGAAAGTCAAACAAAGTTTGACTTTCGGACTCGAAAAGCAATAAAAGAAAGAAAAGAACGAAAGAATACTTACGAAGGGTCCCCGAATGCTAATCCCGATCCAAGTAGCTCAGGTATGAAACAATGGTTTCAACTTAGAGCTTCTCAAATCAGAATTCTTGTAAGTTTTGCAATGGGGTGGATGGGTATTTATAGGAATACCCGAACCGTTAAGATCGTTTCATGGAAACCGTGCTCGAATCTTGTGCGTACACTTGTCACAAAGTTGTGGTAACTTAAAAATGGTCCTAATGAGCTGAATGTGCAGTTGTGAGTGTGTGGATGAGGTTTAAACAGCTGGAATCAGCTGACTAAGCGTTCTTATCTGATCAGGAAGGCTGAGGCGGGCCGCCTAAGATTTAAGCTTGGCTGAGGCGGGCCGCCTAGCTCTTCAGATCAGAAAACAAGTTTCAAATGTTGCAGTTTCAGTCCCTGTTATGTGTTTAAGCCATTTCCGACATGTTTAAGGCCCGTTAAGCCAACTTTAAGGCCCTAACATGATGTCTAAACATTGTGGACATGAAACATGCTCAAAAATATGTCGGATGTTGGTTCGTTTGGTCGTACGAACGCGATGTTCGCTTAATTACGACGGAATGCGCATAAGCGCGAAAAGCGATCCAAATGACGCGACGAATGGATTTTTCTTATGCCAAACACTAAAGTAAAATGTTTTAGTGCTTACATAAATTTTTGGATGTCCGGATGTATTCAGAACGTAAGTTATGCGCGAAAATGCAAACTTGTGCACTTTTTGACGCTTTTAGTCCCTGAATGACCCAAAAGTTTATTTTAGCATATCGAACACCTCAAAGCTTATTTCTAAGCTATGTAAAGGATATTTATGGTATGTTTAACTTATGGTCATGTTCCGGAATGTCTGTTACAGTTCAAATTGGCATACTTTCGCAGTTTGTCAACTTTAGTCCCTGTAAGCAATTAAACTAGATTTTGCCATACCAAAGCCTTCAAAACTTATTTCTAAGTTATGTAAAGGTTACTTAAGGTATGTTAAGCCTATTTCACTATTCCGGAGTGTTCGTTGCATTAAACTGGTTATATTTACGCATCAGTGCGCGTATAACCTTCCAGAAAGCGATTTAGAGCTTGAAATTGAACAAGAATTGATATGTGCAAATGATGCACATATTTATACAGATCCCAAGTATGAAATACAATATTTCATTGGCTTGGCAGTTGTTTGATGGTTGAAGTGACACAGGTGTTACAGTCTCCCCTACTTTAGGAAATTTCGTCCCGAAATTTATTCGTAGGAGTCCATTTGTGACTTTGTGTTAAATAACCACCAGAAATATGTAAGGCATAATCCTGTCATTTCCTTAACGGACATTCTTCAGAACGAAAATGAACTGACGGAGTCATTTTCCTCAACGAGTATTCTTCAGAAGCGGAAATGAAGGAATAAACAAACGGGGATTCATTTCCTCAACGGAAAATCTTCAGAAACGTAAAATGAACTTACGGAGTCATTTTCAACAAGTGTTTCATCAGAAATGGAAATGAAGATGATAGACAAACGGATATTCATTTCCTTAACGGAAAATCTTCAGAAACGAAAATGAACAAACGGAGTCATTTCCAACAGTTGCTTCATCAGAAATGGAAATGAAAATGATAAACAAACGGATATCCATTTCCTCAACGGAAAATCTTCAGAAACGAAAATGAACAAACGGAGTCATTTTCTACGGTTGCTTCCTCAGAAACGGAAATGAAATGGATAGACAAACGGATATTCATTTCCTTAACGGAAAATCTTCAGAAACGAAAATGAACAAACGGAGTCATTTTCTACGGTTGCTTCCTCAGAAACGGAAATGAAAAGGATAGACAAACGGATATTCATTTCCTTAACGGAAAATCTTCAGAAACGAAAATGAACAAACGGAGTCATTTTCTACGGTTGCTTCCTCAGAAATGGAAATGAAAAGGATAGACAAACGGATATTCATTTCCTTAACGGAAAATCTTCAGAAACGAAAATGAACAAACGGAGTCATTTTCTACGGTTGCTTCATCAGAAACAGAAATGAATAGAGTTAACTTCTAGGCACATGACAAAGCTCACTGTGGTTTCTGTGCACTAAATTCCATAATTATGTATGCATCCATAATTACGTAATTCCTTGCACAGTCTGCACAGTTTGTCTTGTAATGTTCATAAGCACATAATCACATAGTTGTTTAACTTGGTTATTAATTTGTTATAATTTGTTATCGATTGAGAACGGATATGGAAACCAGTCAATGGACTTCGATGTCCTCTGGGATCTATCTGAAGAGATAGGAAGATCTCCCAAAAATTCGATTTTGTTTTCAAAGAAACGTAATAGTCGAATTAAGGAACACAACAATTTTAGGATTCACGGAAATACCCTTAGGTACCCTATTAAGGATTTATAGTGGTACTTTGGGTATTCGTCCAGTGTTGTAACTTGCGCCCTGTACTTCGTTTCCTTAGAATAAACGGGTACTTAGGAATTTCGTGGAAACGCAAGAGATTATAGAATGGGAAAATTTTGGGGGTAGTTTGTCCTTCAAGGAATACGGTTCCTTGATTGTCGGTATTGTAAGAGATATGTTGTTTATACATACAACCACATAAATACATTGCAATGTAAATAAAGGATTTATTTATAAACAATGATAACAACTGTTTCATGGACCATTACAACAAAAGAAAATAATACATAAGACGTGATTATTTCTAAACGATGTTGTCGGTCAGATGCTCATCCCTGTGCTGGATTTGCATTAGCAAGTTTTGGGCAATTTCTTTGGAAATGACCCATCTCGCCACAGTTGAAGCAAGAACCTGGTAGAAAACGACCTTGAGCAGGGTTGTTGCCAGCTTGGTTTTGTGCAGCTGCAGCTGGGCAGACTCTTGCTGTATGGCCTATAAGTCCGCAAGTTTGGCATTTGCGGCACTTCACAGCAGCATGATGATGTAGGCCACATTGGTTGCACAAGGGTGCAGTTCCGTTGTATGGCTTCCTAGCAGGGGGTTGAGCTGGTTGGTTGGGGACGGCTTGATCATTGTAAGTAACCATGGCAAAGTTCTGAGAAGCCTTTCGCTTCTTTGGCCTCTTAGGGGATCCAGTCTGTTCATCCATGGTCTTTGATTCCTCGTTTGGGTTCGATTCCTCCACCGGTTTCTTGTCACCTTTTCGGAAAAGTTTACCTTTCCTGATCTTTGATTCAGTCAAGGTTGCAGATAGCTCAATGGCCTGTCTAACTGTAGTAGGGTTGCTACCAGTCACGATGTCTTGTATTGAGTCAGGGAGGCCGTCAATGTACTTTTCTATTGCCTTATCCAAAGGCGTGACCATGTTTGGGCATAACAGACTTAACTCTTCATAACGGTCCGTGTAGGCTCGATGCTCACCGCTGTCTTGCTCCAGATTGTCGAATTCCCTTTCCAAGGCCCTGATCTCGTGACGAGGACAGAATTCCTTCATCATAAGGGCCCTAAGTTCAGCCCATGTCTGTGCTAGAGCAACTTCTGCACCACGATCTCTCATAACCCCGTTCCACCACGTAAGGGCTCTCTTCTGGAACACACTCGAAGCAAACTCGACCTTGCGATTGTCAGTACACTGCACGTGGCGGAAAGTATTCTCAATGCTCTCGAACCATTGAAGAAGCCCAGTCGCTCCCTCAGAACCACTAAACTTGAGTGGTTTCGCCGAGTTAAAACTCTTGAAATTGCATGGACCATTGTTGTTGTTGTTGGCTTGATTCCATTGAGCAAAGAGGTTTGGGAATTGAGCAGCCATTTGCTGCGCAATGATTTCTGCCAGTTCGGCAGTCGCTATCTGGCTTTCGCGTCGAGGAGGCATTCTAAAAGAGGAAACATGAAAGGAAACGAGTGAGAGAATTAGACGAAAAGAATGAGATGAAACAAATCTGATGAAAGCAAGGATAGTGGTCATTTGTTTGTTACTACAAAGCAACAAACGACACACAGTGACTAATCAAAGTAAATGAGTCAAAAATAATGTATCGCGAAGACATGCTCGCCTATAAGTGAACACTCATCCCAAGAATTCCCAGGTAAGCACAACTGGTCTCGCGTCTGATGAGATGTATACGAAGTGCTTGCCTAGACAGAAAACCCAGAATACAGGCATTCACCCTTCCAGTTTGCACGTGTTCACATTATTTAAAACCCAAAACCTTGACGAAATTTTGAAAATTCAAAGGGGTTCAAAACCATATAACAGAGGGTTCAAAACCTTACAATAGAGGGTTCAAAACCTTGTAATCAATCATCCTAGAACAGATGATTAGTTTTCAAAGCGGTTTTGAAATTTATGTTCTTGTTGTGGTAGTCGCCTAAGGATAGGTGACGGTATTGTTTTATGACTAAACGCAAGTAAACTCGCGTTAGGGTCCTAGAAAAGTTATAGACTAGGTCAAAGCATTACTAATAACCTAATTCCCTATAACCATTGGCTCTGATACCATCTTTTCTGTCACACCCCGACCACGTAGAACATACAAAACATGGCGGAAACATCGGGGAGTGTTGTAACAGAATTAATTGTTTCAAATCCATGGCAAATGAAGTTTCGTTTTATTAATTAAAAGTATTACAATGTCTTAACAAACAACGAAGTACAACATAATTAACTAGTCTTGCATCTTTTAATGTCACTAAGGCACAGGTCCGCCTAAGTATGTCTTGATAAGTCCTATTCTTCATCTCCTGAAAACACATGTGAAAATAGGTACGTCAGCATAAAAATGCCTGTGAGATACATAGGTTTTGTGAAAATAGAATTCATGACTTAAGTTTAAGAAAATGTTTAGTCATGAACCTTGTAATTTGCTTTGTCTTGTAAATCATTTGAAAAACGATAAGATCAGATGATATGTATAAATAAGAGAATAATGTATGGTTAAATGAATAACCATTGTAAAATGAGTTTGTATAAGATAAGTTGTTTGTAAATCAATGTCTTGTGAAAAGTATGTTATTTGTATAAAATGTTATATGTCTCAAACTGAAATGATTCAAATAACGCTACGATATGTAATACCATACAAACACTTATATATAGGAAGTACCAGTGGCGTATCCACCATGCTTGTATCATATTACACACGCATCGTTAAATCACTTAATCAAACCAAACCACCAAAGTAATGTTTAACAATTGTAGAAATGTTTATGTATTGTCAAATACGGTTCACACGGTTCACAGATACAAACGGTTCACAGATACAAACGGTTCACAGATATAAACGGTTCACAGATACAAACGGTTCACAGATACAAACGGTTCACAGATACAAACGGTTCACAGATACAAATGGTTCACTGATACAAACGGTTCACATAGTCAAATGATTTCAACGGTTCACATAGTCAAATAGTTATAAACGGTTCAAAATGTAATATAATGTGTTCATATACTGGACGAGCATATGCAACAAAATGTAATGTAAAACGATGTACTAAGTACGCACACAATGGGCATACATAGCATAAAATGTATTGAAATCATGTACTATAAATGTACTAAAGAACATAGCAAGTATATGATGTCAAAACAGAAAAGCATGAAAGTAACAAGTAGGCACATGTGTTTCACCCCAAAACAGTTTGGAAAACAGTAAAAGAGGGGTCTATGTACTCACTTGAGATTGCTTAGTAGTCCTTGAGTAACAACCAAACAATGCTAGAGATCACGGAAATCAAACGGCACCTAATATAGGTAACTATGTTAATAAACCGGACCTAAATCGGAAGATCTGATAGAATGAGGGTTCGTAAACCAAACGAGTATAGAGACTCGTGTCATATGGTTTAACAAAGCCTACATACTAAATGAAACCTTAATCTAATAGCTTACGACCCATTACGACCCGTTTAGGTAGCTTATGCTACTTTAACGCGTCGTTCGCGTGAAACGCGTTCGGACCGCCTAACTAGCCCTATGACAAGTGTTATATGCCTAAACATGTTACATAATCAGTTATGTGACAAAGGTTTAGGTTACATATGCTTAATTACCAATTATACATGAAAAGGGTATTCTGGTAATTTACCTAAGGCATATAAACTACCTATCATACAACTACTTAAACGTAGCGACCATAAGGTATAACCTCGGAAGGTTATTCCCTACCTACTATGGTCACCTAATGTGTTTGGTCGGATCCTAATGATCGACCAAATGGGTCGGGTTCGAGGTATAAACGATTTATCAGATCGCTTACCCTACGACCCTAGACAACGTGGTAATCAGTAGGCATAGTCCCTAGGGACTATAACCAACGTGATTACACTCACGTTGCGAAGTTCAAACGAACTTCGCATTGACCATAAGCTGGTCAACGCTGAAAGTCAAACAAAGTTTGACTTTCGGACTCGAAAAGCAATAAAAGAAAGAAAAGAACGAAAGAATACTTACGAAGGGTCCCCGAATGCTAATCCCGATCCAAGTAGCTCAGGTATGAAACAATGGTTTCAACTTAGAGCTTCTCAAATCAGAATTCTTGTAAGTTTTGCAATGGGGTGGATGGGTATTTATAGGAATACCCGAACCGTTAAGATCGTTTCATGGAAACCGTGCTCGAATCTTGTGCGTACACTTGTCACAAAGTTGTGGTAACTTAAAAATGGTCCTAATGAGCTGAATGTGCAGTTGTGAGTGTGTGGATGAGGTTTAAACAGCTGGAATCAGCTGACTAAGCGTTCTTATCTGATCAGGAAGGCTGAGGCGGGCCGCCTAAGATTTAAGCTTGGCTGAGGCGGGCCGCCTAGCTCTTCAGATCAGAAAACAAGTTTCAAATGTTGCAGTTTCAGTCCCTGTTATGTGTTTAAGCCATTTCCGACATGTTTAAGGCCCGTTAAGCCAACTTTAAGGCCCTAACATGATGTCTAAACATTGTGGACATGAAACATGCTCAAAAATATGTCGGATGTTGGTTCGTTTGGTCGTACGAACGCGATGTTCGCTTAATTACGACGGAATGCGCATAAGCGCGAAAAGCGATCCAAATGACGCGACGAATGGATTTTTCTTATGCCAAACACTAAAGTAAAATGTTTTAGTGCTTACATAAATTTTTGGATGTCCGGATGTATTCAGAACGTAAGTTATGCGCGAAAATGCAAACTTGTGCACTTTTTGACGCTTTTAGTCCCTGAATGACCCAAAAGTTTATTTTAGCATACCGAACACCTCAAAGCTTATTTCTAAGCTATGTAAAGGATATTTATGGTATGTTTAACTTATGGTCATGTTCCGGAATGTCTGTTACAGTTCAAATTGGCATACTTTCGCAGTTTGTCAACTTTAGTCCCTGTAAGCAATTAAACTAGATTTTGCCATACCAAAGCCTTCAAAACTTATTTCTAAGTTATGTAAAGGTTACTTAAGGTATGTTAAGCCTATTTCACTATTCCGGAGTGTTCGTTGCATTAAACTGGTTATATTTACGCATCAGTGCGCGTATAACCTTCCAGAAAGCGATTTAGAGCTTGAAATTGAACAAGAATTGATATGTGCAAATGATGCACATATTTATACAGATCCCAAGTATGAAATACAATATTTCATTGGCTTGGCAGTTGTTTGATGGTTGAAGTGACACAGGTGTTACAGTCTCCCCTATATTAACATCACTAATCCGACGAATACCTAACCCACCCTCAAACTTAGGAACACACACCGCTTTCCAGGAAACTTTGGCCCGACCTTTCTGAAACGCACTGTCACGAGACCATAAAAATTCCGCATCAAAGCCTCCAAATTAAGAATCACCCGGTTCGGCAGAATAAAAACAGAAGACCAGTAAATATGCATCGAGGACAAGACAGAAATAATAAGTTGCAACCTGCCTGCAAATGAAAGTAATTTATTCCTCCAATGCAAGATACGTTTTTCCAGCTTCTCCACCATCACATAACAATCTTTATAAAGCAATCGCGAAGCAATAAGAGGCACACCCAGATATTTCACAGGCAAAGAACCCTCCTTAAAAGGCATAATATTCAAAATAGCAGTTTTCACATAAGATGGCACATTAGAGAAAAAAACTGTACTTTTCTGAACACTAGGCAACAAACCCGACATTTTTGTAAAGGAATCGAGGGACTTCATAATACACCTAACTGAGGCAATCTCACCTTTCGTGAATATAAACAAATCGTCCGCGAAACATAGGTTGATAATCTGTTGACGTTCACACTTATTATGAAATTTAAAAGAAGTGTCAATCCTAACCGCATGTTGTAAGATGGCCGTAAGAACCTCCATGACAAGAGTGAATAAATAAGGAGAGACGGGATCTCCTAGTCTTAACCCCCGGTTACCCTTAAAGAAACCATGAATCTCACCATTAACACACATTGAATACGTGGTAGTGGAGACACAAACCATAATCCAATGAACCATGTTAGGATGAAACCCGAAACCAACCAAAATACTCTTGAGAAACTTCCAATCGATAGTGTCATAAGCCTTCTGAATATCAACTTTGAACGCACATTTAGGGGGGCCAATATTACGATGATAGTTGTGCATCAACTCTTGCGTTAACAAAATATTATCAGAAATCTTTCTACCTGACACAAATGCTGACTGGTTGACACTTACGATGTCGTTTAAACCCACTTTAATTCTATCAGCTACAATCTTGCTAATGCATTTATACAATACATTGCATCAAGCAATCGGACGATAGTCCGTAACCACAGACGGGGAGGAGGACTTAGAAAGAAGAACGATAAGTGTATGGTTTAATTCCCGAAGAAGCTTCCCTGTAGCAAAAAAATCAATAACAGCATCCGACACTTCACTACCCACGATAGGCCAGGCACCTTTAAAAAAACCAGCGGTAAAACCATCGGGACCTGGAGCTTTGTCTGACCCAATCGAAAACATCGCCTTCTTAACCTCTTCAGCTGTAACTGGACGAACCATATGAGCTGCTACGTCTAAATCCAACGTTTTCGTGAATAAATCTGGAGCAAGCCTAAGCGACGAGTCACCCGGGCAACCCAAAAACTTCTCATAATGGTTAACAAACGCTACCTGAACCAGGTCATCCTCATACACCTTCCCACTAGCATCCTGAATAACATCGATACGACTATAGTGAATTTTGTTTTTAAGAGACGAGTGGAAGAAAGCCGAATTCATATCCCCAGCCGCCAACTAGTCCACCTTGGACTTTTGCTTCAAAAATCGCTCTTCATCTAATAAAGCTTCCTGATAGTCACGACGGGTATTAGTTTCCTCCTCCCGAAGTAACACACTAGACGGATCCTTATCAAGATCTCGCTGAATCCCATCAAGTTTATCCCGCAAGCCTTGAACTTTTTTGTGCAAATTACCTTGCTGAAATAGTAACACACGAAGAGGAGACTTTAGCATCCGAAGTTTCTTTACGATAGAAAACTGATACACACCTCTAATACTCGTATCCCAAATTCGCTTCACAATGACTAAAAAATCAGGCTTATGAACAAGAAAGTTAGCAAACTTGAAAGACCTGTGTTTAACTTTCCCAACTTCCGGAATCTTGAGAACACACGGACAATGGTCCGATAACCGAGTCGGATAAAACACCGCCACCACATTTGGAAACTGGGTTATGAACTGAGAATTCCCCATCACTCTATCAATTTTTTTCATCAAACCAATCCCCTTCTTTGGCTTCTGGTTCCACGTAAAGTGGATACCCGAACGATTCAAATCCAGCATCTCAATATCATCGACTCAAGCTTGAAAGTCTCTCATGCTAGCCGAAACCGACGAACACCCCATAGATTTATCTTCAAGATTCAAGGCAGAATTAAAATCACCTAGCATGACCCACGGATCATTACGGACAAAAGCTTTATGCAGAGAGAGATGGCCCCATAACTCTCTACGAGAAACATAATAGTTTGCAGCATAGATAATCGAACAGAACACCATTTTCTTCTCCTGTTTAAATATCAGTTGCAAGTGCATGACCTGATCCGACTGAAAAAGCACCATAACATCAAAAATAACAGGATTCCAACCAACAATAATTCTTGTACCTTTCTTACACCGAGCCCCATTAGATGTCCAATGCCAAGACCGAAACACCGACTTGCATATCTTAGAAAGATTACTCGGATCAACGTGGGACTCAAGAATAGCACATAAGCTTAAATTGAAATCCTTTACTGCTTGACGAACCTCAGCTTGCTTAATGGGGCAGTTCAAACCCCTAATGTTCCAAGAGGCAATGCTAACCATTATTAACTAGTGAAGAAGGAGTGCTTGCCCCTTTTTTATTATCATTTTTAATAGTTTTTTTTTTGGGTAAAGGGATTTACCCCGGTGATTCTATATATTCACAACCAAATAAAACAAGTAGCGTGGAGAATCCACACTAGTTCAATCATGAGACATGCCTCATGAAAGTAAAACCAAAACAAACCAAAAGCGCAAAACACAACCAATAAAATCAAACTAGACACACATCTAGAAACGACACAACTTAAAACCCTCTACTCATCCGCCATCGTCCATAAGATCCCTTTCTCGAATTCCCCAATGACCAAGAAGTCTGCGCACCTTCTCTGTCTTCGTCAGCTTTAGCCCCATAATTTTGTATCGAACCGTTTGGCCTATAATCTTTCTGATAGTTTCTGGCGGTCTTAATTGGTTCTTGAAAAGACGAGCATTCCGTTCCTGCCATATGAAGTAAGCAGTAGCCGCCACTAAAATCCTAGCAACATAATTAGCAGCCGATTTGGAATTCGCACGCACCAGCAACCAGTTCACTATATCCTCCCATTTATTATCAACTAAATCCATGCCCACTTTTTGCCTAACGATACCCCAAACTTGAGAAGAAAACTTACATTCGAAGAATAGATGACAATGAGAATCATTATCCTCATCACATAATAAGCAGCACATCATATTCATATTCTTCCTTCTCGTGAAATCCCATTTAAGAATGACATCTTGAGTCATTAATTTCTTCCTCATAATCAACCACATTAAGAACGCATGCCTTGGAATACATTGAGAAAACCAAACCACTTTGCTCCACTGGGTCTCCGAGTCACTATGTCTAATCGAATCCCATATAACCGAGGCCGAGACTTCATTAAGGTTCCCTCCAACCCGCCATCGAACAGTATCAACTTTATTAGGTTGAAGCTGAATATAATCTACCTGGTTGAGAACTGGGTATAATTCCCTCCAAGCCGTAGGCCACAACAAGGCATCATCCGTAACAATATCCGCAACTGACGCGTCTAACCGAAACCCTGCATTTGTTATTGATCGTGGGGTTAAAAAATCACCCAGCGGACCTATATCATTCCACGTATCATACCATGCTGAAGTGGATCTCCCATCGCCAAGAACTGACCAAAAATACTTCCGCACCGTCGGACGTAACTGAAGGATTTTGCGCCAGCTCCAACAACAATTATTAGGGGTTTTGCAAATCCAGAAACTTTTTCCTTTTAGTCTATAGTCATGAATCCAATCAACCCAAAGAGAATTCCTTTTTGTAATAATGCTCCAAATGTGGATCGCCATAAGAGCTGTATTCATATCCCCAATCCGCCTAATCCCCAGGCCACCTTCATATTTAGGCAGAGTAATCGAGTTCCAAGAAACTTTTGCTTTACCATTTTGAAACGTGCTTTGTTGAGTCCATAAAAAGTTACGCATTCTAGCTTCTAGATCATGGACTACACGAGTCGGTAAAATAAACACGGAGGACCAATAAATATGCATCGAAGATAATACCGCAACCACTAGTTGTAACCTCCCTGCAAACGAAAGCAGCTTGTTTCTCCAGCTCGAAATTCTTTGCTCTAGTCTCTCAATCAAAACACCACAATCCTTATACAAGAGCCGAGAAGAGATAAGGGGCACGCCCAAATAACGAACCGGAAGCTCTCCTTGCACAAATGGCATAATATTCAGAATCGCATTCTTAGTATTACCAGGTACGTTACAGAAGAAGACTGTACTTTTCTGAATACTAGGTACCAAACCTGACATCTTTGTAAAGGTATCTAAAGAAGACATAATGCATTTGGCTGATCCAACATCGCCTTTTGCAAAAAGGAATAGGTCATCCGCAAAACATAAATTAACAATTTGTTGTTTTTCGCGTTTATTATGAAACTTGAAAGACGAATCTATCCTGGTAGCATGCTGCATGATACCGGTCAAGACCTCCATAACAAGTGTAAATAAATACGGCGAAATAGGATCCCCTTGCCTTAGACCCCGACTACCCCTGAAAAAGCCATGAATATTCCCGTTGACACAAATAGAGTATGACGTAGTAGAAACACACACCATAATCCAATCCACCATCTTTCTATGAAACCCAAAACCAAGCATCGCAGACTTTAAAAAATTCCAGTCGACTGTGTCGTACGCCTTTTGTATATCAACCTTAAAAGCACACCTAGGCGGGCCAACATTTCCTTGCCTCAAAAAAGCATCCAACTCATAACCGTCCGCCTCGTTATAAACCTCATCCACCTCATCCTCCTCCACATCAACAGGAACCTCACCTGACTTGTTACCACCAACTTCCTCATTAACACTTGGATCATTAAGAACATCGAACGGATTCGACGATTGAAAGTTAGGCGCGGACGACCCACTAACCTGCTCTTGATTCTTCTTAGATACCACTGGCCTATATTCGAATTTTGGCTTAGGCTTGTTAACCGGGAAACCAGTTTTCCTAGCAATCTTCTTTCCATGAACACCTGTATAACCCTCCTCATCAACCACTGGCTTCTTACCAACCCTTGTAGCATTACGGACATTACCCTGATTTTTAGGCTGGTCAGGACAACTGTCATCAGAGTGACCAAAAACACAACAATGGGCGCATCGCAAAGGGTACCATTCGTACTCAACAGACATAGATTCCTTAATAAATCCCTCCCCCTCAGGTTCAGGAATCGCTAAAGTGACCTCCTCTCTTAAACTCTTGTCAGCCGATACCTCTATTAAGGCTCTCGCATAAATACTACGGCCCCACATATCCATGCACATCGATGAAGTGTACGAATCCATAACTTTCGGCTCACCAATCGTAGTTGCAATCATACTAAGACCATCCTCCGTATACGCAGCAATCGGAACATCATGAATTTTCACCCATATCTGCACCTTTTTGACTCCTTTTTTTTCCAATTTAGAAGTGGGGCTCCAAATATTTAGAAAAAGAGGTTGTGAACGAATAATCCATGGGCTATCCTTTAAAGCATTCAGCATACCTGCCTCATCCGAGAACTTGAAGAAAAAAAAACCGTTAGCGTTCATCATAGATTTCTGGACACCATATTTCTTCCAGTTATTACACACAAAGTAATCCACGACTGGATATGCTACACGATCCCCCAGGAAATAACCATACAGGGTGTTTGCCATCTTATCTTGAACTAACCGCACAGATTCCCTTGGAATAACAACATCACAACCCTCATGCACACTTTCACTAGCAAGAGCACGAAAATTCAGCTTTATGGACTTGTTTGCAAGTAGCGAATCAGCATATGATCTAGGTTTTGAAGAACTGCCATTGTCCACCTTGGCCCCCATGTCCCCTTCTTGGCCGTCTTTCCTATTACTCGAATCCTCACACTCCGATCGATCCAAGTCTAGACTAACCGGAGTAGTAACCTTAGTAAGTTCATCGATGATATTTATCTTTTTGGGTTCAGTAACAATACCACGACGAGGTAACATCGGATTGCCGTCAATGTTGACCACACGACTAGCTATTCCCTTGACTGATAAAGGAGGTTTACCACGATCTCCCGTAACAAAATCAGCAGAACTTTTACGATCATCCATGCAGAAAAACACAACTCTCTCCTTAGAACAAACAGCGAACAACCATGCACATGAAACCCTAATACACCAGCGGCACAAAGAACGAAGAAAACAGAAAGAAAAACCCTAAACTAGCAAACCCTATCCCATGGACACTCGACGAAGTGCACACAGAATTATCAGGCGGCGATGAAGAACAAACAAAAAAACCCTAGATTAAAATCGATTCAAGAATGCTAACTAGTTCGTTATAGAAGATTGAAAATCAACCTCTAATCACAGACTGTTATACATTCAATCACGAAAAATCTTAGGCTCCATGAAGAACAGAAAATCGCCAAGCTAGAGAGAGAGAATTAGGGTTTTTTTTGCTCGAACCCATTCAACATATTTTTTTCACGCTACCTAATTTTCACGCTAATTAGGTACATTGTATGGTTTAAAACCATATTTAACGTTTGAACTTTGCAACGTGAGCGTAATCATGATGGTTATAGTCCCTTGTGACTATACCTACTGATTACCACGTTAATTAGTCGAAGTGACGAGTCAAAGTTTCGGTCAAAATGCACGATTATGTGCATTTTGCGACGAAACTATTTTTGGGTATCAAAACAATTTGTATTTTAGAGGTAGACGTGGTTTAAGGCAGGGCGATCCGTTATCTCCGTATTTATTCACTCTTGTCATGGAGGTTCTGACGTGTATTTTGAAGCAAAATGCTACGCTTGATTCGACTTTCAGGTTTCACAATAGATGCGAAAAGTAAAAGATTATAAATTTGTGTTTTGCAGATGACCTCTTTCTTTTTGCTAGGGGTGATGTTGCTTCAGCTTCTTGTATTATGAGATCGTTGAAAACTTTCACTAATATGTCTGGTTTGGTCCCTAGCATCCAAAAGAGTACGGCGTTCTTTTGTAACGTGGCCATACAGGTTAAAAACGCCATTTTGGATATTTTGCCTTTTGAAGAGGGAGTGCTTCCGGTCAGATATTTGGGGGTGCCTTTAATATCGTCTCATCTTCTGTTCAAAGATTGTAGTGTGCTAGTGGAGAAACTTGACAATCGTATTATGAATTGGCGAAACAGATTTCTCTCTTTTGCTGGCAGGTTGCAGCTGATTTCTTCAGTTCTCTCGGCTATGCATGTGTATTGGTCTTCTGTTTTTATATTGCCGGCCCGAATTATTAAGGAGTTAGAAGCCAAAATGCGAAATTTCCTTTGGTCGCAGGAGAGCTCCTTTCATAAGGGTAAGGCGAAAGTTTCTTGGAATTCGATTTGTGTCCCTAAGTATGAGGGTGGGTTGGGGTTACGTCGGCTCGGGGATTTCAACAAAGCGCTTATGGTGTCCCATATATGGAGTATTCTTAACAAACGGAATTCTTTGTGGGTTAGTTGGATTTACTCGTATAGGTTAAAAGGTCGAAGCTTTTGGGTTTGCAAAGAGGTCGCCAACGGTACTTGGAGCTGGAAGAAATTACTACAACTAAGGCCTATTGTCAGGAATCATATATGGACGAAGTTGGGTGATGGGAGTCGCACTTCAGCATGGTATGATACTTGGAGTTTTTTGGGTCCATTATCTAATATTTTTACTCCCAGAGCCATTTCTAATGCGGGGTTTGAGCTGAGTGCTAAGGTCAAGGATGTTCACAATAACGGTTCTTGGGCCTGGCCGATGGCCTGGAAAGATTTGTATCCAGTTCTGATTCAACTGGATCAAATCTCGTTAAAGCCGGGTAAGAGAGATCAGATTTGCTGGAAGGAAGGGGATAAGCTTCTTGATTTTTCTTCATCAAATGTTTGGCATTCGGTTCGGAAGAGAGAGCAGGAGGTTAATTGGGTTAAGATTGTATGGTTTCCCCAGTGCATCCCTAAACATGCGTTTCTTATGTGGTTGATCGTGCGTCAGAAGCTGCTAACTCAGGATAAAATTCTGCAGTGGGATTTTTCAAGACGGAAGAACATGAACATGATGTGTTGCGTTTTGTGCTATGCGAATGTTGATTCCCATGATCACCTTTTCTTTGAATGCAAGTTCTCTACGCAGATTTGGAATAAGGTTAGACACAAGGCTTGTATGGATAGTGTTGAGTCCAAGTGGAGCGCTATTATGAATTGGATGTTGGATCGGGCTCGGTCAAAATCTGCAGCGAGTTATGTTAGTAAATTGCTCGTTGCTACGGTCGCTTATTTCATATGGCAGGAGCGGAATGCAAGATTGTTTAAGAACCAAACGAGACCCCCGGACATCATTTGTGAGCTAATTGTCAAGACGATTCGGTACAAGCTTATGGGGGTTAAGTTCAAGGAGTGTGCGAAGGTTAGGAGGATGCTTGGAAATTGGGATATTGGTAGAGATGAAGTATTTGATGATGGAAGTTAATTGAAGTAAAAGTTTTTTATTTTGTCTAGATGTTAGTCTAGTGGCGTTTTGTTTGGTTTGTGTTTGGTTTTTGGTGTACTATCATGGGGCATGTCCCATGTTTGAACTAGTGGAGTCGTTTCTTCACTACTTGTATTTATTTGTGAATATATAAAATCACAGGGGTAACCTTTTACCAAAAAAAAAAACAGTTTGTTTTGATATCAAATCAGTTTTCCAACTTAGTTAAACATGTTTTAACATGTTTAACTCGTCACTTTTAGTCTAGTGCTTGTATAGAGTCGTTTATTTTGGTTGATGAATGAAATTTAACCGGGGTAACCCTTTACCCAAAAAAAAAGTCAAGCGGTCTTGACAACCGCTTAGACTTTCGAACCCGACCCGTTTGGTCGATCATTAGGATCCGACCAAATATATTTTGTGACCATAGTTGTATAGGGAATAACCTTCCGAGGTTATACCTCATGGTCACTTAGTTTTAATTAGTTGTATTATAGGTAGTTTATATGCCTTAGGAAAATGACAAAAATGCCCTTTTCATGCATAATTTAAATTTAAGCATATGTAACTTAATTTTTGACACTTAAAATGATTATGCAACATATTTAAACATGTTAGGGCATATAATACTTGTCATAGGACTAGTTAGGCGTCTCGAACGCGCATTCGCGCGAATGAAGCATTAAAGTAGCGTAGACTACCTTAACGGGTCATAACGGGTCGTAAGCACTTAGGATAGGTTCCGAATCAGAATGTAGGCTTTGTTAAACCATATCACATGAGTTTCAATACTCATTTGGTTTACGAGACCTCATTCTAGCCGATCTCCCGATTTAGGTGTCGATTTATTAACATAGTGATCCGATTACTAGGTGCCACTTGATTTCCATGGTTTGCCCGAGCTTTGTTAAGTTCATTTAATCGAGGATATCTTGCAATCTCAAGTGAGTACATAGTTCCCCTATTTTACTACTTTCTATTGTTTTGGGGTGATTCATATGTATTAAACGATTTCGATGCTTTCAAAAACGAATACGATGGTTTATAATAACACAACGATTTCGATAATGTGAACGAACTTGTTTGGGACGTTATTACATAACGAATGACATTCATTAACAATTATCAAGCCGACCAGTAGTATGTTATGGTACCATAGGATCTGACAAATCTCGTTATCAGACTACCGCCATGGTTATGTATGGGGATAATGTGGGTAACGACAAAACCTGATGATTGTTAACTTACCCTTTGGTGGTTTGTTAACACGAGTTGAACGATGGACGAGTTACGAAGGTTTAAATGTATTCAACGAGATGACCAAAAGTTAGTTTTCACAATTAAAACACGAACGATTTGAACGGTTGAATGATTTGAACGATGGAACAATTTGAACGATTTGAACGATGGAACGATTTGAACGATTTGAACAAGCTAAACGAATTGAACGAACGATTTATAACACGAACGAATGGAACGATTTTCGAACGATTGGTTATTGGTAAGTGATTAGATAACGGAACGGGTGTAAAGTGATAAAAGCATTGTAGATACGCCGCTGGTACTTCTTATATATAATTGCTTTTATCATATTACATTCCGTGGCCTTATTTAGTTCACTTGAACGAACGATTTTAAACGATGACACGCAACGATGTTTACTATATGATATAAACCATACAAGTCCTATTTCAAGAACGATTTACAATTTGGTTCACAAAAGCAAATGTTTTAGTTTAGATTCATGGCAATGAGGTTTTATAAACTATAACCAACTTGTTTTGAGTTGGTTATTCATATTGCAATACAAACATTTTACAAAACAAGGTTTTCAATTGTCGACTCTTGTAGTCGTACGAGGTATTGCAACACTATGCACGATTATGTGCATTTTGCGACGAAACTATTTTTGTGTATCAAAACAGTTTGTTTGGATATCAAATCAGTTTTCCAACTTAGTTAAACATGTTTTAACATGTTTAACTCGTCACTTTTAGTCTAGTGCTTGTATAGGGTCGTAAGTCAAGCGGTCTTGACAACCGCTTAGACTTTCAAACCCGACCCATTTGGTCGATCATTAGGATCCGACCAAACATATTTTGTGACCATAGTTGTATAGGGAATAACCTTCCGAGGTTATACCTTATGGTCACTTAGTTTAATTAGTTGTATGATAGGTAGTTTATATGCCTTAGGAAAATGACTAAAATGCCCTTTTCATGCATAATTTAAATTTAGGCATATGTAACTTAATTTTTGACACTTAAATTGATTATGCAACATATTTTTTTTTTGGGTAAAGGGTTTCCCCGGTAAATTTTATAAAAATTTCAAATAAGTACAAAAGGTGTGCCTGAAGTAGCACACACAACTAGCCTTGACATACCAAGACTAGGAAACCAGAAACAGACACAACCAGCAACACAACACCACCAAATAGAAACACAACCCACAAAACACGACCAAACCAACTAAACTCTAACTAAACGCACTCCATAGGAACTGCCTTAGCGCAGGTCCTCGTCCAGCGCCCTTGACGGGATCTTCCACTTCTTCAGAACTTTGTTATAATCCACATGGTCTTGGTACTTGAAACCCATCAGTCTGAGCCGAACTGAATTTTTAACCTTCTCAGTAACCTGAATTGCCGAACACTCTACTTGAGAGAATAACCGGTTATTACGTTCTTGCCATATGAAGTAAACCGAAGCTGCTAACACCAACTTACACACAACATGCTCCAGCCTCTTTGAATTCGAGTGCTGGTCCATCCAATCCGAAATAGAGTTCCAAGATTCGCTAACATTATCCATATCCACAAATGACTTAATATTCCTCCAGACCTGCGATGCGAAGTTACACGAGAAAAACAAATGGTTTCTCGAGTCACGGTCATGCTGACATAGAGGGCAACACATCAGTCTTAAGTTTGTTTCACTGCCAGCTTCCCAAACTCTCAATCGATCTTGTGTCTTCAACTTATTCTTTATAACCAACCAAAGCAGGAAAGAATGCCTAGGAATACATTGACTGAACCAAACCATACTCGCCCAATGAATTGGATGATTACGTGCTCGGATGGTATCCCATACTTCCAACGAGCTAAACTGCGTATCATTACCCTCCAAATCCTTCCAAACCGTGCGATCATGTAACTGAGTACTAGGCTGATCAAGTGTCAAACCAATTAAAACTGGGTAGGTGTCATACCATGCTTGAGGCCATTTCCATTGACCATTCTCATCTAGTAAATCCGCAACAGAACTTTGGAGATTGAAGCCCGCGTTTGCAATGTGTCTTGGAGTTATAAACGCCCTAAGGGGGCTCAGGTGACACCAGTTATCACTCCAAGCATTTGTTTGCATTCCACTCCGAATAACTTTCCAGATGAACGGCCGAATAACATTGCGAATAGATAATATCTTCCTCCACCCCCAACTCAAGCTACCCCTACATTGGACATCCCAGAAATTCTGATTCTTCAATTTATGATCATAATAAGAGCTTTAGTAATATGATTAGTAATAAGAGCTTTATTCACATCCTCAATTCGCCTAATACCTAAGCCTCCCTCCATTTTAGGAAGACAAATATCATTCCACGCTACCTTAGCTTTAATCTTGCCCACGTTGCCAGCATTCCAGAGAAAACGGCGTAAACGCTTCTCCAGACCATTGATAATATGAGCCGGAATAACGAAAACCGAAGCCCAATAGATATGCATGGCTGAGAGGACCGAGTTAATAAGCTGCAATCTACCCGCAAATGATAGCGTTTTTGTCATCCAATTGTTAATTTTCTTATCCATTCGATCCACTAAAGACTTGCAATCCCCAGCGGTTAACCTCGATGTGATCAACGGCACACCTAGGTATCGAACTGGAAGGGAACCTTCCTGAAATGGCAAAGCATCTAGAATTTCCTGTCGGACCTGATGAGGAACATTACAAAAGAAAACCGTGCTTTTAGCATGACTTGGGACAAGACCCGAAATACTCGTGAATTCCTCCAAAGCGGCCTTGATCTTGCTAACCGAATTGATACTCCCATGAACAAAAATAAACAGGTCATCCGCAAAGGAGACATTTATTATTTTTTGCTTCGTACAATGTGCTTGGTACTTGAATGATGAGCTTGAGCGAGCTGCCTTTTGGAGTAATAAGGTAAGCACCTCCATGATAAGCGTGAACAAGTATGGGGACATCGGATCCCCTTGGCGAAGACCCCTTTTCCCTTTGAAAAAACCGTGAAGATTGCCGTTAATACTCAAAGAATACGTAGCCGTGCTAACGCACACCATAATCCACTTCACCATCTTCCTGTGTAGACCAAACTGATAAAGAATCTTTTCCAGAAACGACCAACTAACGGTGTCATAGGCCTTTTGTATATCAATCTTGAACGCGCATCTGGGAGGACCTTTATTCAAGTGGTAATTGGGCATCAACTCTTGGGTTAAGAGAATATTATCAGAAATCCGCCTGCCTGGCACGAAGGCAGACTGATTAATACTAACCAATGACTCCAAGCTCCCTTTTAATCTATCCGTAATAATCTTGCTGATGCATTTGTAGAGGACATTACAGCAAGAAATAGGACGATCATCAAGAACAGAATCAGGGGTATCCACTTTTGGAATACGAGCCAAGATTGTGTGATTTAACTGTTTCAGAATTTTACCATTGTCAAAAAATTCTAGAACTGCATTCGTTACCTCATCACCCACTATCTCCCACGCATGCTTAAAGAACGCTGACGTATAGCCATCTGGGCCAGGGTTTTCACTTATGCTGAACATAACGTTCTTTACTTCTTCACGCGTAACCCGTCTGACCATATTCTCTGCTTCATTAGGGTTCACAACATTAACAAAAACATCAGTCATGTTAATGCTAGAAACAGGGTCCTCCGTGCCTAAGAAAACCGAATAATGATTGACAAGCGCTGCCGCCGCTTCATCTCCTTCAAACCGATTACCAGCCACATCCCGAATGCACTGGATTTTACTTCGATTGTTTTTGCATTTAACACTATTATAAAAGAATGCTGTATTAGAATCCCCTGCACAAAGCCATTCCACCTTCGATTTTTGTTTCAAAAAACATTCCTCATCATAAGCCGCAAATTGGAAATCCCGAAGACATTCTTGCTCCCTTTTTCGAACTTCAACATCTAATGGGTTCGTATCCATCAGTTTTTGAACTTCATCTAGCTTTTTACGCAGCTCAACTACTTTATTATGCAAATTTCCTTGTTGAAAAAGGATCTTCCTGAGCCCGGGTTTCAGATTTTTTAACTTATTAATGACCGAGAACATAGAAAAACCATCGATCTTTTTCGCCCACTCTCGCTCCACACAAACTTTGAATTCAGGTTTGGAGGTTATAAAATTTGCAAACTTAAAAGGCTTTGGCCTAGATGATTTTGTCACATTGGTCAGCTTCAATATACACGGCGTGTGGTCAGACACACGACACGGATGATACATAACATAAGCATCAGGGAAAACCTCTAGACACTTGACGTTACACATGACACGATCAATTTTCCTAAGCAAACCAATCCGGTTCCAAGTATAATGAATACCATGCCCTTTAACATCCACAAGTTCCGACTCTTGAACACATTCATAAAATTCCCGCATGCCAATCGATTGACTTGAAGTTCCAAACAACGAATCATCAAGATGAAGTGCTGCATTAAAGTCACCCATAACAAACCATGCCTTATCCGTACACAAAAACTTATGCCTACATAAATCCTCCCATAGACTTCTTCGCTCTTGATAATTGTTCTTCGCATAAACAAACGAGCAAAAGACACTCGTATTATCAGCTTTGGACCAGATTTGAGCATGGATGACCTGTTCCGTTTGAGACAAAATCATGACATCCACCACATCACTATTCCAACCGAGAATAATTCTAGTACCCCGATGACATAACCCCCCATTAGACGTCCAACTCCACTTTCTAAAGACATTTTTACATACTCTAGGAAGATTAGCGACTTCCGCATGAGACTCTAAGATAGCACAAACCGAGACTTTATACATGAGACTCTAGGCAGATTATGCAACATATTTAAACATGTTAGGGCATATAATACTTGTCATAGGACTAGTTAGGCAGATTATGCAACATATTTAAACATGTTAGGGCATATTATGCAATCATCATGAGACTCTAGGCAAATTATGCAACATATTTAAACATGTTAGGGCATATAATACTTGTCATAGGACTAGTTAGGCGTCTCGAACGCTCATTCGCGCGAATGAAGCATTAAAGTAGCGTAGACTACCTTAACGGGTCATAACGGGTCGTAAGCACTTAGGATAGGTTCCGAATCAGAATGTAGGATTTGTTAAATCATATCACATGAGTTTCAATACTCATTTGGTTTACGAGACCTCATTCTACCCGATCTCCCGATTTAGGTGTCGATTTATTAACATAGTGATCCGATTACTAGGTGCCACTTGATTTCCTTGGTTTGCCCGAGCTTTGTTAAGTTCATTTAATCGAGGATATCTTGCAATCTCAAGTGAGTACATAGTTCCCCTATTTTACTGCTTTCTATTGTTTTGGGGTGATTCATATGTGTTAAACGATTTCGATGCTTTCAAAAACGAATACGATGGTTTATAATAACACAACGATTTCGATAATGTGAACGAACTTGTTTGGGACGTTCTAAGTCTTTGTCTTTTGCGGGTCGCCTTCAGCTTATAAACTCAGTTTTATCTGCTATGCACATTTACTGGGCTTCTGTTTTCATTCTTCCAGTTCGTGTCATTTCAGAATTGGAGAAGAGGATGCGTCGTTTTCTATGGAATGCTGGCTCTTCTGGCAGGGTTCGAGCCAAAGTTGCTTGGTCTGATGTTTGTTTGCCTAAAAACGAGGGTGGCTTGGGTATTCGAAATATTATGGATGTTAATAATGCCCTCATGGCAAACCATATATGGAGTATCATCTCGAAGCGGCACTCTCTTTGGGTTCAGTGGATTCATTCCTATAAACTAAAGGGTAGAAGCTTTTGGGAGGTCCCGAGTAGAGGTAGTATGAGCTGGGGATGGCGTAAGATTTTATCTATCCGAAACTTGGTGCGTCCTTATACTGGTATAACTATCAGAAGTGGTGCTCAAACTAATGCTTGGTGTGATAATTGGTGCCCGTTGAGTCCGTTTACTTCATTCATTACTCGGAGAATTATCTCTAATGCGGGTTTCAGTATGCAGTCCACGGTTGCTGATATAGTTGATGATTCAGGCCAGTGGAGATGGCCGCAAGCTTGGTATGACCTATTTCCGGTGTTGATAAATTTGCAAACCCCAACTCTTGTTCATAATGTTCCAGATAAGCTTATGTGGAAAGACTTGGAAGGTAAAGATAGTTACTTCAGTTCAAAGGAAGTTTGGAATAACATTAGGGGCCGAGGTGATACGGTTTCATGGTCCAATATGATATGGTTTTCACAGTGTATTCCGAGGCACTCGTTCCATATGTGGTTGGTTATTAGGAATAAACTCAAAACTCAGGATCGTCTTTCTAGTTGGGAAGCAGGAAGTGATACGAATCTAAGACTTATGTGTTGTCCGCTTTGTTGCCATGATCGTGACTCGCGTGACCACCTTTTCTTCCAGTGCAGTTTTGCGTCAAAAGTTTGGAATAATGTCAAAACTTTGGTTAACTTGGAGAGTGTTGATGATTCTTGGGTATCCATTTTTGCATGGATGGAACTAACGGCTTCTTCGAAGAAGATGGATGTGATTGTGGGCAAGATTCTGATTGCGGCTACGACGTACTTTATATGGCAAGAAAGAAATAATAGACTGTTCTCTCATAAGCACAACACGGTTGAAGCGGTGATGGAGATGATCAAGAGCACGGTTCGGTTGAAGCTTATGGGGCTCAAGTTCCGTGGGATGGCTAGCCGGAATAGATTATTAACGGCATGGAAGATTTACTCTAATGATGAGGAAGAAGATCCGGGCTAGAAGTCTATTTCACTAGTTGCTCGTGTGTTTTTTGGTTTTCTTGGCTGTTTGTTGTGGCTGTTGCTTTCGTATGTTAACTTTCTGGTTGTTTTTTGTTTTGGTTCCTAGTCTAGGTATGCCAAGTCTAGTTGGTGTGTTCGCTCTGGCACACCCTTGTACTTATTTGGTTGATTTATAAAATTTACCGGGGTAACCCTTTACCCAAAAACAAAACTTGTTTGGGACGTTATTACATAACGAATGACATTCATTAACAATGATCAAGCCGACCAGTAGTATGTAATGGTACCATAGGATCTGACAAATCCCGTTATCAGACTACCGCCATGGTTGTGTATGGGGATAATGTGGGTAACGACAAAACCTGATGATTGTTAACTTACCCTTTGGTGGTTTGTTAACACGAGTTGAACGATGGACGAGTTACGAAGGTTTAAATGTATTCAACGAGACGACCAAAAGTTAGTTTTCACAATTAAAACACGAACGATTTGAACGGTTGAATGATTTGAACGATGGAACGATTTGAACAAGCTAAACGAATTGAACGAACGATTTATAACACGAACGAATGGAACGATTTTCGAACGATTGGTTATTGGTAAGTGATTAGATAACGGAACGGGTGTAAAGTGATAAAAGCATGGTAGATACGCCGCTGGTACTTCATATATATAACTGTTTTTATCATATTTCATTCCGTGGCCTTATTTAGTTCACTTGAACGAACGATTTTAAACGATGACACGCAACGATGTTTACTATATGATATAAACCATACAAGTCCTATTTCAAGAACGATTTACAATTTGGTTCACAAAAGCAAATGTTTTAGTTTAGATTCATGGCAATGAGGTTTTATAAACTATAACCAACTTGTTTTGAGTTGGTTATTCATATTGCAATACAAACATTTTACAAAACAAGGTTTTCAATTGTCGACTCTTGTAGTCGTACGAGGTATTGCAACACTATACAAGCCATGAATATGACACACTCACAAAATCTATGTGCTCGCCGGCATTTCTTTGCTGACTTTATTTTCACATATGTTTCAGGTGGTAATTTTTTTTTGGGTAAAGGGTTACCCCGGTGAAATTTTATATCAACCATCAAAACAAAACAGGGTGCATCGAGACGACGATACACACTACTAGACTTGGCATACCAAGACTAGGACAACAAAATAACCAAAAACCCGACACAAAGTCACAACCAAAACAAAACAGAGCAAGAAGACAAAAACACGACCCCAAACACAAACTAGACTAAAACAACTAGACCCGCTCTAGCTGGGTTCAAAATCCATGTTCTTCTTCGAGATCAGCCATCTGTCCAATATCTTCTTTTGCCTACCGTACTTGAAACCCATGATTCTGAGCCGCACAGTATCTATGATGACCTTGGCAAGTACACTAGCGCTCCGCTGAGTTTGAGAGAATAAACGGTTATTTCTTTCTTGCCAAACAAAGTACGTGGAAGCCGCCACCAGAATATTGCAAATAATATGATCCATAGTTCTAGAATCCCATGTATCCGTAACACTCCCCATGTCAACCATATCCCTAGCCAATTTCCAAACCTCTGAAGCATAGGAACATTGGAATAAAAGGTGATCTCTAGAATCACGGTCAAACTTGCATAAAGGGCAACACATGAGCCGTAAATTAGTAGCACTACCTGCTTCCCAAATGGCCATCCTATCTTGCGTTTTCAATTTAATCTTGATAACCAACCACAAGTGGAATGAATGTCGAGGAATACATTGACTGAACCAAACCGAATTGATCCATTGAACCTTATTATGTCTATTCCGCAAGCAATTCCAAACCTCCCAGGATCCAAAGCTCTGAAGATTACCTTCCAAGTCTTTCCAGCAAAACCGGTCATTCATATTAGGAATAAGCTGAGGAGAATCGATGTTTATAAGAACTAGATATAGATCATACCACGCCTGGGGCCATAACCAATGGCCGTTATCCGCAACAATATCAGCCACCGTTGTGTTTAAAGAAAACCCAGCATTAGCAATAGCTCTAGGAGTAATGAAGGAGCGAAGTGGACTGCATGTACACCAATTGTCACTCCTGATGGGATTTTAACATGTTTATCAAAGCAATTTCATCCATATGAAATAAAAACGCAGCGGAAATAATGTTTAAAACATGTTACTTTTAAAAGATATAAAACCATTTATATGCAAAATCCCAAGACCCGGATCCATATATGAAATACATACTATCAAACACAACCATAGGGTGTTTAGAATACTACCTTCTTGGAGTAATAAGAAATGAAACGGATGATGCTTCAAGAATGGTTGCCTTCAAGAGTAGAAGGCCTCAAGCTTGTATACCCCAAGCTTCCAACAAACACCACGAGATTAGCTAGGATTTTAACACCAAAGATCAAAAACCGAATACTTGAAAAATAACCCTTATGACCGAAAATTTGAGAGAGTTCTTCCAAGTCTTCTCAACATTTTTGATCATCCATAAGTTTATAAAACTTGAGAGAAAGCATCACCTCCCCTTTGCCCAATCAAGAGTCTCCTAACACATGCAATTGCATGTAAGCTAATTGGACCAAAATGGTCTTGGAAAGACCATCCAATCAAGAGGCTCCTACACATGCAAAAATGCATGAAATGTGATTGGACCACAACTTCTTGGGAAGACCACATGTTGGCCGATTTTTGGAGGGTTTTTAAAAAAAATAAATTTTCTTTTAACAATTTTAAGTCTTGTTTATTTTATAACTTTTATAAAATATTACACCATATGTTTGCAAGACTTTATGTAATCTTTTATAATGTCATTTAACCCATTAAATAACAAAATAAAATATTCTCTCAAAATAAATTATCCATATAATTTATTGGTTTCTCAAGTGTAATTATTTAGAAAACCAATTTCTAAATATTGTAAGTGTTAATATTTATTTGTTTGATCATATCACAAATAAATAATATAAGTGTTTGTCTAGCTTGTTATTGGGTATGACTCGACTTGGATCATAACGTACTAGTCACATCAATTTAATATGTGTCTTGGGCATACAGAGTCCAACAACTCCACACGTTAGTTTGGCGCCTACTCCGAATAGACATCCAACAGAAAGAACGAACACTAGTACGGATTAATAAGAGCTTCCTCCATCCCCAACTAACATTACCCCGACATTGCACTTCCCAAAAACTTTTACCTTTCAACTTGTATGAGTGAATCCACTGGACCCAAAGCGATGTACGATTAGTGATTAAGCTCCAGATATGGGATGTTAAAAGAGCCTTATTAACATCCACTATACTCCGAATACCTAAGCCACCCTCATCTTTAGGCGTACAAACATCCTTCCAGGCTACTTTAGCGCGAACCGAGCCTAGAGTACCACCATTCCACAGGAATCTACGAAGCCGTTTCTCCAAATCCTTTATAACATTAGAGGGGAGCATCATAACCGAGGCCCAGTAAGAATATAAAGCCGCAAGAACATAATTGATAAGCTGGAGTCTCCCTGCAAACGAAAGGGATTTTGACATCCAATTATCAATTGGTCTATCCATACGCTCCAAGAGTATTTTGCAGTCTTTGGCAGCCAATCTAGTAGAAATCAACGGAACCCCGAGATAACGAACCGGAAAGGATCCCTCTTGAAAGGGCATAACATGCATAATCTGATCTTTTATGGCACGAGGGACGTTGCTGAAGTACACGGTGCTTTTAGACAAGCTAGGGACCAGACCCGAGACTAGAGTAAACTTATCAAGAGCCTCTCTTAAATGCCTAACCGAAGCACTATCACCATGAGAGAATAAAAACAAGTCATCAGCAAACGAAACACTTATGATCTTCTGTTTAGGGCAACGAGCATGAAACTTAAAAGACGTGTGCGAAGAAGCTTGTTGTAATAGAAGAGTCAGAACTTCCATGACTAGCGTAAACAAGTAAGGGGAGATAGGATCCCCTTGTCTAAGACCACGCTTTCCCGCAAAATAACCATGAAGCTCTCCATTAATGCTTAACAAATATGAGACCGTTGTGACACATGTCATAATCCAATTAACCATTTTATGATGAAACCCAAAGCTATGTAAAATAGACTCAAGAAACTGCCAGCTGACTGTATCATACGCCTTCTGAATATCAATCTTGAAAGCACATCTAGGAGGCCCTCTATTAATATGATAATTGTGCATTAGTTCCTGTGTAAGAAGAATATTGTCTGATATTTTCCTGCCCGGAATAAAAGCCGACTGATTTATGCTGACCAATTTATCCAAACTTCCCTTAATCCTATCCGTTATAATCTTGCTAATACACTTAAACAGAACATTACAGAAAGAAATTGGACGATAGTCTATAACAGAGTTAGGAGTATCCTTTTTAGGAACCAGAGCAAGAATAGTGTGATTGACCTGTTTTAGAAGTTTGCCATTATCGAAGAAATCAAGCACATCATTTGTCACCTCATCACCCACAATATCCCAAGCATGCTTAAAGAATGCAGACGTGAAACCATCCGGCCCGGGAGCCTTATTTTCACCAATGCTAAACATGGCTTTTTTAACTTCTTCTCGAGTCACTTGTCTAATCATATGGTCCGCCATATCTTGATTTAGCGTGTTAAGAAAAAGATCTTCACCATTAAGATTCTGAACTAGCTGATCAGTACCCAAAAACTTCGAGTAATGGTCCAAAAGAGCAGCTGGGACATCATCACCCTCAAACCGATTACCATGCACATCATTAATACAATGAATCTTGTTTCTAGCATTCCTGCTTTTCACAGAATTGTGAAAGTAGGAAGTATTCGAATCCCCAGCACAGAGCCACTCAACCTTAGATTTTTGCTTTAGAAAACACTCCTCATCATAAGCTGCCACTTAAAAATCACGAAGACACTTGGCCGCCGATTCTCGAGCTTCAATGTCTAGGGGATTTGCATCAACCAGCTGCTGACACACATCCAGCTCACTACGCAGCCGAGAAACCCTATCATGAAGATTTCCTTGCTAGTGTAAAAGCTTACGAAAGTAAGGTTTCAGGTTTCTCATTTTCTTAACAACCGAAAACATAGCAAAACCTTGCACACCTTTAGCCCATTTGGTAGCAACATACTGATTAAATTCAGGTTTAGAGGTCAGAAAGTTCACAAATTTAAAAGGCTTCGGTTTGGAACGAGAGATAGAGGGCAATTTTAGGACACAAGGAGTATGGTCAGAAACACGACCAGCAAACAAATACCAAATCAATGAAATATTGTGTTTCATACTTGGGATTTGTATAAATGTGTGTATCTTTTGCACATATCAATTCTTGTTCGATTTCAAGCTTTAAATCGCTTTCTGGAGAGTTATACGCCAACTGGTGCGTAAACGTAATCAGTTTAATGCGACAAACACTCCGGAACATCAACATATGCTTAACATACCTTAAATAACCTCTACATAACTTAGAAATAAGTTTTGAAGGCTTTGGTATGG
Organism: Helianthus tuberosus; assembly: GCA_030545235.1. NCBI lineage: Eukaryota > Viridiplantae > Streptophyta > Magnoliopsida > Asterales > Asteraceae > Helianthus > Helianthus tuberosus. The sequence goes on along the minus strand of CM060403.1, from coordinate 54,247,663 downwards.
CAAAATCAAGTTTAATCGCTTACAGGGACTAAATTCGACAAACTGCGAAAGTATGACGATTCGTACTGGAACAGACATTCCGGAACATGACCATAAGTTAAACATACCATAAATACCCTTTACATAGCTTAGAAATAGGATTTGAGGGGTTCGGTGTGCTAAAATAAACTTTTGGGCCATTAAGGGACTAAAAACGTCAAAAAGTGCACAAGTTTGCATTTTCGCGCATAACTTACATTCTGAATACATCCGGACATCCAAAAATTTATGTAAGCATTAAAATATTTTATTTTAGTGTTTGGCATAAGAAAAATCCATTCGTCGCACAATTTGGATCGTTTTTCGCGCTTATGCGCATTCCGTCGTAATTAAGCGAATAACGCAACCGTACGACCAAACGAACCGACATCCGAGCTACTTTTGAGCATGTTTTGAGTTCCCTATACTTTAACTTTATTTTAGAGCCTTGAAATGGGGTTAACGGGGCTTAAAAGTGCAAAAAAATCAAGTTTTACAAGTGCAGGGACCATTTTTGAAATTTCTAACCAGATTCAATGAACCTAGTCCATTTTGAAGTGTTGATGGTTTTAACCCATGGTTTTGCAAAACCATGGGCTGGTATTCAATGAACCTAGTCCATTATTAGGGGCTCCCATGGTTTTAGAAAACCATGGGCACACATGTAAGGTCCAGATCAAAGCTCAGTTTTCGATGAACGATCTTAACGGTTCTTGAATTCCTATAAATACCCACCCTCACTTCCTCCCAAAGCACACTTGAATCTGATTTTGGCTCTCTAAGTTGAAGTTTATGCTTCATACCTGAGAGTAGATCGGATCAAGAGCTTGCGGGGACCTTCTGTAAGTATTCTTTCATTCTTTTCATTCGTTTTTGTCGTTAAAGTCAAACTGCGTTTGACTTTCTGCTTTGACCAATTTATGGTCAACACGAAGTTCGTTTGAACTTCATAACGTGAGCGTAATCACGATGGTTATATTCCCTAGTGACTATACCTACTGATTACCACGTTATCTAGGCTCAGTGACGAGTCGTAGTTTCAGCCAAAATGCGTTTTCTCGCGTATTTTGTAACCAAACTACTCTAGGATATCAAAACCCTTTGTTTTGATATCAAAACTTGTTTTCTAACTTAGTTAGGCATGTTTTAACATGCTTAGCTCGTCACTTTTAGTTTTGTGCTTGTCTAGGGTCGTAAAGGTAAGCGATCTAATCAATCGCTTATACTTTCGAACCCGACCCGTTTGGTCGATCATTAGGATCCGACCAAACATGTTAAGTGACCATAGTAGCGTAGGGAATAACCTTCCGAGGTTATACCTTATGGTCACTTAGGTTTGATTAGTCGCATGATAGGTAGTTTATATGTCTTAGGTAAATTACCAAAATGCCCTTTTTACGCCAAAATTCATTTTAAGCCTATGTAACATAATTTTTGATATCTAAACTGATTTAGCAACAATATTAGACATGTTAAGGCATATTTTACTTATCATAGGGCTAGTTAGGCATTCCGAACGCGTTTTACGCGAACGACGCGTTAAAGTAGCATAAGCTACCTAAACGGGTCGTAATGGGTCGTAAGCACTTAGGTTAGGTTTCATTTTAGTATGTAGGCTTTGTTAAACCATATTACACGAGTTCCCATACTCGTTTGGTTTACGAACCCTCGTTCTATCTGATCCTCCGATTTAGGTCTGTTTATTAACATAGTTACCTATATTAGGTGCCGTTTGATTTCCGTGATCTCTAGCATTGTGTGGTTGTTACTCAAGGACTTCTAGGCAATCTCATGTGAGTACATAGACCACTCTTTTACTGTTTTCCAAACTGTTTTGGGGTGAAACACATGTGCCTACTTGTTACTTTCATGCTTTCCTGTTTTCACATCATAAACTTGCTATGTTCATTAGTACACTTATAGTACATGATTTACATCACATTGATTTACATGACTTTTCTGCTATGTATGTTGACTGAGCATGCTAGCACATTGATTTACATGACTTTTCTGCTTTGTATGTTAACTTAACATACTTAGTACATTGTTTTACATTACAATTTGTTGCATATGCTCATCCAGCATATGAACACATTATATTACATTTTGAACCGTTTGTAACTATATGACCATGTGAATCGTTGTAACCACTTGACTATGTGAACCGTTGTAACCATTTGACCATGTGAATCGTTATAACCATTTGACCATGTGAACCGTTATAACCATTTGATTATGTGAACCGTTTGTAACTGTTGAACTGTGTAAACCGTATTTGACCATACATAAACATTTCTACAATTGTTAAACATTACATTTTGGTGGTTGTTTGGGTAAGTGATTTAAGTAACGAGGCGACGTGTAATACGATAAAAACATGGTGGATACGCCGCTGGTACTTCCTATATATAAGTGCTTTTATGGTATTACATATCGTAGCGTTATTTTAACCATTTCAGTTTAGACATATTACATCTACAATACTATCTTCACATAAACATCGTTTTACATATAACTTAACTTATACAAACTCATTTTACATGGTTATTCACTTAACCAAACATTATTCTTTTAAACATATATATATCATTTGGTTTATTTATCACTTTTCAAATGACTTATGAAAGGAACCGCTCAACAAGATTCATGGCTACTTTTATTAAACAGTTTCTTTAAACGCCAGTCATGAATCCTATTTTCACAAAACCTATGTATCTCACAGGCATTTTTAGGCTGACGTACCTATTTTCACATGTGTTTTCAGGAGCTGTTGCATAGGATGATCGAGACACATTTAGGCGGACCTATGCCTTAGTGACTTAAAACGAAGCAAGAACTAGTTAATTTATGTTATGTACTCTTTGTTTCTTGTTTTAAGACAATGTAACTCTCTTGTTTGATAAATAAAACGTAACTTTAATTTCCATGGTTGTGAAACAATTAATTCTGTTACAACACTCCCCGACGTTTCCGCCACGTTTCGTTGTTTTACGTGGTCGGGGTGTGACAGAAAAGTTGGTATCAGAGCCAATGTGTCACACCCCGACCACGTAGAACATACAAAACGTGGCGGAAACATCGGGGAGTGTTGTAACAGAATTAATTGTTTCAAATCCATGGCAATTGAAGTTTCGTTTTATTAATCAAAAGTGTTACAATGTCTTAACAAACAAAGAAAGTACAACATAATTAACTCGTCTTGTCTCGTTTTAAATCACTAAGGCACAGGTCCGCCTAAGTATGTCTTGATAAGTCCTATGCATCATCTCCTGAAAACACATGTGAAAATAGGTACGTCAGCATAAAAATGCCTGTGAGATACATAGGTTTTGTGAAAATAGGATTCATGACTTATGTTTGTGAAAATGTTTAGTCATGAACCTTGTAATTTGCTTTGTCTTGTAAATCATTTGAAAAACGATAAGATCAGATGATATGTATAAATAAGTGAATAATGTATGGTTAAATGAATAACCATGTGAAATGTATTTGTATAAGATAAGTTATTTGTAAATCAATGTCTTGTGAAAAGTATGATATTTGTAATAAATGTTATATATCTCAAACTGAAATGATTCAAATAACGCTACGGTATGTAATACCATACCAGCACTTATATATAGGAAGTACCAGCGGCGTATCCACCATGCTTGTATCATATTACACACGCATCGTTACTTAATCACTTAATCAAACCAAACCCAATCGATAGATAGATAGTACATTAAATATACCTTCGTTGTTTAAAATAATAGATTTAGATAGTACATTACAAGTATACTTCGGATTTATAGTTAACATATCAAAATATGCTTTGGATGTGATACATAACATATTAAACTATGTTTTTGTTTAGTAAATAACATATCAAAATATGCTTTGGATGATTAACAAAATATATGTTGGTTTTGTACAATACCACACATGAGAGTATATCAAACTATACTTTAATAGTGTGATTTAAGAATTCATTCAGACCTGGTGCATCAAAATACACCTTTGAGACTATAGAAATACCACAAAGGCAATCCCTATTTGGATGGAGCAACAAATTGGTTTCAGACATTCCATGACAACAGGAATGGGGTGTCAAATCCTATAGCGCTATATCATACTAACAATCGGTCTGGTGAACATAAAATAAGTACAATTCAACATTTTATTTTATGTTCATTGAGAAATCAGTATTTAAATCATAGATAGTCATTTAGTTTGTCAAATGATAAGTAATAACATGTATAAACAAATGTCAAAATGTAAGCATGTGATGAAATCAGCTGTACTAAGTAATGCACACAATGGCACACGTAGCATGAAATGTAATGTAAAACGATGTACTAAGTACGCACTCAATGGGCATACATAGCATAAATGGTAATGAAATCATGTACTATAATGTACTAGCGAACATAGCAGGTATATGATGTGAAAACATGGAAAGCATGAAAGTAACAAGTAGGCACATGTGTTTCACCCCAAAACAGTTTGGAAAACAGTAAAAGAGGGGTTCTATGTACTCACTTGAGATTGCTTAGAAGTCCTTGAGTAACAACCAAACAATGCTAGAGATCGCGGATATAAAATGGCACCTAATATAGGTAACTATGTTAATAAATCGGACCTTGATCGGATGATTGGATAGAATGAGGGTTCGTAAACCAAACGAGTATAGAGACTCGTGTCATATGGTTTAACAAAGCCTACATACTAAATGAAACCTAACATAATGCTTTCGACCCATCGCGACCCATTAAGGTAGCTTATGTTACTTTAACGCGTCGTGCGCGTGAAACGCGTTCGGAACGCCTAACTAGTTCTATGACAAGTAAAATATGCCTTAACATGTCTAATATTGTTACCAAATCAGTTTAGATACCAAAGATTATGTTACATATGCTTAAAATGAATTTTGGCGTCAAAAGGGCATTTTGGTAATTTACCTAAGGCATATAAACTACCTATCATACAACTACTTAAACGAAGCGACCATAAGGTATAACCTCGGAAGGTTATTCCCTATATACTATGGTCACCTAATGTATTTGGTCGGATCCTAATGATCGACCAAATGGGTCGGGTTCGAAGGTATAAGCGATTTATCAGATCGCTTACCCTACGACCCTAGACAACGTGGTAATCAGTAGGCATAGTCACAAGGGACTATAACCATCGTGATTACAATCACGTTGCGAAGTTCAAACGAACTTCGCATTGACCATAAACTGGTCAACGCAGAAAGTCAAACAAAGTTTGACTTTCGGACTCGAAAAAAAGAAAAAAAAATAAAAGAACGAAAGAATACTTACGAAGGGTCCCCGAATGCTAATCTCGATCCAAGTAGCTCAGGTATGAAACAATGGTTTCAACTTAGAGCTTCTCAAATCAAGATTCTTGTGGGTTTTGCAAAATGAAGGCATGGGGTATTTATAGGATTTCCCGAACCGTTAGGATCGTTTCTAGGAAAACGTGCTTCAATCTTGGCCATACACTTGCACCCATGGTATTGTAATACCATGTGCACATCAAACCAGCCCATAGTATTGCCCAAAACCATGTGCAAAGGTGGTATAGGCCAGATTCAATGTTTCTGCACAGAAAGTTTCAAAAATGGCAGATTTGGTCCCTGTAGTGTAATAAGGCCTTTTCCGACGCGTTTAAGGCCAGTTAACCCCATTTCAAAGCTCTAAAATGAAGTTAAAGTAAAGGGAACTTAAAATGTTCTCAAAAATATCTCGGATGTCGGTTCGTTTAGCCGTACGGTTGCGTTGTTCGGCTAATTACGACGGAATGCGCATAAGCGCGAAAAACGATCCAAATGACGCGACGAATGGATTTTTCTCATGCCAAACACTAAAATAAAATATTTTAGTGCTTACATAAATTTTTGGATGTCCGGATGTATTCAGAACGTGAGTTATGCGCAAAAGTGCAAAGTTGTGCACTTTTTGACGCTTTTAGTCCCTGAATGAGCCAAAAGTTTATTTTAGCACACCGAACCCCTCAAAGCCTATTTCTAAGCTATCTAAAGGATATTTAAAGTGTGTTTAACTTATGGTCATGTTCCGGAATGTTCGTTACAGTTCAAATTGGCATACTTTCGCAGTTTGTCAAGTTTAGTCCCTGTAAGCGAATTAACTTGTTTTTGCCATACCAAAGCCTTTAAAACTTATTTCTAAGTTATGTAAAGGTTATTTAAGGTATGTTAAGCCTATTTCACTATTCCGGAGTGTTCGTTGGATTAAACTGGTTATTTTTACGCATCAGAGCGCGTATAACCCTCCAGAAAGCGATTTAAAGCTTAAAATCGAACAAGAGTTGATATGTGCAAAAGCTACACATATTTATACAAGTCCAAAGTATGAAATACAATATTTCATTGGTTTGGCATTTGTTTGATGGTTGAAGTGACACAGGTGTTACACAATGGTTATAGGGAATTAGGTTATTAGTAATGCTTTGACCTAGACTATAACCTTCCTAGGACCCTAACGCAAGAAGATTTGCGTTTAGATTTTTTTTTTTTTTTTTAAAAAACATCACCTATCCTTAGGTGATAACCGCAACGAGAACATCAATTCCGAATCCGCTTTGAAAATTAATCATCTGTTCTTGGATGATTGATTACTAGGTTTTGAACCCTCTATTGTAAGGTTTTGAACCCTCTGTTATAGGGTTTTGAACCCCTTTGAGTTTTCAAAATCTCGTCAACGTTTTGGGTCCTAAATAGTGTGAACACGTGCAAACTGGAAGAGTGAATGCCTGTACCCTGGGTTTTCAGTCTAAGGCTAGAGTGTTCGTACAAATCCACATAATCGGACCAGTCACTCTTACATGGGAACTCTAGGGGTGAGTGTCCACTTATAGGCGAGCATGTCTTCGCGATACATTATAAGGACCTACTTGCTTTGATTCAGCCTTTGTGTATCGTTTGTTTGCTTCGTGGTTCAAACAAATGACCATCACCCTTGATTTTGGTCGGTAGTTATAACATCCTATTCTTACCCAATGCCATTTCATTTGTTTTCTCTCTTATTTCCCCTTTTTAGAATGCCTCCTCGACGCGAAAATCAGGTAGCGAATGCCGAACTGGCAGAAATCATCGCGCAGCAAATGGCTGCTGCTTTCCCGGATCTTATAGCTCAACTGAACCAAGCCAACAACAACAATAATGCTCCATGCAATTTCAAGAGTTTCAATTCGGCTAAGCCACTCAAGTTTAGTGGTTCTGAAGGAGCAACTGGGCTTCTACAATGGTTCGAGAGCACTGAGAGTACATTTCGTCACATTCAGTGTCCTGATAATCGCAAGGTCGAGTTTGCTTCCAGTGTGTTTCTGAAGAGGGCTCTTACATGGTGGAACGGGGTGATGAGAGACCGTGGTGCCGAGGTTGCTTTAGCACAGAGTTGGGCCGAGCTTAGGGCTCTTATGATGAAGGAATGCTGTCCACGTCATGAGCTAAGGGCTCTGGAAAGGGAATTTGATGATCTTATGCAAGATAGCGGTGAGCATCGAGCCTACACAGACCGTTATGAGGAGTTAAGTCTGTTATGCCCAAACATGGTCACGCCTTTGGATAAGGCAATCGAAAAGTACATTGATGGCCTCCCTGACTCAATACAAGACATTGTGACTGGTAGCAACCCTACTACAGTTAGACAGGCCATTGAGTTAGCTGCAACCTTGACTGAATCTCAGATCAGGAAAGGAAAACTTTTTCGAAAGGGTGACAAGAAACCAATCGAGGAATCAAAGACCATGGATGAACAGACTGGATCCCCTAAGAAGTCAAAGAAGCGAAAGGCTTCTCAGAACTTCGCCATGGTCGCTCACAATGGTCAAGCCGTCCCCAACCAACCAGCTCAACCCCCTGCTAGGAAGCCCTACAACGGAACTGCACCCTTGTGCAACCAATGTAGCCTACATCATCATGCTGGTGCGAAGTGCCGCACATGCCAAGTTTGTGGACTTATAGGTCATACAGCGAGGGTTTGCCCAACTACAGCTGCACCCAACCAAGTTAACAACAATCCTGCTCAAGGTCGTTTTCCACCAGGTTCTTGTTTCAACTGTGGCGAGATGGGCCATTTCCGAAGAAACTGCCCAAAGCTTGCTAATGCGAATCCGGTGCAGGGATGAGCATCTGACCGAATGGAAGACAACGCTGTTTAGAAATAATCACGTCTTATGTATTATTTTCTTTTGTTGTCAAGGTCCATGAAACAGTTGTTGATGTTGTTTATAAATAAATCTTTTACTTACATTGCAATACATTTATTGTGGTTGCATGAATAAACAACATATCCCCTACAATACCGGCAATCAAGGAACCGTATTCCTTGAAGAACAGACTACCCCCAAATTTCTTCCATTGTATGATCTCTTGTGTTTTCCACGAAAATCCTAAGTAACCGTTCCTCCAAGGAAAACGAAGTACAAGGCGCAAGTTACAACTCTGGACGAATACCCACTCCTTAATGGGGTACCTAAGGATATTTCCGTAAGTCCTTAATTGTTGTATACCTTAATCCGAATGTGGTGATTCCTTGTAAAAATCGAATTTTTAGAAGATCATCCTATCTTTTCAGATAGATGCTTGAGGACGTTGAAGTCCATCAACTGGGTTCCTGGTATGCCTTGAATACCCATGTTCAAATCAACGCCAAGATAATAACAATCAATAACAAGATAATAACAATTAATAACCAAGAAAACAATTATGTGATTATGTGCTTATGTGTTCCCTTTTATGTTTTTTTTGTGATCCAAATTATGTTATCCAAATCCTCGTAGAATCTTCCATATCTTCGTATAAGGGATTCATAGTAGGATACCCAAAGGTACTACCTAAAATCCTTAATGGACTTCTACGTAGTAGTTAAGTCCCTTGGATTATAAAGTACTACTCCATAATTAGACCCTTGAGTGGTCTAGTTAAACAGATTGATCCAAAAATCTGGTTAGGAATATCATGTGATGATATAGCTGAAAGGACTCCTTGGTGGCCTAATTAAAAAGATCATCTGTCGATCTAATTAAAAGGACCCTATGGTAGTCTAGTCACCCTCATCACAGGTTTGATTTTCTTCCCCTAAACAGTTACAAAACAAACTGTGCGGACTGTGCAAGGAATTACGTAATTATGGATGCATACATAATTATGGAATTTAGTGCACAAGAATCACAGCAAGTTCTGTCATGTATCTAGAGTTAACCCAATTCATTTCCAACTCTGATGAAGCAACCGTTGAAAATGACTCCGTCTGTTCATTTTCGTTTCTAAAGATTATCCGTTGAGGAAATGAATATCCGTTTGTCTAATCCTTCATTTCCATTTCTGATGAAGCAACCGTTGAAAATGACTCCTTCAGTTCATTTTCGTTTCTGAAGATTACTCGTTGAGGAAATGAATATCGTTTGTTTATCCTTCTCATTTCTGTTTCTGAGGAAGCAACCGTTGAAAATGACTCTGTCTGTTCATTTTCGTTTCTAAAGATTATCCGTTGAGGAAATGAATATCCGTTTGTTTAATCCTTCATTTCCAATTCTGAAGAATACCCGTTGAGGAAAATGACTCCGTTTGTTCATTTTCGTTCTGAAGAATATCCATTGAGGGAAATGAATATCCGTTTGTTAAATCCTTCATTTTTCCATTTCCGAAGAACCCGTTGAGGAAAATGACTCCGTTCGTTCATTTTCGCTTTTGGAGAATATCCGTTGAGGAAAATAACAGGATTAGGCCTTTCATATCTTTGATGATCATTTAACACAAAGTCACAGACAGACTCCTACGAATAAATTTCGGGACGAAATTTCCTAAAGTAGGGGAGACTGTGACACCTGGGTCACTGCGACCAGCAAACAAATACCAAATCAATGAAATATTTTGTTTCATACTTGGGATTTGTATAAATGTGTGTATCTTTTGCACATATCAATTCTTGTTCGATTTCAAGCTTTAAATCGCTTTCTGGAGAGTTATACGCCAACTGGTGCGTAAACGTAATCAGTTTAATGCGACAAACACTCCGGAACATCAACATATGCTTAACATACCTTAAATAACCTCTACATAACTTAGAAATAAGTTTTGAAGGCTTTGGTATGGCAAAATCAAGTTTAATCGCTTACAGGGACTAAATTCGACAAACTGCGAAAGTATGACGATTCGTACTGGAACAGACATTCCGGAACATGACCATAAGTTAAACATACCATAAATACCCTTTACATAGCTTAGAAATAGGCTTTGAGGGGTTCGGTGTGCTAAAATAAACTTTTGGGCCATTCAGGGACTAAAAACGTCAAAAAGTGCACAAGTTTGCATTTTCGCGCATAACTTACATTCTGAATACATCCGGACATCCAAAAATTTATGTAAGCATTAAAATATTTTATTTTAGTGTTTGGCATAAGAAAAATCCATTCGTCGCACAATTTGGATCGTTTTTCGCGCTTATGTGCATTCAGTCGTAATTAAGCGAATAACGCAACCGTACGACCAAACGAACCGACATACGAGATACTTTTGAGCATGTTTTGAGTTCCCTATACTTTAACTTTATTTTAGAGCCTTGAAATGGGGTTAACGGGGCTTAAAAGTGCAAAAAAATCAAGTTTTACAAGTGCAGGGACCATTTTTGAAATTTCTAACCAGATTCAATGAACCTAGTCCATTTTGAAGTGTTGATGGTTTTAACCCATGGTTTTGCAAAACCATGGGCTGGTATTCAATGAACCTAGTCCATTATTAGGGGCTCCCATGGTTTTAGAAAACCATGGGCACACATGTAAGGTCCAGATCAAAGCTCCGTTTTCGATGAACGATCTTAATGGTTCTTGAATTCCTATAAATACCCACGCTCACTTCCTCCCAAAGCACACTTGAATCTGATTTTGGCTCTCTAAGTTGAAGTTTATGCTTCATACCTGAGAGTAAATCGGATCAAGAGCATGCGGGGACCTTCTGTAAGTATTCTTTCGTTCTTTTCATTCGTTTTTGTCGTTAAAGTCAAACTGCGTTTGACTTTCTGCTTTGACCAGTTTATGGTCAACGCGAAGTTCGTTTGAACTTCATAACGTGAGCGTAATCACGATGGTTATAGTCCCTAGTGACTATACCTACTGTTTACCACGTTATCTAGGCTTAGTGACGAGTTGTAGTTTCGGCCAAAATGCGTTTTCTCGCGTATTTTGTAACCAAACTACTCTAGGATATCAAAACCGTTTGTTTTGATATCAAAACTTGTTTTCTAACTTAGTTAAGCATGTTTTAACATGCTTAGCTCGTCACTTTTAGTTTTGTGCTTGTCTAGGGTCGTAAAGGTAAGCGATCTAATCAATCGCTTATACTTTCGAACCCGACCCGTTTGGTCGATCATTAGGAGACGACCAAACATGTTAAGTGACCATAGTAGCGTAGGGAATAACCTTCCGAGGTTATACCTTATGGTCACTTAGGTTTGATTAGTCGCATGATAGGTAGTTTATATGCCTTAGGTAAATTACCAAAATGCCCTTTTTACGCCAAAATTCATTTTAAGCCTATGTAACATAATTTTTGATATCTAAACTGATTTAGCAACAATATTAGACATGTTAAGGCATATTTTACTTATCATAGGGCTAGTTAGGCATTCCGAACGCATTTTACGCGAACGACGCGTTAAAGTAGCATAAGCTACCTAAACGGGTCGTAATGGGTCGTAAGCACTTAGGGTAGGTTTCATTTTAGTATGTAGGCTTTGTTAAACTATATTACACGAGTTCCCATACTCGTTTGGTTTACGAACCCTCGTTCTATCTGATCCTCCGATTTAGGTCCGTTTATTAACATAGTTACCTATATTAGGTGCCGTTTGATTTCCGTGATCTCTAGCATTGTGTGGTTGTTACTCAAGGACTTCTAGGCAATCTCAAGTGAGTACATAGACCCCTCTTTTACTGTTTTCCAAACTGTTTTGGGGTGAAACACATGTGCCTACTTGTTACTTTCATGCTTTCCTGTTTTCACATCATAAACTTGCTATGTTCATTAGTACACTTATAGTACATGATTTACATCACATTGATTTACATGACTTTTCTGCTATGTATGTTGACTGAGCATGCTAGCACATTGATTTACATGACTTTTCTGCTTTGTATGTTAACTTAGCATACTTAGTACATTGTTTTACATTACAATTTGTTGCATATGCTCATCCAGCATATGAACACATTATATTACATTTTGAACCGTTTGTAACTATTTGACCATGTGAATCGTTGTAACCACTTGACTATGTGAACCGTTGTAACCATTTGACCATGTGAACCGTTATAACCATTTGACCATGTGAACCGTTATATAACCATTTGATTATGTGAACCGTTTGTAACTGTTGAACTGTGTAAACCGTATTTGACCATACATAAACATTTCTACAATTGTTAAACATTACATTTTGGTGGTTGTTTGGGTAAGTGATTTAAGTAACGAGGCGACGTGTAATACGATAAAAACATGGTGGATACGCCGCTGGTACTTCCTATATATAAGTGCTTTTATGGTATTACATATCGTAGCGTTATTTAAACCATTTCAGTTTAGACATATTACATCTACAATACAATCTTCACATAAACATCGTTATACAAATAACTTAACTTAATACAAACTCATTTTACATGGTTATTCACTTAACCATACATTATTCTTTTAAACATATATATATCATTTGGTTTATTTATCACTTTTCAAATGACTTATGAAAGGAACCGCTCAACAAGATTCATGGCTACTTTTATTAACCAGTTTCTTTAAACGCCAGTCATGAATCCTATTTTCACAAAACCTATGTATCTCACAGGCATTTTTATGCTGACGTACCTATTTTCACATGTGTTTTCAGGAGCTGTTGCATAGGATGATCGAGACACATTTAGGCGGACCTATGCCTTAGTGACTTAAAACGATGCAAGAACTAGTTAATTTATGTTATGTACTCTTTGTTTCTTGTTTTAAGACAATGTAACTCTCTTGTTTGATAAATAAAACGTAACTTTAATTTCCATGGTTGTGAAACAATTAATTATGTTACAACACTCCCCGACGTTTCCACCACGTTTCGTTGTTTTACATGGTCGGGGTGTGACAGTTTACATGCGTCTCTAAGATAGCACAAACACTCAACTTATTTTCAGCAATAAGAACACGGACTTCATTTTGTTTCAGGGGATGATTCAAACCCCTTATGTTCCAAGAGGCCACACTACCCATTGAAACCCATAGATCCGGGAGTGCTTGCCCCTCAGATTGACTATCAGTGATGTTACTACCCATAAATCTCGACATTTCAGTAGGGTTGGTCTCTAGCACCTCATCGTTCAGCATAGTGACCTTCTCTATAACTTTCTCCACATGATCCGGACCATTGCCAGCCTTTGACCTCTCATCAACACCATCCGTAGCTAACGCCTGAAACGAGTTAGCCACTTTCACTGTTGGCGGTCCATTGTTAAGATGATCATCCGTTTTCGTTCCGGAAGTACTAGCTCCAGCTTTGTTGATCTTTGGTTTATACATAAACCTAGGCTTTTGCTTCTTTTGAGGAAAAAATTGTTTAGCCACTCGCCTCCGATCAGTTATGAATCCTTCCTCATCAACCATAACTTGTTTTGCCTTATCCTTGTCAACTTTACTACACGTAGCATGATCATGGCCAAATAAACAGCATGTGGGACAACGTAAAGGCTTCCATTCATATTCAACTTTTACTCGTTCCATTATGTATCCCTCCTCATCCATCTTAGGTATAGCTAGAGTAATATGATCTTTAAGATCGTTATCCGCATTTACCTCAATCATAGCACGAGCATAACTACTCCTACCCCAGTTCTCTGCACACATATCTGCCGTATATGAGTCCAACCTTTTCGGAACCCCTAACTTAGAAGCCAACAAACTCAAACCATCATCCGTGTACACTGTAATCGGAACATTGTGCAATTTTACCCAGAGAGGGACTGTTTTTATACCATCTTTCTTTAGACTAACCTTCGGCGACCATATGTTCAAAAATAATGGAACTTTTCCTATCAACCATGGTCCCCCTTCCAGAACCTTCATCAACCCATCCTTCGAATCAAACTTGAAGAAAAAGAAACCAGATGAGTTCATCATAAGCCTTGAAAACCCAAACTTTGCCCAGACATTCTTCGCATAGTATTCTACTACAGGGAATGGTAATCTACTCCCTAAAAAATAACCATAAAGAACATTGTCAAACTTTTCTTGTACCTGTTGAACAACCTCTTTCGGTATAACAACGTCAGCATCTTCTCTAGTCTCAACTGGTTCCATAAGTCTGAAGTTGACCTCCCTTTTATTACGAGTAGAGATAAGTTTTTCAGCATAAGATATCGTATTATCCTTGTTACCAACATCCCAGAAACCCTCATCATCAATATTACTTTGCTGAAACCTTTCAGGAACATCTTCGGCCGGATCAACTGGAACAGTGATTTTTGTAAGCTCATCAATGACATTAATAACCTTCGGTCCCTGCTGTTGACCAGACAAAACTCCACGACGAGGGCAGAATGTTTTCCCATCAATATTCAGTAATCTATTAGCAAAACCCTTGTTAGGGTTTTTTTGGTTGCCCACGTTATCAGGCGGATTGAACTGATTAGCACTCATAACATGCGTAAATAAGAAACCATGCAACGTAACAGAAGTACGAACGAATCAAGAACCAAAGCAAAGAAGTTGACAAACCCTAGAGAGCAAAACGAAAAGAAAGAACCCTAATCTTGACTTCAAAAGATTAGAAACCAGGGTAGAATCAAGAAACCTTACTCAGAAGGATCGACAAAACCCCAACACCTAACCCAGATCGATCAAGAAGAAGATCAGAAAACAAGAACACGAGGGTTTCTCAAAGTCGCCAATTTCGCCCAGAGCCATAATTATTGTTTTTATTGTTGGCACCCATTTTCAGGTGGTGTTTGATGATGACGTTGTTGATTACTAGGATGCATGCTCACATAGGACCGGACGAGGCCTTACTGACTTAATAACTATGATAGACAATATGTTTGTGTTTTACTTTAAATTTCCAAGACAATGTAATAACTAATTCAATAAAACGAAACTTTTTAATCCATATGTTGTGAAACAATAATTTTGTCGCTCCACTCCCCGACGTTTCCGTCGCGGTTTGTTGTTTTACGCGGTCGGGGTGTGACAGAAGAGCTGGTATCAGAGCTCATGGTTATAGGGAATTAGGTTATTAGTAAGACTTTGACCTAGACTAAAACCGTTCTAGGACCCTAACGCAAGTTTTCTTGCGTTTAGATTCTAAAACAATACCGTCACCTATCTTTAGGTGATAACCACGACAAGAACACGAATAACAAATCCGTTTTGAAAATCAATCATCTCTTATTAGATGATTTGTTATAAGGTTTTGAACCTTCAAAGTTTTCAAAATCTCGTCAAAGTTTGGGTCTTATAATGTGAACACATGCAATCTGGAAGGGTGGGTGCCTGTACCTCGAGTTTTCTGTCTAAGGCTAGAGTGTTCGTACAAATCCACATAATCGGACCAGTCACTGTTACCTGGGAACTCTTGGGGTGAGTGTCCACTTATAGGCTAAAGCATTTCTTCGCGATGCATTGTGTTGACCCATTTACTTTGATATGTCACTGTGTGTCGTTTGTTTGTTCGAGGTAACGAACAAATGATCACCTTCCTTATGTTTTATCGATGTTTTCAATACCTCTTTTGTTTATCCAACTGTCAATCTCACTCGTTTCTCATGTTTCCTTGTTCTTTTTAGAATATGCCACCTAGGCGTGATCAAACACAGGACGCTGCACTCGCAGCCCTTGTCGCTCAGCAGATCGCTGCTGTGATTCTGAACCTCATAACTCAGATTAATCAAGCGAACAACAATAACAACAACAACAACAACAACAATAACAATGCTCAGTTATTACGCCCAGAAGTATAACAAATGCAGGGTTGAGTATGAATGATCGAGTTGCTGATATGTTTGCAAATGGAGAATGGGTTTGGCCAGAGTCTTGGTTCAATCGTTATCCGCTGCTTAATAATTTAAAAAACCCGGTGTTAGAGCCATCGAAATCGGATAAGCTGGTATGGTATACTTCGAGTGGCCGTGAACTTGACTTTTGTACATCGACGGTCTGGGAGGATCTACGGCATAATCAACAAGGGGTTCAATGGTCGAGTTTGGTTTGGTTCCCTCAGGCAATTCCTAGACATTCTTTCCTTTTGTGGCTTCTAGTGCTTAAAAAGTTGGAAACTCAAGATGTGATGAGCAGATGGAACTCGGGTAACGCTAACCTGAACTTGTTATGTTGTTCTTTATGTACACGGGGTCCTGATTCACACGAGCATCTATTTTTTGAATGTGACGTTGCCAAGAAAATTTGGGTTGGAGTTCGTGGTAAAGCGGGTATGGATAGTATTCAGCATATATGGACCGATATTTTTGAGTATCTGGTGGATATAGCTAAGTCCAACTTGGCGGAACATATCATTGCGAAACTAGTAGTTGGTGCAATAGTGTACTTTGTTTGGGAGGAGCGTAACCGAAGGTTGTTCACAGACAAGCGAAGAAGTAAAGATCAACTGATAGAGATTGTGTTATTAACGGTTAGATTGAAACTTCACACGATGAGGTTCAAGAATACAAGTCACACATCTAGAGTCTTGCATGAGTGGAGCCTTCCGAGAGGTCTTTTAGTGGCGGACGACGATTGTGGCTAAGGAGACAGTCTCGTTTTGTGTTGATAGTCGATTGACTTGTATTGGTGTTTTGTTTAGCGTTTTGCTTTGTATGCTGTTGCGTGTTTTACTCTTGTATGGCATGTCATACATGAGAACTGGAGGCGTATAGTCTTCACTTGTTTTTCTTGTTTGGTTGGTAATAAAATTTAACCGGGGTAACCCTTTACCCAAAAAAAAAAATGCTCAGTGCAGTTTTAAAACGTTTATTTTGTAGCCAAAATAAACCACTGAAGTTTTCTGGGTCTCAAGGAGCAACTACGCTCCTACAATGGTTCGAGAGTCTGGAAAGCACGTTTATACATGTTCAATGTCCGAATGAGCGAAAGGTCGAGTTCGCATCTAGTGTTTTCGAGAAACATGCTCTAACATGGTGGAACAGTGTGATGAGGGATAGGGGTGCCGATGTGGCTTTGGCACAGACTTGGGAAGAGCTTCGGGCTCTAATGATGAGGGAGTTCTGCCCCCGACACGAAATAAGGGCGTTGGAACGAGAGTTCGATGATTAGAAACAAGAGGGGGGAGAACACCGTGCTTACACGGATCGTTATGAGGAGCTGAGTTTGCTGTGTCCTACTATGGTTACCCCGTTGGAGAAAGCGATCGAGAGGTATATTGATGGGTTACCTGACTCTGTGCAAGACATAGTTACTGGTAGTAACCCTACCACTGTTCGTCAGGCTATCGAATTGGCTGCAACCGTGACTGAGTCTCAGGTCAGGAAGGGAAAACTGACCCGCAAGGGTGATAAGAAACAGTCCGCTGATGCCACACAAGACAAGGGTAAGGGTAAGAAGAAGGGCGAGTCATCGAGGAGGTCGAGGAAGCGCAAGGCTACCCAGAATTTTGTTGTTACCGCACAAACCAATCAGAACGCTTAGAACCCACCAGCACAACCTCCTACAAAGAAGCCTTATGCTAGTCCTGCACCTTACTGCAATCGGTGCAACGGTCACCATGCGGCTTAACAAATGTGTAAACAGTGCACCTCATGTGGGAAACTTGGCCACACGGCCAACATTTGTCGATTGGGTCCGAATCAAGCTGTTCAGAATCCAGCACAAGCTCCAGTTCAAGGAAACGCTGCTAGACCTCCATTCCCACCTGGTTCATGTTATAACTGCGGAGAGATTGGTCACTTCTGAAACAACTGTCCGAGGATTGTGAACGCGAATGCCAATGCAAATGCAAATCCCGCTCGTGGACGAGCATACAATCTAAATGCTAACGAGGCTCGTGCTGATAACGAAGTTGTTAACGGTACGTTCCTTGTTAACCATCAACCTGCATCTGTTCTTTTTGATTCTGGTGCCGATAGAAGTTTTGTATCGTTATCATTTGAGCCTTTACTTGCGATGCCTAGAACTAAACCAAGGAAACCCTTATCTGTCGAAGTTGCTACTGGTGAACCTCTTGTACTCAATTCTGTCATTCGCAATTGTCAATTGAACCTCGATAACCATCTTTTTCCTATTGACCTCACACCGATGCAACTTGGAAGTTTTGATATTATCGTAGGGATGGATTGGTTAACTAAACATCATGTTGAGGTGGTTTGTTTCGATAAGATTGTTCGTATTCCTCTTTCGTCTGGTGAAGTTCTAGAAGTTCGTGGCGAGAAACCTTCGAATGGTTTGAAACTCATGTTGTGTACAAAAGCCCAAAAATACCTACGAAAATGATATGTGGCCTTTCTGGCACATATCGCAGAGGAGAAAGGCAAGAGCAAAAGTATTCAAGATATTCCGATTGTTCGAGATTATCCAGAGGTGTTTCCTGATGAACTGCCTGGGTTGCCTCCAGTTCGTCAAGTCGAGTTTTATATTGATCTTGTACCCAATGCCAACCCGATTGCTAAAGCACCTTACCGTCTTGCACCGTCTGAGATGCAAGAATTATCTAAACAGCTTCAAGAGCTATCTGACATAGGATTCATCCATCCGAGTTATTCACCTTGGGGCGCTCCAGTCCTGTTTGTGAAAAAGAAAGATGGATCTTTCCATATGTGTATTAATTATCGTGAGCTCAGTAAGCTTACCATCAAGAATCGATATCCCCTACCACGAATTGATGACCTCTTTGATCAGCTGCAAGGTGCGACATGTTTTTCCAAGATCATCTGCGTTCTGGGTATCATCAGCTTCATGTACTCGAAGAAGATATTCCCAAAACTGCTTTCCGCACGAGATATGGTCACTACGAGTTCACTGTCATGCCTTTCGTTTTGACGAATACCCCAGCTGTTTTCATGGACTTAATGAATAGGGTTTTGTAAACCTTATTTAGACAAGTTCATCATTGTGTTCATTGACGACATTCTTATTTATTCGAAGTCTCGAGCCGATCACGAACAACACCTTCGCCTGACAATAGAACTCCTGAAGAAGGAGCAACTTTTCGCCAAATTCTCCAAGTGTGAATTTTGGCTTAAGGAAGTTGAGTTTTTGGGCCATATTGTTAACGAACAGGGTATTCATGTGCAAAATCGCAGCTATTAAGGATTGGAACACACCTACTACTCCCACAGAAGTTCGCTCTTTTCTTGGTCTCGCTGGATACTATTGTCGATTCATTTCAAACTTCTCCAAGATCACGGTTCCTCTTACTGCTTTGACTCAAAAGAATAAGCCTTTTGAGTGGGGACCCAAAAAAGAGGAAGCTTTCCAAACGCTAAAATGAAAAGTCTGTGATGCTCCTGTCTTATCTTACCCGATGGAAACGATGATTGTGTTGTCTATTGTGACGCATCGAACCTAGGCCTTGGTTGTGTTCTCATGTAACGAGGTAAGGTCATAGCTTATGCGTCGAGACAATTGAAAATACACGAGAAAAACTGTCACACCCCCAAAATCCACACGCGGAGTATCACCGCTTAGAGGCGTGACTGACCAGGATCAAGCCACCAATCATATTGAACAAGCATGTAAGTAAATATAATTCAACCAACAATATGAAAGGTGTTCAAAACCAAAGCATAGTTAAGTGTTTAGCGGAAGCATAATTTCAAAACCCATTGTAAGTATTAAGTACGAAATAAAGTAATGTTTATAGCATGGCACACACTGCCATATCCCACAACGACCGTTCCTCCCTATGCAAGCTCCATGAGTACCTAATGACCTGCAAGGCATGTAGCAACGAATCAACAACAAAGTTGAGCGAGTTCACAGTTGGTTGTTTGGTTATAGTATTCGTTTCGTAAATCGTATGTTCGTTTTGTAAACCACGTATCGTATTAATTAGCATCGCGGTCATTCCTGACATGTTTGCGAAGATTAGTGGGGGCTTCCCATGTGTTATTAGACCACGCGTATCGACTGCTACGAAAATGTAAGAGGTGCCCTAAGTTAATGTCTATCAGCATTAACCCTTTGCCCATAGTCCATTAGTACACGCCCGTCCGACTGGCACGGTGTGAGGTTTGTTAAACCCTAATAGCGCTATCTACTAATGACCCGCTCGCCATAGGCCTCGGCGATTAAGTCGATAAATGAGGGACTTAAAGTTGATAGAGTTGATGGTCTTATGATCGTGTACGTAGGTTTTACGTACGTGCCCTTCAATCCGAGGACAGTAGTGAGTAGTTTAGTAGTAATGGTTGTACGAATAGTTATTCAATCCCATTCCCAACCCACCGGGAATCCCATGCCTTGGCTAGTGTGAACTCACCTTGGTTTGCTCGGCAGATACACAGAAAGGTTACTTGAGCTAATTGTGGTCAACCACGTCCTAGTATGGTTACCACACAAGTCAGATTCAAACCAAGTAATGCACGTATATTTTCTACACGTAAACTAGCAAGTTGCATACAAGTATTATTCATGGCAGTCCAATCAACAGTACACAGCATACACGTTCAACAGTAACATACAAAGTCCATGTATTCGGCCCAAATACTTAGGCCTGTAACTATGCGAGTTCAAACAGATTATGTGATCATGTGGTCTCGAGTCGAGACTAGGGATCTCGAGTCGAGACAGTGTGGTCTCGGGTTATGAATTCATCACTCGAGACCAGGTGGTCACGAGTCAGGTCTCGAGTCGCAACAAGACCCGCAACCTTGGTTTCGAGTCATGTTGTTTGTGTGCTAGTAATGTGTGGTCTCGAGTCGAGACTAGGGGTTCTCGACTCGTAACCCGTGTCGCAACCAGAAGATGTAACAACCTTCCTTATTTTCAGCTCATTAATTCCGTAACAATTGCTAACAAGTTTGGTAGTTTCAATTCAGATTAAACGACATTCAATTCAGAAATCATGCAAGTTCATACACCCTAATCAAAAGCTAATCATGAATAATCGAACCATCACTATACAAAACATATTCACCTAGGGGTTTCAAAGTCATCATATAACACTTCATAATCGACCCTACAACTAATCCGATTTCATGAACATACAACCGATTATAAACATTTGATCCTGAATCATCATGCAACCTAATCCGAAAACATGGTAGTCGATTAGCATCATCGCACACATCCGATTACTAATACACATCTCGATCTAATCATACACATGTGGGCCGATTCTAAGGACATCATTACTAACAGTTTACATCATCATCAATCATGCCTCATTTATAAATCATCACATGAAACATGTATAATTTCATAACATAAAATCAACTAATAACAAAACACTAACCAAATCATTCGGATCCAAACACATATATGACCGATCACATATCAATCATCATCCGAATAAAACACATAACATGAAACACTAACCGATTAGAGATGGATGAGGGTGATCCGAACAAGGAAAGATCTTCGATGGAGAGGGTGTTTGGCTGCCGTCGGGTTCGTGAGGGAGAGAGAGAGAGCACTAGGGTTTGTGTGGTGTTGTGTGTTTAGCAAACAAATGAGAAGTATACCCCTTTCTCCCAATGCTATGCGTGTAAAAGGAGTGGGCCGAACCCCCTTAATGGGTTGCCCATTCGGTTCAAGTTCAAGAGAAGTGGGCCGAGAGTAGTAAAGCCCAAAGGCTTATGCGTTCGAGTTGCTATTGTGCGATTGGTTTACTTCGTGTGGTTATACATACATATACATACATGCACAACACATTTTCACATAACATTCACTTATAACATTCATTAAACCAACATGTCAACTAGTCACATAACATTCAAGCATGTTAAGTTGCAATACAATGAAGGGTTCTAAATTACGAGTTGTCACATTATCCCCAAGTTGAAAGAAATTTCGTCCCGAAATTTGGTACGTACTCACTGAGGAAGCTAGTTAAGTTGCATGGTTTTCCTGGGGTGTCACATCCTCCCCCCGTTGATCTGGAATTTCGTCCCGAAATTCCGTAGCTTCTGCCTCAGTAGTGGTTGTACTGTTTGCGAATAGTTGGGGATACTTTTGTTTCATTTGATCTTCGCGTTCCCAGGTGAACTCTGGGCCGCGACGTGAGTTCCAACGAACTCGAACGAGAGGTATTCTAGTGCGCTTGAGGACCTTAACATCCCGGTCCGTGATTTCAACTGGTTCTTCGACGAATTGTAACTGCTCGTCGATAGTGAGCTCCTTCAAAGGAACTACGAGAGTCTCATCTGACAGACACCTCTTCAGGTTTGACACGTGAAAGACGTTGTGAACTGCACTGAGTTCTGCTGGTAAGTTAAGTTTGTAGGCCACCTTGCCTATTTTCTCGATGACTTCGAAAGGTCCAACGTATCGTGGGTTAAGTTTGCCTCGTTTACCAAAACGAACCACACCCTTCCAGGGTGAAACTTTGAGTAGCACTCGCTCCCCAACCTGGAGCTAGAGTGGTTTCCTGTCCTTATCGGCGTAGCTTTTCTGACGGTCACGAGCTGCCGCCATTCATTGTCGTATCTGAGCAATTCGCTCTGTTGTGTCTACCACAAGTTCTGGACCAGTGATCTGACTATCCCCCACATCTGCCCAACAAAGAGGTGACCGGCATTTACGCCCGTACAATGCCTCAAACGGAGCAGCTTTAATGCTGGTGTGGTAGCTGTTATTGTACGAAAAATCCACAAGTGGCAGATGCTTTTCCCAACCGTTGCCAAAGTCAATTACACATGCACGAAGCATGTCTTCTAAAGTTTGAATAGTGCGCTCAGACTGCCCATCCGTCTGAGGGTGATACGCTGTGCTCATGTCTAATCGTGAGCCAAAGGACTTGTGCATTGCTTGCCATAGTTCTGAAGTAAAACGTGCATCACGATCTGAGATAATAGAGGTGGGCACCCCGTGCCTCGAGACAACTTCCTTGAGATAACGTCTGCTAAGGTGGAGAACTTATCCGTTTCCTTGATAGCCAAGAAGTGAGCAGACTTTGTGAGTCGATCCACGATCACCCAAATAGTATCGTTACCACGCTGAGATCTAGGCAGGCCAGTAACAAAATCCATGGAAATTTGCTCCCATTTCCATTGTGGTATCTCTGGTCGTTGGAGTAGGCCTGAGGGTTTCTGATATTCTGTCTTGACTCTCGCACAAGTCAAGCACTTGCTAACGTAAGTTGCTATGTGAGCTTTCATGCTAGGCCACCAATACGTAGTTTTGATATCGTGGTACATCTTATCCGAACCAGGATGTACTGAGTAGCGAGACTTGTGTGCCTCATCCATCACAAGCTCTCGTAGGTTGCCATAGAGCGGGACCCAAATGCGTCCTGTTACGTAGTAGGCACCGTCTTCTATTTGTTCTAATCGTTGCCTGGAGCCGCGTAGGGCTTCAGCCCTGATGTTTTCTGGTTTCAATGCTTCTACCTGAGCATCTCGAATCTGAGAAGGAAGACTAGATTGAATAGTGAGTTGTAAAGCTCGTACGCGCTTAGGCGCAATGTCCTTTCGACTGAGGGCGTCAGCCACAACATTGGCTTTGCCTGGGTGGTACCTGATCGAGCATTCGTAGTCATTTAGTAGCTCGACCCATCGTCGTTGTCGCATATTCAGTTCCTTCTGTTTGAAGATATGCTCGAGACTCCTGTGATCGGTGTAAATGGCGCACTTGGTACCGTACAGGTAATGTCTCCATATCTTAAGTGCAAAAACAACAGCTCCAAGCTCTAGATCATGTG
Source organism: Helianthus tuberosus (assembly GCA_030545235.1). Classification (NCBI taxonomy): domain Eukaryota; kingdom Viridiplantae; phylum Streptophyta; class Magnoliopsida; order Asterales; family Asteraceae; genus Helianthus; species Helianthus tuberosus. The sequence continues at coordinate 54,223,799 of CM060403.1, read as the reverse complement.
TAGTGTAGTTTCTTTCGTGAACCTTAAGTTGACGTGAGGCGTAGGCTATAACTTTATCCCGTTGCATCAATACACAACCAAGACCCTGAATTGATGCGTCGCAGTAAACCACGAAGTCGTCTGTGCCCTCTGGCAATGAAAGGATAGGTGCACTGCAAAGTCTATCCTTTAAGTGCTGAAATGCTAATTCCTGTGCGTTTCCCCATCTATAAACAACTCCTTTATGCGTTAGTGAGGTGAGAGGCTGTGCAATCTTGGAGAAGTCCTTAATGAATCTCCTGTAGTAACCTGCCAAGCCCAAGAATTGGCAAATTTCCGTTGGTGTACGAGGTGCAGGCCAGTTCTTAATCGAGTCTACCTTAGATGGATCCACATGATGTCACACCCCGACCACGTAGAACATACAAAACATGGCGGAAACATCAGGGAGTGTTGTAACAGAATTATTGTTTCATAACACATGGAAATTGGAATGTATGTGTGTATGAGCAACTCTCTCTCCTTTGGGCGATTTTTTGATTCCTCATGAAATCCTTGTTTTTCTTCGTGATCTAATGCATAACAGTCTGTGATTAGAGTCTTGATTAGTCAAACTCTATAACGAACTTGTTAGCATAAGGGACCGATCCAAAATTAGGGTTTTCTTTTCGTTTTTGTTTTCAAATCGCCGCTTTAGTTCTTCAATTCGGAATCCTGATCTATTAAACTGGTTGTTATTGATTGCGGTTAACTGAGATTAATTTAGCTAGATTGATACGCTGGTTTAATCGATTAAGGATGAAAGATTGATACTAGGGTTTAAAGGATTAGGGTTTTGTTTGCTTTTTTCGTTGGCTGGTGTTTTCTCTTGTGCATGGTTGGTTGTCACGTTGGTTAATGGAGAGAGGTGTTGATCTTGGAATGTCTGAACGTCCCAAACCTGATGGTAGGGTGTTACATGATCGCGGGAAGCCTCCTAATTCGAACTTGGAGAGTGGTAATGATCGGATATTGGAGGATTTAGGGTTTCAAGCTTTTTCGGATAGAGTGCGTGGGGATGTGTTTATCAGTTCGAGTAATGTTAAGCCGTTGAATTCTCAAGAGGTGCGTGGGAAACCTCCATCGCTTGGTAAGAGTTTTGATGGCCGGCCTATTAACATTGATGGTAACCCTCTCTTGCCGCGTCGTGGGGTGGTTCAACAGGAACCAAGGATGATTAACGTTATTGATGAACTTGAAAAGGTCACTGTTCCGGTTCAATTGGATACATTCACAGCTGATGATAGCCTTAGCTATAAGCCTTTGAACACTACATTCTCTTATGCGGATACAGTTAAAAATTCTAATTTGAAGAAGCGTGAGGTTAACTTTCGGAGAATGGAGTCGGTGGAATCTGTTAATGATGCGGATGTTGTCATACCACGTGAGGTAATTCGTAAAGTTCAGGAGAAATTTGAAAATGTTCTTTATGGATATTTTCTAGGTAATCGATTGCCATTTCCTGTAGTAGAATATTATGCTAAGAATGTGTGGTCTAAGTATGGATTTACTAAGCTTATGATGAATTCGGATGGATTCTTCTTCTTTAAATTTGATTCGAAAGATGGTATGTCTAAAGTGCTAGAGGGTGGGCCTTGGTTGATACGTAAAATGCCTTTGTTTTTGAATATCTGGTCGACATCTATCAGTCTTAAAAAAGAGGGCATCAAATCTGTTCCGGTGTGGGTTAAGTTGCATAATGTTCCTATTTCAGTTTACACGGATGATGAGTCTATTAGCTTCCAAAATCGGGGTTCCTAAAAGACTAGATGGGTACACGGCTGATATGTGCATGGATAATTGGGGACGAAGTAGTTTTGCACGTGCATTAATAGAGATAAATGCGGATAGTGAGTTAAAAGACTACATCGTTGTTGCTATTCCGAAATTGGATGAGGATGGGTACTTAACTGAAAGAATTAAAGTGGAATACGAATGGAAACCTCAATGTTGCTCAATATGTTGTGTTTTTGGCCATTGTGATAATACATGTGCTAAAAATGTGATCAATAAGGATAAACAAGTGGTAGTTGATGATGAGGGTTTTATTACTGATAAAAGAAAGACGGCTAGGTTGGGAGGTATGCATAAGAAGCAAAAGCAAAAGTTTATTTATAAGCCGAAAATTACTAAGTCAGGAGCTAGTACGTCTGGTACAAAAGGGATTATAAATGATAATAGTAAAAATGTCAATGTGAAAACTGGTAACTCATTTGAAGCTTTGTCAAAGGAAGATGTGGAAGATACTAGAGCTGATGTAGGGGTGGATAAGGAATTGAGGCATAATTTGAAAAATGGTAATGGGAGATCTACTCAAGCCGAGAATGAGGTTGAGGTAAGTTTACAAACAGAAATGTCCGAATTTATGCAATCTGATAAGAATCATGTTTCTAAGGGGGCAAGCACTCCCGGTCAGACAGGTCTTAATGGATAGCATCATGTCATGGAATATAAGGGGTTTGAACCGTCCCCTGAAACAAAATGAAGTTCGTCAAATACTTGCTGAAAATAAATTAAAGGTGTGTGCTATATTAGAGTCCCACGTGAATGTAGCTAATCTGGGTACAATTTGTCATAAGGTTTTTCGAAACTGGAATTGGACGTCTAATGGGGGTTTGTGTACTAGGGGAACCCGTATCATCTTGGGTTGGGATCCGGATGTGGTTGATCTTATGGTGCTCTCTCAAACTGATCAAGTTATACATACTCAGATGTTAGTTAAAGCTGATAATAAAGTCTTCTTTTGTTCTTTTGTGTACGCGGAAAATAAGTATCAAGACCGTAGAAGTCTTTGGGAAAGCTTATGTAACCATAAAAGCTTGTGTCACGATAAACCTTGGGTTGTTATGGGTGATTTTAACTCAACTCTTCAGTCTCAGGATTCGCTTTATGGCTCTTCTAAAGATACGATAAGCACGTGTGAGTTTAAAGATTGCATTCAATTTTCGGAGTTGATGGATATTAAAGGTCATGGTCTTCATTATACTTGGAATCAGAAACCTAAAGATGGAGTGGGACTTCTAAAGAAGATAGATCGTGTAATGGGTAATGTTCCTTTTTTGGATATGTTTCCGAATACCTTTGCCATGTACCATCCTTTCCGAGTTTCGGACCATACCCCTTGTATTTTGAGTATGGGAAATGAAAGTGAGAAGAAAACAAAACCGTTCAAGTTTCCTAATTTTATTACTTCCAAGCCGGAGTTCCTAAAGTGTGTGGAGCGGGAATGGCGGGAAACAATCCATGGGGTTAATATGTATTCGGTTACAAAGAAGCTTAGCAACTTAAAGCCGCATCTAAGGAAGATTCTTTTCAAACAAGGAAATTTGCATGCTAAGGTCTCGGATCTTAGAAAAAAGTTGGATGATATTCAAAATCGTATTGACAAGAATCCGTTGGATAGTCATCTTCGGCAATTAGAAGCAACATGTCTTCAAGAATTTCAGATTGCGGCTTATGATGAGGAATGCTTTCTTAAACAAAAGTCAAAAGTTGAATGGTTGTGTGCTGGAGATTCGAATACTAAATATTTTCACAATGTGGTGAAAAGCCGTAATGCCAGAAACAAAATTCATAGCGTGAGAGATACTGCTGGTAATCGTCATGAAGGTAGTAGGGTTGCGGATGCGTTGGTTAATCATTATTCGAATTTTCTTGGGGTTGAGGACCAGGTTACTTTGTTTAACTTGGATAATATTTTTATTAATGTTCTTAATCAACATGATGCATCTAATATGGTTCGGCAAGTTACTCGAGAGGAAATCAAAACGGCAATGTTTAACATTGGTGATAATAAGGCTCCTGGGCCGGACGGATATAAACTTCAGCTTTCTTCAAAAAGGCTTGGGATATTATTGGCAATGAAGTTACGGATGCGGTGCTTGACTTCTTTGAGAATGGTAAACTTCTCAAGCAATTAAATCACACCATTCTTGCTTTGATCCCTAAGAAAGAAATTCCGGACTCCGTTTTGGATTATCGGCCTATCTCTTGTTGTAATGTGCTTTATAAATGTATCAGTAAAATCATAACAGATAGGATTAAAGGAAGTTTGGAAACTCTTGTTGGTATTAACCAATCCGCTTTTATGCCGGGAAGGAAAATATCAGACACTATTCTCCTAACTCAGGATGCACAACTATCATCTGAATAGAGGTCCTGCAAGATGTGCTTTCAAAATTGATATTCAAAAAGCCTATGATACGGTTAGTTGGACTTTTTTGAGAGCCATTCTTATTCGCTTTGGGTTCAATCATCCTATGGTTGAGTGGATCATGACATGTGTTTCAACGGCTTCCTACTCGTTAAGTGTTAATGGTAATCTTCATGGTTTCTTTAAAGGGAAGAGGGGCTTGAGACAGGGAGATCCGATGTCACCTTATCTTTTTACTCTTATCATGGAGGTTCTATCCTTATTACTTCAACAGGTGGCAAACTCAAACTTGTCTTTTAAATTTCATCATCAGTGTGCTAAGCAGAGAATCATCAATGTTTCTTTTGCGGATGATTTGTTTATTTTTGTGCATGCTGATATTTGCTCGGTTAAGAAGGTTAGAGATGCTTTGGATATGTTCACAAGTTGTTCAGGTTTAGTGCCGAGCCCAGCCAAAAGCACTGCATATTTTTCGAATGTTTCGTCTTCGGTCAAGCAAGAGATCCTTTCTCTGATGCCGTTTCAAGAAGGTTGCCTTCCGGTTCGGTATCTTGGGGTGCCCCTTATTTCAACAAAGCTGAGTTTTAAAGATTGTAAAATTCTGGTTGATCGGATGGAGTCAAAAATTACAAGCTGGATATCTAAGTCTTTATCTTTTGCGGGTCGACTTCAGCTTATAAATTCAGTTTTATCTGCTATGCATATTTATTGGGCTTCTGTCTTCATTCTTCCAGTTCGTGTCACTTCAGAATTGGAGAAGAGAATGCGTCGTTTTCTTTGGAATGCTGGATCGGCTGGTAGGGTTCGAGCAAAAGTTGCTTGGTCTGATGTGTGTTTACCGAAGCACGAGGGTGGATTGGGGGTTCGTAATATTACGGATGTTAATAATGCCCTTATGGCAAACCATATATGGAGTATCATCTCGAAACGGCACTCTTTGTGGGTTCAGTGGATTCACTCCTACAAACTAAAGGGTAGAAGTTTTTGGGAGATTCCGAGTAGAGGTAGTATGAGCTGGGGGTGGCGTAAAATTTTATCTATCCGTAACTTGGTGCGTCCATATCTTGGTAGAATGATTCGTAGTGGTGCTCAAACTAACATTTGGTGTGATAATTGGTGCCCGTTGAGTCCGTTTACCTCTTTCATTACCCCGAGAATTATTTCTAATGCAGGATTTAATATGCAGTCCACGGTAGCTGATTTAGTTGACGAGTCAGGCCAGTGGAGATGGCCGCAAGCGTGGTATGACCTTTTTCCGGTATTGATAAATTTGCAAGCCCTAACTCTTATTCACAATATTCCTGATAAACTTACGTGGAAGGATTTGGAAGGTAAAGAAAGCCATTTCAGCTCAAAGGAAGTGTGGAACAACCTTAGGGGCCGAGGGGATACGGTTTCATGGTCTGATATGATATGGTTTTCACAGTGTATTCCGAGGCACTCGTTCCATATGTGGTTAGTTATTAGGAATAAACTCAAAACGCAGGATCGTCTTTCTAGTTGGGAAGCTGGAAGCGATACGAATCTTAGACTAATGTGTTGCCCGCTTTGTTGCCATGGACGTGACTCGCGCGATCACCTTTTTTTCCAATGCAGTTTTTCGGCAAAAGTTTGGAATAATGTCAAAGATTTGGTTAACTTGGAGAGTGTTGATGACTCGTGGGGATCCATTGTTGCATGGATGGATCTAAAGGCTTCCTCGAAGAACATGGATGTGATTGTGGCCAAGATTCCGATTGCGGCTACGACGTATTTCATTTGGCAAGAAAGAAATAATAGACTATTTTCTCATAAACACAACACAATTGAGGCGGTGATGGAGATGATCAGGAGCACAGTCCGTTTGAAGATTATGGGGCTCAAGTTCCGTGGGAGGGATAGCCGGAATAGATTATTAACGACATGGAAGATTTACTCTAATGATGAGGAAGAAGTCCCGGGCTAGAAGTTTACTTCTCTAGTTGATCGTGTGGTTTTGTTTTCTTGGGCTGTTTTTGTTTATGGTTGTTGCTTTTGCATGTTAGCTTTCTGGTTGTTTTTCTTGTTTGGTTCCTAGTCTTGGTATGCCAAGTCTAGTTGGTGTGTTCACTCTGACACACCCTTGTACTTATTTGGTTGATTTATAAAATTTACCGGGGTAACCCTTTACCCAAAAAAAAAACACATGGAAATTGAAATACTGTTTTATTGAATACACGAGTTACAATGTCTTGACAATCAAAGAAACATAATATAAATAACTAGTCTTGCATCTTTTATTGTCACTAAGGCCCATGTCCGCCTAAGTGTATCTTGATCAATCCTATGCTTCATTTCCTGAAACACATGTGAAAATAGGTACGTCAGCATAAAAATGCCGGCGAGTACATAGGTTTTGTGAAAATAAGATTCATGACTAAATTTTAAGAAATTGTTTAATAACAGTCGGTCATGAACCTTGTAATTTGCTTTGTCTTTGTAAATCATTTGAAAAACAATAAGTTCAGATGATACGTATAAATAAGAGAATTATTCATGGTTAAATGGATAACCATGTAAAATGAGTTTGTATAAGTTAAGTTGTTTGTAAAACAATGTATTGTGAAAAGTATGTTATTTGTATAAAATGTTATATGTCATAAACTGAAATGATTCAAATAACGCTACGATATGTAATACCATACAAACACTTATATATAGGAAGTACCAGCGGCGTATCCACCATGCTTGTATCATATTACACACGCCTCGTTAATTAATCACTTACTCAAACCAAACCAACAATGTAATAAGTCTATGTTTAAACCAATAGTCAAAAGTCCTTGTATAAACCGTGTCAAATGTTTATAGTCCAAAATTAGTCAAGTAATGTGTAACCAAAATGATATGTATGTTAAGTAAAATAAGACTACTTAAACCATAAGTAAAAATGTACAAAAACAAAGTATTGAAGTAAAACTTGGTTTAAATCAAAGCTATGTTTTGTGTAGTAAATGCATGCTATACTGATACGAACATCTATGCGGTGTTGTGAAAATTCATACATCCAAGCCTTGAGACAGTCGGATAACTATGTAAAAATGAGTTATCAAAAGAATATGTATTCGGATTCGGTCATTCCTTACGTCCAAACAAACCCGAGATTTCAGGAATGGGATTTGTCAAGTCCTATGGTACCACTACCTACTACCGAGCGGCGTAGCAAATGTTAATGAATGTATAGTATAGTTTAAACAAACCAAATGTCATACCAAAATGTAAGCATGTTTTATGAAGATAATGTACCTAGTATGCTAGAGTAAACATACAAGGTAGAGCTGTAAAACAATGTGTCCATATGTTACTGGAACATATGCAACAGAGATGCAATGTAAAATAATGTACTAAGTATGTACTAAATGGACATACGTAGCATAAAACATAATGAAATCATGTACTATAAATGTACTAATAAACATAGCAAGTATATGATGTGAAAACAGGAAAGCATGAAAGTAACAAGTAGGCACATGTGTTCCACCCCAAAACAGTTTGGAAAACAGTAAAAAAGGGGTCTATGTACTCACTTGAGATTGCTCAGTAGTCCTTGAGTAACAACCAAACAATGCTAGAGATCACGGATATCAAACGGCACCTAATATAGGTAACTATGTTAATAAACCGGACCTAAATCAGAAGATCTGATAGAATGAGGGTTCGTAAACCAAACGAGTATAGAGACTCGTGTCATATGGTTTAACAAAGCCTACATACTAATTGAAACCTTAATCTAAGTGCTTACGACCCATTACGACCCGTTTAGGTAGCTTATGCTACTTTAACGCGTCGTCCGCGTGAAATGCGTTCGGACCGCCTAACTAGTCCTATGACAAGTGTTATATGCCTAAACATGTTACATAATCAGTTATGTGACAAAAGTTTAGGTTACATATGCTTAATTACCAATTATACATGAAAAGGGTATTCTGGTAATTTACCTAAGGCATATAAACTACCTATCATACAACTACTTAAACGATGTGACCATTAGGTATAACCTCGGGAGGTTATTCCCTATACACTATGGTCACCTAATGTATTTGGTCGGATCCTAATGATCGACCAAACTGGGTCGGGTTCGAAGGTATAAGCGATTTATTAGATCGCTTACCCTTACGACCCTAGACAACGTGGTAATCAGTAGGCATAGTCACAAGGGACTATGACCATCGTGATTACAATCACGTTGCGAAGTTCAAACGAACTTTGCATTGACCATAAGCTGGTCAACGCTGAAAGTCAAACAAAGTTTGACTTTCGGACTCGAAAACGATAAAAGAACGAAAGAATACTTACGAAGGGTCCCCGAATGCTAATCGTGATCAAAATAACTCAGGTATGAAACAATGGTTCCAACTTAGAGTCACTTAGATCAGATTCTAGTGGTTTTGAAGTAATGGGGGGTGGGGTATTTATAGTTTTCGGGTAACCGTTAAGATCGTTTCATGGAAACCATGCTTTAATCGCATCCGTACAAGTGTCGGAAAGTTATGGTGCCTAAAAATGGGTCTAAATGAGCTGAATGTGCAGTTGAGAATGTGTGGGTGAGGATCAAACAGCTGGAAACTGCTGACTGTTCGATATTATCTGATCAGAGAGTCGGACGCGGCCCGCTTCAGCATCTACCAAAACTCAGGCGGGCCGCCTGGGAGTTGCAGATCAGAAACATGTTTGCAGAATTACAGTTTCAGTCCCTGTTGATGTTTTAAGCCATTTTCGACACTTCTAAGGCCCGTAAAGCCAACTTTAAGGCCCTAAAATGATGCCTAAACATTGTGGACATGAAACATGCTCAAAAATATGTCAGGTGTTGGTTCGTTTGGCCGTACGAACGCGATGTTCGCTTAATTACGACGGAATGCGCACAAGCGCGAAAAACGATCCAAATGACGCGACGAATGGATTTTTCTTATGCCGAACACTAAAATAAAATATTTTAGTGCTTACATAAATTTTTGGATGTCCGGATGTATTCAGAACGTAAGTTATGCGCGAAAATGCAAACTTGTGCACTTTTTGACACTTTTAGTCCCTGAATGATCCAAAAGTTTATTTTAGCACACCGAACCCCTCAAAGCCTATTTCTAAGCTATATAAAGGATATTTAAGGTGTGTTTAACTTATGGTCATGTTCCAGAATGTCTGTTACAGTTGAAATTGGCATACTTTCACAGTTTGTCAACTTTAGTCCCTGTAAGCGATTTAACTTGATTTCGGCATACCAAAGCCTTCAAAACTTATTTCTAAGTTAGGTAAAGGTTATTTAAGGTATGTTAAGCCTATGTCACTATTCCGGAGTGTTTGTTGCATTAAACTGGTTATATTTACGCATCGGTGCGCGTATAACCTTCCAGAAAGCGATTTAGAGTTTGGAATTGAACATATTTTTACAAATCCCAAGTATGAAATATAATATTTCATTGGTTCGGTATTTGTTTGATGGCCATGGAGGCACAGGTGTTACAGTCTCCCCTACTTTAGGAAATTTCGTCCCGAAATTTATTTAGAGGAAACTTGTGAGAGTTTAAAACATAAAGTTGAAAAGATCGAACAACATTGGTTAGGGTTCTGAACTTCTAGTAACCTTAATAACATTATGCTTGCAATGTAAGAGGGATACTTATATACAAGTATATGAAGCGTCATTGGTGCGTCCACCGTACCTCCATTACATTGTTCTCATTTTGTTATTGTTGTCACTATCGGTTCTTACACATAATAAATCTTACTGGGTTTCTGTGCACTAAATTTCATAATTATGTACGCGTCCATAATTAGACAATTCCTTGCACAGTTCACACAGTCTATTTTATAATGTGTAAGGTAAAACCAAATGAACAATCCTGTGATGAATGTGACTAGACCGCCATAGAGTCCTTTTAATTAAATCAATAAATGATCTAAATAGACTATCAAGGAGTCTGTTCAGCTACATCACTAGATGTCATTCTTTAACCAAATTGTGAATCAATCTTTTTTTTACTAGACCACTAAAGGGTCTCTTATGAAACATGGAGTGGTACTATATAATCCAAGGGTCTTAACTATTACATAGAAGCCCATTAAGGATTTAAGGTAGTACCTTTTGACTATCCTGCTATGAATTCCTCATATGAAGATATGAAAGATTCTGCGAGGATTTGGATAACGAATTATCCAGAGTATAAAAACACAAAATGCATAAAAGAAAACATAAGATGAATAAACACATAATCACATAACTACAAAATTGTTTGTTAATTTGTCTTGTTAATTGCGTACTTGCATTTAAAGCACACTAGGAATTCATTCCGTGGATTTCATTTGGTACTTTAAACGTTATCAAGAATCCAACTATAACGATAGAAAGATTCAAAAAGAAAATTCGATTTCGATTATTAGGAACCGAAATGTTCGAATTAAGGTACATAAGGAATCCAATTAAGGACTCTGATTTGAATGATAATTATCCACAAGGGTCTAAATGTGAAGACAAAAAGATCCCTTATGGATTTTAGAAGTTGAAGATGTTTTGAAACCTTGCACTGGACGTGCTTATGTCAAAACATAAAGTAAAAAAATGCTTATGAAGTTGAGATGCTAAATATGTCAAGGCGACATATGAAGCAGAATTTGAAGGTTAAGTCAATGTATGAGGAAAATATATTTGGAAAACTATGCATGGGGTTCTTTTAAGAAAAATGTGTTTAACGTTTTTGAAACCTTATATATAATACTTTTTGAAATCATGAAGTAGGTGTACTAGATAAGTATATTTATAAAAATGTTTTAAAATCATGTGAGATGAATTTTGAAATTATGTATAAGATTTTTGAAAAACATGAATGATGCTTTTCGAAATCATGCACTTGATAAGAAAATGTACTGTGTTATTATTGCCTTCAGACTATATGAAATATTTTGAAATTAGGAAGGTTGGTTTTGATAACATGGCCAATGTTTTTGAAATAACATAGACATTGCATTTAGAAAAATTGTTTTCAAACTATATGAAATGTTTTGAGATCATGAAGATTGTTTTTGAAATACTTGTACTGTATATGTTGAAAAATCAAAACGTAATGGGTATGAGATTAGGAAATACCCTTAGTTATTTAACCAAGGATTCAAAAGCACAAATGTGTAAAAGCATGATTACTCATAATATCACTTTATTTTCTGTACTTTGTTTCTTAGAGTGAAACGAGTACTTAAAATTTTCGAGGGAATCATGAGCGATCATTTGAAAGAGAGAATCACAAGAGTAGTTTGTAAGGAACATCGTTCCTTAGTACAGGTATTATAGAGAATTTCCATACACTCATGTAACTACACTTGTATATCAGAATTGTGAACAACAATTTATTTATAAACAAAACAGATCGTTTCACAATACAAGAAAAACAAAATAAACAAAGGCATAAGACAGCAACATCCTTTGTTCAGTCGAATGCTCATCCAAGGGTTGGATTTGCACTGACAATCTTCGGGCAGTTGTTCCTGAAATGGCTCGTCTCGCCACAGTTGTAGCAAGTACAAGGCGGAAAACGAGCTTGAGTAGGGTTGACTTGTGGTTGGTTTGGACCACTTTGGTTTGGGGTAAATCGACAAACATTTTCCAGGTGACCAAGTCGCCCACATGATGCACACAAACGACACTGTAGGTGAGCTAAGTGGTGTGCATTACATTTGTCGCATATTGGGGCTGTTCCCTTGTATTGCTTCTTAACAGGTGGTGTTGCCACCCGATTGGATCCTATTTGATTTGGTACTGCTGCTACGCAAACTTTTGCCGTATGACCTTTAAGTCCACAAATTTTGCATTTGCGGCACTTCACACTAGGGTGATGATGAAGGGTACATTGGTTGCACAAGGGTTCAATTCCGTTGTATGGCTTCCTGACTGGTAGTGCTGTCACTTGGCTAGGTCCCGCTTGATTTGGTGTAACTACTGCGGGTTTCTTTGAAGCCTTACGCTTCCTTGATTTTGGTGCTGGCTTGACTTCTGCTTCCTTTGGTGACTCTTGAGTGGCTTCATTGTCGAGACGAGAGGCTTCATTGTTGAGACGAGCCATGGCAATGCCTAAATCCACAGTCTTCTGAATTACTTCGCCTATTTGCTGGACAAATTTGGCTGTTCGCTCGGACATTTGACCAGTGCTGAGAGGAATAGACATTCTAGAAGAAAATGAAAGACATTGGAAGGAACAAGTGAAAGGTTATTGGATAATCAATACAGAATGGTAACGAATGAAAATTGTGATCATTTGTTTGTTACCTAAGGCAAACAAATGAGATGGTGACAAATCAAAGTAAATGGGTCAAAAATAATGTATCGCGAAGACATGCTTGCCTATAAGTGAACACTCATCCCAAGAATTCCCAGGTAAGCACAACTGGTCTCGCGTCTGATGAGATGTATACGAAGTGCTTGCCTAGCCAGAAAACCCAGAATACAGGCATTCACCCTTCCAGTTTGCACGTGTTCACATTATTTAAAACCCAAAACCTTGACGAGGTTTTGAAAACTCAAAGGGTTTCAAAACCATATAATAGAGAGTTCAAAACCTTACAATATAGGGTTCAAAGCCTAGTAATCAATCATCCTAGAACAGATGATTAGTTTTCAAAGCGGTTTTGAAATTTATGTTCTTGTTGTGGTTGTCGCCTAAGGATAGGTGACAGTATTGTTTTATGACTAAACGCAAGTAAACTCGCGTTAGGGTCCTAGAAAGGTTATAGACTAGGTCAAAGTATTACTAATAACCTAATTCCCTATAACCATGGGCTCTGATACCAACTTTTCTGTCACACCCCGACCACGTAGAACATACAAAACATGGCGGAAACATCGGGGAGTGTTGTAACAGAATTATTGTTTCATAACACATGGAAATTGAAATACTGTTTTATTGAATACACGAGTTACAATGTCTTGACAATCAAAGAAACATAATATAAATAACTAGTCTTGCATCTTTTATTGTCACTAAGGCCCATGTCCGCCTAAGTGTATCTTGATCAATCCTATGCTTCATTTCCTGAAACACATGTGAAAATAGGTACGTCAGCATAAAAATGCCGGCGAGTACATAAGTTTTGTGAAAATAAGATTCATGACTAAATTTTAAGAAATTGTTTAATAACAGTCGGTCATGAACCTTGTAATTTGCTTTGTCTTTGTAAATCATTTGAAAAACAATAAGTTCAGATGATACGTATAAATAAGAGAATTATTCATGGTTAAATGGATAACCATGTAAAATGAGTTTGTATAAGTTAAGTTGTTTGTAAAACAATGTATTGTGAAAAGTATGTTATTTGTATAAAATGTTATATGTCATAAACTGAAATGATTCAAATAACGCTACGATATGTAATACCATACAAACACTTATATATAAGAAGTACCAGCGGCGTATCCACCATGCTTGTATCATATTACACACGCCTCGTTAATTAATCACTTACTCAAACCAAACCAACAATGTAATAAGTCTATGTTTAAACCAATAGTCAAAAGTCCTTGTATAAACCGTGTCAAATGTTTATAGTCCAAAATTAGTCAAGTAATGTGTAACCAAAATGATATGTATGGTAAGTAAAATAAGACTACTTAAACCATAAGTAAAAATGTACAAAAACAAAGTATTGAAGTAAAACTTGGTTTAAATCAAAGCTATGTTTTGTGTAGTAAATGCATGCTATACTGATACGAACATCTATGCGGTGTTGTGAAAATTCATACATCCAAGCCTTGAGACAGTCGGATAACTATGTAAAAATGAGTTATCAAAAGAATATGTATTCGGATTCGGTCATTCCTTACGTCCAAACAAACCCGAGATTTCAGGAATGGGATTTGTCAAGTCCTATGGTACCACTACCTACTACCGAGCGGCGTAGCAAATGTTAATGAATGTATAGTATAGTTTAAACAAACCAAATGTCATACCAAAATGTAAGCATGTTTTATGAAGATAATGTACCTAGTATGCTAGAGTAAACATACAAGGTAGAGCTGTAAAACAATGTGTCCATATGTTACTGGAAGATATGCAACAGAGATGCAATGTAAAATAATGTACTAAGTATGTACTAAATGGACATACGTAGCATAAAACATAATGAAATCATGTACTATAAATGTACTAATAAACATAGCAAGTATATGATGTGAAAACAGGAAAGCATGAAAGTAACAAGTAGGCACATGTGTTCCACCCCAAAACAGTTTGGAAAACAGTAAAAGAGGGGTCTATGTACTCACTTGAGATTGCTCAGTAGTCCTTGAGTAACAACCAAACAATGCTAGAGATCGCGGATATCAAACGGCACCTAATATAGGTAACTATGTTAATAAACCGGACCTAAATCAGAAGATCTGATAGAATGAGGGTTCGTAAACCAAACGAGTATAGAGACTCGTGTCATATGGTTTAACAAAGCCTACATACTAATTGAAACCTTAATCTAAGTGCTTACGACCCATTACGACCCGTTTAGGTAGCTTATGCTACTTTAACGCGTCGTCCGCGTGAAATGCGTTCGGACCGCCTAACTAGTCCCATGACAAGTGTTATATGCCTAAACATGTTACATAATCAGTTATGTGACAAAAGTTTAGGTTACATATGCTTAATTACCAATTATACATGAAAAGGGTATTCTGGTAATTTACCTAAGGCATATAAACTACCTATCATACAACTACTTAAACGATGTGACCATTAGGTATAACCTCGGGAGGTTATTCCCTATACACTATGGTCACCTAATGTATTTGGTCGGATCCTAATGATCGACCAAACTGGGTCGGGTTCGAAGGTATAAGCGATTTATTAGATCGCTTACCCTTACGACCCTAGACAACGTGGTAATCAGTAGGCATAGTCACAAGGGACTATGACCATCGTGATTACAATCACGTTGCGAAGTTCAAACGAACTTCGCATTGACCATAAGCTGGTCAACGCTGAAAGTCAAACAAAGTTTGACTTTCGGACTCGAAAACGATAAAAGAACGAAAGAATACTTACGAAGGGTCCCCGAATGCTAATCGTGATCAAAATAACTCAGGTATGAAACAATGGTTCCAACTTAGAGTCACTTAGATCAGATTATAGTGGTTTTGAAGTAATGGGGGGTGGGGTATTTATAGTTTTCGGGTAACCGTTAAGATCGTTTCATGGAAACCGTGCTTTAATCACATCCGTACAAGTGTCGAAAAGTTATGGTGCCTAAAAATGGGTCTAAATGAGCTGAATGTGCAGTTGAGAATGTGTGGGTGAGGATCAAACAGCTGGAAACTGCTGACTGTTCGATATTATCTGATCAGAGAGTCGGACGCGGCCCGCTTCAGCATCTACCAAAACTCAGGCGGGCCGCCTGGGAGTTGCAGATCAGAAACATGTTTGCAGAATTACAGTTTCAGTCCCTGTTGATGTTTTAAGCCATTTTCGACACTTCTAAGGCCCGTAAAGCCAACTTTAAGGCCCTAAAATGATGCCTAAACATTGTGGACATGAAACATGCTCAAAAATATGTCAGGTGTTGGTTCGTTTGGCCGTACGAACGCGATGTTCGCTTAATTACGACGGAATGCGCACAAGCGCGAAAAACGATCCAAATGACGCGACGAATGGATTTTTCTTATGCCGAACACTAAAATAAAATATTTTAGTGCTTACATAAATTTTTGGATGTCCGGATGTATTCAGAACGTAAGTTATGCGCGAAAATGCAAACTTGTGCACTTTTTGACACTTTTAGTCCCTGAATGAGCCAAAAGTTTATTTTAGCACACCGAACCCCTCAAAGCCTATTTCTAAGCTATATAAAGGATATTTAAGGTGTGTTTAACTTATGGTCATGTTCCGGAATGTCTGTTACAGTTCAAATTGGCATACTTTCACAGTTTGTCAACTTTAGTCCCTGTAAGCGATTTAACTTGATTTCGGCATACCAAAGCCTTCAAAACTTATTTCTAAGTTAGGTAAAGGTTATTTAAGGTATGTTAAGCCTATGTCACTATTCCGGAGTGTTTGTTGCATTAAACTGGTTATATTTACGCATCGGTGCGTGTATAACCTTCCAGAAAGCGATTTAGAGTTTGGAATTGAACAAAAATTGATATGTGCAGATGATACACATATTTTTACAAATCCCAAGTATGAAATATAATATTTCATTGGTTCGGTATTTGTTTGATGGCCGTGGAGGCACAGGTGTTACACATGAATCCCATCCTTGTTCACCACATGGCCTAAGAAATGGACTTCACGAAGCCAGAAGTCGCATTTTGAAAACTTGGCGTACAACTGTTCTGTTCGAAGGAGTTCCAAAATAAGTCGTAGATGTTGCTCGTGTTCCTCCTGACTCTTCGAATATATCAGGATGTCGTCGATGAAAACTATGACGAACTTGTCCAGGTAAGGCTTGCATACTCGATTCATCAAATCCATGAAAACCGCAGGTGCGTTTGTCAGCCCGAAAGGCATGACTAAAAACTCGTAGTGTCCATAACGAGTTCTAAAGGCTGTTTTAGAGACGTCCTCTTCTCGGACTCTCAGCTGGTGATATCCTGATCTCAAATCAATCTTTGAATAGTAGCTCGACCCTTGCAGCTGATCGAATAGGTCGTCGATGCGTGGAAGGGGATAGCGGTTCTTCACAGTCACCTTGTTGAGTTCACGGTAGTCGATGCACATTCTGAAAGTACCGTCTTTCTTCTTCACGAATAGCACTGGAGCTCCCCAGGGCGAAGAGCTAGGACGAATAAAACCCTTATCCAAGAGTTCTTGTAGTTGCGTAGAAAGTTCTTCCAACTCTGATGGAGCTAAGCGATATGGTGCACGAGCTATGGGCGCTGCTCCAGGAGCTAGCTCGATTTGGAATTCGACTTGGCGATGAGGCGGAAGACCAGGTAATTCCTCAGGGAATACCTCAGGATAGTCGCGTACAATCGGAAAATCTTCTATCTTCTTCTCTTTCTTCGAGGAGTCAGTAACGAGAGCCAGAATAGCAGTGTGGCCCTTACGCAAACACTTCTGGGCCTTAAGGAAAGAGATAATGCTCACAACAGCACCACTCTTGTCACCACAAATCAATAGAGGTTCGTCACCTGGGCGAGGAATACGAACAATCTTCTCGTTGCAAAGAATCTTTGCTTGGTGTTGGGATAACCAGTCCATCCCTATGACAACGTCGAAACTACCCAGAGTGATAGGAAGGAGGTCGATTGAGAAAGTATGACCAGCAAGAACAAGGTTACAACCCTTGACTACGTGGGTGACCTCTAAACTTTTACCATTAGCTAGTTCTACAGTGTGCTTAGGGTTCAAAGGTGTTGGGGTACGCTTAAGCATTTGGCTAACTTTTAAAGACACGTAGCTAGTATCGGCACCCGAATCAAATAAGACAGTAACATAAAAGTCGTCGAGAAGGAACTTAGCCGTCACCACATTGGGATCATTCCTTGCTTCACCTTGACCAATGACGAATACCCGACCCCTTGCACCATTGCCGTTGTTACCCCCGTTGTTTCCATTCCCCTGATTGTTATTATTGTTATTGTTCTGGTTCTGAATCTGCTGGGGACAATTTCTCTTGATGTGACCTTCATCTCCACATTGATAGCACCCCTTGTTGTCTCGTTGTTGCTGCTGCTGGTCTTGTGGAGCTGGTGGTTGTTGTCGCTGGTTCTGATTCGCAGGTCGTAAGCTCCTACAATCCTTAGCTTCATGACCCATCTTGAGACACCTCTGGCAACGACCCTTGTTGCACTGACCACTGTGGTGTCTGTTGCATCTGTTGCACTTTGGAAGGTTTCCTCGATAACCACCTTGCCCTTGGCTACCAGAAGATTGCTGACCAGGGCTCTTGTAGTCTTCAGTTCTTCTCTGCTGAGACTGAGACTGAACAGAAGTTGAACCTTTGCTTGAATTTCCATCCCACTTACGTTTGTTGTCGCCGGGAGTTTCAGAAGTAGCTGTAGCACTAATACGTTTTGGTAGCCTGTTCTGCTCCACCGCCTGATCAGTGAGACGATGAGCTAGTTGTACAACTTGCTGGATGGTGGCTAGGTTGGCTGAAGTCACATGACTTTGGATTTCTGGCACTAAGCCCTTAAGATAAAGTTCGATACGCTTAATTGGAGGGTCCACCATAGTAGGACATAGAATAGCAAGCTCATTCGATCTTTTCGTATATGCTTCAATTTCTGACCCCGTCATCTTGAGGTTGAAGAACTCGACTTCCAGTTTGTGAATTTCATCACGGTTGCAGTACTCTTCCTTGATCATTTCCTTAAAGTTGTTCCATGGAGTGGCGTTAGCAGCAACCAACCCCAGCATTTAAACCTGAGCGTTCCACCATGTGAGCGCTATACCCTCGAGGGTACCGGTAGCATACTTCACCCTGCGAGCCTCAGGGCATTCACACATCTCGAAAATAGATTCGAGCTTTTCAAACCAGTGGAGGAGTCCAACTGCCCCTTCGGTGCCACTGAATGTACCAGGACGACAGTCCATGAAAGTTTTGAAGGTGCACACAGGAGGCTGTGCAGGTTGACCTGTCGTGAGAGTAAGAAAGAACAAAGTTTAACACAAAGGTTGGATTCATGAGAGTAGGATCCAGAGATCCTAGAGTGAGTCGGGATGGCAGGGTATACCTCCTGCCTGAGCAGCTGCAAGTGCCGCATCAACTTGTTGGTTAATCAGAGCCGTCAACTGGGCTTGTGTCATGTTAACGCGTCCAGACATGATCTTCATATCAAGAGAAACATGAGTGAGAGAGGTTCGCGAAAAGGCGATGACAGAAGAGAGTAAGCACACAAGTGTTTTCAATCAACAGTGACTACGTTCATCTAAGCATACCATAAGCAAAGTTCTACGTAATCTAGCAAGTAGGCAATAAAACATAAACCATCTCACCTAGAATGTCGAGCCTTGCACGTGGAGTGAAGCGTCGTTGTGGATCGTAGAGCACTGTAAAGGTTATAGTCTGGTTTTAACAAAAACGTTTTCCCTTATTAAAACCAAGTTCACTATAACCAATGGCTCTGATACCAATCTGTCACACCCCCAAAATCCACACGCGGAGTATCACCGCTTAGAGGCGTGACTGACCAGGATCAAGCCACCAATCATATTGAACAAGCATGTAAGTAAATATAATTCAACCAACAATATGAAAGGTGTTCAAAACCAAAGCATAGTTAAGTGTTTAGCGGAAGCATAATTTCAAAACCCATTGTAAGTATTAAGTACGAAATAAAGTAATGTTTATAGCATGGCACACACTGCCATATCCCACAACGACCGTTCCTCCCTGTGCAAGCTCCATGAGTACCTAATGACCTGCAAGGCATGTAGCAACGAATCAACAACAAAGTTGAGCGAGTTCACAGTTGGTTGTTTGGTTATAGTATTCGTTTCGTAAATCGTATGTTCGTTTTGTAAACCACGTATCGTATTAATTAGCATCGCGGTCATTCCTGACATGTTTGCGAAGATTAGTGGGGGCTTCCCATGTGTTATTAGACCACGCGTATCGACTGCTACGAAAATGTAAGAGGTGCCCTAAGTTAATGTCTATCAGCATTAACCCTTTGCCCATAGTCCATTAGTACACGCCCGTCCGACTGGCACGGTGTGAGGTTTGTTAAACCCTAATAGCGCTATCTACTAATGACCCGCTCGCCATAGGCCTCGGCGATTAAGTCGATAAATGAGGGACTTAAAGTTGATAGAGTTGATGGTCTTATGATCGTGTACGTAGGTTTTACGTACGTGCCCTTCAATCCGAGGACAGTAGTGAGTAGTTTAGTAGTAATGGTTGTACGAATAGTTATTCAATCCCATTCCCAACCCACCGGGAATCCCATGCCTTGGCTAGTGTGAACTCACCTTGGTTTGCTCGGCAGATACACAGAAAGGTTACTTGAGCTAATTGTGGTCAACCACGTCCTAGTATGGTTACCACACAAGTCAGATTCAAACCAAGTAATGCACGTATATTTTCTACACGTAAACTAGCAAGTTGCATACAAGTATTATTCATGGCAGTCCAATCAACAGTACACAGCATACACGTTCAACAGTAACATACAAAGTCCATGTATTCGGCCCAAATACTTAGGCCTGTAACTATGCGAGTTCAAACAGATTATGTGATCATGTGGTCTCGAGTCGAGACTAGGGATCTCGAGTCGAGACAGTGTGGTCTCGGGTTATGAATTCATCACTCGAGACCAGGTGGTCACGAGTCAGGTCTCGAGTCGCAACAAGACCCGCAACCTTGGTTTCGAGTCATGTTGTTTGTGTGCTAGTAATGTGTGGTCTCGAGTCGAGACTAGGGGTTCTCGACTCGTAACCCGTGTCGCAACCAGAAGATGTAACAACCTTCCTTATTTTCAGCTCATTAATTCCGTAACAATTGCTAACAAGTTTGGTAGTTTCAATTCAGATTAAACGACATTCAATTCAGAAATCATGCAAGTTCATACACCCTAATCAAAAGCTAATCATGAATAATCGAACCATCACTATACAAAACATATTCACCTAGGGGTTTCAAAGTCATCATATAACACTTCATAATCGACCCTACAACTAATCCGATTTCATGAACATACAACCGATTATAAACATTTGATCCTGAATCATCATGCAACCTAATCCGAAAACATGGTAGTCGATTAGCATCATCGCACACATCCGATTACTAATACACATCTTGATCTAATCATACACATGTGGGCCGATTCTAAGGACATCATTACTAACAGTTTACATCATCATCAATCATGCCTCATTTACAAATCATCACATGAAACATGTATAATTTCATAACATAAAATCAACTAATAACAAAACACTAACCAAATCATTCGGATCCAAACACATATATGACCGATCACATATCAATCATCATCCGAATAAAACACATAACATGAAACACTAACCGATTAGAGATGGATGAGGGTGATCCGAACAAGGAAAGATCTTCGATGGAGAGGGTGTTTGGCTGCCGTCGGGTTCGTGAGGGAGAGAGAGAGAGAGAGAGCACTAGGGTTTGTGTGGTGTTGTGTGTTTAGCAAACAAATGAGAAGTATACCCCTTTCTCCCAATGCTATGCGTGTAAAAGGAGTGGGCCGAACCCCCTTAATGGGTTGCCCATTCGGTTCAAGTTCAAGAGAAGTGGGCCGAGAGTAGTAAAGCCCAAAGGCTTGTGCGTTCGAGTTGCTATTGTGCGATTGGTTTACTTCGTGTGGTTATACATACATATACATACAAGCACAACACATTTTCACATAACATTCACTTATAACATTCATTAAACCAACATGTCAACTAGTCACATAACATTCAAGCATGTTAAGCTGCAATACAATGAAGGGTTCTAAATTACGAGTTGTCACATTATCCCCAAGTTGAAAGAAATTTCGTCCCGAAATTTGGTACGTACTCACTGAGGAAGCTAGTTAAGTTGCATGGTTTTCCTTGTTTTCCAGGGGTGTCACATCCTCCCCCCGTTGATCTGGAATTTCGTCCCGAAATTCCGTAGCTTCAGCCTCAGTAGTGGTTGTACTGTTTTTTTTTTTGGGTAAAGGGTTACCCCGGTAAATTTTACAAATAAACCAAATAAGTACAAGGGTGTGCCAGAGCGAACACACCAACTAGACTTGGCATACCAAGACTAGGAACCAAAACAAAAATACAACCAGAAAGTTAACATACGAAAGCAACAGCCACATCAAAACAGCCCAAAAAGACAAAAAAACACACGAGCAACTAGTGAAGTAGACTTCTAGCCCGGATCTTCTTCCTCATCATTAGAGTAAATCTTCCATGCCGTTAATAATCTATTCCGGCTAGCCATCCCACGGAACTTGAGCCCCATAAGCTTCAATCGAACCGTGCTCCTGATCATCTCCATCACCGCTTCAACTGTGTTGTGCTTATGAGAAAACAGTCTATAATTTCTTTCTTGCCAAATAAAGTACGTCGTAGCCGCAATCAGAATCTTGCCCACAATCACATCCATCTTCTTCGAAGAAGCCGTTAGTTCCATCCATGCAAAAATGGATACCCAAGAATCATCAACACTCTCCAAGTTAACCAAAGTTTTGACATTATTCCAAACTTTTGACGCAAAACTGCATTGGAAGAAAAGGTGGTCACGCGAGTCACGATCATGGCAACAAAGCGGGCAACACATAAGTCTGAGATTCGTATCACTTCCTGCTTCGCAACTAGAAAGACGATCCTGAGTTTTGAGTTTATTCCTAATAACCAACCACATATGGAACGAGTGCCTCGGAATACACTGTGAAAACCATATCATATTAGACCATGAGACCGTATTACCCCGGCCCCTAATGTTATTCCAAACTTCCTTTGAACTGAAGTAGCTATCTTTACCATCCAAGTCTTTCCACATAAGCTTATCTGGAACATTATGAACAAGAGTTGGGGTTTGCAAATTTATCAACACCGGAAATAGGTCATACCAAGCTTGCGGCCATCTCCACTGGCCTGACTCATCAACTATATCAGCAACCGTGGACTGCATACTGAAACCCGCATTAGAGATAATTCTCGGAGTAATGAATGAAGTAAACGGACTCAACGGGCACCAATTATCACACCAAGCATTAGTTTGAGCACCACTTCTGATCGTTATACCAGTATAAGGACGCACCAGTTTCGGATAAATAAAATTTTACGCCATCCCCAGCTCATACTACCTCTACTCGGGACCTCCCAAAAGCTTCTACCCTTTAGTTTGTAGGAATGAATCCACTGAACCCACAGAGAGTGCCGCTTCGAGATGATACTCCATATATGGTTTGCCATAAGGGCATTATTAACATCCGTAATATTACGAATACCCAAGCCACCCTCGTTTTTAGGCAAACAAACATCCGACCAAGCAACTTTGGCTCGAACCCTGCCAGCAGATCCAGCATTCCATAGAAAACGACGCATCCTCTTCTTCAATTCTGAAATGACACGAACTGGAAGAATGAAAACAGAAGCCCAGTAAATGTGCATAGCCGATAAAACTGAGTTTATAAGCTGAAGGCGACCCGCAAAAGACAAAGACTTAGATATCCAGCTTGTAATTTTGCTCTCCATACGATCAATCAAGATTTTACAATCTTTAAAACTAAGCTTGGTTGATATAAGGGGCACCCCAAGATACCGAACCGGAAGGCTACCTTCTTGAAAAGGCATCAACGAAAGGATCTCTTGCTTAACCAAAGAAGAAACATTCGAAAAATATGCAGTACTCTTGGATGGGCTCGGCACTAATCCTGACCAACTTGAGAACATCTCCAAAGCATCTCTAACCTTCTTAACCGAGCAAGTATCAGCATGAACAAAGATAAACAAATCATCCGCAAAAGAGACATTGATGATTCTTTGCTTAGCACACTGATGATGAAATTTAAACGACAAGTTTGAGTTTGCCACCTGTTGAAATAATAAGGATAGAACCTCCATGATAAGAGTAAAAAGATAAGGCGACATCGGGTCTCCCTGTCTCAAACCCCTCTTCCCTTTAAAGAAACCATGAAGATTACCATTAACACTTAACGAGTAGGAAGCCGTGGAAACACATGTCATAATCCACTCAACCATACGATGATTGAACCCAAAACGAATAAGAATAGCTCTCAAAAAAGACCAACTAACCGTATCATAGGCTTTCTGAATATCTATTTTAAAAGCACATCTTGCAGGACCTCTATTCAGATGATAGTTATGCATCAGCTCCTGAGTTAGGAGAATATTATCTGATATTTTCCTTCCTGGCACAAAAGCGGATTGATTAATACCGACAAGAGTCTCCAAACTTCCTTTAATCCTATCTGTTATGATTTTGCTGATACATTTATAGAGCACGTTACAACATGAGATAGGCCGATAATCCAAAACTGAGTCCGGGATATCTTTCTTAGGAATCAAAGCAAGGATCGTGTGATTTAATTGCTTGAGGAGCTTACCATTCTCAAAGAAGTCAAGAACCGCATCCGTAACTTCATTACCAATAATATCCCAAGCCTTCTTGAAAAAAGCTGAAGTATAACCGTCAGGCCCGGGAGCCTTATTCTCACCAATGTTAAACATTGCCGTTTTGATTTCCTCTCGTGTAACTTGCCGTACCATATTAGAAGCATCATGATGATTAAGAACATTGATAAAGATATTATCCAGATTAAACAAAGTAACCTGGTCCTCAACCCCAAGAAAATTCGAGTAGTGATTAACCAAAGCATCCGCGACCCTACTACCTTCATGACGGTTTCCAGCAATATCTTTCACACTATGAATCTTGTTTCTAGCATTACGGCATTTCACAACATTGTGAAAATATTTTGTATTCGAATCACCAGCACACAACCATTCAACTTTTGACTTTTGTTTGAGAAAGCATTCCTCATCATAAGCAGCAATCTGAAAGTCTTGAAGACATGTCGCTTCTAATTGACGTAGATGGCCATCCAAAGGATTCTTGTCAATAAGAACTTGAATATCATCCAACTTTTTTCTAATTTCCGACACCTTAGCATGCAGATTTCCTTGATTGAATAGTATCTTCCTTAGATGCGGTTTTAAGTTGCTAAGCTTCCTTGTAATCGAAAACATATTAACCCCAGGAATCGTTTTCCTCCATTCCCGCTCCACACACTTCATGAAATCCGGCTTGGATGTGATGAAATTAGGAAACTTGAACGGTTTAGTTTTCTTCTCAATCACGGCTCCCATATTCAAAATACAAGGCGTATGGTCTGAAACTCGAAAAGGATGGTACATGACAAAAGTATTCGGAAACATGTCCAAGAACTGAACATTACCCATTACACGATCTATCTTCTTTAGAAGGCCCACTCCATCTTTAGGTTTCTGATTCCATGTATAATGAAGACCATGACCTTGAATATCCAGCAACTCCGAAAATTGAATGCACTCTTTAAACTCACACATGCTTATCGTTTCTTTGGATGATCCGTAAAGCGAATCCTCAAGCTGAAGTGTTGAGTTAAAATCACCCATAACAACCCATGGTTTATCGTGACACAAGCTTTTATGGTTACATAAGCTTTCCCAAAGACTTCTACGATCTTGATACTTATTTTCCGCGTACATAAAGGAACAAAAGAAGACTTTATTATCAGCTTTAACTAACATCTGCGTATATATGACTTGATCAGTTTGAGAGAGCACCATAAGATCAACCACATCTGGATCCCAACCCAAGATGATTCGGGTTCCCCTAGTACACAATCCCCCATTAGAAGTCCAATTCCAATTTCGAAAAACCTTATGACAAATGGTACCCAGTTTAGCTACATTCACGTGGGACTCTAAGATAGCACAAACCTTTAACTTATTTTCAGCAAGAACTTGACGAACCTCACTTTGTTTCAGGGGATGGTTCAAACCCCTTATGTTCCATGACATGATACTATCCATTAAGACCTGTTTGACCGGGAGTGCTTGCCCCCTTAGATACATGATTCTGATCAGATTGCATAAATTCGGACATTTCTGTTTGTAAAGTTACCTCAACCTCATTCTCGGCTTGAGTAGACTTCCCATTACCTTTTTTCAAGGTATGCCTCAACTCCTTATCCACCTTTTTTCAAGGTAATCGCAAACATCGATTACCTGTTTGACCGGGAGTGCTTGCCCCCTTAGATACATGATATTATCAATGTTCTTAATCATCATGATGCTTCTAATATGGTACGGCAAGTTACACGAGAGGAAATCAAAATGGCAATGTTTAACATTGGTGAGAATAAGGCTCCCGGGCCTAACGGTTATACTTCAGCTTTTTTCAAGAAGGCTTGGGATATTATTGGTAATGAAGTTACGGATGCGGTTCTTGACTTCTTTGAGAATGGTAAGCTCCTCAAGCAATTAAATCACACGATCCTTGCTTTGATTCCTAAGAAAGATATCCCGGACTCAGTTTTGGATTATCGGCCTATCTCATGTTGTAACGTGCTCTATAAATGTATCAGCAAAATCATAACAGATAGGATTAAAGGAAGTTTGGAGACTCTTGTCGGTATTAATCAATCCGCTTTTGTGCCAGGAAGGAAAATATCAGATAATATTCTCCTAACTCAGGAGCTGATGCATAACTATCATCTGAATAGAGGACCTGCAAGATGTGCTTTTAAAATAGATATTCAGAAAGCCAATGATACAGTTAGTTGGTCTTTTTTGAGAGCTATTCTTATTCGTTTTGGCTTCAATCATCGTATGGTTGAGTGGATTATGACATGTGTTTCCACGGCTTCCTACTCGTTAAGTGTTAATGGTAATCTTCATGGTTTCTTTAAAGGGAAGAGGGGTTTGAGACAGGGAGACCCGATGTCGCCTTATCTTTTTACTCTTATCATGGAGGTTCTATCCTTATTATTTCAACAGGTGGCAAACTCAAACTTGTCGTTTAAATTTCATCATCAGTGTGCTAAGCAAAGAATCATCAATGTCTCTTTTGCGGATGATTTGTTTATCTTTGTTCATGCTGATACTTGCTCGGTTAAGAAGGTTAGAGATGCTTTGGAGATGTTCTCAAGTTGGTCAGGATTAGTGCCGAGCCCATCCAAGAGTACTGCATATTTTTCGAATGTTTCTTCTTTGGTTAAGCAAGAGATCCTTTCGTTGATGCCTTTTCAAGAAGGTAGCCTTCCGGTTCGGTATCTTGGGGTGCCCCTTATATCAACCAAGCTTAGTTTTAAAGATTGTAAAATCTTGATTGATCGTATGGAGAGCAAAATTACAAGCTGGATATCTAAGTCTTTGTCTTTTGCGGGTCGCCTTCAGCTTATAAACTCAGTTTTATCGGCTATGCACATTTACTGGGCTTCTGTTTTCATTCTTCCAGTTCGTGTCATTTCAGAATTGGAGAAGAGGATGCGTCGTTTTCTATGGAATGCTGGATCTGCTGGCAGGGTTCGAGCCAAAGTTGCTTGGTCGGATGTTTGTTTGCCTAAAAACGAGGGTGGCTTGGGTATTCGTAATATTACGGATGTTAATAATGCCCTTATGGCAAACCATATATGGAGTATCATCTCGAAGCGGCACTCTCTGTGGGTTCAGTGGATTCATTCCTACAAACTAAAGGGTAGAAGCTTTTGGGAGGTCCCGAGTAGAGGTAGTATGAGCTGGGGATGGCGTAAAATTTTATCTATCCGAAACTTGGTGCGTCCTTATACTGGTATAACGATCAGAAGTGGTGCTCAAACTAATGCTTGGTGTGATAATTGGTGCCCGTTGAGTCCGTTTACTTCATTCATTACTCCGAGAATTATCTCTAATGCGGGTTTCAGTATGCAGTCCACGGTTGCTGATATAGTTGATGAGTCAGGCCAGTGGAGATGGCCGCAAGCTTGGTATGACCTATTTCCGGTGTTGATAAATTTGCAAACCCCAACTCTTGTTCATAATGTTCCAGATAAGCTTATGTGGAAAGACTTGGATGGTAAAGATAGCTACTTCAGTTCAAAGGAAGTTTGGAATAACATTAGGGGCCGGGGTAATACGGTCTCATGGTCTAATATGATATGGTTTTCACAGTGTATTCCGAGGCACTCGTTCCATATGTGGTTGGTTATTAGGAATAAACTCAAAACTCAGGATCGTCTTTCTAGTTGGGAAGCAGGAAGTGATACGAATCTCAGACTTATGTGTTGCCGCTTTGTTGCCATGATCGTGACTCGCGTGACCACCTTTTCTTCCAATGCAGTTTTGCGTCAAAAGTTTGGAATAATGTCAAAACTTTGGTTAACTTGGAGAGTGTTGATGATTCTTGGGTATCCATTTTTGCATGGATGGAACTAACGGCTTCTTCGAAGAAGATGGATGTGATTGTGGGCAAGATTCTGATTGCGGCTACGACGTACTTTATTTGGCAAGAAATAAATAATAGACTGTTTTCTCATAAGCACAACACAGTTGAAGCGGTGATGGAGATGATCAGGAGCACGGTTCGATTGAAGCTTATGGGGCTCAAGTTCCGTGGGATGGCTAGCCGGAATAGATTATTAACGGCATGGAAGATTTACTCTAATGATGAGGAAGAAGATCCGGGCTAGAAGTCTACTTCACTAGTTGCTCGTGTGTTTTTGTCTTTTTGGGCTGTTTTGATGTGGCTGTTGCTTTCGTATGTTAACTTTCTGGTTGTATTTTTGTTTTGGTTCCTAGTCTTGGTATGCCAAGTCTAGTTGGTGTGTTCGCTCTGGCACACCCTTGTACTTATTTGGTTGATTTATAAAATTTACCGGGGTAACCCTTTACCCAAAAAAAAAAAAAAAAAAAACATCGATTAAACCTCGATTATTAATAAGTACTCCACATAATACAACTAAGGCAAATAAAATAAAGATTCGATTACAAGTCAAAGAAGTCAAATCAATAATTAAGCAAGGAGTGACAGATCGTAATTAGCAATCTTTTCTTCCTTTGACTTCAATCTTGACTTTGACTTTGACTTTCGAAACACGGGGTGTTATAGCCTCCCATACTTAAGGGAATTTCGTCCCGAAATTATGCTTTGTCCTTAATGCCACTTTCTTAAACCTGACTTTCGGCTGTACGTGGAACAGGAGTGGGCTAAGAAGATTGATGGTGTTATGATGTTCTCGGTTATGAAAAGGCTTAGAAACTTGAAGCCGTTTTTTAGGAAATTGTTGTATTCTCAAGGAAACCTGCATAAAAAGGTGTCGGAGCTTCGTATTAAACTGGATAATATTCATAATCTGATAGATCAGGACCCGTTGAGTGCGTCTCTTCGTCAACAGGAGGCTCTTTGTCTAAATGAGTTCCAAACAGCTGCTTATGACGAGGAGTGTTATCTCAAACAAAAGTCCAAGGTTGAATGGCTGTGTGCAGGGGATTCGAATGCCACTTTCTTTCATAACGCTGTAAAAAGTCGTAATGCCAGAGGAAAAATCCATAGCATAATGGATACTAGTGGTACTAGACATGAAGGAGATGGTATCATGGCAGCTTTAGTCGGTCATTATGCAAATTTCTTGGGTACTGAACATCGGGTAGATATGATGGATTGGGACAACCTTCCTCTTAATACTCTTGATGCAAGTGCTAGAGATCACATGGTTAGGCAGGTTACTCGAGAGGAAATCAAGAAGGCGATGTTCAGCATCGGTGAAAATAAGGCGCCTGGCCCTGATGGGTATACGTCAGCTTTTTTCAAGCGCGCATGGGATATAGTAGGTAATGATATTTCTAATGCCATTTTGGATTTCTTTCAAAACGGTAAACTTCTGAAACAAATTAATTATACGATCCTGGCTCTTATCCCAAAGAAGGAGACTCCGGATTCGGTCCTGGATTATCGGCCGATATCTTGTTGCAACGTTTTGTATAAATGTATTAGTAAAATCTTAACAGACAGGATTAATGGCAGTCTGAAGTCGCTAATTAGTATCAACCAATCTGCTTTTGTGCCCGGGAGAAAGATCTCAGATAATATTCTTCTAACACAGGAACTCATGCACAATTATCATCTTCACAGAGGTCCATCTAGATGTGCATTTAAGATTGATATACAGAAGGCTTATGACACTGTTAGTTGGTCTTTTTTGGAGGACGCTCTCAATCATTTTGGTTTTCATCATAAAATGGTTGCTTGGATTATGACGTGTGTATCAACTGCTTCGTACTCCTTAAACATTAATGGTGATATGCATGGTTATTTTAGTGGTAAGCGTGGCCTTCGCCAGGGAGATCCGATGTCTCCTTATCTGTTTACTCTCATCATGGAGGTATTGTCTTCTATGCTCCAAAGAGCGGCTCAGAGTTCGTTCAAGTTTCATGCAAATTGTGCGAAACAGAAGATCATTAACCTCTCATTCGCTGATGACATGTTCATCTTCGTCCATGGTGATATTGTTTCTATTCGAAAAATAAAGGAAGTGTTACAAAGTTTTTCTGCTGTCTCAGGTTTGGTTCCTAATCCATCAAAGAGCTCTATTTTCTTTGGAAATGTTCCTCTTCAGGTTAGACAGGAGATTCTTCAAGTTATGCCGTTTCAAGAAGGTAGTTTGCCTGTTCGCTACTTGGGGGTCCCCCTGATTTCGACGAGGTTAAAGTCGAGTGATTGCAAGATCTTAGTGGAATGCATGGATAAAAAAATCGACAATTGGATGACTAAATCCCTCTCATTCGCTGGCCGCCTCCAGTTAATTAACTCTGTTCTTTCATCGATGCATATTTTCTGGGCAGCCATTTTTATTATCCCTGTATATGTTATTAAGGAGCTAGAGAAAAGAATGAGACGTTTCTTATGGAATGCGGGTCCTCAATCTAAAGTTCATGCTAAGGTGGCGTGGAAAAAGGTTTGTTTGCCTAAAGAAGAAGGGGGGCTGGGCATAAAACATGTTTCTGATGTAAATAAGGCTCTTATGACAAATCACATTTGGAGTATTCTTAGTAACAGGCACTCGTTATGGGTTCAATGGATTAATATTCACAAGTTAAAAGGCAGAAGCTTATGGGATATTCCTAGCCGTGGAAGTATGACTTGGGGTTGGCGAAAAATATTATCCATTCGTAGTCTTGTTCGGCCATTTATATGGAAAAAGATTCGGAGTGGAACTCAAACTAATGCATGGAGCGACAACTGGTGCCAATTCAGTCCTTTAAACTCGTTTATATCTCCTCGGGTTATTGCTAATGCAGGTTTTAACCTTCAATCTTCTGTTAATTCTCTGGTTGATGATCATGGCCAATAGAGGTGGCCGCAAGCTTGGCTTGATCTTTTTCCAGTATTAATCAATATTGAAACGCTTAATTTGATGCATCAAATGGAAGACAACCTGATTTGGAAAGATTTAGAAGGTAATCAGCGGCAGTTCGGCTCGAAAGAAGTATGGAATAACACTATAGTTAATTGGGCAAATCTCATTTGGTTTGCGCAATGTATTCCCCGACATTCATTCCATATGTGGCTCGTCATAATGAATAAGTTAAGTACCCAGGACCGGTTACGGGCATGGGAGGTGGGAAGTGAAACAAATCGTCGATTGATGTGCTGTCCGCTTTGTAAGTATGATCGAGACTCAAGGGACCATTTGTTTTTCCAATGTTCTTTTGCGGCTCAAGTGTGGAACAATGTGAAGGTTATGGTTGATATGAGTATTGTCAATGACTCATGGGATTCTGTTATGGACTGGATGGTCCATCATGCTAGCACAAAGAAGATCGAGCACATTATTTGCAAGATGGTAGTTGCTGCTTCAACGTATTTTATTTGGCAAGAAAGAAATGCTCGTTTGTTTACACCAAATCAAAGCAGTGTTTCTATGGTAACGGAAAGAATTCTGAATGCTGTCAGGTTACGCGTGATGGGGTTCAAGGCTAGTAGGGATGCTAATTTTACAACGCTGATGAAGAAATGGAGGATTCCGATGCTTGAAGACAACAATGGCCCGGGCTAGCTCATGACAGTACTAGGTCGTTGTGTGTAGTTTTGGTTGTGTTTGTATCTTGGTTGTCTTGTTTTTGTGTTTGTTTTTGGGTTGTGTTTTACTGGATTTCCTAGGCTTGGTATGCCAAGTCTAGCATTGTGTATCATTTCTGATGCACATGTTTATTCTTTGATTATTTATAAAATTCACCGGGGTAACCCTTTACCCCAAAAAAAAAACAACTGCGGGTACTTCGCCTTCATGTCGCTTTCGAGTTCTCAGGTGAACTCTGCGTCTCGTTTACCTTCCCAGCGAACCTTCACAATGGGAATGCGTGAGCGCCTGAGCTGCTTGGTTTCTCAGTCCATGATCTCGATAGGCTTCTCCACGAAGTGTAATGTTTCGTCCACTTGCAGATCCTCCAGTGGAACTTGTAAATCATGCTCAGCCAGACACTTTCTGAGGTTCGAAACATGGAAAGTCGGGTGGACGTTGCTAAGTTCCTCCGGTAGTTCGAGTCTGTAGGCCACTTTTCTGATCCTTTCCAGAATCTTAAAGGGTCCAACATATCGAGGCGCGAGTTTCCCTTTCTTGCCGAATCTGACCACACCCTTCCAAGGTGATACCTTTAGGAGTACGTGATCGCCAACGTCAAATTCAAGGGGCTTGCGTCGTCTATCGGCGTAACTTTTCTGATGTCACACCCCCAAAAATACCCCAAGCGGAAACCTCCCCGAGGCGTGTGACGTACCAGGATCTAGCCACCAATCACATTGAACTCATACAAGATTTTAAATAAAGCTTTTATTCATTAAGATAAAATGTTTCAAAACATTCGTTACAACTCGTTGTGTTCAGCGGAAGCATAATACAAAGTTTAATCTAAACCCAAGTGAATGTAACCAACTAGTCTTGTTTCAAGTTTCCATGTATCTCGACCCATGACCACTCCAGCATCCCAAACAGCAAGTTCTACATCCACACATATCAACAACTTGCGAGCATACACATAAGTGTATCAACACTGGTGAGTTCACAGTTTTATGAAAACGTTTGGTTACCAAGTGTTTAATCCAGTTTGATAACAATTCCGAAAGTAATGCTGATAATAAATCGATACCGTACAAGATGGCTCCATATTATTTTGCCCTTTCCCCAATGCCCTTATCAAAGCATTGGGCATGACTGGGTCATTAGTTCACACCCGTCCTCTCAGGTACGGGGTGAGGGTGCCAAACCTAGATAGCGCTACCAACTAATACCCCGTTACCTCTCAGGTAACAAACAAGATGGGACTTAATGGTGATAGGAGTTAGTGTATTATCCAACATTCCAGTTTTACCCAAAGGACTTATTCCTCTCAGGAATATTCACTGATTTACCCAAAGACCTATTCCTCTCAGGAATACCCATTTGACTATCCCACCCACCGGGACGCATGCTCAAGAGAAGTGAACTCACCTTAGATTGCTCGGTATGTTTAGTTACCCATCCAAGTTGGTCAACCCAAACCCTACCGTGGTTACCAATCGAATCAGTTTCACAATCCAATAAATCATGTATTTAACACATATTGCATTCATCATAAAAATCATTCTATGTCATGTATCAAGTACTCAAATCTCATGCAAGACCACATCCCATGTGAATATCACAAATCATCACATAACAGATGAGTGTTCTAACCATAACAGACAAATCAGATTTCCCATACTTGGTCAGTATTGTTATCATGCAACAAATAGCATTTGTAAACACAAACATCCAACATCACACACACATCATATCTTTCTACAGTTCCGTCTATAAACTCTTACTGCGAAGTATCCTAGCGACGAAGGATCAACCTTCGCCGAGATGGAGTGTGACGAAGAACTCATTCTTTGTCGGGATGGGGTGCGACGAAGTATCTATCCTTCGTCGTTGGTGAGGTGTGGCGAAGTATCTAACCTTCGTCACGGTGAGATTTGGCGAAGTATCCCTAAGGTTCGCCAGTAATCAAACAGTTACAACTTCGTCAAAACCAACAGCAGTTAACACAATTCCAACAAGATTAAAGGATCAAACAACGGTTACCTTACAAGTTCAACCAACCCTAGTTATGAACGATTACCAACTACCCAAAGCATAACAATTTCATCGTCAAAGCAAAGCAATCACAGACAAAACTCAATTGGGTGTTAGCCTATCATGCCGCCAATTCATTACGCAGAATTCATTGAACCACCATATGAACATAACCACATACAAGATCATCATTTTCAATCCTATAACGAAACCCTAGTCTCACATATGATCACGACATCATGATTTACAATCTCAGTTTCAATACCATTTTAATTCTTAAATAGATATCACAAAAAACACAAATCATTCAATCAATAACTCACTAACCGTGATATCGAGTGTTTAACTAAACCGAGGTAGGGAGACTTCGAGATCCTATGGTTCCTCTGGTTGCCGTCGCACAGAGAATAGGGAGAGAACTTTAGGGTTTCGAGTTCACGTTAAATGATTACAAGAAGTTATACAAACACATAACAGTTGGGCCGCGAACCATCCTGGGCCGAGGCCCGTTATGGCAAAGTCTCACTTGGCGAAGAATGAATCTTCGTCATGATGTGACTATGACAAAGGATCAACCTTCGTCGATGATGGTTTTGACGAAGTTCATTCTTCGTCGAGTGTGTGGTTGTGACGAAGATCATTCTTCCTCGAGTGTTCTAATTCAGACTAAACATAGTTATAAACTTACACAACACTTAAGTTTTCACATAACACTTCACATGTAAACAATACTTTAATCAACCAAATCTCATACACAAGATGCACAGTAAAAAGTACTATAAAAGCCAAGCAAGATTGTGAAACAATCTAATTCAGACCTTTAAATCTCGGGTTGTCACATCATCCCCAACTTGAAAGAAATTTCGTCCCGAAATTTGATAAGTAACTCAAAGCAGTAAGGTGTTAGATCAGGATGACTGTGGATTTTCCGCAGGTGTCACATCATCCCCAACTTGAAAGGGAATTTCGTCCCGAAATTCGCCAATGACAGCAAAGTTGATTCAACCGTCTGAACAATTGAGGGTACTAGAGTTTTATCAGATCTTTGTGTTCCCACGTGAACTCCGGTCCACGTCTTGAGTTCCAACGAACTCTCGCGATCGGAATTCGATTATGTTAACGAACCTTGACTTCCTGGTCTACGTTTTCGATAGATTCCTTGACAACCGCACTTGTCTAGTAAAGGTATCACAAGTATTTCATTGGACAAACACTGCCTTAGATTCGAGACATAAATGACATTGTGTACGTTACCCAATTCGTCGGGTAACCCGAGTTTGCAGGCCATGATATCGACTCTAAAGCTTGCCACGCTTCCCAAAGCGCACCGCACCCTCCCAGGGTGAGACTTTCAACATGATACAATCGCCTACAACGAACTCCCAGTGTTTGCTAAGCTTATCAGCTTTCCTGGCGGTCACGCGTTGCCGCCAAACGATTTCCAATCTAAACAATCTTCCCAAGAGTTTCGAGTACAAGTCCTGGACCTGTGATTAGGTTGTCACCTATCTTAGTCCAACAAGGAGATTGGTATTATCGTCCATGCAATGCCTCAAACAGAGCTGTCTGAATACTAGAATGGTAACTGCTGCAGTAAGTGTCCTTCCAATTTACTAAAGTCTATCACACACATGCTCGCAGTATGTCTTCGAGTGTCAAGATGGTTCGTTTACTCGGTGATAAGCAATGCTCATACCTAGACGTGAGCCAAGGGTGTCGTGTATTGCTTGTCATAAGTCAAGTATAGATCAAAATCAGAGGTAACAGGAGTTGGCACGTCGTGCCTAGAAGCAGCCTCTCTCAGAGGAATATTCACAAGCTGTGAAGGCTCGTCAGTTTCTTGATTGCAAGAAAGTGTGCGGGTTACGTGAGACAATCAACGATCACTTAGGTGACAAAGTCCGTTTCGAGTTTTAAGTAGACCAGTGACAAATCCATGGCGGTGTGTTCTTATTTCCATAAGGGTGTTTCTGGTTGCTGACCCAAACCAGAAGGTTTCTGATGTTCCACCTTGACGTTCGCACAAGTCAAACATCGTTCACATGCATTGCTGTGTAGGCCTTCAAGCCCAATCACCAGTACAAGATCCTTAGATCCTAATATATTCCATCATAATCCATACGACTAGAATATCAAGGCTGGTGTGCTTCGCTCAACACAAGTTCCCTTGGATTGCTGTATAGTGGGATCCATATTCATTCCATGAAGTAGCGAATATCGTCCAACTTGCCAAAAACTGCTCCTCCATGCCCCGCATGGACCCAACTTGAAAGTTCTCTTCCTTCTGTGCTTCGGTTCGAACAGGGAGAATCTGATCAGGTAGGTTAGAGTCGATGGTGTGCAGCGAGGCTCGTATACGTCTAGGTTTCATAGTCGAAATCATTCAAAGGTTCCATCCAGCGATGACATCACATGTTTAGCTCTTTTCGAGACAAGGGTACACGGGAGGCCCTTGTGATCGGTCTAAGTAGTGCATTTGGTACCGTCCAAGTAATGCCTCCAACTTAAAACCAAAGACCATGGCTTCCACCGCAGGTCGTGACTCGTGCAGTTCTCCTTGTAAATCCACCACGTAAGCCATCACCTTCTCGTGTTGCATCGGCGTGTAACCGGGACTTTGATTCGAACCATCATGGTGTAGCTCTAGGTCACCCATACCCTCGGGTAAAGACGATGCTCAGTGTATTGTAGAGTTGGGTTTCAAAAGATGAAAAAACATCCTCCTGTTCTGTCACCCACGAATACACAACACCCTGTTGTGTTAAAGAGATTTAAAGATGCACGATCTTCGAAAATCCCGTGATGAATCTGCGATAGTATCTAGCGAGACCAAGAAATTGCCGTATCCCCGAAGGACTTTTTGGTGTCGATCTATATCTAATAAAATGGATCTCAGCGAAATCCACGTGTATCCCCACTTCGTTGTCTACGCGATCAAGAAAGTGTACTTCTCAAATCCTGAAGTCATACTTAGGTAGACTTCGCATGGAGCTGCTCCTCCCCTAGGAGCTCTAAGATGAAATACAAGTGTCGTTCATGGTGTTCCTTTATCCTGGAAGTGATTCAAAACGTCATAGATAAACACGGTTGTCGAATCTGGCGAGACGAGGTTGACACATACCACTCATGTGATCCCTAAGGCTGCTGGTTTGTTGGATAACTTAAACAACAAGAACAGAAAATCATTGTGGCCGCACTGTGTCTGTAACACCGTGTTAGGAATCATCCTCCCCTGAGTCTTCCATCGGGTGACAGTCCGATCTTAAGTCAGTTTCCAAATAGAAGCTTGATCATTGCAGCAGGTCATGTAGGTCGTCGATGCAAGATATAGGGTGACAGTCTATGATTTCCACCTTGTGGTAGTCTGTTACACGTACGAAAGGACTCGTCCTTCATTTCCACTATAGAGCTCGGGCTCCCCAAGACGAGGAGCTAGGTCGATAAAATTCCCAACAGGTAGTTCCTGAAGTTGATTAGACAGTTCTTGCAACCCTCCTGGTGCAAGACGGTAAGGAGCACGAGTAATCAAGGCTGCCTCTGGCGTGAGATCAAACTGAGATTCTACCTAATCAGTTGTGGAAGTAAACCTGAAAGTCCCTCGAGTAGCACACTGAGAGGAGTCACGAACAATTGGTGGATCCTCGATCCTCTTTTCCTTAGCCTTAACTTTAGTAACGGTGGGTAATCCCTCCGTAGACACTTCTGGGCTTTCATTGCTGAAATGATGCTAACCTTTACACCACTCTGATACTTTAGGATAGACGACGATTCTCCACTATGGAGAGGGATACGCAAAATTTTCTCTTCACATGGTATATCTGCGCGATATCTGGATAACCAATCCACACTAACTAAACTACTTCATCGAAACTATCAAGGATAGCAGAAGGAAGGTCGATGTCGAGCACTTGTCCCACAAGGTCGAGTTTGCATCCCAACGAACATATGAGGCTTCAATTGATTTGCCATCAGCCGATTCCACAACAAGTTCGGTTTCAAGAAGTATCAGGGTTGAACAGAACAGGGACGAGACGATTAGTCTCCAAGAACGTGCAGGCCACCATGTTGCTATAATCCTAGTGTCGCCCACGCCAATCCTAAATGCCCTTCCACGAGCATCATTTCCGGTGTTGTTGTTTTTGTTACAAGGATTTCCAGTACTGTCGTCGTTCCCTTGGTTATTGTCGTCTTGATTTAACAACGGCCAATCCATGTCGTAGGCACCTTCATTCCCATACTGTAGGCTATGATTACGAGTACCTTGATGTCGCCGTGACTGTTGTCTCCAATGTCGTAGCCTGTAACAGAGCCCTGCGATCTTTCACCAACAGGGTCCATCTTTTCACATTCCGTGTCACGTCCTAAAGCGCTACTCATTGTGCTGGCAGTTACACATTCCACACCATAGTCAATTGCCATCGTTTATGTCCCGATTAATTCGTAAGCGTTGACTCCCATAAGTCGCTGACTAGGGTTAAGGATTCGATCGAAGTCGAATTGTTGGTGTTCGTTGCCGGTAGTCAGGGTCGTTCTATTACTTAGGTCGGTAAGGCACTACGCTCATCCTCCTGTCCATCGTTCTTGCAAGTTGATTGAGTAATACACGGTATGTTTCTAGAGTGTTGCAGAAGTGATCGCCCTTTGGGGTCTAAGGCGTCAATACATTGAGTTCCAGCAAACGAAGATGAGTGAGAAAGGTATAGACCAATCATTCAACGCTGCGTCATCCAACTCAAAGACGTTCGTACAAGCACCTAACATTCCACACAGTTCGCTAGATGTTCAGTTACTTGTTCAGGTACCCCTCAATATCATCAAGACTCGCAAGGGTTCAGAGGGAAGTGAAAGGACCACGTTCAAACAGGAGGCAGCCATTGCTATGACCCCTATGGATCGTTGTGTTTCACATTTGGTCGAATAATGGAATGGAACCCCTTTCACACTTGCTAGGCCTCGTTGGGACTCACATGCACCCCACATTATTATTATGTGTGCACCCACAATAATAACATGATTTGCATGCTCATCTCAGCTCCTCCTAACTCGTGTTAAATAGTTCCTCAGACTCGAGTAGCAAACAAAGAATATCACAAAACGTGGGTCATGAATGTCTAGGGAAACACCACACTATCAATCACATAACACATGCAAGTAATACATGAATTCATATTGTTGTGCTAAACGTGCAATCACATGCAATATCATATGTAAGTGTTCACTAGTTATGCAGTGCAATGAGTAAACGAGAGACGAACCTTGCAGTCTGGAGCTGAGTGTCATGGTCGTATTCAGAACTTGTTCGGTTATAGTCTGGTTTTATAAAAACGTTTTAAAACCAAGTTCACTATAACCAGTGGCTCTGATACCAAACTGTCACACCCCCAAAAATACCCCAAGCGGAAACCTCCCCGAGGCGTGTGACGTACCAGGATCTAGCCACCAATTTTAAATAAAGCTTTTATTCATTAAGATAAAATGTTACAAAACATTCGTTACAACTCGTTGTGTTCAGCGGAAGCATAATACAAAGTTTAATCTAAACCCAAGTGAATGTAACCAACTAGTCTTGTTTCAAGTTTCCATGTATCTCGACCCATGACCACTCCAGCATCCTAGACAGCAAGTTCCACATCCACACATATCAACAACCTGCGAGGGTTGTTAAGGATAATAATGTCAGCTTATGCGCGATACTTGATTCTCATGTGGAATGTGAATAACCTTAGTAAAGTGTGTAGTTTTGTCTTTCGAAATTGGGATTGGACGTCTAACGGAGGATGTTTTTTTTGGGTAAAGGGATTACCCCGGTGAATTTTATAAATAACCAAAAAAAGAACAGGGTGTGTCATGGACACGACACACACTACTAGCCAAGGCATACCCCGACTAGGGAACCAAACAAACTAGACAAGAGAAAACAAAACACAACCAAGACAAACAACTCGAACGAACACTACCCCAAACTAAACATAAAAACAAAAACAATCCAATGCCTCCTTAGCCTGGATCCGAAATCATATCATTCTTCGAGATCTGCCATCGATCAAGGATCTTCATGTGGTCCGGGTGACTCGCAATCCTGAATCCCATTATCTTCAGTCGAACTGTGTTAATAATAACTTGCGAAAGAACAGCCGGGGACCGCTGACTGTTCGAGAATAGCCGATTATTTCTTTCTTGCCAGATGAAATAAGTAGCAGCCCCTAAGAGAATCTTACATACAATCCTGTCAAGTTTCCTCGAACTAGCACTGTTCTCCATCCAATCCATAACCGACCTCCATGTGTTATTGACTTTCCCCATATCAACCCATTCTCTAACTGTCTCCCACACCTGAGAGGCATACGGACACTGAAAAAAAAGATGATCCCTAGTATCACGATCATAAGAACACAGCGGACAACACATGAGGATGAGATTAGTGGCACTGCCCGCTTCCCATATAGTCATCCTATCCTGAGTCTTTAGCTTGTTGTTAATTACTAGCCATACATGAAACGAGTGTCTAGGAATACACTGGCTAAACCAAACCGCATCAACCCAAGCAACTTTATCATTTCTCATCCGAAGAGAGTTCCAAGCTTCAGAAGAGTGAAAATGTCGTAAATTACCTTCATAATCCTTCCAGCAAGAACGATCAGCCATATTCTCTACTAAAGTGGGAGCTGAAATATTTATTAGTACCGGAAAAAGATCATACCAAGCCATTGGCCATTTCCATTGACCATTATCATCGAGCAACTCCGCAACCGTCGTGTCCAGATTGAAACCTGCATTGGCAATACGCCTAGGGGAAATAAAGTAACGGATCGGGCTGCAAGAACACCAGTTATCACTCCATGCATTAGTTTGACGACCGCTCTGAATAGACTTCCAAACATAAGGCCGAATCTGATTGCGCAGCGCAAGAATCTTTCTCCAACCCCAGCTCGGATTAGCTGAGCATTTAACCTCCCAAAAACTAGTACCTTTAAGCTTGTATGAATGAATCCAAGAAACCCACAGAGAGCGCCGATTATTGATGATACTCCATATATGGCTAGAAATCAACGCTTTATTAACATCCATGACACTCCGAATACCCAAACCACCTTCCGTCTTAGGCAAGCAAATAA
This sequence comes from Helianthus tuberosus, assembly GCA_030545235.1. Taxonomy (NCBI): domain Eukaryota; kingdom Viridiplantae; phylum Streptophyta; class Magnoliopsida; order Asterales; family Asteraceae; genus Helianthus; species Helianthus tuberosus. The sequence goes on along the minus strand of CM060403.1, from coordinate 54,182,992 downwards.
CGTTCCATGCCACTTTAGAACGAATAGGACCTTGAACCCCACCATTCCATAGAAACCGACGCATACACTTTTCAAGCTCCTTGACAATTCTGATCGGAAGCATAAAAACTGAAGCCCAATAAGTATACATAGCTGAAATGACCGAATTAATCAACTGGAGCCTCCCCGCAAAGGATAACGACTTAGACAACCAATTGTCAATCCTCCGTTGCACCCTTTCAACCAGAATTTTACAATCGCTATATGCAAGTCTTGAAGATATAAGTGGCACTCCAAGATAGCGAACAGGAAGGGAACCCTCCTGAAACGGCATTAAGCTCAAAATCTGGTTCTTTGTATGGCCCGTAACATTGCAAAAAAAATATAGTTCTTTTTGGAGCACTTGGGACCAAACCCGATATCCTCGTAAACCTTTGAAGAGCGTCCCTTATCAACTTAACCGAGACACAATCAGCATGAGCAAATATGAACAGATCATCAGCAAAAGACACATTAATAATCTTTTGTTTAGCACAATGCGCATGAAATTTAAAACCTGAGTCAACCGTCGCCGCACGCTGAAGAAGAAGAGAGAGGACTTCCATGACTAAGGTGAATAAGTACGGAGACAAAGGGTCACCCTGCCTAAGACCCCTCTTTCCACTAAAATACCCATGAAGCTCCCCATTAATACTCAAAGAATATGACACTGTAGACACACATTTCATAATCCACATGACCATTTTTCGATGAAATCCAAAACCCAACAAGACAGCTTCAAGAAAAGACCAGTTGACAGTGTCATAAGCCTTTTGGATATCAATCTTCAAGGCACATCTAGACGGGCCTCTATCAATATGGTAATTATGCATAAGCTCCTGCGTCAGAAGAATATTATCAGTTATTTTACGACCAGGAACAAAAGCTGATTGATTTATGCTGACTAAACCATCCAAGCTTCCTTTAATTCTATCAGTAATAATCTTGCTTATGCATTTAAAGAGGACGTTACAACAGGAAATCGGCCTGTAATCCAGCACCGTGTTAGGGGATTCCTTTTTAGGCACTAAAGCTATAATAGTGTGATTGATTTGCTTTAACAATTGGCCATTCTCGAAAAAATCTAGAACTGCGTTCGTAACTTGATCACCCACCACATCCCAAGAATGTTTAAAGAAAGCCGAAGTGTACCCATCCGGACCTGGAGCTTTATTTTCACCAATTCCAAACATAGCTTTTTTGACCTCATCACGAGTCACCGAACGAACCATATGATTAGCTGAAAAATCGGTCAGGGTGTTAGCAAATAAGTCCCCAAAATCAAAGTTCTCAACCTGGTCATCCATGCCCAAAAAATTAGTATAATTCTTGGGTGGGACCCGGCAGTTGTTGATGTTATGGTACTTTCTCAATCAACTCAAGTTATGCACGTTCAGGTTATATTTAAAGCTGATATGAGAATACTCTTCTGTTCTATTGTGTATGCGGCAAACTATTATGTTACTCGTAGGGAGTTATGGCAACAACTTAGAATGCATAAAGTGCTGGTAAACAATGATCCGTGGTTAATAATGGGGGACTTTAATTCAGCTCTTAATCTAGAAGATAAGTCGACTGGCGTCTCTACTATTTCTCCAGGTATGCGAGACTTTAAGGAGTGTGTGGAGGACATTGAAATGTTTGATGTTAATCGAGTGGGTATGCACTTTACATGGAACCAAAAGCCGAAGAATGGTGTGGGTTTGTTGAAGAAAATCGATCGTGTATTGGGTAACACCCCTTTTGTTTCTGAATATCCGGACTCGGTTGCTGTTTTTCAACCGTACGGAGTTTCAGATCATTGCCCATGTATTTTAAAATTTCCAAATGCTGCTAAGTCCAAGCCGAGACCGTTTAAATTCGCCAACTTTTTAGTCCACAAGCCGAAGTTCTTGGAAATAGTTAAAGCGGAATGGGATACTTCTATTAGTGGCGTGTACCAGTTCCAAGTTATGAAGAAGTTGCGCTTGCTGAAGTCTCCTCTAAGGTCCCTTTTGTTTCTTCAAGGTAATTTGCACAAAAAAGTCGTGGACCTTCGTGGTAAACTTGAAATTCTACAGAAGGATATTGATCAGGATCCGACAAATGAGGAGCTAAGGATTGAAGAAGCTAAAGTTTTGTTTGATTTCCAGGAGGCTTGTCTTGATGAAGAAAGGTTCTTGAAGCAAAAATCTAAAGTGGATTGGTTGCGGGCAGGTGATTCGAATTCAGCTTACTTTCACATGTCGCTGAAGAGCAGGAATCATCGAAGCCGCATAGATATTATTACTGATGCTAATAGTGTTTCTTATGAGGGTGATAATGTTCCTGATGCCTTAGTCAATCATTATGAGAATTTTTTGGGATGTCATGGTCAGGTCTCGCTAGCTCCCTCTCCTGAGTTGTTTACTAAAAAGTTAGATACGGAAGTGGCTAATAACATGGTGCGGCCTATTACACTTGAAGAAATAAAGTCAGCTATGTTTTCTATTGGCAATGATAAAGCTCACGGGCCTGATGGATTTACGGCTGCTTTCTTTAAGAATGCATGGGATATTGTGGGTAGTGATATTTCGAATGCGGTACTTGATTTTTTCAACACGGGGAAGCTTTTGAAACAATTAAATCATACTCTTCTTGCACTGGTGCCGAAGATCACGACTCCTGAAAGAGTCACTGACTACCGTCCGATCTCTTGTTGTAACGTCATATACAAATGCATTAGTAAGGTGTTAGTGGATCGTATAAAAGTTGCTCTAAGTGGGATTATTAGTATCAATCAGTCTGTTTTTGTCCCGGGCCGGAAGATTTCGGATAATATTTTGCTTACTCAGGAACTAATGCACAACTATCATAGGAATTTTTTTTTTTTTTGGGTAAAGGGTTACCCCGGTGAAATTTTATATCTACCATCAAAATAAAACAGGGTGTGTCAAGACATCAACACACACTACTAGGCTTGGCATACCAAGACTAGGACAACAAGCAAAAGAAAACCCGACAAACGTCACAACCAAGACAAAACTACACAAGGGAACACGACCCAACACACAAAACACTAGGCTAAACTAACTAATCCCTCTTTAGCCCGGATCCAAATCCATATTCTTCGAGATCAGCCATCTTTCCAATATCTTCTTATGCTTCGGTTCCCCACCAATCTTGAATCCCATAATTCTAAGCCGAACCGTATCAATGATAATCTTTGAGAGAGCACCAGCATTTCGTTGAAGCGGAGAAAATAAACGAATGTTTCTTTCTTGCCATATAAAATACATGGTAGGCGCTACCAGAATATTGCAAACAATATGTTCCAGAGTTCTTGAATTAGCATTGAGCTCCATCCACTGCATAATTGAAGACCAAGTATTCGAAACACCCCCCATGTCCACCATTTTCCTTACCAATCCCCATACCTCGGATGCATAAGGACATTGGAAGAAAAGATGATCTCTAGAGTCATGATCATTTTTGCATAATGGACAGCACATGAGCTGCAAATTAGTAGCACTGCCCGCTTCCCAAACAGCCATACTGTCTTGCGTCTTAAGTTTGTTCTTGATGACTAACCACAAGTGGAAAGAATGTCGAGGAATGCATTGACTGAACCACACCGAATTGACCCAGTAAACCTTATCATCTCTATGTCGCAAGCTATTCCAAACCTCCCAAGATCCAAAATGCTGAAGTTTACCGTCCAAATCTTTCCAACAGAACCGATCATCCGCACCAGCCATGATCTGAGGAAAATAGATATTTATAAGAACCGGATAAGTATTATACCATGCCTCGGGCCACAACCATTGACCATTTTCAGCAACAAGATCAGCAACCATAGTACTTAGAGAGAAACCAGCATTAGCGATAGCTCTTGGAGAAATAAAGGACCGAAGAGGGCTGTATGAACACCAATTGTCACTCCAAGCATTAGTTTGACGCCCACTCCGAATAGTCATCCAGAAAAAGGACCGAACTCTAGTACGAATAGACAAGAGCTTCCTCCATCCCCAGCTAATGTTACCTCTACTCTGAACCTCCCAGAAGCTTTTACCTTTCAACTTATAAGAATGAATCCATTGAACCCAAAGAGACTTACGGTTAGTAATTATGCTCCAAATATGTGACGTCAAAAGAGCTTTATTCGCATCCATAATACTCCTAATGCCTAAGCCACCCTCATCTTTAGGAATACAAACGTCCTTCCATGCAACTTTAGCACGAGCCGAGCCCTGAGAACCACCATTCCATAAGAAAGTACGCAATCTTTTCTCCAAGTCCTTTATAACACCATGGGGAAGCATAAAGACCGAAGCCCAATAAGAATACATGGCTGCCAGGACCGAGTTGATAAGCTGGAGTCTCCCTGCGAAAGACAAGGACTTAGACATCCAGTTATCTATACGTCTTTCTATACGCTCCAAAAGGGTTTTACAGTCACGAGCAGCCAGTCTAGTATATTTCAACGGAACTCCAAGATAACGCACCAGCAAGGAACCCTCTTTTTTTTGGGTAAAGGGTTACCCCGGTGATTCTATATATTCACAAAACATAAACACAAGTAGTATGGACAACCCATACTAGTTCTAACATGGGACATCCCCCCATGAAAGTAAACAAGGAAAAACGACACAGTAACTCACAAATCAACACCCACTACACAATAATCTAGATAAAACAAGTTAAACACAAATCAGAAAACACTAGCCACCATCGTCAAGCATCGAGTCTTCATGAATATCCCACAACTCTAGAAAGCGTCTCACTTTATCCGTATTCTTGTATTTAGCTCCCATAAGCTTATATCGAACTGTCTGAAGAATCAAAGAGATAATCACATCTGGAGGTCTTGTCTGATTTTTAAACAGTCTCGCATTTCGCTCCTGCCAAATGAAATACGCTGTAGCTGCCACTATAAGACGACTTGAATAGTTAAAAGCCGATTTAGACGCACCTCTAGCTAAAAGCCAATTCGTAACATCTATCCACCTAGGATCAACCGCACCCATATTCACCTTATTCCTAACCGAACACCAAATCTGAGCAGAGAACTTACATTTGAAAAACAGATGATCATGAGAGTCATTATTCTCGAAGCACAGTAAGCAGCACATCATATTCATGTTCTTTCTTCTAGACAAATCCCACTGTAGAATCTTATCCTGAGTCAAAAGCTTCCTACGCATGATGAGCCACATAAGGAAAGCATGCCGAGGAATACATTGAGAAAACCATACCACATTCACCCAATCTACTTCCGTCTCCCTAGATCTGATAGATTGCCACACACACGAAGACGAATGGTCATACAATTTGTCACCATCTTTCCAAAGAAATCTATCTCTACTATTCGGGTTAATCTGCAAGTTATCAAGTTGAATCAAAACCGGAAACAAATCTCGCCAAGCTGTAGGCCACTTCCAAGAACCGTTCGCCCAAACATCTTTGACCGAATCATGAAGAGAGAATCCAGCTGCATAAATAATCCGAGGAGATATGAAACTGGCCAAAGGCCCGCACTCACACCAACGATCATACCACGTGGATGTCATCCCACCATCTCCTAGCTTTGACCAAACATGATATCTGATTACTGGACGTAACTGGAGAATTTTTCTCCAACTCCAGCAACACACCGAAGGAATTCTACACTCCCAAAAATTAGTATTCCTTAACCTGTTAGAATATATCCATTGAACCCATAAAGAATCCCGCCTGGTAATAATGCTCCATACATGCGAAGCCATAAGAGCTTTATTTACATCTTGAATTCTTCGCAACCCAAGGCCTCCTTCATATTTCGGCTTACATATAGAATTCCATGAAACCTTAGTTTTCCCTCTTTGAAAGGAACCATCTTGCGACCACAAAAAATTCCTCAGTTTGTTTTCTAACTCCTTGATAACCCTAGCCGGCAGAATTAACACAGAAGCCCAAAAAATATGCATAGAGGATAAAACAGATAAAATAAGCTGAACTCTACCCGCAAAAGACAAGAGCCGATTCTTCCAATTTGAAATACGATTCTCCAATCTTTCAATCAAAATACTACAATCTTTGTATAGGAGCCTAGACGAAATCAAAGGGACTCCCAAATACCTGACTGGCAACTCACCTTCCACAAATGGAATAATTCCTAGAATAGCCCCCTTGACATGCTGCGGAACATTACAAAAGAAACGGGTACTCTTTTGAACATTCGGAATCAATCCAGACATACGAGAGAATTGAGAGAGCGCATTTGAAAGGGCATAATGTCCATAATTTGATCTTTAACATACTGAGGAACATTACTAAAGAAAACAGTGCTTTTAGACGAGCTAGGGACCAGACCCGAGATGTTTGTGAACTTTTCAAGGGCATCTCTCAGATGTTTAACCGAGGCACAATCACCATGAGAAAATAAGAACAAGTCGTCAGCAAACGAAACATTTATGATCTTTTGTTTAGGACAACGAGCATGGAACTTAAAGGATGTGTGCACAGCTGCTTGCTGTAATAGAAGAGTCAAAACTTCCATAACTAACGTAAATAAATACGGAGACAATGGTCCCCTTGTCTAAGTCCCCGTTTCCCTGCAAAATAACCATGAAGCTCACCATTAATGCTTAACGAATATGACACCGTTGTAACACAGGTCATAATCCAATTCACCATTTTACGATGAAACCCAAAACGGTGAAGAATTGTCTCCAGGAACGACCAGCTGACTGTATCATACGCTTTCTGAATATCTATCTTAAAAGCACATCTTGCTGGGCCTCTATGAAGATGATAATTGTGCATCAATTCCTGCGTCAGGAGAACATTATCCGTAATTTTCCTACCCGGAACAAAAGCCGACTGATTTATGCTGACCAATTTATCCAAACTCCCTTTGATCCTATCCGTGATAATCTTGTTGATGCATTTAAAGAGAACATTACAGCAAGAGATAGGACGGTAGTCAATAACCGAGTTAGGAGTATCCTTTTTAGGAACCAGAGCAAGAATAGTGTGGTTGACCTGTTTCAGAAGTTTACCATTATGAAAAAAATCAAGCACAGCATTCGTCACCTCATCTCCCACAATATCTCATGAATGTTTGAAGAACGCAGACGTGAACCCATCTGGACCAGGGGCCTTATTTTCACCAATGCTAAACATGGCTGCTTTCACCTCCTCTCGAGTCACTTGTCTAACCATGTGGTCAGCCGTGACTTGGTTAAGAGTATTGATAAAGAGCTCTTCATCATCAAAATTCTGAACTCTCTGCTCGGTACCCAAGAAATTCGAGTAATGATCCACAAGGGCAGTAGAGACATCCTTACCCTCAAACCGATTCCCATGCACATCATGAATACAGCAAATTTTGTTTCTAGAGTTCCTGCTTTTCACCGCATTGTGAATTTAAGATGTATTCAAATCACCAGCACAAAGCCATTCAATCTTTGATTTTTGCTTTAAGAAGCATTCCTCATCATAAGCCGCCACCTGAAAATCATGAAGACATTTGGCTGCCAAGTCACTAGCTTCTATATCTAAGAGGTTTGCATCAACAAGCTGCTGGATCGAGTCCAGCTCACTACGCAGCCGAGTAACCTTGTCATGAAGATTTCCTTGTTGATGCAAAAGCTTACGGAAACACGGTTTCAGGTTTCTCAACTTCTTAATAACCGAAAACATAGCATAACCTTGCACACCCTTAGCCCGTTCATTAACAACATATTGTCTGAATTCCGGTTTAGAAGTCAGAAAGTTTAGGAATTTAAATGGTTTCTGCTTATTTCTAGTAGTAGACGGTAACTTTAGAACACAAGGTGTATGGTCAGAAACCCGAGCAGGCTGAAACAACGCATACACATCCGGAAACAAATCCATAAATTTAATATTACTCATAATGCGATCTAATTTCTTGAGGACTCCAATCCCCTCCTTAGGTTTCTGGTTCCAGGTGTAGTGTAACCCATGGCTCCTAACATCCACAAGCTCAGCAACTTGGATGCAATCAAAAAATTCTCTCATACCAATGGTGTGACTTGAGGGGCCATATAAGCAATCTTCCATATTAAGAGCTGTGTTAAAATCCCCTAGCACTACCCACGGCTGATCATGAGCTAAGCAGTTATGCTTACATAAGTCCTCCCAAAGAGTTCTACGATCTTGATATTTATTCTCCGCATAGACAAAGGAACAAAGAAAATTTTTTGATTCAGCTTTTAAATGAATCTGAGTGTGAATAACCTGATCTGATTGAGATAATACCATGAGATCAACATCATCCGTGTTCCACCCCACAATAATTATGGTTCCTCTTTGACATAAGCCCCCATTCGAAGTCCAATTCCACCTACGGAAGACACCCTTGCAAACTTTTCCTAGATTATTAACATTAACATGTGTCTCTAAAACAGCACAGACACTCAACTGATTTTCAGCAATAAGAACACGAATCTCGTTTTGTTTCAGAGGACGATTCAAACCCCTAACGTTCCAAGCAGCAACACTACCCATTTAAACCTTCCGAACCGGGAGTGCTTGCCCCCTCAGACTGACTATCCGTGACATTACTACCCATGAATTTAGACATTTCCGTTGGGATCGTCTCTAGAACCTCCTCATTCATCTTAGTGTCATTTTCCACAGTTGTTTTCTGTTGAACATGACCATTATCAGCCTTTGGCCCTTCACCATCAACATCCGAACTTAAAACCTGGAACGAGTTTGCCATTTTCACCATAGGCTGGCCACTATTCGTCCCGGAGGTACTAGCTCCAGATTTATTCATCTTTGGTTTATAAATAAACTTCGGCTTTTGTTTCTTTTGAGGAAAAGCTTGTCTAGCTACTCGTCTCCTATCAGTTACGAAACCTTCCTCTTCCACAACAACCTGTTTTGCCTTACCCTTGTCAACCTTACTACATGTATTTTCATCATGGCCGAACAAACAGCACGTAGCACAACGAAGAGGCTTCCATTCATATTCAACTTTTACACGTTCCATAATGTATCCCTCCTCATCCATCTTAGGGATGGCTAGAGATATATGGTCATTAAGTTCATTCTCCGCATTTACCTCTATCATAGCACGAGCATAACTACTCCTACCCCAATTCTCCGCACACATATCCGCTGTGTATGAATCCAATCTTTTAGGAACTCCTAACTTAGAAGCCAACAAACTTAAGCCATCATCCGTGTAAACTGCAATCGGAACATTATGCAATTTAACCCAAAGAGGAACTGTTTTAATACCATCTTTTTTTAAACTAACCTTCGGTGACCATTTATTTAGAAATAAAGGAACTTTTCTTATCAACCACGGCCCCCCTTCCAGCACCTTCAACATACCATCGTTCGACTCAAACTTGAAGAAAAAGAAACCAGTTGAATTCATCATGAACTTTGAGAATCCAAACTTCGCCCAAACGTTTTTGGCATAGTATTCTACTACCGGAAACGGTAGTCTATTCCCTAAAAAATAACCATACAGAACGTTTTCAAACTTATCCTGAACCTGTTGAACAACCTCTTTGGGTATAACAATGTCAGCATCATCCCTTGTCTCAACTGGTTGCATAAATCGGAAGTTTACCTCCCTTTTGTTTCGATTCTTGGACAGAAGCTTCTCTGCATATGAAACCGTGTTATCCTTCTTACTAATATCCCAGAAACCCTCATCATCTAGATCTGTATGCTTGCTCACTTCTGGACTATCTTCAGCCGTTTCCACAGGCACCGTAATCTTGGTAAGCTCATCAATAATGTTAACAACCCTCGGACCTTGCTGTTGACTCGACAATACTCCACGTCGAGGACAGAAGGTTTTTCCATCAATGTTCAGCAACCTATTAGAAAAACCCTTATTAGGGTTTTGAGAATTACCCACATTATCCGACATGTTGAACAGATTAGACGTCATATCACACACATAAGAGAACCATGCAACGTAAAAGTACAATCAGACGAATGAAAACTAAAGCAGAAAGACGATAGACCCTAGACAGAAAAACAAACGAAAAAGAAAACCCTAATCCTGACTTCAAAAGATTAGAAACCAGGGTAGAGTCAAGAAACCTTACTCAGAAGGATCGACAAACCCCAATACCTAACCCAGATCGATCAAGATGAGGATTAGAAATCAAGAAATCTAGGGTTCCTTAGAATCGCCAAAATCGCCTAGGGAGCCAGAGAGAAGCCATGTTTTTTTTTGCATAGCGTTCGTAATGTTCGTAATAGCTTCGTCTGCTGAGTGCGTCGGCAACGACATTTGCTTTGCCAGGATGGTAACGAATCTCACAGTCGTAATCGTTGAGAAGTTCTACCCATCGGCGTTGATGCATATTCAGTTCTTTTTGGCTGAAGATGTGTTGTAGGCTCCTATGGTCGGTGAAGACCGTACACTTGGTACCGTAAAGGTAATGTCACCAAATCTTCAACGCAAAAACAACTGCGCCTAGCTCGAGGTCGTTGGTTGTATAATTCTTCTCGTGGATCTTGAGCTGACGATATGCGTAAGCGATAACCTTGTCCCGTTGCATAAGAACACAACCAAGACCAAGGTTCGAGGCATCACAATAGACAACGAAGTCATCGTTTCCGTCGGGTAAAGCAAGGACAGGAGCATTGCAGAGCATATGCTTGAGGGTTTGAAAGGCAGTCTCTTGTTCAGTTCCCCAAACAAAAGGCTTGTCTTTATGCGTGAGAGAAGTAAGCGGCATGGCGATTTTAGAGAATCCTTCGATAAATCGGCGATAATAGCCCGCTAGTCCGAGAAAAGAACGGACTTCAGAAGGGTTCTTAGGTGTAACCCAACTCTTAACAGCTTTGATCTTCACGGGGTCGACGTGGATACCTTGACTATTGGCAATATGACCGAGGAACTGAACCTCCTCCAGCCAAAATTCGCACTTGGAGAACTTGGCATAGAGTCGATTCCCTTGGAGTAGCTCGAGAACCAAACGTAGATGTTGCGCGTGTTCGGTTTTCGACTTGGAATAGATCAGGATGTCATCGATGAACACGATGACAAAGCGGTCAAGAAATGGTTTACACACGCGATTCATCAGATCCATGAAAACCGCGGGTGCGTTGGTTAAACCAAAAGGCATAACAACGAACTCATAGTGGTCGTATCGAGTGCGAAAAGCGGTTTTGGGTATATCCTCCTCTTGAACGCGTAGTTGGTGATAGCCTGAGCGCAGGTCGATCTTTGAGAAACACGTAGCACCTTGCAACTGATCAAACAAATCATCGATTCGAGGCAGGGGATAGCGAATCTTGATTGTCAGCTTATTCAGCTCCCTATAGTCGATGCACATCCGGAACGACCCATCCTTCTTTTTGACGAAAAAGACTGGTGCGCCCCAAGGAGAGGTGCTAGGGCAAATGAAGCCTTTATCAAGCAATTCCTGGAGCTGACTCGAGAGTTCGCACATTTCGGACGGAGCGAGTCGATAAGGAGCTTTAGCAACAGGGTTGGCTCCAGGAATGAGGTCGATGCGAAAGTCGATATCACGACTCGGAGGTAACCCTGGGAGATCATCAGGGAATACGAGAGGGAATTCACAAACAACAGGTACCTGGCCTACCTCCTTAATTCCTTTCTTTTCCTTCTCCGCTACTACAATGTTAGCCAAGAAGGCTCTGTATTCCTTGCGGAGATACTTGTTAGCTTGGACACATGACATGAGCTTGAGACCTTTCGAGGGAGTTTCGCCATACACACAAAGTTGATCACCATTAGCGAGCGAGAATCGAATCATCTTATCAAAACAAATAACTTCAGCATGGTTTTCACAAAGGAAGTCCATGCCTACTATGACGTCAAACTACCGAGCTGCATCGGGATAAGGTCGATAGGAAATACGTGATTGTTGAGTTCGAGAGTACAATCACGAAGAACAGAATTGACGGCGACAGTTCTTCCGGTGGCAACTTCAACATCGAACGTCGAGGGGAGATGGGCGCGCTTACGATTAAGGAGCTTTTCGAATTCAAACGACACAAAACAGTTATCAGCTCCAGTATCAAACAAACATGAAGCATAAATACCATTCACATGGAACGTACCATTGACCACGTTGTTATCGGCTTGAGCTTGGCGGACATTGATGTTGAAAGTGCGTTCGCGGGCTGCTAGCTGTTGTTGCTACTGCTGCTGCTGCTGTTGCTGGGGCTGTTGCTGTTGTGGCTCTTGCTTCACCACTCGATTCGGGCACATGTTCGCGAAGTGGTTGGGATTACCACACGCAAAGCAAGCTCTAGCATGGATCGCGGGTGCAGGAGCCGCTTGCTGGCCTTGAGGAGCGGGAAGTAGAGCTTGTTGAGTAGGAGTTGGAGCTGGAGCTTGACGTGGACCTGTACGGCAGTTGGCGGTGAAGTGGCTGTACATATTGCAGTGCACGCAGTATCTGCAGGCGATTCCCACTGGATGATGATAGGTACAAGTAGGGCAAGCCGGGTGAGGACCAGTATACGCACGCTTTGCCAGCGGTGCGTTGGTGACCGGTGCCGCTACTTGGCGGTGTTGAGGCTGCGGTTGAGCAAGAACTGATTGGAGCGGGGCATTAGTGGTGACAGCGCAGTTTTTGCTACTGTTGTTGTTGTTCTTCCTCTTGCGACGAGAGGACTTTGAGGGCTGCGGAGCGGCGGCGGTTTCAGCGGTTGCGGAAGTGGTAGCTTGATGCAGGTTCTTGGAAGCTTTATCCCAGTAACCAGACTTGACTCGCTTGTCATTGATCTCAGCAGCGAGTAAGTAGGTTTCCTCAATCGTCGTCGTCTTTGCAGCTTGAACGAAATCAGTCACGCAATCCAGAAGAGCACGAATATACTTCTTGATGGTGATTTCGGGCGTCTTAACTTTTTTTTTTGGGTAAAGGGTTACCCCGATGAATTTTATAAATGAACCAATAAGAACAAAGGTGTATCAAAGCGACACACCAACTAGGCTTGGCATACCAAGCCTAGGAAAACAAACAAACAACCAACCAACAAAACAAAAAACAACCAAACAACGTATCAAGAAGCTAGACACAACCACGGCCCAACAAAAAACAACTCAGCCGAACACTACACTAAAACAAACTCCTAGCCCGGATCAGGTTGATCATCATTGCTATCTTTAATCTTCCAGATGCTAAAAATCTTCCTCCTAGCCGATTCCAGCCGAAAGCTGAACCCCATAAGTCTTAAACGAACCGAACTTTTAATCTTCTCCGCAACTTGTGTCTCCGTCAACTGAGCTGAGCTAAACAAACGACTATTCCGCTCTTGCCAAATATAATAGGAAGCCGCAGCAATAATCAATTTACAAACTATATCATCCACTTTCTTGGACTTGGAATATTGATCGATCCAACCCATTAAGGAATGCCATGTATGATCAACACTATCTAAGTTCACCATGCTCTTCACAATTGTCCAAACTTTGTTCGCGAACACACATTGAAAAAACTGGTGATCTCGACTATCTTTACCATTTTTACACAACGGGCAACACATAAGGTTAAGATTTGTTGCACTTCCAGCTTCCCAAACCGCTAATCGATCCTGAGTCTTCAGCTTGTTCTTAATCACCAGCCACATATGAAAAGAGTGCCGTGGAACACATTGAGAGAACCAAACCATATGAACCCAATTCGCAATGTTATCCCTATTCCGAATTGAGTTCCATACGTGCGCCGCTTCAAAGTCACCAACATTACCATCCAAATCTTTCCAAACCAAACGATCAAAAGCATCTTCAACTAGTTGAGGCGTTTGAATATTTATTAGAACCGGAAACAAATCAAACCAAGCTTGGGGCCATCTCCAATTCCCATTCATATCAATGACATCCGCAACCGACAACTTCAAATTAAACCCTGCATTTGCTATCGCACGAGGAGTAATAAATGAGCTCAGCGGACTTACATGACACCAATTATCGCTCCAAACATTTGTTTGCATACCACTTTTAAGCATATACCAGATGAATGGTCTCATAATACTTCGAATGGATAAAATTTTCCTCCATCCCCAACTCATGCTACCCCGACAAGGAACCTCCCAAAAATTCCTCCCTTTAAGTTTGTACTCATGAATCCATTTCACCCAAATAGAATCACGTTTACTTATAATACTCCAAACATGTTTGGCCATGAGCGATTTATTGACATCCGAAATGCATCTAATGCCCAACCCCCCCTCTTCTTTAGGTAAACACACATCTTTCCTTGGTCTGGACAGATTATGCTTAGCTGCTTGAAGCGAGCAGTTAAAGCAGCATTGTCACCATCCTTCTGCTTGAGATGCCAGAACTCATCCTCCAACTTTTGGCGCTCGTGGGGAGGGCATAACTCTTGGATCATGACGTCCTTCAACTCATCCCAAGTTAGCCCGTAAGCTGCATCATTTCCGCGTTTGTTTCTCTCGGCCGTCCACCAATCTAGAGCTCGGGATTGGAAGACGCCAGTTGCGTTAAGAGTACGGAGATTATCAGGACAGCCACTCTAGCGCAGGGTGACCTCGATCGAATCAAACCATTGGAACATGGCCGTAGGCCCATCTTCGCCGGTAAACTCTTTTGGGCCGCAGGTTTTGAACTGTTTGAAGCTAAAAGAAGCCTTAGGCGAATCAGTCCGAGACTCTTCAGAAGACTTGCTAGCGTTTTCCTTCAGCTCACTAACAATCTGAGAAATGACTTTCGCTATCTGCTTAGCGACCAGAGAGGCGATGCATTTGTCATCATGATTGCGGCGAGCGGAACGTGAGTGAAATGATCCAAATGACGACATTGTCTTAAATAGACAGCGCCATAGGTTTCAAAACACTATATAATCGAATCTCACCTCACACGTACTACTACTAAAGCGCAGGAACACATCAACCATACTATCATATAAGCACAAAATCGCACATAAGCATATAATCACAAAACAAATAAGCACTTAGGGGCACGTAAGCACGTAAAGCACAGAAGCACAAGAGGCAGTCAGAATACAGAAACCTATCATTCAAAGTCCGCGCGCGTTCGAGAATAGCGATTGCGATTAGCAAGTACACAACGAGTAATATAGCATGCGTTTATCCATAAGTAGCAGCGATTTGTTAGCGATTTGAGATAGGTGTGCAGTGCGATTCGTGTGTGTCGATCAAAGCGAAGAGCGAAAAGCGAATACATCACCAAAAATCGAAACATATAAACAAATGAAACCACACAGAACACATAAAATCCACATAAAAGCGACAAATATCAGAGTCAGCAGTTGCGGGCTCAGAATCGAAACACATAAAATCAGCGATTGCGAGCTTGAAATCGAATATGGATTGTCTAAGGCTTGATAGACATCGACTTTCCAAAGTGATTCGACTATTCACAAGGACTTTTAGCGCATACTTTGGCCTTCGGAACTGTGCTCTCGCCTTGGTTTTGGGCGAACGGCACGCATCCTTTCAATTATGGCATGACTTCAAGTCGTTGGAGTCTGTCGAGACTTTGGTGAGAGTTTTATAAAACCAACATAAAGCACGGAACAAGTCGTCAAGGTTTGGGTTTCACCCCTGACTTAACAACTTCGTTCCTGTTTTTATAAAGTAGAGCGGCAAATTTGCGTCGAAGTGCGGATTTCACTCCTGATTCAACACAAATTCTCCTATTTATAAGTAAATAATGCGAGTCGAACAAGCGATTTGGTCGAGAGTTTGCGGTTTTCACACTTAATCTCGACCTGATCACTTGTTCATTTTCAAAAAATAGAGTGCAGTGATAGTGTAGTGTTCAGCGAGAATAGCGAGATATAGGAAGTACGCTCGTACAAAACCCCTACAGGGTATGCACAAGTCGGTATGTTGGTACTTTTTTTTTTGGGTAAAGGGTTACCCCGGTGAATCTATTATAAACAACCGCAAATAAGTACAAGTAGTGAGGATGAGTTCCACACTAGTTCATATACAGGGGACATGCCCCATATATGTAAGCCAACAAAACACAAAAGTACCTATGACATCACATCAACCTAGCCTACTATACATCATGAAAAGATATCTAGTAGACAAAATAATACATAACCAAAATCCTCATCCTCCATCATCAAAAATGAAGTTGCCACGAAACGGCAGCCCCTTAACACAAACCAAAGACAATCTATCCATTGGATAACTTTGTGGAAGAGGTGCTTGCCCCTGCTCTTGAAGACGAAGGATATGTACTCGAAGTCATAAACTCATTGGTTTCATCATAGACAACCTCAACCTCTTCCTCATCTGAATCCTCATGAATATGTCTACCCCCTTTATTTCTCCCTTGGATTGAACCACCATTTCCCCCAACAAAATCAAGAGCAGAAAACGGATTATGAGTTTGAATTTTAGGAGAAGTAGTAACCTGCTGAGTTGCAACGGCCTTCTTCTTCCTATCCACCGGTCTATACTCAAATTTGGGCTTCTGGTTATTAACTTGAAAGCCATTCTTCTTTGCACTCTTCTTAGCCTTAATTTCAGTGAAACCATCCTCATCTACTTTCGGCCTGTTAGTAGGAGGTTTGGATGTTGATCCAATACGTTTAGGGCAACCCTCAGAGTCATGCCCAAACACACAACAGTGAGCACATCTCGGGGGTTCCCATTCATACTCCACTCGAATATTCTCCGTAACATATTTGTTTCCATCCAATTCAGGAATAGCCATGGTTAGAGACCCTTTCAAATCCTGATCAGCCGATATTTCAATAAGAGCCCTAGCATAACTGCTCCTTCCCCAAGCCTCATTACACATATCATTAGTATACGAATCAAGCCGCACAGGAGACCCAATTTTTGACGCCAGCATGCTTAAACCATCATCAGAATACGCCACTAGGGGGACGTCGTGCAATTTAACCCAAACTGCAACCTTTTTAAACTCTTCTTTTTTAAGGGTGTTTTTAGGGGACCAAATGTTGAGAAACATAGGTTTATTACGGATCATCCAAGGTCCCCCTTCAAGAACAGCATCCATACCCTTCCTGTCTTTAAACTTGAAGAAAAAGAACCCATTTGAATTCATCATAGTTTTCTGAAGACCATGTTTCTTCCAATTTGTTCTAACAAAGTAATCAACTACTGGATATGCAATTCTATCACCCAGGAAATAACCATAAAGAGTGTTAGCTAACCTGTTATTAACCTGGCGAACAGAATCAATCGGAAGCACTACATCCACACCATCCAATGAGACATCTGATTTTAGCAATCGAAAATTAACTTTAGGTACTTGATCAGCCACATCATTGGCCTTCCTATCTATTCCATCATCATTCTGATTCTGATCAGAAATAACATCCCGCTGAATACCTACTTGCTCGACCGCAGCCGCATAAGATTGCTTTTGAACTTGAGCATTATCGCCCTGTTTCTGATTTCGAGCTCGATGAGGACTGACATCATTTAGCGGTAGCACAAATGCTACCTTTCGCTTGTCATAAACCAATGCATAATCCTCATCTGGAGAATCAGAACAGCCAAGAACGTAGTCCGTGTCATTCAGCGGTGACATGAATCTTACCTTCTTATTCACTTCTGAAACCCTAGCCATATGTGACGTTTTTCTTGGCTCAAAAGGTTTTCCATCAATACTCTTAATCTTCTGCACAAACATATCTGAACTGTCTGCATTTTGGTCATCCATTTAACCAGCCGCAAATAAACAATGTTACTAATTAATCAGCCGCAGCCCTAGTATGTTGGTACTTAGACTATAGACTAGGTCGTTTCTAAGACATCGACCCGGACTAGGTCGAGTCTTGCCTAATTCCCTATAGTTATGGCTCTGATACCAATCTGTCACACCCCAACCGATGGCGGAAACATCGGGGCGCGGCACTGAACGAAACAGATTGTCCAGGAGAATCCGTAACAACTATTAATTATAATATATTAAAGGTTCATGTCCCATACCACAAACATATAAAATAAAAACAGTTATTATAGACATTGTTCTCAAAGACAAATTATCCATTCCGACAACTCAGATTTCATTAAATTGTTTGTTTCTAAGACTCCATCCTAACTTGTTTGCACATAGCAATCATCCTAGCAGATAGCATCCTAAACACTTGTCACATACGTTAAAATAAAGGTCAATACACATAGTGTAAAGGTGAGCATACAAGTTTGATAGTAATAATAGAGTTCGAAATAGCTTACGCATAACCAGCATCTAACATGTATAAAGTGAAGGCAAGTAGGTTATCGATAGAGAAATATGCACAGACATGACTGCGAGTTGTAGAATGCGCAACAAATATCCCCACTGGGACACGTGAAGTAAAGCCCTTAACAACCCCTGTCCACGACAGGTGCTGAGTCCAAACTATAGTACTATCGTTGCTAAGGTGTCAGGCAACAATCACTGTGTTAACATAATATACAAACATTCATCGAATAACACGTAGCATGTAATAATGTTTAGCGTATAAATAGTGTTTGCGTAGTGTGTTTGATGTGATGTGATTTGAATATAGATAACGTATGTAACACCCAAAAGTGCGTAAAGCAAAAGGGATCGAGTATACTCACAGATTGTGTTAAACAAGTAAACACTCTCTTGGATTGAAGGGAGCGCTGAGAGAGGTTAGCCTGAACAGTTAACGATAGCATAGATGATAAGCGGCGCGTAAAACGGTGCAAAGTACCAAGTGTCGGATGGTAATCCAATCGGATGGCAATCCGATCGGATGGCCACTCGATCGGATGTCAATCCGTTCGGATGGTCATCCGATCGGATGGTCATCCGATCGGATGGCCATCCGATCGGATGGCCATTCGATTGGATTGACATCTTGTTTGGTAAAGATGTGTTTGTGTATGATGGCTTTGAAGTTTTCGTTGTAGCATTTTGAAAACAGAGAAGTATCTCTACCCTTCAGGTCGATTAATCGAACGGCGGTTTGATCGGATGACGATCCGTTCGACGAGGTATTTCTCAGAGAACAAGTTCACAGCAGTATTGTCACTCGATCGGATGGTCTACCGATCGGGTGGCAATCCGTTAGAACAGCTTATGCATTGAACATGTTGAAAATTGTTTAAGTGTTGAAGTCCCAAACGTCACATGGTCGGATGGTCGTTCGATCGGATGGCAATCCGTTCGACGTTCAGATCTTTGAAAAGCTGAGACAAAAAGTTTAAGTGTGGAACCAAGTGTAAGCCGATCGGATGGCTGTTCGATCGGACGGCAATCCGATCGGACGGCAATCCGTCCCAACGGCCTGATCGTCTTTGATACTTGATTGTTTTGATAGTTTTGCAGTTTTGATCGAGACGGTGTGATAACGTATTAAGCAAAAGAAACCTCGTCAAGACTCAAGTGATCCAATCGAACAGGAATCACCTGTCACACCCCGACCACGTAAAACAACAAATCGTGGCGGAAACGTCGGGGAGTGTTGTAACAGAATTATTGTTTCACAACCATGGATACAAAAAGAGTTTCATTTTATTTATTCATTAAGTAATTTAGATTGTTTTAACACAAAACAAACGAGTTACATATCGACTATCACTGTTATTATGTCACTAAGGCCTCGTCCAGATCCTATGTGACTCATGCATCCTAGTAATCAACATCAAGCAACATCACCTGAAACATATGTAAAAACAAAGTCAGCAAAGAAATGCTGGCTAGCACATAGGTTTTATAAGAGTGTCGGATTCATGGCTAGTTTACATGTTGCAATATCTTATTAAAAACCTTGTTTTGAAAAGTACATAGTATTGCAGCATAATTTAACCAACTCAAATCAAGTGGGTTATTATTTATAAAACCTCGTAGCCATGATTCTTAACCCAAAAATATTTGTTTTAGTAAACTAAATTGTAAAACATCTCGTATTAACTCATTAATAAAACTCGTATGGTTTATATCCTTTCGAAAACATCGTTATGTGACATCGTTTACCCAAGTGAACTAAATAACGCCACGGTATGTAATATGCTGAAAACACTTATATATAAGAAGTACCAGCGGCGTATCTACCATGTTTTCACCATATTACACCCGTCTCGTTATCTAAACACTTAACCAAAAACCAATCGTTTATCCAATTCGTTTAACTCGTTTAAATCGTTTCCAAATCGTTTAACTCGTTTTTAATCATCCTCGTTTTTAATTGTGAAAACTATTTTTGGTCGTCTCGCTAATAACATTCAAACCTTCGTGACTCGACTATCTCACTTCTTGCATTAACAAACCACCAAAGGGTAAGTTAACAATCAGATTCAGTCATTACCCACCTAACCCACACTTAACCATGGGTGCAGTACGATAACGGGATTTGTCAGATCCTATGGTACCATAACCTAATACTGGTCGGCTTGATCAATGCTAATGAATGTCATTCGTTATGTAACTACAACCAACAAGTTTGTTCACTTTATCGAAATCGTTATTAATTTAGTATGAACCATCTTAATCGTTTTTGAAACCATTGTTAAAATATCGAAATCATTTTGATACATATGAATCACCCCAAAACAATTGAAAACAGGAAAATAGGGGAACTATGTACTCACATGAAGTGCAAAGTATCCTCAATCAATAGAACTTCAACAAACCAAAGTAAGCAGCACCTAGTAATCGAATCACTAGTCAAACAATAGACACCTAAATCGGAAGATCGGACAGAATGAGGTCTTGTAAACCAAATGAGTGTTGGAACTCATGTGATATGGTTTAACAAAGCCTACATCCTAAATCGGAACCTAACCTAAGTGCTTTCGACCCATTGCGACCCATTAAGGTAGCTTACGCTACTTTAACGCGTCGTTCGCGCAAATGCGCGTTCGAGACGTCTAACTAGACCTATGACAAGTATTATATGCCTAAACATGTTGCATAATCAATTAAGTGACAAAAGTTTGTGTTACATATGCTTAATTACCAATTATGCATGAAAAGGGCATTTTGGTCATTTACCTAAGGCATATAAACTACCTATCATACAACTAATTAAACCTAAGTGACCATAAGGTATAACCTCGGAAGGTTATTCCCTATACATCTATGGTCACTAAACATGCTTGGTCGGATCCTAATGATTGACCAAACAGGTCGAGTTCGAAAGTTTAAGCGGGTGTTTAGTCCGCTTGACTTACGACTCTACACAAGCACTAATCTAAAAGTGACGAGCTAAACATGTTAAAACATGTTTAGTTTAGTTAGAAGACAGGTTTTGATATCAAAACAAACGGTTTTGATACCCAAGAGTAGTTTGGTTACAAAATACGCATAAATACGCATTTCGTCACTACGCCTAGTCAACGTGGTAATAAGTAGGTATAGTCACAAGGGACTATAACCATCATGATTACGCTCACGTTGCAAAGTTCAAATGAACTTTGTGTTGACCATTGACTGGTCAAAGCTGAAAGTCAAACTCTGTTTGACTTTCATGCTTGAAAAACGAAACAAGAACGAAAGAGATTAACGAACTTACTCTCTCCCTCCTGGCGATTTTGGCGACCTTTGTTCTAGCATGAAACCCTAGTTTTCTTTGTGATTGATTGTATAACAGTCTGTCATTAGGAGTTTGATCTAATCAAACATCTATAACGAACTTGTTAGCAAGAGTGACCGATTTAAATTTAGGGTTTTTGGTTTTTATTTCTTTTCTAATCGCCGCTCTAGGAACCTTCTGAAATCCTGATTTATTATACTTGCTGTTATTGATCGCGGTTAACTGAGTTTAATTTAGCTAGATTGATACGCTTGTCTAATCTATTAAGGATTGAAGTTCGGATTCTAGGGTTACAGGAGTTTAGTTTTTTCTCGGTTCTTGGTGTATTGGTGGTACGTGTTTTTGGTTGCATGGTTGAAGGTTTGACGTGATGAAGGAGAGAGTAGGCAACTCTGATTTTGATTCGGATGGATACCCTATATTGTGTAACGTCGCTGAAGACATGAACAAATCTGATACGAATGACGGAGTAACAAACCCTAATATGTTTGAGGATACAGATTCGACTCCTCGAACTGTTCCTATGCGAGGAATCGGGCTTCGAGTAACAAATATTGAGGGGAATCCACTGATGTCGAGGAGGGGTATGTACTCTACGAACAATGCGTCAGTGATAGATGGGCTGGAGTCTATATCGAAACCTGTGAACTTGGAGTTTAAAGGAGGGAACCCAGGTCTGTTTCCTGAGATGAAGGAGAAGAAACCGATGGGTGAGTCTTATGCAGAAAAATTAGCATCATTCAAACCTGTGCAAAAGGTGAACTTTCGTTTTCTGGAAAATTCTAAGTAAATGGAGGATGCTGATGTTACCATAGCTGTAGCTTCGGTTAAACAGGTTCAGGATAGATTTGCCAATGTGTTGTTTGGGTATTTCTTGGGTAAAAGACTAGCGTTTCCGGTGGTTGAATACTATGTCAGGAATAGATGGGAGAAATATGGGTTGGAGAAATCTATGATGAATGGCAAGGGTTTCTTCTTTTTTAAGTTCAAGTCAAAAGAAGGGATGGATCAAGTCTTAAAGGATGGACCTTGGCTTATAAGGAACATACCATTGTTTTTGAAGCAATGGACACCAAACACTAAACTGAAAAAGGAGGAGCTTAAGAAAATTCCAGTATGGGTCAAGTTGCATGACGTCCCTTTGGCGGCATACACGGAAGACGGGTTAAGCTTGATTGCGTCCAAGATTGGATCTCCAAAGGTTTTGGATAATGAAACGACAAAAATGTGTTTGGATTCGTGGGGTAGAAGTGGCTATGCTAGGGCCATTGTTGAGTTAGATGCTGATAAAGAGCTGAAAGAGATGGTTACTGTGGCTATCCCGAATATGGAAGAAGGTGGTTTTTTGAAGAGTGAGGTAAGGGTGGAATATGAATGGAAACCGCCAAAATGTAATACATGCAATGTATTCGGTCATAGTGATCATGATTGCCCGCTGAGAAGTGTGGAGAAACCGAATAGCGAAGGAATTGAGAAGAGTAAAGTCGATGATCAGGGTTTTAGGAGTGGGGTTAATAGAAAAAAGGGTATGAAGCAGCAATTTCATGTCAATGAAAAACCGAAGTTCGTATATAGGCCCAAGAAAACGGCTGAGAAGTTGGATCCTAATAAGCCAAGTTCGTCTACAGGTCCTCAATTTGCTACTAGTAATCCGTTTACTGTTTTAAATGAGGTAGCTGAGGAACCGGATGCTGAATTTCTGGAAGTCAAGCTAAGTTCGGATGATGGTATGCCAAAGTTCATGGGGGGAATATTTAATGAGAATACGGTTAAAACAGGTGCAAGCACACCTGCTGAAGGGGTTATCGATGGATAGCATAGCCGTTTGGAATATAAGGGGTTTGAACCATCCCCTGAAACAAAAGGAGGTTCAAAAGCTGGTTAAATCTAATGGCTTGCAGGTATTAGCTATTTTAGAGTCGCATGTTCAGATTCAAAACCTCAGTAAAGTCTGTAGGAATGTTTTTCAGAATTGGAGTTGGTCTTCGAATGGTAATGTGTGCAACAAAGGTACTAGAATAATTGTGGATTGGAATATGGATTATGTCGATGTTATGGTGTTGCATGTTACGGATCAGGTTATTCATACGCAATTATGGCTCAAAACAGAAAAAAGCATGCTTTATGTTTCTTTTGTTTATGCTAGTAATAGTGATCAAGATCGAAAACAGCTGTGGAATGCTCTTCGAATGCATAAAAGGATTACTTTGGATAAACCATGGGTCATTATGGGGGGCTTCAATGTAGCTCTTAATATGGAAGATAAGTGTATGGGATCTTCCGTAGTTAACAGCGCCATGAAAGACTTCAATGAATATGTGAATTGCATTGAAGTTTTGGATGTCAAGGCATGGTATGCACTTTACTTGGAATCAACGGCCGAGGAAAGGTGTGGGGATTCGGAAAAGTTGGATAGAATTATGGCCAATGTGAACTTTATTGACTCGTTTGTGGACGCGTATGCAAGTTTTCTTCCTAATGGCATTTCGGATCATTGTCCGTGTGTGCTAAAGCTAATGAAGACAAGCCGTAATACACCGAAACCTTTTAAATTCTCTAACCTTTTGGCACATAAAAAGGAGTTCATGGATATGGTTCATACGGGATGGGAAGTCACGGTTGAGGGGGTGCCTATGTTTAGAGCGGTAAAGAAACTTAGGGGTTTAAAACACCCGTTTAGATCTTTATTGCATAAACAAGGGAATCTACATAGAAAAGTGCTGGACCTGAAAGTGGAGCTGGATAAGTTGCAAACAAATCTGGATTTGGATCCGTTTAACGTGAGTATCAAAGAAGCCGAATCAGAATGTGCTAAGCAATACCAAGATGCCTTGATTGATGAGGAGAGGTTTTTAAAGCAAAAGTCTAAACAAAAATGGCTGGAGGTTGGTGATGCTAATATTGCGTTCTTTCATAATGCAGTGAAGTGCAGGAACCATGTTAATAAAATACATATAATTAAAGATACCGATGGAATTCTTCACGAAGGAGACGGAGTTGCATCAGCTATGGTGAAACATTTTCGGGGTTTTTTTGGTACTGACAGCGGCTTGGGGAAGAGAGTGGACAATGATATTTTCTCTAACAAGCTGCAATCCCATGTGGCTGAGTTCATGTGTCGGCCGGTTACTCAAGATGAGGTAAAAAAACGTTATTTTTTCTATTAATGAAAACAAAGCGCCTGGTCCGGATGGGTATACGTCAGCATTTTTTAAGAAGGCTTGGTCAGTTGTTGGTAGTGAGGTTACTGCTGCTATTATAGATTTTTTTGAAACAGGTAGAATGCTTCAGGAAATTAACCATACGTTTATTGCTCTTATCCCTAAGGTTCCAACCCCGGGTGTCACACCCCGACCACGTAGAACATACAAAACGTGGCGGAAATGTCGGGGAGTGTTGTAACAGAATTAATTGTTTCAAATCCATGGCAATTGAAGTTTCGTTTTATTGATTAAAAGTGTTACAATGTCTAATCAAACAAGGAAATATAACATAATTGACTAGTCTTGCATCTTTTATTGTCACTAAAGCCCAAGTCTGCCTATATGTATCTTGATCATCTTATGCAACAGCTCCTGAAAAACACATGTGAAAATAGGTACGTCAGCATAAAAATGCCTGTGAGATACATAGGTTTTGTGAAAATAGGTTCCATGACTTATGTTTGAGAAAATGTTTAGTCATGAACCTTGTAATTTGCTTTGTTTTGTAAATCATTTGAAAAACAATGAGTTCAGATGATATGTATAAATAAATGAGTAATGTATGGTTAAATGAATAACCATAGTAAAATGGATTTGAATAAGATAAGTTGTTTGTAAAACAATGTCTTGTGAAAAGTATGTTATTTGTATAAAATGTTATATGTATCAAACTGAAATGATTCAAATAACGCTACAATATGTAATACCATACAAACACTTATATATAGGAAGTACCAGCGGCGTATCCACCATGCTTGTATCATATTACACACGCATCGTTACTTAATCACTTAATCAAACCAAACAAATGTCAAAATGTCTATGTCAAATATCCATGTCAAATGTCTATGTCAAAATATCATGTATGGCAAGTGAAATGTCTCAACTAAACCATATACACAAAAACAAAGTATTGAAGTAAAACTTGGTTTAAATCAAAGTTATGTTTCGTGGGAAATGCATGATCAAATGTCAATCATGTTAAAATGTCTATGCCGAAATGTCTATGTCAAATACGGTTCACACGGTTCACAGATACAAACGGTTCACAGATATCAACGGATCACAGTCAAATGATTACAACGGTTCAATATGTAGTATAATGTGTTCATATGCTGGATAAGCATATGCAACAGAAAAGCAATGTAAAACAATGTACTAAGTACGCACACAATGGGCATACATAGCATGAAATGTAATGTAGAACGATGTACTAAGTACGCACACAATGGGCATACATAGCATAAAATGTAATGAAATCATGTACTATAATGTACTAACGAACATAGTAGTATATGATGTTAAAACAGGAAAGCATGAAAGTAACAAGTAGGCACATGTGTTCCACCCCAAAACAGTTTGGAAAACAGTAAAAGAGGGGTCTATGTACTCACTTGAGATTGCTCAGTAGTTCTGGAGTGACAACTAAACAATGCTAGAGATCGCGGATATCAAACGGCACCTAATATAGGTAACTATGTTAATTAACCGGACCTAGATCGGAAGATCGGGTAGCATTAGGGTTTGTAAACCAAACGAGTGTAGAGACTCGTGTCATTGGGTTTAACAAAGCCTACATACTAAATGAAACTTAACCTGAGTGATTTCGACCCATTACGACCCGTTTAGGTAGCTTATGCTACTTTAACGCGTCGTGCGCGTGAAACGCGTTTGGACCGCCTAACTAGTCCTATGACAAGTGTTATATGCCTATACATGTTACATAATCAGTTACGTGACAAAAGTTTAGGTTACATATGCTTAATTACCAATTATACATGAAAAGGGTATTCTGGTAATTTACCTAAGGCATATAAACTACCTATCATACAACTACTTAAACGATGTGACCATAGGGTATAACCTCGGGAGGTTATTCCCTACCTACTATGGTCACCTAATGTATTTGGTCGGATCCTAATGATCGACCAAACTGGGTCGGGTTCGAGGTATAAGCGATTTATTAGATCGCTTACCCTACGACCCTAGACAACGTGGTAATCAGTAGGCATAGTCCCAAGGGACTATGACCATCGTGATTACAATCACGTTGCGAAGTTCAACCGAACTTCGCATTGACCATTACTGGTCAACGCTGAAAGTCAAACAAAGTTTGACTTTCCGACTCGAAAAGCAGTAAAATAAGGAAAAGAACGAAAGAATACTAACCCAGGGTCCCCGAATGCTAATCTCAATTCAAAAATCTCAGGTATGAAACAAAGGTTTCAACTTAGAGTTTCTCAAATTGAAATTCTAGTAAGTTTTGCAAAGGGGTGATGGGGTATATATAGTTTTCGGTGAACCGTTGAGATCGTTTCATGGAAAACGTGTTTTAATCGCAACCGTACAAGTGTCGGCAAGTTGTGGTGACAAAATGCCATCCTTATCAGCTGACTAGACTCATGAAAATGTGTGGACACGAATCGATCAGCTGCAACTTGCTAAAAAAACATTGAATCTGGTCAGATCAGTCACTCGCGTAGCGCGACGGATAAGCCTATAGGTCTCGCGCTACGCTAGCACTTATCTGATCCAGAAATGTTTCAGAATTTACAGAAATGGTCCCTGCACGTGTTTAAGGCCTTTTTCGATGCGTTTGAACCCCGTTAACCTCATTTCAAAGCTCTAAAATGAAGTTAAAGTATAGGGAACTCCAAACATGTTCAAAAATATGCCGGAGGATGGTTCGTTTGGTCGTACGAACGCGATGTTCGCTTAATTACGACGGAATGCGCACAAGCGCGAAAAACGATCCAAATGACGCGACGAATGGATTTTTCTTAAGGCGAACACTAAAATATAATGTAGTCATGCTTACATAAATTTTTGGATGTCCAGATGTATTCAGAACGTAAGTTATGCGCGAAAATGCAAACTTGTGCACTTTTTGACACATTTAGTCCCTGAATGACCCAAAAGTTTATTTTAGCATACCGAACCCCTCAAAGCCTATTTCTAAGCTATGTAAAGGATATTTATGGTATGTTTAACTTATGGTCATGCTCCGGAATGTCTGTTACAGTTCAAATTGGCATACTTTCGCAGTTTGTCAACTTTAGTCCCTGTAAGCGATTTAACATGTTTTTGCCATACCAAAGCCTTCAAAACTTATTTCTAAGTTATGTAAAGGTTATTTAAGGTATGTTAAGCCTATTTCACTATTCCGGAGTGTTCGTTGGATTAAACTGGTTATATTTACGCATCAGTGCGCGTATAACCTTCCAGAAAGCGATATAGTGTTTGAAATCGAACAAGAATTGATATGTGTAAACGATACACATATTTATACAAGTCCAAAGTATGAAATACAATATTTCATTGGTTTGGCATTTGTTTGATGGTTGAAATGACACAGGTGTTACACCGGGTTTAGTCACAGATTATAGGCCGATTTCGTGCTGTAATGTTGTTTATAAGGGGATCAGCAAGATAATTACCAACAGAATTCTTGAAGGGTTGAATGAGATCATTAGTGTTAACCAATCAGCTTTCGTCCCAGGTAGGAGGATATCGGATAACATAATGTTAACGCAGGAACTCATGCACAATTATCACCGTCAGGTCGGTCCTCCTCGATGTGCTATGAAAGTGGATATTCAAAAGGCGTATGATACAGTGGACTGGAGGTTCTTGTGTGATACCTTGCACGGTTTTGGTTTCCACCAAAGGTTTATATCATGGATTATGGAATGTGTTACATCTACATCGTTTTCTCTAAGTATAAATGGGAATATCCATGGTTACTTTAAAGGAAAACGAGGTTTACGACAAGGTGATCCCATGTCTCCTTATTTATTTACTATGGTTATGGAGGTTTTATCATTGATCCTTAGATCAGCGGCTGAATTGGATGGTTCCTTTAAGTTTCATAACAAGTGTGAAAAGCAGATGATAATCAATCTTTGTTTTGCGGATGACTTATTATTGTTTGCTAGAGGGGAGATTAACTCGGTTAAGCTTATTTTGAAGTCCCTAAAGGAGTTTAAAGATGTTTCGGGTTTAGTGCCGAGTAATGCTAAAAGCACTATTTTCCTTTGCAACGTTCCGAGTCATGTAAAGGAGAGGATTATGGAGCTGATTCCGTTTGAGGAAGGTAAACTGCCTATCAAATATCTGGGAGTTCCGTTGTTAGCTTCTAGGCTATTAGTGAAAGATTGTCAGGTGTTGGTGGATCGAATGAACAAGAGAATTATGGATTGGAAGAACCGTTTTCTTTCTTTTGCTGGAAGATTACAATTAGTAAACTCGGTGCTCTCGTCCATCCATGTTTATTGGGCGTCAGTGTTCATATTACCGGCCAAGATTATAAAGGAACTTGAGAATAAAATGAAATGGTTTCTTTGGGGTCTTGGTACAGCATCTAAAGGAAGAGCTAAGGTTGCTTGGAAGGATGTATGTCTTCCTAAGGCCGAAGGGGGGTTGGGGATTAGGCGTATTGCAGACGTTAATAAATCGTTAATGGCCTATCACATTTACAGTATCCTTTCTGGCAGGAAGTCTCTGTGGACTGAATGGGTGGATTTATATCGGCTCAAGGGCCGAAGCATATGGGATATCCCGGTTCAATCAAACGCGCCTTGGGGATGGAAGAAATTATTAAAGTGTAGGGCGATTCTTCGAGATTTTTTTTTGGAGTAAAGTGGGTAATGGTCGTAGCTCCTTCGTTTGGTTTGATAAGTGGTGTGACAAATGCCCTCTAGCGAATTTTGTTACTCCGAGACAAATGGCGAGACATGGTTTCAGTGTGATGACTAAAGTTGCGGATGTCATTGAGCATGGGGTGTGGTTGTGGCCAGATGCATGGAGGGATGTTTATCCGGTTTTATTTCACTTGCAACCTCTTAATGATTCCAACGCTAAAGATCAAATCTTGTGGAGAAACTCGGAAGGTAATCTTTTGTACTTCACTTCTAAAGAGGTGTGGAATTCCATTCGTATCCGGGAGCAACAAAAAGATTGGTCAAAGCTCGTGTGGTCCTCTTTCGACATTCCAAAGCATGCATTTACGTGCTGGCTCATCTTTAAAAGAAAACTGTGGACTTAAGACCGTATCCTCCAGTGGAATTACAAGGTGACTGGATCTATGAATCAGATGTGTTGTCTATTGTGTTACGCAGGTTTAGAGACACATGAACATTTATTCTTTCAATGCGCGCATACTCAAAGGAGGTGTGGAAAAATGTCCGGTTTAAAGCTGGCATGAGTTCGGTTCAAGAACGATGGGAAGACATTATCGCATGGCTGATTCCGAAAGCTAATTCAAAATCAGTTGCAGCGATTGTTAGTAAGCTGGTTGTTGCTGCTTCGGCGTATTCTATTTGGAGTGAAAGGAATACTAGATTCTTTAGCAACAGGTTGCGACCTCCTGAGCAATTATCGGAATTTATTCTTAGCACTATTCGAAGCAAATTAATGTCATTCAAGTATAAAGCGGCTGATAATGTAAGGCGACTCTTGGAGGAGTGGAAGATTGATGGTGTAGAGTACTTTGAAGAACAATGAAAGCATTTGCAGTTTGTTTCTTTTTGTACTAGTCTCACTGTTTGGTTGTCGTATCTTGTTTACTCTTTTGTGGTATGTCACGAAGAGAATTAGGGGGCATTGTCAGCCTTCCTACTTGTAATATTTTGGTATTGTTATAAAATCACCGGGGTAACCCTTTACCCAAAAAAACAAGAACGAAAGAGGACTTACCAAAGGTCCAAGAATGGAGCTTTGATTCCAAGTATTCTTAGGTATGAAGTGAAAATCACCTCAACTTAGAGAAATTTCAAAATCAAAGGTGTGAGTTTGAGAGTGAAGTGGGTGTTGCTATTTATAGAGAATCAAGAACCGTTAAGATCGTTCCTCGATAAACGAGCATCAATCTGGACCGTACACATATGGCCCATGGTTTTGGGATACTAGGGGTGCCCCAAAACCAGCAAACGGTATTGAAAATGTTACAAAATAGCCCCCTAAACTTCAAGAGAAATGCTGAAAATTGCTAAAAATCAAGTTTCTGTCCAGATCAGTTGCTCGCGCTATGCGACGGCCAACCCACATAGTGGTGGCGCGATGCCAGCAGGTGCCCAGTTCTAGAAAGTTTCACATAATTACAGTTTTGGTCCCTGCACATGTTTAAGGCCTTTTTCGATGCGTTTAAACCCCGTTAACCCCATTTCAAGGCTCTAAAACGAAGTTAAAGTATAGGGAACATGAAACATGCTCAAAAACATCTCGGATGTCGGTTCGTTTGGTCGTACGGTTGCGTTATTCGGTTAATTACGACGGAAGTCGTAACGGTCGCAAAAACGATCCAAATTAAGCGACGAATGGAATTTTATCAAGCCAATCACTAAAATAAAATATTTTAATGATTACATAAATTTTTGGATGTCCGGGTATATTCAGAACGTAAGATATGCGCGAAAATGGAAACTACTTTTTGACGCTTTTAGTCCCTATTGATCAATAAAGTTTATTTTAGCATACCGAACCCCTCGAAGCCTATTTCTAAGCTATGTAAAGGATATTTAGGGTATGTTTAACTTATGATCAAGTTCCGAAATGTTCGTTACTATACAAATCGATATAGTTTCACAGTTTGACACAAATAGTCCCTGCGATCGAACAAACTTGATTTCAACACACCAAACCATCCAAAACTTATTTCTAAGTTATGTGGAGGTTATTTAAGGTATGTTAAGCCTATGTCACTATTCTGGAGTGTTTGTTGCGTTAAACTGACTTCGTTTACGCACCAGTTTGCGTATAACCTTCAAGAAAGCGATTTAAAGCTTGAAATCGGAATCGAATCAAATTGTAAAATCATCAAACACAATTACACACATAATAACACCAAAACACATATAATAACACCAAAGCACATTGTTTTATTGATAACTGACATTGTTTTATATTATACATCGATTACAGAGCACAATTGTCACATCACCCTAGTCCGGTCCGTTAATTGTTCGAGACGGTGGTTCATGTTTAACCCAAAATCGGTTGTCTCTTAGATAGAATTCAGATCTTGAACCAACACATCACTAAGAAAGAGTAGAAGATCAGAACTAGCTCTGATTCTATCGGTTTTGAGTGCATTGAGTGTAAAAGAGTTGAAAGAAAGTTGGAAAACCATCTTTCAATCCTTTTAACCATGAATATGTGTAGATCTATGAGAAAACATTGTTGATTCTTGTGGAAATCCTTCAGATCTGAGTTGTTCTTGGTGGAATGAGGCCAAAACTTGAAGTTCATGAGAACTCCATGATGACATCACCCTAGAACACCTCAAATCTACTGATTTCATGGTTAAAAGTTAAGATTCAAAGGTGAAAAAGATGAAGAAGTGTGTGTAGATCATAGAAGTAGAAGATTTAGGTTGAAAACTTACAAGAATCGCGAGAAATCGGGAGGAAGAGAGTTTGAGTGCGGCTGGTCGAGTGGGAGTGCTGTCACATCACAAATGATGTGACAGGTGGGTATTCATAGGGTTTCCAAAAGAGGAAAGTGAGCATGGATCAGATTGGTCACCGATCGGATGGCAACTCGATTGGATGGCAATCCGATCGGATGGCCACTCGATCGGTTGGCCACTCGATCCTGGTGTCCGACGTGTTGAGTTTCGTCGTTTCGATTCGCGTGTTGAGCATTGCGATGCGTTTCGAGCGAGTTTGCGATGCGATAGTATTAAACAATAAATAACCTAATCATCGCTTGCTATATCTAACATACAATCATCCTAAATAACTTGCGTTTAGCGTTTGCGATTCAATTGCGATAGAGTTGCGATTGCGTTTCGATTAACCACCACAAAACATAAACATAATTAACATGCACAAGTAACAGATAAATAGCACACACACGTAAAACAATATCCAGAACGCATAATTCGAGTTGCGAATGCGATTGCGATGCGGTAAGCGATAAAGCGATAAAACAAGCGATAAACATCGATTAAACCTCGATTATTAATAAGTACTCCACATAATACAACTAAGGCAAATAAAATAAAAATTCGATTACAAGTCAAAGAAGTCAAATCAATAATTAAGCAAGGAGTGACAGATCGCAATTAGCAATCTTTTCTTCCTTTGACTTCAATCTTGACTTTGACTTTGACTTTCGAATCACGGGGTGTTACATATCGAGTCAATATGCCTTTGTCTAACGAGTTTAACTTTCTATAGTAAAGTTATAGGTTACTAGATGAGTTGTTGGTTCAAAATCTTTCCGATGTGAATCTTTTTTAACAAGTGGGGATATTATAGGTTGGACCCCTTATGGCTATGTTGTAATGATGCCATTTTATGCAAAAGCTATGATATAGTTTAAATATTTATTTTAAAACATTTCTACTTATTGAAGCAATGCAAACCAAACAATCTATCATTCTCATTTGGCCCATAATACGTAGATTGTTTTATTTACTTTATGAACCTTTTATATTCCATAAGAATTTCTTTTAAAGAATTTATATATATTCATTATAAACGTATAATGTACTTTGTCAATACCTAGAAAACAAATTATTTTGTTAAATCTGCGAAGTTGGTGAGAACTAGCACTAATATAATCTCTATAGTTATAAATAAAAATGAAGATACACGTGGCTTATGTTCAGCCCATCTACATTATATTCTCAGCCAGAATTGCGACACGTGGCTATCTCTTAGTGAGAGAATTTTAAAGTTTAAACACGCGCATTCAATTTTTATCTGTTCAAACCCTAATTATGTTCCATCAAAGCATCAACACCGATTTCCTCCCGGATTCGCACGTCTGCACTTCGATTACAGAAATCTCGTGTTGTAATTCTGTTTAGGAATGATTTTCGTTGTTGCTTTTCTGTTTGTTGTTGTTTGTTTGGTCCGTTCAATACTTCTTCTCAGATTTTTACGTCTCCATTCAGCTTGTTATTGTGTATCTAATCAATTAAACACAGTTTTTCAGCTTTGTATGATTTTGTTCTCATCGGCTTTATAAGCTTCTATGTTCATATTCTTCACATGTCTTCAGTTTCAAGGGATGTTCATTTTCTGGAACTTGATTTACTGGTGGTTTAGCTTCTTTTCATTTAATTTACAATTAGGATTTACAAATATTGATAGGTGTCATGATGTTTTAAAATAAAGATGGGTTTGATTTTGTTATGGTGTTTGGATGTTTATTTTTAAAGTAATTACTTTGATTAAAAGGATGAAATATATAATTGTATTACGACATAAAGGTTCTAAAACATCAAGATGATTAAACCCTCAAAAATATTGGGTTTATGTTCATGGTGTTGCCCTTGTATAGCCTTGCTTGAATATAGTGTTATGTACCTGTTTTCTTCACTTTCTAATAAAACAATTTCCTTTCTTTAGTATAATCTTAAGGAGCCCCTAGGTTTTTAGGACCGGTTGATTAACGAAAAAACATTATTGTGGCACGGGGCCCTTCATCGACAATGAAGAAAGTGGAGACAGTCACGGTGCCCTTAATCGAGATGATGATATAACTTTTCAATTTAATTTTTCATTTCAGCGAATATATGTAGTGACAAAACTCAGTTTTGTTGTTTATTCCTTTTCTTGCTGGACATTTACTTTGATGATGAATTTTTAAGACGGTAAGCTTCTGGTATTTAGTTTATAGATTCTTAGCTAAGAAATATTTAGTCTTATATGAGTATCATCAAATCATTAGTTACTAGGATATCCATTTTGAGTTCAAAATTTTAAATAACAGTATATTTACAAATTCCAATTGGTTTGCTTTTTGAATACAAGAGGAGAGGCGATGATGGGAAAGCAATTGAGTTTGATCCAAAATTGCATGATATTTTTGTCCTTAATGATAACGGAAGTTGTCTCCAGGATGAAAACAAACTCTTTTTAAGGTAACCTTTTTCTATAACCTCGGGAACCCGCTTACGCGATAAAACCCCTGATGCCCCAATACCCAACTAACCGAGGGGGACAAGTAAAGCGCGGTGGAAGCAAGTATCTTGTGACAACTGTCAAATTTGCATGCATCCGTACGTTTAATTAATATTGATTTATGCTTAATGACTGTGCTTAATTACAACTGTTGATTAAACTGCTTTCTGATTTCTAATGCATACATACACATGCATCACATTCATACTGTCACTCCATTTATGACACACAACCTTTAGTGGCAAACTTGATGCACAAAGCACAGTTAGCACAGGGAGCGGATAACCCAGAAACATTGCTGACAATACCAGCACATAGACAGACAATATATTGAGGCCCAGTATGAGCCAGAGACAAGGTACTACTCTAGTAGGGAGTGTAGGGAAGTAAGGACCATAAAACTGCGTCACTAGGTGATAACTTAGGTGCCGGAAAGTGCCTAAAACCCACTTAAACTGCAGAATTCTGCATTTATAAACAAAATTCAGCATTTAAACATGCTAGTCACTTGCAAAAATATGGCAAAATGATCCTGTATGCTTTCCTAAGTGCCGGGAATTGAACGTGTCACAAAAAGTTACATAAAGGACACTTTTTTTTTTTTGGGGTAAAGGGTTACCCCGGTGATTCTATATATTCACAACCAAATAAAACAAGTAGTGTAGCAAGTTTACACTAGTTCAATCATGAGACATGCCCCATGAAAGTAAGCAAAAACCAAAACAATCAACACAAAGATAACTACTAGACTCTAATCTAGCAAAACCACAAAACAACTAACGGCTACTCAACCACCTTCAATCTCATTAGAAAGACTTTGGATCTCCCAATCTTCAAGAAGCCTATGTACGCTAGCAGTGTTCTTCAGCTTCACACCCATCAGCTTATTCCGAACCATTTGAATAATAGAAGCACTAATAGTTTCTGGAGGTCTTAACTGATTCTTAAACAACCTAGCATTCCGCTCCTGCCAAATCACATACGCCGAAGCCGCAACCAAGATTCTAGCAACCAGATTAGACGCTGACTTCGACCGGGCACGAACTAGAAGCCACTCCACAATATCAGCCCAAATCGGCTGAACCGAATCCATACCCACCTTTTGTCTAACCATGTACCAGACTTGAGACGAGAATTTGCACTCAAAAAATAAGTGATTATGGGAATCATAGTTCTCATAACAAAGCAGGCAGCACATCATGTTCATATTTTTCCTGCGAGAAAGGTCCCAGCCCAAGATTTTATCCTGAGTAAGTAACTTACCCCTCATGATTAACCACATAAAGAATGCATGCTTCGGGATACATTGAGGGAACCACACAATAGAGCACCAAGGAATTTCTGGTTCTGCATAGCGAATGGAGTTTCAAACACCCGTAGCAGAAATATCACTAATATGATCACCATCACGCCATAAAATCCTATCTCTTTTATTCGGGTCAATATTCACATTGTCAAGCTGAATAAGAACAGGATAGAGATCCCTCCAAGCTATAGGCCACCTCCAAACCCCATTGTATCTAATATCAGTAACTGTAGCCTCCAAACTGAAACCAGCATTCGTGATCATTCTAGGTGACAGAAAATCACCTAGCGGCCCCAACGAGCACCAGAAATCATACCACGCTGAAGTTCTAATGCCATTACCAACCTCGGTCCAAAAATGACTTCGCATTAACGGTCTAAGCTGTAACAACTTCCGCCAAGACCAACAGCAATTGCTAGGAACATTGCATCTCCAGAAACTTTTGCCTTTGAGCCTGTACGAATGAACCCAGTGGACCCACAGAGACTTGCGTTTGGTGATAATACTCCAGATGTGAGATGTCATGAGAGCTTTGTTTAAATCACCAATGCGTCTAATGCCCAAACCACCCTCATATTTCGGAATACAAATAGATTTCCAAGAAACCTTCGCCTTCCCTTTATGAAAATTGCAATCTTGAGACCAAAGAAAGTTTCGCATTCTCGCTTCCAAATCATTAACCACTCGAGTCGGCAAAATAAAAACAGAAGACCAATAAATATGCATAGAGGACAAAACTGAGATTATAAGTTGTAACCTGCCAGCAAAAGAAAGCATCCTGTTCCTCCAATGCATGATACGCTTTTCGAGCTTTTCCACAAGAACATTACAATCTTTATACAAAAGCCTAGAAGAGATGAGAGGCACCCCCAAGTACCTGACAGGAAGCGTACCTTCCACAAACGGCATAATTCTCAAAATAGCACTCTTAATGTAGCTAGGAACGTTGCAAAAGAAAACCGTGCTTTTTTGAACACTAGGGACCAACCCTGACATCTTGGTGAAAGTATCTAAAGAAGACATAATCAACTTGGCCGAAGCAATTTCAGCACGGGCAAAAAGAAACAAATCATCTGCAAAGCACAGATTTATAATTTGCTGCCTTTCACACCTATTATGAAAGTTAAACGAGGAATCAATTCTTATCGAGTGATGCAAAATGGCTGTCAAAATTTCCATAACAAGAGTGAAAAGATATGGGGATAATGGATCCCCTTGCCTTAGCCCACGATTACCCTTGAAATAGCCATTAACATTACCATTAACACAAACAGAATATGAGGTAGTCGAAACACATACCATGATCCAATTCACCATTTTGATATTGAAACCAAAACCAAGCAGAATACTCCTTAGAAAATTCCAGTCAACAGTATCATAGGCTTTTTGAATATCAACTTTAAAAGTGCAACGTGGCGGCCCAGCATTCCTATGATAATTGTGCATAAGCTCTTGTGTCAACAGAATATTATCCGATATTTTCCTACCTGGAACAAATGCAGATTGGTTAACACTAACAATCTCATTTAGAGCCCCCTTCACTCTATCCGCAACAATTTTGCTAATGCACTTGTATAAAACATTGCAACAGGCAATAGGACGATAATCAGTAATAACCGAAGGGGTAGGGACCTTCGGCACAAGCACAATGAGAGTATGGTTTAACTCACGCAACAAGTTCCCAGTATCAAAAAAATCAATAATAGCTTTAGAGATATCCACCCCAACAATATTCCATACACTCTTGAAAAAAGCAGCAGTGTACCCATCCGGACCAGGGGCTTTATCAATACCAATAGAAAACATAGCCGCTTTCACTTCCTCTGAAGAAACCTGACGGATCATGTGATCAGCCGTAGCCGAGTTCAATATATTAGAAAATAAATCTGGCGCTGGCTGAAGAGAAACGTCCCCTTTACATCCCAAAAAATTCTCATAATGGCTAACAAAAGCATCATGAACCATATCACCTTCGAACACATTACCCCTCGAATCCCGAATAATATCAATCCTGCTGCGATGATTCCTATTTTTCAATGCAGAATGGAAAAAAGCAGTGTTCATGTCTCCAGCACACAACCAATCTACTTTGGATTTCTGCGTCAGAAAACGTTCCTCATCAAGTAACGCTTCCTGATAACAACTCGTAATGGTAGCTTCTTCGGCTCTAAGGACACCATTCAAAGGATCCCGATCAATAGATTGTTGGATACAATCAAGCTTAGCACGGAGATCGATGGTTTTGTTATGAAGATTACCTTGTTTAAAAAGTAAAGCACGAAGAGGCCTTTTAAGCAGCCGAAGTCTTTTAACAACAGAAAACTGATGCACTCCATTAATTCTAGTATCCCAAAACCGATTGACAATTTTTAAAAATTCCGGTTTATGAACCAAAAAGTTAGCGAATTTAAAAGGTCTCGGTTTCAACTTACCGGCTTCAGTGATTTTTAGGATACAAGGACAATGGTCCGATAGACGATATGGATGAAATAAAGCAACCGCACGCGGAAAAAGAGCAACAAATTGAGTATTCCCTAATACACGATCAATTTTCTTTAGTAATCCGACGCCCTTCTTTGGTTTTTGGTTCCACGTAAAATGGAATCCCGATCGGTTAATGTCGAACATCTCAATATCATCCACACACGATTGAAAATCCTCCATGCCAATAGAAATTGAAGAAGCCCCCAATGATTTATCTTCCAGATTCAGTGCCGAATTGAAATCACCCATAACGAACCACGGATTATCACCCACTAGAACTTTGTGCATAGAAAGACTTTGCCATAAACTTCTACGAGAGACATAATAGTTGGTGGCATACACAAAAGAACAAAAAACCATCCGCTTATCCAATTTAAAAATAAGCTGGAGATGCATAACCTGATCGGATTGAGCTAGCACCATAACATCGAAAATTGCAGGGTCCCAACCAATAATGATTCTAGTACCTTTAACACATTTGGCTCCATTGGACGTCCACTCCCAAGACCGAAAAACAGATTTACAAACTTTATCAAGCTTATCAATGTCAACATGTGATTCCAAAATAGCACACAAACTAAGATTATAATCCTTCACCGCCTGCCGAACCTCTGATTGTTTAAGAGAGCGGTTCAACCCTCTAATATTCCACGATGCAATACTAACCATCTTTAACCGCTGTATAAGGAGTGCTTGCCCCTTTTTTACTATTAATATTCAGCGAACCACTAGTCATAAACTCATCCGTCTCATTATAAACCTCCATAACCTCATCATCATCGTCTGAATCATCAGGGCCCCTACCCGAAGCACTCTTACTTGGACCCGATCCCGTATCCACCTCATTAAGAATATCAAACGGATTACTCGTCCTGAACGTGTTAGAACTTGAAACATTATTACCGTCACCCTTAGGTTTGGGTCCCACAGGTCTGTATTCGAACTTAGACTTTTGTTTGTTTACATGGATTCCAACCTTACGAGCCACCTTCTTCCCATACACTTCTGTGTATCCATCCTGGTCAACCGTGGGTATCTTCTTTGTTGGCTTATTCTGTTGAATATTGCGCTTATTATTATTAACTTTAGCTGGTTTCAAAGGTTGCTTCGGGCACAACTCATTAGAATGGCCAAACACACAACAAGTGGCACATCTATACGGATTCCACTCATACTCCACGTACATAGTCTCCTTAACAAAACCCTCCCCCTCCGGTTCGGGTATAGCCATTGTGACCTCTTCACGTAGATCTTTATCAGCAGAAATTTCTATCAGCGCTCTAGCATAGCTACTACGACCCCATGAATCCATGCACATCGATGAAGTGAAAGAATCCAGCATTTTTGGTTCTCCTATTGTCGTTGCAATCAGGCTAAGCCCATCTTCCGTATAAGCCGCAATCGGAACCTCGTGTATTTTAACCCATACTTGAACTTTCTTCACCTCTTTCTTTTCTAGTTTAGTTGTTGGAGTCCAGTTGTTCAAAAATAACGGTTGGGACCTGATTATCCATGGACCATCCTTAAGAACATTCAACATACCAAGTTCATCATTAAACTTAAAAAAGAAAAAACCATTCGCATTCATCATCGTTTTTTGCAAACCATATTTCTTCCAATTCGTCCGCACATAATAATCAACAACAGGAAAAGCAAGACGATCACCCAAAAAATACCCATACAAAGTGTTTGCCAACTTATCTTGCATAGCACGCACCGACTCCCTCGGCAGAACCACATCACAGCCATCCTGCACCACAGAACTAGCAAGAGCTCGAAAGTTAACCTTTTTAGAATTATTTGCTGCTACCGTGTCTGCATATGACATAGGTCTAACCGTTTCTGCATGATTCAGAAACAGTCCCTTATATCCATCATTACCGTCTATGTTAATCCCCGATCCCTCACATTCCGATGTTTTCTCAGAAACCGAACTGTGATTTTAGATAATTCATCAATTACATTAAACTTTTTCGCATCAGATTGCACAGTACCTCTTCTAGGCAGAATAGGATTTCCATCTATGCTAACAACTCGACTGGCTAAACCCTTTGGCTGTATGGGAGGTTTACCCCGATCACCAAGAGTCGTATCATCAGGTTTAGATCGTTCATCCATAATGAAGTAAACAACTCTCTCCTTTAAGCAGAAAATAAGACCACCATGCAAAGAAAACCCGAGGACCAGAATACCAGAATACGCACCAAGAGAAAACCGAAAACAGAAACCCTAATCTAGCAAACCCTATCCCATGAAATCTTCAGACACATATAGAAAACCTGGTGCATCACGTTACTGTATGGCAGTATGATTGACGACCCAGGAAGTCTATACCCCTCGTTCGAATAACACAGGATAAAGACGGCGATTAAGAAAGAAACAGAAAAAACAAATCCAAGAGTTAAACCGATCAAGACTGCTAACTAGTTCGTTATAAGGATTGATAAATCATTCCCTAATCACAGACTGTTATGCAGAAAATAGCGATGAAAATCTATGGATTCATGAAGAACAGGAATCGCCAAGCTAGAGAGAGAGAATTATAACCGAACGGTATATAATTTAGCACTTTAACGGAACGGTATATAACCGAACCACCGGACATTACCCGGAACACAAAAATATTGTTAAAAACATTGTTTCACTTTTTTCTGAGCTAGTTATGGTCCCCGAGCACTATAACACCCTACATAATACACGTTACACACTAAACACTAGACATAGCATCCAACTTCCACTAATTAACTTATTTACCCATCAAATATTACACTTAACCCCCCCCCTCTCTCATTTACGGTTATGAGTGGCCCACCAAGATCACCACAATCTTCCTAGATCTTGTTTAAATCTTCTTGGGATTATATTAGATTATGTATGGTACTTGTGGAGACATATGATCCCTTGGGTAATAGAGATTAGAGATTTATAAATAACCATCATTTTTTTTTTGGGTAAAGGGTTACCCCGGTGATTCTATATATTCACAACCAAATAAAACAAGTAGTGTAGAAAACCTACACTAGTTCAATCATGAGACATGCCCCATGAAAGTAAACAAAAAACCAAAACAAACAAACAAAAACCACTAGACTCTAATCTAGCAAAGAAAAAGCACAAGCATCTAACGGCTACTCAACCACCATCAATCTCATCAGAAAGACTTTGGATCTCCCAAACTTCAAGAAGCCTCTGTACGCTAGCAGTGTTCTTCAGCTTCACACCCATCAGCTTATACCGAACCATTTGAATGATAGAAGCACTAATAGTTTCTGGAGGTCTTAACTGATTTTTAAACAACCTAGTATTCCGCTCCTGCCAGATCACATAAGCCGAAGCCGCAACTAAGATGAGCAACCAGATTAGCCGCTGACTTCGACCGGGCACAAACTAGAAGCCACTCCACAATGTCACCCCAAATCGGCTGAATCAAGTCCATTCCCACCTTTTGTCTAACCATATACCAGACTTGAGACGAGAATTTGCATTCAAAAAATAAGTGATTATGGGAGTCATAATTCTCGTAGCAAAGCAGGCAACACATCATATTCATATTTTTCCTGCGCGATAGATCCCAACCCAAAATTTTATCCTGAGTGAGTAACTTACCCCTCATGATGGGGAAATATTTGTGATATTATGTGGATGGAGGTTCTCTGGGTGAATAGGGCGAATTGGGTGTTCCTGTGAAATCAGTCCTCCTTTCAATTCAATCCTGGTTCTGATCGATCTTGCTTAGCATCTAGGGAGTACCTGATTACGCTCCTTAGTTTCTAATCGATTGAAATCAGCCTAGGGTTTTTGCGAGTATAGGATTTCTGTCTATTTCGTTCGTTCGACTTAGCTATTGATTTCCGGTTACGAGTTTAGGGTTCCAGTTTTTCTATTTCATTAATTGATTGCTTTCAGTTGTTGATTTTAGGTTTCCGATTGGCTTCTGGTTGGGTTTTGATCGAACTTCAGCTTGACGACGGCTAGGGTTTTGATTGATTTCAATTGGTGAGTTCGGCTAGGGTTTGTCACGGCTGCCTTTGTTTCAGCCGGCATACCTTTTACCGAATTTCTATTGACGGCTGCTAGGGTTTGTCAATATTGGAATGGATGAACTTAACAGTTCTGGTGGAAACCAACAGGATATTCGTGGGAAGCCACGATTATCGTTTGAAGAAATTGCTACACGGTTTCTTGATGTTGATGGGAACACTTTGCAGCCAAAGCGTGGTGTAACGATTGGAACACAAAATGACCCTAAGTCTTCAAACATCAGCGATGATCTCACCAAGGTCACACTTCCGGTTCGTTTGGAAAAACGGGATGTCGAAAAGTCAGACAACTTTTGGGATTACCCTAGCAAGTATACGCCAAAATCAGACCTATTTGGTGCATCTTTTTCGGCTGACAAGAGGAAACAAACAGGTTCTGGTTCTGCGGAACAATTATCCTTTGCGAATGTTGTGAAGGATTCTAAAGAGAAGGTTAAGGTAAACTTTAGGGTGATGGAATCGAATGAGGCTGTTGACGGAGCTGATGTTGTCATTCCACTGTCTTCAGTTAAACAAGTCACTGACAGGTATGCGAACACTTTGTATGGTTATTTTCTGGGTAAACGGCTGGCATTTCCTGTTGTTGATTTCTTTGCAAAGAACAATTGGGCAAAATATGGTTTGTCAAGAATTATGATGAATGCACACGGGTTCTTCTTCTTTAAGTTCAAAACGAAAGAAGGGATGGATCAAATGTTAGAGGATGGTCCGTGGATGATAAGAAATGTTCCAATAATTTTGAAAGCATGGTCGGCCTCTATTAAGTTGGAAAAAGAGGATTTAAAAGCTATTCCGGTTTGGGTCAAGATGCATGATGTGCCGTTAGCGGCATTTACTGAGGATGGGCTTAGTTTACTTGCATCTAAGATTGGGGTGCCTATGATGTTAGATTCGTATACTGCCACAATGTGTGCGGAATCTTGGGGAAGAA
This sequence comes from Helianthus tuberosus, assembly GCA_030545235.1. Classification (NCBI taxonomy): domain Eukaryota; kingdom Viridiplantae; phylum Streptophyta; class Magnoliopsida; order Asterales; family Asteraceae; genus Helianthus; species Helianthus tuberosus. The sequence goes on along the minus strand of CM060403.1, from coordinate 54,139,668 downwards.
GCAGCTATGCTAGAGCTCTTATTGAAGTTCAGGCAGGGGTTGATTTAAAGAAGAGTGTTACTGTTGCAATCCCATCTTTGGAGGGTCTTACTCATTCAATGGTGGAGGTTAAAATTGAGTATGATTGGGAGCCCTTAAGATGTTCATCTTGTTGTGTTTTCGGTCATGAGGATAGCTCGTGTCCTAAGAACCCTCAGGTAAATTTGATTGGGGATACTGAGAAGAAGAAAAATGATGACTTTCAGGTCGTAGGTCCCAAAAAGAAGAAACCGAATAATCAAGGGCTTCATATAAAAAATCAGAAGCCTAAGTTAGTCTACAGGCCAGTTGTCAAACCTAAACCGAAATCATCTATGTCGAACCCGATGATTAATCAGGTCTCAACATCGAACTCATTTGGTATTCTAAATGACGACGACGGCAATCAAGGAGGTACCACTGTGGGGCAAATAGAGAAGAAGGAGAAACAGTCGAGTGACAGGCAGGATTCGGATGAAGAGGAGGTCGTTGAAGTCTACAATGAAACTAGTGATTTTATGACATCGGGTACTCATCCTTTTTCTTCGAAAGCAGGGGCAAGCACCTCTTCCACAAAATTCTCAAATGGATAGGCTATTGTTGGTTCGTTTGAAGGGGTTGCCGGTTTGTGGCAGCTTTATCTTTGATGATGGCGGTTGAGGATTTTGTTTTTGTTTTTGCATTGTTTTGTCTACTAGATCTCTCTCATGATGTTTAGTAGGCAAGGTTATGGGGTGTCATAGATACTTTGTTTTGCTTTGTTATACATATATGGGGCATGTCCTATATATGAACTAGTGTGGAACACATCCTCACTACTTGTACTTATTTGTGGTTGAATTTTAATAGAATCACCAGGGTAACCCTTTACCCAAAAAAAAAAAACTTACCCCTCATGATTAACCACATAAAGAAAGCATGCCTCGGGATACATTGAGGAAACCACACAATAGAGCACCAATGAATCTCTGGTTCTGCATAGCGAATCGAATTCCAAACACCAGTAGCTGAAATATCACTAATATGATCCCCATCACGCCACATAATCCTATCACTTTTATTCGGCTCAATATTCACATTGTCAAGCTGAATAAGAACAGGATATAGATCCCTCCAAGCTGTAGGCCACGTCCAAACCCCATTAGATCTAATATCAGCAATTGTTGCCTCCAAGCTAAAACCCGCATTCGTGATCATTCTAGGTGACAAAAAGTCACCCAGCGGCCCCAGCGAGCACCAGAAATCATACCATGCTGAAGTCCTAATGCCATTACCCACCTCGGTCCAAAAATGATTTCGCATTAGCGGTCTAAGATGTAACAATTTCCGCCAAGACCAGCACCAATTGGAAGGAACAGTGCATCTCCAGAAACTTTTGCCTTTAAGCCTGTACGAATGAACCCAGTCGACCCAAAGAGATTTACGGTTGGTAATAATACTCCAGATGTGCGAGGTCATGAGGGCTTTGTTTAAATCCCCAATGCGTCTAATGCCTAATCCCCCCTCATATTTCGGAATACAAATAGATTTCCAAGACACCTTCGCCTTCCCTTTATGAAAACCGCAATCTTTTTTGGGTAAAGGGTTACCCCGGTAAAATTTCATTCAACACCAAAAATAAAACAAGTGAGGAGTAGAGTACACCTCAATTCTCTAGAATGACATGCCATTACTAGAGTTACACACCAACTAAAAACAAAGTAAATAACTAACACGCAAAAACCGCAAAACAAGTCACAATTGACAAAACATGAACCCACACGGTCCCCTCCAAAGACGCTAATATGACTCAGCCACATTCATCTTGATCCATCAGTAATTCACGAGGAAGACTCCAGTCGCTCAACACTTGAGACATGTTACTTGTTCTTTTAAACTTCATTGTGTGTAATTTCATTCTGATCGTCATGAGAATCACCTCTATCAGTTGAGTTGCACTCCTTTTCTTCGTCGAGAACAATCTGTTATTTTGTTCTTGCCAAATCAAGTAAGTCGATGCCGCCACCACTAACTTACCAATGATGTGAGATGCCTGTTTTGACTCCGCGTGATGCATTAGATATTCCATAATATCGTCCCACTTTTTCCCTATATTTTGCATACCCGCCTTCTCCCGAACTCCATACCATATTTGAGACGCGGATCCGCACTCAAAAAATAGATGATCATGAGAGTCCGGTCCCGATGTGCATAACGAACAACACAAAAGGTTATAATTAGCATTACCCGACGATCGCCATTTGCACATAATATCTTGAGTCTTTAGTTTCTTGCAGACTATGAGCCACATGAGAAAAGAGTGCCTAGGGATAGCCTGAGGAAACCACACAATACGCTCCCAAGCTACCTTATCTTGAATCTGCCGAATATCGTTCCACACTCCATAAGTGCTAAACTCCATGTTTTTACCATCTCTAGATCGCCAAATAGTCCTATCTTGCACATGAGACTCTAACGTTACATTAGAGAGTTGTTGCAAAATCGGAAATCTACTCACCCAAGTGTTCGGCCAAACCCACACGCCATTCTGATACATATCCGCAACCTTGACCCGCATATCAAATCCCGCATTAGCTATCATTCTTGGTGTAATAAAGAGATTCAAAGGACATACAATATCCCATGTATCGAACCAAACTCGAGTATCATCTCCATTACCCAGCTTAATCCAAATGTGTTGGCGTATTATTGTTCTTAATCTTGAGACCAAAGAAAATTCCGCATTCTAGCTTCCAAATCATTAACCACTCGAGTCGGCAAAATAAAAACAGAAGACCAATAAATATGCATAGAGGACAAAACTGAAATGATAAGTTGTAACATGCCAGCAAAAGAAAGCATCCTGTTCCTCCAATGCATGATACGCTTTTCAAGCTTTTCCACAAGAACATTGCAATCTTTATATAAAAGCCTAGAAGAGATAAGAGGCACCCCCAAGTACCTCACAGGAAGCGTACCTTCCACAAACGGCATAATTCTCAAAATAGCACTCTTAATGTAGCTGGGAACGTTGCAAAAGAAAACCGTGATTTTTTGAACACTAGGAACCAACCTTGACATCTTGGTGAAAGTATCTAAAGAAGACATAATAAACTTGGCCGAAGCAATTTTACCACGAGCAAAAAGAAACATATCATCTGCAAAACACAGATTTATAATTTGCTGCCTTTCACACCTATTGTGGAACTTAAACGAGGAATCAATCCTTAACGAGTGATGCAATATGGCTGTCAGAACTTCCATAACAAGAGTGAAAAGATATGGGGATAACGGATCCCCTTGCCTTAGCCCACGATTTCCCTTGAAATAGCCATGAACATTACCATTAACACAAACAGAATAAGAGGTAGTCGAAACACATACCATGATCCAATTCACCATCTTGATATTGAAACCAAAACCAAGCAGAATACTCCTTAGAAAACTCCAGTCAACAGTATCATAGGCTTTTTATATATCAACTTTAAAAGCGCAACGTGGCGGCCCAGCATTCCTATGATAATTGTGCATAAGCTCTTGAGTCAACAAAATATTATCAGATATTTTCCTACCTGGCACAAAGGCAGATTGGTTAACACTAACAATCTCATTTAGAGTCCCTTTAACTCTATCTGCAACAATCTTGCTAATGCATTTGTATAAAACATTGCAACAGGCAATAGGACGATAATCAGTAACAACCGATGGGGTAGAAACCTTCGGCACAAGCACAATGAGAGTATGGTTTAACTCGCGTAACAAGTTACCAGTATTGAAAAAATCAATAATAGCTTTAGAGATATCCTCCCCGACAATATGCCATGCACTCTTGAAAAATGCAGCAGTGTACCCATCAGGACCCGGGGCTTTATCAATACCAATAGAAAACATAGCCGCTTTAACTTCTTCTGAAGACACCTGACGGATCATGTGGTCAGCAGTAGTCGAGTTCAACATATTAGAAAATAAATCTGGCGCCGGTTGAAGAGAGATGTCCCCTTTACAGCCCAAAAAATTCTCATAATGGCTAACAAAAGCTTCATGAACCATATCACCTTCGAACACATTTCCACTCGAATCCTGAATAACATCAATCCTGCTGCGATGATTCCTATTTTTCAATGATGAATGGAAAAAAGCAGTGTTCATGTCACCAGCACGCAACCAATCTACTTTGGATTTCTGTTTCAGAAAACGCTTCTCATCAAGTAAAGCTTCCTGATAACTACTCGTAATGGTAGCTTCTTCGGCTCGAAGGACAGTATTCATAGGATCCCGATCAATAGACTGTTGGATACTATCAAGTTTTTTTTTTGGGTAAGGGGTTACCCCGATGAATTTTATAAATGAAACAAATCCGAACAAGGGTGTGTCAACGCAACACACCAACTAGACTTGACAAACCAAGCCTAGGAAAACAAGAAAAACAGCCAGACTAAACAAAAACATCCAAACAAACAGCTCTAACTCAACAACCAATACAACCAAGACTAAAAAACATAACTATAGCCTCTAGCCCGGATCCGCTACAATATCTTCGATCTTCCAGTTCTTGAGAATCCTCTCCTTAGTCGATTCCACCCGAAATCTGAACCCCATGAGCCGCAAACGAACCGAACTTTTAATCACCTCAGCCACTTGATCCGCCGTTCTCTTGTTATTCTTGAAGAGCCTGTTGTTCCTCTCTTGCCATATATAATAAGAAGAAGCAGCAATCAATAACTTGCAAACAATATGATCCGCATTCTTGGATTTAGCATGTTGCTCCACCCAAGATAAAACCGAAGACCACGTATCATCAACATTGCCCAAGCTAACCAATTTCTTCACCTCGTTCCAGATTTGAGCCGCAAACGCACAGCGGAAAAATAAATGATCCCGACTATCACGATCAAAATTACACAGCGGACAGCACATCAGGTTCCAGTTGGTGTGACTACCCGCTTCCCACACTGCCAATCTATCCTGCGTTTTTAGTTTGTTTCTAAATGCCAACCATAGATGAAACGAATGGCGCGGTATGCATTGAGCATACCAAACCATGTCAGCCCCCATAACACCTGATGTTCCCGATTCCGAATTGTATTCCAAACTACAGCCGATTGAAAGTCACATGTCTTCCCCTCCAAGTCTTTCCACACCAGTCTATCCACAACATTAGGAACAATAAGAGGAACCGATATTGTGATTAGCACTGGAAAAAGATCTAGCCATGCTTGAGGCCATCTCCAATTACCATTCTGATCAACCATATCAGCAACCGTAGACCGTAAAGAAAACCCAGCATTAGCAATGGTTCTCGGCGTGATAAACGAACTAAGAGGACTTAGCGAGCACCACATATCACTCCAGACATTAGTTTGAGCACCACTTTTAATAGAAGACCATATGTGAGGCCGAATGATGTGACGGATGGACAAAATCTTTCGCCACCCCCAACTCATACTCCCTCTGCTCGGAATTTCCCAGAAGTTTCGACCTTTAAGTTTGTAATCTGGATACTATCAAGTTTAGCACGGAGATCTTTGGTTTTGTTATGAAGATTACCTTGTTTAAAGAGTAAAGCACGAAGAGGCCTCTTAAGAAGCCAAAGCCTTTTAACAACAGAAAACTGGTGCACCCCATTAATTCTAGTATCCCAAAACCGTTTGACAATATCAAGAAATTCCGGTTTATGAACCAAAAAGTTAGCGAATTTAAAGGATCTCGGTTTCAACTTACCAGCTTCAAGGATTTTTAGGATACATGGACAATGGTCCGATAGTCTATACGGATGGAATAAGGCAACCGTATGCGGGAATAGAGCAACAAACTGAGTATTCCCTAATACACGATCAATTTTCTTTAGTAATCCAACGCCCTTCTTAGGTTTTTGATTCCACGTAAAATGGAAACCCGATCGATTAATGTCGAACATCTCAATATCATCCACACACGTTTGAAAATCCTTCATGCCAATAGAGATCGACGAAGCCCCCAAGGATTTATCTTCCAGATTCAGCGCAGAGTTGAAGTCACCCATAATGAACCAAGGATCATCACCCACTAGAACTTTGTGCATAGAAAGACTTTGCCATAAACTTCTACGAGAGACATAATAATTGGCCGCATACACAAAAGAACAAAACACCATCCGCTTGTCCAACTTAAAAATAATCTTGAGATGCATAACTTGATCAGATTGAGCTAGCACCATAACATCAAAGATTGCAGGGTTCCAACCAATAATGATTCTAGTTCCTTTAACACATTTGGCTCCATTGGACGTCCACTCCCAAGAACGAAAAACAGATTTACAAACTTTATCAAGCTTACCAATATCAACATGTGATTCCAAAATAGCACACATACTAAGATTATAATCTTTCACCGCCTGACGAACCTCTGAATGTTTAAGAGAGCGGTTCAACCCTCTAATATTCCACGATGCAATACTAACCATCTTTAACCACCGTAGAAGGAGTGCTTGCCCCTTTTTTACTATTAATATTCAGCGAACCACTAATCATAAACTCATCCGTCTCATTATAAACCTCCATAACCTCATCATCATCATCTGAATCATCAGGGCCCCTACCCGAAGCAGTCTTACTTGGACCCGAGCCCGTATCCACTTCATTAAGAATATCAAACGGATTACTCGACCTGAACGTGTTAGAACTTGAAGCATTGTTACCGTCACCCTTTGGTTTTGGCCCCACAGGTCTGTATTCGAACTTAGATTTTTGCTTGTTTACCGGGATTCCAACCTTACGAGCCACTTTCTTCCCATATACTTCTGTGTATCCATCCTGATCAACCGTGGGTATCTTCTTTGCTAGCTTATTCTGTTGAATATTGCGCTTTTGATTCTCATATTTAACTTTAGCTGGTTTCAAAGGTTGCTTCGGACACATCTCATTTGAATGGCCAAACACACAGCAAGTGGCACACCGATACGGACTCCACTCGTACTCCACGTACATAGTCTCCTTCATAAAACCCTCCCCCTCTGGTTCAGGAATAGCCATTGTGGCCTCTTCACGCAGATCTTTATCCGCAGAGATTTCTATCAACGCTCTAGCATAGCTACTACGACCCCATGAATCCGTGCACATAGATGTAGTGAAAGAATCCAGCATCTTTGGTTCCCCTATTGTCGTTGCAATCAGGCTAAGCCCATCTTCCGTATAAGCCGCAATCGGAACCTCGTGTATTTTAACCCATACTTGAACCTTCTTCACCTCTTTCTTTTCTAGTTTAGTTGTTGGAGTCCAGTTATTCAGAAACATCGGTTGGGATCTAATTATCCACGGACCATCCTTGAGAACATTCAACAAACCAAGTTCATCATTAAACTTAAAAAAGAAAAAAACCATTCGCATTCATCATCGTTTTTTGCAAACCATATTTCTTCCAATTCGTTCGAACATAATAATCAACAACAGGAAAAGCAAGACGATCTCCCAAAAAATACCCATACAAAGTGTTTGCCAACTTATCTTGCATATCACGCACCGACTCCCTCGGAAGAACAACATCACAGCCATCCTGCACCACGGAACCAGCAAGAGCTCGAAAGTTAACCTTCTTAGAATTATTTGCTACCACCGTGTCTGCATATGACATAGGTCTAACCGTGTCTGCATGATTCAGAAAGAGTCCCTGATATCCATCAATTCCAGCCACGTTAATCCCCGATCCCTCACATTCCGATGTTTGCACAGAAACCGGAACTGTGATTTTGGTTTATTCATCAATTACATTAATCTTTTTAGCATCAGATTGCACAGTACCTCTTCTAGGCAGAATCGGATTTCCATCTATGTTAACAACTCGACTGGCTAAACCCTTTGCCTGTAAGGGAGGCTTGCCCCGATCACCAAGAGCCGTATCATCAGGTTTGGAACGATCATCCATTGTGAAATAATCACCTCTCTCCGTTAAACAGAAAATAAAACCACCATGCAAAGAAAAACCCGAACACCAGAATACGCAACAAGAGAAAACCGAAAAACAGAAACCCTAATCTAGCAAACCCTATCCCATGAAATCTTCAGAAACATATAGAAAACCTGGTGCATCACGTTACTGTATGGCATTATGATTGACGTCCCAGGAGATCTATACACCTCGTTAGAACAACAAAGGATAATGGCGGCGATTGAGAGAAACAGAAAACCAAATCCTAGAGTTAAACCGATCAAGACTGCTAACTAGTTCGTTATAAGGATTGATAAATCATTCCCTAATCACAGACTGTTATACAGAAAATAGCGATGAAACTCTATGGATTCATGAAGAACTGGAATCGCCTAGCTAGAGAGAGAGAATTAGGGTCGATATTAGGTTTTAATTTAACCATCATTTTCATCATCCTCACAACTTCATCACTCCTCTCTCCCTCTCAAGAGCTTGCGGTCGAACACCCCTCTTTGCACATCACCCTTTTCGATTTTCATTCATCCAATCCAAGGTTGTAATAAGGTGCACAAAGGCGAATCACGAAGTGTGGAACTCACGGATCATCAAGGACCTCTCTCGTGTGCTTTTATCCACTCATTTTCTCTAGTGTTTCTTCCCTAGCTTTAAGCTAGTTGTAAGCTCCTTTGATCCTTATTTACTTCATGTTTATGGTGGTTAATAGTTATATTATGATGAAATCTCAAGAACACTAAAAGATCACAAACATAAGTCTTGAACATAAAGCTAACATGACGATGAAACAAGATGATATAATGATAATATGATGTTATTTGAATGTGTTGATGATTTCTTGATGATTACTAGTAATATGATGGTTAGTCACCATATGGAGCTTGTTAAGTTATGATTAAAAACATGGCTTAACAAGTTAGGGATGATTATGTGTACATGAAATAATCATCTACTAGAGAAGACATGAACTTGAAAGTAGGATGATTTTTCTCGAAAAATAATAAACCAAGTAAACTAGTAATCTTGTAAATCCAAGTCTTGAGAATGGTTTTCCTAAATAACCCAAGAATAGAAGATGATTTTGAAAGGTTATGACTTTAGTTAAACCTACACTATTTTAGTAACAAAATAAATGTAGTAAGTCTTGTAAAACATGAAAATATTGTAAGCAAATATTTTTGTAAATAAAGTTCACAAATTGTGAACATCTAAAAACTCCGAGAGTAAGATTTTAACAAAAGTAAACGCACTTTGAAGGGTAACTAAACCCACTAAACACCCCACTAAGTTACTACGCGTATTTATGAAAAACCAAGTTCATGTTGTTATGTAAAGTGCATTGTTTTCGCACATGATCGGTGTAATATTGTTTAGTAACTTGTGGTTGATTGTTTGAATGATTTCCGAAAAGAAAATGATATGCTAATGAGCATGGACACCTCCGTTTACAAAGGAAACTCTGGCGAAATTTTCTAAAATTCCAACACTTAGAAAATATTTTCCAAACAAGTGTTACAAGCATACTTTTAACTTTGTTTTTCAAAATAAACTTCGCCATAGGTTTTGTTACAAATATACAAAGTATCGGAGGTTGAATTTTTACAAATAAAAGGGGTAAATATATATTTAGAATATATATTTTATACTAAGACACTTGTGTGAATATTTGCATATTTTGTGAACAAGTTATATTATTTTAGGGTAAAATAATATAACTTAACAAATACCATGAAATTTACAACTCCCAAAATAATACCAAAAATCACAAGGAATAAATATTTAAGTTACACGCTTAATATTGTGAAACCAAACACAAAAACGTAACTTACAAAATATTCCGGGAAATACTCTTATAAATATATTTTTGGTAAACGTTATTTTGGATACGAAAGAAGTGAGAATATGATTTTTGTATGTATTACCAAGTTATATCATATTTTTGGGACAAGAGAAAATGTATTGTTATTTGGGAAAGTAAAAGTATTTTTACTCGGGTTTATTAAGAAATATAGTATTTTTGGGAAAAATATATATTTTCTTGGACTGTATTGTTTGAATAAAAATAAGGTTTATTTATATATTTCTAAGTGGGACTTAAAGATATATATATTCTTTTGGATTAACACACCGGAATACGACGCCACTACATGGCTAGATAAACAAATACAAGAATACGGGTAACCATGTATGAAATACCCCATCCTTGGGAAGAAATATGAATACGAATATTTGAGAAGTATTATTACAGAAATGTTGTATAAACAATTATTCCAAAACTAAATATAATTATTATAACTTGGAATAATATCAGAAACGTAACTCAAAAACATAAATACTAAGACTAGGCATGACCCGTTCGTCTAATAGACGTTAGACCATTGTAGGTAGTCGTGTTTGCTGAGGAGATTTGGGTTACAAGTACCGAAGACGCAATACAGTGAGTTCATGTCCCCCTTTTCTCTTAACTGTTTTCAGTTTTATACTTCGGGGGTGAAATACATGTCACAATTATTACAGACACTTTTATACATGGTATGGTTAGCTTAAGGAGGGTTTACTTCTTAGATCATGTGAAAGGTGGGTATAACACTTAAGGCCATTAATCCTCATTGTAGGACCGAGGGACATGAGTGATAGATCTATTTGGGTGTAGCGAGCCCACACCCATGCAGACCAGGGTGGCCCATGTGGTGACTGTGTCTTATTCCCGGAGACAAGTTTGCTAGGTTTCAGTACTTCCTGCACCGTTTCACACATACCAGTGGCTTTGCAACCCATTGGTGATCTCTTTTTCCTTATTGCTACATACCAGGGACTTTCATACATACAGACATACTTTAAAGGTTTATACACACAGACATACACATGAACTCGCTCAACTTATATACAACGATCATGAAGAAAATCGAGGGTGTTCAGGGAGAATGGGCGACTTGGGCGATTCTTGGAGAAACTCTTGAAACCCTACTTTCGATCTTCATTCCTTCTCAACATTGATCTGGTTAGTTACTAGGTAATTGCATTCCTTTTGCGGGAGGTTAATTTACCATCAGTTCTAATCGGATTCCTTTGTGGGAGGTTTATTTTCAGTCACATTAGGGTTTCGGCAGTTTTGGTTTTCTTTACGTTTTGCTTATTGATCCAGCCAGATTATTGGTCTGATTGATCGGCTGGTTCTTAAATACATGTTCGCTGAATTTGTGATACATCTTCAGTCAGATTCGATCAAGGGTTTTGAATTTAGGGTTCCTGTATTGTTGTGTGTTTTGACTGAAGTGTAGTTCATAAGGTTTTGAGCGACTCTTAACAAGCTCTAGGGTTTCGGCTGGTGTTGTTTTGAGTCTTTATTGTGACTGTTGTTATGGATGATCAAAGTGCAGAAAACTCAAATGTGTTTGCGAGAAAGATCAAGAATATTGACGGAAAACCATTTGAGCCAAGACAAACGTCACATATGGCGGATAGGGTTTCTGAATTGCCGCATAAGAAGGTATGTTTTATGCTTCCGCTAAATGATAATAATCACGCTATTGGCTGTTCTGATTCTCCTAATCAGAATTATGCGAAGGTATTTGATAAACGAAAGGTTGCTTTTGTGCTACCGCTTAATGATGTGAGCCCTGTTTCCCGAGTTCAAAGTCTGAAACAGGGAGATAATGCTAAAACTCAACATCATTCCTATGCGGATGTGATCCTAAACAATCAGGCCGAGCAAGGAGGTGCTAAGATGGGGGTTGGTTCAAATCAGAATCCGAATGGTGAAAATTCAGCTAGTAATGCCAATGGTTCGGATGCTAAAGTTCCTAAAATAAACTTTTGTTCACTAAAATCAGATGTCTCATTGGATGGGGTGGATGTAGTGCTACCGATTGATTCTGTTCGCCAGGTAAATGACAGGCTATCTAATACTCTTTATGTTTACTTCCTGGGGGATAGAATTGCTTATCCGGTTGTTGAATATTTTGTGAAAACGAATTGGAAAAAACATGGTTTTCAGAAAATTATGATGAATTCGAATGGGTTTTTCTTCTTCAAGTTTGAAGATAGACAGGGTATGAATAATGTTCTTGAAGGGGGTCCTTGGCTGATTCGAAACAAACCTCTTTTTCTCAACACTTGGTCCCCTACTACTACCCTTAGAAAGGAAGATATCAAGGAAGTTGCAGTTTGGGTAAAATTGTATGATGTTCCTCTTGCAGCTTACACTGATGATGGTTTGAGCATGTTGGCCTCAAAAATTGGTTCTCCTATGTTGCTTGATTCTTATACAGCTTCTATGTGTTCTGAAAATTGGGGTAGGAGTTCTTATGCAAGGGCTCTTATTGAAGTTTCAGCTGAACATGGATTCAAGGAGGTGATATCTATGGATATTCCTGATTTGGATGGTGAGAATTATGTTACAGAAAAGGTTAAGGTGGAGTATGAGTGGAAGCCTCCGAGATGTGCTCATTGTTGTGTCTTTGGTCATGATAGTGGTGATTGTCCTAAAGAGGTTGTTCTTACTCCTAAACCCCATCCTAAAGCACCTATAGTAGATGGGGATGATTACATTGAGGTTACGAATAGGAAAGCGGGTAGGAAAAGTGGGGTTCCGGTTAATACTCAAAAAAACAAAATTTGAATATAAACCGTTGAATTACAGGAAAATGGTTGGGAATACATCTTCTTCTACTAATATGAAGGGTGGAAAAGGTTCAATTCAGACTCACAACTCTTTTAGTGCGCTTAACTCTGGAACAAACAGAACAATGGGGCAGCATAGTAGTGAAGATCCGGATGATGATGAAGTTGAGGTAGTGTATGATGAAACTTTGGGCGTTCGGAAGCCGGAAAAATCAGGGGCAAGCACCTCTACTACAAAGGTCTCCAATGGATAGACTCTTTTTGGTTCGTGTGAAGGGGCTGAAAGTTTGTGGCAACTTCATATTTGATGATGGCGGATGAGGGTTTATTTTGTTTTGGTTTGTCGTGTCTACTTGATATCTTTTCATGATGTATAGTAGGCTAGGTTATGGGGTGTCATAGGTTGTTTTGGTTTGTTTGGTTTACATATATGGGGCATGTCCTGTATATGAACTAGTGGGGAACACATTCTCACTACTTGTTCTTAATTGCGGTTGTTTTAATAGAATCATCGGGGTAACCCTTTACCCAAAAAAACTCGCTCAACTTTTGTTGATTTTTCAAACTACATGTATTTCAGGGAACTAGTGGATCTGGGGTGGTATGCATGTGTCAAGCTGCGTTTGAATAAAAGATGTTATCCAGGGTTGTTGAGTTTAGAGGGTGTATCCCTTTCCTGGACGGGATACAAAATTCTAAACTCAGGTTTTATTTAAGTACTTTTGTTGAGTCATTGTGAACTCGTTTAAACACGTCACGGTTTGTAACTTTTTTTTTTGGGTAAAGGGTTTACCCCGGTGATTTTATAATATACCAAAAAAACCAAGTAGGAAGCTGAAATACTCCCTAGTTCTCTTAGCGGCATACCACTAAAGAGTGACACAAAACAATCAACAAAGAAACAACCAATTACATCAAAAGACAAAACAAAAATTGGTCCTCAATCTTCATCCAAGAAGTCTTCCTTATCCATCTTCCACTCCTCCAAAAAACGCTTAACATTAGGAGTTTGCTTGTACTTGAAAGAGATTAACTTTGTTCTCACAGTGTTGATAATACCATCTGCAATCTGCTCCGGGGGTCTCAACCTGTTGCTGAAAAATCTCGTATTTCTTTCACTCCAAATAGCATAAGTTGCGGCCGCCACAACCAGTCTACTAGCAACAACATAAATTGATTTTGAATTAGCTGTAGAGATGAGCGAAGAAGCGATATCCTCCCATGATTCTAAAACCGATCCCATGCCTACTTTTTACCTCACTTTGCACCACACTGATTTCGAGTAGGAGCATTCGAAGAACAAGTGCTCATGGGTCTCTAACCCTGAATAACATAACAAGCAGCACATCTGATTCATCGACCCCGTAACTGAATGATTCCACCGTAAAATCCGGTCTTGAGTCCAAAGCTTCTTTTTAAAGATAAGCCAACACATGAATGCATGTTTAGGAATATTAAAAGAAGACCAAACAACTTTCGACCAATTTATTGGCTGATCACGGACTCGGATCGATTCCCACACCTCCTTAGATGTAAAAGGAACAAGCTTACCATTCGGATTCATCCATAAGACTCTATCCTGCATAGTAGACAAGCTAAGAGGCCGAAGTTAAAACAATATAGGGTACACACTCCTCCAAGCTTCCGACCACACCCATCGGCCATCACTAAAAGCATCCGCCACTTTAGACTTGATATTAAAACCATAACGAGCCATTTGACGCGGAGTCACAACATTCTGTAAAGGACACTCAGTCGTCCATTTATCGAACCAAAGGGACATGCTAAGACCATTACCAACCTTACTCCACAATTGATCCCGAAAAATATATCTACACTTCATTAATCTTTTCCAGCCCCAAGGCGAACTGGCTTGCACCAGGATATCCCAAATGCTACGGCCACAAAGCCTATGCAATCCGATCCAGGTGGTCCAAAGTGACTTCCTACCGGACAAAATACTGAAAATATGATAAGCCATCAAAGACTTATTCACATCTGATATCCGTCGTATGCCCAAACCACCTTCCAACTTTGGAAGACAAACATCCTTCCATGCCACTTTAGCTCTACCCTTTGAACCTGTGCCATTTCCCCACAAAAACCATTTCATTTTGTTCTCCAATTCTTTTATGATGCTGACCGGCAAAATAAAAACTGATGCCCAATACACATGGATAGAAGATAGCACAGAGACCACCAGCTGAAGCCTACCAGCAAAAGAGAGGAACATGTTTTTCCAGTCATTGATACGTTTAGAAACCCGCTCCACTAACACTTTACAATCCTTAATCAGCAGACGCGAAGCAAGCAACGGGACCCCCCAAATACTTAATAGGAAGTCTCCCCTCCTCAAACGGAACCAATTCAGCAATCCTGGTCCTAGCCGATGATGGAACATTACTAAAAAATATAGTACTTTTCGCATTACTAGGAACAAGACCCGAAGCTTCTTCAAACTTTTTCAAAGAGTGCATTACCTTTACCAAACCAACATCACCCCTAGCAAATAATAAGAGGTCATCGGCAAAACACACGTTAATTATCATTTGCTTCTCACACTTATGATGAAACCGAAAAGAAGAATCCAATTCAGCATTTTTGTTGAGAACCAGCGTTAAGACTTCCATGACCATGGTGAACAAGTAAGGAGACATTGGATCTCCTCGACGCAAGCCTCTTTTACCTTTGAAATACCCATGAATGTTGCCATTCACACTTAGAGAAAAAGAAGTGGAAGTAACACACTCCATAATCCAAGCTATAAACCTCGGACGAAAGCCAAACCCATGCAAAACATCACGTAGAAATCTCCAATCCACCGTATCATACGCTTTTTGGATATCCACTTTCATAGCACATCTAGGAGGACCCGTTTGTCGATGATAGTTATGCATTAGCTCTTGAGTCAACATTATATTGTCCGAAATCCTCCTACCTGGAACAAATGCCGACTGGTTTTCGCTTATAAGATCCTTTAAACCTTCAAGAATCCTAGTAGTGATTATCTTACTAATGCCCTTATACACCACATTACAACACGATATTGGCCTGTAGTCGGTGACTACTCCCGGTGTAGAAACCTTTGGGATGAGAGCTAAAAACGTGTGGTTAAATCTCCTGAAGCAATCTATCCGATTCAAAAAAATCAATAATAGCAGACGTTTCCTCACTTCCAACAATAGACCAAGCTTGTTTAAAGAACTCAGACGTATAACCATCTGGTCCCGGAGCCTTGTTTTCATTGATAGAAAAAAAATGCAGCTTTAACTTCTTCCGGAGACACTGGCCACATAGAATCCGCAACGAGAGGATTAAGAGTAACCGAGAATAAATCTTGGCTAACTCGGCTGACCATACCCCCATCCGAGCCCAAAAACTCTCGAAAGTGATTAACCAAAGCCATGGAAACCTCAGCACCTTCATAACTATTTCCCGCCGTGTCTTTGATGACATTAATTTTATTAATATGATTGCGACATTTCAAGACGTTATGGAAATAAGCTGTATTCGAGTCTCCAGCTTCAAGCCACTTTTGTTTAGCTTTTTTGTTGATGCATTTTTAGTGTCTGTAACTAGTCTTGTTTAACGATGTATTTTATATGGTCTTTTATTAATTATCGAGTCTGTATGTTATGTTGACCAAGTCAGATATCCTCCTATCTACTTGTGTACAACTTATTTGTCTCTTTTGGTATGTAATGTATTATGAACAATGCATGTTGCATTAAAGGGTAGTTTTGTCATTACTATGTTTATATGTTGCTGATTGTTACTGTCTGATAACAGGAACAAACACAACAGTTGCAGTCCTCGACGAAACAGACTTCTGTTTCGTCGGAACACTTCATGGCGAAACAGGCCAATGATCAAACTTCTGTTTCGTTGAAGGTCATGACGAATCAGACCTTGATTCGTCATATACTGACGAATCAGACCCTGATTCGTCATGTATTGGGCTGTTCCAGGCCCAATGTCTGGCCCATGTTCAGATTCGTCAAACACTTGTGTGTTTCGTCGACATCAGTGGCCCAGGGACTATATAAACAACACTTTGTGTTCATTTGAACTCAGAGATGAGAAACAGACCATAGTAACAAAACTCTGCCAAAATTCCGTCTGAACTGTGTTTGTATCAGTTGTAATCGGTTCTCATCCCGTTAATCAATAGATTGTGTTTCATTGATTAATCCGTTGTTATTTATGCTATATATGTTTGATTTGGCATAGTTACGTGGATTCCGCACACGTAACCGTGTTTACTATAAACAAGTGATTCGGTTCGTAATCGATCCTCAGATTTCGGGACCTACAAGTGAATATTTACAGAATATGATACCACTTGTAGGTCCCGAAACAGGATAATTGTTATAGGATGCTTATCTTAATGTTAACTAATTGAACAAAAAGAGCGTTTTGACGTGACCGTACACTGATATGATTCTCTTACCCTCGAAACTCGCAAAAAGAATGTCTGTAAATATTTGTTTACTGCTTTCAGTTTATGCATATTTGTATATATATTTATTTATTGCTTTCCGTCTTTACATTCAAAAAAAAAAATGAAAAATTTCAAAAAGATTTTAGGTGTGTTTTAATATAAACTTTATAAAATCCAAAAGATTTTGCTACTAGTTTATATTTGATTGACTGATGTTGGAACTCGAGTCTATCCTACCCAAAATCCTGATTGTAAGCCGGAAAACAATTGCATCTTCGTAAACTGTCGAAGTTAACAAGTTTTGAAAGTTAAAGGATTAAAATTGATCATTTTCTAAACTTTCAAACTGTTGTCGGTCGGTGTTTGATTGAGAATTGATCTCATATGTGTCATTTGTTTAAATGTTAACTATATTCCAAGCGGTTATTCTCATTATGCGTTTAGCTTTCTTGCATGTGCAGATGCTAAAGGCGAGGAGAACATGTTCGATGACAAGCTTTGGAATGAAGACACGAAGTGGAGGCACTCAAAGGATAAAATGATCGAGTTGCCGCTGACCCTTCATCAACACCACAAGGATCTGAAGATTTGACAAGTCAAAAGATTCACGAGCATAACTCAATGGAGAGTTCATTCCAAGGGGGAGTTTGTTAACACACTACCTAAAGGAAAAGGGAGTTTGTTGATACACTTTCTACTTACGACGCGTGAAGACTTTGAAGATCCTCCGACATGAAAGACATGAAAGACACAGAAGACGAACTATCACAGAAGACGAACCATCACGAGTAGCGTCCAAGGGGGAGATTGTTGGTACACTTTATGTGGACACGACTCGGCTCGGTTCGATTCGGCTCGGTTCAACTTGGTTTCGACACGGTTAGGTCCGGCTCCAGCCAAACGTCACGACATTCCTCCGTCGTGCGCCCCAGATTTCGACACGCGAAGCACGAAGCGCCGCGACCTTTCCCGCCGACACATCACCATGACATCACCTTAGTGATGTCATGATGATGTCACAAGTTTTGTCCTACATGTGAATTGTGCAAAGATTATAAACAGAAACGTAATCTGGGCCGTGAATCTATGAAGTGGGCTAAGACTTGTGAATGGACTTTGACTTTCATTGGGCTTCACTACATATCGACGAAACAGAAATATGAATATATGTAGTTCGACGAAACAGAATGTGTTTCGTCGACTTTGTGTGTTTCGCCGAGGTTTATTTGTGTTTCGTCATGTTCAGTCTGTGTCTAGTATAAATACCCTTCTCTGTTTCTGTGTGAAACAGAGATGAGAAAATACATGTAAAGAAACTCTGCCAAAATTCCGTCTAAACTGTGTTTGTATCAGTTTGTATTCGGTTCTCATCCCGTTAATCAATAGAGTGTGTTTCATTGGTTAATCCGTGTTATTTACTATCTTTGTTTGGTTTGCACCGTCTCGGGGATTCCGCACCCGTTACCGTGTTTGTTATAAACAGGGAATAGGTTTCTCGTTATCGATCCTCACCGGGAAAAACGGGACCTACAAGTGGTATCAGAGCGTTTTGAACAAAAAGAGTGTTTTGACGGGACCTACAAGTGGTATCAAAACGGGACCTACAAGTGGTTTTTCTATTGCAAAAGTTACAGAATATGAAAGCAGTAAGTGGTTTTTCTTAATTGGAACTTCTACTCCTTTACAGTAAACTGAAAGCAGTAAACAAAAACATATTCTGTAACAATTATCCGTTTTGAACATAAACTGAAAGCAGTAAACAAATATTTACAGAATATGATTCTCAATTGGAACTTCTACTCCTTTAAGTTTGTCAAGTGATTTATCCTGTTTACTCACATCTGATTCAGATTCACCATTGAGGACTATGAGTCGTCGGATGATGAATCTGAATCAGATGTGAGTAAACAGGATAAATCACTTGACAAACTTAAAGGAGTAGAAGTTCCAATTGAGAATCATATTCTGTGTGATCCTCCTACCCCTGCTGTTCAATCTGTGGTTCAACAAGTGATAGATCCTGTGTCTACCATTAAAAGTAAGATTGTGTTGTATACTTTGGTTGGTGACTCTAAAATCTATTCAGATAATGATTTTCCAATTAAAAATGTCAATCCTTCATTGATTGATAATGTTTTTGAAAATAACACAAGTAAGTTTGTGGGAAAGTCGATTCAGGGAGTTAATGTGACTCAATGTAATCCAATTCCTAAGACTGAAATTAAAAAGAAATTTGGAAATCAGAAATCACCTTCAAAGCAACAACCTATTGCTTCTAAGAGTAAACAATCAGATCAACGAGCTAAACTGTCAAATGTTTCCAACTCAAAATTTGAAACAAAAGGAGCTCGTTTTCAGAAGAAAAACAGCAATGTCAAATTTGTGGAATCGAGGGGTACAGATAAAATTGAGACTTTTGCTAACAAGTCAAACACTGATTTTGTACAAGTCAAAATTTTAAAACGTGATAGTCAAAACAATTACACTCAACATTCAAACGGGTGTGATTAAAAAGCTAGTACCTCGGGTTATACAAATTCGACATCTGATCGTCGATCCAGTTCTCCTAAGTTTGTTGAAAGGAGAACGTGTTTTAAATGTGGAGAGTTTGGGCACATCATCAAAGATTGTGCTAACACTCCGAAAGCGAAATTTGTTGAAAGAGCATCACCTGAATCGATTCACCCTAAATGTCGTCCTGTTTCACCTAAACATGATAAAAGAACTATTAAAGAACAGGAATCGAAACAACGACATCAAAATGTGAAGAAAATAGAAAAGGCTTTAAAATCTAAGGTCAATTCTGTTCCAAGGGAACCAAGTTCACCTGTAAAATCAGAAATTTCAAAATTTGTTTACAAAACTCAATCTGGTAAACAAAAACAAACTTGGAAACCTAGGAAGAGTGGAGGTTCAGGGGGAGCTGTTTGTTTGGAAAACCATCAACAAATCGTGATCACTATTCGTGATGCTCAGGGACGACCCAAGACCACTTTGGCTTGGGTCCCCATCCTTAACTAATCATTGGATGATATGTGCAGGATGTTCCAGGAGGAACTATTAATAGTCATTGGATTGTTGATAGTGGGGCATCTAGGCACATGACGGGCGACTTACGACTTCTATATGATGTGAGAAACATTAAAGGAGGCTATGTTGCTTTCGCTGGAGACAAAGGTGGTTACATCACTGGAGAGGGAATGATTTCCAATGGTGTGGTATGTTTCGATAAGATCAATTATGTTCGTCAAATTGATCATAATCTTCTCAGTGTGTCGCAAATTTGCGATAAAAAGTTCACCGTGCATTTTGATGATGCCGGTTGTTATGTGCTTAAACCTGGTTTCACAATTCCTGATGAATGGATTCTCTTATCGGCTCCAAGAATTAATGATCTTTATGTTCTTGATATGAGTCAAGCGATTACGACTTCTGCACAAGTCACATGTTTTGTCTCGAAAGCCACGGAGAAGGAGTCTATATCTTGGCACAGAAGAATGGGACACATTCACTTGAGAAAAATGAACCATTTGGTGAAAAACAATCTTGTGAATGGCGTACCCGTGAGAAGTTTTCATCTACAAGATATCTGTGTTTCGTGCCAGAAAGGGAAACAAACAAAGAAGTCTCACCCTTTGAAGAAAATCAACACTGTTGGCATGCCTCTCGAACGTCTTCATATGGACCTTTTTGGACCTATGAGACACAAAACAACGTTCGGAGATGTGTATTGTTTAGTAGTTACTGATGACTACTCTAGATTTTCTTGGGTAGCTTTTATGGCACACAAGAGTGATACTCCTCAAATCCTCAAGGATCTTCTTACAATGTTGGAAAATCTCTACTCGTTGAAAGTTAAGAGGATCAGAAGCGACAATGGAACTGAATTCAAAAACCGTGTTATGGATGAGTTCTGTACTTCTAAAGGCATTCTTCATGAATACAGTTCTCCTTACACTCCACAACAAAATGGTGTCGCGGAGAGGAAGAATCGGACGATAATTGAAACTGCAAGAACTATGCTGGTAGAGTCGGCGTTTCCTGTTCAGTTCTGGGCAGAGGCTGTGTCGACTGCTTTCTACACATTAAACCGAGTTCTTACGGTTAAGAGACATGGCAAGACTTGTTTCGAACTTCTACAGAAAAGGAAACCAGATCTTTCAATTCTAGAACCTTTTGGTGGTCCATGCACTATGATTGATCCGGATGGAAAGTTTGGCGCGAAAGCTATCGAGGGTTTCTTCCTTGGATATGCTACTCCAAATTTTCGTGTTTGGAATCTGACTACCAAAAAGATTGAATTATGGAGTGAAGTACGGGTTCAGAGATATACAGATCCTGTTAAAGCTCCAGGTGATCCTTGGATGTTTGATTATGATGGGCTATTCAACTCCTTTGACCTGCCAATTTTTGATGAAGATTCCGCAGCTGCTAGAATGATATTTGATAGTGACAATGCTGCTGAGTCATCATTAGTTAGACCTGTTGTTGTTAACTCACAAAGTTCTAATTCGTCTAACAACACGGTTCAAAATGAGGAAGTTGAAAATGCTACTGAATACAATGAGTCATCAGAAGAAGATGAAGAAAATTTGGATGCGACTGAAGGCACTAAATCTCCAGTTGTTCCAGTTCAGGGTATTTCTGTTGATACTCCTCATGTGCAAGTCGATGATACTGCTGAAGGAAATGCATCCACTTCTACGCATATTCCAGGTGTAGAGTTGGTTGTTGATCTTAATATTAACAATTTGGGTGTTAATGCTCGTGTTCCTGAAAATCCTGAAATGAGGATACACGATACCCATCCACAGCAGAATATCATAGGAGATGTCCAACAAGGTGTGCAGACACGTAATCAGCTGAGAAACAACCCGAGTGCTGGTTTGTATTCAGCTATTAGAGAATCTGGTCTACAAAATGATTGGTCTTTCGCGTGTTACGTTTCACAGGAAGAACCAAAATCTTGGAAGGAAGCTTTAAAAGATAATTCATGGGTTGAAGCCATGCAGGACGAACTGCAGCAATTTCAAAAGCTTGGTGTTTGGAAGCTTGTTGAAAAACCGGAGAATTACAAGAAAATTGGAACACGATGGGTTTATAAATGCAAGAAAAATGATCGTGGAGTTGTTATTCGCAACAAAGCGAGACTGGTTGTTCAGGGCTTTCGTCAGATTGAAGGCATTGACTACAATGAAGTTTATGCACCTGTTGCACGTCTGGAAGCTATTCGAATCTTCTTAGCTTATGCTTCTTTCAAAGGATTCAAAGTTTACCAGATGGACGTTAAAAGTGCTTTTCTTCATGGTATTGTTCAAGAAGAGGTGCATGTCGAACAACCTCCAGGTTTTGAAGATCCTATTCACCCCGATCGGGTTTGGTTGCTCAACAAAGCTCTTTATGGTCTACATCAAGCACCTAGGGCTTGGTACGCAACCTTATCAAACTATCTTCTGGAGAATGGATTTAGACGAGGTCTTATTGATTGCACACTCTTTATCAAAGAACAAGATGAAGATCTTCTGCTGGTGCAGGTATATGTTGATGATATAATATTTGGGTCTACTAATGACTCTTTGTGCAGGCAATTCGAACGTGTTATGCAAGAAAAGTTCGAAATGAGCGCTATGGGAGAGATGAATTTCTTTTTGGGCCTTCAAGTTCAACAAACAGAGTCTGGGATATTCATCCATCAGACTAAATATGTTGGTGACATTTTGAGCCGATTCCAAATGTCAGATGCAACGCCCATTGGTACCCCACTTCCGCAGAATCACGGGATTACTCCGGATTTGAAGGGAGAAAGCATCAACTCCTCGTATTATCGTGCCATAATCGGATCTCTCATGTATCTTACCGCTTCGAGGCCTGATATCATGTACCCAACATGCTTACTAGCAAGATATCAAGCAAATCCGAAGGCCTCTCATCTGTCAGCTGTCAAAAGGATTCTACGCTATTTGAAGGGATGCCCAGACTTAGGTCTTTGGTACCCTAGGGATGATAGTTTTGAATTAATTGCATACAGTGATTCTGATTTCGGTGGTTGCAAAATCGATGGCAAATCAACAACAGCAGGATGTCAGTTTCTAGGAAATCGACTGGTCACGTGGCAGTGCAAGAAGCAAACGTGTGTTGCTACATCAACATGTGAAGCAGAATATATTGCTGCCTCGAGTTGTTGCTCCCAAGTTCTTTGGATACAACAACAAATGCGCGACTACGGTTTAGAATTCCTATCTACTCGTATTTTTGTTGATAATAATGCTGCCTTGCAAATCACTAGAAATCCTGTGCAACATTCTAAGACTAAACACATCGACATTAAATATCACTTTATCCGTGATTGTTTTGATAAGAGGTTAATCGATGTCGTTCATGTCCCCACTGATCACCAACGTGCCGACCTGTTTACAAAAGCTTTTGATAAATCACGTTTTGATTATCTATTTTTGGTCAATGGCATTAAGGTGATACCCGAGTAAACTTCTTTGGCTGATCGTTTTTGTAAATATTTTCTTTATAAACTTTGAAAATTCAAAAAGATTTTAGTTTTCGTAAACTTTGCGAATTTTAGGGGGAGATATTTCAAGAAAATACAAAAACATTGCAAAAGTTCAAAATCCAAAAAGATGTCTTTACTTTCTGTCGTTTCGTTTTGAAAAATTCAAAAATTCAAAAACAATAGAAAAACCAAAAATGAGTTTCTTGGATAAAGGAAAATGATGAAATTCACTGGTGTGGTCGGTCAATGTGCTCAAAATGCAAAATAAAAAGAAAAATGATAAGTATCTCTACTAACGATGTATCGGTAGGCTCACAATCAGACTAAAATGTGCAGGATGATACAAACCTAACAGACTTCAAGTCAGGTGGGAACCATTCATTGGCATATGGTCTTAGTACCGAAATCTCGTTTGAGAGATTGCCGAGATCTGAAATATTCGGTCTTTATGCTACTTATCATCTGGGTATCATGGTTGCATCAAACCGTAAAAATAACGGAGACGAAGTCCTAGATCTTCCATGATACTATACATACGTGTACATACTGCATTCGACCTCAATAAGTGATCAACAATCACATGTCCAAACAAAATAAGTGATTTTATATCACAGATTCTTTGCGGGAGTCAAGTTCGTCTCTCTGCTGTACGAAAGTACTGACCTGTTCACGGACTTGCTCCTGTGCCCTCATGCATCTGAAAATCAAGTTCCTCATCAATAAGTGATTTTATCACATAGGGCTTGTTTTCAATCAAAATAAGTGAGTCTCTCACATTTTTATACGGTCAAACAGATGATAATCAGTATACTCACCGGTAAGATGAATTCTCGTGCATACCTTGATACGGGAATGTGTCGTGAGTGGATTTACATCGACTTGTAAGTATAATCCTTACCGTTAATCGTATCTCTTAAATTATGATTATGTCTGATCAGTTTGAGCTTATGTGGACCACAATACCGATAATCGAGGTAGTATACTTATCCAGAGCTTTAAACAGAATCAAAATCATGTTGACTAAGACCGTAAGCTGGTATGATTCCTTGTCCTTGAGATTCGCAAAAAGATTGCACTTGTACAGTTGTTTAGTGTTTTTAACAGTTTTCCGCATTTTCATTTAGTTTACTATGCTTTAAATTTGTTTTTAGTATATTTGTGTAAAGTTCGTTTTTTATTAAGCCGAAGTTGTTGCTTGGTGTTTTCTACCGGAAGCCTGAAACCTTCTTCATAAAAACGTTCTTGCATTTGAAAATTCAAACTGAATGGAATTGTGTTCATAATCTGTTTTGACTGCAAAATATTTCCAGCCTGTGTTACTGTTTTGACTGCAAAATATTTCCAGCCTGTGTTACTGTTTTGAAAAATCTGTTGGTGAAACAAACTGGTCGACGAATCACACTTGTCGACGAATCAGACCTTAGTTGGCGAATCAAATCTGATTCGTCATAACAGACGACGAATCACAGGAGCCCAACTCTGTTTCGTCATGGGCTAAAAGTTTAGGCCCAAGTTCAAGCCCAAGTTTCTGATTCGCCGGGCCCATCTCAGTTTCGTCGAATCCTCTGATTCGTCGAGACAAGGCAGTATATATTTAGGTCCCACTTGTTCACTTTTTCAAAACATCAGTTATCTTCTTCTTCACACATTAAAAAAAAAAAAAACACCAAACCTACGGTTTCTCTGCAAAATCGCTCAAAACATCAGTTTTTAGTCAAAATTTTACAAACTTCAAAGGTAGAAACATGTTCTGATTTACATTCCGAACACTTTGAACCGTCGGGTTTTTCATCCGAAACCCTTTGAAAACATTGTTTTTCTTTGATTAAATATGTGTTGTTGTTGCATGTTATTGTGTTTAGAGATGGTCGTGCTAATTACAGGATGTTGGATCCGATGTGGATCGTCAACATGTCTGAAGCTGATATTGGAAGATTATATCGTCATGATATTTTCTATGAAGATCAAGATGCACGTCAAGCGTTAAAGTTTCAGCGAGTAGCATGTTTTTGCTACTACAGGGGTATTCATTCGGGCAGTACGTGGTCCGAACAACACTGATGGAAGATTAGAAGACCAAAGACGAGTAACAGACAAGGGGGAGTTTGTTGATGCATTTTTAGTGTCTGTAACTAGTCTTGTTTAACGATGTATTTTATATGGTCTTTTATTAATTATCGAGTCTGTATGTTATGTTGACCAAGTCAGATATCCTCCTATCTACTTGTGTACAACTTATTTGTCTCTTTTGGTATGTAATGTATTATGAACAATGCATGTTGCATTAAAGGGTAGTTTTGTCATTACTATGTTTATATGTTGCTGATTGTTACTGTCTGATAACAGGAACAAACACAACAGTTGCAGTCCTCGACGAAACAGACTTCTGTTTCGTCGGAACACTTCATGGCGAAACAGGCCAATGATCAAACTTCTGTTTCGTTGAAGGTCATGACGAATCAGACCTTGATTCGTCATATACTGACGAATCAGACCCTGATTCGTCATGTATTGGGCTGTTCCAGGCCCAATGTCTGGCCCATGTTCAGATTCGTCAAACACTTGTGTGTTTCGTCGACATCAGTGGCCCAGGGACTATATAAACAACACTTTGTGTTCATTTGAACTCAGAGATGAGAAACAGACCATAGTAACAAAACTCTGCCAAAATTCCGTCTGAACTGTGTTTGTATCAGTTGTAATCGGTTCTCATCCCGTTAATCAATAGATTGTGTTTCATTGATTAATCCGTTGTTATTTATGCTATATATGTTTGATTTGGCATAGTTACGTGGATTCCGCACACGTAACCGTGTTTACTATAAACAAGTGATTCGGTTCGTAATCGATCCTCAGATTTCGGGACCTACATTTTTGTTTCAAGAATCTCTCATCATCTAACGTAGCCTCCAAGTACTTCTTAACACAAATTGATTCGGCTTCTTTGATGACCATATTGAACGGGTCAGCGTCCAAACTCTTTTGCAAATTATCCAGCTCTGCCTTCAATTCAATTACCTTTTTATGAATGTTACCTTGTTTTCTCAGCAACACTCTAAACGGATGCTTAAGGCTCCTAAGTTTTTTTTTGGGTAAAGGGTTACCCCGGTTAAATTTCATTCAACACAAAATAAAACAAGTGAGGAATATAGTACACCTCAGTTCTCTAGAATGACATGCCATTGCTAGAGTTCACACGCAAAACAACAAAGCAAAAAGCTCATATGCAAACAAAGCAAACAAGTCAAAAACGACAGACAAGCACCAAAAACGGCTCCAACCAAACATGCTCATAAATCAGCCACATTCATCTTGGTCCATCAGCAATTCTCGAGGGAGACTCCAGTCGCTCAACACTTGACTCACGTTACTCGTTCTTCGAAACTTCATAGTATGTAATTTCATTCTAACAGTCATAAGGGTCACCTCAATAAGTTGAGCCGCACTCCTTTTCTTTTTTGGGTAAAGGGTTACCCCGGTGATTCTTGAAAATTCTAGCATTTCGCTCCTGCCAGATAACATAAGCAGTAGCCGCAACCAGAAGACGAGCAACATAGTTAGCCGCAGACTTCGACCGAGCACGAGGAATCAACCAATCAACAATATCTGTCCACTTTGGATGGACAGACTCCATACCACCCTTCTGTCTGACCGAAAACCACACTTGAGAAGAGAATTTGAACTCAAAAAATAAGTGACTATGGGAGTCATTATTCGCATAGCATAATAAGCAGCACATCATGTTCATATTCTTCCTACGAGCTAAGTCCCATTTCAAAATTTTATCCTGAGTCAGTAATTTACCTCTCATAATCAACCACATCAGGAAAGCATGCCTTGGAATACATTACGCAAACCAAACAATATTACTCCACTGAACAATCTGTTATTCCGTTCTTGCCAAATAAAGTAAGCCGACGCCGCCACCACTAATTTGCCAATGATGTAAGAGGCTCGTTTGGACTCCGCATGTTGCAGTAAATAACTCATAATCCCGTCCCACTTCCTCTCTATTGTTAGCATACCCGCCTTCTCGCGAACCCCATACCAAACTTGAGATGCAAACTCGCACTCAAAAAAGAGGTGATCATGAGAGTCCGGTCCCGATGTACATAAAGAACAACACAAAAGGTTGTAGTTAGCATTACCCGACGATCCCCATTTGCACATAATATCTTGAGTTTTTAGTTTCTTGAAAACTATAAGCCACATGAGAAAAGAATGCCGAGGGATAGCCTGAGGAAACCACACTATACGATCCCACTCAACCTTCTCTTGAACCTGACGAATATCGTTCCACACTCCATAAGTGCTATAATCCATATATTTACCATCTCTAGATCGCCAAATAGTCTTATCTTGCACCTGAGGGTCTAATATGACATTAGAAAAATCATGTAAACCCGGAAATCTAGTTACCCATGAGTTCGGCCATACCCACCTTCCGTTTTGGAACATATCCGCAACCATGAACTTCATATCAAATCCCGCATTAGATATCATTCTCGGTGTAATAAAGAGATTCAACGGGCACAAATTATCCCATGTATCAAACCAGACTCGTGTGTTAGCTCCATTACCCAACTTAATCCAAATGTGTCGACGTAAGGCTCCTAAGTTTCTTGGCAACACAAAACATTGGGACCCCCAACACCTCTACGGCCCATCCATTACTTACCACTTCCAAAAAGTCTTTTTTATGGGTCAAAAGATTAGTAAGTTTAAAAGGAAGCTGAAATACTCCCTAGTTCTCTTAGCGGCATACCACTAAAGAGTGACACAAAACAATCAACAAAGAAACAACCAATTACATCAAAAGACAAAACAAAAATTGGTCCTCAATCTTCATCCAAGAAGTCTTCCTTATCCATCTTCCACTCCTCCAAAAAACGCTTAACATTAGGAGTTTGCTTGTACTTGAAAGAGATTAACTTTGTTCTCACAGTGTTGATAATACCATCTGCAATCTGCTCCGGGGGTCTCAACCTGTTGCTGAAAAATCTCGTATTTCTTTCACTCCAAATAGCATAAGTTGCGGCCGCCACAACCAGTCTACTAGCAACAACATAAATTGATTTTGAATTAGCTGTAGAGATGAGCGAAGAAGCGATATCCTCCCATGATTCTAAAACCGATCCCATGCCTACTTTATACCTCACTTTGCACCACACTGATTTCGAGTAGGAGCATTCGAAGAACAAGTGCTCATGGGTCTCTAACCCTGAATAACATAACAAGCAGCACATCTGATTCATCGACCCCGTAACTGAATGATTCCACCGTAAAATCCGGTCTTGAGTCCAAAGCTTCTTTTTAAAGATAAGCCAACACATGAATGCATGTTTAGGAATATTAAAAGAAGACCAAACAACTTTCGACCAATTTATTGGCTGATCACGGACTCGGATCGATTCCCACACCTCCTTAGATGTAAAAGGAACAAGCTTACCATTCGGATTCATCCATAAGACTCTATCCTGCATAGTAGACAAGCTAAGAGGCCGAAGTTAAAACAATATAGGGTACACACTCCTCCAAGCTTCCGACCACACCCATCGGCCATCACTAAAAGCATCCGCCACTTTAGACTTGATATTAAAACCATAACGAGCCATTTGACGCGGAGTCACAACATTCTGTAAAGGACACTCAGTCGTCCATTTATCGAACCAAAGGGACATGCTAAGACCATTACCAACCTTACTCCACAATTGATCCCGAAAAATATATCTACACTTCATTAATCTTTTCCAGCCCCAAGGCGAACTGGCTTGCACCAGGATATCCCAAATGCTACGGCCACAAAGCCTATGCAATCCGATCCAGGTGGTCCAAAGTGACTTCCTACCGGACAAAATACTAAAAATATGATAAGCCATCAAAGACTTATTCACATCCGATATCCGTCGTATGCCCAAACCACCTTCCAACTTTGGAAGACAAACATCCTTCCATGCCACTTTAGCTCTACCCTTTGAACCTGTGCCATTTCCCCACAAAAACCATTTCATTTTGTTCTCCAATTCTTTTATGATGCTGACCGGCAAAATAAAAACTGATGCCCAATACACATGGATAGAAGATAGCACAGAGACCACCAGCTGAAGCCTACCAGCAAAAGAGAGGAACATGTTTTTCCAGTCATTGATACGTTTAGAAACCCGCTCCACTAACACTTTAAAAGGTTTAGGTTTATTCTTAGTCGCCATATGAATTTTTAATAAACCAGGGCAATGATCTGAAATACCATTTAGAAGAAACACCGCATAGGCATCCACGAACTTATCCACAAAGCTTACATTCGCCATAATTCTGTCCAATTTCTTTCGAATTCCAACCCCATTCTTTGGCCGTTGGTTCCACGTATGGTGCATTCCATGAGCTCTTATATCAAACACTTCAAGATAATTCACACAATCATTAAAATCTCTCATAGCCGCACTCACTTTTGACGAGCCCGTGCACTTATCTTCTAAGTTCAAGACCACATTAAAATCCCCCATAATAATCCACGGACCCGATTGAACCGCCCCTTTATGCATTTTCAACAAGGCCCACAACTGTTTTCTTTCTTGATCACTGTTACTTGCATAAACAAACGAAACATTTATCATAGCTCTATCTTTTTTGAATTGAACTTGAACATGAACGACTTGGTTAGTAGCATGCACAACTAAAACATCCACGTTATCCACATTCCAACCTAAGATAACACGCATACCTTTGTTACACATACTTCCATTTGAAGTCCAATCCCAATTCCGAAACACATTCTTACACACCTTGTCAAGATTATCCACCTGAACATGCGACTCCAGAATAGCTATAACTTGCAAGTTATTATCTTTTACAAACTTTTGAACCTCCTTTTGCTTGAGGGGGTGGTTCAAACCCCTAACATTCCAAGCAGCAATATTATCCATTAATAACCTCTTGATCAGGTGTGCTTGCACCTGTATTGTTCGAGTTATTTGGTTGATTGTCATTCATGAAATTATACCCCCCCCCCACATTCGGATTGATTCTAACCTCATCATTCTCGGATCCCCATTCATCATTCATATCATTTAAAGCATCAAATGTGTTAGAAGTTCGAATCCCTGGTCCCTTTGAAGAAAACGGTTCTTTGGATGAGCTCGGATTAGAAGAATCCATTCTATCAGGTGTTTTCTTTGGCCTGTAAATAAACCGCTGCCTATCTTTCACATTAAATTGTTGCTTTGTACCTTTTTTCCGATTGTTACCACTCTTAAAACCCTGATCATCAACATTTTCTTTGTCAAGCATCTCCTTATCAGACTTGTCTTTAACTTTAGTTGGACATTCGGCAATCCCATATCTAAACACATTGCAAGAGTTGCAACGTGGAGGTTTCCATTCGTACTCCACCCTAATGTTACTCTTAAGATATCCACCTTCTTCCACATTTGGAATAGCCACGGTAACACTCTCTTTCAGTTCCTTGTCCGCATCTAATTCAATTATCGCTCTAGCATAACCACTTCTGCCCCACGAGTCTAAACACATCTTAGTTGTTTCATTGTCAAGAACCTTGGGGGTTCCAACCTTTGAAGCAATCAAACTAAGACCATCCTCCGTATAGGCCGCCAAAGGAACGTCATGCATCTTAACCCAGACGGGTATCTTTTTTAGTTCTTCCTTCTTCAACTCAGTATTTGGAGACCATAGTTTCAAGAAAAGCGGAATGTTTCGAATAAGCCATGGTCCGTCCTGCATAACCTGCTCCATTCCATCCTTTGACTTAAACTTAAAAAAGAAAAATCCTTTACCATTCATCATACACTTTTCCAAACCATATTTTTCCCATCTTCGGCTAACAAAATACTCAACAACCGGAAATGCTAACCTTTTCCCCAGAAAATATCCGAATAACACATTATTAAAACGATCCTGAACCTGTTTAACCGAGGCGATCGGAATAGTAACATCGACTTCAACATCTTCAGCCGCTTTAGAGTTTTCCATGAATCTGAAATTTACCTTTTGTGTTGGTTTGACCTTGGCTAGAGTCTCCGCATACGTCTGCCCTTTCTTGCTATTACCACTGTTCAGATTAATTGCATCGGATTCATGAGGCTCTAAGTTGACTGGAACAGTGATCTTTGTTAGTTCATCAATTACGTTAATCAATTTCGGATCAGAGCTGGACTGCTGGACTACACCCCTACGCGGAGCAAACGTGTTACCTTCAATATTCACTACCCTGCTAGCTAAACCTTGGAACGGTAATGGTGGCTTGAACCTACCATCCTGTACATTGCCCTCATGTTTTTTACGTTCATCCATATTAATAAAAGCAACTCTCTCAAAAGCCGAATCAGCAACACACCATGCACAAAACTCAAAAACCAGATGACACCAACAGAAACGAAAAGAAAAACCCTAATCTAGCAAAACCCTAACCCTAAAATCATCACGAAATCAAATAACGCACCCGATCAATCAAGGTTACTGCTTCACCAGTAGGACCGAAAGACCCAATACTCTATTCAATCAGATCAGACTTTAAGATTAAAGCCGGCGACCAAGAAAAGAATGAAACCAAGAAAACTATCGATCAGAAGATGCTAACGAGTTCGTTACAGACGTTTGATGAATCAAACACTGATTACAGACTGTTATACACCCAAAGCTCGAAAGGATCAAGGAATCATGGAAAGGAAAAATCGCCTGCTAGAGAGAGAGAACTAGGGTTTCGGCTAGATTAGGGTTTTTTTTCAAACAATGGTATTGTGGTAGTTTCTAAACTTTATTAATGGATAAACATCTCATGTTTTTATCATATAGCATTGTTATGATTGTTGCTATGGTATTAAGAAGTCACACCAAATAAACCACGCTTCCGCAAAAGTCAGGGTGTGACAGCTTGGTATCAGAACCTCGATCATAGCGAACTAGGATTCTTTCTCGAGTCTAGACTATGATCATCAGGGCTCTCACGAAAACATTTTCAAACATTTTTACATTGCATACACAAAACGTCCAGATCCAGGGAACAAACATTTTTACAAACAAAAAGGCACAAATACACATCTCAAAATTTATTTTTATAATTCAGTCTTAGAGACTGAGGGAGGATCAGTCTTAGAGACCGAGGGAGGATCAGTCTTAGAGACTGAGGGAGGATCGGTCTTAGAGACCAGGGAATTAGTCTTAGAGACTGGGAAAGTTGGTCTTAGAGACCAGGGATTTAGTCTTAGAGACTGGGGAGATTTGGTCTTAGAGACCAGGGAGTTAGTCTTAGAGACTGGGGAGATTTGGTCTTAGAGACCAGGGAGTTAGTCTGAGAGACCAGGGAGTTAGTCTGAGAGACTAGGGAGTTCAGTCTGAGAGGCTGGGTGGGATAGTCTGGGAAGACTGGGATGAATATGTGAATACGTGATTACATTATGAATTGTCTTATTTGCAATACACAAAGTGTTAAAGATTACTGTGAATATGCATGCTACGACTATTATGTACCGGCACACACATCACCTTCCTCAGGGAACAAATTGTCAGATGATGATGACCCTACGGCAACCGCCACAGATGATGAGACTGTACCTGCGCCGGAGATATTTACGTCAGACACTGAGAGTGACCCTGACATGCTGACCAAGGACGAGGACGACTTCCAACCGTCCGCGCTGCCAGATGTTGGTGATGAATTACCCTTGCTGATGACTTCCTTGAGGAGAATCTTCATGTCATTCTTGTTTCGGTCCACGACCACCTTACCATTTGGACACTTCGGTGGAGAGCACCTCCTGGCTCCGATCCTCGACGCCGTACCTCTCGTGGTTATTTCCCCCGAGAATCTGCCTCTTTGACAAATTGTTTGATGACGACATTAATTTGCTTGTTGATGATCCTCCCGTTGACACCCAGGATGATGGAAAGTTAGATGAGAACGTTGTTACTAATTTTACACTTTGAGATCCCTGTTATCAAGCTATCCTCCGATTTTAGTATACATTTAATTTCAGACCCCTTTGAGTCTGTGACATCTGCAGCCTTACAGACGGCCGGATTACAGCTTTCTACTATTGACTCAGACAAC
Organism: Helianthus tuberosus; assembly: GCA_030545235.1. NCBI lineage: Eukaryota > Viridiplantae > Streptophyta > Magnoliopsida > Asterales > Asteraceae > Helianthus > Helianthus tuberosus. The sequence goes on along the minus strand of CM060403.1, from coordinate 54,106,122 downwards.
CACGCCGCTATGACTGCTACACTATTCACCTGCCCGAGGCACCACACCTTTACACGACCCAGAGCCTGCTCCTGAGCCAGCTCCTGTTCCTTTTGGGTCAGCCTAATGTTGTACCTGCTGATCCTTTACCCTTACTTGATCATGACCCTGTTTCTTTTAATTTACCAGACAATGCATCTCTTATACCCGACTCAGTACCTGCACCTAGGGATCTTCCTAAAAGTTGAGACGTTTGTTCATGCACCTTCACCCGCTGATGTTGCTCTTGTGAAGACCGACACCCTTTGCGCCAACATGCCAATCGCTTTCTTTCAAGACATACCCGCACCCTGGGAAGGTACTCCAGGTCAGCACCCGCGTAACGATCCCTTTTGCTACAGCAGCATTTTCTACGACCTCGCAGGCCGCACCGTTTGCTACATTCACCTCTACATCGCTGGACGAGCCGTTTGGATGGTTCCTATAATACGCTATGCTGATTTTAGACCCTCATCATCCCTCACATTATGGAGGCTACATACGGGATGAGTGCTCCTGTAACATCAGCTACGGTTGAGGATATAAGTCGCAGAGTTTTTGGAGCTTGAGCTGACACCACGTCCTCCACCATGACTATTGCCAGTATACTTGATCCTCCACATTTATCAAAGATTTCTTTCGAACTCTCGCTTGCCGCTGTTACACCTTTCCCAGGTTTTTGGTTGCTCGCTTCTTCACTGTCGAGCGGCAGATCAACTAATTACTTCGACGTATATACAAGCTCGAGGAGGGACTCACGCATGATAACAGTTTACTTTTCTTTCCTCCTCCACCCCAGTCACCAGTATTGTTGGATTCTGGATTATGCAGATTGCATTACATTTGGGTAAAGACACTAATGATAAGCCGGGATTGTGGAGACTTTTGAAGACCACATCTGACTACGTAATTTTGATACACTAATATATTTAATGGACAAGGGTAAGGTGACCCTGTGTCCCTGTTGATGTGATACATTTTGGAAGACAATACAATTGTGGTCAGGGAATAATGAGAAGCAAATCATCATTAAACATGCGACAATACTTTATGACCAACGAAAGCTCAGTCGCTATGCCTTCGTTAAGCACGTTATTGATCTATACTTGCTATGCTCTCATTAAACATAATTGCCAAATTACGTGGTTATGCTATTATTATGCTATTGCTTGATTGGTTGGTAAGAAAACCTATTATGTGTATACACAAATAACCACTAAACAATTATATGCACTCCCTAAACAATAAGACCTGACCTAACCGATCTTCTCTCAGAAGATGTCGATACAAGGGAACGTTGATACCAACAATCCTCTGCTGACAGCAGCAGAGTCAGAACTACAAGAGCGCATCTCATAGGCCATTGCATAGCTCGAGGCCCTTCGCTCCGAACACAGCGAAGGCTGCACCTACAAGCAGTTCTTAGACCACAAACCTTGAGAATTCGACGGCACCGGGGGTGCCTTAGCCTTCGTGTTCTGGGTTGAGAAGACGGATTCCGTATTACGATTGAGCAAATGTGCCCCAGAACATCAGGTCACGTATATAGCTGGACTATTTGTAGATGGGGCTCTGTCATGGTGGAACCTTCAGGTTCAAACGTTGGGCCAGACTGCTGCGAATGCTTTGACGTGGGACGAACTAAAGGAATTGATGCGTAAAAGATATTGCTCTAGGGCAGAAGTCCAGAAGTTGGAGACTGAACTGTGGAACTTGAAAATGGAAGGACCAAAGATAGCTGAGTATATGCGAAAATTTAACGATTTATCACAAGTTGCTGCGCTCCTGGTGGGACCAGAGTTTAAGAGAGTCGAACGTTTCATAGGGGGATTGGCACCTCAGATTCTAAGCTTGGTAACAACATCTAAACCTTCAACGATCACTGAGGCTATCGACATAAGCGTGGCGCTCACTGAAGAAGCAGTTAGACGAGGAGAATTTTCCACCACAGACGAGTAAAAGGAGACTCCTGTAGAGTCATCTGGAGACAACAAGAGAAAGCTCGTAAATTTCGAGAAGGTTACTCGGGCGAGTAACAAGAAGAGGGCCAAAAAGGGAAAAGACTACATGGGTATCCTACCTAAGTGCAACAATTGTTTACGTTATCATGTCGGGCGATGTAAATATGGAAAATGTGATAACTGTGGCAAGAGGGGACATCCTAAGGGGTTTTTGAACTAGTTTGCTGAAAAAAAAACCCTATGCTCTCTCTCCTTTTGGCGAATTCCTGTTCATCATGAATCCTTTGTTTTTCGTTGTGATCTTTTGCATAACAGTCTGTGATTAGAGTTTTGATCTTTCAAAATTCTATAACGAACTTGTTAGCATTAGGGATCGATCTAAAACTAGGGTTTTTCTGTGTCTTTCGTTTCATTCGCCGCCTTAGAGATTAACTCCGAAACCCTGATTTATTAAACTTGTTGTTATTGATTGCGGTTAACTGAGATTAATTAGCTAGATTAATACTCTAGTTTAATCGATTAAGGGTTGAGGTTTGATTCTAGGGTTTAAAGGATTAGGGTTTTTGTTTCTTTTTCGTTGCTTTGTTTGTTGCGGCTCTGGTGATTGTGATTTCGTGTGCATGATTGTCTGCTGCTTTGTTTTTACGAGAGAGTTGATTGTTTGCAATGGATGAACGTTACAAACCTGGTGATCAGGGTTTGGAGGATTTAGGGTTTAAATCGTTTACTGATAGATTGCATGGGGATATTTTCATCAGTAAGAGCAATGTGAAGCCGGTGAACACACAGGAGGTGCGGGGTAACGTGCATACATTTGAAAACAGTAATGATATCAGGACTTTAAAGATTGATGGGAATCCACTTCTACCGAGACGTGGTATTGCCCAGAAGGAGCCAACACGGATAAATGTTATTGATGAACTAGAGAAGATCACCGTTCCGGTTTAGTTGGGAGTAGTTCAGGATCGGAACAATGAACCGGAGGAACTCACAACCAATTGTTCGTATGCAGCTAAGGTGAAAACAAATCGGTCGTTAAAAAGAGAAGTCAATTTCAGAAAGTTGGATTCGGTAGAGATTGTTCAGGATGCGGATGTGGTTATCCCTAGAGAGGTCGTCCGAAAGGTACAGGAAAAATTTGAGAATGTTTTGTATGGCTATTTTTTAGGCAATCGTTTGCCCTTTCCTGTGGTGGAGTATTATGCTAAAAACGTTTGGTCGAAATATGGGTTCTCTAAACTTATGATGAATTCGGATGGCTTCTTTTTCTTTAAATTTGATACGAAAGAGGGCATGGCTAAAGTGTTGGAAGGGGGACCATGGTTAATCAGGAAAATTCCTTTGTTTTTAAATGTGTGGTCTCCGTCAGTTAGCTTGAAAAAGGAGGGTATTAAATCGGTTCCGGTGTGGGTGAAGATGTTTAATGTTCCTATATCTGTTTACACGGATGATGGGTTGAGCTTGTTAGCTTCCAAGATAGGGGTCCCTAAGAGACTTGATGGTTATACGGCTGACATGTGTGCGGATAGCTGGGGAAGGAGCAGCTTTGCTCGGGCATTAATTGAGATAGATGCGGAAAATGAATTGAAAGATCATATTGTTGTTGCTATTCCAAAGCTGGATGATGAAGGATACATTACTGAGAAGGTCAAAGTGGAATATGAATGGCAACCGCAACGTTGCTCGGTATGTTGTATCTTTGGCCATAATGACCAGACTTATGCCAAGAATGTCCAAAATAAGGCGAAACAAGTGGTTGTTGATGAGGATGGTTTCACTATGGATAAGAGGAAGGTGGCACGGGTGGGTATCATGCATAAAAAGCAAAAGCAGAAATTCGTGTACAAGCCTAAAGTGAACAAATCTGGGCCGAGCACATCTGGTACTAAACAAGATAAAATGGATGACACTAGGAACGAAAAGGTGAAAACACAAAACTCTTTTGATGCATTATCTATGGATGATGGGGATAGGGATGTTTGCAACTTACGTAACATTAGTGAGGGGAATTCTGGTGGGATAAAAGGTAAAGGAGAAAACTATCGAGTGGATGATGAGGTTGTGGAAACGGTACCTACTGAAATGTCTACATTTATGCGGGGTGAACATCAAAAACATTCTGAGGGGGCAAGCACTCCCGGTAACAACGGTGTTAATGGATAGTATGGCCTCATGGAACATAAGGGGTTTGAACCGTCCCCTGAAACAAAGTGAGGTTCGCCTTCTGGTCTCTGAAAATAAGTTATCTGTTTGTGCTATTCTTGAATCCCATGTGGATATTACGAAGCTTGCTAAAGTTTGTAAGGGTGTTTTCCGGTCCTAGAGTTGGACTTCGAATGGAGGGTTATGTGATCGTGGGACTAGGTTCATATTGGGTTGGAATATTGATGTGGTTGACATTATGGTCTTGGCCCAAACGGACCAAGTCATTCATACTCAGGTTTTATCCAAAACTGATAATAAATCTATTTTTGTTTCTTTTGTTTATGCTAAGAACAAATACGTGGAGAGAAGAAGTCTTTGGGATAGTTTGTGTAAGCATAAGGGTTTTTGTCATGATAAACCTTGGGTCGTTATGGGTGATTTCAATTCGGTTTTACATATTGAGGACTCTTTGCATGGTCCGTCCACTCAATCGATTGGTATGAGAGAATTTAATGATTGTGTTCAGTATTCGTAATTGATAGATATTAAGGGCCATGGGTTGCACTACACATGGAACCAGAAACCAAAGAATGGTATTGGGTTACTCAAAAAGATTGATCGTGTGATGGGCAATATGAAGTTTTTAGAATTGTTTAAGGATGCGTATGTCTTGTATCATCCGTTTCGGATCTCTGACCATACCCCATGTATTCTGAAGATGGCTGCTTCGGTCAAGAATCGTCCGAAGCCGTTTAAGTTTGCTAATTTTATTACATCGAAGCCGGAATTCAGGGTGTGTGTTGAACAGGAATGGATAAAGCGAGTTGATGGGGTTACAATGTTTGCGGTCACAAAGAAACTTAGAAATCTGAAGCCGTGCTTGCGTAAACTTTTGTTTAATCAGGGGAATTTGCATGACAAAGTTGCTGAGTTGCGAAAGAAGCTTGATGATATTCATTCTCGTATTGATAGCAATCCGTTAGATGTTGATCTTCGTCAAATGGAGGCCAAGTGTCTTAAAGATTTTCAGATTGCAGCATATGATGAAGAATGTTTTTTTTGGGTAAAGGGTTACCCCGGTAAAATTTTATAAAATAACCAATAAGTACACAGGTGTGCCTGATATAGCACACACAGCTAGCCTTGGCATACCAAGACTAGGAAAACCAAAGACAAAACATAACCAGAAACTACACAACCAGTTTAAGCAACAAACACAACCCAAAGATAAAACGACCCCAACAATAAAATACTAACTAAGCATCCTCCACCCGATCTGGCTTAGCCCGGGTCCTCATCCATAGCCCTTGACGGGATCTTCCACTTCTTCAGCACTTGGTTTTGATCCACATTCCCTTGGTACTTGAATCCCATCAACCGAAGCCGAACAGAATCTTTAATCTTTTCGGTCACCTGAATGGCCGAACATTGTAATTGAGAGAATAACCGGTTATTTCGTTCTTGCCAAATAAAGTAAACCGAAGCCGCTAAAACCAATTTGCACACAATTTTCTCCAATTTCTTTGAATTCGATTGTTGCTCCATCCACTCAAAAACTGAGTTCCAAGAATCGCTAACATTGGCCATGTCTGTCACACCCCGACCACGTAGAACATACAAAACGTGGCGGAAACATCGGGGAGTGTTGTAACAGAATTAATGTTTCACAACCATGGAAATTAAAGTTTCGCTTTATTGATTAAAAGTGTTACAATGTCTTAACAAACAAAGAAATACAACATAATTAACTAGTCTTGCATCTTTTATTTTCACTAAAGCCCAAGTCTGCCTATGTGTATCTTGATCATCTTATGCAACAGCTCCTGAAAAACACATGTGAAAATAGGTACGTCAGCATAAAAATGCCTGTGAGATACATAGGTTTTGTGAAAATAGGTTTCATGACTTATGTTTGAGAAAATGTTTAGTCATGAACCTTGTAATTTGCTTTGTCTTTGTAAATCATTTGAAAAACAATAAGTTCAGATGATATGTATAAATAAGAAAATAATGCATGGTTAAATGAATAACCATGTAAACTGAGTTTGTAAAAGTTAAGTTGTTTGTAAAACAATGTATTGTGAAAGGTATGTTATTTGTATAAAATGTTATATGTATCAAACTGAAATGATTCAAATAACGCTACGATATATGTAATACCATACAAACACTTATATATAGGAAGTACCAGCGGCGTATCCACCATGCTTGTATCATATTACACACGCATCGTTACTTAATCACTTACTCAAACCACCAATGTAATAAGTCTATGTTTAAACCAATAGTCAAAAGTCCTTGTATAAACCATGTCAAATGTTTATAGTCCAAAAGTAGTCAAGTAATGTATAACCAAAATGATATGTATGGTAAGTAAAATTTAGACTACTTAAACCATAAGTAAAAATGTACAAAACAAAGTATTGAAGTAAAACTTGGTTTAAATCAAAGTTATGTTTTGTAAGATATATGCATGCTATACTGAATATGAACATTTATGCGGTATTGTGAAAATTCATACATCCAAGCCTTGAGACAGACGGATAACTATGTAAAAGTGAGTTATCAAGAGAATATGTATTCGGATTCGGTCATTCCTTTCATCCCCTTTCCCTGGGATGTCCGGAACGGGATTTGTCAAGTCCTATGGTACCACTACCTACTAACGAATGGCATGATCGGTGTTAATGAATGTATAGTATAGTTTAAACAAACCAAATGTCATACCAAAATGTAAGCATGTTTTATGAAGATAATGTACCTAGTATGCTAGAGTAAACATACAGGGTAGAGCTGTAAAACAATGTGTCCATATGTTACTGGAACATATGCAACAGAGATGCAGTATAAAACAATGTACTAAGTATGCAAAGTCATCATACAAAGTAGAAAAGTCATGTAAAACAATGTACTAAGTATGCAAAGTCATCATACAAAGCATAGAACACCATGAAATCATGTACTATAAATGTACTAATGAACATAGCAAGTATATGATGTGAAAACAGGAAAGCACGAAAGTAACAAGTAGGCACATGTGTTTCACCCCAAAACAGTTTGGAAAACAGTAAAAGAGGGGTCTATGTACTCACTTGAGAATGCTCAGTAGTCCTTGAGTGACAACCAAACAATGCTAGAGATCACGGAAATCAAACGGCACCTAATATAGGTAACTACATTAATAAACCGGACCTAAATCGGAAGATCGGATAGAATGAGGTTTCGTAAACCAAACGAGTATAGAGACTCGTGTCATATGGTTTATCAAAGCCTACATGCTAAATGAAACCCAACCTAATAGCTTACGACCCATTACGACCTGTTTAGGTAGCTTGTGCTACTTTAACGCGTCGTTCGCGTGAAACGCGTTCGGACCGCCTAACTAGTTCTACGACAAGTGTTATATGCCTAAACATGTTACATAATCAGTTATGTGACAAAAGTTTAGGTTACATATGCTTAATTACCAATTATACATGAAAAGGGTATTCTGGTAATTTACCTAAGGCATATAAACTACCTATCATACAACTACTTAAACGATGTGACCATAGGGTATAACCTCGGAAGGTTATTCCCTACCTACTATGGTCACCTAATGTATTTGGTCGGATCCTAATGATCGACCAAACTGGGTCGGGTTCGAGGGTATAGGCGATTTATTAGATCGCCTACCCTACGACCCTAGACAACGTGGTAATCAGTGGGCATAGTCCCAAGGGACTATGACCAACGTGATTACACTCACGTTGCGAAGTTCAAACGAACTTCGCATTGACCATTACTGGTCAACGCTGAAAGTCAAACAAAGTTTGACTTTCTGACTCGAAAAGCAATAAAATAAGGAAAAGAACGAAAGAATACTTACGAAGGGTCCCCGAATGCTAACCTCGATTCAAAAATCTCAGGTATGAAACAATAGTTTCAACTTAGAGTTTCTCAAATCAAAGTTCTTGTAAGTTTTGCATTGGGGTGATGGGGTATTTATAGTTTTCGGGTAACCGTTAGGATCGTTTCATGGAAAACGTGCCTTAATCCCATCCGTACATGTGTTGCAAAGTTGTGGTGACTAAAAATGGTCCTTATCATCTGACTAAGCAATTGAGAATGTGTGGGTGAGGATCAAACAGCTGCAATCTGCTGTTAAATGCAGTTAATCTGGTCTGATAGTGGGACGCGGGGCGCCTGAGGATGTTCAGAAACTGAGGCGGGCCGCCTAGCCCTTCTGATCAGAAAACAAGTTTCAGAAATTATAGTTTCAGTCCCTGCACGTGTTTAAGGCCATTTCCGACACTTCTAAGGCCCGTAAAGCCAACTTTAAGGCCCTAAAATGATGCCTAAACATTGTGGACATGAAACATGCTCAAAAATATGCCGGGTGTTGGTTCGTTTGGTCGTACGAACGTGATGTTCGCTTAATTACGACGGAATGCGCATAAGCGCGAAAAACGATCCAAATGACGCGACGAATGGATTTTTGACAAGCCAAACACTAAAGCATAATATAGTCATGCTTACATAAATTTTTGGATGTCCGGATGTATTCAGAACGTGAGTTATGCGTAAAAATGGAAACTTGTGCACTTTTTGACACTTTTAGTCCCTGAATGACCCAAAAGTTTATTTTAGCACACCAAACACCTCAAAGCCTATTTCTAAGCCATGTAAAGGATATTTATGGTATGTTTAACTTATGGTCATGTTCCGGAATGTCTGTTACAGTTCAAATTGGCATACTTTCGCAGTTTGTCAAATTTAGTCCCTGTAAGCGATTTAACTTGATTTTGCCATACCAAAGCCTTCAAAACTTATTTCTAAGTTATGTAAAGGTTATTTAAGGTATGTTAAGCCTATGTCACTATTCCGGAGTGTTTGTTGCATTAAACTGGTTATATTTACGCATCGGTGCGCGTATAACCTTCCAGAAAGCGATTTAGAGTTTGAAATTGAACAAGAATTGATATGTGCAAATGATACACATATTTTTACAAATCCCAAGTATGAAATATACTATTTCATTGGTTCGGTATTTGTTTGATGGCCGTGGAGGCACAGGTGTTACAGTCTCCCCTACTTTAGGAAATTTCGTCCCGAAATTTCTTTAGAGGAAACTTGTGAGAGTTTAAAACATGAAGTTGAAAAGATCGAACAACATTGGTTAGGGTTCTGAACTTCTAGTAACTTTAATAACATCATGCTTGCAATGTAAGAGGGACACTTATATACAAGTATATGAAGCGTCATTAGTGCGTCCACCGTACCTCCATTACATCGTTCTCATTTCGTTATTGTTGTCACTATCGGTTCTTACACATAATAAATCTTATTGTGGTTACCGTGCACTGAATCTCATAATTATGTACGCGTCCATAATTAGACAATTCCTTGCATAGTTCACCTAGTCTATTTTATAATGTGTAGTGTAAAACCAAACGAACAAACCTATGATGAGTGTGACTAGACCGCCATAGAGTCCTTTTAATTAAATCAATAAATGATCTAAATAGACTATCAATGAGTCTGTCCAGCTACATCACTAGATGTCGTCCTTTAACCAAATTGTGAATCAATCTTTTAGACTAGACCACTAAAAGGATCTCTTATGAAACATGGAGCGGTACTTATATAATCCAAGGGTCTTAACTATTACATAGAAGCCCATTAAGGATTGAAGGTAGTACCTTTTGAATATCCTGCTACGAATCCCTCATATGAAGATATGAAAGATTCTGCGAGGATTTGGATAACGAATATCCAGAGTATTAAAAACACAAAAATGCATAAAAGAAAACATAAGATGAATAAACACATAGTCACATAACCACAAAATTGTTTAACTAGAAGTTTGTTCTGCTAACAGAGTACATGTATTTAAAGCACACTAGGAATCCATCTCGTGGATTTCATTTGGCACTTTAAACATTATCAAGAATCTAACTATGAAGATAGAAAGATTCAAAAAGAAAATTCGATTTCGATTACTAGAACTCGAAATGTTCGAATTAAGGTACATAAAGAATCCAATTAAGGACTCTGATTTGAATGATGATCATCCACAAGGGTCTAAATATGAAGATAAAAAGATCCCGTATGGATTTTAGAAGTTGAAGATGTTTTGAAACCTTGCACTGGACGTGCTTATGTCAAAACATGAAGTTGAAATGCTTTACAAAGTTGAGATGCCAGATATGCCAAGGCGACATATGAAGCGAAATTTGAAAGTTAAGTCGATGTACGAGGAAAATATTTTTGAAAACTGTGCATGTGGTTCTTTTAAGAAAAAATGTGTTTACCGTTTTTTGAAACCTTATATATAATACTTTTGAAATAAAGTAGGTGTATTAGATAGATATATTTACAAAAATGTTTTAAAATCATGAGAGATGAATTTTGAAATTATGTATAAGGTTTTTGAAAGACATGAATGATGCTTTTCGAAATCATGCACTTGATAAGAAAATGTATTGTGTTAATATTGCCTTCAGACTATATGAAATATTTTGAAATTAGGAAGGTTGGTTTTGATAACATGGCTAATGTTTTTGAAATAACATAGATAATGTATTTAGATAAATTGTTTTCAAACTATATGAAATGTTTTGAGATCATGAAGATTGTTTTTGAAATACTTGTACTGTATATGTTAAAAAAAATCAAAACGTAATGGGTATGAGATTTGAAAATACCCTTAGTTATTTAACCAAGGATTTCAAAGGCACAGATGTGCAGAAGCATGATTACTCATAATGTCACTTTATTTTCTGTACTTCGTATCTTAGAATGAAACGAGTACTTAAAATTTTCGACGGAATCATGAGCGATCATTTGAAAGAGAGAATCACAAGAGTAGTTTGTAAGGAACATAGTTCCTTGATGTAGGTATCATAGGAAAAGTCATACACACATGTAATTATACTTGTATATCAGAATTGTGAACAACAACTTTTATTTATGAACGAGACATATTGTTTCACAATACACGAAAACAAAAGAAACAAAGGCATAAGACAGCAACATCCTTTGTTCAGCTGAATGCTCATCCGTGGGTCGGATTTGCATTAGCAAGCTTTGGGCATCGGTTTCTGTAGTGGGTCAGATCCCCACAATTGTAACAGGCACCAGGTGGGTAGTGTGGTCGTGCAGCTTGACCCTGTTGCTGAGCAAGAGGCTGAGCAACTTGTTGAGCCGGGTTCTGAACTGGGCGATTCGGATTAGCAGGGATGCGGAAGGTGTCAGGAAGATGACCGGATCTTCCGCAGTTGGTGCACTGACGACACTGGAGGTGTGGTTGATGATGGCCGTTACACCTGTTGCACAAAGGTGCATTGCCAAAATAAGGCTTCTTGGCTAGTGGTTGCGCAGGCTGATTTGGTGCAGCTTGGGCCTGTGCAGTAATGGCATAGTTTTGGGAAACCTTACGCTTCCTTGCCCTCTTCGATGAACTAGAATCCTTCCCATTCTTGTTTTGACCTTTCTTGCTATCCTCCTTGTCAGACGACTGTTTCTCGCCCTTGTCACCCTTCCTGTGTAATTTATTCTTCCGAATCTGCGACTCAGTCAATGTCGCTGATAACTCGATCGCCTGACGGAGTGTGGCAGGGTTACTACCAGTAAGGATGTCTTGTACCGAGTCAGGTAGGCCGTCGATGTACCTTTCGATAGCTATGTCAAGTGGGGTAACCATTGTCGGGCAAAGCAGACTCAACTCCTCAAACCTATCAGTATACGCCCTGTGCTCACCACTATCTTGCTTCAACTCATCAAATTCCTTCTCCAAAGCTCGCTGTTCATGACGAGGACAGAATTCCCTCATCATGAGAGCCCTAAGTTCAGCCCATGTCTGTGCTAGAGCAACTTCTGCACCACGATCCCTCATAATCCCGTTCCACCATGTGAGAGCCCTCTTCTGAAACACACTCGAAGAAAACTCGACCTTGCGATTGTCAGGACACTACACGTGGCGGAAAGTATTCTCAATGCTCTCGAACCATTGAAGAAGCCCAGTCGCTCCTTCAGAACCACTAAACTTGAGTGGTTAACCTGGTTAAAATCCTTGTATTTGCATAGAACATTGTTGTTGTTGTTGGCTTGGTTCCATTGAGCAAAGAGGTTTGGGAATTGAGCAGCCATTTGCTGCGCAATGATTTCTGCCAATTCGGCAGTCTCTATCTGGCTTTCGCGTCGAGGAGGCATTCTAAAAGAGGAAACATGAAAGGAAACGAGAGAGAGAATTAGACGACAAGAATGAGATGAAACAAATCTGATGAAAGCAAGGATAGTGGTCATTTGTTTGTTACTACAAAGCAACAAACGACACACAGTGACAAATCAAAGTAAATGGGTCGAAAATAATGTATCGCGAAGACATGCTCGCCTATAAGTGAACACTCATCCCAAGAATTCCCAGGTAAGCACAACTGGTCTCGCGTCTGATGAGATGTATACGAAGTGCTTGCCTAGACAGAAAACCCAGAATACAGGCATTCACCCTTCCAGTTTGCACGTGTTCACATTATTTAAAACCCAAAACCTTGACGAGATTTTGAAAACTCAAAGGGGTTCAAAACCATATAACAGAGAGTTCAAAACCTTACAATAGAGGGTTCAAAACCTAGTAATCAATCATCCTAGAACAGATGATTAGTTTTCAAAGTGGTTCGGAAATTTATGTTCTTGTTGTGATCGTCGCCTAAGGATAGGTGACGGTATTGTTTTATGACTAAACGCAAGTAAACTCGCGTTAGGGTCCTAAGAAGGTTATAGACTAGGTCAAAGCATTACTAACAACCTAATTCCCTATAACCATTGGCTCTGATACCATCTTTTCTGTCACACCCCGACCACGTAGAACATACAAAACGTGGCGGAAACATCGGGGAGTGTTGTAACAGAATTAATGTTTCACAACCATGGAAATTAAAGTTTCGCTTTATTGATTAAAAGTGTTACAATGTCTTAACAAACAAAGAAATACAACATAATTAACTAGTCTTGCATCTTTTATTTTCACTAAAGCCCAAGTCTGCCTATGTGTATCTTGATCATCTTATGCAACAGCTCCTGAAAAACACATGTGAAAATAGGTACGTCAGCATAAAAATGCCTGTGAGATACATAGGTTTTGTGAAAATAGGTTTCATGACTTATGTTTGAGAAAATGTTTAGTCATGAACCTTGTAATTTGCTTTGTCTTTGTAAATCATTTGAAAAACAATAAGTTCAGATGATATGTATAAATAAGAAAATAATGCATGGTTAAATGAATAACCATGTAAACTGAGTTTGTAAAAGTTAAGTTGTTTGTAAAACAATGTATTGTGAAAGGTATGTTATTTGTATAAAATGTTATATGTATCAAACTGAAATGATTCAAATAACGCTACGATATATGTAATACCATACAAACACTTATATATAGGAAGTACCAGCGGCGTATCCACCATGCTTGTATCATATTACACACGCATCGTTACTTAATCACTTACTCAAACCACCAATGTAATAAGTCTATGTTTAAACCAATAGTCAAAAGTCCTTGTATAAACCATGTCAAATGTTTATAGTCCAAAAGTAGTCAAGTAATGTATAACCAAAATGATATGTATGGTAAGTAAAATTTAGACTACTTAAACCATAAGTAAAAATGTACAAAACAAAGTATTGAAGTAAAACTTGGTTTAAATCAAAGTTATGTTTTGTAAGATATATGCATGCTATACTGAATATGAACATTTATGCGGTATTGTGAAAATTCATACATCCAAGCCTTGAGACAGACGGATAACTATGTAAAAGTGAGTTATCAAGAGAATATGTATTCGGATTCGGTCATTCCTTTCATCCCCTTTCCCTGGGATGTCCGGAACGGGATTTGTCAAGTCCTATGGTACCACTACCTACTAACGAATGGCATGATCGGTGTTAATGAATGTATAGTATAGTTTAAACAAACCAAATGTCATACCAAAATGTAAGCATGTTTTATGAAGATAATGTACCTAGTATGCTAGAGTAAACATACAGGGTAGAGCTGTAAAACAATGTGTCCATATGTTACTGGAACATATGCAACAGAGATGCAGTATAAAACAATGTACTAAGTATGCAAAGTCATCATACAAAGTAGAAAAGTCATGTAAAACAATGTACTAAGTATGCAAAGTCATCATACAAAGCATAGAACACCATGAAATCATGTACTATAAATGTACTAATGAACATAGCAAGTATATGATGTGAAAACAGGAAAGCACGAAAGTAACAAGTAGGCACATGTGTTTCACCCCAAAACAGTTTGGAAAACAGTAAAAGAGGGGTCTATGTACTCACTTGAGAATGCTCAGTAGTCCTTGAGTGACAACCAAACAATGCTAGAGATCACGGAAATCAAACGGCACCTAATATAGGTAACTACATTAATAAACCGGACCTAAATCGGAAGATCGGATAGAATGAGGTTTCGTAAACCAAACGAGTATAGAGACTCGTGTCATATGGTTTATCAAAGCCTACATGCTAAATGAAACCCAACCTAATAGCTTACGACCCATTACGACCCGTTTAGGTAGCTTATGCTACTTTAACGCGTCGTTCGCGTGAAACGCGTTCGGACCGCCTAACTAGTTCTACGACAAGTGTTATATGCCTAAACATGTTACATAATCAGTTATGTGACAAAAGTTTAGGTTACATATGCTTAATTACCAATTATACATGAAAAGGGTATTCTGGTAATTTACCTAAGGCATATAAACTACCTATCATACAACTACTTAAACGATGTGACCATAGGGTATAACCTCGGAAGGTTATTCCCTACCTACTATGGTCACCTAATGTATTTGGTCGGATCCTAATGATCGACCAAACTGGGTCGGGTTCGAGGGTATAGGCGATTTATTAGATCGCCTACCCTACGACCCTAGACAACGTGGTAATCAGTGGGCATAGTCCCAAGGGACTATGACCAACGTGATTACACTCACGTTGCGAAGTTCAAACGAACTTCGCATTGACCATTACTGGTCAACGCTGAAAGTCAAACAAAGTTTGACTTTCTGACTCGAAAAGCAATAAAATAAGGAAAAGAACGAAAGAATACTTACGAAGGGTCCCCGAATGCTAACCTCGATTCAAAAATCTCAGGTATGAAACAATAGTTTCAACTTAGAGTTTCTCAAATCAAAGTTCTTGTAAGTTTTGCATTGGGGTGATGGGGTATTTATAGTTTTCGGGTAACCGTTAGGATCGTTTCATGGAAAACGTGCCTTAATCCCATCCGTACATGTGTTGCAAAGTTGTGGTGACTAAAAATGGTCCTTATCATCTGACTAAGCAATTGAGAATGTGTGGGTGAGGATCAAACAGCTGCAATCTGCTGTTAAATGCAGTTAATCTGGTCTGATAGTGGGACGCGGGCCGCCTGAGGATGTTCAGAAACTGAGGCGGGCCGCCTAGCCCTTCTGATCAGAAAACAAGTTTCAGAAATTACAGTTTCAGTCCCTGCACGTGTTTAAGGCCATTTCCGACACTTCTAAGGCCCGTAAAGCCAACTTTAAGGCCCTAAAATGATGCCTAAACATTGTGGACATGAAACATGCTCAAAAATATGCCGGGTGTTGGTTCGTTTGGTCGTACGAACGTGATGTTCGCTTAATTACGACGGAATGCGCATAAGCGCGAAAAACGATCCAAATGACGCGACGAATGGATTTTTGACAAGCCAAACACTAAAGCATAATATAGTCATGCTTACATAAATTTTTGGATGTCCGGATGTATTCAGAACGTGAGTTATGCGTAAAAATGGAAACTTGTGCACTTTTTGACACTTTTAGTCCCTGAATGACCCAAAAGTTTATTTTAGCACACCAAACACCTCAAAGCCTATTTCTAAGCCATGTAAAGGATATTTATGGTATGTTTAACTTATGGTCATGTTCCGGAATGTCTGTTACAGTTCAAATTGGCATACTTTCGCAGTTTGTCAAATTTAGTCCCTGTAAGCGATTTAACTTGATTTTGCCATACCAAAGCCTTCAAAACTTATTTCTAAGTTATGTAAAGGTTATTTAAGGTATGTTAAGCCTATGTCACTATTCCGGAGTGTTTGTTGCATTAAACTGGTTATATTTACGCATCGGTGCGCGTATAACCTTCCAGAAAGCGATTTAGAGTTTGAAATTGAACAAGAATTGATATGTGCAAATGATACACATATTTTTACAAATCCCAAGTATGAAATATACTATTTCATTGGTTCGGTATTTGTTTGATGGCCGTGGAGGCACAGGTGTTACAATGTCTACCATTGACTTAATATTCATCCAGACCTGCGATGCAAACTTACACGAGAAAAATAAATGGTCTCTCGAATCGCGGTCATGCTGACATAGGGGACAACACATCAACCTTAGGTTAGTTTCACTACTCGCTTCCCACACTTTCAACCGATCTTGCGTCTTCAGCTTGTTCTTGATCACTAGCCATAACTGAAAGGAATGCCTCGGGATACATTGACTGAACCAAACCATACTAGCCCAACGAATAGGAGTATTACGCAATCGGATTGTATGCCACACTTCCAAGGAACTATAATGCCGCTCATTACCCTCCAAATCTTTCCACACCATTCGATCATGTAATTGTGTACTAGGTTGATCAATTGTC
Source organism: Helianthus tuberosus (assembly GCA_030545235.1). NCBI lineage: Eukaryota > Viridiplantae > Streptophyta > Magnoliopsida > Asterales > Asteraceae > Helianthus > Helianthus tuberosus. The sequence continues at coordinate 54,089,329 of CM060403.1, read as the reverse complement.
AAACCAATTAAAACTGGATATATATCATACCAAGCTTGAGGCCATTTCCATTGACCATTCTCATCTAATAAATCCGCCACTGAAGATTGGAGATTGAAGCCCGCATTTGCAATGTGTCTTGGAGTTATAAAAGCCCTAAGGGGGCTCAGGTGACACCAGTTATCACTCCAAGCATTTGTTTGCATTCCACACCGAATAACTTTCCATATGAATGGCCGAACAATATTTCGAATGGATAAAAGCTTCCTCCACCCCCAACTCATACTACCCCTACATTGAACATCCCAGAAATTCTGATTCTTCAATTTATAATCATAAATCCACTGCACCCATAGAGACTTCCTTCTAACCAGGATACTCCAAATGTGATTAGTGATAAGGGCTCTATTCACTTCCCCAATTCGCCGAATGCCTAATCCGCCCTCCAACTTAGGAAGGCAAATATCATTCCAAGCCACTTTTGCTTTTACCTTTCCAACACTACCAGCATTCCAAAGAAAACGTCGTATCCGCTTCTCTAGATCATTTATAACACGAGCCGGTATAATGAAAACCGAAGCCCAGTATATATGCATGGCCGAGAGGACTGAGTTGATAAGCCCAGTATCCATATGATGAAGAATGTTTTCTTAAGCAAAAAGCTAAGGTGGAGTGGTTATGTGCTGGAGACTCTAACACTAAGTTTTTCCATAACAGTGTGAAGTGTAGGAATGCCAGAGGTAAAATTCACTCTATTAGGGATGTTAATGGGGACCGTTATGAGGGAGAAGGTATTTTTGATGCATTGGTTTCTCATTATGCTAATTTCTTGGGTACGGAGGATCGAGTTACTAGTATTAATCTGGATGATATTTGTGTCAATTCTCTGAGTGATGAAGTTGCGGTTAATATGGTTCGGCAAGTAACCCGAGAGGAGGTTAAAAATGCTATTTTTAATATTGGAGAGAACAAAGCCCCAGGTCCTGATGGTTATACATCGGCGTTCTTTAAGTCTTCATGGGATATTGTGGGTGAAGATGTGGTTTCTGCTGTGTTAGAGTTTTTTGATAATGGCAAACTGTTAAAGCAATTAAATCACACTATTCTGGCTCTTGTTCCTAAGGTTGACACTCCGGATTCGGTGCTTGACTATCATCCGATATCTTGTTGTAATGTACTGTATAAGTGCATAAGCAAGATCATTACGGATAGAATAAAGGGTAGTTTGGAGAAGTTGGTGAGTATTAACCAGTCTGCTTTTGTTCCGGGTAGGAAAATATCAGATAATATATTGTTAACTCAGGAATTGATGCATAATTACCATTTGAGTAAGGGCCCCGCTAGATGTGCTTTCAAGATAGATATTCAGAAAGCCTATGATACGGTTAACTGGGAGTTCTTAGAGAATGTGCTCAAGGCGTTTGGGTTTCACAATAAAATGGTTGCATGGATTATGGCATGTGTTACTACGACGTCGTTTTCGATTAGCATTAATGGTAATCTGCATGGTTATTTTAGAGGGAAACGGGGGTTGAGGCAAGGTGATCCTATGTCACCATACCTTTTCACGATGGTTATGGAAGTCTTATCGTTATTGCTTCAGCATGCGGCTGCGTCTAGTAATGGATTCAAGTACCATGCTCAGTGCGCTAAACAAAAGATAATTAATGTCTCCTTTGCTGATGACCTTTTTATTTTCGTGCATGGGGATGTTTGGTCCGTGGGGAAGGTTAAGCAAGCTCTTGAAAAGTTCACCAGTATATCGGGTTTGGTTCCGAGTCCTGCCAAAAGTACGGTGTATTTTTGTAATGTTCCGCTTAACGTTAGACAGGAGATTCTCCATTTGATGCCTTTTCAGGAGGGCTCATTTCCGGTTCGATATTTGGGGGTGCCGTTAATTACCACTAAGCTGATTTTTAAGGATTGTAAACCCCTTGTTGATCGTATGGAAAAGAGGATTGATAGCTGGCTTAATAAATCTTTGTCATTTGCGGGTAGGCTTCAACTTGTTAATTCAGTATTATCTTCCATGCATATTTATTGGGCTTCGGTCTTTATTATTCCTACTCGGGTTATTCATGAGCTGGAAAAGTATATGAGGAGATTCTTGTGGAATGCTGGGTTGCAGAAAAGGGCGAAAGCTAAAGTGGCTTGGTCAGATGTTTGTTTGCCTAAGGCGGAAGGTGGGCTTGGTATTCGGAGCATATCGGACGTCAATAAGGCCCTCATGACCAGCCATATCTGGAGCATTCTTATTAGAAGGAAGTCCTTGTGGGTTGAATGGATTTATTCTCATAAGTTGAAAGATCGTAGCTTTTGGGATGTCCAGTGCCGAGGGAGTATCAGTTGGGGATGGAGGAAACTTCTTTCCATTCATGATATAGTTCGGCCGTTCATTTGGAAGTTGGTTAGGAGTGGGCTTCAAACTAATATGTGGAGTGATAACTGGTGCCATCTTAGTCCGCTTAGCTCTTTCATAACTCCAAGACGTATTTTTAATGCGGGGTTTTCTATTTCTTCTTCTATGGCGGACCTGATTGATATTAATGGGCAATGGAAGTGGCCGCAAGCTTGGTATGATATCTATCCAGTGTTAATTCAGTTGAATGTTCCTCAGTTGATTCACAACATGGAAGACCGTACAATCTGGAAGGATTTGGAGGGTAACCATTGTCATTTTCGGTCGTTGGAGGTTTGGAATGTGATTAGACATCGTGAGAGCCTGGTGCCTTGGGTTAATGGGGTTTGGTTTTCTCAGTGTATCCCAAGACACTCGTTTCACCTTTGGTTGGTTATCAAGAACAAGCTTAAAACGCAGGATAGGTTGGCTATATGGGAAGTGGGAAGTGCAACTAATCTTAATCTGATGTGTTGCCCCTTATGCAGAAATAATCGAGATTCTAGAGACCATCTTTTCTTTCAATGTTCATTTGCTTCTAATGTATGGAAGGAGGTCAAGCAAATGGTGTCTTTGGAACAGGTTGATGACTCGTGGCAGACTATTATGGATTGGATGTCCCAAAATGCTTCGTCCAAGAAGACAGAGCACATTGTATGCAAGTTAGTCATTGCGGCGGCTACTTATTTCATATGGCTTGAGAGAAACAAGTGCATGTTTTCTAATGATCATGCAAATGTTGCTTCGGTGGTTGGGAGGATCAAGAACTCGGTTAGGTTACGTCTTCTGGGATTCGAGTTTAAAGGGGATTTCAAAGTTGACAAGATGCTAAAGAAATGGGAGATCGCTATGAATGATGAAGTTAAGGACCCGGGGTAGAGGCTAGCTCGTGGTTTGTCTACTTTGGGTTCGAGTGTGTGGCTCGTGGATGTTTTTTCTTGTTGGGATGTTTTTTATTTGTTTTCTTTCGAGGGTTGTGTGTTTTGTCTTTGTTTTCCTAGGCTTCGGTTGTGTTGCCTAGTTGGTGTGTCATTCAGGCATGCCTTTGTACTGTGTTTGAGTTATTTATAATATTCACCTGGGGTAACCCTTTACCCAAAAAAGAGGGGACATCCTAAGGAAACTTGTAGGCAAGATACTGAACGCAGAAATGGAGGCCAAGATAGTAGCGAGAATCACGGAGGAAACAACGACAACGACAATTATCAAGGCAGGACAAGTGACAAACAAAAACGTGCTCAAGGTTGTTTTAACTGTGGGAACAAAAAGCATTTCAGAAAATATTGCCCTAAGAACAATCAGGCACAAGGATAAGAGCTCAGTAACAGAGCTAGGGGAGCACACCAGAAATCCAAGCGTGGATATCGGTACGTCCCATATTACTCAACGTTATGCATCTGTGCTACTAGATACTGTCGCCAATTTTAGTTTCGCATTTCTAGAGGTTGAAAGTATGCTTGGTATAGTAGTAAGTAAGTTAGATAACCCACACTCGATAGAACTAGCTAATCGGAAGCTAGTGGAAGCCAACGAAGTATTTGGAAATGGCAAGATAAAACCCGAAGAGCGTGAGTTTACGCTTGATCTACTGCCAGTGAAGTGGGAAGCTTCGACAAGGTAATTGGATGGATTGGTTGTCAAGTGATCAAGCGGAGTTTGATATCCGCATCTCGATGCCGAACGAAGAAACAATCTCGACTCATGAAGCAGGGTACGCCTTTGCAAATTACTATTTGCTTGAAGGCACGAGAGTTGTTGCGAATAGGATGTGTTGTTTTCTTGACTCATGTTAAGGACAAGGGAGTCGAAGGACCAAAACACGAAGATACTCCTGTGATAAGGGAATACCCTGAAGTCTCCCCCACAGACTTGCCAGAATTATCTCCACAACGACAAGTCGAATTTCGCATCGACTTAATACCAGACGCCGCGCCTATAGTCGATGCACCTTAACAACTTACACATTCGGAGATGCAAGGATTGACAGTGTAGTTCAGTAGTGGATAGAGAAGGAAGATAACAGACCAAAATTTCCGTTTTGGGTAACCTCATTTCTGCCCATCAAAAGAAAGGACGATAGCTTTCGTACGAACATCAAGCTACAAGGAGCCGAACGAGCTAACCAACAAGAGTTGATAACTCTTGCTAAGGATCAACGAATTACTTACCTAGCTAAACTGTGAGGATTCAACTACCATTTCATGACTGATCGATGATCGAGTGTCATTAGCTGTGACTTCAGGAAGAAAGTATACCGAGAAAATTGTGGGACAATAACTTGATTAAAACGTACACAAAAATGGTGTTTCTTACACGATGCACAAAACAGTTTCACGCAAAATATGAAACTTTGAAAACCTAGGAAGCATGTACTTAGGACCTTTGGGAACCCAGGTCCAAACTCGTAAAAGTTGTTACTTAGGAACCACATCTGTTAACTCAAACAGACACCATTAACCCGACATATATGCCAGTTCCGTTGACCAAACAGAAAGTACTTGAATTTCTTTTACTTCTAGCGAGTAGATGTTTGCATCTCTACTCCCCTAAATGGTAGTTGCATCACGTTGATTTTCTTCGCTGAGAGCGAACACACATTTGCTTCGACATTTGGTCATTTCTTCATTTTAGCAGATACTCATTATTCCTTTTCTTGGAAACTTATTTGTCACACATGCACCATTTGCTATGCATGTGGTTCCGTTTCGAACAAACACTTCATTGAAATTCAAAATATTACTTTGCTAAACCTAATTACTAATTTGTGATTCGAATGACCTACATTATTGTGACTATTGACTCTTTTGCTATCAAGTCAACACATTTTCTTGAAACTTCATTTATTTCAAGTTACATTCATGGTTTATCTTTGTGACCATGCCGAGATTCCTTTGTTGACACATACGTTTATTATCGGATTACGCCAGAACCGGGTTTAATTGCTTGAACTTATTCATTTTGCATATTCAGTTTAAGACGTCATATGATGATGTATTGGGAGCATCATATTCAAATAATTGGCAAAGATTCTTTTGTTTCGAGTCGTAGTAGACTTGTTTGGTCTACGACTTCACTAAATCGTTTGTTGGTTACGACACCTTGTGGGGATACTTTCACAAAATTGAAGCTTGCGCTTATTTGGTTACTCACTTCATACACGGATTTAATAGTCTATTCATTTAAAAATCCATTTGATATTCACAATTAAATCAGACTCAACACAGTTGTGTGTTAAGACAACGGTACATAGATTCATTTCATACCACGGTGTACCTCCGAACGGTTCTTTCATTATAAATTGAATACCCTGCGGTATTTATTGCTTTCTCACCTGCGATAAAAAACAGTGGCTCTTTGAGGTTCCATACTCAACTGAAAATTCTATGACATTGTGTAAATCAAATCTTCAGGCTTGTTCGGTACATACTTTCATTTGATTTCAGGCATGGTGAACTTGTTCAGTCCCCACTACAAGTGAATTATGTCACTACGACACCTTGTGGTGTCGTTACAAATTTGTAACTTGTGCTAATCATGGTTAACCGTTTCACACAAAAGTACATATACTTTTGTTGACTTGTCATTTAAACATTTCTGATGCAACTACGAATTAAGACAATGATACACCAGATTCGATCGTATTTCATTCGATGTACTTTTGAAATTTAAGAATGTCAACACACTAAATGTAACATACGTCAAAATGGATTCCTGAAATCCGACCCGTTTTTTAAATCTGGATCCTAACCTTCAAAACCTCAGAATTTTTCGCAAAATGAATAACCAGTTAAAGGATTTTTTTTTATAGATCAAAATAATATTTTACTTAATATATATATAGTCAACATTTAAACTAATAATTTATAATTTAGAAAAGAATGGTAATGCAAACCTTATTATTTGCTTCGTACTCAATATATAATTTATGTATGTATGAAGTGTGCTTTGTATATATAAATAAATCCATCATTTAAATTAAAGGTCCCCACTTAAATTACTAGGAGTCATATACACATTTCACCTTTGAAACCCTTCTTCCAAGTTTGCCGCCAAACTCAGTTACGTGACAACCATAACTTCCTTTTACACTTTCGCTGATTTTTCGGGATCGTTACGCATTTCTTTTTTTTCGATCAATCACAAATCCTTTCCATACTTGCGTGACTTGTGAAACCTATATAAATACCAACACCTGCCTTTGTCTCGACACCACAACATCCTTTCGAACACCCTTTGCACCTTGTCGGAGAAGTCGAGTCGCCAAACGTGAAGTCGCCGGAGTTTAGAGGTTTCACCGGAGCCGCTCATCGGAGTTCACGACGGAGGCGCCTAACACTCGTTTCGGTATACCTTCGCCCTTGTTCGTTTTTTTTTTTCTATGTTGAAATAATATTACGTTCTGTTCCAGTGGTGTTTACCGTTTCCGAAGAAGTCGGGGGTCACGGGTTCGACTCGGCCCCCATGCATCTGTTTACTCTTTTAAAAATTCATATCTTGTTGATGTTTTTCTTTTAAAATGAAGAAGATGATGTTAAAACAAGGTATAAATTAAAACCCATTAAACCCATGTGTACATACATATTCAGTTGATGTTTTGTTTTAAAGAAGATGATGACTGAGTTTTTATTCCATGTACTGGTCCAATGTCTTAAATTAAATGATCAACTAATATGTGTTTTAAATTGATAAGAACTGAAGTTTAAAAGAAAAACATGATTTTTGGATAGTACTCTGCGTGAGTTATTTGAAAAAGAAATCATTTAAACTTGGTTTTAATTATTTAAAAGTATGTTCTTTTATCTAAAATTTTATTTATTGTATCTAAAATACACTATATGAATCATACATCAACATATATAACAGAATGTATAAAAATAATAAATGTATATTATAAGTAATTTGTGGAAACAATAAATACTAGGAACATTACCTAACCTATAAATATTAATGGATTGTTATGTGATATTTTAATTATCTAGGGTACCCGTTTCCGTCCATTCGGAATCCTTTTCCCCAATCTTTACTCGTGCGTTCTTACAAGAAAGCGCAACGCAATCAATGTGAGTATACATGACCCATTTTTCCATTTTAACACTTTTGGGTGCAATATGTATTCTATATCAAACACACTATCCACTTCAAACAGCTTTATGCACACTCTATCCAAATTTCATGTGATACATTTGATTTATGTTATACATGTTATGCTATTGTAAACTCTCATGACTATGTGTTCATTAACTTTGCAAGCCTCCCCTAACAATGGTAGCGCTATAGGTTGAGAAACGCCCCTCCCGTTATTTTGGCGGGTATTGTTAGGTTAATCTATGTTAAAACCATCTCATTCATTGGGATAGGCATGTTAATTGCGTTAAACTTTGTTTTGGACACATAGAGTAACATCGTTTCGAGTATATACTGTTAATATGATCATGTTATTCACATTTGGATATGAGAAACATTTATACAAATTATTATGCTATGTATCAAACTTGTATACTCGCCAACATTTTTTTTGTTGATTTCATTTAATACATGTTGCAGGTTGAAATTGTGCAAGATTCAAGAAAACAAGCTAGGATGGCTTTAGATACCCATTTTAGCAAATAAAGAATTGTTTGAATTTATGTTTGTTAATTTGAAACATTGTATTTCATTTTAGTTTCAATGAAATGGAATAAATTTATATTGTCACAATAGTGTTATGATGTTTTGAGCAATTTGTTCGTCTCATCCCGATGTTTCCACCATCGGTTGGGGTGTGACAGATTGGTATCAGAGCCATAACTATAGGGAATTAGGAATTGCTATACTTTTCCCTAGTCTATAGTAGGAATACTCTGATACCAGATTGGTATCAGAGCCATATTTATAGGGAATTAGGAATGCCTTGCCTAGTCTATAGTTTAAGAGCTTATTAAGATTGGTATCAGAGCCATATTTATAGGGAATTAGGAATGCCTTGCCTAGTCTATAGTTTAAGAGCTAATAATTCACTATGTTTTGCTTAAAACAACTTCCTTTCTATCTTCTTTGCTTCCCTCTACTTTCTTGGACTCTTAATATACATGCCTTTCCTAAGGCTAACACAATACACACTTGGAGGCTTTGAAGACACTCTTACAACACAATCGAAATGACTCACCAAAATAGGGGTGATTCCCACATTTGGTGATGACTTTCACTCAGCTATACTTTGAATTTTGCACGAAACCTACCCTCAAGTTAGGAGTGATATCCAAATCTTGAAGGGAATTTCCATTTCATACTCTAGTGGACCCTTATCTTTTGATAAGTACCAACCACGTTAGGGTACGATGTTATCAAGTTAGAGGTGAAACTCGCATCTTGTTAACTAGTCCCACTCTTTGATTTTCAATCTCGCCAAAGTTTCGATTTTCCCAATCGATTAAGGACGTGTAGTAACTGGAAGGACAAATATCGTTAGTCGCTTCTCGATGAGAGTATTTGTCTATTAGGCCAAAGCACGTTTCCTTAATTCGAAAAGGACTTCGATTTACTTTGGAATAGTCTCATGTTACGTTCCGTGACAATCCATGTTTTACGTTAAATCTCTTTTATGCTATCTCAATTTTTATGTGTTTTACATTTGTACGATATATCATTTCAATCTAATACATGCATGCTAATACGTTATATTGGATTCGTGTCGTTGGGTTATTCTTATGTGATGAACTTGTCCTTGAACCCACACCTTAACATGTATAGCACTATGCGTAGTGCTATAGGAGTAGCGCACCACCCGTGAACGTGAGGTCATGTTAAGTCATTCAATTGCGGTACACGATGGGTGGACATGTTTATTCACATGCCAGTGATACGTTAATCTTGTTAACTAAGTATGTCATGTGGATTGTTCTAATTTTTTTTATGCTTATACTCATATTCCCAAAAATGGAAGCTTAACATCAAGATAGGAGTGATTTCTTTACCTTGACGATTAGCTCCGCTCACTTTTCAACTTCACCAATGAGCTAGGAGTGATTTCCTTACCTCGGAGGTAGTTACCAACTCTTCTTCGTTCTCAATGAAACTTTATATTTGAACGGTACTTTCACTTCAAGCTTTGAGACACGAATCGCACTATCTTCGCAATCTAAAATGAAAAATAATAATACCCTCTTATGAACAAACTAAATTTATGATGTTTTCATTCTGCATGTGACACTACGTGAAATTCATGATTATGCTATGTGAAACTAGTTGAACCTTTTTTATGACGATGGATTTGTAACGGATAGGAGGCGAGTGGCAAAACAAACTTTTCCTCAAAAAAAGCAAAAGGCTAGGTTTATATATAAACCAAAGATGAACAAATTTGGAGCTGGTACTTCTGGAACGAAGAAGGATGATCAAACATCTAGTAGCGGCCAGCCAACGGTCAAAGTGACAAACTCGTTTCAAGCTTTAGCTGAGGATGAAGATGGAGATGCATTGAAGGATGATAATGTTAATGTTACTAAGTCGGTACCAATAGGAAGTTGTAAAAAGGATGATGAGGTCATGGAGCAGCTTCAAACTGAAATTTCTGATTATATGAGTGCTGATACGAATGGGAGAACTTCTGAGGGGGCAAGCACTCCCGGTTTAGTTGGTGTTAATGGATAGTATGGCGGTCTGGAACATAAGGGGATTGAACCTTCCCCTGAAACAAAGAGAGGTTCGGATGCTTATTTCTGAGAAGCGGCTTAAAGTTTGTGCTATTTTGGAATCGCATGTTTCTGTTTCTAATCTTGATAGAGTTTGTAAGAATGTGTTTCGTTCGCGGGATTGGACATCTAATGGTGCTTGTTGTGCTCGTGGTACTAGAATTATTATCGGCTGGAACAATAATGTGGTGGATCTCATGGTTATAGCTCAAACGGATCAGGTAATTCATGTACAGATTCGTTCTAAGTCTGATGCCAAAAAAAATTTCTGTTCTTTCGTCTATGCTGAGAATAAATATCAAGATAGAAGGGACCTTTGGGAAAATTTAAATAGACATAAGTTGTTTGTGGCTGATAGGCCTTGGGTGGTGCTAGGGGATTTCAACTCTGCATTATCGTTGGATGATTGCCTGGTTGGTTCGTCTGCTATTTCGGTTGGTATGCGAGAGTTTTATCAGTGTGTTCAGCATAATGAGTTGTATACTTGGAACCAAAAACCGAAACATGGTGTGGGTATTTTGAAAAAGATTGATAGAGTTATGGGCAACATTCACTTTCTAGATGAGTATCCGGATGTCTTTGTTTTGTATCACCCATTTCGAGTCTCGGATCACACTCCTTGTATTGTCAACCTTTTTACGCTAAAATATAATTGGCCAAAACCTTTTAAATTTGCGAACTTCTTGGTTAATAAAGAAGGCTTCTTGGATAGTGTGAATGAAGTTTGGTCAAAAAACGGTGCAAGGTGTTTCTATGTACTCGGTTGTAAGGAAACTTACTTTCTTGAAAACTCCAATGAGACGTCTTCTTTTTAGACAAGGTAACCTTCACGATCGTGTCAATCTGTTAAGGAAAAAGCTGGATGAGATTCATATGGCTATTGATGCTAACCCGTTCGATATTTCTCTTAGAGAATCTGAATCTAAGTGTCTTCAAGAGTTTCAAACTGCTGCTTATGATGAAGAATGTTTTATGAAGCAGAAATCTAAAGCAGAATGGTTGGCAGCTGGTGACTCGAACACGAAGTATTTCCATAATTGTGTCAAAATGAGAAATGCTTGCATGAAGATTCATAGCATTCAAGATGTGTTTGGTAATCGATTCGATGGTGATGATGTGTATGGGGCTATGGTTTCACACTATACGGAGTTCTTGGGTGTGCAGGATCAGGTGGATTCTTTACCAAGTAATTTTATTTTTCCTAATGTGCTGGATCCGATTGCTGCCAGTAATATGGTGCGTCCAGTGACTCGTGAAGAGGTTAAAAATGCGATGTTTTCTATAGGTGAGAATAAGGCTCCGGGCCCGGATGGGTATACATCGGCATTTTTTAAAAATTCTTGGGAGATTGTGGGTGATGAGGTTACAAAAGCGATCCGAGATTTTTTTGAAAATGGTAAAATTCTGCAGCAAATCAACCACACGATTATAGCTCTTGTCCCGAAAGTTCTTACGCCTAATTCAGTGGTTGATTACCGTCCGATTTCTTGCTGCAATGTGATTTATAAATGCATTAGTAAAATCTTAACGGATAGAATCAAAGGTAGTTTGGATGTGCTTGTTGATATAAACCAGTCGGCTTTTGTGCCGGGTAGAAAGATCTCTGACAATATTTTACTAACTCAAGAGTTGATGCACAATTATCATCTAAGGATTGGTCCGCCGAGATGTTCGTTCAAAATTGACATACAAAAGGCATATGACACGGTTAGCTGGTCTTTCCTTGAAAGTATTCTTCGTGCATTCGGGTTCCACCATAAGATGGTGGATTGGATCATGGTGTGTGTTACCACTGTGTCTTATTCGTTGAGCATTAATGGTAACCTTTATGGGTTTTTCAAAGGTAAAAGAGGGTTGCGGCAGGGGGATCCAATATCGCCCTATCTTTTTACATTGGTGATGGAGGTCTTATCGTTATTACTCAAAGATGCAGCCAGTAAAAGTAATGCGTTTAGATACCATATTCATTGCAAAAAACAAAAGATTATTAATGTCTCTTTTGCGGATGACTTGTTTATGTTTGCAAATGGTGATTTAGCATCGGTTAAAGTGTTAAGGGATGCGCTTCAGCAGTTCACAAAGATCTCGGGTCTAGTCCCTAGTATGCCAAAGAGTACGGTTTATTTTGGAAATGTTCCCCAGCCGATTAAGCATGATATTCTTCACATTATGCCATTCAAAGAGGGTAAGCTTCCTGTTCGTTACTTGGGAGTTCCTTTAATATCTACTAAACTCTCTTACAAGGATTGCAAAATATTAGTTGAAAAAATGGATAAAAAGATTGATAACTGGATGACGAGATCGTTATCTTTTGCGGGTAGGCTGCAGTTGGTTAACTCGGTTCTTTCAGCTATGCACATATACTGGGCTACAGTTTTTCTCTTGCCAGCTAAATTAGTAAGTGATCTTGAAAGACGTATGCGTGCATTCTTATGGACTGGTAAGTATCAGCAGAATGTCCGACCGAAGGTTGCTTGGAAGGTAGTTTGTCTTCCCAAAAGTGAGGGTGGGTTGGGTGTTCGATGCATTGCGGATGTCAATAAAGCTCTAATTTCGTCTCATATTTGGAGTTTGCTGACTAATAGAAAATCGCTATGGGTTCAATGGGTTCACATCTATAAAATTAAGGGTAAAAGTTTCTGGGAACTTCCTTGCAGGGGTAGTATGACATGGGGTTGGAGGAAAATTCTTGCTTTACGTGATTTACTTCGGCCTTATATGTGGAAGTCTATCGGTAATGGCACTAATACAAATGTGTGGAGCGATACTTGGTGTAGTGCATGTCCGATCTGTGCTTATGTCAGTCCGAGAAATATTGCTAATGCGGGTTTTAATCTGCAATCTACTGTGGCTGAGCTGGTGGATTCTAGCGGTAATTGGAGGTGGCCGGTTGCTTGGTTTGATTTGTTTCCGGTTTTACTTAATATTCAGGCTCCGGTTATTCATGATGCACAGGACCGATTAGTTTGGATTAATTCTGAGGGAAAAGCATGCCATTTTTCATCATGGGAGGTATGGAATAATATTCGTCATCGTGAGAATAGCGTTGCTTGGTTCAATATGGTTTGGTTTAAACAGTGTATTCCGAGACACTCATTTAATTTGTGGCTGGTTATTAGAAATAAACTTAAAACTCAAGATAGATTGTCCATTTGGGAGGCGGGTAGTGCAACGAATCTGAACCTCATGTGTTGCCCTTTGTGTAATCATGGTAGGGACTCGAGGGACCATTTGTTCTTTGAATGCTCATACTCTTTGGAGGTGTGGGATAGTATTAGGGATATGGCGGGTATGGGTGACGTTAATGGCCGATGGATTGACATAATGGAATGGATGAATGATAACTCTAATATTCAACGACCGGGTGACGTTACAAGCAGACTTGTGGTTTCAGCAGCGTCTTATTTTGTATGGCAAGAAAGAAATACCAGGCTTTTCTCTCGGAACCAACGTACAGCGGGGATTTTGGCTCAGGAGATCATCAATATCGTACGTATGCGTCTCATGACTATCAAATTCAAGCAGGGTTATGTGAGCAGAACTTTTCTTGAGAAGTGGAAGATTCCGACCAGTAACTTGGTCATCGATCCTGGCTAGATAGTTGTTAGTGTGTGTTGTATGGGCCGGTTTAGTGGGCTTGGGTTATGTCTTTCTGGTTGTTATGTTGGTAGTTATTTTTGGGGTTTGGTTGTTTCTTGTTTTTTATTCTAGTCTTGGTATGCCAAGTCTAGCGGGTGTGTAACAGTTCAGTTGCACTTGTGTGCTTTTTTGTTGGTTATAAAATTTACCGGGGTAACCCCTTTACCCAAAAAAAACTAGTTGAACCTTTTATATGCTATGTGAAACTAATTGAACCTTTTGTATGCTATTTGAAACTACATGATATGTGACGCATTCATGAAAACAATTTTACTTAAACAAAACACTATGATCAAGTCTCATCCATCCTACGTTTCTTTTGAATTTTAGAAGCCTTCCTTTTAGATTTCGAGGACGAAATCTCCTAAAGTAGGGGAGACTGTAACATACGTCAAAATGGATTCCTGAAATCCGACCCGTTTTTAAAATCTGGATCCTAACCTTCAAAACCTCAGAATTTTTCGCAAAATGAATAACCAGTTAAAGGATTTTTTTTATGGATCAAAATAATATTTTACTTAATATATATATAGGCAAAAGATCAAATACAAATAATCTTAACATACTAAACATACAAATTGAAGGAAAACCCAAAAAGACAAGGTGGCATTTTTGTAATTACCACCAACTATCAAAATTACAACCAAAAATACCTAAAAAAACACAAATTTTTTTTTTTTAACATTTTTTATAAAAAATCGCTACATTTTTTTTTTTTTTTTTTGCTGCTACTAAAAGTAGCGATTTTTTAATAAAAAATGTTAAAAAAATAAAATAAAATAATTTGTGTGTTTTTTTTTTATTTTTTTAGATTTTTTTAGGTTTTTTGGGGGTTTAGTTTTTGGCATTTTAGCTTGGGTGGGGGGGGGGGGGGGGGGGTTAGGTTTTTTTTAGGTTTTTGGGGGGTGGGGGGGGGGTAGGTTTTTTTTTAGGTTTTTTTTGGGGGGGGGGGTTAGGTTTTTTTAGGTTTTTTGGGGGGGGGGGGGTGGGGGGGGTAGGTTTTTTTTTAGGTTTTTGGGGGGTGGGGGGTTTAGGTTTTTTTTGGAGGGGGGGAGTGGTTAGGTTTTTTTAGGTATATTTGTAGAGTAAATTTGATAGTTATTGATAATTACAAAAATGCCACCTTGTCTTTTTGAGTTTTCCTTCAATTTGTATGTTTAGTATGTTAAGATTATTTGTACAAGAACTTTACCCTATATATATATAGTCAACATTTAAACTAATAATTTATAATTTAGAAAAGAATGGTAATGCAAACCTTATTATTTGCTTCGTACTCAATATATACTTTATGTATGTATGAAGTGTGCTTTGTATATATAAATAAATCCATCATTTAAATTAAAGGTCCCCACTTAAATTACTAGGAGTCATATACACATCACCTTTGAAACCCTTCTTCCAAGTTTGCCGCCAAACTCAGTTACGTGACAACCATAACTTCCTTTTACACTTTCGCTGATTTTTCGGGATCGTTACGCGTTTCTTTTTTTTTCGATCAATCACAAATCCTTTCCATACTTGCGTGACTTGTGAAACCTATATAAATACCACCACCTGCCTTTGTCTCGACACCACAACATCCTTTCGAACACCCTTTGCACCTTGTCAGAGAAGTCGAGTCGCCAAACGTGAAGTCGCCGGAGTTTAGAGGTTTCACCGGAGCCGCTCATCGGAGTTCACGACGGAGGCGCCTGACACTCGTTTCGGTATACCTTCGCCCTTGTTCGTTTTTTTTTTCTCTGTTGAAATAATATTACGTTCTGTTCCAGTGGTGTTTACCGTTTCCGAAGAAGTCGGGGGTCACGGGTTCGACCCGGCCCCCATGCATCTGTTTACTCTTTTAAAAATTCATATCTTGTTGATGTTTTTCTTTTAAAATGAAGAAGATGATGTTAAAACAAGGTATAAATTAAAACCCATTAAACCCATGTGTACATACATATTCAGTTGATGTTTTGTTTTAAAGAAGATGATGACTGAGTTTTTATTCCATGTACTGGTCCAATGTCTTAAATTAAATGATCAACTAATATGTGTTTTAAATTGATAAGAACTGAAGTTTAAAAGAAAAACATGATTTTTGGATAGTACTATGCGTGAGTTATTTGAAAAAGAAATCATTTAAACTTGGTTTTAATTATTTAAAAGTATGTTCTTTTATCTAAAATTTTATTTATTGTATCTAAAATACACTATATGAATCATACATCAACATATATAACAGAATGTATAAAAATAATAAATGTATATTATAAGTAATTTGTGGAAACAATAAATACTAGGAACATTACCTAACCTATAAATATTAATGGATTGTTATGTGATATTTTAATTATCTAGGGTACCCGTTTCCGTCCATTCGGAATCCTTTTCCCCAATCTTTACTCGTGCGTTCTTACAAGAAAGCGCAACGCAATCAATGTGAGTATACATGATCCATTTTTCCATTTTAACACTTTTGGGTGCAATATGTATTCTATATCAAACACACTATCCACTTCAAACAGCTTTATGCACACTCTATCCAAATTTCATGTGATACATTTGATTTATGTTATACATGTTATGCTATTGTAAACTCTCATGACTATGTGTTCATTAACTTTGCAAGCCTCCCCTAACAATGGTAGCGCTATAGGTTGAGAAACGCCCCTCCCGTTATTTTGGCGGGTATTGTTAGGTTAATCTATGTTAAAACCATCTCATTCATTGGGATAGGCATGTTAATTGCGTTAAACTTTGGTTTGGGCACATAGAGTAACATCGTTTCGAGTATATACTGTTAATATGATCATGTTATTCACATTTGGATATGAGAAACATTTATACAAATTATTATGCTATGTATCAAACTTGTATACTCGCCAACATTTTTTTTGTTGATTTTATTTTAATACATGTTGCAGGTTGAAATTGTGCAAGATTCAAGAAAACAAGCTAGGATGGCTTTAGATACCCATTTTAGCAAATAAAGAATTGTTTGAATTTATGTTTGTTAATTTGAAACATTGTATTTCATTTTAGTTTCAATGAAATGGAATAAATTTATATTGTCACAATAGTGTTATGATGTTTTGAGCAATTTGTTCGTCTCATCCCGATGTTTCCGCCATCGGTTGGGGTGTGACACTAAACCTTACCATCCATTTACTCGGGAGTTGACAGATCATTTTACTATTACATTTGAGTTGTTGATTTTGAATTCATATAGCGGATGCTATGGTTTGTGAAAACTCGTTTACATATTCCGATCGATCGTTTGAGGATCTTATTAGTCAAAACTCCTCTTTTGTGAAACCCCTGTTAACTGGATTACACTAGACTATACGTCAAATACGTCTTGCACCTTTGACACCAAATGCTAAAAGCACACACTTTTTAACCATAGGATTCGGGTTGTTATATATTCTTGGACTCACCTGATGTGAGTAAGGGTTGATTCGGTTTGGTGATTATCTACCTCGGTGTTATTCATATACATACACGTGTGACGTAACCATAAGGAGTTAAGGTAGTACAAATTTCGAGGACGAAATTTTCTTAACGGGGGGAGAATGTGACAACTGTCAAATTTGCATGCATCCGTACGTTTAATTAATATTGATTTATGCTTAATGACTGTGCTTAATTACAACTGTTGATTAAACTGCTTTCTGATTTCTAATGCATACATACACATGCATCACATTCATACTGTCACTCCATTTATGACACACAACCTTTAGTGGCAAACTTGATGCACAAAGCACAGTTAGCACAGGGAGCGGATAACCCAGAAACATTGCTGACAATACCAGCACATAGACAGACAATATATTGAGGCCCAGTATGAGCCAGAGACAAGGTACTACTCTAGTAGGGAGTGTAGGGAAGTAAGGACCATAAAACTGCGTCACTAGGTGATAACTTAGGTGCCGGAAAGTGCCTAAAACCCACTTAAACTGCAGAATTCTGCATTTATAAACAAAATTCAGCATTTAAACATGCTAGTCACTTGCAAAAATATGGCAAAATGGTCATGTATGCTTTCCTAAGTGCCGGGAATTGAAAGTGTCACAAAAAGTTACATAAAGGACACTTTACGATATAATTTAGCACTTTAACGGAACGGTATATAACCGAACAACCGGACATTACCCGGAACACAAAAATATTGTTAAAAACATTGTTTCACTTTTTCTGAGCTAGTTATGGTCCCCGAGCACTATAACACCCTACATAATACACGGTACACACTAAACACTAGACATAGCATCCAACTTCCACTAATTAACTTATTTACCCATCAAATATTACACTTAACCCCCCCCCCTCTCTCATTTACGGTTATGAGTGGCCCACCAAGATCACCACAATCTTCCTAGATCTTGTTTAAATCTTCTTGGGATTATATTAGATTATGTATGGTACTTGTGGAGACATATGATCCCTTGGGTAATAGAGATTAGAGATTTATAAATAACCATCATTTTCATCATCCTCACAACTTCATCACTCCTTCTCTCTCCCTCTCAAGAGCTTGCGGCCGAACACCCCTCTTTGCACATCACCCTTTTCGATTTTCATTCATCCAATCCAAGGTTGTAATAAGGTGCACAAAGGCGAATCACGAAGTGTGGAACTCACGGATCATCAAGGACCTCTCTCGTATGCTTTTATCCACTCATTTTCTCTAGTGTTTCTTCCCTAGCTTTAAGCTAGTTGTAAGTGTTGGGTTTTTCACATGTTTATCAAAGTATTTTATCCATATAAAATAAAAACGCAGCGGAAATAATTATTTTAAAACATGTTACTTAAAAGATATAAAACTCATTTTATATGTAAAACCCAATCCCGGATCCATATACGAACATGCATGCTATCAAAATAAAACACAACCATAGAGTGTTTAGAATACTACCTTCCAAGGAGTAAAGAGAAATGAAACGAATGATGCTTCTTGAACGGTTGCCTTCAAGTGTAGAAGACCTCAAGCTTGTATACCCCAAGCCTTCCAACAAACACTACGATTGTAGCTAGGATTTCAACACTAAAATTCAAAACCGAACACTTGAATGATACTTATGATGACCGAAAATTAGAGAGCTATTTCTCTAGTTCTTGCAAGTTCATCTCTTGCATTTTTGTCATACAAGTATTTATAGAGCCATGAGAGAGAATTGCCACCCACCATGACCAATCATGTGCCAACTTACACATGCAAGTGCATGAAACCCCATTGGACCAAAAGTCTTGGTTAGACCACCCAATCACATCCTCTCTAACACATGCAAAAGCATGAATTGTGATTGGATCAAGATCTCATCTTGGTAAGACAAAAGGGGGGGGGGGGCACTTATTTATAAAAAAAAATTTCTTTTATAAAATTCAAGTCTTGGTTTATATATTTATAACTTTTATAAATATAACACTACATAAATGCAAGACTTTATACAACCTTTTAAAATGTTATTTAACCCATTAAATAACAAAATAAAATATTCTCTCAAAATAAATTATCCATATAATTTATTAGTTTTTCAAGTGTAATTATTTAGAACACCAATTTCTAAATATTGTAAGTGTTAATATTTATTTGTTTGATCATATCACAAATAAATAATATAAGTGTTTGTCTAGCTTGTTATTGGGTATGACTCGACTTGGATCATAACGTACTAGCCACATCAATTTAATATGTGTCTTGGGCATATAGAGTCCAACAATCTCCCACTTGCACAAGATACATAGAAGATTGATGCAAGTAGTAAATGACGCCTAACTACGGTTTACTACCCCCAATACGTATGACTATATTTGTCATTCAATAACATCATCCCTTTCAAGTCCCTTACTTGAACATGATTTAGGTGAATCTATCATTTATCCTTTCGTTACAGATGTCATGTCAAATCCAGAGACATAGAGTGATCACTCTCTGTTGATTTAACTTTAGCAGGCCTTAGACATCTTACTCTCAACGAATAAGAGGAACAAATCCCGTCTTGACTACATACGTCTCTCACAATCACCTTGTACCACACCTGAGCTTAGCCTTATGTACTGTCATATTACTGACAGCGAAGAAATAAGTCAAGGTACAATATTTGGTGAATATCAAGACCCAATATGTATCTCAGGTCTGAGGATACTATGATATTCTCCTTTACTCAAATTTACTTATGATCAATCACAGATGATTCCATGCAGTAATATTTGAGAGCGAGTCAGTCCAATATTTGTATCCCACAAATATCTATGAACCTTGGTAGCAACACTTTGCTCTATATTCATACCTAATGAATATCCACCAATCCAAGTTCATAATAGTCTTACATTCATATTTGTTCCCACAAGTATGATCGACTAAGGACATTTAGAATAAGTAACTTATTCACGGATTTAAACATGCTAAAATGGAACATAACTCAAAATACCATAAAGAGTTATAATAACAGTTGTTCCAATATCCAAATACAAAATAGATCATATCCAATCACTAGAATATCGAAGTCCTAAGGCACAAGTATGACCCTTTCATGCTTTGCCCATTCAAGGAGCTTCGTGAGTGGATCCGCAATATTTTGATCAGTGTGAACTTTGCGAATACATATCTTTACCTTTTTCAACTTCATCCCTTATGTAGTTGAAATTCCGCTCAATGTGCTTAGTCTTTTGATGTGCACGAGGTTCCTTGATTTGAGCAATCGCACCATCGTTATCACAAAGGTCTCTAGGGTCCTGAATGGTATGGACTACCCCTAGATCGGCAATAATTTAAGTGGTAGATCCACATGAATCATCTCGATCAATGAAGCGGCGATGTATTCTGATTCTGTAGTGGACAATGCTACCCTGATTGTGATCGAGAACCATCTCGATCAATGTGGAAACTCGTATCCATGTAACCCTTTACAACGACTTCCGAAACTCGCATCCCTGTAACCTTTTACAACGAGTTCTTTTTCACCAGATCCATATATTAGAAACATATCCTTAGTCCTTCTAAGGTATTTCAATATACTTTCTAACAGTCACCCATTGACCATTACTCGCTGGTATCTTCTCGTCATGACTAAAGCGCATGACATGTCCGGTCCAGTGCATATCATTACATACATAATGAATCCTATAGCTATCGCATATGGGATTCCTTTCATTCTTTCTCGCTCATCCTTTGAGCTTGGACATTGAGACGCACTCAATATTGTCCTCTCTTGAATAGGTACCAAACCTTTCTTAGAGTTCTCTATCTTGAACCTTTTCAAGACTTTGTCAATGTATGCACTTTAGTTTAAACCTATCAAGCGCCTTGATCTATCCCTATAGATCTTTATTCCCAAAATATAGGCGACTTCACCATGATCCTTAATGGAAAAACTACTTCCAAGCTAGGTTTTTACACCTTCCATGGTTGGAATGTCATTTCCAAATAGTAGAATGTCATCGACATACAATATTAAGAAAGTGATGATGCTCCCACTAGCCTTCTTAAAACACAAGCTTTATCGACGTTCATGATGAATCCATATTCCCTAATCTCTTCATAAAAAAAACGGTGATTTCAACTTCTAGATGCTTGTTTCAATCCATAGATTGATTTCTTTAACTTGCATACTTTGTCAGGATGTTTTGGATCGACAAAACCTTCAGGCTTAACTATATAGACATCTTCCTCAAGATATCTATTAAGGAAAGCCATTTTGACATCCATTTGCCAAATCTCATAATTATATTATGCAGGTATGGCAAATAATATCCTTATTGACTTTAGCATCGCCACAGGCGAAAAAGTCTCATCATAATCAACCCCTTGAGTTTGAGTGAAACCTTTTGCTATAAGTCTCTCTTTATAAGTATCCAATTTACCATGCATATCTGTTTTCTTCCTGAAAACCCACTTATCTCCAACGACTTTGGAGTTAAGAGGTAGTACAACCAATTCCCATACTTGGTTGTCATACATGGATTGCATCTCTACGTTCATAGCTTCAAGCCATTTGTCGCAATCAGATTTTGACATTGCATCATGGTATGTGGTAGGTTCACCCGAATCTACCACGTAGCATCCATCCATGAAAAATCCATATCTTTCAGGTGGACTACTAATTCTACCAGGTCTGCGAACGTTTTGTGTGTAATGATCAACCACTTGATCGTTTTCAACAACCTCTTGTTGAGCGCTAGTATCAACCAAACGTGTATCGGCTTGTGGTTCTTGATCCTCATCAAGTTCCACTGTTCTACTAGCTCCTTCCATAAGGAACTTAGCTTCCAAGAACTTAGCCTTTCGAGCAACAAATACCTTTTGCTCTGTTGGATCGTAGAATTAATATCCTATACCATCTTTAGGATATCCTACGAAGATACACTTAGTGGATCGGACTTCCAATTTTTTTGGGGTGTATTGCTTCATATAAGCTTTACAACCCATACCTTCAAATATGATAATGATGGAGCCCTTCCATGCAATATTTCAAAAGGTGTCTTATCCACTTTCTTGGTTGGACCATACGGGCCACGGAGAGCAAAGCGTAACCCCAAAGTGATAGAGATAATGCGCTCCTAGCCATCATAGATCGAACCATATCTAATAGAGTTCGACTCCTCCTCTATCGAAACGAAGAACCTTAAAAGAGTTGATTTTGTACTTCACCTTTTGAAGACTTTGAACATTTCAAAACTTCAACTTTGTGTCTTAGCAAGTACACATAACCATAACTACTATAGTTGTCGGTAAAAATAATGAAGTATCTTTCACCATTCCTAGTCATTAGCTTAAAAGGATCACATACATTCGAATGTATGATACCTAATAAATCTTTTGCCATTTCCCACTAAGGGATTACTTGGTCATTTTATCTTGTAAATAAGATTCGCATGTATCAAATGAACCAATTTCATTTGTTTCCAAAAGACAATTCTTTCGAAGTGTTTACATGCGACATCTGTTTATATGACCAAGGCGATAATGCCAAGGATAGGTCTTACTCAAATCCATATTGAGTTTCTTGGTGATTGCTTGGTACATTAAACTATCAAATGATGTATTATTATGAACCAATTCATAACTACCATTTGAAGGGATAGTTTTAAAGTAAAACATGTCATTCATCGAAATATAAATGTCATTGTTTACAAACTTTAAGTCAAAACCATATTGTCTTATAAGGGAAACTTGAATAATGTTCCTAGTCAAACTAGGAGCATTCAAGACATTTTAAAACAATTTCCAAACCATTTGGAAGTTTCAAAACATAGTCTCCTTTCTTGTAATGTTTATTTCTTTTGAACCTTTTGCAACGAATTGCAAACATGAGTTCCACATCCGGTATCTAATACCCATGTGTTAGAAGAAATAACATTAAGGTCAATATGTATCATTAAGATTGTACCTGAGGTTTGCCTAGCATCCCTCAACTCTTTGAGATAGGTTGGACAATTCCTATTAAATGCCCTATCTCACCACACTCAAAGCATGGATCGTTCATGGCAACCTTTGCCTTCTTCTCTTTTGGTTTCGGTGGTTTCGCTTTAGTCTTTCTAATCATTTCCCTTTGAATTACCCGTTTCCATTTTCAACATTTGCTTTGGTGTCGGGGTGATGCCCTTTCTAGTTGCCACCCTCATTGATCGTTAGAATGGATAAAACCCTTTTATCCATATTGAGCCTTTCGAGGTGATCAATGTGGCTTTTCATCTTAAAGACATAAGATGAGTCCGATTGGGTTTCCTCCATTCGACATGCATGAAGCGCTCGAACCGTTTCGAAGCGTTCTACCCTTAGGAACATTTCCTACAATTGGGTAATCATGTCGTATGCTCATGATGTTCAAAAATCCTTTTGAATCTCGGGAATCATAATTCCTAACATGAGACAAGAGGTTTGCATAGTATCCTTGATATACTTAATCCAATCGTTATAGGCATCCTTATCTTCCATAAGATGTTCATCGGGATTAGGATCGTTCAACACATAGGATATCTTTTCTTACTTGAGAACGATTCTTAAGTTTCGATATTAATCCATAAAGTGTTTTGATTGAAACGATCCTTTTAAGGATTGTTTTTAGTGATAGGTTACGGACGGTTTGGGTAATATTGTTAGCGGCCATCTACAAAATTTAACAAGGTTCAATTTTAGTATTTTCGATATTATTATATTTTAATCATTAATACCCTTTTGTGTCTCATAGACAATTAATAATTAAAATCTAGAATCCAACGTTACATTTAAATATTGGTTAGGTGACCTTTATCCCTCTATTTAAATTAACAAGGTAGTCAACGTTTGACAATTGCAACTCTTTGCAACTTCTAGCCATATGGGATCGGTTAAACATCTTTATGTTTAGTTGGCATGTTTAATCCCATCAACACCTTTGTTCCCCATGCTTCGGTGACCCTAAGTTCATGGTTTCCAAATCAAGTCGTCCAACTTACACACACGTGTGAGTTTATACACATAAGTGGTTAGGTGACCTTTATCCCACAAACATGGTAAACCCACCTCAAATATACAAGTTCCCTCAAATGTGGTTAGGTGACCTTTATCCCACAATAAGAGTTCCCAAGTGATTCGAGTGTTGTATAAAAGGATGGTGTTTGACTTGTTTTTATAAAAGGGATTTTGAGTTTTCAAAATTCTAGTTTAGAAAACTTTATGTACCATACATTTGCATGCATTCAAATCCTTGGTACTTTTGTGAAAATAAATTTTCAAGGTTCTTTTTGATAAAACCCATTTTATTATAAAATCATTAATTTTTAATAACCTTTTATTAACCAATTTTAATGATTTTTTAAAGAACCATTTTTAAGCTTGTTGTTGATTATTAGTTTGTTAAGCATGCATATCCAAATATCATCCAAACAATAAAATAAGCAACCACACAAGCATAACACACATATCATTAGGTGCATAACCATAGCCAACTATTTTGACAACACTTGTTAGCCGAAACAAGTGTGCCAAAAGGTCCTTCCTAAGGGGTGAATATTTACACAAGCGATGTGTCGTTGAACTCCCACTTGATCCCGCATCCAAATGCTTCAAGTCTCCCTTTTGTGTTGTGATTTCTCCACTTTCTTTGAGCTTCCAAAATGTACTTTAATTCAGCTCCAAACTCCTTTGGGCTCCGAAAATGTGTTTTGGTTTTTGGGCTAAAATCCCATTAAGAACTATTAAGTCCTTTAGGCCCGAAATTAGCCAAAACCAAAACCGCATTTTTGTGTGCATCTTCTTTTACAAAATATATCCTAATACATTTTTTTCCAGGTAAAATAAAATGCACCTAATCTATTTATTTTACATACCAAATGAAAATAAATAAATTACATAACTTTACAAATGGAAGAACCAAAAATAATAATTATTACAACCTTTGAAATAATTAAATACAAATCACAAACACAAATATTCAACATATTCACACAAGGTCATGGCTAGGTTATGAACACCAATATATATATATTCACATATATAAAATTCAAGAAGCAAAATGGTTTCCTTTTTACAACCTACTTTTCGGTCAAGAATGAAAAAAACCGAAAAAGTGGGTTTTTGTCCAAACAAACAAATCATCCAAATGACATAATTTTTCAAGATACTTTTATGCATGTATTAAAATAATCTTGAAAAACAAAAGGATAACCATATATAAAATTTCGGCCATAGGGTTTTTCCCAAACCCAAAACCCGAAGATTTCATATCCTATGAAGCATGCATTCATATAAGCGGCTCTGATACCACTGTTGGGTTTTTCACATGTTTATCAAAGTATTTTATCCATATAAAATAAAAACGCAGCGGAAATAATTATTTTAAAACATGTTACTTAAAAGATATAAAACTCATTTTATATGTAAAACCCAATCCCGGATCCATATACGAACATGCATGCTATCAAAATAAAACACAACCATAGAGTGTTTAGAATACTACCTTCCAAGGAGTAAAGAGAAATGAAACGAATGATGCTTCTTGAACGGTTGCCTTCAAGTGTAGAAGACCTCAAGCTTGTATACCCCAAGCCTTCCAACAAACACTACGATTGTAGCTAGGATTTCAACACTAAAATTCAAAACCGAACACTTGAATGATACTTATGATGACCGAAAATTAGAGAGCTATTTCTCTAGTTCTTGCAAGTTCATCTCTTGCATTTTTGTCATACAAGTATTTATAGAGCCATGAGAGAGAATTGCCACCCACCATGACCAATCATGTGCCAACTTACACATGCAAGTGCATGAAACCCCATTGGACCAAAAGTCTTGGTTAGACCACCCAATCACATCCTCTCTAACACATGCAAAAGCATGAATTGTGATTGGATCAAGATCTCATCTTGGTAAGACAAAAGGGGGGGGGGGGGCACTTATTTATAAAAAAAATATTTCTTTTATAAAATTCAAGTCTTGGTTTATATATTTATAACTTTTATAAATATAACACTACATAAATGCAAGACTTTATACAACCTTTTAAAATGTTATTTAACCCATTAAATAACAAAATAAAATATTCTCTCAAAATAAATTATCCATATAATTTATTAGTTTTTCAAGTGTAATTATTTAGAACACCAATTTCTAAATATTGTAAGTGTTAATATTTATTTGTTTGATCATATCACAAATAAATAATATAAGTGTTTGTCTAGCTTGTTATTGGGTATGACTCGACTTGGATCATAACGTACTAGCCACATCAATTTAATATGTGTCTTGGGCATATAGAGTCCAACAGTAAGCTCCTTTGATCCTTATTTACTTCATGTTTATGGTGGTTAATAGTTATATTATGATGAAATCTCAAGAACACTAAAAGATCACAAACATAAGTCTTGAACATAAAGCTAACATGATGAAATAATGATAATATGATGTTATTTGAATGTGTTGATGATTTCTTGATGATTACTAGTAATATGATGGTTAGTCACCATATGGAGCTTGTTAAGTTATGATTAAAAACATGGCTTAACAAGTTAGGGATGATTATGTGTACATGAAATAATCATCTACTAGAGAAGACATGAACTTCAAAGTAGGATGATTTTTCTCGAAAAATAATAAACCAAGTAAACTAGTAATCTTGTAAATCCAAGTCTTGAGAATGGTTTTCCTAAATAACCCAAGAATAGAAGATGATTTTGAAAGGTTATGACTTTAGTTAAACCTACACTATTTTAGTAACAAAATAAATGTAGTAAGTCTTGTAAAACATGAAAATATTGTAAGCAAATATTTTTGTAAATAAAGTTCACAAGTTGTGAACATCTAAAAACCCCAAGAGTAAGATTTTAACAAAAGTAAACGCACTTTGGAGGGTAACTAAACCCACTAAACACCCCACTAAGTTACTACGCGTATTTATGAAAAACCAAGTTCATGTTGTTATGTAAAGTGCATTGTTTTCGCACATGATAGGTGTAATATTGTTTAGTAACTTGTGGTTGATTGTTTGAATGATTTCCGAAAAGAAAATGATATGCTAATGAGCATGGACACCTCCGTTTACAAAGGAAACTCTGGCGAATTTTTTTCCAAACAAGTGTTACAAGCATACTTTTAACTTTGTTTTTCAAAATAAACTTCGCCATAGGTTTTGTTACAAAGATACAAAGTATCGGAGGTTGAATTTTTACAAATAAAAGGGGTAAATATATATTTAGAATATATATTTTAGACTAAGACACTTGTGTGAATATTTGCATATTTTGTGAACTAGTTATATTATTTTAGGGTAAAATAATATAACTTAACAAATACCATGAAATTTACAACTCCCAAAATAATACCAAAAATCACAAGGAATAAATATTTAAGTTACACGCTTAATATTGTGAAACCGAACACAAAAACGTAACTTACAAAATATTCCGGGAAATACTCTTATAAATATATTTTTGGTAAACGTTATTTTGGATACGAAAGAAGTGAGAATATGATTTTTGTACGTATTACCAAGTTATATCATATTTTTGGGACAAGAGAAAATGTATTATTATTTGGGAGGTTACATTAATTAATACATTCGGGATGAAGGTTCTCTGGGCGATTTTGGCAACCTTGGCATTCTCGTGAAACCCTAACAGATTCTTGCTCCTCCTATTCTCGATTGATCTTGGTTATCATCTTAGGATTTTCCAATCGATCCTTAGAAGATAATCAGTTGAAATCAGATTAGGATTTTGTATTTAGGGTTTCGTTTTTCTTTGTTTTCTGATTGTCGAAGGGGTGTGCGACTGCTACTTAGGGTTCGGCAATCCATATTCAGCGGCAATACATATTCAGTTTAGGGTTTCGGCAATTCATCGGCGCTACTTCCTCTTTGTTTTCTGTTTTGCTCTAGGGTGTCAGCATTGTTATCTGTGGCTGTTGTTATGGATGATCAGAATGCAGATAAATCAGACGTTCTTTCGAGGAAGATCAGGAATATCGACGGGAAACTATTTGAGCCAAGACAAACATCCATCATGGCGGCTAGGGTTTCTGAACTGAATAAAAAGGTAACCTTTATGCTACCATTGAATGATGTTGAACATGTTAATGGTCGTTCTGATTCTCCTAATCAGCAATATGCTAAGGTTTTTGATAAACGAAAAGTAGCTTTTGTGCTTCCATTGAATGATGTTAGTCCTAGCTCCCGAGCTAATTCTCAACATCAATCGTACGCTAATGTTGTGTCAAACAATCAAGCTGATCAGGGTGGTGTTAAGGTGGATTTTGGTTCGAAAACTCAAAATCAAAATCAGAATGTTGATAATTCAGCTAGGAATGCTAATGAGTCGGCTGATCAAGTCCCTAATATTAATTTTCGATCATTAAAGTCGGATGTCTCATTGGATGGAGTGGATGTTGTCCTACCAATCGAATCTGTTCGTCAGGTTAATAACAGGTTAGCGAATACTCTTTATGGTTACTTCCTGGGGGATAGAATTGCTTATCCGGTTGTTGAATACTTTGTGAGAACAAATTGGAAGAAACATGGTCTTCAGAAAACTATGGTGAACTCGAATGGGTTTTTCTTCTTCAAGTTTGAAGACAGAAAGGGTATGAATAACGTGCTTGAAGGGGGTCCGTGGCTGATTCGTAATAAACCACTTTTTCTCAACACTTGGTCCCCTACAAGTACTCTTAAAAAAGAAGATATTAAAAAGGTTGCGGTTTGGGTTAAATTGCATGAGGTTCCTATAGTGGCGTATATTGATGATGGGTTAAGCATGCTGGCATCTAAAATTGGTTCACCTTTGCGGTTGGATTCGTATACAATTGATATGTGTAACGAGGCTTGGGGAAGGAGCAGCTATGCTAGGGCTCTCATTGAAATATCGGCTGAACATGACTTTAAAGAGGTTCTAACCATGGCTATTCCCGAGTTGGATGAAGGCAAGTATGTTACTGAGACTATTCGAGTGGAATATGAATGGATTCCTCCAAGATGTGCCCACTGTAATGTGTTTGGACATGACTCTGAGGGATGTCCTAAATGCATCGGTTCGACGTCGCAACCTCCTACAAACAAGCCGAAAGTAGATGAGGATGGTTACACTGAAGTTAGGTCGAAAAAGAGTGCAAAGAAGAGTGGTTTTCAAGTTAATAACCTGAAACCCAAGTTCGAATATCGACCTGTGGATAGAAAGAAAAAGATAGGGAGTTCTCCCTATGTAAATGAGCAGGGTACTAATTCGTCTAAGATTCAAACTCATAACCCGTTTAGAGCTCTTGAAGTTGTTGGGGGGAGTGGAGATTCCATACAGGGAAACATCAAAGGGGGACGTGGTCCAAATGAGGAGTCTGATGAGGATAAGGTAGAGATGGTTTATGATGAAAGCAACGAGTTTATGACATCGGGCACGCATTCCACGTCTGCTAGGGTAGGGGCAAGCACCTCTCATACAAGGTTCTCCAATGGATAGAATTTTTTTGGATCGGGCTAGGGGGTTAATTCTGGGGGGCAACTTCATTTTTTATGATGGCGGATGATGATTTTGTTTATTAGTTTTGTCTTGTCTACTAGTTAGTCATTTTCATGATTGTAGTAGGCTAGGTTGATGTGGTGTTTTTGGTTATTTGACATTTTTGCTTACATATATTGGGGCTTGTCCTGTATATGAACTAGTGGGGAACTCATCCTCACTACTTGTACTTATTTGGGATTGTTTATTATAGAATCACCGGGGTAACCCTTTACCCAAAAAAAGTATTATTATTTGGGAAAGTAAAAGTATTTTTACTCGGGTTTACTAAGAAATATAGTATTTTTGGGAAAAATATATATTTTCTTGGACTGTATTGTTTGAATAAAAATAAGGTTTATTTATATATTTCTAAGTGGGACTTAAAGATATATATTCTTTTGGATTAACACACTGGAATACGACGCCACTACATGGCTAGATAAACAAATACAAGAATACGGGTAACCATGTATGAAATACCCCATCCTTGGGAAGAAATACGAATACGAATATTTGAGAAGTATTATTACAGAAATGTTGTATAAACAATTATTCCAAAACTAAATATAATTATTATAACTTGGAATAATATCAGAAACGTAACTCAACAACATAAATACTAAGACAAGGCACGACCCGTTCGTCTAATAGACGTTAGACCATTGTAGGTAGTCGTGTTTGCTGAGGAGATTTGGGTTACAAGTACCGAAGACGCAATACAGTGAGTTCATGTCCCCCTTTTCTCTTAACTGTTTTCAGTTTTATACTTCGGGGGTGAAATACATGTCACAATTATTACAGACACTTTTATACATGGTATGGTTAGCTTAAGGAGGGTTTACTACTTAGATCATGTGAAAGGTGGGTATAACACTTAAGGCCATTAATCCTCATTGTAGGACCGAGGGACATGAGTGATAGATCTATTTGGGTGTAGCGAGCCCACACCCATGCGGACCAGGGTGGCCCATGTGGTGACTGTGTCTTATTCCCAGAGACAAGTTTGCTATGTTTGAGTACTTCCTGCACCGTTTCACACATACCAGTGGCTTTACAACCCATTGGTGATCTCTTTTTCCTTATTGCTACATACCAGGGACTTTCATACATACAGACATACTTTAAAGGTTTATACACACAGACATACATATGAACTCGCTCAACTTTTGTTGATTTTTCAAACTACATGTATTTCAGGGAACTAGTGGATCTGGCGGGGTATGCATGTGTCAAGCTGCGTTTGAATAAAAGATGTTATCCAGGGTTGTTGAGTTTAGAGGGTGTATCCCTTTCCAGGACGGGATACAAAATTCTAAACTCAGGTTTTATTTAAGTACTTTTGTTGAGTCATTGTGAACTCGTTTAAACACGTCACGGTTTGTAACTTTATTTGGTATTGATGTTTTCAAACAATGGTATTGTGGTAGTTTCTAAACTTTATTAATGGATAAACATCTCATGTTTTTATCATATAGCATTGTTATGATTGTTGCTATGGTATTAAGAAGTCACACCAAATAAACCACGCTTTCGCAAAAGTCAGGGTGTGACATATCTAACTCAAGACCCCTAGGATATTTGAAACACTCTTAACCAAATTATGTCGTTCGGTGGAATTATTGGATTCCAAAAAAGGTTGGGGTTGTGACTTGAAGAACAGTGGGTGAAAGGCTTCCGATGAGGGTGGCTTTATCAAAAAGAGGGGTTCCGGTTCATTGTTTGGACTATGTGTTATGTGGAGAATACTAGGAAACAAGCGACCACATTTTCACCTCATGTGGTTTGGCCCAAGTTGGTTGGGCAGCAGTGTTGCAGTGGGTTAAGGCACCTCACCAAATTATTTTCAGCTTCTAAGACTTATTAAACTCCTACTCATCCATTGGCGGTTCGGTAAAAAACAGAAGACCTTCCATGCCATTATTTTAACTGTGATTTGGAGCTTATGGAAGTCCAGTAACAATGCAGTTTTTAGAGGACTCCAAGCATCGATGGATCGTTGAAGAGGTCAAAAGTGTGAGTTACCTTTGGATTAAGACCCTAGCAAAAGTACAATCGATCACGTGGGAAGACTGGACCAAGTTTTAGCTTTTAAAAGATCATGGATAAAGTTGGGTCTTGATGGGGGTCTGTGTCTTTTTGTTGAATTTTTGGTTCCCGTATGTTGTCCTTAATCTCCTGGTGTACTTTAATTTCTTTTGGTGGATGTACTTTAATTTCTTTTGGTGGATATAACTTTGGTGCTAGCGCCTATATCTTTTGTTGGCCGTTCAGAAAAAAAAAAAAAAAAAAACTCTTTACCACTCCATCACATCTTTAAAGGTTTCTTTGAGGTCTTCAATTTTGGTTAATAGCTTGGTGCACACGTTTTGTCATAGTTTAAAAGCTTTTCACATCCCCATTAGCTAAAAGAATGAAGGTTATTCATGGATTGAGTAAAAGAAAGGCCATCACTGCATTAAACATCAACGATACATGCACAATCAAGTAATATGTTTTTATCGTTTGGTTCCACTATTAAGATCCCTTTTAGGGACAATCTGTTTGTACCAAGTTTTGATTATTTTTATTGACTGCAATTCCCATGTTTAGGATAAGCTAGAAACTGAAAGATTTATATTCTAGGTATATAGCAGTTGAAAAAAAAGTTGTAAGATCTATATCTATACTATACTATATAATAAAAAAAATCACGTTGGGGACACATGTCGCTTTATGAGGTGGCCTCAATTAAAATTTGTAGAAGAGATTTAATGATAAAGATAAAGATAAGTGATAACCATATATTAATTATTAAATTAAAAGATTTTGATGATAAGAATAAGAATAACTGATAACCATATATTAATTAATAAAATTAAAAACTATATATTAACGTTTTTATTATTTATAAAGATAAAGATAGTTCTAATTGTTTATATAAAAGTTTATAATCTTTATCTTTATTTACTATCTAATAACCGACGGGTAATGAAAATTAAAAAAATAACATTTTTTTCTTTTAACGTTTTCTTTTACTTTTTCCGCTTATTAATAACTATTTAATTTAAAATTTCATCGATTTAACCATGCGTAATACTTAAGTTTCTAACCTATTAATAAATAAATAAATAAATAATTAAATAAAATGTTAACTTGTGTAATACACAAGTTTCTAACCTAATAATAAATAAATAAAAAACAAAGTAAAATGTTATAACCAATTATATTATATATATTTAATCAACCCGTTTAATACACGTGTTTATTCAACCCATGCAATACACGTTTTTAAAAATGTAACTTTTTTATTATCTATAATAGGGAAAATGTCACGCAATAGTAACCAAGTTTTAAAAGTGTTCTAATTAGGTCATTCGTATAGTTTTTGTCCCAATTAGATAACTTAACATTCAAATCGAGCCATGTCCTTTTTTTCATGTGTCAAGAAAAAAATGGAGCATAAAATGTTGGGCTCGGATTATTTTAATATATGAAATTATATTTATTAAAAATAAAAACACTTTAATTACATTAAAAATTAAAAAAACAAGTTACAATCCACGTCACTCGAGTTTTTTTGGGTAAAGGGTTACCCCGGTGAATTTTATACCAATCAATCAAATAAAACAAGTGAGAGACTAAAAACAGCCCTCAGTTCTCAAGTATGACAAGCCATATAAGAGTGACCTACACTACATGCTACCTAACAACCCAACATCTAGGCAACATGACACAAAATAAAAACAAATCATACGGACATTAACCACAATCGTCATCCACTAGTAAAAGGCCTTGCGGAAGCATCCAATCTTGAAGAACTCGAGTTGTCTGGGTTGTGGCGCGGAACGTCATCGTATGAAGTTTCATACGTACCGTCATTAAGATAACTTCAATGAGTTGATTTTTGTTTCTCCGTTTAGTTGTAAAGAGCCTTCTATTCCTTTCCTCCCACACAAAATAAGCTGTTGCTCCCACTACTAGTTTCGCAATAACATGACTAGCTTCCTTCGATCTCGCATTGCCCAATAGACACCCAAAAATATGACTCCATTTATTCTGAATGGTATTCATGTTCGCTTTGTCTCTAACACCTTCCCATATCGCTTTCGCATATTGACATTCAAAAAATAGGTGTTCATGGGAATCAGGACCGAAAGTACACAACGAACAGCATAACAGATTCATATTTGCATTGCCCGAACTCCATTTGCTCATAACATCCTGAGTTTTCAATTTTCTGTGCACAATAAGCCACATGATGAAAGAATGCTTCCGGATCGCTTGAGGAAACCAAATCAGATTCGACCATTCCACCTCATTTTCCGATTGCCGTATATCATTCCATACCGCATAAGTACAAAAATCAGCATCCAGACCCATTCGAGTTCTCCAAACTAATTTATCTTGTGTGTTTGGGATCAGCTGCACATCTCGCAAGTTTATGAGAGCAGGAAACCGGCTCACCCACGAAATCGGCCACACCCAATCACCATTCACATAGATATCTACCAGCTTAGAATTCATATTAAAACCCGCATTTGCAATGCTTCTCGGATTTACAATAGAAATTAGCGGACAAACCTCATCCCAAACATCGAACCAAGCTGATGTATTCGTCCCATCTCCTATGGTCCTCCATAAATAGAATCACCGGGGTAACCCTTTACCCAAAAATATAGTCCTCCATAAATGGTTTCGAATTAATGGCTTAAGATTAAGCATCTTTCGCCAACTCCAAGTAATATTTTGTTGAGCCGGCACCTCCCAAAAACTCCTATTCCGAAGACGGTAAGAATGTATCCATTTTACCCATAAAGATTCCCGCATAGTTAACAAGCTCTAAATATGCACAACAATAAGTGCATTGTTCATGTCAGCTACCCTCCGAATACCCAGGCCTCCTTCAGTTTTCGGCAAACAAACAGTCCTCCACTTTACCTTGGCCTTTCCCTTAACACTATTGCCTTGCGACCACAAAAACACCCTCATCCGCTCCTCAATATCTTTTATAATGCGTTTAGGAAGAATAAAAACGGAGGCCCAATAAAGATGCATAGAAGATAGTACCGACCTGATCAATTGCAACCTTCCAACCAAGGAAAGACACTTGTTCTTCCAATTCATAATTCTATCATCCATAACCTCCACGAGCTTTTTACAATCTTTGTAATGAAGCCGAGAAGAAATTAGAGGAACACCAAGATATTTTACCGGAAGCACCCCCTCCTCAAACGGCATAATAGAGAGAATTCTAGCTTTTACCGTCTCCGATACATTAGAGAAAAAATGGTACTTTTTGCCATACTAGGAACCAAGCCCGACATGTTTTTAAAAAAGATAAGAGAATTCATTATCACTTTAGCCGATCTGTGATCCCCTCTAGCAAACAAAAATAAATCATCCGCGAAACACAAGTTAACAATTTTTTGTTTTTCACATCTATTATGGAATCTGAATTCCGTAGAGATAGAAACCTGTTGTTGAAGAATCATTGTTAGCACTTCCATCACCAACGTGAATAAATACGGGGACATTGGATCTCCCTGCCTAAGCCCATGTTTGCCCTTAAAATACCCATAGAGGCTTCCATTGATCGACAAAGAGAACGATGTTGTTGCAACACACGCCATAATCCATTTAACCATCATAGAATGGAAGCCGAACCCCATCAAAATTTTCTCAATAAAGCACCACTCAACAGTATCATAAGCCTTCTGAATGTCAACTTTAAATGCACATCTAGGAGGACCAATATTACGATGATAGTTGTGCATTAACTCCTGAGTTAACAGGATGTTATCTGATATTCGTCTCCCAGGAACAAACGCAGATTGGTTCATGCTAACAATCTCTCCTAACCCTTCTTTGATTCGATTAGATATAATCTTACTAATACACTTATATAACGTGTTACAACACGCGATTGGCCTATAATCAGTAATCAGAGATGGAGTAGTAACCTTGGGGATTAATGAAATAATCGTATGATTTAACTGATTAAGAAGAAGACCATTGCTAAAGAAATCCTTAATCGCCGTACAAATATCTGGTCCCACAGTATCCCATGACTTCTTAAAAAAGATTGACGTATACCCATCAGGACCCGGAGCCTTATTCCCAGCTATAGAGAACATTGTTGTTTTAATCTCCTCCTCCGTAACTTGTCTAATCATATTATTAGCTCTCTCTGGCGACAACACATTTTGAAACAAATCAGGGGTTGGATGAAGATTAACATTACCTTTCGTACCAAAAAAATCAGTGTAATGATCCACCAATCCACCATCGCTTGAGGCACCGAACTTCCCTCATACACGTTACCTACCGCATCTCGAATAGAATAAAT
This sequence comes from Helianthus tuberosus, assembly GCA_030545235.1. Classification (NCBI taxonomy): domain Eukaryota; kingdom Viridiplantae; phylum Streptophyta; class Magnoliopsida; order Asterales; family Asteraceae; genus Helianthus; species Helianthus tuberosus. The sequence continues at coordinate 54,053,367 of CM060403.1, read as the reverse complement.
TTTGCTATGATGATTCTTTGCTTTTACGACATTATGAAAGTATTTTGTGTTCATATCTCCCAACGAAAGCCAATCTACCTTCGATTTCTGTTGTAAAAATAGAGCCTCATCATGAACCGCCTCTTTGTATCCTTGTAACAATTGAGCCTGCTTAGTAATCAACTCATCGTCACCTGGCTTCATATCTAGCTCAACCTGACATTCATCCAGAGTTTTCCTGGCCAATTTAACCTTCTCATGCAAATTCCCTAGATTAAACATAAGTTTACGCAACGGGGCCTTCAAGAGTCTTAGTTTCTTTACAACTTGGAACATAGAATATCCCCTTACTTCCATCCCCCAAATCCGTTTAACCTCGTCTTGGAACCCACTTTTATCAGCTATTAAATTAACAAATTTAAACGGCTTTGCTTTACCTCTTTCCACGTTCGGCAGAACCAGATTAATTGGAGTATGATCCGATATACGATACGGAAGGAAACACGCCACCACATCAGAAAACTTGTCAACAAAAATGGTATTTCCTAGCACTCGATCCAACTTCTTAAAAATTGCATTCCCTTTCTTTTGTTTGTTCGTCCAAGTGTAGTGAAGCCCCGAACTGTTCACATCGAACACCTCTATAGCATTAACACAATCCTTAAACTCTCTTGTTCCTATATTATCCATTGAGGTTCCCGCAAGAGAATCCTCTAGGAACAAAATAGAGTTGAAATCACCCATTATAGCCCAAGGTTTATCCCGAACAATCAAGTGATGCATACATAAATCTCTCCACAACTCTATTCTTTTCTTGTAGTTATTATCAGCATACACAAAAGAGCAAAAGAAAGACTTTTTATCTATTTTGAACTCAATCTGCGAATGAATAACCTGATCGGACTGAAAAAGAATCATTACATCCACCAATTTATCGTCCCAACCCACCATAATACGAGTCCCTTTATTGCAGCAAGTAGCATTCGATGCCCAGCTCCACGAAGAACATATTCTTTTACACACATCATTAACCATCGAACCATCAACATGAGTCTCAATAATAGCGCACACTTGAACATGATTATCCTTGATAAGTTGCCGAACCTCCTTTTGTTTGAGGGAGCGGTTCAACCCCCTAATATTCCATGCAACTACACTACCCATTACAACCGTCTTTACCAGGTGTGCTTGCACCCTCAGCTTTTTTTTCATCCAGTTTAGCATCCATGAACCTTGGTATTTCATCTAAAAGATTATCTACAGCAACTTCATCAACTAGAACCTCATCCCTACCCCCATTATTACCTTTGGAATTCACCACCGGCTGCTTCTCCACTTTACTCGGAGGAGGATTACCCAGATTATCCTCATTATCATCTCGCAGAGCATCAAAAGGGTTGGATACATGAACATTGGCCGAATTATCAGGTTTCGAAGCAGGTCCGCGAGCCGATGAAGAGGCTTCTCCACTTGACTTAACATTAGTTATAGGCCGATACACCAGTTTTGGTTTCTGATTTTTGACCTGGAAACCTTGCTGACCAACCTTCTTATTTTTATCTTTAGCATTAGCATCTTGAAAGTTACCCATATTCTTCTTCTCATTGTCTGGCACATTTGTTTTAGGCTTTTTTGGGCACGAACTATCATCATGGCCGAATACACAACACCCCGTACATCTTAACGGTTCCCAATCGTACTCTATATCCACCTCAGCAATAGAATGCCCATTACCTTCCAACGCAGGAACTGCAACCTTAATGCTTCTCACTAACTCCCTTCCAGCCTGAACTTCGATCAGTGCTCTTGCAAAACTGCTTCGTCCCCATGATTCCGAACACATTGTAGCTGTAAATGAGTCAAGCATTTTGGGTACCCCTATTTTAGTTGCCAGCAAGCTCAAACGATCCTCAGTAAACGTCGATAACGGAACGTCATGCATCTTAACCCACACCGGTATAGACGTGATATCCTCCTTTACCAAGACAGTTGACAGTGTCCATTCATTCAGAATTATCGGGACATTCCGCACCATCCATGGACCATCCTCCATTAATTGTTCAAGACCTCTCTTAGTTTTAAACTTAAAGAAGAAAAAACCTTTGGAGTTCATCATCATTCTCGTCAATCCATATTTAGCCCAACTATTTTTCACAAAGTAATCCACTACAGGGAATGCAAGCCGCTTCCCTAAAAAGTAACCATATAAGGTATTAGCAAACCTGTCATTAACCTCCTTCACCGATGATAATGGAATGACAACGTCCACTCCCTCCCTTTTATCCAGTGTTTCCATAGACCGAAAATTTACTTTAGGCACTTCCTTATGGTTCTGAACAGCCTCGGCAAAAGAAAGAGGTTTGCTGTCAATTTTACTCGCATTCGCCAGATTACTGCTTTCCTGACTGCCATACTCAAAATTAGGGTTTGCATGAGAAGTTGCAGCATTCTTATCAGCGTCCAATTCACCAGCATTCTGATTATCATAGGTCGACTTAGGTTTTGCAAAAGAAAGTTCAGTAAATTTTGCGCCCAGATGTTCATCAACATTCCCACCCTTATACTCCAAATCCACAGGTGTTGAAATTTCATACAATCCATCAATAACCGAAGGGTTACTAGTCTTGTACATACCACGTCGCGCCATTAGAGGATTACCCTCTATGTTTGTGATTTTCAAACCAATACCCCGAACCGGGCTTGCACTCGCCTCACCTTGTGAAGGAGACGTACCCCCTTTATCAGGAACCAACTCCTCAACCCTACTTCTCCCCATTCAGCCACACCTCAGCCACCCGAATCTCCAACCAAGAATATAAACCCTAGCTGCGAAACCCTAAGACCAAAACGTTAATCCTTAACTGATTATACAGGTGTATCAATCAAGCTAAGTTAATCTCAGTTAACCGCGATCAATAACAACCTATGTAATAAGTCAGGATTTCTGAATGGATCCGAAGGCGGCGATCAGAAAGAACAAAAACAAGAAAAAAGAAAACCCTAGTTCTAGCCGATCAAGATTGCTAACTAGTTCGTTATAGATGTTTGAACGATCAAACCTCTAATCACAGACTGTTATACAATCAATCACGAAAAAAATCTAAGGATCAATGAAGAACAGCAAATCGCCATGCTAGAGATATAATATGTATTCCCTCCACGTCACTCGAGTTAGCATAAAATAAAAGGGAAAAAAGAAATAAAAATCCATATCACCACGGTTACCTATGAAATGGATGAAAAACCCCTTAATTTTAATGAAAAATGAATGTTGAGTGACCTGCTTGGAAACTCTTTTGAAACTTGAGTGACCTAACTGAAACACTTTTAAAACTTAGTTACTATTCTATAAAGTTACACCGTAATATATAAATTTATATTTATTGAACCCGTGTAATACACGGGGTTATAACCTAGTTTATATATAAAGTTATTTATTATTTATATGTTTTATAATGTTTTAACCCGTGTATTACACGGGTACCTAACCTAGTTATATATGTATTCTTACATACATTACCGGTTTTTGAATCTACGGTTCAACTACGGGTATCTAACCTAGTTATATATATACTAGGTTATAACCCGGGAATACTCCCGGGTTGTTAATCTATGTTTCTAAAAAAATAAATATATACATATATATGAATAAATGAAAATTTCATGATGAATAGGGTAGATTAATCAATGATACGAACGTCTGTAGAAGTAAACATTTACAAAATGTAATACTGAGAAAAACATTTATAAACCCTAATACTAAACACTTTAAGCAGCAACTCTTCATTAACTTCTACTTTAACACGTGCAAGACGTCATTCAGGAATACGGACCAAATCTTCTGTGCCTCTAAAAACCATCATATCAAATTTTGACTCCGTTACATCCAAAGTGGATCCAGGATGGGTCCACTGCAGAAACCTGCCATTATAACTCTTTAACGGACGGTCAACAACAGGGCAAGCTTACCGTTGATAACGACGGTTCATGGTTAATGATGCCCAACCACCAAAGATGGTGATTAACTTTGGCCCACACCAGATCTCCCTCATGAAATTGGTTCTCCATTGATGGTTCTTTCTATGATTCGCTTTGATCGATCTTTCCTAATCTGAAAATCACAAATTTCAAACCTTTATTTTCTCTCAATGCCCAAATCTCTCAGCCTCGAGATATCCGTCTCGCTGTGTTGCTCTATGCTCTACTCATATATTATTTGGCACCCAATACCATGCTTGTTAGGAGGAAAAATTCATGTCAATAACTACAATAAATGAATAAAAAATCAGTGAATTAACCAACTGAAAAGAAAAACATCAGTTTAAATACAATACAAAAAAAACATCAATTTAAATACAATATGTTTAGTAATCATAAAACCAATAAACATACCAAAAATATAGGATCATCGTCCTCAATCAGCTTTAAGAATGAAGGATTGTTGTTACTCGGATCCATACCTGCAAATTAATTATGAACGGTTTTAAACACGCAAAACGGTAAACTATTTATAGAAATAAACTCATAAGAGCGGGAAAAAATATAAAACAAAAAAAAAAGCAACGGTTTCAAAAAATGTAAAACAATTTATTTATAGAAACACAATCAATATTCCGGAAAAACATATCAGACCATAAATTAAATAAAATATGCAAAATCTTTAATGGATTGGTAATTAATACAATACAAAATTTACTACTAACAAAAAAATACAGTCAAAATAAATCAGCATAATCGATGAAACCTCCTAACATTATACCGGATTAAAAGTTAGCAAAAAAAAAAAACAAATAAAACTAAAATTACCTGTAAAATTGATCAGCCATGACCTGCAAAGTTAGTGATAATTATAAATTTAAAAACCAAAATACAGATAGAAAACATTATTCAACATACTGATTCTATAATATATACTACTTACAATAACGTCTTCCTCAGGTGTGATTTTGGATATAAAGCTGTTTTCATGAACAAATGATTTAAACACCGAAAGAAAGAATGATGATGGTCCAAATGACTGAAACATAAGATAGTCATTTTTTTCTTATACAACTATCCCGAACAACTTTGGTTAAGCCATCACCAAGTAAAGGGCCCAATTCAGTTTTTTTCAGTCTTACAAATCATAACTTGTTTCCATCAACAATCTTAACAGATTCTTTGTAAGGTGGTTGCTCTCCCCACATCATTGAAGCAAAGTCATTAGGTATTTGCTATGAGTTTAAGACAAAAAATGAGAAAAAGATAAACATCAGTTTACTTAAAATTTGATTATTTGATTAGTAACTATAAAACAAATAAACATACCAAAAATAATGGGTCATCTTCCTCAATAAGCTTTAAAAATGAAGGACTGTTGTTACTCAAATCCATATCTGGAAATAAATTATGAAGACTTTTTAAAAAATATAACGGTAAACTTTTTATAGAAACAAACTTATAATATCGGGAGAAACTTCTAAAACAAAACGTAAAAACAAACGGTTTCAAAAAAAATTAAAAAAAAATTATTTTTAGAAACACAATCAATATTCCAAAAAACATATGAAACACTAAAAATTTATGGACCAGAGAAAAAAGATCAATCACAATCATGGACCAGAGAAGAAGCTCGAGACCACTGATTCAATTCATACCTTAATTGTCGAATGAAGAATGTTGTCTGGAAAAAAACTCACCACAAAATCATCAGATCAACTGGAATTTGATCTTCTTCTCCACTTATGAGGAATTGATAAACCCTAACAGATAATCATAAGACCGATTTGATGAAAAATGAGAAATCAAACAATGTAAAAATAAAGAACACAATCAATTCTTTAATCTGAATGATAACTGATCATTATGTGATTATTAAGTTTTCTCATTGATAAGATGTTGATGATAAAATCGATTAGATCAAAGATGATACCTGATTAAGACTTCAAAACAAAACATTGTAGGAATCGGTCTTGATCATATGAAAAAACAAAATGCAACCATCATTAATAACATCAAAATCAACGATTTAAGATAAAATATATGAACAATATGAAAAGGAAAAAGGTTAGGGTTAACTTTTACAATCGACCGATGAATATCAATCTCATATTATAGATCCTTTGAATATGTAAGATGATTGATTAAATTAAAAAAAACAAAGATTTATTAGATTAACAATATGAAAACAAAGAGGGAATGACAAAATAACATACCTAAGATTAAGAACGATCAGTGAAGAAGGAAGAAGCAGAATTAGGAAATTGGTATGTAGGGTTTGTGAAAAAATGAGGTTATGATAAATCGTGGTTGTAAAGATAATATATAGGTTATCATACTAAAAATAAATCACTAAAATTTAAATTTGAGGTTTCAAAAATAAATCACTAACGAAATTTAAAATTGCTCAAAATTTAAAATTTAAAATTTGAATTCCGGAAATAGAAATAGAAACCTTAATTCCGAAAAATTATCATACTAAAAATAAATCACTAACGAAATTTAAAATTGCTCAAAATTTTAAATTTAAAATTTGAATTCCGGAAATAGAAATAGAAACCTTAAAATTTTAAATTTGAGGTTTCAAAAAACGTAACACAATTTATTTATAGAAATAGAAACCTTAATTCCGGAAAATTATCATACTAAAAATAAATCACTAACGAAATTTAAAATTTAAAATTTGAATTCTGAAAATTAAATCACTAACATCCAATCCCGTAAATTATCATACTAAAAAAAAATCACCATTTATATATAGAAATAGAAAACTTAATTACGAAAAATTATCATACTAAAAATAAAGGAAATAACAAAATCTTTAATGGATTGATAATTAATACAATACAAAATTTATTACTAAGAAAACAAAGACATTCAAATTTTAAAAAATATCATAGTTAGATTTTCAAAAATAAAAAATAATAAAAATAACTAAAAAATTATACAGATTAGCATAAACGATTTAACCTATAACAATTATCGGATCAAAAAACACCAAAACAACCATAAAATTAAACTTACCTCTTCTGTTCGACGAAGATTTAAACCAAACGCTTTAGGGTCACCAGAGAGTCAAAATGTGGACTTTATTAGGATGTAGGGAATTGAGAACATAATATTGTATACAAACCTGGGAAATCCCTAATTGCAAGAAGAATGGTTAAAGAAGTCATTTGTGTGGGCCTTGGCTGGTTTCCACTTTCCCAAATTATTTACAGCTTCACTCTAACCTGTTTAACACAAAACAATTTTAACATCAGTAGAACCATATTTACAACAATAAGTAAGAGCAATGAGAAGCACAATGAAATCAGGCCATTGTTTGATTGACCCTTGTTGAGCTTAGGCTTCTTTAATCATCATCATCATCATATCCCACCAATAGCAAAGCTAAGGTAGGGCCTGAGGAGGGTAAGATGTAGACAGCCTTACCTCTACCCCGTAGGAATAGAGAGGCTGCTTCCAGTGAGAACCCCGGCTTGATAGTAGTTTTGTATCAAGCCTTGGACATAAGGCACATAACACTCAGCAATTGAGACAAACGCCGATTAGTGCATGTACCCCTTGTCTTTCGGCTATAAGCGCCACCACATGATGCATGATTAACCATCCCCTCTTTTAACGTTATTTTCACGAAATTAGTAAAATAACGTTAAAATTAGAGCACTTTCACTTTTGCCCCCGAGCGCCCACACATATATGCATTACTTGAGCATACCGCAAGCGGAGCATAACCCTCTAAATATACCTGATATTAAAATTGTAGCACCTATAAATTTCTATATGTACAGTAGCTACATATTCTAAGAATGCTTATGTGAAATTTATTTTATAATAGATTACTTAAAAGATAGAAATAATGATTATTTTATAATCTATATTAAAAAATAACTTTTAAATATCACGTGAGATGCCACTTGGAATATACAACTCTAAAAATTTCCAAAAACAATTTACTCTAAAATTGAACCTATAATTTTTTTGGTAAAGAAAATTGAACCTAATTTAAAATGGAAAAAAGAACAAATGAGGTATACCTGGTGATTGATAAGTGCAACAACGAAGGTATTTCCAAGGATGATAAAAGGTGTGACAACTAATACTCTACATAATAAAAGGTATGAATGTTAGTTAAGTTACTTTGAAGTAATATACAAAGAGAAAAACATGCTGCAGATTGTAAAACACACATACTTTATAGCCACTGCTTTGTTCAACCCAATGTAGGCATGTTCCATGTTTAACACATTTTAGGGCTCTACTAAAATCAATGTTGGAATGATTAATCAAATATAACACAATTAATTAATTATAAATTGAATTAGGTATGACCAAAGGGAAAAAAGAAAATCACTGGTTTATAAAGTGCTTTTTAGCTTTGTTTTGCATTTGACCTGTGTGCTTCATGGGACAGGTGGATGATATTTTGAAGGTGATCTAAAGATGCTACCTTTAGAAGTAGATATAATGTTAAATAAATAAAATATTATGAAATGCTATATGTCTTGGGTAGGTCTGGTTCACAGTAAGAATTTTCTTACAACTTCAAACATAAAAAACATATCAACTCACATAAAACTTTTGTAAATATATGTGGTGATAAACCAAACAGTATACCTATTGTAGAGTTGATTTTATCCAATACTTGTTGCGAGTTTGAGGCAATGAATGCCAACACATGCCGTGCCTTATCACCTCATATTAATAATCAACACTATCTAAACACATAAAACTTTAGTAAATATTTAATTGAGCCGTTGTTGGAAAACTATAACGACCGGAAACAGTTGCAATCATGACTGCAGAGACTGATCTAACAACAAATGGAACATGCAAGTGAAGAGGGGACTAACCAAAAGTCGGCCGGAGCGTCACCGTAAATCTAACGCCATCGCCGGAGGCGGCGCCTTGGTCTTCAAAACACCATCATTGACGCTTTATATTCGCACGCAGAATTCCTTGGTAAGTCTTTGTTTTCTTGAGCCTCCAATTAACCCCTAACAAAAATTGGATTTGAGTGAAACTCATCATTTTCATTCAAAGGTTCTAAATTCAGTTCATTAAGGTACCTGCGGGATGACTGCATGATGGTTACATCTTTTAGAGGTATTTTTTTTGCTCGAAACGAACCGGGTCGGGTTGTCCAAATCCTTTTCTCATGTCTTTAACAAATGCATAAAATAGAAATACAAAAACTAAATTAGTTCAACGATAGAACAATTGAATTGAATGAACATACTTATGTTATTCTTAAAGAAGTCATGAACTACAAACCAATTCTACATTTATAATCAAGAATCGAAAGAAGAGTGGCGATTCTAAAACACATAGTACATGGGCTGCATAAAAATAAACCTCTTCAGATACGTAAAAATTTAAATAAAAAACAACGAATGACACTTGTAAACTATCAAAACAACGCACCTCAGTCTGATTGACAGGTTCAGATAAAACAGCATGAGTATCCTTCCTGCATAAGAGTTTAAATAACCATAAATAAAGATCTATGCATCAACAAACAATACAACAAATAAGATGTATTCTATTTATAAAAGCAAAAACAAAAATGACACACTTTTGAAGCCTATCAAGAATGAACACCAACAACTTTCTATCTGGCAAGGTTGTTGTAGGTCCAGGCTCTAATGGTGACCTTGCACATAAACTAAAATCAAATATTAGTAAACAAAACACCCCAAAAATTGCCTCAGATTAAAGAATATAAAAAAGGGCTTATGATTATGTGATTGCTTTCAATTGTAATCCAACAGATCTAGATTTTTTAATTCTTTTTCTGGTTGAAATTATGTCGTAGATCTACACAAAAACAGAAGAACTTACTTGGCGATTAGGGTTTGTTGATAGAATCAACCACCAGATGGATCAAAGAAGTTGAAGAAGGAGAAGGATGAACGGGATCCTGTAGCGTGAAGGAGAAGAATGTTTGGTATTTAGGGTTACTGATTGATTGAACAACATACCTGTGATTATCAAGATCAATTGAAGGAACAGACGGACATACGAAGCATATTTTGGATTTTGATGAAGGATTCTTGAAGGAAAGAACATGATGAACAACTTTGGTGTTTAGGGTTTGTGGAGAATCTCAAAAGCGTGAGAAAGAAGAATGAGTAATAAAAAGGATCCGTTTGGATCATTAGGTCACCCAAATACCCACCCAAGCAATACGGATCCCGCGTGGATGTTAGATTTTGGTTTGTGTTTTCTCAAAATTGGTTTGTTTACAAAGAAATTACATCATTTCCCTCCCAAAATCAAAGACCATTCAACAAATGGATGCCACATCATCAAATTGGCTTCACCATCACATGACAAATAGCCCACATCATCTCATTTATTAATCTATACTATATATAATATACATATCCAAAGGACTTCTTAAAGTCATTGAAATTTCCTTAAAACACCCCTAAAGCATGATGTACAAGTCTTTTAAGCACAAGAAAACTTCACTTTCCACTTATACCCTTTCCCCTAAACTACACACAAACTAGGGTTTCTCTCAACTCTCATTTGGTCCGCCGCTCATCCTCTCATCCTCTGCGCTCTCTCTCTATGGCGATTGCTCTCTCTCGGATCTCGCCAGATCTCTCACCAGATCTGTGAGGATTTCACCAGATCGATGAAGGTAACCTCCTTTTCTCTCTCTCTCTCTCTCTCTCTCTCTCTCAAATTCATCAACAACGCTGAACCACGGGGTACTGTACACTCGATTTTAGGGTTTGCCATTTCATCCATCTCCCTGCTTCTCTCTCAAAGAAGATCTAGGGTTTCTCTAGGCGGAGCCGAGCCACTGGCTCACTGCGACCTCGCCGGCGGTTTGATACTTTCCATGGAACCAAATAGTCCGAGCCGTGTAGGCTGGTATTGTGTTCTTACCCTTTTCGTTTTTGTTGAACTGATTTCGTTTTTGTACAGCTCATATCACCAAATCCGGTTTCAGTGACACTCTTTTCGTTTTTGGGAGTGAAGAACAAGCAGATCCGGTATCATGTATGTTCGTAGACCTCATATCACCCCTGTATGTATTTGGTATTTTTGTAGATCTAGGGTTTTTTTTTGTATTTTTCAGATCCGTAAAATGATGATGTTGATAAAACAGAGTTTAGATGCCATCAGACATATTTGACCTTTATTTTGTCAACCCCTCTCTTTCCCTCTGTTCTTCATAAATTTCTTCATTCTACATTCTTCATATGTTTGTTTCTCACCATGACTTTAACGGGATTAATTTTTTTAGCATTTTGGTGCAGGTGGAATAATTTTTATTATTGATTAAAGATACTTCAGCAGACCATCAAAGGTTCCCCTTTCTGGTTAGTTACAAAATCGGCTATAAAGGAATTGTTTTTCATCATGAATCTTGTCGGATCAGAGTTTTTAATGGGTTTTGTTTGTGATTGGTTTTTTTCATTTGTATATATTAATGCAAAACACTTGTTTTACACCAAAACTATTTGTTTATTGGATTAATGTTTTGAACAATTGCAACTGGTGTTTACAAGAGTATACATTTTAAAAACTTACTATGCACACTTAGTTTAGTATAAAGACAGTCCTTGGAGTTGGCTTTCATTTATTGACTTTTAATGTACCCTATGTATTATGTTTCGTATCAAATTGATTCATTTTTGAATTTTCTATTCCGTAAATAGCAATATGTGATTATTTATTATATAAATTCCAGCCAATATGGTTAATTTTATACGTTCTTTCAGAATTTTTTTGATACGAATGCCACCAGAAGCACTCGATCTTGTCTTCATGTAGTGCTTGTAAGTGAATCTTGTTACGTGTTTCTAATTTCTCTAAATAACAAAGATTTATTGAGTGGGCGATGTTAAGCATGCTAATACCAGACATTATACTTTTGCCACAGAGCAAGCACTCCTTGCAAGTTGCAACTTCTTCATTACCAGAGGTTTACAAATGTCAAAAGAGGTCTTCTTCTTCATTACTGGAGGTTTACAAAGGTCAAAAGAGGTCAAATTACAGGCGTATAGGTATGTTCTTTTTATGATGTAGCTAGGTTTTCCATTTGTAAGCATCCATCTAAATCTACTTGACAGATTGGATGCAGAATTCGATAGATTTGGGCTACTTTTAATGCATGCTCTTGTGCTTGGGTTTTTTTTTGGCTATGAAATGAGTTTTGTGTTTCATTTTCTGCAAAAAAAATAGTTTTGGTTACATATATTGTTCGACTATTGGAAGCTGAAAATTTTGAACCAGGGGCTCTTTCAACGGACCATTGATTTATGAAACAACTTCTAAAGCTTGTTAATGTTTTAAAGGTTTTAACTTTTTTTGATGAAATTAACAATATGCAGACGACCAGGTGGCGAACGGGTGTACGCTGTATTTGATAATCAACTCCCTGCTGCTTTAAAAAGGTTACAGTTTGACAAGCAACTTTCAATGGAGAATGTGAGAAAATTAATTACTGAATCTGATGGATATCAACCTCTTTTAATAGCACCTGAACAAGGCTATCATCGTGTTATCGAATCTACGTTGATTACCATCAAATCTCCTGCCGAAGCGGTTGTTGATGCGGTATGTTCGCAAATATATATTATTATTTTGGATAAAACAACTTGAAATCTTTGTTGTTTTACTTCTATATTGTTTTCAGGTTCACGGTATACTGAAGGATTTGGTCCGCAAGTCGATTAAGGAGACCGCAGTGAGTCTGAAGGCCCTTAATATGGTTGGGATCCGAAACCGAAGTGAGTCTGAAGGCCCTTTGTTGTTTTACTTCTTTATTGTATCTGGAACTTGAAGCCGTTGTCATCGCTACTGGTGTCCACACCTTTTTTGAAAAGGCTGCACATCTTGTGGACAACACAAACCAAGGGGGACACTTCCAAAAAGTTCTAACCGCAATCAAAAACTTCTGTATCTGCTCCATTGCTGTTGGAATGGCTGTTGAGATTATCGTTATGTACATAATCCGACAGAGAGTACAGATCTGGGATTGACAATCTTTTGGTGTTGCTTATTGGTGGAATTCTGATTGCTATGCCTACGGTTCTTTCGGTCACTATGGCTATCAGATCACACAGGCTTTCGCAGCAGGGTGCGCTCACTAAACGAATGACTGCTATTGAAGAAATGGCGGGAATGGATGTTCTTTGCAGTGATAAAACCGGAACTTTGACGCTAAACAAACTTACGGCTGATAAGAATTTGATCGAGTTAACTAAGTTCTGCGAAATAATTGTTAATTTCATACAAAAATTTGTGTTTTAATTTTTGTCATAGTAATTATTTGTTTGGTTTATTATTAATCAGACTTCCTGCAAAAACAGAGTTTGTTTTTGAACCCTGGTGGAAATGTTAAAGATAAGAGACTGTTATAATTGAAGAGGTAAACTCAGTCTTTCACTTTTATACATTAATTATGAAAATATGCTTATGGCGAGTTCATACCTGTGCGCATTCATACTGTCAACACCAGTTACTATTTTGCAATTCTCCAATTTGCCAAATATAAAAGTTGGTCCGAACTTTATGGGTGTTTAAGTGTTTGATAAGTAGAGGTTTTTGAATCCATATCTTGCTAGGGAGGGACATCAGTTGTAAAATTGGCTAATGCTGGTATTGTAAATTCATTTGAAAATTTATGGGACTACCATTGAATTAAGAGGCCCGGTGGTAAAAAAAAAAATTCCACATTAAAAGATTGCCAAAAACAACTTAATCCAAACACATCACAAAGGAATTATGATATATTGAGAAGGCCAACAAAGTACGGGCCGATATAATCAATTATGGTATTGATTGCACGTCTTACCATACCCTTGCTAATTTTTTTGGTCACCTTTACATTGTGTTGCGTTTGTACATCATTTATTAAATATTATCACTAAATAAATAAACAGGACACTTCTTGAACTAAATTTAGCAAAAAATAATATCATCTGTTGCGTTCATAAATTTCTCCTACAATGGGTATAATGTACATGGCAAAAAGGATCTATATTAATGTAAAGAGTATTTCCGCTCAATCACAGACATGAAGCTTTTGCTGCAACGTGAACAAACTGAATTGTATATTGAAACCGACAAGCCAAAAGTTAAAGAAAAAAAGTGACGGCGCAAACCAAACCGAAGACAGGTTTTGCCGGTTTTATGATTTGAAACCGAACCTTGATCAGCCCTACAATATATCACGAAACCACTAATAAACTAACGGTAAATGAGTATCCTATTGTAAATCGTCACTCCCGCCGCATCGCGCGGGTAAATGGCTAGTATATATAGATATGTATTCTTACATACATTACCGGTTTTTGAATCTGCGGTTCAACTAGGAAGGAACACGGGCGGTTGAAGTTAAATTTGGGAGGTTAACCATAAAGAGTGACTGACGTGTTAGAGGAGGAGTGAGTCCCCCTCCAAATTCTCCTGGGGTTACGTAACCGGGAAATCATCTGGACCGACGGTTGAGTGAATGGGAATTTGGACAAGAGTGATCGAAAGCATCTGCACTTGAAGTTAAATTTGGGAGGTTAACCATAAAGAGTGACTGACGTGTTAGAGGAGGAGTGAGTCCCCCTCCAAATTCTCCTGGGGTTACGTAACCGGGAAATCATCTGGACCGACGGTTGAGTGAATGGGAATTTGGACAAGAGTGATGGAAAGCATCTGCACTTGTGGAGGAAAAGGTAAAAGTTCCTTCCTTGTGTGATTTCTGGTGTGCCTTTAGGGTTTACACTTACTTTATTGGTCATCGCAGCAGGGGAGGAAGTTGGAACGATGTCATCTACTGGTGTAAGATTGCGGATCAACGATCACCATGTATGTAATTGTAATGTTACTTCCTTTTTCTCTCTCTCTCTTGTACACATCCCCCCCAATATTCATAACTCTTCTTTATAATTAATTAATTAATTTAGGTGGTGATTGATAATGGCATAGTGCAACTCACATTATCCAATCCAGAGGGGCTTCTCACTGGCCTCCAATACAATGGCCTTGACAATCTTCTCGAGGTTCTTAATCAACAAGGTAATAGAGGCTACTGGGATGTTGTCTGGAGTGCTCTAGATGACTCAGGGAGAAAAGGAGTATTTGAAGTGTATGTTCGTTCTCAAACCTACCATATAGATGCAAGAGTATTTGTCCTCTGTCAAATGAAATTGTTTTTACTTCATTCTTTTGAGCTAGTATTATTTTTGTTCTACCTGTTAGAAATACAAGGGGTTGACTGTGTGCAGGATCAATGCAACAAGCTTTAAGGTTATAGTGGAAACAGAGGAACAAGTTGAAGTGTCCTTTTCAAGACCATGGGATCCTTCCCTTAAGGGGAAACTTGCTCCTATTAACATAGACAAAAGGTTATTTTCCTCTATGGCATACATACATAACATATATATAATGTAATTTATTTCTATGATTCTCTTAGGTTTGTTTTGCTTCGTGGTTCTTCTGGTTTCTACACATATGCCATATATGAACACTTGGGTTCTGAAGAATGGCAGGCTTTCAGCCTTGGGGAAACGCGAATTGCATTCAAACTCAGAAAAGACAAGTAAACTAAGTTTTACTAGTCAGTCATGTATGAGTTTTCTTTCTGGGCTGTATTGAGTTGTACGTACCTCTTGGATAGGTTTCACTACATGGCAGTGGCAGATGATAGAAGAAGATACATGCCCCTGCCAGATGACCGATTACCAGGAAGAGCCCAACCCCTTGCATTTCAGGAAGCCGTTTCCCTAATTAACCCAGTTGTGCCTGAATTCAAAGGAGAGGTAACCTTCTTTTTAGATTCAAAATAACTGGGAAAAACGTTTGTTTTGATTTTGTACTTGTGTAGGTGGATGATAAGTATCAGTATACTTGTGAGAACAGAGATCTGATGGTACACGGGTGGATATCACATGACCCTCCTGTTGGATTTTGGCAAATTACGCCCAGCAATGAGTTCAGGAGCGGTGGGCCTCTCAAGCAGAACCTCTGTTCTCATGTGGGACCCACTTGCTTAGCTGTAAGTAAAATCTCACCTTGTTATGGCATGGCATGGCGCTATTTAAGAAAATCATACTATACGATGACAGGTTTTCGTTGGTGCTCATTATGCCGGGGATGATCAAGTTCCAAAGTTTGGGCAGGGGGAGCCATGGAAAAAAGTCTTCGGGCCGGTTTTCATCTATCTTAATTCAACTACGTGTGGTCAAGATCCTCTTACGCTTTGGGATGATGCCAAAAGACAGGTTGAATGTAATATCTGTCATGATGCATGCAAATACTTATATAATATATATTTAATTATACCAGACGATGGTTGAGGTAAATAGCTGGCCTTATAGCTTTCCAGCATCCGAGGATTTTCCAAAATCACATGAACGAGGAAATGTCAGAGGTAGATTACTCGTCCGGGACAGGTAGGCTCATGACCTAGTCGTTTCAATTTTAACTATACCAACATTGAAATTGTACTTGTTTCAGATACATTCAGGATGATGAGATACCAGGGAATGGTGCGTATGTAGGGTTAGCTCCACCAGGAGATGTTGGATCATGGCAAAGAGAATGCAAGGTAACCTGAATTTTCTCACACAAGCACGATAATAGCATTTGTGTATGGATATCCCTCTCAAGTTGGGCATGGATATCCACCTTGTTTTCAGAAAGTTGATTTTTTTTCTTTTGGTTTTATGAGCTAATTGGAAATTTGAGGGGACATAGACGTCCTTCTTCTAGCTTTTCTTTAATGAAGTACTGAACTGATTACTGAACTTGAGCATCCTTTCCAATTTCCAACGAGACATGGCTCCAGGATCAACTTGAGCAGTACTTTATGCTACAACAGCTTGCTCGTTGCTTCTCCGTGTTTTCAAATATTACAATAAGCTTCATCATAGTTTGTTTGCAATCTAAAAGTTGAATGGCAGGACTATCAGTTTTGGAGTGAAGCTGATAGCACCGGAGATTTCTCCATTAAGAGTGTAAGATGTGGAGAATATAATTTGTACGCGTGGGTCCCTGGATTTCTTGGAGACTACAGATATCATCTTCCCATTACCATAACCCCAGGTTATTTAGCTTTCTTCATTCTCAAAATAAATAATCAAAGTCGATCTTCATGTTAGTGGTTTGTATTTCAACTCATAATAGGGTGTGATATTAATGTGGGGAACCTTGTCTACGAGCCTCCAAGAGAGGGTCCTACTTTGTGGGAAATAGGGATCCCAGACCGATCTGCTGCAGAGTTCCATGTTCCAGACCCTGACCCCAAATATGTCAACCCCCTTTTTCTCAATAATCCCCAGAGGTTCCTTTAACATTACAATTTGTCTACTACAGTACAGCCATGTATATTTTCTTAATGTCTTTGCTGCTTTCTTTCAGCAACTTTAGGCAGTATGGCTTATGGGAAAGATATGGCGAGTTGTACCCTTATACTGATTTGGTGTTCATCGTTGGAGAGAGTGATTATCGCAAAGATTGGTTCTATGCTCAAGTCCCAAGGTACAACAAGTACACATGCAACGCTTTAGCTTTCAGTATGGGTCAAAACTGTCCATGTCAGATTGGGTTGGGTTGACCCTCTACACTCTTTTCTTTGTTTAGTTTATGACTAAACTAGGTTATAACCCCGTGTAATACACGGGGTTGAATAAATAAATTTTGTATACTTAATAATAAAACAACATATCTTTAAAAATCTTATTTATTGTACGAGTTGAATAAATATAATTTTATATATTAAATAATAAAAAGTTATATCTATAAGAACCATATTGTACGGGTTGAATAAATTTAATTTTATATACCAAATAAAAAAGTTATATCTTTAAAACCACGTGTATTACACGGGTTGAAGGAATGTAATATTGTTTACCAAATAATAAAATAATACGTCTTTAAAAGACCTCATTTATTACACGGGTTGAATAAATGTAATTTTATATACCAAACAATAAAAAAATTTCATCTTTAAAAATATGCGCATTACACGGTTTGAATAAATGTAATTTTCTGTACTAAATAATAAAAAAAATATATCCTTAAAAAACCCTATGTATTGTACGAATTGAATAAATCTAATTTTATATATCAAATAATAAAAGGTTATATTTTAAAAAACCTCATGTGTTACATGGGTCGAGTAAATGTAATTTTGTATAGTGAAAATAAAAATATTTAATATATTAATACAAAGTTTGGTTTTCGTGATAAAAATAGATTATTCTGTTGTTGCAAAATTTGTTAACGAAGTCTCAATAAATTTAACCCTTTATTTAAAACTCCGTAAATGTATAAATGATAAATAATATTGGTTAATTTTATTTTAAGTTTCGTAAAATTTATTTGATACCAAACTAAACAAAACGTTCAAATATAATTAATTCAAATAAATAAAATTATAAATGAGAAGGAGATTAAACTAAATAATAATTATCCATAAGATATTAAACGAATAATATTTAGTAGGAGGTTAATCTATAATATAAGATATTAAATTAAATAATATTTAGTAGGGGGTTATCTATAATTAATTAGAATAGATTAAATTAAAATAATAATAGATGGTCTGATATGATGACAAGTGTCCCTAAAGTGGTTTCTTTTATTATATACTAAAGATACTAGTGTTTACATAAAAAATATTGTTACAGTAATAATCTAAATCTCTTACACAAATGATTTAGGAATTTGACCCCCTTGTATCTAGCTATTTTCATGAGTAAATTACAAAAATTTTCCTTTATGTTTATACCAAATTTCAAAGACATCCCTTTGCCTTTAAAATTGACGGCTTACTTAATGTTTCAAAATCTTACACGTTACGCCCTTTGGCCCTAACCCAGTTAATTTTTTATCATTAAGCCAGCCAGCCAGGTCACAAAAGGGTTAAATTGTCTTTTTACCCTATTTACATAAAAATATATTTTATTAGACTAGACTATAAACAAACAATATTAAAAAAAAATTCATCGAACTTTACGAACCGGCAGATTGAATCTATCACACATTAAAAGGAATGGCAAACTATCCGGCAAATTGATTTTGAGCAACAAATTGAATTTGAATGGCTGATTGAATCAATCACAAATTGCAAATGAAACAGCAGAATGAATCCATTGCAAATGGAATGGCAGATTGAGTCCATCACGATCTCTTGATATATGTAAGCCGTGTGCCATAATCTTGGTATCCGGCGCAAGAGATTACAAAAATCGAGGGATATGTAGCAATGCTTCAACCAGAATCCTCTTTCTCATCCTCCCAGCAACAAAATTCCCACATGCTGGTATAACAACCATCGGACTCGAAGCATCGGTATTCTTCTAACTCATCCTTCACAATCAACTCCAGCCATAGTTGTTAATAGCGAATAGCGACAAGGGACCTATATGCTACATAGCGAATAGCAACAGATAGCGACCGCTATTTTATAAATAGCGATACACTAGAAAAAGAATTTTGAAAATTTTTATATGTATATTATATCAAAATACACCTTGGTATATATGCTATTTTGCATGTATATTTAACAAAAACCTATAAATCCAGCTATTTTATAGCTTTATCTAATTGCTATTTACATAAAAAAAAAAACTTACTGTCGCTATTTACGCTATTGGTCGCTATGACCCAAATAGCGACACTTGGTCGCCTCGCTACATAGCACGCTATAGCCGCTATTGACAACTATGACTCCGGCGGCACCACCACCCACCCAACTTCCTGTTTCCCCTCACAAATACGTGCAACCACGCAAACTAGTGTCTGGAAACTACAAATCAAAACCCGTTTCCTCATTAGTGGTTCAGATCTACCAGAAAAAAAAGAAAGGGGGCTTTGCCGTTCCATTCCTATCACCAGTGCCATGACCACGGAGACATCTGACGTACTCAGATCTTTGATTACCGTGCCATTACCAGGGATTCGACTGCCCAAATTTTTTCTTCTTTCACGGAAATCATGTTCTTATTCTTTGTGGCAGCGGTGGTGGCCGGAGAATGGTGGGTGTGATAGGAGAATGAAAGCGATAGTTAGATAGAGAGTGTGCGTGAACTAAGTATTTTTATATTTTTTTTAATATACGGGAAATGACTAAACTGCCATCATGTGTCTTGCACATGATCCTACTTAACGTTTAAAATTAACTGGGTTAGGGCATAAGGACGCAGCGTGCAAGATTCTGAAACATTAAGTATAAAAGCCGTTGACAAGGGACAGTTTTTGAAAGTCGGTATAAACATAAAGGACAATTTTTGTGATTTACTCTATTTTCATTGACCTATTTGTGAGTCAAATCGACCCATTCATAAGTTAATGGGTGGAAATGGCCACCTGACGAATGATGATTGCAGGAGAAAAGAAGACAATTCGTATGAAGGAACCACATGGCAAATAAAGTTTAGACTTGAGAATGTACAACGTGCTGCTAGTTATAAGCTAAGAATGGCACTGGCTGGTGCAACTCTTGCAGAAGTACAGGTATCAATCTTCAGAAATTAACTACAAATGGAAATAGGTCATCTGATCTCACTAATATTTTTTTATTTCTTATAGGTTCGAGTAAATGATCCAAACAAAGCCCGTCCAGTATTTACAACAGGTTTGATAGGCCGGGACAATGCGATTGCAAGACACGGGATTCATGGGCTTTACTGGCTGTACAACATAGACGTTTCTGGTTCATTACTTGTTGAAGGAGAAAACATTATTTATCTAAAACAACCACGGAACCAAAGTCCATTTCAAGGTATTATGTATGATTACTTACGCTTAGAAGGTCCCGCATAGCATGATGGGCGAGTTTTTAATAAAGTGTGTTTTTGTTTCCACATATTATGTTGCTGCTAATTGACGAGTGGAGTGTTTTTTAGAACATTAGGAATGCAGGCCTTGAGCTTGGTGTCCTAATTATATATTTGAAAGTTATGTATACATAGTATAAAGTTTTATATAGGTTACATCTGAAGATACACAAATAGTCCCTTCGCATGAAAACATATACCAACTTTGGGTAGACCTACAAACACTTGGTTAGTGTATAATGGTCCTACGCAAACACTAGTAAATGTTGACTGCCACTGTCAACCAAACCTCATTGTAGGTACAACTTACTCAAATTTGTGTTGATTAGTTCTGTTTAAACATAATGGAAAACATGTAAATAATACTTGATACAACAGACAGGCCAGCAAAGAATCCAGACAGAGATGCACAGCCATTTAGTTTGACATGATTGTCAACTTGATCTGGTTCCTCCTTGGGGTTGGGGTGTAAAGTTATGATGGTGATAATCGAATCAAAGGGGAATTCGGATGGAGAAAAGGGCGATTTTGATGTTAATGATGTTATGATTATTGTCTAACCTTTTAGCTCTCTAGTTATCTCATATATACACCTAAGATGAAACCTAATTAGTTAATAAGAGTAATATGGTCATCAACAATTACCAACTAATTATATAATAGGTTATAATATATTTTGATCTATATAATATAAATGATTATATGACTACAGGATTAAATATTACAGTAATAATATATTTAATCTTACATTCTCCCACTTAGCCGAGTGATCATTTATCATGAGTATTAGATAAGCCTGATCAGGAGTTAACACTCATTTTAGCTTTAAACCAAGAACCGTAGCAGAGAAATACAACCGTTGAATCATTATGCGACTCAGGACCCCCTTTTTTTTTTGGGTAAAGGGTTACCCCGGTGATTCTACATATCAATAAAAACCAATACAAAACAAGTAGCATGGAGAGTCCATACTAGTTCAAACATGGGACATCCCCCATGAAAGTAAACCAGACACACACAACACCCAAAGTAAAACAACTAGACTACTAATCTAGAAAGGAACCAAATAAAAACTCTACAAATAGTCAGCCGCCATCATCAGTCAATCGAGTATCATAGATCTCCCAAGCACGAAGCAACTCCCTCACCTTCACAGTGTCCTTAAACTTCACTCCCATAAGTTTGTAGTGAACTGTATGAAGAATTGTATCACATAAAACATCTGGTGGTCTTGTCTGGTTCTTGAAAAGTCTTGCATTTCTCTCTTGCCAGATAAAATAAGTAGTAGCTGCAAGAACCAACCTGCTAACATAATTGGACGCAGATTTAGAACGAGACCTAGCAGCCATCCAGTCCACGATAAAACTCCAATCGGTCCCAACATTAATCATACCACCTTTGCTTCTAACCGAATTCCACACTAGCTTCGAATAATTACAATCAAAGAAAAGATGAGCATGGGAGTCCGTATTCGCATAACAAAGGAGACAACACATCATGTTCATATTTTTTCTTCTGGAAATATCCCACTGGAGGATCTTGTCTTGCGTCAAGAGCTTACGACGAATAACCAACCACATAAAAAATGCATGCTTCGGAATACACTGTGGAAACCAAATAAAATTTACCCAATCCACCTCTTGTTCCCTCTGCCGAACTGAATGCCACACTTGGGAAGACGAATGCTCAAATAACTCATTACCATCTTTCCAAAACAGTTTATCTCGCCGGTTAGGAGCCATATGAACATGATCGATCTGATTAAGCACTGGAAACAGATCTCTCCAAGCAACCGGCCATCTCCAAACACCATTAAGTTGAACATCTTGAACCGTGGCACTAAGACTGAATCCTGCTGAAGTGATTGCTCTTGGCGAAAGAAAATTACCTAACGGACCCAATTGACACCACGAGTCATACCACGCCGAAGTACTGCTACCATCCCCTAGCTTGGACCATACAAAGTCTCTAATGAAAGGCCTAAGCTGAAGAATTTTCCGTCAACTCCAACAACAATTAGAAACAGATTTGCAAACCCAAAAACTCTTACCTCTTAATCTATACGAATGAATCCAATCAACCCATAAGGACTGACGTTTAACCAATATACTCCAAATGTGAGAGGTCATAAGAGCTTTATTAACTTCGCCAATGCGTCGAACCCCAAAACCGCCTTCAAACTTAGGAACACAAACAGATTTCCATGAAACCTTTGCCTTCCCCTTTTTGAAACGAACCATCAGAAGACCATAAAAAATTCCTCATTTTCGCTTCCAGCTCTAAAATAACTCGTGTAGGAAGAATAAAAGCAGAAGACCAATACACATGCATAGCAGAGAGCACCGAGTTGATCAATTGCAACCTTCCAGCAAACGATAAGAACTTATTTCTCCAGCTCAGAATTCATTGTTCCATTCTTTCCACTAAGATACTGCAATCTTTATATAAAAGTCTAGAGGAAATAAGAGGAACACCCAGATATCTAACTGGTAACGATCCCTCCACAGAAGGCATCATATCGAGAATATGAGCTTTAACATTAGTAGGCACATTACAAAAGAAACCTGTACTTTTCTGAATACTAGGCACCAATCCAGACATTTTGGTGAAGTTTGTAAGAGAAGACATAATAATGCATTTTACTGAATTAATATCCCCTCTCACAAACAAAAATAAATCATCTGCAAAACAAAGATTAATAATCCGTTGTCTTTCACATTTATTATGAAACCTGAAAGACGTATCAATCCTGCTAGTATGCTGAAGGATACACGTCAACACCTCCATAACAAGAGTGAATAAATAAGGGGATAAAGGATCTCCTTGTCGAAGGCCACGCTTTCCTTTGAAATACCCATGAATATTTCCATTGACACAAATAGAATAAAAAGCCGTCGAGACGCATATCATAATCCACTCCACCATTTTAGAATCAAAACCAAACCCAAGCAGCACATTCTTCAAGAACTTCCAGTCAATCGTGTCATAAGCTTTCTGGATGTCCACCTTAAAAGCACACCTAGGAGGACCTGCACTTCTATGATAATTATGCATGAGCTCCTGAGTCAACAAGATGTTATCCGATATCTTCCTTCCAGGGACAAATGCAGACTGATTTATGCTAACCACTTGATGAAGCACCCCTTTTAAGCGATCAGCAATAATCTTGGTAATACACTTGAACAAAACATTACAGCAAGCAATAGGGCGGTAATCCGTCACCAGCATCGGCGTCGATTTCTTTGGCACAAGAGCAATTAAAGTATGATTTAATTCCTGAAGTAATTTACCTGTAGCGAAAAAATCAATCACCGCCTTCGATACATTATCTCCAACAATCGGCCATGCTGCTTTAAAGAAAGCAGCCGTGTATCCATCCGGACCAGGAGCCTTATCATTGCCTATCGCAAAGATAGCTTTTTTAACCTCATCCACCGTAACCGGACGAACCATATTAGCAGCATCAATCGGGTTCACATGATTAGTAAACAGATCAGGAGAAGGTTGTAAAGAAAGATTATCATGACAACCCAAGAAGCTCTCAAAATGTTGAACTAAAATAGAGCTAACATCCTCACCTTCATACATCACCCCATTAACATCCGATATAACCTGAATTCGATTCCAGTGATTCCTACTCTTCACGGCTGCATGAAAGTACGCAGTATTCGCATCACCCGCCCTAAGCCACTCCATTTTCGACTTTTGTTTTAGGAACCTTTCCTCATCTAAACACGCCTCCTGATAATCAGAAGTTAACCTAGTTTCTCGAGCTCTCAGGTTCACATTCATGGGGTCATTATCGATCTCATGCTGAATATCATCCAATTTACCACGAAGCTCAATCACTTTCTTGTGAAGATTAATTACCCTGGCTGAACAATAAAGCTCGCAACGGAGACTTTAGTTACCGAAGCTTCTTCACAACCTGAAACTGAAACACCCCATTGACATTCACTTCCCAACTCTCCTTGACAATACTCATAAATTCCAGCTTATGCACCAAAAAGTTAGCAAACTTAAATGGTTTATGTTTTCTTTTAAAATGATGCTGGATTTTAAGAATACAAGGAGCATGATCCGATAACCGATAAGGATGAAAGATAGCAACCAAATTCGGGAACTCAGCTATAAACGGCGAATTACCCATAACCCGATCAATCTTCTTAAGCAAACCAACTCCCTTCTTTGGCTTTTGATTCCATGTGAAATGGAGACCCGGCCGGTTAATATCCATCACTTCAATGTCTAACACACAATTCTGAAAATCACGCATACCTGCAGAAAAAGAGGACGCTCCTATAGACTTGTCCTCTAAGTGCAACGCCGAGTTAAAATCTCCCATAATCACCCATGGCTTGTTGGCTACCACATGCTTATGCATAGATAATTGAGCCCATAACTCACGTCGAGTAATATAGTAGTTGGCCGCATAAACAATAGAACAAAACAAAATTCTCCTGTCATCTTTAAACACAAGCTGGATCACCCTATGATAATGTGAGTACCTTTATCACAACAACCCCCATTAGAAGTCCAATCCCAACGACGAAAAACTGACGAACAAACCTTACTCAGATTCGCCACATCCACATGAGACTCCAGTATTGCACACAAACTAATATTACTGTCTTTTACTACCTGACGAACCTCTTTTTGTTTAAGAGGGCGGTTCAATCCTCTTATATTCCACGTTGCTAGACTAACCATCAGACACTATCGGTAGAGGAGTGCTTGCCCCTTTTTTATTAGTATTACGAGTACCTTCCATGATAAACTCGTCAGTTTCATTATAAACTTCAAGAACCTCTTCATCATCCGAATCATCCTGTCCACCACCAGCATCCTTACTACTTTGCCCTTGATCCCCATCTTCAGTACTCAAAACATCAAACGGATTGCTAGAAAAAACATTGTTAGACGACGCCACATTTTTCACCACATCCTTCGGCTTAGGAGCAATAGGACGATACTCAAATTTCTGCTTTGGTTTATTCATTTGAAATCCTGTTTTCCTAGCCACTTTCTTAGCATGCACACCCATATACCCCTCCTCATCAACAACCGGTTTTTTATCAGGCCTACGTCCTTGATCCACATGTTTCGGTTTATCCACATATTTTCGATTTCTATCATCACTCACACGTTTACCCAGGTTCCTTTGTTGCTTCGGACATTGATCATCCGAGTGCCCAAACACACAACAATGAGAACACCTAAGCGGACTCCACTCATACTCAACATACATAGTCTCTTTAATGTACCCCTCACCCTCCAGTTCCGGGATGGCCATCGTGATTTCCTCTTTCAGATCCTTCTCAGCCGAAACTTCAATCAAAGCTCTAGCATAATTACTACGTCCCCATGAATCCATACACATCGTAATGGTGTACGAGTCAAGGAGTTTAGGATCACCAATAGCAGTAGCTATCAAACTAAGCCCATCCTCTGTATAAGCAGCAATAGGGACCTCATGAATCTTGACCCATAACTGCACTTTCTTGACTTCCTTCTTTTCCAGCTTAGTGGTAGGAGACCATTCACATAAAAACAACGGTTGTGATCGAATGATCCATGGTCCCCCTTTAATAACAGCCCCGCTCATACCATCCTGGTCCGCAAATTTGAAGAAAAAGAATCCGTTAGCATTCATCATCGTTTTTTGTAATCCAAATTTCCTCCATTGATTTTTCACGAAATACTCCACAACTGGGTAGGCTATACGATCTCCCAGAAAATACCCATAAAGCGTATTAGCTAGCTTATCCTGAACCACTTTGATCGATTCCCTTGGAAGTACCACATCACAACCTCATGTTTATCATGACTTGCAAGAGATCGAAAATTCAGATTCTTACCACTAGGTCTAGCCACTAAATCAGCATAAGATAACGTCTGAGAACCCTTTACTCCATCATTCTGATTAATATCATTCTGACTATTATCCGAATCAGGCATAGGAACATCAACCTTCGGATCCGACCTAGTATTATCCAATGGCACAGAAACAGTAACTTTAGTCAGCTCATCAATTACATTAAACTTACCTTCAGAACGAGTAACAGCCACTACACCCCTACGCGGCATTAAAGTGGTACCCTCAATATCAATGAGAGTTAATTACATAGTTAGTCCCTGTGGTTTGCACCAAATAACATACTTAGGTACTAATAGTTTAAAATCACCTTCTAGGGTATTAACTTTTCATTTTGTAACGTTTGGAGGTATTAACTTCTAGGGTATTAACATAGTTAGTCCCTGTGGTTTGCACAAAATAACATACTTAGGTACTAATGGAATGTGATTTTAAACCTACAAATAAGCTTAATACCTCCAAATGTTAAAAAATGAAAAGTTAATACCCGAGAATGTGATTTTAAACTATTAGTACCTAAGTATGTTATTTTGTGCAAACCACAGGGACTAACTATGTAATTAACTCTATCAATGACTCTAGACGCAATACCCTGGAACGATCCCATCGGCTTCCCACGATCAAAAAAACATATTCTCCCCAGGTTTTTTACGATCATTCTGATTGTTATTGACAACTCCCTCCATCAGCAAGAAACTCAATCCACCATGCAAAGAAAACCAGAAAACCAAAGGCCGCAAAATACAAAAATCCTATCTAGCAAAACCCTAATCCAGAATTCATCACGAAATCAAATAGAGAACCCGAATAATCAAGGTTACTGCCTCACCAGTAGGACCGAAAACCCCAATCCTCTATTCAATCAAATCCGAATCCAGGGTATAAGGCCGACGATTAAGAAAACAAAACGAAAAACCCTAATTTCTGATCGATCAATGAATGCTAACGAGTTCGTACCAGATGTTTGATGAATCAAACCCTAGTAACAGACTGTTATACATAAAAATCACGAAGAAAAATCTAGGGTTGCATGAAGAACAAAAATCGCCTAAGCTAGAGAGAGAGAAATTAATCATACTACTATCTCAATTTAAAACCTAACAGTTATGATCAAAATACGCATAAACCCTTTGTTTGATTTGTATTTACATTTGTCTATATGTCATTATACCGGCTAAACATATGTTAGAGATATACAAAATCAAACCGATGAGGAAAATTAATTAATAGTTAGTCATTCATAGTATGATATGTAGTTGCGCACGTCCATCAATTAAAACCCGTCTCTTTTTTGAGCTCTCTTAATAAGACTTATGGATAATAGCCCTTCAGTTATAGGATCCTTAAGCATATCATGAATGTATTCGATACAAAGATTCAGAACACTGATGATCCTCAAGAAATCTTTGATTAGTAGCTTTAAATCTTTATAAGCTACTAGAACACTGATGATCCTCAAGGAAATCTTTGTTTTAATGTTCATCTAATGTGCTTTAAATCGTTATAAGCTACTAGAACACTGATGATCTTCAAGGTAATCTTTGATAATTTATCTCTTTCTGAGTATACCCTTTGACAACCAATCATACTTCTTCGTGTCTTAACGCTTATATTAGGATTTGGTTTAGTCATGAACACTCTTAAGTAATTCAGTCAAATCCCCAACGTTATACAAACACATAAAATCAGTTTTACTAGAAAACAGTCTTATTCCATTTAGAAGATTGATTGATGCTAATGGCTTAATTGGAAGAGATTGGATCAGTGAACTTTTCCAAAATCCATTTCAACTTCAATTAGGGAGGTTATGTAATCATCAAAATTAGTAGGTTTTTAAACCTAGATGACTTCCTGAGTTGATTATTGGGTTTGTTAGAAGTTTCAGTTTTATGGATTAGCTCTTGGTTAAGCTCGGTTCGCAACCGAAACCCTAGTTTCTCTCTCTAGCCAGGCGATTTTGTTCTTCCATGCAATCCTAGGTTTTTTTCGTGATCTTTTTGTATAACAGTCTGTGATTGGTGTTTTGATTATTCAAATGATCCATAACGAACTCGTTAGCAATCTAGTGATCGATCTAAACTAGGGTTTTTCTGTTTTCTTTCAATCGTTGCCATAACCTGCTGATTTCGAACTTATTGTATAGCGTGTTTGATTTGTTGATCCTTCTGCTTTGGCAGAAATGTTGACTTATCGATCCCTCTATATGATCTAGCCAGAATCACAAGTTAGGGTTACGCTAGTCTAGGGTTTGTTCGGATTTGTTTGTTGTTCTGCTGATCGTTTTCTTCGTGCTTCGGATTTGTTTCTTCGTTTAAAAGGAGAGAATTGATTGTCGACTGATTAGGGTTTGCTGCTGTAATCTGGTTAATCATCCTTGCTGCTGAATTTATGTCTGCATGTGTTATTTTTGACTCAAAGATGAATTCTAAACCTCCTTATATCAACGAGATATTTGGGAAACCTCCGTTATTGAATGCTGAACATCATGATCTGTATGGGAAACCGGCAACCGTTCTGAAGGGTTTGGGGAGTAAAATTCTGAATATTGATGGTAAACCTCTGATTCCGAGAAGAGGAGTGGTGACAAATAATAAGCAGGAACCTCGGGTATTGAATGTTATTGATGAACTTCAGAAAATTACTGTGCCAGTTTAATCTGATACGGACAGTGTTATGCCGGATAAGCGAGACCAACATGAGGAGCCTGTTTCTTATGCTGAAAAGTTGAAGAATAATTCGATGCCCAAGAGTGAAGTGAACTTTAGAAAGTTGGATCCTAAGGAAACGCATCAAGAAGCTGACGTTGTGATTCCAAGGGAGGTCGTTAGAAAGGTACAAGACAGGTTCGATAATGTTTTATTTGGTTACTTTCTGGGTAATAGATTGCCGTTTCCGGTAGTTGAGTATTATGTCAAAAATGTATGGTCGAAGTTTGGCTTTGCTAAGATCATGATGAATTTGGAAGGCTTTTTCTTTTTCAAGTTTGATTCAAAAGAAGGAATGAATAAGGTGCTTGAGGGAGGGCCGTGGCTAATTCGTAAAGTCCCTTTATTTCTTAACATATGGTCTCCATCGATTAGTCTAAAAAAGGAGGGCATTAAATCTGTTCCTGTGTGGGTTAAGCTTCACAATGTTCCTATTGCTATTTATACTGATGATGGTTTAAGCCTTCTAGCGTCGAAGATTGGGGTTCCAAAAAGGTTGGATAGTTATACAGCCGATATGTGTGCTAATAGATGGGGTAGGAGTAGCTTTGCAAGAGCCTTGATAGAAGTTAATGCTGATGATGAGCTCAAGGACCATATAGTCGTTGCTATTCCAAAGCTTGGGGAGGAGGGGTTTATTATGGAAAAGATCTCGATTGAGTATGAATGGAAACCACAGCGTTGTTCGGCGTGTTGTATCTTTGGTCATAATGATCAAAATTGCCAAAAAAATTCTAATGCTAATCCCAAACAAGTAACAGTAGATGATGAAGGGTTTATTACGGATAGAAGGAAGGTTGCGAAGTTTGGAGCCATGCATAAAAAACAAAAACCAAAGTTTGTTTACAGGCAAAAATCTAACAAGTCAGGTGCTAGTACTTCAGGCACAAAGAAGGATTCCGGTTCGGAATCTAACACTTTTAATGTAAAAACCTCGAATGCCTTTGATATTCTAGATTCTGGGGACGGAGATGGGAAAGAGAAAATAGCTGGTAATAAGGATGGTACGGATGGGAACGCTTATAGACCGTCACAGGGTATAGACGAGAATCTGGAAGGTACTCCTACGGAAATGGCTCACTTTATGTCCAACGACCAGCATGTTGATCTTTCTGAGGGGGCAAGCACTCCCGGTAAAACTGGTTTAAATGGGTAGCTTAATGTCTTGGAATATTAGGGGCTTGAACCGGCCCCTGAAACAAAGTGAGGTTCGTACTCTTGTTTCTGAGAATAATTTAGAATTGTGTGCTATTCTTGAATCGCATGTGGATGTTGGTAAGCTGGCTAAAGTTTGCAAGTATGTGTTTCGTAATTGGAATTGGACCTCTAATGGTGGTGTTTGCAGTCGTGGCACCAGAATCATTTTGGGATGGAATGCTGATACTCTTGATGTTATGGTTCTTGCTCAATCTGATCAGATTATTCATACTCAGGTTATTTTTAAAGTTAGCAAAAAAGTACTGTTTTGTTCGTTTGTTTATGCTGAAAATAAGTATAAAGATCGTAGATATCTTTGGGATGATTTATGCAAGCATAAGGCCCTTTGTCATGATAAGCCGTGGGTGGTTATGGGAGACTTTAATTCAGCTCTCAACCTTGAAGATTCGTTGTATGGGGCTTCTAAACAATCTATTGGCATGCGTGAATTTGATGAATGCGTCCAACAATCTGAATTGATGGATATCAATGCTCATGGTTTGCAGTATACATGGAACCAAAAGCCTAAGAGTGGAGTAGGCCTCTTGAAGAAGATCGATAGAATTATGGGTAATGTTGCTTACTTGGACCAATTTCCTACTGCTTATGCGATGTTTCACCCGTTTCGAGTGTCGGATCACACACCTTGTATTCTTAGAATTCTGGGTACCAATGGTTTTCGGCCAAGACCATTTAAATTTCCTAATTTTATTGCCACCAAACCTGAATTCAAGGAAACTGTTAAGCTTGAGTGGATGAAAAGAATTGAGGGAGTCACTATGCTTTCGGTTGTAAAGAAGCTGAGGAATTTAAAGCCTAAGTTGAGGAAGATCTTATTCGACCAGGGAAATTTGCATGTTAAGGTAAATGATCTGAGAAAGAAGTTAGATGAGCTTCAGGTTCAGGTGGATCGTAATCCGTTGGACGGCCAACTGCGCCAATTGGAAGCTCAGTGTCTTAAAGATTTTCAAGCGGCTGCCTATGATGAGGAATGTTTTCTAAAACAGAAGTCTAAGGTAGAGTGGCTTTGTGCCGGGGATTCGAACACAAAGTTCTTTCATAACACTGTGAAAACTCGAAATGCCAGAACCAAAATTTATAGACATGAAGGTGATGGTGTTGCTGATGCTATGGTCTCGCATTATTCGAATTTTTTGGGTATGGAGGTTCCGGTTGAAACGGCTAACTTGGAAAACTTGTTTTCTAATGTGCTTAGCAATGATGTTGCGGAGCATATGATCCGTCAGATAACTCGTGAGGAGGTTAAGACTGCCATGTTTAGTATTGGAGATGACAAAGCCCCGGGGCCTGATGGGTACACATCGGCTTTCTTCAAGCAAGCTTGGGATATTGTCGGTAATGAAGTGACTGATGCGGTGATACAGTTTTTTGAAAACGGTAAGCTTCTAAATCAGATTAATCATACTATTCTTGCTTTACTTCCGAAAAAAGACATTCCGGATTCGGTTTTGGACTATAGGCCGATCTCCTGCTGCGATGTTCTGTATAAATGCATTAGCAAGATTATTACTGATCGTCTGAAAGGTAGTTTGGGTTCTCTTGTCAGCATCAACCAATCAACTTTTGTGCCGGGCCGAAAGATTTCGGATAATATTCTGCTCACTCAGGAATTGATGCATAATTATCACCTTAACAGGGGGCCGGCTAGGTGTGCGTTCAAAATTGACATTCAGAAAGCCTATGATACAGTCAATTGGGAGTTTTTGGAGGATGTTCTGATTCGTTTTGGGTTTCACCATAAAATGGTGAAGTGGATCATGACTTGTGTGTCCACAGTCTCGTACTCTCTGTGTATTAATGGTAATCTCCATGGTTATTTCAGGGGCAAACGTGGGTTACGGCAAGGAGATCCAATGTCGCCCTACTTATTCACGCTAGTTACGGAGGTCTTATCGCTTCTGCTTCGACGAGCAGCTAGCATTTCCTATAAATATCATGCTCACTGTGCTAAGGAAAAAATAATTAATGTGTCATTTGCTGATGATTTATTTATCTTTGTTCATGGTGATGTTGTCTCTGTTAAGAAGATCAAGGAGGCGCTGGAGATTTTTTACTAATATTTCTGGTCTCGCTCCAAGTCCAGCAAAAAGTACGGTTTTTTTCTGCAATGTTCCTCATTCGATCAGGCAGGAAATTCTTGATATTATGCCGTTTCAGGAGGGTGTTCTTCCGGTCCGTTATCTTGGGGTTCCTCTTATTTCTTTTTTTTTTGGGTAAAGGGTTACCCCGGTGATTCTATATATTCACAACCAAACAAAACAAGTAGTGTAGAAAGCCTACACTAGATCACTCATGAGACATGCCCCATGAATGTAAGCAAAAACAACCAAACAATCAACCCAAAAGAAAAACTACTAGACTCTAATCTAGAAAAAACACAAAACCACTAACGACTACTCAGCCACCATCAATCTCATTAGAAAGACTTTGGATCTCCCAATCTTCAAGAAGCTTCTGAACGCTAGCAGTATTCTTCAGCTTCACTCCCATCAGCTTATACCGAACCATTTGAACAATGGAAGCACTTATAGTTTCTGGAGGTCTTAACTGGTTTTTAAATAACCTAGCATTACGCTCCTGCCAAATCATGTAACACGAAGCCGCAACTAATATTCTAGCAACCAAATTAGATGCTGTCTTCGACCGGGCACGAACTAGAAGCCACTCCACAATATCCCCCCAAATCGGCTGAACCAAATCCATACCCACCTTTTGTCTAACCATGTACCAGACTTGAGACGAGAATTTGCACTCAAAAAATAAGTGATTATGGGAGTCAAAGTTCTCATAACAAAGCAGGCAGCACATCATGTTCATATTTTTCCTTCGAGAAAGGTCCCATCCCAAAATTTTATCCTGAGTAAGTAACTTACCTCTCATAATTAACCACATAAAGAAAGCATGCTTCGGGATGCATTGAGAAAACCACACAATAGAGCACCAATGAATTTCTGGTTCTGAATATCGAATAGAATTCCAAACACCTGAAGCCGAAAACTCACTAATATGATTACCATCACGCCAAACAAACCTATCTCTTTTATTCGGGTCAAAATTCACATTATCAAGCTGAATAAGAACAGGATAAAGATCCCTCCAAGCTGTAGGCCACCTCCACGCCCCATTGTATCTAATATCAGCAACCGTAGCCTCCAAAGTAAATCCCGCATTCGAGATCATTCTAGGTGACAGAACATTCCCCAGCGGTCCCAAGGAGCACCAGAAATCATACCACGCTGAAGTTGTAACACCATTACCAACCTCGGTCCAAATATGAGTTCGCATTAGCGGTCTAAGTTGTAATAACTTCCGCCATGACCAGCAGCAATTGCTAGGAACAGTGCAACTCCAGAAACTTTTACCTTTAAGCCTGTACGCATGAACCCAATCGACCCATAAAGACTTGCGTTTAGTGATAATACTCCAGATGTGAGAAGTCATGAGAGCTTTGTTTATATCACCAATACGTCTAATGCCTAACCCACCTTCATACTTCGGAATACAAATAGATTTCCAAGAAACTTTCGCCTTCCCTTTATGAAAATTGCCATCTTGAGACCAAAGAAAATTTCTCATTCTCGATTCCAAATCATTAACCACTCGAGTTGGCAAAATGAAAACAGAAGACCAATAGATATGCATAGAGGACAAAACAGAGATTATAAGTTGTAACCTACCAGCAAAAGAAAGCATCCTGTTCCTCCAATGCATAATACGCTTTTCGAGCTTTTCCACAAGAACATTACAATCTTTATACAAAAGCCTAGAAGATATGAGAGGCACCCCCAAGTACCTGACAGGAAGCGTACCCTCCACAAACGGCATAATTCTCAAAATAGCACTTTTAATGTAACTAGGAACATTGCAAAAGAAAACCGTGCTTTTTTGAACACTAGGAACCAACCCTGACATCTTGGTAAAAGAATCCAACGACTTCATAATAAATTTCGCCGAAGCAATCTCACCTCTAGCAAAAAGAAACAAATCATCTGCAAAACACAGATTTATAATTTGCTGCCTTTCACATCGATTATGAAACTTAAACGAGGAATCAATTCTCAACGAGTGATGCAGAATGGCTGTCAAAACTTCCATAACAAGAGTGAAAAGATATGGGGATAATGGATCCCCTTGCCTTAGCCCACGATTTCCCTTGAAATAGCCATGAATATTACCGTTAACACAAACAGAATATGAAGTAGTAGTAACACATACCATGATCCAATTCACCATCTTAATATTGAAACCAAAACCAATCAGAATACTCCTTAGAAAATTCCAGTCAACCGTATCATAGGCTTTTTGAATGTCAACTTTAAAAGCGCACCGTGGCGGCCCAGCATTCCTATGATAGTTATGCATAAGCTCTTGAGTCAACAGAATATTATCCGAGATTTTTCTTCCTGGAACAAAAGCTGATTGGTTGATACTAACTATCTCGTTTAGAGCCCCCTTCACTCTATCCGCAACAATTTTACTGATGCACTTGTATAAAACATTGCAACATGCAATAGGACGATAATCAGTGATAACCGAAGGGGTAGGAACCTTTGGCACAAGCACAATGAGAGTATGGTTTAACTCTCGTAACAAATTCCCAGTATCAAAGAAATCAATAATAGCTTTTGAGACATCCGCACCAACAATATTCCATGCACTCTTGAAAAAAGCAGCTGTGTAACCATCCGGACCCGGGGCCTTATCGATACCAATAGAAAACATAGCCGCTTTCACTTCCTCTGAAGAAACCTGACGGATCATATGGTCAGCCGTAACCGAGTTCAAAACATTAGCAAATAAATCAGGCGCTGGAAGCATAGAAACATCCCCTATACATCCCAAGAAATTCTCGTAATAACTAACAAAAGCATCATGAACCATATCACCTTCGAACACATTTCCATTCAAATCCCGAATAATATCAATCCTGCTGCGATGGTTCCTATTTTTCAGAGCAGAATGGAAAAAAGCAGTGTTCATATCCCCAGCACACAACCAATCTACTTTGGATTTCTGCTTCAGGAATCGCTCTTCATCAAGTAACGCTTCTTGATAACAGTTCGTAACTGTAGCTTCTTCGGCTCTTAGGACAGCATTCAAAGGATCTCGATCTATAGACTGATGAATACTGTCAAGCTTAGTACGAAGCTCAATGGTTTTGTTATGGAGATTGCCTTGTTTAAACAATAAAGCACGAAGAGGCCTTTTAAGCTGCCGAAGCCTTTTAACAACAGAAAACTGATGAACTCCATTAACTCTAGTATCCCAAATCCGATTGACAATATCTAAAAATTCCGGTTTATGAACCAAAAAATTATCAAATTTAAAGGGTCTCGGTTTCAACTTACACGCTTCAGGAATTTTTAGGACACAAGGTGAATGATCCGATAGCCGATACGGCTGAAATAATGCTACCGCACGCGGAAAAAGAGAAACAAATTGAGTATTTCCCAAAACACGATCAATTTTCTTTAATAATCCGACGCCCTTCTTTGGTTTTTGATTCCACGTAAAATGGATTCCCGAACTATTAATGTCAAACATCTCAATATCATCCACACACGATTGAAAATCCTTCATTCCAATAGAAATCGAAGACGTTCCCAAGGATTTATCTTCCAGATTCAGAGCCGAATTAAAATCACCCATAACGAACCAAGGACTATCACCAACTAGAACTTTGTGCATTGAAAGACTTTGCCATAAACTTCTACGAGAGACATAATAGTTGGCGGCATACACAAAAGAACAAAACACCATCCGCTTATCCAATTTAAAAATAAGCTGTAAATGCATAACCTGATCAGATTGAGCAAGCACCATGACATCGAAAATAGCTGGATTCCATCCGATAATGATTCTAGTTCCTTTAACACACTTTGCACCATTGGATGTCCACTCCCAAGAACGAAAAACAGAATTACACACTTTATCAAGCTTACCAATATCAACATGTGATTCCAAAATAGCACACAAACTAAGATTATAATCCTTCACCACCTGCCGAACCTCTGATTGTTTAAGAGAGCGGTTCAACCCTCTAATATTCCACGATGCAATACTAACCATCTTTAACCGCTGTGTGAGGAGTGCTTGCCCCTTTAGTATCTTTCGGCTTGTTAGAACCTCCCACCATAAACTCATTTGTTTCGTTATAAACTTCCGTTACCTCCTCATCCTCGGAGTCTTCAACAGCATCATCATTCGGACCTTTACTACTCTCTCCGTCTTCCATATCACCAGCACTTAAAACATTAAAAGGATTCGCCGACTGAAAGTTACCAGCCGACTTGATGTTTAAAACCTGTTTATGTTTGTTGGTAATCGGCCTATACTCAAACTTTTGTTTTGGTTTAGGAATATGAATACCCGGTTTCCTAGCAACCTTCTTGCCTTGCACTTCCATATACCCGTCTTCATCAACTCTAGGAGTCGTCTTCATTGGATCTTTACCTTGATTACCATGATGTTTAACACCTTTCTGAGGAGCATTTTTCCTTGGATTTTTAGGGCATGTATCATTAGAATGGCCGAAAACACAACAAGTCGAGCACCTTAGTGGATCCCATTCATATTCAACATACATTGTTTCCTTAATAAAACCCTCACCATTCGGATTTGGAATAGCCATTGTGATTTTCTCTTTAAGTTCTTTATCCGCTGACACTTCAATAAGAGCACGCGCAAAACTACTTCTTCCCCAATTATCCACACACATAGCTGTTGTATATGAGTCAAGCATTTTAGGATCACCAATAGCAGTAGCAATCATACTGAGACCATCCTCCGTGTACGCAGCAATCGGGACTTCATGTACTTTTACCCATAGTTGAACTTTATTAACCTCCTTCTTTATATTTGGTGATTTGGTAAACTGGTTGGTTTAGCATGCTTCCACACAAAAGGCGCCGGTTCGATCCCTCTTTACCATTTCCCTTTTTATTAACCTCCTTCTTTTCTAGCTTGGTAGTAGGCGTCCATTCCTGGAGAAAGAATGGTTGTGATCGAATAATCCATGGACCAGCAGCTAGAACATCCATCATACCTTTATGATCTTCGAATTTAAAAAAGAAAAAGCCATTTGCATTCATCATCGACTTCTGAAGTCCAAACTTTTTCCAGTTATTCTTCACAAAATAATCAACAACAGGATACGCAATACGATCTCCCAAAAAGTACCCATACAATGTATTCGCTAACTTATCCTGAATTACCCGAACCGATTCAACCGGAAGAACAATATCACAATCTTCGTGTTGCACTGAACTTTCAAGAGACCTGAAGTTAACTTTCTGGACTTTCTGATTTTTCACCGAGTCCGCATAAGACATGGGTTTTATCACCTGTTCGCCACCATCAACTAAGCTCGGACCACCTTGATTCAGATCAGAATTCAGATTACCATCTATAACCGGCTCCGTTATTTTAATTAACTCATCAATGACATTAATCTTATTAGTATCCGATTGCAGATTCTGAACAGTACCCCTTCGAGGAATTCGAGCATTACCATCAATATTCAAAACCCTATTTGTAAAACCTTTGTTCGAATTGGGAGGCTTCCCACGATCATGCACTTCTCTACCATCTGTTTTGGGACGATCATTCAAATCAGCAGTAACAACTCTCTCCATTAATCAAGAAGCATAAAGACCATGCACACTAATCAGCCGAAAACACCAGGAAACACGAACAAGAAGACAACAGAAAAACCCTAATCCTTTAAACCCTAATATCAAACCTTAACCCTTAATCGATTAAACCAGTGTATCAATCTAGCTAAGTTATTCTCAGTTAACCGCGATCAATAACAACTAGGTTAATAAATCAGAGTTTCGAAGTGAAAATTAGGGCAGCGATTTGAAAAAGAAAGAAAAAACCCTATTTTGGATCGATCCCTAATGCTAACGAGTTCGTTATAGAATTTTGAATGAACAAAACTCTAATCACAGACTGTTATACATCAGATCACGAAGAAAAACAGGAATTTCATGGTGAACGAAAAATCGCCAAAGGAGAGAGAGCTAGGGTTTCTAAAGTCAAACTTAACGAGACTTGTATATTAAGATTGTAGGATCCTCATTGAGCGTATGGATAAAAAGATTGTTAATTGGGCGACTAAGTCTTTGTCGTTTGCAGGTCGGTTGCAGCTTATTAATTCGGTTCTCTCATCTATGCACATCTATTGGGCGTCAGTTTTTATTATCCCAGCTCGGGTTATTAGTGAGCTTGAGAAACGAATTCGTAGATTTTTGTGGAATGCAGGTTCGGATGGTAGGATCCGTGCTAAGGTTTTTTTTTTTTGGGTAAAGGGTTACCCCGGTAAATTTTATATCAACAAAACCAACAAACCAAGTGAGAAGCAAAAACACTTCTCAGTTCTCTCAGAAGACATGCCAACCGAGAGTAAATGCGCTACAAGCAAACAAAGAAAAACACCAAGAAAGTACACCAATCAAACCAAACAACTCGACAAAACAAGCAAACTAGCCATTATCATCATCCACAACTAGTAAACCCCTTGGGAGTGCCCACTCACGAAGAAGACGTTCCATTTGCATAGAATTCTTGAATCTCATCGTTTGAAGCTTTAATCGAACTGTCGAAAGAATCACCTCCAGTAGCTGCATCTTATTTCTTCGCTTAGCCGTGAATAGTCTACGGTTTCTTTCATCCCATACAAAATATGCCGCCGCACTAACCACAAGTTTTGCAATGACATGAGAGGCCTTTTTCGAGTTTGCAATGCCCAACAGATAGTCAAATATAGCATGCCACTGATTAGAGATAGCACCCATATCCGCTTTCTGTTTCACACCTTCCCAGATATCCGCCGCATAACCACACTCAAAAAACAAATGTTCATGCGAGTCAGGACCAGATTTACACAAAGAGCAGCACATAAGATTGAAGTTGGTATTCCCAGATGAGTTCCATGTGCGCATAATATCTTGAGTCTTCAGTTTTTTGTTAACTATGAGCCACATAATAAACGAGTGTCTAGGAATCGCTTGTGAGAACCACACCACCTTCGCCCATTGCACCTCAATCTGAACGGTTCGAACATCCTCCCAAACCGAAGCTGTACTAAAATCCTCCTTCGTACCCACTCTAGATTTCCATACCAGCTTATCACTTGTATTTTCATTCAATATAATCTGCCGTAGGTTAGCTAAGACCGGGAAACGCTCAACCCACCTAGTCGGCCATCTCCATTCACCATGCACAAGAATCTCCGCTAACTTAGTGTTCATGTTGAACCCCGCATTAGCAATCAACCTTGGAGTAACAATAGAGCCAATCGGACAAACATCATCCCATTTATCGAACCAAACCCATGTATTAGATCCATTACCTACCTCGGTCCAAATATGGTTCCGTAGCATTGGTCGCAAACTTAGCATCTTTCTCCAACTCCATGTCATATTACCCTTAACTGGAATGTCCCAAAACGATCTATTTTGAAGACGATAAGAGTGGATCCATTTAACCCAAAGCGATTCACGGTGAGTTAGCAAACTCCAAACATGAATCGCCATTAAAGCGTTATTCATGTCACCCACTCTACGAATACCCAACCCACCTTCATTCCTTGGCACACAAACAGACTTCTATTTAACTTTGGCTTTCCCTTTTATGATATTTCCTTGAGCCCACAAGAACCGTTTCATTCTGTCTTCTAACTCTTTGATAATACGTTTCGGTAAAATAAACACTGAAGCCCAATAAATATGTAACGAAGAAAGAACCGAACGGATTAATTGTAATCTACCTGCAAACGACAAGCATTTGGTTTTCCAATCTGAAATTCTAGCATCCATTCTTTCAACAAGTTGCTTACAATCTTTGTACTGAAGACGAGTGGAAATAAGCGGTACACCAAGATATCTCACCGGCAAGCTTCCTTCCTCAAACGGCATAATATCAAGTATCCTTTGTTTAATCGGTTCCGTAACATTACCAAAGAAGACAGTACTTTTAGCCATGCTAGGAACAAGACCCGACATATTCTTAAACTGCTCCAAAGCATCCATAATGATTTTCTCTGATCTATTATCCCCCCTAGCAAACAGAAACAAGTCATCCGCAAAGCACAAGTTGATAATTTTCTGCTTTTCACACTTACTATAGAACCTGAATTCATTCGAAGCTTCAACATTTTTATGAAGGATCAACGTAAGGACTTCCATCACAATCGTAAACAAATAAGGGGACATAGGGTCTCCCTGCCGCAAACCCCTCTTCCCTTTAAAAAAACCATATAAATTACCGTTAATAGCCAAAGAGAATGAAGTCGAAGCAACACACGCCATCACCCACTTAACCATTTTAACATGGAAGCCGAAACCCACCAGAATCTTCTTTAAAAAACTCCAATCCACCGTGTCATAAGCTTTCTGAATATCTACTTTAAAAGCACACCGCGGCGGACCCACATTACGATGATAGTTATGCATCAATTCTTGAGTTAAAAGAATATTATCAGAAATTTTTCTCCCCGGGACGAAAGCAGACTGATTAATGCTCACAATATCACCTAAACCTTCCTTAATGCGATTAGCAATTATCTTACTAATGCATTTATATAAGGTGTTGCAACAAGATATAGGCCGATAATCCGTAATTAACATTGGAGTAGTAACTTTAGGGATCAACGAAATTATTGTATGATTCAACTGTTGAAGAAGTTGACCATTACGGAAAAACTCCTTCACGGCTCCACAAACATCATTACCAATAATATTCCAACTCTTTTTAAAGAAGACCGAGGTGTACCCATCTGGACCGGGAGCCTTATTACCCGATATGGAGAACATCGCTCCTTTTATCTCTTCATCCGTAACATCACGAACCATACCATAGGCCTTATCAGCAGACAAGACATTATGAAATAAATCCGGAGTTGGTTCATTAGTAATCGTACCAGTGCTCCCAAAGAACCGAGTATAATGGTCCACCATAGCATTAGGAACATCACCTCCTTCAAACAAAGTACCCTCCGCATTTCGAATCGAAAAAATCCTACTTCAATGATTTTTAGCTTTGACGACATTA
The DNA here is from genome assembly GCA_030545235.1 of Helianthus tuberosus. Lineage (NCBI taxonomy): Eukaryota > Viridiplantae > Streptophyta > Magnoliopsida > Asterales > Asteraceae > Helianthus > Helianthus tuberosus. The sequence goes on along the minus strand of CM060403.1, from coordinate 54,011,755 downwards.
TGAAAAAATTTCGTATTCGAATCACCCAACTCGAGCCAATCCACTTTTGACTTTTGTTGTAAAAATGCAGCTTCATCCCGAACCGCCTCCTTGTATTCTCTAATAAGATCATCATGATTAGTTTTCAAACCATCATTCAATGGATCCTCATCCATCGCCTTCTGACACTCCTCCAGCTTATTCCGAGTTAGTTTTACCTTCTCATGTAGATTCCCTTGTTGCATTAAAAGCTTTCGTAAAGGAGACTTGAGGGCCTTCAGTTTCTGAACTACCTGAAACATCGAATACCCTTGCATCTCAACGTCCCAAAGTTTTTTAACCTCCTCCATAAAACCTTGTTTCTCCACCAACAAGTTAACAAATTTAAAAGGCTTTGGCTTATCCCTAGTGATATTTGGTAAAGAGAGAATACATGGGGCATGATCCGATATACGATATGGATGAAAAGACGCCGCAGCCGTTGGAAAGACATCAATAAACGGCGTATTTCCCATAATTCTATCAATCTTTTTGAACACAGCGCCTTTTTTCTGCTTGTTCGTCCAAGTGTAATGCAATCCAGAACCATTAATAACAAAAACCTCAATATTATTCACACACTCCTTAAACTCCATCATCACAACACTACTTGATGACGAACTCGTTAACGAGTCTTCTAAAAACAAAGATGAGTTAAAATCTCCCATTATAACCCATGGTTTATCCTTCATAAACGTGTGATGAATACCCAAATCACGCCACAATTTTCTTCGATTCTTATATAAATGATCGGCATAAATAAACGAACAAAAAACTGTTTTTTGATCAAGCTTGAAAATAAACTGAGTATGCATAGCTTGCTCAGACTGGCTTAACACCATAACGTCAACAACATTGGCATCCCATCCTACCATAATACGAGTACCTTTTTGGCAGCATCCCGAGTTAGTTGCCCAGCTCCAAGATCGACACACCTTCCTACAGACATTCGACACATTGGAAGCATCCACATGGGTCTCCATAATAGCACACACCTGCAAATGATTTTCCTTAGCAACCTGGCGAACCTCCATTTGTTTCAGGGGTCGGTTCAAACCCCTTATATTCCATGCTGCTATACTACCCATTAACACCTTGCCTCTCCGAGTGTGCTTGCACCCTCAGATCCTTTCTGCTCCATCTTTTTATCTAAGAAATTCGGGATTTCAGCTAATAATTCATCTACCTGAACCCCATCATCAATGACCTCATCAACCTGATCCATTTCTCCTTGAGCTTTTGGTTTATAGTCGCTCCTATGTTTACGGTTCAAGTTTTCCGACTGAACATACCCATCATTCTCTCTAAGAACCTCAAACGGATTTGAGACTTGAACCCGAGAAGACGAAGCATTCACCCCTTCGACCTTTTTTTTCACAACCGGCCGATATGCCAACTGTTGTTTATGCGCGTTTAAATGAACACCCTTCTGGCCAGCCTTCTTGTTTTTACCTTTTATTTCCTGAAAGTCATCATTCTTTTTGTTAGCATCATCCGTTCCCACTATCTTCGGTTTCTTAGGACACGTATTATCATCATGCCCAAAGACACAACATGTAGAGCATCTAATCGGTTCCCAGTCATATTCAATTTTCACCTCGGCTGTAGAATACCCATTTCCTTCCATGGACGGTATAGCAACCTTCACGCTACGTTTCAATTCTTTTCCTGCATGAACTTCTATTAATGCCCGCGCAAAGCTACTTCTACCCCATGATTTTGAACACATCGAAGCGGAATATGAGTCCACCATTTTTGGAAGCTTTGAAGCTAACAAACTCAATCCATCTTCAGTAAAAGCTGGCAAAGGCACATCATGCATTTTAACCCAAACAGGGATCTCAGTAATTTCTTCCTTCATTACATTAGCCGACGATGATCATTGCTTTAGAATGATAGCGATATTCCTGATCATCCATGGTCCATCCTCCATTAACTGTTCCATACCCTGCTTAGTCTTAAACTTGAAAAAGAAAAATCCCTTAGCATTCATCATCATTCTGGATAAGCCGTACTTGGCCCAGTTATGCTTCACAAAATAATCAACCACAGGATAAGCTAACCTCTTGCCCAAGAAATATCCATACAATGTATTCGCAAACCTATCATGTACTTCCTTTACAGAAGATACAGGTATAACAACATCTACTCCATCCATCATATTCTCAGCTACCATTGGCCTAAAGTTGATTTTTGGACCCTCCTTCTGAGCCTGGACGACTTTGGCAAACGACATAGGTTTAACCGTACCACTAGTCCCTCCAACTGATGACTTAGGGTTTGCATGAACATATGTAGACTTAGGGTTTGCATGAAACTCCAAGTTAACAGGAGAAGAGATAGCCTCTAAACCATCAAGAACTGAAGTATTATTCGTAGAATACATACCTCTTCTTGGCATAAGTGGGTTCCCTTCGATATTAGTAACTCGTAATCCGATGCCACGCACAGGAGCCGTACCCGGTGTTGTATCATATTCCTCATTCCCCAGATCAGATTTGTTGTTACCTCTTGTCACGTTACCCATATACGGATATCCATCATCATCATCTTGATCGACTCTCTCCATTATCACGTACACTTAACAACCATGCAGCAACACACCTTCAAACCAGCAATCCAAGAACAGAACAAAACGAAACCCTAATTCCTTAAACCCTAGAATCTATCTTCAATCCTTAACTATCCGTGCTAAGGTTGCTTGGAAAGATGTGTGTTTGCCTAAACATGAAGGTGGTTTGGGCATTAGAAGTATTTCTGATGTTAATAAATTGCTTATGGCAAACCATATTTGGAGTATTATCACTAAACGGGAGTCTATTTGGGTGCGATGGATTCATGATTACAAGCTTAAAGGTAGAAACTTTTGGGAGGTTCCTTGCCGAGGGAGTATGAGCTGGGGATGGCGAAAGATTTTGTCTATTCGTCATATCATTCGGCCTCACATATGGTCTTCTCTTAAAAGTGGTGTTCAAACTAATGTCTGGAGTGATATGTGGTGCTCGCTGAGTCCGCTTAGTTCATTTATCACTCCAAGGTCCATTGCTAATGCTGGTTTTACTTTACAATCTACGGTTGCGGATGTTATTGATCAGAGTGGAAACTGGAGGTGGCCTCAAGCTTGGCTGGATCTTTTTCCGGTTTTAATCACGATCCCGGTGCCGTCTCTTGTTCCTAATGTTGTGGATCGTCTGGTTTGGAAAGACTTGGATGGGAAGATGTGTGAATTCCAATCGGCTCAAGTTTGGAATACAATTCGGAATAGGGAGCATAATGCGCTGTGGGCCAACATGGTTTGGTTTTCTCAATGCGTTCCGAGGCATTCGTTTCATTTGTGGCTGGCGTTTAGAAATAAATTAAAAACTCAGGATAGATTGGCAGTTTGGGAAGCGGGTAGTCAAACAAATCTGAATCTGATGTGCTGTCCGCTGTGCAATTTTGATCGTGATAGTCGTGACCACTTGTTTTTCCAATGTTCTTTTGCGGCTCAAGTGTGGGGTAACGTTAAGAACATGGTAAACTTGGGGAATGTGGATAATACGTGGCCTTCATTATTAATATGGGTGGAACAACATTCTAGCTCCAAGAAAGCAGATCATGTTGTTTGCAAATTGTTGATTGCTGCTTCTTCTTATTACATCTGGCAAGTGAGGAATAACAGGCTTTTCAAGAATAATAAGAGGACGGTGCACAAGTTGTTGAGATGATTAAAAGTTTGGTTCGATTGCGTCTGATGGGGTTCAGATTTCGTGTGGATTCGGCTAAGGAGAGGATCTTCAAGACTTGGAAGATTGAAGATATCAAAGACAATGTAGCGGATCCGGGCTAGTTTTTTTGTGTCTTTTTGTTCGGTTTTGGTTGTTAGTGTGGTTGTCTTACTTGTTTAGTTGTTTTTTTGGTTTGGTTGTGTTGCTTGCTGTCCTAGGCTTGGTATGTCAAGTCTAGTTGGTTGGTGTGTCATTTTGACACATCCTTGTACCTATTTGTTTCATTTATAAAATTCATCGGGGTAACCCTTTACCCAAAAAAAAAAAGACAAGACGATGTGACAAAACCGGATCCTTGTAGTATCTATCTATCTTCATAGTTAGATACTCGTGGGATGTTTAAAGTACAATTGAAGTCTTTGATTGGATTCTTTGTGTACTTTAATGTGTGTTTACAAGTTGATGATGATGTGTTTATGTGGTTAGTAGTGATTTAGATAACGAAACGAGTGTAATACCATAAGAACATGGTGGATACGCCGCTGGTACTTCCTATATATAAGTGTTCTTATTGTATTACTCTTGTAGCGTTATCCGAATCACTTTAGGATTTTTGTGTTAATTGATTCAATGTTCAAATATCCAAATCCTTGTACAATCTTCCTGTCACACCCGCTCGTAGCGGAAGCGCGAGGTGTGATCTAATCGGTTCTCATTGCATGAAAATATAAGTGAACATACTAAATGAATAAAACAAGCTCTAATGCCATTGCCATAATCGTTTCAAAAGATGCACATCATACGTTAAGTGTATTGATTACAAACCATCAAATGAAAATAAGTTGTCATAGTTTCATACATCAAAATGCAAGTTCTAAAATGTTAAGGCTTTGACCACTATATTGCCACAAAGAGGCGGTATATAACAGGCAAACCCTTCAAAAGGTGGCATGGAGTCTTGATACTTGTTTTCTTGTCTGAAATCCCCGACATGGTCCACTAATTCCCTGAAATACATGTTAAGTTGAAAACATCAACAAAAGTTGGCGAGTTCTTACAGCTTAGTTGTATAAGATGTATCTGTAAAATGTGAGTTGTATAAGATGTATCTGTAAAATGTGAGTTGTATAAAATGAATCTGTAAAATGTGAGTTGTATAAAATGTATATGTAAAATGTGAGTTGTATAAGATGAAAACCAGTATGTAAAGATGTAGTATGTAAAGCGTCAATGAAATCGTTGATTATTAATGTTTTGCAAGTACATTAATATGTGTGACGAAATAGGAAGCAATCCAAACCTAGACGATTTTGTGTCGACTACCATCGACTGGGACACAAACACTCTTCTGTATGGGTCCACGACCAAGAGTGGGGCTCGCCAAAACCCATTAGATTTTAGCCCTTGTACCTAGGTTCAAACTGGATTAATGGTGCTTAGTTGTATAACCCTATTCGCACATGATCTAAGGTGTTTCATTCCATGACTTATCATACCATGAACATGTATTTTCCCCGATAGTTGTAAAGTTGTAAAGCATTTAAAATGAATAGGGGACATGAACTCACAGAATTGCGTTCCGTAAACTGTATATAATTGTAACCTCACTTGCAGTTGTCTTGAATTGTATCACGACCTACAAAGGTCCTATATTTGTTAGACACTTCGGTCTTTGTAATGACTCATGTACAAGTCTTTTTTATCTTGAATATGTGTTAAGACTTGTATGTATTTGTTATTCGTTGAACTGTGTCTTAGATGTATTAATTGATAACTATTTAATATATATTTCGCCAAATATATATATTCTTGTATCTTGTGAGTTGTATTATCGGATCAAGTCTTCTTGACTTCGTGTTTTGTATGAATAAATTGTATATGTGTGAATGTGTCTCGTATGAGTAAACTGTATGTGTATGAATAATTCCCATATATGGGCATACTCGTATAATTGTATTTTCACCAAGTGTTGGTGATGTGAGTAAGTGTATAGTTTTTTTTGGGTAAAGGGTTACCCCGGTGATTCTATTATAGACAACCGCCAAATAAGTACAAGTAGTGAGGATGAGTTCCCCACTAGTTCATATACAGGACATGCCCCATATATGTAAGCAAAAAATCAAACAAAACCAAGTTACCACCTCAATCTAGCCTACTACAATCATGATAATGACTAACTAGTAGACAAACGAACAAAATCAAACAAACGACATCAACCGCCATCATCAAAAATGAAATTGCTACCAACCGGTAGCCCCTTAGCATGAAACAAAAGCCACCTATCCATTGGACAACTTTATGTGAGAGGTGCTTGCCCCTGTACTGGAAGACGTAGGATGTGTACCCGATGTCATAAACTCATTCGTTTCATCATATACAACCTCTACCTCGTCATCGTCAGACTCCTCATTTATCTCACGTCCCCCTTTATATCTCCCCTGGAAGGAACCCCCGTTCCCCCCAACAAACCCAAGAGCACTAAACGAATTGTGTGTTTGAACCTTGGACGAACTAGTGCACCGCGCATTCACGTAGGAAGAACTCACTGCCTTTTTCTTTTTATCCACAGGTCTATATTCAAACTTGGGCTTTTGATTGTTAACTTGAAAACCGCTCTTCTTTACATTCTTCTTTGTCTTGACTTCCGTATAACCATCCTCATCTACTTTCGGACTGTTTGTAGAAGGTTTCACTGTCGATCGAATGCATTTTGGACACTCCTCAGAATCATGCCCAAATACACAACAGTGGGCACATCTCGGGGGTTTCCATTCATATTCCACACGAATAGTCTCATTGACATACTTGTTCTCATCCAACTCAGGAATAGCCATGGTTAGGACCTCTTTAAAATCATGTTCAGCAGAGATAGCAATGAGGGCCCTAGCATAGCTGCTTCGTCCCCAAGCCTCGTTGCACATATCAATAGTATACGAATCCAACCGCAAAGGAGAACCAATTTTAGACGCCAACATGCTTAACCCATCATCAGTATACGCCGCTAGAGGAACCTCATGCAATTTCACCCAAACCGCAACTTTTTTAATATCTTCTTTTTTAAGAGTGTTTGTAGGGGACCAAGTGTTGAGAAAAAGAGGTTTGTTCCGAATCAGCCAAGGACCCCCTTCAAGAACATTATTCATACCCTGACTATCTTCAAACTTGAAGAAGAAAAACCCATTCGAATTCATCATAATTTTCTGAAAACCATGTTTTTTCCAATTTGTTTTCACAAAATATTCAACAACCGGATAAGCAATTCTATCCCCCAGGAAGTAACCATAAAGAGTATTTGCTAACCTGCTGTTAACCTGACGAACATAATCAATTGGTAAAACTACATCCACTCCTTCCAAGGAGACATCCGACTTTAGCGACCTAAAATTAATTTTAGGAGTTTGATCAGCCGACTCATTAGCATTCCTAGCTGAATTTTGAGCATTCGAGCCAGAATCCATGTTAACACCACCCTGGTCAGCTTGTTTGTTTGACACAACATTAGCGTATGATTGAGAAGTAGCTCGAGGGATAGGACTAACATCATTCAACGGGAGCACAAAAGCTACCTTTCTTTTATCAAGAATCTTAGCATACTGCTGATTAGGAGAATCAGATCGACCAACCTGTTCATCATCATCTAGTGGCAGCATAAAGGTTACCTTCTTGCTCAATTCGGAAACCCTCGCAGCTATATTTGACGTTAGTTTTGGCTCAAAAGGTTTACCGTCAATATTCTTTATCTTCCTCGCAAAGACGTTTACGTTGTCTACATTTTTTTCATCCATTTCAGCAGCCACAACCCTTCAGAACGTTAACTTGCTTGAATCTGAATTGCGGCCAAAGATTGAATCCAAATCAGGTTATTAAGAAACCTTAATTCGTCAATACAATCAGCCGTCACCTCTAACTTGAAACCCTAATTCGTCAAACCCAAAAAACGACCAAGAAAGCTCAGCCAATCTTGAAATCAAATGAATGTTTACTGCAAATCAATCACTCTCTCTTGATAAAACCCAAACAATTACGAAACACAAGCAACCAATGAACCCAAACACAACAGCAGCCAACGAAACTTGCAAAAAGGATGGATAAAAACGTAACCCTAATGTATAAAAACAGATTCTTAATGATTAACCTGAATTGGAATTGGAAATCAGGAATCAAGAGACCCTAATCACACAATCAATCCTCATTAGCAAGAAGAAATCACGAATTTTGGTCATACGATTTGTGGGGCGCCGTTTTCCTCCATTTGCTTGAGAGAAAACTAGGGTTTTCCACGGCTTGTTTAGTGTCTGGAGTAAGTATAGTTGTACGTATAGGAATACGTATATCATCGTGTTCATTACACGCGATCTTGTATTCTTAGAATATATATATTCTAAGATATATTTCATATGAATATATAATCTATGCTTGGTAAAAGGTATAAAAATCATCTTAAAAATAATCTATTTTTAAGACTAGTTCTAAAAATATAACTTAGTCTTTCACCAAAATAATACTTTTTAGATGTTAGGAAATGTATATATATCTTCATACATTTCAAAAACAATACATTTTTAAGATAAACCATAAGTAATATATTTTGCATACTTGTGGAAAATATATGGTTACTTGTTCGGTTTAGAAAGCGTAGTTTACCAAGTCTTTGATATATTACATATTATAGTCCGAAATACTTGTATATTCCGTTTATTTGTCCGTAAGTCCGATTTGTCCATAAGTTGTATCCGAATACCCGGATCGTCCGTAATTTGCTTTTAAGGTGTATTTATATGTAGTATTGTAAGACTTTAGTTGTAATGTGTCTTGTGTTTATTTGTATCATTGTATTCAAGTTCCTAACTTTCATGTATATAACTAATACAATCAAATAACACATAGCACATAAGTTGTTAAGATCACTAAATATATTTTTTTCTCAAAAATATATATTTATATCTAGTTTTGCTTTTATAAAAACCATTCTTTCAAATCTTTTTATTTTAGTAAAGATTTTGTCAAAAATGATAGTTTTTATAACATATGATTTCAAAGAAAAATTGGCCATATTTCCTTTGAAATATAAATTTTGCCATGTTTAATAAAACATATCTTTTTCTTTTCAAAATCACCAACAATTTACTCATCTTATTTCTAAGAAAAAGCACAAGAGATTTATATCATAAACTTAACAAGATGAACTCATAATCATGTAGGGTTTTAGTATGATCTTTATATATGTTTACTAGTTCAAAAATCATACTTTACTTCTAATTTTGTTAAACTTTTATACAAAACCCATCTTGTATGTTTTTTTTGGGTAAAGGGTTACCCCGGTGATTTTATATATTCACAAACACATAAAACAAGTAGAGAGGGGACATCCTCACTAGTTCACTCGAGAGACATGCCTCAGGAGTGTAAACCAAAAACAAACCAAAAAGAAACAAGGACAAACGACTAGACTAACATCTAGAAACACAAACAAAACAAACTAGTTAATCAGCCCCCATCGTTCTTCATAGTATCATCATTGATCTCCCATTTTCCAAGCAGCCTTCTAACATTAGCACAAGGTTTGAACTTCACTCCCATTAATTTGTAACGAACTGTCTTTAGAATGATACTGCAGATTACCTCCGGTGGACGTGTTTGGTTTTTAAAAAGTCTAGCATTACGCTCTTGCCAAATAATATAAGCAGTCGCACCTACAAGCACACGAGCCACATAATTGGCTGCCGTTTTCGACTGACTTCTCGCCATTAACCAATTCACAATCAAAGACCATTTAGGCTCAACATTATCCATATCGACCTTGACTCGGACCAAATTCCACACCTGCTAAGAGAAATTACATTCAAAGAAGAGATGGTCATGAGAATCGACATCCGCATAGCATAAGACACAGCACATCATATTCATGTTCTTCCTCCTAGCTAAGTCCCACTTTAAGATTTTATCCTGAGTTAAAAGTTTCCGTCGCATAATTAACCACACCAAGAAAGCATGTCTAGGAATACACTGAGGAAACCACACAATTATTTACCCAATCCACTTCCTGCTCTCTCAACCGAAGCGTATTCCAAACCGTAAAAGATGAATGATCAAGCAAGTTATCGCCATCCTTCCACAGCAATCGATCCAGCTTGTTTTGATCTGGGCCGAGATGATCCAGCTGATTAAGAACCGGAAATAAGTCTCTCCAAGCATTCGGCCATGCCCAAGAATCATGTGAATATACATCCGACACCTTAGCATCCAACCGAAAACCCGCACTCGTAATGACCCGAGAAGATAATAAGCTTGAAAGAGGACCTAGATGACACCAAGAATCATACCAGACTGAAATTGTATTACCAGCGCCCAAAGAATACCATATATGCTCCTTAACCAGCGGCCTCAATTGAAGGATTTTCCTCCAACTCCAACTGCAATTAGTAACCTCCCTGCAAACCCAAAAACTCCGACCTTTAAGCCGATACGAGTTAATCCACTGCACCCATAGAGACTCTCTCTTATTAAGAATACTCCATATATGCGATACCATGAGGGCCTTGTTAACATCTCCGACCCGACGAATACCAAGGCCACCTTCATATTTAGGCACACAAATAGCTTTCCAAGAAACTTTCGCTTTCCCTCTATGAAAAGAACTCTCCTGAGACCATAAAAAATTCCTTAATTTTGCCTCAATATCATTTAAGATCCGAACAGGTAAGATAAAAGCTGGGGCCCAATAGACATGCATAGACGACAAGACCGAAATGATAAGTTGTAACCTGCCCGCGAATGATAAAAGTCTGTTTTTCCAATTCATAATCCTTAGATCCAAGCGTTCAAGAAGAACACTACAATCTTTAACCCGAAGCCTCGAAGAAATGAGGGGCACTCCTAAGTATTTAACTGGTAAGAGACCCTCCTCAAACGGCAGAATATCCAAAATAGCGTTTTTTACATGATTAGAAACATTACAAAAGAAAGCGGTACTTTTTTGGATACTAGGGACCAACCCGGACATGTTAGTGAATCGATTAAGCGACTCCATGATACATTTAGCTGACCGAACATCACCACGAGCAAATAAAAACAAGTCATCAGCAAAACAAAGATTAATAATATGTTGCTTTTCGCACTTGTTGTGAAATCTAAATGAAGAATCCAGCTGAGAAGCCTGGTGTAGAATGCATGTCAAAACCCATCTTGTATGTTTCTTTTTATAAATCATGTAAAAGCATTATTTTTAGTGAAAACTTTATTCACTTTAATAATATCAAAGATTATGATCATCCATTAAACATTATGTTTAACATAACCCTTTTAACACTTTCATGTACACTTGTTAGATCATAACATAACTAGATCAAATATGCAAGTAATAGGCTTTAAATCATAACATAAACAATCTCTTATATCATGATTTTTAGTTTGCTTCTTTGTATTTTCAACTTATTTTTGTATGATTCTTTTAGTTATAACTTGTTCTTAAACAATATATATATAAACAAGTATGAGAAAGAGATTTAGAAGGCTCACTTCTAGCTCTTGTGGCTAGGGATGATCTAGATGATGATAAAAGCAAAGAAAAAGGATGATCTTGATGATTGAAAGCTCTTGGATGGATGAAAATGCTTGCTTCAACTTGTGGTTGCCTTAGATCCTCCTAAGTTCCATGAAAATCCATCTTGATCATCAAGGAAAAGGCTTAAAAGTGAAGGTGTTTGATGGGTGTTCTTGGCTAAAATGGTGATGGATGAGGAGAGCTTAAGTGTGTGAAATGTAAGGTGTAAAATCAGAGTAATGATCTTGTTAGCTTAGAAAGTAAGTTGTTAAAACAATCACTAAGTTCACCAACTTGCAGAGGGAGGTGAAATATCTAAGATATTTCACCAAGTGGGCAGGGGGGGGGGTCCCACATGTTGTGAATTTTTTTAAGTTGTTTCATGTGTTAGTTTTTGTAGAAAAATGATTAGGAAGCTTTAGATGTTTAAGGGATTCAAGTGTTTCAAGGTGTTAAGTGAACATTACTAGCCTTAAATGACCCAAATAATGTTAGATAGTCATTAAAAAAAGTTTAGATTACGTTCGGATATTCGTTTGGCGTTGGTTCCGTTAGTCTTTATTTGAATGCTTAGCTTGTGTAAGATGTAGGAATTGATATGATTATTGGTTTAGATGATACCCTAAGGTATTCTCATATGAATTCTAGGTTAAACAACACTTTTATACATTGCATAAAACTTACAATGTTGATTTCTGCAGAATTTCTGCATAAAAGTGTTGAATTTGTGACTTTTAGTGCTTTTTGGGCAGTTTTTAGTGTTATCGGACTTCGGGAAAGTATTAAACCAAACCCTTGCATTCCTAGTTAGGGTTTAATGTATATTTGATGTTGGACTTTCGTCTGAGTCCTAAATATGTTATTAAGATGGTTTCTGCGGATCTTGCGTTTCTGTCAGCACACTAGTGTACTATTTTTTTTTTGGGTAAAGGGTTACCCCGGTGATTCTATATATCAACAAACAAAACAAAACAAGTAGCATGGAGAGTCCATACTAGTTCAAACATGGGACAATCCCCATGAAAGTACAACAAATAAAAGCAACAAATACTACTAGACTAGCATCTAGACAAAAACGACAACCACACTAAACCGAATCACTCATCAGTCAAGTTTATTCCATGTATCCCCCAAGCGTTTAGCAGCTCTCGCACCTTCACAGTGTTCTTGAACTTCACAACCATAAGCTTATACCGAACCGTTTGCAGAATAACGTCACTTAGAACATCTGGAGGTCTTGTTTGGTTCTTGAAAAGCCTCGAATTTCGTTCTTGCCAAATAAAATATGTCGCCGCACCCAACACTAGTTTACTAACAAACGTAGTTGCCGATTTTGAATGGACCCGGGCCGCCATCCATCCGATAATATCATCCCAAAACGGGCCTACATTCTCCATACCACACTTGGACCGAACCATGCTCCAAACTTGATCCGAATAGCGGCACTCAAAAAATAGATGATGGTGTGAATCAACATTTGCGTAACACATAAGACAGCACATCATGTTCATGTTTTTTCTTCTCGATATGTCCCATTGTAGGATTTTATCTTGAGTCAATAACTTCTGTCGAATAACCAGCCACATAAAGAAAGCATGTTTAGGAATGCAATGCGGGAACCAAACAAACTTAACCCAATCCACCTCAGAATTCCACCATCCTCCGTGGGTAGGATGCCAAGATTACACACTGGACCAAACCTCTATCATTGAAGTCCCTCATTTATATCGACTTAATCGCCGAGGCCTATGGCGAGCGGGTCATTAGTTAATAGCGCTATTAGGTTTAACAAACCTCACACCGTGCCAGTCGGACGGGCGTGTACTAATGGACTATGGGCAAAGGGTCAATGCTGATAGACATTGACTTAGGGCACCACTTACATTTTCGTAGCAGTCGATACGCACGGTCTAGTAACACATGGGAAGCCCCCACTAATCTTCGCAAACATGTCTGGGAGACCGCGATACGAATTAATACGATACATGGTTTACAAAACGAACATACGATTTACGAAACGAATGCTATAACTAAACAACCAACTGTGAACTCGCTCAACTTTGTTGTTGACTCGTTGTTACATGCCTTCCAGGTCGTTAGGTACTCATGGAGCTTGCACAGGGAGGCGCGGTCGTTGTGGGACATGGCAGTGTGTGCCATGCTAAAAACATTACTTTATTTCGTACTTAATACTTACATTGGGTTTTACAATTATGCTTCCGCTAAACACTTAACTACGTTTTTGATTTGAAACACCTTTCATATTGTGTGGTTGAATTTTACTTATTACTTGTTATGTTCAATATGATTGGTGGCTTGATCCTGGTCAGTCACGCCTCCAAGCGGTGATACTCCGCGTGTGGATTTTGGGGGTGTGACACTTTGTCTCCGACCTCGAAAGAAAATGGCTTCCGTCTCTTGTCTACATAGCTCTTTTGTCGATCGTGAGCCGCCTTGATACGGTCTCTGATCAGAAAGTTTTTATCCGTAGTCTCTTGGACTAATTCCGGACCAATTAGTTGTTTATCGCCCGCTTCCGCCCAACATAGCGGAGAGCGACACTTTCGACCGTAAGGAGTTTCAAACGGTGCAGCTTGTATGCTTGTGTGGTAGCTGTTGTTGTAGGAAAACTCAACTAAAGGTAAATGAGTATCCCAATTGCCGCCCAAATCCATCACACACGCACGAAGCATATCTTCGAGTGTTTGGATTATCCGTTCGCTCTGTCCGTCAGTTTATGGATGAAAGGCCGTGCTTAGATTTAAATGAGATCCAAAGGCCTCTTGAAATGACTTCCAAATTCTTGAAATAAAGCGACCGTCTCAGTCTGAAATGATTGAAATAGGCACTCTATGACGAGCCACTATTTCTTTGAGATAGAGTTCCGCTAGTTTCTCTGTGCTATCCTTGTCCCGAATCGGCAAGAAGTGTGCGGACTTTGTCAATCTATCGACTATTACCCATATCATGTCGTGGCCTCTTCAGGTCCTGGGTAAATTCGTAATGAAGTCTATCGATATTTGTTCCCATTTCCAAACGGGAATCTCGGGTTGTTGTAGCAAACCCGAGGGTTTCTGATATTCTGCCTTGACGTTCACGCAGGTCAAGCATTTTCCGATGTAAGTAGCATTATCCTTTTTGAGGTTAGGCCACCAATAGTACTCCTTTAAGTCTTGGTACATTTTATCTGATCCAGGATGGATCGAGTACTTAGACCTATGAGCTTCCTCAAAAATAAGATCTTGAAGGCCTTCCAAAGAGTGGAACCCAAATTCTACCCACAAAGTACAAAGTTCCATCCTCTTTTGGTATTAACTGTTTTTCCACGCCTCGAAGTGATTATGCTCGAAGATGTTCTTCCTTAAGCGCTTCTTGTTGTGCATCATGAATTCGTGTGGTAAGATCCGTGTGAATTGTCATCTCTAATGCTCGAACTCTCAAAGTTCTAACTCGTTCCATACGGCTCAAGGTGTCCGCTACAACGTTCGCCTAGCCCGAATGGTACTTTATTTCACAATCATAGTCGTTCAGCAGTTCAATCCAACGTCGCTGACGCATTTTTAGTTCTTTTTGGTTGAATATGTGATGAAGACTTTTATGGTCCGTGAAAATTGTACACTGAGTACCATATAAATAGTGTAGCCATATTTTCAAAGCGAACACCACCGCGCCTAACTTGAGGTCGTGAGTGGTATAGTTCTTTTTGTGAACTTTTAGTTGACGCGATGCGTACGTGATAACTTTCTCCCGTTGCATAAGTATGCAACCCAATCCTTGATGCGAAGCATCACAGTATACTACAAAGTCATCGGTACCATCGGGTAGTGATAAGATTGGTGCATCGCATACCCCTTGCATCTTAAGAACGTTGATATCATATGGGAATCAGGCGAGACCTTTTAAATTTCCGAACTTCATTGTCACGAAACCTGAATTTAAGGAGGCTGTTCATAATGAGTGGGTAAAAACAATCGAAGGTATCTCTATGCTTTCTGTTGTGAAGAAAATGAGGAACTTGAAACCTAAGTTGAGGAAGATCCTGTACAACCAAGGTAATCTACATGTTAGGGTGAATGAGTTGAGGAAATCTTTGGATGATATTCAGACCCGGATTGATCAGAACCCGTTGGATGTTCGGCTTAGGCAAATGGAGACTCAATGTCTTCAAGACTTTCAATCAGCGGCTTACGATGAAGAGTGTTTCTTAAAACAGAAATCTAAGGTTACATGGCTGTGTGCGGGAGACTCTAATACTCGATTTTTTCATAATTCTGTGAAAGCCAGAAATGCTCGTACCAAAATATGTAGTATTACGGATCGGTTGGGAGTTCGACATGAAGGTGATGATGTTGCTGATGTCTTAGTCTCGCACTATAAGGATTTTTTGGGATTCGATGGTACGGTTGATAATGTTAACATGGATAATCTCTTTGTTAATGTGTTGAGTAGGGAGGTTGCGGATCATATGGTTGCTCAAGTTACTCGTCAGGAAGTCAAAAACGCAATGTTCAGTATTGGAGAGGATAAGGCCCCGGGGCCTGACGGGTATACTTCTGCTTTCTTTAAACATGCGTGGGATATTGTGGGCAATGAGGTTATTGATGCGGTGTTACAATTTTTTGAAAACGGAAAGATTCTAAATCAGGTTAATCACACTATTCTTGCTTTGATTCCGAAGAAAGATGTTCCTGATTCAGTTTTAGATTACAGGCCGATTTCTTGTTGCAATGTGATCTATAAATGCATAAGCAAAATTATTACGGATCGATTAAAAGGAAGTTTGGGAACTCTTGTGAGCATCAACCAATCTGCATTTGTGCCAGGACGAAAGATCTCGGATAATATCCTTCTCACACAAGAGTTAATGCATAATTATCATCTGAATAGGGGTCCGGCTAGATGTGCGTTCAAGATTGATATTCAGAAAGCCTATGACACGGTCAATTGGTCCTTTCTCGAAAAGGTGTTGAATAGATTCGGGTTCCATCATAAAATGGTTGGGTGGATTATGACTTGTATTACTACAGTCTCGTATTCTTTGAGTATCAATGGCAATCTTCATGGTTACTTTAGAGGCAAAAGAGGGCTACGGCAGGGTGATCCAATGTCTCCCTACTTATTCACGTTAATCATGGAGGTTCTCTCTCTTTTGCTCCAACAGGCTGCTAGTTTTCCATACAAATATCATGCTAAGTGTGCCAAGCAAAAAATAATTAATGTGTCGTTTGCTGATGACCTATTTATTTTTGTGCATGGTGATGTTATTTCGGTTAAAAAGGTTGCTCTTGAGACGTTTACTAATATTTCTGGTTTGGCTCCTAGTCCAGCGAAAAGTACTGTTTTTTTCTGCAATGTTCCTCAGTCATTTAGACAGGAAATTCTGGATATCATGCCGTTTCAGGAGGGTGAGTTGCCGGTTCGCTACCTGGGGGTTCCGCTCATTTCTTCCAGACTTATTTTTAAAGATTGCAAGGTCCTTATTGAGCGTATGGATAAGAAGATTGTTAACTGGATGACGAAGACTTTATCTTTTGCTGGCCGGCTTCAACTTATAAACTCGGTACTTTCGTCTATGCATATATATTGGGCCTCTGTTTTCATAATTCCCACTCGTGTTATTAATGAGTTAGAGAAAAGAATTCGTCGGTTTTTGTGGAATGCGGGTTCGGAGGGTAGAATTCGTGCTAAAGTTGCCTGGAAAGATGTGTGTTTACCTAAAGAAGAGGGGGGGTTGGGCATTAGATGCATTTCGGATGTCAATAAATCGCTCATGGCCAAACATGTTTGGAGTATTATAAGTAAACGTGATTCTATTTGGGTGAAATGGATTCATGAGTACAAACTTAAAGGGAGGAATTTTTGGGAGGTTCCTTGTCGGGGTAGCATGAGTTGGGGATGGAGGAAAATTTTATCCATTCGAAGTATTATGAGACCATTCATCTGGTATGTGCTTAAAAGTGGTATGCAAACAAATGTTTGGAGCGATAATTGGTGTCATGTAAGTCCGCTGAGCTCATTTATTACTCCTCGTGCGATAGCAAATGCAGGGTTTAATTTGAAGTTATCGGTTGCGGATGTCATCGATATGAATGGGAATTGGAGATGGCCCCAAGCTTGGTTTGATTTGTTTCCGGTTCTAATAAATATTCAAACGCCTCAACTAGTTGAAGATGCTTTTGATCGTTTGGTTTGGAAAGATTTGGATGGTAATGTTGGTGACTTTGAAGTGGCGCACGTATGGAACTCGATTCGGAATAGGGATAACATTGCGAATTGGGTTCATATGGTTTGGTTCTCTCAATGTGTTCCACGGCACTCTTTTCATATGTGGCTGGTGATTAAGAACAAGCTGAAGACTCAGGATCGATTAGCGGTTTGGGAAGCTGGAAGTGCAACAAATCTTAACCTTATGTGTTGCCCGTTGTGTAAAAATGGTAAAGATAGTCGAGATCACTTGTTTTTTCAATGTGTGTTCGCGAACAAAGTTTGGACAATTGTGAAGAGCATGGTGAACTTAGATAGTGTTGATCATACATGGCATTCCTTAATGGGTTGGATCGATCAATATTCCAAGTCCAAGAAAGTGGATGATATAGTTTGTAAATTGATTATTGCTGCGGCTTCCTATTATATTTGGCAAGAGCGGAATAGTCGTTTGTTTAGCTCAGCTCAGTTGACGGAGACACAAGTTGCGGAGAAGATTAAAAGTTCGGTTCGTTTAAGACTTATGGGGTTCAACTTTCGGCTGGAATCGGCTAGGAGGAAGATTTTTAGCATCTGGAAGATTAAAGATAGCAATGATGATCAACCTGATCCGGGCTAGGAGTTTGTTTTAGTGTAGTGTTCGGCTGAGTTGTTTTTGTTGGGCCGTGGTTGTGTCTAGCTTCTTGATACGTTGTTTGGTTGTTTTTGTTTTGTTGGTTGGTTGTTTGTTTGTTTTCCTAGGCTTGGTATGCCAAGCCTAGTTGGTGTGTCGCTTTGATACACCTTTGTTCTTATTGGTTCATTTATAAAATTCATCGGGGTAACCCTTTACCCAAAAAAAAACTTATCCTTGAGAAGTTGAAATGATTTTTCTTGTTTTTCGCTTGAGGCAAATTTATTGTCTTTTTGTGTGAGGGAGGTTAGCAGTTGAGCAATCTTAGAAAAATTCTCAATAAATCTTCGATAATATTCCGCTAATCCCAAAAATTGTCGGACTTCAGTTGGAGACTTGGGCGCTTCCCAATTCTTAATTGCGTCAATCTTGGATGGGTCTACTTGTATGTCTTTCTCGTTCACTACATGCCCGAGAAATTGTAACTCGTGAATCCAAACTTTACACTTGGAAAATTTCGCGTATAGTTTCTCCTTCTTTAATAGCTCCAAAATGGTTCTCAAATGTTGTTCGTGTTCATCCGTCGATAGTGAGTATATCAATATGTCGTCAATAAATACTATAACGAATTTGTCGAGACACGGCGCGCACACGCGATTCATTAAATCCATGAAGACCGCTGGTGCGTTCGTTAAACCAAAGGGCATAACGAGAAACTCGTAATGACCGTAACAAGTTCGAAAAGCCGTTTTCGGTATGCTTTCCTCTTGTATTCGTAACTGGTGATACCCCGATCGTAAGTCTATCTTGGAGTAGAAGCTTGAACCTTGCAGCTGGTCGAATAAGTCATTAATCCTCGGTAGTGGATACCGATTCTTGATGGTGAGTTTATTCAACTCTCTGTAGTCGATGCACATTCTGAATGTCCCGTCCTTCTTCTTTATAAACAAAACTGGAGCTCCCCAAGGCGAGAAGCTTTGTCTAATGAATCCCTTATCCAACAACTCTTGAAGTTGTGTGGATAATTCCTGCATTTCAGAAAGTGCTAATCGATATGGAGATCTGGCTACGGGTGCAGCTCTCGGCACTAAGTCGATGTGAAACTCGACTTGTCGATATGGTGGTAGTCCCGGTAAGTCATCAGGAAAGACTTCAGGAAAGTCTTTTATCACATAAATGTCTGTCCGCTGCGGCCCATCAGCCTTCTTGTCTACAACACGCGCCAGGAAGGCAATACCACCCTTCCGTAATGTTAGGCCCTAAAGTGTGAGACTGACGCATCAAATTAACATAACGGGCTATGGTTACGAACTGGGCCTTATCGGGTTAGTTAATATTAGGTTTTGGACCATTATAGGTCACTTGGGCCAAGCTTTAGGCCATGTGGGCCAAGCAGGCCCAAGGGGAGCCCATGTAGAGAATTGGGCTTGTCTATGTATATAAACAAGTTTCTAACTTGTTTTTAGGTTTGAGCCTCGTTTACAAAATTTCCTATAGAGCTAGAGTTAGAGAGAGGTGCTTCGATTTGGTTGTGAACACTTGTACCAGACGGTTTTGCTTTTTCAAGTAATAGAATTGTGTGCAAGTGTTGAAAGTTATTCGGTTTGTTCTTCGTTTTCATATTTTTCGGTTTATCTTGAATCATCTTGTGTTTGGTTTCCGCACTCTCACAAGATTAGGTTTGATATCATTGAGAGATCCGTCTTACGGAACTGACAATTGGTATCAGAGCCAAGAACCTACTTCTTGGTTCGACTGATATCATCAGATTCAAGTTCTCGGGTCCTGTTCAAAAGTTGGTGTGTTATTGGCTGTTTACGGGTTCTGTTTAAATGTGCTTGAGTGTTTTACTGAGTTCGAGTGCTGTTCAAAAGTATGTTTGGTGCTGATTACGGATCCTGTTTATCTCCTATTCATCATTTGTTCATAAAAAAATTTTCAAGTTTTGCTGCTATTTTGGTTTCGTGATTCTTCCAGAAGTGTTTACGTGAATTTCGGAAGATCCGCTGAAGACTTTCAAAAGATTTTTCCAAATCTTTAAATTTTGAAATCCTGATTTATTGGGATCTCGGTTTTATCTCTAACAAATCTGTTTTGCAGATACAAAATCAGAAATTTCGACTCGGCTTCCCATTTTCTCGAGTCCTTCATCAGCCGGTCTCGACTCATCATCCTTCACAAGTCTCGAGTCCTTCATTCACTGGTCTCGACTCCTTTCCAGTTGCAATCAACCAAATCCAGTCGCATACACGGTTTCGAGTCCTATTCTTAAGGAAACAGTGGTTTAGAGTATTTCTTCAGCAGGTCTCGAGTCACGGTCTCGACTCTTCATCACCCTCACACGGTCTCGAGTTGCAAGCTTCAGCGTCTCGAGTCGCAATCACGGTTTCGACTTCACATTTTTCAAACGGTCTCGACTCTTCACGGTTTCCAGGTCTCGAGTCGCAACTATTGTTTCGACTGAGGTCTCGAGTCATTCATTTTCGAGTCGCAACCACGGTTTCGAATTACGGTTTCGACTCCACCGCTGCCGTCATCATCATATTCACCACCTGCAACTCCATCGATCTCCGTTCACAACCATCCATCATCTCCAATCTTTGTCGCCGGAAATCTCCATCATAACCATCCCCCAATAACAGATTGTGTCGCTTCCATCATCTCTGGTCGTCGTCGTTCACCACCTCACCATTCACCGGCCATCATATCTCCGGCAACCACCTCCGTCCATCTCATCTCCGTGATTCTCCAACCGCCGGTCATCACTTTCATCATCGTAATCATATCTTCTCCACTGTTTCACTGTTTACCAGCTTTCCGACGTCCATCACCTCCGGTCACCTATAACCACCACAGAACACTACCACCGAATTGCTATTTTTTCGTTGAGTTGTTGGTGTTGAAATAACAAAGGAGAGACATAAAGTGACAGGTTGCAGTGTCGGGAAAGATAGAAATTAAGAAGACAAATAGTTTTGGTGACGGTTTGGTGTGTCGGGAAACCTATTTGAAACATTAACTAAAGTTACGTTCATTTGCTTTAAGGTTTTCATTTTTAATCTATTAATAATAAATCATTACCTAATCATTACATAATAATAATAAAAATAATAATTGTTTACTAATAATAGTCTTTATTATATTGCTTAATTAATTAAATAAAAAAAAATTCTATTAATTAAAAAAAAAATATTTTCTATTAATTAAAAAAAAACTTGTTATTGTTTGACAAGTTTTGACAGGTTTGGAGGCGCGGTACAGGAAGCTGGTTTGAGCATTTTTCAAAGGGGTTTGAGTTAGCGAGTACATAGGTTCTCGCTTTAGGCTTGTGTTGAGGAAATAGTTAAAAGCGCACATTTTTGGGGGATCACATCTTAAAAATGTTTTCTAAGAGAGAGGTGCTTGAGCAGGAACTCCAAGGATTCAGATACTCATATGGTGAATCTATAGAAGCACTTACAGGCCGGTTTGCTAAACTGCTCTCTGAAATGAAGAAGGCAGAGATGGTGGTGTCTACTCACACGAGCAACAGAAAGCTTCTGGATGCTATAAAAGGGATTCCAGAGCAGGCGAACTGTAGTTGGTTTAGCAATGTTAATCAGATAATATTGACAACCGACTACTACTGTTACAAAATGAAATCAGATGAGCTGATCTCACTCATCAAATCATATGACAATGTTGACAAGCAGTCTACTCAAGGCAACACATCTAATGCAGTTTGCTCATCCACTTCTGCTGATTCATCACAAAATTCAGCATTCATGTTTCACAAACCCGTGGCTCAAGAAATCACTAGAGAAGAAATACTTTCTGTCTTTTGCACTCCTGAATGTAGAGAAAGGGTTGAGGCATATAGAATACACAACGCTGAGCTAATACAAGATTATCAAGATATAAAAAATAAAAAATTTACTTTATCAAAAAATGAAAAACTTTATAAAGAGAAAATTGAAGCTCAGCGAAAAGACATCATCAAACTGAAGGATGATGAAAGTGTAAAAACAGCTTATTTCTTGGAAGCTCAAGAGAAAGTATGCATTTTAATTAAAGAACTGGAAGATATCAGGGATAGATATCAAATTAATGAATTTAACATTAAGAAATATGAGTCTTCCAGCAAACTGGTTAAAAATTTGTGTGATCAACAACTTGCATACAAGAAAAAGAAAGGGTGTGGGTTGGGTTTCAATAAAGCTCCTCCTCCTTATAATGATAATTACACATATTTACCTATGACGGGGGAGGAATTGATGAATGAAAGCAAGATGACTTACGGTCCTAAAACTGATAAGTCATCAATTAACAGCAGACCTGTTGATAAACGAGCGACTCCTTCGGTAAATTTTGTTTCAAAGGGTACTTTTGATCCTAATGCTTCGTCTTCCCCTGCAGATGAAGTTAAAGTTGAAGGTGTCGTTGGAGATGAACAAGCATCAAATTCTCATGTGTGTGACATTTTTGGCTCGTTTTTTCACTCTGTGATTAATTTCAGGCCTGATGGTTTGGGCGAAAACGTTGATGCTTGTGTAACAGAGACTGAAACGACAAACGAAACGAATGAGCCAGCTGAACCATCTGATTCCAAATGTGAATCATCTGAAGCAGCTGATTCTGAGAAATTGGAATCAGTTGATTCTAGTGGATTCAGCTCAAAGGCGTCATGTGCAGAACCATCTTGTGCTGAAAATACGTCAAATGTTTCAGCTGAAGTTTCTGCTAAAGTTTCTGGTGTTTCATCCAACAAACCAGAACTCTCCGATTCTGTCAAACCTGATGACATAAAGGATGAAGAGAAGACTGGCGTGAATAAGGCTCCAAGTGCGCAAGCTGAACAATCTGAACCTTCTGTTAGTGATGAAAAGGTTCAGATCAAGCAACAAGAGCCGAAGCGAGCAGGTAAAGGACGCGGAAAGAAGAAGCCTAAACATCAAAGACAAGCAGGCTCTCCACAGTCCTCAACGGGCAGCCATAGTCCTCAAAAGGCCCGTGATGTGAAAAATGCCTTTGTTAAGCCAGTCAGTAATGGCAGATGTGAGAAATATGCATTTGACTGTGCTAACAAAGCTTTCGGAAAGACTAGTGAGATTTCTGAACAAGACTTGCAGTCTAAACAAAACAAGAAGAATCAAAAGAAATCTCCACCACAGAAGGCCCCTGCAAACGACAAGTACAGACATCCCAATTCATCCTCGTTTGCAAGAAATGTGCAAGGAAACCAAGCACAGAAAGGACCAGTTCATCCTTCAGGGCCTGCAAGAGCAAATCCAGCAGATCAGAATGCTTTCTACATGAAGAGACAAACATGCTTCAGTTGCGGCATTGCTGGTCACATTGCTCGAAACTGCACACATCGTCCCTATGTACCCTATTATATGCAAAATCAGAGGGTTACACCTAAGGATAACTATCTTTCCAAGCCAATGAAGGTATCTTCACCTAAGGCAATGAAGAATGTGAATCCCAAGGTTAAACCTTCTGATGGGGATTGGAACGCTGCTAAAAACAAACGCAAGGCTGTTCAAGAACAAAAACGTTTTTCTAAAACTGACAAGCCTGAATCAGCTAAAGTTGCTCAACAGAAGTCAACAAACACGTTTGTTAAACCGAAACAGATTTGGAAACTCAAATCCAAAGCAGCGATGTCTCCAATCCTTGAAACAAAAGGGGACTTGTGTTTAAAGGAAGTGTCTTATTTTGATGCTTCAGGAAATCCCAGGACCACGATGGCCTGGGTACCCATGTCTTACTAATCTCCTTACTTTTCAGGAATAACTAAGGAGGAGCTGTTAACAATCTCTGGAATGTTGATAGCAGTTGTTCCAGAGATTAAAACGGGTAACATTTTCACTGTTGCAAAAAGTTCAAATTTTTTTTACAGATGATATGTTTCCTTTGGAGGAGATTAGAGAAGTAAGAAAAAATCGGCAAAAGGTACAAGTTAAATTAAGTACTTTGATTTAAATTTGATTAGTCTTCAATCTGATGACAAAACGGTTAAGCAAAAATATTTTCTCTCTTTCTTAGTTCATTATTTTGTATATACAGTGTCCTTTCTCTAGTAAATGGTAAATTTGCGCAAAAATACAAGATTTATGCACAAATTTAGGGGGGGAGAGGGACATATAGATAGATATAGAGTTTAGGGGGAGAAAACTCAGAAAAGAAAAATACAAAATGAGTTTGCTGTACATATATGTATTGTTTTAGGGGGTTAAAACATTAGAAAAATGAAAAATACAAAAACATTAGAAAAATGAGAAAAATACAAAAACATTAGAAAAATGAAAAAGCCAAAAAGATAAATTGCGCGATGTGGGAGGTGAAATAAATGCTCGTGTTAAAGGGTTTAACTAACACACGTAAGGTGCCATAGCTGAAAAGACTAGAATCTACCGCGATATGTCGATAGGCTTGACGCTCAAAATGATAAAAGATACTAAGTGATATAAACATAACGAACTATACCATGTAGGTAACATACCAACGGCGTATGATTTTATGGTCTTAAATCTTGCGTTGATAGATAGCCAACGTCTGAGGTTTCGGGTCTTTATATTGTTGAATCATCCGGGGATATCTTGGTTGTCCTTCTGTTGCATCCAGATTATATGCAGACCTAGACACAGTCAGGATATCTTAAAAGATCCCAAGAGGACAAAAACCCTAAGGAATCAAATCTCAAAATGAGAAATTTCCAAATGCTCAAAGAGCCAAATTCGTACCAAAATGGTATTTGCCTCACCCTCGTTGGACATAATCATTGGTCGCTCTGCTATACGAAATTACTGACCTGTCACCAATGGTCTAACGTTGTAAATCAAAAAGAATGCATCAGTATACTCACCTGCTACGATGAATCATTGTGCTTACCTTGATCGCGGGGGTATGCCTTGGAATGGGACACACGGGTATGATAGTGTAATATTACCTTAAGCATATCACGAAGTTGAAAAGTTGAAAGTTGAGCGTTAAAGTTTAAGTGGACAAACATATTGGCAATCGCATAGACCAGTTTGATTAGGCTCGTACTGAAAAGTGTTCCTTAGTCTGCCCGAGAACGAATTTTGATCCCATTGCAATTGTAATTGTATATTATGGTAGTTGTTTATATTTTGAGTCTTTATTTGTTTTTAATTCTTAAAATTAAAAAAATTTGAAAAATTCAAAAATACAAAAATAGTGTCTTGTTTTTCTATAAAACAAAAATCCAAAAATAGTGTGTATATTTGTTTTTCTTAAAATTAAAAAATGTAACTGTTCTTGAAGATTTGACTGATCATCAAAAGTTGAAAGAATTTAAATTGTGAAATCCGAGTACAAGTACTTGGATGTACCTAGTGTTCATATGGTACTCTCCCTGTTGCATAAGAAATGTTTGCTTATGAGTTTGTGAGAATGTGCAGAACTTGTTTTCAATCAAGAACAGGGGTTGATGAAGACTGAGATGCTGTTAGTTGTTGAAGAAGCCTGAAGCATCACAACAACAAGATGTACCTGAGTCAGAAGAACCGGATACGAAACGCCGTCTGACAATGAAAGTGCATTTGAAGAAGTACCGTGAACCTTCTTGAAAGACAAAGATTGAAGAAGAAAAGAGCTGCTGAGAATCCTCCTCTCACATTCTTTTTGACAAGAATTTCAAGCAAATGCTGATCATGATCCTGATATGAAGCTAACCACAAGATCTGAAGAAAGAGACCCAATGCTGAGAGTACAGAAGTCAAGAACTTCCACAACATCTGCAGCATAGCGACGACCATAGACTTCGTTGAAGACGTTGCTGAATTCTTGCTATGAAGACAATTTGATGGCATCAGTCTAGGGGGAGATTGTTAGGCCCTAAAGTGTGAGACTGATGCATCAAAATAACATAACGGGCTATGGTTACGAACTGGGCCTTATCGGGTTAGTTAATATTAGGTTTTGGACCATTATAGGTCACTTGGGCCAAGCTTTAGGCCATGTGGGCCAAGCAGGCCCAAGGGGAGCCCATGTAGAGAATTGGGCTTGTCTACGTATATAAACAAGTTTCTAACTTGTTTTTAGGTTTGAGCCTCATTTACAGAATTTCCTATAGAGCTAGAGTTAGAGAGAGGTGCTTCGATTTGGTTGTGAACACTTGTACCAGACGTTTTTTTTTTGGGTAAAGGGTTACCCCGGTGATACTATATATTCACAACGCAAAAAAACAAGTAGTGAGGAAATACCCCCACTAGTTCAGACATGGGACATGCCCCAGGAAAGTAAACCAAAAAACAAGCAAACGCAAAACAAAGTCAACCAATAAACCACAACTAGGCTAACAATCTAGGAAACCAAAAAACACTTCAGTCAATTAGCCACCCGCGTCAATAAGCTCATCCCCGTGAATATCCCAGTCTTTCAACAACCTTCTCACTTTGGATGTATTCTTGAATCTCGCTCCCATCAGCTTATAACGAACTATATTGATAATCGTTGCGGCTACCGTATCTGGAGGTCTCGCATGATTCCTGAATAAACAGGCATTTCTTTCCTGCCAAACAATGTAAGCTGAAGCAGCAACAACCAGCCGACAAACATAATTAGCAGCAGATTTGGACCGAGCCCGAGCCGCTAACCAGTCTACAATACTACTCCAAGTCGCATCTACACTCGACATCCCTACTTTGTTCCTGACTATATTCCAAACCTGCGTAGAGTAGTGACATTCAAAAAACAAATGATTGTGCGAGTCATAATCCGCATAGCACAACAAGCAACACATCATGTTCATGTTTTGCTTTTTCAAGTAATAGAATCGTGTGCAAGTGTTGAAAGTGATTCGGTTTGTTCTTCGTTTTCATATTTTTCGGTTTATCTTGAGTCATCTTGTGTTTGGTTTCCGCACTCTCACAAGATTAGGTTTGATATCATTCAGAGATCCTTCCTACGGGACTTACACGTAAGCACTTCTGTGCCTTCATGCAATTGATAATCCGCAATGGTGTGTCGTGCTTCTCTCCATGGATAACAATTGTCTCTTTATTCGGTAGTAGTAGGCGAATGATCTTCTCGTGACATACGACTTCAGATCGGTTGTCGGATAGCCAATCCATGCCAACCACTATGTCAAAACTACCCAACTAATCGGGTAAGAGATCGATATTGAATTTCCGCTAGCCAATTCTATAGAATGAAGGGACGTCTAGCTTACTTGACTCTAGGACCTTATAGTCGAGTAGAGGACAAACCAATCCCTATGTTTAGATGTAGGATAACCCAATCCCTATGTTTAGATGTAGGATAATCCAATCCTTAATTGTAGCTAGGACAATCCCGACACTAGCCATGAAACTCATGCATGTGAAATGTTGAGATGAAGCTAAAATCGGCACCAGTATCAAATAACATGGATGTGAAATGTTGGTTGATTGGAAACGTGTCGGTGACCCTTACTGATTCCACATGACTCAGCTAATTCCTTATTAGCTAACTTGATGTGGTAATGCGTGTCTAACTATCATGACTCCAATTCGAGTATATGCTTGACACCTAAAGACACTAAGCTAGGCTCAGCGCTAGTATCAAAAGAATTGACACATAATGCTTGTAGAGTACAACGTACTCATGATGACATTTGGATCTCGTGGAGTGTCCATAGTTCTAATCACACACCCAATTGTTTACTAGTTTGAAGCAGCTATGCTAGAGCTCTTATTGAAGTTCAGGCAGGGGTTGAGTTAAAGAAAAGTGTAACTGTTGCAATACCATCTTTGGATGGTAATGGTCATTCAATGGTGGAGGTAAAAATTGATTATGATTGGGAGCCTTTAAGGTGTTCATCTTGCTGTGTCTTCGGTCATGATGATAGCTCGTGTCCTAAGAACCCCCAGATAAGTTCGGTTGGGGATGTTGAGAAGAATAATGATGACTTTCAGGTTGTGGGTGCCAAAAAGAAGAAAGCTAATAACCAAGGTCTTCATATGAAAAATCAGAAGCCTAAGTTGGTCTATAGACCAGTTGTCAAGCCCAAACCAAAATCGTCCTTGAGGAGTCCGCTGATTAACCAGGTTTCAACGTCCAACCCTTTTGACATCCTTAAGGACGATGATGGAAGTCAGGGAGGTGTCACTGTGGGTCGAGTGGAAAAGAAGGCTACGCAGTCAAGTGATAGGCAGAATTCGAATGACGAGGAGGAGGTCGTTGAAGTTTATAATGAAACTAGTCAGTTTATGACATCGGGTACTCATTCTTCATCTTCGAGAGCAGGGGCAAGCACCTCTTCCACAAAGTTCTCAAATGGATAGGCATTTCTTGGTTCGTGTGAAGGGGTTGCCAGTGTGTGGCAACTTCATCTTTGATGATGGCGGTTGAGGGTTTTATGTTGTTTTGTTTGTCTTGTCTACTAGATATCTTTTCTTGATGTATAGTAGGCTAGGTTATGGGGTGTCATTCCTAAGGAAGCAGTTCGTCAGGTACAAAAGAAATTTGAGAATGTTCTTTATGGTTATTTTCTAGGTGACCGATTGCCTTTCCCCGTTGTTGAGTATTACGTAAAGAATGTTTGGGCAAAATTTGGTTTCGTTAAACTTATGATGAACTCAGATGGTTTTTTCTTTTTCAAACTTGAATCGAGGGAGGGTATGCATAAGGTACTCGAAAACGGTCCATGGTTGATCAGGAAGATGCCTCTTTTTCTGAATATTTGGGGGCCGACAGTCAGTTTAAAGAAGGAGGGTATTAAATTGGTTCCAGTTTGGATCAGGTTACATAATGTTCCTTTGGCTGTCTACACAGATGATGGTCTAAGTCTACTAGCATCGAAGGTGGGTATTCCGAAAAGGTTAGACAGTTACACGGCTGACATGTGCATAGAGAATTGGGGTAGAACTAGTTATGCTCGTGCAATGGTTGAGATAAATGCTGATAACGAACTCAAATCTCATGTAGTGGTTGCTATTCCTAAAATGGATGAAGAAGGATTTGTGATGGAAAGAGTTAAAGTAGAATATGAGTGGAAACCTCATCGCTGCGAAACCTGTTGTTTATTTGGCCATAATATTTCAACATGCCCAAGGGCTCCTAAGGAAAAATCAAAACAGATTATTATAGATGAAGAGGGATTCATAACGGATAAAAGGAAGACTGCTAAACATGGGTTTCCTCAAAAGAAACAAAAGCCGAAATTTATTTATAAGCCTAAGTCTAACTCGACTGGAGCTAGCACGTCGGGTACTAAAACTCAAGAGGGTGCAAAGGGAGATAATCCGGTTGTGAACTTACATAACAAATTTGAGTTGCTAGGGGAGGATTCTTTGAAATTAGGAAGTTTAAATGAGCTGAACTCTTCGGATCAGGTTCGTGAAACGTTGGACAAAAATATTTTAGAAGTTAAAACTTCTAAAAATCAGTATCCTAACTTGGAAGGACAGGAAGGTTTCATAGATTCGTTCCAATCAGAAATGTCGACGTTCATGTCAGCGAATAAGAAGAACATGAACTCTGAGGGGGCAAGCACTCCCGATGACATGGGGTTTTATGGATAGTATTGCTGCCTGGAATATAAGGGGATTGAATCGGCCCCTGAA
The DNA here is from genome assembly GCA_030545235.1 of Helianthus tuberosus. Classification (NCBI taxonomy): domain Eukaryota; kingdom Viridiplantae; phylum Streptophyta; class Magnoliopsida; order Asterales; family Asteraceae; genus Helianthus; species Helianthus tuberosus. The sequence goes on along the minus strand of CM060403.1, from coordinate 53,982,118 downwards.
AAAAATAGAGGTTCAACAAATAGTGAAAGATAATCATTTGAGCGTTTGTGCCATTCTGGAATCTCATGTGGAGGTTTCAAAACTTTCAACGGTTTGTAATAGTGTTTTTAAAAAATGGGAGTGGACATCTAATGGTGGGGTGTGTAACAGAGGTACAAGAATCATAATAGGATGGAATGAAGATAAGTTAGACCTTATGGTTTTAGCTCAAACAGATCAGGTTGTGCATGTCTGTATTAAACCAAAAAATGATGACATTCGGTTGTTTGTTTCTTTCGTCTATGCAAGAAATACTTACCAGGAACGAAGGGAATTATGGCAAGATCTGAGTAAACATAAGTTGGTGGTTAATAGCCAGCCGTGGATAGTCATGGGAGATTTCAACTCGGCCCTATATATGGATGATATTCTGCATGGCTCTTCTACCCCGACAATAGGAATGAAGGATTTTTTTGATTGTGTTCAACACAATGAGCTGTTAGATATACCAGGGCATGGGCTACACTTCACTTGGAATCAAAAGCCAAGAGATGGGATTGGTATTCTGAAGAAGATCGACCGGGTTATGGGTAATGTTAGTTTCATGGATGTTTTTCCTAATGCTCATGTGCTCTATCACCCTTACCGGGTGTCGGATCACACGCCGTGTATTCTTAAAATGGCTAGTGTTTTTCGGCCTAAGCCTAAACCGTTCAAATTTCCTAATTTTATAGCCAATAAAGATGGGTTCAAGGAATGTGTTGTGACTGAGTGGAGTAGAATTATTGAGGGAATCCCGATGCTTTCAGTGGTTAAAAAACTTCGGAATCTGAAATCTCCGTTGAGGAAGCTTCTCCAAAAACAAGGTAATTTACATGTTAAAGTCAATGATCTTAGATTACAATTGGATGAGATTCATAGACAGATAGATCTGAACCCGTTTGATGCTACTCTTCGGGTTAAGGAAACTGATCTCATAAAGAAGTTCCATAGTGCTGCTTATGATGAGGAATCCTTTTTAAAGCAGAAGGCGAAGCTGGATTGGTTAAGTGCTGGAGATGGTAACACGTCCTATTTTCATAACTTTGTTAAGAACAGGAATGCTTGGAATAAAATTCACTCGATTAAAGATGCTAATGGTATTCAATATGAGGGAGTGGGTGTCGAACAAGCATTAGTGGATCATTATGTCAATTTTTTGGGCATCGAGTCAGAGGTGGAGGAGTTAAATATGGATGATATTTTCTTCAATACCGTAAGTCCGGGAGCGGCTGATCAGATGACAAGGCCGGTCACGCGTGATGAAGTCAAGGAAGCTATATTCAGTATTGCTGATAACAAAGCCCCTGGTCCTGATGGTTATACTTCGGTCTTTTTCAAGAAAGCTTGGGATATAGTTGGTGAAGAAGTTTCGGGTGCAATTATTCAATTTTTTGAGAATGGAAAATTACTTCAGCAAGTTAACCATACAATAATTGCTCTTGTTCCCAAAGTTTCCACTCCATCCTCGGTGTTGGAGTACAGGCCGATTTCTTGTTGCAATGTCATTCTTAAATGCATTAGCAAAATTTTGTCGGATAGAATAAAAGGCAGTCTTGGTAGATTGGTGGATATCAGTCAATCTACGTTTATTCCTGGTCGAAGAATCTCAGACAACATTCTGCTTACGCAGGAGCTTATGCATAATTACTATCTAAATAAAGGAAGACCGAGATGTGCTTTCAAAATCGACATTCAGAAAGCGTATGACACAGTTAGCTGGTCTTTTCTTAAGTCTATCCTCACCAGGTTCGGATTTCCTCAAAAAATGGTTGGTTGGATTATGACGTGTGTTTCTACCGTGTCTTTTTCACTTAGCATTAATGGGAACCTTTGTGGTTTTTTCAAGGGTAAGAGGGGGCTTAGACAGGGAGATCCTATTTCTCCTTATTTGTTCACTTTAGTAATGGAGGTGCTTTCTTTATTATTGCATAAAGCAGCTGATGAACATCCTGCTTTCAGATATCATGATAAGTGCAAACTTCAGAAGATAATTAACGTGTCTTTTGCTGATGACTTGTTCCTGTTCGTTAACCCGGATATGGTTTCTATTAGAGTCGTGAGGGATACATTGGATTTGTTCACTAGGATATCGGGTTTAGTTCCGAATCTAGCTAAGAGCACGGTGTTTTTTAGTAATGTTGCGCCTTCGATAAAGCAAGATATTTGCTCTCTGCTTCCGTTTCTAGAGGGACAGCTTCCGGTTAAGTACTTGGGAGTTCCGTTGATCTCGACTAAGCTCATGTACAAGGATTGCAAAATTCTAGTGGACCGAGTTGATAAAAAGATTGATCACTGGATGAATAAGTCTCTTTCTTTTGCGGGTAGGCTTCAATTAATTACATCGGTCATCTCGGCCAAGCACATTTATTGGGCCTCTGTCTTTATGCTTCCAGCCCGCATTATAGGTGATATTGAGAAACGTATGAGAAACTTTCTATGGAGTGGTGGTTTGGCTAAAGTTGCTACTCCTAAAGTGGCTTGGAAAAATGTTTGTCTTCCAAAATCGGAAGGTGGTTTGGGAATTAGAAGAATTCATGATACGAATAAAGCGCTTCTCACTAACCAAATTTGGAGTATTCTTAGTAAAAGAGAGTCTCTTTGGGTTAAATGGATCCATTCATATAGGATAAAGGGAAAGAATTTTTGGGATATTCCTTTTCGAGGTAATATGACTTGGGGGTGGAGGAAAATCTTGTCTATTCGGTCTCTTATTCGTCCGTTCGTTTGGTACTCTATTTGTGATGGAAGGAAAGCAAGTGCGTGGAATGATAATTGGTGTCCTCATAGTCCGTTGCGTGACTTTATAACTCCGAGACGTATACATGGGGCCGGGTTTAACATGCAAACCTCAGTGTCGGATCTTATTGATCAGAATAATGATTGGAAGTGGCCGGTTGCTTGGTATGACCTTTATCCGGTCCTGATTAACTTGACGCCACCGATTCTTGTTCATAATGTTCCAGATAAGCTCACTTGGAAGGATAGACAGGGTAATATTTCGGATTTCAGCGCTAGGGAGGTGTGGGAGAACATCCGATTGCGTGGAGAGGAGGTTGTTTGGGTCGATTTGGTGTGGTTTAGCCAGTGTATCCCTAGGCACTCGTTCCATTTGTGGTTAGTTATTAAGAATAAGCTGAAAACTCAGGACCGGATGGGAGTTTGGGATGCGGGAAGTGCTACCAACCTAAATCTCATGTGTTGTCCACTGTGTAAGCATGGGAAAGACTCTCGAGACCATTTATTTTTTCGGTGCTCTTATAGCTTACAAGTTTGGGACTTGGTTAAAGAAATGGCTAATATGGATTCTGTTGATGTAAATTGGGACTTCATTATAACGTGGCTTACTCAACATGCTACTAGTAATTCAGCGGAGAGTATTGTTAGTAAGTTGGTTGTTGCAGCTTCTACATATTTCATATGGCAAGAAAGAAACAACAGGCTTTTTTCTACTAATCAGCGAAATGCTACTATGATTGCTAATATTGTTCTTCATACGGTTCGGCTGAAGTTGATGACGTTCAAGGCTGGGAGAGGATCAAAGCACCCGCTGGTGTTAGAAAAATGGAAGGTTTTCTGGTTATCTTTTGGTTTCTTTGCATGGTGGTTTGCTTTTATTGCTGATGGAGGGAGTTGATAATAACAATCAGAATACTCGTAAAAAACCTGGGGAAAGTCTGTTTTTTGATCGTGGAAAGCCGTCAAGTTTGTACCAGGGGATTGCGTCTAGGGTTGTTGATATTGAAGGTTCCACGTTAATGCCGCGTAGGGGTGTGGTGACTTCTACACGAGCCGAAGGTAAATTAAATGTCATTGATGAGCTGGAAAAGATTACTGTTCCTGTGTCTTTGGATAATATCAGTTCTGATCTGAAGTGTGATCCTGTAAGCCGTTATCCTGATATTGTTCAAGATGAGCCGATTAGGGCTGATGTCAGCAAACCTGGAGAAGACAGTCAGAGTAAGCCGTTATCCTATGCAGATTCTTTGAAAAATCAGAATAGGCATAAGGTTAACTTCAGGTCTCTAGCGAGTTCTTTGCATCATGATGATTGTGACATTGTTCTTCCGCTAGAATCGGTCAGGGTAGTTCAGGATAAGTTAGCAAACACATTGTACGGCTACTTCTTGGGTGATCGCATTGCGTATCCTGTGGTTGAATTCTTTGCAAAAAACAACTGGAAAAAGCATGGCTTGCAAAAATCTATGATGAATGCTAACGGTTTCTTCTTTTTTAAGTTCGAAGATCAAAAGGGTATGCTGGATGTTCTTTCTTCTGGTCCATGGATCATACGGTCACAACCATTCTTTCTTCAGGAATGGACGCCAACTACCAAACTGGAGAAGAAGGAAGTTAATAAAATTCAGGTGTGGGTAAAAGTTCATGAAGTTCCGATTGCTGCTTATACGGAAGATGGACTTAGTATGATAGCGACTGCCATTGGTGAACCAAAGCTACTTGACTCATATACAACGTCGATGTGTGTGGACAACTGGGGTCGCAGTAGTTTTGCTCGGGCTCTGGTTGAAGTTTCAGCTGATAAAGAACTTAAAGAGAAAATTACTATGGCTATCCCTAAGCCGAATGGCGATGGGTTTATTAAAGAGACAATGTACGTAGAATATGAATGGAATCCCCTCAGGTGCTCAACATGTTGTGTTTTCGGTCATTCTAATGATTCGTGCCCAAAGAATCCAAGGAAAGCTGGTCCTGCGGCTAATCACAAGTATGTTAGACAACCTGGTAATCAAGGTAAGTCACAAACTAAGATAGCTCCTCGGGTTGATGAAGATGGATATACGGAAGTAACTAATAAAAAGATGGCTAGGAAACCGGGTATTCAAATTACTAAAACAAAGACGAAATTTGAATATAGGCCGATTAGTAATAAGCATAAAAATGATTTGAACATTAAGTCGGCTAATCCGAACATCCAGTTGGCAAATCAGTTTCAGATTTTAAATAAGGTTGATGTGGATGGAGGACAATGTAGTAAAGGTCAAACTGGAGACGTTGATGAATCGGATGATGAGGAGGTCGTAGAAGTTTATAACGAAACGAATGAATTTCTGGTGGGTGATTCTAGTAAACCGAATGACAAAAAAGGGGCAGGCACTCCTTCTCCAATTGTTTCCAATGGTTAGTCTAGCCACTTGGAATATTAGGGGGTTGAACCGCCCTCTGAAACAAACGGAGGTTCGTCAGGTAGTCAAGGAAAATGGTGTGAGTTTTTGTGCGGTGCTTGAATCTCATGTTGATGTTAGTAAACTGGATAACATATGCCGATCAGTCTTTAGAAATTGGGAGTGGACATCTAATGGGGGCGAATGTGATAAAGGTACTCGGATTATTATTGGATGGAACCCGGATGTGTTTGATATCATGGTCTTAGCTCAAACTTCTCAGGTTATTCATGTTCAAATTGGGAGTGGACATCTAAAAAAGTTATGTTTTGTTCGATTGTATATGCTTCTAATTATTACATTACGCGGAGAGAGTTGTGGAGACATTTGGCTAGACACAAGATTCTGGTGGCTAATAACCCTTGGGTTATCATGGGGGATTTCAACTCTGCTTTGAATCTGGAGGATAAATCTATGGGAAATTCAGGTATATCCACTAGTATGCGTGATTTCCAAGAATGTGTGAATGAAATTGAAGTTGCGGACATTAAAAGCATAGGTTTCCATTTCACATGGAACCAAAAGCCGAAAAAAGGTGTTGGGCTGCTGAAGAAGATCGATAGGGTTATGGGTAACATTCCGTTTGTTAGTGAATTTCCTGAAGCTGTTGCTCTGTTTCAACCCTATAGAGTCTCTGATCATTGTCCTTGCATTCTTAAAATTAATAAGGTGGAGAAGAAAAAGGTCAATTCGTTTAAGTTTGCTAATTTCTTAATTCACAAACCGGGTTTTATGGATATTGTGAAGAATAACTAGGACCGTAGTTTCATGGGGGTTCATCAATTTCGTTTGGTGAAGAAGCTACGTGAATTAAAGTCTCCCCTTAGATCTCTCTTATACAAGCAGGGTAACTTGCATAAAAAAGTGGATGTGTTACATGGGAAGCTAGATGCGATTCAACGGGAGGTTGAGAAAAACCCATTTGATGAAAGCATTAGAACTGAGGAAGCTGATATTACTCGTCAATTCCAAGAAGCAAGCCTGGATGAGGAGCGATTTCTAAAGCAGAAATCTAAAGTAGCCTGGTTAAGAGCGGGTGATGCTAATTCTAAATTTTCCATATGTCGCTGAAGGCTAGAAATCATAGATGTCGGATTGATGGTATTATGGACGCGAACGAGAATTTTTGTGAAGGTGAGCATGTACCGAAAGCATTTGTTAATCATTATGAAAATTTCCTAGGATGTGAGGGAGAAGTTTCGTTAACCCTATCTCCGGAGATCTTTACAAATCGGCTTAATCAAAATGTTGCTGACATCACAGTTGAGGAGATCAAAACAGCTATGTTTGCCATAGGTAATGATAAAGCTCCAGGTCCTGACGGATTCTCAGCGGCTTTTTTCAAGAGTACTTGGTCGATTGTCGGAACCGATGTCTCGAATGCTATTATGGATTTCTTTAATTCTGGTAAGCTTCTCCAGGAACTCAACCATACTCTTATTGTTCTTCTGCCTAAGATGACTACTCCGGCTTCGGTTAGGGATTTTCGGCCGATTGCCTGCTGTAATGTTATTTACAAGTGTATAAGCAAGATTGTGTCTGAGCGCATGAAAGTGGCCTTAAATGAGATTGTCAGCATTAATCAATCAGCCTTTGTTCCGGGTAGAAAAATTTCGGATAATATTCTTCTTACGCAGGAATTAATGCATAATTATCACAGAAATTACGGTCCTCCAAGATGTGCGTTTAAAGTTGATATTCAGAAGGCTTATGATACTGTTGATTGGAATTTCCTTGAAAATGTGTTACTGGGCTTTGGTTTCAACCAGAAGATGATAGAGTGGATTATGCTCTGTGTTTCTACCCCGTCTTACTCTATTTGTGTGAATGGTAGTGTGCATGGCTATTTCAAAGGAAAACGTGGCTTACGGCAAGGAGATCCAATTTCTCCTTATCTATTTACTTTGGTTATGGAAGTATTGACGTGTATTTTGCAACAGGCTTCTTCTATTGACTCATCGTTCAGGTTTCATAACAAGTGTGAGCGCCAACGTATTATTAACCTTTGTTTCGCAGACGACCTGTTCCTGTTTGCTAGAGGAGATATCGGTTCAGCCAAGTGTATTATGAATGCTCTTTCTCAGTTCACTCGTATGTCTGGCTTCATTCCAAGTGCTCAAAAGAGTTCCAGCTTCTTTTGTAATGTTGCTCAGCAAGTTAAATCAGCTATTCTTGGTATTATTCCGTTTAGTGAAGGTGAATTACCTGTCCGTTATCTGGGTGTGCCTTTAATATCGTCAAGACTACTTTACAAAGATTGTAGTATTCTTGTTGAAAGGTTGGAGAAACGCATTATGAATTGGAAAAATAGGCTTCTTTCTTTTGCAGGTAGATTACAACTTATCTTATCTGTTTTGTCTTCAATGCACATATTCTGGGCTTCAGTGTTAATTCTTCCAACTCGAGTGATCAAGGAGGTAGAAAGCAGAATGAGGAATTTTTTGTGGTCTCAAGATGTTTCATTTCAAAGAGGTAAGACAAAGGCATCATGGAAATCTTTATGTCAGCCGAAATATGAAGGAGGTCTTGGGTTGCGTCGGATTCAGGAGGTTAATAAAGCTCTTATGGTGTCTCACGTATGGAGCATTATTACCAGGCGTCAGTCTCTCTGGGTTCAATGGATTTATTCGAACAGATTAAGGAATTCTAACTTTTGGGAATGTAGAGTTCCTTCGTCTTGTTGCTGGAGCTGGAGGAAAATTCTTCAGTTACGCCCGTTAATCAGACAGTATGTTTGGTCCAAAATAGGAGATGGTAAGATGACTTCAGCATGGTATGATAGATGGTGTGAATGTGGTCCGCTGGCGAGCTTTATAACTCCAAGGGTTATTTCGTCCGCAGGGTTCGGTCTTCATGCGTCAGTCCATGACAATTCATTTAATGGAGCTTGGCTTTGGCCATCGGCTTGGCGTGATCTTTATCCGGTTCTAATTCAGGTTGACAACTTGTATTTAATTCCGAATAGAAGTGACCGTTTTTTCTGGAAGGATGGTAACAATTTGTATGAATATTCGACTGCTTCTGTGTGGCAATCGATCAGGTCCAAGGACACGAAAGTGGACTGGGCAAAAGTGGTGTGGTTTTCTCAATGTATTCCTCGTCATGCCTTTCTTATGTGGCTTATAGCGCGTCGGAAACTTTTGACACAGGATAAAATATTACAGTGGGATATTTCTAGAAGAAAGAACATGAATATGATGTGCTGTTTACTTTGCTATGCAAATATAGACTCTCATGCTCACCTGTTTTTTGAATGTAAGTTCTCCTCTCATGTTTGGTGTTCGATTAGGGATAAGGTAAACATGGAAACGGTTGAGCCCAAGTGGATCGAGATCATGGATTGGCTTCAAGCTAGGAGTTCGTCTAAATCAGCATTGAATTATTCAAGACGGCTTATAGTGTCAGCGGCTGCTTACTTTGTTTGGCAAGAGCGAAATGCTAGATTGTTTAGAAATCAAACGAGACCCCCGGATGAGATTATTGCAACGATTTTACAGACGATTCGATACAAGCTTATGGGAGTTAAATTTAAGAACACGGATAGAGTCAGACGATTTCTAGAAGTGTGGGATATTCACGGAGATGCTATGCTAGATGATGGAGGCTAATAGTTTATTCCTATTTGAGTTTCTTACTTTCTAGATTTTAGTCTAGTTGTTCTTGATTGTTTTTTTTAGGATGTTTTGTTTGCTGTGATTCGGCTTGTTTACTATCATGGGGGTATGTCCCATGTTAGAACTAGTATGGGTTTTCCATACTACTTGTTCTTTTGAGTTTGTGAATATATAGAATCACCGGGGTAACCCTTTACCCAAAAAAAAAAAAATGGAAGTTCCAAGTGAAGACTTTAAGCATCGATCCGGGCTAGAGGTTTTTTGTTTTAAGTGTTATTGTTAGTTGCCATTGTATCGGCTTCTGGTTGTTTTTCTTTGGGTCGGTTTTGTGATGTCTGTTTGGTTTGGTTGTTGGGTTTGTTTTGTTTGGTTGTGCTAGTCTTGGTATGCCAAGTCTAGCTCTACTGTGCTGCTTTGGTACACTTGTGTGATTCTTTATTCTTTATCAATAAAATTCACCGGGGTAACCCCTTTACCCAAAAAAAAAAAAAAGGTTATGGGGTGTCATAGATTTATTTGTTTTTTTTGTTTGACATACATATATGGGGCATGTCCCGTATATGAACTAGTGTGGAACACATCCTCACTACTTGTACTTAATTGCGGTTGTTTTTAATAGAATCACCGGGGTAACCCTTTACCCAAAAAAATTGTTTACTAGTTTGATTCATTCATAGAATCTTTCATGCTTGGAGTGGCCTCTGTGCCACACTTAAACATCCTTGTTCTTTCTTGAGTATTGCCGACTTATTAGTCTCTGCGATGAGACTAACTGCGAGAACTACTATTTGAGTGATCGAGGTAGGGTGGGATGATGCGGTCATGCCTCGGATCTCAGGGGCTAAATCCCAAATGTAACGCTCAATGCGTTTGAATTCGGGTGTTACCCAGTATGGAACAACCCTTGAGAGATTGTGAAAGCCTCGAGTGTAACCAACAACATTGGCTCTAGTCATGATCTAGTTCCAGAATTTGTTTCCAACCTTTGAATTTCAATCAGCGAGCAATACTCTTCTCGCATAAGATCCTTGAGTTCTTCCCCCGACAACCTCTTCACTGTATCACTTCCTAGCGTTTGTACTTGGAGATTCCACCAAGTTAATGCTGCATTCAGTAGGAGACTCTTCGTTTACCTAATTGGTTACTCAGGAGTACGTTTATTAGTACGACTAACTGATTCCATTGTCTTTATTTAGCGGACAGAACCTACCGTACCTCTCGTATTAACGAGGTCAATAAGGACGAATTTCAGGAACCCGTTTTGAAACATAAAAGAACTCAGAATCAGGGTGTGAATATGAAGAACCAAAAGCCTAAATTTACCTACCGTCCGGTCGTAAAACAAAAGTCTAATCCAGGGAATCAGGGGTCAAACCTGAACCGAATTCAAACATCGAATCCATTTGATATTCTGTCTAATGATGCTGATAATTTGGAGGAGAAAACAAGTGGGGGAGCTGATTCGGGAGGAACTTTAAAATAAAAAGGAAAATCACATAGCACGGATGAGGTGCTGATCGATGATACTGATGTTGATAATCTCTTAGATGAGATTCCGAAGTATATGGGAAATAAGATTGATAAGAATTCTGAGGGTGCAAGCACACCTGGTTCAGCGGGTGCCCATGGGTAGCCTTGCTTCCTGGAATATAAGGGGGTTGAACCGCTCCCTCAAACAGAAGGAGGTTCGGCAGGTAGTAGTGGATAATCATGTTCAGATATGCGCTATTATGGAGACGCATGTGGACTCGTCTAATGTGTCAAAGGTTTGTCAGAAGGTATTTAACTCGTGGTTTTGGACAACGAATGCCAGTTGCTGTAGAAAAGGAACTCGTATCATGCTTGGGTGGGATCCAAATATGGCTGATGTTATGGTTCTCTCGCAATCTGATCAGGTGATACACACCCAAGTAATGTTTAAACTAGACAAAAAGTCGTTATTTTGTTCATTTGTTTACGCGGATAACCACTATAGAAATAGACGGGATTTGTGGCACAATCTGTGTAGTCATAGTTCATTTATGAAAGATAAACCGTGGGTAATTATGGGGGACTTTAATGCCTACTTATTTCATGATGATACGAGTACGGGTGCTTCTACTTATAATATCGGATCTCGTGACTTTAAAGAGTGTGTGGATAACATAGAAGTATTTGATGTTAATAGCATGGGATTACATTATACATGGACGAATAATCAGCAACAAAGTGGAGCTATCTTTAAAAAACTGTATCGAATCATGTGTAATATGAGCTGTGTTACTGAATTTCCGAATGTTGGAGCGTATTTCCATCCATTTCGGGTCTCAGACCATTCACCATGTATACTGAAGTTACCGAGTGTCTCTAGAGATAAACCAAGACCCTTCAAATTCGTGAATCTTATTGCCGAGAAGCATGGTTTTTTGGAAGAAGTCAATCAGGTTTGGAGTAAAGACATTGCAGGATTTCGAATGTACCAAGTTGTCGTGAAACTCAAGTTACTAAAAACCCCCTTACGAAAGCTGTTTTTTCAACAAGGTAACCTGCATGAAAATGTGAATATGGCAAGAAAGGAGCTGGATGAGTGTCAGCTTCTAAGGGACCAACATCCGGCTAATGATGATGTGCTAGCTAAGCATAGTTTACTTCTTCAGAAATACAAGGATGCAGTTCATGATGAAGCACTTTTCTTACAACAAAAATCGAAGGTCGATTGGCTGACCCTTGGGGATTCAAACACGAAATACTTCCATAATGTGGTGAAAGCCAAAAATCACCGGAGCCGAATATTCACAATTCGTGATACGGGTGGTCAATTACACGAAGGGGGGAGCAGTGGCCCAGGTATTAGTTGATCATTTTTCTAATTTTTTTGGGAGTGTAGGCCAGGTGGTTAATAGTCCCAGTCCAAATCTTTTTCGAAGCACTTTGTCCTCGGCCAAAGCTAGTAATATGGTCCGCACAGTGACTGAGGATGAAATTAAAAAAGCTATGTTCTCCATTCCCGGGAATAAGGCGCCAGGTCCGGATGGTTATACATCAATTTTCTTTAAAAAGGCTTGGGATGTGGTTGGAAAGGATGTCTGCTTAGCGATTCAAGATTTTTTCGAGAATGGCAAGCTTCTAAATCAGCTAAACCACACGGTGATTTCGTTAATTCCGAAAGTAAAGACTCCCGCATCTGTTACTGATTATAGGCCTATATCTTGCTGTAATACTCTGTATAAGTGTATTAGTAAGATTATCACGTCTCGCATTAAGGAGGGCCTAGAAGATATTGTCAACATTAATCAGTCCGCCTTCATCCCGGGAAGAAAGATATCAGATAATATCCTGCTTACACAGGAATTAATGCATAATTACCATCCGAGATGTGCTTTTAAAGTTGACATTCAAAAGGCATATGATACGGTTGATTGGGGATTCTTGGAGAATATTTTACGTGGATTTGGGTTTCACCAGAAAATGATCAAATGGGTTATGGTGTGCGTTACTTCCACTACATTCTCTTTGGCTATAAATGGGAATCTTCACGGATATTTTAAGGGGAAGCGGGGTTTACGCCAGGGGGACCCTATATCTCCATATCTTTTTACTCTGGTAATGGAGATCCTCACTCTGATCCTTCAAAACCAAGTTGACGAAAACGCTGAGTTTAGATTCCATCATAAATGTGAGAAGCAAAGGATTATAAACTTATGTTTTGCAGATGATTTATTCTTGTTTGCTCGTGGTGATCCGAATTCAGCTGCAGTTATTCTAGAGTCCTTGAATTTATTTAAGGATATGTCGGGGTTGGTGCCTAGTTTGACGAAGAGTACAGCCTTCTTTGGTGGGGTTCCGAATTATGTAAAAGATCAAATCCGTAATATAATGCAATTCGAGGAAGGTGTTCTTCCGGTGCGGTACCTGGGAGTCCCTCTAATCTCGTCTAGATTGATATATAGTGATTGTAAAAAGCTGGTTGAAAATATGGAAGCTCGAATCACTGATTGGAAAGCTAAAAGTTTATCATTTGCTGGCCGGCTTCAACTAATCAGATCTGTCTTATCTTCTATGCACATTTATTGGGCTTCCGTGTTTATATTACCGAAACGAATTGTTCAGGATCTTGAAGATAGGATGCGAAAGTTTCTTTGGACTCAAGGTAATAATATTAAGGGCAAGGCGAAGGTGAAATGGAGTCGCGTTTGTTTGCCTAAGAATGAAGGTGGGTTGGGTATTCAGAGAATCTCTGACATGAATAACGCGCTTATGGAAGCTCATATTTGGAGTCTCCTAACACATAGGGAATCCTTATGGGTTAAATGGATCCATTCGTATCGTATTCATGATAGAAGCTTTTGGGATTTGCCGATCCGGAATAATATCACATGGGGTTGGAGAAAGATGTTACAATTGCGGCCAATCATACGACAGCATGTATGGAGTAAGTTGGGTGACGGTGCTAATACTCTTGTGTGGTTGGACATATGGGATACATTATGTCCATTGAATCTTTTTATCACTCCTCGAATGATATCTAATGCGGGTTTCAGTATGGGGTGCACGGTTGCAAACATGGTCCTAAATGGCGAATGGGCTTGGCCGAACTCTTGGATATCTAGAGTTCCTGATTTGCAAAATCTCCCTATGGTAGTGTTAAACTCCTATGCTCAGGATAGGATTATGTGGCGTTCCAGAGAGGGTAATGATATGTATTATAGTACGTATGGCGTGTGGAATGACATTCGGCAAGTGCAAGAACAGGTCCCTTGGAATCGGTTGGTGTGGTTTTCTCAGGCTATCCCTCGCCATTCATTTATTATGTGGCGTATTATGTACAAGAAACTAAAAACTCAGGATATAATCAGCAAATGGCGTGCGTCGGGTAATGCAAACTACAATCTCTTGTGTTGTTCCTTATGTACATCTGGACCGGACTCTCATGAGCACCTTTTTTTCGAATGCAATTTTGCAACTAAAATTTGGTATGGAGTTCGGGAGAAAGTGGGTATGCGAAATATCGGAAATACATGGGAGGAAATCATGGTTCACTTAATGCAGCATGTGGATTCTAACCAAGCTACTCACATCATTGCCAAGTTAGTGGTGGCGGCATCCGCTTATTTTGTTTGGCAGGAACGGAATAACAGGCTATTCTCTTCAAAAACAAGGAATGCGGATCAACTTATAGAGGTGATTCTAATGACCATTCGAATGAAACTACACACAATGAAGTTTAAAAGAACAAGTCATGTGACTCAAGTATTACTAGAGTGGAGTTTACCAAGAGAATTGCTTATGGATCAAGATGAATGCGGCTAAGTTATGAGTGTTTTTTGCTGTAACCATTTTTTGGTTCGTGTTTGTCTAGTATGACTTGTGTGCATTCTGTGCGTGTTTGATATTTTCGTGGTTTGTGTGTGTACTCTAGTAATGGCATGTCATTCTAGAGAACTGAAGTTTACTTTATTCCTCACTTGTTTTATTTTGGTTGATGAATGAAATTTAACCGGGGTAACCCTTTACCCAAAAAAAAAAACGAGGTCTTGTGGCTTACAGTCCGGAAAAGCCTTAAAATTAAGACCTTGTGTGCTCGCATCTTCCGGTATGGCATTGCCACTCGTTCCCAATCCATCGAGATTTGAACCACTTGAACTAACAATACCACCAGTACCGTCACTAGTGTCGTCTCGATAATCCTCATGTTGTGCAATTTCTGTACCCTCGTGTTTTTCCGTAAGAACTTTAGTTCAACTAAATCAGTAAGATGTTAATTATTTAACCCCTTTTTGGGTGTAAACCTTCCTTCTGGCGCCATGATCTTTTTAATACGCATGATTAAAAGAATCTAGACATATATTCAGACAATATAGTTGATCGGTGGAATTTAGGCACACTTTAATTGATATTATTTAGAGAAAAATGCCCGGATAGTCCCTGTGGTTTCACCTTTTTTCACCTATAGTCCCTATCTTTCTAAAACTACTTGAATAGTCCCCAAGTTTTCATTTTTTGTTCCCGGATAGTCCCTGGGTCTAACTTCAGTTACTTTTCTCTGTTAAGTGGGTGTGAAATGACCAATTTACCCTTTTTTCTTAAAGGCCAAACCACAGGGACTATCCGGGCACCTTCTACATTAGATAAAAACCCCACCACTCATCTTCTTCACCTCTCTCTCTCTCTCTCTCTAATCTTCTTCACCTCCTTTTCCACTTCTTTCTCTGCACTTTCTTGAAGAAACCCTACCTCAAAACCCTCTCCTCCCTCGTTCTTCAAACTCCGACGACTGGATTGGCTGCCAGTCGGCCTGTATCTCCGATGGGTTACCCACAACATCCCCAAATCCTCCTTCTTGTTGTACCGTTTCAACCACAACCAACTGATCTAGAGGATAATTGACAAAGAGAGTGAGATCGTGAGAAAGGAGAGAGCCGCCGCACGCGACAAAGATGTCGGCAAGTTGATGATGCGATGATGATGAAGATGACACGCTGGAGATCGTGACGGCGGTGAGAGCGGCGCCACCGTCTGCGGCGGTCTCATGGTGATGCTTGACTGTTCCTATAACAACTCGTCTCTAAAACCTTCTGTAAGTGTTGTTCTCGAGTAAAATTGAAGGATTTACACATCTTTTAATCAATTTTTGGTAGTTTTGGATGTATTGGAGGTGGAGCCGCAACGGTGGTGGTGGCCGACGGAGATGTCGGCCGAAGACGGCGACAAAGGCAGTGGTGGGTGGTGTTATCAGTTTGAGTTTGGTTCGGGTTTAGTTTCGAGTTTAAGTGACTTGGTTCAACTACAGGTTAGATCTGTTTCGGTTCAGATTTCGCGACACGGTTCAGATTTTGAAGGTGGAGGGATTAAATGAAGATGGAGGTGGCTGCTGTAAGTTATTCGGTTCAGATTTCGCGACACGGTTCAGATCTTGAAGATCTGTGTGAAGATCTTTGTATTTTCTGAAAGTGTCATCCCCGCAGCGTGAATCGGAAAACCGAAGCTGGAAAAGGTCTCGGGAGGTGCGGTTTAAGGGGGTACACCCTGGTGACCGTGAAAAACGGCCGGAAAACCCTGGTTCCACCGTGAGTAGCCGGACTTTCGCCGGAATTGGAGAGGGAGAGAGAGAGGGTGATGGTGGAGGGTGGAGGAGGGTGATGGTGGGTGGAGGTTGAAGATGAAGTGTGGTGGTGGGGTTTTATAAATAAAAAGAGAAAAATGCCCGGATAGTCCCTGTGGTTTGGCCTTTTAAGGAAAGGGTATTTTTGTCATTTCACACCCTCTTAACACCCACTTAACAGAGAAAAGTAACTGAAGTTAGACCCATGGACTATCCGGGAACAAAAAATGAAAACTTGGGGACTATTCAAGTAGTTTTAGAAAGATAGGGACTATAGGTGAAAAAAGGTGAAACCACAGGGACTATCCGGGCATTTTTCTCTATTATTTATAATCTAAATGCATCGATATTGTCATGAAAGATACTACTCTAATTGGTTTTTATATGTTGTGGGTTATGAAGATAAAGTGCGCGAATGGTTTTTTCTTTTTCAAGTTTAATGATGAAGTTGGTATGTTGAATGTTCTAAAAGACGGGCCATGGATAGTTAGATCACAACCGTTGTTTCTTAATGGCTGGACCCCAACAACTAAACTCGAGAAGAAAGAGGTAAAGAAGGTTCAAGTGTGGGTTAAGATACACGAAGTTCCTATTGCGGCTTATACGGAGGATGGTCTAAGCATGATTGCAACAACTATTGGGGAACCAAAGATGTTGGATTCTTTTACCACGTCTATGTGCATGGACTCGTGGGGTCGTAGTAGCTATGCTCGAGCGTTGGTTGAAATCTCTGCTGACAAAGCTTTTCGTGAACAAATTACTATGGCAATTCCTGAAGCTGAAGGGGAGGGTTTTATTAAAGAGACTATGTATGTGGAGTATGAATGGAGTCCGTATCGTTGTGCCACATGTTGTGTGTTTGGTCATACTACCGAGTCATGTCCTAAGCAACCAATCAAACAAAGTAAGGTTATGTATGACGATCATAATCGACAAAAAAACAAACAGCCAAAAAAGATGCCTGGGGTGGATCAGGATGGTTATATAGGAGTTTATGGTAAAAAAGCTGCTAAGAAGGTTGGGATTCCTGTGAATAAGCAAAAAGCTAAGTTCGAATATCGACCAGTGGGGCAAAAACCTAAGAGTGATAATGGCAAGGCCTCTACTTCTAATTCTTTTAGATCAACGAATCCGTTTGATGTTCTTAATGAGGTGGAGGACGATTCGGGTCCTAGTAAAAAGCAATCGGACATGAATAATGGGGATTCTGATGAAGATGATGTTGAGGAGGTTTTTTTTAGGTAAAGGGGTTACCCCGGTGATTCTATATATTCACAACCAAATAAAACAAGTAGCATAGAAAGCCTACACTAGTTCAATCATGAGACACGCCTCATGAAAGTAAACAAAATGAAAACCACACAAGCCCAATCTATCAAAAAACACAACTAGACTAAACTCTAGAATACGAAATAAAAACTAATCAACCGGCCGCTTCATCTTTGTGACTAACTACAATCTCCCATTCTCCTAGAAGCTTTCGAACTCTATCCGTCTGCTTCATCTTCACTCCCATAAGTTTGTATCGAACAGTCTTGACAATCGCCTCATAAACTTGCTCCGGAGGTCTCAACTGATTTTTAAAAAGTCTAGAATTACGTTCCTGCCATATGAAGTAAGCACTAGCCGCCACCAAAAGTCTACTAACATAATCAGCTGCTAGCTTAGAACGAGTTCTGACCATCAACCAAGAAACAATATCATCCCACTTTGGACTAACATTATCCATACCAGCTTTAATCCGAACCATATTCCAAACCTGTGTAGAGAATTTGCATTCAAAGAAAAGATGTGTATGCGAATCATGATTCTCATAACAAAGTAAACAGCACATCATATTCATGTTTTTTCTCCTCGAGAAATCCCAGCTAAGAATAACATCTTGAGTGAGTAACTTCTTCCTCATAATCAGCCACAATAAGAAAGAGTGTCTCAGGATGCAATGAGCGAACCAGACTACTTTACTCCATTCGACCTCCTGCTCTCTATACCGAATAGAATCCCAAATACTTGAAGCCGAGACCTCATTGACATTATCACCCACCCGCCACTGAATGATATCTCGTTTACCAGCAACCGGTTGGATCTGATCTAACTGAATAAGCACAGGAAACAAATCCCTCCAAGCCGTGGGCCATTGCCAACCATCCTCTGAATAAATATCCGCAACAGAATCTTCCAGTGTAAACCCAGCATTCGTAATCGTTCTGGGCGACAACATATTACCTAGCGGGCCTAACACACTCCAAATATCATACCAAGCCGACGTTGATCTCCCATCCCCAAGCGAAGTCCACAAATAGTTTCTTATCATCGGCCGGAGTTGGAGAAGTTTTCTCCAGCTCCAACAACAGTTGGTAGGAATCTTAACTATCCAGAAACTCTTACCTTTTAATTTGTAGTCATGCACCCACTCAACCCAAAGCGACTTCCGTTTAGTAATAACGCTCCAAACATGATTTTCCATAAGCGCTTTATTCACATCACCTATACGTCTAATCCCCAAACCTCCTTCATATTTGGGAGTGCAAATAGAATTCCATGAAACCTTTGCCCTCCCTTTTTGATACGAGCTATCTTGACTCCATAAAAAATTACGCATTCTAGCTTCAAGATCATGAGTCACCCGAGATGGTAAAATAAATACTGACGACCAGTAAATGTGCATAGAAGAGAGGACCGCCAAGATAAGCTGTAACCGCCCCGCAAAAGAAAGCAGCTTGTTCTTCCAGTTCGAAATACGATTCTCTAGTCTTTCAACAAGGACACCACAATCTTTATATAACAGCCGTGTAGAGATAAGAGGAACTCCCAAAT
Source organism: Helianthus tuberosus (assembly GCA_030545235.1). Taxonomy (NCBI): domain Eukaryota; kingdom Viridiplantae; phylum Streptophyta; class Magnoliopsida; order Asterales; family Asteraceae; genus Helianthus; species Helianthus tuberosus. The sequence goes on along the minus strand of CM060403.1, from coordinate 53,963,405 downwards.
ATCTAACTGGGAGGGAGCCTTCCACAAAAGGCATAACATTAAGAATAGCATTCTTCACCTGTTGGGGAACATTACAAAAGAAAACCGTGCTCTTTTGAACACTAGGGACCAATCCAGACATATTGGTGAATTTAGAGAGAGCCGCCATAATACACTTCGCTGAGCCGACATCTCCTCTAGCAAACATAAAAAGATCATCTGGAAAACAAAGATTAATAATCTGTTGCTTCTCGCATCTGTATGAAATCTGAATGATGAATCCATCCTAGTTTCATGATGAAGGATACCCGTTAGAATCTCCATAACCATCGTAAACAGATAAGGAGATATTGGATCTCCTTGCCGTAACCCCCGTTTACCTCTGAAATAACCATGAACATTGCCATTAACACAGATAGAGTAAGATGGCGTTGAGACACAAGTCATAACCCAATCCACCATCTTGATATCAAAACCAAACCCCAGCAACACACTCCTTAAGAATCTCCAATCAACAGTATCAAAAGCTTTCTGAATGTCTACTTTAAACGCACACCTCGGGGGGCCGACGTTTCTATGATAGTTGTGCATGAGCTCCTGAGTGAGTAAAATATTATCCGAAATTTTCCGACCCGGGACAAAAGCCGACTGATTAACATTAACAAGCATATTCAGCGCCACTTTAAGACGATCCGCCAGAATCTTGCTAATACACTTGTACAAAACATTGCAACATGCTATAGGACGGTAGTCTGTAACACTAGAAGGGGTAGCAATTTTCGGCACTAGGACAACTAGAGTATGATTTAATTCACGCAACAGCTTACCAGAGGAAAAGAAGTTAATAACAGCATTCGACACATCTTCCCCGATGACCGACCAAGCACCCTTGAAGAAAGCCGAAGAGTACCCGTCTGGCCCTGGAGCTTTGTCATTTCCAATCGAAAACATAGCCTTACGAACTTCATCAGCCGTAACCTGACGAACCATATGGGAAGCAACTACAGGATCCAATGAATTACCAAAAAGTTCAGGCGAAGGAACGAGTGAAATATCACCCTGACACCCCAAAAAATTTTCATAGTGATGCACTAGAGGCAAATGCACGTTTTCACCTTCATACAAAACTCCACTCGAATCCTTTATGACATCAATTCTACTACGATGATTCCTAGTTTTAAGAGACGAATGAAAAAATGCCGTGTTCATATCACCAGCTTGTAACCAATCCACCTTTGATTTTTGCTTGATAAATCGTTCCTCATCCAATGTAGCTTCCTGATAATCATGTGTAATGGAGGATTCTTCAGCTCGTAAGTCTACATTATACGGGTCAGCATCTATAAGACTTTGTAAACCATCCAATTTAGCTCGAAGCTCATTAACCTTCCGATGCAAATTCCCCTGTTTAAAAAGAAGGCCTCTAAGCGGGCCCTTAAGCAACCTGAGCTTCTTTACAACCCGGAACTGGTGCACACCATCAACATTCAACTCCCAAGACCGTTTCACAATATCCAAAAATTCAGGTTTGTGAATCAGAAAATTAGCGAATTTGAAAGATTTACGTTTACGGACCTCCGCTTTAGGTATTTTAAGAATGCACGGGCAGTGATCCGACAACCTGTACGGGTGAAAATAAGCAACCGAACTAGGATACTCAACCACAAACTGAGTATTCCCCAACACTCTATCAATTTTCTTAAGCAATCCAACTCCCTCCTTAGGTTTTTGATTCCATGTAAAGTGAAGACCCGATCGGTTGATATCAAAAACCTCTATATCGTCAACACAATTCTGAAACTCTCTCATACCAGCCGAGATAGAAGAAGCTCCCATGGAGTTGTCTTCACTATTAAGAGCTGAGTTAAAATCACCCATGATTATCCACGGCTGATTACCAACCAACACCTTATGCATCGAAAGTTGTTGCCATAATTCTCTTCTAGTAACATAATAGTTAGCCGCGTAGACTATCGAGCAAAACATCATCTTCTTGTCACTTTTAAATCTAATCTGAATATGCATAACCTGCGAAGATTGATTCAGAACCATAACATCAAACACATTCGGATTCCAGCCGATAATAATCCTAGTACCCTTATCACATATGCCTCCATTAGAAGTCCAATCCCAATTACGAAAGACAGACTTACAAACTTTATTAAGGTTACCCACATCAACATGAGACTCTAAAATAGCACAAAAACTCAGATTACTCTCTTTAACAATCTGCCGAACCTCCATTTGTTTCAGAGGGCGGTTCAACCCCCTTATATTCCATGCTGCAAGACTAATCATCAGAAACTACTTGGCTAGGAGTGCTTGGCCCCGTATTGTTGGTCGGCTTCTGAGTACCATTAAGAAGAAAATCATTCGTTTCATTATAAACCTCAGTTACTTCATCATCATCTGATTCTTCATACCCATCATCATCCCCTATCTTTTTGCTCCCATCCCTATCTTCTGTATTCACTTTATTCAGCACTTCAAACGGATTAGTAGATTCAAACCTATTCACGGTTTTCTTTTCTTTGATCTCACCCTTCGGCTTAGGCATGACAGGCCTATATTCAAATTTCGACTTCTGCTTATTAACTTGGATCCCATTCTTTTTAGCCGCCTTTTTACCATATACCCCAATGTATCCATCCTCATCAATAACAGGCTGTTTCTTAACCGAACGGGGTTGAGTCATGTTGTTCCGATATTGACTATCATTAATGGGCTTACCTATCTTCTTAGGTTGCTTCGGACAAGACTCATTCGAATGACCAAAAACACAACAAGAAGCACATCGATGGGGACTCCATTCATACTCAACATACATAGTCTCTTTTACAAACCCCTCCCCCTCTGGTTCTGGAATAGCTATAGTAATCTCTTCTTTCAATTCATTATCAGCAGAAATTTCAATCAACGCCCGGGCATAACTACTTCTACCCCAAACTTCATTACACATAGCCGTAGTATACGTGTCTAGCATCTTAGGATCACCAATAGTTGTCGCCACTAAGCTAAGTCCATCTTCGGTATAAGCCGCAAGTGGAACTTCATGGATTTTCACCCAAACTTGAATCTTCTTTACCTCCTTTTTTTCCAGCTTAATCGTAGGTTTCCACTCATTTAAAATGAGAGGTTGAGATCTAATAATCCAAGGGCCCCCTTTCAGAGCATTGAGCATACCTACTTCATCATTAAACTTGAAGAAGAAAAAGCCGTTTGCATTCATCATAGATTTTTGTAGGCCAAATTGTTTCCAGTTAATCCTCACAAAATATTCTACCACAGGAAAAGCCAACCGATCACCCAAAAAATACCCATAAAGCGTGTTAGCCAGTTTGTCTTGCACCGCCCGAACTGACTCCCTCGGCAACACTACATCACACCCCTCATGAACAGTTGCACTAGTAAGGGAGCGAAAATTAACCTTATTGGTCTTTTCCGCAATAACAGAATCAGCATAAGATTTTGATGCTGATGTGCTTCCACGTTCCTGCTGACTTCCATGAAGACCTCCTACTCCATCTAAACTATTTTGCAAGCCCAAAGAACCAGATTGCTTATTTTCCACAGAGACCGGTACCGTAATCTTGGATAGCTCATCAATAACATTAAACATCTTATGATCAGGTTGATCTGAAATCACTGTACCTCGGCGAGGGCAAGATGTGAAACCATCAATATTCAAACCCCGACTAGACAAACCCTTGAACTGCAATGGAAGCTTTCCCCGATCCCCCTGATTGTTAACAGCAGGTTTCTTACGTTCATCCATACTAGTAAACTCAACTCTCACTATCAGCAAAGAAACAACACACCATGCACGACGAAACTGAAAACCAGAAAACCAAACAGCAAGAAAAAGAACAGAAAACCCTAATCTAGCGAAAAACCCTAGTCCATACTACTACCAAAATCGTATAGAAATCATGTTAAAACAAGTAGAACAATCGATCTATACAACCTGATTGAAGCACAGATTAAGGCGGCGATTGAAGATCTGGACAAGAAAACCCTAGAATTAATCCGAAGTCCAATGCTAACGAGTTCGATATAGCAATCTGAACAATCAGATTTCTAATCTCAGACTGTTATACACCAGATTATGAACCAAAATCCAGGATTGCAGGGAGGAGCCAGAATCGCCTAGCTAGGAGAGAGCATTAGGGTTTCTTTTTTGATGTTGAGGAGGTTTATGATGAAATGGATGGTTTTATGACGGATGGTACTCGGAACATAAAGAATAAAAAAGGGGTAAGCACTCCTTCAATGAGAGTTAATGATGGTTAGTATCGCTACATGGAATATAAGGGGGTTGAACCGCCCTCTCAAACAAATGGAGGTTCGGCAGGCAGTTAAGGAGTTTAATTTGAGCTTGTGTGCTATTCTAGAATCTCATGTGGATGTCGGTAAATTGGGCAAAGTGTGCAAATTAGTGTTTTGTTCTTGGGATTGGACTTCTAATGGAGGTTGCTGTGACAAAGGTACGAGAATTATTATTGGATGGGATCCTACCATTTTTGATGTGATGGTATTGGCTCAGTCTCCTCAGGTTATGCATCTTCAGCTTGTTTTTAAATTGGATAAAAGGATGGTTTTCTGTTCTATTGTTTATGCTGCGAATTACTATATATCACGTAGAGAGTTATGGCAAAATCTTTCCATGCACAAAGTCCTTGTTGGTAATAAACCTTGGTGTATTATGGGTGATTTTAACTCCGCTCTTAACCTGGAGGATAGTTCTATGGGATCCTCTTCGATTTCTATTGGTATGAGGGATTTCCAAGATTGTGTGAATGATATGGAGGTGCTTGATATTAACCGAGTAGGGATTCAATTTACATGGAACCAAAAGCCTAAGCAGGGGATTGGTTTGCTGAAGAAAATTGACCGAGTGTTGGGGAATACTCCTTTTGTTGCTGAATATCCGAACTCGGTGGCCGTTTTCAAGCCTTATAGGCTGTCGGACCACTGTCCGTGTATTTTATCATTTCCTGATGCTGGTAAGTTGAAGCCGCGTTCTTTTAAGTTTGCTAATTTCCTGGTTTTTAAACCAGAGTTTTTAGATATTGTAAAAAAGACTTGGGAGTCTAGTGTGAATGGTGTGCATCAGTTCAGGGTTGTCAAAAAGTTACGATTGCTGAAAAATCCTCTTCGATCTCTGTTATTTAAACAAGGAAATCTACACAATAAAGTGATATCTCTTCGGTCAAAGTTGGATGAGATACAGCAAAGAATTGATCAGGATCCGTTAAATCTCGAACTTAGGGCAGCCGAGTCTACTACGAGCCGTGATCTCCAGGAGGCTTCTTTGGATGAAGAGCGTTTTTTAAAACAAAAGTCTAAGGTAGATTGGTTGAGGGTGGGGGATATGAATTCTGCATTTTTTCACTCATCTTTGAAAATCAGGAATCATTATAACCGAATAGATGTAATTAAGGATTCGGAAGGGAAGCTATATGAAGGTGATATGGTTTTTTCAGCTTTCGTTAAGCATTATGAGAAGTTTTTTGGCTCTCAAGGTGATATTTCTCTCACTCCGGCTCCAGATTTATTCTCTAAAGTTCTATCTCCCCAGGTTGCTACTCATATGGTCAGCCCGGTAACTGCCGAGGAAGTGAAAAAGGTGATGTTTTCTATTGGGATTGATAAGGCTCCTGGCCCGGATGGTTATACAGCGGCTTTTTTCAAAGGGGCATGGCCTATTATTGGGAATGATATTACTTATGCTATCATTGATTTTTTTGAAACTGGTCATCTGCTTCGGGAATTGAATCATACGACTATTGCGCTTATTCCAAAGGTTCCTACTCCGTCGAATGTCATTGATTATCGACCGATTGCTTGTTGCAATGTGTTATACAAGTGTATCAGTAAGATTATTGCGGATAGGATTAAAGGCGCGCTGAATGATATCGTCAGCGTTAATCAATCGGCTTTTGTTCCGGGCAGGAGAATCTCGGATAATATTCTCCTAACTCAAGAATTAATGCACAACTACCATAGACATTCGGGGCCTCCAAGATGTGCTTTTAAAGTTGATATCCAGAAAGCCTACGACACTGTCGATTGGAGATTTCTCAAAAGTGTGTTGCTTGGATTTGGTTTTCATGATAAGATGGTGAATTGGATTATGGTATGTGTCTATTCCGCTTCATTTTCGATATGTGTTAATGGGTCTGTGCATGGGGTTTTCAAGGGTAAGCGTGGTTTAAGGCAAGGGGATCCACTTTCCCCTTATTTATTTACCCTAGTCATGGAGGTTCTGACGGCTATTCTTCAACATACAGTTCGTATTGACTCTTCTTTCAAATTTCATAATAAATGTGAAAAGCAACGAATTATCAACCTATGTTTTGCGGACGATTTGTTCCTTTTTGCTAGAGGAGAAGTCAGCTCGGCGAGGTGTATTATGACGTCTCTTTCAAAGTTTACAAAGATGTCGGGGTTAGTGCCTAGTAATCAGAAGAGCACGATTTTCTTTTGTAATGTTACTGGCCATGTCAAAGATGCTATTCTGGATATTATGCCGTTTGTCGAAGGAAAATTGCCTGTCAGGTATCTGGGTGTGCCTCTAATTTCTTCTAGACTTGGTTATAATGATTGTCGTGTGCTTGTGGATCGTTTACAGAATCGTATTACAAACTGGAGGAACAAGTTACTCTCCTTTGCGGGAAGGTTACAACTTATCCTTTCGGTTCTTTCATCCATGCATATTTTTTGGTTGTCTGTTTTTATGTTACCGGCTCGTCTAGTTCATGAGCTTGAATCCAAAATGCGGAACTTTTTATGGTCTCAAGATTCTTCGTTTTCTAAGGGCAAATCTAAAGTTTCTTGGAAATCTGTTTGCACTTCGAAGTATGAAGGGGGTTTGGGTATTAGACGTATTGGAGATATGAATAAAGCCCTCATGACAAATCATATTTGGAGTATTATATCTAGGCGAGAGTCCTTGTGGGTTGAATGGGTGCACAGTTACAGGTTAAAAGGTAATAATTTTTGGGTTTGTAAAATGCCTTCTAATTGTTGTTGGTCTTGGAGAAATCTGATGCAGTTGCGGTCGCTTATCAGAAATCATATTTGGTCAGACATAGGTAATGGCGCAAATACTTCAGTCTGGTATGATTACTGGTGTGATCTGGGGCCTCTCGGAGATTTTGTCTCCCAGAACTATTACTGATGCTGATTTTAGACTGAATGATTCGGTGGCTAACGTTTATTCGAATGGTACTTGGACCTGGCCCGTAGCATGGAGAGATCTTTTTCCGGTTCTTATTCAACTTGACCAAGTGCATTTAATTCCGACTAAACTTGATAGACTATTATGGAGAGATGGTGATGTTCTAAACGAATTCTCTACTTCGTGCGTCTGGCATTCGGTTCGGCACATGGATCCTGAAGTGAATTGGTGTAGTGTTGTTTGGTTTGCTCAATGCATTCCTCGGCATGCCTTTATGATGTGGTTGGTCATTAAAGGTAAATTACTTACACAAGATAAAATTCTACAATGGGACTTTTCGCGAAGAAAGAACATGAACATGATGTGTTGTCTTCTATGTTATGAGAATTTTGATTCTCATACTCACTTATTCTTTGAATGCAAATACTCCTCTCAAGTTTGGAGTATAGTCCGACAAAAAGTGGGTATGAATTCTGTTCGGCCGAGATGGGTGGATATCGTGGATTGGCTTCTTGTTCATGCGACATCAAAATCGGTTACGAATTATGTTGCAAAACTTCTTGTTGCGGTTACTTCGTATTACATATGGCAAGAAAGGAATGCCAGGTTATTCAAAAATCAGGTGAGACCTCCGGAAAAACTGAGTGAAATTATTATAATGACGGTTAGATACAAGTTGATGGGAGCGAAGCTAAAGAATAATGATAGAGTGCGGAAGTTGCTTGGAGAATGGGAGATTCATGGGGTAGCAAATGATGATGATGGAGGCTGATTAGTGTTTTGTTTTTCATTGTCTCTAGAGTTCTAGTCTAGTTGTCACGTTGTTTTGTTTAGTTTTAGTGGTTGTTCTTTGTTTCCACTTTCATGAGGCATGTCTCATGATTGAACTAGTGTAGACTTTCTACACTACTTGTTTTATTTGGTCGTGAATATATAGAATCACCGGGGTAACCCTTTACCCAAAAAAAATGTTTGTTTGTCTACTGGACATTTGTTTCATGATGTAAAGTAGACTAGGTTACGTGATGTCATAGGTTACTTGTTTCTTTGGTTTACATATATGGGGCATGTCCTGTATATGAACTAGTGTGGAACTCATCCTCACTACTTGTACTTATTTGCGGCTGTTTTAATAGAATCACCGGGGTAACCCTTTACCCAAAAAAAAAATAGAATTGAATGAAAAGTTGCAATTAATTCTTTAATATTGTATACAGGAGACGTATGAAAAGTTGGAAGGAAATTATGGGCTGCTAATAGCTTGGGCTTTGGTTAATGAATGAAAGCAAAGGCTTTCAAAGCATATCATTTTCTTTTAAAATCCTCAACAATCAACAACAAACCAATCAACACTTACCATAAGCCAAAATCATGCAATTTACACTACATCATGAACTTGAAATTTTCTAAAAACTTGTAGTAACTTACCATGTTAATTAGTAGACTTAGTTACCCTTTGAAACATGGTTATTTGTTTGTAAATCACACTCTTGAAGATTTTAGACTTTCACAACTTTTAAAATGATTTTTCTAAAAATCATTCTTTTGAATTTTTCTTGTTAACAACATATTTCTTAATGATGAATGCTAGAGGGTTCTTTTTCTTCAAGTTTAAGACAAAAAAAGGGTTGGAACAAGTGATGGAATATGGCCCATGGATGATACGTAACGTCCCGATAATTCTTAATGAATGGTCCTCTTCAGTTAACTTAGTTAAAGAGGATATCATGGCGATTCCGGTGTGGGTGAAAATGCATGATGTGCCGTTGCCAGCATTTACGGAGGATGGTCTCAGCTTATTGGCATCTAAGGTTGGAGTCCCAAAGATGTTAGACTCTTACACTGCTTCTATGTGTACTGAATCATGGGGTAGGAGTAGTTTTGCAAGGGCCCTCATTGAAGTGCATGCCGATACTGATTTGAAAAGAAGTGTTAAGGTAGCTGTTCCTTCGCTGGAAGGTAATGGGTTCTCAAAAGCTGAAGTTAAGGTTTAGTATGACTGGGAGCCGTTAAGGTGTGCCACATGTTGCGTCTTTGGACATGAGGAGAGTTCTTACCCAAAAAAGCCTAAGACTTTTGTTGTGGAAGAGAAAAAGGTTGATGCCGAGGGTTATCAGGAAGTTAAAGGAAAGAATAAGAAAGGAGGCCAGCAGGGAGTTCAGCTAAAAAATCAGAAACCAAAGTTGGTGTATAGGCCGATTCCGAAGAAAAACGCTAATGGGAGTACGTCTTCCTCACAGAGCCGTTCGTCTAATCCGTTTGATGTTTTGCAAGAGGAGGAATCGAGAGGTCAAAAGGAGAACCCAATACGTATTCCAAGTGACAAACCGTTAACGAGGAATAAGGGAGGTAATACGGATGGGAATGAGGAAATTTTTGATCAAGGAGTCGCTGTGGATGAGTTACTTGCTGAAATTCCAAAATTTTTGGATAAGAAGCTAGAAGCCGCTGGTTCTGAGGGTGCAAGCACACCCGGTGATGCTGGTTTCGATGGGTAGCATTGTTGCATGGAATATCAGGGGGTTGAACCGGTCCCTGAAACAGAAAGAGGTTCGGCAGGTTGTTACTGATAATCATTTACAGGTATGTGCTATTATGGAAACACATGTGGATGCGTCTAATGTTTCAAATGTTTGTAAGAAAGTATGTCGGTCATGGAGTTGGGCTTCAAATTCTGGATCTTGTTCTAAAGGGACGCGTATCATGGTAGGATGGGATGCAAATCTGGTAGACGTTATGGTCTTATCGCAAACTGATCAGGTTATACATACTCAGATTGTGTTCAAGATTGATCATAAAACGTTGTTTTGTTCCTTTGTCTATGCTGATAACCACTATAAGATTCGTCGGGAATTGTGGAATAATCTGTCCATACATCACTCTTTTATGAAAGATAATCCATGGGTGATAATGGGTGATTTTAACTCATCGTTGTTCTTGGAAGACTCTTTAACTGGTTCGTCTATGGGCAGTATTGGAATGAGGGAGTTTAAGGATTGTGTTAATAATATTGAAGTGTTTGATATTAATAGCTCGGGGTTACATTATACTTGGACGAATAAGAAAAAAAATCAAAGTGCGGTCTTTAAGAAGATCGACCGGATTCTTGGGAATACCCCATTCATCGACGTTTTTCCTTCGGTAGCCGCTTGTTTCCATCCTTATCGTATTTCCGACCATTCTCCTTGCATTCTGGTTTTGCCGAATATTGCAAGGGATAAGCCTAAACCGTTCAAATTTGTTAATCTATTGGCAGATAAGGAAGGTTTTTTAGATGAAGTTAATCGGGTTTGGGGCTCAGAGGTGCAAGGGGTCCGAATGTTCCAAGTGGTGATGAAACTTAGAGCATTGAAAACCCCGTTACGTAAACTTCTTCACAAACAAGGGAATTTTCATGAAAAGGTGAAGGTAGCCAGGCAGAGTTTAGATGATTGTAGGCGATTTCGGTTCCTCCTTGTAACCCTAGATTTTGCTTGTGATCTTCTGTATAACAGTCTGTGATTAGAGGTTTGATTCTTCAAACTTCTATAACGAACTAGTTAGCAGTTGTGACCGATTTTGAACTAGGGTTTTTTTTCGTTTTCTTTTCAATCGCCGCCTGTGTGATCTTTCAGAAAACCCGGATTAATTAATCTAGTTGTTATTGATTGCGGTTAACTGAGTTTAATTTAACTAGATCGATACGCTTGTTTAATCAGTTAAGGGTTGACGTCAGATCTTAGGGTTTAAGGATTTCAGCTTGGTTAGGGTTTGTGCATGTTTTGGTGCCGTCGTGTGTGTGTCTGGTTATACGAGTAGTTTGCATGCATGGAGAGGAATAGTGATTTTGATCTAGATCCGGATGGTGGGGGTGCAACACCTGGGTCAGTACCGATTCGGGGAATAGGGTTAAGGGTTACGAATATCGAGGGGAATAATCTAATGCCTAGACGTGGATTGTACTCCACTTCGAATGTTTCAATTCTGGATGGGTTAACTAGCATTTCAAAACCTGTGGAGAACATTTATATGGTTAGTTCTAAGTCTCCGAATGAGCCTAGTATGGATATGGGTTACCGTTCGATGGGAGACTCTCCGGTTACTTCGGGTGGAGATGCTTCGTCGTCCACTCAACAGCAACAGTCGCCTAATGTGGAGCCCTTGTCATATGCAAATGTGCTGCAATCCAAGAAGGAGGTTCGTGGTAACGTTAGGAAGATGGAATCGGTTGAGAGTTTTTTTTTTTGGTAAAGGGTTACCCCGGTGATTCTATAAAAAAAACCGCAAATACTCACAAGTAGTGAGGATGTGTTCCACACTAGTTCATATACAGGACATGCCCCATATATGTAAAACGCAAAAAAAAAAAAATCAGTTAAAAACTATGACACCCCATAACCGGCAACCCCTTCACACGAACCAAAAAAGATCTATCCATTGAAGAATTTTGTGGAAGAGGTGCTAGCCTTTGCTCTCGAAGAAGACGAATGTGTACCCGAGGTCATAAATTCACTAGTTTCATTATAGACTTCCACGACCTCCTCCTCATCCGAATCCTGCTTGTCACCACTAGTCTGCGCAACTTTCTTCTCCACTCGACCCACAGTGCTACCTCCCTGATTACCATCATCGTCCTTAAGAATGTTGAACGGGTTTGATATTGGAACCTGGTTATTCATCGGACTCCTCAAGGACGATTTTGGTTTAGGTTTGACAACTGGTCTGTAAACTAACTTAGGCTTCTGATTTTTCATATGGAGGCCTTGGTTATTAACTTTCTTTTTCTTAGCACCCACACCCTGAAAATCATCATTATTCTTTTCAGAATCTCCACTTGAAGTAACATGAGGGTTCTTTGGGCACGAGCTATCATCATGACCAAACACACAGCAAGAGGAGCACCTTAAAGGCTCCCAATCATACTCAATTCTGACCTCTACCTTTGAATGACCATTACCATCCAAAGATGGGATTGCAACAGTAACACTCTTCTTTAACTCAGCCCCTGCCTGAACTTCAATAAGCGCTCTAGCATAGCTGCTTCTTCCCCAAGACTCAGCACACATCGTGGCAGTGTACGAATCCAACATCTTAGGAATCCCAATCTTAGAAGCAACCAAGCTAAGACCATCCTCGGTAAATGCCGTTAACGGCACATCATGCATCTTGGCCCAGACTGGAACAATTTTAATATCCTCTTTTTCCATCTTGATAGAGGGCGACCATTCCTTCAAAATAATCGGTACACTTTTGATCAACCAAGGACCATCCTCTAACATTTGATTCATCCCTTCCTTAGTTTTAAACTTAAAGAAAAAGAACCCGTTTGCATTCATCATTAGCCTTGACAGACCATATTTAACCCAGTTGTTTTTTGCAAAATAATCGACCACAGGAAATGCCAAACGTTTACCCAGAAAATATCCATACAAAGTGTTAGCATACCTATCATTTACTTGTTGCCCTGAAATTCACCTTAACATTCTCCTTAGTGTTCTTAACAATGTTAGCGAATGAAATAGGATCTGCAGCCCCTGAATTTCATGCTTTTCCTTGTGCAGCCGATAAACTCATTCCATCCAGACCTGTTGATGGCGAATATCCCATATTGGGATAATCCCAACTTTGTTCTGATCGCTCAGCAGCCGGTTTCTCCACTGGAATGGGCACCGTGAACTTCGAAAGTTCATTGATGATGTTTGGACGCTTAGGATCAATCTGATTGTTAATCAATAAACCCCGCCTAGGTTGCAACGTGTTCCCGTCAACATCAACAACTCGCCTGGCCAAACCCTCAAACGAGTATGAAGGTCTACCGCCGCCATCAAAATTTGTGTTATGTTCATACATTCAGAATATCCACTCTCTTTAACCGTATGTAGTATCAAGCTTGAAGAACCAGAACACCAAATCAACCCGTCGCACCAACAAAAAACGAAAACCAAACAGAAACCCTAAACTAGCAATAAACCCTAACCCATGAAATCAAATAAATCTGATATCTTACTTGGAAATCAGGCCGATAACCAATGAACAAACTATTCGAAATCTGGACTTTGGCGGCGATTGAAAGGAGAAATAAATAAAACCCTAACTGAAAATCGAACAGAACTGCTAACAGATTTTGTTTTAGATGTTAGAAACTTCTAATAACTAATCTGTATCAGAATTGACGATGAAAAACTAGGGTTTCGGATGAAAGAACAGAATCGCCATTTGCTAGAGAGAGAATTAGGGTTTCAGAATCGCTCAACAAGGCGATCAATAGATCCAGAAAACTTCAAAGGTTTAGCATCGGTTGAGAGTTTGGATGGAGCTGAAGTGGTTATTCCTTTGTCATCAGTTAAACAGGTAACCGAGAGATTTTCCAACACGCTGTATGGTTATTTCTTGGGTAAACGCCTTGCCTTTCCGGTTGTGGATTACTTTGTTAAACAGAATTGGGCAAAATATGGTCTAGCGAGGATTATGATGAACTCAAAGGGTTTCTTTTTCTTTAAATTCAAATAAAAAATGGAGTAGATCAGTTACTGGAAGATGGGCCATGGATGATTAGAAATGTCCCTATTATATTAAAGGAATGGACTCCCTCAGTCACAGTTGAAAAAGAAGATATTACTACGGTTCCGGTTTAGATTAAGATGCATGATGTTCCCCTTCCAGCTTTTACAGAAGATGGGCTTAGTCTGCTAGCTTCAAGGATTGGTACTCCAAAGATGTTGGACTCCTATACGGCAACTATGTGCATGGAGTCTTGGGGTAGGAGTAGTTTCGCTAGGGCTCTGATCGATGTTCATGCTAGTGCGGATCTGAAGACGAGTATTACTATGGCAATTCCTTCGCTGGATGGTAAAAAAATTACTAAAACTGAGATAAAAGTGGAGTATGATTGGGTTCTTCTGAGATGTTCGACATGTTGTGTGTTCGGGCATGATGGTAGCTCTTGTCCAAAGAATCCGAAAGTAGCTGAGTTGACTGGAAAGATCCATTATGAAGCGAGAACTGATGATGGTGGTTTTAAGGGACCAAAAGTGAATAATAAAAAAGGGGGCCAGCCAGGTATTCACATTAAAAACCAGAAACCGAAGTTGGTATATCGGCAAGTGAACAAATCAAAATCTAATGGAAATAAGTCGGCTTCGTTGAATCCTAATGTGCACGTTTCTAATCCGTTTGATGTTTTGCAAAATGAGGAAGGTGTGAACCAGGTGGATGATCCGATTGAGAAGTTGGACATTCAGAATGAAGCTATATCAGTGGATGGAGATGGGGTTCGGAGTAATAATCTAAAAGCTAGAGGAAAATCTCGTAATCAAGAAGAGATTATATCTGATGAAGTTGAGGTTGATGATCTTCTTGAGGATATCCCGAATTTTATGGAGAAATCTAATGGTGTTAATGTTTCTGAGGGTGCAAGCACACCCGGTGGAGCTGGTATTAATGGGTAGCATTGCTTCTTGGAACATAAGGGGGCTGAACCGTACCCCTAAACAGAAGGAGGTTCGTCAGGTGATTTTGGATAATCATGTTCAGGTATGCACGATTATGGAAACTCACGTTGATTCGTCTAATGTTTATAATGTTTGTGCGAAAGTTTGTCAAAATTGGAATTTTTTTTTTGGGTAAAGGGTTTGTGACAACCCGAACCTTTAAGGTTAGTAACGTCTAATTTTCTAAATAACATTCTTTATTATTCCACTCCGGATGTGTTATACGTTCCGCGTTTATGTTTGCCTATTAATCTGCTTAGTGTGCGTGACAACTTTACCGAACTAATATTATTAGCATTGCGTTTGGGCCGCAAATTATCGGGCCATGTTGGCAATTGTGTTACACTTTATTCCGACCCGAACAAACTTAGCCGAGCCCAACTTAGCTGCGTAGGCCTGGATCAAATCGGGCCCAGTATAGCATCGAATAAGTTCCTAGAATCGGCCCAATTCCCTCAACATCATTGGACTCGGCCCAACTGTTTCTTTGTGTTTATGTATACGTACATTAGAGGAGTAATACACAACTCCTATCGTGAACCAATGGAAGTTCTCTGGGCGATTTTGGCGACATTGGTTTTCTCGTGAAACCCTAACTGATCCTTGTTCCTCCTATTCTCGATTGATCTTGGTTTTCATCTTAGGGTTTTCCAATCGATCCTTAGACGATAATCAGTTGAAATCAGATTAGGTTTTTGTATTTAGGGTTTCGTTTTTTTCTTTTGTTTTCTGATTGTCGAAGGCTGCTACGTAGGGTTCGACAATCCATATTCAGCGGCATTCTCTATTCAGTTTAGGGTTTCGGCAATCATCGGCCATCTCTTTTCAGATTAGGGTTTCGCCAATCATCGGCGCTGATTTTTTCTTTGTGTCTGATTGGTTTTGGTGTTACGTCAGATTACGGTCACGCATACAGAGGTTTTGCGCTCCTGCTGAATGGAAAAAACCGATGGGGTCTCCCCTCTTGATGAACGAGCAAAACCTTCACTCTCCTTTGAGAGTCTAGCTAGCCGTGTGATCGATGTTGAGGGTAATACATGGATGCCTCGACGAGGAATAGTTCAGACATATCCACCGAAACCTGGGAAATTCAACAGCATTGATGAGTTACTCAAGTCTACTGTTCATGTTCCTACGGATAATGAGCAGCCAAACATTAAGGGCTCGGATAATAGGGAAGATCAGGCAACGGTTCTGGTTCGATCAGATCTGGGTATTGCATCGATGCCAAGGTCTTATGCGGATTCAGTTTCGGCAGTCAAGTCCAAACAGGTAAACTTTCGTACTCTTGCGAGTCCGGTATTGCAAGATGGTTGTGATGTGGTGCTTCCCCGGGAGTCTGTTAGACAAGTTCAAGACAGGTTAGCTAATACACTGTATGGGTACTTCTTGGGGGGATCGTGTGGCTTATCCGGTGGTTGAGTACTTTGTGAGAAACAATTGGAAGAAGTTTGGGTTGCAAAAGTCTATGATGAATGCAAATGGGTTTTTCTTTTTCAAGTTTGCGGACAAAGAGGGTATGATGAATGTCCTTAAAGAGGGACCCTGGATTATCCGTTCTCAACCTCTCTTCCTTAGTGAGTGGTCCACTACTTCGAGACTAGAGAAGAAGGAAGTTAAAAAGGTTCAAGTATGGGTCAAAATCCATGATGTTCCGTTAGTTGCTTATACGGAAGATGGTTTGAGTATGATTGCTACGGCTATTGGTGAGCCGAAAGTGTTGGATACATATACCACTTCTATGTGTACGGATGCTTGGGGAAGGAGCAATTATGCAAGAGCATTGATAGAAATTTCAGCCGAGAATGTCTTTAAAGAGGAAATAGTTATAGCAGTACCTGAACTAGAAGGTGAAGGTTTTATTAAAGTTAAGATGGCTGTGGAATATGAATGGAGTCCCTATAGATGTGCCCACTGTAAGGTTTTTGGACATGCTGATGAGTCTTGCCCGAGACAGCCTAGGAAGTGTCCTAGGGAAGTGACTAAACCTAAGAAACAAAATGTTGGGAAGCAACCGCGTGGTCTGGTAAAGACTCCAGTTGTGGATGAAGATGGCTTTATGGATGTGGATGGTAAAAAAGTGGCTAGGAAATCGGGTTTTCATGTTAATAAAGCTAAACCGAAGTTCAAGTACATGCCGATTGGGTTCAAAACGAATGGAGGGGTTAAAAAATCGGATCCTTCAGTTAGTATAGTATCCCGGAACCCGTTTGATGCTCCAAGGGATGAGCAGGGTACGGTCCGTCAAAAGAGCAAGGCTACGAGGGATGATATAGCAGATTCTGATGATGAGGAGGTTGTTGAAGTCTATAATGAAACAAATGAGTTTATGATTTCGGGCTCATATCCTTCGTCTTCAAAAGCAGGGGCAAGCACCTCTCCCACAAAGTTCACTAATGGATAATCTGTTTCGAGGCAATTTTATTTTTGATGATGGAGGATAATGACTCTTGTTGGCTATGTTTGTTCTGTCTACTAGGCATTTTTCCATGATGTAAAGTAGACTAGGTTATGAGGTGGCTTAGGTAGTTTGTTTTTTGGCTTATATATATGGGGCATGTCATGTATATGAACTAGTGTGGAACTCATCCTCACTACTTGTTCTTATTTGCGGTTGTTTTTAATAGAATCACCGGGGTAACCTTTACCCAAAAAATACACAACTCCTATCATATTTTCGCAAACCCTAGGCAAGAGGTGAACGGCAGTAGCAAAAACCCCCGGTTGGGATCACCATTATTGGTTAGTGTTATTCCTTATTTGTCTAATTTGTTAACTGTTGATGCCATGTGAACATGTGTGGATGTATTAGAAACTATGCTTATGCTATGTTATGATCTCAAAACTATTGATAATGATGATGATTGGATTAAGTGTATGAATGGAAAACTAACTGATGATTGATACGGTCGTATTTGTGCAATCAAAGGTGTTATGTTATGTATGTTGTGATCTTGATGCAATATGTGTTCGGATGCATGTATGTACAGGATAGCCGAGTAGGTTGCATATATATGATGGATACGAGTGATGGTCGATTTGTTTGTACTACTTGTTATAACTATGCCTTAGTTAGAAGGTGTAAACAGTGAGGTGGGATTGATGTTTGTTCCGAATTATACATGAGTTATTGATCAACAACGTAGTGATTTAGTATGCTAATTGAAATTGCTCATAATATTGGCCAGGGGCATGCTAGTTGAATTAATGTTTTGAATATAGTACACATGATCTGGGCCCTTTTATTTGGACCGAATATTCTAACAGTTTACATATATAAAGTTTGAGTTTAATGGGCTGCACATGTAATTACATGGTTGTGATGATTGAAGTCCTGCACATTATAACATGCATGCATTTCTTTTTAGGTCAAAGTGAAAAGTTCTGTTATACATTGAATGGTGGGCCGACTTATATGTTAAAACAAGGAATTCAAGTTAATCTGATTTGGGCCCACATTATAAATTGTAGGAGTGGGCGGCTGTTGTAATTATTTCAAGGGTCTGCATGTGTTCATGTGTGTATGGTATGTATATTGGGTGGGAATTTGAAATAAAGTATGCATTCTAAAACCTATATATAATAATCGATGTATATATAGGATGAATTAAACAATTCACATCATAAAGTTTTGGGGCTTATGCATGTGACTTTATTAGTGATTATATGGGTATCAAATGGATTGAAATATTGTATGTAATGTGAATTATGGTTGAGCTGAATTACTGTTTGATAAATTGCTAGTCTGACCACATTAAACACTAGGATTGTTTGGATACTTAGGGTATTGCAAAACCTTACTCGTATACTCATTTATATGACTTTATACCTTAGGTCGCGAGTAACGGACCTAACAATTAATTAACGCTAGACGTACGTTAACATACCGAGCAATCTAAGGTGAGTTCACACTCTTTCCAAGGCATGGGATTCCCAGGGGTTGGGAATGGGATTGAATAACTACTCGAACTATCATTACTATTAAACTACTTACTACTGTCCTCGGATTGAAGGGCACGTACGTAAAACCTACGTACACTCATACTTACTACTGTCCTCGGATTGAAGGGCACGTACGTAAAACCTACGTACACGACCATAAGACCATCAACTCTATCACTTTAAGTCCCTCATTTATCGACTTAATCGCCGAGGCCTATGGCGAGCGGGTCATTAGTTAATAGCGCTATTAGGTTTAACAAACCTCACACCGTGCTAGTCGGACGGGCGTGTACTAATGGACTATGGGCAAAGGGTCAATGCTGATAGACATTGACTTAGGGCACCTCTTACATTTTCGTAGCAGTCGATACGCGTGGTCTGATAACACATGGGAAGCCCCCACTAATCTTCGCAAACATGTCAGGGTGACCGCGATACGAATCAATACGATACATGGTTTACAAAACGAACATACGATTTACGAAACAAATACTATTACTAAACAACCAACTGTGAACTCGCTCAACTTTGTTGTTGATTCGTTGCTACATGCCTTGCAGGTTGTTAGGTACTCACGGAGCTTGCACAGGGAGGCGCAGTTGTTGTGGGACATGGCAGTGTGTGCCATGCTAAAAACATTTCTTTACTTCGTACTTAATATTTACATTGGGTTTTACAATTATGCTTCCGCTAAACACTAAACTATGCTTTGGTTTTGAACACCTTTCATATTGTTTGGTTGAATTATATTTACTACATACATTGTTCAATATGATTGGTGGCTTGATCCTGGTCAGTCACGCCTCCAAGCGGTGATACTCCGCATGTGGATTTTGGGGGTGTGACAGATTGGTATCAGAGCCATTGGTTATAGTGAACTTGGTTTTAATAAGGGAAAAAGTTTTGTTAAAACCAGACTATAACCTGTACAGTGCTCTACGATCCACAATGACGCTTCGCTCCACGTGCAAGACTCGACATTCTAGGTGATGTGGTTTATGATTTTATTGCCTACTTGCTAGATTACATAGAACATTGCGCATGGTGTGGTTAGATAACGTAGTAACTACTGCTTGCAACATTGCGTGCTTACTCTCTTCTGTCATCGCACTTTCGCGAACCCCTCTCACTCATGTTTTCCCTTGATATGAAGATCATGGCTGGACGCGTTAACATGACTCAAGCCAAGTTGACGGCTCTGATTAACCAACAAGTTGCTGCGGCACTTGCAGCCGCCCAAGCAGGAGGTATATCCTGCAGTCGAAACTCTCTCTAGGATCATTAGATCCTACACTCCTAATCCAACTCTTGTGTTTAACTTTGTCCTACTCTCGTTTATCCAACAGGCCAGCATGCTCAGCTGCCTGCGTGCACGTTCAAAACTTTCATGGACTGTCGTCCTAGTACTTTCAGTGGCACTGAAGGGGCAGTTGGACTCCTCCACTGGTTCGAAGCTCGAGTTAGTCTTCGAAATGTGTGAATGCCCTGAAGCTCGCAGGGTGAAGTACGCCACTGGTACTCTCAAGGGCATTGCGCTGACTTGGTGGAATGCACAAGTTCAGATGCTAGGGCTGGCAGTTGCTAACGCCACCCCCTGGAATGATTTTAAGGAACTGATCAAGCGGGAATACTGTAGTCGTGATGACATCTACAAGTTGGAAGTGGAGTTCTTTAACCTGAAGATGACGGGGTCAGAGATAGAGGCATATACTAAAAGGTCAAACGAGCTGGCCATCTTATGTCCAACTATGGTGGAACCTCCCATCAAACGCATCGAGCTGTTCCTCAAAGGCTTAGTACCAGAGATTCAAAGCCATGTGACTGCTGCTAACCTCGCTACTATCCAGGATGTTACTCGTCTTGCTCATCGTCTCACAGACCAGGCAGTGGAACAGAACAGGCTGCCTAAGCGTATAGGTGCTACTGCTACTACTACATCTGCTACTCCCAGTGATAACAAGCGAAAATGGGATGGAACCTCCAGCAAAGGTTCGACTTCAGTTCAGTCCCAGGCACAGCAACGAAAGATTGATGACTATCAGAGCCCTGGTCAGCAGTCTTCTGGTAGTCAAGGGCAGGGTGGATATCGAGGAAATCTTCCAGAGTGCAACAGATGCGATAGACACCACAGGGGTCAGTGCAACAAGGGTCGTTGCCAGAGGTGTCTCAAGATGGGTCATGAAGCTAAGGATTGCAGGAGCTCACGACCTGCGAATCAGAACCAACAACAACCACCCGATCCACAGAACCAGCAGCAGCAACAGCGAGGCAACAGGGGATGCTTTCAGTGTGGAGCTGAAGGCCACTTCAAGAGAGATTGTCCCCAGCTGAACCAGAATCAGAACAACAACAATAATAACAACCAGGGGAATGGAAACAACGGGGATAACAACAGCAATGGTGCCAGGGGTCGTGTATTCGTGATTGGCCAGGGAGAAGCAAGGAACGATCCCAACGTCGTGACGGGTAAGTTCCTACTAGACGACTTTTATGTTACTGTTTTATTTGATTCGGGTGCCGATACTAGCTACGTGTCCTTAAAAGTTAGCCAAATGCTTAAGCGTACCCCAACATTTTTGAACACCATGAACACTGTAGAGCTAGCTAATGGTAAGAGTTTAGAGGCCACACACGTAGTCAAGGGTTGTAATCTTGTTCTTGCTAATCAGACCTTCTCCATCGACCTTATTCCTATCGTTCTGGGTAGTTTCGACGTTGTCATTGGGATGGACTGGTTATCCCAACACCAAGCAGAGATTCTTTGCAACGAGAAGATTGTTCGTATTCCTCATTCAGGTGATGAACCTCTCATGATTCGTGGCGACAAGAGTGGTGCTGTTGTGAGCATCATCTCTTTCCTTAAGGCCCAGAAGTGTTTGAGAAAGGGTCGCACTGCTATTTTGGCTCTCGTTACTGACACCTCGAAGAAAGAGAAGAAGATAGAAGATTTTCCGATCGTACGTGACTTTCCTGAGGTATTCCCTGAGGAATTACCTGGCCTTCCGCCTCATCGCCAGGTCGAGTTTCAAATCGAGCTAGCTCCTGGAGCAGCGCCCATAGCTCGAGCACCTTATTGTTTAGCCCCATCAGAATTGGAAGAACTGTCCACGCAACTACAAGAGCTTTTGAATAAGGGTTTTATTCGTCCTAGCTCTTCGCCATGGGGAGCTCCAGTACTATTTGTGAAGAAGAAAGACGGTACCTTCAGAATGTGCATCGACTACCGTGAACTCAACAAGGTGACCGTGAAGAATCGCTATCCTCTTACACGCATTGATGACCTATTCGACCAGCTGCAAGGGTCGAGCTTCTATTCAAAGATTGATCTGAGGTCAGGCTACCATCAACTGAGAGTCCGGGACGAGGACGTCTCCAAAACAACATTCAGAACTCGCTACGGCCACTACGAGTTTTTGGTCATGCCTTTTGGGCTGACAAACGCACCTGCGGTTTTCATGGATCTTATGAACAGAGTGTGCAAGCCTTACTTGGATAAGTTCGTGATAGTATTCATCGACGACATCCTGATCTATTCTAAGAGTCAGGAGGAACACGAGCAGCACCTACGACTTATTTTGGAACTCCTTCAAACAGAACAACTTTATGCAAAGTTCTCGAAATGCGACTTCTGGCTTCGTGAAGTCCATTTCCTAGGCCACGTAGTAAACAAGGATGGGATTCATGTTGATCCATCCAAGGTAGACTCGATCAGGAACTGGCCTGCACCCCGTACACCAACAGAAATCCGCCAATTCTTGGGCTTGGCAGGATACTAAAGAAGGTTTATCAAGGATTTCTCCAAGATTGCGCAACCTCTCACCTCCCTAACTCAGAAAGGTGTCACCTATCGTTGGGGTGATGCACAGGAAACTGTGTTTCAACACTTAAAGGATAGACTTTGTAGCCCCCTATCCTCTCATTGCCTGAGGGCACAGACGATTTTGTGGTCTATTGCGACGCATCCATTCAGGGTCTTGGATGTGTGCTAATGCAACGTGACAAGATTATTGCATATGCGTCACATCAACTCAAAGTTCATGAAAGGAATTACACCACACACGATTTGGAGCTGGGAGCTGTTGTCTTCACGCTCAAGATATAGAGACATTACCTGTACGGTACCAAGTGCACTATTTACACCGATCACAGGAGTCTCGAGCATATCTTCAAGCAAAAGGAGTTGAACATGCGACAACGTCGATGGGTCGAGCTACTGAATGATTACGAATGTGCCATCAAGTACCATCCAGGCAAGGCCAATGTTGTGGCCGACGCCCTCAGTAGAAAAGATACCACACCTAGGCGTGTGCGAGCACTACAACTTACCATCCAGTCTAGTCTAGTCTTCCTGCACAAATACGAGATGCTCAGGCAGAAACTTTGAAACCAGAAAATGTCAGGGCTGAAGCTCTACGCGGCTCAAGGAAACGATTAGAACAAAAGGAAGACGTCGCCTATTACGTAACAGGACGCATTTGGGTCCCACACTATGGCAATTTACGAGAGCTTGTGATGGATGAAGCACACAAGTCTCGCTACTCAGTACATCCTGGTTCAGATAAGATGTACCACGACTTGAAAACTACGTATTGGTGGCCTAGCATGAAAGCTCACATAGCGACTTACGTTAGCAAGTGTTTGAC
This sequence comes from Helianthus tuberosus, assembly GCA_030545235.1. Taxonomy (NCBI): domain Eukaryota; kingdom Viridiplantae; phylum Streptophyta; class Magnoliopsida; order Asterales; family Asteraceae; genus Helianthus; species Helianthus tuberosus. The sequence goes on along the minus strand of CM060403.1, from coordinate 53,940,192 downwards.
TTGTGCGAGAGTCAAGACTGAATATCAGAAACCATCGGGCCTACTCCAACAACCAGAGATACCACAATGGAAGTGGGAGCAAATTTCCATGGATTTTGTTACTGGCCTGCCTAGATCTCAACGTGGAAACGATACTATTTGGGTGATCGTGGATCGACTCACAAAGTCTGCACACTTCCTAGCTATCAAGGAAACGGATAAGTTCTCCACTCTAGCAGACGTATATCTTAAGGAAGTTGTCTCGAGGCACGGGGTGCCAACCTCTATTATCTCTGATCGTGATGCACGCTTTACTTCTGAGTTATGGCAAGCAATGCACAAGTCCTTTGGCTCACGTTTAGATATGAGCACAACTTATCACCCGCAAACAGATGGGCAGTCTGAACGCACCATCCAAACCCTTGAAGACATGCTTAGGGCATGTGTGATTGACTTTGGCAACGGTTGGGAAAAATATCTGCCACTAGTGGAATTCTCGTATAACAACAGTTAACACACCAGCATTCAAGCCGCTCCATTCGAGGCATTGTACGGGCGTAAATGCCGATCACCTCTTTGTTGGGCAGAGGTGGGTGATAGTCAGATCACAGGTCCAGAACTTGTAGTAGACGCAACAGAAAGAATTGCTCAGATACGACAACGCAAGGCGGCAGCTCGCGACCGTCAGAAAGCCTACGCAGACAAGCGCAGGAAACCACTCGAGTTCCAAGTTGGGAATCGAGTGCTACTCAAAGTTTCACCCTGGAAGGGTGTGGTTCGTTTTGGCAAACGGGGCAAGCTCAATCCGCGGTATGTCGGACCGTTCGAAATCATTGAGAAAATAGGCAAGGTGGCCTACAAACTAAATCTGCCCGCAGAATTCAGTGCAGTTCACAACGTTTTTCATGTGTCGAATCTGAAGAAGTGTCTGTCAGATGAGACCCTTATAGTTCCTCTAAAGGAGCTCACTATCGACGATCAGTTGCGATTCGTCGAGGAACCAGTTGAAATCACAGACCGGGACGTTAAGGTCCTCAAGCACACCAGAATACCTCTTGTTCGAGTTCGTTGGAACTCCCGTCGTGGCCCAGAGTTTACCTGGGAAAGAGAAGATCAAATGAAACTCAAATATCCCCAGTTGTTCAGAAACAGTGCAACCACTACTGAGGCTGAAGCTACTACAGAATTTCGGGACGAAATTCCAAATCAACGGGGGAATGATGTGACACCCCAGGAAAACCAGTAAACTACACAACACAACTAGCTTCCTCAGTAACCACGTGCTAAATTTCGGGACGAAATTTCTTTCAAGTTGGGGATAATGTGACAACCCGAACCTTTAAGGTTAGTAACGTCTAATTTTCTAAATAACATTCTTTATTATTCCACTCCGGATGTGTTATACGTTCCGCGTTTATGTTTGCCTATTAATCTGCTTAGTGTGCGTGATAACTTTACCGAACTAATATTATTAGCATTGCGTTTGGGCCGCAAATTATCGGGCCATGTTAGCAATTGTGTTACACTTTATTCCGACCTGAACAAACTTAGCCGAGCCCAACTTAGCTGCGTAGGCCTGGATCAAATCGGGCCCAGTATAGCATCGAATAAGTTCCTAGAATCGGCCCAATTCCCTCAACATCATTGGACTCGGCCCAACTGTTTCTTTGTGTTTATGTATACGTACATTAGAGGAGTAATACACAACTCCTATCATATTTTCGCAAACCCTAGGCAAGAGGTGAACGGCAGTAGCAAAAACCCCCGGTTGGGATCACCATTATTGGTTAGTGTTATTCCTTATTTGTCTAATTTGTTAACTGTTGATGCCATGTGAACATGTGTGGATGTATTAGAAACTATGCTTATGCTATGTTATGATCTCAAAACTATTGATAATGATGATGATTGGATTAAGTGTATGAATGGAAAACTAACTGATGATTGATACGGTCGTATTTGTGCAATCAAAGGTGTTATGTTATGTATGTTGTGATCTTGATGCGATATGTGTTCGGATGCATGTATGTACAGGATAGCCGAGTAGGTTGCATATATATGATGGATACGAGTGATGGTCGATTTGTTTGTACTACTTGTTATAACTATGCCTTAGTTAGAAGGTGTAAACAGTGAGGTGGGATTGATGTTTGTTCCGAATTATACATGAGTTATTGATCAACAAAGTAGTGATTTAGTATGCTAATTGAAATTGCTCATAATATTGGCCAGGGGCATGCTAGTTGAATTAATGTTTTGAATATAGTACACATGATCTGGGCCCTTTTATTTGGACCGAATATTCTAACAGTTTACATATATAAAGTTTGAGTTTAATGGGCTGCACATGTAATTACATGGTTGTGATGATTGAAGTCCTGCACATTATAACATGCATGCATTTCTTTTTAGGTCAAAGTGAAAAGTTCTGTTATACATTGAATGGTGGGCCGACTTATATGTTAAAACAAGGAATTCAAGTTAATCTGATTTGGGCCCACATTATAAATTGTAGGAGTGGGCGGCTGTTGTAATTATTTCAAGGGTCTGCATGTGTTCATGTGTGTATGGTATGTATATTGGGTGGGAATTTGAAATAAAGTATGCATTCTAAAACCTATATATAATAATCGATGTATATATAGGATGAATTAAACAACCAACTGGGGTAGCCCAGTTGGCCAGCCTCACCCCCTCTTTCCCAAGAGAGCCGGGTTCGAGTCTTGGTAGGCGCAAGACCGCCAAGACGACAGCTCGGTGGGTATTTGTTGGTGCACTTGTGTCTGTACTTTGTCTGTATTTTGTCTTGTTACTGAACGATGTCTTTGTTAGTCTGTAAGTTTGACCAAGTCAACCATCCTCCGGTTTGACTTGGCCAAACAGTCAACATTATGTTTGTAATTGTTTCTATTCTTGGATGAGCTCGAAAGATATCCCACGAAGGATACTGATGGACTTCGAAGGATATGTCATCCTTCGAAGCATATGTGGATCCTTCGATGGTTGCATGATCGAAGGATGATGTTTCGATCAGTAATTCTGATCCTTCGACCATACGTGCGGTGATGGATATAAATATCCAGGTGTGTGTGTGAGAACCAGATTGGAGAGAAGAGAGGCAGAAAACTAGAGAGAGAGTGTAGTGAGAGAAAGTTCCGGTGAGCTTTGTATTTGTCAAATATTGTACCGAAACTTTGTCGAAATCAATACACGTAACTGTTAATCGTTGATATCTTTACGTATTGTTCACTTTCTCGATCTCGGTTTGCATCTCCGGTTGGATTCCGCACAACCGGGTGTGTTCGATAACAAGGATTAGGCGACTAGATCCTCCTAGCCGGACCTACAAGTGGTATCAGAGCCTTGGCTCTTCTCCTTGTTAAAACCGAGTGTTTTCGGGTGTGTTTCGGATTTTTGAAGTTCATATTTTCTGGAAAAACATCTTAAAATCGGATTTAATCTTGTTATTTTGCCTTGTGTTTGACTTAAAACCTTGTTATTTTTCATTGTCACATGTTAAACATTGGTTTTTAGTGAAGTTTCGGCTGAAATCGGGTTTCAGAAAACCTTCGGTTCATCAGAATATTCATATATTTCTGGGCTGTTCTTCATTTAGTTTATCCTTTGTTCAAGTTGGTTCTTCATAATTTTACACATTTGATCTTAAAAAAAAAAATTTTGAATTACCAAGTGTTTGTGTGTTGGAAATTGCATCTTGTTTATTATATTGGTAAGACATCATATGGTTGGTGAATTGATCATACTTTGAGCCGAAAGTGGGAGTGCTGTGTCAGGTGATTACAAAGTCAATGTGTCAGATCGCACAAGGTGTTTAGGTCATCTTTCGATCAGGGAAGCTTCGATACATAACTATCTTTCGAACAATCCTTCTTTGTGTGAGACTTATCCTTCGATCCAGGGTATCTATTCGAAGGATATATATTCGAAAGATAAGGATATACATTCGAAAGATAAGGATCTTTCAAATTGTGAATCTTGTCCTTCGATCCAGGAAATCTATGCGAAGGATATATATTCGAAAGATAAGGATATACATTCGAAAGATAAGGATCTTTCAAATTGTGAATCTTTCGAATTTGTGAATCTTTCGAAATATTGATCCTTCGAAAATATTGATCCTTCGAAAATCTCTTCTGTTTAATTTTTAACAAGTTTCTGTTTGTCTTGTCCTTCGAGCTTGGGTCTTTCGGCTGGTCACTTATAACCTTTTAGTTGTTTTGAGTGTTATTTTCTGAATTCATTTTATCAAACATGAATCCAAGATGGAATACTCTGGTAAATACAGATATGTATTTTGGTACTCCGTCCAGCACTAACTTGTATGGCATTCCTCCTCCAACAACAGACATGTTTGGAAATCCGCTTAATCCAGTTCCTCAACCAGTGCTTCAACAGCAAACCCAAAGACCTCCTGTGACAACAGATTTATATGGCATTCCTCCTCCAACAACAGACATGTTTGGAAATCCGCTTAATCCAGTTCCTCAACCAGTGCTTCAACAGCAAACCCAAAGACCTCCCGTGACAACAGATTTATATGGCAATCCGATACAAGTTCCAGTAAAGCCAGCTCCAACAATAGACTTGTATGGAAATTCTCTAAAACCCGCTCCACAACAGCAAGTCTCTCGGCCATCTACTGTAATCGCTTGCTTTGCTGAGGTTGTGAAGGTTATAAATCACGCCAGTGGTGGAGAATCTTCCGCAAATGGTGGTGAATCTTCTGAAGATGAAGATTCTTCTGGCTACAATAGAAGCTCAGATGAAGAATCCTCGAGTTCAGGCAATGATCATTTGGATGACACGTCAAGTGTGTCAATTGAAGCAGAGGTTGACGAGGTATTGGAAGACATGAAAGTTGAACCTCACGAGTAGCGTCCAAGGGGGAGTTTGTTGGTACACTAAAGTGGACGCGACTCGACTCGGTTCGACTTGGTTCGGTTCGACCCGGTTAGGTTCGGCTCAAGCCCGACGCCACGACATTCCTCCGTCGTGTGTCCCAGAGTTCGTCACGCGAAGCACGGAGAGCCGAGAACCGTTCCCGCTTGACACATCATCATGACATCATCATGATGATGTCATGATGATGTCACCATGTTGACTTTGCTTACAAAATTGAAGATTATGGAACATGTCTTTAATTTGTACGTGCATGTGAATTTTAGTTTGGTCCAATCAGCATGTTTGGGCCACTACACATGGGCCGAACCTATAACCAATCGCACAAGTCAAGCCAATCGCACAGGCCAAACAGTTGGAACATTGGTGTTATACGTCTGTGTCGAAGGTTGGGCAATCGAAAGATTGTTTCTATTCTTGGATGAGCTCGAAAGATATCCCACGAAGGATACTGATGGACTTCGAAGGATATGTCATCCTTCGAAGCATATGTGGATCCTTCGATGGTTGCATGATCGAAGGATGATGTTTCGATCAGTAATTCTGATCCTTCGACCATACGTGCGGTGATGGATATAAATATCCAGGTGTGTGTGTGAGAACCAGATTGGAGAGAAGAGAGGCAGAAAACTAGAGAGAGAGTGTAGTGAGAGAAAGTTCCGGTGAGCTTTGTATTTGTCAAATATTGTACCGAAACTTTGTCGAAATCAATACACGTAACTGTTAATCGTTGATATCTTTACGTATTGTTCACTTTCTCGATCTCGGTTTGCATCTCCGGTTGGATTCCGCACAACCGGGTGTGTTCGATAACAAGGATTAGGCGACTAGATCCTCCTAGCCGGACCTACAAGACCGTCTGTGACTGCTACAACCAAGTCTGTTGAATCCTCATCTGGAAGCTGTGAAAGCGTGAACTTGCTTTACACGTTGATTGGATCCGATAAAATATATTCAGACAAGGATTTCCCTATCAAAAACGTCAATCAATCTTTGATTGATAAAGTTTTCGAAGATTCTACCGGTAAGTTTTTGGGAAAGTCGAGCCCAGGAGTTGTAGTAACTCAGTGTGCTCCTATCCCAAAATCCGAAGTTAGAAAGAAATATGGGAATCAAAAATTGCAAAAACAAAACAATCAACGAAAGCAAAATCACGCTGCCCAAGGAAATGGAAAAGGCAAACAGAGCCAAAACAAGAAAAAGGACAAGAAGGTAAACTTTGTGAAATCAAAGGGAACGGACAAAATTGAAACGTTTGAAAACAAATCTAACTTAGATTTTGTTAAACAAGCAACAGTGTTGAAAAGAAATGAACCAAACTGTTCGAAACCTAGTACCTCGAGATCACAAAGTTCATCATCATCGGCAAGACGATCACATGATACTTCGGGGTTTGTTGAACGAAGATCATGTTTTGAATGTGGGACAATTGGTCATATAATTCGAAATTGTCCGTATCTTCATAAATTAAAAGCCAAAGAAGATGATCCCCGTGAACGAAATTACCGAAAGAGATTTGTTTCACCAAAACAGGACCCTCGTCTTGTTAAACAACAAGAAGTGAAACAGAGAAAGAAACAACGGAAAAATGTTGAAAAGGTTTTAAAACCGGACGTTGTCCAAACAAAATCTGTTGAATCAAATGTTAAACTTGAAAACCAAAAACAGATTTGGAAACCAAAATTGGAAATTGTTTCAGGGGGAGCTACATCAATTCCGAATCATCGGGAAATGGATGTCACAATCCTCGATGATGACGGACGACCCAAGTCTGTGAAGGCTTGGGTCCCCCTCTCCAACTAATCTCTGAATGAGTGTGCAGGATGTTCCAGGAGGAACTATTGATAGTCTTAGGATTGTTGATAGTGGAGCGTCCATGCACAAGATCGGCGACATAAGGCTCCAAAATATTGTTACATCTAGGAGAATGTTGTTACCTTTGATGGAGAGAGGAGAAAAGAAGACAAAAATGTCTGATGAAGGAAAAAGGAATGAAGTTGAAAAATTCGACCAGTTGAAAAATGTTCCAAAGTTTGGTTGTTATGGTTTTTGATCGGGTCAACATGAAAGATTCCAATGAAAAGTACGCGCCTGTAGCACGTCTGAAGCTTTTCGAAGTCTCATGGATTTTTCTTCCACAAGAAGTTCAAAGTCCACAAGATGAACGTGTAGGGTACTTTTCTCTTCGGTGTGATTGAAGAAAATGTGTTGGTTGATCAAACTACACCGGGTGTGCGGATGCCTTGGCGTGGATTGAACAACCGCACACTACTTCTCAAGAGAAAGATAAAGACCTTCGCTGGTGCAATGTGGGAGACCAGCCGGACCCAAAGGTTTATGATCTTGTTGCTGTGAAGAGATTTCTCAGTAGCTGCAAAATCGACTTTTAAATCCACAACGGGTGGATATCCAGTTTGGGAGAGCACTCATATTCCTTGCAATGCACGAAGCAGTTGCAGGATACGGTTTTAAATTTCTAATCTCTCCTATACTTGTCGATATTTCAGCTGCTTTATGAATTATTATCATCTCGTACAGCACTCTTTGGCCAGACACATTGATCTCGAATATCACTTCACACGTGATTGTTTCTATATGAAACTCATCGATGTTGTCATGGTCCACACCGATGACCAACGTGCCGACCTTTTTACCAAAGCATTTGACAAATCAAGATTTGACTATTTATTATTGGTAAACGGCATTAAGGTCAAGCAAGAGTAAAACCAACATCGGAAAATCATTTTTGTAAATACCTTTGTGTTTTAAATTTATCTTAGTTTGTTGATCTTAGGGGGAGTAAATCCAAAATTTGAAAAATCCAAAAACATTGAAAAATTTCAAAAACTCAAAAACAATAGAAAATCAAAAATGAGTTTCCTGGCGAGCAAAAAGAGAAAATGATAGTACATCAGTGGTCTGTCTAAACCTCTTTAAACCTTAAATGAAAAACGATAAGCAGCTCTATATAAGATGTATCGGTAGGCTCACAATCATTTTAAAGTGTGCAGGGTGATATAAACTTAAATCGACTGAAGACTGGGTGGGAACCATTCATTGGCATATGGTCTTAGTACCGAAATTTCGTTTGAGAGATTGCCGAGGTTCTGAGATATTCGGTCTTTATGCTGCTTATCATCTGGGTATCATGGTTGTATCTTTTACCGAAAAATAACGGGGACGCAAGTCTAGATCTTCCATGATACTATACATACGTGTACATACTGCATTCGACCTCAATAAGTGATAAACAATCACATGTCCAAATCAAAATAAGTGATAAAATATCACAAATTCTTTCCGGGTGTCAAGTTCGTCTCTCTGCTGTACGAAAGTACTGACCTGTTCACGGACTTGCTCCTGTGCCCTCATGCATTGAAAATCAAGTTCCTCATCAATAAGTGATTCTATCACATAGGGCTTGTTTTCAAATCAAAATAAGTGAGAATCTCACATCATATACGGTCAAACAGATGATAATCGGTATACTCACCGGTAAGATGAACCCTCGTGCATACCTTGATACGGGAATGTGTCGTGATGTGGATGAACACCGGTCGGTAAGTATAAATCATACCTTAACGTATCCCCTCGCCATGATTACATCTGATAAGTTGAGCTTAAGTGGACAACAATACCGATAATTGTTATAGGATGCTTATCTAAATGTTAACTAATTGAACAACAAGAGCGTTTTGGCATGACCGTACACTGATATGATTCTCTTACCCTCGAAACTCACAAAAAGAATGTCTGTATATATTTATTTACTGCTTTCAGTCTTTACATTTGAAATATTCAAAAATACCAAAAAGATTTTAGGCGTGTTTTAATATAAACTTTATAAAAGCCAAAAAGATTTTATTTCTATTTTTCGATCGTACGATGTTGGAACTCGAGTCTTCGTTACCTGAAACCTGAACGAAAACCCAAAACGACTAAATCTTCATAAACGGTCGAAATTTGCAAGTTTTGAAAGTTAAAATTGAAATTGATAAAATTTGTTAAACTTTCAAACTGTCGGACGGTGTTTGATTAAACAATGGTCACATGTGTGTCGTTTGCTTATGATATTCCAGGCGGTTGATCTCATTACGCGTTTAGATTTCTTGCATGTGCAGATTCTAAAGGCTAGGAGAACATGGTCGATGACAAGCTTCGGAATGAAGACACAACGTGAAGGCACTCAAATGATGAAGATGATCGAGTTGCCGCTGACCATCATCAACACCACAAGGATCTCACTTCATAAAGATAAAGACTTTCACGAGCATAACTCAAGGGGGAGCTTATGTTAAGGGGGAGTTTGTCGACACACTTCCTACACGAAACGGGGAGTTTGTTGGTACACTTTCTGCTTTCAAGACGTGAAGACTTTAAAGATCCTCCGACATTGAAGACTTGAAAAGATGTCAAAGACTTGAAGTCACAAAGATCGAGACAAAGCTACAGCCAGACAAAGCTACAGCCAAGGGGGAGTTTGTTGGTGCACTTGTGTCTGTACTTTGTCTGTATTTTGTCTTGTTACTGAACGATGTCTTTGTTAGTCTGTAAGTTTGACCAAGTCAACCATCCTCCGGTTTGACTTGGCCAAACAGTCAACATTATGTTTGTAATTTGTTTGGTTCGAAGGATGTGTCATCGAAGGATCACTTATATCCTTCGATGATAAGCTCGATAGATAGCTTTCGATAGATGGACCACGAAAGATCCCATCTTTCGTGGTACATGTTGATCTTTCGAGCTGTTCCTGGTCGAAAGATGATCTTTCGACCGGTCTGCATGATCCTTCGACCGGACCTGCTGTGTTTGGGTATAAATACCCGTGTGTTGTGTTCATTTTAGAAGATGACAGTTAGCAGAGAACACACACACACTTAGAGAGTTTACAGGACTGATTTGTAAACATTGAGCTGTAACCGGACCTTTCACACGTTTAATACAAGTGGTGTTAATCGTTGAGTCTTGTGTGTTGATTGTTTGCGTGTTCTATCTCGGTTTGCTATCTCGGTTGGATTCCGCACAACCGGGTTGGTTTGTACACAAGGATTAGGCGACTAGATCCTCCCCTAGCCGGACCTACAGTATTAACCGCCAGGCAGCTATGGGGCTAAGCTAGCTTGTGGAGTGGGATCACTCCAGCGGCCGGGAGGTCCGTGCAATAACCCCCCCCCCCCTATAGGATGAATTAAACAATTCACATCATAAAGTTTTGGGGCTTATGCATGTGACTTTATTAGTGATTATATGGGTATCAAATGAATTGAAATATTGTATGTAATGTGAATTATGGTTGAGCAGAATTACTGTTTGATAAATTGCTAGTCTGACCACATTAAACACTAGGATTGTTTGGATACTTAGGGTATTGCAAAACCTTACTCGTATACTCATTTATATGACTTTATACCTTAGGTCGCGAGTAACGGACCTAACAATTAATTAACGCTAGACGTACGTTAACATACCGAGCAATCTAAGGTGAGTTCACACTCTTTCCAAGGCATGGGATTCCCAGGGGTTGGGAATGGGATTGAATAACTACTCGAACTATCATTACTATTAAACTACTTACTACTGTCCTCGGATTGAAGGGCACGTACGTAAAACCTACGTACACTCATACTTACTACTGTCCTCGGATTGAAGGGCACGTACGTAAAACCTACGTACACGACCATAAGACCATCAACTCTATCACTTTAAGTCCCTCATTTATCGACTTAATCGCCGAGGCCTATGGCGAGCGGGTCATTAGTTAATAGCGCTATTAGGTTTAACAAACCTCACACCGTGCCAGTCGGACGGGCGTGTACTAATGGACTATGGGCAAAGGGTCAATGCTGATAGACATTGACTTAGGGCACCTCTTACATTTTCGTAGCAGTCGATATGCGTGGTCTGATAACACATGGGAAGCCCCCACTAATCTTCGCAAACATGTCAGGGTGACCGCGATACGAATCAATACGATACATGGTTTACAAAACGAACATATGATTTACGAAACAAATACTATTACTAAACAACCAACTGTGAACTCGCTCAACTTTGTTGTTGATTCGTTGCTACATGCCTTGCAGGTCGTTAGGTACTCACGGAGCTTGCACAGGGAGGCGCAGTCGTTGTGGGACATGGCAGTGTGTGCCATGCTAAAAACATTTCTTTACTTCGTACTTAATATTTACATTGGGTTTTACAATTATGCTTCCGTTAAACACTAAACTATGCTTTGGTTTTGAACACCTTTCATATTGTTTGGTTGAATTATATTTACTACATACAATGTTCAATATGATTGGTGGCTTGATCCTGGTCAGTCACGCCTCCAAGCGGTGATACTCCGCATGTGGATTTTGGGGGTGTGACAGGGCTACCCCTGTGATACTATATATTCACAACCAAAACAAAACAAGTAGAGTAGTGAATCTACACTAGTTCAATCATGGGACATGCCCCAAGAAAGTGAAACAAAAAACCAGAAAAACAACCAAACGGCATAAACACCATTAATGTCAGCATCTAGAATCTCCCATTCACCTAGAAGCCTTCGGACTCTTTCAGTCTGCTTCATCTTCACTCCCATGAGCTTATATCGAACAGTCTTGATTATCAACTCATAAATCTGCTCCGGAGGCCTCAGCTGGTTCTTGAAAAGTCTAGCATTACGTTCCTGCCAAACGAAATAAGCACTAGCCGCCACCAAAATCCTGCTAACATAATCAGCCGCTAACTTAGATCGACATCTGAGCAGTAACCAGTCTACGATATCCTCCCACTTCGAGTCAACATTTTCCATACCCGCCTTAATCCGAACCATATCCCACACCTGAGCTGAGAACTTGCATTCAAAAAACAGATGTTTATGCGAGTCATGATTCTCATAACATAATAAGCAGCACATCATATTCATATTTTTCCGCCGCGAGAAATCCCATTGAAGAATAATGTCTTGTGTGAGTAATTTCTTCCTCATTATCAGCCACATCAGGAAAGAATGCCTCGGTATGCATTGAGCAAACCAGACAACTTTACTCCACTCGACCTCCTACTCTCTATACCGAATTGAATCCCAAATCCATGAAGCCGAGACCTCATTTAACTCATCACCAACCCGCCATAGAACAGAATCACGTTTATTAGGAACCGGATGGACTTGATCAAGGTGTATAAGCACCGGAAACAAATCCCTCCAAGCCGTGGGCCATTGCCAACCACCCGCTAAATGAATATCAGCAACTGAATCCTCCAATCTAAAGCCTGCATTCGTAATGGTTCGAGGAGACAAAAAATTACCTAGCGGCCCTAAGGCACACCACGTATCATACCAAGCTGATGTCGACCTCCCATCCCCAAGAGTAGTCCATATATGATTCCTGATCATCGGCCGAAGTTGAAGTAACTTCCGCCAGCTCCAACAACAATTCGTAGGAACCCTAACCATCCAGAAACTTTTACCTTTTAATTTGTAGTTATGAACCCATTCAACCCAAAGAGACTTGCGTTTAGTGATGACACTCCAAACATGATTCGCCATGAGCGCCTTATTAACATCTCCTATACGTCTAATACCCAAACCTCCTTCATACTTCGGAGTGCACACAGAGTTCCAGGAAACCTTGGCCCTCCCTTTTTTTTTTTTTGGGTAAAGGGTTACCCCGGTGATTCTATTAAAACAAACCGCAAATAAGAACAAGTAGTGAGGATGAGTTCCACACTAGTTCATATACAGGACATGCCCCATATATGCAAACCAAAGTACAAATGTATCAATGACACCACATAACCTAGCCTACTTTACAGCATGAAAAATAAAGTAGACAAAACAATAGACACCAAAAACAAAAACCCTCAACCTCCATCATCAAAGACGAAAAAGTCACACACCATCCGCCCCTTAACACGAAACAAAAACCGTCTATCCATTGTAGAACTTTGTGGAAGATGTGGTTGCCCCGGCTCTTGAGGATGAAGAACGTGTACCCGAAATCATAAAATCATTAGTTTCATTATAGACTTCAACAACCTCCTCTTCATCCGAATCCTGCTTGTCACTAGTCTGCGTAGCCTTCTTCTCCACTCGACCCACAGTGATACCTCCCTGATCTCCATTATCGTCCTTAAGGACATCAAATGGGTTAGACGTTGAAAACTGGTTCGAACTCCTCAAGGACTGTTTTGGTTTAGGTTTGATAATTGGTCTATAAACTAACTTGGGTTTCTGATTTTTCATGTGGAGGCCTTGGTTGTTAGCTTTCTTCTTTTTGGAACCTACAACCTGAAAATCATCACCCATCTTTCCAAATTCCCCATTCGAAACAACCTATGGGTTCTTTGGGCACGAGCTATCTTCATGACCAAACACACAGCAAGAAGAACACCTTAAAGGCTCCCAATCATATTCAATTTTAACCTTCACCTTTGAATAACCATTACCATCTAAAGATGGAATTGCAACAGTAACACTCCTCTTTAAATCAGCCCCCGCCTGAACTTCAATAAGAGCCCTAGCATAACTACTTCTACCCCAAGACTCAGCAACTTGGCCCTCCCTTTTTGAAACGAGCTATCTTGATTCCACAAAAAATTTCTCATTCTAGCTTCTAAGTCATGAGTCGCCCGAGATGGTAAGATAAAGACCGAAGACCAGTAAATATGCATAGAAGAAAGGACCGCCACAATAAGCTGCAACCGCCCTGCAAATGAAAGCAGCTTGTTCTTCCAGTTCGAAATACGTTTCTCTAATTTTTCAACCAAGACACTACAGTCCTTATAAAGAAGTCTTGTGGAAATAAGCGGAACCCCCAAATATCTAACCGGAAGGGAGCCCTCCACAAAAGGCATAACATTAAGAATAGCATTCTTCACATGTTGAGGGACATTGCAAAAGAAGACCGTGCTCTTTTGAACGCTAGGAACCAAACCAAACATGTTAGTAAACTTTGAAAGAGACGCCATAATGCACTTAGCGGAGCTAACATCCCCTCTTGCAAACAGGAAAAGGTCATCCGCGAAGCAAAGGTTCACAATCTGCTGTTTCTCACATCTGTTATGAAACCTAAACGAGGCATCTATCTTGGTCTCATGTTGTAAAATACCCGTCAAAATCTCCATAACAAGCGTAAAAAGATAGGGGGATATTGGGTCCCCTTGTCTTAAACCTCGTTTACCTCTAAAGTAGCCATGAATATTACCGTTAATACAAACAGAATACGTTGGCGAAGACACACAAAGCATAATCCAATTCACCATCTTAACGTCTAAACCAACCCCAAGCAAAACACTTCTTAGGAATCTCCAATCAACAGTATCATAAGCTTTTTGGATGTCAACTTTAAACGCACACCAAGGGGGACTAACATTCCTATGATAATTGTGCATAAGTTCCTGGGTAAGTAAGATGTTGTCCGAAATTTTCCGACCCGGGACAAAAGCCGACTGATTGATGTTGATAATCATATTTAGTGCTACTTTAAGACGATCTGCAAGAATCTTACTGATACACTTATAAAGAACATTGCAACACGCTATAGGACATTTTCTCAAAGATGTTTTGATTGGGTTCGGTTTTCACCAAAAGATGGTTCGTTGGATCATGCTATGTGTTTCTACTACTACGTATTCGGTTTGTGTTAATGGGGAAGTTCATGGGTACTTTAAGGGTAATCGGGGTCTACGGCAAGGTGATCCGGTCTCTCCTTATTTGTTCACGTTGGTTATGGAGGTGCTCACGGCGATCCTTCAACATTCGGTAAGGATTGACTCTTCATTTAAATTCCACAATAAGTGTGAGCGTCAGCGTATTATTAATCTTTGTTTCGCGGACGATTTGTTTATATTCGCGAAAGGTGAGATTGCTTCGGCCAGATGCATTATGAAGTCCCTTGATTCGTTTTCGAAAATGTCTGGTTTGTCGCCTAATGTGCAGAAAAGTACAGTGTTCTTCTCAAACGTGCCTTCTTATGTGAAAAATGCTATTTTGAATATTATGCCGTTTAAGGAGGGTTTTTTACCTGTGAAGTATCTTGGTGTGCCTCTTATATCTTCTAGGTTGCTCCATAAGGATTGTTATGTGCTGGTGGAGAAACTGGAAAAACGGATATTACATTGGAGGAATAAATTGCTCTCATTTGCAGGCAGGTTGCAACTGATTATTTCTGTGTTGTCTTCCATGCACATATACTGGTCGTCTGTTTTCATATTACCTTCTCGGGTAACTCTTCAGTTGGAGGCTTTGATGCGGAATTTTTTATGGTCCCATGACAGTGCGTTTCAAAAAGGGCGGGCTAAAGTGACGTGGAATTCGGTTTGTGTTCCTAAGTATGAAGGTGGCTTAGGTATTCGTCGGATTGGGGATGTTAACATGGCTCTCATGACAACTCATATTTGGAGTATTCTTACGAATCGTAGATCCTTGTGGGTTGAATGGGTTCACTCGTACAGGCTTAAAGGTAAGAGTTTTTGGGCGTGTAGAGTTCCGTCTTCATGCTGCTGGTCTTGGAGAAAGTTGCTTCAGATTCGGCCGATTATAAGGAAGTTTATATGGACCGAGATTGGTAATGGGGTGAATACTTCAGCATGGTTTGATTGGTGGAGTGAGTTAGGGCCTTTGGATGCTATCATTTCTCCTAGAGTCATTGCTAACGCGGGGTTTGATATGGGTTCTAAAGTGTCGGTCCTTTATTCTTCTAATTCATGGAATTGGCCGAATGAATGGAGGGTTTCCTATCCGGGTCTTAATCAGCTTGATCAGCTGAGTTTGGTGCCGAATAAACCGGATAAGCTTATGTGGCGGTATGGTGACAACTTGTTTGATTTTTCTTCCTCGCGTGCTTGGGATTCGGTTCGTCATCAGGCTGGGGAGGTTGATTGGAGTCGTATTGTTTGGTTTCCTCAATGCATTCCCCGTCATGCGTTTTTAATGTGGCTTATCATGAGGCGGAAGTTGCTTACTCAAGATAAAATCTTGTCTTGGGATTTTTCACGTAGGAAGAATATGAACATGATGTGCTGTTTGCTTTGTTATGCCAACCATGACTCGCATAGTCACCTTTTCTTTGAATGCAAATTCTCTACTGAAGTGTGGCATAAGGTTAGGCTGAAAATTGGTATGGTCTCGGTTCAACCTAAATGGAATGACATTTCTAACTGGTTGATTGAGCATTCCAAACCAAAAACGGTTGCTGGGTTCGTAGCTAGATTGGTAGTCGCGGCTTCTGCTTACTTTATTTGGCAAGAGCGAAACTCGAGGTTATTCAAGAATCAATTGCGGCCTCCGGAGACTATAAGTGATATTGTTATTCAACAAGTGCGGTACAAGTTGATGGGAGCGAAGCTGAAGAATTGTGTCAATGTCCGAAGGCTTCTAGAGGATTGGGGTATTGATGGCTCAGGTTTATTTGAGATGGCAGCTGATTAAGGGTTTTTGTGTTGTTTGATCTAGTTTTTTAGACTAGTGGCCGTTTGTTTCTGTTTTTGTTATAGGTTGTTCTTGTTTGGTTTGGTTGTACATTCATAGGGCATGTCCTATGTTTGAACTAGTGTAGGCTTTCTACACTACTTGTTCTATTTGGTTGTGAATTTATAAAATCACCGGGGTAACCCTTTACCCAAAAAAAAAACACGCTATAGGACGATAATCAGTAACACTAGAGGGGGTAGCAATTTTCGGCACTAGAACAATGAGAGTATGATTTAATTCGCGCAATAGTTTTCCAGTGGAAAAGAAATCAATAATTGCATTTGAAATATCCTCCCCTACAACCGACCAAGCACCCTTGAAAAAAGCCGAAGAATACCCATCCGGACCTGGAGCTTTGTCAGTGCCAATCGAAAACATAGCCCTTCGAACCTCATCCGCCGTTACCTGATGCACCATATGGCTAGCAACTTTGGGATCCAAGACATTAGTAAACAAATCAGCCGACGGAGAGAGAACGATGTCACCCTGACAACCCAAAAAGTTTTCATAATGTTGAACTAGAGCAAGAGGAACCTTCTTACCTTCATACGTCATACCACTCGAGTCCTTGATGATATCAATCCGACTACTATGATTTCTAGTTTTTAGAGATGAGTGAAAAAAAAGCCGTGTTCATGTCTCCTGCTTGTAACCAATCCACTTTTGATCTTTGCTTGAGAAAACGTTCCTCATCCAAACAAGCTTCCTGGTAATCTCGCGTAATAGAGGACTCTTCGGCCCGTAACTCTACATTCAACGGGTCCGCATCAATAAGACTTTGAATACCATCCAACTTAGTTCTAAGCTAGTTAACCTTCTGATGTAAGTTACCCTGTTTGAAAAGAAGAGCTCTAAGAGGAGTTTTGAAGTTTCTTGACAACCCGGAATTGATGCACACCGTCTACATTAAGCTCCCAAGACCTTTTAACAATATCCAGAAACTCTGGCTTATGGATCAAAAAGTTAGCAAACTTAAATGATCTACGTTTACACACCTCAGCTTCCGGGATTTTAAGGATGCAGGGGCAGTGATTCGACAACCTGTACGGGTGAAAAATAGCGACCGAACTAGGAAAATCAACTACAAACTGAGTATTCCCCAAAAATCTATCAATCTTCTTTAACAAACCCACACCCTCCTTCGGTTTTTGGTTCCATGTATAATGAAGCCCCGAGCGATTAATATCAAAAACTTCAATATCATCAACACAATTCTGAAACTCCCTCATACTAGCCGAAATCGAAGACGTTCCCAAAGATTTATCTTCAATATTTAGAGCCGAGTTAAAATCACCCATAATAATCCACGGTTGGTTACCAACCAACACTTTATGCATAGAAAGTTGTTGCCATAAATCCCTTCTGGAAACGTAATAGTTAGCCGCATACACTATCGAACAAAAACACCATCTTTTTGTCAGTCTTGAATTGAATCTGGACATGCATGACCTGAGAAGTTTGATTCATAACCATAACCTCAAACACATCCGGATTCCAACCAATGATAATTCTAGTACCTTTATCACATTGGCCTCCATTAGACGTCCAATCCCAATTACGAAAAACAGATTTACATACTTTGAGAAGGTTACCCACATCAACATGGGACTCTAAAATCGCACAGAAACTCAGATTATTTTCTTTGACAATCTGTCGAACCTCCTTTTGTTTCAGAGGGCGGTTCAACCCCCTTATATTCCAGGATGCTAGACTAATCATCAATAACTTGTTGGTTAGGAGTGCTTGCCCCTGTATTAGTAATCGGCTTCTGAGCCCCTTGAAGCATAAAATCATTCGTTTCATTATACACCTCCGTAACCTCATCATCATCCGAATCTTCAAACCCATCGTCTCCTCCCTTAATATTCCCATCCTTAGCATCCGTATCCATATCATTCAGTACATCAACAGGGTTAGTGGATACGAAACTATTCCCGGTTTTCACTATTTTGGTCTCACCTTTCGGCTTCGACACCACAGGCCTGTACTCAAACTTAGATTTCTGCTTGTTAACTTGTATCCCATTCTTCTTAGCAGCCTTTTTGCCATAGACCCCTATGTATCCATCCTCATCAATAACAGGAGCCTTCTTAGCCGATCCGCTTCCTTGATACAAATTATTACGAGTTTGATTGTCATGCACGGGTTTTCCTACTCTCTTCGGTTGCTTCGGACAAAACTCATTAGAATGACCAAAAACACAGCAACTAGCACATCTATGAGGACTCCATTCATACTCAACATACATGGTCTCCTTAACAAACACCTCCCCCTCTGGTTCCGGTATAGCTATAGTAATCTCCTCTTTAAAATCAGTATCAGCGAAAATTTCAATCAATGCTCGAGCATAACTACTCCTACCCCATACCTCGGTACACATTGACGTAGTAAAAGTATCCAGCATCTTAGGTTCACCAATGGTTGTGGCCACTAAGCTGAGTCCATCTTCGGTATACGCCGCTAGAGGAACTTCATGAATTTTTACCCAGACTTGAACCTTTTTCACCTCCTTTTTTTCCAGCTTAGTCGTTGGAGTCCAAATATTGAGGAACAAAGGTTGAGACCTGATTATCCAAGGACCCGCTTTTAGAGCATTCAACATACCTACTTCATCATTAAATTTGAAAAAGAAAAAACAGTTTGCATTCATCATAGATTTTTCTAATCCATACTTTTTCCAATTAATCCGCACAAAGTACTCAACCACAGGAAAAGCAACTCGGTCTCCCAGAAAATACCCATAAAGAGTGTTAGCCAATTTATTCTGCACTACCCGAACTGATTCCTTTGGCAAGACTACATCACAACCTTCATGCATAACTGAACTAGCCAGAGTGCGAAAGTTAACCTTCTTAGCCTTGTCTGCTAGAACCGAATCTGCATATGACATGGACGAAGACGTGGCCCCATATTCATGTTGACTCCCTTGAAGCCCTTCTCCTCTATTCGGAATGTTTCCCAAACCCAAAGTTTCTGATTGCACTTTTTCCACATTCACCGGAACCGTAATCTTTGTAAGTTCGTCAATAACATTAAACTTCTTTGGATCAGATTCAGATTGAGGCATTTGCACTGTACCTCTCCTGGGGAGCAACGGATTACCATCAATATTCACTACACGACTAGCCAAGCCCTTGAACGATAATGGGGGTTTACCCCGATCACCCTTTGCAGTGTCACCCGGTTTGTAACGTTCATCCATTATAAATACGTCAACTCTCTTGTAAAAACAAAACAGCAGACAACCATGCACACGATACCACAAATACCAAATCCGCAACAAACGAACAACGAAAATAAGAAAAACCCTAATCCTTTAAACCCTAGAATCAAAACCTCAACCCTTGATCGATTAAACTCGAGTATCAATCTAGCTAAATTAATCTCAGTTAACCGCAATCAATAACAACAAGGTTAATAAATCAGGGTTTCGGAAGTAATCACTAAGGCAGCGAATGAACGAAAATAAAAGAAAAACCCTAGTTTTAGATTGATCCCTAATGCTAACTAGTTCGTTATAACAGTCTGTTTTCTCTCTAACCCTAGGCAATCTTGATTCTTCACGAATTCCTTGATTCTTCTTTGTGTTCTATTGTATAACAGTCTGTGATTGGAGTTTGATTCTGTCAAATCTCTATAACGAACTTGTTAGCAATTGTGATCATATTCGAATTAGGGTTTTTTCTTTTCTTTTTGTTCAATCGCCTCCTTAGTGTTTAATTTGATATTCTGACTTATTAATCTGATTGTTTTTGATTGCGGTTAACTGAGATTAATTTAGCTAGATCGAAAACATTGGATTAATCGGTTAAGGGTTGAAGATTAACATTAGGGTTCATCGGATTAGGGTTACTTGGTGGCTGCATGGTTTTTTCGTTTGATTGAGTTCTACGTTTTTGTTGTGCATGGAGAGAAAAAATGATACGGGATTGGAGGATTTAGGGTTTCAGGCGTTCACTGAAAAGCTGCATGGAGATATTTTTATCTCTAAAACCAATGCTATGCCGTCGAATCCTCAGGAGGGGCGTTCCAATCTTCATTCGTTTATGAACAGTCTAGATGCTAAGTCTTTGAAAATTGATGGAAATCCGTTACTGCCGAGACGAGGAGTAGTCCAAAATGAGCCGAAAATGATTAATATCATTGACGAATTGGAAAAGGTGACTGTTCCAGTTCAGGAACCAAGTGGTTTCGCAGATCGGAATTTGGAGGAGGAAACTGGTAACAAGCAGGATAGATCAATGCCATTCTCCTATGCTGAAAAGCTTCAAGCGAATGTGCGGAACAGAAAGGAAATTAACTTTCGTCTGATGGAGCCGTTGGAGACTCGAGAGGATGCTGATGTGGTCATTCCTAAAGAGGTAGTTAAGAAGGTCCAAGATAAGTTTGATAATGTCCTTTATGGTTATTTCCTAGGAAGTAGATTGCCATTCCCTGTAGTAGAATATTATGCAAAGAATGTCTGGGCAAAGTTTGGTTTTTCAAAGCTCATGATGAATTCCAATGGCTTCTTCTTTTTTAAGTTTGATTCTAATGATGGTCTGATGAAAGTGCTGGAAGGGGGGCCATGGTTGATAAGGAAAGTCCCATTATTTCTAAACATATGGTCTCCTAAGGTTAGTCTGAAAAAAGATGGTATCAAATCTGTTCCTGTTTGGGTAAAATTGCATAATGTGCCGATTTCGGTATACACAGATGATGGTTTAAGTTTGCTGGCTTCTAAGTTGGGGGTTCCAAAAAGATTGGACTCTTATACGGCGGATATGTGTGCTGAGAATTGGGGTAGGAGTAGTTATGCTCGTGCTATGATTGAGATAAGTGCGGAGAATGATCTAAAAGAACATATTACTCTTGCTATTCCTAAAATGGATGAAGAGGGATATATTATGGAACGAGTGAAAGTGGAATATGAATGGAAACCGTTAAGGTGTGCAACATGTTGTCTATTCGGTCATGATGAGGCTATGTGTAGCAAAGTTGACAAGGGTAAAGCTAAACAGGTGACTGTTGATGATGAAGGTTTTGTTACGGATAAGAGGCGAGTGGCAAAACAATCCTTTCCGCAAAAGAAACAAAAGGCTAGGTTTATGTATAAACCAAAAAGTAACAAATCTGGAGCGAGTACTTCTGGAACAAAAAATGATGGTCAGGCTAAGAGTGGGATGCCAACGGTGAAAGTGGCTAACTCATTTCAGGCTTTAGCTACGGATGAGGATGGAGATGTAGAGGGACCGAGGGATGCCAGTGATTCTGTTCGAGTGGAAAGAGTTAAGGAGAAGATCACATTGCCGAGTGAGGAGGTTCTAGAGACTATCCCTACGGAAATGTCAAAGTTTATGGCTGGAAATTCAAATAACAGCAATCCTGAGGGGGCAAGCACTCCCGGATCAATGGGTTTACATGGGTAGTGTGGCGTCTTGGAATATAAGGGGTTTGAATCGTCCCCTGAAACAAAACGAGGCCCGTCTTCTTATTGCTGAAAATCAGCTTTCTATTTGTGCTATTTTGGAAACTCATGTGAATGTGAATAATTTAGTGAAGGTGTGCAATGGTGTTTTTCGAACTTGGAATTGGACGTCCAATGGGGGTTTATGTCAGCGAGGTACCAGAATTATCTTGGGGTGGAATACGGATGATGTTGATCTCATGGTGCTATCTCAGTCAGATCAGGTTATTCATGCTCAGGTTCGTTTAAAAGTGGATTCCAAAACTTTTCTTTGTTCCTTTGTCTATGCGGAAAACAAATATCAAGACCGTCGAGTTCTTTGGGAGGATTTATGCAATCATAATGGCTTTGCTTGTGATAAGCCGTGGGTGGTCTTGGGGGATTTTAATACTGCTCTCAATATGGAAGATTCATTACATGGCCCTTCAAAACACACCATAGGTATGAAAGATTTTTATGATTGTACTCAACAAGTGGAGATTATGGATATTCAAAGTCATGGTTTACATTATACCTGGAACCAGAAACCTAAAGAGGGTATTGGAGTGCTTAAAAAGATTGATCGTGTTATGAGTAATGTGAAGTTTATGGATATGTTTCCGGATGCTTATGCGTTGTTTAAGCCTCCTCGTGTTTCTGATCATACTCCTTGTGTGCTGAAGTTACCGTTTATTACTCGCAATAAAGTGAAGCCTTTTAAGTTTCCAAATTTTCTGACCACAAAGGAGGAATTTAGACAGTATGTTACTACTGAATGGGCTAAAGATATTCAGGGTTATGCCATGTTTTCTGTTGTTAAGAAGATGAGAAACCTGAAACCATGTCTTCGTAAACTCCTCCATCAACAAGGTAACCTTCATGATAAGGTTTGTCGGCTGCGTAAAGAACTTGATGATATCCAGCAACTGGTTGATGCTAATCCGTTTGATGTGCACATCCGAGACACGGCTGCAAAGTGTCTTAGTGATTACCAGGGGGCAGCATATGATGAAGAGTGTTTCTTAAAGCAAAAGTCCAAGGTTGAGTGGTTATGTGCTGGTGACGCTAATACTTCCTATTTTCACAATTGTGTGAAAAGTAGGAATGCGAGAAACAAAATTAGCTGTATTAATGATATGCATGGAAATAGGTATGAAGGTGAGAATATTCCAGGAGCTCTTGTTGATCATTACTCGATCTTCTTAGGCACGGAGCATTTGGTTTCCAGATTTGATGAAGGGGATTTGTTTCTTAATACGCTGACTCAACAAACGGCTGACCATATGGTTAGACAGGTGACGCGTGAGGAGGTTAAACAGGCAATGTTTGGCATAGGAGAAAATAAGGCCCCTGGTCCTGATGGATACACGTCGGCATTCTTTAAACATGCTTGGGATATAGTTGGAGAACAGGTTTCGAATGCAGTGCTTGATTTCTTTGAGAATGGTAAGCTTTTAAAACAAGTTAATCACACTATTCTTGCTCTGGTGCCTAAGATGGAGACTCCTAATTCGGTGCTTGATTACCGCCCTATCTCTTGCTGTAATGTTCTTTATAAGTGCATTAGCAAGATAATCACGGACAGAATTAAGGGGAGTTTGGATAAACTGGTCAGTATAAATCAGTCGGCTTTTGTTCCGGGCAGGAAAATTTCAGATAATATTCTTCTTACGCAGGAATTGATGCACAATTATCATCTTAACAGAGGCCAACCGAGGTGTGCTTTTAAGATTGATATTCAGAAAGCGTATGATACGGTAAACTGGTCGTTTCTTGAATCTATTCTACACAAGTTCGGATTTCACCAAAAAATGGTTAATTGGATTATGACTTGTGTAACTACGGTGTCCTATTCTCTAAGCATCAATGGGGAGTTGCATGGTTATTTTGCAGGGAAACGTGGGCTTAGACAAGGGGATCCGATGTCCCCTTATTTGTTTACCCTAGTCATGGAGGTTTTGTCTCTTATTCTTCAGCAGCATGCTTCGAGCTCTTCATTTAAATTTCATGCTCATTGCTCTAAGCAGAAGATTATAAACATTTCGTTTGCAGATGATTTGTTCCTATTTTCTCACGGTGATTGTGTCTCGGTGAAGCACTTAAAAGAGGCTTTGGAAAAGTTTACTCAGATTTCGGGCCTGGTTCCCAGTTTGCCAAAGAGTACTGTTTTCTTCAGCAACGTCACGCGTTCTTTGAAAGATCAGATTTTAAATGTTTTGCCTTTTCAAGAGGGTTCGTTGCCTGTGCGGTACCTAGGAGTCCCGTTGATTTCAACGAGACTAGCTGCTAGAGACTGTAAAAATCTTATTGAGCGTATGGATAGACGAATAGATAACTGGAAGACTAAATCCTTGTCGTTTGCAGGAAGACTTCAGTTAATCAACTCGGTTCTTGCAGCAATGTATTCTTATTGGGCGTCAGTCTTTATGCTTCCTTTGAGTATTATAAAAGACTTGGAGAAAAGGTTAAGAAGATTTTTATGGAATGGTGGTATTCAGGGGCCGGTTCGTGCTAAAGTGGCATGGAAAGAGGTGTGTACTCCGAAAGATGAGGGTGGTTTAGGTATTCGTAGTATTATGGATGCTAATAAAGCTTTCCTGACATCTCATATCTGGAGCATAATTACTAATCGGTCTTCTCTTTGGGTTCGGTGGATTCATTCTTACAAGTTAAAAGGTATTAATTTTTGGGAGGTTCAGTGCCGGGGTAATGTTACTTGGGGTTGGCGGAAGCTCCTGTCCATTCGATCTAAAGTGCGTCCTTTCTTTTGGAAGACTATTCAGAGTGGTTGCCAAACTAATGCGTGGAGTGACAATTGGTGTACATGTAGCCCGCTTCGCTCGTTTATTACTCCGCGGAATATTGCTAGAGCTGGTTTTTCTCTAAACGCAACGGTGGCGGACCTTGTAGCTGAAAACGGGCAATGGAAATGGCCTCAGGCATGGTATGATATCTACCCGGTTCTTATAGATATTCATACTCTTCAACTTATGCCTGATATGGAAGATCGGTTTCGTTGGAAAGATCTGGAAGGCAATTTACAGTTCTTTACAACATGGGAGGTTTGGAATAACTTACGGTATAGACATCAAAAGGTAGCTTGGGTTAATTCGGTTTGGTTCAGTCAATGCATTCCTAGACATTCCTTTCATTTGTGGTTGGTTATAAAGAATAAGTTAAAGACGCAAGATAGGATATCTATTTGGGAAGCGGGTAGTGCTACTAATCTTCGGCTCATGTGTTGTCCCTTATGCAACTATAATCGTGATTCTAGGGATCATCTCTTTTTCCAATGTTCCTATGCTTCAGAGGTTTGGGGCTTGGTTAGGAATATGGTTGATATGGGGAATGTTAATGATACATGGTCTTCGATTATGCAGTGGATGGAGCTTAATGCTACTTCTAGAACTCTTGAACATATAGTTTGCAATATTCTGGTGGCAGCTACCACGTATTTTATATGGCAAGAAAGGAACAACCGTTTATTTTCTCAAGTACGGAGGAATACTAATGTGCTTTCGAAGATTATTTTAGATACAGTTCGCCTTCGGATTATGGGATTCAGAGTTGGTAGTGATCCAAAGCAAAAGAAATTATTGGATAAATGGCTGATCTCGAAGAAGAATTTGGATATCGATCCGGGCTAGTGTGGTTGTAGTCTTCTAGCGATTCGTTCTGTGTGCTGGGTTGTGTCTTTTCTCTGGTTGTTTGTTTTGTGGCTTTGTTTTTGTTGAATCTTGTTTGGTTTTTTTTCTGTTTCCTAGTCTTGGTATGCCAAGTCTAGTAGCGTGTATCGATGTATTGATGCACCCTGTTTTGTATTGGTTGGTTGATATATAAAATTCACCGGGGTAACCCTTTACCCAAAAAAAAACTAGTTCGTTATAGAGTTTTGAACGATCAAAACTCTAATCACAGATTGTTATGCAGAAGATCACAAAGAAAAACAAAGGATTCATGATGAACTGGAATTCGCCAAAAGGAGAGAGAGCATAGGGTTCCGGTGCCGGAGTTAACAGGTTGGTGTTGCTGCGCATTTCGTTTCGAATGTCAAAATTGGAATTGGACTTCGAATGCTGATTGTTGTACAAAAGGAACAAGAATAATGGTGGCATGGGATGTTAATATGGTGGATGTGATGACTCTAGCCCAAACGGACCAGGTTATCCATACACAGATTGTTTTTAAGATGGATGGTAAGTCCGTGTTTTGTTCCTTTGTCTATGCTGATAACTATTACAATGTGAGGAGGGATCTGTGGCATAACCTTTGTGTTCACCAATCTTTTGTGCATGATAAGCCATGGGTGATCATGGGAGACTTCAATGCGTCTTTATTTCATGAAGATGTAGTGCAGGGGACGTCTTCGTTAAGTATCAGATCAAGGGAATTCAAAGAGTGTGTTGAGAGTATTGGGGTTTTTGATGTTAATAGCAATGGCCTGCACTTCACGTGGTCGAATAAGCAGAAAAAATGGTAATGTTCATCTTGTTGATGTGTTTCCAATGGCAGCTGCTTTTTTCCTCCCATATCGGATTTCTGACCACTCTCCATGCATTCTAAAATTGCCAAACATTACTAGGGATAAGCCGAAACCTTTCAAGTTTGTAAACTTGGTGGCGGATAAGATGGGTTTTTTGGATGAGGTCAAACGGGTGTGGTGTAATGATATTCCGGGGCACAAAATGTTCCAAGTTGTCAAGAAGTTGAAGTACTTGAAAACCCCGATGCGTAAACTATTCTTTCAGCAAGGTAATTTGCATGAGAAGGTTAAGATTGCTAGAAAAGAGTTGGAAGATTGTCAGCGTGCAATAGATGTTAATCCGGATAATGATGGGTTACTTAATCAACATGGTATTTTGCTTACGAAATATAAGGAAGCGGTGCATGATGAAGGGGTTTTTCTAATGCAAAAAGCGAAGGTTGAATGGCTCAAGCATGGCGACTCGAACTCCAAGTATTTTCATAATGTTGTTAAAGCCAAGAATCACCGGAGTAAAGTGTTCGCGGTTCGGGATTCTGCGGGTACGCTTCATGAAGGAGGTTCAGTCCCACAAGTTACGGTGGACCATTTTTCAAAGTTCTTTGGAACTGCGAATAACATAGGTGCGGCCCCGACTCCGGATTTGTTCCAGAAGGTTTTAACGCGTGATCAAGCTTCTCATATGGTTCGACGGGTGACTGATGAGGAAATTAAAATGGCTATGTTCTCGATTTCGGGTAACAAAGCCCCGGGGCCCGATGGTTTCACCTCGGTATCTTTTAAAAAGTCATGGGACATTGTGGGTAAAGATGTTTGTCAGGCGATTCGGGATTTTTTTGCTAATGGCCAGCTGCTGCAACAACTTAATCATACGATCATCTCGCTTATACCTAAGGTTCCTACACCCTCGTTAATTACGGACTATAGACCAATCTCATGTTGTAACACGTTATATAAGTGTATAAGTAAGATTATCACGAATCGTAATAAGGAAGGGTTGTGTGGTATCGTGAGTATCAACCAGTCAGCTTTTGTTCCAGGTAGGAGGATACAAGATAATATTCTTCTAACTCAGGAGCTTATGCACAACTATCATCGGAATGTGGGTCCGCCTAGATGTGCTTTTAAAGTCGACATACAAAAAGCGTACGATACTGTAGACTGGGATTTTCTTCGGCACACCTTGATGGGGTTTCGCTTTGATAATCAAATGGTGAAGTGGATTATGGCGTGTGTTACGTCAACATCGTTCTCCTTATCCATGAATGGTAATCTTTTCGGTTATTTTAAAGGTAAGAGAGGGCTTCGTCAGGGAGATCCCATGTCTCCTTGTTTACGATGGTGATGGAGGTTCTGACATTGATCCTGCAAAAACAAGTCTCGCTTTCTTCGGAGTTAGATTCCATAGCAAGTGTGAAAATCAACGGATAATAAACATTTGTTTTGCGGATGATCTATTTTTATTTGCTAGAGGTGACCATGGTTCAGCTAAGGTTATTCTTGAGGCCATTAACGGTTTTAAAAACATGTCAGGTCTAGTGCCAAGTATGAGCAAGAGTACCGTGTTCTTTGCTAATGTTCCGAATAGTGTGAAAGACCAAATTCGAAGCATCATGCCGTTTGAGGAGGGCCAGCTACCGGTTCGTTATCTTGGTGTTCCTCTTATTTCGTCTCGGCTCTCATTCAAGGATTGTAATCGGCTAGTTGAAAATATGGAAAGACGTATAACTGATTGGAAGAGTAAATGCCTTTCTTTTGGTGGTAGGCTTCAACTAATTCGATCAGTTCTCTCCTCGTTGCACATATATTGGGTGGCGGTTTTCACTCTCCCAAAACGTATTATTTATGAGTTGGAAGGCAAGATGAGGCGTTTTCTTTGGGCTCGGGGTAATGATATTAAAGGCAAAGGAAAAATGAGATGGGAGAGAGTTTCGTTGCCTAAAAAGGAAGGTGGTTTGGGTATCCGTAGTATAGTGGATATGAACAACGCGCTTATGGTAGCTCATATATGGAGTCTTCTCACAATGAGGGAGTCGCTTTGGGTTAAGTGGATGCACTCATATCGTATTAGGGGCCGAAACTTTTGGGACATCCCGTTGCGAGGTAATGTTACTTGGACTTGGAGGAAGTTGTTAAGTCTTCGGCCTATTGTTCAGCAACATTTTTGGAACAAGATTGGTGATGGTACGCAGACATCTATGTGGTTTGACAAGTGGGATGCCATTTGTCCGTTGAGCTCTTTCATTACTCCGAGAGCTATTTCAAATGCGGGATTCACGTTAAGTACGAAGGTAGCGGATGTGTATAGCCAAGGGGAGTGGGGATGGCCTGATCAGTGGATTACCCGTTACCTGATCCTCCAAAATATGCAGCATTTTGACCTTCGGCCATGTAGTGACAAAGTGGTTTGGAGATCTTCTACAGGGAAGGAGTTCGAGTATAGTGCTTCATGCGTTTGGAATGATATTCGGACCTCTCAGAATGAAGTTCCATGGTCAGCTATGGTATGGTTTCCGCAATCTGTTCCGCGCCATTCTTTCTTCATGTGGCTATTGGTCAACAAGAAATTAAAGACGCAGGATATTATGGCTAGTTGGCTTTCTTCGGGTAATATGAACTTTAACTTGATGTGCTGTTCATTGTGTACTTCGGGACCGGATTCACACGAACACCTATTCTTTGAATGCGCTTATGGTACTCAGGTTTGGAATGGAGTTAAGGATATAGCGGGCTTAAGTGTTGTTACTAATTCATGGGATAACATCTATAATCATCTAGTGCAGTTCGGGGAATCTAAGAATGCTAGGCATGTGATTGGCAAGTTGGTTGTCAGTGCGGCGGGTTATTTTGTTTGGCATGAGAGGAATGCTCGGTTGTTTTCGTCCAAGAAAAGAAGTACTACTCGGCTAACAGAAATTATTTTAGCTACCGTTAGGATGAAACTTCATACAATGCGGTTTAAAAGAACAAGTCAAGTGGAGAGTATTTTACAAGAATGGAGTCTGCCGCGTGGGCTGGTGGTTGAAGATGATGATTGTGGTTAAAATTGTTGTGTTATGTTCTGACTAGCGTGTGTGTCTAGTCTTGTTTGCTTTGTTACTTGTTTGTTTTTGGTTTACTCTGGTATGGCATGTCATACTAGAGAACTGGGGATTGCTTTTTTCCTCACTTGTTTTTATTGGTTTGATGTTATAAAATTCACCGGGGTAACCCTTTACCCAAAAAAAGAGTTTAGATGATTGTCAACAAGCTATTGATGTCCCATGAGTACGAATTTAGTGGAGCAGCATACGCAGTTACTTAAAGATTACATGTCGGCGGTCCGTGACGAAGCTTTATTTTTGCAACAAAAATCCAAGGTTGATTGGCTTGCTTTGGGCGATATGAATACCAGGTTTTTTCATAATGTTGTTAAAGCTAGGAATCACCGAAGCAGAATCTACTCTATTAGGGACGCCAATGGCACTCTTTTTGAAGGGGGGATGGTGCCGCAAGCTTTAGTGGATCATTATTCGCGGTTCTTTGGAGGCATGGGTAATATTAATAAGGATCCGTCTCCGGATCTCTTTACTAATGTCTTGACTAATTCGAAAGCTGAACACATGGTGCGAGAGGTTACGGATGATGAGATAAAAAAGGTGATGTTCTCTATAGCTGGGAATAAAGCTCCTGGTCCGGATGGGTATACTTCTATCTTTTTTAAAAGGGCATGGCATATTGTTGGGGTTGATGTTTGTCGAGCTATAAAGGATTTCTTTCTCAATGGAAGATTACTTCAACAACTTAACCATACCATTATATCACTGATTCCGAAAGTGAGTACTCCGTTGCTTGTTACTGATTATTGACCGATTTCATGCTGTAACACGGTGTATAAATGCATTAGCAAAATCATTTCTAATAGGATTAAAGAGGGGTTGGCTGATATTGTAAGTATAAATCAGTCTGCGTTTGTGCCAGGGAGAAGGATATCTGACAATATTCTCTTGACCCAGGAGCTTATGCATAACTATCACCGTAACGTAGGTCCTCCGAGATGTGCGTTCAAAGTGGACATCCAGAAGGCCTATGATACGGTTGAGTGGAGTTTTCTTGAAAAGAGTTTGGTTGGTTTCGACTTTCATGAGAAGATGGTTAAATGGATCATGGCATGTGTGACATCCACTTCTTTCTCGTTGGCAATTAATGGGAATCTGCATGGTTACTTTAAGGGTAGACGAGGATTGCGTCAAGGGGATCCCATGTCTCCATATTTGTTTACTATTGTAATGGAGGTTCTTACACTCATTTTACATAGCCAAGTTATGAATTCTGAAGCTTTCAGGTACCATAGCAAGTGTTAGAAGCAAAAGCTTATTAACTTATGTTTCGCTGATGATTTATTTCTTTTTTCTCGGGGTGATCAACGGTCAGTAAAAGTTATTATGGATGCTCTTAATTTGTTCAAGGATATGTCAGGTCTAGTGCCAAGTATGGGCAAAAGTACGGTTTTCTTTGGTAATGTGGCGGATCCGATTAAGAGTAGTATTCGTACCATTATGCCGTTTGATGAAGGGGTATTACCTGTTCGGTACTTAGGGGTGCCGCTCATTTCATCTAGACTTCAATACAAGGATTGCAAGAAACTTGTTGAGAATATGGAGGCCAGGATTACGGAATGGAGGAATAAGTCCTTATCATTTGCAGGTAGACTTCAGTTGATTCGCTCGGTCCTTTCGTCACTGAATATTTACTAGGCGTCGGTGTTTATCCTTCCAAAGCGTATTATTAAAGAGCTTGAAGATAGGATGAAACGGTTCTTGTGGGCTCAAGGGGATGATATTAAAGGGAAAGCTAAAGTTAAATGGAAATCGGTGTGTGTGCCTAAGCATGAGGGTGGGTTGGGGATCCGAAGAATTGGAGATATGAACAATGCGTTGATGACATTTCACATTTGGAGTGTCCTAACACACAGGGAATCGTTATGGGTTAAATGGATCCATTCTTATCGTCTCCAAGGTAGATCGTTTTGGGATGTACCGGTGAAAAGTAACATCACATGGAGTTGGAGGAAAATGCTGAGCTTAAGACCACATATTCGATGCCATGTATGGACCGAAGTGGGTGATGGTAAGAATACGTTGGCCTGGTTTGATAAATGGGATGATGTATGTCCTTTTCATTCTTTTCTTACTCCTAGATTAATTTCGAATGCGAGATTTAGCATGGAGTCTACACTGTTTGATGTTTTCGGCCAGGTGGGATGGCATTGGCCTACTACGTGGACGAATCATTTTCCGGTTTTAAGGCTATTGAGTGATATCGAATTGGATGTGACGAAACAAGATAAGCTGGTGTGGAAGGATAGGATGGGGACCGTGACTGACTTTGGTACCTCCTCGGTGTGGGATGATATTCGTGCTACTCAGGATGAGGTCCATTGGTCGAATATGGTTTGGTTCTCGCAAGCTATTCCGAGACACTCGTTTATAATGTGGCTGATTGTCAATAAAAAGCTGAAGACGCAAGATTTGATGAGGAGATGGAACACCTCGGGTAACGCTAACTTTAATCTTATGTGCTGCTCGTTATGTACATCAGGTCTGGACTCTCATGAGCATCTGTTTTTTGAGTGTTGCTATGCTTCTAAAGTTTGGGACTGTGTCAAAGGTAGAGCGGATATGGGAGCGATCCCAAACAGATGGAGTGTTATTTTTGACTACTTAGTGGGGATAGCGAATTCGAAGAAGGCTCGGCATGTTATTGCTAAGCTTGTGCTTTGCGCTTCAGCTTACTTCATATGGAATGAACGAAATTGGAGATTATTCTCGACGCAATGAAGGAGTCAGGAGCAGCTGGTCGATGTTATTCTTTCTACTGTTCGGCTGAAGCTTCAATCGATGAAGTTCAAGCAGTCTGTTCATACGGATAGAATCTTGCAAGAATGGGCGTTGCCGAGGGGTCTCATAGTTGCTGATGATGATTGTGGCTAGCTTTTATTTTTTAGTGTTTTGTGTTTGTAGTCATAGCTGATTGGTGTGTTTGTTTTGCGTTGTTTTGACGCTTGTTTACTCTCATTAGGCATGTCTTTCGAGAGAACTGAGGTATGTTTTTGCTCCTCACTTGTTTGTTTGGTTTGGTTGGTATAAAATTCACCAGGGTAACCCTTTACCCAAAAAAAAAACATATTTCTACACTTGATCTAACACTAAAACATGGTTAGTTTCTTTGAAAATCATAACTAAGTAGATCTTATACATAAACTTGGTTTCTTGAGAAAATCATCTTTGAAATCATCCATCTACAAGACTTATATCTTGTTTTAATCATCATTATCCATAAAGTCATCTTTGTTTTCAAGTTCATGTTTCACATAATGGGATGATCATTTTGATTTTTCACAAGATCATCTTCTCACTTGCTAGATCATGTGTTTAATCACAATCTAGCAAGTTTCTTATGATGTTTAACATCATAAACACAAGAAATCAACAATCAAGATTCACACATACACTAAAATAACATAGATTATTTTGATTTTGAGCTTTATGTTAAGGATCATCTTCTTATTCTTTCATGATCTTCATGTTCAACATCTTACATATTCTTTTAACCATCATTATAAGAAGTAAAATGGTGTTATGAGAGTCTTACTACTAGCACAAGGCTAGGGAAGTGATCAAGGATGAAGAAGATGATAAACTTGGTGGTTAAAAGCTCTTGAGAAAGGTCCTTCAACTTCCAATGGCACCAAGCTCCTTAGTTAAGCTCCTAGCACCTTTGTAACACCTTGGAATGGAAGAGATGGAAGTGAAAATGGGTGGTGTAGTGGTGGTGGGTTACGACCGAGACCAAGAGGAGAGGAGAGTGATGAAGTTGATTAGTGTTGTGAAATGAGAGTGGTGTGATCTTATGGTCCATTTAAACAAGCTTCCAACATGTCATTAACTAATGGATCTTGTGTTTCTAAAGGTTCAAGCAAATCATATAAACAAATGAATAAAAATCATGGTGTGGGTCCACCATGTTGGGCCGTGAATGGGGGGGGGGGGTCTTAGTTGGGGTGTAATGGTTAGTTAGGCAAATCTAGTTAGTTTCCAAGTATGATGTTAGAGTTTTATGTGTTATGATGATTTAGAGCGTATTATGATGTTCGGTGACCATAACTAGCTCGGGAATGTTAAAACAATGCTTCTAGTGAAAATTTGGTATTTCGGGTAGTGTCCGGTTGTTCAGTTGGTTACCGGTTCGTTAAGGTGCTAAATTACGCAGTTTAGTGTGCTTTAGGTTCCCTTTTATGACAGTTTTGATTTCCGACACTAGGAAGGTATTCTGGACCTTTAAACCATAATTCTGCATTATATGTTAGAGTTAAAATGCTGAAAATTGCTGATTTGTGTTGTTTTCTGCAGAATTCTGCAGTTTTAGAGTGTTTCGAGCACTTTCCGGCACTTAAATCATCACTAGGAAGGCAGTTTTGTAATCCCTACTTTCCTACACACTATTCTAGTGTAACTCTTGGTTTCGGGCTCATTCTGTGTCTTAACATTATGTCTGCCTGAGTACTGTACTCCCGTCACTACTTCTAATTTGTCTAATAACTGTGCTAACTTTGTTTCGTGCACTAATTGAACCATATGGTGTTGCATGCAATAATGATAAATAATCTTGCAACATGTAATGCACTTGTATGTATATGGCAGCATTCAGAAACTCATTCATGTCATTAATTAAATCAGGCACAGTCGTTAATGCACAAATTACTGTTTAACATTGTATGGAATATGTGGAAAATTGCCAGTTGTCACATATGGTAATAGTGCTTGTGCTTCACGAGCTCCAACAAGATCATTAAAATCTCCATAGATGTCGAATAGAATGCAATGAGGGAGTTGTTGTCACACCCTGGCTTTCGCGGAAGCGTGGATTATTTTGGTGCGACTTCTTAATACCATAGCAACAATCATAACAATGCTATATGATAAAAATACAAGACGTTCATCCATTCATTAAGTTTTAAAATACCACAACATCAGTGTTTGGAAAACTCGATACTTAAAATAATTTTACAAACCATACTTGTCTAAAACGTGTTCATAAGACACAACAAAAGACTTTTAATAAAACGAGGTTTAAGACATGCAACCCGTCCAGGTAAGGGTTACACCTCCCAAACCTACTGCCCTGGATGACGTCTCATTCAACGCAGCTTGACTTATGCATACTTCGCCAGATCCGCCAATTCCCTGAAATACATGTAGTTTGAAAAATCAACATAAAGTTGAGCGAGTTCATGTGTAAGTGAGTATGTATAAATCTTTAAAGTACGTCCCAATGTATAAATCGTTAAAGTACGTCCCAATGTATAAATGTCCCTGGTATGTAGCAATTAAGGAAAAAGATATCACCATTGGGTTGCAAAGCCAATGATATGTGTGAAGTGATGCAGGAAGACTCAAACCTAGCAGATTTTGGTGTCGGGCTCATAGTCACCACAGGGTCCACTCAGCGGACTCAGGAGTGGGGCTCGCTACACCCGAATAGATCTATCACTCATGACCCTCGGTCCTACAACTAGGATTAATGGCCTTTAGTTCCACCTACCCACTCACATGATCCGAACGTCCTAACCCTCCTTAAGCTAACCATACCATGTATAAAAATGTCCTTAATAATTGTAACATGTATTTCACCCCCGAAGTTATAAAACTGAAAACAGTTAAGAGAAAAGGGGGACATGAACTCACTGAAGTGCGTATCCTGTAACGTCAATCTCAAACTCGATCTGCTGCGCGACGACCTACACGTACTAATGTCTATTAGACGAACGGCCGTGCCTTGGCTTAGGGTTTAACATTTTTGGAAAAATAGTTAGGCAACTATTTCGTATTCACACTTCTTAATTATTTTGTAAGTGTATTTCCTTCCCAAGGATGGGGGTATTTATTACACTTTGTAATTCCGAAAAAATATATTTTAAGTCCCACTTAGAAAAATATATTTTAATCAGTTGTCTAAAACATCTTAATTCCAAAATATATATATTTTTCTCAAAAATATTATATTTTACTTCATAATTTTCCCAAAATAATACTCTACCAAAATATACGTATAAGAGTATTTTTCTGAAATATACACAAGTTACGTTTTAGCGCTTCGTAATACAACAATACTTGCGTAAATTAAATATTTATTTTGTGAGAGTTTTAGTATTATTTTGGAGTCGTAATTTTTATGGTGTCATAAGTTATACTATTTTTACCCTAAAAATAATATATCTAGTTCACATAACAAACGAACAATCACACAAGAGTTTTAGTAATAAATATATATTCTAAATATATATTTATCAAATTTTATTTACGAAAATCAACCTCCGGCACTTAGTATTCTTGTAATAAAAATCATGGCGAAGTTTATTTTGAAAATAAATTTAGAAATATATTTGTAAACACTTACTAGAAAAATATTTTCTAAGTGTTGGATTTTTAGGAAAATTTTGCCAGAGTTTCCTTTGTAAACGGAAGCGTCCATGCTTTCTAGCATATCATTTTCTTTTGTAAAATCATTCAATCAATTATCAATCATCAACATACAATCTCTATTTATCAACTTGTCAAAAATAAGCGTAAACCATAAACTTATGAACTTGAAGATTCATAAAAACATGTAGTAACTTGCTAGCACACTTAGTAAGTCTTGTTATCTTTAAAAATGTGATTGGTTCTTTAAAAACTTTATTTTTAAAGAGTTTATATTCTCACAACTTCTAGTCACATTTTCTGAAAATATTTCTTTGTGAAATTTTCTTGTTACACAAGTGTTTCTACACTTGTTTATCCACTAAAAATGGGTTTAGTTTATGTAAGATCCGAGTTTTAACAAAACTCATACTTCTCACTTGGTTCTTTCGAAAAACCACTCATAGATCTTTAGATCTACAAGATTATAACTTATTTTGGCCTTTATTTTTCAAGAAAACTTTCATTTACTCAAGTTCATAGTTATGTGTGGATGATTTCATTATCCTACACATCTTTACTTTCACATCTTGCTAGTTCATGTCTTTAAACATGATCTAGCAAGCCTATGTGATGAACCATAACATTTTTACTAACAAACAACATACAACAAGCATAACAACACAAGAACAACATGATTTCATCTTCATTTTAACCATACTTCATCTCTAGTTAGTTTATACTTCAAGACTTTGTTTATGTTCTTTAGAGTTCTTATATTTTCACCATTCTTTTTTTTTAACCAACAAAAATATGAAGAGTATGAAGATTTTTTTTTTGGGTAAAGGGTTACCCCGATGAATTTTATAAATGAAACAAATAAGTACAAGGGTGTGTCAAAACGACACACCAACTAGACTTGACATGCCAAGCCTAGGACACCTCGCAACACAATCCATAATCCAAAAAAACAACTAAACGAAAAAGACAGCCAAAACAAAGCCCAAACCGAACTCAGACAAGACACGAAG
This sequence comes from Helianthus tuberosus, assembly GCA_030545235.1. Classification (NCBI taxonomy): domain Eukaryota; kingdom Viridiplantae; phylum Streptophyta; class Magnoliopsida; order Asterales; family Asteraceae; genus Helianthus; species Helianthus tuberosus. Next base: position 53,903,453 of record CM060403.1, on the reverse strand, counting down.
AGCTACTAGCCCGTCTATCGTCTTTGATTTCTTCAATCTGCCAGGCCTTGAAGATCCTCTCCCTAGCCGAATTCACGCGAAATCTGAATCCCATCAGCCGCAAACGAACCGAACTTTTAATCTTCTCAGTCAATTGAACAACCGTCCTCTTATTATTATTAAACAATCTGTTATTCCTTTCTTGCCAAATGTAATAAGAAGAGGCGAACTTGTAAAACCCTAACTTTCTCTTGCTAATCCTCGTCTCGATTGCTCTTGCTTATCAGCTTAGGGTTTATGATCGATCCTTAGGTGATATTCAATTGTTCTCGGATTAGGGTTTTGTAGTTAGGGTTTTGTTTTCGGCGCTACTTTCTGTTGTGCTTCTGATTTTCGGCAATACATCTTTAGTATTCTGAAGTTACGGCTCTGATTTCGTTGGTCTGATTTCGGCTTTACATCTGATTTCGGCTTACATCTGATTTCGTTGTTCTGTTTTCGGCGCTATTAAGGTGATTCCAGATTTCGAGATTAGGGTTTTGTATTCGTTGTTTTCTGATTGCGAAGGGGGTGTGGCTGGTTCCTTATTGTTTTAGGGTTTCAGCAGGTTTCTTTATCTTCGATTTTCTTTGTATTGGCTGGTTTGTTGATCACAATCTGTCCGTATGGAGGCCCAAAATGCAGAAAACTCAAATGTGTTTGCCAAAAAAATTAAGAACATTGACGGTAAAACATTTGAGCCAAGACAAACATCATTTTTGGCGACTAGGGTTTCTGAAATGCCGAGTAAGAAGGTATGTTTTATGCTGCCGCTTAATGATACTGAACATGTTATTGGTTGTTCTGATTCTCCTAATCAGAATTATGCGAAAGTCTTTGACAAGAGAAAGGTAGCATTTGTGTTACCGGTGAATGATATTAGTCCTACTCGAGTTCAAAATCTGAATCAAGATGATAATGCTCATGTCCAATCTTATGCGGATGTGGTCCTACATGAACGAATTGAGCAGGGTGATATTAAGAGGGGTGGGGATTCAATTCAGAATCAGAATGAAGATGAAAACACTAGGAAGGCCAATGATGCGGCTATTCAAGTTCCTAAAGTCAATTTTCGACAACTAAACTCAGATGTATCATTGGATGGAGTGGATGTAGTGCTTCCGATTGATTCGGTTCGCCAGGTTAATAACAGGTTAGCAAACACTCTTTATGGTTATTTCCTGGGGGATAGGATTGCATATCCAGTAGTTGAATATTTTGTCAGAACAAATTGGAAAAAACATGGTCTTCAGAAAACTATGATGAATTCAAATGGTTTCTTTTTTTTCAAGTTTGAAGACAGAAAGGGTATGGATACTGTTCTTGAAGGGGGACCTTGGATGATCCGTAACAAACCTATGTTTCTCAACATTTGGTCTCCTACAAACACCCTTAAAAAAGAAGAGGTTAAAAAGGTTGCAGTTTGGGTTAAATTGCATGATGTTCCGCTAGTGGCATATTCTGATGATGGTTTAAGCATGTTGGCTTCAAAAATTGGGTCCCCTGTGCGCCTGGATTCGTATACTAGTGATATGTGTAATGAGGCTTGGGGAAGGAGCAGCTATGCTAGGGCTCTCATTGAAATATCAGCTGATCATGAGTTGAAAGAGGCTCTAACCATGGCTATTCCTGAATTGGATGGGAACAAATATGTTAATGAGACTATTCGGGTGGAGTATGAATGGGAACCTCCGAGATGTGCCCACTGCTGTGTATTTGGGCATGATTCTGAGGAGTGTCCAAAACGCATTCGACCGACAGTGAAACCTCCTACATATAGTCCGAAAGTAGATGAGGATGGTTATACGGAAGTCAAGACAAAGAAGAATGTAAAGAAAAGCGGTTTTCAAGTTAACAATCAAAATCCCAAGTTTGAATATAGACCTGTGGATAAAAAGAAAAAGGCAGTGAGTTCTGCCTACATGAGTGCGCGGAGCACTAGTTCATCCAAGGTTCAAACACATAATTCGTTTAGCGCCCTTGGGTTTGTTGGAGGGAACGGGGATAAAGGGAGACGTGAGCCAAATGAGGAGTCTGATGATGACGAGGTAGAGGTTGTATATGATGAAACGAATGAGTTTATGACATCGGGTACACATCCTACGTCTTCCAGTACAGGGGCAAGCACCTCTCACATAAAGTTGTCTAATGGATAGGTGGCTTCTATTTCATGCTAAGGGGCTGCCAGTTGGTAGCAATTTCATTTTTGACGATGGCGGTTGACGTCTTTTGTTTGTTTTTTCGTTTGTCTACTAGTTAGTCATTATCATGATTGTAGTAGGCTAGATTAAAGTGGTAACTTGGTTTGTTTGGTTTTTGTTTACATATATGGGGCATGTCCTGTATATGAACTAGTGGGGAATTCATCCTCACTACTTGTACTTATTTGGCGGTTGTCTATAATAGAATCACCGGGGTAACCCTTTACCCAAAAAAAACAGTTTACACACAATATGATCTACTCCCTTCTGTTGGGAGTTTCACATGTTTATCAAAGTATTTTATCCATATAAAATAAAAACGCAGCAAAAAATTGTTATTTAAAACATGTTACTTACAATATATAAAACCCATTTTATATGTAAATCCCAATCCCGGATCCATATATGAACATGCATGCTATCAAAATAAAACACAACCATAGAGTGTTTAGAATACTACCTTCCAAGGAGTAAAGGACATAAAGATAATGATGCTTCTTGAACGGTTGCCTTCAAGTGTAGAAGACCTCAAGCTTGTATACCCCAAGCCTTCCAACAAACACCTTATGTTTAGCTAGGATTTCTACACCTATGAACACACTATTGAAACCCTCTTTAAACCATCATGTGGCCGAAAATATGAGAGGATGTAGTAGAGTTCTTGCACTTGATTTATGAACTTGAAAAAACCTACTAGATCAACCATACATGACCCGATTTTTAGAGAGTCTTACACTTGATTTTTTGCAAATGAAAAACCCTCTTGGATGATCATGTTATGGCCGAAATTTTCAGCCATTTTTCTCTAGTATTCTTAAGTTCATCCATGTCCATTTTGTCATCCAAAATGTTTATAAATGTAGAGAGAATCTTGCCACCCATCTTGCCCAATGAATGAGTCTCTAACACATGCACTTGCATGCATTGTTATTGGACCATCATTCTTCCCCAATCAAGGTTCATGCAATTGCATGTAAACTAATTGGCTTAAAAAAATCTAGGGAAGAACACATGTGGGGGGGGGGGGGGGGTGGCGGCCTAGCTTTATTTATAAAAAAATTCAATTTTCTTTTATAAAATAATATAAGTCTTACATATGTATTTTATAACTTTTATAAAATATAACATCATATGCTATAAGACTTATGCTATTTTTATTATGTTATTAAACCCATTAAATAACAAAATAAAATATTCTCTCAAAATAAATTATCCATATAATTTATTAGTTTGTCAAGTGCAATTATTTAGAAAACCAATTTCTAAATATTGTAAGTGTTAATATTTATTTGTTTGATCATATCACAAATAAATAATATTGTAAGTGTTTGTCTAGCTTGTACTTGGGTATGACTCGACTTGGATCATAGCGTACTAGCCACATCAATTTAATATGTGTCTTGGGCATACAGAGTCCAACACCTTCGATCTTGAATGTTGCTCCACCCAAGTTAGAATTGATGACCATGTATTATCCACATTCGCCAAGTTTACCATTGCCTTCACATTATTCCACACTTGAGCCGAGAAATTACATTGAAAAAATAAATGATCACGACTATCCCGGTCGAAGTTACAAAGCGGACAACACATAAGTTTCAGATTTGTTTGACTTCCAGCTTCCCAGACTGCCAACCTATCCTGTGTCTTTAACTTATTTCTGAAAGCCAGCCACATATGAAACGAGTGCCTCGGAATACATTGAGAAAACCAAACCATGTTAGCCCACAAGGCATGATGATCTCTATTTCGAATAGTGTTCCAAACTTGAGCCGATTTGAAATCACCCATCTTACCATCCAAATCTTTCCAAACAAGCCGATCCACTGCATTAGGAGCTAAATTAGGAACCGAAATAGTGATTAAAACCAGAAAAAGATCAAACCAAGCTTGAGGCCATTTCCAGTTACCACTCTGATCAATAACATCCGCAACCGTAGCCTGAAGGTTAAAACCAGCATTAGTAATGGACCTTGGTGTGATAAACGAGCTAAGCGGACTCCCCGTACACCACATATCACTCCACACATTAGTTTGCAAGCCACTCTTTAAAGAAGACCAGATGTGAGGACGAATTATATTTCGGATAGATAAGATTTTCGCCATCCCCAGCTCATGCTCCCCCGGCAAGGAACCTCCCAAAAGTTTCTACCTTTAAGCTTGTAATTATGAATCCATCTAACCCAAATAGACTCCCGGTTAGTAATAATACTCCAAATATGGTTTGCCATAAGAGATTTATTAACATCCGAAATACTTCGAATACCCAAACCACCTTCATCTTTAGGCAAACACACATACTTCCAAGCAACCTTAGCACGAATTCTGCCATCCGAACCCGCATTCCACAAAAATCGGCGAATTCTTTTCTCTAGTTCATTAATAACCCGAGCTGGGATAACAAAGACTGATGCCCAATAGATGTGCATAGAAGAGAGAACCGAGTTGATAAGCTGCAAACGGCCCGCAAAAGACAGTGATTTAGTCACCCAATTAACAATCTTTTTCTCCATACGCTGAATGAGGACTTCACAATCTTTATATAACAATCTCGAAGAGATAAGGGGAACCCCAAGATACCGGACCGGAAGGACACCCTCCTGAAACGGCATAACATCAAAAATTTCCTGCCTGATTGAAATAGGAACATTGCAGAAGAAGACAGTGCTTTTAGCTGGACTAGGAGCTAAACCTGAAATATTAGTAAAAATCTCCAGCGCCTCCTTGATTTTTCTAACCGAAACAACATCACCATGAACAAATATGAATAAATCATCAGCAAACGACACATTAATAATTTTCTCCTTGGCACATTGGGCATGATATTTATAAGAGTTGTTAGCAGCTTGCCGCAACAAAAGAGATAATACCTCCATAATTAACGTGAAAAGATAGGGCGACATTGGATCTCCTTGCCTTAACCCACGTTTTCCTTTAAAATACCCGTGAAGATTGCCATTAATACACAAAGAGTACGAAACTGTGGTCACGCACGTCATGATCCACTTCACCATTTTCTCATGAAAACCAAAGCGAGTAAGGATTACTTCCAAGAATTCCCAGCTAACTGTATCATAAGCTTTTTGAATGTCAATTTTAAAGGCACACCTAGCCGGGCCCCTGTTAAGGTGATAATTATGCATCAATTCCTGAGTTAGGAGGATGTTATCTGAAATCTTCCTACCCGGTACAAAGGCAGATTGGTTGATGCTAACAAGAATACCCAAACAACCTTTCAACCGATCCGTAAGAATCTTGCTGATGCATTTATACAGAACATTGCAACAAGAGATGGGCCTATAATCCAAAACCGAATCCGGAACATCTTTTTTCGGAATTAAAGCAAGAATCGTATGATTAACTTGATTAAGAAGCTTACCGTTTTCAAAAAATTGTAATATCACTTCAGTCACTTCGTTACCTACAACATCCCAAGCATGCTTGAAAAAAGCCGACGTGTACCCATCCGGACCCGGGGCTTTATCTTCACCAATACTAAACATGGCTTGCTTGACCTCCTCCCGAGTGACCTGACGAACCATATGGTCCGCAACATCAATGCTAAGCACATTAGTGAACAAGTTTTCCAAGTTAACCGTTTGAACCGGAACCTCTACGCCCAAAAAATTCATGTAATGAGAAACCATAGCATCAACTACACCACCACCTTCAAATCTAGTACCCAAAGAATCCATAACACTATAAATTTTAGTTCTAGCATTTTTAACTTTGACCGTGTTATGAAAAAACTTTGTATTTGAATCTCCCGCACAAAGCCACTCGACCTTAGATTTCTGTTTTAGAAAACATTCCTCATCATAGGCAGCCGACTGAAAATCCTTAAGGCATTGAGCCTCCAATTGCCGCAAACAAGTATCCAACGGATTCTGGTCCACTTGAACTTGAAGATCATCTAGCTTTTTTCTTAGATCATTCACCTTTATATGCAAGTTACCTTGATCGAACAATATCTTCCTCAACTTTGGCTTTAAATTCCTGAGCTTCTTTACAACCGAAAGCATAGTAATCCCCTCAACTGTCTTCTCCCACTCAGATTTGACACTATCCTTGAATTCAGGTTTCGTAATAATAAAATTCGGAAATTTGAAAGGTCTTGGCCGAAACCCATTGGTGCCCATCATTTTAAGAAAACACGGTATATGGTCCGACACACGAAACGGATGAAACATGGCATAGGCTGAAGGATACTGATCTAAGAACGTGACATTACCCATAATTTTATCTATTTTCTTCAAAAGGCATGCTCCACTCTTCGGCTTCTGATTCCAAGTATACTGTAATCCATGAGCGCTAATATCCATCAACTCAGCTTGTTGAATACATTCATCAAATTTCCGCATGCCAATAGATTGTTTAGAGCACCCATATAACGAATCTTCAAACTTGAGAGCAGAATTAAAATCTCCCATAACCACCCACGGCTTATCATAACAAAAAACCTTATGCTTGCATAAATCATTCCAAAGCGATCTCCGATCTTGATACTTATTTTCAGCATAAACAAACGAACAAACGAGGACTTTCTTGCTAGCTTTAAAGAAGATCTGAGTGTGAATAATTTGGTCCGTTTGAAAGAGCACCATAACATCAAGATTATCAGCATTCCAACCCAGAATAATTCTGGTCCCACGGCTACAAACCCCACCATTAGAAGTCCAATTCCAATTACGAAAAACATACTTACAAACTTTATCCAGCTTGCTAACATCTACATGTGATTCAAGAATAGCACACAATTCAACATTATTAGCTGACATAAGAGTACGAACCTCACTTTGTTTCAGGGGACGGTTCAAGCCCCTAACATTCCAACACATTATGCTATCCATTTAAACCCTTAGAACCGGGAGTGCTTGCCCCCTCAGAAGTATGAATATGCTGTTCATTAGACATAAATTTCGCCATTTCCGTCGGAGTAACTTCCAGAATTTCATCTACTACATGTGACGTTCTCTGAGCCTTCCCATTCGTGCCATCATTATTAAACACATTATCCTCATATCCATCTCCATATTCCGCATCTAAAGCATCAAAAGCATTGGATGTTTTTATGTTAATCTCGTTCGAAGCTGAACTAGAATCCTTCTTCGTACCTGAAGTACTAGCCCCCGACTTGTTCAATTTTTGCCTGTAAATAAATTTTGGTTTCTGTTTTTTATGCATCACTCCAATCTTTGCAACCTTCCTTTTATCTGTAATAAAACCATCTGCATCAACTGAAACTTGTTTGGGGTTAACATTTTGATTTTTCGGGCAATTTTGGTCATTGTGGCCAAAAATACTACACGCAGAACAGCGCTGTGGCTTCCACTCATATTCAACCATGATTTTTTCCATAATAAAACCATCCTCATCAAGTTTCGGGATCGCAACAACTATATGGTCTTTGAGTTCATTATCCGCATTAACTTCTATCAAAGCTCGAGCAAAACTACTCCTACCCCAGCTATTAGCACACATATCAGCCGTATAACTATCCAGTCTTTTTGGGACCCCAATCTTCGACGCCAGTAAACTTAACCCGTCATCAGTATAGATTGCAATAGGAACATTATGGAGCTTAACCCAAATAGGAATAGATTTTATACCCTCCTTTTTTAGACTGATGAATGGAGACCATATGTTAAGAAATAATGGAACTTTACGAATTAACCAAGGCCCACCCTCCAGCGCTTTATTCATACCTTCTTTAGAATCAAACTTAAAAAAGAAAAAACCTTCCGAGTTCATCATGATCTTAGCAAACCCGAACTTCGCCCAAACATTTTTAACATAATACTCAACAACCGGAAATGGCAGTCTATTCCCCAGGAAATAACCAAATAAGACATTATCAAACCTATCTTGTACCTTCTTAACAACCTCCTTTGGAATCACAACGTCTGCTTCTTGATGCGTTTCCGTAGGATCCAGCTTCCTAAAATTCACTTCAGTCGTAGGCGTCGACTTATTCCTCAACTTTTCAGCGTATGAGACCGGCTCCTCATGTTGTTGTGGTTTATCCAAGATACTACTATCCCTCTCTGGTTGAACAGGAACAGTAACTTTCTGCAGTTCATCAATAACATTCAAAAGCCGGGGCTCCTGTTTATTGTTCGTCACAACTCCTCTTCTAGGGATCAACGGTTTTCCATCAATGTTCAGAATTTTACTCCCCAACCCCTTCAAAACATTCACCGGTTTCCCATGCAAATCATCAGGATGTTCAACATTCAAATACGTATGTTTCCCATATAATTCATTGACATCAGGAGGTTTAGAATTCATGGTCAAATCAATACGTATCACATGCAGACGTAAAAAAATAAAGCACAACTTACGGACCAGCAGCAAACCCTAACCAGAGGTATATCAACTCTCTCCTTTAGACAAAGAAACTCCTTACCCCCAATAAGAAAAAACAAAACAGCCGATCAGCCCAGCAAACCAAACAAACCCTAGACTAGCTTAACCCTAACTTGTGATTCTAGCAAGATGATATAGAGGAATCGTTAAGTCCAAAACAGACGAAACAATCACGCTATACAATCCGTTCGAACTCAACAGGTTATGGCGGCGATTAGAAAGAAACAAAAACCAAAAAATCCTAATTAACCAACCCGTCATTCAGACAAGCTCTCTCTCCTTTTTGGCGATTTTTTTGTTCATCATGAATCCTTGTTTTTTTTTTGTGATCTGATGCATAACAGTCTGTGATTAGAATCTTGATTCTTCAAAATTCTATAACGAACTCGTTAGCATTAGGGATCGATCCAAAACTAGGGTTTTTTCTGTTTTTCTTTCAAATCGTCGCCCTTGTATTTCAATTCGAAACCCTGATTTATTAAGCTGGTTGTTATTGATTGCGGTTAACTGAGATTAATTTAGCTAGATTGATACGCTGGTTTAATCGATTAAGGGTTGAAGATTGAATCTAGGGTTTAAAGTGTCACACCCCGACCACATAGAACAACAAAACGTGGCGGAAAACGTCGGGGAGTGTTGTAACAGAATCATTGTTTCATAACACGTGTAAATTGAAATATTGTTTTATTAAATAAAAGAGTTACATTGTCTTGATAATCAAAGAAACATAACATAAGTTAGAAAATATATATGGTCGGATTTAGGTAATGGTGCTAACACATCAGCTTGGTATGATAACTGGAACGAATTGGGTCCTCTTGGTGATTTTTTATCGTCTAGAGTGATTACTGATGCTGACTTTAGATTGGATGATTCGGTTGATGATGTGTATTCGAATGGAGCATGGAGATGGCCTACGGCCTGGAGGGATTTATTTCCTGTCCTTATTCAGATTGATCAAGTTCGGTTGGATCCCATGAAAACAGATAGGCTGCTATGGAAGGATGGTGATGATCTTAATGGTTTTTCAACGTCCGGGGTTTGGCATTCGTTGCGTCATAGAGAGCCGGATGTTAATTGGTGTAACATTGTTTGGTTTGGCCAGTGTATTCCTAGACATGCGTTCATGATGTGGTTGATTATGAAACGTAAGCTCCTTACGCAAGACAAGATTTTGCAATGGGATTTGTCTCGTAGAAAAAACATGAATATGATGTGTTGTTTATTGTGCTTTGAGAATGTTGATTCTCACCCTCACTTGTTTTTTGAATGCAAGTACTCATCGCAAGTGTGGGCTCAGATTAGGAATAGGGGGGGGGATGAACTCGGTTTGTCCGAAATGGTCGGAGATTATTGACTGGCTTTGTGCTCGTGCTCATCAAAAGAGGGCTGATACTTATATTGCTAAGCTTCTTGTTTCGGCTGCTGCTTATACTATTTGGCAAGAGAGGAATGCCAGGTTGTTTAAAGATCAATTGAGACCTCCTGAGACGGTTAGTGATGTTATTATAAAAACGGTGCGATACAAGTTGATGGGAGCAAAGTTGAAGGATACCGTTAGGGTGCGGAAGATTCTTGAAGAATGGGAGATCCATGCGTTTGAGAAGAGTGACGATGGAGGCTGATTAGTTTTTAGTTGTTTTTGGTTATTCGGTCTAGAATTTTGTCTAGTTGTTTAGTTTCCTTTGTTGGTTGGACGTTTTGTTTGTTGTTTGGTGTTTCAGGTTTACTTTCATGAGGCATGTCTCATGATTGAACTAGTGTAGACACTCTACACTACTTGTTTCGTTTTGGTTGTGAATATATAGAATCACCGGGGTAACCCTTTACCCAAAAAAAAAAAAAGAAACATAACATAAATAACTAGTCTTGCATCTTTTATTGTCGCTAAGGCCCAAGTCCGCCTAAGTGTATCTTGATAAATCCTATGCATCATATCCTGAAACACATGTGAAAATAGGTACGTCAGCATAAAAATGCCTGTGAGATACATAGGTTTTGTGAAAATAGAATTCATGACTTATGTTTAAGAAAATGTTTAGTCATGAACCTTGTAATTTGCTTTGTTTTGTAAATCATTTGAAAAGCAATAAGATCAGATGATATGTATAAGTAAGAGAATAATGTATGGTTAAATGAATAACCAAGTAAAAAGAGTTTGTATAAAATAAGTTGTTTTGTAAAATAATGTCTTGTGAAAAGTATGTTATTTGTATAAAATGTTATATGTCTTATGTTGAAATGATTCAAATAACGCTACGATATGTAATACCATACAAGCACTTATATATAGGAAGTACCAGCGGCGTATCCACCATACTTGTATCGTATTACACACGCCTCGTTACTTAAATCACTTACCCAAACCAAACCACCAAAGTAACATGTTTGTGTATAATCAATTGTCAAAATGTTTGTCTAATGTAAACTATGAATTGTGTATATAAATGTCAAAATGTTTATGTATGGTAAGTGAAATATGTCAACTGAACCATATGTAAAATGCACAAAAACAAGGTATTGAAGTAAAACATGGTTTAAATCAAAGTTATGTTTTGTGTAATAAATGCATGCTATACTGATATAAACATTTATGCGGTATTGTGAAAATTCATACATCCAAGCCTTGCGACAGTCGGATAACCCTTTTAGTAAAGGTTATCAAAAAATGTATTCGGATTCGGTCATTCCTTCCATCCAAACAAACCCGAGATTACAGGAATGGGATTTGTCAAGTCCTATGGTACCACTACCTACCACCGAGCGGCATGATCGGTGTTAATGAATGTACATTGTCTCATTTAAACAAACCAAATGTCATACCAAAATGTAAGCATGTGATGAATAATAAATGTACTAAGTACGCACACAATGGGCATACATAGCATAGAATGTAATGTAAAATAATGTACTAAGTACGCACACAATGGGCATACATAGCATAGAATGTAATGTAAAATAATGTACTAAGTACGCACACAAAGGGCATACATAGCATAAAATGTAATGTAAAATAATGTACTAAGTACGCACACAATGGGCATACGTAGCATAGAATGTAATGCAAAATAATGTACTAAGTATGCTAAGTTAACATACGAAGCAGAAAAGTCATGTAAATCAATGTGCTAGCATGCTATCAGTCAACATACATAGCAGAAATGTAATGTAAAACAATGTACTAAGTATGCACACAATGGACATACATAGCATGAAATGTAATGTAAAACGATGTACTAAGTACGCACACAATGGGCATACATAGCATGAAATGTAATGAAATCATGTACTATAATATACTAACGAACATAGCAGGTATAGGATGTGAAAACATGGAAAGCATGAAAGTAACAAGTAGGCACATGTGTTCCACCCCAAAACAGTTTGGAAAACAGTAAAAGAGGGGTCTATGTACTCACTTGAGATTGCTTAGTAGTCCTTGAGTAACAACCAAACAATGCTAGAGATCGCGGATATCAAACGGCACCTAATATAGGTAACTATGTTAATAAACCGGACCTAGATCGGAGGATCGGATAGAATGAGGGTTCGTAAACCAAACGAGTATAGAGACTCGTGTAATATGGTTTAACAAAGCCTACATACTAAATGAAACCTAACCTAAGTGCTTACGACCCATTACGACCCGTTTAGGTAGCTTATGCTACTTTAACGCGTCGTTCGCGTGAAACGCGTTCGGAACGCCTAACTAGTCCTATGATAAGTAAAATATGCCTCTACATGTCTAATATTGTTATCAAATCAGTTTATATGTCAAAAGTTATGTTACATATGTTTAAAATGAATTTTGGCGCTTTTGATTTTGGAGAGAGTTGCATATACCGAATGGAGGAGAAGAAAACATCTGGGGTTTTTCCGCAAGATCGCGGCAAACCCTCATTATCTTTCGAAGAGTTTGCTAATCGTGTAATCGATGTCGAGGGTAATACTTGGTTACCCCGAAGAGGATCGGTTCAGAATCCAATCGAACCCAGAAAATTCAATGTCATTGATGAACTTGCGAAACTGTCTGTTCCAATTGTGGAGAATTTGCAGTCAGATATTAGGGTTTCGGATTGTCAAGGGTCTGGTTACCCGAACATGGGGTTCACGCCGTTATCAGGTTCAAATGGGTTGAATGAATCGGCTGGTCAAGGGAAACCGGGGGCTGCGGATCGGGTATCATTCGCTAAAGTGGTTACAAACTCTAAAGAGAATGTAAAAGTGAATTTTAGGGCTATGGAGTCTAGTGAGGCTGTAGACGGAGCAGATGTGGTGATTCCATTGTGTCTTCGGTTAAACAAGTTACTGACAGGTATGCAAACACTTTATATGGGTATTTTCTGGGTAAACGTCTGGCATTTCCTGTGGTGGATTTCTTTGCAAAGAACAACTGGGTGAAATATGGTTTGTCTAGACTTATGATGAATGCGAATGGGTTCTTTTTCTTTAAGTTCAAGACTAAAGAAGGGATGGTTCAAATGTTAGAGGATGGACCTTGGATGATAAGAAATGTACCAATAATCTTGAAAGAGTGGTTGGCCTCCATCAAGTTGGAAAAAGAGGATATAAAAGCTATTCCAGTTTGGGTCAAGATGCATGATGTGCCGTTAGCGGCATTTACTGAGGATGGCCTTAGTTTGCTTGCTTCTAAGATTGGGGTGCCTAAGATGTTGGATTCGTTTACTGCCACAATGTGTGCGGAGTCGTGGGGTAGAAGCAGCTATGCTAGAGCTCTTATTGAAGTTCAGGCAGGGGATGAGTTAAAGAAGAGTGTAACTGTTGCGGTCCCATCTTTGGATGGTAATGGTCATTCAATGGTGGAGGTAAAAATTGAATATGATTGGGAGCCCTTAAGGTGTTCATCTTGCTGTGTTTTCGGTCATGAAGATATCTCGTGTCCTAAGAACCCTCAGATAAGTTCGTTTGGGGATGTTGAGAAGAATAATGATGACTTTCAGGTTGTGGGTGCCAAAAAGAAGAAAGCTAATAACCAAGGTCTTCATATGAAAAATCAGAAGCCTAAGTTGGTCTATAGACCAGTTGTCAAACCTAAACCAAAATCGTCCTTAAGGAGTCCGTTGATTAACCAGGTTTCAACGTCGAACCCATTTGACATCCTTAAGGACGATGACGGAAGTCAGGGAGGTACCACTGTGGGTCGAGTGGAGAAAAAGGCTTCGCAGTCAAGTGACAGGCAGGAATCGGATGAGGAGGAGGAGGTCGTTGAAGTTTATAATGAAACTAGTCAATTTATGACATCGGGTACTCATTCTTCATCTTCGAGAGCAGGGGCAAGCACCTCTTCCACAAAGTTCTCAAATGGATAGGCTATTTTTGGTTCGTGTGAAGGGGTTGCCAGTTTGTGGCAACTTCATCTTTGATGTTGGCGGTTGAGGATTTTATGTTGATTTGTTTTGTCTTGTCTACTAGATATCTTTTCATGATGTATAGTATGCTAGGTTATGGGGTGTCATAGGTCTTTTGTTTTTTGTTTGACATACATATATGGGGCATGTCCCGTATATGAACTAGTGTGGAACACATCCTCACTACTTGTACTTAATTGCGGTTGTTTTTAATAGAATCACCGGGGTAACCCTTTACCCAAAAAAAAATGAATTTTGGCATCAAAGGGGTATTTTGGTAATTTACCTAAGGCATATAAACTACCTATCATACAACTACTAAACGCCGTGACCATAAGGTATAACCTCGGAAGGTTATTCCCTATATACTATGGTCAACTAATGTGTTTGGTCGGATCCTAAAGATCAACCAAACGGGTCGGGTTCGAAAGTATAAGTGATTGTTTAGATCGCTTACCTTACGACCCTATACAAGCACTAAACTAAAAAGCGACGAGCTAAACATGCTAGAACATGTTTAGAAAATAGGTTTTGATATCAAAACAAACGGTTTTGATATCCTAGAGTAGTTTGGTTACGAAATACGCGTAAAGGCGTATTTTGACCCAAACTACGACTCGTCACTGAGTCTATATAACGTGGTAATCAGTAGGTATAGCCACTAGGGACTATAACCATCGTGATTACGATCACGTTATGAAGTTCAAACGAACTTCGCGTTGACCATTGACTGGTCAACGCCGAAAGTCAAACATAGTTTGACTTTCGGACTCGAAAAGCAATAAAAGAACGAAGGAACACTTACAAAGGGTCCCCGCAAGCAAATCGTGATCGAATAGCTCAGGTATGAAGCATAGGCCTCAACTTAGAGCATTTAGATCAGATTTGGTGGGTTTTGAATGGAAGGGGGTTGGGTATTTATAGTGTTTCTCGAACCGTTAGGATCGCTTCTTGGAAACCGTGCTTTGATCTTGGCCATACACCTCAAGATAGTGGTTTTACAATACCATGTGAGCCCCTAGTATTGAGAAATACCATGTGCAAGGGATTAGGAGTGGTAAACAGCTGTTAACAGCCTGTTTGGAACATTCTGATGTTCTGCAGACCTCTTGCGCACCGTAAGGGTTAGTCTTGCGGTGCGCAAGCCTACAAGTTTGGCAGATTGGCAGTTTTAGTCCCTGTTGTGTTTTAAGGCCATTTCCGACGCGTTTAAGGCCCGTTAACCCCATTTCAAAGCTCTAAATGAAGTTAAAGTATAGGGAACTTAAAATGTGCTAAAAAATATCTCGGATGTCGGTTCGTTGGGTCGTACGGTCGCGATGTTCGCTTAATTACGACGGAATGCGCATAAGCGCGAAAAACGATCCAAATGACGCGACGAATGGATTTTTCTTATGCCAAACACTAAATAAAATATTTTAGTGCTTACATAAATTTTTGGATGTCCGGATGTATTCAGAACGTAAGTTATGCGCGAAAGTGCAAACTTATGCACTTTTTGACACTTTTAGTCCCTGAATGACCCAAAAGTTTATTTTAGCACACCGAACCCCTCAAAGCCTATTTCTAAGCTATGTAAAGGATATTTATGGTATGTTTAACTTATGGTCATGTTCCGGAATGTCTGTTACAGTTCAAATTGGCATACTTTCGTAGTTTGTCAAATTTAGTCCCTGTAAGCGAATTAACTTGATTTTGCCATACCAAAGCCTTCAAAACTTATTTCTAAGTTATGTAAAGGTTATTTAGGGTATGTTAAGCCTATTTCACTATTCCGGAGTGTTCGTTGCATTAAACCGGTTATATTTACGCATCAGTGCGCGTATAACCTTCCAGAAAGTGATTTAAAGCTTGAAATCGAACAAAAATTGATATGTGCAAATGATACTCATATTTGTACAAATCCCAAGTAGGAAATACAATATTTCATTGGTACAGTATTTGTTTGGTGGCCGTGGAGGCACATGTGTCACATAAAGGATTAGGGTTTTTCTGATTTTCTTGTTCGTTGATTACTGGTGTTTTTGTTTGATTCGAGTGCATGGTTGGTCGGCTGTTTGTTTAATGGGGAGAGTTGTTGATTCTGAATTGTCTGATCGTCCCAAGTCGGATGGTAGAGAAGTGCATGATCGTGGTAAACCTCCTAACTCGAGTAAGGGGTTTGCGAATAGGGTGTTGAATATTGATGGTAATACTCATCTCCCTCGTAGGGGTACTGTTCAAAATCTGCAATCGGAACCAAAGAAAATCAATGTAATTGATGAATTATTAAAGATTACGGAGCCGGTTATGGTTGATAATCTGAATTCGAGTCTGAATCAGGGAGAGCCGACTACGGATGAAGTCAGTGACAAGGGTGCGGATAACTTGATCAAACCTAAGTCCTACGTGGACTCGGTGAAAAATCAAAAAAATCAGAAAGTAAATTTCAGGTCTCTTGCTAGTTCTATGCAGCATGAGGATTGTGATATTGTTCTTCCGGTGGAATCGGTTCGGGTAGTTCAGGATAAGTTAGCGAATACATTGTATGGTTACTTCTTGGGTGATCGCATTGCGTATCCTGTGGTTGAGTATTTTGTTAAAATTAACTGGAAAAAGTTTGGATTGCAGAAGTCAATGATGAACGCAAATGGTTTTTTTCTTTTTTAAGTTCGAAGATCAAAAAGGAATGTTGGATGCGTTTAGCTGCTGGTCCGTGGATTATTCGGTCACAACCATTTTTTCTTCAGGAATGGACGCCAACTACCAAGTTAGAGAAGAAGGAGGTTAAAAAACTTCAAGTATGGGTAAAAGTCCATGAAGTTTCGATTGCTGCTTATACGGAAGACGGACTTAGTATGATTGCTACGGCCATTGGTGAACCAAAAATGCTTGACTCATACACAACGTCTATGTGTGTGGACAATTGGGGTAGGAGTAGCTTTGCACGTGCTCTTATTGAAGTGACAGCAGATAAAGAGCTTAAAGAGAAGCTCACTATGGCTATTCCCAATCCGAATGGTGATGGATTTATGAAGGAAACGATGTATATTGAATACGAATGGAATCCTCTAAGGTGTTCGACATGTTGTGTCTTCGGTCATTCTAATGACTCATGCCCTAAAAATCCTAAACCTGCTAATCAGAAAGGTGGTAGGCATCCTGGTAATCAAGGTAAGTCTCAACCTAAGGTGACTCCTAGAGTAGATGATGATGGCTATATGGAAGTGCAAAGCAAGAAGGTGGCTAGGAAACCGGGTATAAATATTCCTAAACCGAAACCAAAATTCGAGTATAGGCCGATTTCTAACAAACATAAAGCGGATTTAAACATTAAGTCAGCTGGCCCGAATCTTCAGTCCACGAATCCATTTAATGTTTTAAATTCAGTTGATGCGGATGAAGGGCAAAGTAGTAAAGGGCCAAGTGGTGGTGTTTTTGAAAACTCCGATGATGAGGAGGTGATGGAAGTTTATAACGAGACGAATGATTTTCTGGTGGGAGATTCTTACAAGCCGATAGACACTAAAGGGGCAAGCACTCCTTCTCCAATTGTTACTGATGGTTAGTCTAGCTACTTGGAACATTAGGGGGTTGAACCGCCCTCTAAAGCAAACGGAGGTTCGTCAGGTCGTGAAGGAGAATGGTGTTAGTTTTTGTGCAGTGCTTGAATCTCATGTTGAGATTAGTAAACTGGATAAAGTCTGTCATTCAGTTTTTCGTAATTGGGAGTGGACATCGAATGGTGGCCAATGTGATAAAGGTACTCGTATTATTATTGGATGGAACCCGGATGTGTTTGATATAATGGTGTTAGCTCAAACTTCTCAGGTGATGCATGTGCAAATGATTTTTAAGAGTGATAAAAAGGTTATTTTCTGTTCGATTGTTTATGCCTCTAATTTTTACATTACTAGAAGAGAGTTGTGGAGTCACTTGGCTAGACACAAGATTCTGGTAGATAATAAACCATGGGTAATTATGGGGGATTTTAACTCCGCTTTGAACTTGGAAGATAAATCTATGGGAGCGTCAGGTATCTCTACTAGTATGCGGGAGTTTCAAGAGTGTGTAAATCAGATTGAAGTGGCGGATATTAAGAGTATAGGGTTCCACTTCACGTGGACCCAAAAGCTGAAGAAAGGGGTTGGGTTATTAAAGAAAATCGACAGGGCCATGGGAAATATTCAGTTTGTTAGTGATTTTCCTGAAGCGGTTGCGTTGTTTCAACCGTATCGAGTCTCTGACCATTGCCCGTGCATTCTTAGAATTAACAAGATGGAGAAGAAAAGGGCCAACTCGTTCAAATTTGCAAATTTCTTGGTGCATAAACCGGGTTTTTTGGATATTGTTAAGAGTAATTGGGATCTTTCCATTATGGGAGTTCATCAGTTTCGGTTGGTTAAAAAGCTTCGTGCTCTAAAATCTCCTCTTAGATCTCTTTTATTCAAACAGGGTAATCTTCATAAAAAGGTAGATGACTTACGTGGAAAGCTAGATGCTATACAAAGGGAGGTAGAGAAAGATCCGTTCAATGAGAATGCTAGACGTGAGGAAGTAATTGCTACTCGAGAATTTCAAGAAGCGTGCCTTGATGAGGAACGATTTCTAAAGCAGAAGTCGAAAGTGGCTTGGCTGCGAGCGGGGGATGCTAACTCAAAATTTTTTCATATGTCGCTTAAAGCTAGAAACCATAGAACTCGTATTGAAGGTATTACTGATAATAATGGGATCTTTTGTGAAGGTGAGTCCGTTCCAAATGCATTTGTCAAATATTATGAGACTTTTTTAGGATGTGAAGGTGATATCTCTTTGACTCTGTCGCCGGATATCTTTACGAATCGTCTTAATCAGAATGTAGCCGATAATATGATTCGTCCTATCACAGTGGAGGAGATCAAATCAGCCATGTTTGCCATTGGTAATGATAAAGCCCCAGGTCCTGATGGGTACACAACGGATTTTTTCAAGAGTTCTTGGGCGATTGTGGGAACTGATGTTACGAATGCCATTATGGATTTCTTTAATTCAGGTCGGTTACTTCAGGAGATCAATCATACACTTATTGTTCTTGTGCCTAAAATGACTACCCCTGCATCGGTAAAGGATTTTCGTCCTATTGCTTGTTGCAATGTTATTTACAAGTGTATTAGCAAAATTGTGTCTGATCGCTTGAAGGTGGCCCTAAATGAGATTGTCAGTATCAATCAGTCAGCCTTTGTTCCGGGTAGGAAAATTTCGGATAATATTCTTCTTACGCAGGAATTAATGCATAATTATCACAGAGATTATGGGCCTCCAAGATGTGCGTTTAAAGTTGATATCCAAAAAGCTTATGATACTGTTGATTGGAATTTTCTTGAAAATGTGTTACTGGGTTTCGGGTTTAACCAGACGATGATAAAGTGGATTATGCTTTGTGTTTCTACTCCGTCATACTCAATTTGTGTGAATGATAGTGTTCATGGTTTCTTCAAGGGCAAACGTGGCCTACGACAAGGAGATCCAATCTCTCCTTACTTATTCACATTGGTTATGGAAGTTTTGACGTGTACTTTACAACATGCCTCTTCTATTGATTCGTCTTTCAGATTCCATAACAAGTGTCAACGCCAACGTATTATCAATCTTTGCTTTGCGGATGACTTATTTCTTTTTGCTAGAGGAGATGTGAACTCGGCTAAATGTATTATGAATGCTCTCTCTCAATTCACAAGTATGTCTGGGTTGATTCCAAGTGTTCAAAAGAGTACCAGCTTCTTTTGTAATGTTCCTCAGCATGTCAAGTTGGCGATCCTAGGAATTATTCCTTTTGTGGAAGGCGAGTTACCGGTAAGGTATTTGGGAGTTCCATTGATTTCGTCTAGGCTCCTATACAAAGATTGTAGTATCTTAATAGAAAGGTTGGAGAACCGTATTATGAATTGGAAGAATCGGCTTCTATCTTTTGCGGGTAGATTACAGCTTATATTATCTGTTTTATCCTCAATGCATATTTTTTGGGCTTCTGTGTTAATCCTTCCGGCTCGGGTTATCAAGGAGCTAGAAAATAAAATGAGGAATTTTTTGTGGTCTCAAGATGGGTCATTTCAAAGAGGGAAAACTAAGGTTTCGTGGAATTCTATATGTCAGCCGAAATATGAAGGAGGCCTTGGTTTGCGAAGGATTCAAGATGTTAATAAAGCTCTCATGGTTTCGCATGTATGGAGCATTATTACCAGGCGAGATTCTCTTTGGGTTCAATGGATATATTCAAACAGGTTAAGGAATTCTAATTTTTGGGAGTGTAGAGTTCCTTCGGTTTGTTGTTGGAGCTGGAGGAAAATCCTACAGTTACGTCCATTAATCAGACATCATGTTTGGTCCAAGCTAGGTGATGGTAGGATGACGTCCGCGTGGTATGATCGTTGGTGTGAGTGTGGGCCGTTGGCGAGTTTTATAACTCCTCGGATTATATCCTCGGCTGGGTTCTCTCTTCATGCTTCGGTCAATGAGGTTTGGGTGAATGGTACTTGGCGGTGGCCTACGGCTTGGCGAGACTTATTTCCGGTTCTGATTCAGCTTGATAACTTGCAGATTAATCCGAATAGTAGAGATAGATTTCTTTGGAAAGATGGCGACAAATTAAATGAGCATTCGTCTTCGTGTGTGTGGCAATCTATCAGATCTAGGGAGACGGAAGTGGAATGGGTGAATGTGGTTTGGTTCTCTCAATGCATACCTCGGCATGCATTCCTTATGTGGCTTATCATGCGCAGGAAGCTTTTGACTCAGGATAAAATCTTACAGTGGGATTTATCTAGAAGAAAGAACATGAATATGATGTGTTGCTTACTTTGCTTTGAGAATAATGACTCTCATGATCATATGTTCTTTGAATGTAAGTTCTCTGCTCAAATATGGTGTGCGGTTAGGGATAAGGCGAATATGGGTACGGTTGACCCTAAGTGGATAGATGTCACGAATTGGCTTTTAGCCAGGGGTGCGTCTAAATCAGCTTCAAACTACTCTAGTCGACTCATAGTGGCAGCTACAGCTTATTTCATCTGGCAGGAGCGAAATGCTAGACTGTTTAAAAATCAGACGAGACCTCCGGATGCGATTATCTCTATGATTCTTCAGACGGTTCGGTATAAACTTATGGGAGCTAAATACAAGAACACGGATAGAGTGAGACGCTTTCTAGAGCTGTGGGAAATTCACGAAGACTCGATGCTTGACGATGGTGGCTAGTGTCTCTGCTTTCTTTTAAAGATTGTTTTTTCTAGATTATTGTCTAGTGGTTTTTGAATTGTGATTTAGAGGTTTGCTATTTAGCTTGTTTACTATCATGGGGGTATGTCCCATGTTAGAACTAGTATGGGCAGTCCATACTACTTGTTTTATTGTGTTGTGAATATATAGAATCACCGGGGTAACCCTTTACCCAAAAAAAAAAAAAAACAAAAAATCCTAGTTTAGATCGATCACTAGATTGCTAACGAGTTCGTTATGGATTATTTGAATAATCAAATTACCAATCACAAACTGTTATACAAAAAGATCACGAAAAAACAAGGATTGCAAGGAAGAACAGAAATCGCCTGGCTAGAGAGAGAACTAGGGTTATTAAGAGTATGAAGATTTAAGGCACTTACTACTAGCACAAGGCTAGGGCAGTTCAAGAGTATAAAAGTGATGGATAAAAGAAAACGAGAGCGGTCCTTGAGCTTCCGAACACACCAAGCTTACTTGTAGGATCTCTAACACCCTTGGATCACTAGAGATTGCATGAAAGAAAACTTGAAGGTGGTGATGGTGGTGTGCTTGGGGTCGGCCGAACAAGAAGAAGAAAGGAGGAGAAGAGTTGAGTTTGATGTTGTGTTGTGAAGTGAGAGAGTGGTAACCCTCTAGTTCTTCTTATAATCCTCAAACCTTAATAACCTATGTGTATTATGTTCTTTTATCCAACTACATGATCTCATTTAATAATCAAAGAAATCCATGGGTGGGGACACCCATGGTGACCGTTTCCAGGGGGGTATGGGGTTGGGTTTCAAATGGCTTAGTTGCAATCTAGTTAGGAACCAAGTGTTTTAGTTAGTGTCTTATGTGTGTGTTTAATTATATAGTGTGTTAGGGTGTTCGGGGACCCTAACTAGCTCAGAAAAGTAAAAACAATGTGTTTGGCAATATTTTTATGTTCTGGGTAAAGTCCGGTTGTTCGGTTGGGTGTTGTCCGTTAAAGTGCTAAATTAATCCATAAAGTGTCTTTTATAATGCTTTTAGTGACACATTTAATTCCCAACACTTTGGAAAGTATCTAGGACTATTTTGCCAAGTTTTTGCACTTTACTAGCATTATTAAATGCTGAATTTTGGTTATTTAGTGCAGAATTCTGCATTTAAAGTATGCTTTAGGTACTTCCCGGCACTATTACTATCACCTAGTGACGCAGTTTTATGATCCTCACTTCCCTACACTCCCTACTAGTGTAGTAATCTATCTCTGGCTCACACTGGCCTCAAAAACATTGTCTGTCTAGGTGCTGGCATTGTCAGCATGTTTCTGGGTTATCCGTTCAGTGTGCTAACTGTGCTTTGTGCATCAAGTTTGTCACGAAAGTTTGTATGAAATAAATGGAGTGACAATATAAAATGTGATGCATATGTATGTATGTAACAGAAAACAGAAAGCGGTTTAATCACAGTTGTAATCAAGCACAGTCATTAAGCACAAATTAAATATTAATTAATTTTACGGCAGCATGCAAATTTGACAGTTGTCACATTTCCCCCCGTTAAGAAAATTTTGTCCTCGAAATTTGTACTACCTTAACTCCCTATGGTTACGTCACACGCATATATGAATAATACCGAGGTAGATAATCATCAAACCGAATCAAACCTTACTCACATCAGGTGAGTCCAAGAATATATAATAACCCGAACCCTATGGTTAAAAGGTATGTCTTTTAGCATTAGATGTCAATGGTACAAGATGTATTTGACGTTTAGTCTAGTGTAATCCAGCTAACAGGGGTTCCACAAAAGAAGAGTTTTGACAAATAAGATCCTCAAACGATCGATCGCAATATGCAGACGAGTTTTCACAAACCATAGACTATATGAATTCAAAATCAACAACTCAAACGTACTAGTAAAATGATATGTCAACCCTCGAAAAATTGAATGTTGAGGTTTAGTGTGTTGACATTTTTGAATTGCGAAAGTACGGCGAATGAAATACAAGTGAATCCGGTGTATCATTGTCTTGATTCGTAGTTGGATCAGAAATGTTTAAATGATAAGTCAAACGAAAGTATGTGCAGTTCTGTGTTAAACGGTTGACCTTGATTAGCACAAGTTACAAGTTGGTAATGACACCACAAGGTGTCGTAATGACATAATTCCAGTATAGCGGTGACTGAACAAGTTCACCGTGTTTGAAACCGAATGAAAATGTACCGAACCCAGCCTGAAGTTTTGATTTACACAATGGCATAGAGTTTTCAATTGGATACGGAACATCAAGGTATTACTGTCTCTGATTGAAGATGGAAAACAATAAATACTGCAAGGTATTTATTTCGTAATAAAAGAATCGTTAGGAGGTACATCGTGCCATGAAATGAATCTATGTACCATTGCCTTAACACATAACTGTGTTGAGACTGCTTTGATTGTAATAAACAAAACGGATTTAGGGCAAGTTAATGAATAAACAATTAAATCCGCGTAGGAGGTGCGAAACCAAATTAGCGCAAGCTTCGATTTCGTGAAGGTTCCACCGCAAGGTGTTGAATTCGACAAACGATTTAGTGGGACCGTAGACTAACTAAGTCTACTATGACTCGTAACGAAAGAACATTTGCGAAGATACTTGAATATGATGCTCTCAACACATCATATGATGTCTTAAATATGCGAATTGGATAAGTTCAAGCAATTGAACTGGGTTTTCAGCGTAACCTGACAATAAACGTATGTATCAACAAAGGAATCTCGGCATGGTCGCAATGATAAACCATGAATGTAACCTGAAATAAATGAAGTTTCAAGAGGGTGTGTTGACTTGATAGCAAAAGAGTCAACAGTCACAATAATGTAGGTCATTCGAATTCACAAATCGGTAATTAGATTTAGCGTCATAATATTTGAACTTAAATGAAGCGTTTGGAACGAAATGAAGTCGCAAGCGTATCAAATGGTGCATGTGTGACAAATAAGTTTCCAAGAAAAGGAATAATGAGTATCTGCTAAAATGAAGAAATGACCAGATATCGAAGCAAATGTGTGTTCGCTCTCAGCGAAGAAAATTAACGTGATGCAACTACCATTAAGGGGAGTAGAGATGCAAACGTCTACTCGCTAGAAGTAAAAGTAATTCAAGTACTTTCGGTTTGGTCAACGGAACTGGCATATATGTCAGCTTAATGGTGTCTGCTCGAGTTAACGGATGTGGTTCCTAAGTAACGACCTTTGTGAATTTGGACCTGGTTCCCGATGGTCCCACGTACATGTTTCCTAGATTCTCGGAGTTTCGTATTCGGTGTAGAATCGTTCTGTGCATCGTGTAGGAAATGCCATTCTTGTGTACGTTTAAAACAAGTTATTGTCCCACAATTTCCCCCGGTATATTTTCTTCCTGAATTTACAGCTACTTGATCATTGATCAGTCGGGACATACGGGTTGGATCCTCGCAGTTAGTCCAATAAGTAGTTCGTCAATCCTTAGCAAGAGTCGCTGACTCTTGTTGGCTAGCTCGTCCGACTCCTGGTAGCTTGATGTTCACTTGAAAGTCGTCGTCCTTTCTCTTGACAAGCAGAACTGGGGTTGCCCAAAACAGAAATTTTTGGTCTGTTATCTTCCTTCTCTATCCATCACTGAAACTACATTGTCAATCCTTGCATTTCCGAAGATGTAAGTCTCTAGAGTGCATTATCTACAGACGCGGCGCCTGGAATCAAGTCGATGCGAAATTCGACTTGTCGTTGAGGAGATAATTCTGGCAAGTCTTCGAGGAAGACTTCAGGATATTTCCTTATCACAGGAATATCTTCGAGTTTTGGTTCTTTGGCTCCCTTGTCCCCGACATGAGCCAGAAAACAACACATCCTTTTCGCCACAACTTTCGTGCCTCCAAGCAAATCGTGATCTGTAAAGGCGTATCCTGCTTCGTGAGTCACGATCGTGCCTTCATTCATCATCGGGGTGCGGACATCAATCTCCGCTCGATCGTTCGGCAGCCAATCCATCCAATTACCTTGTCGAAGTTTCCCAATTCAACTGGCAGTAGCTCAAGCGTAAACTCACGCTCTCCGGGCTCTATCTTGCAGTTTCCAGTTACTTCGTTGGCTTCCACTAGCTTTCCATTAGCTAGTACTTTCATGTGCGGATTATCTAACTTATTTGTTACTAAACCAAGTGTACTCTCAAACTTTAGAGATGCAGAGCTAAAATTTGCAACAGTATTTGGCAATACAGATGCATAACATTGAGTAATATGGGACGTACCGATATCCTCGCTTGAATTTCTGGCGTGCCTCCCTAGCTCTGGTGTTGAGCTTTCATTCTTGTGCTTGATTATTTTTAGGGCAATATTTTCTGAAATGCTTTTTGCCTCCACAGTTAAAACAACCTCGAGCACGTTTCTGTTTGTCACTCGTTCTGCCTTGATAATTGTCATTGTCGTTGTTTCCTCCGTGATTCTCACTACCATCTTGGCCTCCATTACTATGTTCAGTATCTTGCCTACAAGTTTCTTTAGGATGCCCCCTCTTACCACAGTTATCACATTTTCCATATTTACATCGCATGACATGATAACGTAAACAATTGTCGCACTTAGGTAGGATACCCATGTAGTCTTTTCCCTTTTTGGCCTTCTCTTTGTTAGTCGCCCGAGTAACCTTCTTGAAATTTGCAAGCTTTCTCTTGTTATCTCCAGATGGCTCTACAGGAGTCTCCTTTTTCTCTTCCAAAGTGGAAAATTTTCCTTGTCTAATCGCTTCTTCAGTGAGCGCCACACTCATGTCGATTGCTTCGATGATTGTTGAAGGCTTAGATGTGGTTACCAGGCTTAGAATCTGGGGTGCCAGTCCCCCGATAAAACGTTCGATCTTCCTAGATTCTGGTTCCACCAAACGCGAAGCAACTTGTGATAATTCGCCAAATCTCTGCACATAGTCGGCTATCTTTGGACCTTCCATTTTCAAGTTCCACAATTCAGTCTC
Organism: Helianthus tuberosus; assembly: GCA_030545235.1. NCBI lineage: Eukaryota > Viridiplantae > Streptophyta > Magnoliopsida > Asterales > Asteraceae > Helianthus > Helianthus tuberosus. Next base: position 53,877,304 of record CM060403.1, on the reverse strand, counting down.
CAACTTCTGGACTTCTGCCCTAGAGCAATATCTTTTACGCATCAGTTCCTTCAGCTCGTCCCACGTCAAAGCATTCGCAGCAGTCTCGCCCATTGTTTGAACCTGAAGGTTCCACCATGACAGAGCCCCATCTACAAATAGTCCAGCTACGTACGTGACCTGATGTTCTGGGGCACATTTTCTCAACTGTAAGACAGAATTCGTCTTCTCCACCCAACGCACAAAAGCTAAGGCACCCCCAGTGCCGTCGAATTTTCGAGGTTTGTGTTTCAAGAAGTGCTCGTAAGTGCAGCCGCTGGGTGGGTTATTTCCTAAGGTACCTCCGCCGTGTTTGGAGCGAAGGGCCTCGAGTTGTGCGATGGCTTGCGAGATGCGCCCTTGCAGTTCTGACTCTGCTGTTGTCGGCAGAGGGTTGTTGGTATCGATGTTCCCTTGTATCGACATCTTCTGAGAAGAAGATTGGTTAGGTCAGGTCTTATTCGTTAGGGGAGTGCATATAGTTGTTTAGAGATACGTACATACACATATTAGGTTATCATACCAACCAATCAAGCAATGGTATAATCATAGTATAACCAAGTAATTTGGTGATTATGTTTAATGAGAGCATAGCAAGTAAGCACGTAGCATTATAATTATAGCACACACATGTAGATCAATAACGCGCTTATTGAAGACATAGAGACTGAGCTTTCGTTGGTCATTGGCCATATAGTTTTGTCGCATGTTTAATGATGATTGGGTTCTCATTATTCCCTGGCCACAATTGTGTTGTCTTCCAAAATGTATCACATCAACAGGGACACAGGATCACCCTTCCCTTGTCCATTAAATATATTAGTGTATCAAAATTACGTAGTCATAGGTGGTCTTCAAAAGTCTCCACAATCTCGGCTTATCATTAGTGTCCTTACCCAAATGTAATGCAATCCGCGTACTCCAGAAACCGACTATACTGGTGACTGAGGTGGAGGAGGAAAGAAAAGTAAACTGTCAACATTCGTGGATTCCTCCTCGAGCTTGTATATACGTCGAAACAATTAGCTGATCTGCTGCTTGACAGTAAAGAAATGAGCATCAGAATCCTGGGAACGGTGTAATAGCAACGGTCAAGAGCGCAAAAAGGAACCTTGATGTATGTGGCGGATCAAAGAATGCTGGCAATAGACAGGGTGGAGGACGGGGTGTCTTACATAAACTTTTCAGACAATATGCTGTCTTGTGATGTAGACACTTAAATCACGTTTTCGGCTATGTAATGTTTTGCATTTGAAGTTACCAAATGTGGTGTCAGCTCAAGCTCCAACATTCTGCGACTCATATCCTCAAACTGCAGTTGATGTTACAGGAGCAACTCATCGCGTGTGTGGCCTCCATAATGTGAGGGATCGTAAGGGTCTAAAATTAGCATAGTGTATTATAGGAACTATCGAAATGGCTCGTCCAGCGCGGTAGAGTTGAAAGTAGCAAACGGTGCAGCTTGCGAGGCTGTAGAAAATGCTGCTGTAGCAAAGGAATCGTTATGCGGGTGCTGACCTGGAGTACTCTTCCGGGGTGCGGGCAAGTCCGGAAAGGAAACGATAAGTATGCCAGTGCAATGGGCGTCGGTCTCCATAGGGGAAAAGGAGCAACACCAGCGGTGATGGGCGCAAAAACAAACTTTTCAGCCAATACGGAGATTGTCAGGTGCTGGCACTGGGTCAGATATTAGGGGTGCAATGTCTAGTAAACCAAAAGAAACAGGGTCAGTAGGTGCAACATCAAGCTGACCCAAAAGGTGCAGGAGCTAGCTCAGGAGCAGGCCCTGGGTCGTGTAACGGTGTGGTGCCTCGAGCAGGTGTTAGTGCAGCAGTCATAACGACGTCGTCGTCTGTGTCAGTAGTAGAAAGATGTAATTCGGCCGTCTATAAGGCTATAAATGTCACAGACTCAAAGGAGTCTGAAATCGGGAGTATACTAGAATCAGAGGGTAGCTTGACAACAGGGGTCTCAAAGGTGAAATGTGTAATAATGTTCTCGTCTAACTTTCTATTATCATGGGCGTCAATAGGAGGACCATCAATAAGCATGTCAACGTCATCGTCAATTGTTCGTCGAGTAGCCAACCGTCGGAAGGAATGTCCACAGGAGGCGCATTGTCGAGGATCGGAGCCATGGTGTGCTCATCATCGAGATGACCAGTGACGAAGGGGTCATGGACTGAAATAAGAGTGACAGAAGGATTCTTGTCAGAGAAACCACCCGCGAAGGTAAAGTATCACCAAAATCTGGTAGCGCGGACTGTTGGAAGTCGTCCTCGTCCTTGGTCGGCATATCTGGATGCTGTCACACCCTCAGTGTCTGACTTAAATATCTCTGACACAGATGCAATCTCATCATCTGTGGCGGCGGTCTTAGGGTTATCAATGTCTGATAACTCGCCTTCTAAATAGTGTGACATGTGTGCCGGTACATAATAGTCATAGCATGTATATCCATAGTAATTATTAACATTTAGTGTATGCAAATACTCACCACATATGCCCGTATATCAATAATCAGCAATTAAGCGTGTAAGCAATGACAATGTAAGCATGTAATCATCCTAGTCTTCCCCAGACTATCCCACCCAGCCTCTTAGACTGAACTCCCTGGTCTCTCAGACTAACTCCCTGGTCTCTAAGACCAACTCCCTGGTCTCTCAGACTAACTCCCTGGTCTCTAAGACCAAATCTCTCCAGTCTCTAAGACTAAATCCCTGGTCTCTAAGACCTACCTCCCAGTCTCTAAGACTAAATTTTCCCCAGTCTATAAGACTAATCCTCCCTCAGCCTCTAAGACTGATCCTCCCTCAGCCTCTAAGACTGATCCTCCCTCAGCCTCTAACACTGATCCTCCCTCAGCCTCTAAGACTGATCCTCCCTCAGCCTCTAAGACTGAACCTCCTTCAGCCTCTAAGACTGAACCTCCCTCAGTCTCTAAGACTGAATTATAAACATAAATTTTGAAATGTGTACTTGTGCCTGTTTGTTTGTAAAAATGTTTGTTTCCTGGATCTGGACGTTTTGTGTATGCAATGTAAAAATGTTTGAAAATGTTTTCGTGAGAGCCCTGATGATCATAGTCTAGACTTGAGAAAGAATCCTAGTTCGCTATGATCGAGGCTCTGATACCAAGCTGTCACACCCTGGCTTTTGCGGAAGCGTGGATTATTTTGGTGTGACTTCTTAATACCATAGCAACAATCATAACAATGCTATATGATAAAAATACAAGACGTTCATCCATTCATTAAGTTTTAAAATACCACAACATCAGTGTTTGGAAAAGTCGATACTTAAAATAATTTTACAAACCATACTTGTCTAAAACGTGTTCATAAGACACAACAAAAGACTTTTAATAAAACGAGGTTTAAGACATGCAACCCGTCCAGGTAAGGGTTACACCTCCCAAACCTACTGCCCTGGATGACGTCTCATTCAACGCAGCTTGACTTATGCATACTTCGCCAGATCCGCCAATTCCCTGAAATACATGTAGTTTGAAAAATCAACATAAAGTTGAGCGAGTTCATGTGTAAGTGAGTATGTATAAATCTTTAAAGTACGTCCCAATGTATAAATCATTAAAGTACGTCCCAATGTATAAATGTCCCTGGTATGTAGCAATTAAGGAAAAAGAGATCACCATTGGGTTGCAAAGCCAATGATATGTGTGAAGTGATGCAGGAAGACTCAAACCTAGCAGATTTTGGCGTCGGGCTCATAGTCACCACAGGGTCCACTCAGCGGACTCAGGAGTGGGGCTCGCTACACCCGAATAGATCTATCACTCATGACCCTCGGTCCTACAACGAGGATTAATGGCCTTTAGTTCCACCTACCCACTTACATGATCTGAACGTCCTAACCCTCCTTAAGCTAACCATACCATGTATAAAAATGTCCTTAATAATTGTAACATGTATTTCACCCCCGAAGTTATAAAACTAAAAACAGTTAAGAGAAAAGGGGGACATGAACTCACTGAAGTGCGTATCCTGTAACGTCAATCTCAAACTCGATCTGCTGCGTGACGACCTACACATACTAATGTCTATTAGACGAACGGCCGTGCCTTGGCTTAGGGTTTAACATTTTTGGAAAAATAGTTAGGCAACTATTTCGTATTCACACTTCTTAATTATTTTGTAAGTGTATTTCCTTCCCAAGGATGGGGGTATTTATACGTGTACACTTTGTAATTCCGAAAAAATATATTTTAAGTCCCACTTAGAAAAATATATTTTAATCACTTGTCTATAACATCTTAATTCCAAAATATATATATTTTTCTCAAAAATATTATATTTTACTTCATAATTTTCCCAAAATAATACTCTACCAAAATATACGTATAAGAGTATTTTTCTGAAATATACACAAGTTACGTTTTAGCGCTTCGTAATACAACAATACTGTCACACCCTCAAAACCACATGCGGAGTACTACCGCGAGGCGTGTGACTGACCAGGATCCAGCCACTAATTATTTTGAACCGTTTAGTTATTATTACAAATAATGGTGTAATTAGCGGCCAATTTAAATTTTTCAAAACATAGTTTAAGTTTGCAGCGGAAAGGAAAGATGTACATATCGTAATTTAAACCCACAAGTTTATTAGTTATGAACTTACAAACCACGCACTCCATCCGATTGCAACGTTCGTCCAAAGTTGTTAGCGAGCAACCTGCAAAGCATGCAGTAGAGTGTCAACATAACGTTGGCGAGTTCACGAGTTTAGAGTTTTCCAGTTTTATTTCCAAAAAAACTTGTTTCAACAGTTAATTTACTCATTTATACATGCCGTGGGGAGCTACCCCATAAGTAAGCCACTAAACTGTTTTTACAATACCGAATACTTACTTAACCGTACGTTTCCGCTGTGCCCCGTTTGTCAATGTTCTATCATCATTGACGGTTTGCCTGAGTACATTAGTTCACTCCCGTTCCCAGTAACAAGGGTCGGTGTGAGGCTGGTTAGACCTAAATAGCGCTATCAACTAATAACCCGTTCGCCAGGCCCCGGCGATTAATCGGTATTAAGTAGTAGGGACTTTAGTGATAGAGTTGCGTTTAGTGTCGCTTGTTGCATCCGGTATAAATAGTAATTAACAAAGGGTCCCGCATAAGGGGAGAAAAGTAGGTTTGTATCCCTCACAAGGAGATAGCGTTGTTACCCGTATCCCACACAAGGAGATAGAAATACCGTATCCCGCACAAGGAGATAGTAAGCAATCCCAAACCAGGAAAAGTGTTTCGTTCCGTTTCCCAACCACCGGGAACGCATGCTTTAAGTAAAAAGTAGTGAACTCACCTTTGCTTTGCTCGGTAGTTATTTTACTTGTGTTACGTTGGTTAACCATACCCTATTATGATTTATAAATATTTATTAGGTTCGTATGCAAGTAACGTCTCGTATAAATTACACGTAGCTAACACCTAGCATGCATGTCTTACAAGCATACATGGTATTAGGCCTATCCTAGCATGTAAACAGTTAAACATTAACACCAGCACACAGTCCAAAATATCAGTTAACACATAGTACATAAGGCACACCAATGTTATTGGGCCGGTCCTAATCATATAAACAGTCAACCAGTAGCAGCATGTAGTAAAGTTAAACACACAATCCAAGTACGTCAATACATATTGTGGCCCAATAACTAAGTCAAGCAGCCCAATCGAGACCAGGTGGTCTCGACTCGAGACTATGAGGTCTCGAGTCGCAACCCAGCGATTTCGAGTTGCAGCCGAAGATCTCGAGTAGTGCATATTTGAGTTGCACCCGTAGAGGTCTCGATTCCCGTCTCGAGTCGAGATCAGGAGATCTTGAGTCGCAACTGTGCTGGTCTCGACTCCTGAAGCGCCTTGCCCGGTTTCGAGTAGTCGTTCAATGGTCTCGAGTCGCAACCAGGGGTTTCGACTCGCAACCTTTGCTGATGTTTCTAGAATCCTTCGAATGGTACTATCCAATCAAATTTCATAAGCACGTACTATCCAATCAAATTTCATAAACATGTTTTATTGTCTAAATACTTACTCAAATGGATCAAAACATAGCATTTCAAATATTCATCAAATCTTCAAATAGTTCATCATTTCAGGTTTTCATTACAAGCAACATATTCATTCTAAAATAAATCTTGCAGCAATATTTCTTTCACAACTTTGACAATCATTTGAACCCTTATGCATTCATAAAACAAACAGACAGCCAACTCTCATATATGCATAACTTAGAGCCTTGAACTTTATGCATCAAACAACTAACAAATTTCATATGCATTAGGGATCGATTAACAACTAGGGTTTCTCTCTTTTTCTTTTCTTGAAAATCGCTGCCTTAGTAATAATTTCTGAAACCCTAATTTATTAATCTGGTTGCCATTGATTGCGGTTAACTGAGATTAACTTAGCTAGATTGGTGACACTATTTTAATCGATTAAGGGTTGAGGTTTTGTTCTAGGGTTTAAAGGATCACGGTTTGTTCTTGGGAGTTCGGCATCTTGTTATTGAGAGAATTGATCTTGTCGGCTGATTAGGGTTATGCTTGATTCCTTGTCGGCTGATTAGGGTTTACGTGTGCATGTATTAAGGTTTTCGGTTTATTAAAGAGTTTTGTTTACGTGTGGCGGCTGCATGGGAAACAATAGTGATGGTTCAGGGAATGAATCTGCAGGTTTGTCGTCGAAAAAAGGAATAGGGCTTCGAGTCACGAATATCGAGGGCAACCTGAAGATTCCAAGAAGGGGGATGTTTTCTACATCTGATGCATCGATACTGGATGGTTTGGAGAAAATATCGAAACCCGTGGAGAACCCTTTTCTTAAACCAGTTATGGTGAATAACATGGCTGACTTCCGGACTGAAGATGGTTATGAGAGAGTGTCGTTTTTTGACTCCCAAAATTTGGTGAAGGATAATGATATTGGAACTTCTTCAACGAACAATGCTGAGCAACCAATGTCATTTGCAAATGCTGTGAAATCTAAGAAAGAGCCAGTAAAAGTAAATTTCAGGGCAATGGAGTCAAATGAAACTGTTGATGGTGCTGATGTTGTGATTCCAATCTCGTCAGTTAAACAGGTGCATGATAGATATGAAAATACGTTGTATGGTTATTTTTTGGGGAAAAGACTAGCCTATCCGGTTGTTGATTACTTTGTTAAAAATAACTGGGTCAAGTATGGGCTTTTACGATTAATGATGAACGCAAAGGGATTCTTTTTCTTTAAATTTAAAACGAAAGAGGGGATGGCTAAGCTTTTGGAAGATGGACCGTGGACGATCAGGAATGTTCCAATTATTTTGAATGAATGGTCTTCGAATGTCATGGTGGAAAAGCAGGATATTAAAATTGTTCCAGTCTGGATTAAAATGCACGACGTACCTTTGACAGCTTTTACAGAGGATGGGCTTAGCTTGTTGGCATCAAAGATTGGTACACCAAAAATGTTGGATTCTTACACTGCGACTATGTGTACTGAATCATGGGGGAGGAGCAGTTTTGCAAGAGCCATGGTTGAAATACATGCGGATAAGGATCTGAAGAAAAGTATCACAGTTGCTATTCCAAACTTGGATGGGAATGATCATGTGAAAGTGGAGGTAAAAGTCGATTATGATTGGGAACCTATGAGATGTTCTTCGTGTTGTGTGTTCGGCCATAAGGATAATTCATGTCCAAAGAAACCTGCTCAGGTTAGGAATGATGTTAATAACAAGCACAATGATGAATTTCAGGGGACCAATTTGAAAACAAAAAAACCGTTTACTCATGGTGTGAATGTAAACAACCAGAAGCCTAAGTTTACTTATAGGCCGGTGGTAAAACCAAAGTCAAATCAGGGTAATGAAGGACCGAATCAGAAAAAGATTGAAACTTCTAATCCTTTTGACATACTAAGCGAGGATACTAGTAATATGGATGATGAAACGGGGGGAGGAGCCAATTTACGAGCAAGAGTACAATCAAAAGGGAAGAACCATACCACTGATGAGATGATGACCGATGATACCGATGTTGATAATCTTCTGGCTGATATTCCAAAATATATGGAGAACAAGCTCGCAAACAATTCTGAGGGTGCAAGCACACCCGGTTCAATGGGTGTTAATGGGTAGTGTCGCTTCTTGGAACATTAGGGGGTTGAACCGCTCCCTCAAACAGAAGGAGGTTCGTCAGGTAGTTGTGGATAATCATGTTCAGGTATGTGCTATTATGGAGACCCATGTTGACACGTCAAATGTTACTAAGGTCTGTCAAAAAGTTTTTACCTCGTGGATGTGGAATTCAAATGCTAGTTGTTGTTTAAAGGGAACTAGGATCATGCTTGGGTGGGATCCGAATATGGCTGATGTTATGGTCCTATCGCAAACTGATCAGATGATTCATACTCAAGTGATGTTTAAACTTGATAGAAAATCCTTATTTTGCACGTTTGTTTATGCGGAAAACAACTATATAAATCGAAGGGATTTATGGAACAATTTGTGTGCTCATAGTTCTATTATGAAAGACAAGCCGTGGGTAATTATGGGGGACTTCAATGCCTCCTTATCTTATGATGACTCGAGTACAGGATCTTCCAGCTATAGCATTGGAACCCGTGAATTTAGTGAGTGTGTTAATTCTATCGATGTGTTTGATGTTAATAGCACAGGGTTACATTACACATGGTCGAACAACCAGCATAGAGGTGGTATTATTTTTAAAAAGTTGGACCGAATTATGTGCAATATTAATCTGGTTGCTGAGTTTCCGAACGCTGGAGCCTATTTTCACCCGTTTCGGGTTTCCGACCACGCTCCGTGCATTTTGAAGTTGCCGACTGTAGCCAGAGACAAACCGAGACCGTTTAAGTTCGTTAATCTAATTGCTGAAAAGCATGGGTTTTTGGAGGCTATTAATCAGATCTGGGAAAAAGAGGTTACAGGGTTTCGTATGTACCAGGTTGTTATGAAGCTTAAGTTACTAAAAACTCCGTTACGAAAACTCTTCATTCAACAAGGGAATTTGCATGAGAATGTAAAGAAGGCTAGGAAGGATCTTGATGATTGTCAGCTTGTAATGGATCAGGATCCGGCAAATGTGGATGTATTAGCAAAGCATAGTATTCTTCTAAAGAATTATAAAGATGCCATTCACGATGAAGCTGTCTTTTTACAACAAAAATCCAAAGTTGATTGGTTAACGCTTGGGGATTCTAACACCAAATATTTTCATAACGTTGTGAAAGCCAAAAATCACCGAAGCCGAATCTTATTAATTCGTGATGTGGATGGATTTTTGCATGAAGGGGGGGCAGCGGCTGTTGCTTTGGTTAACCATTATTCGAAGTTTTTTGGGACTGTGGGCCAGGTCGTTTGTAGGCCAGATATGGATATCTTTCGGAATAAGTTGACTCTGGAGAAAGCAAATAATATGGTCTGTGCAGTGACAGATGACGAAATAAAAGATGCTATGTTCTCAATTGCAGGAAATAAGGCTCCTGGACCGGATGGTTATACATCGGTGTTCTTTAAAAAAGCGTGGGATGTTGTTGGAAAAGATGTCTGTTTAGCGATTAAAGAATTTTTTCAGAATGGAAAGCTTCTAAATCAGCTAAATCATACGATAATATCTCTTATTCCGAAGGTGACGACTCCGGATTCAGTAACGGATTACAGGCCTATTTCTTGCTGCAACACTCTTTACAAGTGTATAAGTAAGATTATCACGACTCGTATAAAAGAGGGTCTAGGAGATATTGTCAATATTAATCAGTCAGCTTTTATTCCGGGTAGGAAGATTTCAGATAATATACTCCTAACCCAGGAATTAATGCACAACTATCATCACAATCATGGTCCTCCGAGATGCGCGTTTAAAGTTGATATTCAGAAGGCATATGATACTGTTGATTGGGGTTTCCTGGAGACTATATTACATGGTTTTGGTTTTCACAAAAAGATGATCAAGTGGGTTATGGCGTGTGTTACTTCTACTACATTTTCGTTATCCATTAACGGTAACTTGCATGGTTATTTTAAGGGGAAGCGGGGATTACGTCAGGGGGATCCTATGTCTCCTTATCTTTTTACGTTGGTAATGGAGGTCCTTACATTGATCCTTCAAAAGCAAGTTGATGATACAGCTGAGTTTAAATTTCACCATAAATGTGAAGAGCAAAGGATTATTAACTTATGTTTTGCAGATGACTTATTCTTATTTGCTCGTGGAGATCCTCCTTCAGCAGCTGTTATTCTAGAGTCGCTGAATCTTTTCAAGAATATGTCGGGATTGGTCCCTAGCATGACAAAGAGCACTGTCTTTTTTGGAGGTGTTCCGAATTATGTTAAAGACCAAATCCGAAACATTATGCAGTTTGATGAAGGTACCCTTCCGGTCAGGTATCTTGGTGTTCCTCTCATCTCGTCCAGATTGAATTTTTCCGACTGTAAGAAGCTTGTTGATAATTTGGAGTCTCGTATTACGGATTGGAAAGCAAAAAGTCTGTCTTTCGCGGGTCGTCTTCAGCTCATTAAATCAGTTTTATCGTCTATGCACGTGTATTGGTCCTCCGTCTTTATTTTACCAAAAAGAATTATTCATGAACTTGAGGACAGAATGCGGCGATTTCTTTGGGCCCAAGGTAATAACATAAAGGGAAAGGCTAAGGTTAAGTGGAGTCGAGTGTGTTTGCCTAAGGGAGAAGGTGGTTTGGGTATTCGGAAAATCTCTGACATGAATAATGCGCTTATGGTTGCTCATATTTGGAGTCTCTTGACACATAGGGAATCTTTATGGGTTAAATGGGTGCACTCGTATCGTATCCGGGATAGAAGTTTTTGGGATTTGCCGGTTCGAAATAACATTACTTGGGGTTGGCGAAAGATGCTTCAAATGAGATCAATCATTCGCCGCCACATTTGGATTAAGTTGGGTAATGGAGGTAATACTCGAGTATGGTTCGATACATGGGATACCGTTTGTCCGTTGAATCTCTTTATTACTCCTAGAATGATAGCGAATGCGGGCTTTGATATGGGGGAAAAGGTTGCGGATTTGTATCAAAATGGCGAGTGGGTGTGGCCGAACTCGTGGGTGAGTAGATTTCCCATTTTGCACCAGCTATCCAATGTAACGTTAATGCCTCAGGTGCAAGATAGGACTGTTTGGCGATCTAGAGATGGTAAAGACATGGAATACAGCACTTATGAAGTATGGAACGATATTCGGCAGATTGAAGATAAGGTAACTTGGGAGAGTATAGTGTGGTTTCCTCAGGCGATCCCTAGACACTCTTTTCTCATGTGGCTTATAGTTTGCAAGAAGCTGAAAACTCAAGATATTATGCAAAAGTGGCGAGCGTCGGGTAATGCTAACTATAACCTGTTGTGTTGTTCGTTATGTAAATCGGGGCCGGACTCTCACGATCATCTATTTTTTGAGTGCGAATATGCATCTCAAATATGGTATGGAGTTCGGAAGAAGGCGGGCATGCAAACAATAGGGGAAAATGGGAGGAAATTATGGAATATCTTATGCAGCACGCGGAGTCAAAACGGCCCATTCACATCATTGGGAAGTTAGTGGTGGCGGCGTCGGCGTATTTGATTTGGCAAGAGCGGAATAACAGATTGTTCTCGTCGAAGGAAAGGAGTGCTACTCAACTGATAGAGGTGATTTTAATGACGATTAGAATGAAATTGCACACAATGAAGTTTAAAAGAACAAATAATATATCTCAAGTGTTGAACGAGTGGCGGCTTCCTCGTGAGTTATTGATGGATCAAGATGAATGTGGCTGATTTCTTGGGTGAATGGTTGTAAGGGCCGTGTGGGTTCATGTTTTGTCATATATGACGTGTTTTGCGATTTTGCGTGATAGGTTTTTTTTCTTTGTGTACTCTAGCAATGGCATGTCATTCTAGAGAATTGAGGTGTAATCTATTCCTCACTTGTTTTTATTGGTTTATGAATGAAATTTAACCGGGGTAACCCTTTACCCAAAAAAAAAAAATATCATCAACAGTCAACTATTACACCTTTTAGTTATATTCATTAGATTTCAGTAACCCCACAACTCCCTAAACCTCTAACTTATTGTTCTTGTGAATATTATTATAATATCATGAACATGACAGTTATCATTTAACACTACCAAACATATTATGAACAGCATCTCATGAACAACAGATGTGTTTGACCTTATCATAATTTAAACACACAACATCACATAAAGAAAATCCCACTTTATTCATAAAACGGTTATAATCACATTAACTAAATCATAAAGCAACAAAAAGACATATAAATCATGAACCACTAAACACTGACCAAAATGTGCTGACCGAGTGACTTCGAGACAAGGGGGAGATGCCATGTTGCCACCGCTACAGCTTGAATCGAGGTGCCGGAGACCTCCGCTCGCCACCGTTCTCCACCGTCACACCACTGTGTCATCAGAGTGACGTTTCCTGCTGCCGCCGAGAGCTGCTGACTGGTTTTGGCTGTTGGGGTATTATCCAGCGCCGCCACTGTTCACGGTGGTGGTGGTCGGCCGTGTTATTCAGGAGAGAGAGAGAAGGGATAGCATGACTGAGGTGTGTGATCGGACAGAATGAGAGTGAGGAGGAGACAGGGAGTGTGGGTGCGTGTCGTCGGCAGAAGGAGTCGCCGGAGCTCGCAGAGAGGAACAAGGAGTGTGCGTGCGGCTCCAAATGTTTGTGGGTTAGGGTTTTTGTCCAAAAATGAGGGGGTGGGGTTTAAGATGATTAAATAGTGTAGGGTTTAGGTTAGTTAGGTTGGGCCTAGCCCAAGTGTGTAAATACTAGGTGTCGCCAAGCCCGAACACCCGGTTTAAATTACAGACAGTTATTTTATGTCTGATTCGTGTTATCCGTTAGACAACTCGTATTTCTCGTAGCGGGTTATTAATAATGATAATAATAATAATAATAATAGTAATAGTAATAATAATCACGGGCTCGTCTCTCGACGATCAGGATCAAGGGTTCGAGTTGTCACATTCTCCCCATCTTACAGGAATTTCGTCCTCGAAATTTACGCAAACGTCATACACTACGCTCCATATGTATACCTAGACTCCATTACCATACGTAGATACAAGCAGTTTCACGAAAGTCCACAGAACGAACATGCATGCCACGTAGCAGATACAGTCATGTAGCACGTAAATTCACATAGCATTAGATTCACAAAGTCGTACGTATCTCACACAGTATGAATTTTCACAAACTTAACTATAACATCCAAGAAACGTACAGGGAAACCCGAAGTGTCACATTATCCCCAAGTTCAAGAAATTTCGTCCTGAAATTTAGCGCGCAGCCACTGACAAGCTAGTTTGTTTAAACGTTTTCGTGGGGTGTCACATCATCCCCTTGTTGGCTTGAAATTTCTTTCCGAAATTTCAGTTGTAGCTTCAGTGCTGGAAGTAATGTTTGTAGACAACTTGGGATACGTGCGCATCAGCTGGTTTTCCCGTTCCCAGGTAAACTCTGGGCCACGGCGTGAGTTTCAGCGAACTCGGTCTGTTGGTTACACTATGCTAGAGGGTTTTGATTTCTTGATCCTTGATCTCGACCGGTTCCTCAACGAAGCGTTGTTTGTTGCTGATCATAAGTTCCTAAAAAGGAACAACGAATGTTCCATCTGACATACACTTCTTCAGATTAGGCACGTGAAAGACGTTGTGTACCGCACTCAGCTCTTCAGGCAGGTTTAGTCTGCAAAGCTACCTTACCGATCCCTTCGGTATTTTCGAACGGTCCAACATATCGTGGATTAAGTTCGTCCCGTTAGCCAAAACGTACTATACCCATCCAGGGTGAAACTTTAAGTAGAACCCAGTCTCCGACTATGAATTCTAGAGGTTTCCTACGCTTATCCGCGTAGTCTTTTTGACGGTCTGGAGCCGCCGCCATGTGTTGTCTATTCTGGGCAATCCTACCCGTTGTGTCAAGTGCAAGTTCTGGGCCGGTAATTTGGCTTCCGCCCAACACAGAGGTGACCGGCATCTGCGTCCGTGCGATGTCTCAAATGGTGCTGTCTGAATGCTAGTGCGGTAGCAGTTATCGGAAGAGATTTCTACAAAAAGGAAGTGTCACACGTATCCACGGTCGATAACACATGTTCTAGCATGGCTTTGAGTGTTTGGATGGTGCGTTTGGCCCGACCATCAGTTTGCGGGCGATAAGTGGTGCTCATGCCTAACCGTGAGTCAAATGTCCTTTGTGCACAACCTTGCGACGAATCGGATGCAAAACGTGGATTACGATCATAGACAATAGAAGTTGGCACTCCGTGCCTGAAGTCTACTTCTTTCAGGTAGACAGTTGCAAGTTCGAGAACTTGTCAGTTTATTTGGTCGCGTAAAGATACCAGCAAATATTTCATCGATGCCCTGGGATAGGAGAGGATAGGAGCACCTCATGGCTTATCTTTCAACTGTTGGAATGGCGAATTGCTGACATTTCTCTATGGTTAGGTGATGCCCCTTCAAGTTTACACCGTGAGGGGTTGCGTATACGGTCGAGAAATGCGGGCTTTAGCGTAAAGCGGTTTGTGTCGTAGAACTTCCAAGGTAGGAGGTAGGAGTCGTTCGGATCCCTACGGGTTCTCGGAGTAGGTTCAGATGTCGCCGAAGGAAACAGGTGTCGAATTTTGACTGGATGGAATGAATTCGAGCGTCGTAACTAAGTGTTGATCGTATCGAGTTCGAAGAACAGTGCTTGCGATACCCGTTACCCCCGAGGTATCCTTGGCTCGTTGCTCCAACGAGTAACATTCGTAGGAAGTAATTCGTCCAAACGGAGATTTGTGCAGAGTAGAGTGGGATAAGGATCATAGAATCCGTGAAACATAACACGAGTAGCGAGATAATGCAAGAAGGGCAGTCAAAATTGATGCGCTCAACTTGAGACAAAACATAAAAGGCTTCGAGGTCGGCCATATGGATTTATCTGGTGTCGATGAGGTAGCTGGTCGTACACAAGCTGTGGGCGGTTAGGATAAATAGCGTCGCTTGCCGATAGGGAATGTTACGTCGATGTGGTTAGCACATAAGTAGTTAGAGAGGGATGGTCGTCGTGCGGGTCTGTAGGTTTTAAGGTGTACTGAGACGTCTGGCAGGATGTGATTTCTCAAATTGGTAGGATATCAAGTTTGAGTGGATTAGTCTGAGTCGTGCGAATGAGTTTGAAGTAGCGCTTGCGTCGTCGCGGGGGGGGGGGGGGCTTTGATGTGAAAATGCAGAAACAGGTTCTTGAAAAAGTAGGATTGAAGTAACTCGCCGCCACATTACAGGGGTCTATGAAGTTTTGTTGGTTAAAGGTCGAGTTGACTGAATTCACTAAACTGGAGAGAAATTTGGTCAAGGTCTCCATACGAAGAGACATGGATGTCGTGATAAAGAAACGGTAGAAGCGGGGATACCATCTTGAGCAATAAACGCGGATTCGTACGAAAGCTAGTGAAAGGATTCACTGAATCAGAAAAGTCGTCAAAGAATACGGTTCTGGCAAATGGAGGATAAGGTAAGCATCTAGGTCACCGTAATCGTCGGTGGGTTGACTGGCTCGTGTCGTCGTCTTGCCACGCCTTCCAATCCGCTGGTTTGTAAGAAAGATATCACCTTGCTGAGTTTTGGAGCGTGTTAAGGTATAAGGTTCAACTTGAATAAGGAATAACCATGTAACGAGGAATTAGGGGAAATAACTTCGCGGTCGATGGAAAGGTGATACAATTGCTGGCACCACAATGAGAAGCATACACCATGCATGCTTTTCGTGTTCGAGACGTGCAAACAGAAACCCGAAAAGTGTAGACTTAACAGAATGCTTCAAGAATCCAGGTGATCAGTCGTGTGAGGGAACAAGTCTCACTACCTAAGTCGGGAAAAGAAATACGCAAGTAAAAAGGATGCGAATGACGTCATCGTTCCTTCTAATATCCTATGATATAGGAGTGGCTCCCCTTCGTCGATTCGTTCTCGTAACTCCTCTATGTGCTTCGTAGCTGGGCAGGTCTATCGAGTGGACGTCCCTCGTGTCGATTTGCAGTCCATGGATGATATTAGGAAATATGTGGACGAGGGCTTGGAATAGCTGGTTCCTTGCCCTTAGTGTATCGTGGTTTCGAACCACAACTTAGGAGGACTCGCTCCTGTTTAACACGTAACACGCTTGCCTAGCCTTCGTATGGTCCATTGTGGTAAATACTAAATATACGCATACATACTAACACATATATGCTAATTATACACATACACACATGCACACACACATAAGTTATGCACAAGTAAATGCCATTAGCCTACCATTACCAGGTGAGCATCTGAGGTTAACGAACCTTGCAATTCGGAGTGTGGTGTCGTTGTGGTTTCCACTAAAGAACGGTTATAGTCTGGTTTTCATATAAAAATATTTTATTTCCAAAACCAAAAATATTTTATATTTAAAACCTAGTTCGCTATAACCAATGGCTCTGATACCAATCTGTCACACCCTCAAAACCACATGCGAAGTACTACCGCGAGGCGTGTGACTGACCAGGATCCAGCCACTAATTATTTTGAACCGTTTAGTTATTATTACAAATAATGGTGTAATTAGCGGCCAATTTAAATTTTTCAAAACATGGTTTAAGTTTGCAGCGGAAAGGAAAGATGTACATATCGTAATTTAAACCCACAAGTTTATTAGTTATGAACTTACAAACCACGCACTCCATCCGATTGCAACGTTCGTCCAAAGTTGTTAGCGAGCAACCTGCAAAGCATGCAGTAGAGTGTCAACATAACGTTGGCGAGTTCACGAGTTTAGAGTTTTCCAGTTTTATTTCCAAAAAAACTTGTTTCAACAGTTAATTTACTCATTTATACATGCCGTGGGGAGCTACCCCATAAGTAAGCCACTAAACTGTTTTTACAATACCGAATACTTACTTAACCGTACGTTTCCGCTGTGCCCCGTTTGTCAATGTTCTATCATCATTGACGGTTTGCCTGAGTACATTAGTTCACTCCCGTTCCCAGTAACAAGGGTCGGTGTGAGGCTGGTTAGACCTAAATAGCGCTATCAACTAATAACCCGTTCGCCAGGCCCCGGCGATTAATCGGTATTAAGTAGTAGGGACTTGAGTGATAGAGTTGCGTTTAGTGTCGCTTGTTGCATCCAGTATAAATAGTAATTAACTAAGGGTCCCGCATAAGGGGAGAAAAGTAGGTTTGTATCCCTCACAAGGAGATAGCGTTGTTACCCGTATCCCACACAAGGAGATAGAAATACCGTATCCCGCACAAGGAGATAGTAAGCAATCCCAAACCAGGAAAAGTGTTTCGTTCCGTTTCCCAACCACCGGGAACGCATGCTTTAAGTAAAAAGTAGTGAACTCACCTTTGCTTTGCTCGGTAGTTATTTTACTTGTGTTACGTTGGTTAACCATACCCTATTATGATTTATAAATATTTATTAGGTTCGTATGCAAGTAACGTCTCGTATAAATTACACGTAGCTAACACCTAGCATGCATGTCTTACAAGCATACATGGTATTAGGCCTATCCTAGCATGTAAACAGTTAAACAGTAACAGTTAAACATTAACACCAGCACACAGTCCAAAATATCAGTTAACACATAGTACATAAGGCACACCAATGTTATTGGGCCGGTCCTAATCATATAAACAGTCAACCAGTAGCAGCATGTAGTAAAGTTAAACACACAGTCCAAGTACGTCAATACATATTGTGGCCCAATAACTAAGTCAAGCAGCCCAATCGAGACCAGGTGGTCTCGACTCGAGACTATGAGGTCTCGAGTCGCAACCCAGCGATTTCGAGTTGCAGCCGAAGATCTCGAGTAGTGCATATTTGAGTTGCACCCGTAGAGGTCTCGAGTCCCGTCTCGAGTCAATGATGGTGATCAGGGAGGTAGTATGGTGGGTCGTATAGAGAAGAATGCCAAGCAGTCTAATGACAAGCAGGATTCAGATGAGGAGGAGGTCGTTGAAGTCTACAATGAAACTAATGAATTTATGACTTCGGGAACACTTCCTTCATCTTCTAGAGCTCGGGCAAGCAACTCCTCCATAAAGGGTTCCAATGGCTAGACATGTAGTGATTCGAGTCAAGGGGTTGCCAGTTTGTGGCAATTTCATCTTTGATGATGGAGGTTGAGTCGTTTTTTGGTTTTTTCGTATTTTTTGCCTACTTTGTTTCATGATGTAATGTAGGCTAGGTTATGGGTTGTCTTAGAATGTTTGGTTTGTTTTTGGTTTACATATACGGGGCATGTCCTGTATATGAATTAGTGTGGAACTCATCCTCACTACTTGTACTTTTTTGGGTTTGTTTTTAATAGAATCACCGGGGTAACCCTTTACCCAAAAAAAAAAAGGCCGAGGAAAGGTGTGGGGATTCGGAAAAAGTTGGATAGAATTATGGCCAATGTGAACTTTATTGACTCGTTTGTGGACGCGTATGCTAGTTTTCTTCCTAATGGCATTTCGGATCATTGTCCGTGTGTGCTAAAGCTAATGAAGACAAGCCGTAATACACCGAAACCTTTTAAATTCTCTAACCTTTTGGCACATAAAAAGGAGTTCATGGATATGGTTCATACGGGATGGGAAGTCACGGTTGAGGGGGTGCCTATGTTTAGAGTGGTAAAGAAACTTAGGGGTTTAAAACACCCGTTTAGATCTTTATTGCATAAACAAGGGAATCTACATAGAAAAGTGTTGGACCTAAAGGTGGAGCTGGATAAGTTGCAAACAAATCTGGATTTGGATCCGTTTAACGTGAGTATCAAAGAAGTCGAATCAGAATGTGCTAAGCAATACCAAGATGCCTTGATTGATGAGGAGAGGTTTTTAAAGCAAAAGTCTAAACAAAAATGGGTGGAGGTTGGTGATGCTAATACTGCCTTCTTTCATAATGCAGTGAAGTGCAGGAACCATATTAATAAAATACATATAATTAAAGATACCGATGGAATTCTTCACGAAGGAGACGGAGTTGCATCAGCTCTGGTGAAACTTTTTCGGGGTTTTTTTGGTACTAACTGCGGCTTGGGGAAGAGAGTGGACAATGATATTTTCTCTAACAAGCTGCAATCCCATGTGGCTGAGTTCATGTGTTGGTCGGTTACTCAAGATGAGGTAAAAAACGCTATTTTTTCTATTAATGAAAACAAAGCGCCTGGTCCGGATGGGTATACGTCAGCATTTTTTAAGAAGGCTTGGTCAGTTGTTGGTAGTGAGGTTACTGCTGCTATTATAGATTTTTTTGAAACAGGTAGAATGCTTCAGGAAATTAACCATACGTTTATTGCTCTTATCCCTAAGGTTCCAACCCCGGGTTTAGTCACAGAGTATAGGCCGATTTCGTGCTGTAATGTTGTTTATAAGGGGATCAGCAAGATAATTACCAACAGAATTCTTGAAGGGTTGAAGGAGATCATTAGTGTTAACCAATCAACTTTCGTCCCAGGTAGGAGGATATAGGATAACGTAATGTTAACGCAGGAACTCATGCACAATTATCACCGTCAGGTCGGTCCTCCTCGATGTGCTATGAAAGTGGATATTCAAAAGGCGTATGATACAGTGGACTGGAGGTTCTTGTGTGATACCTTGCACGGTTTTGGTTTCCACCAAAGGTTTATATCATGGATTATGGAATGTGTTACATCTACATCGTTTTCTCTAAGTATAAATGGGAATATCCATGGTTACTTTAAAGGAAAACGAGGTTTACGACAAGGTGATCCCATGTCACCTTATTTATTTACTATGGTTATGGAGGTTTTATCATTGATCCTTAGATCAGCGGCTGAATTGGATGGTTCCTTTAAGTTTAATAACAAGTGTGAAAAGCAGATGATAATCAATCTTTGTTTTGCGGATGACTTATTATTGTTTGCTAGAGGGGAGATTAACTCGGTTAAGCTTATTTTGAAGTCCCTAAAGGAGTTTAAAGATGTTTCGGGTTTAGTGCCGAGTAATGCTAAAAGCACTATTTTCCTTTGCAACGTTCCGAGTCATGTAAAGGAGAGGATTATGGAGCTGATTCCGTTTGAGGAAGGTAAACTGCCTATCAAATATCTGGGAGTTCCATTGTTAGCTTCTAGGCTGTTAGTGAAAGATTGTCAAGTGTTGGTGGATCGAATGAACAAGAGAATTATGGATTGGAAGAACCGTTTTCTTTCTTTTGCTGGAAGATTACAATTAGTAAACTCGGTGCTCTCGTCCATCCATGTTTATTGGGCGTCAGTGTTCATATTACCGGCCAAGATTATAAAGGAACTTGAGAATAAAATGAAATGGTTTCTTTGGGGTCTTGGTACAGCATCTAAAGGAAGAGCTAAGGTTGCTTGGAAGGATGTATGTCTTCCTAAGGCCGAAGGGGGGTTGGGGATTAGGCGTATTGCAGACGTTAATAAATCGTTAATGGCCTATCACATTTACAGTATCCTTTCTGGCAGGAAGTCTCTGTGGACTGAATGGGTGGATTTATATCGGCTCAAGGGCCGAAGCATATGGGATATCCCGGTTCAATCAAACGCGCCTTGGGGATGGAAGAAATTATTAAAGTGTAGGGTGATTCTTCGAGATTTTTTTTGGAGTAAAGTGGGTAATGGTCGTAGCTCCTTCGTTTGGTTTGATAAGTGGTGTGACGAATGCCCTCTAGCGAATTTTTGTTACTCCGAGACAAATGGCGAGACATGGTTTCAGTGTGATGACTAAAGTTGCGGATGTCATTGAGCATGGGGTGTGGTTGTGGCCAGATGCATGGAGGGATGTTTATCCGGTTTTATTTCACTTGCAACCTCTTAATGATTCCAACGCTAAAGATCAAATCTTGTGGAGAAACTCGGAAGGTAATCTTGTGTACTTCACTTCTAAAGAGGTGAGGAATTCCATTCGTATCCGGGAGCAACAAAAAGATTGGTCAAAGCTCGTGTGGTCCTCTTTCAACATTCCAAAGCATGCATTTACGTGCTGGCTCATCTTTAAAAGAACACTGTGGACTCAAGACCGTATCCTCCAGTGGAATTACAAGGTGACTGGATCTATGAATCAGATGTGTTGTCTATTGTGTTACGCAGGTTTAGAGACACATGAACATTTATTCTTTCAATGCGCATACTCAAAGGAGGTGTGGAAAAATGTCTGGTTTAAAGCTGGCATGAGTTCGGTTCAAGAACGATGGGAAGACATTATCGCATGGCTGATTCCGAAAGCTAATTCAAAATCAGTTGCAGCGATTGTTAGTAAGCTGGTTGTTGCTGCTTCGGCGTATTCTATTTGGAGTGAAAGGAATACTAGATTCTTTAGCAACAGGTTGCGACCTCCTGAGCAATTATCGGAATTTATTCTTAGCACTGTTCGAAGCAAATTAATGTCATTCAAGTATAAAGTGGCTGATAATGTAAGGCGACTCTTGGAGGAGTGGAAGATTGATGGTGTAGAGTACTTTGAAGAACAATGAAAGCATTTGCAGTTTGTTTCTTTTTGTACTAGTCTCACTTTTTGTACTACTCTTTTGTGGTATGTCACGAAGAGAATTAGGGGGCATTGTCAGCCTTCCTACTTGTAATATTTTGGTATTGTTATAAAATCACCGGGGTAACCCTTTACCCAAAAAAAAAACATAAAATCACTAAATGATCTCAGCAACGTTCTGAAGAATAACACAATAAGAACACTTATATTTAGGAAGTACCATCGGCGTATCCACCGCTTTCTTATCGCATCATACTTCTCTCGGTACCTTAATCACTCTAGATTTTATGCCACCGTACTTAACAAGGCTTACTATGATTCTCATGCGTCGAAATTCATAATTAAGTGTGCACCCATAATTACTCGTTTCGTCACATGGTCCACATAGCTCCTCTTGTTAAGCAAGGGTAAACAAATAATAAGGTTGAACTATCGTCTAAATCAAATAAATATCGTTACAACATAACATCTGTCAAATCAAATCGTATTTCATACTAGCAATGATAGTACTACTTATTTTGCATATAACAAATTTAGTAGTAGGTATTTTATTCTAGTATGAATATTTATATATGTTTCATACTTAACCAAACAGGTAAAATGCAACATATACAAATCATGCATTGTCATCATAATATAAGCATACCGAGAAAAATGTTTTTCAAATCATGTGCTAGGTATGCTAAGTTAACATACCCAAAGCAAGTTAACATACTAAGTACCCAAAAAAGTTAACATACTAAGTACGCTAAATCAACATACAAAGCAAATTATATTTATAATCATGTACTATACACATTAGATAAACAAATCATGCATTTAATGTTATGATCATAAAACAGTATTAACTTGTTCATAGTACTCGTATTGATCGTGTTACCAAGTTTGTACGAATGCACCAGAGTGCAATTATGCTATATTACAAGATTTAGTTCCTAAAGAACGGAATCCTCAAAATTAGCATGTAATTATAATTACTCATAGTGTAATCACATTAGAGTTTGAAACTTGGAAATGAATAATAATGATAAAGATAAACTTCTTGAAATTTATATTGTCATTACAAACACAGTTAAAATATGTACATTGTCTTTGAACATAAACAGAAAATATAGAGGTTCAAATGATCATAAGCGCTTGATCATTAGCTTGAGCCTCGTTGACGTTGAATACTCGTCCATTAGCATTGGCAAGCTTGGGGCAGTTTCGCTTGAAATGATTTAAGTCACCACAATTGAAACATGCTCTTGGGCGAGTCTGAGTAGGGGCTGCTCGGTTCTGGATACGACAGGTCGCAGCTAGATGTCCAAATAAACCACAAATTGTACACTGGCGACAAGGGGAATTTGATGCATGATGATAATTGCAATGATTGCACCGAGGCTGCTTTCCACGATAAAACCCTTTGAAGGGTACTGAGTTTAGTGGAACAGGTGCATGAATTGCAAAATTCTTTGAAGCCTTGCGCTTCCTAGAACTTTTAGAAGATTCGGCCTTTGTTCCTTTCGAATTCTCGTTAACAGATTCAGTGTCTTGTTTCTTGTCTCCTTGTCGACATAATTTACCTTTTCTAACATGTGAGTCTGTCACACCCCCAAAATCCACACGCGGAGTATCACTGCTTGGAGGCATGACATGACCAGGATCAAGCCACCAATCATATTGAACACAACAAGTTATAAGTAAAAATTCAACCACACAATATGAAAGGTGTTTCAAGTCAAAACGTAGTTAAGTGTTTAGCGGAAGCATAATTGTAAAACCCAAATGCAAG
Source organism: Helianthus tuberosus (assembly GCA_030545235.1). Classification (NCBI taxonomy): domain Eukaryota; kingdom Viridiplantae; phylum Streptophyta; class Magnoliopsida; order Asterales; family Asteraceae; genus Helianthus; species Helianthus tuberosus. The sequence continues at coordinate 53,853,987 of CM060403.1, read as the reverse complement.
TATTTAGTACGAAATAAAGTAATGTTTTTAGCGTGGCACACACTGCCGTGTCCCACAACAACCGCGCCTCCCTGTGCAAGCTCCATGAGTACCTAACGACCTGCAAGGCATGTAGCAACGAATCAACAACAAAGTTGAGCGAGTTCACAGTTGGTTGTTTAGTTATTGCATTTGTTTCGTAAATCGTATGTTCGTTTGTAAACCATGTATCGTATTAATTCGTATCGCGGTCACCCTGACATGTTTGCGAAGATTAGTGGGGGCTTCCCATGTGTTACTAGACCACGCGTATCGACTGCTACGAAAATGTAAGAGGTGCCCTAAGTCAATGTCTATCAGCATTGACCCTTTGCCCATAGTCCATTAGTACACGCCCGTCCGACTGGCACGGTGTGAGGTTTGTTAAACCTAATAGCGCTATTAACTAATGGCCCGCTCGCCATAGGCCTCGGCGATTAAGTCGATAAATGAGGGACTTCAAGTGATAGAGTGATGGTCTTATGGTCGTACGTATCCTGTTGTATGGGGAATACACAAGTGTGTAGTTACTGTTCAGTTCTTTAACCCATTCCCAACCCTTGGGAATCCCATGCCTTGGATAGAGTGTGAACTCACCTTGGTTTGCTCGGCAGATACACAGAAAGGTTACTTGAGCTTTATGTGGTCAACCACGTCCTAACATGGTTACCATACAAGTCAGGTCTAGGTTCAAGTAAAGCACGTATGTTTACACATAAGTTGACAGATTACGAACACGTATCGATCATGGCAACACATTAACATACTCATACTTGTGCGATTCAAAAGATTGGGCTCGCACAAGTCTAACAGCCTTGTGCGATTCACCCATTGAACCCAAAGATACCCGGCCCAATAAAAACATAAACAGTCCAGCATGTAGATGGCCCAAACAAGTAAACATTGATCTTGTGCGATCCGGATGGACTTGTGCGATCCGGATGGCTTGTGCGATTGTATTTTTGGGCTAATCGGCCCAACAGCATAAGTGAAGTCCAACTGTTGTGTGTGGCCTAAGCCTTGTGCGATCGGCACTATCTTGTACGATCCACAAGGTCTTGTGTGATCATGCAATGTGATGTTGTACTCAGTGTTTAATCAGTTGTACTCTATAACTTGTGCGACTGTGTTGTGCGACCAGACACTTGTGCGATCAGTTGCCTTGTGCGATTGAGCTCTTGTGAGATTCAAGAGCTTGTGTGATTGCACTTGTGCGACTGGTCTTGTACGATTTGATCTAATATCCGAAACTTATGCTATTTAGTTATATTGTTTCCATTATGATTCAGTCAACAGTCAAACCGTTACGTATTGATTTTACAAATCAATTCCAATAGTTACCATACTTGCAATTTAGCAATCAACACAATCAACAGTTTTTAACCATCCATTACTCGATCAAAACATGGGTTTTTAGCATCAAACCTCTAAAACCCTAATCATATACAAATCATAACAACAATTATAACATTAACCCGGCTCATGATCTTGATTACTAGCATACATCCTATCATGACAACACAATAAACATATCACAGCCGATTCGGTTTTTCTTTTATCATCAACAAATCCGATCCATACTAACACAACCAAACTATTCGGATCCGAACACATATATGGCCGATTACATTCATTCATGATTAATCACATATCATTCATAAATCATTACATACTTCACAAATCATCTAACAATAACCATGAATTACTAACCGGTTATGAGGTAAGACAAGGATGATCCGAATCAAAAGCTTCGAGAGATGGGGATGTGTGGTCGCCGGCTTCGAGAGGAGAGAAGGAGAGAATAGGGTTTGTGTGTGTTATGTGTTTTGCAAGTAATGAGAAGCAACCCCCACACATGGGTGCTTGTAATCGTATAAAAGGGAGTGGGCCGAACCCATCATGGGCTGCCCTTGGTACGGATGCAAAGAGTGTAGCCCGAATGGGCTTGTGCGATCCTAATACATACGTATATGCACATAACATAACATAACATCAAACATAACATTCAATTAATCAATCAAGATCATATAATCACATAATATTCTCACTGGTTACATCAAGGTACAAAGAGAGGTTCTAAAACACGGGTTGTCACATTATCCCCAACTTGAAAGAAATTTCGTCCCGAAATTTAGCACGTGGTTACTGAGGAAGCTAGTTAAGTTGCATGGTTTTCCTGGGGTGTCACATCCTTCCCCTGTTGGTTTGGAATTTCGTCCTGAAATTCCGCGGTAGCTTCAGCCTCAGTAGTGGTTGTACTGTTCTCGAACAATTGGGGATACTTTTGTTTCATTTGATCTTCACGTTCCCAGGTGAACTCTGGGCCACGACGGGAGTTCCAACGAACTCGAACGAGAGGAATTCTGGTGTGCTTGAGGACCTTAACGTCCCGGTCCATGATTTCAACTGGTTCCTCGACAAATCGCAACTGATCGTCGATAGTGAGTTCCTTCAAAGGAACTATGAGGGTCTCATCTGACAGACACTTCTTCAGATTTGACACCTGAAAAACGTTGTGAACTGCACTGAGTTCTGCTGGCAGGTTTAGTTTGTAGGCCACCTTGCCTATTTTCTCAATGATTTCGAATGGTCCGACATATCGTGGATTGAGCTTGCCCCGTTTGCCAAAACGAACCACACCCTTCCAGGGTGAAACTTTGAGTAGCACTCGATCCCCAACCTGGAAGTCGAGTGGTTTCCTGCGCTTGTTTGCGTAAGCTTTCTGACGGTCACGTGCTGCCGCCATGCGTTGTCGTATCTGTGTAATCCTTTCCGTTGTGTCTACCACAAGTTCTGGGCCAGTGATCTGGCTATCACCCACCTCTGCCCAACAAAGAGGTGATCGGCATTTACGCCCGTACAATGCCTCATATGGAGCGGCTTGAATGCTGGTGTGGTAGCTGTTATTATACGAGAACTCCACTAGAGGGAGATTTTTTCCCAGTCGTTGCCAAAATCGATTACACATGCCCGAAGCATGTCTTCTAGAGTTTGGATAGTGCGTTCAGACTGCCCGTCTGTTTGCGGATGGTAAGCTGTGCTCATGTCTAATCGAGAGCCAAAAGATTTGTGCATTGCCTGCCACAATTCTGAAGTAAATCGTGCATCACGATCAGAGATAATAGAGGTTGGCACCCCGTGCCTCGAGACAACTTCCTTAAGGTAGACGTCTGCTAGAGTAGAGAACTTATCCGTTTCCTTGATAACCAAGAAGTGTGCAGACTTTGTGAGTCGATCGACGATCACCCAAATAGTATCATTTCCACGTTGAGATCTAGGCAGGCCAGTAACGAAATCCATGGAAATTTGCTCCCATTTCCACTGTGGTATTTCTGGTTGTTGAAGTAGGCCCGATGGTTTCTGATATTCAGTCTTGACTCTCGCACAAGTCAAACACTTGCTAACGTAGGTTGCTATGTGAGCTTTCATGCTAGGCCACCAATACGTAGTTTTCAAGTCGTGGTACATCTTATCTGAACCAGGATGTACTGAGTATCGAGACTTATGTGCTTCATCCATCACAAGCTCGCGTAAGTTTCCATAGTGTGGGACCCAGATGCGTCCTGTTACGTAATAGGCACCGTCTTCCTTTTGTTCTAACTGCTGTTTTGAGCCGCGTAGGGCTTCAGCCCTGACGTTTTCTGGTTTCAATGCTTCTACCTGAGCATCTCGTATCTGTGCAGGAAGACTAGATTGAATGGTGAGTTGTAGTGCTCGTACACGCTTAGGTGTAGTATCCTTTCGACTGAGGGCGTCAGCCACAACATTGGCTTTGCCTGGATGGTACTTGATGGCACATTCGTAATCATTCAATAGCTCGACCCATCGACGTTGTCGCATGTTCAACTCCTTTTGCTTGAAGATATGCTCGAGACTCCTGTGATCGGTGTAGATGGTGCACTTGGTACCGTACAGGTAATGTCTCCATATCTTGAGTGCAAAAACAACAGCTCCCAGCTCTAGATCGTGTGTAGTGTAATTCCTTTCGTGAATCTTAAGTTGACGTGATGCCTAAGCAATGACCTTATCACGTTGCATCAACACGCAACCAAGTCCCAGGATGGATGCGTCACAATAAACCACAAAATCGTCTGTGCCCTCTGGTAATGAAAGAATAGGTGCGCTACAAAGTCTATCCTTTAGGTGCTGAAATGCTGATTCCTGTGCAGTACCCCAACGATAGACAACCCCTTTCTGAGTTAGTGAGGTGAGAGGTTGCGCAATCTTGGAGAAATCCTTGATAAACCTTCTATAGTAGCCCGCCAAACCCAAGAATTGGCGGATTTCTGTTGGTGTACGGGGTGCAGGCCAGTTTTTAATCGAGTCTACCTTAGATGGATCAACGTGAATCCCATCCTTGTTTACCACGTGGCCTAGGAAATGGACTTCACGAAGCCAGAAGTCGCATTTCGAGAACTTTGCATACAGTTGTTCTGCTCGAAGGAGTTCCAAAATGAGTCGCAAATGCTGCTCGTGTTCCTCCTGACTCTTAGAATAGATCAGGATGTCGTCAATGAATACAATCAGGAACTTATCCAAGTAAGGCTTGCACACTCTGTTCATAAGATCCATGAAAACCGCAGGTGCATTTGTCAGTCCGAAAGGCATAACCAGGAACTCGTAATGTCCATACCGAGTCCTGAATGCTGTCTTAGAGATGTCCTTGTCCCGGACTCTCAGCTGATGGTAGCCTGACCTTAAGTCAATCTTCGAATAGTAGCTCGACCCTTGCAACTGATCGAACAAGTCATCAATGCGTGGAAGAGGATAGCGATTCTTCACGGTCACCTTGTTGAGTTCACGGTAATCTATGCACATCCTAAAGGTACCGTCTTTCTTCTTCACAAATAACACTGGAGCTCCCCAGGGCGAAGAGCTAGGACGAATGAAACCCTTTTCCAAGAGTTCTTGCAACTGCTTAGACAGTTCTTCCAGTTCAGTTGGAGCTAAGCGATAAGGTGCTCGAGCTGTAGGTGCTGCTCCAGGAGGTAGCTCGATCTGAAATTCGACCTGGCGATGAGGCGGTAGACCAGGTAATTCCTCAGGAAACACTTGAGGAAAGTCGCGTACAACTGGAATGTCCTCTATCTTCTTCTCTTTCGTTGATGCGTCAGTAACGAGTGCTAAAATAGCAGTGTGGCCCTTTCGCAAACACTTCTGGGCCTTAAGAAAGGAGATGATGCCCACAACAGCACCACTCTTGTCGCCTTGAATTTTGAGAGGTTCTTTGCCAGAACGGGGAATACGAACAATCTTCTCTTTGCACAGGATCTCTGCTTGCTGTTGGGATAACCAATCCATCCCAATGACGATGTCGAAACTACCCAGAACTATAGGAATGAGATCGATAGAGAAAGTCTGACCAGCGAGGATAAGATTACAACCCTGAACTATGTGTGTGGCCTCTAGACTTTTACCGTTCGCTAACTCTACGACATGCTTAGCGTTTAAGGGGGTTTGTGTGCGTTTTAACATTTGACTAACTTTTAGAGACACATAACTGGTATCGGCACCCGAATCAAATAAAACAGTAACATAAAAGTCATCCAGTAGAAACTTACCCATCACAACGTTGGGATCATTCCTTGCGTCTCCCTGACCCAGCACGAACACTTGACCCCTGGCACCATTGTTTCCATCATTGTTTCCCCCGTTGTTGTTCCCATTGCCTTGATTATTGTTGTTGTTGTTCTGATTCTGGTTTAACTGAGGGCAATCCCGCTTGAAGTGGCCTTCAGCACCACACTGAAAGCATCCCCTGTTGCCTCGCTGCTGCTGCTGCTGGTTCTGTGGAGCGGGTGGTTGTTGTTGATGGTTCTGATTCGCAGGTCGTGTGCTCCTGCAATCCTTAGCTTCATGACCCATCTTGAGACACCGCTGACAACGACCCTTGTTGCACTGGCCATTGTGGTGTCTGTTACATTTGTTGCACTTAGGGAGGTTTCCTCGATATCCACCCTGCCCTTGACTACCAGAAGATTGCTGATCAGGACTCTGGTAGTCATCGATCTTTCGTTGCTGTGCCTGGGACTGAACCGTAGTCGAACCCTTGCTAGAGGTTCCATCCCACTTTCGTTTGTTGTCACTGGGAGTAGCAGAAGTGGTAGCAGTAGTAGCACCGATGCGCTTAGGCAGCCTGTTCTGTTCCACTGCCTGGTCTGTGAGACGATGAGCAAGACGGGTAACATCCTGGATTGTAGCAAGGTTAGCCGAAGTCACATGGCTTTGAATCTCTGGTACTAAGCCTTTGAGGTACAGCTCGATACGTTTGATAGGAGGATCCACCATAGTTGGACACAAGATGGCCAGCTCGTTTGACCTTTTCGTATACGCCTCTATCTCTGATCCTGTCATCTTCAGGTTAAAGAACTCCACTTCCAACTTGTGGATGTCATCACGACTACAGTATTCCCACTTGATCAGTTCCTTAAAATCATTCCATGGGGTGGCATTGGCAGCTACCAGCCCCAAGTCAACTTGTGCGTTCCACCAAGTCAACGCAATGCCTTCGAGAGTACCAGTGGCATACTTCACCCTACGAGCCTCAGGGCATTCACACACTTCGAAGACCGATTCGAGCTTCTCAAACCAGTGGAGGAGTCCAACGGCCCCTTCAGTGCCACTGAAAGTACTAGGATGACAGTCCATGAAAGTTTTGAACGTGCACGCAGGCAGCTGAGCATGCTGGCCTGTTGTATAAACGAGAATAGGACAAAGTTAAACACAAGAGTGGGGTTAGGAGTGTAGGATCTAATGATCCTAGGGAGAGTTGCGACTGCAGGATATACCTCCTGCTTGGGCGGCTGCAAGTGCCGCAGCAACTTGTTGGTTAATCAGAGCCGTCAACTGGGCTTGAGTCATGTTAACGCGTCCAGCCATGATCTTCATATCAAGGGAACATGAGTGAGAAAGGTTCACGTAAGTGCGATGACAGAAGAGAGTAAGCACACACGTGCTTTCAAACAATAGTTGTTACGTTTATTCTAAACATACCATGAGCAAAGTTCTATGTAATCTAGCAAGTAGGCAATGTAAACATAAATCATATCACCTAGAATGTCGAGTCTTGCACGTGGAGCGAAGCGTCGTTGTGGATCGTAGAGCACTGTACAGGTTATAGTCTGGTTTTAACAAAAACTTTTTCCCTTATTAAAACCAAGTTCACTATAACCAATGGCTCTAATACCAATCTGGCACACCCCCAAAATCCACACGCGGAGTATCACCGCTTGGAGGCGTGACATGACCAGGATCAAGCCACCAATCATATTGAACACAACAAGTTATAAGTAAAAATTCAACCACACAATATGAAAGGTGTTTCAAGTCAAAACGTAGTTAAGTGTTTAGCGGAAGCATAATTGTAAAACCCAAATGCAAGTATTTAGTACGAAATAAAGTAATGTTTTTAGCGTGGCACACACTGCCGTGTCCCACAACGACCGCGCCTCCCTGTGCAAGCTCCATGAGTACCTAACGACCTGCAAGGCATGTAGCAACGAATCAACAACAAAGTTGAGCGAGTTCACAGCTGGTTGTTTAGTTATTGCATTCGTTTCGTAAATCGTATGTTCGTTTGTAAACCATGTATCGTATTAATTCGTATCGCGGTCACCCTGACATGTATCGTATGTTCGTGCGACCAGACACTTGTGCGATCAGTTGCCTTGTGCGATTGAGCTCTTGTGCGATTCAAGAGCTTGTGTGATTGCACTTGTGCGACAAATCATAACAACAATTATAACATTAACCCGGCTCATGATCTTGATTACTAGCATACATCCTATCATGACAACACAATAAACATCCTAACGTAAATATATCACAGCCGATTCGGTTTTTCTTTTATCATCAACAAATCCGATCCATACTAACACAACCAAACTATTCGGATCCGAACACATATATATGGCCGATTACATTCATTCATGATTAATCACATATCATTCATAAATCATTACATACTTCACAAATCATCTAACAATGACCCTGAATTACTAACCGGTTATGAGGTAAGACAAGGATGATCCGAATCAAAAGCTTCGAGAGATGGGGATGTGTGGTCGCCGGCTTCGAGAGGAGAGAAGGAGAGAATAGGGTTTGTGTGTGTTATGTGTTTTGCAAGTAATGAGAAGCAACCCCCACACATGGGTGCTTGTAATCGTATAAAAGGGAGTGGGCCGAACCCATCATGGGCTGCCCTTGGTTCGGATGCAAAGTGTGTAGCTCGAATGGGCTTGTGCGATCCTAATACATACGTATATGCACATAACATAACATCAAACATAACATTCAATTAATCAATCAAGATCATATAATCACATAATGTTCTGTCTGGTTACATCAAGGTACAAAGAGAGGTTCTAAAACACGAGTTGTCACAGAGTCAGTCAAGATAGCAGCTAATTCCTTAGCCTCCCTAAGCATTGTAGGTTGGCTGCCAGTGACAATATCTTGGACAGGGTCAGGTAAACCATCGATGTATTTCTCAATGGCCCGATCCAAAGGTGTGACCATAGTGAGGCAAAGTAGGCTTAACTGTTCAAATCGGTCAGTGTAGGCACGGTTTTCCCCACTATCCTTTTTTAAATAATAAAACTCATTTTCAAGTGCCCTTATTTCGCTTCGTGGGCAGAATTCCTTCTTCATAAGATCCTTAAATTCTTCCCATGTCAGTTCCATTGCTACATTGGCACCTCGGTCTCTCATAATACCATTCCACCACGTGAGTGCTCTCCTTTTTTTTGGGTAAAGGGTTACCCCAGGTGAATTTTATAAATAACCAAATAAGAACAAAGGTATGCCTGAAACGGACATACCAACTAGGCTTGACAACCCAAGCCTAGGAAAACCAAAAATAAACAACCATATACAAGCCAACACAAACAACCAGCTAAAAACACAACCCTATCCCAACAAAACTAACACCAATAGACTATATCTAGCCTGGGTCAAGAACTTCAGCATTAGGAAGGATCTTCCACTTCTTCAACAGCCTCTGGTTACTGGCTTCACCTCTGATCTTGAAACCCATCAATCTTAATCTTACCGTCTTCAAAATCCTCTCAGTGACCGACTCCACACTTGGTTTCATACACGAAAACAAGCAGTTGTTTCGCTCTTGCCAAACAAAATACGTGGAAGCCTCAATGACCAGTTTGCTAACAATATCATCCGTCTTCTTCGATCTCGCATTACGATCAAACCATCCCATAATCGATTGCCACGAATCATCAACACTCCCCATGTTCACCATTGCTTTAACATTACGCCATACTTGAGCCGCAACCGAACACTGAAAAACAAATGGTCTCGCGAATCCCGATCATTCCTACATAACGGACAACACATAAGTCTTAAATTAGTTTCACTCCCCGCCTCCCACACAGCTAACCGATCTTGTGTCTTGACCTTATTCTTGATTACCAGCCATAGGTGAAAAGAGTGTCTTGGAATGCATTGACTAAACCAAACTCCATTAACCCATGTGACCGGTTGTTCACGTGAGTGCTCTCCTTTGAAAGACACTCGAAGCGAAATCTACCTTTCGCTCATTGGGACACTGAACATGGCGGAATGTGCTTTCTATACTTTCGAACCATTGCAAGAGTGCGGTTGCTCCTTCAGACCCATAAAATTTTAGCGGTTTGGCTGAATTAAAGGTCTTGAAATTACACTGGGCATTGTTGTTGTTATTGTTGTTGTATATCTGATGAATCTGGGTTACTACGCCTGGAAGCACTGCAGCCATTTGCTGAGCGACAAGGGCTGCGACTTCTTCATTGGTTTGAGGTTGTGTATCTCGTCGAGGAGGCATCTTGAAAGTACAGCTATAGGGAATACCAAAAGTTAGATTTATCCAATTGTTATGAGTTTGTAATATTATTGTTTTGAAACAAGAGTTGTTTGAAAATAAACTTTTGTGATGTTTTTGGATGAGAGAATACAAACCGGGTTAATGATTTGTAACATAAATTCTTTACCTGTTAAAAATTTATTACTTTTAAGACAAATTGTTTTTAAATAAAAAAAATTTAAATAAAGAAATCTTTGTGTTGAAATTTTCAAAATTCTCATCCAAATAGTAAAAATTTAAAATTTTTAAAAGACATAAGGTAGTATTTTGAAAATAAAGTAGGATCTCGTAGAGTCGTGAAATGAAATGAGATTCATTTCAGCTGTATTGAATCAAACATATCACCGAAGGTAATATGATGAAATGGTATTGGGAAAGGAAGGATGCTTCGATGGTCGTTAAGAGCAAACACATTACCGAGGGTAGCATGAATGAGTAGGGTTAAAAAGATCGTTTAAAAATCATTTGGTAGGGTCAAGATGGATAGGTTTTTATAATGCTTCACGAAGACATGCTTTAGCCTATAAGTGGACACTCACCCTAAGAGTTCCCAGGTAAGAGTGACTGGTCCAAAATTGCGGATTTGTACGAATACTCTAGCCTTAGACAGAAAACTCGGGGTACAGGCATCCACCCTTCCAGATTGCATGTGTTTACATTATTAAAACCCAAGATTTCGATGAAAAACGTTTGAGAAAAACATTTGAGAAATCTTTTGATACAAATTATTTGAGATAAAACATGTAAAATATTTTGATAAAAACGTTTGAGAAAACATTTTGAAAAATATTTTAATGAAAATGTTTTGAGAAAAACATTTTGAGGAATACCTTAAGGCATAAAACCTAAGGTTCGGGATAAATCATCTAAGGTTAGATGTTTCGTAAATCATGTTTGGGTCCTAGGAAGGTTATAGACTAGGTATAAGGCATGCTAATAACCTAATTCCCTATAACCAGTGCTCTGATACCAATCTGTAGCACCCCAATCGCGTAATACAATAACACGCGACGGAAATATCGGGGAGTCACGTTACAAATTGCTCACAACTACTGGTACTAAATTGTTTTAATATCATTAACATCGTTTTACAAACAAATAATACACGTAATTGTTCTTTTGTTTTAGAAGTCTAAGGCCCGAAAGCAGTCCTATGCGTTGCATGATTGAAACAGTCGAAAACCTGAAACATATGCGAAAACAGTCAGCATAAAAATGCCGGCGAATACATAGGTTTTATTAGCCAAATAAATGGCAAAACCATTTGGTATTGCAATATTTTAATCTTAATTGTGAAAACTCGTGACAAAAATAGGTTTGTGTATGGCAATATGATATTTACTAAGTCATTTTATGCCTTACATTGAAATCTTGATTAAATCATCGTAAAAACTTGTTAATATGTTATTAGGAATCCAATCAAGGATTAATAATAACTGTTTTGAAATAAATCAAAACTCATGTAAGTATTACATAATTCAAATCAATGAGTCATGATAATACTTCCGGTATCTTTCTAAGAATCTAACATATAACAATATGGGAGATTCTACAAAGATTTTGATAATCAAACATTGAAACAATTGTACACAAAATCCTAAAGTGATCCAGATAACGCTACAAGAATAATAAAATAAGAACACTTATATATAGGAAGTACCAGCGGCGTATCCACCATGTTCTTATTTTATTACACCCGTTTCGTTATCTAAATCACGACTACCACATAAACACATAATCATCAACTTGTACCAACTCGTAAACATGCATTAAAGCACACAATGAATCCAATCAAGGACTCCAATATCAGTACTTTAAACATCCTACAAGAATCAACCTATGAAGATAAGTAGATGCTATAAGGATTCGGGTTCTGTCACATTGTCTAATCTAACATGCATTAAAGTACACAATGAATCCAAACATTAACTCCAATATTAGTACTCTAAACATCACATATAAGTCTAACTATGAAGATAGATAGATACTACAGGGATCCTGGGTTCTTGTCATATTGAATTATTGAATCAAAACAATCTTAAATCCTAATGGTGATTCGGGATAATGCCACAAAAGGTAATACAATAAGCACACTTATATATAGGAAGTACCAGCGGCGTATCCACCATGTGCTTATTGTATTATCTAGTTTCGTTATCTAAATCACCAACTATCTACACAAAAACCAAGCATCGAGTTGTAAAGTACTTATTAAAAACCTTACTATGAAGATAGGAAGATCTAAGACTGTACTTCAAATATCCTATATGAATCTAACTATGAAGATAGGTAGATCACTTAAGGATAAAACATTGCATTTGCATAATCGGAATAATACACATAAACACACTTAGTGAACACATATATGCCATACATTTTGAAAACAAATCGATTACACATATGAATCACCCCAAAACATTTGAAAACGGTAAAAGAGGGGAACTATGTACTCGCCTGGGGTTGCGTATAGTCCCGGTTCGAAGGGTATAACAAAGCTCAAAAGACCAAGAGTTCAAGTGTTGAAGCGGTCCCTAGGGTAATAGGTACTATGTTAGGGAATCGACACCTAAATCGGAAGATCGGGTAGAATGAGGTCTTGTAAACCAAATGAGTGTTGGAACTCATGTGATATGGTTTAACAAAGCCTACATTCTAAATCGAAACCTATCCTAAGTGCTTACGACCCATTACGACCCATTAAGGTAGCTTACGCCACTTTAACGCGTCGTTCACGCGAAAGCGCGTTCGAGACGCCTAACTAGTCCTATGACAAGTATTATATGCCTTAACATATCTAATTATGTTATATAATCAGTTTAGATGTCAAAATATTGTTTTCATATGCTTAGAATGAAATTATGCGAAAAAGGGCATTTTGGTCAGTTTCCTAAGGCATATAAACTACCTATCATACAACTAACTAAACGAAGTGACCATAAGGTATAACCTCGGAAGGTTATTCCCTATACAACTATGGTCACATTATATGTTTGGTCAGATCCTAATGATCGACCAAACGGGTCGGGTTCGAAAGTCTAAGCGGTTGTCAAGACCGCTTGACTTACGACTCTACACAAGCACTATCCTAAAAGTGACGAGTTAAACATGTTAAAACATGTTTAACGAAGTTAGAAAACAAGTTTGATATCAAAACAAACGGTTTTGATACCCAAGAATAGTTTGGTTGCAAAATACGCATAGACGCGTATTTTGATCGAAACTATGACTCGTCACTATACCTAATCAATGTGGTAATCAGTAGGTATAGTCACAAGGGACTATAACCATCGTGCTTACGCTCACGTTGCGAAGTTCAAACAAACTTCGGGTTGACCATAGACTGGTCAAAGCTGAAAGTCAAACACTGTTTGACTTTCGTGCTTAAAACGCATAAAAGAACGAAAGAATGCTTACAAAGGGTCCAAGAAATGGAGGTTTGATCTAGATATTCTCAGGTGTGAAGGATTTTATCCCTCAACTTAGAGAAATCAGATCAAGGTGTGAAATGAAATGAAAATGGGTGGGGTATTTATAGATTTCGTAGAACCGTTAGGATCGTTTCTTGAAATCCGAGCTTCAATCTTGAGCATACATGTGTGCCCACTGATTTGTAAACCTAGGGGCATCCAAAACCAGTCCATAGGATGATAGAAACCATGTGCAAAACAATGGGAGCAGCTGGGTTTTATAAAAATGAAGTCTGCTGTGCTGGAGAAGGCTTACGGACCATAAGCACTACCATACGGTCCGTATGGAGCTTGTGTGCTGGCAGCAACTTTCAGCAATTGGCAGAACAGGCCCCTGTGACCCCGAACTTGATTTTTGATGCGTTTTGGCACGTTTAAGCCCTGTTAACCCCACTTCAAGGCTCTAAAATGAAGTTAAACTATAGGGAACTTAAAATAAGCTCAAAAATATCTTGGATGTCGGTTCGTTTGACCGTACGATTGCGTTGTTCGGTTAATTACGACGAAACACGAACGGACGCGAAAAACGATCCAAACTACGCGACGAATGAAATTTTATCATGCAAATCACTAAAATTGAATATTTTAATGATTACATAAATTTTTGGATGTCTGGATATATTCAGAACGTAAGATATGCGCGAAAATGCAAACTTATACACTTTTTGACGCTTTTAGTCCCTATTGATCAAATAAGTTTATTTTTGCGCACCAAACACCTCAAAGCCTATTTCTAAGCTATGTAAAGGATATTTAGGGCATGTTTAACTTATGATCAAGTTCCGGAATGTTTGATACTATGTGAATCAGCAGACTTTCGCAGTTTGACGCAAATAGTCCCTGAGTGTGAATAAAATTGTTTTTGACACACCAAAGCTTTCAAAACTTATTTCTAAGTTATATAAAAGTTATTTAAGGTATGTTAAGCCTATGTCACTGTTCCGGAGTGTTTGCCGCATTAAATTGATTACGTTTACGCATCAGTTCGCGTTTAACTTTCCAGAAAGCGATTTAAAGCTTGAAAATGAACTATAATCAAAATGTGAAATTGTAAAACCAAAATAAAAAATTTTTTGAGATCAAAACACATTGTTTCTTTGATAAAAGATAGTGTCCTACATTGTGTGTGTTTACGGAGCACAAGTGTCACATATTCCCAAGCATGAAATCTAATAAAATCTAATGAAATCAAATAAAATCCATGTGTGGGACCCATTGGGGCCGGATTTGGTGAAAGGGGGGGGGGGTAAAGTGTATTATTTTGGAAATTGAAGGTTTAAAGTGCAAACGAGGGTGGTTTTTTTTTTTTGGTAAAGGGTTACCCCGGTGATTTTATAACATATAACCAAATAAGTACAAGTAGGAAGGTTAACAACACCCCCTAGTTCTCTTCGTGACATACCACAAAAGAGTAAACAAGAAAACACAGCCAAAACAAAGAAGACTAATATGTAAACTAGATACTACTATTAGTATTCATCAAAATACTCCACCCCCGCAATCTTCCAGTCGTCCAAGAACCGTCGGACATCATTGGCAGCTTTATATTGAAACGAGAGAAGCTTTGAGCGAACCGTGCATATAATGACTTCAGCGACTTGCTCTGGTGGCCTCAACCGGTTGCTAAAAAACCTAGCAATCCTTTCGCTCCATAAGACATAAGCCGAAGCCGCAACCACAAGCCTACTCGCTACCGAGGAGAGAGCCCTTGACTTAGCTCTCGGCCGCATCCACTCAACAATGTCATCCCACCTCTCTTGCACCATACTCATTCCCACTTTACCGCGAACAAAGTTCCACTCTGCTTTAGAGTACGAGCACTAAAAGAATAAATGATCATGAGTCTCTAACCCTGCATAGCACAGTAAGCAACACATCTGATTCATTGAGCCATGAACCATTCGATTCCACTGCATAATGCGATCCTGAGTCCAAAGCTTTCTCTTAAAGATTAGCCAACATAAAAATGCATGCTTGGGAATATTAAAAGCAGACCACACTAAGTTAGACCAATCCATAGGCTGCTCGCGAATTCTTATCGTGTTCCACACCTCCTTTGAATCGAAAGTGACCATTTTATCTTCAGTATTCCTCCACAATATTTGATCCTGAGAAGCAGTTAAATTAAGAGACCGAAGCTGAAACAGAACCGGATACACATTCCTCCAGGCTTCCGGCCAGCGCCAAACACCATTCTCTATCACATCGGCAACTTTAGTCGACACACTGAAACCATACCTCGCCATTTGTCTTGGAGTAATGACACTGTCCAGAGGGCATTCACTACACCATTTGTCAAACCAGATAAACGTGCTTCGGCCGTTGCCCACCTTACTCCAAAAATAACCCCGAAACAGAGACCTACACTTTAAAAGTTTTTTCCAGCCCCATGAAGAGTTAGTCTGCACTGGAATGTCCCAAAAACTACGTTGCTTCAACCTATTGTGACCAACCCAAGAAGTCCACAACGACCTTCGGCCTGAGAGAATGCTAAAGACATGGAATGCCATTAGCGATTTGTTAACATCATCAAATCAATTCTGGTTGAAAAGATGGAAGCTAGAATTGATAGTTGGAAGAACAAAACTTTGTCTTTTGCTGGTCGGCTTTAACTTATAAAATCCGTCTTATCTTCCATGCATATTTATTGGGCGTCTGTTTTTATTCTTCCGGCTAGAATCATTGCTGATTTAGAGAAAAAGATGAGGGCTTTTCTTTGGTGTCAAGGTCCAATGAAGAAAGGTCGTGCGAAAGTGAAATGGTCTGATGTTTGTCTTCCCAAGTTTGAGGGTGGGTTGGGGTATTAGGAGAATTCGTGACATGAATATGGCGCTTATGACTACTCATATATGGAGTCTCCTAACTAGACGGCATTCTATATGGGTTAATTGGATCCATGACCACAAAGTTAAAGGTCAGTCGTTTTGGCAGCTTCGGTCTACGGGTAATAGTGCAACGGGTTGGTGGAATATTTTGAAACTTCGGGATCGAGTTCGTCCGTTTATTGTCTCCAAGATTGGGAATGGTATTAATACGTCCGCTTGGTTTGATCGTTGGGCTCACATTGGTCCGCTTTGCGAGTTTGTTTCAGCTCGTCGGCTTCACAATGCGGGCTTTACTCTTGATTCCAAAGTTAGTGATATTTTGATCAATGGTGATTGGGGGTGGCCGAGAGCTTGGATGGATCTTTTTCCGGTTTTATTAAACATTCAACCGCCAATAATTATTCCTCATAAATCTGATTTATTAGTTTGGCGTGATGTTAGGGGTGCTGAGCAGGATTATTCAGCGTCTGTTGTGTGGGATACGATTAGAAATCAGGGTGAAAGAGTCCCTTGGGTCGAGATTGTTTGGTTTGCGAATTGTATTCCTAGACATGCTTTTCCTGCATGGCTTATCTGCAAGAAGAAGCTCAAAACACAGGATAAAAGGCAATGGGATGTTGGTGCTAGCACTAACTTAAACCTGCTGTCTTGTCCGCTGTGTTGCTTGGAACCGGACTCGCATGATCATTTGTTTTTTGAGTGCCCATTTTCAATGCAAGTTTGGTCTTCCATTAAATCTTTTGCTGGAATCCAAATAATGTCTAGCAACTGGTAGGATATTGTTGAGTGGTTGATTGATGTTCCTTCTAAAAAGTCGATGCGAAGTGTGATTGGCCGGTTATTACTCGCGGCGACTGCATATTTTATATGGCAAGAACGTAATCAGAGGCTTTTTAAATCCAAGAAACGAACGGTGCATGTGATTACTGAAGCTATTGTGTCTACGGTTAGATTGAAGCTAGCCTCGGTGAAGGTCAAGAGCTCTACGACTAGAAAGAGCTTATTAGAAAAATGGAATGTGCCAAGCATGTATATCATTGGTTGTCTCTAGTTAGTGTCTAGAGTTTGTGTTTGTCTTTATAGTGGTTTGCTTTTTAGCTTGTTAACTCTTCCTAGCATGTCAGGATAGTGAACTAGTGAGGACTCTCCTTACTACTTGTGTTTTTTGGTTTTGTGATATATGAAAGTGAACCGGGGTAACCCTTTACCCAAAAAAAAACATCATCAATTCTCCTAATACCCAAGCCGCCCTCGGCCTTTGGAAGACAAACCTCCTTCCACGCAACCTTTGCTCTACCTTTGGAAGCAGTGCCATAGCCCCAAAGAAACCACTTCATTTTACTTTCAAGCTCCTTTATAGTACTTTTAGGCAAGATAAACACTGAAGCCCAGTACACATGAATGGAGGAAAGCACCGACATAACTAATTGTAGTCTACCAGCAAACGAGAGGAATCTATTCTTCCAATCCGAAATTCTTTTATTCATCCGCTCCACTAAGACTTTACAATCTTTGATTAGAAGTCTAGATACCAACAACGGAACCCCTAGATACTTGATAGGTAGTTTACCTTCCTCAAATGGTATCAGCTCCAAAATTTTCTCCTTTGTTCTGTTCGGCACATTACAAAAGAATATAGTGCTTTTTGCGTTACTAGGAAGCAAGCCCGAAACATCCCCAAACTCCTTCAATGATCGCATAATTACTTTAACCGAGTTAACATCTCCTCTCGCGAACATGAACAGGTCATCAGCAAAACATAAATTAATTATCATCTGTTTTTCACATTTGTTATGAAACCTGAATGAAGAGTCTAGACCAGTATCTTTGCTCAGAAGCAGTGTTAGAACTTCCATAACCATAGTAAACAAATACGGGGACATAGGATCCCCTTGCCGAAGCCCTCACCTACCTCTAAAATAGCCATGAATATTTTTTTTTTTTTTTGGGTAAAGGGTTACCCCGGTGAATTTTATTAAAAAGAATAAAGAATCACGCAAGTGTACCAAAGTAGCACACAAGAGCTAGACTTGGCATACCAAGACTAGCACAACCAAACAAACAGAAACATCACAACCAACCCACAAAAGCACAGACCAACCAAAAACAAACAACCCGAAGCCAAAACATTGGCAACTAAATAAAAAACTCTACGCAAAGAGACTCTAGCCCGGATCAATGTTTAAAGCCTTCACTTGGAACTTCCATCTCTCCAACATCAGCGGGTGTTTCAGACCTCGGCCAGCCTTGAATGTCATCAGCTTTAGGCGAACCGTATGAAGAATAATGTTTGCCATTATTGTAGCCATGAATATTACCATTCACGCTTAACGAAAATGAGGTAGATGTCACACACTCCATGATCCAATCTATAAACTGAAGTTTAAAACCAAAACCATGCAGAATGTCACACAAAAATCGCCAATCGACAGTGTCATAAGCCTTTTGAATATCCACTTTCATTGCACATCTAGGCGGACCCACCTGACGATGATAATTATTCATGAGCTCTTGCGTTAACATTATGTTGTCCGATATTCTCCTTCCCGGAACAAAAGCCGACTGATTATCACTAATAATCTCCTTTAATCCTTCAAGAATCCTATTAGTAAGAATTTTTCTTATCCCTTTGTATATAACATTGCAACATGAGATAGGTCTATAATCAGTTACTATACCTGGTGTAGTAACCTTAGGGATTAAAGCAATAAACGTGTGATTTATCTCCTGAAGCATTTTACCCGTTTCAAAAAAATCAATAACAGCCGCAGTAACATCATTACCCACAACTGACCAATCCTTTTTAAAGAATTCAGACGTGTAACCATCCGGCCCCGGAGCCTTATTCTCATTAATAGAAAAAATGCAGTTTTTACCTCTTCCTGAGTGACCGGTCTACACATACCATCCGCTACATTAGAGCTGAGTTTAGTCGAGAATACATCTTGATAAACCCGCTTAACCATACCACCACTCGAGCCCAAAAATCCCCGGAAGTGATTCACCAAAGCCGTGGCTACCCCTTCCCCTTCATACACGTTACCTTCAATATCTTTTATAACATGATATATGTTTACAATTTTTTTAAATAACATATATATATCGAATTTAAAAAAAAAACTTATGCCCCTCGAAATCACGGGCCTTGTGCGGAAGTCCTCCCGGCACACCATCATAGCCGGCCATGTTAAGCGCTATGTAAGTTTCTCCTTAATAATTTTTATGTTAAATACAAACCGAAATTACGAGCCTAACAAAATTATAAATAGGCCCCGAAATTTCATTTCGATTTGGGTCCCAAAAATTGTTGATTGACTCACTGCATACACCTAGATAACATTGTAGCTATAAACTTTGTTTCAGTACACTACTTCTAAGTGTAATTCCCGTTTTAACATATTGCAACTCAAATCATCTTTAAACACTTATATGGTTTTTAACTTGAAACAATTTTATTCCCAAAAAGGCAACAAAACAATTATTACACGTGCACATTAGCAACTCAAATCATCTTTAAACACTTATATGTGAATTAAGGTATATGTATTTATAAGGTATATGTATTTACATGTGAAGCTTTTTTTTGGGTAAAGGGTTACCCCAGGTGAATATTATAAATAACTCAAACACAGTACAAAGGCATGCCTGAATGACAAACCAACTAGGCAACACAACCGAAGCCTAGGAAAAACAAAGACAAAACACACAACCCTCGAAAGAAAACAAATAAAAAACAGCCCAACAAGAAAAAACATCCACGAGCCACACACTCGAACCCAAAGTAGACAAACCACGAGCTAGCCTCTACCCCGGGTCCTTAACTTCATCATTCATAGCGATCTCCCATTTCTTTAGCATCTTGTCAACTTTGAAATCCCCTTTAAACTCGAATCCCAGAAGACGTAACCTAACCGAGTTCTTGATCCTCCCAACCACCGAAGCAACATTTGCATGATCATTAGAAAACAGGCAGTTGTTTCTCTCAAGCCATATGAAATAAGTAGCCGCCGCAATGACTAACTTGCATACAATGTGCTCTGTCTTCTTAGACGAAGCATTTTGGGACATCCAATCCATAATAGTCTGCCACGAGTCATCAACCTGTTCCAAAGACACCATTTGCTTGACCTCCTTCCATACATTAGAAGCAAATGAACATTGAAAGAAAAGATGGTCTCTAGAATCTCGATTATTTCTGCATAAGGGGCAACACATCAGATTAAGATTAGTTGCACTTCCCACTTCCCATATAGCCAACCTATCCTGCGTTTTAAGCTTGTTCTTGATAACCAACCAAAGGTGAAACGAGTGTCTTGGGATACACTGAGAAAACCAAACCCCATTAACCCAAGGCACCAGGCTCTCACGATGTCTAATCACATTCCAAACCTCCAACGACCGA
Source organism: Helianthus tuberosus (assembly GCA_030545235.1). Classification (NCBI taxonomy): domain Eukaryota; kingdom Viridiplantae; phylum Streptophyta; class Magnoliopsida; order Asterales; family Asteraceae; genus Helianthus; species Helianthus tuberosus. The sequence goes on along the minus strand of CM060403.1, from coordinate 53,833,419 downwards.
AAATGACAATGGTTACCCTCCAAATCCTTCCAAATTGTACGGTCTTCCATGTTGTGAATCAACTGAGGAAGATTCAACTGAATTAACACTGGATAGATATCATACCAAGCTTGCGGCCACTTCCATTGCCCATTAATATCAATCAGGTCCGCCAAAGAAGAAGAAATAGAAAACCCCGCATTAAAAATACGTCTTGGAGTTATGAAAGAGCTAAGCGGACTAAGATGGCACCGGTTATCACGAATGGAAAGAAGTTTCCTCCATCCCCAACTGATACTCCCTCGGCACTGGACATCCCAAAAGCTACGATCTTTCAACTTATGAGAATAAATCCATTCAACCCACAAGGACTTCCTTCTAATAAGAATGCTCCAGATATGGCTGGTCATGAGGGCCTTATTGACGTCCGATATGCTCCGAATACCAAGCCCACCTTCCGCCTTAGGCAAACAAACATCTGACCAAGCCACTTTAGCTTTCGCCCTTTTCTGCAACCCAGCATTCCATAAGAATCTCCTCATATACTTTTCCAGCTCATGAATAACCCGAGTAGGAATAATAAAGACCGAAGCCCAATAAATATGCATGGAAGATAATACTGAATTAACAAGTTGAAGCCTACCCGCAAATGACAAAGATTTATTAAGCCAGCTATCAATCCTCTTTTCCATACGATCAACAAGGGGTTTACAATCCTTAAAAATCAGCTTAGTGGTAATTAACGGCACCCCCAAATATCGAACCGGAAGTGAGCCCTCCTGAAAAGGCATCAAATGGAGAATCTCCTGTCTAACGTTAAGCGGAACATTACAAAAATACACCGTACTTTTGGCAGGACTCGGAACCAAACCCGATATACTGGTGAACTTTTCAAGAGCTTGCTTAACCTTCCCCACGGACCAAACATCCCCATGCACGAAAATAAAAAGGTCATCAGCAAAGGAGAAATTAATTATCTTTTGTTTAGCGCACTGAGCATGGTACTTGAATCCATTACTAGACACAGCCGCATGCTGAAGCAATAACGATAAGACTTCCATAACCATCGTGAAAAGGTACGGTGACATAGGATCACCTTGCCTCAACCCCCGTTTCCCTCTAAAATAACCATGCAGATTACCATTAATGCTAATCTAAAAGGAGAGAGAGCATCGTTTTCGAAAGATATGGTCTCTAGCATTAACTTGACTGACATTTTTGTTAATGTGGTTAACCCTGATGCAGCCGAAAATATGGTGAGACAGGTTACGAGTGAGGAAGTAAAGAATGCCATGTTCAGCATAAGTGAGAACAAAGCTCCTGGCCCGGATGGGTATACGTCAGCGTTCTTTAAGCATGCTTGGGAAATAGTGGGTAATGAGGTTACGAATGCAGTTCTAGAATTTTTTGACACTGGCAAAATGCTGAAACAGTTAAATCACACAATTCTAGCTCTTATTCCAAAAGTGGATACCCCTGATTCTGTTCTGGATTATCGTCCTATTTCTTGCTGCAATGTACTCTACAAATGCCTTAGCAAGATTATTACGGATAGACTTAAAGGGAGCTTGGAGTCATTGGTTAGTATTAATCAGTCTGCATTCGTGCCAGGCAGACGGATTTCTGATAATATTCTCTTAACCCAAGAGCTAATGCACAACTATCACTTGAATAAAGGCCCTCCCAGATGCGCGTTCAAGATTGATATTCAGAAGGCCTACGACACGGTTAGTTGGTCTTTTCTTAAGAAAATTCTTTATCATTTTGGTCTTCATAGGAAAATGGTGAAGTGGATAATGGAGTGTGTTACCACGGCTACGTATTCTCTGAGTATTAACGGTAATCTTCACGGGTTTTTTAAAGGGAGAAGGGGTCTTCGCCAAGGGGATCATGGTGGATATGGATAATGTTAGTGAATCTTGGAGCTCTATTTCAGATTGGATGAACCAGCACTCGAATTCTAAGAAGTTGGAACAAGTTGTGTGTAAATTGGTGCTAGCAGCTTCGGTTTACTTCATATGGCAAGAAAGAAATAACCGGCTATTCTCTCGATTAGAGTGTTCGGCTATTCAGGTGTCCGAGAAGATTAAAAATTCAGTTAGGCTTCGGATGATGGGTTTCAAGTTTCAAGGTCATGGTGATCATAACAAAGTTCTGAAGAAGTGGCAGATCCCTTCAAGGGCGCTGGATGAGGACCCGGGATAACTCAGATCCTATGGAGTGTTTTTAGTTAATTTGTAGTTGGCGAGGTCATGTTTTGGGTTGTGTTTTCTTTTTAACTGTTCGTGATGTTAGCTGGTTGTGTCTGTTTTCTGGGTTTCCTAGTCTTGGTATGCCAAGGCTAGCTGTGTGTGCTATGTCAGGCACACCTTTGTACTTATTGTTTATTTTATAAAATTTACAGGGGTAACCCTTTACCCAAAAAAAAAAAAAAGTTTATTTTAGCATACCGAACCCCTCAAAGCCTATTTCTAAGCTATGCAAAGGATAATTAGGGTATGTTTAACTTATGATCAAGTTCCGGAATGTTCGTTACTATACAGATCGGTATAGTTTCGCAGTTTGACACAAATAGTCCCTACGATCGAACAAACTTGATTTCAACACACCAAACCATCCAAAACTTATTTCTAAGTTATGTGAAGGTTATTTAAGGTATGTTAAGCCTATGTAACTATTCCAGAGTGTTTTTCGCGTTAAACTGACTACGTTTACGCACCAGTTTGCGTATAACCTTCCAGAAAGTGATTTAAAGCTTGAAATCGGAATCGAATCAAATTGTAAAATCATTAAACACAAATATACACATAATAACACCAAAACACATATAATAACACCAAAGCACATTGTTTTATTGATAATTGACATTGTTTTACATTATACATCGATTATAGAACACAGTTGTCACACTACCCGATCTTCCGATTTAGGTGTCGATTTATTAACAAGCGATCCGATTACTAGGTACTACTTGATTTCCTTGGTTTGCCTGAGCTTCGTTAAGTTCATTAGATCGAGGATACTCTCCATATCAAAGTGAGTACATAGTTCCCCTATTTTACTGTTTTAAATTGTTTTGGGGTGATTCATATGTGTTAAACGATTTCGATGCTTTCAACGATGATTTCAAAAACGAATACTATGGTTTATATTAAACGATAACGATTTCGATAATGTGAACGAACTTGTTGGACGTATTTACATAACGAATGACATTCATTAGATTTGGCCGAGCCGACCAGTATTAGGTTATGGTACCATAGGATCTGACAAATCCCGTTATCGGACTGCACCCATGGTTATGTATGGGGGTTATGTGGGTAATGACTGAATCTGTTGATTGTTAACTTACCCTTTGGTGGTTTGTTAATACGAGTTGAACGATGGACGAGTTGCGAAGGTTTGAATGTTATAAGTGAGACGACCAAAAGTAGTTTTCACAATTAAAACGAGAACGATTTAAACGATTGAACGATTTTGAACGATTTTGAACGATTGAACGATTGAAACGAAACGATTTGAACGATTTAAACAATTTGAACGAGTTAAACGAATTGAACGAACGATTGGTTTTTGGTTAGTGTTTAGATAACGGGACGGGTGTAATGTGATAAAAGCATGGTAGATATGCCGCTGGTACTTCTTATATATAAGTGCTTCTATCATAGTACATTCCGTGGCGTTATTTAGTTCACTTGGACGAACAATTTTCAAACGAGACAAGCTACGTTGTTTACTAAACGATATAAACCATACGAGTTTTATTACGAGAACGATTTACGATTTTTTTTTTTGGGTAAAGGGTTACCCCGGTGAATTTTATAAATAATCAAAGAATACCACAAGTGTATCAGATAGGATACACAAAGCTAGACTTGGCATACCAAGACTAGGACAACCAGAAAAAAAAACACAACCAACGAAACTGACACAAACTAAGACAACCAAGAAACAAACAAAGCCAAGACTTTTACGATTTGGTTACTTAAACAAATGTTTTGGGTTAAGATTCATGGCAACGAGATTTTATACACTATAACCAACTTATTTTGAGCTGGTTATTCATTTTGCAATACAAACATTTTACAAAACAAGGTTTACTAATATCGATTAACGAAGTTGTATGAGTTATTTCAACATGTAAACGAGCCATGAATCTGACACTCACACAAAACCTATGTGCTCGCCGACATTTCTTTGCTGACTATATTTTTACATATGTTTCAGGTGGTGTTGAATGATGTTGATTGCTACTAGGATGCACGCTTACTTAGGACTGGACAAGGCCTTAGTGACTTAATAACGATGATAGACTATGTTTAACTTGTTTGTTCTGTTTCAAAGACAATGTTTAATGTTTAACAATTCAATAAAACGAAACTTTTTGAATCCATGGTTGTGAAACAATAATTCTGTCCCTCCACTCCCCGACATTTCCGCGCGGATTCGTTGTTTTACGCGGTCGGGGTGTGACAGAAGAGTTGGTATCAGAGCCAATGGTTATAGGGAATTAGGTTATTAGTAATGCTTTGACCTAGACTATAACTTTTCTAGGACCCTAACACGAGTTTCTTGCGTTTAGATTTTAAAACAATACCGTCACCCATCTTTAGGTGATAACCACAACGAGAACACAATAACAAATCCGTTTTGAAAATCAATCATCTATTCCTAGATGATTTATTATAAGGTTTTGAACCTTCAAAATTTTCAAAATCTCGTCAAAGTTTGGGTCTAGATAATGTGAATACGTGCAATCTGGAAGGGTGGATGCCTGTATCCTGAGTTTTCTGTCTAAGGCTAGAGTGTTCGTACAAATCCACATAATTGGACCAGTCACTCTTACCTGGGAACTCTTGGGGTGAGTGTCCACTTATAGGCTAAAGCATGTCTTCGCGATACATTATATTGACCCATTTACTTTGATTAGTCATTGTGTGTCGTTTGTTTGTTCGAGGTAACGAACGAATGATCGCTTTCCTTATGTTTTATCGATGTTTTCAATACCTCTTCTGTTTATCCAATTGTCAATCTCACTCGTTTCTCATGTTTCCTTGTTCTTTTTAGAAAATGCCTCCTCGACGAGATGCACAACCTCAAACTAACGCCGAAATCGCAGCCCTTGTCGCTCAGAAAATGCTTGCTGTGATTCCGAACCTAATTACTCAGATCAATCAAGCGAACAACAATAACAACAACAATGCTCAGTGCAGTTTTAAGACTATAAATTCGGCTAAACCACAAAAGTTTTCTGGGTCTCAAGGAGCAACTCTGCTCCTACAATGGTTCGAGAGTCTGGAGAATACATTTAGACATGTTCAGTGTCCATATGAACGAAAGGTTGAGTTTGCATCCAGTGTTTTCGAGAAGCGTGCTCTTACATGGTGGAACGGTGTGATGCGTGATAGGGGTGCCGATGTGGCGATGGCACAAACTTGGGAAGAGCTTCGAGCTCTCATGATGAAAGATTTCTGTCCCCGTCACGAAATTAGGGCTTTGGAACGAGAATTCGATAATCTAAAACAAGATGGGGGAGAACACCGTGCGTATACGGATCGTTATGAGGAGCTGAGTTTGTTGTGTCCTACTATGGTTACCCCGTTGGAAAAAGCGATTGAGAGGTATATCGATGGTCTGCCTGATTCTGTGCAAGACATTGTAACTAGTAGTAATCCTACCACTGTTCGTCAGGCGATTGAATTGGCTGCAACTCTGACTGAGTCTCAAGTAAGAGAAGGTAAACTAACCCGCAAGGGTGATAAGAAGCAGTCAGCTGATACCGCCCAAGACAAAGGTTAGGGTAAGAAAAAGGGGGAATCATCGAGGAGATCGAGGAAGCGTAAGGCTTCCCAAAATTTTGTTGTTACTGCACAGAATGCTCAGAACCCACCAGCACAACCTCCTGCCAAGAAACCCTATGCTGGCACTGCACCTCATTGTACTCGGTGTAATGGTCATCATACTGCCCAACAAGCTTGTAAACAATGTACCACTTGTGGTAAACTTGGCCACACAGCCAACATTTGTCGATTGGTTCAGAATAAAGCTGCTCAGAATCGAGCACAGGCTCAGGGAAATGCTGCTAGATTCCCACCTGGCTCATGTTATAATTGCGGAGAGATGGGTTACTTCCGCAACAACTGCCCAAAACTGGCGAACGCGAATGCCAACGCCAATGTTAATCCTGCTCGTGGACGAGCATACAATTTGAACGCTAACAAGGCACGGGCTGACAACGAGGTTGTTAATGGTACGTTCCTTGTTAACCATCAACCTGCATCTGTTCTTTTCGATTCTGGTGCCGATAGAAGTTTTGTATCGTTATCATTTGAGCCTTTACTTGTGATGCCTAGAACTAAACTGAGGAAACCCTTATCTGTTGAAGTTGCTACTGGTAAACCTCTTGTACTTGATTTTGTTATTCGCGATTGTCAATTGAACCTCGATAACCATCTTTTTTCCTATTGACCTCACACCGATGCAACTTGGGAGTTTCGACATTATCGTTAGGATGGATTGGTTAACTAAGTTTCATGCTGAGGTGGTTTGTTTCGATAAGATTGTTCGTATTCCTCTTTCGTCTGGTGAAGTCTTAGAAGTTCGTGGCGAGAAACTTTCGAATGGTTTGAAACTCATGTCGTGTACGAAAGTCCAAAGTTATTTACGAAAAGGATATGTAGCATTTCTGGCACATGTCACCGAGGAGAAAGGCAAGAACAAGTGTATTCAAGATATTCCGATTGTTCGAGATTATCCAGAGGTGTTTCCTGATGAACTGCCTGGTTTGCCTCCAGTTCGTTAAGTCGAATTTCGGTATCGCAAGCAAAGGCTCAAATGACAATGAAACAAAACTTCTATCGGCACCAGAATCAAAAAGAACAGATGCAGGTCGATTGTTAACAAGGAACGTACCATTGACAACCTCGTTGTCAGCCCTCGCCTCGTTTGCATTCAGATTGTACGCTCGTCCACGAGCGGGATTCACATTGGCATTTGCATTTGCATTTGCATTTGCATTTGCGTTCACCAACCTCGGACAGTTGTTGCGGAAATGACCCATCTCTCCGCAGTTATAACACGAACCTGGTGGGAATCTCGCAGCATTCCCCTGAACCTGTGCTGGAACCTGAGCAGCTTGATTCTGACCCAGACGACAAATGTTGGTCAGATGCCCAAGTTTACCACATGTAGTACACTGCTTACACGCCTGTTGGGTAGCATGATGACCATTGCACCGAGTGCTGTGAGGTGCAGTACCAGCATATTGCTTCTTCGCGGGAGGTAGTACTGGTGGGTTCTGAGGGTTCTGTGTAGTAACTGCAAAGTTTTGGGAAGCCTTGCGTTTCCTCGACTTCTTAGAAGACTCACCCTTCTTCTTACCCTTACCTTTACCCTTTTCTTGTGTGGAATCAGCTGACTTCTTCTTATCACCCTTGCGGGTCAATTTACCTTTTCTGACCTGAGACTCGGTCATGGTAGCAGCTAATTCAATCGCCTGACGAACAGTGGTAGGATTACTGCTGGTCACAATGTCTTGCACAGAATCGGGTAAACCATCGATATACCTCTCTATTGCTTTCTCCAACGGGGTAACCATAGTAGGACACAACAAACTAAGCTCCTCATAACGATCAGTATACGCACGGTGTTCTCCCCCATCTTGTTTCAAATCATCGAATTCTCGTTCCAAAGCTCGAATTTCGTGACGGGGACGGAATTCTCTCATCATGAGAGCTCGAAGCTCTTCCCACGTTTGTGCCATAGCCACATCGGCACCCCTATCACGCATCACACCGTTCCACCATGTAAGAGCACGCTTCTCGAACACACTGGATGCAAATTCAACCTTACGCTCATTCAGACATTGCACATGTCTGAATGTGCTTTCCAAACTTTCGAACCATTGCAGGAGCGCAGTTGCTCCTTGAGACCCAGAAAACTTCAACGGTTTAGCCGAATTGAAAGTCTTGAAATTACACTGTGCATTATTGTTATTATTGTTGTTGTATAATTGATGGATCTGGGTTACTACGTTCGGAAGCACTGCAGCCATTTGTTGAGCAACAAGGGCAGCGACTTCTTCGTTGGTTAAAGGTTGTGCATCTCGTCGAGGAGGCATTGTCAAAAAAGAAAAAGGAAACATGAGAAACAAGTGAGATCGACAATTGGGAAAAACAAAAGAGGTTGTGCTGATTACATGATTTTTTCAAACATGCTTGGAATATTATTGGTGTTGACATTTGTGATGCTGTTCAGGAATTCTTTCAGTCGGGTAAAATCCTTAAGGAATTAAACCACACCTTTCTGGCTTTAATTCCTAAAGTTCCGACTCCAGCCTCAGTTTCTGATTTCAGACCCATCGCCTGCTGTAATGCTCTTTACAAATGTATTAGTAAACTGATCACAGCCAGAATCTTGGAGGGACTGAATGGTATAGTTAGTTTGAATCAATCGGCTTTTATTCCTGGGAGATGTATTTCGGATAATATTCTGTTAACTCAAGAATTACTGCACAATTATCACCGTGATTATGGCCCCCCTCGTTGTGCTTTTAAAGTTGACATTCAAAAAGCATATGACACGGTGGATTGGAACTTTTTGGAGGCCATTCTTAATGGTTTTGGATTTCATCCAACTATGGTTAAATGGATAATGGTTTGCGTCTCTTCTACCTCGTTTTCTATTTGTGTTAACGGCAATGTTTGTGGGTATTTCAAAGGAAGGAGAGGATTAAGGCAGGGTGACCCGATGTCTCCATACCTATTTACCCTAGTTATGGAAATATTGACTTCTATATTGCAGAATGCGTCGGCAATTGATGCTTCATTCAGATTCCATAATAGGTGTGTCAAGCAACGGATTATTAATCTTTGTTTTGCGGATGACCTTTTCCTATTTGCTAGAGGGGAAGTTGCTTCAGTCAAGATGATTATGAGTTCACTCAACAGGTTTAAAGACATGTCGGGCTTACATCCTAGTCTTGCTAAAAGTACTATATTCATGTGTAATATTGATAGGAGAGTAAAAAGAAGAATTCTCAATTTGGTTCCTTTTCAGCAAGGAGAATTCCCTATTCGGTATTTGGGAGTTCCTCTTATAACCACTAAATTGTCTTATCGAGATTGCAGGGTCCTGATCGAGAGGATGGAAAGTAGAATCTCTAATTGGAAGAATAAGACTCTCTCCTTTGCCGGAAGGCTTCAGTTAATTCTTTCAGTGCTATCGGCTATGAGTATTTACTGGGCGTCTGTGTTCACGTTGCCGACTAGAGTCATTAGAGAACTTGAGCAAAAAATGAGAGGTTTTCTTTGGTGCCATGGGCCGTTGATGAGAGGTAAAGCTAAAGTTTCTTGGAAGTCCATTTGTCTTCCTAAAGCTGAAGGGGGGTTAGGTATTCGAAGGCTCAAGGATATGAATATAAGTCTTATGACTAAACATATCAATAGTATTCTTATAGGAAGGCAGTCGTTATGGGTGGATTGGATTAAACTATATCACTTAAAAGACAGGAATTTTTGGGACATTCCGGTTCCAAGTAATTGCAGTTGGGGTTGGAGGAATCTTTTGAAAGGTAGACACCATGTGCAACAGTTTTTCTGGACCAGAATTGGAGATGGTATGTCTACATCGGCTTGGTATGATTCGTGGTGCGAAGTGTGCCCGTTGGGGAGTTTTATATCCCCTCCGATTATGAGACAAGCTGGTCTTTCTATTCATACTAAAGTTTCGGATCTTATCTCTGATGGGAATTGGAATTGGCCGAATCATTGGTTAGTGTCATACCCGACTCTAAATCAGCTTGCTCCTCTCAATTTAACCGAGGGTACTCGGGATATTACTATGTGGAAAGATGTAGATGGTCGCCTCGGCCCGTTCAGAACTTCTGATGCTTGGGATTGCATCCGTCATCGAAATGAGCTGGTGAACTGGTACAACCTAGTTTGGTTTTCGCAATGCATTCCAAGGCATGCTTTTGTCTTTTGGCTGATTTTCAGACGAAAGTTAGTCACTCAAGACAGATTAAGAAGATGGAACATCACTAAGGGTAGTATGAATTTAATGTGCTGTCTTCTTTGCCAAAATAATATTGATTCGCATGAGCACCTTTTCTTTCAATGCAACTTTGCATCTAGGATTTGGATGATAGTTCGGGATAATTCTGCTATGAACACTGTGGGATCGGATTGGGAGAGCATTGTGGATTGGTTACTTCCTCTAGCTCGGTCGAGATCTATTGCTACTATTATTGGTAAACTCTTGGTTGCTGCATCAGCTTATTTTATCTGGCAAGAAAGGAACTCCAGGTTTTTCAATAACCAGTTGCGTCCCCCGGAGAAGTTGGCTGATGTCACACCCCCAAAATACCACGTGCGGAAACCCCCGCGAGGCGTGTGACATACCAGGATCCAAGCCACCAATCACATTGAACTCATAATTATAATTAAATAAAACTTTCATTTATTAACATAAAGCGTTACAAACGTTACATATCACTCATTGTGTACAGCGGAAGCATAAATCATTTGTTAAGTGTTTAGTAAACCAAGAGTACATAAACCATTGAGCTTGTATTGAGATTCCATGTATCTCGACCCATGACCACTCCAGCTTCCCAGACAGCAAGTTCCAATTGATATGTACCTAAAGTTCTGCAAGGCATGTAACAACAAATCAACAACAAAGTTGAGCGAGTTCACAGTTGGGTGTTCGTTTTAAGTCGTTTCAGAAACATAGTTTTTGTTTAGCTGGCTTACTTGCCGTGGGGGTTACCCCATAGTTGAAAATATGATTAACCACTAGACCGTTACCATATCGACCACTGACTGAAGTAAGTTGGTGCCCTAAAGTCAATGTCTATCATCATTGACGTGCCCAGATCCATTAGTTCACGCCCGTCCTCTGCGGCACGGTGTGAGGCTTGTCAAACCTAAATAGCGCTATCTAACTAATGACCCGCTCGCCATTGGCCCGGCGATTAAGTCGATATAAAAATGAGGGACTTCATGATAGAGTTGTTGGTCTAGTATCCGTGTTGTCACCCTTCAATAAAGAGGGTGTGTACGAAATCCCCAAACCAGGAGATTACGCAGGTTCCGATTAAGTTCTTAGTATGTGTTGTCACCCTTCAATAAAGAGGGTGTGTACGTGTTCCAAACCAGGAGATCACGCAGTTTCAGTTCATATCCTTTACCCATTCCCAACCCCTGGGAATCCCATGCCTTGTAGAAAGTGTGAACTCACCTCGGTTTGCTCGGTTTGACTAGTTACGTGTTCAAGTTGCTCAAAACAATCCTAACATGGTTTATCAGTAACAATCAGTGTCGCATTTGTATTAAATCACGTATTTTGTCACATAATACACAGGTTGCACTCATGGATTATGCACATAATTGTCTGCATTATAACAGTTAACCACGACATACATAAATCAAGTTATCACAGTTTATCCCCACAACAGATGTTCGTACCACATACAAGCTTACAAATCATAGGGCCCTAATCATTATCCAATGGTTAACAGCATCTTTATTAGAATTATTTTACGTTTTCAATTCAGATATAGCGTATCATAACATCTTCCAATTAAGTGAATTATCATGCAAGAGTTACCTAAACATAACATACATGTAGGACCATATTATCGATTAACTAACCACATGCTTCCTAACCACATAATGAGTGGGTGAATTCAAGTTAATATTTACAAAATCATCAAGCCATTAGTAGGTGGTCATCGATCCCACACAACACATTCTGACAAAACATAAGTTGCACACATAATAAGCTATTAATAATCACATGTCCACTATAAATTATCATGTAAACTTGAAAGATAATGGCCGACATCATGAAGTGATTATTATTATATTGGCTGCACTTTTAAAACATATCACAATATATCGACATCAACCTCCACATAGCCGAAACCCTAGTTCGCATTCTAATTCACCTACTTCTTTCATGTCTCATATATAACCCAAACAGTTAACACACACAATATTCGACAAATTCCATAACAGACACACATATATAATTATATAGGGTAGTAATCACTGACCCGTAGGTTAAGAACGAGCGGTTGTGTGTGCGACCCGAGGCCCGAACCTGCTGCATTTGGAACCCGAACTCCTTGGAACCTCCAAACCAAAGTCAACTTGAACCTGAACCGATCCTGTACCAAAACTCGAACCAATCACAGCCGTCTCACCATGGCCGTAGGCTGTGTTCGTCACCACCGCTGCCGGAACTCGTCGTCGGTCACCGAAACAAGCGCATCGTCGTGTCTCTGCTGTCGTGTTGCCAGAATCCGACGGGACTTGGTTCGCAGCCGTGAACCCACCACAAGAAGTGGTGGCCGGTCACCGTTTTCATCCTCTGTTCTCTCTCTGCTATTCACTCTCAATTGCCTGCACTCTCTCTCACTAGATGTTTTTCCTCTGCGGTCATTGGGGTGTGTACATTACGAGGTCAAAGGAGGATGGGAAGAGGTTTCACAAGGGTTTCAGATGGGGCCGGCCGGTAAACAGCACCGGAATTTCCGTCTCCGGCGACCAACATTAGAGAGGGGAAGAAGAGACGTAGTGCGGCTGTTGTATGCATGTGTAGGGTTACATTTTTTTTTTATTAGAGGGATAATGAGGAAAAGATATTTAAATAGGTAGGGTTTAGTGTGTAGGGGGCTTGGGTTGGGCTTGGGCTCGTGTGCACAAACCCGTTAGTTGCCGTGTCCATCTAACGCTTAGTTGTGTCTGTTAAATTGTTTACGTTTGACACGGCTTATCAGTTAAAGGGTTCGTTCCTCTCGTCGCGGTTCACTAAATAATAAATACAAAAATTACTAAAATACCCTTCTCTCGACAATGAGAGTAAGGGTTGTCACATTCTCCCCATGTTACAGTAATTTCGTCCTCGAAATTTAAACTAAGCCATACAATACGCTATAACCATAGATATGTTAATGACGTTATTGTTATACTTTAATACATATAGTTTCACAAAGGTTCACAAACGAATCATGTAAGACGCATAGCACATAAAGTCATGTATCACATAAAGTCACGTAATTCGCATAACATGAAAATTCACATAGTTTATACATATTTCACATGGTATAGGATTTCACAAAATTAATTACAACTTCAAAGGAATGTGAAGGAAAACCCGAAGTGCCACATTATCCCCAAATTCGAAGAAAATTCATCCTGAAATTTAGCGCGCATCCACTGACCAGCTAGTATGTTTAAACGTTTTCGCGGGGTGTCACATCATCTCCCCGTTGGTTGGAATTTCGTCCCGAAATTCTATTGTAGCCTCGGTGCTAGAAGTTTTGTTAAACAACTGGGGATACCTGCGCATCATCTGGTCTTTTTGTTCCCAGGTAAACTCTGATTCGGGCCATCACCCGCACCCTCGGGTAAAGACGATGCTCAGCGCATTGCAGAGTTGAGATTCGAAAGCTGAAATGACGTCCTCCTGTTTTGTCTTTCACGAACGCAGCACCCTTCTATGCTAAGAGATTTAAACCGTGCGACCTCCGAAAACCATGTGGGTAAGCTGCGATAGTATCTAGCTAAACCAAAGAATCGTTGCATCTCTCGAATCTAGATGTGATAGTTAACGAGACTTTGCGCGTAATGGCTCCTCCCACAGAAGTGCTGAAATAGGGTACATATGCCACCCATGATGTTCCTTTCTCCTGGTCATGATTCAGAACGTCGTCAATAAATTCAGTCGATTCATGTGATTCCCTGAAGCTTCTGGTGTGTTGACCAACTCAATGATCATGGTGTACCAAGTTGAAATGGCTGCGTTGCGTTCGATGTGCTGTTCAGAGAGCATTCTCCTCTTGGACTTCCATCTGATGGTAGTACGTTCGCTAGGCAATCCTCGAATGGAAGCTTGTTCCTCGCAACTGGTCGGCAGGTTGTCAATACGTGGTCGAGGCAAACGGTTCTTAAGTGACACCCTGTTGAGTTATTGATAGTCAGTACACATACGAAAAGGCTTCTCTTCATGGGTGTAGCGGGGGCTCCTTAAAGCGAAAACTCCTGTCCGATAGTTCATGTAGTTGGTTAAACAGCTCCTGCAACCCTCCTGGTGCAAGACGGTAAAGAGTACGAGTAGTTAGAACTGCCTCTGGAACGAGGTCAAACTGAGTTCCTACCTAACGGTTGTGGAGTTGATCCTGGAAGTTCCTCGGGCAGCACATGGGGAGTACTCACGAACAACTGGTGGATCCTCGATCCCCTTTTTCCTAACCTTACGTCTGTAACAGTTGCTAACATAGCGGGGTAATCTTTCCGTAGACACTCCTGGCCTTCACTGCCGAATTGATGCTAACCTCTGCACCACTCGGATACTTTATGACAGATGGTAACTATCCCTTCACGGGTACAAGTGCGCGATGTTTGGTTAACCATTCCTCACTGACTACTGCATCAACATCAACATCATCGTGGATAGTGGAAGGAAGGTCGATGTCAAAAACTTGTCCCACACGGTTGAATTTGTATCCCTATAAACATATAAGGCTTCAATTGTCTTGCCACCAGCCGATTCCACAACTGGTCTGGTCTCAGAAAGTATCAGGGTTGAACAGAACAGGAACGAAACGATCAACTTTCAAAACGTGCTGCCACCATGCTGTTGTAATCCTGGCGTTGCCCACGCTAGCCCTAAATGCCCTTCCAAAAGCATCATTTCAAGCGTTGCTGTACTCGTTGCGAGGATTTCCAGTACAGCCGTCGTTTCCTTGGTTGTTGTCGTTTTGATTTAGCGACAGCCATTCTATGTCGTAGGCACCTTCCTTTCTATGCTGTTGGTTGCCATTTCTAGTATCTTGATGTTGCCATCACTGTTGCCTCCAATGCTGTCGTTTGAAACGGAGCTGTACGATCTTTCATCTATAGGATCCATCTCTTCATATCCCGTGCCATGTCCTAAGGCGCTACCCACTGTGCTGGCAGTTACACACTCCACGTTATAGTCGAGTGTCATTGCTTATGCCCCGATTGATTCGTAAGAGTTGACTCCCATGAGTCGCTGACAAGGGCTAAGGATTCGGTTGAAGCCAATTCGCTGGAGCTCATTGCCGGTAATCAGGGTCGTCCAGGTACTGCGGTCGGTAAAGTACTACGCTCAACCTCCTATTCATCGATGTTGCAAGTTATTTGAGTAATACCCAGTATGTAGCGGGAGTGTTGCAGAAGTGATCACACTTCGGAATCTAAGGCATCAATACATGAGTTCCAGCAACCGAAGAGGAGTAAGAAAGGTATCGATCTATCATTCGACGCTGTGAATTCAAACTCAAGGACATTCGTATAAGCACCTAACATTCTACACGGTCCGCTAGGCGTTCAGATGGGTGTTCAGGTAATACTCGATAGCACCGAGATTCGAAAGGATCCATAGATGAATGAAAGTTCACATTCGAATAGGGGACAATCACTGTTATGATCCCTATAGGTTGTCATGTTTCACATCGATCAAATAACAGAACGGAACCCCTTGTCCACTTGTTAAGCCTCACTGGGACTCACATGCACCCCACATTATTATTATGTGTGCACCCACAATAATATTATGATTTGCATGTTCATCTCAGCTCCTCTTAACTCATGTCAAATGGTTCCTCAAACTCGAGTAGCAACCAAAGAGCATCACGAAGCGTAAGTCATGAAGGTTTAGGGAAATACCACCCTATCAGTCACATAACACATGCAAGTAATACATGAATTCATACTGTTGTGCTAAACGTGCAATCACATGCAATATCATATGTAAGTGTTCACTAGTTATGTAGTACAATGAGTATGAGAGACGAACCTTGCAAATCTGGGGCTGAGTGTCATGGTCGTATTCACGTTTTCAGAACTGTTCGGTTATAGTCTGGTTTTACAAAAATGGTTTTTTTTTCCTTTTTAAAACCAAGTTCACTATAACCAATGGCTCTGATACCAATCTGTCACACCCCCAAAATACCACGTGCGGAAACCCCCGCGAGGCGTGTGACATACCAGGATCCAAGCCACCAATCACATTGAACTCATAATTATAATTAAATAAAACTTTCATTTATTAACATAAAGCGTTACAAACGTTACATATCACTCATTGTGTACAGCGGAAGCATAAATCATTTGTTAAGTGTTTAGTAAACCAAGAGTACATAAACCATTGAGCTTGTATTGAGATTCCATGTATCTCGACCCATGACCACTCCAGCTTCCCAGACAGCAAGTTCCAATTGATATGTACCTAAAGTTCTGCAAGGCATGTAACAACAAATCAACAACAAAGTTGAGCGAGTTCACAGTTGGGTGTTCGTTTTAAGTCGTTTCAGAAACATAGTTTTTGTTTAGCTGGCTTACTTGCCGTGGGGGTTACCCCATAGTTGAAAATATGATTAACCACTAGACCGTTACCATATCGACCACTGACTGAAGTAAGTTGGTGCCCTAAAGTCAATGTCTATCATCATTGACGTGCCCAGATCCATTAGTTCACGCCCGTCCTCTGCGGCACGGTGTGAGGCTTGTCAAACCTAAATAGCGCTATCTAACTAATGACCCGCTCGCCATTGGCCCGGCGATTAAGTCGATATAAAAATGAGGGACTTCATGATAGAGTTGTTGGTCTAGTATCCGTGTTGTCACCCTTCAATAAAGAGGGTGTGTACGAAATCCCCAAACCAGGAGATTACGCAGGTTCCGATTAAGTTCTTAGTATGTGTTGTCACCCTTCAATAAAGAGGGTGTGTACGTGTTCCAAACCAGGAGATCACGCAGTTTCAGTTCATATCCTTTACCCATTCCCAACCCCTGGGAATCCCATGCCTTGTAGAAAGTGTGAACTCACCTCGGTTTGCTCGGTTTGACTAGTTACGTGTTCAAGTTGCTCAAAACAATCCTAACATGGTTTATCAGTAACAATCAGTGTCGCATTTGTATTAAATCACGTATTTTGTCACATAATACACAGGTTGCACTCATGGATTATGCACATAATTGTCTGCATTATAACAGTTAACCACGACATACATAAATCAAGTTATCACAGTTTATCCCCACAACGGATGTTCGTACGACATACAAGCTTACAAATCATAGGGCCCAAATCATTATCCAATGGTTAACAGCATCTTTATTAGAATTATTTTACGTTTTCAATTCAGATATAGCGTATCATAACATCTTCCAATTAAGTGAATTATCATGCAAGAGTTACCTAAACATAACATACATGTAGGACCATATTATCGATTAACTAACCACATGCTTCCTAACCACATAATGAGTGGGTGAATTCAAGTTAATATTTACAAAATCATCAAGCCATTAGTAGGTGGTCATCGATCCCACACAACACATTCTGACAAAACATAAGTTGCACACATAATAAGCTATTAATAATCACATGTCCACTATAAATTCTCATGTAAACTTGAAAGATAATGGCCGACATCATGAAGTGATTATTATTATATTAGCCACTTTTAAAACATATCACAATATATCGACATCAACCTCCACATGGCCGAAACCCTAGTTCGCATTCTAATTCACCTACTTCTTTCATGTCTCATATATAACCCAAACAGTTAACACACACAATATTCGACAAATTCCATAACAGACACACATATATAATTATATAGGGTAGTAATCACTGACCCGTAGGTTAAGAACGAGCGGTTGTGTGTGCGACCCGAGGCCCGAACCTGCTGCATTTGGAACCCGAACTCCTTGGAACCTCCAAACCAAAGTCAACTTGAACCTGAACCGATCCTGTACCAAAACTCGAACCAATCACAGCCGTCTCACCATGGCCGTAGGCTGTGTTCGTCACCACCGCTGCTGGAACTCGTCGTCGGTCACCGGAACAAGCGCATCGTCGTGTCTCTGCTGTCGTGTCACCAGAATCCGACGGGACTTGGTTCGCAGCCGTGAACCCACCACAAGAAGTGGTGGCCGGTCACCGTTTTCATCCTCTGTTCTCTCTCTGCTATTCACTCTCAATTGCCTGCACTCTCTCTCACTAGATGTTTTTCCTCTGCGGTCATTGGGGTGTGTACATTACGAGGTCAAAGGAGGATGGGAAGAGGTTTCACAAGGGTTTCAGATGGGGCCGGCCGGTAAACAGCACCGGAATTTCCGTCTCCGGCGACCAACATTAGAGAGGGGAAGAAGAGACGTAGTGCGGCTGTTGTATGCATGTGTAGGGTTACATTTTTTTTTATTAGAGGGATAATGAGGAAAAGATATTTAAATAGGTAGGGTTTAGTGTGTAGGGGGCTTGGGTTGGGCTTGGGCTCGTGTGCACAAACCCGTTAGTTGCCGTGTCCATCTAACGCTTAGTTGTGTCTGTTAAATTGTTTACGTTTGACACGGCTTATCAGTTAAAGGGTTCGTTCCTCTCGTCGCGGTTCACTAAATAATAAATACAAAAATTACTAAAATACCCTTCTCTCGACAATGAGAGTAAGGGTTGTCACAGCTGAACTCATTATCAGTAATGTTCGACTAAAGCTCAAATCACTGAAGTTCAAAGACACAAGACATGTGCGGCGGGTTTTACAAAAGTGGGAGATTAGTTTGGTAGATTGTTAGTGTCAATTCATGTAATCTTCCAGTTTTTCTTTGTTTCCCTTTGTTAGGGTGGTTGTGTTGTCTTTGTCTTGTTTTACACATTAGCGGTATGTCGCTTTTGTGAACTAGGTGGTGCTTATGCCACCTACTTGTTCTTTTTGTTTGTGATTAATAGATTCACCGGGGTAACCCTTTACCCAAAAAAACATCGACAAAACACAAGGAAGGCGATCATTCGTTCGTTACCTCGAACAAACAAACGACACACAGTGACTAATCAAATTAAATGGGTCAATATAATGTATCGTGAAGACATGCTCGCCTATAAGTGAACACTCACCCCAAGAGTTCCCAGGTAAGAGTGACTGGTCCGATACTGCGGATTTGTACGAACACTCTAGCCTTAGACAGAAAACTCAGGGTACAGGCATTTACCCTTCCAGTTTGCACGTGTTCACACTATAAGACCCAAACTTTGACGAGATTTTGAAAACTTAAAGGGTTCAAAACCTTATAATAAATCATTTACGAAGAAATGATTAGTTTTCAAAGCGAATTCGAAATTTGTGTTCTCATTGTGGTTATCACCTAAGGATAGGTGACGGTTTTGTTTTAAAAATCTAAACGCAAATCTTCTTGTGTTAGGGTCCTAGAAAGTTATAGTCTAGGTCTAAGCATTGCTAATAACCTAATTCCCTATAACCATTGGCTCTGATACCAACTCTTCTGTCACACCCCGACCGCGTTAAAACAACGAAACCGCGGCGGAAACGTCGGGGAGTGTCGTGGCAGAATTATTGTTTCACAACCATGGATACAAAAAGTTTTGTTTTATTAGAATATTTACATTATCATTGTCTTAAAACCAAAACAAACAAGTTACACATCGACTATCATTGTTATTATGTCACTAAGGCCTCGTCCAGATCCTATGTGAACATGCATCCTAGCAACCAACATCATTCAATCACCACCTGAAACATATGTAAAACAAAGTCAGCAAAGAAATGCTGGCGAGCACATAGGTTTTATGAGAGTATCGGATTCATGGCTCGTTTACATGTTGCAATACCTTATTAAAAACCTTGTTTTGAAAAGTGTATAGTATTGCAACATAATTAACCAACTCAAATCAAGTGGGTTATAGTTTATAAAATCTCGTAGCCATGATTCTTAACCCAAAAACATTTGTTTAAATAATCCCAATTGTAAAATACCTCGTAAAAACTCGTTAACAAAAATCGTATGGTTTATATTTAGAAAACATCGTTATGTGACATCGTTTCCCCAAGTGAACTAAATAATGACACGGAATGTAATATGATAAAAACACTCATATATAAGAAGTACCAGCGGCGTATCTACCATGCTTTTATCATGATACACCCATCCCATTACCTAATCACCACCCAAAACCAATCATTTGTTCAAATCGTTTAACTTGTACCAATCGTTTCCAAAATCGTTTCAAATCGTTTAACTCGTCCCAAAATCGTTCTTGTTTTAATTATGAAAACTACTTTTGGTCGTCTCGCTAATAACATCCAAACCTTCGCAACTCGTCCCTCGTTCAACTCGAATTAACAAACCACCAAAGGGTAGGTTAACAATCACAGATTCGGTCGTTACCCACCTAACCCACACATAACCATGGGTGCAGTCTGATAACGGGATTTGTCATATCCTATGGTACCATAACCTAATACTAGTCGGTTCGGCCAAAATTAATGAATGTTATTTGTTATGTAATTACAACCAACAAGTTTTTCACATTATCGAAATCGTTATTAATTTAATATAAACCATCTTAATCATTTTTGAAACCATCGTTTAAACCTCAAAATCATTATATGAATCACCCCAAAATAATTGAAAACAGTAAAATAGGGGAACTATGTACTCACATCGAAGTGCAAAGTATCCTCAATCCAAAGAATTCAACCAGCTCAAGCAAAGCAAAGAAATTCAAGTAGCACCTAATAATCGAATCACTAGTCAAATAATCGACACTTAAATCGGAAGATCGGATAGAATGAGGTCTTGTAAACCAAATGAGTGTTGGAACTCATGTGATATGGTTTAACAAAGCCTACATTCTAGATCGGAACCTATCCTAAGTGCTTTTGACCCGTTACGACCCATTAAGGTAGCTTACGCTACTTTAACGCGTCGTTCGCGCAAACGCGCGTTCGAGACGTCTAGCTAGTCCTATGACAAGTATTATATGCCTAAACATGTTGCATAATCAGTTAAGTGACAAAAGTTTATGTTACATATGCTTAAAATCCAATTATGCATGAAAAGGGCATTTTGGTCATTTTCCTGAGGCATATAAACTACCTATCATACAACTACTTAAACTAAGTGACCATAAGGTATAACCTCAGAAGGTTATTCCCTACACAACTATGGTCACTAAACATGCTTGGTCGGATCCTAATGATCGACCAAACGGGTTGAGTTCGAAAGTCTAAGCGGTTGTTAAGACTGCTTGACTTACGACTCTACACAAGCACTAAACTAAAAGTGACGAGCTAAACATTAACAAAACATGTTTAGTTAAGTTAGAAAACAGGTTTTGATATCAAAACAAAGGGTTTTGATACCCAAGAGTAGTTTGGTTACAAAATACGCATGAATACGCATTTTGACCGAAACTACGACTCGTCACTAAGCCTAGTCAACGTGGTAATCAGTAGGTATAGTCACACAGGACTATAACCATCGTGATTACGCTCACGTTGCAAAGTTCAAACGAACTTTGTGTTGACCATAACCTGGTCAAAGCAGAAAGTCAAACACTGTTTGACTTTCATGCTTAAAAACGCAATAAAAGCATGAAAGAAACTTACAAAGGGTATAAGCTAGGAAGTTTTGATTCAACCAACTCAGGTATGAAGTAATAACTTCAACTTAGAGCAGGTTGAACCAAAGTGTGAGCAGAAATGAAATGAGAGCATGGGTTTATATAGATTTTGGAAAACCGTTAGGATCGTTTCTCGCATTTCGTGCTTCGATCTTGACCCTCCATGTGGGCACATGGTTTTCAAAACCATGGGAACACTTAAAACCATCAAACTCTAGCCCAAAGTATCCAAAATCAGTGGTTAAAAACCATCAAAACCAGCTCAAAGTCCAGATTCAATGTTTGGCAGAATTACAATTTAGCCCCTGCAGGTCCAAAACTTGATATTTGATGCATTTTTGACACGTTTAAGCCCCGTTAACCTCATTTCAAGGCTCTAAAATGAAGTTAAAGTATAGGGAACTTAAAATATGCTCAAAAACATCTCGGATGTCGGTTCGTTTGGTCGTACGATTGCGTTATTCGGGTAATTACGACGGAAATCGTAACGAACGCAAAAACGATCCAAATTAAGCGACGAATGGAATTTTTACTTGCCAATCACTAAAATAAGATATTTTAATGATTACAAAATTTTTCTGGATGACCGGATATATTCAGAACGCAAGATATGCGCGAAAATGCAAACTTATGCACTTTTTGACGCTTTTAGTCCCTATTGATTAAATAAGTTTATTTTAGCATACCGAACCCCTCAAAGCCTATTTCTAAGCTATGCAAAGGATAATTAGGGTATGTTTAACTTATGATCAAGTTCCGGAATGTTCGTTACTATACAGATCGGTATAGTTTCGCAGTTTGACACAAATAGTCCCTGCGATCGAACAAACTTGATTTCAACACCATGCTCATCATTAATGGTAATCTGCATGGTTATTTTAGAGGGAATCTGCATTAATGATGAATAGGATAACCATCGTGAAAATAACCCTATGCATGAAAAGTTTTCACGATGGTTATCCTATTCATCATTAATGGTAAGTTTGCTGAAAAAAAACCCTATGCTCTCTCTCCTTTTGGCGAATTCCTGTTCATCATGAATCCTTTGTTTTTCGTTGTGATCTTTTGCATAACAGTCTGTGATTAGAGTTTTGATCTTTCAAAATTCTATAACGAACTTGTTAGCATTAAGGATCGATCTAAAACTAGGGTTTTTCTTTGTCTTTCGTTTCATTCGCCGCCTTAGAGATTAACTCCGAAACCCTGATTTATTAAACTTGTTGTTATTGATTGCGGTTAACTGAGATTAATTTAGCTAGATTAATACTCTAGTTTAATCGATTAAGGGTTGAGGTTTGATTCTAGGGTTTAAAGGATTAGGATTTTTGTTTCTTTTTCGTTGCTTTGTTTGTTGCGGCTCTGGTGATTGTGATTTCGTGTGCATGATTGTCTGCTGCTTTGTTTTTACGAGAGAGTTGATTGTTTGCAATGGATGAACGTTACAAACCTGGTGATCAGGGTTTGGAGGATTTAGGGTTTAAATCGTTTACTGATAGATTGCATGGGGATATTTTCATCAGTAAGAGCAATGTGAAGCCGGTGAACACACCGGAGGTGCGGGGTAACGTGCATACATTTGAAAACAGTAATGATATCAGGACTTTAAAGATTGATGGGAATCCACTTCTACCGAGACGTGGTATTGCCCAGAAGGAGCCAACACGGATAAATGTTATTGATGAACTAGAGAAGATCACCGTTCCGGTTCAGTTGGGAGTAGTTCAGGATCGGAACAATGAACCGGAGGAACTCACAACCAATTGTTCGTATGCAGCTAAGGTGAAAACGAATCGGTCGTTAAAAAGAGAAGTCAATTTCAGAAAGTTGGATTCGGTAGAGATTGTTCAGGATGCGGATGTGGTTATCCCTAGAGAGGTCGTCCGAAAGGTACAGGAAAAATTTGAGAATGTTTTGTATGGCTATTTTTTAGGCAATCGTTTGCCCTTTCCTGTGGTGGAGTATTATGCTAAAAACGTTTGGTCGAAATATGGGTTCTCTAAACTTATGATGAATTCGGATGGCTTCTTTTTCTTTAAATTTGATACGAAAGAGGGCATGGCTAAAGTGTTGGAAGGGGGACCATGGTTAATCAGGAAAATTCCTTTGTTTTTAAATGTGTGGTCTCCGTCAGTTAGCTTGAAAAAGGAGGGTATTAAATCGGTTCCGGTGTGGGTGAAGATGTTTAATGTTCCTATATCTGTTTACACGGATGATGGGTTGAGCTTGTTAGCTTCCAAGATAGGGGTCCCTAAGAGACTTGATGGTTATACGGCTGACATGTGTGCGGATAGCTGGGGAAGGAGCAGCTTTGCTCGGGCATTAATTGAGATAGATGCGGAAAATGAATTGAAAGATCATATTGTTGTTGCTATTCCGAAGCTGGATGATGAAGGATACATTACTGAGAAGGTCAAAGTGGAATATGAATGGCAACCGCAACGTTGCTCGGTATGTTGTATCTTTGGCCATAATGACCAGACTTGTGCCAAGAATGTCCAAAATAAGGCGAAACAAGTGGTTGTTGATGAGGATGGTTTCACTATGGATAAGAGGAAGGTGGCACGGGTGGGTATCATGCATAAAAAGCAAAAGCAGAAATTCGTGTACAAGCCTAAAGTGAACAAATCTGGGCCGAGCACATCTGGTACTAAACAGGATAAAATGGATGACACTAGGAACGAAAAGGTGAAAACACAAAACTCTTTTGATGCATTATCTATGGATGATGGGGATAGGGATGTTTGCAACTTACGTAACATTAGTGAGGGGAATTCTGGTGGGATAGAAGGTAAAGGAGAAAACTATCGAGTGGATGATGAGGTTGTGGAAACGGTACCTACTGAAATGTCTACATTTATGCGGGGTGAACATCAAAAACATTCTGAGGGGGCAAGCACTCCCGGTAACAACGGTGTTAATGGATAGTATGGCCTCATGGAACATAAGGGGTTTGAACCGTCCCCTGAAACAAAGCGAGGTTCGCCTTCTGGTCTCTGAAAATAAGTTATCTGTTTGTGCTATTCTTGAATCCCATGTGGATATTACGAAGCTTGCTAAAGTTTGTAAGGGTGTTTTCCGGTCCTGGAGTTGGACTTCGAATGGAGGGTTATGTGATCGTGGGACTAGGATCATATTGGGTTGGAATATTGATGTGGTTGACATTATGGTCTTGGCCCAAACGGACCAAGTCATTCATACTCAGGTTTTATCCAAAACTGATAATAAATCTATTTTTGTTTCTTTTGTTTATGCTAAGAACAAATACGTGGAGAGAAGAAGTCTTTGGGATAGTTTGTGTAAGCATAAGGGTTTTTGTCATGATAAACCTTGGGTCGTTATGGGTGATTTCAATTCGGCTTTACATATTGAGGACTCTTTGCATGGTCCGTCCACTCAATCGATTGGTATGAGAGAATTTAATGATTGTGTTCAGTATTCGGAATTGATAGATATTAAGGGCCATGGGTTGCACTACACATGGAACCAGAAACCAAAGAATGGTATTGGGTTACTCAAAAAGATTGATCGTGTGATGGGCAATATGAAGTTTTTAGAATTGTTTAAGGATGCGTATGTCTTGTATCATCCGTTTCGGATCTCTGACCATACCCCGTGTATTCTGAAGATGGCTGCTTCGGTCAAGAATTGTCCGAAGCCGTTTAAGTTTGCTAATTTTATTACATCGAAGCCGGAATTCAGGGTGTGTGTTGAACAGGAATGGATAAAGCGAGTTGATGGGGTTACAATGTTTGCGGTCACAAAGAAACTTAGAAATCTGAAGCCGTGCTTGCGTAAACTTTTGTTTAATCAGGGGAATTTGCATGACAAAGTTGCTGAGTTGCGAAAGAAGCTTGATGATATTCATTCTCGTATTGATAGCAATCCGTTAGATGTTGATCTTCGTCAAATGGAGGCCAAGTGTCTTAAAGATTTTCAGATTGCAGCATATGATGAAGAATGTTTTCTTAAGCAAAAAGCTAAGGTGGAGTGGTTATGTGCTGGAGACTCTAACACTAAGTTTTTCCATAACAGTGTGAAGTGTAGGAATGCCAGAGGTAAAATTCACTCTATTAGGGATGTTAATGGGGACCGTTATGAGGGAGAAGGTATTTTTGATGCATTGGTTTCTCATTATGCTAATTTCTTGGGTACGGAGGATCGAGTTACTAGTATTAATCTGGATGATATTTGTGTCAATTCTCTGAGTGATGAAGTTGCGGTTAATATGGTTCGGCAAGTAACCCGAGAGGAGGTTAAAAATGCTATTTTTAATATTGGAGAGAACAAAGCCCCAGGTCCTGATGGTTATACATCGGCGTTCTTTAAGTCTTCATGGGATATTGTGGGTGAAGATGTGGTTTCTGCTGTGTTAGAGTTTTTTGATAATGGCAAACTGTTAAAGCAATTAAATCACACTATTCTGGCTCTTGTTCCTAAGGTTGACACTCCAGATTCGGTGCTTGACTATTGTCCGATATCTTGTTGTAATGTAGTGTATAAGTGCATAAGCAAGATCATTACGGATAGAATAAAGGGTAGTTTGGAGAAGTTGGTGAGTATTAACCAGTCTGCTTTTGTTCCGGGTAGGAAAATATCAGATAATATATTGTTAACTCAGGAATTGATGCATAATTACCATTTGAGTAAGGGCCCCGCTAGATGTGCTTTCAAGATAGATATTCAGAAAGCCTATGATACGGTTAACTGGGAGTTCTTAGAGAATGTGCTCAAGGCGTTTGGGTTTCACAATAAAATGGTTGCATGGATTATGGCATGTGTTACTACGACGTCGTTTTCGATTAGCATTAATGGTAATCTGCATGGTTATTTTAGAGGGAAACGGGGGTTGAGGCAAGGTGATCCTATGTCACCGTACCTTTTCACGATGGTTATGGAAGTCTTATCGTTATTGCTTCAGCATGCGGCTGCGTCTAGTAATGGATTCAAGTACCATGCTCAGTGCGCTAAACAAAAGATAATTAATGTCTCCTTTGCTGATGACCTTTTTATTTTCGTGCATGGGGATGTTTGGTCCGTGGGGAAGGTTAAGCAAGCTCTTGAAAAGTTCACCAGTATATCGGGTTTGGTTCCGAGTCCTGCCAAAATTACGGTGTATTTTTGTAATGTTCCGCTTAACGTTAGACAGGAGATTCTCCATTTGATGCCTTTTCAGGAGGGCTCACTTCCGGTTCGATATTTGGGGGTGCCGTTAATTACCACTAAGCTGATTTTTAAGGATTGTAAACCCCTTGTTGATCGTATGGAAAAGAGGATTGATAGCTGGCTTAATAAATCTTTGTCATTTGTGGGTAGGCTTCAACTTGTTAATTCAGTATTATCTTCCATGCATATTTATTGGGCTTCGGTCTTTATTATTCCTACTCGGGTTATTCATGAGCTGGAAAAGTATATGAGGAGATTCTTGTGGAATGCTGGGTTGCAGAAAAGGGCGAAAGCTAAAGTGGCTTGGTCAGATGTTTGTTTGCCTAAGGCGGAAGGTGGGCTTGGTATTCGGAGCATATCGGACGTCAATAAGGCCCTCATGACCAGCCATATCTAGAGCATTCTTATTAGAAGGAAGTCCTTGTGGGTTGAATGGATTTATTCTCATAAGTTGAAAGATCGTAGCTTTTGGGATGTCCAGTGCCGAGGGAGTATCAGTTGGGGATGGAGGAAACTTCTTTCCATTCGTGATATAGTTCGGCCGTTCATTTGGAAGTTGGTTAGGAGTGGGCTTCAAACTAATATGTGGAGTGATAACTGGTGCCATCTTAGTCCGCTTAGCTCTTTCATAACTCCAAGACGTATTTTTAATGCGGGGTTTTCTATTTCTTCTTCTTTGGCGGACCTGATTGATATTAATGGGCAATGGAAGTGGCCGCAAGCTTGGTATGATATCTATCCAGTGTTAATTCAGTTGAATGTTCCTCAGTTGATTCACAACATGGAAGACCGTACAATCTGGAAGGATTTGGAGGGCAACCATTGTCATTTTCGGTCGTTGGAGGTTTGGAATGTGATTAGACATCGTGAGAGCCTGGTGCCTTGGGTTAATGGGGTTTGGTTTTCTCAGTGTATCCCAAGACACACGTTTCACCTTTGGTTGGTTATCAAGAACAAGCTTAAAACGCAGGATAGGTTAGCTATATGGGAAGTGGGAAGTGCAACTAATCTTAATCTGATGTGTTGCCCCTTATGCAGAAATAATCGAGATTCTAGAGACCATCTTTTCTTTCAATGTTCATTTGCTTCTAATGTATGGAAGGAGGTCAAGCAAATGGTGTCTTTGGAACAGGTTGATGACTCGTGGCAGACTATTATGGATTGGATGTCCCAAAATGCTTCGTCCAAGAAGACAGAGCACATTGTATGCAAGTTAGTCATTGCGGCGGCTACTTATTTCATATGGCTTGAGAGAAACAACTGCCTGTTTTCTAATGATCATGCAAATGTTGCTTCGGTGGTTGGGAGGATCAAGAACTCGGTTAGGTTACGTCTTATGGGATTCGAGTTTAAAGGGGATTTCAAAGTTGACAAGATGCTAAAGAAATGGGAGATCGCTATGAATGATGAAGTTAAGGACCCGGGGTAGAGGCTAGCTCGTGGTTTGTCTACTTTGGGTTCGAGTGTGTGGCTCGTGGATGTTTTTTCTTGTTGGGCTGTTTTTTATTTGTTTTCTTTCGAGGGTTGTGTGTTTTGTCTTTGTTTTCCTAGGCTTCGGTTGTGTTGCCTAGTTGGTGTGTCATTCAGGCATGCCTTTGTACTGTGTTTGAGTTATTTATAATATTCACCTGGGGTAACCCTTTACCCAAAAAAAACTTGATTTCAACACACCAAACCATCCAAAACTTATTTCTAAGTTATGTGAAGGTTATTTAAGGTATGTTAAGCCTATGTAACTATTCCAGAGTGTTTTTCGCGTTAAACTGACTACGTTTACGCACCAGTTTGCGTATAACCTTCCAGAAAGTGATTTAAAGCTTGAAATCGGAATCGAATCAAATTGTAAAATCATTAAACACAAATATACACATAATAACACCAAAACACATATAATAACACCAAAGCACATTGTTTTATTGATAATTGACATTGTTTTACATTATACATCGATTATAGAACACAGTTGTCACACTACCCGATCTTCCGATTTAGGTGTCGATTTATTAACAAGCGATCCGATTACTAGGTACTACTTGATTTCCTTGGTTTGCCTGAGCTTCGTTAAGTTCATTAGATCGAGGATACTCTCCATATCAAAGTGAGTACATAGTTCCCCTATTTTACTGTTTTAAATTGTTTTGGGGTGATTCATATGTGTTAAACGATTTCGATGCTTTCAACGATGATTTCAAAAACGAATACTATGGTTTATATTAAACGATAACGATTTCGATAATGTGAACGAACTTGTTGGACGTATTTACATAACGAATGACATTCATTAGATTTGGCCGAGCCGACCAGTATTAGGTTATGGTACCATAGGATCTGACAAATCCCGTTATCGGACTGCACCCATGGTTATGTATGGGGGTTATGTGGGTAATGACTGAATCTGTTGATTGTTAACTTACCCTTTGGTGGTTTGTTAATACGAGTTGAACGATGGACGAGTTGCGAAGGTTTGAATGTTATAAGTGAGACGACCAAAAGTAGTTTTCACAATTAAAACAAGAACGATTTAAACGATTGAACGATTGAAACGAAACGATTTGAACGATTTAAACAATTTGAACGAGTTAAACGAATTGAACGAACGATTGGTTTTTGGTTAGTGTTTAGATAACGGGACGGGTGTAATGTGATAAAAGCATGGTAGATATGCCGCTGGTACTTCTTATATATAAGTGCTTCTATCATAGTACATTACGTGGCGTTATTTAGTTCACTTGGACGAACGATTTTCAAACGAGACAAGCTACGATGTTTACTAAACGATATAAACCATACGAGTTTTATTACGAGAACGATTTACGATTTGGTTACTTAAACAAATGTTTTGGGTTAAGATTCATGGCAACGAGATTTTATACACTATAACCAACTTATTTTGAGCTGGTTATTCATTTTGCAATACAAACATTTTACAAAACAAGGTTTACTAATATCGATTAACGAAGTTGTATGAGTTATTTCAACATGTAAACGAGCCATGAATCTGACACTCACACAAAACCTATGTGCTCGCCGACATTTCTTTGCTGACTATATTTTTACATATGTTTCATTTGGAGTCTCTTGATTAAACGTCAATCCTTATGGGTTGATTGGATTCATACGTACAGGTTAAGAGGGAAGAGTTTTTGGACTTGCAAATTGGTTTCAAATTGTTGTTGGAGTTGGCGAAAAATCCTCCAGATTAGACCTTTCATTAGAGATTTTATCTGGTCTAAGATAGGGGATGGAAGCAATACTTCGGCTTGGTATGATTCTTGGTGTCATTTGGGTCCGCTAGGTAACTTTATTTCGCCGAGAAATATTACTGCAGCGGGGTTTAGTCTTGCTGATACGGTTCAAGATGTTTATTTTAATGGTGGTTGGAGATGCCCGGTTGCTTGGAGAGATCTCTTTCCTGTGCTTAATCAGATTGATCATATTCATACGGCCCCGAATTCGAGTGATAAACGCCTATGGAAGGACGGTAATGATTTGGTAGAGCATTCGGCCACCCAGGTTTGGAATTCGGTTCGGCAGAGGGATCAAGAGGTGGATTGGGTAAATTTTATTTGGTTTCCTCAGTGTATTCCGAAGCATGCCTTTTTTATATGTTTGGTAATTCGTCGTAAACTTTTGACTCAAGACAAACTCCTCAAGTGGGATATATCGAGAAGAAAAAATATGAACATGATGTGTTGTCTTCTCTGTTATGCGGATATTGACTCTCATGCTCACTTGTTTTTTGAATGTACTTATTCGACACAAGTTTGGCACTCGGTTCGCAACAAAGGTGGTATGAGGAATGTTGCATCAGATTGGGGTTCGATCGTGAACTGGATGACTGCTAGGTCATGTTCAAAGTCGGCGTCTAATTATGTTAGCAGGTTGGTTCTTGCTGCGTCTACTTATTTTATTTGGCAAGAGAGAAACGCGAGACTTTTCAAGAACCAGACAAGACCTCCCGAAGTTTTATGTGATACTATTCTTCATACGATTCGGTATAAGCTTATGGGAGTGAAGTTGAAGGACATTGTGAAGGTGAGGGAGCTGCTTCGAGCTTGGGAGATTTATGATTCCCGTTTATCTGATGATGGCGGCTAATCATATTTAGTTTGTGTTTCTTTCTAGATATGTAGTCTAGTTGTTTGTCCTTTGGTTGTTTTTTCTTTGGTTGTCGTGTGTTGTTGGTTTACATTCATGGGAAATGTCCCATGTTTGAACTAGTATGGACTCTCCATGCTACTTGTTCTGTTTTGTTTTGTTGATATATAGAATCACCGGGGTAACCCTTTACCCAAAAAAAAAAATGTTGATTGCTACTAGGATGCACGCTTACTTAGGACTGGACAAGGCCTTTGTCGCAACCCCCGATCCCTGTTTCTCGGGAACGGGCGGACGCGAACTCAGAGTTTCGGTGGTATCAGTTATTTAATCTCGCAGCGGAATTTACATCAGGACCGCAGTTAGGAAATGTTTATCAGAGTAAAAACCACCCCATTTAATATTAATAATCACATGGGTAAAACCCAAGTTTCTTATTACAATACATTTATAGGGACAAACCCTATTTTATTGAATTTAAAACATCGTTTATTAGGTAACTTTTATAGCCACATTTTTCCCAAGCCTTCAGTGCTCTCCAGCTGGCTTTTTACTAATTGGCTTTCACATTGGGTTACCTGAAACGCGTTTTAAAAACATTTGTCAGTCGGAAATACTGGTGAGTGAATCCCAATTTAATCAAGAAACCTTTTATCGATTAAAACAGTATTGAGGACGATTACAATGTTTATGTCTACACAATTACTCCATTTGGTACTATCAATCCACTGACTTGTGGGTCATATTACACATTGGCTAACTCATTGTCCAATGGTAACGTACGGTCAACCTTGACTTACTACTCACAAGTAGTACAAATTTTGTATACAAAACCCCAACATACCGGCAGTAATTGAAGAACTACAAAGACTCAATCACCGCTTAATCACATTGTAAAACAATTAAGGTTTTGTAAATTATTCCAAAAACATTAACAAAAAGAGGATAAACTCACATTGCTATCTTAGGCTTTTCGTAAGGGTTTCCTGGATATAATCTATAATTCATACAAATGTACATTGGTTAGTATCATAACCCTTTGAAAATATTAATGATACCCTTCCCGAGACGGCATTCCAACAACTACGTCGGGCAGAACCACGACAGTTGTTACGGAACCCTAAATCAATCGGGCAGCGTAACTATTATGAAACTAGGGTTATAATACTTACAATGGAGCAGAACCTCGCTAATTAGGGGTATAATACCCGACTATAATGTCTAATACTTTCAGAATTCGTGATTGAGATTGAAATGTGAGCGACGGAAAATGAAAACTGATGCTATCTATTTATAGTTCTGATTTCTGGTCCTGTCGCGGCCCGCGTGAAAGACAAGGGTCACTTACGCGGCCCGCGTCAACATTGGTCAACGCTGTAGCTTAGCTGGGTCAGCTATTAGACTCGCCACGATGTCGACACGTGTCAGCACCGGATGTCTCCGCATTTCATGATCTGTCGCGGCCCGCGTTAACTATCAAGAACACTTACGCGGCCCGCTTCAACTAAAGAAGTCAGCGAAGTCAATTCCAGCATTGATACCGCCCGCGTAAGATGTTGGGGTGGGTCTACGCGGCCCGCCTCAGCTTAACTTTTAGGGTTTTTAATTTATTTTATATACATAACATAACTAGGGCTCGGTTTTCACATACGAGGTGTAATATAAAACATATTAGGACATTCTAACATATAATAGGGTGTTAGACATATTATGAGAGTGTCGGTTTTACCGAGGGTTGTTACATTCTCCCCACCTTGTTTTAGAGCTCGTCCTCGAGATCTACTGAAACAAATGCGGATATTTTCTTTTCATTTCTGACTCGAGCTCCCATGTGTACTCAGGTCCTCTTTTGGAGTCCCACTTCACTTTAACTAAAACTAGTCTTTTATGTTTAAGATTCTTGACTTTCCTCTCTTCAATTTGTAAAGGCCTTTCCACAAACTTGAGTTGTTCATTTACCTCTATATCCTTAAGAGGTACTATCAATGATTCATCAGCTAAACACTTTTTAAGATTTGATACATGAAACACATCATGTATTCCTGCCATTTCCTCTGGCAGTTGTAGCTGATAGGCTACAGGTCCTATTCTTCTAATAATCTTAAAGGGTCCAACATACCTGGGACTTAGCTTTCCCCGTTTGATGAATCTTACCACTCCTTTCCAAGGAGAGACTTTCAACAATACTTTATCTCCTACTTGAAACTCCAATGGTTTTCGCCTGTTATTAGCATAACTTTTCTGTCTGTCACGTGCTACTTTCAGTCGTTCCTTGACTTGAATAATCTTATCAGTTGTTTCTTGTACTATCTCAGGTCCAGATAGTTGCTTTTCCCCAATTTCTGCCCAACAGACTGGGGTTCGACACTTTCGTCCATAAAGTGCTTCGAATGGTGCAGCATTGATACTTGTGTGATAACTATTATTATAAGAAAATTCTATTAAAGGTAAGTGATCGTCCCAATTACCTCCAAAATCAATTACACAAGCTCTAAGCATGTCCTCCATTGTCTGAATTGTCCTTTCGCTTTGTCCATCCGTTTGTGGATGATAAGCCGTACTTAACTTTAACTTGGTTCCCATTGCCTTTTGGAAACTTGACCAGAAATGAGATGTAAAACGACTATCCCTATCAGAAACAATCGATAAAGGAATACCATGTAAAGAAACAATTTCATTTACATACAATTTAGATAATTGTTCCATACTAATTGTTTCCTTCATTGGTAGAAAATGAGCTGACTTGGTTAGTCTATCTACAATCACCCAGATTGTATCATTTCCTTTCTTAGTTTTGGGTAATTTAGTAACAAAATCCATTGTTATTAATTCCCATTTCCAAACTGGCATTTCTAATTGTTGTAACAAACCTGAGGGTTTTTGGTGTTCAGCTTTAACTTGTGAACAGGTTAAACATTTAGAAACATAGGCTGCTATGTCTTTCTTCATTCCTATCCACCAGAAATTTTTCCTTAAATCCTGGTACATTTTATCACTTCCTGGATGCATTGTATATTTAGACTTATGGGCTTCTTCTAATATACGATGTCGTAAATTTCCTAATTTAGGTATCCACATTCTCTTTTCATGGAATCTCCATATTCCATCTGTTCCTTGTTCTAATTCTTTTAGCATACCTTTTAATTTTTCAGAATCATCCTTGATTACTGATTCTTGTGCTTCTCTTATTTGATCATTTAAATCTACTTGCAGATTTAATTTAAGAGAACGTACCCTTTTTGTCTTTTCATGATACTTTCGACTTAAAGCATCTGCTACTACATTTGCTTTTCCTTCATAATACTGGATTTCACAATCATAATCACTAAGAAATTCCATCCAGCGTCTTTGTCTCATATTTAACTCTTTCTGCCCGAAAACATACCTTAAACTCTTATGATCAGTAAATATAGTAAACTTACTACCATAAAGGTAATGTCTCCAAATCTTAAGAGCAAAAATTATAGCTCCTAATTCTAAATCATGGGTTGAATAATTCTCTTCATGATTCTTAAGTTGTCTAGATGCGTAAGCTATAACCTTCTGACGTTGCATCAATACACATCCATAACCTAATCTAGAAGCATCACAATAGACTACAAAGTCTTCAGTTCCTTCTGGTAATGCTAGTATGGGGTATGGGTTAATCTTTGCTTAAGAATTCTAAAGGCTTCTTCTTGTTTTAATCCCCATTCAAACTTAACAGATTTACAGGTTAACTTAGTTAAGGGAATGGCTATTCTAGAGAAATCTTTAATAAATCTTCTATAATAACCAGCCAATCCTAAGAAACTTCTAACCTCAGTTGGTGATTCAGGGGTTTTCCATTTCGTAATTGCCTCAATCTTGGTTGGATCTACATGAATTCCTTCATGATTAACTAGGTGTCCAAGGAATTGCACCTGTTCTAACCAAAATTCACACTTAGAAAACTTAGCATAAAGTTTTTCCTTTCTTAACAGACTTAAAAGTGTGTGCAAATGTTTCGCATGATCCTCTTTATTCTTAGAATAAATTAGAATATCATCTATGAATACAATTATGAATTTATCCAAATATGGCTTACATATTCGGCTCATCATGTCCATAAATGCAGCTGGGGCATTGGTTAAACCAAATGGCATGACAGTAAATTCATAATGACCATACCTTGTTCTAAATGCGGTTTTAGGAATATCCTCTTCCTGTACCTTTAATTGATGATATCCTGACCTTAAATCGATCTTAGAGAAAAATCGAGCTCCTTGCAGTTGATCAAACAGATCATCGATTCTCGGTAATGGGTACCGATTCTTAATCGTGACCTTGTTTAATTCACGGTAGTCAATGCACATACGCATTGATCCGTCCTTCTTTTTAACAAACAATATCGGCGCTCCCCATGGCGACGAACTCGGTTGTATAAATCCTTTCTCCAACAATTCATCTAATTGTTTCTTCAATTCTTGCATTTCTGCAGGTGCCAAACGGTAAGGTGCTTTGGCAATCGGTGATGTTCCTGGTATTAAATGAATTCTGAATTCAATTTTTCTATCTGGAGGTAGTCCTGGTAATTCTTCTGGAAATACATCTGAAAACTGAGATACTACTGGAATATCTTTTAAATCCTTTCCTTTAGTGTTAATGATTATAGAAATCAAATACACTATAAAATCTTTTCTCATACAACTTGCAGTTTTCATCACAGAAATGAATTTAGTAGATCTAGAAGATTTATCTCCTTTAATTGTGATCATTTTACCTTTTGGTGAATTTACTTGAATTAACTTTTGATCACATAAAATACTGGCTTTATTAGCTATTAACCAATCCATTCCTAAAACAACATCAAATCCTACCAGATTCATGGGATATAGGTTTGCAATAAATTTCTGATTTAAAATTTCTATTCTTGCCCCCTGCAAGATTTCAGAAATTCTAACGGTTTCTCCATTAGCTGTTTCTACTACGCATTCTAGTGGTAGTTTAGTTAATGACTGATTTAGAAATTTGCAAAACGATGTATTAATAAAACTTTGGTTTGCACCAGAGTTAAATAATACTTTAGCAAAGACATCATTAACTAAAAACGTACCAGCTATAACATCTGGAATCATTTTAGCTTCATCTGCTGTCAGAACAAATGCTCTAGCATTTTTAGTATTCTTGTTATCTGGAGCTGAAGCTAATTTTGGGCAGTTTGGCCTGATATGACCTTTTTCTCCACAGTTATAGCATAATCCATTACTGGATTTCCTCTTGCAATTTTCTTCCTTGTGTCCTGGCATCTTGCAATAATTGCAGAGATTGGAGCATTTTCCCGAGTGCTTTTTCTTGCAGACCTTGCAGTATGTTGCAGAGGTAGAACCCATATTCTTACGATTATAATTTCCGGAACGAAATTCTTGTGTAAGCCTTTGAGTTAAGTTCCTCCTCTGATCTTCTTCTCTAGTACTGACTAATTCATCAGTCAAGGTATTTGTTAATTCTACAGCTTCTTCTATGGTTTGAGGTCTGGCTGCCTTGACTATGTGTCTAATCTCCCCAATTAATCCCCAAATATAACGAGAAATTAACACTGGTTCTGGTGAAGCAAGAGTTGGTACTATTCTAGCATATTCAAAGAATATCTTAGTATACCCCTTACTATCTACACCAGTCATCCTAAGATTTAGGAATTTGTTTGCTATCTGTTCCTTCTCATTGGGTGGGCAGAATTTCCTTTCTACCTTATTCTTAAATTCTTCCCATTCCATATTATAGGTTTGATCACTTCCTCTTGTCTGGAGGATAGTGTTCCACCATTCTAGTGCTGCATTCTTAAATAGATTAGAAGCAAACTGTATCTTATCTTCTTCAGCACACTTGCTTATCCTTAAGACAGCCTCAGTCTTTTCTATCCAACGTAAGGTTGTAATGGCCCCTTCATTGCCCGAGAATTCATTGGTTTACAAGACCAGAATTCTTTATAAGAACAACCATAAGGCATGGTTCTTCTTCTTTTGGGAATAGGCATTTGAAGTACAGGTCCATTGTTCACGCTGTTTTCTGGTTCAATGGGTCGCTTACTGCTATGCTTACTTTTATTATCAGCATCTTTAACAGTTTGAAGTATAAATGGCATTGCATCTATAATTCCCTGTGCTACTATGTGTTGGATAGCACTATTGTCCACTTGATTTCCATTGTTATTGATACTTGGATTCTCATTAACCACGTTAATGTTACTCTGGTTATCGTTATTCAGATTTCCTTGATTTCCTTCATCGGCCATCTGAATTTTAAACATTTATCCCATATTAATATCATAATTAATATTTTAATGTAGTTAATCACATAACACACAATCTAGCCAAAAACGTAGATCATTGCTACTATATTTTTTTTTCATATACTTATGCGTCTATTACATACTAGTACAGAAATAAAGATTACAATACCAACAGAAATAAAATAGTAATATGCATCCGTACACACATATTTTTATTTTATTTTTATTTTTATTATATTATTATTACTACCGCTTCTTCCATTCTAACATTCACGGATATGGATTCATCCAAAAATCCATATTGCGCTCATCGTATTTCCATACGAGACGCTCTCCCACCTGACGCATCCTCTCACTGCTTTCTAAAATTTCCTCCCCAAAAGTCCTAAGTTCTTGGACGTTTTCTGCACTCATTGGGGGTGCAGGTTCTAGGACTGGGTTTGGAATCTGGGGTACGGGTTCCTGATATGGAGGTAAAAGTGCCTGAAGTTGGTAAGGATCTTCCAAGATTCCCCTAATGTAGTTATCATGATAATAGGGATCTAAAGGGTCCATACCTGAATAGGCTGCTATAGGTGGGTCTTCAGGAATAGAGTAACGTTGCACATAGTCCCTATTCTCGTCCCACCATGGGTCATAATTTGGGTCTAGGGGATTTGGTGCAGGTACCCTAGGAATTTCATCAGGGTTAAAGTCATGCATCTCCACTTGGGTTTCCTGGTTTTCTATCTCCATGGGTTGTTCTGGGTTTTGTGGTTGTGGGGCTACTAATTGTTCCAGACTTGGGTCGGCAGCAGTTGTAGCTAGGATATGGAAATTAGCTAAGCTTCTATTTAGCATATCTTGCGTATGGGCATCGGTCTCTCGCTTAATAGCTGCTAAAGCCCTTTGCTATTGCAATTTTCGCATTCTCTTCCTACGAGCAAAAGCTTCTTTACTGAACCATCCTCGTTTCTTATTAGAAAATGGTTCTTCAGATTTAGCTCTAAAGGCAAATATCCCGTCTTCCTGATCAGCAGTATACCCAGAGAGGGCAGGCTGTGATGATGTACCTTCACTCCTAGGTGAATCAGATAACTGACGATTCATATCTGATGGTTCTTGATCACTCATACTGAAAACTAACAAATAGTCAAATAACACATAACAATTAAATACAGTTATGCACATATTTCCATAATTTATTTCCTAACACAATATTTCAGAATTTTAAGTGTCAGCGGAACACTTCTTTGGCTCAGACCAGTGGCTAGGCTCTGATACCACCTTCTGTCGCAACCCCCGATCCCTGTTTCCCGGGAACGGGCGGACGCAAACTCAGAGTTTCGGTGGTATCAGTTATTTAATCTCGCAGCGGAATTTACATCAGGACCGTAGTTAGGAAATGTTTATCAGAGTAAAAACCACCTCATTTAATATTAATAATCACATGGGTAAAACCCAAGTTTCTTATTACAATACATTTATAGGGACAAACCCTATTTTATTGAATTTAAAACATCGTTTATTAGGTAACTTTTATAGCCACATTTTTCCCAAGCCTTCAGTGCTCTCCAGCTGGCTTTTTACTAATTGGCTTTCACATTGGGTTACCTGAAACCCGTTTTAAAAACATTTGTCAGTCGGAAATACTGGTGAGTGAATCCCAATTTAATCAAGAAACCTTTTATCGATTAAAACAGTATTGAGGACGATTACAATGTTTATGTCTACACAATTACTCCATTTGGTACTATCAATCCACTGACTTGTGGGTCATATTACACATTGGCTAACTCATTGTCCAATGGTAACGTATGGTCAACCTTGACTTACTACTCACAAGTAGTACAAATTTTGTATACAAAACCCCAACATACCGGCAGTAATTGAAGAACTACAAAGACTCAATCACCGCTTAATCACATTGTAAAACAATTAAGGTTTTGTAAATTATTCCAAAAACATTAACAAAAAGAGGATAAACTCACATTGCTATCTTAGGCTTTTCGTAAGGGTTTCCTGGATATAATCTATAATTCATACAAATGTACATTGGTTAGTATCATAACCCTTTGAAAATATTAATGATACCCTTCCCGAGACGGCATTCCAACAACTACGTCGGGCAGAACCACGACAGTTGTTACGGAACCCTAAATCAATCGGGCAGCGTAACTATTATGAAACTAGGGTTATAATACTTACAATGGAGCAGAACCTCGCTAATTAGGGGTATAATACCCGACTATAATGTCTAATACTTTCAGAATTCGTGATTGAGATTGAAATGTGAGCGACGGAAAACGAAAACTGATGCTATCTATTTATAGTTCTGATTTCTGGTCCTGTCGCGGCCCGCGTGAAAGACAAGGGTCACTTACGCGGCCCGCGTCAACATTGTAGCTTAGCTGGGTCAGCTATTAGACTCGCCACGATGTCGACACGTGTCAGCACCGGATGTCTCCGCGTTTCATGATCTGTCGCGGCCCGCGTTAACTATCAAGAACACTTACGCGGCCCGCTTCAACTAAAGAAGTCAGCGAAGTCAATTCCAGCATTGATACCGCCCGCGTAAGATGTTGGGGTGGGTCTACGCGGCCCGCCTCAGCTTAACTTTTAGGGTTTTTAATTTATTTTATATACATAACATAACTAGGGCTCGGTTTTCACATACGAGGTGTAATATAAAACATATTAGGACATTCTAACATATAATAGGGTGTTAGACATATTATGAGAGTGTCGGTTTTACCGAGGGTTGTTACATTCTCCCCACCTTGTTTTAGAGCTCGTCCTCGAGATCTACTGAAACAAATGCGGATATTTTCTTTTCATTTCTGACTCGAGCTCCCATGTGTACTCAGGTCCTCTTTTGGAGTCCCACTTCACTTTAACTAAAACTAGTCTTTTATGTTTAAGATTCTTGACTTTCCTGTCTTCAATTTGTAAAGGCCTTTCCACAAACTTGAGTTGTTCATTTACCTCTATATCCTTAAGAGGTACTATCAATGATTCATCAGCTAAACACTTTTTAAGATTTGATACATGAAACACATCATGTATTCCTGCCATTTCCTCTGGCAGTTGTAGCTGATAGGCTACAGGTCCTATTCTTCTAATAATCTTAAAGGGTCCAACATACCTGGGACTTAGCTTTCCCCGTTTGATGAATCTTACCACTCCTTTCCAAGGAGAGACTTTCAACAATACTTTATCTCCTACTTGAAACTCCAATGGTTTTCGCCTGTTATTAGCATAACTTTTCTGTCTGTCACGTGCTACTTTCAGTCGTTCCTTGACTTGAATAATCTTATCAGTTGTTTCTTGTACTATATCAGGTCCAGATAGTTGCTTTTCCCCAATTTCTGCTCAACAGACTGGGGTTCGACACTTTCGTCCATAAAGTGCTTCGAATGGTGCAGCATTGATACTTGTGTGATAACTATTATTATAAGAAAATTCTATTAAAGGTAAGTGATCGTCCCAATTACCTCCAAAATCAATTACACAAGCTCTAAGCATGTCCTCCATTGTCTGAATTGTCCTTTCGCTTTGTCCATCCGTTTGTGGATGATAAGCCGTACTTAACTTTAACTTGGTTCCCATTGCCTTTTGGAAACTTGACCAGAAATGAGATGTAAAATGACTATCCCTATCAGAAACAATCGATAAAGGAATACCATGTAAAGAAACAATTTCATTTACATACAATTTAGATAATTGTTCCATACTAATTGTTTCCTTCATTGGTAGAAAATGAGCTGACTTGGTTAGTCTATCTACAATCACCCAGATTGTATCATTTCCTTTCTTAGTTTTGGGTAATTTAGTAACAAAATCCATTGTTATTAATTCCTATTTCCAAACTGGCATTTCTAATTGCTGTAACAAACCTGAGGGTTTTTGGTGTTCAGCTTTAACTTGTGAACAGGTTAAACATTTAGAAACATAGGCTGCTATGTCTTTCTTCATTCCTATCCACTAGAAATTTTTCCTTAAATCCTGGTACATTTTATCACTTCCTGGATGCATTGTATATTTAGACTTATGGGCTTCTTCTAATATACGATGTCGTAAATTTCCTAATTTAGGTATCCACATTCTCTTTTCATGGAATCTCCATATTCCATCTGTTCCTTGTTCTAATTCTTTTAGCATACCTTTTAATTTTTCAGAATCATCCTTGATTACTGATTCTTGTGCTTCTCTTATTTGATCATTTAAATCTACTTGCAGATTTAATTTAAGAGAACGTACCCTTTTTGTCTTTTCATGATACTTTCGACTTAAAGCATCTGCTACTACATTTGCTTTTCCTTCATAATACTGGATTTCACAATCATAATCACTAAGAAATTCCATCCAGCATCTTTGTCTCATATTTAACTCTTTCTGCCCGAAAACATACCTTAAACTCTTATGATCAGTAAATATAGTAAACTTACTACCATAAAGGTAATGTCTCCAAATCTTAAGAGCAAAAATTATAGCTCCTAATTCTAAATCATGGGTTGAATAATTCTCTTCATGATTCTTAAGTTGTCTAGATGCGTAAGCTATAACCTTCTGACGTTGCATCAATACACATCCATAACCTAATCTAGAAGCATCACAATAGATGCGTAATGGGTACCGATTCTTAATCGTGACCTTGTTTAATTCACGGTAGTCAATGCACATACGCATTGATCCGTCCTTCTTTTTAACAAACAATATCGGTGCTCCCCATGGCGACGAACTCGGTTGTATAAATCCTTTCTCCAACAATTCATCTAATTGTTTCTTCAATTCTTGCATTTCTGCAGGTGCCAAACGGTAAGGTGCTTTGGCAATCGGTGATGTTCCTGGTATTAAATGAATTCTGAATTCAATTTTTCTATCTGGAGGTAGTCCTGGTAATTCTTCTGGAAATACATCTGAAAACTGAGATACTACTGGAATATCTTTTAAATCCTTTCCTTTAGTGTTAATGATTATAGAAATCAAATACACTATAGAACCTTTTCTCATACAACTTGCAGTTTTCATCACATAAATGAATTTAGTAGATCTAGAAGATTTATCTCCTTTAATTGTGATCATTTTACCTTTTGGTGAATTTACTTGAATTAACTTTTGATCACATAAAATACTGGCTTTATTAGCTATTAACCAATCCATTCCTAAAACAACATCAAATCCTACCAGATTCATGGGATATAGGTTTGCAATAAATTTCTTATTTAAAATTTCTATTCTTGCTCCCTGCAAGATTTCAGAAATTCTAACGGTTTCTCCATTAGCTGTTTCTACTACGCATTCTAGTGGTAGTTTAGTTAATGACTGATTTAGAAATTTGCAAAACGATGTATTAATAAAACTTTGGTTTGCACCAGAGTCAAATAATACTTTAGCAAAGACATCATTAACTAAAAACGTACCAGCTAGTATTTTCTAAGTCAGCAATGTGAGGAACAGGGGGGGAAAATGGCTCTGGGCGAAATTGGCGACCGTGTGAAACCCTAGTTTTCTTGTTCGTTTGTTCATACTGATCTTCTTCTTGATTGATCTGGGTTAGCAATTGTGGTGTTGTCGTTCCTTCTGAGTAAGGATACTAGACTTTACCTTGCTTACTAATCTTTTGACGTCAGGATTAGGGTTAGTTCTTTGGTTTTTTCCTGCTAGGGTTTTGTTGTCAATTCGCTTGGGTTTCTTTGTTATTCGTATTTTCTGTTCGTTGCATGGTTCTAGAGTTATTGTGGTATGGATTATAGTAACTTCAAGCCGTCGGATATGGATGAAAGACATGTCAAGCCGCCGGATATTTTGACTTCCTCGTTAAACCCTAATAAGGGTTTTGCTACTAGGTTACTGAATATTGACGGCAAAACATTCTGTCCGCGTAGGGGTGTTTTGTCTGATCAACAACAGGGACCGAAGGTAATTAATGTCATAGATGAACTTACCAAGATCACAGTTCCAGTCGATCTTAATGCCGATGGCCACGATGTGGCTAAGCCTAATGATGTGCATGATGAGGTTTTCTGGGAAGCTAATAAGGGGGAGAAATTAGTCTCGTATGCTGATAAGGTGCAGTCTACTCGTAAGAAAAGGGAGGTAAATTTCAGACTCTTGGAACCTAAGGAAACTAGAGATGATGCTGATATTGTTATACCGAAAGAGGTTGTTCAGCAGGTTCAAGACAAATTCGATAATGTC
Organism: Helianthus tuberosus; assembly: GCA_030545235.1. Lineage (NCBI taxonomy): Eukaryota > Viridiplantae > Streptophyta > Magnoliopsida > Asterales > Asteraceae > Helianthus > Helianthus tuberosus. The sequence continues at coordinate 53,790,293 of CM060403.1, read as the reverse complement.
CTCTATGGTTATTTTTTAGGGAATAGATTGCCGTTTCCTGTGGTTGAGTATTATGCGAAGAATGTCTGGGCAAAATTTGGGTTTTCAAAACTTATGATGAACACGTCAGGTTTCTTTTTCTTTAAGTTTGACTCGAAGGATGGATTGACTAAGGTGTTGGAAGGAGGACCATGGTTAATACGAAAAGTCCTGTTATTTCTGAACATATGGTCCCCGAAGGTTACCCTTACGAAAGATAGTATCAAAACCGTTCCAATATGGGTTAAATTGCACAATGTGCCGATTTCAGTTTATACTGATGATGGTTTGAGCTTGTTGGCTTCGAAGCTAGGGGTTCCTAAAAGGTTAGATTCCTATACAGCTGATATGTGTGTTGAAAACTGGGGTAGGAGTAGTTATGCTCGTGCGATGATTGAGTTAAATGCTGACAACGAGCTAAAGGATCACATTACTGTAGCTATCCCTAAAATGGATGAGGATGGGTTCATTATGGAACGGGTTAAAGTTGAATATGAGTGGAGGCCGTTACGCTGTAGTGCATGCTGTTTATTTGGTCATGATGATAATACGTGTAGCAAGAAACCTAATGGCAAGGATAAGATGGTTACTGTTGACGAGGAGGGTTTTGTTACTGATAAAAGGAAGATGGCGAGGTACTCGTTCCCTCAAAAAAACCAGAAACCTAAGGTTGTGTATAAACCTAAGACTAATAAATATCATGCAAGTACATCTGGAACGAAGGGGGATAATTTGGCGGCTATGAATACTAATGTGCAGGTGTCAAACTCCTTTGAGGTGCTTGATAATGATAAGAATGATGAGAAAAGGGAACCGACTAGTGCCAAGTCGATGATTGATGAAAATCATGGTACCCGAATACAACAACCTGATGAAGTTAAAGAGTTGAATCCGACAGAGATGGCTGATTTTATGAGTGGTAACCTGAATAATCAAAATTCTGAGGGGGCAAGCACTCCCGGTGACAAGGGTTTTAATGGGTAGCTTAGCTGCTTGGAACATAAGGGGTCTGAACCAACCCCTGAAACAAAGTGAGGTTCGCCATTTTATTGCGGAGAATCATTTAAGTGTTTGTGCCATTTTAGAGTCTCATGTGGATGTTAATAAGCTGAATAAGATATGCGAGAAGGTGTTTCGGAATTGGAAGTGGACATCGAATGGAGGTATGTGTCATAGAGGTACGAGGGTGATATTGGGATGGAATGCGGATGATATTGATCTTATGGTTATATCCCAATCAGACCAGGTTATTCATGCTCAGGTATTGTTAAAATCAGTCAAAAAGAAGATATTTTGTTCTTTTGTGTATGCGGAAAACAAATATCAGGATAGGAGAAGCTTGTGGGCTGATTTGTGTAACTTTAAAGGCCTCACTCATGATACCCCTTGGGTTGTAATGGGTGATTTCAATGCCGCTTTGAATATGGAGGATTTTACCATGGGGCCGTCTTCCCACACAATAGCTATGCGAGAATTCTATGAGTGTATTCAAGAGGCAGAATTGATTGATGTTAAGAGTCATGGGTTGCATTATACTTGGAATCAAAAACCAAAGGATGGGGTAGGAATGCTAAAGAAGATCGACCGTATTATGGGTAACATCAAACTCTTGGATGTTTTCTCGGACGCTTATGCTGTGTTTCAGCCTTTTCGTGTTTCAGATCATGCTCCTGCTATCCTGAAGTTATTTTCTATGTCTACGGACCGTCCTAAACCTTTTAAGTTCCCAAACTTTATTGTGACAAAGCCTGAGTTCAGCCAAGTTGTTATGTCCGAATGGAATAAAACCGTGGAGGGTGCTACCATGTTTTCTGTGGTAAAGAAAATGAAGGGTCTGAAATCACACTTTAGGAGGATATTGCGTAATCAAGGTAATCTCCATAAAAGAGTTACTGACTTACGGAATGAGCTGGACCAGATTCAAAAACAGGTGGAAGCTCATCCTTTTGATGCTGCTATTCGGTCTTCTGAAGCTAGCTGTTTGCGAGATTTCAAGTCAGCGGTTTATGATGAGGAGTGTTTCTTGAAACAAAAATCTAAAGTGCAATGGTTATGTGCGGGTGATTCAAATACATCCTACTTTCATAATTGTGTGAAAAGTAGGAATGCTAGAAATAAAATCAGTTGCATTAAGGATACGAATGGAAACCAGTATGAGGGAGTTGATGTCGCGGCTGCTTTGCTAAATCATTATTCAGGTTTCATGGGCACCGAAGATCAAGTGACGAGGTTGGATGATGCAGATCTGTTTGTTAATGTCTTGCAACAGAATGTGGCGGAGAATATGGTGAGACAGGTTACCGATGATGAAGTTAAACAGGCCATGTTCAGTATAGGTGAGAATAAGGCTCCAGGTCCAGACGGATACACTTCAGCTTTTTTTAAAAATGCCTGGGATGTTGTGGGCGCTGAAGTTACAAAGGCGGTGTGTGATTTCTTTAATAACGGGCAAATTCTTAAGCAAATTAACCATACGATTTTAGCGTTGGTACCAAAGATTGATACTCCAAATACAGTTCTTGACTACAGGCCAATATCATGCTGCAATGTGATATATAAGTGTATTAGCAAAATAATCACTGATCGTTTGAAGGGATGTTTGGGGACTCTAGTGAACATCAACCAGTCGGCGTTTGTCCCTGGTAGAAAGATATCTGATAATATTCTTATTACGCAGGAGCTTATGCATAATTATCATGTGGATCGTGGTCCTCCGAGGTGTGCATTGAAGATTGATATCCAGAAAGCTTATGATACTGTAAGCTGGTCTTTTTTAGAAGCTATTTTATACCGGTTCGGTTTTCACCGGAAGATGGTTTCTTGGATTATGGCGTGTGTCACAACGGTTTCCTACTCGGTTAGCGTAAATGGCGAGTTGCATGGTTATTTTTCAGGGAAACGGGGTCTACGTCAAGGAGATCCAATGTCCCCGTACCTTTTCACGTTGATTATGGAGGTGCTATCTCTCATGTTTCAAAAGATGGCGTTAAACCCTGCTTTCAAGTTCCATAGTCACTTTTCTAAACAAAAGATTATCAACGTCTTATTTGCTGATGATTTATTTGTTTTTGTTAATGGGGATACTGGATCGGTTCAGCTTATTCGGAATGTTTTGGAGAAATTCACTAGTGTTTCGGGCCTGGTCCCTAGCTTGCCTAAGAGTACGATCTTTTTCTACAATGTTCAAAGTCATGTAAAAGCTGAGATTCTGAGCCTGTTGCCGTTTCGTGAGGGTGAACTCCCGGTTCGCTACCTCAGGGTTCCCTTAATCTCTACTAAGTTATCTTTTAGAGATTGTCGGGTTCTGGTGGAACGTATGGAGAGGAAGGTTGATAATTGGATGTCTAAATTGTTATCTTTTGCAGGTCGATTGCAGCTTCTCAACTCTGTTCTTGCAGCTATGTATACGTATTGGGCCTCGGTATTTATTTTGCCAATGCGTATAGTGAAGGATTTGGAAAAGAGAATGCGAAGGTTTCTTTGGAACGGGGGGGCTCCTGGGAGTATTCGGTCAAAAGTCGCGTGGAAGGACGCTTGTTTGCCTAAGGAGGAGGGTGGTCTTGGAATCCGAAATATCTCAGATGTGAACAAAGCACTTATGATGTCGCATATTTGGAGCATTATTAGTAACCGGGAATCCCTGTGGGTTAAATGGATCCATTCTTACAAGATAAAATGTAGAAATTTTTGGGAGATTCAAAGCCGTGGTAATTTGACTTGGAGTTGGCGAAAGATTTTATCTATTCGTCCGTTGGTCAGACCTTATGTTTGGAAGTTGATTGGGAGTGGTTCCCAGACAAATGCGTGGAGTGATAATTGGTGCTCGTGCAGTCCGATCCGAAACTTCATTACGCCAAGGAGAATTGCCCAAGCGGGTTTTAATTTGCAAACTACTGTTGCGGATCTTGTAGACGCTGATGGCAACTGGCGGTGGCCTCAGGCATGGTATGATTTATTTCCAGTACTCATAAATGTCATGGCTCATCCTCTTGTTCCTGATTCGGTTGACAGACTGGGATGGAAATCTGTGGAAGGAAAAATTGTGCATTTTAGCTCTTGGGAAGCTTGGAATAATCTTCGGGTAAGGGATAACAAGGTGGCTTGGGTGAATATGGTGTGGTATGGCCAATGCATTCCAAGACATTCTTTTCATCTTTGGTTAGTTCTAAAGAATAAGCTGAAGACGCAAGATAGGTTGGCAGTTTGGGAAGCGGGGAGTGAAACAAATTTACGTCTTATGTGATGTCCCCTTTGTAACTATGGACGAGACTCAAGAGATCATTTATTCTTTCAATGCTCCTTTGCGGCCAAGATTTGGAGCATTGTCAAGGAAAAAATTGATATGGTAAATGTTAACGACTCGTGGAGCTCAATCATGGCGTGGATAGAGCTGAATGCGAGTTCAAAGAAACTGGAACACATTGTCTGTAAGCTTGTGGTAGCTGCCTCTACATACTTTATATGGCAAGAACGGAATAACCGGCTGTTTTCCGACATACACAGGAAGGAAGAGACGGTGGCACAGCTTATCTTTGATATGGTGCGGCTTCGTATAATGGGTTTCAAGATCGGACGAGACGTGAATTATAGGAAGCTTTTGGAAACATGGGGAGTAAAAGAAGACGAACCGGGCTAATTGCGAGTCTAGTTGCTAGTGTTTTGTAGTTAGTTAGCTTTGTTTTTCGGGTTGTTTCAGTTTTGTTTTGGCCGTTTGTGAGTTGTTTTGTTTTGTTTTGCCTAGGCTTGGCCTGTCAAGCCTAGTAGTATGTGTCAAACTCTTGTCGCACCCTGTTCTTTGATTCTTTATAAAATTCACCGGGGTAACCCTTTACCCAAAAAAAAAAAAAAAAACGTACCAGCTATAACATCTGGAATCATTTTAGCTTCATCTGCAGTCAGAACAAATGCTCTAGCATTTTTAGTATTCTTGTTATCTGGAGCTGAAGCTAATTTTGGGCAGTTTGGCCTGATATGACCTTTTTCTCCACAGTTATAGCATAATCCATTACTGGATTTTCTCTTGCAATTTTCTTCCTTGTGTCCTGGCATCTTGCAATAATTGCAGATATTGGAGCATTTTCCTGAGTGCTTTTTCTTGCAGACCTTGCAGTATGTTGCAGAGGTAGAACCCATATTCTTACGATTATAATTTCCGGAACGAAATTCTTGTGTAAGCCTTTGAGTTAAGTTCCTCCTCTGATCTTCTTCTCTAGTACGGACTAATTCATCAGTCAAGGTATTTGTTAATTCTACAGCTTCTTCTATGGTTTGAGGTCTGGCTGCCTTGACTATGTGTCTAATCTCCCCAATTAATCCCCAAATATAACGGGAAATTAACACTGGTTCTGGTGAAGCAAGAGTTGGTACTATTCTAGCATATTCAAAGAATATCTTAGTATACCCCTTACTATCTACACCAGTCATCCTAAGATTTAGGAATTTGTTTGCTATCTGTTCCTTCTCATTGGGTGGGCAGAATTTCCTTTCTACCTTATTCTTAAATACTTCCCATTCCATATTATAGGTTTGATCACTTCCTCTTGTCTGGAGGATAGTGTTCCACCATTCTAGTGCTGCATTCTTAAATAGATTAGAAGCAAACAGTATCTTATCTTCTTCAGCACACTTGCTTATCCTTAAGACTGCCTCAGTCTTTTCTATCCAGCGTAAGGTTGCAATGGCCCCTTCATTGCCCGAGAATTCCATTGGTTTACAAGACCAGAATTCTTTATAAGAACAACCATAAGGCATGGTTCTTCTTCTTTTGGGAATAGGCATTTGAAGTACTACTATGGGTCGCTTACTGCTATGCTTACTTTTATTATCAGCATCTTTAACAGTTTGAAGTTTAAATGGCATTGCATCTATAATTCCCTGTGCTACTATGTGTTGGATAGCACTATTGTCCACTTGATTTCCATTGTTATTGATACTTGGATTCTCATTAACCACGTTAATGTTACTCTGGTTATCGTTATTCAGATTTCCTTGATTTCCTTCATCGGCCATCTGAATTTTAAACATTTATCCCATATTAATATCATAATTAATATTTTAATGTAGTTAATCACATAACACACAATCTAGCCAAAAACGTAGATCATTGCTACTATATTTTTTTTTTCATTTACTTATGCGTCTATTACACACTAGTACAGAAATAAAGATTACAATACCAACAGAAATAAAATAGTAATATGCATCCGTACACACATATTTTTATTTTTATTATATTATTATTACTACCGCTTCTTCCATTCTAACATTCACGGATATGGATTCATCCAAAAATCCATATTGCGCTCATCGTATTTCCATACGAGACGCTCTCCCACCTGACGCATCCTCTCACTGCTTTCTAAAATTTCCTCCCCAATAGTCCTAAGTTCTTGGACGTTTTCTGCACTCATTGGGGGTGCAGTTTTAAGACTTTAAATTCGGCTAAACCACAAAAGTTTTCTGGGTCTCAAGGAGCAACTTTGCTCCTACAATGGTTCGAGAGTCTGGAGAATACATTTAGACATGTTCAGTGTCCATATGAACGAAAGGTTGAGTTTGCATCCAGTGTTTTCGAGAAGCGTGCTCTTACATGGTGGAACGGTGTGATGCGTGATATGGGTGCCGATGTGGCGATGGCACAAACTTGGGAAGAGCTTCGAGCTCTCATGATGAAAGATTTCTGTCCCGTCACGAAATTAGGGCTTTGGAACGAGAATTCGATGATCTAAAACAAGATGGGGGAGAACACCGTGCGTATACGGATCGTTATGAGGAGCTGAGTTTGTTGTGTCCTACTATGGTTACCCCGTTGGAAAAAGCGATTGAGAGGTATATCGATGGTCTGCCTGATTCTGTGCAAGACATTGTAACTAGTAGTAATCCTACCACTGTTCGTCAGGCGATTGAATTGGCTGCAACTCTGACTGAGTCTCAAGTAAGAGAAGGTAAACTAACCCGCAAGGGTGATAAGAAGCAGTCAGCTGATACCGCCCAAGACAAAGGTTAGGGTAAGAAAAAGGGGGAATCATCGAGGAGATCGAGGAAGCGTAAGGCTTCCCAAAATTTTGTTGTTACTGCACAGAATGCTCAGAACCCACCAGCACAACCTCCTGCCAAGAAACCCTATGCTGGCACTGCACCTCATTGTACTCGGTGCAATGGTCTTCATACTGCCCAACAAGCTTGTAAACAATGTACCACTTGTGGTAAACTTGGCCACACAGCCAACATTTGTCGATTGGTTCAGAATAAAGCTGCTCAGAATCGAGCACAGGCTCAGGGAAATGCTGCTAGATTCCCACCTGGCTCATGTTATAATTGCGGAGAGATGGGTTACTTCCGCAACAACTGCCCAAAACTGGCGAACGCGAATGCCAACGCCAATGTTAATCCTGCTCGTGGACGAGCATACAATTTGAACGCTAACGAGGCACGGGCTGACAACGAGGTTGTTAATGGTACGTTCCTTGTTAACCATCAACCTGCTTATGTTCTTTTCGATTCTGGTGCCGATAGAAGTTTTGTATCGTTATCATTTGAGCCTTTACTTGCGATGCCTAGAACTAAACTGAGGAAACCCTTATCTGTTGAAGTTGCTACTGGTAAACCTCTTGTACTTGATTCTGTTATTCGCGATTGTCAATTGAACCTCGATAACCATCTTTTTTCCTATTGACCTCACACCGATGCAACTTGGGAGTTTCGACATTATCGTTAGGATGGATTGGTTAACTAAGTTTCATGCTGAGGTGGTTTGTTTCGATAAGATTGTTCGTATTCCTCTTTCGTCTGGTGAAGTCTTAGAAGTTCGTGGTGAGAAACTTTCGAATGGTTTGAAACTCATGTTGTGTACGAAAGTCCAAAGTTATTTACGAAAAGGATATGTAGCATTTCTGGCACATGTCACAGAGGAGAAAGGCAAGAACAAGTGTATTCAAGATATTCCGATTGTTCGAGATTATCCAGAGGTGTTTCCTGATGAACTGCCTGGTTTGCCTCCAGTTCGTTAAGTCGAATTTCATATTGATCTTGTACCCAATGCCAACCCGATTGTGAAAGCACCTTATCATCTTGCACCGTCTGAGATGCAAGAGTTATCGAAACAGCTTCAAGAGTTATCTGACAAAGGATTCATCCGACCGAGTTATTCACCTCGGGGCGCTCCTGTCCTGTTTGTGAAAAAGAAAGATGGGTCTTTTCGAATGTGTATCGATTATCATGAGCTTAATAAGCTTACCATCAAGAATCGATATCCCCTACCACGAATCGATGATCTCTTTAATCAACTGCAAGGTGCTACATGTTTTTCCAAGATCGATCTGCTTTCTGGGTATCATCAGCTTCATGCATTCGAAGAAGATATTCCCAAAACTGCTTTCCGCACGAGATATGGGCACTACAAGTTCACTATCATGCCTTTTGGTTTAACGAATGCCCCAGCTATCTTCATGGACTTAATGAATAGGGTTTGTAAGCCTTATTTAGACAAGTTCATCATTTTTTTTGGGTAAAGGGTTACCCCGGTGATTCTATTATAGACAACCGCCAAATAAGTACAAGTAGTGAGGATGAGTTCCCCACTAGTTCATATACAGGACATGCCCCATATATGTAAACAAAAAAGCAAACAAACCAGGTTACCACCTCAATCTAGCCTACTAAAATCATGATAATGACTAACTAGTAGAGAAACGAAAAAAATCAAACAAATGACGTCAACCGCCATCATCAAAAATGAAATTGCTACCAACCAGCAGCCCCTTAGCATGAAACAGAAGCCTCCTGTCCATTGGATAACTTTATGTGAGAGGTGCTTGCCCCTGTACTGGAAGACGTAGGATGTGTACCCGATGTCATAAACTCATTCGTTTCATCATATACAACCTCTACCTCGTCATCGTCAGACTCCTCATTTAGCTCACGACCCCCTTTATATCTCCCCTGGAAGGAACCCCCATTCCCCCCAACAAACCCAAGAGCACTAAACGAATTATGTGATTGAACCTTGGACGAACTAGTGCACCGCGCACTCACGTAGGAAGAACTCACTACCTTTTTCTTTTTATTCAAACTTGGGCTTTTGATTGTTAACTTGAAAATCGCTCTTCTTTACATTCTTCTTTGTCTTTACTTCCGTATAACCATCCTCATCTATTTTCGGACTGTTTGTAGGAGGTTTCACTGTCGATCGAATGCTTTTTGGACACTCCTCAGAATCATGCCCAAATACACAGCAGTGGGCACATCTCGGAGGTTCCCATTCATACTCCACCCGAATAGTCTCAGTAACATATTTGTTCCCATCCAATTCAGGAATAGCCATGGTTAGAGCCTCTTTCAACTCATGATCAGCTGATATTTCAATGAGAGCCCTAGCATAGCTGCTCCTTCCCCAAGCCTCATTAGACATATCCCTAGTATACGAATCCAGACGCACAGGGGACCCAATTTTTGATGCCAACATGCTTAAACCATCATCAGAATATGCCACTAGAGGAACATCATGCAATTTAACCCAAACTGCAATCTTTTTAAACTCTTCTTTTTTAAGGGTGTTTGTAGGAGACCAAATGTTAAGAAACATAGGTTTGTTACGGATCATCCAAGGTCCCCCTTCAAGAACATTATCCATACCCTTTCTGTCTTCAAACTTGAAGAAAAAGAAACCATTTGAATTCATCATAGTTTTCTGAAGACCATGTTTCTTCCAATTTGTTCTGACAAAATATTCAACTACTGGATATGCAATCCTATCCCCCAGGAAATAACCACAAAGAGTGTTAGCTAACCTGTTGTTAACCTGGCGAACCGAATCAATCGGAAGCACTACATCCACTCCATCCAATGACACATTTGAATTTAGAGGTCGAAAATTGACTTTAGGAACTTGATCAGCCGCATCATTGGCCTTCCTAGTGTTTTCATCTTCATTCTGATTCTGAATTGAATTACCACCCCGCTTAATATCACCCTGCTCGACCTGTTCATTTAGGACCACATCCGCATAAGATTGGACATGAGCATTATCATCCTGATTCTGATTTTGAACTCGAGTAGGACTTACATCATTCACCGGTAGCACAAATGCTACCTTTCTCTTGTCAAAGACCTTCGCATAATTCTGATTGGGAGAATCAGAACAGCCAATAACATGTACAGTATCGTTAAGCGGCAGCATAAAACATACCTTCTTAGTCGGCATTTCAGAAACCCTAGCCGGGCTCAGACATACATCTATTTTTGGAAATCTAGACTTGCATTCTGAATCATGAGACGAGGATTGATTCTTCTTTTCACCCTGCACATACGTTAGATTTTTTTTATCATGGCGACCCTTTCTTCCTGTAACCTCCGATTTTCTTCTTGATTTTGGTATAACAGTCTGATCATCGGATTGTTGATTCTCTCAACACATCTGATTCGAACTAGTTAGCCAAAGGATTGAGGTTTATCTAGGGTTTTTTTTCTTTTTCTTTGTCGCCTTCCTTTAATCTGTGTTTCGAATCCATTGGTATAGTGTTTAGGGTTTATCGGTTATATTTTCGACCTAGATTTACCTTAATTACTATTCTGATTTGATAGAGGCATGGGGTAAAGCGCTAGATTAGGGTTTTGCTTTTGTTTCTTGTTCGTTGCGTCTTCTGGTTTTTTGGTTTTCTTGGTTTCTTCTTTGCATGGTGGTCTGGTTTCTTGTTCACGGAGAGAGTTGCAGTTTATAGTATGGATGATCGTTAAAAACCTTCGGGTGTCTTGCCGGATCTGCATCGGAAATCTGTTTCTTCTTATCAGGGGTTAGCGAGTCGGATTGTCAATATAGAGGGTAACACTTTAGCTCCGAGACGGGGTGTTGTTCAATCGAATCAGGCTCAGATGTCTCAATCTGAACCGAAGTTGATTAATGTCATTGATGAACTGGAAAAGATCACCCTTCCGGTGGATTTGCAGTTTGAGCAACGTGGTCAGGTTGCCGAGGAGGAGGTGAGTAAGGTTAATGCAGGAGGAGGTGTGATGGAAGATAATCAGGTTAATGTGGGGAGTCCGAAACCTTTATCCTATGCAGAATCAGTTCTGAATAATAATTCTAAAAAGGTAAACTTTCGGAACCTTGCTAGTGTAGAGAAACAAGATGGCTGTGATGTGGTTTTACCCCGGGAATCGGTTAGGGCGGTTCAGGATAAGCTGCCCAATACTTTATACGGATATTTTTTGGGTGATCGCGTGGCCTACCCGGTAGTTGAATACTTTGTTCGAAACAATTGGAAGAAATTTGGTCTTCAGAAATCCATGATGAATGCCAATGGATTTTTCTTTTTCAAGTTTGCGGATCAGTCTGGCATGATGAATGCTCTGAAAGCTGGGCCGTGGATTATTCGGTCACAACCGTTATTTTTAAATATCTGGTCGGCTTCTACTAAACTTGAGAAAAAGGAAGTGAAACAATTACAACTCTGGGTAAAGATTCATGATGTGCCGATTGCCGCTTACACGGAAGATGGCTTAAGTCTTATAGCGACTACGATTGGTGAACCGAAAATGCTGGATTCGTTTACTACGACTATGTGTATGGATGCTTGGGGGAGGAGTAGTTATGCTCGTGCTCTCATTGAGATCTCTGCCGATAATGATTTTAAAGAGGAACTAGTCATTGTTGTCCCAAATTTAGATGGAGATGGTTTCGTTAAAGAGAAGTTGTATGTCGAGTATGAGTGGAGTCCGCATAGATGTAGTCAATGTCGTGTTTTTGGTCATTCTGATGAAGGATGTCCGAAACAAGTACGGACTAATCTGAAGCTGGGAAACATGGGAAATGATGGGAAGAAACAAAAGGAGGCAGTGAAAAACCGTGGACAGGGTAAGATTAGAGTTGATGATGATGGCTTTACGATAGTTGATGATAAAAAAACGGCAAAAAGAGTTGGATTTCCAGTCAATAAGCAACAACCAAAATTCGAATACAGGCCAATAGGCAATAAGACGGATGGAGGTAACAAAAAAGCTGATAAACCGGTTACTATGGTGTCTAATAACCCTTTTGATGTCTTAAGGGATGATGTTGGGGAATCGAGTAATGCTGGACGGAATTTGGAAGGGGGGACCGAGAACTCGGATGATGAGGAGGTGGTGGAAGTTTATAATGAAACGAATGACTTTCTTAAAGCCGACTCAGGCCATGATATTCATAAAAAAGGGGCAAGCACTCCTTCTCCCAAGTTGTTTAAATGATTAGTTTGGCAGTTTGGAATATAAGGGGTTTGAACCGGCCTCTAAAACAAAATGAGGTTCGTCAGGTTGTTAAAAATAATAAACTCAGTTTGTGTGCTATTTTAGAGTCTCATGTGGATATGGATAAGCTTCGTAAAGTTTGCAACGTGGTGTTTAGGAGATGGGATTGGACTTCAAATGGGAGTTGTTGTAATAAAGGCGCTCGTATTATTTTGGGATGGGATCCGGCCGTGATGGATGTTATGGTTATTGCTCAGACGGCTCAAATTTTACATGTCCAGATTAATTGTAAAGCCAATAAGAGTATGTTTTTCTGTTCTTTGGTCTATGCTGCGAATTATTATGTTGATCGTAGGGAACTCTGGCAGAACCTTCGTATACACAAGGGCCTAGTCCATGATAAACCTTGGGTTATGATGGGAGACTTCAACTCTGCTCTTAATCTTGAAGATAGATCGATTGGTAGTTCCTCTTTTTCTCCTGGTATGCGTGAATTTAAAGAGTGTGTTGAGGAGATTGACGTATTTGATATTAAGCGAATGGGTTTTCAATATACTTGGAGTCAAAAACCCAAAAAGGGTGTCGGGTTATTAAAGAAGATTGATAGAGTTATGGGTAACGTTTCATTTGTTACTTTGTTTCCTCAGTCGGTTGCTGAATTTAGACCTTATGGAGTTTCGGACCATTGCCCGTGTGTTTTGAAATTGTGTTCGGCTGAAAAGTCCAAACCGAGGCCTTTCAAGTTTGCTAATTTCTTGGTCCATAAGCCTGCTTTTTTGGATATTGTTACTTCAAAGTGGAATGTTAACATTGAAGGGGTTCACCAGTTCCGTGTTGTTAAGAAACTTACTCTAATGAAATCTTCTCTTCGTGCTCTGTTATTTCAGCAAGGAAACTTACATGAAAAGGTTGTCAATTTACGAGGAAAGCTTGAGTCTATTCAGCGAGACATTGATAGGGACCCGATGAATAATTTTTTTCGTTCTCAAGAGGCTCTTGTGCTTCGTGATTTTCAGGAGGCGTCGCTTGATGAGGAAAGATTCCTAAAACAGAAATCTAAAGTAGAATGGCTTCGTGCTGGTGATGCTAATACGGCATTTTTTCACAATTCGTTAAAATGTAGAAACCATATAAATCGTATTGAGGCAATCTCTGATTCAAGTGGTAACCTGTTTGAGGGAGATAAGGTGGCGGCAACTTTTGTTTCTCACTATGAGCATTTTCTAGGCTGTGAAGGTCAAGTTTCTTTGGTTCCTTCACCTGATCTCTTTCATAATAAATTGATTCCTGATAGTGCTAATCATATGGTTCGACCGGTTACCTTGGAGGAAATTAAATCAGCTATGTTTTCTATTGGGAATGATAAAGCTCCTGGGCCGGATGGTTATACGGCTGTGTTTTTTAAAAGTGCATGGCATATTGTGGGAAGTGATGTATCGAAGGCTATTCTTGATTTTTTTAATACGGGAAACCTTCTTCAGCAACTTAATCACACTTTAGTCGTTTTGGTTCCAAAGGTGTCGACTCCTTCCTGTATTACTGATTATCGCCCTATATCATGTTGTAATGTTATTTTTAAATGTATCAGTAAGGTGTTGGCGGATCGATTTAAGGGTTCTTTGAATGAGATTGTTAGCATTAACCAATCAGCTTTTGTTCCTGGTCGGAAAATTTCAGATAACATTCTTCTTACACAGGAATTAATGCATAATTATCATCGATATTTTGGTCCTCCGAGGTGTGCTTTTAAGGTAGATATACAAAAAGCTTACGATACGATGGAGTGGAGTTTTCTTAAAACTGTTCTGCTTGGGTTTGGGTTTAATGGTATCATGGTAGACTGGATCATGTTATGTGTGTCTACTGCATCTTATTCAGTTTGTGTAAATGGGAATATTCATGGTTATTTTAAAGGAAAAAGGGGTCTAAGACAGGGTGATCCTCTGTCCCCTTATCTTTTTACTCTAGTAATGGAAATCTTGACTTGCATTCTGAATCATGAGACGAGGATTGATTCTTCTTTTCGGTTCCATAATAAATGTGAGAAGTAGAAAATAGTTAACCTGTGCTTTGCGGATGATTTATTCCTGTTTGCTAGGGGTGACGTGGCTTCGGCTAGATGTGTTATGCTTTCCCTCAAAAACTTCACTAAAATGTCGGGATTGGTCCCTAGTGTTCAGAAGAGTACAGGGTTTTTCTGTAATGCCCCGAATCATGTTAAAAGAGGAATTTTGACTATTATGCCGTTTGTTGAGGGTACGTTGCCTGTCAGGTACTTGGGGGTTCCACTTATTTCTTCTAGGCTGTTGTACAAAGATTGTAGCATTCTTGTGGAACGGCTGGATTGTCGGATCGATAATTGGAAGAATAAGATGTTGTCGTTTGCTGGTAGACTCCAACTTATCATCTCGGTTCTATCAGCTCTTCATGTGTATTGGTCTTCGGTTTTTATTTTACCAGCTAGAGTGGTCAAGGAATTGGAAGCTAAGATGCGGAATTTTCTATGGGCTCATTCTTCTTCTAAGCATGGTAGGGCGAAAGTTTCTTGGAAATCTGTCTGTGTGCCGAAGTGTGAAGGGGGTTTGGGTATTCGTCGGATAGCTGATTTTAACAAAGCTCTTATGGTTTCGCATATTTGGAGTATTCTAAGTAATCGCCATTCTTTATGGGTTGCTTGGATCCACTCTTATCGTTTAAAAGGTCGGAATTTTTGGGATCACAAGGTTCCGACTACTTGTTGTTGGAGCTGGAGGAAGATGGTTCAACTTCGTCCCATTATTCGTCAATATGTTTGGTCTATGATCGGAGATGGTAGAAATACCTCAGTCTGGTTTGACACATGGAGTAATATTGGTCCTTTATGCTCCTTTTTATCTCCGAGAGTCATAACTCGTGAGGGATTCTCCCTCAATGCTACAGTTGCGGATATGTCTTTTAATGGTTCTTGGCTTTGGCCAGCTGCTTGGAGGGATATGTTTCCAGTTCTTATTCAACTCGACCATATGCAACGTAATTTAAATGCTCATGATCGTCTTCTTTGGAAAGATGGAGATAATGTGGCCGAACACTCTTCTTCGGTTGTTTGGGAGTCAGTTCGTACAAGGGATCAGGAGACGGATTGGGCTACGCTCATTTGGTTTTCTCAATGTATTCCTAGACATGCTTTTCTGATGTGGCTTATTGTACGACGTAAGTTACTAACTCAAGACAAGATTTTGCAATGGAATCGTACACGGTCTAGCAACATGAACATGATGTGTTGTCTATTGTGTTATGAAAATGTTGACTCGCATAGCCATTTATTCTTCGAATGCAAGCTTTCTACGCAAATTTGGGAAATGGTTCGTTCGAAAGCTGGTATGGAAACTGTGGATCCTAAATGGAGTGCTATTTTCGACTGGCTTGGTCTTCATGCACGTTCAAAATCAGCTAAAAGTTTGGTAAGCAGATTGTTAGTAGCGGCTCTGGCTTATACTATTTGGCAGGAAAGGAATAATCGATTGTTCAGGAACCATACAAGACCTCCGGATACATTATGTCAAGCCGTGTTAGAAAGTGTCAGATATAAATTGATGGGGCTCAGATTCAAGAACACTGCGAGAGTTCGGGAATTACTTGAGAAGTGGGACATTCATGGAGCTGATTTAGTCATGGATAATGGATAATTTCGTATAGTTTGTGTCGTCTTTTAGTCTAGATAGTTTGTCTAGTGGGTGTTTTTGGTTTTAAATTCATATGGTTTCTTTGGTTATACTTTCATGGGGGTATGTCCCATGTTTGAACTAGTAAGGATGTAACCTTACTACTTGTTTTGATTGTTTGTGAATATATAAAATCACCGGGGTAACCCTTTACCCAAAAAAAAAACCCTAGCCGCCATAAGTGATGTTTGTCTTGGCTCAAATGTTTTACCGTCAATGTTCTTTATCTTTTTCGCAAACACATTTGAGTTATCTGCATTTTGGCCATCCATAAACGCACAAATCTGATGTAACCGATGTTTAGCAACCCTAATCTGATGTAACCGAAGTGAATTAGAAGCAGCAAGCAACTGGACGCACAACAGATGACCAGGACGAAGAATCGGTTCCGCCAAAACCCTAAATAAATCAGAGTAACAATTGGATTGATTCTGCCGAAACCCTAGCCAGCAAACAATTGGAACGAGACTTAATCTGCCGAAACAATTGGAATGATGCCGCCACTCACCCCAAGAACAAACAGAAAAACGAATGAGAAAAAACAGAACCCTAGAACACGAAACTTAATCTGATTTCAATTGATTAGAACCTAAAGAAACTAATAAGGAATCCTTAGATACAAACCAAGATCAATCGAGACCAAGAATTGATTGAATCGTCTAGGGTTTCAAGGAAACCCCCAAATCGTCTAGGGTTTCAAGGAAACCCCCAAAAAAGCTAAGGAGTATCAAACCTCATATAGACAAGTTCATCATTGTGTTCATTGACGACATTCTCATTTATTCGAAGTCTCGAGCCGATCACGAGCAACACCTTCGTCTAACGATGGAACTCCTGAAGAAGGAACAACTTTTTGCTAAGTTCTCCAAGTGTGAATTCTGGCTTAAGGAAGTTCAATTCTTGGGTCATATAGTTAACGAGCAGGGTATTCATGTGGATCCTTCCAAAATAGCTGCTATTAAGGAATGGAATACACCTACGACACCAACATAAGTTCGTTCTTTTCTAGGTCTTGCTGGTTATTATCGACGGTTTATTTCGAACTTCTCGAAGATCGCGGTTCCTCTCACTGTCTTGACTCAGAAGAATAAGCCTTTTGAGTGGGGACCTAAACAAGAAGAAGCGTTCCTAACGCTGAAACGAAAACTATGTGATGCTCTTGTTCTATCTTTGCCCGATGGAAACGATGATTTTGTTGTATATTGTGACGCGTCGAATCTAGGCCTTGGTTGTGTTCTCATGCAACGAGGCAAAGTTATAGATTATGCGTCAAGACTATTAAAGATCCACGAGAAGAACTACACGACTCATGATCTTGAGTTTGGAGCTGTGGTTTTTGCTCTCAAAATCTGGAGACACTATCTTTATGGCACGAAGTGTGTGGTTTTCAAAGACCACAAAAGTCTCCAGCACATTCTAAATCAGAAGGAGCTAAACATGAGGCAACGACGCTGGGTTGAACTCTTGAACGATTACGACTGTGAAATTCGCTACCATCCTGGTAAGGCGAATGCTGTAGCCGATGCGCTAAGTCGAAAGGAACGAGTAAAGCTTAATTTTGTTCGCACTATATCCGATATTCAAACTCGTGTTTCTCAAGCTCAACGTACTTGTGTTTCACAAGATTTGATGGGTAAGGAATTACCACGTCAACTAGAGCTTAAACTCGAAACGAAGGACGATGGTTTATTCTATTTCAAGAATCATTTGTGGATTCCGAAACAAGACGATCTTCGCACTTTGGTAATGGATGAATCTCATAAGTCTCGTTATTCTATCCATCCCGGTGCTGACAAAATGTACAAGGATCTTCGTACTCAGTACTGGTGGTTTGGTATGAAAAAGGATGTTGCCTTGTATGTATCGAAATGTCTAACTTGTCTCAAAGTCAAGGTGAACATCAACGACCATCTGGTTTGCTTGTACAACCAAATATACTGGTATGGAAGTGGGAGAACATTACGATGGATCTTATCACTAAGTTACCGCGTACATCTAGAGGTCACGATGCTATTTGGGTTATCATTGATCGATTAACGAAGTCAGCTCATTTTATACCGATTCGCGAGGATCTATCTGCTGATAAACTTGCCAAGATTTATGTTGATGATATTGTATCTCGACATGGTGTTCCTTTGGATATCATATCTGATCGCGATGCTCAATTTTCATCTCATTTTTGGAAGACCATGCAATCTGCTATGGGAACTCAACTAAATCTAAGCACTGCTTATCACCCCCAAACAGATGGACAATCCGAGAGGACGATACAAACTTTGGAGGATATGCTTAGAGCATGCGTGATAGACTTTGGTGGTAATTGGGATTCTCATCTTCCGTTGATTGAGTTCTCTTATAACAAGAGTTATCATGCTAGCATTAATATGGCACCATTCGAAGCTTTAAACGGTCGAAAATGTCGTTCTCCTGTCTGTTGGAATGAGATCGGTGAAGCTCAGCTTACTGGACCTGAGCTCATTCTGGAAACAACAGATAAAATCAAGAAAATTCGCGATAATCTTCTGACAGCTAGAAGCCGTCAAAAGAGTTATACGGATATGCGACGCAAGCCCTTGGAATTTCAAGTCGGAGACCGTTTCCTACTCAAGGTATCCCCTTGGAAGGGAGTGGTGAGATTTGGAAAGAAAGGAAAACTTGCACCTCGATATGTTGGACCATTTAAAATTGTTGAAAGAATCGAAAAGGTTGCCTATCGACTTGATGAAAGTGTTTAGCCGATATTCACCCAACATTCCACGTGTCCAATCTATGAAAGTGTTTAGCCGATACTGATCTTCATATTCCACTCGACGAAATTCAAGTTGATGATACGATGCACTTTGTCGAGAAACCTGTGGAGATAATGGACCGTGAAATCAAGCGATTGAAGAACAAGCAAATTCGATTAGTCAAGGTTCGCTGGGAGTCCAAACGTGGCCCAGAGTTTACTTGGGAACGTGAGGACCAAATGAAGGCGAGATATCCACATTTGTTTTTACAAGTTTCCTCTAGTTAAAATTTCAGGACGGAATTTCCTAAAGTAGGGGAGACTGTGACAACTGTGATCTGTAAACGATGTAAAACAATATCAATTATCAATAAAAAGATGTGTTTTTTTTTTGGGTAAAGGGTTACCCCGGTTCACTTTCATATATCACAACCAAAACAAAACAAGTAGTAAGGAGAGTCCTCACTAGTTCACTATCCTGACATGCCAGGAAGTGTTAACACGCTAAACAGCAAACCACAAACACAAACAAACCAACTCTAGATACTAACTAGACACAACCAATACACTACATGCTTGGCATATTCCATTTCTCTAACAAGGTCATTCCAGTTGTAGAACTCTTGACCTTCACCGAGGCTAGCTTCAATCTAACCGTAGACACAATAGCTTCTGAAATCACATGCACCGTGCGCTTCTTGGATTTAAAAAGCCTATGATTACGCTCTTGCCATAAAAAATAAGCAGTTGCCGCTAGGAGAAGGCGGCCAATGACGCTCCGCATTGACTTCTTCGAAGGAACCGCAATCAACCACTCGACAATATCCTCCCACTTGCTGGACATTAGTTGAATACCAGCAAAAGATTTAATTGAAGACCAAACCTGCATTGAGAACTGGCATTCAAAAAACAAATGATCGTGCGAGTCCGGTTCCAAGCAACACAGCGGACAAGAAAGCCGATTTAAGTTAGTGAGACCTCCAACATCCCATTGCCTTAATTTATCTTGCGTTTTGAGCTTCTTCTTGCAAATGAGCCACGCCAGAAAAGCATGTCTCGGAATACAGTTTGCAAACCAAACTATCTCGACCCAAGGGACTCTTTCACCCTGATTTCTAATCGAATCCCACACAACAGTCGCTGAATAATCCTGCTCAGCACCAGTAAAATAACGCCACACTAGAAAATCAGATCTATGAGGAAAAATTGTAGGTGGTTGAATGTTTAATAAAACCGGAAATAAATCCATCCATGCTCTCGGCAACCCCCAATCACCATTATTCATAATATCACGAACCTTCGTATTAAGAGTAAACCCCGCATTATGCACCCGACGAGCTGAAACAAGATCACATAACGGACCAATAGGCGACCACCAATCAAACCACGCAGACGTATTAAGACCATTCCCAATCTTCGATATGATAAAAGGACGAACTCGATCCGGAAGATTCAAAATATTTCGCCAACCCGTTGCACTATTACCCCTTGACCGAAGCTGCCAAAACGACTGGTCTTTTATTTTGTGCTCATGGATCCAATTCACCCATATAGAATGCCTTCTAGTTAGGAGACTCCATATATGAGTGGTCATTAGCGCCATATTCATGTCACGGATTCTCCTAATAACCAAACCACCTTCAAACTTTGGAAGACAAACATCAGACCATTTAACTTTGGCACGGCCTTTCTTCATTGGACCTTGACACCATAGAAACGCCCGCATCTTTTTCTCGAGATCATTAATAATACTAGCCGGAAGAATAAAAATAGACGCCCAATAAATATGCATGGACGATAGGATAGATTTAATCAGTTGAAGACGACCCGCAAAGGACAAAGTTTTATTTTTCCAACTATCAATTCTAGCTTCCATCTTTTCAACCAAAATCTTGCAATCTTTGTAAACTAACCTTGACGAGACTAGAGGCACGCCCAAGTATCGAACTGGTAAAGTGCCTTCCTCAAACGGCA
Source organism: Helianthus tuberosus (assembly GCA_030545235.1). Classification (NCBI taxonomy): domain Eukaryota; kingdom Viridiplantae; phylum Streptophyta; class Magnoliopsida; order Asterales; family Asteraceae; genus Helianthus; species Helianthus tuberosus. Next base: position 53,769,650 of record CM060403.1, on the reverse strand, counting down.
TCAATTGTAAAATGCTTTGCTTAACCTCCCTACCAACCTTACCAAAAAAGACAGTACTCTTCGCCATACTAGGAATAAGACCCGAAACATTCTTGAAGCTCTGTAGCCCGTCCATGATAATCCTAGCCGAAGAAACATCGCCTCTAGAAAACATAAACAAGTCATCCGCAAAACAAACATTCACAATTCTTTGTTTTTTACAAAGGTTATGAAACTTGAAGTTAGAAGAGTTATTCACCAAATCCTTTAAAATAAGTGTCAAAGCTTCCATAACCATAGTGAATAAATAAGGTGACATTGGATCACCTTGTCGCAACCCCCTTTTACCTTGGAAAAAACCATGTATATTACCATTCACTCCAATAGAGAAAGAAACAGTAGTAACACATACCATTATCCAATGCACCATTTTGTGGTGAAATCCAAATCCCACAAGCAAAGACTCTAGAAACGACCAATCAACCGTATCATATGCCTTTTGAATATCAACTTTGAAAGCACATTTCGGAGGCCCAGTATTACGGTGATAATTGTGCATTAACTCTTGTGTCAGCAAAATATTATCAGAAATACGTCTTCCAGGAACAAATGCTGATTGATTAATATCTACCACATCATCCAGCCCATCCTTAATTCTATTTGTAATAATCTTGCTAATGCACTTATAAAGAACATTACAACAAGAAATGGGACGATAATCCAGAACCGAATTAGGAGTTTGAACTTTAGGAATCAGAGCCAAAATCGTATGATTTAATTCCTTTAGAAGCTTCCCATTAGCAAAAAACTCTTGAATAGCACAAGAGATATCATTTCCCACCACATCCCAAGAATGTTTAAAGAAAGCCGCAGAAAAACCATCTGGGCCTGGCGCCTTATCATTACCAATAAAAAGATGTGTTTTGGTGTTAATATTTGTGTATTTGTGTTTGACGATTTTACGATTTGATTCTAGTTTGATTTCAAGCTTTAAATCGCTTTCTGGAAAGTTATACGCAAACTGATGCGTAAACATAATCAGTTTAACGCGACAAACCCTCCGGAACAGTGACATAGGCTTAACATACCTTAAATAACCTTTACATAACTTATAAATAAGTTTTGGATGGTTTGGTGTGTCGAAAACAAGTTTATTCGATAGCATGGACTATTTGTGTCAAACTGCGAAACTATGCCGATTTGTATAGTAACGAATATTCCGGAACTTGATCATAAGCTAAACATACCTTAAATATCCTTTACATAGCTTAGAAATAGGCTTTGAGGGGTTTGGTATGCGAAAATAAACTTATTTGATCAATAGGGACTAAAAGCGTCAAAAAGTGCATAAGTTTGCATTTTCGCACATATCTTACGTTCTGAACATATCCGGACATCCAAAAATTTTTGTAATCATTAAAATATTTTATTTTAGTGATTGGAATGCAAAAATTCCATTCGTCGCGCAATTTGAATCGTTTTCGCGTCCGTTCGAGTTTTCGTCGTAATTAACCGAATAAAGCGACCGTAAGAGCAAACGAACCGACATCCGAGATGTTTTCAAGCATATTTCATGTTCCCTATACTTTAGCTTCATTATGGAGCCTTGAAATTGGGTTAACCTTAATCGTGTCGAAAATCAAGTTTTAAGCATGCAGGGACCTGTTCTGCCAATTTGGGAAACTTGGAACTGGCCTCCCTCGCGCCACGCGCCAAGCCCAGGTAGACCTGGCGCGCCATGCGACAAGGACCAAAACTCAGCAGTCCAGTTTCAGCAACTGGCTTGATTTCCAGGGTTATTTATGCAATTTTCTCAATACTATGGCCTGGTTTTAAGCTCCCATTGTATTAAATACCATGTTCCACAAGTGTAGGGTCAAGATTAAACCTTCTAAACACTTGGAATGATCTTGTTGATCCTAACTTTTTTTTTTGGGTAAAGGGATTTACCCCGGTGATTCTATATATTCACAACCAAATAAACCAAGTAGCGTGGAGAATCCACACTAGTTCAATCATGAGACATGACGCATGAAAGTAAAACAAAACAAAAAAACTAATTCGCAAAACATTACCAATAAAAACCAAACTAGACAAACATCTTGTGACAACTCGAATTTCCAAGATTCTATCTTCGCATTTAGTGCACGATAATTTTTTTTTATTTATTTAGTTGTTTGTTAATACGACTCGTCGTTTCACAACGATTACCTTTGTAATACGTTAAATAGTACTGCGATTGATATTTTATATTTGGGATGCATAATATTTATTATATGTGATAGTATGTTAATAAGGTTTGTATTATTTAACATGTTAATTAAAGTTGGAACTCACTGAAATCTAATACTCATGAAAACACCCAAGTAGTGAAAACACTTTAAGTGTTTTCGTCCAACTGATGACCAGACGAAATCAGAGATGGGCTTGGCCCATGGCCCAGTGTTTAGATATTTTGTATAATCAATTTATAAACAAATCTTCTCCGATAAGTTTCCCATTTACCAAAACATATCTTATCACTTTGTCTCTCTCTACCTCTGAAAAACCCAGCAAAAGAGAACTCATCTTGAAGCAAAACCTCTGTTTAAATTCTTGGTTAGTGATCTTCATGTTCAGTTGTTTAAGATGCTTATCGTATGATTATTGGATGTTTAATCATGATGTATGTATATATTTGATATATGTGATTATGTGATTGATCATTGTGTGCTTGATAGATAATTATCATCTATGAACCTTCTGTATATTTGATATTTTGATCAACAGTGGGTGTTTGTTAATGAATGATAAACTGATTAAATCGGGATCCTGGTATCATAGGATGTTGGCAAGTTATATATTACATATCAATGATTGATTTAAATAACTTGTAGATGATTAAACATGTAACTGTAATGAGATTTAGTTGCTGGGTTAAGTTACAGTGAGTTTGGTGAAGATGATGATGTTCACGAAAACACCCTCCCACCTTATAAACTGGACAAAATCACATGAAGTGATTTCGGCCCAAACATCTCCAGCCCAAAGTGGGATTTCGGCCCACATAAGGGATTTCGCCCACATAAGTGTTTTCGGCAACATAAGGGATTTCGGCCCATGTGTGTTTTCGGCATACATGTGTGTTTTCGGCCAAGTTGGTTTTCGGCCAACGGGTGATTTCGGCACTTTTGTTTGTTTGGCAACAAGCTACTGTTAATACATTATGTCATTAAATATGTTATTCACTTAAACTAAGCACTTGATTAACTCAGTTAGTTTATTTAACTTTGTTAAATATGTATTTTGAGAACCTCATTGTTTGAGAACTCTGTTTGTTGACAAATTCTGTTAAGTTGTTAACTGGGTTAACTGACTTACTCTGTTTATTTGTTATTCCAATGAAGTGGATTAATTATGTTATTCCATTGAACTCCGTTAACTTTATTCACTCAGTTAATTTGCTAGATTTGCTAGATGCCAACTCTGTTACATGTATAGATGCAATTAACTGCTTGTGTTGCATGTTATGAACTGTCAAACACTCTGTGATATTACTGTGACACTAGTTCCATGTGAAACTTTACAAACAATGTGAACTGATTGAGTATACGTGCACTATAGGACTTGACTGATTTATTTGTGAGCACTTAACTTAGCATACCGAGCAAACAAGGTGAGTTCACACTTCTACCAAGGCATGGGATTCCCGGGGTTGGGAATGGGTTGATTAATTGATTATTTATGATTAAGAGTTATCGGAATTACATACCATTGGCCTCGGGAGAGGAAGGTCAATGGTAGATACTACTAGACTAGTGATACATATACTTCTCTTCGCAAACATGCCGGGATTGGCCGCGATACTAGAACAATCTTCGCAAACATGCCTGGAATGGCCGCGAACTATACTTTAATCTTCGCAAACATGCCTGGAGGGCCGCGATACAAATATACCTAGTCTAGAAAACATGGGAAACCCCCACTAAACTTCGCAAACATGCCTTGAGGGCCGCGATGCTATTACATACGATACATGATTACTAATCGAACATACGATTTACGAAATGAACATGATAACTAAATAACCAACTGTGAACTCGCTCAACTAGTTGTTGACTCTCTGTTACATGCCCTGCAGGACCATAGGTACTTTTGGAGTTTGCACGGGAGGCACGGTCGTTGTGGACATGGATCGTGAATGTGTTGTTAAACATTATGACATTTTGTACTTAAACTTATGTTGGGTTTTACATTAAATGCTTCCGCTACACACTTGTTTATATTTGGTTTTGTAAACACCTATCGTATTGATGAATGACTTTTGATATATATACTTATGTTCAATATGATTGGTGGCTTGATCCTGGTCATGTCACGCCTCCAAGCGGTGGTACTCCGCGTGTGGATTTTGGGGGTGTGACAGATTGGTATCGGAGCCATTGGTTATAGAGAACTCGGTTTTAATAAGGGGAAAACGTTTTTATTAAAACCAGACTATAACCAGAACAGTGCTCAACGATCCACAACGACGCCTCGCTCCACGTGCAAGACTCATCACTCTAGGTAATATGGTACATGTCTTATTGCCTACTTGCTAGAATTGCATAGAACTTTGCTCCGGGTATGCTTAGGTTAACTTAACACTATTGCATGAGAACACTTGTGTGATTATTCCCTTTTGTTATCGCACTACTCGCGAACCTCTCTCACTTATGTCATATTTGCTATGAAGATCATGTCTGGACGCATTAACATGACACAAGCCCAGTTGACGGCTCTCATTAACGAGTGAGTTGCTGAGGCACTTGCAGCCGCACAAGCAGGAGGTATACCCTGCAGTTGTAACTCACACTAGGATCTTTAGATCCTACACTCCTAAAACAACTCTTGTGCTTAATCTTGTCCTGGTTCTTATACACAACAGGTCAGCACGCTCAGCCACCTGTTTGCACCTTCAAAACTTTCATGGACTGTCGTCCTACTACTTTTAGTGGCACGGAAGGAGCGGTTGGACTCCTCCATTGGTTTGAGAAGCTCGAGTCCGTATTTGAAATGTGTGAATGTCCTGAGGCTCGCAGGGTGAAGTACGCCACTGGTACTCTAGAAGGCATTGCGCTGACTTGGTGGAATGCGCAAGTGCAGATGTTAGGGTTAGCTGTTGCTAACGCCACACCTTGGAACGGTTTCAAGGAATTGATTAAAGAGGAATACTGTAGCCGTGATGATATTCATAAGTTGGAGGTAGAGTTTTACCACTTGAAAATGACGGGGTCAGAAATTGAAGCGTACACCAGAAGATCGAATGAGTTGGCTATTCTGTGTCCTACTATGGTGGACCCTCCCATTAAGCGTATCGAACTGTATCTCAATGGTCTGGTGCCGGAGATTCAAAGTCACGTAACCTCAGCGAATCTTGGCACTATTCAACAGATCGTCAAGCTAGCTCATCGCCTCACCGATCAGGCAGTGGAACAGAACAGGCTGCCTAAACGTATCAACGCTACTACTACCGCTACCACTCCAATTACTCCTGCTATTCCCAGTGACAACAAGCGGAAATGGGAAGGGGATTCCAGCAGGGGTTCAGCTACTGTACAGTCTCAAGCACAACAACAGCGCAAGACTAGTGATTACCAGAGTCCGAGTCAGCAATCGTCTGGTGGTCAGGGGCAGAGTGGATATCGGGGAACTCATCCACTGTGTATCAGGTGCAACAAACACCACAGTGGTCAGTGTCGTAAAGTCCGCTGTCAGAGATGTCTAAGGGTAGGTCATGAAGCTAAAGATTGCAGGAGCTCAAGGCCTGCGAATCAGAACCAGCAACAACAGCCACCCGTTCCACGAAACCAGTCACAGCAACAACAGCAAGGAAATAAGACATGCTTTCAGTGTGGGGCTGAAGGTCATTTCAAGCGAAACTGCCCCCAGTTAAACCAGAATCAGAACAACAACAATAATCAGGGCACTGGGAACAACAACAACAACAACAACGGGGGAAACAACAACGACAATGGTGCTAGGGGTCGTACATTTGTGATTGGTCGGGGTGATACGAGGAACGATCCTAATGTGGTTACGGGTAAGTTTCTTCTTGACGACTTTTATGTTACCGTATTATTTGATTCGGGTGCGGATACCAGTTATATGTCTCTGAACGCTAGTCAAATGCTTAAACGCGCACCAACACTTTTGAACACCAAACATGTCGTAGAGTTAGCTAATGGTAAAAGTCTAGAGGCCACACACATAGTTCAGGGTTGTAATCTTATCCTCGCTGGTCAGACTTTCTCTATCGATCTCATTCCTATAACTCTGAGTAGTTTTGATATCATCATTGGTATGGATTGGTTATCCCAACAGCAAGCAGAGATCCTATGCAAGGAGAAGATCATTCGTATTCCCCGTACTGGCAAAGAACCTCTCGAAGTTCAAGGCGACAAGAGTGGTGTCATGAGTGGCATCATCTCCTTCTTGAAGGCACAGAAGTGTTTACGAAAGGGCCACATAGCTATTTTAGCACTCGTTACTGATACATCGACGACAGAGAAAAAGATTGGGGATATTCCTGTAGTACGTGACTTTCCTCAAGTGTTTCCTGAAGAATTACCTGGGCTACCGCCTCATCGCCAGGTCGAATTTCAGATCGAGCTAGCTCCAGGAGCAGCACCCATAGCTCGAGCGCCTTACCGCTTAGCTCCAACTGAACTGGAAGAACTGTCTAAGCAATTGCAAGAACTTTTGGAAAAGGGTTTCATACGTCCTAGCTCTTCGCCCTGGGGAGCTCCAGTATTATTTGTAAAGAAGAAGGACGGTACCTTTCGTATGTGTATAGACTACCGCGAACTGAACAAGGTGACTGTGAAGAATCGCTATCCACTTCCACGCATCGACGACTTATTCGACCAGTTGCAAGGGTCGAGCTATTACTCAAAGATTGACCTGAGGTCAGGTTACCATCAACTGAGAGTCCGGGATGAGGACGTCTCCAAAACAGCATTCAGAACTCGCTACGGTCATTACGAGTTTTTGGTCATGCCATTCGGGCTAACGAACGCGCCTGCGGTTTTCATGGATCTTATGAACAGGGTGTGCAAACCTTATCTTGACAAGTTTGTTATTGTTTTTATTGATGACATCCTGATCTACTCGAAGAATCGGGAGGAACACGAGCAGCATTTACGACTTATTCTGGAACTCCTTCGAACGGAACAGCTGTACGCTAAGTTTTCAAAATGTGACTTCTGGCTTCGTGAAGTCCACTTTCTAGGCCACGTGGTAAACAAGGATGGGATTCATGTTGATCCATCCAAGGTAGATTCGATCAAAAACTGGCCTGCACCTAGCACACCAACAGAAATACGCCAATTCTTGGGTTTGGCGGGTTATTACAGACGGTTTATCAAAGACTTCTCAAAGATTGCACAGCCGCTTACATTACTGACACAGAAAGGTGTTGTTTACCGTTGGAGTGATACACAGGAAACAGCGTTTCAGCACTTAAAGGATAGACTTTGTAGCGCACCTATCCTCTCATTGCCTGAAGGCACGGATGATTTTGTAGTTTACTGCGACGCATCCATCCAAGGTCTTGGATGTGTGTTGATGCAACGGGATAAAGTTATTGCTTATGCTTCACGCCAACTTAAGATTCACGAACGGAATTACACTACACACGATTTAGAGCTTGGAGCTGTAGTTTTTGCGCTCAAGATATGGCGACATTATCTGTATGGCACCAAGTGCACCATCTACACCGATCACAGGAGTCTTGAGCATATCTTCAAGCAGAAAGAGTTGAACATGCGACAACGTCGATGGGTCGAGTTACTGAACGATTACGAATGTGCTATAAAGTACCATCCGGGCAAGCCAATGTGGTGGCTGACGCCCTCAGTCGAAAGGATACTACACCTAGGCGTGTACGAGCGTTGCAACTCACTATTCAGTCTAGTCTTCCTTCACAGATACGAGATGCTCAGGTAGAAGCATTGAAACCAGAAAACGTCAGGGCTGAAGCCCTACGCGGCTCAAGGCAACGGTTAGAACAAAGGGCAGACGGCGCCTACTATGTAACAGGACGCATCTGGGTCCCACTCTATGGTAATTTACGCGAGCTTGTAATGGATGAAGCTCATAAGTCTCGCTACTCAGTACATCCTGGTTCGGATAAAATGTACCACGACCTCAGAACTACATATTGGTGGCCTAGCATGAAGGCCCACATAGCAACTTACGTTAGCAAGTGTTTGACTTGTGCGAGAGTCAAAGCGGAATATCAGAAACCATCAGGCCCACTCCAACAACCTGAGATACCACAATGGAAATGGGAGCAAATTTCCATGGATTTTGTTACTGGCCTGCCTAGATCTCAGCGCGGAAATGATACTATTTGGGTGATCGTGGATCGACTCACAAAGTCTGCTCACTTCTTGGCTATCAAGGAAACAGATAAGTTCTCCACTCTAGCAGACGTATACCTTAAAGAAGTTGTCTCGAGGCACGGGGTGCCCACCTCTATTATCTCTGATCGTGATGCACGTTTTACTTCAGAATTGTGGCAAGCAATGCACAAATCTTTTGGCTTTCGTTTAGACATGAGCACAGCTTATCATCCTCAGACAGATGGGCAGTCTGAGCGCACTATTCAAACTCTAGAAGACATGCTTCGGGCGTGCGTAATTGACTTTGGCAAGGGCTGGGAAAAACATCTGCCACTTGTGGAATTTTCGTACAACAACAGTTACCACACCAGCATTAAAGCTGCTCCATTTGAGGCATTGTACGGGCGTAAATGCCGATCACCTCTTTGTTGGGCAGAGGTGGGTGACAGTCAGATCACAGGTCCAGAAATGGTAGTTGATACTACTGAAAAGATTGCTCAAATATGACAACGCATGGCGGCAGCTCGTGACCGTCAGAAAGTATACGCCGATAAAGACAGGAAACTACTCGAATTCCAGGTTGGGGATCGAGCACTACTCAAAGTTTCACCCTGGAAGGGTGTTGTTCGTTTTGGCAAACGAGGCAAACTCAATCCACGATACGTAGGACCATTTGAAGTCATTGAGAAGATAGGCAAAGTGGCCTACAGACTGAACTTACCAGCTGAACTCAGTGCAGTTCACAACGTCTTTCATGTGTCGAATCTGAAGAAGTGGCAGTCAGATGAGACCTTCATAGTTCCTTTGAAGGAGCTCACTATCGACGAACGGTTGCATTTCGTCGAAGAACCAGTTGAAATCACGGACCGGGATGTTAAGGTCCTCAAGAACACCAGAATACCTCTTGTTCGAGTTCGTTGGAACTCCCGTCGTGGCCCAGAGTTCACCTGGGAACGCGAAGACCAAATGGAACTCAAATATCCCCAGTTGTTCGAAAACAATGCAACTACTACTGAGGCTGAAGCTACTACAGAATTTCGAGAAGAAATTCCAAATCAACGGGGGAATGATGTGACACCCCAGGAGAACCAGTAAACGATAACTTACCTAGCTTCCTCAGTAACCGCATGCTAAAATTTCGGGACGAAATTTCTTTCAAGTTGGGGATAATGTGACAACTCGAATTTCCAAGATTCTATCTTCGCATTTAGTGCACGATAATTTTTTATTTATTTATTTAGTTGTTTGTTAATACGACTCGTCGTTTCACAACGATTACCTTTGTAATACGTTAAATAGTACTGCGATTGATATTTTATATTTGGGATGCATAATATTTATTATATGTGATAGTATGTTAATAAGGTTTGTATTATTTAACATGTTAATTAAAGTTGGAACTCACTGAAATCTAATACTCATGAAAACACCCAAGTGGTGAAAACACTTTAAGTGTTTTCGTCCAACTGATGACCAGACGAAATCAGAGATGGGCTTGGCCCATGGCCCAGTGTTTAGATATTTTGTATAATCAATTTATAAACAAATCTTCTCCGATAAGTTTCCCATTTACCAAAACATATCTTATCACTTTGTCTCTCTCTACCTCTGAAAAACCCAGCAAAAGAGAACTCATCTTGAAGCAAAACCTCTGTTTAAATTCTTGGTTAGTGATCTTCATGTTCAGTTGTTTAAGATGCTTATCGTATGATTATTGGATGTTTAATCATGATGTATGTATATATTTGATATATGTGATTATGTGATTGATCATTGTGTGCTTGATAGATAATTATCATCTATGAACCTTCTGTATATTTGATATTTTGATCAACAGTGGGTGTTTGTTAATGAATGATAAACTGATTAAATCGGGATCCTGGTATCATAGGATGTTGGCAAGTTATATATTACATATCAATGATTGATTTAAATAACTTGTAGATGATTAAACATGTAACTGTAATGAGATTTAGTTGCTGGGTTAAGTTACAGTGAGTTTGGTGAAGATGATGATGTTCACGAAAACACCCCCCCACCTTATAAACTGGACGAAATCACATGAAGTGATTTCGGCCCAAACATCTCCAGCCCAAAGTGGGATTTCGGCCCACATAAGGGATTTCGCCCACATAAGTGTTTTCGGCAACATAAGGGATTTCGGCCCATGTGTGTTTTCGGCATACATGTGTGTTTTCGGCCAAGTTGGTTTTCGGCCAAAGGGTGATTTCGGCACTTTTGTTTGTTTGGCAACAAGCTACTGTTAATACATTATGTCATTAAATATGTTATTCACTTAAACTAAGCACTTGATTAACTCAGTTAGTTTATTTAACTTTGTTAAATATGTATTTTGAGAACCTCATTGTTTGAGAACTCTGTTAGTTGACAAATTCTGTTAAGTTGTTAACTGGGTTAACTGACTTACTCTGTTTATTTGTTATTCCAATGAAGTGGATTAATTATGTTATTCCATTGAACTCCGTTAACTTTATTCACTCAGTTAATTTGCTAGATTTGCTAGATGCCAACTCTGTTACATGTATAGATGCAATTAACTGCTTGTGTTGCATGTTATGAACTGTCAAACACTCTGTGATATTACTGTGACACTAGTTCCATGTGAAACTTTACAAACAATGTGAACTGATTGAGTATACGTGCACTATAGGACTTGACTGATTTATTTGTGAGCACTTAACTTAGCATACCGAGCAAACAAGGTGAGTTCACACTTCTACCAAGGCATGGGATTCCCGGGGTTGGGAATGGGTTGATTAATTGATTATTTATGATTAAGAGTTATCGGAATTACATACCATTGGCCTCGGGAGAGGAAGGTCAATGGTAGATACTACTAGACTAGTGATACATATACTTCTCTTCGCAAACATGCCGGGATTGGCCGCGATACTAGAACAATCTTCGCAAACATGCCTGGAATGGCCGCGAACTATACTTTAATCTTCGCAAACATGCCTGGAGGGCCGCGATACAAATATACCTAGTCTAGAAAACATGGGAAACCCCCACTAAACTTCGCAAACATGCCTTGAGGGCCGCGATGCTATTACATACGATACATGATTACTAATCGAACATACGATTTACGAAATGAACATGATAACTAAATAACCAACTGTGAACTCGCTCAACTAGTTGTTGACTCTCTGTTACATGCCCTGCAGGACCATAGGTACTTTTGGAGTTTGCACGGGAGGCACGGTCGTTGTGGACATGGATCGTGAATGTGTTGTTAAACATTATGACATTTTGTACTTAAACTTATGTTGGGTTTTACATTAAATGCTTCCGCTACACACTTGTTTATATTTGGTTTTGTAAACACCTATCGTATTGATGAATGACTTTTGATATATATACTTATGTTCAATATGATTGGTGGCTTGATCCTGGTCATGTCACGCCTCCAAGCGGTGGTACTCCGCGTGTGGATTTTGGGGGTGTGACACATCTAGACAAGGCACAACTCAAAAACGCTACTCAACCGCCATCGTCCATAATGTCCTTTTCCCGAATTCCCCATTCACCAAGAAGTCTACGCACCTTCTCTGTCTTCTTCAGCTTAACTCCCATAAGTTTGTACCGAACCGTTTGGAAAATAATCTTACCGATAGTCTCTGGCGGTCTTAATTGGTTTTTGAAAAGACGAGCATTTCGTTCCTGCCATATGAAGTAGGCAGTAGCCGCCACTAAAATCCTAGCAACATAATTAGCAGCCGACTTGGAATTCGCGCACACCAGCAACCAGCTCACTATATCCTCCCATTTATTATCGACCATATCCATGCCCACTTTTTGCCTAACAATACCCCAAACTTGAGAAGAAAACTTACATTCGAAGAATAGATGACAATGAGAATCGTTGTCCGCGTAACATAATAAGCAGCACATCATATTCATATTCTTCCTTCTCGTGAAATCCCAGTTAAGAATGACATCTTGAGTCAGCAATTTCTTCCTCATAATCAACCACATTAAGAACGCATGCCTTGGAATACATTGAGAAAACCAAACCACTGTGCTCCACTGGATCTCCGAATCGCTATGTCTAATCGAATTCCATATAACCGAGGCCGAGACTTCATTAAGATGCCCTCCAACCCTCCATCGAACTGTATCATTTTTATAAGCTTGAACCTGAATGTGATCTACTTGGTTGAGAACTGGAAATAAATCCCTCCAAGCCGTTGGCCACAACCAGGCACCATCCATGACAATATCCGCTACAGACGCCTCTAAACGAAACCCTGCATTTGTTATTGTTCTTGGAGATAAAAAATCACCCAGCGGACCTATATCGCTCCAAGTATCATACCAAGCTGAAGTGGATCTCCCATCTCCAAGTACCGACCAAAAATACTTCCGCACCATCGGACGCAGCTGGATGATTTTGCGCCAGCTCCAACAACAGTTATTAGGGGCTTTGCAAATCCAGAAGCTTTTTCCTTTTAGTCTATAGTCATGAATCCAATCGACCCAAAGAAATTTTCTTTTAGTAATAATGCTCCAGATATGGATCGCCATAAGAGCTGTATTCATATCCCCGATCCGCCTAATCCCCAAGCCACCTTCATATTTAGGAAGACAAATCGAGTTCCAAGAAACCTTTGCTTTTCCTTTGTGAAAAGTGCTTTGTTGAGACCATAAAAAATTACGCATTCTAGCTTCTAGATCGTGGACAACACGGGTCGGTAAAATAAACACCGAAGACCAATATATATGCATCGAAGATAAGACCGCAACCACTAGTTGCAACCTCCCTGCAAACGAAAGGAGCTTGTTCCTCCAGCTCGAGATTCGCTGCTCTAGTCTCTCAACCAAGACACCACAATCCTTGTACAAGAGCCGAGAAGAAATAAGGGGAACGCCCAAATAACGAACCGGAAGCTCTCCTTCAACAAACGGCATAATATTCATAATAGCATTCTTAATATTACTAGGCACATTACAGAAGAAGACTGTACTTTTCTGAATACTAGGCACCAATCCTGACATCTTTGTAAAGGTATCTAAAGAAGACATAATGCATTTAGCCGATCCAACATCGCCTCTTGCAAAAAGGAAAAGGTCATCCGCAAAACATAAATTAACAATTTGCTGCTTCTCGCATTTATTATGAAACTTGAAAGACGAATCAATCCTGGTAGCATGCTGCAAGATACCAGTCAAGACCTCCATAACAAGCGTAAATAAATACGGAGAAATAGGATCCCCTTGCCTTAAACCGCGACTACCCCTGAAAAAACCATGAATATTCCCGTTGACACAAATAGAGTATGACGTAGTAGAAACACATACCATAATCCAATCCACCATCTTTCTATGAAAACCGAACCCAAGCATCACTGACTTTAAAAAATTCCAGTCGACTGTGTCGTACGCCTTCTGGATATCGACCTTAAAAGCACACCGAGGAGGGCCAACCTTCCTGTGATAATTGTGCATTAATTCCTGGGTTAAAAGGATATTATCTGAAATCCTCCTACCCGGGACAAACGCAGACTGGTTCACACTGACAATCCCATTCAGAGCATTCTTTATACGATCCGCAATAATCTTGCTGATGCATTTGTACAATACGTTACAACAAGCTATAGGACGGTAGTCCGTAACAAACGCCGGAGTGGATACCTTCGGAATCAGCACTAGCAGCGTGTGATTTAATTCACGGAGCATCTTTCCTGTAGAGAAAAAATCTATGACAGCATTAGACACATCCTGCCCTATAACATGCCAGGCACTCTTGAAAAAAGCAGAAGTGTAGCCATCTGGACCAGGAGCTTTATCAATTCCAATTGAGAACATAGCCTTTTTCACTTCGTCACTAGAAACCGGCCGAACCATATGGGAAGCTATATCCGGATCCAACACGTTAGAAAACAAATCAGGGGATGGCATCAACGACACGTTATCACGACACCCCAAAAACTGCTCATAATGATGAACTAAAGCAATATGAACCTTGTCTCCTTCATAAACAGTACCACGAGCATCCTTTATCACATCAATACGGCACCTATGATTTCGCGTTTTCAAAGCCGAATGAAAAAACGTTGAGTTCATATCCCCAGGTCTCAGCCAATCGACCTTAGATTTCTGTTTTAGAAATCGTTCTTCGTCTAAAGCCGCCTCCTGGTACTGACGATTTAATTCGCTCTCTTTGGCACGAAAATCCGCATTCATCGGATCCTTGTCAATACTAATCTGGATAGAATCCAAAGAGCGACGCAGCTCCTCAACTTTTTTATGGAGATTACCCTGTTGGAACAAAAGAGCACGTAAAGGAGCTTTTAATAAACGGAGCTTTTTCACCACCCGGAACTGATGCACTCCATCAACACTCGAGCCCCAATTTTTAGCCACAATATCCATAAATTCTTTCTTGTGAGTCAAAAAGTTAGCAAACTTAAACGGCCTATTTTTCATCACCTCAGGCTTCGGAATTTTCAGAATACAAGGACAGTGATCAGAGATCCTATAAGGGTGAAATAAAGCGACCGCAATCGGGTACTCAACAACAAACTGATTTTTACCCAACACCCGGTCAATCTTTTTTAGTAAACCAATTCCCTTCTTCGGTTTTTGATTCCAAGTAAAGTGACAACCTGTACGATTAATGTCAAAAACCTCAATATCATCAACACAAGCCTGAAAGTCTTTCATGCTGGCCGAAACCGATGAAGCACCCATAGACTTATCTTCCAGACTTAAAGCAGAATTAAAATCACCCATTATTACCCAAGGTTGAGTACCAACCAGCGCCTTATGCATAGAAAGTTGTTGCCACAGTTCTCTTCTAGAAATATAGTAATTATCCGCATAAACAATCGAACAGAAAAACAATTTCTTATCTAGCTTGAACCGAATCTGAACATGCATTACCTGAGACGTTTGGTTCAGCACCATTACCTCAAACATATCTGGATTCCAGCCAATAATTATTCTAGTGCCTTTATCGCAAAGCCCTCCATTAGACGTCCAATCCCAGTTGCGAAAAACACTTTTACAAATTATACCAAGTTTACTTACATCCACGTGAGACTCTAAAATAGCACAAAAATTCAGCTTATTATCTTTCACAATTTGCCGAACCTCTTTTTGTTTTAGCGGGCGATTCAACCCCCTAATATTCCACGTTGCTAGGCTAACCATTGGCAACAGTTGGAGAAGGAGTGCTTGCCCCTTTAGTGTATTTCGGCTTCTTAGAGTCACCCACCAGAAACTCATTCGTCTCGTTATAGACTTCCATGACCTCCTCGCCATCGGATTCTTCAAAATCTCCACCACTCGGCCCCTTACTACTTTGACCTTCTTCCTCATCAGCTGAATTTAGAACATTAAATGGGTTCGTGGACAAGATCGGACCAGCCGACTTAATGTTTAGGTCCGCTTTATGCTTGTCAATAATCGGCCTATACTCAAATTTTGGTTTTGGTTTAGTAATCTGAATACCCGGTTTCCTAGCCATCTTCTTGTTTTGAACTTCTGTATAGCCATCATCATCATCTACTCTAGGTGCCTTCTTAGGTTGAGAATTACCTCGATTGCCAGGGTGCTTAACACCTATCTGAACAGGTTTCCTAGGATTTTTGGGCAGGAGTCATTAGAATGACCGAAAACACAACATGTCGAACACCTGAGAGGATTCCATTCATATTCAACATACATCGTTTCCTTTATAAATCCATCACTATTCGGGTTGGGAATTGCCATAATAATTTTCTCTTTAAGCTCTTTAGCCGCTGAAACTTCAATCAAAGCACGAGCAAAGCTACTTCTACCCCAGTTATCCACACACATAGAAGTTGTGTATGAGTCAAGCAGTTTTGGTTCACCAATGGCCGTAGCAATCATGCTAAGACCGTCTTCCGTATAAGCAGCAATAGGAACGTCATGGATTTTTACCCACACCTGAATTTTGTTAACCTCCTACTTCTCCAGTTTGGTAATAGGCGTCCATTCCTGAAGAAAGAATGGTTGTGACCGAATAATCTACGGACCAGCAGCTAGAACATCTAACATACCTTTATGATCTTCGAACTTAAAGAAGAAGAAGCCATTTGCATTCATCATTGATTTTTGCAATCCAAACTTTTTCCAATTATTTTTAACAAAATAGTCAACCACAGGATATGCAACACGATCTCCCAAAAAATAACCATACAACGTATTCGCTAATTTATCCTGCACTACCCGAA
Source organism: Helianthus tuberosus (assembly GCA_030545235.1). NCBI lineage: Eukaryota > Viridiplantae > Streptophyta > Magnoliopsida > Asterales > Asteraceae > Helianthus > Helianthus tuberosus. Next base: position 53,753,086 of record CM060403.1, on the reverse strand, counting down.
CCGATTCCACCGGAAGCACAATGTCACAATCTTCATGATGCAACGAACTAGCAAGAGACCTAAAATTAACTTTCTGGATATTCTGATTTTTCACCGAGTCCGCGTAGGACATAGGTTTGATCAGGTTATCCACACCCTGGTCACTTACATCATCTATAATCGGCTCTCCCTGATTCTGATCAGATTTCAGATTATCAACCATCATCGGCTCCGTTATCTTTATTAATTCATCAATTACATTAATCTTCTTTGGTTCCGATTGCATATTCTGAACAGTACCCCTACGAGGGATACGAGTATTACCATCAATATTCAAAACTCTATTTGCAAAACCCTTGCTCAAGTTAGGAGGTTTCCCACGATCATGCACTTCTCTACCATCCGGCTTGGGACGATCAGACACTTCAGAATCAACAACTCTCTCCATTAAACAAACAGCCAATCAACCATGCACACGAAACAGACAATTTCGCCAGGTAGCAACAAACGAGAAAAGCTGAAGAACCCTAATCCTTTAAACCCTAGTATCAATCTTCAACCCTTAATCGATTAAACCAGCGTATCAATCTAGCTAAATTAATCTCAGTTAACCGCGATCAATAACAACCAGCTTAATAAATCAGGGTTTCGAATTGAAAAACTAAGGCGACGATTTGAAAAAAAACGAAAACAGAAAGTAAACCCTAGTTTTGGATCGATCCCTAATGCTAACGAGTTCGTTATAGAGTTTTGAAGAATCAAGACTCTAATCACAGACTGTTATGCATCAGATCACAAAGAAAAACCAAGGATTTCATGATGAAACGAAAATCGCCAAAGGAGAGAGAGCTCATGCTTTAAATCGCTTTCTCTTTATAAATAGAAATGGGTTCTTCACTTCATTCCTCACACTTGATTCAAATTCTTCTCTAAGTTGAAGTTTAACACTTCATACCTGAGTATTTTGAATCAATTCTTCCTTGCTTGGACCTTTTGTAAGCTTCTTTCATGCTTGTTTATGCTTTTCAAGCGTGAAAGTAAAACAGTGTTTAACTTTCTGCTTTGACCTTGAATTGGTCAACACAAAGTTCGTTTGAACTTTGCAACGTGAGCGTAATCATGATGGTTATAGTCCCTTGTAACTATAACTACTGATTACCACATTGATTGAAGTGACGAGTCAAAGTTTTGGTCAAAATACGTGTTTATGCGTATTTTGCGACGAAGCTATTTTCGGGTATCAAAACACTTTGTTTTGATATCAAACCTGTTTTCTCACTTAGTTAAACATGTTTTAGCATGTTTAACTCGTCACTTTTAGTCTAGTGTTTGTTTAGGGTCGTAAGTCAAGCGGTCTAAACCACCGCTTAGACTTTCGAACCCGACCCATTTGGTCGATCGTTAGGATCCGACCAAGCATATTATGTGACCATAGTTGTATAGGGAATAACCTTCCGAGGTTATACCTTATGGTCACTTAGTTTAATTAGTTGTATGATAGGTAGTTTATATGCCTTAGGAAAATGACCAAAATGCCCTTTTTATGCATAATTGGTATTTAAGCATATGTAACTTAATGGCAAGTCCAAACAAATATTGGTTGATTCGGAGGGTTTTGTTACAGATAAGCGGAAGTTAGCGAGGTATTCTTTTCCACAAAAGAAACAGAAGCCCAAGTTTATGTATAAACCTACAGCTCAAAAGAACAATGCTAGTACATCAGGAACGAAGGGTGATGACCTGTCTTATCAGACGTCTAATACGGTTAAAACGACGAACTCGTTTGAGGCTCTTGCTAATGAGAAGATTGATGAGAGGGTGGAACCGATTAATGCAAAGTCCAGTGCTAATGTTAGGAGTGGTACTCGAGTGCAACAACCAGATGAAGTGAAAGATTTAAACCCGACGGAGATGGCTGAATTTATGAGTGGTAATCTGAACGATGGAAAACCTGAGGGGGCAAGCACTCCCGGTGAGATGGGTTTTAATGGGTAGTCTAGCTTCGTGGAACATAAGGGGTCAGAACCAACCCCTGAAACAAAATGAGGTTCGTCTACTCATTGCTGAGAACCGGTTGAGTGTCTATGCCATTCTTGAAACTCATGTGGAGGTTGATAAGTTACAAAAGATTTGCAAGGGTGTTTTTCGTAGCTGGAACTGGACTTCGAATGGGGGTGTTTGTGATAGAGGTAATAGAGTTATTTTGGGGTGGAATGCTGATGATATTGACCTTATGGTTTTATCTCAATCGGATCAAGTTATACATACTCAGATCTACCTAAAATCGGATAAGAAGATGCTCTTTTGCTCGTTTGTGTATGCTAAGAACAAGTATCAGGATAGAAGATGCCTTTGGGAGGATTTATGCAATTTCAAAGGTCTAACCCATGATGAGCCTTGGGTGGTAATGGGAGATTTTAACTCAGCTTTGAACATGGAGGATTTCCTTACAGGTCCGTCCACTCACACTATAGCTATGAGAGAGTTTTATGATTGTGTTCAAGCTTTAGATCTGATTGATGTTAAGAGTCATGGGCTACATTATACTTGGAGCCAAAAGCCAAAGGATGGGGTAGGAGTGTTTAAGAAGATCGATCGTATTATGGGTAATGTCAAACTGCTAGAGGCTTTTCCGGATACTTATGCTTTGTTCCAGCCGTTCCGTGTTTTAGATCATGCTCCAGGCATTCTGAAATTATCTTCTGTGTCTTCGGATCATCCTAAGCCGTTTAAATTTCCGAATTTTATTACAGCAAAAGCAGAGTTCCGTCATGTTGTTTCCTCTGAATGGGCGAAGACTGTGGAGGGAGTTGCCATGTTGTCGGTTGTTAAGAAAATGAAGAACTTGAAACCTCACTTTAGAAGAATTCTCCGTAACCAAGGTAATCTCCACAAGAGGGTAACCGAACTAAGGAAAGATCTGGATCAGATTCAAAAACAGGTGGAAGCTAACCCTCTGGATGTTGCTCTTCGAGTTTCAGAAGCTAAATGTCTTCAAGACTTCAAAGCCGCGGCTTATGATGAGGAGTGCTTTTTGAAACAAAAATCTAAAGTTCAATGGTTATGTGCGGGGGACTCAAACACTTCCTATTTTCATAATAGTGTGAAAAGTAGGAATGCTAGAAATAAAATCAGCTGCATCAAGGATGTGAATGGTAATCAATTTGAGGGTGTAGAAGTTGCTGCTACCCTTCTTGCTCATTATTCTGTGTTTATGGGAACGGAGGATCATGTTGCTAGCTTGGATGATGCGGATTTATTTGTCAATGTTCTTCATTCAAGTGTGGCAGATAATATGGTGCGACAGGTTACTGGTGATGAGGTTAAAAAGGCCATGTTCGGGATAGGTGAGAATAAGGCCCCAGGTCCGGATGGTTACACTTCAGCTTTTTTTTAAGAATTCATGGGATATTGTGGGAGAAGAAGTTACAAAGGCGGTACTAGATTTCTTTAATAATGGTAAAATTCTTAAACAAATTAACCATACCATTTTAGCATTGGTGCCAAAGATAGATGTGCCTAATACGGTGCTAGATTACCGGCCGATTTCTTGTTGCAATGTGTTATATAAATGCATTAGCAAAATTATCACGGATAGAATAAAGGGTAGTTTGGGGTCTCTAGTTAACATAAACCAGTCGGCGTTTGTTCCTGGTAGGAAGATCTCGGATAACATTCTTCTTACGCAGGAACTTATGCATAATTATCATATTGATTGAGGACCTCCGAGATGCGCTTTGAAAATTGATATACAGAAAGCCTATGATACTGTTAGCTGGTCTTTTTTGGAAGCAATATTAAACCGGTTTGGGTTTCATCAAAGAATGGTTTCTTGGATTATGGCCTGTGTCACAACGGTCTCTTATTCGGTTAGTATTAATGGCGAGCTGCATGGCTACTTTAGAGGGAAACGGGGTATAAGGCAAGGAGATCCAATGTCCCCATACTTGTTCACGTTGATTATGGAGGTATTATCGCTTCTTTTACAAAAGGTGGCCTTAAATCCTGCTTTTAAATTTCATGCCCACTGTTCTAAACAAAAGATTATCAATGTCTCTTTTGCTGATGATCTGTTTGTGTTTGTGAATTCCTGGTTCGGTTATGCTTGTTCGAAATGTCTTGGAGAAGTTTACTAGCATCTCGGGTCTTGTTCCTAGTTTGTTAAAGAGTACGATCTTCTTTAGCAATGTACCAAGTAATATTAAAGCAGAAATCCTGAATTTGTTGCCATTTCGTGAGGGTGTCTTACCGGTTCGATATCTTGGGGTTCCCCTTATCTCTACTAAGTTGTCCATTAGAGATTGTAAAATTCTTGTGGAACGAATGGAGAGGAAGATAGATAACTGGATGTCTAAATCCTTATCTTTCGCGGGTAGATTGCAGCATCTCAACTCGGTTCTAGCAGCTATGTATACGTATTGGGCTTCGGTGTTTATATTGCCAGTTCGTATTATTAAGGACCTAGAAAAGAGAATGAGGAGATTTTTATGGAATGCTGGTTCTCAAGGGAAAATCCGGTCAAAAGTGGCGTGGAAGGAAATTTGTATGCCGAAAGATGAAGGTGGCCTTGGAATTCGTAGGATTTCAGATGTTAATAAAGCCCTCATGACGTCGCATATATGGAGCATTATAACCAACCGAGAGTCGTTATGGGTCCAATGGATTCATTCTTACAAGTTAAAAGGTAGAAACTTTTGGGAGATCCAATGCCGTGGTAAGCTGACTTGGAGTTGGAGGAAGATCTTGTCTATTCGGAGCTTGGTTAGACCTTTTATTTGGAAGTCGATTGTTAGTGGATCACAAACTAATGCTTGGAGTGATAATTGGAGTCCTTGCAGCCCGATCCGTAGCTTTATTACTCCTAGAGTGATAGCAGGAGCAGGTTTTAATTTGCAGACTACAGTTGCGGAGCTTATAGATGATGATGATGGTCATTGGAAGTGGCCTCAGGCGTGGTATGACTTATTTCCGGTTCTCATCAATATTATGCTTCCTATTCTTGTTCCGGATTCGGTTGATAGGTTTGGATGACAAAATTGTTCATTTTAACTCCTGGGAAGCGTGGAATAACCTTCGGGTTAGAGATAACAAGGTGGCGTGGGTAAACATGGTGTGGTATAGTCAATGCATACCAAGGCACTCGTTCCATCTTTGGTTGGTTATAAAGAACAAGTTGATGACACAAGATCGTTTGGCAGTTTGGCAGGCGGGTAGTGCTACTAATTTAAACCTTATGTGTGACATTGTAAATATGGCCGAGACTCCAGAGATCATCTTTTCTTTCAGTGCTCTTTTGCGTCTACTGTCACACCCCGACCACGTGGAACATACAAAACGTGGCGGAAACATCGGGGAGTGTTGTAACAGAATTAATGTTTCACAACCATGGAAATTAAAGTTTCGTTTTATTCAATATAAGTGTTACAATGTCTAAACAAACATGAAAATACAACATAATTAACTAGTCTGCATCTTTTATTGTCACTAGGCCCATGCCCGCCTAAGTGTAACTTGATCAATCCTATGCTTCATTTCCTGAAAAACACATGTGAAAATATGGTACGTCAGCATAAAAATGCCGGTGAGATACATAGGTTTTATGAAAATAAGATTCATGACTTCTGTTTAAGAAAATGTTTAGTCATGAACCTTGTAATTTGCTTTGTTTTGTAAATCATTTGAAAAACAATGAGTTCAGATGATATGTATAAATAAGTGAATAATGTATGGTTAAATGAATAGCCATGTAAAAATGAGTTTGTATAAGTTAAGTTGTTTGTAAATCAATGTCTTGTGAAAAATATGTTATTTGCATAAAATGTTCTATGTCTCAAACTGAAATGATTCAAATAACGCTACGACATGTAATACCATACAAACACTTATATATAGGAAGTACCAGCGGCGTATCCACCATGCTTGTATCATATTACACACGCATCGTTACTTAATCACTTAATCAACCAAACCACCAAAGTAAAATGTTCATGTCTAATGTAAATCATGTAATGTAAAACAAAATGTGATATGTATGGCTAGTGAAAGCGCATCAACTAAACCATAGGTGAAATGCACAAGAACATAGTATTGAAGTAAAACTGTGTTTAAATCAACGTTATGTTTTGTGTAAAATGCATGATCAAGGTCAATCATGTTAAAATGTTTATGTCTAATGTCTATGTCAAAATGTCCTGTATGGCTAGCGAAATGTGTCAACTAAACCATATGCACAAGAACATAGTATTGAAGTAAAACGTAGTTTAAATCAACATTATGTCTTGTGAAAATGCATGATCTAGGTCAATCATGTTAAAATGTCTATGTCTAATGTCTATGTCAAAATGTCCTGTATGGCTAGCGAAATGTCTCAACTAAACCATATGCACAAGAACATAGTATTGAAGTAAAACGTAGTTTAAATCAACATTATGTCTTGTGAAAATGCATGATCTAGGTCAATCATGTTAAAATGTCTATGTCTAATGTCTATGTCAAAATGTCCTGTATGGCTAGCGAAATGTCTCAACTAAACCATATGCACAAGAACATAGTATTGAAGTAAAACGTAGTTTAAATCAACATTATGTCTTGTGAAAATGCATGATCTAGGTCAATCATGTTAAAATGTCTATATGCATGCTATACTGAATATGTACATTTATGTGGTGTTGTTCCAATGCATACATCCAAGCCTTGCGACTGAGGTGATAAACCCTTAAACAAATTAAAGGTCTATCTGAGTAAATATCATCGAATTCGGTCATTCCTTTACTGTCCCCTTTCCCTGGGATGTCCGGAACGGGAGTTGTCAATTCCTATGGTACCACTACCTACTAACGAACGGCGTAGCTAATGTTAATGAATGTATTGTCCCATTTAACAAACCAAATGTCATACCAAAATGTAAGCATGTGATGAAATGAATCTGTACTAAGTATGCAACAAATGAACATACATAGCATGTGATGTGATGTGATGTAAAACAATGTACTAAGTATGAACTAAATGAACATACATAGCATAAAATGTCATGTAAAATGATGTACTAAGTATGCACGCTATATACATACATAGCATAAAATGTCAATGTAAAACGACGTACTATAATGTACTAACAAACATAGCAGGTATATGATATGAAAACAGGAAAGCAAGAAAGTAACAAGTAGGCACATGTGTTCCACCCCAAAACAGTTTGGAAAACAGTAAAAGAGGGGTCTATGTACTCACTTGAGATTGCTCAGTAGTCCTTGAGTAACAACCAAACAATGCTAGAGATCACGGAAATCAAACGGCACCTAATATAGGTAACTATGTTAAATAACCGGACCTAAATCGGAAGATTGGGTAGCATTAGGGTTTGTAAACCAAATGAGTGTAGGAACTCATATGATATGGTTTAACAAAGCCTACATACTAAATGAAACTTAACCTAAGTGTCTACGACCCATTACGACCCGTTTAGGTAGCTTATGCTACTTTAACGCGTCGTTCGCGTGAAACGCGTTCGGACCGCCTAACTAGTCCTATGACAAGTGTTATATGCCTAAGCATGTTACATAATCAGTTATGTGACAAAAGTTTAGGTTACATATGCTTAATTACCAATTATACATGAAAAGGGTATTCTGGTAATTTACCTAAGGCATATAAACTACCTATCATACAACTACTTAAACGATGTGACCATAGGGTATAACCTCGGAAGGTTATTCCCTACCTACTATGGTCACCTAATGTGTTTGGTCGGATCCTAATGATCGACCAAATGGGTCGAGTTCGAAGGTATAGGCGATTTATTAGATCGCCTACCCTACGACTCTAGACAACGTGGTAATCAGTGGGCATAGTCCCAAGGGACTATGACCAACGTGATTACACTCACGTTGCGAAGTTCAAACGAACTTCGCATTGACCATTACTGGTCAACGCTGAAAGTCAAACAAAGTTTGACTTTCTGACTCGAAAAGCAGTAAAAATAAGGAAAAGAACGAAAGAATACTAACCCAGGGTCCCCGAATGCTAATCCCGATTCGAGAATCTCAGGTATGAAACAATGGTTTCAACTTAGAGTTTCTAAAATCAGAATTCTAGTGCATTTGAAGTAATGGGGGGTGGGGTATTTATAGTATTCGGTCCACCGTTGAGATCGTTTCTTGGAAAAGGGGAAACGATCGAGGCCGTACACTTGTTGCAAGGTTATGGAAGCTAAATGTGATGCTTATCATCTGACTAAGCAAGTTAGAACATGTGGGTGAGAATCAAACATGTGCAAACAGCCTGTTTAAATACTCTGCATCTGGTCTGCAGACCCCTAGCGCACCGCTACGCTTAAAGTGTAGCGCACCGCTAGGCACTATTTCGGCAGAATTACACTTTTGGTCCCTGAACTGTATTTAGGCCATTTTCGACACGTTTAAGGCCCGTTAACCCCATTTCAAAGCTCTAAAATGAAGTTAAAGTATAGGGAACTTAAGACATGTTCAAAAATATCTCGGATGTCGGTTCGTTTGGCCGTACGAACGCGATGTTCGCTTAATTACGACGGAATGCGCATAAGCGCGAAAAACGAACCAAATGACGAAACGAATGGATTTTTCTTAAGGCGAACACTAAAATATAATATAGTCATGCTTATATCAATTTTTGGGTGTCCGGATGTATTCAGAACGTAAGTTATGCGCGAAAATGCAAACTTGTGCACTTTTTGACACTTTTAGTCCCTGAATGACCCAAAAGTTTATTTTAGCACACCGAACCCCTCAAAGCCTATTTCTAAGCTATATAAAGGATATTTAAGGTGTGTTTAACTTATGGTCATGTTCCGGAATGTCTGTTACAGTTCAAATTGGCATACTTTCGCAGTTTGTCAACTTTAGCCCCTGTAAGCGAATTAGCTTGTTTTTGCCATACCAAAGCCTTCAAAACTTATTTCTAAGTTATGTAAAGGTTATTTAAGGTATGTTAAGCCTATTTCACTATTCCGGAGTGTTCGTTGCATTAAACTGGTTATATTTACGCATTGGTGCGCGTATAACCTTCCAGAAAGTGATTTAGAGTTTGAAATTGAACAAGAATTGATATGTGCAAATGATACACATATTTTTACAAATACCAAGTATGAAATACAATATTTCATTGGTTTGGTACTTGTTTGATGGCCGTGAAGGCACAGGTGTTACAGTCTCCCCTACTTTAGGAAATTTCGTCCCGAAATTTATTTAGAGGAAACTTGTAAGAGTTTAAAACATGAAGTTGAAAAGATCAGACAACATTGGTTAGGGTTCTGAACTTCTAGTAACCTTTAATAACATCATGATTGCAATGTAAGAGGGATACTTATATACAAGTATATGAAGCGTCATTGGTGCGTCCACCGTACCTCTATTACATCGTTCTCATTTTGTTATTGTTGTCACTATCGGTTCTTACACATAATAAACCTTACTGGGTTTCTATGCACTAAATTTCATAATTATGTAGGCCTCCATAATTAGACAATTCCTTGCACAGTTCACACAGTCTATTTTATAATGCGTAGGGTAAAACCAAATGAACAATCCTGTGATGAGTGTGACTAGACCGCCGTAGAGTCCTTTTAATTAAATCAATAAATGATCTAAATAGACTATCAAGGAGTCTGTCCAGCTACATCACTAGATGTCATTCTTTAACCAGATTGCGAATCAATCTTTTGACTAGACCACTAAAAAGGGTCTGGAGTGGTACTATATAATCCAAGGGTCTTAACTATTACATAGAAGCCCATTAAGGAATTAAGATAGTACCTTTTGACTATCCTGCTACGAATCCCTCATATGAAGATATGAAAGATCCTGCGAGGATTTGGATAACGAATTATCCAGAGTGTAAAAACACAAAATACTTAAATGAAAACTCAAGATGCAAAAACACATAATCATATAACCACAAGGATTGTTTGTTAATTTGTCTTGTTACTTACGTACATGCATTTAAAGCACACTAGGAATCCATTCAACGGATTTCATTTGGTACTTTAAACGTTATCAAGAATCTAACTATAAAGATAGAAAGATTTTTGAAGAGAAAATTCGATTTCGATTATAAAGAACCGAAATGTTCGAATTAAGGTACATAAGGAATCCAATTAAGGACTCTGATTCGAATGATGATCATCCACAAGGATCTAATTGTGAAGATAAAAGATCCCATATGAATTTTAGAAGTTGAAGATGTTTTGAAACCTTGCACTGGATGTGCTTAGGTCAAAACATGATGTAAAATGCTTATGAAGTTGAGATGCTTGATATGTCAAGGCGACATATGAAGCAGAATTGTGAAGGTTAAGTCAATGTATGAGGAAGATATTTTTGGAAACTGTGCATGGGAAAAATGTTTTTGAAACCTTATATAATATTTTGAAATCATAAAGTAGGTGTACTAGGTAAGTATATTTATAAAAAAAATGTTTTAAAATCATGCGAGATGAATTTTGAAATTATGTATAAGGTTTTTGAAAGATATGAATGATGCTTTTCGAAATCATGCACTTGATAAGAAAATGTATTGTGTTAATATTGTCTTCAGACTATATGAAATATTTTGAAATTAGAAAGGTTGGTTTTGATAACATGGCCAATGTTTTTGAAATAACATAGACAATGTATTTAGAAAAATTGTTTTCAAACTAAATGATATGTTTTGAGATTATGAAGATTGTTTTGAAATACTGGTACTGTGTATGTTGAAAAAAATTAAAACGTAATGGGTATGAGATTTGAAAACACCCTTAGTTATTTAACCAAGGATTTCAAAGGCACTGATGTGCAGAAGCATGATTACTCATAATTTCGCTTTATTTTCTGTACTTCGTATCTTAGAATGAAACGAGTACTTAAAATTTTCGAAGGAATCATGAGCGATCATTTGATAGAGAGAATCACAAGAGTAGTTTGTAAGGAACATAGTTCCTTGATGTAGGTATCATAGGAAAAGTCATACACACTTAGCAGGGGGTTGAGCTAGTTGGTTGGGGACGGCTTTACCATTGTGAGCGACCATGGCGAAGTTCTGAGAAGCCTTTCGTTTCTTTGACTTCTTAGGGGATCGTTCATCCATGGTCTTTGATTCCGCGATTGGTTTATTGGCTGATGGTGTTGTCGCCTGACTAGGTCCTGCCTGTCTTGGTGACTCTTGAGTGGCTTCATCCTGGAGATGATACATGGCAGTAGCTAATTCAACAGTCTTCAGGACTACTTCGCCTATTCGCTGAGCGAATTTGGCTGCTTGCTCAGATATCTGGGCGTCATCGTGATGAAGAGACATTCTTGAAGAAAAAGAAAGGCATAGGGAGAAACAGGTGAAAGGTTTTTGGACAATCAAAACAGAATGATAACGCATGAAAATTGCGATCATTTGTTTGTTACCTAAGGCAAACAAATGAGACGGTGACTAATCAAGGTAAACAGGTCTTATTAATGTATCACTGAAGACATGCTCGCCTATAAGTGAACACTCATCCCAAGAATTCCCAGGTAAGCACAACTGGTCTCGCGTCTGATGAGATGTATACGAAGTGCTTGCCTAGACAGAAAACCCAGAATACAGGCATTCACCCTTCCAGTTTGCACGTGTTCACATTATTTAAAACCCAAAACCTTGACGAGATTTTGAAAATTCAAAGGGATTCAAAACCTTATAACTGAGGGTTCAAAACCTAGTAATTAATCATCCTAGAACAGATGATTAGTTTTCAAAGTGGTTTTGAATTTATGTTCTTGTTGTGGTTGTCGCCTAAGGATAGGCGACGGTATTGTTTTATGACTAAACGCAAGTAAACTCGCGTTAGGGTCCTAAGAAGGTTATAGACTAGGTCAAAGCATTACTAATTACTAATAACCTAATTCCCTATAACCATTGGCTCTGATACCATCTTTTCTGTCACACCCCGACCACGTGGAACATACAAAACGTGGCGGAAACATCGGGGAGTGTTGTAACAGAATTAATGTTTCACAACCATGGAAATTAAAGTTTCGTTTTATTCAATATAAGTGTTACAATGTCTAAACAAACATGAAAATACAACATAATTAACTAGTCTGCATCTTTTATTGTCACTAGGCCCATGCCCGCCTAAGTGTAACTTGATCAATCCTATGCTTCATTTCCTGAAAAACACATGTGAAAATATGGTACGTCAGCATAAAAATGCCGGTGAGATACATAGGTTTTATGAAAATAAGATTCATGACTTCTGTTTAAGAAAATGTTTAGTCATGAACCTTGTAATTTGCTTTGTTTTGTAAATCATTTGAAAAACAATGAGTTCAGATGATATGTATAAATAAGTGAATAATGTATGGTTAAATGAATAGCCATGTAAAAATGAGTTTGTATAAGTTAAGTTGTTTGTAAATCAATGTCTTGTGAAAAATATGTTATTTGCATAAAATGTTCTATGTCTCAAACTGAAATGATTCAAATAACGCTACGACATGTAATACCATACAAACACTTATATATAGGAAGTACCAGCGGCGTATCCACCATGCTTGTATCATATTACACACGCATCGTTACTTAATCACTTAATCAACCAAACCACCAAAGTAAAATGTTCATGTCTAATGTAAATCATGTAATGTAAAACAAAATGTGATATGTATGGCTAGTGAAAGCGCATCAACTAAACCATAGGTGAAATGCACAAGAACATAGTATTGAAGTAAAACTGTGTTTAAATCAACGTTATGTTTTGTGTAAAATGCATGATCAAGGTCAATCATGTTAAAATGTTTATGTCTAATGTCTATGTCAAAATGTCCTGTATGGCTAGCGAAATGTGTCAACTAAACCATATGCACAAGAACATAGTATTGAAGTAAAACGTAGTTTAAATCAACATTATGTCTTGTGAAAATGCATGATCTAGGTCAATCATGTTAAAATGTCTATGTCTAATGTCTATGTCAAAATGTCCTGTATGGCTAGCGAAATGTCTCAACTAAACCATATGCACAAGAACATAGTATTGAAGTAAAACGTAGTTTAAATCAACATTATGTCTTGTGAAAATGCATGATCTAGGTCAATCATGTTAAAATGTCTATGTCTAATGTCTATGTCAAAATGTCCTGTATGGCTAGCGAAATGTCTCAACTAAACCATATGCACAAGAACATAGTATTGAAGTAAAACGTAGTTTAAATCAACATTATGTCTTGTGAAAATGCATGATCTAGGTCAATCATGTTAAAATGTCTATATGCATGCTATACTGAATATGTACATTTATGTGGTGTTGTTCCAATGCATACATCCAAGCCTTGCGACTGAGGTGATAAACCCTTAAACAAATTAAAGGTCTATCTGAGTAAATATCATCGAATTCGGTCATTCCTTTACTGTCCCCTTTCCCTGGGATGTCCGGAACGGGAGTTGTCAATTCCTATGGTACCACTACCTACTAACGAACGGCGTAGCTAATGTTAATGAATGTATTGTCCCATTTAACAAACCAAATGTCATACCAAAATGTAAGCATGTGATGAAATGAATCTGTACTAAGTATGCAACAAATGAACATACATAGCATGTGATGTGATGTGATGTAAAACAATGTACTAAGTATGAACTAAATGAACATACATAGCATAAAATGTCATGTAAAATGATGTACTAAGTATGCACGCTATATACATACATAGCATAAAATGTCAATGTAAAACGACGTACTATAATGTACTAACAAACATAGCAGGTATATGATATGAAAACAGGAAAGCAAGAAAGTAACAAGTAGGCACATGTGTTCCACCCCAAAACAGTTTGGAAAACAGTAAAAGAGGGGTCTATGTACTCACTTGAGATTGCTCAGTAGTCCTTGAGTAACAACCAAACAATGCTAGAGATCACGGAAATCAAACGGCACCTAATATAGGTAACTATGTTAAATAACCGGACCTAAATCGGAAGATTGGGTAGCATTAGGGTTTGTAAACCAAATGAGTGTAGGAACTCATATGATATGGTTTAACAAAGCCTACATACTAAATGAAACTTAACCTAAGTGTCTACGACCCATTACGACCCGTTTAGGTAGCTTATGCTACTTTAACGCGTCGTTCGCGTGAAACGCGTTCGGACCGCCTAACTAGTCCTATGACAAGTGTTATATGCCTAAGCATGTTACATAATCAGTTATGTGACAAAAGTTTAGGTTACATATGCTTAATTACCAATTATACATGAAAAGGGTATTCTGGTAATTTACCTAAGGCATATAAACTACCTATCATACAACTACTTAAACGATGTGACCATAGGGTATAACCTCGGAAGGTTATTCCCTACCTACTATGGTCACCTAATGTGTTTGGTCGGATCCTAATGATCGACCAAATGGGTCGAGTTCGAAGGTATAGGCGATTTATTAGATCGCCTACCCTACGACTCTAGACAACGTGGTAATCAGTGGGCATAGTCCCAAGGGACTATGACCAACGTGATTACACTCACGTTGCGAAGTTCAAACGAACTTCGCATTGACCATTACTGGTCAACGCTGAAAGTCAAACAAAGTTTGACTTTCTGACTCGAAAAGCAGTAAAAATAAGGAAAAGAACGAAAGAATACTAACCCAGGGTCCCCGAATGCTAATCCCGATTCGAGAATCTCAGGTATGAAACAATGGTTTCAACTTAGAGTTTCTAAAATCAGAATTCTAGTGCATTTGAAGTAATGGGGGGTGGGGTATTTATAGTATTCGGTCCACCGTTGAGATCGTTTCTTGGAAAAGGGGAAACGATCGAGGCCGTACACTTGTTGCAAGGTTATGGAAGCTAAATGTGATGCTTATCATCTGACTAAGCAAGTTAGAACATGTGGGTGAGAATCAAACATGTGCAAACAGCCTGTTTAAATACTCTGCATCTGGTCTGCAGACCCCTAGCGCACCGCTACGCTTAAAGTGTAGCGCACCGCTAGGCACTATTTCGGCAGAATTACACTTTTGGTCCCTGAACTGTATTTAGGCCATTTTCGACACGTTTAAGGCCCGTTAACCCCATTTCAAAGCTCTAAAATGAAGTTAAAGTATAGGGAACTTAAGACATGTTCAAAAATATCTCGGATGTCGGTTCGTTTGGCCGTACGAACGCGATGTTCGCTTAATTACGACGGAATGCGCATAAGCGCGAAAAACGAACCAAATGACGAAACGAATGGATTTTTCTTAAGGCGAACACTAAAATATAATATAGTCATGCTTATATCAATTTTTGGGTGTCCGGATGTATTCAGAACGTAAGTTATGCGCGAAAATGCAAACTTGTGCACTTTTTGACACTTTTAGTCCCTGAATGACCCAAAAGTTTATTTTAGCACACCGAACCCCTCAAAGCCTATTTCTAAGCTATATAAAGGATATTTAAGGTGTGTTTAACTTATGGTCATGTTCCGGAATGTCTGTTACAGTTCAAATTGGCATACTTTCGCAGTTTGTCAACTTTAGCCCCTGTAAGCGAATTAGCTTGTTTTTGCCATACCAAAGCCTTCAAAACTTATTTCTAAGTTATGTAAAGGTTATTTAAGGTATGTTAAGCCTATTTCACTATTCCGGAGTGTTCGTTGCATTAAACTGGTTATATTTACGCATTGGTGCGCGTATAACCTTCCAGAAAGTGATTTAGAGTTTGAAATTGAACAAGAATTGATATGTGCAAATGATACACATATTTTTACAAATACCAAGTATGAAATACAATATTTCATTGGTTTGGTACTTGTTTGATGGCCGTGAAGGCACAGGTGTTACATCTACGATTTGGAACGTTGTCAAGAAAAGGGTTGCTATGGAGAGTGTAAATGATGCATGGAATTCAATAATGGTATGGATAGAGCAGAATGCTAATTCAATAATGCTAATTCAATGATGGAGGCTAGTTCAAAGAATTTAGATCACATTGTGTGTAAACTAGTGGTTGCGGCTGCTACGTACTTCATCTGGAAAGAGAGGAATAACCGGCTCTTTTCGAACATTCAAAGAAGTGCAGATACAGTGGCACAGGTGATTCTTGATACAGTGCGACTTCGAATAATGGGATTCAAGATCGGAAGAGACATGAAGCAAAGGAAGCTCTTGGATAACTGGAAAATTTCGATGCAAAACATGGAGGAGGACCCGGGTTAAAGCGTGTCTAGTTGGGTCTGGTTGTATTATTGTGTGGCTTTGTCTTGTTGGGCTGTCTTTTTTGTTTTGGTTTTGGGCTATGTTTTGTTGGTTAGGTTTTCTTTGTCCTAGGCTTGGTATGTCAAGCCTAGTAGTGTGTGTCAAACTTTCTGTCGTACCCTGTTCGTTTATTCTTTTAAAAAATTCACCAGGGGTAACCCTTTACCCCAAAAAAAAAACTTAACTTTTGCCACTTAAACTGATTATGCAACATATTTAAACATGTTAGGGCATATAATACTTGTCATAGGGTTAGGCGTCTCGTACGCGCTTTTACGCGAACGACGCGTTGAAGTAGCGTAAGCTACCTTAATGGGTCATAACGGGTCGTAAGCACTTAGGATAGGTTCCGATTTAGAATGTAGGCTTTCTTAAACCATATCACATGAGTTCCAATACTCATTTGGTTTACAAGACCTCGTTCTACCCGATCTTCCGATTTAGGTGACGATTTATTAACTAGCGATCCGATTACTAGGTACTACTTGATTTCCTTGGTTTGCCTGAGCTTCGTTAAGTTCATTAGATCGAGGATACTTTCCAAATCAAAGTGAGTACATAGTTCCCCTATTTTACTATTTTCAATTGTTTTGGGGTGATTTATATGTGTTAAACGATTTCGATGCTTTCAACGATGATTTCAAAAACGAATACTATGGTTTATATTAAACAATAACGATTTCGATAATGTGAACGAACTTGTTGGACATATTTACATAACGAATGACATTCATTAGCTTTGACCGAGTCGACCAGTATTAGGTTATGGTACCATAGGATCTGACAAATCCCGTTATCGGACTGCACCCATGGTTATGTATGGGGGTTATGTGGGTAACGACTGAACCTGTTGATTGTTAACTTACCCTTTAGTGGTTTGTTAATACGAGTTGAACGATGGACGAGTTGCGAAGGTTTGAATGTTATAAGCGAGACGACCAAAAGTAGTTTTCACAATTAAAACGAGAACGATTTAAACGATTGAACGATTGAAACGATTAAACGATTTGAACGATTTAAACAATTTGAACGAGTTAAACGAATTGAGCGAACGATTGGTTTTTGGTTAGTGTTTAGATAACGGGACGGGTGTAATGTGATAAAAGCATGGTAGATATGCCGCTGGTACTTCTTATATATAAGTGCTTCTATCATATTACATTCCGTGGCGTTATTTAGTTCACTTAGATGAATGATTTTCAAACGAGACAAACAACAATGTTTACTAAACGATATAAACCATACGAGTTTTATTACGAGAACGATTTACGATTTGGTTACTTAAACAAATGTTTTGGGTTAAGATTCATGGTAACGAGATTTTATAAACTATAACCAACTTATTTTGAGCTGGTTATTCATTTTGCAATACAAACATTTTACAAAACAAGGTTTACTAATATCGATTAACGAAGTTGTATGAGTTATTTCAACATGTAAACGAGCCATGAATCTGACACTCACACAAAACCTATGTGCTCGCCGGCATTTCTTTGTTGACTTTATTTTTACATATGTTTCAGGTGGTGTTGAATGATGTTGATTGCTACTAGGATGCATGCTCACTTAGGACTGGACAAGGCCTTAGTGACTTAATAACGATGATAGACTATGTTTAACTTGTTTGTTCTATTTCAAAGACAACGTTTAATGTTTAACAATTCAATAAAACGAAACTTTTTGAATCCATGGTTGTGAAACAATAATTCTGTCGCTCCACTCCCCAACGTTTCCGCCACGGTTTTGTTGTTTTATGCGGTCGGGGTGTGACAGAAGAGTTGGTATCAGAGCCAATGGTTATAGGGAATTAGGTTATTAGTAATGCTTTGACCTAGACTATAACTTTTCTAGGACCCTAACGCGATTTTCTTGCGTTTAGATTTTAAAACAATTCCGTCACCCATCTTTAGGTGATAACCACAACGAGAACACAATAACAAATCCGTTTTAAAAATCGATCATCTATTCCTTGATGATTTATTATAAGGTTTTGAACCTTCAAAATCTCGTCAAAGTTTGGGTCTAGATAATGTGAACACGTGCAATCTGGAAGGGTGGATGCCTGTATCCTGAGTTTTCTGTCTAAGGCTAGAGTGTTCGTACAAATCCACATAATCGGACCAGTCATTCTTACCTGGGAACTCTTGGGGTGAGTGTCCACTTATAGGCTAAAGCATGTCTTCGCGATACATTATATTGACCCATTTACTTTAATTAGTCATTGTGTGTCATTTGTTTGTTCGAGGTAACGAACGAATGATCGCCTTCCTTATGTTTTATTGATGTTTTCAATACCTCTTCTGTTTATCCAATTGTCAATCTCACTCGTTTCTCATGTTTCCTTGTTCTTTTTAGAAAATGCCTCATCGACGAGATGCACAACCTCAAACTAACTCCGAAATCGCAGCCCTTGTCGCTCAGAAAATGGCTGCTGTGATTCCGAACCTAATTACTCAGATCAATCAAGCGAACAACAATAATAACAACAATGTTCAGTGCAGTTTTAAGACTTTCAATTCGGCTAAACCATAAAAGCTACTGGGTCTCAAGGAGCAACTCTGCTCCTACAATGGTTCGAGAGTCTGGAGAATACATTTAGACATGTTCAGTGTCCATATGAACGAAAGGTTGAGTTTGCATCCAGTGTTTTCGAGAAGCGTGCTCTTACATGGTGGAACAGTGTGATGCGTGATAGGGGTGCCGATGTGGCGATGGCCCAAACTTGGGAAGAGCTTCGAGCTCTCATGATGAAAGATTTCTGTCCCCCTCACGAAATTAGGGCTTTGGAACGAGAATTCGATGATCTAAAACAAGATGGGGGAGAACACCGTGCGTATACGGATCGTTATGAGGAGCTGAGTTTGTTGTGTCCTACTATGGTTACCCCGTTGGAAAAATCGATTGAGAGGTATACCGATGGTCTGCCTGATTCTGTGCAAGACATTGTAACTGGTAGTAATCCTACCACTGTCCGTCAGGCGATTGAATTGGCTGCAACTCTGACTGAGTCTCAAGTCAGAAAAGGTAAACTGACCCGCAAGAGTGATAAGAAGCAGTTAGCTGATACCGCCCAAGACAAAGGTAAGGGTAAGAAAAAGGGGGAATCATCGAGGAGATCGAGGAAGCGTAAGGCTTCCCAAAATTTTGCTGTTACTGCACAGAATGCTCAGAACCCACCAGCACAACCTCCTGCCAAGAAACCCTATGCTAGCACTGCACCTCATTGTACTCGGTGCAATGGTCATCATACTGCCCAACAAGCTTGTAAACAATGTACCACTTGTGGTAAACTTGGCCACACGGCCAACATTTGTCGATTGGTTCAGAATCAAGCTGCTCAGAATCCAGCACAGGCTCAGGGAAATGCTGTTAGATTCCCACCTGGCTCGTGTTATAATTGCGGAGAGATGGGTCACTTCTGCAACAACTTCCCAAAACTGGCGAACGTGAATGCCAACGCCAATGTTAATCCCGCTCGTGGACGAGCATACAATTTGAACGCTAACGAGGCACGGGCTGACAACGAGGTTGTTAATGGTACATTCCTTGTTAACCATCAACCTGCATCTGTTCTTTTCGATTCTGGTGCCGATAGAACTTTTGTATTATCATTTGAGCCTTTACTTGAGATGCCTAGAACTAAACTGAGGAAACCCTTATCTGTTGAAGTTGCTACTAGTAAACCTCTTGTACTTAACCAACTGGGGTAGCCCAGTTGGCCAGCCTCACCCCGCCTCTTCCCCGAGGTCACCGGTTTGATTCCTGGCACGCCCAACTGGAAGTGTGTCTAGGCTCTTCGCCGTGGGTAGTAACCGCCAGGCAGCTATGGGGCTAAGCTAGCTTGTGGAGTGAGTACACTCCAGCGGTTGGGAGTACCGTGCACCTAACCCCCCCCCCCCAACCTCTTGTACTTGATTCTGTTATTCGCGATTGTCAATTGAACCTCGATAACCATCTTTTTTCCTATTGACCTCACACCGATGCAACTTGGGAGTTTTGACATTATCGTTGGGATGGATTAGTTAACTAAGTTTCATGCTGAGGTGGTTTGTTTCGATAAGATTGTTCGTATTCCTCTTTCGTCTGGTGAAGTCTTAGAAGTTCGTGGCGAGAAACCTTCGAATGGTTTGAAACTCATGTCGTGTATGAAAGCCCAAAGTTATTTACGAAAAGGATATGTAGCATTTCTGGCACATGTCACCGGGGAGAAAGGCAAGAACAAGTGTATTCAAGATATTCCGATTGTTCGAGATTACCCAGAGGTGTTTCCTAATGAACTGCCTGGTTTGCCTCCAGTTCGTCAAGTCGAATTTCATATTGATCTTGTACCCAATGCCAACCCGATTGCGAAAGCACCTTATCGTCTTGCGCCGTCTGAGATGCAAGAGTTATCGAAACAGCTTCAAGAGTTATCTGACAAAGGATTCATCTGACCGAGTTATTCACCTTGGGGCGCTCCTATGACATGTGCAAGAGTTATCGATTATCGTGAGCTTAATAAGCTTACCATCAAGAATCGATATCCCCTACCATGAATCGATGATCTCTTTGATTAATTGCAAGGTGCTACATGTTTTTCCAAGATCGATCTGCGTTCTGGGTATCATCAGCTTCATGCATTCGAAGAAGATATTCCCAAAACTGCTTTCCGCACGAGATATGGGCACTACAAGTTCACTGTCATGCATTTTGGTTTGACGAATGCCCCAGCTATCTTCATGGACTTAATGAATAGGGTTTGTAAGCCTTATTTAGACAAGTTCATCATTGTGTTCATTGACGTCATTCTCATTTATTCGAAGTCTCGAGCTGATCACGAGCAACACCTTCGTCTAACGATGGAACTCCTGAAGAAGGAACAACTTTTTGCTAAGTTCTCCAAGTGTGAATTATGGCTTAAAGAAGTTCAATTCTTGGGTCATATAGTTAACGAGCAGGGTATTCATGTGGATCCTTCCAAAATAGCTGCTATTAAGAATTGGAATACACCTACGACACCCAGAGAAGTTCGTTCTTTTCTGGGTCTTGCTGGTTATTATCGACGGTTTATTTCGAACTTCTCGAAGATCGCGGTTCGTCTCACTGCCTTGACTCAGAAGAATAAGCCTTTTGAGTGGGGACCTAAACAAGAAGAAGCGTTCCAAACGCTGAAACGAAAACTATGTGATGCTCCTGTTCTATCTTTTCCAGATGGAAACGATGATTTTGTTGTCTATTGTGACGCGTCGAATCTAGGCCTTGGTTGTGTTCTCATGCAACGAGGCAAAGTTATAGATTATGCGTCAAGACAATTAAAGATCCACGAGAAGAACTACACGACTCATGATCTTGAGTTTGGAGCTGTGGTTTTTGCTCTCAAAATCTGGAGACACTATCTTTATGGCACGAAGTGTGTGGTTTTCACAGACCACAAAAGTCTCCAGCACATTCTAAATCAGAAGGAGCTAAACATGAGGCAACGACGCTGGGTTGAACTCTTGAACGATTACGACTGCGATATTCGCTACCATCCTGGTAAGGCGAATGCTGTAGCCGATGCGCTAAGTCGAAAGGAACAAGTCAAGCTTAATTTTGTTCGCACTCTATCCGATATTCAAACTCGTGTCTCTCAAGCTCAACGTACTTGTGTTTCACAAGATTTGATGGGTAAGGAATTACCACGTCAACTAGAGCTTAAACTCGAAACGAAGGACAATGGTTTATTCTATTTCAAGAATCGTTTGTGGATTCCGAAACAAGACGATCTTCGCACTTTGGTAATGGACGAATCTCATAAGTCTCGTTACTCTATCCATCTTGGTGCTGACAAAATGTACAAGGATCTTCGTACTCAGTACTGGTGGCCTGGTATGAAAAAGGATGTTGCCTTGTATGTATCGAAATGCCTAACTTGTCTTAAAGTCAAGGCTGAACATCAACGACCATCTGGTTTGCTTGTACAACCAGAGATACCGGTATGGAAGTGGGAGAACATTGCGATGGATCTTATATCTAGAGGTCATGATGCTATTTGGGTTATCATTGATCGATTAACGAAGTCAGCTCATTTTATACCGATTCGCGAGGATCTATCTGCGGATAAACTTGCCAAGATTTATGTTGATGAGATTGTATCTCGACATGGTGCTCCTTTGGATATCATATCTGATCGCGATGCTCGATTTTCATCTCATTTTTGGAAGACCATGCAATCTGCTATGGGAACTCAACTAAATCTAAGCACTGCTTATCATCCCCAAACAGATGGAAAATCCGAGAGGACGATACAAACTTTGGAGGATATGCTTAGAGCATGCGTGATAGACTTTGGTGGTAATTGGGATTCTCATCTTCCGTTGATCGAGTTCTCTTATAACGACAGTTATCATGCTAGCATTAATATGGCACCATTTGAAGCTTTATACGGTCGAAAATGTCATTCCCCTGTCTGTTGGAATGAGATCGGTGAAGCTCAGCTTGCTGGACCTGAGCTCATTCTGGAAACAACAGATAAAATAAAGAAAATTCGCGATAATCTTCTGACAGCAAGAAGCCGTCAAAAGAGTTATGCGGATATAACAACATAAACAAAAATCGCGTCGTTGTACTTTACCAATTCCTCGTGCCGTTCCGTCGAATAGGTTGAGTTAGTTGACTCGGATTGACTGAGTTGACCTATTAATCGAGTTGGCTCGATTTAACCTTGTTGACCGTGTTGACCCGAGCACCAAATCTGACCCGGACACCGAACCGCACAAAACCTGATGTCGTTGAGCATAACCAACCGAGCTGACTAGTCAACCCGACATGTTGACTGGGTTTGACTGAATCCGAAACTCCCAAAGATTACCCGAGCCAAACTGTGCCGAAGATGAACCTGAAACCAAATAACCACTTCCCCTGCCGTCGCCGTGGCTCCGGCGGCAAACGCCATCGTCGGCCACCACCTTCACGTCATTCACTCCTAAAACAACCACGAGCCAAGAAACATGTGACAACTGTGACCTGTAAACGATGTACGATGTAAAACAATAAAAATTATCAATAAAACGATGTGTTTTGGTGTTAATATTTGTGTATTTGTGTTTGATGATTTTACGATTTGATTCCAGTTCGATTTCAAGCTTTAAATCGCTTTCTGGAAAGTTATACGCAAACTGATGCGTAAACGTAATCAATTTAACGCGACAAACCCTCCGGAACAGTGACATAGGCTTAACATACCTTTAATAACCTTTACATAACTTAGAAATAAGTTTTGGATGGTTTGGTGTGTCGAAAACAAGTTTTTTGGGTAAAGGGTTACCCCGGTGATTCTATATATTCACAAAACAATAAAACAAGTAGTATGGACTGCCCATACTAGTTCTAACATAGGACATACCCCTATGATAGTAAACAAGCTAAACAGCAAACATCTAAATCACAATTCAAAACCCACTAGACAATGATCTAGAAAACAAAAACTTTAACAACAAACAGAGACACTAGCCACCATCGTCAAGCATCGAATCTTCATGAATATCCCACAACTCTAGAAAGTGTCTCACTCTATCCGTGTTCTTATACTTAGCTCCCATAAGTTTATACCGAACCGTCTGAAGAATCGTAGAGATAATCGCATCCGGAGGTCTCGTCTGATTTTTAAACAATCTAGCATTTCGCTCCTGCCAAATGAAATAAGCTGTTGCTGCCACTATGAGACGACTGGAATAATTGGAAGCTGATTTAGACGCACCTCTAGCTAGAAGCCAATTCGTGACATCTATCCACTTAGGGTCAACCGTACCCATATTCGCCTTATCCCTAACCGCACTCCATATTTGAGCAGAGAACTTACATTCAAAGAACAGATGATCATGGGAGTCATTATTCGCATAGCAAAGTAAGCAGCACATCATATTCATGTTCTTCCTTCTAGATAAATCCCACTGTAATATTTTATCCTGTGTCAAGAGCTTCCTGCGCATTATAAGCCACATAAGGAATGCATGTCGAGGGATGCATTGAGAGAACCATACCACTTTCACCCATTCCACTTCCGTGTCCCTAGATCTGATAGATTGCCACACACACGAAGATGAATGCTCACTTAAGTTGTCGCCATCCTTCCACAGAAATATGTCTCTTCTATTCGGATTAATCTGTAAGTTATCAAGCTGAATCAGGACCGGAAACATGTCTCGCCAAGCCGTCGGCCACCTCCAAGTACCATTCACCCTAATCTCATTGACCGAAGCATGAAGAGAGAATCCAGCGGAGGAAATAATCCTAGGAGTTATAAAAGTCGCCAACGGCCCACAATCACACCAACTATCATACCACGCATAAGTCATCCTACCATCACCTAGCTTAGACCAAACATGATGTCTGATTAACGGACGTAATTGAAGGATTTTCCTCCAGCTCCAGCAACAGACCGAAGGAACTCTACACTCCCAGAAATTAGAATTCCTTAACCTGTTAGAATAAATCCATTGAACCCAAAGAGAATCTCGCCTGGTAATGATGCTCCATACATGAGAAACCATGAGAGCTCTATTAACATCTTGAATCCTTCGCAAACCAAGGCCTCCTTCATATTTCGGCTGACATATTGAATTCCACGATACCTTTGTTTTTCCTCTTTGAAAAGACCCATCTTGAGACCACAAAAAATTCCTCATTCTGTTCTCTAGCTCCTTGATAACTCGAGCCGGAAGGATTAACACAGAAACCCAGAATATGTGCATAGAGGATAAAACAGATAATAAAAGTTGTAATCTACCAGCAAAAGATAGAAGCCGATTCTTCCAATTCATAATACGCTTCTCCAACCTTTCTATAAGAATACTACAATCTTTATATAGGAGCCTAGACGAAATCAAAGGAACTCCCAAATACCTGACCGGTAACTCTCCTTCGACAAAGGGAATAATTCCTAGGATAGCCAACTTGACATGCTGAGGAACATTGCAAAAGAAACTGGTACTCTTTTGAACATTTGGAATCAACCCAGACATACGTGTAAATTGAGAGAGAGCATTCATAATACATTTAGCCGAGTTCACATCTCCTCTAGCAAAAAGAAATAAGTCATCCGCAAAGCAAAGATTGATAATACGTTGGCGTTGACACTTGTTATGGAATCTGAAAGACGAATCTATAGAAGAGGCATGTTGTAAAATACACGTCAAAATTTCCATAACCAATGTGAATAAGTAAGGAGAAATCGGATCGCCTTGGCGTAAGCCACGTTTGCCCTTGAAGAAACCATGAACACTGCCATTCACACAAATAGAGTATGACGGAGTAGAAACACAAAGCATAATCCACTGTATCATCTTCTGGTTGAACCCGAAACCCAGTAACACATTCTCAAGAAAATTCCAATCAACAGTATCATAAGCTTTTTGGATATCAACTTTAAACGCACATCTTGGAGGGCCATAATCTCTGTTATAATTATGCATTAATTCCTGCGTAAGAAGAATGTTATCCGAAATTTTCCTACCCGGGACAAAAGCAGACTGATTGATACTGACAATCTCATTAGGGCCACCTTCAAGCGATCAGACACAATTTTGCTAATACACTTGTAAATAACATTGCAACAAGCAATAGGACGAAAATCCTTTACCGAAGCAGGGGTAGTCATTTTTGGCACAAGAACAATAAGTGTATGATTTAACTCCTGAAGTAACCGACCTGAATTAAAGAAATCCATAATAGCATTTGCAACATCAGTTCCCACAATCGCCCAAGAACTCTTGAAAAAAGCCGCTGTGTACCCATCAGGACCTGGGGCTTTATCATTACCGATGGAAAACATAGCTGATTTGATCTCCTCTACCGTGATAGGACGAATCATATTATCAGCAACATTCTGACTAAGACGATTCGTAAATACATCCGGCGATAGAGTCAAGGAAATATCACCTTCACATCCTAAAAAAGTCTCGTAATATTTGACAAATGCATTTGGAACGGACTCACCTTCACAGAAGATCCCATTATTATCAGTAATACCTTCAATTCGAGTTCTGTGGTTTCTAGCTTTAAGCGACATATGAAAAAATTTAGAATTAGAATCCCCCGCTCGCAGCCAAGCCACTTTCGACTTCTGCTTTAAAAATCGTTCCTCATCAAGACATGCTTCTTGAAATTCACGAGTAGCAGTAGCTTCCTCGCGTCTAGCATTTTCATTGAACGGATCTTTCTCTACCTCCTTTTGAATAGCATCTAGCTTCCCACGTAAGTCATCTACCTTTTTATGCAGGTTACCCTGTTTAAATAATAGAGACCTAAGAGGAGATTTTAGAGCACGAAGCTTTTTAACCAACCGAAACTGATGAACTCCCATGATGGATAGATCCCAATTACTCTTGACAATATCCAAAAAACAAGTTTATTCGATCGCAGGGACTATTTGTGTCACACTGCGAAACTATGCCGATTTGTACAGTAACGAACATTCCGAAACTTGATCATAAGCTAAACATACCTTAAATATCGTTTACATAGCTTAGAAATAGGCTTTGAGGGGTTTGGTATGCGAAAATAAACTTATTTGATCAATAGGGACTAAAAGCGTCAAAAAGTACATAAGTTTGCATTTTCGCACATATCTTACGTTCTGAACATATCCGGACATTCAAAAATTTTTGTAATCATTAAAATATTTTATTTTAGTGATTGGAATGCAAAAATACCATTCGTCGCGCAATTTGGATCGTTTTCGCGTCCGTTCGAGTTTTCGTCGTAATTAACCGAATAACGCGACAGTAGGACCAAACGAACCGACATCCGAGATGTTTTCAAGCATATTTCATGTTCCCTATACTTTAACTCCATTATGGAGCCTTGAAATTGGGTTAACAGGACTTAAACGTGTCGAAAATCAAGTTTTAAGCATGCAGGGACCTGTTCTGCCAATTTGGGAAACTTGGAACTGGCCTCCCCCGCGCCACACGCTAAGCCCAGGTAAACCTGGAGCACCACGCGACAGGGACCAAAACTCAGCAGTCCAGTTTCAGCAACTGGCTTGATTTCCAGGGTTATTTATGCAATTTTCTCAATACTATGGCCTGGTTTTAAGCTCCCATTGTATAAAATACCATGTTCCACAAGTGTAGGGTCAAGATTAAACCTTCTAAACACTTGGAATGATCTTGTTGATCCTAACTTACTATAAATAGAAATGGGTTCTTCACTTCATTCCTCACACTTGATTCAAATTCTGCTCTAAGTTGAAGTTTAACACTTCATACCTGAGTATTTTGAATCAATTCTTCTTTGCTTGGACCTTTTGTAAGCTTCTTTAATGCTTGTTTATGCTTTTCAAGTGTGAAAGTCAAACAGTGTTTGATTTCTGCTTTTGTCACACCCCCAAAATCCATACGCGGAGTATCACCGCTTGGAGGCGTGACTGACCAGGATCAAGCCACCAATCATATTGAACAATGTAATTAGTAAATGTAATTCAACCAAACAATATGAAAGGTGTTCAAAACAAAAGTATAGTATCAATGTTTAGCGGAAGCATAAATGTAAAACCCAACATAAGTAATAAGTTTGAAATGTCATAAGCGTTTAACATGGCATCCACGATCTATGTCCCACAACGACTGTGCCTCCCCGTGCAAGCTCCATGAGTACCTAACGACCTGCAAGGCATGTAACAACGAGTCAACAACAAAGTTGAGCGAGTTCACAGTTGGTTGTTTAGTTATAGTATTCGTTCGTAAATCATTTGTTCGCTTGTACCAGGTATCGTATGAATTCGTATCGCGGTCTCCCAGACATGTGTGCGAAGGTTAGTGGGGGTTTCCCATGTATCCTAGACTAGTTGTATTTGTATTTGTATCGCGGTCTCCCAGACATGTTTGCGAAGATTAGTATTCGTATCGCGGTCTCACAGACATGTTTGCGAAGATTAGTATTCGTATCGCGGTCTCACAGACATGTGTGCGAAGATTAGTGGGGGCTTCCCGTGTTTTACTAGTCTAGCTGTATCTATAGGTGTCCTACACCTAACGAGGTCAGTGGTACGTATTTCAATAGTGATGTAAGTACAAGTAATCATTCAATCCCATTCCCAACCCCAGGAATCCCATGCCTTGGTAAGAGTGTGAACTCACCTTGGTTTGCTCGGTATGCTAAACTATGTGCTCGCAAGTAATCAATCAAGTCCTATAGTACGCACGTATATACAATCAGTTTCGAGTTCGCAATGTTTCACATGTAATCTATGTTTAGACTTGCATAACAATGTGATTTACAACAATTTCCGAACACAAGGAACTCTAAATCGTCTATTAATCACATGAACATTTGTTTTCAGCTTTGCATTCATAGAGTTAACACAACCACAACTATTTAACCATGTATAATCGATTATTGGTTAGTTCACATTATTCACAACACTAATTTCAAAATCAACAAGCATGCAATAATCAGTTGTACTTGGCGCATATACTACTTGTACCTAGCAACAAATTTCCAAATAACACCCTCATATAGATTGAAACAGATAAGACAAAAGAAAACCAATTAATGTTCAATCAATCACATGGTCCATCATCTTCTCTCTCCTATACACATGCATCACAAATTTGTGCCTTGTGCACATATGGTTGTACGCTCCATACAATATCATATATTCATAAAAAGAAACCCAGATTCACTTATTCCAATCATGAATATCAATGTGATACAAAAGCATTTTCGTGAATATCAAAACCTTATCATTTTCATTCTAACAGTTAACGAGTATCAAGTGATTCAAGAAATCATTCACATTTGCAAAAACAAGAAAAACCCAGCTCATTCATCATCTTATTTTGATTGACCTGAAGCATTATTCCTATTATTCACGTGATGTCATACATGATTTACAACCAGATTCATATACACAATCAAACATGCATAAGATCATATAATACCACCTATCGCTACACACATGATCACATAATCTATCTCAACAACGACACGTAAATCATTCTAGTGATGGATGTGACATACTGACCGTATTCGAGAGAGAGAGATGGCGAACAATGAGAGTTTCGTCCCGGATGAAACTGTCGTCGAAGAGTGTGACACCTGTGTCACTGCGACCATCAAACAAATGCCAAACAAATGAAATATTGTATTTCATACTTGGGATTTGTAAAAATATGTGTATCGTTTGCACATATCAACTCTTGTTCGATTTCAAGCTCTAAATCGCCTTCTGGAAGGTTATACGCGCACTGATGCGTAAATATAACCAGTTTAATGCAACGAGCACTCCGGAATAGTGAAATAGGCTTAACATACCTTAAATAACCTTTACATAACTTAGAAATAAGTTTTGAAGGCTTTGGTATGGCAAAATCAAGTTAAATCGCTTACAGGGACTAAAGTTGACAAACTGCGAAAGTATGCCAATTTGAACTATAACAGACATTCCGGAACATGACCATAAGTTAAACATACCACAAATATCCTTTACATAGCTTAGAAATAGGCTTTGACGGGTTCGGTATGCTAAAATATACTTTTGGGACATTCAGGGACTAAAAGCGTCAAAAAGTGCACAAGTTTGCACTTTCGCGCATAACTTACGTTCTGAATACTTCCGGACATCCAAAAATTTATGTAAGCACTAAAATATTTTATTTTAGTGTTTGGCATAAGAAAAATCCATTCGTTGCGTCTTTTGGATCGTTTTTCGCGCTTATGCGCATTCCGTCGTAATTAAGCGAACATCGCGATCGTACGACCAAACGAACCGACATCCGACATATTTTTGAGCATGTTTCATGTCCACAATGTTTAGTCATCATTTTAGGGCCTTAAAGTTGGCTTAACGGGCCTTAAACATGCCGGGAATGGCTTAAACACACAACAGGGACCAAAACTGTCATTTCTGAAGGATGTTTGCTGATACATCGAATCTGGTCCATTCCACTTGTTGCAAATGGTTTTGGGGAATCTATGGGCTGGTTTTGATGTGCACATGGTTTTGGGCAATACCATGGGCTCACATGGTTTTGTAAAACCATTATCTTGAGGTGTATGGCCAAGATCAAAGCACGGTTTCCAAGAAACGATCTTAACGGTTCGGGAAATCCTATAAATACCCCACCCCCATTTGCTTCTAAACTCACTAGAATCTGATTTGAGAAGCTCTAAGTTGAAACCATTGTTTCATACCTGAGCTACTTGAATCACGATTAGCATTCGGGGACCCTTCGTAAGTATTCTTTCGTTCTTTTATTGCTTTTCGAGTCCGAAAGTCAAACTTTGTTTGACTTTCTGCGTTGACCAGTTTATGGTCAATGCGAAGTTCGTTTGAACTTCGCAACGTGATTGTAATCACGATGGTTATAGTCCTTTGGGACTATGCCTACTGATTACCACGTTGTCTAGGGTCGTAAGGGTAAGCGATCTAATAAATCGCTTATACCTTCGAACCCGACCCATTTGGTCGATCATTAGGATCCGACCAAACGCATTAGGTGACCATAGTATATAGGGAATAACCCTCCGAGGTTATACCTTATGGTCGCTTCGTTTAAGTAGTTGTATGATAGGTAGTTTATATGCCTTAGGTAAATTACCAAAATGCCCTTTTTACGCCAAAATTCATTTTAAGCATATGTAACATAACTTTTGGTATCTAAACTGATTCGGCAACAATATTAGACATGTTAAGGCATATTTTACTTGTCATAGGACTAGTTAGGCGGTCCGAACGCGTTTTACGCGAACGACGCGTTAAAGTAGCATAAGCTGCCTAAACGGGTCGTAATGGGTCATAAGCACGTATGTTAGGTTTCATTTAGTATGTAGGCTTTGTTAAACCATATGACACGAGTCTCTATACTCGTTTGGTTTACGAACCCTCATTCTATCAGATCTTCCGATTTAGGTCCGGTTTATTAATGTAGTTACCTATATTAGGTGCCGTTTGATATCCGCGATCTCTAGCATTGTTTGGTTGTTACTCAAGGACTACTAAGCAATCTCAAGTGAGTACATAGACCCCTCTTTTACTGTTTTCCAAACTGTTTTGGGGTGAAACACATGTGCCTACTTGTTACTTTCATGCTTTCCTGTTTTCACATCATATACTTCCTACGTTCATTAGTACATTATAGTACATGATTTCATTACATTTTATGCTATGTATGTCCATTGTGTGCATACTTAGTACATGGTTCTACATTACATTTCTGCTATGTATGTTAACTGATAGCATGCTAGCACATTGATTTACATGACTTTTCTGCTTTGTATACTTAGTTCATTTCTTATTCATCATATGCTTACATTTTGGTATGACATTTGGTTTGTTTAAACTATACTATACATTCATTAACACCGATCATGCCGCTCGGTAGTAGGTAGTGGTACCATAGGACTTGACAAATCCCATTCCTGAAATCTCAGGTTTGTTTGGACGTAAGGAATGACCGAATCCGAATACATATTCTTTTGATAACCCATTTTTACATGGTTATCCGACTGTCTCAAGGCTTGGATGTATGAATTTTCACAATACCGCATAAATGTCTAATATCAGTATAGCATACATTTACTACACAAAACATAACTTTGATTTAAACCAAGTTTTACTTCAATACTTTGTTTTGTGCATTTCACCTATGGTTTAATTGATGCATTTCACTAGCCATACATATCATTTTGGTTACACATTACATGATTTACATTTGACAAATAAACATTTTCAACATTGGTTATACGTTGCATGATTTACATCTTGACATAAACATTTTGGTATATTATTCAATACATTTGACTATTGGTTTAAACATAGACATCTTACATTGGTGGTTTGGTTTGATTAAGTGATTAAGTAACGATGCGTGTGTAATATGATACAAGCATGGTGGATACGCCGCTGGTACTTCCTATATATAAGTGTTTGTATGGTATTACATATCGTAGCGTTATTTGAATCATTTCAGTTCGAGACATATAACATTTTATACAAATAACATACTTTTCACAAGACATTGATTTACAAACAACTTATCTTATACAAACTCATTTTACAATGGTTATTCATTTAACCATACATTATTCTCTTATTTATACATATCATCTGATCTTATCGTTTTTCAAATGATTTACAAAACAAAGAAAATTACAAGGTTCATGACTAAACATTTTCTCAAACATAAGTCATGAAACCTATTTTCACAAAACCTATGTATCTCACAGGCATTTTTATGCTGACGTACCTATTTTCACATGTGTTTCAGGATATGATGCATAGGATTTATCAAGATACACTTAGGCGGACTTGGGCTTTAGTGACAATAAAAGATGCAAGACTAGTTAATTATGTTGTATTTCCTTGTTTGTTAAGACCTTGTAACACTTTTAATCAATAAAACGAAACTTCAATTGCCATGGATTTGAAACAATTAATTCTGTTACAACACTCCCCGACATTTCCGCCACGTTTTGTATGTTCTACGTGGTCGGGGTGTGACAAAGAGAGCCTAGGGTTTCTGGTTTAAGTCAGACGGTTATAAAAGTCATATCATCACCTATAGTTGGGCCGTGAACTGTTCTGGGCCACAGCCCATAAGTTGTTTTCGGCAGTTAGGAGTGGACGAAAACCCACTAAAGTGTTTTCGGACATTAAGGGAGGCTTAGAGTTGCATGCTATGTACATATTTACGAAATATGTTGGGAGTTCAATTGCAATATTGATGAGTTTAGATGGCATCATGATCCTAGGGATTAATAATGAGGGAAATAAATGTCTTGCACAAGATGTCAGAGCATGAGTAAGGTCACGTGAAGCATCAAAAGGTTGTTAAAATTCTAAATGTAATCATCTGATCATGTGCTTGTAGAAATCGA
Organism: Helianthus tuberosus; assembly: GCA_030545235.1. Lineage (NCBI taxonomy): Eukaryota > Viridiplantae > Streptophyta > Magnoliopsida > Asterales > Asteraceae > Helianthus > Helianthus tuberosus. The sequence goes on along the minus strand of CM060403.1, from coordinate 53,720,055 downwards.
GATAGTGGGTCGGCTATTATGAATTAGGGATTGATATACTAAATTATAACACACAAATTAACACAAAGCAATTTATTACTATACACATATATAATGCACACCAAATATCTCATATTAATCACAATACGATTTAACAGTTGTGAAACAAACAAGTCGTTTTAACAAACACTTAAACAATTAACGCGCAATTAATGCGAAGATGGAATCTTGGAAACTCGAGTTGTCACAGCTTTGACCTTGAATTGGTCAACACAAAGTTCGTTCGAACTTTGCAACGTGAGCGTAATCACGATGGTTATAGTCCGTTGTGACTATACCTACTGATTACCACGTTGATTAGTCGAAGTGACGAGTCAAAGTTTCGGTCAAAATACGTGTTTATGCGTATTTTGCGACGAAGCTATTTTCGGGTATCAAAACACTTTGTTTTGATATCAAACCTGTTTTCTAACTTAGTTAAACATGTTTTAGCATGTTTAACTCGTCACTTTTAGTATACTGCTTGTTTAGGGTCGTAAGTCAAGCGGTCTAAACCACCGCTTAGACTTTCGAACCCGACCCATTTGGTCGATCCTTAGGATCCGACCAAGCATAATATGTGACCATAGTTGTATAGGGAATAACCTTCTGAGGTTATACCTTATGGTCACTTAGTTTAATTAGTTGTATGATAGGTAGTTTATATGCCTTAGGAAAATGACCAAAATGCCCTTTTTATGCATAATTGGTATTTAAGCATATGTAACTTAACTTTTTCCACTTAAACTGATTATGCAACATATTTAAACAAGTTAGGGTATATAATACTTGTCATAGGACTAGTTAGGCGTCTCGAACGCGCTTTTGCGCGAACGACGTGTTGAAGTAGCGTAAGCTACCTTAATGGGTCATATCGGGTCGTAAGCACTTAGGATAGGTTCCGATTTAGAATGTAGGCTTTGTTAAACCATATCACATGAGTTCCAATACTCATTTGGTTTACAAGACCTCGTTCTACCCGATCTTCTGATTTAGGTGTCGATTTATTAACTAGCGATCTGATTACTAGGTACTACTTGATTTCCTTGGTTTGCCTGAGCTTCGTTAAGTTCATTAGATCGAGGATACTTTCCAAATCAAAGTGAGTACATAGTTCCCCTATTTTACTGTTTTCAATTGTTTTGGGCTGATTCATATGTGTTAAACGATTTCGATGCTTTCAACGATGATTTCAAAAACGAATACTATGGTTTATATTAAACAATAACGATTTCGATAATGTGAACGAACTTGTTAGACGTATTTACATAACGAATGACATTCATTAGCTTTGGCTGAGCCGACCAGTATTAGGGTATGGTACCATAGGATCTGACAAATCCCGCTATCGGACTGCACCCATGGTTATGTATGGGGGTTATGTGGGTAACGACTGAACCTGTTGATTGTTAACTTACCCTTTGGTGGTTTGTTAATATGAGTTGAATGATGGATGAGTTGCGAAGGTTTGAATGTTATAAGCGAGACGACCAAAAGTAGTTTTCACAATTAAAACGAGAACGATTTAAAAGATTGAACGATTTTGAACGATTGAAACGATTAAACGATTTAAACAATTTGAACGAGTTAAACGAATTGAACGAACGATAGGTTTTTGGTTAGTGTTTAGATAACGGGACGGGTGTAATGTGATAAAAGCATGGTAGATACGCCGCTGGTACTTCTTATATATAAGTGCTTCTATCATATTACATTCCGTGGCGTTATTTAGTTCACTTGGACGAACGATTTTCAAATGAGACAAGCAACGATGTTTACTAAACGATATAAACCATACGAGTTTTATTACGAGAACGATTTACGATTTGGTTACTTAAACAAATGTTTTGGGTTAAGATTCATGGCAACTGTTACACCCCAATCGCGTAATACAATAACACGCGGCGGTTACCCAAAAAAAAAAATATCGGGGAGTCACGTTACAAATTGCTCACAACTACTGGTACTAAATTGTTTCAAAATCATTAACATCGTTTTACAAACAAAGAATACATGAAATTGTTCTTTTTTTAGAAGTCTAAGGCCCGAATGCAGTCCTATGCGTTGCATGCTTGAAACAGACGAAAACCTGAAACATATGCGAAAAACAGTCAGCATAAAAATGTTGGCGAATACATAGGTTTTATTAGCCAAATAAATGGCAAAACATTTGGTATTACAATACTTTAACAACTACGAGAGCTGTTAATTAAAAATAAATCTTGAAGCCAACGAATGGCAAAAATTTAGTATTGCATTACAAAATCTTAATTGTGAAAACTCGTGACAAAATAGGTTTGTATATGGCAATATGATTATTACTAAGTCATTTTATGCCTTATATCGTAGTCTCGATTAAACCATTGTAAAAACTTGTTATTGTGTTATTAGGAATCCAATCAAGGATTAATAATAACTGTTTTGAAATAATTCGAAACTTATGTAAGTATTATAAAATTCAAATCAATGAGTTATGATAATACTTCAGATATCTTCCTAAGAATCTAACATATAAAAATATGGGAGATTCTACGAAGATTTTGATAATCAAACATTGAAACAATCATACACAAAATCCTAAAGTGATCCTGATAATGCTACAAGAATAATAAAATAAGAACACTTATATATAGGAAGTACCAGCGGCGTATCCACCATATTCTTATTTTATTACACTCGTTTCATTATCTAAATCACAACTACCACATAAACACATAATCGTCAACTTGTTCCACCTCGTAACCATCCATTAAAGTACACAATGAATCCAAACAAGGGCTTTTTTTTTTGGGTAAAGGGTTACCCCGGTAAATTTTATATCAACAAACACACAAACCAAGTGAGAAGCAAAAACACTTCTCAGTTCTCTCAGAAGACATGCCAACCGAGAGTAAACACGTTACAAGCAAACAAAAGAAAACACCAACAAAGTACACCAGTCAAAGCAAAGACTCGACAAACAAGCAAACTAGCCGTTATCACCATCCACAAGTAGTAAACCCCTAGGAAGCGCCCACTCACGAAGAAGACGTTCCATTTGCATAGAATTCTTGAATCTCATCGTTTGAAGCTTTAAAAGAACTGTCGAAAGAATCACCTCCACGAGCTGTATCTTATTCCTTCTTTTAGCCGTGAAAAGTCTACGGTTTCTTTCATCCCATACAAAGTATGCCGCCGTACTAACCACAAGTTTTGCAATGACATGAGAGGCCTTCTTCGAGTTTGAAATGCCCAACAGGTAGTCAAATATAGCATGCCACTGATTGGAGATAGCACCCATATCCGCTTTCTGTTTCACACCTTCCCAAATATCTGCCGCATAGCCACACTCGAAAAACAAATGTTCATGAGAGTCAGGACCGGTTTGACACAAAGAGCAACACATAAGATTGAAATTAGTATTCCCAGATGAGTTCCATGTGCGCATAATATCTTGAGGCTTCAGTTTTTTTGTTAACTATAAGCCACATAATAAACGAGTGTCTAGGAATCGCTTGTGAGAACCACACCACCTTCGCCCATTGCACCTCAATCTGAGCGGTTCGAACATCCTCCCAAACCGAAGCTGTACTAAATTCCCCCTGCGTACCCACTCTAGATTTCCATACCAGCTTATCACTTGTATTTTCATTCAATATAATCTGCCATAGGTTTGCTAAAACCGGGAAACGCTCAACCCACCTAGTCGGCCATCTCCATTCACCATGCATAAGAATCTCCGCTAATTTAGTGTTCATGTTGAACCCCGCATTAGCAATCAACCTTGGAGTAACAATATAGCTAATCGGACAAACATCATCCCATTTATCGAACCAAACCAACGTATTAGATCCATTACCTTCCTCGGTCTAAATATGGTTCCGTAACATTGGTCGCAAGCTTAGCATCTTTCTCCAACTCCATGTCAAATTACCCTTAACTGGAATGTCCCAAAACGATCTATTTTGAAGACGATAAGAGTGAATCCATTTAACCCAAAGCGATTCACGATGAGTTAACAAACTCCAAACATTAAAGCGCTATTCATATCTCCCACTCTACGAATACCCAACCCACCTTCATTCCTTGGCACACAAACTGACTTCCATTTAACTTTGGCTTTCCCTTTTATGATATCCCCTTGAGCCCACAAGAACCGTTTCATTCTGTCTTCTAACTCTTTAATAATCCGTTTCGGCAAAATAAACACTGAAGCCCAATAAATATGTAACGAAGAAAGAACCGAACAGATTAATTGTAATCTACCTGCAAACGACAAGCATTTGGTTTTCCAATATGAGATTCTAGCATCCATTCTTTCAACAAGTTGCTTACAATCTTTGTACTGAAGACGAGTGGAAATAAGCGGCACACCAAGATATCTCACCGGCAAGAATCCTTTGTTTAATCGGGTCCATAACATTACCAAAAAAGACAGTACTTTTAGCCATGCTAGGAACTAGACCCGACATATTCTTAAACTGATCCAAAGCATCCATAATGATTTTCGCTGATCTATTATCCCCCCTAGCAAACAGAAACAAGTCATCCGCAAAGCACAAGTTGATAATTTTCTGCTTTTCACACTTAGTGTCAAACCTGAATTCATTCGAAGCTTCAGCATTTTTATGTAGGATCAACCTAAGGACTTCCATCACAATCGTAAACAGATAAGGGGACATAGGGTCTCCCTGCCGCAAACCCCTTTTCCCTTTAAAAAAACCATATAAATTACCGTTAATAGCCAAAGAGAATGATGTCGAAGCAACACACGCCATCACCCACTTTACCATTTTAACATGGAATCCGAAACCCACCAGAATCTTCTTTAAAAAGCTCCAATCCACCGTGTCATAAGCTTTCTGAATATCGACTTTAAAAGCACACCGCGGAGGACCAACTTTACGATGATAGTTATGCATCAATTCTTGAGTTAAAAGAATATTATCAGAAATTTTCCTCCCCGGGACGAAAGCAGACTGATTAATACTCACAATATCACCTAAGCCTTCCTTAATGCGATTAGCAGTTATCTTACTAATGCATTTATATAAGGTGTTGCAACAAGAGATAGGCCGATAGTCCGTAATTAACATTGCGGTAGTAACTTTAGGGATCAACGATAATATTGTATGATTCAACTGTTGAAGAAGTTGACCATTACGGAAAAAATCCTTCACGGCTCCACAAACATCATTCCCAATAATATTCCAACTCTTTTTAAAGAAGACCGAGGTGTAACCATCTGGACCGGGAGCCTTATTACCCGCTATGGAGAACATCGCTCCTTTAATCTCTTCATCCGTAACATCACGGACCATACCATAAGCTTTATCAGCAGACAAGACATTATGAAATAAATCCGGAGTTGGGTCAATAGTAATCGTACCAGTGCTTCCAAAGAACCGAGTATAATGGTCCACCATAGCATTAGGAACATCACCTCCTTCAAACAAAATACCCTCCGCATTTCGAATCGAAAAAATCCTACTTCGATGATTTTTACCTTTGACGACATTATGGAAAAATTTCGTATTCGAGTCACCCAACTCGAGCCAATCCACTTTTGAATTTTTTTGTAAAAATGCAGCTTCGTCCCGAACTGCATCCATGTACTCTCTAATAAGATCATCATGCTGAGTTTTCAAGTCTACATTCAATGGATTCTCATCCATCGCCGTCTGACACTCCTCCAGCTTATTCCGAGTCAGTTTTACCTTATCATGTAAATTCCCTTGTTGCATTAGAAGCTTTCGTAAAAGAGTCTTAAGGGCCTTCAGTTTCTGAACTACTTGAAACATCGAATACCCTTGCATCTCAACATCCCACACTTTTTTAACCTCCTCCAAAAAAACCTTGTTTCTCCGCCAACAAGTTAACGAATTTGAAAGGCTTTGGCTTATCCCTAGTGATATTTGGTAAAGAAAGAATACATGGGGCATGATCTGATATACGGTACGGGTGAAAAGTCGCCGCGACCGTTGGAAATACATCAATAAATGGCGTATTCCCCATAATTCTATCAATTTTTTTGAACACAGCGCCTTTTTTCTGCTTGTTCGTCCAAGTGTAATGCAATCCAGAACCGTTAATATCAAATACCTCAATATTATTCACACACTCCTTGAACTCCATCATCCCAACACTACTAGATGACGAATTCGTTAACGAGTCTTCTAAAAACAAAGAAGAGTTCAAATCTCCCATTATAACCCATGGATTATCCTTCATAAACGAGTGATGGATACCCAAATCAAGCCACAGTTTTCTTCGATTCTTTTTTTTTTTTTGGGTAAAGGGTTACCCTGGTGATTTTATATATTCACAAACTAACAAAACAAGTAGTAAGGTAACATCCTTACTAGTTCAAACATGGGACATACCCCCATGAAAGTAAAACAAAATAAACAACTAAAAGTAAACCAAAACAACCACTAGACAAATTATCTAGACTAAAAGGACGCCAGAGCTATACGAACTCAACCATTATCCATTACTAAATCAGCTCCATGAATATCCCACTTCTCCAGTAACTCCTGAACTCTCGCAGTGTTCTTGAATCTGAGGCCCATCAATTTATATCTGACGCTTTCTAATACAGCCTGACATAGGGTATCCGGTGGTCTAGCGTGGTTCCTGAACAACCGATTATTCCTTTCCTGCCAAATAGTGTAAGCCAGCGCCGCAACTAACAATCTACCAACCATATTTTTTGCTGATTTTGAACGTGAATGAATACCAAGCCAGTCAAGAATAGCACTCCACTTTGAATCTACTTTCTCCATACCAGCTTTAGAACGAACCATTTCCCAAACTTGCGTGGAAAGCTTGCACTCAAAAAATAAATGGTCATGCGAGTCAAAATTCTCATAACACAACAGGCAACACATCAAGCGTTTCTCGTAGGGATTTAAACAGGAGAAAAAAATGATGTTTTGTTCGATTATCTATGCTGCAAACTATTATGTTTCTCGTAGGGATTTATGGAGCCAGCTCTCGTTACATAAAGCGTTGGTCCGTGACGCTCCTTGGGCCATGCTTGGTGATTTTAACTCTGCTTTGAACCTGGAGGATAAATCTATGGGTTGTTCTTCTGTTTCGGCTAGTATGAGGGAGTTTCAGGATTGTGTTGCTGATATAGAGATGCTAGACGTGAATCGTTCGGGCATCCACTTTACGTGGAGCCAAAAACCAAAGAAGGGGATTGGGTTAATGAAAAAAATCGATAGAATCATGGGGAATTCGCAGTTCATAACTATGTTTCCGAATGCTGTGGCGTTGTTTCAGCCGGCTAGGTTATCGGATCATTGTTCGTGTGTGTTGAAAATTCAGGAACCTGGGAATCTAAAGCACAAGTCTTTCAAATTTGCTAATTTCTTGGTTCATAAGCCGGAGTTTCTAGACATCGTTAAGCGAAGGTGGGATACGTGTATTAATGGGGTGTTTCAGTTTTCTGTCGTAAAGAAGCTTAGGATGTTAAAGGCCCCTCTTCGAGTCTTACTGTTTCAACAAGGAAATTTGCATAGTAAAGTTCAAGACTTGCGTGTTAAATTGGATGGGATTCAGCGTAGTATTGATAATGATCCGTCTTCTGCGTTACTTCGAGAAGAGGAAATTAATACCCGTCATGATTATCAGGAAGCTCTTTTAGATGAAGAGCGTTTTTTGAAACAAAAGTCAAAAGTGGATTGGTTGGCGGCTGGGGATATGAATTCCGCGTTTTTTCACTCGTCTCTTAAAAATAAAGTTCATCATAGTCGTATAAATGTCATTCGTGATACTAGTGGCAAGGTGTATGAGGATGATTTGGTTCACGTAGCGTTTGTTAATCACTATGAGAAATTTTTGGGTGGCACTGAAGACTCGTCTCTTATGCCAGCTCCAGACTTATTCACCAAGTCGTTGGATTTGAATGTAGCGGCTCATATGGTCCGTCCGGTCACTTCAGAAGAGGTTAAGAAGGCTATGTTTTCGATTGGTTCAGATAAAGCTCCTGGCCCAGATGGTTTCACTGCGGGTTTCTTTAAGGGTGCCTGGCCTATTGTGGGTAGTGAAGTGACGAAGGCTGTTATTGATTTTTTCTCTACCGGTAAGCTTCTTCGGGAATTAAACCATACGCTTATAGTGCTGCTTCCTAAGGCTTCCTCCCCGACAATGGTTACTGATTATCGTCCTATTGCTTGTTGCAATGTTTTTTATAAATGCATTAGCAAGATTATAGCTGATAGAATTAAAGTGGTTTTGGATGACCTCGTTAGTATAAACCAATCAGCTTTCGTGCCTGATCGAAGAATCTCTGATAACATTCTGTTAACCCAAGAGTTGATGCATAATTATCATCGTAACATCGGCCCTCCTAAATGTGCTTTCAAAGTTGATATTCAGAAGGCTTATGACACTGTTGATTGGAAGTTTCTCAAAAGTATTTTACTTGGTTTCGGGTTTCATCACAATATGGTTCACTGGATTATGCTTTGTGTCTCCACTACAACGTTCTCGATTTGTGTTAATGGGGAGGTTCATGGTTATTTTAAGGGTAGTCGTGGGCTTAGACAGGGTGACCCGGTCTCTCCTTACTTATTCACCCTTGTCATGGAAGTTCTAACGGCCATTTTACATCATGCGGTAAGGATTGACTCTTCTTTTAAATTTCATAACAAGTGTGAACGCCAACAAATTATCAACCTTTGTTTCGCGGATGACTTGTTTATTTTCTCGAAAGGTGAGATTGCTTCGGCTAGATGCATTATGAAGTCGCTTGATTCTTTTGCTAAAATGTCCGGCTTGTTTCCAAGTGTTCAGAAGAGTACAGTTTATTTTTCGAATGTGCCATCTTATGTGAAGACTGCTATTTTGAACCTTATGCCTTTTAATGAAGGTTGTTTGCCGGTGAAATATTTGGGTGTGCCTCTTATATCCTCGCGGCTTCTTTACAAAGATTGTCAAATCTTGGTGGAGAAGCTGGAAAAACGTATTATGCATTGGAGGAATAAGTTACTTTCTTTTGCAGGCAGGTTGCAACTTATTGTCTCTGTTTTGTCTTCGTTACATATCTACTGGTCGTCAGTTTTTATGTTGCCGAACCGAGTGATCGTTAACTTGGAGGCTTTGATGCGGAATTTTTTATGGTCCCAAGATAGTGCTTTTCAGAAAGGTCGTGCTAAAGTTTCGTGGAAAACGGTTTGTGTTCCTAAGCATGAGGGTGGTTTAGGGATTCGTCGAATAGGAGACGTTAATATTGCTCTTATGGCTACGCATAGTTGGAGTATCCTTACGAACCGTCGGTCTTTGTGGGTTGAGTGGGTTCACGCGTACAGGTTAAGAGGCAAAAGCTTTTGGGCTTGCAAGGTTCCGTCTACTTGCTGTTGGTCTTGGAGAAAAATTCTTCAGCTACGTCCTTTTATGAGAAACTTTATATGGTCCGAAATTGGTAATGGCTTAGACACCTCTGCTTGGTTTGATACTTGGAGCGAATTAGGGCCTCTCGTGCAGATTTTCTCTCCTCGGCTTATCGCTAATGCGGGGTTTGACATGAACTCTAAAGTGTCCGATGTTTATTCTGATAACTTATGGAGGTGGCCAGATGCGTGGAGGGATATTTACCCGGTTCTAAATCAGCTTGATCGGTTGTCATTGGATCCGAACAAGTCTGATAAACTTTTGTGGCGACATGGTGATGATAAACTTGAGTTTTCCTCTACTCGCGCTTGGGATTCGGTAAGGCATCAGGAAGAACAGGTTAATTGGTGTAGTATTGTGTGGTTTTCACAGTGCATCCCGCGTCATGGTTTTTTAATGTGGCTGATCATGAGACGGAAGCTGCTTACTCAAGACAAAATATTGAGCTGGGATTTTTCGCGAAGAAAGAACATGAACATGATGTGTTGTTTATTATGTTATGAGGATCACGACTCTCATCATCACCTATTCTTTGAATGTAAGTTTTCGACTCAAGTGTGGGTTATGGTTAGGCATAAGGTTGGCATGGATTTGGTTCAGCCGAAGTGGGATGAAGTTGTTAAGTGGTTGCGTGATCGTGCCAAGTCGAAATCCGTTAATGACTATGTTGCAAGACTGTTAGTGGCGGCTAGTGCTTATTTCATTTGGCAGGAGCGTAACGCTAGATTATTCAAGAATCAATTGCGGCCTCCGGAAACTATTAGTGAACTTATTACTCAACAAGTGCGTTATAAACTGATGGGAGCGAAGCTGAAGGATTGTGCTAATGTTCGAAGGTTGCTTGGGGATTGGGAGATCAAGGGGTCTGAATTGCAATATGATGGCAGCTGATTAACGATTAATATATGTGTTAGTTTGTCTAGAAAGTGGTTATCTAGTGGCGTTTCTGTTTAGTGGTTGTTTTTGTTTTGGTTTGTTTTTTCTGGTTGTACTGTCATAGGGCATGTCCTATGACTGAACTAGTGTAGGCTCTCTACACTACTTGTGTTTTTTGGTTGTGAATATATAAAATCACCGGGGTAACCCTTTACCCAAAAAAAAAAGTTCATGTTGTTACACCGTGTATGATTCCATTGCAAGATTTTGTCTTGAGTTAATAACTTACGTCGCACAATCAGCCACATCAGAAATGCATGTCGAGGAATACATTGAGAAAACCAAATAATTGTAGCCCAATCCACCTCCTGCTCCCTTGTACGAACGGAATCCCAAACTCCAGTAGAAGAGTGCTCGGCCACATTATCCCCATCTTTCCAGAGAAGACGATCTTGAGCATTTAAATCCCTTTGCATGTGATCAAGCTGAATAAGAACTGGAAACATATCTCTCCAAGCAACCGGCCAAAGCCAAGAACCATTAGAATATATATCCGCAACTGTGGCATTGAGGGAGAATTCCTCTCGAGTTATGACTCTCGGAGACAAGAACATACATAACGGACCAATATTACTCCATGTGTCAAACCAAGCTGAAGTATTTCTGCCATCTCCAAGCTTAGACCAAACATGTTGACGAATCAAAGGCCGAAGCTGAACAATCTTCCTCCAGCTCCAACAACAACTAGTCAGAACCTTGTGATCCCAAAAATTCTGTCCTTTTAATCGATAAGAGTGGATCCAAGCAACCCATAAAGATTGACGATTACTTAGAATACTCCAAATATGCGAAACCTGAGCTTTATTAATATCAGCTATCCGACGAATACCCAAACCCCCTTCACACTTCGGCACACAAACAGATTTCCAAGAAACTTTCGCCCTACCTCGCTTAGAAGAAGATTGAGCCCACAGAAAATTCCGCATTTTAGCTTCCAATTCCTTGACCACTCTAGCTGGTAGAATAAAAACCGAAGACCAGTACACATGAAGAGCTGAGAGAACCGAGATAATTAGTTGAAGTCTACCAGCGAACGACAACATTTCTTCGATTCTTATATAGGTTATCAGCATAAATAAACGAACAAAAGACTGTTTTTTGATCAAGCTTGAAAATAACCTGAGTATGCATAGCTTGCTCAGACTGGCTTAACACCATAACGTAAACAACATTGGCATCCCATCCTACCATAATACGAGTACCTTTTTGGCAGCATCCCGAGTTAGTCGCCCAGCTCCAAGTTCGACACACCTTCCTACAGACATTCGAAACATTGGAAGCATCCACATGGGTCTCCATAATAGCACACACCTGCAAATGATTTTCCTTAGCAACCTGGCGAACCTCCATTTGTTTCAGGGGTCGGTTCAAACCCCTTATATTCCATGCTGCTATACTACCCATTAACACCTTGCCTCTCCGAGTGTGCTTGCACCCTCAGATCCTTTCTGCTCCATCTTTTTATCTAAGTAATTCGGGATTTCAGCTAATAATTCATCGACCTGAACCCCATCATCAATGACCTCATCAACCCCTCCAATCCTCCTTGACCTTTTGGTTTAGCATGGCTCCTTTGTTTACGATTCAAGTTTTCCGACTGACCATACCCATCATTCTCTCTAAGAACCTCAAACGGATTTGAGACTTGAACCCTAGACGACAAAGTACTCACGACCCTTCAACCTTTTTTTTAACAACCGGCCGATATACCAACTTTTGTTTTTGCGAGTTTAAGTGAACACCCTGCTGCCCAGCTTTTTTATTTTTACCTTTTATTTCCTGGAAATCATCATTCTTTTTGTTAGCATCATCCGTTCCCACTGGCTTCGGTTTCTTAGGACACGTATTGTCATCATGCCCAAAGACATAACATGTAGAGCATCTAAGCGGTTCCCAATCATATTCAACTTTCACCTCGGCTGTAGAGTACCCATTTCCTTCCATGGACGGTATAGCAACCTTCACGCTACGTTTCAATTCTTTTCCTGCATGAACTTCTATTAATGCCCGCGCAAAGCTACTTCTACCCAATGATTCTGAACACATCGAAGCAGTGTACGAGTCCACCATCTTTGGAACCCCTAGCTTTGAAGCTAACAAACTCAATCCATCTTCTGTAAAAGCTGGCAAAGGCACATCATGCATTTTAACCCAAACAGGGATCTCAGTAATTTCTTCCTTCATTACATTAGCCGACGATGACGATTGCTTCAGAATGATAGGGATATTCCTAATCATCCATGGTCCATCCTCCATTAACTGTTCCATTCCCTGCTTAGTCTTAAACTTGAAAAAGAAAAATCCCTTAGCATTCATCATCATTCTGGATAAGCCGTACTTGGCCCAGTTATGCTTCACAAAATAATCGACCACAGGATAAGCTAACCTCTTACCCAAAAAATATCCATACAACGTATTCGCAAACCGATCATGTACTTCTTTAACAGAAGATACAGGTATAACAACATCTACTCCATCCATAGTATCCTTATCTACCATTGGCCTAAAATTGATTTTTGGACCCTCCTTTTGAGCCTGAACGACTTTGGCAAAAGACATAGGTTTAACCGTACCACTAGTCCCTCCAACCGATGACTTAGGGTTTGCATGAACATATGTAGACTTAGGGTTTGCATGAAAATCCAAGTTAACAGGAGAAGAGATTGCCTCTAAGCCATCGAGAACTGATGGATTATTCGTGGAATGCATACCTCTTCTTGGCATTAGTGGGTTCCCTTCGATGTTAGTAATTCGTAATCCGATGCCACGCACAGGGGCCGTACCCGGTGTTGTATCATATTCCTCATTCCCCATATCAGATTTGTTATTACCTCCTGTCTCGTTACTCATATACGGATATCCATCATCATCATCTTGTTCGACTCTCTCCATTATCACGTACACTTCACAACCATGCAACTACACACCTTTCAAACCAGCAATCCAAGAACAGATCAAAAGAAACCCTAATTCCTTAAACCCTAGAATCAATCTTCAATCCTTAAAAAAAGAAACCCTAATGCTCTCTCCTAGCTAGGCGATTCTGGCTCCTCCCTGCAATCCTGGATTTTGGTTCATAATCTGGTGTATAACAGTCTGAGATTAGAAATCTGATTGTTCAGATTGCTATATCGAACTCGTTAGCATTGGACTTCGGATTAATTCTAGGGTTTTCTTGTCCAGATCTTCAATCGCCGCCTTAATATGTGCTTCAATCAGGTTGTATAGATCGATTGTTCTACTTGTTTTAACATGATTTCTATACGATTTTGGTAGTAGTATGGACTAGGGTTTTTCGCTAGATTAGGGTTTTCTGTTCTTTTTCTTGCTGTTTGGTTTTCTGGTTTTCAGTTTCGTCGTGCATGGTGTGTTGTTTCTTTGCTGATAGTGAGAGTTGAGTTTACTAGTATGGATGAACGTAAGAAACCTGCTGTTAACAATCAGGGGGATCAGGGAAAGCTTCCATTGCAGTTCAAGGGTTTGTCTAGTCGGGGTTTGAATATTGATGGTTTCACATCTTGCCCTCGCCGAGGTACAGTGATTTCGGATCAACCTGATCATAAGATGTTTAATGTTATTGATGAGCTATCCAAGATTACGGTACCGGTCTCTGTGGAAAATAAGCAATCTGATTCTTTGGGCTTGCAAAATAGTTTAGATGGAGTAGGAGGTCTTCATGGAAGTCAGCAGGAACGTGGAAGCACATCAGCATCAAAATCTTATGCTGATTCTGTTATTGCGGAAAAGACCAATAAGGTTAATTTTCGCTCCCTTACTAGTGCAACTGTTCATGAGGGGTGTGATGTAGTGTTGCCGAGGGAGTCAGTTCGGGCGGTGCAAGACAAACTGGCTAACACGTTTTATGGGTATTTTTTGGGTGATCGGTTGGCTTTTCCTGTGGTAGAATATTTTGAGAGGATTAACTGGAAACAATTTGGCCTACAAAAATCTATGATGAATGCAAACGGCTTTTTCTTCTTCAAGTTTAATGATGAAGTAGGTATGCTCAATGCTCTGAAAGGGGGCCCTTGGATTATTAGATCTCAACCTCTCATTTTAAATGAGTGGAAACCTACGATTAAGCTGGAAAAAAAGGAGGTAAAGAAGATTCAAGTTTGGGTGAAAATCCATGAAGTTCCACTTGCGGCTTATACCGAAGATGGACTTAGCTTAGTGGCGACAACTATTGGTGATCCTAAGATGCTAGACACGTATACTACGGCTATGTGTAATGAAGTTTGGGGTAGAAGTAGTTATGCCCGGGCGTTGATTGAAATTTCTGCTGATAATGAATTGAAAGAAGAGATTACTATAGCTATTCCAGAACCAGAGGGGGAGGGGTTTGTAAAAGAGACTATGTATGTTGAGTATGAATGGAGTCCCCATCGATGTGCTTCTTGTTGTGTTTTTGGTCATTCGAATGAGTCTTGTCCGAAGCAACCTAAGAAGATAGGTAAGCCCATTAATGATAGTCAATATCGGAACAACATGACTCAACCCCGTTCGGTTAAGAAACAGCCTGTTATTGATGAGGATGGATACATTGGGGTATATGGTAAAAAGGCGGCTAAAAAGAATGGGATCCAAGTTAATAAGCAGAAGTCGAAATTTGAATATAGGCCTGTCATGCCTAAGCCGAAGGGTGAGATCAAAGAAAAGAAAACCGTGAATAGGTTTGAATCTACTAATCCGTTTGAAGTGCTGAATAAAGTGAATACAGAAGATAGGGATGGGAGCAAAAAGATAGGGGATGATGATGGGTATGAAGAATCAGATGATGATGAAGTAACTGATTTATAATGAAACGAATGATTTTCTTCTTAATGGTACTCAGAAGCCGACCAACAATACGGGGCCGAGCACTCCTAGCCAAGTAGTTTCTGATGATTAGTCTTGCAGCATGGAATATAAGGGGGTTGAACCGCCCTCTGAAACAAATGGAGGTTCGGCAGATTGTTAAAGAGAGTAATCTGAGTTTTTGTGCTATTTTAGAGTCTCATGTTGATGTGGGTAACCTTAATAAAGTTTGTAAGTCTGTCTTTCGTAATTGGGATTGGACTTCTAATGGAGGCATATGTGATAAGGGTACTAGGATTATTATCGGCTGGAATCCGAATGTGTTTGATGTTATGGTTCTGAATCAATCTTCGCAGGTTATGCATATTCAGATTAGATTTAAAAGTGACAAGAAGATGATGTTTTGCTCGATAGTCTACGCGGCTAACTATTATGTTACTAGAAGAGAATTATGGCAACAACTTTCGATGCATAAGGTGTTGGTTGGTAATCAGCCGTGGATAATCATGGGTGATTTTAACTCAGCTCTTAATAGTGAAGACAACTCCATGGGAGCTTCTTCTATCTCGGCTGGTATGAGAGAGTTTCAGAATTGTGTTGACGATATAGAGGTTTTTGATATCAACCGATCAGGTCTTCACTTTACATGGAATCAAAAACCTAAGGAGGGAGTTGGATTGCTTAAGAAAATTGATAGAGTGTTGGGGAATACTCAGTTTGTGGTTGAGTATCCTAGTTCGGTTGCTTATTTTCACCCGTACAGGTTGTCGGATCACTGCCCGTGCATTCTTAAAATACCTAAAGCGGAGGTCCGTAAACGTAAATCTTTCAAATTCGCTAATTTTCTGATTCACAAACCTGAATTTTTGGATATTGTGAAACGGTCTTGGGAGTTGAATGTTGATGGTGTGCACCAGTTCCGGGTTGTAAAGAAGCTCAGGTTGCTTAAGGGCCCGCTTAGAGGCCTTCTTTTTAAACAGGGGAATTTGCATCGGAAGGTTAATGAGCTTCGAGCTAAATTGGATGGTTTACAAAGTCTTATAGATGCTGACCCGTATAATGTAGACTTACGAGCTGAAGAATCCTCCATTACACATGATTATCAGGAAGCTACATTGGATGAGGAACGATTTATCAAGCAAAAATCAAAGGTGGATTGGTTACAAGCTGGTGATATGAACACGGCATTTTTTCATTCGTCTCTTAAAACTAGGAATCATCGTAGTAGAATTGATGTCATAAAGGATTCGAGTGGAGTTTTGTATGAAGGTGAAAACGTGCATTTGCCTCTAGTGCATCACTATGAAAATTTTTTGGGGTGTCAGGGTGATATTTCACTCGTTCCTTCGCCTGAACTTTTTGGTAATTCATTGGATCCTGTAGTTGCTTCCCATATGGTTCGTCAGGTTACGGCTGATGAAGTTCGTAAGGCTATGTTTTTGATTGGAAATGACAAAGCTCCAGGGCCAGACGGGTACTCTTCGGCTTTCTTCAACGGTGCTTGGTCGGTCATCGGGGAAGATGTGTCGAATGCTGTTATTGACTTCTTTTCCTCTGGTAAGCTGTTGCGTGAATTAAATCATACTCTAGTTGTCCTAGTGCCGAAAATTGCTACCCCTTCTAGTGTTACATACTACCGTCCTATAGCATGTTGCAATGTTTTGTACAAGTGTATTAGCAAGATTCTGGCGGATCGTCTTAAAGTGGCGCTGAATATGCTTGTTAATGTTAATCAGTCGGCTTTTGTCCCGGGTCGGAAAATTTCGGATAATATTTTACTCACTCAGGAGCTCATGCACAACTATCATAGAAACGTCGGCCCCCCGAGGTGTGCGTTTAAAGTAGACATTCAGAAAGCTTATGATACTGTTGATTGGAGATTCTTAAGGAGTGTGTTGCTGGGGTTTGGTTTTGATATCAAGATGGTGGATTGGGTTATGACTTGTGTCTCAACGCCATCTTACTCTATCTGTGTTAATGGCAATGTTCATGGTTATTTCAGAGGTAAACGGGGGTTACGGCAAGGAGATCCAATATCTCCTTATCTGTTTACGATGGTTATGGAGATTCTAACGGGTATCCTTCATCATGAAACTAGGATGGATTCATCATTCAGATTTCATAACAGATGCGAGAAGCAACAGATTATTAATCTTTGTTTTGCAGATGATCTTTTTATGTTTGCTAGAGGAGATGTCGGCTCAGTGAAGTGTATTATGGCGGCTCTCTCTAAATTCACCAATATGTCTGGATTGGTCCCTAGTGTTCAAAAGAGCACGGTTTTCTTTTGTAATGTTCCCCAACAGGTGAAGAATGCTATTCTTAATGTTATGCCTTTTGTGGAAGGCTCCCTCCCAGTTAGATATTTGGGAGTTCCTCTTATCTCTACACGGCTGTTATATAAAGATTGTGGTGTCCTTGTTGAAAGACTAGAGAATCGTATTTCGAACTGGAAGAACAAGCTGCTTTCTTTTGCGGGGCGGTTACAGCTTATCTTGGCGGTCCTCTCTTCTATGCACATTTACTGGTCGTCAGAATTTATTTTACCATCTCGGGTGACTCATGATCTTGAAGCTAGAATGCGTAATTTTTTATGGAGTCAAGATAGCTCGTATCAAAAAGGGAGGGCAAAGGTTTCATGGAATTCTATTTACACTCCCAAATATGAAGGAGGTTTGGGGATTAGACGTATAGGTGATGTGAATAAAGCGCTTATGGCAAATCATGTTTGGAGCGTTATTACTAAACGGAAGTCGCTTTGGGTTGAGTGGGTGCATGACTACAAATTAAAAGGTAAGAGTTTCTGGATAGTTAAGATTCCTACCAACTGTTGTTGGAGCTGGAGAAAACTTCTCCAACTCCGGCCGATGATAAGAAACTATTTGTGGACTTCGCTTGGGGATGGGAGATCAATGTCGGCTTGGTATGATATTTGGAGTGTGTTAGGCCCGCTAGGTAATATGTTGTCGCCCAGAACGATTACGAATGCTGGGTTTACACTGGAAGATTCTGTTGCGGATATTTATTCAGAGGATGGTTGGCAATGGCCCACGGCTTGGAGGGATTTGTTTCCTGTGCTTATTCAGTTAGATCAGATCCAACCGGTTGCTGGTAAACGAGATATCATTCAGTGGCGGGTGGGTGATAATGTCAATGAGGTCTCGGCTTCAAGTATTTGGGATTCTATTCGGTATAGAGAGCAGGAGGTCGAATGGAGTAAAGTAGTCTGGTTCGCTCATTGCATCCCGAGACACTCTTTCTTATTGTGGCTGATTATGAGGAAGAAGTTACTCACTCAAGATGTTATTCTTAGCTGGGATTTCTCGAGGAGAAAAAACATGAATATGATGTGCTGTTTACTTTGTTATGAGAATCATGATTCGCATACACATCTTTTCTTTGAATGCAAATTCTCTACACAGGTTTGGAATATGGTTTGGATTAAAGCTGGTATGGATAATGTTAGTCCAAAGTGGGATGATATTGTTTCTTGGTTGATGGTCAGAACTCGTTCTAAGCTAGCAGCTGATTATGTTAGTAGACTTTTGGTGGCGGCTAGTGCTTACTTCATATGGCAGGAACGTAATTCTAGACTTTTTAAAAATCAGTTGAGACCTCCGGAGCAAGTTTATGAGGCGATTGTCAAGACTGTTCGATACAAACTTATGGGAGTGAAGATGAAGCAGACGGATAGAGTTCGAAAGCTTCTAGGAGAATGGGAGATTGTAGTTAGTCACAAAGATGAAGCGGCCGGTTGATTAGTTTTTATTTCGTATTCTAGAGTTTAGTCTAGTTGTGTTTTTTGATAGATTGGGCTTGTGTGGTTTTCATTTTGTTTACTTTCATGAGGCGTGTCTCATGATTGAACTAGTGTAGGCTTTCTACGCTACTTGTTTTATTTGGTTGCGAATATATAGATTCACCGGGGTAACCCCTTTACCCAAAAAAAAAAAAAAAAAATCTTCAATCCTTAACTGATTAGAAAGGCGTTATCAATCTAGCTAAATTAAACTTAGTTAACCGCAATCAATAACAGCCAATATAATTAATCAGGATTTCGAACAGAATTCCAAGGCGGCGATTAGCAAAAACAGGAACCCTAATTTCTAAACGGTCACTATTGCTAACAAGTTCGTTATAGAATTTTGATAAATCAAAGCTCTAATCACAGACTGTTATGCAAAAGATCACAAAGAAAAGCTAGGGTTTCATGGAGAACCAGAAATTACCCAAGGAGAGAGAGAAAAGAGTTTATAATCCAAACAAGGGCTTCAATATTAGTACTCTAAACATCCCATATACGTCTAACTATGAAGATAGATAGATACTATAGGGATTCTAGGTTCTGTCACATTGTCTAATCAAACATGCATTAAAGTACACAATGAATCCAAACATGGACTCCAATATTAGTACTCTAAACATCCCATATAAGTCTAACTATGAGGATAGATAGATACTACAGGGATCCTGGGTTCTGTCATATTGAATTATTGAATCAAAACAATCCTAAATCCTAATGATGATTCGGGATAACGCCACGAAAGGTAATACAATAAGCACACTTATATATAGGAAGTACCAGCGGCGTATCCACCATATGCTTATTGTATTATCTAGTTTCGTTATCTAAATCACCAACAAACTACACAAAAACCAACCATCGAGTTGTAAAGTACTTCTTAAAAATCTCACTATGAAGATAGGAAGATCTAAGACTGTACTTCAAATATCCTACATGAATCTAACTATGAAGATAGGTAGATTACTTAAGGATAAAACATTGCATTTGCATAATCGGAATAATACACATAAATGCACTTAGTGAACACACATATGCCATACATTTTGAAAACAGATCGATTACACATATGAATCACCCCTCTTTAAGTTTGACTCAAAGGCGGGTTTGGATCAAGTCCTTCAGGATGGGCCGTGGCTTATAAGAAATATCCCGATATTTCTGAAATACTGGTCTCCGAACACTGAACTTAAAAAAAGAGGAACTTAAAAAGATTCCAGTGTGGGTTAAAATGCATGATGTTCCATTGGCAGCATACACTGAGGACGGCTTAAGTCTGATTGCATCAAAGATAGGAATTCCAAAGGTGCTTGATAATGAAACATCTAAAATGTGTACCGGTTCTTGGGGTAGGAGTGGTTTTGCTAGAGCAATTATAGAATTGGATGCTGAGAAGGAAACTAAAGATAGTATTATGATTGCTATTCCGAATGTAGAGGATGGAGGGTTTTTGAAGAGCAACATAAGAGTAGAGTATGAGTGGAAGCCGCCTCGATGTAATACGTGTAATGTTTTTGGTCACCAAACTGAGGAATGTCCGAAAATAAGTACTGAAAAGGTGGATGTAGAGAACAAAGGGAAGAATCAAGTTGATGACCAAGGATTTAGATATGGTAATAACGGGAAGAAAGGTTCAAAACATCAATATCATGTTAAGGAAAAGCGAAAAATGATGTACAGGCCAAAAAGGATGAATGATAAGCAGGACCCGAATAAACCCAGCTCCTCTAAAGGCCCGACTATTGAAACTAAAAACACGTTCAGTGCTTTGAATGAGGTTCAGGATGACGATGAGTCGGATGTGGAAGAAGTTCGGCTTGCTACGGATGATGGGATGCAGAACTTTATGAAAGGAGATTTTGTAGCCAACACAGGTGCAAGCACACCTGCTGAGAAGGTTACTAATGGTTAGTCTAGCATCATGGAATGTTAGGGGGTTGAACCGCCCTCTCAAACAAAAGGAGGTTCAAAAGTTTCTGAAAGAGAATGGGGTTCAGGTGGTTGCCATCTTGGAATCGCATGTAAAGGTTGCAAATTTGGATAAAGTTTGTAAAAATGTGTTTAGAACTTGGGACTGGACTTCGAATGGTATGATGAGCTCGAAAGGTACTAGAATAATTTTGGGTTGGAATATGGATAATGTTGATGTTATGGTTATTGATGCTAATAGTCAGGTGATTCATACTCAACTTATGTTAAAATGTGACAAAAAGATGATTTATGCCTCATTTGTTTATGCTAGTAATTGTTAAAAAGAAAGAAGACAGCTTTGGGATTCCATGAAAATGCATAAAGGCCTGGTCAAAACAGTCCATGGGTTATTTTAGGCGATTTCAATGTTGCTCTAAATTTAGAAGATAAGTACATGGGGAGCTCTACAATTAATACTGCGATGAATGACTTTAAGGAGTGTGTCGAGTTTATGGAAGTCTTTGATGTCAATGCAAATGGTATTCACTACACATGGAATCAGCGATCTAAAAAGGGAGTGGGGATTCGGAAAAAGCTGGACAGAATCATGTCGAATGTCCACTTTGCTGATGTTTATTCGGAAGTTCATGCATCTTTTCTTCCTTATGGTGTGTCCGACCATTGTCCGTGTGTTTTAAAGTTGCCGAGTAGTTACCGACCCAAACCAAAACCCTTCAAGTTTACTACTATGCTGGTTCACAAGAAGGAGTTTGGGGATATTGTAAAAGGTGGGTGGGAAGTTGTGGTGGATGGTGTTCCGATGTTTCGAGTTGTGAAAAAGCTATAATGTTTAAAACATGCGTTTAGATCTCTTATGCAAAAGCAAGGGAACATTCACAAAAAGGTTCTTGACCTTAAAAAGGAGCTGGATTCTCTTCAAGGTAGTTTGGACGTTGACCCAAATAATAACCAATTAAGAGATGCTGAATCGGAGTGTTTGAAAAAATACCAAGAAGCTTCTCTTGATGAAGAGAGATTTTTGAAACAAAAAGCAAAGCAAAAATGGTTGGAGGTGGGAGATGCAAATACGGACTATTTCCATAATGTTGTTAAATGCCGTAACCATATTAACAAAATACACTCTATTAAAGATGTTGCGGTTAATCAGCATGATTGGGAAGGGGTGGCGAATGCTTTAGTTGATCATTTCAGAGCTTTTCTTGGTAATGAAGGGGATGTTAGAAAGAAGTTGGACCAGAGTATTTTCTCTACAAGGATTAGTAATCAGGTCGCTGATCACATGAGTAGACGAGTCACACATGAAGAGGTTAAGGGTGCTATTTTTCCATTAATGAGAACAAGGCTCCTGGCCCGGATGGTTACACGTCTGAGTTTTTTAAGAAATCATGGGATATCATTGGTAATGAGGTTACTATAGCTGTTCTCGATTTCTTTGAATCGGGTAGGTTTTTTTTTTTGGGTAAAGGGTTACCCCGGTGATTCTATATATTCACAACCAACGAAACATAAGTAGTGTAGGGAAGTCTACACTAGTTCAATCATGAGACATGCCCCATGAAAGTAAACCAGAAAAAACCAAAAAAACACAAAAACAACCAACTAAGGAAAAACAACTAGACAAGAACTCTAGACATAAAGACCAATAACACAACTAATCAGCCCCCATCGTCATCTTTTTCTTTCGTATGGATCTCCCATTCTTCCAGAAGCTTGCGCACCCTAACGGTATCCTTCAGCTTTGCTCCCATCAACTTGTATCGCACTGTTTTCATGATTACATCACTAACCGTCTCAGGAGGTCTCAACTGATTTTTAAATAACCTGGCATTCCTCTCTTGCCAAATACTGTACGCAGCAGCCGCTACAAGAATTTTAGCAACATAAGAATCAACCCTCCTTTGATGAGCACGAGCACAAAGCCAGTTAACAATCTCCGTCCATTTCGACGAAACAGTATTCATCCCCACCCTATTTCTAATAGTAAGCCACACTTGAGATGAGTACTTGCATTCAAAAAACAAGTGCGGGTGAGAATCAAAGTTCTCATAACACAATAAACAGCACATCATGTTCATGTTTTTTCTCCGAGACAAATCCCATTTCAGAATTTTATCTTGCGTAAGAAGCTTACCTTTCATAATCAACCACATCATGAAGGCGTGTCTCGGAATACACTGGCCGAACCACACAACGTTACACCAATCGACTTCCGGCCCTCTATGCCGAACCGAGTGCCATACCCCAGAAGACGAGAACTCATTAAGATCACCACCATCTTTCCATAATAATCTGTCAACTTTTAAGGGATCCAACTGAACTTGATCAATCTGAATAAGAACAGGGAAGAGATCCCTCCGAGCCGTAGGCCACACCCAAGCACCATTAGAGTAAACATCGGCCACGGAGTCATCCAACCTAAAATCTGCGTCCGTGATAGTTCTGGGCGACACAAAATCGCCAAGAGGCCCCAAGTCACTCCAATTATCGAACCAGGCCGAAGTATTCGCACCATTCCCTAACTCCGACCAAATATGCTTCCTAATCAAAGGCCGCAACTGAGTGAGTTTTCGCCAAGACCAACAGCTATTCGAAGGCGTTTTGCTGACCCAGAAGTTCTTATCTTTTAACCGATACGAATAAACCCATTCAACCCATAGAGAGTCACGCTTGGAGACAATACTCCAAATATGAGACGACATCAGAGCTTTGTTCATATCCCCAATTCGTCTAATACCCAAACCCCCTTCATACTTAGGCGTACAAACCGAATTCCAAGAAACTTTAGATTTACCTTTGCTGAACGAAGAATCCTGAGACCATAAGAAATTTCTCATTTTAGCTTCTAACTCCTGAATAATCCGAGCTGGCAAGATAAAAACCGAGGACCAATAAATATGCATAGAAGAAAGCACTGAAATAATAAGTTGAAGCCTTCCCGCAAATGATAATAGTTTGTTCCTCCAATGCATAATACGTTTTTCTAATCTTTCCACAAGCACACGACAATCATTGTAACCAAGCCAAGCCGAAATCAGGGGCACCCCCAAGTATTTCACGGGTAACTTTCCTTCCGAAAAAGGCATAATATCCAGAATAGCTTGTTTGACATGATCCTTAACATTACAAAAGAAAACCGTACTTTTCTGGTTACTAGGCACTAACCCCGACATCTTAGTGAACTTCGAGAGAGAAGACATAATACAATTAGCCGAATTCACTTCCCCTCTAGCGAAAAGAAATAAGTCATCCGCAAAACAAAGATTAATAATCTGCTGCCTTTCACATCTGTTATGGAACTTAAAAAAAGAGTCAATTCGAACTGAATGATGAAGAATACCAGTTAAGACCTCCATAACGAGAGTAAATAAATATGGGGACATTGGATCTCCTTGCCTTAGCCCACGATTACCCTTGAAAAAACCATGCACCGTGCCATTAACACAGACCGAAAATGAGGTAGTCGACACACAAGTCATAATCCACCCCACCATCTTACTGTTAAAGCCAAAACCAATCAGAACACTTTTAAGAAACCTCCAATCGACAGTATCATAAGCTTTCTGAATATCTACTTTAAAAGCACATCTTGGAGGACCCACGTCTCTGTGATAATTATGCATTAACTCTTGGGTTAAAAGAATATTATCCGAAATCTTTCGTCCAGGAACAAAAGCAGATTGGTTTATGCTGACGATGTCATTTAGAGCCCCTTTAATTCTGTCTGCAACAATCTTACTAATGCATTTGTAAACGACATTACAACAAGCAATCGGACGAAAATCAGTAACAAGCTGTAACAACCTTGATTTTCAAACATGTGCTTGTTGATGCACAAATAGCAGTTGTCATATATTGAGATGTAATTTGTTTGATTCATTGCTTTGTTTTATGCTCTTACATGATATACCGGCTCGAACACGTGAATATTTGCATTTTTATTGAGTTCCGTGCTTATAAACAAGGCTACATTAATTACAAGGGCCTAACGTGTCATTTTGTGAAAGTATAAGTTAAAGGACTCCTTTTGTCATTCCCTGAAACTTGTTTAAAATGTTTGATATTTAATCCGTATTTTAAAACCGCCACTATTTTACAAAATATAAAGTTCGGGGACTAAGTTGTCATTTTTGAAACTTAAATGTTCGGGTTAAAAATGTAAATTTGTAAAACATAAAGTTTAGGGTCCTTTATGACATTTTTGAAACTTGTTTTATAAATAAAAATATAAGTTTTTAAAACTTTTAAAAGTTTAGGGTCTAAAATGCAAATTTGGAAACTTATATTTTTATAAAATAAATAAACATGTATTTTTGAAATTAAAGTCCAAGGACCATTGGGTCATTTTATCAAACTTGTAGTCTAGGGACTATACATGCCATTTTTGAAACTATTTTCAGTTAAAAACTCTAACCGGGTTAAAAATTATAAAAGGATTTCAAATTTAGAAACTAACTCAGTTAACTTTTCCAGTTAACAAGTCCAGGGACCATTCTTGACGTTTTCAAAATGGATTTAACCGAAATAATTAACTCAGTTAAACCTTTTATAAAGGAAACATGTATTAATCACTAACTCCGTTAGACTTTTGAGTTAACAGTTGAGGGACCTGTTATAACTTAACAGAAACATCAGGGACTGATTATGAAACTTCCATTCAAACCGGTTTTACACCGTTTGTATCGCCGGAAGTCGATCCAATCCGCAAACAGACAATGCACAATGATCAACGTATATTCCTGCTTGTTCTCCTCGACACCCTGAATCGTCCAAACACCTCAATTGTACCTAAACATGCAATATTGTCCTCGAAACCGGAAATTGTTTTTAAAATTTTAAGTGGAATCTGATTTGGATTTATTCGATTGTTTTTGAATCAATTGAGGTTGTTATAACATTCCTGCAACCTTCACGAACCCACTGCACCTCTCAAATTTCATAAACACTACGTAATTCTTCACTGGTTCATCTCTGTTTCTTCGCCGGAAGTCGAGCTTGCGGGAATTAGCCGGAAGCACATCCTGGTCGATACCGGATCCCTTTTCTTCGACATTTCGGTATATTATCACCTGTTCATTGTTTCTGTAAATTTAATTTAGTTTTGGTTCATGCTTGATGGGGTAATTGAACGGGTTGACTTTCTGTTGACCGGATATTGGGGAAGATGATGATTTCTTTTATATTTTAATTTCTATTTTAATCAGTTTACAAATTTATTCATATTAATTCAATATTAAATCTATAAAATCCGAAATTTTTATCATATATCCCTTACATATTGGTGTATTTAATAAAAATATAAAACCTTTAAAAGTTTTTATAAATCTATTTTATTTTAATTAAACACTGTTCTGACTTTAAATATTTATATTAATTCAAATTTTTGGAAATTATTTATGAAATTTTTATGTTAATTATATTGAACAGTATACTTTGTAAAACTAAATTTTTATAAAATATTTGAAACTGTTTTAATATTTTTATAATTAAAACAGTTAAATCTTCTGTTTTATAGAATTAATTGTATTAATTTAATTATTCTGAGTTGTAAATTATTTCCAAAACTATTTTTATATTATTATGCATGTTATATTGAGATTATTAAAAATCAGAAACCATGTTTAATTACCTTGCATGTTATTTTTAGATAATAAACTTTATAAAATCAGTTTTTGTGCAATTATGCTTTTAATTCCAGAATATTATGTAAAATTAATTAAAGGCCATAATATTTATTTTAAATCTGTATTATTGCATTTCAATATTTAAAAATATTATTTCAAAATTTTCTGCTTTAAAAAGAATTATTTAGGTAATTATTTACACAATTATCCAGCTATTTCATTTTAACAAATAATTAAACTGTTTATTTAAAACATATTTATTTTCTGCCATGATAATTATTTTTAATCTGATTTATACTTGGTATATAATTAAAATGTCATTTTTAATTATTCTGCCCTAAATTAATTATTAGATAATTAATTTTTATAATTATCATATTATTCTGAAATTTCATATGTTTTGATAATACAGAAAATAATTTATACATTCCGTAATTAAACTTGGACTTTTGAATTATATTTTAAACTCTTAAATTATACAAACTGTTTACATAATTTTTATAAGATATATACATGCATATATATATATATATAAACTTAAAGTATAACTATTTATTAATATAACTGGGCACATTAGAAAAGAAAACCGTACTCAGGAAAACCCTAATTCTCTCTCCTAGCATGGCGATTCTTGTTCTTCTTGCAAGCTTAGATTTTTCTTCGTGATCTGGTGTATAACAGTCTGATTATTAGAGATCTGATTTATCAGAACTCTATTTCGAACTCGTTAGCACTTGAAATCGGATTAAAACTAGGTTTTTCTTTTCGGTTCTTATCAATCGCTGCCTGATTCTGTGTTATCGATCAGGTTGGATAGATCTATTGTTTTATCGGTCCTTCTGGTTAGGCAGAAACCTAGAATAAACAAGAACTCTATCCGATTCTGCAAGATACACGGCCTAGGGTTTTGCTAGTTTAGGGTTTTCCATATTCTGTGTTTTTTGGTCTTCTGGTTTTTTGGTCTTCGTCTTTGGGCTGCATGGTGTGTTCTATTTTTGTTTAAAGCGAGAGTTGTTTGTGCTGGGATGGATGAACGTAAGAAAGATGGGGAAAATAACCAAGGTGATCGAGGTAAGCCGCCATTACCATACCGAGGTATTGCAAGCCGAATCGTCAATATTGATGGTAACACTGCACTCCCTAGGCGGGGTATTGTAATAAATGAGCCTAAACCGATTAATATTATTGATGAACTCAATAAGTTTACGGTGCCTGTTTCTGTGGAGAAGCCGGATCTGAATAGTGGAATACAGGATAATCAGGTGTTTCATGAAGAGGTTAGAGTTCAGGGTTCGAAATCTGATTTAAACTCGAAAGAATTTAATCCTGTCCAAGGTGAATCCTCGAAAGCAAGGTCGTATGCAGAATCAGTTTTGGCGTCTAAATCAAGGAAAGTTAACTTTAGAAATCTTGCAAGTCCAGTTATGCATGAGGGATGTGATGTTGTTCTTCCGCGGGAATCTGTTCGTGCGGTGCAAGATAAGTTAGCTAATACTTTGTATGGATATTTTTTAGGAGACCGTGTGGCGTTCCCGGTTGTGGATTATTTCGTTCGAAATAACTGGAAGAAATTTGGCTTACAAAAATCCATGATGAATGCGAATGGATTTTTCTTTTTCCAGTTCTCTAATGAAGCTGGTATGCTAGATGCGCTGAAAGGAGGACCATGGATCATTCGCTCTCAACCGTTGTTTCTTTGTGAGTGGAGTCCGACTGTCAAGTTGGAGAAAAAGGAGGTTAAAAAGGTTCAGGTATGGGTTAAAATTCATGATATTCCAATTGCTGCTTATACAGAGGACGGGCTGAGTATGATTGCTACAACAATTGGTGAACCGAAACATCTGGATTCGTACACTACTTCGATGTGTATGGACATGTGGGGCCGGAGTAGTTATGCGAGAGCTTTAATAGAGGTTTCTGCTGATAATGATTTGCGTGAGGAAATCACTTTGGCCATTCCTCAACTTGAGGGGGAGGGTTTTGTCAAAGAAACAATGTATGTTGAATATGAATGGTACCCGTATAGGTGTTCTAAATGCTGTGTCTTTGGCCACTCAGTTGAAACTTGTCCTAAAAATCCTAAGAAGTCTGCTAATGTAAAGAGGGTGATTCAGAATGATAAGGGTCCAGTGCATGAGAATCGTTATGCTAAAAAGTATCCGGTCATTGATGAAGATGGTTATCAAGGAGTTCCGAGTAGGAAAGTGGCTCGTAGACAGGGATTTCAAGTTAATAAACAAAAGCATAAGTTTGAATATAGGCCGGTAATTGCCAAACCGATAGGGGAGTTGAAAAAAGATCAATCGTCAAGTGGTATTGAGTCTAAAAACCCTTTTGCTGCTTTGAATGATACTGGAGAGAATGGTCCAGAAGATACGGAGGACGGATTCGAGGATTCAGATAATGAGGAGGTTGTGGAGGTATATAACGAAACGAACGAATTTATTTTACAAAACTCTAAGAAACCGAATGATAAACAAGGGGCAAGCACTCCTCCTCCAACTGTTTCTAATGGTTAGTCTTGCTTCGTGGAATATTAGGGGGTTGAACCGCCCTCTGAAACAACAGGAGGTTCGACAAATTGTAAAGGAGAATAGTTTGTCTTTTTGTGCAATTCTAGAATCCCATGTGGATGTTCATAATCTGAATAAGGTTTGTTCTTCTGTTTTTCGTCGTTGGGAATGGACTTCGAATGGGAGTTGCTGTCATAAGGGTACGAGAATCATTGCTGGTTGGGATCCAGGTATTTTTGATGTCATTTTGCTTGCTCAATCTTCTCAGGTTATGCACTTCCAAATCATTTTTAAGCAAGATAAAAAAGTTTTATTTTGTTCGGTTGTTTATGCGGCTAATTATTATATCACTCGAAGGGAGTTATGGCATCATCTATCTAAACATAAAGTTCTTGTTGGTAACAATCCTTGGGTTATTTTAGGCGATTTTAACTCAGCCCTTAATTTGGATGATAAGTCCATGGGCGTTTCGAATGTCTCGGCTGGTATGAGAGAATTCCAAGAGTGTGTCTCGGACATAGAAGTGTTTGATATAAATAGTTCGGGAATGCATTTCACGTGGAATCAAAAGCCCAAGAAGGGTGTTGGCTTATTAAAGAAAATTGATAGAGTTATGGGCAATACCCCTTTTGTTGATATTTTTCCCAACTCGGTAGCTTTTTTCCATCCGTATCGGTTATCCGATCATTGTCCTTGTCTGTTAAAGATTCCAGTTACAGAGAAGAGGAAGCATAAATCGTTCAAATTTGCTAATTTTTTAGTTTATAAGCCGGGTTTTATTGAGGAGGTGAAGAAGGTGTGGGATACTAATGTTGAAGGTGTTCAGCAATTCCAGTTAGTGAAGAAACTTCGTCTTTTGAAAAGGCCTCTTCGAGTTTTATTATTCCAACAAGGTAACTTACATAAGAAAGTAGAGACACGGCGTGGAGAGTTGGATGCGATTCAACGGGAGATATATAGAAGCCCCATTGATCTTAATCTTCGTGAGCAAGCATCAAGGATTACGGCTGAATTTCAAGAGGCTTGCTTAGATGAAGAGCGTTTCTTAAAACAAAAATCTAAAGTGGATTGGCTTCAAGCTGGGGATTCCAATACGGCTTTCTTTCATGCTTCGTTGAAAAGCAGAAATCACTTGACTCGAATTGAGGTTATTATGAATTCGGAAGGGGAGCTGTTTGAAGGGGAAGATGTCTCAAAGGCGCTTGTTACTCATTATGAGAAGTTCCTTGGTAGTGAAGATGATTTAGAGCTTCGGCCATCATAAGATCTTTTTTCGAATAAGTTGAATGCTGATGATTCTATTCATATGATTCGTCCGGTGACGAGTGAAGAGGTTAAACTGGCAATGTTTTCTATTGGTAATGAAAAAGCTCCTGGCCCAGACGGGTATACGGCGGCGTTCTTTAAAAGTGTGTGGAATGTGATTGGGCAAGATGTTTCAAATGCTATTATAGATTTTTTTAATACAGGTAAACTTCTTCGGGAGCTGAATAATACTCTTATTGTTCTTATCCCTAAGAAGCCCACTCCGTCTATGGTCACGGATTATCGTCCTATAGCTTGCTGTAATGTTATTTATAAATGTATTAGCAAGATTGTGGCGGATCGTATTAAGGGCTCTCTGAGTCAAATTGTTGGTATTAACCAATCGGCCTTTGTTCCGGGAAGGAAGATATCCGATAACATATTGCTTACTCAGGAGCTGATGCACAATTATCATAGGAGCTTTGGCCCACCTCGGTGTGCTTTTAAAGTGGATATTCAAAAAGCTTATGATATGGTTCATTGGAGTTTTCTCAAGGATGTGCTCGTCGGGTTTGGCTTCAATTCGAGGATGGTGGATTGGATTATGATTTGTGTGTCTTCTCCAACCTATTCTCTTTGTGTTAATGGGGAAGTGCATGGGTATTTCAAAGGCCGTCGGGGGTTACGTCAAGGTGATCCACTATCTCCTTATCTTTTCACGCTTGTCATGGAGATTCTAACGCGCATTCTTCAGCATGCTTCTAGGCTGGATAGGTCGTTCAAGTTTCATAATAAATGTGAAAAGCAGCGTATTATCAACCTCTGTTTTGCAGATGATTTGTTTCTGTTTGCTCGTGGAGATGTTTATTCAGCTAGGTTTATTATGGAAGCTCTTACTCGTTTCACAAACATGTCGGGCTTGGTCCCTAGTATTCAAAAAAGCACAGCGTTTTTTTGTAATGTTTCTAATATTGTCAAGGATGCTATTTTGGATGTTTTACCATTTGAGGAGGGCGTCTTGCCGGTTAGGTATTTGGGTGTTCCTCTTATTTCGTCAAGACTTCTTGCTAAAGATTGTAGTGTTTTGGTGGAGAGAGTGGAGAAGAGAATCGCTAATTGGAGGAATAAACTGCTTTCATTCGCTGGTAGGCTTCTGCTTATTACCTCGGTTTTGGCGTCAATGCATGTTTATTGGTCATCAGTTTTCAGTTTACCCGCTAGTATTATTAAAGATATGGAGGCGAAAATGCGGAATTTCCTTTGGTCTCAAGAAGCCTCTTTTCATAGAGGAAAAGCAAAAGTATCTTGGAATGCTATATGCGTCCCAAAGTATGAAGGTGGGCTGGGAATTAGGAGGCTTGGAGATGTTAACAAGGCACTTATGGCGTCTCATGCTTGGAGTATTTTGATCAAGAGAAATTCGTTATGGGTCGCATGGATTTATTCTTATCGGTTGAAGCAATGTAATTTTTGGAGGTGTAATGAAGTTGCGAATTGTAGCTGGTCATGGAGGAAGTTACTGCAAATCAGGCCGCTTTTGAGAAGTTATATATGGTCGAAATTGGGGGATGGTAAAACAACTTCAGCTTGGTTTGATACTTGGAGTAATCTAGGGCCTCTCATAAATTTTTTATCGCCTAGAATGATAACCAATGCAGGATTTTTGTTACATGCCAAGGTTGCGGATGTTTATTCTGAAAATACATGGGCATGGCCGCAGGTTTGGAGATCTCGGTTTAATGTTTTAGGTCAGCTGGATAATATCCACTTGCAACCGAATAATGTAGACAGGTTATGCTGGAAAGAAGGAGACGATCTACATGATTTTTCTTCCTCTAGAGTATGGCATTCTCTTCGTTCTAGGGAGCAAGAGATCGATTGGGTTAATATTGTTTGGTTTAATCAATGTATTCCTAGACACGCATTCTTAATGTGGCTCATTATGCGGCGTAAGCTCCTCACGCAAGATATTATTTTAAAGTGGGATATATCAAGACGAAAAAATATGAACATGATGTGTTGTCTCCTATGCTTCGAAAATGTTGACTCCCACGAGCACCTTTTCTTTGAATGTAGGTTCTCAACTCAAATTTGGTGTATGGTCCGAGATAAGGCGGGTATGGCTAATGTTGATCAAAAATGGTCCTCGATTGTCAATTGGCTTAAGGATCGAGGGAAGTCGAAGAGGGCGGTTGATTATGTTAGCAGGCTCTTGGTTGGGGCGACGGCTTATATTATTTGGCAAGAGCGTAATGCGAGATTATTCAGAAATCAAACGAGACCCCCGGATATTATACGAGATACAATTCTCAAGACTATTAGATATAAACTAATGGGCGTGAAGTTTAGACAGTGTGCTAATGTGAGGAAGCTGTTGGAAGAGTGGGAGATTGCTGAAGACAAAATGGACGATGATGGAGGCTAATTATCATGTTTGCTAGTTGATTGTGTCGATTCTAGATAAGAGTCTAGTTGTTTTTAGTTTGGTTTGTTGGGTGTTTGGTTTACTTTCATGGGGCATGTCTCATGTTTGAACTAGTGTGGACGTCTCCTCACTACTTGTTTTTATTTTTGTGAATATATAAAATCACCGGGGTAACCCTTTACCCAAAAAAATAAAGTATAACTATTTTTTTTTTTTTTTTTTTTTTTTAAATAAAAACACGATTAAATAATTATCGTCCTAATATGAGTGTGACACTAAAATTTCATTCCAATCATCAGGGCAAATTACATAAGGATAGCAGGTAGACGAGCAACAAACTGCGCCGCCATCCCTTTTTGAATAGAAAACCCTAATCTACTAAAAACAAAGCCCCGCCCCTGAGGGGTCGAAAAGTTGCTATGGACCACACGCTGAACTCTAGACACGAACCGAACTGCCTCCGGCGCCAAGGAGCCGAACGTGTCAAACTATTTATTTATATATATATTATTTGTTTAAATATACAAATAATAATATCATACGTATTGTTTGCATAACTTAGTATTTTATATAATACACTTCTTAAATTTATCAATTTACCAAGTGTTCCCCAAACAGATTGTCAAATCGTACAACACAAAACCTTGTCACCCGTTTATACAAAAATTACAGTGTTGCCCTTGTTAATGCTATGTTCCATATGTGTTTGTTTCATGCATGTTTATAGAGTAACGTGGAAAGACTTGTTCCCGCTAAACTCTCATCTATATACTTGTTTGGAATTATTTCACAAGCAAGGTGAGTTCATAGTCCCCATTTTTCTGTTTTACAATATTTTCGGGGTGAAACATATGTAATAATGTGATACAAACTCATTTACATTTTGTGGTTATCTTGATTGTTTCCTTGAAATTGTTTGATTACTTGATGCTTAACCTACATTCATTAACTCCGTACAAGCCGAACGGTACATTATAGCGCTATAGGTGTGACGCCCCATCCAACTTCCAGTTCAACTCTATTGTTGTTGTTGTTGTTCATGTTATTCAATGCGGAAGTTTGGATGATCAATGCCGTGTTCAGTCTACAAGGTTTGAATGTTAATCAGGCGGGACTTGTTTCATTCAATTGTTTAGAACATATCAAATGCCACGTTGTTAAACATTTTATTATCACATTATTTGTTTATTACCAAACCAACCAAAACCTATGAATTCACTCAACCGTTTGTTGACCCAAATTGTTTTTAACATATGTTTCAGGTGATGATGTTTGAAGTTAGCTTTTGCAAGGATCACATAGGATTGCAAGTCAAGTGCCTTAGCTTTAAATATAAAAACAAAGACCTTTTGTGAACAATATGTTGTACTTGTTTTATACTTTTGGATGTGAATGCAATCCTTCTAATCAAACTTAATTATATTTCAACTTTAATTAAATCACCATGTGCTCATATGCATTCTATCAAGTTTCGTGATGCCCTCGACGTTTCCGCCTCCGGTCAGGGTGTCACACAAGCAGAGGAGTCGAAACCTTTGGAATAAGCACAATAAGAGTATGGTTCAATTCCCGAAGCATGTTACCAGTTTCGAAAAAATCTTTAATGGCATTAGATACATCACTGCCAACTAAAGACCAAGCGCTTTTGAAAAAAGCCGCCGTATAACCATCTGGCCCAGGAGCTTTGTCATTACCAATAGAAAACATAGCTTTTCTGACCTCCTCCGTCGTTACTTGTCGAACCATATTAGTAGCAACATTATGAGATAACCTTTTCGAAAATAAATCCAGAGCCGGCTCAAGCGATATGTCACCTTGAGAACCAAAAAACTTCTCATAGTGCTGAACAAACGCTTTATACACCATGTCGCCTTCATAAAGAGTCCCTCCCGAATCGTTAATAACATCAATCCTGCTAAAATGATTTCTGGCTTTCAAAGAAGAATGAAAAAAAGCAGTATTCATGTCACCCGCAGCTAACCAATCCACCTTTGATTTTTGTTTCAAGAAACGCTCCTCATCCAACAAAGCCTCCTGTAAATCACGGCTAGTAGAAGCCTCTTCGGCCCGGATATCAACATTTAACGGGTCCTGATCAATATTTTGTTGAATCACATCCAGCTTCATTCTAAGATTTTCAACTTTCTTGTGAAGATTTCCTTGCTTGAACAGCAAAGACCTAAGCGTGTTTTTCAGCAAACGAAGTTTTTTGACAACTTTAAACTGATGCACCCCGTCAACATTTGACTCCCAATGCCTTTTGACAATCTCTAAAAATTCTGGTTTAAAAACCAAGAAATTAGCGAATTTAAAAGACCTCGGCTTCATTTTCATGGATTCCGGAATGGATAGAATACAAGGACAATGATCTAAAAGCCGATATGGCTTGAATATTGCAACCGAGTTTGGGTATTCAGCCACAAAAGGAGTGTTCCCCATCACCCGATCAATTTTCTTTAATAACCCCACCCCTTGTTTCGGCTTTTGGTTCCATGTAAAATGGATACCCGTCCGATTTATATCAACCACTTCAATGTCATCAACACATGCTTGGAACTCCCTCATGCCAATAGATATAGAAGACGTTCCCATAGATTTATCCTCTATGTTTAGAGCCGAGTTAAAATCACCCATAATAAACCAAGGTTTATTAGCAACAAGGGTTTTATGCATAGAAAGTTGATGCCACAATTCCCTACGAGTCGCATAATAATTGGCTGCATAAACAATAGAACAAAATACCATCCTTTTATCCAATTTAAACACAAGTTGGAGGTGCATAACCTGAGACGATTGCGCCAAGATCATCACATCAAATATAGCAGGATTCCACTCAATAATAATTCTTGTGCCTTTTTCACAGCATCCTCCATTTGAAGTCCAATCCCACGAGCGAAAAACCGTTTTACACACTCTACCCAGTTTATTGACATTCACATGCGACTCTAAAATAGCACACAAACTCAATTTATAATCCTTCACTGCCTGTCGAACCTCCATTTGTTTAAGCGGGCGGTTCAACCCCCTTATGTTCCAAACTGCGAGACTAACCATCAGCAACTACCTGAGAAGGAGTGCTTGCCCCTTGTTTGCTCTTTATATTTAGAGAACCTTGCTGCATAAAAAGATCCGTTTCGTTGTATACCTCGTCAACCTCATCATCCGTATCCTCCTGACCCATATCCGACCCTTTCTTGCTTGTACCTTCCTCCGAGTTGACTTGGTTCAAAACTTCAAAGGTATTGTTCACATTAACAGGCATTGATGTTGAACCGTTACTGACCTTCGGCTGAGTCTTTGATCCCACCGGCCGATATTCAAATTTATTTTTTTGTTTGTTCACCGGTATACCAACCTTTCTAGCAACTTTCTTACCATGAACTTCCGTATAACCCTCCTGATCCACATTCGGTATCTTTTTCACTTGTCTATTTCTTTGAAGATTCCGGTTGTGATCCTCATATCTAACATTTTTCATTGGCTTTTTTGGACACATCTCGTTAGAATGACCAAATACACAACATGTAGCACAACGATGCGGGCTCCATTCATATTCCACATACATAGTTTCTTTGATAAAACCCTCCCCGTCAGGTTCAGGTATAGCCATCGTGACCTCCTCACGGAACTCCTTATCAGCCGAAATTTCCACCAAAGCTCTAGCATAGCTACTACGGCCCCATGACTCCGTACACATAGACGTAGTAAAAGAATCCAGCATCTTTGGCTCCCCAATTGTTGTAGCTATGAGACTAAGGCCATCTTCCGTATAGGCCGCAATTGGAACCTCATGAATTTTCACCCAAACTTGCACTTGCTTTACTTCTTTCTTCTCCAATTTGGTCGTAGGAGTCCATATATTCAGAAAAATTGGTTGCGACCTGATAATCCACGGACCATCTTTAAGCACGTTCAACATCCCGCCTTCATCGTTAAACTTAAAGAAGAAAAAGCCGTTTGCATTCATCATCGTCTTTTGCAATCCATATTTCTTCCAATTAACTCTAACATAATAGTCAACAACCGGGAATGCAACTCGGTCTCCCAAAAAATAACCGTAAATGGTATTAGACAATTTTTCCTGCACTGTTCGGACAGATTCCTTAGGTAGAACGACGTCACAACCTTCATGCACAACCGAGCTCGATAACGATCGGAAATTAACTTTCTGAACATTACTGCCTACTACCGAATCCACATAAGACTTTGGGTTTGAGCTGCTACCTTGAACCGTATGTGATCCCTGAAAACCATAAGCAGCCACATTATCCTCCGAACCTGGATTTACCGACGATTGAACAGGGATGGTGATCTTGGATAATTCATCAATGACGTTAAACAACTTCGGATCGGACTGAGAATTCTGCATCGTACCCCTCCTAGGAAGCACCAGATTACCATCAATACTCACCACTCTACTGGCCAAACCCATATACTGTAACGGCGGCTTACCTCGATCCCCCTTAGCAACATCATCATGTTTTGGACGATCATCCATTGAACAAATAAGCGACTCTCTCCTTTAAACAACAATTGAGACAACCATGCACGCAGAATACCGAAAATCCAAGAAAGAACCCCAGGCAAACGAACACAATAAAAACCCTAAATAGCTTGACGACAAAGAAACAAAAAAGAACCCTAGATTCAAAACAATCCTTCCGCTAACTAGTTCGAATCAGACGTATTGATAAATCAATACTCCGATGATCAGACTGTTATACGAAAATCATGAAGAAAAATCGAAGGTAGGAAGATAACTCAAAATCGCCATAGCTAGAGAGAGAAATTAGGGTTTTTATTGTGTTCCGGGGAGAAGGATTTCGGATAACATTCTTCTAACTCAAGAGCTCATGTTTTTTGAATGTAAGTTCTCGACTCAAGTGTGGCTTATGGTTAGGCAAAAAGCGGGTATGGATTCGGTGCAACCTAAGTGGGACGATATTGTTAAGTGGTTGCTTGATCGATCCAAATCGAAATCTGCGGCTGTCTACGTTGCTAAACTGTTGGTGGCGGCTAGTGCTTACTTGATTTGGCAGGAGCGTAATGCTAGATTATTCAAGAACCAGTTGAGGCCTCCGGAAACTATTAGTGAAATTATTATCCAACAAGTGCGTTACAAACTGATGGGAGCAAAGCTGAAGAACTGAGAAAATGTACGAAGGCTTTTAGGGGACTGGGAGATCAATGGTACATAACTGCATGATGATGGCGGCTGATTGAGTTTTGTTATCTTTCGTGTTTTGTTTCTAGAGTTGTAGTCTAGTGGTCGTCCTTTTGGTGGTTGTTTTTGTTTTGTTTTTCTGGTTGTAACTTTCATGGGGCATGTCCTATGATTGAACTAGTGTAGGCATTCTACACTACTTGTGCTTTTTGGTTGTGAATATATAGAATCACCGGGGTAACCCTTTACCCAAAAAAAAAAAAAAAAAAAAAAAAACTCAAGAGCTCATGCACAACTATCATCGGCAGGTCGGCCCACCGAGGTGTGCGTTTAAGGTGGATATTCAGAAGGCCTATGACACGGTTGATTGGGTTTTTCTTCGAGATATTCTTCATGGGTTTGGTTTTAATCAGCGTATGATCGGTTGGATTATGGAATGTGTTACCTCCGCATCGTTTTCTCTTAGCATAAATGGTAATATTCATGGTTATTTTCGGGGTAAGAGGGGTCTGCGTCAGGGCGACCCTATGTCTCCATATTTATTCACTATGGTTATGGAAGTGTTAACATTGCTTCTCCGTAAAGCGGCTGACATGGAACCTTCGTTTAGGTTTCATAACAAGTGTGAAAAACAGATGATTATAAATGTTTGTTTTGCGAACGATCTTCTTATCTTTGCTAGAGGAGACATTCACTCGACAAGGGTGATCATGAAGTCGTTGAAAGAGTTTAAAGATGTTTCAGGTCTGGCCCCTAGTAACACTAAAAGCTCTGCTTTTTTTGCAATGTTCCTAGTAGCGTAAAGTCTAGAATCCTGGAGTTCGTTCCTTTTGAAGAAGGCAAGCTGCCGATTAAGTACCTTGGGGTTCCATTGTTGGCTTCGCGGTTGTTAGTCAAGGATTGTAAAGTTTTAGTGGAGAGAATGGATAAGAGGATCATGGATTGGAAAAATAAATTTCTCTCGTTTGCGGGAAGACTTCAGCTTGTGATTTCTGTGCTGTCATCTATTCATGCTTATTGGGCTTCGGTTTTCCTATTGCCTATTAGTATAATTAAGGAGCTGGAGAGTAAAATGAAGTGGTTTTTATGGGGTTATGGTACGGCCGCAAAAGGTAGAGCGAAGGTTGCGTGGAAGGAGGTATGTCTCCCTAAGTCTGAAGGGGGTCTAGGCATTAGGCGTATCTCTGATGTTAATAGATCTCTTATGACTTACCACATTTATATTATTATTTCGGAAAGGAAATCTCTTTGGACGAATTGGGTGTTGATTCATAGGTTGAAAAACCGTAGCTTATGGGACGTCCCTATTCAAAATAACTCGCCGTGGGGTTGGAAGAAATTGCTGAAGTTTAGACATGTTGGGCGTCATTTCTTTTGGACTAAAGTTGGTAACGGAGAAAAGACGTTTTTGTGGTTTGATAAATGGTGCAATCTATGTCCGTTGGGTGATTATGTTACTCATAGGCGTATGGCTCAATATAGCTTTAGTGTTTTTTCTAAGTTTTCTGATGCTATGGATGGTGGTAATTGGGCTTGGCCTGAAGCGTGGAGGAATCTCTACCCGGTTTTATTTCAACTGCAACCTGTTACTACTTCGACGGCAACACAAGATAGAATTTTGTGAATGAATTCAGAAGGTAAATTGGTTCCATTCGAGTCTAAAGAGGTGTGGGCTGCCATTAGAGCTCGGGAGCAACCGGTTGAATGGTCGAACTTAGTTTGGTCTCGGTTTAACATTCCAAAACATGCGTTCATTAGCTGGTTAATTTTGAAGAGGAAGTTGTGGACTCAAGACAGAATATTACATTGGAATCATACTGTTACTGGATCCATGAATCAAATGTGTTGCCTCTTATGTTATGCAGGTATCGAAACTCATGACCATCTTTTTTTCGAGTGTA
Source organism: Helianthus tuberosus (assembly GCA_030545235.1). Lineage (NCBI taxonomy): Eukaryota > Viridiplantae > Streptophyta > Magnoliopsida > Asterales > Asteraceae > Helianthus > Helianthus tuberosus. The sequence goes on along the minus strand of CM060403.1, from coordinate 53,680,323 downwards.
AGTACTCAAAGACGGTGTGGTGCAAAGTCCGTGAAAAAGGTGACATGAGCCCGGTCAATGAAAGATGGGAAGATATAATTCAATGGCTGGTCCCTAAAGCTAATCATCGATCTATTGTGGCGGTAGCGAGTCGGCTTCTGGTGGCTGCTTCGGCTTATTACATTTGGATTGAAAGGAATGCCAGGTTTTTTAACAACCAGCTAAGACCCCCTGAGCAGATCGCGGAACTTATTTTGCATACGGTTCAGACTAAATTAAGCTCTTTCAAGTACAAAGCCAACATCAATGTTAGGAGGTTTTTGGAGGAGTGGAAGTTGGATGGCGTAGAGATTTTTGATGAAGCACAAGACCAATGTTAGTTGATTTGTTATAGTTTGGTTGTATTCTTGTTTCCTCTTTGGTGGTATGCCACAAAGAGAACTAGGGGGTATTTAAGCCTCTCTACTTGTTTTGTTTTGTTGATATGATATAAAATCACCAGGGTAACCCTTTACCCAAAAAAAAAACAAGCCCCTAGTTTCATTAAAACCATGTGCAAATGAGGGGAACAGCTGGAAAAAGCTGGAAATCAGATTTTCAACTTTGGTCCCTTCCTAAGACAACTATGGCAGATTGTCAATTTTGGTCCCTGAATGTGCAAAACATGACCCTTGTACAAAGAGTCGTGTTTAGAGTTTTGGTTCTTCATCATGAATCCTATGTTTTTCTTCGTGATCTTATGCATAACAGTCTGTGATTAGAGTTTTGTTCTTTCGAAACTCTATAACGAACTTGTTAGCATTAGGGATCGATCCAAAAATAGGGTTTTTTCTTGTTTTCTTCAATCGCTGCCTTAGTATTTCTTTTTGATACTCTGATTTATTAACCTGGTTGTTGTTGATTGCGGTTAGCTGAGACTAATTTAGCTAGATTGACACTCTAGGTTAATCGATTAAGGGTTGAGATCTGATTCTAGGGTTTAAAGGATTAGGGTTTTTCCATCTTCTGCGTCTTGGTTTGCTTGTTTCGAGGGGTTCTAATTGCATGGTTAGTTGCTGTTTTGTTGATTGAGAGAGGTGTTAATTCTAGTATGGATGATCGTAAGAAATCAGAGGGGGATGTGCACGATGGTAGATTTAAACCGCCGTTTACTTCAGCTTTACGCCAGGGTTTAGCTTCTCGTGTCATCGACATTGAGGGTAAACCTTTAATGCCTCGTAGGGGTACGGTTTCTTCTGCTACGTATGAGCCGGCTAAGTTTAATGTCATAGATGAGCTTAATAAGATTACTATCCCTGTAACTGAGATTGATGTTCAACCCGATGTTCAAAAGAATGCTGAATCACCATCCATGGCTGAATTGTTTCAGAATGAACAGGATAAGGGAAATAGACCATTATCTTATGCTGAATCCGTGATGAATGCTACAGGTAATAAGATTAACTTCAGGTCTTTTGCTACCGCGGATAGTTGTGATGAGTGTGATGTGGTACTGCCGAAGGAATCTATTCGAGTGGTAAAAGATAAGTTAGCAAACACGCTTTATGGATACTTTCTGGGAGATCGGATTGCATACCCGGTGGTTGAATATTATGTCAAAAATAACTGGAAAAAGTTTGGGTTGGAGAAAATTATGATGAACGCAAATGGATTCTTTTTCTTCAAGTTTGCTGATAACAAGGGTATGATGGATGTTCTTAATGGAGGACCGTGGATAATTAGATCTCAACCTTTCTTTTTAAGTGAGTGGAGTCTAAACACTAAACTGATTAAAAAGGAGGTCAATAAAATGCAGATATGGGTGAAAATTCATGAGGTCCCTCTAGCGGCTTATACAGAGGATGGGCTTAGTTTGATTGCTACAGCGATTGGTGAGCCAAAGCTTCTTGATTCTTATACTACATCGATGTGTCTGGATTCATGGGGTCGAAGCAGTTATGCTAGGGCTTTAATTGAAGTGTCGGCTGAAAAAAAACTTAAAGAGAAAATAATCATGGCTATCCCAGAGCTGGAAGGTGATGGATACGTTAAAGAAAGAATGTATGTAGAATATGAATGGTATCCGCATAGGTGCTCCCAATGCTGTGTGTTTGGTCATACAGATGATATGTGTCCTAAACAACCGACGAAGATGGGTAAACAACTCAATGGAGAGAAGTCTTTTAAGGCTTTTGAGCAAGACCGAAGACATGAAAAGAAACCGGCTGTTGATGATGAAGGTTATATGGGTGTGCATACCAAGAAAGTAGCTCGGAAGGTAGGGTTCCCTGTTAACAAGCAGAAGCCAAAATTTGAGTACAGGCCCATTGGACCTAAGCCGAAGGAGCCAGATAGTAAGTCTGGTCAGATTCACTCGGTTAAAATTTCAAACCCTTTTGATGCTTTAAAGTTTGCTGATAATTTGGAGACGGGGCAAAGTAGTAAAGATGGAGGTGGTGACCAACAATCTTCGGATGAGGAAGAGGTAGTGGAGGTTTTTAATGAAACGGATGGTTATATAATGGAAGGTACTCAAAATCCAAAACATACTAAAGGGGATACTAAAGGGGCAAGCACTCCTTCAACACAAGTTTCCAATGGTTAGTCTTGCGGCATGGAATGTTAGGGGATTGAACCGTCCTCTAAAACAAAAGGAGGTTCGTCAGGTTGTCCGGAGTAATAAGTTGAGTCTTTGTGCTATTTTAGAATCTCACGTGGATATGGATAATTTAAGGAAAGTATGTAAATCTGTTTTTCGGGAGTGGGAGTGGACGTCCAATGCGAATAGATGCAATAAAGGTACCAGGATAATTACTGGGTGGGATTCAAGTGTAGTTGATGTTATGGTGATTGCTCAAACTGACCAAGTCATGCATCTTCAACTTATATTCAAGAATGATAAAAAGCTTTTATTCTGTTCAGTAATCTATGCGACCAATTATTATGTAACTAGGAGGGAGCTTTGGCAACAGCTTAATATGCATAAAGTTTTTGTGGGTGATAGGCCGTGGGTTATTCTAGGGGACTTTAATTCAGCGCTCAATCTGGAAGACATGTCAATGGGAGTTTCACAAGTGTCGATAAGTATGAGGGAGTTCCAAGAGTGTGTGGCCAACATTGAGATGTTTGATATTAATCGATCCGGGTTTCAATTTACATGGAACCAGAAACCAAAAAAGGGTGTTGGATTACTGAAGAAAATTGATCGGGTGATGGGGAATACCTCGTTTGTTGCTGAATTTCCAAACTCGGTGGCGTTTTTTCACCCTTATAGAATGTCAGATCACTGTCCTTCTCTGCTTAAAATTCCGAGTATGTCTAATGCCAAACGTAGACCTTTCAAGTTTGCGAATTTTTTGATTCACAAACCAGGTTTTTCGGATGTAGTTAAGAACATTTGGGAAACGAATGTTGATGGGGTTCATCAATTTAAAGTTGTTAAGAAATTGAAGTTGTTGAAGGGCCCGTTGAGGAATCTTTTGTTCCAACAAGGGAATTTACATAAAAAAGTGGAAGATCTCCGTGGAAAAGTGGATTCGTTACAACAAGAGATTGATAATGATCCAATGAATGCTGATTTACGGCTGCAGGAATCGAAGTTAAATGCTGAATTTCTCGAAGCTTGTTTGGATGAGGAACGTTTTTTAAGACAAAAATCAAAAGTAGATTGGCTGCAAGCTGGTGATGCAAATACCAAGTATTTTCATGCTACATTAAAGAGTAAGAATCATCTAAGCAGGATTGATGTTATTATGAACTCGGATGGGATTTTAATGGAGGGGGGTAATGTTCATAAAACTCTTGTGCAATACTATGAGCAGTTCCTTGGTTGCGAGGAGGCGGCTTACTTATCTCCTACGGCTGATTTGTTTTCTAACAAGTTGAGTACGTTTGAAGCTTCTCATATGGAGCGTCCGGTCACAGCTGAGGAGATCAAGAAGGCCATGTTTTCGATTGGTAATGATAAGGCCCCTGGGCCTGATGGTTTTTCAGCAGCCTTTTTTAAAAGTGTCTGGAATGTTATTGGCGTTGATGTTACGAGGGCCATCAAGGATTTTTTTGATACTGGTAAGCTTCTTCGTGAAATTAATAACACTCTTATTGTTCTTATCCCAAAGAAGCCTACTCCTTTGTTAGTCACGGACTATCGTCCGATAGCTTGCTGTAATGTGCTATATAAATGCATTAGTAAAATTGTCGCAGACCGCATTAAAGGTGCTCTAAACAGAATTGTGAGTATAAATCAGTCAGCGTTTGTTCCGGGTAGGAAAATTTCTGATAATATTCTGTTGACGCAAGAGCTTATGCACAATTATCATAGAGATCACGGTCCCCCGAGATGTGCCTTTAAAGTTGATATTCAAAAAGCGTATGATACTGTGGATTGGAGATTTCTCAAGGATGTTCTTCTAGGATTCGGCTTTAATTATAAGATGGTGGAGTGGATTATGACATGTGTTGCGTCTGTTTCTTATTCCATATGTGTCAATGGCGATGTTTATGGGTATTTCAGAGGTAGGCGTGGGCTAAGGCAGGGCGATCCGCTTTCTCCGTATTTGTTTACTCTTGTTATGGAGATTCTAACGTGTATCTTACAGAGGAATGTTAGGTTGGATTCGTCGTTCAGATTTCATAATAGATGTGAGAAACAACGAATTATAAACCTTTGCTTTGCAGATGACCTGTTCCTCTTTGCTCGTGGGGATGTTAATTCGGCTAATTGTATTATGAGGTCGATTACTTTGTTCACGAGTATGTCAGGTTTAGTCCCAAGTATACAGAAGAGTACGGCGTTTTTTTGTAATGTAGCTTCTCATGTTAAAAATGCTATTTTGGAGATTTTGCCGTTTGAAGAGGGTATGCTCCCGGTCAGATATTTAGGGGTTCCTTTAATTTCAAGTCGTCTTCTTTATAAGGATTGTAGTGTCCTCGTGGAAAAGCTAGAGAACCGTATTATGAATTGGCGAAACAGGTTTCTTTCTTTTGCGGGCAGACTTCAGCTAATCTCCTCGGTGCTATCGGCCATGCACATTTATTGGTCCTCTGTGTTTATCCTTCCGGCTCGTATTATTAAGGAGTTAGAGGCCAAGATGCGGAACTTTCTTTGGACGCAGGAGACTTCATATCACAAGGGTAAAGTTAAAGTCTCGTGGAATTCGATTTGTGTCCCTAAATATGAGGGTGGTTTGGGTTTACGTCGGATAGGGGATTTCAATAAAGCTCTTATGGTTTCTCATATATGGAGTATCCTTAATAAAAGAGATTCTTTGTGGGTTAGCTGGATTCATTCGTATAGGCTTAAAGGCCGGAGCTTTTGGAGTTGTAAAGAGGTCGCAAATTGCAGTTGGAGCTGGAAGAAGTTAATTCAAATCAGGCCTCTTATAAGAAGTCATTTTTGGTCGACTTTGGGTGATGGCAGCCGTACTTCTGCATGGTATGACAATTGGAGTAGCTTGGGGCCTTTATCTACTTTTCTTACTCCTAGAGTTATCACAAATGCGGGTTTTGAGCTGGGAGCCAGAGTTGTAGATGTTCATGTTAATGGTGATTGGTCTTGGCCTGTTGCCTGGAGAGATTTGTTTCCAGTTCTGATTCAACTGGACCAAATCACGTTGCAACCAGGTGAAATGGACCGTATTTATTGGAAAGATGGGGACGATCTTCTTAATTTTTCTTCGTCAAATGTCTGGCAGTCGATTCGTATGAGAGATCAAGAAGTTAATTGGGTTAACATTGTTTGGTTCCCACAATGCATTCCGAAACAGGCATTTCTTATGTGGCTGATCATGCGTCGTAAGTTGCTGACTCAAGATAGAATTCTGAAGTGGGATAGTTCGAGAAGAAATAACATGAACATGATGTGTTGCTTATTGTGCTATGCTAATGTTGATTCCCATGATCATCTTTTCTTCGAGTGTAAGTTTTCAGCCCAGGTTTGGAATACGGTTAGACACAGGGGTGGCATGAATAATGTTGATTCAAAATGGAGCTCAGTCATGAATTGGTTGTTAGACCGTTCTCGGTCGAAATCAGCTGCCATTTATGTTTCCAAGTTGCTTGTTGCTACGGTTGCTTATGTCATATGGCAGGAGCGCAATGCTAGGTTGTTCAAAAACCAAACGAGACCTCCAGATACAATTTGTCAGTTAATTATTAAAACTATTCGATACAAACTTATGGGAGTCAAGTTTAAGAAGTGTGAGAAGACTAGGAGGTTGCTTGAAGATTGGGAGATTGGAGGGGACGAAAATATACAAGATGGAGGCTAATTGATTTGTTAAGATTTTGAGGATGTCTAGAGTTTAGTCTAGTTGTTTACTTTTCGGTTTGTTTGTTGATTGGTATACATTCATGGGGCATGTCTCATGTTTGAACTAGTGAAGTCGTTTCTTCACTACTTGTTTTATTTGGTTGTGAATATATAGAATCACCGGGGTAACCCTTTACCCAAAAAAAAATGTGCAAAACATGGTTTTTGATGCATTTTTTGACACGTTTAAGCCCCTTTAATCCCATTTAAAGGCTCTAAAATGAAGTTAAAGTATAGGGAACATGAAACATGCTCAAAAATATCTCGGATGTCTGTTCGTTTGGCCGTACGGTTGCGTTGTTCGGTTAATTACGACGAAACACGAACGGACGCGAAAAACGACCCAAACTGCGCGACGAATGGAATTTTATCATGCCAATCACTAAAATAAAATATTTTAATGATTACATAAATTTTTGGATGTCCGGATATATTCAGAACGTAAGATATGCGCGAAAATGCAAACTTATGCTCTTTTTTACGCTTTTAGTCCCTATTGATCAAATAAGTTTATTTTTGCGCACCAAACACCTCAAAGCCTATTTCTAAGCTATGTAAAGGATATTTAGGGCATGTTTAACTTATGATCAAGTTCTGGAATGTTCGATACTATGTGAATCAGCAGACTTTCGCAGTTTGATGCAAATAGTCCCTGAGTGTGAATAAACTTGTTTTTGACACACCAAAGCTGTAACACCTGTGCCCCCACGGCCATCAAACAAATACCTAACCAATGAAATATTATATTTCATACTTGGGATTTGTAAAATAATATGTGTAACATTTGCACATATCAATTCTTGTTCGATTCCAAACTCTAAATCGGCTTCTGGAAGGTTATACGCGCACCGATGCGTAAATATAACCAGTTTAATGCAACAAACACTCCGGAATAGTGACATAGGCTTAACATACCTTAAATAACCTTTACATAACTTAGAAATAAGTTTTGAAGGCTTTGGTATGGCAAAAACAAGTTAAATCGCTTACAGGGACTAAAGTTGACAAACTACGAAAGTATGTCAATTTGAACTGTAACAGACATTTCGGAACATGACCATAAGTTAAACATACCATAAATATCCTTTACATAGCTTAGAAATAGGCTTTGAGGGGTTCGGTATGCTAAAATAAACTTTTGGCTCATTCAGGGACTAAAAGTGTCAAAAAATGCACAAGTTTGCACTTTCGCGCATAATTTACGTTCTGAATACATCCGGACATCCAAAAAATTTATGTAAGCATGACTATATTATGCTTTAGTGTTTGGCTTGTCAAAAATCCATTCGTTGCGTCATTTGGATCGTTTTTCGTGCTTATGCGCATTCCGTCGTAATTAAGCGAACATCGCGTTCGTACGACCAAACAAACCAACATCCGACATATTTTTGAGCATGTTTCATGTTCACAATGTTTAGGTAACATTTTAGGGCCTTAAAGTTGGCTTTACGGGCCTTAGAAGTGTCGGAAATGGCCTTAAACACGTGCAGGGACCTAAACTGTCATTTTTGAAAGTTGTTTCTGATCTGACATGCCCAGGCGGCCCGCATTAGTTTAAGGACATCCTGAAGCGGGCCGCATGGCCCCTTCTGACCAGATTAAATGTATTTAACAGCAGGTTCCAGCTGTTTCGTTCACAACCACACATTCTCATTCGCTTAGTCAGCTGATAAGGATCACTTTTAGCCACCATGAGTTCCCGACACTTGTACGGGTGGGATTAAGGCACGTTTTCCATGAAACGATCCTAACGGTTTGGGTATTCCTATAAATACCCATTCACCCCAACCTCATTTCTCACAAGAATCTGGATTTGAGAGCTCTAAGTTGAAACCATTGTTTCATACCTGAGTTCTTGGATCGAGATTAGCATTCGGGGACCCTTCGTAAGTATTCTTTCGTTCTTTTCTTTATTTTATTGCTTTTAGAGTCAGAAAGTTTGACTTTTCAGCGTTGACCAGCTTATGGTCAATGCGAAGTTCGTTTGAACTTCGCAACGTGAGTGTAATCACGTTGGTTATAGTCCCTTGGGACTATGCCTACTGATTACCACGTTGTCTAGGGTCGTAGGGTAAGCGATCTGATAAATCGCTTATACCTTCGAACCCGACCCAGTTTGGTCGATCATTAGGATCCGACCAAATACATTAGGTGACCATAGTATATAGGGAATAACCTTCCGAGGTTATACCTAATGGTCACATCGTTTAGGTAGTTGTATGATAGGTAGTTTATATGCCTTAGGTAAATTACCAGAATACCCTTTTCATGTATAATTGGTAATTAAGCATATGTAACCTAAACCTTTGCCACATAACTGATTATGTAACATGTTTAGGCATATAACACTTGTCATAGGGCTAGTTAGGCGGCCCAAACGCGCTTCACGCGAACGACGCGTTAAAGTAGCATAAGTTACCTAAACGGGTCGTAATGGGTCGAAAACACTTAGATTAAGGTTTCATTTAGTATGTAGGCTTTGTTAAACCATATGACATGAGTCTCTATACTCGTTTGGTTTACGAACCCTCATTCTATCAGATCTTCCGATTTAGGTCCGGTTTATTAACATAAGTTACCTATATTAGGTGCCGTTTGATTTCCGTGATCTCTAGCGTTGTTTGGTTGTTACTCAAGGACTACTGAGCAATCTCAAGTGAGTACATAGACCCCTCTTTTACTGTTTTCCAAACTGTTTTGGGGTGGAACACATGTGCCTACTTGTTACTTTCATGCTTTCCTGTTTTCACATCATATACATGCTATGTTCAATAGTACACTTATAGTACATTGTTTTACATGATCTCATTGTTTTTATGCTATGTATGTCCATTGCGTGCATACTTAGTACATCGTTTTACATTTACATTTTATGCTATGTATGTCCATTGCGTGCATACTTAGTACATCGTTTTCATCACATGCTTACATTTTGTTATGACATTTGGGTTGTTTACAATGGAACAATACATTCATTAACATTAGCTACGCCGTTCGTTAGTAGGTAGTGGTACCATAGGAATTGACAACTCCCGTTCCTGAAATCCCAGGGAAAGGGGATTGGAAGGAATGACCGAATTCGATATACATGAAGCACAGATAATCCTTTAAGTCGTTTAAGGGTTTATCGCCACAGTCTCAAGGCTTGGATGTATGCATTATAACGATACCGCATAAATGTTCATATTCAGTATAGCATGCATATACACAATACATAACATTTTAACATGATTTACATTGATCATGCATTTCCACAGAACATAACTTTGATTTAAACCAAGTTTTACTTCAATACTATGTTCTTGTGCATATGGTTTAGTTGATACATTTCGCTAGCCATACATATCATTTTAGTTACACAATACATGATTTACATCTTGACATAAACATTTTGGTATATTTCAATACATTTTTTTTTGGGTAAAGGGTTACCCCGGTGATTTTATATATTCACAACCAAAACAGAAACAAGTAGTAAGGAAAAACCCTTACTAGTTCAATCATGAGACATGCCTCATGAAAGTGGAAACAAACATAAACACAAGAAACTATCACATCTAAGCGATAAGCTACTAGACTACCATCTAGAAAGAAAAACAAAAACAATCACTCAGCCACCATCATCTACGATTAGGTCACCATGAATCTCCCACTTCTGAAGAAGTCTCCTCACCTTTGCAGTATTCTTGAACTTTAAACCCATTAATTTGTATCGGACAGTTTCAAAAATCGAAGCACATATACCTTCTGGTGGCCTTGCACGATTCTTGAATAATCGATGATTTCTTTCACGCCATATGAGATAAGCTGAAGCCGCAACAATCAATCGAGAAACTAAGTTAGCAGCCGATTTAGATGTAGCCATCTTACATTGTTTGGTTTGGTTTGATTAAGTGATTAAGTAACGATGCGTGTGTAATATGATACAAGCATGGTGGATACGCCGCTGGTACTTCCTATATATAAGTGTTTGTATGGTATTACATATCGTAGCGTTATTTGAATCATTTCAATTTTGACATATAACATTTTATACAAATAACATACTTTTCACAATACATTGTTTTACAAACAACTTAACTTATACAAACTCAATTTACATGGTTATTCATTTAACCATGCATTATTCTCTTACTTATACGTATCATCTGAACTTATTGTTTTTCAAATGATTTACAAAGACAAATCAAATTACAAGATTCATGACTAAACATTTTCTTAAACAGAAGTCATGAATCTGATTTTCACAAAACCTATGTACTCGCCGGCATTTTTATGCTGACGTACCTATTTTCACATGTGTTTCAGGAAATGAAGCATAGGATTGATCAAGATACACTTAGGCGGACATGGGCCTTAGTGACAATAAAAGATGCAAGACTAGTTAATTATGTTGTATTTCCTTGTTTGTTAAGACATTGTAACACTTTTAATCAATAAAACGAAACTTCAATTGCCATGGATTTGAAACAATTAATTCTGTTACAACACTCCCCGACATTTCCGCCACGTTTTGTATGTTCCACGTGGTCGGGGTGTGACAGAAAAGTTGGTATCAGAGCTCATGGTTATAGGGAATTAGGTTATTAGTAATACTTTGACCTAGTCTATAACCTTTCTAGGACCCTAACGCGAGTTTACTTGCGTTTAGTCATAAAACAATACTGTCACCTATCCTTAGGTGACAACCACAACAAGAACATAAAATTCAAAACCGCTTTGAAAACTAATCATCTGTTCTAGGATGATTGATTACTAGGTTTTGAACCCCTTTGAATTTTCAAAACCTCGTCAAGGTTTTGGGTTTTAAATAATGTGAACACGTGCAAACTGGAAGGGTGAATGCCTGTATTCTGGGTTTTCTGTCTAGGCAAGCACTTCGTATACATCTCATCAGACGCGAGACCAGTTGTGCTTACCTGGGAATTCTTGGGATGAGTGTTCACTTATAGGCGAGCATGTCTTCGCGATACATTATTTTTGACCCATTTACTTTGATTTGTCACCATCTCATTTGTTTGCCTTAGGTAACAAACAAATGATCAAAATTTCCATTCGTTACCATTCTGTATTGATTATCCAATAAACTTTTTACTCGTTTCTTCCTATGTCTTTCATTTTCTTCTAGAATGTCTATTCCTCTCAGCACTGGTCAAATGTCCGAGCGAACAGCCAAATTTGTCCAGCAAATAGGTGAAGTGATTCAGAAGACTGTGGATTTAGGCATTGCCATGGCTCGTCTCAACAATGAAGCCTCTCGTCTCAACAATGAAGCCACTCAAGAGCCACCAAAGGAAGCAGAAGTCAAGCCAGCACCTAAATCAAGGAAGCGTAAGGCTTCAAAGAAACCCGCAGCAGTTATACCAAATCAAGCGGGGCCTAGCCAGAAGGCAACACCACCTGCTAAGAAGCAATACAAGGGAACAGCACCAATATGCGACAAATGTAATGCACACCACTTAGCTCACCTACAGTGTCGTTTGTGTGCATCATGTGGGCGAATTGGTCACCTGACAAGTGCTTGTCGATATAAACCGAACCAAGGTGGTCCAAATCAACCACAAGTCAACCCTACTCAAGCTCGCTTTCCGACTGGAACATGCTACAACTGTGGCGAGACAAGCCATTTCAGGAACAAATGCCCAAAGCTTGCTAATGCAAATCCAACCCTTGGATGAGCATTCGGCTGAACAAAGGATGATGCTGTCTTATGCCTTTGTTTCTTTTGTTTTCGTGTATTGTGAAACAATATGTCTCGTTCATAAATAAAAGTTGTTGTTCGCAATTCTGATATACAAGTATAATTACATGTGTTTATGGCATTTCCCTATAATACCTGTATTAAGGAACCATGTTCCTTACAAACTACTCTTGTGATTTCTCTCTTTCAAATGATCGATCATGATTCCCCCAAAAATTTTAAGTACTCGTTTCATTCTAAGAAACGAAGTACATGAAATAAAGTGAAATTATGAGTAATGGTGCTTTTTACACATCTGTGCCTTTGAATCCTTGGTTAAATAACTAAGGGTATTTCCAAATCTCATACCCATTACGTTTTGATTTTCAACATATACAGTACAAATATTTCAAAAACAATCTTCATGATCTCAAAACATTTCATATAATTTAAAAACAATTTTTCTAGATACATTGTCTATGTTATTTCAAAAACATCGGCCATGTTATCAAAACCAACCTTTCATAATTTCAAAATATTTCATATAGTCTGAAGGCAATATTAACACAGTACATTTTCTTATCAAGTGCATGATTTCGAAAAGCATCATTCATGTATTTCAAAAACCTTATACATAATTTCAAAATTTATCTCGCATGATTTTAAAACATTTTGTAAAAATATCTACCTAATACATCTACTTTATGATTTCAAAAGTATTATATATAAGGTTTCAAAAACGTTTAACACATTTTTCTTAAAAGAACCCCATGCATAGTTTTCAAAAATATTTTCCTCATACATTAACTTAACCTTCAAATTCTGCTTCATATGTCGCCTTGACATATCAGGCATCTCAACTTCATAAGCATTCTTACTTCATGTTTTGACATAAGCACATCCAGTGCAAGGTTTCAAAACATCTTTGACTTCTAAAATCCATATGGGATCTTTTTATCTTCACTTTTAGATCCTTGTGGATGATTATCATTCAAATCAGAGTCCTTAATTGGATTCCTTATGTACCTAAATTCGAACATTTCGGTTCCTAATAATCGAAATCGAATTTTCATTTTGAATCTTTCTATCTTTATAGTTAGATTCTTGATAACGTTTAAAGTACCAAATGAAATCCGCTGAATGGATTCCTAGTGTGCTTTAAATGCATGTACGCAATTAACAAGACAAGTTAACAAACAATTTTGTGGTTATGTGATTATGTGTTTACATATTTGGTGTTTTCATTTATGCATTTTTGTGTTTTTGGTATACTCTGGGTATTCATTATCCAAATCCTCGTAGAATCTTTCATATCTTCATATGAGGGATTCGTAGTAGGATATTCAAAAAGGTACTACCTTAAATCCTAAATGGGCTTCTATGTAATAGTTAAGACCCTTGGATTATATAGTACTACTCCATGATTCATAAGAGACCTTTTAGTGGTCTAGTCAAAAGGATTGATTCACAATTTGGTGAAAGAACGACATCTAGTGATGTAGCTGGACAGACTCCTTGATAGTCTATTTAGATCATTTATTGATTTAATTAAAAGGATTCTATGGCGGTCTAGTCACACTCATCACATGATTGTTCATTTGGTTTTCCCCTACACATTATAAAATAGACTGTGTGAACTGTACAAGGAATTGTCTGATTATGGACGCGTACATAATTATGAAATTTAGTGCACAGAAACCCAGTAAGGTTTATTATGTGTAAGAACCGATAGTGACAACAATAACAAAATGAGAACGATGTAATGGAGGTACGGTGGACGCACTAATGACGCTTCATATACTTGTATATAAGTGTCCCTCTTACATTGCAAGCATGATGTTATTAAAGTTACTAGAAGTTCAGAACCCTAACCAATGTTGTTCGATCTTTTCAACTTCATGTTTTAAGCTCTCACGAGTTTCCTCTAAATAAATTTCGGGACGAAATTTCCTAAAGTGGGGGAGACTGTAACACCTGTGCCCCCACGGCCATCAAACAAATACCTAACCAATGAAATATTATATTTCATACTTGGGATTTGTAAAATAATATGTGTAACATTTGCACATATCAATTCTTGTTCGATTCCAAACTCTAAATCGCTTTCTGGAAGGTTATACGCGCACCGATGCGTAAATATAACCAGTTTAATGCAACAAACACTCCGGAATAGTGACATAGGCTTAACATACCTTAAATAACCTTTACATAACTTAGAAATAAGTTTTGAAGGCTTTGGTATGGCAAAAACAAGTTAAATCGCTTACAGGGACTAAAGTTGACAAACTACGAAAGTATGTCAATTTGAACTGTAACAGACATTCCGGAACATGACCATAAGTTAAACATACCATAAATATCCTTTACATAGCTTAGAAATAGGCTTTGAGGGGTTCGGTATGCTAAAATAAACTTTTGGCTCATTCAGGGACTAAAAGTGTCAAAAAATGCACAAGTTTGCATTTTCGCGCATAATTTACGTTCTGAATACATCCGGACATCCAAAAAATTTATGTAAGCATGACTATATTATGCCTTAGTGTTTGGCTTGTCAAAAATCCATTCGTTGCGTCATTTGGATCGTTTTTCGTGCTTATGCGCATTCCGTCGTAATTAAGCGAACATCGCGTTCGTACGACCAAACGAACCAACATCCGACATATTTTTGAGCATGTTTCATGTCCACAATGTTTAGGCAACATTTTAGGGCCTTAAAGTTGGCTTTACGGGCCTTAGAAGTGTCGGAAATGGCCTTAAACACGTGCAGGGACCTAAACTGTCATTTTTGAAAGTTGTTTCTGATCTGACATGCCCAGGCGGCCCGCATTAGTTTAAGGACATCCTGAAGCGGGCCGCATGGCCCCTTCTGACCAGATTAAATGTATTTAACAGCAGGTTCCAGCTGTTTCGTTCACAACCACACATTCTCATTCGCTTAGTCAGCTGATAAGGATCACTTTTAGCCACCATGAGTTCCCGACACTTGTACGGGTGGGATTAAGGCACGTTTTCCATGAAACGATCCTAACGGTTTGGGTATTCCTATAAATACCCATTCACCCCAACCTCATTTCTCACAAGAATCTGGATTTGAGAGCTCTAAGTTGAAACCATTGTTTCATACCTGAGTTCTTGGATCGAGATTAGCATTCGGGGACCCTTCGTAAGTATTCTTTCGTTCTTTTCTTTATTTTATTGCTTTTAGAGTCAGAAAGTCAAACTTTGTTTGACTTTCAGCGTTGACCAGCTTATGGTCAATGCGAAGTTCGTTTGAACTTCGCAACGTGAGTGTAATCACGTTGGTTATAGTCCCTTGGGACTATGCCTACTGATTACCACGTTGTCTAGGGTCGTAGGGTAAGCGATCTGATAAATCGCTTATACCTTCGAACCCGACCCAGTTTGGTCGATCATTAGGATCCGACCAAATACATTAGGTGACCATAGTATATAGGGAATAACCTTCCGAGGTTATACCTAATGGTCACATCGTTTAGGTAGTTGTATGATAGGTAGTTTATATGCCTTAGGTAAATTACCAGAATACCCTTTTCATGTATAATTGGTAATTAAGCATATGTAACCTAAACCTTTGCCACATAACTGATTATGTAACATGTTTAGGCATATAACACTTGTCATAGGGCTAGTTAGGCGGTCCAAACGCGTTTCACGCGAACGACGCGTTAAAGTAGCATAAGTTACCTAAACGGGTCGTAATGGGTCGAAAACACTTAGATTAAGGTTTCATTTAGTATGTAGGCTTTGTTAAACCATATGACACGAGTCTCTATACTCGTTTGGTTTACGAACCCTCATTCTATCAGATCTTCCGATTTAGGTCCGGTTTATTAACATAAGTTACCTATATTAGGTGCCGTTTGATTTCCGTGATCTCTAGCGTTGTTTGGTTGTTACTCAAGGACTACTGAGCAATCTCAAGTGAGTACATAGACCCCTCTTTTACTGTTTTCCAAACTGTTTTGGGGTGGAACACATGTGCCTACTTGTTACTTTCATGCTTTCCTGTTTTCACATCATATACATGCTATGTTCAATAGTACACTTATAGTACATTGTTTTACATGATCTCATTGTTTTTATGCTATGTATGTCCATTGCGTGCATACTTAGTACATCGTTTTCATCACATGCTTACATTTTGTTATGACATTTGGGTTGTTTACAATGGAACAATACATTCATTAACATTAGCTACGCCATTCGTTAGTAGGTAGTGGTACCATAGGAATTGACAACTCCCGTTCCTGAAATCCCAGGGAAAGGGGATTGGAAGGAATGACCGAATTCGATATACATGAAGCACAGATAATCCTTTAAGTCGTTTAAGGGTTTATCGCCACAGTCTCAAGGCTTGGATGTATGCATTATAACGATACCGCATAAATGTTCATATTCAGTATAGCACGCATATACACAATACATAACATTTTAACATGATTTACATTGATCATGCATTTCCACAGAACATAACTTTGATTTAAACCAAGTTTTACTTCAATACTATGTTCTTGTGCATATGGTTTAGTTGATACATTTCGCTAGCCATACATATCATTTTAGTTACACAATACATGATTTACATCTTGACATAAACATTTTGGTATATTTCAATACATTTGACAATTGGTTTAAACATAGACATCTTACATTGTTTGGTTTGGTTTGATTAAGTGATTAAGTAACGATGCGTGTGTAATATGATACAAGCATGGTGGATACGCCGCTGGTACTTCCTATATATAAGTGTTTGTATGGTATTACATATCGTAGCGTTATTTGAATCATTTCAATTTTGACATATAACATTTTATACAAATAACATACTTTTCACAATACATTGTTTTACAAACAACTTAACTTATACAAACTCAATTTACATGGTTATTCATTTAACCATGCATTATTCTCTTACTTATACGTATCATCTGAACTTATTGTTTTTCAAATGATTTACAAAGACAAATCAAATTACAAGATTCATGACTAAACATTTTCTTAAACAGAAGTCATGAATCTGATTTTCACAAAACCTATGTACTCGCCGGCATTTTTATGCTGACGTACCTATTTTCACATGTGTTTCAGGAAATGAAGCATAGGATTGATCAAGATACACTTAGGCGGACATTGGCCTTAGTGACAATAAAAGATGCAAGACTAGTTAATTATGTTGTATTTCCTTGTTTGTTAAGACATTGTAACACTTTTAATCAATAAAACGAAACTTCAATTGCCATGGATTTGAAACAATTAATTCTGTTACAACACTCCCCGACATTTCCGCCACGTTTTGTATGTTCCACGTGGTCGGGGTGTGACAAAAGCTTTCAAAACCTATTTCTAAGTTATATAAAAGTTATTTAAGGTATGTTAAGCCTATGTCACTGTTCCGGGGTGTTTGCCGCATTAAACTAGTTACATTTACGTATCAGTTCGCGTTTAACTTTCTAGAAAGCGGTTTAAGGCTTGAAAATGAACTAGAATTAAAATGTGAAAGTGTAAAACACAAAATAAATAAATTTTTGAGGCCAAAACACATTGTTTCTTTGATAAAAGATAGTGTCCTACATCGTGTGTGTTTACGGAGCACAAGTGTCATAGCAACGAGATTTTATAAACTATAACCGACTTATTTTGAGCTGGTTATTAATTTTGCAATACAAACATTTTACAAAACAAGGTTTACTAATATCGATTAACGAAGTTGTATGAGTTATTTCAACATGTAAACGAGCCATGAATCTGACACTCACACAAAACCTATGTGCTCGCCGGCATTTCTTTGCTGACTTTATTTTTACATATGTTTCAGGTGGTGTTGAATGATGTTGATTGCTACTAGGATGCATGCTCACTTAGGACTGGACAAGACCTTAGTGACTTAATAACGATGATAGACTATGTTTAACTTGTTTGTTATGTTTCAAAGACAATGTTTAATGTTTAACAATTCAATAAAACAAAACTTTTTGAATCCATGGTTGTGATACAATAATTCTGTCGGTGCACTCCCCGACGTTTCCGCCGCGGTTTCGTTGTTTTACGCGGTCGGGGTGTGACAAAACACACGGATCTTTACGATTCGAGAAGAAAAAGAGGTGAAGACGGTTATGGATGCTCAGTGGAGTTTTGGTCGGAGAGCGGCTCCGCCACCGTTTACCGTTGTTGTCGCCGCTGTAGAGGGAGAGGCCGGCCCTGCTCTGTCCACAGCTTTCTCTCTCATCATCACTTCTCTCTCTCGTCCTGTTCTCTCTCTCTACAGATCATGTGGATGTGTGTGTAATGATAACGGTACAGGGGAGGAGGGGGTGTGTGCGTGAGTGGCGGGATTAAACAACACCGGAGTGTCGGCAGGAGATTCTGCTTCGGTGACTGGAGAAGGGGACTAGAGGGAGAGAGGGGTGTGGTGCGGCTGGGGTGGATAAGGTTAGGGTTTAATTGAAAATGAGGGAGTAGAGGGATAAGATGAATATATATGGTAGGTTTTAAGTGGGTTTGAGCCCAAGGCCCACAAGCCCACTTCGTGTGTTTTGAGTGGCCCGTCTGCACCTATGAACCCGTTTTCAAACCCGAGCTTCATGGAACGTCGTAAATTATCATTTTAAGATCAAAACACGTAAAATAGTGTCGGTAGTCATTGGTTGTCGCGTTTGATCGTCGGTTGCGTTAAAATTGCGTAGAGTGCGTCGCTTATCGTTTTTAATCCGTTTTTCGATCCGGTTTCGACTGCGGACATTAAAATTCGATTACAACGCTAAATAAATTATAATATTCTAGTTTTCAAGGTAATACACGTGTCCGATGCTTCTGTTTTGTTGCCAGTGCGTTCCTACAGCCGCGTTTTTCGATCGCGTATGCGTTTGTGACATTTGAAGTACGAAAAATTCGCAAAACTAAATTCATATGTATAAAATATACGTATAAAATTCGTGTTTGTTGGCGTTGTCAGTGTTTCGTTCGTTGTCAGTTCGTTACCGTTTAATGTTTAGCAGATTTTCCACAGATCATTATACGCGTACTGTAAAGTCGATTAGTCGTTCCTAGGAACTCCAAAGGCCTAGTTAAGTTTATTTTTTTTGGGTAAAGGGTTACCCCGGTGAAATTTTATATCAACCAAATAAAATAAAAACAGGGTGCATCGAGACACCGATACACACTACTAGACTTGGCATACCAAGACTAGGACAACAAAACAAAACAAACAAACCCGACAAACGTCACAACCAAAACAAACTGAAAAACAAGAGAAACAAACACAGCCCAAGAACAAACACGCCAAAAAAAACCAGAAGAGCCGCTCTAGCCGGGATCAACCTCTATGATGTTCTTCGAGATCAGCCACCTGTCCAAAATCTTCTGTTGTTTCGGGTCTCTACCAAACCGGAACCCCATAGTTTTGAGCCGCACAGTCTCAATGACAACCTTAGCAAGCACACTCGCACTCCGCTGATTATGAGAAAATAACCTGTTATTCCTTTCCTGCCAAATAAAGTACGTTGAAGCCGCTACAAGAATCCTACAAATAATATTATCCATAGTTCTAGAATTAGCATTAATCTCCATCCATTGCATGATAGAATCCCAGGTATCCGTTACATTCTCCATGTCGACCAAATGCCTAACCAATCTCCAAACCTCTGAAGCATATACACATTGGAAAAACAGGTGGTCTCTTGAATCACGGTCAAACTTGCATAGAGGGCAACACATAAGACGCAAATTAGTAGCACTACCCGCTTCCCAAATGGCCATCCTGTCTTGGGTTTTCAACTTGTTTTTAACAACTAACCACAAATGAAAAGAGTGTCGGGGAATACATTGGCTGAACCAAACTGAACTAGCCCATGAAACCTTATGACACCTATGCCGCAAACAATTCCAAACCTCCCAAGAAGTAAAACCTTGAAAGTTACCTTCCAAATCTTTCCATCAAAACCGGTCACTCGTAGCAGGCGCAATCTGGATAGGACCAATGTTGATAAGAACAGGAAAAAGATCATACCATGCTTGAGGCCATAACCAATGGCCATCATCCGCAACAACATCAGCCACCGTAGAATTTAAAGAAAAACCCGCATTAGCAATAGCTCTAGGGGTTATGAATGATCTAATCGGACTGTATGTGCACCAGTTATCACTCCACACGTTTGTTTGGCGTCCACTACGAATGGACATCCAAAAAAATGATCGAACACTCGAACAGATGGATAAGAGTTTCCTCCATCCCCAGCTAACATTATTACTACATTGCACTTCCCAGAAACTTTTACCTTTCAGCTTGTATGCGTGAATCCATTGGACCCAAAGAGAAGGACGATTTGTGACTAAGCTCCATATGTGAGATGTTAAAAGAGCCTTATTAACATCCACTATGCTCCGAATACCTAAACCACCCTCATCTTTCGGCATACAAACATCCCTCCAGGCTACTTTAGCACGAACCGAACCCGGATTACCACCATTCCATAGAAATCTTCAAAGACGTTTCTCCAGATCCTTTAAAATACTAGAAGGGAGCATCATAACCGACGCCCAATAGGAGTATAAGGCCACAAGGACAGAATTGATAAGTTGAAGTCTCCCGGCAAATGAGAGAGATTCTGTCATCCAATTGTCAATTCGTCTATCCATACGATCCAAAAGAATTTTGCAATCCTTGGCAGCCAATCTAGTAGAAATCAGCGGTACCCCAGGATAACGAACCGGAAACGAACCCTCTTGAAACGGCATAACGTGCAAAATCTGATCTTTGATAGCTCGAGGAACATTACAGAAGAAAACAGTACTCTTAGCCAGATTAGGATGTAGACCCGAGGCTAGAGAAAATTTATCAAGGGCCTCCCTAAGATACTTAACCGAACTACAATCACCATGAGCAAAAAGAAATAGGTCATCAGCAAATGAAAGACTAATGACCTTCTGTTTAGAGCATCGAGCATGAAACTTAAACGACGCATGAGCTGATGATTGATGTAATAGAAGGGTTAAGACTTCCATGACTAGCGTAAATAAGTAAGGGGACATAGGATCCCCCTGTCTAAGACCACGCTTACCCGCAAAATAACCATGAATCTCTCAGTTAATACTTAAAGAATACGACACCGTTGTAACACATGTCATTATCCAATTAACCATTTTATGATGAAACCCAAACCCATGCAGAATGGACTCAAGAAATTGCCAACTGACTGTATCGTAAGCCTTTTGAATATCAATCTTGAATGCACACCTTGGGGGCCCTCTATTAAGATGATAATTGTGCATGAGTTCCTGAGTAAGGAGAATGTTGTCCGATATTTTCCTGCCCGGAATAAACGCCGATTGGTTTATGCTGACCAACTTATTCAAACTTCCCTTGAGCCTGTCCGTTATAATCTTGCTAAGTTTATTTCGGTCTTAAAACGCTACTTATAATCGTTCTATTGTTTGTTATTTGCGAAATTAAGGGGCGTAAATTACCGGTTGTCACATTCTCCCCCTGTTAATAAAATTTCGTTCTCGAAATTTAGACTATGTTAACTCCTTAGAGTTATGTTATGCGTAGGTAGATACGAATAATATCAAAGTGAATGGCCATGAAATCGAATCAAGACTTTTTCGAATTATGTGAATTCAAGGACATACTACAACAATAAGAACCCAACGGTTAAAAGGAATGCGTTTCAGAATTTGATGTCAAGGGAAACGAGATGCACTGATACAGTCACCAGTGTGACTAAGTTAACAGGGGTCCAACAAAAAGGAACTTCGACCAACAGAATTTCAAACGAACGTTCACAATATGCAAATGAATTCTAGAAACAATAACATTCACTCAATGAAACTTAGCATCAACAGGCTCCAATGAAATAGAAACACGAAGATGATTTGTCAACTATCGAACCTTTAAATGAATAAAACCAGTGTGTTGACATGATTGATTTGCAAGGATACACTGAAATACAACAGATTTAGAGTATCATCGTCTTAATACATAGTTGTATTAAGACTATTTAAATGATGAGTCAAACGAAAAGCATACATAGTTTTGCATGAAACGCTCGATCATGATTAGCCCAAGCTACAAGTTATACCGACGCCACAAGGTGTCGTTGTGATCGAGATAATTCAATAATAGAGGTGAATGAATAAGTTCACAGTATTTGCAATCAAATGAAAGGCTCAACAGAGTAGATCTGAAAATTTGTTTCAAATGAGTCACATGGAATTTTCAATTGAAGGCGAAAGGACAATTAAATATATTGTTCGGTTGATAGCGGAAGAACAATAAGTATCATAAAATATTCAACCGATGATGAAAGAACTGTTAAGAGGTACACCGGAATAGCACATGAATTCGTGTACCTTTGTCTTAACACACTATTGTGATAAGACTGCTTTACTATGATAAACCAACAATATGGATTTAAAAATAAATAACAAATATATATTTAAATCCGTATATGAGGTGTGCAGTCGAGATTAGCGCAAGCTTCAAATTAATGAAAGTGCCACCACAAGGTGGTCGTGGCCAAAGAAACGATTCAATAAAGGTGAAGACTAAACAAGTCTACTAGGATTCAAAACAAATGAAATGCTTGTTAAAAATTGATTTGAATATGATGTTCTCAACACATCATATGGTGCCTTGAATTGAATTTGTATAGTGAACAAATTCGAACAGTTGAACTCGGTTTAGGCACAATCCGACATTGAATACATGTAACGACAAGGAAATATCGACATGTTTACAACGAAAAACCATGTACGTAACTTGAAAGGAAGAAGGAGTTTCAAGAAAGTTCGTTGACTCGATATCAAGGAGTCAACACTTACAATAACATAGGTCATCCAAATCATAAAGCAATAATTAGATATAGCTGAATATTATTTGAAATTTTGATGAAAACGATCATTCGAAGTGGAGCCAGATGCGTAACGAACCATGCATGTGTAACATAAGAATTTATCAAGAAATGAAGCAAATGAGTGTTCGCTACAATGAAAGAAATTATCGTAAATTATCATGATACGATGACTATTAAGAGGAGTAGAGGTGTAAAAATCTACTCACTAGATGCAAAAGTCGGAATTTCAATAAAAGAAAGTTAAGGATTTTACCTGGGGTTTCATGTGATGACCGGTTGTTAGGTGACATTACCATGGAATGTCGAACATAGTGTATTCATCGTTAATGAGATAGGGGGAATGCGGAGACATGCGACCTCTCCTCGGTGTGACTCGTGTCGTTTACAAGACAGCGTGACAAATTGCCGCACCCTGATTGGTAGTTCTCCTGCTGACGGAAACTAGCAGCGTCGTTGAATTGCTCAATCGTGTCTTCTCAAAGGCCTTGCCTCGAAAGTCGTATGTGACGTACTTCAACCTCCGTTGATGTATAGATTGAGTTTTGTTTAATTTTGCACACCGGTACTTCATTTTTCGTAGGTTACCTGCTCGGTTAAATAAAATAGCATAGACGACATAATAATGACGTTTGCCCTAGTTAATAGTTGTGGTTCCAACGTGATGACCTTTAATGAATGTCGACATAAGTTTCCAAAGGTTCTAAATGCATGTTTCCTAAACTCTTAAAGTTTTGTTTACTGTATGTAACTGTTTTGTGTACCGTGTATGAAACACAACATTAGCATTTGTTTAAAAGCAAAATCTTGACTCATTGTTTTCGGCAACGGTTGGAAACCATATTCGAGTCCTAGGCGCTCTGTATGCATTCAAAGTATTAATGATCTACGCCCCTAGAGGAAAGTGAGGTTAGAGCCTAGGTATCTCTACAGAAACCCTATTCACTGAAACCTATAGTTCTGATACCAATCTGTTACACCTGCTAAAATTAGAGTTGGCGTGATCTGACTGGTATCTTCATTGCACAGCGGAAGCATTTAATGCTAAGACTTCTAGAAAGCGAACGCCCACTAAGTACTCGAGTCCCCATGGTTCTCCTATTCCAACCGTGCCATAATTTGAAGATGTAATCCGGAAAAAG
Organism: Helianthus tuberosus; assembly: GCA_030545235.1. Taxonomy (NCBI): domain Eukaryota; kingdom Viridiplantae; phylum Streptophyta; class Magnoliopsida; order Asterales; family Asteraceae; genus Helianthus; species Helianthus tuberosus. The sequence continues at coordinate 53,656,365 of CM060403.1, read as the reverse complement.
AAACATGCGAAAAATCAACATAAAGTTGGCGAGTTCATAGTTTGTCTGTAAAAGATTTAGAGTAAGTCTTTTTAAATAAACCGGTTTACCATTGGAGAGTGGAGTTTTCGTCGGAGAGCGGCTTCACCACCCGTTTACCGTTGCTGCCTCCGCCGTAGAGGGAGAGGCCAGCCCTCCTCTGTCCGCAGCTCTCTCTCTCCCTCTCTCTACACATCATGTGGATGTGTGTGTAATGATAACGGTACAGGGGAGGAGGTGGTGTGTGCGTGAGTGGCCGGATTAAACAACGTCGGAGCGCCAGCCGGAGATTCTGCTCCGGTGACCGGAGAAGGGGACTAGAGGGAGAGAGGGGTGTGGTGCGGCTGGGGTGGATAAGGTTAGGGTTTAATTGAAAATGAAGGAGTAGAGGGATAAGATGAATATATATGGTAGGTTTTAAGTGGGTTTGGGCCCAAGGCCCACAAGCCCACTTCTTGTGATTTGAGTGGCCCGTCTGCACCTACGAATTCGTTTTCAAACCCGAGCTTCACGAAATGTTGTAAATTATCATTTTAGGATAAAACGACGTAAAATAGTGTCGGTGGTCACTGTTTGTCGCGTTTGATCGTCGGTTGCGTTAAAATTGCATAAAGTGCGTCGCTTGTCGTTTTTATTCTATTTTTCGATCCGGTTTCGACTGCGGACATTAAAATTCGATTACGGCGCTAAATATATTATGATATTCCAGTTTTAAAACAAAATCTTCAAACCCTAATTTCTCTCTCTAGCATGGCGATTTTGGAGTCTCATGCAACCTTCGATTCTTCTGCCTGATCTTTGTATAACAGTCTGATCATTAGAGTGTTGTTTCATCAATATTTCTAATTCGAACTTGTTAGCAAAGGGATCGCTTTTGAATCTAGGGTTTTTGTCTTTCTGTTTCGTCGCCTCCTTCACTGTGTGTTTCGAATCTGTTGGTATAGCAATTAGGGTTTATCGGGTAACCTTGATTGACCTGAGTCCCTATATCGATTTGATTAGCTGCACTACGTAAGGTGCTAGATTAGGGTTTGTTCTGGTTTCTTGGGTGGCTGGTTTCTCTTGTTTACTTGGTGTTTCGTGTGCATGGAGGGAAATAGTGATGGTGTTAATCAGTTGGAGGATGGATATACGCCGGGTACTGATGACAAAACACCACCTGTTCGTGGTATTGGTTTGCGGGTGACAAACATTGAGGGTAATAATATGAAACCGAGACGGGGTATCTATTCAACCAATAATGTGTCGGTTATAGATGGTTTGTACGAAATTTCTAAACCTGTGGAGCTAAATACTGATTGGGCATATGGAGGGGAGTTCATGGCAACGATGAAGATTTCCCATGCAAACCCTAGTAGTTCGGCTGATGGTAATGTGGAAAGTAACAAGAGTCGTGTGGATAATTCGGAAAGTGCTATTAACAAGAAGATCTCGTATGCAAAGGCCGTTCAGACTCAGAAGGAACCAGTTAAAGTGAACTTCAGGAAGCTTGAAATGGAGGAGAAGATGGATGGGGTGGATGTTGTGATTTCGGTTGAATCGGTTAAACATGTAAATGATCGCTTTGCCAATACGTTATATGGATATTTCTTGGGTAAACGTCTGGCGTTTCCAGTTGTTGAGTACTTTGCTAAAAATCAGTGGGCAAAATATGGATTAGTTAGACTAATGATGAATGCGAAGGGGTTTTTCTTTTTCAAGTTCAACTCCAAGGCGGGGATGGAGAAACTGATGGAGGATGGACCGTGGATGATTAGGAATGTCCCGATTATTTTGAATGAGTGGTCACCTTCGGTTAACATTGTTAAAGAAGATATAACGACTATTCCAGTGTGGGTAAAGATGCATGATGTGCCATTGGTGGCGTTTACTGAGGATGGTTTAAGTTTATTAGCGTCTAAAATAGGTGATCCAAAAATGTTAGATTCGTACACAGCTTCTATGTGTACCGAATCGTGGGGTAGAAGTAGTTTTGCTAGAGCTCTTGTCGAGGTGCATGCGGGATCCGAATTAAAAAGAGCTGTGAAAGTGGCGGTCCCAGGTTTGGCTGGTAATGGGTATTCGATGGCAGAGGTGAAAGTTGAATATGACTGGGAGCCACTTAGGTGTGCTACGTGTTGTGTTTTTGGTCATGAAAGTAATCTATGTCCGAAGAATCCGAAGCCTGTTGAGGAGGATGGGGTCAAAAGTGAAGCTGATGGTTTTAGGGAGTTTAAAGGTAAGAACAAAAAAGGTGGCCAGCAAGGGTTTCAGGTTAATAATAAGAAGCCGAAGATGGTTTATAGGCCGATAACTAAAGCCAAAACCCAAGCGGATAAAGCCTCTTCGTCTACCAGCCAGGCAAGGTGTCGAACTCGTTTGATGCGCTGCTAGATGAGGGAGTGGTGAATAGAATGGCCGAGTCTAATGTGAATCCGGTGCAACAAGGGAAGCATATTAATAAGGGAAGAAACGGTTCAAAGGACCAGGTTATTATAGATGATATAGGAGTCGATGACCTGTTAGATGATATTCCGAAGTTCATGGATAGGAAGATGGATGATAATAAATCTGAGGGTGCAAGCACACCCGGTACCGGGGTTTCTAATGGGTAGTATTGGCGCGTGGAATATTAGGGGGTTGAACCGCTCCCTTAAGCAAAAGGAGGTTCGTCAGGTAATTGCTGATAATCATGTGCATGTATGTGCTACTATGGAAACTCATGTGGATGCTTCGAATGTTTCGAATATTTGTAAAAAAGTTTGTAATAAATGGAAATGGGCTACTAATGCTAGTTGTTGTCCTAGAGGGACGCGGATAATGGTGGGATGGGATGAAAACATTGTGGATGTCATGATTCTGGCTCAAACAAATCAGGTGGTTCACACGCAGATTGTCTTTAAGCTGGATAAAAAGTCATTGTTCCGTTCTTTCGTATATGCGGAAAACCATTACAAGGATAGAAGGGATTTATGGAAGGATCTTTGTCGACACCATTTGTTTATGCGGGATAAACCGTGGGCCATTATGGGGGATTTTAATGCTACGTTGGAGCTGGATGATACTCTAGCGGGTTCCTCGACAACTAATATTGCCACAAGGGAATTTAAGGAGTGTGTGTGTGCGATTGATGTGTTTGATGTTAACAGCTCCGGTTTTCATTATACGTGGACGAACAAACAGAAAAATGGGAATGCTATTTTTAAAAAGATAGATCGTATCCTTGGGAATGTGCAGTTAATTGATGTCTTTTCGGATGCGGCGGCTCGTTTTTTACCATATCGGGTTTCGGATCATACACCGTGTATTCTTGTTCTTCCGAATGTGCAACGAGACAATCCGAAACCATTTAAATTTGTCAACTTAATTGCGGATAAGAGTGGGTTCATTGAGGAGGTTAATCGGGTTTGGCAAACGGATTTTTCGGGATATGCTATGTATAAGGTGGTGAAGAAACTTACGCTCTTGAAGGGCCCTCTCCGTAAACTCCTGTTTGATCAAGGAAATCTGCATGAAAATGTTAAAAACACGAGGAAGCATGTGGAGGAATGCCAGCATGAGCTGGATAGAAGCCCGGGTAATGGTGAGTTAATGACTAAACTTGATTCTATGCTTCGAATGTATAAACAGGCTGTTCAGGATGAAGCTTTGTTTCTACAACAGAAGTCGAAAGTTGACTGGTTGTCTTTGGGAGATTCGAATACTAAATATTTTCATAATGTGGTGAAAGTTAAGAATCATCGTAGCCGCATTTTTTCTATTAAGGGTTCGACTGGTCAGGTGTTCGAAGGTAATGATGTGCCACTGGCTTTTTTTTTTTTTTGGGTAAAGGGTTACCCCGGTGATTCTATTATAAACAATATCAAAAGCACAAGTAGAGAGGAAACTCAGATGCATCCTACTCCCGACTTATTTGTTCAGAGGTTGTCAGATGCTAAGGCTCAAAACATGGTTCGTCAGGTTTCAGATGCGGAGATCAAGGCAGCGATGTTCTCTATCTCGGGGAATAAAGCTCCGGGACCCGATGGGTATACGTCAATTTTCTTTAAAAGGTCATGGGATATTGTGGGTCAGGAGGTATGCCAAGCGATCCGGGATTTTTTTCACAATGGGAAATTACTTCGGCAACTGAACCATACGGTTATTTCTTTAATCCCTAAGGTATCTACGCCTGCTTTAATAACTGATTATAGACCGATTTCTTGTTGCAATACGCTCTATAAGTGCATAAGTAAGATCATCTCCAACCGTATTAAAGAAGGGTTAGGGGATATTGTGAGCATTAATCAGTCTGCTTTTGTTCCGGGTAGAAGAATTTCAGATAACATTCTCTTAACTCAGGAACTTATGCATAACTACCATCGGAATAGTGGGCCGCCTAGGTGCGCGTTTAAGGTGGATATTCAAAAAGCATACGATACGGTTGAATGGAAATTCCTAGAGACTGTTTTAGTGGGCTTTGGTTTCCACCCGAAAATGGTTTCGTGGATCATGGCTTGTGTCACTTCCACAACGTTTTCGATTGCGATGAATGGGAACCTCTATGGGTACTTTAAAGGTAAACGTGGGCTACGACAGGGTGATCCAATGTCCCCTTTTCTCTTTACATTGGTTATGGAGATTTTGACGTTGATTTTACAGAAGCAGGTGTCAACATCTTCGGAGTTTCGTTTCCGTAATAAATGTGAACACCAAAAAATTATTAATCTATGCTTCGCAGATGACTTGTTTTTGTTTGCTAGAGGGGACCCGAAGTCGGCGAGAGTTATTATGGATGCTCTTAATAGTTTTAAAAACATGTCGGGGCTTGTTCCTAGTATGTTGAAGAGTACTGTTTTCTTTGGCAATGTGGTGGATTCAGTTAAAGCTCGTATTCTTGATATTATGCCGTTTGAGGAAGGTGTTTTGCCTGTTAAGTATTTAGGGGTGTCTCTTATAACGACGCGGCTTAACTACAAAGATTGTAAATGTCTCGTGGAGAAAATGGAAGCTCGTATAACTGACTGGAAAGCTAAGTGTTTATCTTTCGCTGGAAGGTTGCAGTTGATCAGGTCGGTTTTGTCGTCTTTGCATGTTTATTGGGCATCAGTGTTTATTCTTCCAAAACGTATTATACACGAGTTGGAGGAACGAATGCATCTCTTTTTATGGACTCAAGGGAACATAATTAGAGGAAAAGCAAAAGTAAAGTGGAAAGCTGTTTGTTTACCGAGAGATGAAGGAGGGTTGGGGATTCGTAGGGTTGGTGATATGAATAATGCCCTTATGGTCACACACATATGGAGTCTGCTTACTAACCGGGAGTCGCTATGGGTCAAGTGGCTACATTCTTACCGTATTCGTGATAGGAATTTTTGGGATGTGCCGATTAAAAGTAATATTACTTGGAGTTGGCGGAAGATGTTAAGCCTACGACCTTGTATCTGTGATCATATACGGGTCAAGATGGGTGATGGTAAGAACACGAGTGCTTGGTTTGATAAGTGGGATGCGGTTTGCCCGATTAGTAGATTTATTACGCCCAGAAGTATAGCAAATGCAGGTTTCAGTATGAATGCTCAAGTTGCTGATATGTTCGCAAATGGATAATGGGTTTGGCCAGAGTCTTGGTTCAATCGTTATCCATTGCTTAATAACTTACAAAGCCTGGTGTTAGAGCCGTCGAAGCCGGATAAGCTGGTATGGTTTACGTCGAGTGGCCGAGAACTTGATTTTTGTACATCGACGGTCTGGGAGGATCTACGGCATACTCAACAAGGGGTTCAATGGTCGAATTTGGTTTGGTTCCCTCAGGCGATTCCTCGACATTCTTTCCTTCTGTGGCTTCTAGTGCTTAAAAAGTTGAAAACTCAAGATGTGATGAGCAGATGGAATTCGGGTAATGCTAACCTGAATTTATTATGTTGTTCTTTATGTACTCGGGGTCCTGATTCACACGAGCATCTGTTTTTTGAATGTGACGTCGCCAAGCAAATTTGGGTTGGAGTTCGTGGTAAAGCGGGTATGGATAGTATTTAGAATATATGGACCGATATTTTTGAGTATCTGGTGGATATAGCTAAGTCCAACATGGCGGAACATATCATTGCGAAACTAGTAGTTGGTGCAACAGTGTACTTTGTTTAGGAGGAGCGTAACCGAAGGTTGTTCACAGACAAGCGAAGAAGTAAAGATCAATTGATAGAGATTATCAACGGTTAGATTGAAACTTCACACGATGAGGTTCAAGAATACAAGTCACACATCTAGAGTGTTGCACGAGTGGAGCCTTCCGAGAGGTCACTTAGTGGCGGATGACGATTGTGGCTAAGGAGTGCGTCTCGTTTTGTGTTGATAGTCGATCGAGTTGTATTGGTGTTTTTGTTTAGCGTTTTTGCTTTGTTTGCTGTTGTGTGTCTACTCTTGTATGGCATGTCATACATGAGAACTGGAGGCGTATAGTCTTCACTTGTTTTTATTGTTTGGTTGGTAATAAAATTTAACCGGGGTAACCCTTTACCCAAAAAAAAAAAGATATTCCAGTTTTAAGGTAATACACGTGTCTGATGCTTCTGTTTCGTTGTCGGTGCGTTCCAACTACCGTGTTTTTCGATCACGTATGCGTTTGTGACATTTGAAGTACGAAAAATTCGCAAATCTAAATTCATATGTATAAAATATACGTATAAAATTCGTATTTGTCGGCGTTGTCAGTATTTCGTCCGTTGTCAGTTCGTTATCGTTTAACGTTTAGCAGATTTTCCGCAGATCATTATACGCGTACTGTAAAAGTCGATTAGATGTTCCTAGGCACTCCAAAGGCCTAATTAAGTTTATTTCGGTCTTAAAACTCTACATATAATCGTTCTAATGTTTGTTATTCACAAAATTAAGGGCCGTAAATTACCGATTGTCACATTTGATGTGCGTAAAATACAACATATAAATTATATCAAATATGGCTTAAAAGCAACCCTTTTTCGGTACTAATGTTGGAAAAAACATGTTTCTTTTAAATTTACAGGGTCAAAAGAGCTTAAACACACAAAAGAAGCAAATTAGAAGCAGAAACCAACATAAATACAAAGAAGGAGGATTGACACGACTCGCCAAGCCCCCATCAATATCCAAACCAACAAAAATAACAAAAAAATAGAAGCTCTGGCATGGGGTCGTGCCCAGTCAAGATTCCTGCAGAAGAAAAGACAACAGCAAAAGACAAACCAGACACACCAATACGGGGCCGTGCTAAGGAAACACGTGGCGTGGTCAACTCTAAGATTCGCAGAATCTGAGATAGTACAACAAGTATAATTGCCACGGGCCATGCCGTTTACACATGGGGCCATGTTAGTACAAGATCTGACACTGCTGTTAATGAGGAATGGACGTGCCAGGTAGGCACGGGGTTGTGTGAACTGTTTGACTTCAACTATAAATAGGGGTGTTTGGTTTCATTCCAATCCATCCCTTGGTAAACCACTTCTCTCACACTTGCCACCACTATAACACCAACACCCACCACCATCATCCACCTTCCATCTTTTAGAGTGTGTAGTAGTCTCGGGATCCAAGATCGATCATAAGAGCTTTTGTCAAACAAAGGCCATGCTTGGCTAAACTCTTACATCACTTGGTGAAGACAAATCTTTTATGTATTACTTTTTGATTTCTAACATTTGGCTCCTTTTTATTTGGGTATGTATTAATGACTTTAATAACTAGTTTTCTATATTGAAGGGGAATCTTATTTAACCATTCTTCATGTTTTGTTTTTTTTTTTTGGGTAAAGGGTTACCCCGGTAAATTTTATAAAAAATCAGTAAGAGTACAGGCGTGCCAGAAATAGCACACACAGCTAGCCTCGGCATACCAAGACTAGGAAAACCAGAAACAAACAAAACCAGAACCAACACAACCAGTTAAACAAAACACAACCCAAAAAAGACTACCACACCAGACTGACACTAACTAGACCCTACAATCGAAATCCTCAACCCGGGTCCTCATCCATAGCCCTTGACGGGATCTGCCACTTCTCCAGAACTCTGTTGTGATCGACATGCCCTTGGAACTTGAAGCCCATCAACCGAAGACGCACGGAGTTTTTAATTTTCTCTGTCACCTGATTAGCCGAGCATTGTAGACGGGAGAATAACCGGTTATTTCTTTCTTGCCAAATAAAATAAACCGAAGCCGCTACAACCAATTTGCATACAATTTGCTCCAATCTCTTTGAGTTCGAGTATTGATCTATCCACTCCAAAACTGAATTCCACGACTCATTAACAGAATTCATATCGACCATAGATTTAACATTCATCCAGACCTGCGAAGCAAACTTGCAAGAGAAAAAAAGATGGTCTCTAGAGTCACGATCGTGCTGGCATAGGGGACAACACATCAATCTTAGGTTTGTTTCACTACCCGCTTCCCAGACTTTCAACCGGTCTTGAGTCTTCAACTTATTCTTGATCACTAACCATAACTGAAAAGAATGCCTCGGGATACATTGACTGAACCAGACCATATTAGCCCAGCTAACTGGATTGTTACGCAAACGAATGGTATGCCAAACTTCCAATGAACTAAAGTGTTGTTCATTACCCTCCAAATCTTTCCAAACCGTGCGGTCATGTAATTGTGAACTATTCTGATCAATTGTCAAGCCAATTAAAACTGGGTAAGTATCATACCAAGCTTGGGGCCATCTCCATTGACCGTTACCATCTAAGATATCTGCCACAGAAGACTGAAGATTAAATCCAGCGTTTGCAATGTGTCGCGGAGTAATAAATGCCCTAAGGGGGCTCAAGTGACACCAGTTGTCGCTCCAGGCATTTGTTTGCAATCCACTTCGAATGACCTTCCAAATGAACGGCCGAACCATATTGCGAATCGATAAAAGCTTCCTCCAACCCCAACTCACGGTACCCCTACATTGGACATCCCAAAAATTTTGATTCTTTAATTTGTGAGCATAGATCCATTGCACCCATAGAGATTTCCTTCTAACAAGGATACTCCAAATATGATTAATAATAAGGGCTCTATTCACATCCCCAATTCTCCGAATTCCTAAGCCACCCTCCATCTTAGGCAGACATATATCATTCCACGCCACTTTAGCTTTTATTTTGCCAGCACTTCCGGCATTCCAAAGGAACCTCCGAATTCGCTTCTCCAGGTCGTTGACAATCCGAGCCGGAATAACAAAAACCGAGGCCCAATATATGTGCATTGAAGAGAGGACTGAATTGATAAGCTGCACTCTACCCGCAAAAGATAACGATTTTGTCATCCAGTTATTAACTTTCTTATCCAATCGGTCCACTAAAAGCTTGCAATCCCCAGCACTTAACTTAGACGAGATTAACGGCACTCCTAAGTATCGAACAGGCAAGTAACCTTCCTGAAATGGCATTTCATTAAGAATTTCATGTTTGACCTGTTGTGGAACGTTACAAAAAAACACCGTGCTTTTGGCCTGACTCGGAACAAGACCCGACATACTCGTGAATAACTCCAAAGCGGCTTTAATCTTCCTAACCGAATGAACACTCCCATGAACGAAAATAAAGAGGTCATCAGCAAAGGATACATTTATTATTCTTTGTTTCATACAATGAGCGTGGTACTTAAAAGAAGAGCTTGAACGAGCATTTTTTTGGAGCAATAAGGTGAGAACCTCCATAACGAGTGTGAACAGGTACGGAGACATTGGATCCCCTTGTCGAAGACCCCTTCTACCTTTAAAAAAACCATGAAGATTGCCGTTTATGCTCAATGAATACGTAGCCGTAGTAACACACGCCATAATCCATTTCACCATCTTTTTGTGAAACCCAAACTGGTCAAGAATCTTCTCCAGAAACGACCAACTAACTGTATCATACGCCTTCTGAATGTCGATTTTAAACGCACATCTAGGAGGGCCTTTATTCAAGTGATAGTTGTGCATCAACTCCTGAGTTAACAGAATATTATCAGAAATCCATCTGCCTGGGACAAAAGCAGATTGGTTAATACTAACCAATGACTCCAAGCTCCCTTTTACCCTATCCGTGATAATCTTGCTAATGCATTTGTAAAGAACATTACAGCATGAAATAGGCCGATAATCAAGAACAGAGTCAGGGGTATCCACTTTTGGAATAAGAGCCAAGATTGTGTGATTCAACTGTTTCAGGATTTTCCCATTGTCAAAAAAATCTAGAACTGCATTCGTTACCTCATTACCCACTATCTCCCAAGCATGTTTAAAGAAGGCTGACGTATAACCATCTGGGCCAGGAGCTTTGTTTTCACTTATACTAAACATAGCATTCTTTACTTCTTCCCGCGTAACCTGGCGAACCATATTAACTGCTTCATCCGGATTAACAACATTAAGAAACACGTCATCCATATTCATGGTAGTAACCGGGTCCTCCTTGCCTAAAAAAGCTGAATAATGATCAACAAGAGCGGCCGCAGCTTCATCACCTTCAAACCGATTACCAGCCACATCCCGAATGCATTGAATTTTGGTTCGATTATTTCTGCATTTAACACTATTGTGAAAGAAAGCCATGTTAGAATCCCCAGCACAGAGCCATTCCACCTTAGACTTTTGTTTCAAAAAACATTCCTCGTCATAAGCAGCAACTTTGAACTCCTGAAGGCACTCGAGCTCCCTTTTCCGAATATCCTCATCCATCGGATTAGCATCAACCATATTCTGGATATCATCTAGCTTCATGCGTAACTCAAGAACTCTTTTATGCAGGTTACCTTGTTGGAAAAGGATCTTTCTGAGTCCTGGTTTCAGATTTTTTAACTTACTAACGACCGAGAACATAGCAAACCCATCAATCTTTTTCGCCCATTCTTGCTCCACACAGATTTTAAATTCAGGTTTAGAGACAATAAAATTTGCAAACTTGAATGGCTTAGGCCGAGAATTGTTAGATGTATTAGTCAGCTTCAAAATGCACGGAGTATGATCAGAGACTCGATACGGGTGATAAATAACGTAAGCGTCAGGAAATAAATCTAGACCCTTAACATTACTCATTACTCGATCAATTTTCCTCAGCAAACCGATCCCTTCCTTCGGCTTCTGGTTCCAAGTGAAGTGAATACCATGGCCCTTAACATCAACAAGTTCCGATTGTTCAATACATTCACAAAATTCCCTCATGCCAATCGATTGACTAGATGGACCAAACAACGAGTCATCCGCATGGAGAGCGGAATTAAAATCCCCCATGACGAACCATGCCTTATCCGTACACAAAAGTTTGTGTCTACATAAGTCCTCCCATAGACTTCTTCGCTCTTGGTACTTGTTTTTCGCATAGACAAATGAGCAAAAGATACTCGAATTATCAGCTTTGGACCAGATTTGTGAGTGGATTACTTGATCTGTTTGTGATAAGATCATAATATCCACCAAGTTACTATCCCAACCGAGAATAATTCTAGCCCCCTGATCGCATAACCCCCCATTTGACGTCCAACTCCACTTTCTAAAGACATTTTTGCAAACTCTATCCAGTTTTGCGACTTCTACATGTGATTCTAGGATAGCACAAACCGAGACCTTATTTTCTGAAAGCATTACACGAACCTCACTTTGTTTCAGGGGTTGGTTCAAACCCCTTATATTCCACGAAAGGATGCTATCCATGGAGACCGCTATGTCCGGGAGTGCTTGCCCCCTCAGCAACCTTTTCCAGGTTATCATTTTTCATAAACGCAGCCGTTTCCGTAGGAATTATCTCCACCACCTCCTCATCATTCTTAGTTTGCCTCCCTTTATTATTGTTACCAGTTTCCCTCACAACATTATCATCCTTTACCTCTTCCTCATCTATCTTCGATAAAGCCTCAAACGAGTTCCGGGTTTTGACATTATCAATTTTCTTGCCATTGACGTTTACCTCCTTTGTACCAGACGTACTCGGATCCGACTTGTTGACCTTTGGCTTGTAAATAAATTTCTGCTTTTGTTTCTTTGGAACCACCCCTACTCGAGCCATCTTCCTCTTATCCATAATAAAGCCCTCATCATCCACCACTACTTGCTTTGCTTTTTTATTTTCATTCTTCCCACACGTTTGATCATTGTGACCAAAAATGCAACATAACGAGCATCTTTGCGGCTTCCACTCATATTCCACACTAACTACTTCAGTAATATATCCCTCCTCCTCAAGCTTTGGAATAGCAACAACAATATGGTCTTAAGTTCATGATCTGCATTAATTTCTACCAAAGCCCTAGCAAAACTACTCCTGCCCCAGTTCTCCGAGCACATATCAGCCGTATACCCATCCAGACGTTTTGGCTCACCTATCTTAGAAGCTAACAAGCTTAACCCGTCATCAGTATAGATCGCAATGGGAACATTATGGAATTTCACCCAAACCGGCACAGATTTAATACCTTCCTTCTTAAGACTAACTGACGGAGACCAGACATTAAGAAACAGCGGCACCTTCCTGATCAACCAAGGTCCACCTTCCAACACTTTTGCCATACCCTCTTTTGAGTCAAATTTAAAGAAAAAGAATCCATCTGAGTTCATCATGAGTTTAACAAACCCATACTTAGCCCAAACATTCTTAGCATAGTACTCGACAACAGGGTATGGTACCCAAGAAGTAACCATATAACACATTGACAAACTTCTCCTGAACTTTACGAATTACCTCTCGAGGAATGACAACATCTGCATCAGGTTTCGTCTCTCCTGAATCCATCTTCCTGAAATTAACTTCCTTTTTCACAATGGAGATATTCTTAACCCTATCCGCATAAGACAACTTTACGGCTCCCTCCTCTTTATTACGATCAGCTGAGTTACTTGCCTCTTGGACTGGAACTGAAACCTTTTCCAATTCGTCAATTATGTTAATCATTCTTGGGTCCTTTTGGACGACTCCCCGCCTTGGCAACAACGGATTTCCATCAATCTTTAACGACTTAGCATCAAGACTATTCCAAAAGGAAGACAGGTTATCTCGCACTACCTTTGGATTCGACTGCTTAGCATTGTTTGAAGAGATAAAGATATCCCCATGCAACTTTTCAGAGAACGAATGAAACCCTAAATCCTCCAACCCTTGATCCGAATTACCCTCCATGCACGACACTCTCAAAGAAATCAAAACCAGGCGACAATAACATGCATCATCCAATAACAAACCCTAATCCTTTTAACCCTAGTAACAATCTTCAATCCTTAACCTATTAACCCAGAGTTATCGATCTAGCTAAATTAGTCTCAGCTAACCGCAATCAACAACAACCAGACTAATAAATCAGGTTTTCGAACTGAAAACAAGGGCGGCGATTAAAACAAAACGAAAAAAGAAAACCCTACTATCAAAATCGGTCACAATTGCTAACAAGTTCGTTATAGAGTTATGATTGATATCAAACTCTAATCATAGACTGTTATACAAAAGATCACAATCCAGAAACTAGGGTTACGACTAGAACCAGAATCGCCAAAAGGAAGGAGAGGGTTGAATACAAAGCACGTTAACTGCCTGGAAGGGGGTTAGAAGGGTGGTTAGGTAAATTCTTGTCTCGTTCAGTGTATAGATCCTGCGAGAACCTGGTTCAAGCTTAGTAAGACTTCGCGAGTGGGCGGTACAATCTGCCTCGGGAGAAGTAAGAACCGCTTGAATCCCTTATCTATAAACTACTATTAAAACTTTAAACCAACCTTGTGGGACTGTATCCTTGCTGACTCAGGCCAATAGGTTGAGGGTAACACTACCTGGAAAGGGGCCTACTACTATAACTTAAAGATAATCTCTTAAAATGCCCAAAGTGCGGGAATCATTGAAGGATACATAAAAGAGAAGTTGGAACCAAGTAATTCCTTCTTGTCTATTTGTTTTCCTTATATTTTATTTTTGTTTTCTAGTTTATCTATTTAAAACTTTCAAAACCTTTTTATCAAAGTTTAATTAGATTAGACATTAACGATAAGCCGGTACTAAAAGCTCTTATGTCCTTGGACGACCTCGGTATCTTGCCATCACTATACTACGTCAGCGATGGGTGTACTTGCCCTAACGTGTGTAGAGTGATAATATTATATCGTGTTTTATAAATTTAAAATTTGATGCGCGAGTAAAAAGAGCTTAAAATATATCTAAAAATCATAACCACACCCTCACACGTTAGTAGTAATTGCTTACGATCTTAATATATATAATTTCGTATATATACTAAGCTTATAGACTCAATATTCTTAGGTACATGAACAGATTCAATTAGGTATTTATATTAACATTATAATACTTTTATACTTGATAGAACCAAACCTGACCCGACACCTGGGTAACTTGAGAATTAACATACACTTTGTAATTTAAAAGTTCTTTTTTTCCTTTGTAGATACTCAACCTCCAAGCTCTTTCCTGGAGGGGGGACATGCGGCGAAGGTAATTTCTTGCACCTGACATCCATCATGGATGGTTTTACTTTTAACGTTAACGTGTCCCTATTTTATTGATTTTGTATTATTATTCTCCGGTTAACATTTGTGTACATTTGTCACACCCCCAAAAATACCACAAGCGGAAACCCCCGCAAGGCGTGTGACGTACCAGGATCTAGCCACTAATCACATTGAACCATATACATATAAGATAAAATAAAACCTTTTTTTTTTTTGGTAAAGGGTTACCCCGGTTAAATTTCATTCATCAACCAAATAAAACAAGTGAGGAATAAAGTACACCTCAATTCTCTAGAATGACATGCCATTACTAGAGTTCTCTCGCAAACAAAAACAATGCAACTAACGCGCAACACAAGCAAACAAGCCAAAAACGACAAACAAGTAAGTGGGGAACACATCCTCACTACTTGTACTTATTTGGGTTTGTTTTTAATAGAATCACCGGGGTAACCCTTTACCCAAAAAAAAAACAGTTACAACCAGACGCTCTCAGGCATTAGCCGCATTCATCTTTATCCATCAGCAACTCTCGAGGAAGACTCCACTCGATCAAAACTTGGTTCACATGGCTTGTCCTTCTAAACTTCATTGTATGTAATTTCATTCTAACGGTCATAAGAATAACCTCGATAACTTGAGCTGCACTCCTTTTATTCGACGAGAACAATCTGTTATTACGTTCCTGCCAAACAAAATAAGCCGACGCCGCCACCACTAACTTGCCAATGATGTGAGAAGCACGCTTTGAATCCGCATGTTGCATTAAATAATCCATAATCTCGTCCCACGTCTTCCCGATTGTTTGCATACCCGCCTTCTCTCGAACCCCATACCAGACTTGAGATGCAAAGTCGCACTCTAAGAAAAGGTGATCATGAGAGTCCGGTCCCGACGTACATAAAGAACAACACAAAAGGTTGTAGTTTGCATTACCCGACGATCGCCATTTGCACATTATATCCTGAGTTTTTAGTTTCTTGCAAACTATAAGCCACATAAGAAAAAAATGCCGAGGGATGGCCTGAGGAAACCACACTATACGATCCCATGCAACCTGATCTTGCACTTGTCGAATATCGTTCCACACCCCATAATGATCCAAGTATTAATGAGGAAGTTGGTGGTAACAAGTCAGGTGAGGTTCCTGTTGATGTGGAGGAGGATGAGGTTTATAACAAGGGGACGGTTATGAGTTGGATGCTTTTTTGAGGCAAGGAACTATTAAAAATGATAATAAAAAAGGGGCAAGCACTCCTTCTTCACTAGTTAATAATGGTTAGCATTGCCTCTTGGAACATTAAGGGTTTGAACCGCCCCATTAAGCAAGCTGAGGTTCGTCAAGCAGTAAAGGATTTTAATTTAAGCTTATGTGCTATTCTTGAGTCCCACGTTGATCCGAGTAATCTTTCTAAGATATGCAAGTCGGTGTTTCGGTCTTGGCATTGGACATCTAATGGGGCTCGGTGTAAGAAAGGTACAAGAATTATTGTTGGTTGGAATCCTGTTATTTTTGATGTTATGGTGCTTTTTCAGTCGGATCAGGTCATGCACTTGCAACTGATATTTAAACAGGAGAAGAAAATGGTGTTCTGTTCGATTATCTATGCTGCAAACTATTATGTTTCTCGTAGAGAGTTATGGGGCCATCTCTCTCTGCATAAAGCTTTTGTCCGTAATGATCCGTGGGTCATGCTAGGTGATTTTAATTCTGCCTTGAATCTTGAAGATAAATCTATGGGGTGTTCGTCAGTTTCGGCTAGCATGAGAGACTTTCAAGCTTGTGTCGATGATATTGAGATGCTGGATTTGAATCGTTCGGGTATCCACTTTACGTGGAACCAGAAGCCAAAGAAGGGGATTGGTTTGATGAAAAAAATTGATAGAGTGATGGGGAATTCTCAGTTCATAACCTAGTTTCCGAATGCGGTGGCGGTGTTTTATCCGGCTCGGTTATCGGACCATTGTCCGTGTGTTCTCAAGATTCCGGAAGTTGGGAAAGTTAAACACAGGTCTTTCAAGTTTGCTAACTTTCTTGTTCATAAGCCTGATTTTTTAGTCATTGTGAAGCGAATTTGGGATACGAGTATTAGAGGTGTGTATCAGTTTTCTATCGTAAAGAAACTTCGGATGCTAAAGTCTCCTCTTCGTGTGTTACTATTTCAGCAAGGTAATTTGCACAAAAAAGTTCAAGGCTTGCGGGATAAACTTGATGGGATTCAGCGAGATCTTGATAAGGATCCGTCTAGTGTGTTACTTCGGGAGGAGGAAACTAATACCCGTCGTGACTATCAGGAAGCTTTATTAGATGAAGAGCGATTTTTGAAGCAAAAGTCCAAGGTGGACTGGTTGGCGGCTGGGGATATGAATTCGGCTTTCTTCCACTCGTCTCTTAAAAACAAAATTCACTATAGTCGTATCGATGTTATTCAGGATGCTAGTGGGAAGGTGTATGAGGATGACCTGGTTCAGGTAGCGTTTGTTAACCATTATGAGAAGTTTTTGGGTTGCCCGGGTGACTCGTCGCTTAGGCCGGCTCCAGATTTATTCACGAAAACGTTGGATTTAGACGTAGCAGCTCATATGGTTCGTCGGGTTACAGCTGAAGAGGTTAAGAAGGCGATGTTTTCGATTGGGTCAGACAAAGCTCCATGTCCCGATGGTTTTACCGCTGGTTTTTTTAAAGGTGCCTGGCCTATCGTGGGTAGTGCTGTTATTGATTTTTTTGCTACAGGGAAGCTTCTTCGGGAATTAAACCATACACTTATCGTTCTTCTTCCTAAGTCCTCCTCCCCGTCTGTGGTTACGGACTATCGTCCGATTGCTTGTTGCAATGTATTGTATAAATGCATTAGCAAGATTGTAGCTGATAGAATTAAAGTGGGTTTAAACGACATCGTAAGTGTCAACCAGTCAGCATTTGTGCCAGGTAGAAAGATTTCTGATAATATTTTGTTAACGTAAGAGTTGATGCACAACTATCATCGTAATATTGGCCCCCCTAAATGTGCGTTCAAAGTTGATATTCAGAAGGCTTATGACACTGTCGATTGGAAGTTTCTCAAGAGTATTTTGGTTGGTTTCGGGTTTCATCCTAACATGGTTCATTGGATTATGGTTTGTGTCTCCACTACCACGTATTCAATGTGTGTTAATGGTGAGATTCATGGTTTCTTTAAGGGTAACCGGGGGTTAAGACAAGGAGATCCGGTCTCTCCTTATTTATTCACTCTTTTCATGGAGGTTCTTACGGCCATCTTACAACATGCGGTTAGGATTGACACTTCTTTTAAATTTCATAATAAGTGTGAACGTCAACAAATTATCAACCTATGTTTCGCGGACGATTTGTTTATATTCGCGAAAGGTGAGATTGCCTCGGTTAGGTGTATTATGAAGTCCCTCGATTCCTTTACAAAAATGTCGGGTTTGTTGCCTAGTGTTCAGAAAAGTACAGTTTTTTTCTCTAATGTGCCATCTTATGTGAAAACTGCTATTTTGAATATTATGCCTTTTAAGGAGGGTTCTTTGCCTGTGAAATATCTGGGTGTGCCTCTTATTGCTTCGCGGTTGCTTTATAAAGATTGTTATGTGATGGTGGAGAAGCTGGAAAAACGTATCTTGCATTGGAGGAATAAATTACTTTCATTTGCAGGCAGGTTGCAACTTATTATTTCTGTCTTTTCCTCGATGCATATTTACTGGTCTTCTGTTTTTATTCTGCCGAACTGGGTGATTCTTAATTTGGAGGCTTTGATGCGGAATTTTTTATGGTCTCATGACAGTGCGTTTCAGAAAGGTCGGGCCAAAGTTTCCTGGAAAGCGGTGTGTGTTCCTAAGTTTGAGGGTGGGTTAGGTATTCGTCGGATTGGTGATGTTAATATAGCTCTTATGACA
Source organism: Helianthus tuberosus (assembly GCA_030545235.1). Lineage (NCBI taxonomy): Eukaryota > Viridiplantae > Streptophyta > Magnoliopsida > Asterales > Asteraceae > Helianthus > Helianthus tuberosus. Next base: position 53,638,031 of record CM060403.1, on the reverse strand, counting down.
GCGCATGTCTGGAGTATTCTTTCGAGGCGTCGATCCCTGTGGGTTGAGTGGATTCACTCTTATCGGTTAAAAGGTAAAAGTTTTTGGGCATGCAAAGTTCCTTCTGTTTGTTGCTGGTCTTGGAGAAAGCTTCTTCACCTTCGACCGATTATGAGGAAGTTTATCTGGTCCGAAATTGGCAATGGTTCGGCTACTTCAGCTTGGTTCGATACATGGAGTGACATAGGGCCGCTGGATCGGATCCTATCTCCTAGAGTTATTGCTAATGCGGGGTTTAACATGGATTCTAAGGTGTCCGATATTTATTCAGATAATTCTTGGAGGTGGCCGGTTGCTTGGAGGGATATTTATCCGGTGCTTATTCAGCTAGATCGGTTGTCTTTGAATCCGAATAAATCTGATAAACTCATGTGGCGACAAGGGGATCATAAACATGATTTTTCTTCGTCCAGAGCTTGGGATTCGGTTCGGCATCAAGAAGTGGAGATTGATTGGTGTTGTATTGTGTGGTTCGGTCAGTGCATCCCGCGACATGCTTTCTTAATGTGGCTTATCATGAGGCGGAAGTTGCTTACTCAAGATAAGATTTTGAGTTGGGATATCTCGCGTAGAAAGAATATGAACATGATGTGCTGTTTGTTATGTTATACTAATCACGACTCTCATAGTCACTTGTTTTTTGAATGTAAGTTCTCGACTCAAGTGTGGCTTATGGTTAGGCAAAAAGCGGGTATGGATTCGGTGCAACCTAAGTGGGACGATATTGTTAAGTGGTTGCTTGATCGATCAAAATCGAAATCTGCGGCTGTCTACGTTGCTAAACTGTTGGTGGCGGCTAGTGCTTACTTGATTTGGCAGGAGCGTAATGCTAGATTATTCAAGAACCAGTTGAGGCCTCCGGAAACTATTAGTGAAATTATTATCCAACAAGTGCGTTACAAACTGATGGGAGCGAAGCTGAAGAACTGTGAAAATGTACGAAGGCTTTTAGGGGACTGGTGTAACATCTGTGCTTGTAATCATTGTGAACAGTTCAGTTATCAATAAAACAATGTTATTTGATCCCAATGTTTGTTTGGTTGTGTTTTACATTTTTCATGTTTTGACTTTTATTCGATTTCAAACTCTACATCGCTTTCTGGAGAGTTATACGCAAACTGATGCGTAAACGTAATCAGTTTAATGCGACAAATACTCCGGAACATCAACAAATACTCAACATACCTTAAATAACCTTTACATAACTTAGAAATAAGTTTTGAAGGCTTTGGTATGGCAAAAACAAGTTAATTCGCTTACAGGGACTAAACTTGACAAACTGTGAAAGTATGCCAATTTGAACTGTAACAGACATTCCGGAACATGAACATAAGATAAACATACCATAAATATCCTTTACATAGCTTAGAAATAGGCTTTAAGGGGTTCGGTGTGCTAAAATAAACTTTTGGGTCATTCAGGGACTAAAAGCGTCAAAAAGTGCACAAGTTTGCATTTTCGCGCATAACTTACGTTCTGAATACATCCGGACATCCAAAAATTTATGTAAGCACTAAAATATTTTATTTTAGTGTTTGGCATGAGAAAAATCCATTCGTCGCGTCATTTGGATCGTTTTTCGCACTTGTGCGCATTCCGTCGTAATTAAGCGAACATCGCATTCGTACGACCAAACGAACCAACATCCGACATATTTTTGAGCATGTTTCATGTCCACAATGTTTAGGCATCATTTTAGGGCCTTAAAGTTGGCTTTACGGGCCTTAGAAGTGTCGGAAATGGCCTTAAACACGTGCAGGGACTGAAACTGTAAATTCTGAAACATGTTGCTGATCAGACAAGGCCAGGCGGCCCGCCTGAGCCTTGTGTGATCCTGAAGCGGGCCGCATCAGCCTCCCAGACAGCAGAAACATGCAGAAACATTGAATCAAGTCCATTTCACTTGTGCACATGGTATTGGGCAATACTAGGGGCTCAAATGGTTTTGTAATCCCATGTTCTTGATGTGTATGGCCAAGATCAAAGCAGGGTTTCCTAGAAACGATCCTAACGGCTAACCGAATACTATAAATACCCCATGCCATCCATTGCTAAACCCACTAGAATTTTGATTTGAGAAACTCTAAGTTGAAACCATTGTTTCATACCTGAGATTCTTGGATCGAGATTAGCATTCGGGGACCCTTCGTAAGTATTATTTCGTTCTTTTATTGCTTTTCGAGTCCGAAAGTCAAACTTTGTTTGACTTTCTGCGTTGACCAGCTTATGGTCAATGCGAAGTTCGTTTGAACTTCGCAACGTGATTGTAATCACGATGGTTATAGTCCCTTGTGACTATGCCTACTGATTACCACGTTGTCTAGGGTCGTAAGGGTAAGTGATCTAATCAATCGCTTATGCTTTCGAACCCGACCCATTTGGTCGATCATTAGGATCCGACCAAACACATTAGGTGACCATAGTATATAGGGAATAACCTTCCGAGGTTATACCCTATGGTCACATCGTTTGAGTAGTTGTATGATAGGTAGTTTATATGCCTTAGGTAAATTACCAGAATACCCTTTTCATGTATAATTGGTAATTAAGCATATGTAACCTAAACTTTTGTCACATAACTGATTATGTAATATGTTTAGGCATATTCTACTTGTCATAGGACTAGTTAGGCGGTCCGAACGCGTTTTACGCGAACGACGCGTTAAAGTAGCATAAGCTACCTAAATGGGTCGTAATGGGTCGTAAGCATTTATGTTAGGTTTCATTTAGTATGTAGGCTTTTTTAAACCATATTACACGAGTCTCCACACTCGTTTGGTTTACGAACCCTCATTCTATCCGATCTTCCGATTTAGGTCCGGTTTATTAACATAGTTACCTATATTAGGTGCCGTTTGATTCCGTGATCTCTATCATTGTTTGGTTGTCACTCCAGGACTACTGAGTAATATCAAGTGAGTACATAGACCCCTCTTTTACTGTTTTTCCAAACTGTTTTGGGGTGAAACACATGTGCCTACTTGTTACTTTCATGCTTTCCTGTTTTCACATCATATACTTGCTATGTTTATTAGTACATTCATAATACATGATTTCATTACATTTTATGCTATGTATGCCATTGAGTGCATTACTTAGTACATCGTTTTACATTACATTTCATGTTAGGTGTGCCCATTGTGTGCATTACTTAGTACATCGTTTTACATTACATTTCATGCTAGGTGTGCCCATTGTGTGCATTACTTAGTACATCGTTTTACATTACATTTCATGCTAGGTGTGCCCATTGTGTGCATTACTTAGTACATCGTTTTACATTACATTTCACGCTACGTATGTTCATTTGATTACATATTTAGTGCATCGTTTTCACATGCTTACATTTTTGGTATGACATTTGGTTTGTTTACAATGGAACAATACATTCATTAACATTAGCTACGCCGTTCGTTAGTAGGTAGTGGTACCATAGGAATTGACAACTCCCGTTCCTGAAATCCTGGGTTTGTTTGGATTGGAAGGAATGACCGAATTCGATATACATAACTTAGATAAACCTTTAATTTGTTTAAGGGTTTATCGCCACAGTCTCAAGGCTTGGATGTATGCATTATAACAATACCGCATAAATGTTTGTATCAGTATAGCATGCATTTGTTACACAAAACATAACTTTGATTTAAACCATGTTTTACTTCAATACCCTGTTTTTGTGCATTTTACATATGGTTTAGTCGATACATTTCACTTACCATACATGATATTTCAGAGTACACATTACATGATCTACATTAAACATAAACATTTTGACATTGACATACACATTTAGTGGTTTACATTGGACATAGACATTTCAATATGGTTTACACATTAACACGTGACAATTCATTTATACATGAACAACTTACATTGATGGTTGGTTTGGGTAAATGATTCGAGTAACGAGGCGAGTGTAATATAATACAAGCATGGTGGATACGCCGCTGGTACTTCCTATATATAAGTGTTTGTATAACATTACATGTCGTAGCGTTACTTAAATCATTTCAATATTTGACATATTACGTTTTACATAAACAACTATTTTCACAAGACATTGATTTACAAAACAACTTATCTTATACAAATTCATTTTACTTGGTTATTCATTTAACCTTACATTATTCTCTTATTTATACACATCATTGCTTTTTATTGATTTACAAAACAAAACAACTTACAAGGTTCATGACTGACTGTTATTAAACAATTTTTCCTAAACTTATAAGTCATGAATCCTATTTTCACAAAACCTATGTATCTCACAGGCATTTTTATGCTGACGTACCTATTTTCACATGTGTTTTCAGGAGTTTTTCCGTAGGATGATGATCATGACACTAGGGCGGACCTGTGCCTTAGAGACTAAAAATGGAGATAGACTAGTTTAATTATGTTATAAACTCTTTATTTCCTGTTTAAGACAATGTACTCTTATGTTGATAAATAAAATACAACTTTGTATGCCATGGTTATGAAACAATTAATTATGTTACAACACTCCCCGACGTTTCCGCCACGTTTTGTATGTTACACGTGGTCGGGGTGTGACAGTAGAGTTGGTATCAGAGCCAATGGTTATAGGGAATTAGGTTATTAGTAATGCTTTGACCTAGACTATAACTTTTCTAGGACCCCAACACAAGTTATCTTGTGTTTAGATTTTAAAACACGCACTTCACCTATCCTTAGGTGATTATCAAAACAAGAACCAAATTTTTCCGAAACGATTTTTGAAAAACAATCATCTGTTTTTGGATGAATTATTACAAGGTTTTGAACCCTCTATTGTAAGGTTTTGAACCCTCTGTTATATGGTTTTGAACCCTTTTGAGTTTTCAAAATCTCGTCAAGGTTTTGGGTTTTAAATAATGTGAACACGTGCAAACTGGAAGGGTGAATGCCTGTATTCTGGGTTTTCTGTCTAGGCAAGCACTTCGTATATATCTCATCAGACGCGAGACCAGTTGTGCTTACATGGGAATTCTTGGGATGAGTGTTCACTTATAGGCGAGCATGTCTTCGCGATACATTATTTTTCACCCATTTACTTTGATTAGTCACTGTGTGTCGTTTGTTTGCTTGGTAATGCGGACAAATGACCACCATCTTTTCTTTTGTTAATTTTGTTTCATCTCATTCTTTTCACCCAATCATCTCACTCGTTTCCTTTCATGTTTTCCTCTTTTAGAATGCCTCCTCGACGCGAAACCCAGATAGCGACTGCCGAACTGGCAGAAATTATTGTGCAGCAGATGGCTGCTCAATTCCCAAATCTCTTTGCTCAATGGAACCAAGCCAACAACAACAACAATGGTCCATGCAAATTCAAGGATTTTAACTCGGCTAAACCACTCAAGTTTAGTGGTTCTGAGTGAGCGACTGGGCTTCTTCAATGGTTCGAGAGCATAGAGAATACTTTCCGCCACGTGCAGTGTCTTGAAAATCGCAAGGTCGAGTTTTCTTCGAGTGTGTTTCAGAAGAGGGCTCTCACATGGTGGAACGGGGTTATGAGGGATCGTGGTGCTGAAGTTGCTCTAGCACAGACATGGGCTGAACTGAGGGCTCTTTTGATGAGGGAGTTCTGTCCTCGTCATGAACTGTGAGCTTTGGAGAGAGAGTTTGATGATTTGAAGCAAGATAGTGGTGAGCATCGGGCATATACTGATAGATTTGAGGAGTTGAGTCTGCTTTGCCCGACTATGGTTACCCCACTCGACAAGGCTATCGAAAGATACATCGACGGCCTACCTGACTCAGTACAAGACATCATTACTGGTAGTAACCCTGCCACACTTCGTCAGGCGATCGAGTTATCGGCGACATTGACTGAGTCACAGATTCGGAAGAATAAGCTACACAGGAAGGGTGACAAGGGCAAGAAACCGTCGGCTGACAAGGAAGATAGCAAGAAAGGTCAAAACAAGAATGGAAAGGAGTCGGGTTCATCAAAAAGGGCAAGGAAGCGTAAGGCTTCCCAAAACTATGCTGTCACTGCCCAAGCTAACCAGGCAGCTCCCAACCAACCCGCACAGCCTCCAGCGAAGAAACCCTATTCAGGGAATGCACGTTTGTGCAATAGATGCAACAGTCACCATCAGCCGCAACATCAGTGCCGTTTCTGTAATAACTGTGGGAAATCGGGTCATCTTGCCGCTACTTGCCGTTTTCCTGCTAACCAGAATCAGGCCGTTCATAACCAAGCTCAACAAGTTGCTCAGCCTCCTTCTCAGCAACAGGGTCAAGCTGCAAGACCACAATACCCACCGGGTGCTTGTTATAACTGTGGGGATCTGACCCACTACAGGAACCGGTGCCCAAGGCTAGCCAACCAGAACCAGAATCAGAATCAGAATCAGGCTCAGGCTCGTGGACGAGCTTTTAACATGAATGCCCAAGAGGCGCAGGCAGACGATAATGTGGTGAACGGTACGTTCTTTATTAATAATCAGCCTGCATCTGTTCTTTTCGATTCGGGTGCCGATAAGAGTTTTGTGTCATTGTCTTTTGAGCCAATGCTTCTCGTGTCTAGAACGAAACTAGGAAAACCCTTGACAGTAGAAGTTGCTAGTGGTGAACCCATTGTTCTTGATTCTGTTCTACGCAACTGCCAGTTGAACCTTAACGACCATCTTTTTCCTATCAACCTCACACCCATGCAACTTGGAAGCTTCGACGTAATTGTGGGTATGGATTGGTTATCTAAGCATCGCGCGGAGATAGTTTGTTCTGAGAAGATTGTTCGTGTGCCGCTTTCGACAGGCGAGATCCTACAGGTTCGTGGTGAGAAGCCTGCCGGTGGTCTCAAGCTCATGTCTTGTTTTAAAGCTCGGAAATATCTGCGGAAGAACTATGTGGCTTTCTTAGCACATGTTACAGCAGATAAAGGCAAGGGTAAGTCTATTTCAGATATTCCTGTCGTTCGGGATTATTCTGAAGTATTCCCTGAAGATTTACCAGGTCTACCCCCAGCACGCCAAGTCGAGTTCCGTATTGACCTCGTGCCTGGTGCAAATCCCATTGCCAGAGCTCCATATCGTCTTGCACCGTCTGAGATGCAAGAGTTGTCTAAGCAGCTTCAGGAGCTCTCTGACAAAGGCTTTATCCGTCCTAGCTTTTCACCTTGGGGTGCTCCCATTCTTTTTGTCAAAAAGAAGGATGGATCTTTTAGGATGTGTATCGATTATCGTGAGCTTAACAAGCTTACCATCAAGAATCGATATCCCCTACCTCGCATTGATGATCTCTTTGATCAGTTACAGGGCGCTTCTTATTTTTCGAAGATTGATCTGCGTTCTGGGTATCATCAACTTCGGGTGCATGAAGAAGATATTCCCAAGACAGCGTTCCGTACTCGCTATGGGCATTATGAGTTCACAGTCATGCCATTCGGTTTGACTAATGCTCCTGCTGTTTTCATGGACTTAATGAATAGGGTCTGCAAACCCTATTTGGATCAGTTCGTCATTGTTTTTATTGACGACATCTTGATTTATTCTAAGACGCGAGCTGATCACGAGCAACATCTTCGTCTTACTCTGGAACTCCTAAAGAAAGAGCAACTTTTCGCCAAATTCTCCAAGTGTGAATTCTGGCTTAAAGAAGTTCAATTTTTAGGACATATTATCAACGAACGAGGTATTCATGTAGATCCCTCCAAGATCAGTGCGATTAAGGATTGGGATACGCCTACTACTCCTACTGAAGTTCGTTCTTTTCTTGGTCTAGCGGGTTATTACCGCCGCTTCATTGAGAACTTCTCGAAGATTGCAGTTCCTCTAACTGCTCTAACTCAGAAGAACAAACCCTTTGATTGGGGATTCAAGCAAGAGGAAGCTTTTCAACACTTGAAGCAGAAGCTTTGCGATGCGCCTGTTCTATCATTGCCTGATGGTGATGATGATTTTGTCGTGTATTGTGATGCATCGAAACTGGGTCTTGGTTGTGTTCTTATGCAAAGTAACAAAGTCATAGCATATGCATCAAGACAGTTGAAGATACATGAGAAGAACTACACCACTCATGATCTTGAGTTAGGTGCAGTTGTTTTCGCTCTAAAGATCTGGAACACTTTTTGTACGGTACAAAATGTGTGGTTTTCACTGACCACAGAAGTCTTCAACATATCTTCAATCAGAAAGAACTCAACATGAGGCAACGACGTTGGGTTGAGCTTCTAAACGACTATGACTGTGAAATTCGCTACCATCCTGGTAAGGCGAATGTCGTAGCTGATGCATTGAGTCGTAAGGAACGTACTAAGCTTCATTGTGTTCGTGTTCAATCTGTTATTCAAGCTCGATCCGATATCCAAGCCCGCATTTCTCAGGCTCAACAATCTTGTGTTTCACAAGGTTTAATGGATAAGGAATTTCCTTATCACATAACACCTGCTCTCGAACTGAAGGACAATGGATCATATTACTTCATGGACCGTTTGTGGGTCCCAAGCCAAGATAATCTTCGTACCTTGCTTATGGATGAAGCCCATAAGTCTCGTTATTCTATTCATCCGGGCTCAGATAAGATCTATAAGGATCTTCGTATTCAGTATTGGTGGCCTGGTATGAAGAAAGACATTGCCTTATATGTATCAAAATGCCTTACATGTCTTAAGGTTAAGGCTGAACATCAGCGTCCTTCTGGTTTATTGGTGCAACCAGAGATCCCAGTTTGGAAATGGGAAAACATTACTATGGATCTTGTTACTAAACTCCCGCGCACAAAGAAAGGTCATGATGCCATCTGGGTAGTCGTTGATCGTCTCACTAAGTCAGCGCATTTCTTGCCAATCCGTGAGGATTTTCCTGCTGACAGGCTTGATAAAATCTATGTGGATGAAATTGTAGCTCGACATGGTGTTCCATTGAACATCATTTCTGACAGAGATGCTCGTTTCACTTCTCATTTTTGGAGAACCATGCAATCTGCTATGGGAACCCAACTTAATCTGAGCACAGCTTATCATCCGCAAACGGATGGTCAATCTGAGAGAACAATCCAGACTCTGGAGGATATGCTTAGAGCTTGTGTGATCGATTTTGGTGGTAGTTGGGATTCACATCTTCAGTTGATTGAATTCTCCTACAACAACAGTTATCACACCAGCATCAAAATGGCTCCTTTCGAGGCTCTCTATGGTCGAAAATGTCGTTCACCAGTCTGCTGGAATGAAATCGGCGAGGCTCAACTTACTGGACCTGCCCTCATTTTAGAGACAACAGAAAAGGTCAAGAAAGTTCGTGATAACCTTCAGACAGCTATGAGCCGTCAAAAGAGTTACGCGGATCCAAAATGCAAACCCTTAGAATTTCAAGTCGGTGATCGAGTATTACTTAAGGTCTCACCTTGGAAAGGTGTGATCAGATTTGGAAAGAAAGGAAAACTTGCACCTAGATACGTTGGACCATTCAAGATCGTCGAAAGAATCGGAAAGGTAGCCTACAGACTTGAGTTACCTCCTGAACTTGGAAATGTTCATCCAACTTTTCACGTGTCCAATCTCAAGAGGTGTTTAGCTGATGAGAACCTCCACATACCGCTCGACGAAATTCGTGTTGGCAAAACACTGAAATTTGTTGAGAAGCCAGTGGAAATCATGGAACGTGAAGTCAAGTGGCTTAAACGCAAGCGCATTCCTTTGGTCAAAGTTCGCTGGGAAGCTAAACGTGGACCCGAGTTTACTTGGGAACGCGAAGATCAAATGAAGGAGAAATATCCGCATCTTTTCCCACGAGTTTCCTCTAAATAAATTTCGGGACGAAATTTCCACAAGTAGGGGAGACTGTAACATCTGTGCTTGTAATCATTGTGAACAGTTCAGTTATCAATAAAACAATGTTATTTGATCCCAATGTTTGTTTGGTTGTGTTTTACATTTTTCATGTTTTGACTTTTATTCGATTTCAAAACTCTACATCGCTTTCTGGAGAGTTATATTCAAACTGATGCGTAAACGTAATCAGTTTAATGCGACAAATACTCCGGAACATCAACAAATACTCAACATACCTTAAATAACCTTTACATAACTTAGAAATAAGTTTTGAAGGCCTTGGTATGGCAAAAACAAGTTAATTCGCTTACAGGGACTAAACTTGACAAACTGTGAAAGTATGCCAATTTGAACTGTAACAGACATTCCGGAACATGACCATAAGTTAAACATACCATAAATATCCTTTACATAGCTTAGAAATAGGCTTTAAGGGGTTCGGTGTGCTAAAATAAACTTTTGGGTCATTCAGGGACTAAAAGCGTCAAAAAGTGCACAAGTTTGCATTTTCGCGCATAACTTACGTTCTGAATACATCCGGACATCCAAAAATTTATGTAAGCACTAAAATATTTTATTTTAGTGTTTGGCATGAGAAAAATCCATTCGTCGCGTCATTTGGATCGTTTTTCGCACTTGTACGCATTCCGTCGTAATTAAGCGAACATCGCATTCGTACGACCAAACGAACCAACATCCGACATATTTTTGAGCATGTTTCATATCCACAATGTTTAGGCATCATTTTAGGGCCTTAAAGTTGGCTTTACGGGCCTTAGAAGTGTCGGAAATGGCCTTAAACACGTGCAGGGACTGAAACTGTAAATTCTGAAACATGTTGCTGATCAGACAAGGCCAGGCGGCCCGCCTGAGCCTTGTGTGATCCTGAAGCGGGCCGCATCAGCCTCCCAGACAGCAGAAACATGCAGAAACATTGAATCAAGTCCATTTCACTTGTGCACATGGTATTGGGCAATACTAGGGGCTCAAATGATTTTGTAATACCATGTTCTTGATGTGTATGGCCAAGAACAAAGCACGGTTTCCTAGAAACGATCCTAACGGCTAACCGAATACTATAAATACCCCATGCCATCCATTGCTAAACCCACGAGAATTTTGATTTGAGAAACTCTAAGTTGAAACCATTGTTTCATACCTGAGATTCTTGGATCGAGATTAGCATTCGGGGACCCTTCGTAAGTATTCTTTCGTTCTTTTATTGCTTTTCGAGTCCGAAAGTCAAACTTTGTTTGACTTTCTGCGTTGACCAGCTTATGGTCAATGCGAAGTTCGTTTGAACTTCGCAACGTGATTGTAATCACGATGGTTATAGTCCCTTGTGACTATGCCTACTGATTACCACGTTGTCTAGGGTCGTAAGGGTAAGCGATCTAATCAATCGCTTATGCTTTCGAACCCGACCCATTTGGTCGATCATTAGGATCCGACCAAACACATTAGGTGACCATAGTATATAAGGAATAACCTTCCGAGGTTATACCTTATGGTCACATCGTTTGAGTAGTTGTATGATAGGTAGTTTATATGCCTTAGGTAAATTACCAGAATACCCTTTTCATGTATAATTGGTAATTAAGCATATGTAACCTAAACTTTTGTCACATAACTGATTATGTAACAAGTTTAGGCATATTCTACTTGTCATAGGACTAGTTAGGCGGTCCGAACGCGTTTTACGCGAACGACGCGTTAAAGTAGCATAAGCTACCTAAATGGGTCGTAATGGGTCGTAAGCATTTATGTTAGGTTTCATTTAGTATGTAGGCTTTGTTAAACCATATTACACGAGTCTCCACACTCGTTTGGTTTACGAACCCTCATTCTATCCGATCTTCCGATTTAGGTCCGGTTTATTAACATAGTTACCTATATTAGGTGCCGTTTGATTCCGTGATCTCTATCATTGTTTGGTTGTCACTCCAGGACTACTGAGTAATATCAAGTGAGTACATAGACCCCTCTTTTACTGTTTTTCCAAACTGTTTTGGGGTGAAACCCATGTGCCTACTTGTTACTTTCATGCTTTCCTGTTTTCACATCATATACTTGCTATGTTTATTAGTACATTCATAATACATGATTTCATTACATTTTATGCTATGTATGCCATTGAGTGCATTACTTAGTACATCGTTTTACATTACATTTCATGTTAGGTGTGCCCATTGTGTGCATTACTTAGTACATCGTTTTACATTACATTTCATGCTAGGTGTGCCCATTGTGTGCATTACTTAGTACATCGTTTTACATTACATTTCATGCTAGGTGTGCCCATTGTGTGCATTACTTAGTACATCGTTTTACATTACATTTCACGCTACGTATGTTCATTTGATTACATATTTAGTGCATCGTTTTCACATGCTTACATTTTTGGTATGACATTTGGTTTGTTTACAATGGAACAATACATTCATTAACATTAGCTACGCCGTTCGTTAGTAGGTAGTGGTACCATAGGAATTGACAACTCCCGTTCCTGAAATCCTGGGTTTGTTTGGATTGGAAGGAATGACCGAATTCGATATACATAACTTAGATAAACCTTTAATTTGTTTAAGGGTTTATCGCCACAGTCTCAAGGCTTGGATGTATGCATTATAACAATACCGCATAAATGTTTGTATCAGTATAGCATGCATTTGTTACACAAAACATAACTTTGATTTAAACCATGTTTTACTTCAATACCCTGTTTTTGTGCATTTTACATATGGTTTAGTCGATACATTTCACTTACCATACATGATATTTCAGAGTACACATTACATGATCTACATTAAACATAAACATTTTGACATTGACATACACATTTAGTGGTTTACATTGGACATAGACATTTCAATATGGTTTACACATTAACACATGACAATTCATTTATACATGAACAACTTACATTGATGGTTGGTTTGGGTAAATGATTCGAGTAACGAGGCGAGTGTAATATAATACAAGCATGGTGGATACGCCGCTGGTACTTCCTATATATAAGTGTTTGTATATAACATTACATGTCGTAGCGTTACTTAAATCATTTCAATATTTGACATATTACGTTTTACATAAACAACTATTTTCACAAGACATTGATTTACAAAACAACTTATCTTATACAAATTCATTTTACTTGGTTATTCATTTAACCTTACATTATTCTCTTATTTATACACATCATTGCTTTTTATTGATTTACAAAACAAAACAACTTACAAGGTTCATGACTGACTGTTATTAAACAATTTTTCCTAAACTTATAAGTCATGAATCCTATTTTCACAAAACCTATGTATCTCACAGGCATTTTTATGCTGACGTACCTATTTTCACATGTGTTTTCAGGAGTTTTTCCGTAGGATGATGATCATGACACTAGGGCGGACCTGTGCCTTAGAGACTAAAAATGGAGATAGACTAGTTTAATTATGTTATAAACTCTTTATTTCCTGTTTAAGACAATGTACTCTTATGTTGATAAATAAAATACAACTTTGTATGCCATGGTTATGAAACAATTAATTCTGTTACAACACTCCCCGACGTTTCCGCCACGTTTTGTATGTTACACGTGGTCGGGGTGTGACAACTGGGAGATCAATGGTACAAAACTGCATGATGATGGCGGCTGATTGAGTTTTGTAATCTTTCGTGTTTTGTTTCTAGAGTTGTAGTCTAGTGGTCGTCCTTTTGGTGGTTGTTTTTGTTTTGTTTTTCTGGTTGTAACTTTCATGGGGCATGTCCTATGATTGAACTAGTCTAGGCATTCTACATTACTTGTGCTTTTTGGTTGTGAATATATAGAATCACCGGGGTAACCCTTTACCCAAAAAAAAAAATTGTCCTATCTTGAGCATATGAGTTTAACATTACAATAGGGAATTCTTGCAAAATAGGAAATCTAGTCACCCACGAATTCGGCCAAACCCACCCACCGTTCTGAACCATATCCGCAACCGTGTACCGCATATCGAAACCCGCATTAGATATCATTCGAGGTGTAATAAAAAGGTTCAAAGGACACAAGGTATCCCATGTATCAAACCAGACTAGAGTGTTAGCGCCATTACCCAGCTTAATCCATATGTGTTGACGTATGATTGATCGCAGTTGTAACATCTTTCTCCAACCCTAAGTGATATTAAACCTTTCATTAAATGTAAATGTATCATTCAAACACCATTTGGTAAAATCAACATGTTCAGCGGAAGCATAATAGTTTGTTTAAATAAAGTGTTTAACAAGTCTAGGGTTTGGTCAGGTTTTGCTGGTCTGCTGATCGTTTTTTCTTGGAGTTTCGGATTCTGGTTTCTTCGTTTCAAGAGAGATTTGTTTGTCGGCTGATTAGGGTTTTCTGCCGTAATCTTATTATTCTTTTTTGCTGCTGTTTTTATGTCTGCATGTGTTAAATTTGAACCAAAGATGAATTCTGAACCGCCTGATATCAATGAGATATTTGGGAAACCTCCATCTTTGAATGCTGAATACCGTGATTTGTATGGGAAACCGCCAACTGTGCTGAAGGGTTTGGGGAGTAAAATACTGAATATTGATGGCAAACCGTTGGCACCAAGACGTGGAGTTGTGTTGAATAATCAAAACGAGCCTCGACTGGTTAATGTTATTGATGAGTTGGAGAAAATAACTCTTCCGGTTGAGAATGTTTATGCGGATAAACAACAGGATGATCAGGTGTCTTATGCTAAAAAGGTGATGATGAATTCTAAGCCTAATCGTGAAGTTAATTTCAGGAAGTTGGACCCGATGGAGACTCATCAGGAAGCTGATATTGTGATTCCGAGGGAGGTAGTTAAAACGGTTAAAGACAGATTTGATAATGTTCTATTTGGCTATTTTCTGGGGAATAGATTGCCGTTTCCTGTTGTGGAGTATTATGTTAAAAATGTTTGGTCGAGATTTGGATTTGCAAAAGTCATGATGAATGCTGAAGGTTTCTTCTTTTTTAAATTTGATACAAAGGAAGGAATGAATAAAGTTCTTGAGGGTGGGCCTTGGCTAATACGTAAAGTTCCGTTATTTCTCAATATCTGGTCGCCTTCGGTCAGCCTGAAAAAAGAAGGAATAAAGTCGGGGCCTATATGGGTTAAGCTTCATAATGTTCCTATTTCTATCTATACGGATGATGGTTTGAGCTTGATGGCGTCGAAGATTGGGACTCCAAAAAGATTGGATAGCTACACAGCGGACATGTGTGCTGATAGCTGGGGTAGGAGCAGCTTTGCTAGAGCCTTGATTGAAGTTAGTGCAGATGATGTTCTCAAGGATCAAATAGTTGTGGCCATACCGAAGTTGGAGGATGATGGTTTTATCATGGAAAAAGTCACAGTTGAGTATGAATGGAAACCGCACCGTTGTGCTGCTTGTTGCATATTTGGTCATAATGACCAAAATTGTCCTAGGAATGTTAATGTTAGCCAGAAGCAAGTAACGGTGGATGAGGAAGGGTTTGTCACGGATAAGAGAAAGATTGCTAAGTTTGGAGTCGGGCAGAAAAAACAGAAACCAAAGTATGTTTACAAGCCAAAAGCCAATAGATCCGGGGCGAGTACATCAGGAGCGAAGCCAGCTACCAGCTCGGGGTCTATTCATATTAAAACAGCGAATTCTTTTGATGTTTTAGCGGCTGTGGATGGAAATGGAGAGGAGGACAGAGATGCTGAGAATGATGGGCCGCATATTAAGACCAATCGGTCTTCTCAGGTTGATGACGAGATGAGGGAGGTTACTTCGACGGAGATGGCACAGTTTATGAATAATGACCAGAAAATTAATTCTGAGGGGGCAAGCACTCCCGGTTCGAATGGTTTTAATGGGTAGCATAATGACTTGGAATGTAAGGGGCTTGAACCGGTCCCTGAAACAAAGTGAGGTTCGTTCTATTGTTGGTGATAATAAATTAGATATGTGCGCGATTCTTGAATCTCATGTGGATGTCTCTAAGTTGGCTAAAGTGTGTAAGTATGTGTTCCGTAATTGGTGTTGGACGTCTAATGGTGGCTTATGCTCTCGTGGAACGAGAATTATTCTGGGTTGGAATCCTGTTATGTTTGATGTTATGGTCCTGTTTCAATCAGATCAACTTATTCATGCTCAGGTTACTTTTAAAGATAGCAAAAAGGTTCTTTTTTGCTCTTTTATGTATGCTGAGAATAAGTATCAAGATCGTACACTTCTCTGGGATGATTTATGTAAGCATGGGGTTTTCTGTCATGATAAGCCATGGGTGGTGATGGGAGACTTTAATTCGGCTCTCAAGATTGAAGATTCGTTGTTTGGGTCCTCTAATTCGTCTATTGGAATGCGCGAATTTGATGCTTGTGTCCAACAAGCTGAATTGTTCGATATTCAAGCTCATGGTTTGCAATACACGTGGAGCCAAAAGCCTAAGAGTGGAGTGGGTCTTCTCAAAAAGATTGATAGAATTATGGGTAATGTTTCTTTCATTGATCAGTTTCCTGATGCTTTTGCTATGTTTCACCCGTTTCGAGTGTCTGACCATACGCCTTGTATTTTAAGAATGATGAGCTCTTATGGTAATAGGCCAAGACCTTTTAAATTTCCAAATTTCATTGTGAGGAAACCTGAGTTTAAGGAGTCCGTTCAACATGAGTGGAGGAAAACAGTAGAGGGTGTTACTATGCTGTCCGTAGTGAAGAAAATGAGGAATTTGAAGCCTAGGTTGCGGAAGATTCTGTTCAACCAAAGTAATTTACATGATAGGGTGAATGAGTTGAGGAAATCATTGGATTATATCCAGATTCAGGTGGATAAGAACCCGTTGGATGTTCGGCTTCGGCAAATGGAGACTCAATGTCTTCAAGAGTTTCAATTAGCGGCTTATGATGAAGAATGTTTTTTAAAACAGAAATCTAAGGTAGCTTGGCTTAGTGCGGGAGATTCTAATACTCGGTTTTTTCACAACTCTGTGAAAGCCAGAAATGCTTGTACCAAAATATATAGTATTACGGATCGGATGGGAGTTCGGCATGAAGGTGATGAGGTTGCTGATGTTCTAGTCTCGCATTATATGGAGTTTTTGGGGTTGGATAGCTCGGTTGACAAGGTTAACATGGATAATCTCTTTGTTAATGTGCTGGCCAGGGAGGCTGCGGATCAAATGGTGACTCAGGTTACTCGTCAGGAAGTCAAAAATGCTATGTTCAGTATTGGAGAGGATAAGGCTCCGGGGCCTGACGGGTACTCGTCGGCTTTTTTTAAACATGCGTGGGATATTGTTGGTAATGAGGTCACTGATGCGGTGTTACAATTTTTTGAGAACGGTAAGCTACTAACTCAGGTTAACCACACTATTCTTGCTTTGATTCCGAAAAAAGATGTACCGGATTCAGTTTTAGACTACAGGCCGATTTCTTGTTGCAATGTGCTTTATAAATGCATAAACAAGATTATCACGGATCGCTTAAAAGGAACTTTGGGAACTCTTGTTAGTATCAATCAATCTGCATTTGTGCCAGGCCAAAAGATCTCTGATAATATCCTTCTTACACAAGAATTAATGCATAATTATCATCTTAATAGGGGTCCGGCTAGATGTGCGTTCAAAATTGATATCCAGAAAGCTTATGACACGGTTAATTGGTCTTTTTTGGAAGATGTTTTGTATCGATTTGGGTTTCATCACAAAATGATTGGGTGGATTATGACATGTGTTTCTACAGTGTCTTATTCGTTGAGTATCAATGGCAATCTTCATGGTTACTTTAGAGGCAAACGAGGGCTACGGCAGGGTGATCCAATGTCTCCCTATTTATTCACGTTAATCATGGAGGTTCTCTCTCTTTTGCTCCAACAGGCCGCTAGTTTTCCATACAAATATCATGCTCATTGTGCCAAGCAAAAAGTAATTAATGTGTCGTTTGCTGATGACTTATTTATTTTTGTGCATGGTGATGTTATTTCGGTTAAGAAGATTAAGCAGGTTCTTGAGACGTTTACTAACATTTCTGGTTTGGCTCCTAGTCCAGCGAAAAGTACGGTCTTTTTCTGCAATGTTCCTCAGTCGATTAGACAGGAAATTCTGGATATCATGCCGTTTCAGGAGGGTGAGTTTCCGGTGCGCTATCTGGGGTCCCGCTCATATCTTCCAGGCTTCTTTTTAAAGATTGCAAGGTCCTCATTGATCGTATGGATAAGAAGATTGCTAATTGGATGACAAAGTCATTATCGTTTGCTGGCCGGCTTCAACTTATAAACTCGGTACTTTCATCTATGCATATATACTGGGCCTCTGTTTTCATTATTCCCACTCGTGTTATCAATGATCTTGAGAAAAGAATTCGTAGATTCTTGTGGAATGCGGGATCGGAGGGTAGAATCCGTGCCAAAGTTGCCTGGAAAGATGTTTGTTTGCCTAAAGAAGAAGGTGGATTGGGCATTTGAAGCATAGCGGATGTGAATAAATCGCTTATGGCTAAACACGTTTGGAGTATTATAAGTAAACGCGATTCTATTTGGGTGAAATGGATTCACGAGTACAAACTTAAAGGGAGGAGTTTTTGGGAGGTTCCTTGTCGGGGTAGCATGAGTTGGGGATGGAGGAAAATATTGTCTATTCGGTGTATTATGAGACCTTTCATATGGTCTTTGCTCAAAAGTGGAATGCAAACAAATGTTTGGAGTGATAACTGGTGCCATATAAGTCCGCTGAGCTCCTTTATTACTCCTCGTGCTATAGCAAATGCAGGGTTCAACTTAAAGTCGTCGGTTGCGGATGTTATTGACGCGAATGGGAATTAGAGATGGCCTCAAGCTTGGTTAGATTTGTTTCCGGTACTAATAACTATTCAAACGCCCCAGCTGATTGAAAATGCCCTTGATCGTTTGGTTTGGAAAGCTTTGGATGGTAACGTTGGTGATTTTGAATCGGCCCAAGTTTGGAATTCGATTCGGAATAGGGATAATATTATGACCTGGGCTCACATGGTTTGGTTTTCTCAATGTGTTCCTCGCCACTCTTTTCATATGTGGCTGGTGATTAAGAACAAACTGAAGACTCAGGATCGGTTAGCGGTTTGGGAAGCTGGGAGTGCAACAAATCTTAATCTTATGTGTTGCCCGTTGTGCAAAAATGATCGAGATAGCCGAGATCACTTGTTTTTTCAATGTGCATTTGCAGATAAAGTTTGGACAAATGTGAAGAGCATGGTGAACTTGGGATGTACCACACCCTTCCAGGGTGAGACCTTCAACATAACACGATCATTAACTGCGAAATCCAAAGGTTTTCTACGCTTATCGGCGTAGCTTTTCTGACGATCACGCGCTGCCGCCATACGATTCCTGATCTGAACTATTTTCTCTGAAGTTTTCAGTACCAGTTCTGGACCTGTGATCTGGCTGTCACCCACTTCGACCCAACAAAGTGGTGAACGACACTTTCGTCCGTACAACGCTTCAAATGGGGCTGCTTGAATACTGGTATGGTAGCTATTGTTGTAAGAAAACTCTATCAACGGTAAGTGTTTCTCCCAACCCTTGCCAAAATCAATTACGCATTCTCGTAACATATCCTCAAGTGTCTGGATGGTTCGCTCACTTTGACCATCCGTCTGTGGGTGATAAGCCCTGCTCATGTTGAGACGTGAGCCGAATGATTTGTGCATCGACTGCCACAAATCTGAGATGAATCGCGGATCTCGATCAGAGATAATGGAGGTTGGCACCCCGTGCCTGGAAACCACTTCCTTTAGATAGATACCAGCCTGCTGCGAGAACTTGTCAGTTTCTTTGATTGCGAGGAAATGTGCGGATTTCGTGAGACGGTCAACAATCACCCAGATGGTGTCATTTCCGTTTTGAGCTCTAGGTAGCCCAGTGACAAAATCCATGGCGATTTGTTCCCATTTCCACATGGGTATTTCTGGTTGCTGAAGTAGGCCTGAGGGTTTCTGGTACTCCACCTTGACTTTTGAACACGTCAAACATTTACTTACATAAGTCGCGATGTGAGCCTTCATCTTCGGCCACCAATACAAAATCTTGAGATCCTGATACATTTTATCCGAACCCGGATGAAAAGAGTATCGGGACTTGTGCGCTTCATCCATCACAAGCTCCCTAAGGTTACCAAACAAGGGAATCCATACACGCTCCATGAAGTAAAGAATACCATCCGATCTCTCTTCCAGTCGTTTTTCCATGCCTCTTAAGTACTCTGCTTCAATGTTTTCTTCTTTCATTGCTTCAGTTTGTGCAGCACGGATCTGGTTAGGGAGGTTTGAGTGGATAGTGAGCTGCAAGGCGCCAACACGTTTGGGTTTCGATTCCTTTCGACTAAGAGCATCAGCTACAACGTTAGCCTTACCCGGATGATACTTGATTGCACAGTCGTAGTCATTTAAGAGTTCTACCCAGCGACGCTGTCGCATATTCAAATCCTTCTGGTAAAAAATATGCTGAAGGCTCCTGTGGTCGGTATAAATAGTGCATTTAGTACCATACAGGTAATGCCTCCAGATTTTGAATGCAAACACCACGACTCCCAACTCTAAGTCGTGTTCGTATAATTCCTCTCGTGAACTGTGACAACTCGAACCCTTGATCCTGATCGTTGAGAAACGAGCATTTTATTAATGCTCGTATTCACTATTATTATTTATTTATTTTTGTTATTATCGTCATTATTTTATAAAACAATAATAATCCGCAACGAGAGTTTCGATTATTTATGAATAAGTTACTATAACCGGGCCAATCGGGTTGAGCGACGCGTAGTCGTTTAAACGGGTTCGCACTTGGGCTAGGCCCAAGCCAACTAACCTAAAAACCCTACCCTTTAAATTCAAGCTTAAACCTCCCACCTCCTTCATTTTTGCAAAAGCCCAAAACCCTAATAGTAGCAAACAGCCGACACCATCTATCTATCCTGTTTCCCTCCCATCTCTTCTCTGCATTTTGTTTTGGAGAAACCCTAAAACACCTCCTCTCGATCTCTCTACCTGTAGACACAAGGAGAAATGACAAACACTCTCTCACATATTACTCTCACACCTCTCGATCTCCCTCATCTTTCTCTCTATGATCAATGATCGGAAACTCCGGGGACCCTGGCGGCCGTCGGCGGTTCGTCTTGTCAGGCGAGACCCCCCCCTGCTTCTTCCTTTCTCCGGTGAAACGACAACTACCCCCACCCCTTCGTCGACGAAACAGACCACCCCACAACCTTTCGGTGGTGGCGAGCAACAACAAGATCAGAAGAGCCGACGGAGAGAGAGAACGAGAAAGGAGATTGACGGCGACGAACGCCGTTTTCCGGCGACTCATGCCGATGGCAGCGCCGCCGTGGCGGCGGCGGTGGTGCTCTGATTCGACAAGAAATTCCAGTAAACCCGTTTCCTTTTTATTTTCATGAAGCTTGAAGATGATGATGTTTAGCTCAGATCTGAGATATGTTCGGTTCACCAGATTCGTCTCGGTCAGTTTTATACCACTGCTTGTTCTTGTGTTTTGGTCTTGTATAATGGTTGGCAGTTTGTTCGATTCATGTATTTGATGATTTTAGATGTGTGATTTTGAGATGATGATGGTTGTACTAGAATGCATCGTGACCAGCTGCTTGTTTATAATTTCATCCTCTTGTGCTATGTGTTGGTTTAAAATCAATATGTGTCTGTTTGTTTTGATTTGGTATAAAGAATAGTGTAAAGAATAGGGTGCACATAACTGATGGTAAACTGTTGGTTTAGATACACTAGTGTATGTTTAATTGTTAGATTAGGGCCTAAATAGAAATGTTAATTTATGATTCTTATGGGTAACTAAAAATAGGGGCAGTCCTTGTAAACATATTATCGAACAATTGATCCCGATAGACGGTGCGCATGCTTCTGTGATGATGATGATGATTATAGGAATTCTCATGGGTGAAATAAATGAGGGAATTATGTTGATAAAATAGTGTTAAGAATAGATTTGTTTGCACTAGTGTGAATAAATTAAATGAAGAACATGACGAACTATTTGAAGGTGCTATGAATATTTGAATTTTTGCTGTTTTGATCCAAATTAGTAATGTACAGTATAGGGAACATGTTAGAAAAATCTGATTGGGCAGTACTGTTAAGGAAAATTGATTGGGTAGTACCATTCTGAGCATTCTAGAAAGATTCCTCAATGGTCTCGACTCAATAGATGTTTCATCCCAGTTGCGACTCGAGACCATTGAACGACGACTCGAGATCAAGCATGCACATTAGGGGACTCGAGACCAACTTGGTTGCGACTCGAGATCTCCTAGTCTCGATTCGAGACATGACTCGAGACCCCGAGGTCCCGACTCATGCATGAACTACTCGAGATCATCTACTTGATACTCGAAACCTCTTGGTTACGACTCGAGACCTCATGATCTCGAGTCGAGACCACCCGGTTTCGACTGGGCTTCCTTGCTTATTTATTGGGCCGCACAATGTGATATTATGTTTTGGATTGTGAGCTACCGTTAACTGTTTATATGCTAGGATAGGCCCAATAGTGTATATGCAAGTATGACATGCATCCAATAGTGTATATGCAAGTATGACATGCATGCTATGTGTTAGATACGTGTAGGATTATACGTGACACTACTTGCATACGAACCTAATAAATATTTAATAACCATAATAGGGTATGGTTGACCAACGTAACACAAGTAAATTAACTACCGAGCAAAGCAAAGGTGAGTTCACTACTTTTTACTTAAAGCATGCGTTCCCGGTGGTTGGGAAACGGAACGAAACACTTTCCTGGTTTGGGATTGCTTACTATCTCCTTGTGCGGGATACGGTATTTCTATCTCCTTGTGTGGGATACGGGTAACAACGCTATCCCCTTGTGAGGGATACAAACTACTTTTCTCCCCTTTTGCGGGACTCTTAGTTAATTACTGTTTATACGGAAATGCAACAAGCAACACTAAACGAAACTCTATCACTTAAGTCCCTACCATTTAATACCGATTAGTCGCCGGGGCCTGGCGAACGGGTTATTAGTTGATAGCGCTATTTAGGTGTAACCAGCCTCACACCGACCCTTGTTACTGGGAACGGGCATGAACTAATAGACTCAGGCAAACCGTCAATGATGATAGAACATTGACAAACGGGGCACTGCGGAAACGTACGGTTAAGTAAGTATTCGGTATTGGAAAAACAGTTTAGTCGCTCACTTATGGGGTAGCTCCCCATGGCATGTATAAACGGATAAATTAACTGGTTAAAACAAGTTTTTGGAATTAAAAACTCGAAAACTACAAACACGTGAACTCGCCAACTTTATGTTGACACTCTACTGAATGCTTTGCAGATTGCTCGATACAGCTCTGGACGGACGTTGCAATCGGATGGAGTGCGTGGTTTGTAAGTTTCATGATATCAAACTTGTGGTTTTAAATTACGATATGTTCTACTTTCCCTTCCGCTGCAAACTAGAACCATGTTTTATGAAATTTTAAATTAGGTCACTAATTATGCTAATGTTTATAACAATAACTAATCCGTTCAAAATAATTAGTGGCTAAGATCCTGGTCGTCACATACCTCGCGGTGTTACTCCGCGTGTGGATTTTGAGGGTGTGACAGATTGGTATCAGAGCCATTGGTTATAGCGAACTAGGTTTTAAATATAAAATATTTTGGTTTGAGAAATAAAATATTTTTATATATGAAAACCAGACTATAACCGTTCTTTAATGAAAACCACAACGACACCACACTCCGGATTGCAAGGTTCGTCGACCTCAGATGCTCACCTGGTAATGGTAGGCTAACGGCATTTACTTGTGCATAACTTATGTGTGTAAACCCACATGTGTGTATGTGTGTCACTAGCATTTATATATGTTAGTATGTGTGCGTATATTTAGTATTTAACACAGTGGATCATACGAAGGCTAGGCTAGCGTGTTACATGTTAAACAGGAGCGAGTCCTCCTAAACTTGGTTCGAAACCACGATACACTAAGGGCAAAGAACCAGTTATTCTAAGCCCTCGCCCACGTATTACCCGATATTATCCCTGGACTGTGGATCGACGCGAGGGACGTCCACTCGATAGACCTGCCCAGGAGAGGCCTGCTACGAAGCACATAGAGAAGTTACGAGAACGAATCGACGAAGGGGAGGCACCCCTATATCATGGGATATTAGAAGGAACGACGACGTCATTCGCATCCTTTTCACTTGAGTATTTCTTTTCCCGACTTAAGTAGTGAGACTTGTTCCCTCACCCGACTGATCACCTGGATTCTTGAAGCATTCTAGTAAGTCTACACCTTTCGGGTTTCAGTTTGCACATCTCGAACACGAAAAACATGCGCGGTGTATGCTTCTCATTTCAGTGTCAGCAATCGTATCACATTTCCATCGACCGCAGAGTTATTTCTCCCTAATTCCTCGCTACATGGTTAATCCTGATTCGAGTTGAACCTAATACCTTAGCACGCCCCAAAAACCCAGCAAATTGATATCTTCCTTACAAACCGGCGTATTTGGAATCGTGGCAAGACGAATATACGAGCCATTCAACCCACTGACGAGTACGGTGACCTAGATGCTTACCTTATCCTTCATTCGCCAGAACCGCTATTCTTTGACAACTTTTCTGATTTCCGTGGATCCTTTCGCTAGCTTTTGTACGAATTCGCGCTACTTGCTCAAGACGGTATCCCCGCTTCTATCATTTCCTTATCACGACAACCACGTTTCTTCGTATAGAAACTATGACTAGATCTCTCTTCAGTTTGGTGAATTCAACAAACTCGACCTTTAGTCAACAAACTTTTAGCCCTTCAAATTCAACAACGTGTTACTTCAATCGTACTTTCTCGAAAACCTATTTTCGCAGCTTCACATCAACCCCCCCCCCCCCGGCCGACGCAAGCGCTACTTCAAACTCATTCGCACGACTTGGAACTACCCACTCGAACTTGATTTTTCTACCGACCTGAAAAATCACATCCTGCCAGACGTCTCAGTAGACCCTGAAACCTATGGACCCGCACGACGACCATCTCTCTCTAGCTTCTTCATTTTGTGGTAACCCCATCGACATAACATTCTGTATCAGCAAGCAACGTTCTTTATTCTAAACGGCCATAGCTTGTGTACGACCAGATATCTTATCGACAACAGATAAATCCTTATTGCCGATCCCAAAGCCTTTATGTTTTGTCTCACGCTGAACGCATCGATTGCGACTACCCATCTCGCATGTTCTCGCTACTCGTGTTATGCTTCACAATTCCATGATTCTTATCCTACTCTATTATGCACAATTCTACGTTTGGATGAATTACTTTCTACGAACGCCACTCGTTGGAGCAACGAGCCGAGTATACCCCGGAGGTAAAAGGTATTGCAAGCACTGCTATTCGAACTCGATACGATCAACCCCTAGTCACAACTCTCGAGTTTATTTCATCCTGTCAAAATTCGATGTTTGTTTCCTTCGGCGACATCTGAACCTACTCTGAAAACCAGTGGGAATCTGAACGACTCCTCTGCTTCGCCCTGGTACTTCTACGACTCAAATCGCCTGCGTTAAGTTTTCCACACATGACTTTTAACGTCTCAAAGCCCGCTTTTCTCGATCGCATACGCAACCCCTCATGATTTTGACTCAAAAGAGTATCACCTGACATTAGGGAGTTACTCAAATATCCGCAACTCCAGCAATTGGAAGATGATCTACGAAGTGTTTCTATCTTATCCTATCATGCCCAAGGCATTGATGAGGTGTCTGCCAGTAACGGCACGCGACCTAAGAAACCAACAAGTTTTCGAACTTGCAACCATCTACTTGATAGAAGTAGATGCTAAGCACGGGATGCCAACTTCTCTAATATCTGATCTTAACCCACGTGTTGCATCCGAGTCATCGCAAGGCTGTGCCCAAAAGACTTTTGGCTCACTGTTAGGCATGAGCACCGCTTATCGCCCGCAGACTGATGATCGGGCCAGACGCACCATTCAAACACTCAAAGGTATGCTAAGAACATCTGTTATCAACCATGGATACGAGTGACACTTCCTTTGTGTAGAAATCTTTTCCAAAAACTGCTACCGCACTAGCATTCAGGCAGCACTATTTGAGGCATTGCACGAACGCAGATGCCGGACACCTCTGTGTTGGGTGGAAGCCAAATTACCGGCCCAGAACTTGCACTTGACACAATGGGTAGGATTGCCCAGAACAGACAACGCATGGCGGCAGCTCTAGACCGTCAGAAAGGCTACGCGGATAAGCGTAGGAAAACCTCTAGAATTCCTAGTCGGAGACTGGGTTCTACTTAAAGTTTCACCCTGGAAGGGTGCGGTACGTTTTGGGCTAACGGGGCAAGCTTAATCCGCGATATGTTGAACCGTTCGAAATTACCGAAAGGATCGGTAAGGTAGCTTTGCAGACTAAACCTGCCTGAAGAGCTGAGTGCGGTACACAATGTCTTCCTCATGCCTAATCCGAAGAAGTATCAGTCAGATGAAATAGTCGTTGTTCTCTTAGGAACTCATGATCAACAACTAGCTACGCTTCATTGAAGAACCGGTTGAGATCAGGGATCAAGAAATCAAAACCCTCAAGCGTGGTATACTATACCAACAGACCGAGTTCGTTGGAACTCACGCCGTGGCCCAGAGTTTACAGACATTACCTGAGAACGGGAAGACCAGTTGATACGCATGTATCCCCAGTTGTTTACAGACATTACTTCCAGCACTGAAGCTACAACTGAATTTCGGGAAGAAATTTTCAAGCCAACAAGGGGATGATGTGACACCCCACGAAAACGTTTAATCACACTAGCTTGTCAGTGGCTGCGCGCTAAATTTCGGGACGAAATTTCTTGAACTTGGGGATAATGTGACACTTCGGGTCTTCATGTACGTTATTTGGATGCTATAACTAAATTTGTGAAATTCTATACTAAGTGAAATACGTACAAACCCTGTGAATCTAATGTTGTGCGATTTTACGTGCTATATGACTGTATGTGCTATGTGGCTTGCATGATTCGTTCTGTGAACTTTCGTGAAACTGCTTGTATCTACGCATGGTAATGGAGTCTATGTATACATATCGAGCGTAGTGTATGACATTTTCTTAAATTTCGAGGACGAAATTCCTGTAACATGGGGAGATTGTGACAACTCGAACCCTTGATCCTGATCGTTGAGAAACGAGCATTTTATTAATGCTCGTATTCACTATTATTATTTATTTTTGTTATTATCGTCATTATTTTATAAAACAATAATAATCCGCAACGAGAGTTTCGATTATTTATGGATAAGTTACTATAACCGGGCCAATCGGGTTGAGCGACGCGTAGTCGTTTAAACGGGTTCACACTTGGGCTAGGCCCAAGCCAACTAACCTAAAAACCCTACCCTTTAAATTCAAGCTTAAACCTCCCACCTCCTTCATTTTTGCAAAAGCCCAAAACCCTAATAGTAGCAAACAGCCGACACCATCTATCTATCCTGTTTCCCTCCCATCTCTTCTCTGCATTTTGTTTTGGAGAAACCCTAAAACACCTCCTCTCGATCTCTCTACCTGTAGACACAAGGAGAAATGACAAACACTCTCTCACATATTACTCTCACACCTCTCGATCTCCCTCATCTTTCTCTCTATGATCAATGACCGGAAACTCCGGGGACCCTGGCGGCCGTCGGCGGTTCGTCTTGTCAGGCGAGACCCCCCCCCCTGCTTCTTCCTTTCTCCGGTGAAACGACAACTACCCCCACCCCTTCGTCGACGAAACAGACCACCCCACAACCTTTCGGTGGTGGCGAGCAACAACAAGATCAGAAGAGCCGACGGAGAGAGAGAACGAGAAAGGAGATTGACGGCGACGAACGCCGTTTTCCGGCGACTCATGCCGATGGCAGCGCCGCCGTGGCGGCGGCGGTGGTGCTCTGATTCGACAAGAAATTCCAGTAAACCCGTTTCCTTTTTATTTTCATGAAGCTTGAAGATGATGATGTTTAGCTCAGATCTGAGATATGTTCGGTTCACCAGATTCGTCTCGGTCAGTTTTATACCACTGCTTGTTCTTGTGTTTTGGTCTTGTATAATGGTTGGCAGTTTGTTCGATTCATGTATTTGATGATTTTAGATGTGTGATTTTGAGATGATGATGGTTGTACTAGAATGCATCGTGACCAGCTGCTTGTTTATAATTTCATCCTCTTGTGCTATGTGTTGGTTTAAAATCAATATGTGTCTGTTTGTTTTGATTTGGTATAAAGAATAGTGTAAAGAATAGGGTGCACATAACTGATGGTAAACTGTTGGTTTAGATACACTAGTGTATGTTTAATTGTTAGATTAGGGCCTAAATAGAAATGTTAATTTATGATTCTTATGGGTAACTAAAAATAGGGGCAGTCCTTGTAAACATGTTATCGAACAATTGATCCCGATAGGCGGTGCGCATGCTTCTGTGATGATGATGATGATTATAGGAATTCTCATGGGTGAAATAAATGAGGGAATTATGTTGATAAAATAGTGTTAAGAATAGATTTGTTTGCACTAGTGTGAATAAATTAAATGAAGAACATGACGAACTATTTGAAGGTGCTATGAATATTTGAATTTTTGCAGTTTTGTTCCAAATTGGTAATGTACAGTATAGGGAACATGTTAGAAAAATCTGATTGGGCAGTACTGTTAAGGAAAATTGATTGGGTAGTACCATTCTGAGCATTCTAGAAAGATTCCTCAATGGTCTCGACTCAATAGATGTTTCATCCCAGTTGCGACTCGAGACCATTGAACGACGACTCGAGATCAAGCATGCACATTAGGGGACTCGAGACCAACTTGGTTGCGACTCGAGATCTCCTAGTCTCGATTCGAGACATGACAAGAGACCCCTTGGTCCCGACTCATGCATGAACTACTCGAGATCATCTACTTGATACTCGAAACCTCTTGGTTACGACTCGAGACCTCATGATCTCGAGTCGAGACCACCCGGTTTCGACTGGGCTTCCTTGCTTATTTATTGGGCCGCACAATGTGATATTATGTTTTGGATTGTGAGCTACCGTTAACTGTTTATATGCTAGGATAGGCCCAATAGTGTATATGCAAGTATGACATGCATCCAATAGTGTATATGCAAGTATGACATGCATGCTATGTGTTAGATACGTGTAGGATTATACGTGACACTACTTGCATACGAACCTAATAAATATTTAATAACCATAATAGGGTATGGTTGACCAACGTAACACAAGTAAATTAACTACCGAGCAAAGCAAAGGTGAGTTCACTACTTTTTACTTAAAGCATGCGTTCCCGGTGGTTGGGAAACGGAACGAAACACTTTCCTGGTTTGGGATTGCTTACTATCTCCTTGTGCGGGATACGGTATTTCTATCTCCTTGTGTGGGATACGGGTAACAACGCTAGCCCCTTGTGAGGGATACAAACTACTTTTCTCCCCTTATGCGGGACTCTTAGTTAATTACTGTTTATACGGAAATGCAACAAACAACACTAAACGAAACTCTATCACTTAAGTCCCTACCATTTAATACCGATTAGTCGTCGGGGCCTGGCGAACGGGTTATTAGTTGATAGCGCTATTTAGGTGTAACCAGCCTCACACCGACCCTTGTTACTGGGAACGGGCGTGAACTAATAGACTCAGGCAAACCGTCAATGATGATAGAACATTGACAAACGGGGCACTGCGGAAACGTACGG
The DNA here is from genome assembly GCA_030545235.1 of Helianthus tuberosus. Classification (NCBI taxonomy): domain Eukaryota; kingdom Viridiplantae; phylum Streptophyta; class Magnoliopsida; order Asterales; family Asteraceae; genus Helianthus; species Helianthus tuberosus. The sequence continues at coordinate 53,608,453 of CM060403.1, read as the reverse complement.
TTAAGTAAGTATTCGGTATTGGAAAAACAGTTTAGTCGCTCACTTATGGGGTAGCTCCCCATGGCATGTATAAACGGATAAATTAACTGGTTAAAACAAGTTTTTGGAATTAAAAACTGGAAAACTACAAACACGTGAACTCGCCAACTTTATGTTGACACTCTACTGCATGCTTTGCAGATTGCTCGATACAGCTCTGGACGGACGTTGCAATCGGATGGAGTGCGTGGTTTGTAAGTTTCATGATATCAAACTTGTGGTTTTAAATTACGATATGTTCTACTTTCCCTTCCGCTGCAAACTAGAACCATGTTTTATGAAATTTTAAATTAGGTCACTAATTATGCTAATGTTTATAACAATAACTAATCCGTTCAAAATAATTAGTGGCTAAGATCATGGTCGTCACATACCTCGCGGTGTTACTCCGCGTGTGGATTTTGAGGGTGTGACATGAACCTTCAACTGTCGCGAGGCGTAGGCTATAACTTTCTCGCGCTGCATCAACACGCAACCGAGACCCTGAATAGAGGCCGTCACAATACACAACAAAATCATCAGTACCCTCTGGTAGAGACAGAATCGGTGCACTGCAGAGTTTCTGTTTCAGTAACTGGAAAGCATCCTCTTGTTTCGTCCCCCAAGAGTATACAACGCCCTTTTGTGTTAACGAGGTGAGAGGTTGTGCGATCTTTGAAAAGTCTTCAATGAATCTTCGATAGTACCCAGCGAGACCAAGAAATTGTCGCACCTTCGAAGGATTCTTTGGTGCTGCCCAATTCCTGATTGAGTCAATCTTGGCAGGATCCACGTGTATCCCCCTTTCGTTAACTATGTGGCCGAGGAAGTGTACTTCTCGAATCCAGAAGTCACACTTAGAAAACTTCGCGTAGAGCTTCACCTTCCTCAGGAGCTCCAGAATAAGACGCAGATGCCGTTCGTGGCCCTCTTTGCTCTTAGAATAGATCAGAATGTCGTCGATAAACACGATAACAAAATCGTCAAGGTAAGGTTTACATACACGGTTCATGAGATCCATAAATACCGCTGGTGCGTTAGTTAACCCGAATGGCATGACCAGAAACTCGTAATGACCATAACGCGTGCGAAAAGCTGTTTTTGGGACATCCTCCTCTCAGACTCTCATCTGATGGTAGCCCGATCTTAGATCAATCTTCGAGTAGAAGCTCGACCCTTGCAGCTGATCGAACAGGTCGTCGATGCGAGGTAAAGGGTAACGATTCTTGATCGTCACCTTGTTGAGTTCTCGATAGTCTATGCACATGCGAAAGGACCCATCCTTCTTCTTCACAAACAAAACTGGGGCTCCCCAAGGCGAAGAACTGGGTCGGATAAAGCCCTTATCCAATAGTTCCTGAAGCTGATTTGACAACTCTTGCAACTCCCCAGGTGCAAGACGATATGGTGCACGAGCAATCGGAGCTGCTCTTGGTGTAAGATCAACTTGAAATTCCACCTGACGATGTGGAGGTAAACCTGGAAGTTCCTCGGGAAAAACGTCAGGAAACTACCGTACGATTGGTAAATCATCGATATTCTTCTCTTCAGGCCGAGTATTGGTAACAAGCGCAAGAATAGCAGGGTAGCCCTTACGTAAACATCTCTGGGCTTTCATAGATGAAATGATGTTGATAGTTGCACTGCTTCGATGACCCTGGACAGATAATAATTCCCCGCTAGGGAGAGGTACACGCACGATCTTCTCCTTGCAAAGTATTTCTGCTCCGAGTTTGGACAACCAGTCCATACCAATGACTATATCAAAACTACCAAGAGTGATGGGGAGAAGGTCAATGTTGAACACCTGACCTAGAAGATCGAGTTTACACCCTAAGAATACCTGTGTGGCTTCTATCGACTTGCCATCAGCTAATTCCACTACATGCTTGTTTACAAGAGGCGCAGGACTTAACCCTAGCTGACGACTGAATCCCAAAGACACATAACTCCAGTCGGCACCAGAGTCGAATAATACAGAAGCAATAATACCATTAACAGAGAACGTACCGGTCACGACGTTGCCATCGTTCCTTGCATCGCCTGCCCCAATAGTGAATGCCCTACCTCGAGCGCCATCCCCTCCGTTATAACCATTGTTGTTGTTTCCCGCGTTGTTGTTGTTGTTGTTATGGCGGTTACCCCCATTGTTGTTGTTGGCATTCTGGTTCAACTGTGGGCAATCCTTCTTGAAATGCCCTTCACTGCCACACTGATAGCATCCCCTCTGATTACCCCGATTCTGCTGGGGTTGTTGCCTCTGTTGCTGTTGCTGAGATTGCTGCTGTTGTTGCTTGGGATGTGGAGCTCTACAATCTTTCGCCATGTGACCCAGCTTGTCACACCGTTGACATGCCCGACTACACTAACCATAGTGATGATAACCATACTTATTGCACTTCGGTTGTTTCCCTGCGTAACCGGAAGTCTGGCTGTGGTTCTGATTCTGATTGACAGAGGACGACTGGCTAAAACTGCGGGTGTTGTTATTGCCAGGCTTCTTCTGAGATTGACTTGCACTAGCTGCTTTGTCAGAATCGTTCCACTTACGCTTGTTGTCACTAGCAGGTGTGGTAGCTATAGCAGCAGAGGTAGTAGCAGAAACTCGTGGCAGCAATGAGCCACGTTCGACCTCTTGGTCAGTGATCTTGTGTGCTAAACGGATGATCTGAGGTAGATTGTTAAGATTTGCAGCAGTGACATACCCCTTTACAGCTGGTGCTAAGCCCATGAGATACAACTCAATTCGTCGATGTGGAGGTCGAGACAGGTTAGGGCACAAAATTGCTAGTTCATGAGATCGTTTCGTGAAAGCCTCGATCTCAGATCCTTCCATCTTCAAATCGTAGTACTCGTTCTCGAGCTTCTGAATCTCGTCACGAGGACAGTATTCTTCCCGCATCAACTCCTTAAAATCATCCCAAGTCGTTGCATTAGCCATCTCGATGCCCAACATCTGCACCTGGGCATTCCACCAAGTTAAGGCACCATCCTCCAAAGTGCCAGTAGCATACTTCACCTGGTCCCCCACGGGACAGTTACACATAGCGAACACTGACTCGGCCTTCTCGAACCATCGAAGTAGCCCCTTCAGTCCCACTGAAGGTCTATGGCTTACAATCCATAAACGTCTTGAAAGTGCAAGCAGGCGGATGGTTTTGATTGTGATTCACTTGCTGACCTAATGGACGAAAGGAAATACAACACAAGGGTAAGAGTTGTGTACACGACACAAGAATAAAGAAGATTTCGCACATATCGTACCAGCTTGATAGGCTGCTAAAGCCTCAGCCACACGGGTGTTAATCAGATTTGTCAACTCAGCCTGAGTCATTGCAATGTGTCCACGTCCATGGCCTCGTCCACTCATGATTCTATATAAGGAGAGGGAACAAGTTTAAGAATTAAGATAAGGCAGGAGTCAAATCTCACGTTGACATCTACAAACTACAAAGTTTACACCAAACAATAGGGCAGAACCCTTCTCACACTCGTTAAGCCTCACTGGGACTCACATGCACCCCACTTTATTATTATGTGTGCACCCATAATAATAAGGCAATTTGCATGCTTATCTCAGTGCCTCTTAACTTGCACTAAAAGTTTCCCTCACATTCAAATAGCAACACGAAAGGCATTACAAGATTAAGTATCACAAGAGTCGATGGGTAGTGCCACGCTATCTAGCTTCACTAAAACATGCAGCACAGGTAATCATATCATGGTATCTAGTATGTAGTTTCATGCAAGTCGTGAGTGTGTGACTATTAAACGAGTAATGCATAAAGTAAACAGAGGACGAACCTTGCGATCTGGAGCTGAGTGTCATGGTCGTTTTCGTTACTGTTTGGTTATAGTCTGGTTTTATGAAAACGTTTTAAAACTGTGACACCTGTGCCTCCACGGCCATCAAACAAGTACCAAATCAATGAAATATTGTGTTTCATACTTGGGATTTGTATAAATATGTGTATCGTTTGCACATATCAATTCTTGTTCGATTTCGAGCTCTAAATCGCTTTCTGGGAAGTTATACGCGAGCTGATACGTAAACGTAATCAGTTTAACGCAACAAACACTCCGGAACAGTGACATGGGCTTAACATACCTTAAATAACCTTTACATAACTTAGAAATAAGTTTTGGAAGGTTTGGTGTGTCGAAATCAAGTTTATTCGCTTACAGGGACTAATTTTGACAAACTGCGAAAGTATGCCGATTCGTACTGTAACGAACATTCCGGAACTTGATCATAAGTTAAACATACCCTAAATATCCTTTACATAGCTTAGAAATAGGCTTTGAGGGGTTTGGTGTGCTAAAATAAACTTTTTGGTCATTCAGGGACTAAAAGCGTCAAAAAGTGCATAAGTTTGCATTTTCGCGCATATCTTACGTTCTGAATACATCCGGACATCCAAAAATTTATGTAATCATTTTATTTTAGTGATTGGCATGATAAAATTTCATTCGTCGCGTAGTTTGGATCGTTTTTCGCGTCCGTTCGTGTTTCGTCGTAATTAATCGAACAACGCAACCGTACGGCCAAACAAACCGACATCCGAGATGTTTTTGAGCATGTTTCATGCTCCCTATACTTAAACTTCATTATTGAGCCTTGAAAATAGGTTAACGGGGTTTAAACGCATCAAAATAGGCCTTAAACACGTGCAGGGACCAAAACTGTAAATATTTGAAACTTTCTGGAACTGGGCACATGGTGGCATCACGCCACCACTATTTGGGTTGGCTGTGGCGGCACGCCACCACCATATCTGGGCAGAAACTCCATTTTTGCAACAGCAGGTCCATTTTCAGCACTTGTCTCGAAGTTTAGGGGCTATTTTGTAACAATTGCAATACCATTTGATGGTTTTGGGGCACCCCTAGTATTCCAAAACCTTGTGCCCACTTGGACTGTCCAGATTAATGCTCGTTTATCAAGGAACGATCTTAACGGTTCTTGCTTTTCTATAAATACCCAACCCCATTTGCTTCAAACCCACACCTTGATCTAATTTGTTCTCTAAGTTGGAGTTCTAACACTCCATACCTGAGAATAATTAGATCAAACTTCCTTTTCTTGGACCTTTTGTAAGTTTTCCTTCATGCTTGTTCTTGTATTTCAAGCATGAAAGTAAAACAGTGTTTGACTTTCTGCTTTGACCTCGTTTTGGTCAACACGAAGTTCGTTTGAACTTCGCAACGTGAGCGTAATCACGATGGTCATAGTCCTTTGTGACTATACCTACTGATTACCACGTTATTTAGGTTTAGTGACGAGTCATAGTTTCGGTCAAAATGCGCGTTTATGCGTATTTTGCAACCAAACTTTTCTTGGGTATCAAAACAATTTGTTTTGATATCAAACTTGTTTTCTAACTTCGTTAAACATGTTTTGACATGTTTAGCTCGTCACTTTAGGTTTAGTGCTTATATAGGGTCATAAGATGAGCGGTCTAAACAACCGCTTAGACTTTCGAACCCGAGCCCTTTGGTCGATCATTAGGATCCGACCAAACACATTAGGTGACCATAGTTGTATAGGGAATAACCTTCCGAAGTTATACCTTATAGTCACTTCGTTTAGTTAGTTGTATGATATGTAATTGTTATGCCTTAGGAAAATGACCAAAATGCCCTTTTTTTACGCATAAATTCACTTTAAGCATATGTAACATAACTTTTGACATCTAAACTGATTTGGCAACATTATTAGACATGTTATGGCATATATTACTTGTCATAGGACTAGTTAGGCGGTCCAAACGCGTTTTACGCGAACGACGCGTTAAAGTAGCGTAAGCTACCTAAACGGGTCGTAATGGGTCATAAGCACTTAGGATAGGTTTCGTTTTAGAATGTAGGCTTTGTTAAACCATATTACATGAGTTCCTAAACTCATTTGGTTTACGAAACCTCATTCTACCCGATCTTCCGATTTAGGTCCGTTTATTTACATAGTTACCTATATTAGGTGTCGTTTGATTCCGTGATCCCTCTAGCTTTGCTTGGTTGTTATTCAAGACTTCTAAGCACCCTCAAGTGAGTACATAGTCCCCTCTTTTACTGTTTTTCAAACGTTTTGGGGTGAAACACATGTGCCTACTTGTTACTTTCGTGCTTTCCATGTTTTCATATCATATGCTTGCTATGTTCATTAGTACACTTATAGTACATGATTTCATTATGTTTTTACTATGTATGTCCATTTTTTTTGGGTAAAGGGTTACCCTGATGAATTTTATAAATGAACCAAATAAGTACAAGGGTGTGTCAAAATGACACACCAACTAGACTTGACATGCCAAGCCTAGGAAGACAAGAAACACATCCAAACCAAAAACAAACAACCAAACAAAGACAACCACAATAACAACGAAGACCGAAAACCTAAGACAGAAACAAACTATCCCGGATCCGCTACATTGTCTTCGTTCTCTTCAATCTTCCACGACTTGAAAATCCTTTCCTTAGCCGAAGCCACCCGAAATCTGAACCCCATCAGGCGCAAACGAACCGAGCTTTTAATTATCTCAACAACTTGAGCCACCGTCCTCTTATTATTCTTGAAAATCTTGTTATTCCTCTCTTGCCAGATGTAGTAAGACGATGCAGCAATCAACAATTTACAAACAACATGATCCGCTTTCTTAGAGCTGGAATGTTGATCCACCCAACCTAATAACGAAGACCATGAATTATCCACGCTCCCCAAAAGAACCAAATTCTTAACGTTACTCCACACTTGATCCGCAAAAAGACAACGGAAAAACAAATGGTCCCGACTATCACGATCAGAATAACACAGCGGACAGCACATCAAATTCAAGTTCGTTAGACTACCTGCTTCCCAAACTGCCAAACGATCCTGAGTTTTTAATTTATTTCTAAATGCCAGCCACATTACATTTAGTGCATTTAGTGCATACTTAGTACATCGTTTTACATTATGTTTTTGCTATGTATGTCCATTTAGTGCATACTTAGTACATCGTTTTACATTATGTTTTTACTATGTATGTCCATTTAGTGCATACTTAGTACATCGTTTTACATTACATTTTATGCTACGTATGTCCATTTAGTGCATACTTAGTACATTATTTTACAATACATTTCATGCTATGTATGTTCAATTGTTGCATACTTAGTACATTATTTTCATAAAACATGCTTACATTTTGGTATGACATTTGGGTTGTTTAAATGGGATAAAAATACATTCATTAACATTAGCTACGCCATTCGTTAGTAGGTAGTGGTACCATAGGAATTGACAACTCCCATTCCTGAAATCCTAGATGGAAGGAATGACCGAATTCGATACACATAACTTACATAAACCTTTAATTTGTTTAAGGGTTTATCGGCACAGTCTCAAGGCTTGAATGTATGCATTTTCACAATACCGCATAGATGTTTGTATCAGTAAAGCATGCATTATTTTACAAAACATAAATTTTGATTATAATTTATCAAATGCATTGTTTTGTACATTTCTTTCTTATAGGGTCGAGTAAATGCTTTTAATCAATAAAGGCTCTTTATTCACTCTACATTACATTTGTTTACACAATAACATTTCAACATTTGTTTGAACATTACATTTAGTTATACATGAACATTTTTACATTGGCGGTTTGTTTGGGTAAGTGATTTAAGTAACGAGACGTGTGTAATATGATAAAAGCATGGTGGATACGCCGCTGGTACTTTTATGATATTACATATCGTAGCGTTGTTTAAACCATTTCAATTTTGACATATTACATTTTACACAGTTAACATATCTTTACATAACATTGTTTTACAAACAAGAAATTTTATACAAATTCATTTTTACTTGGTTATTTACTTAACCATACATATTTCTTTTATATCATCTGTTTCCTTATCGATTTTTTTATGATTTATAAAAGAAAAAAACATTTTACAAGGTGCATGACTACTTTTGACAAACATTTTCTTTAAACTTACAAGTCATGAGTCCTAAATCAATAAAACCTATGTATCTCACTGGCATTTTTATGCTGACGTACCTATTTTCACATGTGTTTCAGGAAATGATGCATAGGATTGATCAAGATACACTTAGGCGGACTTGGGCCTTAGTGACATTAAAACACGCAAGACTAGTTAATTATGTTATGTTTCTTGGTTTGTTAAGACATTGTAACTACTTTTAAATCAATAAAACAAAATCTAAATTTCCATGTGTTAGGAAACAATGATTCTGTTACAACAGTCCCCGACGTTTCCGCCATGATTTGTTGTTTTACGTGGTCGGGGTGTGACAGAAGAGTTGGTATCAGAGCTCATGGTTATAGGGAATTAGGTTATTAGTAATGCTTTGACCTAGTCTATAACCTTCCTAGGACCCTAACGCGAGTTTACTTGCGTTAGTCATAAAACAATACCGTCACCTATCCTTAGGCGACAACCACAACAAGAACATAAATTTCAAATCCACTTTGAAAACCAATCATCTGTTCTAGGATGATTTATTATAAGGTTTTGAACCCTCTAACTTTCAAAATCTCATCAAAGTTGGGTCTTATAATGTGAACACGTGCAATCTGGAAGGGTGGATGCCTGTACTCTGAGTTTTCTGTCTAAGGCTAGAGTGTTCGTACAAATCCACATAATCGGACCAGTCACCCTTACCTGGGAACTCTTGGGGTGAGTGTCCACTTATAGGCTAAAGCATGTCTTCGTGATACATTATTATGTCCCGCTTACTTTGATTAGTCACCGTCTCATTTGTTTGCCTTAGGTAACAAACAAATGATCGCAATTTTTATGCGTTGTCATTCCGTTTTGATTTTTTTCCAATGACATTTCGCTTGTTTCATCCTATGTCTTTCACTTCCTCCAGAATGTCTCTTCATCGCAGCGACACTCAAATGTCCGAGCAAACTGCCAAATTTCCCCAGCGGATAGGCGAAGTAATCCTGAAGTCTGTGGATTTAGGTATCGCCATGTCTCGTCTCAATAATGGAGCCACTCAAGAAGCATCGAAAAAAGCAGAAGCCAAGCCTTCGAAAAGGGCAAGGAAGCGTAAAGCCTCAAAGAATCCTCCAGCCAATGCACCAAAACAGGCAGGACCTAGCCAAGTGGCAGTATCGCCAGCTAAGAAGCCGTACTTGGGACCTGCCCCATGGTGCAATCGATGCAACCGTCATCATTCAAATCGCATACCCTGCTTCAAATGTACTCATTGTGGACGATGGGGACATTTGGTTGACATATGCCGCTTTGCTATCCAAAACAAAGCTATTGCAAATCTTGCTGCTGCTCAACTCCAAGCCAACCCTGCTCAAGCTCGCTTTCCACCTGGATCGTGCTACAACTGTAGCGAGACGAGCCATTTCAGGAACAAATGCCCAAAGATTGTCAATGCAAATCCAACCCTCGGATGAGCATTTGGCTGATTAAAAGAAGCTGTTGCTTTAAATAATTTGATTCTTTTTTTTTTGGGGGTAAAGGGTTACCCCGGTGATTTTATATATCAACAAACAATACAAAACAAGTAGTATGGAGAGTCCATACTAGTTCAAACATGGGACAACCCCCATGAAATTGTTGTTCACAATTCTGATGTACAAGTGTAGTTAAATATGTGTATGGCATTTCCCTATGATACCTACATCAAAGAACTATGTTCTTTAAACAAACTACTCTTGTGATTCCCCCTTTCATGTGATCACTCATGATTTCCTCGAAAATTTTAAGTACTCGTTTCATTCTAAGAGACGAAGTACATGAAATCAAGCGACATTATGAGTAATCGTGCTTTTTGCACATCTGTGCCTTTGAGTCCTTGGTTAGATAACTGAGGGTATTTACAATCACATACCTATTACATTCTGATTTTCATAGCAATATGCATAGTATAAGTTTTCAAAACAACCTTCATGATTTCAAAATATCCCATATAGTTTGAAAACATTTTTAACATAGTATATTTACTTAATATATATCAAGTGCATGATTTCAAAAAAAACATCATTCATGTTTTCAAAAACCTTATACATAATTTCAAAATTCATCTCGCATGATTTAAAAGCATTTTTTTTTTGGGGTAAAGGGTTACCCCGGTGATTCTATATATTCACAACCAAATAAAACAAGTAGTGTAGCAAGTCTACACTAGTTCAATCATGAGACATGCCCCATGAAAGTAAGCAAAAACCAAAACAATCAACACTAAGATAACTACTAGACTCTAATCTAGCAAAACCACAAAACAACTAACGGCTACTCAACCACCTTCAATCTCATTAGAAAGACTTTGGATCTCCCAATCTTCAAGAAGCCTCTGTACGCTAGCAGTGTTCTTCAGCTTCACACCCATCAGCTTATACCGAACCATTTGAATAATACTTATCTAATACACCTACTTTATGATTTCAAAAGTATTATGTAAGGTTTCAAAAAAAACATTAAACACATTTCTAAAAAAAGAACCCCATGCATAGTTTTCAAAAACATTTTGCCCATACATTGACTTAACCTTCAAATCTGCTTCATATGTCGCCTTGGCATATCTAGCGCCTCAACTTCATGAGCATTTTACCTCATGTTTCGACTTAAGCACCTCTAGTGCAAGGTTTTGAAACGCCTCCCGCTTTTCAAATCCCAAAATCCATATGGGATCTTCTTACCTTCACAATGAGATCCTTGTGGATGATTATCGTTCAAATCAGAGTCCTTCATTGGATCCATGTATGCCTTAATTCGAACATTTCGATTCCTTATAATCGAAATCGAATTTTCTTTTTAAGATCTTCCTATCTTTATAGTTAGATTCTTGGAAATAATTTAAAGTGCCAATCAAAATCCACGAATTGGATACCTGGTGTGCTTTAAATTCATGTGCACAATTAACAAAACAAATTAACAAAATGATAACAAATTAAAAGATCAAGATAAACAATTTTGTGATTATGTGATTATGTGTTACGTATTTTCTTTTGTGTTTTTGTTTTCATTATCCAAATCCTCGTAGAATCTTCCATATCTTCATGTGAGAGATTCACAGTAGGATATCCAAAGGTACTACCCTAAATCCTTAATGGGCTTCTACGTAATCGTTAAGACCCTTGGATTATATAGTACCATTCCATAATTCAAAGAGACCCCTTTGAGTGGTCTAAGTCAAAAGATTGATTCAGAATCTGGTTAAGAATGACATGTGGTGATATAGCTGAACAGACTCCTTGGTAGTCTATTTAAATCATTTATTGATTTAATTAAAAGGACCCTATGGTGGTCTAGTCACGCTCATCGCAGGTTTGTTCATTTGGTTTTTCCCTACACATTATAAAATGCACTGTGCGGAGTGATTAGTTGTTTTTGCTTTCTAGATTATAGTCTAGTGGTGTTTTTGTTGGTATTCGTTTGTTGTCTGGTTTTTTGGTGATTACTTTCTTGGGGCATGTCCCATGATTGAACTAGTGTAGATACTCTACACTACTTGTTTTGTTTTGGTTGTGAATATATAGAATCACCGGGGTAACCCTTTACCCAAAAAAGACTATGCAAGGAATTACATAATTATGGACGCGTACATAATTATGAAATTTAGTGCGCAGAAACCACAGTAAGATTTATCATGTGTAAGAACCTATAGTGGCGACAATAATGAAACATGAACAATGTAATGAAGGTACGGTGGACGCACCAATAACGCTTTATATACTTGTATATAAGTGTCCCTCTTACATTGCAAGCATGATGTTATTAAAGTTACTAGAAGTTCAGAACCTTAACCAGTGTTGGTTTATCTTTTCAACTTCATGTTTCAAGATCTCACAAGTTTCCTCTAAATAAATTTCGGGACGAAATTTCATGAAGTAGGGGAGACTGTGACACCTGTGCCTCCACGGCCATCAAACAAGTACCAAATCAATGAAATATTGTGTTTCATACTTGGGATTTGTATAAATATGTGTATCGTTTGCACATATCAATTCTTGTTCGATTTCGAGCTCTAAATTGCTTTCTTGGAAGTTATACGCGAGCTGATACGTAAACGTAATCAGTTTAACGCAACAAACACTCCAGAACAGTGACATGGGCTTAACATACCTTAAATAACATTTACATAACTTAGAAATAAGTTTTGGAATGTTTGGTGTGTCGAAATCAAGTTTATTCGCTTACAGGGACTAATTTTGACAAACTGCGAAAGTATGCCGATTCGTACTGTAACGAACATTCCGGAACTTGATCATAAGTAAAACATACCCTAAATATCCTTTACATAGATTAGAAATAGGCTTTGAGGGGTTTGGTGTGCTAAAATAAACTTTTTGGTCATTCAGGGACTAAAAGCGTCAAAAAGTGCATAAGTTTGCATTTTCGCGCATATCTTACGTTCTGAATACATCCGGACATCCAAAAATTTATGTAATCATTAAAATATTTTATTTTAGTGATTGGCATGATAAAATTTCATTCGTCGCGTAGTTTGGATCGTTTTTCGCGTCCGTTCGTGTTTCGTCGTAATTAACCGAACAACGCAACCGTACGGCCAAACGAACTGACATCCGAGATGTTTTTGAGCATGTTTCATGCTCCCTATACTTAAACTTCATTATTGAGCCTTGAAAATAGGTTAACGGGGTTTAAACGCATCAAAATAGGCCTTAAACATGTGCAGGGACCAAAACTGTAAATATTTGAAACTTTCTGGAACTGGGCACATGGTGGCGTCACGCCACCACTATTTGGGTTGGCTCTGGTGGCACGCCACCACCATATCTGGGCAGAAACTCCATTTTTTGCAACAGCAGGTCCATTTTCAGCACTTGTCTCGAAGTTTAGGGGATATTTTGTAACAATTGCAATACCATTTGATGGTTTTGGGGCACCCCTAGTATTCCAAAACCTTGTGCCCACTTGGACGGTCCAGATTAATGCTCGTTTATCGAGGAACGATCTTAACGGTTCTTGGTTTTCTATAAATACCCAACCCCATTTGCTTCAAACCCACACCTTAATCTAATTTGTTCTCTAAGTTGGAGTTCTAACACTCCATACCTGAGAATAATTAGATCAAACTTCCTTTTCTTGGACCTTTTGTAAGTTTTCCTTCATGCTTGTTCTTGTATTTCAAGCATGAAAGTCAAACAGTGTTTGACTTTCTGCTTTGACCTCGTTTTGGTCAACACGAAGTTCGTTTGAACTTCACAACGTGAGCGTAATCACGATGGTCATAGTCCTTTGTGACTATACCTACTGATTACCACGTTATTTAGGTTTAGTGACGAGTCATAGTTTCGGTCAAAATACGCGTTTATGCGTATTTTGCAACCAAACTATTCTTGGGTATCAAAACCATTTGTTTTGATATCAAACTTGTTTTTAAGTGATCTTATGCATAACAGTCTGTGATTAGAACTTTGAGTTATAAAAATTCTATAACGAACTCGTTAGCATTAGTGACCGATTTGAATTAGGGTTTGTGTTCTTCTTTTTCGTTCAATCGCCGCCTTACACATTAATCCGAAATGCTGATGTATTAATTTGACGTTTATTGATCGCGGTTAACTGAGATTAATTTAGCTAGATTGATACGTTATCTTAATATGTTATGGAATAAAGATTGATGTTAGGGTTTAAGGAGTAGGGTTTTCATCTTTCCTGTTTTATTTCGGCATCTTGGTATAGTCTGGTTTACGTAACTTTGGGACTGCATGGGAAGGAATAGGGATGTTCAACAGGTTCCCGATAAAGGGGGTACGTCACCGGTACAAGGGGAGGCTAGTGCTAGTCCTGTTCGAGGGATTGGTTTGAAGATAACAAACATAGAAGGTAACCCGTTAATGCCGAGAAGGGGATTATATTCAACTTCTGATGTATCGATTCTGGATGGATTGTCGAAAATCTCTAAACCGGTTGCGAATCCGTATGTGCAACCTATTTCGGTTGCAAACTTTAATAATCAGAAGCCTACAGAGATATCTTTAGATGGAATATTGCAAGAGAATGTATCGTATTATGGAACCCAGAACTCGAAAAAACTGGACCCAGTTGACCTTGATAGTGGAGCTTTCTCTGGAGATGTGCCTACGGCAACAACCAACACTGTGAAGGAACCTGTATCTTTTGCTAACATTGTAAAGTCAAAGAAGGAGCCAATCAAAGTTAACTTCAGACCGATGGAATCCAATGAGACTGTTGAAGGAGTTGACGTTGTTATTCCTATCTCTTCGGTTAAGCAGGTGAGTGAACGATATGAAAACACCCTGTATGGTTACTTCTTGGGTAAACGGCTAGCCTTTCCGGTTGTAGACTACTTTGCGAAAAACAATTGGGTCAAATATGGTTTGTCCAGACTTATGATGAACGCAAAAGGATTCTTTTTCTTTAAATTTAAAACGAGAGAGGGTTTGGATAAATTGATGGAAGATGGGCCCTGGACTATCAGGAATGTTCCTATTATTCTGAATGAGTGGTCTCCGAATGTCACGGTGGAGAAACAAGATATCAAAACGGTGCCGGTTTGGATAAAAATGCATGACATACCTTTGACGGCTTTCACAGAGGATGGACTGAGTTTGTTGGTATCGAAGATAGGGAACCCGAAGATGTTGGATTCATATACAGCGACAATGTGTGCGGAATCGTGGGGTAGGAGCAGTTTTGCAAGGGCTCTGGTAGAGATTCATGCGGATAAAGAACTGCAGAAGAGTATTACTGTTGCAATACCATCCTTGGAGGGGAACAGCCATACAAAAGTTGAGGTAAGGATTGATTATGACTGGGAACCGATGAGATGCTCTTCATGCTGTGTATTTGGCCATACAGATACTTCATGTCCGATGAAACCTGTTCAATATAAGAATGATGTAACCAGTAGAAATAAGGACGACTTTCAGGAACCCGTTTTGAAAGCTAAAAGACCTCAGAATCAGGGTGTGAATGTGAAGAACCAAAAGCCTAAATTCACCTATCGTCCGGTCGTAAAACAAAAGTCTAATCCAGGGAATCAGGGGTCAAACCTGAACCAAATTCAAACATCGAATCCATTTGATATTCTGTCTAATGATGCTGATAATTTGGAGGAGAAAACAAGTGGGGGAGCTGATTCGGGAGGAACTTTAAAATCAAAAGGAAAATCACATAGCACGGATGAGGTGTTAATCGATGATACTGATGTTGATAATCTCTTAGATGAGATTCCGAAGTACATGGGAAATAAGATTGATAAGAATTCTAAGGGTGCAAGCACACCTGGTTCAGCGGGTGCCCATGGGTAGCCTTGCTTCATGGAATATAAGGGGGGTTGAACCGCTCCCTCAAACAGAAGGAGGTTCAGCAGGTAGTAGTGGATAATCATGTTCAGATATGCGCTATTATGGAGACGCACGTGGACTCGTCTAATGTGTCAAAGGTTTGTCAGAAGGTCTTTAACTCGCGGTTTTGGACAACGAATGCCAGTAGCTGTAGGAAAGGAACTCGTATCATGCTTGGGTGGGATCCAAACATGGCTGATGTAATGGTTCTCTCACAATCTGATCAGGTGATACACACCCAAGTAATGTTTAAACTAGACAAAAAGTCGTTATTTTGTTCTTTTGTTTACGCGGATAACCACTATAGAAATAGACGGGATTTGTGGCACAATCTGTGTGGTTATAGCTCATTTATGAAAGATAAACCGTGGGTAATTATGGGGGACTTTAATGCATACTTATTTCATGATGATACGAGTACGGGTGCTTCTACTTATAATATCGGATCTCGTGAGTTTAAAGAGTGTGTGGATAACTTAGAAGTTTTTGATGTTAATAGCATGGGATTACATTATACATGGACGAATAATCAGCAACAAAGTGGAGCTATCTTTAAAAAACTAGATCGAACCATGTGTAATATGAACTGTGTTACTGAATTTCTGAATGCTGGAGCGTATTTCCATCCATTTCGGGTCTCGGACCATTCACCATGTATACTGAAGTTACCGAGTGTATCTAGAGATAAACCAAGACCATTCAAATTCGTGAATCTTATTTCCGAGAAGCATGGTTTTTTGGAAGAAGTTAATCAGGTTTGGAGTAAAGACATTGCAGGATTTCGAATGTACCAAGTTGTCGTGAAACTCAAGTTACTAAAAACCCCCTTACGAAAGTTGTTTTTTCAACAAGGTAACCTGCATGAAAATGTGAAGATGGCAAGAAAGGAGCTGGATGAGTGTCAGTTCTAAGGGACCAACATCCGGCTAATGATGATGTGCTAGCGAACCATAGTTTACTTCTTCAGAAATACAAAGATGCAGTTCATGATGAAGCGCTTTTCTTACAACAAAAATCGAAGGTCGATTGGCTGACTCTTGGGGATTCAAACACGAAATACTTCCATAATGTGGTGAAAGCCAAAAATCACCGGAGCCGAATATTCACAATTCGTGATACGGGTGGTCAATTACACAAAGGGGGAGCAGTGGCCCAGGTATTAGTTGATCATTTTTCTAATTTTTTTGGAAGTGTAGGCCAGGTGGTTAATAGTCCCAGTCCAGATCTTTTTCGGAACACTTTGTCGTCGGCCAAAGCAAGTAATATGGTCCGCACACTAACTGAGGATGAAATAAAAAAAGCTATGTTCTCCATTGCCGGGAATAAGGCACCAGGTCCGGATGGTTATACATCTATTTTCTTTAAAAAGGCTTGGGATGTGGTTGGAAAGGATGTCTGCTTAGCGATTCAAGATTTTTTCAAGAATGGCAAGCTTCTTAATCAGCTAAACCACACGGTGATTTCGTTAATTCCGAAAGTAAAGACTCCCGCATCTGTTACTGATTATAGGCCTATATCTTGCTGTAATACTCTGTATAAGTGTATTAGTAAGATTATCACGTCTCGCATTAAGGAGGGCCTAGAAGATATTGCCAACATTAATCAGTCAGCGTTCATCCCGGGAAGAAAGATATCAGATAATATCCTGCTTACCCAGGAATTAATGCTTAATTACCATCGTAACAATGGACCACCGAGATGTGCTTTTAAAGTTGACATTCAAAAGGCATATGATACGGTTGATTGGGGATTCTTGGAGAATATTTTATGTGGATTTGGGTTTCACCAGAAAATGATCAAATGGGTTATGGTGTGTGTTACTTCCACTACTTTCTCTTTGGCTATAAATGGGAATCTACATGGCTATTTTAAGGGGAAGCGGGGTTTACGCCAGGGGGACCCTATGTCTCCATATCTTTTTACTCTGGTAATGGAGATCCTCACTCTGATCCTTCAAAACCAAGTTGACGAAAACGCTGAGTTTAGATTCCATCATAAATGTGAGAAGCAAAGGATTATTAACTTATGCTTTGCAGATGATTTATTCTTGTTTGCTCGTGGTGATCCGAATTCAGCTGCAGTTATTCTAGAGTCCTTGAATTTATTTAAGGATATGTCGGGGTTGGTGCCTAGTTTGACGAAGAGTACAGCCTTCTTTGGTGGGGTTCCGAATTATGTAAAAGATCAAATCCGTAATATAATGCAATTCGAGGAAGGTGTTCTTCCGGTGCGGTATCTGGGAGTCCCTCTAATCTCTTCTAGACTGATATATAGTGATTGTAAAAAGCTGGTCGAAAATATGGAAGCTCGTATCACTGATTGGAAAGCTAAAGCTTATCCTTTTTTGCTGGCCGGCTTCAACTTATCAGATCAGTGTTATCTTCTATGCACATTTATTGGGCTTCCGTATTTATTTTACCGAAACGAATTGTCCAGGATCTTGAAGATAGGATGCGAAAATTTCTTTGGGCTCAAGGTAATAATATTAAGGGCAAGGCGAAGGTGAAATGGAGCCGCGTTTGTTTGCCTAAGAATGAAGGTGGGTTGGGTATTCGGAGAATCTCTGACATGAATAACGCGCTTATGGTAGCTCATATTTGGAGTCTCCTAACACATAGGGAATCCTTATGGGTTAAATGGGTCCATTCGTATCGTATTCTTGATAGAAGCTTTTGGGATTTGCCGATCCGGAATAATGTCACATGGGGTTGGAGAAAGATGTTACAATTGCGGCCAATCATACGACAGCATGTATGGAGTAAGCTGGGTGATGGTGCTAATACTCTTGTGTGGTTCGACATATGGGATACATTATGTCCATTGAATCTTTTTATCACACCTCGAATGATATCTAATGCGGGTTTCAGTATGGGGTGCACGGTTGCAGACATGGTATTAATTGGCGAATGGGCTTGGCCGAACTCTTGGATATCTAGAGTTCCTGCTTTGCAAAATCTCCCTATGGTAGTGTTAAACTCCTATGCTCAGGATAGGATTATTTGGCGTTCCAGAGAGGGTAATGATATGGATTATAGTACGTATAGCGTGTGGAATGACATTCGGCAAGTGCAAGATCAGGTCCAATGGAATCGGTTGGTGTGGTTTTCTCAGGCTATCCCTCGCCATTCATTTATTATGTGGCTTATTATGTGCAAGAAACTAAAAACACAGGATATAATGAGCAAATGGCGTGCATCGGGTAATGCAAACTACAATCTCTTGTGTTGTTCCTTATGTACTTCTGGACCGGACTCGCATGCTCACCTTTTTTTCGAATGCAAATTTGCAATGAAAATTTGGTATGGAGTTCGGGAGAAAGTGGGTATGCGAAATATCGGAAATACATGGGAGGAAATCATGGTTCACTTAATGCAGCATGTGGATTCTAACCAAGCTACTCACATCATTGCCAAGTTAGTGGTGGCGGGATCCGCTTATTTTGTTTGGCAGGAACGGAATAACAGGCTATTCTCTTCAAAAACAAGGAATGCGGATCAACTTATAGAGGTGATTTTAATGACCATTCGAATGAAACTACACACAATGAAGTTTAAAAGAACAAGCCATGTGACTCAAGTATTACTAGAGTGGAGTTTACCAAGAGAATTGCTTATGGATCAAGATGAATGCGGCTAAGTTATGAGTGTGTTTTTGCTGTAACCGTTGTTTTGGTTTGTGTTTGTCAAGTTTGACTTGTGTGCATTCTGTGCGTGTTTGATAGTTTTTGTGGTTTGTGTGTGTGTACTCTAGTAATGGCATGTCATTCTAGAGAACTGAGGTTTACTTTATTCCTCACTTGTTTTATTTTGGTTGATGAATGAAATTTAACCGGGGTAACCCTTTACCCAAAAAAAAAAAAACTTGTTTTCTAACTTCGTTAAACATGTTTTGACATGTTTAGCTCGTCACTTTAGGTTTAGTGCTTATATAGGGTCATAAGATAAGCGGTCTAAACAACCGCTTAGACTTTCGAACTCGACCCGTTTGATCGATCATTAGGATCCGACCAAACACATTAGGTGACCATAGTTGTATAGCGAATAACCTTCCGAGGTTATACCTTATGGTCACTTCGTTTAGTTGGTTGTATGATAGGTAATTGTTATGCCTTAGGAAAATGACCAAAATGCCCTTTTTTACGCATAAATTCACTTTAAGCATATGTAACATAACTTTTGACATCTAAACTGATTTGGCAACATTATTAGACATGTTAAGGCATATATTACTTGTCATAGGACTAGTTAGGCGGTCCAAACGCGTTTTACGCGAACGACGCGTTAAAGTAGCGTAAGCTACCTAAACGGGTCGTAATGGGTCATAAGCACTTAGGATAGGTTTCGTTTTAGAATGTAGGCTTTGTTAAACCATATTACATGAGTTCCTATACTCATTTGGTTTACGAAACCTCATTCTACCCGATCTTCCGATTTAGGTCCGTTTATTTACACAGTTACCTATATTAGGTGCCGTTTGATTCTGTGATCCCTCTAGCTTTGCTTGGTTGTTATTCAAGACTTCTAAGCACCCTCAAGTGAGTACATAGTCCCCTCTTTTACTGTTTTTCAAACGTTTTGGGGTGAAACACATGTGCCTACTTGTTACTTTCGTGCTTTCCATGTTTTCATATCATATGCTTACTATGTTCATTAGTACACTTATAGTACATGATTTCATTATGTTTTTACTATGTATGTCCATTTAGTGCATACTTAGTACATCGTTTTACATTATGTTTTTGCTATGTATGTCCATTTAGTGCATACTTAGTACATCGTTTTACATTATGTTTTTACTATGTATGTCCATTTAGTGCATACTTAGTACATCGTTTTACATTACATTTTATGCTACGTATGTCCATTTAGTGCATACTTAGTACATTATTTTACATTACATTTCATGCTATGTATGTTCAATTGTTGCATACTTAGTACATTATTTTCATAAAACATGCTTACATTTTGGTATGACATTTGGGTTGTTTAAATGGGATAAAAATACATTCATTAACATCAGCTACGCCGTTCGTTAGTAGGTAGTGGTACCATAGGAATTGACAACTCCCATTCCTGAAATCCTAGATGGAAGGAATGACCGAATTCGATACACATAACTTAGATAAACCTTTAATTTGTTTAAGGGTTTATCGGCACAGTCTCAAGGCTTGAATGTATGCATTTTCACAATACCGCATAGATGTTTGTATTAGTAAAGCATGCATTATTTTACAAAACATAAATTTTGATTATAATTTATTAAATGCATTGTTTTGTACATTTCTTTCTGATAGGGTCGAGTAAATGATTTTAATCAATAAAGGCACTTTATTCACTCTACATTACATTTGTTTACACAATAACATTTCAACATTTGTTTGAACATTATATTTAGTTATACATGAACATTTTTACATTGGTGGTTTGTTTGGGTAAGTGATTTAAGTAACGAGACGTGTGTAATATGATAAAAGCATGGTGGATACGCCGCTGGTACTTCCTATAT
Source organism: Helianthus tuberosus (assembly GCA_030545235.1). Classification (NCBI taxonomy): domain Eukaryota; kingdom Viridiplantae; phylum Streptophyta; class Magnoliopsida; order Asterales; family Asteraceae; genus Helianthus; species Helianthus tuberosus. Next base: position 53,587,625 of record CM060403.1, on the reverse strand, counting down.
ATAAGTGCTTTTATGATATTACATATCGTAGCGTTATTTAAACCATTTCAATTTTGACATATTACATTTTACACAGTTAACATATCATTACAAAACATTGTTTTACAAACAACAAATTTTATACAAATTCATTTTTACTTGGTTATTTACTTAACCATACATATTTCTTTTATATCATCTGTTTCCTTATCGATTTTTATATGATTTATAAAAGAAAAAAACATTTTACAAGGTTCATGACTACTTTTGACAAACATTTTCTTTAAACTTACAAGTCATGAATCCTAAATCAATAAAACCTATGTATCTCACAGGCATTTTTATGCTGACGTACCTATTTTCACATGTGTTTTAGGAAATGATGCATAGGATTGATCAAGATACACTTAGGCGGACTTGGGCCTTAGTGACATTAAAAGACGCAAGACTAGTTAATTATGTTATGTTTCTTGGTTTGTTAAGACATTGTAACTACTTTTAAATCAATAAAACAAAATCTAAATTTCCATGTGTTATGAAACAATGATTCTGTTACAACACTCATCGACGTTTCTGTGGCAACTGTGCTCTGTAATCGATGTACAATGTAAAACAATGTTAATTATTAATAAAACAATGTGTTTTGGTGTTATTATGTGTGTATTTGTGTTTGATGATTTTACGATTTGATTCGATTCTGATTTCAAGCTTTAAATCGCTTTCTGGAAGGTTATACGCAAACTGGTGCGTAAACGCAGTCAATTTAACGCGACAAACACTCCGGAATAGTGACATAGGCTTAACATACCTTAAATAACCTTTACATAACTTAGAAATAAGTTTTGGATGGTTTGGTGTGTTGAAAATAAGTCTATTCGATCGCATGGACTATTTGTGTCAAACTGCGAAACTATACCGATTCGTATGGTATCGAACAGTCCGGAACTTGATCATAAGCTAAACATACCATAAATAACCTAAACATAGCTTAGAAATAAGCTTTGAGTGGTTCGGTGTGCGAAAGCATGCTTATTTGATCTTACAGGGACTAAAAGTGTCAAAAAACGACGTAAGTTTGCATTTACGCGCATATCTTACGTTCAGACCACATCTGGACATCCAAAATTTTTGAAGACACTAAAATATTTTTATTTTAGTGATCGGCATGCAAAAAATACCATTCGTCGGTTAATTTGGTTCGTTTTCGCGTCCGTTCGAGTTTCGTCGTAATTAACCAAACAACGTGACCGTGCGACCAAACGAACCGACATCTGTGATATTTTCGAGCATATTTCAGGTCCCCTACACTTTGACGACCTTGTTGAGCCTTGAAACTGGGTTAACGGGGTTTAAACGCATCAAAACAGGCCTTAAACATGTGCATGGACCATTTCTGCCATTTTGGCAAACTTTTTGGGAACTGGCACATGGTGGCGCTGCGCCACCACCACATGGCTATGCCGTGGCGCGACGCCACAGCCTGATCTGGACATAAATCTCATTTTTGTGCAGCAGATTGAAGTTCAGGGGCCATTCTTGCAATTTCTTTGTGTGGTAGCCAAGTTAGCACCTCCCCAAGTAAATTAGGTGGCCTCTAACACTTGTATGGCTAGGATTTAATGCTTGGTAACGACACAAACACATGGATTGATCCTATGAACCTCCAATAAGTATAAATAGCCATGCTCTTCATTTGTTGCAACTCACACTTGATCTAAATTCTCTAAGTTGAGGTTTTATAACTTCATACCTGAGAATTATAAGATCAAGTTCTAGCAAGGACCCTTTGTAAGCTTCCTTCATTCTTTTATTGCTTTCCTAGCTTAAAAGTCAAACAGTGTTTGACTTTCAGCTTTGACCAGTCAATGGTCAACGAGAAGTTCGTTTGAACTTCGCAATGTGAGCGTAATCACGATGGTTATAGTCCCTAGTGACTATACCTACTGATTACCACGTTGACTAGGCGTAGTGACGAGTCGTAGTTTCGGTCAAAATATGCATTTAAGCGTATTTTGCAACCAAACTACTTTAAGGTATCAAAACACTTTGTTTTGATATCAAAACCTGTTTTCTAACTTAGTTAAGCATGTTTTAACATGCTTAGCTCGTCACTTTTAGTTTAGTGCTTGTTTAGAGTCGTAAGTCAAGCGGTCTAGATTGTGAAAAACCCTAAACTCTCTCTCTAGCCTGGCGACTACCGTCCCTCATGTAATCCTTCTTTCTTCTTCGAAATCTGCTGATTAACAGGTCTGCTATTAGTGTTTTCCAATCTCTACTACAGATTATGTTACCAGTTGGGATCGATTTTAAAGTAGGGTTTCTATTTTTTCCATTCTTAATCGTCGGCTAGATTAGGGTTTCTGTTTGGCGGTCGTTTGTTTTTTGATTGGTATTCTAGTTGTCTGTTTCGTATTTGCTTTTGATTTTGGAGAGAGTTGCCTATACCGAATGGATGAGAAGAAAACATCTGGGGTTTTTCCGCAAGATCGCGGCAAACCCTCATTATCTTTCGAAGATTTTGCTAATCGTGTAATCGATGTCGAGGGTAATACTTGGTTACCCCGAAGAGGATCGGTTCAGAATCCAATCGAACCCAGGAAATTCAATGTAATTGATGAACTTGCGAAATTGTCTGTTCCAATTCACGTGGATAAATTGCAGCCAGATATTAGGGTTTCGGATTGTGAAGGGTCTGGTTACCCGAACATGGGGTTCACGCCATTATCTGGTTCCAATGGTTTGAATGTGTCGGCTGGTCAAGGGAAACCGGGGGTTGTGGATCGGGTATCTTTCGCTAAAGTGGTTACAAACTCTAAAGAGAATGTAAAAGTGAATTTTAGGGCTATGGATTCTAGTGAGGCTGTAGACGGAGCGGATGTGGTGATTCCATTGTCTTCGGTTAAACAAGTTACTGACAGGTATGCAAACACTTTGTATGGGTATTTTCTGGGTAAACGTCTGGCATTTCCTGTGGTGGATTTTTTTTGCAAAGAACAACTGGGGGAAATATGGTTTGTCTAGACTTATGATGAATGCGAATGAGTTCTTTTTCTTTAAGTTCAAGACTAAAGAAGGGATGGACCAGATGTTAGAGGATGGACCTTGGATGATAAGAAATGTACCAATAATCTTGAAAGAGTGGCCGGCCTCCATCAAGTTGGAAAAAGAGGATATAAAAGCTATTCCAGTTTTGGTCAAGATGCATGATGTGCCGTTAGCGGCGTTTACTGAGGATGGTCTTAGTTTGCTTGCATCTAAGATTGGGGTGCCTAAGATGTTGGATTCGTATACTGCCACAATGTGTGCGGAGTCGTGGGGTAGAAGCAGCTATGCCAGAGCTCTTATTGAAGTTCAGGCAGGGGTTGAGTTAAAGAAGAGTGTAACTGTTGCAATCCCATCTTTGGATGGTAATGGTCATTCAATGGTGGAGGTAAAAATTGATTATGATTGGGAGCCTTTAAGGTATTCATCTTGCTGTGTTTTCGGTCATGAAGATATCTCGTGTCCTAAGAACCCTCAGATAAGTTCGTTTGGGGATGTTGAGAAGAATAATGATGACTTTCAGGTTGTGGGTGCCAAAAAGAAGAAAGCTAAAAAAAAAAAGAAGATGGTAACGCTAAAATTTAAGAACTCTACCTCAGTGAACCAAATTATTAGAGACTGGAAGTTGCCAAGTGGCCTCGTGATATATGAAGGGATCGGCTAAGAGCTATGGAGTAGATAGTGATGCAGATTAGCAATGTTTAGATGCTAGTTTGTTTTCTTGTTTAGTCATCGTTGTATTGGTTTGTTTTTGGCTGTACATATACCTGGCATGTCGGGTATATGAACTGGTGGATGTTTTTGTCCCCCACTTGTTCTTTTTGGCGTTTGTTGTGATATAAAATTTACCAGGGTGAAACCTTTACCCAAAAAAAAAAAGAAGAAAGCTAATAACCAAGGTCTTCATATGAAAAACCAGAAGCCTAAGTTGGTCTATAGACCAGTTGTCAAACCTAAACCAAAATCGTCCTTGAGGAGTCCGCTGATTAACCAGGTTTCAACGTCGAACCCATTTGACATCCTTAAGGACGATGAGGGAAGTCAGGGAGGTGTCACTATGGGTCGAGTGGAGAAGAAGGCTACGCAGTCAAGTGATAGGCATGATTCAGATGAGGAAGAGGAGGTCGTTGAAGTTTATAATGAAACTAGTCAATTTATGACATCGGGTACTCATTCTTCATCTTCGAGAGCAGGGGCAAGCACCTCTTCCACAAAGTTCTCAAATGGATAGGCTTTTTTTGGTTCGTGTGAAGGGGTTGCCAGTGTGTGGCAACTTCATCTTTGATGATGGCGGTTGAGGGTTTTATGTTGATATGTCTACTAGATATCTTTTCATGATGTATAGTAGGCTAGGTTATGGGGTGTCATAGGTTTATTTGTGTTTTGTTTGACATACATATATGGGGCATGTCCCGTATATGAACTAGTGTGGAACAAATCCTCACTACTTGTACTTAATTGTGGTTGTTTTAATAGAATCACCGGGGTAACCCTTTACCCAAAAAAGTCAAGCGGTCTAAACCACCGCTTAGACTTTCGAACTCGACCCGTTTGGTCGATCATTAGGATCCGACCAAGCATGTTTAGTGACCATAGTTGCATAGGGAATAACCTTCCGAGGTTATACCTTATGGTCACATAGTTTAAGTAGTTATATGATAAGTAGTTTATATGCCTTAGGTAAATGACCAAAATGCCCTTTTCATGCATAATTGGATTTTAAGCATACGTAACCTAAACATTTGTCACTTAACTGATTATGCAACATAATTAAACATGTTTAGGCATATAATACTTGTCATAGGATTAGACGTCTCGAACGCGCATTTGCTCGCACGACGCATTAAAGTAGCGTAAGCTACCTTAATGGGTCGTAACGGGTCGAAAGCACTTAGGTTAGGTTCCGATTTAGAATGTAGGCTTTGTTAAACCATATCACATGAGTTCCAACACTCATTTGGTTTACAAGACCTCATTCTATCCGATCTTCCGATATAGGTGTCGATTTATTTACTAGTGATCCGATTACTAGGTACTACTTGAATTTCCTTGGTTTGTCTGAGCTTCGCTAAGTTCTTTAGATCAAGGATACATTTCTATTCAATGTGAGTACATAGTTCCCCTATTTTACTGTTTTCGATTGTTTTGGGGTGATTCATTTGTATTAAAACGATTTCGATATTTTAAACGATGTTTTCAAAAACGATTAAGATGGTTTATATTAAACTAATAACGATTTCGATAAAGTGAACGAACTTGTTGGTGTAGTTACATAACGAATGACATTCATTAACATTGATCAAGCCGACCAGTATTAGGTTATGGTACCATAGGATCTTATAAATCCCGTTATCAGACTACACCCATGGTTATGTGTGGGGGTTATGTAGGTAACGACCGAATCTGAAGATTGTTAACGTTACCCTTTGGTGGTTTGTTAATGCGAGAAACGAGATAGTCGAGTCATGAAGGTTTGAATGTTATTACCGAGACGACCATAAGTAGTTTCACAATTAAAACGAATACGATTTGGAAACGAGTTAAACGATTTGAAACGACTTAAACGAGATAAACGATTCGATTAAACGATTGGTTTTGGGTAGTGATTAGATAATGGGATGGGTGTAGCATGATAAAAGCATGGTAGATACGCCGCTGGTACATCTTATATATAAGTGCTTTTATCATATTACATTTCATCTCATTATTTAGTTCACTTGGGAAATGATTTTGAAACGATGTCACACAACGAGGTTTTCGAAATGATATAAACAATACGAGTTTTATTAACGAGTTTATACGAGATGTTTTACGAATTGGTTTATTAAAACAAATGTTTTGGGGTTAAGAATCATGGCTACGAGATTTTATAAACTATAACCAATTTGATTTGAGTTGGTTAATTATGTTGCAATACACTTTTCAAAACGAAGTTGTACTTTTGACTCTTGTAGTCTAATAAGGTACTGCAACATATAAACGAGCCATGAATCCGACACTCTCACAAAACCTATGTGCTCGCCAGCATTTCTTTGCTGACTTTGTTTTCACATATGTTTCAGGTGGTTTTGTTTGATGTTGATTGCTAGGATGCATGAGTCACATAGGCTCTGGACGAGGCCTTAGTGACTTAATAACGATAATAGACGATGTTTAATTTGTTTGTTTGGTTAAAGACAATGTACATTACTTAATAAATCAATAAAACGAAACTTTTAATTACCATGGTTGTGAAACGATAATTCTGTTACAACACTCCCCGACGTTTCCGCCACGGTTTGTTGTTTTACGTGGTCGGGGTGTGACAGAAGAGTTGGTATCAGAGCCAATGGTTATAGGGAATTAGGTTATTAGTAATGCTTTGACCTAGAATATTACTTTCTAGGACCCTAACGCGAGCTATCTTGCGTTTAGATTTTAAAACAATACTGTCACCTATCCTTAGGTGATAACCACAACGAGAACACAAATTCCGAATCCGCTTCGAAAATTAATCATCTGTTCTAGGGTTATTGATTACAAGGTTTTGATCCCTCTTAGTTTCCAAAATCTCGTCAAAGTTTGGGTCTAAATAATGTGAACACGTGCAAACTAGAAGAGTGAATGCCTGTACCCTGAGTTTTCTATCAAAGGCTAGAGTGTTCGTACAAATCCGCAGTATCGGACCAGTCACTCTTACCTGGGAACTCTTGGGGTGAGTGTTCACTTATAGGCGAGCATGTCTTCAGCGATACATTATTATGACCTATTTACTTTGATTAGTCACTGCGTGTCGTTTGTTTGTTCGAGGCAACGAACAAATGATCGCACTCCTTGTGTTTTGGCGATGTTTTCAATACCTCTTTTGTTTTTCCAATTGTCGATCTCACTCAATTCCTCTGTTTCCTTGTTAGACAATGCCTCCTCGACGTGATGCTCAACCTTTTACTGCTGAAGAAGTCGCAGCCCTTGTTGCTCAACAAATGGCTGCAGTGCTTCCTGGCGTAGTAACCCAGATCCACGAGTTATACAACGACAATAATAACAACAATAATGCACAATGTAGTTTCAAGAATTTTAATTCTGCTAAGCCGTTGAAGTTTTCTGGGTCGCAAGGAGCAACTGCGCTCCTTCAGTGGTTCGAAAGTTTGGAAAGCACATTCAGACATGTGCAATGTCCGAATGAGCGTAAGGTTGAGTTTTCATCTAGTGTGTTCGAGAAGCGTGCTCTTACATGGTGGAACGGAGTGATGCGTGATAGGGGTGCCGATGTGGCGATGGCACAAACATGGGAAGAGCTCCGAGCTCTCATGATGAGAGAGTTCTGTCCCCGTCACGAGATTCGAGCTTTAGAACGAGAATTCAATGATTTGAAACAAGACGGGGGAGAACACCGTGCTTATACGGATCGATTTGAGGAGCTCAGTTTGTTGTGTCCTACGATGGTTACTCCGTTGGAGAAGGCAATTGAGAGGTATATCGATGGTTTACCCGATTCTGTGCAAGACATTGTGACGGGCAGTAATCCGACTACTGTTCGCCAAGCAATCGAGTTGTCTGCTACTCTGACCGAGTCTCAGGTCAGAAAGGGTAAATTGACCCGTAAGGGTGATAAAAAGAAGTCAGCTGATTCTGCACAGGGTAAGGGTAAGGGTAAGGGTAAGAAGCAGGGTGAGTCTTCTAAAAAGTCAAGGAAGCGCAAAGCTTCCCAAAACTTTGCAGTTACTGCACAGAACCCTCAGAACCCACCAGCCCTACCTCCCGCGAAAAAGCAATATGCTGGTACCGCACCTCACTGTGCCCGATGCAACGGTCACCATGTTGCCCAGCAGGCCTGTAAACAGTGCACCACGTGTGGTAGACTTGGGCATTTGGCCAACATTTGTCGTTTGGGCCAAAATCAGGCTGCTCAGGTTCCAGCACAAGTTCAAGGGAATGCTGCGAGACTCCCACCTGGTTCGTGTTTTAATTGCGGAGAAATGGGTCATTTCCGAAACAACTGCCCGAGGTTGGTAAATGCAAATGCAAATGCGAATCCGAACGCGATCACGAATGTAAATCCCGCTCGTGGACGAGCATTCAATCTGAACACTAACGAGGCTTGAGCTAACAACGAAGTTGTTAACGGTACGTTTCTTGTTAACAATCAACTTGCATCTGTTCTTTTCGATTCTGGTGCCGATAGGAGTTTTGTTTCGTTATCTTTTGAGCCTTTACTTGCGATACCTAGAACTAAACTGAGGAAACCCTTATCTGTCGAAGTTGCTACTGGTAAACCACTCGTACTCGATTCTGTTCTTCGTGGTTGTCAATTGAACCTCGACAACCATCTTTTTCCTATCGACCTCACGCCGATGCAACTTGAGAGTTTCGACATTATCGTGGGGATGGATTGGTTAACCAAACATCATGCTGAGGTAGTTTGTTTCGATAAGATCATTCGTATTCCTCTTTCGTCTGGCGATGTTCTGGAAGTTCGTGGCGAGAAACCATCTGGTGGATTGAAACTCATGGCGTGTACGAAAGCCCAGAGTTATTTACGAAAAGGATATGTTGCTTTCCTGGCACATGTCACCGAGGAGAAAGGCAAGAGCAAGAATATTCAGGATATTCCGATTGTTCGGGATTATCCAGAGGTGTTTCCTGATGAACTGCCTGGTTTGCCTCCAGTTTTTTTTTTTTTTTTTTTTTGGTAAAGGGTTACCCCGGTGATTCTATATATCAACAAACCAAAACAAAACAAATAGTATGGAGAGTCCATACTAGTTCAAACATGGGACATCCCCCATGAAAGTAAACCAACAAAACACAAGACACCCAAACAAACCAACTAGACTACAAATCTAGAAAGGAACCAAACAAATACACTATAAAAAATCAGCCGCCATCATCAATCAATCGAGTATCGCAGATCTCCCAGGCACGAAGCAGCTCCCTCACCTTCACAGTGTCCTTAAACTTCACTCCCATAAGTTTGTAGCGAACGGTATGAAGAATTGTATCACATAAAACATCTGGAGGTCTTGTCTGGTTCTTGAAAAGTCTTGCATGGTTTGCCTCCAGTTCGTCAAGTCGAGTTTCATATTGACCTTGTACCCAATGCCAACCCGATTGCGAAAGCACCTTATCGTCTTGCACCGTCTGAGATGCAAGAATTATCGAAACAGCTTCAAGAGTTATCTGATAAAGGATTCATCCGACCGAGTTATTCACCTTGGGGCGCTCCTGTCCTCTTTGTGAAAAAGAAAGATGGATCTTTTTGAATGTGTATCGATTATCGTGAGCTTAACAAGCTTACCATCAAGAATCGATATCCCCTACCTCGAATCGATGATCTCTTTGATCAGCTGCAAGGTGCTACCTGTTTTTCCAAGATCGATCTGCATTCTGGGTATCATCAGCTTCGTGTACTCGAAGAAGATATTTCCAAAACTGCTTTCCGAACAAGATATGTGCATTACGAGTTCACTGTCATGCCTTTTGGTTTGACAAATGCCCCAGCCATCTTCATGGACTTAATGAATAGGGTCTGTAAGCCTTATTTAGACAAGTTCATCATTGTGTTCATCGACGATATTCTCATTTATTCGAAGTCTCGAGCCGATCACGAGCAACACCTTCGCTTGACATTGAAACTCCTGAAGAAGGAACAACTTTTTGCTAAATTCTCCAAGTGTGAATTTTGGCTTAAAGAAGTTCAGTTCTTGGGTCATATTGTCAACGAGCAGGGTATTCATGTGGATCCATCCAAGATTGTTGCAATTAAGGATTGGAACACACCGACGACGCCTACCGAGATTCGATCTTTTCTTGGTCTTGCTGGATATTATCGTCGTTTTATTTTGAACTTCTCGAAGATTGCGGTTCCACTCACTACTTTGACTCAAAAGAATAAGCCTTTTGAGTGGGGACCCAAACAAGAAGAAGCGTTTCAAACGCTGAAACATAAGCTATGTGATGCTCCTGTTCTATCTCTGCCCGAGGGAAACGAAGATTTCGTTGTCTACTGTGACGCATCTAATTTGGGCCTTGGTTGTGTTCTCATGCAACGAGGCAAAGTTATAGCATATGCGTCTAGACAATTGAAAGTTCACGAGAAGAACTATACGACTCACGATCTTGAGTTGGGAGCTGTGGTTTTCGCTCTCAAAATCTGGAGACACTATCTTTATGGCACGAAATGTGTGGTTTTCACAGACCACAAGAGTCTCCAGCACATTCTTAATCAGAAGGAGTTGAACATGAGGCAACGACGATGGGTTGAGCTCTTGAACGACTACGATTACGAGATTCGCTACCATCCTGGTAAGGCGAATGTCGTAGCCGATGCGCTTAGTCGAAAGGAGTGAGTCAAGCTTCATTCTGTTCGAACTCTATCTGATATTCAATCTCGTGTTCTTCAAGCTCAAAGGTCTTGTGTGATCAAAGGCTTATTGAAATATGAGCTACCGCTTCAACTCGAGCTTAAACTCGAAAGGAAAGACGATGGTTTACTCTATTTCAAGGATCGTTTGTGGATTCCGAAACAAGACGATCTCCGCACTTTAGTGATGGACGAATCTCAAAAGTCTCGATATTCTATCCATCCTGGTGCTGATAAAATGTACAAGGATCTTCGTACTCAGTACTGGTGGCCTGGTATGAAGAAAGATGTTGCCTTGTATGTGTCAAAATGCCTAACTTGTCTCAAAGTCAAGGCTGAACATCAACGACCTTCTGGCTTGCTTGTACAACCAGAGATACCGGTATGGAAGTGGGAGAACATTGCAATGGATCTCATCACTAAGTTACCGCATACATCTAAAGGTCACGATGCTATTTGGGTTGTTATCGATCGATTAACGAAGTCAGCTCATTTTATTTCGATTCACGAGGATCTATCTGCTGATAAACTTGCAAAGATTTATGTTGATGAGATTGTATCACGACATGGTGTTCCTTTGGATATCATTTCTGATCGTGATGCTCGATTTTCATCTCATTTCTGGAAGACCATGCAATCTGCTATGGGAACCCAACTAAATCTAAGCACTGCTTATCATCCCCAAAACGGATGGACAATCTGAGAGGACGATTCAAACTTTGGAGGATATGCTTAGAGCATGCGTGATAGACTTTGGTGGTAATTGGGATTCTCATCTGCCATTGATCGAGTTCTCTTACAACAACAGTTATCATGCTAGCATTAATATGGCACCATTCGAAGCTCTCTACGGTCGAAAATGTCGTTCACCTGTCTGTTGGAATGAGATCGGTGAAGCTCAGCTTACTGGACCTGACCTCATTCTGGAAACAACAGACAAAATCAAGAAAATTCGCGATAATCTTGTGACAGCTAGAAGCCGTCAAAAGAGTCACGCGGATATGCGACGTAAGCCTTTGGAATTTCAAGTCGGAGACCATGTCCTACTCAAGGTGTCACCTTGGAAGGGAGTGGTGAGATTTGGAAAGAAAGGAAAACTTGCACCACGATATGTTGGACCATTTAAGATTGTTGAAAGAATTGGAAAGGTTGCCTATCGACTAGAGCTACCTCCAGAGCTTGGAAATATTCATCCGACTTTTCACGTGTCCAATTTGCGAAAGTGTTTAGCTGACGCTAATCTTCACATTCCACTCGACGAAATTCAAGTTGATGAAACGATGCACTTTGTCGAGAAACCTGTGGAGATAGTGGACCGTGCAGTCAAACAGTTGAAGAACAAACGAATTCGATTGGTCAAGATTCGCTGGGAATCCAAACGTGGCCCAGAGTTTACTTGGGAACATGAGGACGAAATGAAGGCGAAATATCCGCAATTGTTCTCACAAGTTTCCTCTAGTTAAAATTTCAGGACGAAATTTCCGAAAGTAGGGGAGAATGTGGCAACTGTGCTCTGTAATCGATGTACAATGTAAAACAATGTTAATTATTAATAAAACAATGTGTTTTGGTGTTATTATGTGGGTATTTGTGTTTGATGATTTTACGATTTGATTCGATTCCGATTTCAAGCTTTAAATCGCTTTCTGGAAGGTTATACGCAAACTGGTGCGTAAACGCAGTCAATTTAACGCGACAAACACTCCGGAATAGTGATATAGGCTTAACATACCTTAAATAACCTTTACATAACTTAGAAATAAGTTTTGGATGGTTTGGTGTGTTGAAAAATAAGTCTATTCGATCGTAGGGACTATTTGTGTCAAACTGCGAATCTATACCGATTCGTATGGTATCGAACAGTCCGGAACTTGATCATAAGCTAAACATACCATAAATAACCTAAACATAGCTTAGAAATAAGCTTTGAGTGGTTCGGTGTGCGAAAGCATGCTTATTAGATTCGTTTCTTCATTCGCCGCCATAGTAATCAGTTCGAAACCCTGACCTATTAGATTGGTTGTTATTGATTGCGGTTAACTGAGTTTAATTTAGCTAGATTGATACTCTGGTTTAATCGGTTAAGGGTTGAAAATTGATTCTAGGGTTTCAAGGATTAGGGTGTACGTATTTTCTGTTGCTTAGGCTGCATGTTTATGTCATTCGGTTGAGGTTGGATTTTGGTTACGTATTCTTGTGCATGGAGAGAAATAGGGATCGGGGACTGGAGGACTTAGGGTTCCAATCGTTTTCTGAAAAACTGCATGGGGATGTTTTCATTAGCTCGAAGGGCTATGAGCTGTCGAATGTTCAGGATATGCGAGATAAACCGTCCTTGTTTGCCAAGCCCCTGAACATTGATGGTAATCCGTTAATTCCTCGACGTGGAGTAGTTCAGAAAGAGCATAAGAGAATAAATGTTATAGATGAATTGGAGAAAGTAACTGTGCCGGTACCGTTGGTGAGCTCTAACGCTGATGGTAAGGATGATCAGAATGAGAAGAGGTCAATGCCGATTTCTTATGCTGAAAAGCTTCAGTCTACTATGCGGAATAAAAGGGAGATTAATTTTAGACTTATGGAGCCAGTGGAGACCCGAGAAGATGTAGATGTTGTCATTCCTAAAGAAGTAGTCAAAAAGGTTCAGGATAAATTTGAAAATGTGTTATATGGATATTTCTTGGGAAACAGGCTGCCGTTCCCAGTTGTGGAGTATTATGCTAAGAATGTATGGTTGAAGTTTGGATTTTCGAGACTCATGATGAATGCAAGTGGATTTTTCTTCTTCAAGTTCGATTCTAAGGAAGGTATGATGAAAATCTTAGAGGGTGGTCCATGGTTAATTAGAAAAATTCCTTTGTTTATGAATGTTTGGTCTCCGTCAGTGAGCCTTAGGAAAGATGGGATCAAAACGGTGCCAGTGTGGGTTAAACTACATAACGTACCAATTGCAGTTTATACTGATGATGGCCTGAGTTTACTGGCATCTAAGATAGGGGTTCCAAAGAGGCTAGATGCTTATACAGCGGATATGTGTGCTGATAATTGGGGCCGAAGTAGTTATGCTAGGGCGATGATAGAGATAAATGCGGATAAAGAGCTCAAAGACGAGATTGTGCTGGCCATACCAAAAATGGATGAAGAGGGATACATAACTGAAAGGGTTAAGGTCGAGTATGAGTGGAAGCCACAGCGTTGTGGTGCATGCTGTTTATTTGGACATGATGATTCTACGTGTAGTAAGAAACCTAATGGCAAGTCCAAGCAGATATCCGTTGATGAGGGGGGGTTTGTTACAGACAAGCGAAAAATGGCGAGATATTCTTTTCCACAAAAGAAGCAGAAGCCGAAGTTTGTGTATAAACCTAAGGCCCACAAGTATAATGCTAGTACATCAGGAACGAAGGGGGATGATCTTTCTTTTCAGAAGACTAATATGGTTAAAACGACAAACTCGTTTGAGGCTCTTGCAAATGAAAAGGTTAATGAGGGGATGGAACCAGCTAATGCTAAAACCGATGTGAGTGGTATTCGAGTGCAACAACCACATGAAGTGAAAGATTTAAATCCGACGGAGATGGCTGAATTTATGAGTAGTAATCTAAATGAAAAAAGACCTGAGGGGGCAAGCACTCCCGTTGAGATGGGTTTTAATGGGTAGTCTAGCTTCATGGAACATAATGGGTCTGAACCAACCCCTGAAACAAAGTGAGGTTCGTTTGCTCATTGCTGAGAATCGGTTAAGTGTCTGTGCCATTCTTGAATCTCATATGGAGGTTGATAAGTTAGATAAGATTTGCAAAAGTGTCTTTCGTAGCTGGAACTGGACGTCGAATGGGGGGGGGGGGGGTCTGTGTTAGAGGTACCAGAGTTATTTTGGGGTGGAATGCTGATGACATTGATCTTATGGTTTTATCTCAATCGGATCAAGTTATACATACTCAGATTTACCTGAAATCGGATAAGAAGATGCTCTTCTGCTCGTTTGTGTATGCAAAGAACAAATATCAGGATAGAAGATTCCTTTGGGAGGATTTATGCAACTTTAAAGGTCTTACTCATGATAAGCCTTGGGTGGTAATGGGTGATTTTAACTCAGCTTTAAATATGGAAGATTTTCTTACAGGTCCGTCCACTCACACTATAGCCATGAGAGAGTTTTATGATTGTGTCCAAACTATAGAGCTGATTGATGTTAAGAGTCGTGGGTTACATTATACATGGAACCAAAAGCCAAAGGACCGTAGGAGTGTTTAAGAAGATCGATCGTATTATGGGGAACGTCAAACTGTTAGAGGTTTTTCCGGGTGCTTATGCTTTGTTCCAGTCGTTCCGTGTTTCAGATCATACTCCGGGCATTCTGAATTTATCTTATGTGTCTTCGGATCGTCCTAAACCATTTAAATTTCCAAATTTTATTACAGCAAAAGCAGAGTTCCGTCATGCTGTTTCTTCCGAATGGACAAAAACTGTGGATGGAGTTTCGATGTTTTCGGTTGTTAAGAAAATGAAGAACTTGAAGCCTCACTTTAGAAGAATTCTCCGTAACCAAGGTAATCTCCACAAGAAGGTAACCGAGTTAAGGAAAGAGCTGGATCAGATCCAAAAACAGGTGGAAGCTAACCCTCTGGATGCTGCTCTTCGGATTTCAGAAGCTAAATGTCTTCAAGATTTCAAATCCGCCGCTTATGATGAGGAGTGTTTTTTGAAACAAAAATCTAAAGTTCAATGGTTATGTGCCGGGGATTCCAACACTTCCTATTTTCATAATAGTGTGAAAAGTAAGAATGCTAGAAATAAAATCAACTGTATCAAGGATGTGAATGGGAATCAGTTTGAGGGAGTAGAAGTTGCTGCTGCTCTTCTTGCTCATTATTCGGTGTTTATGGGTACTGAGGATCATGTTGCTAGTTTGGATGATGCGGATCTATTTGTAAATGTTCTTGATTCAACTACGGCAGATAATATGGTGAGACAGGTTACTGGTGATGAGGTTAAAAAGGCCATGTTTGGTATAGGTGAGAATAAGGCTCCAGGTCCAGATGGATATACATCAGCTTTTTTTAAGAATTCATGGGATGTTGTGGGAGATGAAGTAACAAAGGCGGTGCTAAATTTTTTTAATACTGGTCAAATTCTTAAACAAATTAACCATACAATTTTAGCATTGGTGCCAAAAATTGACACGCCAAACACGGTGCTAGATTACCGGCCGATTTCATGTTGCAATGTGTTATATAAATGCATTAGCAAAATTATCACGGATAGAATAAAGGGCAGTTTGGGGTCTCTAGTTAACATAAACCAGTCGGCGTTTGTTCCAGGTAGGAAGATCTCGGATAACATTCTTCTTACGCAGGAACTTATGCATAATTATCATATCGATCGAGGACCTCCAAGATGTGCTTTGAAAATTGATATACAGAAAGCCTATGATACTGTAAGCTGGTCATTTTTGGAAGCAATATTAAACCGATTTGGTTTTCATCAAAGAATGGTTTCATGGATTATGGCTTGTGTCACAACGGTCTCTTATTCGGTAAGTATTAATGGTGAGTTACATGGCTATTTTAGAGGGAAACGGGGTTTAAGGCAAGGAAATCCAATGTCTCCGTACTTGTTCACGTTGATTATGGAGGTATTATCGCTTATTTTACAAAAGATGGCCTTAAATCCGGCTTTTAAGTTTCATGCCCACTGTTCTAAACAAAAGATTATCAATGTCGCCTTTGCTGATGATCTTTTTGTGTTTGTGAATGGGGATCCTAGTTCGGTTCAGCTTGTTCGTAATGCCTTGGAGGAGTTTACTAGCATTTCGGGTCTTGTACCTAGTTTGTTAAAGAGTACGATCTTTTTTAGCAATGTGCCAAGTAATATTAACGCAGAAATTCTGAATTTATTGCCATTTAGTGAGGGTGTTTTGCCGGTCCGATATCTTGGGGTTCCCCTAATATCTACAAAGCTGTCCTTTAGAGATTGTAAAGTTCTTGTGGAACGAATGGAAAGGAAGGTAAGTAACTGGATGACTAAATCCTTATCATTTGCAGGTAGATTGCAGCTTCTCAACTCGGTTCTGGCAGCTATGTATACGTATTGGGCATCGGTGTTTATCTTGCCAGTTCGTATTATTAAGGACCTGGAAAAGAGAATGAGGAGATTCTTATGGAATACTGGTTCTCAAGGGAATATCCGGTCTAAAGTGGCGTGGAAGGAAATCTGTATTCCTAAAGATGATGGTGGACTCGGTATTCGTAGTATTTCAGACGTTAATAAAACCCTCATGATGTCACATATATGGAGTATTATAACCAACCGAGAGTCTTTGGGGGTCCAATGGATTCATTCTTATAAGTTAAAAGGTAGAAACTTCTGGGAGATCCAATGCCGTGGGAATTTGACTTGGAGTTGGAGGAAGATCTTGTCGATTCGGAGCTTGGTTAGACCGTTTATTTGGAAGTCGATAGTTAGTGGATCGCAAACTAATGCTTGGAGTGATAATTGGTGTTCTTGCAGCCTGATCCGTAATTTTATTACTCCTAGACTGATAGCAGGAGCAGGTTTTAATTTGCAGAAGATGATGATGGTCATTGGAGGTGGCCGCAAGCGTGGAATGACTTATTTCCCGTTCTAATCAATGTTACGGTTCCTATCCTGGCTACTGGTTCGAATGATACGTTTGGATGGAAAAGTATGGATGGCAAAATTGTTCACTTTAACTCTTGGGACGCATGGAATAACCTTCGGGTAAGAGAAACTAAGGTGGTGTGGGTAAACATGGTGTGGTATAGTCAATGCATACAAAGACACTCGTTTCATCTTTGGTTGGTAATAAAGAACAAACTGGTGACACAGGATCGTTTGGCAGTCTGGCAAGCGGGTAGTGCTACCAATCTAAATCTTATGTGTTGTCCCCTTTGTAAGTATGGCCGAGATTCCAGAGATCATCTTTTCTTTCAGTGCTCTTTTGCGTCTAAGACTTGGAACATTGTTAAGAAAAGGATCGATATGATGAGCGTAAATGATACATGGAATTCTATAATGGTATGGATAGAGCAAAATGCAGGTTCAAAGAATTTAGATCATATTGTGTGCAAACTTGTGGTTGCGGCTTCTACATACTTTATTTGGCAAGAGCAGAATAACCGGCTGTTTTCGAACATTCAAAGAAGTGCTGATGCAGTGGCACAAGTGATCCTTGATACGGTGCGACTTCGAATAATGGGGTTCAAAATCGGTAGAGACATGAAGCACAGGAAGCTCTTGGATAGATGGAATATTTCGATGCAAAACATGGAAGACGACCCGGGTTAAAGCGAGTCTAGTTGTCGGGTTGTAGTGTAGTGTGGTTTAATATTGTTGGGCTGTTTTTGTTTGTTTTGGGCTGTGTTTTTGTTTGGTTTTTAGCTTTGTGTGTCCTGGGCTTTGTGTGTTAAGCCTAGTAGTGTGTGTCAAACTTTTTTGTCGCACCCTGTTTTTTATTTATTTATAAAATTCACCAGGGGTAACCCTTTACCCAAAAAAAAGCATGCTTATTTGATCTTACAGGGACTAAAAGTGTCAAAAACGACGTAAGTTTGCCTTTACGCGCATATCTTACGTTCAGACCACATCTGGACATCCAAAATTTTTGTAGACACTAAAATATTTCTATTTTAGTGATCGGCATGCAAAAAATACCATTCGTCGCTTAATTTGGTTCGTTTTCGCGTCCGTTCGAGTTTCGTCGTAATTAACCGAACAACGTGACCGTACGACCAAACGAACTGACATCCGTGATATTTCCGTGCATATTGCAGGTCCCCTACACTTTGACGACCTTGTTGAGCCTTGAAAATGGGTTAACGGGGTTTAAACGCATCAAAACAGGCCTTGAACATGTGCAGGGACCATTTCTGCCATTTTGGCAAACTTTTTGGGAACTGGCACATGGTGGCGCTGCGCCACCACCACATGGCTCTGTCGTGGCGCGACGCCACGGCCTGATCTGGACAGAAATCTCATTTTTGTGCAGCAGATTGAAGTTCAGGGGCCATTCTTGCAATTTCTTTGTGTGGTAGCCAAGTTAGCACCTCCCCAAGTAAATTAGCTGGCCTCTAACACTTGTATGGCTAGGATTTAATGCATGGTAACCACACAAACACATGGATTGATCCTATGAACCTCCAACAAGTATAAATAGCCATGCTCTTCATTTGTTGCAACTCACACTTGATCTAAATTCTCTAAGTTGAGGTTTTATAACTTCATACCTGAGAATTATAAGATCAAGTTCTAGCAAGGACCCTTTGTAAGCTTCCTTCATTCTTTTATTGCTTTCCTAGCTTAAAAGTGAAACAGTGTTTGACTTTCAGCTTTGACCAGTCAATGGTCAACGAGAAGTTCGTTTGAACTTCGCAACGTGAGCATAATCACGATGGTTATAGTCCCTAGTGACTATACCTACTGATTACCACGTTGACTAGGCGTAGTGATGAGTCGTAGTTTCGGTCAAAATACGCATTTAAGCGTATTTTGCAACCAAACTACTTTAAGGTATCAAAACACTTTGTTTTAATATCAAAACCTGTTTTCTAAGTTAAGCATGTTTTAACATGCTTAGCTCGTCACTTTTAGTGTAGTGCTTGTTTAGAGTCGTAAGTCAAGCGGTCTAAACCACCGCTTAGACTTTCGAACTCGACCCGTTTGGTTGATCATTAGGATCCGACCAAGCATGTTTAGTGACCATAGTTGCATAGGGAATAACCTTCCGAGGTTATACCTTATGGTCACATAGTTTAATTTGTTATATGATAAGTAGTTTATATGCCTTAGGTAAATGACCAAAATGCCCTTTTCATGCATAATTGGATTTTAAGCATATGTAACCTAAACATTTGTCACTTAACTGATTATGCAACAAAACGTACATGCATAAAACCCTATTCTCCTCTCCTTGGGCGAATTCTTGTTCCTCATGAAACCCTAGGTTTTCTTTGTGATCTTTTGCTTAACAGTCCGTGATTAGAGCTTTGATTCTATCAAAATTCTATAACGAACTAGTTAGCAATTGTGAGCGATCTAAATTAGGGTTTTCTTTTGTTCGTTTTCTTCATTCGCCGCCTTAGTAATCAATTCGAAACCCTGACTTATTAGATTGGTTGTTATTGATTGCGATTAACTGAGATTAATTTAGCTAGATTGATAACTCTGGTTTAATCGGTTAAGGGTTGAAAATTGTTTCTAGGGTTTCAAAGATTAGGGTGTACGTATATTCGGTTGTCTAAGGCTGCATGTTTATGCCGTTCGGTTAAGGTTTGGTGTTGGTAACATTTTCTTGTGCATGGAGAGAAATAGGGATCGGGGACTGGAGGACCTTGGGTTCCATTCGTTTTCTGAAAAGTTGCATCGGGATGTATTCATTAGCTCGAAGGGTTCTAACCCGTCGTACGTCCAGGATATGCAAGACAAACCGTCTTTATTTGCCAAGCCGCTGAATATTGATGGCAATTCTCTAATGCCTCGGCGTGGAGTAGTTCAAAAGGAGCAGAAGATAATAAATGTTATAGATGAGTTGGAGAAAGTAACTGTGCCGGTACAGGTGGGGAGTTCTAATGCTGATTGTAAGGATGATCTGAATGACAAGAGGTCAATGCCGACTTCTTATGCTGAAAAGCTTCAGTCTACTATGCGGAACAAAAGGGAGATAAATTTTAGACTTATGGAGCCAGTGGAGACCCGAGAAGACGCGAATGTTGTCATTCCTAAAGAAGTAGTCAAAAGGGTTCAGGATAAATTTGAAAATGTGTTATATGGATATTTCTTGGGAAACATGCTGCCATTCCCAGTTGTGGAGTATTATGCAAAGAATGTATGGTCGAAGTTTGGATTCTCAAGACTCATGATGAATGCAAGTGGATTTTTCTTCTTCAAGTTCGATTCTAAGGAAGGTATGCTGAAAGTTTTGGAAGGAGGACCATGGTTAATTAGGAAAATTCCTTTATTTATGAATGTTTAGTCTCCGTCAGTGAGCCTCAGGAAAGATGGGATTAAAACTGTGCCAGTATGGGTTAAACTTCATAATGTGCCAATTGCAGTTTATACCGATGATGGCCTGAGTCTATTGGCGTCTAAGCTAGGGGTTCCGAAGAGGTTAGATGCTTATACAGCGGATATGTGTGCTGATAATTGGGGCCGAAGTAGTTATGCTAGAGCGATGATAGAGATAAATGCTGATAAAGAGCTCAAAGATGAGATTGTGCTGGCCATACCAAAAATGGATGAAGAGGGATATATAACTGAAAGGGTTAAGGTTGAATATGAGTGGAAGCCTCAACGTTGTAGTGCATGCTGCTTATTTGGTCATGATGATTCTACGTGTAGCAAGAAACCTAATGGCAAGTCCAAACAAATATTGGTTGATGAGGAGGGTTTTGTTACAGATAAGCGGAAGTTAGCGAGGTATTCCTTTCCACAAAAGAAACAGAAGCCGAAGTTTATGTATAAACCTAAGGCTCAAAAGAACAATGCTAGTACATCAGGAACGAAGGGTGATGACCTGTCTTATCAGACGTCTAATACGGTTAAAACGACGAACTCGTTTGAGGCTCTTGCTAATGAGAAGGTTGATGAGAGGGTGGAACCGATTAATGCAAAGTCCAGTGCTAATGTTAGGAGTGGTACTCGAGTGCAACAACCAGATGAAGTGGAAGATTTAAACCCGACGGAGATGGCTGAATTTATGAGTGGTAATCTGAACGATGGAAAACCTGAGGGGGCAAGCACTCCCGGTGAGATGGGTTTTAATGGGTAGTCTAGCTTCGTGGAACATAAGGGGTCTGAACCAACCCTTGAAACAAAATGAGGTTCGTCTACTCATTGCTGAGAACCGGTTGAGTGTCTGTGCCATTCTTGAAACTCATGTGGAGGTTGATAAGTTACAAAAGATTTGCAAGGGTGTTTTTCGTAGCTGGAACTGGACTTCGAATGGGGGTGTTTGTGATAGAGGTACTAGAGTTATTTTGGGGTGGAATGCTGATGATATTGACGTTATGGTTTTATCTCAATCGGATCAAGTTATACATACTCAGATCTACTTAAAATCGGATAAGAAGATGCTCTTTTGCTCGTTTGTGTATGCTAAGAACAAGTATCAGGATAGAAGATGCCTTTGGGAGGATTTATGCAATTTCAAAGGTCTAACCCATGATGAGCCTTGGGTGGTAATGGGAGATTTTAACTCAGCTTTGAACATGCAGGATTTCCTTACAGGTCCGTCCACTCACACTATAGCTATGAGAGAGTTTTATGATTGTGTTCAAGCTTTAGATCTGATTGATGTTAAGAGTCATGGGCTACATTATACTTGGAGCCAAAAGCCAAAGGATGGGGTAGGAGTGTTTAAGAAGATCGATCGTATTATGGGTAATGTCAAACTGCTAGAGGCTTTTCCGGATACTTATGCTTTGTTCCAGCCGTTCCGTGTTTCAGATCATGCTCCAGGTATTCTGAAATTATCTTCTGTGTCTTCGGATCGTCCTAAGCCGTTTAAATTTCCGAATTTTATTACATCAAAGGCAGAGTTCCGTCATGTTGTTTCCTCTGAATGGGCGAAGACTGTGGAGGGAGTTGTCATGTTGTCGGTTGTTAAGAAAATGAAGAACTTGAAACCTCACTTTAGAAGAATTCTCCGTAACCAAGGTAATCTCCACAAGAGGGTAACCGAACTAAGGAAAGATCTGGATCAGATTCAAAAACAGGTGGAAGCTAACCCTCTGGATGTTGCTCTTCGAGTTTCAGAAGCTAAATGTCTTCAAGACTTCAAAGCCGCGGCTTATGATGAGGAGTGCTTTTTTAAACAAAAATCTAAAGTTCAATAGTTATGTGCGGGGGACTCAAACACTTCCTATTTTCATAATAGTGTGAAAAGTAGGAATGCTAGAAATAAAATCAGCTGCATCAAGGATGTGAATGGTAATCAATTTGAGGGTGTAGAAGTTGCTGCTACCCTTCTTGCTCATTATTATGTGTTTATGGGAACGGAGGATCATGTTTTTTTTGGGTAAAGGGTTACCCCGGTGAATTTTTATATAAAAAACAAATAGCCCAAGTGAGAAGCAAAACATACTCCTCAGTTCTCCTGAATGACATGCCATACAGGAGTCAACACAAAAAGTAATACAAGAAGACAACCAATACACCAATAAAACTAAACGACATCAGACGCGTATACACTCATAACATAAGCTAGACAATCGTCAACCACAATCATCATCCGCCACCATCAATCCACGAGGAAGCATCCATTGCTGTAACACTTGAGCCGTACGAAAAGACATCTTGAACCGCATCGTATAGAGCTTCATTCGGACTGTACCAAGAATCACCTCCACTAACTGATCTGCATTCCTTTTCTTATTCGAAAATAGACGACGATTTCTTTCGTTCCATACAAAATATGCAGAGGCACTAACCACCAACTTAGCAATAATATGGCTAGCAGATGTTGAGTTAACGTTACCCATTAAGAATTCCATAATATCAGTCCAATTATTCTGAATCAACGTCATACCAGCTAAGCCTTTAACGCCATTCCAAACCTGAGCCGCATAACCACACTCAAAGAAAAGATGATTGTGGGAATCCAGGCCAGAAGTACATAGCGAGCAGCACATCAGATTATAGTTTGCATTACCCGAAGATTGCCAGCTACTCATGATATCCTGCGTCTTTAATTTTCTATTGATAATCAACCACATAATAAAAGAATGTTTTGGTATAGCTTGCGGAAACCACACCACATTCCCCCATTGAACTTCATTATCGTGTATCCGAATGTCATCCCAAACCGAAGAGGTATTAAAATCCAGCAGAATCCCTCGCCTTGTTCTCCATATTATGGTGTCTTTACGATTTGGCTCAAAAGCAAAATCATAAACATTCTGAAGCTCAGGGAACCGATTGAACCATTCAAATGGCCATCTCCACTCCCCATTCACCAAAGTCTCCGCTAACTTAGATTTTAGATTAAACCCCGCATTAGCTATCAAACGAGGGGTAACAAAAGAAATAATCGGACAAACTTCATGCCATTTATCAAACCAAATGTTCGTGTCTGTTCCATCACCAACCTTGGTCCATATATAATTGCGAACACTCGATCTTAATTGAAGTATTTTCCTCCAGCTCCAAGTGATGTTATTCGTAATCGATAACTCCCAAAAACTTTTGTCACGAATACGGTAGGAGTGAATCCACTTTACCCATAAAGACTCACGGTGAGTTAACAGGCTCCAAATATGCGAAACCATTAAAGCGTTATTCATGTCATCTATCCGACGAATACCAAGCCCTCCTTCACATCTCGGAAGGCAAACCTTCTTCCACCGCACTTTCGCTTTTCCTTTAATCTTATTCCCTTGCGACCACAAGAAGCAACGCATCCCGTCTTTGAGTTCACGTATAATACGCTTGGGTAAGATGAAGACCGATGCCCAATATATATGCATAGATGCCAAAACTGAACGGATTAATTGCAACCTTCCTGCAAATGACAAACTTTTTGTTTTCCAATCTGTTATCCGTGCCTCCATGCTCTCCACAAGTCTTTTGCAATCTTTATATTTCAGCCGAGTAGAAATGAGAGGAACACCCAAGTATCTAACTGGAAGCGCTCCCTCTTCAAACGGCATGATACTCAAAATTCTCGCTTTCGCCTGATCCGTAACATTGCCAAAGAAAACAATACTTTTTGTCATACTTGGAACAAGACCCGAGAAAGACTTAAACTCATTAATCGCCGCCATTATGACTCCAGCCGATTTGTAGTCTCCTCTCGCAAAGATAAATAAGTCATCCGCAAAACACAAGTTGATTATTCTTTGCTTCTCACACTTGTTATGGAATCTAAAATCATTCGACATCACAACATGTTGGTTCAAAATTAGGGTAAGGACTTCCATAACCATCGTAAATAGATACGGAGACATAGGGTCACCTTGTCGTAGCCCTCGCTTCCCTTTAAAGTACCCACAGAGATTCCCGTTAATAGCTAATGAAAACGAAGTAGAAGCCACACACGCCATGATCCACTTTACCATTTTCGTATGGAACCCAAATCCTTTCAACGTCCCTTCCAAAAAAGACCATTCTACCGTATCATACGCCTTTTGTATATCAATCTTAAACGCACATCTAGGAGGACCCACGTTACGGTGATAATTATGCATGAGCTCTTGCGTTAAAAGTATATTATCCGATATTCGTCTCCCCGGCACAAACGCAGACTGATTAATACTTACAATATCCGCCAAACCATCTTTCATCCGATCGCTTATTATCTTGCTAATGCACTTGTATAACGTGTTGCAACACGAGATAGGTCTATAATCCGTAATCGAAGAAGGAGTTGGAACTTTAGGAATTAACGACACAACCGTATGATTAATTTGCTGTAATAATTTCCCATTTTGGAAAAAAATCTTTCACCGCTTTACACACATCATTCCCAACCACATTCCAAGCCCGTTTAAAGAAAACCGACGTATAACCATCCGGGCCCGGAGCCTTATTCCCTGCAATTGAAAAAATAGCTTTTTTGATCTCATCATCCGTCACCTCTCGAACCATAAATGCAGCCTTTTCGTCCGTCAACTTTAACGGAGGATCATGTTGCTAGCTTGGATGATGCGGATTTATTTGTCAATGTTCTTCATTCAAGTGTGGCAGATAATATGGTGCGACAGGTTACTGGTGATGAGGTTAAAAAGGCCATGTTCGGGATAGGTGAGAATAAGGCCCCAAGTCCGGATGGTTACACTTCAGCTTTTTTTTAAGAATTCATGGGATATTGTGGGAGAAGAAGTTACAAAGGCGGTGCTAGATTTCTTTAATAATGGTAAAATTCTTAAACAAATTAACCATACCATTTTAGCATTGGTGCCAAAGATAGATGTGCCTAATACGGTGCTAGATTACCGGCCGATTTCTTGTTGCAATGTGTTATATAAATGCATTAGCAAAATTATCACGGATAGAATAAAGGGTAGTTTGGGGTCTCTAGTTAACATAAACCAGTCGGCGTTTGTTCCTGGTAGGAAGATCTCGGATAACATTCTTCTTACGCAGGAACTTATGCATAATTATCATATTGATCGAGGACCTCCGAGATGCGCTTTGAAAATTGATATACAGAAAGCCTATGATACTGTTAGCTGGTCTTTTTTGGAAGCAATATTAAACCGGTTTGGGTTTCATCAAAGAATGGTTTCTTGGATTATGGCCTGTGTCACAACGGTCTCTTATTCGGTTAGTATTAATGGCGAGCTGCATGGCTACTTTAGAGGGAAACGGGGTATAAGGCAAGGAGATCCAATGTCCCCATACTTGTTCACGTTGATTATGGAGGTATTATCGCTTCTTTTACAAAAGGTGGCCTTAAATCCTGCTTTTAAATTTCATGCCCACTGTTCTAAACAAAAGATTATCAATGTCTCTTTTGCTGATGATCTGTTTGTGTTTGTGAATAGGGATCCTGGTTCGGTTATGCTTGTTCGAAATGTCTTGGAGAAGTTTACTAGCATCTCGGGTCTTGTTCCTAGTTTGTTAAAGAGTACGATCTTCTTTAGCAATGTACCAAGTAATATTAAAGCAGAAATCCTGAATTTATTGCCATTTCGTGAGGGTGTCTTACCGGTTCGATATCTTGGGGTTCCCCTTATCTCTACTAAGTTGTCCATTAGAGATTGTAAAATTCTTGTGGAACGAATGGAGAGGGAGATAGATAACTGGATGCCTAAATCCTTATCTTTCGCGGGTAGATTGCAGCTTCTCAACTCGGTTCTAGCAGCTATGTATACGTATTGGGCTTCGGTGTTTATATTGCCAGTTCGTATTATTAAGGACCTGGAAAAGAGAATGAGGAGATTTTTATGGAATGCTGGTTCTCAAGGGAATATCCGGTCAAAAGTGGCGTGGAAGGAAATTTGTATGCCGAAAGATGAAGGTGGCCTTGGAATTCGTAGGATTTCAGATGTTAATAAAGCCCTCATGACGTCGCATATATGGAGCATTATAACCAACCGAGAGTCGTTATGGGTCCAATGGATTCATTCTTACAAGTTAAAAGGTAGAAACTTTTGGGAGATCCAATGTCGTGGTAAGCTGACTTGGAGTTGGAGGAAGATCTTGTCTATTCGGAGCTTGGTTAGACCTTTTATTTGGAAGTCGATTGTTAGTGGATCACAAACTAATACTTGGAGTGATAATTGGAGTCCTTGCAGCCCGATCCGTAGCTTTATTACTCCTAGAGTGATAGCAGGAGCATGTTTTAATTTGCAGACTACAGTTTTTTTTTGGGTAAAGGGTTACCCCGGTGAATATTATAAATTACCAAATAAGAACAAAGGTATACCAGAACGGACATACCTACTAGACTTGACAAACCAAGCCTAGGAAAACCACAAAAACAACCAGACTCACTACCAAGAAATAAAAGCCACACAAAACGGCCCAACACACAACCCTACCACAAAACAAGTAAACTAACAAAAAACCCTATCTCTAGCCCGGGTCAATGTCTTCATTACTAGGAAGGATCTTCCACGTCTTAAGAAGCTTCCCCTTACTGTCGTTACCTCTGAACTTGAAGCCCAACAACCGCAATCTGACTGTATTTCTTATCCTCTCACTGACCGACTCCACATTCGGCTTTGTATTGGAAAATAGACAATTGTTCTGTTCTTGCCATAAGTAATAAGTAGACGCCGCAATGACCAACTTGCAAACAATATCCTCCGTCTTCTTTGAGCTAGCATTATGCTCCAACCAACCCATAATAGAGTGCCATGAGTCGTCAACACTACCCATGTTCACCATAGTCTTTACATTATGCCAAACTTGAGATGCAAACGAACACTGGAAAAACAAATGGTCTCTAGAATCACGATCATACCTACATAAAGGACAACACATAAGCCTTAGATTAGTTTCACTCCCCGCCTCCCAAATGGCTAACCGGTCTTGCGTCTTGAGCTTGTTCTTGATTACCAACCATAGATGAAATGAATGTCTTGGAATACATTGACTAAACCAAACCCCATTAACCCAATTAACCGGATGTTCACGATTTCCGGTATTATGCCAAACTTCCATTGATCCGAACGGACGAGCATTGCCATCCAAATCTTTCCAAATTGTCCTGTCCTCTATATTCTGTATCAACTGAGGGACAGTTAACCCAATTAAAACCGGATAAATATCATACCATGCCCGAGGCCACTTCCACTGACCATTATCATCCACGAGATCCGCAATCGAAGAATTAAGATTAAACCCCGCATTAGCTATTCTCCTTCGGGTAATAAACGAGCTAAGCGGACTAAGGTGGCACCAATTATCGCTCCAAGCGTTAGTTTGAGAACCACTCCGAACCAATTTCCATATAAAAGGCCGAACTGCACTTCTAATAGCTAAAATCTTTCTCCAACCCCCAACTGATACTACCTCGAGATTGGATATCCCAGAAGCTCCGCCCGTTTAATTTGTGCGAGTAGATCCATTGAACCCAAAGAGATTTCCGTTTAGTGAGGATACTCCAAATATGGTTCGTCATGAGGGCCTTATTCACATCTGATATGCTCCTAATGCCCAATCCTCCTTCATCTTTAGGCAAACAAACGTCAACCCAAGCCACTTTCGCTTTAACCCTTCCCTGACTATTTGCATTCCACAAGAACCGGCGCATAAGCTTCTCCAATTCATTCGTGACACGAACAGGAATAATAAAGACAGATGCCCAGTAAATATGCATAGATGACAACACCGCATTGATAAGTTGCAACCTACCAGCAAACGACAACGACTTATTCAACCAACTGTCAATCTTCTTTTCCATCCGGTCAACAAGTGGTTTACAATCCTTGAACATAAGCTTTGTAGAAATTAGCGGCACTCCCAGGTAACGTACAGGCAGCGTTCCTTCATTGAATGGCATAAGCCGGGGTAACCCTTTACCCAAAAAAAAAAAAAAGAATTTGATGCTTAATAGTGTTCGGCACATTACAAAAATACGCTGTACTCTTAGCTGGGCTCGGCTTCAGACCCGAAGCATTTGTGAACTTCTCAAGAGCATCTCTAACTTTCTTGACTGAAGTGATATCCCCGTGCACAAAAATGAACAAATCATCCGCAAATGACACATTGATGATTTTCTGTTTCACACAATGAGCGTGAAATTTAAAGCCTGTAGCCGAAGCGGCACCATGCTGAAGTAGCAAAGAAAGAATCTCCATAACCAATGTGAAAAGATATGACGACATAGGGTCTCCCTGTCTTAAACCCCTCCTTCCTTTAAAATAGCCATGTATGTTGCCATTAATACTTATAGAATAGGATATCGAAGTAACACAAGCCATAATCCAGTCAACCATCTTCCTATGAAACCCGAATGCATTAAGAACACTCTCCAAAAACGACCAGCTGACAGTGTCATAGGCTTTTTGAATATCTATCTTGAAAGCACATCTCGGCGGACCCCGATTCAAGTGATAGTTATGCATTAATTCCTGAGTTAGAAGGATGTTATCCGAGATTTTTCTTCCCGGAACAAAAGCCGGTTGATTTATGCTAACCAGATCACCCAAACTGCCCTTAAGTCTATCCGTAACGATCTTGCTAATACATTTATACAAGACATTACAGCACGAGATAGGCCGATAATCAAGAACCGAGTCAGGAGTATCCACCTTGGGAATCAGAGCCAGAATCGTATGGTTCAGTTGCTTCAGAAGTTTACCATTGTTAAAAAAATCTAGAACTGCATTAGAAACCTCATTACCCACAATGTCCCATGCATTCTTGAAAAAAGCCGACGTATAACCATCGGGTCCAGGGGCTTTATTCTCACCAATACCAAACATAGCATTTTTCACTTCTTCCCGAGTAACCTGGCGGACCATATTATTCGCAGCATCGGAAGTCAAAACATTGACACACAGATTTACCAAATTAATATTAGAAACTTGATCCTCATGACCTAAAAAATTCTCATAGTGATGCACAAGAGCAGAAGGAACATCATCTCCATCAAACCGATTACCAGCTGCGTCTTGAATAGACTGAATTCTACCTCTAGCGTTCCTGCATTTAAGACTGTTATGAAAAAACGCAGTATTTGAATCACCAGCACATAACCACTCCACTTTAGACTTTTGCTTTAAATAACACTCTTCATCATAAGAAGCAATTCTGAACTGATTAAGACATTCAGCTTCCTTATTCCTCAAATCAACATCTAAAGGGTTAACATCCACCAACTTCTGAATATCATCAAGCTGCTTTCTTAACTCTGAGACTCTTTCATGCAAATTTCCCTGTTGAAACAGAATTTTCCGCATTAAAGGTTTCAAGTTTCGAAGCTTTTTAGTCACCGAAAACATAGCGACCCCCGGAATACTTTTCTTCCACTCTTGCTCCACAAAAATCCTGAATTCTGGTTTCGAAGTAATAAAATTAGCGAATTTGAATGGTTTCGGCTTCGGCTTACCCGAGTTAGTCACTTTAAGCACACATGGGGTATGATCCGAGACTCGAAAAGGATGATAATGGGCATACGCTTCAGGAAACATCTCCAGAAATTTCAAGTTCCCCATGACCCGGTCAATCTTCTTTAACAACCCAATACCCTTCTTTGGTTTTTGGTTCCATGTATAGTGCAACCCATGGCCCTTAATATCCACAAGTTCCGTGAGTTGAAGACACTCATGAAATTCTCGCATGCCGATGGACACAGTAGACGGACCATATAAATGATCCTCCACATGGAGAGCCAAGTTGAAATCCCCCATAACAATCCAAGGTTTATCATGACAAAAACTTTTATGCACACACAGATTTTCCCATAGGCATCTCCTCTCCTGATATGTATTCTTAGCATAGACAAACGAGCAGAAAATAGTATTATTATCAAGTTTAGAATGAATTTGAGTATGAATAACTTGGTCCTCTTGAGACAAAACCATGATATCCACAACATCCGTATTCCAACCCAAAATAATTCTAGTACCTCGATCACACAAATCACCATTCGACGTCCAAGCCCAATTACGAAAGACAACCTTACATACCTTAGCTAGGTTTGTAATATCCACATGAGATTCTAGAATGGCACATACAGCTAATTTATTCTCAGAAACAAGCATACGAACCTCCGTTTGTTTCAGGGGTTGGTTCAAACCCCTTATGTTCCAAGAAGCAATACTATCCATTCAAACCGATAATACCGGGAGTGGTTGCCCCCTCAGAACCTTGACGTTTTTCATGTCTCATAAAGTTCGACATTTCTGTTGGAACCGTGTCCACTACCTCTTCATCAGAACGCAGAGATTTCCCACTACCTTTATTAGACGTTGATCGCATCTCGTGTTCCTTCCGTGTGTCACCATCCGTACCCTCCACATCATCCATAGAGAGAGCCTCAAACGAATTTCTAGTCTTCACATTACCACCCACTTTACTATCCACTTTATCCTCTTTAGTACCTGAAGTACTCGGTCCAGCTTTGTTAGTTTTAGGCTTGTATATAAACTTTGCTTTTTGTTTCTTTTGCATAACTCCAACCCGCACCATCTTCCTCTTATCCGTGATAAACCCATCCTGATCAACAACAACTTGTTTGGCTTTATTGTTTACATTTTTGACACACATCTGATCATTATGACCAAACACACAGCATATCGAGCAACGTTGCGGCTTCCATTCATATTCTACTTTAACTTTTTCAGTAATATACCCATCCTCATCTAGCTTCGGAATAGCAACAATAATATGGTCTTTCAGTTCATTTTCAGCATTAACTTCAATCAGAGCTCGAGCAAAACTACTCCTCCCCCAATTGTCCGCACACATGTCAGCCGTATAACCATCTAGTCTTTTTGGAATCCCTATCTTAGAGGCTAATAAACTCAACCCATCATCTGTGTAAATCGAGATAGGAACATTATGCAACTTCACCCACACCGGCACTGACTTAATACCTTCTTTCTTTAGACTCACGGACGTTGACCAAATATTCAAGAACAATGGCATTTTCCGAATCAACCAGGGCCCCCCCTCCAACACTTTGGTCATACCCTCTTTAGTGTCAAACTTAAAGAAGAAGAAACCATCCGAGTTCATCATAAGTTTAACAAACCCATACTTAAACCATACATTCTTTGCATAATATTCAACTACAGGGTATGGCAATCGATTACCTAAAAAATAGCCGTAAAGAACGTTTTCAAACTTTTCTTGCACCTTTCGGATCACCTCACGAGGAATCACCACATCCGCATCCTGAATGGTATCATTCGAATCCAGCCGTCTGAAGTTTACTTCCCGTTTGATCACAGAAACATTTTTAACCCTGTCCGCATACGTAGGAATTGATGTATGTTTCTCAAGATCTTCATCCAGATTACGAATAGTATCCCCAATTTCCGATTGTACCGACACACTCACCTTTTCCAACTCGTCAATAATGTTTATCATTCTCGGCTCATTTTGGACTACACCTCGTTTCGGCAATAGCGGATTTCCATCAATTTTCAGTGTTCTTGCATCAAGAGTATTCCCAAACTTGGAAAACATACCACGTATCTCATGTGAAGCCGCCGGCTTAGTATTGTTCGAAGAAATAAAAACGTCCCCATGCAACTTTTCAGTGAAAGCCTAGAACCCTAGATCCTCCAAGCCTTGATCTTTATTTCTCTCCATGCAAACGAAACAACGATCTCCGACAGACGATTAACACAAAAAGCATGCAGCCACCAATAAACCCTAAACCTTTCACATCAGCTTAAACATAACTCTCCATCCCGAATTGAACTATCTTCTTCATTTGCAGACTACAGTTGCGGAGCTTATAGATGATGATGGTCATTGGAAGTGGCCTCAGGCGTGGTATGACTTATTTCCGGTTCTCATCAATATTATGGTTCCTATTCTTGTTCCGGATTCGGTTGATAGGTTTGGATGGAAAAGTTTGGATGACAAAATTGTTCATTTTAACTCCTGGGAAGCGTGGAATAACCTTCGGGTTAGAGATAACAAGGTGGCGTGGGTAAACATGGTGTGGTATAGTCAATGCATACCAAGGCACTCGTTCCATCTTTGGTTGGTTATAAAGAACAAGTTGATGACACAAGATCGTTTGGCAGTTTGGCAGGCGGGTAGTGCTCGTAATTTAAACCTTATGTGTTGTCCCCTTTGTAAGTATGGCCGAGACTCCAGAGATCATCTTTTCTTTCAGTGCTCTTTTGCGTCTACGATTTGGAACGTTGTCAAGAAAAGGATTGCTATGGAGAGCGTAAATGATGCATGGAATTCAATAATGGTATGGATAGAGCAGAATGCTAGTTCAAAGAATTTAGATCACATTGTGTGTAAACTAGTGGTTGCGGCTGCTACGTACTTCATGTAATAACCGTAAATTTAAAATCAGTATCCTAGAAATAAAAGAATAATAATAATTTATAATAACCTAACATTTATCTTATGATCCATCCTTCTGTATATCAACCAAAACTATTATTATTATTTATAAATTATCCAATAGGAAACCCTAATTGAGACACCCAAGTGATTCTGCACAAACCCTACAAATTTCAGAACAATCAGAATCAGGATCAGGGCCCCTAAAACTCAGGGGGGGGGGGTATTCCCTATTGACGATTATCCTCACAAAACGCTGTCAAAAGTTAATTTTTCGATTCCGTCGACTCAGCTAAGCTACCTGGACACGTACCTACCCTACTCTAAAATGTCACCCCTCGCGCCACGCGAAAGGAACAAGAGGACCTGTCGCGACACGCGACAGAGACCATTTTTCAGATATAAATAGGGGTGTCTGGGACTTGATTCTGGGCACAAAAACGACGAAGAAACTCAAAATACACGCTGAGATATCATCCGAATACTCTCAAAACACACACAAAACACTAATTAGTATAGCGGGGTGCTGCCGCAAACAGGGTATTAACTCAATCGCTGCTACGATTCATTTTCCGATCGATTTGAAATTATCCAATGGATGTTTAAGTGCTGCTCAAACTTGGGCTATCCTTTGTCATTAATCGTGATTCCGACAGGATGTTGAGTATCACCCGAATTGGGGGAAAACTCTGTCCTTAGTTGTGAATCCGATAGATGTTTAAGTGATTGCACTTTGTCATTCGTTGTGAGGGTTTTTAATCTTGTGAGTTATCGTAAATGCTGTATTAAGTTACTGACCTAGTTGTGTGCATGTTATTTAAATTAGGTTAAAAGACTAATCAGTAGTCTAAACTCTGCCCGTATAAATCTGAAATATTATCACAAGGTAGCATCACTTTGGAATTATTAAGGTACGGATCCTTACCCCACTCCTTATTGCTTCATATTCAAATTGTTATAAAACCATTAAATTACTATATCCTTTAAAACTCCTCACATCTTTGATTATCGATTCATTTGACAGTCCGTTGGATTCCTATTTTAATCATAACCTTGGATTTAGCTTTCATGTCATGCGATAGTATTATGTTTAGTTGTACTCATTATCGCATGTTCCAATATATGTTATGTCTTGTTATGAAAATATTTTTGATAAGTTATAAGACCAATTGTACTCTGATACCCTGAGTATCGCTTCTCGTGGAGTGTCCCACGGGCATGTTGTTGCGGCATCGACATCATGTGCTCCATCCGTGACGGAGAGATCAGTTCACGGCGTCTCTTAAGTACAAGTGTGGTACATATGGCTATTAGGAGGCGTGTGGATCGATCCTAGGATTTAAGTTAAGGAGGTGGATATCGGGTATGCCAACTCGCCATCTCGTGTGATCATTATGCAGGAGTAGCTACCTGTGTATTGTCACATTTTAAGTTTTGCTCATGGGTACATCCGTATGAAATTACGTTACTTGCATCATATCATTTTAATATAAAGTTTCATCCGAATAACATTTTCTATAAAGCGTTACTTGTTATTTGAGCCTATTATTCCGTACTGGGCATTTGGCTCATTCCGTAAATTTTTGTATGTAAAGGTTCGTAGGTTACTTCAGGCGGGGTAAAGAGAGAAGAATAAAGCCTAGGAATAAATCTGAAGATGTTAGTTAATGAAGTCGAATGTCTCCACTTGTATATTAACTTAAGTTTAGTGATCGTGTAATTGTATCTTTATCAAATAAATAAATGGAATTATGACTTTTGTTTATGATACTGTTATTGTGACACGTCAGCCCTTCTGGGTTGGGGTGTTACAGCTATGGTATCAGAGCAAAGGCTCTTTCCTGTAGAAAACTTGAAGATAGTAATTAAAACCTGTGAGGAATGGGTAGATATCTATGATAGGATTCAACTTGATCTCTTATTTGGTTTAACTCCTATGTCTATTCTTATAGATGCCTCCTCGTCGTCCGCTACGTAGGAGTACTCGTACTAACCATGTACGTAACAACACTTCTTCGAATGAGACTCCAGTCGATCCAAACGTAATTAATGCTATCAACCAGGCTGTTGCCGGGTTGCTTCCAAACCTTGTTGCTCAAACAGCTGAGGCCGTTATTCAACAAACTCGTCATCCAGAACGTAATAACACGAACCCAATCTCTGGTGGAGAAACTCGTGAGAATACCACGAACCATACTACCTATAGTATAGACATATGGATCGCTAAATTCCAAAAACAAAAGCCGAAATCCTTTAGTCACGCCACTAATCCAGTCGAAGCAAGAAACTGGATAGCTCATGTTGAAAAGATCTTCGGAGTTCTTGGAGTTCCGGAGCAATACAAAGTTAGATTGGCTACCTACAAACTTGAAGATGACGCATAAACTTGGTGGGAAGGATATAAGCAAGTCAAAGGAGGGGATGATTTTGACGCTAATCTTTCATGGGTCGACTTTCGTAACATCTTTTACGACAAGTATTTTTCTACCGCTGATAAAGAAGCTTATATCAGAGAGTATGCAGTGATTCGACAGGGGAGTGATGAACCAGCCTCTGAGTTCATTACTCGATTTTCAAGATTGGCTAGTATTGTAGGAGACGTTGCAGGATCAGCAGAAGCCCAGACAGAGAAATGCAAGTGGGCAGTCAATGATCGAATTCGGAAGTCGATCATGTACATGAAATTTAAGGATATCACCGAAGTTGCCGATGCAGTCAAAACTTTTGAGTTCGAGAGGAAAGAATTTTTATCTCGAACTGAGGATAGTAAGAAGAGAAACACAGAAGGACAATTGAAGCAGGCAATTGGCCAATCATCCACTACGCCACAACATCAAGACCGCAAAGTGCAAGGAAATCAAAACTCTGGAAATCAGGCACGCCCATGGCAGCCTAGACCACAAAACCCGAGGCCCGCTCAAAACCAGATTCAGTTGTATGCAGAACCTATTAGAGCACAACCATTTAATCAACCTCTAAACCTGAATCAAACTACATATCCTCTATGCAATACTTGTGGTAAGAGACATCAAGGCGTATGTCACCGAAGTACAGGAGCATGCTTTAGATGTGGCCAAACTGGACACATGATCAAGGAGTGTACTAAGAAAGACACTAAGAAGAATAACCAACCCAATGTTGGAGGAAGAGTTTTCGCACTTTCTGCTACTGACGCTGCTAATGCCCCAGGTACTGTATCTGGAACCCTTCAGCTTGGTGAACGTAGTATCTATGTGTTATTCGATACAGGAGCGACCCATTCTTTAGTATCCCACTCGTTTACTAAGTACCTTCCGATAAGACCAACTCTCTTAAATCATACTTTAACCATTTCCACTCCCATGGAAAATTCATCCGTAATCACTTACGTATATAAAGATTGTCCGATCCGTATTGAATCTATTGTGTGTAAGGCAGACCTATTTCCAATACATATGTGTGATTTTGATGTTATTCTAGGGATAGATTGGTTGTCTCGACATCGTGTAACTATAGATTGTCATTCCCGCCGTGTTATTTTCGGTGATCTTCATCATCCTGATATTATATATCAGGGAACTCAAGCTCATAAATCTCTTAAAATTATCTCCGCACTCGAAGCTCGAAAATTCATATCAAACGGCTGTGATGGATTCCTAGCATCGATTAAGGATACTTCTGCTAGTGTTAAGAGTATCGATAGCCACTCCGTTGTCCGTGAATATCCTGATGTATTTCCGGATGAACTACCAGGATTACCACCCGACCGTCAGGTAGAATTCACCATCGATTTGATCCCTGGTGCCGAACCTATTTCTAAAGCTCCGTACCGTATGGCCCCGATGGAACTGAAGGAGTTGAAGGAACAATTGCAAGAATTATTAGATCTAGGATTCATAAGACCCAGTGTTTCACCTTGGGGTGCTCCGGTCTTATTTGTGAAGAAGAAAGACGGTAGTATGCGTTTATGTATTGACTACCGAGAGCTGAACAAGATTACTATTCGTAATCAGTATCCTCTGCCTCGAATTGATGATCTCTTTGATCAACTTCAGGGGGCTCAGTTCTTCTCAAAAATCGACCTAAGGTCCGGGTACCATCAGCTAAAGATCAAGAATGATGATGTTACCAAGACCGCCTTTCGTACTCGTTATGGTCATTACGAATTCTTGGTTATGCCCTTTGGGCTAACTAATGCACCCGCAGTCTTTATGGATTTGATGAATCGCGTATTTCACAAATTCCTAGACAAATTCGTTATTGTTTTTATCGATGACATTCTGGTATATTCTAAGAGTCGTGAAGAGCATGAAGCACATCTACATGCAGTACTTGGAATTTTGCGGCATGAGAAGTTGTACGCGAAGTTTTCCAAATGTGACTTTTGGCTTAGCCAAGTGGCATTTTTAGGTCATATCATATCAGCAGAGGGAATTATGGTAGACCCAACAAAGGTTGAAGCTATTACAAAATGGCCAAGACCCACTTCTGTTACCGAAATACGAAGTTTCTTGGGTCTTGCTGGCTATTACCGAAGATTTGTTGAAAGATTCTCGGTCATTGCTTTACCACTCACAAAACTCCTAAGGAAAGGGGTGAAGTATGCATGGAATGAGGAACAAGAGAAAAGCTTTGAAGAATTGAAGAAACGACTCGTATCCTCCCCAATACTCGCTCTCCCTTCTGGATCAGGAGGTTACCAAGTCTATAGTGATGCCTCAAAGAAAGGATTAGGTTGTGTGCTAATGCAACATGGGAAGGTTATAGCTTATGCCTCCCGTCAGTTGAAGCCTTATGAAGTTAACTACCCTACACATGATTTAGAACTAGCTGCAGTCGTCTTTGCACTTAAGATTTGGCGACACTATCTGTATGGTGAAAGTTGTGACATCTTTACTGACCACAAGAGCCTCAAGTACATATTCACTCAGAAAGGGCTAAATATGAGGCAAAGAAGGTGGTTAGAACTTTTAAAAGATTACGACGCAAATATTCAATACCATCCAGGCAAAGCCAATGTTGTAGCTGACGCGTTGAGCCGAAAGAATTCCGGGACTATATCTTGCTTACAAATTCAGCCTCATATTAGGAGGGATCTCGAAAGGATGAACATTTGGCTCCAGGTTAGTAAATCTGATGGATATCTAGCTAGAATGCAGATTGAACCCGACCTCATATCACGGATCAAAGATGCACAGAAGCAAGATGGAGAACTTTGGGCAATTGTGCAAAATCTTGAGGTGGGTAAGCAATCTGAATTTCGTATAGACCATCATGGGGTGATTTGGTGCGGTAAAAGACTTTGTGTACCCGATGACTCCACCCTTCGTGAGTCATTGTTAGCCGAAGCTCACAACTCACCATTTTCAATTCACCCAGGATCTACCAAGATGTATCGAGACTTAAGACAGAACTTTTGGTGGAATGGCATGAAGGAAGACGTTGCTCGCTACGTAAGTAAATGCCTCACTTGCCAACAAGTGAAAATTGAACACAAACGAGCAAGCGGTCTGTTGCAGCCATTGGATATTCCCATATGGAAGTGGGATGAGATCACAATGGATTTTGTTACCGGTTTGCCTAAAACATTCAAGAAGAATGATGTTGTATGGGTTGTTGTCGATAGATTGTCAAAATCAGCACATTTTCTACCGATTCAGCAAGGATTTTCGGTTAATAAGTTATCCGAAATATTTCTTCAAGAGATCATTCGACTCCATGGCACACCATCTTCCATTGTTTCAGATAGAGACCCACGTTTCACCTCATGATTTTGGAAAGGTTTTCAAGCAGCTTGGGGTACACGACTGAAGTTTAGTACGGCTTTTCATCCACAAACAGATGGGCAGTCAGAACGCACGATCCAAACCTTGGAAGACATGCTCCGAGCATGTGCACTTGAATGGTCTGGAAACTGGGATGAATATCTATGCCTTGTTGAGTTCGCTTACAACAATAGTTGGCAAGCAAGTATTGGCATGGCACCTTTTGAACTTTTATACGGTCGGAAATGTCACGCACCGATCTGCTAGGATGAAGTTGGAGAAAAGATTATTGAAGGGCCAGAACTAGTTCAGATTACAAATGAAAAAGTCACTATGGCACGAGAAAAACTTAAAGAAGCTCAGAACAGACAAAAGAGCTATGCAGATCAAGATAGACGACCACTCGAATTTAAAATTGGTGACCACGTATTCTTAAAAGTATCACCTTGGCGTGGCGTTCGTAGATTTGGAATTAAAGGGAAGCTTAGTCCTCGTTTCATAGGTCCGTTTGAAATCCTTGAAAGAATTGGAGAAGTATCATATCGATTAGCTCTACCGCCTCATCTCTCGCACGTTCATAACGTTTTTCATGTCTCTTCATTAAGAGGATATAATTATCATCCACTCCATGTCATTAGTTATCCGTTACTTACAATTCACGAAGATTTGTCCTACGAAGAGGAACCAGAAGCCATCTTAGATCGACAAGAAAGGGTTATGCGTAGGAAAGTTATTCCGTTTGTTAAAATCCTCTGGAAAAATCACTCTGAACGCGAAGCAACATGGGAATCTAAACAATCAATTCG
Organism: Helianthus tuberosus; assembly: GCA_030545235.1. NCBI lineage: Eukaryota > Viridiplantae > Streptophyta > Magnoliopsida > Asterales > Asteraceae > Helianthus > Helianthus tuberosus. The sequence goes on along the minus strand of CM060403.1, from coordinate 53,548,266 downwards.
CTCTTTATACCCTAAACTATTCTAGCAATAGAATTTTAGTCAGGGTAACGGTAAACCTTGCTCTTTGATCTATATTCATTTGTTTCTGTTTGTGGTCATTCATGCTTTACCTTATCTGAATATATCTTAGTTATGATTAAGCATATTTATGTAGGAAATATCAGTACCAATAGTCACTCTTGTTATCTGTAAGTCTATATTGATTTTCTGCATAATTAAAAATATTATTAAGATACGTAGTGGAAGAACCATTAGGACATGATGGGAAGGTAATTGACAAGTATGGTCATTAACGTAATTATGAATTTCAGATACACAGTTGTGTTTAGGAGAGTCTTGTTTTATAAGTTAGTAACTCTGCTATGAAAGTTCCGTTTCCGTTACTTATGTGATATGTTATATTCTTATTTGAAAAATTTCGAGGACGAAATTTCTTTTAAGGGGGTAATAGTTGTAATAACCGTAAATTTAAAATCAGTATCCTAGAAATAAAAGAATAATAATAATTTATAATAACCTAACATTTATCTTATGATCCATCCTTCTGTATATCAACCAAAACTATTATTATTATTTATAAATTATCCAATAGGAAACCCTAATTGAGACACCCAAGTGATTCTGCACAAACCCTACAAATTTCAGAACAATCAGAATCAGGATCAGGGCCCCTAAAACTCAGGGGGGGGGGTATTCCCTATTGACGATTATCCTCACAAAACGCTGTCAAAAGTTAATTTTTCGATTCCGTCAACTCAGCTAAGCTACCTGGACACGTACCTACCCTACTCTAAAATGTCACCCCTCGCGCCACGCGAAAGGAACAAGAGGACCTGTCGCGACACGCGACAGAGACCATTTTTCAGATATAAATAGGGGTGTCTGGGACTTGATTCTGGGCACAAAAACGACGAAGAAACTCAAAATACACACTGAGATATCGTCCGAATACTCTCAAAACACACACAAAACACTAATTAGTATAGCGGGGTGCTGCCGCAAACAGGGTATTAACTCAATCGCTGCTACGATTCATTTTCCGATCGATTTGAAATTATCCAATGGATGTTTAAGTGCTGCTCAAACTTGGGCTATCCTTTGTCATTAATCGTGATTCCGACAGGATGTTGAGTATCACCCGAATTGGGGGAAAACTCTGTCCTTAGTTGTGAATCCGATAGATGTTTAAGTGATTGCACTTTGTCATTCGTTGTGAGGGTTTTTAATCTCGTAAGTTATCGTAAATGCTGTATTAAGTTACTGACCTAGTTGTGTGCATGTTATTTAAATTAGGTTAAAAGACTAATCAGTAGTCTAAACTCTGCCCGTATAAATCTGAAATATTATCACAAGGTAGCATCACTTTGGAATTATTAAGGTACGGATCCTTACCCCACTCCTTATTGCTTCATATTCAAATTGTTATAAAACCATTAAATTACTATATCCTTTAAAACTCCTCACATCTTTGATTATCGATTCATTTGACAGTCCGTTGGATTCCTATTTTAATCATAACCTTGGATTTAGCTTTCATGTCATGCGATAGTATTATGTTTAGTTGTACTCATTATCGCATGTTCCAATATATGTTATGTCTTGTTATGAAAATATTTTTGATAAGTTATAAGACCAATTGTACTCTGATACCCTGAGTATCGCTTCTCGTGGAGTGTCCCACGGGCATGTTGTTGCGGCATCGACATCATGTGCTCCATCCGTGACGGAGAGATCAGTTCACGGCGTCTCTTAAGTACAAGTGTGGTACATATGGCTATTAGGAGGCGTGTGGATCGATCCTAGGATTTAAGTTAAGGAGGTGGATATCGGGTATGCCAACTCGCCATCTCGTGTGATCATTATGCAGGAGTAGCTACCTGTGTATTGTCACATTTTAAGTTTTGCTCATGGGTACATCCGTATGAAATTACGTTACTTGCATCATATCATTTTAATATAAAGTTTCATCCGAATAACATTTTCTATAAAGCGTTACTTGTTATTTGAGCCTATTATTCCGTACTGGGCATTTGGCTCATTCCGTAAATTTTTGTATGTAAAGGTTCATAGGTTACTTCAGGCGGGGTAAAGAGAGAAGAATAAAGCCTAGGAATAAATCTGAAGATGTTAGTTAATGAAGTCGAATGTCTCCACTTGTATATTAACTTAAGTTTAGTGATCGTGTAATTGTATCTTTATCAAATAAATAAATGGAATTATGACTTTTGTTTATGATACTGTTATTGTGACACGTCAGCCCTTCTGGGTTGGGGTGTTACACTTCATCTGGCAAGAGAGGAATAACCGGCTCTTTTCGAACATTCAAAGAAGTGCTGATACAGTGGCACAGGTGATTCTTGATACGGTGCGACTTCGAATAATGGGATTCAAGATCGGAAGAGACATGAAGCAAAGGAAGCTATTGGATAACTGGAAAATTTCGATGCAAAACATGGAGGAGGACCCGGGTTAAAGCGTGTCTAGTTGGGTCTGGTTGTATTATTGTGTGGCTTTGTCTTGTTGGGCTGTCTTTTTTGTTTTGGTTTTGGGCTATGTTTTGTTCGTTAGGTTTTCTTTGTCCTAGGCTTGGTATGTCAAGCCTAGTAGTGTGTGTCAAACTTTCTGTCGCACCCTGTTCGTTTATTCTTTTATAAAATTCACCAGGGGTAACCCTTTACCCAAAAAAAAAACATAATTAAACATGTTTAGGCATATAATACTTGTCATAGGACTAGTTAGACGTCTCAAACGCGCATTTGCGCGCACGACGTGTTAAAGTAGCGTAAGCTACCTTAATGGGTCGTAACGGGTCGAAAGCACTTAGGTTAGGTTCCGATTTAGAATGTAGGCTTTGTTAAACCATATCACATGAGTTCCAACACTCATTTGGTTTACAAGACCTCATTCTGTCCTATCTTTCGATTTAGGTGTCGCTTTATTTACTAGTGATCCGATTACTAGGTACTACTTGAATTTCCTTGGTTTGTCTGAGCTTCGCTAAGTTCTTTAGATCAAGGATACATTTCTATTCAATGTGAGTACATAGTTCCCCTATTTTACTGTTTTCGATTGTTTTGGGGTGATTCATATGTATTAAAACGATTTCGATATTTTAAACGATGGTTTCAAAAACGATTAAGATGGTTTATATTAAACTAATAACGATTTCGATAAAGTGAACGAACTTGTTGGTTGTAGTTACATAACGAATGACATTCATTAACATTGATCAAGCCGACCAGTATTAGGTTATGGTACCATAGGATCTGACAAATCCCATTATCAGACTACACCCATGGTTATGTGTGGGGGTTATGTAGGTAATGACCGAATCTGATGATTGTTAACTTACCCTTTGGTGGTTTGTTAATGCGAGAAACGAGATAGTCGAGTCACGAAGGTTTGAATGTTATTAGCGAGACGACCATAAGTAGTTTCACAATTAAAACAAATACGATTTGGAAACGAGTTAAACGATTTGAAACGACTTAAACGAGATAAACGATTCGATTAAACGATTGGTTTTGGGTAGTGATTAGATAATGGGATGGGTGTAGCATGATAAAAGCATGGTAGATACGCCGCTGGTACATCTTATATATAAGTGCTTTTATCATATTACATTTCATGTCATTATTTAGTTCACTTGGGAAACGATTTTGAAACGATGTCACACAACGAGGTTTTCAAAATGATATAAACCATACGAGTTTTATTAACGAGTTTATACGAGATGTTTTACATATTGGTTTATTAAAACAAATGTTTTGGGGTTAAGAATCATGGCTACGAGATTTTATAAACTATAACCAATTTGATTTGAGTTGGTTAATTATGTTGCAATACACTTTTCAAAACGAGGTTGTACTTTTGACTCTTGTAGTCTAATAAGGTACTGCAATCTGATGACTAACATGTTTCAAACATTGGAAAAATTGGATGGTGATGGAGTAGAAAATTTGAATAAGCTGAATATAAAACCTGATGATCTTAATATAAGAACTGGCAGGATTAATGAGGAGACTGTGGAAGTTACTCCTACTGAAATGTCTCGTTTTATGAGCATGGATTACCGTAAAGATGATTCTGAGGGAGCAAGCACTCCTGGTCAAGGCGTGGTCAATGGGTAGCATCATGGTATGGAATATTAGGGGCCTGAACCGTCCCCTGGAACAATCTGAGGTTCGGTTATTAGTGTCTGAAAATAAAATTAATGTTTGTGCTTTGCTTGAATCTCATGTGGACGTCTCTAAACTAGCAAAGGTATGTAAGAATGTTTTTCGTAACTGGAGTTGGGCTTCTAATGGTGGGTTGTGTGAAAAAGGTACTAGGATTATCTTGGGTTGGAATGAAGCGGTGGTAGATCTAATGGTTTTAGCACAAACAGATCAAGTTATTCATGTTCAGATCCAAACAAAAAATGATAAGAAGGCTTTCTTTTGTTCTTTTGTTTATGCCAAGAATGCTTACCAAGATAGAAGGCAGTTATGGGATAATTTGTGTATGCATAAGAGTTTCTGTCGTGACAAACCTTGGTCTATAATGGGTGATTTCAATGAAATTCTGCATGTCGAAGACTCTCTCTATGGGCCGTCTAGTACTTCCATTGGCACTCGTGAATTTAATGAGTGTATTAAATTCATAGAGTTGATTGATTTGAAGGGGCATGGTCTTCATTTTACATGGAACCAGAAGCCTTAGGATGGGGTGGGTTTGTTAAAGAAGATCGATCGTGTGATGGGGAACATAAATTTTCTAGATTTATTTCCAAACGCTTTTGTGTTGTATCACCCTTTCCGTGTTTCGGATCACACTCCGTGCATCCTGAAGCTTTCTAGTCATGTTGACAAGAAACATAAGCCTTTCAAGTTCCCGAATTTTTTAACTGCTAAACCTGAATTTCGGATGTATGTAGAGCAGGAGTGGATGAAGAAGGTTGATGGTTTTATGATGTTTTCGGTCATGAAAAGACTAAAAAACTTGAAGCCGTTTTTAAGAAAATTGTTGTTTCTTCAAGGGAACCTGCATAAAAAGGTGTCGGAGCTTCGTATTAAACTGGATAATATACATAATCTGATAGATCAGGACCCGTTGAATGCTTCTCTTCGGCAATAGGAAACCCTTTGTCTCAATGAGTTCCAATCGGCTGCTTATGATGAGGAATGTTATCTTAAACAAAAGTCCAAAGTTGAATGGCTTTGTGCGGGGGATTCTAATACTAATTTCTTTCATAATGTTGTGAAAAGTCGGAATGCTAGAGGGAAGATACATAGCATAACGGATACTACTGGTACAAGATATGAAGGAGACGGTATTATGGCTGCTTTAGTCGACCATTATGCGACTTTCCTGGGCACCGAACATCGGGTAGATAGGCTAGATTGGGTCAATCTTCCTCTTAATTCTCTTGATGCAAGTGCTAGAGATCACATGGTTCGACAAGTTACTCGAGAGGAAATTAAGAATGCGATGTTTAGCATTGGCGAAAATAAGGCGCCTGGTCCAGATGGGTATACGTCAGCGTTTTTCAAACTGGCTTGGGATATAGTAGGTAATGATGTTACGAATGCCATTTTGGATTTCTTTCAAAATGGTCAACTTCTGAAGCAAATAAATCATACTATCCTGGCTCTAGTTCCAAAGAAAGATACCCCAGATTCGGTTCTGGATTACCGGCCTATATCCTGTTGCAACGTTTTGTATAAATGCATTAGCAAAATCATAACAGACAGGATTAAAGACAGTCTGATGTCACTAATTAGTATCAATCAGTCTGCTTTTGTGCCCGGGAGAAGGATTTCTGACAACATTCTTTTGACCCAAGAACTCATGCACAACTATCATCTTCACAGAGGCCCATCTAGATGTGCGTTTAAAATTGATATTCAGAAGGCATATGACACTGTTAGCTGGTTTTTTTTGGAGGATGCTCTCAAACATTTTGGATTTCATCAGAAAATGGTGGCGTGGATAATGACATGTGTGTCGACTGCTTCTTATTCTTTAAATATTAATGGTGATCTGCATGGGTATTTTAGTGGTAAGCGTGGCCTTAGACAGGGAGACCCGATGTCTCCATATCTTTTTACTCTCATCATGGAGGTCTTCTCTTCTATGCTTCAAAGAGCGGCTCAAGCTAGTTCGTTCAAGTATCATGCCCATTGTGCTAAACAAAAGATAATCAACCTCTCGTTCGCTGATGATCTTTTCATCTTTGTGCATGCTGATGTCGGTTCTATTCGGAAAGTCAACGGAGTGTTACAAAGTTTTACTGCTGTTTCAGGTCTTGTTCCTAGCCCGTCAAAGAGCACTGTTTTCTTTGGGAATGTTCCTACTCAGGTTAGACAGGAGATCCTTCAAGTTATGCCGTTTCAAGAGGGGAGTTTGCCTGTTCGCTACTTGGGGGTGCCCCTTATTTCGTCCAGGTTGAAGTCTAGTGATTGCAATATTTTGGTGGAGCGTATGGATAAGAGAATTGACAACTGGATGACTAAATCTCTCTCGTTTGCTGGCCGCCTTCAGCTAATAAACTCAGTTCTCTCATCGTTGCATATATATTGGGCTGCTGTCTTTATTATCCCATCTCGTATTATAAAGGAACTCGAGAAAAGAATGAGGCGTTTCTTATGGAATGCGGGTTCTCAAGGCAAAGTTCATGCTAAAGTTTCATGGAAAGAGGTTTGTTTACCTAAGGAGGAAGGAGGGTTGGGCATAAAAAATATTTCTGATATGAATAAGGCTCTCATGGCAAAGCACATTTGGAGTATTGTTAGTAACAGGCGCTCTTTATGGGTTCAATGGATAAATTCCCACAAGTTAAAAGGTAGAACCTTATGGGATATTCCTAGCCGGGGAAGCTTAAGTTGGGGGTGGCGGAAAATCATGTCCATTCGCAGCCTTGTCCGGCCTTTTATATGGAAAAAGATTAGAAGTGGAGTTCAAACGAACGCATGGAGCGACAACTGGTGTCAATACAGCCCTTTAAACTCATTTATCTCTCCTCGGGTTATTGCTAATGCAGGTTTTACTCTTCAATCCTCTGTGAACGGTTTTGTTGACGATCACGGCCACTGGAGGTGGCCGCAAGCTTGGCTTGATCTTTTCCCGATTTTAAACAATATTGAAATTCCAAGTTTCGATCATCACATGGAAGACACTTTGATATGGAAAGATTTGGAGGGTAAACCTTGCCAGTTCGGTTCAAGAGAAGTATGGGATTCTATACGAGATCGTAATCCTATTGTTAATTGGGCAAATCTGATCTGGTTCGCTCAATGCATTCCTCGCCATTCTTTTCACACGTGGCTCGTCATTAAAAATAAGTTAAGAACACAGGACCGATTGCAGGCTTGGGAAGTAGGAAGTGAAACACATCTTCGGTTGTTATGTTGTCCGCTTTGCAAGTATGATCGTGACTCAAGGGACCATTTGTTTTTCCAATGTACATTTGCATCTCAAGTGTGGAACAATGTTAAGTCTATGGTTGATATGAGTAATGTAAATGATACATGGGAGTCCGTTATGGATTGGTTGATTCATCATGCTAACTCAAGGAAGATTGACCACATTCTGTGCAAAATGGTAGTTGCTGCTACAACTTATTTCATTTGGCAGGAAAGAAATGCTCGTCTTTTTACACTGAATCAAAGCAATGTTTCTATGGTGACTGAAAGAATTGTGAACATAATTAGATTACGTGTGATGGGATTCAAGTCTACCGGGGATGCGAACCATACAAGGACGATGAGGAGGTGGAAGATTACTATGCTTGAAGATGACACAGGCGCGGGCTAGATGATTTGAGTCGATCTTGTGTAGTCTTGGCTTTGTTTGTTTCTTGGTTGTCTTAGTTTGTGTCAGTTTCGTTGGTTGTGTTTTTTTTTTCTGGTTGTCCTAGTCTTGGTATGCCAAGTCTAGCTTTGTGTATCCTATCTGATACACTTGTGGTATTCTTTAATTATTTATAAAATTCACCGGGGTAACCCTTTACCCAAAAAAAAGGTACTGCAACATATAAACGAGCCATGAATCCGACACTCTCACAAAACCTATGTGCTCGCCAGCATTTCTTTGCTGACTTTGTTTTCACAAATGTTTCAGGTGGTGTTGCTTGATGTTGATTGCTAGGATGCATGAGTCACATAGGATCTGGATGAGGCCTTAGTGACTTAATAACGATAATAGACGATGTTTAATTTGTTTGTTTGGTTAAAGACAATGTACATTACTTAATAAATCAATAAAACGAAACTTTAATTACCATGGTTGTGAAACGATAATTCTGTTACAACACTCTCTGACGTTTCCACCACGGTTTGTTGTTTTACATGGTCGGGGTGTGACAGTTTCCGCCACGATTTGTTGTTTTACGTGGTCGGGGTGTGACAAAAACCTAGTTCACTATAACCAGTGGCTCTGATACCAAACTGTCACACCCCCAAAAATATCACAAGCGGAAACTCCCGCGAGGCGTGTGACGTACCAGGATCTAGCCACTAATCACATTGAACCATATACATATAAGATAAAATAAAACCTTTCATTAAATGTAAATGTATCATTCAAACACCATTTGGTAAAATCAACATGTTCAGCGGAAGCATAATAGTTTGTTTAAATAAAGTGTTTAACAATGCAAGATTGAGAAGCTTTCCAAATGCCACGACCCATGATCACTCCAGCTTCCCAGACAGCAAGTTCCATAACCGTGTACCTAAGGTCCTGCAAGCATGCAGAAAAAGTGTGTCAGACAGGCTGGTGAGTTCACAGTTTGCTTTAACCGTTTAATACTAAGTAGTGATTTATGTTTTGTTAAGTTGATAATAACTCGATACCGCAGACGGCCCTTTTTGCCCTTCTCCAATGCTCTATCAAACATTGGTCATGATTTAAAGTTATTAGTTCACGCCCGTCCTATCCAGGTACGTCATGAGGGAGCCAAACCTAATAGCGCTATCAACTAATAACCCCGTTGCCCTACAAGAAACAACCCGGTAGTATGATGGGACTTAAGTGATAGAAGTGAGTGTATTATCCAACATCAACATTTACTGAAAACCATTGCAATCCCCTGCAAGGATATGCGTATGTGAAATCCACCTCACATCCCCTACAAGGATGTGGGTATTTGAAAACCGCCTCATATCCCCTACAAGGATATGGGTTTATGAAAATCCGTTTACAAGTTTTGTCAGTTTGATTGTCCCCACCGGACGCATGCTTGTTTTGAGAGAAGTGAACTCACCTTGGTTTGCTCGGTATGATTAGTTACTTGTTCACACTTAGTTAATCGAAGCCTATGGTGTTCACGTACACGTAATCAGTTTACATTCACAATGTACAAGTTCACGTTTATAATCATAGCATGCATTCTAGTAATAGTTTATGAATAACACATAACAGTCATTTCAAGTCATGCATAACCACCATTCCCACGCATATTTCGCCACAGTATTCAACAGTCGAGTGTGTTACTCACAACCAATCATGTTTTTCCCATTCATAACTAACATCATTAACCACAAAAATCAACACATCGTCATTCATTAGCATACGTGTTCTAAACTAGAGTCTGTGTGTCTTATCCATTTGGGCGGCGAAACTTCAATGACGAAATACCAAGGTAATACCAAGGTATTTCGTCGTCATGAGGGGTGACGAAACATCATGTGTTTCGTCGACTTGAGAGTAACAAAATATCACGTGTTTCGTTGTTATGAGAGCGACGAAATACTACGTGTTTCGTCGGCGTGAGAGATATCAAGTGTTTCGTCACATTACCAGTTAACCATGTATACACAGGAACCCTAATCATGCCACTAAGAACCGTAATCACCATCATTAACAATTCATCAGTTTATTAGCATCCGTTTTACAGTCATCATGCTATATATTCATAAGTTGTTTCTTTATCATTCACAACAACAACAACAACAGTCTATCAGAAGTGTTTGCTGAAACTCCTATCAACACACAAATCAAAACATCATTCTATTCTTACTAATCAATAACTTATGTGGTTATTAATCAAATATTCTAAACAATCCTACATCATTCCTATAACTCCTTCATAACACATCAGAGAAACACCCAAGAGTATGATCAATCAACAAGGAATACGTGCTAATAAAGTTAATATCATACTAACCGAGATGTATAGTGACTGGAACAAGAGACTGGAATGATTCAAAGATGATGATGATTGCCGTCGGTTCGTAGAGAGAGAGAGATCTAGGGTTTCGTTAGTTATCACGTTACGTATAGTGGTGTGAATACGTAGTTATTATAACCTAGTCACTTTGGGCCTCACATGGGCCAAAAGCCCGTTGATGGCGAAACACCAGTTGATGGCGAAACACCAGTTGATGGCGAAACACCAGTTGATGGCGAAACACCAGTTGATGGCGAAACATCAGGTGTTTCATCGAGTAGTGTTTCGTTGAGTATGGATATGACGAAACACCAATGTTTCGTTGAGTGAGCATGAGGATGCATGTGCTCTGTTTAAAACTTTAAACAGTTCATAAGTTTTCAACAATTAACCAACCAATATAACAATTTATTAATCCTATAGCAAAGGTGCACATATTACAATGTAACGAATTATAAAGACACAACTGTGAAACAAGTAACGTGTCGAGGAAAGACCTTGGGAAGTCGGGTTGTCACAACATTGCTTTTGCAACTCCCAAGCTTGGGTTATCTTTTCTTATTTTATTATGAAAATACCAATAGTGATTTCAACCTACCTAATTCCATTTCGCTTTTTTCATTTGCTTAATCTATGTACTTTATCTGTTTCGCATTAACTGAGCCGGAACAAAAAACTATCAGACTTTACTAATACCAACCTAACTATCACAGGTACCACATTGTTCTTTGTCGAAGCCATGACCAGTTTGCTAAAAATCAGCTGTGAAGAAATGATAACTACATACGCCTACAACGATCCACTTGCAACGGCAGACAAGATGCACTCCGCGACCGACCAACTAAAGCTCATGTTTTAGTTCGGTTTGGGTTGTTCTTTTGGCTGTTTTTCTTGGTTAGTTGTTTTGTGGTTTGGTTGTGTTTGTTTGGTGTCCTAGGCTTGGTCTGTCAAGTCTAGTTGGTGTGTCATTTTTGACACACCCTTGTACTTATTGTTTCATTTATAAAATTCATCGGGGTAACCCTTTACCCAAAAAAAAACCATCAAACACGATTGCAAAGTTGCAATAAACAGTGTTTTGGAAGCTTAGCATTACCACCAAGTACCCCAACGTCTCCATCACATGATGCTACAAGCTTCCAATCCGCGACACAAATAAATCAGGGAGCTTCCATTCTCGCCGATGTATCGTGTCACACCCCAACCGATGGCGGAAACATCGGGGCGCGGCACTGAGCGAAACAGATTGTCCAGGAGAATCCGTAACAACTATTAATTATAATATATTAAAGGTTCATGTCCCATACCACAAACATATAAAATAAAAACAGTTATTACAGACATTGTTCTCAAAGACAAATTATCCATTCCGACAACTCAGATTTCATTAAATTGTTTGTTTCTAAGACTCCATCCTAACTTGTTTCCATATAGCAATCATCCTAGACACCTGTCACATACGTTAAAATAAAGGTCAATACACATAGTGTAAAGGTGAGCATACAAGTTTGATAGTAATAATAGAGTTCGAAATAGTTTACGCATAACTAGCATGTAACATGTATAAAGTGAAGGCAAGTAGGTTATCGACAGAGAAATATGCACAGACGTGACTGCGAGTTGTAGAATGCGCAACACATATCCCCACTGGGACACGTGAAGTAAAGCCCTTAACAACCCCTATCCACGACAGGTGCTGAGTCCAAACTATAGTACTATCGTTGCTAAGGTGTCAGGCAACAATCACTGTGTTAACATAACATACAAGCATTTATCGAATAACACGTAGCATGCAATAACGGTTAGCGTATAAATAGTGTTTGCGTAGTGTGTTTGATGTGATTTGAATATAGATAACGTATGTAACACCCAAAAGTGCGTAAAGCAAAAGGGATCGAGTATACTCACATATTGTGTTTAACAAGTAAACACTCTCTTGGATTGAAGGGAGCGCTGGGAGAGGTTAGCCTGAACAGTTAACGATAGCATAGACGATAAGCGGCACGTAAAATGGTGCAAAGTACTAAGTGTCAGATGGTAATCTGATCGGATGGCAATCCGATCGGATGGCCACTCGATCGGATGGTCTTCCGATCGGATGGCCATTCGATTGGATTGACATCTTGTTTGGTAAAGATGTGTTTGTGTATGATGGCTTTGAAGTTTTCGTTGTAGCATTTCGAAAACAGAGAAGTATCTCTACCCATCAGGTCGATCGATCGAACGGCGGTTTGATCGGATGACGATCAGTTCGGCGAGGTATTTCTCAGAGAACAAGTTCACAACAGTATTGTAACTCGATCGGATGGTCTACCGATCGGGTGGCAATCCGTTGGAACTGATTATGCATTGAATATGTTGAAAATTGTTTAAGTGTTGAAGTCCCAAATGTCACATGGTTGGATGGTCGTTCGATCGGATGGCAATCCGATCGGACGGCAATCCGTTCGACGTTCAGATCTTTAAAAAGTTGAGACAAAAAGTTTAAGTGTGGAACCAAGTGTAAGCCGATCAGATGGCTGTTCGATCGGGTGGCAATCCAATCGGATGGCAATCCGATCGGACGATAATCCATCCCAACGGCCTGATCGTCTTTGATACTTGATTGTTTTGATAGTTTTGAAGTTTTGATCGAGACGGTGTGATAACATATTAAGCAACAGAAACCTCGTCAAGACTCAAGTGATCCGATCGAACAGGAATCACCCTAGTCCGGTCAGTTAACTGTTCGAGACGGTGGTTCATGTTTAACCCGAAATCGGTTGTCTCTTAGATAGAATTCAGATCTTGAACCAACACATCACTAAGAAAGAGTAGAAGATCAGAACTAGCTCCGATTCTATCGGTTTTGAGTGCATTGAGTGTAAAAGAGTTGAAAGAAAGTTGGAAAACCATCTTTCAATCCTTTTAACCATGAATATGTGTAGATCTATGAGAAAACATTGTTGATTCTTGTGGAAATCCTTCAGATCTGAGTTGTTCTTGGTGGAATGAGGCCAAAACTTGAAGTTCATAAGAACTCCATGATGACATCACCCTAGAACACCTCAAATCTACTGATTTCACAGTTAAAAGTTAAGATTCAAATGTGAAAAAGATGAAGAAGTGTGTGTAGATCATAGAAGTACAAGATTTAGGTTGAAAACTAACAAGAATCGCGAGAAATCGAGAGGAAGAGAGTTTGAGTGCGGCTGGTCGAGTGGGAGTGCTGTCACATCACAAATGATGTGACAGGTGGGTATTTATAGGGTTTCCAAAAGAGGAAAGTGAGCATGGATCGGATTGGTCGCCGATCGGATGGCAACTCGATCCTGGTGCCCGGCGTGTTGAGTTTCATCGTTTCGATTCGTGTGTTGAGCGTTGCGATGCGTTTCGAGCGTGTTTGCGATGCGATAGTATTAAACAATAAATAACCTAATCATCGCACGCTATATCTAATATACAATCATCTTAAATAACTTGTGTTTAGCGTTTACGATTCGATTGGGATAGAGTTGCGATTGCGTTTTGATTAACCACCACAAAACATAAACATAATTAACATGCACAAGTAACACATAAATAGCTCACACACGTAAAACAATATCCAGAACGCATAATTCGAGTTGCGAATGCGATTGCGATGCGGTAAGCGATAAAACGATAAAACAAGCGATAAACATCGATTAAACCTTGAAAAAAGGTAATGGGCCCCTTAGATACATGATTCTGATCAGTGGTTGTACTGTTTGCGAATAGTTGGGGATACTTTTGTTTCATTTGATCTTCGCGTTCCCAGGTGAACTCTGGGCCGCGACGTGAGTTCCAACGAACTCGAACGAGAGGTATTCTAGTGCGCTTGAGGACCTTAACATCCCGGTCCGTGATTTCAACTGGTTCTTCGACGAATTGTAACTGCTCGTCGATAGTGAGCTCCTTCAAAGGAACTACGAGAGTCTCATCTGACAGACACCTCTTCAGGGTTGACACGTGAAAGACGTTGTGAACTGCACTGAGTTCTGCTGGTAAGTTCAGTTTGTAGGCCACCTTGCCTATTTTCTCGATGACTTCGAAAGGTCCAACGTATCGTGGGTTAAGTTTGCCTCGTTTACCAAAACGAACCACACCCTTCCAGGGTGAAACTTTGAGTAGCACTCGCTCCCCAACCTGGAGCTCGAGTGGTTTCCTGTCCTTATCGGCGTAGCTTTTCTGACGGTCACGAGCTGCCGCCATTCGTTGTCGTATCTGAGCAATTCGCTCTGTTGTGTCTACCACAAGTTCTGGACCAGTGATCTGACTATCCCCCACCTCTGCCCAACAAAGAGGTGACCGGCATTTACGCCCGTACAATGCCTCAAACGGAGTAGCTTTAATGCTGGTGTGGTAGCTGTTATTGTACGAAAATTCCACAAGTGGCAGATGCTTTTCCCAACCGTTGCCAAAGTCAATTACACATGCACGAAGCATGTCTTCTAAAGTTTGAATAGTGCGCTCAGACTGCCCATCCGTCTGAGGGTGATACGCTGTGCTCATGTCTAATCGTGAGCCAAAGGACTTGTGCATTGCTTGCCATAGTTCTGAAGTAAAACGTGCATCACGATCTGAGATAATAGAGGTGGGCACCCCGTGCCTCGAGACAACTTCCTTGAGATATACGTCTGCTAAGGTGGAGAACTTATCCGTTTCCTTGATAGCCAAGAAGTGAGCAGACTTCGTGAGTCGATCCACGATCACCCAAATAGTATCGTTACCACGCTGAGATCTAGGCAGGCCAGTAACAAAATCCATGGAAATTTGCTCCCATTTCCATTGTGGTATCTCTGGTCGTTGGAGTAGGCCTGAGGGTTTCTGATATTCTGTCTTGACTCTCGCACAAGTCAAGCACTTGCTAACGTAAGTTGCTATGTGAGCTTTCATGCTAGGCCACCAATACGTAGTTTTGATATCGTGGTACATCTTATCCGAACCAGGATGTACTGAGTAGCGAGACTTGTGTGCCTCATCCATCACAAGCTCTCGTAGGTTGCCATAGAGCGGGACCCAAATGCATCCTGTTACGTAGTAGGCACCGTCTTCTCTTTGTTCTAATCGTTGCCTGGAGCCGCGTAGGGCTTCAGCCCTGATGTTTTCTGGTTTCAATGCTTCTACCTGAGCATCTCGAATCTGAGAAGGAAGACTAGATTGAATAGTGAGTTGTAAAGCTCGTACGCGCTTAGGCGCAGTGTCCTTTCGACTGAGGGCATCAACCACAACATTGGCTTTGCCTGGGTGGTACCTGATCGAGCATTCGTAGTCATTCAGTAGCTCGACCCATCGTCGTTGTCGCATATTCAGTTCCTTCTATTTGAAGATATGCTCGAGACTCCTGTGATCGGTGTAAATGGCGCACTTGGTACCGTACAGGTAATGTCTCCATATCTTAAGTGCAAAAACAACAGCTCCAAGCTCTAGATCGTGTGTAGTGTAGTTTCTTTCATGAACCTTAAGTTGACGTGAGGCATAGGCTATAACTTTATCCTGTTGCATCAATACACAACCAAGACCCTGAATTGATGCGTCGCAGTAAACCACGAAGTCGTCTGTGCCCTCTGGCAATGAAAGGATAGGTGCACTGCAAAGTCTATCCTTTAAGTGCTGAAATGCTAATTCCTGTGCGTTTCCCCATCTATAAACAACTCCTTTATGCGTTAGTGAGGTGAGAGGCTGTGCAATCTTGGAGAAGTCCTTAATGAATCTCCTGTAGTAACCTGCCAAGCCCAAGAATTGGCGAATTTCCATTGGTATACGAGGTGCAGGCCAGTTCTTAATCGAGTCTACCTTAGATGGATCCACATGAATCCCATCCTTGTTCACCACATGGCCTAAGAAATGGACTTCACGAAGCCAGAAGTCGCATTTTGAAAACTTGGCGTACAGCTGTTCTGTTCGAAGGAGTTCCAAAATAAGTCGTAGATGTTGCTCGTGTTCCTCCTGACTCTTCGAATATATCAGGATGTCGTCGATGAAAACTATGACGAACTTGTCCAGGTAAGGCTTGCATACTCGATTCATCAAATCCATGAAAACCGCAGGTGCGTTTGTCAGCCCGAAAGGCATGACTAAAAACTCGTAGTGTCCATAACGAGTTCTAAAGGCTGTTTTAGAGACGTCCTCTTCTCGGACTCTCAGCTGGTGATATCCTGATCTCAAATCAATCTTTGAATAGTAGCTCGACCCTTGCAGCTGATCGAATAGGTCGTCAATGCGTGGAAGGGGATAGCGGTTCTTCACAGTCACCTTGTTGAGTTCAGGGTAGTCGATGCACATTCTGAAAGTACCGTCTTTCTTCTTCACGAATAGCACTGGAGCTCCCCAAGGCGAAGAGCTAGGACGAATAAAACCCTTATCCAAGAGTTCTTGTAGTTGCGTAGAAAGTTCTTCCAACTCTGATGGAGCTAAGCGATACGGTGCACGAGCTATGGGAGCTGCTCTAGGAGCTAGCTCGATTTGGAATTCGACTTGGCGATGAGGCGGAAGACCAGGTAATTCCTCAGGGAATACCTCAGGATAGTCGCGTACAATCGGAAAATCTTCTATCTTCTTCTCTTTCTTCGAGGTGTCAGTAACGAGAGCCAGAATAGCAGTGTGGCCCTTACGCAAACACTTCTGGGCCTTAAGGAAAGAGATAATGCTCACAACAGCACCACTCTTGTCACCACGAATCAATAGAGGTTCGTCACCTGGGCGAGGAATACGAACAATCTTCTCGTTGCAAAGAATCTCTGCTTGGTGTTGGGATAACCAGTCCATCCCTATGACAACGTCGAAACTACCCAGAGTGATAGGAAGGAGGTCGATTGAGAAAGTATGACCAGCAAGAACAAGGTTACAACCCTTGACTACGTGGGTGACCTCTAAACTTTTACCATTAGCTAGTTCTACAGTGTGCTTAGGGTTCAAAGGTGTTGGGGTACGCTTAAGCATTTGGCTAACTTTTAAAGACACGTAGCTAGTATCGGCACCCGAATCAAATAAGACAGTAACATAAAAGTCGTCGAGAAGGAACTTACCCGTCACCACATTGGGATCATTCCTTGCATCACCTTGACCAATGACGAATACCCGACCCCTTGCACCATTGCCGTTGTTACCCCCGTTGTTTCCATTCCCCTGATTGTTATTATTGTTATTGTTCTGGTTCTGAATCAGCTGGGGACAATTTCTCTTGATGTGACCTTCAACTCCACACTGATAGCACCCCTTGTTGTCTCGTTGTTGCTGCTGCTGGTCTTGTGGAGCTGGTGGTTGTTGTCGCTGGTTCTGATTCGCAGGTCGTAAGCTCCTACAATCCTTAGCTTCATGACCCATCTTGAGACACCTCTGGCAACGACCCTTGTTGCACTGACCACTGTGGTGTCTGTTGCATCTGTTGCATCTGTTGCACTTTGGAAGGTTTCCTCGATAACCACCTTGCCCTTGGCTACCAGAAGATTGCTGACCAGGGCTCTTGTAGTCTTCAGTTCTTCTCTGCTGAGACTGAGACTGAACAGAAGTTGAACCTTTGCTTGAATTTCCATCCCACTTACGTTTGTTGTCGCCGGGAGTTTCAGAAGTAGCTGTAGCACTAATACGTTTTGGTAGCCTGTTCTGCTCCACCGCCTGATCAGTGAGACGATGAGCTAGTTGTACAACTTGCTGGATGGTGGCTAGGTTGACTGAAGTCACATGACTTTGGATTTCTGGCACTAAGCCCTTAAGATAAAGTTCGATACGCTTAATTGGAGGGTCCACCATAGTAGGACATAAAATAGCAAGCTCATTCGATCTTTTCGTATATGCTTCAATTTCTGACCCCGTCATCTTGAGGTTGAAGAACTCGACTTCCAGTTTGTGAATTTCATCACGGTTGCAGTACTCTTCCTTGATCATTTCCTTAAAGTTGTTCCATGGAGTGGCGTTAGCAGCAACCAACCCCAGCATTTGAACCTGAGCGTTCCACCATGTGAGCGCTATACCCTCAAGGGTACCGGTAGCATACTTCACCCTACGAGCCTCAGGGCATTCACACATCTCGAAAACAGATTCGAGCTTTTCAAACCAATGGAGGAGTCCAACTGCCCCTTCGGTGCCACTGAATGTACCAGGACGACAGTCCATGAAAGTTTTGAAGGTGCACACAGGAGGCTGTGCAGGTTGACCTGTCGTGAGAGTAAGAAAGAACAAAGTTTAACACAAAGGTTGGATTCATGAGAGTAGGATCCAGAGATCCTAGAGTGAGTCGGGATGGCAGGGTATACCTCCTGCCTGAGCAGCTGCAAGTGCCGCAGCAACTTGTTGGTTAATCAGAGCCGTCAACTGGGCTTGTGTCATGTTAACGCGTCCAGACATGATCTTCATATCAAGAGAAACATGAGTGAGAGAGGTTCGCGAAAAGGCGATGACAGAAGAGAGTAAGCACACAAGTGTTTTCAATCAATAGTGACTACGTTCATCTAAGCATACCATAAGCAAAGTTCTACGTAATCTAGCAAGTAGGCAATAAAACATAAACCATCTTACCTAGAATGTCGAGCCTTGCACGTGGAGTGAAGCGTCGTTGTGGATCGTAGAGCACTGTACAGGTTATAGTCTGGTTTTAACAAAAACGTTTTCCCTTATTAAAACCAAGTTCACTATAACCAATGGCTCTGATACCAATCTGTTACACCCCCAAAATCCACACGCGGAGTATCACCGCTTAGAGGCGTGACTGACCAGGATCAAGCCACCAATCATATTGAACAAGCATGTAAGTAAATATAATTCAACCAACAATATGAAAGGTGTTCAAAACCAAAGCATAGTTAAGTGTTTAGCGGAAGCATAATTTCAAAACCCATTGTAAGTATTAAGTACGAAATAAAGTAATGTTTATAGCATGGCACACACTGCCATATCCCACAACGACCGTTCCTCCCTGTGCAAGCTCCATGAGTACCTAATGACCTGCAAGGCATGTAGCAACGAATCAACAACAAAGTTGAGCGAGTTCACAGTTGGTTGTTTGGTTATAGTATTCGTTTCATAAATCGTATGTTCGTTTTGTAAACCACGTATCGTATTAATTAGCATCGCGGTCATTCCTGACATGTTTGCGAAGATTAGTGGGGGCTTCCCATGTGTTATTAGACCACGCGTATCGACTGCTACGAAAATGTAAGAGGTGCCCTAAGTTAATGTCTATCAGCATTAACCCTTTGCCCATAGTCCATTAGTACACGCCCGTCCGACTGGCACGGTGTGAGGTTTGTTAAACCCTAATAGCGCTATCTACTAATGACCCGCTCGCCATAGGCCTCGGCGATTAAGTCGATAAATGAGGGACTTAAAGTTGATAGAGTTGATGGTCTTATGATCGTGTACGTAGGTTTTACGTACGTGCCCTTCAATCCGAGGACAGTAGTGAGTAGTTTAGTAGTAATGGTTGTTCGCATAGTTATTCAATCCCATTCCCAACCCACCGGGAATCCCATGCCTTGGCTAGTGTGAACTCACCTTGGTTTGCTCGGCAGATACACAGAAAGGTTACTTGAGCTAATTGTGGTCAACCACGTCCTAGTATGGTTACCACACAAGTCAGATTCAAACCAAGTAATGCACGTATATTTTCTACATGTAAACTAGCAAGTTGCATACAAGTATTATTCATAGCAGTCCAATCAACAGTACACACCATACACGTTCAACAGTAACATACAAAGTCCATGTATTCGGCCAAAATACTTAGGCCTGTAACTGTGCGAGTTCAAACAGATTATGTGATCATGTGGTCTCGAGTCGAGACTAGGGATCTCGAGTCGAGACAGTGTGGTCTCGGGTTATGAATTCATCACTCGAGACCAGGTGGTCTCGAGTCAGGTCTCGAGTCGCAACAAGACCCGCAACCTTGGTTTCGAGTCATGTTGTTTGTGTGCTAGTAATGTGTGGTCTCGAGTCGAGACTAGGGGTTCTCGACTCGTAACCCGTGTCGCAACCAGAAGATGTAACAACCTTCCTTATTTTCAGCTCATTAATTCCGTAACAATTGCTAACAAGTTTGGTAGTTTCAATTCAGATTAAACGACATTCAATTCAGAAATCATGCAAGTTCATACACCCTAATCATAATCTAATCATGAATAATCGAACCATCACTATACAAAACATATTCATCTAGGGGTTTCAAAGTCATCATATAACACTTCATAATCAACCCTACAACTAATCCGATTTCATGAACATACAACCGATTATAAACATTTGATCCTGAATCATCATGCAACCTAATCCGAAAACATGGTAGTCGATT
This sequence comes from Helianthus tuberosus, assembly GCA_030545235.1. Classification (NCBI taxonomy): domain Eukaryota; kingdom Viridiplantae; phylum Streptophyta; class Magnoliopsida; order Asterales; family Asteraceae; genus Helianthus; species Helianthus tuberosus. Next base: position 53,527,831 of record CM060403.1, on the reverse strand, counting down.
AGCATCATCGCACACATCCGATTACTAATACACATCTCGATCTAATCATACACATGTGGGCCGATTCTAAGGACATCATTACTAACAGTTTACATCATCATCAATCATGCCTCATTTACAAATCATCACATGAAACATGTATAATTTCATAACATAAAATCAACTAATAACAAAACACTAACCAAATCATTCGGATCCAAACACATATATGACCGATCACATATCAATCATCATCCGAATAAAACACATAACATGAAACACTAACCGATTAGAGATGGATGAGGGTGATCCGAACAAGGAAAGATCTTCGATGGAGAGGGTGTTTGGCTGCCGTCGGGTTCGTGAGGGAGAGAGAGAGAGCACTAGGGTTTGTGTGGTGTTGTGTGTTTAGCAAACAAATGAGAAGTATACCCCTTTCTCCCAATGCTATGCGTGTAAAAGAAGGAGTGGGCCGAACCCCCTTAATGGGTTGCCCATTCGGTTCAAGTTCAAGAGAAGTGGGCCGAGAGTAGTAAAGCCCAAAGGCTTGTGCGTTCGAGTTGCTATTGTGCGATTGGTTTACTTCGTGTGGTTATACATACATATACATACAAGCACAACACATTTTCACATAACATTCACTTATAACATTCATTAAACCAACATGTCAACTAGTCACATAACATTCAAGCATGTTAAGTTGCAATACAATGAAGGGTTCTAAATTACGAGTTGTCACAAAAACTACACAACTCATGATCTTGAGCTGGGCGCTGTGGTTTTTGCTCTCAAAATCTGGAGACACAATCTTTATGGCACGAAATGTGTGGTTTTCACAGACCACAAAAGTCTCCAACATATTTTCAATCAGAAGGAGCTAAACATGAGACAACGACGCTCGGTTGAACTCTTAAACGATTACAATTGCGAGATTTGCTACTATCCTGGTAAGGCGAATGTTGTAGCCGATGCACTTAGCCGAAAGGAATGAGTCAAGCTTCATTGTGTTCGAATTCTATCCAATACTCAAACTCGCATCTCTCAAGCTCAACATACTTGCGTTACACAAGACTTGATGGGTAAGGAATTACCAGATCAGCTAGAGCTTAAACTCGAAACGAAAGACAATGGGTTACTCTATTTCAAGAATCGTTTGTGGATTCCAAAATAAGACAATCTTTGCACTTTACTGATGGACGAATCTCATAAGTCTCGATATTCTATCCATCCTGGTGCTGACAAAATGTACAAGGATCTTCGTACTCAGATAGATTGGCGGTTTGGGAAGCAGGGAGCGAAACTAATTTAAGGTTAATGTGTTGTCCTCTTTGTAGGTACAATCGGGACTCGCGCGATCACCTTTTCTTTCAATGTTCGTTTGCGTCTAAAGTTTGGAACACTGTGAAGACAATGGCGGATCTGGATAGTGTTAATGATGCTTGGAGTTCAATTCTGATATGGATGGAGCAATACTCTATTTCAAAGAAGCTGGTTCATGTTATTTGCAAGCTTCTTATTGCGGCGTCTTCGTACTTTGTTTGGCAAGAGAGAAACAATCGTTTATTCTCCCAAAATTACCGAACTCCAGAACAAGTGGCTCAAGTGATTATTCATACGGTTCGGCTAAAATTAATGGGGTTTAAAGATGATAACAATCCGGTGAACAGAAGATTACTAGAGAAATGGAAGATCTCTACAGAGAATCAAGTTAATGACCCAGGCTAATAGTTGTTAATCTGGTTTTTGGGTGTCTAGTTTAGTTGTGGCTGTGTTTTTTCTTTTTCATTTGTAGTTCTGGGCTTTTTGTTTTTGGTTGTTTTTTGTGTTGGATTGCCTAGGCTTGGTATGCCAAGTCTAGTAGTGTGTGTCAGTTTCTTGTCACACCCTGTTTTTATTGTTGATATATAAAATTCACCGGGGTAACCCTTTACCCAAAAAAAAAAAGGATCTTCGTACTCAGTACTGGTGGCCTGGTATGAAGAAGGATGTTGCCTTGTATGTATCGAAATGCCTAACTTTTCTCAAAGTCAAGGCTGAACACCAACGACCATCTGGTTTGCTTGTACAACCAGAAATACCGGTATGGAAGTGGGAGAACATTGCGATGGATCTCATCACTAAGTTACCGCGCACATCTAGAGGTCATGATACTATTTGGGTAGTCATTGAACGTCTTACGAAGTCAGCTCACTTTTTGCCGATTCGCGAGGATCTATCTGCCGATAAACTTACCAAGATTTATGTTGATGAGATTGTATCTCGATATGGTGTTCCTTTGGATATCATATCTGACCGTGATACTCGATTCTCATCTCACTTTTGGAAGACCATGCAATCTGCTATGGGAACCCGACTAAATCTGAGCACTGCTTATCATCCCCAAACGGATGGATAATCCGAGAGGACGATACAAACATTGGAGGATATGATTAGAGCATGTGTGATAGACTTTGGTGGTAATTGGGATTCTCATCTACCGTTGATCGAGTTCTCTTACAACAATAGTTATCATGCTAGCATCAATATGGCACCGTTCGAAGCTTTATACCGTCGAAAATGTCGTTCACCTGTCTGTTGGAATGAGATCGGTGAAGCTTAGCTTACTGGACCTGAGCTCATTCTGGAAACAACAAACAAAGTCAAGAAAATCCGTGATAATCTTCTGACAACTAGAAGCCGTCAAAAGAGTTATTCGGATATGCGACGCAAGCCCTTGGAATTTCAAGTCGGAGATCATGTCCTACTCAAGGTATCCCCTTGGAAGGGAGTGGTGAGATTTGGAAAGAAAGGAAAACTTGCACCACGATACGTTGGACCATTTAAGATTGTTGAAAGAATCGGAAAGGTTGCCTATCGACTTGAGCTACCTCCTGAACTTGGGAATATTCACCCAATATTCCACGTGCCCAATTTACAAAAGTGTTTAGCCGATACTGATCTTCACATTCCACTCGACGAAATTCAAGTTGATGACACGATGCACTTTGTCGAGAAACCTGTGGAGATAATGGACCGTGAAGTCAAGCGACTGAAGAATAAGCGAATACGATTAGTCAAAGTTCACTGGGAGTCCAAACATGGCCCAGAGTTTACTTGGGAGCGTGAGGACCAAATAAAGGCGAAATATCCACATTTGTTTTCATAAGTTTCCTCTAGTTAAAATTTCGGGACGAAATTTCCTAAAGTAGGGGAGACTGTGACATTTGTGATCTGTAAAAAATGAATGATGTAAAACAATATCATTTATCAATGAAACAATGTGTTTGGGTCTCAATATTTGTGTATCTGTGTTTGACGATTTTACGTTTTGATTCTAGTTCGATTTCAAGCTTTAAATCGCTTTCTGGAAAGTTATACGCAAACTGACGCGTAAACATAATCAGTTTAACGCGACAAACACTCCAGAACAGTGACATAGGCTTAACATACCTTAAATAACCTTTACATAACTTAGAAATAAGTTTTGAAGGGTTTGGTGTGCCAAAAACAAGTTTATTCGATCACAGGGACTATTTGCGACAAACTACAAAAGTCTGCCGATTTGTATAGCAACGAACATTCTGAAACATGATCATAAGCTAAACATACCCTAAATATGCTTTACATAGCTTAGAAATACGCTTTGAGGGGCTCGGTATGCGAAAATGCGCTTATTTGATCAATAGGGACTAAAAGCTTCAAAAAGTGCATAAGTTTGCATTTACGCTCATATCTTACATTCTGAACATATCCGGACATCCAAAAATTTTTGTAATCATTAAAATTTTTATATTTTAGTGATAGGAATGCAAAAATGCCATTCGTCGCGCAATTTAGGTCATTTTCGCGTTCGTTACGATTCCGTCATAATTAACTGAAAACCGCAACTGTACAGCCAAACGAACCACATCCGTAACATTTTTGAGCATAAATCAAGTTAAATATACTATAACTTCATCATGGAGCTTGAAAATATTCTTGACGGGTGTTAGAAGTGCCAAAACGCGATAAACCATGCTCCGGGACTAAAACTACCAAACTGCGAAAGTGCCTGGTCTGCAGGTCCCATACGGACCATATGGAGTATGGCTTACGGTCCGTAAGCTAGTGCCAGCACCACAGAATTCAGAAACTTCCATTCCAGCTGTTGCAACCTGATTTAATCCCTGTTTTTGCAATCTATGGGCTGGTTTGTGTGTTTAGCAAGCTGCCCAATCATTGTTTAACAAGTGTAAGGTCAAGATCAAGCCTAAAAACACATGGAATGATCTTATGGCTTCATGATTTCTATAAATAGCCATGGGTTTCTGTCACACCCCAAAAACGTCGCAGCAGAATATAAAACGTGTTGGACATATTAACTTAATTAAAACATATGTTTTTAAGCATGACGTCCCATAACATGACACAACCACGACATAATTAAATTGTCCTTGATCCTTATGGATCTTATTACATTTGTCCCAGAAAGTTTTAAGATTAGTCCAACATATTTAAGTGACAAAACATGCATCAACAACCACAAGATACGCCATAATTCCCGAAGTCGAACTCAAGTACCTGTAGAACACGTTAAAAATCAAGTGTCAACACAAAGGAAGGTGAGTTCACATATTCATTTACAAACAATTTTATTCCAAGTAAAACTTTCTGATTAGGTGTTTATCTGAAAACATCCATATAAATTTTTGAAAGTCCATTTTACTTCCTTAATAAATCCATGGGCCTTCCGTCGGTTCATCAATCCGACAACTTTAATATATATATTGCCCAGGTTTTGTATATTAAATTATTGTGTCAACTTTCAGACTCGTATGTTAGCTAGACGATACGAACTATATATTAACCATGCAGGGATAATCAAAGCTAGACAATAAACAGAATTTAAATTCGTCGTTTGACTTGACACGGGGCGACCGGTCACGACGGGGTTGTCAACCCGATAGATCTACCAACAATTCATCGCGTGCAATACTTAAATGATTAAACGACATCATGGGCGCAGGTTCCTCTTGAAGGACAATATGATGTCTGCCTTACGTACAATATATATATCCTACTAATATGACAATTTAATACACGACGTTGTACGAATTCCCCTGACACTCCATTATTTGAGACCCAGTCAAGAATTCATCCCCAACTGTACGGTCATGTTTCGCTTAGGAAATACCGTACTTTCAATATTCATTCATCAAAAACGTTTTACTTTGAAACGTATGACTTATCAAATCTCATATATTTTCAACGAAAATATATATTTTATATTAAAAGGTATGTTTTATTTCGAAAACATTATTAAACCCTTTTATTGACGTGTTCTATCCCCCAAAATATATACAAAGCAATAAAAAGAGGGGTTTGGTGACACTCACCTTTGGGTGCGTATTTTTAAATAGCGCAATCCTAGAGATTGATTTCTACACGTCCTAACATATATATATAGGAACGATTTTAAATCAATATACATAACACAAAAATCCTAAGTTTCTCTGCTTCTTAGAATTATCACATAACTTTGAGATTTTCTCGAAAAGTTATCATTTTTTATTATGTTGGCACGTTAATATATATATGAGACCATATATATATATATATACTATATTATAAAAGATATCCAAGGGACGACTTAAGGTCATTCGGCAATTCCCTTAAAATACCCTTAATGCATAATATACAAGTCTTTTAAACACAACAAACACATTTATAACCTCACTTTCCATATATACCCTTACTAACTCAAACAAAAACACACAGATCATGATCTACCGTCCATTACTTCACACGGATCATGATCCTACCGTCCATTAACTTCACACGGATCATGATCCGCACATTCACTTTTGAAAGCTGTACTATTCCTCTCTACACCAAATTCCTCTCTCAGCAGTCTACTCGCCAGATCTAGATCTACACCAAATTCCTCTCTGCATTTTCAAAATTTGAATTCCCAAATGGAAAGAGAGGAGAGGGAGACAGATAGAGAACGAGAAATAGAGAGAGAGAGGCGATGGAAAAGGAGAGATGACGGCATGAGAAACCCTAAATTACAAAAGCGTTCAGATCTTGAAGGATTTCCGATACGAAACCTTTGTTAGGGGGCTACAATCGAATGGACAAAAGGTTGAGAGGCATCGATTTTGTCATAATCGAGAGAAGGATGAAGCGACGAACTGGGTTTCGATAGGAGTTTGAAGGGTAAGTTTTTATTGAGTTTTCTTTTGCTTTTTGGCTCGATTGAAGCCCTAATTTGTTGTTATTTTCTGCTTCGGTTTTGATTTCAATGATGGATGTTTGATTTGAGGATTTGGAAAGGCATAGCAAGTGTTTGACGAAATGTTTTTAGGAGATTTTGAATATTTTTTTTTCATGCAGGAGAATCTCGTGTTAATCCTCATCGTCTTCTGTTCAGATCTGGTTTTAATACTGGTAATCGCTTAACTGTATATAGTTTGAGCTAATGATTTTGTGTATTATTTTTATTATTATTATTATTATTGTTATTATTATTATTATCTGAATTTAAGTATATTGATTTGAGTTCGCATGTTTGATAATCTGTTAGGATAATATATAGATCGATCGCTTTGATTAATGTTAGTTATTTGTGGATTGTTTGTTGAATTGAACTTTGACCTAGATGATTTAGTGAGTTACAGTGTTTTCCTTTTGCTTGAGATGATATATTCAGACCCAATAGAAAACATTTCTGTTATCGTAATTGCACAAAAAGGGACTGTATTTTAGGTCCCTTCAAGGTAACAAGTTGTCCGGACAAAATCCGGAATTCATTGGTCATTAAGTTTTTTTAATGGTTTATTGTATTATATAACTAGCATTTCTAACAATGTGGCATGCATTTTAATCTTTGCAGGCTCCAAGATCATTTGCTGAATGAGGTTATTTTCTGAATTAGACAATGTCGTTTTGCTTTCATCTTAAATATCAATGCTTCGTTATAACTAAATCATTTTGTATTCAGGCGATGACCTCTATTTCTAAGCTGACTGAAGAGAAAAATTATTCCTGTAGAGTTGGAAGGATATATTCGTCCTCGATGCACAATCTTGACTATTTATATTGCAATGCCAAGGTTTAAGTGGTTGAAGGTGATGTCTCTTTTCAATCTTGTGATTTCCGGAAGGTATTTTCCTCTTCAAATTTAGGGGTTGAGTTGACCGGTCAGCTTCTAGAAGCTGCAAAAAGTAACAATTCAGATTTTTCAAGTCCTGATAGTTGGAGGGCAGTCTTTTTTATACTGGGATTGCTCTGTCTTGCAAGTGCGTTTGTTTTCCTCGTATTTTCAACTGGGGAGAGAATATTTGATTAAGGTTCGTTTGTCAATTGTCGCACATAACTCATAGGCTTCATTTTATTAGATATATCATTTATTCCATAAAATCATTTACGACTACAGTCCTCCGCTCTACCAGGTAGATTGAAGCCACCAACGGGCTTTGTGAGTAAGAGTTATAAAGATTTAAGATAGTTACAACTAAAACAACAATATGCTTTATCCAGAGTAATAAACTTGGCTCACACTGTCTCAGTGGTGGATCAAGAACAAAATCAGATTTATTGCCATTACAAATGTTTGAAAGAGATTGCAAAGAAAGAAGGCCTGTCGAATCTTTTTATACCTGTAAGTATATACATACAGTATGATTAGGGCATACTTGATATTCATTAGTTATTGTTTTATTACTACTTCGCGTGTAGCTTGATAGTGCTGCAAGGGCAAGAGAAATTCTTTTCGACGGGAGAGGTGATGACGCCATTGGAACTGGATTTCCAAACCAGTTGGGTGCGGGTCTCTCGAATCTTGAATATGGATACCTTTGTGAGATTATGGGTCGCTCTGTGTGGGCTCCACAGGTACTTTTCATAATTAAGGTTTTATCCGATTATGCATAAATTGTTTATCTTTGAATGTTTCTAATGTTATTGGAAAATTGTTATTAAGACATTTTTCATGTTGGCAGTGGCAAATGAAGATTCGGATTCATCCATTCTTGTTATTTATAGATTCTAAATTGGTACCAATCATTTGACAGCTTGTAGAAAATAATTTAAATTTATGAGGGTGGCGATGCTTGATTTATGGTTTCCCCATAACAAACATTGTGAGTTTCTGTTCTTAAGATCACTATTTCATCTGTAATTTTGTGATTAACTTTCGGTGAAAAAAGAGAAGCCGCTGACGAAAAAGTTGGCGATTAGACAATTTATAGGTTAAAACTTCGATAATAATATTGTTTTGTTGTATTATGGTATAGATAATCTGTTTTGGGGACAAAGATATCCTGGAAGAACCGACAGAGAGGTATATTTGTATCTTATCAGTATCAGTTTGAAGGTTTTGAGTGCGTTGGCAGCTGCTGTGATTACATTTGGTTGTGATATGTCTGCTTTGGGGGATCTGAATAAGTTTGAAGAGGATGTTTGTGGTGAATTCCGTATCGCATAGGCTGCTCGGTTCGGTTCTGCTTACCTGAATTTGATTCAATTCACCACCTGAATTTGACCCCAACTGTAACGGTGGGATCTATGGCGTTTGGGGCGAAGATGGTTTACCGCAAGTCACTAGCTTTCTGTCTAATATCTGCCCTCCACCTTCTGCTTTCCTTGGACAAAAATGCGTGCTTTGGGATTGCCCCAGACTGGCTCAAGGCTGGTGGCCCGAGAGGCCCGTTCAATGGTGGTGCACCAGCTACTGCAGCAGTCTGCACGCTGTGGTGGCACAAAACGAAGGTCAACCGGGGATGACTCCAGTCATACGACCTAAAGGCATCGAATTGAAGGATGATTTACTATTCGATGCTCTTAGTGCAAAAGCACAAGGGAAATATGTAGGTGTTCCGGTTTGTGAAGGTGCCGCTACTGCAAAATCACCATGGAATGCTCCTGGTTAGTCTACTCATCTAATATTTTATTTTTTATTTTGAGTAGTTTAAGATGAAATCTAACAAACAGATTTTGTTCAGAGCTCTTTGATCTATCGGTTTTTGAGGGTGAAATGCTCCGAGAGTGGTTATTTTTTGATAAACCATGAAGGGTGCACAAACACAGTTGCTTTTGTAGAAACATAGTTTTTTTTGGTATAAAACCTCAAAACCGAACCGTCAAACCATGAAAACTGGCCGGTTCGGTTTGTATTTTCACAAAACCATAGTTACCAGTTTGGCCCAAAATTTCTTCAAAATAAATTTTCTTCAATTTATTTTGATCTATAAGTTTTTAAATTTTGTCAATTTATAACAGGCGATGGGTGATTAAGAGGATAGCTGGCAAGAGTACAAATCTGCAAGAAGTTTTGAAAAACGAATCTAAATTAGCTAAAAAGCAGAGGTTAAATTCATTTTGGAAATCTTGATGGTTTTAATGTTGAAGTTGTTTTGTTTCATCTTATCCATCATGGACGATGGTCCAGTCATCAGTCACTGATCCTGTTGACTTTTAACTGCAGAAGTCAAAGGTGAACTACCATGAATGGAATCATCGTTGTTGGTTAGTTTCTTGCATGCCCAAAAATCAGGTGTGAACTTAAAACTTCTTGGTCTATTAATTTTTTAACTGTTATTTTAATTTTGGAAAACTGTGTCATGTTGTGCTAAGTATGTTCTTTAAATAGTACTTGTGTTTCTTTGGTTTCAAACTATATATCTTTATCTCTACTGCAGTTTGTGAGTGTTAATATGTTTTTCTTGGTTCTTTCAGATAATGGACGAGTTGGTTAATAATCAAGATTGGGCTGGATTGCATGTTGCTGATAACTCTTGCTTTCACTACCAAACAGTAAGTTTAAATTTCAATTAAGGGGTGTTTGACATTTCGTTTTGACTTTTGAAAGTAATTATTTGACTGACATTTCGTTTTGAATTTTGAAAGTAATTATTTGACTTTTGTGTTTTGAAGTATATTGTTTGGCTATAGAGAAACTGATTCTGATCCTCTAATTATATAAAAAACAGTATTGACAAATCAGTTTAGAAGTGTTTGCAACAAAATGCAGAATGAATTCGTTCAGAAAAGCGGAGGCATCTATGTTACGACAAACAAAGATTTATGTAAACAAGTTGAAGATCTACAAGTAAGTTGATTAAACGGGGTTGAGGAGCTTGTCTATCTTAGATGGGTCAACACTAGTCTTAAAAATGAGTTGCAAAATTCAACGTTCGTAAGTTCCGAAGTAACATCAAGTCCAATTTCTATTGAATGGCTCAATGGTTCTGTATCAAGTGAGGGAAGTTCCGAACATGACAGTACCCAGAAAATGTTAAGTTTGATTAAGAAAATGAAAAAGTGGTCGGTTCTTGATGAAGAAACGAATGTCTCGGAACCGATCAACTATAAACTGAATCTCGGTTGGTTAGACGGAAGACGGCATTCTCGTAGCGGAGCAAATTGCTGTCAAGAAGATCTCGTGGTGAATAAAAGACAACAATTCGATGGTTTTATATGTTTAACGTGTCACACCCCTTTCTTAGGCGGAAGCACGAGGTGTGATCATGAAAGGTTTTCATTGCATACGATTGGTAAACATACTACATGCTCGTAAAAATAACTCCAAATGCAAAACATTACATATCGGAAATCATAGTTTAGTGTTTACAACACGAGACAGCATATTGTCTTAAAGGTTTTTTTTTTTTTTGGGTAAAGGGTTACCCCAGGTGAATTTTATAAATAACTCAAAACAATACAAGGGCATGCCTGAATGACACACCAACTAGGCAGCACAACCGAAGCCTAGGAAACAACGAAAAAGACAATACACAACCCCAGTTTTAGAAACAAAAAACCAACAAAACAGCCGAACACAGAAACTACCACGAGCCACACACTCGAAACAAAACACTTAGACCACCCACAAGCTAGTCTCTAATCCGGGTCCTTCACTTCTTCGTTCATAGCGATCTCCCATTTCTTTAACATGTTATGAACTTTGGAATCCCCTCTAAACTCAAATCCCATTAGTCGAAGCCTGACCGTGTTCTTGATTCTCCCTACTACCGAAGCACTATTAGCTTGAACATTAGAAAACAGGCAGTTGTTTCTCTCGGGCCATATAAAGTAAGTAGCCGCCGCAATGACTAACTTGCATACAATGTGCTCTGTCTTCTTGGATGAAGCATTCTGGACCATCCAATCCATTATAGCTTGCCACGAATCATCAACCTGATCCAACGACACCATCTGCTTGACTTCCTGCCAAACACTCGAAGCAAAGGAACATTGAAAGAAAAGATGATCTCTTGAATCTCGATTATTTCTGCACAATGGGCAACACATAAGATTAAGATTAGTTGCACTTCCCACGTCCCAAACCGCCAACCTATCCTGCGTCTTCAGCTTATTCTTGATAACCAACCAAATATGAAACGAGTGCCTTGGTATACATTGAGAAAACCAGACCCCATTAACCCAAGGTACCGGGTTTTCACGATGTCTAATTACATTCCATACCTCCAATGACAGAAAATGGCAATGATTACCCTCCAAAAACTTCCAAATTGTACGGTCATCCATGTTGTGAATCAACTGAGGAGCATTCAACTCAATTAAAACAGGATAGATATCATACCAAGCTTGAGGCCACTTCCATTGCCCATTAATATCAATTAAGTCCGCCAACGAAGAAGATATAGAAAACCCGGCATTAGAAATACGTCTTGGAGTTATGAACGAGCTAAGCGGACTAAGATGACACCAATTATCACTCCACATATTAGTTTGAAGCCCACTCCTAACCAACTTCCATATGAATGGCCGAACAATGTCACGAATTGACAGGAGCTTCCTCCATCCCCAGCTGATACTACCTCGTAACTGGACATCCCAAAAGGAACGATCTTTCAACTTGTGAGAATAAATCCATTCGACCCACAAGGACTTCCTTCTAGTGATAATGCTCCAGATGTGGCTTGTCATTAGGGCCTTGTTGACGTCCGATATGCTCCTAATACCAAGACCACCTTCCGCCTTAGGCAAACAAACATCTAACCAAGCCACTTTAGCTCTCGCCCTTCCTTGCACCACAGCATTCCACAAAAATCTCCTCATATACTTCTCCAGCTCATGAATAACCCGAGTAGGAATGATAAAGACCGAAGCCCAATAAATATGCATGGACGATAAAACGGAATTAACAAGTTGTAACCTACCCGCAAAGGACAGAGACTTGTTAAGCCAGCTATCGATCCTCTTTTCCATACGCTCAACCAGAGGCTTACAATCCTTAAAAATCAGCTTGGTAGTGATTAACGGCACCCCCAAATATCTAACCGGAAGAAAGCCCTCCTGAAATGGCATCAAGCGGAGAATATCCTGTCTAATGTTAAGCGGAACATTACAAAAATACACCGTACTTTTGGCAGGGCTCGGAACCAAACCCGATATACTAGTAAACTTCTCAAGAGCTTGCTTAACCTTCCCCACGGAACAAACATCCCCATGCACAAAGATAAAAAGGTCATCAGCGAAAGAGACATTAATGATCTTCTGTTTAGCACACTGAGCATGATACTTGAACCCATTACTAGACGTAGCCACATTCTGAAGCAATAATGATAGGACTTCCATAACCAACGTGAAAAGGTATGGTGACATAGGATCACCTTGCCTCAACCCCCGTTTCCCTTTAAAATAGCCATGCAGATTACCATTAATGCTAACCGAAAACGACGTCGTAGTAACACACTCCATAATCCATGCAACCATCCTATGATGAAAACCAAACGCCTTAAGCACATTCTCTAAGAACTCCCAGTTAACCGTATCATAGACTTTCTGAATATCTATCTTGAACGCACATCTAGCGGGGCCCTTATTCAAATGGTAGTTATGCATCAGCTCTTGAGTAAGTAAAATATTGTCCGAAATTTTCCTACCAGGAACAAAGGCCGACTGGTTAATACTCACCAATTTCTCCAAACTACCCTTGATTCTATCCGTAATGATCTTGCTTATACACTTATACAATACATTACAGCACGAAATCGGACGATAGTCAATCACCGAGTCCGGAGTATCGACCTTAGGAACAAGAGCCAGGATCGTGTGATTTAGTTGTTTTAACAGTTTGCCATTATCAAAAAATTCTAGCACTGCGGAAATCACATCTTCACCCACAATATCCCAAGAAGACTTAAAGAACGCCGATGTATACCCATCAGGTCCCGGGGCTTTATTCTCTCCAATATTAAACATAGCATTTTTAACTTCCTCTCGAGTTACTTGCCAAACCATATTGACTGCAACTTCAGTACTTAGAGTATTGACACAAATATCATCCATATTAATACTAGCAACTCGATCCTCCGTACCCAAGAAATTAGCATAATGAGAAACCAACGCATTTAAAATACCTTCTCCCTCATACCGGTCCCCATTAACATCCCTGATCGAATGAATCTTACTTCTGGCATTCCTACACTTCACACTGTTATGGAAAAACTTAGTATTAGAGTCTCCAGCACATAACCACTCCACCTTAGCTTTTTGTTTAAGAAAACATTCTTCATCATTATTATTTTCAAAAGAACGGGTCAAGTGGAGAGGATGTTACAAGATTGGAGTTTGCCGAGAGGGCTTGTTATGGAAGATGATGATTGTGGTTAATTATTCATCGTTGTGTAGACTGACCGAGTGTCTTAGTGTGAACTAGTTTCTTTGTTTTTGCGTTGTTGCTTGTAAACTCTAAGATGGCATGTCATGCTAGAGAATTGGGGATTATTATTTTCCTCACTTGTTTTATTTGGTTGATGATATAAAATTTACCGGGGTAACCCTCACTCATATCGTCTAGACTTCTTTATAAAGATTGCAATGCATTGGTGGAAAGGTTAGATCAACGTATTTTGAGCTGGAGGAATAAGCTTCTCTCCTTTGCTGGTAGAGTTCAACTTATTAATTCAGTTCTCTCTGCGATGCATGTTTATTGGTCTTCTGTTTTCATTCTTCCGTCTCGGGTTATCTTAGAGTTGGAAGCGAAAATGAGGAACTTCTTATGGTCGTCTGAAGGCTCGTTTCACAAAGGAAAGGCTAAGGTCTCGTGGAGGTCCGTTTGTGTCCCTAAGTTTGAAGGTGGTTTGGGTATTCGTAGAATAGGGGATGTAAACAAAGCCCTAATGACCTCTCATATTTGGAGTATCTTGATCAAACGCGAGTCTTTATGGGTAGCTTGGATTTACTCATACAGGCTAAGAGGTAAAAGCTTTTGGATTTGCAATGCAGTTTCTAATTGTTGTTGGAGCTGGCGTAAACTATTACAACTTCGCCATACTATTAGAGAGTTTGTTTGGTCGAAGCTAGGAGATGGCAACAACACCTCAGCTTGGTATGATTACTGGTGTCAAGTGGGACCGTTGGGTAATTTTCTGTCGCCTAGAACTATTGTATCGACAGGTTTCACTACTACGTCAACGGTTCAAGAGGTTCACTTAGATGGAGTTTGGCGCTGGCCGGTTGCTTGGAGAGATCTTTTTCCAGTGTTAAATCAAATTGATCATGTTCATACGGTTCCTAATGAGCGTGATCGTCTGATGTGGAAGGATGGCAACGATTTGGTGGAGCATTCTTCAGCTCAAGTGTGGCATTCGATTCGGCAGCGGAATTCTGAGGTGGATTGGGTTAAGTTTGTTTGGTTCCCGCATTGCATTCCTAAACATGCTTTCTTTATGTGGCTGGTTATTCGACAGAAGTTATTGACTCAAGATAAAATCCTACAATGGGACATATCGAGAAGAAAAAACATGAACATGATGTGCTGTCTTATGTGTTACGCAAATGTTGATTCACACCATCATCTATTTTTTGAGTGCAGCTATTCGGATCAAGTTTGGAGCATGGTTCGGTCCAAGTGTGGTATGGAGAATGTAGGCCCGTTTTGGGATGATATTATCGGATGGATGGCGGCCCGGATCCATTCAAAATCGGCAACTACGTTTGTTAGTAAACTAGTGCTGGGTGCGGCGACATATTTTATTTGGCAAGAACGAAATTCGAGGCTTTTCAAGAACCAAACAAGACCTCCAGATGTTCTAAGTGACGTTATTCTGCAAACGGTTTGGTATAAGCTTATGGTTGTGAAGTTCAAGAACACTATGAAGGTGCGAGAGCTGCTAAACGCTTGGGGGATACATGGAATAAACTTGACTGATGAGTGATTCGGTTTAGTGTGGTTGTCGTTTTTGTCTAGATGCTAGTCTAGTAGTATTTGTTGCTTTTATTTGTTGTACTTTCATGGGGATTGTCCCATGTTTGAACTAGTATGGACTCTCCATACTACTTGTTTTGTTTTGTTTGTTGATATATAGAATCACCGGGGTAACCCTTTACCCAATTACCCAAAAAAAAACATTCTTCATCATAAGCTGCCATTTGAAAATCTTTAAGACACTTGGCCTCCATGTGACGAAGATCAACATCAAACGGATTGGTATCAATAAGAGTATGGATATCATCCAGCTTCTTTCTCAGCTCAGCTACTTTGTCATGCAGATTACCCTGATTAAACAAAAGTTTACGCATACCTGGCTTCAGATTTCTAAGCTTCTTTGTGACCGCAAACATTTTAAACCCATCAACATGCTTTTTCCATTCCTGTTTGTGACGCTCTGGATTTTCCCGAGCAACCTTCTTGTTTCGGTATTGCGTGTGCATAATATTAAATGAAAGTTGTGATTTATCTTGATGTGCTATGTGTCGATAATGTGTACGTATAATGTATAAGTTATGTATATATATATGTGAATATGAGTATTGGTGAGCCGAGACCACCAAGACCCGACCCGAGACCACCCGGTCTCGAGTAACCCACATCGGTTGGGCCGCAATCCTTGAGCCCACTCGGAAACCCATTAGGGTGCACCTACTTGGGTTTGTATATAACCTATGTTGATGGTCAACCTTGCCACTTTTCAATCATCATTCACTCCCACACTCCCCTACACACACCCTCCTACTCTCCCCCTCACTAAGACCCTAACAACACAACCTCCTTTCCTCCTCTCGGATCAAACCGGCGACCAAAGGGTTCTCGGATCTGTTTGAGATCAACACTCGGAAGCTCTTTCGTCAATCCTTCACATCTTCTACACTCAAAATCCCTAGCCGGTTAGTGCTTCTTTGCAAACACATGTAAATGCATGACAAAAGTGTTGATTAGGTGATAATGTGCATTGTTGCTATTATTTGTTATGACGAAAGTGTTTGTTCGATTTAATGGATTCTTGTTTGTTAATGATACATGCTTGGTTCCAAATGCCTAAGATGAACAATACTCTCTTTTGTGAAAAGTGTGAATGTTGTATGATAATGTCTTGCTAAGATAAGCTTGAATGATAAAGGAATGATAGTTAGGATTGTTTATGATCATCCGATTTATGTTAGAGGTTATAGAACAAATGTTTTGTTTGATGATGGTTTACAAGATGATCTTGATATCTAGTTTATGGGTTATGATTCTTGTCCATAGAATGCATGATTATGTAGGATGAACATGATGGTGAATGATGAAAACCCTAAAATGATGAACAAGTTTGGATGTTAATATGAATATTTGAATATGCTATGAACATTTGAAAGATGCTTTGTTTGATCCATTTGATTAAGGTTTTAGACAAGAAAACATGTTGGTGCATTTCGGTTGGATAGTACACAGTTACATGAAATCGGAATTCTATTGGATAGTACAAACCATGACAGATGTTCTAGAATCACCAGACAAACGAGTCGAGACCCTCGGTTACGACTCGAGACCATCGAGTGATGACTCGAGACCGCAGTGGTTGCGACTCGAGATATTATGATCTCGACTCAAGGCCACGAATCAACAACTCGAGATCAAGACAGCAGACATCAAGGACTCGAGACCAGCGAAGTCTCGACCCGAGATCTCACAATCTCGACTCGAGACTGGACTTGAGACCTCTGAGGTTGCAACCCATGCCAGCATCACTCAAGACCAGACATTCATGACTCGAGATCTCCTGGTTGCGACTCGAGACCGCATGTTCTCGAGTCGAGACCCCCTGGTCTCGACTGGGCTGGTTATCTCCGTTATTGGGCCAAAGTGTGTGGACTGATCATGCCTGTTACTGTTTAATCTGTGTTACTGTTGCTTTGTGCTATTATGGATAACTGTTAGAACAGGCCCAATAACTTAGTGTATAAATTATCGATGTGTATGCTGTGTGATAAGCATGCTATGTGTTAGATACGTGTAAGATATACGTGATTACTTGTATCCGAGCCTGACCTATACTGGTAACCATATTAGGACGTGGTGACCAGCATACATAACCAAGTAAACTAAACTACCGAGCAACCCAAGGTGAGTTCACAACTATTAAAGCATGCGTTCCCGGTGGTTTGGGAAACAGAAACTTAAACAACGCTATCCCCTCGTAAGGGATACAAACCTACTTTCTTCCCCTTAAATGGGACTCTTAGTTAATTACTGTTTATACGGAATGCAACGAGCAACACCAAACGAAACTCTATCACTCAAGTCCCTACCATTTAATACCGATTAGTCGCCGGGGTCAGGCGAACGGGTTATTAGTTAGTAGCGCTATTTAGGTCTAACCAGCCTCACACCGACCCTTGTTACTGGGAACGGGAGTGAACTAATGTACTCTGGCAAACCGTCAATGATGATAGAACATTGACAAACGGGGCACTGCGGAAACGTACGGTTAAGTAAGTATTCGGTATTGTAAAACAGTTTAGTAGCTTACTTATGGGGTAGCTCCCCATGGCATGTATAAACGGATAAATTAACTGGTGAAACAAGTTTTTGGTAATTAAAAACTGGACAACTCATGAACTCGCCAACATTTTTGTTGATACCCTACTGCATGCTTTGCAGGTACCCTGTGACTCAGGAGCTTGCTGCTTGGGGATGTGTAGTGGTCGTCTAGCCCATGTGTTGGGTTCTAAATAAACTTAAACCCTGAACCTTGTTTTAAACAAAATTGTCTATGCTTCCGCTACTTACTTAAACTGCTACCTAACTTAAACTTTTGAACTTTACACCATGATGCTGACTAACCATTATGAGTGATTAATATTATTACTATTAACCAATGCTCAGTATAATTGATGGCTGGATCCTGGTCAGTCACGCCTCCAAGCGGTGGTACTCCGCATGTGGATTTTGGGGGTGTGACACTGTTCTACACACACCCTGAATTCCGGCTTCGATGTAATAAAATTAGCAAACTTAAACGGTTTCGGACGATTCTTGACCGAAGCAACCATTTGCAGAATACACGGGGTATGGCCAGAGATCCAAAATGGATGATACAAAACAAACGCATCCTGGAACATCTCTAAAAACTTCATATTGCCCATCACACGATCAATCTTCTTGAGTAACCCAATACCATTCTTTGGTTTCTGGTTCCATGTATAGTGCAGCCCATGTCCATTAATATCTAACAGCTCCGAATACTGAACACAATCATTAAATTCTCTCATTCCGATCGTTTGAGTGGACGGACCATGCAGAGAATCCTCAATATGTAAAGCCGAGTTAAAATCACCCATTACTACCCAAGGCTTATCATGGCTTATCATGGCAAATAACCTTATGCTTACACAAACTATCCCAAAGACTTCTTCTCTCCTGGTATTTGTTCTTTGCATAAACAAACGACACAAAAATAGAATTATTATCTGCTTTGGAAAAAACCTGCGTATGAATTACTTGGTCCGTTTGGGCCAAGATCATAATATCAACCACCTCAATATTCCAACCCAATATGATCCTAGTCCCATGATCACATAACCCACCATTTGAAGTCCAACTCCAAGACCGGAAAACACCCTTACAAACATTAGCGAGCTTCATGATATCCACATGAGATTCAAGAATAGCACAAACAGATAACTTATTTTCAGATAGCAAAAGACGAACCTCACTTTGTTTCAGGGGTCGGTTCAAACCCTTTATGTTCCATGAGGCCATACTATCCATTAACACCGATGTGACCGGGAGTGCTTGCCCCCTTGGAATGTTTTTGATGATCACCTTGCATAAAAGCAGACATTTCAGTAGGAACCGTTTCCACAACCTCATCATCCACTCGATCAATTTCTCCTTTACCTTCTCTTCTACCAGAATTCCCCGCATTAACATTCCGTATGTTGTAAGCATCCATATCCCCATCTTTCGTAGATAGAGCATCAAAAGGATTTTGTGTTTTCACCTCTTCATTCCTAGTGTCATCCCTTTTATCCTGTTTTGTACCAGATGTGCTCGGTCCAGATTTGTTTACTTTTGGCTTATAAACGAATTTCGGTTTTTGCTTTTTGTGCATGACACCCACCCGTGCTACCTTCCTCTTATCCATAATGAACCCATCCTCATCAACAACCACTTGTTTCACCTCATTTTGAACATTCTTGGCACAAGTCCGGTCATTATGGCCAAAAATACAACATACCGAACAACGTTGCGGTTTCCATTCATATTCCACTTTCACCTTCTCAGTAATGTACCCTTCCTCATCAAGTTTCGGAATAGCAACAACAATGTGTTCTTTCAGCTCATTATCCGCATCTATCTCAATTAATGCTCGAGCAAAGCTACTCCTTCCCCAACTATCCGCACACATGTCAGCCGTATAACCATCTAGTCTCTTTGGCGTCCCTATCTTAGATGCTAACAAGCTCAATCCATCATCCGTGTAAACAGATATCGGAACATTAAACATTTTCACCCACACCGGCACAGACTTAATACCCTCCTTTTTCAAGCTAACTGATGGAGACCACACATTCAAAAACAAAGGAACTTTCCTGATTAACCATGGGCCCCCTTCTAACACTTTAGCCATGCCCTCTTTGGAATCAAATTTAAAGAAAAAGAAACCATCCGAATTCATCATAAGTTTGGAGAAACCATATTTAGACCATACGTTTTTAGCATAATACTCCACCACAGGGAATGGAAGACGATTACCTAAAAAGTATCCATACAAAACATTCTCAAACTTTTCCTGGACCTTTCGGACAACCTCTCTAGGGATAAACACATCTGCATCCTGAACAGTGTCTACCGAATCCAACTTCCTGAAATTTACTTCTTTCTTTGGCAACCTATTCATCTTCACCTTAGCTGCATACGAGCAATTGGTTGTGTCATTCTCCAGTTCTTTTTCCCGATCCTGAACTACATTTATGTTACCCAACTGAACCGGAACAGTGATCTTCTCAAGTTCGTCAATAACATTTATCCATGTTGGCTCTTTCTGGACATTACCACGTCTCGGTAGCAGTGGATTACCATCAATCTTTACGGATCTGATATCATTATTATTCTCAAAAGTACGCATGTTACCTCGCACCTCCTGTGTGTTTGCCGGCTTCGCATTGCTGTTACTGATGAAGATATCCCCATGCAATCTTTCATTAAACGACTTAAACCCTAAATCCTCCAAACTCTGATCTCTATTTCTCTCCATGCATCAAAATCACGTAACACTCCACCACAATGACATACGCAAATAACCCATAAGAAACCCTAATCCTTAAACCCTAGATCCAATATTCAACCCATGAACGATTAAACCGGTGTATCAATCTAGCTAAATTAATCTCAGTTAACCGCGATCAATAACAACCAATCTAATAATTCAGGGAATCGTAATGATCTCTAGGGCGGCGAATGAAAAAACAGAAACGAAAAACCCTAGATTTTAATCATTCACAACTGCTAACGAGTTCGTTATAGAGATTCAAGAGACCAAATCTCTAATCACAGACTGTTATACAAATGATCACAAGAAAAAAACTAGGGTTACAGGAAGGAACCAAAATCGCCTAAGGGGAGAGAGAAAGGCCTTAATCGTTCACAACTGCTAACGAGTTCGTTTACAATTTTATTCAACGATAAACATGAACGACATCCAAGAGCATGAGTAAGAGCGCGCGCACATCCACTTTAGTTACCTGAAATACATGTGAGTTTTGGAAAAACGTCAACATAATGTTGGTGTGAATTCATGCAGTTCTTGTATCGAACGTTTGTATACATTGTATGAAAAACATGGTATGTATTTTGTATAAATCAAGTATTCTTGCATAAATCAAGTATTCTTGTAAAAATCACCTATTCTTGAATAAATCACGTACTCTTGTATAAATCAAGTATTCTTGCATAAATCAAGTATTCTTGTATAAATAGACTTGGTATGCCAAGTCTAGTTGGTGTGTTCATTTTGGCACACCCTTGTATTATTTTGTTTCATTTATAAATTTCATCGGGGTAACCCTCTACCCAAAAAAAAAGTATTCTTGTATAAATCACGTATTCTTGAATAAATCACGTACTCTTGTATAAATCAAGTATTCTTGTATAAATCACGTATTTCTGTATGTATCAAGGTTGTTAATGGGTTGCAAGGCCATTAACATGTGACACGACATAGGAAGCAACCAAACCATAGGCATTTTTCTAGTTGTCGATTCTGAGACACAAAAGCACTACTCGGTACTCGTTCTCACCAAGAGTGTGGCTGCCCGAAAACCCGTTAGATCTAACCTTTTGTTCTGCGGTCTAGGTATATTGTTGATTAATGGTGCTTATGGTACCCTATTCGTGACACGATTTCTCGTATCATTTCTCGTATTACTTCTCGTATCATTTCTCGTATCATTCCTTAAAACGCATCATACTTGGTACTCGTTCTCACCAAGAGTGCTTCTTGTTTTTGTATCATACCATTTATAAACATTGTAACATTTGTAACATGTATTTCACCCCCGAAGTTAAAAACTGAAAACAGTTAAAAGAAAAGGGGGAGCATGAACTCACAACTTTGCGTTCCTGCGTCGTAAACTTCACCGGATTTGCTTATCTAGCGTCGTGACCTTAACGTGTTTTATTAACGTTAGTCACTAGACTTGTATCGCACAAGTACAAGTCACTATCTTTTGTGTATGTATTCTTGTGTTAAAAATAATTTATATTTTTAACTATGTATCTTACTTATATTATTTTCTCAAAAATAAATATAAGTATCTTGTATTTTTCACCCGAATTATGTATTTTGTCCAAAGCTTCATTTAATGATCATAACTTGACCAAGTTATTTATTCTATCAAGTAATATATTTTCATAAATATATCTTCTTGTATGTGTCTAAGCATGTTGTATGTGTATTTTTTGTATATTTACTCTTTAGGAGTATTTAGTGTATTTTCAAGTCCTAATACACTACTCACGTATAATACATACTACATACACTTAGCACATAATTTGGTGATCAATAAATACATGTAATTTTCTCAAAAATATACATACTTAATATCCATTTTTATCTTGAAGAAATCATCATTTCTTATCTTGAGGTTTTCATAAAAATTAGGAAACCTTGGTAAGTATTCTTAGGTACCTTTTTAGGGAATAAGTTTCACAAAACTTATATTTTTCTAAGTGTCAAAATTTATAGAAATTTTGACATGGTTTCCCCTAAAAATGGAGGTTTCCCATGTTTTCAAAACATGTGTTTATTTTCTTTTAAAATCATCAAAATCAATCATCAACACATTCAACACTTACCAAGTGTCGAAATCAAGTAAGTTACACTACACTATGAACTTGAAGTTTTTGTAAAAACTTGTAGTAACTTACCATGTTATTTAGTAGGTTTAGATACCCTTAAAAATATGGTTGTTTGTTTGTAAATCACATTATTAAAAGATTTGGTCCTTTACAACTTGTAAACACATTTTACAAAAATGTTTATTTGTAACATTTTCTTGTTTCTCTAGTATCTTTACACCTATTTTATCACCAAAAATAGTGTATGTTTAAGTAAAACCAAGATCTTCTAAAATCATATTTTAAACTTGGTTCTTTTAGAAAAACCACTCATGAATCCTAGATTCACAAGATTACTAGCTTGCTTTGTTTAATATTTTTCCAAGAAATCATCCATTCGTCAAGTTCATGTCTTAACAAGAAGATGATTATTTCATGTTGTTACATAATCATCCTCCCACTTGCTAGATCATGTGTTTAATCACAATCTAGCAAGCTTTATGTGATGATCAACATCATCATTTCAACAAACAAGCATCATTCATACACTAAACACATAGTTTCATCACTATTTCATCAAGATTCATCATATATATATGCTTTATGTTCATGATTCTTGTGTATGTCTTTTAGTGTTCTTGTAATTTTTAACATAACATATCTTTTAACCACTCAAATATGAAGTAAACAAGAGTTTATAAGAATCTTACAACTAGCTTAAAGCTAGGGAAGAACAAGATGCAAAAGTGGTGGATAAAAGCTTGTGGTGGAGGTCCTTCAAGATCCGAGTTCACCAAACCTCCTAATACGGCTCCTTGCACCTTGAATGAAGCTTGGAATGGATGAGTGCAACTCGAAAATGGTGGGTGTGTGGAGGGGGTGTTCGGCCGAAGATTATGAGGGAGAGGAGAAGAGAAGAGAAGATGAAGTGTTTGTGTTGGTGAGAATGATAAGCTTAAGTCCAATATATAAATTCTAATTTCTTTGTCCAATGGTCCTTATGTCACTAGAAGTACTAACATAATCTTCCATGATCTAATCAAGATCAATAGTGGGATTTAGGAGGATTTTGGAAAATCTTGTGGTGGGGCCACTATGTGGGCCGATTACTAGAACATGGGGGGGGTTAAGTGTAAATTGTTTGGTAAAGTAGGTGATTAGTGGGGTGTTAAGTGCAAAAGCTAGTGTTTAGTATGTAACATGCTTTATGTAATATGTTAGTGTGCTTGGAAATCATAACTGGCTCAGAAAAAGTGAAACAATGTTTCTAGCAATATTTTTATGTTCCGGGTAATGTCCGGTTGTTCGGTTAAATACTGGTTCGTTAAAGTGTTAAATTGCACCGTTTAGTGTCTTTTAAGTACCCTTTTGTAACACTTTCAATTCCCGACACTTAGGGAAGCATTCTGGATGATAAATCATGAATTCTGCATAATATTTATGTGTTAAAAGCTGATTCATAGCTGAATTTAATAAAATTCTGCACTTAAAGTGCGTTTCGGGTGCTTTTTAGTGCGTATTTTAGCTTCCGGATGGTCTATATGTTAACCCTTGTATGTACTCTTGGGTTTTAATGTATTCTTGTCGTTGGACCTACACCTAGGCCCTAATTCTTTTGTCTGACTGCTTTCTGCAGATTTGTTGACACAATGTGTCTTACCGGTGAGTTTACTAGTATTTCTGACGCAACTCTGTTCATTAATGCATAAAGTAATTCTTGTAGTATAAAACGTGCATGAATTCACTTGTATAGTATGTAATCAGACAATGTTGACATTTAATTTAAGCACATAATTCCAGTCATTAAATAATAATTAAAGTGTACGGAAATTACCGGTTTGGTGCCATTTGTCACAGTCTCCCCCCGTTAAAAGAATTTCGTCCCGAAATTCAGGCTGATCCATCTCTCGCAGGAGTTTTCTTGAACAGGTGGGGGTACTTTTCTTTAAACTGGTCTTCACGTTCCCACGTGTACTCGGGACCGTGCTTAGAGTTCCAACGTACTTTGACAAGTTTCACACTGCTCCTCCTGGTCTTGTTGACTTTCCAGTCGGTAACCTCAATGGATTGTTCTGTAAATCGGAGGGCGTCATCAATATGCACTTCATCCGCAGGGATGATCACGTTTTCTTGTGTTGGACTCTTCTTGAGATTGGATACATGGAACGTATCATGTACTCCATTAAGTTCTTCTGGTAATTCCAACTTGTATGCCACGGTACCAATTCTTTCCAAAATCTTGAATGGTCCGATGTATCGGGGATTCAGCTTCCCACGTTTTCTGAATCTTACTACGCCCTTCCAAGGTGAGACCTTTAACAAAACTTTGTCTCCCACCTCGAATTCTAATGGTTTTCGCCTTTGATCAGCGTAGCTCTTTTGTCGATCTCGAGCCGCCTTAATGCGCTCTCGGATCTGCATAATCTTGTCGGTTGTCTCTTGCACAAGTTCAGGACAAACCATACGTTTGTCTCCGGCGTCTGCCCAACATAAGGGCGATCGGCACTTGCGGCCATATAGAGCTTCGAACGGTGCGGCTTTTATACTTGTATGATAACTGTTATTGTAGGAAAACTCAACTAAAGGTAGATGAGTATCCCAGCTGTCGCCTAAGTCCATAACACATGCGCGAAGCATATCTTCTAGCGTTTGTATAGTCCGTTCGCTCTTACCGTCTGTTTGTGGATGAAATGTCGTGCTTAGATCTAATTGAGATCCAAAGGCTTCCTGAAAGGATTGCCAGATTCTTGAGACAAAGCGTCCATCTCTGTCTGAAATAATTGAGATAGGCACTCCATGACGTGCCACGATTTCCTTTAAGTATATCTCAGCAAGCTTTCCAGTGCTATCCTTCTCTCGGATAGGTAGGAAATGCGCAGATTTCGTTAATCGATCAACTATTACCCATATCATGTCGTGCCCCCTAGGGGTCCTGGGTAATTTTGTTATGAAGTCAATAGAGATTTGCTCCCACTTCCACATGGGTATCTCTGGTTGTTGCAGTAGGCCGGACGGTTTCTGATATTCAGCCTTAACCTTAGCACAGGTTAGGCATTTCCCAACATAGATTGCCACATCGCTTTTAAGACTCGGCCACCAATAGTAATCCTTCAAGCCTTGATACATTTTGTCCGATCCTGGATGGATCGAGTATCTGGATTTGTGTGCTTCGTCAAGGATGACTTCTCGAATACCGCCATAGAGTGGAACCCAAATACGCTTCTTAAAGTATAAGGTTCCCTCTTCATTTGGCACCATATATTTCAACATACCCCGGAGGCATTCAACTTTACGGTTTTCCATCTTAAGGGCTTCTTGTTGCGCGTCACGAATGCGTGCAGTGAGGTTGGTTTGAATAGTCATTTCTAATGCTCGAACCCTTAGGGTCTTAACCCTTTCTTTTCGGCTTAATGCGTCCGCTACAACGTTTGCCTTTCCAGGATGGTACTTAATCTCACAGTCGTAATCGTTCAGCAGCTCAACCCATCATCGCTGACGCATGTTTAATTCTTTCTGATCAAATATGTGTTGTAGACTTTTATGATCTGTGAAGATTGTACATCGAGTACCGTATAAATAGTGTCGCCAGATCTTCAAGGCGAATACCACTGCGCCTAGCTCTAGGTCGTGAGTAGTATAATTTCTTTCATGCACCTTCAATTGTCTTGAGGCGTAAGCGATGACTTTTTAGCGTTGCATGAGCACACAACCCAAACCTTGTCGTGAAGCGTCGCAGTATACCACGAAGTCTTCAGTGCCTTCGGGTAAGGATAGTATCGGTGCATCGCATAGCTTATTTTTAAGTAGTTGGAAGGCTTCTTCCTGCTTGTCACCCCAGTCGTACTTCCTGTCTTTCTGTGTAAGGGTAGTTAGCGGTTGAGCTATCTTTGAGAAATTCTCAATAAATCATCGGTAATAACCCGCTAAGCCCAAAAATTGTCGAACTTCAGTTGGGGTTTTAGGGGCTTCCCAATTCTTTATTGCTTCAATCTTGGATGGGTCTACATGAATGCCCTTCTCATTCACAACGTGACCAAGGAATTGTACTTCGCGAATCCAGAATTCACACTTTGAGAACTTCGCATATAGTTTCTCTTTCTTCAGTAATTCTAAAATGGTTCTGAGGTGTTGCTCATGTTCTTCTTTCGTTCGCGAGTAAATCAGGATTTCATCGATAAATACAATCACGAATTTATCGAGATATGGTTTGCATACGCGGTTCATCAGATCCATAAATACCGCTGGTGCGTTCGTCAGTCCGAATGGCATCACAAGAAACTCGTAATGCCCATAGCGTGTTTTGAATGCAGTCTTTGGTACGCTTTCCTCTTGGATTCTTAACTGATGGTATCCAGATCGAAGATCGATCTTGGAATAGTAGCTTGATCCTTGCAACTGATCAAATAAGTCATCAATCCTCGGTAGTGGATACCGATTCTTGATAGTAAGCTTGTTCAATTCTCTGTAATCGATACACATCCATAGCGTTCCATCCTTCTTCTTTACGAACAATACTGGAGCTCCCCAAGGTGAGAAGCTTGGCCTTATGAATCCTTTATCCAACAACTCCTGGAGTTGTGTAGATAATTCTTGCATTTCGGATGGTGCAAGCCGATAGGGAGCCTTGGCTACAGGAGCGGCTCCTGGAACCAAGTCTATACGGAATTCGACTTGTCGTTACTGAGGTAGTCCTGGTAGATCTTCGGGAAAAACATCAGGGAATTCCTTCACCACAGGAATGTCTTCGAGTTTCGGCTCCACAGCCTTCTTATCTACAACGTGTGCTAGAAAAGCAACACATCCTTTCCTCAAGCACTTTTGTGCCTTCATACAACTGATGATTCGTAGAGGCGCATCTCGTTTTTCTCCATGCACGACGAGAGTTTCATCATTCGGCAGAGGAATGCGAATGATTTTCTCATGGCAAATAACTTCAGCTTTGTTCTTGGACAACCAGTCCATTCCGACCACTACATCGAAGCTACCCAATTGAATAGGTAAGAGGTCGATGCTAAATCTTCGTTCACCAAGTTCCAATGTGCAACCTCTAACTACTTCGCCCGATTCAACAAGTTTACCATTGGCTAGTTCTATGGAATAAGGAATTTCTAATCTACTAGATTCTATTCCAAACATACATTTAAATTCCACAGACATGAAGCTATAGTCGGCACCAATGTCAAATAATATGGATGCAAAGTGATTGTTAATGAGAAACGTACCGGTGACCACATTAGGGTCCTCGCGTGCTTTCCTTGCTCCAATCACAAATGCTCGAGCCTGAGCGTTGTTTCCCTTTGGGCAGTCTTTTATGAAATGATCCTTGCTTCCACAACTGAAGCATCCTTGGTTTTGCCCAGCTCCATTCCCATTTCGATTACCATTGCCATTTCCATTTCCACCATTCCTATTACCAGCGCCGTTGCGATTTCCATTTCCGTTCCTGTTTCCTTTTCCCCAACAGTCTTCTGTTTGATGACCCAACCTACCACATTTGTCGCATCTTGGAATGCGACAAGCTCCTTCATGATGATACCTACATTTTTGGCACTTAGGTAGGGTGCCTTGGTATCTTTTGGTAGAAGCATCATTCATGTTTGCAAGAGTTTTCGCCTCCTGAGGCGGGTTGGTGTCACGCTTCTTGTTGTTGAAACCCTTGTTGTTACGTGTCGCTTGATTCAGGTTCGCATGCTTCCTTTTCTTGTCACCAGACAACTCATCATGCGTCTCGGTCTTTTCTGTTGGGTTTAGTGATAGCTTCTTCATACGAAATCAATCTTCAGTAAGGCTGACAGCCAGAGTTACAGCCTTAGTGATTGTTTGAGGTTTGGCCGAAGTTACCATGCCGCGAAATTCTGAGGCCAATCCCCAAATGTAGCGTTCAACCCGCTTAAATTCAGGTGTCACCATATAAGGGATCACCCTCGACAGATCGTGGAACCTTCGGGTATAACCAGTAATGTCAGCACCTTCCATGGTCAAGTGCCAGAACTCTGTCTCCAACCTTTGCAGTTCAGAACGAGAGCAATACTTCTCTCTCATTCTTTCTTTCAGTTCGTCCCAAGTCAGGCCATAAGCGGCATCATCACCCAGGGTTTGGACTTGTAAGTTCCACCAAGTCAAAGCTTCATCAACAAACAACCCAGTAGCAAAAGTGACTTGCTGATCCGCGGTACACTTGCTCATACAGATAGTGGCTTCAGTCTTCTCCGTCCAGCGTACAAACGCCACTGCACCTCCAGTGCCGTCGTAGTTCAGTGGTTTGCAGTCGAGAAACTGCTTGAAGGTGCAGCCTTGAGCTGCGTTTCCTCCAGACGAATCTCCATGTCCGTTACGTCTAGCATTGCTTGGTCCTCCACTGTCTTCGGTGCGGTTAGCCTCGTACTGGGCGATAGCTGCGAAGATCCTTTCTTCCAGTAGAGCGTTAAGCTCTTCAGCACTTCTTGGCAGTGGGGGAGGAGGAGGTATCATAATCTCGATTGTTCACAATTCTCCTAGGTGCCATGTTCTAAAAGAACATCACACAATAGGGTTAGACATTTGTTTGATATCGTCATACGAGACAGTAGTAGTATATATACACAGGCATATACCACATAAGTGATATCAAACAATTATTACTCCAGCAGAGTATTTAATAGGCTGGGGAAAGGGTGTTCACGTTCGACTTTTTCTTGTACTGAGGGAATCTATACGTGACAAGACTTGCTGTGGTTCCGGTGCACTGAATTCCATATTTATGTATGCATCCATAATTACGTAACTCCTTGCACAGTCCGCACAGTTCGTTTCATCCTCGTATTTCTTCCTTCAGATAGGTAAAGTCACGAGTACCTGAGGTATTCTATCTCTAGTATATATCAATTATCACACATAATCGTAAGTAATTCTTAATCAAAGACAAGTGCTACTCTAAGTCTCGTAGTGTCTTTTCTTGACTATTGTAAACAGTTTCAGGTAGTGGATGTCGCGGAAAGTTTTATGCAATGAAAACTTTTGAAAAATTGTTTTCGTGAAAGGATCCTAGAGATTGTAGACTAGACTCGAGAAGGAATCCTGGTTCACTACAATCGCAGCTCTGATACCAATCTATCACACCCCTTTCTTAGGCGGAAGCACGAGGTGTGATCATGAAAGGTTTTCATTGCATACGATTGGTAAACATACTACATGCTCGTAAAAATAACTCCAAATGCAAAACATTACATATCGGAAATCATAGTTTAGTGTTTACAACACGAGACAGCATATTGTCTTAAAGGTTTACAATTTTATTCAACGATAAACATGAACGACATCCAAGAGCATGAGTAAGACCGCGCGCACATCCACTTTAGTTACCTGAAATACATGTGAGTTTTGGAAAAACGTCAACATAATGTTGGTGTGAATTCATGCAGTTCTTGTATCGAATGTATGTATACTTTGTATGAAAAACATGGTATGTATCTTGTATAAAACATGGTATGCCCTAATCATTGCTGAATCGGCTCTAATCAAGTTAGGGTTTAACGTTGCTGATTGTTCTGAATGGATGATTGTAAAAGAGACGCGGCTGCTCATCAGGAGGATTGCGGCAAACCCTTCTACTCCTTTGAGGGTTTAGCGAGCCGTGTAATTGATGTGGACGGTAACACGTGGTTGCCTCGTAGGGGAACAGTCCAGACTCCGCAGATTGATCACACAATAACGAACATTATTAATGAACTGTTGAAGGTGTCTGTTCCAGTTCCGGTGGAGAATATGCCAACTGATTTGAGGGTTTCGGATACTTTGGAAGGTTGTGCAGGGACTCATGGGAACCGAAGCGATCGAAATAATAATTCTAAGCCAATGTCTTATGCAGATTCAGTTGTTGCAGCCAAGTCTGTTAAGGTAAACTTTAGGTTTCTTGCAAGCTCTGATTTGCATGAGGGTTGTGATGTGGTGTTGCCTCGAGACTCTGTTAGAGTAGTTCAAGAGAAGCTAGCAAACACTCTTTATGGTTACTTCCTAGGGGACCGAGTTGCGTACCCGGTGGTGGATTTTTTTGTGCGGACAAATTGGAAGAAGTATGGATTGCAAAAATCCATGATGAATGCTAATGGATTCTTCTTTTTCAAGTTTGCTGATAAAGACGGGGTGACGAATGTGCTGAAAGAAGGACCATGGATTATTCGAGGACAGCCTATATTTCTTAATATTTGGTCACCCACTTCGAAAATGGAAAAGAAGGAGGTTAAGAAATTGCAATTGTGGGTCAAAATCCATGATGTTCCGATAGCTGCGTATACGGAGGATGGATTGAGTATGATAGCTACGGCTATTGGTGATCCGAAGATGTTGGACTCTTACACCTCGTCCATGTGTATGGATACTTGGGGAAGGAGTAGTTATGCTAGAGCGTTATTAGAAATCTCAGCCGATAATGATTTTAAGGAGGGGATAGTTATAGCGGTTCCTGATCTTGAAGGTGAAGGTTTCGTCAAACAGAAACTGTATGTGGAGTATGAATGGAGTCCTTATAGGTGTGCTCATTGTAAAGTGTTTGGGCATTCTGATGCTACATGCCCGAGGCAGACTAGGAGGGATCCTAAGGAGCCGGTCAACACTCATAAACAATATGACGGGAATAATAGGCAACAAGTGAATCAGCCGGTAGTAGACAAGGATGGGTTTATGGATGTGGTTCATAAGAAAGCGGCTAGGAAAGCAGGTTTTCTGGTAAATAAGCAGAAACAAAAGTTTGAGTATAGGCCGATTGGACCCAAACCTCATGGGGGACCAATTCATCGGCTCAGCAATCAAATATTTTATCTAAGAACTCCTTCGGTGTTTTACGGGATAATGGTCTTCATATGGGTCAGACTGGTAGTGAGGCTCATAATGATCAGCAAGACTCGGATGATGAGGTCACAGAAGTCTACAATGAAACAAATGGATTTATGACCTCATCGTCTGCAAGAGTAGGTGCAAGCACATCTTCCTCAAAGTTTTTCAATGGATAGATTGTCTCGGGGTCGTGTGAAGGGGCTGCCGGTTCACGGCAATTTTATTTTTGATGATGGAGGATGATGTTTTTGGTTTTGTTTTATTTAATTTGTCTACTAGATAGTCATCGTTGATGTTTAGTAGGCTAGGTTATGTGATGTAATAGGTTCTTTGTTGGTTGGTTTTACATATATGGGGCATGTCCTATATATGAACTAGTGTGGAACTCTTCCTCACTACTTGTACTTATTTGCGGTTGTTTTTATAATAGAATCACCGGGGTAACCCTTTACCCAAAAAAAAAAATCAAGTATTCTTGCATAAATCAAGTATTCTTGTAAAAATCACGTATTCTTGAATAAATCATGTACAGTATTCTTGCATAAATCAAGTATTCTTGTATAAATCACGTATTCTTGAATAAATCACGTACTCTTGTATAAATCAAGTATTCTTGTATAAATCACGTATTGCTATACGTATCAAGGTTGTTAATGGGTTGCAAGGCCATTAACATGTGACACGACATAGGAAGCAACCAAACCATAGGCATTTTTCTAGTTGTCGATTCTGAGACACAAAAGCACTACTCGGTACTCGTTCTCACCAAGAGTGTGGCTGCCCGAAAACCCGTTAGATCTAACCTTTTGTTCTGCGGTCTAAGTATATTGTTGATTAATGGTGCTTATGGTACCCTATTCGTGACACGATTTCTCGTATCATTTCTCGTATTACTTCTCGTATCATTTCTCGTATCATTTCTCGTATCATTCCTTAAAACACATCATACTTGGTTCTCGTTCTCACCAAGAGTGCTTCTTGTTTTTGTATCATACCATTTATAAACATTGTAACATTTGTAACATGTATTTCACCCCCGAAGTTAAAAACTGAAAACAGTTAAAAGAAAAGGGGGAGCACGAACTCACAACTTTGCGTTCCTGCGTCGTAAACTTCACCGGATTTGCTTATCTAGTGTCGTGACCTAAACGTGTTTTATTAACGTTAGTCACTAGACTTGTATCGCACAAGTACAAGTCACTATCTTTTGTGTATGTATTCTTGTGTTAAAAATAATTTATATTTTTAACTATGTATCTTACTTATATTATTTTCTCAAAAATAAATATAAGTATCTTGTATTTTTCACCCGAATTATGTATTTTGTCCAAAGCTTTATTTCATGCTCATAACTTGAACAAGTTATTTATTCTATCAAGTAATATATTTTCATAAATATATCTTCTTGTATGTGTCTAAGCATGTTGTATGTGTATTTTTTGTATACTTACTCTTTAGGAGTATTTAGTGTATTTTCAAGTCCTAATACACTACTCACGTATAATACATACTACATACACTTAGCACATAATTTTGTGATCAACAAATACATGTATTTTCCTCAAAAATATACATACTTAATATCCATTTTTATCTTGAAGAAATCATCTTTTCTTATCTTTAGGTTTTCATAAAAATTAGGAAACCTTGGTAAGTATTCTTAGGTACCTTTTTAGGGAATAAGTTTCACAAAACTTTTTTTTTTTTTGGGTAAAGGGTTACCCCGGTGATTTTATATATTAACAAACACATAAAACAAGTAGAGAGGGGACATCCTCACTAGTACACTCGAGAGACATGCCTCAGGAGTGTGAACCAAAAAGAAACAAGGACAAACGACTAGACTAACATCTAGAAACACAAACAAAACAAACTAGTTAATCAGCCATTGATCTCCCATTTTCCAAGCAGCCTTCTAACATTAGCACAAGGTTTGAACTTCACTCCCATTAATTTGTAACGAACTGTCTTTAGAATGATACTGCAGATTACCTCCGGTGGACGTGTTTGGTTTTTAAAAAGTCTAGCATTACGCTCTTGTCAAATAATATAAGCAGTCGCACCTACAAGCACACGAGCCACATAATTGGCTGCCGTTTTCGACTGACTTCTCGCCATCAACTAATTCACAATCAAAGACCATTTAGGCTCAACATTATCCATATCGACCTTTACTCGGACCAAATTCCACACCTGCGAAGAGAAATTACATTCAAAGAAGAGATGGTCATGAGAATCGACATCCGCATAGCATAAGAGACAGCACATCATATTCATGTTCTTCCTCCTAGCTAAGTCCCACTTTAAGATTTTATCCTGAGTTAAAAGTTTCCGTCGCATAATTAACCACACCAAGAAAGCATGTCTAGGAATACACTGAGGAAACCACACAATTTTTACCCAATCCACTTCCTGCTCTCTCAACCGAAGCGTATTCCAAACCGTAAAAGATGAATGATCAAGCAAGTTATCGCCATCCTTCCACAGCAATCGATCCAGCTTGTTTTGATCTGGGCCGAGATGATCCAGCTGATTAAGAATCGAAAATAAGTCTCTCCAAGCATTCGGCCATGCCCAAGAATCATGTAAATATACATCCGACACCTTAGCATCCAACCGAAAACCCGCACTCGTAATGACCCGAGAAGATAATAAGCTTGAAAGAGGACCTAGATGACACCAAGAATCATACCAGACTGAAATTGTATTACCAGCGCCCAAAGAATACCATATATGCTCCTTAACCAGCGGCCTCAATTGAAGGATTTTCCTCCAACTCCAACTGCAATTAGTAACCTCCCTGCAAACCCAAAAACTCCGACCTTTAAGCCGATACGAGTTAATCCACTGCACCCATAGAGACTCTCTCTTATTAAGAATACTCCATATATGCGATACCATGAGGGCCTTGTTAACATCTCCGACCCGACGAATACCAAGGCCACCTTCATATTTAGGCACACAAATAGCTTTCCAAGAAACTTTTGCTTTCCCTCTATGAAAAGAACTCTCCTGAGACCATAAAAATTCCTTAATTTTGCCTCAATATCATTTAAGATCCGAACAGGTAAGATAAAAGCTGAGGCCCAATAGACCCCTGGATTATAAAATCCCAGCCGTTAATTCTAAATGAATGGTCCCCGAATAGTAAGTTGGAGAAAAAGGAGGTAAAGAAATTACAAGTCTGGGTAAAAATACACGATGTTCCGATTGCAGCCTATACGGAAGATGGATTGAGCTTAATAGCGACGACGATTGGTAATCCGATAGCTTTAGACTCGTATACTACATCGATGTGTGTTGATATTTGGGGTCGGAGTAGCTATGCAAGGGCTTTGATAGAAATTTCTGCGGAAAATGACTTTAAAGAGGAACTTACGATGGCTGTACTGGATCTTCAAGGAGAGGGTTTCCATAAGGAAACAATGTATGTTGAATATGAATGGGCTCCTCACAGATGTGGGCATTGTTGTGTATTTGGGCATTCGGATGAAACATGCCCAAGGCAAATAAGGGCGGCATCTAAAAATACTAAGTTAGTGGATGAGGATGGGTATACTGAAGTGCAAAAGCGAAAATCTAGTAAGAAAACTGGGTATCAGGTTACAAAAAAGAAGCTGGAATGTAGGCCAAAAGCCAAAGCGGTTGATATGGGTACGAGTGGCACCAAAAAACAGGAGTCCAATAGCCAATCAAAGTTTCTGTCCGTGAATCCTTTTGATTTGCTGCAGAATGATCAGGAAATGGGTCCTATAATCTCTGGTGGTACGGAATCTACAAGTGGAACGAGGAAGCATGATGAGGGATCTGATGATGATGAAGTTGAGGAAATTTATAATGAAACATCGGTATTCATGGCAGCAAATACGACATCAGGGGCAAGCACTCCTGCGATGAAAGTTATAAATGGTTAGTCTAGCGTCGTGGAATATTAGGGGGTTGAACCGCCCCCTAAAACAAAAGGAGGTTCGCCATTTTGTTAAGGAAAATTCTCTAAGTTTGTGTGCTATTTTAGAATCTCATGTTGATGTTTCAGCGCTGTTTAAAGTTTGTAAGAATGTTTTCAAGAGCTGGGATTGGACATCTAATGGTAATTTATGTGCGAAAGGAACTAGGATTATACTGGGGTGGGATTCATATGTTATTGATGTTATGGTGCTGATGCAAACTGATCAGGTTATCCACACTCAGGTGGTGTTTAAAAAAGAGAAAAAGTTGTTGTTTTGTTCTATTATTTATGCCGATAATTACTATATAAACCGACGGGAGTTATGGGGTAATTTAGTATGCCATAAACAGTTTGTGAAGGATGCTCCGTGGACCTTGTTGGGTGATTTTAACTGTGCTTTGAACCTTGAAGATAATTATATGGGATCCTCCACGATTAATGCGGGTATGCGAGACTTTAAGGAATGTATTGAGCGAGTGGAGCTTTTTGATGTGAATAATTCAGGTCTTCATTATACGTGAAACCAGAAGCCGAAGACGGGGATAGGGATTCTGAAAAAGATCGATAGAATTATGGGGAATGTGGCTTTTACGGATATGTTTCCAACATCGGTGGCTGTCTTCAGTCCATATAGAGTGTCCGATCACTCTCCTTGCATACTGAAAATCCCGAATATGAATAGATGTAGACCCCAACCGTTTAAGTTTGCAAACTTTCTGGTACATAAACCAACGTTTTTGCAGATTGTAAAAAACAATTGGGAGACTCAAGTGAGCGGGGTAAAGCAGTTCCAGATTGTCAAAAAGTTGCGTTTGATGAAGAGTCCTATGCGTGCATTACTACATCAGCAAGGTAATTTGCACAAAAAAGTTGAGTACTTGCGGAATAAGCTGGATGACATTCAGAAAGCGATTGACTTAGATCCGTTGGATGTGAATATCCGAGTTAATGAATCTAAATGTATCCAAGATTTTCAAGAGGCCAGTCTTGATGAGGAAAGATTTTTAAAACAGAAGTCAAAGGTTCAATGGTTGGCGGAAGGTGATGCTAATACTTCTTTCTTTCATATATCCCTAAAGTGTAAAAATCATCGTAACAGAATCTATATGATAAAAGATAATAATGGGGTCTTGTATGAAGGAGGTGAAGTCCCGAATGCATTTGTGAACCACTTTGAAAATTTTATGGGAATAAACGAAGTTATGGATGTTCGTCCGTCTCCAGATTTATTTACACATACGCTTGATGATATGTCTGCAGACTATATGGTTCGGCCAGTTCGTAGAGAGGAAGTTAAAAATGCTATGTTTTCTATTGGGGATAACAAGGCTCCGGGGCCTGATGGCTATACTTCAGCGTTTTTCAAGAAAGCATGGAGTGTTATTGGGGATGATGTGATTAAAGCGGTCCAAGATTTCTTTGAAGAGGGGAAGCTTCTGAAGGAGTTGAATCATACAATTATTGCCTTGGTTCCAAAGGTTGCTACGCCGCCTCTTATTACGGAATACAGACCGATTGCCTGTTGCAATGTTGTTTACAAATGTATAAGTAAGATAATGGCTGATCGAATTAAGGATTACCTTCGTATGATTGTTAGCATAAATCAGTCTGCGTTTGTTCCAGGAAGGAAGATAACTGACAATATATTATTAACCCAGGAATTGATGCATAACTATCATAGGAATGTGGGGCCTCCTAGGTGTGCGTTTAAAATTGACATTCAAAAAGCGTATGACACGGTCAATTGGGAGTTTCTTGAGATGATCCTTTGTGGTTTTCGTTTTCATCCGAAGATGGTTCATTGGATAAAGACATGTATTTCCACATCATCCTTTTCGATTGTTGTGAATGGCAATCTCCATGGGTATTTTAAAGGTAAACGTGGGTTGAGGCAGGGTGACCCGTTGTCGCCTTATCTTTTTACTCTAGTTATGGAGATTCTTACTCTTGTTCTTCAGCAAACTATGCGGATTGACACGTCGTTCAGATTTCATAACAAGTGTGAAAAGCAAAAGATTATAAATCTTTGCTTTGCTGATGATCTGTTCATTTTTACCAGAGGAGAGTTTGGGCCCGTGAAGTGTATTATGGATTCGTTGAATAATTTTACGAAGATGTCAGGTTTAAAGCCAAGTATCGCTAAAAGTATTGTTTATTTTTGCAATGTTCCTGATCACGTAAAAATTCTTATTCTAAGCCATATGCCGTTTACTGAAGGAGTGCTTCCAGTTAAGTACTTGGGTGTTCCCTTAATATCTTCGAGGCTTAGATATGCGGATTGTTGTGTGCTTGTGGAACGGATGTCTGACCGTATTTCCAGCTGGAAAAATCGTTATCTTTCTTTTGGGGGTCGGTTGCAACTCGTTATCTCTATTCTCTCGGCTATGCATGTTTATTGGTCTCTGGTTTTCATATTACCAGCACGGATTATTAAGGAGCTTGAAGCTAAGATGAAAGGTTTTTTATGGTGTCAAGGGCCGATGGCTAGAGGTAAAGCCAAAGTGTCGTGGGATGCTGTTTGTATGCCAAAGTATGAAGGGGGTATTGGAATTCGGCGGATTAGTGAGATGAATATCGCTCTAATGGCGTCGAATGCTTGGATTATTGTGATTCATAGAGAGTCTTTATGGGTTGCGTGGATACATACTTATCGGTTGAAGGATAGGAACTTCTGGGATTGCCAAATTCTGAACAATTGTTCGTGGAGCTGGCGTAAAATTCTCCAGGTCCGTTCTCTTATCCAGCCGTATGTTTGGGCTAAGGTGGGTAATGGAGAAAAAATTTATGCTTGGTATGACAAATGGAATGAAGTGGGTGAGCTTAAAAACTTCTTATCTTCTCGGGCTATTTCAAATGATGGGTTTAATCTCAAAACAAAAGTTAAGGATATATGGGTCGATGGTAGATGGTGCTGGCCTGACGAATGGCTTCGGTTATACCCCATTTTGAACGGAATTCCTCAGCAGGTTTTGGTGGAAGAGATCCAAGACAAATTTTATTGGAAATCTGATAATAAAATGTTGGATTTTACGTCTTCTGTGGTTTGGCAATTGGTTTGAACGAATGGTAATGAGGTAGCGTGGGTGGATATTGTTTGGTTCTCCAAATGTATTCCTAAGCATGCGTTCTTGATGTGGCTCATTATGCGGAAGAAGCTGTTAACACAAGACAAGATTTTACGTTGGGAGCATACGAGGGGGTCGAGTATGAATATGATGTGCTGTGTGTTGTGTTACGAAAATGTTGACTCCCATGACCACCTATTTTTTTCATGTAAATACTCTTCGCAGGTGTGGAATTTGATTCGTGTTCAGGCAAATATGGAGGATGTCAATCCGGTTTGGGAGGAGATTATAACCTGGTTATTGGATAGACGATCTCTAAAGAGACTCAATAATGTTGTGGCCCGGTTAATTACTGCTGTTGCGGCTTATTATATATGGAGAGAGAGGAACGCCAGGCTTTTCAGGAACACCACAAGGCCACTGGATGTGTTAGCAAAGCATATTTTAGTTACTGTTCGGTACAGCTTATGGGAATGAAGTTCAAGAACACATGTCAAGTCGTGGAAACATTGAGGAAATGGAGTATTCATGGGAACCTGATAGTTGACGGTGATAATTTGGATACGTAGTCATTGTTGGATTTTAATCTAGTATGTTAGACTAGTTGGTTGTCTTGTTTTGCTGGGTGTTTGTGTTGGTGTTTTTGTTTTCCATAGTTAGGGGTATGTCCCTTCTATGATCTAGTGTATGACTCTCATGCACTACATGTGCTTTTTGGTTTGAATTTATAAAATCACCGGGGTAACCCATTACCCAAAAAAAAAAAAAAAAAAAAAGTTAATAAATACAAAAGTAACAATATAATATATATAGGGTAGGGTTCCTAACGGATCCTTGCC
The DNA here is from genome assembly GCA_030545235.1 of Helianthus tuberosus. NCBI lineage: Eukaryota > Viridiplantae > Streptophyta > Magnoliopsida > Asterales > Asteraceae > Helianthus > Helianthus tuberosus. Next base: position 53,488,657 of record CM060403.1, on the reverse strand, counting down.
CTATATATGTATATCTATACTATATATAATACTAGATTATTAGACCCGTGTACTACACGAGTTTAAGGATATAAATTTATAAATTATTTAATTTTATATTCTCTTCATAAATTTACATAAGTGAATTTTTTACCATAGATGACCAACAGTTGGTCATGTGTAAAAATCGATTTTTTAAGAAACAAACCAACTTTACATAAAAATTGTCTTATACTTTTATTTATCGCCATGGCAAAACATAGGGCGAGAGAAAACTGTCATTTTTTTCAATTTAAACGGAATCCTTCTATTTGGCAGTATTAAACGAAATCTAGGGATAAACTTTCAAGTGCCAATATTATTTCCGGATAATATAAGTGCCTCAATAACCTAATCACCCAGTGATAGGACCTGTACTCGAGTTCCATTACATAAACCATTCTTTCAATCAATATTTCTTGATAACGTCACTGGAACACTAACCTTTGGTAATTATCAATGGTTTGGCAAGTCTAAAAATAAACTCCATTTAGGACATCCAGTGAGTATAGACTTGCATCAAAATTATTATGAAGATAATATATCCTTAAACCTGTTTATTACACGGATCTAATAACATTAAAAGTGTTTTCAAAGCATGGAAGTTAGCCGGTTTTTAAATATCGGATTAACCTATTCTTTACCATTTTTATTATTATAATATAAAATAATAATTTATTTAATAGATGTTTTAAACATGTAGTAAAAAAATTCATTTTAAATAATAAGAAGGTGTTGTCAAATTGACATTATTTGAAATTGTTTATTATAAATAGAGTTGTTACTAATAACTAACTATATACTTTAGATAAGTTAAAAGTAAATAATCAATATCTAAGTAAACAATAAAATATTTATTAGTATTAAGTTGTTAAGGAATTTTTTATTGTTTTGCATTAATTAATTAATAATAATAATAGTGAATTGAATTAGAGAATGCCATGTGGCATTAAGTAGGCTCTTGTTTTAGTATGATAATGTCATGTGGCATTAAATATAGTTTTTTATTAGATAATTAGATAATATGCATATTCGAAGGGCATGTTTAATCATTTTACACATTTTTTTAAGATTACAAGTCTTTAAAGCTTTTTGTACAACCATCAAATGCACAAAACAAAGAAAAACAAAAGGCTTAAACTATTGGCACACTGTTGTTAGTTATTTGCACACTTATGTTTTATATACGCTGCGTATAGAGCTATATGTAGCGTATATAACCCATCAGATTATGATTTGTGAATTTGGTGTTTGGGTGTTATAAATTCTCATCTGGTTCGAATATTAGATCGTTTAAAATGTTATACTATTAAAATCTTTTAAAAAACTCTGGTACGGTTCGAATATATTATACCGTTATCGTTTAAATTAAAATATTATACCAAGTCTGGGTGCGTTTCGAATATTATACAGTTTAAAATACTATACCATTAAATATTTTGAAATACTCGGGTACGCTTTGAATATATTATACCGTTTCAACGCTTTACCGTTTAAATTAAAATATTATAACAAGTCTGGGTGCGGTTCGAATACCATAACCTTTAAAATACTACACCGTTAAATATTTTGAAATACTCGGGTACGACTCGAATATATTATACTGTTTCAATACTTTACCGTTTAAATTAAAACATTATAAAAACTCTGGGTGCGGTTCGAATACCATAACGTTTAAAATGCTATACCGTTAAGTATTTTGAAATACTTGTGACAACTGACACTTTTTCATGTAATTCCTTACAATGTGAACAGTAATTTGTAATTTATGGTTGTGCATGTTAAACTTATGATATGATTGATTTCATGCCTCACTTTCAAAAGGGCTCACAAATACTTTGCATGATGCATGCTACTTATCATTGTTAAATGCAACTCGAAACAGTTCAATTAGTGCACAGACGAAACTAGCACACTTATTAGATAAACTAGTAGTACTGACAGGAGTTCAGTACTCAGACAGACATCATGTTAGGACACAGATTGAGGCTCAGAACCAACGTTTATACTAGAACTCCATGTAGGAAAGTAAGGGTTATGAAACTGCCTTCCGAGTGACGAATAAACACTGAAAAGTACCCGGAACACACTCTAAATGCAAAATTCTGCAAAAATCAGCAAATAAACATCAAAATATTGTACAGAAATAAGGTTTATATGTCCAGAATAACTTGTAAAGTGTCGGGAATGAAAACTGTCATAAAAAGTATCTCATAACTCACTAAACTGCGCAATTTAACACCTTAACGAACCAATAACCGAATGAACAACCGGACACTACCCGAAACACCAAAATTAAACTAGAAGCATTATTTTAATCTTATAAGACTAGTTTTTTTGGGTAAAGGGTTACCCCGGTGATTCTATATATTCACAACCAAAACAAAACAAGTAGTGTAGAGAACCTACACTAGTTCAAACATGAGACATGACTCATGAATGTAAACCAAGCGACACAAAGAAACAACCAAAAATACAAACCACCTAGACAACCATCTAGCACAAAACGAAAGCCAACAGAACTAAAACAAATTAGCCACCATCGTCACTGATGTTGTTGCCGCATATCTTCCACTCCGCCAGAAGCCTTTGCACATTAGGAGTGTTCCTTAGCTTTGCTCCCCTAAGCTTATATCGAACCGTATCAAGAATAACTTTGCTTATCACTTCCGGAGGTCTCAGTTGATTCTTGAAAATTCTAGCATTTCGCTCCTGCCAGATAACATAAGCAGTAGCCGCAACCAGAAGACGAGCAACATAGTTAGCCGCAGACTTCGACCGAGCACGAGGAATTAACCAATCAACAATATCTGTCCACTTTGGATGGACAGACTCCATACCACCCTTCTGTCTGACCGAAAACCACACTTGAGAAGAGAATTTGCACTCAAAAAATAAGTGACTATGGGAGTCATTATTCGCATAGCATAATAAGCAGCACATCATGTTCATATTCTTCCTTCGAGCTAAGTCCCATTTCAAAATTTTATCCTGAGTCAGTAATTTACCTCTCATAATCAACCACATCAGGAAAGCATGCCTTGGAATACATTGCGCAAACCAAACAATATTACTCCACTCCACCTCCGGCTCTCTATACCGAATCGAATGCCATACACCCGAAGCTGTAAGATCATGAAAGTTATCCCCGTCTCTCCACAGTATCCTGTCACGCTTATTCGGATCAGTATGGATGTTATCTAGCTGATTTAGGACCGGAAATAAATCCCTCCAGGCAACCGGCAAGGACCATACTCCATTAGCTTGAATATTAGCAACTTTATCATCCAAACGAAAGCCCGCATTGGTAATAACACGCGGCGTCAGAAAATTACCCAACGGCCCTATGTTACACCAATAGTCATACCAAGCTGAAATTTTCGCCCCATTCCCAACTTCCGACCACATATGGGATCTTAATATCGGCCGCATTTGTAATAGATTCCTCCAAGACCAAGAGCAGTTCGACGGCATCTGACAAACCCAGAAATTTTTACCTTTCAATCGGTTGTCATGGACCCAGTCAACCCACAACGAATTTCATCTGGCGAGGATACTTCCTATGTGAGATGACATAAGAGCTAAATTCATGTCCCCAATTCGTCTAATTCCCAACCCACCTTCAAATTTCGGAATACAAACAGATCTCCAAGAGACTTTGGCCTTACCTCTATGAAACAAGCCATCTTGCGACCATAAAAAGTTACGCATTCTAGCTTCCAATTCATTAATCACTCGGCTCGGGAGAACAAAAACAGAAGCCCAATAGATATGCATAGACGACAAAACAGAGATAACCAACTGCAGTCTACCAGCAAATGAAAGAAGTTTATTCCTCCAATGCATGATACGCTTGTCAAGATTTTCCACAAGAATTCTACATTCTTTGTACATGAGCCGCGAACAGAGAAGAGGTACCCCCAAATATCTCACAGGTAATGTACCCTCCACAAAAGGCATAACATTTAAAATATGATTTTTAATAAGATTGGGCACATTACAAAAGAAAACCGTGCTCTTATGCAAATTAGGAACCAACCCCGACAACTTTGTGAATTTCGAAAGAGAGCTCATAATACATTTTGCTGAATTTACATCACCTCTAGCGAAAAGGAAAAGGTCATCCGCAAAGCTAAGATTTACAATTTGTTACCGCTCACATTTATTGTGAAATCTAAAAGAAGAGTCAATCCGAATCGTCTCATGCAAGATGGATGTCAAAACCTCCATAACCAAAGTAAAAAGATACGGTGACATCGGATCCCCTTGTCTAAGCCCCCGGTTACCCTTAAAGAAACCATGAACGTTTCCATTAACACAAACCGAGTACGTGGGAGAAGAAACGCAAATCATAATCCAATCAACCATTTTATCATTAAAACCAAACCCAATCAAAGCACTGCGAAGAAATCTCCAATCCACAGTGTCATAGGCTTTCTGAATATCAACTTTGAATGCACACCTAGGAGGACCAACATTCCTATGATAATTGTGCATCAGCTCTTGGGTCAAGAGAATATTGTCTGAAATTTTCCTACCTGGCACAAAAGCAGACTGGTTAACACTAACTATCTCATTAAGCCCCCCTTTAATCATGTCCGCTACAATCTTACTAATGCACTTGTAGAGCACATTGCAACAAGCAATAGGCCGATAATCCGTGACCGCCAGAGGAGTGTGAGTTTTGGGAACAAGAACAACAAGCGTGTGATTTAACTCACGCAACAACTTGCCAGATCCGAAAAAATCAATAATTGCATTAGATATATCATTCCCAACAATCGGCCAAGCATTCTTGAAAAATGCCGACGTAAACCCATCAGGGCCGGGCGCTTTGTCAATACCAATAGAAAACATAGCAGATTTAACCTCTTCCTGTGTAACCGGTCTAACCATATGAGCAGCCGTACTAGGATTCAAAACCTTTGTGAATAAATCCGGAGCTGGACTAAGAGATATAACTCCTTGACAACCCAAGAAATTTTCATAGTGACGAACAAAGGCTTGAGGAACATTAGCATTTTCATGGACAACACCTTCAGAATCTGTAATAATATCAATACGGCTATAATGATTTCTAACCTTCAAAGACGAGTGGAAATAAGCTGAATTCATATCCCCAGCTGCCAACCAAGCGACTTTGGATTTTTGCTTAAGAAAACGCTCTTCATCCAAAGCAAATTCCTGATAATCACGATTCAAAATAGCTTCTTCAGTCCGTAAGTCCGGATTTAACAGGTCCAGATCAATGCGTTTCTGAATACAATCAAGCCTATCACGCAGCGTTTCCACTTTGTTATGCAGATTACCTTGTTTAAATAAAAGAACTCTGATAGGCCTTTTTAACATACGCAACCGTTTAACAACTTGAAACTGGAAAACACCATCCACTCTAGTCTCCCACGTCTTTTTGACTATCTCCATAAATTCAGGTTTGTGCACCAAAAAATTAGCAAATTTAAAGGACCTAGGTTTCAACTTACCTGCTTCAGGAATTTTAAGAATACAAGGGCAGTGATCCGAAATCCTATATGGGTGAAACAAAGCAAAAGAACTCGGAAAAGCCGTGACAAACGGGGTATTTCCTAGCACTCGATCAATCTTTTTCAGAAGCCCAACACCCTCCTTCGGCTTTTAACTCCATGTATAATGAAGGCCGGACTTATTAATATCAAACATCTCCAAAGTATCAACACACGCCTGAAATTCTTTCATACCCGTGGACATAGAAGAAGAGCCCATGGAATTATCCTCCAGGTTTAAAGCCGAATTAAAATCACCCATAATACACCAAGGACTATTATCAACAAGCACTTTATGCAAGGTTAACTGGTGCCATAACTCTCTACGATTAACATAATAATTATCAGCATACACTATAGAGCAGAACACAATCCTCCTATCCAACTTGAAACACAGCTGGAGATGCATAACCTGAGACGACTGAAATAGAACCATAACATCAAAAATAGTTGGGTTCCAGCCAACGATAATTCTGGTCCCTTTGTCACAGCAAGCACCATTGGAAGTCCAATCCCACGCCCGGAAAACAGTCTTACATACTTTACCCAGTTTATCAATAGCAACATGTGATTCTAAAATAGCACATAAGCTTAAGTTCGATTCCTTAACAAACTGACGAACCTCCATTTGCTTCAGAGGGCGGTTCAACCCCCTAATGTTCCAAGAAGCAAGACTAACCATTAGAACCAACTGTAGAAGGAGTGCTTGCCCCTTGTTTGTCATTCGGTTTCTTTGAGCCTTGTAGAATAAATTCATCCATTTCGTTATACACCTCCACTACCTCCTCATTATCCGATTCCTCATAGCCATCCCCCGATTGTTTTTTAACCTCCGGACCATTCACTTCAGCATCGTTCAAAACAGCAAAAGGATTTTTAGACACAATACCACTTGACGACGCAGCTTTATTCAACTCCCCTTTCGGTTTTGCCGTCACCGGCCTATATTCGAACTTTGTCTTTTGAATATTAACTTGGAACCCCTGCTTTCGGGCAGCCTTCTTACTTGAAACCCCTTGATACCCATCCTCATCAAAGACCGGATACTTCTTCGCATAACGATTCTCTTGCACAGGCCGTTTATCTTTCTGATCCACACTTTTTGAATGGACAGACTTCTTTGGAAGTTTAGGACATGTTTCAACTGAGTGGCCAAAAACACAACATTTAGAACACCTATGTGGGTACCATTCATACTCAACGTACATAGTTTCTTTGACAAAACCCTCCCCCTCAGGTTCAGGAATGGCCAAAGTAATTTCTTCACGCAAATCCTTCTCAGCAGAGACCTCAATTAAAGCTCTAGCATAACTACTGCGGCCCCACATGTCCATACACATCGACGTAGTGTACGAATCCAGAAGTTTCGCATCCCCAATTGTTGTAGCAATCATACTTAATCCATCTTCTGTGTAAGCTGCAATGGGAATATCGTGAATTTTAACCCAGACTTGAACCTTTTTAACCTCCTTTTTCTCCAGCTTGACTGTGGGATTCCAAATACAAAGAAACAACGGTTGAGAACGAATAATCCACGGGCCTTCTTTCAAAGCATCCAACATTCCAGCTTCATTAGAAAACTTAAAAAAGAAAAATCCATTTGCATTCATCATGGATTTTTGTAAACCAAATTTCTTCCAATTATTCCGAACAAAATACTCCACAACCGGGAACGCCACACGATCTCCTAAAAAATATCCATACAAAGTATTAGCTAATTTGTCTTGCACAGCTCGAACAGACTCCCGCGGTTAAACAACATCACATCCGTCATGCATAACAGGACTTGCAAGAGTTCTAAAGTTAACTTTCCTGGACCCAGTAGCCTTAACCGATTCAGCATATGACAGCGTTTTTGAGGGTTCACCTTGAACAGGATGAAACTCCCGCGAGTTCAAACTAGATATACCACCATCATCACCAAATACTTCATCAACCACCTGATTGTCTTCTACTCCAACATTCTTGGATTCCATCTTTTCCAAAGTAACAGGTACCGTAAACTTAGTGAGTTCATCAATAACATTAATCGGCTTTGGCTCATTGATTACAATACCCCTCCTCGGAAGTACTGTGTTGCCGTCAATATAAACAACTCGACTGGCAATACCCTTAATCGGCAATGGCGGCTTCCCACGATCACCTTGGTTATTCTCCACAGCTTTCTTACGTTCATCCATACTAAATAAGACAACTCTCTATGAACAAAACAATCTCAGCAAACCATGCACGAAGACAACCCAGCAAGACCAGAAACTCAACGAAACGAAATAAAGAAAAAACCCTAACCTAGCAGAACCCTACCCCATGAATCTGTCGAAATCATATAGAGGAATCAGTATGTTAAGATTAAACAAACCCTCTCCACTATACAATCAGATTAAAACATGGAAACTAGGGCGGCGACTAGAGAAACTCAAAGAAAACCCTAATTTAACTCAATCCCTTTGCTAACTAGTTCGAATTGTAAGTATTGATGAAACACTCCAATAATCAGACTGTTATACAAAGATCATGAAGAAAATCGAAGGTTACAGGAAGAAACGAGATCGCCATGCTAGAGAGAGAATTAGGGTTTTTTTTGGCCTCCACTATACTTTTATAAGACTAGTTGTTAACAATGAACACCATATTACACATCAAAACCACTAATATCATTAAACCCCTAACCAAATCACTTAAATCCTAACTAATATCTAACTTAACATTTGAAATCCAACTAGTTACCCCCCCCCCCCCCCCCCATTTCAAAAACCGACCCAAGGGCCCCACTCCACCATTTTTTGAATATAATATTGAGTGTGTTGCAAAGATATTAAACATTAGGACCTTTGTATAATCTTATGTTGGAGGATAAGAGCACAAGACTCATTAGTCTTCACCACACTTTCTCTTCATCAAATTTCAAACAAACAAACCTCCTCTCCCACCTCCATACCTATGGCCCAAACCTCTTCACTCTCATCTCCATTTTTCTTCATCTTTCAACATAATCCAAGCATATTCTAAGGTGTAACAAGGCTACTTGAGAAGGATTCAAGCTTCGGAAGTGGAAGGACCACCTTAAAGAGCTATTAACCACCACATTTCTTCTTCATCTTTCATCTTGTTCATCCCTAGCCTTTGTGCTAGTAGTAAGTCTTCTTGATTATGATTTTACACCTTGTTTTAGTGGTTAAAGTAGACATGTAACTAAAAATCTAAAGATCACACCAAAACAAGAAGATGAACATAAGAATAAAACTCAAAATCAAAAAGACCTAAGTTGTTTAGTGTATGTGATGAACTTGTTTGTTGATTTCTTGAGTGTATGGTGTAGATCACCACATAAAAGCTTGCTAGATGATGATTTAAAACATGATCTAGCAAGTATGAGGATGGATCTTGAAAGATCCATGTTAATCATCCTTTATGTTAAGTATTAACTTGAAAATAAACTTGATTTTGTGAATAATGATGATTCCTACAAGTTATAAGTTGTAAAAGTGAAAGATTTCAAAGATAAAAGTTTCAAGAAAAACAAAGTTTACTTCAAGATTTACATAATTTGGTTTTCAGGTGTAAGACCCTTAGTCAATTTATACGATTTTTATTTAAATTTTGACTGTAATAGTGTATTTACGGTTAAACATACACTTAATAATACGAGTTTGTTAAAACATTTTAAAGATAAAACATTTCAACATAACATATATAAATTCGTCGTTTAAAAGTGACGACAAAACGTAATCGTGGAAGCTTGAGTCTTTATCGTGTTCGGTTCATTAACGAGCTTGATCGTCCTCCGGTACTTTATTGTATACCTACATTTCATAAAACACGAAATGTTTTAGTTATATTGACATTTAAAACTAGTTTAGACAAGTTCGTAATGTCAAACAATGAAACAGCAACAAAATGCAGCAATTTACGCGACGGGATTAGAATTTACTGTCGCGTGGCGCAACAAGTGTCGCGGGCCGCGACCACGATATGCTTAGGCTGTCGCGTGACGCGAGCCCATGATTTCGACAGAATGGTTCTTAATTGCAGCTGCATATTTCCAGCCAACCAATTTTTCACGGAAACGAACATAACTTGCTCATTTTTTATCTGTTTTACGTCACGCTTCTTCCTGCGTGATCGTCATTTGATTCTCCATCACTTGGAGTTAACATCCGACATCCGAATTAACAAAATTTTAAACTTTTAAGCCTTCGGCTTAAAATGTAGTTACAAACTTTTGACCCGTTCATGTATTAATCAAACAAACATGTTTGTTTGATCTCAATCTCTCATAAACCTTATAGATTCATTGTTATCTATCTTACTAGATTCAAATCCCGGGTTTATATACATTCTTAGACCCGTTTTTACTTAAATGCTTATTTTGACCCGTTAAGGGTATTTAAGCACTTTTAAGCATAAAATTTCGCTCATTCATTTCTAGCATCTTATTTTGACCAGTTATTCCAAGTTTTACCCCTCGGATTCTCTTTTTACGGCAAAGACTCATATAGAGTCATTTGAACCAAAGATTCACACCTTTCGCTTTTTATACTTATTCTAAGTATTTATTTGATTATAAGACTCGTTTCCAAACAACCTTTAAGGGTCGTTTGCTCAATTTAGCTTACAAGGGTGTTTTGGTCAATTTTAGCCTTTCATTTACGATGAATGACTTTTAAAAGCATGTTTGACCCAAAATCCCTCTTTTTAGCTATGATTTGGTTTGAAAAGTCATTATGTTTTCAAAACACAATGACCATCATTTGAAACATTCGGTTTAACTATTAAAGTAACCAAATATATATTTTTTACTTCATTTAACTCTCATTGAACCTTACGTTCTAAATGAGTAGTTAACCTATTACACATACCTGGCTCGGATCAATATATTGACCCGTTTTAATACCTTGCTTTAATAATCGCTACTTAATAGCGATGCAATTATCCTTCCTCTATTCACTCCTGTGAATATAAGACTCGACAATATTCATTAGTCGATATTTTCAAATGGTGATATCTTCACCATTTGACCCGTTTGGTCTAAATGACCGTTTATTTTTGCGAGATAATATTTATTACCATCTCCTCTACATGACTCGCTCCGATTTACACCGTACGGTCATTTTACTTATAACACATTTCTTAACTCTTTTGACCCCTTTATGGCTTACGCCATAAAGTGTCTTTCAAAAACTAACGGTTATCGTCAACGAGTGACTGAATTACCGTTTTACCCTTATTATTTGTATTGGTTTACCTTATATGGTAATCATTCAAAACTCGCTATCTATTAGTCACTGCATGACTAAATAATCATATTAGTTCTTTTTAACCATTAAACATGGTTTATCATTATTGTCTTTTGTTCTGAACCGCACATGTCTTGTCGGAACATCATAATTCAAACAAGACTTTATATTATTCATAACCTATAAAACCAATAGGTATTAAATAAATAGAGTGTAAGCTTTTTTAAAACTTTTTCCATTAAAGTCGAGACTTTTTATTAAAAGTAAAATGTCATTTTAGTCCATGTGGTTTGGGCAGATTTGTCCAAAGGTTTCATTTATAGCATGTGGGTCCAAAAAGTTTTCAACGTTTCTATTTTAGTCCAACTAACTTAACTCCATCCATTATCATCAGTTAATCAAAGGCATTTTTGTCAACTTTATTTCTAGAGACATGCACTGAAAAATGATTTTTTTTTATTTGAATAGTTTCTATCAATTTTTATAAACAAAAGCGCTGAAAAAATAAACTAAAAAAATTAATTTTTAACATGTTAAGTTAATTTTATAAGATATATTTTTTAACTATTTTTTAAACATTTTTTTATATTTTTTAGTTTTTTAATTTATTTATTAAAAAAGTTTCTACATATATTTATAAGGAAAAGTGCCGAAAAAGAATTAGAAAAAGTTGATTTTTAACATGTTAAGTTGATTTTTAACATGTTAAGTTGAATTTTTAAGAGTGTTTCCCAGTTCCCCACTTTTTTAGTGTTCCCCAATGAACCCTCCTCTAAGCAATTTGGTTATAATTCAATTCGTGACGATCAAAAGTAGAAAGTTCATATTCTTCTGTCATTGATAAGCAATTTGTTTGACAATACTCAACGCAATTACCACAAAAATTTTAGTAACTATGAATGGACAAGTTCTGACTTTACATATGATGATACTGATTGGCAATATAGTTCTCCTTAATGGAAAACAAAAATGTAATAAACTAAAAGAAAGTGAAAATTCTTTAAAAATAGATAAAGATATAATAGAAATACAGAAGACAATTATATTTTATGGAGATAAAATAATATTTAGATTAGATTAGATTTTATATATATATATATATATATATATATATATATATATAGGGGACCGCTAAAATGAGAACCACCTCGAGTTGTAAGAACCGTGAGAACTACACCGTACGGGGCGAGGTGGACCAAAATTTTTTTTCATAAACGTAGATGCGTGTATTATAAACACATCTGTAAAAAAAATTCAAAAAAAAATGTCGTGTGTGTAGTTTTGAGCACCACAAGTTTGTGTTTACGGGTACCGTAAATCCTACCGGAAAATTTACGGTACCCGTAAACACACACTTGTGGTGCTCAAAAACTTTTTTTTTTGAATTTTTTTTACAAATGTGTTTATAATACACGCATCTACGTTTGTGAAAAAAAAATTTGGTCCACCTCGCCCCGTACGGTGTAGTTCTCACGGTTCTTACAACTCGAGGTGGTTCTCATTTTAGCGTGATTCTATATATATATAGGGTGGGTTCATGCGAAAACCTTTATTAAACATTTTAATGATTTTGTCAAGAACCAATTTTACGCTTGTTGTTGATTATTAGTTTGTTAAGTCATGCATATCTACATATCATTTTTTTGGGTAAAGGGTTTACCCCGGTGATTTTATAAATTACCAAAATAAAACAAGTAGGAAGCTGAAATACTCCCTAGTTCTCTTAGAGGCATACCACTAAGAGTACAACACAGACAACTAAAAACAACCAATTACATCAAAAAAAACATAAACTGGTCTTCACTCTTCATTTAAGAAGTCTTCTTTATCCATCTTCCACTCCTCCAAAAATCGCTTAACATTAGAATTCTGCTTATACTTGAAGGAAATCAATTTTGCTCGCACATTGCTGATAATACCATCGGCAATTTGTTCCGGTGGTCTCAACCTGTTGCTGAAAAATCTCGTGTTCCTTTCGCTCCAAATAGCATACGCCGCTGCTGCCACAACCAATCTACTTGCAACCGCATCTACCGATTTCGAACTAGCTGTACAAACGAGCCTAGCAAGAATATCCTCCCATGCTTCAGTAACCGAATCCATGCCAATTTTACTCCTCACTTTGCCCCACACTACTTTCGAGTAAGAGCAGCCGAAAAACAAGTGGTCATGAGTTTCTAAATCTGCATAACATAAAAGACAACACATCTGATTCATCGAGCCCGTGACTGTATGATTCCATCGTAAAATCCTGTCCTGAGTCCAAAGCTTCTTTTTTAAAATGAGCCAACACACAAAAGCATGCTTAGGAATATTGAATGACGACCAGATGATTGACGACCAAACCGTTCGCTGGTCAGGAACTCTAATCGTTTCCCAAACCTCCTTAGACGAAAAAGGGACTAGCTTGCCATTCATATCCATCCACATTGTGTATGCTAGTAATAATGATCAAGAAAGGAAGGATTTGTGGGAATCGTTGAAGGTGCATAAACAGGTGGTTCAATCGGAGCCATGGATTATTATGGGGGATTTTAATGTGGTCCTAACTATGGAAGACAAATGCACGGGTTCGTCAACCGTGAGTGTGGCTATGAGAGAGTTCAATGAATGTGTTAATTATCTTCAAGTGTTGGATATTCGAGCTCATGGTATGCAATATACGTGGAATCAACGGCCAAAGGATGGGGTTGGAATTCGGAGAAAACTCGACAGAATTATGGGAAATATTAGTTTTGTGGATAAGTTTGTGGATGCATATGCGGTTTTTCTGCCAAATGGTATTTCGGATCATTGCCCTGCTTTATTAAAAATTCTAATGGCGTCTAGAAGTAAACCTAAACCATTCAAATTTACTAATCTCTTGACGTATAAAAAAGAGTTTTTGCAAGTGGTGAGTAATGGTTGGGCCGTAGAGGTGCTGGGAGTTCCTATGTTTCGGGTGGTTAAAAAGCTAAGAAGTCTTAAACATCCTTTTAGAGTGTTGCTGAAACAACAAGGTAATATTCATAAGAGGGTAATTGACTTGAAAGCGGAGCTGGATAAATTACAGGAAAATTTAGACGCTGACCCATTTAATACGAGCATCAAAACAGCCGAATCAGTTTGTGTTAAGAAGTACTTGGAGGCTACTATGGATGAGGAGAGGTTCTTGAAACATAAAGCGAAACAAAAATGGCTTGAAGCTGGTGACTTAAATACCGCGTATTTTCATAATGTTTTGAAATGTCGAAACCATATTAACAAAATTAATGTCATCAAAGACAGGGATGGAAATACGTATGAAGGTGATGAAGTTTCTACGGCTTTGGTTAATCATTTTCGAGATTTCTTGGGCTCGGATGGGGGTATGGTTAGTCGAGTTAATCATGATATTTTCTCGGTTACTCTTAACCCTACTGTGGCGGATTCGATGTGTAGGCCAGTGTCCGCGGAAGAAGTTAAAGAAGCTATTTTTTCTATTAATGAAAATAAGGCTCCGGGTCCTGATGGGTATACGTCAGAGTTTTTTAAAAAGGCTTGGAATATTGTTGGAACTGAGGTAACGGCTGCTATAATTGATTTCTTTGAATCGGGTAGACTGCTTCAGGAGATCAACCACACTTTTCTTGCGCTAATCCCAAAAGTTTCTACTCCGGGAGTAGTCACAGACTACAGACCTATATCGTGTTGTAATGTGGTGTACAAGGGTATTAGTAAAATTATAACTTCTAGGATTCTTGAAGGTTTAAAAGATCTTATAAGTGAAAACCAGTCAGCGTTTGTGCCAGGCAGGAGGATATCGGATAATATAATGTTGACTCAAGAGTTAATGCATAATTATCATCGCCAAAAGGGTCCCCCTAGATGTGCCATGAAGGTGGATATCCAAAAAGCGTATGATACGGTAGATTGGAGATTTTTACGTGATGTTTTGCATGGGTTTGGATTCCGTCCGATGTTTATAGCTTGGATCATGGAATGTGTCACCTCCACTTCGTTTTCTCTTAGTGTGAATGGTAACATACACAGGTATTTTAAAGGAAAGAGAGGCTTGCGTCAAGGTGATCCTATGTCTCCTTACTTGTTCACAATGGTAATGGAGATTTTAACTCTCATTCTCAATAAAAATGCTGAATTGGATTCTTCTTTTCGGTTTCATCATAAGTGTCAGAAACAAATGATTATCAATATATGTTTTGCTGATGACCTGATATTATTTGCGAGGGGTGATGAGGGATCGGTAAAGGTTATTATGCGATCGTTAAAAGAGTTTGAAGAGATATCGGGTCTTGTTCCTAGTAATGAGAAAAGTTCCATATTTTTTTGTAATGTTCATTCTTCGGCTAGGAATAGGATTGCTGATTTGGTTCCGTTTATGGAGGGGAGACTTCCTATTAAGTATTTGGGGGTTCCATTGCTTGCGTCGAGATTGCTGGTCAAGGATTGCAAAGTGTTAGTAGAGCGGGTTTCAAAACGTATTAATGATTGGAAAAACAGATTTCTTTCATTTGCAGGTAGGCTCCAGCTGGTTATTTCTGTGCTCTCGTCAATACATGTGTATTGGGCTTCTGTCTTTATCTTGCCGGTAAGTATCATCAAAGAGCTGGAGTGTAAAATGAAATGCTTTTTGTGGGGATATAATAAGGGTTCAAAGAGTAGAGCTAAAGTGGCATGGAAGGATGTGTGTCTTCCAAAAGTGGAAGGGGGTTTGGGTATTCGCCGGATATCGGATGTCAATAAGTCTTTAATGGCTTATCACATCTACAGTATTTTGTCCGAGAGGAAGTCCTTGTGGACCACTTGGATCGAATTACATAGGCTTCGGGGAAGAAGTATTTGGGATGTTCCGGTTCAAGCCAATACGCCATGGGGATGGAAAAGATTAATGAAGTGTAGAGATATTTTTCGAGAGCATCTATGGAGTAAGGTTGGTAATGGTCTTAGCACGTTCCTTTGGTTCGATAAATGGTCGGCTGAGTGTCCGTTACGAAATGTTATAACGCCGCGTCAAATGGCTAGATATGGCTTTAATATAAAGTCGCAAGTGGCGGATGCAATTAATAATGGCAGGTGGGTTTGGCCTGAAGCGTGGAGGGACGAGTACCCGATTTTATTTAACCTACGGCCTCTTAGCTTGAATACTATGCATATCTACATATCATCTAAACAACAAAATAAACAACCAAACAAGCACATCATTCATAACAATAGGTGCATAACCATAGCCAACTATTTTGACAACACTTGTTAGCCGAAACAAGTGTGCCAAAAGGTCCTTCCTAAGGGGTGAAAAATGACACAAGTAATGTGTTGATTAACTCCCACTTAATCCCGCATCCAAATGCTTCAAGTCTCCTTCTTGTGTTGTGATTTCTCCACCTTCTTTGAGCTTCCAAAAGTCTTTTATATTCAGCTCCAAACTCTTTTGGACTTCAAAAATGTATTTTGGTTATCGGGTTAAAATCCCGTTGAGAACGATGAAGTTCTTTGGACCGAATATTATGGTCCAAACCAAAACCGCATTTTTGTGTGCATCTTCTTTTACAAAATATATCCTAATACATTTTTTCTAGTAAAATAAAATGCACCTAATCTATTTATTTTACATACCAAATGAAAATAAATAAATTACATATCTTCTAATGGAAGAACAAAATAATAATTATTACAACCCATTGAAATAATAAATAACAACACAATCATTCAACACAAGGTCATGGCTAGGTCATATGCACCAAAATATATATCCAAATATATATATATATTAATTTCAAGAAGTCTAAAAAAATGATTCCCTTTTATAAACATTTTCGGCTATGTTCAAAAAACCGAAAAGGTAAGTTTTGTCCAAACAAACAAATCATCCATATGACATAATTTTTCAAGATACTTTTATGCATGTATTAAAATAATCTTGAAAAACAAAAGGATAACCATATATAAAATTTCGGCCATAGAGTTTTAACCAAACCCGAAACCCGAAAATTTCATATCGTATGAAGCATGCACTCATATAAGCGGCTCTGATACCACTGTTGGGTTTTTGTCATGTTTATCAAAGTAATTTCATCCTTATGAAATAAAAACGCAGCGGAAATTTAATTTTAAAACATGTTACTTTTAAGATATAAATTTCATTTATAAGTAAAATCCCAAAACCCGGATCCATATATGAAGATGCATATTATCAAACACAACCATAGGATGTTTAGAAAACTACCTTCTTGGAGTACAAGGATGATGAAACGGATGATGCTTCTTGAAATGGTTGTCCTCAAGAGTAGAAGACCTCAAGCTTGTATACCCCAAGCTTCCAACAAACGCCACAAGTTTAGCTAGGATTTTTAACACTAAAGATCAAAAACCGAACACTTGAGAAATGCTTATGATGACCGAAAATTAGAGAGCTATTTCTCTAGTTCTTGCAAGTTCTTGTATTTGTCATCTAAGTATTTATAGAACCATGAGAGAGAATTGCCACCCACCTTGACCAATCATGTGCCAACTTACACATGCAAGTGCATGAAACCCCATTGGACCAAAATGGTCTTGGTTAGACCACCCAATCAAATCTTCTCTAACTTATGACAATTGCATGTCTTGTGATTGGAAATAAAAGTTTGGGAAGAACACCAAGGGGGGGGGGGGGCGGCCTAGCTTTATTTTATAAAAAAATCTTTTATAAAATTTAAGTCTTGGTTTATATATATATTTATAACTTTTATAAATATAACACTACATATATGCATGACTTTATACAATCTTTTAAAATGTTATTTAACCCATTAAATAACAAAATAAAATATTCTCTCCAAATAAATTATCCATATAATTTATTGGTTTCTCAAGTGTAATTATTTAGAAAACCAATTTCTAAATATTATAAGTGTTAGTATTTATTTGTTTGATCATATCACAAATAAATATTATAAGTGTTTGTCTAGCTTGTTATTGGGTATGACTCGACTTAGATCATAACGTACTAGCCACATCAATTTAATATGTGTCTTGGGCATACAGAGTCCAACAATCTCCCACTTGCACAAGATACATAGAAGATTGATGCAAGTAGTAAATGACGCCTAACTACGGTTTACTACCCCCATTACGTATGACTATATTTGCCATTCAATAACATCATCCCTTTCAAGTCCCTTACTTGAACATGATTTAGGTGAATCTATCATTTATCCTTTCGTTACAGATGTCATGTTAAATCCAGAGACATAGAGTGATCACTCTCTGTTGATTCAACTTTAGCAGGCCTTAGACATCTTACTCTCAACGAATAAGAGGAACAAATCCCTTCTTGACTACATACGTCTCTCACAATCACCTTGTATCACACCTGAGCTTAGCCTTATGTACTGTCATATTACTAACAGCGAAGAAATAAGTCAAGGCATAATATTTGGTGAATATCAAGACCCAATATGTATCTCAGGTCAGAGGATACTATGATATTCGCCTTAACTCAAAATTTACTTATGATCAATCACAAATGATTCCATGCAGTAATATTTGAGAGCGAGTCAGTCCAATATTTGTATCCCACAAATATCTATGAACTTTGGCAGCAACACTTTGCTCTATATTCATACCTAATGAATATCCACCAATCCAAGTTCATAATAGTCTTACATTCATATTTGTTCCCACAAGTATGATCGACTACGGACATTTAGAATAAGCAACTTATTCATGGATTTAAACATGCTAAAATGGAACATAACTCAACATACCATAAAGAGTTATAATAACAATTGTTCCAATATCCAAATACAAAATAGATCAAATCCAATCACTAGAATATCGAAGTCCTAAGGCACAAGTATGACCCTTTCATGCTTTGCCCGTTCAAGAAGCTTCGTGAGTGGATCCGCGATATTTTGATCAGTGTGAACTTTGCGAATACATATTTTTCCCTTTTTCAACTTCATCCCTTATGTAGTTGAAACTCCGCTCAATGTGCCCAGTCTTTTGATGTGCACGAGGTTCCTTGATTTGAGCAATCGCACCATCGTTATCACAAAGATCTCTAGGGTCCTGAATGGTATGGACTACCCTTAGATCGGCAATAATTCAAGTGGTAGATCCATATGAATTATCTTGATCAATGAAGCGGCGATGTATTCTGATTCTGTAGTGGATAATGCTACCCTAATTGTGATCGAGAACCATCTCGATCAGTTTGGAAACTCGTATCCATGTAACCCTTTACAACGAATTCTGAAACTCGCATCCCTGTAACCTTTTAACTACGAGTTCTTCTTCACCAGATCCATATATTAGAAATATATCCTTAGTCCTTCTAAGGTATTTCAATATACTTTTAACAGTCACCCCATGACGTTACTTGGATTTCGCTGGTATTTTTTATTGTCATGCTTAAAGCGCATGACATGTCCGGTCTAGTGCATATCATTACATATATAATGAATCCTATAGCTAATGCTTATGGGATTCCTTTCATTCTTTCCTGCTCATCCTTTGAGCTTGGACATTGAAACGCTTTCAATATTGTCCCCTTTTTGAACAGGTACTTAACCTTTCATAAAGTTCTATATCTTGAACCTTTTCAAGATTTTGTCAATGTATGCACTTTGGTATAAACCTATCAAGCGACTTGATCTATCCCTATAGATCTTTATTCCTAAAATATAGGCGGCTTCTCCAAGATCCTTAATGGAAAAACAACTTCCAAGCCAGGTTTTTACACCTTCCATGGTTGGAATGTCATTTCCAAATAGTAGAATGTCATCGACATACAGTAGTAAGAAAGTAATAATGCTCCCACTAGCCTTCTTATACACACAAGCTTCATCGCCGTTCTTGATGAATCCAAAATTCTTAATTTCTTCATCAAAACGGAGATTCCAACTTCTAGATGCTTGTTTCAATCCATAGATTGATTTCTTTAACTTGCATACTTTGTCAGGATGCTTTGGATCGACAAAACCTTCAGGCTGAACCATATAGACATCTTCATCAAGATATCCATTGAGAAAAGCCGTTTTGACATCCAATTGCCAGATCTCATAGTCATAATATGCAGCTATGGCAAATAATATCCTGATTGACTTTAGCATCGCCACAGGCGAGAAGGTCTCATCATAATCAATCACTTGAGTTTGAGTGAAACCTTTTGCTACAAGTCTCGCTTTGTAAGTATCCAAGTTACCATGCATATCTGTTTTCTTCTTGAAAACCCACTTACTTCCAACTACTTTGGAGTTGAGTGGTGGCACAACCAATTCCCAAACTTGGTTGTCATACATGGATTGCATCTCTATGTTCATGGCTTCAAGCCATTTGTCACAATCGGATTTTGACATTGCATCATGGTATGTGGTTGGTTCATCTGAATCTACCACGTAGCATCCATCCATGAAAAATCCATATCTTTCAGGTGGATTACTAATTCTACCAGATCTGCGAACATTTTGTGTGTTCTGATCAACCTCTTGATCGTTTTCAACAACCTCTTGTTGAGTGCTAGTATCAACCAAACGTGTATCGTCTTGTGGTTCTTGATCCTCTTCAAGTTCCACTGTTCTGTCACTAGTTCCTTCCATAAGGAACTTAGCTTCCAAGAACTTACCCTTTCGAGCAACAAATACCTTTTGCTCGGTTGGGTCGTAGAAATAATATCCTATATCATCTTTAGGATATCCTACAAAGATACACTTAGTAGATCGGACTTCCAATTTATTTGGAGTGTATTGCTTAACATAAGCTTCACAACCCCAAACCCTTAAGAATGATAATGATGGAGGGTTTCCATGCCATATTTCAAAAGGTGTCTTTTCCACTTTCTTGGTTGGGGCCATATTTAATATACGGACTGCGGAGAGCAAAGCGTAACCCCAAAATGATAGAGGTAATGTGCTTCTAGCCATCATAGATCGAACCATATCTAATAGAGTTCGATTTCTCCTTTCGGACACACCATTGTGTTGTGGTGTTCCAGGTGGAGTAAGTTGTGAGATAATCCCACAACTCCGAAGATGATCTTGAAAAGCACCACTAAGGTACTCACCTCCTCTATCGGTGCGAAGGACTTTGATTGTTTTCTTGAGTTGATTTTCTACTTCACTTTTGAAGTCTTTGAACATTTCAAATGCTTCATCCTTGTGTCTTAGTAAATACACATATCCATAACGACTATAGTCGTCGATAAAGGTAATGAAGTATCTTTCACCATTCCTAGTCATCGGCTTAAAAGGACCACATACATCTGAATGTATGATACCTAGTAAGTCTTTAGCCCTTTCAAAAGTTCCACTAAAGGGTGTCTTGGTCATTTTGCCTTGTAAACAAGATTCGCATACATCAAATGAATTATCTTCATTTGTACTCAGAAGGCCATTTCTCTGAAGTGTATGCATGCGATTCTTGCTTATATGTCCAAGGCGACAATGCCAAAGATAGGAATCACTCAAATCCATTTTGAGTTTCTTGTTGGTTACTTGGTACATTGAGCTATCATATGATGTGTTATCATGATCTAATTCATAAATACCATTTAAAGACATAGCTTTAAAATAAAACACATCATTCATAGAAACATAAATGTCTTGGTTAACAAATTCGAAATTAAAACCACATTGTCTTAAAAGGGAAACTGAAATTATGTTCCTAGTTAAACTAGGAGCATACAAAACATTTTTCAAAATAACTTCCAAACCACTTGGAAGCTCTAAAACGTAGTCTCCTTGAGCTTCGACATCAACCTTTGCTCCGTTGCCCATGAAGAGACTAGCGTCTCCCTTCTTGTAATGTCTATTTCTTTTGAACCCCTGCAACGAATTGCAAATATGAGTTCCACATCCGGTATCTAGTACCCATGTGCTGGAAGAAATAACATTAAGCTCAACATGTATCATAAAGATAGTACCTGAGGTTTGCCCTGCATCCCTCTTGTTTTTCAACTCTTTGAGATAGGTCGGACAATTTCTCTTCCAATGTCCTATCTCACCACATTCAAAACATGGGTCATTCATAGCAACCTTTTGCTTCTTCTCTTTTGGTTTGGCGGGTTCTGCTTTAGCTTTTCCTTTTCCCTTTCCCTTGATGTGTCCCTTTCTTTTAGCATAGTTTGCTTTAGAGTCAGGGTGGGGCCTCTTCTTGTTGCCTCCTTCAGTGATCGCTAGGACGAGTAAAGCCTTTTTTCCCATTCCTGCTTCGGCCGTTTTGAGCATTGCATGAAGCTCACCAATGCTCTTGTCCCATCCATTCATGTTGTAATTCATTACAAAGCTTTCAAATTTCTTTGTTAAAGAGTTGAGGATCAAATCCGTAGCCAACTCTTTAGAGACGGGACAATTTAGCCTTTCGAGGCGATCAATGTGGCTTTTCATCTTAAGGACATAAGATGATACCGATTGGGTTTCCTCCATTCGACGTGCATGAAGCACTCGAACCGTTTCGAAGCGTTCTACCCTTAGGAACATTTCCTAAAATTGGGTAATCATGTCGTATGCTCATGATGTTCAAAACCCTTTTGAATTTCGGGAATCATAATTCCTAACATGAGACAACTTGCATAGTATCCTCAATATACTTAATCCAATCGTTATAGGGATCCTTATCTTCCATAAGATGTTCATTGGGATTAGGATTGTTCAACACATAGGATATCTTTTCTTACTTGAGAACGATTCTTAAGTTTCGATATTAATCCATAAAGTGTTTTGATTGAAACGATCCTTTTAAGGATTGTTTTTAGTGATAGGTTACGGACGGTTTGGGTAATATTGTTAGCGGCCATCTACAAAATTTAACAAGGTTCAATTTTAGTATTTTCAATATTATTATATTTTAATCATTAATACCCTTTTGTGTCTCATAGAAAATTAATAATTAAAATCTAGAATCCAACGTTACATTTAAATATTGGTTAGGTGACCTTTATCCCTCTATTTAAATTAACAAGGTAGTCAACGTTTGACAATTGCAACTCTTTGCAACTTCTAGCCATATGGGATCGGTTAAACATCTTTATGTTTAGTTGGCATGTTTAATCCCATCAACACCTTTGTTCCCCATGCTTCGGTGACCCTAAGTTCATGGTTTCCAAATCAAGTCGTCCAACTTACACACACGTGTGAGTTTATACACATAAATAGTTAGGTGACCTTTATCCCACAAACATGGTAATCCCACCTCGAATATACAAGTTCCTTCAAATGTGGTTAGGTGACCTTTATCCCACAAAAGAGTTCCCAAGTGATTCGAGTGTTGTATAAAAGGATGGTGTTTGACTTGTTTTATAAAAAGGATTTTGAGTTTTCATAATTATAGTTTAGAAAACTTTATGTACCATACATTTGCATGCATTCAAATCCTTGGTACTTTTGTGAAAACAAATTTTCAAGGTTCTTTTTAATAAAACTCATTTTATTATAAAACCATTAATTTTTAATAAAACCTTTATTAAACATTTTAATGATTTTGTCAAGAACCAATTTTACGCTTGTTGTTGATTATTAGTTTGTTAAGTCATGCATATCTACATATCATCTAAACAACAAAATAAACAACCAAACAAGCACATCATTCATAACAATAGGTGCATAACCATAGCCAACTATTTTGACAACACTTGTTAGCCGAAACAAGTGTGCCAAAAGGTCCTTCCTAAGGGGTGAAAAATGACACAAGTAATGTGTTGATTAACTCCCACTTGATCCCGCATCCAAATGCTTCAAGTCTCCTTCTTGTGTTGTGATTTCTCCACCTTCTTTGAGCTTCCAAAAGTCTTTTATATTCAGCTCCAAACTCTTTTGGACTTCAAAAATGTATTTTGGTTATCGGGTTAAAATCCCGTTGAGAACGATGAAGTTCTTTGGACCGAATATTATGGTCCAAACCAAAACCGCATTTTTGTGTGCATCTTCTTTTACAAAATATATCCTAATACATTTTTTCTAGTAAAATAAAATGCACCTAATCTATTTATTTTACATACCAAATGAAAATAAATAAATTACATATCTTCTAATGGAAGAACAAAATAATAATTATTACAACCCATTGAAATAATAAATAACAACACAATCATTCAACACAAGGTCATGGCTAGGTCATATGCACCAAAATATATATCCAAATATATATATATTAATTTCAAGAAGTCTAAAAAAATGATTCCCTTTTATAAACATTTTCGGCTATGTTCAAAAAACCGAAAAGGTAAGTTTTGTCCAAACAAACAAATCATCCATATGACATAATTTTTCAAGATACTTTTATGCATGTATTAAAATAATCTTGAAAAACAAAAGGATAACCATATATAAAATTTCGGCCATAGGGTTTTAACCAAACCCGAAACCCGAAAATTTCATATCGTATGAAGCATGCACTCATATAAGCGGCTCTGATACCACTGTTGGGTTTTTGTCATGTTTATCAAAGTAATTTCATCCTTATGAAATAAAAACGCAGCGGAAATTTAATTTTAAAACATGTTACTTTTAAGATATAAATTTCATTTATAAGTAAAATCCCAAAACCCGGATCCATATATGAAGATGCATACTATCAAACACAACCATAGGATGTTTAGAAAACTACCTTCTTGGAGTACAAGGATGATGAAACGGATGATGCTTCTTGAAATGGTTGTCCTCAAGAGTAGAAGACCTCAAGCTTGTATACCCCAAGCTTCCAACAAACGCCACAAGTTTAGCTAGGATTTTTAACACTAAAGATCAAAAACCGAACACTTGAGAAATGCTTATGATGACCGAAAATTAGAGAGCTGTTTCTCTAGTTCTTGCAAGTTCTTGTATTTGTCATCTAAGTATTTATAGAACCATGAGAGAGAATTGCCACCCACCTTGACCAATCATGTGCCAACTTACACATGCAAGTGCATGAAACCCCATTGGACCAAAATGGTCTTGGTTAGACCACCCAATCAAATCTTCTCTAACTTATGACAATAGCATGTCTTGTGATTGGAAATAAAAGTTTGGGAAGAACACCAAGGGGGGGGGGGGCGGCCTAGCTTTATTTTATAAAAAATTCTTTTATAAAATTTAAGTCTTGGTTTATATATATATTTATAACTTTTATAAATATAACACTACATATATGCAAGACTTTATACAATCTTTTAAAATGTTATTTAACCCATTAAATAACAAAATAAAATATTCTCTCCAAATAAATTATCCATATAATTTATTGGTTTCTCAAGTGTAATTATTTAGAAAACCAATTTCTAAATATTATAAGTGTTAGTATTTATTTGTTTGATCATATCACAAATAAATATTATAAGTGTTTGTCTAGCTTGTTATTGGGTATGACTCGACTTGGATCATAACGTACTAGCCACATCAATTTAATATGTGTCTTGGGCATACAGAGTCCAACAGTTTATTCAAATCGTATGCCATTATCTATTTGAATGGCGTTTTCCAAGGCGTTTTAAACAAGATGGCCCATTGTTCTATTATTTTTTATAAACATTTTGGCGTTTGTGTTATCTTTGCGTTTTACTATTGTTATATTATATTTCAACCACATGAAAAAAATACAAGCGAAAAAAATAAATTAAAAATCTTAATCGGATCTCTCTTCCCAATCTTCACTGTCATCAGTCTCTCTCCTCTTTAATAGTACTAGAACTGTCACCAAATATCTGGCGTTTTATGTAAAACTTAACAAACCCATTGGTTTGATTTGTTTGCCTGCTCGTCTGTTGATCTGGCTTTTTTGTGAATGTTTGGGGACATAGATCTATGACGTGTGAGTGGGTTTTTCGCTTTTTCTTTATCTTGATCTTCATCTTTATAATCAACCCACTCTTGATTGTCATTGATCTCTTCTCGTCATCCAAACTTTCTTCAAGAACAAAAAATACAAAATGCCATATGACTGGCATCAGTATCTTTTTCTTGAATTTTTGTCCATCTCATGCAGCAAAATCTTTCTGAGTTACTCCCTTCTGATAATAATTCATTCGTTGAAACTTCACGAAGAACAATTATAAATATATCCAAGAAAGCATATTAGTCATCTTTGATTTTTTTTTTTTTTTGGCGTTTTTCAGTGAGTGGTATTTAGTAGTATTAAGAAGTTGCTGAGACGTATCATTTTATAGGATATCTTTTTTGCGGTGCATTATTATAATAAAGTATTCGTCTATTCAGTTACTGTTTGTAATTATTGTTTTTTATAAGCTTTATCTCTGAAGTCTGTAACACGTCCCATCTTTAAAGTTTGACGTTTTAGATTCTAATATAATAAATTTTCCCTATCTTCAGTATTACTGATTTGTATTTTTTGTTTCTAGTTACATTTTCAAGTTTGCTTTTTATTTTTTATTTCTTATTTATATTTTTTTTGGGTTTTTTATAATACTTTTTTAAAGTAATTTTATTATAGTTTGGGAGTTTTGGGGGGCGTTTAACGGGATGATATCGTTTAAACAAGCATTTTGGCTGTTTTGGCGTTTTTATTATATATGGCGTTTTTATTATATAACAATCAACTGAAAAGGAAAATAAAAAAAAAATACATAAACAATTGATCTTCCAAATCTTCACTGTCACCAGTCTCTTTCTTCTTTTTTGAATCATGTTAACTGGCTGGTTCGACTTTCGTATGATTCATTTTGTTTTGTTTTTTTTTTTTGTTTTTCAAATAGTTTTTTGTGTGGCTGTTTGGAAGCACACAGTCTGACATCAGCATCTTTTTCTTGAAGATTTGTCCATCTCATGCAGCAAAATGTTATTGAGTTTAGACCCTTCAGCCAACAATCTTGAATTTCACAATGAACGATGTTTATTTTTTTAACTTTTTTGGCGTTTTACCGATAAAATGTCACACCCCTTTCTAAGGCGGAAGCACGAGGTGTGATCATGAAAGGTTTTCATTGCATACGATTGGTAAACATACTACATGCTCATAAAATAACTTCAAACACCATTACCATTACATAACGGAAAACATAGTTAAGAGTTTACATCACGAAACAACATATTGTCTGAAAGTTTACAACTTATTTAAGACAAACATAAACGACATCCACGAGCATGAGTAAGACCGCGCGCACATCCACTTTTAGTTACCTGAAATACATGTGAGTTTTGGAAAAACGTCAACATAATGTTGGTGTGAATTCATGTAGTTCTTGTATTGAACGTTTGTATACTTATATGAAAAAACATGGTATGTGTCTTGTATAAATCAAGTATTCATGTGTAATTCAAGTATTCTTGTATGTATCAAGTAGTTAATGGGTTGCAAGGCCATTAACATGTGACACGACATAGGAAGCAACCAAGCCATAGGCATTTTTCTAGTTGTCGATTTACGACGGAGACACAAAAACACTACTCAGTACTAGTTATCACCAAGAGTGGGGCTGCCCTAGTACCCATTAGATCTAACATTTTACTCTGTGGTCTAAGTATGTACACGATTAATGGTGCTTATGGTACCCTATTCATGACACGATTTCTCGTATCATTTCCCGTATCATTTCCCAAAACGCATCATACTTGGTACTAGTTATCACCAAGAGTGCTTCTTGTTTTTGTATCATACCATTTATAAACATTGTAATATTTGTAACATGTATTTCACCCCCGAAGTTATAAAACTGAAAACAGTTAAAAGAAAAGGGGGAGCATGAACTCACAACTTTGCGTTCCTTGCGTCGTAACTTCACCGGATTTGCTTAATTAACGTCGTGACCTATACGCGTTTTCTTATCGTTAGTCACTAGACTTGTATCGCACAAGCACAAGTCACTGTCTTTTGTATATGTATTCTTGTGTTAAAAATAGTTTATATTTTTAACTATGTGTCTTACTTATATTATTTTCTCAACAATAAATATAAGTATCTTGTATTTTGCACCCGAATTATGTATTTTGTCTAAAGCTTCATTTCGTGTTCATAACTTGTCCAGGTTATTTATTCTATCAAGTAATATATATTCATAAATATATTTTCTTGTATTTGTCTAAGCATGTTGTATGTGTATTTTTGTATTTTCACTCCTTAGGAGTATTTAGTGTATTTTCAAGTCCTAATACGCTATCATGTATAATACATGCTACATACACTTAGCACAAAATTTTGGTGATCAAATAATATATATATTTTTCTCAAAAATATACATACTTAATATCAATTTTAACCTTGAAGAAATCATCATTTCTTAACACAAAAATTAGGGAAACCTTGGTAAATGTTTTTAGATACATTTTTGGGGAATAAGTTTCTCAAAAACTTATATTTTTCTAAGTGTCAAAACTTTATAGAAATTTTGACAGAGTTTCCCCTAAAAATGGAGGTTTCCCATATTTTCATAACATGTGTTTATTTTCTTTTATAACATCATCAACAATCAACAACTCATTTCTCATCTAACAAGTGTTAAAATCAAGTAAGTTACATGACAACATGAACTTGTTCTTTCTCAAAACTTGTAGTAACTTGGTAATGTCTCTAGTAGACTTAGTTACCCTTTAAAGTGTGTTTATTTCATCAAAAATTCCATTCTTGAAAAGATTTGATGTTTACAACTTGTAAACATAATTTACAAAAATGTTGATTTCATTAACTCTCTTGTTTCACAAGTGTTCATACACTTGTTTTTCCACCAAAAATAATATTGGTTTATGTAAGAAGCATGATCTTCTAAAAATCGTATTTTACACTTGTTTTTCTTGGAAAAAATCATTCATAAATCTTGGATTTATAAGTTTACTAGCTTCTTTTGTTTATTACTTTTCAAGAAATCATTTCATTTATCAAGTTCATGTGTTTACTAGAAGATGATTATTTCATGTTGTTACATAATCATCCTTCCACTTGCTAGATCATGTGTTAAATCACATTCTAGCAAGCTTTATGTGATGATCAACATCATCATTTCAACAAACAAGCATCATTCATACACTAAACATATAGTTTCATCACTATTTCATTATGTGTAAGACTTATGTTCAAGATTCATGTTCATATTCTTTAGTGTTCATATGATTTTCAACATAATAAGTCTTTTAACCACTAAAAATAGAAGTAAATGAGGGTGTTCAAGATGCTTACTACTAGCTTGAAGCTAGGGAAGAAATCAAGTTGAAGGTGATGATGAACAAGGTGGATAAAAGCTTATGGTGAAGGTCCTCCAAGCTCCAATGCTTCCAACCTTCTTAAGTGTGCTTGAATCACCTTTGTATAAGCTTAGAATGTATGGAAGTGGATTAAAAATGGAGGGGTTAGGAGGGGTGTTTGGGGCCGTGAGGTATGGGGGTGAGGGAGGTGATTATGGTGTTGAATGAGATGAAGATGAAGACTCTTGGTTTTTATAAAGTTACTTCCAACATATGAAGAACTAGTGTGTAAGGTGTCCCATATCAAAACAACATATCAAATAAAATATTAAAAGAAATCAAGGGGTGTGGGACCCTTGTCTAGAACCGGTCATGGGGGGGGGGGGGGGGTCCTAGTTCCATCTCAATGGTTAGTTACACAACTTAGTTAGCTATCAAGTGTTATGTTTAGGGATTTATGTGTTATAGTGTTTTTGGGTGTATTATGGTATTCGGTGACCACAACTAGCTCAGAAACATTAAAACAATGCTTCTAATAATAATTTTGGTGTTCCGGGTAATGTCCGGTTGTTCGGTTAAATACCGGCTCGTTAAAGTGCTAAATTGCACCGTTTAGTGTCCTTTAAGTATTCTTTTGTGACCCTTTCGATTCCCGACCCTTAGGGAAGTATTCTGGATGTTAAATCATAATTTCTGCATAATATTTCAGTGTCATAATGCTGATTATAGCTGAATTTAATAAAATTCTGCACTTAAAGTGCGTTTCGGGTGCTTTTTAGTACGTATTTTAGTCTCCGGAAAGTCTATATATTAACCCTTGTATGTACTCTTGGGTTTTAATGTATTCTTGTCATTGGACCTACACCTAGGCTCCAATTCTATTGTCTGACTGCTTTCTGCAGAGTTGTTGGCATATTGTGTCTTTACCGGTGAGTTTACTAGTATTTCTGACGCAACGCTCTCGTTAATGCATAAAGCAATATTTTGTAATATAAAACGTGCATGAATTCACTTGTTTAGTATGAAATCAGACAATGTTGACATTTAAGCACATAATTACAGTCATTAAATAATAATTAAGGTGTACGGAAATTACCGGTTTGGTGCCAGTTGTCACATAAAAAGAACGCCACGAAATAAGAGCACCTTAAACCTCAAATTTTGATCATGCTAAAATCAATAATGTTTTGCTGTATGAGATGGACAACATTGTTAATCCTCAGTTAAGAAAGATAACTGACAATGTTGTCCACCCCATACAGCTAAACTTTATTGACAACAAAGCTCAATAATGTTTTTGTATGTTTTGGCGTTATAAATTGGATGGAAGTTGAGGATTAGTCAATAAGATTTTACTCAATGAAATGGACAACATCCTCACTTAAGGATTTTTTCCATTTCATTGAGCGAAATCTTACAGACAACCAAACTGAATTTCAAAAAAACGTTTTGGGTTAGAAGGTATTTGATGTTTGGGTTTTTTGGCGTTTCTAAGGCGAATGGGATATATGAAATATGGCGTTTGGGGTTTTGTGTGTGTTTTTAATTGAAGGTCTGAGATGTTATATGTATAGGATTTTTTTGGCGGTTTTTTTAGGCGGGATTTTACTCTAATTAAGTTTGGCGTTTTATATATAATGGCGTTGTTACTGGGAATGGTCTGTGATTTTTGTTTTTGGCATTTTATTTCATGAGATGGCATTTTGTGTGGAGAAGTCAAAAAGACATTTTTACCCTTAATGAAGCGCGTCCACATAATAAAATTGATGTTATTTACGAAAACGCCACCGCGCCAATCTAGTTCATAGATTGTTTTGATCGGACGATCGATAAGCGTTCTCACCGTTCTCACACTTTCTACCGTTTTCTCTAAATCCCGACCCTATATATATATATATATATATAGGCCAGTTAACGTACAATACGGCTTAACATACATCACGTACGACAGATAATTACGCATGTTCATTTGAAAATCACGCACGTTATAAACTAAAAAACCCAAATCACGCATGTTGGAAAACAGTAATCACGCACGTTATACACATAATCACGCACGTTGTCGTACGTGATTGTAGGATCGTTTTCAGACCCGAACGAGTCGATCAGAAGAGTTTATCTCTAAACGAAAGGCGGAAACAGACGTGTAGAGTTCAATTCAGCTAGATTTACTCTTTAAACTGTTGTATGATTGATTTCGTAACGTTTTACAACCTGACAACACTTCGGCAGCACTTCGTTGCACAAGCCGGAAAGTTACAAATGAAATGGACATGAGAGGTATATATAGGGAGGACCCTTCCGTTTGAAGGTGACATGCCACCCTTCAAACGGACACGCTTCAAACGGAACCCTCTCAAACGTAATGCTTCAAACGGACTCTCTCAAACGACATACATGACATAACTTTCAAACTATACTAACTTTTATCTTTTGTATAGACATGCAATGATGTAGACTTGTGATGTCATATATGTGATGTCACTTGTGATGTCACATATATGATGTCATGCTTGTTCAGATCCGCAACGAAACCAAACCTCGATATAAGACGAAGTCGACAGATGAATGCACCAACAGTGATGTACGTTAAGCCGTATTGTATTTTACACTTTTCCTATATATATATATATATATATATATATATATATATATATATATATATATATATATATATATGGCTCAGTTCAATGAGAACCACCACGAGTTGTGAGAAACGTGAGAAATTTTTCTTCCCGCGCGAGTTGGGCTAAATTTTTTTGCACAAATGTAGCCATCCATTCTTTTTAAATCAATGGTTTAAATCAGTACTCTCTATTGTTACAACTTGGTACGGTTCTCACTTTACACTAATTATATATATAGTATAACTGTTTTAATAGATACAGACATGCATGTTGTTTTAAATATTAATCGGTAATTAGACCCACGTGCGTTTTTTTTGGGAAACGAGGGAAAACCCCCGGGCAAACCATTTATTAATAATGTTCAAAACGAGAATACAAACAAGGGCAAAAGGACAAGGCGACTCGCCAAAGACCAATCCCCAAAATAACAAAAACAAAAAAACGAAACCAACATACACCAAAAAAACAAACTAGAAAATAAAATAAAAGCTAAACTCCACGAACGATGTCTCTTGCCGACTCATCCGTTTCGGATGCAACCTCTACTTCATCTTCACCATTTGTTTCAATCAAAGCTTCCTTCACCGGGTCAAACTTCGTAAGCATTACGTAATAAGCCTTCAATTTCTCCAACCATGAAGAAAATACATCGTTCGGTGGTTGCGTATTTGTCTCATAGAATTTACGAACCATCAACATTTCTTTCTCCCACAATCCATGCTCGGTATCAAAACAATCTTCCTCATTGCTAAGTGATTCAAACGCGTTTTTTGTATCAATAATCGGGTTTTGTTGAGGCCCAAAATTCTGTTTCGACACATCAAAAAACCCACTACCTTTCCGTTGGGCTTTAATTTCTGAAATAACAGGAACTCAAGTTGGGCCAGACATGATCGGACCAGTTGTATTGCGGTTTGGAGCTGAATTAATTGGGTCAGACCTGCTTAAAGGTAGGAATTGATCCATCGAATGTGGGCCTGAATCCAAATCAGAACCTGCCGAGCCCAAACATACATCTGAAGCTGGGCCAGTCTCCTTGGCAGCGCCCTTATTAAGCCCAGCAGCCTTATCGCTGGTCTTAATTGGGCCTGGACACATCTCTACATCACCTGTTGGGCCATCAGCACACTTCCGAGTCCCAGAAGGGCCTGCTCCATTGTTTTTTGGGCCATACACCAGCCTATCAACATCTGTTTTCTCCAAGGGAGCCCATTTTACTTTGGGCTTTTTCCGTGTGATTAAAGTAAACCCATCATCATGGACCACCGGCTTTTTCAAAATGGATTTATTAACCGGTTGCTCAACAACATTCTTTCCCTTCATTATAATTTCAACCGGTTTTTTAACTATCACATGGCTTGAGTCAATATGACCAAAAATTTTGCATTTTCCACATAGGGGTGGTTTCCATTTATAAGACAATTCAAGATAACCAACCTTGTTAGGTAGATTATTAAGAGAAGGAAATCGAACCTTGACACGGTTTGGAAGACCACATGTAGCATCCGCCTCCACTAACACACGAGCAAAGTTTAATGGACCTTTCTTAGAATCACACCGTAAATAAGTTGATTTATCTAACATAAGTGGTTTCCCCACACAACTCACAATTTGCCCGATGTTTCCACCATTCCATAAGCAAAGCGGTAAATCTTTAATAGTTACCCAAATCGGTACCTTATCCAAATCCGGCTTTGACAATATGGTGTCCGGTTGCCATAATTGCAAAACAAGAGGCACATTTTTAACCAACCACGGATTTCTCTCCAAGACTTGTAACATTCCTTCATCATTTTCGAATGTGAAAAAATAATACCCGCCATTTTTCTTGTTTATAGATTTTAGACCGAATTTATGCCACATCTTTATCAAGTTTTCCTTCACCACTTGAAATGACAAATTATCACCCACAAAATAACCAAACAATTGTAGCCTATGAGCCTTAACACATTTTGCCATAAAGTGTCCATTCAAATTAACTATAACCTCACCTTCCTCCACAGTAGGGGGATCATAGACTAATCTTGTTTCACTATCATCCACTTCAAGGCCCTTTGTTAACTTCAGAAACAAATCTTGATTCCAGAATTTTGAACCAAACACCGGATCAACATCAACACCATTCGGTCCAAATTTAAGATTCGGATCACAAACAAATTGGAACATTGGCTTTTTATTCTTAAAAGATCCAAACTGCAACTCTTGAGCCGTAATGCTATTAACAGGCCCAGTCGCATCAAGGCCCACTATAGGTGTTGGCCTAGTTCCATTAACGGCCTCAGAAGTTGTAGTATGATCCAATTCCACATTTTCAGAAATTAAATTAGCACAATTATCTGGACCCACCGAAGGTGAAGGTCCAGTAGTTTCCGGACATACCTTCATGTTTTCCTGAACAATCTCTTCCTTATTTGCATTTGGATCCTGGCCCATTTCAGCATTAATCTCATGTGTTAAATCATTAGCATTAGGCCCACCTCCGGAAGTAACAGGCCCACTCCGGTACAGACTTTGAATAGGCCCATCAGCAACCCTAGCTGATGTGACAACCTCTGTAGCCACCGAAGAACATTCCCTGTCACCCAATGATTGGGTGACGTCATTTCCACATTTCCCGGTGCCCATCTCAGAATTACATCCCGATGACATTTCTGATACAATTTTAACCGGAATAATACCCTCCATTGAACCTACAACAGAATCCGACTCCGTTTTTTGCAAACCCTGTTCCATCACCGGCTTTCTAAATCTAGCCGGAGGCCAACCAATATCAGTTTCATCCGATACCTTCATGATGGATGGAGAAGAAATCTCAGTATCTTTCACTTTTTGTTCCGATATCGGCCTAAACATCATCATTGGAGACCAACCAACCCCAGACTCACCAGAACTCTTCATAACAGACGGAGAAGAGTTCACTGATTTCTCACCGGATTTCTGATACGAAGAATCAGACGACTCACCCCCAGAACTCCGCAATTTTTCCGATGAATGCAAACTTGAAACTGAAGGGATTATAGAAGCAGATTTACTTATTATACCTACCTCTGGTTCTTGAACATTTCCCTCATTTTTCTTATCCAAATCATTAGTTCGACCAGAATCTTCAGTGTCTCCGCTAATCAACTTATCCCACCACGAGGCTACTTGTTCCTTTATAGCAACACTATCATCCTTTGCCGTAGATCTAGTGTTATACACCTTCGGGGGTGGTGTTTTCTTTTTCTTTCCCATTTTCGCGCAAAATCAAAATCACTTTCCCTAAAAAACACGAACAGAATAGGATTAGATGATGAATAGAAGGAAACGGTTGAGGAAGAAAGGTGGTAGGCGGTGGTGGACGGCGGATTATGGTGGATTACGGCTAAGGTATGGAAGAAGGAAGTGAGACCCACGTGCGTTGCGACATGAGTATATTGCAAACATAGAACAAATTAGTCAATGTACAAAAAAAACATAAATATTTTTACATCTTACATGTAAAGACAAAAAAACAAGGTATCTTTAAATCTTAGCCACCCATTCTTTCTAGATCAATGGTTTAAATCAGTTCTCTGGATTCATACAACCCAACCGAATTTTTTTTTCTTAAAAGTCATAAAAAATCACTTGTTTTAGCAAATAAAAAATTTTAAAAAATGCCGCATACCCACATTTACATGAGGAGTAAAAAAAATATTTATCTTCGTACAAAATTTACACCAGCGCGTTAAAAAAACTTGCATCAGTCAAAACTATCGACTCAACAATTTTTTTTACAGATGTGTTTATAATATTTTCATCTAGGTTTGTGCAAAAAATTTTGGCCCAACTCGCGCGGGAAGAAAATTTTCTCACGATTCTAACAACTCGTTGTGGTTCTCATTTGAACCGAGCCATATATATATATATAGGGTGGGGTTCTAGAGTGAACACTAGTGTATTTGTGAACTAAGTGAATAAATCCTGGCCATTGATTTACATCATCAAATCGTAAAATACACTAGTGTATTTTCATCATCAAATCATAGCCATTGATTTACACTTGTGTATTGATAATCAAGGGCTATGATTAGTTCACGCAGTTCACCCTCAAATGGGTTGTTCACAAATGAACCTAACCCTATATATATAGGGTAGGAGTTGGCTACAAAGCCAACATTTCCTACAAAGTGTAGGAAACCATCTCTTTGTAACCATGTGACAAGTAGTTATTTTTACCAAAAGAGCATGATGGTAATTTGATAATTAATTTAATTATATAATGTATATATCCTAAACTAACTAACCAGATTTTTAAGGAAACTGAATATCACTTTAATTTCAAATGGACAGTTATCGATTATAATAATACGATCGCTGCAATATTGTGTTTTATCGAAAACTAGTTCGTCACATAGTGTTTTACCATTAAAACACGCTAAAACATACTCAATAAGATCAAAACTGTTGAGACAACACTACTATGGAAAACGCATCAACATATACTAAAACCCACCAAAGACGTACTTCAAACACACAAAAAGCACATCAATGCGGCAATTGGGTTACAAAAAGGCCTTATCAATGTACATAAAAACACACTACTATGAACACATCTAGTATACAATATTAAGTGTAGTAAAACACAACACTATCATTTTCTGGGCTCTTCACATTGTGTTATATCAGTTTTCACAATTAAACACACTCCTTACAAATAAAACACACCATTGTCAGAAATACAAAATATAACAGCAGTGTCTGATTCGATGTATAGTTGTATACACACTAGTGTCTTAAATACACAATATAAAACACATCAGTGTCTAAAATACACAATATAGAACACACCAGGTTCGGATCTAGGGAGGTTTATGATATTACAGTTACTTCCTTATTTAAAACACAATAGTTTTGGAGGAGAGAAGATAGAGAGAGAGAAACTTGCGAGAAATATGGGAAAGTTATGATATGACAATTATTTCCTTAACAAGTTAAATGATACATTTATCCCCATCAATTAAATTAACCTATTTTTTAAGACACACATATTATCAAAATGCCACCAAGATGATCTCAACTATTAAACACACTCATCCAATAATCAAGATCGCTTCCTACACTTTTGTATGAAAAAACACATTTTGTAGAGGAGTCTCACCCTAAATCTAAACGTGCAGCAGTTTCTTCCACTGCTCTTTTTGTGTTTCCTAATAAACTATACTTCTACGTAATTCATATCTTAAATAAAAACTGAAAGAAAAACCTTAACATTTGAAATTACAAAAAAAAAAAAGCATAATTTAAAAAACTGGAGGGATAGAATGTAATTTCCACCTTTTGCGGTTAAAGGATTAGATTGAACCTTGGGGCGACAATTTCTTGTATATAGTAGTACGACCGGAAAATGACATGAAAATAATCAAATTTTCGTTGTTAGATCCGACCCTTCGTATAAATTTTCAACTCGTTTGTCTCACTTAAGTGATGTGTTGATGCCATGGACAGAATTTTGAATACAGATAAATATATTGACGATACAAAGATTCAACCCGTAAACATAACTAATCGTACGTTTATGATATATCAGAGAAAATGACGGTAGATTAAACTTGTGTTGTGAATAACATCAAAACAAAGGGGCATAACTAAAACCTTTTTTAAGGAAAGAACAACAACCGCCACTTGTATTTCAGTGACACAATCTAGCGATTAACAAGGAACGTCTCTAGAAATAAAGTTGTATTGCATTGCATTTTAGAGGTGCATGGAGAGGATTTGTTGCTAAATATAGATTCCAGAACCATAACACCCTCCATGATTTCCAAACTAAACTATACCCGAAACTTAGAATTCCAACATGAAAGCCTTATGCTGCTTTCTTTTCCTATCTGTTTTCTCCATAATCTCGTCCCGTTCGTTAAACAACGCCTTTGCAGCTGCCATTACACGTCGTCACCTAGGCCAGATAAAAGAAGCCGAACCTCAAACCGATATTTTTGAAATCCGTGTTGATGTACGTTTACATTTTCCTAATTTTAGGCTTAAAAAGGCCTACTATGCCCTCCAAGAATGGAAAAAGCTAATATTTTCCGACCCGGGAAACATGATAAAAAACTGGGATGGCGTAGATGTGTGCTCATATAACGGTGTGTTTTGCGCGAAAGCACCCGACGATCCCAATCTGATGACAGTTGCTGGAATCGATCTAAACCATGGCGATATCGCAGGCCAACTCGTCCCCCATCTTGGTCTATTAACCGATCTTAGCATATTTCATATCAATTCGAATAGATTTTGCGGGATTATCCCGGACAGCTTCTCAAAGCTTACAATCCTTGATGAATTGGACATAAGTAATAACCGATTCGTGGGCCCGTTTCCTAATGTTGTCTTGGAGATGCCTAAACTCAAGTATCTAGACATTAGATACAATAATTTCGAAGGAGTGATACCAGGTCAACTATTTGATCTAGATCTTGATGCAATTTTCTTGAATAATAATCGGTTTAGTTCAAATATCCCCGAAAACATGGGGAAATCGAATGCGTCGGTGATCGTGATGGCGGATAATGAGTTTAAAGGATGCATTCCTCATAGCATTGGTCAAATGGCTAGGTTAGACGAGGTTATTTTTGCCAACAATCAACTCACGGGCTGTCTGCCGGAGGAACTAGGGTTGCTTGAGCATACAACGGTTTTGGATTTGAGTGGAAATAAATTTGTGGGGTCAATTCCACAAGCTTTTGAGAATCTAAAGTGCCTTGAGATGATAGATATCGGACACAATGAGTTGATTGGTACGGTAGTTGAGGTTATTTGTACATTGCCAAAACTGAAGAATTTTACGTTTTCTCATAATTATTTTAACGGGTTGGAAAAGAAATGTGAGAAACCGGTAAAACCGGAGGTAGTTTTTGATTACCGGGAGAATTGTTTACCGGGGAAACCGGATCAGAAAGATGAGGATAAGTGTTCACCGGTGGTGAACCGGCAGATTGATTGTGACTCGTTCGGGTGTAAGACGGAGGGAGAGAGTGACGAAGAGGCTAAAAAGAGAAAACCACCAAAGAGGCCGATACATCCACCAGCACCAGCACCACCTCTTCCTAGTCCGCCTCCAACACCGGAGGTGCCCAAACCATCCCCGGTTCCTTCACCGCCTCCCCCTCCAACACCTAAGCCTAAACCACCGCCGCCGCTTCCAGAATCACCTCCTCCTCCTAAACCGCCTTCGCCACCTCCACCACCGGTTCAACCACCTCCGCCGCCACCAGTCCACTCACCACCACCACCACCTACACACTCACCTCCGCCGCCACCACCACCACCACCATCACCAATACCCTTCGACGACATTGTACTTCCACCAGAAATCGGTTTTCGCTACCCGTCACCACCGCCACCAATGTTTCCAGGATACTAATGTTTAGAACGTTAGAATTTGTGTACATGTCGAACGTTAGTATAAACTAACTTTGGTTAAGATACTAACTAGAAACCAAATCGATCATGTGGCCATATCCAGGCCAGCTCCATTGACGCTCCATTGATGCAACCCAGTACACAAGAACAAGATCGAGCTTCCCTTTTATTTTTCTAGCTTTTTTTACCAATTAGATTTAGTGGTAAACGTTATGGTCGTTAACTTTATAGACTTGTGTAACTGCTTATTTTTATGGTAGTGGATTGGGCAGATATGTTAAACAAGACTTGGACAAGTGTGTTGTTGCAACTTAATTTTTGCAATTTTTGGTTTCCATACTCGTGGTAAGCAGTAACACCGCACATGTTAAAGGGCATAATTTTGTGTTTAGCAGGGTAGGGTTTGCTATTCAGAAAGGGATAGCGGCGCAGCTTGTTGCTCGTCTATCTGCCATTGGTTTGTAATCATATTACATTTTAATTATTTTTATTATTAATTACTAGTTTCCATACTTTACTTGTTACAACATCCAAAATGCTGGTAAAAGTCAAAAATCTAAACCCTTTATATGATTCCAAATCTTAACCATTTTAAACCGCTCTTTTACTTTTAAGACTAACCATTCCAAACATCCACATCACATACTACTTTAACATTAATTTTTTTTTTTAAAGTTTACGTTTTGTGCTCCCCCCCCCCCCCCATTTAAACAAATCGAACTAGTCCGGTAGAGCAAACCAAACCACCATGGTCAACCTCCTCCAACACAGGTGAGCCAGAATGAGGGAGTCCAAATTTGAACATGCAAAACGGACGAGCACTCCAATAAGCGTCGGGGATGCTCTTATTATTGTAACTAGTCAACAGGACAATTTATCAAAATTATTAATTTTTGAACATGCAAAACGGACGAGCACTCCAATAAGCGTCGGAGATGCTCTTATTATTGTAACTAGTCAACAGGACAATTTATCAAAATTATTAATTTAAGAGTTAATGATAAAAAAAAATTGTTAATTTAGGAGTTAGTGATAATGTGGTGGGTTATAATAATAGTAATAATAACAATAATAATGTGACAATAAATTTATATTGTTATAATAATTAAAATAAATAATAACATATATCTGACTCGGTTTCAAGATGTATTAAGCCAGTGGCGGAGCTAGACCTTAAAACCAGGGGTATCCCAAAAAAAATTACGGTTTTTTAGAGGTATCCTTTATATAAAATCGAAAAAAAAAATCAAAAAATTAACACTGCGAACACGACTTTGAGCCGTAGCCCGTGCTACGGCTGGTTCTTAGCTGTCTCCGCCCCTGTATTAAGCCATCTATTATACCATGTGTTATGATTTCAATTTTTTTATTGTCACATCATAATTTAAGTGTCACCTCACTAATATATAACTAAACCATTTCACTTACTTTTCTCACTATGCTATGTTACGATATCACTAGTTTTCACTCCACCTCAATAATTTTATAATTACTACCATAATTTAAATCTCAATTTTTTATATAATATATTTTAATTTAGATAAACAAAACTAGTGTAATATTTAAAAAAAACAATAAAGTGCAATTACAATTTAAAAAAATATAA
The DNA here is from genome assembly GCA_030545235.1 of Helianthus tuberosus. Taxonomy (NCBI): domain Eukaryota; kingdom Viridiplantae; phylum Streptophyta; class Magnoliopsida; order Asterales; family Asteraceae; genus Helianthus; species Helianthus tuberosus. Next base: position 53,448,199 of record CM060403.1, on the reverse strand, counting down.
TAAAATTGCATTAAAATTCAACACAACTAGAAAAAATACATTAGAACTCAACAACTAGACTAAAAATATAATTAAAAAAAACAAAAATAATAATACATTAAAGATCGAACAACTAAAGTAAAATACAAGAAATATCAAACAACTAATCTATTTCCGTTAGAAATCATTGATGAATCCTTTTTTTTCTTTTCAAATATGTGTTTCTCCAACTTTAAAACATTGTTTAAATATAAAAAAAATGAACACATAGATAAAAAATTTATATAAATATTCAAAAATATAAAACGTAATAATATGATATATATATATATATATAGGGTAAGGTTCATGCGAGAACCACCCTTACTACGAGAACCGCGAGAACCAATGTGAACACAAAATAAAATCTAAAAAAAATCAAAAAAGCACTCAAAAAAAATTTAATATTTTTTTTTAAATCGCTATATTTAGTTACCATAAAAAAACTTTTTTTTTCGAGTAACAGTTATCCATGCACATGTGCATATATATCATTACTTCGACAAATTCGGTAATACGTTATCAGGAATAGACAATTGCACTTTAATTTACAATACCATTAGTAATGCACTACTTTTTACATTACCAATATTCAAAATGCACATGTGCATCATTAGGTATAACCATGATATAACGTGTTTTGGTACAAAAAGTTTGTGATTTTGAATGGAGAAGTAGGCCCCCATATACATGTTTTTTGGTTAGTTATATCTAGTGGTTGATGGTTTAGTTATAGTTGTCAATTTTTTGATGTAATATGTTGATTGGATGGTATAAATGGTGTTTACATACATGTAATAAAGTGAAAATATTGTTAATGGTATTGTATTATGGATGGTAGGAGGTAATGGTATTGCATTATGGATGGTAGGAGGTAATGGTAGTGTATTATGGATGGTATGATAGATGAAATGGAAAGTGTATTCAAAGTAGTGTAACAAAACACCTTATTTCATGTTGATACATATAAATGCACATGTGCATTTCTAATATTGGTAATGTAAAAAGTAGTGTATTACATATGGTAGTGTAAATGAAATGGCAATTGACTAATATGTGTAATGAATTACGGAATTTGTCAAAGAAATGACAAAAATGCACATGTGCATGCTTGTGTATTATGGATGGAATGATAGATGAAAGAGAAAGTAGTGTACCAAAACACCTTATTTCATGTTGATACATATAGATGCACATGTGCATTTCTAACATTGTTAACGTAAAAAGTAGTGTATTAAACGTGGTAGTGTAAATGAAAGTGCAATTGACTATTATTTGTAATGAATTACGGAATTTGACAAAGAAATGATACATATGCACATGTGCATGGATAACTGTTACTCGATTTTTTTTTTTTTTGAAAATTTTTTTTTTATTAACAAAATATAGCGATTTTTCCAAAAAAAATAGTAAAAAAATAATAAAAAAAAAATTTTAGGTGTTTTTTAGATTTTTTTAGGAATTACTGTTTGTGTTCACACTAGTTCTCGCGGTTCTCGCAATAAAGGGTGGTTCCTAATGGATCTTTGTCATATATATATATATCTATACTACTTTAATAAGCATATAGGAAGGATAGAATGGTCATTTAGGAATGTGTTGAAAACACACTTAATGCACAATGTACAAGATTTAAAGCATAAGAAAACACAAACTTTTTACCCTTCAACTGATACATCATCAACCGTCCATTTCTTTCAATTTTTCACACGGATCACAATCTGGACGGCTGATATCCACTTCACACGGATCGCCCTTTCCATTCCCTCCTCTCTCACAACTCACATCTCACAAACTTTATCAGACTTTCTCCTCTCTTTCTCTCTCTTTCTCTCAGATCTAGATCGGAAGCTGATGGTTTGAGATGAAATCAGAACAAACGGAGATGAAGAACAAACATCAATGAAATTGAAAACACACAGGGTTGAACACCGATTTGAAGAAACCCTAACTGAAGGTTTCGTCCGGTCATCTCTGTTGTGGTTTCTTTCGGCTTTCTTCCACATCAACGATTAGCAAACACAAAGGTAATCAAACCCTAAAATGTCTAAATGTTACCAGAAAAATGGACTGGTTGTTTTCGTTGTACTCAGCTTTAACCCTAATCGAGTTTCAAAATTCAAATGTTCTTGTTCCTTCCTTCCTTCTTCACTTCTCTTTATATCTCTGCGCTCCATCTCGCTCTCTCTCTCTCTCTCTCTCTAGGGCTTGATTTGACGACCATGACTTATCACAGAAGTCCTGAACCCAGATGTATCATCACAGGTTAGCTCATTCTGATTCCACTAGCGAAACCCTAATTGTTGTAACCGTTTCTAATCATAACAATCTGAAGACTTTGATGTTACCCTTTCAGAATCTTGCGGTAGAAGGAGATGTTAACTGTTGTTGCCTGACATGGATATGGAGTCTACTTGATTAACCGGGTTTGTTTTTTTGTTGTTTTGTTCACGAAAATTCTTATTGTTTCCGATTATAGCGATTCTCAAGTTAGTAGTCTCATTTTTAATTGATTTATGATATTGTTATATATTTACATAGTGTTTTCATCCCAAGATGGGTGGAAGATTTCTTGAGATAAAAAGCTTCCCATCCTCCAAGGTTTTAATTATGAAATATTGTATAATTTGTATATAACTTAACTGATTGTGCAAATGGATTTTCGTATTCACGTTTTTTTTATAGAAAATGCTTACAAACCCAAGATTAGTAATTAGTTGTATGGGATGTTTCATCAACCCGTGAAAATTCATAACAAAATAATTAAACATGGATACATTTTGTATGTTTCTAACTGATTTGATAGAAAATGACCACGGGCCCTAAGTTAGTTATTTTATTGTGTTTTGTGTGCTATTAAATTGTAAAAATTCTAATGAATATCCTTGATTTTGATTGTATGAATCGAACAATGTTAATTTTGTTATGTTTATATCGAGCTTTAGAGATCTGCAAGTGTTTCCGAGATCCCTCAATGCGTTTACGAGTGGCTTTGTATTTGGCACACACATTAGACCACGACTGCAACAAAGTGCGGTTTCTGTACCCCGACTACTTTAATGCTTACAAAATCTTGCTTAATAAGGTAGCTACACGGTCTTAGAGGCGACAAGATGGACTGTTGGTTGTGGTTTGTCGTTCTGCGTTATTATCTTTGCTGGGGTAGGTCTTTGGTTTGGTGTGCGTAGGGGCTTCAGTCTATTATTTCTGAGCTCTTTTTTGTTTGTTCTGCTTTTTTTTCGATGTATTGCTGGTTTTTTCTGTGGTTTGCTTGTTTTGTTTATTGGTCTGACTTTGTTGTTCACATTGATAGATGGAAGCCCTGTGCTCAGATTGAAGATATGTGATTTTGGTTACTCAAAGGTAAGCATTAATTTACTTCTTATAATCTTGAGAACTATTATATTGTTCTTAAAAGCTGTATGTTAGAGGACTTAGCAAAGGGTGTTAATTTAGTTCATATCCCAAGGAATCTTTTAGACGACTGGCGTTTTTATTTGAAGAAAAGTGTGTCTTCAACAACTATGAACATGCATTTATATGTGATGTTAATAGTCCATTTAAAAAAATCGATAGAGAGAAGTTTGTTTGCCGCAGGAAGGTCTCAAAAGAACAATTTAATCTGAAACTTTTCTTAAAATAGAAGGGGCTTCCAAAATTATAGTATATAGTGAATTGGTATATTTATTAGGACCATAAGTGTTATCAGTTGCAACTGTTAGGGTTAATCTATGTTAGGGATGAAAGATATTAAAAATATAAGTGAGGTCTGGTACAGGTTAGGGTGGGTTTTAAAAAGTCGGCATTTTGGTTTGTGTTAAAACGAGTTTTATTAAAATGGATGGGTCGAAATGGTTTTTTTTTTTTAATAAAAATGTATTAGATAACTAGAAATAATAATTACAACCATATTTATTGTTGTCGAAATGAGTGACGAGGGTTGGCTTGAATAGCGTTTGAAACGTCTTCAGGTCATAACGGTTTGTTTTGTTTTTAACTCGGATGAGCATAACTGGTGAAACCATTTGGTATAAATTGACTGTTGAACCCCATTTGATTTTCTATTTTTTGCAGATTTTGTTGGATAAAATGGCTAAGTCACAATATGCAATACCTGGTTACAACACCAAGTATTTTCTTTCGTATCCAAGGTTCTCAGTGAGGCGACAAGACGAGGCTGCTCATATCAGGAAAAAGTATTCTGATAGAATCCCGGTATTAACTGTTTCAGTTATGGACTAAACTAGACAAAAAGTTAGTTGGATTATGCTCTTTGTGGTTGAGTGGGTTGTGGATGGGTTTGGTAATACGTCAAAGGGGTTGATTTGAAGCTTTTAAGCTTATGTTTTTATCTAACAATCTTATTCCAAATTTAATGGTTTATTATTTACTGGGATTTTTCTCTTTTTGCCCGGTGGTTGTTTACAGATGATTAGTTCATGATATACTGGAGTATGATTAGGAGTAAGCGAGGCATGATTTTTGTATGAAAAAAACGGCTTAAGGCGCAGGTGAGGCAAATAGAATAATTGTGGTTGAAAATTTCAACACCTACCATTGTAAGTAGTTCTGAAACGCTAATCTAAACACCCCCTAATTGTGTCAGATTTAAGTGTCCAACTTTGGTATGGTTAATAAACCAAACATTGTTCGGATTTCATTAACCTAATGTTATGCTTACATGTATGTTTCTATGTTGGTAATTATAGGGTCGTGCTATATTCGTCAGTGGGAGTCCGTTTGAACCTGTTGGATATAATGGTAAGGCACATGTGTGAGGCCGGGTATGCTTTTTTGAACCTTACACAATACTGGTCTATGATATGTAGCAGGAAATTAGGGGAATTCAAGTAATCTTATTTCATCCGTTTCGGGCCAACAATGCATACATTTTCCCCGGATTTGGTCTGGTTTGAAAATTTCTGCTGCAGCCCATGTTCATGAGGACATGCTTTTAGCACTTGTAAGTTGGCAGTTTAATTTTGTTAGCTAATTCTAATAACCAATTGCTTTATGACATTTAGATGTAGGGCTGCATAACAAGAGGTGGGACTAGCTTGGCTCGACTTGATAACTCTAAATGAGCTAAAATTTGTGCTCAAGCATGTGCTTGGATGACACAGCTTGTGTTTTTTTGTTATAAAACTTTATTTCTTGCAAACATGAATAGATATGACGATAAAATATAATCTTTCTTGCGCATATGGATAAATATAATAACATAAAAAGGCGGGTGGGTTTTTATCGCCTATTCATCACTATTAAATTATACAATGTACATTATTATTATTATTATTATTATTATGTAATCTAATAGTGTTTATTTTATTTCTGTGTTCAATAGAACAGCCAAAGTACCTCTGGCTGAACAGGTTACACCGTTCACTAACACTCACAAGATTTCTACGCATATTGCAGCCAAGGTGGCAGCTAAAGCATATGAACTTGGTGAGCCCTCTATTCATACAGTCTGGGCCAACAAAACCAACAAACCGAACCAGACCGGCTACCGTTGCTTTTTGGTGCTTGAGATTTTAAAAGACCCTCTCATGGTTATCAAGTTTTTCAAATTTTTATGCCATTAAAATTAATTCACACACAAGGAGCAATATCTACACCAATCTTATAAATGTAGCTTTATAAAAGGATTTTCAATTTTCAAACTTTGATGGCCAACCTGATGAAGACACTTTTTTTTTTGGGTAAAATTTCATCATCACAAGGTATCATGTGCACATTTGTTGTAAACCAAACTTCATGAATTTATCCATTTTGTTTTTGTATTTATAAATAACAAATGAGCTGGGTTGGGTTAACCAAAACACCATTTTACCCTTTTTTGTTTTTTTTAGCTTGAACCTGAGCTCAATGTAAGACTTGAGTGAGCTCGAGTTGCTCAATTCAACCTTGACTTGTATGCAGACCATGGTTCTCTTTTTTTATTTGTAAGATATTATATTTACCTGTTGTAAAAATTTTTTTTGTAACATACTTTGCTATGGAATTAGGATTTAGGGCATAAAACGTAATGACTAAGTTCATTGTCATTAATAAACAAGAATGTGCTCTCGAATGGGATGACGACCGTGATGACCCCTGGTCTTAAAGTCAAGCTTTCAACTATTCAGTCAAAGTCAACATCTTTGACTATGCCCAGATTTGAAGTTCAGTGACTAGGTACTAGAGTTAGGAGAGCTTTGGATGGTTGGTTAATGAGTCTGATTGTTTGTATAGTTTGCTATATTAGATGTATTTGTGCTTTTCAAGAGCCTTGCTGCTGTAGAAACCATTTTTGTTAGTTTAACCTTTCTCACTTGGATTCTTACATGGCTTTTTGAAGGGTACACATTCTATGAGCCTTGTTGCTAAAGTAAATTTACATTTTTAACTCTTTGCTGGTGTATAAGATTTGGCAGGAAGTTCATAAGTGCATTATTATTTTCTTGATTTTTTTGTTTGAAATAATAAATTTATTCTTGATGGAGTTGTTTTAGGTGGAGTGGGTGCATGAAGACTGAAGAGGTCGTACCATGGAAAAACTTGGGGCAAGAGAAGAACAACTTCCATCCGACATTCTTGGACCAATGAAGTAGAGGGTTGAACATTTAGTGTGTTTTTTAAGGATTATCATATGCCAATATGATGATATGATTCTTATATTTTTTCTCTTCTTTGTGCAACCCATATTACCTTTTATTTTGGTAAAAAAATATTCACCTTTTGTATTCACAAACTTGAGTGTGTAATTGAAATGCTTTGACTGTGTAATTGAGAGTATAGAACTGTATTGTGATACAATTTTCTCTTTTTTTAGATAGAGGCATAGAGCTATTATCTGGCTTCAGTGTCCCTATTAGCTTCTAAACTCGGATCTAAACATTACAACACAAGCTGCCATGAAATAATGAGTTTGTGTTAACTTGGGTCATGTTTTAGTATGAAAATTGGGTCTGGTTGACTTGCTAAACATTTTACAAAACAATTTCAGTTTATAATAAACTATTAATTTGTTAATTGTGATTGCAAAAATTATAGTACTATGATTAGGATCTAGATCTTTGAATTAAATGGCAGAGGATGTGATATGAACAAGACTTTGGACGATTTTGAATGCATTGACCTGACCCATTAGACGTGTTTACCCTTTAGCGATATTTAGGGACCAGTTAGAAATAAGCAAAGAAACAACCCAATATAAGTTTGTGTTCCATTCCGTTTATTTTGTATAGAGTTAATTACTGTTTTCGTCCCTGTGGTTTGTCAAATATCACTATTTTAGTCCATTAGTTTAAAAATTGCGATTTCACTCCCTGTGGTTTCACTTTCGTAACCATTTTAATCCATTTATTTTGTAAGTACAGAGACTGAAATGGTTACGAGGTGGAATGAAATGGTTACGAAAGTGAAACCACAGGGACTGAAATTGCAATTTTAAACTAATTGATTGAAATAGTGAATTTTGACAAACCACATGAACGAAAACAGTAATTAACTCTTTTGTATATATCTGGGAACCTTTTTTTTCCCTTTTTCTGACCCTACTTCCCACTAACATACAAGTCTTATATGAATTGATTTAAGGATCCATTTGATGTTTTTTTTAAATCTTTAGTCTTAATTGGAAATAAGGCCAAATTGATAAAGAATTTTTTTAATTTGGATTAAAAAACGTTTGCATGTCTCTAACCCAAATTATTCAACTATAGAATTGGTGAATACCAAATTATACAATTGGTGAATTTTGGTCTATTGTATACATCATGTTTTGTTTTTCTAAAGAGAAAAATGCCCGGATAGTCCCTGTGGTTTCGCATTTTTTCACCTATAGTCCCCAACTTTCTAAAACTACCTGAATAGTCCCCAACTTTTCATTTTTTGTTCCCGGATAGTCCCTGGGTCTAACTTTAGTTTGTTTTCTCTGTTAAGTGTGTGTGAAATGACCAATTTACCCTTTCCTTTAAAAGGCCAAACCACAGGGACTATCCGGGCATCTTCTTCAAATGGCCTTAGTTCTCTAACCCTAATCTAAATACAAACATACATCCACAGACACACCACAACTCAGCCAAACACACCTGCTCCCCTCGAGTTTCTCCGACAAACCCCTCCCCTCTCTGGTGGAATCGGAGACGATGCAGGTGGATTCTCCGACGAAACACCCCTGCACCCCTGTTACTCCGACGACCTCACCACCAGCAGCCACACCCCATTTTCCCTCGAATTTGCTGGACGGCCGACCACCACCACTGTCCGGTGGCGGCGGCGGCAGCGCCACGAGGCAGCGGTAGCCGCCTCATTTCAGTTTGGTTCGACCCGATTCCGGTGCGGTTCAGGTTCCACCCTGGATCCACAAAGATGTATAGGGATTTAAGGCAACATTTTTGGTGGAGCGGTATGAAAGAAGATGTAGCTAGACATGTGAGCCAGTGTTTAATCTGTCAGCAAGTGAAGATTGAACATCAACGGGCTAGTGGATTATTACAGCCTTTAGATATTCCTGTCTGGAAGTGGGATGATATTTCTATGGACTTTGTAACTGGTCTACCAAGAACCCGTATGAAGAACGATGCTATTTGGGTTGTGGTAGATAGACTTACAAAATCTGCTCATTTCTTACCCATTCAAAAAGGGTACTTGGTGAGTAAGCTATCAGAGATATTCCTTCGTGAGATTGTTCGATTGCATGGTACTCCATCTTCTATAGTGTGTGATAGAGATCCACGTTTCACATCACGGTTCTGGAAGGGTTTCCAAAATGCTTGGGATACAAAGATAAGATTTAGCACTGCTTTCCATCCTCAAACTGATGGACAATCTGAACGTACTATTCAGACTCTGGAGGATATGCTTAGATCGTGTGCACTTGAGTGGACGGGAAACTGGGATGAATACTTGTGCTTGGTGGAGTTTGCCTACTGTAACATCCCGAAAATATAAACTCTTAAATTTGAAATTTGATTGCAAATAAATTAGTAAAATAAACTAACTAGGAATGACACTAACCTAGTTAGATGATGACTCATGTGTAGTTAAAGACATAGAAATAAAATAAAAGAAACTAGAGGGACCAAAAGTGTTAAACTTGAAAATATTTTTAATAAAAACATTTTAATAAAACACAAACACCCCTTGTGAGGGTGCTGGGATCGATCAAACATGGGGAAGGGCGACCAAGCTTGTCAAAACCCTAACATCCACAAAACACCTAAATTGAAGGTTCAAATCTGACCCAAAACGAAATCCGAGCTGAGATTAATGATCCTCGTAGCAAGGGGGTTATAAGGTATGTAAAATTTGATGAAAATTCCCTACTTGAAATTCTCATGAATTTGGAAAATCTGAAATTTGATGATGCATGTTAGTTATTTGGTTAAGATAGGGATGATATAGTATCTAGGAGTAAAACCTAGACATCAACATGTGAAATCAAGTCCAAATTCTGGAAATTTCATGAACACATTGAAGGTGATTCATGGGTTTTGGTGAAGAATAGATAAACACTAGGGTTTTGAGCATTATTCTAGTGTAATACGGTTCATAGAAAAAGATTACTGAAATATGAATGTCAAATTTTATATATGAAAGCTTGATTGATGTAAATTCGGGCTGAATGATAAGTTAGGGACTTGTTATATAATCATGTAAAAATATGCCCTTAAAGTGTTCGTAGAAATGCCTCAAAGAAGGCTTGAAACTGAAATTTAAAGTTAAAACGCATAATTGTGATGTTTAGGCAAATTATGCGACATATGATTTAAAAGGAGTTCTAAACGTATCATGATTGAACTCTATAGGAAAGGATACCGGAGCGTCGAGTGGACAAGCCGGTGGCGACTTGCGTTTGAAGGGCGTGCATTGAAGGTATGTAACTTGATTCGTTACATTGGGTGAATTTTGGTAATTAGCATATGTGTAGTCGAATTGTAGAATAAAAGTTGTGTTGAATTAAAGCGATAATGTTCGCTATACTGAATAATAGGTCAAGAATTGGTTAGGTCTCGTAGGTAGTCATCATAATGGAGGATTCCGTAGATGAGCCAGACGGGTCGAATAATCAAATAATGCGTGGCTAATGCTTCGTAATATGGTTAATTGGTCTTTTGTGATTGTTAATAAATGACATATTAGAATACGAGAATTTAGCGTGTGGTTTGTTAGAATGATGAAGTCCATAAGGGTGAACTAAACGGGTCACTAAGAGAAGGTATGGATCGAATAACGGTAGTACCTTACTTGTAGATTGTGAGCCCGAGTGACGGGTAGCGAAATACTAAACACGCAAACTGGTGATGGGAGCGTGGGCGTTAAAAATGAGAAATCCAAGATTTGGGTTTTTGGGTGAAATAAACAAAATCATACAAAACATAAACTTTCAGCGACTACCGTAAGTTACAGTAACTACCGTAACTTACGGTAGAGAACAAAAACGTTACGGCAGTTCTATACTGCCTTACGGCAGACCAAATTGATCCAACGTCTACTGTAACTTACGGTGGCTACCGTAAGTTACGGTAGAGCCCTAACCTTTATGTTGAATTTTGCATATCTTTGCTAATCGAATCCGTTTTTGAGCGTAGTTTCGATTATGTAATATTTCTAAGAACTCTAATACTAGTTTTTGTTAAAAAATTTCAGTTTCTAGGTATTGCAAGTATGAGGATGACGATCAAGACAATGCTCGCGAACCGAACACAATCTTTTGAAGCTTCCGCATTAGATTTACCCCGTTTAGACAATGTTTTTAATGTAAACAATTTGCTAATCATGTTTTGGAATGGTGGAACTAGTTAAGAAATCATCTAGTATGTAATCACTATTAAACTTAAATTTTGTACTTACTTTCAAGTAAGGTACCGTTTTATATTTAATCTTGCGTATTTACATTAAATTCTTATAAAATTAAGACGGGTGTTACAAGTTGGTAATCAGAGCTTAAGGTTGTCAACAAGTGTTCGGTTCTAGCTTGATCGATCGTCCGGTAAGAAGTAATTAATTATTTTAGTAGATCTTATCTTATGGGAGAAATGAGATGCGAATTAATGTGCATGGGAAGAGCGTGTTAACACACTCAAACCCGGAAAGTCCACCAAAAGCGAATGGTTAAAGCAAGTTATGAACTTGGCTAAACCAAAGCAAATAAAGCTATGTTATAAATGAAATGTTTAATGTTTAATGTAAACATTTCAGTTTCAAGATGTCGAAAGGAAACGATAATGATCCGGTGCCGACAAGCACCGAACAAATGAAAGAGATAATTGCCGAAGAAGTGGGAAAGGTAATTGAAGGTAGTCTATCCGGGTTTATAGACAAAATTCAAAACACGGTGTTATCACTTGTCGAAGAACGAGTCAAAAGGTTGGAAGATAGTGTCAACCTCATGAAAGAGAAATCGGGAGAACGTAAGGGATGTTCGTACAAAGAGTTTATGGCGTGTAAACCGCCAATCTACAACGGGGAGGTTGACCCGATAATATGCCAGAGATGGTTAAGCGATGTTGAAGGAGTGTTTGAAAGGACCCATTGCGACGAAAGTGACTTTGTTGCTTACGGAACGGGTCAGTTGAGAGGTCAAGCCAAAGATTGGTGGGATAATAAAAAGAAGGAAATAGGGGCTGAAGCGGCGAGGGCCATGACATGGGAGGAGTTTAAGAAGCCGTTTCTTAAACATCATAGTCCCAAGGCGGTCATTAATAAAATCAAGGAAGAGTTCATGCAACTTAGACACAAGGGCGAAACCATAGACAAGATCACGGCGACGTTTATGGATAAAATGAAGTTTTGCAACGAATTGGTGACGAATGAAGAACAAAAGATATACTACTACTATAACATGTTGAGCACCGAGTATAGGGAGTTTATGACTCCTTCAAAATACAAGACCCTTACCGAGATCATAAACGTTGCTCGGGAACGGGAAATCGAGCTGAAGAAACAAGTTGAAAGGGGTGAGCGAAGGGCACAGGATGTGAATCCAAGCCCTACAAAGAAAGCTCGAACTGGAGAATCGGGAAAGAAGGTTGATGCTAAAGGTGGATCGCCAAGTTGTAAAGTGTGTGGAAAAGGGCACAAGGGAGAGTGTCGGTTCAAAGACAAACCGTGCCCCATATGTAGTAAAACGGGGCACACGGCGTCTCTATGCCCGGGTAAAGTCTCGGTTTGCTACAAATGTTATCAACCCGGCCACAAAAAGTCCGAATGCCCAGACTTAGTTGGAAGGAGAGACGTTAAAGAATCTCCAACAGAAGCCCCTAAGGCGAAGGCTAGGTCCTTCCAACTTACCGCTGCCGAAGCAAAGATAGAACCCGATGTGGTCTCAGGTATATTCACAATTAACTCAATTCCTGCACGTGTATTGTTTGATACGGGTGCGAATAAATCCTTCATTTCGCATGGATTTATTCGACATCCTTCATTTGTATTGACGAAATTATCTGTGCCCTTAGAAGTTGAAATAGGGGACAATAAAAGTTTTATAGTTTGTGATATTTGTCGAGGCTGCAAATTAAGCATCGATGATGAAGAATACCTGATAGACCTAATCCCGATGTCAATGGGGGAATTTCAAGTAGTCGTTGGGATGGATTGGCTATCTCAGCACCACGCAAAAGTCGTGTGTTTTCGTAAGGAGATAAAGCTAACATCTCCGAGCGGGAAACACGTTACTATCTATGGTGAAAAAGGAGGTAACCCCATAATATGCTCAATGTTGAAAGCTCACAAGCTTATGAAGCAAGGATGCAAGGCATTTATGATATACGCAAATGAGCCCGAGAAAGAATCACTGAAGATTGAAGATGTACCGGTAGTACGGGACTATGAAGATGTGTTTCCGGAGGATTTACCGAGGATACCGCCCGAACGGGAAATAGAGTTCGGAATCGAATTGATTCCGGGCGCAAAACCCGTAGCTAGAGCACCGGTACCGACTCGCGCCGTCGGAATTACAAGAGTTGATGTCCCAGATTCAAGACCTGCTTGACAAAGGATTCATAAGGCTGAGTGTGTCTCCTTGGGGCGCACCGGTATTGTTCGTGAAAAAGAAATACGGAAGCATGCGCATGTGTATCGATTACCGGGAGTTAAACAAACTCACGGTAAAGAACCGATACCTGCTTCCGAGAATAGATGATCTATTCGACCAATTACAAGGTGCGAACTGGTTTTCAAAAGTTGACCTTAGATCGGGGTATCACCAACTAAAGGTCAAAGAGGAAGATGTGCCGAAAACGGCTTTCCGCACGCGATACGGACATTACGAGTTTCTCGTGATGTCATTTGGGCTGACAAATGCACCCGCGGCTTTCATGGAACTCATGAACCGGGTTTGCAAGCCAATGCTAGACAAATCGGTCATCGTGTTCATCAATGATATTTTGGTGTATTCGAAAAGTGAAGCTGAGCATGCACATCACTTACAAGAGGTGTTAGAGATACTTAGACGAGAAAAGTTGTATGCGAAATTTTCTAAGTGCGCCTTTTGGTTACGAGAGGTGCAATTCCTCGGCCACATCATAAGTGCCGATGGAATATTGGTAGATCCGTCAAAGATCGAGGCCGTGTCAAAATGGAGTCCCCCGAAGAACCCTTCGGAAATTTGAAGCTTCTTAGGGCTTGCGGGGTACTATAGGAGATTTATTCAAGATTTCTCCAAGATTGCGTCGCCACTAACAAAGTTAACCCAGAAGGAGGAAAAGTTCATTTGGGGAGTTGAACAAGAAAGGGCGTTTCAGACGCTAAAAGAGAAGTTAATTCAAGCTCCGGTATTAACATTGCCGGACGGAGTCGAGGACATGGTGGTTTATTCGGATGCCTCATTATCGGGGCTAGGATGTGTTCTGATGCAACGGGGCAAAGTTATAGCGTATGCCTCGAGGCAATTGAAGATACATGAGAAGAAATATCCCACGCACGATCTTGAATTGGTTGCAGTGGTATTTGCATTAAAAATGTGGAGGCACTACTTATATGGGGTAAAGTGCACCATATTCACCGATCACAAAAGCTTAAAATACTTCTTCGATCAGAAGGAGTTAAATATGCGCCAGAGACGATGGTTGGAAACGGTGAAGGATTTCGACTGCGAAATACACTACCACCCCGGAAAGGCAAATGTGGTGGCGGATGCTCTGAGCAGAAAAGCTGACTATGTCCCAATACGAGTAAGGTCAATGCAGCTTGTGGTGACCTCGGGTATACTTGAACGTATACGAGAGGCGCAAGTAGAAGCAGTAAAAGAGGAGAACTGGAAGAAGGAAAGAATAATTGGCCAGTTAAAAGACTTGTCGGATGGAAAGAACAGGTTGAAGACTCGATCCGGAAGAATATGGGTTCCAAATACTTGTGGAGTGAAGGCGCTACTACTTGATGAAGCCCATAAATCCCGATATTCTATTCATCCGGGTGCGACCAAGATGTACAATGATCTGAAACAAAACTATTGGTGGCCTGGAATGAAGAGGGATGTGGTAAAATACGTAGAGATGTGCTTGACTTGCTTACAAGTCAAGGCGGAGCATCAGAAACCATATGGAAAACTACAACCTTTGGAGATCCCGGTTTGGAAATGGGAACATATCACTATGGACCTATTGACCAAACTACCTAAAACGATTCGGGGATTTGATGCTATATGGGTGATTGTAGATAGATTGACGAAGAGTGCTCATTTTATTCCTATACGCGAGACATATACTTCGGAAAAGATGTCCGAGGTATATACAAACGAAATAGTGGCACGTCACGGAGTACCGGTATCTATTGTGTCGGATAGAGATACCCGGTTCACATCAAACTTTTGGCGAGATTTTCAAGAACAAATGGGAACGAAACTTTTCATTAGCACCGCCTACCATCCCCAGACGGATGGACAGAGTGAAAGAACAATACAGACGCTAGAGGATATGTTACGAGCATGTATCATCGACTTCGGTGGAAGTTGGGATGTTTATCTACCTTTGGCCGAATTTTCGTATAACAATAGTTATCATTCGAGTATCGGCATGGCGCCTTACGAGATGTTATATAGTAGAAAATGCAGAACCCCGGTGTGTTGGGGTGAAGTGAGTCCGCGTGAATTGGCACATAAAGACATAGTTCAGGCCACCAATGAGAAAATTGAAGTGGTGCGAACCCATCTGAAAGCAGCCCAAGATAGGCAAAATTCTTATGCCGACAAGAGATGAAGACCGATTGAATTTCAGATAGGCGACATGGTTATTGTCACACCCCCAAAATCCACACGCGGAATACCACCGCTTGGAGGCGTGACATGACCAGGATCAAGCCACCAATCATATTGAACATAAGTATACAGTAAAAGTCATTCATCAATACGATAGGTGTTTCCAAAACCAAATATAAACAAGTGTGTAGCGGAAGCAATAATGTAAAACCCAACATAAGTTTAAGTACAAAATGTCAGTTAAAAGTTTAACAACACATTCACGATCCATGTCCACAACGACCGTGCCTCCCGTGCAAGCTCCAAAAGTACCTAAGGTCCTGCAAGGCATGTAACAGAGAGTCAACAACTAGTTGAGCGAGTTCACAGTTGGTTATTTAGTTATAATGTTCGTATCGTAAATCGTATGTTCGTTTAGTAATCATGTATCGTATGTAATAGCATCGCGGCCCTCTAGGCATGTTTGCGAAGTTTAGTGGGGGTTTCCCATATGTTTTCTAGACTAGGTATATTTGTATCGCGGCCCTCCAGGCATGTTTGCGAAGATTAAAGTATAGTTCGCGGCCATTCCAGGCATGTTTGCGAAGATTGTTCTAGTATCGCGGCCGATCCCGGCATGTGTGCGAAGAGAAGTATATGTATCACTAGTCTAGTAGTATCTACCATTGACCTTCCTCTCCCGAGGCCCATGGTATGTAATTCCGATAACTCTTAAGCATAAATAATCAATCAACCCATTCCCAACCCCGGGAATCCCATGCCTTGGTAGAAGTGTGAACTCACCTTGTTTGCTCGGTATGCTAAGTTAAGTGCTCACAATTAATCAGTCAAGTCCTATAGTGCACGTATACTCAATCAGTTCACGTTCATAATATTTCACATGTAACTATCATCACAGTAAAATCACAAAGTGTGCTTGGCAGTTAGTATCTTGTATCATGTAAACAGTTAATCAATTTCAAACCATTCATGTTACACATAAAAGTCTTTTGTAGTTTATTCTATTATAAATATCCAATAATTCACTTAACAGAATTAACATCCAACAGAACTAACAAACTAACTGGGTTTAGAAGTAAATCAACTTAACAGAACTAACAAACTTAACAAAGTTACCATACTAACTGAATTAATAAACTGAGTAATTAAACCAACTAGGTTATTTACTTAACGGAGTTACCCACTTAACAGGGTTAACTTAACTAACACAGTTAACAAGTTAACAGTAAACATGTAAACAAAGTCGCCAATATGGCGAAATCCCCCTTTGGCCGAAAACACCCTATAGCCGAAATCACCTTATGCCGAAATCCCTCTTGGCCGAAAACCCTCTTGGGCCGAACTCTCTGTGGGCCGAAATCTCTATGTGGGCCGAAATCTCTATGTGGACCGAAATCACCTAAAGTGATTTCGTCCACTTTAAATGTGGTGGGTGATTTCGTCCAGAACATCATCTTCACCAACACTCACTGTAACTTAAACCCAGCAACTAAAAACTCATCTAATCGTCACATGATTAATCATTTACAAGTCCTTAATCAATCATTGATATGTAATATAATTTGCCAACATCATGCGATACCAGGATCCCGATTTAATCAGTTTATCATTCATTAACATACACCCACTGTTGATCTAAACATCAAATATACAGACAGTTCATAGATAATAATTATCCAACAAGCACACAATGATCAATCACACAATCACATATCTACATACATCATGATTAAACATCCAATAATCATACGATATGCAACTTAAACAACTGAACATGAAGATCACTAACCGAGAATTAAACAGAGGTTTTGCTTCAAATGAGGAATTCTGTTTGTGGGTTTCAGAGGTAGAGAGAGAAACAATGTGATAAGATAAGGTTTGGTAAGTAAGAAACTTCTCCGAGAAGATTTGTTTATAAAATGATTATATAAAATATCTCAATACTGGGCCAAGGCCCATCTCTGATTTCGTTGGTCATCAGTGGACGAAAACACATAAGGTGTTTTCACCACTTGGGTGATTTCATGGGTACTTGTTTTCAGTAAGAGTTCCATCTTTATTTAACATGTTAATTAATACAAAACCTTATTAACATACACTCACATATAATAAATATTATGGATCCCAAGTATAAAATATCAATCGAAATACGATATAACGTATTACAAAGGTAAGCGTTGTGGAACAACGTGTCGTGTAAACAAACAACATAAACAAAAAAAAATTAACGTGCACTAAATGCGAAGATGGAAATCTTGGAAACTCGAGTTGTCACATTATCCCCAACTTGAAAGAAATTTCGTCCCGAAATTTAGCATGCGGTTACTGAGGAAGCTAGGTAAGTTATTGTTTACTGGTTCTCCTGGGGTGTCACATCATCCCCCCGTTGATTTGGAATTTCTTCCCGAAATTCTGTAGTAGCTTCAGCCTCAGTATTAGTTGCATTGTTTTCGAACAACTGGGGATATTTGAGTTCCATTTGGTCTTCGCGTTCCCAGGTGAACTCTGGGCCACGACGGGAGTTCCAACGAACTCGAACAAGAGGTATTCTGGTGTTCTTGAGGACCTTAACATCCCGGTCCGTGATTTCAACTGGTTCTTCGACGAAATGCAACCGTTCGTCGATAGTGAGCTCCTTCAGAGGAACTATGTGGGTCTCATCTGACAGATACTTCTTCAGATTCGACACGTGGAAAACGTTGTGAACTGCACTGAGTTCAGCTGGTAAGTTCAGTCTGTAGGCCACTTTGCCTATTTTCTCAATGACTTCAAATGGTCCAACGTATCGTGGATTGAGTTTGCCCCTTTTGCCAAAACGAACAACACCCTTCCAGGGTGACACTTTGAGTAGCGCTCGATCCCCAACCTGGAACTCGAGTAGTTTCCTGTCTTTATCTGCGTACGCTTTCTGACGGTCGCGAGCTGCCGCCATGCGTTGTCGTATTTGAGCAATCTTTTCAGTAGTATCAACTACCATTTCTGGACCTGTGATCTGACTATCACCCACCTCTGCCCAACAAAGAGGTGATCGGCATTTACGCCCGTACAATGCCTCAAATGGAGCAGCTTTAATGCTGGTGTGGTAACTGTTGTTGTACGAAAATTCCACAAGTGGCAGATGTTTTTCCCAGCCCTTGCCAAAGTCAATTACGCACGCCCGAAGCATGTCTTCTAGAGTTTGAATAGTACGCTCAGACTGCCCGTCTGTCTGAGGATGATAAGTTGTGCTCATGTCTAAACGAGAGCCAAAAGATTTATGCATTGCTTGCCACAGTTCTGAAGTAAAACGTGCATCACGATCGGAGATAATAGAGGTGGGCACCCCGTGCCTCGAGACAACTTCCTTAAGGTATACGTCTGCTAGAGTGGAGAACTTATCCGTTTCCTTGATAGCCAAGAAGTGAGCAGACTTTGTGAGTCGATCCACGATCACCCAAATAGTATCATTTCCGCGCTGAGATCTAGGTAGGCCAGTAACAAAATCCATGGAAATTTGCTCCCATTTCCATTGTGGTATCTCAGGTTGTTGGAGTGGGCCTGATGGTTTCTGATATTCCGCTTTGACTCTCGCACAAGTCAAACACTTGCTAACGTAAGTTGCTATGTGGGCCTTCATGCTAGGCCACCAATATGTAGTTCTGAGGTCGTGGTACATCTTATCCGAACCAGGATGTACTGAGTAGCGAGACTTATGAGCCTCATCCATTACAAGCTCGCGTACATTACCATAGAGTGGGACCCAGATGCGTCCGGTTACATAATAGGCGCCGTCTGCCCTTTGTTCTAACCGTTGCCTTGAGCCGCGTAGGGCTTCAGCCCTGACGTTTTCCGGTTTCAATGCTTCTACCTGAGCATCTCGTATCTGTGAAGGAAGACTGGACTGAATAGTGAGTTGCAACGCTCGTACACGCCTAGGTGTAGTATCCTTTCGACTGAGGGCGTCGGCCACCACATTGGCTTTGCCCGGATGGTACTTTATAGCACATTCGTAATCGTTCAGTAACTCGACCCATCTACGTTGTCGCATGTTCAATTCTTTCTGCTTGAAGATATGCTCAAGACTCCTGTGATCGGTGTAGATGGTGCACTTGGTGCCATACAGATAATGTCGCCATATCTTGAGCGCAAAAACAACAGCTCCCAGCTCTAAATCGTGTGTAGTGTAATTCCGTTCGTGAATCTTAAGTTGACGTGAAGCATAAGCAATAACTTTATCCCGTTGCATCAACACACATCCAAGACCTTGAATAGATGCATCGCAGTAGACTACAAAATCGTCCGTGCCTTCAGGCAATGAGAGGATAGGTGCGCTACAAAGTCTATCCTTTAAGTGTTGAAACGCTGTTTCCTGTGTATCACTCCAACGGTAAGCAACACCTTTCTGTGTCAGTAATGTAAGCGGCTGTGCAATCTTTGAGAAGTCTTTGATGAACCGTCTGTAATAACCTGCCAAACCCAAGAATTGGCGTATTTCAGTTGGTGTGCGAGGTGCAGGCCAGTTCTTGATCGAGTCTACCTTGGATGGATCGACATGAATCCCATCCTTGTTTACCACGTGGCCTAGAAAGTGGACTTCACGAAGCCAGAAGTCGCATTTTGAAAACTTAGCGTACAGCTGTTCCGTTCGAAGGAGTTCCAGAATAAGTCGTAAATGCTGCTCATGTTCCTCCCGATTCTTCGAGTAGATCAGGATGTCATCAATAAAAACAATAACAAACTTGTCAAGGTAAGGTTTGCACACCCTGTTCATAAGATCCATGAAAACCGCAGGTGCGTTCGTTAGCCCGAATGGCATGACTAGAAATTCGTAGTGACCGTAGCGTGTTCTAAATGCTGTTTTGGAGACGTCCTCATCCCGGACTCTCAGTTGATGGTAACCTGACCTCAGGTCAATCTTTGAGTAATAGCTCGACCCTTGCAACTGGTCAAATAAGTCGTCGATGCGTGAAAGAGGATAGCGATTCTTTACGGTCACCTTGTTTAGTTCGCGGTAATCTATGCACATACGAAAGGTACCGTCTTTCTTCTTCACAAATAATACTGGAGCTCCCCAGGGCGAAGAGCTAGGACGTATGAAACCCTTTTCCAAGAGTTCTTGCAATTGCTTAGACAGTTCTTCCAGTTCAGTTGGAGCTAAGCGATAAGGCGCTCGAGCTATGGGGGCTGCTCCTGGAGCTAGCTCGATCTGAAATTCGACCTGGCGATGGGGCGGTAGCTGTGACAACTCGAGTTTTCAAGATTCCATTTTCGCATTAATTGCATGTTAATTGCTTAAGTTGTTTGTTTTCACGACTTGTTGTTCACAAATGTACACGTTTGTAATATGTTAACTAGTATTGTGATTTATATGGTTTATATGGCGTGCATTATGTGTGGTATACAGTATATGTGTATTCTGTATTAATAAAACATGCTTTATATAATTAATAATGTTGCCCCTACCCTCCCCCACGAAAACCCACCTGGATGAAAACACTTTAGTGTTTTCGGCACAAAGTGGGCAGCCGAAAACAACATATGGGCTCCGGCCCAGTAGCTATCGAATATAAGATTTTTCTTAATCTGGGCACGAATTCGATAACACACTAAACCCTAATCACTCCCTTTCCTTTGTCACCGTGCGACGGCAAGACTGAGATATCAAAGCTCTTTGCGTATTTGTTGTTCATTCCGCCTGGTTAGCAATCAACTGTGGTTAGTTATCTGTTTGGCTTCATCAGATTTATCGTTGTCGATTATTATGTGTTAACTGTGATTGTGAAACATTATGAACGTAAGACTAGATGATCGTTATGTATATCTATTGTCTGCAACTGCCATGTTTATTGGATAATATGATCGAACATGTGTGCCTGTTGATGATGATCTGCTGGTTGATTTTTATCATGACCTCACAATGATTTGGTAATATTATTGACTGTTTCGATTAGGGATATGACCGAATGATTGAATGATGTATCTTGTAAGATAGGTATGTGATCTACTGAATATTATTTATTGTCAACATGTGACCTACTGAAAGATTATAGGAATATGTGAAAATCATCATGCACACAAGCCTTGTCGGCCACTATAAAAGAACAACATATATATATATTATCGACATGCTGCCATGCTTATTAGATGATATGATTATTAGTGTTTGATAATAATGATGAGATTATGTATTCGGATGCATATCTGACCGAATGGGTCATGTATGATGATTTGTCTTTATCCAAAACCCCTTCACGTGAGTATTGTTGACCTATAACTTTTCATTACATGTGCATGAAAATTATGGGACCATGAATTATGAATTGTCTATGGAACTGACATATACATGTGACTTTCTGACACACACTTTATTGAATGTTGGCTATCAATTTTTCATTTAATATTCCAATTGGGCCGAAACACCAGTGGACTATTACCACTCTATTTTTGTAAGTTAGAATTATATGGGGTTGGGCTGCACCATTGGGTATGACCGAGATAAAATGAGATTTGGGGAGGTTAACTGTTGCATGTTTTGTGAGGTGTGGACTTGTAATGTGTACGGGTGAATGAATCAACTATCCACTATGTGAATATGTGATGATAATATACTGGTATGTTGTATGAGCAGAACAAGATATTTGCTATATGGTAATCGGTAAATGAAAACTGTACATGAATGCGTGGTTTTCTATGTGTGAATACGTGATTTATTGTGTGCAATACGTGACTCACATGATTACGTAACTGATATCGATTGGTAACCACGATAGGGTTTGGATGACCAACTGGGAACTGGTAAAGTTGTCACACCCTGGCTTTGCGGAAGCGTGGTTAATTTTGGTGTGACTTCTTAATACCATAGCTTAATCATAACCAAGCTATATGAATTCAAAACATGCAAGATCATCCATAAAGTTTTGAAAACCAAATACAGTACCATTGTTTTAACGGGATCATACCCTAACAACCATAACCTTGTTCATCAGACATTACAAACTTAAAACATAACATAAACATGGTTCAAGGATTGTGTCTTGTCCAGGAAAGAGACACATCCCCTGAACCCCGGATGACCTCGGAAACTAGTGCAGCGGAAAACGTTCCATACCGTGCCAGATCTCGTTAATTTCCTGAAATACATGTAAGTTGAAAAATCAACAATAATGTTGAGTGAGTTCATGTGTAAGTGAGTAAGTAAACCTTTGTGAGTATAAAAATAATCGTTGGTATGTAGCAAATAAGGGGACTTGTGATCACCAATGGTTTGCAAGGCCACTGATATATGTGAAGTGCAAATAGGGAGACTCAAACCTAGCAGATTTCGCCACGGCATTTGTATGTGGACAAAGTCACCCCAAGGTCCGTTTCTAGTTTGGCCTGGGGCTGGGCTCGCTACACCCAGATAGATCTACCGCTCCTGTCCCTCGGTCCCGACATGAGGACTAATGGCCTCATATTGCTCCTACCCACTCATATGATCTGAGTAATAAACCTCCTTACGCTAACCATACCGTGTATAAAGTACTCGTAATCATAGTAACATGTATTTCACCCCCGCAGTTAAGAAAACTGAAAACAGTTAGAGAAAAGGGGGACATGAACTCACAGTGAAGCGTCTCTACCAAGTATCTCCAAATCAGAAAGCTGTGCGACGACCTACAAGTGCTAATTCTATTAGACGGACGGCCGTGCCTTAGCTTTATAGTTTAAGTTTTTGGGAAATAGTTAGACAACTATTCCGTGTTTACATTTTGTATATACTTGGTAGTTAATCTCCTTCCCAAGGATGGGGGATTCAATACATGTGCGTTCATAAATATTTCCGTAAGTGCGTAAGTTACGTTTAACAATCGAGTGGTAATATAATTACCGGTGTAACTTATACATATATATTTATGGTGAAAGCGTTCGTATTATTTTGGATTCGTTAACGTTCGTAAATATTATTTTTACTCTAAAAATAATATTTATGCATTTTCACAAAATAATCATAAACAGTGTGTGAAAAATATATATTTACCACGTTAAGTTTTGTGAAAATCCCACCTCCGAATATTTAGTAAATAAAGTCATGGCGAAATTTATATTGCGAAAACATGTCAAAAATGATTCTAACACTTGTAGTGTAAGTAGTTCTAAGTGTTAGGTTTTTGGAAAAATTTTGCCAGAGTTTCCTCTGTAACTGGAGGTGGCCACGCTTCCAAGCGTATCATTTTCTTTTAACAAATCAAATCAACCAATGTTCTCAACATTATCAAACAACTTTTCAACATTTTAACCAGTCAAAGATAGACATAATCGCAAAATATACGAACTTGTGGTTTGTCTAAAAATATGTAGTAAATCTCTTTACTTTTAATGGATCTTTTGTGTAAATAATCCGATTTTGTAAAAACCCCGTCTTTCGAGAAAATCCATCTTTACAACTTCTAGTAATATTTGACAAAACTAGTTCTTTGTCGGATCTTTTCATTTCACAAGTGTTTTCACACTTGTGGTTTATAAATCATGCTTGTTAGTATAAAACCCTTCTTTTAAATACATGATTCTTTGACATGTGGTTCTTTGAAAATACCACTTGCAGATGCGTAGATCCGCTAGTTTTAAACACCGTTGTACAAGTTAAAACATTTTTACACAAGTAAACATTTTTACACAAGTTCATGTTTCATGTGTGGTAGAGTTTCACCTTTTAACCCTTGTTACTACTAAAACATGCTTATGTCAAGATCCATGATCTTACCAAACCGGGTTAAATGGTGATCCGAGCTACCACAACATAGGTCGGGTCTAAATAACCACATATTTCAAGTACTACAACATTTACACAACATAAATGCTATTAACCACCATTACTAGTGTTTTTAGTAGACTTTTGTTCATCATTTTGCATTTTAACGAGATTTAACCGATACAAATCCTTTTAACCACTTTAGATTAGTTCAAAAATGAGTTGTAAACAATATACCTCTAGCTCAAGGCTAGGGAAGATTCTTGATGAAAAACGCGTGGATAAAAGCTAAGTAACGAGGTCCTTCGTGTTCCGTTTGCTCCAAGGCTCCTTATACGTGACCTTTGATGTTTGTAGATGCTTGGAATGTCAAGAACCAAAACCGAAAGTATGATGGATGTGGGTGGGGGTCTCGGCCGAAAGTGATAAAGAGAGGGAGAGAGTTTGAGGTTGGGATGTTGTGAAGTGAATGATCTCAAGTGTTTAGCTAAGAACTTATAGACAAGTTTAAAGGTTTTAATCCAATGGATTATGTGTTGTTTAGATATGGGACAAAAGGATTAAAATAATCAAATAGTGTACAATTGCGTTCCCCATGGTTTGGGGCCGGTTAGGATGGGGGGGGGGGGTCCTAACCGATTCTAACTAGATAGTTAGGGTAAAGGTTGTATTAAGTAGGTTAGTTAAGTGTTTAACCCAGTTACTTGTATGTTATGTGTTATGGCGGGTGTTAGGGTAATCAGGGACCCTAACTGGCTCCGAAAAATATAAATAAGGAAAATAATAATATTTTCACGTTCCGGGTAAAGTCCGGTTGTTCGGTTGGATAGTAATCCGTTAAAGCGCTTAACAAAGCTTTAAAGTGTCGTTATTAATATTTTTAGTGACACATATTATTCCTGACACTTTGGAAGTGTCTAGTAATATTTTTGTCATGTTTTGGCACTTTATTAGTTAGCTAGAAGCTGGATTATTTATTAAAGTGCTGTGTTTTGTACTTAAAGTACGTTTTAGGCACATCCAGTCACTGTGACTTATCCCTAGAGACGCAGTTCCACAACCCTTGTATCCCTACACTCACTACTAGTGTAGCCAAATATCTCAGGCTCTTATAGGCCTTGGAGGCAGTGTTTGCCTGATGCTGGCTTTATCAGCATGTTCAATAGGTTATCCGTGTATTGTGCTACTGTGCTTTTTGTGCATCATGTTTGTCACTAAGGTGCCGTATGTAAATAATGTAGTGACGATACGTAAAGTATGATGCAAGCAAGTACATGTGTCAGATATCAAGTAGCAGTTCAACAGCTAGTTCAAACAAGCACAGTAATTAAGCAGTAATTAATCATTAATTAAGTCGTACGGATACCTGGTTTAGTGCGGGTTGTCACATTCTCCCCCCGTTAAATAAATTTCGTCCCGAAATTTAAGTTCTGCTTGTAGATGCAGGGTTCTTAGGAAAAAGGTGGGGGTATTTCTCTTTCATCCGGTCCTCACGTTCCCAGGTGTATTCAGGACCATGTCTGGCATTCCAACGAACTTTGACGAGTTTGACACTGCTCCGGCGGGTCTTGTTCACTTTCCAATCCGTGACCTTAACAGGTTCTTCAACGAAGTGGAGCGTGTCGTCAACATGAATCTCGTCGATGGGAATGGCAACGTCAACTTGAGTTGGACTTTTCTTTAAATTGGATACATGAAATGTATCGTGAACACCATTCAGTTCAGCAGGTAGGTCCAACTTGTATGCTACTAGTCCTATTCTTTCCAGAATTCTGAAGGGACCAATGTAGCGCGGATTTAACTTTCCACGCTTCCCAAAGCGTGCCACCCCCTTCCAGGGTGAAACTTTCAATAACACCATTTCTCCAACTTGGAAATCCACATGTTTTCGGTTTGGATCCGCATAGGCCTTTTGTCTGTGGCGAGCTGCTTCAATGCGTTTAAGAATCTGCGCGATCTTGTCTGTCGTCTCTTGGACGATTTCGGGACCAGCAAGCTGCCTATCACCTGCGTCAGCCCAACATAAGGGTGATCGGCACTTGCGTCCGTAAAGGGCTTCGAATGGCGCGACACCAATACTGGTGTGGTAGCTGTTGTTGTATGAAAATTCAACCAAAGGTAAATGTTTATCCCAGCTACCGCCCAAATCCATAACACATGCCCTCAGCATGTCTTCCAAAGTCTGTATCGTTCGCTCGCTCTGGCCGTCAGTTTGCGGATGAAACGCAGTGCTCAGATTCAATTGTGAGCCAAAGGCTTCTTGGAAGGATTGCCATATTCTTGACACAAACCTTCCGTCTCTATCAGAGATGATTGAGAGAGGTACTCCATGGCGTGCAACGATTTCTCTCATGTAAATTTCGGCCAATTTGCTTGTATTATCCTTCTCTCTGATAGGTAAGAAGTGTGCCGACTTTGTTAGGCGGTCAACAATCACCCAAATCATATCATGGCCTCTTGGCGTTCTTGGCAATTTCGTAATAAAATCCATGGAGATTTGTTCCCATTTCCACTTGGGAATCTCAGGTTGTTGCAGAAGTCCTGAAGGCTTCTGGTATTCGGCTTTAACCTTAGCGCACGTTAGACAATTGCTTACATAAACAGCAACATCGCCTTTCATCCTAGGCCACCAATAGTAATCCCTGAGATCTTGGTACATCTTATCCGCTCCAGGATGGATAGAGTACCGTGATTTGTGAGCTTCATCGAAAATAACCTTCCTTAAATCACCAAACAGAGGAACCCAAATCCTTTTCTCAAAACATAACATTCCTTCCTCGTTTGGTACCAAAAGCTTCTTCATCCCACGGAGGTATTCATCTTCAAGGTTTCTTTCCTTGAGAGCTTCCTTCTGCGCGGCACGAATGCGCAAGGAAAGATCGGTTCGTATAATCATTTCTAAAGCTCTAACCCTTATGGGCTTGATTCTCTCTTTACGACTTAGGGCATCGGCGACTACGTTCGCCTTCCCTGGATGATACTTTATTTCGCAGTCGTAGTCGTTCAACAACTCAACCCATCGTCTTTGCCTCATATTCAACTCCTTCTGGTTGAATATATGCTGAAGGCTCTTGTGATCTGTAAAGATTGTACACTTCGTACCATAAAGATAGTGTCTCCAGATCTTTAGTGCAAATACCACTGCGCCAAGTTCCAAATCATGTGTGGTATAGTTCTTTTCGTGCACTTTCAATTGACGCGATGCGTAAGCAATAACCTTTTGGCGTTGCATCAACACACAACCCAATCCTTGACGTGAAGCGTCGCAGTATACCACAAAATCATCTGTACCTTCTGGTAGAGCTAAGATAGGCGCATTGCAGAGCTTATCCTTCAGTATCTGGAAGGCTTCCTCCTGTTTGATTTCCCAATCAAACTGCTTATCTTTCTAGGTGAGGAGCATCAATGGTTGAGCGATTTTTGAAAAATCCTCAATGAACCTTCGATAGTAGCCAGCCAAACCCAAGAATTGCCGAATCTCGGTTGGCGTCTTTGGCGTTTCCCAATTCTTGATCGCTTCGATCTTTGTGGGATCAACATGGATTCCATTTCCATTTACCACATGTCCAAGAAATTGGACTTCACGTAGCCAAAACTCGCACTTAGAGAATTTGGCATACAGCTGTTCCTTCTTCAGCAGCTCTAGAATGGCTCTAAGATGCTGCTCGTGTTCAGCCTTTTTCCTTGAATAAATCAAGATGTCGTCGATGAACACAATCACGAACTTGTCCAAGTACGTCTTGCAAACTCTATTCATCAAATCCATAAAGACTGCAGGTGCGTTTGTCAAACCAAACGGCATAACTAGGAACTCGTAGTGCCCATAACGAGTTCTGAAGGCTGTCTTCGGAATGCTTTCCTCTTGTATCCTTAACTGATGGTATCCAGATCGAAGATCGATCTTTGAGTAAAAACTTGAGCCTTGCAGTTGATCAAACAGATCATCAATTCTTGGCAGAGGGTATCTATTCTTGATCGTCAGCTTGTTCAGCTCCCGGTAGTCAATGCACATACGAAAACTACCGTCCTTCTTCTTGACAAACAGGACCGGGGCTCCCCAAGGCGAGAAGCTTGGTCGGATAAAACCCTTGTCTAACAACTCTTGAAGCTGTGTCGACAGTTCCTGCATCTCAGACGGAGCAAGTCTATACGGTGCCTTAGCCACAGGCGCGGCGCCTGGGACTAGATCGATGTGAAACTCTACTTGCCTCTGAGGTGGCAGTCCGGGTAAGTCTTCCGGGAAGACTTCTGGATACTCCCTCACGACAGGGATGTCTTCGATTCTCGGCTCAGCAGCCTTCTTATCCACAATGTGTGCCAGGAAGGCCACACATCCCTTTTGCAACCACTTTCGCGCTTTCAGGCAGCTGATAAATCTTAGCGGCGTGTCACGCTTCTCTCCGTGAACCACAATTGTTTCGCCATCTTCGGTTGGGATACGAACAACTTTTTCGTGACATACTATCTCAGCCTTGTTGCCTGATAACCAATCCATTCCTACCACCACGTCGAAGCTTCCCAACTGGACTGGTAGTAGATCTAGAGCGAACTCACGCTCTCCTAATTCGATCACACAACCTCTAATAACTTCGTTGGCTCCTACTAACTTCCCATTGGCCAATTCGATCGAGTAGGGAATATCTAACTTATTAGCGGCTAACCCAAGCATATTCTTAAATTCTAATGACACGAAGCTATAATCGGCACCAGTATCAAATAAAACGGATGCATAGCGTTGATTCACAGGGAACGTACCAGTAACAACATTGGGGTCCTGGCGCGCTTCCCTAGCTTCGAGTTGGAACACTCTTCCACGGGCTTGGTTTAACTCTGGGCAGTTCTTCTTAAAATGCCCGATATCTCCGCAGTTATAACATCCAAGTCTTTGCCCGTTTCCACCAGCTTGATCATTCCTCTGATTACGATTCACAGCGCCCGCTTGGTTAGCATTGTTGCCTCGATTCTCGTTACCTTCATTGTTTCCTTGTGGGCGATTACCACCACGATTATTATTCCTATTCCCAAATCCTCCCTGGCCTCCTCGGCCAGCACTAGCCCAACAAGAATCTTTTGAGTGGCCCAGCTTTCCACATGCTTCACATATTTTCACATTACAATTGCCAGTATGATGGCGTTGACAGATACTACACTTGGGCTGTGTGCCCTGATATCCTTTTCCTTTCTTCCCACTACCAGCTGATCCTCCTTTCTTAACCGCCACACCGGCGCCCTGCTTGAAGTTTGAGAATTTCCGTTTGTTACCTCCTGACGACTCGACGTGAGTCTCTTTCTTCTTATGTTCAGCATCATCAAACTTGTTCAGGCGAATGGCCTCTTCTGTGAGAGCCACGCTCAAATCGATCGCCTCAGTAATAGTCGCAGGCTTGGATGAGGTTACCATGCTTATGATTTGAGGAGCTAGTCCCCAAATGAAGCGTTCAATTCTCTTGAACTCAGGAGTGACCATGTAGGGTACCACATGCGATAAGTCATGGAACCTTTGAACGTATTCTGCTATCTTTGGACCGTCCATTTTCAAGTGCCAGAACTCGGTCTCCAATCGTTGGATTTCTGCACGGGAACAGTACTTTTTGCGCATGAGTTCCTTTAGTTCGGTCCAGGTCAGCGCGTAGGCAGCAGCTTCGCCTAGTGTCTGTACTTGCAGATTCCACCAAGAGAGGGCTCCATCTAGAAACAGCCCTGAGATATAGGTGACTTGCTGATCCAGCGCACACTTGCTCATGCGAAGTACAGATTCGGTTTTCTCAGCCCAACGAACAAAGGCGACAGCACCTCCAGTGCCATCAAAGTTGACCGGTTTGCAGTCTAAAAACTGCTTGAAGGTGCATCCTGCACATATGTCATAACATACGAATGGCATTAGCATCATTGCTAAAGGTATCCAATTAGGTCACGGTATGTCTTAATGACTTAGTATTACCATGTGGTGGATTGTTATTGCCTTGGTTAATACTTCCGCTCGTTCCGGGCTGAGATGCTGCATACTGTGCTATGGCAGCTGCAATGACTTGCTGTAGCTCTGCCTCATTAGTAGGCATGCGTGTCTCACGTCTTGGCGGCATCTTCTAAAAGATGGTTTAAGTTGGTCAGGCCATAGTAAAGCCCCGATGTTATAGTACGTAAGTCAGGTCATAATGTAGCGTACGTATATAACGATAGTAATAGCACATAATATCTCATGTCATCAACACATCACAAAGACCAATCACACAACATCCCACATCATAAAAATATAAGTAAGCACTCAAGCAAATCAAATATGGTGAGAATACTGCGATTGCCATATATCGAGACTACATAGTAAGTGTATCAATACATCCCTGTGTCACACAATCATCAATCAAATAGGGGCTACATCACCCCTGTCCAAAAACTACATCATGTCAATGTCAAATACAACATCAAATACATGTCATCAAAAGTCAGGATCATAAAGTAGTCTCCAAAAATGCTGTGCAGTCCAACAATCGCCGTCTTCTCACCCTCGTCTACCCAAACAGCACTGATGAGCTCTATACAGATGGTGGTGGAGGAGGGGGAAAGTGGGTGTAAAACAAACGACGTAACTGGAGCCAGTCCTCCTCCTGGGCTCGCTGAGTACGAATGATAGAAGCAACCTGCTGCTCTAGTGTAAAGAGACGGGCAGCATAATCTGGAGGTAAAGGTCGAAATGGCTGCAGAGGAGAGTGTGTCTGACCATGGCACGGACACGGTGGCAGCTGAGCTCTCTCAAGCTCCTGGATGCGCTGCGTGTGTGACTCGTGCTGAGCGACAAAGGACATCAAAACGTCCTCGATAGTATACCCCCTGTGGAAAGAATGGTAGGGGTCAGTAGGTGGCATACCAGAGTCTGGTGCCCAAAGGAACGGCTCACTAGTGGGATCGAAAGGTGCCACATGAAATGGAGCAACAGCGGGTGGAACAGATGACATCTGGGGCATGAAGGGAATAGACATCGGTACATGCCCAAAAGGATGGGCGGAAGAACCCTCTCCAGGCCTCGCTGGAGGTACAAACTGAGGAACCTGAAAAGTAAAATCAATATGTCGTGTATCAGGGATCTGAGGGGGAAAAGGTGGAACATCCTCATCAGCAGGTATCCAACCGTGCTGTGCATGCTCATCTGGTGGATCCATGCGTGCTGCGAACAGTGCATGCTCGGGCTCTAGTGGTATGGGATCAGGTGCAACAAAAGGGTGAACAGGTGCAATGTGCTCAACAGGATGGTCAACAGGTATATCAACAACAGGTAGGTCTGCTATAACAGGCTCAATAGGGATGTCAGCATGTACGGGATCATGCTCCAGTATGGGGTCTAGAGCGGCTGCCTGCTCAGGAGCGACGACAGGCTCAGGGTCATCGAAAGCCATCTCGAAGTCAAACTCTGGGTCGATAGGGTCTACTGGGTCAGCTGGATCCTCCATGGGCTGATCCATAGATATAAACTCGATATCACGATCTGGGTCGTACCCCGGGGGAAAGATAGGGTCAGAATCCTCTATGTCATCATGGTCAAACTCAAAGTGGGGAATAGGTGCAACAGAGGATGCCTGGTCAGGATCAGAATCGTGCGCAAGGTGCTGTGCGCTCAATGTGTGAGAAGGTGCGGATGCCACAGACTCGAAAGAGTCCGGGACAGGAGAATGTGCTGGCGAATCCTCAGCGGGAACGTCAGCGATCATCAGAAGATCGTCCGCAGGAAGAAGGGCCTCGCCCTGGATCTCATCCTCAAAAGGCTCATCCTCAAACAGGTCAATATCGCCATCAGCCTCGGCGTCAAGAAGAAGATCATATGCTGGATAAACGGCTAAGGGTATAGGGGCCGGAATCTCTACTAGAGGTAGGTACTCAGCGGGAGGGTCATCTGCAGGCTCATCAGCATCATCGGGTAGTGCGAATGGCTGGAAGTCATCCTCGTCAGTACTGGTATAGTCAGATGTGTACACCTCATGCTCGGAGGATGGGAGGTCATCAGATACGATAGGTATGGGTCCAGTAGTGTCCGAATCGCCTGTACCGGCGGAATCCATGAGTCTGTAACATAAACACAAATATGCTCAAATAATCAGTCATACAATCAGATAATCACATAAGTCACCAAGTAAGATATCACATAATTCTCCTAGTCTTACTAGCCAATTTCTCCCAGTCCTTAAGACTGCTCTATCCTCCACCTCGACCTCTTAGGTCGAGCCTCGGTCTCCTTGACCGAGCCTCAGCCTTCAAGACTGAGCCTACTCTTCCTAGCCTTGCTAGCCAACTACCTTGGTCACCTAGACCAAGCCTCGATCTTCCAGACCGAGCCTCAGCCCTCCAGGCTGAGCCTATAAATAATAAAATGTGCTCAACATTTGTTTGTAAAAAGTTTTGGATCTGGACTTAAGTGGTATGCAGTAAAATGTTTTCGTGAGAGCCCTAGTGATCATAGTCTAGACTCGAGAAAGAATCCTAGTTCGCTATGATCAGAGCTCTGATACCAAGCTGTCACACCCTGGCTTTGCGGAAGCGTGGTTAATTTTGGTGTGACTTCTTAATACCATAGCTTAATCATAACCAAGCTATATGAATTCAAAACATGCAAGATCATCCATAAAGTTTTGAAAACCAAATACAGTACCATTGTTTTAACGGGATCATACCCTAACAACCATAACCTTGTTCATCAGACATTACAAACTTAAAACATAACATAAACATGGTTCAAGGATTGTGTCTTGTCCAGGAAAGAGACACATCCCCTGAACCCCGGATGACCTCGGAAACTAGTGCAGCGGAAAACGTTCCATACCATGCCAGATCTCGTTAATTTCCTGAAATACATGTAAGTTGAAAAATCAACAATAATGTTGAGCGAGTTCATGTGTAAGTGAGTAAGTAAACCTTTGTGAGTATAAAAATAATCGTTGGTATGTAGCAAATAAGGGGACTTGTGATCACCAATGGTTTGCAAGGCCACTGATATATGTGAAGTGCAAATAGGGAGACTCAAACCTAGCAGATTTCGCCACG
Source organism: Helianthus tuberosus (assembly GCA_030545235.1). Lineage (NCBI taxonomy): Eukaryota > Viridiplantae > Streptophyta > Magnoliopsida > Asterales > Asteraceae > Helianthus > Helianthus tuberosus. Next base: position 53,415,260 of record CM060403.1, on the reverse strand, counting down.
GCATTTGTATGTGGACAAAGTCACCCCAAGGTCCGTTTCTAGTTTGGCCTGGGGCTGGGCTCGCTACACCCAGATAGATCTACCGCTCCTGTCCCTCGGTCCCGACATGAGGACTAATGGCCTCATATTGCTCCTACCCACTCACATGATCTGAGTAATAAACCTCCTTACGCTAACCATACCGTGTATAAAGTACTCGTAATCATAGTAACATGTATTTCACCCCCGCAGTTAAGAAAACTGAAAACAGTTAGAGAAAAGGGGGACATGAACTCACAGTGAAGCGTCTCTACCAAGTATCTCCAAATCAGAAAGCTGTGCGACGACCTACAAGTGCTAATTCTATTAGACGGACGGCCGTGCCTTAGCTTTATAGTTTAAGTTTTTGGGAAATAGTTAGACAACTATTCCGTGTTTACATTTTGTATATACTTGGTAGTTAATCTCCTTCCCAAGGATGGGGGATTCAATACATGTGCGTTCATAAATATTTCCGTAAGTGCGTAAGTTACGTTTAACAATCGAGTGGTAATATAATTACCGGTGTAACTTATACATATATATTTATGGTGAAAGCGTTCGTATTATTTTGGATTCGTTAACGTTCGTAAATATTATTTTTACTCTAAAAATAATATTTATGCATTTTCACAAAATAATCATAAACAGTGTGTGAAAAATATATATTTACCACGTTAAGTTTTGTGAAAATCCCACCTCCGAATATTTAGTAAATAAAGTCATGGCGAAATTTATATTGCGAAAACATGTCAAAAATGATTCTAACACTTGTAGTGTAAGTAGTTCTAAGTGTTAGGTTTTTGGAAAAATTTTGCCAGAGTTTCCTCTGTAACTGGAGGTGGCCACGCTTCCAAGCGTATCATTTTCTTTTAACAAATCAAATCAACCAATGTTCTCAACATTATCAAACAACTTTTCAACATTTTAACCAGTCAAAGATAGACATAATCGCAAAATATACGAACTTGTGGTTTGTCTAAAAATATGTAGTAAATCTCTTTACTTTTAATGGATCTTTTGTGTAAATAATCCGATTTTGTAAAAACCCCGTCTTTCGAGAAAATCCATCTTTACAACTTCTAGTAATATTTGACAAAACTAGTTCTTTGTCGGATCTTTTCATTTCACAAGTGTTTTCACACTTGTGGTTTATAAATCATGCTTGTTAGTATAAAACCCTTCTTTTAAATACATGATTCTTTGACATGTGGTTCTTTGAAAATACCACTTGCAGATGCGTAGATCCGCTAGTTTTAAACACCGTTGTACAAGTTAAAACATTTTTACACAAGTAAACATTTTTACACAAGTTCATGTTTCATGTGTGGTAGAGTTTCACCTTTTAACCCTTGTTACTACTAAAACATGCTTATGTCAAGATCCATGATCTTACCAAACCGGGTTAAATGGTGATCCGAGCTACCACAACATAGGTCGGGTCTAAATAACCACATATTTCAAGTACTACAACATTTACACAACATAAATGCTATTAACCACCATTACTAGTGTTTTTAGTAGACTTTTGTTCATCATTTTGCATTTTAACGAGATTTAACCGATACAAATCCTTTTAACCACTTTAGATTAGTTCAAAAATGAGTTGTAAACAATATACCTCTAGCTCAAGGCTAGGGAAGATTCTTGATGAAAAACGCGTGGATAAAAGCTAAGTAACGAGGTCCTTCGTGTTCCGTTTGCTCCAAGGCTCCTTATACGTGACCTTTGATGTTTGTAGATGCTTGGAATGTCAAGAACCAAAACCGAAAGTATGATGGATGTGGGTGGGGGTCTCGGCCGAAAGTGATAAAGAGAGGGAGAGAGTTTGAGGTTGGGATGTTGTGAAGTGAATGATCTCAAGTGTTTAGCTAAGAACTTATAGACAAGTTTAAAGGTTTTAATCCAATGGATTATGTGTTGTTTAGATATGGGACAAAAGGATTAAAATAATCAAATAGTGTACAATTGCGTTCCCCATGGTTTGGGGCCGGTTAGGATGGGGGGGGGGGGGTCCTAACCGATTCTAACTAGATAGTTAGGGTAAAGGTTGTATTAAGTAGGTTAGTTAAGTGTTTAACCCAGTTACTTGTATGTTATGTGTTATGGCGGGTGTTAGGGTAATCAGGGACCCTAACTGGCTCCGAAAAATATAAATAAGGAAAATAATAATATTTTCACGTTCCGGGTAAAGTCCGGTTGTTCGGTTGGATAGTAATCCGTTAAAGCGCTTAACAAAGCTTTAAAGTGTCGTTATTAATATTTTTAGTGACACATATTATTCCTGACACTTTGGAAGTGTCTAGTAATATTTTTCTCATGTTTTGGCACTTTATTAGTTAGCTAGAAGCTGGATTATTTATTAAAGTGCTGTGTTTTGTACTTAAAGTACGTTTTAGGCACATCCAGTCACTGTGACTTATCCCTAGAGACGCAGTTCCACAACCCTTGTATCCCTACACTCACTACTAGTGTAGCCAAATATCTCAGGCTCTTATAGGCCTCGGAGGCAGTGTTTGCCTGATGCTGGCTTTATCAGCATGTTCAATAGGTTATCCGTGTATTGTGCTACTGTGCTTTTTGTGCATCATGTTTGTCACTAAGGTGCCGTATGTAAATAATGTAGTGACGATACGTAAAGTATGATGCAAGCAAGTACATGTGTCAGATATCAAGTAGCAGTTCAACAGCTAGTTCAAACAAGCACAGTAATTAAGCAGTAATTAATCATTAATTAAGTCGTACGGATACCTGGTTTAGTGTGGGTTGTCACAAAAGTAAATTAACAATCCGAGCAAACCAAGGTGAGTTCACACTTTTACTAAGGCATGGGATTCCCAGGGTATGGGAATGGGGATTGAAGGAAGGAGATTTGAATAGATACTTGTACTTACACTGTTACTAGACTATCTACCATCGTCCTCGGATGCGCAGGATACATACGTAAAACCTACGTATACTTGTACTCATCACTGTCCTCAGGTTGCGAAGGACACTCACGTAAAACCTACGTGAACTTATACTCACTACTGCCTCGGTTGTGTCAGGCACTTACGTAAAACCTACGTAAACCCCCGCGTACCCCTGTCCTCGGTTGTGAAGGACACTTACGTAAAACCTACGTAAACTTTGTACGTACTACTGTTCTCGGTAAGAAGAACACTTATGGTTACAAATAGTCTAGTGTATATGCAAACATGGGAAGCCCCCACTAATAGAACACACTATCGGCCTAGTAGCGCCACATGTTATGAAGCAAACTTACTATTACGAACTTACTTACTGTGAACTCGCTCAACTAGTTGTTGACTCTCTGTTACATGCCTTGCAGGACCATAGGTACTCTTGGAGCTTGCACGGGAGGCGCAGTCGTTGTGGAACATGGATCGAGGATGCTACGTTAAAACATTTAGACATTTGAACTTATTACTTGCATTGGGTTACAAATATGCTTCCGCTAGACACTTAATATGTTTTGTTTGAACACCTTTCATATCGTTTGGTTTAAATTACATTTATCACATATTATGTTTGATATGATTGGTGGCTTGATCCTGGTCAGTCACGCCTCCAAGCGGTGATACTCCGCGTGTGGATTTTGGGGGTGTGACAGATTGGTATCAGAGCCATTGGTTATAGAGAACTCGGTTTTAATAAGGGGAAAACGTTTTTATTAAAGCCAGACTATAACCAGTACAGTGCTCAACGATCCACAACGACGCCTCGCTCCACGTGCAAGACTCAACATTCTAGGTAATATGGTATATGTTTTATTGCCTACTTGCTAGAATTACATAGAACTTTGCTCATGGTATGCTTAGATATACATAACCCCTATTGCTTGAGAACACTTGTGTGCTTACACTCTTCTGTCATCGCACTTTCGCGAACCTCTCTCACTCATGTTCTCCTTGATATCAAGATCATGAGCGGACACGTTAACCTAACTCAAGCCCAGTTGGCGGCTTCGATCACTGAACAAGTTACTGCAGCACTCGCAGCTGCTCAGGCAGGAGGTGTAACCTGCCATCACCACTTACTCTAGGATCTTTAGATCCTACTTTCGTAAACCGACACTTGTGCTTAATTTTGTTTAGTCTTACACACACGACAAGTCAACACGCTCAGCCACATGTATGCACATTCAAGACGTTCATGGACTGTCGTCCTAATACTTTCAGTGGCACTGAAGGAGCCGTTGGACTCCTCCATTGGTTTGAAAAGCTCGAATCGGTTTTCGAGATGTGTGAATGCCCTGAGGCTCGTAGGGTGAAGTACGCCACTTGTACTCTCGAAGGCGCTGCGCTAACTTGGTGGAACGCGCAAGTTAGATGATGGGGCTGGCGGCTGCTAATGCCACCCCATGGAATGATTTTAAGGAACTGATCAAACGTGAATACTGTAGTCGTGATGACATCCACAAGCTGGAAGTGGAGTTCTTTAACCTGAAGATGACGGGGTCAGAGGTAGAAGCGTACACGAAACGATCCAACGAACAGGCAGTGTTATGCCCAACTATGGTGGATCATCCCATCAAGCGCATTGAGCTGTACCTCAAAGGCTTAATACCAGAGATTCCAAAGTCATGTGACATCTGCTAACCTTGCTACTATTTAAGATGTTACTCGTCTTCCTCATCGTCTCACAGATCAGACAGTGGAACAGAACAGGCTGCCTAAGCGTATCGGTGCTACTACCACTATTACTACCTCTGCTACTCCCGGTGACAACAAACGAAAGTGGGATGGAACCTCTAGCAAGGGTTCGACTTCAGTTCAGTCCCAGGCATAACAGCGAAAGATCAATGACTACCAGAGTCCGGGTCAGCAGTCTTCTGGTAGTCAAGGGCTGGGTGGATATCGAGGAAATCACCCAAAGTGCAATAGATGCAACAGACACCACAGTGGTCAGTGCAACAAGGGTCGTTGTCAGAGGTGTCTCAAGATGGGGCATGGAGCCAAAGATTGTAGAAGCTCACGTCCTACAAACCAGAACCGACAACAGCAGTCACAAGCTCCACAGAATCAGCAGCAACGGTAGGGTAACAAGGGATGCTATCAGTGTGGTGCTGAAGGTCACTTCAAGAGACACTGCCCACAGTTGAACCAGAACCAGAATCAGAACCACAACCAAGGAAACGGGAACAATAGTGTAGACAACAACGGGGGTGATAACGACGGCAATGGTGCCAGGGGTCGACTGTTCCTGATTGGTCAGGATGATGCTAGGAATGACCCCAACGTTGTGATGGTTTCGACATCGTTATTGTTATGGATTGGTTACGTCAACATCGAGCAGAGATTCTTTGCAAAGAAAAGATCGTCCGCATTCCTCGTGCTGGTTAAGAACCTTTGGTAATTCATGGTGACAAGCTCCTGGAGCAGCACCCATAGCTCGAGTACCTTATCGCTTAGCTCCAACTGAACTGGAAGAACTGTCTAAGCAATTGCAAGAACTCTTGGAAAAGGGTTTCATACGTCCTAGCTCTTCGCCTTGGGGAGCTCCAGTATTATTTGTGAAGAAGAAGGATGGTACCTTCCGCATGTGTATTGATTACCGCGAACTGAACAAGGTGACGGTGAAGAATCGCTATCCTCTTCCACGCATCGATGACTTATTCTACCAGTTGCAAGGGTCGGGCTATTACTCGAAGATTGACCTGAGGTCAGGCTATAATCAATTGAGAGTCCGGGATGAGGACGTCTCCAAAACAACATTTAGAACTCGTTACGGCCATTATGAGTTTCTAGTCATGCCATTCGGGCTAACAAACGCGCCTGCGGTATTCATGGATCTTATGAACATGGTGTGCAAACCTTATCTTGACAAGTTTGTTATTGTTTTCATTGACGACATCCTGATCTATTCGAAGAGTCAGGAGGAACACGAGCATCATTTACGACTTATTTTGGAACTCCTTCGAACGGAACAGCTATACGCCAAGTTTTCAAAATGCGACTTCTGGCTTCGTGAAGTCCACTTCCTAGGCCACGTGGTAAACAAGGATGGGATTCATGTCGATCCATCCAAGGTAGATTCAATCAAGAACTGGCCTGCACCTCGTACACCAACCGAAATTCGCCAATTCTTGGGTTTGGCGGGATACTACAGAAGGTTCATCAAAGACTTCTCAAAGATTGCACAGCCGCTTACACTACTGACACAGAAAGGTGTTGCTTACCGTTGGGGTAATACACAGGAAACAGCGTTTCAGCACTTAGAGGATAGATTTTGTAGCGCACCTATCCTCTCATTGCCTGAAGGCACGGACGATTTTGTAGTCTACTGCGACGCATCTATTCAGGGTCTTGGATGTGTGTTGATGCAACGGGATAGAGTTATTGCTTATGCTTCGCGCCAACTTAAGATCCATGAACGGAATTACACTACACATGATTTAGAGCTGAGAGCTGTTGTTTTTGCGCTCAAGATATGGCGACATTACCTGTATGGCACTAAGTGCACCATCTACACCGATCACAGGGGTCTCGAACATATCTTCAAACAGAAAGAGTTGAACATGCGACAACGTCGATGGGTCGAATTACTGAACGATTACGAATGTGCCATAAAGTACCATCCGGGCAAAGCCAATGTGGTGGCCGATGCCCTCAGTCGAAAGGATAATACACCTAGGCGTCTACGAGCGTTGCAACTTACTATTCAGTCTAGTCTTCCTTCTCAGATACGAGATGCTCAGGTAGAAGCATTGAAACCAGAAAACGTCAGGACTGAAGCCCTACGCGGCTCAAGGCAACGGTTAGAACAAAAGGCAGACGATGCTTACTATGTGACAGGACGCATTTGGGTCCCACTCTATGGCAACTTACGAGAGCTTGTAATGGATGAAGCTCATAAGTCTCGCTACTCAGTACATCCTGGTTCGGATAAGATGTACCACGACTTGAGAACTACATATTGGTGGCCTAGCATGAAGGCTCACATAGCAACTTACGTCAGCAAGTGTTTGACTTGTGCGAGAGTCAAAGCCGAATATCAGAAACTTTCAGGCCCACTCCAACAACCTGAGATACCACAATGGAAATGGGAGCAAATTTCCATGGATTTTGTTACTGGCCTGCCTAGATCTCAACGTGGGAATGATACTATTTGGGTGATCGTGGATCGACTCACTAAGTCTACACACTTCCTGGCTATTAAGTAAACAGACAAGTTCTCTACCTTAACAGACATCTACTTAAAAGAAGTGGTTTCAAGGCACGGGGTGCCAACCTCTATTATCTCAGATCGAGACGCACGTTTTACTTCAGAACTGTGGCAAGCCATGCACAAATCTTTTGGCTCTCGTTTAGACATGAGCACAGCTTATCACCCTCAGACGGATGGGCAGTCTGAGCGCACTATTCAAACTTTAGAAGACATGCTTCGTGCATGTGTAATCGATTTCGGCAACGGCTGAGAAAAACATCTCCCGTTAGTGGAGTTCTCGTACAACAACAGCTACCACACCAGCATTAAAGCCGCTCCATTCGAGGCATTGTACGGGCGTAAATGCCGGTCACCTCTTTGTTGGGCAGAGGTGGGTGATAGTCAAATCACAGGTCCAGAAATGGTAGTTGATACTACTGAAAAGATTGCTCAAATACGACAACGCATGGCGGCAGCTCGTGACCGTCAGAAAGCATACGCCGATAAAGACAGGAAACTACTCGAATTCCAGGTTGGGAATCGAGGGCTACTTAAAGTTTCACCCTGGAAGGGTGTGGTTCGTTTTGGCAAACGAGGCAAGCTCAATCCGCGATATGTCGGACCATTCAAAATTATTGAAAAGATAGGCAGGGTAGCCTACAGATTGAACTTACCAGCTGAACTCAGTGCAGTTCACAACGTCTTTCACGTGTCGAATCTGAAGAAGTGTCTGTCAGATGAGACCCTCATAGTTCCTTTGAAGGAGCTCACTATCGACGAACAGTTGCGATTCGTCGAGGAACCAGTTGAAATCACGGACCGGGATGTCAAGGTCCTCAAGCACACCAGAATACCTCTTGTTCGAGTTCGTTGGAACTCCCGTCGTGGCCCAGAGTTCACCTGGGAACGAGAAGATCAAATAAAACTCAAGTATCCCCAGTTATTCGGAAACAGTACAACCACTACTGAGGCTGAAGCTACTACAGAATTTCGGGACGAAATTCCAAATCAACGGGGGGATGATGTGACACCCCAGGAAAACCAGTAAACTACACAACACAACTAGCTTCCTCAGTAACCACGTGCTAAATTTCGGGACGAAATTTCTTTCAAGTTGGGGATAATGTGACAACTCGAGTTTTCAAGATTCCATTTTCGCATTAATTGCATGTTAATTGCTTAAGTTGTTTGTTTTCACGACTTGTTGTTCACAAATGTACACGTTTGTAATATGTTAACTAGTATTGTGATTTATATGGTTTATATGGCGTGCATTATGTGTGGTATACAGTATATGTGTATTCTGTATTAATAAAACATGCTTTATATAATTAATAATGTTGCCCCTACCCTCCCCCACGAAAACCCACTTGGATGAAAACACTTTAGTGTTTTCGGCACAAAGTGGGCAGCCGAAAACAACATATGGGCTCCGGCCCAGTAGCTATCGAATATAAGATTTTTCTTAATCTGGGCACGAATTCGATAACACACTAAACCCTAATCACTCCCTTTCCTTTGTCACCGTGCGACGGCAAGACTGAGATATCAAAGCTCTTTGCGTATTTGTTGTTCATTCCGCCTGGTTAGCAATCAACTGTGGTTAGTTATCTGTTTGGCTTCATCAGATTTATCGTTGTCGATTATTATGTGTTAACTGTGATTGTGAAACATTATGAACGTAAGACTAGATGATCGTTATGTATATCTATTGTCTGCAACTGCCATGTTTATTGGATAATATGATCGAACATGTGTGCCTGTTGATGATGATCTGCTGGTTGATTTTTATCATGACCTCACAATGATTTGGTAATATTATTGACTGTTTCGATTAGGGATATGACCGAATGATTGAATGATGTATCTTGTAAGATAGGTATGTGATCTACTGAATATTATTTATTGTCAACATGTGACCTACTGAAAGATTATAGGAATATGTGAAAATCATCATGCACACAAGCCTTGTCGGCCACTATAAAAGAACATATATATATATTATCGACATGCTGCCATGCTTATTAGATGATATGATTATTAGTGTTTGATAATAATGATGAGATTATGTATTCGGATGCATATCTGACCGAATGGGTCATGTATGATGATTTGTCTTTATCCAAAACCCCTTCACGTGAGTATTGTTGACCTATAACTTTTCATTACATGTGCATGAAAATTATGGGACCATGAATTATGAATTGTCTATGGAACTGACATATACATGTGACTTTCTGACACACACTTTATTGAATGTTGGCTATCAATTTTTCATTTAATATTCCAATTGGGCCGAAACACCAGTGGACTATTACCACTCTATTTTTGTAAGTTAGAATTATATGGGGTTGGGCTGCACCATTGGGTATGACCGAGATAAAATGAGATTTGGGGAGGTTAACTGTTGCATGTTTTGTGAGGTGTGGACTTGTAATGTGTACGGGTGAATGAATCAACTATCCACTATGTGAATATGTGATGATAATATACTGGTATGTTGTATGAGCAGAACAAGATATTTGCTATATGGTAATCGGTAAATGAAAACTGTACATGAATGCGTGGTTTTCTATGTGTGAATACGTGATTTATTGTGTGCAATACGTGACTCACATGATTACGTAACTGATATCGATTGGTAACCACGATAGGGTTTGGATGACCAACTGGGAACTGGTAAAGTAAATTAACAATCCGAGCAAACCAAGGTGAGTTCACACTTTTACTAAGGCATGGGATTCCCAAGGTATGGGAATGGGGATTGAAGGAAGGAGATTTGAATAGATACTTGTACTTACACTGTTACTAGACTATCTACCATCGTCCTCGGATGCGCAGGATACATACGTAAAACCTACGTATACTTGTACTCATCACTGTCCTCAGGTTGCGAAGGACACTCACGTAAAACCTACGTGAACTTATACTCACTACTGCCTCGGTTGTGTCAGGCACTTACGTAAAACCTACGTAAACAAGAACATGCTACTGTCTTCCGGAGTCAGGAAGGACACTTACGTAAAACCTACGTAAACCCCCGCGTACCCCTGTCCTCGGTTGTGAAGGACACTTACGTAAAACCTACGTAAACTTTGTACGTACTACTGTTCTCGGTAAGAAGAACACTTATGGTTACAAATAGTCTAGTGTATATGCAAACATGGGAAGCCCCCACTAATAGAACACACTATCGGCCTAGTAGCGCCACATGTTATGAAGCAAACTTACTATTACGAACTTACTTACTGTGAACTCGCTCAACTAGTTGTTGACTCTCTGTTACATGCCTTGCAGGACCATAGGTACTCTTGGAGCTTGCACGGGAGGCGCAGTCGTTGTGGAACATGGATCGAGGATGCTACGTTAAAACATTTAGACATTTGAACTTATTACTTGCATTGGGTTACAAATATGCTTCCGCTAGACACTTAATATGTTTTGTTTGAACACCTTTCATATCGTTTGGTTTAAATTACATTTATCACATATTATGTTTGATATGATTGGTGGCTTGATCCTGGTCAGTCACGCCTCCAAGCGGTGATACTCCGCGTATGGATTTTGGGGGTGTGACAGTAGCCCAGGTAACTCTTCAGGAAACACTTGAGGAAAGTCGCGTACTACAGGAATATCCCCAATCTTTTTCTCTGTCGTCGATGTATCAGTAACGAGTGCTAAAATAGCTATGTGGCCCTTTCGCAGACACTTCTGAGCCTTCAAGAAGGAGATGATGCCACTCACGACACCACTCTTGTCGCCTTGAACTTCGAGAGGTTCTTTGCCAGTACGGGGAATACGAATGATCTTCTCCTTGCATAGGATCTCTGCTTGCTGTTGGGATAACCAATCCATACCAATGACAATATCGAAACTACTCAGAGTTATAGGAATGAGATCGATAGAGAAAGTCTGACCAGCGAGGATAAGATTACAACCCTGAACTATGTGTGTGGCCTCTAGACTTTTACCGTTAGCTAACTCTACGACATGTTTGGTGTTCAAAAGTGTTGGTGCGCGTTTAAGCATTTGACTAATTTTCAGAGACATATAACTGGTATCCGCACCCGAATCAAATAATATGGTAACATAAAAGTCGTCGAGAAGGAACTTACCCGTAACCACATTAGGATCGTTCCTCGCATCACCCCGACCAATCACAAATGCACGACCCCTAGCACCATTGTCGTTGTTGTTTCCCCCATTGTTGTTCCCGTTGCCCTGATTATTGTTGTTGTTGTTCTGATTCTGATTTAACTGGGGGCAGTTCCGCTTGAAGTGACCTTCAGCCCCACACTGAAAGCATGCCTTATTTCCTTGCTGTTGTTGCTGTGGCGGGTTTCGTGGAACTGGTGGCTGTTGTTGCTGGTTCTGATTCGCAGGCCTTGAGCTCCTGCAATCTTTAGCCTCATGACCTACCCTTAGACATCTCTGACAGCGGCCTTTACGACACTGACCACTGTGGTGTTTGTTGCACCTGTTACACAGTGGATGAATTCCCCGATATCCACTCTGCCCCTGACCACCAGACGATTGCTGACTCGGGCTCTGGTAATCACTAGTCTTGCGCTGCTGCTGTGCTTGAGACTGTACAGTAGCTGAACCCCTGCTGGAATCCCCTTCCCATTTCCGCTTGTTGTCACTGGGATTAGCAGGAGTAGCTGGAGTGGTAGCGATAGTAGTAGCGCTGCTACGTTTAGGCAGCCTGTTCTGTTCCACTGCTTGATCGGTGAGGCGATGAGCTAACTTGACAATCTGTTGAATGGTGCCAAGATTCGCTGAGGTTACGTGACTTTGAATTTCCGGCACCAGTCCATTGAGATACAGTTCGATACGCTTAATGGGAGGGTCTACCATAGTAGGACACAAAATAGCCAACTCATTCGATCTTCTGGTGTACGCTTCAATTGCTGACCCCGTCATTTTCAAGTGGTAAAACTCTACCTCCAGCTTATGAATATCATCACGGCTACAGTATTCCTCTTTGATCAACTCCTTGAAATCATTCCAGGGTGTGGCGTTAGCAACAGCCAACCCTAGCATCTGAACTTGCGCATTCCACCAAGTCAGCGCAATGCCTTCTAGAGTACCAGTGGCGTACTTCACCCTGCGAGCCTCAGGGCATTCACACATTTCAAATACTGACTCAAGCTTTTCAAACCAATGGAGGAGTCCAACCGCTCCTTCCGTGCCACTAAAAGTAGTAGGACGACAGTCCATGAAAGTTTTGAAGGTGCAAACAGGTGGCTGAGCGTGCTGACCTGTTGTGTATAAGAATCCAGTACAAGATTAAACACAAGAGTTGGTTTAGGAGTGTAGGATCTAAAGATCCTAGTGTGAGTTACAACTGCAGGGTATACCTCCTGCTTGTGCGGCTGCAAGTGCCGCAGTAACTCGCTCGTTAATGAGAGCCGTCAATTGGGCTTGCGTCATGTTGATACGTCCAGACATGATCTTCATAGCAAAGATAACATAAGTGAGAGAGGTTCACGAATAGTGCGATGACAGAAGAGAGTAAACACACAAGTGTTCTCATGCAATAGTGTTACGTTAATCTAAGCATACCCTGAGCAAAGTTCTATGCAATTCTATCAAGTAGGCAATAAAACATATACCATATTACCTAGGATGTTGAGTCTTGCACGTGGAGCGAGGCGTCGTTGTGGATCGTTGAGCACTGTTTCGGTTATAGTCTGGTTTTAATAAAAACGTTTTCCCCTTATTAAAACCGAGTTCTCTATAACCAATGGCTCTGATACCAATCTGTCACACCCCCAAAATCCACACGCGGAATACCACCGCTTGGAGGCGTGACATGACCAGGATCAAGCCACCAATCATATTGAACATAAGTATACAGTAAAAGTCATTCATCAATACGATAGGTGTTTCCAAAACCAAATATAAACAAGTGTGTAGCGGAAGCAATAATGTAAAACCCAACATAAGTTTAAGTACAAAATGTCATAATGTTTAACAACACATTCACGATCCATGTCCACAACGACCGTGCCTCCCGTGCAAGCTCCAAAAGTACCTAAGGTCCTGCAAGGCATGTAACAGAGAGTCAACAACTAGTTGAGCGAGTTCACAGTTGGTTATTTAGTTATAATGTTCGTATCGTAAATCGTATGTTCGTTTAGTAATCATGTATTGTATGTAATAGCATCGCGGCCCTCTAGGCATGTTTGCGAAGTTTAGTGGGGGTTTCCCATATGTTTTCTAGACTAGGTATATTTGTATCGCGGCCCTCCAGGCATGTTTGCGAAGATTAAAGTATAGTTCGCGGCCATTCCAGGCATGTTTGCGAAGATTGTTCTAGTATCGCGGCCGATCCCGGCATGTGTGCGAAGAGAAGTATATGTATCACTAGTCTAGTAGTATCTACCATTGACCTTCCTCTCCCGAGGCCCATGGTATGTAATTCCGATAACTCTTAAGCATAAATAATCAATCAACCCATTCCCAACCCCGGGAATCCCATGCCTTGGTAGAAGTGTGAACTCACCTTGTTTGCTCGGTATGCTAAGTTAAGTGCTCACAATTAATCAGTCAAGTCCTATAGTGCACGTATACTCAATCAGTTCACGTTCATAATATTTCACATGTAACTATCATCACAGTAAAATCACAAAGTGTGCTTGGCAGTTAGTATCTTGTATCATGTAAACAGTTAATCAATTTCAAACCATTCATGTTACACATAAAAGTCTTTTGTAGTTTATTCTATTATAAATATCCAATAATTCACTTAACAGAATTAACATCCAACAGAACTAACAAACTAACTGGGTTTAGAAGTAAATCAACTTAACAGAACTAACAAACTTAACAAAGTTACCATACTAACTGAATTAATAAACTGAGTAATTAAACCAACTAGGTTATTTACTTAACGGAGTTACCCACTTAACAGGGTTAACTTAACTAACACAGTTAACAAGTTAACAGTAAACATGTAAACAAAGTCGCCAATATGGCGAAATCCCCCTTTGGCCGAAAACACCCTATAGCCGAAATCACCTTATGCCGAAATCCCTCTTGGCCGAAAACCCTCTTGGGCCGAACTCTCTGTGGGCCGAAATCTCTATGTGGGCCGAAATCTCTATGTGGGCCGAAATCACCTAACGTGATTTCGTCCACTTTAAATGTGGTGGGTGATTTCGTCGAGAACATCATCTTCACCAACACTCACTGTAACTTAAACCCAGCAACTAAAAACTCATCTAATCGTTACATGATTAATCATTTACAAGTCCTTAATCAATCATTGATATGTAATATAATTTGCCAACATCATGCGATACCAGGATCCCGATTTAATCAGTTTATCATTCATTAACATACACCCACTATTGATCTAAACATCAAATATACAGACAGTTCATAGATAATAATTATCCAACAAGCACACAATGATCAATCACACAATCACATATCTACATACATCATGATTAAAATCCAATAATCATACGATATGCAACTTAAACAACTGAACATGAAGATCACTAACCGAGAATTAAACAGAGGTTTTGCTTCAAATGAGGAATTCTGTTTGTGGGTTTCAGAGGTAGAGAGAGAAACAATGTGATAAGATAAGGTTTGGTAAGTAAGAAACTTCTCCGAGAAGATTTGTTTATAAAATGATTATATAAAATATCTCAATACTGGGCCAAGGCCCATCTCTGATTTCGTTGGTCATCAGTGGACGAAAACACATAAGGTGTTTTCACCACTTGGGTGATTTCATGGGTACTTGTTTTCAGTAAGAGTTCCATCTTTATTTAACATGTTAATTAATACAAAACCTTATTAACATACACTCACATATAATAAATATTATGGATCCCAAGTATAAAATATCAATCGAAATACGATATAACGTATTACAAAGGTAAGCGTTGTGGAACAACGTGTCGTGTAAACAAACAACATAAACAAAAAAAAATTGACGTGCACTAAATGCGAAGATGGAAATCTTGGAAACTCGAGTTGTCACAGTTATGTTAAAGGTTTCCCCATGGAAGGGCGTTATCTGATTCAGAAAAAGGGGGAAACTAAGCCCGAGGTTTATCGGGCCATTTAAAATCATCGAACGGGTTGGCAAGGTGGCTTATCGCCTCGAGCTACCGGAAGAGTTGAGTGGAATACATGGCACGTTTCACGTATCGCAATTGCGGAAATGTCTAGCAGAGGAAACAACTTATATCCATTACGACGATATCGATGTGGATAATAGCCTGAATTATGCGGTAAAGCCATTGGAGATTTTAGATCGAAAGGTCAAGTACTTGCGAAACAAACAAATAGATCAAGTCAAGATCAAGTGAGAGCATAGGAAGGGTTCGGACACTACGTGGGAGTCCGAAGAGCAGATGCGACGTCTCTACCCTATATTATTTGGTACGTACTTTGGTTTCGGGGACGAAACCCTTTTTAAGGAGGGTGGACTTGTAACATCCCGAAAATATAAACTCTTAAATTTGCAATTTGATTGCAAATAAATTAGTAAAATAAACTAACTAGGAATGACACTAACCTAGTTAGATGATGACTCATGTGTAGTTAAAGCCATAGAAATAAAATAAAAGAAACTAGAGGGACCAAAAGTGTTAAACTTGAAAATATTTTTAATAAAAACATTTTAATAAAACACAAACACCCCTTGTGAGGGTGCTGGGATCGATCAAACAGGGGGAAGGGCGACCAAGCTTGTCAAAACCCTAACATCCACAAAACACCTAAATTGAAGGTTCAAATCTGACCCAAAACGAAATCCGAGCTGAGATTAATGATCCTCATAGCAAGGGGGTTATAAGGTATGTAAAATTTGATGAAAATTCCCTACTTGAAATTCTCATGAATTTGGAAAATCTGAAATTTGATGATGCATGTTAGTTATTTGGTTAAGATAGGGATGATATAGTATCTAGGAGTAAAACCTAGACATCAACATGTGAAATCAAGTCCAAATTCTGGAAATTTCATGAACACATTGAAGGTGATTCATGGGTTTTGGTGAAGAATAGATAAACACTAGGGTTTTGAGCATTATTCTAGTGTAATACGGTTCATAGAAAAAGATTACTGAAATATGAATGTCAAATTTTATATATGAAAGCTTGATTGATGTAAATTCGGGCTGAATGATAAGTTAGGGACTTGTTATATAATCATGTAAAAATCTGCCCTTAAAGTGTTCGTAGAAATGCCTCAAAGAAGGCTTGAAACTGAAATTTAAAGTTAAAACGCATAATTGTGATGTTTAGGCAAATTATGCGACATATGATTTAAAAGGAGTTCTAAACGTATCATGATTGAACTCTATAGGAAAGGATACCGGAGCGTCGAGTGGACAAGCCGGTGGCGACTTGCGTTTGAAGGGCGTGCATTGAAGGTATGTAACTTGATTCGTTACATTGGGTGAATTTTGGTAATTAGCATATGTGTAGTCGAATTGTAGAATAAAAGTTGTGTTGATTTAAAGCGATAATGTTCGCTATACTGAATAATAGGTCAAGAATTGGTTAGGTCTTGTTGGTAGTCATCATAATGGAGGATTCCGTAGATGAGCCAGACGGGTCGAATAATCAAATAATGTGTGGCTAATGCTTCGTAATATGGTTAATTGGTCTTTTGTGATTGTTAATAAATGACATATTAGAATACGAGAATTTAGCGTGTGGTTTGTTAGAATGATGAAGTCCATAAGGGTGAACTAAACGGGTCACTAAGAGAAGGTATGGATCGAATAACGGTAGTACCTTACTTGTAGATTGTGAGCCCGAGTGACGGGTAGCGAAATACTAAACACGCAAACTGGTGATGGGAGCGTGGGCGTTAAAAATGAGAAACCCAAGATTTGGGTTTTTGGGTGAAATAAACAAAATCATACAAAACAAAAACTTTCAGGGACTACCGTAAGTTACGGTAACTACCGTAACTTACGGTAGAGAACAAAAACGTTACGGCAGTTCTATACTGCCTTACGGCAGACCAAATTGATCCAGCGTCTACCGTAACTTACGGTGGCTACCGTAAGTTACGGTAGAGCCCTAACCTTTATGTTGAATTTTGCATATCTTTGCTAATCGAATCCGTTTTTTAGTGTAGTTTCGATTATGTAATATTTCTAAGAACTCTAATACTAGTTTTTGTTAAAAAATTTCAGTTTCTAGGTATTGCAAGTATGAGGATGACGATCAAGACAATGCTCGCGAACCGAACACAAACTTTTGAAGCTTCCGCATTAGATTTACCCCCGTTTTGGAATGGTGGAACTAGTTAAGAAATCATCTAGTATGTAATCACTATTAAACTTAAATTTTGTACTTACTTTGAAGTAAGGTACCGTTTTATATTTAATCTTGCGTATTTACATTAAATTCTTATAAAATTAAGATGGGTGTTACACCTACATCAATAGTTGGCAAGCTAGTATCGACATGGCACCTTTTGAATTATTATACGGGCGTAAATGTCGAGCTCCCACATGTTAGGACGAGGTCAGAGAAAAGATGATTGAGGGTCCTGAACTTGTACAGATCACGAATGAAAAGGTTGTTATTGCTCGTGAGAAACTTAAGGAAGCCCAAAGTAGACAGAAGAATTATGTTGATCGCCACCGGAGGGCTTTGGAATTTAATGTTGGTGAAAATGTGTTCTTAAAAGTCTCACCATGCAGGGGTGTCCGACGTTTTGGTATAAAGGGAAAGCTGAGTCCTCGCTTTATCGGACCATTTGAAATTTTGGAAAGAGTCGGCGAAGTTTCTTATCGGTTAGCTCTACCGCCACAATTGTCGCACGTGCATAATGTGTTCCATATTTCACAGTTACTTGGGTATAATTATCATCCACTCCATGTTGTGAACTATTCTCTACACGAGATTCGTGAGGACTTATCACACGAAGAGGAACCCGAGGCTATCTTGGACCGACAAGAACGCGTGATGCGTAAGAAGTCTTTTCCGTTCGTCAAAATATTGTGGAAAAACCATCCAAAACGTGAAGCCAGTTGGGAATCGGAGGAGGCGATCCGTTCTCAATATTCGTATTTATTTGAAACCTAAGGTTAGTGTTCCGAACGATTTAATTTGCATATATGGAACTTACTTGTGAGTCTTTCGACTATTCTACATCGTGTTTGCAACTTTGTTATTGTTATTCTTATCCTTGATCTGTAACATGAATAGTATACCATTTTTTCATCGCTAATTTCGTGGACGAAATTATTTTTAAGGGGTAGGGAGTTGAAATATAACGTTAATTTCGAGGACGAAATTTCTTTTAAGGGAGGAAGAATTGTAATATACGAAACTTTCAAAACCCTAATGAAATGAATGTCATAAGTAGTGCGATATATTTTTATGTCGGATTATCAATGCTTCCACGCTAGTATTTTTGTTATAAAACATTTAAAAGCTAAATAATTAAATATAGTGATTTTAGTAATATAATAAATCATATTCAGATCCTTAAATGTTTATGATATTAAATTAATATTTTAAGTAACATAATTCATAGGTTGCAAGTACCATTGCAATTTTGTCCCTTGCTCAACGTAACCGACAAAAAAAGAAAGAAAGAAAGAAACAGTTAAATATGGAGTAAATTATAACAGCAAACAATTTTCAACATCATTCCATATCTCCGACCATATTTACGCAACTTTCCTTTTCTTACATTTCAGCACCATATTTCACCGTATCCCATGGGATTTTGAATCCCTTTAAAACGACCAACCCATCATATTAATCGAACCCACCCTTCCAGTCGTTTCACTCCTTATGAAAGCCTTCCAAAAGACAACCCATATCTCCATTGAACCTTTATGTTAATCTTCAAGTGCGCCAACTGAAACGTCGCCGCCGACCGCCAATCTGAACCGATAAAACTTGCTTGTCCCGCCTGCGATTCATGTGTTGAACGCTACAAAAGACCGCTGAGCCCGCTGCCACGTTGATCGGTCGTTCGGTAAGCTTCCTCTTTCAGTCGACAATCTCCTGTATAGTGGCTATATAATTTCAACCCACCTACGTTTAAATTAACCTCTAACTAGATTCTGGTCGTCGTCTCGGTTGTACACTCATCGACTAGTGGTGATCTAAAGATCCGTGGTGAACCTGTATTGTACTACGCCGGTTGTCTTTTCTCTTCGACATAAGGTATCGACACTATCCACTATGCAATGCAACATAAATAAGATTATCAAAAACATTAATTTTTAACTACATAATATATGAAAACGAAGCTGGTGAATGTATTAAAAGCTTCATTTATCAACGAACACCACCTTCATAACATGAACATTCTTTTTATGATATAAAAGTGTTTCCAAAGTGAAGTTTTAAAATTTTTTACTTTTGCACAAAACCAATAAGTTTAGTATTAAGAAATTAATTATTAGGCCATGCATGGATTTTTTTTACAGTCAATTTGAGTAATCTAATGCATATATGATAAAATAATGATCCTTTAATTTTAAAAGTGGTTTCTGTTAATTAGGAAAAACAAGAGTAATATGTCGATGAACGATGTTTTTTTTTTAATATAAGACTAGTGGGAACTAAATTCATTCAGTGGGTTCCATAAATTAAATGAATGTAAAATATTGTAATCAATCTAATTTAAAACATGATTAATATGTAGGACTTTGTTTCAAGTGAGGACTTGTTGCGTCTACGTTGTTTACGTATACCTAATACCGTAGTTATTGAAAATTGTTTCATGAGACATCCATCGTCACCGTTCTACGATTTATTGTTACACGTGTCGTATTAATTATTGCCTATAATATGCATGCGATAGGATTACTTTTTTTTTTCTCATTCTCGCATGCTCCCATGACTTGTATTATTTATTATTTATCTTTGGCTAGATGTGATATAGCCTTAGTGTATCGTCAGTGTATTTGCCTTGACTTTAGTAAATCGTTTCATTGACCTCAATACCCGAGCATATCCACCTATGGGGACATAGGGCGTCATCATAGGCACAGTTGACGTGCACCATCCGTGGCGGTGCGAAAGGCCCACGGCGTCTCTATATTGTATTGTGTGATAAGTGATTGCACTTATTGATTATTGAGAGGCATATGGATCGATCCTAGGAGTGTAAGTGTTAGTGGTAGTGGGATAGGTGTGAGTGCCCACATCCCCTCTACATAGTGGTGCATTAGAACTGCAGCTAATGTACAATGTGTTAGTGTTTATTGTTAGTGTCTCACATGGGTATTTCTAATATACCTTTATGGTATTCATCAGTGATCATTCAGCATATTGTATTGTTTGAATCGTTAAAGTGTCTATTGTATTGCTCCTCTTATTAATGTGTTAAGTGCTATTGTTTCTCCGTTACTGGGCAATTTTTGGCTCAGCCGTTTCTTTTTGTTGTTTTCTTCTACTATGTCTTAAACAGGTACTCAGGGAAATCGGGGGAATGTGTGAAGAGTGATAATAAAAAAGGGCTAGAGTTGGAAGCAAGGAATTCAATAAAACTTTATATTTAATAAATTTAGACACTTATGTTTTTCTGTTAGACCGTTGCGTCATTTTGGGGATTTTTGTTTTTAAACCTTTGGAATTTACGTTTTAATTGAGTTATTAATTATCTCTGATTACCGAATTGTGTAACACGTCAGCCCTAATCGGGGCGGGGTGTTACAATTATTTTGATTTAAGATGATTATTCTAAAATGTTACCCTGTTCCATCATTTTGAAGGTTTTTGGGGCTACTTTTAATATGCTATTGTGTGAATGGAGTTTGAAGCTTACTTTTGAAGCTACTTTTCAATCATTCTGAAAGTTTTTGTAGCTACTTGATCTTCATGATTATTAATATTTGTGTTTTTCAATACAGCTGTAAAAGGAGCATGATTGGAACTAGAAAGAAACCTAACAAAAGTGTGTTTGACGTTGGAAAAACAAACTAAAAATCTTCCCTTGGTGTGTTTGTTAGAAATTTAGTGTCCTTTTTTTGTGTAACTTAATTTGGGGAAATTGTGTAGGTGTGATGGATATACCGTGTAGGTGTTTTGTTGTACATGAACTATGGTGGTTGACAAAAAATATGTGACAACTGGCATGAAACCGGTAATTTCCGTACTATTTTAATAATTATTTAATTCCTGCATTTATGTGTTTAAACGTCAACATTATGTGCTTGCATGTTATACATTTGAATTCATGCATGATTCATACTTTATTTATCGCATTGTGCAACACGTTCAGCGTAGCTTCGAAACAATTAGAAAACTCACCGGTTGGACAAGCTGTGTCAGCACAGCCTCAGTACTCAACTAAACGATATATTTAGGACTTAGATGTAGGTCCGACATTAAAAATACATTAAAACCCAAGTGGGTTGAACAAGGGTTTATATTAACACTTTCCGGAAACTTAAACAAGTACTAAAAACTGTCCGAAACGCATTATAAACAACGAATTCAGCCCTTCTCAGCAAAATTTAGCTTTTACAAGTCAAAATAACATTCAAAAATAGTGTTTAATTATCCAGAATAACTTGCAAAGTGTCGGGATTGAAATCATAACACAAAAGGTACTTCATACTTTCTAAATTTTACATTTAAACACTTTAACGAACCGATAACCGAACAATTAACCGGACACTACCGAAACACCAAAAATAAACTAGAGGCGTAGTTTTAGTGTTTTAAAGCTAGTATTGGTCATAAAACACATTACAACACTTAAAAACACATAAACACAATTAACCTAACATTAAGCCTTAACTTACATCTTTAACCCCTAACCTTTCAACTTTTACACTTTATAGATAAATACATGTATACTTGCCTAAGTATACTTATACTAAAAATAATATTAAAAATATTATTTAACAATTGACTTATATTTATTTTAGGAAATAATACAAGTAAACAAACATGAGGACAAGTTAAAAATAAATTATGTTTAACATACATCGTTCTTAAATTCTATATATGAATATATTTTTGAGAATAAAAATATATATATAATTACAAGTAGAAATACAACTTAAACAACGCGACGAACGGGCGAAACCCGACGACCATGGATACGACATACACATGTCTCGGACATGCAACCTTGCTCGTGCGAGGCACGAAGCCGCAATAAGAACATAATTCGTTAACACAACTCACACATGTACAAATTATAAATTTTGTGAAATATATATATATATATATATATATAATTTTAGAAACGGGATCAGGAGAAAACGCCCAAAAGTGTGAGAATGGTGAGAACGCATCATGGCCCAACACATGGCGCGGGATATGCTCAGGGGGTGAGGGGTTTTTTTGTCTTTTCAATCTTCTTTTATTTTCCCAACGCGCTATAACATTTTCTGGCGTCTAAGATTTTGGCGTTAATTGTATTCATTAAACTTTTTGGCGTTGAATTAATTGTTTTTGTGTCACATAGATAATTTTTTGGCGTTATAGCGTTTTCTGGTCAATTTTTTTGGCGTTTTGTGGCGTTGTATAATAATTCACTACGAGTCATTAATATTTTCATAAGATTACAATAAGACCAAATGTTTTTTATGGCGTTTCGTGAATTTTTTTGGCGTTTAATACATTTGACAAGGTGCTTTGCCAGCACCCGTTCTCACAGTTTTCATACTAGTAGCGTTTTGGTGTTTGTAGTTTTTGGCGTTTTATATAATAATGTATTTTATTTGTAGAGAATTAGATAACAAAACAACAGATAATTTGATAACAAAACAATATAAAATGAAAAAGAAAAAAATAAAAATGGTAATCTAATTTCTCTTCCGAATCTTCACTGTCATCAGCCTCTTCTTCTTGAATTTGTTTTGGCGTTTTGAACCTTTGAATACCTTAGCTAGATGCCAACTTTCCTACATAAACCCAGTCTTTTTTAGACGAAGCTTCTTAGTGGCATCCTGTTTTTTGGTGTGATATTCTTGTTTGGTGGCATGTCATTGAAGATCAACTCTTGCTTGATGCTATTTATAATAATGGAGTCCAAAATAGCATTTTACACTGGTATCGATCCCTTCATGCCATCAATATATCCATCAAGAACAAAGCTCACATGATGACATATCACTGTCATCAGTCTCTTTTTCTTGAATATTTGTCCATCTCATTCAGCAAAAGATTATAGAGATAACCCCCTCAGAGAAGAATCCATTCAGTGAAAGCTTTGCCATCTGTGGTTATTTTAACTAACCTTTTTTGGCGTTTTAACGTGAGTGGTTTCTAGAGAACATGGCGTTTGTTTTCTGGGTGTGATCAATTCATTGTGTGTATTTTGGCGCGTAGTTTAGGCGGGATTTTTTTATTATAATAAATTATAGTAATAAAGTAACTGTCTTTTCAGTTACTGTTTGTATTTACTGTTTTGATCAGCTTTTATCAGTTTCTAGGGTGATAGACGTCCCATCTTCCAAGTTTGGTGTTTTTTAAATGGCGTTATGTAGACCAAGATGAGAAAATATAATAACGGAGAAAATAAAATATTAAGCAGGAAAAATATTTTTTGTTGTTTCTGGCGTTTTGTAAACAATAACATTTTGTAGTATTTTTTTGGCGTTTTGCAAATAAATAGAGAAATATATCATTTAATTATCTTTAAAAAAAGGAGATTACACAAAAGAAAAAAAAATAAAACCCTTCGTCAGAAGGTACTTTATCCGAAAAGTATCCACCACTTGCGTCATCTTCTTCCTCGGAGTCTTCATCTGGATCTTCATCCATGTCATCACCTTCACCTTCATCGGCTTCTTGTTCCTGAAGATTCTGAAGCCTCCATTTGAACATGTCTTGCATTAACGCCAATTTTGAGTCGATTTTTGTGTTCAAACAAGTGGCGTTATGCAATTCTTCCATGAACCCAAGCCCCTGCTTTGTCATGATGTTTTCAAGCCGGTAGTCTTCCTGCTCTCCGCTGTCGTATATAATGGTCACCATGTCTGTTTCAACATCAAAACGCCATGATGTCATGACAGGGTCCGGCTTTACATCTGCTTTGATTGGTCCAAATTTCCTTGTTAATGCTTTCATAAGCATATGTGTTTTATGGCATTCGTTATCCAGAGCGATGCCAAGAGATAGGATACCCCTCTGTACCTCTTCTTCCATCTTTAAAATTGCCTTGATCATCCTAACATACACCCTCCTTCTGTTGTCAAAACGCAGGACGAATCGCCTGAATTCCAGAGTGTATCTCCACCAAACGATTGTTGCCGTTTTTGGCGTTTTGGTTAAATTGGCGTTTTTGCTTAAAGATGTTTTTGCAGAAATGGATAGATTGAAGTGATTATGGAATCGATGATTTACGTCGTTTATATAATGATGTTTTTGGCGCGTAATTTACGAGGGAATTTCTTCTAATAAATGTTAATAACTGAAATTCAGTTACTGTGTTGTTTCGTCTTCCTGTAATATCCAACGCGTTTTATCACTATTTTTTTGCGTTTTGTTTTTAATGGCGTTTTGTTTTTATTTTTTGAATGGCGTGTTATCATTTGTTAGCATTTTGAATTTGAGCGGTAAAAGACCCTTTTACCCTTAAAATGAAGCGCTTCCCACATAATAAAATTGATGTTATTTACGAAAACGCCACCGTGCAAGCTAGTCCATGGATATTTTTGATCTGACGATCCATAAGCGTTCTCACCGTTCTCACACTTTCCACCGTTTTCTCTAAATGCTGACCCTATATATATATATATATATATATATC
Organism: Helianthus tuberosus; assembly: GCA_030545235.1. NCBI lineage: Eukaryota > Viridiplantae > Streptophyta > Magnoliopsida > Asterales > Asteraceae > Helianthus > Helianthus tuberosus. The sequence goes on along the minus strand of CM060403.1, from coordinate 53,390,378 downwards.
ATAACGATTCAAGAACATATACAATTAAAATGAAACAAATACATAAGACAAGATGGTAACTTGTACGTAGTGAGTTACAAGTTTAGGTGATTAATGTACGTAGAATGTTTATAGGTTACGTCATCTGCAAGACAAACACCGGTGGAGTTTCGACGCTGAAGACGCAAATGAGTGAGTTCATGTCCCCACTTATAAACATTTTCTTGTTTTCTAAACTTTGGGTAAAATACATGTCCAATGGTATGTTGGAACAAAACTAAGGAATGATGCATAGATCATGTTACGAATAGGGTGAGACTTAAGCACCATTAATCAACTATATACCAAGACCGGGGAGCAAAAGGTTAGATCTAATGGGTTTCAGGCAGCCACACGCTTGGCCACTTTTTACCAAGAGTGCTTTTGTGTCTCGAGTCGTGAATCGACGGAAAAATGCCTATGGTTTGGATGCTTTCTATGTCGTCACACATGTTAATGTCCTAGCTAAACATTAGCGATCTCGATTTCCTTACATTTACAACTCACAAACTTACATTTTACAATTACATACCATGTTTTATACAAATACATCTCTTACGCTTTATACAAACTACATGAATTCACACCAACTTTTTTTGACTATTTTTAAACTTACATGTATTTCAGGAAATTAGTAGAATGCTCGCGGCCTCTTTTGTTCAAGATGTAGTTTTATGTTTCAAGTTGTTATGTGTCCATGCTCCATTGCCACCTTTTGATGGATTTGTTTGTTATATCCCGCCTCCTTGTGGCGATATAGGAAACAGAAACCTTGATCTATAATTTGAAATGAAGTTGTAAACTTTTTAAACAATTATCTTTTGTTGAGATGTAAACTCTAAACTTAATTTGTATTTTGGATGATTAATGTCACACCTCGACCGCGTAAAACAACAAATCACGGCGGAAACGTCGGGGAGTCATGTCACAGAATCATTGTCTCATAACACATGGTATTTAAAGTTTTGTATTATTATATAAAATGTTTACAATGTCTTAGATTAAACGGAAAAACATAACATAAGTTAAACTGTCTTGCATAATTTTAAGTCACTAAGGCCCAAGACCGCCCTAAGTGTAGCATGCTCACATCAAACATTAGCTCCTGAAAACACATGTGAAAATAGGTACGTCAGCATAAAAATGCATGTGAGTAACATAGGTTTTGTGATGAGGATTCATGGCTTCAAATGTTTAAAAGAAATGTTAAACTAAAAAGTAGCCATGAACCTTTATAAAATGTTTTCCTTTATAAAATCATATGAAAATCAAATTATTTAAAAGAAATGATGCATGGTTAAGTAAATAACCAATTGAAAATGACTTGTATAAAATATGTCATGTCTTGTAATAAAATATAATGTCCTGTATAAACGATGTCGTGTTTTGTGTAAAAGATGTCATGTCTTGTCTTTGTTCGAAGTGATTCAGATAACGCTACGATATGTAATATAATAAAAGCACTTATATATAGGAAGTACCAGCGGCGTATCCACCATGCTTTTATCACATTACACCTGTCTCGTTATTTAAATCACTTACCATAAACCATTAAATAAAATGTCTTGTCTAAACCAATGTCTTGTAGTAACCAAATGTCATGTGTAAACAATGTCTTATGTAAACAAATGTCATGTAATAACCAATGTCTTGTATGGTAAGTAAAAAAAAAGTCTTTACTTAAACCACATGTAATAATGTCTTGTATAACCAATATGTCTTGTGTAACCAAAATGTCTTGTATAAAACAATGTCTTTGAATAAACAAAAGTTTTGTTCAAATCAAAAGTTATGTCTTAAAAACCATTGCTTTTATTGTAAAAACATTTATTAGGTTTGTTGGCGAATACATTCAAGCCTTGTCGACTGTCGGATAAACCCTTATCAGGTCAAAGGTTTATCAAATTTCATCGGATTCTGTCATTCCCTAAGGTCACTCCCAAACAAACCTAGGAAGCGGGAATGGGATTGTCAATCCTATGGTACCATTACATACTACCGGTCGGCGTGATAAATGATAATGAATGTATCATTGTCGAGTTCAACGCACCAAAATGTATTAAACAATGTAAGCATGCCGTGAAAATATCTTGAAAACCATGTACTAGGTATGCTAGGTCAACATACGAAGCAAAATGTCCATGAAATCAATGTGCTAGATATGCTAGGCCAAGATATGAAGCAAAAGTATCTTTGAAATCAATGTGCTAGGCATGCTAGGTCAACATACGAAGAAAAAGTATCTTTGAAATCAATGTGCTAGGCATCCTAGGTCAACATACGAAGCAAAGGTATCTTTGAAATCAACGTGCTAGGCATGCCAGGTCAACATACGAAGTAAAATGCAACTGAAATCATGTACTATATGTACTATGTAATCAAAGCATGTATAATGTCATGAAAACATGAAAGTAGTAGTAGGCACATATGTTTCACCCCAAAATATTTGCAAAAGTAAAAGAGGGGAACTATGTACTCACTTGGGATTGCGTATAAGTCTTGAAATAAAGATCAAACAAAGCTTGAAGGATCAAGGAATCAAGTGGCACCTAGTATTGGATAACTATGTGTGACATCTGTGTCTCTTCGACCATCAAACAAATACCAAATCAATGAAATATTGTGTTTCATACTTGTTATTTGTATAAATATGTGTATCATTTGCACATATCAATTCTTGTTCGATTTCGAGCTTTAAATCGTTTTCTGGAAGGTTATACGCGAACTGATGCAGAAGCGTGATCAGTTTAATGCAACAAACACTCCGGAACAGTGACATAGGATTAACATACCTTAAATAACCTTTACATAACTTAGAAATAAGTTTTGGAGGGTTTGGTGTGTCGAAATCAAGTTTATTCGATCGCAGGGACTATTTGCATCAAACTGCAAAAGTATACCGAATCGAATGGTAACGAACATTCCGGAACTTGATCATAAGTTAAATATGCCCTAAATATCCTTTACATAGCTTAGAAATAGGCTTTGAGGTGTTTGGTGCGCAAAAATAAACTTTTTGATCAATAGGGACTAAAAGTTTCAAAAAGTGCATAAGTTTGCATTTTCGCGCATATCTTACGTTCTGAACATATCCGGACATCCAAAAATTTATGTAATTATTAAAATATTTTATTTTAGTGATTGGCATGATAAAATTCCATTCGTCGCGTAATTTGGATCGTTTTTTCGCGTCCGTTCGTGTTTCCTCGTAATTAACCGAACAACGCAATCGTACGACCAAACGAACCGACATCCGAGATGTTTTTGAGCATGTTTCATGTTCCCTATACTTTAACTTCATTTTAGAGCTTTGAAATGGGGTTAACGGGGCTTAAACGTGCCAAAAATGCATCGAAAAGCAAGTTCTGAACATGCAGGGACCTAAATTGACAATCTGCCAAACAAGTCTTAGGCGGGGCGCGTAGCCCAAGGCCTATTCTTACGCGGCCCATGTAAACAGCCCAGATCAGAAACTTGTTTTTCAAAGCAGCAGCTGGTTTCCTGGGTTTTTGCACATGGTTTCTTCATTCTATGGGCTTGTTTTGGGCACCCATAGTATTCCAAATCAGTGGGTACACTTGGACGGTCCAGATTGAAGCTCGTTTTCTAACACTTGATTTCTTCAGAGGCCCAGAAGAAGACCCCTGAGAAAACGAAGGGTATTGAGCTGAAGGATCCCAAGGAGCCGGCGGTGAAGAAAACGTAGTTTACCATCAAGCATCCCCAGATAACCGTGGGGACGACTGAGAAGATAGTTGAGAAGGAGACAGACAAAGAGAAGGAAAAGGAGAAGAAGCAGGCTGCTGAGAAGCCTGTAGGTGATAAATCAAAGGAGACCCAGACCGCTGCTACTACCGCGCAGGATAAAGAGCAGGGTCCGGAGGTCGTTCATATTACGGGGCTTGACCAGCCCTTGCATGAAAAAGGGAAAGAAACCACCCGGGGAAAAGGACCCGAGGTTGTTAAGCCTACCAAGCCCGCGCAGGTTGATGCCCCCACCCAAACTGCTCAAGTGACTTCTGCTGCTGGGGGATCAGCTGCTGCTGTTCATAAAGAAACTACCACCGCTGCGGGTGGTGCGAGCGGTGTTAATGTGCGTTCAGGCGCCTTCGCGGCTGGGCACGCTAGAGCGGGGAGCCAGAGCACGGTGCCACATCCTCCGATAGGTCCTAAGGATACTCTTGGGGATATTTATTACAAGACCTATACCGAGGAAGCACGTGGCGATGCTCCCCATCATCCTCCATGGAGCTTAAAGCAGAAAGACACATTCCTGGAGTTTGCTCCTTGTCGTGATTGGTACTTAAATTCCTTCCCTCCTGGTGAAGTGAACCGACAGAGGGCGCGAACCCATGATGGGTTATATCATGCGTATGTTGTTGGAGAGGCCAATACCCGCGCCGCTAACCACCAAATCATGCGCGAGTGGCGTACGATGGTTAAAGATCGGGATGATTGGGAAAAATACCGTGAGCGTGTGGTGAGGCAAGTTAAGGACTTTGAGAAGGCGAAGGCCGCACTTATTGAAGAGAAGGCCGCCTTTGACGCGGAGAAAAAATCTGAGGAGTGGGGGCACGAGGGCCTAAGGAGCAAACTTCGTGCCGCTGAGGAGCTCTTGTCTAAAGAGCGAGCTGATTGGAAAGAGGTGTGCAAAAAGGATAATCAGCGCATGTATCCAGCTCGCGCCAAGATTACCGACCTTGAGGCTCAAAATGCCACATTAACAAAGAAGGTTGAGGATGTTGAGGCTGACAAAGAGCGCGTTGAGGTATAACAACTTTAACCCTTTCTTCTTTGTTGTTTTTTACTTGTCAAAATATTACTAACTCATTATCCCATCCTTCGCAGGCTGAGCTAAAGGCGCAGGTGGCCAGCAAGGACAAGGATTTGCATGCCAAGGATGTGGAGATTGCTGAGTAAAAGCGCAGATTGCGCGAGCAAACTGACAAAAGTGAATCCTTGGAGATTGATTTGGAGGCTGAAAGAGTAAAAGCTGCTACTGCTGAGGAGGCCAAACAGAAGGCCGAATAGGCGCGAGATATCAGCACTTCTGCCCTCAACGTAGCACAGAACAATTACTCCGAAGCCCAAGGCGTCGTTGACATGCTTGTCTCGGAAGCTGAGTGGATGCGCAGTAGAGGGGTAGCTCTGGTAAGGTTCCCCTTTCTTAACTTAGGCATTATTTTTGTTGTCTTGATCTCATCCGTTGCCCTCTTTGCAGATGGCTAACTCTATTCTAAATGCCTCTGAGCTGGATGCGGCTGTTGCCGCCCTTATAGATGCCTCACGAGCGGCTGGGCATCGTGGAGGTTATCTACAATGTGCTCACCATGTTGAAGAGGTCTTTGGGCAGGAGTTTGATGTCAGCCATTGCTCAGTGACAGATCAGGATGATGCTGCCTTAGCACGCGCTGAAGAAGTTTATGATCATCTGTCGTTGGCTGTGATGGACTTGCTCACTGAAGCGCTAAAGCACGACGACTGGTGTCAGCGGCTACAGACTATCCTGGATCCTCCATAGACTGTGGAGTTATCTGAGGAGGAAGAAGCAGCTGGTGGTGATGGCGATGGTGGTGGCGATGGCGATGGCGATGGCGGTGATGGTTATGAATAGATGATAGTGTTGATAGGGGTTGTGCCTTGTATTTCTTTGCTTTTGACTCATGTAATCGTTGCGCGGATGCGCCTTTTGGATTGAACTGATCGTGTTTTTGCTACTTTTTTAATGTAATTATTGCGCGGTCGCTCTTTTTTGAATATAGTACTTATGTTTGCTTTCTATTTGCCAAGTTACAATTATTGCATTGTTGTTACCATTATTGCATTGAATTTATGTTTGCTTTCTAGTACTTATGTTGCGCGGTCGCTCTTTTTTGAATATAGTACTTATGTTTTTGAAATAACTTGAACAACTTCATTAATTGATATTAGAAAACCTAGTTTTGTAAAATGTTTGTAATGTAAATTGAAATAACCAAGTCAAAACAGAATAATTATAGTTTATAAAACCTCGATGCCATGAATCTTAACTCAAAACATTTGTTTAAGTAAACCCAGATCGTAAATTGTTTTTGTAATAAAACTCGAATGGTTTATATTGTTAGAAAAACCTTGTAGTATAACTTCGTTTTGATAACCTTTGCCCAAATGATCTAGATAACGCAACGATATATAATGTGTTAAAAGCACTTATATATAGGAAGTACCAGCGGCGTATCCACCATGCTTTTATCACATTACACCCGCCCTGTTACCTAATCACTTCCCTAACCCAATGGTTCAAACAGTTCAAATAGTTCACATAAATCAAACAGTTCCAAATGGTTCACATAGATCAAACAGTTCCAAATGGTTCAAACAGTTCAAATATTTCACATAGTAATATAAACCATAGCATTTGTTTAAAAGACTCGAAATCATTTAGCACATATGAATCACCCCAAAACAGTTTAAAACGGTAAAAGAGGGGAACTATGTACTCACTTGAGGATGCTTAGAAGTCTTGAATAACAACCAAGCAAAGCTAGAGGGATCACGGAATCAAACGACACCTAATATAGGTAACTATGTTAATAAACCGGACCTAAATCGGAAGATCGGATAGGATGAGGTTTTGTAAACCAAATGAGTATTGGAACTCATGTGATATGGTTTAACAAAGCCTACATACTAAATCGAAACCTATCCTAAGTGGTTACGACCCATTACGACTCGTTTAGGTAGCTTACGCTACTTTAACGCGTCGTTCGTGTAAAACGCGTTCGGAACGCCTAACTAGTCCTATGACAAGTATTATATGCCTAAACATGTTTAAATATGTTGCATAATCAGTTAAGTGACAAAAGTTTAAGTTACATATGCTTAAATACCAATTATGCATGAAAAGGGCATTTTGGTCATTTTACCTAAGGCATATAAACAACCTATCATACAACTAATTAAACTAAGTGACCATAAGGTATAACCTCGGAAGGTTATTCCCTATACATCTATGGTCACTAAACATGCTTGGTCGGATCCTAACGGTAGTACCTTACTTGTAGATTGTGAAGTCCATAAGGGTGAACTAAACGGGTCACTAAGAGAAGGTATGGATCGAATAACGGTAGTACCTTACTTGTAGATTGTGAGCCCGAGTGACGGGTAGCGAAATACTAAACACGCAAACTGGTGATGGGAGCGTGGGCGTTAAAAATGAGAAACCCAAGATTTGGGTTTTTGGGTGAAATAAACAAAATCATACAAAACAAAAACTTTCAGGGACTACCGTAAGTTACGGTAACTACCGTAACTTACGGTAGAGAACAAAAACGTTACGGCAGTTCTATACTGCCTTACGGCAGACCAAATTGATCCAGCGTCTACCGTAACTTACGGTGGCTACCGTAAGTTACGGTAGAGCCCTAACCTTTATGTTGAATTTTGCATATCTTTGCTAATCGAATCCGTTTTTTAGTGTAGTTTCGATTATGTAATATTTCTAAGAACTCTAATACTAGTTTTTGTTAAAAAATTTCAGTTTCTAGGTATTGCAAGTATGAGGATGACGATCAAGACAATGCTCGCGAACCGAACACAAACTTTTGAAGCTTCCGCATTAGATTTACCCCCGTTTTGGAATGGTGGAACTAGTTAAGAAATCATCTAGTATGTAATCACTATTAAACTTAAATTTTGTACTTACTTTGAAGTAAGGTACCGTTTTATATTTAATCTTGCGTATTTACATTAAATTCTTATAAAATTAAGATGGGTGTTACACCTACATCAATAGTTGGCAAGCTAGTATCGACATGGCACCTTTTGAATTATTATACGGGCGTAAATGTCGAGCTCCCACATGTTAGGACGAGGTCAGAGAAAAGATGATTGAGGGTCCTGAACTTGTACATATCACGAATGAAAAGGTTGTTATTGCTCGTGAGAAACTTAAGGAAGCCCAAAGTAGACAGAAGAATTATGTTGATCGCCACCGGAGGGCTTTGGAATTTAATGTTGGTGAAAATGTGTTCTTAAAAGTCTCACCATGCAGGGGTGTCCGACGTTTTGGTATAAAGGGAAAGCTGAGTCCTCGCTTTATCGGACCATTTGAAATTTTGGAAAGAGTCGGCGAAGTTTCTTATCGGTTAGCTCTACCGCCACAATTGTCGCACGTGCATAATGTGTTCCATATTTCACAGTTACTTGGGTATAATTATCATCCACTCCATGTTGTGAACTATTCTCTACACGAGATTCGTGAGGACTTATCACACGAAGAGGAACCCGAGGCTATCTTGGACCGACAAGAACGCGTGATGCGTAAGAAGTCTTTTCCGTTCGTCAAAATATTGTGGAAAAACCATCCAAAACGTGAAGCCAGTTGGGAATCGGAGGAGGCGATCCGTTCTCAATATTCGTATTTATTTGAAACCTAAGGTTAGTGTTCCGAACGATTTAATTTGCATATATGGAACTTACTTGTGAGTCTTTCGACTATTCTACATCGTGTTTGCAACTTTGTTATTGTTATTCTTATCCTTGATCTGTAACATGAATAGTATACCATTTTTTCATCGCTAATTTCGTGGACGAAATTATTTTTAAGGGGTAGGGAGTTGAAATATAACGTTAATTTCGAGGACGAAATTTCTTTTAAGGGAGGAAGAATTGTAATATACGAAACTTTCAAAACCCTAATGAAATGAATGTCATAAGTAGTGCGATATATTTTTATGTCGGATTATCAATGCTTCCACGCTAGTATTTTTGTTATAAAACATTTAAAAGCTAAATAATTAAATATAGTGATTTTAGTAATATAATAAATCATATTCAGATCCTTAAATGTTTATGATATTAAATTAATATTTTAAGTAACATAATTCATAGGTTGCAAGTACCATTGCAATTTTGTCCCTTGCTCAACGTAACCGACAAAAAAAGAAAGAAAGAAAGAAACAGTTAAATATGGAGTAAATTATAACAGCAAACAATTTTCAACATCATTCCATATCTCCGACCATATTTACGCAACTTTCCTTTTCTTACATTTCAGCACCATATTTCACCGTATCCCATGGGATTTTGAATCCCTTTAAAACGACCAACCCATCATATTAATCGAACCCACCCTTCCAGTCGTTTCACTCCTTATGAAAGCCTTCCAAAAGACAACCCATATCTCCAACTGAAACGTCGCCGCCGACCGCCAATCTGAACCGATAAAACTTGCTTGTCCCGCCTGCGATTCATGTGTTGAACGCTACAAAAGACCGCTGAGCACCGCTGCCACGTTGATCGGTCGTTCGGTAAGCTTCCTCTTTCAGTCGACAATCTCCTGTATAGTGGCTATATAATTTCAACCCACCTACGTTTAAATTAACCTCTAACTAGATTCTGTTATTTGTTATTTATCTTTGGCTAGATGTGATATAGCCTTAGTGTATCGTCAGTGTATTTGCCTTGACTTTAGTAAATCGTTTCATTGACCTCAATACCCGAGCATATCCACCTATGGGGACATAGGGCGTCATCATAGGCACAGTTGACGTGCACCATCCGTGGCGGTGCGAAAGGCCCACGGCGTCTCTATATTGTATTGTGTGATAAGTGATTGCACTTATTGATTATTGAGAGGCATATGGATCGATCCTAGGAGTGTAAGTGTTAGTTAGTGGGATAGGTGTGAGTGCCCACATCCCCTCTACATAGTGGTGCATTAGAACTGCAGCTAATGTACAATGTGTTAGTGTTTATTGTTAGTGTCTCACATGGGTATTTCTAATATACCTTTATGGTATTCATCAGTGATCATTCAGCATATTGTATTGTTTGAATCGTTAAAGTGTCTATTGTATTGCTCCTCTTATTAATGTGTTAAGTGCTATTGTTTCTCCGTTACTGGGCAATTTTTGGCTCAGCCGTTTCTTTTTGTTGTTTTCTTCTACTATGTCTTAAACAGGTACTCAGGGAAATCGGGGGAATGTGTGAAGAGTGATAATAAAAAAAGGGCTAGAGTTGGAAGCAAGGAATTCAATAAAACTTTATATTTAATAAATTTAGACACTTATGTTTTTCTGTTAGACCGTTGCGTCATTTTGGGGATTTTTGTTTTTAAACCTTTGGAATTTACGTTTTAATTGAGTTATTAATTATCTCTGATTACCGAATTGTGTAACACGTCAGCCCTAATCGGGGCGGGGTGTTACAATTATTTTGATTTAAGATGATTATTCTAAAATGTTACCCTGTTCCATCATTTTGAAGGTTTTTGGGGCTACTTTTAATATGCTATTGTGTGAATGGAGTTTGAAGCTTACTTTTGAAGCTACTTTTCAATCATTCTGAAAGTTTTTGTAGCTACTTGATCTTCATGATTATTAATATTTGTGTTTTTCAATACAGCTGTAAAAGGAGCATGATTGGAACTAGAAAGAAACCTAACAAAAGTGTGTTTGACGTTGGAAAAACAAACTAAAAATCTTCCCTTGGTGTGTTTGTTAGAAATTTAGTGTCCTTTTTTTGTGTAACTTAATTTGGGGAAATTGTGTAGGTGTGATGGATATACTGTGTAGGTGTTTTGTTGTACATGAACTATGGTGGTTGACAAAAAATATGTGACAACTGGCATGAAACCGGTAATTTCCGTACTATTTTAATAATTATTTAATTCCTGCATTTATGTGTTTAAACGTCAACATTATGTGCTTGCATGTTATACATTTGAATTCATGCATGATTCATACTTTATTTATCGCATTGTGCAACACGTTCAGCGTAGCTTCGAAACAATTAGAAAACTCACCGGTTGGACAAGCTGTGTCAGCACAGCCTCAGTACTCAACTAAACGATATATTTAGGACTTAGATGTAGGTCCGACATTAAAAATACATTAAAACCCAAGTGGGTTGAACAAGGGTTTATATTAACACTTTCCGGAAACTTAAACAAGTACTAAAAACTGTCCGAAACGCATTATAAACAACGAATTCAGCCCTTCTCAGCAAAATTTAGCTTTTACAAGTCAAAATAACATTCAAAAATAGTGTTTAATTATCCAGAATAACTTGCAAAGTGTCGGGATTGAAATCATAACACAAAAGGTACTTCATACTTTCTAAATTTTACATTTAAACACTTTAACGAACCGATAACCGAACAATTAACCGGACACTACCGAAACACCAAAAATAAACTAGAGGCGTAGTTTTAGTGTTTTAAAGCTAGTATTGGTCATAAAACACATTACAACACTTAAAAACACATAAACACAATTAACCTAACATTAAGCCTTAACTTACATCTTTAACCCCTAACCTTTCAACTTTTACACTTTATAGATAAATACATGTATACTTGCCTAAGTATACTTATACTAAAAATAATATTAAAAATATTATTTAACAATTGACTTATATTTATTTTAGGAAATAATACAAGTAAACAAACATGAGGACAAGTTAAAAATAAATTATGTTTAACATACATCGTTCTTAAATTCTATATATGAATATATTTTTGAGAATAAAAATATATATATAATTACAAGTAGAAATACAACTTAAACAACGCGACGAACGGGCGAAACCCGACGACCATGGATACGACATACACATGTCTCGGACATGCAACCTTGCTCGTGCGAGGCACGAAGCCGCAATAAGAACATAATTCGTTAACACAACTCACACATGTACAAATTATAAATTTTGTGAAATATATATATATATATATATATATATATATAATTTTAGAAACGGGATCAGGAGAAAACGCCCAAAAGTGTGAGAACGGTGAGAACGCATCATGGCCCAACACGTGGCGCGGGATATGCTCAGGGGGTGAGGGGTTTTTTTGTCTTTTCAATCTTCTTTTATTTTCCCAACGCGCTATAACATTTTCTGGCGTCTAAGATTTTGGCGTTAATTGTATTCATTAAACTTTTTGGCGTTGAATTAATTGTTTTTGTGTCACATAGATAATTTTTTGGCGTTATAGCGTTTTCTGGTCAATTTTTTTGGCGTTTTGTGGCGTTGTATAATAATTCACTACGAGTCATTAATATTTTCATAAGATTACAATAAGACCAAATGTTTTTTATGGCGTTTCGTGAATTTTTTTGGCGTTTAATACATTTGACAAGGTGCTTTGCCAGCACCCGTTCTCACAGTTTTCATACTAGTAGCGTTTTGGTGTTTGTAGTTTTTGGCGTTTTATATAATAATGTATTTTATTTGTAGAGAATTAGATAACAAAACAACAGATAATTTGATAACAAAACAATATAAGACCAAAGGAGAAGAAGCAGGCTGCTGAGAAGCCTGTAGGTGATAAATCAAAGGAGACCAAGACCGCTGCTACTACCGCGCAGGATAAAGAGCAGGGTCCGGAGGTCGTTCATATTACGGGGCTTGACCAGCCCTTGCATGAAAAAGGGAAAGAAACCACCCGGGGAAAAGGACCCGAGGTTGTTAAGCCTACCAAGCCCGCGCAGGTTGATGCCCCCACCCAAACTGCTCAAGTGACTTCTGCTGCTGGGGGATCAGCTGCTGCTGTTCATAAAGAAACTACCACCGCTGCGGGTGGTGCGAGCGGTGTTAATGTGCGTTCAGGCGCCTTCGCGGCTGGGCACGCTAGAGCGGGGAGCCAGAGCACGGTGCCACATCCTCCGATAGGTCCTAAGGATACTCTTGGGGATATTTATTACAAGACCTATACCGAGGAAGCACGTGGCGATGCTCCCCATCATCCTCCATGGAGCTTAAAGCAGAAAGACACATTCCTGGAGTTTGCTCCTTGTCGTGATTGGTACTTAAATTCCTTCCCTCCTGGTGAAGTGAACCGACAGAGGGCGCGAACCCATGATGGGTTATATCATGCGTATGTTGTTGGAGAGGCCAATACCCGCGCCGCTAACCACCAAATCATGCGCGAGTGGCGTACGATGGTTAAAGATCGGGATGATTGGGAAAAATACCGTGAGCGTGTGGTGAGGCAAGTTAAGGACTTTGAGAAGGCGAAGGCCACACTTATTGAAGAGAAGGCCGCCTTTGACGCGGAGAAAAAATCTGAGGAGTGGGGGCACGAGGGCCTAAGGAGCAAACTTCGTGCCGCTGAGGAGCTCTTGTCTAAAGAGCGAGCTGATTGGAAAGAGGTGTGCAAAAAGGATAATCAGCGCATGTATCCAGCTCGCGCCAAGATTACCGACCTTGAGGCTCAAAATGCCACATTAACAAAGAAGGTTGAGGATGTTGAGGCTGACAAAGAGCGCGTTGAGGTATAACAACTTTAACCCTTTCTTCTTTGTTGTTTTTTACTTGTCAAAATATTACTAACTCATTATCCCATCCTTCGCAGGCTGAGCTAAAGGCGCAGGTGGCCAGCAAGGACAAGGATTTGCATGCCAAGGATGTGGAGATTGCTGAGTAAAAGCGCAGATTGCGCGAGCAAACTGACAAAAGTGAATCCTTGGAGATTGATTTGGAGGCTGAAAGAGTAAAAGCTGCTACTGCTGAGGAGGCCAAACAGAAGGCCGAATAGGCGCGAGATATCAGCACTTCTGCCCTCAACGTAGCACAGAACAATTACTCCGAAGCCCAAGGCGTCGTTGACATGCTTGTCTCGGAAGCTGAGTGGATGCGCAGTAGAGGGGTAGCTCTGGTAAGGTTCCCCTTTCTTAACTTAGGCATTATTTTTGTTGTCTTGATCTCATCCGTTGCCCTCTTTGCAGATGGCTAACTCTATTCTAAATGCCTCTGAGCTGGATGCGGCTGTTGCCGCCCTTATAGATGCCTCACGAGCGGCTGGGCATCGTGGAGGTTATCTACAATGTGCTCACCATGTTGAAGAGGTCTTTGGGCAGGAGTTTGATGTCAGCCATTGCTCAGTGACAGATCAGGATGATGCTGCCTTAGCACGCGCTGAAGAAGTTTATGATCATCTGTCGTTGGCTGTGATGGACTTGCTCACTGAAGCGCTAAAGCACGACGACTGGTGTCAGCGGCTACAGACTATCCTGGATCCTCCATAGACTGTGGAGTTATCTGAGGAGGAAGAAGCAGCTGGTGGTGATGGCGATGGTGGTGGCGATGGCGATGGCGATGGCGGTGATGGTTATGAATAGATGATAGTGTTGATAGGCGTTGTGCCTTGTATTTCTTTGCTTTTGACTCATGTAATCGTTGCGCGGATGCGCCTTTTGGATTGAACTGATCGTGTTTTTGCTACTTTTTTAATGTAATTATTGCGCGGTCGCTCTTTTTTGAATATAGTACTTATGTTTGCTTTCTATTTGCCAAGTTACAATTATTGCATTGTTGTTACCATTATTGCATTGAATTTATGTTTGCTTTCTAGTACTTATGTTGCGCGGTCGCTCTTTTTTGAATATAGTACTTATGTTTTTGAAATAACTTGAACAACTTCATTAATTGATATTAGAAAACCTAGTTTTGTAAAATGTTTGTAATGTAAATTGAAATAACCAAGTCAAAACAGAATAGTTATAGTTTATAAAACCTCGATGCCATGAATCTTAACTCAAAACATTTGTTTAAGTAAACCCAGATCGTAAATTGTTTTTGTAATAAAACTCGAATGGTTTATATTGTTAGAAAAACCTTGTAGTATAACTTCGTTTTGATAACCTTTGCCCAAATGATCTAGATAACGCAACGATATATAATGTGTTAAAAGCACTTATATATAGGAAGTACCAGCGGCGTATCCACCATGCTTTTATCACATTACACCCGCCCTGTTACCTAATCACTTCCCTAACCCAATGGTTCAAACAGTTCAAATAGTTCACATAAATCAAACAGTTCCAAATGGTTCACATAGATCAAACAGTTCCAAATGGTTCAAACAGTTCAAATATTTCACATAGTAATATAAACCATAGCATTTGTTTAAAAGACTCGAAATCATTTAGCACATATGAATCACCCCAAAACAGTTTAAAACGGTAAAAGAGGGGAACTATGTACTCACTTGAGGATGCTTAGAAGTCTTGAATAACAACCAAGCAAAGCTAGAGGGATCACGGAATCAAACGACACCTAATATAGGTAACTATGTTAATAAACCGGACCTAAATCGGAAGATCGGATAGGATGAGGTTTTGTAAACCAAATGAGTATTGGAACTCATGTGATATGGTTTAACAAAGCCTACATACTAAATCGAAACCTATCCTAAGTGGTTACGACCCATTACGACTCGTTTAGGTAGCTTACGCTACTTTAACGCGTCGTTCGTGTAAAACGCGTTCGGAACGCCTAACTAGTCCTATGACAAGTATTATATGCCTAAACATGTTTAAATATGTTGCATAATCAGTTAAGTGACAAAAGTTTAAGTTACATATGCTTAAATACCAATTATGCATGAAAAGGGCATTTTGGTCATTTTACCTAAGGCATATAAACAACCTATCATACAACTAATTAAACTAAGTGACCATAAGGTATAACCTCGGAAGGTTATTCCCTATACATCTATGGTCACTAAACATGCTTGGTCGGATCCTAACGGTAGTACCTTACTTGTAGATTGTGAAGTCCATAAGGGTGAACTAAACGGGTCACTAAGAGAAGGTATGGATCGAATAACGGTAGTACCTTACTTGTAGATTGTGAGCCCGAGTGACGGGTAGCGAAATACTAAACACGCAAACTGGTGATGGGAGCGTGGGCGTTAAAAATGAGAAACCCAAGATTTGGGTTTTTGGGTGAAATAAACAAAATCATACAAAACAAAAACTTTCAGGGACTACCGTAAGTTACGGTAACTACCGTAACTTACGGTAGAGAACAAAAACGTTACGGCAGTTCTATACTGCCTTACGGCAGACCAAATTGATCCAGCGTCTACCGTAACTTACGGTGGCTACCGTAAGTTACGGTAGAGCCCTAACCTTTATGTTGAATTTTGCATATCTTTGCTAATCGAATCCGTTTTTTAGTGTAGTTTCGATTATGTAATATTTCTAAGAACTCTAATACTAGTTTTTGTTAAAAAATTTCAGTTTCTAGGTATTGCAAGTATGAGGATGACGATCAAGACAATGCTCGCGAACCGAACACAAACTTTTGAAGCTTCCGCATTAGATTTACCCCCGTTTTGGAATGGTGGAACTAGTTAAGAAATCATCTAGTATGTAATCACTATTAAACTTAAATTTTGTACTTACTTTGAAGTAAGGTACCGTTTTATATTTAATCTTGCGTATTTACATTAAATTCTTATAAAATTAAGATGGGTGTTACACCTACATCAATAGTTGGCAAGCTAGTATCGACATGGCACCTTTTGAATTATTATACGGGCGTAAATGTCGAGCTCCCACATGTTAGGACGAGGTCAGAGAAAAGATGATTGAGGGTCCTGAACTTGTACAGATCACGAATGAAAAGGTTGTTATTGCTCGTGAGAAACTTAAGGAAGCCCAAAGTAGACAGAAGAATTATGTTGATCGCCACCGGAGGGCTTTGGAATTTAATGTTGGTGAAAATGTGTTCTTAAAAGTCTCACCATGCAGGGGTGTCCGACGTTTTGGTATAAAGGGAAAGCTGAGTCCTCGCTTTATCGGACCATTTGAAATTTTGGAAAGAGTCGGCGAAGTTTCTTATCGGTTAGCTCTACCGCCACAATTGTCGCACGTGCATAATGTGTTCCATATTTCACAGTTACTTGGGTATAATTATCATCCACTCCATGTTGTGAACTATTCTCTACACGAGATTCGTGAGGACTTATCACACGAAGAGGAACCCGAGGCTATCTTGGACCGACAAGAACGCGTGATGCGTAAGAAGTCTTTTCCGTTCGTCAAAATATTGTGGAAAAACCATCCAAAACGTGAAGCCAGTTGGGAATCGGAGGAGGCGATCCGTTCTCAATATTCGTATTTATTTGAAACCTAAGGTTAGTGTTCCGAACGATTTAATTTGCATATATGGAACTTACTTGTGAGTCTTTCGACTATTCTACATCGTGTTTGCAACTTTGTTATTGTTATTCTTATCCTTGATCTGTAACATGAATAGTATACCATTTTTTCATCGCTAATTTCGTGGACGAAATTATTTTTAAGGGGTAGGGAGTTGAAATATAACGTTAATTTCGAGGACGAAATTTCTTTTAAGGGAGGAAGAATTGTAATATACGAAACTTTCAAAACCCTAATGAAATGAATGTCATAAGTAGTGCGATATATTTTTATGTCGGATTATCAATGCTTCCACGCTAGTATTTTTGTTATAAAACATTTAAAAGCTAAATAATTAAATATAGTGATTTTAGTAATATAATAAATCATATTCAGATCCTTAAATGTTTATGATATTAAATTAATATTTTAAGTAACATAATTCATAGGTTGCAAGTACCATTGCAATTTTGTCCCTTGCTCAACGTAACCGACAAAAAAAGAAAGAAAGAAAGAAACAGTTAAATATGGAGTAAATTATAACAGCAAACAATTTTCAACATCATTCCATATCTCCGACCATATTTACGCAACTTTCCTTTTCTTACATTTCAGCACCATATTTCACCGTATCCCATGGGATTTTGAATCCCTTTAAAACGACCAACCCATCATATTAATCGAACCCACCCTTCCAGTCGTTTCACTCCTTATGAAAGCCTTCCAAAAGACAACCCATATCTCCAACTGAAACGTCGCCGCCGACCGCCAATCTGAACCGATAAAACTTGCTTGTCCCGCCTGCGATTCATGTGTTGAACGCTACAAAAGACCGCTGAGCACCGCTGCCACGTTGATCGGTCGTTCGGTAAGCTTCCTCTTTCAGTCGACAATCTCCTGTATAGTGGCTATATAATTTCAACCCACCTACGTTTAAATTAACCTCTAACTAGATTCTGGTCGTCGTCTCGGTTGTACACTCATCGACTAGTGGTGATCTAAAGATCCGTGGTGAACCTGTATTGTACTACGCCGGTTGTCTTTTCTCTTCGACATAAGGTATCGACACTATCCACTATGCAATGCAACATAAATAAGATTATCAAAAACATTAATTTTTAACTACATAATATATGAAAACGAAGCTGGTGAATGTATTAAAAGCTTCATTTATCAACGAACACCACCTTCATAACATGAACATTCTTTTTATGATATAAAAGTGTTTCCAAAGTGAAGTTTTAAAATTTTTTACTTTTGCACAAAACCAATAAGTTTAGTATTAAGAAATTAATTATTAGGCCATGCATGGATTTTTTTTACAGTCAATTTGAGTAACCTAATGCATATATGATAAAATAATGATCCTTTAATTTTAAAAGTGGTTTCTGTTAATTAGGAAAAACAAGAGTAATATGTCGATGAACGATGTTTTTTTTTTTAATATAAGACTAGTGGGAACTAAATTCATTCAGTGGGTTCCATAAATTAAATGAATGTAAAATATTGTAATCAATCTAATTTAAAACATGATTAATATGTAGGACTTTGTTTCAAGTGAGGACTTGTTGCGTCTACGTTGTTTACGTATACCTAATACCGTAGTTATTGAAAATTGTTTCATGAGACATCCATCGTCACCGTTCTACGATTTATTGTTACACGTGTCGTATTAATTATTGCCTATAATATGCATGCGATAGGATTACTTTTTTTTTTCTCATTCTCGCATGCTCCCATGACTTGTATTATTTATTATTTATCTTTGGCTAGATGTGATATAGCCTTAGTGTATCGTCAGAGTATTTGCCTTGACTTTAGTAAATCGTTTCATTGACCTCAATACCCGAGCATATCCACCTATGGGGACATAGGGCGTCATCATAGGCACAGTTGACGTGCACCATCCGTGGCGGTGCGAAAGGCCCACGGCGTCTCTATATTGTATTGTGTGATAAGTGATTGCACTTATTGATTATTGAGAGGCATATGGATCGATCCTAGGAGTGTAAGTGTTAGTTAGTGGGATAGGTGTGAGTGCCCACATCCCCTCTACATAGTGGTGCATTAGAACTGCAGCTAATGTACAATGTGTTAGTGTTTATTGTTAGTGTCTCACATGGGTATTTCTAATATACCTTTATGGTATTCATCAGTGATCATTCAGCATATTGTATTGTTTGAATCGTTAAAGTGTCTATTGTATTGCTCCTCTTATTAATGTGTTAAGTGCTATTGTTTCTCCGTTACTGGGCAATTTTTGGCTCAGCCGTTTCTTTTTGTTGTTTTCTTCTACTATGTCTTAAACAGGTACTCAGGGAAATCGGGGGAATGTGTGAAGAGTGATAATAAAAAAAGGGCTAGAGTTGGAAGCAAGGAATTCAATAAAACTTTATATTTAATAAATTTAGACACTTATGTTTTTCTGTTAGACCGTTGCGTCATTTTGGGGATTTTTGTTTTTAAACCTTTGGAATTTACGTTTTAATTGAGTTATTAATTATCTCTGATTACCGAATTGTGTAACACGTCAGCCCTAATCGGGGCGGGGTGTTACAATTATTTTGATTTAAGATGATTATTCTAAAATGTTACCCTGTTCCATCATTTTGAAGGTTTTTGGGGCTACTTTTAATATGCTATTGTGTGAATGGAGTTTGAAGCTTACTTTTGAAGCTACTTTTCAATCATTCTGAAAGTTTTTGTAGCTACTTGATCTTCATGATTATTAATATTTGTGTTTTTCAATACAGCTGTAAAAGGAGCATGATTGGAACTAGAAAGAAACCTAACAAAAGTGTGTTTGACGTTGGAAAAACAAACTAAAAATCTTCCCTTGGTGTGTTTGTTAGAAATTTAGTGTCCTTTTTTTGTGTAACTTAATTTGGGGAAATTGTGTAGGTGTGATGGATATACTGTGTAGGTGTTTTGTTGTACATGAACTATGGTGGTTGACAAAAAATATGTGACAACTGGCATGAAACCGGTAATTTCCGTACTATTTTAATAATTATTTAATTCCTGCATTTATGTGTTTAAACGTCAACATTATGTGCTTGCATGTTATACATTTGAATTCATGCATGATTCATACTTTATTTATCGCATTGTGCAACACGTTCAGCGTAGCTTCGAAACAATTAGAAAACTCACCGGTTGGACAAGCTGTGTCAGCACAGCCTCAGTACTCAACTAAACGATATATTTAGGACTTAGATGTAGGTCCGACATTAAAAATACATTAAAACCCAAGTGGGTTGAACAAGGGTTTATATTAACACTTTCCGGAAACTTAAACAAGTACTAAAAACTGTCCGAAACGCATTATAAACAACGAATTCAGCCCTTCTCAGCAAAATTTAGCTTTTACAAGTCAAAATAACATTCAAAAATAGTGTTTAATTATCCAGAATAACTTGCAAAGTGTCGGGATTGAAATCATAACACAAAAGGTACTTCATACTTTCTAAATTTTACATTTAAACACTTTAACGAACCGATAACCGAACAATTAACCGGACACTACCGAAACACCAAAAATAAACTAGAGGCGTAGTTTTAGTGTTTTAAAGCTAGTATTGGTCATAAAACACATTACAACACTTAAAAACACATAAACACAATTAACCTAACATTAAGCCTTAACTTACATCTTTAACCCCTAACCTTTCAACTTTTACACTTTATAGATAAATACATGTATACTTGCCTAAGTATACTTATACTAAAAATAATATTAAAAATATTATTTAACAATTGACTTATATTTATTTTAGGAAATAATACAAGTAAACAAACATGAGGACAAGTTAAAAATAAATTATGTTTAACATACATCGTTCTTAAATTCTATATATGAATATATTTTTGAGAATAAAAATATATATATAATTACAAGTAGAAATACAACTTAAACAACGCGACGAACGGGCGAAACCCGACGACCATGGATACGACATACACATGTCTCGGACATGCAACCTTGCTCGTGCGAGGCACGAAGCCGCAATAAGAACATAATTCGTTAACACAACTCACACATGTACAAATTATAAATTTTGTGAAATATATATATATATATATATATATATAATTTTAGAAACGGGATCAGGAGAAAACGCCCAAAAGTGTGAGAACGGTGAGAACGCATCATGGCCCAACACGTGGCGCGGGATATGCTCAGGGGGTGAGGGGTTTTTTTGTCTTTTCAATCTTCTTTTATTTTCCCAACGCGCTATAACATTTTCTGGCGTCTAAGATTTTGGCGTTAATTGTATTCATTAAACTTTTTGGCGTTGAATTAATTGTTTTTGTGTCACATAGATAATTTTTTGGCGTTATAGCGTTTTCTGGTCAATTTTTTTGGCGTTTTGTGGCGTTGTATAATAATTCACTACGAGTCATTAATATTTTCATAAGATTACAATAAGACCAAATGTTTTTTATGGCGTTTCGTGAATTTTTTTGGCGTTTAATACATTTGACAAGGTGCTTTGCCAGCACCCGTTCTCACAGTTTTCATACTAGTAGCGTTTTGGTGTTTGTAGTTTTTGGCGTTTTATATAATAATGTATTTTATTTGTAGAGAATTAGATAACAAAACAACAGATAATTTGATAACAAAACAATATAAAATGAAAAAGAAAAAAATAAAAATGGTAATCTAATTTCTCTTCCGAATCTTCACTGTCATCAGCCTCTTCTTCTTGAATTTGTTTTGGCGTTTTGAACCTTTGAATACCTTAGCTAGATGCCAACTTTCCTACATAAACCCAGTCTTTTTTAGACGAAGCTTCTTAGTGGCATCCTGTTTTTTGGTGTGATATTCTTGTTTGGTGGCATGTCATTGAAGATCAACTCTTGCTTGATGCTATTTATAATAATGGAGTCCAAAATAGCATTTTACACTGGTATCGATCCCTTCATGCCATCAATATATCCATCAAGAACAAAGCTCACATGATGACATATCACTGTCATCAGTCTCTTTTTCTTGAATATTTGTCCATCTCATTCAGCAAAAGATTATAGAGATAACCCCCTCAGAGAAGAATCCATTCAGTGAAAGCTTTGCCATCTGTGGTTATTTTAACTAACCTTTTTTGGCGTTTTAACGTGAGTGGTTTCTAGAGAACATGGCGTTTGTTTTCTGGGTGTGATCAATTCATTGTGTGTATTTTGGCGCGTAGTTTAGGCGGGATTTTTTTATTATAATAAATTATAGTAATAAAGTAATTGTCTTTTCAGTTACTGTTTGTATTTACTGTTTTGATCAGCTTTTATCAGTTTCTAGGGTGATAGACGTCCCATCTTCCAAGTTTGGTGTTTTTTAAATGGCGTTATGTAGACCAAGATGAGAAAATATAATAACGGAGAAAATAAAATATTAAACAGGAAAAATATTTTTTGTTGTTTCTGGCGTTTTGTAAACAATAACCTTTTGTAGTATTTTTTTTGGCGTTTTGCAAATAAATAGAGAAATATATCATTTAATTATCTTTAAAAAAAGGAGATTACACAAAAGAAAAAAAAAATAAAACCCTTCGTCAGAAGGTACTTTATCCAAAAAGTATCCACCACTTGCGTCATCTTCTTCCTCGGAGTCTTCATCTGGATCTTCATCCATGTCATCACCTCCACCTTCATCGGCTTCTTGTTCCTGAAGATTCTGAAGCCTCCATTTGAACATGTCTTGCATTAACGCCAATTTTGAGTCGATTTTTGTGTTCAAACAAGTGGCGTTATGCAATTCTTCCATGAACCCAAGCCCCTGCTTTGTCATGATGTTTTCAAGCCGGTAGTCTTCCTGCTCTCCGCTGTCGTATATAATGGTCACCATGTCTGTTTCAACATCAAAACGCCATGATGTCATGACAGGGTCCGGCTTTACATCTGCTTTGATTGGTCCAAATTTCCTTGTTAATGCTTTCATAAGCATATGTGTTTTATGGCATTCGTTATCCAGAGCGATGCCAAGAGATAGGATACCCCTCTGTACCTCTTCTTCCATCTTTAAAATTGCCTTGATCATCCTAACATACACCCTCCTTCTGTTGTCAAAACGCAGGACGAATCGCCTGAATTCCAGAGTGTATCTCCACCAAACGATTGTTGCCGTTTTTGGCGTTTTGGTTAAATTGGCGTTTTTGGTTAAAGATGTTTTTGCAGAAATGGATAGATTGAAGTGATTATGGAATCGATGATTTACGTCGTTTATATAATGATGTTTTTGGCGCGTAATTTACGAGGGAATTTCTTCTAATAAATGTTAATAACTGAAATTCAGTTACTGTGTTGTTTCGTCTTCCTGTAATATCCAACGCGTTTTATCACTAATTTTTTGCGTTTTGTTTTTAATGGCGTTTTGTTTTTATTTTTTGAATGGCGTGTTATCATTTGTTAGCGTTTTGAATTTGAGCGGTAAAAGACCCTTTTACCCTTAAAATGAAGCGCTTCCCACATAATAAAATTGATGTTATTTACGAAAACGCCACCGCGCAATCTAGTCCATGGATTGTTTTGATCTGACGATCCATAAGCGTTCTCACCGTTCTCACACTTTCCACCGTTTTCTCTAAATGCTGACCCTATATATATATATATATCATAACGATTCAAGAACATATACAATTAAAATGAAACAAATACATAAGACAAGATGGTAACTTGTACGTAGTGAGTTACAAGTTTAGGTGATTAATGTACGTAGAATGTTTATAGGTTACGTCATCTGCAAGACAAACACCGGTGGAGTTTCGACGCTGAAGACGCAAATCAGTGAGTTCATGTCCCCACTTATAAACATTTTCTTGTTTTCTAAACTTTGGGTAAAATACATGTCCAATGGTATGTTGGAACAAAACTAAGGAATGATGCATAGATCATGTTACGAATAGGGTGAGACTTAAGCACCATTAATCAACTATATACCAAGACCGGGGAGCAAAAGGTTAGATCTAATGGGTTTCAGGCAGCCACACTCTTGGCCACTTTTTACCAAGAGTGCTTTTGTGTCTCGAGTCGTGAATCGACGGAAAAATGCCTATGGTTTGGATGCTTTCTATGTCGTCACACATGTTAATGTCCTAGCTAAACATTAGCGATCTCGATTTCCTTACATTTACAACTCACAAACTTACATTTTACAATTACATACCATGTTTTATACAAATACATCTCTTGCGCTTTATACAAACTACATGAATTCACACCAACTTTTTTTGACTATTTTTAAACTTACATCTATTTCAGGAAATTAGTAGAATGCTCGCGGCCTCTTTTGTTCAAGATGTAGTTTTATGTTTCAAGTTGTTATGTGTCCATGCTCCATTGCCACCTTTTGATGGATTTGTTTGTTATATCCCGCCTCCTTGTGGCGATATAGGAAACAGAAACCTTGATCTATAATTTGAAATGAAGTTGTAAACTTTTTAAACAATTATCTTTTGTTGAGATGTAAACTCTAAACTTAATTTGTATTTTGGATGATTAATGTCACACCTCGACCGCGTAAAACAACAAATCACGGCGGAAACGTCGGGGAGTCATGTCACAGAATCATTGTCTCATAACACATGGTATTTAAAGTTTTGTATTATTATATAAAATGTTTACAATGTCTTAGATTAAACGGAAAAACATAACATAAGTTAAACTGTCTTGCATAATTTTAAGTCACTAAGGCCCAAGACCGCCCTAAGTGTAGCATGCTCACATCAAACATTAGCTCCTGAAAACACATGTGAAAATAGGTACGTCAGCATAAAAATGCATGTGAGTAACATAGGTTTTGTGATGAGGATTCATGGCTTCAAATGTTTAAAAGAAATGTTAAACTAAAAAGTAGCCATGAACCTTTATAAAATGTTTTCCTTTATAAAATCATATGAAAATCAAATTATTTAAAAGAAATGATGCATGGTTAAGTAAATAACCAATTGAAAATGACTTGTATAAAATATGTCATGTCTTGTAATAAAATATAATGTCCTGTATAAACGATGTCGTGTTTTGTGTAAAAGATGTCATGTCTTGTCTTTGTTCGAAGTGATTCAGATAACGCTACGATATGTAATATAATAAAAGCACTTATATATAGGAAGTACCAGCGGCGTATCCACCATGCTTTTATCACATTACACCTGTCTCGTTATTTAAATCACTTACCATAAACCATTAAATAAAATGTCTTGTCTAAACCAATGTCTTGTAGTAACCAAATGTCATGTGTAAACAATGTCTTATGTAAACAAATGTCATGTAATAACCAATGTCTTGTATGGTAAGTAAAAAAAAAGTCTTTACTTAAACCACATGTAATAATGTCTTGTATAACCAATATGTCTTGTGTAACCAAAATGTCTTGTATAAAACAATGTCTTTGAATAAACAAAAGTTTTGTTCAAATCAAAAGTTATGTCTTAAAAACCATTGCTTTTATTGTAAAAACATTTATTAGGTTTGTTGGCGAATACATTCAAGCCTTGTCGACTGTCGGATAAACCCTTATCAGGTCAAAGGTTTATCAAATTTCATCGGATTCTGTCATTCCCTAAGGTCACTCCCAAACAAACCTAGGAAGCGGGAATGGGATTGTCAATCCTATGGTACCATTACATACTACCGGTCGGCGTGATAAATGATAATGAATGTATCATTGTCGAGTTCAACGCACCAAAATGTATTAAACAATGTAAGCATGCCGTGAAAATATCTTGAAAACCATGTACTAGGTATGCTAGGTCAACATACGAAGCAAAATGTCCATGAAATCAATGTGCTAGATATGCTAGGCCAAGATATGAAGCAAAAGTATCTTTGAAATCAATGTGCTAGGCATGCTAGGTCAACATACGAAGAAAAAGTATCTTTGAAATCAATGTGCTAGGCATCCTAGGTCAACATACGAAGCAAAGGTATCTTTGAAATCAACGTGCTAGGCATGCCAGGTCAACATACGAAGTAAAATGCAACTGAAATCATGTACTATATGTACTATGTAATCAAAGCATGTATAATGTCATGAAAACATGAAAGTAGTAGTAGGCACATATGTTTCACCCCAAAATATTTGCAAAAGTAAAAGAGGGGAACTATGTACTCACTTGGGATTGCGTATAAGTCTTGAAATAAAGATCAAACAAAGCTTGAAGGATCAAGGAATCAAGTGGCACCTAGTATTGGATAACTATGTGTGACATCTATGTCTCTTCGACCATCAAACAAATACCAAATCAATGAAATATTGTGTTTCATACTTGTTATTTGTATAAATATGTGTATCATTTGCACATATCAATTCTTGTTCGATTTCGAGCTTTAAATCGTTTTCTGGAAGGTTATACGCGAACTGATGCAGAAGCGTGATCAGTTTAATGCAACAAACACTCCGGAACAGTGACATAGGATTAACATACCTTAAATAACCTTTACATAACTTAGAAATAAGTTTTGGAGGGTTTGGTGTGTCGAAATCAAGTTTATTCGATCGCAGGGACTATTTGCATCAAACTGCAAAAGTATACCGAATCGAATGGTAACGAACATTCCGGAACTTGATCATAAGTTAAATATGCCCTAAATATCCTTTACATAGCTTAGAAATAGGCTTTGAGGTGTTTGGTGCGCAAAAATAAACTTTTTGATCAATAGGGACTAAAAGTTTCAAAAAGTGCATAAGTTTGCATTTTCGCGCATATCTTACGTTCTGAACATATCCGGACATCCAAAAATTTATGTAATTATTAAAATATTTTATTTTAGTGATTGGCATGATAAAATTCCATTCGTCGCGTAATTTGGATCGTTTTTTCGCGTCCGTTCGTGTTTCCTCGTAATTAACCGAACAACGCAATCGTACGACCAAACGAACCGACATCCGAGATGTTTTTGAGCATGTTTCATGTTCCCTATACTTTAACTTCATTTTAGAGCTTTGAAATGGGGTTAACGGGGCTTAAACGTGCCAAAAATGCATCGAAAAGCAAGTTCTGAACATGCAGGGACCTAAATTGACAATCTGCCAAACAAGTCTTAGGCGGGGCGCGTAGCCCAAGGCCTATTCTTACGCGGCCCATGTAAACAGCCCAGATCAGAAACTTATTTTTCAAAGCAGCAGCTGGTTTCCTGGGTTTTTGCACATGGTTTCTTCATTCTATGGGCTTGTTTTGGGCACCCATAGTATTCCAAATCAGTGGGTACACTTGGACGGTCCAGATTGAAGCTCGTTTTCTAACACTTGATTTCTTCAGAGGCCCAGAAGAAGACCCCTGAGAAAACGAAGGGTATTGAGCTGAAGGATCCCAAGGAGCCGGCGGTGAAGAAAACGTAGTTTACCATCAAGCATCCCCAGATAACCGTGGGGACGACTGAGAAGATAGTTGAGAAGGAGACAGACAAAGAGAAGGAAAAGGAGAAGAAGCAGGCTGCTGAGAAGCCTGTAGGTGATAAATCAAAGGAGACCCAGACCGCTGCTACTACCGCGCAGGATAAAGAGCAGGGTCCGGAGGTCGTTCATATTACGGGGCTTGACCAGCCCTTGCATGAAAAAGGGAAAGAAACCACCCGGGGAAAAGGACCCGAGGTTGTTAAGCCTACCAAGCCCGCGCAGGTTGATGCCCCCACCCAAACTGCTCAAGTGACTTCTGCTGCTGGGGGATCAGCTGCTGCTGTTCATAAAGAAACTACCACCGCTGCGGGTGGTGCGAGCGGTGTTAATGTGCGTTCAGGCGCCTTCGCGGCTGGGCACGCTAGAGCGGGGAGCCAGAGCACGATGCCACATCCTCCGATAGGTCCTAAGGATACTCTTGGGGATATTTATTACAAGACCTATACCGAGGAAGCACGTGGCGATGCTCCCCATCATCCTCCATGGAGCTTAAAGCAGAAAGACACATTCCTGGAGTTTGCTCCTTGTCGTGATTGGTACTTAAATTCCTTCCCTCCTGGTGAAGTGAACCGACAGAGGGCGCGAACCCATGATGGGTTATATCATGCGTATGTTGTTGGAGAGGCCAATACCCGCGCCGCTAACCACCAAATCATGCGCGAGTGGCGTACGATGGTTAAAGATCGGGATGATTGGGAAAAATACCGTGAGCGTGTGGTGAGGCAAGTTAAGGACTTTGAGAAGGCGAAGGCCGCACTTATTGAAGAGAAGGCCGCCTTTGACGCGGAGAAAAAATCTGAGGAGTGGGGGCACGAGGGCCTAAGGAGCAAACTTCGTGCCGCTGAGGAGCTCTTGTCTAAAGAGCGAGCTGATTGGAAAGAGGTGTGCAAAAAGGATAATCAGCGCATGTATCCAGCTCGCGCCAAGATTACCGACCTTGAGGCTCAAAATGCCACATTAACAAAGAAGGTTGAGGATGTTGAGGCTGACAAAGAGCGCGTTGAGGTATAACAACTTTAACCCTTTCTTCTTTGTTGTTTTTTACTTGTCAAAATATTACTAACTCATTATCCCATCCTTCGCAGGCTGAGCTAAAGGCGCAGGTGGCCAGCAAGGACAAGGATTTGCATGCCAAGGATGTGGAGATTGCTGAGTAAAAGCGCAGATTGCGCGAGCAAACTGACAAAAGTGAATCCTTGGAGATTGATTTGGAGGCTGAAAGAGTAAAAGCTGCTACTGCTGAGGAGGCCAAACAGAAGGCCGAATAGGCGCGAGATATCAGCACTTCTGCCCTCAACGTAGCACAGAACAATTACTCCGAAGCCCAAGGCGTCGTTGACATGCTTGTCTCGGAAGCTGAGTGGATGCGCAGTAGAGGGGTAGCTCTGGTAAGGTTCCCCTTTCTTAACTTAGGCATTATTTTTGTTGTCTTGATCTCATCCGTTGCCCTCTTTGCAGATGGCTAACTCTATTCTAAATGCCACTGAGCTGGATGCGGCTGTTGCCGCCCTTATAGATGCCTCACGAGCGGCTGGGCATCGTGGAGGTTATCTACAATGTGCTCACCATGTTGAAGAGGTCTTTGGGCAGGAGTTTGATGTCAGCCATTGCTCAGTGACAGATCAGGATGATGCTGCCTTAGCACGCGCTGAAGAAGTTTATGATCATCTGTCGTTGGCTGTGATGGACTTGCTCACTGAAGCGCTAAAGCACGACGACTGGTGTCAGCGGCTACAGACTATCCTGGATCCTCCATAGACTGTGGAGTTATCTGAGGAGGAAGAAGCAGCTGGTGGTGATGGCGATGGTGGTGGCGATGGCGATGGCGATGGCGGTGATGGTTATGAATAGATGATAGTGTTGATAGGCGTTGTGCCTTGTATTTCTTTGCTTTTGACTCATGTAATCGTTGCGCGGATGCGCCTTTTGGATTGAACTGATCGTGTTTTTGCTACTTTTTTAATGTAATTATTGCGCGGTCGCTCTTTTTTGAATATAGTACTTATGTTTGCTTTCTATTTGCCAAGTTACAATTATTGCATTGTTGTTACCATTATTGCATTGAATTTATGTTTGCTTTCTAGTACTTATGTTGCGCGGTCGCTCTTTTTTGAATATAGTACTTATGTTTTTGAAATAACTTGAACAACTTCATTAATTGATATTAGAAAACCTAGTTTTGTAAAATGTTTGTAATGTAAATTGAAATAACCAAGTCAAAACAGAATAGTTATAGTTTATAAAACCTCGATGCCATGAATCTTAACTCAAAACATTTGTTTAAGTAAACCCAGATCGTAAATTGTTTTTGTAATAAAACTCGAATGGTTTATATTGTTAGAAAAACCTTGTAGTATAACTTCGTTTTGATAACCTTTGCCCAAATGATCTAGATAACGCAACGATATATAATGTGTTAAAAGCACTTATATATAGGAAGTACCAGCGGCGTATCCACCATGCTTTTATCACATTACACCCGCCCTGTTACCTAATCACTTCCCTAACCCAATGGTTCAAACAGTTCAAATAGTTCACATAAATCAAACAGTTCCAAATGGTTCACATAGATCAAACAGTTCCAAATGGTTCAAACAGTTCAAATATTTCACATAGTAATATAAACCATAGCATTTGTTTAAAAGACTCGAAATCATTTAGCACATATGAATCACCCCAAAACAGTTTAAAACGGTAAAAGAGGGGAACTATGTACTCACTTGAGGATGCTTAGAAGTCTTGAATAACAACCAAGCAAAGCTAGAGGGATCACGGAATCAAACGACACCTAATATAGGTAACTATGTTAATAAACCGGACCTAAATCGGAAGATCGGATAGGATGAGGTTTTGTAAACCAAATGAGTATTGGAACTCATGTGATATGGTTTAACAAAGCCTACATACTAAATCGAAACCTATCCTAAGTGGTTACGACCCATTACGACTCGTTTAGGTAGCTTACGCTACTTTAACGCGTCGTTCGCGTAAAACGCGTTCGGAACGCCTAACTAGTCCAATGACAAGTATTATATGCCTAAACATGTTTAAATATGTTGCATAATCAGTTAAGTGACAAAAGTTTAAGTTACATATGCTTAAATACCAATTATGCATGAAAAGGGCATTTTGGTCATTTTACCTAAGGCATATAAACAACCTATCATACAACTAATTAAACTAAGTGACCATAAGGTATAACCTCGGAAGGTTATTCCCTATACATCTATGGTCACTAAACATGCTTGGTCGGATCCTAACGATCGACCAAACGGGTCGGGTTCGAAGGTCTAAGCGGTTGTTTAGACCGCTTATCTTACGACCCTATATAAGCACTAAACCTGAAGTGACGAGTTAAACATGTTAAAACATGTTTAACGAAGTTTGAAAACAAGTTTGATATCAAAACAAAGGGTTTTGATACCCAAGAATAGTTTGGTTGCAAAATACGCATAAATACGCATTTTGACCGAAACTATGACTCGTCACTACACCTAATCAACGTGGTAATCAGTAGGTATAGTCACACGGGACTATAACCATCATGATTACGCTCACGTTGCAAAGTTCAAACGAACTTTGTGTTGACCATTGGCCGGTCAAAGCAGAAAGTTAAACACTGTTTGACTTTCGTGCTTAAAAACGCATAAAAGCATGAAAGAATACTTACAAAAGGTCCAAGCTAGGAAGAACTTGATCTTAGATACTCAGGTATGAAGCAAAAGCTTCAACTTAGAGCATAAACTCAGATCAAGTGTGAAGAAACAAGTGAATACAATGTGGGTATTTATAGATTTCGGACCACCGTTAGGATCGTTCCTCGATAAACGAGCTTCAATCTTGGCCCTCCATGTGTGCCTACTGAATTAGAATACTATGGGTGTGCAAAACAAGCCCATAGTATGAAGAAAACCATGTTCAAAACAAGAAACCCGCTGCTGAAACAGAAAACATAATTTCTGAACTGGGCTGCTGTCGCCCCCCGTGTAAGATGAGAGCCCATCTTACGCGCCCCGCGAGGGCTGGGTTTCACAGAATGTCAATTTAGGTCCCTGCATGTGTAAAACTTGCTTTTCGATGCATTTTTGACACGTTTAAGCCGCGTTAGCCCCATTTCAAGGCTCTAAAATGAAGTTAAAGTATATGGAACTTAAAATATGCTCAAAAACATCTCGGATGTCGGTTCGTTTGGTCGTACGGTTGCGTTGTTCGGTTAATTACGAAGAAACACGACCGGACGCAAAAAACGATCCAAATTACGCGACGAATGGAATTTTATCATGCCAATCACTAAAATAAAATATTTTAATGATTACATAAATTTTTGGATGTCCGGATATGTTCAGAACGTAAGATATGCGCGAAAATGCAAACTTATGCACTTTTTGACACTTTTAGTCCCTATTGATCAAAAAGTTTATTTTTGCGCACCAAACACCTCAAAGCCTATTTCTAAGCTATGTAAAGGATATTTAGGGCATATTTAACTATTGATCAAGTTCTGGAATGTTCGTTACCATTCGATTCGGTATACTTTTGCAGTTTGACGCAAATAGTCCCTGCGATCGAATAAACTTGATTTCGACACACCAAACCCTCTAAAACTTACTTCTAAGTTATGTAAAGGTTATTTAAGGTATTTTAAACCTATGTCACTATTCCGGAGTGTTTGTTGCATTAAACTGATTACGTTTACGCATCAGTTCGCGTATAACCTTTCAGAAAGCGATTTAAAACTCGAAATCGAACAAGAATTGATATGTGCAAATGATACACATATTTATACAAATCCCAAGTATGAAACACAGTATTTCATTGATTTGGTATTTGTTTGATGGTCGAAGAGACACAGATGTCACAGTCTCCCCTACTTTAGGAAACTTCGTCCCGAAATTTATTCGTATGAGTCTGTCTGTGACGTTTGTGTTAAATAATTGTCTTGCATGGAATCTAGGGTGTCATCTATTTGCGTAGAGTAACCCATCAAAGATATGCAAGGCATAATCTTGTCATTTTCCAGTGAATATACTTCAGAAATGAAAATGAATGGATGATTCATTTTTCCTTAACAGGTACTTTGTCAGAAGTAGAAATGATGGAATAATCAAAAGGATATTCATTTCCCTCAACGGATATTCTTTAGAAGTGAAAATGAACGGATTGAGTCATTATCCTCAACGGGTTCTTCGTCAGAAATGGAAATGAAGGAATAATCAAAAGGATATTCATTTCCCTCAACAGATATTCTTTAGAAGAGAAAATGAACAGATTGAGTCATTTTCCTCAACGGATTCTTCGTCAGAAATAGAAATGAAGGAATAATCAAAAGGATATTCATTTCCCTCAACGGATATTCTTTAGAAGCGAAAATGAACAGATTGAGTCATTTTCCTCAACGGATTCTTCGTCAGAAATGGAAATGAAGGAGTAATCAAAAGGATATTCATTTCCCTCAACGGATATTCTTTAGAAGCGAAAATGAACAGATTGAGTCATTTTCCTCAACGGGTTCTTCGTCAGAAATGGAAATGAATAGGGTTAACTCTAGATACATGACAAAACTTGCTGTGATTTCTGTGCACTAAATTCCATAATTATGTATGTATCCATAATTACGTAATTCCTTGCACAGTAATCACAGTTTGTTTTATAATGTGAAGGGGATAGAATTTGAACAAGCTCGAGATAACTTTGATTAGGTCAACACATAAACACATAAGCACATAATTGTTTTCTTGATTATTAATTTGTGATCAGTTTGTTATTAATTGTTATTAACTTGTTGTCGATTTGAACATGGGTATTTAAGGTATACCAAGAACCCAGTCGATGGACTTCAACGTCCTCAAGAATCTATCTGAAAAGATAGGATGATCTTAAAAGGAAAATTCGATTTCGATTACAAGGAATCGTAATATTCGAATTAAGGTACACAAGGAATCCAATTAAGGACTTACGGAAGTACCCTTAGGTACCCTATTAAGGATTTATAGTGGTACTTTGGGTATTCGTCCAGAGTTGTAACTTGCGCCTTGTACTCCGTTTCCTTGGAAGAAATGGGTACTTAGGATTTTCGTGTAAATCGCAAGAAATCATAACATGGAAGAATTTTGAGGGTAGGTTGTTTCACAAGGAATGTGGTTCCTTGATTGTCGGTATCGTAGGGGATATGTCGTTCATATAGTAACCACATTTGTACACTGCGATGTAAATAAAAGATTTATTTATAAACAAAAACAACGGTTTCATAGACCATAATGACAAAAGAAAATAATACATAAGGCTCGATTATTTCTAAAAAGCGTCATCTTCTAGTCAGTCAAATGCTCATCCCTGCGCTGGATTTGCATTAGCAAAATTTGAGCAATTCTTTCGGAAATGGCCCATCTCGCCACAGTTGTAGCAAGACCCTGGTGGAAAACGAGCTTGAGCAGGATTGTTGTCAGCTTGATTTGGTGCAGCTGCAGCTCGGCAAACCCTCGCTGTATGACGTATAAGTCCACAAATTAGGCATTTGCGGCACTTCACACTGGCATGATGATGAAGGTTACATTGGTTGCACAAGGGTGCAGTTCCGTTGTATAGCTTCCTAGCATGGGGTTGAGCTGGTTGGTTGGGGACAGCTTGATCATTGTGAGCAACTACGGCGAAGTTCGGAGAAGCCTTTCGCTTCTTGGACTTCTTGGAGGATTCAGTCTGCTCATCCTTTAGTTTTGATTCATCGGTCGGTTTCTTATCACCCTTTCGGAAAAGTTTACCTTTCCTGATCTGAGATTCAGTCAAGGTAGCGGATAGCTCAATGGCCTGTCTAACTGTAGTGGGGTTGCTACCAGTAACAATGTCTTGTACTGAGTCAGGGAGGCCATCAATGTACTTTTCGATTGCCTTATCCAAAGGCGTAACCATGTTTAGGCATAATAGACTTAGCTCCTCATAACGGTCCATGTAGGCTCGATGCTCACCGCTATCTTGCTTAAGATCGTCGAATTCCCTTTCCAATGCCCTGATTTCATGATGAGGACATAATTCCTTCATCATCAGAGCTCGAAGTTCTTCCCAGGTTTGAGCCAGTGCTACCTCGGCACCCCTATCTCTCATCACACCATTCCACCATGTTAAAGCTCGTTTCTTAAAGACACTAGATGCGAACTCAACCTTTCGCTCGTTTGGACACTGAACATGTCTGAAGGTGCTCTCTAGACTCTCGAACCATTGCAGAAGTGCAGTTGTTCCTTGAGACCCAGAAAATTTTGATGGCTTAGCTGAGTTGAACGTTTTGAAGTTACAGGGAGCATTATTGTTGTTATTGTAGACTTGGTTAACTTGAGCAATGAGGTTTGGGCGTACAGTAGCCATTTGCTGCGTAATGATAGCTGCCAGTTCGTCATTAGGTATCTGATTGTCACGTCGAGGAGGCATTCTAAAAGGGGAAACAAGAGAGAGAAAACAAGTGAAATGGCATTGGGTAAGAATAGAATGTTACAATTACCGACCAAAAAGGCATGAATGATGGTCATTTGTTCGTACTACGAAGCAAACAAACGACACACAAAGGCTGAACAAAGTAAATAGGTCCTCATAATGTATCGCGAATACATGCTTTAGCCTATAAGTGGACACTCACCCCAAGAGTTCCCATGTAAGAGTGACTGGTCCGATTATGTGGATTTGTACGAACACTCTAGCCTTAGACAGAAAACTCAGGATACAGGCACTCACCCTTCCAGATTGCACGTGTTCACATTAATAAGACCCAAACTTTGACGAGATTTTGAAAACTTTGAAGGTTCAAAACCTTATAATAAATCATCCTAGAACAAATGATTGGTTTTCAAAGCGGATTTGAAATTTGTGTTCTTGTTGTGGTTGTCACCTAAAGATAGGTGACGGTATTGTTTTATGACTAAACGCAAGTAAACTCGCGTTAGGGTCCTAGGAAGGTTATAGTCTAGGTCAAAGCATTACTAATAACCTAATTCCCTATAACCATGGGCTCTGATACCAACTTTTCTGTCACACCCCGAACGCGTTAAAACAGCAAACCGCGGCGGAAACGTCGGGGAGTGTCGTAACAGAATCATTGTTTCACAACACATAGATAAAAGTTCTGTTTAATTGAATTAGGTTTATTACATTGTATTGAAACTAGAAACAAAACATGAACAAATTGACTTCCATTGTTATTAAGTCACTAAAGCCTCGTCCATTCCTATGTGAGCATGCACCAATATCATCATCAAACATCATCAACTATGGTACCTGAAACATATGTGAAAATACGTCTGCATAAAAATGTCGGCGAGTACATAGGTTTTATGTGAGTGTCAGATTCATGGCTCATTTACATTTTGAAATAACTTGAACAACTTCATTAATTGATATTAGAAAACCTAGTTTTCTAAAATGTTTGTAATGTAAATTGAAATAACCAAGTCAAAACAGATTAGTTATAGTTTATAAAACCTCGATGCCATGAATCTTAACTCAAAACATGTGTTTAAGTAAACCCAGATCGTAAATTGTTTTTGTAATAAAACTCGAATGGTTTATATTGTTAGAAAAACCTTGTAGTATAACTTCGTTTTGATAACCTTTGCCCAAATGATCTAGATAACGCAACGATATATAATGTGTTAAAAGCACTTATATATAGGAAGTACCAGAGGCGTATCCATCATGCTTTTATCACATTACACCCGCCCCGTTACCTAATCACTTCCCTAACCCAATGGTTCAAACAGTTCAAATAGTTCACATAAATCAAACAGTTCCAAATGGTTCACATAGATCAAACAGTTCCAAATGGTTCAAACAGTTCAAATATTTCACATAGTAATATAAACCATAGCATTTGTTTAAAAGACTCGAAATCATTTAGCACATATGAATCACCCCAAAACAGTTTAAAACGGTAAAAGAGGGGAACTATGTACTCACTTGAGGATGCTTAGAAGTCTTGAATAACAACCAAGCAAATCTAGAGGGATCACGGAATCAAACGGCACCTAATATAGGTAACTATGTTAATAAACCGGACCTAAATAGGAAGATCGGATAGGATGAGGTTTTGTAAACCAAATGAGTATTGGAACTCATGTGATATGGTTTATGTAACACCCCGAAAATGCAAATCATTTATTTTAAATATAATGCTGCTAAATAAACCAGTGAACTAACTAGGATTAAAATAACCTAGTTAGGTAAAAGCCTTGTAGTGACTTACAATGGGTTAAAACACTAAAAGTTAGAACCAAATGATAGTTGAGGGGCTGAAAGTGCTTAAATTGAAACTAATATAATTAAAACAAGAAAAATAAAAATCTCAAACACACATACGTGTGTGAGATCGATCAGACAAGGAGCTGGGGGGGCGACCAAGTTCATCAAAACCCTAGGTCTCACAAAATCTCTAAATTGAAGGATCAAACTCAGTCCGAATGTAAATTACTGATCCTCATCACAAGAGGATTACAAGGTATGTAAAATTTGATGAAAACTCTCAACTTGAAATTCTCATGAAATTGGGAAAATCTGATATTTATGGTTGCATGTTTGTTTTATGATGAAACAGGGACAATATAGAGTCTAGGGACAAACCCTAGACAAATACAAGTTGAAATCATGTGAAATCTTAGTAAAATCCATGAACACCATTGTAGGTGATTAGTGGGTTTTGTAGAACTTGATAAACACTAGGAAATTGGGTGTGGTTCTAGTGTAATTTGACAATTTTGAAGTGATTTCTGAATTCTAGAAGCTAACAATTATGTAAAATGGTTGATTAATGTGAAATTAAAGCTAAATGATAAGCTAGAGACTTGATATTTAATCATGTAAAAATCTGCCCTTAAAGTGTTCGTGAAAATGCCTCAAAGAAGGCTTAAAAACTGAAATTCAAAGTTGAAACGCACAATTATGATGTTTCAGTTTACTATGCGATACATGGTTTAAAAGGGAGTTCTAAACATGTTATAAATGGACTCTATAGGAAAGGACGCAGGAGCGTCAAGTGGACAAGCGGGTGGCGAATCGCGTTGGAAAGGCTTACTTTGAAGGTATGTAACTTGATTCGTTACATTTGGGTAAATTTTGATATTTAGCATATATGTAGTTGGATTGTGTATTAAAAGTTGAGTTGGATTAAAGCGATGATATTCGCTATGTCGAATAATAAGCCAAGAATCTGGTTAGACCTCGTTGGTAGTCATCAAAATGGAGGATTCCTTATATGAGCCAAACGGGTCGAATAACCAAGTAAGGCATGGTAATACATTGTAGTATGGTTACTCGGTCTCTTGTTATTATTGATAAATGACATATTAGAATACGAGGATTAAACATGTTGGTTTGTAGGATTGAAATCCGAGAACTTGATTCAAGTAAACAAACAAATCAAACCAAACATAACATTCCAGCGTCTACCGTAAATTACGGTATATACCGTAATTTACGGTAGAGACCAAAAGGTTACGGTGGGTTTCCCCTGTGTTACGGTGGAACCAGAATTTCCCAGAAGCTACCGTAACTTACGGTATCTACCGTAACTTACGGTATCTACCGTAAGTTACGGTAGAGCTTTAGAATTTATGATAAATTTTGTATTTCTTTGTTAAATCGAATCCGTTTTAAACGTAGTTTCGAATATGTATTATTTCTAAGTATTCTAATATTAATGTTTAATGTAAACATTTCAGTTTTTAGGTATCCAAGGATTACGGATGACGGTCAAGCTAGCTTTTGAAGAACCGAACACAAACTTTTGAAGCTTCCGCGTTGATTAATTCTGTTTAAACAATGTTATGATGTAAACCGTTTGTTAAACAACTTATGGATGTTTTAATTAATCGGTAGATAACTAATGTTTGTTACCTTAGAACTTGGTTCTTGAAACTAAGGTTTTAATTGAGACATCTTTTGTATAAAATCTTATGAATTATTACTAAATTCAAGTAGAAATTTTAAGGGTGTTACAGTTTAACAAAGCCTACATACTAAATCAAAACCTATCCTAAGTGCTTAGGACCCATTACGACTCGTTTAGGTATCTTACGCTACTTTAACGCGTCGTTCACGTAAAACGCGTTCGGAACGCCTAACTAGTCCTATGACAAGTATTATATGCCTAAACATGTTTAAATATGTTGCATAATCAGTTAAGTGACAAAAGTTTAAGTTACTTATGCTTAAATACCAATTATACATGAAAAGGGCATTTTAGTCATTTTACCTAAGGCATATAAACAACCTATCATACAACTAATTAAACTAAGTGACCATAAGGTATAACCTCGGAAGGTTATTCCCTATACATCTATGGTCACTAAACATGCTTGGTCGGATCCTAACGATCGACCAAACGGGTCGGGTTCGAAGGTCTAAGCGGTTGTTTAGACCGCTTATCTTACGACCCTATATAAGCACTAAACCTGAAGTGACGAGTTAAACATGTTAAAACATGTTTAACGAAGTTTGAAAACAAGTTTGATATCAAAACAAAGGGTTTTGATACCCAAGAATAGTTTGGTTGCAAAATACGCATAAATACGCATTTTGACCGAAACTATGACTCGTCACTACACCTAATTAACTTGGTAATCAGTAGGTGTATAGTCACACGGGACTATAACCATCGTAATTACGCTCACGTTGCAAAGTTCAAACGAACTGTGTGTTGACCATTGACCGGTCAAAGCAGAAAGTCAAACACTGTTTGACTTTCGTGCTTAAAAACGCATAAAAGCATGAAAGAATACTTACAAAAGGTCCAAGCTAGGAAGAACTTGATCTAAGATACTCAGGTATGAAGCAAAAGCTTCAACTTAGAGCATAAACTCAGATCAAGTGTGAAGAAACAAGTGAATACAAGGTGGGTATTTATAGATTTCGGACCACCGTTAGGATCGTTCCTCGATAAACGAGCTTCAATCTTGGCCCTCCATGTGTGCCCACTGAATTAGAATACTATGGGTGTGCAAAACAAGCCCATAGTATGAAGAAAACCATGTTCAAAACAAGAAACCAGCTGCTGAAACAGAAAACAGAATTTCTGAATTGGGCTGCTGTCGCGCCCCGCGTAAGATGAGAGCCCATCTTACGCGCCCCGCGAGGACTGGGTTTCACAGAATGTCAATTTAGGTCCCTGCATGTGTAAAACTTGCTTTTCGATGTATTTTTGACACGTTTAAGCCCCGTTAGCCCCATTTCAAGGCTCTAAAATGAAGTTAAAGTATAGGGAACTTAAAACATGCTCAAAAACATCTCGGATGTCGGTTCGTTTGGTCGTACGGTTGCGTTGTTCGGTTAATTACGATGAAACACGAACGGACGCGAAAAACGATCCAAATTATGCGACGAATGGAATTTTATCATGCCAATCACTAAAATAAAATATTTTAATGATTACATAAATTTTTGGATGTCCGGATATGTTCAGAACGTAAGATATGCGCGGAAATGCAAACATATGCACTTTTTGACAATTTTAGTCCCTATTGATCAAAAAGTTTATTTTTGCGCACCAAACACCTCAAAGCCTATTTCTAAGCTATGTAAAGGATATTTAGGGAATATTTAACTTATGATCAAGTTCCGGAATGTTCGTTACCATTCGATTCGGTATACTTTTGCAGTTTGACGCAAATAGTCCATGCGATCGAATAAACTTGATTTCGACACACCAAACCCTCCAAAACTTACTTCTTAGTTATGTAAAGGTTATTTAAGGTATGTTAAGACTATGTAACTGTTCTGGAGTGTTTGTTGCATTAAACTGATTACGTTTACGCATCAGTTTGCGTATAACCTTCTAGAAAGCGATTTAAAGCTCGAAATCGAACAAGAATTGATATGTGCAAATGATACACATATTTATACAAATCACAAGTATGAAACACAATATTTAATTGATTTGGTATTTGTTTGATGGTCGAAGAGACACAGATGTCACAGCTAGGCCAACGTACATCATTGAAATAAAATAAAGGGTGTATAGCCAACATAGGTAATTAAACAGGCGCGTGGCCAACGAAAGTGGATAAAGGCGCATGGCCGAGAGTAGCCATATGTAACACTTGCGCAATTGTTGCGCGTTCCATGTGCACGGGATGATGTATCCATACAAGGTGCGCAGCTTGTATGCCCCTTTTCTTAGCACCTCATGTATTAAGTATGGACCTTCCCACTTGGGTGCTAGCTTCCCGGGGCGTTCAGCATTGGAGGCTTCATTGTCTCTGAAGACATACTCTCCTGGAGTGAAGGTACAAATGCGCACTCTTGCATTGTAGTACCTCTCCAACTGTGTCTTGTACTTGGCCTCTTTGATCCGCGTTATTTCGCGCCTTTCTTCGAGTAGGTCCAAATCTAGACGGCGCTCCGCCTCGTTATCAATTTTGTTGACTGCTGTCAAGCACGGCGAGGGGAGGCCAATTTCAGCTGAGATAACCGCCTCTGAGCCATAGACCAGGCTAAAGGGGGTTTCGCCAGTGCTTGTTTTCGGCATGGTTCGATGAGCCCACAGGATGCTCGGGAGCTCATCTACCCAGCCTCTTCTCTTAGTGCCCAGGCGGGCCTTTATCCCTTCGACGATACTTTTGTTGACACTTTCTACCTGGTCGTTGACCTGAGGGTGCGCAACGGAAGAGAAAGTGTGCTCGATATTCATCTCTTTCATCCATTCTTGAAGATCTTCAGAAGCAAAATTGGTGCCATTATCGGTTACAATCTTGAGTGGGAGGCTAAACCTGCAAATGATGTGTTCCCATGTGAACTTGGCACCATCATTGCAGTAGTTGAAGCGAGTGCTTTGGCCTCCACCCACTTGGTGAAATAATCAACGGCAACAATTATGAACTTCACAGCTCCAGGATCTTCGGGGAAAGGTCCCACCATATCGATCCCCCACTGCTGGAAAGGCCATGCAATGGAGACAAGGATCAGATCATTCTTTGGGCGCAGGGTTTTCGGGGCGGGCCTTTGACAGGAGTCGCATTTGCGTAATACCTTTAGAGTGTCAACGTGCATTCCTGGCCAATAGTAACCAGCGTTCATTATCTTCGCGACAACCATGCGCGGACCCGCATGAATGCCGCAGATGCCTTCA
Organism: Helianthus tuberosus; assembly: GCA_030545235.1. NCBI lineage: Eukaryota > Viridiplantae > Streptophyta > Magnoliopsida > Asterales > Asteraceae > Helianthus > Helianthus tuberosus. The sequence goes on along the minus strand of CM060403.1, from coordinate 53,348,962 downwards.
TGAATCTCCCTGATCAGGAAACTTGCATCTTGGGGGTCCACACAGCGCAGAAGTGGCCCCAAAAAGGATCTTCGATACAAGATTCCACCATTCATCTCATAGAACAACGCCTTGTTCTGTATCTTCCTAGCTTCTGCTTTGTTTTCAAGGAGAATTCCTTCTTGAAGATATTGAATGATAGGAGTCATCCATGATGGTGGCCCTATCTGAACTACATTCACTTGTCTCAGCAAAACGGACGGGTTTTTTAATACCTCGATTCTTACATCTTTGGCGAGATGTTGGAAAGGTTGTTGAAGCGAGTTTGCTTAGCGCGTCTGCTGGCTTGTTCTCCGATCGATTGATATGAACAACCTTGTATGATTTGAACTGCTGAAGCAACTCCTTCGCCTGCTCTAAGTACAGAGCCATAACCTCGCCCTTCGCATCATATAACCCGTTGATTTAACTCGCGATCAGCAGAGAGTCAACATGGGCTTGTAAGTTTTGCGTTCCCATCTTAATGGCCAGGCGCAGGCCTGCCAAGAATGCTTCATATTCAGCTTCATTGTTGGTATTTTTGAAATCCAACTTGATGGCGTATGTAAACTCATGCTTCTCAGGGCTAACAAGGCGCAATCCAGCTCCAGCGCCATCTTCGTTTGAGGCCCCGTCAGTATATAGTAGCCATATTCCATCGGATGTGTCTTTGATGGGAGCCTCAACAACTTCACAATCTTTGATCTTATCCTCTGGGACTTCTGTGATGAAGTCCGCTAATACTTGACCCTTTATGGCTGGGCGCGGCCTGTACAAGATGTTGTGGCCCCCCAGCTCAATTGCCCACTTTGCTAGGCGGCCTGACGTTTCTGGCTTTTGCAAAATTGTGCTGATATGGAAGTTAGTGAGAACCGTGATTACATGCCCTGTAAAATATCTGCGCAGCCTCCTGGAGGCGTGTAACAGCGCGAGCACTAACTATTCCATGGTTGAATATCTTGTTTCTGGATCTGTAAGCACCCTACTGACATAGTAAATTAGAGTCTGAACTCCGTCCCTTTCCACCAACAATACCGACCCAACTGCCTTGTCTGAAGAAGATAAGTACAGGATGAGTGGCTCTTTCTCAAACGGTGCGGTTAATGTAGGTAGTTTGATCAAACACTCCTTCATTTGTTGGAAGGCAGCTTCTGCTTCTGGCGTCCATCTGAATTCTTGCTTTTTTATGCAGTTGCGCAAAGTATTGATAAAAGGGTACGATTTCGCAGCGTGATTTGATAGAAACCGATTAAGCGCGGCCAGGCGGCCGGCCAATCTTTGCATCTCTTTGATCGTGAGTGGTGATGGCATCTGCTCTATGGCTTGAACCTTTTCAGGATTAACTGTAACCACGAAGCCCAAGAACTTGCCTTCCTACATACCAAAAGAACATTTTGTTGGATTCAGCTTCATGTTCACGCTTCTCAGAGAGTTGAATGTCTTCTCTATGTCCTTTAACATATGGTCCTCCTCGGGACTCTTGATCACAAGATCATCAATGTAAACTTCGATATGCTTCCCGATATCTTCAGCAAAGATCGTATCCATCAATCGCTGGTAGGTTGCGCCAGCATTCTTGAGCCCGAAGGGCATCTTTGTGTAACAAAAAATTCCGATGTCAGTGCGGAATGCTGTCTTATCTTCATCTTCCAGCGCCATCTGAACTTGATGATACCCCTTGTAACAATCCAAAAAACACTTCCACCTGTATGGTGCGAGAGAGTCTATCTTCTTGTCGATCTCAGGCAGCGAATAACAATCCTTGGGACATGCCTTATTGAGATCAGTGTAATCCACACACATGCGCCATCCACCAGTAGACTTCTCGACCATGACATGGTTTGCAACCCAACTTTGATAGCGCACCTCCTTCAGAATTCCTGCCTTTAGCAGCTCACAGACTTGCTCATTCATAGCTTTAGTCTTATCCGCCCCTAGGTTGCGCCTTCTTTGCACTTTTGGCGCGACGGAGGGATAAGTGTTTAGACAGTGTTCAGTGACGTCGCGCGGGACACCGGTCATGTCAGCCGGAGTCCAGGCGAAGATGTCCATGTTCCTGAACAATAACTGCTTGAGGTGCGTCCTGATATTTGGTGAGATTGCATGGCCCATCGTCACCGTCTGTTCCGGGTACTTGCGGTTCAATACCCATTTTTCTGGCTCGGTTGTTGAAATTTTTGGCGCTTTAACTGGTCGCGCATCCTCAGCTGCCATCACTTCCTTCTTTGCATAGATAATCGCCACCCCCGTCTCTGTTGGGAAGCCAATGGCTGAGTGGGTGTGGAGGTTACCATGTTCAATTCTCCTTGGGTTTCTCTCCCAATTAAAACATCATGCCTTGATTTGACTGGCATCACCATGAAGTTGACGTTTGTAGTTCTTAAATGTTTCTCGTCAGATAGTGTGACGGGGAAACTGATCTGGCCTAGTGGGAAGACCATCTCATTGCAGAATCCCGATAGAGGATAGTCGACGGGCTCAAGGCGCGCTTTATCTTCATCATCAAACTGATTGAAGCATTGTTCATAAATGATATCCGCCGTACTTCCCGGATCAATGAAGATGTATTCTGTTTCGTAGTGACCGATGATTCCGGTAATGACGACTGGGCGCGTGGCGCGTGGATCCCCGCGCACTACCGGGAAGATGACTTGTTGCTCTTGCCATGCTGGTTCGAATGGGTGTTTGCCCTTATCTCTCGCGCTGTATCTTGGTCCATTGACCATATGCGTCTCTAAGCGTCTAACCTTCTTCTGGTTTCCATCATCATTCCTATGAATTTGGCGTGTCTCCTTGCGCACATTTTTTACCAGGTGGCTTAACTTTCCGCTCTTCAGCGCTTTTTCAATTTCTTGCCTTAGACTGATACAGTCATCCGTCAGATGACCTGTATCCTTGTGAAAATCGCAGTACAGGTTCGGGTCTTGCCCCTTCTTGTTTGTCATAGGCTTTGGTGCCTTGAAGTCATGGTTCTCCATCATGAGCACCTCTTTCGGTGTCTTAATGAGCGGAGTCCAATGCTTTTCTCGATTCTCGTTCCTGACTGCCTTCTGATAACCAATGCGATCGATCGTCTCTCGCGCGTCCTCTTTAAAACGAGGCCTTTCATCATAACCGCTGGACTGGTTTGCTTTCCACCCAGGGTTTCTGTTTTTGTTTCTGTTGCGCCTTTCATCCTTGGATATTCTGCTGCGGGGGTGTCTGGCGCGCCCCCTGACTTGGACCCGGAGGCGTAACCAAGGATGGTTCAGCTTGCAGAATTGCTTGTTGTGCGCTCAAAGACTGATACGCGGCATTTATGGTAGCAATCTGTTTGGTGTACCAAGAGGCTAAAGTTTCACCTTCTGGTAGCCCTAGTAACGCCGAAATGTTCGGGTTTGGAGCTGGGTTTGAAGGACCAGCGACATGACTTCCTGGGGTTCCCGTTGGATTGATGCGAGTGATGCTCCCGCGGGGTCCCCTAGTGTTTGTTGCATCGATTTCGCCTATTTCTTCAGCAGGTTGGACTTGGACGTTGGGATTGTCCTCACCCAATCCTACGTTAGAGTTTGTGCCAAAACCGAAATCAGGGATGATTCCTTTACCAGCCATGATCAAGAGAACCGAAAAACCTTAGAAAAAAGAAGATGAAAGTGATTGCAAAAATCGGTGGGCGCCAATGAAGAAACACGGAACTAATTTTAGAGTTAATTAGTTTGGTTTATCTTTCAAACATGAGGGTTAATCTTCTTTAGCTTTCCTGAGCTCCGTAATGACTCATTCTTCCTGCAAAACAGAACACCGTTAGCTCGTTAAGAGGGGAATATGGGGGTTTCCCTCTTAACCAGACTCCAGCGTGAGAATAAGTATTTGCTTTGAGGAAATAAGTGTGTGTTAAGAGTGAGAGTGAAGAGAGCAGAATGAATTAACCTGTGCATGAAGGTACTCTATTTATAGCCGGAGAGGTGTAAGAAGAGATGGGCTGATGGGCCTTGGGCCGGAAGGCGACAACAGAGAATATCCTTCTTGTCTCACAAGTATCTACCGTTAGTGCCTTCTAGAAGATCTCCGATGCTGGCGCACCTTGATTGGAGCCACGTGTCCCTGTTGTCGGCCTTGTTGTCCCTCTGCCATCAGCAGGTAAGTGGAGATCATGGGGCAGGTGTCGCCGCCCCCTAATTGGTGCCACGTAGCCGTCCTTGTGTACTTATTGTCTCCTGCACGTCAGACGATCGTGGAGCACGATAGAGCACAGCCTAGCCTGGTGGACGCTTATTAGCTCTTTCCTCTGCCACTTGTACCTTGTGTACTCTCTGAAGTGGCCTTGCGCTCTAACTCCTGCGCGACCCTTGCTGAGCACGTAACTAGCCCGCGCAGGGTTATAGGTGCTGAAGGCTCTTATTCAGAATGCTAAGTGCTGAAACTGATGTTCCCTCTTGTTTGGACCTCGCGCGAGGTCAATCCTTGTTTAAGCAACCCGCGCGAGTCAAGATTGATCAGCTTACTGAATAAGGAGTATGGTGCAGCGCGCGACCTGAAAGGTCTGCGCGGCTTTTTGGGACCATACCCCTTCATGACCATAAGGTATAACCTCAGTAGGTTATTCCCTATACAACTATGGTCACAAATATGTGTTTGGTCGGATCCTAAGATCGACCAAACGGGTCGGGTTCGAAAGTCAAAGCGGTGATTAAGACCACTCGACTTACGACCCTAAATAAGCACTAAACTAGAAGTGACGAGTTAAACATGTTTAACTAAGTTGCAAAACTGATTTGGTATCAAAACTTAGTGTTTTGATACCCGAAAATATATTTTATAGTACTTATGTTAGGTTTCGTATTCGTAGCATCGATGTGGGTTATTATTAAAATCTAACATTTTTTTATTACACCTCTAAGAGTAATTCCACAGAACTCATGATCCCACAGCAGCTTAACTTATGTTCATATGGAAGCATATATGTCAGAAAATGAGATTCTTATACAAAATAGATTAAAAACCACACATAATTTCTTTTAATGACAATACATAACACTTTATTAAACCCACCGTTGAAGGCACCATATTGAGATGCTAAGGATACCCACAACACATTCAAGTACAGAATACAAAAATAAAAACAAACAGCAGTACATCAAACTTTAAAGATTACGTTCAAAGTGTCTCCATTCGCTCCATGACATCACCGTTCTTGTTGTTGAGACTTTTGCGCCGCATTTGCCAAATGTTCCAAAGAGTCGATAAAAAACTGCAGCGGCAACCTTTTTCTTTAAGTGAACAAGCTATAACATTTAGACTCAGCAGCAACTCTTTTATCAAGTTAGCCTTGTACCCTACTTAAATTTTAGCCAGCCAATTATGTGGTCTCAAACCAAGTTGGCAAAAGAGCAATTTATTAAAGCATGACCTGCAATCTCTTCCAATGACCCGCGCAACCTGCAATCTCTTCCAATGACCCGTGCAACCTGCAAAGGGATTATTGTAATATCATACCTCAGTCCCTCAATGCCACAACAGTTGGAATTTAACCCTCCACAGCCCTGCGTGCATTAATATATTACATTTTGAAGTTGCCAACCTATTCCAAATAAAATCATTTTATGGGGTGTTCAGATCCAGTTGTCTTGCCAATTGCTGCCTGACCACTTTTACCGAAAAGCCGGTGTCCACATCAGCCTTCAAGCACAAATTTTAAGAGACCAAGTTGGGTTATTTTGGGTCATGAATAAATTTTCTATGGGTTTATATGAGCTGAGAATATAGGAAAGGAGTATTAGGCGGGTCAAAATAGGGAGCAGCTAAACCTCGACCAGGTAGTTCATCCTCTTAGTTGACCAACTAAGAACCAGTCACAAATAAGGGACCAACGGACAACCAAGTAAACGACTCTCACTCTCCCAGTACCACCACCAGAACTCCACCTACCGACTCTCACTCTCCCAGTACCACCACCAGAACTCCACCTACCAACCAACAATCACTCTCGCTGCGGCTGCGGTCGCTGCGGCTGCGCTGGCTGCGGCGTTGCTCAAAGTGGTGACACATTAGGTAGAATTCATACTAACAACAGAGGGCGCGACAGAAGAAAAACAAAAGAATAAAGTTGAAAACGAATATACCTGCATATCTGATGCGTATGACGCCTTTGAATCTTCCTCATTGGCAACATTCTTGTTAAGTCCAGCAATTTGAGTAGGATCTGCAGCTGAATCTTCGGGCAGGCTTTGCTGTTGCTCCATCTAATCAACACATTTTCATAAGATAGTTATATTTAAGCAAAGTTTGCAATGATCTAGATACATAAAGACCCACCTGTTGCAAAAGAGGACTCTGTTGTGCCGAGAATTGTTTATGGTTTCCAGTAGAAATCGTGAGGCATGTGTATTACTTTGAGTTTGTTGCTGCACTTGCTGAAACCATTTAGACCAGTTACCATTACGCCAAACAGGAAAAAAAATAGATAAAAAACAACAGGTTGAATGTCACACAATTGTTGACTGTCGATTAACAAAATAAAAATATTAAATCTCATTATAACCAAGAAACTGGAAAAATAGCAACTAAATAAGCAATAAAGAATTACCTAATGGGACAGTAAAGCGAAATCCGCGATCTCAATAATAGCACAATCTAAAAAAGAAAAAAAGGCACAAAAAGTCACTTCTTTAGAGGTGGCAAATTCGCCTTATTACGAATCCAATTTGGGTTATGTTTCAAGTCAAATGAGCAATATAAAAACTAAAAAAACGACAAGTCAAATGGGTAATAGTGCAGATTTTGTAATCATATTTAACGACTAATTATTTATAAAAGTTTGGACAATAAAGCAATATGGGTCTACCCGACCCGAGTCCCGACGCGCATAAACCCCTTTGACCCGAGCCCGTTTTGACACATTACTCAATCAACCCGTTTTGCCAATTTAGTGTATGAAAGAACTTGCAATTTCCTTAACTTACCTGAATCAACTGACATGGGGAGAAGATAATCTTGCAATAGAGAAGAATCCGAAGATGATACTGAATTCATAAAAGCTAAGGCAATAATATAGCGTCCTGGATAAACCAAATAAGTTTTAAAGAAAGTGAACAGTATATGTTACGGGTTTGAAGCACTAAAAATATAAGCATACCATCAAAGTCCCCAAAAACCTGTAGTAGATTCACTCCGTACTTTATCATTTTAGTAACGTTCGATGGGAGCTGTGGGCCCTTTCCCTGATACACATGTAACAAGAACATGGATTATTATGATAACTGAAGCTTTTTTTTCTGGGAAAAAATTTCGGTGAGAACTTGACAAAGTACAAACCATGTTGCTTTTGGTCCTGTTAGGTACTTCATAACCGTTTATGAGAAAACTATGAAGGAAAAGATACAACGTTAGATAACAAAGTTAACATGAAACTGTTCAAAAGAAATATCTTAACTCCACATTTTGTGGGCTGGTAATACAGGCAGCTGTCTCCATATTGTCCAGTTGAGCTACTAAGAGCCACTGTATGAAGTAAATAAATCATCAATTTACTTCAGGATTTACCGTTATAATCAACTTAAATTGGAAACGATAATGATATATCTCTAGTGCATATTGATTGCTTACCAAACTTTGCCAATGACGAGGTGTAGCACCCACAGAGATGTGAAAATCGGCTACACAAGTTCCATATCCAGCCTGTGAATAAATCAAAATTGACAAGTGTGAAAACATAATAATACATTATAATTGATCCCTGTGTACAAAAGAATACCCATAGTGGTATAAATATTTTTACCTCAACATCAAATGAAGTAAGTATGTGTTCAACTTTCATTGTTGGATAAAATCTGTATGTGAAAAATAACTTTAAGTAAATGAACCTTAGGAACAACTGAACATCAAAAAATATTATTCTAGACACAGGTTTATTTTATTTGTTACGTTGAAAGTCAGCCAACTGTCACATTCTGAATGTTACAAATACATGATATACAAAGAAGCAAAAGGGGAAAATGTAGGGTATGATAAACCATTACCTTGAGAAAATATCAACTCAGATTCACTTTCTAACGCTCAAAAACATCAGCCGCTAATCAACAACAATCTATGATATCGAGATGTTATTCAGATCTCAACAATAATAACCTGCAATATCATCACAGATCGACACTACTTATAAAGCCCGAAATGTTCAAACACTGTGATCGAAAACAACAAGTTCAATCCAGTTTCAGTTTCTGAAATGAACTAAAAGTGTCCGAATTTGATTTCAATCACAGTTCTTATTCAAAACACCCAAACCACCCAGCTGCACATACTGTTTATTTGTTACAAACTGCAACTCGATTTCTTTTACACTTATAATGTGTGAAATATATGAACTACACACGGAAAAACACACCAAATCAAACCAAGCTTCGACCGAATTAGTTCGAAATCAATATGAACAGTTTAAAAACCAATGTAAACTGTCCGATGAACATAAAATCACATTGAAAATCAACTGAAGCTCAACCGAAATGATCCGAAATTCATCGAAATCACACGAAATAGTCCGAAATTTGACCGAATTTGTTCCTTTTTTTACGACACTTAAACTGTCATTTAAAACTTCCAAAAAAAGAAATATAAGCATTTTTTTAAATTACGATCAGAATCAAATTTATAACAAACTTGCAACTCTTTTCATTACCCAGCCACATAACTAATCCATTAGTACAGATCGAAACTCAAAGAAAGATATTCCAAAATGTTCAAAAATCTTGGTCCGAATCAAATCAAAATCACCAAAACAGATCAAAATTCGATTCGAAACTTGATTGAAACTCATTTGATTTCACTTAAACAGATCGGTATGTATAAAATTTGTTCCGAAATATACCAAATCAGTCCATAAAACACAATCGACACACCGAAAATGTTCGAAATTCAGCAAAAATGAACCAAAATCTATTCGAATACCCCGAAACTTGTCCGACTCGCACAACGATTACATGCAAAATTTGTTGCGAAGTGAGGCGAGGCACAGGCGTGCAGCCTAGGTGCTTGAAGCACAGCAAGAGGCAAACATACAGTTCGTATAGTTCGTACTTGAGATTGTCCACTCTTTTGTGAAGACCTCTCATTGCTACATTATAAAATTTGATCATCAATTCAGATAATAATTATCATTCAGACGTTAAATCTTAGTGGGAACTAATCATTACCCAGGAGCGTAAGCACCCTTTTCCTTTGCTAAATCAAGTCTCACAGCACGGTCGAGTAATAATCAAAACTGACCCGCTACAACCTTAAAAACCAATTAATCAAAACTGTCAAAATTGATCGGTTATGATTATGGTTTTTCATAAACCGACATCGGGGTTATGGTTATGGTTTTGGGCCTTTGTGTGTGTGTTGGGGGAGTTTAGATGCATACTAGAAGATTTTGAGGCTTAATGTCTCGGTGGTAGACGCCGATTGCATGAATATACGCAAGTGCTCTGAAAATCTGAACGCATCAGAGAATTGTTAGTTCATATTTCATGATATACAAAAAAGAAACTTACCAACAAGGTCTCGGAAAAGAGTAAACCTGATAGGTGTATAGTTTGACATAAATCATGGGCATCCTTTGATTTGCCTTACTATAGTGTCTTGCTACACGATAAGCTGTTTCGGGCATGTATTCTAGAACCAAATTTAGATAAAGTTCGCCTTTGTCTGTAGTTGAAAAGAAGCAGTGTTTGAGCGAAACAACGTTGGGATGATCAAGAAGTCGCATCATTTGTAGTTCCCGGTTTTTGTATCGTTTGTCCTGTAATACTTTTTTAATTGCAACGGCTTCTCCAGTTTCTAAGCATTTAGCCTGCAAACATCACAATCCAGCTCATTTAGACCCGTACAAGAACAATATGCGTTTTGACCAGTTACCCCAACCCAGCTCTTTTGAAATACGAGATCTTGACAATTCAGAACGCTAACGTGGAATATTACCTGAAACACAATTCCAAAAGAAACCTGGCCTACCACACGCTCTGCCATGTAGCTTGTTGTCTGAAATAACAGTCACGAGTAAATTGTTAACTTTTAAACACTAAAAAATAAGAGATTAAATAAATAAATACAAAAAAGAAAGCTCTAGTACCACCAAAGAAGTTCTATTCTATATAACCAATATAAGTCTTTTAACACTTATGTGTACATGTATTCTATACAAAAGGTACAAGTAATCAATCAATCAATCATACCCAGTAAAATCCCACAAATAGCAGAGCTATTGGTAGGGTCTGGGGAGGGTGGGATGTAGGCACACCTTACCCCTATCCCTAGGGATAGAGAGGCTGCTTCCAGTGAGACCCTCGGCTCCAAAACACCCAGGAAAGAAAGAGAAAAAAATATATAGAACATGAGGTGTATGTGTGTGTGTGTGTGTGTGTATGGAGCTACCAATATAACATGAGTGGTAAAAGAGTGCATGGTAAACAAGACAAATATAACAACACAAACAGCCTATACAAATAGATACATATCTACGACTATACACTACCCCTAAAAACACAATTGAACCCACTCCTAGAAATCTTTAACCTTAATCCTCCGTCTCCACGAGCTCCTATCATGGACCATGTTCTCAGAGAGGTGCAATTTTTGCAAATCCTGCCTAATCCGCTCATCCCAAGTGATTTTGGGTCTGCCTCTACTCCTCCTCCCCCCCACCACGAGAGTTTCAACTACTCTAACTGGCTCTATTGTCTGCCTCCTCTTCACATGCCCAAACCATCTCAATCTTCCCTCCTTTATCTTATCTGATATACTAGCTACTTCTACCCTCTCCCTAAAAACATCATTTCTTATCCGGTCTAACCTTGTGTGCCCACACATCCATCTTAACATTCTCATCTCTGCCACCTCCATCTTGCGTGCTTGTACTTCCTTAATGGCCCAACAGTCGGTTCCGTATAACATAGCAGGTCTAATTGCAACTCTATAAAATTTCCCTTTCAATTTTGTTGGGAACCTTCTATCGCACAATACCCCAGTGGCAGCTCTCCACCTACACCATCCAACTTGGATGCGGTGGGCAACGTCACTATCTATCTCCCCATCCCTCTGAACAACCGATCCTAGATACTTGAACTTATTAACCTGCGGAACCACTTGCCCGTCAATGGTGATCTGGATGTCCTCAACGCTGTCTACTCCACTAAAGTCACAATATAGGTACTCAGTCTTAGAACGACTAATCCTTAAACCTCTGCCCTCTAAAGCTGCTCGCCACTGTTCTAACCTCGCATTCAGGCTATGTTTACTATCAGCAACTAACACAATATCATCTGCGAAAAGCAGGCACCACGGAAGAGCCTCCTGAATTGACTTTGTCAACTCATCTAGGATAACTGCAAATAGAAAAGGGCTCAAAGCAGACCCTTGGTGTAGTCCTACCTCCACCGGGAAAGACTCAGTATCCCCTACAGGCGCTCGGACAGCAGTCTCGGTCCTAACATACATATCCCTAATTAAGTCTATATACTTCCCAGAAACCCCTCTACTCTCCAAACTATCCCAAATCAGTCTACGTGGCACTCTATAGTGGTTGATTTCAGAAAAAGTGTGCACCAGAGCGCATCATGCGAACACATTAGGCGACTTAGAGTGCACCATTCTCGCATCACGGAATCGCATCACCTGATGTGATCTAATTAGCGCATTCGCATTTTAAAACCAAGAGCTTGAGGTAACACAATTTCGTGTCTCAAAGGTACTGTTTTTCAATCAGTTTACGTTATAGATTTACAAGTTTTTGAAGTGTTATTGAGTAACTAAACTAAGAAACCGATGACAAACAAACAGTGAGGGTTAGTTTAACAAAGCAACAGATCACCTAAAATTGTTCAGTAAAGACCAACTAAAACAGTGACGAAATGCCATCTGATATAGAGAAACATACTACTTGTAAGCAGGATACGTATACTCATGGTATCATACTATCATACACTAACAAAGTGAATGACAGTTACCTGCTTGGATTGACCGTTTCTTCCTCCGATAGTGGTAACAATAATGTGACCAGTTTCAGTGCCATTTCCATCCACTACAGTCGCCTCCATTTCCTACAAGAGGCTATCCATATGTAAGAGTTGTAGAAGAGATGCACAGAATGAAGATAAGACAAAATACCAAAATATATAAAAAGAGACTATGCTGAAGATACAAGGAACAACCTTTTCCACCTTGTCATCTTTGATTTTCATTTCATTGATTTCCTCGGGCAGTTTGTCAACAAACATTGCATCATCGTTAACTTTTTCAACAGTAGGATGTGCCATTCCACCAGAAGCCATAATTGTGAGGAACTATATCTCGTATCACTTAAGCATCGCTTGTGTTAAACCATCAAAACTACAAGCCTAAATTACATTAAACCATCAAAATTACAAGCCTAAACATGAATCGAAAAACTCAGACTCAATCTAACGCGGTTGATGAATCGGTCTCGGACTCACTTTCACATTCACAATCTTCGGAGCCTTCTCGAACAGCCTCGGCGACTCCGCCGTACGCGCCTTACGCCAGTTCGTCAATCTCGCCAGAATCAGATCCTTTCGAGCTTTCATCTCTTCTACAAACAACAAAATAACAAACTTAAATCCAGATCTAACAAACTATATAATCAATAAATTAACTCATGATTTCAAATTTTCAATCTATTTACCTTCAATTTAACGAAAATAACAGACTTTAATCCAGATCTAACTAATTACCTAACAAACTAATCGATTAATCAACTTGTAATTTCAAATTTTCGATCTATTTACCTTCGATTCAACAAATATAACAAACTTAAAGCTAGATCAGCTAACTACATAACAAACTAATCGATTAATCAACTTGTAATTCCAAATTTTCGATCTATTTACCTTCGATTCAACAAATATAACAAACTTAAAGCAAAATCAGCTAACTACATAACAAACTAATCGATTAATCAACTTGTAATTTCGAATTTTCGATCTATTTACCTTCGATTCAACAAATCTACATTCAATGTACATGTAAATCACTACAGCCTAACGAATTGAAGTAGAAAAAGTATGAATCAGTGTACATACCTCAACATTGCTGTCGTGAATTTCAAGTAGGATGAGTTTTTGTAAGCCAATGATGCCTTAAGTGATTCCACAGCTTTGTTCTCGATTGTTGCCATCTTCATGAACTACCAAATTCAACATTCTGAAAGCCGGAAATCGGAACCAGGAGGTCAGAATCTTCATCGATCTGTTGAAACTTCATAGATCTAGTGAAATCGTGTTCCTGAATCGCCAGAGAGAGAGAGAGAGAGAAGCAGGGAAGCGGCGGGATGTTTTGAAATGAATCTGAAACCCTAATCAAATTAGGTATCCCGTGCCTTTTGTTTTGGGTGGAAGGGTATAACTGGAAAAGTGATGTCCATTTTTATTTTTGCTGCTTTAAACACTTATACATCATGCTTTAAAGGTGTTTTAAGTAAAGTGGCAAATTACCTTAAGTCGTCCTTCGGATATGCTTTTATATATAGTATAGATATAGATATATATAATAGAACAATTAACAAATGAAACAAGCTCGGTTTTTAAAAACTACTCACGAACAAGCTCGAGATATAAAAATGAATTTTACTAAACCACAAATACTATTTATAACCCTTCACCATTTAATACTGCTAAGCTACAAAGTGTTTGGTATTTGTTTAACAAGGAACTTGACTAGTATTATGTTGGCAGAAAGCGTGGATGGTATTATGCATGCTAACAAAAGTTAACGTTTACCTTCAATATACGGAGCATATCAATCTGGTATTTGTTATAAAAGAGATCATAGTTATGTCAAAAGGCTGATGAATAATCGAAGTGCCCTAATAAATGAAACTAGACCTGACTGCTCATTATTATTATTATTATTAAGAACAAGATTACTAGCTCTCACACATCATTAACTGCAAAAAAGAGCCCAATTTCATCCTCCAAGAATCTCGTTATAAATATACCTGGAAAAACAGGCTCGGGTAGTTTACAAATAATCATTTTTGGATCGGGACCGGGACGGTATTTCAACTTCACTCCTCTTTTCTACTTCATTTTGGATCCTTTTCTGTGGCAAACTCAAAGAATGCCTGAAACTAAAACAAGATCAAAATCAGCTCGAGTGGGATTGCTTATTAAGTTAGCTTTGCTGCTAATCTCATTGTTTTACATTTACAATGAAAGAAAGAAAGAAGCTAAACAATTCAAGGAAAATTACATGTCCATTGCTTTATCCCTCTTTTACAATGAACGGAATACCCCTCCACAGCTGTCTGCCAAAATGCTCAAAACTGCAATCAGAATATTTAATCTCTTTCTATTCAACTGCTCTGCGTCTGTGAAATGGAAGTGGCCCATATAACTTGTTTTCAAAGATTATACATCCCAAAGCAACCCGTAGTCTTATATTAAAAGTCCAAATTGAGTGTTTGCCTGGTCTAGTTAATAGTTACAAAGAATCAGAAATCAAAACAAACAACCATGAGCATTATGATGCAATGAACAGGAGATCCATTTTCAGTTGATCATTTTTTTACAATAATAAACTGCAGATTTATTGCTTTCTACTTGCATCTTGTTAGTTCATGACCAACTTAACAGTCAAGTAGTGTGCACTTAATCAGAGAGAATAATTGGTACAGATTTCCTTGTGTGAGTTCTAATTATTCTTCTTACCTAGTACAAATACAGTTTAACAAATCTGCATTCACACAGTTGCAATTTTAACATCACTAAGAAATGTGTACTCAAGGACAAAAGAGCATAAACATACAAGGTCTCAGAATGTTTAATCAGATGAAAGAAGAAAACAACAATAATGCAACCAGTTGCGGAAATCTGAACATATAAACATCAGATCTGATGACAGTCCAACAGATTATCAAAAGTTAAAACTTTATTATTCGCTGGCGAGAAGAGATCAAAAACAAATAACAGATAACAAGAATATAAAAATCCTTTTCATGCCCAACATCTTCCATCTTTTCTAGTTCAAGCCTTACAAAACACTTGGATGCACAAGAATTACAAGATTAAGCCGTAGTAGAAGAAATGAGGTCATAGAACCTGAATACAACAATAATAATAATAATACTTATGTGTGAGTGAGTCAAGGTGGTTTCCCATTATCAAGATCCTCCATTACATCGATATCCTTACGTGCTGTGATCTTCTGGACGTAACCTGTAACGATGATTCATACATTTGGATCATATCAAATAGGCAGGCAGGGAGGGAGGGAGGGAGGTATAGTTCCATCACTCCAAGAATTTTAACAAGTGTAAACTTCAAGACAGACAGACAGACAGACAGCTTGTTGTATGTAGTATGAAACAAAAAAGCTTTTTCATCAGAGTGGGTGAAGAAAGGTTGTTGTTATACCTATTCCTTGGCATGGTATACATTTGCAGGCAACTTCCTTTCCCCTTTTATTGTAATAACTAACATAACCCGATCCTTGACAACTTCGACATTTCCCCGTCCATTCATAAACTACTGCCTTACAGTCCTAAAATGAACTAACACCAAGTTAACTTCTGTACCAACAAGCAATACTTTTAAATCAAAAAAGATAATAAATAAATAAATAATTTCAAGGGGGTGGTGGTGGTAAAACCCAACTTGTTTGAATGTTAGTTATTATTGGTCTAAATTTATTTATTTATTGGGCCAAATTTTGAAAAAGCTATGAATGAATTCAGTCTAATCAAATAAACCTCAATCTCAGGATCGCAGCGTAAGCGTCGGTCAATAACATCAGGCGACACCGGTGACGTATCTGGATACGTCATGGGGAGCGGCAGGGGATCGTCATCATCGGTCAAGTAACTCTCACGGTCACGCGACCACCTCTCCTTGGCATTATCAATACGACTACGTTTCTTCTCAACAGCCGTCGGTGCACCAACGAAGTCGTTGCTATTGAGTCTGCCGGAGTCAGCTAAGGCGGCATATGTGGAGGACCAGGTGAGGTTATCTGAAGCAGCACGGGTGCGTGGAGGAGGGGTTAGGTATGGGGTACTTGGGGGTTTGGTGAAGATAGAAGTAGGGTTTATCGCCAACATTCAGTTCAGTTAGGAGGGAGTGTTTCCGGTGACGGAGATATGGGTGAATTGTGGTGGTGGTGGTGGTGGTGGTGAAGGATCCGGGTTGTGAAATGAAGCGGGCTAAATATGATCCGAAATGGAGATGGAGTTTGACACCCGGAATAAACAAAACCATAAATACAAAAGGGTGTACCTATTGGCACACTCATTTCACTATATACACACTTAAAAAGGTGTTTTTTGTCTTTATATGCACACCCTGCAGTGTCGAACTGTGGTTAAAACGCGGTGTTTTGGTCCGGTTAATCAGAAAAAGACTGACGGGTGTCTAACGGGTCTGTTGACCGGACCAAAACGCCGAGCTTTGGCAGCGTTTTGGTCCTGTCAACCAGACCGGGTGTCAGTCTTTTGTCTGGTTGACAGGACCAAAACGCGGCCAAAGCTCGGCGTTTTGGTCCGGTCAACAGACTCGTCAGACACCCGTCAGTCTTTGTCTGGTTAACCTGACCAAAACGCCGCGTTTTGGCCACAGTTCGACACTGCATGGTGTGCATATAAAGACAAAAAACATCTTTTAAATGTGACTATCTACACACTTGGTGTGTAGATAGTTTGGCACATCTAACCATTTTCAACACATACAAATACAAGTGCCGGCGGTAATAGTAAAAGTGTGTGGTTGGCCAAAAGTGGCGGCTTCTCTTTTTTTTTTGGGTTTGGCATAAAATAATTATTTATAAGTCTTGCCAAATTACGATTTTATCCCCTGTTTAAAATTATGATCTTGCCTGCTGTTCGAAATTAAATTTATGCTTTGCCCCCCAACTTAAATTTACGATTTTGCCTTGGTTAAAAAAAATTATAGTTTTGCCACAGCTACAATCCTGCTGAATTACAATTTGGTTCCCAGTTTAAAATTACAATTTCGCCCTTGATTCAAAATAAAATTTTTGTTTTGCCCCCAGGTAAAAATTACGATTTTGTACTCAGTGAAAATATTACGATTTTGCCCCCAATTCAAAATAAAAAATGGTTTTGCCCTCAGTTAAAAATATTATTTTACCCTCATTTTAAAATTACGATTTTACCCAAGCTAAAGATTGCAATGTTGCCTTAGTTTTTTTTAGGGCCGGCAATTTTACACGAATACACGACACGAACCTACACGACCTTAACAGGTATCGTGTATGACCTTAAGAGGTATCGTGTACTAAATAGGTAGACACGAAACAACCTGTTAATTTTCGTGTCTAAACAGATTAGATACCTGTTTACCTGTTATGTACCTGTTAAAACATGTTAAGATTTTACTTTTAATTAAATAAAAAATATGCCAGTACTCATTTACTCAAATAGATGGAACGTATCCTCCACTTGTGGTGGAGTGGTGGAAAGAGCTTTGGGTTTCCTTGGAGACCCGGGTTCGATCCCCACCCACTACATTTGGGGGACGTCCCTATGATGGATCGCTCCTACCGAGGCATGGTTCGATCCGGAGGGCAACCCGGTTTTCACCCAGCTGTTACCCCAGCGGATTTACCCGTGTGGGGGCAGTATGGTTTCCGGGCGAAGGTCAGTTACCGTTCGCGGCCGGGGCCCGATAGAACATCGCGTCCGCAATGGCCTGACGGGGGATTGTCTTTGACAAGAACCCGGTGACCGATAAGGTCTTGTACATAGAAAGTCACCCTTCAAAAAAAAAATAGATGGAACGTGCTCTGAATCTTCTTTAGTTCAAAAAAAAAAAAAGAAACCCTAGTGACCCAATCTCTCTCATCTCTCTCAAGTATTTCGCCGACATCATCCAGATCCAGCGCCACCGCCGGTCATCCACCGCCGCTCATCCACCACGCCGGTCATCCACCACACCTGCATCCACCGCCGCTCATCCACGACGCACAGCCGCTCCCAATTACCGGATCCTGTTTAATTTCGAGTCTTGTTTCAAAAAAAAGGTAATTTATGTACTGTAGTACAGATGGAGTCGATACTGTTTTGTTTAATTTCGAGTCTTGTTTAATTACCGGATCCTGTTTAATTTCGAGTCTTGTTTAATTTCGAGTCTGTAGTATCAGATGGACTGATGGAGTCGATACTGTTTTGTATATAGTTTATGCTTTATAGTTTATGTTTTGTATATACTGTTTTGATGTCTTTCTGTAAATGACTAAAAATATTCTGACGAAAAATAGATGGTTGGTGCTACAATGGTTTGCAACTGCATATTGCATGTTTTTAGTTCTGGCTTTCTATTTACTTTGATCAATATTCTTTCTTTCAATTTTGTGGGTTCTGTTTACATGCTATACGGGTTTGGGTTAAACTATGAGGAATTGACAACTATGTTTTGATGCACAAGCATATAGTTTATGTTTTGTTTATAGGAAATTAGGAATTCACAACAGTGCTTCACTGTTTTGTTTATTGTTTATGTTTTGAATTTGATGCAGCCCTATGTTTATTGTTTATTGCAGATTAAGAATGAGTGATTCTCAAAAGAAGGTGGGAAAGAAGAAGGATAAGAAGTCATATGTATGTTTATCTAACTTTTATGGCTTTCGGTTCAAGTTTGATATTATTTTTTGTGTAACTTTATTTGTTTTCTCTATTGTAGGTGGAGTCGGATTCTATCAAAGTTGATCTAGAAAATGACACCTCAATGAATATGGATGTGAGGAAACGGGAGATGATGATTCAACAAGTGTCTTTGAAGTTAGAGCTAGACTTAAGGTAATTTATTTGTTAATATATATTTTTTTAAATTGTTGTTTTTTAATCTTTTATGTATTCATTTACTAATTATTTATAATTCTTTTTTAGGATTTTGATCAGTTTCAAAGTAAAGATTTTCTTGCTAACAAAAAATCAAAATTGCAATTGTATTTGGATGAGTCAAGAGTTGATAGGAACTCGAACTTAGATGTTTTGACTTTTTGAAAAGCCAATGAGTTTAGATATCCCACACTTGCAAGGATGGCAAGAGACTTTTTGACAATTCCGGTTTCTACCGTCGCATCGGAGTCCACATTTAGTGCAAGTGGAAGAGTTCTTAATGAACATCGAAGCTCACTTGGTAAAGATACCGTTGAGGCTCTAATATGCACAAAGGATTGGTTATATGGAGATTATTGTAATGTCCCTTTTTCCTTGAGTTTTGTAAGGTTTTTATAACATAATATCACACTAATAGTATATGTTTGTTTGTATTTGTAGGTTCTAACGAAGTTAATTTAGATGAGCTCACTGAAGATATAATGTCACTTGATATTAGTGGAGAATCAAATGCTTCAAACTCAATGAACAATTCTAAGGTAACCACTCCAAATGCTTCGAGTAATGTTGCTAAAAAACAATGAACAATCAAAGGTACTTACTCCAAATGTTTCAAGTAATGTTTGATAAATTAAAATTACTCAATTTATGTCCAATTGTCAATGCTAAATATGAGTACAATTATGTGCAGGTTTGAATTGTTGGAATTAAAGATCTGAGAAGAGAACCATGGGAACTTTGAACTTGTTTTTAATGGATATATGGAATTATTTAAGTCTTTTGTGATTTGCCGTTTATGGATTTTTGTTTTAAACTTGTTAAGTATTCGGTGTTTATGGATTATTTAAGCTGTTTGTGAACATTTGGCGAGTTTTGTTTCACTAAACATGTTCTAAATATGTGATTATTTTAGTGTTCGTTAACAGGTATTAACAGGTAATTTTCGTGTATATCGTGTCGTGTTCGTGTTTGAAAAAAAGGACACGAAATCTTATCGTGTCGTGTTCGTGTATGGCCTTTCGTGTATCGTGTCTTATCGTGTCGTGTCTTATCGGGTACGGGTATACACGATATGCCAGCCCTAGTTTTTTTGCCAAAACTATGGTAGTGTTTTATTTTACTTCGTTTACTCAATTTAGTTTTTATTCGTCCCAAACAGCTGCCTAGCACTCGCTAATTGTTCCTGACAAATTATTGTTTTGCCCCTAACTCTAAATTACACGCTTGCCCCCACTTCAAAATAAAATTATGCTTTTGCCCCCAGCTAAAATTTACGATTTTCCACTCGGTTCAAAATTACGATATCACCCTCAATTCAAAATTACGTTTTTTTACCCCCAGTGCAAAATAAAAATATGGTTTTCCCCTAGCTTACTCTCGGGGAAAAAAATTGATTTTACCCCCAAGTAAAAATAAAAATGACTTTGCCCCCAGCTAAAAATCGTGTCAAGTAGCTGTCCAACACTCTTTTTACTTTTTCTTTCTAGCAAAACTATGGTACTTTTTTTTAATTGGTTAAGAATTATTCGGTCATCGTCCCGCAACACGGGCGGGGCAACACCTAGTTTACTACATATACAAAACAACTTGAGCGAATAGTGTCAGGCAGCCTGTCTGGCACCTCCCTATTGGACCAGCCAATTTTTAATTTAATTTTATTCTCAGATTAAAATTACGCTTTCATCCTTTGTTTAAAATTACGTTTTTGCCCCCGGCTCAAAATAAAATTATAATTTTGCCCCTAGCTTAAAATTGCGCTTTTGCCCTCGGTTCAAAAACTCACTTTTAATTTTGTTCCCAGTTTAAAATTACGGTTTCGCCCTCCGTTTAAAATTACGTTTTTGCCCACTGGCACTTCCCTATTGGACCAGCCCAGTTTTAGTTTAATTTTATTCCCAGTTTAAAATTACGCTTTCGCCCTTTGTTTAAAATTACGTTTTTTCCCCCAGCTCAAAATAAAATTATAATTTTGCCGCTAGCTTAAAATTATGCTTTTGCCCTCGGTTCAAAAACTCACTTTTAATTTTGTTCCCAGTTTAAAATTACGGTTTCGCCCGCCGTTTAAAATTACGTTTTTATCCCCAGCTCAAAATAAAATGTTGTTTTTTCCTCTAGCGCAAAATTACGATTCTACCCTCAGCTCAAATTTACGCTTTTGCCCACCGTTCGAAATGAAATTATGTTTTTCCCCCTAGCTCAAAATTATGATGTTGCTCTCAGTTTAAAAATATGATTTCGCCTCCAGTTCAAAATATAATTACGATTTTGCCCTCTGTACAGACATACATGTTATGAGAGAGAAATATTCGGCTTATTGCCCCGCAACGCGGGCGGGGCAAAAACTAGTTTCCTACATATACAAAAACCAACTTAGGGAAATAGTGCCACACAGCTGTGTGGCACTTCCCTATTGGACCATTTTTAATTTAATTTTATTTCCAGTTTAAAATTACGTTCTTGTCCCCAACTCAAAATAAAATTATAACTTTGCCCTTAGCTCAAAATTACGCTTTTGCCCTCGGGTCAAAAACTCTTTTTTTATTTTGTTCCCAGTTTAAAATTACGGTTTCGTCCTCCGTTTAAAATTACGGTTTTGCCCCCATCTCAAAATAAAATGTTGTTTTTTCCTCTAGCTCAAAATTACAATTCTGCCATCAGCTCAAAATTACGTTTTTGCCCACAGTTCAAGTATTTTCAAGTTGAGGAAATAGTGCCAGGCAGCTTGCCTGGCACTTCCCTATTTGACCAACCCATTTTTAATTTAACTTATTCCCAGTTTAAAATTACGCTTTCATCCTTCATTTAAAATTACGTTCCCCCCCCCCTCAAAATAAAATTATAATTTTGCCCCTAGCTCAAAATTACGCTTTTGCTCTCGGTTCAAAAACTCATTTTTAGTTTTGTTCCCAATTTAAAATTACGGTTTCTCCCTCCGTTTACAATTACGTTTTTGCCCCCAGTTCAAAATAAAATGTTGTTTTTTCCTCTAGCTCAAAATTACGATTCTATCCTCAGCTCAAAATTACGTTTTTGCTCACAGTTCAAAATAAATTTATGTTTTCCCCCTAGCTCAAAATTATGATTTTGCTCTCAGTTTAAAATTATAATTACGCCTCCAGTTCAAAATATAATTACGATTTTGCCCTCTGTACAGACATACATGTTATGAGAGAGAAATATTCGGCTTACTGCCCCACAACGCGGGTGGGGCAAAAACTAGTATGTTACAAAACACACGATATCCCATTACAATATTAAGGACATCATATACTCATACTCACTGGCAGATCTAGAAGAAAAATTCAGGGGTATCCTATAATATATTTTTTACTTTATATTCATACATTGTAAATGAAAATAACACGATAATAAGTAGGGTCGTCTTTGATAAGCCCTAAGAATTCGGGGCCCAGTGCGACCAGAAACACCCCCCCTCCTCACATACACACACCAATTATACCGTATATGCAAAAAATAAAGGTAATAACGTATTTTATAAAATAAAATTGTAGGAAATTTGAGTTTTGGCTTAAAAGGTAGCGAGTGAAAACACAAGTGAAAGAAAATATATAATAAAACTGTGGAAAATTTGAGGTATTAAGCGATGCTCACAAAAAAGATTTTAAAGGCTTTTAATTTATAAACCTAGTGATAACGAATATTTTTATACACAACGGTCTACTTATATAAAATAAATTCATAAATCTAAAAACTCGAATTCAATAAAATCTTAACATAGTAATACAGTAGTCTACTTATATGTAGATATAAAAAAATCCATCTAAAAACTCGAATTTAATAAAATCTTAACATAGTAAAGTAATATGATAAAAAAAAAACTTAATGGATAACATTATCAAAAAGAAATAAATAGATTTTAGAATAAAAATAACAAGGTTTTAATCAAAACTCGTTAATTAGAATAATTTTAAATTCGGAAACGACTTTTATAGTCAATGCTATTTTACTCTTTGTAGCTATGACTTGATTAGATATGACACTGCATACTTTATCATGAAAATAAAAAAAATAGAAATTAAATGATATTAATATGTTTTCTTGAAAACAATTGCCAATTCTATATGTTTTCTTGAAAACAGTTGCCAACTTCATTTGTTTACTGGTTCCTCTTCTTCCTATAAAACACCATTCTTCTACCCGTAACCATTGCTCGCTAGCGAGTTCAAGTTCCACCATTGTTTCTTTCTTCATCCAGTTCAACACACGAACATCTAGGGGCATCCTAGTGTTTTCTTGGGGGTATCTCATGTCACACCCCGACCACGTAGAACATACAAAACGTGGCGGAAACATCAGGGAGTGTTGTAACAGAATTAATTGTTTCAAATCCATGGCAATTGAAGTTTCGTTTTATTAATTAAAAGTGTTACAATGTCTTAACAAACAACGAAGTACAACATAATTAACTAGTCTTGCATCTTTTAATGTCACTAAGGCACAGGTCCGCCTAAGTATGTCTTGATAAGTCCTATGCTTCATCTCCTGAAAACACATGTGAAAATAGGTACGTCAGCATAAAAATGCCTGTAAGATACATAGGTTTTGTGAAAATAGAATTCATGACTTAAGTTTAAGAAAATGTTTAGTCATGAACCTTGTAATTTGCTTTGTCTAGTAAATCATTTGAAAAACGATAAGATCAGATGATATGTATAAATAAATGTAAGGTTAAATGAATAACCATGTAAAATGTGTTTGTATAAGATAAGTTGTTTATAAATCAATGTCTTGTGAAAAGTATATTATTTGTATAAAATGTTCTATGTCTCAAACTGAAATGATTCAAATAACGCTACGATATGTAATACCATACAAACACTTATATATAGGAAGTACCAGCGGCGTATCCACCATGCTTGTATCATATTACACACGCATCGTTACTTAATCACTTAATCAAACCAAACCACCAAAGTAATGTTTAACAATTGTAGAAATGTTTATGTATTGTCAAATACGGTTCACACGGTTCACAGATACAAACGGTTCACAGATACAAACGGTTCACAGATATAAACGGTTCACAGATACAAACGGTTCACAGATACAAACGGTTCACTGATACAAACGGTTCACATAGTCAAATGATTTCAACGGTTCACATAGTCAAATAGTTATAAACGGTTCAAAATGTAATATAATGTGTTCATATACTGGACGAGCATATGCAACAAAATGTAATGTAAAACAATGTACTAAGTATGCACACAATGGACATACATAGCATAAAATGTAATGAAATCATGTACTATAATGTACTAATGAACTTAGCAGGTATATGATGTGAAAATGGGAAAGCATGAAAGTAACAAGTAGGCACATGTGTTCCACCCCAAAACAGTTTGGAAAACAGTAAAAGAGGGGTCTATGTACTCACTTGAGATTGCTCAGTAGTCCTTGAGTAACAACCAAACAATGCTAGAGATCGCGGATATCAAACGGCACCTAATATAGGTAACTATGTTAACAAACCGGACCTAAATCGGAAGATCTGATAGAATGAGGGTTCGTAAACCAAACGAGTATAGAGACTCGTGTCATATGGTTTAACAAAGCCTACATACTAAATGAAACCTTAATCTAAGTGCTTTCGACCCATTGCGACCCGTTTAGGTAGCTTATGCTACTTTAACGCGTCGTTCGCGTGAAACGCGTTCGGAACGCCTAACTAGCCCTATGACAAGTGTTATATGCCTAAACATGTTACATAATCAGTTATGTGACAAAAGTTTAGGTTACATATGCTTAATTACCAATTATACATGAAAAGGGTATTCTGGTAATTTACCTAAGGCATATAAACTACCTATCATACAACTACTTAAACGATGTGACCATAAGGTATAACCTCGGAAGGTTATTCCCTACACTATGGTCACCTAATGTATTTGGTCGGATCCTAATGATCGACCAAACTGGGTCGGGTTCGAAGGTATAGGCGATTTATCAGATCGCCTACCCTACGACCCTAGACAACGTGGTAATCAGTGGGCATAGTCCCAAGGGACTATGACCAACGTGATTACACTCACGTTGCGAAGTTCTAACGAACTTCGCATTGACCATTACTGGTCAACGCTGAAAGTCAAACAAAGTTTGACTTTCTGACTCGAAAAGCAATAAAATAAGGAAAAGAACGAAAGAATACTTACGAAGGGTCCCCGAATGCTAATCCCGATTCAAGAATCTCAGGTATGAAACAATGGTTTCAACTTAGAGCTCCTCAAATCAGAATTCTAGTGGTTTTAGAGTAATGGGGGTGGGGTATTTATAGTTTTCGGGTAACCGTTAAGATCGTTTGTCGAATATCGTGCCTTAATCGTAACCGTACAAGTGTCGGAAAGTTATGGTGCCTAAATGCCATCCTTATCAGCTGAATATGCAAGTGGGAAAGGTGTGGTTGTGGTTAAAACAGCTGGAACACGCTGACTAAGCGTTCTTATCTGATCAGGAAGGCTGAGGCGGGCCGCCTAAGATTTAAGCTTGGCTGAGGCGGGCCGCCTAGCTCTTCAGATCAGAAAACAAGTTTCAAATGTTGCAGTTTCAGTCCCTGTTATGTGTTTAAGCCATTTCTGACATGTTTAAGGCCCGTTAAGCCAACTTTAAGGCCCTAACATGATGTCTAAACATTGTGGACATGAAACATGCTCAAAAATATGTCGGATGTTGGTTCGTTTGGTCGTACGAACGCGATGTTCGCTTAATTACGACGGAATGCGCATAAGCGCGAAAAACGATCCAAATGACGTGACGAATGGATTTTTCTTATGCCGAACACTAAAATAAAATATTTTAGTGCTTACATAAATTTTTGGATGTCCGGATGTATTCAGAACGTAAGTTATGCGCGAAAATGCAAACTTGTGCACTTTTTGACACTTTTAGTCCCTGAATGACCCAAAAGTTTATTTTAGCATACCGAACCTCTCAAAGCCTATTTCTAAGCTATGTAAAGGATATTTATGGTATGTTTAACTTATGGTCATGTTCCGGAATGTCTGTTACAGTTCAAATTGGCATACTTTCGCAGTTTGTCAACTTTAGTCCCTGTAAGCGATTAAACTTGATTTCACCACACCAAACCTTCCAAAACTTATATATAAGTTATGTAAAGGTTATTTAAGGTATTTTAAGCCTATTTCACTATTCCGGAGTGTTCGTTGGATTAAACTGGTTATATTTACGCATCAGTGCGCGTATAACCTTCCAGAAAGCGATTTAGAGCTTGAAATCGAACAAGAGTTGATATGTGTAATCGATACACATATTTTTACAAATCCCAAGTATGAAATACAATATTTCATTTGTTTGGCATTTGTTTGATGGTTGAAGTGACACAGGTGTCACATCTCATACACAAAACATAAAACGAAGAAAAAAATTGCACTTCGGAGACAAAGTTGAGGGGTTGCCTGTGCAAACCCTGCCGCCATACTAAATCCGCCCCTGCTCATACTCAATGTGAAGAAACACCAATTCTATTTATCTTTCTGGGGATGCTTTTTATCGAATAAGAGTCAATCCTTAGTCTTTCCTGGATGATGAACTAAATGTAATCTACAAAACAAAATATCGTTAGACTCATTAGATGGATGAGACATTGTGGGTTCTTCTTGTAACCACCCTTCATCATGAGAATAAGTATCTGAAGAGACACCAAGCTAATCTATAGATTAGCTTGTGGTTTGTGTCTCGTCCAAATAAGATTAATCTTCTTTATTCCTTAACAAACAACTGTGATGATCCTTCAAAACAATCAACACACCGTGAAGCTCGTTACAAGGAAGAGAATCGGGAGGTTCTCCTTGTAACCACCCTCCGGTGTGAGAATAAGAACTTGCTTTAAGGATAAAAGTGTGTGTATTAAGTAAGAGAGCAAGAGAGCTGTCACACCCCGACTTTCCACGTGTCACCGGTGGGCCCGGTGGGGAGTATCGTGACGTGGTTGGCAACATAATAGTCAAACAACACAATATATAAATGCACAGCGGAAGCAAAAGATAAATATTATTACATTCCGAATATAAAGTAATATCCAGTATTACAACGGAAAGTAAAGGATCCACAGGCGGATCTTAAAACATATCATTTGTTCAACAGACTTTAGACGCCTAGAACTTGCAAGATTCCTTATTAGCGCCCTGAGCTTCCAGCCAATTTCGTTCAGTACCTGTCACTTAACCTTTTTGGAAAATACGTCAGTTTTCACTGGTAAATACACCCAACCGACTCATTTGAAAAGAGTTTAAGAAAATTGGTTTGAATGCACGTGGCACAAAATATCTTTTATAATTTGATTAAAATGCACAGAGGCAAAATTAACCTTTTTAACTTGGAACAATTATAGTTATAACCTTGTATACAGATTTACATGTTCGTTATACGTTCAGGGCCCGATGTAGAAACCGAGTCAGATTAACAGACACACCACAAGTATAGGCCCACATGGAAGTGAGATACCGTTATTACTTAAGTAACTGTCAGGTGTATGCCTACACCCCGTACTTAAGACGTGGCCATTTTATAACACAATGATGTCAAGGATATCCGGGACATGGTCATTAACCCCTAAAGGTCTTTATTTCAAACAATACAGATTAAACCGGGTTACCTCAATAATTTAATCATAATAAGATTAAATATTCAATACCCGACCAAGCGGTATTATTATACCGTATTCCAAGCCCGTATAGGGAAAATAAGTTAAGAGTATTTACCTGAGCTAGCTCCTGTCTTAAATAGCAAGAATCTAATAACTCAGCCGTATTCACTTAAGTAAGCGTAGGTACCATTTACCGAAATGCTCTAGTCTGGAATGATGGTATAAATAACCAATTAGAATGCTAACGGGTCTTTAATTTAGCCTAAGCTTAGACCGGTTAGTCTTAAGGGAATAAACGGTTCAGACGCATGATTAAGCGAAGACCGGAATAGAATGTGGTTTAGACCCGACAAGTTTGAAGACTTGTCTTAAATGGGTATTTCATACACATTCTGGATTTTGAGATAAAACCGTTAAGGTTTGACCCGTTTCGGCTAATTTGTGTAAACTTGTTACATAAACCAAATCGTACGCGTGATAAGCGTGACGGGTATTCATGAGAGCTATATACATGTTTCCTAAGTTAATTATGCCTCAAATATGTTGCGACATCAGTAAGATGTCTTTCATTATGCCCGAAACGTATATAAACACAAACTAGGCCCCGTAGGGGTAGTTTGGTCATTTAAAAGGTTATAAAAGAGTTTAAGTATTTACCTGAGTTACAGGTATGATATAATCAGCAAAAATACTTATTTTGATAAGTTATAACAGTAGGTTAAAGTATATATGTGAATTTACCAAGTATAACCAAACTATGCACCGTAGGGGCATTTTGGTAATTTCACATAAGCCGTAAAGCCCAAAACTGAAGTCTGAGTTAAACAACTTTCGTTTACTGTTAAAATATTATAATTTGCCTCAAATATCAGTAGGTATCACCCTTAGTATGTTTAAAATAGTTTTAGTACATACTATGCGTTAATAACGCTTAATTAGGCGATTAGAAGCCATTTCCGGGTTCGATACTTAAATCTGATATTTTTATATTTCCAGAAGGTTTAAAATAATTTATTTATCATATGTGATCAGTATCAAAAGGTTTGGAGTCGTTTAGATATGTAAAACTCATTTTATGGCCCGTAAGGGCAAAACCGACAATTACTGGGTTAAGCCTACGATTACTAGTTATGCTCAGCCTAAAATTAATTAAAAATCTATAAAAATCCCAAAATGATATATTACATCAGTGGGTATTAAGTTTGATAACAAAAAGTAGGCTTAACTAGGCTATACGTTAATTACGCCGTTTTATTAACATAAAGCATTAATTTTGCGATAATGAGCATAACTCTTAATCTACAAGTCAAACTGATGTCAAACTTTGCATACAAGTTTATATATCAGTATTTAAGGTTTCTACACTTTTACATTTTCATAAATCACGTTTTAAGGTATTAAGGGCATAATGGTCAACATATGAGCAATTAACGGAATCATGCGTATTATTCGGTTAACTAATGAACCGTGGTGTATAATCACAGAGGGTTATACTAGCATGTAACCTGGTCCAAATGGAGCTCTAAGGTATTTCTAAATCATACCATAACGGGTCAGAACTGAAAGTCAAAGTATAAGTCAAACTATGCGACTTTCGGTTCCGAACCGGGTCTTAACAGGAAATTGTCGGGTCGAACATGTTTATACATGTTCCTACACTAATTACCAAGTTATAATAATGATCAAACAGGTTGCACGCCTTCTAGATTGCTAAATATGCGTTTTATGCTTATGTTGACTTTTTCGGATTAAGTTTGACCCGACAAACGATCTAGTTAGGATGGGAATTAGGGGAAACCTTTTTGAGGTTTTATAACCCACATAATTACCAACTTATAACTACTTTCACTTCGACTAATCACTGGACCATTAGTGATTAATCTTAAAGTCAACCGTTAATTACGACGGTTTGACTTTTAAGCTAAAACTAAGCTAAAACTTAATTAAGAAAGGATTAGAACACTTACTGAAGTCCTAAGCTTGATTAGGAAGGACTTGGGTCTGCTTTGAAGCTCCAGAAGGCTCCTCAATTGCAGAATGAAGGTGTGATCACAATGGTAGCACATGAAGGCCTTTTATAGTGTTCAAGACACCACAAAATATTGACAACCAAGTCTACTACTGACCACAACCTTCCAACATGTGTCCCTAGTGTCTAGGGGTCGTTTAGGGGCCTCTTGGAAGGGTTTAGGTGCATTACAAGTCGTTTAGAAGGCTGAACAGCCAAAGACCACGTTTTTCTGCATCTGGGGGATCCACGCGGCCCGCCTCCCGTTTTGACATCTCCCACGCGGGCCGCCTCGGCCTCTTAAATCAGATTTCACAATTTCTTGTTTTTGCAACTTGTCCCTTGGCTTCACGAAAGGTCAACTAAGCTTATTTCTTGCATTTTGACCCCCTTATATTTACCTACAAGGGCTTTAGGACTTATACCCACTTTGCCAAGTCCCTGGACACTTCCGGTTAACCCGAAAAGTCTTAATTTTCAATGTTTACGCTTTAACCCCTCGCACACAAATTTGATCATAACTTTCTCATACGATAACGAAACTTTATGAAATTTATATCGTGCATTCTAGTGAGCATAATTAACAGTTACAAAGCTTCGGGTTTGTCAAAAGGTCACTCAGAGGTATATCTTTAAACATGTTGACACATTTAACCCCTGTAGTTTGTAATCTCTCACTTTTAGCCTCGTATGATCCATGATTTATTCGTTTGATGTTGTAAACATCATGTAGGGTTATTATGAAGTATATTTATTCACTTTTGACATTTAGAACCCGTAAAATCACATACTTTCCATGTTTGTCAACTTTAGTCCTTTTATAACATTCTTTCACACGTTCAAGCTTTATGACACGTGTCAACACATTATAGGACGTGAAATTTTCGAGGTGTTACAAGAGCGATCCTTAAACTGTAGACGAAGTTCTCTATTTATAGCCGAAGTGAGTTGTGAAGAAGATGGGCTGATGGGCCTTGGGCCTGAGGTTGACAACAAGGAATATCCGTTTTGTCTCCCTTGTTGCGACCGTTAGTGTTTACAGGCGAGGATGTAGTTGGCGCACGTTGAATGGATCCACGTGGCCTGGCAATTGTCCTTGTTGGCTGGTCTGGCATCAGCAGTTTAGTGGAGATCATGGAGCAGTGATCGGCGCACTCTGATTTGTGTCACGTACGTGTCGTTGTGTACTTCCTGTCTTCTGCACGATTGCTCGTCGTGCAGCATTACTGTGCACAGCCTGTCGTGCTCTCATTGACCTACTATTCTGACGATCGTACCATTTGTACTACCCAACACCGCCTTGCTGGAACAGGTGTCGTCTGCGCTTCTTGGGCTTGCGCCAATTTGATTGCAGGAAAAGAGCTAAGTGTTGGATTTAATTTATTCTGGGAATGGCCTCGCGCTCTACCTGAGGTTTACTCATATAGTCGCGCTCCGCATTCATACCAAGAACATGAAGCTGGCTGAAGATGTGGACTTGGAGAAGATTTCGAAAGATACACATGGATATGTTGGTGCTGACATGGCGGCTTTGTGTACTGAGTCGGCACTTCAGTGTATTCGTGAGAATATGGATGTGATCGATTTAGAAGATGAGTCGATTGATGCTGAGATTCTTAATTCGATGGCGGTTACGAATGAGCATTTTTAAACCGCCCTTGGTACGAGTAACCCGTCTGCTCTTCGCGAAACGGTTGTCGAAGTTCCTAACGTTAGCTGGGAAGATATCGATGGACTCGAAAACGTTAAACGAGAGCTCCAAGAGGTAGTATTCTTATTTCTTTGTTTGATATATTTTTATTTTTATAATTGATTGGTGATCTAAAATATATTAATCTGTCATGCAGACTGTGTAATATCCGGTTGAACACCCTGAAAAATTTGAGAAATTCGGTATGTCACCATCTAAAGGAGTTCTGTTTTACAGGCCACCCGGGTGTGGTAAAACGCTTTTAGCCAAGGCTATAGCCAATGATTGCCAAGCTAACTTCATCAGCATCAAGGGTCCAGAATTGCTAACCATGTGGTTCGGTGAAAGTGAAGCTAATGTTCGTGAGATCTTTGATAATGCCCGTGGGTCCGCCCCTTGTTTTCTGTTTTTCGATGAGCTCGACTCCATTGCTACCCAGGTCTGTATCACAATATTATTCATAATAATATAGCGAATCCATTCAAAATAATTTAGTTTTCACAAAATTTTACATTTTGTTGTTGACTTTATTGTTTTGCTTACAGAGAGGAAGTAGTCAAGGAGATGCGGGAGGTGCAGCTGATAGGGTGTTGAATCAACTTTTGACTGAAATGGACGGGATGTCAGCTAAAAAGACGGTTTTCATTATCGGTGCAACTAATCGTCCTGACATCATCGATCCAGTTTGTAAGTGCACTCTCGAGGGTCATGTCACGGGCCCCGACCCGGTTTTACCCGTTTCAGGAGCCGCGAGACAGAAATCCCGTGGTATTTAATTAACAACGGAAGTTTCTTCAGGATCTTTTTAAAACAGAAATATTTCCCGATTATTTTATTTCACAACTCGGGATAAAACCCGGTAATTTACAATTTTGAGATTTCACGAAGAAATCTTTTATTTTACAAAACATGTTTCTTTATTTTATATTGAGCCACTTCCTTAAGCTTGTAGTGCTTCACGGCACTTTTCCTGGATCACAACAGATCACCTGAAACATGTTTGAAAAAGGTTTTGTCAGCGGGAAATACTGAGTGAATCATTCTTTTTACTAAAATGACTCATTTGTTATAATTTACAGTATTAAGAGAGATTACAATGTTTTCAGATATCAACCAACTACCCACGGTATTTGTTACTCGACCCATTGGCCCTCCCGTTGTCCAATGGTGTCTGTGACTATGGTCATATCACCCCTTGGCTAACCCGTTGTCCAATGGTGAAGATTATCAAGTAATGTATACAAAACCCCACATACCGGCTGTAACTTGGTGATTACATAAACTTAATCACTGTAATTATAATCTTTGAAAATAAACATGATTTTGAAAGTAATTTGATAAAAAGAGAATGACTCACATTGCAGATTTAATTGAGCAGAGTCTAGCCTACTGATTAGCCTTTTAACCTAAATTAATAACAAGCACACAATTCAGGTAGTAACTTAATACAGCATTTACGATAACTCACGAGATTAAAACCTTCACAACGAATGACAAAGTGCGCTACTTAAACATCCATCGAATTAACGACGAATGACAAAGCATAAACCCTAATGTGGGCAGCACTTAAACATCCATTGGATAGTTTAATCGATCGGACATTGAATCGTAGCAGCGATCGAGTTATTACCCTGTATTGCGGCAGCACTTCGTGAATCGTGTGTGTGTTTTGGACTGTTTATACTATATCTCAGTGTACGTAGCGAGAATTTACGTCGTTCAAGTGCCAAACTTCGATTGCCAATGTCTGCTATTTATAGTAAAATTTTGACCAGGCTTGCGCACCGTAAGCCTTATCCCTTACGGTGCGTAAGGGACACGAATTCACCCTAGGTTAGCCACGTCCTTGACTAGCCTTGCTGAGTTGATAAAATCGTAAAATTCGAATTTGACAGAGTTTTATATGGATAATCGTAACTAGGGTTTATCCCCCCTGAGTTTTAAGGGCCCTGATCCTGATTCTGATTATTCTGAAAATTTTAGGGTTTATGCAGAATCACTTGGGTGTCTTAATTAGGGTTTCCTATTGGATAAAATAATAAAATAAATAGGACTTTTGATGAGAGTTGTTACAGGTCAACTATTTACATTATCATGTAAAAGCACGATACTAATTTACTTTGCTACATCTAGCGGTCATGAACTTTTGTTGTTGCCACACGTTTTTCTAATGTTGGATTCCTGCCACAACGAGCTACACCTTGGATACCAAAAAACAATGCTAACTGGACATATTTGCTTGGATGAAGACTGTATATGTTTATGAAAGTCGGCTTTCGTGCGAATATTGTAAAAATGAAAGTGGTCGTCGGTGGTGGTTGAATGTGACCCTATAAATATATTTTTCTCTTTTTTACACACTCACAATAACAATATAGAGGGTTGAATGTGACCCTATAAATATAGAGGTGTACTTTACATTCTTTAAATTATTTTTTTCTATTATAGAGATTCAAATGTGATGGTATTTTTGTTGTTTCCTCTATTATTTTCTCTATATAATATAGAATAGAGGCTCCAATGAAAATGCTATAGATATAGATGTGTACTTTACATTCTTGCTTTTGAATGTTTTTATGGCTATTTACAACAAAAAAAAGTTTAACAAACCGAATTAAAAATTTATGGTGGAGAAAAGCGAAAGATGATACTTTAGATGTTAAAAGTGTTATTTTTATACTTTTATTTGTGGTAAATTAAAATTTTCTACCCGGAAAATTTCCGGGTTATAACCTAGGTGCTGTTTGTTTTTTCTGCACGAAAACCTCTTCTGCTGCAGGCCACATCTGCAGGCATCTGCAGGAGAAGAGGTGGACCAAATGTCTTCAGTCTGCAAGGAGAAGAGGGTTTTTTTTTTTTTTTATATAAAACCTCTTCACACACAAACACACATAAACACACACACAGATCTCTCTCTACTCTCTCTCTACTCTCTCTCTACCACCGCCATCTTCACCACCGCCACCACTTCACCACCGTCATCATCACCACCACTTCACCACCGCCATCATCATCACCGCCACCGCCGCCCCTTCTCTCTCTACGATCTCTCTCTCTCTTCGTTTTTAGGGTTTTCGATTTGGGGGTTTTCGATTTTAGGGTTTTCGATTTGGGGGTTTTGTTTGTTGATGATGATGTCGGAGGTGGTGGCGGAGTGGAGGTGGAGCAGATGTCGGAGGTGGAGCAGAGGTGGTGGCGGAGTGGAGGTGGAGGTGGAGAAGATTTGGGGGTTTTGTTTGTGACGTCGATTTGGGGCTGGAGCAGCGGAGGTGGTGGCGGAGTGGAGGTGGTGGTGGTGGTGGCGGAGCAGGGGTGGTGATGATGATGATGGTGGCGGAGCAGGGGTGGAGGTGGAGGTGGTGCCAAGAAGAGGTAAACCTCTGCTTGGAGAAGCTTACCTCTCATCACTTCCCCAAGAAGAGGTTGGGGAGAGGTAAAAAGCACTTCTCGAAAAAAAAAAACAAACACTCTTCTGAGGCTAAACCTCTTCCCGCATCTGCACGGTGCAGACAGAAGAGGCCAGGAAGCTGTTCTTCCAAAAAACAAACACCACCCTAGTGTGTATATATTCATTTTAGAATAAAATTTGCATTTTGCAACACAAAGATTATGAAGAATCCACCATAAATTAAATAAGTACTTAACATAATTATCCAAACACAATTGACATAATTATCAAAAATATGATTAACGCAGATTAAGAAGTTTGTCAAACTTTAATACAAACTGGAACTGCAATGGTAAATGAGGGATGTGGGGGGAGACATATAGTATATGTCTTCCATTGCAATTTTTTTAAAACTAAAATCGGTAAAACAAAAATACAACATATAGGAACATGTAAATGAACGAATCAAATGAACATAACCTAACGAACACTAATAAATACATTATCGAACGTTTACGAACATAAAAGAACGAATGAAGCCTCTGTTCGTTTGTTTAACTTAACGAATGAAATCTCTTGTTCGTGTTCGTTCATTTATTAAACGAACAAATATAAACGAACTTCCAACCGAAATGTTTGCTGAACGTTCAGTTCATTTGCAGCCCTAGTTGTACGGGTGAACATCAACACAAGTAGATGCGGGTTCCAAAAAGTTTAAATGGAGGAGATGATGTGTCACAGGGTGATTAGGTTTTCATCGTGTTCCGATCTAGCACCCTTATTATCAAATAGCAAATGACCTGGTTTTTACAATTAACCCGTGTAGTGAAAAGCAAGTAATAAATATGATTTGAATAGCATAATAATAATTAGTCTTACAAGTCAAGTAAATCCGATAACAATCCCATTTCGTAAAGTGCCCTCCTCGATCGATCCACCTTTGTTTTCCCCCTAAAATTCATCCATCCATCCATCCACAAACCCCACCTTCTTTCTTTCTTTCTTTCTTTCTTTCTTTCTTTCTGATCATCTCCAAATTCCCAAACCCATTTGCCATTTCTTTCAATTCCCATGCTTCTACAATCGGCGCTAATTCTTCTTTAAGTTTTTACACATTGCCTGCTTGCTATGGAGTCGATCTGGAGTCAAAATGTCGTCCCGGCTCCTTCCCGTTTCGCGTTCGCCGTTTACTTCGCTTTTGGTTCGTTTGCTGCCAGATTTTTGCTCGATACATACGTATTTCGAGTAAGATTCACTTCACTCAATTTGGGTTTGTTTTTCTTGAATTGTTTCTACTTCAAGTGTGAGTTGTTGTTTCTGAATCTATAAGGCTTTGTTTAGTTCATTGATTATTATTATTATTATAGGTTCCTTCCTTCTCTGTTATTGGAATTAAAAAGTCAGTTCTAGACCATGTTTAATTGATTGAAAGTAAACAGAAATTTTGTAGGTTGTGAGTATGGGGTTTGTTTGATTGATGTACTGTACAATGTTGAAAGAATTGGTTTATGTGCCTACCTTACCTTGGTTTTAAAAGGTCAGGAAAACGCATCTCCGAGTGAGTCAAGATTGCCTTGGCTTTTAAATGTCTCGGAGTGCCTCTCTCTTAGACCATTTGGCAGTCCATTAATGTAACACTCAAGATTTGGCAT
Organism: Helianthus tuberosus; assembly: GCA_030545235.1. Classification (NCBI taxonomy): domain Eukaryota; kingdom Viridiplantae; phylum Streptophyta; class Magnoliopsida; order Asterales; family Asteraceae; genus Helianthus; species Helianthus tuberosus. Next base: position 53,312,763 of record CM060403.1, on the reverse strand, counting down.
ATGGTATGGTATGGTATGGTTACACAATATCATCATAAGACTGTCAGCTATGTGTTGGCTATTAGGAATGACATGTAGTGATATACACTCTTTACCTTATATGTTTTGTTTTGAACCAATTTGTGCATGGTGGTTTTAGATGTCCTGATATAAAAATAGTTTTTGGCCAGATGGTGGATATTAGATTTATTTACCTTTTGAGATGTTTTCAGAGAGTGTCGATTTGGCTGATGAGCACTCCGTTGAAGATGAATAAAGCTACAAATGCAAAGATTGCAAAACTCACAGAGTCCATGTGGAAGCTTACATATTACGCCACCCTTGAGTTTTGTCTTGTTGCAATTACTTATCAGGAGCCTTGGTTTAAAGATATAACAGGCTATTTTCTAGGATGGCCTGATCAAGAGCTAAAGTGAGGAAAATATGTTGTTGTTTCTTCTTCTTCAGTATTATGCAAGCAACGTAATTGTTGTTGATTATGTTGTGTTCAGGTTTTCTCTAGAGCTTGTGTATATGTGCCAATGTGGGTTCTACATCTATAGCATTGCTGCCCTCCTTTTGTGGGAAACTAGACGCAAAGATTTCTCCGTCATGATGTCTCATCATATCATCACTGTTTTCTTAATTGGCTTCTCCTACCTCACAAGGTATCTTCTATTTGTCCTCTTTTTTTTTTCTTTTCCTTTCCTTTCTTGTTGACTTCATTTTTTGCAAACAATTGGGTTTGTATTTGTTGACGTGAAAGGGTAATCGTATATTGAAAATGACCACTCAACTTCGAAGATGAAACGCATTTAGTTTACAAAAATACCTTTTGCTATGTTTTTTTTTTTAAATTATTGGTCAGTAATACATTTGACAAGTTCATGTTTCCTGCCAACCTTGCGGTGACTGATTTTGAAGAGAAAGAAGGCACCTTCTGACCTGTCATAACTTCAAACCCTTTTACTTGATTCTTACAGATGTGAGTTTTTATTTTGAACAATTTGTTTTCAAGTGAGACATTTACAAAATTATAAACCACAAATGTGAAAAGTCTACGATCTATAATTTACATTTTAGCTCTTCCACAGCGACTATATATTATTTATCAATATAATCGTATGTCAGAAGTTTATGGATCACTGAGAAACATTAAAAAATGGTATAATATTCGTTGTCATTTCTTTAGTTTAATCTTCAAAACGTTGCCATTTGTTTCATGTATGCTAGCTAGCTTCTATTTAGTAGGACTGTTAGTATGTGATGGGTACAGAAAACTTGGTGTATAGATGTTTAATCATTTTAATAGATTCCATGTTTCTAATGTTCAAATTCTAATAGTTTAGAGAAAAAATATATAGTTTCTTTCTTTGTAAAAATAGTATCATATAAACCACAACAATCTTGAGTTAAAGTAGGTCTCGTTGATTATAAGTTGTTCTATATCCATATATGACTCTAGACAACGCGTTCTGGTACACATTAAATTTCTTGACAAAAGTTTGTGGAGGTTTTTAAGCATGCGTCTTAAATGGTTTTGATAGGTTTTTTAGAATCGGAAGTGTAGTTCTTGCGGTGCATGATGCAAGTGATGTATTTCTTGAAGGAGCCAAAATATTCAAATACTCTGGTAAGGAGTTTGGTGCGAGTGTGCTGTTTGGAATGTTTGCTGTGTCGTGGCTTGTACTCAGACTCGTTATCTTTCCATTTTGGGTCATAAGAGCCACAAGGTTATCATCCTTTCTCTCTCTCTCTCTCTCTCTCCTGACTGCATATAAATAATATTTCTTTCTTTTTCTTTTATTGTAATTCTGGGTTGGTTGGATGTTACAGCATACATCTGCTAGATGCTTTGAGGCCGTCAGAAGCGTATGATATGAGCGTATACTATATTTTCAATACTTTGTTGTTGAATCTTCTCGTCTTCCATATCTACTGGTGGATTCTCATCTTCAACATGATTATGAGACAGCTTAAGAACAGAGGACAACTTGGTGAAGATATCCGATCAGGTAACTTCACCTCTTAGTCTTACTTACGCCATCATATCTGGCTTTTTTGTTGCATACAAATCAATACACCAATATGATCGCTGTTTTATTAACTAGTCATTGTTAGTTTACACAGGCGCTTTACAAAAGCATATAATAAAGGACCAAGACTTTTTGACATTTTATAGCCTTCCCTTAAAACTTGCATTAGTATAATGGTGGTAAATATGAAATTGTAAGAATATTGAATGGTTATACTTGATAATATTTTTTTGGTCGGGTAATATGATATTTACAAGTTTTCAGGGGTATAAATTGCCCCAAAGATATAGTTGGAGACAGAATATGCGGTACATATTGATAGATTTTACCGGTGAGATGTTCATAGCTGGTAAAATAGTTGAAAAAAAATTATTGTCCTTGCGCGTTTTCTGGTTACATGTCTTAAAGTAAAATTATCGGTCACCACGTATTCATACAACATAATCATATCAGTTACAACATTGTATTTGAACCCAGTGTTTTTTTATTTAATGAAAAACTTGCTAACCAATGGCTTGGGTTACAGATTCAGAGGATGATGATTAGTTTGGTGAAGGAAGGTTTTACAGTTTTATACAGCCCTGCATCAATCACTCACTATGTATGTACTTTGGTCTTTAAAAATAGGGTTGTATGTTTCTTGCTCAAGATTACTTCTTTTATTCTTTTTAACTCTGCTAATAGAAAAGGCCTATAAACTAGTTTCATTTCATTGTCATTTAAGATTGATTAATATAAAAAAGTCTTAAATATTTTTAATCATAAGAAATGATTAAAGGAATCTACAACATTTATAAAGGAATCTAAGAAATGATTGGCGTGGCGTCGGATTCAGAAACCCGATATTGAAACCGAGCAGAAATTGGATAACGGATTTGAATTCGATATAATCCCCTCCATGTAACCCATCAAATTTTGCATCCTCTACTCATGTATGACAGTTGATGTTTGTCGTTTTAATTAACAAACAATGGTCCCATGTAGCTTGAATTGACTTTATTATTTAGATATATATACATACTAGGTTAGTTCCCCGTGTGTTACACGGGTTGAACAATTTAAACTATATAGTATAGATATTTCCTGTAAATGCAAAACAAAGACAGGGACATTTACATACCATATTGACATAAATGAGTTAATATAAATGTAACCCATCAACTCGTACATATTAATTAATGTCGTAGAGTTCGATAAGACGGCTCTAATGTCGGTTGAATGAGGTCAATCAGAGTCTATTTGATACCCTTTGTACGACTTCTTATTTTTTGAATCTTTGTATTTGATTCTAAACCTATTATTAATATTATTGATAATAATTTTAGTTATATATATCAATAATGTGTTTGATATATATATATATATCAATAATATATTTAGTCTAACATATTAATTAATATTATTATGAATTTCGAAACTTGTTTAGCTAAGTTTTAGTTTAACAATAGGTTATTGAATTAATAATAAGAATTTGTATTAGATTAGATTAAATATTATTATTATTTGTATTAGATTAGATTAGATTAAATATTATTATTATTAGTATTATTAATAATTTTAATCAATTTAATGAGAGAATGACAAGTGTCTCAAAACAAGTTTCTTTTATTATATAGTATAGATTTGTTGTAACATACGGTAATCTGCTAAAAGATGTTAATAAAAAATAATCTTCATTATATATATGTCAATATCAAGATTGATTTTAATATTATTATGCTAAAACTAACAAAAGCTCTTTATAAATTTGTTAATTAAAAATAATGACTTTTATTTATTCTAGGCCTTTGACCCACCGCGCATTGCGGCGGCCTCGAAAGTTAAAGTAACTCGAATTAATACCGTATATTTGACCCGACTTGTTTTCGAAAAATGTTACGCTGCCGTCGAAGGAAAATGTATTATATTTGACTCGACTTGCTTTCGAACACAGTTTACGAAGCCGCACAAAATAAGAATAAACACGTACCAGGCTTGTTTGAGGAAAAAAAGTTTATGTCAAAACATGAGTTTTTTTGCGTTGAAACGTGAATTTAAATCAACATGTACCTCAAAAGTGCCATACGCGACGGGTTACGACGCGACGTGTTACGACGGCGACACTTTAGTTGTTTAAAAATGTGCTTCGACGTATCCGATATAACTTAGTGTCACCTATATAAGCATTGCGGTTACAATGTACGATTATAACATTAACGTGTGATGCCCGCACATAACATTACGCGTTTTTTACTTTGTTACACACGGTCCGTTCGTGGTATTAACGTCATCAGACAGAGAAAAAAATAGTATGTGTTGATCATTGCAGTGTAAAGTTGTAATAGTAATTTAGACAACCATGTAAAGTCTTAAAAGTAATTTAGATATTAACATGGTTAGACATAAATAAAAAAAATATATTAATGTATGAGACGTCAAGTTATTAAGTAGAAAATGTTGGCGGGTCAAAGTCGTCAATTACCAAAAGTTAGAAGTGAATATGTAACTTACTTAGTTTGAGGGTGTGAAGTGAAAGAATTAAAAGTTTAGGGGTTAGAATTGTAATTTATGGAAATTGAAAGGATTTAGAAATATAAGGGCTAGATTTGTCATTTCCCAAAATTTGAAGGCTTAAAGATAAAGGTCCACCAACTATTGTCTTTAATATACAGAGTAGGGCTGTAAACGAACCGAACGAACACGAACAAGACCTTGTTCGTGTTCGTTTGTTAAGAAATATATGTGTTCGCGAACCGTTCACGAACACTTATCGAACGAGATTTTATGTTCGTGTTCGTTTGTTAAGGAAATGAACTTGTTCGTGTTCGTTTGTGTTTGTTTGTTAATTTTAGGCAACGAACGTTGATGAACACAAATGAGCACAAACTAATGTTCATGAACACAAATGGAAACAAACGAACACAAACAATCGTTCATGAACAGAATATATAATACACTGACACGTATTAGATATTTAATTTGTCGGAATTTTGAAGTATTCAAATAAATATAAAAAACTAAAAACACTAATGAACTATCGAACACAAACGAACATGTTACCGAACGTTCACGAACATAAACGAACGAACACGACCTATGTTCATGTTTGTTCATTTAACTAAACGAACGAAATATATTGTTCGTGTTCGTTTGTTTAATAAACGAACGAACACGAACGAACTTCCCGCCGAACGGTTCACGAACTGTTCGCCGAACGTTTGGTTCGTTTACAGCCCTAATACAGAGTAATCTAATTCTAATAAAACATTTCAGTTAATACTACATAACAGTTTCTCATCTTCCCTAAAAAATATAATTATTCCACTTAATGCCACATGGCAATTTCTCATCCTCTCTCAAAAATATAATTTCATTTTAATTTAATTTCTATTTTATTTTTATTGCAAAATATTAATTGTTATTCACAACTATTTACATCAATAAACTTCTCATAATTTCATGCTTTACATAATTTCATGGATAGATGTAATATCATCTCATTCATCAATAATTCATCTTTTTTTCTTGGGTAAATTACGCTTTTCGTCCTTTATGTTTGTATCGAATTGCAATTGATAGACTTTAACTTTAATAATTACAGTCACGATCCTTTATTTGGAGAACTCATTACACCTTTCGTCATTTACCACTAACTAGGTTAAAAATTTAAGTTATGTTTGATCATGTGACTTACACATGAGGGTAGATCGGTAATTTTACTTATTTATTTAAAAAATAAAAAATATATAATAGACACCCTGTCTCTAACTCTCAGCTAATCCCATCTTTCAACCAACATCACCACCACCAAATTCAGCCACCACGTTCGCTCCAAATCTGTTACCGAATTAACATCCTGAGCAGAAGTATTACCTTTTGGATTCTTACCTATCACACCTTTATCCAAATAAATAGTCATATTCCAATTAGCTGATAATTGATATTGAGGTAACTGTTGAACCATTCTAAACTCCTATGTTCTAGTGATTTCAATAATCTGGCAAACTTGCATATAAATCAAACTAAACAGTTGATAATTCTAAACATATAAACTAATAATTAAATACTAATTAATTAAACTCTCTTGACTCCTGCTATTCTCCCCTTCAACTTTCACTTTCTTTCAAAACAACCCGTTTAGTACTAAATCCTTCAGTAACTTTGGTTTGGTTAAACTTCTAAGACACATTCTTTGTATTTAATATTCTCTATTTTGCATGTACCAGTCTTTACCAACCGATTCAGGTTCCGTTCAACGCGTTCAGAAACCAATCCTCCGATTTCGTACTATTTTCCAGCAAGGATCCGATCGAAGAAACCGATTCAGGTTTCGTCAGAAACAAAAACAACCGTAACCGTTTTCAAGATCTTCATCGACCGTAACGGAGATCAACGAATCGAGATCTTCTGACGGAAGTTGATATTTCAGCGTAAACGACACCGTTGCGGACGGTAACGATGAGGAAGATGACGATCGGAGCAGAATTTTGGAGAGGCGGTGAGTTAGGTGGTGATTAAAGAAATCGAATTTTGGGATTGTTGGTTGTTTAAGGGTTCATGGTGGTGATGGGGTTTGGTGGTGATAGCCAGATCTAGATCTGGTTGTTGGGAGAGAGAGAGTGAGGGGAAATTGTTTAGAGATTAGAGAGAATGAATTTTAGGGTTGATTAAAATATCTTTTAAATGATTTGGTAATTGGTAAAAAGACTGAATTACCCTTATGTGATTAAAGTTAACTGAAAATTTTAACCAGGTTAATGCTAAAGGACGAAAGGTGTAATGAGTTTTCCAAATAAAGGATTGTGACTGTAATTATTGAAGTTAAAGGTTATCCATTGCAATTCGATACAAACATAAAGGACGAAAAGTGTAATTTACCCTTTTTTCTTAGTACATGATTGTCACACCCCAACCGATGGCGGAAACATCGGGGCGTGGCACTGAGCGAAACAGATTGTCCAGAAGTTTCCATAACAACTAAAATTACCAATTATTTAAAGCAACATGTCCCATACCATGTCATAAAAGATAACATAATTATTACAGACAAGATCTAGTCAAATTGTTCTGTTCCGACAACTCAGATTTCAAAATACAGACAATTGTTTATTTGTTTCTAGACCTTTCCTAGCCTCGATTTCACAGCAAGCTAAGCATATAAGCATCCTAAGCACATGTCACATGCGTTAAAGTAAAAGTCAATACACATAGTGTACAGGTGAGTATACAAGTTTAATAGATATAGTAGAGTTCGAAATCATTACGCATAACCAGCACGTACACAGTGTAAAATGAGGCATGTTAGTTATCGACATGAACCTATCGATACCAATGACTGCGGGTTGACTGCCCAAGGCAGTTCGTAATACACACTCACCACTGTGAGCCATGTAACAAATTGTCCTTAACAACCCCTGAGTAAACAGGTGCTGAGTCCAAACAAATAGTACTATCGTTGCTAAGACAGGTAGACAATATTCCATGTGTAAACATAACAAACAAGCATTCATTAAGTCACGTATAACATGCGGTAACGGTTAGCGTTAAAGTATTGCGTAGCGTGTTCGATGTGATTTAGAATAAGTAACGTATGTAACACCCAAAAGTGCGTAAAGCAAAAAGGGTTCGAGTATACTCACAGCGATTGATGGATTGAAGGGAGCGCTTAGAGCGGAAATTAGCCTGATTAGAACGATAGTATAACGATAAGCGGCGCGTAAAACGGAATAAAGTGTCAGTGGGTCGAACAGCAATCCGATCGGATGGCAATCTGATCGGGTAGCCGGTCGATCGGTTGACAATCCGCTCGGATGGTCATCCTATCGGGTGACCTTTCGAGTGGATTGTTACTTCGTTTGGGAAGGATGTGTCTGTGTGTCACACCCCCAAAATCCACCATGCGGAGTACCACCGCTTGGAGGCGTGACATGACCAGGATCGAGCCACCAATCATATTGAACAACTCAATTAAGTAAATAAAACCAAACATAATACGATTGGTGACCAAAACTAGTTAACCATGTTTAGTTTAAACAGCGGAAGCATAAACGTGAGTTCAAAAGCATAAGTCCATAGTTCATAAGTTAAAGTTTCAAAACGCAAGTTTAGTAAGTTCATAAGGATTTAAATATTAAGCACGGAACATAACAGTCCGTACACCACAACGACTCCTTCCTCGTGCAAGCTCCAAGCATTTAGCGACCTGTAAGGCATGTAACAACGAGTCAACAACAAAGTTGAGTGAGTTCACGTTTGGTTGTTTAGTTTTAAGTTGTTTCTGAAAAACGTGGTTTGACTTTCGTTGGCTTATTTGCCGTGGGGGTTACCCCGTAGTTGAAAGTATGTTTAACCATTTCCTTTTTCTTTACCCAATCCATAACCATGATCAGTGGGGGTTTTCCCCGTTTGAACTACTAGACGGTATGATATTGACTGCTACGCAAATAAGTTGTGCCCTATATCAGTGTCTATCATCACTGACAATCTGCCATAGTCCATTAGTACACGCCCGTCCGACTGGCACGGTGTGAGGTTTGTTAAACCTAATAGCGCTATTAACTAATGACCCGCTCGCCATTGGCCTCGGCGATTAAGTCGATATGAAGAGGGACTTATTGATAGAGTTTTGTCTAGCTAGTTTTAAGGTTGTTGTCCTGCACCAGGAGGACGAACGTACGTATTCTGCACGAGGAGAATTCGTAGGTTTAATAATGGCATCCTCTCTATGGAGGATGGCCGTACATATCACCCCAAGGGGATATGTAGATTTAGTTTTAAATTCTTTAACCCATTCCCAAACCACCGGGAATCCCATGCCTTGTAGAAAGTGTGAACTCACCTCGGTTTGCTCGGTTAGATTCTCAATATAGCTAACAGTCAATGTCGGTCAATCACGTCCTAGTATGATTTACCAGTTAGTCATTTAGTGGCTTTCAAATAGAACACAAAGTTCCTACACGTATCTATCACACAACATGCATCTCTGTAACGGTTTATGCCCATCTAAGTTTCCCGTCCATTCCCCACTCAAAATCAAACATACGATAATGCACATAACATATATAACATGTTAAATCATTCACAGATAGCATACTCGACATTTAGACATGCAAGTCACAACTTATGTCAATTCAGCATTAATACTCAAAACCGGCTGTTTTCGGACATTTAAATAAAATAGTTAGATTATTCCAAAAATTCCCAAATTTTTATAGAATGTCATAAACATTCCATATTTATTGTGTAACAATATCGGGGTCCGGTTCATTACCAATATTTTATAAAAATTCATATTCGGGACTGGACTCAGATTTATGTATTTCTGACCACAGTCCACGAAACAATTTATTAAAAATTCATCGTAAGTCCGATTTGCGAAATTCCAGTGGGGTAATTACAAATACATAGGTTGTTATCTACTGTACAAATTTCATGGTCCGATTCATCACAAAACTCAGGTTATGACTGAAAGTACAACACCCATTTATTGCTGTCAAAATTCAGCTTAAGTTGCTGTTACAAATTAACACTTTAAAAATAGTAAACGGAGTCCAAAAATTACGATTCCGGTGCCATTAGAACCGTATTTCATAATAACATACTTTAGATTCAAAATATCGATTTTTCGTTGAGTTTAAGACCTGTTTACAGCCAACTGAAGTTGGCTGTAAAAGTTGGACAGATTCTGATTTTCAGTGTTTAACCTTCTAAATCGTGTTCGATCGATTCCGTTAACAAGTTTAGTGACCACAACAACATGACATATTAATATTAATCAGAAAATCATCAAATAATCAACCAATAATCATAATCACACAAGATCTACATGATTTACACTAATATTCATCCATTAACCACCTTGTACATCACTTTAGTAAACTTTTAGACTTTGATCTTATATGTTCGTAATTTTTAACCGACGAAACTCTTATTAACCACTCTAGACAAGATCAAGAAGAGGTTTAGAGTCACTTACTACTAGCTCGAGGCTAGGGAAGAAACTAGGCAAAAAACGAGTGGATAAAAGCAATGTAGCGAGGTCCTTCGCAATCCGAGTGCACCAAGCTTCCTTATACGCGATCCTTAACCCTTGTGCAAGCTTGGAATGGCAAGATCAAAACTCGAGAATGGGTGGATGGTAGAGGGGGTGTTCGGCCGAGAGTTTATAGAGAGGGAGAGAGTGTGCTCAAGTGTTGTGAGTTGTGGTGAAGGTTATGTTATGAACTTATAGGCAATTCATAAGATTATTACCCAAAGGTTTATGTGTCTTCTAGATATAAGACAACCAAGATTTTGTAATCTTGCAAGGACAAGGGGTGTCCCCTCTTGGGGACGGTTTGGTTGAGGGGGGGGGGGGGGGTCTTGGTTCAAATCCAACTAAATAGTTAAGCCTTAGTTGGTTAAGTGTGGAGGTTAACTCGGTTACTAACGTGTTGTGCGTTATAGCGGGTGTTAGGGTATTCAGGGACCCTAACTGGCTCAGAAAAAGAAAAACAATGTTAATAACAATATTTTTATGTTCCGGGTAAAGTCCGGTTGTTCGGTTCGATCCTGTTCCGTTAAACCGCTTAATTAATCCGTAAAGCATCCTACTTATATATTTTTGCAACGTTTTTAATTCTTAACACTCAGGAAGTCATAACAGACTATTTAATGACTTTTCTGTACACTACTAGTGTATTAACAAATACGTGTAAGCATAACACAGATATCAGAAAGCAGTTAAGTGATTTCACACAGTCGTCAAGCACATTAATTATTATTAATAAATTGTACGGTTACATGTAAATTCGAGGGTTGTCACATTCTCCCCCTGTTAAGAGAATTTCGTCCCGAAATTTAGCGCATGGTTACTGAGGAAGCTAGTTAAGTTGCGTTGTTTTCCAGATTTTCCTGGGGCGTCACATCATCCCCCCGTTGATTTGGAATTTCGTCCCGAAATTCTGCAGTAGCTTCAGCCTCAGTAGTGGTTGCGTTTTTCTTAAACAGTTGGGGGTACTTGAGTTTCATCTGGTCTTCTCGTTCCCAGGTATACTCTGGGCCACGACGAGCATTCCAACGAACTCGGACCAGAGGTATCCTGGTATGCTTGAGGATCTTAACATCTCGATCAGTAATCTCTACAGGTTCCTCGACGAATCGGAGCTGGTCGTCGATAGTGAGTTCCTTGAGGGGAACTATGAGGGTCTCATCTGACAGACACTTCTTCAGATTCGACACATGGAAAACATTGTGAACTCCGCTGAGTTCTTCAGGTAGATCCAACCTGTAGGCGACTTGGCCAATTTTCTCAATGACTTTGAATGGTCCGACATAACGCGGATTGAGTTTGCCTCGTTTGCCAAAGCGGACTACACCTTTCCAAGGTGAGACTTTGAGTAGCACTCGATCCCCAACCTGGAGTTCGAGTGGTTTTCTTCCCTTATCAGCATAGCTTTTCTGACGGTCACGAGCTGCCGCCATTCGCTGTCGTATCTGAGCAATTTTCTCGGTGGTATCTACCACATGTTCTGGGCCAGTGATTTGGCTGTCACCAACTTCTGCCCAACAGAGAGGTGATCGGCATTTGCGTCCGTACAATGCCTCAAACGGAGCGGCTTGGATGCTGGTGTGGTAGCTGTTGTTATATGAGAACTCCACTAGCGGGAGGTGCTTCTCCCAGCCATTACCAAAAATCGATTACACATGCCCTAAGCATGTCTTCAAGGGTTTGGATGGTGCGTTCAGATTGCCCATCCGTCTGCGGGTGATAAGCGGTGCTCATATCTAAACGTGAGCCAAAGGACTTGTGCATTGCTTGCCACAGTTCTGAAGTAAAACGTGCGTCACGATCAGATATAATAGAGATTGGCACTCCGTGCCTTGATACCACTTCCTTTAGGTAAATGTCTGCAAGAGTAGAGAACTTGTCCGTTTCTTTAATAGCCAGAAAATGTGCAGACTTGGTTAGTCGATCTACGATCACCCAAATGGTATCGTTTCCGCGTTGAGATCTGGGCAGGCCAGTAACGAAATCCATGGAAATTTGCTCCCATTTCCATTTCGGGATCTCCGGTTGTTGAAGTAGGCCTGATGGTTTCTGATATTCAGACTTGACTCTCGCACAAGTCAAGCACTTGCTGACGTAGGTTGCTACGTGGGCTTTCATGCCAGGCCACCAATACGTAGTCTTGAGGTCGTGGTACATTTTATCCGAACCAGGATGTACCGAATAACGAGACTTGTGCGCTTCGTCCATCACAAGCTCGCGTAAGTTTCCATAAAATGGAACCCAGATGCGTCCGTTTACATAGTAAGCGTCGTCTTCCTTTTGTTCTAGCCGCTGCCTCGATCCTCGTAGGGATTCAGCCCTGATGTTCTCTACCTTCAATGCTTCGACCTGAGCATCACGAATCTGAGAGGGGAGGTTGGATTGGATGGTAAGCTGTAAAGCACGTACACGCCTAGGTATGGTATCCTTTCGACTGAGGGCGTCGGCCACAACATTGGCTTTGCCCGGATGATACTTGATAGCGCATTCGTAATCATTCAAGAGTTCGACCCATCGGCGTTGTCGCATGTTTAACTCCTTTTGCTTGAAGATATGCTCGAGACTCCTGTGATCGGTGTAAATGGTGCACTTGGTACCGTACAGGTAATGTCTCCATATCTTAAGCGCGAATACAACTGCTCCCAGCTCCAGATCGTGAGTAGTGTAGTTTCTTTCGTGAACTTTAAGTTGGCGCGATGCGTAGGCAATGACCTTGTCACGTTGCATCAATACGCAACCAAGTCCTTGGATGGAAGCATCGCAATAAACCACGAAATCATCGGTGCCTTCTGGCAATGAGAGGATAGGCGCGCTACAAAGTCTATCTTTTAGATGTTGAAATGCGGACTCTTGTGCATCACCCCAACGATAGATGACACCCTTCTGAGTCAGTGAAGTGAGAGGTTGCGCAATCTTGGAGAAGTCTTTGATAAATCTTCTGTAATATCCTGCCAAACCCAAGAATTGGCGGATTTCTTTTGGTGTGCGGGGTGCAGGCCAGTTCTTGATTGAGTCAACCTTGGATGGATCAACATGAATCCCATCCTTGTTTACCACATGGCCTAGAAAGTGGACTTCGCGAAGCCAGAAGTCACATTTCGAAAACTTGGCATACAACTGCTCTTTTCGAAGAAGTTCCAGCATAAGTCGTAGATGCTGCTCGTGTTCCTCCTGACTCTTAGAATAGATTAGGATATCGTCGATGAACACAATAACGAACTTATCCAGGTAAGGCTTGCACACTCGGTTCATGAGATCCATGAAGACCGCTGGTGCATTCGTCAGCCCGAATGGCATAACCAGAAACTCATAATGGCCGTAACGAGTTCTGAATGCTGTTTTGGAGACGTCCTCATCTCGGACTCTCAGCTGATGGTACCCCGATCTCAAATCAATCTTGGAGTAATAGCTCGACCCTTGCAACTGGTCGAACAAGTCGTCAATACGTGGAAGAGGATAACGATTCTTCACCGTCACCTTGTTAAGTTCGCGATAGTCAATACACATCCTGAAGGTACCGTCTTTCTTCTTCACGAACAAGACTGGAGCTCCCCAGGGCGAAGAGCTAGGACGTATAAAACCCTTTTCCAAGAGTTCTTGTAGTTGTGTGGACAGTTCTTCGAGTTCTGATGGAGCTAGACGATATGGTGCTCGAGCTACTGGCGCTGCTCCAGGAGCTAGCTCGATTTGAAACTCAACTTGGCGATGAGGCGGAAGACCAGGTAATTCCTCAGGAAATACCTCAGGAAAATCGCGCACAATAGGGATGTCTTCAATTCTCTTCTCTTCCGTTGATGTGTCAGTAACGAGTGCTAAAATGGCAGTGTGGCCCTTTCGCAAACACTTCTGGGCCTTAAGGAAAGAGATGATGCCTTCGACAGCACCACTCTTGTCGCCACGAATCATGAGAGGTTCTTCACCAGAACTAGGAATGCGGACGATTTTCTCCTTGCAAATAATCTCCGCTTGGTGATGAGATAGCCAATCCATCCCAATAACAACGTCGAAACTTCCCAGTGTGATAGGAATAAGATCGATAGAGAAAGTCTGACCAGCTAAGACGAGGTTACAACCTTTAACTACGTGTGTGGCTTGAGACTTTTACCATTTGCTAGCTCTACCGCGTGTTTGGTGTTCAAAAGTGTTGGAGTGCGCTTAAGCATTTGGCTAACTTTTAAGGACACATAACTAGTATCGGCACCCGAATCGAATAAAATAGTAACAAAGAAGTCGTCCAGAAGAAACTTACCCATCACAACGTTGGGATCGTTCCTTGCGTCACCCTGACCAATCACGAAAGCACGACCTCTTGCCCCATTGCCATTGTTGTTTCCCCCATTGCCGCCTCCATTGTTGCCTCCATTGTTGTTCCCATTGTGGTTCCCATTTCCTTGGTTATTGTTCTGGTTTTGGTTCAGCTGGGGGCAGTTCCTCTTAAAGTGGCCTTCAGCGCCACACTGAAAGCATCCTTTATTTCCCTGCTGCTGCTGCTGATGGTTCTGTGGGGCTTGTTGTTGTTGTTGGTGATTCTGATTTGCAGGACGCGGGCTCCTGCAATCCTTAGCTTCATGACCCAGCTTTTGACATCTCTGACACCGACCTTTGTTGCACTGCCCGCTGTGATGTTTGTTGCACCGGTTGCACTTGGGGTGGTTCCCTCGGTATCCACCCTGCCCTTGGTTACCAGAAGGTTGCTGACCAGGACTCTGGTAGTCATCAGTCTTTCGCTGCTGAGACTGAACTGAAGTAGAACCCTTTCCGGAGTTCCCATCCCATTTTCGCTTGTTATCATTGGGTGCGTCAGCAGTAGCAGCACCAATACGCTTGGGCAGTTTGTTTTGTTCCACAGCTTGATCTGTGAGACGATGGGCTAACTTAATGATCTGCTGAATGGTACCCAGGTTAGCCGAAGTCACGTGACTTTGAATCTCTGGTACAAGGCCCTTGAGATACAACTCAATACGTTTGATGGGAGGGTCCACCATAGTTGGACACAGGATGGCCAGCTCGTTTGACCTCTTAGTATACGCCTCAATCTCAGACCCCGTCATCTTCAGATGGTAAAATTCCACTTCTAGCTTGTGGATGTCATCCCGACTACAGTACTCCTCTTTGATCAGCTCCTTGAAACCATTCCAGGGCGTGGCATTAGCAACTGCCAGTCCTAGTAGTTGAACCTGTGCCTTCCACCAGGTTAACGCAGCTCCTTCAAGTGTTCCGGTAGCATATTTCACCCTACGGTCTTCGGGGCATTCGCACATCTCGAAAACTGTCTCAAGCTTTTCAAACCAGTGAAGAAGGCCCACTGCTCCTTCGATGCCACTGAAAGTGGTAGGTCGGCAGTCCATGAACGTCTTGAACGTGCACACCGGAGGTTGAGCATGTTGACCTGTAGTGCGGGAATAATAGGCATGGTTAAGCACGAGGGTTGGTTTGTGAAGGTAGGATCTAAACGTCCTAAGGTGGGTTGATATGGCAGGTTATACCTCCTGCAGGATTAGCTGCGAGTGCCTCAGCGACTCGTTCATTGATCAAAGCCGTCAGCTGGGCTTGAGTGAGGTTGATACGTCCCCCGCGTCCACTCATGATCTTCATAATGAAGCAACGTAAGTGAGAGAAGTGTCACGAAAGTGCGTAAGTGTGGGACGACGTTAGAGAGTAAGCACACAAGGTTCAATTAGCAACTATCACATTATCTAATGCACAGTGAGAACTATCTAACCGACAATGTAACATAAATCATACCACTTATGGTGTCGAGTCTTGCACGTGGAGCGAAGCGTCGTTGTGGATCGTTGAGCACTGTACAGGTTATAGTCTGGTTTTATCAAAAACTTTTCCCTTTTTAAAACCAAGTTCACTATAACCATTGGCTCTGATACCAATCTGTCACACCCCCAAAATCCACCATGCGGAGTACCACCGCTTGGAGGCGTGACATGACCAGGATCGAGCCACCAATCATATTGAACAACTCAATTAAGTAAATAAAACCAAACATAATACGATTGGTGACCAAAACTAGTTAACCATGTTTAGTTTAAACAGCGGAAGCATAAACGTGAGTTCAAAAGCATAAGTCCATAGTTCATAAGTTAAAGTTTCAAAACGCAAGTTTAGTAAGTTCATAAGGATTTAAATATTAAGCACGGAACATAACAGTCCGTACACCACAACGACTCCTTCCTCGTGCAAGCTCCAAGCATTTAGCGACCTGTAAGGCATGTAACAACGAGTCAACAACAAAGTTGAGTGAGTTCACGTTTGGTTGTTGATGAAACAATGGTTAACCGAGTGGGTTAACTCACTGGTCTCGTCAAGAGGGTTAATCCCTTCTTTCCGAGGATCGCCGGCTGGATCGTCTGGTGGTGGTTGGTTTCCTGCACAAGGAAACAAGCCGTGACTCGTAACAAGGAGGATGGGGTGGGGGGTGCTCCTTGTTACCACTCTCCGGCGTGAGAATCAGTAGTTTGCTTTGGAAGCAAAGTGTGATAGTAGTAGTATTGAGAGAGTTGAGAAGTGATACCTCAAACCTGGTTTGGGGTGAGTATTTATAGCCGAGGAGTGAAGGAGGGTAGTTGAGTAGCTAGCCTGACATCGCACAGTTATTTGCAGGTGTGCCAGACCTGTCGGTTACGGTGGTGATGCCACGTCGTGCTGTGGTGTCAGACTGTTGTCTATACGTGGGCCGGTAGGCGACTATCCCCAGTGCTACTTGCACTGTGGTGTCAGGCCTACTTGCCTTGTAGGCAGGATGCGGTGACAGGCCGCATCGCCGCTTGCGGTCACTTGATGTCGTTCCCGCATTGGTTGTTCCATCCATGATTTACGCGGGATACGGTGCCAGGCCGCATCGCTGCTTAGTGACTGTTACTGTTGTCCAGATCCCTTGTCGTGACGAAAATGTTTATAGGATGCGGTGCGGGGCCGCATCGCTATGTGTAACATTAGTTTCCGTCCCTAAGGTAAGTCTTCTCATCACTGGACAGATTGGACTGCTGTGTCCGCATGTGTCCACGCGGACGCAGGTGAATTTATTGCTGTTGGAGGTTTTTGATGAGGGTAATGGTCCTTTGCGGTCATGCTGACGCGAGATCTGGGACCATACCCCTTCAAGTCCCCCCAGTCTAGTGTTCCTTCCGTATGCGAGTTGCATGTGGGAGGGATACTGGACTATGTTGTCTAGAAGGTTAAGTATGGGCCTTTCTAGTGGATTGTTTCTTCCTTTAAGAAGGGTGCATGGTGAGCAAGTTCCGTCTGATGCGGAATTCTCAGCTACGGACTTGACTCTTAGGCTACCTTTTGTTGATGTCATCAGCCACCTGTTGGTGTTTCGAACCAACCTTTGAGACGGTGACTGAAGGTGTTAGCAGGGTTCGAACCAACCTTTGAGATCGTGACTGAAGATGTGACTTCTTCAGTCTAGTTGCAAGCTCTGCGTCAGCTTGTGCAAAGTTGTAAGTACGTTGCTCAAGCTCTATGTTTAGCAACTGGACATGCAATGATGAACCCTGTCTTGTGGGGTATTCATGTTCTCCAGTTGTTTTCTAGTAACCGCACGTCCTCTGCGGTTTATCTCTCAAGTAACCGCACATCCTCTGAGGCTTGGCTCTCTAGTAACCGCATGTTCTTTGCGGTTACCTCGTTGCCGTACCTTGTTGGCCATGCTCGTTTGAGGATCGTGGGGTAGTTGCGCCATTGTTGGCCGTGTTTGGTCGAACAATGTGAATCTGGACTATGGGCAGATAAACATGGTCATAGGCAGGGTTGTGCCCACCATTGTTTATTCTATGCGGTCCATAGGTGGGTAACTAGTCATAGGCAGACTTGTTACCACTGTTCTGGAGCTACTTTCCTTCACGCTTTGGTGGAAAGTAACTTTTCTTGAAGTCGTGTTTACCGGAGGAGATCACCTTAGACTCTTGGGAAGTTGGTTGAAACCCTTCCGCATTCGTTTTGTAGCCACTTTCCTTAATGCTTAGTGGGAAAGCAACTTCCTTGAAGTAGCTTTGCTCCTCCGCATGGTGCTTTAGTTGTGGCTCTTCCGTAGCTACCGTTCGCATAGCTGCGGTTTGTAGCAGCCACTTACGAGTGATTGCGGTTTGCAGCAAAGAACTCGCTTCTAGAAGTCTTGTAGCCTGGATGCAGCTCTTGAAGGTTCAGGAGACAGGGTTGCTGATCTGCGGTTTGCTCAGCATACTTGTCCTTTCCCTTAAGGAGAAGCTGTTTGCGTTCCCTCCGTGGTTGTGAACCGGAGACGAGGGATTTGAAGCCTGAAGAAGCTTTCCTGGAGTGCGGTTGACCGCATCATGAGAAGCGGTTTTCGCAGTCCAAAGAGCCATGCTGGTTCTTAGTATCTGACACACTCGGGCGGGGTTGTGTGTTATCTCCGCATATTCCACGTGTGCTCGTGGGTATGTGCGGTTTATCGTTATACCCCCTTATATAATTTGGATATATATATATTTTTGC
Source organism: Helianthus tuberosus (assembly GCA_030545235.1). Taxonomy (NCBI): domain Eukaryota; kingdom Viridiplantae; phylum Streptophyta; class Magnoliopsida; order Asterales; family Asteraceae; genus Helianthus; species Helianthus tuberosus. The sequence continues at coordinate 53,294,268 of CM060403.1, read as the reverse complement.
CTTTTTTGAGGGGTATGTAAAAAACGACATGCGGTATGGGTTATGGTGCGGTAAACCAGAGAAACCGCATGCCGCTTAAGTTTGGATAAGTTTGTCGCTTTTGTCTTGTCCACGTGGCTGATAGCACGTGTGGGTTGTTGAAAGTCAGTAGAATTCTGACATGTGATGTTCTGAAAGGACTGGTGCATTGACCGAGGTCATAACTGCACTGTAACAAGTAGTGTAAAGGTCAATTCTGTCAGGCGCGTGGGCGGCCACGCGCGCGTGATAACCGTCAACTGAAAGGTTGCTGAACACGTGGCGAAATGTAAGTGGTCCTTTTTGAATTTTGTAAGTCGGTTACCTCATCGCATTAATTGCGATGAGTATATAAGGCGAAACCGTTTGGTTTCTCCTCACGTTGTTCAAAATTCAAAAAATTTCTCCGGTGGAAAGAGAATACTCTTCATCTTCTCCGATCAATCCGCCTGTATTTTCGGTCATCTTCTGAGTTTTTCTTGTAATACTCTACCTCTCTCTTCCTTATCTGATGGCTGAACCATCCAACCCACACAATGTGGAGGGTGAAAACCCTGAAACTTCTTCTCCGGTGGCCGGAGAAGAAGAAGATGATGGTGGTAGCGCCCCTGGTGGTGGCTTGCCACCTTTGAAGTGGTCGAAAGCATCATTCGACCAACTGATGATCAGTATACAAATGCCCTCCGAGTTTGGGGCTGTTCCTCCCCAAGACGGTGACACCGGTGCTTGTGCTCCAGCCGGTTACGTGACCCTGTGGGCCGATTCTTTCATCGATGGTAATCTTCGCTTACCATTGACCGTTTTTGTTGCCGAGTGTTTGGAGCATTATGGGGTTCATATTTCTCAGATGAGCCCGTTTGGGTTTATTCGTATTAGACATTTTGAATCGACTTTTCGTGCCCTTGGTTTACCAGTCACCGTTGATAATTTCCGGGGGTTTTATCAGTTGACGGTGAACACAGGTTTCTTCTCCTTCCGAGAACGGTATGGAAGTGTCAAGTTGATGACCCCTCCCAAGGGTATTACCAAGTGGAAGAGCAAGTTCTTCTACGTTAAAGCTTGCTCGGTTGTTGTCAACATACCTTTGCGGAATGTTAATGAGCCTATCCCTGCGGAGGACATTGCCATTCCTAATTCGGAGAATGCGGAATGGTTCTCGCGGTTGAAGACTATAGAGCATAGGCTGTTGAAGAACACCGAGTTGTGGATGCTGCGGATGTTATTGACTAGGGCCGATAAGCATTCAAGGCCCGTTGTGCGGGAGAAAACTGGTGGTAAGTGTTTTTACTCTTGCGCGGTTTTATTATTCCCTTGTTTGCTTATTAATTTGAACTTGTACTATCAGAAGAAGTTGCTGAGCTGTGGAAGATATTTGATCCAAGTTTCACTGGCAAGGTTGATATTGTCCAGACTGCTGAAGGTGCAGGGTTTAATTTGACCATTCTTCATAACTTCCGCGTTCCTACACGCGAGGCACTGAAAGCACCCCTGCCGCAGGGCAAAGGTATAATTCATAACTTTCTTTTCATGCCTTGTACTTTTTGTGCTGCTGATAGTCTACCTGCAGGTATTCTTGGGGCCCTTGGAAAGTTTGAGTCAAGGGGTGCTCCCAGAAAGCATGCAGAGAAGAAGCAAGTTGATAAACCCGTGCGGGGTCGCGGCAAGAAGAAAATTGAAACTCCTGCGGTTCCGCCTTTGGTTCCGCAAGCAGCAGGTATCTCTCGATCTCACTTCCGCAGATATACCGATTATGTGGTAGTATCTGACACCCTTGAGGGCTTGGGTGTGCCAGGTGCTGGTGCGGCCACAGGTGGAACCACTGCGGGTTCAAAGGCTGCTGACGAGAAGAAGAGGAAAGCGGGGAAAACTGTTGATGCTGGTGAGGGGAAGAAGCCCAAGATTCAGACCAGACGCAGGGCTTTTGTGGGACGAACGAAGTCTGCGGTTGTTCCTGGTGCGTGATGTAATACTTGGTCAAATAATTTGAATTTGAAATGGTCAAATAATTTGTATTTTAAAATGTTCTTTGATTGCAGAACCCCAAGATGAAGGGTTCTCCATTTTTTATGCTCCTCTTTCTCCCCCGCGTGACACTGCTGCGGGTGTGGGGGTTCACAAGGTTGTTACACCTGAGCCCTCTACGCGGGAGGACACTGGGAAGGGGCCTGCGGCCCAGATCCATGACACGGTGGATTCGCATGACAATGTCATTACCCCAGAGGATGCGGATGATCTGAACTTGAAATTTGCTTATACCGAAAAGCCAAAGTCTCCTGTTGCTGAGAAGGCTTCTGGTTCCGGTCCCGGGGGTGCGGGTTTTGTAGAGACTCCCATTCGGCCTGAAGAGTCTGAATTGGAGTATTATTATCGCTCCTATACGGAAGATCGGGCCATGGCTTACCACCGCCCTCCGTGGTCTGTGATGCAAGGGGATGACATTTCTGCTGATCCCTCTGCGTGTAGGGAGATTTTGGGTGGTCTGGGCACCCCATTTGAAATCAACCGGGCCCGTGCCTTACCAACTGAAGCCCAGATTAACCAACTCTCCTCCCTGCTTGTTGGGAGTTCTGTAATGGCCAACACCATTATGGAAAACTATAAGGTGTTGGCACGCAGGGAGGAGGAGAGTGTGCGCTTGCGTGCAGAGGCTGAGGAGTTGGTTAAGGCTGCGCGTGAAGGTGCGGAGCAGCTTGAAAGGGATAGGGCTGCGTTTGAAAAGCATAAGCAGACTGAAGAGTGGGCTGCAACTGCTGAGCTTAAACAGGTTCGTACCCTTGCCAAACTGCTTTCCACTGAGCGCCGGAGTTGGAAAGAATCTCTTTCTAATGAGCGCGAGACACTTTCTAATGAGCGCAAGGCTTGGAAAGACTCTTGGGCCAAACATAATGAAACTCTCTTTCGTGTTCGCCAGGAGCTTGTCAATGCTAAGGCAGCAAATGCTGCGCTGGCTAAAGAGAAAACGGCAGCTGATGCGGCTGCCCGAGAGGCCAAAGAGGCAGAAGCTCGCCTCACTAAGGCTCTAGAAGAGGCCAAGGAGGCGGAGGTCCGCACTGCAAAAGCTCTTGAAGGGGCGAATGCTGACCGCACCACTTTAAGCAATACTATCTTGGGCCTCCAGGTATAAGTTTCTTGCTTCTGACTTTGTACATTTCACAAGTGCTTATTTTGTATACTTGTTTTTGTTTTGTTACCAGGCTGAATTGCGGACCCGGGGGGCCACTATTCAGGAGATTTCTGCCCGCCTTGAGGAGGTTGAAGCGCGGGCAAGAGGGGCTGAGGAGGCTAGAGATAGTCTTGATTCGTCGCTTAAGTTGCTCAAGGCTGACCGTGAATGGATGCGTATGCACGGGATCGGGCATGTAAGCGTTCGTTGCTTTTGTTATTTTTGTTATCTGTTTGCCTTTGATAACCTGTGTTTTTTTTGTATTCGCAGATTGTTGCATCCATCCTTGATGCTCCTGAGACTGTATCAGGTGTTAACGAGATCAAGGAGCGTGCCCGGGATGCTGGTTTTAAAGCTGGCTATAACCGCTGTATTAGTCATTTGAATGTTGCAGCTCGTGGCGGACTTACTGATGAGCGATCCGGGTTTCACGGCGTGGATACTGAAGCGCTTCTTAATGCTGCGGTTGAGATGTATAACGAAACAACCATTTCTGATCTCGAGGAGCTTGAAATGTGTTTAGAAGCGGAGGACTATGTGGACCGCTTGCGAGTGTTATACGGTGATGAAGATGAGGAAAAACCTTTTGTGGCCAGCAAGGATGGTGAAGGTTCCAGCGGCACGAAGAAAGATTAGGTTGGCCTGCGTGTCTTGTTCGTATTTGTGTAAAACTTTATGTAAATTCCCTGTGCACCGCGCAGGTGTAGGAATTTTTTGAATATAAAGAATTGTTCCGTTCAATTTGTACAAGTGTTGTTACTACTTGCATTTTTGAATTCGTAAGAGTTTAATGTTACTGTGAGCAACACTAAACCTGTAATTGCCTTTTGCATATCTAGATGATATGCAAGTATGAAGGCTTATCTTTGGTCAGACAAACAGTGTTGCCATTGCTGGCCTATTATAATAGTTGCGTGTGTTTCCCATTCTGTGTGGGTATCACGAATGAAGATTTTGCCAATCTGTTTTTGTATATACCTCAGAGTGGAACACGCATTTATAATAGAGATAAATAAACAATATTGCATTGAATTGTCTATTTATTTATTTGCAAATGGCCCGTGGCCTGATAGGTTACATGGTAAATGTAAAAACAAACATGGCTTACATATAACAGCGTCGAAGCTGTTGTGCGTTCCATGTGCGTGCGATAGTTTCGCCTTCCAATGTTTGAAGTTTATACGCACCTTTGCCCAAGACCTCGTGGATGAGGTAGGGTCCTTCCCACTTGGGGGCAAGTTTCCCTGGGCGTTCCGCGTTAGATGCTTCATTGTCACGAAGGACGTAGTCTCCCTGGTTGAAAGTACAAATGCGAACGCGTGCATTGTAGTACTTTTCAAGTTTTGTCTTGTATTTGGCCTCATTGATGGCTGCGTTTTCACGCCTTTCCTCCAAGAGGTCTAAATCAACCCTGCGTTCCTCATTGTTGTCTATTTTGTTGATAGCCAACATTCTAGGCGATGGGAGGCCTACTTCCGCGGGGATCAACGCTTCAGTGCCATAGACCAGGCTGAAGGGTGTCTCACCGTTGCTTGTTTTTGGGCTTGTCCTGTGAGCCCATAGAATACTTGGGAGTTCATCAACCCAGCCGCGTCTGGCTGTTCCCAACCGTGCTTTGATGCCTTCCACTAAGCTTTTATTGATACTCTCGACTTGGCCGTTCCCTTGCGGATGCGCCACTGAGGAGAATATGTGTTCAATGTTTAGCTCTTTTAGCCATTTTTGAAAGTCATCTGCGGCAAAGTTGGTGCCGTTATCGGTGACGATGCACATTGGTAGGCCGAAACGACAGATGATATGTTCCCACACGAATTTCCTTGTTATCATAGCGGTGGTTGATGCAAGTGGCTTTGCCTCTACCCATTTTGTAAAGTAATCAACAGCCACTATGATAAATTTCACTGCACCTGGTGCGTCTGGAAATGGTCCTACCACATCGATTGCCCATTTTTGGAATGGCCATGCGGTGGTGACGGGGATCAGGTTGTTCTTGGGACGCAAGGTCTTGGGAGCATGTCGCTGACAATTGAAACACTTGCGTAAGACTTTGACTGCGTCCAGGTGCATGCCGGGCCAGTAGTACCCGGCATTCATGATTTTGGCCACGACCATGCGTGGGCCCGCGTGTATGCCACATATTCCCCCGTGAATTTCTTTGATAAGGTATATGGCATCCTCGGGGTTGACGCATCGTAGGAGTGGCCCTAGGTATGATTTACGGTATAAGATACCGTCTCCCATTTGGTAATGACACGCTTTGTATTGTAGCTTGCGTGCTTCTGCCTTGCTTTCGGGAGTAACACCTGATTGTAAGTATGCAATTATCGGTGTCATCCAGGATGTTGTGCCGTACTGGATGACATTGACTTGGCGCAGGGGTACTGAAGGATTTTGCAGAATCTCGATGCGCACCTCTTTTTCCAGGTGTTGGAAGCTGGTGGATGCAAGTTTTGATAGTGCATCCGCAGGTTTGTTGTCACTCCTGTTGATATGGCGAATATTGAAGGAGGTGAACCGTGATTTCAGTTGCAAGGCTTGTTCGAGGTAGAGGATCATGATGTCCCCTTTTGCGGCATAGTCACCGCGTATCTGCCCTGCAACCAATAGTGAGTCGACATGTGCTTCCAAATGTTTGACGTCGAGTTTGACCGCCAAACGCAGCCCTGCCAGTAGAGCCTCATATTCTGCTTCGTTATTCGTGCTTTTGAAATCGAGGCGGATTGCGTATGTTAGCTCTTGGCCATCGGGGCTGACAAGTCGTAGACCTGCACCAGCACCATCTTCGTTGGACGCACCATCTGTATATAGTGCCCAGGTTTCTGTGGAGGATGGTGGTGATGGCGGGTTTTGTTCTTCTTCGCATTCTTGAATGCGGTTTGCTGGTACTTCAGCAGCGAAATCAGCCAAGATTTGTCCTTTGATTGCGGGGCGCGGCTTATAATTCAGGGAAAGTGCGCCCAGCTCAATTGCCCATTTTGCTAACCTCCCAGAGATGTCGGGTTTAGATAGGATCGGGCCGATCCTGTAGTTGGTTAGTACTGTGATGACGTGGTTGGCGAAGTAGCGTCGTAGGCGTCTCGATGCGTGCACCAGTGCGAGTACTAACTTTTCCATGATGGAATACCTTGTCTCTGGGTCGTTGAGCATTTTGCTGATGTAGTAGATGGGTGTTTGAACTCCTTCCCGCTCCACTATGAGTACCGCGCCTACCGCGCTGTCTGCGGCAGACAGATACAGAATAAGTGGCTCATCTTTTCGTGGTGCGGTTAAAGTTGGGAGCTGGATCAAACACTCTTTCATCTCCCGGAAAGCTTTTTCGGCTTCTGCGGTCCATTGGAATTGTTCCTTTTTAAGGCAGCTCCACAGGGTCTTGATGAAAGGGTATGACTTAGCCGCGTGGTTGGCTAAGAATCTGTTTAGTGCGGCTAACTTGCCGGCTAGTCGTTGCATTTCTTTCATCGTTGAGGGCGATGGCATGCGTTCGATCGCCTGAACCTTTTCCGGGTTTACCTTGAATCCATCTTTGGTTACGATGAATCCGAGGAATTTGCCTTCTTCCATTCCAAACGAGCATTTTCCTGGATTAAGCTTCATGTTGACGCTTCGCAGAGTCTGGAATGTTCTTTCGATATCGTTGAGCATGGTGTCTTCTTCCATGCTCATGACGACCAGGTCGTCCATATAGATTTCGACACTTTTGCTGATTTGACCGCGAAAAGTGTCGTTCATCAACTTTTGATAGGTTGCGCCAGCGTTGCGCAACCCGAACGGCATTTTGGTGTAACAGTAGTTCCCGGTAGGAGTGCGGAATGCCGTTTTGTCTTCATCTTCGATTGCCATCTGTACTTGGTGGTAGCCTTTGTAACAATCGAGGAAGCACTTCCATCGAAATGGTGCGAGGTTATCGACCTTCTCGTCGATCTCCGGAAGTGCGTAACAATCCTTGGGGCAGGCCTTATTGAGGTCTTTGTAATCGACACACATGCGCCAGCCCCCGCTTGGTTTTTCGACCATGACTGGGTTAGATAACCACGTCTGGTATTTGACTTCCCGCAGGATACCTGCGGAGAGCAGCTCCTGTATCTGCTCTTCCATCGCCGCGTTTTTTGCTGATCCAAGGTGGCGTTGGCCTTGGATCACTGGCTTGATACCTGGCATGGTATTCAAAAAGTGTTGCGCTATGTCGCGCGGTACCCCTGTCATGTCTGCGGGTGTCCACGCAAAAATGTCTTGGTTCCTGAAGAGTAATTGCTTCAGGCGCGCTCTGATGGTAGGTGTCAAGGCATGGCCCAACGTGACCGTTTGCTCTGGGTACCTTGCGTTAAGCACCCATTTTTCTGGTTGCGTGTTGGGGGTGGGCCTTGCTACCTTGGCTGGACGCAGGTCGTCCGTAGACAGAACTTCCCTTCTGGCGTATATTATCGCGACCCCCGTCTCGGTTGGGAAACCGATAGCGGAGTGAGGGACGGATGTGATCATGTTAAAATCACCCTGGGACTCTCTCCCGAGAAGTACGTCGTATTTGGAGGTGTGCGGTAGAACCATGAAGTTTACCTCCTCCGTTCTTGTGTGCCTCCCGTTGGTGAGGCGCACAGGAAAAGTAATCTAACCCAGGGGGAATACGGTTTCCCCTGCAAACCCGGCCAACGGGTAATCCGCTGGTTGCAGTCGATCTTTGTCTTCTTGATCGAACTGGTTGAAGCATTGCTCGTATATAATATCGAATGTACTGCCTGGGTCGATGAACAATCGCTCGGTACAGTAGTGAGCTAAGTGGCCTGTGATAACCACGGCGCGTCTATCGCGCGGGCCGCCTCGGACTTTTGGAAAAACGACTTGCTCGTCCTTCCAGTCATTCTCCGGTCTTCTTCCGGCCTTACGCGGCCTTCCTTTTCCTCCGTTGATCATGTGGGTAGAGGCTACGTGCATGGTCCTCTTCCCCGTGGAGGTGCCCTCATTGTGGGGAGTGATGCGCTTGGTAGCTTTTTGCGCGCCTGTCAACAGGTGTTGCAGTTTTCCCTCTTTTAGGGCTCGCTCAATCTCCAGTCGGAGACTGATGCAGCTGTTTGTTGTGTGGCCGTTGTCCTTGTGATACTCGCAGTAGAGTGCGAGGTCCTGGTTCTTTTTTGACTTCATCGGTTGGGCCGGTCGCAGAAATTGTGCGTCCGTGAGAAGGACGTCGCTTGGCGACTGGTTAATCTCGGTCCAGCTGCGGTCCCGAGATTCCTTTTTTGATGCCCGATTTTCACGCTGGGCGTTGATTGTAGCCCTTGCGTCGGGCTGGTTGCTTCGTGGGACATACGGTCTGGAATCGCTGCCACGATTCCATGTGTCCCGGTTGCGCTTATTGTTGCGCTTCGGCTCTTGGCGGGAAGACTGGCCTTCCGATTGGGGTTGTGCCTTTGACATGTGCGGTCTGAGAGACCGCTGAGTCTGGGCGTATGTCTTGACCGCAGTCATGACATCTTCCCACTTCTTGGGCAAGCCGGTACCGCCGGAAATATTCATAACCATTTGTTCGTCTTTGACCGCGACGATGAAATGGTTACGTGCCATCTGGTCGGCAACGTCGCCTATCTCTAGGATCTCTTTATTGTAACGGACAACGAATGCATCCAGCGATTCGTTGTCTCTACGCCAGATGTTCATGACGTCCATGGAATCACGTTCATGGCGCCGTTGCTGGCTAAAGTGCGCGAGGAACTTTCCTTGCAAGTCCTCGAATGAGGTCAGTGACCCTGGTGGTAGAGAATCGAACCATGCCCTAGCCAGACCTGTTAGGGTCTGTGGGAAAAAATGGCACCAGGTGGGTTCATCCCACCTACCGTTGCACCCGGCGCCGACGAAGATGTTGTTATGATCATCTGGGTCCGTCGAACCGTTGTATTTCCCAATGTTTAACGGGAATTTTGTGGTGGTGACATCGGCGCAGGCGATTTCTGGGGCGAACTTGGAGTTTTCGGCCGCAGATTTCGGCCTGTAGGGTTGGCCGCGATGATGCTTAGCGGCGCGGAGGTACGTAGTGCGGGGGTGTGTGGGAGGAACGTAGTTGCGTCCTCCCGGTCTGCTGCTGGTGGCATGGGATTCCGCACGGTATGTACCGTCGTCCGGATCGGTATGACCTTGCCCCTCACGGTGGGACTGGGGTCCCAGTCGGCTATGAATGCCTAGGCCGTGGTAGGCTGTAGACTGTCGCCTAGTTTTGCCCTGGGGGCCTAGGCGGCTCTGTATGGGGTCCCTGCGGCGGGACCCATACGAGGAATCGTCTTCCGCAAGCGTGCGGACGTCGCAGTAAGAGGAACCGCGGTCTTCTTGTCTGCTTCTAGAAGTTGGATGTGTTGGGGCCTTGCCGTCGTATTGTAAAGTACGACCCGCAGGGGTATGCGGAGCTGGGGTAGGCCCTGTTGATACCTGCGCTTCTGCGCAAGCTCTGTTGTATGTTGCGGCCAGCAAAGCTTGTTGCTGGTCGTACCAGGTATGCAGGTTCATGCCTGGGGGTATCTCAGCGGCATACTGTGATAGATCGTGGCCGAACGTAAGGGATGGACCCCCTTGTGCTGATGTGCCAATGTGTTCAGCGTTTGGGCCTGGGGGAATGGTTCCTGCAGGCCCTTGGTTTGCGGGGTGTAGGTTATCTCCGGTAGTGTTGTTTTGACGATTAGACATGATCTTTGGAGAGAAATGGATGGTTGGAAAAAGTGCTAAGAGTAACGGTGGGCGCCAATGATGAAACAATGGTTAACCGAGTGGGTTAACTCACTGGTCTCGTCAAGAGGGTTAATCCCTTCTTTCCGAGGATCGCCGGCTGGATCGTCTGGTGGTGTTTGGTTTCCTGCACAAGGAAACAAGCCGTGACTCGTAACAAGAAGGATGGGGTGGGGGGTGCTCCTTGTTACCACTCTCCGGCGTGAGAATCAGTAGTTTGCTTTGGAAGCAAAGTGTGATAGTAGTAGTATTGAGAAAGTTGAGAAGTGGTACCTCAAACCTGGTTTGGGGTGAGTATTTATAGCCGATGAGTGAAGGAGGGTAGTTGAGTAGCTAGCCTGACATCGCACAGTTATTTGCAGGTGTGCCAGACCTGTCGGTTACGGTGGTGATGCCACGTCGTGCTGTGGTGTCAGACTGTTGTCTATACGTGGGCCGGTAGGCGACTGTCCCCAGTGCTACTTGCACTGTGGTGTCAGGCCTACTTGCCTTGTAGGCAGGATGCGGTGCCAGGCCGCATCGCCGCTTGCGGTCACTTGATGTCGTTCCCGCATTGGTTGTTCCATCCATGATTTACGCGGGATACGGTGCCAGGCCGCATCGCTGCTTAGTGACTGTTACTGTTGTCCAGATCCCTTGTCGTGACGAAAATGTTTATAGGATGCGGTGCAGGGCCGCATCGCTATGTGTAACATTAGTTTCCGTCCCTAAGGTAAGTCTTCTCATCACTGGACAGATTGGACTGCTGTGTCCGCATGTGTCCACGCGGACGCAGGTGAATTTATTGCTGTTGGAGGTTTTTGATGAGGGTAATGGTCCTTTGCGGTCATGCTGACGCGAGATCTGGGACCATACCCCTTCAGTTGTTTAGTTTTAAGTTGTTTCTGAAAAACGTGGTTTGACTTTCGTTGGCTTATTTGCCGTGGGGGTTACCCCGTAGTTGAAAGTATGTTTAACCATTTCCTTTTTCTTTACCCAATCCATAACCATGATCAGTGGGGGTTTTCCCCGTTTGAACTACTAGACGGTATGATATCGACTGCTACGCAAATAAGTTGTGCCCTATATCAGTGTCTATCATCACTGACAATCTGCCATAGTCCATTAGTACACGCCCGTCCGACTGGCACGGTGTGAGGTTTGTTAAACCTAATAGCGCTATTAACTAATGACCCGCTCGCCATTGGCCTCGGCGATTAAGTCGATATGAAGAGGGACTTATTGATAGAGTTTTGTCTAGCTAGTTTTAAGGTTGTTGTCCTGCACCAGGAGGACGAACGTACGTATTCTGCACGAGGAGAATTCGTAGGTTTAATAATGGCATCCTCTCTATGGAGGATGGCCGTACATATCACCCCAAGGGGATATGTAGATTTAGTTTTAAATTCTTTAACCCATTCCCAAACCACCGGGAATCCCATGCCTTGTAGAAAGTGTGAACTCACCTCGGTTTGCTCGGTTAGATTCTCAATATAGCTAACAGTCAATGTCGGTCAATCACGTCCTAGTATGATTTACCAGTTAGTCATTTAGTGGCTTTCAAATAGAACACAAAGTTCCTACACGTATCTATCACACAACATGCATCTCTGTAACGGTTTATGCCCATCTAAGTTTCCCGTCCATTCCCCACTCAAAATCAAACATACGATAATGCACATAACATATATAACATGTTAAATCATTCACAGATAGCATACTCGACATTTAGACACGCAAGTCACAACTTATGTCAATTCAGCATTAATACTCAAAACCGGCTGTTTTCGGACATTTAAATAAAATAGTTAGATTATTTCAAAAATTCCCAAATTTTTATAGAATGTCATAAACATTCCATATTTTATTGTGTAACAATATCGGGGTCCGGTTCATTACCAATATTTTATAAAAATTCATATTCGGGACTGGACTCAGATTTATGTATTTCTGACCACAGTCCATGAAACAATTTATTAAAAATTCATCGTAAGTCTGATTTGCGAAATTCCAGTGGGGTAATTACAAATACATAGGTTGTTATCTACTGTACAAATTTCATGGTCCGATTCATCACAAAACTCAGGTTATGACTGAAAGTACAACACCCATTTATTGCTGTCAAAATTCAGCTTAAGTTGCTGTTACAAATTAACACTTTAAAAATAGTAAACGGAGTCCAAAAATTACGATTCCGGTGCCATTAGAACCGTATTTCATAATAACATACTTTAGATTCAAAATATCGATTTTTCGTTGAGTTTAAGACCTGTTTACACAACTGAAGTTGGCTGTAAAAGTTGGACAGATTCTGATTTTCAGTGTTTAACCTTCTAAATCGTGTTCGATCGATTCCGTTAACAAGTTTAGTGACCACAACAACATGACATATTAATATTAATCAGCAAATCATCAAATAATCAACCAATAATCATAATCACACAAGATCTACATGATTTACACTAATATTCATCCATTAACCACCTTGTACATCACTTTAGTAAACTTTTAGACTTTGATCTTATATGTTCGTAATTTTTAACCGACGAAACTCTTATTAACCACTCTAGACAAGATCAAGAAGAGGTTTAGATTCACTTACTACTAGCTCGAGGCTAGGGAAGAAACTAGGCGAAAAACGAGTGGATAAAAGCAATGTAGCGAGGTCCTTCGCAATCCGAGTGCACCAAGCTTCCTTATACGCGATCCTTAACCCTTGTGCAAGCTTGGAATGGCAAGATCAAAACTCGAGAATGGGTGGATGGTAGAGGGGGTGTTCGGCCGAGAGTTTATAGAGAGGGAGAGAGTGTGCTCAAGTGTTGTGAGTTGTGGTGAAGGTTATGTTATGAACTTATAGGCAATTCATAAGATTATTACCCAAAGGTTTATGTGTCTTCTAGATATAAGACAACCAAGATTTTGTAATCTTGCAAGGACAAGGGGTGTCCCCTCTTGGGGACGGTTTGGTTGAGGGGGGGGGGGTCTTGGTTCAAATTCAACTAAATAGTTAAGCCTTAGTTGGTTAAGTGTGGAGGTTAACTCGGTTACTAACGTGTTGTGCGTTATAGCGGGTGTTAGGGTATTCAGGGACCCTAACTGGCTCAGAAAAAGAAAAACAATGTTAATAACAATATTTTTATGTTCCGGGTAAAGTCCGGTTGTTCGGTTCGATCCTGTTCCGTTAAACCGCTTAATTAATCCTTAAAGCATCCTACTTATATATTTTTGCAACGTTTTTAATTCTTAACACTCAGGAAGTCATAACAGACTATTTAATGACTTTTCTGTACACTACTAGTGTATTAACAAATACGTGTAAGCATAACACAGATATCAGAAAGCAGTTAAGTGATTTCACACAGTCGTCAAGCACATTAATTATTATTAATAAATTGTACGGTTACATGTAAATTCGAGGGTTGTCACACTGTGTAAGATGGCTTGTCTTTTGAAGTTTTCGTTGTAGCATTTTGAAAACTTAGAAGTATCTCTACCTTTCAGGTCGGTCGATCGGACGGACGTTCGATCGGACGACAATCCGATTGGTTGGACACCTTAGTGAGAACAAATTCACAGCAGTTTGTCACTCGATCGGATTATAGTCCGATCGGGTGGCAATCCGCTGGTACTGCACGTGTTTGGAAATTGTTTAAGTGTTGAGTTCAAAACATCACAGGGTCGGATGGTCGGTCGATCGGGTGACAACCTGATCGGACGGCAATCCGTTCGGTGTTCAAAACTCTTGAAGTTGGTAATAAAAGTCAAGTGTGGGGCCAAGGTGCAAGCCGATCGGGTGGCAACCCGATCGGGTGACAATCCGATCGAACAGCAGTCCAATCGGGCGGCACTCCGTCCTGGTCGGCCTGATCGTCTTACACTTGGTTGTTTTCGATGGTTTGTAGTTTTATCGAGACGGTGTGACAACGTGCTAATCAACAGAACCTCATCTTGACACAAGTGACCCGATTGAACAGGAATCACCCAAGTTCAACCAGTTAACCGGTTCAAGACGGTTGTTCTTGCTTAACCCGAAATCGGTTGTCTCGTTGGTAGAACTCAGATCTTGAACCAACACATCACCAAGAAGGAGTAGGAGGTTAGAACAAGGTCCGATCCTATCGGTTTGAGTGCATTGAGTGTAAAAGAGTTGAAAGAAAGTTAGAAACCATCTTTCAATTATTTTTCACCATGAATATGCTTAGATCTATGCAAGATCTTTGTTTATTTGTGTGGAAATCGTTTAGATCTAAGTTGTTCTTGGTGGTTTGAAGCCAAAACATGAAGTTCATAAGAACACCATGAAGACATCATCCTAGAACACCTCAAATCTAGTGATTTCACGGTTAAAAGTTAAGATTTAAAAGATAGAAAGGTGTAGGAGTGCGTGTAGATTACAAAAGTACAAGGTTTGGGTTGAATACTTACAAGAATCGCGAGAAATCTGAAGAAAAGTGGGCAAGAAGCGCTAGTCGGACGAGAGGTGCAGAAAAAGGTAAGTTTGTGATGTTGACAGGGGTATTTATAGGCTTTCCATAAAAGGAAATGGGGAGGAGAGGCTGGTCGATCGGGTGTTAACCCGATCGGGTGACTGCTCGATCGAGTGGCACCTCGATTAAATGGCAGCCCGATCGGGTGGCAGCTCGATCGACTGGCCACTCGATTGGTGTGCAAGGCGCGACGAGTTTTGCTGTTTTGATTGCGATTGTGAGCGTTGCGATGTGATAGAGTTTCCTAGTAAAATTACTTTTAATCTCAACTACTATATCAACATACAATCATCCTTATTTCATATTCGTTTAGCGTTTGCGATTCGATTGCGATTGAGTTTCGATTGCGTTTCGATTAATCACCACACATAAACATAATTAAACATGCACAAGTAACACATAAGGCACACACACACATAGAACAATACCCAGAACGCGTAATTCAAGTTGCGAGTGCGATTGCGATAAAGCGATAAAACATGCGATAAATATCGAATAAACATCGATTATTAATAAGTACTGTACATAATACAACTAATGTAAAGTATAAAATAGACTAACTACAAGTCAAAGAAGTTAAAACAAGAATTGAGCAAGGAGTGACATATCGCAATTAGCAATCTTGTCTCCCTTTGACTTCAATCTTGACATTGACTTTGACTTCCGAAACACGGGGTGTTACAATGATGTTTAA
This sequence comes from Helianthus tuberosus, assembly GCA_030545235.1. Lineage (NCBI taxonomy): Eukaryota > Viridiplantae > Streptophyta > Magnoliopsida > Asterales > Asteraceae > Helianthus > Helianthus tuberosus. The sequence goes on along the minus strand of CM060403.1, from coordinate 53,279,222 downwards.
ATTTTTTTGTTTATAAATGTAAATAAATATATAATCTTTATGTATCATAATAATTTAATATAAACAAATACTTATATAACGATTACACATCATAACATTAATAATCTTTCAAAACTCAAGATATAGAAAAAAAATTCACCTAAATAAAAATATAATATTTTTTTATCATAATAAAACATATATATATATATACATATATAGGATAGGAGTTGGCCAGAAAGTCCAAATTTCCTAAAAAGTGTAAAAAGTCATAAAACACCATAATGTCAACCATAAAACACACCAAAAACCCACAAATAATATGATGAAGATTACTAAAACATCATGTATGTGGGTTTTGTGTTGTGTTTTAGATGTTAAGGCTCTGATTGTGGAATGACAAATATTATTGTGTTTTATGTTGTTTAGCATTGTGTGTTTTATATTCATAGTTCTACGATGGTGTGTTTGAAGTTTTTATGGACTATTAGAGTTTAATTATGGTGTTTTAGTAATATTCATTCTATTATTTGTGAGTTTTAGGTGTGTTTTATGCCTGAAATTATTGTGTTTTATGACTTTTTACACTTTTTAGGAAAAACACACTTTCCGTAGGATCCCCACTCTATATATATATATATATATATATATATAGGGAGAGGATCATGAGAAAACTACATCTAAATGAGAAAACTAACTAAAAAAGCCTAAAAAAAGCTAAAAAACATACCATTTTCTTTTTACAATTTTTTTTTTATAAAAAAATCGCTATTTTTATATATAAAAAAATAGAGTAAACTGCCATTTTGGTCCCTAAGGTTTGGCCACTTTTGCCACTTTAGTCCAAATCTCAAACTTTTTGTATCTGGGTCCCTGTGGTTTCATTTTTGTTGCCATTTTGGTCCAAAAGTGAAATCATGCCAGATTCCCCAAATTAAACCCTCATGTTTTGTCCTTTTCCTCAGGGGTAATTTTGTCATTTTCGTTTTATTATAACGGATTATTAATTAAAAATAATAAAACTAAATAAATCAACCTTGACCCTATAAAAGCACATCATCTTCCCCAAATATACCCTAACTGTTGGTGCACGATGTCTATCGCCTACGTCAACAGTCTAGGTCATGTCTAATAGCTTGTAATAGGGGTGAAATGTGTAAAAGTTTAACTTTATATGTTTTGTATTCATTTCGCACGAAATGAAGATTGTGAAGTGATTTCGTACGAAATGAAGTGTTTGTCATTTCGTACGAAATAGACTATACCATTTCGTGCGAAATCAGTTTCCCTATAAATAGGGATGTTTGGTTTTTCATTTGGTACGAAATAGAGAAGTGTGTAACGAAGTGCTGCCAGTTTCTCTCTGTGTATTGACGTTGAATATCAATGAAAAACCTGTTTTAAGTATAAATCTCTGTTTCTACACCTTTCTATCACTGATTCTCAGTTGTTAGACTGTTTCCGCCTCTCTAACAGCTTAGATTTGACTCTGAACGACTCATTCAGGTCGTATATCGATCCTACACTAACACAAACCCTAATTCATCTGCAACTGTTGTACATGGGACATAGCCCTGTTCATCGCTATCATTCCGGCACCACGAGCAGAAAAACGATTGCCAGAGACGTTGAGACAACCATTCATGACGCTGCACAACCCCCACGACCTGCATCTACACCATAAACCTCTGTCGTACAAACCCCACAACCACGACTTGCAACGAACACCCCACCTCCACCTCCACCACCACACCTCCACCGACGCTGCACAACCCCCACGAACACACCTCCAGCCCCACTGCAAAATCCCCACCATCGCACCTCCAACCCCGCTGCAAAACCCCCATCACCGCACCTACTCCCCCATTGCAAAACCCCCACCACCGCACATCCTCCCCCGCTGCACAACCCCTACCACGCACTTTCACCACAGTTCCTAATGCCGCCGTCAAGTGAAACCCTAACGCCCCACCACTGTACCTAATACCGCCGTTAACTGAAACCCTAATGCCCAACCATTGTACATAACGTCACCGTCAATTGAAACCCTCAACAGCCACTCCATCGAAACCCTAATCGATCCTGCAGTAGTATTTGAATCTGGTGTTTGAATGTTGCTTAGAGAGAGAGAGAGAGATGGAGAGAGAGAACTAACAGAGAGGAGAGAGGATGAGTGAGAGGATCAATGGTTAGATGTTCGCAATTGGGTAGCGGCTCCAGGGTTTGTTGCAGTGATAAATTAGGGTTTGAGTTAGGGTAGATTTGGGGAAGGAGATGGGCTTTTATAGGGTCAGGTTTTAATAATTTAGTTTTATTAATTTTAATTGATAATCAGTGATAATAAAATGTAAATGACAAAATTACCCCTGTGGAAAAGGACAAAAGTTGAGGGTTTAATTAGGGGAATCTGGCAATGATTTCACTTTTGGACCAAAATGGCAATAAAATGAAACCACAGGGACCCAGATACAAAAAGTTTGAGATTTGGACTAAAGTGGCAAAACTAGCCAAATCTCAGGGACCAAAATGGCAGTTTACTCAAAAAAATATTCAAATTTTTTTTTTTGTTGTTGTACTGCACATGTGCATTATATGTGTACTACACATGTGCATTATATCCGTAATAGTGCACATGTGCAATACAACAAAAATTTTATTTTTTATTTTTTATTTTTTTGAATTTTTTTTCCATGCGTAAAATATAGCGATTTTTTTAAAAAAAATGTAAAAAAAAAAATTTTTTTTGGGTATGTTTTTTAGGCTTTTTTAGTTAGTTGTTTGGTTTTCTCATTTAAACTAGTTTTCTTATATATATATATCTATACTATTATAAAAAGGAGAAGTGACGTACAAAATTGTAATTTTACTTGCGTATAAATTTTAAAGCATTACGTACAAGAGAGACAAGCCATTTTTAAGGGAGTAAACTTGCAACTTTTCCAAAAATTTAAGACACCATAGGGGTGTTTTAGGGATTTGATCATGGAATAACCCTACATTAAAATATTGAGACCGATCATTCTCTTCCTTCCAAAGCTCATCAAACGTTCCCTCTCTTTCAAACCTCCGGCTCCCACAGTGTATCGCTTGAATCAGTGGTTCAACATTTCCGTTCAACACTAGGTTTCCGGCGATTGTTAGGGGTTTTGTGCGGATGAATCCCGCGACAAGGCACTTCCCAGGTTTTACATACTCTTCTCTCACAATCGAACCCGTTAGAGAAAGGGGAGTGAAAACGGAAGAACAAATCGACCGCATAGATGGTGATAGATCCGTCGGTAACTCCAGTGAACTGATCGACGTGTGAATGGTGTCGATGAAAAGCTTAGATCATGGTGGTTCTCGTGGTGGTCATTGCTTATCCGATTGTAGAGCGGTTTGGTCAATCGGACGGTGTCTGCCATCGGATACAAGAGGACTGGGGCGAACAAGGTAACTTTTTGACACAGATCTTTAGAATGGTTTATGTTTTGGTGACAAGCAGTGACATCTAAATGCGATTCCGGTGACAGTAAGCTTAATCTTTGTGATTTGTCGGGTCATCAGAGACGCACTCCAGATGTTCGATGAAATGTCTATGTAGAATTTGTCAATTGGATATGAGAAAAAGTTTGAAACTGTCTATGAATCGGATTTCGGGTGGGATTCCGTTGTCGTTTAATGAATCTGTTGCATTCTAGCTTTCACTCAAAACCAATTTTTTTTTTCATATTTGTAGGACCGACCTGTAAGAACAAATAATCTCACCCGTGTTGAGTTCAAATGTGTTGGTTTTTTTTTTTCAAATTATTTTATTTTTGTGACATTGTGACAACTGGGTTGGAAACTACTATGTAACTTGATGTCTTTATTGTTATATTATTTGAGGCACTTTTGTATCAGAGAAATTAGACACAACACCTAGCCTCCAAAAGTATGATGCGCATAATAGAAATTTAATTCAAATTTCTGGTATTTATAATCTAATGTGTTAAAAGTTTTATTTGATATATTATGTTGGATGGAAATACAGAATTGAAATTTGGAAGATGATTGCTGAGAGATTCTGATTATCATCATATTTCCGTTTCTTTTTATTAAAACAGGTTTACATTATAGATTATGGTCTTGCAAAAAACTATAGGGATGCCCAGATACACAAGCATAAACCGTACAGGTATTTAGAATTGATTATGCAAAAACTCGATTAAAAACGATATCATTAATTTTTTTTTATCTTGGTTGTTGTTTTGGTATCAAAACTGACATGTTCTCGCAAAATTTCGTTTCAGGGGAAACAAAAATCTTACTGGTACTGCCCGTGATGCCAGTGTTAATACCCACCTTGGTGTTGGTAAGTAATTATGCCTGTTGGGAATATTTCATGATGAAATCTTTTCTATAACGATTCGCACGAGCCCAAATTATATGGTTTTTGTTTATTAGTAATTGTAGAGCAAAGCAGGAGGGATGATCTGGAGTCTCGTGGTTATATGCTCATGTATTTTGTGAGAGGAAGGTTGAATATATCACAATTTTATTTAATTGTTTTTTTTAACTTATTAAAGTTATTCATGAAGTTTGTTCTTGTATTTATGTGGTTGTAGTCTTCTTTAGCAGGGGTTGAAAGCCGGCACTAAGAAGTAAAAATATGATAAAATTAGTGAAAAGAAGATGCTTACTCCTATAGAGGTATTTTTAAGATATAAAATATGATACAATTAATGTTCATTGTAACCTTTTAATAAAGTGACTTGTAAATGAACAAAACCTGCAGGTGCTATGCAAGTCTTATCCAACTGAATTCATATTGTACTTTCATAATTGTCGATCGTTGCGATTTGATGACAAACCAGATTATTCATATTTGAAAAGGCTTTTCCGGGACCTTTACATTCGAGAAGGTGAAAACCTGAATATGTTTTATATAGTTTTGTTTTTTTTCTTCCTCATGTTACCATGAGTCGGTCACCTCAATTGTGGCTTGTAAGTATCTGTTGTTGTTGTATGATTGATGATTGATTTGTTTGCAATAGGATTTCTGTTTCAAGATAGTTTCAATAGCTAATTTTAGGGGTTTCTTGACCTAAGAATGAATCCATGGTTCAGAAACTTCTTAACCAGGTGTTTAGCCATGGTCCCTAGCCTAATGTTTGCTCTCAATGGCGGGTCGGTTGGGAGCTACAAAGTTGATTATTATAGCATCGGTTAGTGATTATTTATAGTATTTGTTAGGTGATTATTCATATTATTTTAACAATTACAAAAGCATATCTTGTTAACAGCTATTTGTTATTGTGGCAGATGATATTGTCGTTTTGACTCCCATTTGCTTTCATTCTGAAATACAACCATTTCAGGTATTATTATTGGTTTAAAGTAGGATGAACAACTGATTTGAATTTCAATGGAAATGTGCATAAACATGTTACACAGCTTGTTTTTGTGTTTGTAGTTAACATGTGTGCAATGGTGTTTCACATGTTTTACTCATAGATCGTTATATGTATGATTAGTAAATTGTTATGTGTTGTATTTCTGTTGTTGTAGGTTTTGGTAGGATCCAAACCTTTCGGATCCAGATCAGATGCAAAAAAAGGTTCACTTTATTTATTTAGTGCTCTCACCTTTTATAAAATTTTCAAAATATTTGTTGGCCACTTTAAAGATTCAAAGTTGGCTTTTTTTTTTTTTTTGAATATGAACAGAGTTGATTCTTGTAACTTGAACAGGAAAAAAAAACCATTATCAAGTTGGAATCTATTGTATATTTCCCCAAAGTAACATTGGTTTGACTTTAAGAGTTAAAGGGACTGGCTTTTAACTTCCAAATCGATACGCTTCTGTTAACTTAACTGCATATGTTCTTATGTTATATCATCCTGAAAAAAAAAATAAGAAGATATCCATAATCATGTTCAAGTTTGTTTACTGTAACGAGTTTAGAGTTTATTTGACTCTTTAAAGTCAAACATGCTCATTTGTGATTTTAAATGGGTATAAGATATGATATAGTTCACACTTCTTTTAATGTTGTATTTTCTTGAATGTTGGAAAAGAAGAAACCACATAATCAAGTTGAAACCTTTTTAATCTTCATAACTATTTTTTCCTATATTAGGTTGATTTTGACTTTCTTAAAGTCAAATGGATTAGTTTTTATATTCAAAATCAAATAAGAATTCGTAATCGCCCGTCATATTTTTATGTTATAGTTTCTTTAATCTTGAAAAGGAAGAAAAACCCCATAATAGATAAGAATTCTTTTCATCTGTCAACTTGATATACGTTTGAATTTACAAAGTCAAAAGTTGACTAACTTCAAGTGAACTTTGACTATTCATATAGTGGATGCCTGAACTTCGACGATTTGCACCAAATGTTCCGGTAGTACTTGTTGGGACAAAACTAGGTACACATTACAATTTATATGATCATGTTATATTTCATTTAATTCATCTTCATTAAATAAAATTTTCTTGAAAATAAGGGTCAAACACTGTTTTTTTTTTTGGTTTTTTGCTTTTAGCTCTTCGGGGAATGAAAACGCTGGTCAGCTTGATATCGGGGCTTCGACGAAAGCGCCTTTGTTAGGGAAGTCTAGCAAGTAAGAAAAGAGAAAGATGAGAGATCATGTGATTTCGGTTAGAGAAAATGGGGTCGTGGAGGAACATAGGAAGTCTGCGGATAAACAGGGGACTAAGGTGGATTCTTCGAGTCTAGATCTGGCGAATCAAGGTGGGTCTGTGGTGGGTCTTTCTTTGTCAAAAGAAGTAAGTTCGATGACCAGGTCGAGTCCTCAAACAATAACAAATAAGTGGTGTCGCCAAGTTCGTATTGTTCTTGTAGTTGATGTGGCTGTTTGTTTGATACTATTTATTGTTTGGCTTGTGTGTGTCGTGGAACCGAGTGTATTCGTTAATATGGGATTCCTCATTGAATGGATCAGAGAAACGTGTCTTTGTTATATTTTTTCCTAATCTTCGCATACTGAAAATGTATTTAAAACATGTAACTTGCAGATTCTACATATCAGCATCTGCCTTTAAGTGATCCAGAGTCATCTTATAAGCATATCGATGAAACAGACATTTATGAAGAATTTAGTGTTGTCTCTGTTTGGAAGCAGCAATTCCTTGATGCTGTCAAGGTACCACACATATGAAGTGTTTAAGTGCATCGTATGAAGTGTCAACCTGTTGATATAAAATTAAAAATAAAATTCTACCCTTGATGCTTTTTTTTCAACAAATGGAAAACGTGAAATTAAGAGAATCAAAGAGCAGTGGGCTGTGGGTAGGAAGGGTTTTATGGCACATGCTTGTTGCTCCATGGAAAACGTGAAATTAAGAATTTAGTTATGTGCACACATTCTTATATTGCATGCTATTTTTTTTAAATATAACAGGTCTTTGTATGATCCGTGAAGTGAACGTGCGCCAAACATAAGTAGTCGCGGCAACACGCGTGCATTTCCACTATATACACACACAACGTATATACGATTTTTTAATGTTTTTAGGTTTGAATTATGTTCTCGGCCCATATTGCCGACTCCGCTGCAATGCGCGGGTTCCCCACTAGTATATATATAGAGAGAAACGGGATCAGGAGAAAACGCTCAAAAGTGTGAGAACGGTGAGAACGCATCCTGGCCCAACACGTGTCACGCGGCATAGAGAAGGCGGAGGGGCTTTTTTGTCCTTTTATCTTCTGTTTTTTCAGTTCCGCTTTTCACAATATTGTTTTATTTTTGGGGTTTAAGATTTTTAGCGTTAACCAAATTCAATAATTAATGGTGTTTAATGGTTTCATTGTATTAACATTTTGGCGTTTATGACGTTTATTCAAATTGTTTGCCATTGGAACCCAGGGGGTCAGGAAATCTATCTGAATGACGTTTTTAAGGCGTCTTAAACAAGATGGCCCATTGTTCTATTATTTTTTATATACATTTTGGCGTTTGTGGTATCTTGGCGTTTTACAATTGTTAGATTATACTTCAACCACAGGGAAAAAAATAGAAGCGAAGAAAATAAATTAAAAATCCTAATCGGATCTCTCTTCACAATCTTCACTGTCATCAGTCTCTCTCTTCTTTAATAGTACAAGAACTGTCACCAAATATATGGCGTTTTATGTAAAACTTAACAAACCCATTGGTTTGATTATTTTGCCTGCTCGTCTGTTGAAGTGGCTTTTTGTGGATGTTTAGGGACATAGATCTATGACGTGTGGGTGAGTTTTTTGCTTTTTCTTCATCTTGATCTTCATCTTTATAATCATCCCACTCTTCAGTGTCATTGATCGTTTCTCCTCATCCAAGCCTTCTTCAAGAACAAAGAATAAAAATGACATATTACTGTCATCGGTATCTTTTTCTTGAATTTTTGTCCATCTCATGCAGCAAAATCTTACTGAGTTACTCCCCTCTGCTAACAATTCATTCAGTGAAACTTCACGAAGAACAATACTGAATATCCAAGAAGCATATTAGCCATCTTTGATTTTTTAACTTTTTGGCGTTTTACAGTGAGCGGTATTTAGTAGTATTGGCGTTTGTTTTTTTGGTTTGATCAAATGGAAGTTGCTGAGACGTATCATTTTATAGGATGTCTTTTTGGCGTGTAAGTTAGGCGGTGCATTATTATAATAAAGTATTCGTCGTTTCAGTTACTGTTTGTAATTATTGTTTTTGATAAGCTTTATCTCTGAAGTCTGTAACACGTCCCATCTTTCAAGTTTGGCGTTTTAGATTCTAATATAATAAATTCTCTCTCTTCAGTTTTACTGATTTGTAGTTAGTGTTTCTAGTTACATATTCAAGTTTGTTTGTTTTTTTATTTTATTTTATTTTATTTTTTTGGGTTTTTAATAATACTTGTCCAAAGTAATTTTATTATGGTTTGGTAGTTTTAGGGGCGTTTTGACAAGCATTTGGCTTTGTGACGTTTTTATTAGATATGGCGTTATTATATAACAATCAACTGAAAAAGAAAATTAAAAAAAATATATATTTGATCTTCCAAATCTTCACTGTCACCAGTCTCTTTCTTCTTTTGAAGCATCTTCACTGGCTGTTTTGACTTTCGTATGATTTTTTTTAATTTTTTTTGAAGTAGTTTTTTTGTCGCCGTGTGGAGGCACAAAGTCTGAAATCAGCCTCTTTTTCTATAATATTTGTCAATCTCATGCAGCAAAATGTTATTGAGTTTACACCCTTTCAGCCAACAATCCTTGAATTTCCATTAAACGATGTTTGATTTTTTAATTTTGGCGTTTTACCGATAAAAAGAACGCCACCAAATAAACCACCTTAAAACTCTAAATTTGATCATGCTAAAATCAATAACGTTTTGCTGTATGGTGATGGACAACATTGTTAATCCTCAGTTAAGAAAGATAACTGACAACGTTGTCCACCCCATACAGCTAAATTTGATTGACAACAAACCTCAATAATGTTTTTGTATGTTTTGGCGTTATAAATTGGATGGAAGTTGAGGATAAATCAATAAGATTTTACTCAATGAAATGGACAATATCCTCACTTATGGCGTTTGTCCATTACATTGAGCGAAAGCTTACAGACAACAAAACTGAATTTCAAATAAACGTTTTGGTTTAGGAGATATTTGACGTTTGGGTTTTTTGGCGTTTCTAAAACGAATGGTATATATTAAATATGGCGTTTGGGGTTTTGTGTGTGTTTTTAATTGAAGGTCTGAGATGTTGTATATATAGGATTTTTTGGCGGTTTTTTAGGCGGGATTTTATTATAATTAAGTTTGGCGTTTTATATCTAATGGCGTTTTTAGTTAGAATGGTGTGTAATTTTTGTTTGGCGTTTTATTTTCATGAGATGGCGTTTTGTGTGGAGAAGTCAAAAGACCCTTTTACCCTTAATGAAGCGCGTCAACGTAATAAAATTGATGTTATTTACGAAAACGCCACCGCGTCAATCTAGTCCATAGATTGTTTTGATCGGACGATCCATAAGCGTTCTTACCGTTCTCACACTTTCTACCGTTTTCTCTAAATCCCGACCCTATATATATAGGGTAAGGTTCATTTGATAACCACCCTTATTGCGAGAACCGCGAAAACCAATGTGAACACAAAAAATACCTAAAAAATCCAAAAAACCCACAATTTTTTTAATATTTTTCTAATAAAAATCCCTATATTTTGTTACAAAAAAATGTTTTTTTTTCGAGTAACAGTTATGGATGCACATGTGCATATGTATCATTTCTTGGACAAATTCCATAATATATTATCAGTAGTAGAAAAAGTCACCTTCATTTACACTACCATATGTTATACACTACTGTTTACATTACCAATATTAGAAATGCACATGTGCATCTATATGTATCAACATGAAATAAGGTGTTTTGGTACAAAAAGTTTGTGATTTTAAATGATGAAGTAGGCCCATATACATGTGTTTTGGTTAGTTATATCTAGTGGTTGATGGTTTGATTATATTTGTCACTTTATGATGTAATATGTTGTTTGGATGGTATAAAGGGTGTTGATATACATATAATAAAGTGAAATATTGGTAATAATATTGTCACACCCCGACCACGTATAACATACAAAACGTGGCGGAAACATCGGGGAGTGTTGTAACAGAATTAATTGTTTCATAACCATGGCATTCAAAGTTGTATTTTATTTATTAAACAAGAGTGTTACATTGTCTTGAACAGTAAACAAAAGAGTTTATAACATAATTAAACAAATCTATCTCCATTTTTAGTCTCTAAGGCACAGGTCCGCCCTAGAATCATGATCAACATCCTACGGAAAAGCTCCTGAAAACACATGTGAAAATAGGTACGTCAGCATAAAAATGCCTGTGAGATACATAGGTTTTGTGAAAATAGGATTCATGACTTGTGTTTAAGAAAATGTTTAGTCATGAACCTTGTAATTTGCTTTGTCTTGTAAATCATTTGAAAAATGATAAAATCAGTTGATATGTATAAGTAAATGTAAGGTTAAATGAATAACCATGTAAAATGAGTTGTATAAGATAAACTGTTTATGTAAAACAATGTCTTGTGAAAACTATGTTATTTGTATAAAATGTAATATGTCTATACTGAAATGATTTAATTAACGTTGCGCTATGTAATATTATACAAACACTTATATATAGGAAGTACCAGCGGCGTATCCACCATGTTTGTATCATATTACACACGCCTCGTTACTCAAATCACTTACCCAAACAACCACCAATGTAACTTGTTCATGTACAAACCAATTGTCAAGTGTTATTGTGTAAATCATATCAAAATGTCCAATGTAAACCACCAAATGTGTATATCAATGTCAAAATGTTTATGTTCAATGTAGATCATGTAATGTGTAACCAGAAATGTCATGTATGGTAAGTGAAATGTATCAAACTAAACCATATGTAAAATGCACAATAACAAGGTATTGAAGTAAAACATAGTTTAAATCAAAGTTATGTTTTGTGTAACAAATGCATGCTATACTGATACAAACATCTATGCGGTATTGTTGTAATGCATACATCCAAGCCTTGAGACTGTGGCGATAAACCCTTAAACAAATTAAAGGTTTATCTAAATTATGTATATCGAATTCGGTCATTCCTTTCATCCCCATACCCAGGATGTCCGGAACGGGAGTTGTCAATTCCTATGGTACCACTACCTACTAACGAACGGCGTGATCGGTGTTAATGAATGTATTGTTCCATTGTAAACAAACCAAATGTCATACCAAAAATGTAAGCATGTGAAAACGATGCACTAAGTATGTAATCAAATGAACATACGTAGCGTGAAATGTAATGTAAAACGATGTACTAAGTAATGCACACAATGGGCACACCTAGCATGAAATGTAATGTAAAACGATGTACTAAGTAATGCACACAATGGGCACACCTAGCATGAAATGTAATGTAAAACGATGTACTAAGTAATGCACACAATGGGCATACCTAGCATGAAATGTAATGTAAAACAATGTACTAAGTACGCACACAATGGGCATACATAGCATAAAATGTAATGAAAAATGATGTACTAAATACGCACACAATGGGCATACATAGCATGAAATGTAATGAAATCATGTACTATAATGTACTAACGAACATAGCAGGTATATGATGTCAAAGCAGGAAAGCATGAAAGTAACAAGTAGGCACATGTGTTTCACCCCAAAACAGTTTGGAAAACAGTAAAAGAGGGGTCTATGTACTCACTTGAGATTGCTCAGTAGTTCTGGAGTGACAACTAAACAATGATAGAGATCTCGGAATCAAACGGCACCTAATATAGGTAACTATGTTAATAAACCGGACCTAATCGGAAGATCGGATAGAATGAGGTTTCGTAAACCAAACGAGTATAGAAACTCGTGTAATATGGTTTAACAAACCCTACATACTAAAACGAAACTTAACCTAAGCGTTTACGACCCATTACGACCCGTTTAGGAAGCTTATGCTACTTTAACGCGTCGTTCGCGTAAAACGCGTTCGGAACGCCTAACTAGCCCTATGACAAGTGTTATATGCCTAAACATGTTACATAATCAGTTATGTGACAAAAGTTTAGGTTACATATGCTTAATTACCAATTATACATGAAAAGGGTATTCTGGTAATTTACCTAAGGCATATAAACTACCTATCATACAACTACTCAAACGATGTGACCATAGGGTATAACCTCGGAAGGTTATTCCCTACCTACCATGGTCACCTAATGTATTTGGTCGGATCCTAATGATCGACCAAATGGGTCGGGTTCGAGGTATAAGCGATTTATTAGATCGCTTACCCTACGACCCTAGACAACGTGGTAATCAGTAGGCATAGTCCCAAGGGACTATAACCAACGTGATTACACTCACGTTGCGAAGTTCAAACGAACTTCGCATTGACCATAAGCTGGTCAACGCTGAAAGTCAAACAAAGTTTGACTTTCTGACTCGAAAAGCAATAAAATAAGGAAAAGAACGAAAGAATACTTACGAAGGGTCCCCGAATGCTAATTTCGATTCAAAAATCTCAGGTATGAAACAATAGTTTCAACTTAGAGTTTCTCAAATCAAAATTCTTGTAATTTGGAAGCATGGGGGGTGGGGTATTTATAGTGTTTGGTCCACCGTTAAGATCGTTTCATGGAAAACGTGCCTTAATCCCACCCGTACAAGTGTCGGGACCTTATGGTAGCTCAAAGTTGATCCTTATCAGCTGACTAGACAAATGAGAATGTGTGGTGGTGGATCAAACAGCTGCAATATGCTGTTAGAAACATTTAACCTGGTCAGAAGGGGCCACGCGGCCCGCTTCAGGATGTGAAGAAACTCAGGCGGGCCGCCTGAGGGTCACAGATCAGAATAACTTTCAAAAATGACAGTTTAGGTCCCTGCACGTGTTTAAGGCCATTTCCGACACTTCTAAGGCCCGTAAAGCCAACTTTAAGGCCCTAAAATGATGCCTAAACATTGTGGACATGAAACATGTTCAAAAATATGCCGGATGATGGTTCGTTTGGTCGTACAAACGCGATGTTCGCTTAATTACGACGGAATGCGCACAAGCGCGAAAAACGATCCAAATGACGCGACGAATGGATTTTTGGCAAGCCAAACACTAAAGCATAATATAGTCATGCTTACATAAATTTTTGGATGTCCGGATGTATTCAGAACGTAAGTTATGCGCAAAAGTGCAAACTTGTGCACTTTTTGACACTTTTAGTCCCTGAATGACCCAAAAGTTTATTTTAGCATACCGAACCCCTCAAAGCCTATTTCTAAGCTATTGTAAAGGATATTTATGGTATGTTTAACTTATGGTCATGTTCCGGAATGTCTGTTACAGTTCAAATTGGCATACTTTCGCAGTTTGTCAAGTTTAGTCCCTGTAAGCGAATTAACTTGTTTTTGCCATACCAGAGCCTTCAAAACTTATTTCTAAGTTATGTAAAGGTTATTTAAGGTATGTTGAGTATATGTTGATGTTTCGGAGTATTTGTCGCATTAAACTGAGTACGTTTACGCACCAGTTTGCGTATAACTCTCCAGAAAGTGATATAGAGTTTGAAATTGAATAAAAGTCAAAACATGAAAAATGTAAAACACAACCAAACAAACATTGGGATCAAATAACATTGTTTTATTGATAATAGAACTGTTCACAATGATTACAAGCACAGATGTTACAGTCTCCCCTACTTGTGGAAATTTCGTCCCGAAATTTATTTAGAGGAAACTCGTGGGAAAAGATGCGGATATTTCGCCTTCATTTGATCTTCGCGTTCCCAAGTAAACTCGGGTCCACGTTTAGCTTCCCAGCGAACTTTGACCAAAGGAATGCGCTTGCGTTTAAGCCACTTGACTTCACGTTCCATGATTTCCACTGGTTTCTCAACAAATTTAAGTGTTTTGCCAACACGAATTTCGTCAAGCGGTATGTGGAGGTTCTCATCAGCTAAACACCTCTTGAGATTGGACACGTGAAAAGTTGGATGAACATTTCCAAGTTCAGGAGGTAACTCAAGTCTGTAGGCTACCTTTCCGATTCTTTCGACGATCTTGAATGGTCCAACGTATCTAGGTGCAAGTTTTCCTTTCTTTCCAAATCTGATCACACCTTTCCAAGGTGATACCTTAAGTAATACTCGATCACCGACTTGAAATTCCAAGGGTTTGCGTTTTGGATCCGCGTAACTCTTTTGACGGCTCATAGCTGTCTGAAGGTTATCACGAACTTTCTTGACCTTGTCAGTTGTCTCTAAAATGAGGGCAGGTCCAGTAAGTTGAGCCTCGCCGATCTCATTCCAGCAGACTGGTGAACGACATTTTCGACCATAGAGAGCCTCGAAAGGAGCCATTTTGATGCTGGTGTGATAACTGTTGTTGTAGGAGAATTCAATCAACTTAAGATGTGAATCCCAACTACCACCAAAATCGATCACACAAGCTCTTAGCATATCCTCCAGAGTCTGGATTGTTCTTTCAGATTGACCATCCGTTTGCGGATGATAAGCTGTGCTCAGATTAAGTTGGGTCCCCATAGCAGATTGCATGGTTCTCCAAAAATGAGAAGTAAAACGAGCATCTCTGTCAGAAATGATGTTCAAAGGAACACCATGTCGAGCCACAATTTCATCCACATAGATTTGAGCAAGTCTGTCAGCAGGAAAATCCTCGCGGATTGGCAAGAAATGCGCGGACTTAGTAAGACGATCAACGACTACCCAGATGGCATCATGACCTTTCTTTGTGCGTGGAAGTTTGGTAACGAGATCCATAGTAATGTTTTCCCATTTCCAAACTGGGATCTCTGGTTGCATCAATAAACCAGAAGGACGTTGATGTTCAGCCTTAACCTTAAGACAAGTAAGGCATTTTGACACGTATAAGGCAATGTCTTTCTTCATACCAGGCCACCAATAGTGAATACGAAGATCCTTATACATTTTATCTGAGCCCGGATGAATAGAATAACGAGACTTATGGGCTTCATCCATAAGCAAGGTACGAAGATCATCCTGGCTTGGGACCCACAAACGGTTCATGAAGTAGTACGATCCATTGTCCTTCAGTTCCAGAGCAGGTGTTATGTGATAGGGAAATTCCTTATCCATCAAACCTTGTGCAACACAAGATTGTTGGGCCTGAGAAATGCGTGCTTGGATATCGGATCGAGCTTGAATAACAGACTGAACACGTACACAATGAAGCTTAGTACATTCCTTACGACTCAATGCATCGGCCACGACATTCGCCTTACCAGGATGGTAGCGAATCTCGCAGTCATAGTCGTTTAAAAGCTCAACCCAACGTCGTTGTCTCATGTTGAGTTCTTTCTGATTGAAGATATGCTGAAGACTTTTGTGGTCAGTGAAAACCACACATTTTGTACCATACAAATAGTGTCTCCAGATCTTTAGAGCGAAAACAACTGCACCCAACTCAAGATCATGAGTGGTGTAGTTCTTCTCATGTATCTTCAACTGCCTTGATGCATATGCTATGACTTTGTTCCTTTGCATCAGAACACAACCAAGACCCAACTTCGATGCATCACAATACACGACAAAATCATCATCACCCTCAGGCAATGATAGAACAGGCGCATCGCAAAGCTTCTGCTTCAATCTTTGAAAAGCTTCCTCTTGTTTGAATCCCCAATCAAAGGGTTTGTTCTTCTGAGTTAGAGCAGTTAGAGGAACTGCAATCTTTGAGAAGTTTTCAATGAAGCGGCGGTAATAACCCGCTAGACCAAGAAAAGAACGAACTTCAGTAGGAGTAGTAGGCGTATCCCAATCCTTAATCGCACTGATCTTGGAGGGATCTACATGAATACCTCGTTCGTTGATAATATGTCCTAAAAATTGAACTTCTTTAAGCCAAAATTCGCACTTGGAGAATTTGGCGAAAAGTTGCTCTTTCTTTAGGAGTTCCAGAGTAAGACGAAGATGTTGCTCGTGATCAGCTCGCGTCTTAGAGTAAATCAGGATGTCGTCAATAAAAACAATGACGAACTGATCCAAATAGGGTTTGCAGACCCTATTCATTAAGTCCATGAAAACAGCAGGAGCATTAGTCACACCGAATGGCATGACTGTGAACTCATAATGCCCATATCGAGTACGGAACGCTGTCTTGGGAATATCTTCTTCATGCACCCAAAGTTGATGATATCCAGATCGCAGATCAATCTTCGAAAAATAAGAAGCGCCCTGTAGCTGATCAAAGAGATCATCAATGCGAGGTAGGGGATATCGATTCTTGATGGTAAGCTTGTTAAGCTCACGATAATCGATACACATCCTAAAAGATCCATCCTTCTTCTTGACAAAAAGAATGGGAGCACCCCAAGGTGAAAAGCTAGGACGGATAAAACCTTTATCGAAGAGCTCCTGAAGCTGCTTAGACAACTCTTGCATCTCAGACGGTGCAAGACGATATGGAGCTCTGGCAACGGGATTTGCACCAGGTACGAGATCGATGCGGAACTCGACTTGGCGTGCTGGAGGTAGACCAGGTAAATCTTCAGGGAATACTTCAGAATAATCCCGAACGACAGGAATATCTGAAATAGTCTTTCCCTTGCCTTTATCTTCTGTAACATGTGCTAAGAAAGCCACATAGTTCTTCCGCAGATACTTCCGAGCTTTAAAACAAGACATAAGCTTGAGACCACCAGGCGGTTTCTCACCTTAAACCTGTAGGATCTCGCCTGTCGAAAGCGGCACACGAACAATCTTCTCAGAACAAACTATCTCTGCGTGATGCTTAGATAACCAATCCATTCCCACAATAACGTCGAAGCTTCCAAGTTGCATAGGCGTGAGGTCAATAGGAAAAAGATGGTCGTTAAGGTTCAACTGGCAGTTGTGAAGAACAGAATCAAGAATAATGGGTTCACCACCAGCAACCTCAACTGTCAAAGATTTACTTAGTTTCGTTCTAGACACGCGAAGCATCGGCTCAAAAGACAATGACACAAAACTCTTATCGGCACCCGAATCAAAGAGAACAGATGCAGGCTGATTATTAATAAAGAACGTACCGTTTAACACGTTATCATCCGCCTGCGCCTCTTGGGCATTCATGTTAAAGGCTCGGCCTCGAGCCGGAGCCTGATTCGGATTCTGGTTAGCTAGCCTTGGGCACCGGTTCCTGTAGTGGGTCAGATCCCCACAATTGTAACAAGCACCCGGTGGGTAATATGGTCGTGCAGCTTGACCCTGTTGCTGAGCAGGAGGCTGAGCAACTTGTTGTGCCGGGTTCTGAACTGCGCGATTCTGAGCAAACCGACAAACATCGGCAAGATGACCTGACTTCCCACAGCTAGTACAGAAACGGCACTGATGTTGCGGCTGATGGTGATTGTTGCATCTATTGCACAAAGGTGCATTCCCTGAATAGGGTTTCTTCGCTGGAGGCTGTGCGGGTTGGTTGGGAGCTGCCTGATTAGCTTGGGCAGTGATAGCAAAATTTTGGGAAGCCTTACGCTTCCTTGACCTCTTCGAAGAACCAGAGTCCTTTCCATTCCTGTTTTGACCTTTCTTGGTATCCCCCTTGTCAGCCGACTGTTTCTTGCCCTTGTCACCCTTCCTGTGTAGCTTTCCCTTTCTAATCTGCGACTCAGTCAATGTCGCTGATAACTCGATCGCCTGACGGAGTGTGGCAGGTTCACTACCAGTAAGAATGTCTTGTACTGAGTCAGGTAGGCCGTCGATGTACCTTTCGATAGCCTTGTCGAGTGGGGTAACCATAGTCGGGCAAAGCAGACTCAACTCCTCAAACCTATCAGTGCACGCCCTGTGCTCACCACTATCTTGTTTCAAAATATCAAACTCTTTCTCCAACGCTCGCTGTTCATGACGAGGACAGAATTCCCTCATCATAAGAGCTCTTAGTTCAGCCCATGTCTGTGCCAAAGCAATCTCAGCACCCCTATCTCTCATAACCCCGTTCCACCATGTCAAAGCCCTCTTCTGAAATACGCTCGAAGCAAACTCGACTTTGCGATTGTCAAGACACTGCACGTGGCGGAAAGTATTCTCAGTGCTCTCAAACCACTGAAGAAGCCCAGTCGCTCCCTCAGAACCACTAAACTTGAGTGGTTTAGCCGAGTTAAAATCCTTGTATTTGCATGGAGCATTGTTGTTGTTGTTGGCTTGGTTCCATTGAGCAAAGAGATTTGGAAATTGGGCAGCCATCTGCTGCGCAATTATTTCTGCCAGTTCGGCAGTAGCTATCTGGTTCTCGCGTCGAGGAGGCATTCTAAAAGAGGAAAACATGAAAAGAAACGAGTGAGATGATTGGATGAAGAGAATGAGATGAAACGAAATCAACAAAAGCAAAGATGGTGGTCATTTGTCCGTATCACAAAGTAAACAAACAACACACAGTGACTAATCAAAGTAAATGGATCAAAAATAATGTATTTCGAAGACATGCTCGCCTATAAGTGAACACTCATCCCAAGAATTCCCAGGTAAGCACAACTGGTCTCGCGTCTGGTTGAGATGTATACGAAGTGCTTGCCTAGACAGAAAACCCAGAATACAGGCATTCACCCTTCCAGTTTGCACATGTTCACATTATTTAAGACCCAAAACGTTGACGAGATTTTGAAAATTTGAAGGCACAAGGCCAAAAATTTAATCAAACTAGAAGGGTTCAAAACCATATAACAGAGGGTTCAAAACCTTACAATAGAGGGTTCAAAACCTTGTAATAAATCATCCAAAAACAGATGATTGTTTTTCAAAAATCGTTTCGGAAAAATTTTGGCTTTTGTTCTGATAATCACCTAAGGATAGGTGATGTGCATGTTTTAAGATCTAAACACAAGATAACTTGTGTTAGGGTCCTAGAAAAGTTATAGTCTAGGTCAAAGCATTACTAATAACCTAATTCCCTATAACCATTGGCTCTGATACCAACTCTTCTGTCACACCCCGACCACGTATAACATACAAAACGTGGCGGAAACATCGGGGAGTGTTGTAACAGAATTAATTGTTTCATAACCATGGCATTCAAAGTTGTATTTTATTTATTAAACAAGAGTGTTACATTGTCTTGAACAGTAAACAAAAGAGTTTATAACATAAGTAAACAAATCTATCTCCATTTTTAGTCTCTAAGGCACAGGTCCGCCCTAGAATCATGATCAACATCCTACGGAAAAGCTCCTGAAAACACATGTGAAAATAGGTACGTCAGCATAAAAATGCCTGTGAGATACATAGGTTTTGTGAAAATAGGATTCATGACTTGTGTTTAAGAAAATGTTTAGTCATGAACCTTGTAATTTGCTTTGTCTTGTAAATCATTTGAAAAATGATAAAATCAGTTGATATGTATAAGTAAATGTAAGGTTAAATGAATAACCATGTAAAATGAGTTGTATAAGATAAACTGTTTATGTAAAACAATGTCTTGTGAAAACTATGTTATTTGTATAAAATGTAATATGTCTATACTGAAATGATTTAATTAACGTTGCGCTATGTAATATTATACAAACACTTATATATAGGAAGTACCAGCGGCGTATCCACCATGTTTGTATCATATTACACACGCCTCGTTACTCAAATCACTTACCCAAACAACCACCAATGTAACTTGTTCATGTACAAACCAATTGTCAAGTGTTATTGTGTAAATCATATCAAAATGTCCAATGTAAACCACCAAATGTGTATATCAATGTCAAAATGTTTATGTTCAATGTAGATCATGTAATGTGTAACCAGAAATGTCATGTATGGTAAGTGAAATGTATCAAACTAAACCATATGTAAAATGCACAATAACAAGGTATTGAAGTAAAACATAGTTTAAATCAAAGTTATGTTTTGTGTAACAAATGCATGCTATACTGATACAAACATCTATGCGGTATTGTTGTAATGCATACATCCAAGCCTTGAGACTGTGGCGATAAACCCTTAAACAAATTAAAGGTTTATCTAAATTATGTATATCGAATTCGGTCATTCCTTTCATCCCCATACCCAGGATGTCCGGAACGGGAGTTGTCAATTCCTATGGTACCACTACCTACTAACGAACGGCGTGATCGGTGTT
The DNA here is from genome assembly GCA_030545235.1 of Helianthus tuberosus. NCBI lineage: Eukaryota > Viridiplantae > Streptophyta > Magnoliopsida > Asterales > Asteraceae > Helianthus > Helianthus tuberosus. Next base: position 53,258,642 of record CM060403.1, on the reverse strand, counting down.
AATGAATGTATTGTTCCATTGTAAACAAACCAAATGTCATACCAAAAATGTAAGCATGTGAAAACGATGCACTAAGTATGTAATCAAATGAACATACGTAGCGTGAAATGTAATGTAAAACGATGTACTAAGTAATGCACACAATGGGCACACCTAGCATGAAATGTAATGTAAAACGATGTACTAAGTAATGCACACAATGGGCACACCTAGCATGAAATGTAATGTAAAACGATGTACTAAGTAATGCACACAATGGGCATACCTAGCATGAAATGTAATGTAAAACAATGTACTAAGTACGCACACAATGGGCATACATAGCATAAAATGTAATGAAAAATGATGTACTAAATACGCACACAATGGGCATACATAGCATGAAATGTAATGAAATCATGTACTATAATGTACTAACGAACATAGCAGGTATATGATGTCAAAGCAGGAAAGCATGAAAGTAACAAGTAGGCACATGTGTTTCACCCCAAAACAGTTTGGAAAACAGTAAAAGAGGGGTCTATGTACTCACTTGAGATTGCTCAGTAGTTCTGGAGTGACAACTAAACAATGATAGAGATCTCGGAATCAAACGGCACCTAATATAGGTAACTATGTTAATAAACCGGACCTAATCGGAAGATCGGATAGAATGAGGTTTCGTAAACCAAACGAGTATAGAAACTCGTGTAATATGGTTTAACAAACCCTACATACTAAAACGAAACTTAACCTAAGCGTTTACGACCCATTACGACCCGTTTAGGAAGCTTATGCTACTTTAACGCGTCGTTCGCGTAAAACGCGTTCGGAACGCCTAACTAGCCCTATGACAAGTGTTATATGCCTAAACATGTTACATAATCAGTTATGTGACAAAAGTTTAGGTTACATATGCTTAATTACCAATTATACATGAAAAGGGTATTCTGGTAATTTACCTAAGGCATATAAACTACCTATCATACAACTACTCAAACGATGTGACCATAGGGTATAACCTCGGAAGGTTATTCCCTACCTACTATGGTCACCTAATGTATTTGGTCGGATCCTAATGATCGACCAAATGGGTCGGGTTCGAGGTATAAGCGATTTATTAGATCGCTTACCCTACGACCCTAGACAACGTGGTAATCAGTAGGCATAGTCCCAAGGGACTATAACCAACGTGATTACACTCACGTTGCGAAGTTCAAACGAACTTCGCATTGACCATAAGCTGGTCAACGCTGAAAGTCAAACAAAGTTTGACTTTCTGACTCGAAAAGCAATAAAATAAGGAAAAGAACGAAAGAATACTTACGAAGGGTCCCCGAATGCTAATTTCGATTCAAAAATCTCAGGTATGAAACAATAGTTTCAACTTAGAGTTTCTCAAATCAAAATTCTTGTAATTTGGAAGCATGGGGGGTGGGGTATTTATAGTGTTTGGTCCACCGTTAAGATCGTTTCATGGAAAACGTGCCTTAATCCCACCCGTACAAGTGTCGGGACCTTATGGTAGCTCAAAGTTGATCCTTATCAGCTGACTAGACAAATGAGAATGTGTGGTGGTGGATCAAACAGCTGCAATATGCTGTTAGAAACATTTAACCTGGTCAGAAGGGGCCACGCGGCCCGCTTCAGGATGTGAAGAAACTCAGGCGGGCCGCCTGAGGGTCACAGATCAGAATAACTTTCAAAAATGACAGTTTAGGTCCCTGCACGTGTTTAAGGCCATTTCCGACACTTCTAAGGCCCGTAAAGCCAACTTTAAGGCCCTAAAATGATGCCTAAACATTGTGGACATGAAACATGTTCAAAAATATGCCGGATGATGGTTCGTTTGGTCGTACAAACGCGATGTTCGCTTAATTACGACGGAATGCGCACAAGCGCGAAAAACGATCCAAATGACGCGACGAATGGATTTTTGGCAAGCCAAACACTAAAGAATAATATAGTCATGCTTACATAAATTTTTGGATGTCCGGATGTATTCAGAACGTAAGTTATGCGCAAAAGTGCAAACTTGTGCACTTTTTGACACTTTTAGTCCCTGAATGACCCAAAAGTTTATTTTAGCATACCGAACCCCTCAAAGCCTATTTCTAAGCTATTGTAAAGGATATTTATGGTATGTTTAACTTATGGTCATGTTCCGGAATGTCTGTTACAGTTCAAATTGGCATACTTTCGCAGTTTGTCAAGTTTAGTCCCTGTAAGCGAATTAACTTGTTTTTGCCATACCAGAGCCTTCAAAACTTATTTCTAAGTTATGTAAAGGTTATTTAAGGTATGTTGAGTATATGTTGATGTTCCGGAGTATTTGTCGCATTAAACTGAGTACGTTTACGCACCAGTTTGCGTATAACTCTCCAGAAAGTGATATAGAGTTTGAAATTGAATAAAAGTCAAAACATGAAAAATGTAAAACACAACCAAACAAACATTGGGATCAAATAACATTGTTTTATTGATAATAGAACTGTTCACAATGATTACAAGCACAGATGTTACAAATATTGTATTATGGATGGTAAAAAGCAATGGTATTGTATTACGGATGGTAGGAGGTAATGGTAGTGTAGTATGGATGGTATGATAGATGAAAGGGAATATGTATTCAAAGTGGTGTACTAAGACACGTTATAACATGTTCATATATATAGATGCACATGTGCATTTCTAGTGTTGTTAATGTTATAACAAGTTCATACATATAGATGCACATGTGCATTTCTATTATTGTTAATGTAAAAAGTAGTGTATTATGAATGGTAGTGTAAATGAAAGAGCAATTGTCTGATATTTGTAATGAATTACGGAATTTGTCAAAGAAACGATACAAATGCACATGTGCATGGATAACTGTTACTCGAAATGTTTTTTTTTTTTGAATTTTTTTTTATTATTGACGAAATATAGCAATTTTTCAAAAAAAAAAATAGTAAAATTTTTTTTTTGGGTGTTTTTTAGATTTTTTTAGGTATTTTTTGGTTGTGTTTACATTGGTTCTCACGGTTCTCGCAATAAAGGGTGGTTCCTAATGGATCATTCTCCTATATATATATAGAAAAAGTATATCATACATTATGGCTTAACGTACTTCACGTACAACAACGTGCGTGATTTGTTCTATAACATGCGTGATTAATGTTTTCAATATGCGTGATTATTGTGTTTCAACATGCGTGATTTTGGATTTTTGAGTTATAACGTGCGTGATTTTAAAATGAACGTGCGTAATTACCTGTCGTACGTGATGTACGTTGACCTTCCTCTCTCTCTCTCTCTCTCTCTATATATATATATATATATATATTATAGGTACGGATCAGGGGAAAACGCCCTAAAGTGTGAGAACGGTGAGAACGCATCCTGGCCCAACACGTGGCGCACGATATAATTAGGGTGTATGGACTTTTTTGTCATTTTATCTTCCGCTTTTCCAATTCAGTGTCACAATACTGCTTCATTTTTGGCGTTAACTATATTCAATAATTACCTGGCGTTTTAATGGTTTCATTGTCGGCCATTGGAACCCTAAGGGCCAGAATATATCTCTGAATTGCTTTATCCATACTAAGTATGGCCAGGAATTTTTAGGATGATGCCCCATTGTTTGTTCTTAGATTTAATGGCATTTTAGACAAGATGGCCCATTGTTCTATTATTGTTTATATATATTTTGGCGTTTGTGGTATCTTGGTGTTTTACAAGCGGAAAATTATATTACAACCATAGGGGAAAAAAACTAGAAGCGAAAAAAATAAATTAAAAATCCTAATCGTATCTCTCTTCACAATCTTCACTGTCATCAGCCTCTCTCTTCTTTAATACTACAAGAACTGTCACCAAATATATGGCGTTTTTATGTAAAACTTAACAAACCCATCGGTCTGATTATTTTGTTTGTTCGATGCCATGTGAGTGGGTTTTTCGCTTTGCTCTTCAACTTTATCATCATCTTTATAATCATCCCACTCTTCAGTGTCATTGATCTCTTCTCCTCATCCAAGCCTTCTTCAAGAACAAAGAACACAAAATGATATATGACTGTCATCAGTATCTTTTTCTTGAAGAGTTGTCCATCTCATGCAGCAAAATCGTACTGAGTTACTCCCCTCACCTAACAATCCATTCAGTGAAACTTCACGCAAAACAATACTGAATAACCAAGAAAGCATGTTAGCCACCTTTGATTTTTTTTAAAATTTTTGACGTTTTACACTTAGTGGTATTTAGGAACATTGGAGTTTGTTTTTTTTGGTGTGATCAAATGGAAGTTGCTGAGAGATATCATTTTATAGGATGTCTTTGGCGCGTAGTTTAGGCGGGATATAATTATAATAAAGTATTCGTCGTTTCAGTTACTGTTTGTAATTACTGTTTTTGATAAGCTTTATCTCTGAAGTCTGTAACACGTCCCATCTTTCAAGTTTAGCGTTTTAGATTTTAATATAATAAATGTTGTTAATAATAAAGTTTCCGTCGCTTCAGTTTACTGTTTTGTAGTTACTGTTTCTAGTTACCTTTTCGAGATTTTGGCGTTTTGTATTTTTAGTGATGGTTTATATAAAGATGACACTTTGTTCTATTCTCGTGTACCTTGTTTTTTATACTTTTTTAGTTTTTTATAATAATTGTCCAAAGTAATTTTATTATAGTTTGGGAGTTTTGGGGCGTTTTACAGCATGATGGCGTTTTCACAAGCATTTGTCTGTGTGGCGTTTTTATTATATATGGCGTTGTTATTATATAACAATCAACTGAAAAAGAAAATTAAAAAAATAAATATATAAACAATTGATCTTCCAAATCTTCACTGTCACCAGTCTCTTTCTCTTTTTGAATCATCTTCACTGGCTCTTTCGACTTTCGTATGATTCATTTTGTTTTTTTTGTTTTTGAAGTAGCTTTTTTGTCTCCGTGTGGAAGCACAAAGTGTGACATCAGCCTATTTTTCTTGAAGATTTGTCCATTTCATGCAGCAAAATGTTATTGAGTTACACCCCTCAGCTAACAATCCATTCGGCGAAACTTCGCGTAGAACAATATTGAATATCCAAGGAACGATGTTTGATTTTTTAACTTTTTGGCGTTTTACCGAGAAAAAGAACGCCACTAAATAAAAGTACCTTAAACCTCTAAATTTGGTCATGCTAAACTCAATAATGTTTTGCTGTATGAGATGGACAACATTGTTAATCCTCAGTTAAGAAAGATGTCTAACAATGTTGTCCACCCCATACAGCTAAACTTTATTGAGAACAAAACTGAATCTCCAAGAAATGACGTTTTTGCAATTTTGTGGTTTTTGTATGTTTTGGCGTTTATAAATTGGATGGAAGTTGATGATATAGTCAATAAGATTTTACTCAATGAGATGGACAATATCCTCACTTAAGGATTTTGTCCATCACATTGAGCGAAACCTTACCGACAACCAAACTGAATTTCAAAGCAATGTTTTGTTTTAGGAATCTTTGATGTTTGGGTTTTTTGGCGTTTCTAAGACGAATGTTATATATTAAATATGGCGTTTTGGGTTTGGTGTGTTTAATGGAAGGTCTGAGATGTTGTATATATATGATGTTTTTTGGCGGGATTTTAGTATAATAAATGCTAGTAATTAAGTTCCGTCGTTTCAGTTACTGTTTGTTCAGCTTTATCGTTTAAAAACAAAGTTTTGGCGTTTTATATCTAATGGCGTTTAGATTAGGATGGTGTGTGCTATGTAGGTTAAGGCGGGAATTTAATGGCGTTTTATTCACGAGTTTGGCGTTTTTTGTAGAGAAGTCAAAAGACTTTTTTACCCTTAATGAAGCGCGTCCACTTAATAGAATTGGTGTTATTTACGAAAACGCCACCGCGCCAATCTAGTCCATAGATTGTTTTGATCGGACGGTCCATAACCGTTCTCACTGTTCTCACACTTTTCATCGTTTTCTCTAAATCCTGACCCTATATATATATAGGTTTAGGATCCTGTAAAAAAGATGAAATTTGTGAGAATGATAAGAAAGAATATGATGAGGACACATGTCATTATTTAATTATTAGGATAGGGCAAAAGTAATTTATTAAAAAACCTAATTAAAGATAAAATTCAAAAACTCACATGCAATGCACATGCAAGTTCCTCCCGTCTTTTTTAAACGTCAAAAACTTTTTATACATAACTTAAAAAAATTTAAACCATAATAACGACTGTTTTTTTATCTTTAATATAAGCACCATATTGCTATACTTATATAGAGAAAAAAATTACTTTTCAATCGAATGTTTAGTCCATGGTGTTTTCTCTATATTGTTTTAATTGTATAGTGATTCAAGGCATTGTGTTTTACAATAAAACACCATAACGTATATAAGACACCATAACATTGTAAATACCATTTACATTCAATCTTTTAGTCTTGTTTTCTATGGTGTTTTATTTTAGAAATTCAAAACAGATTATGGTGTCATGTAAAATAAAACTCCATAGAAAACAAGATTGAATGTAAATGGTATTTGTAATGTATGATGTCTTATATAACTTCATGGTGTTTTACTGTAAATACAACGCCTTGAATTACTATACAATTAAAACAACATGTGAATTCGAACCCTGGATCGAATCTTCAACCATTGAATGCGTACAAACACGTTATATGTGCGGAATCCAATCACGTGTGTGGATGAGAACACAAAGACGTAATTATAACTTGTTTTCTATTGATATTTGACAGTAGCAAATCCGTGAAAACAAACGGGCAGAGCTTCGCCTCAAGAATGCCCCAAAAGATTACAAATGAACAAGACCTCATTACTATATATAGACATATGGCTTTGTATGAAACCTTGTATGGTGCCTTCGTACGAAGCTAGTGGCTTCGTACGAAGCTACTACAGCTTCATAATATGCTCTCTTCTTTTCAGTACTAGTCTTGTATCATCTATTTCAGCTACGATACGTGATTGACGCAAGCGATAGACATATGCACTCACAGACTCCCCCTTGGATATTGCTGTAGTCAATCTCATAGCTTTTTATCTCTCTGCGAGTCTTCACGAAGTGTTGACATTTTCAGCACCACAGACTCTCCCTTTTCTCTAACAGCTCTATCTGCTCCCCCTTTCGTTCAGCTCAGGCTCCCCATTGCTTTAAGCTTCCGTGCTTTCAGCTACTAGGATCGACACCTGACTCTACAAGCTCCTCCAGGAAAGTTACCTGGCTCTTTTGCAAGCTCCCCCTTGCTATGAGCTCGTCTTCAAACTCCCCCTTAAGCTCAGCTATCGGGATCGTAGTCTGGCAAAACATCTGCAAATTCTCAAATAATTTGTAAGATATTTGACAATATAAATTTCAAAATTGAAAAACTCGCTCTAAAACATTTAACAATGATAAGCTGGAGCATTTCAAATTTGTGACAGCACAGAACATCGTTTGTTCACAGAAATCTATGACCTGGCTCAAAATTTTCTAAGATCGAGAACCTGGCTCACATTTAATAATTTTAAACTATCTAATATCTCTCAAGAACGATTGCCTGGCCCTTAATCACAGATGTATTTGACAAAATTAGTTCAAACTCGTAACTTGACACTAAGAATTAAATATGACAATTTTAGAATTCAAAACTCCACAATTATCATCCAAGTCCAATTTAATGACCTTGGAGATTTTCACAAGCTGTTTTGATTTTTCAATTAAAACTTCAAGTTTCAAATTAATGAACTTGTTTTATTTTCAGAAACATGTTCAGCATACTTAGACTTTGAAACTCAGCTCTCGGACATCGGTTGTCGAAAATAAAGCAGAAATAGAATCTTTTTGTATTTTTTAACGTTTATGCTAAAACACACTGAAAATCTTTTTGTAAGTTTTCTTTAAACATAAAGCAGTAAACAAATATTTACTGACAATATTTTTGTTTGAGTTCTTGTCAGAGGATCATATCAGTTTATGATAAATCACTAGCACCGTTGAGCTATAAACACTTTAAGTTTTAAACGATTCACTTAGATTGTCAGTATATTGATCCACTTAAATTTTCACACAAAGTTCAACTGATTCGAGATACGATATTTAGTGTTTTAAGCACTTAACTTATTCACGTGTCCCACCTCAGAATGTACTCCCGTATCAAAATTGCCTAGATTCAGTCTTACATGTGAATATACTATAATGATATTTGTACTCTGGGTTAATGTGAGGCCTTGAGAGCTCAGGTATGAACTACCGTTCAGTCAAAGAGATGAAGGCTCGACTTTAGGTGTGTCTCACTTAGGGATCTTCTTTACAACTGCACTTGAATTACATCTTTCGATATTTTTCAATTTTTATGCAGAGGGAAAGCTTTTATTAAAGCGCATAAAGTATTATACGAGGTCTAGGCCATTGCTGACACAAAATCAGAAGACCAGGTATAATACCCCAGATATCAAACAGTATAAAGACCTAGTATCTCAGAATCAGACAATCTCTCAAACAAGATTTCGGGGGTTACCCATATATCTGAGAGATGTTCCCCACGAGATAAGTAAGTTATTGATATTTAGGTTTATATCCCGAATACAATCTACTAAATGTGTAAAAACCTACTGGCATATCGTTAGTGAGACCGTTTATCACATTTTACTTTCCATTTCTTTAGCATACTGTGATTGTCTACTGATGTATTATCATTTTCTCTCTTTTTTTTTTTTCACAAAACTCATGTTTAAATTTTTTATGTTTTTGGCTTTTTCAAATTTTCAAATGTTTTTCTATTTTCTGAAATTTTTACTCCCCCTAAAATTCAAAACATTTAAAGAAAATTTGATAACCAATGTAGATAGCTTCGTCTCGTCATCCATTTTCTGCTTCACATTTTCGTCATCGGATTGTCAAATTTTATACCCCCATGATTTACAACACATTGATTTTTAACAATGTTAAAACCATTTTCAATTGTGAAATAATCATGTTTGTTCAGCCGTGAGGGTTTCGGCATATTCACTCAACATATTTTTGAAAATTTTTGATTTTTACAAAATTTAAAAACACAAACAAATTTTTTTCATTTTCTCAATTTTTTTAACAAAATAAAAACATAGTTTTGGTTTTTAAATTTTTCGATTTTTAGGATTTTTAATATGGTTTATTTATGTACAGAAACAAACAAACTCCCTGTTTTCAGTTGCAGGGATCCTCTTCCTCCGGTGCCAGACTGCTCGCTCCATTATCTAGACAATTAACTTCTATCTGGAGTACCTGCACATTTAATCAATTCAATCATTTGAATAAAGCAACCCAGGCCTGTTTGACTTGGGTATTGTGACACAATGAAAATCATTCAATTTTGGAAAATCTTTATCATTTTTCACAAATACATTTTCATTCCGATTATCACTCACAGAAGTCTGTTTCTTTGCCACCCAAATTTGACCTTTTGAATTCTTTCGTTGATAAAATCGTGAATCAATTTTTGGTTTCCAGATTTGTTTTTGTTCAAACTTGGATATTTTTGGCTTCCAAGTTTGTTTTGATTTTGAAAAATCAATCTTTCGTTTCCAAATCTGTTTAGATTTAACTCTGGGTGTCTTTGGTTTCGGTTTCCAAATTTGTTGCGATTCAAACTTGGTTGACTTCTGTTTAACAGCCCCATTTTGCTGTTTCTTTTGTTCAACACCAACAGGTTTCAGATTCGGACATTTGCGACCAATATGTTTAGTTTGATTACATTTAAAACATGTTCTTTTTGAAACATCTTTGACCTGTTGTTGTTGTTGTTTCTTTTGAGCATAGAACTCTTCATTAGACTGTTGTCTAAATTGGAGTTTCTCTTCCTCTGAACTTATTCCATGAATAAAGTTCATCTTTTTCTGAAAATTTTGCTTTTCAAACCTTTTCTGGTTTTGTTTCTTTTTATAACCCAACGCAGCCTTTATGTTTTTCTTTTTGTAACCAGATTTGTTATAAAAAGTTTTATTGCTCGCTTTTCTGGCAAATTTGTCAATTTCAGACTTTTCAATTTCTACCAATTTGAAAACCTTGTCAATCTTTTTCGAAATCACATTCTGAATCGGGACTTCAATATCTGAGAATAATTTGTCCGATCCAATCATGGTATAAGCCAATCCTATCGGATCATCATTCGCATCTTTCTCAGATTTTGAATTTTTAAGATAACTTTCATGAAAACTTCCCTCATTTTCATCCTGTGACTCAGACTTATCTGTTTTGGTAGAATCATCTTGCAAAACACTTTCAACGACTTTACCTACCACATCTGAATCACCAGTATCATCAGATTTGGAATAGGTTACGTTTATATTATCTGGCAATTGATCAACAATGTTGAAAGCTTTTTCCACCTTCTCATCATCATAAAATGTGAACTTTTTCTCAAACGGTGGTGGAACCTGATAATATTCTGAGCCAATTCCTTTTTTGTTTTTCTTAGAATCTTTATCATCCGGTTTTAAATTGAAAATACGTTCAAGAACATATGATGAAGCGTGATAACTATGCAATTTGTTATTATCTTGTTCTAAGTCAGCCAATTTACGTTTAAGCTCAGCAACTTCTTCAATATAAGAATTTACAACTTGTTGTTTTATTTCATACTGTCGCTTAAGCGTTTCTGATGTTTCTGAACAATATTTTAATCTAGATTGAACAAGTTTCATTTGACTTTTCACTGCTTCATATGACTCTTTTGAAATGTGATATGCAAGTTTTATTGAATCATACTCTGTTTTCATTTCTTGAATAACATTTTCTTTTTGTAATAACTCTTCAGTCATTGCTGAACACTTTTCTTTCAAAATCTCATTTTCTTTTTCTAAAACTTTACACTTTTGTGTCAGTTTTTCATCATTATCTTTTAAAATCTTTTCATTTTCAACATTTCTTTACATTTATCTTTGAAAACTTTTTCATTTTAGAAAATTCTATATCTCTTGTTCTGAATTTTTCATTTTTTTCAGTACAAGCACTGCACGTTTCCATGCATTTCTTGCACTGTTCAACAGTTTTATTTAAAACTCTAGAAGACTCAGTTTGAAAAATTACCTCAGTAGTTGGCACCTCGGCTTTTTCTGCCGTCTGCTTCTGATTAGCTTCATTCTCCTGCTGTTCCTCAGTAACAACTTCACCTGCATCAGCTACACCAACCGACCTTTCCAACTTCTCATCAGCTTTCTCCCGTTTCTCTTCATCAACTTCTTCTTTCTTATTCAAACTCTCTTCATCCTGTTGTTTTTCAGTAACAGCTTCTTCTGCTGGTTTCTGATCTACCTCACCAGCTGCTTCTTCTTCTTTCTTCACCTCTTCAACTTCTTCTTTTGCAACCTTCTTCAATTCATCTACCAAATTTTCAACATTCTTCTTCATTCTTTCTTCATCTCTCTTCTGCAAGCTAGTTGTCATCACTCCCCTGATGATCTTATCCAACTTCATCAGATAATCTTTATCTTTTTCTATATTTGAATAAAATTCGCCTGACATAGGAATAACAACAAGCACATCATTATACACCACCTCGCGTTTATGAACAACCGGATCTCCCTTGCGATTGATATAACACTCTTTTTTCTTATCCCATCTTTTATAACCTCGAGCTTATTCGTACTCTTTTTGCATTTCTTCTATTCTGCAATCTGCAAAAAATCTTTCTCTGGGCGTTTTCTCTTGCAGAATTTCTTCTTTTGTTCTCTCTTTCACCTCAGCAACCAGTGCACTCTCTTTTACTTCAGCAATCAATGCACTTCCATCATCGTCTATATAATCACCCCAGTTGAACCCTTCGTCATCATGAATGATCCCGTGTTTGGCATGATCATTAACTAACACTAAAGCTTGTGATTTCTCTTTTGAAGAACTTCCAACAATTCTCTTTAGACTTTCTTCGGATGTATGCTCACCGGTTTTATGATAATTTACCTTTTTGTAGTAGTCATCACGGAATGGATTACCATGATCAGCTACTTCTCGGTTAACACACTCCCTTTTGAAATGACCCTTCTGTTTACACCTGAAACATGTCACTTTTGACTTGCCAAACCTGAGCTTTGTGCTTAACAACCCTCCAAGTTCCTGTCTTCCTGTTATCTCCATGAAACGTTGTGTTCTACGAATACCACTAGCCAAACACCATCTAATATCAATAAGTTCCATCTCCTCTGGATCTATCTGGTCATAATCTTCCTTTGTCAACTTGGGATTTCCTATTCTCCCTACTACCAGACTCTCGTACGATTCCAGAATCGATGCTAGAAAACTCATTTGTTGTTTAGCCGCATTGATGCTCATTGTTGGAGAATTTTTGAATTTTAGAGCAATGTTGTAGAGAATCTCATCGGGTTCTTCTGAGTTTGATGTTGTTGAAGATGAATGATAACCTGGATTGTAACTTGATGAGCTTTTCTGTGACTCTTTCGACTTTTCAACACTGAAAGCAGTACCAATCTTTGGTGATTCATTGGTTGACGGTAAGCTTCCCTTGTAGTAAAGACCCACGTTTTGCTGATAGGTAGAGTTGCTCATTTTGTTCTGTTTTTGCAACTCGAGCTCATGACTCTCAATCTTTTCTATCAGTGTATCCAAAGTAATCTCATCAAACAACACATCATTTTTCAGAATAAAAACAAATGTTTACGAATGATCTGCACGTGGTAAGGCCTCGATAACTTTATCAATAATTTCTTCTCTAGTTTTAGCTATCCCAAACCTGTCAAGTTCAATTTTTAAATGGCAAAATCTTTCAATCATTTGCCTCACAGTTTCACCTTTTATACTATCAAACAAATCAAATTCCTTTTTAAGCAATGAAATTTTGTTCTTTTTAATTTGCTTTCGTCCCTCAGCTTTCACTCTTAACGCTTCCCAGACAGACTTTAAAGAACTGTCATGATTCAGTACAGCAAAAATATCATCCCTTATCGACTGTTGAATTAATGCAATCATTTTTTGTTCATAAGAAAATTTTATTTTGTCTTCATCTTCTAAGCTTGCAAGTGGAATTTCTTCACCTTTATCATTTTTGGCCAATGATATCCAAATTCCAAACAGAACCAATTCTCATGAACAAAAGCTTTTGCCCAGTTAAGAAACCTTTTTTTCCACCAAGTGTAGTCTTCAATGTTATCAAGCTTTGGTGGTTTAGAATGAGTTCCTTAAAAGTTTTCATGTTTTATATTATCATTTATAGCTTTAGAGATACTTTTCGGTGCAACAGTTTGTGTCTCACTTAACTCGGAAGTGTATACTTTGTAAAATGTGTTGTAGAATTCTTCAGCCATGATCACCTGCAAATACACAATCAAACACTTGATTAAATCTGAAAATTAAACAATACAAACAATCCGAGTTCGTACGAAGCTATAAAGGTGGGTTCGTACGAAGGTGCGTTCGTACGAAGCTATGAAATGAATCAGATCATACAATATTGTGAGTTCGTACGAAGCTATGGTGTGGCTTCGTACGAAGCTACGCTGCGAAGAACAAGATCACGTTTTTCATATTTTTCACTGATTTGATCACAAATTTGTTTGAATTTTGATCTGAAATTTTGTAGGATTGTTTAAAAATGATTTTCGCACAACATACTAAAAATTCGACCAATTTTAACCGTGGAAACTTCGTAGATCTGAGTTTTAAGTTTCAAAAGAAATCTAGAAGAAGTGTAGAAGAAGATAGGAGTAGAAAATGATGATTTTGGCTCTGAATCTGATGTAGAAACTTGAATCTTCGTGTCTCTGATCCTTGCAAACAATCACCCGCTCTGATACCACTTGTGAATTCGAACCCTGGATCGAATCTTCAACCGTTGAATGCGTACAAACACGTGATATGTACGAAATCCAATCACGTGTGTGGATGAGAACACAAAGATGTAATTATAACTTGTTTTCTATTGATATTTGACAATAGCAAATCCGTGAAAACAAACGGGCAGAGCTTCGCCTCAAGAAAGCCCCAAAATATTACAAATGAACAAGACATCATTACTATATATAGACTGTAACACCTCGTAAAATCACGTCCAATGATGTATTGACACGTGTAATAAACCCTAATGAAGTCAGACATTGAATTCAAGGGACTAATTTTTCGAAAAATCGAAAACCTTGATTATGAAAGGACTGGAAGTGTTTGTATACTTAAAATAAGTTTCTAAATAACCTTTTAGGGTTTTATATTCACAAACGAGCCACTTGTTGATCAAGTGTAGCCGTGTGCGTAATTAATTGAAAGTTTGCACAATAAAGGGTTAAATGCGTCAACATGTTAATTCTTACCTCTGAGTGACCTTTTAACAAACCGAGAGCCTCATGATGTTTGATTATACTCTCGGGATTGCCAAGCATTGGCCACCCAAGGCTTTTATGCCCAAAAGTGAAGTTACGCGCAACTTTGCAAGTATAAGGGACTAAAAGTGTCAATATGTTTAATTATACCTCTGAATGACCTTTTATCGAGCCCGAAGCATTATCATGTTTAATAATACTTTCAAGAATTCCTAATATGGTTTAGATACGGCTTCAATGCAATTAAATGATGAGATGTGCAAGTTTGCGCAATGGAGGGACCTAAAGCGTCAAACTGCAAAAGTATGTCGATTCGTATGTTATCGGACCTTCCAGAATATGACCATGAGTTATACATACCCTAATTATCCTTTTCGTAGCTTAGATATAGGCTTAGAGGTGTTTTGTGCGCAAAAATAAACTTTTAAGTCATGCAGGGACTAAAAGTGTCAAAAAGCGCACAAGTTTGCGTTTACGCGCATATCTTACATTCTGAATATCCCCGGACACCCAAAAATTTATGTAAGCACTAAAATATGTTATTTTAGTGTTTGGCTTGATAAAATTCCATTCGTCGTGTCATTTGGATCGTTTTTCGCGTCCGTCCGTGTTTCATCGTAATTAGCCGAACAACGTGACCGTACGACCAAAAGAACCGACATCCGGCATGTTTTTGAGCATGTTTCATGTTCTCTATGCTTAGGCATCATTGTAGAGCCTTAAAAATGGTTTAACGGGCCTTAGATGTGTCAGAAATGACGTTTGGAGATGCAGGGGCCAAAACTGTCAACAAATGAAAGTTGCATGTGCTGATCAGGTCCTTACGGACCGTAAGGCTGGACCCTTACGGTCCGTAAGCCATGCCCAGATGCGAAAAATCGTTCAGTTGGCTGTTCAGCCCATGTAGCGACTTATATGGCCCTTTATCACTTCCAAGAGCTGCCTAAACAAATTCTTAGGCCTTAGGGACACTTGTTAATCATCAGGGATCATGTATAGCCTTAGTTGTCATCATCATAATGGATCAAGAACACTATAAAAGGTCCTTCATGTTGCAACTTTGTGATCATTCATTCCATCTGCATTCTTGGAGACTTCTGGAGTTCCAAAGCAGACCCAAGTCATCCCTAATCGTGCATTAGACTTTGGTAAGTGTCCTTGACCTTCCTTAATTGAGTTTTACTTAGTTATTAGCTTAAAAGTCAAACCGTCATAATTAACGTTTGACTTAGCGATTAATCATTAATGGTCCAGTGATTAGTCGAATTGAAGGTAGTTATAAGTTGGTAATTATGTGGGCAATAAACCCTTAAAAGGGCACCCTCAGATTCCCACTCTAACTAGATCAAATGTCGGGTCAAAGTTGTTTAGAAAAAATCAACAGAAGCTTAATTTGCAAATTAACATGTAATTAGCAATGTAGAAGGCATGTAACCTATTTTATCACTCATATAACTTGGTCATAAGTATAAGAACTGATCTAAGCTTGTTTGATCCGACAATTTTCTGTTTAGACCCGGTTCGGAACCGAAAGTCGCAAAACTTTGACTTTTGCTTTGACTTCAGTTCTGACCCGATTTAGATGGGTTTAGAAATGCCTTAAGACTTCCTTAGGACCAGGTTACATGTTGGTATAACCCTCTGTGCTTGGTTCATTGATTGCCCCATTCGTTTAATCGTTTCCGTTAATTGCTTAATGTTGACCATAATGCCCTTTTTACCATAAAACGAGAATTTTGGAAATATGAAAGGACAATAATCCTTATTACTGATTCATAAAGATGTACCTAATTTTTCACATCAGTTTGAGGTCTAGATTAGGAGTTATGCTCAATGGCGTAATTAGGACGCTTTTTAGTAATTAAACGGCGTCATTAGCATAAAGCCTATCTAAACCCAATTTTTGACACCAAACCTTTTACCCATTGATGTAATATAATATTTTGGGATTTTTGAATATTTTTAATTATTTTTAACCTGCTCATAACCTAAGGTTAGGGCCTTGATTCGGTAAATACCGATTACACCATTTTCGTGTATAAAATGAGTTTTACATAATATTTTGACACCAATCCAATTGCTACTGATTTTATATTATAAATGGAGTATTTTGAACTTAATAACCTGATCAGAAAACTCAGATTTCTGGTATAACCCGGAAATCGCTTAAAATGACTTTTTACGCGTATTAAACGCATAGTTTGGGTTTAAAACCATTTTGTCACATAAGACTTATCATCAACTGATATAACCTATTAAATTAAGTTGTTTTACTGATTTATTCAGACCCGAACCTCAAAATCATATTTAATCTCTTTTATAATCTTTAAAATGACCAAAATACCCCTACGGGGCTTATATTGAGATTAAACTCGTTTTGGGCATAATGGAAGATATCCTACTGATATCACAACATATTTAAGGCATATTAATTTAGGAAACCTGTTTAGGACCCTTATGGTTACCCGTTACGCTTCTTGCGCGTTCGGTTAGGTTTATGTAACTAGTTTGCATAAATTAGCCGAAACGGGTCAAACGTTATCATTTTTATCTCAAAATCCAGAATGTGTTTAGTGTACCCATATTATACAAGTCTCCAAACTTGTCGGGTCTAAATCACATTCTATTCCGGTCTTCGCTTAATCATGCGTTTTGAACCGTAAACCTTTCCTTAAAACTAACCAGCCTAAGTTACGACTTAAATAAGACCCGTTAGGAATCTAATAGGTTAATAAAACCTTCGTTCCAGATTGAGAGCCCCAGTAGAAGTACTTGTGCTTGCTGATTAGAATATACGGCTGAGTATAAATTGCATTTGCTAGCTCAGGTAAATACTCTTAACTTATTTTCCCTATACGGGCTTGGGATACGGTATTATAATAATACCGCTTGGTCGGGTATTGAATGTTTAATCGTATTGTGGTTGAATTATTGAGGTAACCCGCTTTAATCTGTATTGTTTGAAATAAAAGCCTTTTAGGGGTTAATGACCATGTCCCGGATATCCTTGACATCATTATATTATAAAATGGCCACGTCTTATGCACGGGGTGTAGGCATACACCTGACAGTGCATAAGGGAAACGGTATCTCACTCTCTTGTGGGCCTATACTTGTGGCGTGTCTGTTAATCTTGACTCGGTTTCTACATCGAGCCCTTAACGTACAACGAACATGTAAATCTGTATACAAGATTTTTATATAATTGTCCCAAGTTATAAAAGATATGTTGTGCCTTGTGCATTCAAATCAATTTTATTAAACCTTTTCAAATGAGTCGGTTAATTGTATTTACCAGTGTAAACTGACGTATTTTCCAAAAAGGTTAAGTGACAGGTACTGAACGTAATTGGCTGGAAGCTCAGGGCTTTAATAAGGAATCTTACAAGTTCTAGGCGTCTAAAGTCTGTTGAACAATGTTTATGTTTTAAGATCCGTCTGTGGATCCTTTACTTTCCGTTGTAATACTTTGATATTACTTTATATTCGGATTGTAATATATTTATCTTTTGCTTCCGCTGTGCATTTATATATTGTGTTGTTTGACTATGATGATATCAACTACGTCACGATACTCCCCACCGGGCCCACCGGTAAAACGTGGAAATATCGGGGTGTGACAGGTTGGTATCAGAGCCAACATTGAGTGAATTAAACACTAGTCTTTTGTGTTTAATCTCAGTGACACAGTAGCACATTCCTTGACCTTCTGAGTCTAGACTTAACATAAGAATACTCTCAACCCTAATCTGAAAACTATTGCTTCCGAATTTATATATTTTGAATATGTCTCCAATCAAGGAAGCCGAAATGGAAATTCTCCACATCCGGAGCCTCAAAGTGCCGAGCTTCGTACCGCGACTTGGATGGAACGTACATCCAAGGAGAAAACATTCAGAAATAAAGTGAAGAAGAAAACTCCTTTTTGCTGAAATTCGTTTCCTTAGTAGTCCTTATAAGGACATGCTTATCTTCAGTCCCTTCATGGACAACATCATTCCTTTCAAGTCCCATTTAGGGCAATTATATACTCCTTTTAAAATCATTTAAATATTTTATCTGAATTCCATTTTTATCATTTTTACGAAAATAATATATGAAATAAATCAAATTATTATCCCTTTTCATAATTGATCTACCAGTATATATATTGAAAGAATCTTAAAGTGTAAAACCTAGCTTGAATGTCATTAAAGACCTAGCTATGATGGTAAAACCTGTTTAAAAGAGATTCAGATTCTTGTTAACATCCGAAAACATGTTAACACTCCTGACAACAGTGATGCGATAAAATCACACTTGTCATCTTTATAATGGGAAATTCCAAACCCTTATCTAGCCTAGTGATTTAGAAATCATGGCTTAAATCATCAAATGAAGATGATTATATTATAAACATCCATTAGTGATGAAGTGCCTACGGGCCAAACTTGTTGTCCGATAAGACAACGTCAGCGGTGGTCTTTGACCCCCGTCTAAAGATGTTGGACTACGTTCAAGCATAATAGTTTGTATGATCAATGCGATCTTGACTAATATCATCAAATGAAGATGATCATATTATAAACATCCATAAGTGATGAAATGCATACGGGCCATACTTATTGTCCTAAGGGACAAAGGACAGTTGAAGTCTTTAACTCTCTGTCAAGAAAAGGTAATGAAATATGTTCAAACCTTAATGCCTCGATTCTCTGAAATCATGGCTTATAAATTTAAAACAGTCCTTGTGACTAGGCCTTTTGCGCCACTTTAATATCCTTAATGTTTTATAACTAGGATAAATTATAATGAAAATACTAATTAAATATAACTAACAAATTAACCAATATGGTTTATATTACCATGGCTGATGAATCGTCAAAAATGACGATTCCATAATAACCTCTGATTAAATCATTGTTAATATTTATGTAGCAATCAAGCTACATGGCTGGATCGGATGAGGTCAACAGCCACCCGAGGGAGAATGATGATGCTACCAGAGTTAATATAACTGGTGCAGAACTACAGGCATTAATAGATAATGTTGTTACACGAGCTCTCGACAGACAGTATGATGAATCAAGTGGTACACACTCTAAGACTCTATTTGTGGCTCGTAGTAAGCCCCTTTCTAAATCACATGAGTCAAAGGAAGACGATGTTCGTAACTCGTCAAATCAAAGGAGTGTTCCGTCTAGACATGTGGTGCTTCATCAAGAGACACCAGTTAAGACCTGCTCATATAAATATTTTGTCTCCTGCAAGCCCAGAGACTTTACAGGAGAAAAATGGGCCATCGATTGCATGACATGGCTCGATGAGATGGACACTGTTGTTGACATCAGTGGATGTGCAGAGCAAGACATTGTGAAGTTTGTTTCACAATCTTTTAAAGGAGAAGCTCTAGCATGGTGGAGATCACTGATCCAAGCTACGGGAAAGATCCCTTTGTACAACATGACTTGAGAACAGTTTGTTGCTCTTATCAAAGAAAATTACTGTCCTCAACATGAAGTTGAGAAAATTGAGACTGAATTCTTGATATTAGTCATGGAGAACTTGGATTGTCAAGCATACCTTACAAGTTTCAATACCATGTCTCGATTGGTTCCTTACTTAATCACGTCGGAGCCAAAGCGTATAGCTCACTTTATTGGGGGTCTAGCCCCAGAAATAAAGGCAAGTGTGAAAGCATCGAGACCTACTACATTCATGTCAGTGGCATATCTGTCGCTATCTCTTACACTCGATGTAGTTAGAAACAAGGCTGCCAAAGCCTCTGAAGATGGAAAGCGTAAAAGGGAGGATGAGAATTCTCATCGCTCCGATAGTAAGAGGAACTATGAGGATAAGAAGAGTTCCGGGTTTAAGAAAGACAGCCAGCAGTCGGGTGGGAAGACCAGGTGCGAAACCTGTCGGAAATACCACCTCGGGAAATGCAGATTTGAATCTCAGCCTCTACCTTGTGGGATTTGCAAGTCTAAGGAACATAAAACCTTGGATTGCAAGAAGTTGAAAGACGCAACCTGTTATGGTTGCAACGAGAAGGGGCATATCAAGACCAACTGCCATAGGAATCAGAAGAAGCCCGAAGAGGCCAAGAGAACAAACGCATGAGTCTTTCAGATGAACGCCCAGGAGATGGTGCAGAATGATAACTATATAGCAGGTACCTTTCCTTATCAAGCAGTTATGCAGAAATTTATTTTATGCTGGCATATATGATTCTATAATGAACGATAAATGTTGAGAACTGTTGTCTCCGCCTGTTTAGGACTCCGGTCATTTAATGCGAGGTAGAAATTGGCTGATGACACTTTGGAAAATGCTCCAACAAATCTTAGATTGATATTTTATATCTATTAGGAATCACTCTTTTCTGATATCCTTATGGCAAGCTTTCAAGCTATCCAAATTCATCACTATAATAAAGACAGATGTGACATTTTGATCCCCTGTAAAAAAGATGATGGATTAGGACCAAACCTTAAATGCCATTAATGGTCTTTTGTGACCTAGGCTAAGTATGATTGATACATATTAAATAACGTTCATTAAGAATGTTAATGCTATATTGGCCTGTATGGTTTAATGAAACCATGGTTAGTATATAAGGCCATGAGGATGATGAATAGCAGTTGTCGGATCGCAACCAAGAAATTGATTCATTTAGTAATAGGAACCAAATCTTGAGTATGACAAACTCGGATAAGACATCAGTCAATCACGCCATTGATGATGCGACGCATGCTAATGATACTACAATTGTAAACCTTAGAAAGTCCAAGGATGTTCTTCAAACTATGATAAGACGCAGCTGTTGGAAAAGCTGTGAAGGAGATCGTGAAAAAGTTCAAAGAGCCGAATGCTACTTGCTCCAAATCCTTCATAAACTATATGTATAGCAAACTTTTAAAATATTTCATAAGAACCATAGTTATTAAGTGAAGGGTAAAACTTACAGGCGAAATCATAAGAACCATTTATTCTGTTCCTGTCAGAAGCCTTCAGGCATAGAATTTTAGAGGTATCCTCTCTCTGGAGGAAGTGCATCCGCATACATAGTTGATATCTCTTTGATCTCTATCGATTGCGAATACCAGACGGTATGATAAAAGCGTCATATGAGGATTGGTGTATCTTAATATGTTCCATAGATTGCTTCCATGCCTGATCAGTATGGAGGTTTAATGCATGGGACCACAAAGATATTCCGATGGTCATATGGTATAAAAGTCAACTAATGGTATTCAAAGAAGATATCCAGAATGGAATTGTCCAAGTAAAGGTCTTCGATCAAGGAATTCGTGGACTCGTAACGTAAATGTGTCACTTATTTGGCACAAGCAATGATGGATGAACTGGAGCCTGAGATATGGAAATTCTCTGTAACCTCCTTATATCTTGATTATCTTCTCCTAAGACTACCTTGTTTACCTCCCGAGAGGCAAGTAGAGTTAAGATTTATATCCCATTTAGGGCTACATTATTATGAAATCTCCAAGACAGCTAGTACCATTATTGGAAGAATCGAAAACCCTGATTAAGTAAGTTTTAGGATATAGATTCATAAAGCCTAACTCAACATTCTGAGAATTCGGTATAGTTAATTATGAAAGACGGTTCATTTTGCGTATGCATTAATTACCGCAACCCTATGTAGGCAACAATTAAGAATTTGCCATCAGCTGCCCAGGATCGTCGATTTGTTCGACTAACGACAAGGATTAGCTATTCCTTAAGATTAGTTTCAAGCAGTGGTTGGATTAACCATCTCACCTTAAAATAAGCTTTTCAATAATAGTTGTTATATAAGTATCAAGGCTGCTCCTTTGGAGACCTTGTATAGATGACATGTTAAACATCTAGTGTTAGACAGAAAATTAATAAGTCCAATTATCATGATCTGGAAGTTGCCTTGGAAAAAACAAATAAGATCATTCAAATTCATAATCTTCTGTAAGATGCCAGTATTCGGCAGAAAATCAAGGATTAATGAAAATAGCAAACCTCCTAAATTCTTGTTAAGGAATAAGGTTCAACAAAAGATATCATCCAGGAAGGGTGTGCCAAATTTGTTAAATTATCAGGCTAGCTAAGCTCTGAATATATAGAATCATTCGAAGGAAATCGAATGTATCAAGATCAAGTAGCTTTTAAGCTAAGACCTATTTAAGGAGCTTGGCGGAGCTCGCAATACATTGCACACCAGTGACTGAAGGATGTGTTTCCGCCAATAAGTCAAGAAGCACTATCACATAATGATATGCAGATTTATGATATAATGAGCAACCTATGTCGATTGAGGATCGACAGGTGAAGAAGCGCCAAAAGGATACATGTACCCATTATAAAGGTCAACTTGGGAGCTTGGAACCAGATATGCTATAGAGGTTAAGTCCATTATGCGACAAAAAAAAAGTACTTCCAACATCTTAGCAAATCTCGAGGTTGAGATTTCTTTTAAGGGGGTGATGATGTAACACCTCGTAAAATCACGTCCAATGATGTATTGACACGTGTAATAAACCCTAATGAAGTCAGACATTGAATTCAAGGGACTAATTTTTCGAAAAATCGAAAACCTTGATTATGAAAGGACTGGAAGTGTTTGTATACTTAAAATAAGTTTCTAAATAACCTTTTACGGTTTTATATTCACAAACGAGCCACTTGTTGATCAAGTGTAGCCGTGTGCGTAATTAATTGAAAGTTTGCACAATAAAGGGTTAAAAGCGTCAACATGTTAATTCTTACCTCTGAGTGACCTTTTAACAAACCGAGAGCCTCATGATGTTTGATTATACTCTCGGGATTGCCAAGCATTGGCCACCCAAGGCTTTTATGCCCAAAAGTGAAGTTACGCGCAACTTTGCAAGTATAAGGGACTAAAAGTGTCAATATGTTTAATTATACCTCTGAATGACCTTTTATCGAGCCCGAAGCATTATCATGTTTAATAATACATTCAAGAATGCCTAATATGGTTTAGATACGGCTTCAATGCTATTAAATGATGAGATGTGCAAGTTTGCGCAATGGAGGGACCTAAAGCGTCAAACTGCAAAAGTATGTCGATTCGTATGTTATCGGACCTTCCAGAATATGACCATGAGTTATACATACCCTAATTATCCTTTTCGTAGCTTAGATATAGGCTTAGAGGTGTTTTGTGCGCAAAAATAAACTTTTAAGTCATGCAGGGACTAAAAGTGTCAAAAAGCGCACAAGTTTGCGTTTACGCGCATATCTTACATTCTGAATATCCCCGGACACCCAAAAATTTATGTAAGCACTAAAATATGTTATTTTAGTGTTTGGCTTGATAAAATTCCATTCATCGTGTCGTTTGGATCGTTTTTCGCGTCTGTCCGTGTTTCGTCGTAATTAGCCGAACAACATGACCGTACGACCAAACGAACCGACATCCGGCATGTTTTTGAGCATGTTTCATGTTCTCTATGCTTAGGCATCATTGTAGAGCCTTAAAAATGGTTTAACGGGCCTTAGATGTGTCAGAAATGACGTTTGGAGATGCAGGGGCCAAAACTGTCAACAAATGAAAGTTGCATGTACTGATCAGGTCCTTACGGACCGTAAGGCTGGACCCTTACGGTCCGTAAGCCATGCCCAGATGCGAAAAATCATTCAGTTGGCTGTTCAGCCCATGTAGCGACTTATATGGCCCTTTATCACTTCCAATAGCTGCCTAAACAAATTCTTAGGCCTTAGGGACACTTGTTAATCATCAGGGATCATGTATAGCCTTAGTTGTCATCATCATAATGGATCAAGAACACTATAAAAGGTCCTTCATGTTGCAACTTTGTGATCATTCATTCCATCTGCATTCTTGGAGACTTCTGGAGTTCCAAAGCAGACCCAAGTCATCCCTAATCGTGCATTAGACTTTGGTAAGTGTCCTTTTTTTGGGTAAAGGGTTACCCCGGTGAATATTATAAATAACCAAATAAGAACAAAGGCATGCCAGAGCGGACATACCTACTAGACTTGACAAACCAAGCCTAGGAAATCCACAAAAAAAAACCAGACGCACTACCAAGACATAAAAGCCACACAAAAACGGCCCAACACACAACCCTACCACAAAACAAAAAAACTAACAAAAAACCCTATCTCTAGCCCGGGTCAATGTCTTCATTACTAGGAAGGATCTTCCACGTCTTAAGAAGCTTCTCGTTACTGGCGTTACCTCTGAACTTGAAGCCCAACAACCGCAATCTGACTGTATTTCTTATCCTCTCAGTGACCGACTCCACATTCGGCTTTGTATTAGAAAATAAACAATTGTTCCGTTCTTGCCATAAGTAATAAGTAGACGCCGCTATGACCAACTTGCAAACAATATCCTCCGTCTTCTTTGAGCTTGCGTTATGCTCCAACCAACCCATAATAGAATGCCATGAGTCGTCAACACTACCCATGTTCACCATAGTCTTTACATTATGCCAAACTTGAGATGCAAACGAACACTGGAAAAACAAATGGTCGCTAGAATCACGATCATACCTACATAAAGGACAATACATAAGCCTTAGATTAGTTTCACTCCCCGCCTCCCAAATGGCTAACCGGTCTTGCGTCTTAAGCTTGTTCTTGATTACCAACCATAGATGAAATGAATGTCTTGGAATACATTGACTAAACCAAACCCCATTAACCCAATTAACCGGATGTTCACGATTTCGGGTATTATGCCAAACTTTCATTGATCCGAACGGACGCGCATTGCCATCCAAATCTTTCCAAATTGTCATGTCCTCTATATTCTATATCAACTGAGGGACAGTTAACCCGATTAAAACCGGATAAATATCATACCATGCCCGTGGCCACTTCCACTGACCATTATCATCGACGAGATCCGCACTTTGGTAAGTGTCCTTGACCTTCCTTAATTGAGTTTTACTTAGTTATTAGCTTAAAAGTCAAACCGTCGTAATTAACGTTTGACTTAGCGATTAATCATTAATGGTCCAGTGATTAGTCGAATTGAAGGTAGTTATAAGTTGGTAATTATGTGGGCAATAAACCCTTAAAAGGGCACCCTCAGATTCCCACTCTAACTAGATCAAATGTCGGGTCAAAGTTGTTTAGAAAAAGTCAACAGAAGCTTAATTTGCAAATTAACATGTAATTAGCAATGTAGAAGGCATGTAACCTATTTTATCACTCATATAACTTGGTCATAAGTATAAGAACTGATCTAAGCTTGTTTGATCCGACAATTTTCTGTTTAGACCCGGTTCGGAACCGAAAGTCGCAAAACTTTGACTTTTGCTTTGACTTCAGTTCTGACCCGATTTAGATGGGTTTAGAAATGCCTTAAGACTTCCTTAGGACCAGCTTACATGTTGGTATAACCCTCTGTGCTTGGTTCGTTGATTGCCCCATTCGTTTACGCGTTTCCGTTAATTACTTAATGTTGACCATAATGCCCTTTTGACCATAAAACGAGAATTTTGGAAATGTGAAAGGACAATAATCCTTATTACTGATTTATAAAGATGTCCCTAAATTTTCACATCAGTTTGAGGTCTAGATTAGGAGTTATGCTCAATGGCGTAATTAGGACGCTTTTTAGTAATTAAACGACGTCATTAGCATAAAGCCTATCTAAACCCAATTTTTGACACCAAACCTTTTACCCACTGATGTAATATAATATTTTGGGATTTTTGAAGATTTTTAATTATTTTTAACCTGCTCATAAAATGAGCAGGTTAAAACCGATTATACCCTTTTCGTGTATAAAATGAGTTTTACATAATATTTTGACACCAATCCAATTGCTACTGATTTTATATAATAAATGGAGTATTTTGAACTTAATAACTTGATCAGAAAACTCAGATTTCCGGTATAACCCGGAAATCACTTAAAATGACTTTTTACGCGTATTAAACGCATAGTTTGGGTTTAAAACCATTTTGTCACATAAGACTTATCATCAACTGATATAACCTATTAAATTAAGTTGTTTTACTGATTTATTCAGACCCGAACCTCAAAATCATATTTAATCTCTTTTATAATCTTTAAAATGACCAAAATACCCCTACGAGGCTTATATTGAGATTAAACTCGTTTTGGGCATAATGGAAGATATCCTACTGATATCACAACATATTTAAGGCATGTTAACTTAGGAAACCTGTTTAGGACCCTTATGGTTACCCGTTACGCTTCTTGCGCGTTCGGTTAGGTTTATGTAACTAGTTTGCATAAATTAGCCGAAACGGGTCAAACGTTATCATTTTTATCTCAAAATCCAGAATGTGTTTAGTGTACCCATATTATACAAGTCTCCAAACTTGTCGGGTCTAAATCACATTCTATTCCGGTCTTCGCTTAATCATGCGTTTTGAACCGTAAACCTTTCCTTAAAACTAACCAGTCTAAGTTACGACTTAAATAAGACCCGTTAGGAATCTAATAGGTTAATAAAACCTTCGTTCCAGATTGAGAGCCCCAGTAGAAGTACTTGTGCTTGCTGATTAGAATATACGGCTGAGTATAAATTGCATTTGCTAGCTTAGGTAAATACTCTTAACTTATTTTCCCTATACGGGCTTGGGATACGGTATTATAATAATACCGCTTGGTCAGGTATTGAATGTTTAATCGTATTGTGGTTGAATTATTGAGGTAACCCGCTTTAATCTGTATTGTTTGAAATAAAAGCCTTTAGGGGTTAATGACCATGTCCCGGATATCCTTGACATCATTATATTATAAAATGGCCACGTCTTATGCACGGGGTGTAGGCATACACCTGACAGTGCATAAGGGAAACAATATCTCACTCTCTTGTGGGCCTATACTTGTGGCGTGTCTGTTAATCTTGACTCGGTTTCTACATCGAGCCCTGAACGTACAACGAACATGTAAATCTGTATACAAGATTTTTATATAATTGTCCCAAGTTATAAAAGATATGTTGTGCCTTGTGCATTCAAATCAATTTTATTAAACCTTTTCAAATGAGTCGGTTAATTGTATTTACCAGTGTAAACTGACGTATTTTCCAAAAAGGTTAAGTGACAGGTACTGAACGTAATTGGCTGGAAGCTCAGGGCGTTAATAAGGAATCTTGCAAGTTCTAGGCGTCTAAAGTCTGTTGAACAATGTTTATGTTTTAAGATCCGTCTGTGGATCCTTTACTTTCCGTTGTAATACTTTGATATTACTTTATATTCGGATTGTAATATATTTATCTTTTGCTTCCGCTGTGCATTTATATATTGTGTTGTTTGACTATGATGATATCAACTACGTCACGATACTCCCCACCGGGCCCACCGGTAAAACGTGGAAATATCGGGGTGTGACATAGACATATGGCTTCATACGAAGCCTTGTATGGTGCCTTCGTATGAAGCTACTGCAGCTTCATAATATGCTCTCTTCTCTTCAGTACCAGTCTTGTATCATCTGTTTCAGCTACGATACGTGATTGACGCAAGCGATAGACATATGCACTCACACAACATATACAATTAAAACAACATAGACAAAAGACCATGGACTAAAACATACGATCAAAACGTAATTTTTTTTTCTGTATATAAGTATAGCAATATGGTACTCCTATTAAAGATAAAAAACACTCGTTATTATGGTGTATTTTTTTTTTGAAAAAGAAGTTACGTATAAAAACTTATTAGCGTTTAAAAAAGACGGGGGACTTGCATGTGCATTGCATGTGGGTTTTTGAATTTAAAAATGTTAAATTTACCTTTATACCCTTAATATAGAAAATTAATTATTTTAATGGTAAACACTATTTACAATTTTGCCGTTATAATATCAACCATTAGATTATATATCAAAGGGTGTAGATTCCTTCCTACACTTCTCACATAACAGACCCTTTTTATAATAACCTTATACTATATATATATATAGGAGAAGGATCCGTTAGGAACCACCCTTTATTGCGAGAACCAATGTGAACACAACCAAAAATACCTAAAAATAGCTAAAAAACACACAATTTTTTTTAAATATTTTTTATAAAAAAATCGCTGGATTTCGTTACCAAAAAAAAATTCAATTTTTTTTGTTACTAAAAGTAGCGATTTTAATGTAAAAAATATTAAAAAAAATTGTGTTTTTTTATTTTTTATTTTTTAGGTTTTTTGGAGTTTAGTTTTTAGCATTTTAGCTTGAGGGGGGGGGGGGGGGTTAGGTTTTTGGGGGTGGGGGAGGGGGGTTTAGGTTTTTGGGGGTGTGGGGGTTAGGTTTTTTTAGGTTTTTTGGGGGTTTAGTTTTTAGCATTTAGCTTGTGGGGGGGGGGGGGGGGTTAGTTTTTTTTTTTGGGTGGGAGTGGGGGGGTTTAGTTTTGGGGGGGGGGTGGGGGTTAGGTTTTTTTGGTTGTGTTCACATTGGTTCTCGCAATAAAGGTGGTTCTCGCATGAACCCTACCCTATATATATATATATATATATATATAGAGTTAATTACATAGTTAGTCCCTATGGTTTGCACAAAGTAACATATTTTGGTACTAATAGTTTAAAATCACATTCTAGGGTATTAACTTTTCATTTTATAACATTTGGAGGTATTAACGTTATTTGAAGGTTTAAAATCACATTTTATTAGTACCTAAGTATGTTATTTTGTGCAAACCATAGGGACTAACTATGTTAATACACTAGAAGTTAATACCTCCAAACGTTACAAAATAGAAGGTTAATACCCTAAAAGGTGA
The DNA here is from genome assembly GCA_030545235.1 of Helianthus tuberosus. NCBI lineage: Eukaryota > Viridiplantae > Streptophyta > Magnoliopsida > Asterales > Asteraceae > Helianthus > Helianthus tuberosus. The sequence continues at coordinate 53,229,655 of CM060403.1, read as the reverse complement.
TTTTAAACTATTAGTACTTAAGTATGTTATTTTGTGCAAACCACAGGGACTAACTATGTAATTAACTCTCTCTCTCTCTCTCTCTCTATATATATATATATATATATATATATATATATATATATATATATATAGGGTAGGGTTCATGCGAGAACCACCTTTATTGCGAGAACCGCGAGAACGAATGTGAACACAACGAAATAAACCCACTACACCTAACCCTAACCCCCTACCCCTCAACAAAAAACCTAACCCCCCAAGCTAAATGCTAAAAACTAAACCCCCAAAAAACCTAAAATAATCTAAAAAACACACAAGAATTTAAAAAAAAAAAAAATTTGGCTACTAAAAGTAGCGATTTTTACATAAAAATTATTAAATTTTTTTATGTGTTTTTAGTTATTTTTGGTTGTGTTCACATTGGTTCTCGCTGTTCTCGTAATAAAGGGTGGTTTCTAACGGATCCTTCTCCTATATATATATATATGAGAATGATCCACTAAAAAGTAGATTTTGCCTAAGTAGCCTAAGAAGAATTGTGATGATGCCATGTGACACTCCATATAAGTAGGAAGGAAGGGCATTTTGGTTCTTATAAAAAGGAGTGTGAAAATGACATGTGACATCCCTTTTGTTTTCTAAAAAATACAACAACAAAAATCCAGTACAAAATATCAAACACAAAAAATCCCGTAAAAAATATAGCACAAAAATGCACTACAAAAAAGTTACAAACGTTTAAAAAATAAGGGTGGAATATGCATGTGTCTTGCATGTGGAGAAAAAAAGTCAATAAATAGGAAATTATGAAATGATAATTAAAATAAATATAAATTTACTATTTTATATAAAAAATGAATTTAATACCGATGCGACTGTAATGTGACTTGTAATGATCAATTTTAACATAAATATTACTGAACTTACCACCCTACTTACATAATAAATTTACTATTTTAATGTAAAATATCCAGGGATAACAACCTTCCATATTAAGACACCGAACACACACAAAAATGTCATCTAAAGATTCAGAACAAATAAAGAACATTGCAATAAAGGAACTATTGTCAACTCGCACGTTGATAGAAATAAGCACCGACGTTACCTCTTCTCATTTGATTCTTGATGTGCAGGGGAAGATTCTTGCAGAAATCAAGAAAAATCAAGGGATGCGGGAGAGACTACTTGAAGAACCACCATCAAGCTTCAGCGACGCAGCATTGGATCACATAAAGGAACAGTCTCGAGCTGATGACTTAGCCTTCTCTTTCCTGAAAGATGCTCTAAACACATTGAAAGAGAAGATGGAGTTCAGCTCGGCTGAACGTGACAAAATCTTTGCTTCAAGTAACTAGATTTCTGTTTATCATTTTATGGTTTTAGTTGTGTTAAACAATAACAAATACTTTATATTTATGTTTTGTGTACATGTTTTGAAAAAATCTTATGCTTAATTATTATATAAATCGCTTGAATGAATTACACATGTTTGTAACAAAATACAAGATAACTCAAAATCGCATGTCATAAAATGAAAAACATAATAAAATCTCATGTTAAACTACTTATAAACTGATGCATATGAAATCGCATGTTTACACACTAAATCGCATGTTTGTATAATAAAAAATCATGTGTATTAAATCGCATGTTTCTCATGTAAAATTGCATGTACAATTAAAAAATTTAATCTTCCTCATCTGAAACCTCTTCCCAATCATCTTCTTCACTGCCATCATCACTCCCTCCACTGTAATCTTCGAACTCATCTTCCTCTTCATCGTCTTTGACTTCTTTGACTTTGTGCCTGGGATCTTTTTCAATCTGGACTCCCTTCATCTTCTTTTGTTGTTTGTCTTTCAACATCTCGCAAGTCCGAATATCATGACCTTTTTCATTGCATACACTACATGTCCTTGTCCTTTAGGATTGTCTCTGGTACGCAATGAGACAAGATACAGTCATTCTGTGACAATCCCAAGATACAATCATTCTGTGACAATGGCTTGAAGAATTTGTGTTTGATGCATGTTTAATTGTTTATAAATAGGGATGAAATCAGGAACTGTTTAGCACAGTTCACGTTCATCATTCAGCGGACAAGCATTGACCACACCAATTTCAAGGCAAAATCGGGCACTTAAAACCTCTCGTGCATTTACACTTACTATACAAATGGTCAACCTCTCGTGCATTTACCGGATTCTACATGATTGATGACGAAGGGACACTTCAATCGGTTGATGTTAGTGCAAAATTCATGAACGGTAGACTAGTAGGGATTGAAGCAAAATACGTGATGCGGACTCTAAAGGAATGGAACCTATTCATGCGGTTCATAGAGCACTATGCAGTTCAGGGATCGAAGATGTTGTAACGTGTATAGATTTTGTTGTGCGTTCGTAATTTCATGTTAACCTATATTAAGTCCCGAGTTCCTGACGAAGAGAATACAATATTAACTTGCTACATTCTGTTCGAAATTTTGATGATGCTTGTGTTAAAATAGTGTGTTTTCCTAGAACAATTATCGTAATTTTAGTATTGATAATCGACTGGTGATGTTCATCTAGATCTCAATGTGATACTGGCGTATGTGAAATTTCGTTCAATCTTCTTCATAGTTCATAATGCTTCTGTTTTTTTTGCTAGCTACTTATCAGATTTTTTATGATGTTTCTGTTAGAATCGTGTGTTTTCATAGAAAGATTATTGAAATTTTAATATCGGTAAATCAATTGGTGGTGTTTAACTAGGCTCAATGTGATACTGGACTGTGTTAGTTGCATAGTGGACTGTTAATGGCTTCAATTTCGTTCAATCATCTTCGTAATGCTTTGATTTAAAGTCTTCGTAATGCTTCGATTTAAAGTCTTCTTGAAAGTAGAAGAATTGGGGTTTGAACGGAATTTATGTTTTTATTATGAACAAAATTTATGTTTTTTGAACGAAATCTATTATGAATGAAATTTATGTTTTTTGAATGGAATTTGTGTTTTTATTAAGAGTATTATGGTTTTGTGTGTAATGTTTGACAAGAGTAACAAGTAGAAAAAATAGAGTGATACTACATAATCCGGGTAAATATGTAAATATTCATTAAATTGTTCAATAAGGGTAAAATAATCATAAATAAGAGTCATTTAAATGAAAAGGGGAAATATGTAATATATATGAGTTAGAGAGGGGAATATGTAATTTATTTTATGGTTTGGGGAAATACGTAATAAGAAGGGGGAAATATGTAAAAATCCCTTTATTAAAAAATCAAATTGAACGTTAAATAAAATATTATTGATAAAAAATTAAAAAACAAATAAGAATTATGAATTACTATTTATTACTAAAAATCAAATAAATAATAAATAAAATATTACTAAAAAATAAATAAAAAACAAATACTTAAAAAAATAAAACACTATTCATCACCATTTCAAATTCATATGTATAATATAATATAATATACACATCATAGCCATCCCCATCGTATTTCAACATTCCAATCTGATGGAGTATATTACAAATTTAGCTCCTCTTGTTTAGCCTAAATAATAATTTTAGTTCTAGTTTGACTTTTCCGGTCAATGTTGTTACATTTTCGACATACAACTTCCAAGTAACCGTTGTCGGGCAACCACACCTCCAAACTACAACCAACATATGGAGATCGCACGGTTTCCTGGTTTAGGTAATGGTGGTGTCACACCCGCAAAATCAGAGTTGGGCGTAACGACTAGTATCTTCATTGCACAGCAGAAGTATAACGTGCTAAGACTTCTAGATAGTTGAACGCCCGCTAAGTACTCGAATCACAATAGGTTCTCCTATTCCAACCGTGCCATAAATTGAATGTGTAACCTGAGAAAGAACATGCGAAAAATCAACATAAAGTTGGCGAGTTCATAGTTTGTTCGAAAAAGATTTGGAATAAATCATTTTGATAACCAGTTTAAATAATGTGGAGAAAAACGTAATAAAATCATTTTCCTCGGCATGTCATTTGAAAACTTTGTACTTTAAAAACTTGTTTAACCGTCAATGTCCGTGTATGACAAAGACAACATGCCCGCATGAGCCTATAACCAACCTCGTGCTATAGAGTGCCACGCCAAACCGTTTACTCAAGATGGTAGACTAGCAGGCGGTTATGGTTCCGATATGCAGCAAGGACTTCACTGTATAGTTTTAAGAACCCTATGGCTCTTACGGTTGAGTAGAGGATAATCCAGTCCTTATGTTTTTACGTAGGAAAATCCAGTCCCGATGTTCGTAAGTAGGACAACCCAGTCCCATTGTTTATATGCAGGACAAAGGAGTCCCGTTGTTCGTATGTAGGACAACCCAGTCCCATTGTTCGTATGAAGGACAACCCAGTCCCGTTGTTCGTATGCAGAACAACCCATTCTTATTCTTGTAACTAGGACAATCCTGTCACTAGTCATGAAACTCATGCATGTTTCTAAATACGCGTGTGTTTGTAAAACCTGGTATGTGACAACCCGTACATTCGAGGTTTGCGCCTTTACTTTCACACTTTAAACTACGGCGTTACGTATTACATTTACATATGATGCGTCGTGTTATTTCGATACGTTATACGATAAATCTTAACTTCATATATATAACATAAGATAAGTATCATTCTAAAACGAGTATAACATAACTCGATATGAGTTATCAATTAAAAACCCGAACATTTCTTTCTCTAACCCATAACCCAAACATCGAAACCCAACCCACCCCTTTTCCTTTTCTCTTGCAGCCCAAGGCAACCCAACCCGCCACCCACTACCTTACGGCCAAGAACAACCCAACACCACCTCGTTCCCTTATTTTTATATATTTTTTTACGATATGTGAATATAACTCAAAAACCCTAATTCAAAACTATCCTGCCTCCCTTCTCCTTGCTGCTGGTTGGCAAAAACAAAGGCACCAGGAGGGTTGTTCTTCAAATTGTATTCAAGTATAAGCCTTAGGTAACATCCTAAAACATGTTTATATTCAGATTATATACATATGAATATCGAAATTCTATGTGTATATGTGGCTGTGTTTATGGTTGATGATGAAATATGTGTTGATATAGTGGGTTGTATGCGAAAAATCTATTATCTATAATAAATGAAAGGTGATTCGGGCCACGTGTCATTAAATTAGGGCATCACTTTCCTCCGTCCCTTTTTTTCCCTTTTTCCTAAGCCCTAATATTCATTCTTCTCCTACACGCTTCTGGATATTCTCATAACTCTCATCTCGAATATTGAAAGTTGTCTGCTTTTGGATTTACTCTCGAGGTTTTGTTACTTTGGAGGATTCAATCGGTACGTGCATCACCATCTCAGATTTACCATCAAAACCTAAAATTGGAGATGGTTAATGGAGATTGAAATGGCGATTGTTGAACACCTGAAACCGTAAATCAAAGTGCTCTTCTGCTCTTCTGTCATTTCTTCTGCTCTTTTTCATCGCCGAATCGTCATCAGCTTCTTTCTTTAAGGTTAGGGTTTCTTCTGCTCTTCTGTCATTTCTTCTTGCTTCTGGTAATAATTAGGTCTCTATGTCAATTTTTCTACCTTTACTTTTGTTTTTGATGAATCTCTGTTCGTAGTGATGATGAAACTACCTTATTTTTGCATTAGTTATCTGCTTCATACATGCTTCAGTTATTATAATTAAATATAACATGCTTCGTTGTGTGTTTCTGTGATCAGGAATGAAGTTGTGGGCTTAGCAGCTAAATCACGCACTCGAAACAGGTTAACGTGCTTAACATTTTTGGTCTTGGCTTGATTGGTTTAAATTGTTTTATAGCAATTTGACTGTTGAATTAACATGGTTTCATTACCTGTTATTGTCTTTGTTTCGACATCAATTTTTCTGTTGAAGATGGAAATAATATCCATTTTGAAAGAGGCTATGATGATGAGTTTGAATGCGTCTGAGTTAATTCTAGCAAATGTGAGATTTTCCGCATCTTGGCGGGCAACCGGATGGTTATGTGATTCATCTCTGTTTTCACATGGCAACCAGTAAGTATGCAGCCATGGCGGATTTATCCTCTTTGCTCGATTGTTTACACATCTGAGCCTCATAATGGTTTTTTCCCAAATTTTAATTACTCATTGGTGAAAAACGAAGATTCAAGTTGATTTAATCCATAAACGATTTCAGATCTCGATTGATTCAGGTATAATCATTCTTTGATATAGTCTGATTTCAGATTCTATACTTTGTTTACCGTTTTTGTGGCTTTTTGTTAGCCCTAATTGAAGTCTGATTCTGTATCAGTCTGTGATCAGGAATGAAGTTGTGGGTTTCGCAGCTAAATCACGCACTCGAAACAGGTTAACGTGCTTAACATTTTTGGTCTTGGCTTGATTGGTTTAAATTGTTTTATAGCAATTTGACTGTTGAATTAACATGGTTTCATTACCTGTTATTGTCTTTGTTTCGACATCAATTTTTCTGTTGAAGATGGAAATAATATCCATTTTTAAAGAGGCTATGATGATGAGTTTGAATGCGTATGAGTTAATTCTAGCAAATGTGAGATTTTCCGCATCTTGGCGGGCAACCGGATGGTTATGTGATTAATCTCTGTTTTCACATGGCAACCGGTAAGTATGCAGCCATGGCGGATTTATCCTCTTTGCTTGATTGTTTACACATCTGAGCCTCATAATGGTTTTTCCCAAATTTTAATTACTCATTGGTGAAAAACGAAGACTCATGTTGATTTAATCCATAAACGATTTCAGATCTCGATTGATTCAGGTATAATCATTCTTTGATATAGTCTGATTTCAGATTCTATACTTTGTTTACCGTTTTTTGTGGCTTTTTGTTAGCCCTAATTGAAGTCTGATTCTGTAACAGTCTGTGATCAGGAATGAAGTTTTGGGCTTAGCAGCTAAATCACGCACTCGAAACAGGTTAACGTGCGTAACATTTTTGGTCTTGGCTTGATTGGTTTAAATTGTTTTATTGCAATTTGACTGTTGAATTAACATGGTTTCATTACCTGTTATTTTCTTTGTTTCGACATCAATTTTTCTGTTGAAGATGGAAATAATATCCATTTTGAAAGAGGCTATGATGATGAGTTTGAATGCGTCTGAGTTAATTCTAGCAAATGTGAGATTTTCCGCATCTTGGCGGGCAACCGGATGGTTATGTGATTCATCTCTGTTTTCACATGGCAACCGGTAAGTATGCAGCCATGGCGGATTTATCCTCTTTGCTCGATTGTTTACACATCTGAGCCTCAAAATGGTTTTTCCCAAATTTTAATTACTCATTGGTGAAAAACAAAGTTTCAAGTTGATTTAATCCATAAACGATTTCAGATCTCGATTGATGCAGGTATAATCATTCTTTGATATAGTCTGATTTCAGATTCTATACTTTGTTTACCATTTTTTGTGGCTTTTTGTTGGCCCTAATTGAAGTCTGATTCTGTAACAGTCTGTGATCAGGAATGAAGTTGTGGGCTTAGCAGCTAAATGACGCACTCGAAACAGGTTAACGTGCTTAACATTTTTGGTCTTGGCTTGATTGGTTTAAATTGTTTTATAGCAATTTGACTGTTGAATTAACATGGTTTCATTACCTGTTATTTTCTTTTTAGCAATTGCATCATGAAGTTCATGTTTTTCGCATCGCCTACTTGGATAATTGGAGAATAATGGAGAGATCGGTGGCATGGGATACGTGAGTATCATGGCAAGGATATTTTATAGTTATATTGTTATCTTTTCATTGCGGAAAGGTGGTTCTTATCTCACTATATATTGTTGGGGGTTTATGTTTGTTTCGTCTATCGTCATGATGACAATTTACTCGGTATTAAATTGACCACATCCCAGTCTAGAATGCACAAACCAACATCTGTTGTAAAACTGTTAGAAAATAAAACAGTGTTTGAAACCACTGTTAGGTTAAAACAGTTTTTTGAAACCACTGTTTGGTTAACAGATGGATGAAAACAGATGTTTGAAACCACTGTTGGGTGGCATTTGGGTTAAAACATATGTTAGAGAATAAAACAGTGTTTGAAACCATTCTTAGGTTAAAACAGTTTTTTGAAACCACTGTTGGGACAACAGATGGATGAAAACATATGTCTGAAACCACTATTGGGTGGCAGTTGGGTTAAAACAGATGTTAGAAATTAAAACAGTGTTTGAAACCACTGTTGGGTTGTTTTAACCACTTTCGAACTATTGTTGGGTTAAAACAGATGTTCGAAACAGTGTTTTGGGTTATAACGGATGTTAGAAACAGTGTTTTGGGTTAAAACAGATGTTAGAAAATAAAATAGTGTTAGAAACAGTGTTTTGGGTTAAAACAGAGTTAGAAACAACGTTTTGGCTCGGAATCACTTGGATCATGGCACGCTAATTTTCTTTTTGAACCTATTCAGTTCGAGGTACAACTTTCTTGAATATCCGTTATGTAACCTATTCATTAAGATTTCGTAATTCCATCTATAATGTGGATTTCTTCGTTAATGTTGTTTCGGTTTTGCTGTTATGTTTTGATTCCAGTTGATACGTTATGGTTTTTTGTGGTTTAAACCCTAATTACTTGGACTGTATCTATCACAGGCTGCTAATGGTGATCCATCTGTAGCGGATGATAACTCACAGCCAGCAGAGAGCTGTTCAGATGGTAGGGATGGAGAGGGCGATGTTCGACTTCATCCAAGAGCTGTATATTTTCTCATTTAGATTTTGTGTATTTAATTAAAATTAAAATTGTGCTTCTTTAGAGTTAACCAAAAGGAATAGTTAGTATGTATAATAGGGTTACATCGGGGCGTCAGTTTAAATTTAATATATATAAAATAGTATCTCCGAGGATTTCACACATCATCTCCTGATGTGGCTTTTTTCTCGGGCGAATTTTCTTCTGTTAGGACTTAGGAGGTATGCTTTGCATCTTTTTTTATACTTCCAGTTGTAGTAAAATTCGTTCAGGTTTTTCCTTTTCATTTTTGAATTTGGGGTTTTACTTTGCATCATTGTCTTCGTGTACGGTTTTCCTTTCCGTCTTTGATTTGTGGAGTTTTTCTTCATGCATTAATTTTCATGACCTTGAAAGACTGCTTTGAGATTTGTATTTGATGTTTTGATTGCGCTTGGTTTTGGTTTGCGGTTGGCATTGAGCGAAATGAGTTCGGATCAAAGCGGATAGGTTTAAAACGAGCGGTTTGAACTAATTTCAACTTTCATGAATTTAATTGTACGAAGGTTGTTTTTTGCTTCATTGAGGCTGTTTTTATGGCTATGATGAGTGGGTCACTAGAGTTAAGCAATTGTTATGGTTTGGTTGCATTGGTTTGTGGTCCATTAAGTTGGATTTATGCATTTTTGTGTTTTCTTGATCATGAACTTTTGTAGTGGTAGTTTTGTTACTTGCATATCCAGGCATGTGTTTGAATGGTACCAAATGTGATCTTAAGATTATGAATAATTATTGCTTTGCATGGGTTCCATTTGGCCCTTGGCTTTACTGTTTTGTTTGTTGTTTGTTTTGTTTATTGGTTTTACTTATTTGATCCCACATAATAGTACTTTCTTACATTTGATATAATGGGGGTTTAGTTTGCTCCTTCCTTTATAATTTGTTAAAATTATCTATTATCTAATATCGTTTAAGTCTTTAGGATGGCTTATATCCACGTGCAAATGAGGATGTATACGAACGCCTTGAAAGATAGTAGCACGACATCACGTCTGATCGTAGGATCTTGGCAAAGCTGGAGTGTAAATGCGCTTTATGCGCGATAGGAAGCTAGGAAGAATTAACTTAGATTTTAATGTAAAATAACAATTTGATTGTAACTTTTGTTCCATACAATCAAGTATTATATGTGTTATAATAATAATAAAGAAATAATATTATTAGAGATAATAATATACTAATAATAGTAAAAATTCAAAATAATCATACTAAAGCTATTATCTTTTACCTGATACATTGATATAGTTTTTTCATATGTTCGAGTTAAATTATGATACTACATCAGTTGTTACAAAGATTTATTTTTATTCCTCAGTGCATGACTTTAATTTAGGTGTACTGTATTTATAGCGAAGACATTAACGTCCAAACGGTGAAGGACCAGAAGTCTATCTCACGAGGGAAGATCTGAACCATACTGGTGCACATAAGATTAACAATGCAGTGGCTCAAGCTTTGCTGGCTAAGAAGCTGGGCAAAGAACGAATTATTGCGGAAACCGGGGCTGCCCAGCATGGAGTTGTCTGTGTGCGGTTCGGGTTGAAATGCATTATTTATATGGGTGCTCAAGATATGGAAAGACATGCACTTAATGTGTTCAGAATGAAACTACTTGGTGCAGAGGTTTGATTATAACTATGGTTTTGATTTTCTGTCTGTTTAAAAGAATAATCAAATTTGGTGCTAAAACATTAGTCTTTTAATTTTAATGTGTTTGCATCATGCTCATTAAAAAGTTATTAGTGGGTGAACCAGACCTGGCCCGTTTTGACCCATACTTAGAAATGACCCGTCTTGGCATGTTTGACCTTATAAGTGTGCTTCATTTTTCAGGCCATCGATAGAGGAGAAAACCTTGCAAATTTAAACGACAAGGCTGAAACGCTGCGTGATTCGGTATGCTCATTTCTTACTTCCGGTCAAAATAGTTTTTAATATAACTAAGTTTCCCGAGCCCGGGAAGCAATCCCGGGTAATAACCTAGTATGTTTACATATACATACATATATATATATAGGATGGATCATGAGAAAACTAGTTTAAATGAGAAAACCAAAAAACTAACTAAAAAAGCCTAAAAAACATACCAATTTTTTTTTTTTACAAATTTTTATAAAAAAAATCGCTATTTTTTATGTATGGAAAAAAATTTTCAAAATTTTTTTTTATTGTACTGCACATGTGCACTAATACGGATATAATGCACATGTGTAGTACACATATAATGCACATGTGCATTACAAGTTTTTTTTTTGAAAATTTTTTATATATAAAAATAGCGATTTTTTATAAAAATTTGTAAAAAAAAAAATTGGTATGTTTTTTAGCTTTTTTTTTAGGTTTTTTTAGTTAGTTTTCTAGTTTTCTCATTTAGATGTAGTTTTCTCATGATCCTCTCCCTATATATATATATATATATATATGTTATCGGTTGAATTAATATACTTAGGAGATGCATGATTAGTCTTGAAATATATATTGTAGGGTTTAGGATATCGTATGATGGTGATACTTGATCTTGAGGTGTGTGAGTCGTGTGCTATATATATATACACACATATGAATATATATATCGGCTGAATGTATATGAATATTGGTAAACTGCATGAGAAATCTTGAAAGTTATGTGAAAGTTATGCGATTTCATGAGTACGATATATGTATATGTTGATAGATACGCATGATGAATCTGATACGAAGTGACTTATAAACATGCTATGATTAATAAGTTAGGGTAATGTTAAGACGAGAATATGATAAACGGATCCAGAAACTTGTTTTACAAAGTTATAACTAAAAACAGCTTATGTCCGATAATTGCAGCCAACTTCAGTTGGCTGTAACCGGGTCGTAATATAACTAAAACTGAGTTTTCTTGAGTCTACAAAGTAGAGTTTTGAAATACGGTTCAAACGGCGTTGGAATCATAATTTTCTGACGTCGTTTGCTATTTTAAATGGATTTTTTTGTTACAGTACGCTGGGCTGTCTGTTTTCTGCAGAAATTACAGGTCACGGTTTAAGTCATATCTAAGGGTATAATGGGAAATAAATTACGAAATTTAAACTGTAGAATATATGTGAGTGAACTGAAGTTCTCCAACTGGATTCGCCTCGTTTGGAGACACGGTGATTTTCAATCAATCAACCATACCCAGTAAATTCCACAACACAGCAAAAGCTATTTGTAGGGTCTGGGGAGGGTGGGATGTAGGCAAACCTTAGCTCTATCCTTGTGGATAGAGAGGCTGCTTCCAGAGAGACCCCCAGCTCCAAAACAAACGACATGCAAACACATAGAACTGTAAAGGTAGAAGTATAAAGTTACCAAATACAAATTAACAGAAGAAAAATTAAGAAAAGAAGTGGTAAGTAACACAGTAAACTTGAAACAAATATATCATACAGAAACCACATATACCCATGTACCCAAGTAAGACCTCCTAAAGTGTCTAAGAAAGTTCACCCTTGAGACCCAAGTAAGATACTACTGTACCCCCCTCTAAAAATCCTCAACCTTAATCTTACGTCTCCACGAACTCCTATCATGAACCATGTCCTCAGAGAGGTGCAACCCTAGTAAATCATGTCTAATCCGCTCATCCCAAGTCAACTTGGGCCTGCCTCTACTCCTCCTTCCCTCCACAGTGAGTGTTTCCACTGCTCTAACTGGCGCGGTCGACTGCCTCCTCTTCACATGCCCAAACCATCTCAATCTCCTCTCTTTTATCTTATCCGAAATCCTAGCCGCTCCTAACCTTTCTCTAATTACCTCATTTCTTATTCCATCCAACCTCGTGTGCCCACACATCCACCTTAACATCCTCATCTCCGTTACCTCCATCTTGCGCATTTGTGTCTTTTTGGTCGCCCAACACTCTGTCTCATATAACATAGTAGATCTCACTGCAACCTTGTAGAACTTTCCCTTTAACTTAGTTGGGAACCTCTTGTCGCATAAAACCCCAGTTGCAGCTCTCCACTTACACCAGCCAACCTGTATGTGGTGCACTACGTCACTATCTATCTCCCCATCCTTTTGAACAAAAGATCCTAAATATTTGAACTTAGTTACCTGCGGAACCACTTGACCCTCAATGGTGATCTGAGTGTCATCATGGTCGCCTACATTACTGAAATTACAATAAAGATACTCAGTCTTAGAGCGACTCCTCTAACCTCGCATTCAGACGCTGTTTAGTCTCTGCAACTAGCACAATATCAACCGCAAAAAGCATGCACCATGGAACTCATCTAAGACAACCGCAAAAAGAAACGGACTCAACGCCGACCCTTGGTGGAGGCCGATCTCTACAGAAAAGGAATCTGTATCCCCTACAAGTGCACGTATACTAGTTTTAGTCCTATCGTACATATCCCTAATTAAGTCTACATACTTTCCTGGAACCCCTCTACTCTCCAAGCTATCCCAAATCAATCTACGCGGTACACTGTCTTATGCCTTTTCTAGGTCAATGAATACCATATGATTTTTAAATAAAATAAACGGTGGACAGGGGTAGGAAGTGTAACTGGATGCAATACAGAACCTGATTGATAAGAACCCGATGGATGCTAGTCTTCGCCAAATGGAGGTTAAAAGTCTTCACGATTTTCAATCAGCTGCTTATGATGAGGAGTGTTTTTTAAAACAGAAATCTAAGGTAGAATGGTTATGTTCTGGTGATTCGAATACCAAATTCTTTCACAACATGGTAAAAAGTAAAAATGCGAGGAGCAAAATCCATAGTATTGTGGATGCTTCGGGGACTCGTCATGAAGGAGATGGTATTGTGGAGGCTTTAGTGTCTCATTATTCTAACTTCTTGGGGGTAGATTACCCGGTAGATACAGTTAACTTGGAGGATGTCTTTGTTAATGTTCTTAACTCTAATCAGGCAGATTACATGGTTCGTCAGGTCACCCGAGAGGAGATTAAGCAGGCCATGTTTAGTATCGGTGAGAATAAAGCCCCGGGGCCTGATGGTTACACGTCAGCTTTTTTTAAACATGCTTGGGATATAGTGGGTGAGGAAGTTACTAATGCTGTGTTGGATTTTTTTGATAACGGCCAACTCTTGAAACAAATAAATCACACCATTCTGGCTCTTATTCCAAAGAAAGAAACCGCGGATTCAGTTTTGGATTATCGTCCGATCTCCTGCTGCAATGTTTTGTACAAGTGCATAAGTAAGATTATTACAGATAGAATAAAGGGTAGCCTGGGTTCGCTCGTGGGTATCAATCAGTCTGCCTTTGTGCCGGGTAGGAAAATATCTGATAATATTCTTCTCACTCAGGAGCTCATGCACAACTACCACCTCAATAGAGGCCCGCCGAGATGTGCTTTTAAGATCGACATTCAGAAAGCATATGATACAGTAAGTTGGGTTTTTTTGGAGGATGTTCTTCAACGGTTCGGTTTTCACCATCAGATGGTTAGGTGGATCATGACCTGTGTATCTACCGCTTCTTATTCGATAAGTATTAATGGGGATATCCATGGCTATTTTCGAGGAAAGCGTGGCCTGCGTCAGGGGGACCCAATGTCGCCTTATTTATTTACGCTAATCATGGAGGTTCTTTCTTTGTTGCTCCAGAGGGCGGCCAACACGTCTTTTAAATATCATGCCCATTGTGCTAAGCAGAAAATCATTAACGTGTCCTTTGCTGATGATTTATTTATTTTTGTTAATGGTGACATCAGGTCGGTGAAGAAGGTTAAGGATGCTTTGGAAGTTTTCACGTGTATTTCTGGTTTGGTCCCTAGCTCTTTGAAAAGCACGGTATTCTTTTGTAATATCCCTCAATCGGTTCGTCAGGAAATCCTTAGTGTGATGCCTTTCCAACAAGGAACTCTTCCCGTTCGGTATCTTGGGGTTCCTCTTATTACCACAAAGCTGAATTTTAAGAATTGCAAAATTCTTATTGATCGTATGGAGCATAAAATAGCTTGTTGGATGAATAAAGCGTTGTCTTTTGCGGGACGCCTTCAATTAATAAACTCGGTCCTTTCTTCTATGCACATCTATTGGGCGTCTGTCTTTATCATTCCGGTCCGTGTTATTAATGATCTTGAGAAAAGAATCCGCAGATTCTTGTGGAATGCGGGAACTGAAGGAAAAGTGCGAGCGAAAGTGGCTTGGAAAGACGTTTGCTTACCAAAAAATGAAGGCGGTTTAGGCATTCGGAGTATTGCTGAAGTGAATAAAGCTTTAATAACCAATCATATATGGAGTATCATTACTAAACGGAAATCATTATGGGTCGAGTGGATTCATTCTTATAAGCTAAAAGGTAAATCTTTTTGGGACGTTACGAGTCGTGGAAGCATGAGCTGGGGATGGAGGAAAATTCTCTCTCTTCGCGATCTGGTGCGCCCTCACATTTGGTATTCAATTCGGAGTGGGTCTCGAACTAACGCATGGAGTGATAATTGGTGTGAATTGAGCCCGTTAAGATCGTTCATTACACCGAGACATATTGCTAATGCAGGTTTTAACCTCCAAACCTGTGTTTCGGACCTGATTGATGAGAATTCTCAATGGAAATGGCCTCAAGCTTGGTATAATTTATATCCGGTTTTAATTAACTTACCTGTTCCGACTCTGGATAATAATATGGATGATCGCCTAGCTTGGAAGGACCTTGAAGGTGACACATGTAGTTTCGGATCTGGAATAGTGTGGGACACGATCCGTAACCGGGATGAGGTGGTTTTGTGGGCGAACATGGTTTGGTTTGCTCAATGTATTCCAAGGCATTCTTTTCACATGTGGCTTGTTTTCAAGAATAAGCTAAAAACTCAAGATAGATTGGCAGTTTGGGAAGCAGGAAGCGAAACTAATTTACGGCTAATGTGCTGTCCTCTTTGTAGGTACAATCGGGACTCGCGTGATCATCTTTTCTTTCAGTGTTCATTTGCGTCTTCAATTTGGAATACTGTGAAGAAAATGGCGGATCTGGATGGTGTAAATGATACTTGGTTTTCGATTATGACATGGATGGAGCAATATGCGAAGTCAAAAAAGCTGGTTCATGTTATTTGCAAACTTTTAATTGCGGCATCTTCATATTTCATTTGGCAAGAAAGGAACAATCGTTTATTCTCCCAAAATTACCAAACTCCTGAACAGGTGGCGCAAGTGATTACTCATACGGTTCGCCTCAAGTTAATGGGATTTAAAGATGATACCAATCCGGTGAACAAAAGATTGTTAGAGAAATGGAAGATCTCCACAGAGAATCAAGTTAATGATCCAGGCTAAGAGTTGTTAGTTTGTTTCTTGGATGTTTTGTTTAGTTGTGGTCGTGTTTTTTTTTCGTGTTTCAGTTGTAGATGTGGGCTGTTTTTCGGCCTTGGTTGTGTTGTGTAGAACTGCCTAGGCTTGGTATGCCAAGCCTAGTAGTGTGTGCCAGTTTCTTGTCACACCCTGTTTTTAATCGTTGATATATAAAATTCACCGGGGTAACCCTTTACCAAAAAAAAAAAAAAAAAAAAGTGTAACAATTCAGATCACTGTCCATTGCTCGATTTTTGTCGTAAAATTTGTAAAGAGTTAGACTTTGTAAATTTTACAGAAACCCACTGAGACCTTTTCACATGTCATGTATTTTTTTGGGAATTCTTCGTGACCTGTAACTATTTTAGAAAATTTGCCGAAAAACAGCTCAGAAGTTAGTAATATTGCAGTAATGTGAAAAATGGTATTGTATGGTTAAGTGCTACGTGTGTTATCTATAAGTGTTTGGCATGCTCATTATTTGTATGGTTATTGGCAATATGTGATGCTACGTTTTCTTGTCATATTATATGCTCACTCGAATGAAAAACTTAAGTGCTACATGTTACGTGTTTAGATACGTGCAGGAATTCGTATTTCACGTAAGCACACACACTAACCACCAAACGGTAATCATGTTAGGACAAGATTGGCCAAACCTCGACTCTTAATTGTGTTAGAGTCTAAACCGAGCAAACAAAGGTGAGTTCACGGCTCCATTTTTATATGGTTTTAAATACATAGGGGGAGAAAACATGTACCGTTACGGTAATGTAACACTTTTACTTTACGCATTAACGAACTATATTGGGAGGGGTTATGTTATACGGTTATGGTCACAAGGAAGCATTATATCACATGTCAGTCCCCATAAAACTTACGATGCCGTTAGTATTGGATTATAGCGAGGAAATTTTTAGTAGTACTACTGGGCCCGACAAGCCCCACTCGAGTTGGTCGCGCCAGCTAGACCGAACGTTGATGGTGTAGAATTTGCCTAACACTTAGCCATGGTTGGTGATAGACCTGGCATAATAGGGGCATCAACGTCAGCTTCAGATCGAACACTTTGTTGACATGACCTAGGCTAGCTACCTAAACATATAACATATACTGCTAAACAATATAAAATACGTGATTCGGGATTTGAATCGGGAAACTTACAATAATCTGATTCGGGTTGGATCAGGGAAACTTTATAACACACTGGTTCGGGGCTGAACAAGTGGGAACAACTTATTTTAAAATTGTGAACTATAACCTGTGAACTCACTCTTCATTAATTGTTGACATTTGATTTTTACATGTTTTTCTCACGCTGTTAAGGCATCATACCAGCGTAGGAGCACATCACGAGCATGAAAAACTATTTTATCTAAACGTTTTGCATCTTTACTTTTAAGTTCTTTGGTTTGGGCGTTTGTTTTGGCGCACACTTTATTTACGTTTACTTACGCTTCCGCATTTCTTTAACTGCATGGTTAAATTTGTTTAAACGTATTTTTGCATATAGAGTCATTCTATGTGACTAGTGTCTTGGATCCTGGTTTGTCATGCGCCTCGCGGTAAAACCCGCAAGTGGATTTTTGAGGGTGTGATATATTGGTATCAGAGCCACTGATTATAGAGAATTAGGTTTGCATATCACACCAGTGGATCTTACTGAGAGGCTGGAGTTAGCTGAGAACAGGATCATTGCTGTTGAGGCAGATAATGAACCAGAGGAAGAGGAGCCAGAGGAGGTTCCTGATGAGGAACCCGAGGAAGCAACAGCTGACGAGGATGAGGATATGGGTGATGGAGACGTAGATGATTAGGTTTATTTCTTGCGTACTATGACTTTCTTTTGTTTCCTTGTTTGAACTTCGTGGTCATTTGGAAATTTCGTTAGATATTTGATTTAATACATTGTGGTGAATTGCAATATATTTTAATCGAATGTTTGGTTTGAATGTTATGTGTGATGAGTTGTGCCCATATCTTATCATATTATTCATAAACTTGTGTGATGAAATACGTGATACATTGTCTCATGTACTCGTATATTTGTTGGCAAGGTTAGAATGTCAGCCCGCGGTGGTGGTGGAAACAGACGCGGTGGTGGTCGTGGTGGTGGCCGCGACAACATCGCAATGACACATGAAGAACTGGCCGCTCTCATTCAGGAGCAAGTCGCTGCGGCATTGGCAGCACATAATCCAAACCAAGATAATCAAAACAATACCCTGAATGTGGGAGGTAACTCTCGTTCAAACCTACAATTCTCCACACTCCGTGTATGCTAACATATTCAACCGTTCTTTAGACCATCTTCCTCTAATCTCTTGCTTCCAAACTTTGTGCTTGTAGGTATGGGTCCTAACCCGTACAAGCTATTTATCGATGCTAAGCCGACTAAATTCACCGGCGAGGAAGGGCCAATTGGGCTAGTCAGATAGCTCAAGAAGTCTGAATCTGTTTTTGCGATGTGCAACTGTCTACCTGAGAATCGGGTCAAATTTGTAGCGTCTACCTTGGAAGATGCAGCTCTCACCTGGTGGAACGCACGGGTCCAGGTTCTTGGACTCAATGTGGCAAACGCGATCTCATCAAGGAGCAATATTGTCCACAGGACCACATTCACTAATTAGAACAAGACCTTTGGGTGATGAAGATGGAAGGGTCGGAAATCGAAGCCTATACCACGAAGCACTATAACCTGGTATCTTTATGTCCCGACATGGCTAGGCCAATGTATAAGCAGATAGAGCTTTACATCAAAGGTTTAGCTCTGGAAATTCAAGGATTGGTTGAGGTGAGTAATCCCGTTACGGTTCAGCAGGCAGTGTGACTGGCGCACAAGTTGACTGACATGGCGGTAGAACAGGGTAAACTGCCAAAAAGGGGTGCAGCTAGGAACGCCCCTGAAAACAAACGAAAGTGGGAGGATAGATCCTCGAAGCAGGTATCAACTGGGCAAGCACAACAGAGTTCTCAAAAACGTCTCAACAACAGTAACTGCAACTTCAACAACAACAACAACAACCAGCAGTTCAGTAACAACACCAACAACCAGGGCCAAGGTGGGTACGTCGGAAAGAAACCTCTATGCAACAAATGTACTCGTCACCACTATGGGCAATGCGGTGGATGTCAACGGTGTGTAAGAGGAGGTCACACTGCTAAAGATTGTAGGGTGAACTTCATCCGAAACAAAACACTAATCAGGGTCAGCATCAGTCTGGAGTCACCAGAACCTGTTATCAGTGCGGTAGCAATTATCACTTCAAGAAGGATTGCCCATAGCTGAACAAGGGAAACAGTGGTGGAAATCAGAACCAGAATCAGAAAAATAACAACAATGCAGGCGGGAGTGGTGGAACTAAGGGTCGTGCGTTTACACTGGGAAAAGGTGAGGCTCGAAACGACTCTAAAGTAGTTATTGGTAAATTTCCTTTAAACAATAGTTTTGCGCATATTTTATTCGACAGCAGTCCCGATAGGAATTTTATTTCCGAGTCATTTAGAAAATTGTTGGACCTTAACCCTGCTGAACTAGAGGACAAGTATCTTGTAGAGTTAGCCAATGGGAAATCGGTAGAAATAACCCACATCGTCCACGGATGTCGGTTACAGTTGGCTAGCCACATGTTCACTATCGATCTCATGCCAACCACACTTGGCAGTTTTGACGTTGTAGTTGGCATGGATTGGTTATCCAAAAACCGAGCTGAAATCTTATGTCGCGGAAAGGCTATTCGCATACCTCACCCAAGCGGCGAGATCCTAACCATTCATGGCGAGAAGGGTGGTGTGGTAACCAACATCATCTCTTTCATGAAGGCCCAGAAGTATCTACGACAGAAAAACTCGTACGCTATCTTAGCCAATGTTACTGAGCAACCAAACAACGAGAGGAAGATTGGGGACTTTCCTATCGTACATGATTTTCCTGACGTTTTCCCTGAAGACTTTCTTGGTCTACCACCACATAGGCAAGTCGAATTCGAAATTCACCTGGCAAAACACGCTGTACCAATTGCCAAGGCTCCGTACAGATTAGCTCCATCAGAACTGCAAGAGCTTTCTACTCAACTTCAGGAACTCCTAGATAAGGGCTTTATTCGTCCGAGTTCATCACCATGGGGTCCTTTTTGTCAAAAAGAAGGATGGAACTTTCCGTATATGTGTCGATTACACTAGCATGAAGTAAATCTTCTAATGTATGGATCGTTCACTCAAAGTGGCCATCAGTTTGGGGGTGATATGTTGTGCTCAAATCAATTTTGGTTCCCAAAGCTTCTTGTAATCTCTACCAGTAATGCGAAGTGAAGTGGCCTTCACGATCCGAAATAATGGCAATGGGTACAATGTGTCTAGCCACAATTTCGTTAGTGTAGATTTTGGCCAGTTTCTCGGTTTTGTAGTTAGTATGAATCAAAATAAAGTGTGCAGATTTGGTCATCCTATCCACTACTACCCAAATTGCATCACGACCTCAGGGTGTCATGGGAAGATGGGTCACGAAATCTATTGTGATTTGCTCCCACTTCCATTGAGTCATCTCGGGTTGTTGTAGCATTCCCGAAGGTTTCTGGTATTCAGCCTTGACTCGGGCACAAGTCAAGCATTTACTTACGTATTCAGCTACTTCCTTTTTCATACTGAGCCACCAATAGAATTCCTTGAAGTCATGGTCCATCTTATCTGTACTGGGATGAATTGAATATTTAGACTTGTGAGTCTCGTCCATGACCAATTGTCATAGGTCACGATAAGTCAGAATCCATACTCTGTTCTTGAAATGTCATACTTCGTCTGTTTTCTTCTTGAAATTCTTCTCATTCTCATGTAAGTTCTCGTTTCCTATTTGTCCTTCCTCCAAGGCTTCCATCTGAGCAATACGAATCTGCTCCTTGAGACTAGTTTGGATAATCATTCCAAGAGCTAGCACTCTAAGTGGCTTAACTCGATCCTTTCTACTCTAGGCATCGGCTACTACATTAGCCTTACCTAGGTGATATTTAAGTTCATAGTCGTAATCATTCAATAGCTCCACCCATCTATGTTGTCTCATGTTAAGCTCTTTCTGATTACATATATGTTGTAGGCTCTTGTGATTTGTGTAAATTGTGCACTTCGAACCATACAGGTAGTGCCTCCATATTTTGAGTGTGAATATTAGTGCTCCCAGATCTAAGTCGTGAGCAGTGTCACACCCTAACCCGCAGCAGAATGGTACAGGGCATGATGTTTGCCCAAAGCTTATGGCACTATTAAAACTTGATAATTAATCATATCATAATTTAATGTCACACTTTTCATATAAGTTTCAAATATTGGGAAATTGGCATGTAATAATCTCACCTAGACCTTATTGGCCATTAATAATCTCACCTCAGAATATTCCCCCCACCAGTCCCACCTTTCACTTATTTTTCCTACAATGGTCCCCCGTTAAAAAAACTTAACGGAGTTAAGCTTTTTTCGAAATTACAAACAGATTTTTTAGGGCTTTTAATTAGAACGACGATACGAGTCCATTGATGTAAAACTTGCCTCGAAACGGTGCTTCAAACGATGAAAACGACGCTTCAATTCGGGTGTTTAAATTTCCAATTAACCAAAATCAAGTCACTTGGAGTACCATTTCGAAGTAAGTTTTACATCAATGGATTCGTATCATCGTTCTGATCAAAAGCCCTAAAAAATTTGTTTATAATTTGGAAAAAAGCTTAACTCCGTTAAGTTTTTTTAACGGGGGACCATTGTAGGAAAAATAGGTGAAAGGTGGGACTGGTGGGGGGAATATTCTGAGGTGGGATTATTAATGGCCAATAAAGTCTAGGTGGGATTATTACAAGCCAATTCCCCTCAAATATTCAAATAATACATCAAACTTGTCCTTTTAATTACTAAGGCAAAGTTCCTACGTGATCTTGATCCAGTCTAGTCTACAATCCTCTACACCTGTATCATGTGTAAAATAGTATTTTTGGGTCAGCTACAAGAGCTGGTGAGTAAACCTTGGTTAAGTAAAATAGGTTTACCATTTTAAAATTTAGAAATAAAAGTAGTATTTTTTACCTTTTTAATTCCAAATACTAACTAAATATTAAGCATGCAACCAATCATGTGGAATCATTGCACAAGTCGTATGAACATAAAATGGTAACTAAGTAATGAATAAGACTAAGACCGACACCAAAACCAAAACCGACTCCTTGCGTTCCACAACCATAAAGGGTGTGACTGTGGCGATACCAACGTCCCATAGTTAGGAGGAAAGGTCAGCCCAAGACTATTAGGGTGATATGAGGAAAGGTCAGTCGTGGATCCACTGAATGAATGACTATTGACTATAATGACCATGACAACAACAACAAATAGCAATAACCTCAACAACAAACAACAACAAATAATGCATATACGACACATTAGATTTTACATGCTCGATTTTAGATAAAAACAATAGATCAAACACATTGTGAAGCTTCGATCCAATAGAATAACGTTAACGCACGAATGAAAGGAAAAACATAACCAACAAAATACTAAATATGCAATTATAGGAATAAATATTCGCAAGTATTTATAAGGAATTGGGTTCTTCAAATTTGGGAACTTAACTATACCAAAATAATTATTTACTATAACTACTAATATGGTATTTATGTTTTTGAATAATTACATAAATTATATTTATATGAATTCCCAAGAAATGTATATTAAATGGAATAAAGATCAAAATTTATATAACCATTTATTTTCATCTAAATATTATATATTTTCAGATTTAATTGTTACCACCAAGTTCTATTTAAAATTATTAATTTTATGTAATAATATAATTACCTAACTAATTATTTAATCCTTTGAAAATATGGTATTATCAAAAATCATGGAAAATTGCATAAACATCCCAACACCAAATATTTTTAGAATTTTATTCGTGACAATAACTATTTTTAATTGATTTTTAAGGCAATACTAGTTATAAAAACCGTCGCCGCGTTGCGGCGAACTTCTTTTGTTATTTAGTATGTGTTCATATGTGTTTGAAATCACTACGAGCGCGTTGCATGCGGAATCACTGACAAGAATAAAAAGAAAATGTAGAAAAACACACTAAAAATAACCGAAAGAAAATCAACTAAAAAAGTTGTATGGTAATGATGTTGTTCGATAGAAACCCGTAGTCAGAGATGAGCAAATAGTAATGGGTACCGGTACCGGGTTTCCTGAACCGAAAGATCCTAAGTACCAGTTCGGTACTGACGTTTGGTGTTCCTGGTACCGGTTCGCTACCGGTTTTTACTTTCATATACCGATACCGTAACTGGTATTTTCGGTACCAATACCGATTCGGTATCAGTTGGCACCGAGCTCATCCCTACCCCTGAAACTAAAAAAAAAAGTTGTATGATACCGTTGTTCGTACGGTACCCGTGATCAGGGATGAGCAAATGGTACTGGGTAGCAGTACCAAATTTCTCGAACTATAAGATTATCAAACTCAATCCGGTACCGACTTTTGGCGATTTATGTATCAGGCTTGTGCTGGTTTTTACCTTCATGTACCGATAACGAACCGGTATTTTTGAAACAAGTACCGGTTAATACCAAGCTTATCAAAATTAAAAAGTAAAGAAGATAACAATTATTATAGTATTAAAATAATAAAACTATAAGAAAACTGTATATAATATTTTATATTAGAGTTTACTGTTCAAATCAGTCATTTATTAATATATAGGTGAATATCAAGATTAATTCATACAAAATTCCAACAACTAGTGAAAATTCCCAAATTAATCATGGAACATCCAAATATGATATATGACAATAACACAAGATCAATTTCATCAAAAACATAACCTAAGATCAAAAGCCCTAAATTTGTATAACTAAGAACTAGGGGTGGCAATAAAAACCCAACCATGATATTTTGGGTTATTTTGGGCCTTTTTAAAATAGGAAATAAGTTAGAATGGGCTGAGGATTTAATCTAGATGGGTTAGAATGGGTTTTAAAATACCTATCTAAGTTTTAACATGGGCCAGATGGGTTTTTACTCTCTAAGCCTAAAACACGCATCAGACAATGGGAACTTGTGTCAAACCTCATCGATCTGATCCCTAAATCTGTAAATCACCATTAGGGGTGGCAATAAAAACCCAACCATGATATTTTGGGTTATTTTGGGCCTTTTTAAAATAGGAAATAAGTTAGAATGGGCTGAGGATTTAATCTAGATGGGTTAGAATGAGTTTTAAAATACTTATCTAAGTTTTAACATGGGCCAGATGGGTTTTTACTCTCTAAGCCTAAAACACACATAAGACAATGGGAACTTGTGTTAAACCTCATCGATCTGATCCCTAAATCTGTAAATCACCATCATCATCTGATTTCAATCAGATCCTAAATCACCATCATCATCGTGGATTCTTCCTGTTTTCACCACTAATTTGCCTACACCTTCAGCATCAGATCCCTCTATTTGGTACGTACTAGAAATAATGAGTTTTTTATGTTATTGTTTGCAAATATTGTTGGGTTTCTGTGCTTTTATAGATTATAATGATGTGTTAATTGTTGGGTTTCTGTGCTGTTTGGTATGATGTTTATGTAGTGTGTTGAATGAATGCCTACCAGGTGTTCTATGAAATGCTTGAGTGAGTGTTATTTAAAACCAACAATTCAGACCAAAAGTTATCAGTGGTGAATTGATCAAATAGTGGTGATCTGATGCTGAAGGTGTTATTTAAAACTCAGTAAACATTGTTGATGAGTTCACAGAATTGAGCAGTACATCTAAGCCTTGCTTGCTTCTAACTGTTTTAGCAAATTGAAGTTGTTGATGGAAGTACAAAGCATCCCCATAGTGACTTGATAGAATTACTACCTTTTCATGTTCATCGTTATGTTTGAAATCCAGCTAAGGTCTGAGGAAGGTATACTCTAATACCAATGATGCAACTCCATCAATTCAGACCAAAAGTTATCAGTGGTGAATTGATCTCCGATACAATACAACTATAGAACTTAGAGAGAGGAATGTGAACTGGATAGTATCATTCATTCAGATTTAATTGAGTTAGAATGAGGTGTTATATACTCACTCACACTTACAATGGTCTTGCACACACTCTATCTTAGCAACAAACGTGCCACTAGCTTCCACTCGTAGTTACACCACACAAGTAAAGACTTATGCGATCCTTATTCTACTAAACTAGCATATACACATGTATCACTAACAGAGAGTGGACAAGAATTGACAGACCAGGAAGAGGGATGTTAAATGTCTCGGTCGATTTCAGAAAAATGTGTGCATCTGGGCGCATCATGCGAGCGAGCGCATCAGTAGCGCATTATGCGATTTAAGTCGCATCAACCTCGCATCATGTAATTGCAGCGCATCGCATCACCTGATGCGATCTCATCAGCGCATCGTGCGCATCACGCATTATGTGTGCATTTTAAAACCAAGATAAGAACCAAGCCTTTTAACCCGGAATTTTATTTATCTAGTTTTTCTTTCTGTTACATATTGATACCTCTAAATCTACAATAAATAACACACATGTATATGAAACAATTACGATTAAAGTAAAACCTTATGCTCTTTAACTTTTAAACTTTGACACCAATTTGACAAAGTGTCTTTTGGGGATATCTGTTAAAATGCTGAAAAATGCCACTAGAGTTCTTGTTACCAATTGATACTTTTTAGAGGCAGTTGTGTTATTGTATCAGCTTATATACTAAATCTCTTATATTTAACAGATACAGGTCCTTTCTTTCAGTTTCTTTTTTATGCTTTAGCTAGTTGTACCTTTACTTGCTTCAAAGGGTAGTAGTACTATCTCCTATATTTTAAATTGTGAGTAGTGTTAGTTTTTTCTTTCCTATATTTTAAAAGTAATCCATATATATGCATGTACCTAAGATGAATCAGTATGACTGTTACATATACCACAAGTAATACATTCCGGATCATAATTGTTTGTTTGTTGGAGTTTGATGAATTGTAGTTGACTTTTAGAATTAGTCGATTATCATTGATTCTATGGAGAATGATTAATAGAGTATATGTGTTTATTTATTTGTAGGAGACAAATTATGTCGACTAATCCCGAGTTCGAAGATGAAGTTAGTTCATTCAGTTCGAGTAAAGACCATTCAATAGTTTGGAATTATTCAATAGTCTGCAATCCCAAAGTTTTTTTTAATTTTTTTGATTTTTTTTGAATTTTTTGAATTTTTTAATTTTTTTGAATTTTTTGAAATTTTTTTTTGAATTTTTTGAATTTTTTTTATTTTTTTGAATTTTTTTGAATTTTTTTTATTTTTTTGAATTTTTTGACAAAAACCCATCTTGACCTAAACCCATTCTAACCCATCTCTTAATAAACCCATCTTAACCCAAACCCATTCTAACCCATGCCCATCCTAACCCATTACCCAAACCTACCCAACCCACCCATTTTGCCACCCCTACTAAGAACCCTAGAAATTGGTTATTTAAAATACGTACAGATAAACCCTTTATCATAGAAATTGATAAAAAGGCATTGTAGAGCTCGAAAAACCAAAGAGATTAGGCTTTTGAATTACCAGAATTGTTGTCCGGATGAAGGAGATATCGTTCTTATAAGTTTGGAGCCCTAGCTTGCGTTCTTGATAAAATTCATGAATTATAAGGAGGTTTTGCAGGTTTTGGATGTAGGATATGTCGTGGAATGATTTCTAGAATAATTTCTAGAATAATGATTTCTAGCTCATTAATGGTGTTTAATCTTGGGTTTAAAGAACCCAATAAAGTGTGATTATGGATGGTAATCGAAAGCTTGAAGATGGAGGGCCATTTTCACTTAAATTCTGACTTAAATGTGCCAAAAACGAAGATCAATAGTCGAGTTATTGCATCAAACAGGTTTGGGAAACCTTTGGTCGCACTGTTCTTGATTAAGATAATGATTCTACAGGTCTCAAAGAGCAAACTTTCAGACTATGTTGGTATATTAAAGCAACAGCAGTCCAGTTATATAACAACTGGTGGCCGAGTGGTTCGTGTTGTGTTCGTTGGGTTATTCCGGTCCAGGGTTCGAATCCCTGCCTTCCCCGTTTTATTCTTTTTATTTCATTTATAATTTCAGTAATTTGCATAATTTCAGTTTCCAAAATTTACAAAACAACCCCGTACTTTTATAATTCAATTAGTTTAATGATTTAACTTGTTTTATTAACATTAAGCTAACTTAATTAGTTATAGTATTTTATAATATAGTTTCAGTTATGTACAAGTCAACCCCTCCCCAACTTATACTTTAGGAAAATGACACTTTAGTCCATGTAGTTATAAGTTTTAGAAATTTGCAAAACAAACCCTTATACTTTTTATTCCCAAATTAACATGTTTATTTATTTTCGTTGGATCCAGTTTTTGCAAGATCTTGTTCGGGTTTCAGAGATCCGTTTTTGGCGGTTGTTACAGTATCCCATACTGTTGGGAATTTCATCCCGAAATTAGGCAAAAAACCGTTGACGTAGGTTGATGTGTAGGGTTTTTCATGGACGTAAAAAGGTGTCAAGTAGATTTGGGAGTAGCACAAAGAAATTAGGAATGTCTGGTAGTGATTGTTAAACCCAAATTGTCACACCCCGATATTTCCACGTATTACCGGTGGGCCCGGTGGGGAGTATCGTGACGTAGTTGATATCATCATAGACAATTTATCACAGTTTATATACACAGCGGAAGTCGAAAGATAAAATCATTACAAACCGAGAAAGTAATATCATTTATTACAAAACGGTTGTAAAGGATCCACATGCGGATCAAAGTTAAAAAGATCATTGTTCAGCAGATTTATAACATCTAAGCTTGCAAGACTCTTTATTGATGCTAGGAGTAGCCAGCCTATTCCGTTTAGTATCTGCACTTAGCCTTTTTTGGAAAATACGTCAGTTTACACTGGTAAATACAATTAACCAACTCTTTTTGAAAATGCTTAAGAAAATTGATTTG
Source organism: Helianthus tuberosus (assembly GCA_030545235.1). NCBI lineage: Eukaryota > Viridiplantae > Streptophyta > Magnoliopsida > Asterales > Asteraceae > Helianthus > Helianthus tuberosus. The sequence continues at coordinate 53,201,606 of CM060403.1, read as the reverse complement.
AATGCACAAGGCACAAAATATCTTTTATAACTTGGGAAAAAATAATCTTGTATACAGATTTAAATGTTTGTCGTCCGTCAGGGCCGGTTAGAAGAGCCGGACAAGATTAACTGACACACCACAAGTATAATGCCCACAAGGAATACCTTATCGTGGGATACTTTTCTACATACGCAACTGTCAGGTGTATGCCTACACCCCGTGCTTAAGTCGTGGCCATTTCAATGAATGAGCCGAAGATATCCAGGACATGGTCATTAACCCCCCAAAAGCCATATACCAAACAAAACAGATTAAAACGGGTTATGCAAATATATTAATCACAACCCGACTTAAATAATTACACACCCGACCAAGCGGTATTTGTCACACCCCGAAATTATCAGAGCTGGCGTGACTGGACTGGTATCTTCATTTCACAGCGGAAGCAATTAAACTAAATCTTTTAGAAAACGAATGCCCACTAAGTACTCGACTCCACATGGTTCTCCTATTCCAACCGTGCCTTAACTTTGAAATGCAACATGAGAAAGAAACATGCGAAAAATCAACAAAAAGTTGAGCGAGTTCATAGTTTGTTTGTAAAAGATTTGAAATAAATCTTTTGAATAACTGGTTTGTGAAATAATATTGAGAAAACGAATTTAGAAATCATTTTCTTGTCAAGTTATATGGAAACTTTGTATTTGTAACGAATTACGTTCGTAAAACCATGTATTTGTAAACTCTCGTATTTGTAATGTTCGTATAACCGTCAATGCCCACCCTGACTTAGACTTCATGCCCGCATAGTCCTATACTTTTAATTTGTATAAAACATGGTATTTAATTTGTGTAAATCAAGTATTTCTGTAAGTATGTATGTCCCCGGTATGTAGCAATAAGGAAAAAGAGATCACCAATGGGTTGCAAAGCCACTGGTATGTGTGAAATGGTGCAGGAAGACTCAAACCTAGCAAATTTGTACCGGGCTTCCGGCTGGAAGACATAGTCACCTCTATGGGCCTCCCCGGCCTCATGGGTGTGGGCTCGCTACACCCAAATAGATCTATCACTCATATCCCTTGGTCCTAACAACGAGGATTAATGGCCTTAAGTGTTGTACCCACCTTTCACATGATCTAAGCGTCTAAACCCTCCTTAAGCTAACCATACCATGTATAAAAGCGTCTGTAAATGTCTGTAATAATTGTAACATGTATTTTACCCCAGCCTCTAAGGCTGAACCTCCCCAGCCTCTAAGGCTGAACCTCTAGTATAACCCATTCGTAACATAATTTAGAAATATGAGTTTTCGTTCGTTCAAAACTTTGTATGTTCTTGCAAAATGTGCATGTCTTTCCACCCCGAAAACATTAATAAAAATGTAAAACCGTAAAAAGTTGTCACACCCCGACCACGTAGAACATACAAAACGTGGCGGAAATGTCGGGGAGTGTTGTAACAGAATTAATTGTTTCAAATCCATGGCAATTGAAGTTTCGTTTTATTGATTAAAAGTGTTACAATGTCTTAACAAACAAGGAAATACAACATAATTAACTAGTCTTGCATCTTTTATTGTCACTAAAGCCCAAGTCCGCCTATGTGTATCTTGATAAGTCCTATGCATCATATCCTGAAACACATGTGAAAATAGGTACGCCAGCATAAAAATGCCTGTGAGATACATAGGTTTTTTTGTGAAAAGGAGATTCATGACTATTGTTTAAGAAAATGTTTAGTCATGAACCTTGTAGTTTGCTTTGTTTTGTAAATCATTTGAAAAACGATAAGATCAGATGATATGTATAAATAAATGTAAGGTTAAATGAATAACCATGTAAAAATGAGTTTGTATATTATAAGTTGTTTGTAAAACAATGTATTGTGAAAAGTATGTTATTTGTATATAATGTTATATGTCTCAAACTGAAATGATTCAAATAACGCTATGATATGTAATACCATACAAACACTTATATATAGGAAGTACCAGCGGCGTATCCACCATGCTTGTATCATATTACATACGCCTCGTTACTTAAGTCACTTAAACAAACCACCAATGTAATAAGTCTATGTTTAAACCAATTGTCAAAAGTCCTTGTATAAATCATATCAAATGTTAATAGTCCAAAAGTAGTCAAGTAATGTGTAACAAATGTTATGTATGGTAAGTAAAATAAGACTACTTAAACCATAAGTAAAACTGTACAAAACAAAGTATTGAAGTAAAACTTGGTTTAAATCAAAGTTATGTTTTTGTGTAGTAAATGCATGCTATACTGATATAGACATTTATGCGGTATTGTGAAAATTCATACATCCAAGCCTTGCGACAGTCGGATAACCATGTAAAAATGGGTTATCAATAGAATATGTATTCGGATTCGGTCATTCCTTACGTCCAAACAAACCCGAGATTTCAGGAATGGGATTTGTCAAGTCCTATGGTACCACTACCTACTACCGAGCGGCATGATCGGTGTTAATGAATGTATAGTATAGTTTAAACAAACCAATTGTCATACCAAAATGTAAGCATATGATGAATAAGAAATGAACTAAGTATGCTAAGTTAACATACAAAGCAGAAAAGTCATGTAAATCAATGTGCTAGCATGCTATCAGTTAACATACATAGCAGAAATGTAATGTAGAACCATGTACTAAGTATGCACACAATGGACATACATAGTATAAAATGTAATGAAATCATGTACTATAATGTACTAATGAACATAGCAAGTATATGATGTGAAAACAGGAAAGCATGAAAGTAACAAGTAGGCACATGTGTTTCACCCCAAAACAGTTTGGAAAACAGTAAAAGAGGGGTCTATGTACTCACTTGAGATTGCTCAGTAGTTCTTGAGTAACAACCAAACAATGCTAGAGATCGCGGATATCAAACGGCACCTAATATAGGTAACTATGTTAATAAACCGGACCTAAATCGGAAGATCTGATAGAATGAGGGTTCGTAAACCAAACGAGTATAGAGACTCGTGACATATGGTTTAACAAAGCCTACATACTAAATGAAACCTTAATCTAAGTGCTTTCGACCCATTACGACCCGTTTAGGTAGCTTATGCTACTTTAACGCGTCGTTCGCGTGAAACGCGTTCGGATCGCCTAACTAGTCCTATGACAAGTAACATATGCCTTAACATGTCTAATATTGTTGTCAAATCAGTTTAGATGTCAATAGTTATGTTACACATGCTTAAAATGAATTTTGGCGTCAAAAGGGCATTTTGGTAATTTACCTAAGGCATATAAACTACCTATCATACAACTATTCAAACGATGTGACCATAAGGTTTAACCTCGGAAGGTTATTCCCTATATACTATGGTCACCTAATGTATTTGGTCGAATCCTAATGATCGACCAAACTGGGTCGGGTTCGAAGGTATAAGCGATTTATCAGATCGCTTACCCTACGACCCTAGACAACGTGGTAATCAGTAGGCATAGTCCCAAGGGACTATAACCAACGTGATTACACTCACGTTGCGAAGTTCAAACGAACTTCGCATTGACCATAAACTGGTCAACGCAGAAAGTCAAACAAAGTTTGACTTTCAGACTCGAAAAGACTCGAAAAGCAATAAAAGAACGAAAGAATACTTACGAAGGGTCCCCGAATGCTAATCTCGATCCAAGAATCTCAGGTATGAAACAATGGTTTCAACTTAGAGTTTCTAAGATCAAAATTCTAGTGGGTTTTGAAGTTGTGGGGTGGGGTATTTATAGTTTTCGGGTAACCGTTAAGATCGTTTCATGGAAACCGTGCTCGAATCCCACCCGTACATGTGTTGGAATGTTATGGTGACTAAAAATGAGTTCTTATCTGCTGACTAGACAAGTGAGAACATGTGGTTGTGGATTAAACAGCTGCAATCTGCTGTTAGAAACATTTAATCTGGTCAGAAGGGCTGATGCGGCCCGCTTCAACATGTGCAGAAACTCAGGCGGGCCGCCTGGGAGTCACAGATCAGAAATAGTTTTGCAAAATGACAGTTTCAGTCCCTGTTAGTGTTTAAGGCCATTTCCGACACTTCTAAGGCCCGTAAAGCCAACTTTAAGGCCCTAAAATGATGCCTAAACATTGTGGAGATGAAACATGCTCAAAAATATCTCGGATGTTGGTTCGTTTGGTCGTACGAACGCGATGTTCGCTTAATTACGACGGAATGCGCACAAGTGCGAAAAACGATCCAGAATGCGTGACGAATGGATTTTTCTTATGCCAAACACTAAAATAAAATATTTTAGTGCTTACATAAATTTTTGGATGTCCGGATGTATTCAGAACGTAAGTTATGCGCGAAAATGCAAACTTGTGCACTTTTTGACGCTTTTAGTCCCTGAATGACCCAAAAGTTTATTTTAGCACACCGAACCCCTCAAAGCCTATTTCTAAGCTATGTAAAGGATATTTATGGTATGTTTAACTTATGGCTATGTTCCGGAATGTTTGTTACAGTTCAAATTGGCATACTTTCGCAGTTTGTCAACTTTAGTCCCTGTAAGCGTATTAACTTGATTTCGCCATACCAAAGCCTTCAAAACTTATTTCTAAGTTAGGTAAAGGTTATTTAAGGTATGTTAAGCCTATGTCCACTATTCCGGAGTGTTTGTTGCGTTAAACTGGTTATATTTACGCATCGGTGCGCGTATAACCTTCCAGAAAGCGATTTAGAGTTTGGAATTGACCAAAAATTGATATGTGCAAATGATACACATATTTTTACAAATCCCAAGTATGAAATATAATATTTCATTGGTTCGGTATTTGTTGAATGGCCGTGGAGGCACATGTGTTACAGTCTCCCCTACTTTAGGAAATTTCGTCCCGAAATTTTATCTAGAGGAAACTTGTGTGAGTTTGAAAACATGAAGTTGAAAAGATCGAACAACATTGGTTAGGGTTCTGAACTTCTAGTAATCTTTAATAACATCATGATTGCAATGTAAGAGGGATACTTATATACAAGTATATGAAGCGTCATTGGTGCGTCCACCGTACCTCCATTACATTGTTCTCATTTTGTTATTGTTGTCACTATCGGTTCTTACACATAATAAATCTTACTGGGTTTCTGTGCACTAAATTTCATAATTATGTACGCGTCCATAATTAGACAATTCCTTGCACAGTTCACACAGTCTATTTTAAAATGTGTAGGGTAAAACCAAATGAACAATCCTGTGATGAGTGTGACTAGACCGCCATAGAGTCCTTTTAATTAAATCAATAAATGATCTAAATAGACTATCAAGGAGTTTGTTCAGCTACATCACTAGATGTCATTCTTTAACCAAATTGTGAATCAATCTTTTAGACTAGACCACTTAAGGGTCTCTTATGAATCATGGAATAGTACTATATAATCCAAGGGTCTTAACTATTACATAGAAGCCCATTCAGGATTTAAGGTAGTACCTTTTTGAATATCCTACTACGAATCCCTCATATGAAGATATGAAAGATTCTACGAGGATTTGGATAACGAATACCCAGAGTATAAAACACAAAATGCATAAAAGAAAACATAAGATGAATAAACACATAGTCACATAATCACAAAATTGTTTGTTAATTTGCCTTGTTAATTGCGTACATGCATTTAAAGCAAACTAGGAATCCATTCCGTGGATTTCATTTGGTACTTTAAACGTTATCAAGAATCTAACTATAAAGATAGAAAGATTCAAAAAGAAAATTCGATTTCGATTATTAGGAACCGAAGTGTTCGAATTAAGGTACATAAGGAATCCAATTAAGGACTCTGATTTGTATGATAATTATCCACAAGGGTCTAAATGTGAAGACAAAAAGATCCCATATGGATTTTTAGAAGTTGAAGATGTTTTGAAACCTTGCACTTGATGTGCTTATGTCAAAACATGAAGTAAGAATGCTTATGAAGTTGAGGTGCTTGTTATGTCAAGGCGACATATGAAGCAGAATTTGAAGGTTAAGTCAATGTATGAGGAAAATATATTTGGAAAAAAAACTATGCATGAGGTTCTAAAAAAATGTGTTCAATGTTTTTGAAACCTTATATATAATACATTTGAAATTATAAAGTAGGTGTACTAGGTAAGTATATTTATAAAAAATGTTTTAAAATCATGCGAGATGAATTTTGAAATTATGTATAAGGTTTTTTTTTTTTTTTTTTTTTGAAAAACATGAATGATGCTTTTCGTAATCATGCACTTGATAAGAAAATGTACTGTGTTAATATTGCCTTCAGACTATATGAAATATTTTGAAATTAGGAAGGTTGGTTTTGATAACATGGCTAATGTTTTTGAAATAACATAGACAATGCATTTAGAAAAAAAATTGTTTTCAAACTATATGAAATGTTTTGAGATCATGAAGATTGTTTTTGAAATACTTGTACTGTATATGTTGAAAAATCAAAACGTAATGGGTATGAGATTTGGAAATACCCTTAGTTATTTAACCAAGGATTCAAAGGCACAGATGTGCAGAAGCATGATTACTCATAATGTCACTTTATTTTCTGTACTTTGTTTCTTAGAGTGAAACGAGTACTTAAAATTTTCGAGGGAATCATGAGCGATCATTTGAAAGAGAGAAATCACAAAAGTAGTTTGTAAGGAACATAGTTCCTTAATGTAGGTATCATAGGAAAAGTCATACACACATGTAACTACACTTGTATATCAGAATTTGTGAACAATAATTTATTTATGAACAAAACAGATTGTTTCACATTACAAGAAAATAAAAGAAACAAAGGCATAAGACAGCAACATCCTTTGTTCAGCCAATTGCTCATCCACGGGTTGGATTTGCACTGAAAATCTTCGGGCAGTTGTTCCTGTAATGGCTCGTCTCGCCACAGTTGTAGCAAGTACCAGGCGGAAAACGAGCTTGAGTAGGGTTGACTTGGGGTTGATTTGGACCACCTTGGTTCGGGTTATATCGACAAGCACTTGCCAGGTGACCGAGTCGTCCACATGATACACACAGACGACACTGTAAGTGAGCTAGGTGATGCCCCTTACATTTGTTGCATAATGGTGCCGTTCCCTTGTATTGCTTCTTAGCAGGTGGTGTTGCCACCCGGATGGGTCCTGTTTGATTTGGTACTGCTGCAACACAAACTTTTGCTGTATGACCTTTACGTCCACAAATTTGGCATTCACGGCACTTCACCATAGCATGATGATAAAGGTTACATTTGTTGCACAAGGGTGAAGTTCCATTGTATGGCTTCCTAGCTGGTGGCCTTGCCACATGGCTAGGTCCCGCTTGATTAGGTGTAACCGCTGCGGGTTTCCTTGAAGCCTTACGCTTCCTTGATTTTGGTGCTGGCTTGACTTCTGCTTCCTTTGGTGGCTCTTGAGTGGCTTCATTGTCGAGACGGGAGGCTTCATTGTTGAGACGAGCCATGGCAATGCCTAATTCCACAGTCTTCTGAATCACTTCGCCTATTTGCTGGGCAAATTTGGCTGTTCGCTCGGACATTTGACCAGTGCTGAGAGGAATAGACATTCTAGAAGAAAATGAAAGACATAGGAAGAAACGAGTGAAAGGTTATTGGATAATCAATACAGAATGGTAACGAATGAAAATTGTGATAATTTGTTTGTTACCTAAGGCAAATAAATGAGATGGTGACAAATCAAAGTAAATGGGTAAAAAATAATGTATCGCGAAGACATGCTCGCCTATAAGTGAACACTCATCCCAAAAATTCCCAGGTAAGCACAACTGGTCTCGCGTCTGATGAGATGTATACGAAGTGCTTGCCTAGACAGAAAACCCAGAATACAGGCATTCACCCTTCCAGTTTGCACGTGTTCACATTATTTAAAACCCAAAACCTTGACGAGATTTTTGAAAATTCAAAGGGGTTCAAAACCATATAACAGAGGGTTCAAAACCTAGTAATCAATCATCCTAGAACAGATGATTAGTTTTCAAAGCGGTTTGGAAATTTATGTTCTTGTTGAGGTTGTCGCCTAAGGATAGGTGACAATATTGTTTTATGACTAAACGCAAGTAAACTCGCGTTAGGGTCCTAAGAAGGTTATAGACTAGGTCAAAGTATTACTAATAACCTAATTCCCTATAACCATGAGCTCTGATACCATCTTTTCTGTCACACCCCGACCACGTAGAACATACAAAACGTGGCGGAAATGTCGGGGAGTGTTGTAACAGAATTAATTGTTTCAAATCCATGGCAATTGAAGTTTCGTTTTATTGATTAAAAGTGTTACAATGTCTTAACAAACAAGGAAATACAACATAATTAACTAGTCTTGCATCTTTTATTGTCACTAAAGCCCAAGTCCGCCTATGTGTATCTTGATAAGTCCTATGCATCATATCCTGAAACACATGTGAAAATAGGTACGTCAGCATAAAAATGCCTGTGAGATACATAGGTTTTTTGTGAAAATGAGATTCATGACTATTGTTTAAGAAAATGTTTAGTCATGAACCTTGTAGTTTGCTTTGTTTTGTAAATCATTTGAAAAACGATAAGATCAGATGATATGTATAAATAAATGTAAGGTTAAATGAATAACCATGTAAAAATGAGTTTGTATATTATAAGTTGTTTGTAAAACAATGTATTGTGAAAAGTATGTTATTTGTATAAAATGTTATATGTCTCAAACTGAAATGATTCAAATAACGCTACGATATGTAATACCATACAAACACTTATATATAGGAAGTACCAGCGGCGTATCCACCATGCTTGTATCATATTACATACGCCTCGTTACTTAAGTCACTTAAACAAACCACCAATGTAATAAGTCTATGTTTAAACCAATTGTCAAAATTTCTTTGTATAAATCATATCAAATGTTAATAGTCCAAAAGTAGTCAAGTAATGTGTAACAAATGTTATGTATGGTAAGTAAAATAAGACTACTTAAACCATAAGTAAAACTGTACAAAACAAAGTATTGAAGTAAAACTTGGTTTAAATCAAAGTTATGTTTTTGTGTAGTAAATGCATGCTATACTGATATAGACATTTATGCGGTATTGTGAAAATTCATACATCCAAGCCTTGCGACAGTCGGATAACCATGTAAAAATGGGTTATCAATAGAATATGTATTCGGATTCGGTCATTCCTTACGTCCAAACAAACCCGAGATTTCAGGAATGGGATTTGTCAAGTCCTATGGTACCACTACCTACTACCGAGCGGCATGATCGGTGTTAATGAATGTATAGTATAGTTTAAACAAACCAAATGTCATACCAAAATGTAAGCATATGATGAATAAGAAATGAACTAAGTATGCTAAGTTAACATACAAAGCAGAAAAGTCATGTAAATCAATGTGCTAGCATGCTATCAGTTAACATACATAGCAGAAATGTAATGTAGAACCATGTACTAAGTATGCACACAATGGACATACATAGTATAAAATGTAATGAAATCATATACTATAATGTACTAATGAACATAGCAAGTATATGATGTGAAAACAGGAAAGCATGAAAGTAACAAGTAGGCACATGTGTTTCACCCCAAAACAGTTTGGAAAACAGTAAAAGAGGGGTCTATGTACTCACTTGAGATTGCTCAGTAGTTCTTGAGTAACAACCAAACAATGCTAGAGATCGCGGATATCAAACGGCACCTAATATAGGTAACTATGTTAATAAACCGGACCTAAATCGGAAGATCTGATAGAATGAGGGTTCGTAAACCAAACGAGTATAGAGACTCGTGACATATGGTTTAACAAAGCCTACATACTAAATGAAACCTTAATCTAAGTGCTTTCGACCCATTACGACCCGTTTAGGTAGCTTATGCTACTTTAACGCGTCGTTCGCGTGAAACGCGTTCGGATCGCCTAACTAGTCCTATGACAAGTAACATATGCCTTAACATGTCTAATATTGTTGTCAAATCAGTTTAGATGTCAATAGTTATGTTACATATGCTTAAAATGAATTTTGGCGTCAAAAGGGCATTTTGGTAATTTACCTAAGGCATATAAACTACCTATCATACAACTATTCAAACGATGTGACCATAAGGTATAACCTCGGAAGGTTATTCCCTATATACTATGGTCACCTAATGTATTTGGTCGGATCCTAATGATCGACCAAACTGGGTCGGGTTCGAAGGTATAAGCGATTTATCAGATCGCTTACCCTACGACCCTAGACAACGTGGTAATCAGTAGGCATAGTCCCAAGGGACTATAACCAACGTGATTACACTCACGTTGCGAAGTTCAAACGAACTTCGCATTGACCATAAACTGGTCAACGCAGAAAGTCAAACAAAGTTTGACTTTCAGACTCGAAAAGCAATAAAAGAACGAAAGAATACTTACGAAGGGTCCCCGAATGCTAATCTCGATCCAAGAATCTCAGGTATGAAACAATGGTTTCAACTTAGAGTTTCTAAGATCAAAATTCTAGTGGGTTTTGAAGTTGTGGGGTGGGGTATTTATAGTTTTCGGGTAACCGTTAAGATCGTTTCATGGAAACCGTGCTCGAATCCCACCCGTACATGTGTTGGAATGTTATGGTGACTAAAAATGAGTTCTTATCTGCTGACTAGACAAGTGAGAACATGTGGTTGTGGATTAAACAGCTGCAATCTGCTGTTAGAAACATTTAATCTGGTCAGAAGGGCTGATGCGGCCCGCTTCAACATGTGCAGAAACTCAGGCAGGCCGCCTGGGAGTCACAGATCAGAAATAGTTTTGCAAAATGACAGTTTCAGTCCCTGTTAGTGTTTAAGGCCATTTCCGACACTTCTAAGGCTCGTAAAGCCAACTTTAAGGCCCTAAAATGATGCCTAAACATTGTGGAGATGAAACATGCTCAAAAATATCTCGGATGTTGGTTCGTTTGGTCGTACGAACGCGATGTTTGCTTAATTACGACGGAATGCGCACAAGTGCGAAAAACGATCCAGAATGCGTGACGAATGGATTTTTCTTATGCCAAACACTAAAATAAAATATTTTAGTGCTTACATAAATTTTTGGATGTCTGGATGTATTCAGAACGTAAGTTATGCGCGAAAATGCAAACTTGTGCACTTTTTGACGCTTTTAGTCCCTGAATGACCCAAAAGTTTATTTTAGCACACCGAACCCCTCAAAGCCTATTTCTAAGCTATGTAAAGGATATTTATGGTATGTTTAACTTATGGCTATGTTCCGGAATGTTTGTTACAGTTCAAATTGGCATACTTTCGCAGTTTGTCAACTTTAGTCCCTGTAAGCGTATTAACTTGATTTTGCCATACCAAAGCCTTCAAAACTTATTTCTAAGTTAGGTAAAGGTTATTTAAGGTATGTTAAGCCTATGTCACTATTCCGGAGTGTTTGTTGCGTTAAACTGGTTATATTTACACATCGGTGCGCGTATAACCTTCCAGAAAGCGATTTAGAGTTTGGAATTGACCAAAAATTGATATGTGCAAATGATACACATATTTTTACAAATCCCAAGTATGAAATATAATATTTCATTGGTTCGGTATTTGTTGAATGGCCGTGGAGGCACAGGTGTTACAAAAGTGGGGTTATGAACTCACCTGAATTTCCATGTGCAAAGCTAGCTATTGACGACTTCGTGACGTGACTTGCTAGCGTGCATTCTACAATATTCCTAACACGGAATATCTTATAAGTTTCTAAGTAAATGCAGTAAATACACTACGTGTCATCGAGCCCTACCGAATCGTTAACCGAACGATTCAACGGTAAATTGATAACTTAATAGTAACTATTAAGTTATACTCGTTAAGTTTCGCCTAATGTCGGTAATAGTCAATAGGCCTTAGAAAGACTTAGCTTCTCGAGAGATTTAAAATAGATGAATATCTATATAAAAATATATAAATATGTCGGTATAGTCGCGTCAGTCATCCCGAGAAGTCGTATGTATATGTGACGAGATTTCGTATATAACAAACTCGTATTATCTGTATGAGAATTATCAATACATATGTATATATGTCGTTTAGGCGTTCGGAATAAATATAAAAAGTTATATTTATTTTGTAAAGTAATCATTGAGTTGTTGGATGTTTAAAAATAATATATACTATATTTATTTTTATAAACGAATACAAGTCGCTTGATGTTTGAAATAAATATAAAAATATATTTATTTTATGAAACAAAGGCGTGTTCTGCGTTTGAAATAATATAGAAGTTATGTGGAGTTTATAAAGTTTTCGAGTTATCGTATGAAATAAATATAACTATATTTATTTTGATAAAAGAATTCGTATTGTTTGGCACTTGAAATAAATATACAAACTATATTTATTTTTATAAAAACGAATTCGTGTGGTTTGATATTTGAAATAAATATATGAACTATATTTATTTTTATAAAAGAGATCCAAGTTATTTGATGTTCAAAATAAATATATAATCTATATTTATTTCCATAAAAAGAAGTCGTATTGTTTGATATTCGGAATAAGTATATAACTATATCTATTTTTATAAAAAGGAAGCCGTCGCAATTAATTGTATGTGTATCTTGCTTTCTAAATGCCGTTTGAATAAAACGTGTTCTAGTTTTACGGATTTTCTCGAAAAACGGGCAGAGTTTCCTCTGTTTTTGGACGGCCCCGACAACGCAGGTTGTCGATATTTTATCAAAATTCAACAATAATCCAATCAATTCAACAACACATACTAAAAGTTTACCAAATATGATAAAATAAAACGTGACTAATCACTAACGGTATCGGTTGAGCTCGGTTTCGCGTTAAATATATAAAATCTAACGTAAAGTAATCCACTACGCTTAAAACTTTACCAGGTCCTTCGTGTCGACTGGGCGTTGACCTGTTTGACTGCTGTTGACCCGAGTTGACTCGGGTGTTGACCGAGTCGACCCGAACCTGGACTGAGTTGACCGATAATACCCAAGCTGACCCGAACTCTGACCCGTTGCCTTCGTTGACTGTTTGTCCCGGACCCGAACCGATCTGTTGACTGAGTTGACTCGCTCACTTGTTGACCGAAGCTGACCGGCCCAAAACTCGAACTAACATCTTAGATGAAACTGAACCCGACTGTAACATCTGTGCTTGTAATCATTGTGAACAGTTCTATTATCAATAAAACAATGTTATTTGATCCCAATGTTTGTTTGGTTGTGTTTTACATTTTTCATGTTTTGACTTTTATTCAATTTCAAACTCTATATCACTTTCTGGAGAGTTATACGCAAACTGGTGCGTAAACGTACTCAGTTTAATGCGACAAATACTCCGGAACATCAACATATACTCAACATACCTTAAATAACCTTTACATAACTTAGAAATAAGTTTTGAAGGCTCTGGTATGACAAAAACAAGTTAATTCGCTTACAGGGACTAAACTTGACAAACTGCGAAAGTATGCCAATTTGAACTGTAACAGACATTCCGGAACATGACCATAAGTTAAACATACCATAAATATCCTTTACAATAGCTTAGAAATAGGCTTTGAGGGGTTCGGTATGCTAAAATAAACTTTTGGGTCATTCAGGGACTAAAAGTGTCAAAAAGTGCACAAGTTTGCACTTTTGCGCATAACTTACGTTCTGAATACATCCGGACATCCAAAAATTTATGTAAGCATGACTATATTATGCTTTAGTGTTTGGCTTGCCAAAAATCCATTCGTCGCGTCATTTGGATCGTTTTTCGCGCTTGTGCGCATTCCGTCGTAATTAAGCGAACATCGCGTTTGTACGACCAAACGAACCATCATCCGGCATATTTTTGAACATGTTTCATGTCCACAATGTTTAGGCATCATTTTAGGGCCTTAAAGTTGGCTTTACGTGCCTTAGAAGTGTCGGAAATGGCCTTAAACACGTGCAGGGACCTAAACTGTCATTTTTGAAAGTTATTCTGATCTGTGACCCTCAGGCGGCCCGCCTGAGTTTCTTCACATCCTGAAGCGGGCCGCGTGGCCCCTTCTGACCAGGTTAAATGTTTCTAACAGCAGATTGCAGCTGTTTGATCCACCACCACACATTCTCATTTGTCTAGTCAGCTGATAAGGATCAACTTTGAGCTACCATAAGGTCCCGACACTTGTACGGGTGGGATTAAGGCACGTTTTCCATGAAACGATCTTAACGGTGGACCAAACACTATAAATACCCCACCCCCATGCTTCCAAATTACAAGAATTTTGATTTGAGAAACTCTAAGTTGAAACTATTGTTTCATACCTGAGATTTTTGAATCGAAATTAGCATTCGGGGACCCTTCGTAAGTATTCTTTCGTTCTTTTCCTTATTTTATTGCTTTTCGAGTCAGAAAGTCAAACTTTGTTTGACTTTCAGCGTTGACCAGCTTATGGTCAATGCGAAGTTCGTTTGAACTTCGCAACGTGAGTGTAATCACGTTGGTTATAGTCCCTTGGGACTATGCCTACTGATTACCACGTTGTCTAGGGTCGTAGGGTAAGCGATCTAATAAATCGCTTATACCTCGAACCCGACCCATTTGGTCGATCATTAGGATCCGACCAAATACATTAGGTGACCATAGTAGGTAGGGAATAACCTTCCGAGGTTATACCCTATGGTCACATCGTTTGAGTAGTTGTATGATAGGTAGTTTATATGCCTTAGGTAAATTACCAGAATACCCTTTTCATGTATAATTGGTAATTAAGCATATGTAACCTAAACTTTTGTCACATAACTGATTATGTAACATGTTTAGGCATATAACACTTGTCATAGGGCTAGTTAGGCGTTCCGAACGCGTTTTACGCGAACGACGCGTTAAAGTAGCATAAGCTTCCTAAACGGGTCGTAATGGGTCGTAAACGCTTAGGTTAAGTTTCGTTTTAGTATGTAGGGTTTGTTAAACCATATTACACGAGTTTCTATACTCGTTTGGTTTACGAAACCTCATTCTATCCGATCTTCCCATTAGGTCCGGTTTATTAACATAATTACCTATATTAGGTGCCGTTTGATTCCGAGATCTCTATCATTGTTTAGTTGTCACTCCAGAACTACTGAGCAATCTCAAGTGAGTACATAGACCCCTCTTTTACTGTTTTCCAAACTGTTTTGGGGTGAAACACATGTGCCTACTTGTTACTTTCATGCTTTCCTGCTTTGACATCATATACCTGCTATGTTCGTTAGTACATTATAGTACATGATTTCATTACATTTCATGCTATGTATGCCCATTGTGTGCGTATTTAGTACATCATTTTTCATTACATTTTATGCTATGTATGCCCATTGTGTGCGTACTTAGTACATTGTTTTACATTACATTTCATGCTAGGTATGCCCATTGTGTGCATTACTTAGTACATCGTTTTACATTACATTTCATGCTAGGTGTGCCCATTGTGTGCATTACTTAGTACATCGTTTTACATTACATTTCATGCTAGGTGTGCCCATTGTGTGCATTACTTAGTACATCGTTTTACATTACATTTCACGCTACGTATGTTCATTTGATTACATACTTAGTGCATCGTTTTCACATGCTTACATTTTTGGTATGACATTTGGTTTGTTTACAATGGAACAATACATTCATTAACACCGATCACGCCGTTCGTTAGTAGGTAGTGGTACCATAGGAATTGACAACTCCCGTTCCGGACATCCTGGGTATGGGGATGAAAGGAATGACCGAATTCGATATACATAATTTAGATAAACCTTTAATTTGTTTAAGGGTTTATCGCCACAGTCTCAAGGCTTGGATGTATGCATTACAACAATACCGCATAGATGTTTGTATCAGTATAGCATGCATTTGTTACACAAAACATAACTTTGATTTAAACTATGTTTTACTTCAATACCTTGTTATTGTGCATTTTACATATGGTTTAGTTTGATACATTTCACTTACCATACATGACATTTCTGGTTACACATTACATGATCTACATTGAACATAAACATTTTGACATTGATATACACATTTGGTGGTTTACATTGGACATAGACATTTTGATATGGTTTACACAATAACACTTGACAATTGGTTTGTTCATGAACAAGTTACATTGGTGGTTGTTTGGGTAAGTGATTTGAGTAACGAGGCGTGTGTAATATGATACAAACATGGTGGATACGCCGCTGGTACTTCCTATATATAAGTGTTTGTATAATATTACATAGCGCAACGTTAATTAAATCATTTCAGTATAGACATATTACATTTTATACAAATAACATACTTTTCACAAGACATTGTTTTACATAAACAGTTTATCTTATACAACTCATTTTACATGGTTATTCATTTAACCTTACATTTACTTATACATATCAACTGATTTTATCATTTTTCAAATGATTTACAAGACAAAGCAAATTACAAGGTTCATGACTAAACATTTTCTTAAACACAAGTCATGAATCCTATTTTCACAAAACCTATGTATCTCACAGGCATTTTTATGCTGACGTACCTATTTTCACATGTGTTTTCAGGAGCTTTTCCGTAGGATGTTGATCATGATTCTAGGGCGGACCTGTGCCTTAGAGACTAAAAATGGAGATAGATTTGTTTAATTATGTTATAAACTCTTTTGTTTACTGTTCAAGACAATGTAACACTCTTGTTTAATAAATAAAATACAACTTTGAATGCCATGGTTATGAAACAATTAATTCTGTTACAACACTCCCCGATGTTTCCGCCACGTTTTGTATGTTATACGTGGTCGGGGTGTGACAGAAGAGTTGGTATCAGAGCCAATGGTTATAGGGAATTAGGTTATTAGTAATGCTTTGACCTAGACTATAACTTTTCTAGGACCCTAACACAAGTTATCTTGTGTTTAGATCTTAAAACATGCACATCACCTATCCTTAGGTGATTATCAGAACAAAAGCCAAAATTTTTCCGAAACGATTTTTGAAAAACAATCATCTGTTTTTGGATGATTTATTACAAGGTTTTGAACCCTCTATTGTAAGGTTTTGAACCCTCTGTTATATGGTTTTGAACCCTTCTTGTTTGATTAAATTTTTGACCTTGTGCCTTCAAATTTTCAAAATCTCGTCAACGTTTTGGGTCTTAAATAATGTGAACATGTGCAAACTGGAAGGGTGAATGCCTGTATTCTGGGTTTTCTGTCTAGGCAAGCACTTCGTATACATCTCAACCAGACGCGAGACCAGTTGTGCTTACCTGGGAATTCTTGGGATGAGTGTTCACTTATAGGCGAGCATGTCTTCGAAATACATTATTTTTGATCCATTTACTTTGATTAGTCACTGTGTGTTGTTTGCTTACTTTGTGATACGGACAAATGACCACCATCTTTGCTTTTGTTGATTTCGTTTCATCTCATTCTCTTCATCCAATCATCTCACTCGTTTCTTTTCATGTTTTCCTCTTTTAGAATGCCTCCTCGACGCGAGAACCAGATAGCTACTGCCGAACTGGCAGAAATAATTGCGCAGCAGATGGCTGCCCAATTTCCAAATCTCTTTGCTCAATGGAACCAAGCCAACAACAACAACAATGCTCCATGCAAATACAAGGATTTTAACTCGGCTAAACCACTCAAGTTTAGTGGTTCCGAGGGAGCGACTGGGCTTCTTCAGTGGTTTGAGAGCACTGAGAATATTTTCCGCCACGTGAGTGTCTTGACAATCGCAAAGTCGAGTTTGCTTCGAGCGTATTTCAGAAGAGGGCTTTGACATGGTGGAACGGGGTTATGAGAGATAGGGGTGCTGAGATTGCTTTGGCACAGACATGGGCTGAACTAAGAGCTCTTATGATGAGGGAATTCTGTCCTCGTCATGAACAGCGAGCGTTGGAGAAAGAGTTTGATATTTTGAAACAAGATAGTGGTGAGCACAGGGCGTACACTGATAGGTTTGAGGAGTTGAGTCTGCTTTGCCCGACTATGGTTACCCCACTCGACAAGGCTATCGAAAGGTACATCGACGGCCTACCTGACTCAGTACAAGACATTCTTACTGGTAGTGAACCTGCCACACTCCGTCAGGCGATCGAGTTATCAGCGACATTGACTGAGTCGCAGATTAGAAAGGGAAAGCTACACAGGAAGGGTGACAAGGGCAAGAAACAGTCGGCTGACAAGGGGGATACCAAGAAAGGTCAAAACAGGAATGGAAAGGACTCTGGTTCTTCGAAGAGGTCAAGGAAGCGTAAGGCTTCCCAAAATTTTGCTATCACTGCCCAAGCTAATCAGGCAGCTCCCAACCAACCCGCACAGCCTCCAGCGAAGAAACCCTATTCAGGGAATGCACTTTTGTGCAATAGATGCAACAATCACCATCAGCCGCAACATCAGTGCCGTTTCTGTACTAGCTGTGGGAAGTCAGGTCATCTTGCCGATGTTTGTCGGTTTGCTCAGAATCGCGCAGTTCAGAACCCGGCACAACAAGTTGCTCAGCCTCCTGCTCAGCAACAGGGTCAAGCTGCACGACCATATTACCCACCGGGTGCTTGTTACAATTGTGGGGATCTAACCCACTACAGGAACCGGTGCCCAAGGCTAGCTAACCAGAATCCGAATCAGGCTCCGGCTCGAGGCCGAGCCTTTAACATGAATGCCCAAGAGGCGCAGGCGGATGATAACGTGTTGAACGGTACGTTCTTTATTAATAATCAGCCTGCATCTGTTCTCTTTGATTCGGGTGCCGATAAGAGTTTTGTGTCATTGTCTTTTGAGCCGATGCTTCGCGTGTCTAGAACGAAACTAAGTAAATCTTTGACAGTTGAGGTTGCTGGTGGTGAACCCATTATTCTTGATTCTGTTCTTCACAACTGCCAGTTGAACCTTAACGACCATCTTTTTCCTATTGACCTCACGCCTATGCAACTTGGAAGCTTCGACGTTATTGTGGGAATGGATTGGTTATCTAAGCATCACGCAGAGATAGTTTGTTCTGAGAAGATTGTTCGTGTGCCGCTTTCGACAGGCGAGATCCTACAGGTTCAAGGTGAGAAACCGTCTGGTGGTCTCAAGCTTATGTCTTGTTTTAAAGCTCGGAAGTATCTGCGGAAGAACTATGTGGCTTTCTTAGCACATGTTACAGAAGATAAAGGCAAGGGAAAGACTATTTCAGATATTCCTGTCGTTCGGGATTATTCTGAAGTATTCCCTGAAGATTTACCTGGTCTACCTCCAGCACGCCAAGTCGAGTTCCGCATCGATCTCGTACCTGGTGCAAATCCCGTTGCCAGAGCTCCATATCGTCTTGCACCGTCTGAGATGCAAGAGTTGTCTAAGCAGCTTCAGGAGCTCTCCGATAAAGGTTTTATCCGTCCTAGCTTTTCACCTTGGGGTGCTCCCATTCTTTTTGTCAAGAAGAAGGATGGATCTTTTAGGATGTGTATCGATTATCGTGAGCTTAACAAGCTTACCATCAAGAATCGATATCCCCTACCTCGCATTGATGATCTCTTTGATCAGCTACAGGGCGCTTCTTATTTTTCAAAGATTGATCTGCGATCTGGATATCATCAACTTCGGGTGCATGAAGAAGATATTCCCAAGACAGCGTTCCGTACTCGATATGGGCATTATGAGTTCACAGTCATGCCATTCGGTGTGACTAATGCTCCTGCTGTTTTCATGGACTTAATGAATAGGGTCTGCAAACCCTATTTGGATCAGTTCGTCATTGTTTTTATTGACGACATCCTGATTTACTCTAAGACGCGAGCTGATCACGAGCAACATCTTCGTCTTACTCTGGAACTCCTAAAGAAAGAGCAACTTTTCGCCAAATTCTCCAAGTGCGAATTTTGGCTTAAAGAAGTTCAATTTTTAGGACATATTATCAACGAACGAGGTATTCATGTAGATCCCTCCAAGATCAGTGCGATTAAGGATTGGGATACGCCTACTACTCCTACTGAAGTTCGTTCTTTTCTTGGTCTAGCGGGTTATTACCGCCGCTTCATTGAAAACTTCTCAAAGATTGCAGTTCCCCTAACTGCTCTAACTCAGAAGAACAAACCCTTTGATTGGGGATTCAAACAAGAGGAAGCTTTTCAAAGATTGAAGCAGAAGCTTTGCGATGCGCCTGTTCTATCATTGCCTGAGGGTGATGATGATTTTGTCGTGTATTGTGATGCATCGAAGTTGGGTCTTGGTTGTGTTCTGATGCAAAGGAACAAAGTCATAGCATATGCATCAAGGCAGTTGAAGATACATGAGAAGAACTACACCACTCATGATCTTGAGTTGGGTGCAGTTGTTTTCGCTCTAAAGATCTGGAGACACTATTTGTATGGTACAAAATGTGTGGTTTTCACTGACCACAAAAGTCTCCAGCATATCTTCAATCAGAAAGAACTCAACATGAGACAACGACGTTGGGTTGAGCTTTTTAACGACTATGACTGCGAGATTCGCTACCATCCTGGTAAGGCGAATGTCGTGGCCGATGCATTGAGTCGTAAGGAACGTACTAAGCTTCATTGTGTACGTGTTCAGTCTGTTATTCAAGCTCGATCCGATATCCAAGCACGCATTTCTCAGGCCCAACAATCTTGTGTTGCACAAGGTTTGATGGATAAGGAATTTCCCTATCACATAACACCTGCTCTGGAACTGAAGGACAATGGATCGTACTACTTCATGGACCGTTTGTGGGTCCCAAGCCAGGATGATCTTCGTACCTTGCTTATGGATGAAGCCCATAAGTCTCGTTATTCTATTCATCCGGGCTCAGATAAAATGTATAAGGATCTTCGTATTCACTATTGGTGGCCTGGTATGAAGAAAGACATTGCCTTATACGTGTCAAAATGCCTTACTTGTCTTAAGGTTAAGGCTGAACATCAACGTCCTTCTGGTTTATTGGTGCAACCAGAGATCCCAGTTTGGAAATGGGAAAACATTACTATGGATCTCGTTACCAAACTTCCACGCACAAAGAAAGGTCATGATGCCATCTGGGTAGTCGTTGATCGTCTTACTAAGTCTGCGCATTTCTTGCCAATCCGCGAGGATTTTCCTGCTGACAGACTTGCTCAAATCTATGTGGATGAAATTGTGGCTCGACATGGTGTTCCTTTGAACATCATTTCTGACAGAGATGCTCGTTTTACTTCTCATTTTTGGAGAACCATGCAATCTGCTATGGGGACCCAACTTAATCTGAGCACAGCTTATCATCCGCAAACGGATGGTCAATCTGAAAGAACAATCCAGACTCTGGAGGATATGCTAAGAGCTTGTGTGATCGATTTTGGTGGTAGTTGGGATTCACATCTTAAGTTGGTTGAATTCTCCTACAACAACAGTTATCACACCAGCATCAAAATGGCTCCTTTCGAGGCTCTCTATGGTCGAAAATGTCGTTCACCAGTCTGCTGGAATGAGATCGGCGAGGCTCAACTTACTGGACCTGCCCTCATTTTAGAGACAACTGACAAGGTCAAGAAAGTTCGTGATAACCTTCAGACAGCTATGAGCCGTCAAAAGAGTTACGCGGATCCAAAATGCAAACCCTTGGAATTTCAAGTCGGTGATCGAGTATTACTTAAGGTATCACCTTGGAAAGGTGTGATCAGATTTGGAAAGAAAGGAAAACTTGCACCTAGATAAGTTGGACCATTCAAGATCGTCGAAAGAATCGGAAAGGTAGCCTACAGACTTGAGTTACCTCCTGAACTTGGAAATGTTCATCCAACTTTTCACGTGTCCAATCTCAAGAGGTGTTTAGCTGATGAGAACCTCCACATACCGCTTGACGAAATTCGTGTTGGCAAAACACTTAAATTTGTTGAGAAACCAGTGGAAATCATGGAACGTGAAGTCAAGTGGCTTAAACGCAAGCGCATTCCTTTGGTCAAAGTTCGCTGGGAAGCTAAACGTGGACCCGAGTTTACTTGGGAACGCGAAGATCAAATGAAGGCGAAATATCCGCATCTTTTCCCACGAGTTTCCTCTAAATAAATTTCGGGACGAAATTTCCACAAGTAGGGGAGACTGTAACATATGTGCTTGTAATCATTGTGAACAGTTCTATTATCAATAAAACAATGTTATTTGATCCCAATGTTTGTTTGGTTGTGTTTTACATTTTTCATGTTTTGACTTTTATTCAATTTCAAACTCTATATCACTTTCTGGAGAGTTATACGCAAACTGGTGCGTAAACGTACTCAGTTTAATGCGACAAATACTCCGGAACATCAACATATACTCAACATACCTTAAATAACCTTTACATAACTTAGAAATAAGTTTTGAAGGCTCTGGTAATTATTGAATATAGTTAACGCCAAAAATGAAGCAGTATTGTGACACTGAATTGGAAAAGCGGAAGATAAAATGACAAAAAAGTCCATACACCCTAATTATATCGTGCGCCACGTGTTGGGCCAGGATGCGTTCTCACCGTTCTCACACTTTAGGGCGTTTTCCCCTGATCCGTACCTATAATATATATATATATATATATATAGAGAGAGAGAGAGAGAGGAAGGTCAACGTACATCACGTACGACAGGTAATTACGCACGTTCATTTTAAAATCACGCACGTTATAACTCAAAAATCCAAAATCACGCATGTTGAAACACAATAATCACGCATATTGAAAACATTAATCACGCATGTTATAGAACAAATCACGCACGTTGTTGTACGTGAAGTACGTTAAGCCATAATGTATGATATACTTTTTCTATATATATATAGGAGAATGATCCATTAGGAACCACCCTTTATTGCGAGAACCGTGAGAACCAATGTAAACACAACCAAAAAATACCTAAAAAAATCTAAAAAACACCCAAAAAAAAATTTTACTATTTTTTTTTTTTGAAAAATTGCTATATTTCGTCAATAATAAAAAAAAATTCAAAAAAAAAAAAACATTTCGAGTAACAGTTATCCATGCACATGTGCATTTGTATCGTTTCTTTGACAAATTCCGTAATTCATTACAAATATCAGACAATTGCTCTTTCATTTACACTACCATTCATAATACACTACTTTTTACATTAACAATAATAGAAATGCACATGTGCATCTATATGTATGAACTTGTTATAACATTAACAACACTAGAAATGCACATGTGCATCTATATATATGAACATGTTATAACGTGTCTTAGTACACCACTTTGAATACATATTCCCTTTCATCTATCATACCATCCATACTACACTACCATTACCTCCTACCATCCGTAATACAATACCATTGCTTTTTACCATCCATAATACAATATTTGTAACATCTGTGCTTGTAATCATTGTGAACAGTTCTATTATCAAAAAAACAATGTTATTTGATCCCAATGTTTGTTTGGTTGTGTTTTACATTTTTCATGTTTTGACTTTTATTCAATTTCAAACTCTATATCACTTTCTGGAGAGTTATACGCAAACTGGTGCGTAAACGTACTCAGTTTAATGCGACAAATACTCCGGAACATCAACATATACTCAACATACCTTAAATAACCTTTACATAACTTAGAAATAAGTTTTGAAGGCTCTGGTATGGCAAAAACAAGTTAATTCGCTTACAGGGACTAAACTTGACAAACTGCGAAAGTATGCCAATTTGAACTGTAACAGACATTCCGGAACATGACCATAAGTTAAACATACCATAAATATCCTTTACAATAGCTTAGAAATAGGCTTTGAGGGGTTCGGTATGCTAAAATAAACTTTTGGGTCATTCAGGGACTAAAAGTGTCAAAAAGTGCACAAGTTTGCACTTTTGCGCATAACTTACGTTCTGAATACATCCGGACATCCAAAAATTTATGTAAGCATGACTATATTATGCTTTAGTGTTTGGCTTGCCAAAAATCCATTCGTCGCGTCATTTGGATCGTTTTTCGCGCTTGTGCGCATTCCGTCGTAATTAAGTGAACATCGCGTTTGTACGACCAAACGAACCATCATCCGGCATATTTTTGAACATGTTTCATGTCCACAATGTTTAGGCATCATTTTAGGGCCTTAAAGTTGGCTTTACGGGCCTTAGAAGTGTCGGAAATGGCCTTAAACACGTGCAGGGACCTAAACTGTCATTTTTGAAAGTTATTCTGATCTGTGACCCTCAGGCGGCCCGCCTGAGTTTCTTCACATCCTGAAGCGGGCCGCGTGGCCCCTTCTGACCAGGTTAAATGTTTCTAACAGCAGATTGCAGCTGTTTGATCCACCACCACACATTCTCATTTGTCTAGTCAGCTGATAAGGATCAACTTTGAGCTACCATAAGGTCCCGACACTTGTACGGGTGGGATTAAGGCACGTTTTCCATGAAACGATCTTAACGGTGGACCAAACACTATAAATACCCCACCCCCATGCTTCCAAATTACAAGAATTTTGATTTGAGAAACTCTAAGTTGAAACTATTGTTTCATACCTGAGATTTTTGAATCGAAATTAGCATTCGGGGACCCTTCGTAAGTATTCTTTCGTTCTTTTCCTTATTTTATTGCTTTTCGAGTCAGAAAGTCAAACTTTGTTTGACTTTCAGCGTTGACCAGCTTATGGTCAATGCGAAGTTCGTTTGAACTTCGCAACGTGAGTGTAATCACGTTGGTTATAGTCCCTTGGGACTATGCCTACTGATTACCACGTTGTCTAGGGTCGTAGGGTAAGCGATCTAATAAATCGCTTATACCTCGAACCCGACCCATTTGGTCGATCATTAGGATCCGACCAAATACATTAGGTGACCATAGTAGGTAGGGAATAACCTTCCGAGGTTATACCCTATGGTCACATCGTTTGAGTAGTTGTATGATAGGTAGTTTATATGCCTTAGGTAAATTACCAGAATACCCTTTTCATGTATAATTGGTAATTAAGCATATGTAACCTAAACTTTTGTCACATAACTGATTATGTAACATGTTTAGGCATATAACACTTGTCATAGGGCTAGTTAGGCGTTCCGAACGCGTTTTACGCGAACGACGCGTTAAAGTAGCATAAGCTTCCTAAACGGGTCGTAATGGGTCGTAAACGCTTAGGTTAAGTTTCGTTTTAGTATGTAGGGTTTGTTAAACCATATTACACGAGTTTCTATACTCGTTTGGTTTACGAAACCTCATTCTATCCGATCTTCCCATTAGGTCCGGTTTATTAACATAGTTACCTATATTAGGTGCCGTTTGATTCCGAGATCTCTATCATTGTTTAGTTGTCACTCCAGAACTACTGAGCAATCTCAAGTGAGTACATAGACCCCTCTTTTACTGTTTTCCAAACTGTTTTGGGGTGAAACACATGTGCCTACTTGTTACTTTCATGCTTTCCTGCTTTGACATCATATACCTGCTATGTTCGTTAGTACATTATAGTACATGATTTCATTACATTTCATGCTATGTATGCCCATTGTGTGCGTATTTAGTACATCATTTTTCATTACATTTTATGCTATGTATGCCCATTGTGTGCGTACTTAGTACATTGTTTTACATTACATTTCATGCTAGGTATGCCCATTGTGTGCATTACTTAGTACATCGTTTTACATTACATTTCATGCTAGGTGTGCCCATTGTGTGCATTACTTAGTACATCGTTTTACATTACATTTCATGCTAGGTGTGCCCATTGTGTGCATTACTTAGTACATCGTTTTACATTACATTTCACGCTACGTATGTTCATTTGATTACATACTTAGTGCATCGTTTTCACATGCTTACATTTTTGGTATGACATTTGGTTTGTTTACAATGGAACAATACATTCATTAACACCGATCACGCCGTTCGTTAGTAGGTAGTGGTACCATAGGAATTGACAACTCCCGTTCCGGACATCCTGGGTATGGGGATGAAAGGAATGACCGAATTCGATATACATAATTTAGATAAACCTTTAATTTGTTTAAGGGTTTATCGCCACAGTCTCAAGGCTTGGATGTATGCATTACAACAATACCGCATAGATGTTTGTATCAGTATAGCATGCATTTGTTACACAAAACATAACTTTGATTTAAACTATGTTTTACTTCAATACCTTGTTATTGTGCATTTTACATATGGTTTAGTTTGATACATTTCACTTACCATACATGACATTTCTGGTTACACATTACATGATCTACATTGAACATAAACATTTTGACATTGATATACACATTTGGTGGTTTACATTGGACATAGACATTTTGATATGGTTTACACAATAACACTTGACAATTGGTTTGTTCATGAACAAGTTACATTGGTGGTTGTTTGGGTAAGTGATTTGAGTAACGAGGCGTGTGTAATATGATACAAACATGGTGGATACGCCGCTGGTACTTCCTATATATAAGTGTTTGTATAATATTACATAGCGCAACGTTAATTAAATCATTTCAGTATAGACATATTACATTTTATACAAATAACATACTTTTCACAAGACATTGTTTTACATAAACAGTTTATCTTATACAACTCATTTTACATGGTTATTCATTTAACCTTACATTTACTTATACATATCAACTGATTTTATCATTTTTCAAATGATTTACAAGACAAAGCAAATTACAAGGTTCATGACTAAACATTTTCTTAAACACAAGTCATGAATCCTATTTTCACAAAACCTATGTATCTCACAGGCATTTTTATGCTGACGTACCTATTTTCACATGTGTTTTCAGGAGCTTTTCCGTAGGATGTTGATCATGATTCTAGGGCGGACCTGTGCCTTAGAGACTAAAAATGGAGATAGATTTGTTTAATTATGTTATAAACTCTTTTGTTTACTGTTCAAGACAATGTAACACTCTTGTTTAATAAATAAAATACAACTTTGAATGCCATGGTTATGAAACAATTAATTCTGTTACAACACTCCCCGATGTTTCCGCCACGTTTTGTATGTTATACGTGGTCGGGGTGTGATACCGACCACGCTGACATGAACCGTGACCCGAGATTAAAACCCGTTTCCCTACATAACTCAGATCTGAGTTACACAATATTAACCACAACCAATCAATATCATCTTCAATCATCAGAAGATAAAAGGAACCGAAGGGGGTATGTTTACCGGGAAGTTTGTCGCAAACAAACACCAGCGCCGCCGTCGGCCACCGTCCTCTTCGTCTTCATCATCAGGTCATTATCCTCTTGCCTGAATAATCGTGTTGGAAAAGTTCGTGGATTGAGCCGGTTATAAAGAAACAGAGAGTGAAGTGACTAGTACTTACCGGAAATATCATCATCACCATAACAGCATCGTCGGAAAACCTTCCGCCGCCGCTCTGTCTCCGACGTCCTCTCTCTCCTCGGCCTCTCTCTCTATCTCGTCTCTCTCTTCTGTTCCGCCGTCACGCCGCCGTACGGCGACGGCTTGTCATCGGGTGTTCATCAGGGGGGTGTGTCTGGTCGGAGAAGCAGCACCGGCTTCACCGGTTCACCGATCGCCGGACCTGGAGTGTAAGAGGGAGAGGGAAAGGGTTTGAGGTGTCTGATGTCTCATGTGTGTGTTTATTTGGTGTGGTGTTTGTGTATCCCAAGTGTGGTATTAATATGAGAAAAAGTGATGCACATGGTGTGTAATATCCATGGATTTGTTAAGCATGTGGGACATGAAATGAACTGTCAGATGCCAACTTTAAAAAAAAAAGAAATAAAAAGTATTGATTAGTGGAGGTTGTTCTTGGAGTGTGTGCTTGTTGCCTGTATGTACAATCGAGATTTAGTGGGAGTGTTAGGTATTTGTATTTTTAATTTTGATATAAAATCTTTTGTAAGATTTAGATAGGATTTTGTCTGTAGGTTTAGTTTATGGGTTTTGGGCTTGGGCCCAAGGCCCACAAGCTCAATCCTCGTGTTTAAGCGGCCCGTAATTTCTACGAGACTTGATGTCGCAACCCAAACTCCATAAGTGTCGAAAGAATAAATTCTAAAATTAAAAGGCGTATAATAGTGGCGTTTGTCGAGTGACGCGTTCGTTTGTCGATCACAGTAATAATAGCGAAAAATTATATCGTTGCCGTCTTTATTCCGTTTTTCGATCCGGTTTCGACCACGGATGTAAAAATTTAATTACGAAGCTAAAATATATCGTAAAAAAAAATTTAATATTTGTCGGCGCTGTCAGTATTTTGTCCGGTTTCAGTTCGTTGTCGTTTGATGTTCCGCAGATTCCACGCGAATCTTCATACGCGTACTGTAAAGTCGAATGGACGTTCCTAGGCACTCCAAAGGCCTAATTAAGTTAATTTGCGTCGTAGACACTATTTATTATCGCGTTAATCACCTGTTAATCACGTAATTAAGAGCCGTAAATCACTGGTTGTCACATTCTCTCCCTGTTACCGAAATTTCGTCCTCGAAATTTAGACTATGTTATCTCTCCAGAATTGTGTTGTTCACAGGTAAGTCCGAATAATAACAAAGTGAATGACCGCGTAATCGAAACAAGACTTATTCGAATCATGTGAATTTAATGACATTTCCTCAACAATAAGAACCCAATGGTTTACAATAAATGTGTTTCAGCAATTCGATGTCAAAGGAAACAAGTCGTATAGATACAGTTACTAGTGTGACTAAGTCAACAGGGACCCAACAATGAACAGGAACTTCGACCAATCGAGTTCCATATGAACGTTTACAACGTGTAAATGAGTTCTAGAAGCAATAACACCCACTGGATGAACTTAGAATCAACAATCTCAAATGTAATAGTTTGCATGGAACGCTCAATCGTGATCAGCGCAAGCTGCAAGTCATACCGACGCCATAAGGTGTCGCAATGAATGAAACAATTCAATAATAGGGGTGATCGAACAAGTATCACCTGTGTTTTGCATAAAACGCTCAATCATGATTAGCTCAAGCTACAAGTTTGTACTGACACCACAAGGTGTCGTAGTGACTTAAATAATTCAATAATAGCGGTGATCAAACAAGTTCACCGTGTTTGAAATTAAATGAAAGCGTAATATAGTGAATCTGAAAGTTTGTTTCAAATGACATTATAGAATTTTCAATTGAAAATGAAACCTCAAAGAAATAATGTTTTCGATCGAAGATGAAGAAGCAATGAATATCGCAAAACATTCGATCGATAGTGAAAGAACCGTTAATAGGTACACTGGAATATGGAAATAAATTTGTGTACCACTGTCTTAACACACGGTTGTGCTAAGACTGCTTTAATACGATAATCAAAGCGGATTTAAATCAAATCAATAAATATATAATTAAATCCGTGCATGAGTTATGTAAATGAGTTTAGCGCAAGCTTCAAATAAGTGAAAATACCACCACAAGGTGTCGAAATCAACAAACAATTTAATGGAGTCTGTCACACCCCCAAAATCCACACGCGGAGTATCACCGCTTGGAGGCGTGACATGACCAGGATCAAGCCACCAATCATATTGAACATATAAGTATAAGTAAAAGTAAATGTAATCCGTCACAATACAATTGGTGTTCAATCAAAAACATAGTATAAGTAGCGGAAGCATAGTATGAAAATCCAACACAAGTGTTTAGTTTAAAGAGTCATAAAGTTTTCATCAAAACATCCACAATCCGTGCCCACAACGACCGCGCCTCCCGTGCAAGCTCCATGTGTACCTAAGGTCCTGCAAGGCATGTAACAGAAACTCAACAACAAAGTTGAGCGAGTTCACAGTTGGTTGTTCAGTTATAGTAATCGTATTGTAAACCGTATGTTCATTTAGTGAACCATGTTTCGTATGTATTTGTATCGCGGCCCTCTAGGCATGTTGGCGAAGATTAGTGGGGGTTTCCCATGTTTTCTAGACTAGGTATATTTGTATCGCGGCCCTCCAGGCATGTGTGCGAAGTTTAGCATTCGTATCGCGGCCATTCCAGGCGTGTGTGCGAAGAGTAGTATTTGTATCACTAGTCTAGCAGTATCTACCAGTAACCTGCCTCTCCTGAGGTCAGTGGTACGTAATTCCAGTATCAATGTGTGTACAAGTAATCATCCAAACCCATTCCCAACCCCGGGAATCCCATGCCTTGGTAAGAGTGTGAACTCAGCTTGGTTTGCTCGGTATGCTAAAGAAATACACGCTCACAAATAATCAGTCACGACCTATAGTACGCACGTATATACAATCAGTTTCGTTCGTAACAATCTTGCGCACAAATCTAACGTCACATAGTGTGTTTGGCAGTTAATCATCATGCGGCATATAAGCAGTCAGTCAAATCCATGTAAATTCATGCTTGACAGGATTAACAGGCAGTTAATATACTTTACCAGGTTAACACTTTTAACAGGGTTTATGCACTAACCATGTTACATGTTTACTAGAGTTACATGCGTGTCCTAACAAGGTCAATAAGTTTAACGGATTTAACATGTTTACTGTATTAACAACTAACTGAATTAACATGTATGACAGAATTATACTTATCAGTAAGTAACATACGTAATAGTGTTAGCAAGCTTAACCGAATTAATCATAGTTAACAAGCTAACAAAGTTAATAACTAACAGAGATAATACGCTGACACTCGACGAAATCTCCCATGTGGCGAAAACCCCTTTTGGGCCGAAATCCCTTGGGCCGAAAACACCAAGGTGTTTTCGTTGGGGATAGGGTTTTCGGTGGGATACATTATCATCAACAACATCCTTTACACAACCCAGAATATTCAATCATTCCATCAGATTTAACCGTCCAATTCATCAGATTATCACATGATATTGTGTGGCCCAATACTTCAATCGGTTGGTTTTCTGATTGCATGTGAAGTGATTTAGTAAGGCCACTATTATTCTTGAATCTATCAATTGTCAGAAGCTCACATGTTAATTAATGAAATAATGATTGTTTTCAATCGGTCCAATCATATCCAAGTAACAATTGTATTCACATTTTCACATAGGTTACGGCTACAATCATCACATTTCAACCGATTTGTCACCACTATCAGATCGATATAAAAGTCACAAATACACATCGATACATACAACAGGTAACACATATTATTGAAACCGGCTTACAAGTAAACTAAACCGATCACCTTAACATCATTCATCACACAACAGATTTTTATATCGGATCATAAGCATTCTTATCATACGGATCAATACAATTCATACATACACAATCATTACGTGCTAACTGTTCATTCATGATATCAAATAAACCAGTGATTTCGATCAGATAATCATAAGTAATCGATTACTAACCTAAGCAGAAAGGTGGTACTTCAATCGATGTATTGGACTCGGATGTTCAAAACTGCCGTAGGGTTTCACAAGATAGCGAGAGAGAAAGAGATGTCTAGGGTTTGCCAAATAACAGCTTACGTAAAAGTTGGGTGATAACATACTAGAACAGGCCATCACTGGGCCAAGGCCCACTTCTGGTTTTCGTTTCCTCACATGGACGAAAACACATATGTGTTTTCATCAGTGAGGGTGTTTTCGGCTAGGGGTGGTGATTTCATGGATTCCAAGTTTGTTGATATTAAGCATGATATTAAACAAAACATATATTACATACACACTTAATCCACACACCATATAAATCATATAAACCACAATACGATTTATCATAATACAAACGTGTACAGTTGTGGACAAACAAGTCGTTTTAACAATCAACTTAAACAATTAACGCGCAATTAATGCGAAGATGGAAATCGTGGAAACTTGAGTTGTCACATTATCCCCAACTTGAAAGAAATTTCATCCCGAAATTTAGCACGTGGTTACTGAGGAAGCTAGTTGTGTTGTGTAGTTTACTGGTTTTCCTGGGGTGTCACATCATCCCCCCGTTGATTTGGAATTTCGTCCTGAAATTCTGTAGTAGCTTCAGCCTCAGTAGTGGTTGCACTGTTTTCGAATAACTGGGGATACTTGAGTTTCATCTGATCTTCTCGTTCCCAGGTGAACTCTGGGCCACGACGGGAGTTCCATCGAACTCGAACAAGAGGTATTCTAGTGTGCTTGAGGACCTTAACATCCCGGTCCGTGATTTCAACAGGTTCCTCGACGAATCGTAACTGTTCGTCGATAGTGAGCTCCTTCAAAGGAACTATGAGGGTCTCATCTGACAGACACTTCTTCAGATTCGACACGTGGAAAACGTTGTGAACTGCACTGAGTTCAGCTGGTAAGTTTAGTCTGTAGGCCACTTTGCCTATTTTCTCAATGATTTCGAATGGTCCGACATATCGCGGATTGAGCTTGCCTCGTTTGCCAAAACGAACCACACCCTTCCAGGGTGAAACTTTGAGTAGCACTCGATCCCTAACCTGGAACTCGAGTGGTTTCCTGTCTTTATCGGCGTATGCTTTCTGACGGTCACGAGCTGCCGCCATGCGTTGTCGTATCTGAGCAATCTTTTCTGTAGTATCAACTACGAGTTCTGGACCTGTGATTTGACTATCACCCACCTCTGCCCAACAAAGAGGTGACCGGCATTTACGTCCGTACAATGCATCAAATGGAGCGGCTTGAATGCTGGTGTGATAACTGTTGTTGTACGAGAACTCCACTAATGGGAGATGTTTTTCCCAGCCGTTGCCGAAATCGCTTACACATGCACGAAGCATGTCTTCTAAAGTTTGAATAGTGCACTCAGACTGCCCATCCGTCTGAGGGTGATAAGCTGTGCTCATGTCTAAACGAGAGCCAAAAGATTTGTGCATTGCTTGCCACAGTTCTGAAGTAAAACGTGCGTCACGATCAGAGATAATAGAGGTTGGCACCCCGTGCCTTGAAACCACTTCTTTTAAGTAGATGTCTGCTAATGTAGAGAACTTGTCTGTTTCTTTGATAGCCAAGAAGTGTGCAGACTTTGTGTGTCGATCCCCGATCACCCAAATAGTATCATTCCCATGTTGAGATCTAGGCAGGCCAGTAACGAAATCCATGGAAATTTGCTCCCATTTCCATTGTGGTATCTCTGGTTGTTGGAGTAGGCCCGATGGTTTCTGATATTCAGTCTTGACTCTCGCACAAGTCAAACACTTGCTGACGTAAGTTGCTATATGAGCCTTCATGCTAGGCCACCAGTATGTAGTTCTAAGGTCGTGGTACATCTTATCCGAACCAGGATGTACTGAGTAGCGAGACTTATGAGCTTCATCCATTACAAGCTCGCGTAAGTTGCCATAGAGTGGGACCCAGATGCGTCCTGTTACATAGTAGGCGCCGTCTGCCTTTTGTTCTAACCGTTGCCTTGAGCCGCGTAGGGCTTTAGCCCTGACGTTTTCTAGTTTCAATGCTTCTACCTGAGCATCTCGTATCTGTGAAGGAAGACTAGACTGAATAGTGAGTTGCAACGCTCGTACACGCCTAGGTATAGTATCCTTTCGACTAAGGGCGTCAGCCACCACATTGGCTTTGCCCGGATGGTACCTTATAGCACATTCGTAATCGTTCGGTAACTCGACCCATCGACGTTGTCGCATGTTCAACTCTTTCTGCTTGAAGATATGCTCGAGACTCCTGTGATCGGTGTAGATGGTGCACTTGGTGCCATACAGATAATGTCGCCATATCTTGAGCGCAAAAACAACAGCTCCCAACTCTAAATCATGTGTAGTGTAATTCCGTTCGTGAATCTTAAGTTGGCGCGAAGCATAAGCAATGACTTTATCCCGTTGCATCAACCCACATCCAAGACCTTGGATAGATGCGTCGCAGTAGACTACAAAATCTTCCGTGCCTTCAGGCAATGAGAGGATAGGTGCGCTACAAAGTCTATCCTTTAAGTTCTGAAACGCTGTTTCCTGTGTATTACCCCAACGATAAGCAACACCTTTCTGTGTCAGTAATGTAAGCGGCTGTACAATCTTTGAGAAGTCTTTGATGAACCGACTGTAATAACCTGCCAAACCCAAGAATTGGCGTATTTCGGTTGGTGTGCGAGGTGCAGGCCAGTTCTTGATCGAATCTACCTTGGATGGATCGACATGAATCCCATCTTTGTTTACCACGTGGCTTAGAAAGTGGACTTCACGAAGCCAGAAGTCGCATTTTGAAAACTTGGCGTACAGCTGTTCTGTTCGAAGGAGTTCCAAAATAAGTCGTAAATGATGCTCGTGTTCCTCCTGACTCTTCGAATAGATCAGGATGTCATCGATGAAAACAATAACAAACTTGTCAAGATAAGGTTTGCACACCCTGTTCCTAAGATCCATGAAAACCGCAGGTGCGTTCGTTAAACCGAATGGCATGACCAAAAACTCGTAATGGCCGTAGCGAGTTCTGAATGCTGTTTTGGAGACGTCCTCATCCCGGACTCTCAGTTGATGATAGCCTGACCTCAGATCAATCTTCGAATAATAGTTCGACCCTTGCAACTGGTCGAATAAATCATCGATGCGTGGAAGAGGATAGTGGTTCTTCACGGTCACCTTGTTCAGTTCGCGGTAATCTATGCACATCCTAAAGGTACCGTCTTTCTTCTTCACAAATAATACTGGAGCTCCCCAGGGCGAAGAGCTAGGACGAATGAAACCCTTATCCAAGAGTTCTTGCAATTGTTTAGATAGTTCTTCTAGTTCGGTTGGAGCTAAGCGATAAGGTGCTCGAGTTATGGGTGCTGCTCCAGGAGCTAGCTCGACTTGGGATTCGACCTGGCGATGAGGCGGTAGCCCAGGTAATTCTTCAGGAAACCCTTGAGGAAAATCGCGTACTACTGGAATATCCTCTATTCTCTTCTCTCTCGTTGATGCGTCAGTAACAAGTGCTTAAGATAGCGGTGTGGCCCCTTTCGCAAACACTTCTGGGCCTTAAGGAAGGAGATGATGCCCACTACAGCACTACTCTTGTCGCCTTGAATTTCGAGAGGTTCTTTGCCAGAACGGGAAATACGAACAATCTTCTCTTTGCATAGGATCTCTGCTTGCTGTTGGGATAACCAATCCATCCCAATAACGATGTCTAAACTACCCAGAACTATAGGAATAAGATCGATGGAGAAGGTCTGACCAGCTAAAACGAGGTTACAACCCTTGACTACCAGAGGATTGCTGACCAGGGCTCTGATAGTCATCAATCATTCGCTGCTGTGCCTGGGACTGAACTGAAGTTGAACCCTTGCTGGAGGTTCCATCCCACTTTCTCTTGTTGTCACTGGGAATAGCAGAAGTAGTAGTAGTAGCACCAATGCGTTTAGGCAGCCTGTTCTGTTCCACTGCCTGGTCTGTGAGACGATGAGCAAGACGAGTAACAGCTTGAATGGTAGCAAGATTTGCCGAAGTCACATGACTTTGAATCTCTGGTACTAAGCCTTTGAGGTACAGCTCAATGCGTTTGATGGGAGGATCCACCATAGTTGGACATAACACTGCCAGTTCGTTTGATCGTTTTGTATACGCTTCTATCTCTGACCCCGTCATCTTCAAGTTAAAGAATTCCACTTCCAGCTTGTGGATGTCATCACGATTACAGTATTCACGTTGATCAGTTCCTTAAAATCATTCCATGGGGTGGCATTAGCAGCCGCCAGCCCCAGCATCTAAACTTGCGCGTTCCACCAAGTCAGCGCAGTGCCTTCGAGAGTACCAGTGGCGTACTTCACCCTACGAGCCTCAGGGCATTCACACTTCTCGAAGACCGATTCGAGCTTCTCAAACCAGTGGAGGAGTCCAACGGCCCTTTCAGGGCCACTAAAAGTACTAGGACGACAGTCCATGAAAGTTTTGAACGTGCACGCAGGCGGCTGAGCATGTTGGCCTGTTGTGTGCGTAAGAGTAAACATACTTAAGCACGAGTGTTGGTTTACGAGAGTAGGATCTAAAGATCCTAGAGTAAGTGGTGATGGCAGGTTATACCTCATGCCTGGGCAGCTGCGAATGCTGCAGTAACTTGTTCAGTGATCAAAGCCGCCAACTGGGCTTGAGTTAGGTTAACGCATCCACTCATGATCTTGATATCAAGGGGAGCATGAGTGAGAGAGGTTCGCGAAAGTGCGATGACAGAAGAGAGTAAGCACATAAGTGTTTCAATCAACAGTTGTTACATTTATCTAAGCATACTGTGAGCAAAGTTCTATGTAATCTAGCAAGTAGGCAATGTAAACATAAGTCGTATCACCTAGAATGTTGAGTCTTGCACGTGGAGCGAAGCGTCGTTGTGGATCGTTGAGCACTGTACAGGTTATAGTCTGGTTTTAATAAAAACGTTTTCCCCTTATTAAAACCGAGTTCTCTATAACCAATGGCTCTGATACCAATCTGTCACACCCCCAAAATCCACACGCGGAGTATCACCGCTTGGAGGCGTGACATGACCAGGATCAAGCCACCAATCATATTGAACATATAAGTATAAGTAAAAGTAAATGTAATCCGTCACAATACAATTGGTGTTCAATCAAAAACATAGTATAAGTAGCGGAAGCATAGTATGAAAATCCAACACAAGTGTTTAGTTTAAAGAGTCATAAAGTTTTCATCAAAACATCCACAATCCGTGCCCACAACGACCGCGCCTCCCGTGCAAGCTCCATGTGTACCTAAGGTCCTGCAAGGCATGTAACAGAAAGTCAACAACAAAGTTGAGCGAGTTCACAGTTGGTTGTTCAGTTATAGTAATCGTATTGTAAACCGTATGTTCATTTAGTGAACCATGTTTCGTATGTATTTGTATCGCGGCCCTCTAGGCATGTTGGCGAAGATTAGTGGGGGTTTCCCATGTTTTCTAGACTAGGTATATTTGTATCGCGGCCCTCCCGGCATGTGTGCGAAGTTTAGCATTCGTATCGCGGCCATTCCAGGCATGTGTGCGAAGTTAAGTATTCGTATCGCGGCCATTCCAGGCATGTGTGCGAAGTTAAGTATTAGTGTTAGTATCGCGACCATTCCAGACGTGTGTGCGAAGAGTAGTATTTGTATCACTAGTCTAGCAGTATCTACCAGTAACCTGCCTCTCCCGAGGTCAGTGGTACGTAATTCCAGTATCAATGTGTGTACAAGTAATCATCCAAACCCATTCCCAACCCCGGGAATCCCATGCCTTGGTAAGAGTGTGAACTCACCTTGGTTTGCTCGGTATGCTAAAGAAATACACGCTCACAAATAATCAGTCACGACCTATAGTACGCACGTATATACAATCAGTTTCGTTCGTAACAATCTTGCGCACAAATCTAACGTCACATAGTGTGTTTGGCAGTTAATCATCATGCGGCATATAAGCAGTCAGTCAAATCCATGTAAATTCATGCTTGACAGGATTAACAGGCAGTTAATATACTTTACCAGGTTAACACTTTTAACAGGGTTTATGCACTAACCATGTTACATGTTTACTAGAGTTACCTGCGTGTCCTAACAAGGTCAATAAGTTTAACGGATTTAACATGTTTACTGTATTAACAACTAACTGAATTAACATGTATGACAGAATTATACTTATCAGTAAGTAACATACGTAATAGTGTTAGCAAGCTTAACCGAATTAATCATAGTTAACAAGCTAACAAAGTTAATAACTAACAGAGATAATACGCTGACACTCGACGAAATCTCCCATGTGGCGAAAACCCCTTTTGGGCCGAAATCCCTTGGGCCAAAAAACACCAAGGTGTTTTCGTTGGGGATAGGGTTTTCGGTGGGATACATTATCATCAACAACATCCTTTACACAACCCAGAATATTCAATCATTCCATCAGATTTAACCGTCCAATTCATCAGATTATCACATGATATTGTGTGGCCCAATACTTCAATCGGTTGGTTTTCTGATTGCATGTGAAGTGATTTAGTAAGGCCACTATTATTTTTGAATCTATCAATTGTCAGAAGCTCACATGTTAATTAATGAAATAATGATTGTTTTCAATCGGTCCAATCATATCCATGTAACAATTGTATTCACATTTTCACATAGGTTACGGCTACAATCATCACATTTCAACCGATTTGTCACCACTATCAGATCGATATAAAAGTCACAAATACACATCGATACATACAACAGGTAACACATATTATTGAAACCGGCTTACAAGTAAACTAAACCGATCACCTTAACATCATTCATCACACAACAGATTTTTATATCGGATCATAAGCATTCTTATCATACGGATCAATACAATTCATACATACACAATCATTACGTGCTAACTGTTCATTCATGATATCAAATAAACCAGTGATTTCGATCAGATAATCATAAGTAATCGATTACTAACCTAAGCAGAAAGGTGGTACTTCAATCGATGTATTGGACTCGGATGTTCAAAACTGCCGTAGGGTTTCACAAGATAGCGAGAGAGAAAGAGATGTCTAGGGTTTGCCAAATAACAGCTTACGTAAAAGTTGGGTGATAACATACTAGAACAGGCCATCACTGGGCCAAGGCCCACTTCTGGTTTTCGTTTCCTCACATGGACGAAAACACATATGTGTTTTCATCAGTGAGGGTGTTTTCGGCTAGGGGTGGTGATTTCATGGATTCCAAGTTTGTTGATATTAAGCATGATATTAAACAAAACATATATTACATACACACTTAATCCACACACCATATAAATCATATAAACCACAATACGATTTATCATAATACAAACGTGTACAGTTGTGGACAAACAAGTCGTTTTAACAATCAACTTAAACAATTAACGCGCAATTAATGCGAAGATGGAAATCGTGGAAACTTGAGTTGTCACAGAGTCGAATGCCAAACAAGTTTACTTCGACTCGGAACAAATGAAACACTTGTTAAAACGAATTTTGAATATGATGCTCCCAATACATCATATGATGCTCTGAAGTGAATATGTGTAATGGACAAGTTCAAACAATTGAACTTAGTTTCGGCGCAAGGCGACAATAAATACATGTATCGACAAGAAAACTTTCGGTATGGTCACAACGGAAAAACCATGTATGTAACTTGAAAAGAAAAGAATTTTCAAGAAAATGTGTTGACTTGATAACAAAGGAGCCAACAGTTACAATAATAACGTGAGTCATTCGAATCACAAATCAATAATTAGGTTTAGCGAAACAATATTTGAACCTTGATGAAACGCTTATTCGAAACGAAACCACATGCGTAACAAACAATGCATGCGTAACATATAAATTTTCAAGAAATGAAGCAATGAGTGTTCGCTATAGTGTAAGAAGTTATTGTGATGCAATGACCATTAAGAGGAGTAGAGATACGAAAATCTACCCAGTAAATGTGAAATTCGAATTTCAATAAAAGAAATTTGAGGACTTTACCTGGGGCTGCGTGTGATATCCGGTTGTTAGGTGACATTACCATGGAATGTCGAACATAGCGTATTTGTCGTTAACTGAAGTAGGGGGATGCGGAGACATACGTCTTCTCCTTGGCGTGTTTCGTGTCGTTTGCAGGACCGCGTGACAACCGCCGCTTCCTGATCGATAGTTCTTCTGCTGACAGGAATCTAGCGTCGTCGTTGAATTGCGCCATCGTGTATTTTCAAAGACCCCGCCTCGATAGTCATATGTGACGTGTTTCAACCTCCGTTTACGTACATATTGAGTTTCGCGTATACATGTGCACTAGCGTTTCGTTCCGCGTAGAATGTGATGTACCCCGACATCCGTTGACGTAAAATTTGAGTTCCATGTATTCTCGTGCACTAGCGTTTTGTTATGCGTAGGCTGCCTGTTCGGAAAGTTAAAATATCATAGACAATATGGATAATAGTGTGTACCCGAGTTAATATTCGCGGTTCCTACGTGATGACCTTTAATGAACTTCAACATAAGTTCCCGAAGGTCTTAAATGCATGTTTCCTAAACTCTCAGCGTTTTGTGTACTGTATGTAATTGTTTTATGTACCGTGTGTAAAACACCACAGTAGCGTATGTTTGGAAACAAAACTTTGACTGTTTGTTTTTCGGCAACGGTTGGAGACCATATTCGAGTACTAGGCGTTCTGTATGTATTCAACGTCTTAATAGTCTAAGTCTTAGAGAAAAGTGAGGTTAGAGCCTAGGTATTCCTACAGAAAACCATATTCGCTGTAACCTATAGCTCTGATACCAATCTGTCACACCCTGAAATTATCAGAGCTGGCGTGACTGGACTGGTATCTTCATTTCACAGCGGAAGCAATTAAACTAAATCTTTTAGAAAACGAATGCCCACTAAGTACTCGATTCCACATGGTTCTCCTATTCCAACCGTGCCTTAACTTTGAAATGCAACCTGAGAAAGAAACATGCGAAAAATCAACAAAAAGTTGAGCGAGTTCATAGTTTGTTTGTAAAAGATTTGAAATAAATCTTTTGAATAACTGGTTTGTGAAATAATATTGAGAAAACGAATTTAGAAATCATTTTCTTGTCAAGTTATATGGAAACTTTGTATTTGTAACGAATTACGTTCGTAAAACCATGTATTTGTAAACTCTCGTATTTGTAATGTTCGTATAACCGTCAATGCCCACCCTGACTTAGACTTCATGCCCGCATAGTCCTATACTTTTAATTTGTATAAAACATGGTATTTAATTTGTGTAAATCAAGTATTTCTGTAAGTATGTATGTCCCTGGTATGTAGCAATAAGGAAAAAGAGATCACCAATGGGTTGCAAAGCCACTGGTATGTGTGAAATGGTGCAGGAAGACTCAAACCTAGCAAATTTGTACCGGGCTTCCGGCTGGAAGACAGTCACCTCTATGGGCCTCCCCGGCCTCATGGGTGTGGGCTCGCTACACCCAAATAGATCTATCACTCATGTCCCTTGGTCCTAACAACGAGGATTAATGGCCTTAAGTGTTGTACCCACCTTTCACATGATCTAAGCGTCTAAACCCTCCTTAAGCTAACCATACCATGTATAAAAGCGTCTGTAAATGTCTGTAATAATTGTAACATGTATTTTACCCCAGCCTCTAAGGCTGAACCTCCCCAGCCTCTAAGGCTGAACCTCTAGTATAACCCATTCGTAACATAATTTAGAAATATGAGTTTTCGTTCGTTCAAAACTTTGTATGTTCTTGCAAAACGTGCATGTCTTTCCACCCCGAAAACATTAATAAAAATGTAAAACCGTAAAAAGTGGGGTTATGAACTCACCTGAATTTCCATGTGCAAAGCTAGCTATTGACGACTTCGTGACGTGACTTGCTAGCGTGCATTCTACAATATTCCTAACATGGAATATCTTATAAGTTTCTAAGTAAATGCAGTAAATACACTACGTGTCATCGAGCCCTACCGAATCGTTAACCGAACGATTCAACGGTAAATTGATAACTTAATAGTAACTATTAAGTTATACTCGTTAAGTTTCGCCTAATGTCGGTAATAGTCAATAGGTCTTAGAAAGACTTAGCTTCTCGAGAGATTTAAAATAGATGAATATCTATATAAAAATATATAAATATGTCGGTATAGTCGCGTCAGTCATCCCGAGAAGTCGTATGTATATGTGACGAGATTTCGTATATAACAAACTCGTATTATCTGTATGAGAATTATCAATACATATGTATATATGTCGTTTAGGCGTTCGGAATAAAGATAAAAAGTTATATTTATTTTGTAAAGTAATCATTGAGTTGTTGGATGTTTAAAAATAATATATACTATATTTATTTTTATAAACGAATACAAGTCGCTTGATGTTTGAAATAAATATAAAACTATATTTATTTTATGAAACAAAGGCGTGTTCTGCGTTTGAAATAATATAGAAGTTATGTGGAGTTTATAAAGTTTTCAAGTTGTCGTATGAAATAAATATAACTATATTTATTTTGATAAAAGAATTCGTATTGTTTGGCACTTGAAATAAATATACAAACTATATTTATTTTTATAAAAACGAATTCGTGTGGTTTGATATTTGAAATAAATATATGAACTATATTTATTTTTATAAAAGAGATCCGAGTTATTTGATGTTCAAAATAAATATATAATCTATATTTATTTCCATAAAAAGAAGTCGTATTGTTTGATATTCGGAATAAGTATATAACTATATCTATTTTTATAAAAAGGAAGCCGTCGCAATTAATTGTATGTGTATCTTGCTTTCTAAATGCCGTTTGAATAAAACGTGTTTTAGTTTTACGGATTTTCTCGAAAAACGGGCAGAGTTTCCTCTATTTTTGGACGGCCCCGACAACGCAAGTTGTCGATATTTTATCAAAATTCAACAATAATCCAATCAATTCAACAACATATACTAAAAGTTTACCAAATATGATAAAATAAAGCGTGACTAATCACTAACGGTATCGGTTGAGCTCGGTTTCGCGTTAAATATATAAAATCTAACGTAAAGTAATCCACTACGCTTAAAACTTTACCAGGTCCTTCGTGTCGACTGGGCGTTGACCTGTTTGACCGCTGTTGACCCGAGTTGACTCGGGTGTTGACCGAGTCGACCCGAACCTGGACTGAGTTGACCGATAA
The DNA here is from genome assembly GCA_030545235.1 of Helianthus tuberosus. Lineage (NCBI taxonomy): Eukaryota > Viridiplantae > Streptophyta > Magnoliopsida > Asterales > Asteraceae > Helianthus > Helianthus tuberosus. Next base: position 53,159,239 of record CM060403.1, on the reverse strand, counting down.
TACCTAAGCTGACCCGAACTCTGACCCGTTGCCTTCGTTGACTGTTTGTCCCGGACCCGAACCGATCTGTTGACTAAGTTGACTCGATGACTTGTTGACCGCGGCTGAACGGCCCAAAACTCGAACTAACATCTTAGATGAAACTGAACCCGACCACGCTGACATGAACCGTGACCTGAGATTCGTTTCCCTACATAACTCAGATCTGAGTTACACAATATTAACCACAACAAATCAATATCATCTTCAATCATCAGAAGATAAAAGGAACCGAAGGGGGTATGTTTACCGGGAAGTTTGTCGCAAACAAACACCAGCGCCGCCGTCGGCCACCGTCCTCTTCGTCTTCATCATCAGGTCATTATCCTCTTGCCTGAATAATCGTGTTGGAAAAGTTCGTGGATTGAGCCGGTTATAAAGAAACAGAGAGTGAAGTGACTAGTACTTACCGGAAATATCATCATCACCATAACAGCATCGTCGGAAAACCTTCCGCCGCCGCTCTGTCTTCGACGTCCTCTCTCTCCTCGGCCTCTCTCTCTATCTCGTCTCTCTCTTCTGTTCCGCCGTCACGCCGCCGTACGGCGACGGCTTGTCATCGGGTGTTCATCAGGGGGGTGTGTCTGGTCGGAGAAGCAGCACCGGCTTCACCGGTTCACCGATCGCCGGACCTGGAATGTGAGAGGGAGAGGGAAAGGGTTTGAGGTGTCTGATGTCTCATGTGTGTGTTTATTTGGTGTGGTGTTTATGTATCCCAAGTGTGGTATTAATATGAGAAAAAGTGATGCACATGGTGTGTAATATCCATGGATTTGTTAAGCATGTGGGACATGAAATGAACTGTCAGATGCCAACTTAAAAAAAAAGAAATAAAAAGTATTGATTAGTGGAGGTTGTTCTTGGAGTGTGTGCTTGTTGCCTGTATGTACAATCGAGATTTAGTGGGAGTGTTAGGTATTTGTATTTTTAATTTTGATATAAAATCTTTTGTAAGATTTAGATAGGATTTTGTCTGTAGGTTTAGTTTGTGGGTTTTGGGCTTGGGCCCAAGGCCCACAAGCTCAATCCTAGTGTTTAAGTGGCCCGTAATTTCTACGAGACCTGATGTCGCAACCCAAACTCCATAAGTGTCGAAAGAATAAATTCTAAAATTAAAAGGCGTATAATATTGGCGTTTGTCGAGTGACGCGTTCGTTTGTTATAATACCGTAATTAAGAGCCGTAAATCACTGGTTGTCACAGTATTTATTATCGCGTTAATCACCTGTTAATCACGTAATTAAGAGCCGTAAATCACTGGTTGTCACAGTATTATTATAATACCGTATCCCAAGCCCGTATAACGAAAATAAGTTAAAAGTATTTACCTGAGCAAATATGTATCACAATCAGCGAGTGCAAGTATCTTTTACTGGTCTCCTATTCTGGAACGAAGGTTTTAATAACCTATTAGATTCCTAACGGGTCTTAATTAAGTCTAAACTTAGACCAGTTAGTTTTAAAGGAAGATATATGGTTCAAAACGCACGATTAAGCGAAGACCGGATTAGAATGTGGTTTAGACCCGACAAGTTTGTATACTTGTATAATATAGGTAAACTAAACACATTCTGGATTTTGAGATAAAAATGGTAAGGTTTGACCCGTTTCGGCTAATTTATGCAAACTAGTCACATAAACCGCACCGAACGCGAAAAATGCGTAACGGGTAACCAAATGAGTCATGAACAGGTTTTCTAAGTTAATATGCCTTAAATATATTGTGACATCAGTAAGATACCTTCCATTATGCCCAAAATGGATTTAAACTCAAATTATGCCCCGTTGGGGTATTTTGGTCATTTTAAAGGTTATAAAAGAGTTTAAATATTAATCTGAGTTTCAGGTCTGATATAATCAGTAAAAATATTTATTTTTATAAGTCATAACAGTAGGGTATTGTATATATGTGAAATTTATCTTTTATAACCAAACTATGCACCGTAGGGGCATTTTGGTAATTTCACATAAGCTTTAAAGGTCAAAATTATAATTTTGAGTTCAAAACTTTTGCTTACTGTTTAATTATGAAAATTTACTTAAAACATCAGTAGGTATTAAGTTTTATATGTTAAAAATAGTTTCAACCCATGCTATGCGCTTAAAACGCGTAAAAGTCGGTTTTAAGCGATTTTCGGGTTTAAATAGGAAATCTGAGTTTTTGATCAGTTTATAAAGTTCAAAATATTTTATTTATCATATAAAACCAGTAGCAAAAATTTTGGTATCAAAATATTATGTAAAACTCATTTTATTCAAGAAAAGGGCATAACCGACAATTACCGAATTAAAGCAAGAACCCTATGTTATGCTCAGCTTAAAAATAAATAAAAATCTTCAAAAATCCCAAAATATTATATTACATTAGTGAGTTAAAGTTTAGTGTCAAAATTTGGGTTTAGATAGGCTTTATGCTAATTACGCCGTTTAATTAATAAAAAGCTTTTTAATTACGATATTGAGCATAACTCCTAATCTAGACCTCAAACTGATGTCAAATTTTTAGGACAAGTTTATAAATCAGTAATAAAGGTTTTTGTCCTCTCACATTTTCAAAAATCTCGTCTTAAGGTCAAAAGGGCATAATGGTCAACATTTAGGCATAAAACGGAAACATGCACATGAAACGAATAACTAAGGAACCAAGTTGTATAACCTCAGAGGGTTACACTAACCTATAACCTGGTCCTAATAGAGCTCTAAGGCATTTCTAAAATATGCTACATTGGGTCAGAACTGAAAGTCAAAGCAAAAGTCTACTTTTGCGACTTTCGGTTCCGAACCGAGCTTAAACTGAAAATTCTCGGGTTGAACATGCTTAGACATGTTCTTACATTAATTACCAAGTTATACAAGTGATAAAACAGGTTTCATGGCTTTTACATTGTTAATTATGTGTTTAATTGAAAATTAGCTTTCTGTTGACTTTTTACAATTAAGTTTGACCCCACAATTGACCTAGTTAGAGTGGGAATCAGAGGGTGCCCTTTTAGAGGTTTATTACCCACATAATTACCAACTCAAAGCTACTTTCAATTCGAGAATTGACTGGACCATTAGTGATTAATCACTAAGTCAAACCTTAATTACGACGGGTTTGACTTTAGGCCATTTAACTAATAAAACTGAATTTAGAGAGGTTAAGGAAGCTTACAAAGGTACTAAGCACGACTAATAACCCTTAGGGAATGATCTTGAGCTCCAGGAGACTCCAGAAGTTAAGTTAGAATGGTTTTTGAAAGTGAGCATTTGATCTTGAGAACAAGAACTTCTTATATAGAGACTTTGATGCAACAAGATCATCCCAAATGTCCCTATTGTTGCTATCAGTTCATCACAGCTGTCCCTATTGCATGAAATCCCATTTGCACAGCCCCTGGTATCAGTTTCCATGCATATAAGTCGGTTAAACAGACTGAACTGGCACCTGCCATGCATTTTCTGTCACTGGCGGTTTTAGGCGGCCCGCGTAAGAGACCAGTAAGGTCTTACGCGGCCTGTATGAGGCCCTGACTCCGGTTACAAAGTTTCAGGATTTGCACATTTGGTCCCTGGTCCTTCTAAACTTTATTTTAACTTGTTTTAATGCACTTTTAACCCTCCAACTTGACTTTTAAGGACTCCAAGTCATAAATAAACTTTGTTAAGTCCCCGGTTAGTTATATGATTACCGAAAAGTCCTAAATTTCAACGTTGACGCTTTTAACCCCTCGCTTACGAATGTTAGCGTATCTTTCTCATACGATATCGAAACCTTGAGAAATTTTTAGCACTTATTCTAGTAAATATAATTAATCGTTACAAAGCTTCGGGTTTGTTAAAAGGTCACTCAGAGGTACAAATTAAACATGTTGACACTTTTAACCCTTGCGGTTTGTAAACTTTCACTTTCTTCCACAAGCGGCTTCATATGATTCATAATTCATTCGTTTAAGGGTATAAACATCGTGTAGGGTTGTTGAAAGGTATAATTATCCAATGTTAACACTTTGAATCTTCTTACACACATACTTTCTTTGTTTGTCAACTTTAGTCCCTCATATTCAATCCATTGCACGTTTAAAGCTCATGACACGTGTCTTCATTATATTGGTCTTGATTTTACGCGGTGTTACATCCTCACCCCCTTAAAAGAAATCTCGACCTCGAGATTTACTGAAATAAATGAGGGTACTTCTCTTTCATTGTGGACTCTACCTCCCAGGTGTACTCGGGACCTCTACGGGCATCCCATTTAACCTTTACAATTGGTACCTGTTTCTTTCGAAGCTTCTTAACCTGTCGATCCTCGATCGACAAAGGTTTTTCAACAAATTTCAGGCTCTCATCTATGTGAACGTCCGTATGGGGTATGACTAGTGATTCATCAGCTAGACATTTCTTTAGATTGCAGATGTGGAAAACATTATGAATACCACTGAGCTCTTCAGGCAGGTTTAACTTATAAGCCACTGTTCCGACACATTCGATAATCTCGAATGGTCCTATGTATCTTGGGCTTAACTTGCCTTACTTACCAAATCGCATTACCCCTTTCCAGGGAGATACTTTAAGTAGAACCTTGTCACCTACCTCAAATTTTAGAGGTTTACGCCTTTTATCTGCGTAGCTTTTCTGCCTATCCCTGGCAGCTTTGAGACGATCTCGTATCTGTACAATCTTATCTGTCGTCTCCAGGACTATATCAGGTCCTGTTAGTTGGACATCTCCAACTTCTGCCCAGCAAACAGGCGTCCTGCACTTCCTCCCATATAAAGCTTCAAATGGTGCAGCTTGAATACTGGAATGATAGCTATTATTATATGAAAATTCGATCAATGGAAGATGATCATCCCAACTTCCTCCTAAGTCAATAACACAAGCTCGTAGCATATCCTTGAGTGTCTGAATAGTACGCTCGCTTTGACCATCCGTCTGAGGATGATATGCTGTGCTGAAATTCAATAGAGTGCCCAGGGATTGCTGGAAGCTTTTCCAGAAATGCGACGTATACCTCGTATCCCTATCAGAGATGATAGACACTGGCACTCTGTGGAGAGATACAATCTCGTCCATGTATAGCTGAGCTAACTTATCCGAGCTATGCGTTTCTTTAATAGGTAGGAAGTGGGCTGACTTAGTCAGTCTATCCACTATAACCCAAATAGTATCATTTCCTCGCTTTGTCTTCGGTAACTTGGTGATAAAATCCATGGTCACCATTTCCCACTTCCAGGTGGGAAGTTCAGGCTGTTGTAGCAAACCTGACGGCTTCTGGTGTTCTGCTTTAACTTGAGCACATGTCAGACATTTGGCTACATAAGTGGCTATAGACTTCTTCAAGCCTATCCACCAATAATTTGCCTTCAAATCCTGGTACATCTTGTCACTTCCACGATGAACGGAGTACTTAGAACTATGGGCTTCCTGAAGGATCACTTCCCTAAGTCCTCCATAGATTGGAACCCATATCCTTCCATTCAATCTTAGGATTCCATCCTTACCACATGATAACTGTTCTGCAGTGACTCCCAGTTTTTCATTTGGATAGTTAGCTTCTAATATGGCTTCCTTCTACGCGGCTAACAGTCTTTCATTCAAACTGTTCTTTAATTCAATGCTCTTGGCATTGATTCTTATGGGCTTCATCCTTTCCTTCCTACTTAAGGCATCGGCGACCACATTCTCCTTGCCTGGATGGTATCGAATTTCACAATCATAATCATTTAAAGTCTCCATCCATCGACGCTGCCTCATGTTCAGATCCTTCTGATTGAACAGATGCTGAAGGCTCTTATGATCAGAATAGATCACACACTTGGTACCATATAAATAATGCCTCCAAAGTTTTAGTGCAAATACAACGGCACCTAACTCCAAGTCATGGGTGGTGTAATTCTTTTCGTGCACCTTTAACTGTCGAGAAGCATAGGAAATAACCTTGCCTTTCTGCATGAGCACACATCCCATACCAGTGTGTGATGCGTCGCAGTATACTACAAATTCTTCTATTCCATCAGGCAACGTTAACACATGTGCATTGCTCAACTTCTGCTTAAGAATGTCGAAAGATTCTTGCTGCTTAGGACCCCAGTCAAACTTGATATTCTTGCGGGTTAGTGAAGTTAGGGGTGCTGCAATCCTTGAGAAGTTTTCAATAAAATGCCTGAAGTATCCAGCCAGACCCAAAAAGCTACGAATCTCTGTGGGCGTCTTCGGCTCTTGCCAGTTCATGATAGCTTCAATCTTAGCGGGATCCACCTGGATACCACGCTCACTGACCACATGTCCAAGGAATTACACTTCACGAAGCCAAAATTCACACTTTGAAAACTTGGTGTAGAGCTTTTCTTGTTGAAGAAGTTTAAGAATACAACGAAGATGCTTCTCATGGTCAGCTTGATTCTTTGAGTAAATAAGAATGTCATCAATGAAGACGATGACAAATTTATCCAAGTAGGGCTTGCATACGCGGTTCATGAGATCCATGAACGCTGCTGGTGCATTAGTGAGCCCAAAGGGCATCACTAGGAACTCGTAGTGACCATAACGAGTCCTAAATGCAGTTTTGTGCACATCTTCATCTCTAACCTTCAGCTGATGGTAACCTGACCTTAAGTCAATCTTGGAGAAGTAACTTTCCCCTTGCAATTGATCGAACAGATCGTCGATCCTGGGCAATGGATATCTGTTCTTTATAGTGACCTTGTTAAGCTCGCGATAATCGAGACGCATCGATCCATCCTTCTTCTTTACAAACAGGATCGGTGCTCCCTAAGGAGATGAGCTAGGTCTAATAAATCCCTTTGCCAATAAATCATCCAGTTGAGTTCTCAACTCTTTCATCTCTGTTGGTGCTAATCTGTAGGGTGCTCTTGCAATAGGTGCTGCTCCAGGTATAATGTCGATTCTGAACTCCACTTGCCTATCTGGGGGTAAACCAGGTAGTTCTTCAGGGAATACTTCTGGATATTCAGAGATGACATGGATGTCTTCAACCTTGGGTTTTGGTTCATCGATAGACACTTGCTTAGGCAACCCATACTGAGTGTCTCCCTATATGGTAAGTGGCTCACCATACGGAGTCTTGATCACCACTTGTTTCTTGTCACAAACAATCTGGGCTTGGTTTTGAGATAACCAATCCATGCCTATCACTATGTCGAAACCAGCTAATTTCAGAGGAAGCAAGGATAACGGAAAGGAGTGGTTCCTAATGGATATAAAGCATCCATCTAACATAGTTGAGGCAGTTTCTATGGTACCATCGGCCAACTCTACTTCATATTTCATGCTTAGGGTTTTAACAGGCAGATTTATCAATTTACAAAACTTATCATCGACGAATGACTTATCCGCACCCGAATCAAATAATACCCTTGCATAAACATCATTAATAAGGAAGGTACCTGTTATCATGTTATCATCCTGCACTACTTCCCGTGCATTCATCTGAAAGACCCTAGCATTAGTCTTCTTGCCTTCTTCAAGCTTCTTCGCATAATTTGGGCAGTTGGTCTTGATGTGCCCTTTCTCATTGCAACCATAACAGGTCGCATCCTTCAACTTCTTGCAATCCAAAGTCTTGTGTTCTTTAGACTTGCATATCCCACAACCAATCGGCTTCGACTGCGACTGCAACTTTGATTCAAACCTGCATTTCCCGAAGTGACGTTTCTGGCAGGTTTTGCATTTAGGCTTCTCATCCACTTGCTGGTTACCCTTGTTAGACCCAAAATTCTTCTTGTGGTCTAAGTTCCCCTTACGCTTCTTGTCAGAACGACGTGAGTTATCATCCTCACGTTTCCTTTTTCCTTCTTCAGAAATCTTAAGCGACCTCAGCCTGATCGCATCCAGAGTAAGGGATAAAGACAAATCAGCTGCTGACCTAAAAGTAGTAGGTCGAGACGCCTTCACACTAGCTTTGATCTCCGGGGCTAAACCCCGGGCAATCCGTTTTGGTTCCGGCGTCACCAAGTATGGAACCAATCGAGACATAGTATTAAAACTCGTGAGATATGCCTGACAATCTAAATTCTTCATGACCAATGTCAGGAAGTCAGTCTCGATCTTCTCAACTTCGTGTTGAGGACAGAAGGTATCCTTGATTAAAGCAACAAATTGAGCCCATGTCAAATTGTATAACGGAATCTTTCCGGTAGCTTGGATCAAAGACCTCCACCAAGCTAGTGCTTCACCTTTAAATGACTGTGATACAAACTTCACAACATCCCTATCAGCGCAACCACTGATATCAACCACGGTGTCCATCTCGTCTAGCCACGTCATGCAGTCAATAGCTCCTTTTTCCCCAGTGAAATCCCTGGGTTTGCAGGAGACAAAGTACTTATAGGAGCAGGTCTTTGTACGTGGCTCCTGATCAAATACAATCTTCTTAGACGGAACACTATGCTGATTTGAGGAGTGATGATCATCATCCTTTCTTGACTCATGATGTTTAGGAGGTGGCTTACTATGAGCCTCAGAGTGAGTCTTAGGTTGTGATTTAGAATGAGGTGTAGATAGGGTCTTACTTCGAGTACCACTAGATTCATTAAACTGCCTATCCATGGCTTTGGTAACAACATTATCAATCAATTCTTGAAGTTCCGCACCAGTTACGTTGATCCTGGTAGTATCATGGTTCTCCCTTGGATGACTGTTGACTTCTTCAGACTCAGCCATGTAGCTTGATTGCTACATAAAATGATGACAATGATTTCTTAGAGGTTTATAGTAGATTTGTCATCTTATTAATTTATTAACCATGATATTAAAGAACCATATTGGTTAATTTGTTAAGTGTTTCATTCAGGATTTTTCACTAATAACCCTTAGTTATAATTAAATATAATAATGGCACAAAAGGCCAAGTCACAAGGACACATTCAAATTATAAGTCAAGATCCTATAGGATCGAGGTACTAAGGCTTGAATCATAGTTCATCACCTTTTCTTGACAGGGAGTTATAGGCTACAACTGTCTTTTGTCTTATATGACATGATTATGGCCCGTAGGCATTACATCACTAATGGATGTTTTAAATAATAAAGAAGTAATTGGAAGAATCCAATATAAGGACGACATGTGCGATTTTTATGAATCACATCTTCCAGGAGTGTTAACATGTTTTCATATGTTAACAAGGATCTGTATCTAATTAAGGAATTACCATCACGGCCCTGTCTTAAAATGACACATGGGCTAGGTTTTGTCCTTTTTTTAGATTTTATTTAACAATGGCAGATCTTATAAAAGGAATGATATTTTCATTTATTTCATATATTATATTCATGCATAAAATGACAAAATGAAATTTTAAATTATAACATGCCACTAAAATTTAAAGAGTACACATTGCCCTAAACGGGACTTTAACAGAAATAACTTGTCCACGCAGGGGCTAAACTGAAACTACAAGTCCTCGCAGGGACTGGATACAGAAATAAATGTCCACGCAGGGACTTGATTGAAAATTAAAGAAATACAAAATAAACAAACAAGGAATTTAATGATCACTTTTGCTCTTTCCCTTGATTAAGCTCGCCAGACCTTTAAGAAATCCCCGGTGGCTTCTACGTTCCTCTTGAACCTCCCGTTCCACCTGGCTCAACCTCTGTAGAATCTCCTGTTGCTGCTGGGGCGGTATCAGTGGTGGCTGCGGCGGCTGCTGATGTTGCGGAGGTTGAGGAGGTAGCGGGTATTGGTACCCATAGGGTGGGTACCTAGTATAATATGGGACTCCATAGGGCCCCTCGGGATGAAGAGCATTGTAGTTTGCCACCACAAGGTATGGGTCAACTTCAGCGTAGTTGTAGTTGGTATGGGCCGGCTGCTCAAATGGGTTGTACGCCGCTGAACCGACATATGCAGGAATCGGGTTATCATAACCCATTGGTGGTGGTGCGACTGGCGCAGACTCCACTTCAGAAACAGGGTTCGAAGGCCCACCCATCTGTGGGTCTTCATATAGTGGCGGGTAATGACTGCCACTTGAATGCTGAGGGGTGCTGATACGGACTCCCCCTCGCACGGACATCCGTGCGGTTGTTCTTCTCCGCCTCGGTGGTTCCGGACGCGGCTGCTGTACTGGCGGTGGTGGCGGTGGAGTAACCGCTACAAAACGCGAATCCTCCGAGGGATCCTGCTGCTGCTGCTGTGAGTGGTAACTGGGAGTAAACACCCAGTCGTATTGGGCAAACCTTACCTCATAACTGTCTGGACCACGATAAGGTGATCCATGATATGACGACCCATCCGAAATCTCGATGGGGTGAGTAGGTGTTCCGGTTGGCGGCTGGGCAGGTTCCGGATCCTCTTCCATGTCCATTGAGAAGTGGTCCTCCGGTCCCAACGGGTTATAACCCATTGGCTTTTCAATTTGGTTTGCCGGGTTGAACTGGCTTTGAAAGTAGGGTGTTGGGTCGTTGAAGGAATGGTGTGAGTTGGGGCTTTGAAGGGGTATAAAAGAGTGATGTGAGTTGTGGGGCTCGTTCTCCGATTGAGGCCCGAAAGAGTTGAGGTAGGAAGGTGAGGAGCTCAGCGAGACTGAATGCCTCGCGGGTTCTAAATGGGTCCTCCAGTCTACTTGAGGACTTGTACTTAAAGTGGCTGATGGAGTTCGCCGGTGTGAAGGCCCGGCCTCGTGATCGTTGGGGGCGATGTATGGCCCCTTGCCTCTTCTTCTTCCTTGGATTCTTGGCGGCATTTTTGTAGGTCCTGTCAAAACAAACAAAAGAAACAACAAAAGAAACAATAAAGGACAAAACAAAATAAATCAGAATTAGTCCTAAGTTCTTTGTCTAGACTCGAAAGTCGAGGAATGTGCAAACTGTGCCATTGAGATTAAACACAAAAGGCTAGTGTTTAATTCACTCAACGTTGGCTCTGATACCAACCTGTCACTCCCCGATATTTCCACGTATTACCGGTGGGCCCGGTGGGGAGTATCGTGACGTAGTTGATATCATCATAGACAATTTATCACAGTTTATATACACAGCGGAAGTCGAAAGATAAAATCATTACAAACCGAATGAAAGTAATATCATTTATTACAAAACGGTTGTAAAGGATCCACAGGCGGATCAAAGTTAAAAAGATCATTGTTCAGCAGATTTATAACATCTAAGCTTGCAAGACTCTTTATTGATGCTAGGAGTAGCCAGCCTATTCCGTTTAGTACCTGCACTTAGCCTTTTTGGAAAATACGTCAGTTTACACTGGTAAATACAATTAACCGACTCTTTTTGAAAATGTTTAAGAAAATTGATTTGAATGCACAAGGCACAAAATATCTTTTATAACTTGGGACAATTATTTAAAAATAATATTGTATACAGATTTAAATGTTTGTCGTCCGTCAGGGCCGGTTAGAAGAGCCGGACAAGATTAACTGACACACCACAAGTATAATGCCAACAAGGAATACCTTATTGTGGGATACTTTTCTACATACGCAACTGTCAGGTGTATGCCTACACCCCGTGCTTAAGTCGTGGCCATTTCAATGAATGAGCCGAGGATACCCAGGACATGGTCATTAACCCCCCAAAAGCCATATACCAAACAAAACAGATTAAAACGGGTTATGCAAATATATTTTATATAATAACAAAACATGAAAGGGCTTAGGAACAGTTCCTAGGGGTAGTCTCGTAATTTTAACATTCAGATATAGAGCTTCACCTCTACTCTTCCCTCTTCACCGTGACACACTACCATTTCCCCTAACTACATCTTCAGAGACAGAGAGTGAAATCGCTAGAGAGAGACGACGCTATTGAGAGCGGGTGCCGGGCATGGCCTTTGCCTGCGTGCGTCGGAAAGTCAGATCGGAGAGAGAAAGAGCAAGAGAAAGAGAGGACGATAGGAGTGGGTGTCGACCTGTGATGCTGCTTGTGGATGTCGGGATAGGTAACGGTGGTGTGTTTGGGGGTTTCACTACGACCGATAACCGAGTTCGAGGATAGTGTTGGTGGTTAATTTCACGGCTGTGAAGATGAGTGGAATAGATGGTTTGGGTGTGGTAGCATAGTGGTTGTTGGTGGGTAGGGGTAGCGACGATCGATCGTTAGTTGTGGTGGCGTGGTTTACCAAAAGGGGAACCTTCTTTCAATCCTCTCAGTTAGGTACATATTTCGTTTTCTTCTTACGTTTTACGAAACTTATCTTCATCGATGTTGATTATATTCTGTTTTGAAATTGCTTTCTGATCTTATACGCTTGTAGAAAAGTAATTTAGTGGTCCATTTTGCTCAAGATTTTATGATTTTTATAAATTAGGTTTGTTATTTTGGTGATATACCAAACCTTAAAAAGTTGTAATTATTGGTATATAAAATAAGTCATTATCTTGAGAAAAGGGTGCAATTGCTTTGCAGCTGATTATTGTCTGTTGACTCTTAAATATTGCATGTGCTTATTGATTTGTTAGTAAAAAGAAGTATGGTTACGCTCTGATAGGATCATGTTACAATTTGTGAGTTTAATGAACTTGTATCACTAAGGTTCTTTGGAAGAAATCTGATAACTATTTTGATTTTTTTGAGAAATTAAAGTTGTTTTCCATATTCTGAAAGGGGATAAATTCACTGTCCTTTACCGTAAATTGTATTCATATGCTATGTTTGATTATTCATATACAACACCCATTTTGTTCCAATTCAACCGTTTTTTTTACCATTATGATCGAACTATGGTTTCTGGCCTCAACAACACTACAATAGTTAGATTTATTTTTAATTTTGTAGACACCTTAAATAACATGATAATTTTTATATAATTCAAGTCTTCAACACTACAAAAGATGTTGTATGGGTAAGTACTTAAGTGGCAACTGTCTAATGTAGAACCTATGTGTATCTTCTTTTAACTTAAACCTCCGGCTCTTCTTTATAGTCTTTGAAAATTTATAAACAGTTCATAACTTTTGGTAAGGATGCTCAATGAGGTAAAAATGGAATGTTAACGAGAATAGGATAACAAATAGATATCATCATGGAAAACAATTCAACATATTCCCTCTCTAGGGAAAAAAAAAGACAAATGTCAGACTATAGAGTGAAAACAATAAGGATTGATATTTTTTTCTCTCTTTACATTGTTGTGACCATAAACATTATTTTGCTATAATGTTGTGCTTATACAATCTACAATCTGTTCAATGGTAAGTATGTTCTTATGGCAGAGTTCAAATAACCACAATGATGTCTATTTCTTTGTAGCTGGAGTTGAGAAAGTGCAGTTGTCTAAACAATCCTTCACTTGTGTGTGCTCATGGCGGTGATGCTTCCAAGGCCTTCCCTAATTCAGTACGTGTACTGTGTGTCTATTATATTAAGTTATGCTTTATCCTTTCCCTATTTCGAATGTGCATATACGTGTACCTATATTATATTTGGATTTCATATAAAAACTACAAGGCATGCTATTGCTATGATAAAAAGAATGATGCACATGCTACATATAACTATGCTCGGTGTACAATCTTTTAGGGAGATAGCTGTCTAAATATTTTATTACATTCTTCTCTTCTTAAGGTTTAGTGTTATTTCCTTTTATTTTTTACGCAAGTGATGGCTGCTTACAATATTGCTCTTTGTTCTCAACTAGACTGCATTGAGATTGATGTTTCCCATTCTGCTGATAGGGTTTTGTTTGCTCTTCATGACAGGTAAATCTGTTAATATACTTAAAAGATTCATAGTGATTAATATTTTATTAATGTGAAAATAAGGAGCGAATATGAATTAGTCTGACTGTCTGAGGTATTTGTATACTTGATTCTGATATGAAACATGCAGGGATTTGCAGCGATACCTGGGAACAGTTCATCTAAGGTTGGATACCTGAGTGCAAAGGAGTTTCTATAGCATGTGTCATTTGTTTATATGCATGTGTATGTCAGCCGACACCCGCCGCGGAGCGCGGGGGTATCTACTAGTTAATCACAATCCGACTTAAATAATTACACACCCGACCAAGCGGTATTATTATAATACTGTATCCCAAGCCCGTATAACGGAAATAAGTTAAAAGTATTTACCTGAGCAAGTATGTATCACAATCAGCGAGTGCAAGTATCTTTTACTGGTCTTCTATTCTGGAACGAAGGTTTTAATAACCTATTAGATTCCTAACGGGTCTTAATTAAGTCTAAACTTAGACCGGTTAGTTTTAAAGGAAGATATATGGTTCAAAACGCACGATTAAGCGAAGACCGGATTAGAATGTGGTTTAGACCTGACAAGTTTGTATACTTGTATAATATGGGTAAACTAAACACATTCTGGATTTTGAGATAAAAATGATAAGGTTTGACCCGTTTCGGCTAATTTATGCAAACTAGTCACAAAAACCGCACCGAACGCGAAAAATGCGTAACGGGTAACCAAATGAGTCATGAACAGGTTTCCTAAGTTAATATGCCTTAAATATATTGTGACATCAGTAAGATACCTTCCATTATGCTCAAAATGGATTTAAACTCAAATTATGCCCCGTAGGGGTATTTTGGTCATTTTAAAGGCTATAAAAGAGTTTAAATATTAATCTGAGTTTCAGGTCTGATATAATCAGTAAAAATATTTATTTTTATAATTCATAACAGCAGGGTATTGTATATATGTGAAATTTATATTTTATAACCAAACTATGCACCGTAGGGGCATTTTGGTAATTTCACATAAGCTTTAAAGGTCAAAATTATAATTCTGAGTTCAAAACTTTTGCTTACTATTTAATTATGAAAATTTACTTAAAACATCAGTAGGTATTAAGTTTTATATGTTAAAAATAGTTTCAACCCATACTATGCGCTTAAAACGCGTAAAAGTCGGTTTTAAGCGATTTTCGGGTTTAAATAGGAAATCTGAGTTTTTGATCGATTTATAAATTTCAAAATATTTTATTTATCATATAAAATCAGTAGCAAAAAGTTTGGTATCAAAATATTATGTAAAACTCATTTTATTCAAGAAAAGGGCATAACCGACAATTACCGAATTAAAGCAAGAACCCTATGTTATGCTCAGCTTAAAAATAAATAAAAATCTTCAAAAATCCCAAAATATTATATTAGATCAGTGAGTAAAAAGTTTGGTGACAAAATTTGGGTTTAGATAGGCTTTATGCTAATTACGCCGTTTAATTAATAAAAAGCTTTTTAATTACGATATTGAGCATAACTCCTAATCTAGACCTCAAACTGATGTCAAATTTTTAGGACAAGTTTATAAATCAGTAATAAAGGTTTTTGTCCTCTCACATTTTCAAAAATCTCGTCTTAAGGTCAAAAGGGCATAATGGAGTAACCGCTACAAAACGCGAATCCTCCGAGGGATCCTGCTGCTGCTGCTGTGAGTGGTAACTGGGAGTAAACACCCAGTCGTATTGGGAAAACCTTACCTCATAACTGTCTGGACCATGATAAGGTGATCCATGATATGACGACCCATCCGAAATCTCGATGGGGTGAGTAGGTGTTCCGGTTGGCGGCTGGGCAGGTTCCGGATCCTCTTCCATGTCCATTGAGAAGTGGTCCTCCGGTCCCAACGGGTTATAACCCATTGGCTTTTCAATTTGGTTTGCCGGGTTGAACCGGCTTTGAAAGTAGGGTGTTGGGTCGTTGAAGGAATGGTGTGAGTTGGGGCTTTGAAGGGGTATAAAAGAGTGATGTGAGTTGTGGGGCTCGTTCTCCAATTGAGGCCCGAAAGAGTTGAGGTAGGAAGGTGAGGAGCTCAGCGAGACTGAACGCCTCGCGGGTTCTAAATGGGTCCTCCAGTCTTCTTGAGGACTTGTACTTAAAGTGGCTGATGGAGTTCGCCGGTGTGAAGGCCCGGCCTCGTGATCGTTGGGGGCGATGTATGGCCCCTTGCCTCTTCTTCTTCCTCGGATTCTTGGCGGCATTTTTGTAGGTCCTGTCAAAACAAACAAAAGAAACAATAAAGGACAAAACAAAATAAATCAGAATTAGTCCTAAGTTCTTTGTCTAGACTCGAAAGTCGAGGAATGTGCAAACTGTGCCATTGAGATTAAACACAAAAGGCTAGTGTTTAATTCACTCAACGTTGGCTCTGATACCAACCTGTCACTCCCCGATATTTCCACGTATTACCGGTGGGCCCGGTGGGGAGTATCGTGACGTAGTTTTTTTTTTTTTTTGGGTAAAGGGTTACCCCGGTGATTTTATAACATAACCAAAACAAAACAAGTAGGAAGGCAAAAATACCCCCTAGTTCTCTTTGCGACATACCGCAAAAGAGCAAAACAAGGAAACAACCAACAAAACAAACAACCTAGCTCATAACAAAACTATAAACATAGGTCTTCAATCTTCATCCAAGAGATCTTCATTATTTAGCTTCCACTCCTCTAGAAAACGTTTGACATTAGATGTTCTCTTATACTTGAAGGATAGTAACTTTGTTCTCACATTGTTTATAACAAGATCAACAATCTGCTCAGGAGGTCTCAATCTGTTGCTAAAAAATCTTGTGTTTCTTTCACTCCAAATAGCATAAGCCATAGCCGCAACAAGCAGTTTACTAGTAACCGCATGAACCCCTTTGGATTTTGCTCTCGGAATCAGCCAATTGGAGATATCATCCCACGTCTCTCGAACCGTATTCATGCCCACTTTGTTCCGAACACTATGCCAAATAGATCTCGAATATGCACATTGAAAAAACAAATGCTCATGTGTCTCTTGATCCGCAAAGCACAACAAGCAACACATTTGATTCATTGAACCCGTAACCATATGGTTCCATTTCAGAATGCGATCTTGAGTCCACAGTTTCCTCTTAAAAATAAGCCAACATATGAAAGCATGTTTAGGAATGTTGAAGGACGACCACACAACATTCGACCAATCAGCTGGAGCGTCTCGGATACGAATAGATTGCCACACTTCTTTGGACGAGAACGGGACTAGTTTACCATCCGAATCCAGCCACAAAACCCTATCCTCTGCACTTGTCAAATTCAGCGGCCTAAGTTGAAACAGATTCGGGTACACCCTCCTCCAATCATCCGGCCAAATCCAATCACCATTTTGAACAACATCAGCAACTTTCGATTTGATGGAAAAGCCATAACGAGCCATTTGTCTTGGGGTAATCACATTAGCAAGCGGACAATGATCACTCCATTTATCAAACCAAAGAAACGTTGATTGACCATTACCGATTTTTGACCAAAAGAAATCCCGAAAAATATGCCGACATCTCAGTAATTTTTTCCAACCCCATGGGGAGTTTACTTGCACTGGAATATCCCAAACACTACGACCTCGAAGTTTATAAATCCCAACCCAAGTCGTCCATAAGGACTTTCTACCCGATAAAATACTATGAATATGGTATGCCATAAGGGATTTGTTTACCTCCGATATACGTCTAATACCCAAACCGCCCTCCAATTTAGGAAGGCATACCTCCTTCCATGCTACTTTAGCTCGCCCCTTAGAAATCGTGCCATACCCCCAAAGAAACCATTTCATTTTGCTTTCTAGATCCTTTATAATACTTGCTGGTAAAATAAAAACCGACGCCCAATACACATGAATAGAAGAGAGCACCGAAAGAACTAATTGAAGCCTACCAGTAAATGAAAGATACCTGTTCTTCCAGTCTGCAATTCGTTTATTCATACGTTCCACTAAAACCTTGCAATCTTTAACTAGCAGTCTCGAAGCCAGTAAAGGAACACCCAAATATTTCATGGGAAGTTTCCCTTCTTCAAACGGAACCAACTGAGCAATCCTAGTCTTGACGGAGGTGGCAACATTACAAAAAAATATGGTGCTTTTAGAATTGTGGGGAACAAGACCCGGAAACCTCCTCAAAATTCTTCAAGGACTGCATGATCACCTTAATTGAGCCAACATCACCCCTAGCAAATAGTAAAAGGTCATCAGCAAAACATAAGTTTATTATCATTTGCTTCTCACACTTGTTATGGAATCTAAACGAGGAATCCAAATCAGCTGCTTTTGAGAGAATCAACGTTAACACCTCCATCACCATAGTAAATAAGTACGGAGACATTGGATCTCCTTGACGTAACCCACGCTTTCCTTTAAAGTAGCCATGAACATTTCCATTTATACTTAAAGAAAAGGAGGTCGTAGTGACACATTCCATAACCCAAGAAATAAAAATAGGCCGAAATCCAAAACCATGAAGAACATCTCTAAGGAATCTCCAATCCACCGTATCGTACGCTTTTTGAATGTCCACTTTCATAGCACATCTAGGAGGACCAGTAGATCGATGATAATTATGCATAAGCTCCTGAGTTAGCATTATATTATCAGAGATCCTTCTTCCAGGAACAAACGCCGATTGGTTGTCACTAATCAAATCCTTTAACCCTTCAAGAATCCGGTTCGTTAAAATCTTACTTATCGCCTTATAGACAACATTACAACATGATATGGGTCTGTAATCCGTAACTACTTCAGGAGTATTCACCTTAGGAATAAGAGCCAAGAATGTATGATTAATCTCTT
Organism: Helianthus tuberosus; assembly: GCA_030545235.1. Taxonomy (NCBI): domain Eukaryota; kingdom Viridiplantae; phylum Streptophyta; class Magnoliopsida; order Asterales; family Asteraceae; genus Helianthus; species Helianthus tuberosus. The sequence continues at coordinate 53,140,706 of CM060403.1, read as the reverse complement.
GAAGCATTCTACCCGACTCAAAAAAATCAATAACAACATCAGTAACCTCACTACCAACAATAGGCCAAGCCTTTTTAAAGAACCCCGACGTATACCCATCTGGTCCCGGCGCCTTATTCTCATTAATAGCGAATATAGCAGATTTAACCTCCTCTTGTGTTACTGATCGGCACATATTGTTTGCCACGAGAGGGTTTAGAGTATTCACAAAAATATCTCGGTTAACTCTAGCATACTCCCATTATTACCAAGAAAACCTTGAAAATAGTTTACCAAAGCCGATGAAACCTGAGCTCCTTCATACATGTTTCCATCCGTGTCTTTGATAACATTAATTTTATTGACATGATTTCGGCACTTCAACACATTATGAAAGAAAGCTGTGTTCGAGTCCCCAGCTTCTAACCATTTTTGTTTAGCTTTTTGTTTCAAAAATCTTTCCTCGTCCAACGATGCTTCCGTATACTTCTTTATGCACACACTTTCAGCTTCCTTAATTACCGAATTGAAAGGATCAGAATCCAGCGATTTCTGCAAATTATCCAGCTCCACTTTTAGATCAAGCACTTTTTTGTGGATGTTTCCTTGTTTACGCAATAAGACTCTTAAGGGATGCTTTAATCCCCTAAGTTTCTTTACAACACGAAACATCGGAACCCCCAACACTTCCACATTCCAACCGCTACTAACAACATCCATAAATTCTTTTTTATGAGTCAAAAAATTTGTAAATTTAAACGGTTTTGGTCTATCCCTAGTTGCATTATGCATTTTTAACAGACCTGGGCAGTGATCAGAGACACCATTCGGAAGAAAAACCGCATAAGCATCCACAAAGGTATCCACGAAACTGACATTAGCCATAATTCTGTCCAATTTCTTTCGGATCCCAATACCATTTTTTGGACGTTTATTCCAAGTAAATTGCATCCCATGAGATCTAACATCAAACACCTCAATCCCGTTCACACAATCATTAAAATCCCTCATAGCAGCCGTGTAAGTAGAAGAGCCGAAACAGTTGTCTTCTAAATTCAACGCCACATTAAAATCTCCCATGATTATCCACGGCCTCGATTGCACCACACCTTTATGCATTTTTAAAGATTCCCAAAGCTTCTTCCTTTCTTGATCACTATTACTCGCATACACCACCGAAACATTAGTCATAGTCTTCTCTTTTTTAAACAGAACTTGTATATGCATAACTTGATCAGTAGCATGCACCACCATTACGTCAACATTTTCCACATTCCAACCTAGAACGATTCTTGTGCCTTTATGACACAAATTCCCATTGGACGTCCAATCCCAACTCCTAAAAACATTCTTACAAACTTTATCTAGATTTTCCAGTTGTACATGAGATTCAAGAATAGCCAACACCTGCAGCCCATTATCTTTAACAAACTTCCGAACCTCCTTTTGTTTGAGGGGATGGTTCAAACCCCTGATATTCCAAGCTGCAATACTATCCATTAATAACCTCCTGATCAGGTGTGCTTGCACCTGTATTATTAGACATACCAGATTTTGATCCTTCCATGAAATCATATCCACCTATCTCATCATTAAGCCTAACTTCTTCATCATCCGATCCCCCATCATCACCCATATCATTAAGAGCATCAAAAGCATTACTGGTACAAATACCCGGTACTTTAGCTGGGTTCGGTTTGGACGGATCCACCTTCTCAGGTTGTTTGTCCAACTTTTCGGTTTGTTTCTTAGGCTTGTAGATAAATCTCTGTCTATCTCTAATATTAACCTGATTCTTTGCAATCCTTTTCCGATTATTTCCGCTCTTAAACCCCTGTTCATCAACGTTCGCTTTATCATTACCCTTCTGATCAGATTTCACATGAACAATTGTTGGACATTCATCATTCCCATGCCCAAATACATTACAAATGTTACATCGAGGAGGTTTCCACTCATATTCCACTTTTATAGTGCTTTTTAGATATCCACCATCTTCAACATTTGGAATCGCCACAGTCACATTCTCTTTGATTTCCTTCTCAGCATCAATCTCTATTATAGCCCTAGCATAGCCGCTCCTTCCCCACGAATCCATGCACATTTTTGTAGTTTCATTATCAAGAACCTTAGGGGCACCAATCTTCGAAGCAATCAGACTCAGCCCATCCTCCGTATAGGCAGCTAGAGGAACATCATGCATTTTTACCCAAACAGGAATCTTTTTCAATTCTTCCTTCTTAAGTTCAGTATTAGGCGTCCATTGTTTTAGGAAAAGAGGTATGTTTCTAATAAGCCAAGGACCATCTTTCAACACTTGATCCATACCTTCTTTTGAGTTAAACTTGAAAAAGAAAAACCCTTTCCCATTCATCATACACTTCTGCAGCCCATATTTCTCCCATCTATGACTTACAAAGTAATCAACAACTGGGAATGCTAATCTTTTCCCCAGAAAATACCCAAATAAAACATTATTAAATCTGTCCTGTACCTGCTTAACCGAAGCAATCGGGATAGTAACATCTGCATCAACATCATCGGCCGCTTTTGTATTTTCCATAAATCTGAAATTCACCTTCTGTGATGGAATAGCTTTGGCTAGTTTCTCTGCATAAGACTGCCCTATTACGGTGTTTGCTTTCTCCAAATTTGAGGTATTAGGATCATTCGTTTCCAGATTGACAGGTATTGTGATCTTTGTTAACTCGTTAATGATATTAAACTTCACCGGCTCAGAGATAGGTTGTTGAACAATACCCCTACGTGGGGCAAAGGTATTCCCTTCAATATTCACCACCCGGCTTGCTAAACCCTGATATGGTAACGGCGGCTTGAATCTACCATCCTGTACGTTGCCATCAGCCTTGTTACGATCATCCATGATAAAAACAACACCTCTCTCAAAAACCAAAAGAACAGCACACCATGCAAAGAAAAACTCGAAGACCAGACGAAAAACCAAGAACAGAAAAAACACAAAACCCTAATCTAGCTTAAACCCTAATCCAAAAATCATCTCAAAATCATATAGAGAACCCGATCAATCAAGGTTACTGCCTCACCAGTAGGACCGAAAGCCCCAATCCCCTATACAATCCGATTTGATCCTTAGATTCTGGCCGGCGACAAGAACAAAACAAATCCAAGATTGATCGATCAAAAAATGCTAACGAGTTCGTTACAGTATTGACGAATCAATCTGATCACAGACTGGTATACATTCAGATCACGAGGAAGCAAGGATTCGTGGAAAAGAAGGAAAATTCGCCTGCTAGAGAGAGAGCATTAGGGTTTTGAAAAGGCATCATGACGTAGTTGATATCATCATAGACAATTTATCACAGTTTATATACACAGCGGAAGTCGAAAGATAAAATCATTACAAAGCGAATGAAAGTAATATCATTTATTACAAAACGGTTGTAAAGGATCCACAGGCGGATCAAAGTTAAAAAGATCATTGTTCAGCAGATTTATAACATCTAAGCTTGCAAGACTCTTTATTGATGCTAGGAGTAGCCAGCCTATTCCGTTTAGTACCTGCACTTAGCCTTTTTGGAAAATACGTCAGTTTACACTGGTAAATACAATTAACCGACTCTTTTTGAAAATGTTTAAGAAAATTGATTTGAATGCACAAGGCACAAAATATCTTTTATAACTTGGGACAATTATTTAAAAATAATATTGTATACAGATTTAAATGTTTGTCGTCCGTCAGGGCCGGTTAGAAGAGCCGGACAAGATTAACTGACACACCACAAGTATAATGCCAACAAGGAATACCTTATTGTGGGATACTTTTCTACATACGCAACTGTCAGGTGTATGCCTACACCCCGTGCTTAAGTCGTGGCCATTTCAATGAATGAGCCGAGGATATCCAGGACATGGTCATTAACCCCCCAAAAGCCATATACCAAACAAAACAGATTAAAACGGGTTATGCAAATATATTTTATATAATAACAAAACATGAAAGGGCTTAGGAACAGTTCCTAGGGGTAGTCTCGTAATTTGAACATTCAGATATAGAGCTTCACCTCTACTCTTCCCTCTTCACCGTGACACACTACCATTTCCCCTAACTACATCTTCAGAGACAGAGAGTGAAATCGCTAGAGAGAGACGACGCTAATGAGAGCGGGTGCCGGGCATGGCCTTTGCTTGCGTGCGTCGGAAAGTCAGATCGGAGAGAGAAAGAGCAAGAGAAAGAGAGGACGATAGGAGTGGGTGTCGACCTGTGATGCTGCTTGTGGATGTCGGGATAGGTAATGGTGGTGTGTTTGGGGGTTTCACTACGACCGATAACCGAGTTCGAGGATAGTGTTGGTGGTTAATTTCACGGCTGTGAAGATGAGTGGAATAGATGGTTTGGGTGTGGTAGCATAGTGGTTGTTGGTGGGTAGGGGTAGCGACGATCGATCGTTAGTTGTGGTGGCGTGGTTTACCAAAAGGGGAACCTTCTTTCAATCCTCTCAGTTAGGTACATATTTCGTTTTCTTCTTACGTTTTACGAAACTTATCTTCATCGATGTTGATTATATTCTGTTTTGAAATTGCTTTCTTATCTTATACGCTTGTAGAAAAGTAATTTAGTGGTCCATTTTGCTCAAGATTTTATGATTTTTATAAATTAGGTTTGTTATTTTGGTGATATACCAAACCTTAAAAAGTTGTAATTATTGGTATATAAAATAAGTCATTATCTTGAGAAAAGGGTGCAATTGCTTTGCAGCTGATTATTGTCTGTTGACTCTTAAATATTGCATGTGCTTATTGATTTGTTAGTAAAAAGAAGTATGGTTACGCTCTGATAGGATCATGTTACAATTTGTGAGTTTAATGAACTTGTATCACTAAGGTTCTTTGGAAGAAATCTGATAACTATTTTGAATTTTTTGAGAAATTAAAGTTGTTTTCCATATTCTGAAAGGGGATAAATTCACTGTCCTTTACCGTAAATTGTATTCATATGCTATGTTTGATTATTCATATACAACACCCATTTTGTTCCAATTCAACCGTTTTTTTTACCATTATGATCGAACTATGGTTTCTGGCCTCAACAACACTACAATAGTTAGATTTTTTTTTAATTTTGTAGACACCTTAAATAACATGATAATTTTTATATAATTCAAGTCTTCAACACTACAAAAGATGTTGTATGGGTAAGTACTTAAGTGGCAACTGTCTAATGTAGAACCTATGTGTATCTTCTTTTAACTTAAACCTCCGGCTCTTCTTTATAGTCTTTGAAAATTTATAAACAGTTCATAACTTTTGGTAAGGATGCTCAATGAGGTAAAAATGGAATGTTAACGAGAATAGGATAACAAATAGATATCATCATGGAAAACAATTCAACATATTCCCTCTCTAGGGAAAAAAAAAGACAAATGTCAGACTATAGAGTGAAAACAATAAGGATTGATATTTTTTTCTCTATTTACATTGTTGTGACCATAAACATTATTTTACTATAATGTTGTGCTTATACAATCTACAATCTGTTCAATGGTAAGTATGTTCTTATGGCAGAGTTCAAATAACCACAATGATGTCTATTTCTTTGTAGCTGGAGTTGAGAAAGTGCAGTTGTCTAAACAATCCTTCACTTGTGTGTGCTCATGGCGGTGATGCTTCCAAGGCCTTCCCTAATTCAGTACGTGTACTGTGTGTCTATTATATTAAGTTATGCTTTATCCTTTCCCTATTTCGAATGTGCATATACGTGTACCTATATTATATTTGGATTTCATATAAAAACTACAAGGCATGCTATTGCTATGATAAAAAGAATGATGCACATGCTACATATAACTATGCTCGGTGTACAATCTTTTAGGGAGATAGCTGTCTAAATATTTTATTACATTCTTCTCTTCTTAAGGTTTAGTGTTATTTCCTTTTATTTTTTACGCAAGTGATGGCTGCTTACAATATTGCTCTTTGTTCTCAACTAGACTGCATTGAGATTGATGTTTCCCATTCTGCTGATAGGGTTTTGTTTGCTCTTCATGACAGGTAAATCTGTTAATATACTTAAAAGATTCATAGTGATTAATATTTTATTAATGTGAAAATAAGGAGCAAATATGAATTAGTCTGACTGTCTGAGGTATTTGTATACTTGATTCTGATATGAAACATGCAGGGATTTGCAGCGATACCTGGGAACAGTTCATCTAAGGTTGGATACCTGAGTGCAAAGGAGTTTCTATAGCATGTGTCATTTGTTTATATGCATGTGTATGTCAGCCGACATCCGCCGCGGAGCGCGGGGGTATCTACTAGTTAATCACAATCCGACTTAAATAATTACACACCCGACCAAGCGGTATTATTATAATACTGTATCCCAAGCCCGTATAACGGAAATAAGTTAAAAGTATTTACCTGAGCAAGTAAGTATCACAATCAGCGAGTGCAAGTATCTTTTACTGGTCTCCTATTCTGGAACGAAGGTTTTAATAACCTATTAGATTCCTAACGGGTCTTAATTAAGTCTAAACTTAGACCGGTTAGTTTTAAAGGAAGATATATGGTTCAAAACGCACGATTAAGCGAAGACCGGATTAGAATGTGGTTTAGACCTGACAAGTTTGTATACTTGTATAATATGGGTAAAGTAAACACATTCTGGATTTTGAGATAAAAATGATAAGGTTTGACCCGTTTCGGCTAATTTATGCAAACTAGTCACATAAACCGCACCGAACGCAAAAAATGCGTAACGGGTAACCAAATGAGTCATGAATAGGTTTCCTAAGTTAATATGCCTTAAATATATTGTGACATCAGTAAGATACCTTCCATTATGCTCAAAATGGATTTAAACTCAAATTATGCCCCGTAGGGGTATTTTGGTCATTTTAAAGGCTATAAAAGAGTTTAAATATTAATCTGAGTTTCAGGTCTGATATAATCAGTAAAAATATTTATTTTTATAAGTCATAACAGCAGGGTATTGTATATATGTGAAATTTATATTTTATAACCAAACTATGCACCGTAGGGGCATTTTGGTAATTTCACATAAGCTTTAAAGGTCAAAATTATAATTCTGAGTTCAAAACTTTTGCTTACTATTTAATTATGAAAATTTACTTAAAACATCAGTAGGTATTAAGTTTTATATGTTAAAAATAGTTTCAACCCATACTATGCGCTTAAAACGCGTAAAAGTCGGTTTTAAGCGATTTTCGGGTTTAAATAGGAAATCTGAGTTTTTGATCAGTTTATAAATTTCAAAATATTTTATTTATCATATAAAATCAGTAGCAAAAAGTTTGGTATCAAAATATTATGTAAAACTCATTTTATTCAAGAAAAGGGCATAACCGTCAATTACCGAATTAAAGCAAGAACCCTATGTTATGCTCAGCTTAAAAATAAATAAAAATCTTTAAAAATCCCAAAATATTATATTACATCAGTGAGTAAAAAGTTTGGTGTCAAAATTTGGGTTTAGATAGGCTTTATGCTAATTACGCCGTTTAATTAATAAAAAGCTTTTTAATTACGATATTGAGCATAACTCCTAATCTAGACCTCAAACTGATGTCAAATTTTTAGGACAAGTTTATAAATCAGTAATAAAGGTTTTTGTCCTCCCACATTTTCAAAAATCTTGTCTTAAGGTCAAAAGGGCATATTGGTCAACATTTAGGCATAATACGGAAACATGCACATGAAACGAATAACTAAGTAACCAAGTTGTATAACCTCAGAGGGTTACACTAACCTATAACCTGGTCCTAATAGAGCTCTAAGGCATTTCTAAAATATGCTACATTTAGTGGGTTTTGGTTTTGCTTTGTGTACCGGTTTCGGTTGGTCTTGCTTTTGTGGGGGTTTGTCCCATGAAAGAACTAGTATGGGCTTTCCATGCTACTTGCTTTATTTTGTGTGAATATATAGAATCACCGGGGTAATTCCCTTTACCCAAAAAAATAAAATAAACTGAAAGTCAAAGCAAAAGTCTACTTTTGCGACTTTCGGTTCCGAACCGAGCTTAAACTGAAAATTGTCGGGTTGAACATGCTTAGACATGTTCTTACATTAATTACCAAGTTATACAAGTGATAAAACAAGTTTCATGGCTTCTACATTGTTAATTATGTATTTAATTGAAAATTAGCTTTCTGTTGACTTTTTACAATTAAGTTTGACCCGACAATTGACCTAGTTAGAATGGGAATCAGAGGGTGCCCTTTTAGGGGTTTATTACCCACATAATTACCAACTCAAAGCTACTTTCAATTCGAGAATTGACTGGACCATTAGTGATTAATCACTAAGTAAAACCTTAATTACAACGGGTTTGACTTTAGGCAATTTAACTAATAAAACTGAATTTAGAGAGGTTAAGGAAGCTTACAAAGGTACTAAGCACGACTAATGACCCTTAGGGAATGATCTTGAGCTCCAGGAGACTCCAGAAGTTAAGTTAGTGTAACACCCCGAAAATATAAAACTTTATATTAGAATTATAAAGTATAAATATATGAGAATTTACTAACTAGGAATTTTAACCTAGTTAGCTAAATTGTCTAAAAATAACTTAAAATAGGGTTAAAAGCTACTAAACTATATGTTGAACAAAGTGGAGGGGCCTAAGTTGTCAAAATTGAAACTTAATTTGTTAAAACAAATAAAAATAAACCAAACACCCCCAAAAGAAGTGTTTGGTCGATCAGAAGAAAGACCAGGTCGACACCCCCAAGCTCCAAACCCTAAAATTCACTAAAACTCTCAAATTGGAGGTGCAAATCTGGTCCAAAACGAAATCTGAGCCTAGAATCGTGATCCTCATCGCAAGAGGATTAAAAGGTATGTAAAATCTGATGAAATCTCTAAACTTGAAAATCTCATGATTTTGGAAAATCTGAAATTAGATGTTGCATGTGAGTTATTTAGTTAGATTAGGGATGATATAGTGTCTAGAAGTGAAACCTAGACAACTACATGTGAAATCATGTTCAAATTCAGGAAATTCCATGAACACCTTGAAGGTGGGTTGTGGGTTTTACAAGATAATGATGAACATTAGGGTTTAGAATGATTATCCTAGTGTAATTTGATTATAGAAAGTGATTTCAGAAAGGTATGATGATTAAATGCTATATGAGGGCTTTATTGATGTTAAGTTAGCTAATTAGCAAACTATGAACTTGAATACAAAAGATATAAAAATTCTGCCTTTATAGTGTTTGTTGAAATGCCTCAAAGAAGGCTTGAAACTGAATTGTTAAGTTAAAAACGCATAATTATGATGTATGACAAAATGTGCGTTATGTATGTGAAACCAAGAGTTCTAAACATAAAGTGATTGAACTCTATAGGAAAGGAGGCCGGGGCATCTAGCGGGCAAACCGGCGTGGACGCACGTTTGAAGGGGTCGCTTTGAAGGTATGTAACTTGACCCGTTACATTAAGTAGATTATGATGATTATTAAATGCGAAATGGAATTTTAGAATAAGGGTTGTTTTGAATTAAAGCGGTGATGCCGCTATATTGAATAATAGATCAAATTTGGTTGGAACTCGTTGGTAGTCGTTAAAATGGAGGATTCCTTAGATGAGCCAAACGGGTCGGATAATCAAGTAAGGCATGGTTAATGCTCCTGATTATGATAGATTGATTGTTGATATTGGATGATATTTAACATATTAGAAATACGAGATTTTAATGTATTGGTATCTTAGAAAACTGAAATCCGAGAGTTGGGGTTTTGGTGTAATGAATAAACAAGACAAAACATGAATTTCCAGGAACTACCGTAAGTTACGGTAGTACCGTAACTTACGGTACAAGTCAGGAGTTTACGGTGGATCACTCCTGTTTTACGGTGGACAAAAAAATTTCCAGGACTCACCGTAACTTACGGTGTCACCGTAAGTTACGGTGGAACCAGAAAACAATTAAATCTTATTATTAAAAATTTGATGTTGGATCTCATGTTTATGTATTATATAACAAATGTCAAAACTAATGTTTTAATGGTGTTGACCCTAGGTGACGAGGTGGACCTTACGGATGGTGGTCAAGCAACGTTGAAGAACCGAACACGACTTTTGAAGCTTCCGCTATGTTTTTAATCTTACTTAAACTTTGTTCATGGGTTGTAAACAATTTCTTAAACAACTTTTGAATGTTCCAACTTAGTCATTAGTTGACTAAGGTTTATGATACTTGTGAACTTGACTTATGAAACTTATGTTAAATTAATATCTTTTGACTAAAATTGTATAAAATTAGTCTTAAATTCAAGTAAATTTTGAGGGTGTTACAGTTAGAATGGTTTTTGAAAGTGAGCATTTGATCTTGAGAACAAGAACTTCTTATATAGAGACTTTGATGCAACAAGATCATCCCAAATGTCCCTATTGTTGCTATCAGATCATCACAGCTGTCCCTATTGCATGAAATCCCATTTGCACAGCCCCTGGTATCAGTTTCCATGCATATAAGTCGGTTAAACAGGCTGAACTGGCACCTGCCATGCATTTTCTGTCGCTGGCGGTTTTAGACGGCCTGCGTAAGAGACCAGTAAGGTCTTTCGCGGCTGGTATGAGGCCCTGACTTCGGTTACAAAGTTTCAGGATTTGCACATTTGGTCCCTGGTCCTTCTAAACTTTATTTTAACTTGTTTTATTGCACTTTTAACCCTCCAACTTGACTTTTAAGGACTCCAAGTCATAAAAAAACTTTGTTAAGTCCCCGGTTAGTTATATGATTACTGAAAAGTCCTAAATTTCAACGTTGACGCTTTTAACCCCTCGCTTACGAATGTTAGCGTATCTTTCTCATACGATATCGAAACCTTGTGAAATTTTTATCACTTATTCTAGTGAACATAATTAATCGTTACAAAGCTTCGGGTTCGTTAAAAGGTCACTCAGAGGTATAAATTAAACATGTTGACACTTTTAACCCTTGCGGTTTGTAAACTTTCACTTTCTTCCACAAACGGCTTCATATGATTCATAATTCATTCGTTTAAGGGTATAAACATCGTGTAGGGTTGTTGAAAGGTGTAATTATCCAATGTTGACACTTTGAATCTTCTTACACACATACTTTCTTTGTTTGTCAACTTTAGTCCCTCATATTCAATCCATTGCACGTTTAAAGCTCATGACACGTGTCTTCATTATATTGGTCTTGATTTTACGAGGTGTTACACAAATGGTGAGGATGTTGAGGGTTCACCCAAACTACGATACGATAGTGGTTACATTAAGATCTAACTGAGGCGGTAGCATTCCTGGTAAGGGTTAAACACCCAGGTAGGGAATCGCCTTTTGTGCCAAAGATACATAACGAGGAGTGTAAATGATAATGTATAAGATTGCCTATCATAGATAATACGAGTATTACATCGTGAAACCTAAGAATGGCGTATTAGAATTGGATTGCGACTTATGAGAAAATTATATTCTGTAGTTAACTTGTAACACGAGGGAGTTGGCAAGCTAAGTTATAATATATAATCATGATGCTTAAACTGCGTTTCGTGTCACAACTGGCGATTTTGAAAAAAAACTTCCCCATAATTTGCCACAAATGATAAGATTGAACTCACAATGCCATAGAATTGAATCGCTAAACACACAACCAAAACAAACTAACACAAAATCTCTCATGATTAGTCCAACGCTGCTTTTGAAAATTTGGTAGAGGCACTTATATATAGGAAGTACCAGCGGCGTATCCACCATGTCTCTACAAACTTTCATCCACATCTTTATTCAAATCATGAGACAACACAACAACACTTACACAAAACTTCCCATAACCAGTCTAACGAGGCTTTTGATAGTTTGATAAGAACACTTATATATAGAAAGTACCAGCGGCGTATTTACCATGTCCTTATCAAATTTCATCGGCTTTGTTATCAGATCATGATTGGTTCTATGTGATGACACTACTAACTCACGCACTAAACAAGTATAACCAAAACGTAAACAACCATAGCTTAATAAAATATTGCATGTGTCCTTCACTTTTGCAAGTTAAGTTATTACCACGTCTTTATCCCTTGCGGGCCAGGTCGGGTAATTGCTTGAAATGAAATAGTAATGATAATAAATCATGGAATAGCAACAGCATGAATTGATTATAATGTGAAATAACAACAAAATTATGAAAAGACAATGGAACGATAAAGATATTAAATGACTTTAACATAAAATGCCTCAGTCAACATAACATTAACGTAATTGTCTGAGCACAAAAAGGAAACAACGGTAATTAAAAATAATAACATCAAAACTTTTTAATTTCCTTGATATTGAAATAGTAGAAAGGTTTTGTAGACTTGAGTTATACATTTCCAGCATCGACGTTAGCCCCAACTTGATTTACATTAAAGTTGAAAGCTCTACCCCTGCCGCCTGGTTTGCTTGGTTAATCGGGTTAGCTTGGGCTTGGGCATTAATAATCTTAACCAATCTAGGGCATGTGTTTCTAAAATGGGTGGATCCCCACAGTTGAAGCATGCCCTTGTGACGTGCGTGTGTGTGGTTATATTTTTTAGATATATTTTAGCTCTTTTTACTCGTAAATTCAAGTTTTAGATTTATAAAACACGATATACTACTATCATTCTACTCACACGTTAGGGCAAGTGTACCCATCGCGGACGTAGTATAATGATGGCAAGATACCGAGGTCGTCCAAGGACATAAGATCTTTTAATATCGGCTTATCGTTAACGTCTAATCTAACCAAATTTTGAAGAAAAGGTTTTAAAGCTATAAAAAGATAAACTACAATGCAAAAATAAAATATAAGGAAAAACAAATAGACAAGAAGGAATCACTTGGTTCCAACTCCTCTTTTATGTATCCTTTTAATGATTTCCGTACTTTGGGTATTTTAAGAGATTATCTTTAAGTTATAGTAGTAGGCCCCCTTCCAGGCTGCGTTACCCTCAACCTATTGGTCTGAGTCAGCAGGGATACAGTCCCACAAGGTTGGATTATTGAAAGATAATTAAGTAAGTTATTAATGCAAAAAGTGGTAGGCCCCCTTCCAGGAAGCGTTACCCTCAACCCTTTGGTCTGAGTCAACAGGGATACAGTCCTCGCTGGGTTGGTTTAAAGTTTTAATAGTAGTTTATAGATACCGGATTCAAGCGGTTTCTTACTCTCTTCCGGGCTAGTCATTCCTGGCCAATCCGTGGAGTAGTACTAAGCTTGAACCAGGTTCTCGCAGGATCTATACACTGAACGAGACATAGAATTACCCAACCACCCTTCTAACCCCCTTCCAAGTAGTTAACGCTTTATATAGACCGTAAAGACACGAATATGTGAATCAACAACATATGAAGAATGGTTAGATAAATTCGCCTTCAATATAAAAAACTAGTTATTAAAGTCATTAATATATACCCAAATAAAAAGGAGCCAAAGATTGGAAATCAAAGAGTAATACATAAAAGATTTGTCTTCACCAAGTGATGTAAGAGTTTAGACAAGCTTGGTCTTTGTTTAACAAGAAGTCTTACGATCGATCTTGGATCCCGAGACTACCACACACTCTAAATGATGGAAGATGGATGATGGTGGTGGATAATGGTGTTGTAGTGGTGGTGGAGTGGTGGCAAGTGTGAGAGAAGTGGTTTGCCAAGGGATGGATTGGAATGGAACCAAGCACCCCTATTTATAGCTGAAGACAGAAGATCAGCATGGCCTGTGCCCACCTGTGTAACGACTCGCACCAAAATGTCTTAAAACGCTCCGTAAGTGAAAACCCGAACCCATAAAACCTTAATTTTTATGAAAAACCAAGAAAATCAAAATTTGGTACTCGCTCGCGGGCCGCGAAGGGCTAAAAAACAGTCTTCGCGGGGAGCGACAGCTCTGCAAGTTTCCGGATAAGCTTGAGGGACACATGTCATCCACGTGTCAAGACCACACCATGACTCAGCAACCTTCGCTCCGACCAGACTCCCTCGCTGGTCGCGAAGGAAAAACTGATGAGCTTCGCGGGCCGCGACGCGCCCCGATGTCAGCCTATAAATGGAAGCCGATGGTTTCATTTCAATTCGTTCAATTCTTTTCTTCTCTCAGCCTCTATTATAGAAAAATAGTAGCTCGATATCATTCCCCTAAAACCCGAAACTCTGCTCGTTATTAGGGTAATAACTCTAATAACTGATACGATACTTTATCCGATCGATTGAACCGATCCGATGGATGTTTAAGTGTTGCCAATATCTGGCTATACTTTGTCATTCGTTGTGAGTTTTGATCTCGTGTTTATCGTTAAAGTCGAATTGAGTTAATACACTAATACGAGTCCCATTGTATCTAGAAATTAGAACTCATAACCAGGGAGTTGTTAAACTAGAATACTTAGCAATTAAGTAAACTTAGCAGTTAAGTAAACTTAGCAGTTAAGTAAACTTAGCAGTTAAGTAAACTTAGCAGTTAAGTAAACTTAGTGATTAAGTAAACTTAATGGTTATGTAAAACTTAGCAATTAAGAAAACTTAGCGGTTAAGAAAACTTAATAGCTAAGGAAACTTAATAGGAAAGGAAACTTAGCAGTTAAGCTAGCTAATTAAGTTTATTAATTAGCTAATTAATTAATTAATCGGCTAAGTAAATTATTTAATTAAACAATTAAGGAAAAGTAATCAGTTAAACAGCTAAGTAAGATTAATTAATTAGTTAAGTAAGATTAATTAATTAGTTAAGTAAGATTAATTAATCAGCTAAGTAAGTTAATCAGTTAAACAGTTAAGTAAAAGTGAAACAGCTAAAGATATACATGAGTAGATAATATCTAAATAGGTATATATGGGGTAAGTATTATCTAAGGAAAATAATATATAGGGAAGGTTTTATCTAGGGAAGGTTCAACTGAGGAAGATAACACCTAGGGAAATTCTATATAGGGGTAAGACTTATCCCCTTCCTATAAATAGGAAGCTTATGATTCATTTTTCTTTGCTCATTCCTTCTATTCTTCTCTCTATACGTTGGTGTTCTAACCAATAATCACCGATACGATATTCTTTCCGATCGATTCAGGAACCAACTAACGAATGCCAAAGTGCTGTCTGAAATAGACTATACTTTGTTTGAATTTCGTTAAGGTTCTGATCTCGTGACCATCGTTAGGTTTGATGTGGTTTTACACTAATACGTATTCCACTCTGTCAAACTAAATGTTTAACTATCAGAAAACTCTGGTCCATAAACCTACAATCAAACAAGATGTTTAATCATCAGAAGATTTAGAATCAAGATGCTTGTTTAATCAAGATTATATGCTACTAATGTGAGTCATTCTCTTTTTATCAAATTGTTTTACAAAACCCTAAATGTTTTCCAGTTATACTTTGCAGTGATTAAGTCTTTGCTAATATTTAATTACTGGCAGTATGTGGGGGTTTTGTGCACATTACTACTAACGATTTATCACTTTAGGTGGGCGAGCCTAATTTAGTGATATGCCCACAGTCATAGATCTGGTCGAGTGACAACTGAACCAGCTAATTATAAGATAGGGGCAAATGTAAAAACTCTTAATGCTGTGAATTATAACAAATGTGTTTCTGTACAAAACGAATGAACTCACCAGTATTTCCTGCTGACCAAAACCTTTTTAAAACGCGTTTCAGGTGATTACAGTAGATCGGAATAAGAGTGGGATACGGCACCAACAAGGCTTAGATAAGTGGGTTATTTTATCAATTAAATTAAATTAAAAAAAATTGTTTTATGTATTCAGGATTATTTCATATTAAAGCTACCTTTGCAAAAACATAGGTTTATCCCCGTCTGTTTAATAAATAAAATCCGGTGTTTCTAAACTCTGATATTTTTCCTAACTCACGGTCCTGATGAAATTTCCACTGCAAAGCTTTTAAAATAATCACCGGTACCACTTGACTGCTCCCGCTCCCGTCTAGGGTGGGGTCGGGGGTCGTGACAGAGGTGGTATCAGAGCCATTGGTTTAAGCCAATAGGTGTTGTGATGATAATGCCTAAGCTTGAATGAAAGAGTTAGGAAATTGTTATTTACTGGTACACACGTGATAGTATTTAGACTTGAACCTAAGAAAAATGCCTTAGTATAAGCTCCGAGATAATTACTTGCGTAGATAAAGTGTGATGGGTGTTGGTATGCCGTGAGGATGATGACTAGAACGTTGCAAGTATGGTAAATAAGTGATAACACTTGGCCACTGTTATTTCTTATTTATTGGTACTACTGGGTTCTGGAATATGATCCGTCATGTGAATACTAATTTCCTTATTCTTTAATGAAAACCCTGATAAAAGATTGATTCTTTTTAAAATCATTAATTGAGAAAATTCTATTTAGGGGGAATACAATGATAATTACCTCTCCGGCGAGAACCGGGTAAGATGGGGTTACCTCTCCGACGAGAACCGGGTAAGATGGGGTATATGATATGTCAAACAAGTGACAAGAATTCCCTAAATAGTATCATGACCTGATGTCTGACTTGTTTTTGGAAATATGAATATGTTAAATACATTGACCTTATGAATGGTATGTATATTACAGTATGTGAAATATATGATTGTATGGATATGTATATCTATAAGGAAATCCAAAGTCCATATGGATTGACAATTTAGGATGAATCACGAACATATGTGTCAATGATAAATTTTAAATTTTCTTATCAGGAACCTCTCGTATACATCTATAATTTTAATATCGAAAAATTATTTCATTTGATCATTCGTCTCGTAACTCGTGCGACAAGATGAACGATGTGAACCCTTTAAATTGGGACGCCATCAAAAGTATAAGATTTCCTTTGCATTACCTTATTAATGCATTAGGAAACCTGTAACTAAAGGTTGTGCTAGGCACAAAACATCTCAAAACCTACGCTAATAAGAGTAATTCTACTTTCTTTAAGAACTCTTGCAAAGATAAGAGTAACCACGACTAGGTGCACTTACCAAGACTCTCTTCACCTATAATCCTACTAAGATTACTGTTATGACGATACAAGAGCTGCAAAGGAATAAAGTTGTCCAAACCAATAGTATATAGGCTAAGAAGGATGAAGTAATGTATGCTTCAAAATTTAGATATTAAGATAGCAAGACCCGATCTTCAAAACACATGATCATGACGTATGCTATGAAATGGAAAGAACTGACAGAAAAGAAATTATGTCTAATTCATAAAAAGGGAACAAATGGAAATGATGATTCCGGAGGTAATTGCTTAATTAGGTTGAGATTTGCAAAGCCAACCGGAGAAGTGACCACAAGGAGACAAGACAGACCAGCCGACAAAGTTCATCTCTGTAATGAAAGCTGCGAATTATGCACGGAAGTAAGACATAACGTATAGGGTCTCAGAATTCATTAACACTAGAGGCATGGAACTGAAAGAAATTCCGACCGACGTTTTCCCAGAAAATCTACTTGGACTATCACTCGATCGTGAGGAGAAACTCAGAATTCATCTGAGACTAGGAACAACACCGATTGTTATATCACAAAGTTAAGACTAATGTAGTAGTTGATGCCTTAAGTCATAAGTTTCATAAGAAGCCGAAATAAGTACGTACTCTTAGATTAAATTGCGGATAGATAGGAATGAAGAAGGATGTAGCAAGTTACAAGTATTTAGTTTATTAGCAAGTTAAAACTAAACATTAGAACCCTTTAGGTTTACCACAACGATAAAGATATCAGTATGGAAATGAGATTGATAATAATGGATATTATTACCAAATTTCCCAAAACAAGAAACGACACAATCTGGGTGATTGTGAATCAACTAACCAAGTCTGCTCAATCCCTACCAATGAAGAAAATCCTTTAGTATAAGACACTTAGTTAAGTTATGTGAAGACGAAAAAGTCTCATTACATAGAATCCTGTTATCTATTCAAGATAGTCATTTCACTTCTCATTTTTTGGGAAAATTTTAACTCAACTTATTTTGAGCAATGTGAAGGAACACCACAAACATAGAAAGACATGCTAAGTACATGTGCGATAAATATTGGTAAAAGTAGGACTATCATTCATCACTCATAATATTTTTCAATAATTGGCCTATAAGTATTAGTGTCACCCGTTTGAAGCACTTTATGGATGAAGGTACCATCCAGTATGTTGAACAAAAATATGAGAAAAGCAGCTATCAGGCCATGAGATCGGAAAATCATTAGAAATTCAAATCAGAAAAAGAATACTACTAAAATTCTCTCTGTAGAAAGGAATAGTCAGATTCGGTAAGAATGGAAAGTTAGAAGGTTACTAAACAAATTGGACCAGTAACCTATAAACTAAAATTTCTAGAAGAAATAACAGGTATACATGATGTGTTTCATGTATGAAAATTTAATGAAATGCTTAGCTGACAAATTCTTAATAGTATCTCTTCAAGATATAGAGGTAAATGAAAATTTTAAGTCCATTGAAAGAACTTATAAGTAAAAAATAAGAATCTCAAAGCATAGAGAAAGGTTCTGATCAAAGTAAGGTGGAATTCAAAGCAAGGACCAGAATATACTTGGAAACTAGAATCAGAGATGAAAAGAAAATATCCATAATTGTTCCAGTAAATCTCAAGGACGAGATTTTAAACAAGGTGGGGAGGATGTAACGACTCGCACCAAAATGTCTTAAAATGCTCCGTAAGTGAAAACCCAAACCCATAAAACCTTAATTTTTATGAAAAACAAAGAAAATCAAAATTTGGTACTCGCTCACGGGCCGCGAAGGGCTAAAAGAGAGTCTTCGCGGGGCGCGACAGCTCTGCAAGTTTCCGGATAAGCTTGAGGGACACGTGTCGTCCACGTGTCAAGACCACACCATGACTCAGCAACCTTCGCTCCGACCAGACTCCCTCGCGGGCCACGAAGGAGAAACTAATGAGCTTCGCGGGCCGCGACGCGCCCCGATATCAGCCTATAAATGGAAGCAGATGGTTTCATTTCAATTCGTTCAATTCTTTTCTTCTCTCAGCCTCTATTATAGCAAAATAGTAGCTCGATATCATACTCCTAAAACCCAAAACTCTGCTCATTATTAGGGTAATAACTCTAATCACTGATACGATACTTTATCCGATCGATTGAAACCGATTCGATGGATGTTTAAGTGCTGCCAATATCTAGCTATACTTTGTCATTCGTTGTGAGTTTTGATCTCGTGATTATCGTTAAAGTCGAATTGAGTTAATACACTAATACGAGTCCCATTGTATCTAGAAATTAGAACTCATAACCAAGGAGTTGTTAAACTAGAATACTTTTTTTTTGGGTAAAGGGTTACCCCGGTGAATTTTATAAATAATCAAAGAATAAACATGTGCATCAGAAATGATACACAATGCTAGACTTGGCATACCAAGCCTAGGAAATCCAGTAAAACACAACCCAAAAACAAACACAAAAACAAGACAACCAAGAAACAAACACAACCAAAACTACACACAAGGACCTAGTACTGTCATGAACTAGCCCGGGCCATTGTTGTCTTCAAGCATCGGAATCTTCCATTTCTTCATCTGCGTTGTAAAATTAGCATCCCTACTAGCCTTGAACCCCATCACGCATAACCTGACAGCATTCAGAATTCTTTCCGTTACCATAGAAACACTGCTTTGATTTGGTGTAAACAAACGAGCATTTCTTTCTTGCCAAATAAAATACGTTGAAGCAGCAACTACCATCTTGCAAATAATGTGCTCGATCTTCTTTGTGCTAGCATGATGGACCATCCAGTCCATAACAGAATCCCATGAGTCATTGACAATACTCATATCAACCATAACCTTCACATTGTTCCACACTTGAGCCGCAAAAGAACATTGGAAAAACAAATGGTCCCTTGAGTCTCGATCATACTTACAAAGCGGACAGCACATCAATCGACGATTTGTTTCACTTCCCACCTCCCATGCCCGTAACCGGTCCTGCGTACTTAACTTATTCATTATGACGAGCCACATATGGAATGAATGTCGGGGAATACATTGCGCAAACCAAATGAGATTTGCCCAATTAACTATAGTGTTGCGATTTCGAATATTATTCCATACTTCTTTCGAGCCGAACTGCCGCTGATTACCTTCTAAATCTTTCCAAATCAGGTTGTCTTCCATTTGATGCATCAAATCAGGCGTTTCAATATTGATTAATACTGGAAAAAGATCAAGCCAAGCTTGCGGCCACCTCCATTGGCCATGATAATCAACCAGAGAATTAACAGAAGATTGAAGGTTAAAACCTGCATTAGCAATAACCCGAGGAGAAATAAACGAGTTTAAAGGACTGAATTGGCACCAGTTGTCGCTCCATGCATTAGTTTGAGTTCCACTCCGAATCTTTTTCCATATAAATGGCCGAACAAGACTACGAATGGATAATATTTTTCGCCAACCCCAAGTCATACTTCCACGGCTAGGAATATCCCATAAGCTTCTGCCTTTTAACTTGTGAATATTAATCCATTGAACCCATAACGAGTGCCTGTTACTAAGAATACTCCAAATGTGATTTGTCATAAGAGCCTTATTCACATCAGAAACATGTTTTATGCCCAGCCCCCCTTCTTCTTTAGGCAAACAAACCTTTTCCATGCCACCTTAGCATGAACTTTAGATTGAGGACCCGCATTCCATAAGAAACGTCTCATTCTTTTCTCTAGCTCCTTAATAACATATACAGGGATAATAAAAACGGCTGCCTAGAAAATATGCATCGATGAAAGAACAGAGTTAATTAACTGGAGGCGGCCAGCTAATGAGAGGGATTTAGTCATCCAATTGTTGATTTTTTTATCCATGCATTCCACTAAGATCTTGCAATCACTCGACTTTAACCTGGTCGAAATCAGGGGGACCCCCAAGTAGCGAACAGGCAAACAACCTTCTTGAAACGGCATAACTTGAAGAATCTCCTGCCTAACCTGAAGAGGAACATTTCCAAAGAAAACAGAGCTCTTTGATGGATTAGGAACCAAACCTGAGACATCAGAAAAACTTTGTAACACTTCCTTTATTTTCCGAATAGAAACAATATCACCATGGACGAAGATGAACATGTCATCAGCGAATGAGAGGTTAATGATCTTCTGTTTCGCACAATTTGCATGAAACTTGAACGAACTCTGAGCCTCTCTTTGGAGCATAGAAGACAATACCTCCATGATAAACTAGAATACTTAGCAATTAAGTAAACTTAGTAGTTAAGTAAACTTAATAGTTAAGTAAACTTAGTGATTAAGTAAACTTAATGGTTATGTAAAACTTAGCAATTAAGAAAACTTAGCGGTTAAGAAAACTTAATAGCTAAGGAAACTTAATAGGAAAGGAAACTTAGCAGTTAAGCTAGCTAATTAAGTTTATTAATTAGCTAATTAATTAATTAATCGGCTAAGTAAATTATTTAATCAAACAATTAAGGAAAAGTAATCAGTTAAACAGCTAAGTAAGATTAATTAAGCTAAGTAAGATTAATTAAGCCAAGCAAGATTAATTAATCAGTTAAACAGTTAAGTAAAAGTGAAACAGCTAAAGATATACATGAGTAGATAATATCTAAATAGGTATATATGGGGTAGGTATTATCTAAGGAAAATATTATCTAAGGAAAATATTATATAGGGAAGGTTTTATCTAGGGAAGGCTCAACTGAGGAAGATAACACCTAGGGAAATTCTATATAGGGGTAAGACTTATCCCCTTACCTATAAATAGGAAGCTTAGGATTCATTTTTCTTTGCCCATTCCTTCTATTCTTCTCTCTATACGTTGGTGTTCTAACCAATAATCACTGATACGATATTATTTCCGATCGATTCGGGAACCAACTAACGAATGCCAAAGTGCTGTCTGAATAAGACTATACTTTGTTTGAATTTCGTTAAGGTTCTGATCTCGTGACCATCGTTAGGTTTGATGTGGTTTTACACTAATACGTATTCCACTCTGTCAAACTAAATGTTTAACTATCAGAAAACTACGGTCCATAAACCTACAATCAAACAAGATGTTTAATCATCAGAAGATTTAGAATCAAGATACTTGTTTAATCAAGACTATATGCTACTAAGGTGAGTCATTCTCTTTTTATCAAATTGTTTTACAAAACCCTAAATGTTTTCCAGTTATACTTTGCAGTGATTAAGTCTTTGCTAATCTTTAATTACTGGCAGTATGTGG
Organism: Helianthus tuberosus; assembly: GCA_030545235.1. Taxonomy (NCBI): domain Eukaryota; kingdom Viridiplantae; phylum Streptophyta; class Magnoliopsida; order Asterales; family Asteraceae; genus Helianthus; species Helianthus tuberosus. Next base: position 53,118,523 of record CM060403.1, on the reverse strand, counting down.
GGGTTTTGTGCACATTACTACTAATGATTTATCACTTTAGGTGGGCGATCCTAATTTAGTGATATGTCCACAGTCATAGATCCGGTCGAGTGATAACTGAACCAGCTAATTATAAGATAGGGGCAAATGTAAAAACTCTTAATGCTGTGAATTATAACAAATGTGTTTTTGTACAAAACGAATGAACTCACCAGTATTTCCTGCTGACCAAAACATTTTTAAAACACGTTTCAGGTGATTATAGTGGATCGGAATAAGAGTGGGATACGGCACCAGCAAGGCTTAGAGAAGTGGCTTATTTTATCAATTAAATTAAATTAAGAAAAATTGTTTTATGTATTCAGGATTATTTCATATTAAAGCTACCTTTGAAAAAACATGGGTTTATCCCCATCTGTTTAATAAATAAAATCCGGTGTTTCTAAACTCTGATATTTTTCCTAACTCACGGTCCTGATGAAATTTCCGCTGCAAAGCTTTTAAAATAATCATCGGTACCACTTGACTGCTCCCGCTCCCGTCTAAGGTGGGGTCGGGGGTCGTGACAACCTGGCATGGCCCCGTGGCCATCTCTCTCTTGCTCATTAACTGTAGTGTCAGGTCTTGTACTAACACAGTCCCGTGTGTCAACAACACGGCCCGTGGCAAATGTACTTGTTGTACTATCTCAGATTCTGTGAATCTTAGAGTTGACCACGCCCCGTGTTGCCTTAGCACGACACCGTGTTGTTTGTCTGGTTTGTCCTTTGTTGTTGTCTTTTCTTCTGCAGAGAATCTTGTCTTGGGCACGGCCCGTGCCTGGTCGACACGGCCCCATGCCAAGTCTTCTGATCTTGCCATTTTCTTGGTTTGGATGTGGATGGGGGTTTGACGAGTTGCGTCAATCCTCCTTCTTTGTAGTTGGTTTTTGTGACACCCGACTATTTTGAGTCCGTACCGTACTAGTGTGACAGATGTTATAAATAAATAAAGGAAGTATTTTATTGAATAGGGTGTTATTATGTGGTATTTGATGTGTTAGAAAATCTAAACTTTTATAACAATTATGTTGGCAATAATAAACGCTTATCGCATAACGAACAAAATGCGAAACGAACGTCGGTGACCGTCCGGATAATGTTAAAATCCTAAAAATATTCCGATATGATTAAAATTCTATTTTTAATCATATTCGTGAAGAAAAATTAATCAAGACACTTAAAAACGTTATTTTTCGAGTTTAAGCGCATACTGCATAATACAGTGCGTATACTACGAAACGCGGACAACGCAGCCAGTTTAGGCAAATAAAATGTTATTCAGTAATATTATGGTGAGTTTATTTTTAAAGAGCGATAAAAATAATCTTAAACACCTTAAAATGCAATTTAAACGCGAGATAAAATACCCAGTAGTCAGTTAAATACCTGTATTTAACACTATATATATTATATATATATGTATGTATGTATTCGAAAATGGTGTGAGTGTGTGGACAAGTGGCGGCATGTGTAAACCCCAAATCCACTAATCTTTCATGCAATCTACCTTTTTGACACTTGTCAAGCATGCAAAGAAAGAAATCCTACACAAATCTACAACATATCTTCTCCAAAACCGTATACTACCATTATTTTTCCTTCATTTTTTGTTTTTCCATCAACTTTCTTGAAAGATCAAATGAGATTCCAAGTTCTATCAAATTGTTTTTGCTGAATTTAAAGTCCATACAAGGAGTCTTTTAAAACTATGGAGCATCTGCATTCAAGAACTACCATCCAAAATCATCTTATGTTTGAAAAAGGTATAGACCCATTCAAAAATTCATATTTTATATATCTTTCTTTATCATGATGGTAGAAATGTATCTCAAATACTTGGAATCCTTCACACATTTGATATCTAAAACAAGAAAATGGTTTTAATAAAAATGAAAATGGAAAAATATATATATACATAAGTATATGGCCGAAACCATATGTATATATATGTTAGAAATTGTGTTTGAATTATTAATTAATTCTTGAATGATATTGATAATTCTTGAAAGAGTGATGCGTGTTTAATCAAGAAGGTTTTTTATGAAAGTTTTTATGGTTTGAAATCATCAAGTGAAAATGTTAAAAATTTATAGTGTGTATATATATGTGGTCGTGAATATATGTATGTATATGTACTAGCATATGAGATTTGTTAGTTTACGAAAACATGAGAATATTACATGCATATGATGATTTGATGAACATGATTTCTTGGATTTATTTGAAAGTTATAAAAAGGTATGATAGATGCTTTTTAAAAATCTTGAATAATAATGTTATGATAATCATGCATTAGGTGCTTGTAGATGAACTTGTAGGATGATTTAATGATCATCATAAAATGGAATTTTTATGATAAGATGATTATTCATTCACATCAGTAAATAAACATGTAAAATAAAGCTACTTGATGTATTTTGAAGTTACAAAAATTATGTCATAACTTGGTAGCTTTGCATGTTGTAGTTATAGCTTGAAAAGTAGTAAACCGAGTGATGTTTGCATGATTTTTGTGCTATTTATGAGACCTGCATATATATGATTAAAATTACTATCATTAGATAACATGTGTTATGTTAAAATATCAAGTCATGATGATTTGGGATGGTTACGGTACAGTTCGGTACGAAACTATGCGTTAAAAACGGTAAAAATCAGCTTTTTAAATGATTTTATAAAACTGTTTTAAACCTGATTTGAAACTAATGCATATGATAAATATAAGTATTTTAACTTATATTAAATATTTTTGGTGTTTGGTTGGTCATACGTGACTTTCGACGCCCAAAAACGCTACCGAAACGGTAAAATACGCATATTTCAACGTACGCGAAAACGGGATGTTCAAGAGTGAACTTTGTGTGATATGGATTGATATGTGAATATGAATATGTGTAATGTGATTTGCTAAGTGATTTCATGTTGTTGTGACAAGATGCTATGTTTAGACGTTTGTGCGGCAGAAATGGTAAACTAGGTCAGAAATCGCATTATGTGTGAAAATTTGTGATTAACATGAGAAATGTGTTTATAGTGACTTGATGAGTTATTTGATATATATTAAGTATTAAAACATGATATATATGTGTGAAATAACGTGATACGTGAACTATGATATATATATATATATACACGCACCGAATATGTCCATACTTATGCATATATATTACGAAGCGCAACTCATAGATATATATTGTGAATAAGTAGACATAATAAAGAGTCACCAACAAAATCGTTCAAATCGCAAAAATCTTAATATGTATATCTATATGAACACACACACACACACACACACACACACACACACACACACACACATATATATATATATAAATGGCAACCTAATCAAAATAAAGACTTTTCGAGAAAATCTCAAAGTTATGTGAAAATTCTAAGTATCGGAGAAACTTAATTGTTTGTAGAATAATTGGTCATTAAATCGTTCTTATTTAATTTAGGACGAATAAACCAATTTGAGGGATTGCGATAATATAAAACGCACCCAAAGGTGAGTATCACTACGTCCCCACTTTTTTATACACTGTTTTTGGGGTAGAACACGTCGTTAAAATGGTAATTAAATGTTTAGTAAAGAAACATGCTTTTGTATAAATGTGTTATTGTGAGTGTCACAGAACCCCACTTTTACTGTTTTATTAATTGTTTTCGGGGTAAAGAACACGTCTTTAAAAAGAATGAATATATGTTTACATATAAAACATGGTTTCAAATAAATGTATTTTAGTGAGAATTCACTAAAACGTCATTTTACTATCTTATTTAACGTTTTCAGAGAGAAACAGGTTACTAAAAGAAAAGTATATATATATTCATATAAAATATGCTTTTAAATTATATAAAATGTATTTTCATCGAGAATACGATTTTTAGAGTATCATAATGTGTTATGAACTCAAGAAGATGTGCAACTTAAACTATTTTAGAGATAAACGAGTTTAAAAATATATTACACTGGTTTCGGGGAGGAAACTAGGGAAAATAAATGACATTAGGGGTACAACGATCGTGAAGTAAAATAAATTTGGTTGATACAATTTCGACCCAGTCTCCGAGGGATAACCGCAATTTGTACAACCTACGATATTAAATTGTTATTCAGTAGGTTATATATAAATGTTGAAATTGAGGACAGTTGTAACACCCCCAAAATACCACCTGCGGGAACTCCGCGAGGCGTGTTACTCATCAGAGTTCGAGCCACCAATCACATTGAACCAATGATAAATATTTAAATAAAACATGTCATGAATTACCAATAGAAAATATCAAACATAGGGTTACTCCCAAAAAGTTGTGTAGCGGAAGCATATAGTAAATCGTTTAACAATTGTTTCATAGTAAATGTTCAAAACCAACGTTTCACTTATAAGTTAATCCAAGAGCCTCGATCCATGACCACTCCAGCACTCCCAGATAGCAAGTCCACGTCACGAATTCTAGCGACCTGCAAGCATGCAGACAAGTGTGTCAGACGACGCTGGTGAGTTCAAGGTTTTGTTAACGTGTGTAGTTACCAGATATCTGTTAAGTCAACTCATCGTTTCGTTTTGGGATTTTTATTAACGTAGGAGAGTCTTATATACTGGAAGTGTGTCCAATATATACCATGGGAGTGTGCCCAATATAACCTGGGAGTGTGCCCAACCCTAATGCCCCTAACCAAGCATTGGTAATGATGTCCAGGTAACTAGATCACGCCCGTCCTTACGGCCCGGTGTGAGGGTGTCAAACCTAATAGCGCTATCAACTAGTTACCCCATTGCCTTACAGGCAACACGGTAGATGATCGATTCTGTGTTTAATAACCAACATCCCAAATAACAGTTTACCCAGTATTCCCTTTAGAAACGTTTACCAGATGTCCCAAACCACCGGGACGCATGCTTAGAAAAGTGCAGTGAACTCACCTTGGTTTGCTCGGTAAGATTAACTACTTGTTCACACTTAATCAGTCAACCCTAAAGTAGGCACGTGTACCAAAATCAGTTTGCATTCACGAAGTTCACGTATAGATACAATCAACGATCACCAAGTAGTACATATCACATAATCGACATTGTACAAGTCATGCATAACATTTAACAGCAGTTAACTAACTGGGTTAACTCTAACAGAAATAAACTAAGTTACTGTGCGGTTTGACCATTTGACGAAACACCCTTTGTTTCGTCGTTTATACCCTTGGCGAAACACATTCTGTTTCGCCGAGAGTTCTGTTTCGTGGACTAGTCAGTTACGTCAACATCAGTTACAAAATATTAACACATAAACCCTAATCATTGCTAACAGCCGTCATCAATATCATCGCTCATCATCATCAACAAATCATGAATTTCATAAATCAGTTGTCAAAAAGATCGGTTCTTTCACACCTAACAATTTCGACACCATCATTCCATTATCAATCATCAAGTCAACCTACAAATCTGTGCCATCAACTACCCTATATAATAAAATACTATCTCATACTTCAACAAGTTGATGTTTCAGTATGCGTGGAACACATATATCCATTTAGCATCTTATATAATTTAAAAACACAAATGGCAACCACATGGTTTCTGACACTCACATGTAAATATAAGAATAATAGCCGACAATTAGGAAGGATCCCTATCCGATCGATTGCATTTTCAAGGCATCACACATGCATTAAATCATCACTACTTCAACACATACGTATACATGATCAGTCCAAGAAACAATTAATTAATATTATACGATCCATCATTATCATGCAAACATGAGATCGAGTAGCAAGAATTACTAACCTAGGATCTGCTTAATCGAGATGCACACACAAACAGAAGGGAGTCTTGTTTCTGCCGTCGCACAAAAGGGAACTCTAGGGTTTTCGGTTGTGGTGATGAGTTTCACGAATGAAACAGTTTTGTGAGATATAACTCACGTAACAGGGTTGGGCCCTTAACTGGGCTTCGGCGTATTTGGGCTTGGCGAAACAGACTTCTGTTTCGTCGAGATGTATATGGCGAAACAGTCTGTTTCGTCGGGTCCTCTCATGTGTTAAACAGTTTATGTTTTTCTAATATAACAAGTCTCATATCAATATCAATTCCATACATGCAACAATCACAATACAATACGTTTCATTATAACACGTACATGTACAGTTACAAGTCAAACAAGTCAAACAACCAAACAGTCAAAGTCAACGTGCAATAAATACGAAAGTGAAAGTCGGAAACTCGAGTTGTCACATTATCCCCAACTTGAAAGAAATTTCGTCCCGAAATTTGATAAGCCATCCGCAACATGATGCGATGCTAATCAGGACGACTGTGCATTTTCCGCGGGTGTCACATCATCCCCAACTTGAAGAGGAATCTCGTCCCGAGATTCACCAGCTTTACTAGAATCTGGTTTGTCTTTAGGAAAAAGGTGAGGATATTTGAGCTTCATTTGATCTTCTCGCTCCCATGTGAACTCCGGTCCCCGCCGCGAGTTCCAACGGACTCGAACAATCGGAATACGACTATGCTTGCGTACTTTGACCTCCCTATCCATGATCTCAATAGGTTCCTCGACAAACTGCAACTTGTCGTCGATCCTCAACTCTTGATATGGTACCACTAATGGGTCGTCAGCATAACACTTCTTTAACTGTGATACATGAAATACGTCGTGAACATTACCCAGCTCAGTAGGTAACTCCAACCTATAAGCCACCTTACCGATACGCTCAAGAACTTTAAACGACCCAACATAACGTGGATTCAGCTTGCCACGCTTCCCAAAGCGTACGACCCCTTTCCACGGTGAGACTTTCAGCATGACGCGGTCATTCACTTCAAACACTACTTCTTTGGCACGCTCGTCAGCATAGGCCTTCTGGCGGTCACGAGCAGCTGCCATACGTTCCCTGATTTTCACAATCATATCTGAAGTTTCGAGTACCATCTCAGGACCTGTGATCTGACTATCACCCACTTCAGCCCAGCAGAGAGGTGAACGGCACTTCCTCCCGTACAGTGCCTCAAATGGTGCCGCTTTGATACTGGTGTGGTAGCTGTTATTGTAGGAAAACTCTACCAACGGCAAGTGCTTCTCCCATCCTTTCCCAAAATCAATAACACATGCCCGCAGCATGTCCTCTAGTGTCTGAATAGTACGCTCACTCTGACCATCTGTCTGTGGATGATAAGCCGTGCTCATATCGAGACGTGAGCCGAACATCTTATGCATAGCCTGCCATAACTCCGAAGTAAAATGAGGATCTCGATCAGAAATAATAGAAGTCGGCACCCCGTACCTAGAAACCACCTCTTTAAGGTACACTGCTGCGAGCTGCGAATACTTATCTGTCTCCTTGATTGCTAGGAAATGTGCTGACTTTGTGAGACGGTCGACAATCACCCATATAGTATCGTTCCCAGCCTGTGTTCTAGGTAACCCCGTAACAAAATCCATAGCGATCTGTTCCCATTTCCACATGGGTATCTCTGGCTACTGGAGTAGACCCGAAGGTTTCTGGTACTCTGCCTTGACCCTAGCACAGGTCAAACACTTACCCACGTAGGTGGCAATAATAGCTTTCATGTTCGGCCACCAATACAAAACCTTGAGGTCCTGGTACATCTTATCAGACCCTGGATGAATAGAATATCGTGACTTGTGTGCTTCGTCCATCACAAGTTCTCGAAGATTACCAAATGAAGGAACCCATATCCGTTCCATGAAGTAGTAGATATCGTCAGACCGTTGCTCGAACTTCTTCTTGTGTAGACCTCGTAATCCTTCAGCTTCGATATTTTCTTCCTTTAACGCTTCAATCTGAGCTGAACGAATCCGGGCAGGTAAATTAGAGTGAATAGTAAGCTGTAGGGCACGAACACGCTTCTGTTTCGGTTCCTTGCGACTAAGAGCATCAGCTACAACATTAGCTTTACCCGGATGATACTTGATAGCACACTCATAATCATTAAAAAGCTCGATCCAACGACGTTGCCGCATATTCAATTCCTTCTGGTCGAAAATATGTTGAAGACTCCTGTGATCGGTATAGATGGTACACTTGGTACCGTACAGGTAATGCCTCCAAATTTTCAACGCGAAGACTACGGCTCCTAACTCCAGGTCGTGTGTCGTGTAGTTCTTCTCGTGTACCTTCAGCTGTCGCGAAGCATAAGCTATCACCTTGTCTCGCTGCATCAACACACAGCCGAGACCCTGAATAGACGCATCGCAATAAACCACAAAATCTTCAGTACCCTCTGGTAGAGATAAAATCGGCGCGCTGCACAACTTCTGCTTTAAGAGCTGAAAAGCTTCTTCCTGGTTCGATCCCCAAGAATAAACAACTTTCTTTTGAGTCAGGGCGGTGAGGGGTTGAGCAATCTTAGAAAAAATCCCGAATAAACCGACGATAATATCCCGCAAGACCAAGAAATTGACGCACCTCCGAAGGATTCTTTGGTGCCGCCCAATTGCGAATAACATCGATCTTGGCAGGATCCACATGAATACCCATTTCGTTAACGATGTGCCCGAGGAAATGCACTTCCCGAATCCAGAAATCACACTTAGAAAACTTCGCATACAGTTGTTCCTTTCTCAAAAGTTCCAAGATGAGTCGTAGGTGATGCTCGTGATCTTCCTTGTTCTTCGAGTAGACCAAAATGTCATCAATGAATACGATAACGAAATCATCGAGATATGGCTTACACACGCGGTTCATGAGATCCATGAAAACCGCTGGTGCATTAGTCAATCCAAACGGCATGACCAAAAACTCATAGTGTCCGTAGCGCGTTCGAAAAGCCGTCTTGGGAACATCCTCCTCCCTAACCCTTACCTGGTGATATCCCGATCTTAAGTCGATCTTTGAATAGAAGCTTGACCCTTGTAGCTGGTCAAACAAGTCATCGATGCGTGGTAATGGATATCGGTTCTTGATGGTTACCTTGTTGAGTTCCCGATAATCGATGCACATTCGGAATGTCCCATCCTTCTTCTTTACAAACAGGACTGGGGCTCCCCAAGGCGAAGAACTGGGTCGAATGAAACCTCTATCCAATAATTCCTGCAGCTGATTAGACAATTCCTGTAACTCCCCAGGGGCCAACCGGTATGGAGCTCGAGCAATTGGGGCCGCTCCCGGCGCCAGATCAACCTGAAATTCTACCTGACGGTGAGGAGGTAACCCTGGTAGCTCCTCTGGGAACACATCAGCGAATTCTCGCACCACTGGTAGATCCTCGATCTTTCTCTCTTTAGACTGAGCGTTAGTAACTAACGCTAACATTGCAGGATACCCCTTTTGTAGATACTTCTGCGCATGCATGGCCGAGATAATACCAACCATAGCCCCACTACGATGCCCTTGAACTAATAATGACTCCCCATCGGGGAGAGGAATACGCACAACCTTCTCCTTACACAAAATTTCCGCTTGGTGCTTAGACAGCCAATCCATGCCTACCACTATATCGAAACTACCGAGTGTAACGGGAAGGAGATCAATATCAAACACCTGACCCACGAGATCTAGTTTGCACCCGAAGAGTACATTCGAGGCCTCTATCGTCTTACCATCGGCTAGTTCTACTATTTGTTTAACTTCTAAGGGTGTTGGGGTTATCTCCAATCGTCGACTAAATTCTAGGGACACATAACTCCAATCGGCACCAGAATCAAATAACACAGAAGCAATATGATTGTTTACAGGAAACGTACCGGTGACAACATTGCCGTCATTCCTAGCATCCCCTGCCCCAAGCTGAAACACCCTGCCCCGAGCACCATTACCCCCATTGTTGCCATTGTTGTTGTTGTTCCCAGCATTGTTGTTATTCGGGCGGTTGTTGTCGTTAGCGTTTTGATTTAACTGAGGGCAATCCCGCTTAAAGTGACCCTCGTCACCACACTGATAGCACCCCTTTCTGAAGCCCTGATTCTGCTGGGGTGGTTGTCCCTGCTGTCTCTGGTTCTGCTGGTTCTGTTGCTGCTGGTGTTTGGGCTGTGGGGCCCTACAATCTTTGGCCTCGTGGCCCGCTTTACCACACCTGTTACATATCCGTCCACACTGCCCGAAATGATGATAGCCACACTTGTTACACCGTGGCTTCCTCCCTACATACGAACCCTGACTTTGGCTACCTCCCTGGCCTTGATTGACAGAAGACGACTGGCTGATGCTGCGATTGCTATTGTTGTCTGGCCTTTTCTGAGTCTGACCCGCACTAGATGCTTTGTCGTAATCGTTCCACTTCCGCTTGTTATCATTAGCGGACGCAGTGGCAGTGGGTGCAGCAGCAGTAGTGGTTGAAACACGCGGTGGTAACGAGTTACTCTCTACCTCTTGATCCACAATCTTGTGGGTCAAACGGAAAATCTGTGTCAAATCATTGAGATGGGCTGCAGTGACCAAACTCTTCACACGCGGAGGCAGCCCCTTGATGAATAACTCAATCCTCCGAGACATAGGCCGGGACAAATTCGGGCACATGTCGGCCAGTTCATACGATCACTTCACATACGCTTCGACTTCAGATCCTACCATCTTCAAGTCATAATACTCGTTTTCCAACTTCTGGACCTCATCCCGAGGACAATACTCCTCCCTGATCAGTTCTTTAAAATCATCCCAAGTTGTGGCATTCGCTGCCTCGATGCCCAGCAACTGCACTTGGGCATTCCACCACGTTAGGGCACCATCCGCCAAGGTACCCGCAGCATATTTCACTCTGTCCCCAGCGGGACAGTTACATATAGCAAACACGGACTCTGCTTTCTCGAACCATCTCAAGAGTCCCACAGCCCCTTCAGTCCCGGTGAAGGTCTGTGGCTTACAGTCCATGAACGTTTTAAACGTACAGACAGGCTGGTTGTTCTGGGGATGCGCTTGCTGACCTAAAGGATGAAAGGAAACACATTATAGGAGTGAAAAGACGTGTACGCGATATAAGAGTAAAGAGTACTTGGTACATTCCGTACCAGCTTGATAGGCTGCTAAAGCCTCAGCCACACGGGTGTTGATTAGGTCAGTCAACTCAGCCTGAGTCATGTTAATGTTGCCACGTCCGTGTCCTCGTCCACTCATGATTCTATATATAGAGATGAACCGATTCAGGAAATCGAAACGAGATAGAAAGCAAGTATCATGTTGATATCTATGTACTACCAAGTTCACACATAATAAGGCAGAACCCTTCTCACGCTTGATAAGCCACACTGGGACTTGCATGCACCCCACGTTATTATTAAGTGTGCACCCATAATAATAAGGCAATTTGCATGCTTATCTCAGTGCTTCTTAGCTTGCGCTCGAAGTTTCCCCCGTTCACACAACATAACGATTGGTATCACAAGTTTACAATTCACATAAGTCGAAGAGTAGTGTCACACTATCAAGTCACCATAGTATCAAGTGTATCGTTTCATGCAAGTTATGAGTGTGTGACTACTAAGGAAGTAATGCATAAACTAAACAGAAGACGAACCTTGCGATCTGGAGCTGAGTGTCATGATCGATTCTTCGAAGGTATTCGGTTATAGTCCGGTTTTATAAAACGTTTTAAAACCTAGTTCGCTATAACCAGTGGCTCTGATACCAAACTGTAACACCCCCAAAATACCACCTGCGGGAACTCCGCGAGGCGTGTTACTCATCAGAGTTCGAGCCACCAATCACATTGAACCAATGATAAATATTTAAATAAAACATGTCATGAATTACCAATAGATAATATCAAACATAGGGTTACTCCCAAAAAGTTGTGTAGCGGAAGCATATAGTAAATCGTTTAACAATTGTTTCATAGTAAATGTTCAAAACCAACGTTTCACTTATAAGTTAATCCAAGAGCCTCGATCCATGACCACTCCAGCACTCCCAGATAGCAAGTCCACGTCACGAATTCTAGCGACCTGCAAGCATGCAGACAAGTGTGTCAGACGACGCTGGTGAGTTCAAGGTTTTGTTAACGTGTGTAGTTACCAGATATCTGTTAAGTCAACTCATCGTTTCGTTTTGGGATTTTTATTAACGTAGGAGAGTCTTATATACTGGAAGTGTGTCCAATATATACCATGGGAGTGTGCCCAATATAACCTGGGAGTGTACCCAACCCCAATGCCCCTAACCAAGCATTGGTAATGATGTCCAGGTAACTAGATCACGCCCGTCCTTACGGCCCGGTGTGAGGGTGTCAAACCTAATAGCGCTATCAACTAGTTACCCCATTGCCTTACAGGCAACACGGTAGATGATCGATTCTGTGTTTAATAACCAACATCCCAAATAACAGTTTACCCAGTATTCCCTTTAGAAACGTTTACCAGATGTCCCAAACCACCGGGACGCATGCTTAGAAAAGTGCAGTGAACTCACCTTGGTTTGCTCGGTAAGATTAACTACTTGTTCACACTTAATCAGTCAACCCTAAAGTAGGCACGTGTACCAAAATCAGTTTGCATTCACGAAGTTCACGTATAGATACAATCAACGATCACCAAGTAGTACATATCACATAATCAACATTGTACAAGTCATGCATAGCATTTAACAGCAGTTAACTAACTGGGTTAACTCTAACAGAAATAAACTAAGTTACTGTGCGGTTTGACCATTTGACGAAACACCCTTTGTTTCGTCGTTTATACCCTTGGCGAAACACATTCTGTTTCGCCGAGAGTTCTGTTTCGTGGACTAGTCAGTTACGTCAACATCAGTTACAAAATATTAACACATAAACCCTAATCATTGCTAACAGCCGTCATCAATATCATCGCTCATCATCATCAACAAATCATGAATTTCATAAATCAGTTGTCAAAAAGATCGGTTCTTTCACACCTAACAATTTCGACACCATCATTCCATTATCAATCATCAAGTCAACCTACAAATCTGTGCCATCAACTACCCTATATAATAAAATACTATCTCATACTTCAACAAGTTGATGTTTCAGTATGCGTGGAACACATATATCCATTTAGCATCTTATATAATTTAAAAACACAAATGGCAACCACATGGTTTCTGACACTCACATGTAAATATAAGAATAATAGCCGACAATTAGGAAGGATCCCTATCCGATCGATTGCATTTTCAAGGCATCACACATGCATTAAATCATCACTACTTCAACACATACGTATACATGATCAGTCCAAGAAACAATTAATTAATATTATACGATCCATCATTATCATGCAAACATGAGATCGAGTAGCAAGAATTACTAACCTAGGATCTGCTTAATCGAGATGCACACACAAACAGAAGGGAGTCTTGTTTCTGCCGTCGCACAAAAGGGAACTCTAGGGTTTTCGGTTGTGGTGATGAGTTTCACGAATGAAACAGTTTTGTGAGATATAACTCACGTAACAGGGTTGGGCCCTTAACTGGGCTTCGGCGTATTTGGGCTTGGCGAAACAGACTTCTGTTTCGTCGAGATGTATATGGCGAAACAGTCTGTTTCGTCGGGTCCTCTCATGTGTTAAACAGTTTATGTTTTTCTAATATAACAAGTCTCATATCAATATCAATTCCATACATGCAACAATCACAATACAATACGTTTCATTATAACACGTACATGTACAATTACAAGTCAAACAAGTCAAACAACCAAACAGTCAAAGTCAACGTGCAATAAATACGAAAGTGAAAGTCGGAAACTCGAGTTGTCACAACAGTCATGAGATGCATCATAGCCATTTTAATCATTTAAGTCATATACGCGTGGAATCGTTAATAGATCTATTGGGTTGACACCCCGTCGTGACCGGTAGCTCTGGTCCACATAGCGATGAATTGGCATTCTTGAGTTGTCTAGTATTGATTAATCCCTCAATCTTTTTATATAGCTCGTAATGTCTTGCAAACATACGAAACCGAAATCATAATGAAAATTTAATATTATCAAAGTCATGAGTATAAGTTATCATCGAAAACAGGCTTGCGGAGCTAGTTCGGATGAAACCTTCCATGACATTTTTATATGAAATAGGGTGCATTCCAAATTTCAAATCATAATACAGTAACATTATTTTCTTTTACTAAAATGAATGTCTTATTTTAAACACATGAAAATGTCTTTAAAAGTGAAAGTGTTTACAGACCAATAAAGGGTCAAATAAGGAAGTTTTCCTTAAATAAAATATTACAAAAATTATACGTGAACTCACCTTCCTTTGTGTTGACACTTGATTTTTACGTGTTCTTCAGGTACATAAGTTCGGCTTCGAGATTTTGGCATATCTTGTGGTAGTGATGCTTGTTGTGTTTAAAATAATTTGGACATCTTTAAAAACTAAAATGGGACCGTGTGTATTTGAATCCATAAGGATTGAGACAACTAAGTTGTAACTATGGACTGTATCCGAACTTTAAGCTCTAAAGTCACGCTTTTAATAAGTGTATGTCCAAAATAAACTATGCATCGTCTACTAAGATATTTATGGGTACCAACCTCCATCATCGCCACGTTTGTATTTCCGCTGTGACGTTTTTGGGGTGTGACAGTTTTTGTTGTTATTTTGCTCCTTTTGTGCGTTTAAGCTCTTTTGACCCTATAAATTAAAAAGGAACAAAGAAACAAGCTTTTTCCAACATTAGTGCTGAAAAAGGGTTGATTTTACGCCGTATTTAATATAATTTATATGTTGTGTTTTATGCACATCACCTTGCATGTGGCATCACAGGGTGGTTGGTTTTATAATAGGGTGGAGTCACGTTCTGAGGTTGATATGGAACCATTATCAGATTGGGTTAAGGGGAGGGTTGAATTAGGACTTGTGCATTCTATGGGTTTCGTGGCTGGTTGGTGGTTTGGTTCTAGAGGATGCGACATGCATCGTCTAAGTGGCCAAAACGTTCACAACTAGTGCATTGTCAACATGGGAAGTTGGGTGGATGGTGATATTTACAATGGTTGCATTTGGGAAAAGAACCGGTATAAGGTTTCTAATTTGGTGTGGTTACCGCATAGTTCTTCCCGTTCTCCCTATGCTTATTTTTGTTGGAGTGGGAGGGAGATTCGATCCTAGTTTCTTTTGCCTCTTTTGGCTCTTCAGCAGAAGCCTCACTAGTTAATCCCTTGACCCCATCACATTTCAGATGTTTTAATTTAATGCGGTTCTCAGTAAGTTGACCAGCGAGTCGCATAGCTACCTTTAGGGTTTCAGGTCTACTACCATCCATAGTGTCCTTTATGATAGGAGGCAAACCCTTGATGTACTGTTCTATGAGGCGGGTGAGTGGTGTGAATAAGTACGGGCACATCTTATTCAACTCATGAAACCGCTTATTTTATGCCATGTTATTTCCACTGTCTTGTTCCAAAACCCAAAATTCATCCTCAAGTTTCTTAATCTCGTGCCGAGGACAAAATTTTTCAGTCATTAGTTCCTTCAGTTGTTCCCATGTCAAAGCCACTGCAGCTTCAACACCACGCGTATACTTTTCAGCATTCCACCACGTGAGTGCAACAAGCGGCCAGTTGCATAACGAACCTTGCGATTGTCAGGGCATGCGCAATTGAGGAACGTACTCTCTATCTCCTCATACCAGCAGGAGAGAACGGTTGCACTGGTGGTGCCTTCATACGTAGGGGGATCACATGATTTGAAGTGTTTGTAGGTACACCTCGAGGTATTAGCCCCATCGTGGGTCTTTGGGTTATTGAGAGCTTGTTGAACTTGTATGACGATGTTAGGAATAACGACGGCCATCTCTTTGGCGATATGGGCTGCCATGCGTCGGCTAGAGTTCCCAGCACGCTTTCCAATATGAAGACGTTAAGAAGATATCTACAAAGATTATCGAGTAAATTGCTAAAATAGTCCCAAACGTTTGTTCACATTTGCTAGATCCATCCAAAAAAAGATTTTTTCTCATATGAACCACTGAGGTTTCAAAAGAGTTGCTAAATGCATCCAAACTTCAGGGACGATTTTAGCAATTTAATAAAACAAACTTTTTTTGGATGGATTTAGCAAATGTGAACAAACGTCAGGGACGATTTTAGCAATTTACTCTATTTTTTTTATTTTCATCTTTTTATTATATCTCTTAATTAACATAAAATCTATTTATTTTCATCTTTTTATTAAATTTCTTATTTAACATAAAATCTACTAGTTTTTTTTTTGAACGGCGAATTTCTACAACATGCGATAGATTCGCACCTGCTTTTGCAGGCCCTCCACCCCACTCTGGCCAAGACTATGTTGTCTTAACCGGGCTCACGCTTGGCATCAGAGTTTGGTTTGGCGCTCCCCGACAAAATTTCCAGCCTACTGCCATATGCGAGTAGTTGCACCCTCCACAAGAGCCGAAAACTCTCTGGAGTAAATGCACTGTAATAGAAAACTCGGGTGTACTCCGCGGGTTTCGAACCTGTGACCAGGCCTTCACCCAGTATTTTTTTTGTTCATTTATAAAATAAAATACACGTTCTTGCTAAACAGGTAACAAATTAAACCGTTGAAAAGATTTTGTCGTATAATTAACTTTATTAAAGGATTAGTAATGAGTAAAATGTTTACATTTTAAAAGACTTGGTTAGATGGTTAGATGATTATAAATATAAAATCGTATTCATAATTGTAAAATATAAATGATTAGTCTTTATTATGAAGTGGGTGAAGGCCTGGTCACAGGTTCGAAACCCGCAGAGCACACCCGAGTTTTCTATTACAGTGCATTTACTCCAGAGAGTTTTCGGCTCTTGTGGAGGGTGCAACTACTCGCATATGGCAGTAGGCTGGAAATTTTGTCGGGGAGCGCCAAGCCAAACTCTGATGCCAAGCGTGAGCCCGGTTAAGACAACATAGTCTTGGCCAGAGTGGGGTGGAGGGCCTGCAAAAGCAGGTGCGAATCTATCGCCTGTTGTAGAAATTCGCCGTTCAAAAAAAACTAGTAGATTTTATGTTAAATAAGAAATTTAATAAAAAGATGAAAATAAAAAAATAAATAGATTTTATGTTAATTAAGAGATATAATAAAAAGATGGAAATAAAAAAATAGAGTAAATTGCTAAAATCGTCCCTGACGTTTGTTCACATTTGCTAAATCCATCCAAAAAAAAGTTTGTTTTATTAAATTGCTAAAATCGTCCCTGAAGTTTTGGATGGATTTAGCAACTTTTTTGAAACCTCAGTGGTTCATATGGGAAAAAATCTTTTTTTGGATGGATCTAGCAAATGTGAACAAACGTTAGGGACTATTTTAGCAATTTACTCAAGATTATCGCATACTGAGAATTTAAAGATTAACAATAGAATGATAAATGGAATAAAAACATTCTCAAAAACATAAAACTTAGGATAAAATAAAATTTCAAAAATGAAATATTGAAAATTTGTAGGTTTGGCACATCGTAAGGCGTGGTATGCCTTCCATGCACCACTTTCGTAATCACGTGGGCCCCCGCAATTACCGAGCTTTCACATGGTTCACATATATTGTCACACCCTGACTTTTGCGGAAGCGTATGATGTGTGACTTGCTTAATATCATTGCATTCAATTATAACAAACAACTATATGGTTAAAACCATGATGTTCACCCATTAATAAGTTTCAAAATATACAAACCAAATTGTTTAGTACCAACCATCAACTTCAAGTTTAACTTACATACCATTTAAATAAACAAGTTCCATAAAGGACTTTAAACAAAAGACATAGATAAATCAAGGCTTTGATTCGTATGTCCTATCTAAGATAAGACATCCAAATCAAACCCTCCAAAAGTTTGGATGACATCATTTCTTGTAAATACTTCTTGAGATCTTTGAAACGCCCGCCAGGTCCATATCAGTTTCTTGAAATACATGTAATTTGAAAACATCAACAAAAGTTGAGCGAGTTCATGTGTTTTGTATGTGAGCTCGTAATGACTTGTAAACATTTGAGAGAATGCCTTTGATAACCGGTATGTAAGCGTCTATGAACAGATCATTAATGTTTTGCAAGGACATTAATATGTGTGGTATGTAGGAAGTGCTCAAACCTAGCGAATTTCCTCCGGTCCATCCGGCGGGAACGACATAATCACCACATGCGGCCACACAAGGACCCACGGGTGGGGCTCGCTACACCCAGATAGATCTACCACTCATGCCCCTCTGTCTTAAACTAGATTAATGGCAGTTAGGAGAGATACTACATCATCCACGTGATCTAACAGTTCATTCCTTAGCTAAACCATACCATTGAAACATTTGAACATTTGAAACATGTATCTCACCCCCGAAGTTATAAAACTGAAAACAGTTAAAAGAAAAGGGGTACATGAACTCACTGATTTGCGTTCTTCGGTCTAGTAACTCAAATCTCTTTTCCACCCGTCGTACAACTACCTACACACGTACTATGTCTTGTTAGACGGCTAGGTCGTGTAACGACTCTTAGTCTTAGGTATTATGACTTATCTTGGATTTGCTATTCTTTGAGTTATATGTTGGGTACAAATTATATAATTTCAAAGTATATAATTATTAGTTAAAATAATAATATTTTAACTTAAATTATATTTATCAATTATTTGGAATATTTGTTAAGATAATATATTTTGACTTATCTCGTTTTGTAATTCCTTCATGAATATTTCCCAAGTATGGGTATAATTATACTTGTGTGTTTTTTTATACTTGTATATTTTTATACTTGTGTATTTTGCCAAGTATTGGTGACGTATTCTGGTGTGTATTTGTACGTATAAGAATACTTATTTTCTTGTATTTACTAAGTATTTTTATACTTAATTTTGTATTTAATTTTCCGGAATATTATTTTTAGACAACTAAAAATCACCAAACTTATATTCCCAAAATATATATATTTTAAGAGAATTTTTATAGGAAAATAACTATAGCTTTACTTGGCAAAAATAATATATTTTCATATAAACCTCAAAAATAATATATTTTCAAGATTAACTTAGAAAATATTTATATTTCAAATTTTTACCCAAAATAATATATTCTTAATTTGTTTAAGAAAATATATATTTTTCTTCACCCAAAAATAATATATTTTCTATTTGACAAAAATGATATATTTTTGTAATACTTGTAAAAATCCATATTTTCCGTTTCTTTGGTTTCCAAAATACCGTTTGTCATACTTGTCGAGTTACGAATTTATTTCCGGAATTCATATATATTTATAGTCCTTAGTCCTTGTCCGGTTTGTCCAATATTCGGGTATAATTTATGTATTTGCTTTCTTGGGATTTTTGGTAATATTTTGTATTACAATTTTTGGTATTTTGGTGGGTTATATTATTTTCAAGTTCCTAAAATAATATAACTAATACACATAATATACAAGTAACACACAATTTGTGACATCTAAATATATATTTTCCTAAATATATACTTAGTCATTTTTATTTATCAAAAATCAACCTCCAATGTTTGTAATTTTTGTAATAAAAATTATGGCAAATTTTTATATGAAAACAATGATCAAAATTTACTTATAAACACTTGTTTAAAAATATTTTTCTAAGTGTTTAATTTCTACAAAAAATTTGCCATAGTTTCCCCTTAAAAATGGATATTTCCATGCTCATAAGCATATCATTTTCTTTTTAAAACTCATCACCAATCATCAACAATTTACACACAACTTACCTTGAGCCAAAATTAAGCATTTTACACTATGTCATGAACTTGAAAGTTTGTAAAAAATTGTAGTAACTTCACATGTTGTTTAGTAAGTTTAGTTACCTCTAAAAACATGGTTTTTAGTTTATAAAGCTCATTCTTGTGAATTTTAGTTCTTTACAACTTGTATGAAGATTTTCTAAAAATGATTCTTCTTGTATTCCTCATGTTAACAACACTTTTCTAACTTTGTTTTTACACTTAAAACATGTTTACTTCCTTTAAAAACCATGATCATGTTATTCTTGTAATAAACTTTGTTCTCTTGAAAATATTATCTTTGAAATCATTCATTTTCAAGACATATAACATGTACAAATAATCATCATACTCTAAAACAACTTCATTTTCAAGTTCATGATTAACATAAAGGATGATCATTACTAATTTCACAAGATTCATCCTTATACTTGCTAGATCATGTGTTTAATCATAATCTAGCAAGCTTCTTATGATGTTCAACATCATAATCACAAGAAATAATCAAACAAGTATCATACATACACTAAAACAACTTAGATTTTCATTTTATTAAGCTTTATGTTAGTGATCATCTTCATGCTTCTTCGAGATTCTTATGATTAACATATTACATAACCTTTTAACCACTAAAATGAGAAGTAAAATCAAGTTGTGAGGAGCTTACTACTAGCTCTATGGCTAGGGAAGAATCAAAGATGAAGATGATGATGAATGTGATGGATAAAAGCTCTAGGTGATGGTCCTTCAAACTCCAAAGCTTCCAAGCTTCTTAGATGTGTTCCTTGCACCCTTAGATCACCTTAGATTGCTTGGGAGTTGATTGAAAATGGTGGGAGTATGGTGGTGTGGTGTGGCCGTGAGCAAGGAGAGGAGGAAGAGAGGTGAGAGTAAGTTTGAAAGTTGTAAATGTTAGAAGTGAAGATCTTGTGGTCTTTAATAGAAAACTTCCAACAAACAAATGTCTAATGGTTATCATGTTCACAAAGTGTCCAACAAATCAAATAAACAAATGGAAGAAAATCAAGGTGGTGGGCCACCTTGGTGATCGTCAACATTAGGGGGGGGGGGGTCTTGGTTGGGTTGCAAAGGTTAGTTAGGAAGTCTAGTTAGATTATAAGTGTATTAGTTAGTGTTATATGTGTTTAGTGTTTATAGGATGTGTTATGATGTTCGGTGACCATAACTAGCTTCGTAACACTAAAACAGTGCTTCTAGTGAAAATTCGGTGTTTCGGGTAGTGTCCGGTTGTTCGGTTGGTTACTGGTTCGTTAAGGTGCTAAATTACGAAGTTTAGTGTGCTTTATGTAGGATTTTATGACAGTTTTGATTCCCGACACTTAGGAAGGTATTCTGGACCATTAAACCATAATTCTGCATTATATTTTGATGTTAAAAAGCTGATTTTTGCTGAATTGTGCAGAATTCTACAGTTTTTGTGAGTTTTAGGCACTTTCCGGCACTTAAACTATCACTAGGAAGGCAATTTTATGATCCTTACTTCCCTACACACTATTCTAGTGGAACTCTTGGTTTCGGGCTCATTCTGTGTCTTAACATCATGTCTGTCTGAGTACTGAACTCCCGTCAGTACTTCTAGTTTGTCTGATAACTGTGCTAACTTTGTTCTGTGCACTAAGTGAACCATATTGTGTTGCATGCAATAGTGATAAGAAATCATGCAACATGTAATGCACTTGTATATATATGACAGTAATAAGAAAATCATTCATGTCATTAATTCAAATCAGGCACAGTCATTAAGATACAAATTACTGTTTAACATTGTATGGATACACTGAAAATTGACAGTTGTCACATATATTTTCCTATCGACGTACACTTAACCCAAAGAAAAATAATGAAATATTATATGACTCAAGTTGGGGTGATGTGAAAAGATATTGGAGGGTGTCAATGAGTTAACAAGGACACGCTGACTTATCAAAGTGTTGTTAGTTTTCGTGATGTTCGGTGTGACATGCCTAATAGGTATCAGTACTCTCATCGTTATTCCCTAGGTAGCCAAACTGGTCCTTATTGGATTTGTACGATTGCCAGCCTAGATAGAACGTCCTGACTACCGGTACTTAACCCTTCCAGTTACTACATGTCCTTCACAAGAACTCACTTTGACGAGATTGAAAAATTTAAATGAAATTTTAAATATCAAAATGAAATTGAAATAGAAATAGAATCAAGTATAATTGACATGAATTGAATATTGAACTGATTTAGACTTTGTATGAATAAAGATATGAATGGAATAATTAGAAACTTAATGTTTATATTGTATAGTGTGTGAAGTGTAGCATTGAAATAATAAACTATAGCATAGAATTAAATCACATATTATCATGCAAGGCATATAACATTTATCATATAACATTTAAAAGTGCTCACATACATTTGGTGTGTGACATTAACAAACTATTAAACTTATGAAATTTAACAACATAAGCTAAGACAACAATTTAGCACATAAAGCACATTAAAAAACCATATTAGGCTATAGTCTAGGTCTAAGGGTCTAATAACCTATCCTAATTCCCAATAGCCATTGGCTCTGATACCAATTTGTCACACCCCAACCCGCAGCGGAATGGTACGGGGCATGATGATTGCCCAAAGCTTATGGCACTATTAAAATTTCATAATTAGTCATCTCATAATTTAATGTCACACTTTTCATATAACTTTCAAATATTCAAATTTACATCAAACTTGTCCTTTTAATTACTAAGGCAAAGTTCCTACGTGATCCTGATCCAGTCCAGTTTTCAATCATCTACACCTGTATCATGTGTAAAACAGTATTTTTGGGTCAACTACAAGAGCTAGTGAGTAAACCTTGGTTAAGTAAAATAGGTTTACCATTTTAAAATTTAGAAATAAAAGTAATATGTTTTACCTTTTTAATGCAACCAATCATGTGGAATCAATGCACAAGTAGTATAACATAAAATGGCAACTGAGTAATGATTAAGACTAAGACTGACACCAAAACCAAAACAGACTCCTTGCGTCCGACACCCATAAAGGGTGTGACTGTGGCGATACCAATGTCCCATAGTGTCACGGCCCCCGACCCGGTTTGACCCGTTTCAGGAGCCGCGGGACAGAAAATCTCGTGGTATTTATTTAATTGAGTTTAACAGCGGAAGTTTATCATCAGGATCTTTTTAAAGCTAAAATTTTCCCGATTATTTTATTTCACAACTCGGGATAAAACCCCGGTAATTTACAATCATATGATTTCACGGAGAAATCTTTAAGTTACAAAACATGATTTCTTTATTTTATTATGAGCCACTTTCTTAAGCTTGAAGTGCGTCACGGCACTTTTCCTGAATCACAACAGATCACCTGAAACATGTTTGAAAAAGGTTTTGTCAGCGGGAAATACTGGTGAATCATTCTATTTACTAAAACGACCTGTTTGTTATAATTTACAGTATTAAGGGAGATTACAATGTTTCTGATGTCAACCAACTACCCACAGTATTTGTCACTCGACCGGATCTGTGACTATGGTCATATCACCATTGGCTACCCGTTTGTCCAATGGCAAAGATTATCAAGTAATGTATACAAAACCCCACATACCGGCTGTAATTTGGTGACTACATAAACTTAATCCCTGTAATTATAACTTTGAAAATAAACATGCTTTTGAAATTAAATTTGATAAAAAGAGAATGACTCACATTGCAGATTTAATACGGACAGAGTCTAGTCTACTGATTAGCCTTGTTAACCTATTTAAATAACAATGCACACAAAACTAGGTTAGTAATCAATACAGCATTTACGATAACTCACGAGATCAACCCTCACAACGAATGACAAAGTGCGATACTTAAACATCCATCGAATTAACGACGAATGACAAAGCATAACCCTAATGTGGGCAGCACTTAAACATCCATTGGATAGTTTAATCGATCGGACATTGAATCGTAGCAGCGATTGAGTTATTACCCTGTTTTGCGGCAGCAATTTGTGATCGTGTGTGTTTTAATAGTAAACAGAACGTAACTCAGTGTGTATAGCGAATTTGTTCGTCGTTTCAGTGCCCAAAATCAAGTCCCAGACCCTACTATTTATAGTCAAAATTTGACCCCCCTCGCGTGACGCGAGGGGTACCCCTCTGGGCGTCGCGTGGCGCGAGGGGTCCCTATTTACCATAGGGTAGCTACGTGTGGGTGTAGGCTTGCTGAGTCGACAGAAATGTAAAATTCGATTTTGACAGCTTTTTATTTGGATAATCGTAACTAGGGTTTACCCCCCCTGAGTTTTAGGGGCCCTGATCCTGATTCTGATTGTTCTGAAAATTTCAGGGTTTGTGCATAATCACTTGGGTGTTTCAATTAGGGTTTCCTATTGAACTAAATATAATAATAAATAATAGTTTTGGTGATAGTTGTTACATTCTCCCCACCTTAATAAAAATCTCATCCTCGAGATTTACTGGAATAAGTGAGGATACTTTCGCTTCATTTCTGATTCCAGCTCCCAAGTGTATTCAGCTCCTCTCTTTGAATCCCACTTGACTTTGACTAGAATTAGTCGCTTGTGCTTGAGAAATTTGATCTTTCGATCTTCGATTTGAAGAAGTTTTTCAACAAATTTCAATTTCTCATTCACTTTTATATCTTGAAGAGGTACTACCAAAGATTCGTCTGATAGGCATTTCTTGAGATTGGATACATGAAATACGTCATGTACTCCGGCCAATTCTTCCGGTAGTTGTAAACGATAAGCAACTGGTCCTATACGTTGGATCACCGAAAATGGTCCTACGTATCTTGGACTTAGCTTTCCTTTCTTACCGAATCAGACTACTCCTTTCCAAGGAGAAACTTTCAATAGTACCTTATCTCCAACTTGGAACTCCAATGGCTTCCTTCTATCGTCTGCATAACTCTTTTGACGATCTCTAGCTGCCTTTAGTCTTTCCTTGATTTGTGTGATCTTATCAGTAGTCTCTTGCACAATCTCTGGACCGGATAATTGACTTTCTCCTATTTCTGCCCAACAAACTAGAGTTCTGCACTTTCTTCCATACAGTGCTTCAAATGGGGCAGTTTCAATGCTTGAATGATAACTATTGTTATAGGAGAATTCAATTAATGGTAAATGGTCATCCCAATTTCCACCAAAATCTATCACACATGCTCTGAGCATGTCTTCCAGAGTTTGGATCGTCCTTTCACTTTGCCCGTCTGTTTGGGGATGATATGTCGTGCTTAAGTTTAGTCGAGTTCCCATTGCTTTCTGGAAACTTGTCCAAAAATGAGAAGTGAACCGACTATCCCTATCTGATACAATGGAGAGTGGAACTCCATGTAAAGATACTACTTCGTCTACGTACAATTTGGCTAACCTTTCCATACTAAAGGTTTCCTTCATGGGTAAAAAATGAGCTGATTTGGTTAATCGATCTACAATTACCCAAATCGCATCATTACCTTTTCTGGTTTTGGGCAACTTAGTAACAAAATCCATTGTTATGAGTTCCCATTTCCATACTGGCATTTCTAATTGTTGTAGTAGACCTGAAGGTTTCTGGTGTTCTGCCTTAACTTGTGAACAAGTAAGACACTTAGAAACATATCTAGCTATATCCTTCTTCATGCCTATCCACCAGAAATTATTTCTTAAATCTTGGTACATCTTATTGTTTCCAGGGTGTATGGTATACCTAGATTTATGAGCTTCCTCTAAGATCTTATTTCTTAATTCTCCCTGCTTCGGTACCCAAATCCTTCTTTTGTGGAATCTCCAAATTCCATCAGCTCCTTGTTCTAAATCTTTTATTCGTCCCTTCATTCCTTCAGCAACATCCTCTATTGCTGTTTCTTGAAAATGCTTCAGTTGTTCCATTAAATCTAACTGTAGATTTAAATCTGAGAGCACGAACCTGTCTTTGTTTCTCATGGTATTTACGACTTAAGGCATCTGCAACTACATTTGCCTTTCCTTCGTGATATTGAATATCACAGTCGTAATCACTTAAGATTTCCATCCATCTCCTTTGCCTCATGTTTAACTCTTTTTGCCCAAATATATACTTTAAACTTTTGTGGTCTGTATAGACAGTAAATTTACTTCCGTAAAGATAATGTCTCCAAATCTTAAGGGCAAAAATTATGGAGCCTAACTCTAAGTCATGAGTTGTATAATTTTCTTCGTGCTTTTTGAACTGTCATGAAGCATATGCAATTACCTTTTTGCGTTGCATTAGCACACATCCAAATCCTAGTTTTGAAGCATCACAGTAAACTTCAAAATCTTCAGTTCCTTCTGGCAAAGCTAGGATTGGGGCATTTGTTAATTTCTGTTTCAAGATTCTAAAGGCTTCTTCTTGTTTAGGTCCCCATTCAAACTTAATGGCTTTATAGGTTAGCTTAGTTAATGGTACAGCTATCTTGGAAAAATCCTTAATAAACCGTCTATAATATCCAGCTAAACCTATAAAACTTCTAATTTCCATTGCAGTTTGCGGAACCCTCCAATTGATAATTGCCTCTATCTTAGCAGGATCTACATGAATACCTTCATGATTCACCATGTGTCCTAGGAATTACACTTCGAGAATTTGACATAAAGCTTTTCTTTTCTTAACAAAGTTAAGAGTGCATGTAAGTGCTCACAATGTTCTGTCTGACTTTTGGAATAAATAAGTATATCGTCTATAAAAACAATTACAAATTTATCTAAATACGGTTTACAGATTCTATTCATCATGTCCATAAATGCAGCAGGTGCATTTGTTAACCCAAAGGGCATGACTGTAAACTCGTAATGACCATACCTAGTCCTGAAAGCAGTTTTAGGTATGTCTTCTTCTTGTACTTTTAATTGATGATATCTAGAGCGCAAATCGATCTTAGAAAAATATCTAGCTCCTTGAAGTTGATCGAAAAGATCATCAATCCTAGGTAATGGGTATCGATTCTTAATTGTAATCTTATTCAATTCTCTATAATCAATACACATTCTCATAGAGCCATCCTTCTTCTTTACAAATAACACTGGTGCTCCCCACGGGGATGAACTAGGGTGTATGAAACTGTTGGATCGTTGTTTGACCCGATTGAGTCGATCAGAAGAGTTTTAAGTCCAGTTCAAAGGCGGAATCAGAGAACTAGACACAGAAACAGCTTGATAATCTAATATCTGTCACTTATATTGCATTTAACAACTATTACAACTTTGACAGAAATCCGGCAGCACTTCGTTACAGTTCTGAAGTCGCGATACCAACAAATGAACAATGCACCTATATATAGTGAGCATGATTTCGCTTATGTGAACATGACATATGAGCGAAATCACTTGTATCTGATTTCGCTTATATGGACATGTCCATATGAGCGAAATCACTCCCTTAACCTCTAACAATCGTTTCTCGAACCTCGTGCACTGGATATCCTATATAATCTTATCCTATTACATGATACAAGACGAAGTCAATAGACGTAATGCACTAACAGACTCCCCCTCGGATATTGACGAAGTCTTCAGTGACTAATCTTCAATATGACACATCTTCAGTCTTGATCATTATGTCTTTTCTTTTCAAGTTGTAACATTGTAAGCATACAACAATCTTTCTCTTTTTCCATCAGCTTCAGGCTCCCCCTTTCGTCAAGCTTTCGTGCTTTGGGATCGACACCTAGCTTTACATCTACAAGCTCCTCTTTACTTCAAACTTGTCTTCAGACTCCCCCTTAAACTCTGCTCTCGGGATCGTAATCTGGTACATCTGCAATCACTCAAACATTCATAAATACAATGTTTTCATATTATCAATCAATCTTCTCTAATCCACTCCCCCTATCAACAAACTTTATAAATTTGGCAGCATTAAAGAATCCAACTCCCTCACAGTTAATCATCCAAGTTCAAGTTAATGACCTTGGAGATGTCACAAACTGTTTTTGAAATTTTTGATTTTAATTCAAGTTTCAAATTAATGAACTTGTTTTATTTTCAGAAACACAATCAGCTTACTTAGATTTTGAAACTCAGCATTTCAGATATCGGTTGTCGAAAATAAAGCAGAAATCAAAATCTTATTGTATTTTCTGAAAATATAAAGCAGTAAAGAAATATATACAAACATATTTACAGACAATATTTTTGTTTGAGTATGCGTCAGAGGATCATATCAGTTTTTGACAAATCACAAGTACCGTTGAGCTTAATAACACTTTAAGAATTAAACAATTCACTTAGATTGTCGATATACTGATCCACTTAAATTTTCACACAAATTTCAACTGATTCAGGATACGAATTAGGTATTTTAGGAACTTAAACTCATTCATGTGTCCCACCTCTTGAATATACTCCCGTATCCAGATCCCAATATTCAGTCTTACAGGTGAGTATACCTAGATGATATCTGTAAGGGGAATAAATTATAGTACGAGACCGTGAGAGCTCAGGTCAGAACTTCCGTTCAGCAGAGAGATGACGGTTCGACTTTGGGTGTGTCCCCTTTAGAGGATCTTTTTTACAACAGCCATGATTATCATTTTTCAATGTTTCATCATTTTTTAGCTGAGGGCTGCGCTATGTTTCAAGCAATGCAGAAAGTATTCTCCGGGGACTAGGCCATTGCTTCCGCAAAATCAGAAGTCCCGAGATAATACCCCAGATATCACTAAGCATAAAGACCTAGTGTCTCAGAAAGAGGGACCTTTCAAACGAGATTTCAGGGGTTACCTATATATCCAAGTAGTGTTCCCCACGAAATAAGCAAGTTTGAATTTAGGTTTATATCCCGAAAAAGTTTACTAAATGTATAAAAACCTATCGACACATCCACGGTGAGATCGTTTAACACATTTAAACTTTCCATTTCTTTAGCATACTGTGATAGTCTACTGATGTACTATCATTTCCTCTTTTTACACAAAAACTCAATTTTTTTTAATTTTATCATGTTTTTGGCTTTTTCAAATGTTTTTGTATTTTCTAACAATTTTTCTCCCCCTAAAATGCAAAATCATTTAAAGAAAATTTGACAACCAATACTGATAGCTTTGTCTCGCCATCCATTTTCTGCTAAAAATGCTCTGATTTGCAGAAAATCTAATGTAAAGTAACAATTACCCCCATGATTTACAACACATTGATTTTACAGTTTGAAAACCGTTTTTCAATCTGATGAAAGTAATCATGTTTGTTCAGCCGTGAGGGTTTCGGCATATTCAATCAACACATATTTTTGTATTTTTGAATATTTGACAAAAATTAAAAAAACAAACATATTTTTGGTTTTTCAAATTTTTCAATTTTTAGGGTTTTTGAAATATTGTTTATTTATGTACATAATGAAAATAAACTTCCTGCTTCAACCAACACAGGATCCAGCAGCCTCCTTTCCTCGTTGTGCCAGGCTGCTCCAAATTCCATTCTCACAATCTTCAGATTTGTTGAGCACCTGCACATTCAGACTACTTGATTACTTGAACAATTTAGCCCAGGTTTGTTGAACCTTAGGCATTTCAACACAATAATTTTCATTCAATGCTGGAAATTCTTTGTCATTTTTCACAAAAATTTTCTCAATTTTAACTTCAACTTTCTCATCTTTTACCAATTCAACATGTTTCTTAACACTCCATGTTTGACCTTTTGGTGTTCCTCGTTTGTAAAAATGTGAATCTTTTTGAACATTTTGATTTTGAACAACAACTCTTGGTTTCCAAAACTCTTGAGGTTTTGTCATATCAACTGTTGTTTTCCAACTCTGTGTTGTTCTGAATCTGGGTGTGTGAGAATTCCAGGTCTGTTTTGAATCAAACCTGTTCTGGTTTAATTTCCAATTTTGATTCGAAGCAAACTTGTTTGTGTTGTGTCTCCAAGTTTGTTTTGAATCAAATCTGGTTGACCTTTGTCTCACATTCTCAGATTTTTGTTTCTCAGCATCAAACTTCTTTTTGTCAACATCCACAGGTTTTAGATTAGGACACTTGCGTGCAAGATGTCCTTTTTGATCACATTTGAAGCATGTTCTCATGGACACATCTTTGACCTGTGGTTGTTGCATTTTCTTTTGAGCAAAGAACTCATTATTAGACTGTCTCATTTTGAGTTCTTTTTCTTTTTCTAAACTATCTCCTTGAACAAAACTCATTTTTGTTTGAAAATTCAGAGTTTCATTTCTTTTCCAACTTTGTTTCTTCTTATAACCCAACCCAGCCTTCATGTTTTTCTTCTTGTAACCAGGTTTGTTATATGAATCTCTATGACTCTTACCAGCAAACTTTGAAATTTCAGACTTTTCAATCTCAACCATTTTGAAAACTTTATCAACCTTTTCTGAAATCACATTCTGAATCGGGAATACAACATCTAAGAACAATTTGTCTGATCCAATCATGGTATAAACCAATCCTTTTGAATCATCATTCAAAATTTTCTCGGATTTTATGTTTTTCAGATATCCATCATGAATATTTCCTTCATCTTCATCCTGTGATTCAGATTTATCTGTATCAACTGACTCTTCTTTCAACACACTTTCAACGACTTTACCAACCAACTCTGAATCATGAGAATCATCAGATTTGAAATAGGTTATGTCAATGTTGTCTGGCAATTGATCTACCATGTTGAAAGCTTTTTCGACCTTT
Organism: Helianthus tuberosus; assembly: GCA_030545235.1. Lineage (NCBI taxonomy): Eukaryota > Viridiplantae > Streptophyta > Magnoliopsida > Asterales > Asteraceae > Helianthus > Helianthus tuberosus. Next base: position 53,088,205 of record CM060403.1, on the reverse strand, counting down.
TCCTCATCATAAAATGCAAATTTTCCCGGTGGTGGAACTTGATGAAACTCTGAGCCAATGCCTTTCTTATTCTGCTTAGACTCACCATCACCCGGTTTTATATTGAAAATTCTTTCAAGCACATATGATGACACGTGGTAACTCTTTAACTTGTTGTTATCCTGTTCTAAATCAGCAATATGTCGCTTTACCTTAGCAACATCCTCAATATAAGAATTAACAACATCTTGTTTTATAGAATACATTCGTTTAAGCTCTTTGGTTGTTTCAGACAGATAATTCATTCTTGATTGAGCATATTTCATTTCGTCTTTTACTTTATTATATGACTCTTTTGTAATGTGATATGATAATTTCATTGAGTCATATTCCTTTTTCATTTCTTGACAAGCAATTTCTTTTTGTTCACATTCATTTGTCATTTTCAAAACATTTTCTTTCAAAACTTCATTTTCTTTCTCTAATTTGTTACATTTTTCTAAAAGTTTTTCATCATTTTCTTTAAAAACCTTTTCTTTTTCTAACATCTCTTTGCATTTTTCTTTGAAAATGTTTTCTATTTTTGTGAATTCAATATCTCTTGTTCTGAATTGCTCATCTTTTTCAGTACAAGCTCTGCACGGTTCCATGCATTTCTTGCACTGATCAATCAGTTTCAAGTTTTCAGAATCAGAATTTACCTCAGTGATTGGCACTTCGGTGTTTTCAGCAACCTCTGTCTGCTCAGCAACATTCTGCTTTTCTTCAACACCGACTTCATCACCAACATTATCAGCTTCCTCATTCTCATTCTTTTCTTCTTTTTCTTCTTTCTTCACCTCTTCTTCAATCTGCTGTTCTTCAGTAACAGCTTTCTCAACCTCTTCATTCACAGCAACTTCTTCACTTTTGATTTCCTTCACAGCTTCAACTTCAACAGTTTCTGCTTTAACCTCTTCAGCAGCTTTCTTCAGATTGTTCACCATTTCTTCAACATTCTTCTTCATTCTCTCCTCATCCCTTTTTCTCAGACATGATAACATAGCATATCTGATCTCCTTTTCAAATCTCTTAACGTATGTGTCATCTTTCAATACATTTCTATAGTATTCAGCTCTCAACGGGACTTTGAGAAGAACATCATCGAAGATTATGTCTTTCTTGGGAACAACCAGTTCTCCTTCTCTGTTATAATAGCATTCTCTCTTTTTATCCCATCTTTTGCTACCGACAGCCATCTCATACTCCTCTTGCATATCCTCCATTCTGTTGTAGACCACGTTTCTTTCTCTGTAAGTCTACTCACTCAAGATCTCTTCTCGAGTTTTTTCTTTGATCTCAACTTTTTCTTCATGGACTTCAATAGTGTCTTTGTCTTTGTTTTCAGCTGTGTCTTTGTCTTTGTTTTCCTCTTTAATTTCAGCAACAAAAACAAACTTTCTTTCTTCTGTCATAGCTCTCCCATGAGCTGTTTTACGAACATTCTCTAAACGATCTTCTTCTGGACAAACTTCAGACCAATCATAACCTTCATCTTCGTAAATAACAGCATAAGCTCTTGATTTTTCTTTCGGTTTATCTTCAATCAACTTTGGCTCTTCTCTGCTTCGATGGTAGATTGCCTTTCGGTAGTAATCATCATTGAACGGATGTTCATTTCCACCAACTGCAGAATTAGTACATTCTCTCTTGAAATGACCTTTCTGCTTACATTTGAAGCAGGTCACTTTGGATTTGTCGAATCCAAGCTTTGTTGAAGCACCTCCAAGAGATTGTTTCCCGGTAATCTCCATATACCTTTGAGCTCTGCGAATACAACTTGCTAAACACCAATGGATGTCAATGAGTTCCATCTCTTCCGGATCAATCTGGTCGTAGTCTTCTTTGGTCAATTCAGAGTTTCCAATTTTGCCAGCTACTAGACCTTCATATGACTCCAGAACAGATGCAAGGAAACTCATTTGCTGCTTTGCTGCATTGATGCTCATTGCAGGAGAATTCTTCAGTTTAAGAGCAATGTTGCACAAAATTTCTTCAGATTCATCAAAATTTGTCTTTGAAGATGAATGATATCCAGAATGATGACTTGTTGACGTTGTTGGTGGTTCTTTCATCTTTTCACCACTAAATGCTGTTTTTGGTGAACCAACGCCTTTATCAGAAGGCACACTGCCTTTGTAGTACAAGCCAACGTTCTGTTGATGTGAAGAATCAGTCATCTTGTTTTGCTTTTGTAGCTCCAGATCATGACTTTCAATCTTTTCAAACAAAGCATCAAGAGTAATTGTATCATACAAAGTATCATTTTTCAAAATAAAAACAAACGTTTGCCACTGATCTGCTCGTGGTAACGCTTCAATCACTTTATCAATAAGTTCCTCTCTTGTTTTATTTATCTCTAATCTCTCCAATTCAATTTTAAGATGACAAAATCTCTCAATCATTTGTCTCACTGTCTCTCCTTTAATATTATCAAACAGATCAAATTCTTTCTTTAATAAAGCGATTTTGTTCTTTTTAATCTGTTTACCCCCCTCAACTTTAATTCGTAAAGCTTCCCAAACAGATTTAGATGATCCGTCATGTTTTAGTAATGCAAAAATATCATTTATGATTGCTGACTGGATCAATGCTATCATTCTCTGTTCAGCTCCGTATTCAGCTTTATCTTCTCTGGAAAACTTTTTGAATACAAGATCTTCGCCTTTCTCATCTTTTGGTTTTTCATATCCATACTCCAAGCAGAACCAGCTTTCATGAGCATACGCTTTCGCCCAGTTAATAAACCGTTCCTTCCACCATGTATAATCCTCAATGCTTTCCAGAGTTGGAGGCTTTGAATGCGTTTCGTAAAAATTATCATGCTTGATGTTTTCGTTGATCGCCTTAGTGATTGTTTTTGGTGTAATATTTGTAACCTCAGATGATTCGGATGTGAATGCGTTGAAAAACATGTTGTAGAATTCTTCACCGTTGCTTGACATCTTTAATCACCTTGACAGTCACAAGAAAACAAACAAACAAACAATCAGTTTAAACGAACTGTATACGTAAAAGTGTGAGGACGAAATTGATCTAGGACTCGTGTCGAAGATTCGAGGACTGACTAAAATCCAAATCGTGTAAACTGATTGAATGAGCTGATAACTTGTTGTTTGAAAAGTAAAATGATAACCAACTAGTGATGATTGGGCCGTTGATAATAATGAAACATGGGCCGACAACAATTCAGCACTTAAAAGAACTTTGATTGGGCCGATTCAAAAGACTCACAACATACGGGCCAATAACAAATCTATAAATCCGACAAACTGATGTAATCTTTAAATCTGATTGGGCCAATAGACTTCTTGGGCTGACATCAACTTTTGACTTTCACAACGGATATATATGAACCGAATGATTTAATTTGGCCTTTAAATCCCACTATGCTGACAACAACATTAATTTGGTTGATATATTTTTAAATGCTACACATGCATTGGACCGTTCACTTTGATCAGACTGACACAATACACAAGGAATATCAACTGATGTGTTTCACAAAAGCGAAATCATTTATATTGTTCACAAGAGCGAAACCCCTATATGCACTTGGAGCGAAATCACTGGTTATGGACAAGAACGAAATCAGTCTGACACAAAAGCGAAATCCCTTATTCTGTTGCACCTATGAGCGAAATCTGATGGTCATATGAGCGAAATCAGAGTGACAAATAAGCGAAATCACTGAATGTTCGTATGAGCGAAATCAAGTCCGAAGTCAATTTGGTCCATTTTTAGTCCGAATTTCAGTGTCAAACTTTCCAGGGTTTATTAATGTCCAATTATCTATGATCTGTGAAATTTTGAGCGAATTTTGACCGATAAATTTCTCTGAAATGATGAAAGAAGATGTAGAAGTCAGAATGAGAACAAAATCAAGCTAAACTCTTCTTAACCTGCTCTGATACCACTTGTTGGATCGTTGTTTGACCCGATTGAGTCGACCAGAAGAGTTTTAAGTCCAGTTCAAAGGCGGAATCAGAGAACTAGACACAGAAACAACTTGATAATCTAATATCTGTCACTTATATTGCATTTAACAACTATTACAACTTTGACAGAAATCCGGCAGCACTTCGTTACAGTTCTGAAGTCGCGATACCAACAAATGAACAATGCACCTATATATAGTGAGCATGATTTCGCTTATGTGAACATGACATATGAGCGAAATCACTTGTATCTGATTTCGCTTATATGGACATGTCCATATGAGCGAAATCACTCCCTTAACCTCTAACAATCGTTTCTCGAACCTCGTGCGCTGGATATCCTATCTAATCTTATCCTATTACATGATACAAGATGAAGTCAATAGACGTAATGCACTAACAGAAACCTTTTCTTAGTAATTCATCTAATTGCTTTTTCAGTTCTACCATTTCGGTAGGAGCTAACCGATAAGGTGCCTTAGCTATCGGTGTAGTTCCAGGAATTAGATGAATTCTAAATTCTACTTCCCTATCTGGTGGTAATCCTGGTAACTCTTCTGGGAATACCTCTGGGTATTCTGAGACTACAGGAATCTCCTTAAGTTATTTACCCTTAGTATTAATGATTACTGAAATCATATATACTATTCCTTGTTTTCGTTCATAACTAGCAACTTTCATTACTGATATGAACTTCATGGGTTTACGCGGTTTATCTCCTGTAATCATGATTACTTCTCCAGTAGGTGCCTGAATTTCTATAGAGTTCTGGTCACAAAGGATTCGAGCATGGTTGGCTACTAACCAATCCATTCCTAACACAACATCGAATTCAGCTAATTTCATAGGTAATAGGTTTGCAGATAATTTATGACCTGAAAGTTCTATATTTACTTTTTGCAAAACCTGATCTATTTTAACTGAATTCCCATCTGCGGTTTCGACTGTAAAAATTTGCCTAATGTTGGTTAAAGGTAACTTAAGAGCTTGGCAGAATAAAGTATTTATAAAACTTTGGTTTGCACCAGAGTCAAATAATACTTTTGCGTATACGTTGTGAACTAGGAACGTACCAGCTATCACATCTGGAATGAGTTCTGCTTCTTGAGTGGTCAGCTGGAATGCTCTGACATTCTTCTTAGTAGCTCCGTCGGTCGCCTTGGGTTTGTTGTCTGCTGGTTTGATCAATTTAGGACATTCTGTTTTGAAATGCCCATTTTCTCCACAGTTATAGCAGATCTTTGTTTTCCTTCTGCAGTCTTCTTCATGATGTCCTATGGCTTTGCAAAAGTTGCAGGTCACATTACATCTTCCATAATGTTTCTTTTTGCAATTTCTGCAGAAAGGTGGATTTGAGGATTGCCCTGTTCCTCTTCTCTTGAAGTTGCTATTATTACCCGTACGAAATCCTTGGGTAATTTTATGAGCCAGTTCCTTTTTCCTGTTTTCATCTCTTGTGCGTACTAGTTCATCAGTTAAGGTGTTAGCTAATTCCACCGCATCGTCAATAGTACGAGGTCTCGTAGCTTTAACGATGTTACGGATTTCGCTAATTAGCCCCCAAATATAGCGAGAAATGAGTACCGGTTCTGGCGAAGCCAGTGTTGGTACCACTCTAGCATATTCGAAGAATGTCGAGGTATAACTGCGACAATCTACACCCAGCATTCGATGATTTAAAAATTTATTTGCCATTTGATCTTTTTCATACTCGGGACAGAATTTTCTTTCTACAAGATTCTTAAATTCTTCCCATTTCATGGCATATGCCTCGATCCTTCTTTTCGCTTGTAACACTGTGTTCCACCATTCTAGCGCCCCTTCTTTAAAAAGATTCGACGCATACATAACTTGATCTTCCTCAGCACATTTACTTATAGTAATTACTACCTCAGTTTTCTCCAACCAACGCAGTGCTGCAATAGCCCCTTCATTACCTGCAAACTCAGTTGGTTTACAGGCAAGGAATTCTTTGTAAGTGCAACCAGGTGTTGCAGCTTTCATTTTCTTGAAAATTAGGGCTTGCAGATCATTATTGTTATTAACATGATTACCACCTCCGTTTATACTATTACTAAAGTTGTCGCCTTGTGTACGTTTACTAGGAATGATTGATTGAGGTTTAATAGGTTTCTGGACAGCAGCAACGATTGCTGGAATAGCATTGGCTATTCCTTGTGCAACGATATCCTCTATATCTTGCCTATTTAACAATTGCTCTTCCTGATTTTGCTCAGATTGATTTACTTCATTTACTGGTTCATTACCAATGTTTGCCATCTGATAATTAATTTATAGATAAATAATTAGTATAGAATAAGAAACAATCCAATATAACAATTAATCACACATAATCATTGTCACACCCCGGCCACGTAGAACATACAAAACGTGGCGGAAACATCGGGGAGTGTTGTAACAGAATCATTGTTTCATAACACATGGAAATTTAAATACTGTTTTATTGAATAAATGAGTTACAATGTCTTGATATTCAAAGAAACATAACCTAAATAACTAGTCTGCATCTTTTATTGTCACTAAGGCCCATGTCCGCCTAAGTGTATCTTGATCAATCCTATGCTTCATTTCCTGAAACACATGTGAAAATAGGTACGTCAGCATAAAAATGCCGGCGAGTACATAGGTTTTGTGAAAATAAGATTCATGACTTCTGTTTAAGAAAATGTTTAGTCATGAACCTTGTAATTTGATTTGTCTTTGTAAATCATTTGAAAAACAATAAGTTCAGATGATACGTATAAGTAAGAGAATAATGCATGGTTAAATGAATAACCATGTAAAATGAGTTTGTATAAGTTAAGTTGTTTGTAAAACAATGTATTGTGAAAAGTATGTTATTTGTATAAAATGTTATATGTCATAAACTGAAATGATTCAAATAACGCTACGATATGTAATACCATACAAACACTTATATATAGGAAGTACCAGCGGCGTATCCACCATGCTTGTATCATATTACACACGCATCGTTACTTAATCACTTACTCAAACCAAACCAACAATGTAAAATGTTCATGTCTAATGTAAATCATGTAATGTATAACCAATGTCAAAAGTGTTTATGTGTCAAATGTAAACCATGTAATATGTAACCAAAATAATATGTATGGCTAGTGAAAATGTATCAACTAAACCATAGATGAAATGCACAAGAACATAGTATTGAAGTAAAACTTGGTTTAAATCAAAGCTATGTTTGTGGAAATGCATGATCAATGTAAATCATGTAATATGTAACCAAAATGATATGTATGGCTAGTGAAATGTATCAACTAAACCATATGCACAAGAACATAGTACTGAAGTAAAACTTAGTTTAAATCAAAGCTATGTTTTGTGGAAATGCATGATCAATGTAAATCATGTAATATGTAACCAAAATGATATGTATGGCTAGTGAAATGTATCAACTAAACCATATGCACAAGAACATAGTATTGAAGTAAAACTTAGTTTAAATCAAAGCTATGTTTTGTGGAAATGCATGCTATACTGATACGAACATCTATGCGGTGTTGTGAAAATGCATACATCCAAGCCTTGAGACTGCGGCGATAAACCCTTAAACAACTTAAAGGTTTATCTAAATTATGTATATCGAATTCGGTCATTCCTTCCAATCCCCATACCCAGGATTTCAGGAACGGGAGTTGTCAATTCCTATGGTACCACTACCTACTAACGAACGGCGTAGCTAATGTTAATGAATGTATTGTTCCATTGTAAACAACCCAAATGTCATAACAAAATGTAAGCATGTGATGAAAACGATGTACTAAGTATGCACGCAATGGACATACATAGCATAAAATGTAAATGTAAAACGATGTACTAAGTATGCACGCAATGGACATACATAGCATAAAAACAATGAAATCATGTAAAACAATGTACTATAAGTGTACTATTGAACATAGCATGTATATGATGTGAAAACATGAAAGCATGAAAGTAACAAGTAGGCACATGTGTTCCACCCCAAAACGTTTGGAAAACAGTAAAAGAGGGGTCTATGTACTCACTTGAGATTGCTCAGGAGTCCTAAGATAACCACCAAGCAACGCTAGAGATCACGGAAATCAAACGGCACCTAATATAGGTAACTATGTTAATAAACCGGACCTAAATCGGAAGATCTGATAGAATGAGGGTTCGTAAACCAAACGAGTATAGAGACTCGTGTCATATGGTTTAACAAAGCCTACATACTAAATGAAACCTTAATCTAAGTGCTTTCGACCCATTACGACCCGTTTAGGTAGCTTATGCTACTTTAACGCGTCGTTCGCGTATAACGCGTTCGGACCGCCTAACTAGTCCTATGACAAGTGTTATATGCCTAAACATGTTACATTATCAGTTATGTGACAAAAGTTTAGGTTACATATGCTTAATTACCAATTATACATGAAAAGGGTATTCTGGTAATTTACCTAAGGCATATAAACTACTTATCATACAACTACTTAAACGATGTGACCATAAGGTATAACCTCGGAAGGTTATTCCCTATATACTATGGTCACCTAATGTATTTGGTCGGATCCTAATGATCGACCAAACTGGGTCGGGTTCGAAGGTATAAGCGATTTATCAGATCGCTTACCCTTACGACCCTAGACAACGTGGTAATCAGTAGGCATAGTCACAAGGGACTATAACCATCGTGATTACAATCACGTTGCGAAGTTCAAACGAACTTCGCATTGACCATAAGCTGGTCAACGCTGAAAGTCAAACAAATTTTGACTTTCGGACTCGAAAAGCAATAAAAGAACGAAAGAATACTTACGAAGGGTCCCCGAATGCTAATCCCGATCCAAGTAGCTCAGGTATGAAACAAAGGTTTCAACTTAGAGCTTCTCAAATCAGAATTCTAGTGAGTTTAGCAATGGGGGTGGATGGGTATATATAGTTTTCGGGTAACCGTTAAGATCGTTTGTCGAATATCGTGCCTTAATCGCATCCGTACAAGTGTCGGAACCTTATGGTGACTAAAATTGATCCTTATCAGCTGACTAAGCATGTGTGAATGTGTGGTGGAGGATTAAACAGCTGCAAACTGCTGTTAAATGCAGTTAATCTGGTCAGGAATGCGGACACGGCCCGCTTCAGGATCAGATAAGGCTCAGGCGGGCCGCCTGAGGCTTCTGATAAGAAATTATGTTTCAGAAATGACAGTTTCAGCCCCTGCACGTGTTTAAGGCCATTCCCGACACTTCTAAGGCCCGTAAAGCCAAATTTAAGGCCCTAAAATGATGCCTAAACATTGTGGACATGAAACATGCTCAAAAATATGTCGGATGTTAGTTCGTTTGGCCGTACGAACGCGATGTTCGCTTAATTACGACGGAATGCGCATAAGCGCGAAAAACGATCCAAAATGCGTGACGAATGGATTTTTCTTATGCCAAACACTAAAATAAAATGTTTTAGTGCTTACATAAATTTTTGGATGTCCGGATGTATTCAGAACGTAAGTTATGCGCAAAAATGCAAACTTGTGCACTTTTTGACACTTTTAGTCCCTGAATGACCCAAAAGTTTATTTTAGCACACCGAACCCCTCAAAGCCTATTTCTAAGATATGTAAAGGATATTTATGGTATGTTTAACTTATGGTCATGTTCCAGAATGCTCGTTACAGTTCAAATTGGCATACTTTCGCAGTTTGTCAACTTTAGTCCCTGTAAGTGATTTAACTTGATTTTGCCATACCAAAGCCTTCAAAACTTATTTATAAGTTATGTAAAGGTTAATTAAGGTATGTTAAGCCTATGTCACTATTCCGGAGTGTTTGTTGCATTAAACTGGTTATATTTACGCATCGGTGCGCGTATAACCTTCCAGAAAGCGATTTAGAGTTTGGAATTGAACAAAAATTGATATGTGCAAATGATACACATATTTTTACAAATCCCAAGTATGAAATATAATATTTAATTGGTTCGGTATTTGTTTGATGGCCGTGGAGGCACAGGTGTTACAGTCTCCCCTACTTTAGGAAATTTCGTCCCGAAATTTATTTAGAGGAAACTTGTGAGAGTTTAAAACATGAAGTTGAAAAGATCGAACAATATTGGTTAGGGTTCTGAACTTCTAGTAACTTTAATAACATCATGCTTGCAATGTAAGAGGGATACTTATATACAAGTATATGAAGCGTCATTGGTGCGTCCACCGTACCTCCATTACATCGTTCTCATTTTGTTATTGTTGTCGCTATCGGTTCTTTCACATAATAAATCTTACTGGGTTTCTGTGCACTAAATTTCATAATTATGTACGCGTCCATAATTAGACAATTCCTTGCACAGTTCACACAGTCCATTTTATAATGTGTAGTGTAAAACCAAACGAACAAACCTATGATGAGTGTGACTAGACCGCCATAGAATCCTTTTAATTAAATCAATAAATGATCTAAATAGATTATCAAGGAGTCTGTTCAGCTATATCACTAGATGTCGTTCTTTAACCAAATTGTGAATCAATCTTTTTGACTAGACCACTAAAGGGTCTCTTATGAATCATGGAGTGGTACTATATAATCCAAGGGTCTTAACTATTACATAGAAGCCCATTAAGGATTTAAGGTAGTACCTTTTGACTATCCTGCTACGAATCCCTCATATGAAGATATGAAAGATTCTGCGAGGATTTGGATAACGAATATCCAGAGTATACAAAAACACAAAAATGCATAAAAGAAAACATAAGATGCATAAACACATAGTCATATAACCACAAAATTGTTTGTTAATTTGTCTTGTTAATTGCGTACATGCATTTAAAGCACACTAGGAATCCAATCCGTGGATTTCATTTGGTACTTTAAACGTTATCAAGAATCTAATTATAAAGATAGAAAGATTCAAAAAGAAAAATTCGATTTCGATTGTAAGGAACCGAAATATTCGAATTAAGGTACATAAGGAATCCAATTAAGGACTTTGATTTGTATGACAATTATCCACAAGGATCTAATTGTGAAATAAAAAGATCCCATATGGATTTAAAAGTTGAAAATGTTTTGAAACCTTGCACTGGATGTGCTTAGGTCAAAACATGATGTAAAATGCTTATGAAGTTGAGATGCCTGATATGCCAAGGCGACATATGAAGCAAAATTTGAAAGTTAAGTCAATGTATGAAGAAAATATTTTTGAAAACTATGCATGGGGTTCTTTTAAGAAAAATGTGATTAACGTTTTTGAAACCTTATATATAATGCTTTTGAAATCATAAAGTAGGTGTATTAGGTAGATATATTTACAAAAATGTTTTAAAATCATGCGAGATAAATTTTGAAATTATGTATAAGGTTTTTGAAAGACATGAATGATGCTTTTCGAAATCATGCACTTGATAAGAAAATGTACTGTGTTAATATTGCCTTCAGACTATATGAAATATTTTGAAATTAGGAAGGTTGGTTTTGATAACATGGCCAATGTTTTTGAAATAACATAGACAATGCATCAAGAAAAATTGTTTTCAAACTATATGAAATGTTTTGAGATCATGAAGATTGTGTTGAAATACTTGTACTGTGTATGTTGAAAAATCAAAACGTAATGGGTATGAGATTTGAAAATACCCTTAGTTATCTAACCAAGGATTTAAAGGTAAAGATGTGCTGAAGCATGATTACTCATAATGTCACTTTATTTTCTGTACTTCGTATCTTAGAATGAAACGAGTACTTAAAATTTTCGAGGGACTCATGAGCGATCATTTGAAAGAGAGAATCACAAGAGTAGTTTGTAAGGAACATAGTTCCTTAATGCAGGTATTATAGGGAAATGCCATAAACACTTGTTATTATACTTGTATATCAGAATTGTGATCAACAACTTTTATTTATGAACAAGACATATTGTTTCACAATACACGAAAACAAAAGAAACAAAGGCATAAGACAGCAACATCCTTTGTTCAGCCGAATGCTCATCCAAGGGTTGGATTTGCACTGACTATCTTCGGGCAGTTGTTCCTGAAATGGCTCGTCTCGCCACAGTTGTAGCAAGTACCAGGCGGAAAACGAGCTTGAGTAGGGTTGACTTGGAGTTGGGTAGCAGTAAGATTTGCAACAGCTTTGTTTTGGATAGCAAAGCGGCATGTGTTAATCAAATGTCCCCTCCATCCACAGTAGGTACATTTGAAGCAGGGTATGAGGTTTGAATGATGACGGTTGCATCGTTTGCATCTTGGGGCAGCTCCCAAGTACGGCTTTCTAGCTAGTGGCATCGCTACCTGGCTAGGTCCCGCTTGATTAGGTGCAACTACTGCGGGTTTCCTTGAAGCCTTACGCTTCCTTGATGTTGGTGCAAGCCTGACTTCTGCTTCCTTTGGTGGCTCTTGAGTGGCTTCATTGTCGAGATGAGAGGCTTCATTGTTGAGATGAGCCATGGCAATGCCTAAATCCACAGTCTTCTGAATCACTTCGCCTATATGCTGGACAAATTTGGCTGTTCGCTCGGGCATTTGACCAGTGCTGAAAGGAATATACATTCTAGAAGGAAATGAAAGTCATAGGAAGGAAACAAGTGAAAGGTTATTGGAAAATCAATACAGCATGGTAACGAATGAAAATTGTGATCATTTGTTTGTTACCTAAGGCAAACAAATGAGATGGTGACAAATCAAAGTAAATGGGTAAAAAATAATGTATCGCGAAGACATGCTCGCCTATAAGTGAACACTCATTCCAAGAATTCCCAGGTAAGCACAACTGGTCTCGCGTCTGATGAGATGTATACGAAGTGCTTGCCTAGACAGAAAACCCAGAATACAGGCATTCACCCTTCCAGTTTGCACGTGTTCACATTATTTAAAACCCAAAACCTTGACGAGATCTTGAAAACTCAAAGGGGTTCAAAACCATATAATAGAGAGTTCAAAACCTAGCAATCAATCATCCTAGAACAGATGATTAGTTTTCAAAGCGGTTTTGAAATTTATGTTCTTGTTGTGGTTGTCGCCTAAGGATAGGTGACAGTATTGTTTTATGACTAAACGCAAGTAAACTCGCGTTAGGGTCCTAAGAAGGTTATAGACTAGGTCAAAGTATTACTAATAACCTAATTCCCTATAACCATGAGCTCTGATACCAACTTTTCTGTCACACCCCGACCACGTAGAACATACAAAACGTGGCGGAAACATCGGGGAGTGTTGTAACAGAATCATTGTTTCATAACACATGGAAATTTAAATACTGTTTTATTAAATAAATGAGTTACAATGTCTTGATAATCAAAGAAACATAACCTAAATAACTAGTCTGCATCTTTTATTGTCACTAAGGCCCATGTCCGCCTAAGTGTATCTTGATCAATCCTATGCTTCATTTCCTGAAACACATGTGAAAATAGGTACGTCAGCATAAAAATGCCGGCGAGTACATAGGTTTTGTGAAAATAAGATTCATGACTTCTGTTTAAGAAAATGTTTAGTCATGAACCTTGTAATTTGATTTGTCTTTGTAAATCATTTGAAAAACAATAAGTTCAGATGATACGTATAAGTAAGAGAATAATGCATGGTTAAATGAATAACCATGTAAAATGAGTTTGTATAAGTTAAGTTGTTTGTAAAACAATGTATTGTGAAAAGTATGTTATTTGTATAAAATGTTATATGTCATAAACTGAAATGATTCAAATAACGCTACGATATGTAATACCATACAAACACTTATATATAGGAAGTACCAGCGGCGTATCCACCATGCTTGTATCATATTACACACGCATCGTTACTTAATCACTTACTCAAACCAAACCAACAATGTAAAATGTTCATGTCTAATGTAAATCATGTAATGTATAACCAATGTCAAAAGTGTTTATGTGTCAAATGTAAACCATGTAATATGTAACCAAAATAATATGTATGGCTAGTGAAAATGTATCAACTAAACCATAGATGAAATGCACAAGAACATAGTATTGAAGTAAAACTTGGTTTAAATCAAAGCTATGTTTGTGGAAATGCATGATCAATGTAAATCATGTAATATGTAACCAAAATGATATGTATGGCTAGTGAAATGTATCAACTAAACCATATGCACAAGAACATAGTACTGAAGTAAAACTTAGTTTAAATCAAAGCTATGTTTTGTGGAAATGCATGATCAATGTAAATCATGTAATATGTAACCAAAATGATATGTATGGCTAGTGAAATGTATCAACTAAACCATATGCACAAGAACATAGTATTGAAGTAAAACTTAGTTTAAATCAAAGCTATGTTTTGTGGAAATGCATGCTATACTGATACGAACATCTATGCGGTGTTGTGAAAATGCATACATCCAAGCCTTGAGACTGCGGCGATAAACCCTTAAACAACTTAAAGGTTTATCTAAATTGTGTATATCGAATTCGGTCATTCCTTCCAATCCCCATACCCAGGATTTCAGGAACGGGAGTTGTCAATTCCTATGGTACCACTACCTACTAACGAACGGCGTAGCTAATGTTAATGAATGTATTGTTCCATTGTAAACAACCCAAATGTCATAACAAAATGTAAGCATGTGATGAAAACGATGTACTAAGTATGCACGCAATGGACATACATAGCATAAAATGTAAATGTAAAACGATGTACTAAGTATGCACGCAATGGACATACATAGCATAAAAACAATGAAATCATGTAAAACAATGTACTATAAGTGTACTATTGAACATAGCATGTATATGATGTGAAAACATGAAAGCATGAAAGTAACAAGTAGGCACATGTGTTCCACCCCAAAACGTTTGGAAAACAGTAAAAGAGGGGTCTATGTACTCACTTGAGATTGCTCAGGAGTCCTAAGATAACCACCAAGCAACGCTAGAGATCACGGAAATCAAACGGCACCTAATATAGGTAACTATGTTAATAAACCGGACCTAAATCGGAAGATCTGATAGAATGAGGGTTCGTAAACCAAACGAGTATAGAGACTCGTGTCATATGGTTTAACAAAGCCTACATACTAAATGAAACCTTAATCTAAGTGCTTTCGACCCATTACGACCCGTTTAGGTAGCTTATGCTACTTTAACGCGTCGTTCGCGTATAACGCGTTCGGACCGCCTAACTAGTCCTATGACAAGTGTTATATGCCTAAACATGTTACATTATCAGTTATGTGACAAAAGTTTAGGTTACATATGCTTAATTACCAATTATACATGAAAAGGGTATTCTGGTAATTTACCTAAGGCATATAAACTACTTATCATACAACTACTTAAACGATGTGACCATAAGGTATAACCTCGGAAGGTTATTCCCTATATACTATGGTCACCTAATGTATTTGGTCGGATCCTAATGATCGACCAAACTGGGTCGGGTTCGAAGGTATAAGCGATTTATCAGATCGCTTACCCTTACGACCCTAGACAACGTGGTAATCAGTAGGCATAGTCACAAGGGACTATAACCATCGTGATTACAATCACGTTGCGAAGTTCAAACGAACTTCGCATTGACCATAAGCTGGTCAACGCTGAAAGTCAAACAAATTTTGACTTTCGGACTCGAAAAGCAATAAAAGAACGAAAGAATACTTACGAAGGGTCCCCGAATGCTAATCCCGATCCAAGTAGCTCAGGTATGAAACAAAGGTTTCAACTTAGAGCTTCTCAAATCAGAATTCTAGTGAGTTTAGCAATGGGGGTGGATGGGTATATATAGTTTTCGGGTAACCGTTAAGATCGTTTGTCGAATATCGTGCCTTAATCGCATCCGTACAAGTGTCGGAACCTTATGGTGACTAAAATTGATCCTTATCAGCTGACTAAGCATGTGTGAATGTGTGGTGGAGGATTAAACAGCTGCAAACTGCTGTTAAATGCAGTTAATCTGGTCAGGAATGCGGACACGGCCCGCTTCAGGATCAGATAAGGCTCAGGCGGGCCGCCTGAGGCTTCTGATAAGAAATTATGTTTCAGAAATGACAGTTTCAGCCCCTGCACGTGTTTAAGGCCATTCCCGACACTTCTAAGGCCCGTAAAGCCAAATTTAAGGCCCTAAAATGATGCCTAAACATTGTGGACATGAAACATGCTCAAAAATATGTCGGATGTTAGTTCGTTTGGCCGTACGAACGCGATGTTCGCTTAATTACGACGGAATGCGCATAAGCGCGAAAAACGATCCAAAATGCGTGACGAATGGATTTTTCTTATGCCAAACACTAAAATAAAATGTTTTAGTGCTTACATAAATTTTTGGATGTCCGGATGTATTCAGAACGTAAGTTATGCGCAAAAATGCAAACTTGTGCACTTTTTGACACTTTTAGTCCCTGAATGACCCAAAAGTTTATTTTAGCACACCGAACCCCTCAAAGCCTATTTCTAAGCTATGTAAAGGATATTTATGGTATGTTTAACTTATGGTCATGTTCCAGAATGCTCGTTACAGTTCAAATTGGCATACTTTCGCAGTTTGTCAACTTTAGTCCCTGTAAGTGATTTAACTTGATTTTGCCATACCAAAGCCTTCAAAACTTATTTATAAGTTATGTAAAGGTTAATTAAGGTATGTTAAGCCTATGTCACTATTCCGGAGTGTTTGTTGCATTAAACTGGTTATATTTACGCATCGGTGCGCGTATAACCTTCCAGAAAGCGATTTAGAGTTTGGAATTGAACAAAAATTGATATGTGCAAATGATACACATATTTTTACAAATCCCAAGTATGAAATATAATATTTAATTGGTTCGGTATTTGTTTGATGGCCGTGGAGGCACAGGTGTTACAATCATGTAAACAAATATACAACCAAAATTTATAAAATTTCTAAATTTTCATTTATATATTATGCTTCCATATACAACCGTTTTATTGTTCATTTTACACATACTGATTTTACTACTGTTTTTATACAAACACAGACTCATAACCCATTTCTCCCTCGTCAATTTGTATTTTTAATAACGATGTTCCCTCTCATCATGTTTCCATGAGATTTGTCCTCCTATCTCTCGGATCCTATTCCCAGCATCCATCAGCTCTTCACCAAAATGGCGAAGTTCAGCCATATTCTCGTTACTCATCGGTGGATTTGGTAGAGCTTCTGGATCAAACTGAGGGAAAAACGTATAGGGACTATTGATAAGGTTTTGGAATTGCCAATCATTAGTCCACCATTCGTCCATACCTAAAGGTTGGGTGTGGATTATTGGTTCTGGGATTGCTGGTTCCAAGTTTATTGGAATTTGGTTTTCAATAGGATGAGTAAAAACATTTTCATTGACAGGCTTAATAGTATCACAGCTTGTCAATATAAAATCTAGTTCCTCCTGAAATGTCATTTCCTGGGTTTGTTTAGAGCTTTCTCCAATTTCCATTTTGGTTTGTCTATAACCTTTTCCAACCTCCATTTCTATTTGCTTAGAATATTCCTCAAACTGTATTCCCATCTGTGTAGAATCTTCCCCTACTTCAATCTCCAATTCCTGCTGTCTCGAACTTTCCCCGGTTTCAATTTCTTTTCCTTTTTCTAAGGGATTGTTTATTTTAGGAAGTCTCTTAGCTGGCTTTTTCCTATGTACACGCCTCCCCCATATGAATCTCTTTCTTTTCTTAGGTTTTGGCTTTTCCAGAGGTGGAGCGTTGAATTCTATAGGTTGTTCCACATCAGGAAAGTATCCAGTAAACTCTTTAGAAACTTCTATGTTTACAGGGTAAAGATTGAGATTCTCTAGGGCTCCAGATAACTCATTCATGCTGTTTAACATATATGTAAAAATAATAAATTAAAATTTTATAACAAATTTTACAGATAAACCTCAAATATTATTGCATATCCTGTGACTAATTTAATACAAGGGAAAACTAACAATTTAAACATACTAAGTTTTATTGTAATTTTTTATTTATTTATTTACTAGATGATATTTCTAGCTTGTAAGTTGCTAATATGAAATCATGGTATTCTAAAGATTAGCATTTACTGCTACAGTGGCTAGCATATAAAGATCCGCCCATTTTTCATCTAACTTGTCTTCCCATGGTGATTTACTGATTAATTCCTGGGTTTCCTTTTTAACTTTCTTTTCTCGGGATTTCTTTAATTTCTCCTGACTTTTTCTAATAATCAAACTTCTTTTATCAGGAGAAAGTGGTTCCTCATATTGGGCTTTTCGAACAAATATTCCTTCTTCAGGAGTTTGGGATGAACTTCCCTTTTCATTTGATGATCTATCTAATTTAAGATAGATGTTTGAAAGCTTTTGCTTACCCATACTGTAACTAACAAATAGTCAGTTAATAGAACACATAATCACATAATAGTAATCAAGAAAAAAAATTAAGTATTTCTAAATACTTAATTAGCTTAACTCAGTGGCTCTGATACCACCTTTTTCTGTCACGGCCCCCGACCCGGTTTGACCCGTTTCAGGAGCCGCGGGACAGAAAATCCCGTGGTATTTATTTAATTGAGTTTAACAGCGGAAGTTTATCATCAGGATCTTTTTAAAGCTAAAATTTTCCCGATTATTTTATTTCACAACTCGGGATAAAACCCCGGTAATTTACAATCATATGATTTCACGGAGAAATCTTTAAGTTACAAAACATGATTTCTTTATTTTATTATGAGCCACTTTCTTAAGCTTGAAGTGCGTCACGGCACTTTTCCTGAATCACAACAGATCACCTGAAACATGTTTGAAAAAGGTTTTGTCAGCGGGAAATACTGGTGAATCATTCTATTTACTAAAACGACCTGTTTGTTATAATTTACAATATTAAGGGAGATTACAATGTTTCTGATGTTAACCAACTACCCACAGTATTTGTCACTCGACCGGATCTGTGACTATGGTCATATCACCATTGGCTACCCGTTTGTCCAATGGCAAAGATTATCAAGTAATGTATACAAAACCCCACATATCGGCTGTAATTTGGTGACTACATAAACTTAATCCCTGTAATTATAACTTTGAAAATAAACATGCTTTTGAAATTAAATTTGATAAAAAGAGAATGACTCACATTACAGATTTAATACGGACAGAGTCTAGTCTACTGATTAGCCTTGTTAACCTATTTAAATAACAATGCACACAAAACTAGGTTAGTAATCAATACAGCATTTACGATAACTCACGAGATCAACCCTCACAACGAATGACAAAGTGCGATACTTAAACATCCATCGAATTAACGACGAATGACAAAGCATAACCCTAATGTGGGCAACACTTAAACATCCATTGGATAGTTTAATCGATCGGACATTGAATCGTAGCAGCGATTGAGTTATTACCCTGTTTTGCGGCAGCAATTTGTGATCGTGTGTGTTTTAATAGTAAACAGAACGTAACTCAGTGTGTATAGCGAATTTGTTCGTCGTTTCAGTGCCCAAAATCAAGTCCCAGACCCTACTATTTATAGTCAAAATTTGACCCCCCTCGCGTGACGCGAGGGGTACCCCTCTGGGCGTCGCGTGGCGCGAGGGGTCCCTATTTACCATAGGGTAGCTACGTGTGGGTGTAGGCTTGCTGAGTCGACAGAAATGTAAAATTCGATTTTGACAGCTTTTTATTTGGATAATCGTAACTAGGGTTTACCCCCCTTGAGTTTTAGGGGCCCTGATCCTGATTCTGATTGTTCTGAAAATTTCAGGGTTTGTGCAGAATCACTTGGGTGTTTCAATTAGGGTTTCCTATTGAACTAAATATAATAATAAATAATAGTTTTGGTGATAGTTGTTACACATAGTTAGGAGGAAAGGTCAGCCCAAGACTATTGGGGCGATACCAACATCTCCAAGTCATGAGGAAATGTCAGCCGTGGATCCACTGAATGAATGACTATTGACTATAACGACCATCACAATAACAACGAATAAAAATAACCTCAACAACAAACAACAACAACAACAACAAATAATGCATATACGACGCACTAGATTTTGCATGCCCGATTATAGTTAAAAACATTAGATCAAACACATTGATACACCCCAAAAAGTTAATGATAAAAAGGGGAAGGAGTTTGCTCACAGATTGCGAAGCTTCGATCCGTTAGAATAACGTTAACGCACGAATAAAAGGAATAACACAAGTCACCCTATATAATCAACAAAATACTAAATATGCAATTATAGGAAAATAAATATTCACAAGTATTTCTAAGGAATTGGGTTCTTCAAATTTGGGAACTTAACTATACCAAAATAATTATTTACTATAACTACTAATATGGTATTTATGTTTTTGAATAATTACATAAATTATATTTATCTGAATTCCCAAGAAATGTATATTACATGGAATAAAGATCAAAATTTACCTAACCATTTATTTTCATCTAAATATTATATATTTTCAGATTAACTAATTAGTTAATCCTTTGAAAATAAGGTATTATAAAAAATCATGGAAAATTCCATAAACATCCCAATACCTTTTTAGTATCAGTAATAATTTATAAAAATATTTTTAGAATTTTATTTGTGAAAATATATCAATATTAATTCGTACAAAATTCCAACAACTAGTAAAAATTCCCAAATTAATCATGAAACATCCTAATATGATATATTACAATAACACAAGATCAATTTGATCAAAAACATAACCTAAGATCAAAAGCCCCAAAATTGTATAACTATGAACCCAAGAAATTGGGTATTTAAAATACGTACAGATTAAGCCTTTTATCATAGAAACTGATAGACGGGTACTGTAGATCTCGAAAAACTAAAGAGATTAGGCTGTTGGATTCCCTGAATTGGAGTCCGGATGAAGGAGATATCGTTCTTATAAGTTTAGAGCCCTAGCTTGTGTTCTTGATAAAATTCATGAATTATAAGGAGGTTTTGCAGGTTTTGGATCTAGGATATGTCGTGGAATGATTTCTAGAATAATTTGAGACAAAATTCACGAACTATGGTGGTCGATTGGTGTTCCATAGCTCATTAATGGTGTTTAATCTTGGGTTTAAAGAACCCAATAAAGTGTGATTATGGATGGTAAACGAAAGCTTGATGATGGAGGGCCATTTTCATTTAAATTCTGACTTAAATGTGCATCAACAGGTTTAGGAAACCTTTGGTCGCACTGTGCTTGATGAAGATGATGATTCTGCAGGTCTCAAAGAGCGTATAACATTCATTTGTATCAGAGTATAACACAAGATCTCTTGCAGTTCAGTTGGTTGGTGCGCTTTATGTTGACACTGGTGGTTCCGGGTTCGAATCCGGTTCACATTATATTATATCCTTATACAAAAACCAACTTAACTTTGCAAAAAACACTTTAACGGTGTTAACTATTTGCCATTTGCCCCTAAACCTAATGATATAATGGTAACCGTTTGTGTTAATAACCGTTCAAAATACTAACCTAATAACCGTGCAATTTAATCTGATGTGGCATTTCATACGTGTCAAGTATACTCATTTCATCATCTTTAATATCCCAAAATTCCTTCCTAAATAAAGTCAAAACCTTTCCCCAATTTCGATTGAAAGCAAGGGTAAATTGATGCGTTCCATATCAATGTCATTTCTGCAAGTGTCTGTTCGTTTCTCACGTCACTATTTAATTTCATATCGATGTCGTTTACGGGCCATACCGAATTGGTTTCTAATTCTTTATGGTGATCGCTATTTATTGGGTGGAAATTGATTTAATCTTCGTTTCCGTTAGTGTTTGTATGGTTTGTGCAATTCCGCAAGTAATTTTATAGTCTATGTTCTTATTCGGACATGATATTATGAATATTATGCTTGCATGTTGGGCTTGATTATTATTATTTATATTATTATTATTATTATTATTTATAATATTATAACCAATCAGTTTATATGTCAAAAAAAAAAAAAAAAAACCAATCAATATGTATATGTGCCTACAATCTTTGTTGTTGATCCAATTTTTTGAATGCCAATGTCTAAAAACCATTTAACGCTTCAGTGGTTTTGCATTTATCAAAAGCCCTCGGTTGATTCGAAAAAGTTATCATGTATGATCTGTGATGTTCAATTTTTGGTCTGGTCTAAAGCGGGTACATGTTTCTTTCGTTTACGTATGGTGGTATGTATATGTGATCTTTGATACTTATATTTTAAAGATAATTATATACGACACAAATTTTTGACCTGCAAGAAGTGTCACCAACACATTAGTCCATTGATGTAGATACAATGACTCGAACATGAAGATGCGGTACAGGTAAATACTGAAATAGCAAAATCGGTGTGGCCAGTACGACAAATACTATCGCATCAAGAAACTGGTAGATGGTGGGTTCTATTGCACAATTATATTTAGTGTAACATTTACATTTTATGTTCATGATAATGTGTTTCTATACGATTTTTTTCCTATTAGTTCTTATTTATTATGTTCTTCGTTGGTTCTACTATTCTAGAAATCCACTTTAAGACGATGAATTTAGACTTTGAGTCGTTCAATTTTTCTTCATTTGCTTTGGCTGCAGTTGATGATTAAATGATTTGGATGGAGACAACATTTTCGATTTGGTTCTTTCAGGGTAAATGACGTTCGGCACCTCGATTTATTCAAGTTTTATTTGTTCGTTTTTTATTTTGAATTTATGTTGCTTATCATTCAGATTTGGTTTGCTAATGATGGAAAAAATCTTCCAAATAAGAATCACTATAACCAATTCTCAATTACGTCTGCAGAGGAAAAAAAAAGTTGAGCCTAATGTCGAAGTATATAAGAATTTTATTGGAACAAATCATGACCTAATTTGTTCAATTTGAACACAAGCAATGACCATAATCTAGAAAAATAACTCATAATGGGCCCATTGCGTTTAGCGATTATTTTTAGTTTATTAAAATATGTAAATAGCATGGTCGTAATCGAGCATCTCATGTAATCCCGCCGCAACGCGCGGGTTGACGTTAACTCGTAACCATACAAAAAGTAACTTAGGGTACCTTAGGCTAATTTAATAGTTGTGTCTCTTCACATCACACCCTTAAATAATATTATTCATTTTAATTAATAAAGCAACTAAGGGTATCATTGCATTGCACCGATTCATTGTATATATGAATTAGTTAAAAGGAACCGATAGCAAAAAGAGGCGCCTGTTGGAACGGTCTTAGCGCCTATTCAAAATCCCATTGATCTCCGTTCGAATCCCACTAGCATTGCTTTGTAGATTTTTTTCCTCTCACCTTTTTAATACATATATATCCATGCTCCACCGTTTCCACCCATCATTTTCAGTTTTCCCATCCACCACATACGATCCCGTGTAACCGTTCCTGGAACATAAATTTGCCGTTTTTTTTGTCTCTCTCTCTCTATCTGGTAATGTACTCCTGTTCTGGCCGATTCCGGTATGTTATCACTCCCACCCTTTTATGTTTTCATGGTGGTAATCCAAATATTGTTATTACCAGTGTGCGTTTTTTTTTGTTCATTACTTTGGTTCTTTTTTCATGTTCAGTTCTTTGTTTACAAACATCACACTTTTTCATATTTACAAGTTGTATGTGGATCTTAGTTTATATCAATGAAAAATGCGTGATCGGATCAGGAGTTGGAAATGATTATGACGATAGTTATTGAAAGTACAATCCAATTTCGTTAATTTATTCGGCAGAATCAAAAGACTCAATTTGTAGCATCTATTCAATAATAGACCCTGTTGTAGCCTCTATTCGAAAATCGAACGAGTGAACGATTTCAATAATCACATATTTAAAACGAGGTTGTTGTATTAAACTAAGAATTCACAAAATACTAAATTGTTGCGATAGGAAACCAACTCTGTTGGAGAACACGATATATGGTTGTACTTTATACGTAGTAGTAAAGAAATGCATATCTGCATTTGTTATTGCAGACGTGGGAATTGAAAGGTTGTGGGAACTGGGAATTGGAAGTGTTGGGATATGGAAGATAGATGTTCCATTATTAGAAATTAAATAGCCTAAAAACAATGGATTCATTTAATAAGTTCCTCGGGTTAATCGGGAAACCTGAATCATGCACACTCAAATCCGATATCCGACCCAATTAACCTAATTCGGGTTCGGGAATAAAGAATTTCCATTTCGGCTCTTTGGCGGCGTCAATTTCTTTATATACATGCTATAAACAACACATGTTTTTCATGTTTACGAGTCGTAAGGTGATTTGTTGCAATTGTTATTAAGAGTGCTATTTTTCGATGCCAATTACTTTGTTTCTCTTTTCATTAGTTGACTCCGTGTTTGTATGTTATAGATAATGTTTACAATTTGTATGTGGATACTTTGTTTGTAGAGTTTGAAGAATACAATTGAAGATTAAGTATGCTTATGGTTCTCTGTTGGTAGGTGATGTCATATTGTCCCAAATATGTTTACAATTTTTTATACTCATCGTTAGTCTTAATATGTTTTTATGAAAAATACGTCAAATGGATTCAATCAAGTCAAAGCCTCCAATTGGAAAAAAAAAATGTTTTCAGTGTTTGTTGTTTAGACTTTGGATTCAAAGTGTGTAGCAAAGGTGGTATGAGGGTTATGGAAGATAGTCAAATAGTAAAAAAAAATATGGGGATGGTCAAAAAGGTCAATAAGAATAATTGGCAGGCTATATAGCCGAAGAGTTGGTTTTGTTTAGTTGGGATTATTATGTGTTAGATATTTGGCTAGCCATATTAAGGAGTGGTATATGTCATTGATCTTTTTTTTCATTGGTCCTTAATCAACCCAATTAAACTTTAAGAATTAAATTCTTAATCTACATCCCGCCGCAACGCGCGGGTTAGCGTTAACTCGTTTTACCCCCCTAAGTAAATTGCAATTTTACCCCCTGTGGTTAGGGGGCATTGGCAGGTCTACCCCCCTAAGGAAGTAATTGCAGTTTTACCCCCCACTGTTTGGGGTTATGTCGCATGTTTACCCCCTGACCATTTCAACGTTAGATGTTAGCGATTTCTGTTAATGGTCAAGGGGCAATTAGGTAATTTGGCTTTCCTGTTGACCTGCAACCTCATTTAATCAACAATTCACCACATTGAAACCCTGAAGTTAACCTAAGTCGAAATTGAAGACCTCCGCACAGGCGAAACCAGGCATTCTTCAACAGATACAACAGATTTGAAGTCTGTTACGAGCATGGATGTTCGAATGTGGAAGATACGAGCTGAAGATCAGTATTTCGAACCGGGTGAAATGTACCGTAAGTGACATGCAAGTTCAAAGGGTCTGAATTTGGTAAGATGTTAACTTTTTTCGGTATTAATTTGTTGTTGATGTGTGTTTACAGGAGAAACCCAATCTCAATTTACCATTAAATTTCACCATGGAGGTAATTTTGTAGAAAACCCAAATAGGAAATACTTTGGTGGGAAGATGAGCTACATTGATCATGTAGATTTTAGAGTGTTGAATACTGATGTTTTAGAGGAGATTGTTAAGAAATTAGGATACAATGATGGTTTGTTTTTCTGCATTCATTACAAGGAACCGTATTGTTCGTTGGATTTTGGTCTTAGGACATTAAAATGTGATGTTGACTTAGAGCCTATCTTCGATCATGTGCGTCAAGGAGTCCAACAACACTCATCCCACCTAAGCATCATACACAAGTTGGAAGGCCAAAGAAGAAAAGAAAGAAGGCATATGGTGAAAAAGAACTTGAGAAAGAGTTCGACAAAGGAGGTAAAATGACCAGAAAGGGTAGTAGCATCAGGTGTGGTAAATGTGGGAATATGGGTCATAATGTCAGGAGCTGCAAAGGACAAGGGGCTGAACAATCCATTGCTTCACAGGAATCACACACTGCCACTCAAGGTGCACCAGTTTACAATCTTGATGAGTGATGGATGGTTTGTAAGTTTAGACAATGTTTGTTAGGTTTGTCAACTTTGTTCAAGACAATGTTTGGTTGGTTTGTAACTTTATGTTTGGTTTGGTCAAGACAATGCTAGGTTTGTCAACTATGTTCAAGACAATGTTTCGTTTGGTTTGTACCTTTATGTTTGGTTTGGTCAATACAATGTTATGTTTATATTAAAATGACCATTTTGGTCAATTGCAGCAGGTTCGAGTTGTTTATAAGGTCAAAATGACCATATCATCCATTTGCAGCACTTAGGACTTAATTATAAGGTCAAAATAACCATATGATACATTTGCAGCAGGTTTGACTTGTTTATAAGGTCAAAATGACCATATGATCCATTTTCAGCAGGTTTGACTAGTTTATATGGTCAAAATGACCATATGATCCATTTGCAGCAAGTTTTGAGTTCTTTATAACTGGCATGGTACATTTGCAGCAGGTTTTGACCATATTGGTACAATTAAGAGGCGGAAAGTGATTCGATTACATTACATTGCAACATTTAGTACAAATAAGATGTCCAACATACAAACTTAAAACCAAACAAAATCTAGCCTATTTCCAGTGACAATCATCCAAACAAGACCAATCCGAATCAGAACCATGCTCCCCTTCATATGGGTCAAAGTACCAATCATCATCTTCATCCCAATATGTGTAATCCCATGCATGTTCAAGCACTTCAGGGTCATAATCCTTTGTCGGATCTCCGAATAACTTTTCATAATCTGTTTCTTGCTCCATGTAACATCTGAGTATCTCAGACTCTTGATCCTCAAAGTAGACATAACTGTCTGGTTGTTCGGCTGCAACGACGTCTTCATCCTTACCAACCTCTTTGTCTTCATCCTTACCAACATCTGTGTCTTCATCCTTACCAACATCTTTCTCATTCTCAACATCCTTACCTACAGAATTACAAGAAGGCTACCAACACAAACATATAATAAGAACTTGAAAAAGACCATTGCATCAAAAAGTATAGAACTCAAAAGTATAATTACAAGCAGTCAAGATACACAACCAAATCCAATTTGTCAACATTATACTACTTAACCAAAAACAGTAGAACAATCAACACCCAAGTAATCACAAAGTACATCTTCAGTTTCAACACATCTCCATTCTTGTACCGACCCAACTGTTCTTTGCAGTTAGCCAAGTCAATGATTAAACCAGGCATTACCTCTCCACAAACCGGACATCCCTGTTCTTCACCTTTGTCAGCCCATCTTAGGAATCCACATCCTCCAACCTATTATCGGACAGCATAAGCAACACTATCCAACAAAGTTAAGATTCAATAAGCATAAAACAGAAGAAACTTACACATCGAATATACCAACGACCAGGATTAGCTGTTGATGCTGATTGTTTCACCACTGTTTTCGCACCACATGGACATATGATGTCTGAATGTTGACTCTTGCCCTTGAATCGAAGCACAGACGACGAAGATGAAGGCATTTTCAAGGCAGTGATTAGAGGGTAGAGAATTGAGGGATTGAGGGCTTGAGGTCGATTGAAGAGCAATTGAAGAACAAGATCAATTAGGGCTTATTAATGGAGAAGATGAAGGGTAGTTTGGACTTTTCAACCTAATTAACGGTAACATCTAACGTTGAAATGGTCAGGGGGTAAACATGCGACATAACCCCAAACAGTGGGGGGTAAAACTGCAATTACTTCCTTAGGGGGGGAGACCTGCCAATGCCCCCTAACCTCAGGGGGTAAAATTGCAGTTTACTCTTTTAATTATTAACTTTCGGACTATGTTGGTCTATTAAAGCAACAGCAGTCCAGTTATATCACAACTTCAGTGGTGGCCGAGTGGTTCGTGTTGTGTTCGTTGCGTTATTCGAGTGTAGGTCCCGGGTTCGAATTCCGGCCTTCCCGGTTTTATTCTTTTTATTTCATTTATAATTTCAGTAATTTGCATAATAGGTCCCCTAATTTCAGTTTCCAAAATTTACAAAACAACCCCATACTTTTATAATTCAATTAGTTTAGTGATTTAACTTGTTTTATTAACATTAAACTAACTTAGTTAATTATAGTATTCATAATATAGTTTCAATTATGTACAAGTCAACCCCTCCCCAACTTATACTTTAGGAAAATGACACTTTAGTCCCTGTAGTTATAAGTTTTAGAAATTTGCAAAACAAACCCTTATACTTTTTATTCCCAAATTAATATATTTATTTATTTTCGTAGGATCCAATTTTTGCAAGATCCGGTTCGGATTTCGGAGATCCGTTTTGGCGGTTGTTATAAGCAGTATGGTTCTTCTCGTGTACCTTCAACTGTCGGGAAGCATACGTAATAACCTTGTCATCATTACCCTCTGGAAGAGTCAAAATGAGTGTCACACAAAACTTTTGTTTTAACATCTGAAATGTTGTCTCTTGTTCTTTGCCCTACTCATATTTTCGGTCTTTCTAAGTCAACAAGGTTAGCGATTGTGTAATACACGAAAAATTCTCAATGAAACGACGATAGTATCCGGCCAATCCCAAGAATTGACGGATATCTTTCGGTGACTTAGGCGCCTGCCAATTCTTAATGGCTTCAATCTTGCTAGGGTTACATGAATTCCTTGTTGATCCACAACATGCCCCAAGAATTTCACTGCTTGTAACCAAAATTCACATTTCGATAGCTTTGCATGCAACTTCTCCTGCCTCAATATTCCAGGAGTAAGTGGTGCTCATGTTCTTCTTTACTGTTTGAATATATTAAGATATCGTCCATAAATACTATGAAAAAATTATCAGGATACGGCTTACAAACTCGGTTCATGAGATCCATAAACACCGCGGGTGCATTGGTCAGCCGAAAGGGCATAACCAGGAACTCATAGTAGTTGTACCGAGTTCAGAAATCTGTTTTAGGAATGTCTTCTTCTTGGACTTTCACTTGATGATAGCCTTATCTAAGGTTGATTTTGGAAAAATAACACACTCCTTGTAACTGATCGAACATGTCATCTATTCGAGGTAGGGGATATCTATTTTTAATCGCGAGTTTGTTCAGCTCTCAGTAATCGATACACATCCAGAAGCTCCCAACATTCTTCTTTACAAACAACGCTAGCACTTCCAGGGGGAATAACTCGGATGTTTAAAGGCTCTATCTAGCACTTCCTGCAACTAAGCGGATAATTCTTGCATTTTGGAAGACGTTAGATGATAAGGTGCCTTAGTAATTGGAGATTCTCCCGTTATTAAGTTGATACGGAATTCGACTTGTCGACTGGGTGGTAATCCGGGTAATTCATCAGGAAAAATATCAGGGTATTCGTGCACCACTTGAATTTATTCAATACGTCTTTCTTCCGGCTCTGCTAGCGCCACATTTACCATATACACTGCACATCCCTAACGTAGGCATTTTAATACCTTAAGGTGAGATATAAGGGGTAGCATGGTACGAGACTTCTCTCCATTACCGGTTGTTCACTAATATTTGTCAAGTCCTTGAAGTTTCCACAAATAGTAATGTAAATCTATGGTTTTTATTGTAATTTTCTACTAAATTTAGCTTTCACAATGTACGCGTAAATAACGTTTCAATTAAAGCTCAAACTCAACATGATTCGGTGACAATTGTCACATGGCCGTTAGAAAATATTAGGTCGGTGAAGAAAGAGAATATATTAAATTGTTGTTCTAATCATAGAAGGCAACAGAACAACCCAGGGTTATGAGCTGTTGTACGGCAACGGCGGTGAGGTTGTTTGGGCCAGCTGGTGTCACGGGTAGTACCGTTTGTGAAGGGGGTGGTGACCTGTTGTGATTAGATCAGTAGCAGTTCAATTGTTCTGAAGTTTATCGCATTAGTGATGCTCAATCCGTACAATCAGTCAAATTCGGTCCTTCCCGCCAAGGATAGAATTGGAGTAACTGGGGTATGTTGTTTTTCTGGCAGATGATATCTGATCAAATTTGTGGCTATGCGGACAGGAAAAGATTCCTCAATGCAGAAGACTTTGAATCAAATCTTTCCTAGTATGTAAAAAAGAAAAACGATAGAAGCAGCAGGGTAGCATGGTTGTTTTTTTTATTAGTGATCAAGAACGGTGTAGTTCTAGGACCCGATAATAGGGATATCAAGCTTGGTCAAAACGATTGAAGTTGCCGATAACAATGCAGATGTGAATCAGGTCTTTATCAGAATTAAAGGGGTGAATGAAGGGATAATTTTGATTTGGAGGATTATCTAGAATTGTTATTTGGATTTAAGATAATTCAAGTATGTTCTAGATAAAGATGGTTTTGTTTATTTGTTTAGATAGTTTGAATTGTCAGTTTAATAGATAGGTTTATCTAGTTGGTTATATTATTACTAGGTTATCACCCGAGACTGCTTCCAGGTCTCCAGAAAATTATTTATTTTACAATTTTAAGATTAATATCTTAGTTAAAATCATACAATAACTAATACACAACACATGTGTTATTTATAATAGAGTTATTTAGTTTTGGTATAATTAAACATGGGTTGAAAACATGTAGTAGTACAAGGTTAAAATAGTACATAGTACTATGATTGGAGCGATTAGTTTTTAAAAGTTACTCTGTCTTAAAAAATGATTGTTTGAAAAAAATGAATAATAAGTTACACTATTAAAAAAAAGTGTTGAAATTATTAAAAGGATTAGAAATCAATATGATACTAATAATCAGTTATTAAACGAATGAAAAGATGAAACTCATTAAAACAAATTTTGATTGGAACTACGTGTTTTGGAATAGCAAAATGTAAAGTTTTTAAAAGTTACTCTGTCTTGAAAAATGATTGTTTGAAAAAAATGAATAATAAGTTACACTATTAAAAAAAAGTGTTGAAATTATTAAAAGGATTAGAAATCAATATGATACTAATAATAAGTTATTAAGCGAATGAAAAGATGAAACTCATTAAAACAAATTTTGATTGGAACTACGTGTTTTGGAATAGCAAAATGTAAACAATAAAAAAGACAATTAACAATGTTCAAAATAGTTGAACAAAAAAATAACACCATACTGAAGATATAATAATGTAATGGAAACATTAAATTGCTAAAAGCGATTTTAATAATAAATATCAAAGTTGTTGATCTATTGCAGTAAAAAGCTTTCCTTATCCTCCTTGACCTTTTGAAAACATCCATTTTGCCTCATGGAACTCTCCAAGATTTGATCAAATCAACCTAACCGATAATAAATATAGTTATGAAAAATAAAACAACATTATACCTATAAGAAACAACAAATAATAAATGTAGATATAAAAAAAATAAAACAAATGGCGTATACTATAAATCAATGAAAAACCTTGTAGTTTCAAAAGCTCTTTCTTTTGTAGATGTCTTCAATTCCCATTCACCTCCACGGCTCCACCAATCATCTTAATAATTATTTTGGAATTGTCGTGTAAACCAGCGAAATTTGTGATGTGTTTAGGGAGCCGCTACAAAACTAAGAAGATAATGTTAGTTATATTGGAATGTAAATTGTCAAAAACTTATTAAAATTGTCAAAAATATTAAACCGATAGAGTCATTTACCAATGTATCGATTATAGTAGATTCATAATAGGGCAAAGTGAATATGTGGCTGTTTCGCATCTAACCTTACATGTAAAACCATCCAAAACTACGTAGTTTTGCTAAAAATCCTTCCAAACTTCATCTCGCTCCAGGTTACATCAAAATTGGTTCCCGCTCTCATTCTCATGCTCTGCCCAATCGATCTTCATCAGGTTCGTCCTAAAATTCCTTCTTCTTCCCCTAACTCGATCAGATCTGGTGCAATTCGTCCTAAATTCCTTCTTCTCCTAACTCGATCAGATCTGTGCAGGTAAACCCTAACTCTTAAAGGTGGAGATCTCTCCGCTATCATCATTGATGCAGTTCAGTATCTATGATGGAATCAAACAGGTATAGATATGTATTAGTCATACGAAGCTGTTGTATATGAAGTTCTTTGTTTGTCTTTTATCCAATTTATGATTAAGTATCCTTCTGTGGTTTGTGAATTTTAGTAATCGCTTGATTTGGTTTAAGTTTGGCTAGTGACGCACACCAGGTGTTCGATCTTTTTTCAAGAGCATAAAATAAATGGGATAACTACTTGTCTTCCGTTAGACTGATTATTAGACTTCAGAATGGTAATTTATCCAATTTATGATTAAGTATCCTTCTGTGGTTTGTGATATCGGCAAATCACTCTTTCGCTTAATAACTTTCAACCGTTAAATCAGTTATTCTGATCTGTATGTATGTATGGTGTTTTAATATATGTTCTTCAAAAGGTGAAGTAGAGAACTAATAATTTTACTCTTATAGTGAATTAACAATTTTACTCTTATAGGAACTTGATCGCTAATATCATATACGCGTGTCCGATTGAATTCAATTGATGTTTTAGCGTACATCTGCCGTTCGTTAAATCATGAAAAGTATCAATATTGTTTCTTAAAGTCACTCAAACTTTCTTCAACTTTTAAAAATTGTTATAAAAACTGGTTCAGCAATATAGGGCTTGATGTGTGGTAAAATATACATATTTGCCCCGTGTAAAATATATAATTATTGTATAGTTTTATTTATTTTTTAGTGTTTTATTATATTATTTTGTGTTGGACTAGGTCTTGGTGCAAATGAAGCAAAAACGAGTGATATGGAAATGACCAGCCAGTTGAGCAGAGTGTGGCGCCAGTGACTAGATTTAAATTGCCGCTATTTTTCTCGAGTGGGCAAGCCCGCTATCTCTATGTTATCTTAAGGTAGCCAACATATATATTACTATATTATTATTAGTAAAAAAAAGCATCTAATGGACATACACGTGCATCAAGTTAGAAGAATTGTGCATGTCGGAAGAATTCTAAGTGGGCCGCCCAAAACAAAGAATAAACTTGATCCAAAAATCAACTGCCATCCATGCAGGTTAGCGACAGAAGGCAGAGGAGGTGAACCCCTATTATATTCGAAACACATCATTGGGTTTTGTTTTCCATTTATTTTTCGAACACAACATATTTGGGCCGCAAGCCCATATACATCGAAGTGGGACAACAACATTTGAGGGCATCAACAACAAATAAAAAAAAGATTAATTAGCAGAGTTTGACGGCAGTTTTGGTGGAGTTCGATCAAGAAGTAGAAAAGAAAAAAGAATTGGTTTAAAGGTTCAAGCTGCGATCAAGATTCTCGTCCGGGTTTGCAATTTATTATTTTTTGGTTTTGTTAGACTTTGTGTTTTACAAACTATTAAACATGATTTGCTTATCGTTTGAGACTCGTTTCTTTTTAATGGTTATGATACTTGGCTAAATTCTTTATACTACCTAGGTTTAGATGAACTTGATGATTGTAATGCGATTTTGACATGATTATGGTTATTTGATGTGATTTACATAACTTTGCCTTGTGATTGATCTTGATATTGCATGTTGGTGTGTTTTGATTGATTATTGGTTGATGAATTCAGCGGTTTAGGCACATAGAAATATCCCCTAGACTTAGAGTTTAATTTGAATCGTTGATCTTAGGGTTTTCGGTTTGAATATTGAGTTGAGAAATTGACCAATTCGATTAATAATTAAAATCAATATACTAAAACTTGCATCCTCATCTTGTGACTCGAAAGACGATTAAGGTGAGCTAGGTTATTAGCTAATCATTGGTGAGTAGATTGGGTGACCGATAGCTCGGACTCGTTTATTACATCGTGGTTAAGGTTTCCTAGGATGTAGGATCGTGTGCAGACCCGAAACGAGTCGATCAGAGGCGTTCTAAACAATATGAAAGGCGGAAACATACATATTGTGTGTGATTCAGCAAGATATATACTTATAACTGTCTTTTGATTGATATCTGAGCAATTACAGATCTGTAGACACTTCGACAGAGCTTCGCCGTCGGAAACAACCTTCTCTAATTCAGTTTCAAATGAAATCAGGACTCTACTATATATAGACATCTAATTCCGTTTGAAACATGCTTCAAACGGAATTATTTACAACCGGAATTACACATTCAAACGGGATTACAACACTCAAACGGAATTACATTATAATTCCGTGCGGAATTACATGAGACCTCTTCAAACGGAATTACTATCTTCAAGCGGAATTAGCTTATTGTCATTTTCTCGATCTTCGTGCCCTGAACAATGCAAGACTCGATACAAGACAAAGTCAACAGACGCATGCACCAACAGACTCCCCCTCGAATGTTGACGAGTCTTAAGTGTCGAGTCTTCAACATCTTCAGTCTTTATCAGTCTGATCGCTCTCTGAAGTATTTGGACACGGTAAAACTTTCTTCAATCTTCTGTTTACTCTTTCCTCAGCATCAACAGACTCCCCCTCTCAACATGCTTTTACAGGATCAGGATCATGATCTGGCTCTATTCTCAGTTTTAGAATCCAGGCTATCCTGTACATCCTCTACCTTACAATAAATTTCACAAATTTAACATTTGACAACTTTATAATTACAGACTCCCCCTCAAATTTAACCAGAAAATTTTTTCAATGATAATTTCTGATGAACCACTTGTAAGAAAAACATTTTTTCTATTAAAACCTTTCTTGTATCAAACATACTCCCCCTCACACATTGTCATCATGTTTAGCACTTGGATTTTTGAAAATAGAATGAAATACAGTAAAGAAATATTTACAGACAATATTTTTGTGAGTTTGTGTAAGAGGATCATATCAGTTTATGAGACAAATCACCAACACCGTTAAGCTTTAAACATTTTCAGTTCTAAACGATTCACTTAGATTGTCAGTATACTGATCCACTTAAATTCTCACACAAAGTTCAACTGTTTCGAGATACGAGATTAATGTCTTAAGAGACTTAAACTTATTCGCGTGTCCCACCTCAGAATATACTCCCGTATCCATATCCCAATATTCAGTCTTACAGGTGAGTATACCACAGATGATATATGTAAAGGGTTAAATTGCGAGGGCCGTGAGAGCTCAGGTCAGAACTTCCGTTCAGCAGAGAGATGACGGCTTCGACTTTTGGTGTGTCCCCTTTAGAGGATCTTTTGTTTCAACAGCACATGATTAGCATTTTTCAATGTTTCATCATTTTTTGTACTGAGGGTGGCGCTATATTTCAAGCAAGCAGAAAGTATTCTCCGGGGACTAGGCCATTGCTTCCGCAAAATCAGAAGTCCCGGGATAATACCCCAGATATCACTGAGTATAAAGACCTAGTATCTCAGAAAGAGGGACCTTTCAAACAAGATTTCGGGGGTTACCCATATATCCGAGAGATGTTCCCCACGATATAAGCAAGTTTGAAATTTAGGTTTATATCTCGTCACAATCTACTAAATGTGCAAAAACCTACTAGCACATCACCAGTGAGACCGTTTATCACATTTTTGACCTTCCATTTCTTTAGCATGCCGTGAATGTCCACTGATGTACTATCATTTCCTCTTTTCTAACACCAAAACTCATTTTTGTTTTTATCATGTTTTTGGCTTTTTCAAATTTTCTAATGTTTTTGGATTTTCTGAAAATTCTTACTCCCCCTAAAATTCAAACACATTAAAGGAAATTTGAAAACAAACTGTACAAGTAAAATGACAACTGATATCAAATCACTTCAATTCGCCATCCACTTGGCATAAACAATCAGAACTCCCCCTTACAACAAACTATTTTTCTCATTATGATTTCAAAACACTTAAGTTTGTTTTAACCAAAATGATTTTTCCAGAAAATAAGTTTTGTTTTAACCACTTGTAGGTTAGGGGTTCATCACATTGTTCTTTCAACCTCTTGAAAAATATTACAGTTTAAAGATCAACCATCAAACACCACTTGTAGAAAATCAAGTACAACTTAATATCCCTGATTTACCACTTGTAAGTAACCAATCAATAACCACTTGTAAGTCGAAATCACTTTCGTGAATTTCTCAAGAAAGATGCCGATACCTGCTTCACACTTACCAACCTGGAAGCTCCGGCAAGTCATACCTGTTCAAAAACAATTTTTCAAAAATGATGCCGATTCATGCTCCGCGATTACCTACTTGGGAGCTCCGGCAAGTCAAACTTCTTACTTATGAAAAACTGACATCCAAGCTTCACCAAACTTGGATGTTTTCTCCTCATCTGCACTCGGGTAGTAAGATGCTTTCTTTGTTTCATAAAAGTCCTTTACCCCTTTAGCTTTTCCCTCGACCATTTTTCCAAAAATCTTTTTAACATTTCCATTAAAAACTTTTTCAACATCGAATTCCTTCTTCTCAGAATAGAATTTATTTGAAATTTCCACTTTACCAACCTTTTGTTTAAAATTTTCCGCCCGCAATGGTGGAAAATGGACATCATCCATTGGCGGTACTGATGTTTCCAGTTTTATCTCAACTTGTGGCTCCTCTGATTTTGTGAAATCTTGACCAACTTCTTGACATTTGTAACAGGTTCTTGTCTCCTTTCTTTGATAAGCATCATTCTTCACTTTTTCTTGCTTCTTGGCAAGGAATTCTTTGTTTGATTGCTTCCAGAATGAGCTTTTTGATTCTTCTTCACAGCTTGTCCCTGAAACAAATTTTGTATTTGTTTTAGAAGTTTTTTCATGTTTATAATTTTCTGGTGGAATAAATCCAAGACCTTTCTTTTTGAAATTACCGTTATGGTTAGATTTCTTTTGAAAACCAGAACCAGAACTGTAACCTTTTTTCTTGTTTAAACGTTGTTGAACTCTTGAGGTGTATTTTGTAGGTTTTTCATTAAGATTTACATCTTTTATTTCAGAAATATTAATTTCTGTTAGTTTGAAAACCTTTTTGATCATTTCTGGTTTAACACCTCTTATTGGAAATTCTTTATCAAAATATAATTTGTCAGAATCATTCAAAGTGTATGCCACTTTAAATGTTTCGTCATTCAAATTGGATTTTGACAACTAAAATTCTTTACTATAAACCCTTTTTCCCGACGACTTTGAACTTCTGACATACGAACTCGAACTCCCAGACTCGTACATTGACTCGGACTCTTCATCCTTATCCAACACTTGATCGACCATCCTTTTTATTAACTCAGACTCATGATCTATGTCGGATGCAGTGAATATGATGTCAATATTGTCTGGTAATACTTCGGTTATCTCGGACTCTAACTTTATATTGACTGCCTTTTTTACTTGTTCCTCATTTGGTTTTCTAGGCGAATACCCTTCCCAAATTGGAGGCGGACACTTATTATAAACACTCTGTTTCTTACCAGTATCCTTCTTCTTTGACTTCTTGTCTTCAAACACTTCAAAACCTGCAACAGTTGGATAAATTCTGTCAATTAAATAATCAGAACTTGAATAACTTTTCAGTAATCGTCTGATTCTTTCATTTTCAACTTTTTCACTTTCCAAATCTTGCTTCAACTTCGCACATTCTTCGATGTAAAAATTTATCTCTTTCTGCTTAGACATCATTGTTGCCTTCATCATTGTCAAAGCATCTTCTCTTTCAGAGTTTGTCTTTTGTAAACTATTCACAGTTTTGTTCAATACATCGTACGACTCTTTCACATTCTTGACATCAAACATCAACTTTTCTTTCAAACAAACTTATATACTCACCGCAATAAATAGCATCGGTAACCGCCACAGCACCTTTTCCGGATATCACAGTTATCCAAGCGACAGAGCGAGTGAAAATCAACGCAAACGCGAGTACACGCGCGCGTGCAAAACAGGGACAGTAAGGGACGACTGACAGTGACAGCCTGTCACTCAGTCTTTACTGTACCAAGTCCCATCCAAAGTCAAAGATTTTCAAAAATCTTTATATAAAAAAAATGAATGAATCTTCTTCCAGAAGTTTCCCTACTTTCGCGCCAAAAACATCTTTCCTCTCATAAGTCCAGTGTTCCACTTACTTGCATAAGAGCAACACTAGACTGGGGGGACTTGAAGGGGTAGGTCCCAAAAACCTTGTAATAAGTACTTGGGACCATATCACAACCTCGTCTTTCAAGCCCCTTTTTATCTTGCGCGGCCGCGCACTGGTTATATAAAAGAAAGGCTTAAGGCAGTCAACGGTCAACACTTGCGCTCCCGAAGGAAATCATAAATCCTTGCGCTGTCTTCATAAACAAAGGATGAAAATCCTAAAGTAAACACTTCCGCCTAGTATCCAGACTTGGATATTATTTATGCAGATGACTCCACACGGTAAAGGGTCACACCAGATTACAGCAGTAATCTTCTAGAAGAGTTCAATCGTGCACCACTAAGACGGTTATAACCGTCTGGACACGTGTCAGCTCGACGTCCCTGAAAATCACAACGATAACATGTAATTGGAGAGTAATCTCCACTTGATCACTTTCCACGTGGCATATCCCCAGCCATAGATTTACACAGCAATCCGTGTGCATTCACGTCGGATCGAGAAGCTTAAACGGAAGGAAATGTAACCGCTCACAGGGTTAGCATCTTCCGTCAACTTTTCACTAACGGGTTTTCCCGCCCAAAACTCTCGGTTATAAATATGAGAAACGACTCAGGTATGAATTCAAGTTACACACACTTCTACAATACTTCTTCTTCTTCATAACCCATACTTATTCTCACACCGGAGTCGGGTCAAGGAGAGAACCCCTTTCTCCCCTTGGCGAGGCTAACGGTGCTTCTTTTTTGCAGAGTTCACCGGAGAAGGAGATCAATTGTAATCGAATCAAACGAGAGAGAACAACCCTTTATGCAGATCCAAACCCCCTAGATAATCCGATCCCGGTCGTTTATCTAGTGTTTCTTCATTGGCGCCCACCATTTTTTCTCTGTTTCACCCGTTTCTCTCTTGTTTTTCGATTCATTTCGTCGATTCCATTTGCTCATGGAAGAGACATCAGCTCACAGGCAAACTGGCCCTCGGCCGAATCATGGTAATAACGTCCAACCTGAAGGAATTCCGGAAGAAGTCTCTGATGATAATGAGGTTCAATCCAATCGAGCAAACGAACCTGTCACTCCAGGAGTGTTACCAGCAAACCCTGTTCACTCAATTCTGCCACCAGGAGAAACTCCAATTTCCTGGAACGTTAGGTCTCAAGGGGCACTAAATGCAGGATACACACAGTTGTGTGCACAAACTGCTCCCTTGACTCAATCACGGAGACCAGGATCTCGTGCTCATGCTTCCCAACGGGAGGATACATCTTACGAAAATACAGAGGTTTATGCCAGATCCACATCAAAACATGAGTACACTCAGTCAGGAAGTCACCAAAGAGAGTATCATGATGAACCATACCCTCACCGAAGGTAATCGGTTCATACTAGGTTGGGTCCTCAACGAAACACTCACACCGATGAATCCGATCCAACCTATCATGTGAGTGAAAATACCAGTGTGTTTAGCCGCTTACAGCCCAATTACAACAAATGCAAACCTCGTGCGGTTTACATCCCTGAGGCCGAGCATAATTACGATTTGATTTATCGCCCTGCGAATGCAGCGGAAAATTCGAAATTCATCATGGAGATAGCTCTCCCGCCACTGGAGAAAGCAAAATTACCATCTAATGTGGGAAAGTTCAACGGGTTGACAGACCCGGATGATCACTTAAGAGTGTTTACCAGCGCAGGTTTGGTTGGGGGCTGGACCCTCCCATTATGGTGCCATCTGTTCGTACAGACCCTAACCGGCGCGGCGAGAATCTGGTTCGATAATTTACCCGTCGGGAACATTACATCATGGAAAGATCTGGGCAAGAAGTTCCTGACTCATTTCAGTCAACAACGACGCTTTATCCGAGACACATCAGATGTCATGAACATTTGACGTCATGACGACGAAAGTCTAGAGGACTTTATCACCCGATACAATAAAGAAGTGTTGGAAATTGGGGGGGTTCACGAGCAATTGATCCGCGCACAGTTCAAATACGCGGTCAGATGTGATGATATGATCAAGGTCCTGTCTGGGACAGAAGGCCTCCCAAAAAGTTGGGAGAAAGTAATGGCAGCCGCAAAGGTTTATGCACAAACAGAGAAGAACCTTACCACCAACAGGCCGCCGCCACCACATAACAGACCCGCGGACTTAGGCTCCACTGGCGGAAGAAAGTTTAAGAAATCATGGCGTG
This sequence comes from Helianthus tuberosus, assembly GCA_030545235.1. NCBI lineage: Eukaryota > Viridiplantae > Streptophyta > Magnoliopsida > Asterales > Asteraceae > Helianthus > Helianthus tuberosus. The sequence continues at coordinate 53,048,243 of CM060403.1, read as the reverse complement.
ATTCTGGCTCGACAAATCATTCGTCTGAAGATGCTCGAACAACGATCAACAAACTTACTGCGCAAAGGGAGACCAAACAGGAGAATAGGGAGAGACAGTGGACTCCCTTAACTAAGACCCCGGCGGAACTTTTGAGTACTGAAGACTATCAATTCAAACCTCCGATCCCCATGAAAAATAAACGTGGACAAGACCCTGCCCAATACTGCGAGTATCACAAGGACAGCGGGCATACCACTAACAACTGCATTTCTTTACGCACAGAAATAGAGAAAGCCCTCAAAAGCGGCGAGCTCACACATTTGCTCCAAAATGTGCGCAAAGAAATAAAGCAGATAACTCGGGTGAGGAGGGCCCAAGCAAAAGGGCGAAAATTTAAGAGACAACTCTACGAATTTCCCGCGGAAAAACATGATCTATCAAAGCGGAAAAGTTAGAGAGTAAGTTAAGTTTCATATAATTATTTTAGCAAACTTTGTAATAGCCTCTGTGCTCTATCCCTAAATAAAATAGCAAAGTTTCTATTATTCTTGTGTTTTTCTTACAAAGTGCATGCAATTTCTTTTAGTAAGCGCAAAAACATTATGGTAATTACAAAACAAAGCCTCATGAATGGTCAGTGATTACGTCACAAGCGACCACAAGTTCACACATGAGCTTTATACCAACTTCATTTGCCTTACTCAATAAAAGTAATCGTACTCATGCAAAATATTGTAAAATGAAAAACATAGCATACTATTCTCGGCGTACAAATACACCTAAAAAACTATCAAACACGACAGTGTTTTAGTTACTTGCGCATCAGCGCACCAACAAAGACAGGGATATACATCCCAAATATTACAAGAAAATTGTTCAATACATTTTTCAACCTACGCTAAATCTTCACCCTCATCCGGAAAGATTTCCCTTAGTTGCGCTATGTGATCGTCAGATTGCAGCGCAACATTTATCAGATCCATAACTGGAAGTTGCAAGTTGTTAAGCCTTTAAAGCAACAAGCGCAGCATTAGTATCCACGCCATGAGTAGCAGATTTGCTGATATCCCAATCAACCTTCAAAGCACTATTTACATGATGCGAACACTCAGCATATCCTTGGGCATACCCATCTTTTTGCGTAGCAACAACTAATCGCGCAACAGTTTTATCCAACTCATCAGAGTTCAGCACCGACTCAGCAACCTGTGAAAGAAGGAAAGGGTAAATAACAAGAAAGCGCATGAACAGTTCCACAACAGAAAAGAACAAGCAACCTACACAAGCAATTCCACGATCTTTCAGCCACGCCATATCACTCTTTAAAGGTTCAAGCTCGCTTTCCGCTGTGGCTCGCGCCGTTTCGGAATTTTCCAATTTTTCTTCAGTTTTGGTTAAACGGCGAGAGGTTTCAGCCTTTTCAGAATGCACAAGCTCCAGATCCTTTTTAAATTGTTCCTGGTCAGAAAGCAAAGCAGTAAGTTCTTCCAACTCTTTATCTCTAAGAGCAAGAGTGGCGCAAGCTTGTACCTCTCGATGCTCACTACGCTCCCTATGAAAACGCGCTTCTTCTAGCGCAGCTTCTGCATCAGCTTTCTCCTTTTTCAACCTTTCTATCTCCGCATCCTGTCTCTTCAGTTTTTCAATCTCAGCCTTGAGATTATTAATGACATTTCGAAGATTTATCTTCTCAGCATTATCTTTTTCGCAAATTCTTTTCCAGTTTTTGCGTTCTTCGGAAAGGAGGGCAGCTTCAGCTTCCGCTTTCCTCTTCCAACCTGCAACAGACCACTCCTCGGTTTTACGATCAGCCTCAAACTTGGCTTGATCAGCTTCCAATTTAGCTTTTAGCTGAGCTAAACGCTTCTCATCACTAGCAAACTTCTTCTGGGATACCCTAAGAATTTCCCAATCTTTATGCATACTATACCACTCACGCACTATGCGATGAGTGGTAGAAGCATGAGAGGCAGTCTCTTCAAGATAAGCTTGATAAGTTTGTTCATAAGACCGGATTTCTTGAAACTTGATCTCCCCAGGCGGAAATATCCCCTGCAACCAATCTCGGCACACGCGCCAATCCGAAAAAGTGTCTCCTTTCTTCAAATTCCAAACAGGGGCATGAAGCTCAGAAGCATCTTTCTCCGAGTAAGTCCTGTAATAATAATCTCCCAGGGTTTCCTCTGGGCGGATTGGAGAATTTTTATCAACATCAGCAAATGAGCTTTGCTCCTCAACAGTAACCTTCTCAACATGCTCAGGCATAGCATCAGAAGGTTTAGGGGAAGAAGTTGAAGTTTTTCAGCAGTTTGTTCTTTCCCCATGTCTTGAGCAACAGTTTCAGGGGTTCGTGGATTACCAGCACCATCCACAATCCCTGGATCAACAACCTTTTCAACTTCTGCAGCAACATCAACAGGCTTCTCAGCCTCAACAGTCTTCTCCACACCACCTTCAAGAACCTCCGCAGTCTTTAACTGATCAACAATAGAAGCACGCGGAGGGGAAGGTGGGAGTTCTTCATTAACCACAGGTTGCGACTCTATGGACGCAGGAGAAACAGGAACCTCTGGAATAAAAACCACAAAGTCTGTAAAGATTCGATGCGCATAAGGAAAAGAAGTAAAGACAACACTTACCAGGAACAGATTCCGAAATGAAAGCATCTAGATTGCCTTTTCTGGTAATTTTCTTCCTCTGGATCTTCTTAGAGGGCTGACCCTCAGCATCAGTATCAGCTTGTTTCCTTTTACCGGCCTTCCTGTGCACCAAGTGTTCAGGACTAGATTCCAAATCAATGGGTTCATTTGGGTTGGACGGAGGGATATCATCAGTATCTCTCGGTTTAGGTTTTGGCCTCCTAACAGTAACTGCAGGCGTAAGACCCTCCAGAGAATCAGAAACCACCACATAATCACACCAGGAGTCAGAGGAACGGCGCATACCTTTCTTCTCTCCAATATTTTTTGTCTTCAAAGATTGAGCTTTATCAGCTTCATTCTTCTTCGGCGCAGAAGTAGAAGTCGCCGCGCGCCTCTTCTTCTCGGGGCCTAGGCCCAAGTTTGACAACTCACATACGAAAGCGTAAAAAACATTTTACTCAAAAGCGCAAAAGATGAACAGTAAACCAATATGCACATAACCTACCAGCACCAGCAGCAGGTTGAACAGACAGATCCGCATCTCTCGGAAGAACAAAATTCTTTACAATACGATGGTACCAAAGCTCCTCATCAGGCTTCTTCTTAATGGTACCCATCTTTCCACCTTCCCTCTTGAACGCAACAACATACAGCGAAACAACTACAAAGGAAGAAAGGAAAGTTCAAAAAAAAAAAAGAGAAAGAGAAAGGGAAAACCCCAAACTTACCATGACCATCCTCCGTATACACCGGCTTGTCATCACGATCCATCTTCCAATTCAAGCTCATACTGGCACCGACAAGGGCTTTCTCCGGTAAAGCTATGTTGGGAACATCTTTCAGATCTTGATACCAGTTCTCGTCAACAGGGGTCTGAATCGTTTCGACAGGAACATCTTCTTTTTCCCTTAAAACCATCCTCACCGGAATCACTCCGGCTTTGATAAAGAAAAATTTTTGCTTCCAGTCATGGAAGGACTTTGGAGGATGTTGCAAAATCTTCTTTGCAGATGCTCTCTGAACAAAGGAATAAAACCCTTGAATACAATGCATTTGGTAAAAAACCCTAAATCGAGGGATTGTCGGCTCGATATGCATCGATCGGCACACAAACTCGAAATGTCGAACCCTAACCATACCAATAGGGTGCAATTGGGAAATATGTAACTTGTAATACTTAAGGATTTCAAGGAAAAATCTGGTTACAGGCAAACAAAAGTTGCCTTCACAGAAAAAATCCCAAAAAAGGGTGATATACCCAGCCGGAGCATCCGCTGCTGTTTGCCCCTCTTCAGGGTACAGAACACCCCAGTTCTCTGGAAATTTAAGGTTCCGAACCAAACCATCAAAGGTCGCTCTAGGCCATTTTAACGGTGGAAGTTCAGCAGACATTTCTTCAGATAGGTCTTCTTGGGGTTCTCCGGTTGACATAAGAGGAAGAAATGATAAACTTTTTCTCAAACGGTTAATAAAGAAGGGAAGGAGAAAAGTTTTTCAACAAAGCAATGATTAAACAGAAAGAAGGCAACTCAAACAAACTTATATACTCACCACAATAAATAGCATCGGTAACCGCCACAGCACCTTTTCCGGATATCACAGTTATCCAAGCGACAGAGCGAGTGAAAATCAACGCAAACGCGAGTACACACGCGCGTGCAAAACAGGGACAGTAAGGGACGACTGACAGTGACAGCCTGTCACTCAGTCTTTACTGTACCAAGTCCCATCCAAAGTCAAAGATTTTCAAAAATCTTTATATAAAAAAAAATGAATGAATCTTCTTCCAGAAGTTTCCCTACTTTCGCACCAAAAACATCTTTCCTCTCATAAGTCCAGTGTTCCACTTACTTGCATAAGAGCAACACTAGATTGGGGGGACTTAAAGGGGTAATGTCACACCCCGACCACGTAGAACATACAAAACGTGGCGGAAATGTCAGGGAGTGTTGTAACAGAATTAATTGTTTCAAATCCATGGCAATTGAAGTTTCGTTTTATTGATTAAAAGTGTTACAATGTCTTAACAAACAAGGAAATACAACATAAATAACTAGTCTTGCATCTTTTATTGTCACTAAGGCCCATGTCCGCCTAAGTGTATCTTGATCAATCCTATGCTTCATTTCCTGAAACACATGTGAAAATAGGTACGTCAGCATAAAAATGCCGGCGAGTACATAGGTTTTGTGAAAATAAGATTCATGACTTCTGTTTAAGAAAATGTTTAGTCATGAACCTTGTAATTTGCTTTGTCTTTGTAAATCATTTGAAAAACAATAAGTTCAGATGATACGTATAAATAAGAGAATAATGCATGGTTAAATGAATAACCATGTAAAAATGAGTTTGTATAAGTTAAGTTGTTTGTAAATCAATGTCTTGTGAAAAATATGTTATTTGTATAAAATGTTCTAAGTCTCAAATTGAAATGATTCAAATAACGCTACAATATGTAATATCATACAAACACTTATATATAGGAAGTACCAGCGGCGTATCCACCATGCTTGTATCATATTACACACGCCTCGTTACTTAAATCACTTACCCAAACAAACCACCAATGTAAATTGTCCATGTATAAATGAATTTGTCAAATGTATTGAATAATATGTCAAAATGTTTATGTATCAAATGTAAACCTATGTAAAATGCATGATCAATGTAAATCATGTAATGTGTAACCAAAATGATATGTATGGCTAGTGAAAACGCATCAACTAAACCATAGGTGAAATGCACAAAAACAAAGTATTGAAGTAAAACTTGGTTTAAATCAAAGCTATGTTTTGTGTAAATGCATGATCAATGTAAATCATGTAGTGTGTAAATGCATGCTATACTGATACGAACATCTATGCGGTATTGTTATAATGCATACATCCAAGCCTTGAGACTGCGGCGATAAACCCTTAAACAACTTAAAGGTTTATCTAATTTATGTATATCGAATTCGGTCATTCCTTCCAATCCCCTTTCCCTGGGATTTCAGGAACGGGAGTTGTCAATTCCTATGGTACCACTACCTACTAACGAACGGCGTAGCTAATGTTAATGAATGTATTGTTCCATTGTAAACAACCCAAATGTCATAACAAAATGTAAGCATGTGATGAAAATGATGTACTAAGTATGCACGCAATGGACATACATAGCATAAAATGTAAATGTAAAATGATGTACTAAGTATGCACGCAATGGACATACATAGCATAAAATGTCAATGTAAAACGATGTACTATAATGTACTAACGAACATAGCAGGTATTGTCACACCCGCTCGTAGCGGAAACGCAAGGTGTGATCTGTATGGTTTTCATTGCATAAATATCGATGTACATGAACAAACTATATGAATAAAACATGCTCCAATGCCATTGTCATAATTGTTCAAAAGATCGCAACATAAGTTATGTATTGGTTACAAACCATCAAATGAAAATAAGTTGTCATCGTTTTATACATCAAAATGTAAGTCTTAAAATGTCAAGACTTTGACCACTATATCACCGCAAAGAGGCGGTATATAACAGGCAAACCCTTCAATAGTTGGCATGGAGTATTGATACTTGCTTTCCTTGACTGAAATGTCTGCCAGGTCCACTAATTTCCTGAAATACATGTTAAGTTTGAAAACATCAACAAAAGTTGAGCGAGTTCATGCAGTTTAGTTGTATAAGATGTATCTGTAAATCGTGAAATGTATTTGTATCAAAACCATGCGCTTTATCTGTATGAAATGTATTTGTATCAAAACCCGCATGTAAAATGTATTTGTATGTATGATGTAGTATGTAAAGCGTCAATGAAATCGTTGATCATTAATGTTTCGCGAGGACATTAATATGTGTGACGAAATAGGAAGCAAACCAACCCTGGACGATTTTTAATTGTATCGACACCATGTCGTAGGGCAACAAATGCACTCCTAGGCAAAATGGCCATGAGTGGGGCTCGTCAACACCCATTAGATCTAAACCTTTGTTCCTTGGTCCAAACTGGATTAATGGTGCTTTAGTTATGGCCCTAATTTCTCACATGATCTAGGTGTTTCATTACCTAACTTTAACATACTTTGAACATGTATCTTCCCCGATAGTTGTAAAGTTGTAAAACATTTAAATGAATAGGGGAAACATGAACTCACAGAATTGCATCCGTAAACTGTATGTAATTGTAACCTCACTTGCATTGTCCTTGAATTGTATCACGACCTACAAAGGTCCTAGAATTGTTAGACACTACGGTCTTTGTATTGACTCATGTACAGTTCTTTTGTCCTGAGTATGTGTAAGACTTGTATGTCTTTACTGTTTGTTAACTGTGTATTCGATGAATGAGTTGTTCAAATCGATGAATGAGTTGTTCAAATGTTCGTTAACTGTGTATTCGATGAATGAGTTGTTCAAATGTTCGTTAACTGTGTATTCGATGAATGAGTTGTTCAAATGTTCGTTAACTGTGTATTCGATGAATGAGTCGTATAGTCGGATCTAGTCCGCTGAACCTCGTGTCTTATATGTATCACTTGTATAGTTGTGTTTCCAATAATAGTATCATTGGGCCAAGCCCATGTTTTCAAGTTATTGGGCTTAAATAGTGTTGGGCCTTAAATAGTGTTGGGCCTCAAATAGTGTTGGGCCTCAATAGTGTTGGGCCTCAAATAGTGTTGGGCCTCAATAGTGTTGGGCCTCAAATAGTGTTGGGCCTCAATAGTGTTGGGCCTCAAATAGTATTGGGCTTCAATAGTGTTGGGCTTCAATAGTGTTGGGCTTCAATAGTGTTGGGCTTCAATAGTGTTGGGCTTCAATAGTGTTGGGCTTCAATAGTGTTGGGCTTCAATAGTGTTGGGCTTTGGCCCATATGTTTGGTGTTTTGGGCTTAGCCCATGAATTTATGTTAAGCCCATGATGAAGATAAGCCCATTAAGAAAACTAAGCCCATTTGTAGAAAAATAGCCCATTAAATAAATAACCCATTAAGTATAATAAGCCCATTAGTAAAAGTAAGCCTTTCATTTTTATAAAAATCTTTTTATAAAAATTTACTAAGTATACTTTTTGGTAAATAAAAACATACTAGTTTTTATAAGTTTATAAACATCCGAAATTTGTTATCGATAGCTTATTTATATTTCGTGTCGTAAAATCGTCTAAACATCGTAGTAACTCTTCATATTGGCAATTCACTTATGTAGTCGTCTGTCATTCATTTTGACCATAAATGGTGTCCGATTATTCGAATCGTCCGTAACTCGTTTTTAGGCGTAAATATGTGAAGTCGTGTAAGACTTTGATTATTATGTATCATGTGTTCATTATTACCATTGTAATAAAGTTCCTACCTTTGATATATATAACTAATACATCAAATACCACACATCACTTAAGTTGTTAAAATGATCAAATATATATTTTCTAAAAAAAATATATATTTATCTTGTCGTTTCTTTTATAAAAGCCTTTCTAAAAAAACTTTTTAATCTAATAAAGATTTAACCAAAAATGATAGTTTTTCTTAACATAATGTCTTTAAAAAAAATGGCCATATAACCTTTGTATTTATCATTTGGCCATGTTTTATAAACATATCATTTTCTTTATCAAAACACCACCAATTTACTCATCATCTTAACTAACATATGAGACTTTTATAAAATAAAACTTATCAAGATGATTTCCAAATCATGTAGGGTTTTAAACATGATTATTACATATGCTAACTAGTTCAAAAACCAAGTTTAATTCTAGTTCTAACAACTTTTATAAAAATCTCTAGTTGTATGTTACTTTTTATAATCTTGTAAAAGTCTTGTTTTTAAATAAAAACCTTTAATACTTTCACAAGAACAATAGTTATGATCATCCATTTAATCCTTTATGTTAAAAACCCTTTAACATAAACATGTATAATTTTTAGATCATAACTTAAAACATACTCTAACCATTTATTTATCTCATAATCATCATAATAAGCTTAAATAAACATATAACAAGTCTTAGATCACAATATAAACAAACATAATTATATCATGATTTTTATCTTTGCTTCTTTGTATTTTTCTCATGTTATTATGTATGATCTCTTGGTTATTATTAGTAATAATAACATCATAAACATAATATATGTCTAAAAAAAATAGTTATAGAAGCTTACTTCTAGCACAAGGCTAGGGATGATCTTAGAAGATTATTAAGACTTAGAAGATGATGATCTTGTTGGTAGAACACTTTTGTTATGGATGAAAACCCTTCCTTTCACTTCCACTAGCTTTAGATCACTTTATGTTACTTGGAAATCCATGTTGATCTTGAAGGAAATGATAAAAATAATTGGGTTTATGGTGTTCTTGGTGGATGATGAAGATGATGAGAGCTTTTGTGTGTTAAAAATAAGGTGTAAAAGTGAGTGGTAAAGTGTTAGTTTACTTAGTGATTAAGTGTTGTAAAAATTCACCAACATAGTCCACTTGAAACTAACCATACAATATCTAGATATTTAGCAAGTAATTAGGGAATGTGGGACCCACTAAAACAAACGTGAACATGAGGGGAAAAGGGTCTTGAATTTGTTTCATGGGTTAAGTGTTCATTTCATGGTAAAATGTTATAAATGTTTAAGTATTTAAAGAACTTTGACATTTTATATAAAAATATCTACAAGGTTTTAAGCCTTCATATTTTAAAGTAGTGTGACACTAAGTAAAACTAGTTCACCGAAATTTTTAGTGTGTAATTCGGGTGAAAAAGTCGGTTCAGGTCCTGTACCGGCTTAAATACTGACACCGTGTTTTATTTAGATAAAAACATAACAAAAATTATTTTTGTACTTGTTTTATTATCCAAATATTTAATCCAACTTTTTGGACAAAAACTTTTATTATTTTTGACACGGTTCCGGTACCGGCTTTGCTGACTGGCAGTTTTCTGAACTAACCCTGCAGCTTAATGCAATAAGATTCGATTGCGGATTTTGTGTCGTTTTTACTACCCATTATATTATTTATGTCAAATAATATTTATTTTTGGGTTTTTCAGATAATTACTGTTTCGTTCTACGGAATGCTGAATTTTTGCGGAAAAATAATGAAATGGTCACTTTTAGCACTTTTCGGACAGTTTTTAGTGCTACCGGACACTGGTAATGTATTAAACCAAACCCTTGTATTCCCACATAGGGTTTAATATATAATTGATGTTGGACTCTCATCCGAGTCCTTAAGATGTCATTTTTGATGTTTTCTGCGGATCCGTAGTTTTCGTCAACACTCTAGTTCACTAGGCACTACTCTAGTTGTTTCGATGAATTGTTTGCACTATTTCAAATGTACCCAATAAAAATGAATAATGTGCATCATAAATGAATATTCCTTGAGTGTTCTAAGATGTATATCATGTAATCATGTAGTTCGAATATTCAAAACACATACTTGTATAATGTAATTCATTGCTTTAAATGTACATAAATTACCAGAAAGTGGCAGTTGTCACATTCTCCCCCTGTTATTGAGAATTTCGTCCCGAAATTCAAGCTGAGTCATCCTATACAGGAGACTACTCGAACAGGTGAGAGTATTTGGCTTTGATTTAATGTTCACGTTCCCACGTATATTCGGGTCCGTGTCGAGAGTTCCAACGAATTTTTACTAATATGTTATGACTCCTTTGTATTTTCTGGACCTTCCGGTCCATGACCTTAACAGGTGCTTTGTGAATTGGAGTTTGTCATCAATATGAACCTCATCCTCCGGGATGAAAACTGTTTCTTGCGTTGGACTCTTTTCAAGATTCGACACATTAAACGTGTCGTGCACACTGCTAAGTTCATCTGGTAACTTCAACTTGTAGGCAACAGTGCCTATCTTTTCTAAGATTTCAAATGGTCCAATGTAACATGGGTTAAGCTTTCCACGTTTACCGAACCTCGCTACGCCTTTCCAAGGCGAGACTTTCAACAAGACTTTGTCTCCATCCTTGAAAGATAATGGTTTTTGTCTTTTATCTGCGTAGCTATTTTGTCGATCGCGAGCCGCCTCGATACGGTCTCGGGTCGGAAAAATTTTATCCGTAGTCTCTTGGACTAGTTTCGGACCAATTAATTAACTATCGCCTGTTTCCGCCCAACATAGCGGAGAGCGACACTTTCGACCATAAAGAGCTTCAAACGGTGCAGCTTGTATACTAGTATTGTAGCTGTTATTGTAGGAAAACTCAACTAAAGGTAGATGAGTATCCCAATTGCCGCCTAAATCCATAACACATGCACGAAACATATATTCGAGTGTTTGGATTGTCCGTTCGCTCTGGCCGTCAGTTTATGGATGAAAGGCCGTACTTAGATTCAATTGAGATCCAAAGGCCTTTTGAAATGATTTCCAAATTCTTGAAACAAAACGACCGCCTTGGTCCGAAATGATTGAAATAGGCACTCCATGACGAGCCACTATTTCTTTGAGATAGAGTTCCGCTAGTTTCTCAGTATTATCCTTCTCCCAAATAGGTAAGAAGTGTGCGGACTATGTTAGTCTATCGATGATTACACATATCATGTAGTGACCTCTTGAGGTCCTGAGTAACTTCGTAATGAAGTACATCGATATTTGTTCCCATTACCAAACGGGAATCTCGGGTTGTTGTAACAAGTCCGAGGGATTTTGCTACTCGACTTTGAATTTCGCGCAAGTCAAGCATTCTCCGACATAAGTCGCGATATTACTTTTGAGGTTAGGCCACCAATAGTATTCTTTTAATACTTAGGCCTATGTGCTTCCTCAAAATATCATATCAAAGGCTGCCAAAGAATGGAACCCAATTTCGACCCATAAGGTATAAAGTTCCATCTTCTTTCGGCACAGATTGTTCATTCTTGCCTCGAAGTGTTTCTAGTTGAATATGCTCTTACTTGAGCGCTTGTGAATCATCTTCTCTAGTGCTTGAACTCTCAGTGTTCTAACTCGCTCCTTGCGGCTCAAGGCGTCAGCTACAGCATTCGCCTTGCCCCAATGGTACTTTATTTCATAATCATAGTCGTTCAACAATTCAACCCTACGTCGTTGACGTATGTTTAATTCTTTTTGGTCGAATTATGTGTTGAAGGCTTTTATGATCCATGAGAATAGTGCATTGAGTACCATATAAATAATGTCGCCATAAATTTTTTTTTAAAGCGAATACCACCACGCCTAACTCAAGGTCGAGAGTGGTATAGTTCTTCTCGTGAACTTTTTAATTGGCGCGACGTGTACACAATAACTTTTTCACGTTGCACGAGTACGCAACTCAATCCTTGATGCGAAGCATCATAGTCTACAACAGAGTCATCGGTATCGTCGGATAATGATAAGATTGTAAAATACTATGCACCAATCTTAAGAATAAGTTGTAATGCTATATCTTGTTTTTCGATTTGAGGCGAATTTATTGTCTTTAACAACTCTAAAATGGTTCTCAAATGTTGCTCATGTTCATCAGTCGATCGAGAGTATATCAAAATGTCGTCAATAAACACTATGACGAATTTGTCGAGATACGGCTTGCACACACGATTCATTAAATCCATGAAGACCGCTGGTGCATTTGTTAAACCAAAAGGCATAACGAGAACTCGTAATGACCGTAACGAGTCTTAAAAGCCGTTTTCGGTATGTTTTCCTCTTGAATTCGTAACTGATGATACTCCGATCGTAAGTCTATCTTAGAGTAGAAGCTAGAACCTTTCATAAACCATTTGAGTTAGCTGGAAATTCATTTGTAACATGGTTTAGAAATATGAATTTTCATTCATCGAAATGTTGTGCAGTTTTGCGAAACTTTCATGTCTTTCCACCCCCAAAACCTTTATAAAGATGTATAATGGTAAAGAGTGGGGGTTATGAACTCACAACATCCTTATTCGGTCAACTACAAGGTTCAGAAGGTGCTAATCGACATGGAGATTTGGCTATGGTTGTGGCTCCCGGTACCAAGTCGATGTGAAACTCGACTTGTTGATATGGTGGTAGTCCTGGCAAGACTTCAGGAATTTCTTCAGGAAATTATTTTACCACAGGAATATCTGTCAGCTTCGGCCCAACGGCCTCCTTGTCGACAACATGTGCCAGAGAGGCAACACAACCTTTCTGTAAGCGCTTCTGTGCCTTTATGCAATTGATGATCTGCAATGGTGTGTCATGCTTCTCTCCATGAATAACAAGTGTCTCTTTGTTCAGTAGTGGTAGGCGAATGATCTTCTCATGACAGAAGACTTCGGCTCGATGATTGGATAGCCAATCCATGCCAACCACTACATCGAAAATACCCAACTAAATGGGTAAGAGATCGATATTTGAAATTTCAGCTCCAGACTCGTCTAGTTTACCGTTTGCCAATTCTATAGAATGAGGAGACGTCTAGCTTACGTGACTTTAGACCAAGTACATTTTAAATTCTGTGTGGCGAGGACTTCACTGTATAGTTTTTGGAACCCTATGTTTAAATGTAGGATAACCCAATCCATATGTTTAGATGTAGGATAAATCAATCCCTAATTGTAGCTAGGACATTCCCGTCACTAGCCATGAAACTTATGTATGTGAAATGTTGAGATGAAGCTAAAATTGCCAATTGTATAAAATAACATGGATGTGAAATGTTGACGAATAGGATACATACCGGTGGCCCTTAATGAATTTGATATGTCTCAGCTAATTACCCATTAGCTATCTTGATATAGTAATGTGTGTCCAACATGACTCTAATTCGAGTATATGCTTAACATTTAAAAGCAATAGCTAAGCTCGGTGTTGGTATTAATAGAATTGATACATGATGATCGTAGAGTGTACGTACTCATGACTTCATTTCTCTCATGGCGAGAGTTATTGTTTGAGTGATCGAGGTAGGGAGGGATGATGCGATCATGCTTCGGATCTCTGAAGCTAAACCCAAAATGTAACACTCAGTGTGTGTGAATTCGGGTGTTACCCAGTATGGAACAACCCTTGAGATATCGTGAAAGCATCGAATGTAACCAACAACATTGGCTCTTGTCGTGATCGAGTTCTTTTATAAAATCATATGAAAATAGATATGAAAATCAGATGATATAAAAGAATGATGTATGGTTAAATAAATAACCAATAAAAATGTAGTGTATAAATATATCATGTATTGAAATAGAATATTATGTCTTGTGTAGAGGATGTCGCGTCTTGTGCAAAAATGTCATGTCTTGTCTTTATCGAAAAGATTTGAATAACACCACGATATGCAATATAATATAAGCACTTATATATAGGAAGTACCAGCGGCGTATCCACCATGCTTTTATCATATTACACACGTCTCATCACTTACAAATAACGACCAAAAATGTCTTGTGTAAACCAACATCAAATGATATGTATAACAATGTCTTGCGTAACAATGTCATGTATAAACCATGTCTTGTGTAAAAGCAATAGTTTTCAACACATAACTTTTAACTTAAACAGTTGATTCTTTTGGCACCATGATCTTTTTAATACTCAATATTAAAAGAAACTAGACATATATATTTGGATAAATATAGTCTATCATGCGCCCAAGAATGAAGAATGCAGTAGGTCATCGAAACCTTAAGACCGCATGGTTCATATATGTTTGAATAAATGATAATACGAATAACCAAAATGAATGATAATGTGGATAACCAAAACCAAAAGGTGTAATGCCTCTTGCGTGTATTGGTCATATGTTTAAATGGAAAAAAAAAAAATAATTCGTTGAGGAGGGGAAACCAACCAGTGGTCTTCGTCCATATAATATGTATTCCCTACTCTATAGACTCAATCGTCCGAAGTAGAGAAAATCCTTTGTCTTATTTGTCCATGTGACCATTATGGTAATAGTGCTTGAGTTTCACGAGCTCTAGTAAGATTATTATAATCTCCAAAAATTTCGAGTAGAATGCAATGAGGGAGTTGCAGCATGGCTCATGCCATACCATCCCTTAGAAAAAGATAAATGTCAAACGACGGAATTAATTGTATCACTTACAATAAATATGATAAGGTGGAATATGATAAAATAAGGTAAAGTAGGGTAAAGTTTCATAGACACCATGGAACCAACCCAGGTTCAAGAATTTCGAGAATGTTGAGGAAAATCCTCCATGAGTAGCTAACAAGTTTTGTTTGTTTAAATGACTAGTCTCAACTGAATCGTGATATAGATCGAATGTTAGGTGTGAACAATTACGTGTCGTCTTCCTGTACTGTATTGTATTGTATTGTATTGTATTGTATTGTATTGTATTGTATTGTATTGTATTGTATTGTATTGTAGGGTGTTATACTAACCACCCCAGTTCGTGTTCTACTAGATAGGAAGAATTGAATCTCAAGTAATAACTTAAGAATTTTGAATGAATAGTGATCATTAGCTTGACCCGCAGAGTCCACCAGAATTTCCATGCACTACAAGTTGTTATTACGTGGGCCCCCGTAATAATAAATTGTCTTGCATGGTCACCCTAGCATTCTCTCGTTCAGAGCAGGTGATCAGTCAGAGAGAGGACACTATTGTTTATATACCTTCAATCATAGAAGGAAACTTCGTGATAGTTCACATGTCATCGTCCGTTGTTGTTACTCGCAGGACGGTACGACGTTAGATGAAATAGAAATGGAAAGAATCTGTAACAATAACAATTGAAGGGGCACCTTCAAGATGAGTACTTCATCTTCCTTGTAGGGACAAGAGTATATCCATCTTGGTTAGTATGAGTCACATGGATCTCGTCCCACTAATGGAGTTGTTGTCCAAGGTTACCACCTTCGCCTCGTCGTCATTATCATGGTCAGGCATCTCAGCATTCGCGAGAAAGCAACCATATTTTATGGAATTAAGTTTAAGATTTCACTTAGGAATCATGTTCGCCATAAGCTCCGCAATAGACATGAGGTCGATATTTTCATCGTGTGAGTAAAGAATAATAATAGAGTTTGAAGTCGAGGTATTCTGTTCTTGGCAAAATATTTCATGCAACATATATATGAACAACCTATATATATAATCATGTAAAATCCTATCAATCAAGGATTTCTATCTTGTATAAGCTGAACTTGTAAACTGTTTATAATACATAAACTGATAATGTAATGTATTGTAGGCACATAGTCTACTAATGTATTGCGTCTGTCTCATAGACTTCACCCATGGAAATGTCCTCGCTTGATTTATGTGAAATGAATTTTTGTTGTAGTGGACCTTGAAAAATGTTTATGCAACGAAAACCTTTTGACCTGTCAAATTTTATTCTGTTCAACATGAACAAGTGGTTTTCGTGAGAGATCCCTAGTGATTGTAGACTTAGACTCGAGAAAGAATCCTGGTTCACTACAATCGATGCTCTGATACCAATCTGTCACACCCGCTCGTAGCGGAAACGCAAGGTGTGATCTGTATGGTTTTCATTGCATAAATATCGATGTACATGAACAAACTATATGAATAAAACATGCTCCAATGCCATTGTCATAATTGTTCAAAAGATCGCAACATAAGTTATGTATTGGTTACAAACCATCAAATGAAAATAAGTTGTCATCGTTTTATACATCAAAATGTAAGTCTTAAAATGTCAAGACTTTGACCACTATATCACCGCAAAGAGGCGGTATATAACAGGCAAACCCTTCAATAGTTGGCATGGAGTATTGATACTTGCTTTCCTTGACTGAAATGTCTGCCAGGTCCACTAATTTCCTGAAATACATGTTAAGTTTGAAAACATCAACAAAAGTTGAGCGAGTTCATGCAGTTTAGTTGTATAAGATGTATCTGTAAATCGTGAAATGTATTTGTATCAAAACCATGCGCTTTATCTGTATGAAATGTATTTGTATCAAAACCCGCATGTAAAATGTATTTGTATGTATGATGTAGTATGTAAAGCGTCAATGAAATCGTTGATCATTAATGTTTCGCGAGGACATTAATATGTGTGACGAAATAGGAAGCAAACCAACCCTGGACGATTTTTAATTGTATCGACACCATGTCGTAGGGCAACAAATGCACTCCTAGGCAAAATGGCCATGAGTGGGGCTCGTCAACACCCATTAGATCTAAACCTTTGTTCCTTGGTCCAAACTGGATTAATGGTGCTTTAGTTATGGCCCTAATTTCTCACATGATCTAGGTGTTTCATTACCTAACTTTAACATACTTTGAACATGTATCTTCCCCGATAGTTGTAAAGTTGTAAAACATTTAAATGAATAGGGGAAACATGAACTCACAGAATTGCATCCGTAAACTGTATGTAATTGTAACCTCACTTGCATTGTCCTTGAATTGTATCACGACCTACAAAGGTCCTAGAATTGTTAGACACTACGGTCTTTGTATTGACTCATGTACAGTTCTTTTGTCCTGAGTATGTGTAAGACTTGTATGTCTTTACTGTTTGTTAACTGTGTATTCGATGAATGAGTTGTTCAAATCGATGAATGAGTTGTTCAAATGTTCGTTAACTGTGTATTCGATGAATGAGTTGTTCAAATGTTCGTTAACTGTGTATTCGATGAATGAGTTGTTCAAATGTTCGTTAACTGTGTATTCGATGAATGAGTTGTTCAAATGTTCGTTAACTGTGTATTCGATGAATGAGTCGTATAGTCGGATCTAGTCCGCTGAACCTCGTGTCTTATATGTATCACTTGTATAGTTGTGTTTCCAATAATAGTATCATTGGGCCAAGCCCATGTTTTCAAGTTATTGGGCTTAAATAGTGTTGGGCCTTAAATAGTGTTGGGCCTCAAATAGTGTTGGGCCTCAATAGTGTTGGGCCTCAAATAGTGTTGGGCCTCAATAGTGTTGGGCCTCAAATAGTGTTGGGCCTCAATAGTGTTGGGCCTCAAATAGTATTGGGCTTCAATAGTGTTGGGCTTCAATAGTGTTGGGCTTCAATAGTGTTGGGCTTCAATAGTGTTGGGCTTCAATAGTGTTGGGCTTCAATAGTGTTGGGCTTTGGCCCATATGTTTGGTGTTTTGGGCTTAGCCCATGAATTTATGTTAAGCCCATGATGAAGATAAGCCCATTAAGAAAACTAAGCCCATTTGTAGAAAAATAGCCCATTAAATAAATAACCCATTAAGTATAATAAGCCCATTAGTAAAAGTAAGCCTTTCATTTTTATAAAAATCTTTTTATAAAAATTTACTAAGTATACTTTTTGGTAAATAAAAACATACTAGTTTTTATAAGTTTATAAACATCCGAAATTTGTTATCGATAGCTTATTTATATTTCGTGTCGTAAAATCGTCTAAACATCGTAGTAACTCTTCGTATTGGCAATTCACTTATGTAGTCGTCTGTCGTTCATTTTGACCATAAATGGTGTCCGATTATTCGAATCGTCCGTAACTCGTTTTTAGGCGTAAATATGTGAAGTCGTGTAAGACTTTGATTATTATGTATCATGTGTTCATTATTACCATTGTAATAAAGTTCCTACCTTTGATATATATAACTAATACATCAAATACCACACATCACTTAAGTTGTTAAAATGATCAAATATATATTTTCTAAAAAAAATATATATTTATCTTGTCGTTTCTTTTATAAAAGCCTTTCTAAAAAAACTTTTTAATCTAATAAAGATTTAACCAAAAATGATAGTTTTTCTTAACATAATGTCTTTAAAAAAAATGGCCATATAACCTTTGTATTTATCATTTGGCCATGTTTTATAAACATATCATTTTCTTTATCAAAACACCACCAATTTACTCATCATCTTAACTAACATATGAGACTTTTATAAAATAAAACTTATCAAGATGATTTCCAAATCATGTAGGGTTTTAAACATGATTATTACATATGCTAACTAGTTCAAAAACCAAGTTTAATTCTAGTTCTAACAACTTTTATAAAAATCTCTAGTTGTATGTTACTTTTTATAATCTTGTAAAAGTCTTGTTTTTAAATAAAAACCTTTAATACTTTCACAAGAACAATAGTTATGATCATCCATTTAATCCTTTATGTTAAAAACCCTTTAACATAAACATGTATAATTTTTAGATCATAACTTAAAACATACTCTAACCATTTATTTATCTCATAATCATCATAATAAGCTTAAATAAACATATAACAAGTCTTAGATCACAATATAAACAAACATAATTATATCATGATTTTTATCTTTGCTTCTTTGTATTTTTCTCATGTTATTATGTATGATCTCTTGGTTATTATTAGTAATAATAACATCATAAACATAATATATGTCTAAAAAAAATAGTTATAGAAGCTTACTTCTAGCACAAGGCTAGGGATGATCTTAGAAGATTATTAAGACTTAGAAGATGATGATCTTGTTGGTAGAACACTTTTGTTATGGATGAAAACCCTTCCTTTCACTTCCACTAGCTTTAGATCACTTTATGTTACTTGGAAATCCATGTTGATCTTGAAGGAAATGATAAAAATAATTGGGTTTATGGTGTTCTTGGTGGATGATGAAGATGATGAGAGCTTTTGTGTGTTAAAAATAAGGTGTAAAAGTGAGTGGTAAAGTGTTAGTTTACTTAGTGATTAAGTGTTGTAAAAATTCACCAACATAGTCCACTTGAAACTAACCATACAATATCTAGATATTTAGCAAGTAATTAGGGAATGTGGGACCCACTAAAACAAACGTGAACATGAGGGGAAAAGGGTCTTGAATTTGTTTCATGGGTTAAGTGTTCATTTCATGGTAAAATGTTATAAATGTTTAAGTATTTAAAGAACTTTGACATTTTATATAAAAATATCTACAAGGTTTTAAGCCTTCATATTTTAAAGTAGTGTGACACTAAGTAAAACTAGTTCACCGAAATTTTTAGTGTGTAATTCGGGTGAAAAAGTCGGTTCAGGTCCTGTACCGGCTTAAATACTGACACCGTGTTTTATTTAGATAAAAACATAACAAAAATTATTTTTGTACTTGTTTTATTATCCAAATATTTAATCCAACTTTTTGGACAAAAACTTTTATTATTTTTGACACGGTTCCGGTACCGGCTTTGCTGACTGGCAGTTTTCTGAACTAACCCTGCAGCTTAATGCAATAAGATTCGATTGCGGATTTTGTGTCGTTTTTACTACCCATTATATTATTTATGTCAAATAATATTTATTTTTGGGTTTTTCAGATAATTACTGTTTCGTTCTACGGAATGCTGAATTTTTGCGGAAAAATAATGAAATGGTCACTTTTAGCACTTTTCGGACAGTTTTTAGTGCTACCGGACACTGGTAATGTATTAAACCAAACCCTTGTATTCCCACATAGGGTTTAATATATAATTGATGTTGGACTCTCATCCGAGTCCTTAAGATGTCATTTTTGATGTTTTCTGCGGATCCGTAGTTTTCGTCAACACTCTAGTTCACTAGGCACTACTCTAGTTGTTTCGATGAATTGTTTGCACTATTTCAAATGTACCCAATAAAAATGAATAATGTGCATCATAAATGAATATTCCTTGAGTGTTCTAAGATGTATATCATGTAATCATGTAGTTCGAATATTCAAAACACATACTTGTATAATGTAATTCATTGCTTTAAATGTACATAAATTACCAGAAAGTGGCAGTTGTCACAGGTATATGATGTGAAAACAGGAAAGCTTGAAAGTAACAAGTAGGCACATGTGTTTCACCCCAAAACAGTTTGGAAAACAGTAAAAGAGGGGTCTATGTACTCACTTGAGATTGCTCAGTAGTCCTTGAGTAACAACCAAACAATGCTAGAGATCACGGAATCAAACGGCACCTAATATAGGTAACTAAGTTAATAAACCGGACCTATATCAGAAGATCGGGTAGCATGAGGGTTCGTAAACCAAACGAGTGTAGAGACTCGTGTCATTTGGTTTAACAAAGCCTACATACTAATTGAAACCTAACATAATTGTTTACGACCCATTACGACCCGTTTAGGTAGCTTATGCTATTTTAACGCGTCGTTCGCGTGAAACGCGTTCGGACCGCCTAACTAGCCATATGACAAGTGTTATATGCCTAAACATGTTACATAATCAGTTATGTGACAAAGGTTTAGGTTACATATGCTTAATTACCAATTATACATGAAAAGGGTATTCTGGTAATTTACCTAAGGCATATAAACTACCTATCATACAACTACTCAAACGATGTGACCATAGGGTATAACCTCGGAAGGTTATTCCCTACCTACTATGGTCACCTAATGTGTTTGGTCGGATCCTAATGATCGACAAAATGGGTCGGGTTCGAGGTATAAGCGATTTATTAGATCGCTTACCCTACGACCCTAGACAACGTGGTAATCAGTAGGCATAGTCCCAAGGGACTATAACCAACGTGATTACACTCACGTTGCGAAGTTCAAACGAACTTCGCATTGACCATAACTGGTCAATGTAGACTCGAAAGACTCGAAAAGCAATAAAAGAACGAAAGAATACTTACGAAGGGTCCCCGAATGCTAATCTCGATCCAAGAACTCAGGTATGAAACAATGGTTTCAACTTAGAGCTCTCAAATCCAGATTCTTGTGAGAAATGAGGTTGGGGTGGATGGGTATTTATAGGAATACCCGAACCGTTAGGATCGTTTCATGGAAACCGTGCCTAGATCTCACCCGTACACTTGTCGGAATGTTATGGTGACTAAATTGGCCACTCACCATAGGGTATCAACATGTGGCAAGGGATTAAGGAGTGGATAACAGCTGCAAACAGGCTGTTTGTAGCTGTTATACGTCGAATCTGGTCCCGAAAATGCAAAACTGATGTTTCTGTCCAGTTAAGGCACTCGCGTAGCGCCACTGCATAGGCCCTTAGGGCTCGCGCTACGCCACTGCCCCCATGTTTCATAAATGTTTCAAAACTGACAGTTTTAGTCCCTGCACACGTTTAAGGCCTTTTTCGATGCGTTTGAGCCCCGTTAACCTCATTTCAAGGCTCTAAAATGAAGTTAAAGTATAGGGAACTCAAAACATGCTCAAAAATATCTCGGATGTCGGTTTGTTTGGCCGTACGAACGCGATGTTCGCTTAATTACGACGGAATGCGCATAAGCGCGAAAAACGATCCAAATGACGTGACGAATGGATTTTTGGCAAGCCAAACACTAAAGCATAATATAGTCATGCTTACATAAATTTTTGGATGTCCGGATGTATTCAGAACGTAAGTTATGCGCAAAAGTGCAAACTTGTGCACTTTTTGACACTTTTAGTCCCTGAATGACCCAAAAGTTTATTTTAGCACACCGAACCCCTCAAAGCCTATTTCTAAGCTATGTAAAGGATATTTATGGTATGTTTAACTTATGGCCATGTTTCGGAATGTCTGTAACAGTTCAAATTGGCATACTTTCGCAGTTTGTCAAGTTTAGTCCCTGTAAGCGAATTAACTTGTTTTTGCCATACCAAAGCCTTCAAAACTTATTTCTAAGTTATGTAAAGGTTATTTAAGGTATGTTAAGCCTATGTCACTATTCCGGAGTGTTTGTTGCATTAAACTGGTTATATTTACGCATCGGTGCGCGTATAACCTTCCAGAAAGCGATTTAGAGTTTGGAATTGAACAAAATTTGATATGTGCAAATGATACACATATTTTTACCAATCCCAAGTATGAAATATAATATTTCATTGGTTCGGTATTTGTTTGATGGCCGTAGAGGCACAGGTGTTACAGTCTCCCCTACTTTAGGAAATTTCGTCCCGAAATTTAATCAGAGGAAACTTGTGAGAGTTTAAAACATGAAGTTGAAAAGATCGAACAATATTGATTAGGGTTCTGAACTTCTAGTAACCTTTAATAACATCATGCTTGCAATGTAAGAGGGATACTTATATACAAGTATATGAAGCGTCATTGGTGCGTCCACCGTACCTCCATTACATCGTTCACATTCCGTTATTGTTGCCACTATCGGTTCTTACACATAATAAATATTACTGGGTTTCTGTGCACTAAATTTCATAATTATGTACGCGTCCATAATTAGACAATTCCTTGCATAGTTCACACAGTCTATTTTATAATGTGTAGAGTAAAACCAAATGAACAATCCTGTGATGGGTGTAACTAGACCGCCTTAGAGTCCTTTTAATTAAATCAATAAATGATCTAAATAGACTATCAAGGAGTCTGTTCAGCTACATCACTGGATGTCGTTCTTAACCAGATTCTGAATCAATCTTTTTTACTAGACCACTAAAGGGTCTCTCATGAAACATGGAGTAGTACTATATAATCCAAGGGTCTTAACTATTACATAGAAGCCCATTAAGGATTTAAGATAGTACCTTTTGACTATCCTGCTACGAATCCCTCATATGAAGATATGAAAGATCCTGCGAGGATTTGGATAACGAATTATCCAGAGTATAAAAACACAAAATGCATAAAAGAAAACATAAGATGAATAAACACATAGTCATATAACCACAAAAATTGTTTATCTAGAAATTTGTTCTGCTAACAGAGCACCTGTATTTAAAGCACACTAGGAATCCATCTCGTGGATTTCATTTGACACTTTAAACATTTACAAGAATCTATCTATAAAGATAGAAAGATTTATAAAAGAAAAATTCGTTTTCGATTATAAGGAACCGAAATGTTCGAATTTAGGTATATAAGGAATCCAATTAAGGACTCTTATTTGAATGATGATCATCCACAAGGGTCTAAATATGAAGATAAAAAGATCCCATATGGATTTTAGAAGTTGAAGATGTTTTGAAACCTTGCACTGGACGTGCTTATGTCAAAACATCAAGTAAAAATGCTTTACGAATTTGAGATGCTTGATATGTCAAGGCGACATATGAAGCAGAATTTGAAGGTTAAGTCAATGTATGAGGAAAATATTTTTGAAAACTATGCATGGGGTTCTTTTAAGAAAAATGTGTTTAACATTTTTGAAACCTTATATATAATACTTTTGAAATCATAAAGTAGGTGTATTAGGTAGATATATTTACAAAATGTTTTAAAATCATGCGAGATAAATTTTTGAAATTATGTATAAGGTTTTTGAAAAACATGAATGATGCTTTTCGAAATCATGCACTTGATAAGAAAATGTATTGTGTTAATATTGTCTTCAGACTATATGAAATATTTTGAAATTATAAAGGTTGGTTTTGATAACATGGCCAATGTTTTTGAAATAACATAGACAATGCATCTAGAAAAATTGTTTTCAAACTTATATGAAATGTTTTGAGATCATGAAGATTGTTTTGAAATACTTGTACTGTGTATGTTGAAAAATCAAAACGTAATGGGTATGAGATTTGAAAATACCCTTAATTATCTAACCAAGGATTTAAAGGTAAAGATGTGCTGAAGCATGATTACTCATAATGTCACTTTATTTTCTGTACTTCGCATCTTCTGGAATGAAACGAGTACTTAAATTTTCGAGGGACACATGAGCGATCATTTGTAAGAGAGAATCACAAGAGTAGTTTGTAAGGAACATAGTTCCTTAATGCAGGTATTATAGGGAAATGCCATAAACACTTGTTATTATACTTGTATATCAGAATTGTGATCAACAACTTTTATTTATGAACAAAACATATTGTTTCACAATACACAAAAACAAAAGAAACAAAGGCATAAGACAGCATCATCCTTTGTTCAGCCGAATGCTCATCCAAGGGTTGGATTTGCATTAGCAAGCTTTGGGCAATCCCTTTGGAAATGGCCCATCTCGCCACAGTTGTAGCAAGACCCTCGTGAGAAACGAGCTTGAGCAGAATTGTCGCCAGCTTGATTTGGTACAGCTGCAGTTGGGCAAACCCTTGCTGTATGACCTATAAGTCCACAAATCTGGCATTTGCGGCACCTCACACTAGCATGATGATGAAGGCTACATTGGTTGCACAAGGGTGCAGTTCCATTGTATGGCTTCCTAGTAGGGGGTTGAGCTGGTTGGTTGGGGAAGGCTTGACCATTGTGAGCGACCACGGCGAACTTCTGAGAAGCCTTTCGCTTCTTTGACTTCTTAGGGGATCGTTCATCCATGGTCTTTGATTCCACGATTGGTTTCTTGGCTGGTGGTGCTGGCTTGACTTCTGCCTCCTTTGGTGGCCCTTGAGTGGCTTCATTGTTGAGACGAGAGGCTTCATTGTTGAGACGAGACATGGCAATGCCTAAATCAACACTCTACAGAATCACCTCGCCTATTTGCTGGGCAAATTTGGCTGTTTGCTCGGACATTTGACCGTTGCTGAGAGAAAGAGACATTCTAGAAGAAAATGAAAGATATAGGAAGAAACATGTGAAACGTCATCGGCTAAACAAAACAGAATGGCAATGCATAAGAATTTGCGATCATTTGTTTGTTACCTAAGGCAAACAAATGAGACGGTGACAATCAAAGTAAATGGGTCAAAAATAATGTATCGCGAAGACATGCTCGCCTATAAGTGAACACTCATCCCAAGAATTCCCAGGTAAGCACAACTGGTCTCGCGTCTGATGAGATGTATACGAAGTGCTTGCCTAGTCAGAAAACTCAGAATACAAGCATTCACCCTTCCAGTTTGCACGTGTTCACATTATTTAAAACCCAAAACCTTGACGAGATTTTGAAAACTCAAAGGGGTTCAAAACCATATAATAGAGAGTTCAAAACCTTACAACAGAGGGTTCAAAACCTAGTAATCAATCATCCTAGAACAGATGATTAGTTTTCAAAGCGGTTTTGAAATTTATGTTCTTGTTGTGGTTGTCGCCTAAGGATAGGTGACAGTATTGTTTTATGACTAAACGCAAGTAAACTCGCGTTAGGGTCCTAAGAAGGTTATAGACTAGGTCAAAGCATTACTAATAACCTAATTCCCTATAACCATTAGCTCTGATACCATCTTTTCTGTCACACCCCGACCACGTAGAACATACAAAACGTGGCGGAAATGTCAGGGAGTGTTGTAACAGAATTAATTGTTTCAAATCCATGGCAATTGAAGTTTCGTTTTATTGATTAAAAGTGTTACAATGTCTTAACAAACAAGGAAATACAACATAAATAACTAGTCTTGCATCTTTTATTGTCACTAAGGCCCATGTCCGCCTAAGTGTATCTTGATCAATCCTATGCTTCATTTCCTGAAACACATGTGAAAATAGGTACGTCAGCATAAAAATGCCGGCGAGTACATAGGTTTTGTGAAAATAAGATTCATGACTTCTGTTTAAGAAAATGTTTAGTCATGAACCTTGTAATTTGCTTTGTCTTTGTAAATCATTTGAAAAACAATAAGTTCAGATGATACGTATAAATAAGAGAATAATGCATGGTTAAATGAATAACCATGTAAAAATGAGTTTGTATAAGTTAAGTTGTTTGTAAATCAATGTCTTGTGAAAAATATGTTATTTGTATAAAATGTTCTAAGTCTCAAATTGAAATGATTCAAATAACGCTACAATATGTAATATCATACAAACACTTATATATAGGAAGTACCAGCGGCGTATCCACCATGCTTGTATCATATTACACACGCCTCGTTACTTAAATCACTTACCCAAACAAACCACCAATGTAAATTGTCCATGTATAAATGAATTTGTCAAATGTATTGAATAATATGTCAAAATGTTTATGTATCAAATGTAAACCTATGTAAAATGCATGATCAATGTAAATCATGTAATGTGTAACCAAAATGATATGTATGGCTAGTGAAAACGCATCAACTAAACCATAGGTGAAATGCACAAAAACAAAGTATTGAAGTAAAACTTGGTTTAAATCAAAGCTATGTTTTGTGTAAATGCATGATCAATGTAAATCATGTAATGTGTAAATGCATGCTATACTGATACGAACATCTATGCGGTATTGTTATAATGCATACATCCAAGCCTTGAGACTGCGGCGATAAACCCTTAAACAACTTAAAGGTTTATCTAATTTATGTATATCGAATTCGGTCATTCCTTCCAATCCCCTTTCCCTGGGATTTCAGGAACGGGAGTTGTCAATTCCTATGGTACCACTACCTACTAACGAACGGCGTAGCTAATGTTAATGAATGTATTGTTCCATTGTAAACAACCCAAATGTCATAACAAAATGTAAGCATGTGATGAAAATGATGTACTAAGTATGCACGCAATGGACATACATAGCATAAAATGTAAATGTAAAATGATGTACTAAGTATGCACGCAATGGACATACATAGCATAAAATGTCAATGTAAAACGATGTACTATAATGTACTAACGAACATAGCAGGTATATGATGTGAAAACAGGAAAGCTTGAAAGTAACAAGTAGGCACATGTGTTTCACCCCAAAACAGTTTGGAAAACAGTAAAAGAGGGGTCTATGTACTCACTTGAGATTGCTCAGTAGTCCTTGAGTAACAACCAAACAATGCTAGAGATCACGGAATCAAACGGCACCTAATATAGGTAACTAAGTTAATAAACCGGACCTATATCGTAAGATCGGGTAGCATGAGGGTTCGTAAACCAAACGAGTGTAGAGACTCGTGTCATTTGGTTTAACAAAGCCTACATACTAATTGAAACCTAACATAATTGTTTACGACCCGTTTAGGTAGCTTATGCTATTTTAACGCGTCGTTCGCGTGAAACGCGTTCGGACCGCCTAACTAGCCCTATGACAAGTGTTATATGCCTAAACATGTTACATAATCAGTTATGTGACAAAGGTTTAGGTTACATATGCTTAATTACCAATTATACATGAAAAGGGTATTCTGGTAATTTACCTAAGGCATATAAACTACCTATCATACAACTACTCAAACGATGTGACCATAGGGTATAACCTCGAAAGGTTATTCCCTACCTACTATGGTCACCTAATGTGTTTGGTCGGATCCTAATGATCGACCAAATGGGTCGGGTTCGAGGTATAAGCGATTTATTAGATCGCTTACCCTACGACCCTAGACAACGTGGTAATCAGTAGGCATAGTCCCAAGGGACTATAACCAACGTGATTACACTCACGTTGCGAAGTTCAAACGAACTTCGCATTGACCATAACTGGTCAATGTAGAAAGTCAAACAAAGTTTGACTTTCAGACTCGAAAGACTCGAAAAGCAATAAAAGAACGAAAGAATACTTACGAAGGGTCCCCGAATGCTAATCTCGATCCAAGAACTCAGGTATGAAACAATGGTTTCAACTTAGAGCTCTCAAATCCAGATTCTTGTGAGAAATGAGGTTGGGGTGGATGGGTATTTATAGGAATACCCGAACCGTTAGGATCGTTTCATGGAAACCGTGCCTAGATCTCACCCGTACACTTGTCGGAATGTTATGGGGACTAAATTGGCCACTCACCATAGGGTATCAACATGTGGCAAGGGATTAAGGAGTGGATAACAGCTGCAAACAGGCTGTTTGTAGCTGTTATACGTCGAATCTGGTCCCGAAAATGCAAAACTGATGTTTCTGTCCAGTTAAGGCACTCGTGTAGCGCCACTGCATAGGCCCTTAGGGCTCGCGCTACGCCACTGCCCCCATGTTTCAGAAATGTTTCAAAACTGACAGTTTTAGTCCCTGCACACGTTTAAGGCCTTTTTCGATGCGTTTGAGCCCCGTTAACCTCATTTCAAGGCTCTAAAATGAAGTTAAAGTATAGGGAACTCAAAACATGCTCAAAAATATCTCGGATGTCGGTTTGTTTGGCCGTACGAACGCGATGTTCGCTTAATTACGACGGAATGCGCATAAGCGCGAAAAACGATCCAAATGACGTGACGAATGGATTTTTGGCAAGCCAAACACTAAAGCATAATATAGTCATGCTTACATAAATTTTTGGATGTCCGGATGTATTCAGAACGTAAGTTATGCGCAAAAGTGCAAACTTGTGCACTTTTTGACACTTTTAGTCCCTGAATGACCCAAAAGTTTATTTTAGCACACCGAACCCCTCAAAGCCTATTTCTAAGCTATGTAAAGGATATTTATGGTATGTTTAACTTATGGCCATGTTCCGGAATGTCTGTAACAGTTCAAATTGGCATACTTTCGCAGTTTGTCAAGTTTAGTCCCTGTAAGCGAATTAACTTGTTTTTGCCATACCAAAGCCTTCAAAACTTATTTCTAAGTTATGTAAAGGTTATTTAAGGTATGTTAAGCCTATGTCACTATTCCGGAGTGTTTGTTGCATTAAACTGGTTATATTTACGCATCGGTGCGCGTATAACCTTCCAGAAAGCGATTTAGAGTTTGGAATTGAACAAAATTTGATATGTGCAAATGATACACATATTTTTACCAATCCCAAGTATGAAATATAATATTTCATTGGTTCGGTATTTGTTTGATGGCCGTAGAGGCACAGGTGTTACAGGTAAGGTCCCAAAAACCTTGTAATAAGTACTTGGGACCATATCACAACCTCGTCTTTCAAGCCCCTTTTTATCTTGCGCGGCCGCGCACTGGTTTTATAAAAGAAAGGCTTAAGGCAGTCAACAGTCAACACTTGCGCTCCCGAAGGAAATCATAAATCCTTGCGCTGTCTTCATAAACAAAGGATGAAAATCCTAAAGTAAACACTTCCGCCTAGTATCCAGACTTGGATATTATTTATGCAGATGACTCCACACGGTAAAGGGTCACACCAGATTACAGCAGTAATCTTCTAGAAGAGTTCAATCGTGCACCACTAAGACGGTTATAACCGTCTGGATACGTGTCAGCTCCTCAGACGTCCCTGAAAATCACAACGATAGCATGTAATTGGAGAGTAATCTCCACTTGATCACTTTCCACGTGGCATATCCCCAGCCATAGATCTACACAGCGATCCGTGTGCATTCACGTCGGATCGAGAAGCTTAAACGGAAGGAAATGTAACCGCTCACAGGGTTAGCATCTTCCGTCAACTTTTCACTAACGGGTTTTCCCGCCCAAAACTCTCGGTTATAAATATGAGAAACGACTCAGGTATGAATTCAAGTTACACACACTTCTACAATACTTCTTCTTCTTCATAACCCATACTTATTCTCACACCGGAGTCGGGTCAAGGAGAGAACCCCTTTCTCCCCTTGGCGAGGCTAACGGTGCTTCTTTTTTGCAGAGTTCACCGGAGAAGGAGATCAATTGTAATCGAATCAAACAAGAGAGAACAAACCCCTTTATGCAGATCCAAACCCCCTAGATATTCCGATCCCGGTCGTTTATCTAGTGTTTCTTCAGAACAATTTGAGCAATGAAAGCTTTAAACTCCCTATTCTCATCCACAAACCTATCCCAGCTAAATCCTGGAGCCATCTTTTCATCATCTTGATCAATGATACCATAATAAGCTTTCTTATTTGCATCTTCGATCATTCTTGCATGCGCAGTTTGTGGTTCCTTTTGTTGTTGTGGTTGATGAGCAATTTGTTGATATATAGCCTTCCGATAATAATCCTGTCCAACAAACGGATTCTTTGCTCCATTTGCTTCTTGATTTTTACATTCTCGCTTAAAATGTCCTTTCTCCCTGCATCGAAAACAAGTAACTTTAGATTTATCAAAACCCAAAGTTGAAACATGAGCATCCAAAAAATCATTTCTTCCTGTAATCATTTTGAACTTTTCAGCTCTTCTCAAGACACTAGCTAAGCACCACTTTATATCCATGAGCTCCAATTCTTCTGCATCGATCTGATCGTAATCTTCCTTTGTTAGCATCGGATTACCAATTCTTCCAGCAATCAATCCTTCATAAGAATCTAAAGCAGTAACCAGTAATGCCATATGACTTTTAACAACTTCTTCAGAAAAATTCTGACCATTTTTAAGATGTAATGCAACATTGCACTGAATCATATGTCCATTACCAACATTTGAACTTTGAACACTTGGAGGATTGACATTTAAAAATCCACTAGTGTTGATTGAACTTTGACTGACTGATTCAGATGAATTTCCTGCACTAAAAGCAGTTTGGATCTTTGGACTTGCTTCAACGGTTTGAACATTTACTTTATAGTACAATTTGATGTCTTGTTGATTGCTCGAGCTGTTCATTCTGGCAATCTTTTGCTGTTCAAGATCCTGTCCCTCAAGCTTTTCAATAAACTGTCCAATTGACAATCTACTAAACTCTCCTATATTCTTTAAAATCATGAGATATGTACCCCATTCTTTCTGAGGTAAAGCATCAGCTAACTTTTCAACCCATTATGCTGGAGTTTTAGTAATTTTCAACTGAGACATGGTACGCACAAGATGACAATATCTCTCAATGAGAGTCTTTGTAGATTCACCTGGCATACTTGTAAACAACTCAAATTCTTTCTTCAATAATGATTTTTTGCTATTGATCATTTCCGTACTTCCTTCAAATTTCTTCTCAAGTGCCTCCCATATTGAGAAAGCACTACCATCATGCTGAAGCAAAACAAAAATGTCCTCTTTGACAGCTTGTTGTAAAAGACTAATCATCATTTTCTCTCCTTTATAACTATCTCTCTCTTTGTCTGAAAATTCTGAGATAATTTTATCAACATTCAAAGCGGTCTGTGGTCTAATATATTTTGTTTCAATGCTTTCCCAAGCTCTTAGATGATTTTCCTGAACCCAATTCTCAAAACGATTTTTCCAACCATGGTACTCTTCAATTCCCATAAGTTTCGGGGGGTTTTTGCAAAGTTCCGGTTTCATTTTCCATATTCATGTTTTTAGCAATTTCAGCCGGAGTAGTCGGGGATGTAGCAAACGCGTTATAGAATTCCTCTTCCATGTTTCGGTAAACTTTTCACAAAAACAGGCACTTTCAAACGGAATTAAGTCTTTCAAACGCAATCACTTTCAAGCGGGATTAACCTTCAAGCGAGATTAACCTGCACAATCAACTTCAAACGAAATTATGATTCAAACGAAATCACCCTCAAACGGTATAACCTGTTGAAACGGAATTACTAATTTCGTTTGAACCTTTCAAACGGAATACCTATTGAAACGGAATACTCAAGCGAAATTAGACTTTCAAACGGAATCAACTGCAATTTCAAGCGGAATTAAGATTTCAAACGGAATTAAGATGCAATTTCAAAGGAGATCAGTCTGATGTCATCATTTCAAACAAACTTTTCAAGCGGAATTACAATTTTGTCAAGTTTTAAGCAGAATTTAGGTCCAAAACTCTCAAGGGTTTGTTAAAACACTGTTTCGCTTAATATGTGAGAAAATTAGCCGATTTTAACCGTGAAAAGTTATTCAATTTTGAAAAGAAGGTGTAGAAGTTAGAAAATCTGATGAAATCAAGCTGAAAATGGCAGAACTCCTCCTCCTGAGCTCTGATACCACTTGTAGGATCGTGTGCAGACCCGAAACGAGTCGATCAGAGGCGTTCTAAACAATATGAAAGGCGGAAACAGACATATTGTGTGTGATTCAGCAAGATATACACTTATAACTGTCTTTTGATTGATATCTGAGCAATTACAGATCGGTCGACACTTCGATAGAGCTTCACCGTCGGAAACAACATTCTCTAATTCAGTTTCAAATGAAATCAGGACTCTACTATTGAAGGGGTAAGGTCCCAAAAACCTTGTAATAAGTACTTGGGACCATATCACAACCTCGTCTTTCAAAGCCCCTTTTTACCTTGCGCGGCCGCGCACTGGTTTTATAAAAGAATGGCTTAAGGCAGTCAACAGTCAACACTTGCGCTCCCGAAGGAAATCATAAATCCTTGCGCTGTCTTCATAAACAAATGATGAAAATCCTAAAGTAAACACTTCTGCCTAGTATCCAGACTTGGATATTATTTATGCAGATGACTCCACACGGTAAAGGGTCACACCAGATTACAGCAGTAATCTTCTAGAAGAGTTCAATCGTGCACCACTAAGACGGTTATAACCGTCTGGACACGTGTCAGCTCCTCAGACGTCCCTGAAAATCACAACGATAGCATGTAATTGGAGAGTAATCTCCACTTGATCACTTTCCACGTGGCATAACCCCAGCCATAGATCTACACAGCGATCCGTGTGCATTCATGTCGGATCAAGAAGCTTAAACGGAAGGAAATGTAACCGCTCACGGGGTTAGCATCTTCCGTCAACTTTTCACTAACGGGTTTTCCCGCCCAAAACTCTCGGTTATAAATATGAGAAATGACTCAGGTATGAATTCAAGTTACACACACTTCTACAATACATCTTCTTCTTCATAACCCATACTTATTCTCACACCAGAGTCGGGTCAAGGAGAGAACCCCCTTCTCCCCTTGGCGAGGCTAACGGTGCTTCTTTTTTGCAGAGTTCACCGGAGAAGGAGATCAATTGTAATCGAATCAAACGAGAGAGAACAAACCCTTTTATGCAGATCCAAACCCCCTAGATATTTCGATCCCGGTCGTTTATCTAGTGTTTCTTCATTGGCGCCCACCGATTCCTCTGTCTCATCAGTTTTTATCTCGTTTCGATTCAATCCTTTTCATCCTCTATTTTCACATGGCAGAGAATTCATCATCTCACCCATCAGGTCCTCGATCTGGATTCAAGGGTTCTACAATCCAGAATACCCAGATCGACGGAATCATGGGAATCAACAAACGTAACAGACATCCAGACAGAAAGAACTCCTCAGATCACCTCACAGAGAGAGCTCCAGAATACTGGTTCGACAGATGCCAGACTGCTTTAAACCAAATTTTCACACAAATTTACAGATCTGAGTCCCCAAACATCAGATCTGACGCTCTAAAAGGAAACAAGGGTGAACTTAATACTGCAGTATTGGACCCACAGACGCCTTGTCAGTGGGACATCCAATCTGATAGTTACGTTGAGATACTTCGACAATCAAGAGGTACCAACCATCAGAAAACCAAACAAATAAACATGGTTCAAGGAGGTCCGTCACGATGGCCAAACAAACGGAACCATGATCAACATTGGAGGGAACAACAGGTTGTGTTTCCTGTTGTCCCTGGAGGCCCTCAGGAAGAGCGACCAGTAATTATTACTGGCATCTTCGGTCATTACCGAACGGACTATATGTTTATAGATCCGGGCAGCTCGATGGATATCATATACGAGCAATGCTTCAAACAGCTTGATCCAGAAGACAAAACACGTCTAGAACCGGTTGATTTCCCTCTCACCGGATTTTGTAATGAAGTTGTGTTCCCGTTAGGACAAATAGCATTTCCCGTGACCCTATCTGATGGGGAACATTCACACACAGTCACGGTAAACTTTATGGTCATGCCAGCAACATCACGCCATGATGTTTTGCTCGGAAGAAGGTCGCAAAGGGAATTCAGCATGATCACTTCCATCCCACATGCTGCATGTGGATTCCCAACAGAAACCGGAGTCGCAATTCTATACTCAAGCAAATAGGTTATGTACGTAGACGACGAGCCACCAATGAAGGTGGCCAAACCCTCAACATCAAACGAACCGGAGAAATGGATTCTGAACAACGAATATCCAGAGCAGACCATCCTGCTAGGACACGCCATTTCACCGGCAACACGAATACAATTAAAAGAATTACTGTCTAACAATAAAGACATATTTTCTTGGTGCCCAGCAGACATGACTGGGGTCCCGCGCGACATAGCACAACATTGTCTGAACATCCGACCCTCAGCAGAACCTGTTGCTCAGGGGAGGCGCAGCTTTAGTGAAGAAAAAGCGAAAGCCATGGACGAGCAAGTAACAGAGCTACTTAATGCGGGAATCTTGCGCGAAGTTAAATACCATACATGGGTTGCCAATCCAGTAATGGTACAGAAGCACAGTGGCGGATGGAGAATGTGCGTCGACTTCAAAGACCTGAATAAAGCATGCCCCAAAGATTGCTATGCGCTTCCTGATATAGACAAAAAAGTCGACTCTCTAGCATCATTTCGATGGAAGTGTTTTCTTGACTGTTACAAAGGTTATCATCAGATTCAGATGAAAGAAGAAGACGAAGACAAAACTGCATTCCGTACAGATAAGGGCATCTTCTGCTACACCAAAATGCCCTTCGGCCTGCGCAACGCAGGCGCAACATACCAACGACTAATGGACACAGTCTTCAGAGGAGACATTGGTAAAACAGTCGAGGTATACATGGACGACCTTGTCATCATGAGTCATGAGGAAGAGACAATGTTGGCAAACATTCAGCGCACATTCGACTCATTGCGCAGCGTAAACTTAAAGCTCAACCCAACAAAATGTTCCTTCGGGATGGAAGAAGGGAAATTTCTGGGTTTCATAGTAACACGAGATGGGTTTAAAGTAAATCCAGAAAAGGTGCAGGCCATCCAGCTAATGCCATCACCCGCAACAATAAAAGAAATGCAAAGACTCACCGGACGCTTAGCGGCCTTGAACAGATTCTTAGCCAATCATGCGGCAAAGTCCTATCCATTCATCAGTACACTGCGGAACTGCGCCAAGAAAACCCACTTCCAGTGGACACCCGAAGCAGAAGCAGCCTTCAAACAAATGAAGGAATGCCTAATTCAGTTGCCAACGCTAACAACACCACGAGAAAAGGAACCACTGATCTTATATTTGTCTGCTGCGGAAGTAGCAGTTGGTGCAGTATTAATGGTGGAGCGAGAAAACGTTCAAACTCCAATTTACTATATAAGCAAGATGCTCACCGGTCCGGAAACTCGTTATTCAATGATAGAAAAGCTGGTCCTAGCACTAGTACATGCATCACGACGCCTACGTCGGTACTTTTCGGGCCATGTCATCACAGTTCTCACCAATTATCATTTAGGCCAAATCCTATCCAAACCCGACGTGGCGGGAAGATTGGCCAAGTGGGCTATTGAGCTGGGAGGATACAATATCCTGTATAGACCAAGACCAATAATTAAAGGGCAAGTTCTAGCAGACTTTGCCACAGAAGTCCCCATCGACAAAGTTCAAGAGTGCGAGGCAATCCAGAACCCTATTCCTGTTTTCGATGATAGAGTCTGGACTCTGCACACAGATAGAGCTTCCAATGACGACGGAGCCGGCGCAGGTCTTCGATTAGTCAGTCCCGATGATCACGAACTTACATATGCCATACGCTTGGATTTCCGAAGCACAAACAACGAAGCCGAATATGAAGCATTCTTGGCAGGTCTCCGCTTAGCGCTTAAAATGGGGGCAAGAAACCTTGAAGCCAACGTCGATTCAAAACTAGTAGCCGAGCAAGTTAATGGCCACTATGATGCAAAGGGAGAAGCTATGGCATTATACCTTGAACAAGCACGGATGTTAATTAGCCAATTCCAGACGTTCAAGGTTAATCATATAAACAGAAGCGAAAACAAGCACGCAGATGCGCTAAGCAAATTGGCTGCTACCAGCTTCATGCACTTAGTAAACGAAGTACGCATCGAAGTATTGTCCAATCCTTCTGTTCACCTCAAACAAGTAAACGTTATAGAAGTCGGGAATCCATCCTGGATGTCTCCGATCATCTTATACCTGCAACACGGAAAGCTCCAGGAAGGAAAAGCCGAAGCTCGAAAAATCCAACACAAAGCAATAAACTATGAAATGGCGGATGGCGTCCTGTACCGGAAGTCATTTATGGGACCATTATTACGTTGTGTTGATAAAACAGATGCGCAATATCTGGTCAGAGAAATCCACGAAGGTTTATGCGGAATACACGCAGGGCCGTGCATGGCCGTGGCAAAAATAATGAACGCGGGATACTACTGGCCCGGAATGCATGTGGACGTAGTAGACTTATTACGGAGATGCGCAGCCTGTCAACGCCACGCGCCAAAAACACTCCGACCAAAGAACCCGCTCGTACCGGTCACCTCCGCCTGGCCTTTTCAACAGTGGGGCATCGATCTCGTTGGTCCATTCCCTGACGCGCCAGGTGCGGTAAAATTCATCATTGTAGCAGTCGACTATTTCACAAAATGGGTCGAAGCCAAGGCACTAGCCTCAACAACAGCAATGGTAATTCGCAAATTTATATGGGAACATATTATTTGCAGATTCGGATTACCATTGCGCATCTTCTCCGACAACGGCACAAACTTTGCCTCAGAAGATCTTCAAAAATGGTCCAAAGAAATGAAGATTGAGCACAACTTTGCCTCTGTGGCGCACCCACAGGCAAACGGCCAAGTCGAAAGCATCAACAAACAGATAGTCGACGGCATTAAGGCGCGACTAGGCACAGCGTGCAGAGGATGGGTCGACGAACTCCCCAGCATCTTATGGGCCCATCGTACAATGCCAAAGACTAGCACGAGAGAAACTCCATTCAGCCTGGTCTATGGGTCTGAAGCAGTAATCCCAGCCGAAATTGGTCTACCATCACCGCGCATGATCGCCATGGAAAAACAAAACAATGAGCAAGAGCGAAGATTGGATTTAGACCTTCTTGAAGAAAGGCGCGAAAACGCCGCCATCGCAGAAGCAAGATACAAATCCAAACTCGAAAAATATTACAATGTGCGCGTCCGCGTATGCACATTTGTCCCTGGTGATTTTGTCTTACGCGACAATGAAGCTTCCAACGCGGAGAAACTAGGCAAATTAGCACCAAAATGGGAAGGACCATACATCATCAATGAGGTCTTAGGTAAAGGGGCGTACACCTTAAAGAGGCTTGATGGAACAATAGTTCCTCGCACCTGGAACGCGCAACAACTGCGCAGGTGTTATATGTAAGCTAAAAAGATGAAACTACGCATTCAATGTATTCTCCCATTAAACTTTGTATTAGTGGCTTACGCCTTTCATCAATACAAACATCATCTTTCCGCATATTACTGTTTATTACAAATTGCATATAATTCTTTTGGTTTACGCGAAAACAATATGGTAGACATTGTACACCTCATGAACAGTCTAAAGACGGCAAAACTTACACGCCTTTTTGGACAAACGTTCACACATGAGCACAATACCATTCTCATTCGCTCTACCTACTAAAAGCAATTAAACACATGCAACATATTGTAATCTAAACATAACCAGAAACTTACATGCACAACAGTGCATCAAAATATACATATCATCAAAAAGCAGTATCAACAACCATTCACAACGATCACGGCAGTGATCTTTAAAAAGTTTTTGGTAGCAAGACCAACATAAACATCAAAAAAGGGAATACACAGTTCCCAAACCTAGCCTAATCAACAGCAGGGTCTTCATCAACAACGGCCACCAGATCATCACGATTTTTCCGGCGATGATACACAAGCTGACATCCACCTCTTTGGATAATCGGAAAACGCGACATCAGCCTCTCAACAGATAGCATATCAACTTCCTCGTCAACAACACCCTCTTCCTGGAGAACCTTGCAAGCATAACCGACAATAGTCAAGGAATCAGGGTTGGCCGGCTCCTTTTCTTTAGCCATCAAAGGCGGAGAACGGGCGAGAAGTAGGAGGCCTTCAACAGCTTCGTAAAATCTCAAAATATCCAGGAGGCGACGAGTACGAACGGAACCTTTCACCTTCATTTTCTCCAAATTAAGAAGGAAAATAAACATCCCCAAAATGTATATAAAGAGGAACAAGACTTCGGGAAAAGGAAAAAGTTGATCACCATGATTAATTGTCAGGAAAACATCCCATCCGAACGGCGCTACAGGAACCAGGGTCATATCTCCATTAATGAAGTCTGACAGGCGCCATTACGTATCCCAATGTAAGAAGGCAAAATATCGATTTTTTATTACAAACTGACGTCACCAAAACGTCAAGTCATAATTACAAATAGGAAAAATCACAATTTCCCCTAAAAAAGTTTTTATAAGCAAAGAAAAATCTTCTCATAGAAGATTCCCTACTTTCGCGCCAAAAACATATTTCCTCTCATAAGTCCAGTGTTCCACTTACTTGCATAAGAGCAACACTAGACTGGGGGGACTTGAAGGGGTAAGGTCCCAAAAACCTTGTAATAAGTACTTGGGACCATATCACAACCTCGTCTTTCAAAGCCCCTTTTTACCTTGCGCGGCCGCGCACTGGTTTTATAAAAGAATGGCTTAAGGCAGTCAACAGTCAACACTTGCGCTCCCGAAGGAAATCATAAATCCTTGCGCTGTCTTCATAAACAACGGATGAAAATCCTAAAGTAAACACTTCCGCCTAGTATCCAGACTTGGATATTATTTATGCAGATGACTCCACACGGTAAAGGGTCACACCAGATTACAGCAGTAATCTTCTAGAAGAGTTCAATCGTGCACCACTAAGACGGTTATAACCGTCTGGATACGTGTCAGCTCCTCAGACGTCCCTGAAAATCACAACGATAGCATGTAATTGGAGAGTAATCTCCACTTGATCACTTTCCACGTGGCATATCCCCAGCCATAGATCTACAAAGCGATCCGTGTGCATTCACGTCGGATCAAGAAGCTTAAACGGAAGGAAATGTAACCGCTCACGGGGTTAGCATCTTCCGTCAACTTTTCACTAACGGGTTTTCCCGCCCAAAACTCTCGGTTATAAATATGAGAAATGACTCAGGTATGAATTCAAGTTACACACACTTCTACAATACATCTTCTTCTTCATAACCCATACTTATTCTCACACCGGAGTCGGGTCAAGGAGAGAACCCCCTTCTCCCCTTGGCGAGGCTAACGGTGCTTCTTTTTTGTAGAGTTCACCGGAGAAGGAGATCAATTGTAATCGAATCAAACGAGAGAGAACAAACCCTTTTATGCAGATCCAAACCCCCTAGATATTTCGATCCCGGTCGTTTATCTAGTGTTTCTTCAACTATATATAGACATCTAATTCCGTTTGAAACATGCTTCAAACGGAATTATAACGGAATTATTTACAACCGGAATTACACATTCAAACGGGATTACAACACTCAAACGGAATTACATTATAATTCCATGCGGAATTACATGAGACCTCTTCAAACGGAATTACTATCTTCAAGCGGAATTAGCTTCTTGTCATTTTCTCGATCTTCGTGCCCTGAACAATGCAAGACTCGATACAAGACGAAGTCGACAGACGCATGCACCAACATAGGATTTCAATCTTCAAGGTTTGGTTTGCTTTGCTTTTTGAGAGTTTTGGGGGTAGAGTTATGTTCATTGCTTGATTCTCGTAGGATTTGGTATCGATAGGTCGAGCTGGTTTGTTCTAGCACTTCACATTTCGTCTTTATCTTTCGTTTGATACATCTTGTTAGGACCGGTTTTGACTCCGAAACGATTGCGAACCGACCGTGAGACGTGCGGAATCCGTGCACGAACGAGACCGAAACATACGAGACGTAATATAATCTGTGATTCTATAGATTGATATGAAACCGTACAAAGAACCGTGAATCACCTTGCCACTTTCTCTCTCTAGTTTCTCTCTCTAGCTCCAAAGTTCTCCAACTAGCAAATGTGGCAAAAGTTCTAAACCTAGAATTTAACAGTTTCAACTACGATTTGAGATGACGGAGGCGATAGACATAAATGCACTAACAGACTCCCCCTTGGAAATTGCCGCAGTCAATCTCAAACATTTAGTCAAACTCGTAGCGTCTGGTCTTTTTCTCTCTAGCTTGAACAGAATCCCCGTGGATCTGTCTTCAGCTTCAGCTTCTTCCTTTCGGTAGACTTTTCAGGCTCCCCCTGTCGTCAAGCTTCCGTGCTTTGGGATCGACACCTGGATTTCCGTATACAAGCTCCTTCAGGATAGTTTCCTGGTTCCTTGAATCCACGCTTCCTCTTGCGTTGAGCTCTTCTTCAGACTCCCCCTTAGACTCGGCTGTCGGGATCGTAGTCTGGTACAACATCTGCAACTTCTCAAACATTTATAAGTAAAAATATTTTGAACATCCAATTTTCCAGGAATTGTGACCTGGCTCTTTTAAACTATCTAAATCAAGATCCTGGCTCTAAAGATATAATAATATGAATATATCCAGGATTACTTGAATCTCTCCCCCTATCAACAATCTTTAAGGATTTGGCAGTTTTATCGAACAAAATCGGAAACTGGCTCTTTTACAGATTTTAACAATATAAGCATCCAAATCCCTCACAGTTAATCATCCAAGTCCAACTTAATGACCTTGGAGATATCACAAACTGTTTTTTGATATTTTTCATTTTAAACATTTCAAGTTTCAACTTAATGAACTTGTTTTATTTTCAGAAACACAATCAGCATACTTAGATTTTGAAACTCAGCTTCCCAGTCATCGGTTGTCGAACATAAAGCAGAATAAAAAATCTTTTTGTATTTTCTGAAAATATAAAGCAGTAACGAAATATTTACAAACATATTTACAGACAATATTTTTGTTTGAGTTTGTGTCAGAGGATCATATCAGTTTTTGACAAGTCACAAGTACCGTTGAGCTTAGTTACACATTAAGAATTAAACAATTCACTTAGATTGTCGATATACTGATCCACTTAAATTTTCACACAAATTTCAACTGATTCAGGATACGAATTAGGTGTTTTAAGAACTTAAACTCATTCATGTGTCCCACCTCTTGAATATACTCCCGTATCCAGATCCCAATATTCAGTCTTACAGGTGAGTATACCTAGATGATATCTGTAAGGGGTTAAATTGCGAAGAACCGTGAGAGCTCAGGTCAGAACTTCCGTTCAGCAGAGAGATGACGGCTTCGACTTTTGGTGTGTCCCCTTTAGAGGATCTTTTCTTCAACAGCACATGATTTACATATTTTTTCAATGTTTCATCATTTTTATGCTGAGGGTAGGCTATATTTCAAGCAAGCGTAAAGTATTCTCCGGGGACTAGGCCATTGCTTCCGCAAAATCAGAAGTCCCGGGATAATACCCCAGATATCACTAAGCATAAAGACCTAGTATCTCAGAAAGAGGGGTCCTTCAAACGAGATTTCAGGGGTTACCTATATATCCAAGTAGTGTTCCCCACGAAATAAGCAAGTTTGAATTTAGATTTATATCCCGAAAAAGTTTACTAAATGTATAAAAATCTACCGACACATCATCAGTGAGACTGTTTAACGCTATTTAAACATTACATTTCTTTAGCATACTGTAACTGTCTACTGATGTACTATCATTTCCTCTTTTTACACAAAAACTCAATTTTGAATTTTATCATGTTTTTGACTTTTTCAAATTTTCAAATATTTTTGGATTTTCTGACAATTTCTTACTCCCCCTAAAATGCAAAATCATTTAAAGAAAATTTGACAACCAATACTAATAGCTTTGTCACGCCATCCATTTTCTGCTAAAAGTGTACTGATTTGCAGAAAATCTAACATACCCCCATGATTTACAACACATTGATATTTTACAGTTTGAAAAACCGTTTT
The DNA here is from genome assembly GCA_030545235.1 of Helianthus tuberosus. Lineage (NCBI taxonomy): Eukaryota > Viridiplantae > Streptophyta > Magnoliopsida > Asterales > Asteraceae > Helianthus > Helianthus tuberosus. The sequence goes on along the minus strand of CM060403.1, from coordinate 53,006,307 downwards.
TCAATCTCGTGAAATTAATCATGTTTGTTCAGCCGTGAGCGTTTCGGCGTATTCAATCAACATATTTTTGATTTTTCAAAATTTTGATAAAAGAAAAATATATTTTTGGTTTTAAATTTTTAAATTTTTAGGGTTTTTGAAATATTGTTTATTTATGTACAGAAAACAAACAAACTCCCTGTTCAACCAAACCAGGGATCAGCAGCCTCCTCTTCTTGTGCCAGGCTGCTCCGACACTCTTTTTGATGACATTCAGTTGTCTTCGGAAGCATCTGCACATTCAAAATATTCAATTACTTGAACAATTTAGCCCAGGTCTGTTTGACCTTAGGCATTTCAACACAATATGCATCAGTTAACTTCGGAAAATCTTTGTCATTTTGCACAAAGACTTTTTCAATTTTAACTTCAACTTTTTCATCATTTACCGAAGCCATTTGTTTTTTAACAGACCATGTTTGACCTTTAGGAGTACCTCGTTTGTAAAAATGTGAATCTTTTTGAACATTTTCTTTTTGAACAACAACTTTTGGTTTCCAAAACTGGTTTGGTTTTGTTGTATCAACAGTGTTTTTCCAACTTTGTGTTGTTCTTAATTTTGGTGTCACTGGTTTCCATGTTTGTTGTGAGTCAGCCTTTGACATTTTCGGCTTCCAAGTTTGCTTTGAATCAAACTTGGTTGACTTCTGATTCACAACATCAGACTTTTGTTTCTGAACATAAACAGACTTCTTTTTCGTCTCAACATCAACAGGTTTCAGATTTGGACACTTGCGTGCAAGATGTCCTGTTTGATCACATTTAAAGCATGTTCTTTTTGAGACATCTTTGACCTGTTGTTGGTGCTTTTTCTGAGCATAGAACTCTTCATTAGACTGACGTCTAAATTGGAGTTCTTTCTCTTCTTCTGAACTTTTTCCATGAATAAAATTCATTTTTGTCTGAAAATTTGGTGGTTCATTTTTATTTCGACTTTGTTTCTTCTTATAACCCAACCCAGCCTTCATGTTTTTCTTCTTGTAACCAGGTTTGTTATAAAAAGTTTTGTGACCTTTTCCAGCATACTTTGAAATTTCAGATTTTTCAATCTCAACCATCTTGAAAACTTTATCAACCTTTTCTGAAATCACATTCTGAATCGGGAATACAACATCTAAGAATAATTTGTCCGATCCAATCATGGTATAAACCAATCCTTTTGAATCATCATTCAAATCTTTCCCGGATTTCGAGTTTTTCAGATATCCATCATGAAAATTTCCTTCATTTTCATCCTGTGATTCAGATTTACCTGTATCAACTGACTCTTCTTTCAACACACTTTCAACGACCTTACCTACCACCTCTGAATCACTAGAATCATCAGATTTGGAATAGGTTACGTCAATGTTATCTGGCAATTGATCTACCATGTTGAAAGCTTTTTCGACCTTTTCATCATTATAAAATGCAAACTTTTCCGGTGGTGGAACTTGATGAAACTTTGAGCCAATACCTTTCTTGTTTTGCTCAGAATCTTTCCCATCCGGTTTTATGTTGAAAATTCTTTCAAGCACATATGACGACACGTGATAACTTTTTAACTTGTTGTTGTCCTGTTCTAAATCAGTAATCTGTCGCTTTAGCTTAGCAACATCTTCAATATAGGAATTAACAACACCTTGTTTTATTTCATACATTCGTTTAAGCTCTTTAGTTGTTTCAGATAAGTAATTCATTCTTGATTGAGCAAATTTCATTTCGTCCTTCACTTTTTCATATGATTCTTTTGTAATGTGATATGCCAATTTTATTGAATCATATTCTTTTTTCATTTCTTGACAAACAATTTCCTTTTGGTCACATTCTTCTGTCTTTTTCAAAATATTTTCTTTCAAAACTTCATTTTCTTTTTCTAATTTTTTACATTTTTCTGAAAGTTTTTCATCATTTTCTTTCAAAACTTTTTCGTTTTCTAACATTTCTTTGCATTTATTTTTGAAAATTTCTTCAATTTTATTGAATTCAAGATTTCTTATTTTGAATTGTTTGTCTTTTTCAGTACAAGCACTGCATGGTTCCATGCATTTCTTGCACTGTTCAACAATTTTCAAGATTTCAGAGTTAGAATTTACCTCAATGATTGGCACTTTGGTGTTTGCAGCAACTTCTGTCTGCTTCTGATCAGCATCACTCTGCTTTCCTTCAATACCAACCTCATCACCAACATCACCAACAACTAAACTCTCATTCTTCACTTCTTCTTCTTCTTTCTTCACCTCTTCTTCAACCTGCTGTTCTTCAGTATCAGCTTCTTTTATAACCTCTACATTCACAACAACTTCTTCTTTCACTTCTTCAACTACCTTCACATCTTCCTTAACAACTTTCTTCAATTCTTCAACCATGCACTCAACATTCTTCTTCATTCTCTCTTCATCCCTCTTCTTCAAACACGATATCATGGCATATTTTATTTCCTTTTCATGCCTTTTTGCATATGTGTCATCTTTCAATACATTTCTATAGTATTCGGCAGATGAAGGAATTACGAGAAGAACATCTTCAAAAATTATATCTTTTTTCGGAACGACAGGTTCACCTTCTCTGTTGTAATAGCACTCTCTCTTCTTATCCCAACTCTTACTGCTGACAGCCCTCTCATACTCTTCTTGCATTTCATCCATCCCGTTCCAAGCAATGTTTCTTTCTCTGTAAGTTTTCTCACTTAGAATCTCTTCTCTGGTTTTCTCTTTAACCTCCGCAACATTTTCTTCTTTGTTTTCATCTTTTATTTCTGCAACAAAAACATAATGATTGTTCTTTGATATAGTTTTGCCATGAGCTGTTTTTTGAATATCAACACGATCTTCTTCTGGACAAATTTGACTCCAATCATATCCTTCATCATCATGGATTACTGCATATGCTCTTGATTTCTCTTTGGGATTATTTTCGATCATTTTCGGCTCTTCTTTGCTACGGTGGTAAATCGCCTTTCGGTAATAATCATCATTGAAAGGTTTCTCAGTTTCGTCAACTTCAGAATTTTTGCATTCTCTTTTGAAATGACCTTTTTGCTTACATCTGAAGCAGGTCACTTTGGATTTGTCGAATCCCAGCTTTGTTGACGGACCAACTATTGATTGCTTCCCAGTAATCTCCATATACCTCTGAGCTCTTCGTATGCAGCTTGCTAAATACCAGCGTATGTCAATGAGTTCCATTTCTGCTGGGTCGATCTGGTCGTAGTCTTCCTTTGTCAGTTCTGAGTTTCCAATCTTCCCAGACACTAAACCTTCGTATGACTCTAATACAGATGCCAGAAAACTCATTTGTTGTTTTGCTGCATTGATGCTCATAGCCGGAGAATTCTTCAGTTTTAGAGCGATGTTGCAGAGAACTTCTTTAGATTCTTCAGGGCTTGGTTTTGAAGAAGATGAATGGTATCCTGGATTGTAGCTTGATGAGCTTGTCTGTGGTTCTTTCATCTTTTCAACGCTGAATTCGGTCTTTGGTGATTCACCAACTTTCACCGAAGGTACATTACCCTTGTAGTAAAGACCGACATTCTGATGATGCGAAGAACCGTTCATCTTGCTTTGCTTTTGTAGCTCAAGATCATGACTTTCAATTTTTTTCTATCAAAGCATCAAGAGAAATTGTATCATATAAAGCATCATTTTTCAAGATAAACACAAACGTTTGCCACTGATCAGCTCGTGGTAACGCTTCTATGATTTTATCAATAATTTCCTCTCTTGTTTTCACTATCTCAAACCTTTCAAGTTCAATTTTTAAGTGACAAAATCTCTCTATCATTTGCCTCACAGGCTCTCCTTTAATGCTATCAAACAGATCAAATTCTTTCTTTAGCAAAGCAATTTTGTTCTTTTTAATTTGTTTACCCCCCTCAGCTTTAACTCTTAAAGCTTCCCAAACAGATTTTGATGACCCATCATGATTAAGCAATGCAAAAATGTCATTTCTAATTGCCCATCATGTTATTATTTGGTTTCATCTATAAAATTCATCGGGGTAACCCTTTACCCAAAAAAAAAATGTCGTTTCTAATTGCCGACTGGATCAAAGCAATCATTCTCTGTTCAGACGAGAATTCCTTTTTGTCCTCAATGCCTAATTTCTTCATAGGAATTTCCTCTCCTTTGTCATCTTTTGGTCTCTCATATCCAAACTCTAGACAGAACCAGCTCTCGTGTGCATACGCTTTTGCCCAGTTGAGAAACCGTTCTTTCCACCAAGTATAATCTTCAATATTATCCAGCTTGGGTGGTTTGGAATAAGTTCCATAAAAGTTGTCGTGATTGATGTTTTCATTGACCACTTTTGTAATTGACTTTGGTGTGACAGTTGACGTTTCTGAGGCTTCGGATGTGAACGCATTGTAGAACATGTTGTAGAATTCTTCAGCCATGATTTGATCTTCTCGAATCACAGCACCTTTTAATCACCTGAATCAAGAACAAACAAACACAATGAGTTTAATCAATATCAAACAAATGAATCGGACGGGTATCCGATCGAGTGAGTCAACACAAGTCAACAGTGAAAATAATCTCGTGACACAGCTGTCCGTTCGGGTGAGATTGCTATCCGTTCGGGTGGGGTGCTGTCCGAACGGATGAGGTTGTTGTCCGAACGGATGAGGTTGTTGTCCGAACGGGTGAAGTTTCTATCCGTTCGGGTGAAATTGGAGTTGTCCGACCGGATGGGTATGCTGTCCGAACGGATGATCTTTATGCTGTCCGAACGGATAGATATGTTGTCCGAACGGATAGTAAAGTTGTCCGAACGGATTGTCTTGATGCTGTCCGATCGGATAGTTATGTTGTCCGATCGAGTAGATCTTTGTCTTATTTGACCTCAAACGATGAACTACAATATCACATGCAACTGATCGCATACACTGTATTGATCTTTGTAAACAATGACTAAATTCATGTGAGTTATTAATGAATTTGACAATTCATATGGTTCTTGACTTTAGTTAATAGATCATCACATGCACACTTATTATTTAACAATTCACGTGATGCATTAAATGGGACAAAATGATTGACTGAATGTTGACTAATATGAAATACAGACAAAGTTGACAAAGTGACACGGTCGGATCAGATGAAATGACACGGATTACTATCCGGTCGGATAGGTCAACAAGTCAACACGGATTGCTATCCGCTCGGATAGTAATCCGCTCGGATAGGTCAACTAAAGTCAACACGGATTGCTGTCCGCTCGGATAGTAATCCGCTCGGATAGGTCAACTAAAGTCAACACGGATTGCTGTCCGCTCGGATAGTAATCCGAACGATGAACAGTCAACAGGTCAACCTTTTTTAAATGAATTGGAATGGTGACAATTGAATCGGATGGTCATCCGGTCGGATTGCCGGTGAACACCTTCTTGAACAGAAAACATTTTAAGTGTCAATGAAATTCAAATCAATACATGCAGACTGACAATTCACATGCAGTTAACAATGGCCGACAACAGCAATTCAAATCTTGATCCTATTTGACCGAACTAACTGATGACATGCAATTTATAGATGTATGAAATCAATGGCCGACAAATTTGATATAATCACATGCAAACAGTCTTGCAATTAATGAATCACATGAAATATGCAGTCAATCATTGCTTTAATTTTAATCAAGAATCACATGCAATCAACTATAACAATGGCGGATAAGTTTAATGATGAATCAAGTTCATCATGTGACACCTGTAATGAAATTCACAAACTCACCGAAAGCAATTAATGAGTCACATGTACTGTTGATAATGTTGACTGACAAGTCCTCAATGTGTTGACTAACTAACTAGCTCGGGAGAGATGTTGTGACTCGGATTGCCGTCCGACCGGATGGTAATCCGAGCGGGTGACAGTCAAGACAAAGTCAATATTTTTTAAATGAATTTCAATGCCTCGGATTGCTGTCCGAGCGAGTAGGTCAAAGAAGTCAACTTTTTTAAATGAAATGATATGTGTGTAATTTGAATCGGATGGTCATCCGCTCGGATTGCCATCCGAGAGGTGAACTGCAAGTATAACAGCAGCAACATTCAACATATTTCAAAAAACTTCGAACCACAAATTTCTAAATTTCTCTTAAACGGCTTCGAATTAAGTTCTGAAAATTTGTAGGGTTATAGATCAGATATGTTCGAACAACATATCCAAAAATCAGCAATTTTCGACCGTAAAAACCTGTGTAATTTGATGATTTTCAGTTAAAAACGTCAAGATATGAAAAATATGAAGAATTTGACAAATCTGGATGATTTTGGCTCTGAATCTGATCAAATCTTGTACGAATCTGTGCGTTTGATCTTCGCAACCGAGAACCTGCTCTGATACCACTTGCTAGGACCGGTTTTGACTCCGAAACGATTGCGAACCGACCGTGCGACGTGCGGAATCCGTGCACGAACGAGACCGAAACACACGAGACGTAATATAATCTGTGATTCTATAGATTGATATGAAACCGTACAAAGAACCGTGAATCACCTTGCCACTTTCTCTCTCTAGTTTCTCTCTCTAGCTCCAAAGTTCTCCAACTAGCAAATGTGGCAAAAGTTCTAAACCTAACACCTTAGGTTCCTATTTATAGGCCAAGACAATAAGGAAATTCTCCTTATTTACAATAATGCCACCTTGCCTTTCTAAACTAGATATTACAATAAAACCTAGAATTTAACAGTTTCAGCTACGATTTGAGATGACGGAGGCGATAGACATAAATGCACTAACACATCTCTAGCGGGGGGTTAATCGAGGGAGTAGGATATTTAACCATTGTCACTGTCAGAGTAGCATTGCATGATTCTAGGGATTCGACACCTAGGTAGTCCTTGTCTCATATATATTTGATCAAACTTTGCTCTCGTGTTCGTGTTTGTTTCACGTTGTTTGTCGTGTCTGCCATCTTCTTAATCATTTAGGGTATTAGTTAAAACCTCAAATCTAAAAAACAAATTAAAACCAGTTAAGTAATTAGTTGAGTCAGAGTCTAGTTTAGCGTCGCTAGTGTCTCGTGGGTTCGATACTCGGACTTCATTAGGCTTTACTACGTACGATAGGTACACTTGCCTGTCAGTGGTCTAGCATTTAGAGAGTCTTAGTTTATAAATTTAAAACTAGGGTGTCTAGAGTAGGTTTGTAGTTTTTATAGACCATATTCAACACATCTAGTTTTTGGCGCCGTTGTCGGGGACACTTAGGCGATTGCGTTATTAGCTTTGACGGATCTTGTGTGTTTAATTGGTCTATTTGTAGTTTGAGTCTTAGGGTTTGTGTCTAGTAGTAGTGTGTCTAGTCGTTTTTGTAAATATATTTTTATTAGTTAATTTTATTTTATATATTTTTATCATGTGTTTTATCTGTGGAGGGCCCCATTACACCAAATATTGTCCAAACGATTCGGGGTGTCCCATGAATTTCGATGCTAACCCTCTTGTGCAGCCGCAGCCATATCCTTCGCAGGGGTATTCCACATATCAATATGATGACCCGTATCAGCAGTCACATCGAGCAGAAAGGAGCCTATTTTTTGAGGAAATGCTTCGACAGCAAGAAGAGATGGCAATTGAATCAGCAAAAACATGGAAAATACTGAACGCCCTAAAAGCATAGGTAGAACCGGAGACTACAATGGATGTCTCAGTCCCACCTCCGGTTCAGCAGGAAGAACGAGAAGAGAATACGGGTAAGTTCATAATTAATTTCTCTTGTAGTAATGAAGAGATAGATGCACAACTGGCTGCATATAAGAGATGGAAGGGAGAAGACTCAGAGGAAGACGAAGAAGAGTCGGTTGAGGAGATCATTCCAGTCACGGAGACGAAAACGGACATTGAAGTCCCACCTCAGGTTCAACAAGTCGTTAATTCCAGCTATTGGTGTCCCACGCCATGGGATATTGATAATGGATTTTGGAGTGATAATGATGAGGGGGTACTAGAAGAGGCAGAGTTGGAGATGCCTGACTACACCACGTCCCCTAGAGATGAAAAAGCTAGTGAGCCACTAGACAAGATGGAAGATGCAAAAATTGAGGAGCATATAATATCTTGGGAGGAGGAGTTTGGTGATGAGTTGGTAGGTTTGCCAACTCTTGAAGATAAAGACTTTGACCCGGTTAGTGATCTCGCCTATTTAGAGACATTACTTGTAGAGACGCCGACCATGGAGATCGAATATGCACCAAACGTAGAAGAAAAGATAGTGGCTAAGGAGTTTGATAGCCGACCCGTGGAGAAGTTAGAAGATGGACTGCCACCACGATCAAGAACACGGGAGAGGGCGAGAAAGAGCTTGGATCAACACCTGCCGAGGATTCAAGGATGGTACCGAAGGAAGAAGAAGGAGAAACCATTGAAGTTTGCACAACACCATCCTTCTCATTACATGCCACGAATCAGGTTTGGTCCAGGTAAGTTTAAGTATTGGTGGCCTGACCCGTTTAGAAATGTTAAAAGGTTTATAAATTCCACCCTTAAAATTTTAATTAATAATAAGGAACGGGTGGAATTAAACGGGTTGGATAGAGGTTGGATAAAGGAGAAACCTCCTGATTAAATTCAAGTGTGGGGAGGTTTTGTAAAGTTTTGTAATTTTATATATTCGGTAGTTTGTAGAGTTTGTATATTTAGTCATTTATTTTGTACCATGAGTCTAACTTAGTAGTTTTGAGTCGTTTTTTTTAGAGTCGGTACTGCTTTGGTTTTGCTTGTTTTTGTTAATGCAGGTTTGGATATGTACCACCCGTACACAATCTCTATTCGGGTGATTTTGGAGCTGCTTTTCAAATTTCAAGGCATTTACCAAGTGTACTAGTCAAAGCCGATCGCGACCAAAATGCTATACGATCGAGTTGGATTGGACGAGAGTTATGGAGCATACGCGTTATAAAACCAGCTAAGTCCTTTCCAATTATGCCCTTAGTCTTTTTATTTCTTATTTATTTTTAGTCTTTTGAGTCGGTTTCCATCCTACATTGAGGGCAATGTAGAGTTTAAGTGTGGGGATGGGAAACTGTCGTTTAGTGTAACATCCCATTTTCGGGTGTATTTATAAAATGTTATTATTATTATTATTCGTTGGGGGTTATTTACGAAGGAAAAGAATTCGATGAGTAGTAATATATATTAGTGTGGTATATTTTAGTAATATACATCGAGAAATATGACTAGTTTGGTTTAAGGCAATAGCACTACCTCATCTTATGACTCATCGAAAGTTGAAGGACTATTGTTGTAAAAATCGAACTTGAGGGGGGTAAATTATAATAAGTTCAAAGTTCAATGTATAAATAGGCTCTTTAAGCTAATTTGTAGCAGATTTTATATAGTTAGAGAGAGAAAGAAGAGAGATAAGGCTAGAGAGAGGAAGTGGTGGCCGGTGGCGGCGGTCCGGTGGTGTTTCGTGGTGGTTCGCGGTGGCCGGATGCGGCCGGAGTTGCGGGTTTCACCCTGGAACCATTTATCGATGCTGCGAACGCAATGGTAAGCTCCGATTTCTCCAAATCTATGCTTAAAGTTGTTAAAATAGTTGAATAGTAATCTGTCCAGAATGTTTTCCAATTACATGGTTGCAAATATCTGGCCGATCCAGAAAATCTAACCGTTAAAACACCTTGATTTTTGTGTATGACGTTCTGAAGAGATAGATGATCATTTTGAACGGTGGAAATTAGAAATGGTGTTGTTTAAGATCGAGTTTTAAACCCGTTTGTAAAGCTGTTTGTATTTTCATTTTGTTAAAAGCACAGCCTAGTATATTCGAATTTCCCGAAGATCCGACTGTTGGAATTAGCTGAAATTTTGACTGTAGGTTTCTGATATATGGATATTTAATCCCTCCGAAGGAAATTCCGATCAGAGCTCGGGAACTATGCTTTTACTATTGAACAGTTTATAACAATTTATTTGTATGAAAATCAGGAAGTTGATTGTGTTGCATGGATGGTTTAGTGGCATTGCATGTGCAATCCGTGACCGGAGAAACGCTTGTGATGCAAAAGCGACCGCAAAGACATAATCTGATCTCATTGCATGTCGGTTACGAAGAAATTAACGTACGTGAACCCATACGCGAGAGGGTATGCTAAAGATTGAGAATCGACGGGACAAGATTGACAATAACAATATAAAGATTTCCTACGGGCAAAGGTGAGTGGTTAATTCTTCTGATTAGTGAATGTTAATTTATATTATTTACCTTGTTGAATACTTTATATGCTATTGGGGTTTTTGCCTATTGGTAAGTATGCGAGTGATTGGAGAATCCTATTGTAGAAATTCTTGGAGTCAGTCTTAAGACTCGTGTAGCACTTGTTTAAATTATTAAATTGGTTTAGGAAGTGTGAGTTAGAAATATATGATTTTGCTAATACAAAATGATGTGAAGGTATTGTCTATATTTTAGATTTATTATAAGTGTTGGATGTGTCAAAACTTATGAGGTATTGGGATGAAGTGTACTTGGTTTCCAAATCTATGTATCATGTTTTGCTTTGAGTTGTGCTAAATTAGTTGGATTTATGAGTGATAACTCAACCAATATGAACTTAGATCGTTTGCAAGTATATATTTGGAATGTATGGACTAACTTGATTATGGATAGTGTGATTTCATATTGAGTATCAAGCTGCAGATTTTGAGAGCAGACTAAGGACGGATTTTGGACGTAATAGCTTTATCAAATGTGGTAAAGAATGATTGTATGATTAAGAATGTAACTTGTTATAAGAAATAAAGGTTGGGTGTATATTTCCTTGCTTATAGTGCATTACACGTGATATACCATTCACTTAGCTTTGCTAATGATGTGTCGTGTGTGCTCCAGGTATGTGGTCTTGGAGCTCAAATTCATGACACTAAAGATTGAGTCTGGAGTTTTGATTGTACGAGTCGGACAAGGATTAATGGTTTATTAAGTATATTATGAACATACTCCTCAAGGAAGGATTGTAACACCAAACTAATAGTCTTAAAGAAATACAATTTGCAATTGAGATTAAGTGTAAATTGTTAAACAAAAATTTTGGGGACCGTTTTTTTGTGTTGATAATTAATTGATTAAATCATGTTTTCAAACTAGGGTGTTACATTTAGGTCTTAGTTAGTGAGTCTTAAGTCATAAAAATTTAAAAAAAAATTTAAAAAATCAAAAAATGTATTTTGAATAAAGAAGTTTGCAAAATTAATACAGAAAATGATAGAAAAGATGGGTTTTTGTTCGGGTTCAAATAATGATAATATGAGATTAATTAAGTCGAGCTTGTGTCTAGTTTGGGATATGTGAATTGGCCCGGTTTGGTTTTAGGTCCCTTTGAGTTAATATTACCTTAATTGTCGGTCTACTAGTGGGTTTTCATCTAGGGAAAATGGGAAATTGGAACCGCCAATAAGAGTATAAAGAATGCCGTTATAAGTTAAAACCGTTAGAATTTGTAATCATGAAAAAAAATAGAAAAAAAATGAGTTAGAAACTGAATGAAAGTAGCGCAGGCCTATGTAATCTTGGTTGGGGATAGTGACTTTACAACCGGAATACCTCAAGGATGTGTGAAATTGAACTTGCAAATAAAAAAGTACCGAAGCCTAAGTAATCCGAGTTGGGGATAGCGACTCTACAGCCGGAATGCCTCTGGGTTAGGGAATGCAACGTCTACGCTCATTAAAAGAAAAAAAAAGAATGAAAAGAAAGAAAAAAAATAATGCTGAAAAAAAAAGAAAAAAAATATTTGATTTTAAATTCTCTTGGTTTTGATATAAGACGGTTGGAAATTGGTCCAGTGATCGTTCCTTTTGTTCTATAAGCTTGATGCGGGATTAGGTGGACCGTAGCTTCTAGCGTGAGACCCTAGGTTGATTGACCGCACTTGAACTTAATTTGCATGATAAGGGGCTTAGAACTGAGTTTGGGTTTAAAGGGACAAGCATATTTGCAATCGCGGCTAACACAAGTTTTGATCTTAACAAGTATAAATAAGTTTTTGACCCGAGTATTTATCCATCTCTGATTCCGTATGCATAGATTCTTTTTCAGGGACGAAAAAGGTTTAAGTGTGGGGATATTTGATGTGTGGTAAAATATACATATTTGCCCCGTGTAAAATATATAATTATTGTATAGTTTTATTTATTTTTATTTAGTTTTTAGTTTTTTATTATATTATTTTGTGTTGGACCAGGTCTTGGTGCAAATGAAGCAAAAACGAGTGATATGGAAATGACCAGCCAGTTGGGCAGAGTGTGGCGCAAGTGACTAGATTTAAATTGCCGCTATTTTTCTCGAGTGGGCCAAGCCCGCTCTCTCTATGTTATCTTAAGGCAGCCAACATATATATTACTATATTATTATTAGTAAAAAAAGCATCTAATGGACATACACGTGCATCAAGTTAGAAGAATTGTGCATGTCGGAAGAATTCTAAGTGGGCCGCCCAAAACAAAGAATAAACTTGATCCAAAAATCAACTGCCATCCATCCAGGTTAGCGACAGAAGGCAGAGGAGGTGAACCCCTATTATATTCGAAACACATCATTGGGTTTTGTTTTCCATTTATTTTTCGAACACAACATATTTGGGCCGCAAGCCCATATACATCAAAGTGGGACAACAACATTTGAGGGCATCAACAACAAATAAAAAAAGATTAATTAGCAGAGTTTGACGGCAGTTTTGGTGGAGTTCGATCAAGAAGTAGAAAAGAAAAAAGAATTGGTTTAAAGGTTCAAGCTGCGATCAAGATTCTCGTCCGGGTTTGCAATTTATTATTTTTTGGTTTTGTTATACTTTGTGTTTTACAAACTATTAAACATGATTTGCTTATCGTTTGAAACTCGTTTCTTTTTAATGGTTATGATACTTGGCTAAATTCTTTATACTACCTAGGTTTAGATGAACTTGATGATTGTAATGCGATTTTGACATGATTATGGTTATTTGATGTGATTTACATAACTTTGCCTTGTGATTGATCTTGATATTGCATGTTGGTGTGTTTTGATTGATTATTGGTTGATGAATTCAGCGGTTTAGGCACATAGAAATATCCCCTAGACTTAGAGTTTAATTTGAATCGTTGATCTTAGGGTTTTCGGTTTGAATATTGAGTTGAGAAATTGACCAATTCGATTAATAATTAAAATCAATATACTAAAACTTGCATCCTCATCTTGTGACTCGAAAGACGATTAAGGTGAGCTAGGTTATTAGCTAATCATTGGTGAGTAGATTGGGTGATCGATAGCTCGGGCTCGTTTATTACATCGTGGTTAAGGTTTCCTAGGATTTCAATCTTCAAGGTTTGGTTTGCTTTGCGTTTTGAGAGTTTTGGGGGTAGAGTTACATTCATTGCTTGATTCTCGTAGGATTTGGTATCGATAGGTCGAGCCGGTTTGTTCTAGCACTTCCCATTTCGTCTTTATCTTTCGTTTGATACATCTCTAGCGGGGGGTTAATCGAGGGAGTAGGATATTTAACCATTGTCACTGTCAGAGTAGCATTGCATGATTCTAAGGATTCGACACCTAGGTAGTCCTTGTCTCATATATATTTGATCAAACTTTGCTCTCGTGTTCGTGTTTGTTGCACGTTGTTTGTCGTGTCTGCCGTCTTCTTAATCATTTAGGGTATTAGTTAAAACCTCAAATCTAAAACACAAATTAAAACCAGTTAAGTAATTAGTTGAGTCAGAGTCTAGTTTAGCGTCGCTAGTGTCTCGTGGGTTCGATACTCGGACTTCATTAGGCTTTACTATGTACGATAGGTACACTTGCCTGTAAGTGGTCTAGCATTTAGAGAGTCTTAGTTTATAAATTTAAAACTAGGGTGTCTAGAGTAGGTTAGTAGTTTTTATAGACCATATTCAGCACATCAGGGCTAGGAGATTAAACTCTCTCGTATATAAGGTGGTCTTGTTCGATCGTTAATCAAGACATGATTTGCAATCATATTTTTCCTGTTAATAATAGGTAGAAAAGTTCAAGTTGAAGGGGAGAAGGAAGGTCTTGTTGAGACTCAAAGCAGCTCTGCCTCAGCAGCAGCAGCAAGTGCTGGTAACCACTCATTTGCTGAAGTGGAAGGAGCCAAGCGCCCATGTGTGGAGCCCAATTATACAGGTAATGACCAAAGTCCACGTTTGGATTCTAAAAGTTACTAGGATATTTAAAAAAAGTGTCTTTCTCATGTAATTCCCACTTTCTCTACAGTGATGGATGATACGGCGGACGAGGAGGAGTACCCAATGGATATGGGGATGGATGATACGGCGGACGGAGGCTATTACATATTCTTTGATTGATGGCCTTGCTTGATGGATTATCTTGCTACTAAAGTTGAAGCCCATGGGAATGACAGAAACATTAAGTAGATGTAAATAGATTGGACCACAAAAAAGTCTATTTTTTTAGTTGTTTAGTTGGTTGATTTTTCTTGTAAATAGTGATGTAATAGTTATTCTTCAGACACATGTGGGTATATCTTGTATACTATGAATGGTTGTATAATATAATAGTTTTCATGTTATGCGTTGCTGTTGCTGTTGCTTTACATAACTTTATACAAATGCACCAGATACATATTAAATTACACTTGGATGGTGTTTTCGGCTTGTTAGTCTTATACTGCAACATCCACTTATCACATATACTACCACTTACAAGTTAGGTCAAAATGTATTATATACAAATGTTTGACAACCCTGCTGACCTATTTCTCTTACATGTCTATTTTAACCGCTTTAGCGTTCTTTCGAATCGTATTAGCACGTTTGACCCGTTTCGTTTTACATTGCTATTTTTGACGTGTTTCTTTTTACATCGCTATTATTGACCCGTTTAACTTTAATTCACCATATTTTGCCATGTTTGACCCATTTAACTTTAATTCAACATATTTTGACCCGTTTCAAATTTAATCGCTTAACGGCCCATACGACGCCCAAAAAAACCCAAACAAGGCCTGTATCTCCAGCATATTAACTTTAATTCACCATATTTTGCCATGTTTGACCCATTTAACTTTAATTCAACATATTTTGACCCGTTTCAAATTTAATCGCTTAACGGCCCATACGACGCCCAAAAAAACCCAAACAAGGCCTGTATCTCCAGCATATTAACTTTAATTCACCATATTTTGCCATGTTTGACCCATTTAACTTTAATTCAACATATTTTGACCCGTTTCAAATTTAATAGCTTAACGGCCCATACGACGCCCAAAAAAACCCAAACAAGGCCTGTATCTCCAGCATACCATAATTCCTTGGCTTTATATTGCTAAAAAATGACCGATATGCCCCTCGTTTTGCAGTGGACACTGCTGCTCCTGTGAACTCGATACAAAAGCACAGCCTGATGCCACAAGCTCTTTACTGTGCCATGTTTGGCAGCCAAAAACAGAAAAAGACCCCATAGCATCAGACCCTTACGAAGCTTAATCCGCAGCACGTGCACTTTGCAATTATGAATCCAGTGCTTTAACCCAACAGCAAAAATGACCCGTTTCATCTATATACATTTAGTGACATAATTTTCAATATGTTATAGCAAGGGCGATGGTAAAAGCAAAGATTTAAAACTACCAAAAGATTTAAAGTTAACTGAAATGCGCCAAATGCGACAAATTCGATACTCTCATTACCAACTAACCGTTAACTAAAACCTACACAATCTCTTGTCATCCTTCTTTTTCTTGTAATGATGCCTCATCTGCCTGAAAAATTATATATCAGTACTATACAACAATTTCCAGCTATTAAAAAAGGTATTACACTGGCAACCATTAATTATTAATAAATAAAATCAGTACTTACTTTCTTTTTTTGACATCCGCTGATGTAATGACCAGGTTTTTTGCAGTAAGAACAATTTCTCTTTTTTGGCGCTTCTAGAGAAGATTTGATTCTAGTTGCACTTTTAGGACGACCTTTAGTATTAGTATGAACTACTGGATCCCGAATAGAAATTTGAGGCATCAAGTTTACTTGTGAACTTCCCACATTAGAATCTTGTGGATTAGTATCAAACTGTTTCGGCTTTGTTCGAATACTTTGTTCTTCTAAGAACTTTAACAACATGGTATTTAGTTTTTGTATCTCAGACGGGGAGTCTGTTGCTTGTTCAACCGCTTTTCTAAAGTTTGATTGAACACACCATAAAGATAACGCGTTGACTTCATTTCCATTATGTATGTCTTCAAGCCCAATAATGCAATTATGCGACTTATACCTAGCATCAAGTGTCCACCTAGGTAAAATATAATAATCGGGAAGGGTTTCAACATGTCTCTTCTTCAAGATATATAAGATATGTTTGTACAATATCCCGTATGTTTCAAACTTTGCACATGAACATGTGACATCTATCTTCTCAGAGAGACCAAAGTTGACATTTCTCCAATATGTTTTATCAACATCCAATTGTCCAACCTTATATTTGACTTCTTCTGAATTCTTGCTTATTTTCTCATGAGTTAAGTTCAATGTAGCTTCGGTCCATTCTTTTTTGAATACATCAAAGAGCTTCCTAGTATAACGTGAACTTGCTTTTGCCTCTATTAAATTAATAGAAGAAAGAACTAGCTTGGAGTTCATAGTCTTGAAGTCTTCATCTTCTTCTGCAGCCCTTCGAGTCTCAACAACTTTATCATACTGGCTTACGAACTCATTCAACATGGTCTTTGAGTTCACATATCCATCAAAAAATGAATGAATACTCTCGCTTCTTCCACTTGATGTCATGCCAGCAAAAAAACAATCCTTCAAGTAGGCTTTAGCCCAATATTTACGTTGGTTATACATCTCCGTTATCCAATCGCCACTTTCAAAATTATATTTTGCACGTAACAATTCCCATCGACTTTCAAACTCCTCAACCGTATTACTCTTTACCCATTGTTTGTGTAATTCTTGAAAGTCACTACAACTTGCTTTAAGTGCTCGAAGATGTTCAATCTCATGTTTCTTAATATGCCATGAACAATATCGATGTCGAGTTTTTGGAAAAACACTTTTGATTGCATTGCCAATAACTTTATCTTGATCGGTAATTATTGCTGATGGATACTTGTCAAACATGCATTTTAGGAAATTTTGAAATAACCATTCAAAAGTATCTTGTTTCTCATTTTCTAATAGTGCACCACCAAAAAGTATGGATTGACCATGATGATTCACCCCGACAAAAGGAGCAAATGGCATCTTAAATTTGTTGGTCATATATGTGACATCAAACACAACAACGTCCCCAAATTTTACATATGAGTCTCTTGATCTCCCGTCAGCCCAGAAAATATTTCTTGGAGACCCGTCGTCAAATAAATCCACAACAAAATAAAGATTAGGGTCTTCTATTAGTTTATCTTGGAAATGTTTAATAAGCTCGTAAAATTCCTTACCTTTATATTGTTTCCGCTGATCTGCTAAGATATCTGCACATTGCTTTGATAAGACATCATTTTCATTTGAATCTTTCATGGTATTTACGACCTTCTTGATTTGACAAGGTTTCAACCCGGATTGACCAAGTTCCGACACTAGGGCTTTGCATGCCATTGAGCGGTGAAACTTTCCATGAGACCGATGTTTCATTACTTTGGTAGGAGTAACAGTTAACTCATGATTATGTGAGTCGTTAAATCTATCCACAAACCATTTCCCTTCTTTATTTTTTGAAATCCGAATATATGCTTCACATCTTGTCCCTAATTCTCTACGACGTTTCTTAACATCTCCATTAGAACTATTGCACTTCGTGTCTTTAAAACCCTCTTTGTTACACACGAATTTCCTTCGATAAGGCTCGTTTGTGGTCTTATTTAAAAAAAAACGAAGATATACGTATTCCAAATCCATGTAAAAACGCATAGCGATTGTAGAAATCATATGCATCATCGGGAGAATCAAAAATCATTCCCATTACATCATTGGCTTCTTCTTTCTCAAACCCATAATCTATGTCTACATCATTTATTTTCTCTGTTTCAACGTCTAGGTTGTTATTGTTGGCCAAATACCCGTTCGCGTCAATATCTTCAATCAGATGTGATTTGAAATCCGTTGTGTTATGTATTTCCTGTATGAACAAAAGTAAAAACTTTGTATTTCAAATTAAGCAATTGAAATTACTGGGAAGTAATTTTATATAGAAATTTTGAATAACAACAATCACTTTAATCTCATATTAGTTTACCTCAGTGGTCAACCAATTGGAAATAAAATTAATGGGTTTGAATTAGGGCACGACATATTGATTTGTATTTCAAGTTAGTCAATTGGAATTGCTGGAAAGAAATTGCATGTAGAAATTTTGAACAACAGCAATCACTGTATATCATATCAGTTTACCGCCATGATCGACCAAGTGGAAATCAAATTAACGATATGAATAATGGTATGACAGATTGATTCGTAATTCAAATTAATCGATTGCCGATGATGGAAAGTAATTGTATGTAAACTTAATTGGTTTGTAATTCAAAGTAATCGATTACCTCCATCAACTACTAATTGGAAATCTGGATCGAAATCAATTGCGAGTGGTTGGAGATTCAATGTTAATAGGATTGGAATTGTTGAAGATGATGATTGCCAAACAAGGTCGAATGATTCTCTTGGATGTTGCTGAACTAAGTTTTACGTATTTGTTGGGGAGGATGATTGTTTCTCTAACTAAAAAGATTTAAATAAATTTTAGTCAAAGTTAATTTAGGAATTAAAGTTTGGATAGATTTTTAGCAAAACTACGTAGTTTTGGATGGTTTCACATCTAAGCTTAGATGTGAAACAGCCACATATTCACTTTTCCCTTCATAATATGATACGTCGAATCATTAGGAAGCCCTAAGAATAATGATACCAAGCTCATCCCTAATTAGAAAGTTTCTCCCCTGAACATCCGCTTTATAATATCCCACATTTTTTTATATATATTAAAAATGATTGAACTGTCCATACAAATATATGCATTATTATTTTTTTTTTCAAAAACAAAAAATAAGTATTATTTAAAAGCTATCGGTGTATATATAGCTTTGTAGAAAGATGATTCACATTTATTGTTGCACTCTTTTATACTAAATATTTAAACAATTAAAGATAATAACATATGAATTTATAAAATAAAAATAAAAATGAGAGTAGTAAATAAAAATGAAGCTTATCATAGTGAGGCATGTATCTCCACCAACATGAACTTTAAAGGCCATGGCCAGCTTAATCAATTGTTTTAATCACTATAAAGTATTGGTTTACAACTTCTCTTGGCTTCATAATAGGGAAATGCTGAAAGAATTATTCTTCTTTTCTGGGATTTTCATAACCATTATTAGGTATTTTTATTACGGTATTTTCACTCCTCTATGAAAACTACATAGCAATGATGATTCTATAAAAACTTATTGACGGGTTATGATACGTATTATATATATATTGTTAGTGAAGGATGATGAATAGTAATTTTAATTTTATAATAATGTATAGTTTTTTATTATTTTTTATCTTAAATAACATATTTTTAATTATTTTTCCTTTTTTAAAACCACATATTTCCTATACCAACCCCCTTTTCTTTTTTAGAACATATATTATCGATTAATTTGATACTTCTTTAATATTATACGTTTATAACCTTTTCTTAAAACTTGAGTACGTAGTTATGATTGATTTTTTCCCGGACATTCCGTTATAAGTTTTGTTAAAAAAAAATTGTACTTATAATAAAGTATTTATTTGGTATCATAAAACAGTACGATGATAAACTAAATCGTTCTAATGGTTTAGCTTTCTAAACAACATGCTTTATTTTCAAATCATGTTTGTTTTACATTATCATTTGTTTGGTTTCGCCGCAACGTGCGACGATAAAAAAACTAGTTTATACCTAAGTAGTTAATGCGGTAAAATATCGGATATCGGTCAAGGACCGATATTTGAGATATCGGTTATCGCGGTGGGATATCAGTGGGATATCGGTAATTTTAATATCATGCTAAATTTATACATATAACAATTTAACACTAACAATTGTAACAAGTAACAACTAACTAAGACTTAAAACACTAACATTTAACAGTAACAACTAACAATTAATACTTAAAACTCTAATAGCAGCAATAAGAAGAAAAATGAACGATAGAAATAAGAAGAATGCTACTGATATTGGGAAAATCAGTGATTTATCGATCAAATATTGGTCTTATATCGGTCAAATATCGGACAATATCGCTGATATTATCGGTACCGATATTCTGACCAATATTTTGTACCGCTATCTCGGCAGGGGACCGATAACCGATATATCACTGATATATCGGTTGATATATCGGGATATTAACTACATAGGTTTATACTTAACTTTGTATAAATCAATATAAATAGAACTTGATGTATTAAACACAATTAAGGAAATGTTAAAGGTTTTAAAATCATAGGCTTTTACTTGCAAAGTATATAAATTTGTTTTATGAGAAAAAAAAACAAAGGAATCACAGTTTTTATACTTTTCACATTTATATATATTGAATATGATGAACAAAGTAATAGGCTATACAGCCTAACAGAACCTTCTCTTTGATGATAATCCATCAAATATTTCCTCTTTTTGCCCAATGAAATTTCACCAATGTTGTATGCTATTAAAACATGCATAAAGAGTATATAGAACATCAATCACTATAATGTCCATCCATGTGCACTTGTTAAATCATGAACCTCCCAAATCTACGTTTTTTAGGCAAGAAAATCATAAACTTTTTGTACTGCTTCAAGCAAATCACCTTAAATCACCCGTTTTTATGGTAGGGATGAACTCGGTACCAACCAGTACCAAAAATACCAAAAAAATAGGTACCGGTACTGAAGATACCCGGTACGGACCGGTATTTGAAGGTAAAAATCGGTACTGTACCGAACCCGTACCGAAAACGCAAAATGTCAGTACCGAATCAATACCAAATCGAGTCAGTTCAGGAAATTCGATACCGGTGTCTGATACCATTTGCTCATCTGTTTCCGAGCATCATGTCAAAAAAAAAAAAAAGAAGCCTAACATAATTACCAAAATGTCTGATGTCACATAATGGTTTTGACCCATTTAGTTCACCTAAAATGGAAGATGGCTATTTGTATTCTTTTCTAATGAGGAATTGTGTTATTCAAAATAATATAATATATATGATGTTAACTGTTCTTATCTTTAGTATTGGTGATCATTGTCAAATGTGTGATATCATTTAAGTATTTTTAACTGTATTAGTTTTGATGATGCATTGAGCTTGCAGCATATAGGATTTTTTTTTTACTTTTTTTTGCCACTCTTAAATTTGAATATGAAGGTTAGCTGATGCAAAAAAAAAAAAAAAAAAAAAAAAAAGATCAGTAATTTATATGGTATATATTTTTAAGCCTAATTTTGAATAGGGTGGTGAGTTGAATTGCATAAGGCTTTTAGTTAATTGATTCAACGTGTTGAATAGGTCCACTACGGATTAATCAAATTTAAGCCGGTATAATCTAATCCCTTGCTTACTGTAATAAATCTTTCCGATATGTATTATAAAATAGTATAGATACTTATCTCTTTGTTGCCACACTTGCTTCCTACAAAAGAAAACACCATGCGGGCTCTCAGTCAATCCGTTTCAGCTAAGTCGATTTTAGCTCACAGTTCGATTTGCTTCCATTAGGCAAAATGCGGCATTCCTATGTACAAAATAATTAAAGCCAAAGTTATTAAAACTATAATTTGACCCTTCATTTAGCTCTTTGGAGCAAACACAAATTAACCCCAAATGGCTAATCAAAAAACCAAACCATCGGCTTTTGAATTGGGTAGCTCGCATTTAACTGAATGAACATAAAAACATAAATCAAATCATCAGCTTTTACAAAACTATAATTTGACCCTTCATTGCAAACAAATTACCATTCTTTCAGAAAATGCTAAAAAAGATAAAACTTTAGAATAGTGCAAGAATTACGATAGGTGTAACGCTATATGTTTAATTTTGCATCTACAATTCAACTATAATCTTTTTAGAATTTTCACCAAACGGACATCAACAGCAACAACAACAACAATAATCATGTATTACACGCTACCTGTTTATGAAAAATCTACGTTTTCGGACAAACAGATGTCCTTTTAGCCCGCCCGCCCGCCTATTTTATCACATCTACTAATAAGACTTTGTGTTTACCTATAAATAGAAGAAGGAAGAACTGACCGCACTTACCTATAAGAATAATGAAAGCAACAACAAATAATTTGATGACCATATAAGCCAAAATCCATCTAGTAAAGCCAAGCCCAGAACCGAGATGTTTTAGAGTCAACAGTTGACCTTAAAACCGCTGGTAAAATTCTTTGTGATCATATACATTTACTTCATTGATCTCATCTTGCTGATGAAATTCAGTCTGTCTTGAAAACCAAAAAAAACATATAAAATAAAGATTCAATCAAATAAATCATAAAGTGATAGTTAACTGAAATAAGAACCTAAGAGGAAGTAATTCTTCAGAAGGATAAGATCAACCTGAGTACCGAGCTGCTTATTCATAGCTTCCTTCTACATATTAGACGCATATGCAGATTGCATATGATCCCACACAGTCATAATTGAAGCAACCTGCAACATGACTAATGTTCATTAGAACACTCAAAATTTGAGAATCGAGTGATGTATTAAAATCAATAGTTTAACATTTAACGGAATCTAATATCATTTAGCATCCAAAGGTGGTGGATATTCATCACTAACAATGTCTATCCAACTAAATATCAAATTATGATTGAAAGTTCCAGATTCGGTGGTTTTAGACGGAAGTTTGGATAAGATAAAGCTGATTCGGTAGAAATCTTGTAAGAATAATCAAAAGTAGAAAGCTTCCATTAATACCGAAAGATCATACATCATTTTACAAGCCGGAGATAAATTTTAAGCATGACCGCACACCAGCGAGTGGCCGCACACTCTCGAGTAGGCCGCACACTTGCTGGTGGGCCGCACACTCACGTTGGGCCATAGGATTAATTTGGGCCGCACACTTTAATGGACTATTTGAGTTTCACACTTAGAATAAATGTATGGGGTTGTTTAAGCTACTGTTCACAGAATTAAGTTTGTATTATAAGTTCCAATTTAGTCCGCATGTTGCTATGAGATACGTGATGCTTATGTGCTATGTGTTAAATACGTGTAAGAATACGTGATGTTAACTATTATCTGCATAAGAATCTGATTTAAACTCGGTAACCATAATAGGACGTGGTTGACCAACCTTAAAACAAGTAAATAACCTGCTGAGCAAAACAAAGGTGAGTTCACACACTTTACTAAAAGCATGTATTCCCGGTGGTTGGGAACGAAACGAACAACACTTTCCCTGGTTTGGGATTGCATAGTATCCCTGGTTTGGGATATGGTTAAATGCTATTTATATTTCATGAACAAGCGTACTAAACAAAACTCTATCACGGAAGTCCCCACTTACTATACCGATTAGTCGCCGAAGCCTGGCGAACGGGATATTAGTTGATAGCGCTATTAGGTTTCACCAACCTCACACCGTGCCTGGATAGGATCGGGTGTGAGCTAATAGGCCACCGTCAACGATGATAGACATTGACAAACGGGGCAACAACGATACAACAGGTCGCAAGTGTTCGGTATTACGGAGTTTAGTAGCTTACATATGGGGTAGCTCCCCATGGCATGATATAAGTGAGTAGTTTAAAAACACACGTTTTTGGAATTAAAACTGGATAAACTGTGAACTCTCCAACTTTATGTTGACACCCCTACTGCATGCTTTTGAGGTACTCAGTGATAGCTCGGGAGCTTGCAGCGGGGAGTGTAGTGGTTGCTTGACCCATGTTGGGTTTCTTAAATAATATTATTGAACTTTTAAACTGTTGGTTGAACTATTAAACTTATGCTTCCGCTGTTAACTTTAATTATTACTTTTGAACTATGAACTTTGGACTTTAGTCACTAATCGTATTGGTTGTGATTAACATTATTCTATTATCTATATTGTTCAATATGATTGGTGGCTTGATCATGGTCTGTCACACGCCTTGCGGTAGTACTCCGCATGTGGGATTTGAGGGTGTGGCACTCCTCTTGACACTAATCCTGCTAACCAGCTTTTACGAAGACTCGGACATCAAGCCCTCAGGCATCAATCTGATCACGATCTAAAGAATCCAAACTTCCTATGATCACGGACTAACAAATCCAAGATCTTATGCATCCCTAGTCACTTTTGAGTAGGAACCACCCGAATACTGTTACACGTTTTTCATGTCTGAATTTCCAAAAATGTCTTAATATTTTTAAAATTTTATTCCCCCTCATTTTTGGCAAATTCTGACCTCTCTAAACTCAGAAAAACTCAACTTTGTGAATATGTGCTATTTTGCTCCACAAAAGTCCATTTTTCATCAATGCGGAATTTTCTATTTTGGCCCATTAATAGTCACTTAACTAAATGATACATGTTATACACCGGTCTTCATGATTATCCCACTATCTTCAACATTCTGTGATCTCACCATCATATCTATTCTCTGAATCCTCTGACGGTGTCCCCGAACAACTCGTATTTTTTAGACATTTTAACTCATTCACGCGTGAGAGTCCTCGAGCGAATGACTCCTTCGTGCATATCAGCTGATTGATTTTGGAAAAGATGAGCTGGTTCGTGCGGATGAAAGCTGATTCGTGGGGATGACTTACTGGTTCGTGCAGATGAACACAAATTTTCAAACGGATTAGGCTCATTCATGCGAATGAATGACTCCTACGCATGAACGTGTCTCGTCCGCTCGAACGTTACTGTTCACATTTTTCGATCCAAAATCTTTATTTCTTCTAATTCGATGATGATTCTTCCACAGACTTAAACGAAAATCAATTCTGAATGTAATGATGTCTTCAATTTCAAATTTCATCCGTGAATTGACCTTCAGTTTGATGTTTACATCTAAAAACCCATAAAACCCATAAATCATGAGCGTAGGTGATTCAATCAACTATTAGATTGATTGAATCGATATCGTAGCTCTGATACCAATTGAAAGTTTCGAAACAGCGGTTTAGACAGAAGTTTGGATATGATAAAGCTAATTCGGTAGAAATCGTGTAAGAATAATCAAAAGTAGAAAGCTTCCATTAATACCGAAAGAGCATACATCATTTTACAAGCTGAAGAGAAATCTGAGGTCTCTCTAGCCTTTCCCTAAAACTTATCAACTACAAACACATGATTCCCTATTTATAGACATGAAGTACCTTTGGAGCGGATGACTAGTTCACACGGATTACTCATCCGTGCGGATGACTCCTCATCCGTATGAACGAGCTCTCATCTTCTCCAAAATGTCATGTGTTTGAATCTAACTCTCAACTATACAATATTCAACACACGCTTTATCTAGCCCATTCGTATAGTGATGGACACACATAATATGCACTAACAGATAACATCACTTTAACTTACCTGATGAATGTTCTTAATGTGTTTTTTCCTAGTACATGACTTTCTTTGTGACTCTACAAACGGTACACCTTAAAGCCTTAAAGCATCCCATCCTCTCATAATTGTTGCAGCTTATCATTAGTCAATCGAGTGTGGCAATAAATAAGAACGCACAACAAATACCAATTCAAATAGGCGATCATATATTCCAAACTCTGCAGATTGTGAGTCTAATTAAAACCAAGTGGAAACGAGTCAAAAAAATAAACATATATATTCTTTTTAATTGGCATAAACAACAACCCAACCTAAATTGAGCTTCTTTCATGTAATATAGCTATTAAGAAAAAAAAAGCCTAGCTTTATGATATCGACCAACACAAACAACTCCAGGTAATCAACTGAATCCCTAAATTCCAATAATCAACAAAGCGCTACATGTGAATAATAGCATCCTTTTTGAGCAAATTTTGCAGCTTTTCCACAAAAGGACAGAACCACGATTCAAATGATAGATTTATGTATATTGATTCACCTACACAACGTCTAAAAATCCTTTATGAACATTCAAAATAAATTATCAAAATTGAACAATTAGGCAAACCATGTTAATAGGGTTAAGAACATATGTGACCGAAAAAATCAAAGATGATTCGACAAAAGAAATCAAAATTTGAAATTTCAGATATGGTTTGATGTTCCAAACATTATACAAATTAACATATATGAAATTACAGAGGAATAAATGACAATTATACTTACTGTAATGATTCCGAAAGTAAAGAGCTACGATACCAACTGATCACTCATGTCGCGTCATGTCGATACGACTCGCTACAATTAAACTTCAATTCCTAGAAAAGAAAGCCAAAATTCTGAAGAAAAAATGTGTAATTAACGTTTTTAGGTTCGAAATCGAAGATTGGATCAGAAAGCAATATATATAATGTTTGAAAAAGATTGGATCATTATGAGAACGCAACATGGTAAGAATCTAAAAGATGGTACCGTTTTTTTCTTGGTTGCTATCATCTTCTTCTTCTGAACCTTCAATTATAAAATCATGTGATCAGAAAGTAGTGGTGAACGAAAGAAGGAAACCACAGAGAGGCTAAGTTGTATAGCGGCGATCAATTTTTAGGAATACGGTGAATGGAAGGAATCACCTTGAGAGAGGAGAGGAACGACTTGTGAGGATGAATGATTTAGGGTTTCTTCATATTAGACAGAATTATATATTATGGGGCTGTTTGGCTAAGCTTTTCAAAACTACTTATTTGCTTATTTGTTTTTCTGAAAAGCAAATAAGTCAATAAACTGTTTTGAAAAGCTTTAAAATGGAGCTTTTCAAAATGACTTATTTGCTTATTTGCTTTTTAGAAAGCAAATAAGCAAATAAGTCATTTTGAAAAGCTTAGCCAAACAGCCCCTATGTTATATTAGAGGGTTTTTATGTGTAACATTATTATCTATTTATAGTCTTGTAATCTTTCATTGTAAACACAAAATTATTGAATACAATCACAAGTTTTATATGGTATTGATACGTGGTTGAAAACCAGTGTTTCATGGTGTTTAAGTTTATGTTTTCACATAAGTTTTAGTTTAGAATGACCTACTTTTGGTTAGAATTGTGTTTTGCAAGTCTAACGAAGTTTAAAGAGCTATTCGGGTGCTATACGGAGCATCGAGAGTGAACGGGATCAACCGGGGACACGAAACAAACAAAACAGGAAATGAGGAATTGCACATTGCGTCGCCGACACCACCAGGCCTGTCGGCGACGCCCTTGCATCACTGGGGATGTCCGTAGGCAGTAACTTTGCACGCCTGCAGAAAAAATTACCCGGGCAGCGTCACCGACGCAGGGGGCCGTCGGCGACGCCCCTTCCTGCTCGACGATGCTGATTTGTTTTATTTTTGCGTTTTTGGACGAGATAAAACCCAATTTTTGGGGCCATTCAGGGGAGTTACACATTTTGGAGCTTTTGAACCTTACCTTGGAGCCAAGAACACCATGATCTTCATCTTGCATCAATCCCAATCACATCCATCAATCCAAATCATCTTAAATCATCATCCTAAACCTAATTCACCATTCTCACCAATCCATTCTCCATCATCATTCACCATAACCGTAACCTTCAACATACATATCTTCAAGGCTTCAAGATGTTCGTGATCAAGCTTAATTCATCTGGTGATCGAGTTCTATCACCCATGAGCGGCTAATCCTTTCGGGTTTCACCCTGGTGTAGGTTTTGTAAGATTCTAGGGTTTAACATTGTTTTGAGATTTGATTTGTGACAAATTGTATTTTAATTTTGAAGCTTTTGATAATTGTCGCGTATTTGAATTGAATTTGTGAATTGTCGAATGATGATAAAATTTGACTTTGTGAAATGAATTTGTGCACTTATGCCTTATCAATTGGTAGGATTTACATGTTCTAGGTAACGAAGTGCATTGCGGTCCGTCGCCTATGACGTTGATAGCTCTTGACACCTAAGCCACGCAACACTAAATCTGTTAATCATATATGCAATTGAATTAAATCTAAAACATGTAGAAACCCTAGGTCTTCAATTACCGAACCAGGTGTGAATCTTGTTCTTAAGTATTGTTTAAAACCATTAATCAAGTTTTCGTGTAATCACAAGCATTCAAGTTTTAGTAGTTAATCACTTTAGCATAAAACTTGTAGGTTAACTCCGACATCTCTTTTCAAACAAACAAATTAATCGATTACATAACAAGCTTCATAAAAAGTGTGACAACATTAAACAATCAATCACGTCCATACGCAAACCACAAACTCTTCGTGGTTCGACCCTTGCTACCACTAACACATTGTTAAGGGTAA
The DNA here is from genome assembly GCA_030545235.1 of Helianthus tuberosus. Lineage (NCBI taxonomy): Eukaryota > Viridiplantae > Streptophyta > Magnoliopsida > Asterales > Asteraceae > Helianthus > Helianthus tuberosus. Next base: position 52,977,937 of record CM060403.1, on the reverse strand, counting down.
TTTGGGAACTATAAATATTATCTTTGACCGGGGCGCGATACTCCGATCAAATTTTGGTGCCGTTGCCGGGGAGTTTGTGCGCTTTGTGTTAGGACATTGTTTGATTTTGTGATTATCTGTTTAAGGTGTTTGTTTCTTGTTGCTACTTTCTCTATTTCTTGTTACGCGGGTGTGTTACTTGTGCAAGTTACAGGTAGTGCATGCATACGAGAAATTCTGGGAGGACCTCACCGTTAGTGTTCGAACCAGAAATCGAGCGGGTCGTACGAAGAAACCTAGCCAACTGGTTAGAGGCAACCCTTGTCTCCCTTGTCTCTAATCCACTCAATACCAACTTGTAACAACTCTCACCTAAACTATTATTTCTTATTATATTTTTTCCAAAAGGAAACCCTAATTAAGAAACCCAAGTGATCCTGCATAAACCCTAAAATTTTCAGAACAATTGGAATCAGGATCAGGGCCCCTAAAACTCAGGAGGGTAAACCCTAGTTGATATTATCAAAACAGTTTTACGTGTAAAACGAATTTGAACGAATGACCAACTCACCCAAGCTACCACGACACGGGGCTACCCTATGGTAGGGTGGCACCCCTCGCGCCACGCGACAGCCCCTCGCGCCACGCGAGGGGGCTGTTTTCCAGGTATAAATATAAGGGTGTGGGACTTGACATTCTATGTTCGTTCGACGTTAAAATTCGATTTATGCACTGAGATATAGTCTGTTCACTACAAAACACACACAATTCACGAAACGCTGCCGCAATAACATGGTAATAACTCGATCGCTGCTACGATTCAATGTCCGATCGATTAAAACTATCCAATGGATGTTTAAGTGCTGCTCAAACTTGGGTTATACTTTGTCATTCGTCGTGAATTCGATGGATGTTTAAGTATCGCACTTTGTCATTCGTTGTGAAGGTTTCAATCTCGTGAGTTGTCGTAAAAAGTTGGATTAAAGTTACTAACCTAGTTTTCGTGTGCATTGTTATTTGAACTAGGTTAACAAGGCTAATCAGTAGGCTAGACTCTGCCCGTATTAATCTGCAATGTGAGTCATTCTCTTTTTATCAACAGTATTTTACAATACTCCAAGCATTTTCAAAAAGTTATAATTACAGGGATTAAGTCATGGTTATCTTGAATCACTGGCTAATTGGGGTATTGTGCACATTACTAATTTCTCACAGGTTAGGCTAATAAATCCTAACAGTGATAAACGTCACTACTTGGGGAAAGACCCAATAGTGGTATGACCATCATCACCAGGTGACATGACGCCAGATAAAAATAAGATAAAAGCCATTGTAATCGCTCTTATGCTGTAAATGATAACTAACGTGTCATTTTATCCAAAATGAATGATTCACCAGTATTTCCCCGCTGACAATATATTTTTAAAACATGTTTCAGGCGACCTGTTGTAAATCAAGGAAAACGTGCTACGGAGCACTAAGCAGCTTGAAGAGGTGGCTCAGTTAAAATGAATAAACATGTTTTAATAAATCAGGGAATTTACTTGTAAAATTCCTCTACTGTAAATTACGGGATTTTATCCTGAATTATGAAATAAGATAATCGGGCATTTTGAGTTTTAAAAAGATCCTGTAAAAATCTTCCGCTGTCGCATCATCGATACCACGGGTTCCTGTCCCGCGGCTCCTGACCGGGTCAAACTGGGGCTGGGGCCGTGACAGGAAAAGGTGGTATCAGAGCACTGAAAGAGCCACTGATTTAAGCCTATTAAGTATTTAAAATACTTAATTTTCTTGATTATCATTTTTATGATTATATGTTTTATTAACTGACTAATTGTTAGTTACAGTATGAGTAAGCAAAAGCTTTCGAACATCTATCTTAAATTAGATAGTTCACCAAAAGAGAAGGGAAGTTCATCCCAATCAAATTCCTCAAGATATTCAGTAGATACTGAGGAGGGAATATTTATTCGTAAGGCACAATATGAGAAACCACTTTCTCCTAATAAAAGAAGTTTGATTATTAGAAAAAGTCAAGAGAAAATGAGGAAGAAGTCACAACCAAAAGAAATGATGAATAATAAAGAAACTCAGGAAATAGGTGATAAACCACCATGGGAAGATGAGTTAGATGAAAAATGGGCAAATCTTTATATGTTAGCCACTGTAGCAATAAATGCTAACCTTTAGACTATCAACACCCTGACCCAGTATTATCATCCACATTATCTATTAGCCAGAAACTTTAAAATAATATTAGTTGTACTAAAAAAAATAAATATTTTATTTCAATAAAATGGTTTATTAGATATTTATTAAAATTTTAATTCCATTTTGTGTTCTGTGAAAATTTAATTTATAAACTTTTAACTTAAAATTTTGTGTGTTTCTTCATAAATGCTAAACAGCATGAATGAATTATCTGAAGCTCTAGAAAGTCTCAATCTTTATCCTGTAAAAATAGAAGTTTCAAGAGATTTTACTGGTTACTTGGCCGATATGGAAGAACCTATGGAATTTCAAGCTCCACTACCAGAGAAATCAAAACCTAAGAAAAGAAGAAGATTTGAGGGTTGGAGACGTGTACGCAGAAGAAAACCAGCAATTAAGAAAATTTCCAAGATAGAAAATCCCATGGATAAAGGAAAAGGGATCGAGCTTGGGGAGAGTTCTAGACAGTTAGGAATGGAAATTGGGGAGAGTTCTAGGCAAAACAAGGACATGACGTTGCAGGAAGAGTTAGATTTTATACTGGCAAGCTGTGATACCCTTAAGCCTGTTAATGAAAACCTCTTCCCTTATCCTGCTGAAAACCAACTTCCAGTAAACTTGGAACCAGCCATTCCAGATCCTCTGATCCATACTCAACCTTTAGGAGAAATGGACGAATGGTGGACCAACGATTGACAATTTCAAAACCTCCTAAATAATCCCTATACCTTTTTCCCTCAGTTCAACCCAGAACTTGCACCAAACCCACCAATGAGTAATGAAAACTTAGCTGAACTTCGCCATTTTGGCGAAGAACTAATGGATGCAGGGAATAAGATTCGGGAGATAGGGGAACAAATCTCCTGGAAATATGATGAAAGGGAACACCATTTCTGAAAGGCCAGCGGACTAGGGGGAATGTGGTTATGAAACTGTGGTTGTTTAATAATAATGTAATAAAAATATAAGTATGTGAAATAATCTAAAAATAAAACTTTTGTAAGATAACAAGTGTGTACGGAGGCATATTATAATATATAAAAATGGAAGTCAAGAAATTGACAATTTTGGCTATACGTGTTAATATGATTATGTTCGATTGTTTTGTTATGTTTAGTTATTAATTATTTTATACTAATCACTTATATAAATTAATTACCAGATGGCAAACGCTGGTAATGAACAAGTTAACGAGGGTAACCAATCTGAGCACAATCATGAAGATCAATTTTTGAATAGGCAAGATATCGAGAATATCGTTGCTCAAGGAATAGCCAATGCTATCCCCGCAATCCTGGCTGCTGCCCAGAAACCTGTTGAACCTCAACAAATTATTCCTAGTAAACGCACCCAAGGTGACAATTTTAGTAATATTGTAAACGGAGGCGGTAACCATATTAATAACGACAAAGATGGGTTGCAAGCTCCACTCCTTAAGAAAATGAAAGCTGCAACACCTGGTTGCACTTATAAGGAGTTTCTTGCCTGTAAACCAGCTAAGTTTGCAGGTAACGAAGGGGTAACTGCAGCACTGCGTTGGTTAGAGAAAACCGAAGCAGTAATTATGATAAGTAAATGTGCTGAAGAAGACAAGGTCATGTATGCGTCGCATCTTTTTAAAGAAGGGGCGCTAGAATGGTGAAACACGGTGCTGCAAGCCAAGGGAAGAAATATGGCCTATGCTATGAACTGGGAAGAATTTAAAAGTCTTATAGAAAGAAAATTCTGTCCCGAATACGAAAAGGAACAAATGACAAATAAATTCCTAAATCATCAGATGGTAAGCATTGATTGTCGAGGGTATACTTCGACATTCTTCGAATACGCTAGAGTAGTACCAACCCTGGCTTCGCCAGAGCCGGTAATTATATCTCGCTACATTTGGGGCTTAATTGGCGAGATCCGTAATATTGTCAAGGCTGCGAGACCCCGCACGATCGATGATGCGGTAGAGTTAGCTAACACTCTGACCGACGAACTGGTACGCACAAAAGAAGAAACCCGAAAAAAGGAAGTGGCCCAAAAGATTACCCAGGGATTCCGTATGGGTAACAGAAGCAATTTTAAGAGAACGGGAACTGGGCAATCTTCCACTGTTCCATTTTGCAATGTCTGCAAAAGAAAGCATTTTGGAAGATGCAAGGGATATTGCAATTTCTGCAAAATTCCGGGGCACCAAGAAGAAGACTGTAGAAAGAAGAAATCCACAGTTTGTTATAACTGTGGAGAAGCTGGACACCTGAGGCCAGATTGCCCAAAATTGGTCAAACCAGCTGATAACAAAGCCAAACCTGCAGAAGGAACTAACAAGAAGAACGTAAGAGCCTTCCAACTGACTACTCAGGAAGCAGAGCTAATCCCAGATGTGATAGCTGGTACGTTCCTAGTTCACGACGTTTATGCAAAAGTATTATTTGACTCTGGTGCAAACCAAAGTTTTATAAATACTTCATTCTGCCAAGCACTTAATTTACCCTTAACCAACCTTAGGCAGATTTTTACAGTCGAAACGGCAGATGGAAATTCTGTTAAAATAGATAAGGTTGTGCGAGAAATAAAGATAGAACTGTTAGGCCATAAATTCTCTGCAAACCTGTTGCCTATGAATCTAGCCGGATTCGATGTGGTGTTAGGAATGGATTGGTTGGTAGCCAACCATCCTCGAATTCTTTGTGATAAGAATTCCATAGAAATTCAGACACCCACAGGAGAATTAGTGGTGATTACAGGAGATAAGCCACGAAAGCCAATGAAATTCATTTCTGTAATGAAATTGGCCAGTTATTCAAGAAAACAAGAAGTAGTGTATATGATTTCAGTAATCATTAACACGAAAGGTAAGGAATTTAAGGAAATTCCAGTAGTATCGGAATATCCAGAGGTATTCCCAGAAGAACTACCTGGATTACCACCTGATAGGGAAGCCGAATTTAGAATTCATCTAATTCCTGGAACTACACCGATAGCCAAAGCACCTTATCGGTTAGCACCCACCGAAATGTTAGAACTGAAAAAGCAGTTAGATGAATTACTAAGCAAAGGATTTATACAACCTAGTTCATCCCCGTGGGGAGCTCCAGTATTGTTTGTAAAGAAGAAAGACGGTTCGATGTGAATGTGTATCGATTATAGGGACTTGAATAAAGTTACAATTAAGAATCGATACCCATTACCTAGGATTGATGATCTTTTCGATCAATTACAAGGAGCTAGATACTTTTCTAAGATCGACTTACGCACCGGATATCATCAATTAAAGGTACAGGAAGAAGACATACCTAAAACTGCTTTCAGAACTAGGTATGGTCACTACGAGTTTACAGTCATGCCCTTTGGGTTAACAAATGCTCCTGCAGCATTTATGGACATGATGAACAGAATATGTAAACCGTACTTGGATAAATTTGTAATTGTCTTCATCGACGATATACTCATTTATTCCAAAAGTCAGGAGGAACATTGTGAGCACCTGCATGTACTCTTAACCTTGTTAAGAAAGGAGAAGCTTTATGCCAAATTCTCGAAGTGTGAATTTTGGCTACAAGAAGTGCAATTTTTAGGTCACATAGTGAATCACGAAGGTATTCACGTAGATCCTGCTAAGATAGAAGCGATCACCAAATGGAAGGTTCCGCAGTCAGCTATGGAAATTTTGAAGTTTTATAGGTTTAGCTGGATATTATAGACGGTTTATTAAGGATTTTTCCAAAATAGCTGTACCATTAACTAAGCTAACCTGTAAAGCAACAAAGTTTGAATGGGGACCTAAATAAGAAGAAGCCTTTAGGATTTTAAAGCAAAAGCTAACAAATGCTCCAATTCTAGCCTTACCAGAAGGAACAGAAGATTTTGAAGTATATTGTGATGCTTCAAAGCTGGGATTAGGATGTGTGTTAATGCAACGCAAGAAAGTAATTGCGTATGCATCAAGGCAATTGAAAAAGCATGAAGAAAACTATACGACTCATGATTTAGAATTAGGAGCCATAATTTTTGCCCTTAAGATTTGGAGACATTATCTGCACGGAAGTAAGTTTACTGCCTATACAGATCATAAGAGCTTAAGATACATATTTGGGCAAAAAGAATTGAACATGAGACAAAGAAGATGGATGGAGATCCTAAGTGACTACGACTGTGATATTCAATATCACGAAGGAAAGGCTAATGTAGTTGCAGATGCCTTAAGTCGTAAGTATCATGAAAAGCAAAAGCGAGTTCGTGCTCTTAGATTAAATCTACAGTTAGATTTAATGGAACAATTAAAGGATGTTCAGGAAACAGCAATCCAGGATATTGCTGAAGGAATGAAAGGACGAATAAAAGAATTAGAGCAAGGAGTGGATGGAATTTGGAGATTCCATAAAAGAAGGATTTGGGTACCTAAGCAAGGAGACTTAAGAAATAAGATTTTAGAGGAAGCCCATAAATCTAGATATACCATGCACTTCTGGTGGATAGGAATGAAAAAGGATATAGCTAGATATGTTTCCAAGTGTCTTACTTGTTCACAAGTTAAGGCAGAACACCAGAAACCATCAGGGTTACTACAATAATTAGAAATACCTGTATGGAAATGGGAACTCATAACAATGGATTTTGTTACTAAGTTACCCAAAACCAGAAAAGGTAATGATGCGATTTGGGTAATTGTGGATCGATTAACCAAATTAGCTCACTTTCTACCCATGAAGGAAACCTTTAGCATGGGAAGGTTGGCGAAATTGTATGTAGATGAAGTAGTATCCTTACATGGAGTTCCACTCTCCATTGTATCAGACAGGGATATTCGTTTCACTTCCCATTTTTGGAAAAGTTTCCAAGAAGCAATGGGAACCCGACTAAAATTAAGTACTGCATACCATCCTCAAACAGACGGACAAAGTGAAAGGACGATCCAAACTCTGGAAGACATGCTTAGGGCATGTGTGATAGATTTTGGTGGAAATTGGGATGACCACCTACCTTTAATTGAATTCTCCTATAATAATAGTTATCATTCAAGCATCGAAGCTGCCCCATTCGAAGCACTGTACGGACGTAAGTGTAGAACTCCAGTATTTTGGGCAGAAATAGGAGAAAGTCAATTATCAGGACCTGAAATAGTACAAGAAACTACCGACAAGATTACTCAAATCAAGGAAAGACTAAAGACGGCTCGAGATCGCCAGAAGAGTTATGCAGACAATAGGCGTAAACCATTGGAATTTCAAGTTGGAGACAAGGTACTCTTAAAAGTTTCTCCTTGGAAAGGAGTTGTTCGGTTCGGAAAGAAAGGAAAGCTGAGTCCAAGATACGTATGACCATTTCCAGTAATCCAACGTATAGGACCAGTTGCTTATCGCTTACAACTACCAGAAGAGTTAGCTGGGGTACATGACGTATTTCATGTATCCAATCTCAAGAAATGTTTATCATACGAATCTCTGGTAGTACATCTTCAAGATGTAGAGGTAAATGAAAAGTTAAAATTTGTTGAAAAGCCATTACGGATAGAAGACAGAAAGATCAAGTTTCTCAAACATAAGCGACTAGTGCTGGTCAAAGTCAAGTGGGATTCAAAAAGAGGATCTGAATACACTTGGGAGCTGGAATCAGAAATGAAGCGAAAGTATCCCTACTTGTTTCAGTAAATCTCGAGGACGAGATTTTTATTAAGGTGGGGAGGATGTAACAAATCTCACCTAAACTATTATTTCTTATTATATTTTGTCCAAAAGGAAACCCTAATTAAGAAACCCAAGTGATCCTGCATAAACCCTAAAATTTTCAGAACAATTGGAATCAGGATCAGGGCCCCTAAAACTCAGGGGGGGGGGGGTAAACTCTAGTTGATATTATCAAAACAGTTTTACGTGTAAAACGAATTTGAATGAATGACCAACTCACCCAAGCTACTACGACACGGGGCTACCCTATGGTAGGGTGGCACCCCTCGCGCCACGCGACATCCCCTCGCGCCACGCGAGGGGGCTATTTTCCAGGTATAAATATAGGGGTGTGGGACTTGACATTCTGCGTTCGTTCGACGTTAAAATTCGATTTATGCACTGAGATATAGTCTGTTCACTACAAAACACACACAATTCACGAAACGCTGCCGCACTAACAGGATAATAACTCGATCGCTGCTACGATTCAATGTCCGATCGATTAAAACTATCCAATGGATGTTTAAGTGCTGCTCAAACTTGGGTTATACTTTGTCATTCGTCGTGAATTCGATGGATGTTTAAGTATCGCACTTTGTCATTCGTTGTGAAGGTTTCAATCTCGTGAGTTGTCGTAAAAAGTTGGATTAAAGTTACTAACCTAGTTTTCGTGTGCATTGTTATTTGAACTAGGTTAACAAGGCTAATCAGTAGGCTAGACTCTGCCCGTATTAATCTGCAATGTGAGTCATTCTCTTTTTATCAACAGTATTTTACAATACTCCAAGCATTTTCAAAAAGTTATAATTACAGGGATTAAGTCATGGTTATCTTGAATCACTGGCTAATTGGGGTATTGTGCACATTACTAATTTCTCACAGGTTAGGCTAATAAATCCTAACAGTGATAAACGTCACTACTTGGGGAAAGACCCAATAGTGGTATGACCATCGTCACCAGGTGACACGGCGCCAGATAAAAATAAGATAAAAGCCATTGTAATCGCTCTTATGCTGTAATTGATAACTAACGTGTCATTTTATCCAAAATGAATGATTCACCAGTATTTCCCCGCTGACAAAATATTTTTAAAACATGTTTCAGGCGACCTGTTGTAAATCAAGGAAAACGTGCTACGGAGCACTAAGCAGCTTGAAGAGGTGGCTCAGTTAAAATGAATAAACATGTTTTAATAAATCAGGGAATTTACTTGTAAAATTCCTCTACTGTAAATTACGGGATTTTATCCTGAATTATGAAATAAAATAATCGGGCATTTTGAGTTTTAAAAAGATCCTGTAAAAATCTTCCGCTGTCGCATCATCGATACCACGGGTTCCTGTCCCGCGGCTCCTGACCGGGTCAAACCGGGGCTGGGGTCGTGACACAACTCACCACTTACACCATCTTTTGCGCCCATTCAAGTGGATTCCCAAAATTCAAACCAACCCAACAATCAGAACAAACACCGATTCCAATACCAAGGTTACCCTCACCTAAACCAAAATGTTCAAAACGATCGTCCGGGGAGTGGTAACAACTCACGACCACCAACACCACCATTTCAAACCTGTACCTAAAACCAAAACAACCAACGTACACCCACATCCACACCTCCACCTCAAAACCAAAATCAACAAAACCCATTACCACCCAATCTCAACAACCGAAATGTTAACACTAACCGTGGGGTTAACCAAAATTGTGGCATTCCAACGAACGAAGCTCAGTTTCTCAATCTCGACGATTTGAGAAACAATATTCCCGATGACGAACCGTATAGCGTTCACGGTTATCAATCACTGAAAAATGTGAGTATTCATTCGGAATACTCGGACGATGGAGGGAATTATAACGAGAGGCTGGAAGACGAAGTTTGGGGTGATGATAATGCGGGAAATTTATACAATGCTCGGGGATTTGAGTATGAAGATATTTGCTACCAAAATGCCAATTATGTGGGGAACAATGAGGATTACGGGTACGATTATGCCCGCAATGACGGTTATGGCAATAACCGTCAACCACGAAACAACCAACGGAACCGGGATGACGGAAATTACAATTACAATAACAACAACAATGCCAAACGTAACCGGATTCCGCAATTCGTGGGCGGAGGTAACTAAGGTGGTAATCAAGGTGGTGATCGAAGGGGCAATCAATGACCCGTCAATCAAGAAGTCAACGGTCCTCAACGACGTCAACCACATCAACAAGCCCCTCAATGTGTAAACGGTCGATTTAGACCGGTGTTCACCGAAAATGATTCACCCATTGTTCCTACGCATTGAGGGAGAAGATCTTTCGATTGTAAACCCAACTATATCACATCTTACCGCATTTGGACTAAATCAACATCATAAAACTATAAGTTTATATTTTTAGTGAATTTAGACTTATATTCATGATCAATAAATATACATTTGGACTAAATCAATAGTTGTTGGTATTCTTAATCAATCTTGAAATATATATATATATATATATATATATATATATATATTAAAAAATGTAATATATTTTATTATATCAAACTTGAAGAGGTTAGACATTTGTTTTTAGATAAAAATATATATAATATCTTTTTAGTCGAGATTGTACCACTTGTGGCCTAGTGGTAGGGTGACTTGGGTTCTCCAATGGAGACTAAAGTTCAATCCCTACTTGTATCACTTTGGTGGATAAGGCAATGATAGATAGAGCCTAGCCTCCTTGCAGAGATGTCAGGCTCTATCCTGAGCCCACCCGGGTTTTCGTCCCACCGTGTGTTACGCTAGAGAGTTCTACTCTTGTGGTGGCACAACGACTGTCAAGTGGCAGCCAGCGGCATGGTTTCCCGGGGGAGCGCCCAAACCAAACTCTGAAGCCAGCGTGGGCCTGGTTAAGACAACATAGTCAGGCCGGAGTGGGGCAATGGGGCTCTCCAATTTGGGAAGTGCAGTAGCCTAATACAAGAAAGTCGTCGTTCCAATATATATATATATATATATATATAAATACGAATTGTATTATTGGTACTTATATATTTTAGTCATTTAAATCATTTTATAGTTTGAATGAAAAAAAATCCCCAAATCGTGTGAACCTAGAAATCATCATCTCACTGTGTTCGTTATTCATACTTCTTTTCATATATATGTTGATTAGGATAACTTTTGGAATAATTATTCCCCAAAACACTACAACTTATCTTAAGTTGTATTTGGACGCTTTGCAACCTGTGAGTAGATCTAACTCTTTCCCCTTTTTATAATTAAACTTTTGGGGTGTATCGTGTGTCACGTTTTTATTGTTTTCTAGTTGATTAAATAACATAAAAAGTCAATGTGTCACTATGTGTATCGCGTTCAATGTTTCTATTATTTCTAGTATCTATCGTTGCATTGTGTGTATCTATGTGTTTACTCGCTTTGTGTCACAGGTTTCACGTGGATCCACCTGGCAGACTAGGTTCCCCACGGCCATGGGTTGTAGCCTAGTATCGCCATCAATATTAGACTCGCTTTTTGGGGCTTAAGCCTAATGCACGCTATTGTCTTTGAGTCTTATTGTTTCTATTGTATCTATATTGTGGTTGTGGTGATTTGTTGATTGTTATTGTGGTTGTGGTGATTTGTTGATTGTTGTTGGGATATTGGTGATATTGATATTTCTACAACACATGATATTGCATGTAAAATATATTTTTGAAAGTTTTCTAAGTAAAATAAATCAAATAATAAAGCAAAACGTTTTATTTAAAATTTAGATCTATTCACCAACATTATGTTGACCAAAAAACCATTTTACGCATGATACAAGTACAAGACTTGAGAGAGTTTGAAGTTGAAAACACGTAGGATGTGCCTTAGTAATAAATGGGATTATTGTACATGTTTTATTTATGTCAATGATATTGTATGAAAGTTATGTTGAATAAATTCAATGATTATGTGTGACAAATCTAAATTGGTGCCTTTAAATATTTAAACTTATAATAATGTCATAAGCAATGGGCAATCATCATGCCCCGTACCATTCTGTTGCGGGTCGGGGTGTGACACATGAGGTGTTGGCGAAGCAAGTTGGTCAACTTGCGGAAGAGGTGGCGCAAATGAGGGGAAGTGGAGGAAGACTTCCAAGTGACACCACCGTGAACGCTAAGCACCAAGGGTCCAACTTGAAGAACACACGTGAGGTACCAATTAATAAAATTTCTTTACACAGTGGTCGAGTCATTGATAATGGTGTCGAGTCACCACTGTGACAAGCGACACTTTTTGGTAACTTTCGTACAATTAAACAATTATTTATGTGTTTTAAACATCAATATAGCATGATACATGTCATTCATTTTATTTGTCGCATTTCGAAACAATTAAAACAATGCATTAAAACAACTAGTAGACTTACTGGTTAGACTAGTTGTATCAGCATAGCTCCCGTACTCAGCTAAACGACAAATTTAGGACCTAGATTAAATCCGACATAAAAAATATATCAAATCCTAAGTGGGAAACCAAGGATATTTGTCAATGCTTTCCGGAAAATACACTAGCTCTAAAAATGTCCGATTTGGACCATAAATAACATTTTGTCCGCAAAATTCAGCACCTTAGAACTAGTGCTGTCACAACCCCCAATCACACCCTGGGCGGGAGCCATGAGTCAGTTATAGGTGGTACCGGTGTTTATTAAATTTGCAGCGGAAAATATCATCAGGATCGTAGTTAGGAAATATTTCAGAGTTTGTAAAACACCAAAGTTTAATATTAAACAAATGGGATAAAACCCATATTACAATAAAATGTTTTTATATGGATAAACCCTAATTGATAAAACACAAATTTCTTCTTTTATTCGGGTAATCATAGCCAATTTATTTAAGCCTTCAGTGCTCCATAGCAGGCTTCTATTACCATCACAGTAAGTTACCTGAAACGCGTTTGAAAACATTTTATCAGCAAAAAATACTGGTGAGTTCATTCATTTGTTTAAAAAGACACATTGTTATAATTTACAGCATCAAGAGTTTTTACATTTGTTTATATCTATCAAATACTCAATCAGTATTTGTCACAAGGTGGCAGTTCCGATGTGATGGTGGTTACATCACTCATTGGCTAACTTTCATCCAATAGTGAAGATTATTAAGTGGTGTATACAAAACCCCACATACCGGCAGTAATTTCCAGAATACAAGAACTTAGTCACTGTAAGTATAACTGAAAATATTTAGGGTTTTGCAAAGCATTTGGTAAAAAGAAAGAATGACTCACTTTGTAGATTTAGGGTTTTAGATTAAAGCTTCCTGGTGCTAATCCTGAGTTCCTAATAAAATACAATGCAACACGTGTCAGTGCATCACCCCAACTCAAACTTTAACGATACATCACGAGATCAAAACCCCAACGTAGTTAACAAAGTATAGCCTTATCCAGGCAGCACTTTGGCATCCGTTGGTGGGTTATAGATCGATCGGACAGGGTATCGAATCAGTGATCAGGGTTAAAACACTTACAACGTAGCAGAGTTTCGCAGGTTTAGGGGTATAGTGCAAAGAAAACGGAGAACAAGATAACGTGTTCGTCAAAATTATGTCGAACTGGTGCAGAAACTTCAGTCCCATGCTGGTGGATTTATAGGTCAACCCGGCACCTCCCGGCTCCCGTGCGTCGCGACAGGCATGGGGACACCCCCGCGTGTCGACTGAGACACCTATTTTTCCTAGACAGGCTTAGTCACACATGTAGGCTCGCCATATGTCGCGCTCGGGTAACACGTGTCCTGGTACTCCCCCACGTGTCGCGGAAGATTTAGGGGGATCCCCGCGTGCCTCCTGGGAGTCCAGTTACTAGTTTCTTTGTTTATCGTACTGGTTCGCGCCGTACAAGTCCGTGGTTTTGATCAGGAGTCCTTATAAGGTGGTTTGGGAGTTGTTACAAGCGCAATGTCCAGAAATGATGTTAAACATCATAATCCACTTGAAAGACCTTGAAAGTATCATTTTGATACATAAATATTTCATATCATACAAGCTTCACAACTTAACATTTTAATGGACCGATAACGAAACAAGCACCGAACAAGCACCCAACACTAACTAAACATACGATATGAACTAATTAACATTGTTTTGACATTATAAGACTAGTTAAGCCATTGAACACCTTAGTACACTTAGAAATCACTATTACAATTAAACCCCTAACTAAACCCCTTAAATTCTAACCAAATAATCTAACCATCATTCAAACCTAACTAGCACCCCCCCCTCAAAATGACGGTCAACGTGTGGGTCCCCGACGCCCACATGTTGTCTAATGTTGTTGGATTATTTGTTGATGGTTGATGTATTTACTTGATGGAAGAAAGATTTATCTTATGTTATAAAGAACCTTATCACCAACATCACCTTATCACTTTCCAATCACCAACTTTCAAACAAAATTTCTTCTCCTCTCTTCTCCTAACCTACGGCCATCACCATCTCCGCTTCACCTTCATTCTTCAACCATTTTCAAGCCATTTCAAGCATAAATTAAGGTGTCCCAAGGTATATTAAGAAGGTTTCAAGACTTGGAAGTTCAAGGACCTCTTCAAGGAGCTTTTATCCACCATATTCATATCATCTTCATCTTTTTGTTCTTATTGTTCTTCCCTAGCCAATAGTGCTAGTAGTAAGTCCACTAACACTATGTTTAAGCTTCATATCATATGTTATTTATAAAATACAAGAAATCCATCTTGAAGCTCACTTTAAAATACACGGTAAACATGAAAGAACACTAAAAATATAAGTTGTTTACTTGATTGTTTGAGTTGATTATGTGTTAGATCTTGTAAGATGATTATTATGGGCAAAGTGATCTTGTTAAGATTATGTTAAAAACATAGACCTAACATAAAAATGTTAGATCTAACAAGATCCACCAACATAGATGGATCAACTTGAAAATGTGAGTAAAATGATAGATTTTTGAAGTGTAACATATAAAAGTATGCAATGGTCATGTTGAAGAAATTTGTTCTTGAAAAAGTATGCTTTCAAAGTTAACATAAACTTGTTAAAAATGGCGATAAACATGGAAGGAGTTATAGATCTAAAAGCTTTATGTTATTACAAGTTCATACATATATGTTGGAATTTCATTACATAAAAAGTCTTGTTAAACTTGTTGGATGAATTATTGAGTTTTGAAATACATAAACACATGTTTTAAACATGAGAAAACCCCTAAATCTAGGGGAAACTATGGCAAAATTTTTATAGAAATTTAACACTTAGAAATTTTTAAGAAGATTTTTGCTAGTTAAATGTTTAAAGATGCTAAACATATTTTTTCCCAATTTTTTATACAAAAATATAAGTTAAGAAATAGAGTTTTCTTAAAGATGAAAATGGATATAAATATATATAATTAGGGCAAATTATATATATTTAGTGGTCACCCAAAAATTATGTGCTTATGTGTATATTATGTGTATTATATATTAGTATACATGTAAGGGTTTATAATTCACTAAATACTTAAAAAAATACAAATATAAAATACCCCAAAGTACCTTGGAAAATAATTAAGTATAAAATGCATATACCTACCCATATATGGGTACATGGACAAAATACAAGAATATATATTTATATATTCCCTTATAAAAAAATATGGACATTTGGACTTTGGACAAATACATGGACATATATATACACTAGCCATTTACCTGCGCGATGCGGTGGGAGTGACGATTTACAATAGGATACTCGTTTACTGTTAGTTTATCAGTCGTCTCATGATATATTGTATAGTACTTAAGTTAGTTTTCTTATTCGTGATATGTTGGCACTGGTTTTTCCGTTAGTTTATCGATTCTTTGGCGATATACTTTTGTTAAATTTTTTAGCTGTAGCTTCTGCATGATCTATCTACAAAAAGAGTACAAAACAAGGAAGTAGATGTAATTAAAAACAAGAAGAGTACAAAACAAGCAAGTAGCTGGACAAAACACCAAAAATAAAATACAAGGAGTCTCTTCTATCTCTTCCTGTTTTACCAATACATCCGTTCGCTCATGAATTTCTTGTATCTTCTCCTCTATTGTACCAGATTTTGACACATAAAAAAACAATGTTAGACGCTTACAGGTGTTTTAAAAAAGTAATTAAAAAAGTAATTTCTGGAAGCAATTAAGGCACAAAATCTACAAACTTACCTTCATTTTGATACGAATGTGGTTCATTAATCACGCAACACTTCCTAGTAGACAACATTTGATGTGTAAACTCCGCGTTGTTTAAAATCTTTGGCGAGATGTACCAACACCTTAGTATTTTGTCTTGAAATCTCTCTTGATAACGCCACATAAAGCTGTCCATGTGAAAATACAGAATCCGGTAGATAAATACCAACGTGCGGAATTGTTTGACCTTGAGCTTTATTAATCGTCATGGAAAAGCTAAGTCGAATTGGAAATTGTTTTCTTTTCAGCTTGAATGGGAACATGTCATCTTCAGAAAGGGTTAGAGAGATTCTTGGCAAAAAATACTCTTTTTCCGGCATGTTGACTGACTGCAATTTCTACATCAATAACATTTCCCATGAAACCTTTACATATCAACCGCGTGCCATTACACAGGCCATATGATGGATCGATATTCCGTAACAATATTATTGGGCATCCAATTTTTAAACGAATCTTATGAAGCGGCAAACCACTAACATTTAGCAAGTTTAAGAACTCGATCGGAAAGAAGTTGTGCGAAACGTCTTCAGCTTCGTCAAAACTGTAATAAACTTTTTCCTCACCTTGAAAAATGTCAATCATTTGATTATTAATCCCGTCAACACTCTCATTTTTAGTGGACAATATTGCTCTAGAGATTATATAACCTGAAGAATGTACATTATCTTCAATTGATGGAAAAATGGCATTGATCAATTCTTTTATAGAGTTTTCTCTATTGTTGCACTGAATTGTCATGTCATCGGGTATGCGTATATAGTTTCCTTCGATTGATTCTTCAGTTCCATCGCCGACTCTTAAAAGAAATTCAGAAAACCATGGATCTTTGAGCGCTCTCATATTTACAGTCAACTGCATCTTTTTAGTCAAAGACCAAAGAGGTGACATTCGTAGGCTGGAGTCTACAATCTGTGCTCGAGTGCCACGTTTAATAACCGGCAACACCTGTCTAAAGTCACCTCCCATAACCATTATCTTCCCACCAAATGGGAGACTAACACCTATAATGTCGTGGAATGTACGATCGACTGCCTTTATCGCCTGTCGTTTAGCCATAGACGCTTCATCCCATATGATTATTTTGGCAGACCGAATTAGTTTAGCGGCCCCACTCTGTTTTTTGATGTTGCACATTGAATTATTTTCAGATTAATAGGAATCTTGAATCTCAAGTGAGCCATTCTACCTCCTAGCATATTATTAGCCGCAACACCTACTGAAGCTGTTGCGAGAGCAATAAGACCACGTGACCGAATTTCAGCAAGCAAGGCATTGTACAAAAATGTTTTTCCAGTTCCGCCTGGACCATCAATAAAGAAGACGCGTGGAAGATCATTATCAACATGCATCATGATCTCATCAAACACGTTTTTTTGGTCCAGATTAAGTGAATCTTTGGCACTCGAGTGTTCAGGTTCCAAAACAATCCCATACTCCTCTTGTAACTCATGATAACCTACATCATGTAAGTTAACATCGTCTGTTATCTTAGGAAGGTCGAATTCATTGATATTTTTACCCATGCATTGTATAAAGACATTAATTTCGGTAAGAACCATATTTTGAACTCGTTCTATACTTTGACAGTGTAACTGATGATATCAGACAATGAATCAAAGTGGTCATTCCATAACTTTCGAATATCTCTAGGTTGGCAAAAAATCATTATGGTCGCAAATAACCTTCTAAGAGCATTGGGAAACTGAAATATAGAGGCTTCTTCGAGACATCGTGATAGAAAATCATCGTCTTCTATTAAGCCTAACTCAAGAGCTGCTTTTCGAAATTTCTCACACTGTTGACCATTAACTGTGCAAAGATGTTCAAAAGAAGTAGGCCCTCTGGCATTTGACAAATTAAGCATAAGTAGTACCTTTCTCATTCGGCTGGATTAGCGGAAACGATACGACCACTTTGTTTTTTACCGAAACGACGATTCCAATGGCATGTGCTTCCATTCCACGTGAAGTGTTTTGGAAAATCTTTATACAAATATACCCTTGTTGTTTCATTGATTCTATTTTTCTCAAAAAATGTTGTTAGAATGGTTCTCTTATCCTTTTCCCTATCAATAATATTAGACATTATGTCATCATCTCTAAATCTAACCATCTGATTATTTGGGAGATGAAGTTGTAAGGCTAGAACAAAAGGAAATATTTGAGAAAGAGAGAAGGAAAAAATGTGCCACATAGCCTCTGGGGGCGATATGTAGCATGCAACGTGAAATCTATTTATCTAATTAATAACAACCCCTGGCTCACGTTGATCAACTTGAATAACCTGTTTGTCATGTCCTTTATAAACATATTTGACAAGATATATCACAATTTATACTTGAGCAAACTTCAACATTGATGTGGCAGTTAAACATCATCAAAAGTCTTGGGTTATATGGGACCACCCATCTATTATCAAGTGTTTTTCCCCGTACGTCCAATTCTATTACAATGTCTCTCCTTCGATACAACGAATATGCATCTTCTCCTTGTGTTGTCTGTTCATTAAATTGTATAGGATAGCGAAAATGACAAATTTTAGGATCACCCTGCATATAAGGAATGCTTAATCGTAAATTGCCGCAAGGACCGTGAATCATGTGCTTGGCAACAATCTCATGCAATTTGGGATGTCTTAGTTTGTAAGGAATTTCAGCACACACAACCTTATCATAATGGTCCGCGTTATTGATTTTGTCGTGTGGGTACATGTTAAGGAGAAAATGTGCGTGCGGAAAACCACACTTTTGAAATTCGATGACATAAACGTACGCCTTAACTTCCCCTAGGATGTGTTTCTTGAAGAGTCGTTCCTTAAGATCTTCTACACTCTTGAAATAAGGTCTAGACAATCTTGTGCAGTTTGACCAACATGTAAATTATCACATTTCTGATTGAAAACAAGAACAAGATCTACTAACCGATCGAAAACAAGAACAAGATCTACTAACACAAGAATGCACCATCTCTTAATCTAAACACTAAACCGTAATTTCACATCATCATAAACACAATAATAAACTTTCAAACCTTAATCTTTATCTTCTTTCACAAGATTCAGATCTCACTCAAACTCCTTATATAAGATTCAAGTTCTAAACCATAATCACAAACTGTAATCGATTACATAATTGAATACAGAATCAACGAAACATAAGCTATATGAACATTTTACATTTTCCAAACTAAATTAATTCAGACAATATCCTGTACTCCACTAGCTATTAATATGTCAATATGATTATAAAAACAATATTATTACAGAATAAAATGTATAACAAATCAAGAATATGGAATAAACATCAAATAGCAAGCAATTAAAGCTCAACAGCAAACATAATAGCTGCTGTTAGAAATTACAAATAAATAATCATGAACCTAATTTAACACTGAGTAGCAATTAAAGACAATACGGTGTTTGGTTGATACACGAAAACAACAATTAAGTAATGGAGTAATGTAAATGTAATGAATGGAACCTGAAACATGCGATTTAGGCTGTGAAGCTGGACTAGCAGAATTAGGGTTCTTTCAAGAATGATCCAATAAGTGATTTAAATGGATCGGATTGGATTGGATATGGATCAATATCCAATCCATTGACATGCCTACTTGGATAGAACTTCCGTGCCAGAAGAAACGAAAGAAAAAGCGCACCACTCCATTGTCACACTCCAAAAACGTCGCAGCGAAAATACAAACGTTGCGGTGACGGAGTCTGGTACCCATAAATGTCTTAGTTGCGGATGCAATATTTATGTTGGACATTTGGTTTGTTTTAAACATAAGTTTTAAGTTTCAAACGTACACCACAACCACATCATAATTGTTTGACC
The DNA here is from genome assembly GCA_030545235.1 of Helianthus tuberosus. NCBI lineage: Eukaryota > Viridiplantae > Streptophyta > Magnoliopsida > Asterales > Asteraceae > Helianthus > Helianthus tuberosus. The sequence continues at coordinate 52,958,034 of CM060403.1, read as the reverse complement.
CTTAGGGGTCTTATTACACACGGTCCCAAAAGTAGTTTAAAAGTGTCCAAACATTATTTAATTACAATCGCATCACACAACCACATGATAACATAAGCCAAAATCCCTGAAGCCGAACTCATGTACCTGAAGAACACGTAAAAATCAAGTGTCAACACAATGGAGGGTGAGTTCACATATCCAAATTCGTAACTATTTGTTTAAGGAAAAACTTTCTTATTATAGATTTTTAATGATATAACATCCATATATGTTTAAGAAAGTTAATTCTATTTCCTTCGTAAAAAATCCGAGGGCGATTCATCTGGAATTGTTTATTTGAAATATCTTTGATGAAAATTTATACCCATGGTTTCAATATTAAATATTTTTTATTCTTTCAGTTTCGTAAGTTTGCAAGACGTTACGAGCTATATACTATGATTGAGGCTCTAATCAATACTAGACGATTATAGAATGAATTCGCCGCTATATGGACACGGAGCTACTGGTCACGACGGGGTTGTCAACCCGATAGGTCTATCAACAATTCCACGTGTTCTATACTTAATGATTAAAAATGTCAAGATGCATCTGTGTACCCTCCTCAATGGCATCAATATATATAACCTACTAGATAACAATTTAATATATGATGTTGCACAAATTTCCGCCATCCCCCATGCAATATAAGCTAGACATGCTACTTACATCCTGGTGACCCGGTAAATTTGACCCAACCGAAATTCAAAATATCTTTAATTTCTCACGATCGTTTTACCCAAAACACCGTAATCTTTTCCCGTTTCTTCCCGAAACATATTTATATCAATCAAATCCCATTTTCCTTGAAAACAGTTTTAAATCATACACATTTCCAAATCCATGTTCTTCCATAAAACATATCATATCATTCAAAAATCATATTTTCCATGAAAATATACTTTTAAATAATTCAAAGGCATATTTTATACAAAAAAAAAAACGTATATTTATCCTTTTTAACGATGTGTTCTTCCGCCAAAACAGTAAAAGAGGGGTTCTCGTGACACTCACCTTTGGGTGCGTTTATTTTATCGCAATCCATCAAATTGAATCTAAATATCCCAATTAAAATAGGAATGATTTAATAACTAATTATTCTACAAACAACTAAGTTTCTCCAATACTTAGAATTTTCACATAACTTTGATATTTTCTCAAAAAGTCTTTATTTTGATTATGTTGGCATATATATATGTGTGTGTGTGTGTGTGTTCATATATATATATATATAGGGTAAGGTTCATGCGAGAACCACCCTTATTGCGAGAACCGCGAGAACCAATGTGAACACAACCTAAAATAGCTAAAAAAACCTAAAAAAAACCTAACCCCCCCCCCCCCCAAAACCTAAACCCCCCACCCCCCCCCTCAAAACCTAACCCCCCCCAAGCTAAATGCTAAAAACTAAAACCCCCAAAAAACCTAAAAAAAAACCTAACCCCCACCCCCCCCCCCCAAAAAAAACCTAAACCCCCCTCCCCCACCCCCCAAAAACCTAAACCCCCCACCCCCCCACCCCCAAGCTAAAATGCTAAAAACTAAACCCCCAAAAAACCTAAAAAAATAAAAAAAAAATAAAAAAAAATCTATTTTTTTTTAATATTTTTTTATGTTAAAATCGCTACTTTTAGAAGAAAAAAAAAATTTAAAAAAAAAAAAAAATTTTTTTAATTTTTTTTTTTGCTTCGAAAAGTAGCGATTTTTTTATAAAAAATATAAAAAAAAAAATTTTGTGTGATTTTTAGCTATTTTTAGGCATTTTTGGTTGTGTTCACATTGGTTCTCGCGGTTCTCGCAATAAGTGGTGGTTCCTAACGGATCTTTGTCCTATATATATATATATATATATATATATATATACACATATTAAGATTTTCGTGATTTGAACGATTTTATTGGTGACACTTATTATGTTATATCTGTTATCGCACCCGTTTATAAGCAATATATCTACGATTTGCGCTTCGTAATATATTTGCATAAACGTGAACATATTATCATACATCGTTATACACATATTACATCATTTCACGCAGTTTAACATTCTCACACCTAAACACCAAATAACACATCAAGTTAACCTAGGCACTATCTTCATGATCATCACAATTTACACATAAAATGTGATTTTGACCTAGTTTACCATTTTCATCGCATAAACGCATAAACATAGTATTAATTCATACCATCATGTATTCACTGAACGTATCACATTATTCATACTCATATTCACATATCACTTTGTAAAACATAAAGTACACCCGTGAATAATCCATTTTCGCGTACGTCGAAATATTGGTTAGACAATAAATAGAGTGGAGGTCCGAACTGCGTGACGTCTAGTGTCGATACAAACTATTATTTTAAAAGGATCATTGCACCATGACCGTTAATGATCGTAAGTCGAACCGAATCAAGAAATTGCCCTGGTGTTGAAATTAGTTTTTAACATCTGAATTTTTCCAACCACTTTCATTAGCTTTTCTTTTTAATCTAAAAATTATAAATTGTTTTCTTGCATTTTAGTTAAACTAAAAACCCCCTTTCAAAACAATCGTATCTGTGTCTAAAACGTTTTTGGCATAATCAATTAATTAATCTGTATCCCTGAGGACACGAACCCTACTTCCATTTATACTATTTTTAGTGTGTTTAGTGGGTTTTCCTCGGGCTATAGCCAATGCGGGTTTTAACCTTCGGTCTACCGTTGCGGATCTTATTAATGATGTCGGGCAATGGAAATGGCCTCAAGCTTGGTTGGATCTTTTCCCGGTTCTTATAAATATTCCTCCCCCTCATCCTTTAGTTGATATGGCTGATCGATGTCGTTGGAAAGATATGGAGGGGAACTTTTATCATTTTGGGTCTTGGGAAGTCTGGAATTCTCTGCGTCAAAGGGGTGATAGGGTCGCTTGGGTTGATTCCATTTGGTTCAGCCAATGCATTCCTCGGCATTCCTTCCATATGTGGTTAGTGATAAATAACAAGTTAAAGAGGCAAGATAGGATGGCTACATGGGAAGCGGGTAGCGCTACAAATCTGATTCTTATGTGTTGTCCCCTTTGTTACTATGATCGAGATTCTAGAGACCACCTGTTCTTTCAATGCTCCTTTGCTTCGAAAGTTTGGGATTCAGTGAGGAAAATGGTTAACTTGGAGAGTGTCAACAACACTTGGTCCTCGGTTATGCAGTGGATGGTTCAAAATGCAAATTCTCGTCAGCTTGATCAGATTGTTGGTAAAATTCTTATTGCGGCCGCTACGTACTATGTATGGCAAGAGAGGAATAACCGGTTATTCTCTAGTGTCCAACGAACTCCTGATATGCTTTCCCATGTTATCATCAGTACGACTCGATTGAAGATTATGGGTTTTAAGCTTGGTAGGGACCGGAAGCACCGCAACTTATTGGATACCTGGCAGATTTCGATAAAGAACTTGGATTGTGACCCGGGCTAGAGTTGTTGTGTTAGTTCGTTGTTCGTTGTCTTGTGTGTTAGGGGTTTTGATCGGGTTTGGTTAAATTTCTGGTTGTATGGTTTTGTCGTTGGTTGTTTTCTTGGATGTTATAGTCTTGGTTTGTCTTGACTAGTAGTGTGTGTCAGTGTCTTGGCACACCCTGTTTTATTGTTTGGTGATTTATAAAATTTACCGGGGTAACCCTTTACCCAAAAAAAAAAAAAATATGCGTATTTTAACGTTTTTGGTAACGTTTTCAGGCGTCGGAAGTCACGTATGACTAACCAAACACCAAAGATACTTAATATAAGTTAAAATACCTATATTTATTATAAAAATATCAGTTTACAATCTGATTTAAAACAATTTTGCAAAAATCACTTTAAAAGCCGATTTTTACCGTTTTCAACGCATAGTCTTGTACCGAACTTTACCGTAACCAATCCAAATCATCACGACTTGATATTTAACACAACACATGTTATTTACTGATTAAAATGATGGTTATACTCATGATAGTGCAGGTCTCAAGTAAGACACATAAATCATGCAATTTCACCCATTTTACTGTGACAACCGGCACAAAACCGGTACTTTCCGTACTATTTTAATATTATTTATTATCTGCAATTATGTGCTTAAATGTCAACATTGTCTGATTCCATGATATACATGTGAATTCATGCACGTTTTATACTTCAAATATTGCTTTATGCATTACTTTAAGCGTTGCGTCAGAAAGACTAGTAAACTCACCGGTAAGACACACTGCGTCAGCAATTCTGCAGAAAGCAGTCAGATAATAGAATTAGGGCCTAGGAATAGGTCCAACATCTAAAATACATTAAAACCCAAGTGTGGATACAAGGGTTAACATATAAACTTTCCGGAAGCTAAACTATGCACTAAAAGACACCCGAAACACACTTTCAATGCAGAATTCTGCATAAAACAGCCGTAATTCAGCTATAATCAGCCTTTTAATACAATAATATCATGCAGAATCTATGTTTTATTGTCCAGAGTAACTTACAAAGTGTCGGGAATTGAAACTGCCACAAAAGGTGCTTCATACCTAGTGAAACTACGCAATTCAGCACTTTAACGAACCGTAACGAAACGGACAACCGGACAATACCCGGGACGTCAAAATTTGACTAGAAGTAATGTTTTTATGATATTAAGCTAGTATTGGTGCTAGAACACCTTAAAAATCATAAAAACACCAAAACACACTTAAACTAACTTAAACCCCCTCGTTTGCACTTTAAACCCTTAACTACCAAAATTTTACACTTTACCCCCCCCCCCCCCTTCACCCTTGGCCGGACCCAATGGGCCCCATATGCTTTGATTATTTAATTTTTCTTGTCCCCTTAAGTTTATACAAAATCTCAAAAGAAGGATCATGTGTTGGAAATTTTTATTATAAAGACCTAAGGAAGTAAGCTTTGTCCATTTCACCAAATAAACTTCATCTTCTTCCTTGTTCTTCTCCTTGGTCTCGGCTCAAACACCCCCACATACACACACCATTTTCAAGCTTCAATCTCACAATCCAAGGTGATCTAGAGGTGTATGGAGGCCATCTAAGAAGGTGTAAGGTACTAGAAGTGGAAGGGCCTCACTTTGGAGCTTTTAACCACTTGATTTCTTCCATAATCATCTTCTTCATTCTTGTGCCACTTCCCTAGCCATTAGAGCTAGTAGTAAGCTTCTTGATCACTATAATAGTTCATGTTTATGTTATGTACAAGTTTCACCATCTAAACAACTTAACTTTTAAAGAAGAAAATGAGAAGATCTAACATATTTATGAAGAAAACAAGTGATTACATGAATTTTTAGTGTATGTAATGAAGTTGTTGATGTTATATCTTGTGTTTATGTTTAGATCAAGTATGTTAAAGCTTGGATCTAACAAGTTTAAGCATGGATCTTGAAGGATCCATGGTTAAACTTGAAGATGAACATATGAAGCATTATGTGAACATGAAAAATGATTTTTTATGCATAATCTTGTAATCTTGAAGTAATAAAGTGTGTGTAGAACTAATTTTTGAAACTAAAACTCATGGAAAGTTTGTTAAAAATTTAACATAAAGCTTGTTTATGAAGGATCTAAATTTATTAAGCATGGATCTTGAAAGATCCATGGTGAAACATAATGTTAAAAATAATGATCTTTCTAATGGACATAAAAGTGGTTTTAGAAACATGATTTACAAACTTTGAAACCATTAAACTCATGAATGAGTTGGTTAGTAAAATAAAGTCTCATAAAAGTTTGTTTAAAATACTAAAGAACACTTATTTTTGGAAAGATCATAATATGTTAAGTGTAGATCTAAAAGACTACACATTTATAACAAGAATCAAGTTCACCATAATGTTTCATATGAAGATATTAGTATATGTTGTTGGTGATTATTGTTGAGAATTGTTTTTGGTGTTGAAAAGAAAATAAACACATGTTTTGAAAACATGGGAAACCTCCATTTTTAGGGGAAACTATGTCAAAATTTTTATAAAATTTTGACACTTAGAAAAATATAAGTTTTGGTGAAACTTATTCCCTAAAAATTCACCTAAAAATATTTACCAAGGTTTCCCTAATTTTTGGTGTAAGATTTCAAGTTAAGAAATGGTGATTTCTTCAAGTCAAATTTTATATTAAGTATGTATATTTTTTAGGGAAAATATATATATTTAGTTATCACCAAATTTTGTGTTAAGTGTATATTATGTGTATTATATGTAGTAGTGTATTAGTTTATAACGAGACGAATGAAGGACAAAGTAGTAAAGGGCCGAGTGGTGGTGAATCTGAAGACTCCGATGACGAGGAGGTGATGGAAGTTTATAACGAGACGAATGAGTTTCTGGTGGGTGATTCTAAGAAGCCGAAAGACACTAAAGGGGCAAGCACTCCTTCTCCAATTGTTGCCAATGGTTAGCCTAGCCACTTGGAACATTAGGGGGTTGAACCACCCTCTGAAACAAACGGAGGTTCGTCAGGTCGTTAGGGAGAATGGTGTTAGTTTTTGTGCGGTGCTTGAGTCTCATGTTGAGGTTAGTAAACTGGATAAAATCTGCCGTTCAGTCTTTCGTAATTGGGAGTGGACGTCTAATGGTGGCCAATGTGATAAAGGTACTCGTATTATTATTGGATGGAACCCGGATGTGTTTGATATTATGGTTTTAGCTCAAACCTCTCAGGTGATTCATGTTCAAATGATATTTAAGAGTGATAAAAAGGTTATATTCTGCTCGATTGTTTATGCCTCTAATTTTTACATTACAAGAAGAGAGCTGTGGAGTCACTTGGCTAGGCACAAGATTCTGGTAGCCAATAACCCATGGGTAATTATGGGGGATTTTAACTCCGCTTTGAACTTGGAAGATAAATCTATGGGAGTGTCAGGTATTTCTACTAGTATGCGGGAGTTTCAAGAGTGTGTAAATCAGATTGAAGTGGCGGATATTAAAAGTATAGGTTTCCATTTCACGTGGAACCAAAAGCTGAAAAAAGGTGTTGGGTTACTGAAGAAAATCGACAGGGCCTTGGGTAATATTCAGTTTGTTAGCGAGTTTCTTGAAGCGGTTGTGTTGTTTCAACCGTATAGAGTTTCCGACCATTGCCATTGCATTCTTAAAATTAACAAGATGGAGAAGAAAAGGGCGAACTCGTTCAAGTTTGCAAACTTCTTGGTGCATAAACCGGGATTTATGGATATTGTCAAGAGTAATTGGGATCTTTCCATCATGGGGGTTCATCAGTTTCGGTTGGTTAAAAAGCTTCGTGCTCTTAAGTCTCCTCTTAGATCTTTATTATTCAAACAGGGTAATCTCCATAAAAAGGTAGATGATTTACGTGGGAAGCTAGATGCTATCTAAAGGGAGGTAGAGAAAGATCCGTTCAATGAGGATGTTAGATGTGAGGAAGCTATTGCTACTCGAGAATTTCAAGAAGCGTGCCTTGATGAGGAACGGTTTTTAAAGCAGAAGTCGAAAGTGGCTTGGCTGAGAGCGGGTGATGCAAACTCAAAATTTTTTCATATGTCACTTAAAGCTAGAAACCATAGAAGTCGTATTGATGGTATCACGGATAACAATGGGATTTTTTGTGAAGGTGAGTCCATTTCGAATGCTTTTGTCAAATATTACGAGACTTTTTTAGGCTGTGAGGGAGATATCTCTTTGACGCTGTCGCCGGATATCTTTACGAATCGGCTTCATCAAAATGTTGCTGATAATATGGTTCGGCCTATAACAGTGGAGGAGATCAAATCAGCTATGTTTGCTATTGGTAATGATAAAGCCCCAGGTCCTGATGGGTACACAGCGGCTTTCTTCAAGAGCTCTTGGGTGATTGTGGGAACTGATGTTGCAAACGCCATTATGGATTTCTTTAATTCAGGTCGGTTACTTCAGGAGCTCAATCATACTCTAATTGTTCTTGTGCCTAAAATGACTACTCCTGCTTCGGTAAAGGATTTTCGTCCTATTGCTTGTTGCAATGTTATCTACAACTGTATTAGTAAAATTGTGTCTGATCGTATGAAGGTGGCCCTTAATGAGATTGTCAGCATTAATCAGTCAGCTTTTGTTCCGGGTAGGAAAATTTCGGATAACATTCTTCTTACGCAGGAATTAATGCATAATTATCACAGAGATTATGGCCCTCCAAGATGTGCGTTTAAAGTGGATATCCAAAAAGCGTATGATACTGTTGATTGGAAATTTCTTGAAAATGTGTTACTGGGTTTCGGTTTCAACCAGAAGATGATAGAGTGGATTATGCTTTGCGTTTCTACTCCGTCATACTCTATATGCGTGAATGGTAGTGTTCATGGTTATTTCAAGGGCAAACGTGGTTTACGACAATGAGATCCAATCTCTCCTTACTTATTCACTTTGGTTATGGAAGTTTTGATGTGTACTTTACAACATGCTTCTTCTATTGATTCGTCTTTCAGATTCCATAACAAGTGTCAGTGCCAACGTATTATCAATCTTTGCTTTGCGGATGACTTATTCCTTTTTGCTAGAGGAGATGTGAGTTCGGCCAAATGTATTATGCATGCTCTCTCTCAATTCACACGTATGTCGGGGTTGAATCCAAGTGTTCAAAAGAGTACCGACTTCTTCTGTAATGTTCCTCCGCATGTCAAATTGGCTATTCTTGGAATTATTCCCTTTGTGGAAGGCGAGTTACCGGTTAGGTACTTGGGAGTCCCACTGATCTCGTCGAGGCTCCTATACAAAGACTGTGGTATCCTTATAGAAAGATTGGAGAAGCGTATTATGAATTGGAAGAATAGGCTTCTATCTTTTGCGGGTAGATTACAGCTTATCTTATCCGTTTTATCCTCTATGCACATTTTTTGGGCGTCTGTGTTAATTCTTCCGGCTCGGGTTGTTAAGGAGCTAGAGAACAGAGTGCGGAATTTTTTGTGGTCTCAAGATGGTTCCTTTCAAAGAGGAAAGACAAAGGTCTCGTGGAATTCTATATGTCAGCCGAAATATGAAGGAGGTCTTGGTTTGCGAAGGATTCAGGATGTTAATAGAGCTCTCATGGTATCTCATGTATGGAGCATCATTACCAGGCGAGATTCCCTTTGGGTTCAATGGATTTATTCTAACAGGTTAAGGAATTCTAATTTTTGGGAGTGTAGAGTTCCTTCGTCCTGTTGCTGGAGCTGGAGGAAAATCCTACAGTTACGTCCGTTAATTAGACATCATGTTTGGTCCAAGCTAGGAGATGGTACGATGACTTCAGCGCGGTATGATCGTTGGTGTGAGTGTGGGCCGCTGGCGAGTTTTATAACCCCTAGGATTATCTCATCGGCAGGGTTCTCCCTTCATGCATCGGTTAGTGAGATTTTGTTGAATGGATCTTGGCTTTGGCCTACGGCTTGGCGGGATCTGTTTCCGGTCCTGATTCAGCTTGATCACTTGCAGTTAAATCTGAATAGAAGTGATAGATTTCTTTGGAAAGATGGCGACAACTTAATTGAGCATTCGTCTTCGTGTGTGTGGCAATCGATCAGGTCTAGGGAGACGGAAGTGGAGTGGGTGAATGTGGTTTGGTTCTCTCAATGCATCCCTCGGCATGTATTCCTTATGTGGCTTATCATGCGTAGGAAACTTTTGACTCAGGATAAGATCTTACAGTGGGATTTATCTAGAAGGAAAAACAAGAATATGATGTGCTGCTTACTTTGCTATGAGAATAATGACTCTCATGATCACCTGTTCTTTGAATGTAAGTTCTCTTCTCAAATTTGGTGTGCGGTTAGGGATAAGGTGAATATGGGGACGGTTGACCCTAAGTGGATAGATGTCACGGCTTGGCTTCCAGCTAGGGGTTCGTCCAAATCAGCTTCTAATTATTCCAGCTGGCTTTTAGTGGCGGCGACAGCTTATTTCATTTGGCAGGAGCGTAATTCTAGATTGTTTAAAAATCAGACGAGACCACCGGATGCGATTATCTCTACGATTCTTCAGACGGTTCGGTACAAACTTATGGGAGCTAAATTCAAGAACACGGATAGAGTGAGACGCTTTCTAGAAGTGTGGGATATTCATGAAGACTCGATGCTTGACGATGGTGGCTAGTATCTTTGTTTTTGTTATGAAGTTTGTTTTCTAGATCATTGTCTAGTGGGTCTTGAATTGGGATTGTTTTTGTATGCTGTTTAGCTTGGTTACTATCATGGGGGTATGTCCCAAGTTAGAACTAGTATGGGCGGTCCATACTACTTGTTTTATTGTTTTGTGAATATATAGAATCACCGGGGTAACCCTTTACCCAAAAAAAAAAATGCAGTAGTGTATTAGGAACTTGAAAATACACTAAATACTCCCAAGGAGTATGAATACAAAAATACACATACAAATACATGAGAATACACAAGTATACAAAAATTCCTCACAAGGAAATACATGGACAAATGCAAGAAAATATATTTATAAAAATATATTCCTTAACATATTATTGAACTTGGACAAGTTATGGACTTAAACATATATTTTTGACAAATATATAACCTATACCAAGTATTGGAATTTATACAAAAATAGGGTGGATAACAAGAATAGCCATATATACATTTTATAGCATGACAAAATATATATATTTCATACAAGTCTTAAAATATATTATTTTTAAGAAATATAATTCTGGAAAGTAATAAAAATCAAAGTGTTGATTTTTGGTGAATAATACAAAATACACAAGTATTTACATAAAATACAAGTATACTTTCCTAAGAATACTTGTACAAGAATAATATTGAGAATATTATTTCACGAAATACTTATATTTATTTTTGGGAAAATAATAATATAAGTAACATACTTGAAAAGTTAAAAATATAAATTATTTTTAACACCTATTACCTTGACAAAAAGACTTATAAACCAATATATATTTTAAGAGTGAAATATATATTTACAAATAAGCAATACATACTCAAAAGTGTAAGACACAACATACGGGCAAGACCCGACAAACAAGGGCACGACCCTCACAAAGATTGAACGTACAAAGAACATACATAAGCAAAAGATGGTGACTTGTACTTGTGTGATACAAGTCTAGTGACTAACATTAATAGAACACGTATAGGTCACGACGCTACAAAGCCAACCCGGTGAATTTTACGACGCAGGATACGCAAAATTGTGAGTTCATGTCCCCACTTTTAAACTTTTACTTGATTTCTAAACTTGGGGAAAATACATGTACTATGGTATGTTGAATGCAAAACTAAGGAATGACACATAGATCATGTGACGTATAGGGTGCCATAAGCACCATTAATCAATTACATACCAAGACCGCGGAACAAAAGGTTAGATCTAATGGGTTTCAGGCAACCACACTCTTGGCCACTCTTTTTACCAAGAAGTGCTTTTGTGTCTCTAGTCGTGAATCGACAGGTAAAAATGCCTATGGTTTGGATGCTTCCAATGTCATTACATATGTTAGTGGCCTCGCGAACCATTAGCGATCTCGTATTCCTTACATTTACAGAAGTACTTATTTCAGTACAATTACATACCATGTTTTCTACAACAAATGCTTAAATGTTTACATAAAACTGCATGAATTCACACCAACATTATGTTGACGATTTTCCAAAACTTACATGTATTTCAGGTAACTAAAGTGGATGTACGTGCGGTCTCACCCTTGCTCAAGAATGTTGTTTATGTTTTTAGTCAAGTTGTGTCAAGACTTCAAGGCCTCTTTTGTGGGATTTGGTTGTTATATCCCATCCCGTATGGTGATATAAGGATCAAAACCTTGATGTCTGTCTCTGGAATAAGTTGTAAACTTTTAAAAAATTATTTATCGTGCGATGTAAACGCTCAACTTCAATTATGTTTTAAATATTTATTATCAATGGAATCTTGGAGTTTGTTTTACGAGCATGTAGTACGTTTGCCATTCGTATGCAATGAGAACCTTTCAGGATCACACCTCGTGCTTCCGCCTTAGAAAGGGGTGTGACAGATTGGTATTAGAGCTGCTATTGTAGTGAACCAGGATTCCTTCTCGAGTCTAGACTACAATCTTTAGAATCCTCTCACGAAATTTTTTTTTTCAAAAGTTTTCGTTGCATAAAACTTTCCACGACATCCACTACCTGAAACTGTTTTCAAAGAGTCAAGTAAGGACACTACGAGACTTAGGGTGCACTGGGGTAGCACTTGTCTTAAACTAGGAATTGCTTGCAACAATGTGTATAATTATTTGTATATTAATTAAGTAATAATTAATATATACATATACCATGAATAAAATATTACAGGTACACATGTCTTCGTCTGAAAACAGCGGCCTATCTGAAGGAAGTGACCCGATGACGACTGTCTCTGACGACGAGGTAGCATCAGCTCCGGAGATTTTCACGTCTGATTTCGAGACCGACCCTGAGATGATAACCGATGAAGATGATCTCGAAGATGTCTTAGCTTTACCTTTACCCCTCCACGACCAGCTCTCCATTGGGACTGCTGAGCATCTCGTTGAACCTATTCCCATCCATGCTATTCCTTTTGCCGCCATCCCTGCCGAGGACTGGCCTTTCGTTGATGACCTGGATTATGGTGTGGCCTCTCCTGTCGTGTTCGTGATCAATATTCCTTCTGATTCTGACCTCGAGTCTGATGCCGATTCCTTCGATTCGGTGATATCTTCGTCCCTTTTTGTTGCGGGGCTGAGAGTTTACCCGATTGGTGATGATGATGACACTATGTCTGTTGTGCCATCCACTCCTACCCGTGTTCCTACACTTCCCCATACCCCTACTCAGATCAGCTCCCTCATCCATCGAATTCATGAGCTTGAGGATGAAGTGACTCATCTTCATAGCTTGATCTTCCCTACACCCCCATCCTCTCCACCAGCCTATTAGGTTTTCTTTGTAGGTACTCTGATGGAGTAGTATTTTGGGTATGAAGACCAACCGAGCCTTGGGAACAACTTGAAGACAAGAACCGCCAATGTGAAGAAAGATATTTTGTCTTTTATATGTATTAAACTTGTACTATGGGGTGATGTAACCCTTATGCATTTTGTTTTCTTCACAAACAATGATGTAACAAGTTGTTCTAATATGTATAAAGACTCGGTGAATATCTTATGACACATCCGTATTTATCTGTTTATGCATGCTTGTTGCTGTATGAATTGATTTATATGTTTGGCGGATTGTTTGATGCTACTTATGTGGGTATATGCAAGTGTATCAAACAAATGTCTAACTCTTTTGTGTTGTGTTTTGGAAGAACATGGCACCCAGGAGAGCTATGAACGCTCGTGATTTTGATCAACCCCCTCCTCCTCCGATGCCGATGATTGCTGAGGAACTGAACTCCCTACTGGAAGAAAGGATCTCCGAAGCTATCGCCCAGTACGAGGCGAACCGTACTGAACACAGTGGAGGATCAGGCGGTACTAGACGTAATGGGAATGGAGATTCATATAGAGGAAACGCAATTTAAGGTAACCTTAAGCCGATTTGCTAAAACATGATGAAATTTATGAACGGTCTTTGATTCATTGTTTCATTAATTGCTCACGTGTGAATTGGTTGGATCAATTCCAGGCTGCACCTTCAAGCAGTTTCTCGACTGCAAGCCACTGAATTACGACGGCACTGGAGGCGCAGTGGCTTTCATGCGCTGGACGTAGAATACTGATTCCACGATTCGCATGAGCAAGTGTACCGTAGACCAGCAAGTCACTTTTGTTACTGGGTTATTTGTTGATGAAGCTTTGACTTGGTGGAATTTGCAAGTCCATACTCTGGGTGATGATGCCGCATATGGTATGTCTTGGGATGAGTTAAAGGAAAGAATGAGAGAGAATTCTGCTCTCGTGCTGAACTACAAAGGTTGGAGACTGAGTTTTGGAACCTGTCCATGGAAGGTGCGGACATTGTTGGTTATACTCGAAGGTTCCACGATCTGTCAAGAGTGATCCCCTATCTGGTGACTCCTGAATTTAAGCGCATTGAGCGATACATCTGGGGATTGGCTCCGGAGTTTCGCAGCATGGTGACTACGGCAAAACCCATAACGATCACTCAGGCTGTAACTCTGGCTGCCAGCCTTACTAAGGATGTTGTCCGTATGAAGAAGCTATCTCTGAAACCTACTGAGAAAACCGAGACGCATGCTGAGTCGTCTGGTGACAAGAAGATGAAGCATTCGAATCTGAGTCAAGCAACACGTAACAACAACAAGAGCTCCAGCAATAAGAAACGTGAACCCAATCCACCTAAGGAAATGAAAGCTCTTGCAGCTATGAATGACGCTCCTACCAGAGGATACCAGGGCCCTCTGCCCAAATGCAATAAGTGCAAGCATCACCATGAAGGAGTTTGTCGCATTCCAAAATATGACAAGTGTGGAAAACTGGGTCACCGCACCGAGAACTGTTGGGGAAAAGGAAATGGAAATGGTAACAGAAACGGGAATGGATGTCACACCCCAACCGATGACGGAAACATCGGGGCGCGACAATGAGCGAGACAGATTGTCCAGGAAAATCCATAACAACTAAATTATCGGATAGTTAATATTATGTCCCATACCATAACCCATAAAGTAAACTAATTATTACAGACATAGATATCTCAAAGATAAATAACAAGTTCCGACAACTCAGATTCAAAGTAAATAAATTGTTTTGTTTGTTTCTAGACTCCATCCTAACTCGATTCCATCAAATAGCAAGCAAGCATCCTAAGCACCTGTCACATACGTTAAAATAGTGGTCAATACACATTGTGTAAAGGTGAGCATACAAGTTTAATAGTATAATAGAGTTCGAAATTGTTTACGTATAACCAGCATGTAACATGTAGCAAAGTGAAAGCTAGTAGGTTATCGACAATGAAATATGCACAGACATGACGGCGAGTTGTAGAATGCGCAACACATATCACCACTGTGACACGTGAAGTAATAACCTTAACAACCCCTGTCCACGACATGTGCTGAGTCCAAACTATAGTACTATCGTTGCTAAGGCGTCAGGCAACAATCACTATGTAAACATAACATACAAGCATTCATCGAGTAACACGTATAACATGTAGTAACGGTTAGCGTATAAAAGTGTTTGCGTTGTGTGATCGATGTGATTTGAATATAGATAACGTATGTAACACCCAAAAGTGCGTAAAGCAAAAAGGCATCGAGTATACTCATTGATGATGGTAGCTAAACACGATCTGTGTTGGATTGAAGGGAGCACTTAAAGTAAGCCTGAACAGTTAACGATAGCATAAGCGAAGAACGTCGCGTAAGACGGGAAAAGTGACCAAGTGTCGAACGGTAATCTGATCGGATGGCAATCCGATCAGATGGTCATTCGATCGGATGTCAATCCGTTCGGATGGTCATCCGATCGGATGGCCATTCGGTCGGATTGACATTTTGTTGGGTAAGGATATGTTTGTGTATGATGGCTTTGAAGTTTTCGTTGTAGCATTTCGAAAACAAAGAAGTATCTCTACCCTTCAGGTCGTTCGATCGAACAGCAGTTCGATCAGATGGCGATCCGTTCGGCGAGGTATTTCTCTGAGAACAAGTTCACAGCAGGATTGTCACTCGATCGGACGGTCTACCGATCGGATGGCAATCCGTTAGAAACTGATGATCTTCGAAAATTATAAAAAGTCTAAGTATTGAAGGTTAAGTGCAATCCGATCGGATTGCGGTTCGATCGGATGGCAATCCGATCGGACGACAATCTATCCCAACGCATCTGATCGTTTTGAACTTGATTGTTTTGGAAGTTTTGCGGTTTGCTCGAGACAGTAAGACAACGTGTTAAGCAACGGAAACTCCATCAGACCTAGGTTATTCGATCGAATGGGAATCACCCCAATCCGATTAGTTAGTTGTTCATGACGGGTGGTTTCACGTTCAACCCAAAGTCGGTTGTCTCGTTGCTAGGAATCAGATCTTGAACCAACACTTCACTAGAATGAGTAGAGGGTTTGTACGAGGTCTGATTCTATCGGTTTTGAGTGCTTTGAGTGTAAAAGAGTTGAAAGAAAGTTGGAAAAGTATCTTTCAATCCTTTTAACTTTGAAAACGTTTAGATCTATGCGAAAACATTGTTTAATCTGGTGGAAATATCTCAGATCTAAGTTGTTCTTGGTGGAATGAGGCCAAAACTTGAAGTTCATAAGAACTCCATGATGACATCATACTAGAACACCTCAAATCCGCTTATTTCACGGTTAAAAGTTAAGATTCAAAGGTGAAAATGATGAAGGAGTGCGTGTAGATCATAGAAGTATAAGATTTGGGTTGGAAACTTACAAGAATCGCGAGAAATCGAGGGAAAGAAGGTCTTGAGTGCTACTGGTCGAATGAGGGAGCTGTCACATCACAAGTGATGTGACAGGGGGGTATTTATAGGTTGCCAAAAAGGGAAAGGGTGTAGGTATCGGATAGGCCACCGATCGGATGGCGCCTCGATCAGATGGCAATCCTATCGAATGGCCATCTGATCGATTGGCCATTCGATCGAAGTGGTCCGACGGTTTGAGTTTCGGCGTTTCATTTCACGTGTTGAGCGTTGCGATGCGTTTGAGCGAGTTTCGATTTAGCGATGCGATAGATTAATAATAACCACACAAATAGTATGTCTAACATACAATCAAAATAACTTGCGATTAGCGTTTCCGATTAATCAACACAAGACATAAATAATCATGCACTTGTAACACATAAAAGGCACACACACACGTAAAACAATATCCAGAACGCATAATTCGAGTGGCGAATGCGATTTGCGATGCGATAAGCGATAAAGCGATAAAGCATGCGATAAAACCTCGATTATTCACAGATACTCCACATAATACAACTAAAGTAAAAGAATAAAAGATTCGATTACAAGTCATGGTGTACAATCCATAGTTAAGCAAGGAGTGACAGGTCGCAATTAGCAATCTTTTCTTCCTTTGACTTTGACTTGTACTTTGACTTACGAAAAGACGGGGTGTTACAGCCTCCCCTACTTAAGGGAATTTCGTCCCGAAATTAGGCCTTAGCTGTAACAAACAACTGCGGGTACTTCACCTTCATGTTGCTTTCGAGTTCCCAGGTGAACTCTGCACTGAGTTTGCCTTCCCAGCGAACCTTCACAATGGGAATGCGTGAGCGCCTGAGCTTCTTGGTTTCTCGGTCCATGATCTCGACATGCTTCTCCACGAAGTGTAATGTTTCGTCAACTTGTAGATCCTCAAGTGGAACTTGTAAATCCTGCTCGGCCAGACACTTTCTGAGGTTCAAAACGTGGAAAGTCGGGTGGACGTTGCTAAGTTCCTCCAGTAGTTTGAGTCTGTAGGCCACTTTGCCGATCCTTTCCAGAATCTTAAAGGGTCCAACATATCGAGGCGCGAGTTTCCCTTTCTTGCCGAATCTGACCACACCCTTCCAAGGTGATACCTTTAAGAGTACATGATCGCCAACATCAAATTCAAGGGGCTTGCGGCGTCTATCGGCGTAACTTTTCTGACGACTCCAAGCTTTTAGCAGATTGTCTCGAATTTGGAGGATTTTGTCAGTCGTTTCTTGCAACAGCTCAGGACCGGTTATTTGCGAGTCTCCGATCTCGTGCCATAGAATAGGCGATCGACATTTTCTTCCGTATAATGCCTCAAACGGTGCCATTTGAATGCTAGAATGATAACTGTTATTGTACGAGAATTCGACTAAAGGTAAGTATGCGTCCCAATTACTACCGGAATCTATGACACATGAGCGAAGCATGTCTTCAAGAGTACGAATCGTTCTTTCAGTCTGACCGTCGGTTTGGGGATGGAAAGCGGTACTTAGATTAAGCGTAGTACCAAGAGCAGATTGAAACGTTTCCCAAAGATGCGAGGTAAACTGACCATCGCGGTCAGAGATGATGTTGCGAGGCGTCCCATGTCGACAAATGATCTCATCGGTGTAGATTCAGGCTAATTTTTCTACCTTATAGTCTTCTCGTATCGGCAGAAAATGAGTAGATTTAGTCAAACGGTCAACGACAACCCAGATGCTGTCGTGACTTGATGGCGTGCACGGAAGTTTCATTACGAAATCCATAGCTATACTCTCCCATTTCCACATAGGTATCTCGGGTTAGACGAGTAAGCCAGAGGGTCTTTGGTGCTCGGCCTTGACTTTCGATCAAGTCAGGCACTTCGAAACATAGAGAACGATATCTTTCTTCATGCCCGGCCACCAGTACTTGTAGCAAAGGTCCTGGTACATTTTATTGGCACCGGGATGAATAGAATATCGAGACTTGTGGGCTTCGTCCATCAGAATCTGTCGTAGGTCGGTGTGCTTGGGAATCCAAATTCGGTCTAGATAGTGGAATATCCCATTCGATTTGTTCACTAGCTGGGCGCCATCATTTAGAATCCTTTCCTTCTTTAAAGTGCGCTCGGTGAAACAAGCATGTTGGGTGTCGCGGATAAGAGCTTCGAGATTATGCTGGGCTTGGATATTACGAACGCTATGCAAATAGCTTCGTCTGCTGAGGGCGTCGGCAACGACATTTGCTTTGCAAGGGTGATAACGAATCTCACAGTCGTAATCATTAAGAAGTTCAACCCAGCGGCGTTGGCGCATATTCAGTTCTTTTTGGCTGAGGATGTGCTGTTGGCTCTTATGATCTGTGAAGATCGTACACTTGGTACCATACAGGTAGTTTCGCCAAATTTTCAATGCAAAAACAACTGCACCAAGCTCGAGATCGTGGGTTGTATAGTTCTTCTCGTGGATCTTGAGCTGACGAGACATGTAGGCGATAACCTTGTCCCATTGCATGAGAACACAACCAAGACCAAGGTTCGAGGCATCGCAATAGACCACAAAGTCGTCGTTTCCGTCAGGTAAAGCGAGAACGGGAGCATTGCAGAGCATATGCTTGAGAGTTCGAAAGGCAGTCTCTTGTTCAGTTCCCCAAACAAAAGGCTTGTCTTTGTGCGTGAGAAAAGTAAGCGGCATGGCAATTTTAGAGAATCCTTTGATAAATCGGCGATAATAGCCCGCTAGTCTGAGAAAAGAACGGACTTTGGACGGGTTCTTAGGTGTAACCCAACTCTTAACTGCTTTGATTTTTGCGGGGTCGACGTGAATACCTTGACTATTGACAATGTGACCGAGGAATTGAACCTCCTCTAGCCAGAATTCACACTTGGAGAACTTGGCGTAAAGTCGATTCCCATGGAGTAGCTCGAGAACCAAATGTAGATGTTGCGCGTGTTCGGTTTTCGACTTGGAATAGATCAGGATATCATCGATGAACACGATGACGAAGCGGTCGATGAAAGGTTTACACACGCGATTCATCAGATCCATGAAAACCGCAGGTGCGTTGGTTAAACCAAAAGGCATAACAACAAACTCATAGTGGCCGTAACGAGAGCGAAAAGCGGTTTTGGGTATATCCTCCTCTTGAATGCGTACCTGGTGATAGCCTGAGCATATATCGATCTTGGAGAAACACCTAGCACCTTGTAACTGGTCAAACAAATCATCGATTCGAGGCAAGGGATAGCGATTCTTGATCGTCAGCTTATTCAACTCCCTGTAGTTGATGCACATCCAGAACGTCCCGTCCTTCTTTTTGACGAAAAGAACTGGTGCACCCCAAGGAGAGGTGCTAGGGCGAACGAAGCCTTTATAAAGCAATTCCTGGAGCTGACTCAAAAGTTCGCACATTTCGGACGGAGCGAGTCGATAAGGAGCTCTAGAAACAGGATTTGCTCCAGGAATGAGGTCGATACGAAAGTCAATATCACGACTCGGAGGTAAACCAGGTAACTCATCAGGAAACACAAGAGGAAAATCACGAACTACAAGCACCTTGTCTATTTCCTTCTCTTTCTTTTCCTTCTCCGCTACTACAATGTTAGCCAAGAAAGCTCTGTATTCCTTGCGGAGATACTTGCTCGCTTGGGTACATGACATGAGTTTAAGACCTTTAAAAGGAGTTTCGCCACACACACAAAGTTGATCACCATTAGCGAGCGAGAAACGAATCATCTTATCGAAGCAAATAACTTCAGCATGATTTTCGTGAAGAAAATCCATGCCTACTATGACGTTAAAACTACCGAGCTGCATCAGAATAAGGTCGACAGGGAAAACGTGATTGTTGAGTTCAAGTGTACAATCACGAAGAACAAAATTGACAGCGACGGTTCTTTCGGTGGTAACTTCAACATCGAACGTCGAGGGGAGATGGGCGCGCTTACGATTAAGGAGCTTTTCGAATTCAAACGACACAAAACAGTTATCGGCTCCAGTATCAAATAAACACGAAGCATATATACCATTCACAAGGAATGTACCATTAACCACATTGTTGTCTGCTTGCGCCTGCCGGGCGTGGATGTTGAAAGCACATCCACGGGCTGCTGGCTGCTCCTGCTGCTGTTGTGGCTCTTGCTTCACCACTCGATTGGGGCACATGTTTGCGAAGTGGTTTGGATCACCACAAGCAAAGCAAACTCTTGCATGAGCTGCGGGGGCAGGAGCTACTGGTTGGCCCTAGGGAGCAGGAAGTAGAGCTTGTTGAGCAGGAGCATGACCTTGAGCTGGAGCTAGAGCTTGGCGTGGACCGGTATGGCAGTTGGCGGTGAAGTGGCCGTACGCGTTGCAGTGAACACAGAATCTGCAAGCAATTCCCACGGGATGATGATAGGTGTAAGTAGGGCAGAGCGGGTGAGGACCAGTATATGAACGCTTGGCCAGCGGTGCAGTGGTCACTGGGGCCGCTACTTGGTGGTGTTGGGGTTGCGGTTGAGCGGGTACTGCTTGGAGTGGTGCGGCAGCGGTGACAACGCAATTTTTGCTACTGTTGTTGTTCTTTCTCTTGCGGTGGGAGGACTTTGAAGACTGCGGTGCGGCGGTAGCATCAGTGGTGGGAGCAGCGGTGACTTGGTGTAGATTCTTGGAAGCCTTATCAAAGTAACCAACCCTAACTTGCTTGTCGTTTATCTCAACAGCGAGCAGGTAGGTTTTTTTTTGGGTAAAGGGTTACCCCGGTGATTCTATTGAAACAAACCGAAATTAAGTACAAGTAGTGAGGATGTGTTCCACACTAGTTCATATACAGGGCATGCCCCATATATGTAAAACAAACAAAACAAAACACCTATGACACCCCAAAACCTAGCCTACTATACATCAGTAGACAAAACAAAGCAATTGTTGTCGTCTTCGTAGCTTGCACAAAGTCTGCAATACAATCAGGTAGAGCACGGATGTATTTCTTGATCGTAATCTCGGGGGTAGTAACCTTAGCAGGGCAGATGATACTCAACTGCTTGAAACGAACAGTTAAACCAACGTTATTTCCACCATCCTGCTTGATCTGCCAGAATTCGTCCTCTAGCTTTTGGAGTTCGTGGGGAGGGCAGAACTCTTGCATCATGATGTCCTTCAACTCGTCCCACGTCAGCCTAAATGCTGCATCGTTCCCTCATTTTTTTCTCTCGGTCGTCCACCAATCAAGCGCGCGGGATTGGAAGACGCCGGTGGCATTAACAGTGCGAAGGTTTTCCGGACAGCCACTCTGGCGCAGGGTGACTTCGATTGAATCAAACCATTGAAACATGGCCGTAGGACCATCCTCGCCGGTAAATTCTTTCGGGCCGCAAGCTTTGAATTGCTTGAAGCTGAAAGTAGTTTTAGGAGCATCAGTCCTGGATTCTTCAGAAGACTTGCTAGCGTTTTTGTTCAGCTCGCTAACAATTTGCGGTATGACTTTCGCCATCTGCTTAGCGACGAGAGCAGCGATACGCTTGTCTTCATGGTTACGTCACGCGGAGCGGGAGTGAAATGATCCAAATGACGACATTGTCTGCAATAGACATCGCCACAGGATTCAGACACTATACGTCAAATTTCACCTCACAACGTACTTAATACTACTAAAGCTCAGTAACACGTCTAATCACATAAGCACATAATCACGTAGGCACATATCCATAGAATCACGTAAGCACGTAGAGCACAGAAGCATATAAGGCACATAGAACACGGAAACCATACTATATTTTGCACGTATTCACCTACATTTGTCGTATAGATTCACCTATCCTTCACAGTTGCGTAAAGCGATCGAGAGTTGCGAGTGCGATCAGCGAGTTACATAGCGAGCAGCATCGCATAAGCGAGTATCAAGCGATTTGTTACCGTTTTGAGATAAATGTGTAGTGCGAGTTTTGTGTGTTGATCAAAGCGAAAGCGAAATAACACCAAAATCGAAACACATAACAGGTAAAACCACATAAAACACATAAAATCCACATCAAAGCGACAAATATCAGAGTCAGCGGCGGCGAAATCCAGAATCGCAACACATAAAATCAAAAGTAGATTGTCTGGGTGCGTAGACATCGACTACCCAAAGTGATTCGACTATTCACAAGGACCTTTAGTGCACACCTTGGCCTTCTGGACTGTGCTCTCGCCTCGATTGTGGGCGAACGGGACGCTTCCTTCCAGTTACAACGTGACCCAAGTCGTTGGAGTCCGTCGAGACTTTGGTGATAGTTTGTAAAACCAAAATAGAGGACGGAACAATTCGTCAAGGTTCGGGTTTCACCCCTGACTTAACAACTTCGTTCCTGTTTTTGATGAGATGTAGGGGAAAATCTGCGTTAAAGTACGGTTTTCACTCCTGATTCAACACAAATTCTCCTGTTTGTAGATGAAAAGGCGGGTCGAACAAGCGATCCAGTCGAGAGTTTGCGGTTTTCACACCTAATCTCGACCTAATCACTCGTTCATTTTTGAAAAATAGTGTAGTGATAGTGTTCAGCGAGTGCGAGCGAGAATAGCAAGTAAGCTTATGCAAAAACCCCTACAGGGTATGCACAAGTTGGTCTGTTGGTACTTAGACTATAGATTAGGTCGTTTCTAAGACGTCGACCCGGACTAGGTCGAGTCTTGCGTAATTCCCTATAGTTATGGCTCTAATACCAATCTATCACACCCCAACCGATGACGAAAACATCAGGGCGCGACACTGAGCGAAACAGATTGTCCAGGAGAAATCCATAACAACTAAATTACCGGATAGTTAATATTATGTCCCATATCATAACCCATCAAGTAAACTAATTATTACAGACATAGATATCTCAAAGACAAATAACATGTTCCGACAACTCAGATTCAAAGTAAATAAATTGTTTTTGTTTGTTTCTAGACTCCATCCTAACTCGATTCCATCAAATAGCAAGCAAGCATCCTAAGAACCTATCACATACATTAAAATAGTGGTTAATACACATTGTGTAAAGGTGAGCATACAAGTTTAATAGTATAATAGAGTTCAAAATTGTTTACGCATAACCAGCATGTAACATGTAGCAAAGTGAAAGCTAGTAGGTTATCGACAATGAAATATGCAAAGACATGACTGCGAGTTGTAGAATGCGCAACACATATCACCACTGTGACACGTGAAGTAATAACCTTAACAACCCCTGTCCACGACAAGTGCTGAGTCCAAACTATAGTACTATCGTTGCTAAGGCGTCAGGCAACAATCACCGTGTAAACATAACATACAAGCATTCATCTAGTAACACGTATAACATGCAGTAATGGTTACCGTATAAAAGTGTTTGCGTTGTGTGATCGATGTGATTAGAATATAGATAACGTATGTAATACCCAAAAGTGCGTAAAGCAAAAAGGGATCGAGTATACTCACTGATGATGGTAGCTAAACACGATTTGTGTTGGATTGAAGGGAGCGTTTAAAGTAAGCCTGAACAGTTAACGATAGCATAAGCGAAGAACGGCGCGTAAGACGGGAAAAGTGACCAAGTCTCGAACGGTAATCCGATCGGATGGCAATCCGATCGGATGGTCATTCGATCGGATGTCAATCCGTTCGGATGATCATTCGATCGGATGGCCATTCGGTCTGATTGACATTTTGTTGGGTAAGGATGTGTTTGTGTATGATGGCTTTGAATTTTTCGTTGTAGCATTTCGAAAACAGAGAAGTATCTGTACCCTTCAGGTCGTTCGATCGAACGACAGTTCGATCGGATGGCGATCCATTCGGCGAGGTATTTCTCAGAGAACAAGTTCACAGCAGGATTGTCGCTCGATCGGATGGTCTACCGATCGGATGGCAATCTGCTAGAAACTGATGATCTTCGAAAATTATAAAATTGTAAGTATTGAAGGTCAAGTGCAATCTGATCGGATTGCGGTTTAATTGAATGGCAATCCGATCGGAAGGCAATCCGTCCCAATGCATCTGATCGTTTTGAACTTGATTGTTTTGGAAGTTTTGCGGTTTGCTCGAGACGGTAAGACAACGTGTTAAGAAACGAAAACTCCATCAGACCCAGGTTATCCGATCGAACGGGAATCACCCCAATCCGATCCGTTAGCTGTTCATGACGGGAGGTTTCACGTTCAACCCGAAGTCGGTTGTCTCGTTGCTAGGAATCAGATCTTGAACCAACACTTCACTAGAACGAGTAGAAGGTATGTACGAGGTCTGATTCTATCGGTTTCGAGTGCTTTGAGTGTAAAAGAGTTGAAAGAAAGTTGGAAAAGTATCTTTCAATCCTTTTAAATTTGAAAACGTTTGGATCTATGCGAAAACATTGTTTAATCTGGTGGAAATCTCTCAGATCTAAGTTATTCTTGGTGGAATGAGGCCAAAAATTGAAGTTCATAAGAACTCCATGATGGCATCATCCTAGAACACCTTAAATCCGCTGATTTCACGGTTAAAAGTTAAGATTCAAAGGTGAAAATAATGAAGGAGTGCGTGTAGATCATAGAAGTACAAGATTTGGGTTGGAAACTTACAAGAATCGCGAGAAATCGCGGGAAAGAAGGTCTTGAGTGCTGCTAGTCGAACGAGGGAGCTGTCACATCACAAGTGATGTGACGGGGGGGGGGGGGTATTAATAGGTTGCCAAAAAGGGAAAGGGTGCAGGTGTCGGATAGGCCACCGATCAGATGGCGCCTCGATCGGATGGCAATCCGATCGAATGGCCATTCGATCGAAGTGGTCCGACGGTTTGAGTTTTGGCGTTTCGTTTCGTGTGTTGAGCGTTGCGATGCGTTTGAGCGAGTTTTGATTTAGCGATGCGATAGATTAATAATAACCCCACAAATACTATGTCTAACATACAGTCAAAATAACTTGCGATTAGCGTTTCCGATTAATCACCACAAGACATAAATAATAATGCACTAGTAACACATAAAAGGCACACACACACGTAAAACAATATCCAAAACGCATAATTCGAGTGGCGAATGCGATTTGCGATGCGATAAGCGATAAAGCATGCGATAAAACCTCAATTATTCACAGATACTTCACATAATACAACTAAAGCAAAAGAATAAAAGATTTGATTACAAGTCATGGTGTACAATCCATAGTTAAGCAAGGAGTGACAGATCGCAATTAGCAATCTTTTCTTCCTTTGACTTTGACTTTGACTTGTACTTTGACTTACGAAAACACGGGGTGTTACAATGGAAACCAAAACGGTGCTGGTAATGGAAACGGTAGTGGAAATAGCAATGGTAATGGTAACCGAAATGGTAATGGAACTGGGCAGAACCAAGGATGCTTTAGATGTGGTAGCAAGGAGCATTTCAAGAAAGATTGCCCAAGGGAAAACAACGCTCAGGCCTGAGCATTTGTGATTGGAGCAAGAAATGCACGCGATGACCCTAACGTGGTCACCAGTACGTTTCTCGTTAACAATCACTTTGCATCCATACTATTTGACACTGGTGCCAATTATATTTTCATGTCTGTGCAATTTAAACGTATGCTTGGAATAGAATCTAGTAGATTAGACATTCCTTATTCCATAAAACTAGCCGATGGTAAACTTGTGGAATCGGGCGAAGTTGTTAGGGGTTGTACATTAGAACTTGGTGAGCAAAGATTTAGTATCGACCTCTTACCTGTTCAATTGGGTAGCTTCGATGTGGTGGTCGGAATGGACTGGCTGTCCAAGAATAAGGCTGAAGTTGTTTGTCACGAGAAAATCATTCGTATCCCTCTTGCGAATGATGAAACACTCATCGTCCATGGAGAGAAACGAGACACACCTCTGCGAATCATCAACTGTATGAAGGCGTAGAAATGCCTTCGGAAAGGATGTGTTGCATTCCTGGCGCACGTTGTAGATAAAAAGGCTGAGGAGCCGAAACTCGAAGACATTCCTGTGGTGAAGGAATTTCCTGATGTTTTTCCCGAAGATTTGCCAGGATTACCTCCGCAAAGACAAGTCGAATTTCATATTGACTTGGTTCCAGGCGCCGCTCCTGTAGCTAAGGCACCTTATCGACTTGCGCCATCCGAGATGCAAGAATTATCTACACAACTCCAGGAGTTGTTGGATAAAGGTTTCATAAGGCTGAGCTTCTTGCCTTGGGGAGCTCCGGTTTTGTTCGTAAAGAAGAAGAATGGAACTCAGTGGATGTGTATCGATTATAGAGAATTGAATAAGCTCACTATCAAGAATCAGTATCCACTACTGAGGATTGACGACTTATTCGATCAGTTGCAAGGATCGAGCTGCTATTCCAAGATCGACCTTCGGTCTGGGTATCATCAGCTAAGGATCCAAGAAAAGAGTATACCGAAGACTGCATTCAGGACTCGTTATGGGCATTACGAGTTCCTTGTGATGCCATTTGGATTGACGAACGCGCCAGTCGTGTTTATGGATCTGATGAATCGTGTTTGCAAACCATATCTCGATAAATTCGTGATTGTATTTATCGATGATATTTTGATTTATTCGCGAACGAAAGAAGAGCACGAGCAACACCTCAGGACCATTCTGGAACTATTGAAGAAAGAGAAGCTTTATGCAAAGTTCTCAAAGTGCGAATTCTGGATTCGCGAAGTAGAGTTCCTTGGTCATGTGGTGAACGAGCATGACATTCATGTTGACCCAGCAAAGATTGAAACAATAAAGAATTGGGAAGCTCCCAAAACACCAACTGAAGTCCGACAATTTTTGGGATTAGCAGGCTATTACCGCCGATTTATCGAGAATTTCTCCAAGATAGCTCAACCGTTGACTTCCCTTACACAGAAGGACATGAAATACGAATGGGAAGATAAACAGGAAGAAGCCTTCCAACTTCGCAAAAACAAGCTATGCGATGCACCAATACTATCTTTACCCAAAGGCACTGAGGACTTCGTGGTATACTGCGACGCTTCGCGTCAAGGATTGGGTTGCGTGCTCATGCAACGCCAAAAGGTCATCGCTTACGCTTCAAGACAGTTGAAAGTTCATGAAAAGAATTACACCACCCACGACCTGGAGCTAGGCGCGGTGGTATTCGCCTTGAAGATCTGGTGACATTATTTATACGGTACTCGATGTACTATTTTCACATATCACAAGAGCTTACAGCACATATTTGATTAGAAGGAATTAAATATGCGTCAGAGACGGTGGGTTGAGTTGCTAAACGATTATGATTGTGAGATTAAGTACCATCCTGGAAAAGCAAAAGTAGTAGCAGACGTATTAAGTCGAAAAGAAAGGGTTAAGACCCTAAGGGTTCGAGCATTGGAAATGACTATCCGGACGAATCTCACTGCACGCATTCATGACGCCCAACAAGAAGCCCTTAAGAGGGAGAATCTTAGAGCTGAATATCTCCGAGGTATGGAGAAGAAATTGGTGCCAAATGAAGAGGGACCCTTATACTTTATGGGGCGCATTTGGATTTCGCTCTATGGCGGTATTCAAGAAGTCATCTTTGACGAAGCTCACAAGTCGAGGTACTCGATCCACCCAGGATCGGACAAGATGTATCAAGACTTGAAAGCGTATTATTGGTGGCCGAAGCTTAAAAGCGATGTTGTTGTTTATGTTGGGAAGTGCCTAACATGTGCTAAGGTTAAGGCCGAATATCAGAAACCGTCTAGTCTACTGCGACAACCCGAGATACCCATGTGGAAGTGGGAGCAAATATCAATGGACTTCATAACGAAATTACCTAGGACCCCTAGAGGGCATGACATGATATGGGTGATAGTTGATCGATTAACGAAGTCTGCGCATTTCCTACCAATCCGAGAGAAGGATAGCACTGGAAAGCTTGCTGATCTGTATCTTAAGGAAATTGTGGCACGTCATGGAGTGCCTATTTCGATTATTTCAGACTGAGATGGACGTTTCGTATCAAGGATATGGCAATCCTTCCAGGAGGCCTTTGGATCTCAACTAGATCTAAGCACGGCCTTCCATCCGCAAACAGACGGTCAGAGTGAACGAACCATACAAACACTGGAAGATATGCTTCGCGCATGCGTTATGGATCTGGGCGGCAGCTGGGATACTCATCTACCTTTAGTTGAGTTTTCCTATAATAAAAGCTACCATACGAGCATAAAAACCGCACCGTTCGAAGCTCTATATGGCCGCAAGTGCCGCTTGCCGTTGTGTTGGGCAGACGCTGGAGACAAACAGACAAGATCGTCCAGATCCGAGAGCGAATTAAGGCGGCTCGTGATCGACAAAAGAGCTACGCTGATCGAAGATGAAAACCTTTAGAATTTGAGGTGGGAGATAAAGTTATGTTGAAGGTCTCACCTTGGAAAGGTGTAGCAAGGTTCAGAAAACATGGAAAGTTGAATCCACGATACATTGGACCATTCAAGATCTTGGAAAAGACTGGTACCGTAGCGTACAAATTAGAGTTATCAGAAGAACTTAACGGAGTACATGATACGTTCCATGTGTCAAACCTTAAAAAGAGTCCAACCCAAGAAACAGTTATCATCCCTGCGGATGAGGTACATATCGATGACACACTTCGATTTATAGAACAACCTGTTGAGGTAACGGATTGGAAGATCCATAAAACAAGGAGGAGTCGCATTAAGCTTGTCAAAGTACGTTGGAACTCTAAGCACGGACCCGAGTACACGTGGGAATGTGAAGACCGGTTCAAAGCCAAGTACCCCCACCTGTTCGAGAAAGCTCCCGTGGGAGATAACTCAGCCTGAATTTCGGGACGAAATTCTTTTCACGGGGTGAGACTGTGACAACCGGCACAAAACCGGTAATTTTTGTACTATTTTAATATTATTTATTATCTGCAATTATGTGCTTAAATGTCAACATTGTCTGATTCCATACTATACATGTGAATTCATGCACGTTTTATACTTCAAATATTGCTTTATGCATTACTTTAAGCCTTGCGTCAGAAAGACTAGTAAACTCACCGGTAAGACACACTACGTCACCAGTTCTGCAGAAAGCAGTCAGATAATAGAATTAGGGCCTAGGAATAGGTCCAACATATAAAATACATTAAAAGCCAAGTGTGGATACAAGGGTTAACATATAAACTTTCCGGAAGCTAAACTATGCACTAAAAGACACCCGAAACGCACTTTCAATGCAGAATTCTGCATAAAACAGCCATAATTCAGCTATAATCAGCCTTTTAATACAATAATATCATGAAGAATCTATGTTTTATTGTCCAGAGTAACTTACAAAGTGTCGGGAATTGAAACTGCCACAAAAGGTGCTTCATACCTAGTGAAACTGCGCAATTCAGCACTTTAACGAACCGTAACGAAACGGACAACCGGACAATACCCGGGACATCAAAATTTGACTAGAAGTAATGTTTTTATGATATTAAGCTAGTATTGGTGCTAGAACACCTTAAAAATCATAAAAACACAAAAACACACTTAAACTAACTTGAACCCCCTCAATTGCACTTTAAACCCTTAACTACCAAAATTTTACACTTTACCCCCCCCCCCCTTCACCCTTGGCCGGCCCCAATGGGTCCCATATGCTTTTGATTATTTAATTTTTCTTGTCCCCTTAAGTTTATACAAAATCTCAAAAGAAGGATCATGTGTTGGAAATTTTTTTTATAAAGACTTAAGGAAGTAAGCTTTGTCCATTTCACCAAATAAACTTCATCTTCTTCCTTGTTCTTCTCCTTGGTCTCGGCTCAAACACCCCCACATACACACACCATTTTCAAGCTTCAATCTCACAATCCAAGGTGATCTAGAGGTGTATGGAGGCCATCTAAGAAGGTGTAAGGTGCTAGAAGTGGAAGGACCTCACTTTGGAGCTTTTAACCACTTGATTTCTTCCATAATCATCTTCTTCATTCTTGTGCCACTTCCCTAGCCATTAGAGCTAGTAGTAAGCTTCTTGATCACTATAATAGTTCATGTTTATGTTATGTACAAGTTTCACCATCTAAACAACTTAACTTTTAAAGAAGAAAATGAGAAGATCTAACATATTTATGAAGAAAACAAGTGATTACATGAATTTTTAGTGTATGTAATGAAGTTGTTGATGTTACATCTTGTGTTTATGTTTAGATCAAGTATGTTAAAGCTTGGATCTAACAAGTTTAAGCATGGATCTTGAAGGATCCATGGTTAAACTTGAAGATGAACATATGAAGCATTATGTGAACATGAAAAATGAATTTTTATGCATAATCTTGTAATCTTGAAGTAATAAAGTGTGTGTAGAACTAATTTTTGAAACTAAAACTCATGGAAAGTTTGCTAAAAATTTAACATAAAGCTTGTTTATGAAGGATGTAAAGTTATTAAGCATGGATCTTGAAAGATCCATGGTGAAACATAATGTTAAAAATAATGATCTTTCTAATGGACATAAAAGTGGTTTTAGAAACATGATTTACAAACTTTGAAACCATTAAACTCATGAATGAGTTGGTTAGTAAAATAAAGTCTCCTAAAAGTTTGTTTAAAATACTAAAAAACACTTATTTTTGAAAAGATCATAATATGTTAAGTGTAGATCTAAAAGACTATACATTTTTAACAAGAATCAAGTTCACCATTATGTTTCATATGAAGATATTAGTATATGTTGTTGGTGATTATTGTTAAGAATTGTTTTTGGTGTTGAAGAGAAAATAAACACATGTTTTGAAAACATGGGAAACCTCCATTTTTAAGGGAAACTATGTCAAAATTTTTATAAAATTTTGACACTTAGAAAAATATAAGTTTTGGTGAAACTTATTCCCTAAAAATTCACCTAAAAATATTTACCAAGGTTTCTCTAATTTTTGGTGTAAGCTTTCAAGTTAAGAAATGGTGATTTCTTCAAGTCAAAATTTATATTAAGTATGTATATTTTTTAGGGAAAATATATATATTTAGTGATCACCAAATTTTGTGCTAAGTGTATATTATGTGTATTATATGTAGTAGTGTATTAGGAACTTGAAAATACACTAAATACTCCCAAGGAGTATGAATACAAAAATACACATACAAATACATGAGAATACACAAGTATACAAAAATTCCTCATAAGGAAATACATGGACAAATGCAAGAAAATATATTTATAAAATAATATTTCCCTTAACATATTATTGAACTTGGACAAGTTATGGACTTAAACATATATTTTTGACAAATATATAACCTATACCAAGTATTGGAATTTATACAAAAATCGGGTGGATAACAAGAATAGCCATATATACATTTTATAGCATGACAAAATTTATATATTTCGTACAAGTCTTAAAAATATATTATTTTTAAGAAATATAATTCCGGAAAGTAATAAAGATCAAAGTATTGATTTTTGGTGAATAATACAAAATACACAAGTATTTACATAAAATACAAGTATACTTTCCTAAGAATACTTGTACAAGAATAATATTGAGAATATTATTTCACGAAATACTTATATTTATTTTTGGGAAAATAATACAAGTAACATACTTGAAAAGTAAAAAATATAATTTATTTTTAACACTTATTACCTTGACAAAAAGACTTATAAACCAATATATATTTTAAGAGTGAAATATATATTTACAAATAAGCAATACATACTCAAAAGTGTAAGACACAACATACGGGCAAGACCCGACAAACAAGGGCACGACCCTCACAAAGATTGAATGTACAAAGAACATACATAAGCAAAAGATGGTGACTTGTACTTGTGTGTTACAAGTCTAGTGACTAACATTAATATAACATGTATAGGTCACGACGCTACAAAACCAACTCGGTGAAGTTTACGACGCAGGATACGCAAAATTGTGAGTTCATGTCCCCACTTTTAAACTTTTACTTGATTTCTAAACTTGGGGAAAATACATGTACTGTGGTATGTTGAATGCAAAACTAAGGAATGACACATAGATCATGTGACGTTTAGGGTGCCATAAGCACCATTAATCAATTACATACCAAGACCGCGGAACAAAAGGTTAGATCTAATGGGTTTCAGGCAACCACACTCTTGGCCACTCTTTTACCAAGAAGTGCTTTTGTGTCTCTAGTCGTGAATCGACAGGTAAAAATGCCTATGGTTTGGATGCTTCCTATGTCGTTACATATGTTAGTGGCCTCGCGAACCATTAGCGATCTCGTATTCCTTACATTTACAGAAGTACTTATTTCAGTACAATTACATACCATGTTTTCTACAACGAATGTTTAAATGTTTACACAAACCTGCATGAATTCACACCAACATTATGTTGGCGATTTTCCAAAACTTACATGTATTTCAGGTAACTAAAGTGGATGTAGGTGCGGTCTCACCCTTGCTCAAGAATGTTGTTTATGTTTTTAGTCAAGTTGTGTCAAGACTCCAAGGCCTCTTTTGTGGGATTTGGTTGTTATATCCCATCCCGTATGGTGATATAAGGATCAAAACCTTGATGCCTGTCTCTGGAATAAGTTGTAAACTTTTAAATAATTATCTATCGTGCGATGTAAACGCTTAACTTAAATTATGTTTTAAATATTTATTATCAATGGTATCTTGGAGTTTGTTTTACGAGCATGTAGTATGTTTGCCATTCGTATGCAATGAGAACCTTTCAGGATCATACCTCGTGCTTCTGCCTTAGAAAGGGGTGTGTCATTTACTACTTTTTAAGCTATATGTACAACATGCAAAGCTAATAACTCAATGTCATAACTTTTACACTATCAAAACACATCATATAACATCATATTAACATGCATACAACCTTATTTAATTCATCTTTCATATATCATATCATTTCATCATCAAATGACCTTCATATCATCATATAGTCATCACTAACACTTATGTACATGTACTTAATGTATGACCGACATTTCTTCATCATCTCAAAACTCAAGTGCATCCAACATACATTTAATATCATGCAATCCAAGACTTCATCATCATCTAATCATCTTGACTTAAATGCATCAACATTCTTTCATTTTTACATTATTGCATGTAACATTTATGAACTAGTAAACAAAACTCATGTGTATGCATACATATATACCTATACACGGCACATGCAAAACCATCCAAGAATTCACTTTTCATCTTTTCAACTTAAATCATACATACTTTCACATAAATCCACTTTGATCATACAAGCAATCACTTTTCAAGAATCCTTTCAATCAAAACTTAACTTTTAAACAAAATACAAACTCTAACCCATACACACACACTCACGGCCAACACACATATACTTCCATTTTTTTTTTATTTTGATAAGATCATTTGTTGTTTAGTTTCCAAGAGTTGTGAAGAATCCAAGTATTTGAGAATCATGCTATCATCATCATCATGATCAAGAAACAAGTTTAAAAATGGTAAAAGGTTTATACCTTCCAAGAACAAAAAGTGGATTTTGATGAGATTTTTGAAGAATACAAGCTTGTTCCTCCTTGAAATCACCTTGGAATCACTTTTGAATCTTCAAACAAGCTTTGAATCAACTTGGAAAGGCCTTGAATCTTCAATTTTTGAATGAAAAACAACAATGAAGGTGGGTGGTGGTGATGTTCGGCCGAGAGAGGAGATGGAGAGGTGAGAGAGAGTGTTTTTGACGAGTAGTGTAAGATTTGAGTTTTTGAAAAGTGATAATGATTAGGGTGGAAGGGTTTGGGTAACAAATGTTGGCTTAGGGTGTTAGTGGACACCCCATTGTGTCGCCACCTCTATATACACACACAAATTTCTCTTTCTTACACATATACATACACATGTTCATGCAAAAACAGGTATTTAACTGACTACCGGGTATTTATTTCGCATTTTAACTGCGTTTTAAGGCGTTTAAAATTATTTTTTTCGTTCTATAAAAATTAACTCGCCATAATATTACTGAACAATATTTTGTTTGCCTAGACTAGCTACGTTGTCTGTATTTTGTAGTATACGCGCATTATTGCGCAGCACGCGCTTAAATTCGCAAAATAAGGATTGTAAGCGTTTTAATTAATTTTTCTTCACGAATATGATTAAAAATAGCATTTTAATCATAAAGGAATATTTTTAGGGTTTTAACATTATCCGGGCGGTCACCAACGTTCGTTTCGCATTTTGTTCGTTAAGCGATAAGCGTTTATCTTATTATTTCCAACATAATATTTAACAAAGTTTGGATTTACCAACACTTTGAATACCTTATATTAACATCATATTTAATTATTTAGTGCCTTCATATATTCATAACACGTGTCACACTAGTACAGTACACGCTTAAAATAGCCGGGTGTCACAGTCTCCCTCTGTTTAGGAAATTTCGTCCCCGAAATTTTTACATTACATGTTTCGTTTTCACATTTCGTGGAAGGAGTAAGAATAGTTCTGTTAACTCTAGTCCTGTAGTTTCTGTGGAAACTCAAATGCTCACCAGGAATTCTCATGGACCTTTACTATCTTAATACTATTCCTCCTAAATTTCCATTTTCCTTCGTACTACACCTTCTACAAGGTCTTTGATAAATTTTGGTTTATTGTTTATGTGAACCTTACCTTGTCAGGGGGGGGGGGTGGGTAAGGTCAGTGTTCCACCTGGCAGTTACCCTTGTCAGGTTTGATGCATATTGCTCTACATGTATGTCGTTCTATATTTGAGGAAGCCTGAGCCTGTAAGCGACTGATCCAACTCGAGATGGGCTCTCGAAAGTATCTAAATTTCACGGGCTCAACTTTCCCCCTTTTATCTAAATCTAACCTCTTCTCTCCACAATGGTACTATCAACAGATTGCGTTTTCCGTTTGAAGTCTGCAACAGTCTTCTTGATTATCTACATAACTTCTCTAGTCGATCAATGATTTTCCTGAATGTTTTCAGATTTGGTCAATTGGCTTCTTGTCATCCTCTGTCCTGAAAGAAATAGATTATCGACGCCTTCTCCTATATGTAGCTTTAAACAAAGCGGTTTCCAAACTTTTGCGATAGCTATAATTGTAAGAAAAACTTAACCAATGGTAGTTGAGCATCTCAATCCCTATCATAATTCGTCACTCACGCTCGATGCATGCTCTATAAGTCTCCAAGGTATTATACTACATCTCCTTTTCCAGATCATAAGTTGTACAGTTCTTCCAATGCACTTTCAGTTGTCTGGACGCATAGGCTGTCACTTTATCCTTTTTGCACAACGTGCAATTACGACCCAAACGTGACACATGGCAGTATACAACTAAATTTCCATTTCCCTTAGATAGAGATTGAATATGTGCACCATACAACTTTCCATTAGCAATCGTAAAGCTTTCTCCTGCATATTCGTCCAAGCAAATCTTCTATCCTTTTGAATTGTTAGCGTCAACGGTCGTGAAAATGAGCTTTTGACCTCTAAGCCTACACTTAGGGAATTCATTATCCAATTCCTTGTCCTTAGCTGTTTTCAGAAATCCTCTACTTGATTAAGGTATGCCAAATTTATTTGAATAGACCTCGTGATAGTATTTATCAGTGATATTCTTAGAGAAATTCTGGGATATCCTGTCAACGATCTTCCTCTGACGATAATTCACTTGCGCGCTAAACTTTAAGTAGTATCTAGATTTCCTCAAATGATTGATCAATTATCAAACCTCGGCAGTAGGTACCGATTTTGATAGTTAATTTATTCATTCTATTGCGAATCTACGTAGTTTCCGAGGAATTCATCCTCTTCTTCGATCTTCATATCCGAACGACTCTCAAATTTCAAAACTTACTAATTGCTTTACCATTAAGGTAGGGTGTTTGCACTAGTTTCTCCGAACTTTTAACTTAGCTTTATATTTAGGATAGCCAATTTTACCCAACTACTGTATCGAATCTGCCAATCTTCATTAGCAGCTTTGGATACTACTATAACCATACCATTAAATACTATGACCACGTGTGACATCACGAGATTCTATCCGTTTATCATATACTGATTTTAATTAGCCTATTAGCTTATGATCACATAAGTAGCATCAGGGTTTTCAGAATGATATTCCAGTTAACCTTAATCATAAATAGAGTTAACGTAGAGTAATTATTGACCATGAACATATCGGTGACGAGTGCAAGATCAACTCAAGCCTTCCTAGCATCTAGCTCCCATGCTTTACCTTTGACACTCTGATCCTTTGATTCAGGGCAGTCCCGTTTGAAATATCCATGCTTTCCACATCGGAAACATTCTATAAGTTCGGCTCCATCTATAGTTCTTCTAGCATGGTACTCAAGGGTTTCATGTCCGGCTCGGCCACATCTGTTACATTTCTTTCGTTCATCGACAAGGGTTTTCTTCACCAAACCGATTTTGCCCTTTTTAACCACTTTCTTTCCGGATTCACTGGCATTGACCGCAACTGCTTCACCCAGTTTGTGTTTCTTCTTGTCCTTTTTCTCGGAATTCTTCCTTGAATTCTCTAACTCATGTTTTCCAGGGTCTCCATCCATATGTTCGATACGCTGGGTGACCTTAATAGTCAAACTGCTGTGACAACCTATCTTCTCATACGGCGTTGCCTTTTCATCACGTAAGACACCAATAAATGATCTCGGGTTAGGTGTCACACCCCGACCCGCAACGGAAAGGTACGGGGCATGTTGATTGCCCATAGCTCATGAAAACTAATTATTGTTTCAATATTTAAAGCATATCCACTTAAATAGTCACATAACATATAATAATCAAAATTGTTCATACATCGTTCAAAACAAACATATCTAGATTTGTATTTAATTTCCTAAGGCCCGTGCTACGTGTCCACATCACTTGATCATCAACTTTGAAAACCTGCACCACGTTAGAAAAATATATTTTTGGGTCAACAAAATGTTGGTGAATGGTCCGTTTTATATTTATTTCTTTTTAAAAAAAATATTTTTAACATGCACCACAAGGTTAGTGTGTAAATGGTCTCATATCATCAACATACATAAATCCAAATTTACCAAACAAGAATACACCATCAAACAATAACACAACCAACCAAAATAAATAGACTCCTGATAATAGCGTGCATTAGACTCAAGCGCCGAGGAGCGAGTCTAATACCGTTGGCGATACTAGGCTACAACCCATGGCCGTGGGGAACCTAGTCAGCCGTGGATCCACTAGACACAATAGCATGCAATAGACTTGACATCAGATAGCATATAGAATAATAGAATACACATAAGATGTTCACAGAATAACACTTGATCATAGCATGTTAAGTAAATCGAAAAGTATAACATGATGCACCCCAAAATTTGAAAAAGTTAAAATGTGACACCTGTGCCTCCACGGCCATCAAACAAATACCAAATCAATGAAATATTGTATTTCATACTTGGGATTTGTATAAATATGTGTATCTTTTGCACATATCAATTCTTGTTCAATTTCGAGCTTTAAATCGCTTTCTGGAAGGTTATACACGAACTGATGCGTAAATATAACCAGTTTAATGCAACAAACACTCCAAAACAGTGACATAGGCTTAAACATGCCCTAAATATCCTTTACATAGCTTAGAAATAGGCTTTCAGGTGTTTGGTGCGCAAAAATAAACTTATTTGATCAACAGGGACTAAAAGCGTCAAAAAGTGCATAAGTTTGCATTTTCGCGCATATCTTACGTTCTGAATATATCCAGACACCCAAAAATTTATGTAATCATTAAAATATTTTATTTTAGTGATTGGAATGCTCAAATTCCATTCGTCGCGTAATTTGGATCGTTTTTCGCGTCTGTTCGTGTTTCGTCGTAATTAACCGAACAACGCAACCGTACGACCAAACGAACCGGCATCCGAGATGTTTTTGAGCATATTTCATGGTCCCTATACTTAAAATTCATTATTGAGCCTTGTAAATGGGTTAACGAGGTTTAAACGCATCGAAAACGGCTTACAAGTGCTGCAGGAACCATTTTTGCCATTTTTCAAACTTTGCTGAATCTGGGGGTCAGTGGCGTCACGCCACCACTATTTGTTGTGGCTGTGGCGGCACGCCACCATCACATCTGGACAGAAACTCAGTTTTCAGCAATGGCAGGTTATTTTCAGCACTTAACTTGAAGTTTAGGGGCTATTTTGTAACATTTGCAATACCATTTGATGGTTTTGGGGCACCCCTAGTATTCCAAAACCTTGTGCCCACTTGGACGGTCCAGATTGATGCTCGTTTATCGAGGAACGATCTTAACGGTTCTTGGTTTTCTATAAATACCCAACCCCCACTTCCATTTTCATTCATACCTTGATCTAAATTTTCTCTAAGTTGAAGCTCAAAGGTTCATACCTGAGAATTTTTGGATCAAATCTCATAGCTTGGACCCGTTGTAAGTATTCTTTCATTCTTTTATGCGTTTGTAAGCACAAAAGTCAAACAATGTTTGACTTTCTGCTTTGACCAGTTTATGGTCAACACAAAGTTCGTTTGAACTTCGCAACGTGAGCGTAATCACGATGGTCATAGTCCCTTGTGACTATACCTACTGATTACCACGTTATTTAGGCGTAGTGACGAGTCATAGTTTCAGTCAAAATATGCATTCTTGCGTATTTTGCAACCAAACTATTTTTGGGTATCAAGACCCTTTGTTTTGATATCAAACTTGTTTTCTAACTTCGTTAAACATGTTTTAACATGTTTAGCTCGTCACTTTAGGTTTAGTGCTTATGTAGGGTCGTAAGGTAAGTGGTCTAAACAACCGCTTATACTTTCGAACCCGACCCGTTTGGTCGATCATTAGGATCCGACCAAACGCATTAGGTGACCATAGTTGTATAGGGAATAACCTTCCGAGGTTATACCTTATGGTCACTTCGTTTAGTTAGTTGTATGATAGGTAGTTTATATGCCTTAGGAAAATGACCAAAATGCCCTTTTTACGCCAAAATTCATTTTAAGCATATGTAACATAAATTTTGACATCTAAACTGATTAGGCAACATTATTAGACATGTTAAGGCATATTTTACTTATCATAGCACTAGTTAGGCGGTCCGAACGCGTTTTACGTGAACGACGCGTTAAAGTAGCATAAGCTACCTAAACGGGCCGTAATGGGTCATAAGCACTTAGGATAGGTTTCGTTTTAGAATGTAGGCATTGTTAAACCATATCACATGAGTCCCTACACTCATTTGGTTTACGAAACCTCATTTTATCCAATCCTCTGATTTAGGTCCGTTTATTAACTTAGTTACCTATATTAGGTGCCGTTTGATTTCCGTGATCCCTCTAGCTTTGCTTGGTTGTTGTTCAAGACTTCTAAGCACCCTCAAGTGAGTACAAAGTCCCCTCTTTTACTATTTTTCAAACGTTTTGGGGTGAAACACATGTGCCTACTTGTTACTTTCGTGCTTTCCATGTTTTCATATCATATGCTTGTTATGTTCATTAGTACACTTATAGTACATGATTTCATTGTGTTTTTGCTATGTATGTCCATTTGTTGCATACTTAGTACATCGTTTTACATTACATTTTATGCTACATATGTCCATTTAGTGCATACTTAGTACATTATTTTACATTACATTTTATGCTATGTATGTCCATTTAGTGCATACTTAGTACATTATTTTACATCACATTTCATGCTATGTATGTTCATTTGTTGCATACTTAGTACATTATTTTCATAAAACATGCTTACATTTCGGTATGACATTTGGTTTGTTTAAATGGGATAAAAATACATTCATTAACATTAGCTACGCCGTTCGTTAGTAGGTAGTGGTACCATAGGAATTGACAACTCCTGTTCCTGAAATCCTAGGATTGTTTGGATGGATGGAATGACCTAATTCGATACACATAACTTAGATAAACCTTTAATTTATTTAAGGGTTTGTCGCCACAGTCTCAAGGCTTGAATGTATGCATTTTCACAATACCGCATAGATGTTTGTATCAGTAAAGCATGCATTATTTTACAAAACATAACTTTTGATTATAATTTATCAAATGCATTGTTTTGTACGTTTCATTCATATAGGGTTGAGTAAATGTTTTTAAATCAATAAATGCTTTTATTCACTACACATTACATTTAGTTATACATGAACATTTTTACATTGGTGGTTTGTTTGGGTAAGTGATTTAAGTAACGAGACGTGTGTAATATAATAAAAGCATGGTGGATACGCCGCTGGTACTTCCTATATATAAATGCTTTTATGATATTACATATCGTAGCGTTATTTAAACCATTTCAATTTTGACATATTACATTTTACACAATTAACATATCTTTACAAAACATTGTTTTACAAACAACACATTTTATACAAATTCATTTTTACTTGGTTATTTACTTAACCATACATATCTCTTTTATATCATCTGTTTCCTTATCGATTTTTATATGATTTATAAAACATAAAACATTTTACAAGGTTCATTACTACTTTTGATAAACATTTTCTTATAAACTTACAAGTCATGAATCCTAAATTAATAAAACCTATGTATCTCACACGCATTTTATGCTGACATACCTATTTTCACATGTGTTTCAGGAAATGATGCATAGGATTGATCAAGATACACTTAGGCGGACTTGGGCCTTAGTGACATTAAAAGATGCAAGACTAGTTAATTATGTTATGTTTCTTGGTTTGTTAAGACATTGCAACTACTTTTAATCAATAAAATAAAATTTCAATTTCCATGTGTTATGAAACAATGATTCTGTTACAACACTCCCCGACGTTTCCGCCACGATTTGTTGTTTTACGTGGTCGGGGTGTGACAGAAGAGTTGGTATCAGAGCCCATGGTTATAGGGAATTAGGTTATTAGTAATGCTTTGACCTAGTCTATAACCTTCCTAGGACCCTAACGCGAGTTTACTTGCGTTTAGTCATAAAACAATACCGTCACCTATCCTTAGGCGACAACCACAACATGAACACAAATTTCGAATCCGCTTTGAAAACCAATCATCTGTTCTAGGATGATTTATTATAAGGTTTTGAACCCTCTAAGTTTTCAAAATCTCGTCAAAGTTGGGTCTTATAATGTGAACACGTGCAATCTGGAAGTGTGGATGCCTGTACTCTGAGTTTTCTGTCTAAGGCTAGAGTGTTCGTACAAATCCACATAATCGGACCAGTCACTCTTACCTGGGAACTCTTGGGGTGAGTGTCCACTTATAGGCTAAAGCATGTCTTCGCGATACATTATTATGACCCGCTTACTTTGATTAGTCACCGTCTCATTTGTTTGCCTTAGGTAACAAACAAATGATCGCAATTTTTATGCGTTGTCATTCCGTTTAGATTTTTCCAATAACATTTCACTTGTTTCCTCCCATGTCTTTCACTTCCTACAGAATGTCTCTTCATCGCAACAACACTCAAATGTCCGAGCAAACTGCCAAATTTGCCCAGCGAATAGGCGAAGTAATCCTGAAGTCTGTGGATTTAGGAATCACCATGTCTTGTCTTAATAATGGAGCCACTCAAGAAGCATCGAAAGAAGCAGAAGCCAAGCCTTCGAAAAGGTCAAGGAAGCGTAAAGCTTCAAAGAATTCTCCAGTCATTGCACCAAATCAAGCAGAACCTAGCTAGGTGGCAGCACCACCAGCTAAGAAGCAATACAAGGGAACTGCACCGTTATGCAACAAATGTAATGGGCATCACCAAGCTCACCTACAGTGTCATCTGTGTGTATCATGTGGGCGAGTTGTGTCACACCCTGACTTTTGCGGAAGCGTGATTATTGGTGTGACTTCTTAATACCATTGCATACGATCATAACAACACTATATGATAAAACCAATAGATGTACATCCATTAATTTTAGTTTAAAGGTAGTACAACATTGATTCAAAAACGTCGACTCCAAATTCAAGTTTTACAATCATACAAAATGTTTATGAGTTCACTAAGGACTCATCAAAATGATATTAAATAGTACCAAGGTTTGGAAGGCGTGTCTTGTCCAGGAAAGAGACACACTGACCAAACTTAAAGACCATGGATGACATCTTTATTCTTAAAGCAGCATAAAAACTCCAACGCCCGCCAGATCCATTTATTAATTCCCTGAAATACATGTAGTTTGAAAAATCAACATAAAGTTGAGCGAGTTCATGTGTAAGTGAGTGAGTATAAACCTTTGTAAGGTGTCTGTATGTATGAAAGTCCCTGGTATGTAGCAATTAAGGAAAAAGAGATCACCATTGGGTTGCAAAGCCAATGATATGTGTGAAGTGATGCAGGAAGACTCAAACCTAGCGGATTTGTGCGTCGGGCACTTATTCACCGCCTGGTCTACTCAGCGGGCTCAGGAGTGGGGCTCGCTACACCCAAATAGATCTATCACTAATGTCCCTCGGTCCTACAACGAGGATTAATGGCCTCAGTTTCCGCCTACCCACTCACATGATCTAAGTAGTAAACCCTCCTTAAGCTAACCATACCATGTATATAAGAGTCTGTAATAATTGTCGCATGTATTTCACCCCCGAAGTATAAAACTGAAAACAGTAAAGAGAAAAGGGGGACATGAACTCACTGTATTGCGTCTTCAGTATGTGTAACCCAAATCTCTTCAGCCAACACGACTACCTACAGTGTACTAACGTCTATTAGACGAACGGGTCGTGCCTTGTGTTAGTATTTGCGTCTTTGGGTTACGTTTCTGTCATTATTCCAAGTTATAGTAATTATATTTAGTTTTGGAATAATTGTTTATGCAGTGTCTCTGTATTAATATTTCTTAAGTATTTCAACTTTGTATTTTCCTTCCCAAGGATGGGGTATTTATACATGTATGCTTTATAATTCCGAAAAATATAGTTTAAGTCCCACTTAGAAAATATATTTTAATCATTTGTCCAAAACATCTTAATTCACAAAATATATATATTTTCCCAAAAATATTATATTTTACCTCATACAATTCCAAAATAATACTTTATCAAAATACACATATGAGAGTATTTTCCGAATTATACATAAGTTACATTTTAGAGTTCGCGTTGTAATGACAATACCGGTGTAACTTAAATATTTATTGGTGAGAGCGTTAGTATTATTTTGGAGTCGTAATTTCATAACATTTTCCAGTTATATTATTTTTTCCCTAAAATAATATATCTAGTACACAAGATAACAAGCAGTCACACAAGCGTTTTATTATAAAATATATAATCTAAATATATATTTATTAAGTTTTATTTACGAAAATCCACCTCCGATACTTGGTAATTTTGTAATAAAAATTATGGCGAAGTTTATTTTGAAAACCAAGTTAAAAATATATTTGTAAACATTTGTTAGAAAAATATTTCTAAGTGTTATATTTCTAGAAAAATTTCGCCAGAGTTTCCTTTGTAAATGGAGGTGTCCACGCTTTCTAGCGTATCATTTTCTTTTCAAAATTTTCTCAACAATCATCAATCAGTAATATACAATCTTTAAATATCAACCTTGGCAAAATAAGACTAAATCATAAACTCATGAACTTGAAAGTTTTGTAAAAATATGTAGTAAATCACTAGCACATTTAGTAGGTCTTGTTATTTTTAAAAATGAGATTAGTTTCTTGAAAACTTTATTTTCAAAGAACTTGAAGTTTCACAACTTCTTGTCATAATTTACAAAAACATTCCCTTGTTAAATTTTCTTGTTACACAAGTGTTTACACACTTGTTTATTTGCCAAAAATGCTTCTAGTTCATAAAATATCCGGGTTTTAACAAAACTAGTATCTTTCACTTGGTTCTTCCGAAAAACCACTTGTAGATCTTTAGATCCACAAGTTTACAACTTCATTTAGCAAGAAAACTTATGTTTATTCAAGTTCAAGGCTTATGAATGGATGGATACATCATCTTTAAATTTTCTAACTTTTACATCCTACTAGTTTATGTTCTTGAACATGAACTAGTATGTCTAGATGATGATCCATCTCGTTTCTACTAACATTCAACATCAAATAATCACAACTACACAAGATTTACAAGATTTACACACATAACTTCTCTTTATCCACCCTTTAACACTTTATGTTTAAGACTTGTTCATGTTCTTTAATGTTTCTAAATTTTTCACCATTAAATCATCTATTAACCACCAAAAACAAGATCAAGATGATGATTAGAAGCACTTACTACTAGCACAAGGCTAGGGAAGAAATAAGGCGTAAAAGTGGTGGATAAAAGGAAACGAGAGTGGTCCTTGAGCTTCCGAGTGCACCGGGCTTGTTTGTAGGACTCCTTGCACCTTTGAGTGTATGAGAAACACTTGTATGGAGGTTGGATGGTGGTGATAGGGTGGTTGATGGTGGCGGCCATGAGGTGGTGTAGGAGGGAAGGAGAGAGCAACTTGCTTTGTGTGTTGTGAAGAAATGAAAGTCTAAAACCCTTAGACTTATTTATAATCCAAATCCCTTATTATCCATCATATATTATG
The DNA here is from genome assembly GCA_030545235.1 of Helianthus tuberosus. NCBI lineage: Eukaryota > Viridiplantae > Streptophyta > Magnoliopsida > Asterales > Asteraceae > Helianthus > Helianthus tuberosus. Next base: position 52,913,290 of record CM060403.1, on the reverse strand, counting down.
TTCTCTAGATAACCAACATCACTAATAAAATAATCAAAGAAACAAGGGTGTGTCCCACCCTTGGGGACCGTCGAAGTGAGGGGGGGGGGTATGGGTTGGGGTGTGATGTTATAGTTAGGATCTAGTTAGTTTCTAATGATATTTAGTTAGTGTATAAGTGTGTTGTGTAATATAAAGGGTGTTAGGGTGTTCGGGGTCCCTAACTAGCTTAGAAAAGTGAAAACAATGTGTTTGGCAATATTTTTATGTTCCGGGTAAAGTCCGGTTGTTCGGTTGGATATTGATCCGTTAAAGTGCTAAATAAACAATTAAAGTGTCTTTTATATGTTTTTAGTGACACATTAATTTACCAACACTTTGGAAAGTGTCTAGGACTATTTTGCCAAGTTTTTACACTTTACTAGCTTTGTTAAAAGATAAATTTTGGTTAACTAGTGCAGAATTCTGCACTTTAAGTATGTTTTAGGCACTTCCGGGCACTATAACTATCACCTAGTGACGCAGTTTTTATGGTCCTCACTTCCCTACACTCCCTACTAGAGTAGTATTCTATCCCTGGCTCATACTGGCCTCAAAAACATTGTCTGTTTAGGTGCTGGCATTGTCAGCATGTTTTCTGGGTTATCCGCTCAGTGTGCTAACTGTGCTTTGTGCATCAAGTTTGTCACTAAAGTTTATATATAATAAATGGAGTGACAGTATGAAGGTGATGCATGTGTATGTATGTAACAGAAATCAGTAAGCAGTTAAATCAACAGTTGTAATCAGCACAGTCATTAAGCACAAATTAAATATAAATTAATTGTATGGATACCTGTAATTTTTAGGGTTGTCACATTCTCCCGCCGTTAAGAAAATTTCGTCCTCGAAATTTGTACTACCTTAACCCCTTATGATTCCGTCACATGTGTATGTATATAATAATACCGAGGTAGATAATCATCAAACCGAATCAAACCTTACTCACATTTGGTGAGTCCAAGAATGTATAACAACCCGAATCCTAGGGTTAAAAGGTACGTGCTTTTAGCATTAGACGTCAAATGTACAAGACGTATTTGATGTATAGTCTAGGGTATTCCTGTTAACAGGGGTTCCACAAAAAGAGGAGTTTTGACTAATAAGATCCTCAAACGGTCGATCGCAATATGTAAACGAGTTTTCACAAACCATAGCATCCGCTATATGAATTTAAAATCTTCAACTCAAACGTACTAGTAGAATGACATGTCAACCCTCGAATAATTGGACGGTGAGGTTTAGTGCGTTGACATTTTGAATTGCGAAAGTACGGCGAATGAAATATAAGCGAATCTGATGTATCATTGTCTTGATTCGTAGTTGCATCAGAAATGTTTAATTAACGAGTCAAACATAAGTATATGCAGTTTTGTATGAAACAGTTGACCTTGATTAACACAGGTTACAAGTTTGTAATGACACCACAAGGTGTCGTACTGACGTAATTCAAGTATAGTGGTGACTGAACAAGTTCACCGTGTTGGAAATCAAATGAACATGTACTGAAACAATCCAAAAAATTTGATTTACACAATGTCATATAGTTTTCAGTTGAATATGGAACATCAAAGAGCCATTGTTTTTCGGTTGATAGTGAGAAGGCAATAAGTACCGCAAGGCATTCGATTGACCATAAAAGAATCGTTAGGAGGTACACTGTGATATGAAATGAATCTATGTACCTTTGCCTCAACACACAACTGTGTTGAGACCGATTTAATCGTGATAAACAAGACGGATTAGGGCAATTTATTAAATAATCAATTTAAATCCATGTATGGAGTGAGTAACCAAATAAGCGCAAGCTTCAATTTTGCGAAAGTATCCCTACAAGGTGTCGTAACCAACAAATGATTTAGTGAAGTCGTAGACCAAACAAGTCTACTACGACTCGAAACAAAAGAATCTTTGCCAAAGTATTAGAATATGATGCTCTCAATACATCACATGGCGTCTCAAATCAAACATGTGAACTGGATAAGTTCAAGCAATTGAATTTAGTTTCAGCGTAACCCGATAATAAACGTACGTATCAACAAGGGAATCTTGGCATGGTAGCAAAAATAAACCATGAATGTAACTTGAAAGAAAGCGGTTTCAAGAAAAGTGTGTTGAATTGGTAACAAAAGAGTCAACAATAACAATAATGTAGGTTATTCGAATCACGAATCAGTAATTAGGTTTAGCAAGGCAATATTTAAATTTCAATGAAGTGTTTGTTCGAAACGAAACCACATGCGTACCAAATGATGCATGTGTGTCATGAAAGTTCCCGAGTACTGAAACAATGAGTACTTTCTAAATGAAGAAATGGCCAAGTATCGAAACAAATGTGTGTTCGCTCTCAGCAAAGAAAATTAACGTGATGCAACTACCATTAAGGGGAGTAGAGATGCAAACATCTACTCGCTAGAAGTAAAAGAAATTCAAGTACTTTATGTTTAGTCAACGGAACTGGCATATATGCCAGGTTAATGATGTCTGTTTGAGTTAACAGATGTGGTTCCTAAGTATCAACCTTAGTGAATATGGTCCTGGGTTCCCGATGGTCCTAAGTTTCATGTTCCCTAGATTCTCAGGGTTTCGTATCCGGTGTAGAATCGTTTTGTGCATCGTGTAGGAAACATCATCCTCGCGTACGTTTAAAACAAATTATTGTCCCACAATTTCCCCGGTATACTTCCTTCCTGAATCCACAGCTAATGACACTCGATCGTCGATCGGTCGGGAGGTACTGGTTGGATCCTCGTAGTTAATCAAACAAGTAAGTCGTCAGTTCTTAACAAGAGTCGTTGACTCTTGTTGGCTAGCTCGTTCGGCTTCTGGTAGTTTGATGTTCATTTGAAAATCATCGTCCTTTCTCTTGATGAGCAGAACTGGGGTTACTCAAAACGGAAATTTTGGTCTGTTATCTTCCTTCTCTATCCACTACTGAAACTACACTGTCAATCATTGCATTTCCGAAGGTGTAATCCGTTAGGGTGCGTTAGTCGCAGGCGCGATGCCTGGAAATCAAATCGATGCAAAAATTCGATTTGTCGTTGGGGAGATAATTCTGGCAAGTCTTCGAGAAGACTTCAGAATATTTCCTTATACAAGAATATCTTCGAGTTTTGGTTCTTGGACTCCCTTGTCCCCGACATGAGCCAGAAACAACACATCCTTTCCGCAACAACTTTCGTGTCTTCAAGCCATTCGTGATCTGTAGAGGCGTATCCTGCTTCGTGAGTCATGATTGTTCCGTCATTCGCCATTGGGATGCGAACATCAATCTTTGCTCGATCGCTTAGCAACTAATCCATCCCAATTACCTTGTCGAAGCTTCCCAACTCAACTGGCAGTAGATCAAGCGTAAACTCATGCTTTCCGGGTTCTATCTTGCCGACTCCAATTACTTCGTTGGCTCCCACTAGCTTCCCGTTAGCTAGTATTATCGTGTGCGGATTATCCTACTTACTTGTTACTAAACCAAGTATACTCTCGAACTCTAGAGATGCGAAGCTAAAATTTGCAATAGTATGTGGCAATACAGATGCATAATATTGAGTATTATGGAACGTACCAATATCCAAGTTTGGATTCGTGGCGTGCTCCCCTAGCTCTGCTATTGAGCTATCATCCTTGTGCTTGATTCTCCTTAGGACAGTATTTTCTGAAATGCTTCTTGCTCCCACAGTTAAGGCAACCTTAAGCACGTTTTTGTTTGTCACTCATCCTTCCGTGATGGTTGTCGTCATCGTTTCCTCCGTGATTCTTGCCATCATCTTGACCTTTATTTCCATTTTCAATACCTTGTCTACAAGTCTCCTTGGGATGCCCCCTCTTACCACAGTTATCACATTTTCCATATTTACATCGCCCGACATGATAACGTAAACAATTATCGCACTTAGGTAAGATACCCATGTAGTCATTTCCCTTTTTGGCCTTCTTCTTGCCACTTCCTCGAGTAACCATCTTAAAATTTACAAGCTTTCTCTTGTTATCCCCGGATGACTCTACAGGAGTCTTCTCTTTCTCCTTCGCAGTGGAAAATTCTCCTCGTCTAACTGCTTCTTCCGTGAGCGCCACGCTTATGTTGATAGCCTCGGTGAAGGTTTAGATGTCGTTACCAGGCTTAAAATCTGAGGTGCTAGTCCCCCAATAAAACGTTCGATCTTCCTAGATTTTGGTTCCACCAAACGCGAAGCAACTTGTGATAATTCGTCAAATCTCTGCACATATTCAGCTATCTTTGGACCTTCCATTTTCAAGTTCCACAATTCAATCTCCAACTTCTGGACTTCTGCCCTAGAGCAATATCTTTTACGCATCAGTTCCTTCAGCTCGTCCCACGTCAAAGCATTCACAGCAGTCTCGCCCATTGTTTGAACCTGAAGGTTCCACCATGACAGAGCCCCATCTATAAATAGTCCAGCTACGTACGTGACCTGATGTTCTGGGGCACATTTGCTCAACTGTAAGACAGAATTCGTCCTCTCCACCCAACGCACAAAAGCTAAGGCACCCCCAGTGCCGTCGAATTCTCGAGGTTTGTGGTTCAAGAACTGCTCGTAAGTGCAGCCCTTGCTGTGTTCGGAGCGAAGAGCCTTGAGCTGTGCAATGACTTGCGAGATGCGTTCTTGCATTCATGCCGTCGATGTGGGCGGAGGGTTGTTGGCATTGACATTCCCTTGTGTCGACATCTTCTGAGAAGAAGAGTGGTTAAGTCAGGTCTCATTTGCTCAGTGAGTGCATTTAGTTGTTTAGTGGTCATAAGTACATACACATATTAGGTTATCATACCAACCAAATCAAGTAATAGTATAATCATAGTATAACCAAGTAATTCGGTAATTATGTTTAATGTGAGCTTAGCAAGTAAGCACGTAGCATTATAATTATAGCACACACATATAGATCAACAATTTGCTTAACGAAGGCATAGCGACTGAGCTTTCGTTGGTCATTGGTCACAAAGTATTGTCGCATGATTAATGATGATTGGCTTCTCACTATTCCCTGGCCACGATTGTATTGTCCTCCAAAATGTATCGCATCAACAGGGACACAGGGTCACCCTACCCTCGTCCATTGAATCTATTAGTGTATCAAAATTACGTCGTCAGATGTGGTCTTCAAAAGTCTCCACAATCTTGGCTTATCATTAGCGTCTTTACCCTAAATGTAATGCAATCCGCATAATCCAGAAACCAACCATACTGGTGACGGAGGTGGGGGAGGAAGGAAAAGCAAACTGTTAACATGCGTGAGTCCCTCCTCGAGCTTGTATATACGTCGAAGTAATTATCTGCTCTGCCGCTCGATAGTAAAGAAATGAGCATCAGAATCCTGGGAACGGTGTAATAGCAACGGTCAAGAGCGCAAAAGGAACCTTGATGTATGTGGCGGATCAAAGTATACTGGCAATAGACAAGGTGGAGGATGTGGTGTCTTACATGAACTTTTCAGACAATATGCTGTCTTGTGATGTAGACACTCAAATCATGTTTTCAGTTATGTAATGTTTTGCATTTGAAGTTGCTAAATGTGGTGTCAGCTCAAGCTCCAACATTCTGCGACTCATATTCTCAAACTGTAGTTGATGTTGCAGGAGCAACTCATCTCGTGCATGGCCTTCATAATGTGAGGGATGGTAAGGGTCTAAAATTAGCATAGTGTATTATAGGAACCATCAAATCGGCTCGTCCAGCGACGTAGAGGTGAAAGTAGTAAATGGTGCGGCCTGTAAGGCTGTAGAAAATGTTGTTGTAGCAAATGGATCGTTACGCGGGTGCTGACCTGGAGTACCTTTCTGGGGTGCAGGTATGTATTGAAAGAAAGCGATAGGCATGCCAGTGCAATGGGCATCGGTCTCCATAGGGGAAAAGGAGCAACATTATCGGTTGCGGGTGCAAAAACAAGCGTCTCAACAAATAAGGAGATCGTCAGGTGCTGGTACTGGGTCAGATAATAGGGGTGCAATGTCTAGTAAACCAAAAGAAACAGTGTCATGACCAAGTAAGGGTGCAGGATCAGTAGGTACAACATCAAGCGGTCCCAAATGGCGCAGAAGCTAGCTCAGGAGCAGGCTCTGGGTCGGGTAACGGTGTGGTGCCTTGAGCAGGTGATAGTGCAGCAGTCATGTCATCATTGTCTGCGTCAGTAGTAGAAAGCTGTAATCCGGTTGTCTGTAAGACTGCAGATGTCACAGACTCGAAGGAGTCTGAAATCGAATGTATGCTAGAATCAGAGGTTAGCTCGTTAACAGGGGTCTCAAAAGTGAAATTAGTAGCAGCGTTCTCGTCTAACTTCCCATCATCATGAGTGTTATCAGAAGGACCATCAATAACATGTCAACGCCATCATTAATTATTCGTCGTGTAGCCAATCCTTTAGAAGAAGCGCCCACAGGAAGCGCATGGTCGAGGATCGGAGCCATGGCATGTTTACCAACGGGATGACCAGTAATGAAGTGGTCATGGGCCAAAACAAGAATGACAGAGGGATCTTCGTCAAGGAAGCCATCAACGAGGGTAATTCATCGCCAAAAGTCTGGCAGCGCGGGCGGTTGGAAGTCGTCCTCGTCCTTGGTCAGCATGTCAGGGTCACTCTCAGTGTCTGACGTAAACATCTCTGGCGTAGGTATAGTCTCATCATCTGTGGCGGTGGCCGTAGGGTTGTTATCATCTGACAATTCGTTCCCTGAGGAAGGTGTCGTGTGTGCTGGTACATAATAGTCATAGCATGCATACAGTAATCATTAACACTTTGTGTATTGCAAATAAAGACTATTCATAATGTAATCATGTATCCACATATTCGTCCTAGTCTTCCCAGTCTCTAAGACTAATTCCCTGGTCTCTAAGACCAATCCTCCCTGGCCTCTAAGACCAATCCTCCCAGTCTCTAAGACTAATTCCCTGGTTTCTAAGACCAATCCTCCCTGGCCTCTAAGACCAATCCTCCCAGTCTCTAAGACTAATTCCCTGGTCTCTAAGACCAATCCTCCCTGGCCTCTAAGACCAATCCTCCCAGTCTCTAAGACTAATTCCCTGGTCTCTAAGACCAATCCTCCCTGGCCTCTAAGACCAATCCTCCCAGTCTCTAAGACTAAATCCCTGGTCTCTAAGACCAATCCTCGCAGTCTCTAAGACTGATCCTCCCTCAGTCTCTAAGGCTGAATTATAAACATAAGTTTGGAAATGTGTGTTTGTGCCCTTTTGTTTGTAAAAAGTTTGTTCCCTGGATCCGGACATTTTGTGTATGCAATGAAAACATGTTGTGAAAACATTTTCATGAGAGCCCTAATGATCGTAGTCTAGACTCAAGAAAGAATCCTAGTTCGCTACGACCGAAGCTCCCTGACTTTTGCGGAAGCGTGATTATTGGTGTGACTTCTTAATACCATTGCATACGATCATAACAACACTATATGATAAAACCAGTAGATGTACATCCATTAATTTTAGTTTAAAGGTAGTACAACATTGATTCAAAAACGTCGACTCCAAATTCAAGTTTTACAATCATACAAAATGTTTATGAGTTCACTAAGGACTCATCAAAATGATATTAAATAGTACCAAGGTTTGGAAGGCGTGTCTTGTCCAGGAAAGAGACACACTGACCAAACTTAAAGACCATGGATGACATCTTTATTCTTAAAGCAGCATAAAAACTCCAACGCCCGCCAGATCCATTTATTAATTCCCTGAAATACATGTAGTTTGAAAAATCAACATAAAGTTGAGCGAGTTCATGTGTAAGTGAGTGAGTATAAACCTTTGTAAGGTGTCTGTATGTATGAAAGTCCCTGGTATGTAGCAATTAAGGAAAAAGATATCACCATTGGGTTGCAAAGCCAATGATATGTGTGAAGTGATGCAGGAAGACTCAAACCTAGCGGATTTGTGCGTCGGGCACTTAGTCACCGCCTGGTCCACTCAGCGGGCTCAGGAGTGGGGCTCGCTACACCCAAATAGATCTATCACTAATGTCCCTCGGTCCTACAACGAGGATTAATGGCCTCAGTTTCCGCCTACCCACTCACATGATCTAAGTAGTAAACCCTCCTTAAGCTAACCATACCATGTATATAAGAGTCTGTAATAATTATCGCATGTATTTCACCCCCGAAGTATAAAACTGAAAACAGTAAAGAGAAAAGGGGACATGAACTCACTGTATTGCGTCTTCAGTATGTGTAACCCAAGTCTCTTCAGCCAACACGACTACCTACAGTGTACTAACGTCTATTAGACGAACGGGTCGTGCCTTGTCTTAGTATTTGCGTCTTTGGGTTACGTTTCTGTCATTATTCCAAGTTATAGTAATTATATTTAGTTTTGGAATAATTATTTACGCAGTGTCTCTGTATTAATATTTCTTAAGTATTTCAACTTTGTATTTTCCTTCCCAAGGATGGGGTATTTATACATGTATGCTTTATAATTCCGAAAAATATAGTTTAAGTCCCACTTAGAAAATATATTTTAATCATTTGTCCAAAACATCTTAATTCCCAAAATATATATATTTTTTCCCAAAAATATTATATTTTACCTCATACAATTCCAAAATAATACTTTATCAAAATACACATATGAGAGTATTTTCCGAATTATACATAAGTTACATTTTAGAGTTCGCGTTGTAATGACAATACCGGTGTAACTTAAATATTTATTGGTGAGAGCGTTAGTATTATTTTGGAGTCGTAATTTCATAACATTTTCCAGTTATATTATTTTTGCCCTAAAATAATATATCTAGTACACAAGATAACAAGCAGTCACACAAGCGTTTTATTATAAAATATATATTCTAAATATATATTTATTAAGTTTTATTTACGAAAATCCACCTCCGATACTTGGTAATTTTGTAATAAAAATTATGGCGAAGTTTATTTTGAAAACCAAGTTAAAAATATATTTGTAAACATTTGTTAGAAAAATATTTCTAAGTGTTATATTTCTAGAAAAATTTCGCCAGAGTTTCCTTTGTAAATGGAGGTGTCCACGCTTTCTAGCGTGTCATTTTCTTTTCAAAATTTTCTCAACAATCATCAATCAGTAATATACAATCTTTAAATATCAACCTTGGCAAAATAAGACTAAATCATAAACTCATGAACTTGAAAGTTTTGTAAAAATATGTAGTAAATCACTAGCACATTTAGTAGGTCTTGTTATTTTTAAAAATGAGATTAGTTTCTTGAAAACTTTATTTTCAAAGAACTTGAAGTTTCACAACTTCTTGTCATAATTTACAAAAACATTCCCTTGTTAAATTTTCTTGTTACACAAGTGTTTACACACTTGTTTATTTGCCAAAAATGCTTCTAGTTCATAAAATATCCGGGTTTTAACAAAACTAGTATCTTTCACTTGGTTCTTCCGAAAAACCACTTGTGATCTTTAGATCCACAAGTTTACAACTTCATTTAGCAAGAAAACTTATGTTTATTCAAGTTCAAGGCTTATGAATGGATGGATACATCATCTTTAAATTTTCTAACTTTTACATCCTACTAGTTTATGTTCTTGAACATGAACTAGTATGTCTAGATGATGATCCATCTCGTTTCTACTAACATTCAACATCAAATAATCACAACTACACAAGATTTACACACATAACTTCTCTTTATCCACCCTTTAACACTTCATGTTTAAGACTTGTTCATGTTCTTTAATGTTTCTAAATTTTTCACCATTAAATCATCTATTAACCACCAAAAACAAGATCAAGACGATGATTAGAAGCACTTACTACTAGCACAAGGCTAGGGAAGAAACAAGGCGTAAAAGTGGTGGATAAAAGGAAACGAGAGTGGTCCTTGAGCTTCCGAGTGCACCGGGCTTGTTTGTAGGACTCCTTGCACCTTTGAGTGTATGAGAAACACTTGTATGGAGGTTGGATGGTGGTGATAGGGTGGTTGATGGTGGCGGCCATGAGGTGGTGTAGGAGGGAAGGAGAGAGCAACTTGCTTTGTGTGTTGTGAAGAAATGAAAGTCTAAAACCCTTAGACTTATTTATAATCCAAATCCCTTATTATCCATCATATATTATGTTCTCTAGATAACCAACATCACTAATAAAATAATCAAAGAAACAAGGGTGTGTCCCACCCTTGGGGACCGTCGAAGTGAGGGGGGGGGGGTATGGGTTGGGGTGTGATGTTATAGTTAGGATCTAGTTAGTTTCTAATGATATTTAGTTAGTGTATAAGTGTGTTGTGTAATATAAAGGGTGTTAGGGTGTTCGGGGTCCCTAACTAGCTTAGAAAAGTGAAAACAATGTGTTTGGCAATATTTTTATGTTCCGGGTAAAGTCCGGTTGTTCGGTTGGATATTGATCCGTTAAAGTGCTAAATAAACAATTAAAGTGTCTTTTATATGTTTTTAGTGACACATTAATTTACCAACACTTTGGAAAGTGTCTAGGACTATTTTGCCAAGTTTTTACACTTTACTAGCTTTGTTAAAAGCTGAATTTTGGTTAACTAGTGCAGAATTCTGCACTTTAAGTATGTTTTAGGCACTTCCGGGCACTATAACTATCACCTAGTGACGCAGTTTTTATGGTCCTCACTTCCCTACACTCCCTACTAGAGTAGTATTCTATCCCTGGCTCATACTGGCCTAAAAAACATTGTCTGTTTAGGTGCTGGCATTGTCAGCATGTTTTCTGGGTTATCCGCTCAGTGTGCTAACTGTGCTTTGTGCATGAAGTTTGTCACTAAAGTTTGTATATAATAAATGGAGTGACAGTATGAAGGTGATGCATGTGTATGTATGTAACAGAAATCAGTAAGCAGTTAAATCAACAGTTGTAATCTGCACAGTCATTAAGCACAAATTAAATATAAATTAATTGTACGGATACCTGTAATTTTTAGGGTTGTCACAAGTTGGTCACCTGGAAAGTGCTTGTCGAATTAACCCGAACCAAGGTGGTCCAAATCAACCACAAGCCAACCCTGTCCAAGCTCGCTTTCCACCTGGAGCGTGCTACAACTGTGGCGAGATGAGCCATTTCAGGAACAAATGCCCAAAGATTGTCAATGCAAATCCAACCCACGGATGAGCATTTGGCTGATTAGAAGAAGCTGCTGCTTTAAATAATTTGAATCTTCTGCTCTTGTATCTTTTGTTGAACCCTAAAACAATCTGTTTTGTTTATAAATAAATTGTTGTTAACAATTCTAATGTACAAGTGTAGTTACATATGTGTATGGCATTTCCCTATGATACCTACATCAAAGAACTATGTTCTTTAAAAAAAAAAACTACTCTTGTGATTCCCCCTGTTATGTGATCACTCATGATTTCCTCGAAAATTTTAAGTACTCGTTTCATTCTAAGAGACGAAGTACAGGAAATAAAGCGACATTATGAGTAATCGTGCTTTTTGCACATCTGTGCCTTTGAATCCTTGGTTAGATAACTAAGGGTAATTTTTCGATCTCATACCCATTGCATTTTGAATCCTTGGTTAGATAACTAAGGGTAATTTTTCGATCTCATACCCATTGCATTCTGGTTTTCATAACAACATACATAGTATAAATTTTCAAAACAACCTTCATGATTTCAAAATGTTTCATATAATTTGAAAACACTTTTAACATAGTATATCTACCTAATATATCAAGTTCATGATTTCAAAAGCATCATTCATGTTTTCAAAAACCTTATACATAATTTCAAAATTCATCTCGCATGACTTTAAAACATTTTATAAATATACTTATCTAATACACCTACTTTATGATTTCAAAAGTATTATGTAAGGTTTCAAAAACATTAAACACATTTCTAAAAGGATCCCATGCATAGTTTTCAAAAACATTTTTCTCATACATTGACTTAACCTTCAAATTCTGCTTCATATGTCGCCTTGGCATATCTAGCGCCACTACTTCATGAGCATTTTACCTCATATTTCGACTTATGCACGTCTAGTGCAAAGTTCTGAAACGCCTCCCACTTTTCAAATCCCAAAATCCATATGGGATCTTCTTATCTTCACAATTAGATCCTTATGGATGATTATCGTTCAAATCAGAGTCCTTCATTGGATTCCTTGTATGCCTTAATTCGAACATTACGATTCCTTATAATCGAAATCGAATTTTCTTTTTAAGATCTTCCTATCTTTATAGTTAGATTCTTGGAAATATTTAAAGTGCCAATCAAAATCCACGAATTGGATACCCGATGTGCTTTAAATACATGTGCACAATTAACAAAACAAATTAACAAAATGATAACAAATTAAAGATCAAAGTGCCAATCAAAATCCACGAATTGGATACTCGGTGTGCTTTAAATACATGTGCACAATTAACAAAACAAATTAACAAAATGATAAAAAAAATTAAAGATCAAGATAAACAATTTGTGATTATGTGTTCATGTGTTTTCTTTTATGCATTTTGTGTTTTTGAGTAATCTGGATATTCGTTATCCAAATCCTCATAGAATCTTCCATATCTTCATATGAGGGATTCATAGTAGGATATTCAAAAAGGTACCACCTTAAATCCTTATTGGGCTTCTACGTGATAGTTAAGACCCTTGGATTATATAGTACCATTCAATAATTCAAGAGACCCTTTGAGTGGTCTAAGTCAAAATATTGATTCAGGATCTGGTTAAGAATGACATGTGATGCTTTAGCTGAAAAGACTCATTAGTGGTCTATTTAAAGAGATCATTTATTGATTTAGTTAAAAGGATCCTATGGTGGTTTAGTCACGCTCATCACAGGTTTGTTCATTTGGTTTTTCCCCTACACATTATAAAATGCACTGTGCGGACTATGCAAGGAATTACATAATTATGGACGCGTACATAATTATGAAATTCAGTGCACAGGAACCCAGTAAGATTTGTCATGTGTAAGAACTGATAGTGACAACAATAACAAAACGTGAACAATGTAATGGAGGTACGGTGGACGCACCAATAACGCTTTATATACTTGTATATAGGTGTCCCTCTCACATTGCAAGCATGATGTTATTTAAAGTTACTAGAAGTTCAGGACTCTAACCAGTGTTGTTTGATCTTTTCAACTTCATGTTTCAAACTCTCACAAGTTTCCTCTAAATAAATTTCGGGACGAAATTTCCTGAAGTAGGGGAGACTGTGACACCTGTGCCTCCACGGGCATCAAACAAATACCAAATCAATGAAATATTGTATTTCATACTTGGGATTTGTATAAATATGTGTATCTTTTGCACATATCAATTCTTGTTCAATTTCGAGCTTTAAATCGCTTTCTGGAAGGTTATACGCGAACTGATGCGTAAATATAACCAGTTTAATGCAACAAATACTACAGAACAGTGACATAGGCTTAAACATGCCCTAAATATCCTTTACATAGCTTAGAAATAGGCTTTGAGGTGTTTGGTGCGCAAAAATAAACTTATTTGATCAAAAGGGACTAAAAGCGTCAAAAAGTGCATAGGTTTGCATTTTCGCGCATATCTTACGTTCTGAATATATCCGGACACCCAAAAATTTATGTAATCATTAAAATATTTTATTTTAGTGATTGGAATGCTCAAATTCCATTCGTCGCGTAATTTGGATCGTTTTTCGCGTCTGTTCGTGTTTCGTCGTAATTAACCGAACAACGCAACCGTACGACCAAACGAACCGGCATCCGAGATGTTTTTGAGCATATTTCATGTTCCCTATACTTAAACTTCATTATTGAGCCTTGTAAATGGGTTAACGGGGTTTAAACGCATCGAAAATGGCTTACAAGTGTTGCAGGGACCATTCTTGCCATTTTTCAAACTTTGCTGAATCTGGGGGTCAGTGGCGTCACACCACCACTATCTGTTGTGGCTGTGGCGGCACGCCACCATCACATCTGGGCAGAAACTCAATTTTCAGCAATGGCAGGTTATTTTCAGCACTTAACTTGAAGTTTAGGGGCTATTTTGTAACATTTGCAATACCATTTGATGGTTTTGGGGCACCCCTAGTATTCCAAAACCTTGTGCCCACTTGGACGGTCCAGATTGATGCTCATTTATCGAGCAACGATCTTAACGGTTCTTGGTTTTCTATAAATACCCAACCCCCACTTCCATTTTCATTCATACCTTGATCTAAATTTTCTCTAAGTTGAAGCTCAAAGCTTCATACCTGATAATTTTTGGATCAAATCTCATAGCTTGGACCTGTTGTAAGTATTCTTTCGTTCTTTTATGCGTTTTTAAGGACGAAAGTCAAACAGTGTTTGACTTTCTGCTTTGACCAGTTTATGGTCAACACAAAGTTCGTTTGAACTTCGCAACGTGAGCGTAATCACGATGGTCATAGTCCCTTGTGACTATACCTACTGATTACCACGTTATTTAGGTGTAGTGATGAGACATGTTAAGGCATATTTTACTTATCATAGGACTAGTTAGGCGGTCCGAACGCGTTTTACGCGAATGACGCGTTAAAGTAGCATAAGCCTAAACGGGTCGTAATGGGTCATAAGCACTTAGGATAGGTTTCGTTTTAGAATGTAGGCTTTGTTAAACCATATCACATGAGTCCCTACACTCATTTGGTTTACGAAACCTCACTTTATCCAATCCTCCAATTTAGGTCCGTTTATTAACTTTGTTACCTATATTAGGTGCCGTTTGATTTCCGTGATCCCTCTAGCTTTGCTTGGTTGTTGTTCAAGACTTCTAAGCACCCTTAAGTGAGTACATAGTCCCCTCTTTTACTATTTTTCAAACGTTTTGGGGTGAAACACATGTGCCTACTTGTTACTTTCGTGCTTTCCATGTTTTCATATCATATGCTTGTTATGTTCATTAGTACACTTATAGTACATGATTTCATTGTGTTTTTGCTATGTATGTCCATTTGTTGCATACTTAGTACATCGTTTTACATTACATTTTATGCTACGTATGTCCATTTAGTGCATACTTAGTACATTATTTTACATTACATTTTATGCTATGTATGTCCATTTAGTGCATACTTAGTACATTATTTTACATTACATTTTATGCTACGTATGTCCATTTAGTGCATACTTAGTACATTATTTTACATTACATTTCATGCTATGTATGTTCATTTGTCGCATACTTAGTACATTATGTTCATAAAACATGCTTACATTTCGGTATGACATTTGGTTTGTTTAAATGGGATAAAAATACATTCATTAACATTAGCTACGCCGTTCGTTAGTAGGTAGTGGTACCATAGGAATTGACAACTCCCATTCCTGAAATCCTAGGTTTGTTTGGATGGATGGATTGACCGAATTCGATACACATAACTTAGATAAACCTTTAATTTATTTAAGGGTTTGTCGCCACAGTCTCAAGGCTTGAATGTATCCATTTTCACAATACCGCATAGATGTTTGTATCAGTAAAGCATGCATTATTTTACAAATCATAACTTTTGATTATAATTTATCAAATGCATTGTTTTGTACGTTTCATTTATATAGGGTTGAGTAAATGCTTTTAAATCAATAAATGCTTTTATTCACTACACATTACATTTAGTTATACATGAACATTTTTACATTGGTGGTTTGTTTGGGTAAGTGATTTAAGTAACGAGACGTGTGTAATATGATAAAAGCATGGTGGATACGCCGCTGGTACTTCCTATATATAAGTGCTTTTATGATATTACATATCGTAGCGTTATTTAAACCATTTCAATTTTGACATGTTACATTTTACACAATTAACATATCTTTACAAAACATTGTTTTACAAACAACACATTTTATACAAATTCATTTTTAGTTGGTTATTTACTTAACCATACATATCTTTTTTATATCATCTGTTTCCTTATCGATTTTTATATGATTTATAAAACATAAAACATTTTACAAGGTTCATGACTACTTTTGATAAACATTTTCTTATAAACTTACAAGTCATGAATCCTAAATCAATAAAACCTATGTATCTCACAGGCATTTTTATGCTGACGTACCTATTTTCACATGTGTTTCAGGAAATGATGCATAGGATTGATCAAGATACACTTAGGCGGACTTGGGCCTTAGTGACATTAAAAGATGCAAGACTAGTTAATTATGTTATGTTTCTTGGTTTGTTAAGACATTGTAACTACTTTTAATCAATAAAACAAAATTTCAATTTCCATGTAATGGAGGTACGGTGGACGCACCAATAACGCTTTATATACTTGTATATAGGTGTCCCTCTCACATTGCAAGCATGATGTTATTTAAAGTTACTAGAAGTTCAGGACTCTAACCAGTGTTGTTTGATCTTTTCAACTTCATGTTTCAAACTCTCACAAGTTTCCTCTAAATAAATTTCGGGACGAAATTTCCTGAAGTAGGGGAGACTGTGACACCTGTGCCTCCACGGGCATCAAACAAATACCAAATCAATGAAATATTGTATTTCATACTTGGGATTTGTATAAATATGTGTATCTTTTGCACATATCAATTCTTGTTCAATTTCGAGCTTTAAATCGCTTTCTGGAAGGTTATACGCGAACTGATGCGTAAATATAACCAGTTTAATGCAACAAATACTACAGAACAGTGACATAGGCTTAAACATGCCCTAAATATCCTTTACATAGCTTAGAAATAGGCTTTGAGGTGTTTGGTGCGCAAAAATAAACTTATTTGATCAAAAGGGACTAAAAGCGTCAAAAAGTGCATAGGTTTGCATTTTCGCGCATATCTTACGTTCTGAATATATCCGGACACCCAAAAATTTATGTAATCATTAAAATATTTTATTTTAGTGATTGGAATGCTCAAATTCCATTCGTCGCGTAATTTGGATCGTTTTTCGCGTCTGTTCGTGTTTCGTCGTAATTAACCGAACAACGCAACCGTACGACCAAACGAACCGGCATCCGAGATGTTTTTGAGCATATTTCATGTTCCCTATACTTAAACTTCATTATTGAGCCTTGTAAATGGGTTAACGGGGTTTAAACGCATCGAAAATGGCTTACAAGTGTTGCAGGGACCATTCTTGCCATTTTTCAAACTTTGCTGAATCTGGGGGTCAGTGGCGTCACACCACCACTATCTGTTGTGGCTGTGGCGGCACGCCACCATCACATCTGGGCAGAAACTCAATTTTCAGCAATGGCAGGTTATTTTCAGCACTTAACTTGAAGTTTAGGGGCTATTTTGTAACATTTGCAATACCATTTGATGGTTTTGGGGCACCCCTAGTATTCCAAAACCTTGTGCCCACTTGGACGGTCCAGATTGATGCTCATTTATCGAG
The DNA here is from genome assembly GCA_030545235.1 of Helianthus tuberosus. Classification (NCBI taxonomy): domain Eukaryota; kingdom Viridiplantae; phylum Streptophyta; class Magnoliopsida; order Asterales; family Asteraceae; genus Helianthus; species Helianthus tuberosus. The sequence goes on along the minus strand of CM060403.1, from coordinate 52,895,994 downwards.
CAACGATCTTAACGGTTCTTGGTTTTCTATAAATACCCAACCCCCACTTCCATTTTCATTCATACCTTGATCTAAATTTTCTCTAAGTTGAAGCTCAAAGCTTCATACCTGATAATTTTTGGATCAAATCTCATAGCTTGGACCTGTTGTAAGTATTCTTTCGTTCTTTTATGCGTTTTTAAGCACGAAAGTCAAACAGTGTTTGACTTTCTGCTTTGACCAGTTTATGGTCAACACAAAGTTCGTTTGAACTTCGCAACGTGAGCGTAATCACGATGGTCATAGTCCCTTGTGACTATACCTACTGATTACCACGTTATTTAGGCGTAGTGATGAGACATGTTAAGGCATATTTTACTTATCATAGGACTAGTTAGGCGGTCCGAACGCGTTTTACGCGAATGACGCGTTAAAGTAGCATAAGCCTAAACGGGTCGTAATGGGTCATAAGCACTTAGGATAGGTTTCGTTTTAGAATGTAGGCTTTGTTAAACCATATCACATGAGTCCCTACACTCATTTGGTTTACGAAACCTCACTTTATCCAATCCTCCAATTTAGGTCCGTTTATTAACTTTGTTACCTATATTAGGTGCCGTTTGATTTCCGTGATCCCTCTAGCTTTGCTTGGTTGTTGTTCAAGACTTCTAAGCACCCTTAAGTGAGTACATAGTCCCCTCTTTTACTATTTTTCAAACGTTTTGGGGTGAAACACATGTGCCTACTTGTTACTTTCGTGCTTTCCATGTTTTCATATCATATGCTTGTTATGTTCATTAGTACACTTATAGTACATGATTTCATTGTGTTTTTGCTATGTATGTCCATTTGTTGCATACTTAGTACATCGTTTTACATTACATTTTATGCTACGTATGTCCATTTAGTGCATACTTAGTACATTATTTTACATTACATTTTATGCTATGTATGTCCATTTAGTGCATACTTAGTACATTATTTTACATTACATTTTATGCTACGTATGTCCATTTAGTGCATACTTAGTACATTATTTTACATTACATTTCATGCTATGTATGTTCATTTGTCGCATACTTAGTACATTATGTTCATAAAACATGCTTACATTTCGGTATGACATTTGGTTTGTTTAAATGGGATAAAAATACATTCATTAACATTAGCTACGCCGTTCGTTAGTAGGTAGTGGTACCATAGGAATTGACAACTCCCGTTCCTGAAATCCTAGGTTTGTTTGGATGGATGGATTGACCGAATTCGATACACATAACTTAGATAAACCTTTAATTTATTTAAGGGTTTGTCGCCACAGTCTCAAGGCTTGAATGTATCCATTTTCACAATACCGCATAGATGTTTGTATCAGTAAAGCATGCATTATTTTACAAAACATAACTTTTGATTATAATTTATCAAATGCATTGTTTTGTACGTTTCATTTATATAGGGTTGAGTAAATGCTTTTAAATCAATAAATGCTTTTATTCACTACACATTACATTTAGTTATACATGAACATTTTTACATTGGTGGTTTGTTTGGGTAAGTGATTTAAGTAACGAGACGTGTGTAATATGATAAAAGCATGGTGGATACGCCGCTGGTACTTCCTATATATAAGTGCTTTTATGATATTACATATCGTAGCGTTATTTAAACCATTTCAATTTTGACATGTTACATTTTACACAATTAACATATCTTTACAAAACATTGTTTTACAAACAACACATTTTATACAAATTCATTTTTAGTTGGTTATTTACTTAACCATACATATCTTTTTTATATCATCTGTTTCCTTATCGATTTTTATATGATTTATAAAACATAAAACATTTTACAAGGTTCATGACTACTTTTGATAAACATTTTCTTATAAACTTACAAGTCATGAATCCTAAATCAATAAAACCTATGTATCTCACAGGCATTTTTATGCTGACGTACCTATTTTCACATGTGTTTCAGGAAATGATGCATAGGATTGATCAAGATACACTTAGGCGGACTTGGGCCTTAGTGACATTAAAAGATGCAAGACTAGTTAATTATGTTATGTTTCTTGGTTTGTTAAGACATTGTAACTACTTTTAATCAATAAAACAAAATTTCAATTTCCATGTGTTATGAAACAATGATTCTGTTACAACACTCCCCGACGTTTCCGCCACGATTTGTTGTTTTACGTGGTTGGGGTGTGACATAAAAAGGGGAAAGTGGAAGAAATTACTCAGAGGTTGCGAAGAGTTAATCCTCGAGAATTATCGCACGAGTACACGAGGTATAACAATTGACTAAATCACCCTAGAATAAATATAACCAAGATTCTAAATAAACGAAATACTAAACGAAAGGACAATTTAATAATTTTTAGGAATTTGGGTTATTCTATTTGGGGCTTAAATGATTATTCAATATAATAGATAAATCGATACTTATATAAAAAGTCATCATTAATTATGTAGTAATAATCAATTTAGTATGTTATCATAATCGTTAAATGATACCAATTTTGATTAATTAATATAATTTATCAAACAAAATCATACCTTTGATTTCATGCTTATCACATGTTTTAATTTAAAATAAAATTTTATAAAGAAAGTTTATTTACTTAAATGAAGATCCATTAATCCATTAATAAGATAATTATCTAAAATTATAGAAAATTTGTATAAGAGTCTCAAAACAATTATAGAATCTGTAAAAAAAATCAGTAATAATATTTATAGAATTTATTTGTGAAAACTAGTATTTTTAAATAATTAAAAATGTATAAATCCAAATTAAATTCATGAATTCCCAAAAAATAAGGAAAAAATAAATAGAAATTTCATAGTGTTCATATAACCTGAAATAATCAATAAAAATATTTATTGAATTTATTTAAGACTATCTTGTATTTTCATTTGATTTAAATGGCAATTAAAATATATATAATTTACCAAAATTCCAATTTGATATCTAAAAATTCCCAAAGTTTACACATAACATGCTAATATGATATATAACAAGATTATACTTTCAATTTCATCAAAACATAGGTCTAAATCTAAAAGCCCCAAATTTTAAGAGCGAAGAACCCTAATTTCAACTAAAATTAAATTTGAATAATTCAGCCTCTTATCACTGAAATTGATAGAGGGCTTTTGTAGAGGATGAAAAATAAAGCACAATAGGCTTTGGAATTACCTGAAAAGGTTGAGAATTGAAGGAGATATCGTCTGCACAAGTTACAAGCCCTAGATTCGTTCTTCGATTAAATTCGCGATGTAGAGATGATGAAATGGAGAAATTCCAGTGGGGTTTTACATGGATTGATCAAGAGAATAAGTTTAAACATTTTGGTGGCCTGACTGTGACGAATTGTATAAAACCCACATGTGTTTCTTCAAGATCTTTAATGGTGATAAAAATTTAAGTTAAGTTTGGTTAATTAGTAGTGTAATGGATCAATTAAGAGGCATGTAACTGATTTCTCCTTTTTAACGAGTGTAATGAGAGCCAAAAGTAGTCGGTCAATCGCGTTTCAATGAGCTGCGAATTTGGATCGTTTAGTTTATTGTTCGTCAGCGCTGGAGGAAGGGAAGGAGAAGGGTTCCAGGCTTTCAAAATGAAGATATAGTAAAAACGAAGTGAACTAAGTCACAAAAATGGTTGATGGTCTAATGGTTGCGCGTGTTAGTGGATATCCGGGTGACCCCGGGTTTGACTCCCGTACCGTGCACTTTTATATATTTTTTTCTTATTAACGTTTCCAGGTTGTAGATAACAAAACAAGTGTTGAATTGCAATACATAAGCTAGACGTGGTCCAGTGGGCTATACGTAACCTGTTATGCATGAGGTCACCGGTTCGAGTCCGGTTCTCTGCATTGTTTCCTTTCCAAAGTAACTTTCATTAAATGAAAATTAAGTATGTGACAACTCGAGTTCCCAAGGTTTCTCCTCTATAAGTTACTTGCTTCATACTGTGTCTTGTGGTTCATTGCATTGAAACTGTGCACTATGATTTGTTTATAAGTTGTTTATATTGATATGTGTTTTGTTTATAAGTTGCTTTGATATACTCCCTGTGCGACGAACACACTACCCCATGAAAACACCCCTTGGCAAAAACACTCCTTGGCGAAAACACTTTAGTGTTTTCGTCAACTAGCAGGCCGGCGAACATAGGATGGGCCTTTGGCCCAGTAACGATCGGTTATAATGTTTTGTTCACAACCTTTACGTGAAAGTTATAACCGGCAAACCCTAATCATCTCTCACCTTCCCTCTCTCTCTCTCTCTCTTGTGCAGCCCTCCTTTCACTCGAAACTAGATTCCTTTTGTTCGATCATTCTCATTCGAATCCCATAGTTCGGTTAGTGATTTCCACATTTAGTTTAACTTCAGTTCCAAATGTATGTTTATGATGTTCTGATTTCGGTATGCATGATTAGATCAGTTACATAATTTTATGTGAAACATGATTTTGATTTAGGGTTCTAGGATTGATATGATTGAATGCATAATCTTGAATGATATTAATTTGATCAGGATCTGAAAGCATGTTAACATGCTAATAGTGTTCGATTATGTGGTGTGTTATGTTAATCGACTTGATGAATACATAAACTAGGGTTCATGCTAGATGTTAAGTACTGTGATGCTGTTGTTATGATGATTGGTAGTATTAATGATTGTATGAATTGATATGTTTGGGCGGTTGATTGATGAAGTCGATGTAACTGTTAGATGATCATTAGGATTTCTGGGTGTGTAACTGTTGATGATGAACATGCCCTACCCCGACGAAAACCCTACATCGGCGAAAACCCCTTGCCGACGAAAACCCCTTGCCGACGAAATCCAATGTTCGTCGAGACCATTTTCGTCGTGACCTTGTGTCGACGAAATCTAGTTTTCGTCGTGGTGTTTTCGTCGTGACCATGTCGACGAAATCTAATGTTTTCGTCATGAAGCTCATGGAAACAGTAGGTAAATATGTTTAGGTACACTGTATGCATGATCCTTTTTGTCATCTACTACTGTTAGTGACTGTTATGTGTTGTCATGAACTAGGAAGCATGGTTTGCATGGATCTGTATAACTGTTGTGATATTTAAATTCATACTGTGACTGTATAATATACGTGAAACTTGTAACTGCAAACTGATTGGGTATACATGCAAACTATAGGCTTTGATTGAACTAATTGTGGTCAAGTAATTAAGCATACCGAGCAAACCGAGGTGAGTTCACACACTTTCTAAGGCATGGGATTCCCGGTGGTTGGGAATGGGTTAAAGAATTTAAAACGGAACCTACATATCCTCCTTGGGTAGGATATGTACCGCCATCCTCCATGGGTAGGATGCCAATATTAATCCTGCGTATTCTCCTTGGGTAGAATACGTACGTTCGTCCTCCTTGGGTAGGACAACAACCTTAAATTTACTAGACAAAACTCTATCATGAAGTCCCTCATTTTTATATCGATTTAATCGCCGGGCCAATGGCGAGCGGGTCATTAGTTAATAGCGCTATTAGGGTTGACAAGCCTCACACTGTGCCGGCAGGACGGGCGTGTACTAATGGATCTGGGCACTTAGTCAATGATGATAGACATTGACGTAGGGCACAACTTACTTTCATCAGTTGTCGATATGGTAACGGTCTAGTGGTTCACATGGGGAAGCCACCACTGATTATGGATATGGTTTGGGAAACGAAGATACTGGTTAACTCGTGGTTTACGAAACAACTTTTGGTTTTCAAAACAAACTTGTAAAACTAAACAAACAACTGTGAACTCGCTCAACTTTGTTGTTGACTCGTTGTTACATGCCTTGCAGGTCGTTAGGTGCTTATGGAGCTTGCACAGGGAGGAGTGATCGTTGTGGGACATGGACAGTTGAGTTCCATGTTAAACACTTAAACTTTATGAACTTATTACTTATGGTTGGGGTTTTACACTTTATGCTTCCGCTGTTAATTTAAAGTTGGTTACTTTCTTTTGGACACCAATTATATTGTGGTTGGTTTTATTTACTTAATTACGTTGTTCAATATGATTGGTGGCTTGATCCTGGTCAGTCACGCCTCCATGCGGTGATACTCCGCTTGTGGATTTTGGGGGTGTGACAAAGTACCTCAAGTTTAATTCAACTAAACTCCAATACCATATTAGTTAACTTATTCTTTATATAAAACTAACTAATTAACTAACTTAGTTGATTAGCATTACATAATAAACTATGTAGTTAATATCTCGATATATCAACCGATATGTCAGTGATATATCGGTTATCGGTCCCCTGCCGAGATAGCGGTACAAAATATTGTTCAGAATATCGATACCGATAATATCAGCGATATTGTCCGATATTTGACCGATATAGGACTGATATTTGATTGATAAATCACCGATTTTCCCGATATCAGTACCATTCTTCTAATTCGACCGTTTGCTATTAGTGTTTTAAGTCTTAATTGTTAGTTGTTACTGTTAAATGTTAGTGTTTTAAGTCTTAGTCAGTTCTTACTTGTTACAATTGTTAGTGTTAAATTGCTATATTACTATATATATATATTTATGTATATATATATAAAAATTTCGCATGATATTAAAATTACCGATATCCCACCGCTATCCCACCGCGATAACCGATATCTCAAATATCGGTCCTTCACCGATATTCGATATTTTACCGCATTAACTACTTAGATAATAAATACTAACTTAACTAGGTTTACTAACCTAGTTAGTTAACTTGTTTTAAATATATAATTTCCATAAATTACAAAAACAACCCCATAACTTGTAACTTTAATATTTTGACGGTTTTAATCCCTTTAAGTTAAAAACTTGTTTTAACCACCAATTTTAACGTAGTTAATCATTTCCCTTATAACTATTAACCGAGTTAACTGAGCCTCGCTTGTAAACCTCCACTTTTATCCCGGTTTTGATCCAACGCAAAGCGTGACGATTAAATCTAATAGTATAATATTAAAATTTATAAAAATCATTAGAAATTCTTATTTTATTTAATTGAAAAGGGGCCAGTTTTGCAATCCGGGTCGGGTTTCGGAGACCCGATTTTGACGGATGTTACATTAGGACCCTGGAATGTTTTGTTCGTACCTCTATGTACTGTTCACCAAGTTAATGAAAATCAAGATTACTCTTAGATTATATCATAACTTAGGAAACTCACAAAAATTTTCCAATCATTATTCTACCTGGTATGTTTTCGGATGGCGCTTCTCCAAAACCATGCACCTTCTCATTGCATCCACGTCCATGTCCCGCATCTCGGTTAACTTCACGCTGTTCCAAAGTAGTGTTAACGTGCTGAGCGATCAATTGTGCTAACTCCTCAGGTGTGATAGGAAATCCTATACTGTCAGTAGAGGAACTCTGTCTCGCTTTTGGTGGCATATTGACGTTTCTATTATTGGAGCAATAATAACAACGTAAGGCAATATTTAAATAATTCAATCATTAAATGCGAACGGATTAAACAATACACATGTAATCACAATCACATAACAATTTGAAAAATTTATCCCAAAAACTCATTGTTTTGATATTTTATGGTGGAAATTACATTATTGGTTTGTAGTTTTAGGAACTAGCAAAATTTGGTGGGAATGAAATCAACACCATAGACAAGTTTCACCGAACTTCCTCCTAAAATACCTACGTTGCATGTGACGTTCGTGCGGGTGTATATATTTTTTAGTATACTTTTAGCTCTTTTTACTCGGCGATTCAAGTTTTAAATTTATAAAACACGACATTCTACTATCACTCTACACACACGCTAGGGCAAGTGCACCCATCGCGGACGTAGTATAGTGATGGCAAGATACCGAGGTCGTCCAAGGACACAAGAGCTTTTAATACCGGTTTATCGTCAACGTCTAATCGAACCAAACTTTTGAAGAAAATAGTTTTAAAGCTATAAAAAGATAAACTAAAAAGAAAAAAATAAAATATAAGTAAAACTAGATAGACAAGAAGGAATCACTTGGTTCCGACTCATCTTTCATGTATGTCACACCCCAACCGATGGCGGAAACATCGGGGCGTGGCACTGAGCGAAACAGACTGTACAGAAGTTTCCATAACAACTATGATTACCAATTATTTAAAGCATCACGTCCCATACCATGACATAAAAAGTGACATAATTATTACAGACAAAATCAAGTCAAATTGTTCTGTTCCGACAACTCAGATTTCAAATACAGACAATTCGTTTATTTGTTTCTAGACCTTTCCTAGCCTCGATTTCACAGCAAGCCAAGCATTTAAACATCTTAAGCACCTGCCACATACGTTAAAGTAAAAGTCAATACACATAGTGTAAAGGTGAGCATACAAGTTTAATAGATATAATAGAGTTCGAAATCGTTTATGCATAACCAGCACGTACACAGTGTAAAATGAAGCACGTTAGTTATCTACATGAACCTATCGATACCAATGACTGCGGGTTGACTGCCCAAGGCAATTCGTAATACACACTCACCACTGTGAGCCATGTAATTAATTGTCCTTAACAACCCCTGAGTGAACAGGTGCTGAGTCCAAACTATAGTACTATCGTTGCTAAGGCAGGTAGACAACAATCCATGTGTAAACATAAGAAACAAGCATTAAGTCACGTATAACATGCAGTAATGGTTAGCGTTAAAGTATTGCGTAGTGTGTTCGATGTGATTTAGAATAAGTAACGTATGTAACACCCAAAAGTGCGTAAAGCAAAAAAGGGTTCGAGTATACTCACAGCGATGATGGATTGAAGGGAGCGCTAGAGTGAGTTTAGCCTGATCAGAACGATAGCAATAACGATAAGCGGTGCGTAAAACGATTCAAGTGTCAGTGGATCGGACGGTAATCCGATCGAATGGCAATCCGATCGGGTGGCCAGTCGATCGGGTGGCAATCCGTTCGGATGGTCACCCGGTCGGATGACCATTCGATTGGATTGTCACCTCGTTTGGGATGGATGTGTTTGTGTATGATGGCTTGTCTTTTGAAGTTTTTGTTGTAGCATTTTGAAAACAGGGAAGTATCTCTACCCTTCAGGTCGGACGATCGAACGGCAGCTCGATCGGACGGTGATCCGATTGGCGAGGCTTCTCAGGTTGAGAACAAGTTCACCGCAGGACGGTCACTCGATCGGATGGCTATCCGATCGGGTGGTAATCCGTATACATTGAACATGTTGAAAATTGTTTAAGTGTTGAAGTCAAAACGTCACACGGTCGGGTGGTAATCCGATCGGATGGCAATCCGATCGGACGGCAATCCGTTCATGTTCAAACCTCAAAGTTGAAATAAAAGTTAAGTGTGGGACCCAAGGTGCAAGCCGATCGGGTGGTTGTTCGGTCGGGTGGCAATCCGATCGGACGACAATCGGATCGGACGGCAATCTGTCCCAGATGACCTGATCGTCTTTATGCCTTGGCTGTTTTGATAGTTTGCATCTTCTCGAGACTATACGATATCGTGTCAAACCACAGAAGCCTTGTCAAGACTTAGTGGCCCGATCGGATAGGAACCACCCTAGTCCGACCAGTTAACTGTTCGAGACGGTGTTTCATGTTTAACCCGAAATCAGTAATCTCTTGGATAGAATCCAGATCTTGAACCAACACATCAACAAGAAGGAGTAGAAGATTAGAACAAGCTCCGATTCTATCGGTTTTGAGTGCATTGAGTGTAAAAGAGTTGAAAGAAAGTTAGAAAACCATCTTTCAATCCTTTTCACCATGAATATGTTCAGATCTATGCAAGATCTTTGTTTATTTATGTGGAAATCGTCTAGATCTAAGTTGTTCTTGGTGGATTGAAGCCAAAACATGAGGTTCATATGAACACCATGATGACATCATCCTAGAACACCTCAAATCTTAGTGATTTCACGGTTAAAAGTTAAGATTCAAAAGATAGAAAGGTGTAGGAGTGCGTGTAGATCAAGAAAGAACAAAATTTAGGTTGAAAACTTACAAGATTCACGAGAAATCGGAAGAAAAGTGAGCTGGAGTGAGTTGGTCGAGTGAGAGCTGTCAACATCAAGTGATGTTGACATATGAGGGGTATTTATAGGGTTTCCATAAAAGGAAAGTGGGGGTAAGTGGCTGGTCGATCGGGTGGCAGCCCGATCGGGTGGCACCTCGATCGGGTGGCAGCCCGATTGGGTGGCAGCTCGATCGGCTGGCCACTCGATTGGAGTGTTTGGCACGGCGATTTTTGCTGTTTTGATTCGCGTGTTGAGCGTTGCGATGCATTAGAGTTTCTCCTCAAATTACTTTTAATCCCAACTACTATATCTAACATACAATCATCATAATTAACTTGCGTTTAGCGTTTGCGATTCGATTGCGATAGCATTTCGATTAACCACCACAACATAAACATAAATAAACATGCACAAGTAACACATAAGTAGCACACACACGTAAAGCAATATCCAGAACGCGTAATTCGAGTAGCGAGTGCGATTGCAATAAGCGATAAAGCGACAAAACATGCGATAAACATCGATTATTAATAAGTACTCCACATAATACAACTAACATAAAGCATAAAATAGACTATCTACAAGTCAAAGAAGTCAAAACAGGAATTGAGCAAGGAGTGACATATCGCAATTAGCAATCTTGTCCCCCTTTGACTTCAATCTTGACTTTGACTTTCGAAACACGGGGTGTTACAGCCTCCCCTACTTAAGGGAATTTAGTCCCGAAATTAGGCTGAAGCCATAGCAAACAACTGCGGATACTTCGCCTTCATGTCACTTTCGAGTTCCCAAGTGAACTCTGCGCCTCGTTTGCCTTCCCATCGAACCTTCACAATGGGAATGCGCGAGCGTCTGAGCTGCTTGGTTTGGCGATCCATGGTCTCGACAGGCTTCTCCACGAAGTGTAGTGTTTCGTTTACTTGAAGATCTTCAAGAGGTACAAGTATGTCATGCTCAGCCAGGCACTTTCTAAGGTTCGAAACATGGAAAGTCGGGTGAACGTTGTTAAGTTCCTCCGGTAGTTCGAGTCTGTAGGAGACTTTTCCGATCCTTTCTAGAATCTTCAAAGGTCCAACATATTGAGGCGCTAGTTTCCCTTTCTTGCCAAATCTGACCACACCCTTCCAAGGCGATACCTTTAGGAGTACGTAGTAGCCAACGTCAAATTCAAGGGCCTTGCGTCGTCTATCGGCGTAACTTTTCTGACGACTCCGAGCTTTCAGCAGATTGTCTCGAATTTGGAGGATTTTGTCAGTCGTTTCTTGCAATAGCTCAGGACCGGTTAATTGCGAGTGCCCGATCTCGTGCCACACAATACGCGATCGACATTTTCTTCCGTATAAAGCCTCAAACGGTGCCATACGAAAGGAGCATGTCTTCAAGGGTACGTATCATTCTCTCAGTCTGACCGTCGGTTTGGGGATGAAAAGCGGTACTTAGATTAAGCGTAGTACCGAGAGCTGTTTGAAACGTTTCCCAAAGACGCGAGGTAAACCGAGTATCACGGTCAGAGATGATGTCGCGAGGCGTCCCATGTCGATAAATGATCTCATCTGTGTAGATTCGGGCTAATCTTTCTACCTTGTAGTCTTCTCGTATCGGTAGAAAATGGGCAGATTTGGTCAAACGGTCAACGACAACCCAGATGCTGTCGTGACTTGATGGCGTGCGCGGAAGTTTTGTTATAAAGTCCATAGCTATACTTTCCCACTTCCACATAGGGATCGGGGGTTGTTTAAGTAAGCCAGAGGGTCTTTGGTGCTCGGCCTTGACTTTCAATCAAGTCAGGCACTTCCCAACATAGAGAGCGATATCCCTCTTCATGCCCAGCCACCAGTACTTGTAGCGAAGGTCCTGGTACATTTTATCGGCACGGGATGAATAGAATACCGAGATTTGTGGGCTTCGTCCATCAAAATCTGTCGTAAATTGGTCCGCTTAGGGATCCAAATTCGGTCCAGATAATGGAATATCCCATTCGACTTATTCACTAGGTGGGCTCCATCGTGGTAGATCCTTTCCTTCTTCAAAGTGCGTTCGGTAAAACAAGCATGTTGGGGTTCGCGGATAAGGGTTTCGAGATGATGATGGGCGGGAACATTACGAGCGCTATACAAATAGCTTCGTCGGCTTAGAGCATCGGCAACGACATTTGCTTTGCCTGGATGGTAATGAAACTCACAGTCGTAATCGTTGAGAAGTTCTACCCACCGGCGTTGACGCATTTTTAGCTCTTTCTGGTCAGAGATATGTTGTAGGCTCCTATGATCGGTGAAGATCATACACTTGGTACCATAAAGGTAGTGTCGCCAAATCTTTAACACAAAAACAACTGCGCCTAGCTCGAGGTCGTTGGTTGTATAGTTCTTCTCGTAGATCTTGAGCTGACGATATGCGTAGGCGATAACCTTGTCTCGTTGCATGAGTACACAACCAAGACCAAGGTTCGAGGCATCGCAATAGAAAATGAAGTCGTCGTTTCCGTAGGGTAAAGTGAGGACGGGAGCATTGCAAAGCATATGCTTGAGGGTTTGGAAAGCTGACTCTTGTTCAGTTCCCCAAACAAAAGGCTTCTCTTTATGCATGAGAGCGGTAAGCGGCACAGTGATTTTAGAGAACCCTTCGATAAATCGTCGATAATAGCCCGCTAATCTGAGAAAAGAACAGACTTCAGACGGGTTCTTCGGTGTAACCCAACTCTTAACAGCTTCGATCTTCGCGGGGTCGACGTGGATACTTTGACTATTGACAATATGACCGAGGAATTGAACCTCCTCTAGCCAGAATTCGCACTTGGAGAATTTGGCATAGAGTCGATTCCCTTGGAGTAGTTCGAGAACCAAACGTAGATGTTGCGCGTGTTCGGTTTTCGATTTGGAATAGATCAGGATATCATCGATGAACACGATGACGAAGCGGTCAAGAAATGGTTTAAATACGCGATTCATCAGATCCATGAAAACCGCGGGTGCGATGGTTAAACCAAAAGGCATAACAACGAACTCATAGTGGCCATATCGGGTGCGAAAAGCGGTTTTGGGTATATCCTCCTCTTGGATGCGTAGTTGGTGATAGCCTGAGCATAGATCGATCTTTGAGAAACACGTAGCACCTTGTAGTTGGTCAAACAAATCATCAATTCGAGGCAGGTTATAGCGATTCTTGATAGTCAGCTTATTCAATTCCCGATAGTCGATGCACATCCGGAACGACCCATCCTTTTTTTGACGAAAAGGACTGGTGCGACCCACGGAGAGGTGCTCGGGCGAATGAAGCCTTTATCAAGCAATTCCTGGAGCTGACTCGAGAGTTCACGCATTTTGGATGGAGCGAGTCGATAAGGAGCTCTAGCAATAGGGTTGGCTCCAGGAATGAGGTCGATACGAAAGTCGATATCACGACTCGGCAGAAGTCCGGGAAGATCCTCAGGAAAAATGTTAGGAAATTCTCGAACCACTGGAACATCGTTTACACCAGGTCTTCCTTTCTTTTCCTTCTCCGCTACTACAATGTTAGCCAAGAAAGCTCTGTATTCCTTGCAGAGATACTTGCTAGCTTGGACACATGACATGAGTTTAAGACATTTCGAGGGAGTTTCACCATAAACTCATAATACATCACCATTCGCGAGCGAGAATCGAATCATCTTATCAAAGCATACAACTTCATCATGGTTTTCACGAAGAAAGTCCATGCCTACTATGATGTCAAAACTACCGAGCTGCATCGGAATAAGGTCGATAGGGAAGATGTGATTGTTGAGTTCAAGAGTACAATCACGAAGAACAGAATTGACAGCGACGGTTCTTCCGGTGGCAACTTCGACATCGAACGTCGAGGGGAGATAGGAGCGCTTACGATTAAGAAGCTTCTCGAATTCAAACGACACAAAAAAGTTATCGGCTCCAGTATCAAACAAACACGAAGCATAAATACCATTCACGAGAAACGTACCATTAACCACATTGTTGTCGGCTTGGGCTTGGCGCGCATTGATGTTGAAAGTTCTGGCGCGGGCGGCTTGTTGCTGTTGCTGCTGAGGTTGTTGCTGCTACTGTTGCTGAGGCTGCTACTGCTGGGACTCTTGTTTCACAACCCTGTTCGGGCACATGTTCGTGAAAAGGTTGGGATCACCACACGAGAAGCAGACTTTGGCATTGATCGCGGGTACCTGAGGCGCTTGTTGGCCTTGAGGGGCTAGAAGTAGAGCTTGATGAGCAGTAGCTTGAGCTGGTGCTTGTCGAGGACCTGTACGGCAGTTAGCGGTGAAGTGGTCGTACATGTTGCAATGCACACAGAATCGGCAGGCGATACCCACCGGATGATGATAAGTACATGTCGGGCAAGCAGGATGAGGGCCAGTGTATGTACGCTTTGCAGGCGGTGTATAGGTAACTGGTGCTGGAGCTGATCGGTGCTGAGATTGCTGCTGAGCCGGTACGGCTTGAAGCGGGGCAGCAGTGGTAGTGACAGCACAGTTCTTGTTGCTGGAGTTGCTGTTGTTGCTCTTCCTCTTACGATGAGAGGACTTTGATGATTGCAGAGCGGTGGCGGTTTTGGCGGTAGCTTGATTCAGGTTCTTGGTAGCTTTATCCCAAAATCCAGCTTTGACTCGCTTGTCGTTGATCTCAGCGGCAAGCAGGTAAGTTTCCTCAATTGTTGCTGGCTTCGAGGCATGCACAAAATCTGCAATACAATCCGACAGAGCTCGGATATACTTCTTGATCATCATATCAGCAGTCTTGACTTGATCAGGACAGATAATACTGAGCTGCTTGAAGCGAGCAGTTAAAGCAGCGTTGCCACCATCCTTCTGCTTTAGATGCCAGAATTCGTCCTCCAACTTTTGGCGCTCATGGGGAGGGCAAAACTCTTCCAACATGACGTTTTTCAACTCATCCCACGACATACCATAAGCTGCATCGTTTCCGCGTTTGTTCCTCTCAGCCGTCCACCAGTCTAAAGCGCGGGACTGGAAGACGCCGGTAGCATTCAGAGTGCGACGATTGTCAGGACATCCACTCTGACGCAGGGTGACCTCGATAGAATCGAACCATTGAAATAAAGCCGTAGGGCCATCTTCGCCAGTGAATTCTTTTGGTCCGCATGCTTTGAACTGTTTGAAGCTAAAAGCAGCTTTAGGAGTAGCTTTAGGAGTTTCGGTCCTGGACTCTTCAGATGATTTGCTCACATTCTCGTATAGTTCACTCAAGATCTAAGGAACAACCTTCGCCACTTGCTTTGCAACGAGTGCAGCAAGGCGTTTGTCTCTCTGTTCTTGACGAGTAATTCGGGGGTGACGTGGTCCAGATGACGACATTGTCTGCAATAGACATCGCCATAGGACTCAAACACAATGTAATCGAATCTCACCTCACACGTCTAATATTACTAAAGCTCAGGAACACGATCACGTAACACATAAGCACATAATCACAGATTCACATAAGCACAGAAGTGCATAAGTATGTAAAGCACAGAAGCACATAAGCAGGTAAAGCACAGAAGCACTTAAGCACAAGAGGCAGTCAGAATACAGAAACCTATCATTCAAAGTCCGCGATCGTTCGAGAATAACGATCGCGATTAACGAGTATACATCGAGTAGCATAGCATAACCGAGTAACATAGCATGCGATCAACCATAAATAGCGATCTGTTAGTGTGTTGAGTTAGATGAGCAGTGCGAGTCGTGTGTGTCGATCAAAGCGAAGGGCGAAAGCGAATAGATCACCAAAAATCGTAACACATAAACAAGTAAAATCACATAAAACACATAAAATCCAAATAAAACGACAAATATCAGAGTCGGCAGTTGCGAGCTCATAATCAAGGCACATAAAAATCGAGAATAGATTGTCTGCGGCTGTTTAGACGTTGACTATCTAAAGTGGTTCGACTATTCACAAGGACTATTTGGTGCACATTTTAACCTTCGGGACTGTGCTCTCGCCTTAAATTTGGGCGAACGGCACGCATCCTTCCAGCTATAGTGTGACTTCAAGTCGTTGGAGTCCGTCGAGACTTTGGTGAGAGTTTTGTAAAACACAAATAGAGGTCGGAACGAGTCGTCAAGGTTCGGGTTTCACCCCTGTCTTAACAACTTCGTTCCTGTTTTGATAAAATAAGGAAGAATTTTGCGTCAAAGTATGGATTTCACTCCTGATTCAACGCAAATTCTCCTGCTTATAGATAAAAACGCAGGTCGAACAAGCAGTTCAGTCGAGAGTTTGCGGTTTTCACACCTATTCTCGACCTAATCGCTCGTTCATTTTCGAAAATTAGAGTGCAACGATAGTGTAGCGTAGGCGAGAATAACGAGAAATAGCAAGTAAGCTCGTACAAAACCCCTATAGGGTGTCACAAGTCGGTTTGTTTGTACCTAACTATAGACTAGGTTGTTTCTAAGACATCGACCCAGACTAGGTCGAGTCTTGCCTAATTCCCTATAGTTATGGCTCTGATACCAATCTGTCACACCCCAACCGATGGCAGAAACATCGGGGCGTGGCACTGAGCGAAACAGATTGTCCAGAAGTTTCCATAACAACTATGATTACCAATTATTTAAAGCATCACGTCCCATACCATGACATAAAAAGTAACATAATTATTACAGACAAAATCAAGTCAAATTGTTCTGTTCCAACAACTCAGATTTCAAATACAGACAATTCGTTTATTTGTTTCTAGACCTTTCCTAGCCTCGATTTCACAGCAAGCCAAGCATTTAAACATCTTAAGCACCTGCCACATACGTTAAAGTAAAAGTCAATACACATAGTGTAAAGGTGAGCATACAAGTTTAATAGATATAATAGAGTTTGAAATCGTTTACGCATAACCAGCACGTACACAGTGTAAAATGAAGCACGTTACTTATCGACATGAACCTATCGATACCAATGACTGCGGGTTGACTGCCAAGGTAGTTCGTAATACACACTCACCACTGTGAGCCATGTAATTAATTGCCCTTAACAACCCCTGAGTGAACAGGTGCTGAGTCCAAACTATAGTACTATCGTTGCTAAGGCAGGTAGACATCAATCCATGTGTAAACATAACAAACAAGCATTCATTAAGTCACGTATAACATGCAGTAACGGTTAGCGTTAAAGTATTGTGTAGTGTGTTCGATGTGATTTAGAATAAGTAACGTATGTAACACCCAAAAGTGCGTAAAGCAAAAAGGGTTCGAGTATGCTCACAGCGATGATGGATTGAAGGGAGTGCTAGAGTGAGTTTAGCCTGATCAGAATGATAGCAATAATGATAAACGGCACGTAAAATGATTCATGTGTCAGTGGATCGGATGATAATCCGATCGGGTGGCCAGTCGATCGGGTGGCAATCCGTTCGGATGGTCACCCGGTCGGATGACCATTCGATTGGATTGTCACCTCGTTTGGGATGGATGTGTTTGTGTATGATGGCTTGTCTTTTGAAGTTTTTGTTGTAGCATTTTGAAAACAGGGAAGTATCTCTACCCTTCAGGTCGGTCGATCGAACGGCTGCTCGATCGGACGGCGATCCAATTGGCGAGGCTTCTCAGGTTGAGAACAAGTTCACCGCAGGACGGTCATTCGATCGGATGGTTATCCGATCGGGTGGTAATCCGTATACATTGAACATGTTGAAAATTGTATAAGTGTTGAAGTCAAAACGTCACATGGTCGGGTGGTAATCCGATCGGACGGCAATCCGATCGGACGGCAATCCGTTCGATGTTCAACCCTCAAATTTGAAATAAAAGTTAAGTGTGGGACCCAAGGTGCAAGCCGATCGGGTGACTGTCCGGTCGGGTGGCAATCCGAGCCTGACAATCCATCCCAGATGACCTGATCGTCTTTATGCCTTGGCTGTTTTGATAGTTTGCATTTTCTCGAGACTGTACGATATCGTGTCAAACAACAGAAGCCTCGTCAAGACTTAGTGGCCCGATCGGATAGGAACCACCCTAGTCCGACCAGTTAACTGTTCGAGACGGTGTTTCATGTTTAACCCGAAATCAGTAATCTCTTGGATATAATCCAGATCTTGAACCAACACATCAACAAGAAGGATTAGAAGATTAGAACAAGCTCCGATTCTATCGGTTTTGAGTGCATTGAGTGTAAAAGAGTTGAAAGAAAGTTAGAAAACCATTTTTCAATCCTTTTCACCATGAATATGTTCAGATCTATGCAAGATCTTTGTTTATTTATGTGGAAATCGTCCAGATCTAAGTTGTTCTTGGTGGATTGAAGCCAAAACATGAGGTTCATATGAACACCATGATGACATCATCCTAGAACACCTCAAATCTTAGTGATTTCATGGTTAAAAGTTAAGATTCAAAAGATAGAAAGGTGTAGGAGTGCGTGTAGACCAAGAAAGTACAAGATTTAGGTTGAAAACTTACAAGATTCGCGAGAAATCGGAAGAAAAGTGAGCTGGAGCGAGTTGGTCGAGTGAGAGCTGTCAACATCAAGTGATGTTGACATATGAGGGGTATTTATAGGGTTTCCATAAAAGGAAAGTGGGGGTAAGTGGCTGGTCGATCGGGTGGCAGCCCGATCGGCTGGCCACTCGATTGGAGTGTTTGGCGCGACGAATTTTGCTGTTTCGATTCGCGTGTTGAGCGTTGCGATGCGTTAGAGTTTCTCCTCAAATTACTTTTAATCCCAACTACTATATCTAACATAAAATCATCATAATTAACTTGCGTTTAGCGTTTGCGATTCGATTGCGATAGCGTTGCGATTGAGTTTCGATTAACCACCACAACATAAACATAAATAAACATGCACAAGTAACACGTAAAGCAATATCCAGAATGCGTAATTCGAGTAGCGAGTGCGATTGCAATAAGCGATAAAGCGATAAAACATGCGATAAACATCGATTAAACCTCGATTATTAATAAGTACTCCACATAATACAACTAACGTAAAGCATAAAATAGACTATCTACAAGTCAAAGAAGTCAAAACAGGAATTGAGCAAGGAGTGACATATCGCAATTAGCAATCTTGTCTCCCTTTGACTTCAATCTTGACTTTGACTTTGACTTTCGAAACACAGGGTGTTACAATGTATCCTTTTGATAAATTCCACACTTTGGACATTTTCAGAGATTATCTTAGTTATAGTATATAACAACCCTAGAAAATCACCCTAAAACGCTTCGTAATCATAAAACCGGACTTGAGTAACATTATTTTTAATTAAAAAATGAAAAATCAAGAAAGACCTACCTGTCGCGGGCCACGACAGGCTTGAGGGTCACCGGTCGCGGGGTGTGACGTAATGTTGCTTGCCGGTCACCCATGATGCCACGCGTTGGGACGTGTGGCGAGCCTATGGGGTCACCCAGCAACCCTAGCCGTAGCTAGGGTGCCCTCGCGGGCCGCGAAAGAGAAGGGAGGGGGCTGTCGCGGGGCACGACAGGCTCCTGAAATTTGTATAAATTGAGCAGTTGTGCCACAGTTCAATCTGTGCACACACTTCTTTCTCTCTCAAAGTATAAATCCGAAAATAGCAGTTATAATACCCCTTAAAACACGAAGCTCTGCCCCGTTGTAAGTATTTTAATCCCCGATCACTAATTCGTTACCCTACCCGATTGATTTAGGACCCACCAACGCAGTCAAGGCTCTGCCTGACTAATTCCGTTGGGGTTCTGTCTCGAGTTGTATGGCTAATGTGATTTGGGCTATTTTACTAACACGCGTGCATTGTATGTTTTTAATAGAAACTCAAGAAAATAATCAGGAAATATCCCCAAGAAGCCCGTAGAAAAACATGAGTTTGCAATGTGAGTCATTCTCTTTTTCTACCAAACTGTGTTACAAAATCTCAAATGTTTTTAGTTATACTTACAGTTATTAAGTCTTTGTATTCTATAATTACTGCCGGTATGTGGGGTTTTGTATACACTACTAATCAAGCGTTATTATTGGACAAAGAGTTAGCCAATAGTAATATGACCACGGTCATTGTAACTGCCAACGTGAGAAATACTGAATGAGTAATTGGGTAGATATAAACATTGTAATAGCTATTAATACTGTAAAGTTATAAAAGCTTATTTTTATAAACTGGAATGCACTCGCCAGTATTTCTTGCTGATAAAATATTTTTAAAACGCCTTTCAGGTAACTTGATGTGAAAGCTATTAGAAGCCAGCTATGGAGCACTGAAGGCTTAAAGTAAGTGGCTATAAAGTTACCCAAATAAAAGTTTATGTTTTTAGGAATTAGGGTTTGTCCCTATAAAGATATTATGAATGAAATATGGGTTTCGTCCCATTTGTTTATTATAAAAGTTTGATCTTTTGAAACTCTGAAATTTATTTCCTAACTACGATCCTGAAGTTTCATTTCCGCTGCCAAATTAATAAACACCGATACCACCCGCTCGTGTTCGCGACTCCCGCTCCCGGGGTGGGATCGGGGGTTGCGATAGAAGGTGGTATCAGAGCCACTGGTTTAAGCCATTTAGGTTTTCTTTTAAATACCTAAATTTAAAAAAAAATGTGTTAGGAAATAACTTATGTGTTATTCTGTGTAAATATATATTATTATTTTATGCCATTTTGACAATTTTCTTAGTTTAAAGTATGAGTGATCAGGGCACTTCTGACGCTTACCGTCATCTACCTCATTCTCACATGGATGAAGGAACATCCCAGCCAACCCCTGGATACCCCACCGATTCCTAGGATATCTTTGTTTTTAAAGCCAAATCCGAAGAACCTTTCCCCCCTAAAAAGAGAGGGTGGTTTAATAGAGCAAAGTCAGAGAGGAGAAAAAGAATGAGAAAATTTCAACAACAAAGAATAGTGAATAGATCTGAGAGAAATACCCAAAATCTAGAAGCCAGACCTTTATGGGAAGAAGAACTGGATAGGCAACTAGCTGACTTTCATATGTTTGGAAATATAGAAGGAGAATTTGATCTCAACCAAGTAGCAGTCCCAGAACCTCAATTACTTCCTTTATATCCTGACCAACCCATGAATCTAGAACGGAACCAGGAAAGCCAACTTCCAATCCCAGCCTTTGATCCAAATGAGATACCTAGGATTTCAGCATCGAACTCTTTAGATCAGTGGTGGGTCGAAAACCGGGCATTTCAAGAATTACTAAATAACCCATATCCCTACGAAGAACCAGAACCACTTTACCTGAACCCGTGCCAGCCCCAATGCCACCAATGAGCCATGAGAATGTGGAAGAACTTCGCCAGTATGGTGAAGAGCTGGTTGAGGAAGGAAATCGAATTCGCCAAATCAGGGAAAAACTCGTCTAAAAATATGACGAGCAGGAGATGCAGTATTAAGAAAACAATCGCCTAATATATATATATATATATATAGGACAAAGATCCGTTAGGAACCACCCTTTATTGCGAGAACCGCGAGAACCAGTGTGAACACAAACAGTAATACCTAAAAAAAATCAAAAAAACACCCAAAAAAAAATTTTTTTACTGTTTTTTTTTTTGTAAAAATCGCTATATTTTGTTTACAATAAAAAAAATTTCAAAAAAAAAAAAAATTCGAGTCACATTTGTCCATGCACATGTGCATTTGTATCATTTCTTTGACAAATTCCGTAATTCATTACAAATATTAGACAATTGCACTTTCATTTACACTACCACGTGTAATACACTACTTTTTACGTTACCAATATTAGAAATGCACATGTGCATCTATATGTATCAACATGAAATAAGGTGTGTTGGTACACTACTTTCTCTTTCATCTATCATTCCATCCATAATACACAAGCATGCACATGTGCATTTTTGTCATTTATTTGACAAATTCCGTAATTCATTACACATATTAGACAATTGCACTTTCATTTACACTACCATATGTAATACATTACTTTTTACATTACCAATATTAGGAATGCACATGTGCATTTATATGTATCAACATGAAATAAGGTGTTTTGGTACACTACTTTGAATACACTTTCCCTTTCATCTATCATACCATCCATAATACACTACCATTACCTCCTACCATCCATAATACAATACCATTACCGATATTTTCACTTTATTACATGTATGTAAACATCATTTATACCATCCAATCAACATATTACATCATAAATTGATAACACCAAACCATCAACCACTAGATAATACAATACCATTACCGATATTTTCACTTTATTACATGTATGTAAACATCATTTATACCATCCAATCAACATATTACATCATAAATTGATAACACCAAACCATCAACCACTAGATATAACTAACCAAAAAACATGTATATGGGCCTACTTCTCCATTCAAAATCACAAACTTTTTGTACCAAAACACGTTATATCATGGTTATACCTAATGATGCACATGTACATTTTAAATATTGGTAATGTAAAAAGTAGTGTATTACGAATAGTATTGTAAATTAAAGTGCAATTGTCTATTCCTGATAACGTATTATCGAATTTGTCGAAGTAATGATACATATGCACATGTGCATAGATATATGTTACTCGAAAAAAAAAGTTTTTTTTTAATGGTAACGAAATATAGCGATTTTTTGAAAAAAAATATTAAAAAAAAAAATTTTGAGTGTTTTTTTTGATTTTTTTTAGAATTTATTTTGTATTCACATTGGTTCTCGCGGTTCTCGCAATAAGGGTGGTTCTCACATGAACCTTACCCTATATATATATATATATATATATATATATATATAGGACAAAGATCCGTTAGGAACCACCCTTTATTGCGAGAACCGCGAGAACCAGTGTGAACACAAACAGTAATTCCTAAAAAAATCTAGAAAACACCCAAAAAAATTTTTTTTTTATTTTTTTACTATTTTTTTTTGAAAAATTCGCAGTATTTTGTTAATAAAAAAAAAATTCAAAAAAAAAAAAATAAAAAAATTTCGAGTAACAGTTATCCATGCACATGTGCATATGTATCGTTTCTTTGTCAAATTCCGTAATTCATTACAAATAATAGTCAATTGCACTTTCATTTACACTACCACGTGTAATACATTACTTTTTACGTTAACAATGTTAGAAATGCACATGTGCATCTATATGTATCAACAGGAAATAAGGTGTTTTGGTACACTACTTTCTCTTTCATCTATCATTCCATCCATAATACACAAGCATGCACATGTGCATTTTTGTCATTTCTTTGACAAATTCCGTAATTCATTACATATATTAGACAATTGCACTTTCATTTACACTACCATATGTAATACACTACTTTTTACATTACCAATATTAGAAATGCACATGTGCATTTATATGTATCAACATGAAATAAGGTGTTTTGGTACACCACTTTGAATACACTTTCCCTTTCATCTATCATACCATCCATAATACACTACCATTACCTCCTACCATCCATAATACAATACCATTACCTCCTACCATCCATAATACAATACCATTAACAATATTTTCACTTTATTACATGTATGTAAACACCATTTATACCATCCAATCAACATATTACATAAAAAATTGACAACTATAACCAAACCATCAACCACTAGATATAACTAACCAAAAAACATGTATATGGGTCTACTTCTCCATTCAAAATCACAAACTTTTTGTACCAAAACACGTTATATCATGGTTATACCTAATTATGCACATGTGCATTTTGAATATTGGTAATGTAAAAAGTAGTGTATTATTAATGGTATTGTAAATTAAAGTGCAATTGTCTATTCCTGATAACGTATTACCTAATTTGTTGAAGTAATGATACATATGCACATGTGGATGGATAACTGTTACTCGAAAAAAAAAAGTTTTTTTTTTTTTTATGGTAACGAAATATAGCGATTTTTTATTAAAAAATATTAAAAAAAATTAAAAAAAAATTTTGAGTGCTTTTTTGATTTTTTTTAGATTTTATTTTGTGTTCACATTGGTTCTCGTGGTTCTCGCAATAAGGGTGGTTCTCGCATGAACCTTACCCTATATAGGACAAAGATCCGTTAGGAACCAGCCTTTATTGCGAGAACTGCGAGAACTGCGAGAACCAATGTGAACACAACCAAAAATACCTAAAAATAGCTAAAAAAAAACACACAAATTTTTTTTTAAATATTTTTTATAAAAAAAATCGCTATATTTCGTTACCAAATTTTTTTTTTGACTATTAAAAGTAGCGATTTTAATGTAAAAAATATTTAAAAAAAAATTGTGTGTTTTTTAGATTTTTTTTAGGTTTTTTGGGGGTTTAGTTTTTAGCATTTTAGCTTGGGTGGGGGGGTTTAGGTTTTTTTTTGGGTGGGGGGGGGGGGTTAGGTGTTTTTTAGGTTTTTTTGGTGTGTTCACATTGGTTCTCACAATAATGGTGGTTCTCAAATGAATCTTACCATATATATATATAGGGTGGGGTGCGGCTACAAAGTCCATTTTTCCTACAAAGTGTACAAAGTCGTAAAATACCATAATTTCAGCCATAAAACACACTCGAAACCCACAAATAACAAAGTGAAGATCACTAAAACACAGTATCCAAACCCTAACAGTCCATAAAAACTTCAAACACACAATCGTAGAACTATGAATATAAAACACAACATGATAATCAACATAAAACACACTAATGTTAGTCATTCGCTAATCAAAGCCTTATCATCCAAAACACAACACAAAACCCACAAATATGGCGTTTTAGTAATCTTCACTTTGTTATTTGTGGGTTTTGAGTGTGTTTTATGGTTAACATTATGGTGTTTTATGACTTTTTACACTTTGTAGGAAAAATGAACTTTGTAGCCAACTCCCACCCTATATATATATATATATATATGTGTGTGTGTGTGTGTGTGTATTTTATGTTAATTTGATAAAAAAGTATCAACTAAAATAGATATAAACTAATATATATCACCTATATATTAGGGGTGTTCGTCGGGTTTTTTCTTTGGGGTTTGGGTTTTTCGGGTCGGGTTGTTCGGGTTTTTCTATGGGAAAAATTGACCCGATAACCAACCCATTTTAAAGTTCGGGTCGGGTTATTCAGTTTTCGGGTTTAGTTGTAAAATGAAAATAAATGTTTTTTTTTTTACAAAATATCATCAAAATTCATATTGTTACTTTAAAAATATAATGAAATTTCAAAGATTAGTTGACAATATGCTATTATAATATTTAAAAGTCCAAAAACTTAGTGTAAAAATATAATCAAAGTTCAAAGATTAGTTGACAATATGCTATTATAATATTTAAAAGTCCCAAAACTTAGTGTTCTATCTATTAAAGACTGTAAATCTAAACACTTTTATAAGAAAAAAATAATAAAAGTTCGGGTTTTTTTCCGGGTTACGTGTTACGGGTTTTTCGGGTCGGGTTGTTCGGGTTTTTTGCCTAGAAAAGTGACCCAATAACCGAACCATTTAAAGTTCGGGTTGGTCGGGTTCGGGTTTTTCGGGTATTCGCTAATTCGGGTTCTGGTGGCTTTGAATTCTGGTCGGGTTTTGAGTTTTGGATAAAAATGAACAACCCTACTATATATATATCGATGCATAGTTACTAGTGTTTAAATTCCAGTTATAGTTGTAATAGATGCATATATGAATATGAAAAGAGTAAAGTCGCAATGATAGACGTTTTTTTGTTAAGTATGCTTGAGTATTTGTTTGTTTAATTTTGTAATATTAATACCTGATCATGTTTACAATTCAGATGTCAAACGAAGTAAATCAGGAAGTCCAGAATAACAATAATAACGAAAACCAAGTGGATAAAAGTGCTATCGAACACATAGTAGCCCAAGGAATCATAGATGCTATGCCATATATTATCAATACTATTAAAAAGGCAGAAAATAATAATAATTTCATAACTGGAAGTAAACATGCACCCACTGAGCCAGATCACAACGTGAATGGAAATCACGGACTATTTATCCAAGCTTCGATTCCAAAAAGAAAAAGGACCATCTCATATGGTTGTTCTTATAAAGAATTCTTATCATGTAAACCGATAGAATTCTCAGGCAATGAATGAGCCATTTCAGCCTTGGCTGGATAGAAAAGACAGAAGCAATTTTAAAGATAAGTAAATGTGCAGATGAAGATAAGAACATGTATGCTTCTAATCTTTTTAATAATGCAGCCTTAGAGTGGTGGAATACCATTCTTCAGTCCAGAGGAAGTGATAGGGTTTACAATATGGAATGGAACAACTTTAAGGAAATAGTTGAAAGAAAATTATATCCTCCTCATGAAAAGGAACAGATTGCCAATAAGTTCCTAAATCATAGAATGATTGGGGTAGATTGCAGGGACTATACTACCACGTTCTTTGAATATGCTAGGACAGTACCAACAATAGGCTCACCAGAACCGGTATTAATCTCCCATTACATTAGGGGATTAATCAGTGAAGCAGTGGAACTTGCCAACACCTTGACAGATGAATTGGTACGTACACAAGAGGAAAACCAGAAAAAGAACCTAGCTCAAAAGATTACCCAGGAACTACGTTATGGTAATTCCTACCGCAGGAAAGGACCAGGTTCTTCCTCTTCACCCAACTGCAAGTATTGTAAAAGGAAACACTCAGGAAAATGTTCGATATACTGCAACTTCTGCAAAATATCAGGACATAAGGAAGAAGACAGTAGGAAAAAAGCTAACATTAGAATATGCTACAATTGTGGAGAATCTGGTTATATTAAGCCGAACTGTCCGAAACTAGCTCTAGCGGCAAATAAAGAAAAGACAACAGAAGGACCCAAGAAGAATGCTAGAGCATTTGTTCTGACTGCTGAATAAGCCAAGATGATTCCGGATGTGATTGCCGGTACGTTTTTAGTTAATGATGTTTATGCTAAAGTACTATTTGACTCTGATGCAAACCAAAATTTATCAATACTTCTTTCTGCAAACTTCTTAATCAACCATTAACTAAACTTCACCAAGATTGCCTAGTGGAGACAGCAAACAGAGATTCTATCAAGATAAGCGAAATCCTGCAGGAAGCAAGGATAGAAATCCTAAATCATAGATTTAGTGCTAACCTTTTTCCAATGGATTTAGCCGGATTCGATATCGTGTTAGGAATGGATTGGTTGGTAGCCAATCACGCACGTATTTTATGTGATCAAAAGTTTGTACAAGTAAGTACGCCAACTGGCGAAAGGATCACAATTAAAGGAGATAAGCCAACAAGGTCAACAAAATTCATCTCTACAATGAAAGCTGCAAGTTACGGGCGGAAAGGAGGAATGGTGTATATGATTTCTGTCACGCCCCCAAAATGCCACTTGCGGAAAACACCGCGGGCGCGTGACGTACCAGGATCTTAGCCACCAATCACATTGAACTCATAAATATATTTAAATAAAACTTTCATTCATTAACATAAAGTATTACAAAACGTTACATATAATTCATTTACACAGCGGAAGCATATCTCATTTGTTAAGTGTTTCATAAACCACGCGTACGTAAACCATTAGACTTGTGTTGCGATTCCATGTATCCCGACCCATGACATCTCCAGCCTTCCAGATAGCAAGTTCGAAATGATATAACCCTATGGACCTGGAAGCATGCAGACAAGTGTGCCAGACGACGTTGGTGAGTTCAAAGTTTGTTAACGTGTTTAGATACCAGTTACCAGATTAAAACGTTTCACAGATTTGATGTTGTTAATCACACGCTTACCGCCGATGGCTCCAGATTATTTGCCCTAAACCCCATTGCCTCTATCAAAGCAATGGTCAAGATGGGGGTCATTAGTTCATCACCGACCTCCCCGATGCGGTGTGAGGGTGCCAAACCTAAGTAGCGCTACTAACTAATACCCTGTTGCCTTACAAGAAACAATCGGTAGGAGGGACTTGAGTGATAGATATAGATGTGTATTAACCAACAACCCAGATTTAACATTCCAGTCAAACCCATTACCCGACATTCCTCCCCGGAACGTTTACCAGATGTCCCTCCCCGGGACGCATGCTTGGAAAAAGAGCAGTGAACTCACCTTAGATTGCTCGGTATGTTATGTTACCCGTTCCTAGTTGGTCAATCCAAACCCTACCATGGTTATCAAAGACAGTCAGTTTTGCATACTTATAATACACGTATTCGTCGTACACATTACTCAAGTAGGAACCAAGCAAAGCATATATCATTATGCTAGTCATAGCAAGTATCCAGGTCTTAGTTGTATTCACCATACCAGTTCATATCGTGTCATAGCACATGTCAAGTGATTGGGTTCACATTCAAGTAAACATGCAAGTCATAATAAGAATTCATGCAACATCACAGTTAGTCATTATCAAGAAAATCACCTAGCAGTTATTCATATGAGTTCACACTATGAATTCACGTTTCAACAAACACTAAATAGTTCATGCCTTAAATCCTAGTGGTGCGTGGTCTAGCAGGTCATCGGCCCACCTAAACATGTGTGGCCCACCTGATTTGAAATAAGTGCACATAATTAACCATTATTACATAAACTATACGAGAACAATTGAGTAGCCCATGTGATTTCTGTTTCGGTCCAAACATCAACAATTTCAATCAGAGACAATTAATGAACATTGATAATTGCATGTGATATTTCGGCCCAATAATTCAAAATTCATGAGTGTTTGATAAACATCATTGTTAAAAGGTCCAATAGTGATTAAGCTGGTTGTGAGATTGTTAGACAATTGCATGTGCATTTGTTTCTAATACTCTTTATTGCATTTAAAAATTCATTTGGTCATGTGGAGTGTTTGTGGGTAGTGATCGATCTAAGTAATTCTCGTGGCTCAACAACAATTAAATTATTATAATTTGAGGCCCAATAAAAATTCACCTGTGACGAAACATCTAGTTTTCGTTGAGCCCAATTATGACGAAACACTCTGGTTTTTCGTCAATACCCAATGCGACGAAACACCCCATGTTTTGTCAAACTATGTCTTTCGTAGGAGGGGGTCTTTCGTCGCTGCATCTCAACAGATGGTTATGATTACCCTAATTTCCAGCCGTTACAGTTGCTAACACGTTTTGCAGTTTTCCAATCAGATCAATCATTATAGTTTAATCGATTACTATGCATATTCGAACTATCCCTAATATCTTATTCATATAACCACACATGATCAAGATCAATCAATAAAACCCAAATCAAGTATATGAATATTAACATCATGTAAATCTGAGCCGTTAACTATTAATCAGAATTATCATCGATCTATGCCCAATCATCAATCATTAATCAATTTAATTCATCTAATCTACCTAGTCACATCAGTTTGCCTGACTCATGTTAACATATGAGTGAATCCCTACACCTACACCTTACAATACTAACAGTTATAACACCACCAAAATCAACAATCACGATTACTCAAAACTAGAATCAATTACTAACCGAGACCAGCGGTATGCGAGTGAACCAGATAGAGAGAGTTGATGTTTCAGATCCGCAAAGAGCTTCGAGAAGAGAAGGAACCGCGTTAACTCGTGAGTGCAAGGGAAAGAGTTTTAGGGTTTACGCGTTAAGGTTACGAGAGGTTTTATGCACTTGAAACTATTTGGGCCGTAACTTCCCTGGGCTGAGGCCCTTGTTGATGAAAGACATCTTTCACCGTGTGAGGTGATGACGAAAGATCTAAGTTTCGTCGAGCTCAAGAGTGACCAAAGTCCTATATTTTGTCGCTAAGGGTCTGTAACGAAAGTCCTACATGCCCAATCACTAAACCACCACACAACTAACATTAAATCATTCTACAATGATATCAATGATACAACGTACAACGAAATGTAAAATAGGATTTGTAAAATAGGTGACGCGTAAAGGAAAAGTCTTGAAATCTCGAGTTGTCACATCATCCCCAACTTGAAAGAAATTTCGTCCCAAAATTTGATAAGTAATCCAGGGCAGCAAGATGTTAGATCAGGATGACTGTGGATTTTTCCTCAGGTACCACATCATCCCCAACTTGAAAGGGAATTTCGTCCTGAAATTCGCCAATGATATCAGAAGTTGATACGACCGTTTGAACAACTGAGGATACTAGAGCTTACTCAGATCATTGCGTTCCCACGTGAACTCCGGTCCACGCCTTGAGTTCCAACGAACTCTCACGATTGGAATTCGACTATGCTAACGATTCTTGACGTCCTGGTCCATGATTTCAGTAGATTCCTCAACAACTACTACTTGTCATTAATCTCAGACTCTAATAAGTGTACCACAAGCGTTTCATCGGTTACCCAGGAACGAATTATGCTAAATCAGGAGTGATTGATGAATAATCTCCTCTATTCTATTTAAAACAGGAACGAAGTTGTTGAGACAGGGGTGAAAACCTAACCTTGGCGACTTGCTCCGACCTTTACTTGGATTTACAAAACTCTCACCAAAGTCTCGACGGACTCCAACGACCTGAAGTCACGATATGACTAATGGGATGCGTGCCAAATGCCCAAGAATTGAGGCAAGAGCACAAGTCCTGAAGGTCGAAGAGTGTACGACAAGTCCTTGAGAATAGTCGAATCACTTTGGTTAGTCAATGTCTAATAGCCGCAGACGATCTATTTCTCGATTTTTATGTGTTCGATTCTGAGCCCGCAACTGCAGACTCTGATGATTCGCCAATGTTATGTGATTTATGTGGTTTATGTTTATTTGTTAGCGTTTTGAGGTACTACTGGTTTCAATCTAACGCCTTGTGCTTCCGCTACTCACACAGCACGCTATAGATCGCTGACAAATCGCTCAAATATGGACGACCTTATGCTACGATATACGTTTATACTACACTACTCGATATACTAAACGCGATCGCTATACTCGAACACTCGCGAACTTTGAATGATAGGTTTATGTATTCTGAGGCAGTCGGGATGCTCTACTTGTCTCTATATGCTCCTATGTGCCTCTTGTGATTACATGATTATGTGCTTCTGTGCCCTACGTGCTTATGTGCTTATGTGTTTATGTGTCTCTGTGCTTATGTGAATCTGTGATTAGATGCCTATGTGTTTATGTGATACATGTTTCACTGTGTTCCTAAGCTTTAGTAGCAGTAGGATTGTGAGGTGAGTCTCGAATATGTCATGTTGAGTCCTGTGACGATGTCCGTTCCAGACAATGTCGTCATCTGGATCTCACGCTACCTGAGACGCTCTCCGAAAGCAAGCAGACAAACGCCTTGCTGCCATGATCACTAAGCAAATGGCAAAGGTTGTACCCCAAGTCGTTAGCGAGATATACGAAAATATGAGCAAATCATCTGAGGAATCCTGAACTGAGACTCCCAAAGCTTCTTTCAGCTTCAAACAATTCAAGGCGTGTGGACCGAAAGAGTTCACAGGAGAAGAAGGCCCTAAAGCTTTGTTTCAATGGTTTGACTCCATCGAGGTCACACTGCGATAGAGCGGTTACCCAGATGACCTACGCACTCTCAACGCAACTGGCGTCTTCCAGTCCCGCGCTTTAGACTGGTGGACAGCCGAGAGGAACAAACGTGGGAATGATGCAGCCTACGGTCTGTCATGGGACGAGCTCAAGGAAGTCATGCTGGAAGAAATTTACCCTGCTCATGAACGTCAAAAGTTAGAAGATGAATTCTGGCACATAAAGCAGAAGGATGGTGAAAACGCTGCACTCACTGCTCGCTTCAAGCAGCTCAACATTATCTGTCCTGATCAAGTCAAGACTCCGGAGATCGTAATCAAGAAGTATATCCATGCCCTGCCTGACTGTGTTGCAGATTTCGTGCAAGCGGCCAAGACTACAACGATCGAAGAGACTTACCTACTGGCCGCTGAAATCAATGACAAGCGGGTCAAGGCTGGTGTCTGGGATAAAACTTCGAAGCACCTGCATCAAGTCACCACCACACCAACTGCTGAAACCGCCGCCGCTCAACTGTCAAAGCCCTCACGCCGAAAGAAGAAGAACAACAACAGCAGCTCCAGCAACAAGAACTGTGCTATCACTACCACTGCTGCCCCTCTTCAGGCCGTACCGGCCCAGCAGCAGCCTCATCACCGACCAGCACCAGTTGCTTATGCACCGCCAGCAAAGCGCGCATACACAGGCCCCCACCCGGCTTGCCCGACATGCTCTTATCATCACTCGGTGGGTCTCGCCTGTCGTTTCTGCGCTCGCTGCAACCTGTACGGCCACTTCATCGCCAACTGCCATACTGGTCCCCATGAAGCCCCAGTTCAAGCCACTGCTCATCAAGCTCTGCTCCCAGCCCCGCAAGGCCAACAAGCGGCTCAGGCACCCGCGATCAACGCCCGAGTCTGCTTCGCATGTGGTGATCCCAACCACTTCGCGAACATGTGCCCAAACAGGGTTGTGAAACAAGAGCCCCAGCAGCAGCAGCAACATCAGCAGCAACAGCCTCAGCAGCAGCAACAAGCCGCACGCGCCAGAACTTTCAACATCAACGTGCGCCAAGCCCAGGCTGACAACAACGTGGTCAATGGTACGTTCCTTGTGAATGGTATTTATGCATCGTGTTTGTTTGATACTGGAGCCGATAATTGCTTTGTGTCGTTCGAATTTGAGAAACTCCTTAGTCGTAAGCGCTCCCATCTCCCCTCGATGTTCGATGTTGAAGTCGCTACTGGAGGAACTGTCACCGTTAATTCTGTTCTTCGTGATTGTACTCTTGAGCTCAACAATCACATCTTCCCAATCGACCTTATTCCGATGCAACTCGGAAGTTTTGACGTCATAGTAGGCATGGGCTTTCTTCGCGAAAACCATGCTGAAGTTGTATGCTTCGATAAGATGATTCGATTCTCGCTCACGAAT
The DNA here is from genome assembly GCA_030545235.1 of Helianthus tuberosus. Taxonomy (NCBI): domain Eukaryota; kingdom Viridiplantae; phylum Streptophyta; class Magnoliopsida; order Asterales; family Asteraceae; genus Helianthus; species Helianthus tuberosus. Next base: position 52,863,189 of record CM060403.1, on the reverse strand, counting down.
GGTGATTTACTATGTGTTTATGGCGAAACTGCTTCGAAAGGTCTCAAACTCATGTCATGTGTCCAAGCTAGCAAGTATCTCCGCAAGGAATACAGAGCTTTCTTGGCTAACATTGTAGTAGCGGAGAAGGAAAAGAAAGAGAAGAAGGAAGTGAACGACGTTCCAGTGGTTCGAGAATTTCCTAACGTTTTTCCAGATGATCTTCCCGGACTACCGCCAAGTCATGATATCGACTTTCGGATCGACCTCATTCCTGGAGCCAACCCTATTGCCAAAGCTCCTTACCGTCTCGCACCGTCCGAAATGCGCGAACTCTCAAACCAACTCCAGGAATTACTTGAGAAAGGCTTCATTCGCCCGAGCACCTCTCCTTGGGGCGCGCAAGTCCTTTTCGTTAAAAAGAAGGATGGGTCGTTCAGGATGTGCATCGACTATCGGGAATTGAATAAGTTGACTATCAAGAACCGCTATCCCCTGCCTCGCATCGATGATTTGTTTGACCAGCTACAAGGCGCCACGTGTTTCTCGAAGATCGATCTCCGCTCAGGCTATCACTAACTACGCATTCAAGAGGAGGATATACCTAAAACCGTGTTTCGCACTCGCTATGGCCACTACAAATTCGTTGTTATGCCGTTTGGTCTAACCAACGCACCCGCGGTTTTCATGGATCTGATGAATCGCGTGTGTAAACCGTATCTCGACCGTTTCGTCATCGTAAGTTTACTATATTTACTGATCATAAGAGTTTAAGGTATGTTTTCGGGCAGAAAGAGTTAAATATGAGACAAAGACGCTGGATGGAATTTCTTAGTGATTATGATTGTGAAATCCAGTACTATGAAGGAAAAGCAAATGTAGTAGCAGATGCTTTAAGTCGAAAGTATCATGAAAAGACAAAAAGGGTACGTTCTCTTAAATTAAATCTGCAAGTAGATTTAAATGATCAAATAAGAGAAGCACAAGAATCAGTAATCAAGGATGATTCTGAAAAATTAAAAGGTATGCTAAAAGAATTAGAACAAGGAACAGATGGAATATGGAGATTCCATGAAAAGAGAATGTGGATACCTAAATTAGGAAATTTACGACATCGTATATTAGAAGAAGCCCATAAGTCTAAATATACAATGCATCCAGGAAGTGATAAAATGTACCAGGATTTAAGGAAAAATTTCTGGTGGATAGGAATGAAGAAAGACATAGCAGCCTATGTTTCTAAATGTTTAACCTGTTCACAAGTTAAAGCTGAACACCAAAAACCCTCAGGTTTGTTACAGCAATTAGAAATGCCAGTTTAGAAATGGGAATTAATAACAATGGATTTTGTTACTAAATTACCCAAAACTAAGAAAGGAAATGATACAATCTGGGTGATTGTAGATAGACTAACCAAGTCAGCTCATTTTCTACCAATGAAGGAAACAATTAGTATGGAACAATTATCTAAATTGTATGTAAATGAAATTGTTTCTTTACATGGTATTCCTTTATCGATTGTTTCTGATAGGGATAGTCGTTTTACATCTCATTTCTGGTCAAGTTTCCAAAAGGCAATGGGAACCAAGTTAAAGTTAAGTACGACTTATCATCCACAAACGGATGGACAAAGCGAAAGGACAATTCAGACAATGGAGGACATGCTTAGAGCTTGTGTAATTGATTTTGGAGGTAATTGGGACGATCACTTACCTTTAATAGAATTTTCTTATAATAATAGTTATCACACAAGTATCAATGCTGCACCATTCGTAGCACTTTATGGACAAAAGTGTCGAACCCCAGTCTGTTGGGCAGAAATTGGGGAAAAGCAACTATCTGGACCTGAGATAGTACAAGAAACAACTGATAAGATTATTCAAGTCAAGGAACGACTGAAAGTAGCACGTGACAGACAGAAAAGTTATGCTAATAACAGGCGAAAACCATTGGAGTTTCAAGTAGGAGATAAAGTATTGTTGAAAGTCTCTCCTTGGAAAGGAGTGGTAAGATTCATCAAACGGGGAAAGCTAAGTCCCAGGTATGTTGGACCCTTTAAGATTATTAGAAGAATAGGACCTGTAGCCTATCAGCTACAACTGCCAGAGGAAATGGCAGGAATACATGATGTGTTTCATGCATCAAATCTTAAAAAAATGTTTAGCTGATGAATCATTGATAGTACCTCTTAAGGATATAGAGGTAAATGAACAACTCAAGTTTGTAGAAAGGCCTTTACAAATTGAAGACAGGAAAGTCAAGAATCTTAAACATAAAAGACTAGTTTTAGTTAAAGTGAAGTGGGACTCCAAAAGAGGACCTGAGTACACATGGGAGCTCGAGTCAGAAATGAAAAGAAAATATCCGCATTTGTTTCAGTAGATCTCGAGGACGAGCTCTAAAACAAGGTGGGGAGAATGTAACAACCCTCGGTAAAACCGACACTCTCATAATATGTCTAACACTCTATTATATGTTAGAATGTCCTAATATGTTTTATATTACACCTCGTATGTGAAAACCGAGCCCTAGTTATGTTATGTATATAAAATAAATTAAAAACCCTAAAAGTTAAGCTGAGGCGGGCCGCGTAGACCCACCCCAACATCTTACGCGGGCGGTATCAATGCTGGAATTGACTTCGCTGACTTCTTTAGTTGAAGCGGGCCGCGTAAGAGTATATGTGTAGTTGACGCGGGCCGCGACAGATCATGAAACGCGGAGACATCCGGTACTGACACGTGTCAACATCGTGGCGAGTCTAATAGCTGACCCAGCTAAGCTACAGCGTTGACCAATGTTGACGCGGGCCGCGTAAGTGACACTTGTCTTTCACGCGGGCCGCGACAGGACCAGAAATCAGAACTATAAATAGATAGCATCAGTTTTCGTTTTCCGTCGCTCACATTTCAATCTCAATCACGAATTCTGAAAGTATTAGACATTATAGTCGGGTATTATACCCCTAATTAGCGAGGTTCTGCTCCGTTGTAAGTATTATAACCCTAGTTTCATAATAGTTACGCTGCCCGATTGATTTAGGGTTCCGTAACAACTGTCGTGGTTCTGCCCGACGTAGTTGTTGGAATGCCGTCTCGGGAAGGGTATCATTAATATTTTCAAAGGGTTATGATACTAACCAATGTACATTTGTATGAATTATAGATTATATCCAGGAAACCCTTACGAAAAGCCTAAGATAGCAATGTGAGTTTATCCTCTTTTTGTTAACCTTTTTGGAATGTTTTACAAAACCTTAATTGTTTACAATGTGATTAAGCGGTGATTGAGTCTTTGTAGTTCTTCAATTACTGCCGGTATGTTGGGGTTTTGTATACAAAATTTGTACTACTTGTGAGTAGTAAGTCAAGGCTGACCGTACGTTACCATTGGACAATGAGTTAGCCAATGTGTAATATGACCCACAAGTCAGTGGATTGATAGTACCAAATGGAGTAATTGTGTAGACATAAACATTGTAATCGTCCTCAATAATGTTTTAATCGATAAAAGGTTTCTTGATTAAATTGGGATTCACTCACCAGTATTTCCAACTGACAAATGTTTTTAAAACGCGTTTCAGGTAACCCAATGTGAAAGCCAATTAGTAAAAAGCCAGCTGGAGAGCACTGAAGGCTTGGGAAAAAATGTGGCTATAAAAGTTACCTAATAAACGATGTTTTAAATTCAATAAAATAGGGTTTGTCCCTATAAATGTATTTTTTTTTGGGTAAAGGGTTACCCCGGTAAATTTATTCAATCAAACAATAAAACCAAGAGTGGGACAGGATGACCCACTATTCTCACGCATGACATGCCATACGAGAGTTCACAAGAACAACTATCAAGTAATCAAGAAAACCAATGTCATTCGACATACACTACAAACAAAAACAATAAACATTAGCCGAGGTCATCATCGGCAATTAAAAGACCGCGCGGCAACCTCCATTCTCGCAAGATTCCTTCAATCTGACTCGTCCTTTTAAAACGCATAGTATGAAGCTTTAACCGAGTAGTCGACAAAACCACCTCTATAAGTTGCTCGGATGTTCTCTTCCTATTCGAAAAGAGCCATATATTTCTTTCTTGCCACACAAAATACGCTGTAGCTCCCACAATTAGCTTAGCAATGATATGTTGCGGCATCCCCGATGTCGCAACCTGAACCAAATGCCCAACAATTGCCTCCCATGAATTTTGGATGTCCCATACCCGCCTTAGATTTGACACCATTCCAAACTTGTGAAGCATATCCGCACTCAAAGAACAAGTGCTCATGAGAATCCGGCCCTAGACTACAAAGCGAGCAACACAATAAATTAAAATTTGCATTACCCGTTGAACACCATCTACTCATGACATCCTGCGTTTTAAGTTTCTTATTAACAAGGAGCCACATGAAAAACGAGTGCCGCGGAATAGACTGCTTGAACCACATGATATTAACCCATGGAACATCACTATTATGAGTCCGAATATCATCCCACACAATAGAAGCACAATAGTCAGCCGATTGCCCTGACCTAGTTCTCCACACCAATCGATCCTGTGTAGCCGTGTTTAAGACAATGTTTTGCATAGTATTTAGAACCGGGAATCTTTGGATCCAATCAGTCGGCCATCTCCACCCCCTTGGTCCCAAACCTCCGCAACATTAGAAGTTATAGAAAAACCAGCATTAGCAATTAACCTCGGGGTGATAAAAGAGTTTAGCGGGCAAACATCATCCCATCTGTCAAACCAAGTGAAGTCCTAACCCCATTACCAATCTTGGTCCATATATGTTGCTGAATGATCGGCCTTATACTCAACAATTTTCTCCATGTCCATGTTGCATTATTACGAAGAGAAACATCCCAAAAGCTCCTTTGCCTCAAACGGTATGAGTGCATCCACTTAACCCACAGAGATTCTCTCAAGGATAAAAGACTCCATATATGCGCTACCATAAGCGAAATATTCATATCCAGCACCCTACGAACTTACGAGATAACCGCGAGGAGATTAAAGGCACACCCAAATACTCATATCCAGCACCCTACGAACCCTTACGAAATTTTCCTTGAATGTTATTCCCTTGGGCCCAAAGAAACCTCCTCATTTTACCTTCAATATCATAAATAACCTGTTTCGGTAAAAGGAAAACCGAAGCCCAGTAAATATGCATAGAAGACAAAACTGACTGGATAAGTTGAAGCCTTCCCGCAAAGGACAACGATTTCGTCTTCCAATTCGTGATCCTAGACTCCAAACTATCCACCAATTTCTTACAGTCATAATGAGATAACCGCGAGGAGATTAAAGGCTCACCCAAATACCGAACGGGCAACACCCCTTCCTCAAAAGGAATAATATCTCCAATCCGGTTCTTAACTGCATCACCCACATTACCAAAAAACACAGTGCTCTTATTCATACTGGGGACCAAACCGGACATATTCTTAAAATCATTAATAGCATCAATAATGACTTTAGCTGACTTATGATCACCCCGAGCAAACAGAAATAAATCATCTGCAAAGCACAGATTTATAATTCTCTGTTTATCGCACTTATGATGAAATCTGAAATCATTAGATAACGAAACCTGCTTTTGCAAAATCAGTGTTAACACTTCCATAACTAACGTGAACAAGTACGGAGACATTGGATCACCTTGTCGTATGCCACGTTTCCCTCTAAAGTACCCATACAGATTCCCATTAATTGCAATAGAAAACGAAGTAGATGTGACACACGCCATAATCCAACTAATCATCTTCCAATGGAACCCAAACCCCATCAGAATCCGTTCAAGAAACTTCCAATCGACTGTATCATAAGCCTTTTGAATATCAACCTTAAATGCACATTTAGGCGGCCCCTGATTACGATGATAATTATGCATAATCTACCGAGTCAACAAAATGTTATCTGTGATTCTTCTACCAGGAACAAACGCTGACTGATTAATATTGACAATATCACACAAGCCATCTTTAATACGATTAGTAATGATTTTACTAATGCATTTGTAAATAGTATTGCAACATGATATGGGCCGATAGTCCGTAATCGACGAGGGGGTACAAACTTTCGGGATAAGAGTGATTACCGTATGATTCAATTGTTGTAAAAGTTGGCCATTATGAAAGAAATCCTTCACCGCGTGACACACATCTTGACCCACAATATCCCAAGCCTTCTTAAAAAACACCGAGGTGTACCCATCCGGCCCCGGTGATTTATTACCAGCTATAGAAAACATCGCTAATTTAATTTCATCATCAGTGATTTGCCTGACCATATGAGCGGCTTTATCAGCTTCAAGCACATTGCGAAATAAATCAGGCGTAGGCTGCATATTAATATTTCCCACACTCCCGAAAAACTCCGTATAATGATCAACCATAACTTGCGGAACCATACCGCCTTCATGCAAGTTACCAGCACCATCTCTAATAGTAAAAATACGGCTACGATGGTTCTTAGCTTTGATAACGTTATGAAAAAACTTGGAATTGGAGTCCCCCAGCGAGAGCCATTCAACTTTCGACTTCTGTTTCAAGAAAAGACCCTCATCCTTAACCTCCTCCTTGTAATCATGAACCAACCGATCCAACTGGTCTTTCAGGTCATCATTTAGAGGATCACTATCAATGGCCCTCTGACAATCCTCCAAAGCTTTCCTGGTCACGGCAACCTTCTCGTGAAGATTTCCCTGAATGAAGAACAACTTTCTTAACGGAGTCTTAAGCATCTTAAGCTTACTCACCAATTGAAACATACGATGTCCTTGGATATCCCTACTCCAAATCGAATTAACAATATCCAGAAACCCCCTTTTGTCAGCGATCTAGTTAACAAACTTAAACGGTTTGGGCTTGTCTCTTGTCACATTAGGTAACTTCAATAAACACGGGCTATGATCAGAAATACGGTAGGGTAAGAAATACGCAGAAGTAGCTGGAAAAGCATCTATCAAACATACATTCCCCATAACCCTATCAAGTTTCTTTAATATAGTAGCTCGGTTTTTCTGGTTGTTTGTCCACGTAAACTGAAGGCCCGACTGGTTAAGATCAAACACTTCAATGTCCTGAACACATTCCTTAAACTCCCTGCTTCCTATACTTAAATTCGAAGAACCAACAAGAACATCATCTTGACATAGCGCCTCATTGAAATCTCCCATCATACACCACGGCTTATCATGCATGAACGTACTATGAGTACGAAGGTTACTCCATAACTCTCTCCTTCTAATATACTGATTATGCGCATACACAAAGGAACAGAACAAAGACTTACGGTCCATCTTAAAAACAATCTGGGTGTGAATGACCTGATCCGAGTGCGAAAGAATCATAACATCCACCATATTCGGATCCCACCCGACCATTATACGTGTTCCCTTATCACAACAGTCATCATTCGTTACCCAGTTCCACTGCCCACACACTTTTTTTCAAACACTAGCCACATTAGACGAATCAACATGGGTCTCCATAATCGCACAAACCTGAACGTGATTATCAAAAAGCATCTGTCGAACCTCCTTCTGTTTCAGGGAGCGGTTCAACCCCCTTATGTTCCAAGCAGCAACACTACCCATTTAAACCTTCTTGACCGGGTGTGCTTGCACCCTCAGTTTTACTCTTATCCATGAAGTTAGGTATTTCACCTAAGAGGTCGTCTATCTCTACATCATCCACTAATACTTCATCCGTACCACCTTTACTTGGTTCTCCTCATCGGCTGACCCTCTCCACTACCTAAAGGTGGCTTATTCATGTTCTCCTCCTCCAGATTCTGTAAAACATCAAACGGATTCGATACACCAACATTAGCATCAGATTTTGACGTATAATCTTTCCGGATATTAGCACTAGATGATGATGTTTCTCCATTGGACTTGACATTCGCTACTGGCCGATACACTAGTTTAGGCTTCTGGTTCTTAACATTGAATCCTTGCTGAGGTTGTTTTTTTTGTTTTCCTTTCGCATTAGCAGCCGGAAATTCGTCCGACATCTTCTTAGTATTATCAAGCACATGAGTTTGTGGTTTTTTCGGACAAGAGCTATCCTCATGGCCAAATACACCACATCCCGAGCATCTCAAAGGTTCCTAGTCATATTCAATATTCACCTCAGCAATAGAATGCCCCACACCCTCCAAATCAGGGACCGCCACTTTAATCATCCTCACCAAATCCCTAGCAGCATTAACCTAAATCAAAGCCCTTGCAAAACTACTTCGTCCCCATGATTCCGCACACATCGTCGCAGTAAACGAGTCAAGCATTTTAGGAACCCCTATTTTAGTTGCTAACAAACTCAAACCATCCTCAGTAAAAGCCGATAGCGGAACATTATGCAATTTGACCCACACCGGTATCGCTGTGATATCCTCTTTAACCAACTTGGTTGACGGAGACCATTCATTCAGAATAATAGGCACATTACGAATCATCCATGGACCATCCTCCATTAGTTGTTCAAGGCCTCTTTTCGTTTTAAACTTAAAAAAGAAAAATCCATTTGAATTCATCATCATTCTCGTCAATCTGTATTTTGCCCAACTGTTTTTGAGAAAATAATCCACAACCGGAAATGCAAGCCTCTTCCCTAGAAAATAACCATAAAGTGTGTTTGCAAACCTATCGTTTACCTCCTTTACCGATGATAACGGAATAACCACATCAGCTCCATCCAACGTATCCACTGTTTCCATCGCCCTAAAATTGACCTTTGGCACTTCCTTTTGCTTCTGAACAACCTTAGCAAAAGAAATAGGATTGGTAACTTTCTTACTCGCCTCCATCGAATTAGAGCTCTCCTGTGTATCATTAGGGTTTACATGAGTATCCGCAACACTCTTGTGAACATCAAATTCACCAGCATTCAGATTAACAGATGTCGACTTCGGTTTTGCAAAGGACAACTCAGGAAAATTTGCATCATCAGTCCCACCCTTATATTCCAGATCCACAGGTTTTGAAATTTCATACAATCCGTCAAGAACCGAAGGATTACTAGTCATGTACATACCACGTCGCGCCATCAGAGGGTTACCCTCTATGTTTGTAACTCTCAATCCAATTCCACGTACCGGGCTTGCACTCGCCTCACCGACTGACGGAGACGTACCCCCTTTGTGAGGAGCCAAATCCTCAACCCTACTTCTCCCCATGCAGCCACACCTTAACACCCGAATAACACCACACCAAGAACAGAACCCTAGCTATGAAACCTTAAGATCAAAAACGTTAATCCTTAACTGATTACACAAGAGTATCAATCTAGCTAAATTAAACTCAGTTAACCGCGATCAATAACAACCTATGTAATAAGTCAGGATTTCTGAATAGATCCTAGGGCGGCGATGAGAAAAACGAAAAACAAAAACCCTAGATTCTAACCGGTCAAGATTGCTAACTAGTTCGTTATAGATGTTTGAAGATCAAACCTCTAATCACAGACTGTTATACAATCAATCACGACTAAAATCTAAGGGACGAAGATGAACAGAAAATTGCCATGCTAGAGAGAACTAGGGACTTGATTTTCAGATCCCTATAAATGTATTGTAATAAGAAACTTGGGTTTTACCCATGTGATTATTAATATTAAATGAAGTGGTTTTTACTCTGATAAACATTTCCTAACTACGGTCCTGATGTAAATTCCGCTGCGAGATTAAATAACTGATACCACCGAAACTCTGAGTTCGCGTCCGCCCGTTCCCGGGAATCAGGGATCGGGGGTTGCGACAGAAGGTGGTATCAGAGCCTAGCCACTGGTCTGAGCCAAAGAAGTGTTCTGCTGACACTTAAAATTCTGAAATATTGTGTTAGGAAATAAATTATGGAAATATGTGCATAACTGTATTTAATTGTTATGTGTTATTTGACTATTTGTTAGTTTTCAGTATGAGTGATCAAGAACCATCAGATATGAATCGTCAGTTATCTGATTCACCTAGGAGTGAAGGTACATCATCACAGCCTGCCCTCTCTGGGTATACTGCTGATCAGGAAGACGGGATATTTGCCTTTAGAGCTAAATCTGAAGAACCATTTTCTAATAAGAAACGAGGATGGTTCAGTAAAGAAGCTTTTGCTCGTAGGAAGAGAATGCGAAAATTGCAACAGCAAAGGGCTTTAGCAGCTATTAAGCGAGAGACCGATGCCCATACGCAAGATATGCTAAATAGAAGCTTAGCTAATTTCCATATCCTAGCTACAACTGCTGCCGACCCAAGTCTGGAACAATTAGTAGCCCCACAACCACAAAACCCAGAACAACCCATGGAGATAGAAAACCAGGAAACCCAAGTGGAGATGCATGACTTTAACCCTGACGAAATTCCTAGGGTACCTGCACCAAATCCCCTAGACCCAAATTATGACCCATGGTGGGACGAGAATAGGGACTATGTGCAACGTTACTCTATTCCTGAAGACACACCTATAGGAGCCTATTCAGGTATGGACCCTTTAGATCCCTATTATCATGATAACTACATTAGGGGAATCTTGGAAGATCCTTACCAACTTCAGGCACTTTTACCTCCATATCAGGAACCCGCACCCCAGATTCCAAACCCAGTCCTAAAACCTGCACCCCCAATGAGTGCAGAAAACGTCCAAGAACTTAGGACTTTTGGGGAGGAAATTTTAGAAAGCAGTGAGAGGATGCGTCAGGTGGGAGAGCGTCTCGTATGGAATACGATGAGCGCAATATGGATTTTTGGATGAATCCATATCCGTGAATGTTAGAATGGAAGAAGCGGTAGTAATAATGATATAATAAAAATAAAAATAAAATAAAAATATGTGTGTACGGATGCATATTACTATTTTATTTATGTTGGTATTGTAATCTTTATTTCTGTACTAGTGTGTAATAGACACATAAGTATATGAAAAAAAATATAGTAGCAATGATCTACGTTTTTGGCTAGATTGTGTGTTATGTGATTAACTACATTAAAATATTAATTATGATATTAATATGGGATAAATGTTTAAAATTCAGATGGCCGATGAAGGAAATCAAGGAAATCTGAATAATGATAACTAGAGTAACATTAACGTGGTTAATGAGAATCCAAGTATCAATAACAATGGAAATCAAGTGGACAATAGTGCTATCCAACACATAGTAGCACAGGGAATTATAGATGCAATGCCATTTATACTTCAAACTGTTAAAGATGCTGATAATAAAAGTAAGCATAGCAGTAAGCGACCCATTGAACCAGAAAACAGCGTGAACAATGGACCTGTACTTCAAATTCCTATTCCCAAAAGAAGAAGAACCATGCCTTATGGTTGTTCTTATAAAGAATTCTGGTATTGTAAACCAATGGAATTCTCGGGCAATGAAGGGGCCATTGCAACCTTACGCTGGATAGAAAAGACTGAGGCAGTCTTAAGGATAAGCAAGTGTGCTGAAGAAGATAAGATATTGTTTGCTTCTAATCTGTTTAAGAATGCAGCACTAGAATGGTGGAACACTATCCTCCAGACAAGAGGAAGTGATCAAACCTATAATATGGAATGGGAAGAATTTAAGAATAAGGTAGAAAGGAAATTCTGCCCACCCAATGAGAAGGAACAGATAGAAAACAAATTCCTAAATCTTAGGATGACTGGTGTAGATAGTAAGGGGTATACTAAGATATTCTTTGAATATGCTAGAATAGTACCAACTCTTGCTTCACCAGAACCAGTGTTAATTTCTCGTTATATTTGGGGATTAATTGGGGAGATTAGACACATAGTCAAGGCAGCCAGACCTCAAACCATAGAAGAAGCTGTAGAATTAACAAATACCTTAACTGATGAATTAGTCCGTACTAGAGAAGAAGATCAGAGGAGGAACTTAAGGCTTACACAAGAATTTCGTTCCGGAAATTATAATCGTAGGAATATGGGTTCTACCTCTGCAACATACTGCAAGGTCTGCAAGAAAAAGCACTCGGGAAAATGCTCCAATCTCTGCAATTATTGCAAGATGCCAGGACACAAGGAAGAAAATTGCAAGAGGAAATCCAGTAATGGATTATGCTATAACTGTGGAGAAAAAGGTCATATCAGGCCAAACTGCCCAAAATTAGCTCCAGCTCCAGATAACAAGAATACTAAAAATGCTAGAGCATTTGTTCTGACTGCAGATGAAGCTAAAATGATTCCAGATGTTATAGCTGGTACATTTTTAGTTAATGATGTCTTTGCTAAAGTATTATTTGACTCTGGTGCAAACCAAAGTTTTATTAATACATCGTTTTGCAAATTTCTAAATCAGTCATTAACTAAACTACCACTAGAATGCGTAGTAGAAACAGCTAATGGAGAAACTGTTAGAATTTCTGAAATCTTGCAGGGAGCAAGAATAGAAATTTTAAATCAAAATTTATTGCAAACCTATATCCCATGAATCTGGTAGGATTTGATGTTGTTTTAGGAATGGATTGGTTAATAGCTAATAAAGCCAGTATTTTATGTGATCAAAAGTTAATTCAAGTAAATTCACCAAAAGGTAAAATGATCACAATTAAAGGAGATAAATCTTCTAGATCTACTAAATTCATTTCTGTGATGAAAACTGCAAGTTGTATGAGAAAAGGTTCTATAGTGTATTTGATTTCTATAATCATTAACACTAAAGGAAAGGATTTAAAAGATATTCCAGTAGTATCTCAGTTTTCAGATGTATTTCCAGAAGAATTACCAGGACTACCTCCAGACAGAAAAGTTGAATTCAGAATTCATTTAATACCAGGAACATCACCGATTGCCAAAGCACCTTACCGTTTGGCACCTGCAGAAATGCAAGAATTGAAGAAACAATTAGATGAATTGTTGGAGAAAGGATTTATACAACCGAGTTCGTCGCCATGGGGAGCGCCGATATTGTTTGTTAAAAAGAAGGACGGATCAATGCGTATGTGCATTGACTACCGTGAATTAAACAAGGTCATGATTAAGAATCGGTACCCATTACCGAGAATCGATGATCTGTTTGATCAACTGCAAGGAGCTTGATTTTTCTCTAAGATCGATTTAAGGTCAGGATATCATCAATTAAAGGTACAGGAAGAGGATATTCCTAAAACCGCATTTAGAACAAGGTATGGTCATTATGAATTTACTGTCATGCCATTTGGTTTAATCAATGCCCCAGCTGCATTTATGGACATGATGAACCGAATATGTAAGCCATATTTGGATAAATTCATAATTGTATTCATAGATGATATTCTAATTTATTCTAAGAATAAAGAGGATCATGCGAAACATTTGCACACACTTTTAAGTCTGTTAAGAAAGGAAACACTTTATGCTAAGTTTTATAAGTGTGAATTTTGATTAGAACAGGTGCAATTCCTTGGACACCTAGTTAATCATGAAGGAATTCATGTAGATCCAACCAAGATTGAGGCAATTACGAAATGGAAAACCCCTGAATCACCAACTGAGGTTAGAAGTTTCTTAGGATTGGCTGGTTATTATAGAAGATTTATTAAAGATTTCTCTAGAATAGCCATTCCCTTAACTAAGTTAACCTGTAAATCTGTTAAGTTTGAATGGGGATTAAAACAAGAAGAAGCCTTTAGAATTCTTAAGCAAAGATTAACCCATACACCTATACTAGCATTACCAGAAGGAACTGAAGACTTTGTAGTCTATTGTGATGCTTCTAGATTAGGTTATGGATGTGTATTGATGCAACGTCATAGCTTACGCATCTAGACAACTTAAGAATCATGAAGAGAATTATTCAACCCATGATTTAGAATTAGGAGCTATAATTTTTGCTCTTAAGATTTGGAGACATTACCTTTATGGTAGTAAGTTTACTATATTTACTGATCATAAGAGTTTAAGGTATGTTTTCGGGCAGAAAGAGTTAAATATGAGACAAAGACGCTGGATGGAATTTCTTAGTGATTATGATTGTGAAATCCAGTATTATGAAGGAAAAGCAAATGTAGTAGCAGATGCTTTAAGTCGAAAGTATCATGAAAAGACAAAAAGGGTACGTTCTCTTAAATTAAATCTGCAAGTAGATTTAAATGATCAAATAAGAGAAGCACAAGAATCAGTAATCAAGGATGATTCTGAAAAATTAAAAGGTATGCTAAAAGAATTAGAACAAGGAACAGATGGAATATGGAGATTCCATGAAAAGAGAATGTGGATACCTAAATTAGGAAATTTACGACATCGTATATTAGAAGAAGCCCATAAGTCTAAATATACAATGCATCCAGGAAGTGATAAAATGTACCAGGATTTAAGGAAAAATTTCTGGTGGATAGGAATGAAGAAAGACATAGCAGCCTATGTTTCTAAATGTTTAACCTGTTCACAAGTTAAAGCTGAACACCAAAAACCCTCAGGTTTGTTACAGCAATTAGAAATGCCAGTTTAGAAATGGGAATTAATAACAATGGATTTTGTTACTAAATTACCCAAAACTAAGAAAGGAAATGATACAATCTGGGTGATTGTAGATAGACTAACCAAGTCAGCTCATTTTCTACCAATGAAGGAAACAATTAGTATGGAACAATTATCTAAATTGTATGTAAATGAAATTGTTTCTTTACATGGTATTCCTTTATCGATTGTTTCTGATAGGGATAGTCGTTTTACATCTCATTTCTGGTCAAGTTTCCAAAAGGCAATGGGAACCAAGTTAAAGTTAAGTACGACTTATCATCCACAAACGGATGGACAAAGCGAAAGGACAATTCAGACAATGGAGGACATGCTTAGAGCTTGTGTAATTGATTTTGGAGGTAATTGGGACGATCACTTACCTTTAATAGAATTTTCTTATAATAATAGTTATCACACAAGTATCAATGCTGCACCATTCGTAGCACTTTATGGACGAAAGTGTCGAACCCCAGTCTGTTGGGCAGAAATTGGGGAAAAGCAACTATCTGGACCTGAGATAGTACAAGAAACAACTGATAAGATTATTCAAGTCAAGGAACGACTGAAAGTAGCACGTGACAGACAGAAAAGTTATGCTAATAACAGGCGAAAACCATTGGAGTTTCAAGTAGGAGATAAAGTATTGTTGAAAGTCTCTCCTTGGAAAGGAGTGGTAAGATTCATCAAACGGGGAAAGCTAAGTCCCAGGTATGTTGGACCCTTTAAGATTATTAGAAGAATAGGACCTGTAGCCTATCAGCTACAACTGCCAGAGGAAATGGCAGGAATACATGATGTGTTTCATGCATCAAATCTTAAAAAATGTTTAGCTGATGAATCATTGATAGTACCTCTTAAGGATATAGAGGTAAATGAACAACTCAAGTTTGTAGAAAGGCCTTTACAAATTGAAGACAGGAAAGTCAAGAATCTTAAACATAAAAGACTAGTTTTAGTTAAAGTGAAGTGGGACTCCAAAAGAGGACCTGAGTACACATGGGAGCTCGAGTCAGAAATGAAAAGAAAATATCCGCATTTGTTTCAGTAGATCTCGAGGACGAGCTCTAAAACAAGGTGGGGAGAATGTAACAACCCTCGGTAAAACCGACACTCTCATAATATGTCTAACACCCTATTATATGTTAGAATGTCCTAATATGTTTTATATTACACCTCGTATGTGAAAACCGAGCCCTAGTTATGTTATGTATATAAAATAAATTTAAAACCCTAAAAGTTAAGCTGAGGCGGGCCGCGTAGACCCACCCCAACATCTTACGCGGGCGGTATCAATGCTGGAATTGACTTCGCTGACTTCTTTAGTTGAAGCGGGCCGCGTAAGAGTATATGTGTAGTTGACGCGGGCCGCGACAGATCATGAAACGCGGAGACATCCGGTACTGACACGTGTCAACATCGTGGCGAGTCTAATAGCTGACCCAGCTAAGCTACAGCGTTGACCAATGTTGACGCGGGCCGCCTAAGTGACCCTTGTCTTTCACGCGGGCCGCGACAGGACCAGAAATCAGAACTATAAATAGATAGCATCAGTTTTCGTTTTCCGTCGCTCACATTTCAATCTCAATCACGAATTCTGAAAGTATTAGACATTATAGTCGGGTATTATACCCCTAATTAGCGAGGTTCTGCTCCGTTGTAAGTATTATAACCCTAGTTTCATAATAGTTACGCTGCCCGATTGATTTAGGGTTCCGTAACAACTGTCGTGGTTCTGCCCGACGTAGTTGTTGGAATGCCGTCTCGGGAAGGGTATCATTAATATTTTCAAAGGGTTATGATACTAACCAATGTACATTTGTATGAATTATAGATTATATCCAGGAAACCCTTACGAAAAGCCTAAGATAGCAATGTGAGTTTATCCTCTTTTTGTTAACCTTTTTGGAATGTTTTACAAAACCTTAATTGTTTACAATGTGATTAAGCGGTGATTGAGTCTTTGTAGTTCTTCAATTACTGCCGGTATGTTGGGGTTTTGTATACAAAATTTGTACTACTTGTGAGTAGTAAGTCAAGGTTGATCATACGTTACCATTGGACAATGAGTTAGCCAATGTGTAATATGACCCATAAGTCAGTGGATTGATAGTACCAAATGGAGTAATTGTGTAGACATAAACATTGTAATCGTCCTCAATACTGTTTTAATCGATAAAAGGTTTCTTGATTAAATTGGGATTTACTCACCAGTATTTTCGACTGACAAATGTTTTTAAAACGCGTTTCAGGTAACCCAATGTGAAAGCAAATTAGTAAAAAGCCAGCTGGAGAGCACTGAAGGCTTGGGAAAAATGTGGCTATAAAAGTTACCTAATAAACGATGTTTTAAATTCAATAAAATAGGCTTTGTCCCTATAAATGTATTGTAATAAGAAACTTGGGTTTTACCCATGTGATTATTAATATTAAATGAGGTGGTTTTTACTCTGATAAACATTTCCTAACTACGGTCCTGATGTAAATTCCGCTGCGAGATTAAATAACTGATACCACCGAAACTCTGAGTTCGCGTCCGCCCGTTCCCGGGAATCAGGGATCCGGGGTTGCGACACATTGCCTGATGGAAACGACGATTTTATTGTCTATTGTGATGCTTCCAACCTTGGTCTCGGTTGTGTTCTTATGCAACGGGACAAGGTTATAGCTTACGCATCTCGTCAGCTCAAAATCCATGAGAAGAACTATACAACCCATGATCTCGAGCTAGGTGCAGTTGTTTTTGCATTAAAGATTTGGCGACACTACCTGTATGGTACAAAGTGTATGATCTTCACCGATCATATAGGAGCCTACAACATATCTTTAATCAGAAAGAACTTAATATGCGTCAACGCCGATGGGTTGAACTTCTCAACGATTACGACTGTGAGATTCGTTATCACCCAGGCAAAGCAAATGTTGTTGCCGACGCACTCAGCAGACGGAGCTATCTGCTTAGCACTCGTAACGTCCAAGCCCAATACGATCTCGAGACTCTCATCCGCGAAGCTCAGCATGCATGCATTAATGAACGCACTCTGAAGAAGGAAAGAATATATCACGACGGAGCCCAGCTTGTGAGTAAATCAAATGGGATATTCCATTTTCTGGACCGAATTTGGATCCCTAAACGGACCGATTTGCGACAGATTTTGATGGACGAAGCCCACAAATCCCGGTATTCTATTCATCCCGGTGCCGACAAAATGTACCAGGATCTTCGCTACAAGTACTGGTGGCCGGGCATGAAAAGGGATATTGCCCTCTACGTTGGAAAATGCCTGACTTGTGCAAGAGTCAAGGCTGAACATCAAAGACCCTCTGGCTTACTCGAACAACCGCCTATCCCTATGTGGAAGTGGGAGAGTATAGCTATGGACTTCATAACAAAGCTTCCGCACACGTCATCAGGTCACGACAGCATTTGGGTTGTTGTTGACCGTTTGACCAAATTAGCCCACTTTTTGCCAATACGGGAAGACTATAAGGTAGAACGATTAGCCCGAATCTACACCAATGAGATCATTTGTAATCATGGGACGCCTCGCGACATCATCTCTGACCATGATGCTCGGTTTACCTCGCGACTGTGGGAAACGTTTCAAACAGCTCTCGGTATATCGCTTAATCTAAGTACCGCTTTCCACCCTCAAACCGACGGTCAGACTGAAAGAACGATTCATACTCTTGAAGACATGCTCCGTTCGTGTGTCTTAGACTTCGGTGGTAATTGGGATACATACCTGCCATTAGTCGAATTCTCGTATAACAACAGTTATCATTCAAGCATTCAAATGGCACCATTCAAGGCGTTATACTGAAGAAGATGTCGATCGCCTATTGTATGGCACGAGATCGGTCATTCGCAATTAACTGGTCCCGAGCTATTGCAAGAAACGACAGACAAAATTTTCCAAATTCGAGACAATCTAAAGAAAGCTCAGAATCATCATAAAAGTTACGCCGATAGACGACGCAAGCCCCTTGAATTTGACGTTGGTGACTACGTACTCCTAAAGGTTTCACCTTGGAAGGGTGTGGTCCGATTCGGAAAGAAAGGAAAGCTCGCGCCTCGATACGTTGGACCCTTTAAGATTCTGGAAAGGATCGGCAAAGTGGCTTACAGTCTCAAACTACCGGAGGAACTTAGCAACATTCACCCGACTTTCCACGTCTCAAACCTCAGAAAGTGCCTGGCCGACCACGACTTACATGTTCCATTAGAGGATCTGCAAGTGAACGAAACATTACACTTCGTGGAAAAGCCTGTTGAGATCATGGATCGCCAAACCAAGCAGCTCAGACGCTCGCGCATTCCTATTGTGAAAGTCCGATGGGAAGGCAAACGAGGCGCAGAGTTCACTTGGGAACTCGAAAGCGACATGAAAGCGAAGTACCCGCAGTTGTTTGTTACGGCTTCGGCCTAATTTCGGGACGAAATTCCCTCAACTAGGGGAGGCTGTAACACCCCGTGTTTCTAAAGTCAAAGTCAAGGTCAAGTCAACGATCGATTTCGCAACTTGACTTTTAGTAAATTTCTTTTATGTGTTTACTTTAGTTGTATTATGTGGAGTAAGTGTCAATAATCACAATAATCGACGTGTGTTATTCGCTATTTAATCGACTTACGACTGTGAACTAAAGGAAGTAACAATGCGATAACGTCAATTAAACGCTAGCCAATCTAACTTAATCAACATCGAATCGCAATCGCACTCGCAACTCGAACTACGCATTTTGGTTATTGTTATACGTGTGTGTGCCTTATGTGTTACTTGTGCATGTTATTTACGTTATGTTGTGGTAATCGATCGAATCGCAATCGAAACTCAATCACAATCGAACGCAATCGCAATCGAAATGGTATTGTAATTAGTGGAGAAGAGATAGCGCTAGCAATGACTAGTTGGGATTAAAAGTAATTTGAATAGGAAACTCTATCGCACTCGCATCGCTCGCACTCGAAAATCGAAACAGCAAAAATCGTCGCGCCGCGCACTCGAACCAAGTGCCATCCGGCCGGATTGCCATCCGGCCGGATTGCCATCCGACCGGGCGGTCACTTGATTGAGTGCCAGGTTGCCATCCGACCGAGATGACATCTGACCGGACAGTCATCTGGGCGAGATGCCATCCGACCGACCTGCTCCTTTCCATTTTGGGAATCCTATAAATACCCCCATGTCACTCTCATAGTTACCACTTTTGGCAACTGACGTCTGAACAGCCTGTGCACCTCACCTTTTCTTTGATTTCTCCCAATTCCGGTAAGATCTCATCCTAAATCTTGTACTTCCTTGATCTACACGCACTCCTGCACCTTTCTATCTTTTGAATCTTAACTTTTAACCGTGAAATCACTAGATTTGAGGTGTTCTAGGATGACGTCATCATGGTATTCTTATGAACTTCATGTTTTGGCCTCAACCCACCAAGAAAAACTTAGATCTAACCGATTTCCACACAAGTAAACAAAGATCTTGCATAGATCTAAACACACTCATGAAGAAAAAGGATTGAAAGATGGTTTCTAACTTTCTTTCAACTCTTTTACACTCAATGCACTCAAAACCGATAGAATCGGGCCTTTATCTAGTCTCCTACTCATTCCTAGTGTTGTGCTAGTTCAAGATTTGGATTCTACACACAAGACCACCGATTTCGGGTTAAATAAGAACAATCGTCTTGAACCGGTTAACTGGTCGAACTAGGGTGATTCCTGTTTGATCGGGCCACTTGGGTCAAGATGGGGTTCTGTTGGTTAACACACTGTCATAACGTCTCGATAAAACTACAAACAATCAAAACGACCAAGTGAAAGACGAACGGATTAACCAGCACGGAGTGCTATCCGACCGGCTTGCACCATGGGTCCCACACTTAGCCAACCTTACCTAAAGTTTGAGTGTTGAACGAACTGTTGTCCGACCGGACTACCATCCGACCGGATTACTCTTCGGATCATGAGATACTTGGACTTTAACACTCAATCGATTTTCAACATGTTCAATGCACCAAGGATGCCACCCAGTCGAACAATCGTCCGACCGAGTGACCGCCCTGCTGTGAATTTGTTCTCACTGAGTAACCTCGCCACTCGAGTCGCCGTCCGACCGGATAACCATCCGAGCGGATTGTCATCCGCACGACTGACCATCCGATCGACCGACTTGAAAGGTAGAGATACTCCAAGGTTTTCAAAATGCTACAACGAAAACTTCAAAGGTCAAGCCATCATACACAAACACATCCTTCTCATAGGAAGAAACAATCCACTCGAATAGTCATCCGACCAGACTACCGTCCGACTGGATAACCATCCGAACGGATTGTCATCCGCACGAACTGGCTGTTTGATCGGATTACCATCCGACCGAACTGCTGTCCGAGCCACTTACACTTTGCATCGTTTTACGTGTCGCTTATCGTTATGATATCGTTCTAATCAGGCTAATTCCGCTCTAAGCGCTCCCTTCAATCCATCATCGCTGTGAGTATACTCGATCCCTTTTTGCTTTATGCACTTTTGGGTGTTACATACAACTTATTCTAAATCACATCGAACACACTACGCAATACTTTTAACGCTAACCGTTACCGCATGTTATACGTGACTTAATGAATGCTTGTTTGTTATGTTTACACATGGAATGTTGTCTACCTGCCTTAGCAACGGTAGTACTATTAGTTTGGACTCAGCACCCGTTCACTCGGGGGTTGTTAAGGACAATTATTTACATGGATTACAGTGGTTATCATGTATTACGAACTGCCTTGGGCAGTCAACCCGCAGTCATTGGTATCGATAGGTCTATGTCGATAACTAACATGCCTCATTTCACTCTGTGTACGTGCTGGTTATGCGTAACGCTTTCGAACTCTATATGCTATTATCAAACTTGTATGCTCACCTTTACACTATGTGTATTGACTGTTATTTTAACGTATGTGACAGGTGCTTAGGATGCTTATCTGCTAGGAAATCGAGGCTAGAATAAGGCTCGAGAGGCCAACAAATAGTTGTCTGTACACATGAAGTCAAGGGTCTCTAGAAGCAGATAAACAATTGGGCTATTTGATAAAATCTGAGTCATCGGAATAGAACTATTTGCCTAGATTTTGTCTGTAATAATTTGTTTACCTTTTGAGACATGGTATGGGACATGTTACTTTAAATTGATTGGTAATGATAATTGTTATGGAAACTTCTGGACAATCTGTTTCGCTCAGTGCCATACCCCGATGTTTCCGCCATCGGTTGGGGTGTGACACTCATCCCTTAGGAGCTCTAAAATAGGATACATATGCCGCCCATGGTGTTCCTTTCTCCTGGAAATGATCCAAAACGCCATCGTTAAACTCGATCGATTCATGTGGTCCATAAAGCTGCTGGTGTGTTGATTAACTCAATGGTTATGGTGTACAAATTCGCACTGGCCGTATTGCGTTTGATATGCCGTTCCAGGAACATCCTTCCCTTGGACTTCCATCTGATAATAGCTTGTTCGTAAATCAATCCTCGAATGGAAGCTTGTCCCTCGCAACTGGTCAACAGGTTGTCAATACAATGGTCGAGGCAAACAGTTCTTTACTGTCGCCTTGCTGAGTTCTGGATAATCAGTACACATACAAAAAGGCTTATCTTCACAGATATAACTGGGGCTCCCCAAAGCGAAAAACTAGGTCCGACAAACTCCTGTCCAACAGCTCCTGTAGTTGATTAGACAATTCTTGCAACCCTCGTGGCGCAAGACGGTATGAAGTACGAGTAATCAGGGTTGCCTCTGATGCGAGATCAATTGAGGTTCTTCTCTACAATTATGGAAGTAGACCGGTAAATTCTACGGGTAGAACATCAAGGGAAATCACAGGCAGTTGGTGGATCCTCGATCCTCTTTTCCTCAACCGTAATGAAGGCCCAGAAGTATCTGCAACACAGTCAGGCAAAATTTTCGTAGATACTTCTGGGCCTTCATTGCTGAAGAAGGATACGCAAAATTTTCTTCTCACAGAGTATATTTGCACGATGTCTGGATAACCAATCCATACTAACTACTGCATCGAAACTACCAAGGATAGCAGGAGGAAGGTCGATATCCAACACTTGTCCCACAAGGTCGTGTTAGCATCCCAATGAACATATGAGGTTCCAATTGACTTTTCATCAGCTAATTCCACAACAGATTCGGTTTCAAGGAGCATCAGGGTTAAGTAGGACAGGGACGAAGCGATTAACTACCCATACTAGCTACCAAGTTGCTATTATGCCTGGCGTCACTCACGCCAATCCTAAATTCCCTTCCACAAGTACCACTACCAGTGTTGTTACGGTCACGTGTATTCCCAATACTGTCATCGTTCCCTTGGTTGTTGACATTTTGATTTAATAACAGTCAATCCTTGTCGAAGTCACCCTTGTTTCCATACGGTAGGCTACGATTACGAGTACCTTGATGTCGCCGTGACTGTTGCCTCTAATGTCGTTGCTTGAAACGGAGACAGGGTCCATCTTATCACATTTCCATGCCACGTCCTAAGGCACTACTCGTTGTGCTGGCAGTTACACATTCCACACCATGGTCAGTTGTCATTATGTCCCGATTAATCCGTAGGAGCTGACTCCCATAAATCGCTAACTAGGGTTAAGGATTCGGTTGAAGTCAGCCTACTGGTGTTCGTTGCCGGTAATCAGGGTCGTTCTAATACTAAGGTTGGTACGGCACTACGCTCATCCTCTTGTCCATCGTTCTTGCAAGTTGACTGAGTATTACACGATATATTTCCAGAGCATTGTAGAAGTGATCGCACTTCAGGGTTTAAGACGTCAATACGTTAAGTTCCAGCAAACGAAGAAAGGTGAGAAAGGTATAGACCAATCATTTGATGCTGCGACATCCAACATAGAGACGTTCGTACAAGCACCTAACATTCTACACAGTTCGCTAGGCGTTCAGGTGTGTGTTCAGGTATACTCGATAGCTTCGAGATTCGCAAGATTTCAGTGAGAAGTGAAAAGATCATGTTCGAGTAGGAGACAATCACTGCTACGACTCCTATAGACTTGTTACGTTTCACATTGATCAAATAACAGAGAAGAACCCCCTTTTTCACTTGTTAAGCCTCACTAGGAGTCACATGCACCCCACATTATTATAATGTGTGCACCCACAATAATATTGTGATTTGCATGCTCATCTCAGTTCCTCCTAACTCATGTCAAATGGTTCCTCAAACTCAGATGTCAAACAAAGAATATCACAAAACAGGGGTCACGAATCTCTAGGGTAACACCAAACTATCAATCACTTAACACATGCAAGTAATACATGAATTCATATTGTTGTGCTAAACGTGCAATCTCATGCAATATTGTATGTAAGTGTTCACTAGCCATGCAATGTATACAACAGATGGAAGAGACGAACCTTGCAATCTGGAGCTGAGTGTCATGGTCGTATTCACGTATTCAGAACTGTTTGGTTATAGTCTGGTTTTATAAAAACGTTTTAAAACCAAGTTCACTATAACCAGTGGCTCTGATACCAAACTGTCACACCCCCAAAATGCCACTTGCGAAAAACACCGCGGGCGCGTGACGTACCAGGATCTTAGCCACCAATCACATTGAACTCATAAATATATTTAAATAAAACTTTCATTCATTAACATAAAGTATTACAAAACGTTACATATAATTCATTTACACAGCGGAAGCATATCTCATTTGTTAAGTGTTTCAAAAACCACGCGTACGTAAACCATTAGACTTGTGTTGCGATTCCATGTATCCCGACCAATGACCACTCCAGCCTTCCAGGCAGCAAGTTCGAAATGATATAACCCTATGGACCTGCAAGCATGCAGACAAGTGTGTCAGACGACGCTGGTGAGTTCAAAGTTAGTTAACGTGTTTAGATACCAGTTACCAGATTAAAACGTTTCACATATTTGATATTGTTAATCACACGCTTACCGCCGATGGCTCTAGATTATTTGCCCTAAACCCCATTGCCTCTATCAAAGCAATGGTCAAGATAGGGGTCATTAGTTCATCACCGACCTCCCCGGTGCGGTGTGAGGGTGCCAAACCTAAGTAGCGCTACTAACTAATACCCCGTTGCCTTACAAGCAACAATCGGTAGGAGGGACTTGAGTGATAGATATAGACGTGTATTAACCAACAACCCAGATTTAACATTCCAGTCAAACCCATTACCCGACATTCCTCCCCGGAACGTTTACCAGATGTCCCTCCCCAGGACGCATGCTTGGAAAAAGAGCAGTGAACTCACCTTAGATTGCTCGGTATGTTATGTTACCCGTTCCTAGTTGGTCAATCCAAACCCTACCGTGGTTATCAAAGACAGTCAGTTTTGCATACTTATAATACACGTATTCGTTGTACACATTACTCAAGTAGCAACCAAGCAAAGCATATATCATTATGCTAGTCATAGCAAGTATCCAGGTCTTAGTTGTATTCACCATACCAGTTCATATCGTGTCATAGCACATGTCAAGTGATTGGGTTCACATTCAAGTAAACATGCAAGTCATAATAAGAATTCACGCAACATCATAGTTAGTCATTATCAAGAAAATCACCTAGCAGTTATTCATATGAGTTCACACTATGAATTCACGTTTCAACAAACGCCAAACAGTTCATGCCTTAAATCCTAGTGGTGCGTGGTCTAGCAGGTCATCGGCCCACCTAAACATGTGCGGCCCACCTGATTTGAAATAAGTGCACATAACTACCCATTATTACATAAACTATACGAGAACAATTGAGTAGCCCATGTGATTTCTGTTTTGGTCCAAACATCAACAATTTCAATCAGAGACAATTAATGAACATTGATAATTGCATGTGATATTTCGGCCCAATAATTCAAAATTCATGAGTGTTTGATAAACATCATTGTTAAGAGGTCCAATAGTGATTAAGCTGGTTGTGAGATTGTCAGACAATTTCATGTGCATTTGTTTCTAATACTCTTTATTGCATTTAAAAATTCATTCGGTCATGTGGAGTGTTTGTGGGTAGTGATCGATCTAAGTAATTCTCCTGGCTCAACAACAATTAAATGATTATAATTTGAGGTCCAATAAAAATTCACCTGTGACGAAACATCTAGTTTTCATTGAGCCCAATTATAACGAAACACACCAATTTTTCGTCAATACCCAATGCGACGAAACACCCCATGTTTTGTCAAACTATGTCTTTAGTGGGAGGGGGTCTTTCGTCGCTGCATCTCAACAGATGGTTATGATTACCCTAATTTCCAGCCGTTACAGTTGCTAACACGTTTTGTAGTTTTCCAATCAGATCAGTCATTATAGTTTAATTGATTACTATGCATATTCGAACGATCCCTAATATCTTATTCATATAACCACACATGATCAAGATCAATCAATAACACCCAAATCAATTATATGAATATTAACATCATGTAAATCTGAGCCGTTAACTATTAATTAGAATTATCATCGATCTATGCCCAATCATCAATCATTAATCAATTCAATTCATCTAATCTACCTAGTCACATCAGTTTGCCCGACTCATGTTAACATATGAGTGAATCCCTACACCTTACAATACTAACAGTTATAACATCACCAAAATCAATAATCACGATTACTCAAAACTAGAATCAATTACTAACCGAGACCAGCGATATGCGAGTGAACCAGATAGAGAGAGTTGATGTTTCGGATCCGCAGAGAGCTTCGAGAAGAGAAGGAACCGCGTTAACTCGTGAGTGCCAGGGAAAGAGTTTTAGGGTTTACGCGTTAAGGTTACGAGAGGTTTTATGCACTTCAAACTATTTGGGCCGTAACTTCCCTGGGCCGAGGCCCTTGTTGACGAAAGACATCTTTCGCCGTGTGAGGTGATGACGAAAGCTCTAAGTTTCGTCGAGCTCAAGAGTGACCAAAGTCCTATATTTCGTCGCTAAGGGTCTGTGACGAAAGTCCTACATGCCCAATCACTAAACCACCACACAACTAACATTAAATCATTCTACAATGATATCAAGATACAACGTACAACGAAATGTAAAACAGGATTTGTAAAAGAGGTGACGCGTAAAGGAAAGGTCTTGAAATCTCGAGTTGTCACAATTTCAGTAATCATTAACACTAAAGGAAAAGAATTAAAAGATATTCCCGTAGTATCTAAATTCTCAGATGTTTTTCCAGAAGTGTTACCTGGATTACCGCCAGATCGAGAGGTTGAATTTAGAATTCACCTAATACCAGGAACGGCACCGATTGCCAAAGCACCTTATCGACTAGCACCAACGGAGATGCATGAACTGAAGAAACAGCTTGACGAATTACTTGAAAAAGGTTTTATACATCCTAGCTTATCTCCATGGGGAGCACCGGTGTTATTTGTCAAGAAGAAAGATGGATTGATGCGTATGTGCATTGATTACCGAGAACTGAATAAGGTTACGATTAAAAATCGATACCCATTACCGAGAATTGATGATCTGTTCGATCAACTTCAAGGAGCTCGATTCTTTTCTAAGATTGATTTGCGCTCAGGATATTATCAACTGAAAGTACAGGAAGAGGACATTCCTAAAACTGCTTTCAGAACGTGGTACGATCATTATGAATTTACAGTCATGCCATTTGGTTTAACTAATGCCCCAGTTGTATTTATGGACATGATGAACAGGATATGTAAACCATACCTGGATAAATTCATAATTGTCTTTATAGATGATATTCTAATTTACTCTAAGAGTAAGGAAGATCATGCGGAGCATTTGCATATACTCCTGACATTGTTGAGAAAAGAAAAGCTTTATGCTAAATTCTTAAAATGTGAATTCTGGTTGCAAGAAGTACAATTCCTTAGACATCTGGTTAATCATGAAGGAATTCATGTGGATCCCACAAAGATCGAGGCGATCACCAAATGGAAAATCCCTGAGTCACCCACAGAAGTGAGAAGTTTTCTTGGACTGGCATGATATTATAGACGTTTTATACAAGATTTCTCTAGAATAGCCATTCCATTAACCAAACTAACTTGTAAATCAGTTACGTTTGAATGGGGACTAAAACAAGAGGAAGCATTCAGGATTTTGAAACAAAGATTAATCAACGCACCCATACTCGTCTTGCCAGAAGGAACTGGAGACTTTATAGTCTACTGTGATGCATCCAAGTTAGGATTTGGATGTGTCTTGATGCAACGTCAAAAGGTAACTGCTTATGCCTCTAGACAGCTTAAAAAGCACGAAGAAAATTATACAACCCATGATCTAGAATTTGGAGCAATAATTTTTGCCCTTAAGATTTGGAGACACTATCTCTATGGTAGTAAGTTTGTTGTCTTCACAGATCATAAGAGTTTAAGATATGTTTTTGGGCAAAAGGAATTAAACATGAGGCAAAGACGTTGGATGGAAATCCTTAGTGATTATGATTGTGATATCCAGTATCATGCAAGAAAAGCTAATGTAGTAGCTGATGCTTTAAGTCGAAAGTATCATGAAAAGCCAAAAAGAGTACGCTCTCTTAGACTAAACCTGCAGATAGATTTGAATGAACAAGTTAAAAAGATACAGGAAACAGCAATCAAGGATGATGCTGAAGGTTTGAAAGGAATGATTAAGGAATTAGAAAAAGGAACAGATGGAATTTGGAGATTCCACCAGAAAAGAATCTGGATACCTATCCAAGGGAGCCTAAGGAGCTGAATTCTGGAAGAAGCTCATAAGTCCAAGTATACGATGCATCCTGGAAGTGACAAGATGTATCAAGACCTACGAAAGAATTTTTGGTGGATAGGAATGAAAAAGGATATAGCAAATTATATTGCTAAATGTTTAACCTGTTCCCAGGTTAAAGCTGAACATCAGAAACCTTCAGGGTTACTACAACAATTAGAAATGTCAATTTGGAAATGGGAGTTGATAACAATGGACTTTGTTACCAAATTACCCAAAACACGAAAAGGTAATGATACAATCTGGGTGATTGTAGACAGATTGACCAAATCTGCGCATTTCTTACCAATGAAAGAAACTTTCAGTATGGAACAATTAGCCAAGCTGTATGTAAATGAAATAGTTTCATTACATGGAATTCCTTTATCTATTGTGTCTGACAAAGACAGTCGTTTTACTTCTCATTTTTGGACAAGTTTCCAAAAAGTAATGGAAACCAGATTAAATCTAAGTACAGCTTATCATCCTCAAACGGGCGGACAAAGTGAAAGGACAATTCAGACAATGGAAGACATGCTTAGAGCCTGTGTAATTGATTTTGGAGGAAATTGGGACGATCACTTACCTTTAATAGAATTTTCTTATAACAACAGTCATTATACCAGCATCAATGCTGCACCATTTGAAGCACTCTATGGACGAAAATGCCGAACACCAGTCTGTTGGGCAGAAATTGGAGAAAAGCAACTATCTGGACCAAAGATTGTGCAAGAGACACCTGACAAAATTATTCAAGTCAAGGAAAGACTGAAAGCAGCACAAGATCGTCAAAAGAGTTATGCAGATAATAGACGAAAACCGTTGGAATTTCAAGTTGGAGACAAGGTATTGTTAAAAGTTTCTCCATGGAAAGGAGTTGTCAGATTCGGTAAATGAGGAAAGCTAAACCCGAGGTATGTTGGATATTTTGAAATTATCAAAAGAATGACCAGTAGCATATCATCTACAATTGCCAGAGGAAATGGCAGGAATACATGATGTATTTCATGTATGTAACCTCAAGAAATGCTTAGCAGACGAATCATTGTAGTACCTCTTCAGGACATAGAGGTAAACGAAAAGCTTAAGTTTATAGAGAAACCAATTCAGATTGAATATAGAAAAATCAAGAATCTCAAACACAAGAGATTAGTTCTGGTCAAAGTGAAATGGAATTCGAAGAGAGGACCGGAATACACATGGGATCTTGAGTTAGAAATGCTAAAGAAATATCCACAACTATTCCAGTGAATCTCGAGGACGAGATTTAAAACAAGGTGGAGAGGATATAACAACCCTAGAAAATCACCCTAAAATGCTCCGTAATCACAAAACCGGACCAGAGTAACATTATTTTTAATTAAAAATGAAAAATCAAGAAAAACCCACCTGTCGCGGGCCGCGACAGGCTTAAGGGTCACCGGTCATGGGGCGCGACGTAGTGTTGCTTACCGGTCACCCATGATGCCACGTGTCGGGACGTGTGGCGAGCCTATGGGGCCACCGACAACCCTAGCCGTAGCTAGGGTGCCCTCGCGGGCCGCGAAAGAGAAGGGAGGGGGATGTCGCGGGGCGTGACAGGCTCCCGAAATTTGAATAAATGGAGCAGTTGTGCCACAGTTCAATCCGCTCACACACTTCTTTCTCTCTCAAAGTATAAATCCGAAAATAACAGTTATAATACCCCTTAAAACACGAAGCTCTACCCTATTGTAAGTATTTTAACCCCCGATCACTAATTCGTTACCCTACCCGATTGATTTAGGACCCACCAATCCATGTCGAGGCTCTGTCTGACTAAGTTCGTTGGGGTTCTGTCTCGTGTTGTATGGCTAATGTGATTTGGGTTATTTTACTAACACGCGTGCATTGTATGTTTTTAATAGAAACTCAAGAAAATAATCAGGAAATATCACCAAGAAGCCCGTAGAAAAACATAAGTTTGCAATGTGTGTCATTCTCTTTTTCTACCAAACTATGTTACAAAATCTCAAATGTTTTTAGTTATACTTACAATGACTAAGTCTTTGTATTCTACAATTACTACCGGTATGTGGGGTTTTGTATACACTACTAATCAAGCGTTACTATTGGACAAAGAGTTAGCCAATAGTAATATGACCACGGTCATTGTAACTACCAACGTGACAAATACTGAATGAGTAATTGGGTAGATATAAACATTGTAATCGCTCTTAATACTGTAAAGTTATAAAAGCTTATTTTTATAAACTGGAATGCACTCGCCAGTATTTCTTGCTGATAAAATATTTTTAAAACGCCTTTCAGGTAACTTGATGTGAAAGCTATTAGAAGCCAGCTATGGAGCACTGAAGGCTTAAAGAAAGTGGCTATAAAGTTACCTAAATAAAAGTTTATATTTTTAGCAATTAGGGTTTATCCCTATAAAGATATTATGAGTGAAATATAGGGTTTGTCCCATTTGTTTAATATAAAAGTTTGGTGTTTTGAAACTCTGAAATTCATTTCCTAACTATGATCCTGAAGTCTCATTTCTGCTGCCAAATTAATAAACACCGATACCACCGGCTCGTGTTCGGGGCTCCCGCTCCCGGGGTGGGGTCGGGGGTTGTGACATAGTAGTAGGCCCCTCTTGTGAAGGCGACGTTACCCTCAACCTAGTGGTCTGAGTCAGCAAGGATACAGTCCCACTAGGTCGGATTATTGAAAGATAAGTAAGTTATTAATGCGAAAAGTGGTGGGCCCCCTTCCAGGCAGTGATCACCCTCAACCCTATGGTCTAAGTTAGCAGGGATACAGTCCTCGCAGGGTTGGTTTAAAGTTTTAATAATAGTTTATAGATAAGGGATTCAAACGTTTGGCACTTCTCCCATGGTGGGTAATGCCCGCTCCGACTCGTGAAGTGTTACTAAGCTTGAACCAGGTTCTCGCAAGATCTATACACTGAACGGGACATAAAATTTACCCAACCACCCTTCTAACCCCCTTCCAGGCAATTAACGCGCTTTATATAGACCGTAAAGACACGAATATGTGAATCAACAACATATGAAGAATGATTAGATAAATTTGACTTCAATATAAAAAACTAGTTATTAAAGTCATTAATACATACCCGATTAAAAAGTTGTCAAAGATTGGAAATCATAAAAGAAATACATAAAAGAATTGTCTTCACCAAGTGATGTAAGAGTTTAGCCAAGCACGGCCTTTGTTTAACAAAGACTTTTACTATCGATCTTGGATCCCGAGACTACTACACACACTCTAAATGATGAAAAATGGATGATGGTGGTGGATGATGGTGTTGTAGTGGTGGTGGAGTGGTGGCAAGTGAGAGATAGGTGGTTTGCCAAGGGATGGTTTGAAATAGAACCAAGCACATCTATTTATAGCTGAAATCAGGGTTTCACCACGGCCTGTGCCCGCCTGGCACGACCCCGTGGTCATCTCTCTCTCTTTCTCATTAATTGTTGTGTCAGGTCTTGTACTAACACGGCCCTGTGTGTCAACGGCACGACCCTGGCCAAAGTACTTGTTGTACTATCGCAGATTCTGAAAATCTTTGAGTTGACCACGCCCCGTGTTGGCTTAGCATGGCCGCGTATTGGCTGTCAGTTTTGTCCTTTGCTGTTGTCTTTTCTTCTGCAAGCATCCAGTCTCGGACACGGCCCGTGTCTGGTGGACACGGCCCCGTGTCATGTCTTTGATCTTGCTATTCTTGGGGTTTGGATGTGAATTGGGGCTTGGCAAGTTGCGTCAATTCCTCCTTCTTTCTATTTATGTTGGTTTTTGCTGTTATTTTACTCTTTCTAAAATCCCAATTTGTATGTTAAAACCATTAACTTTTGATTTAGTTTAGGCCCTATTAAACAATTAAGTTCGTATTTTAATTAAACTCATTTACCTAATTAAGCCCATTTTCCCACTATTATTTTAAATAACACTTCTAAACCCAATTAAATAAAAGTTGCAAGTGGCAAGTAACGGCAATACAAAAAAAGGCTAACTGATAGTTAAAGGTTTAAAGCAAGACGAAGGATTAGGGCTAATGTGACACTTGTGTCACTTCAACCATCAAACAAATACCAAACCAATGAAATATTGTAATTTCATACTTGGGATTTGTATAAATATGTGTATCATTTGCACATATCAATTCTTGATCGATTTCGAGCTCTAAATCTCTTTCTGGAAGGTTATACGTGAACTGATGCGTAAATATAACCAGTTTAATGCAACAAACACTCCGGAATAGTGGCATAGGCTTAACATACCTTAAATAACCTTTACATAACTTAGAAATAAGTTTTGGATGGTATGGTGTGTCGAAATCAAGTTTATTCGCTTATAGGGACTAATTTTGACAAACTGTGAAAGTATGCCGATTCGTACTGTAACGAACATTCCGGAACTTGATCATAAGTTAAACATACCCTAAATATCCTTTACATAGCTTAGAAATAGGCTTTGAGGGGTTCGGTATGCTAAAATAAACTTATTTGATCAATAGAGACTAAAAGCGTCAAAAGTATGGCGATTTCCCTTCTACATGCAGCCTTCGATTTTTCTTCTTAATCTTTGTATAACAGTCTGATCATTGGATTATTGTTTATCAATACATCTAATTCGAACTTGTTAGCAAAGGGATAGAGTTAATTTTAGGGTTCTGCTTTTGTTTTTGTTTCCAATCGCCGCCCTAGTTCTTGTATTGATCTGATTGTATAGAGGTGTGGGTTTGTCATATCTCGACTTACTAATTCCTCTATCTGATTTCGAAATATACATGTGTTAGGGTTAGCTAGTTTAGGGTTTTTTGTTTCGTTATCTGTCGTTTTGATTCTGGTCTCGCTGGTTTTGTTCGTGCATGGTTGTCTGATTTTTTGTGATTATAGAGAGTCGATTTTCTTAGCATGGATGGTCATTATAAACCTGGGAATTTTCAACATGATTGCCGTCAAAACCCTACTCTATCTTTCAAGAGTCTTGCGGATAGGGTTTTGGATATTGATGGTAAAACTTTTATTCCACGTAGAGGTACGGTCGTAAATGAGAAGGCGGAGGGAACAAGCATTAATGTGATCGATGAGTTGCTGAAAGTTACGGTTCCAGTTAATTCAGATGGTGTGCAACCGGTAACTACGACAGTGGAGAATGTGAATGCAGGAGGTGGTGTGATGAACGGTAATCAGGATGATGGGGGAATTTCCAAACCGTTGTCCTATGCTGAGTCAGTTCTGAATAATAACTCTAAAAAGGTAAACTTTCGGACTCTTGCTAGTGTTGAGAAACAAGATGGATGTGATGTGGTTCTTTCCCGGGATTCGGTTAGGGCTGTTCAGGACAAGCTTGCTAATACTTTATATGGATACTTTTTGGGTGATCGAGTAGCCTACCCGGTTGTAGAGTACTTTGTTCGTAATAATTGGAAGAAATTTGGATTGCAGAAATCAATGATGAATGCGAATGGTTTTTTTCTTTTTCAAGTTTGCGGATCAATCAGGCATGATGAGTGCTTTAAAAGCTGGCCCGTGGATTATTCGGTCACAACCCTTATTTTTAAATGTCTAGTCAGCCTCTACAAAGCTCGAGAAGACGGAAGTGAAACAGTTACAACTATGGGTTAAGATCCATGATGTTCCCATTGCTGCTTACACGGAAGATGGTTTAAGTCTTATAGCAACGGCGATAGGTGAACCGAAAATGTTAGATTCGTATACTACGAATATGTGTATGGATGCTTGGGGGAGGAGTAGCTATGCTCGTGCTCTTATTGAGATTTCCGCTGAAAATGATTTTAAAGAGGAGTTAGTTATTGTTGTTCCAGATCTGGATGGGGATGGGTTCGTTAAACAAAAGTTGTATGTTGAATATGAGTGGAGTCCATATCGATGTAGTCACTGTTGTATTTTTGGTCATTCTGATGAAGGATGTCCGAAACAAGTCAGGACTAATTTGAAGCATGGAAACATGGGAAATACCGGAAAGAAACACAAGGAGGTAGCTAAAAATCGTGGTCAGGGAAAGAACATGGTTGATGATGATGGTTTTACAACAGTGGAGGATAAAAAGGCAGCAAAGAGATCGGGTTTTCCAGCTAATAAACAGAAACCAAAGTTTGAATACATACCTATTGGAAATAAATCGGATGGAGGTACCAAGAAGGTTGATAAACCGCCTACTTTTGTGTCTAGCAATCCTTTTGATGCTTTAAGGGATGATGTTGGGGAGTCGAGTAAATCTGGTCGGGACATGGGGGATGGGTTCGAGAACTCTGATGATGAGGAGGTGAGGGAAGTATACAATGAAACTAATGAATTTCTTAAGGAAGAATCAGCTCATGATGTCAATAAAAAAGGGGCAAGCACTCCTTCTCCCAAGGTGATTAAATGATTAGTTTCGCTGTTTGGAATGTTAGGGGTTTGAACCGGCCGCTAAAACAAAATGAGGTTCGTCAGGTGGTTAAAAATAATAAGCTAAGTTTATGTGCAATCTTAGAGTCTCATGTGGATATGGACAATCTTCGTAAAGTTTGTAACGTGGTGTTTAGGAGATGGGATTGGACATCAAATGGGTGTTGTTGCAATAAAGGTGCTCGTATAATTTTAGGGTGGGATCCTAGGGAGGTGGATGTTATGGTTATTGCTCAGACGGATCAAGTTTTACATGCCTAGGTTTTGTGTAAAACTAATAAGAGAATGGTTTTTTGTTCTTTCGTCTATGCTGCAAATTATTATGTTGATCGTAGGGTTCTTTGGCATAATCTTCGTGCGCATAAGGGCCTAGTTCATGACAAGCCTTGGGTTATTTTGGGAGATTTCAACTCTGCTCTTAATCTTGAGGATAGATCTTTTGGTTGTTCCTCTATTTCCTCAGGTATGCATGAATTTAAAGAATGTGTTGAGGATATTGATGTGTTTGATATCAAACGAACAGGTTTTCACTACACTTGGACCCAAAAACCTAAGAGGGGTGTCGGTTTACTGAAAAAGATTGATAGAATTTTGGGTAATGCCTCTTTTGTTAGTTCGTTTCCTCAGTCAGTTGCTATGTTTTGTCCTTATGGTATTTCGGATCATTGTTTGTGTGTGTTGAAGATGTTATCGGCTGAAAAGACTAAACCGAAACCATTTAAGTTTGCTAATTTCTTAGTGCATAAGCCTGGTTTTCTGGATCTTGTAAGCTCTAAGTGGAATGTTAATGTTGATGGGGTTCACCAGTTTCGCCTTGTTAAAAAACTTTCTCTAATGAAATCCCCTCTTCGAGCTCTCTTATTTCAACAGGGGAATCTTCATGATAAGGTTGTGAATTTAAGAGGAAATTTGGAGGCTGTCCAGCGTGACATTGATAGGGATCCGATGAATGAATCTTTGCGTACCAAAGAAGCAGTTATTCTTCGTGATTTTCAGGAGGCGTCGCTTGATGAGGAAAGATTTCTTAAGCAGAAGTCCAAAGTTGAATGGCTTCGTGCTGGTGATGCTAATACAGCTTATTTTCATACATCGCTGAAGTGTAGAAATCACATTAATCGGATTGAGGCTATTTCTGATTCTAGTGGAAACTTGTTTGAGGGTAATAAGGTGGCGGAAGCTTTTGTTAATCATTATGAGCACTTTCTAGGATGTGAAGGTCAAATTAATTTGGTTCCTTCTCCTGATCTTTTTTGTAATAAATTGAATCCGGATAGTGCTAACCATATGGTTCGGCCGGTTACTTTGGAGGAAATTAAGTCTGCTATGTTTTCGATTGGGAATGATAAAGCTCCGGGGCCGGATGGTTATACATCTGCTTTTTTCAGGAGTACTTGGCAAATAGTGGGGAGTGATGTTTCGAAAGCTATTATGGATTTCTTTAACACGGGGAATCTACTTCAGCAACTTAATCACACGTTAGTCGCTTTGGTTCCCAAGGTGTCATCTCCTACCTACATTACTGATTATCGTCCTATTTCGTGCTGTAATGTTATATTTAAATGTATTAGTAAGGTGTTGGCGGATCGGTTGAAGGGTTATTTGAATGAGATTGTCAGCATTAATCAATCAGCTTTTGTTCCGGGTCGGAAAATCTCCTATAATATTCTTCTTACACAGGAATTAATGCATAATTACCATCGTGATTTTGGGCCTCCAAGATGTGCCTTTAAAGTTGATATCCAAAAGGCTTATGATACGGTGGAGTGGAGTTTTCTTAAAACTGTTTTACTTGGGTTTGGGTTTAATAGCATTATGGTTCACTGGATAATGTTATGTGTGTCTACAGCTTCTTATTCGGTTTGTGTTAATGGGAATGTTCATGGTTACTTCAAAGGTAAAAGGGGTCTAAGGCAGGGTGACCCACTGTCCCCTTATCTTTTTACCCTAGTGATGGAAGTCTTGACTTGCATTCTGAATCAAGTGACAAGAATTGATACTTCTTTTCGGTTCCATAATAAATGTGAGAAGCAGAAAATTGTTAACCTGTGTTTCGCGGACGATTTATTCCTTTTCGCTAGGGGGGGGATGTGGCTTCGGCTAAGTGTGTTATGCTTTCCCTCACAAACTTCACTCAAATGTCGGGATTAGTCCCTAGTATTCAGAAGAGTACAGGATTTTTCTGTAATATCCCAAATCATGTCAAAAGAGAGATTTTGAATTTTTTGCCGTTTGTCGAGGGTACGTTGCCAGTCAGATACTTGGGCGTCCCACTTATTTCTTCTAGGCTTTTTTACAAAGATTGTAGCATTCTTGTGGAACGGCTTGAATGTCGGATTGATAATTGGAAGAATAAAATGTTGTCTTTCGCAGGTAGACTTCAACTTATTTTATCGGTTCTTTCAGCGCTTCATGTCTACTGGTCTTCGGTTTTTATATTACCAGCTAGGGTGGTTAAGGAGTTGGAAACTAAAATGCGGAATTTTCTTTGGGCTCAATCTTCTTCTAAGCGTGGTAGGGCGAAAGTTTCATGGAGCTCTGTGTGTGTGCCGAAAACTGAAGGGGGTTTGGGGATTCGACGGATAGCTGATTTTAATAAAGCTCTTATGGTTTCGCATATTTGGAGTATTCTAAGTAATCGTCATTCGTTATGGGTTGCCTGGATCCACTCTTATCGTTTAAAAGGTCGGAGTTTTTGGGACCATAAGATTCCGGCTACTTGTTGCTGGAGCTGGAAAAAGATGGCCCAACTTCGGCCTTTGATTCGCCAACATGTTTGGTCTATGATTGGAGATGGCAGAAGCACTTCAGCTTGGTTTGACACATGGAGTAGTATTGGTCCGTTATGCAATTTTTTTTCACCAAGAGTTATTACCCGAGAAGGATTTTCTCTAAGTGCTACAGTTGCGGATTTATCTCCTAATGGTTCTTGGCTTTAGCCGCTTGCTTGGAGGGATTTGTTCCCAGTTCTTATTCAGCTTGATAACATGCAATGGAATTTAAATGCTCGAGATCGTCTCCTTTGGAAAGATGGGGATAGTGTGGCCGATTACTCTTCTACTGGAGTTTGGAATTCTGTTCGAGCAAGGGAGCCGGAGGTGGATTGGGCTGCTTTCATTTGGTTTTCTCATTGCATCCCTCGTCATGCTTTTCTGATGTGGCTTATTGTGCGTCGTAAGTTACTTACTCAAGACAAAATCTTGCTTTGGAATCATACACGATGTAACAACATGAACATGATGTGTTGCCTGCTGTGTTATGAGAATATTGACTCGCATGCCCATTTATTCTTTGAGTGCAAACTATCCACGCAAGTTTGGGATATGGTTCGTGCTAAAGCTGGTATGGAGAGTGTGGATTCAAAGTGGAGTGATGTGTTCGAATGGCTAGCTATTTGTTCTCGGTCAAAATCAGCATCAAATATGGTTGCTAGGTTGTTGATTGCAGCGCTGGCATATACTATATGGCAGGAGAGAAATAACCGATTATTCAGGAACCATACAAGGCCTCCGGATGTTTTAAGTCAGCTTGTTATAGAAAGTGTCAGATATAAGTTGATGGG
Source organism: Helianthus tuberosus (assembly GCA_030545235.1). Lineage (NCBI taxonomy): Eukaryota > Viridiplantae > Streptophyta > Magnoliopsida > Asterales > Asteraceae > Helianthus > Helianthus tuberosus. The sequence continues at coordinate 52,825,080 of CM060403.1, read as the reverse complement.
GCTCAGGTTCAAGAACACTGCTAGAGTTCGGGGTTTAATGGAGAAGTGGGATATTCATGGAGCTGATTTACTCATGGATAATGGTTGAGTTCGGATAGTTAAGGAGTCTTTTTGTTCTAGAAAGTGTGTCTAGTGGTCGTTTTTCTTGGGTTTTACAGTTTTGTTGTTTAGTTTGGTTTTACTTTCATGGGGGTATGTCCCATGTCTGAACTAGTAAGGATGTTACCTTACTACTTGTTTTTATTTTTGTGAATATATAGAATCACCGGGGTAACCCTTTACCCAAAAAAAAAGCGTCAAAAGTGCATAAGTTTGCATTTTCACGCATATCTTACGTTCTGAATATATCCGGACATCTAAAAATTTATGTAATCATTAAAATATTTTATTTAGTGATTGGCATGATAAAATTCCATTCGTCGCGTAATTTGGATCGTTTTTGCGTTCATTACGATTTTCGTCGTAATTAACCGAACAACGCAACCGTACGACCAAACGAACCGACATCCGAGATGTTTTTGAGCATATTTTAACTTCCCTATACCTTAAATTTATTTTAGAGCCTTGAAATGTGGTTAACGGGGCTTAAAAGTGCAAAAAATCAAGTTTTACAAGTGCAGGGACCATTTTTGAAATTTCTGGCAAATACATTGAACTTGGTCCATTTTTGAGATTTTGATGGTTTTAACCCATGGTTTTGCACCCTATGGGCTGGTATTTGATGGTTTTACATGTTCCCATGGTATTCTAAAACCTTGGGCCCAAGTGTAAGGCCATGATTAAAGCACGGTTCTCGATAAACGATCTTAACGGTGGACCGAATCCTATATATACCCACCTCATTTTCATTCTTTCCTCACACATGATCTAATTTTCTCTAAGTTGAAGCTCAAATGCTTCATACCTGAAAATTTTTAGATCATATCTTCCTAGCTTGGACCCTTTGTAAGCTTCTTTCGTTCTTTTATGCGTTTTTAAGCGTAAAAGTCAAACAGTGTTTGACTTTCTGCATTGACCAGTTTATGGTCAACACGAAGTTCGTTTGAACTTCGCAATGTGAGCGTAATCATGATGGTTATAGTCCCGTGTGACTATACCTACTGATTACCACGTTGACTAGGCGTAGTGACGAGTCGTAGTTTCGGCCAAAATGCGTATTCATGCGTATTTTGTAACCAAACTACTCTTGGGTATCAAAACCGTTTTTTTTTTATATCAAAACCTGTTTTCTAACTTAACTAAACATGTTCTAACATGTTTAGCTCGTCACTTTTAGTTTAGTGCTTGTATAGAGTCGTAAGTCAAGCGGTCTAAACAACCGCTTAGACTTTCGAACTAGACCCGTTTGGTCGATCATTAGGATCCGACCAAACATGTTTAGTGACCATAGTTGTATAGGGAATAACCTTCCGAGGTTATACCTTATGGTCACTTCGTTTAAGTAGTTGTATGATAGGTAGTTTATATGCCTTAGGAAAATGACCAAAATGCCCTTTTTATGCATAATTGATATTTAAGCATATGTAACCCAAACTTTTGACACTTAACTGATTATACAACATAATTAAACATCTTTAGGCATATAATACTTGTCATAGGACTAGTTAGGCGTTCCGAACGCGTTTTACACGAACGACGCGTTAAAGTAGCGTAAGCTACCTAAACGGGTCGTAATGGGTCGTAAGCACTTAGGTTAGGTTTCATTTTAGTATGTAGGCTTTGTTAAACCATGTCATATGAGATCCAATAATCATTTGGTTTACGAAACCTCATCCTATCCGATCTTCTGATTTAGGTCCGGTTTATTTACTTAGTTACCTATATTAGGTGCCGTTTGATTCCGTGATCCCTCTAGCTTGCTTGGTAGTTGTTCAAGACTTCTAAGCACTCTCAAGTGAGTACATAGTCCCCTCTTTTACTAATTTCAAATGTTTTGGGGTGAAATATGTGTACCTATTTGTTATGTTCATGATTTCAAAGTATAATTTATTATACGTATTAGTACTTATCTTTTAACAAACTGAATGACTATTTATGGTTTAAACTCTAATTTTTTTAAAGATTATAAAATTAAATTGTTGGATAGTACTTATTTTATGTTCACCAGACCGGTTGGTAGTATGATATAGCGCTATAGGATTTGACACCCCATTCCTGTTGTCATGGAATGTCAGAAATCGATATTTTATCCAAATAGGGATTGCCTTTGTGGTATTTCTATAGTCTCAAAGGTGTATTTTGATGCACTCAGGTCTGAATGAATTCTTAAATCACATTTTTATTGTATATTTAGTTATAATCCCAAAAGTATAGTTTGATATGCTCTCATGTGTGATATTGTACAAAACCAACATATATTTTGTAAATTATTAAAACATAGTTTGATATGTTATTTATAAAACCAAAACATAGTTTAATATGTTATTTATAAAACCAAAACATAGTTTAATATGTTATTTATAAAACCAAAACATAGTTTAATATGTTATTTATAAAACCAAAACATAGTTAATATGTTATTTATAAGACCAAAGCATAGTTTAATATGTTATTTATAAAACCAAAGTGTACTTTTGATATACTACTGAAAATTTATTATTTTGACGACTGAAGTATATTTAATATACTATTTGTTTAACGATTTTGGAACTGAAATATATTTTAATATATTACTTATTCGACTTTCTTAAAACCAAAGTATATTTTTATATATATATATATATATTACAAACCTTTTTATCAAAATGTTGTTTTACAAACAACATATTTTATATAAACTCATTTTACTTAATTATTTATTTACCTAAGTATTATTATGTTATATCATCTGATTTCTTATAAATTTTAGTATGATTTATAAAAGAAAATATTTTTTAGGTTCATGACTATTTTTGATTAAATATTTTTTTTAAAAACTTATAAGTCATGAATCCTATTATAATAAAACCTATGTATCTCACAGACATTTTTATGCTGACGTACCTATTTTTACACATGTTTCAGGTGCTGTTATGTGATGATTGTTGATGCATGCTATACATAGGATGGACTCGTGCCTTAGCGACTTTAAAACTAGAAAGATAATATTTGTATTTATCTGATTTGTAATAAAACAACGAGTTCAATAATTCAATAAAATGAAATTATTTAATCCATGGTTGTGAAACAATGAGTCTGTTACGACACTCCCCGATGTTTCCGCCACGATTTGTTGTTTTACGTGGTCGGGGTGTGACAGAAATGTTTGTATCAGAGCCAATGGTTATAGGTAGGGGTGTAAACGAGCCGAGCCGAACCCGAGCTCGACCAGGCTCGAGCTCGGCTCGTTAGGTTTTTATGAAGCTCGAGCTCGAGCTCGGCTCGGTTCGAGCCTACTTCTTTGAGCTTGAGCTCGGCTCGCGAGTAAAACCCAAAGCTCGAGCTCGGCTCGAACTATTTTGAGAACAACCTTAAACGAGCTAAAAGCTCGGCTCGAGCTTACTTCAACATCGCTTAAACGAGCCAAAGCTCGGCTCTAGCTCGGCTCATCAATGTTATCATCATTATTAATATATTATATATATAAAAATTAAAATTTTGTATGGGCTCGTTTAGGCTCGCGAGCCTAAACAAGCTTTGTATTTCAGGCTCGAGCTCGGGCTCGATAACAAAACGAGCTCTATTTCAGGCTCGAGCACGGGCTCGGGCTCGTTAAGGCTCGGCTAGTTCGAGCTTTTAACTGAGCCGATCACGAGTAGCTCTCGAGCCTCTAGGCTTGTTTACACCCCTAGTTATAGGGTATTAGGTTATTAGTAATGCTTTGACCTAGACTATAACCTTCCTAGGACCCTAACACAAGTTATCTTGTGTTTAGTTTTAAAACAATATCGTCGCCTATCCTTAGGTGACAACCACAATAAGAACACAAATTTCGAATCCGCTTTGAAAACCAATCATCTGTTTTAGGATGATTTATTATAAGGTTTTGAACCCTCTAAGTTTTCAAATCTCGTCAAAGTTTGGTCTAAATAATGTGAACACGTGCAAACTGTAAGGGTGGGTGCCTGTACCCTGAGTCTTCTGTCTAAGGCTAGAGTGTTCATACAAATCCGCAGTATCGGACCAGTCACTCTTACCTGGGAACTCTTGAGGTGAGTGTCCACTTATAGGCGAGCATGTCTTCGCGATACATTATATTGACCCATTTACTTTGATTAATCACCATCTCATTTGTTTGCCTTAGGTAGCAAACAAATGATCGCAATTTTTATGCGTTGTCATTCTGTTTTCATTTCCCTTGTTTCCTCCCATGTCTTCCATTTTCTTCATGATGCCTCTTCATCGCAACAACACTCAAGTATCCGAACCAGGTGCACCAATTGCGCAACAAATAGGCGTCGTACTTCAGAGGACCGTTGATTTAGCTATCACCATGACTCGCCTCAGGGATGAAGCCGTACAAGGGAACTGCTTCTTGGTGCAATCAATGTAACCGTCATCATCCGAATCAAATACCCTGTTTCAAATGTACCCACGGTGGACGATGGAGACATTTGGTTAACATGTGTCGCTTTGCTATCCAAAACAAAGCTGTTGCAAATCCTGCCGCTGCTCAAACTCCAAATTTTGCTTCATATGTCGCCTTGGCATATCTAGTACCTCAACCTCATAAATTTTCTACCTTGTGTATCGACTTAAGCACGTCTAGTGCAGAGTGTCGAAACACCTCTCGTTACACAATTCCAAAATCCAAAATAGGATCTTTTTATCTTCACAATTAGATCTTTGTGGATGATTATCGCTCAAATCGGAGCCCTTAATTGTGACAACCCGCACTAAACCAGGTATCCGTACGACTTAATTAATGATTAATTACTGCTTAATTACTGTGCTTGTTTGAACTAGCTGTTGAACTGCTACTTGATATCTAACACATGTACTTGCTTGCATCATACTTTACGTATCGTCACTACATTATTTACATACGGCACCTTAGTGACAACCATGATGCACAAAAGCACAGTAGCGCTATAAACGGATAACCTATTGAACATGCTGATAAAGCCAGCATCAGGCAGACACTGCCTCTAAGGCCTATAAGAGCCTGAGATATTTGGCTACACTAGTAGTGAGTGTAGGGATACAAGGGTTGTAGAACTGCGTCTCTAGGGATAAATCACAATGACTGGATGTGCCTAAAACGTACTTAAAGTACAAAATTCAGCACTTTACATAATAAATTCAGCTTCCAGCTAACTAATAAAGTGCCAAAACATGAGAAATATTCCTGACACTTTGGGGGAATAAGTTGTGTCACTAAAGATGTAATAACGACACTTTAAAGCTTTATTACGCGCTTTAACGGATTACTATCCAACCGAACAACCGGATCTTACCCGGAACATGAAAATATTATTATTTTCACTATTTACAATTTTCTGAGCCAGTTAGGGTCCCCGTATACCCTAACACCCGGGTTAATGCATAACACTCTAGTAACTAATATTAAAATCCTAATAACCTAACTAATACTTGGAGATTAGTTACAAACTAACCAAATAACCCCCCCCCCCCCTTACAAAATCGGTTCTCATGGGGGACACCCACTTAGTACTTGATCAATATTTTAATTCTTTTGCTAAATATCTAGCCTACATAATTTCCAATGGATAAAACACTTATGATTTACCTATAAAACCTAAGCTTAACACAAGATTACTTACACTTCACAACCCACCACATTTCACTCTCTCCTCTCCTCTCTTGGTTCACGGCCGAGACCCCCACCCTCCTTATCCATCATTTTCGATTTTTATCCTCAAGTTCCAAGATCATACAAGCTTTAAGGGTTGCGTATTAGGAGTCTTGGTGCACCCGGAGTTCAAAGGACCTCTTTCTTTGGCTTTTATCCACCCGTTTTTCGTCAAGAATCTTCCCTAGCCTCGAGCTAGAGGTATAACACTTAAAACTCATTTTTGAACTTATCTAAGGTGGTTAAAAGGATTTGTGTCGGTTAAATATCGTTAACATACAATTTGATGCTTAAAAGTATACTAAAAGCATGAATAATGGTGGTTAATAGCATTTATGTTGTGTAAAAGTTGTAGTATTTGAAATATATGGTTATTTAGACCCGATCTATGTTGTGGTAGCTCGGATCACCGTCTAACCCGGTTTGGTAAGATCGTTGATCTTAACATAAGCTTGTTTTGGATGATACAAGGGTTAAAAGGTGAAACTCTACCACACATGAAACATGAACTTGTGTAAAAATGTTTTATTTGTGTAAAAGTGTTTTAACTTGTACAATGGTGTTTAAAACAAGCGGATCTACGCATCCGCAAGTGGTATTTTCAAAGAACCACATATCAAAGAAGTCATGTATTTTAAAGGGTGGATCTTACACTAACAAACATGATTTTATAAACCACAAGTGTGTAAACACTTGTGAAATAAAAAGATCCGACAAAGAACTAGTTTTGTCAAATGTTACTAGAAGTTGTAAAGACGGATTTCTCTAAACACGAGGTTTTCACGAGATCAAAGTTACTTTATATAAAGATCTACAAAATATAATGGGATTTACACTATAGTTGCGGAAAAACTACAAGTTCATGCGATTATGCGATTTACATACTTGTCGACTAGTTTGATGTGTCGGAAATTGTTTGATTGAATAAAGAAGTTGTTGAATTGATTTTGTAAAAGAAAATGATACGCTTGAAAGCGTGGCCACCTCCAGTTACAGAGGAAACTCTGGCGAAATTTTTCTAAAAGCCTAACACTTAGAATTATTTACACCACAAGTGTTAGAATTATTTTTGACATAATTTCGAAATATAAATTTCGCCATGACTTTATTTACTAATATTCGGAGGTGGGATTTTCACAAAATTTAACGTGATAAATATATATTGTCACAACACTGTTTATGATTATTTTGTGAAAATACATAAATATTATTTTTAGGAGTAAAAATAATATTTACAAACATTAACGATTCCAAAATAATACGAACGCTTTCACCATGAATATATAAGTTACGCCGGTAATTATATTACCACTCGATTGTAAAACGTAACTTACGCACTTGTATTGTATCCCCCATCCTTGGGAAGGAGTTTAACTACCAAGTATATACGGAATGTAAACACGAAATAGTTGCCTAACTATTTCCCAAAGACTTAAACTATAAAGCTAAGGCACGGCCGTCCGTCTAATAGAATTAGCACCTGTAGGTCGTCGCACAGCTGCGTGAACAGGAGATACTTGGTAGAGACGCTTCACTGTGAGTTCATGTCCCCCTTTTCTCTAACTGTTTTCAGTTTTCTTAACTGCGGGGGTGAAATACATGTTACTTTGTTTACAAGTACTATTATACACGGTATGTTAACGTAAGGAGGTTTACTACTTAGATCATGTGAATGGGTAGGCAGGACACCGAGGGACTTAAGCGGTAGATCTATCTGGGTGTAGCGAGCCCAACTCTAGGCCCAACAGAACGGACCTCTGAGAGGACCAACAGAACGGACCTTGAGTGACTTGGTTGCCCGACGCATAAATCGGCTAGGGTTGAGTCTTCCTACTTGCATTTCACAACATGCTAATGGCCTTGCAAACCATTGGTGATCTCTTTTCCTTACACTGCTACATACCAGGGAACTTTTATACTTACAAGTGTTTTACTTACTCGCTTGCACATGAACTCGCTCAACATTATTGTTGATTTTTCAACTTACATGTATTTCAGGAAATTAACGAGATCTGGCACGGTATGGCATGTTTTCCCGCTGCACTAGTTTCCAAGGTCATCCGGGGTTTAGGGGATGTGTCTCTTTCCTGGACAAGACACAATCCTTAAACCATGTTTATATTATGTTTAAGCTTGTAATGTCTGTTGAACAAGGTTATGGTTGTTAGGGTATGTTCCCGTTAAAACAATGGTACTGTATTTGGTTTTCAAAACTTAATGGATGATCTTGCATGTTTTTAACTCATATAGCTTTGTTATGATTAAGCTATGGTATTAAGAAGTCACACCAAATTAACCACGCTTCCGCAAAGCCAGGGTGTGACAGCTTGGTATCAGAGCTCTGATCATAGCGAACTAGGATTCTTTCTCGAGTCTAGACTATGATCACTAGGGCTCTCACGAAAACATTTTACTGCATACCACTTAAGTCCAGATCCAAAACTTTTTACAAAAAAATGTTGAGCACATTTTATTTATAGGCTCAGCCTGGAAGGCTGAGGCTCGGTCTGGAGGATCGAGGCTCGGTCTAGGTGACCGAGGTAGTTGAGCACGTTGATTTATTATAGGCTCAGCCTGGAGGGCTGAGGCTCGGTCTGGAGGATCGAGGCTCGGTCTAGGTGACCGAGGTAGTTGGCTAGCAAGGCTAGGAAGAGTAGGCTCAGTCACGAAGACTGAGGCTCGGTGTTGGAGACCGAGGCTCGACCTAAGAAGTCGAGGTAGAGGAAAGAGCAGTCTAGGAAGACTGGGAGGCTAGTGAAACTAGGAGAATTATGTGATATCTTGCTTGGTGACTTATGTGATTATCTGATTGTATGACTGATTATTTGAGCATATTTGTGTTACAGACTCATGGATTCCGCCGGTACTGGCGATTCGGACACTACCGGACCCATACCTATCGTATCTGACGACCTCACATCCTCCGAGCATGAGGTGTACACATCTGACTATACCAGTACTGACGAGGACGATTTCCAGCCCTTCGCACTACCCGATGGTGCTGATGAGCCTGCAGATGACCCTCCCGCTGAGTACCTACCTCTAGTAGAGATTCCGGCCCCTATACCCTTAGCCGTTTATCCAGCATATGATTTTCTACTTGACGCCGAGGCTGATGGCGATATTGACCTGTTTGAGGATGAGATCCAGGGCGAGGCCCTTCTTCCTGCGGACGATCTTCTGATGATCGCTGACGTTCCCGCTGAGGATTCGCCAGCACATTCTCCTGTCCCGGACTCTTTCGAGTCTGTGGCATCCGCACCTTCTCACACATTGAGCGCACAGCACCTTGCGCACGATTCTGATCCTGACCAGGCATCCTCTGTTGCACCTATTCCCCACTTTAAGTTTGACCATGATGACATAGAGGATTCTGATCCTATCTTTCCCCCGGGATACGACCCAGATCGTGATATCGAGTTTATACCTATGGATCAGCCCATGGAGGATCCAGCTGACCCAGTAGACCCTATCGACCCAGGGTTTGACTTCGAGATGGCTTTTGATGATCCCGAGCCTGCCGTCGCCCCTGAGCAGGCAGCCGCTCTAGACCCCATGCTTGAGCATGACCTCGTACATGCTGGCATCCCTATTGAGCCTGTTATAGCAGACCCACTTGTTGATGATCTCCCCGTGGATTTTCCTTTGTTAGAGGGCGATCATGTTGCTGTTGATCCTGTTATTCCTCTACCTGTTGTTGATATACCTGTTGACCATCCTGTTGAGCACATTGCACCTGTTCATCCTTTTGTTGCACCTGATCCCATTCCACTAGAGCCCGAGCATGCACTGTTCGCGGCACGCATGGATCCACCAGATGAGCATGCACAGCACGGTTGGATACCTGCTGATGAGGATGTTCCACCTTTTCCCCCTCAGATCCCTGTTACGCGACATGTTGATTTTTCTTTTCAGGTTCCACAGTTTGTACCTCCAGCAAGGCCTGGAGAGGGTTCTTCAGCCCATCCTGTTGGGCATGTACCGATGCCTATCCCTTTCATGCCCCAGATGTCATCTGTTCCACCCGCTGTTGCTCCATTTCACGTGGCACCTTTTGACCCCACTAGTGAGCTGTTTCTTTGGGCACCAGACTCTGGTATGCCACCTACTGACCCCTACCATTCCTTCCACAGGGGGTATACTATCGAGGACGTTTTGATGTCTTTTGTAGCTCAGCACGAGTCACACACGCAGCGCATCCAGGAGCTTGAGAGAGCTCAGCTGCCACCGTGTCCGTGCCATGGTCAGGCACACTCTCCCCTGCAGCCATTTCGACCTTTACCTCCAGATTTTGCTGCCCGTCTCCTTACACTAGAGCAGCAGATTGCCTCTATCATTCGTACTCAGCGAGCCCAGGAGGAGGACTGGCTCCAGTTACGTCGTTTGTTTTACACCCACTTTCCCCCTCCTCCACCACCATCTGTATAGAGCTCATCGGTGCTGTTTGGGTAGACGAGGATGAGAAGACGGCGATTGTTGAATTGCACAACATTTTTGGAGACTACTTTATGATCCTGACTTTTGTTGACATGTATTTGACACTGATTTGTTATGGTTTTTGTACAGGGGTGATGTAGCCCCTAGTTGATTGATGATTGTATGACACTATGATGTACTGATACACTTACTATGTAGTCTCGATATATGGCAATCGCAGTATTCTCATCATATCTGATTCGCTTGATTGCTTATTTGTATTATTGTGACATGGGATGATGTGTGTTTGGTATTTGTGATGTATTGATAACATGAGATGTGATGTGCTATTACTATTACTATATACGTACGTTTTACTATGGCCTGACCAACGTAAACCATCTTTTAGAAGATGCCGCTGAGACGTGAGACACACATGCCTACCAATGAGGCAGAATTCAGCAGATTATTGCTGCTGCCATAGCACAGTATGCAGCATCTCAGCCCGGGACGAGCGGAAGTATTAACCAAGGCAATAACAATCCACCTCACGGTAATACTAAGCCATTAAGACATACCGTGACCTAATTGGATATCTCTGGCAAGGATGCTAATGCCATTTATATGTTAACATACGTGCAGGATGCACCTTCAAGCAGTTTCTAGACTGCAAACCGGTCAACTTTGATGGCACTGGAGGTGCTGTCGCCTTTGTTCGCTGGGCTGAGAAAACCGAATCTGTACTTCGCATGAGCAAGTGTGCGCTGGATCAGAAGTCACCTATATCTCAGGGCTGTTTCTAGATGGAGCCCTATCCTGGTGGAATCTACAAGTACAAACACTAGGCGAAGCTGCTGCCTACGCGCTGACCTGGACCGAACTAAAAGAACTTATGCGCAAAAAGTACTGTTCCCGCGCAGAAATCCAGAGATTGGAGACCGAATTCTGGCACTTAAAGATGGACGGTCCAAAGGTCGCAGAATACGTTCAAAGGTTCCATGACTTATCTCAAGTGGTCCCTTACATGGTTAATTGGATTATGTTATGTGTTGCTACTCCTTCTTACTCGATTTGTGTGAATGGTAGTGTCAACGGATATTTTAAAGGAAAGCGTGGCCTTCGGCAAGGAGATCCCATTTCTCCTTATCTTTTTACGTTGGTTATGGAAGTATTGACGTGCATTTTGCAAAAGGCTTCTTCTATTGATTCATCCTTCAGGTTTCATAACAAGTGTGAGCGCCAACGTATTATTAATCTTTGTTTCGCGGATGACTTGTTTCTTTTTGCTAGAGGTGATATCGGTTCAGCCAAGTGTATTATGAATGCTCTATCTCAGTTCACTGGTATGTCTGGTTTATTTCCAAGTGCTCAAAAGAGTTCTAGCTTCTTTTGTAATGTTTCTCAGCATGTTAAATCTGCTATTCTTGGAGTTATTCCTTTTAGTGAAGGTGAATTACCTGTTCGTTATTTGGGAGTGCCCTTAATTTCGTCTAGACTGCTCTACAAAGATTGTAGTATTCTTGTTGAAAAATTGGAGAATCGCATTATGAATTGGAAAAATAGACTTCTTTCTTATGCAGGCAGATTACAACTTATCTTATCGGTGTTGTCTTCTATGCACGTTTTTTGGGCTTCAGTTTTAATTCTTCCTAATCGAGTGATCAAGGAGCTGGAAAGTAGAATGAGGAATTTTCTGTGGTCTCAAGATATCTCTTTTCAAAGAGGTAAAACAAAGGCCTCATGGAATTCTTTATGTCATCCGAAATATGAAGGTGGTCTTGGGTTGCGTCGGATTCAGGAGGTTAATAAAGCTCTTATGGTCTCTCATGTTTGGAGCATTATTACCAGGCGTCAGTCTCTCTGGGTTCAATGGATCTATTCGGACAGATTAAGGAATTCTAATTTTTGGGAATGTAGAATTCCTTCTTCGTGTTGCTGGAGCTGGAGGAAAATTCTTCAGTTAAGGCCGTTAATCAGACAATTTATTTGGTCAAAAATTGGAGATGGTAAGATGACTTCAGCTTGGTTCGATCGTTGGTGTGAATGTGGGCCGCTAGCGAACTTTATAACTCCAAGGGTTATTTCTTCTGCTGGTTTTGGATTGCATGCGTCGGTCCATGATATTTCGCTTAATGGTGCTTGGATTTGGCCAACGGCTTGGCGTGATCTCTATCCGGTGCTTATTGAGGTTGATAATATGCAGTTAAATACGAATACGAGGGACAGATTTTTATGGAAAGATGGTAACAATTTGTATGAGTATTCTACTGCTACTGTTTGGCATTCGATCAGGTCTAGGAACACGGAAGTGGACTGGGCTAAAGTGGTGTGGTTTTCGCAATGTATTCCTCGTCATGCATTTCTTATGTGGCTTATAGCGCGTCGGAAGCTTTTGACTCAGGACAAGATTTTACAATGGGATATGTCTAGAAGAAAGAACATGAATATGATGTGCTGTCTTCTTTGTTATGCTAATGTAGATTCTCATGATCACCTGTTTTTCGAATGTAAGTTCTCATCTCATGTATGGTGTTCGATCAGGGATAAGGTGAACATGGAAAGGGTTGAACCAAAGTGGATCGAAATCATGGATTGGCTTCAAGATAGGAGTACGTCTAAATCAGCATTGAATTATTGTAGACGTCTTATAGTGGCTGCGGCTGCCTATTTTGTTTGGCAAGAGAGAAATGATAGATTGTTTAGAAATCAAACAAGACCCCCGGATGCAATTGTTGATACGATTCTTCAGACAATTCGATACAAGCTTATGGGAGTGAAGTTTAAGAACACGGAGAGAGTCAGACGTTTTCTAGAAGTGTGGGATATTCATGGAGACGCTATGCTGGATGATGGAGGCTAATAGCTATTGGAGAAGTATTAGGTTCTAAATTATAGTCTAGTTGGTTTGTTTGTTTTTTCTGGTTTTTGTTTGTTTTGCTTCGGCTTGTTTACTAGCATGGGGTATGTCCCATGTTAGAACTAGTATGGGTTTTCCATACTACTTGTTCTTTTGGTTTGTGAATATATAGAATCACCGGGGTAACCCTTTACCCAAAAAAAAAAAATACATGGTTACACCAGAATACAAGCGAATCGAGCGCTTCATTTGGGGTTTGGCTCCCCAAATCATAAGCATGGTAACCTCATCCAAGCCTGCAACCATTACTGAGGCGATTGATTTGAGCGTGGCTCTCACAGAAGAGGCCATCCGCCTGAACAAGTTTGATGAGATCAAGACGAAGAAGGCAGAGACTCACGTCGAGTCATCAGGAGGTAACAAACGGAAGTTCTCAAACTTCAAGCAGGGCGCTAGTGTAGTGGTTAAGAAAGGAGGATCAGACACGCCAGCTCAGGTTGCAGCTGGTAGAGGAGAGAAAGGAAGAGGATACATGGGCACCCAGCCCAAATGCAATACCTGCCAATGCCACCATTCTGGTCAATGTGGGCTAAAAGTATGCGAAGTATGTGGGAAACGTGGTCACTTGAAGGACACTTGTTGGGCCCCTGCCGGTCGGGGAGGCCAGGGAGGATATGGAAACAGAAACAATAATCGTGGTGGTATTGGGGATCGCCCACAAGGAAACTATGGAGGAAACGGGAATCGAGGCAACTTGGCAAATCAGGCTGGCAATGCAAACCAAAACAACAACCCAGCCAGGAATGGAGGTGGAAACGGGCAAAGACTTGGATGCTATAACTGCGGTGATATCGGGCATTTCAAGAAAAACTGCCCAGAGTTAAACCAAGCCCGTGGAAGAGTGTTTCAAATCGGAGCAAGGGAAGCGCGCCAGTACCCCAATGTTGTTACTGGTACGTTCCCTGTCAATCAACGCTATGCATCCGTTTTGTTTGATACCGGTGCCGATTATAGCTTCGTATCGTTAGAGTTTAAGAATATGCTTGGCCTAGCTGCTAATAAGTTAGATATTCCCTACTCGATCGAATTAGCTAATGGAAAGTTAGTTGAAGCCAATGAAGTTATCAGAGGTTGTGTGATTGAATTAGGAGAACGTGAGTTTACTTTGGATCTACTACCAGTCCAGTTGGGAAGCTTCGACGTGGTAGTAGGAATGGATTGGTTATCAGGCAACAAGGCTGAGATAGTATGTCACGAGAAAGTTGTTCGTATCCCAACCGAAGATGGCGAAACAATTGTGGTTCACGGAGAGAAGCGTGACACGCCGCTAAGATTTATCAGCTGCCTGAAAGCGCGAAAGTGTTTACAGAAGGGATGTGTTGCCTTCCTGGCACACATTGTGGATAAGAAGGCTGCTGAGCCAAGAATCGAAGACATCCCTGTCGTAAGGGAGTATCCAGAAGTTTTCCCAGAGGACTTACCTGGACTGCCACCTCAGAGGCAAGTAGAGTTTCACATCGACTTAGTTCCAGGCGCCGCGCCTGTGGCTAAGGCACCATATAGACTTGCTCCGTCTGAGATGCAGGAACTGTCGACACAACTTCAAGAGTTGTTAGACAAGGGTTTTATCCGACCAAGCTTCTCGCCTTGGGGAGCTCCGGTCCTGTTTGTCAAAAAGAAAGACGGTAGTTTCCGCATGTGTATTGACTACAGAGAATTGAACAAGCTGACGATCAAGAATAGGTATCCTCTGCCAAGAATCGACGATCTGTTTGACCAACTGCAAGGCTCAAGCTTTTACTCTAAGATCGATCTTCGATCTGGATACCACCAGTTGAGGATTCAAGAAGAAAGTATCCCAAAGACAGCCTTCAGAACTCGTTATGGGCACTACGAGTTCCTCGTTATGCCATTCGGTTTGACAAACGCACCTGCAGTCTTTATGGACTTGATGAATAGAGTTTGCAAGCCGTACCTGGACAAGTTCGTGATTGTGTTTATCGACGACATCTTGATTTATTCAAGAACAAAGGCTGAGCACGAACAGCATCTTAGAGCCATTCTAGAGCTGCTGAAGAAGGAACAGCTGTATGCCAAATTCTCTAAGTGCGAATTTTGGCTACGTGAAGTGCAATTCCTTGGGCACGTGGTAAATGGAGACGGAATCCACGTGGATCCAACCAAGATCGAGGCGATCAAGGATTGGGAAACGCCAAAGACGCCAACCGAGATTCGACAATTCTTGGGTTTGGCTGGCTATTATCGAAGATTCATTGAGAACTTTTCAAAGATCGCTCAACCATTGACGCTCCTCACCCAGAAAGATAAGACGTTTGATTGGGGAATCAAACAGGAAGAAGCATTCCAGATACTGAAGGATAAGCTCTGCAATGCGCCAATCTTAGCACTACCGGAAGGTACTGACGATTTTGTGGTATACTGCGACGCATCGCGCCAAGGATTGGGTTGCGTTTTGATGCAACGCCAAAAGGTTATTGCTTACGCATCGCGTCAACTGAAAGTGCACGAAAAGAACTATACCACACACGATTTAGAGCTCGGCGCAGTGGTTTTTGCTTTAAAGATCTGGAGACACTACCTTTATGGTACGAAGTGTACAATCTTTACAGATCACAAGAGCCTACAGCATATATTCAACCAGAAGGAGTTGAATATGAGGCAAAGACGATGGGTTGAGTTGCTGAACGATTACGACTGCGAGATAAAGTATCATCCAGGGAAGGCGAACGTGGTCGCCGATGCCCTAAGTCGTAAAGAGAGAATCAAGCCCATAAGGGTTAGAGCTTTGGAAATGATTATACGAACCGACCTTTCCTTGCGCATTCGTACTACACAGAAAGAAGCCCTTAAGGAAGGAAACAGGGAAGAAGAATATCTCCGCGGGATGGAGAAGCTTTTGGTACCAAACGAGGAAGGAACGTTATGTTTTGAGAAAAGGATTTGGGTTCCTCTGTTTGGTGATTTAAGGAAAGTTATTTTCGATGAAGCTCACAAATCACGGTACTCTATCCATCCTGGAGCGGATAAGATGTACCAAGATCTCAAAGATTATTATTGGTGGCCTAGGATGAAAGGCGACGTTGCTGTCTATGTGAGCAAATGTTTAACTTGCGCGAAGGTTAAGGCGGAATACCAGAAGCCTTCAGGACTTCTGCAACAACCTGAGATTCCCAAGTGGAAATGGGAACAAGTCTCAATGGATTTTGTTACAAAATTGCCAAGAACGCCAAGAGGCCATGATATGATTTGGGTAATAGTTGACCGCCTAACTAAGTCCGCACACTTTCTGCCAATCAAGGAGAAAGACAGTACTAGTAAACTTGCGGAAATTTACATGAGAGAGATCGTCGCACGTCATGGAGTGCCTCTCTCAATCATCTCTGATAGAGACGAAAGGTTTGTGTCAAGGATATGGCAATCCTTCCAAGAAGCCTTTGGCTCACAGTTGAATCTGAGCACTGCGTTTCATCCGCAAACTGACGGCCAGAGCGAGCGAACGATACAAACTTTAGAAGACATGCTAAGGGCATGTGTTATGGATTTGGGTGGTAGCTGGGACAGGCATTTGCCTTTGGTCGAATTTTCATACAACAACAGCTACCACACCAGTATTGGTGTCGCGCCATTCGAAGCCCTTTACGGACGCAAGTGCCGATCACCCTTATGTTGGGCTGACGCAGGTGATAGGCAGCTTGCTGGTCCCGAAATCGTCCAAGAGACGACAGACAAGATCGCGCAGATTCTTAAACGCATCGAAGCAGCTCGCCACAGACAAAAGGCCTATGCGGATCCAGACCGGAAACATGTAGAATTCCAAGTTGGAGAAATGGTGTTATTAAAAGTTTCACCCTGGAAGGGTGTGGCACGCTTTGGGAAGCGTGGGAAGTTAAATCCGCGCTACATTGGTCCTTTCAGAATTCTGGAAAGAATAGGACTAGTAGCATACAAGTTGGACCTACCTGCTGAACTGAATGGTGTTCACGATACATTTCATGTATCCAATTTAAAGAAAAGTCCAACTCAAGTTGACGTTGCCATTCCCATCGACGAGATTCATGTTGACGACACGCTCCACTTCGTTGAAGAACCTGTTGAGGTCACGGATTGGAAAGTGAGCAAGACCCGCCGGAGCAGTGTCAAACTCGTCAAAGTTCGTTGGAATGCCAGACATGGTCCTGAATACACCTGGGAACGTGAGGACCGGATGAAAGAGAAATACCCCCACCTTTTTCCTAAGAACCCTGCATCTACAAGCAGAACTTAAATTTCGGGACGAAATTTATTTAACGGGGGGAGAATGTGACAACCCGCACTAAACCAGGTATCCGTACGACTTAATTAATGATTAATTACTGCTTAATTACTGTGCTTGTTTGAACTAGCTGTTGAACTGCTACTTGATATCTGACACATGTACTTGCTTGCATCATACTTTACGTATCGTCACTACATTATTTACATACGGCACCTTAGTGACAACCATGATGCACAAAAGCACAGTAGCGCTATAAATGGATAACCTATTGAACATGCTGATAAAGCCAGCATCAGGCAGACACTGCCTCTAAGGCCTATAAGAGCCTGAGATATTTGGCTACACTAGTAGTGAGTGTAGGGATACAAGGGTTGTAGAACTGCGTCTCTAGGGATAAGTCACAATGACTGGATGTGCCTAAAACGTACTTAAAGTACAAAATTCAGCACTTTACATAATAAATTCAGCTTCCAGCTAACTAATAAAGTGCCAAAACATGAGAAATATTCCTGACACTTTGGGGGAATAAGTTGTGTCACTAAAGATGTAATAATGACACTTTAAAGCTTTATTACGCGCTTTAACGGATTACTATCCAACCGAACAATCGGATCTTACCCGGAACATGAAAATATTATTATTTTCACTATTTACAATTTTCTGAGCCAGTTAGGGTCCCCGTATACCCTAACACCCGGGTTAATGCATAACACTCTAGTAACTAATATTAAAATCCTAATAACCTAACTAATACTTGGAGATTAGTTACAAACTAACCAAATAACCCCCCCCCCCCTTACAAAATCGGTTCTCATGGGGGACACCCACTTAGTACTTGATCAATATTTTAATTCTTTTGCTAAATATCTAGCCTACATAATTTCCAATGGATAAAACACTTATGATTTACCTATAAAACCTAAGCTTAACACAAGATTACTTACACTTCACAACCCACCACATTTCACTCTCTCCTCTCCTCTCTTGGTTCACGGCCGAGACCCCCACCCCCCTTATCCATCATTTTCGATTTTTATCTTCAAGTTCCAAGATCATACAAGCTTTAAGGGTTGCGTATTAGGAGTCTTGGTGCACCCGGAGTTCGAAGGACCTCTTTCTTTGGCTTTTATCCACCCGTTTTTCGTCAAGAATCTTCCCTAGCCTCGAGCTAGAGGTATAACACTTAAAACTCATTTTTGAACTTATCTAAGGTGGTTAAAAGGATTTGTGTCGGTTAAATATCGTTAACATACAATTTGATGCTTAAAAGTATACTAAAAGCATGAATAATGGTGGTTAATAGCATTTATGTTGTGTAAAAGTTGTAGTATTTGAAATATATGGTTATTTAGACCCGATCTATGTTGTGGTAGCTCGGATCACCGTCTAACCCGGTTTGGTAAGATCGTTGATCTTAACATAAGCTTGTTTTGGATGATACAAGGGTTAAAAGGTGAAACTCTACCACACATGAAACATGAACTTGTGTAAAAATGTTTTATTTGTGTAAAAGTGTTTTAACTTGTACAATGGTGTTTAAAACAAGCGGATCTACGCATCCGCAAGTGGTATTTTCAAAGAACCACATATCAAAGAAGTCATGTATTTTAAAGGGTGGATCTTACACTAACAAACATGATTTTATAAACCACAAGTGTGTAAACACTTGTGAAATAAAAAGATCCGACAAAGAACTAGTTTTGTCAAATGTTACTAGAAGTTGTAAAGACGGATTTCTCTAAACACGAGGTTTTCACGAGATCAAAGTTACTTTATATAAAGATCTACAAAATATAATGGGATTTACACTATAGTTGCGGAAAAACTACAAGTTCATGCGATTATGCGATTTACATACTTGTCGACTAGTTTGATGTGTCGGAAATTGTTTGATTGAATAAAGAAGTTGTTGAATTGATTTTGTAAAAGAAAATGATACGCTTGAAAGCGTGGCCACCTCCAGTTACAGAGGAAACTCTGGCGAAATTTTTCTAAAAGCCTAACACTTAGAATTATTTACACCACAAGTGTTAGAATTATTTTTGACATAATTTCGAAATATAAATTTCGCCATGACTTTATTTACTAATATTCGGAGGTGGGATTTTCACAAAATTTAACGTGATAAATATATATTGTCACAACACTGTTTATGATTATTTTGTGAAAATACATAAATATTATTTTTAGGAGTAAAAATAATATTTACAAACATTAACGATTCCAAAATAATACGAACGCTTTCACCATGAATATATAAGTTACGCCGGTAATTATATTACCACTCGATTGTAAAACGTAACTTACGCACTTGTATTGTATCCCCCATCCTTGGGAAGGAGTTTAACTACCAAGTATATACGGAATGTAAACACGAAATAGTTGCCTAACTATTTCCCAAAGACTTAAACTATAAAGCTAAGGCACGGCCGTCCGTCTAATAGAATTAGCACCTGTAGGTCGTCGCACAGCTGCGTGAACAGGAGATACTTGGTAGAGACGCTTCACTGTGAGTTCATGTCCCCCTTTTCTCTAACTGTTTTCAGTTTTCTTAACTGCGGGGGTGAAATACATGTTACTTTGTTTACAAGTACTATTATACACGGTATGTTAACGTAAGGAGGTTTACTACTTAGATCATGTGAATGGGTAGGCAGAACACCGAGGGACTTAAGCGGTAGATCTATCTGGGTGTAGCGAGCCCAACTCTAGGCCCAACAGAACGGACCTCTGAGAGGACCAACAGAACGGACCTTGAGTGACTTGGTTGCCCGACGCATAAATCGGCTAGGGTTGAGTCTTCCTACTTGCATTTCACAACATGCTAATGGCCTTGCAAACCATTGGTGATCTCTTTTCCTTACACTGCTACATACCAGGGAACTTTTATACTTACAAGTGTTTTACTTACTCGCTTGCACATGAACTCGCTCAACATTATTGTTGATTTTTCAACTTACATGTATTTCAGGAAATTAACGAGATCTGGCACGGTATGGCATGTTTTCCCGCTGCACTAGTTTCCAAGGTCATCCGGGGTTTAGGGGATGTGTCTCTTTCCTGGACAAGACACAATCCTTAAACCATGTTTATATTATGTTTAAGCTTGTAATGTCTGTTGAACAAGGTTATGGTTGTTAGGGTATGTTCCCGTTAAAACAATGGTACTGTATTTGGTTTTCAAAACTTAATGGATGATCTTGCATGTTTTTAACTCATATAGCTTTGTTATGATTAAGCTATGGTATTAAGAAGTCACACCAAATTAACCACGCTTCCGCAAAGCCAGGGTGTGACATTAATTGAATTATTCGTATGCCTTAATACGTACATTACGATTCAATAAGGACAAAGCCGAATTCTTATTAAGATCTTCCTATCTTTATGGTTAGATTCTTGAAAATATTTAAAGTACCAAATGAAATCCACGGATTGGATTCCTGGTATGCTTTAAATACCCGTGTCCAAAGATAACAAATTTAAAAATCAAGTTAATCAATTATGTGATTATGTGCTTATGTGATTTCTTTTATGTCTTGTGTTTTTGTGTAATCCGAATATTCATATCCAAATCCTCATAGAATCTTCCATATCTCATATGAGGGATTCATAGTAGGATATCCAAAGGTACTATCTTAAATCCTTAATGGACTTCTACGTTGTAGTTAAATCCCTTGGGTTATGAAGTACTATTCTATAATTTGACCCCTTGAGTGGTCTAGTTAAACAAATTGATTTAAAAATCTGGTTAGGAATATCATGTGATGATATAACTAAAAAGATCCCTTAAGTGGTCTATTTAAGGAGATCGTACGACGGTCTAGTTAAGGAGATCATGTGTTGATCTAGTTAAAAAGATCGCTCGTTGATCTAGTTAAAAAGATCCTTTGGTGGTCTAATCAAGTCACTTCATGTTTATTCAATTGATTTTTCCCCTACGCATTATGAAATGAACTATGCAGACTGTGCAAGGAATTACGTAATTATGGATGCATACATAATTATGGAATTCAGTGCACAGAAACCACAACAAGTTTTGTCATGCGTTAAGACCTATAGTGACAAGAATAACGATACGGGAACAATGTAGAAAGGGCATGGTGGATACGCCGCTGGTATTTCCTATATATAAGTGTCCCTTAATACATTGCGAACGTACCGTTATTTAAGTTACTAGAAGTCCTGGACCTTGACCAATGTCATTTTATCTTACACTCTCCAACTCTGATTTCGAGCACACACAAGTTTCCTATGATAAGTCTTCATGAGAAACGTTCTTCTGTCCATAGTTCAAAACTCCATGTTTTGTTACTACAAGGACTTCACTTTGATAGTTGAAAATTTCGCTAAGAATCCAAACATGGCCCAGAGTTTTACTTAGGGTTAGAGGGATTCATTCGAAAGCGAAACCATCACAGTTGTCTTCACAAGTTTCCTCCAAAATTAAATTTCGGGACGAAATTTCCTAAAGTAGGGGAGACTGTGACACCTGTGTCACTTCAACCATCAAAAAAAATACCAAACCAATGAAATATTGTAATTTCATACTTGGGATTTGTATAAATATGTGTATCATTTGCACATATCAATTCTTGATCGATTTCGAGCTCTAAATCGCTTTCTGGAAGGTTATACGCGAACTGATTCGTAAATATAACCAGTTTAATGCAAAAAACACTCCAGAATAGTGACATAGGCTTAATATACCTTAAATAACCTTTACATAATGTAACACCTGTGCCTCCACGGCCATCAAACAAATGCCAAACCAATGAAATATTGTATTTCATACTTGGGATTTGTAAAAATATGTGTATCGTTTACACATATCAACTCTTGTTCGATTTCAAACTCTAAATCGCTTTCTGGAAGGTTATACGCGCACCGATGCGTAAATATAACCAGTTTAATGCAACGAACACTCTGGAATAGTGAAATAGGCTAAACATACCTTAAATAACCTTTACATAACTTAGAAATAAGATTTGGAAGGTTTGGTATGCCAAAAGCAAGTTAATTCGTCTACAGGGACTAAATATGACAAACTGCGAAAGTATGCCAATTTGAACTGTAACAGACATTCCGGAACATGACCATAAGTTAAACATACCATAAATATCCTTTACATAGCTTAGAAATAGGCTTTGAGGGGTTCGGTGTGCTAAAATAAACTTTTGAGTCATTCAGGGACTAAAAGTGTCAAAAAGTGCACAAGTTTGCACTTTTGCGCATAACTCACATTCTGATACATCCGGACATCCAAAAATTTATGTAAGCATGACTATATTATGCTTTAGTGTTTGGCTTGCCAAAAATCCATTCGTTGCGTCATTTGGATCGTTTTTCGCGCTTATGCGCATTCCGTCGTAATTAAGCGAACATCGCGTTCGTACGACCAAACGAACCAACACCCGGCATATTTTTGAGCATGTTTCATGTCCACAATGTTTAGTCATCATTTTAGGGCCTTAAATTTGGCTTTACGGGCCTTAGAAGTGTCGGAAATGGCTTAAATACACAACAGGGACCAAAACTGTCATTTTTGAAACTTATTTTCTGATCAGAACCCCCATGCGGCCCGCATTAGTTTTGGTGTATCCTGAAGCGGGCCGCCTCAGCCTCTGCAGACCAGATTCAATGTTTAACAGCCTGTTTGCAGCTGTTTTGCACCCACAATCCCAATTCCAAGTGTCAATTTCCTATGGTGAGTGGCAAATGAGCTACCATAAGGTTCCGACAAGTGTACGGCTTTGATCGTGCCCCCTTTTCCAAGAAACGATCTTAACGGTTCTCCGAATACTATAAATACCCAACCCACTTCACTTCTAAACTCACAAGAATCTAATCCAAAAGACTCTAAGTTGGAACCATTGTTTCCTACCTGAGTTATTTGGATCTAGATTAGCATTCGGGGACCCTTCGTAAGTATTCTTTCGTTCTTTTATTGCTTTTCGAGTCTTTTCGAGTCTAAAAGTCAAACTTTGTTTGACTTTCTGCGTTGACCAGTTTATGGTCAATGCGAAGTTCGTTTGAACTTCGCAACGTGAGTGTAATCACGTTGGTTATAGTCCCTTGGGACTATGCCTACTGATTGCCACGTTGTCTAGGGTCGTAGGGTAAGCGATCTAATAAATCGCTTATACCTTCGAACCCGACCCATTTGGTCGATCATTAGGATCCGACCAAATACTTTAGGTGACCATAGTAGGTAGGGAATAACCTTCCGAGGTTATACCTTGTGGTCGCTTCGTTTAAGTAGTTGTATGATAGGTAGTTTATATGCCTTAGGTAAATTACCAGAATACCCTTTTCATGTATAATTGGTAATTAAGCATATGTAACCTAAACTTTTGTCACATAACTGATTATGTAACATGTTTAGGCATATAACACTTGTCATAGGACTAGTTAGACGGTCCGAACGCGCCTTGCGCGCACGACGCGTTAAAGTAGCATATGTTACCTTAATGGGTCGCGATGGGTCGAAAGCACTTAGGTTAGTCTCAATGTAGTATGTAGGCCTTGTTAAACCATATCATATGAGTTCCAATACTCATTTGGTTTACCAAGCCTCATCCTATCCGATCTCCCGATTTAAGTCCGGTTTATTTATATGGTTTTAGACTGCCGATTGATTCCGTGCTCCCTCTAGCTTTGCTTGGTTATTGTTCAAGATCTCTAAGCATTCTCAGGCGAGTACATTATTCCCCTATTTTACTGCTTTCAATTGTTTTGGGGTGACTCATATGTGCTAAATGTTTTCAAGGTTTTAACGATGGTATCAAAACGATTTTCGATGTTATAACGATGGTTTCAAAAACGATTAAGACGATTTATACAAAACTAATAACGATTTCAATAATGTGAACAAACTTGTTGGTTGGGTTACATAACAAATGACATTCATTAGCAATGATCAAGCCGACCAGTATTAGGTTATGGTACCATAGGATCTGACAAATCCCGTTATCTTACTACACCCGTGGTTATGTGTGGGGGTGGTGGGTAGCGACTGAATCTGTAATTATTAATTTACCCTTTGGTAAGGGTTTGTTAATGCGAAAACGAGAAGCGACGAGGTAAGCGAGTCACGAAGGTTTGAATGTTATTAGCGAGACGACCATATAAGTAGTTTCACGACCTAAAACGAATGATACGATTTGGGTAAACGATTGGTTTTCACGCGATGTATTAACGAGTTAAATAATTTGGTTAAACGATTGGCTTCAAAGCGATATACGATTGGTTTTTGGTTAAGTGTTTAGATAACGGGACGGGTGTAATGTGATGAAAGCAATGTGGATACGCCGCTGGTACTTCCTATATATAAGTGATTTCATCATATTACATACCGTGGCGTTATTTAGTTCACTTGGGTAAACGATTTTCAAACGATGTCACACAAACGAGGTTTTCGATATGATATAAACTATACGAGTTTTTAACGAGATTTATTAACAAGTTTTATTAACAATTTATTTCTAGATGTTTCACAATTTGCTTTACTAAAACAAATGTTTTTGGGTTAAGAGTCATGGCTACGAGGTTTTATAAACTATAACCCGCTTGATTTGAGTTGGTTAATTAAGTTGCAATATTATACACTTTTCAAAACAAGGTTTTTAATAAAGTATTGCAACATCTAAACTAGCCATGATTTCGACACTCCTACAAAACCAATGTATTCGCCAGCATTTCTTTGCTGACCTTGTTTTCACATGTGTTTCAGGTATTGTTGAAAGATATCGATTGATAGGATGCATGCTCACATAGGACTGGACAAGGCCTTAGTGACTCAATAACAATGATAGACTATGTTTAAATTGTGTATTTAGATTTCCAGACGATGTAATTATTCAAGGTTTAATAAAACGAAACACTTTTTGTATCCATGGTTATGAAACAAGCTGGTGGTGCCGTCACTTGGCTAGGTCTTGCCTGTTTTGGTGCAACCGCTGCGGGATTCTTTGAAGCTTTACGTTTCTTTGGTTTTGGTGCAGGCTTGGCTTCCGTCTCCTTTGGTGATTCTTGAGTGGCTTCATTCTGGAGACGATACATGGCAGTAGCTAATTCGACAGTCTTCAGGACTACTTCGCCTATTCGTTGGGCAAATTTGGCAGTCTGCTCGGATATCTGGGCGTCATCGTAATGGAGAGACATTCTAGAAGAAAATGAAAGACATAGGAAGAAACAAGTGAAACGTCATCGGATAAACAATACAGAATGGCAATGCATAAGAATTTGCGATCATTTGTTTGTTACCTAAGGCAAACAAATGAAACGGTGACAAATCAAAGTAAGCGGATCATATTAATGTATCACTGAAGACATGCTTGCCTATAAGTGAACACTCACCCCAAGAGTTCCCAGGTAAGAGTGACTGGTCCGATACTGCGGATTTGTACGAACACTCTAGCCTTCGACAGAAAACTCAGGGTACAGGCATTCACTCTTCCAGTTTGCAAGTGTTCACATTATAAGACCCAAACTTTGACGAGATTTTGAAAGTCAAAAGGGGTTCAAAACCATATAACAGAGGGTTCAAAACCTTACAATAGAGGGTTCAAAACCTAGTAATCAATCATCCTAGAACAGATGATTAGTTTTCAAAGCGGTTTTGAAATTTATGTTCTTGTTGTGGTTGTCGCCTAAGGATAGGTGACAGTATTGTTTTATGACTAAACGCAAGTAAACTCGCGTTAGGGTCCTAGGAAGGTTATAGACTAGGTCAAAGTATTACTAATAACCTAATTCCCTATAACCATGAGCTCTGATACCATCTTTTCTGTCACACCCCGACCACTTAGAACATACAAAACGTGGCGGAAACGTCGAGGAGTGTTGTAACAGAATTAATCGTTTCAAATCCATGGTAATTAAAGTTTCGTTTTATTAATAAAAAGTGTTACAATGTCTTAACAAACAAAGAAGTACAACATAATTAACTAGTCTTGCATCTTTTAATGTCACTAAGGCACAGGTCCGCCTAAGTATGTCTTAATAAGTCCTATACATCATCACCTGAAAACACATGTGAAAATAGGTACGTCAGCATAAAAATGCCTGTGAGATACATAGGTTTTGTGAAAATAGAATTCATGACTTATGTTTGAGAAAATGTTTAGTCATGAACCTTGTAATTTGCTTTGTCTTGTAAATCATTTGAAAAACGATAAGATCAGATTATATGTATAAATAAGTGAATAATGTATGGTTAAAGGAATAACCATGTAAAATGTGTTTGTATAAGATAAGTTGTTTATAAATCAATGTCTTGTGAAAAGTATGTTATTTGTATAAAATGTTCTATGTCTCAAACTGAAATGATTCAAATAACGCTACGATATGTAATACCATACAAACACTTATATATAGGAAGTACCAGCGGCGTATCCACCATGCTTGTATCATATTACACACGCTTCGTTACTTAATCACTTACTCAAACCAAACTACCAAAGTAAAATGTTCATGTCTAATGTAAATCATGTAATATGTATCCAAAATGTAAGCATGTGATGAATAACAAATGTACTAAGTATGCAACAATAGACATACGTAGCATGTGACTTGTACTAAGTATGCAACAATAGACATACGTAGCATGTGACCTGTACAAAGTATGCAACAATAGACATACGTAGCATGTAATGTAATGTAGAACCATGTACTAAGTATGCACACAATGGACATACATAGCATAAAATGTAATGAAATCATGTACTATAATGTACTAATGAACATAGGAAGTATATGATGTGAAAACAGGAAAGCTTGAAAGTAACAAGTAGGCACATGTGTTTCACCCCAAAACAGTTTGGAAAACAGTAAAAAAGGGGTCTATGTACTCACTTGAGATTGCTTAGTAGTCCTTGAGTAACAACCAAACAATGCTAGAGATCACGGATATCAAACGGCACCTAATATAGGTAACTATGTTAATAAACCGGACCTAAATCGGAGGATTTAGATAGAATGAGGGTTTGTAAACCAAACGAGTATAGAGACTCGTGTCATATGGTTTAACAAAGCCTACATACTAAATGAAACCTTAATCTAAGTGCTTACGACCCATTACGACCCGTTTAGGTAGCTTATGCTACTTTAACGCGTCGTTCGCGTGAAACGCGTTCGGACCGTCTAACTAGTCCTATGACAAGTGTTATATGCCTAAACATGTTATATAATCAGTTATGTGACCAAAGATTAGGTTACATATGCTTAATTACCAATTATACATGAAAAGGGTATTCTGGTAATTTACCTAAGGCATATAAACTACCTATCATACAACTACTTAACGAAGCGACCATAAGGTATAACCTCGGAAGGTTATTCCCTATATACTATGGTCACCTAATGTACTTGGTCGGATCCTAATGATCGACCAAATGGGTCGGGTTCGAAGGTATAAGCGATTTATCAGATCGCTTACCCTACGACCCTAGACAACGTGGTAATCAGTAGGCATAGTCCCAAGGGACTACAACCAACGTGATTACACTCACGTTGCGAAGTTCAAACGAACTTCGCATTGACCATAAACTGGTCAACGCAGAAAGTCAAACAAAGTTTGACTTTCAGACTCGAAAAGCTATAAAAGAACGAAAGAATACTTACGAAGGGTCCCCGAATGCTAATCGTGATCAAAATAACTCAGGTATGAAACAATGGTTCCAACTTAGAGTCTTTTTAATCAGATTCTTGTGAGTTTGAAGCAATGGGGAATGGGATATTTATAGGAATACCCGAACCGTTAAGATCGTTTCATGGAAACCGTGCTCGAATCTCATGCGTACACTTGTCGGAAACTCATGGTAGCTAAAAATGGGTCTAAATGAGCTGAATGTGCAGTTGTGAGCTTGTGGTTGTGGTTAAAACAGCTGGAATATGCTGACTGTTCGTTCTGATCTGTTCTGGGAGGCTGAGGCGGCCCGCTTCAGGATCAGACAAATCTAATGCGGGCCGCATGGCCCTTCTGATCAGCATATAACTTTCAAAAATGACAGTTTCAGCCCCTGCACGTGTTTAAGGCCATTCCCGACACTTCTAAGGCCCGTAAAGCCAATTTTAAGGCCCTAAAATGATGCCTAAACATTGTGGACATGAAACATGCTCAAAAATATGTCGGATGCCAGTTCGTTTGTTCGTACGAACGCGATGTTCGCTTAATTACAACGGAATGCGCATAAGCGCGAAAAACGATCCAAATGACGAAACGAATGGATTTTTCTTATGCCAAACACTAAAATAAAATATTTTAGTGCTTACATAAATTTTTGGATGTCCGGATGTATTCAGAACGTAAGTTATGCGCGAAAGTGCAAACCTGTGCACTTTTTGACGCTTTTAGTCCCTGAATGACACAAAAGTTTATTTTAGCATACCGAACACCTCAAAGCCTATTTCTAAGCTATGTAAAGGATATTTATGGTATGTTTAACTTATGGTCATGTTCCGGAATGCCTGTTACAGTTCAAATTGGCATACTTTCGCAGTTTGTCAACTTTAGTCCCTGCAAGCGATTTAACTTGATTTTACCATACCAAAGCCTTCAAAACTTATTTCTAAGTTATGTAAAGGTTATTTAAGGTATGTTAAGCCTATTTCACTATTCCGGAGTGTTTGTTGCATTAAACTGGTTATATTTACGCATAAGTGCGTGTATAACCTTCCAGAAAGCGATTTATAGCTTGAAATCGAACAAGAGTTGATATGTGCAATCGATACACATATTTTTACAAATCCCAAGTATGAAATACAATATTTCATTGGTTTGGCATTTGTTTGATGGTTGAAGTGACACAGGTGTCACAGTTCCAATACTCATTTGGTTTACCAAGCCTCATCCTATCCGATCTCCCGATTTAAGTCCGGTTTATTTATATGGTTTTAGACTGCCGATTGATTCCGTGCTCCCTCTAGCTTTGCTTGGTTATTGTTCAAGATCTCTAAGCATTCTCAGGCGAGTACATTATTCCCCTATTTTACTGCTTTCAATTGTTTTGGGGTGACTCATATGTGCTAAATGTTTTCAAGGTTTTAACGATGGTATCAAAACGATTTTCGATGTTATAACGATGGTTTCAAAAACGATTAAGACGATTTATACAAAACTAATAACGATTTCAATAATGTGAACAAACTTGTTGGTTGGGTTACATAACAAATGACATTCATTAGCAATGATCAAGCCGACCAGTATTAGGTTATGGTACCATAGGATCTGACAAATCCTGTTATCTTACTACACCCGTGGTTATGTGTGGGGGTGGTGGGTAGCGACTGAATCTGTAATTATTAATTTACCCTTTGGTAAGGGTTTGTTAATGCGAAAACGAGAAGCGACGAGGTAAGCGAGTCACGAAGGTTTGAATGTTATTAGCGAGACGACCATATAAGTAGTTTCACGACCTAAAACGAATGATACGATTTGGGTAAACGATTGGTTTTCACGCGATGTATTAACGAGTTAAATAATTTGGTTAAACGATTGGCTTCAAAGCGATATACGATTGGTTTTTGGTTAAGTGTTTAGATAACGGGACGGGTGTAATGTGATGAAAGCAATGTGGATACGCCGCTGGTACTTCCTATATATAAGTGATTTCATCATATTACATACCGTGGCGTTATTTAGTTCACTTGGGTAAACGATTTTCAAACGATGTCACACAAACGAGGTTTTCGATATGATATAAACTATACGAGTTTTTAACGAGATTTATTAACAAGTTTTATTAACAATTTATTTCTAGATGTTTCACAATTTGCTTTACTAAAACAAATGTTTTTGGGTTAAGAGTCATGGCTACGAGGTTTTATAAACTATAACCCGCTTGATTTGAGTTGGTTAATTAAGTT
The DNA here is from genome assembly GCA_030545235.1 of Helianthus tuberosus. Taxonomy (NCBI): domain Eukaryota; kingdom Viridiplantae; phylum Streptophyta; class Magnoliopsida; order Asterales; family Asteraceae; genus Helianthus; species Helianthus tuberosus. The sequence continues at coordinate 52,794,936 of CM060403.1, read as the reverse complement.
GCAATATTATACACTTTTCAAAACAAGGTTTTTAATAAAGTATTGCAACATCTAAACTAGCCATGATTTCGACACTCCTACAAAACCAATGTATTCGCCAGCATTTCTTTGCTGACCTCGTTTTCACATGTGTTTCAGGTATTGTTGAAAGATATCGATTGATAGGATGCATGCTCACATAGGACTGGACAAGGCCTTAGTGACCCAATAACAATGATAGACTATGTTTAAATTGTGTATTTAGATTTCCAGACGATGTAATTATTCAAGGTTTAATAAAACGAAACACTTTTTGTATCCATGGTTATGAAACAAGCTGGTGGTGCCGTCACTTGGCTAGGTCTTGCCTGTTTTGGTGCAACCGCTGCGGGATTCTTTGAAGCTTTACGTTTCTTTGGTTTTGGTGAAGGCTTGGCTTCCGTCTCCTTTGGTGATTCTTGAGTGGCTTCATTCTGGAGACGATACATGGCAGTAGCTAATTCGACAGTCTTCAGGACTACTTCGCCTATTCGTTGGGCAAATTTGGCAGTCTGCTCGGATATCTGGGCGTCATCGTAATGGAGAGACATTCTAGAAGAAAATGAAAGACATAGGAAGAAACAAGTGAAACGTCATCGGATAAACAATACAGAATGGCAATGCATAAGAATTTGCGATCATTTGTTTGTTACCTAAGGCAAACAAATGAAACGGTGACAAATCAAAGTAAGCGGATCATATTAATGTATCACTGAAGACATGCTTGCCTATAAGTGAACACTCACCCCAAGAGTTCCCAGGTAAGAGTGACTGGTCCGATACTGCGGATTTGTACGAACACTCTAGCCTTCGACAGAAAACTCAGGGTACAGGCATTCACTCTTCCAGTTTGCACGTGTTCACATTATAAGACCCAAACTTTGACGAGATTTTGAAAGTCAAAAGGGGTTCAAAACCATATAACAGAGGGTTCAAAACCTTACAATAGAGGGTTCAAAACCTAGTAATCAATCATCCTAGAACAGATGATTAGTTTTCAAAGCGGTTTTGAAATTTATGTTCTTGTTGTGGTTGTCGCCTAAGGATAGGTGACAGCATTGTTTTATGACTAAACGCAAGTAAACTCGCGTTAGGGTCCTAGGAAGGTTATAGACTAGGTCAAAGTATTACTAATAACCTAATTCCCTATAACCATGAGCTCTGATACCATCTTTTCTGTCACACCCCGACCACTTAGAACATACAAAACGTGGCGGAAACGTCGGGGAGTGTTGTAATAGAATTAATCGTTTCAAATCCATGGTAATTAAAGTTTCGTTTTATTAATAAAAAGTGTTACAATGTCTTAACAAACAAAGAAGTACAACATAATTAACTAGTCTTGCATCTTTTAATGTCACTAAGGCACAGGTCCGCCTAAGTATGTCTTAATAAGTCCTATACATCATCACCTGAAAACACATGTGAAAATAGGTACGTCAGCATAAAAATGCCTGTGAGATACATAGGTTTTGTGAAAATAGAATTCATGACTTATGTTTGAGAAAATGTTTAGTCATGAACCTTGTAATTTGCTTTGTCTTGTAAATCATTTGAAAAACGATAAGATCAGATGATATGTATAAATAAGTGAATAATGTATGGTTAAAGGAATAACCATGTAAAATGTGTTTGTATAAGATAAGTTGTTTATAAATCAATGTCTTGTGAAAAGTATGTTATTTGTATAAAATGTTCTATGTCTCAAACTGAAATGATTCAAATAACGCTACGATATGTAATACCATACAAACACTTATATATAGGAAGTACCAGCGGCGTATCCACCATGCTTGTATCATATTACACACGCTTCGTTACTTAATCACTTACTCAAACCAAACTACCAAAGTAAAATGTTCATGTCTAATGTAAATCATGTAATATGTATCCAAAATGTAAGCATGTGATGAATAAAAAATGTACTAAGTATGCAACAATAGACATACGTAGCATGTGACTTGTACTAAGTATGCAACAATAGACATACGTAGCATGTGACATGTACTAAGTATGCAACAATAGACATACGTAGCATGTAATGTAATGTAGAACCATGTACTAAGTATGCACACAATGGACATACATAGCATAAAATGTAATGAAATCATGTACTATAATGTACTAATGAACATAGGAAGTATATGATGTGAAAACAGGAAAGCTTGAAAGTAACAAGTAGGCACATGTGTTTCACCCCAAAACAGTTTGGAAAACAGTAAAAGAGGGGTCTATGTACTCACTTGATATTGCTTAGTAGTCCTTGAGTAACAACCAAACAATGCTAGAGATCACGGATATCAAACGGCACCTAATATAGGTAACTATGTTAATAAACCGGACCTAAATCGGAGGATTTAGATAGAATGAGGGTTTGTAAACCAAACGAGTATAGAGACTCGTGTCATATGGTTTAACAAAGCCTACATACTAAATGAAACCTTAATCTAAGTGCTTACGACCCATTACGACCCGTTTAGGTAGCTTATGCTACTTTAACGCGTCGTTCGCGTGAAACGTGTTCGGACCGTCTAACTAGTCCTATGACAAGTGTTATATGCCTAAACATGTTATATAATCAGTTATGTGACCAAAGATTAGGTTACATATGCTTAATTACCAATTATACATGAAAAGGGTATTCTGGTAATTTACCTAAGGCATATAAACTACCTATCATACAACTACTTAACGAAGCGACCATAAGGTATAACCTCGGAAGGTTATTCCCTATATACTATGGTCACCTAATGTACTTGGTCGGATCCTAATGATCGACCAAATGGGTCGGGTTCGAAGGTATAAGCGATTTATCAGATCGCTTACCCTACGACCCTAGACAACGTGGTAATCAGTAGGCATAGTCCCAAGGGACTATAACCAACGTGATTACACTCACGTTGCGAAGTTCAAACGAACTTCGCATTGACCATAAACTGGTCAACGCAGAAAGTCAAACAAAGTTTGACTTTCAGACTCGAAAAGCTATAAAAGAACGAAAGAATACTTACGAAGGGTCCCCGAATGCTAATCGTGATCAAAATAACTCAGGTATGAAACAATGGTTCCAACTTAGAGTCTTTTTAATCAGATTCTTGTGAGTTTGAAGCAATGGGGAATGGGATATTTATAGGAATACCCGAACCGTTAAGATCGTTTCATGGAAACCGTGCTCGAATCTCATGCGTACACTTGTCGGAAACTCATGGTAGCTAAAAATGGGTCTAAATGAGCTGAATGTGCAGTTGTGAGCTTGTGGTTGTGGTTAAAACAGCTGGAATATGCTGACTGTTCATTCTGATCTGTTCTGGGAGGCTGAGGCGGCCCGCTTCAGGATCAGACAAATCTAATGCGGGCCGCATGGCCCTTCTGATCAGCATATAACTTTCAAAAATGACAGTTTCAGCCCATGCACGTGTTTAAGGCCATTCCCGACACTTCTAAGGCCCGTAAAGCCAATTTTAAGGCCCTAAAATGATGCCTAAACATTGTGGACATGAAACATGCTCAAAAATATGTCGGATGCCAGTTCGTTTGTTCGTACGAACGCGATGTTCGCTTAATTACAACGGAATGCGCATAAGCGCGAAAAACGATCCAAATGACGAAACGAATGGATTTTTCTTATGCCAAACACTAAAATAAAATATTTTAGTGCTTACATAAATTTTTGGATGTCCGGATGTATTCAGAACGTAAGTTATGCGCGAAAGTGCAAACCTGTGCACTTTTTGGCGCTTTTAGTCCCTGAATGACACAAAAGTTTATTTTAGCATACCGAACACCTCAAAGCTTATTTCTAAGCTATGTAAAGGATATTTATGGTATGTTTAACTTATGGTCATGTTCCGGAATGTCTGTTACAGTTCAAATTGGCATACTTTCGCAGTTTGTCAACTTTAGTCCCTGTAAGCGATTTAACTTGATTTTACCATACCAAAGCCTTCAAAACTTATTTCTAAGTTATGTAAAGGTTATTTAAGGTATGTTAAGCCTATTTCACTATTCTGGAGTGTTTGTTGCATTAAACTGGTTATATTTACGCATCAGTGCGTGTATAACCTTCCAGAAAGCGATTTATAGCTTGAAATCGAACAAGAGTTGATATGTGCAATCGATACACATATTTTTACAAATCCCAAGTATGAAATACAATATTTCATTGGTTTGGCATTTGTTTGATGATTGAAGTGACACAGGTGTCACAGTTCCAATACTCATTTGGTTTACCAAGCCTCATCCTATCCGATCTCCCGATTTAAGTCCGGTTTATTTATATGGTTTTAGACTGCCGATTGATTCTGTGCTCCCTCTAGCTTTGCTTGGTTATTGTTCAAGATCTCTAAGCATTCTCAGGCGAGTACATTATTCCCCTATTTTACTGCTTTCAATTGTTTTGGGGTGACTCATATGTGCTAAATGTTTTCAAGGTTTTAACGATGGTATCAAAACGATTTTCGATGTTATAACGATGGTTTCAAAAACGATTAAGACGATTTATACAAAACTAATAACGATTTCAATAATGTGAACAAACTTGTTGGTTGGGTTACATAACAAATGGCATTCATTAGCAATGATCAAGCCGACCAGTATTAGGTTATGGTACCATAGGATCTGACAAATCCCGTTATCTTACTACACCCGTGGTTATGTGTGGGGGTGGTGGGTAGCGACTGAATCTGTAATTATTAATTTACCCTTTGGTAAGGGTTTGTTAATGCGAAAACGAGAAGCGACGAGGTAAGCGAGTCACGAAGGTTTGAATGTTATTAGCGAGACGACCATATAAGTAGTTTCACGACCTAAAACGAATGATACGATTTGGGTAAACGATTGGTTTTCACGCGATGTATTAACGAGTTAAATAATTTGGTTAAACGATTGGCTTCAAAGCGATATACGATTGGTTTTTGGTTAAGTGTTTAGATAACGGGACGGGTGTAATGTGATGAAAGCAATGTGGATACGCCGCTGGTACTTCCTATATATAAGTGATTTCATCATATTACATACCGTGGCGTTATTTAGTTCACTTGGGTAAACGATTTTCAAACGATGTCACACAAACGAGGTTTTCGATATGATATAAACTATACGAGTTTTTAACGAGATTTATTAACAAGTTTTATTAACAATTTATTTCTAGATGTTTCACAATTTGCTTTACTAAAACAAATGTTTTTGGGTTAAGAGTCATGGCTACGAGGTTTTATAAACTATAACCCGCTTGATTTGAGTTGGTTAATTAAGTTGCAATATTATACACTTTTCAAAACAAGGTTTTTAATAAAGTATTGCAACATCTAAACTTGCCATGATTTCGACACTCCTACAAAACCAATGTATTCGCCAGCATTTCTTTGCTGACCTCGTTTTCACATGTGTTTCAGGTATTGTTGAAAGATATCGATTGATAGGATGCATGCTCACATAGGACTGGACAAGGCCTTAGTGACTCAATAACAATGATAGACTATGTTTAAATTGTGTATTTAGATTTCCAGACGATGTAATTATTCAAGGTTTAATAAAACGAAACACTTTTTGTATCCATGGTTATGAAACAAGCTGGTGGTGCCGTCACTTGGCTAGGTCTTGCCTGTTTTGGTGCAACCGCTGCGGGATTCTTTGAAGCTTTACGTTTCTTTGGTTTTGGTGAAGGCTTGGCTTCCGTCTCCTTTGGTGATTCTTGAGTGGCTTCATTCTGGAGACGATACATGGCAGTAGCTAATTCGACAGTCTTCAGGACTACTTCGCCTATTCGTTGGGCAAATTTGGCAGTCTGCTCGGATATCTGGGCGTCATCGTAATGGAGAGACATTCTAGAAGAAAATGAAAGACATAGGAAGAAACAAGTGAAACGTCATCGGATAAACAATACGGAATGGCAATGCATAAGAATTTGTGATCATTTGTTTGTTACCTAAGGCAAACAAATGAAACGGTGACAAATCAAAGTAAGCGGATCATATTAATGTATCCCTGAAGACATGCTTGCCTATAAGTGAACACTCACCCCAAGAGTTCCCAGGTAAGAGTGACTGGTCCGATACTGCGGATTTGTACGAACACTCTAGCCTTCGACAGAAAACTCAGGGTACAGGCATTCACTCTTCCAGTTTGCACGTGTTCACATTATAAGACCCAAACTTTGACGAGATTTTGAAAGTCAAAAGGGGTTCAAAACCATATAACAGAGGGTTCAAAACCTTACAATAGAGGGTTCAAAACCTAGTAATCAATCATCCTAGAACAGATGATTAGTTTTCAAAGCGGTTTTGAAATTTATGTTCTTGTTGTGGTTGTCGCCTAAGGATAGGTGACAGTATTGTTTTATGACTAAACGCAAGTAAACTCGCGTTAGGGTCCTAGGAAGGTTATAGACTAGGTCAAAGTATTACTAATAACCTAATTCCCTATAACCATGAGCTCTGATACCATCTTTTCTGTCACACCCCGACCACTTAGAACATACAAAACGTGGCGGAAACGTCGGGGAGTGTTGTAACAGAATTAATCGTTTCAAATCCATGGTAATTAAAGTTTCGTTTTATTAATAAAAAGTGTTACAATGTCTTAACAAACAAAGAAGTACAACATAATTAACTAGTCTTGCATCTTTTAATGTCACTGAGGCACAGGTCCGCCTAAGTATGTCTTAATAAGTCCTATACATCATCACCTGAAAACACATGTGAAAATAGGTACGTCAGCATAAAAATGCCTGTGAGATACATAGGTTTTGTGAAAATAGAATTCATGACTTATGTTTGAGAAAATTTTAGTCATGAACCTTGTAATTTGCTTTGTCTTGTAAATCATTTGAAAAACGATAAGATCAGATTATATGTATAAATAAGTGAATAATGTATGGTTAAAGGAATAACCATGTAAAATGTGTTTGTACAAGATAAGTTGTTTATAAATCAATGTCTTGTGAAAAGTATGTTATTTGTATAAAATGTTCTATGTCTCAAACTGAAATGATTCAAATAACGCTACGATATGTAATACCATACAAACACTTATATATAGGAAGTACCAGCGGCGTATCCACCATGCTTGTATCATATTACACACGCTTCGATACTTAATCACTTACTCAAACCAAACTACCAAAGTAAAATGTTCATGTCTAATGTAAATCATGTAATATGTATCCAAAATGTAAGCATGTGATGAATAACAAATGTACTAAGTATGCAACAATAGACATACGTAGCATGTGACTTGTACTAAGTATGCAACAATAGACATACGTAGCATGTGACCTGTACAAAGTATGCAACAATAGACATACGTAGCATGTAATGTAATGTAGAACCATGTACTAAGTATGCACACAATGGACATACATAGCATAAAATGTAATGAAATCATGTACTATAATGTACTAATGAACATAGGAAGTATATGATGTGAAAACAGGAAAGCTTGAAAGTAACAAGTAGGCACATGTGTTTCACCCCAAAACAGTTTGGAAAACAGTAAAAAAGGGGTCTATGTACTCACTTGAGATTGCTTAGTAGTCCTTGAGTAACAACCAAACAATGCTAGAGATCACGGATATCAAACGGCACCTAATATAGGTAACTATGTTAATAAACCGGACCTAAATCGGAGGATTTAGATAGAATGAGGGTTTGTAAACCAAACGAGTATAGAGACTCGTGTCATATGGTTTAACAAAGCCTACATACTAAATGAAACCTTAATCTAAGTGCTTACGACCCATTACGACCCGTTTAGGTAGCTTATGCTACTTTAACGCGTCGTTCGCGTGAAACGCGTTCGGACCGTCTAACTAGTCCTATGACAAGTGTTATATGCCTAAACATGTTATATAATCAGTTATGTGACCAAAGATTAGGTTACATATGCTTAATTACCAATTATACATGAAAAGGGTATTCTGGTAATTTACCTAAGGCATATAAACTACCTATCATACAACTACTTAACGAAGCGACCATAAGGTATAACCTCGGAAGGTTATTCCCTATATACTATGGTCACCTAATGTATTTGGTCGGATCCTAATGATCGACCAAATGGGTCGGGTTCGAAGGTATAAGCGATTTATCAGATCGCTTACCCTACGACCCTAGACAACGTGGTAATCAGTAGGCATAGTCCCAAGGGACTATAACCAACGTGATTACACTCACGTTGCGAAGTTCAAACGAACTTCGCATTGACCATAAACTGGTCAACGCAGAAAGTCAAACAAAGTTTGACTTTCAGACTCGAAAAGCTATAAAAGAACGAAAGAATACTTACGAAGGGTCCCCGAATGCTAATCGTGATCAAAATAACTCAGGTATGAAACAATGGTTCCAACTTAGAGTCTTTTTAATCAGATTCTTGTGAGTTTGAAGCAATGGGGAATGGGATATTTATAGGAATACCCGAACCGTTAAGATCGTTTCATGGAAACCGTGCTCGAATCTCATGCGTACACTTGTCGGAAACTCATGGTAGCTAAAAATGGGTCTAAATGAGCTGAATGTGCAGTTGTGAGCTTGTATTTGTGGTTAAAACAGCTGGAATATGCTGACTGTTCGTTCTGATCTGTTCTGGGAGGCTGAGGCGGCCCGCTTCAGGATCAGACAAATCTAATGCGGGCCGCATGGCCCTTCTGATCAGCATATAACTTTCAAAAATGACAGTTTCAGCCCCTGCACGTGTTTAAGGCCATTCCCGACACTTCTAAGGCCCGTAAAGCCAATTTTAAGGCCCTAAAATGATGCCTAAACATTGTGGACATGAAACATGCTCAAAAATATGTCGGATGCCAGTTCGTTTGTTCGTACGAACGCGATGTTCGCTTAATTACGACGGAATGCGCATAAGCGCGAAAAACGATCCAAATGACGAAACGAATGGATTTTTCTTATGCCAAACACTAAAATAAAATATTTTAGTGCTTACATAAATTTTTGGATGTCCGGATGTATTCAGAACGTAAGTTATGCGCGAAAGTGCAAACCTGTGCACTTTTTGACGCTTTTAGTCCCTGAATGACACAAAAGTTTATTTTAGCATACCGAACACCTCAAAGCCTATTTATAAGCTATGTAAAGGATATTTATGGTATGTTTAACTTATGGTCATGTTCCGGAATGTCTGTTACAGTTCAAATTGGCATACTTTCGCAGTTTGTCAACTTTAGTCCCTGTAAGCGATTTAACTTGATTTTACCATACCAAAGCCTTCAAAACTTATTTCTAAGTTATGTAAAGGTTATTTAAGGTATGTTAAGCCTATTTCACTATTCTGGAGTGTTTGTTGCATTAAACTGGTTATATTTACGCATCAGTGCGTGTATAACCTTCCAGAAAGCGATTTAGAGCTTGAAATCGAACAAGAGTTGATATGTGCAATCGATACACATATTTTTACAAATCCCAAGTATGAAATACAATATTTCATTGGTTTGGCATTTGTTTGATGGTTGAAGTGACACAGGTGTCACAGTTCCAATACTCATTTGGTTTACCAAGCCTCATCCTATCCGATCTCCCGATTTAAGTCCGGTTTATTTATATGGTTTTAGACTGCCGATTGATTCCGTGCTCCCTCTAGCTTTGCTTGGTTATTGTTCAAGATCTCTAAGCATTCTCAGGCGAGTACATTATTCCCCTATTTTACTGCTTTCAATTGTTTTGGGGTGACTCATATGTGCTAAATGTTTTCAAGGTTTTAACGATGGTATCAAAACGATTTTCGATGTTATAACGATGGTTTCAAAAACGATTAAGACGATTTATACAAAACTAATAACGATTTCAATAATGTGAACAAACTTGTTGGTTGGGTTACATAACAAATGACATTCATTAGCAATGATCAAGCCGACCAGTATTAGGTTATGGTACCATAGGATCTGACAAATCCCGTTATCTTACTACACCCGTGGTTATGTGTGGGGGTGGTGGGTAGCGACTGAATCTGTAATTATTAATTTACCCTTTGGTAAGGGTTTGTTAATGCGAAAACGAGAAGCGACGAGGTAAGCGAGTCACGAAGGTTTGAATGTTATTAGCGAGACGACCATATAAGTAGTTTCACGACCTAAAACGAATGATACGATTTGGGTAAACGATTGGTTTTCACGCGATGTATTAACGAGTTAAATAATTTGGTTAAACGATTGGCTTCAAAGCGATATACGATTGGTTTTTGGTTAAGTGTTTAGATAACGGGACGGGTGTAATGTGATGAAAGCAATGTGGATACGCCGCTGGTACTTCCTATATATAAGTGATTTCATCATATTACATACCGTGGCGTTATTTAGTTCACTTGGGTAAACGATTTTCAAACGATGTCACACAAACGAGGTTTTCGTTATGATATAAACTATACGAGTTTTTAACGAGATTTATTAACAAGTTTTATTAACAATTTATTTCTAGATGTTTCACAATTTGCTTTACTAAAACAAATGTTTTTGGGTTAAGAGTCATGGCTACGAGGTTTTATAAACTATAACCCGCTTGATTTGAGTTGGTTAATTAAGTTGCAATATTATACACTTTTCAAAACAAGGTTTTTAATAAAGTATTGCAACATCTAAACTAGCCATGATTTCGACACTCCTACAAAACCAATGTATTCGCCAGCATTTCTTTGCTGACCTCGTTTTCACATGTGTTTCAGGTATTGTTGAAAGATATCGATTGATATGATGCATGCTCACATAGGACTGGACAAGGCCTTAGTGACTCAATAACAATGATAGACTATGTTTAAATTGTGTATTTAGATTTCCAGACGATGTAATTATTCAAGGTTTAATAAAACGAAACACTTTTTGTATCCATGGTTATGAAACAATGATTCTGTTGCAACACGCCTCGATGTTTCCGCCGCGATTTGTTGTTTTACGCGGTCGGGGTGTGACAGAAAAGTTGGTATCAGAGCCAATGGTTATAGGGAATTAGGTTATTAGTAATGCTTTGACCTAGTCTATAACCTTCTTAGGACCCTAACGCGAGTTTACTTGCGTTTAGTCATAAAACGATACCGTCACCTATCCTTAGGCGACGACCACAACAAGAACATAAATTTCAAAACCGCTTTGAAAACTAATCATCTGTTCTAGGATGATTGATTACTAGGTTTTGAACCCTCTATTATATGGTTTTGAATCCCTTTGGGTTTTCAAAATCTCGTCAAAGTTTTGGGTTTTAAATAATGTGAACACGTGCAAACTGGAAGGGTGAATGCCTGTATTCTGGGTTTTCTGTCTAGGCAAGCACTTCGTATATATCTCATCAGACGCGAGACCAGTTGTGCTTACCTGGGAATTCTTGGGATGAGTGTTCACTTATAGGCGAGCATGTCTTAGCGATACATTATTTTTGACCTATTTACTTTGATTAATCACCAGGGTCGTTTGTTGCTTTGTAGTAACAAACAAATGACCACTATCCTTGCTTTCATCAGATTTGTTCATCTCATTCTTTTCGTCTAATTCTCTCACTCGTTTCATTTCATGTTTCCTCTTTTAGACAATGCCTCCTCGACGCGATGCTCGAACCGATGCTCGGACTTTTACTATTGAAGAACTCGCAGCCCTGATCTCTCAGCAGGTGGCTGCTGTGCTTCCCGGGGTTGTAACCCAAGTCCACGAGATATACAACAACGGCAATAATAACAACAACAACGTTCCATGCAAATACAAGGATTTTAACCAGGCTAAACCACTCAAGGCCATTTCCGACACTTCTAAGGCCCGTAAAGCCAACTTTAAGGCCCTAAAATGATGCCTAAACATAGTGGACATGAAACATGCCCAAAAATATGCCAGGTGATGGTTCGTTTGGCCGTACGAACGCGATGTTCGCTTAATTACGACGGAATGCGCATAAGCGCGAAAAACGATCCAAATGACGCGACGAATGGATTTTTCTTATGGTGAACACTAAAATATAATATGCCTCGATGTTTCCGCCGCGATTTGTTGTTTTACGCGGTCGGGGTGTGACACATAACTTAGAAATAAGTTTTGGATGGTTTGGTGTGTCGAAATCAATTTTATTCGCTTACAGGGACTAATTTCGACAAACTGTGAAAGTATGCCGATTCGTACTGTAACGAACGTTCCGGAACTTGATCATAAGTTAAACACACCCTAAATATCCTTTAAATAGCTTATAAATAGGCTTTGAGGGGTTCGGTATGCTAAAATAAACTTATTTGATCAATAGAGACTAAAAGCGTCAAAAGTGCATAAGTTTGCATTTTCGCGCATATCTTACGTTCTGAATATATCCGGACATCCAAAAATTTATGTAATCATTAAAATATTTTATTTTAGTGATTGGCATGATAAAATTCCATTCGTCGCGTAATTTGGATCGTTTTTGCGTTCATTACGATTTCCGTCGTAATTAACCGAACAACGCAACCGTACGACCAAACGAACCGACATCCGAGATGTTTTTGAGCATATTTTAACTTCCCTATACCTTAAATTTATTTTAGAGCCTTGAAATGGGGTTAACGGGGCTTAAAAGTGCAAAAAAATCAAGTTTTACAAGTGCAGGGACCATTTTTGAAATTTCTGGCAGATACATTGAACTTGGTCCATTTTTGAGATTTTGATGGTTTTAACCCATGGTTTTGCACCCTATGGGCTGGTATTTGATGGTTTTACATGTTCCCATGGTATTCTAAAACCTTGGGCCCAAGTGTAAGGCCATGATTAAAGCACGGTTCTCGATAAACGATCTTAACGGTGGACCGAATCCTATATATACCCATCTCATTTTCATTCTTTCCTCACACATGATCTAATTTTCTCTAACTTGAAGCTCAAATGCTTCATACCTGAGAATTTTTAGATCATATCTTCCTAGCTTGGACCCTTTGTAAGCTTCTTTCGTTCTTTTATGCGTTTTTAAGCGTAAAAGTCAAACAGTGTTTGACTTTTTGCATTGACCAGTTTATGGTCAACACGAAGTTCGTTTGAACTTCGCAACGTGAGCGTAATCACGATAGTTATAGTCCCGTGTGACTATACCTACTAATTACCACGTTGACTAGGCGTAGTGACGAGTCGTAGTTTCGGCCAAAATGCGTATTCATGCGTATTTTGTAACCAAACTACTCTTGGGTATCAAAACCGTTTGTTTTGATATCAAAACTTGTTTTCTAACTTAACTAAACATGTTCTAACATGTTTAGCTCGTCACTTTTAGTTTAGTGCTTGTATAGAGTCGTAAGTCAAGCGGTCTAAACAACCGCTTAGACTTTCGAACTAGACTCGTTTGGTCGATCATTAGGATCCGATCAAACATGTTTAGTGACCATAGTTATATAGGGAATAACTTTATGAGGTTATACCTTATGGTCACTTCGTTTAAGTAGTTGTATGATAGGTAGTTTATATGCCTTAGGAAAATGACCAAAATGCCATTTTTATGCATAATTGATATTTAAGCATATGTAACCCAAACTTTTGACACTTAACTGATTATGCAACATAATTAAACATGTTTAGGCATATAATACTTGTCATAGGACTAGTTAGGCGTTCCGAACGCGTTTTACGCGAACGACGCGTTAAAGTAGCGTATGGGTCGTAAGCACTTAGGTTAGGTTTCGTTTTAGTATGTAGGCTTTGTTAAACCATGTCATATGAGATCCAATACTCATTTGGTTTACAAAACCTCATCCTATCCGATCTTCTGATTTAGGTCCTGTTTATTTACTTAGTTACCTATATTAGGTGCCGTTTGATTCCGTGATCCCTCTAGCTTGCTTGGTAGTTGTTCAAGACTTCTAAGCACTCTCAAGTGAGTACATAGTCCCCTCTTTTACTGTTTTTAAATGTTTTGGGGTGAAATATGTGTACCTATTTGTTATGTTCATGATTTCAAAGTATAATTTATTATACGTATTAGTACTTATCTTTTTAACAAACTGAATGATTATTTATGGTTTAAACTCTAATTTTTTTAAATATTATAAAATTAAATTGTTGGATAGTACTTATTTTATGTTCACTAGACCGGTTGTTAGTATGATATAGCGCTATAGGATTTGACACCCCATTCCTGTTGTCATGGAATGTCAGAAACCGATATTTTATCCAAATAGGGATTTCCTTTGTGGTATTTCTATAGTCTCAAATGTGTATTTTGATGCACTCAGGTCTGAATGAATTCTTAAATCACATTTTTATTGTATATTTAGTTATACTCCCAAAAGTATAGTTTGATATGCTCTCATGTGTGATATTGTACAAAACCAACATATATTTTGTAAATTATTAAAAGAGTTAATTACATAGTTAGTTCCTGTGGTTTGCACAAAATAACAACATTAGGTACTAATAGTTTAAAATCGCATTCTAGGGTATTAACTTTTCATTTTGTAACGTTTGAGGGTATTAACTTTTCATTTTGTAACGTTTGAGGGTATTAATTTTTCATTTTGTAACGTTTGAGGGTACTAATAAAATGTGATTTTAAGCCTTTAAACAGTGCTAATACCCTCAAACGTTACAAAATGAAAAGTTAATACCCTAGAATGTGATTCTAAACTATTAGTACCTAAGGTTGTTATTTTTTGCAAACCACAGGGACTAACTATGTAATTAACTCTTATTAAAACATGGTTTGATATGTTATTTATAAAACCAAAACATAGTTTAATATGTTATTTATAAAACCAAAACATAGTTTAATATGTTATTTTTAAAACCAAAACCTAGTTTAATATGTTATTTATAAAACCAAAACATAGTTAATATGTTATTTATAAGACCAAAGCATAGTTTAATATGTTATTAATAAAACCAAAGTGTACTTTTGATATACTACTGAAAATTTATTATTTTGACGACTAAAGTATATTTAATATACTATTTGTTTAACGATTTTGGAACTGAAATATATTTTAATATATTACTTATTCGACTTTCTTAAAACCAAAGTATATTTTTATATATATATTACAAACATTTTTATCAAAATGTTGTTTTGCAAACAACATATTTTATATAAATTCATTTTACTTAGTTATTTATTTACATAAGTATTATTCTGTTATATCATCTGATTTCTTATAAATTTTAGTATGATTTATAAAAGAAAATATTTTTAAGGTTCATGACTATTTTTTATTAAATATATATATATTTTTTAAAATTTATAAGTCATGAATCCTATTATAATAAAACCTATGTATCTCACAGGCATTTTTATGCTGACGTACCTATTTTTACACATGTTTCAGGTGCTGTTATGTGATGATTGTTGATGCATGCTATACATAGGATGGACTCGTGCCTTAGCGACTTTAAAACTAGAAAGATAATATTTGTATTTATCTGATTTGTAATAAAACAATGAGTTCAATAAATCAATAAAACGAAATTATTTAATCCATGGTTGTGAAACAATGATTCTGTTACTACACTCCCCGACGTTTCCGCCACGATTTATTGTTTTACGTGGTCGGGGTGTGACAGCTAATGAACTGAGGATTGAAAAATAGAAGGGGTGCGATTGTACAATTGAAGGCTTGAAGTGGGACGCACTCTGAAATTGGTGATTTCGCGAAGTTGGAAGGGCTGCAAATTTCAAAGTGCGGTTATATTTTAGGGGCTGATTTATGTACTTGTCCGGGGTCCGCAAATTCTTAGAGATTCTTGAGTACAAACGCGATTTAATACCCTTGCTTTTTTTATTTTTTTTTGTTGCTGCACCGGCCTTGGACGGCAAATGACTGACAAATGGCACGACCGGGCCTATGACGAAACAAAAATAACCATCAACTGATATTGACTTTTGTATTTTAGTTATTGTAGTTTGTCACATATGTAAAAAAATCCAATCATAAAATGAAGCATAAACCATGTGTTGTTATCGTAAAAAATCATTTTATTTGTACAAGAAAAACATGCGTTACAGATTATCTTGTTTTTATTTGTGGGATGTCATGTGTGGTAGTGAGCCACCATTTCCTTGAAACAATGAAGATATTTTGTTCTCACACGAAAAGGACTTAAAGTAATAAAAAGAATGGAAAAGGTCACAAAAAGTTAATTAAGTTTTTCAAGTGTTCTAGCTCAAACTTTTTTTATCGCTCTAAAGTAACTAAATTTTGATTTAGGCTAAAGGGTATGGGGATCATGGGTTGGGTTATTAATTGCCACGTAGGACCATTAATGGATTGTTACACCATTCTCTTGTCTTATCCACCATGGTTGGCATGGATTAAACCATGGCAACCATGAGACTCCTTTCCTTTTTTAATATTTCTTTTCCCTTTTCACAAAAATAAATTAAAATAAGAGAATAGTGGTTTGGGTTATAACCACACCCTTAAGGTAGTGATTTTGAATGATGAATTAGAAATGAATGACAAGGCGCTAATGTGGAGGGTAATGGCCACACCATATAGCCTTAGTATTCCAATAGGGTGTAATTTTACCATTTTTTATTCTCTTTTAATGTTTATGTGGATGTAGATGTTATTTAGGGTAGGTGGATTTTATAAAATTAAAACATATTTTAAACATACGTGGGCATGGATTGGATAATCAATCGACACATAGAACCATTAATGGATTGCTACACCATCCCCTTTCTCTCATCCACCTTGGTTGGCATAGATTAAATCATGACAACCATTATCCCTCTTTCCTTTTTTAATATTTCCTTTTGTTTTTCACAAAAATAAATTAAAATTAGAGAATAGTGGTTTGATCATGACCACACTCTTAGAGTAGCGGTTTTGGATAATGGCCTAAAAGTGGGTGACATGATGCTGATGTGAAGGGTCATGACCACATCCTATAGTCTAATGGGGCGATTCTTAATTCTCATGAAGATTCATAGAGGTTCTAAAAATAAAATAATGTTTTCTTTTGGATTTGATTTGCTTCTATTTAATTACTGTGGCTTCTTAAATTTTGTTTTATGTTTTGGTTGTCTCCATGTTCTTTGCAGTATTAATGAAATCGATGCAGAATCACTTGAATTCCATTTTGGAACCATATTATAATCACTATAATTTCTTTTGTTTGTGATTTTTTGGAACCATACTCATGTTCTTTGAAATATTAATGAAATCGTTGCTGAATCACTTGAATTGCATTTTGGAACCGTATAATAATCACTATAATTTCTTTTGTTTGTGATTTTTTAGAACCATACTCGAATCATTGCTGCATTTTGGAACCATCTAGAATTCCATTTATGATTTTAAATATAAGAAAAAAATATTTTTCAAACTTAAAATTGATTATTTAATAAATATTAGAATAAATATGTGAGGTTTTTTTTATTAAAAAGTTCATGTCGTTATTTATATTTTTCACATCATGTTAAAGTTTAAAAAAATTAATGAAACCTGACAAATCATCATTGACTTAATTGGAATATATATTAAATTTGGTTATATTTTTACAAAATTACCCCTAAAAAGTAATAAAGCTCTGAACTTTTCAGCTGATTAAATCAATACTTTACACGTGAAATTATTAAATTAGTAGTTTCTCTGGGTGGTTTATGATATATTACAATAAAAGACGGACGGGTATCAGATATTAGATTTTCAGGTGTTAGAGTATTCACATCCCTTCCATCTTTTTTTACCCTATAATTTCACTAAAAACAACTACATTTTCTCTCCTTTTCAGTTACATAATATTTTTTATACTTTTATCATTACTTTTTCTCTCTTCTCTACTCACAACCACTTTCAAAATATATTAAAAAATTATAAAAGGTGAACAGTGTTCCTTCAAATTTACAGATGAACAGTAACATCTTCTCTCTTCTCTACTCACAACCACTTCCAATCACCTACAATCACTTTTCATAATTTCATAATAGAAAAAAGCCCCTCATAGAATTTGGGGGACGGATTGTGAATGCTCTTACTTGACATCTCTGCTACCTAATAGGATCCGCTATTGCCTAAACATCACTAGTATTTCTATATTGGGTTTGTTTTGGACAAAAGTTTTATAGTGATATTTCCTCTCTATAATTTATCAAAACTTGTATGTGGAGAGGTTTCACTATTTAATTTTAATTGTTTTGATTGGTTGCTGGAATTTTTAGGCCAATAGGTGGATGCCATTTTATTTTTTATTTTTTATCTATACATACAAGTCTTAAAGTTATGTGTACAAGCCTCCATATTAATATTTATGTTATCTTCCCTTGGGCTATTTCTAAAATAAAAAATATTCCCTTAGAATATTAGTATAAGTCACATATAACCCTAATGGTTTACTTTTAGTTTTAATAAACCCTATACTTTATAAATTTATTTAACTACTATTATCTGAGAGTCTAGGATCCAGCGGGATTAGACGGAAGTTTGGCTCGGAAAGAACTAATTCGGTAGAATACTATTACTAAGAAAGGAGTAGAAGCAGAAAGATTTGTCATAAGTTGAATGTTTCATTCATACCGAAAGAGCTTACATCTTTTACAAGATATGCACCAAAAAATTCCCCCTTGGCCGTCACTGTTAAATCTTGATCTTTGAAAATGAGAGCCGTGTTTTGAATATTCTACAACTTCAATCAGGCATCTTGAAATCTTCAATTGATTCCCCCTTGATTGATGATTCGGGCTTACATTATCTTCATTACGCACAGATTCCCCCTAAAATGAATCTTCAGGTCTTTGTTTGCACGATTCCCGGCCTCCTCTGATTTGCTGTACTGCAATCTTCATGAATAATCACCAACTTGAAACTAATCAATGTAGCATCTCTGTTTCGGCTTTAACCCCCCTCTTTCGGTTTTTGATTTACCATTTCAGCTCCATCTCTAAATCTTCAAAAACCCAACCGGTAATTGATAGCAACTTTGAATCACCACACCGGTAAACTTCAAGTCTATGAATACCCATGAAAATATGAAATCCCGTTTTTCATAATCACCTTTAAACACACTCCTGAATGATTGATCACTGTAAACGGTAATCTCCACAATCAGCAAATCTTCACCGGATAACAAATCATCTGGTAACACATTCAGATCTTAGAAACATTCTTCCACGATCAAATTCACATTTTTCCTCTTCAGTCACGATAACAGATGTATAGTCTTCTCCGCTAGTTCCGGCAGCAACTTAATCAACAAACATCATCATTCCCCGACGGTTAGTCCAAAAACAAATCATCTGCTCGATGATTAACCATTCTGAACTTTAGACAATCACAAAGCTGTGATATCTTATAAGTATCGACAATACGATTGCATCTCCTGACGCTAATCCTGCTGACCAGCTTGACGAAGACCCGGGACTCAAACCCTAAGACATCAATGTGACCACAATCTGAAGAATCTAAAATTCCTATGATCACAAACTAACGAATCCAGATCATATGCATCCCCGGACAATCTGAAGTCGGAACCACCCGAATAGTGTTGCATGTCACGAATTTCAAAAATGCCAGAATTTCAATATATTCTATGGAATTTTTATTCCCCCTCATTTTGGCAAATTCTGACTCCTCTAAAACTTTTCACTGAATTTCCCCCTCGAACTTGGTAAATTCAATCCTCTATTTTCACTATGTTAATTTGGTCCACAAAAGTGCGTTTTTCATCATTATGGATTTTTTCGTTTGAGGCCCATTAATAGTCAGGTAACCCAGATGATAAACATACAACATAGTTATCATAACTACCCCACTATCTTCACTACTCTGTGATCGCATCATCATATCTCTTCTCTGAAGCCCCCGACGGTGTCCCCGAAAAACCCGTATTGGTCGTTAAAATCTCGAAAAAAATTTCAATCACTAAATTTTTTTCACTACTCTGTAGATGGCCGCTAACAATTACCCAAACCATCCGTAACCTATCACTAAGAACAATCCTTGAAAAAGGATCGTCTCAATCATAATACTTCATAGATTGGCATCGAAACTTGAGAATCGTTCTCAAGCAGGAGAAGATATCATATGTGTTGAACGATCCTATTCCCGATGAACCTCTTATGGAAGATAAGCATGCCTATAACGATTGGATTAAGAATACCGTGGATTCTATACAAGCCTCTTGTCTCATGTTAGGAACTATGATTCCTGAGATTCAAAAGGATTTTGAACATCATAAGCGTTCGACATGATTACCCAATTGAAGGAAATGTTCCTACAATAAGTAAGGGTAGTGTCACACCCTGACCGCGTAAACCAACAAACCACGGCGGAAACGTCAGGGGGTGTCGTAACAGAATCATTGTTTCATACCGCACAGAGGATGCAAGCGTTATCCGGAATGATTGGGGGTAAAGCGTCTGTAGGTGGCTTTTTAAGTCCGCCGTCAAATCCCAGGGCTAAACTCTGGACAGGCGGTGGAAACTACCAAGCTGGAGTACGGTAGGGGCAGAGGGAATTTCCGGTGGAGCGGAACACATGGAAATTGAAGTTTTGTTTTATTGAATTAAAAGAGGTTACAATGTCTTAAAAACAAAGAGCATAACATAATTAACTAGTCTTGCATCTTTTATTGTCACTAAGGCCCAAGTCCGCCTAAGTGTATCTTGATCAATCTGTGACAACCCTCATAATTACAGGTATCCGTACAACTAATTAATATTAATTTGTGCTTAATGACTGTGCTTGATTACAACTGATGACGTAAACTGCTTTCTGATTTCTGTATCATACATACATTTGCATCACATTTCATACTGTCACTCCATTTATTACATATAAACTTTAGTGACATACTTGATGCACAAAGCACAGCTAGCACAGTTAGCGGATAACTCAAAAATATACTGACAGTGCCAGTACATAGACAGACAGTGTTTTGAGGCCTAGTGTGAGCCAGAGACAAAGTACTACACTAGTATGGAGTGTAGGGAAGTAAGGACCATAAAACTGCGTCACTAGGTGATAGTTTAAGTACCGGAAAGTGCCTAAAACCCATTCAAAATGCAGAATTCTGCATTAAGCAACAAAAATCAGCATTTTAACATGCTAGTAACATGTAAAAATATGGCAAAATGGTCCTGTATGCTTTCCTAAGTGTCGGGAATTGAAAGTGTCACAAAAAGTTACATAAAAGACACTATACGGTATAACTTAGCACTTTAACGGAACGGTATCTAACCGAACAACCGGACATTACCCGGAACACCAAAATATTGCTAGATACATTGTTTCACATTTTCTGAGCTAGTTATGGTTCCCGAGCACACTAACATATTACATAATACATGAAACACTTAAACACAAGACACTTACACTTAACACCCTCCACTAAATCACCTACTTACCATGTAAACTTTACAATTTACCCCCCCCCCCCATATAACCTACGGCCACTAGTGAAGGCCCCACCATAATCTTTAAGATTTCACTAAATCACTTAAAGATCTTTCCTTGATTTTGATTGGATTATGTTAGTACTTGAGGGAGCATTAGGACTCTTGGATAATAACATTTTGATTATAAATAACCTACACTTCACCACCTTCATTACACCACTCAACTTTCCTTCTCTCCTCCCTCCCAACTCTCGGCCGACCTCACTCCCACACACCACCATTTTTTTTGTTTCAAGTTCAAGCAATCCAAGTGTATCTCAAGGTGTATCAATGTGATTTAGGAGGCTCGGTGCTCACGGAACTTGAAGGACCTCTCTTGTGTGCTTTTATCCACCACATTTTCAACCTTGTTCTTCCCTAGCTTTAAGCTAGTTGTAAGATCCTTATAAACTCTTGTTACTTCATATTTTTAGTGGTTAAAAGTTGTTGTTTGATGATTAACACAAGAACACTAAAAGACTTGAACTTGAATCTTGAAACATAAGCTTGAAATATAATGAAGTATTGTTAAAATGATGTTGTTTTGTATATGTTGATGATTGCTTGTTGATTTCTTGGTAATATGATGATTGATCATCATATGGAACTTGTTAGATTATGATTAAAAACATGATTTAACAAGTTAGGAGATGATTATGGGTTTACATAAAATGATCATCTTCTTATTTAGACATGAACTTGATAATGAAATGATTTCTTGAAATATAGTAAACAAAGTGAGTTGATAATCATGTGAATCCAAGATATACAAATGATTTTTCTAAGCAAACCAAGTTCAAAATACGATTTTTGAAAGATCATGACTTTTACTTACACCTACACTATTTTGACGATAAAACAAGTGTAGAGAGGCTAGTATGACAAGAAGGTTTAATAAATAAACGATTTTGTAAAACATGTTTACAAGTTGTAAACATCTAGAATTTCCGAAAATAAAATTTACCAAGAAGTAAATATATTTTGGAGGGTAGCAAAGGCTACTAAATACTTTACCAAGTTACTACGCATTTTTGTGAAGAATCTAGTTCATGTAATTATGTAAAATATATAGTTTTTGTACTTGGTAAGTGTAAGATGATTAGTGATTTGTTGTTGATTGTTTGAATGATTTTTGAAAAGAAAATGATATGCTAAATAGCATGGACACCTCCATTTACAAAGGAAACTATGGCGAAATTTTCTAAAAATTTCAACACTTAGAAAATATTTTCTAAACAAGTGTTACAAGTATGTTTTAAACCATGTCTTTCAATATAAACTTGGCCATAATTTTTGTAACAAAAATACAAGTATCGGATGTTGGTTTTTGTAAATAAAAATGGATAAATATATATTTAGAATATATATTTTATATTAAGACGCTTGTGTGAATATTTGTATACTTTGTGGAATAGTTATATTATTTTAGGGTAAAATAATATAACTTAACAAATACCATGGAAATTACAACTCCAAAATAATACCAAAAATCACAAGGAATAAATATTTAAGTTACACACTTGATATTGTGAAACCAAACGCAAAAACGTAACTTATGGAATATTCCGGAAAATACTTTTACGAATATATTTTTGGTAAATATTGTTTTGGATACAAGAAGTGAAAATATATTATTTTTGGGAAAATATATATATTTTGGAATACATTAATTTTTGACAAATAAGTTATATATATTTTCTAAGTGGGACTTAAAAATATATTATTTCGGAACTACAAATGTACACGTATAAAATACTCCCATCCTTGGGAAGGAAATCCGGAAATTTATACTTGAGAAGTATTAATACAGAAATATTGTTTAACGATTATTCCAAATCTTGAATATAATTTAAAGTTAAAATAATTTATTTTAACAAGAGATTATAACTTGGAATAATATTGGGAACATAAGAAACGCAACTCAAGAACCTTAATACTAAATCAAGGCACGACCCGTTCGTCTAATAGACATTAGTACGTTGTAGGTTGTTGTGTAGCTGACAGAGTTTGAGTTGCGAGCTGAAGACGCACTATAGTGAGTTCATGTCCCCCTTTTCCTTAAACTGTTTTGTTTACTTACTTTGGGGGTGAAATACATGTTACAAAGGGATACTTACAATACTATTGGTATGATTAGCCTAGGAAAGAACCATAGATCATGTGATAGGGTAGGCGGATACTTGGGACCATTAATCCTCATATCAGGACCGAGGGGCATGAGTGATAGATCTATTTGGGTGTAGCGAGCCCACACCCATGAGGCCGGGGCGGCCCATAGTGGTGACTATGTCCTCCAGCCGGGAGCCCGGTACAACTTTGCTAGGTTTGAGTCTTCCTACACCGTCACACATATCAGTGGCCTTGCAAACCATTGGTGATCTTTTCCTTGTTTGCAATCATACCGGGACATACATACATTCACTGTTTACAAAGGTTTATACATACTCACATACACATGAACTCGCTCAACTTTTGTTGATTTTTCAAATTACATGTATTTCAGGGAACTAGTGGATCTGGCAGGGTATGCATGTGTCGTCAAGCTGCGTTTGAATAAAAGATGTTATCCATGGTTGTTGAGTTTAGAGGGTGTATCCTAATCCTGGACGGGATACATGATTCTAAACTCATGTTTTTATTTAAGTACTTTTGTTGAGTCTTTGTGAACTCCTTAAACACGTCATGGTTTGTAACTTAATTTGGTATTGATGTTTTCAGACAATGGTATTGTGGTAGTTTCTAAACTTTATTAATGGATAAACATCTCATGTTTTTATCATATAGCATTGTTATGATTGTTGCTATGGTATTAAGAAGTCACACCAAATAAACCACGCTTCCGCAAAAGTCAGGGTGTGACAGCTTGGTATCAGAGCCTCGATCATAGCGAACTAGGATTCTTTCTCGAGTCTAGACTATGATCATCAGGGCTCTCACGAAAATGTTTTCAAACATTTTTACATTGCATACACTAAACGTCCAGATCCAGGGAACAAACATTTTTACAAACAAAAAGGCACAAATACACATTTCAAAACTTATATTTATAATTCATTCTTAGAGACTGAGGGAGGATCAGTCTTAGAGACTGAGGGAGGATCAGTCTTAGAGACTGAGGAGGATCAGTCTTAGAGACTGTGGGAGGATCAGTCTTAGAGACTGAGGAAGGATCAGTCCTAGAGACTAAGGGAGGATCAGTCTTAGAGACTGAGGGAGGATCAGTCTTAGAGACTGAGGGAGGATCAGTCTTAGAGACTGGGGAGATTGAGTCTTAGAGACTTGGGAAAATTTAGTCTTAGAGACTTGGGAAAATTTAGTCTTAGAGACTTGGGAAGTTTGGTCTTAGAGACTGGGGAAGTTTGGTCTTAGAGACCAGGGAGTTGGTCTTAGAGAGCAGGGATTTAGTCTTAGAGACTGGGGAAGTTCGGTCTTAGAGACCAGGGAGTTAGTCTGAGAGACTAGGGAGTTCAGTTTGAGAGGCTGGGTGGGATAGTCTGGGAAAGACTAGGATGATTACTTGCTTACACTGTCATTACTTACATGCTTATTTGCTGATTGTTGATATATGTGCATATGTGTGATTGATTTGTTACAGACATTACGATGTCATCTTCAGAGAGTGGAGTATCGGACACCATAGACCCTATAGCTATAGTATCGGATGATGAGATCATTCCAGAGGACGAGGTCATCACTTCAGATACCACGAGTACCGACGATGATGATTTTCAGCCCTTCGCCCTACCAGAGTTTGGAGATGACATACCTATAGCTGATGGTTTTCTTGATGGGGATCTACCCCTTGCTCAGATCCCTGCACCTATTCCTCTTGCTGCTGTTTCCTATTGAGGATCTACCTGTTGACGATATGTCGGACGATGACGTCGATCTCTTCATCGAGGGTCCCCTGAGGATGACCAGGATGGCGGGGCTCCGATTGATGATGATGTTACTATTCCTTTGGATGAGATTCCAGTTGTCGATGCCATTGCCATTCCACCTGTCGAGGTTCCTATTGTGGATATTTTTATCTGACCCGTCTGGTCCCGACTCATTTGAGTCCGTATCATCTGTGACTTTACACGCACGGGGCATGCAGCACTACCCTACTGACACTGATTCTGACACCGCGATGTCAGCTGCACCTGTCCCTCCTTTGTATTTCAAGTTTGACGATGATCCCATCTTTCCTCACGACCTTGATCCTAACCATGAGATTGAGTTTGTACCTGATGAGCCACCCGTTGAGGCACCTGTTTTTCCGGTCGATCAGCTCTTTGATATACCCGCTGATCATGAGCCTGCTCTAGCTGACCCAGAGCCTGAGATTGCACCAGAGCCTATTCTTGCTCACGACCTTCCACCTGTGCACGACCCTATCCCTGTTGATGTACCCGTTGTTGCACCTCTGCCTGACCCGGTTCCTGTACTTGTTGACCGTGCTCCATTTGCTACCCATGTGGACCCTAGATATGCTCACACCCGCAATGGGTGGATTGAGGATGACGACGACTATCCTCCTTTTGTCAGACCAGTTACTCCCCCTTCTGCACCTGTTCAGGCACCCTTTGATGTCACACAGTTTCACCCACACTTGTCAGATACGCACCGCACAGACTTACCAGTTACATTTCTTCAGGACATTCCTCCTCCCCATCCACGGGAAGGACCTTCGAGTCAGCAGCACACTCACATACCTTTTGTGTCAGGAGCCGATCAGTTCATGCCACAGTTTCCACACGCTGCTTCTTCTTCTACACCCACGGGCGAGCCATTTATGTGGTTTCCGCCCTAACGTCATGCCTTTATCTGATCCATACCATCCCTTCCACATTGGATATTCGAGGGATGATCTGCTTTTATCCTTGCAGCTACAACATGATATGTTGAGTCATATAGTCACTGAGCTGGAGAGGATCCCGCGTCCTCCACCTTTTGCTGATCCATCACAGTCTGCTTTTCCACCTGCTCCACTGTTTCCTTACCCGGATTTTGGTATCCGTTTTCTCACCATGGAGCAGCAGATTGGTTGTTTGTTGCAGCTTGTTCATACGCTCGAGGAGGAGTTAGCGCATATGCGCCGTTTGCTTTTCATTCCTCCACCTCCTCCTCCTCCCCATCAGCTTGAGGTTTTTGGTTTGTTGCAGGTAGCATATTTTGATGAGAGTGCAGCTATTGAGCCTGATTGCACAGCATTTTGAAGACCACTTGATGACTTATGACTTTTGATATTTGACTTTTGGTTGTTGTAGATTGTTAGACGATTCAGACAAGGGTGATGTGACCCTTAGTCTCTTTTGATGTACGATACAATTATGAAACTTGTAAACTGTACTTGTGGTCTTGTTATATGATAGCTCAATCGCAACATTCTCATTACATGCGTTGTTGGATTATTTGTTTGTGTTATGACATGGGATGTTATGTGTTACTTATGTTGATGAATGTTATTACGTACGCGTACTACATACTTATTATGACCTGACCAATACAATCTTCTTATAGAAGATACTTCCACGAAGGGAAAATCGTTTGCCCACTACTGAGGCCGAATTGCAAGAAAGAATCTCCCGAGCAATAACAAATTACGAGGCCTCACGCGCCGAAACTAGCGGGAATACCTCGAGGAACAACCCCCCACATGGTTGTACCTTTAAGCAGTTTTTAGACTGTAAACCGCTGAATTTTGACGGCACCCGGGGGTGCCGTGGCTTTTGTTCGATGGGCAGAGAAGACCGATTCGGTGTTAAGAATGAACAAATACGCACCAGATCAGCAAGTTACCTACATCTCTGGACTGTTCATAGATGGAGCGCTTTCATGGTGGAATCTCCAAGTCCAAACTCTGGGAGAGGCAGCAACATACGCTTTGACTTGGACTGAGTTAAAGGAACTCATGCGTAAAAGTATTGCTCCAGGGCCGAAATTCAGAAGCTGGAAACTGAATTTTGGAACCTCAAGATGGACGGACCAAAGATCGCCGAATATGTACAGAGATTTCATGATCTGTCCCACGTGGTACCATACATGGTCAGTCCGGAATTCAAACGCGTGGAGCTTTTCATTTGGGGATTGGCACCTCAGATTATGAGTATGGTCACATCGTCAAAGCCTGCAACAATTACTGAGGCTATCGATCTGAGCGTGTCACTGACTGAAGAAGCTATCCGGTTAAACAAGTTTTCAATTTATGACCCCAAGAAAAAGGAGACACACGTTGAGTCCTCGGGAGAGAACAAAAGGAAGTTCTCCAACTTTAAGAAGGGTACCAGCAGTTCGAACAAGAAAGATGAGACAAGCGCACCGGCCAAGGCCAAAGGAAAGGGGTATATGGGCACCTTGCCCAAGTGTAACGCGTGTCAGTTGCATCACGAGGGACGATGCAGATCTGGAAAATGTGAATCTTGTGGAAAAGTTGGCCACTCAAAAGAAACGTGCTGGGTTGGTACTGGCCATGGCGATCAAAGGGGTTTTGGTAACAACAACCGTGGTGGTAACGAAAATGGAAACCACAATGGCGGTAATGGAAATTGTGGTAACTTTGCAAATCAAGCTGGGAATTGCAACCAAAACAACGCTCAAGGGGGTAATGGGAACGGTAATGGTCGAGGACCAGTTTGTTTTAATTGTGGAGATATGGGGCACTTCAAGAGGGAATGCCCAAAGCTCAATCAAGCACAAGGAAGAGGTTTCAATATCGGAGCAAGGGAAGCTCGCCAAGATCCTAATGTTGTCACTGGTACGTTCCCTATAAATCAACGCTTTGCATCTGTACTATTTGACACTGGTGCCGACTATAGTTTTGTATCGCTAGAATTGAAGAATATGCTTTGGTTAACTGCTAGTAAGTTAGACATTCCGTACTCAATTGAACTGGCTAATGGAAAGCTAGTTGAAACAAATGAAGTCATCAGAGGATGCACGATAGAACTGGGAGGACACGAGTTTACACTGGATTTACTGCCAGTCGAGTTGGGAAGCTTCGACGTGGTAGTAGGGATGGATTGGTTGTCCAACAACCGGGCATAGATTGTATGCCACGAGAAAATCATACGCATTCCAATGGCGGATGAAGAAATGATTGTAGTTCATGGAGAGAAGTGCGATATGCCCTTAAGGATCATCAGCTGTTTGAAGGCTCGAAAGTGTTTACAGAAAGGATGTGTTGCCTTCCTGGCACACATCGTGGATAAAGAAGCCGCTGAACCGAAACTAGAAGATATTCCAGTCGTGAAGGAGTATCCTGAAGTCTTTCCAGAAGACTTGCCAGGATTGCCGCCCCAAGGACAAGTCGAGTTTCATATTGACTTAGTTCCAGGCGCCATGCCTGTAGCTAAGGCACCTTATAGACTTGCGCCTTCGGAAATGCAGGAGTTGTCAACGCAACTTCAGGAATTGTTAGACAAGGGATTTATCAGACCAAGCTTCTCGCCTTGGGGAGCTCCAGTTTTGTTTGTCAAGAAGAAAGATGGTAGTTTCCGCATGTGTATCGACTACCGCGAGCTGAACAAGTTGACTATCAAGAATAGATATCCCTTGCCAAGGATTGATGACCTGTTCGATCAATTACAAGGTTCAAGTTTTTACTCCAAGATCGACCTTCGATCAGGTTATCACCAGTTGAGGATTCAAGAGGAAAGCATTCCAAAAACAGCCTTTAGGACTCGATATGGACATTACGAGTTCCTGGTTATGCCATTTTGTTTGACAAACGCGCCAGCCGTGTTTATGGATTTGATGAACAGAGTTTGCAAGCCCTACCTCGATAAGTTTGTGATCGTGTTTATTGATGACATTTTGATTTATTCAAAGACAAAAGAAGAACATGAGCAACACTTAAGAACTATTTTAGAGCTGCTTAAAAAGGAGAAGTTGTACGCAAAGTTCTCGAAGTACGAGTTCTGGTTACGGGAAGTCCAGTTTCTTGGTCATGTAGTTAATGGAAATGGAATTCATGTGGATCCCACAAAGATCGAGGCGATCAAGAATTGGGAGACTCCAAAAACGCTAACTGAGATTCGATAATTCTTAGGTTTGGCTGGGTATTATCGCAGATTTATTGAGGATTTCTCGAAAATCGCTCAACCGTTGACCTCCCTCACCCAAAAAGACAAGAAGTATGAATGGGGAGACAAGCAAGAAGAAGCTTTTCAGCTGTTGAAGAACAAGCTTTGTGACGCACCGATTTTGTCTCTACCCGAAGGCACTGACGACTTCGTGGTATATTGAGACGCCTCGCGTCAAGGTTTGGGATGCGTACTAATGCAGTGTCAGAAGGTTATAGCATATGCATCTCGCCAGTTGAAGGTCCACGAGAAAAATTACACCACGCATGATTTGGAATTAGGTAAAGGCCGAATACCAGAAGCCTTCAGGTCTCTTGCAACAACCTGAAATACCCTAGTGGAAATGGGAGCAGATTTCGATGGACTTTATAACAAAGTTACCAAGGACACCCAGAGGTCACGATACGATTTGGGTAATCGTGGACCGTCTGACCAAATCTGCACACTTTTTGCCAATCAAGGAGAAAGACAACACTAGTAAGCTTGCTGAACTATACCTCAGAGAGATTGTTGCACGGCATGGAGTGCCTCTCTCGAATATCTCTGATAGAGATGGAAGATTTGTGTCAAGGATTTGGCAATCCTTCCAAGAAGCATTTGGTTCTCAGTTGAATCTGAGTACTGCCTTTCATCCGCAGATAGACGGACAGAGCGAACGAACGATTCAAACATTGGAAGACATGTTGCGAGCTTGCGTAATGGATTTGGGTGGGAGTTGGGACGCTCACTTACCCTTGGTTGAATTTTCATACAATAACAGTTACCATGCAAGCATTCAAGCCGCACCGTTTGAAGCTCTTTATGGACGCAAGTGTCGATCACCGTTATGCCGGGCAGACGCGGGTGATAGACAGCTTGTCGGTCCGGAATTGGTTCAAGAAACGACTGATAAGATTATACAAATCCGAGAACGCATCAAAGGGGCTCGTGATCGTCAAAAGAGTTATGCGGACCTAAGAAGGAAACCTCTGGAATTTGAGGTGGGAGATATGGTTTTGTTGAAGGTTTCACCCTGGAAGGGTGTGGCACGCTTTGGGAAGCGTGGGAAGTTGAACCCCAGATACATTGGACCCTTCAGAATCCTGGAAAGGATTGGTCTTGTAGCTTATAAGTTGGACCTACCTGCAGAGCTAAATGGCGTTCATGATACATTGCATGTATCAAACCTGAAAAAGAGTCCAACTCAAGAGACAGTGGTCATTCCTGCCGACGAAGTTCAAATTGACGACACACTCCACTTTACTGAAGAACCAGTTGAGGTTACTGATTGGAAAGTTAATAAGACGCGCAGGAGTAGTGTCAAACTCGTCAAAGTTCGTTGGAATGCACGACACGGCCCAGAATTCACGTAGGAGCGTGAGGATCGCATGAAAGCCAAGTACCCACATTTATTCCCCAAGACCCCTGCATCTAGTAGCAGAACTAAAATTTCGGGATGAAATTTTCTTAACAGGGGGAGAATGTGACAACCCTCAAAATTACAGGTATCCGTACAACAAATTAATATTAATTTGTGCTTAATGACTGTGCTTGATTACAACTGATGACGTAAACTGCTTTCTGATTTCTGTATCATACATACATGTGCATCACATTTCATACTGTCACTCCATTTATTACATACAAACTTTAGTGACATACTTGATGCACAAAGCACAGTTAGCACAGTTAGCGGATAACTGAGAAATATACTGACAGTGCCAGTAGATAGACAGACAGTGTTTTGAGGCCCAGTGTGAGCCAGAGACAAAGTACTACACTAGTATGGAGTGTAGGGAAGTAAGGACCATAAAACTGCGTCACTAGGTGATAGTTTAAGTGCCGGAAAGTGCCTAAAACCCATTCAAAATGCAGAATTCTGCATTAATCAACAAAAATCAGCATTTTAACATGCTAGTAACATGTAAATATATGGCAAAATGGTCCGGTATGCTTTCCTAAGTGTCGGGAATTGAAAGTGTCACAAAAAGTTACATAAAAGACACTATACGGTATAACTTAGCACTTTAACGGAACGGTATCTAACCGAACAACCGGACATTACCCGGAACACCAAAATATTGCTAGAAACATTGTTTCACATTTTCTGAGCTAGTTATGGTTCCCGAGCACACTAACATATTACATAATACATGAAACACTTAAACACAAGACACTTACACTTAACACCCTCCACTAAATCACCTACTTACCATGTAAACTTTACAATTTACCCCCCCCCCCACCCATATAACCTACGGCCACTAGTGAAGGCCCCACCATAATCTTTAAGATTTCACTAAATCACTTAAAGATCTTTCCTTGATTTTGATTGGATTATGTTAGTACTTGAGGGAGCATTAGGACTCTTGGATAATAACATTTTGATTATAAATAACCTACACTTCACCACCTTCATTACACCACTCAACTTTCCTTCTCTCCTCCCTCCCAACTCTCGGCCGACCTCACTCCCACACACCACCATTTTTTATGTTTCAAGTTCAAGCAATCCAAGTGTATCTCAAGGTGTATCAAGGTGATTTAGGAGGCTCCGTGCTCATTGAACTTGAAGGACCTCTCTTGTGTGCTTTTATCCACCACATTTTCAACCTTGTTCTTCCCTAGCTTTAAGCTAGTTGTAAGATCCTTATAAACTCTTGTTACTTCATATTTTTAGTGGTTAAAAGTTGTTGTTTGATGATTAACACAAGAACACTAAAAGACTTGAACTTGAATCTTGAAACATAAGCTTGAAATATAATGAAGTATTGTTAAAATGATGTTGTTTTGTATATGTTGATGATTGCTTGTTGATTTCTTGGAAATATGATGATTGATCATCATATGGAACTTGTTAGATTATGATTAAAAACATGATTTAACAAGTCAGGAGATGATTATGGGTTTACATAAAATGATCATCTTCTTATTTAGACATGAACTTGATAATGAAATGATTTCTTGAAATATAGTAAACAAAGTGAGTTGATAATCATGTGAATCCAAGATATACAAATGATTTTTCTAAGCAAACCAAGTTCAAAATGCGATTTTTGAAAGATCATGACTTTTACTTACACCTACACTATTTTGACGATAAAACAAGTGTAGAGAGGCTAGTATGACAAGAAGGTTTAATAAATAAACGATTTTGTAAAACATGTTTACAAGTTGTAAACATCTAGAATTTCCGAAAATAAAATTTACCAAGAAGTAAATATATTTTGGAGGGTAGCAAAGGCTACTAAATACTTTACCAAGTTACTACGCATTTTTGTGAAGAATCAAGTTCATGTCATTATGTAAAATATATAGTTTTTGCACTTGGTAAGTGTAAGATGATTAGTGATTTGTTGTTGATTGTTTGAATGATTTTTGAAAAGAAAATGATATGCTAAATAGCATGGACACCTCCATTTACAAAGGAAACTATGGTGAAATTTTCTAAAAATTTCAACACTTAGAAAATATTTTCTAAACAAGTGTTACAAGTATGTTTTAAACCATGTCTTTCAATATAAACTTGGCCATAATTTTTGTAACAAAAATACAAGTATTGGAGGTTGGTTTTTGTAAATAAAAATGGATAAATATATATTTTATATTAAGACACTTGTGTGAATATTTGTATACTTTGTGGAATAGTTATATTATTTTAGGGTAAAATAATATAACTTAACAAATACCATGGAAATTACAACTCCAAAATAATACCAAAAATCACAAGGAATAAATATTTAAGTTACACACTTGATATTGTGAAACCAAACGCAAAAACGTAACTTATGGAATATTCCGGAAAATACTTTTACGAATATATTTTTGGTAAATATTGTTTTGGATACAAGAAGTGAAAATATATTATTTTTGGGAAAATATATATATTTTGGAATACATTAATTTTTGACAAATAAGTTATATATATTTTCTAAGTGGGACTTAAAAATATATTATTTCGGAACTACAAATGTACACGTATAAAATACTCCCATCCTTGGGAAGGAAATCCGGAAATTTATACTTGAGAAGTATTAATACAGAAATATTGTTTAACGATTATTCCAAATCTTGAATATAATTTAAAGTTAAAATAATTTATTTTAACAAGAGATTATAACTTGGAATAATATTGGGAACATAAGAAACGCAACTCAAGAACCTTAATACTAAATCAAGGCACGACCCGTTCGTCTAATAGACATTAGTACGTTGTAGGTTATCGTGTAGCTGACAGAGTTTGAGTTGTGAGCTGAAGATGCACTACAGTGAGTTCATGTCCCCCTTTTCCTTAAACTGTTTTGTTTACTTACTTCGGGGGTGAAATACATGTTACAAAGGGATACTTACAATACTATTGGTATGATTAGCCTAGGAAAGAACCATAGATCATGTGATAGGGTAGGCGGATACTTGGGAGCATTAATCCTCGTATCAGGACCGAGGGGCATGAGTGATAGATCTATTTGGGTGTAGCGAGCCCACACCCATGAGGCCGGGGTGGCCCATAGTGGTGACTATGTCCTCCAGCCGGGAGCCCGGTACAGCTTTGCTTGGTTTGAGTCTTCCTACACCGTCACACATATCAGTGGCCTTGCAAACCATTGGTGATCTTTTCCTTGTTTGCAATCATACCGGGACATACATACATTCACTGTTTACAAAGGTTTATACATACTCACATACACATGAACTCGCTCAACTTTTGTTGATTTTTCAAATGACATGTATTTCAGGGAACTAGTGGATCTGGCAGGGTATGCATGTGTCGTCAAGCTGCGTTTGAATAAAAGATGTTATCCATGGTTGTTGAGTTTAGAGGGTGTATCCTAATCCTGGACGGGATCCATGATTCTAAACTCAGGTTTTTATTTAAGTACTTTTGTTGAGTCTTTGTGAACTCGTTAAACACGTCATGGTTTGTAACTTAATTTGGTATTGATGTTTTCAGACAATGGTATTGTGGTAGTTTCTAAACTTTATTAATGGATAAACATCTCATGTTTTTATCATATAGCATTGTTATGATTGTTGCTATGGTATTAAGAAGTCACACCAAATAAACCACGCTTCCGCAAAAGTCAGGGTGTGACACAATCCTATGCATCAGCTCCTGAAAACACATGTGAAAAATAGGTACGTCAGCATAAAAATGCCTGTGAGATACATAGGTTTTATTAAAATAGGATTCATGACTTGTAAGTTTAAAGAAAATGTTTAACAAAAGTTAGTCATGAACCTTAAAATGTTTTCTTTTATAGACTATACGAAAATCGATAAAAAAAATCAGATGATGTAAAAGAAAGATGTATGGTTAAATGAAAACCAAGGAAAATGAGTTTGTATAAATATGTTATTTGTAAAACAATTTTTATGAAGATATGTTATTTGTGTAAAATGTAATATGTCCAATTGAAATGGTTTAAATAACGCTACGATATGTAATATCATAAAAGCACTTATATATAGGAAGTACCAGCGGCGTATCCACCATGCTTTTATCATATTACACACGCCTCGTTATTTAAATCACTTACCCAAACAAACCACCAATGTAAAAATGTTCATGTATAACCAAATGTAATGTATAGTGAATAAAAGCATTTACTCAAAAGGTGGTTGTTTCCCGCCGCTTGGTACAACCTTTATCCGGTTCTTAATCATATCACTCAATTACAGGTGACGGTCCATATAGAAGATAAGTTCTTTTGGAAGATGAATGACAAGCTCTATGACTTTTCAACATCAACTGCATGGCAAGCTATTCGATCAATTGATGGGGAAGTTAACTGGATGGAAATTATTTGGTTCTCTCAATGCATCCCAAAGCATGCTTTTCTTATGTGGTTGATAATGAAAAAGAAACTACAAACTCAAGATAAAATTCTGCAATGGGGAGGGGCTAGGAGAAACAACATGAACATGATGTGCTGCCTTTTATGCTATGAGAATATTGATTCTCATGATCACCTGTTCTTCTCATGTAAGTACTCGGCTGAGGTATGGTATAATGTAGTCTCTTACTCGGATATGGGTAATGTTAAGCCGATTTGGGAGGAGGTCATAAACTGGCTGCTTACTAGACGTGCATGGAAGAAAGTTTATAGTATTGTGGATCGGTTGATTGTTGCTGCCACAGCTTACAATATATGGCGTGAACGGAACAATAGGCTGTTCCGAAATTGTACTCGTCCTCCTGATCAATTGGCAAAGGAAATTATATCTAATGTTAGGTATAAGCTCATGGGTCTTAAATTCAAGAACACAAGCCAAGTGAGAAGGATTCTGGTGAAATGGGGCATTCAAGAAGATGTTATGCTGAATCAATGTAATAGAGTCACGTAGAGATGGGTTGCATGTTAGCTAGTTGATAGACTAGTTTGTTTTGTTTTTTGGTATTGAGCTTTTAGCTTGGTGTTTTGTTTCCATAGCGTGGGGTATGCCCCATCTATGATCTAGTGTGATACTCTGTCGCACTACATGTGCTTTTTTGGTTGTTTATAAAATCACCGGGGTAACCCTTTACCCAAAAAAAAAAAACCTATAAGAAAGAAATGTACAAAACAATGTATTTGATAAATCATAATTTAAATCAAAAGTTATGTTTTGTAAAATTAATGCTTTATTGATACAAACATCTATGCGGTAATGTTAAACGTCTACATCCAAGCCTTGCGACTGAGGAGACAAACCCTTAACAAGTTAAAGGTTTATCAAACTTATGAATATCGAATTCGGTCATTCCTTCCACCCAAACAAACCTAGGATTTCAGGAATGGGAGTTGTCAATTCCTATGGTACCACTACCTACTAACGAACGGCTTGATCGGTGTTAATGAATGTATTTATGACCCGTTAAACAAACCAAATGTCATACCAAATGTAAGCATGTTATATGAAAATAATGTACAAAATATGCTAAATGAACATACAAAGTAAAAATGTTTAATGTAAATCAATGTGTCCATATGCTAAGTGAATCATATGCAACAAAATGTAATATATGAAATCAATGTGCTAGCATGTTAATAAAACATACATAGCAAAAATATGGAAGAAATCATGTACTATATGTGTACTAATGAACATAGCAAGGATATGTTATAAAAGCATGAAAAGCACGAAAGTAACAAGTAGGCACATGTGTTTCACCCCAAAATGTTTGAAAACAGTAAAAAAGGGGAACTATGTACTCACTTGAGAATGCTTAGAAGTCTTGAATAACAACCAAGCAATGCTAGAGGGATCACGAAAATCAATCGACACCTAATATAGGTAACTATGTTAATAAACCGGACCTAAATCGGAAGATTGGATAGAATGAGGTTTCGTAAACCAAATGAGTATAAGAACTCATGTAATATGGTTTAACAAAGCCTACATTCTAAAACGGAACCTATCCTAAGTGCTTACGACCCATTACGACCCGTTTAGGTAGCTTACGCTACTTTAACGCGTCGTTCACGTACGCGTTCGGACCGCCTAACTAGTCCTATGACAAGTATTATATGCCTTAACATGTCTAATAATGTTGCCTAATCAGTTTAGATGTCAAAATTTAGGTTACATATGCATAAAATGAAATTGTGCGTAAAAAGGGCATTTTGGTCATTTTCCTAAGGCATATAAATTACCTATCATACAACTAACTAAACGAAGTGACCATAAGGTATAACCTCGGAAGGTTATTCCCTATACAACTATGGTCACAAAATATGTTTGGTCGAATCCTAATGATCGACCAAACGGGTCGGGTTCGAAAGTCTAAGCGGTTGTTTAGACCGCTTATCTTACGACCCTATATAAGCACTAAACTAAAAGTGACGAGCTAAACATGTTAAAACAAAGGGTTTCGATACCCAAGAATAGTTTGGTTGCAAAATACGCATAAACGCGTATTTTGACCGAAACTATGATTCGTCACTATGCCTAAATAACGTGGTAATTAGTAGGTATAGTCACAAGGGACTATAACCATCGTGATTACGCTCACGTTGCAAAGTTCAACCGAACTTTGTGTTGACCAAATCGTGGTCAAAGCAGAAAGTCAAACACTGTTTGACTTTCATGCTTGAAAAACATAAACGAGCATTGAGGAAACTTACGAAGGGTCCAAGAAATGAAGATTTGAACTAAAAAATTCTCAGGTATGAAGCTTCACAAGGAGAGCTTCAACTTAGAGAAGGAATTTGAGATCAAATGTGTGGGTTTGGAATGAATTGAGGTGGGTTTATATAGATTTTGGACAACCGTTAGGATCGTTCCTCGATAATTGAGCTTCAATCTGGACCATACATGTAAGGCACACTGATTTGGAATACTTTGGGTGCCCAAAACCATCACACGGTATTGAGAAAGTTACATAAAGGCCCCTGAAAATCAACTTGGTTGTCAAAAATGATGTTTCTGCCTAGATGAGGGGGTGGCGTGCCACCACCACACAACCACTAAGCTGTGGCACGACGCCACAGGTCCCCAGTTACCAGAAAGTTTGCCAAAATGGCAGAAATGGTCCCTGCAACACTTTTAAGCCATTTTCGATGCGTTTAAACCCCGTTAACCTCATTTCAAGGCTCTAAAATGAATTTAAAGTATATGGATTTTAAAATATGCTTGAAAATGTGTCGGATGTCAGTTCGTTTGGTCGCACGGTTGCGTTGTTCGGTTAATTACGACGAAACACGAACAGACGCGAAAAACGATCCAAATTACGCGACGAATGGAATTTTAGCATGCCAATCACTAAAATAAAATATTTTAATGATTACAAAAATTTTTGGATGTCCAGATATATTCAGAACGTAAGATATGCGCGAAAATACAAACTTATGCACTTTTTGACGCTTTTAGTCCCTGTTTGACCAAATAAGTTTATTTTAGCATACCGAACCCCTCAAAGCCTATTTCTAAGCTATGTGAAGGATATTTATGGTATGTTTAACTTATAATCATGTTCCGGAATGTTCGAAACCATAGGAATCGGTAGACTTTCACTGTTTGACGCAAATAGTCCCTGCGATAAAATAAACTTGATTTCGACACACCAAACCTTCCAAAACTTATTTCTAAGTTATGTAAAGTTTATTTAAGGTATGTTAAGCCCATGTCACTATTCCAGAGTGTTTTTTGCATTAAACTGATTACGTTTATGCATCGGTTCGCGTATAACTTTCCAGAAAGCGATTTAGAGCTCGAAATCGAACGAGAATTGATATGTGCAAATGATACACATATTTATACAAATCCCAAGTATGAAAAACAATATTTCATTGGTTTGGTATTTGTTTGATGGTCGTAGAGACACAGATGTCACAGGTAGAACGCTTCAAAACAGTTCGAGTGCTTCATGCATGTCGGATAGAGGAAACCCAATCGGTCTCATCTTATGTCTTTAAGATGAAAGCCACATTGATCGCCTCGAAAGGCTCAATATGGGTAAAATGGCTTTATCCGTTCTAACGATCAATGAGGGTGGCAACAAGAAAGGGCATCACC
This sequence comes from Helianthus tuberosus, assembly GCA_030545235.1. Lineage (NCBI taxonomy): Eukaryota > Viridiplantae > Streptophyta > Magnoliopsida > Asterales > Asteraceae > Helianthus > Helianthus tuberosus. The sequence goes on along the minus strand of CM060403.1, from coordinate 52,756,076 downwards.
CCGACTCCAAGGCAAGTGTTGCCAAAGGAAATGGGCACATCAAAGGGAAAGAAAAAGAAAGGCTAAAGCGGAACCACCAAAACCAAAAGAAAAGAAGGCAAAGGTTGCCACGAACGATCCATGCTTTGAGTGTGGTGAGATAGGGCATTGGAAAGGGAATTGTCCAACCTATCTCAAGGAGTTGAAAAACAAGAGGGATGCGGGGCAAAACCTCAGGTACAATCTTTATGAAACACATTGACCTTAATGTTATTTCTTCTAACACATGGGTATTAGATACCGGATGTGGAACTCATATTTGCAATTCGTTGCAAGAGTTCAAAAGAAATAAGCATTACAAGAAGGGAGACATTAATCTCTTCATGGGCAATGGAGCGAAAGTTCAAGTTGAAGCCCGAGGAGACTATGTTTTGAAACTTCCAAGTGGTTTGGAAATCGTTTAAAAATGTTTTGTATGCTCCTAGTTTGACTAGGAACATTATTTCAGTTTCCCTTTTGATCCAATATGATTTTTGATTTAAAGTTAATAAACAATGACATTTATATTTCGATGAATGACATGTTTTACTTTAAAGCTATGCTTTCAAATGGTATTTATGAATTTGTTCATGATAATACATCACTTGATAGTTCAATGTACCAAGCAATCACCAAGAAACTCAAAATGGATTTGAGTGAGACCTATCTTTGGCATTGTCGCCTTGGTCATATAAACAGAAGTCGCATGCAAGCACTTCAAAAGAATGGTCTTTTGGAGACAAATGAAATTGGTTCATTTGATACATGTGAATCTTGTTTGCAAGGTAAAATGACTAAAGAACCGTTTAGTGGAAAGGACAAAAGATTTATTAGGAATCATACATTTGGATGTATGTGGTCCTTTTAAGCCAAAGACTAGAAATGGTGAGAGATACTTCATTACTTTTACCGACAACTATAGTAGTTATGGTTATGTGTAAGACACAAAGATGAAGTTTTGAAACGTTCAAAATCTTCAAAAGTGAAGTAGAAAATCAACTCAATCAAAGTTTTTCGTTCCGATAGAGGAGGAATCGAGCTCTATTGGATATGGTTCGATCTATGATGGCTAGGAGCACATTACCTCTATCATTTTAAGGTTATGCTTTGCTCTCCGTGGCCTATATATTAAATGTGGCCCAAACCAAGAAAGTGGATAAGACACCTTTTGAAATATGGCATGGAAGGGCGCCATCATTATCATATTTAAAGGTATGGGTTTGTGAAGCTTATGTAAAGCAATACACCCCAAGTAAATTGGAAATACGATCCACTAAGTGTATCTTTGTAGGATATCCTAAATATGATATAGGATATTATTTCTACGATGTCACACCCCCAAAATACCACACGTGGAAACACCGCGGGCGTGTGACGTACCAGGATCTTAGCCACCAATCACACTGAACTCATACATATATTTAAATAAAACTTTCATTCATTAACGTAAAGTATTACAAAACGTTACATAGCATTCATTGTATACGGCGGAAGCATAACTCATTTATTAAGTGTTTCATAAACCGTGTGTACATAACCATTAGGCTTGTATTGCGATTCCCAGTATCTCGACCCATGACCACTCCAGCATCCCAGATAGCAAGTCCCAATGATATAAACCTATAAACCTGCAAGCATGCAGACAAGTGTGTCAGACGACGCTGGTGAGTTCAAAGTTTTGTTAACGTGTTTAGATACCAGTTACCAGATTAAAACGTTTCACAGATGCATTGTTGTTAATCACACGCTTACCGCAGATGGCTCCAGTTTGTTTGCCCTAAACCCCATTGCCTCTATCAAAGAAATGGTCAAGATGGGGGTCATTAGTTCATCACCGACCTCCCCGGTGTGGTGTGAGGGTGCCAAACCTAAGTAGCGCTACTAACTAATCCCCGTTGCCTCCCCGACAACAATCGGTAGGAAGGGACTTGAGTGATAAATATTGACGTGTATTAACCAACAACCCAGGTTTAACATTCCAGTTAAACCCAATTACCCAGCATTCCTCCCCGGAACGTTTACCAGATGTCCCTCCCCGGGACGCATGCTTGGAAAAAGAGCAGTGAACTCACCTTTGGTTTGCTCGGTAAATTTAAGGCACGTGTTCCAAATTGGTCAGTTAGTCCCTATTGTGGTTATCAATAACAGTTAGTTTCTTGTTCTTTCAAATCACGCATGTAATATATTGCATATATTGTACAGGTTATCACATAGTCACATAACAAACATTCGAATCACATACCAGTTCACATCTCAAGTTCATGTTTCGCGTTAACATCTAGCAGCCAGTTCATCACCCACATGAATGTGTGATTCAATCAGGTTATGGGCCCACTTTAGGAGTGTGTGCGGCCCGTTACAAGTGTGCGGGCCAAGTACTTTGTGTTGGGCTTATGAGCCCGTTCGTATAATGTGATCAGGTTGTGCAATTTCAAGCTAACGTGCAAGGCCCAACATGACTGGCCCATTACTGTGGTGTGCAATTGGCCTCAGCTTGTGCGACCCATGTGATGTGTGGTTGGTCTGCCTATATGGTTCGATACTCAATCACATATCATTTAGTCCATCAATTACACAATCAAACACTTTTTATACAATCTAGTACCCAGTCTAATATGGCACCAATCATTCAATAGTCATGATTATCATAGCATGACTTCATTATTCAATCATCAACTGAAATCAACACCCTAACTCAATATCCAGTAGGATCGGCTCACTACATGATCCAACTATATGGCCCTACGACGAATAACCCAAGCGATGACGAAACATCAGTGTTTCGTCGAGGTGTGCATGACGAATCATCACTGGGTTTCGTCGAAGTGTGCATGACGAATCATCACCAAGATTCGTCGGGTTCCTGTATGACGAAACACTACCTAGTTTCGTCGAGACTACTTATGACGAAACACTACCATGTTTCGTCGAGGTCATTTACGACGAAACACTACTAAGTTTCGTCGCCCTTATCAGTTGATGAACCGTCACAGATCCAATCGATTACAATTCACCAAGAATTAAGGGAATCCATTTATTCACACAAACAGTTTCTGTTGATGCCTTTATTCGATCAAATCATGAGGTTATGCAAGGATTCTTATGAACCGAATTATGATCCTAGGTCTAGTTTCACATCACGCAGTGCCACAACAATTAACAGTCTGATATGCCAAGAATCCTATTATCATATGCATCCCTTCTAACTGATTTTCATTAACATAATCATCCTGATTGTATATGTATGTTAACGGTCAACATCATTCATGCGAATTTAACAACATCATTCATACGAATTCAACAACATCATGGCAGATCATAACAAATCACATAACAACACTCTAATCACATAATTAAAACAATATACTAACCAAGTTACAAGGAATGGAGTAGCGTGTTAGACTTTGCAAACGAAGGCTTCGGTCACCAGAGGGTCTGCTGTCGAGGTTAAGGGAGGGTAGAAGGGAACTAGGGTTTGTAATTTTTATGTGTGATTAGGGAATTATGGGGGCAACACCTCATGTATTACGTATTATAACTAAAGGGCATGTAGGCTTCAAGGGGTGTGGGCCGAGGAAGAGTTTCAAGAGGTGTGGCCTCTGGCCCAATCAGATAATGTGAGGATTAAACAGGTTCGCGACCCAAGTAACTCGCGGCCCAATTAGGTTAGTTCTCCAAATTAGCTATACCACACATTATAAAACATTTAACGGTTTCCTGTAGTTAATTAGTCAACACACGTACACACACTCAATCACGTTGTACATTTAGCAAGTACATTATAGTCATTAGTGTTTATCAATTTTCATCATCGTAAGAGACATGAAAGAGAAATAATAAAAACGGGATCACGTGTCTAAGAGACACTGACCGTGGAAGTTCGGGTTGTCACATCATCCCCAACTTGAAAGAAATTTCGTCCCAAAATTTGATAAGTAAACCAAATCCGTAAGGTGTTTGATCAGGATGACTGTTGATTTTCCTCGGGTGCCACATAAGGATGAGATCGGTAAGATACCGGTACCGTACCGGTACCGATACCGTAAATACCGTTACCGAAATTGAGTAAATGTGGATACCGATTACCGTACCGTATTTATAGATTCGGTACCGGTACCGGTACGGTACCAGTATCGGTACCGGTTTTTCGGTACTTTACCACATTGGTACCGCTTTGGTGTCATCCATTTTTTTACCTAAAAAGTATCATGTGCAACTCATCCATCCATTATTAACTGAACTAGACTAATATATAGAGGAATGTAAACAAAAGGTAAACATATTAAGTAGTAAAAAAATCAAAAGGTAAACATCTATGGGTTCAACTTTTAACATCCAAATTCCAACATATCTAAAAAAGCATCATAATTGATTAAAAATAACCAAACAAAAGAAATTTGATATTGGTTTAATCTTGCTAATCATTTTGCATTTTCCTTTTTCCTCTTTAGTTTTGCATATTTATCGCATCTTCAATCCAACCTAAAAACCCTTTGGAATTCATTATTAAATTCGGTATTAATACCGGTATTTACCGAAAAATATCGGTACCGATACCGTTTTTTACCGATACCGAATTTCGAGAAATCTATTACCGATACCGGTACCGTTTATGATCGATAGGGTACGACATTGGTACGGTACTGGTATGGTATCGGTACGGTACCGGTATTTCGGTAAAAAATCTCATCCCTAGTGCCACATACGATCCAATAGAGCAAAAGGTATTTGTTACTCGAAAGGCTGAGTTCTTGGAAGTTAAGTTCCTTATGGAAGGGACTAGTGGTAGAACAGTGGAACTTGAGGAGGATCAAGAACCATAAACCGATACACGTTTGGTTGTTACTATCGCTCAACAAGAGGTTGTTGAAAACGATCAAGAGGTTGATCCGTACACACAAAATGTTCGCAGATCTAGTTGAATTAGTAGTCCACCTGAAAGATATGGATTTTTCATGGATGGATGCTACGTGGTAGATTCAGGTGAATCAACCACATACCATGATGCAATGTCAAAATCCGATTGTGAAAAATGGCTTGAAGCCATGAACGTAGAGATGCGATCCATGTATGACAAACAAGTATGGGAATTGGTTGTGTCAACTCTTAACTCCAAAGTAGTTGGAAGTAAGTGGGTTTTCAAGAAGAAAGCTGATATGCATGGTAACTTGGATACTTATAAAGCAAGACTTGTAGCAAAAGGTTTCAATCAAACTCAAAGGGTTGATTATGATGAGACCTTCTCGCCCGTGGCAATGCTAAAGTCAATTAGGATATTATTTGCCAAACCTGCATAATGTGATTATGAGATTTGGCAAATGGATGTCAAGACGGATTTCCTTAATGGATATCTTGAGGAAGATGTATATATGGTTCAGCCTGAAGGTTTTGTCAGTCCAAAACATCCTGACAAAGTATGCAAGTTAAAGAAATCAATCTGTGGATTGAAACAAGCATCGAGAAGTTGGAATCACCGTTTTGATGAAGAGATTAAGGAATATGGATTCATCAAGAATGAAGAGATTAGGGAATATGGATTCATCAAGAACGTCGGTGAAGCTTGTGTGTATAAGAAGGCTAGTGGGAACATTATTACTTTCTTAGTATTATATGTCGAGGACATTCTACTATTTGGCAATGACATTCTAACCATGGAAGGTGTAAAAACCTGGCTTGGAAGTTGTTTTTCCATTAAGGATCTTGGTGAAGTCGCCTACATTTTGGGAATAAAGATCTATAGGGATAGATCAAGGCGCTTAATAGGTTTAAACCAAAGTGCATACATTGACAATGTCTTGAAAAGGTTCAAGATGGTGAACTCTAAGAAAGGTTTGGTACCTGTTCAAAGAGGGGACAATATTGAGTGCGTCTTAATGTGAGCAAGAAAAAATGAAAGGAATCTCATATGCGTCTGCTATAGGATCCATTATGTATGTACTAGAACCGGACATGTCATGGGATTTAAGCATGACGTGAAGATACCAGGGAAATCCAAGTAACGGTCATTGGATGACTGTTAAAAGTATATTGAAATACCTTAGAAGGACTAAGGATATGTTTCTAATATATGGATCTGGTGAAGAGGAACTCGTTGTAAAGGGTTACAGGGATGCGAGTTTCAGAACTCGTTGTAAAGGGTTAGACGAACACGAGTTTCCAAACTGATCGAGATGATTCTTGATCACAATCATGGTAGAATTGTCCACTACAGAATCAAAATACATCGCCACTTCATTTATCGAGATGATTCATGTGGATCTGCCACTTGAATTATTGCCGATCGAGGGGTAGTCCCTACCATTCAAGAACCCCTAGAGATCTTTGTGATAACGATGGTGCGATTGCTCAAATCAAGGAACCTCGTGCACATCAAAAGACTAGGCACATTGAGCGGAGTTTCAACTACATAAGGGATGAAGTTGAAAAAGGAAAGATATGTATTCGCAAAGTTCACACTGATCAAAATATTGCGGATCCACTCACGAAGCTCCTTGAACGGGCAAAGCATGAGAGGGTCATACTTATGCCTTAGGACTTCGATATTCTAGTGATTGGATTTGATCTATTTTGTATTTGGATATTGGAACAAGTATTATTTTAACTCTTTTATGGTATGTTGAGTTATGTTCCATTTTAGCATGTTTAAATCCATGAATAAGTTACTAATTCTAAATGTCCATAGTCGATCATACTTGTGGGAACAAATATGAATGTAAGACTATTATGAACTTGGATTGGTGGATATTCATTAGGTATGAATATAGAGCAAAGTGTTGCTGCCAAAGTTCATAGATATTTGTGGGATACAAATATTGGACTGACTCGCTCTCAAATGTTACTGCATGGAATCATTTGTGATTGATCATAAGTAAATTTGAGTAAAGGAGAATATCATAGTATCCTCTGACCTGAGATACATATTGGGTCTTGATATTCACCAAATATTATACCTTGACTTAGTTATTCGTTGTCTGTAATAAGCAGTACATAAGGCTAAGCTCAGGTGTGATACAAGGTGATTGTGAGAGACGTATGTAGTCAAGAAGGGATTTGTTCCTCTTATTCATTGAGAGTAAGATGTCTAAGGCCTGCTAAAGTTAAATCAACAGAGAGTGATCACTCTATGTCTCTGGATTTAACATGACATCTGTAACGAAAGGATAAATGATAGATTCACCTAAATCATGTTCAAGTAAGGGACTTGAAGGGGATGATGTCACACCCCCAAAAATCCACACGCGGAGTATCACCGCTTGGAGGCGTGACTGACCAGGATCAAGCCACCAATCATATTGAACAAGCATGTAAGAATTATATAAAATCCAACACAATACAATTGGTGTCTAAACAAAACATAGTTTAAGTTGCAAGCGGAAGCATAATGTTTAAAACCAAGTCATAAGTTTAAACGTTTCAAATGTTTAGCATGGCACGCAGCTGTCCATGTCCCACAACGACTCTTCCCACTCCAATGCAAGCTCCATGAGTACCTAACGACCTGCAAGGCATGTAACAACGAGTCAACAACAAAGTTGAGCGAGTTCACAGTTGGTTGTTTAGTTATAGTGTTCGTAAATCATATGTTTATTTCGTAAACCATGTACTGTATTAATTTGTATCGCGGTTTGCCAAACATGTTTGCGATGATTAGTGGGGGCTTCCCATGTGTATCGTATTAATCCGTATCGCGGTTTCCCAAACATGTTTGCGATGATTAGTGGGGGCTTCCCATGTTGTATGTTACTAGACTAGCCGTATCCGTACGTGCCCTTCTTAATCCAAGGACCGTAGCAAGTATGAGTGTACGTAGGTTTTACGTACGTGCCCTTCAATCCGAGGACAGTAGTAAGTATGAGTGTACGTAGGTTTTACGTACGTGCCCTTCCCAACCCGAGGACAGTGAAAAGTAGTTACGTAACATGCATAACACACAACATACACATTGATAATTTATACACTAAGTTATTGGGCCTGTTCAAATTTTCAAACACATATCAACAGTAGCACAGATTAAATAGTAACAGGCATGATCGCTCCACACACTTTGGCCCAATAACGGAGACAAGCAGTCCAGTCGAGACCAGGTGGTCTCGACTCGAGAACATGCGGTCTCGAGTCGCAACCAAGAGATCTCGAGTTGTGAATGGCTGGTCTCGAGTGGTGCAAGCATGAGTCGCAACCTCAGAGGTCTCGAGTTCAGTCTCGTAGTCGAGATCATGAGATCTCAAGTCGAGACCTTGCTGATTTCGAGTCCTTGAAGATTGTCTTCGAGTCGTTCATTCGAGATCTCGAGTCGCAATCACTGCGGTCTCGAGTTGTCATTTAGATGGTCTCGAGTCGAGACCGGGGGTCTCGACTTGCACACCTGATGACCGAATCCTTCTAGAACCTGTCCAACTTGTACTATCCAATAGAATTTCATATTCATGATATTGTGTACTAGCCAATACATTTGCACTAACATGTTTCCTTGTCTAATTCCCAAATCAAACGGATCAAACCATGGCATTTCAAATATTCATCACATCTTCAAACAGTTCATCATTTAGGACATTCATATTCAATCAACATGTTTATCCTACACATTCATACGGTTTTTCATTAGATTCATTCAATGGGCCACATCCTCTCATATTCCTAGGTTCTCAATATTACAACACACATCATGCATTCAAGAATCATAACACATAATCTAGCTATCAAGGCAACTTGCAAAACATTATGAAAACAATATTTTCTTACATTTTCTAGCATGAATCCATTATTCGAAACACACTAAGCTTATCCGTATCACTCGGCATTCCAATCATTCATTCGGTTTATAAGAAGCACATTGTTTCACATAAATTATTTCAAATAAGCAACTATAGCACTATTTATCATAAAGCCATACACACACACTAACCGGTTGAATATGGAGGGTCGGTGAAAGAAGTTCCGAGTGAGGGTAATGAGCTTGATCCGAGAGTCTTGATGCTACCGGTTGAATCCGAGAGAGAGGAGAGGGTGATGTTGTTAGGGTTTTGTTGAGAGGGCGGAGAGGAGTGTGTGGGAGTGAGTGTAAGGGAATGTTTGCAAGTGGTGAAAAGTGGCAAAGTTGGCCATCCTCATGGGTTTTATACCCGTTCCGAGTGGGTGCACCCTAATGGGTTTCCGAGTGGGCTTCTCGGGTGCATGGCCCAACCGATGTGGGTTACTCGAGACTGAGTGGTCTCGAGTCGTGTCCTTGGGGTCTCGGCTCACACATATATATATACATATACATATAACTTAATACAAGGATCATATAGCACACCAAGATAATTCACAAATTTCCATTTAAAATGTACGTACTCATAATGCTAATACAAGAAAGTTGCTCGAGAAAATCTAGAGTGTCACAGGTATATCGATGGCCTACCTGACTCTGTACAAGACATCGTTACTGGTAGTAACCCTACCACAGTCCGTCAGGCAATCGAGCTATCAGCAACATTGACTGAGTCGCAGGTTCGGAAGGGTAAGCTGCATAAAAAGGGTGACAAGGGTAAGAAGTAGGCGTCTGATAAAAGTGAAAGCAAGAAAGGTAAAAACAAAAAGGGTAAGCATTTTGGTTCCTCGAAGGGTTCTAGGAAGCGTAAGGCTTCCCAAAATTTCGCCGTTACTGCACAAGCTGCACCAAATCAGCCTGCGCAACCACTTGCCAAGAAACCTTATCTTGGCAATGCACCTTTGTGCAACAGATGTAACGGTCATCATCACCCGCACCTCCAGTGTCGTCATTGCACCAACTGTGGAAGACCTGGTCATCTTGCTGCCACATGCCGCTTTTCTGACGGTCACGAGCTGCCGCCATGCGTTGTCTGATCTGGGCAATCCTTCCCGTAGTCTCGACTACGAGTTCTGGGCCAGTAATTTGGCTTTCGCCAACTTCCGCCCAACATAAGGGTGATCGGCATTTATGACCATACAATGCCTCAAAGGGTGCTGCCTGAATGCTAGTGTGGTAGCTGTTGTTGTAGGAGAACTCTACCAATGGTAAGTGTCGTTCCCACCCGTTTCCAAAATCAATAACACATGCTCTCAGCATGTCTTCAAGCGTTTGAATGGTACGTTCCGTTTGACCATCGGTCTATGGGTGGTAAGCAGTACTCATGTCCAGACGTGAGCCAAAAGATTTATGCGTAGCTTGCCATAGTTCAGATGTAAAGCGTGGGTCACGGTCAGAAATGATAGAGGTTGGCACCCCGTGCCTAGCAACTATTTCCTTCAAGTAGATTGCAGCAAGCTTCGAATACTTGTCGGTTTCCTTGATCATGAGGAAATGTGCAGACTTGGTTAGGCGGTCTACGACGACCCAGATAGTGTCGTTCCCGCTCTGAGATTTTGGCAAGCCTATGACGAAATCCATGGAAATTTGCTCCCATTTCCATTTTGGCAGTTCCGGTTGTTGCAACAAGCCTGACGGCTTCTGGTATTCGACCTTGACTCTAGCACATGTCAAGCACTTGCTAACGTAGGTTGCTATGTTGGCTTTCATACCTGGCCACCAATATGTAGTCCTTAAGTCGTGGTACATCTTATCCGAACCAGGATGTACTGAGTAACGAGACTTATGTGCTTCGTCCATCACAAGCTCGCGTAAGTTTCCATAAAGTGGGACCCATATACGTCCGGTTACGTAGTAAGCACCGTCTTGTTTTTGTTCTAATCGCTTCCTTGACCCACGTAGGGACTCCGCCCTGATGTTCTCTGGTTTCAATGCTTCAACCTGAGCATCTCGTATCTGAGTGGGGAGGTTAGATTGGATGGTAAGTTGTAACGCTCGCACGCGCTTAGGTGTAGTGTCCTTTCGACTGAGGGCGTCCGCCACAACATTGGCCTTGCCCAGATGGTACTTGATTGCGCATTCGTAATCATTCAAGAGCTCGACCCATCGACGCTGTCGCATGTTTAACTCCTTTTTTCTTGAAGATATGCTCGAGACTCCTGTGATCAGTGTAAATGGTGCACCTGGTACCGTACAGGTAATGTCTCCATATCTTAAGAGCAAAAACCACTGCTCCCAACTCCAAGTCGTGCGTAGTGTAGTTCCTTTCGTGAATATTGAGTTGTCAAGAAGCGTAAGCGATAACTTTCTCGCGTTGCATCAACACGCAACCGAGCCCATGAATAGACGCATCGCAGTAAACCATAAAGTCGTCAATACCTTCAGGTAACGAGAGAATAGGAGCTCTACAGAGATTATCTTTTAGCTTCTGGAAAGCAGACTCCTGAGCTTCATTCCACTTGTAAGCGATACCCTTCTGGGTGAGAGTCGTGAGGGGTTGAGCGATCTTCGAAAATCCCTTGATGAATCTACGATAGTATCTCGCCAATCCCAAGAACTGACGAACTTCGGTCGGCGTCTTAGGTGTAGGCCAATTCTTTATAGAGTCGATCTTAGCTGGATCGACGTGGATTCCGTCCTTATTGACCACGTGGCCAAGGAAGTGGACTTCTCGAAGCCAGAAGTCATATTTCGAGAACTTGGCGTACAGTTGTTCATTGCGAAGGAGTTCGAGAATAAGGCGCAGGTGTTGCTCATGCTCCTCTTGACTTTTTGAGTATATTAAGATGTCGTCGATAAACACAATCACGAACTTGTCAAGGTAAGGTTTGCACACTCGGTTCATGAGGTCCATGAAAACCGCAGGCGCGTTAGTCATTCCAAATGGCATGACGAGGAACTCGTAATGACCATAACGAGTTCTGAATGCAGTTTTGGAGATGTCTTCGTCACGGACTCTCAGCTGATGATAACCTGATCGCAGGTCAATCTTAGAGTAGTAGCTCGATCCTTGCAACTGATCAAATAGACCGTCGATGCGTGGTAGTGGGTAACGGTTCTTGATGGTAACCTTGTCCAGCTCACGATAGTCGATGCACATACGGAATGTGCCGTCCTTCTTCTTGACAAAGAGCACTGGCGCTCCCCAGGGTGACGAACTAGGACGGATAAATCCTTTGTCCAACAGTTCTTGCAGTTGTGTAGAAAGTTCCTTCAGTTCTGTGGGAGCTAGTCGATAAGGTGCACGAGCTATAGGTGTTGCTCCGGGAGCTAGTTCGATTTGGAATTCAACCTGACGGTGAGGAGGGAGTCCAGGTAGTTCTTCAGGAAATACCTCGGGATAGTCGCGTACAACTGGAAAATCTTCGATCCTCTTTTCCTTTTCCTGGGTGTCGGTGACAAGTGCTAAGATAGCGGTGTGCCCCTTTCGTAAATACTTCTGGGCTTTTAAGAACGAGATGATGCCTGTGACTTCTCCGCCTTTGTTACCTTGAACGATGAGGGGTTTTCCAGAACGACGGGGGATACGAACCATTTTCTCTTGACAGAGGATTTCAGCGCGATGTTTGGATAACCAATCCATACCAATGACGACGTCGAAGCTTCCAAGAACGATAGGGAAAAGATCGATGCTAAAGGTCTGACCAGACAATACTAGTTTGCAGTTACTGATGACGTGTGAGGCCTCAATGTTTCTACCATTTGCTAACTCGACGGTATGCTTAGAACTTAATATCGTAGGCGTACGCTTAAGCTTCTTACTAATACGTAGGGATACATAGCTAGCATCGGCTCCAGAATCAAATAATACAGAAACATAACGATCATTGAGTAGGAACTTACCCGCCACGACGTTGGGGTCATTCCTCGCTTCTCCAGCTCCAATCACAAAAGCCCTTCCTCTTACACCATTCCCAACATTGTTGTTGTTGTTGTTCCCCGCACCCTGATTGTTGTTGTTCTGATTCAAATGGGGACAATTCTTCTTAATGTGCCCCTCGGCTCCTCACTGGAAATAACCCTTGATGTTCCCATGATGCTGCTGCTGCTACGGTTGGTTCTGCCTTGCGGGATGAGGGCTCCTACAATCCTTGGCCTCATGCCCCATCTTGTTGCATCGCTGACACTTGTTCCTTGCACAGGGCCCATTATGATGTCGGTTACACTTGTTACACTTGGGGAGGTGTCCTTGGTAACCTCCCTGCTGCTGAGGGACCTTGTTGTTTTCAGTTTTCTTTTGCTGGGCTGGGGCCTGAGTAGGGTTAGCATCCTTACCCTGATTTCCATCCCACTTTCGTTTGTTATCACTAGAAGTTCCGGCAGTAGCACTGATCCTTTTGGGCAGCTTGCCCTGTTCCACAGCCTGATCAGTGAGTTTGTGAGCAAGACGGATGATTGGCTAAATTGTAGTGAGGTTGGCTGAGGTCACATGGATCTGGATTTCTGGAACTAGACCCTTGAGGTAGAGCTCGATTCTTCGGTAAGCAGGTCGAGACATGTTAGGGCAGAGGGCAGCATAATCATTGGACTGCTTGGTGTAGGTCTCAATCTCTAATCCAACCATCTTAAGCTTGAAGTACTCGTTTTCAAGCTTGTGGATATCATCCCTGTGGCAGTACTCTTCCTTGATCATGTCTTTGAAATCTTCCCACGCAGTAGCATTAGCAGTTTCCAAACCAAGCATCTGAATCTGCGCTTGTAACACCTGTGCCTCCACGGGCATCAAAAAAATACCAAACCAATGAAATATTATATTTCATACTTGGGATTTGTAAAAATATGTGTATCATTTGCACATATCAATTTTTGTTCAATTCCAAACTCTAAATCGCTTTCTGGAAGGTTATACGCGCACCGATGCGTAAATATAACCAGTTTAATGCAACAAACACTCTGGAATAGTGACATAGGCTTAACATACCTTAAATAACCTTTACATAACTTAGAAATAAGTTTTGAAGGCTTTGGTATGGCAAAAACAAGCTAATTCGCTTACAGGGACTAAACTTGACAAACTACGAGAGTATGCCAATTTGAACTGTAACAGACATTCCGGAACATGACCATAAGTTAAACATACCATAAATATCCTTTACATAGCTTAGAAATAGGCTTTAAGGGGTTCGGTATGCTAAAATAAACTTTTGGGTCATTCAGGGACTAAAAGTGTCAAAAAGTGCACAAGTTTGCATTTTCGCGCATAACTTACGTTCTGAATACATCCGGACATCCAAAAATTTATGTAAGCACTAAAACATATTATTTTAGTGTTTGGCATAAGAAAAATCTATTCGTCGCGTCATTTGGATCGTTTTTCGCGCTTATGCGCATTCCGTCGTAATTAAGCGAACATCGCGTTCGTACGGCCAAACGAACCAACACCTGACATATTTTTGAGCATGTTTCATGTCCACAATGTTTAGGCATCATTTTAGGGCCTTAAAGTTGGCTTTACGGGCCTTAGAAGTGTCGAAAATGGCTTAAAACATCAACAGGGACTGAAACTGTAATTCTGCAAACATGTTTCTGATCTGCAACTCCCAGGCGGCCCGCCTGAGTTTTGGTAGATCCTGAAGCGGGCCGCGTCCGACTCTCTGGTCAGATAATATCGAACAGTCAGCAGTTTCCAGCTGTTTGATCCTCACCCACACATTCTCAACTGCACATTCAGCTCATTTAGACCCATTTTTAGGCACCATAACTTTCCGACACTTGTACGGATGCGATTAAAGCACGGTTTCCATGAAACGATCTTAACGGTTACCCGAAAACTATAAATACCCCACCCCCCATTACTTCAAAACCACTAGAATCTGATCTAAGTGACTCTAAGTTGGAACCATTGTTTCATACCTGAGTTATTTTGATCACGATTAGCATTCGGGGACCCTTCGTAAGTATTCTTTCGTTCTTTTATCGTTTTCGAGTCCGAAAGCCAAACTTTGTTTGACTTTCAGCGTTGACCAGCTTATGGTCAATGCGAAGTTCGTTTGAACTTCGCAACGTGATTGTAATCACGATGGTCATAGTCCCTTGTGACTATGCCTACTGATTACCACGTTGTCTAGGGTCGTAAGGGTAAGCGATCTAATAAATCGCTTATACCTTCGAACCCGACCCAGTTTGGTCGATCATTAGGATCCGACCAAATACATTAGGTGACCATAATGTATAGGGAATAACCTTCCGAGGTTATACCTAATGGTCATATCGTTTAAGTAGTTGTATGATAGGTAGTTTATATGCCTTAGGTAAATTACCAGAATACCCTTTTCATGTATAATTGGTAATTAAGCATATGTAACCTAAACTTTTGTCACATAACTGATTATGTAACATGTTTAGGCATATAACACTTGTCATAGGACTAGTTAGGCGGTCCGAACGCGTTTCACGCGAACGACGCGTTAAAGTAGCATAAGCTACCTAAACGGGTCGTAATGGGTCGTAGGCTATTAGGTTAGGTTTCATTTAGTATGTAGGCTTTGTTAAACCATATGACACGAGTCTCTATACTCGTTTGGTTTACGAACCCTCATTCTATCTAAATCCTCCGATTTAGGTCCGGTTATTAACATAGTTACCTATATTAGGTGCCGTTTGATATCCGCGATCTCTAGCATTGTTTGGTTGTTACTCAAGGACTTCTGAGCAATCTCAAGTGAGTACATAGACCCCTCTTTTACTGTTTTCCAAACATTTTGGGGTGGAACACATGTGCCTACTTGTTACTTTCATGCTTTCCTGTTTTCACATCATATACTTCCTACGTTCATTAGTACATTATAGTACATGATTTCATTACATTTTATGCTATGTATGTCCATTGTGTGCATACTTAGTACATGGTTCTACATTACATTTCTGCTATGTATGTTAACTGATAGCATGCTAGCACATTGATTTACATGACTTTTCTACTTTGTATACTTAGTACATTTCTTATTCATCATATGCTTACATTTTGGTATGACATTTGGTTTGTTTAAACTATACTATACATTCATTAACACCGATCATGCCGCTCGGTAGTAGGTAGTGGTACCACAGGACTTGACAAATCCCATTCCTGAAATCTCGGGTTTGTTTGGACGTAGGGAATGACCGAATCCGAATACATATTCTTTTGATAACTCATTTTTACATAGTTATCCGACTGTCGCAAGGCTTGGATGTATGAATTTTCACAATACCGCATAAATGTTTATATCAGTATAGCATGCATTTACTACACAAAACATAACTTTGATTTAAACCAAGTTTTACTTCAATACTTTGTTTTGTACATTTTTACTTATGGTTTAAGTAGTCTTATTTTACTTACCATACATAACATTTGATACACATTACTTGACTACTTTTGGACTATTAACATTTGATATGATTTATACAAGGACTTTTGACAGTTGGTTTAAACATAGACTTATTACATTGGTGGTTTGTTTAAGTGACTTAAGTAACGAGGCGTGTGTAATATGATACAAGCATGGTGGATACGCCGCTGGTACTTCCTATATATAAGTGTTTGTATGGTATTACATATCGTGGCGTTATTTGAATCATTTCAATTTTGACATATAACATTTTATACAAATAACATACTTTTCACAATACATTGTTTTACAAACAACTTAACTTATCCAAACTCATTTTACATGGTTATCCATTTAACCATGAATAATTCTCTTATTTATACGTATCATCTGAACTTATTGTTTTTCAAATGATTTACAAAGACAAAGCAAATTACAAGGTTCATGACCGACTGTTATTAAACAATTTCTTAAAATTTAGTCATGAATCTTATTTTCACAAAACCTATGTACTCGCCGGCATTTTTATGCTGACGTACCTATTTTCACATGTGTTTCAGGAAATGAAGCATAGGATTGATCAAGATACACTTAGGCAGACATGGGCCTTAGTGACAATAAAAGATGCAAAACTAGTTATTTATATTATGTTTCTTTGATTGTCAAGACATTGTAACTCGTGTATTCAATAAAACAGTATTTCAATTTCCATGTGTTATGAAACAATAATTCTGTTACAACACTCCCCGATGTTTCCGCCATGTTTTGTTGTTTTACGTGGTCGGGGTGTGACAGAAAAGTTGGTATCAGAGCTCATGGTTATAGGGAATTAGGTTATTAGTAATACTTTGACCTAGTCTATAACCTTTCTAGGACCCTAACCCGAGTTTACTTGCGTTTAGTCATAAAACAATACTGTCACCTATCCTTAGGCGACAACCACAACAAGAACATAAAATTCAAAACCGCTTTGAAAACTAATCATCTGTTCTAGGATGATTGATTACTAGGTTTTGAACCCTCTATTGTAAGGTTTTGAACTCTCTATTATATGGTTTTGAACCCCTTTGAGTTTTCAAAACCTCGTCAAGGTTTTGGGTTTTAAATAATGTGAACACGTGCAAACTGGAAGGGTGAATGCCTGTATTCTGGGTTTTCTGTCTAGGCAAGCACTTCGTATACATCTCATCAGACGCGAGACCAGTTGTGCTTACCTGGGAATTCTTGGGATGAGTGTTCACTTATAGGCAAGCATGTCTTCGCGATACATTATTTTTGATCCATTTACTTTGATTTGTCACCGTCTCATTTGTTTGCCTTAGGTAACAAACAAATGATCGCAATTTCTATGCATTGCCATTCTTTATTGTTTATCCGATGACGTTTCACTTGTTTCTTCCTATGTCTTTCATTTTCTTCTAGAATGTCTATTCCTCTCAGCACTGGTCAAATGTCCGAGCGAACAGCCAAATTTGCCCAGCAAATAGGCGAAGTGATTCAGAAGACTGTGGATTTAGGCATTGCCATGGCTCGTCTCAACAATGAAGCCTCTCGTCTCAACAATGAAGCCTCTCGTCTCAACAATGAAGCCACTCAAGAGTCACCAAAGGAAGCAGAAGTCAAGCCTGCACCAAAGTCAAGGAAGTGTAAGGCTTCAAGGAAACCCGCAGTAGTTACACCTAATCAAGCGGGACCTAGCCAAGTGACAGCACTACCAGCCAGGAAGCCATACAACGGAACTGCACCCTTGTGCAACCAATGTAGCCTTCATCATCAGGCTAGTGTGAAGTGCCGCAAATGCCATATTTGTGGACTTATAGGTCATACGGCAAGGGTTTGCCCAACTACAGCAGTACCAAATCAAGCAGGACCCATCCGGGTGGCAGCACAACCTGCTAAGAAGCAATACAAGGGAACGGCGCCATTTTGCGACAAATGTAATGGGCATCACCAAGCTCACTTACAGTGTCATCTGTGTGCATCGTGCGGGCGACTCGGTCACCTGGCAAATGTTTGTCGTTGTAACCCAAACCAAGGAGGTCCAAATCAACTCCAAGTCAACCCTACTCAAGCTCGCTTTACGCCTGGATCGTGCTACAACTGTGGCGATACGAGCCATTTCAGGAACAACTGCCGAAGATTTTCAGTGCAAATCCAACCCTTGGATGAGCATTCGGCTGAACAAAGGATGTTGCTGTCTTATGCCTTTGTTTCTTTTGTTTTCTTGTAATGTGAAACAATGTGTTTTGTTCATAAATAAATTTTTGTTCACAACTCTGATATACAAGTGTAGTTACATGTGTGTATGACTTTTCCTATGATACCTACATCAAGAAACTATGTACCTTACAAACTACTCTTGTGATTTCTCTCTTTCAAATGATCGCTCACGATTCTCTCAAAAATTTTAAGTACTCGTTTCACTCTAGGAAACAAAGTACAGAAAATAAGGGGACATTATGAGTAATCATGCTTCTGCACATCTGTGCCTTTAAATCCTTGGTTAAATAACTAAGGGTATTTCCAAATCTCATACCCATTACGTTTTGATTTTTCAACATATACAGTACAAGTATTTCAAAAACAATCTTCATAATCTCAAAACATTTCATATAGTTTGAAAACAATTTTTCTAAATGCAATGTCTATGTTATTTCAAAAACATTGGCCATGTTATCAAAACCAACCTTCCTAATTTCAAAATATTTCGTATAGTCTGAAGGCAATATTAACACAGTACATTTTTCTTATCAAGTGCATGATTTCGAAAAGCATCATTCATGTTTTTCAAAAACCTTATACATAATTTCAAAAATTCATCTCGCATAATTTTAAAAACATTTTTGTAAATATATCTATCTAATACACCTACTTTATGATTTCAAAGGTATTATATATAAGGTTTCAAAAACATTTTTAACCCCATGCATGGTTTTCAAAAATATTTTTCTTCATACATTGACTTAACCTTCAAGTTCTGCTTCATATGTCGCCTTGACATATCAAGCATCTCAACTTCATAAGCATTCTTACTTCATGTTTTGACATAAGCACATCCAGTACAAGGTTTCAAAACATCTTCAACTTCTAAGATCCATATGGGATCTTTTTATCTTCACAATTAGATCCTTGTGGATAATTGTCATGCAAATCAGAGTCCTTAATTGGATTCCTTATGTACCTTAATTCGAACATTTCGGTTCCTTACAATCGAAATCGAATTTTCTTTTTGAATCTTTCTATCTTTATAGTTAGATTCTTGATAACGTTTAAAGTACCAAATGAAATCCACGAAATGGATTCCTAGTATGCTTTAAATGCATGTACGCAATTAACAAGACAAATTAACAAACAATTTTGTGGTTATGTGACTATGTGTTTATGCATCTTATGTTTTCTTTTATGCATTTTTTGTGTTTTTGTATACTCTGGACATTCGTTATCCAAATCCTCGCAGAATCTTTCATATCTTCATATGAGGGATTCGTAGCAGAATAGTCAAAAGGTACTATCTTAAATCCTTAATGGGCTTCTATGTAATAGTTAAGACCCTTGGATTATATAGTACCACTCCATGATTCATAAGAGACCTTTTGGTGGTCTAGTCAAAAAGATTGATTCACAATTTGGTTAAAGAATGACATCTAGTGATGTAGCTGAACAGACTCCTGGATAGTCTATTTAGATCATTATTGATTTAATTAAAAGGACTCTATGGCGGTCTAGTCACACTCATCATAGGTTCGTTCATTGGTTTTCCTCAACACATTATAAAATAGACTGGGTGAACTATGCAAGGAATTGTCTAATTATGGACGCGTACATAATTATGAGATTCAGTGCACGGTAACCACAGTAAGATTTATTATGTGTAAGAACCGATAGTGACAACAATAACAAAATAAGAACGATGTAATGGAGGTACGGTGGACGCACCAATGACGCTTCATATACTTGTATATAAGTATCCCTCTTACATTGCAAACATGATGTTATTAAAGTTACTAGAAGTTCAGAACCCTAACCAATGTTGTTTGATCTTTTCAACTTCATGTTTTAAACTCTCACAAGTTTCCTCTAAATAAATTTCGGGACGAAATTTCCTAAAGTAGGGGAGACTGTAACACCTGTGCCTCCACGGCCATCAAACAAATACCAAACCAATGAAATATTATATTTCATACTTGGGATTTGTAAAAATATGTGTATCATTTGCACATATCAATTTTTGTTCAATTCCAAACTCTAAATCGCTTTCTGGAAGGTTATACGCGCACCGATGTGTAAATATAACCAGTTTAATGCAACAAACACTCCGGAATAGTGACATAGGCTTAACATACCTTAAATAACCTTTACATAACTTAGAAATAAGTTTTGAAGGCTTTGGTATGGCAAAAACAAGCTAATACGCTTACAGGGACTAAACTTGACAAACTACGAGAGTATGCCAATTTGAACTGTAACAGACATTCTGGAACATGACCATAAGTTAAACATACCATAAATATCCTTTACATAGCTTAGAAATAGGCTTTAAGGGGTTCGGTATGCTAAAATAAACTTTTGGGTCATTCAGGGACTAAAAGTGTCAAAAAGTGCACAAGTTTGCATTTTCGCGCATAACTTACGTTCTGAATACATCCGGACATCCAAAAATTTATGTAAGCACTAAAACATATTATTTTAGTGTTTGGCATAAGAAAAATCTATTCGTCGCGTCATTTGGATCGTTTTTCGCGCTTATGCGCATTCCGTCGTAATTAAGTGAACATCGCGTTCGTACGGCCAAACGAACCAACACCTGACATATTTTTGAGCATGTTTCATGTCCACAATGTTTAGGCATCATTTTAGGGCCTTAAAGTTGGCTTTACGGGCCTTAGAAGTGTCGAAAATGGCTTAAAACATCAACAGGGACTGAAACTGTAATTCTGCAAACATGTTTCTGATCTGCAACTCCCAGGCGGCCCGCCTGAGTTTTGGTAGATCCTGAAGCGGGCCGCGTCCGACTCTCTGATCAGATAATATCGAACAGTCAGCAGTTTCCAGCTGTTTGATCCTCACCCACACATTCTCAACTGCACATTCAGCTCATTTAGACCCATTTTTAGGCACCATAACTTTCCGACACTTGTACGGATGCGATTAAAGCACGGTTTCCATGAAACGATCTTAACGGTTACCCGAAAACTATAAATACCCCACCCCCCATTACTTCAAAACCACTAGAATCTGATCTAAGTGACTCTAAGTTGGAACCATTGTTTCATACCTGAGTTATTTTGATCACGATTAGCATTCGGGGACCCTTCGTAAGTATTCTTTCGTTCTTTTATCGTTTTCGAGTCCGAAAGCCAAACTTTGTTTGACTTTCAGCGTTGACCAGCTTATGGTCAATGCGAAGTTCGTTTGAACTTCGCAACGTGATTGTAATCACGATGGTCATAGTCCCTTGTGACTATGCCTACTGATTACCACGTTGTCTAGGGTCGTAAGGGTAAGCGATCTAATAAATCGCTTATACCTTCGAACCCGACCCAGTTTGGTCGATCATTAGGATCCGACCAAATACATTAGGTGACCATAGTGTATAGGGAATAACCTTCCGAGGTTATACCTAATGGTCACATCGTTTAAGTAGTTGTATGATAGGTAGTTTATATGCCTTAGGTAAATTACCAGAATACCCTTTTCATGTATAATTGGTAATTAAGCATATGTAACCTAAACTTTTGTCACATAACTGATTATGTAACATGTTTAGGCATATAACACTTGTCATAGGACTAGTTAGGCGGTCCGAACGCGTTTCACGCGAACGACGCGTTAAAGTAGCATAAGCTACCTAAACGGGTCGTAATGGGTCGTAGGCTATTAGGTTAGGTTTCATTTAGTATGTAGGCTTTGTTAAACCATATGACACGAGTCTCTATACTCGTTTGGTTTACGAACCCTCATTCTATCTAAATCCTCCGATTTAGGTCCGGTTATTAACATAGTTACCTATATTAGGTGCCGTTTGATATCCGCGATCTCTAGCATTGTTTGGTTGTTACTCAAGGACTTCTGAGCAATCTCAAGTGAGTACATAGACCCCTCTTTTACTGTTTTCCAAACATTTTGGGGTGGAACACATGTGCCTACTTGTTACTTTCATGCTTTCCTGTTTTCACATCATATACTTCCTACGTTCATTAGTACATTATAGTACATGATTTCATTACATTTTATGCTATGTATGTCCATTGTGTGCATACTTAGTACATGGTTCTACATTACATTTCTGCTATGTATGTTAACTGATAGCATGCTAGCACATTGATTTACATGACTTTTCTACTTTGTATACTTAGTACATTTCTTATTCATCATATGCTTACATTTTGGTATGACATTTGGTTTGTTTAAACTATACTATACATTCATTAACACCGATCATGCCGCTCGGTAGTAGGTAGTGGTACCACAGGACTTGACAAATCCCATTCCTGAAATCTCGGGTTTGTTTGGACGTAGGGAATGACCGAATCCGAATACATATTCTTTTGATAACTCATTTTTACATAGTTATCCGACTGTCGCAAGGCTTGGATGTATGAATTTTCACAATACCGCATAAATGTTTATATCAGTATATCATGCATTTACTACACAAAACATAACTTTGATTTAAACCAAGTTTTACTTCAATACTTTGTTTTGTACATTTTTACTTATGGTTTAAGTAGTCTTATTTTACTTACCATACATAACATTTGATACACATTACTTGACTACTTTTGGACTATTAACATTTGATATGATTTATACAAGGACTTTTGACAATTGGTTTAAACATAGACTTATTACATTGGTGGTTTGTTTAAGTGACTTAAGTAACGAGGCGTGTGTAATATGATACAAGCATGGTGGATACGCCGCTGGTACTTCCTATATATAAGTGTTTGTATGGTATTACATATCGTGGCGTTATTTGAATCATTTCAATTTTGACATATAACATTTTATACAAATAACATACTTTTCACAATACATTGTTTTACAAACAACTTAACTTATACAAACTCATTTTACATGGTTATCCATTTAACCATGAATAATTCTCTTATTTATACGTATCATCTGAACTTATTGTTTTTCAAATGATTTACAAAGACAAAGCAAATTACAAGGTTCATGACCGACTGTTATTAAACAATTTCTTAAAATTTAGTCATGAATCTTATTTTCACAAAACCTATGTACTCGCCGGCATTTTTATGCTGACGTACCTATTTTCACATGTGTTTCAGGAAATGAAGCATAGGATTGATCAAGATACACTTAGGCGGACATGGGCCTTAGTGACAATAAAAGATGCAAGACTAGTTATTTATATTATGTTTCTTTGATTGTCAAGACATTGTAACTCGTGTATTCAATAAAACAGTATTTCAATTTCCATGTGTTATGAAACAATAATTCTGTTACAACACTCCCTGATGTTTCCGCCATGTTTTGTTGTTTTACGTGGTCGGGGTGTGACAGCGCTTTCCACCATGAAAGCGCGTTTCCTTCAAGCGTACCAGTAGCAAACTTCACCCAATTAGCAGGGGGACACTTGCAGACAGCAAAGACAACTTCGGCCTTCTCAATCCAGTGCAGAAGGCCTATGGCACCCTCAGTGCCGTTGAAAGGGAGAGGCTTGCAATCCATGAAGGTTTTGAAAGTACAAACACGTGGTTGCGCAGGCGCTTGCTGACCTGTTGTGAGAAGCGAAGCGAATAGGCTTAGAGGTGAAAAGACGATGCGGGGGTAGGATCTAAACATCCTAAAATAACGAGTTTACCTCCAGGGTGAGCTGCGAAAGCTGCAGCCACCGTGTTGAGCAAGTTAGTGAACTGAGCCTGAGTCATGTTAACATTTCCTCGTCCGCGTCCACTCATTGTCTTCATAACCAGAAAACACAGTATGAGTACGATGTCGTAATGTAGCGAGAATGAGATAGAAGAGGGGTGTATCTATTTAGATAGGCACACTAGTATGTATAGTAGAACATAAACATAAAGTAAACAAGCAAGTAAACACAAGTCCGAGCTATGAGGTCTAATAAGCTGAGTCTTGCCCTTGGAGTGTAGTGTCGTCACGAGTCACGGGTTATAGTCTGGTTTTTCTCAAAAAGACTTTCTTTTTAAAACCAAGTTCACTATAACCTGGCTCTGATACCAATCTGTCACACCCTCAACAAAACCACATGCGGAGTACCACCGCGAGGCGTGTGACACGACCAGGATCCAGCCACTAATTATACTGAGCATTTAGTTAATAATAATATTGTTCACCAACCACAAGGGTTGGCAAATACCAAAGTCAAAGTTCAAAGATTTAAGTTCAAATAACGGTTTAAGTAAAGAGCGGAAGCATAGACAAAACAGTTTAAAATAAGGTTCATAGTTCAGGTTTATTTAGAACCCAACACATGGGTTAAGACGACTACTACACATCCCCAAGCTGCAAGCTCCTGAGTCAAAAGGTACCTGCAAAGCATGCAGTAGGGTATCAACATAATGTTGGCGAGTTCACGAGATATCCAGGTTTAACTTTTCGAAAATGTAGATTGTTTAGACAAAGCATTTATATTCACGTCATGGGGAGCTACCCCATATTAAAGCTACTAAACTGGCGTTACCGAAACTATTGACGAGAAGATTTTGTGCCCCGAGTCAATGTCTATCGTCATTGACCAAGATGCAAGGTCTACTAGTTCACGCCCGATCTCCCCCGGTCACGGTGTGAGGTTGTCAAACCTAATAGCGCTATCAACTA
Organism: Helianthus tuberosus; assembly: GCA_030545235.1. Classification (NCBI taxonomy): domain Eukaryota; kingdom Viridiplantae; phylum Streptophyta; class Magnoliopsida; order Asterales; family Asteraceae; genus Helianthus; species Helianthus tuberosus. The sequence continues at coordinate 52,731,128 of CM060403.1, read as the reverse complement.
ATAACCCGTTCGCCCCCGGCGATTAATCGGTACTATAAGCAGGGACTTTACATGATAGAGATTCGTTTAGTTTTGCTAGTTGTGATATAAATAATATCCAAACGTATCTCCCCCGGAAATAGTAATTTAAAATATACCCATTCGCATTTTCCCCCAGAAATATTAGTTTGAAAGCATTCTTTAGTTTGTTCGTGTCCCTCCCTGGGACGCATGCTTTTAGTGTGTGAACTCACCTTGGGTTGCTCGGCAGACAGTTTACTTGGTCAAGTGTGCTGGTCACCACGTCCTAACATGGTTACCAGTATGGGTCAGGTTTGGGTACAGAGATGTCACTTACATTTTACACGTATCTAACACGTAACATGCATAACACACAACATACACATTGATAATTTATACACTAAGTTATTGGGCCTGTTCAAATTTTCAAACACATATCAACAGTAGCACAGATTAAACAGTAACAGACATGATTGGTCCACACACTTTGGCCCAATAACGGAGACAAGCAGTCCAGTCGAGACCAGGTGGTCTCGACTCGAGAACATGCGGTCTCGAGTCGCAACCAAGAGATCTCGAGTTGTGAATGGCTAGTCTCGAGTGGTGCAAGCATGAGTCGCAACCTCAGAGGTCTCGAGTTCAGTCTCGTAGTCGAGATCATGAGATCTCAAGTCGAGACCTTGCTGATTTCGAGTCCTTGAAGTTTGTCTTTGAGTCGTTCATTCGAGGTCTCGAGTCGCAATCACTGCGGTCTCGAGTTGTCATTTAGATGGTCTCGAGTCGAGACCGGGGGTCTCGACTTGCATACCTGATAACCGAATCCTTCTAGAACCTGTCCAACTTGTACTATCCAATAGAATTTCATATTCATGATATTGTGTACTAGCCAATACATTTGAACTAACATGTTTCCTTGTCTAATTCCCAATTCAAACAGATCAAACCATGGCATTTCAAATATTCATCACATCTTCAAACAGTTCATCATTTAGGACATTCATATTCAATCAACATGTTCATCCTACACATTCATACGGTTTTTCATTAGATTCATTCAATGGGCCACATCCTCTCATATTCCTAGGTTCTCAATATTACAACACACATCATGCATTCAAGAATCATAACACATAATCTAGCTATCAAGGCAACTTGCAAAACATTATGAAAACAATATTTTCTTACATTTTCTAGCATGAATCCATTATTCAAAACACACTAAGCTTATCCGTATCACTCGACATTCCAATCATTCATTCGGTTTATAAGAAGCACATTGTTTCACATAAATTATTTCAAATAAGCAACTATAGCACTATTTATCATAAAGCCATACACACACACTAACCGGTTGAATATGGAGGGTATGGAGGGTCGGTGAAAGAAGTTCTGAGTGAGGGTAATGAGCTTGATCCGAGAGTCTTGATGCTACCGGTTGAATCCGAGAGAGAGGAGAGGGTGATGTTGTTAGGGTTTTGTTGAGAGGGTGGAGAAGAGTGTGTGGGAGTGAGTGTAAGGGAATGTTTGCAAGTGGTGAAAAGTGGCAAAGTTGGCCATCCTCATGGGTTTTATTCCCGTTCCGAGTGGGTGCACCCTAATGGGTTTCCGAGTGAGCTTCTCAGGTGCATGGCCCAACCGATGTGGGTTACTCGAGACCGAGTGGTCTCGAGTCGTGTCCTTGGGGTCTCGGCTCACACATATATATATACATATACATATAACCTAATACAAGGATCATATAGCACACCAAGATAATTCACAAATTTCCATTTAAAATGTACGTACTCATAATGCTAATACAAGAAAGTTGCTCGAGAAAATATAGAGTGTCACAGGTATATCGATGGCCTACTTGACTCTGTACAAGACATCGTTACTGGTAGTAACCCTACCACAGTCCGTCAGGCAATCGAGCTATCAGCAACATTGACTGAGTCCCAGGTTCGGAAGGGTAAGCTGCATAAAAAGGGTGACAAGGGTAAGAAGCAGGCGTCTGATAAAAGTGAAAGCAAGAAAGGTAAAAACAAAAAGGGTAAGCATTCTGGTTCCTCGAAGGGTTCTAGGAAGCGTAAGGCTTCCCAAAATTTCACCGTTACTGCACAAGCTGCACCAAATCAGCCTGCGCAACCACTTGCCAAGAAACCTTATCTTGGCAATGCACCTTTGTGCAACAGATGTAACGGTCATCATCAGCCGCACCTCCAGTGTCGTCATTGCACCAACTGTGGAAGACCTGGTCATCTTGTTGCCACATGCCGCATTCCTGCCAATCAAAATAGGGCAGCTCAGAACCCGGCTCAACAAGTTGCTCAGCCTCCTGCTCAGCAACCGGCTCAGGCTGCACGACCTCACTACCCACCAGGTTCTTGTTATAACTGTGGGGATCTGACCCACTACCGTAATCAATGTCCAAGATTGGTGAATGCGAATCCAGCTCAGGCTCAGGCTCGAGGTCGAGTCTTCAACATGAATGCACAAGAGGCGCATGCAGACAATGAAGTGGTTAACGGTATGTTCTTTGTTAATAATAAACCCGCATCTGTTCTTTTTGATTCTGGTGCCGATAAGAGTTTTGTGTCATTATCTTTTGAGCCATTGCTTCGCGTGTCTAGAACGAAACTAGGTAAGCCTTTGACAGTAGAAGTTGCTAGTGGTGATCCCGTTGTTCTTGATTCTGTTCTTCGCAACTGCCAATTGAACCTTAACAACCATCTTTTTCCCATCGACCTCACGCCAATGCAACTTGGAAGCTTCGACATTATTGTGGGTATGGATTGGTTAGCCAAGCATCATGCAGAGGTAGTTTGTTTTGAGAAAATCGTTCGTGTGCCGCTTTCGTCAGGTGAGATCCTACAGGTTCGTGGTGTGAAGCTTGCTAATAGTCTCAAGCTCATGTCTTGTTTTCAAGCTCGGAAGTATCTGCGAAAGAACTATGTGGCCTTCTTGGCACATGTTGTAGCAGATAAAGGCAAAGGTAAGGCGATTGAAGATATCCCTGTTGTACGAGATTATCCAGAAGTGTTTCCTGAAGAGTTACCTGGTTTACCCCCAGCGCGCCAAGTCGAGTTCCGTATTGATCTTGTACCTGGTGCAAGTCCTATTGCCAGATCTCCATATCGTCTTGCACCATCCGAGGTGCAAGAGTTGTCTAAGCAGCTTCAGGAGCTTTCTGACAAAGGTTTTATTCGTCCTAGTTTTTCACCTTGGGGTGCTCCCGTTCTTTTTGTCAAAAAGAAGGATGGATCTTTCAGGATGTGCATCGATTACCGTGAGCTTAACAAGCTTACCATCAAGAATCGATATCCCCTACCTCTCATTGACGATCTCTTTGATCAGTTACAGGGTGCTTCTTATTTCTCAAAGATTGATCTGCGTTCTGGGTATCATCAACTTCGTGTATACGAAGAAGATATTCCCAAGACAGCGTTCCGCACTCGTTATGGGCATTATGAGTTCACAGTTATGCCATTCGGGTTGACTAATGCTCCTGCTGTTTTCATGGACTTGATGAATAGGGTTTGCAAGCCTTATTTAGATAAGTTCATCATCGTTTTTATTGATGACATTTTGATATACTCTAAGACGCAAGCTGATCATGAGCAACATCTTCGTCTTACTCTGGAACTCCTAAAGAAAGAGCAACTTTTCGCCAAGTTTTCCAAGTGTGAATTTTGTCTTAAGGAAGTTCAATTTTTGGGTCATATCGTCAACGAACAAGGTATTCATGTAGATCCCTCCAAGATCAGTGCGATTAAGGATTGGGGCCTACTACTCCTACCGAAGTTCGTTCTTTTCTTGGTCTCGCGGGTTATTACCGCCGCTTCATCGAAAATTTCTCGAAGATTGCAGTTCCCCTAACTGCTCTAACTCAGAAGAATAAGCCCTTTGAATGGGGTTCTAAACAAGAAGAAGCGTTTCAGACCTTGAAGCAGAAGCTTTGTGATGCGCCTATCCTATCTTTGCGCGAAGGCAATGATGATTTTGTCGTGTACTGCGATGCATCCAATTTGGGACTTGGCTGTGTTCTGATGCAAAGGAACAAAGTCATAGCATATGCATCGAGGCAGTTGAAGGTGCATGAGAAAAACTACACCACTCATGATCTTGAGTTGGGTGTAGTTGTGTTCGCTCTTAAGATCTGGAGACACTATTTGTATGGTACAAAATGTGTGGTTTTCACTGACCACAAAAGTCTTCAGCATATCTTTAATCAGAAAGAACTCAACATGAGGCAACGACGTTGGCTTGAACTTCTAAACGACTATGACTGCGAAATTCGCTACCATCCTGGTAAGGCGAATGTCGTGGCTGACGCTTTGAGTCGTAAAGAACGTGTCAAGCTTCATTGTGTTCGTGTTCAATCTGATATTCAAGCTCGATCTGATATTCAAGCCCGCATCTCTCAGGCTCAACATACTTGTGTTTCACAAGACTTGATGGGTAAGGAATTACCCTATCACATTAAGCCTGATCTTGAACTGAAGGACAATGGATCATATTATTTCATGGACCGTTTGTGGGTCCCAAGCCAAGATGATCTCCGCACTTTGCTTATGGATGAAGCTCATAAGTCTCGTTATTCTATTCATCCTGGCTCAGATAGGATGTATAAGGATCTTCGTACTCAGTATTGGTGGCCTGGCATGAAGAAAGACATTGCCTTATACGTTTCAAAATGCCTTACTTGTCTTAAGGTTAAGGCTGAACACCAACATCCTTCTGGTTTATTGGAACAACCAGAGATCCCAGTTTGGAAATGGGAAAACATTGCTATGGATCTCATTACCAAACTTCCGTGCACTAATAAAGGTCATGATGCCATCTGGGTAGTTGTTGATCGTCTTACTAAATTAGCTCATTTCTTGCCAATCCGTGAGGATCTATCTACTGAAAAGCTTGCTAAAATTTATGTGGATGAAATCGTATCTCGACATGGTGTTCCATTGAACATTATTTCTGATAGAGATGCTCGCTTCTCTTCTTGTTTTTGGAGAACCATGCAATCTGCTATGGGGACCCAACTTAATCTGAGCACTGCTTATCATCCGCAATCTGATGGTCAATCTGAAAGAACAATCCAGACTTTGGAGGATATGCTTAGAGCTTGTGTGATCGATTTTGGTGGTAGTTGGGATTCACATCTTCCATTGATTGAATTCTCCTACAACAACAGTTATCACTCCAGCATCAACATGGCTCCTTTCGAGGCTCTCTATGGTCGAAAATGTCGTTCACCAGTATGCTGGAATGAAATAGGTGAGGCTCAGCTTACTGGACCTGACCTCATTCTAGAGACAACAGATAAGGTTAAGAAAGTTCGTGATAACCTACAGACAGCTCGAAGCCGTCAAAAGAGTTACGCGGACCGACGACGCAAGCCCTTGGAATTTCCAGTCGGTAATCGTGTATTACTTAAGGTCTCGCCTTGGAAAGGTGTGATCAGATTTGGAAAGACAGGAAAACTTGCACCTAGATATGTTGGACCATTCAAGATCGTCGAAAGAATCGGTAAGGTAGCCAACAGACTTGAGTTACCTCCTGAACTTGGGAATGTTCATCCAACCTTCCACGTGTCCAATCTCAAAAAGTGTCTAGCTGATGAGAACCTCCACATACCGCTTGACGAAATTAGTGTTGATAAAACACTACATTTTGTTGAGGAACCTGTGGAAATCATGGACCGAATAGTCAAATGGCTTAAACGTAAGCGCATTCCATTGGTCAAAGTTCGCTGGGAATCTAAACGTGGACCAGAGTTTACTTGGGAACGTGAAGATCAAATGAAAGCGAAGTATCCGCATCTATTCCCACAAGTTTCCTCTAAATAAATTTCGGGACGAAATTTCCACAAGTAGGGGAGACTGTGACATCTGTGCTTGTAATCATTGTAAACAATTCAGTTATCAATGAAATAATGTTATTTGACCCCAATGTTTGTTTGTTTATGTTTTACATTTTTCATGATTTGACTTTTGTTTAATTTCGAACTCTATATCGCTTTCTGGAAAGTTATACGCAAACTGGTGCGTAAACATAATCAGTTTCACGCGAAAAATACTCCGGAACATCAACATATGCTTAACATACCTTAAATAACCTTCACATAATTTAGAAATAAGTTTTGAAGGCTTTGGTATGGCATAATCAAGTCTATTCGCTTACAGGGACTAAATTCGACAAACTGCGAAAGTATGCCGATTTGAACTGTAACGGACATTTCGGAACTTGATCATAAGTTAAACACACCCTAAATATCCTTTACATAGCTTAGAAATAGGCTTTGAGGGGTTCGGTGTGCTAAAATAAACTTCATGCTCATTCAGGGACTAAAAGCGTAAAAAAGTGCATAAGTTTGCATTTTCGCGCATAACTTATGTTCTGAATGCATCCGGACATCCACAAATTTATGTAATCATTAAAATATTTGATTTTAGTGTTTGGCATAAGAAAAATCCATTCGTCGCGCAATTTGGATCGTTTTTCGCGTACGTGCGCATTTCGTCGTAATTAAGCGAATATCGCGATCGTACGACCAAACGAACCGACATTGAGCATGTTTCATGTCCACAATGTTTAAGCATCATCTTAGGCCTTAAAGTTAGCTTAACGGGCCTTAAACATGTCGAAAATGAGCTTAAACACCAACAGGGACTGAAACTGCAACTTTGGAAACTTATTGCTGAACTGTAACTCGCAGGCGGGCCGCGTAAGCCCTGCTTGTCTGCTACGCGGGCCGCGAGCGACCCCCAGGTCTGCACAGATCGTTTTTCCAGCTGTTTCCAGCTCATTCCAGCCATGTTTCTCACTTGCAAACGGTTTTTAACTTACTAAGGGCCCCCATGGGTTTGTAAATCAGTGGGCATGAGTTGTACGGTTGAGATTAAAGCACGTTTTACGATGAATGATCTTAACGGTCCTCCAAACTCTATATAAACCCCACCCACTTCACTTCAAACTCACAATTTGATTTGATTTCTGCTCTCTAAGTTGAAGTATATGCTTCATACCTGAGAGTAATCGGATCAAAACTTCCGTTCTTGGACCCGTTGTAAGTATTCTTTCATTCTTTTACGTTTTAGCGTTAAAGTCAAACTTTGTTTGACTTTCTGCATTGACCAGTTTATGGTCAATGCGAAGTTCGTTTGAACTTCATAACGTGAGCGTAATCACTATGGTTATAGTCCCTAGTGACTATACCTACTGATTACCACGTTATCTAGGCTCAGTGACGAGTCGTAGTTTTGGCCAAAATGCGTATTCTTGCGTATTTTGTAACCAAACTAATTTTGGGTATCAAGACCCTTTGTCTTGATACCAAACCTGTATTCTAACCTCGTTAAACATGTTTTAACATGTTTAACTCGTCACTTTTCTTTAGATTTGTGCTTATATAGGGTCGTAAGGTAAGCGATCTAAACAATCTCTTATACTTTCAAACCCGACCCATTTGGTCGATCATTAGGATCCGACCAAACACATTAGGTGACCATAGTTGTATAGGGAATAACCTTCCGAGGTTATACCTTATGGTCACGACGTTTAGTTGTATGATAGGTAGTTTATATGCCTTAGGTAAATTACCAAAATACCCTTTTTACGCCAAAATTCATTCTAAGCATATGTAACATAATTGTTGACATCTAAACTGATTTGGCAACTATATTAGACATGTTAAGGCATATTTTACTTGTCATAAGACTAGTTAAGCGGTCCGAACGCGTTTTACGCGAATGACGCGTTAAAGTAGCGTAAGCTACCTAAACGGGTCGTAATGGGTCAAAAGCACTTAGGATAGGTTCCGTTTTAGTATGTAGGCTTTGTTAAACCATATTACATGGGTTCCCATACTCATTTGGTTTACGAACTCTCATCCTATCCAATCCTCCGATTTAGGTCCGGTTTATTAACATAGTTACCCATATTAGGTGTCGTTTGATTCCGTGATCTTCTAGCTTTGCTTGGTGGTTATCTTACGACTATTGAGCAATCTCAAGTGAGTACATAGTCCCCTCTTTTACTATTTTTCAAACATTCTGGGGTGAAACACATGTGCCTACTTGTTACTTTCGTGCTTTTCCATGTTTTACATCATATGCTTGCTATGTTCATTAGTACAATTATAGTACATGATTTCATTATGTTTTGCTATGTATGTTTACTTGGCATGCTAGCACATTGTTTTACATTACATTTCTGCTATGTATGTTTACTGAGCATGCTAGCACATTGATTTACATGACTTTTCTGCTTTGTATGTTAACTTAGCATACTTAGTACATTGTTTCTCATAACATGTTTACATTTGGTATGACATTTGGTTTGTACAACGGGACTAAAATACGTTCATTAACATTAGCTACGTCGCTCGGTAGTAAGTAGTGGTACCATAGGACTTGACAAATCCCATTCCTGACATCCTAGGTTTGTTTGAATGAAAGGAATGACTGAATCCGAAAACATTTTTTTGATAACCTTTACTCTAAGGTTATCCTACTGTCTCAAGGCTTGAATGTATACGTTTAACATACCGCATAAGTGTTTGTATCAGTAAAGCATGTATTTATTTTACAAAACATAACTTTGATTTATTCAAAAACCTTGTTTTGTGCACTTTTTACATATGGTACTTTTTACTTACCATACATGACTTTTGTTTATACATTACATGGTTTACATTTGACAATATACTTAGTTTACTCATAAACATTGACAATTGGTTTGAACATTACATTTTGGTGGTTTGTTTGGGTAAGTGATTTACATAACGAGGCGACATGTAGTATGATAAAAGCATGGTGGATACGCCGCTGGTACTTCCTATATATAAGTGCTTTTATGGTATTACATATCGTAGCGTTATTTAAACCATTTCAGTTTATACATATTACATTTACAACATATTTTCACTTAAACATTGTTTTCAAACAACTTAATTTATACAAATTCATTTTTACTTGGTTATTATTTAACCATACACTACTCTTTTATATCATCTGTTTCTTTATCGAATTTTCATATGGTTTATAAAAGAAAAACATTTTACAAGGTTCATGACTACTTTTGTTAAACCTTTTCTTTAAACTTACAAGTCGTGAATCTTAAATCAATAAAACCTATGTATCTCACAGACATTTTTATGCTGACGTACCTATTTTCACATGTGTTTCAGGAGCTGTTGCGTAGGATGATCAAGACACACTTAGGCCGACCTGTGCCTTAGTGACTTAAAACGAAGCTAGAACTAGTTTAATTATGTGATGTACTCTTTGTTTCAGTTGTTTTAAGACAATGTAACCCCTTTTGTTTATGAATAAAATATAACTTTGAATGCCATGGTTGTGAAACAATAATTCTGTTACAACACTCCCCGACGTTTCTGCCACGTTTTGTTGTTTTACGTGGTCGGGGTGTGACATGAAGAGGTGCCTTCGTCCCTAGGTGAGCTGGACAACTGACGGTAAGCGTCGGAAAGTCCTTGGTCGCTCATAATGTAAACTAACAAATAGTCAAATAACACACAACAATAAAATACAGATATGCACGTAGTTCCATAATTAATTTCCTAACATACTGAATAACTTTGGTGTCAGCAGAACACTTCTGTGGCTGAATCAGTGGCTTAGCTCTGATACCACCTTCTGTCGCAACCCCTGTCCCCTGATTACCCGGGAACGGGCTGCCACGAGCATTTTTGGTGGTATCGGTGTTTATCAATTTGGCAGTGGAAATTACATCAGGACCGTAGTTAGGAAATATTTTATCAGAGTAAAATACCACGCTTTTATAAAATTAAACACATGGGAAAATCCCAAGTTTCAAGTACACACATTTTTATAGGGATAAACCCTATTTTGTTTAAATAAAAACATCTCTTTATTTTAGGTAACTTTATAGCCACTTTTCCAAGCCTTCAGTGCTGTCCAGCTGGCTTCTATTTGAATTTCACATTTTGTTACCTGAAACGCGTTTAAAAACATTTTGTCAGTGGAAAATACTTGTGAGTGAATCCCAGTTTAATCAAGATAAGTAAAAACCGTTGTACAGTATTGAGGGTGGTCGCACAATTACATTTGTTTCCATCTACTTTAATTATCACCCACAGTATTGTCAACCCGACTTGTGGTCATGTTACTACTCACAATGTAGAAACAAATTTTGTATACAAAACCCCAACATACCGACGATAATTGTAGAATACAAATACTCAATCACTGTTTAATATAATGTAAATCATCTGAGGTTTTGTAAAAACAGTTTACAAAAAGGAGATTACTCACAAAAAGGTTTACACAAAAAGAGGATTACTCACATTGCTGTCTTAGGGTTTTCCTTAAGGATTTCCTGGTGATTATCTATTAATTACACAAATGCACACGCGTTAGTATAATAACCCAATATTTACATTAGTAATACCCTCCCCGAGACGGCATTCCAACTACTACGTCGGCCAGAACCACGACAGCCGTTACGGAACCCTAGATCAATCGGGCAGTGTATCTAATACGTAACCGGGGTTATGATACTTACAACGAGGCAGAGCTTCGCTAATTAGGGGGTATTATGCCTGAAAATTAGTTTAACTATGCAGAAATTCGAGAGAGAAAGTTGTGTTGTGCGAGTTGGGACTGAAGGTCGATGGCCTCTATTTATAGGGCCTGATTTCATGTTTATCGCGCCCCGCGAAGAAAGAAGGCAGGGCCTTCGTGGCCCGCGAGGTCAGCTAGGGTAGGCCCTAGCTTTTCCGATTCATATCCTAGCTCCAACACATTGCTGCCACGTGGCAGCTCAGGGTGTCGCCCTGGTGACTAGCTGTCGCGGCCCGCGTAGGAACACAAGGGGGTCTTCGCGCCCCGCGAGCGACCCTAAAGTTTTGTTTTTATTTTATTTTTAATTATATAATAGTATTTTGGGCTCGGTTTTCGCATACGGGGTATGTTTTAAGACATATAGGGATATTTTAAATATTTTTAGGGTGGCGGGAGTATTTTGGAGGGTTGTTATAAAACTGTAGTTAGGTGGTCTTTACTAATTGCATCAATCTTCTATGTATCTTGTGCAAGTGGGAGATTGTTGGACTATGTATGCCCAAGAAACATATTAAATTGATGTGGCTAGTACGTTATGATCCAAGTTGAGTCATACCAAATAACAAGCTAGACAAACACTTATGATATTTAGTTATGATATGATTAAACAAATAAATATTAACACTTAGAATATTTAGAAATTGGTTTTTTAAATAATTGCACTTGAGAAATTAATAAATTATATGGATAATTTATTTTTTAGAGAATATATTATTTTGTTATTTAATGGGTTAAATAACATTTTAAAAGGTTGCATAAGTCTTATAACATATGATGTTATATTTTATAAAAGTTATAAAGTTAAATAAGACTTAAATTGTTTAAAAAAGAAATTTTGAATTTTTTTTAAAACCCCATGTGCCCCCCCCCCCCAATGGTCTTCTCAAGACCAATTTTGGTCCAATGTTCTTACATGCATTTGTCATACTAGATGACTTTTGATGGGGTAAAATGGGTGGCTATTTCTCTCACAAGTTTTAAGAACATTTTGTATGACAAAATCAAAAGAGATGAACTTGAAAACTCTAGAGAATGCTTTTTAGAAATCGGCCAAGGGTGTGACATTTAAAGTGTTTTTCAAGTTTGATTTTTCAAGTGCAAGAAACTCAAGAAAGCTCTCTCTAATTATCGGCCATGTATGGTTGATCAAGAGGGAATTTTCAAGCGAGTTACAAGTGTAAAATCCTAGCTAAACTTAAAGTGTTTGTTGGAAGGCTTGGGGTATACAAGCTTGAGGTCTTCTACACTTGAAGATTACCATTCAAGAAGCATCATCTTCTTCATGTCTTTTACTCCAAGAAGGTAGTATTCTAAAACACCCTATGGTTATGTTTGATAGCATGCATGTTCGTATATGGATTCAGAAATTGGGTTTTATATACAAAATGAATTTTATATCTTGTAAGTAACATGTTTTGAATAGCTTTTTCGCTGCGTTTTGATTTTATATGGATGAAATCACTTATATAAACATGTGAAAAACCAAACAAATAACAAGTGTAATCAAAAGGATATACTTATGTTATAACAACCTGTCACAACCCCCGATCCCTATTCCCCGGGAACGGGTGGATGTGAACTCAGAGTGTGGTGGTATCAGTTTGTTAAATCTTGTAGCGGAATTTCATCAGGACCGTAGTTAGGAAATGATTATCAGAGTAAAACCACCATGCTTGATATTAATAAATACATGGGCAAAACCCAAGTTTCTTATTACAATACATTTATAGGGACAAACCCTTTTTTATTTAATTTAAAACATTGTTTCTTAGATAACTTTTATAGCCACTTATTTTCCAAGCCGTCAGTGCTCTCGAGCTGGCTTTATCCCAGTTGGCTTTCACATTGTGTTACCTGAAACATGTTTTAAAAATATTTTGTCAGCGGGAAATACTGGTGAGTGAATCCCAGTTTAATCAGGAAACATTTTATCAATTAATACAGTATTGAGGGTGATCACATTGTTTATTTCTACCCAATTACTCAATTAGTACTGTCAATCCTTGACTTGTGGGTCATATTACGCATGGGCTAACTCGTTGTCCAATGGTAACGTACTGTCGTCCCGACTTATTACTCGCAAGTAATAATTTTGTATACAAAACCCCAAATACCGGTAGTAATTGAAGAACTACAAAGACTCACATACTGCTTAATCGCATTGTAAAGCATTTAAGGTTTTGTAAAATATTCCAAAAACATTAACAAAAAGAGGATAAACTCACATTGCTGTCTTAGGCTTTTCGTAAGGGTTTCCTGGGTATAATCTATAATTTATACAAATGTACATTGGTTAGTACCATAACCCTTTGAAATTATTAATAATACCCTCCCCGAGACGGCATTCCAACAACTACGTCGGGCAGAACCACGACAGTTATTACGGAACCCTAAATCAATCGGGCAGCGTAACTATTATGAAACCGGGGTTATAATACTTACAACGGAGCAGAACTTCGCTAATTAGGGGTATAATACCCGACTATAATGCTTAATACTTTCAGAATTCGAGATTGAGAATGAAATGTGAGCGACGGAAACTGAAAACTGATGCCTGCTATTTATAGTTGTGTAATCTGGTCCTCATGCGGCCCGCTTCAAGGACAAGGGATCCTTAAGCGGCCCGCGTCAACACCAGTCAACACTATAGCTTAGCTGAGTCGTTGAGTAGGTCCGCCACGATGTCGACACGTGCCGGCCTCTGGTGTGATCGCGTGTTATGAGTCCGCGCGGCCCGCTTTAATGTAAGCTTAAGTTGAAGCGGCCCGCATGAACTAAAGAAGTCAGCGGAGTCCAAATCTGGTCTTAATACGGCCCGCTTGAACTTGAGGTGAGACCTTAAGCGGCCCGCCTCAACTTACACTTTCAGATTTTTATTTTATTTTATATATTATAATCTATTTCGGGCTCAGTTTTCACATACGGGGTATAATATAAAACATATTGAGACATTTTATAGTATATTTAGAGAGTAGGAATATTATGAGGGTGTCGGTTTTACCGAGGGTTGTTACATTCTCCCCACCTTGTTTTAGAGCTCGTCCTCGAGATCTACTGAAATAAATGCGGATATTTCCTTTTCATTTCTGACTCGAGCTCCCAAGTGTATTCAGGTCCTCTTTTGGAATTCCACTTCACTTTGACTAGAACTAGTCTTTTGTGCTTGAGATTCTTGACTTTCCTATCTTCAATTTGTAGAGGTCTTTCTACAAACTTGAGTTGTTCATTTACTTCTATGTCCTTAAGAGGCACTATCAGTGATTCATCAGCTAAACACTTTTTAAGATTAGATACATGAAACACATCATGTATTCCTGCCATTTCTTCTGGTAGTTGTAGCTGATAGGCTACAGGTCCTATTCTTCTGATAATCTTAAAAGGTCCAATATACCTGGGACTTAACTTTCCTCGTTTGATGAATCTTACCACTCCTTTCCAAGGAGAGACTTTTAACAATACTTTATCTCCTACCTGAAATTCTAATGGCTTGCATCGGTTATCAGCATAACTCTTTTGTCGATCACGTGCAACTTTCAGTCGTTCCTTGACTTGAATAATCTTGTTAGTTGTTTCTTGTACTATCTCAGGTCCAGATAATTGTTGTTCCCCAATTTCTGCCCAACAGACTGGGGTTCGACACTTTCTTCCATAAAGTGCTTCGAATGGTGCAGCATTGATACTTGTGTGATAACTATTATTATAAGAAAATTCTATTAAAGGTAAGTGTTCATCCCAATTACCTCCAAAATCAATTACACAAGCTCTAAGCATATCTTCCATTGTCTGGATTGTTCTTTCACTTTGTCCATCTGTTTGTGGATGATAAGCCGTACTTAGCTTTAACTTGGTTCCCATTGCCTTTTGGAAACTTGACCAAAAACGAGAGGTAAATCTACTATCTCTATCAGAAACAATTGATAAAGGAATGCCATGTAAAGAAACAATTTCATTTACATATAATCTAGCTAATTGTTCCATACTAATTGTTTCCTTCATTGGTAGAAAATGAGCTGACTTAGTTAGTCTATCTACAATCACCCAGATTGTATCATTTCCTTTCCTAGTTTTGGGTAATTTAGTAACAAAATCCATTGTTATTAATTCCCATTTCCAAACTGGCATTTCTAATTGCTGTAACAAACCTGAGGGTTTCTGATGTTCAGCTTTAACTTGTGAACAAGTTAAACATTTAGAAACATAGGTTGCTATGTCCTTTTTCATTCCTATCCACCAGAAATTTTTCCTTAAATCCTGGTACATTTTATCACTTCCTGGATGCATTGTATACTTAGATTTATGGGCTTCTTCTAATATACAATTACGTAAATTTCCTAATTTAGGTATCCACATTCTCTGTTCATGAAATCACCAAATTCCATCTATTCCTTGTTTTAATTCCTTTAACATACCTTTTAATTTTTCAGAATCATCCTTGATTACTGATTCTTGTGCTTCTCTTATTTGATCATTTAAATCTACTTGTAGATTTAATTTAAGAGAACGTACCCTTTTTGGCTTTTCATGATACTTTCGACTTAAAGCATCTGCTACTACATTTGCTTTTCCTTCATGATACTGGATATCACAATCATAGTCACTAAGAAATTCCATCCAACGTCTTTGTCTCATATTCAACTCTTTCTGCCCGAAAACATACCTTAAACTTTTATGATCAGTGAATATGGTAAACTTACTACCATAAAGGTAATGTCTCCAAATCTTAAGAGCAAAAATTATAGCTCCTAATTCTAAATCATGGGTTGAATAATTCTCTTCATGATTCTTAAGTTGTCTAGATGCATAAGCTATAACCTTCTGTCGTTGCATCAACACACATCCATAACCTAATTTAGAAGCATCACAATAGACTACAAAGTCTTCAGTTCCTTCTGGTAATGCTAATATAGGTGTATGGGTCAATCTTTGCTTAAGAATTCTAAAGGCTTCTTCTTGTTTTACTCCCCATTTAAATTTAACAGATTTACAGGTTAACTTAGTTAAAGGAATGGCTATTTTAGAAAAATCTTTAATAAATCTTCTATAATAACCTGCCAATCCTAAGAAACTTCTAACCTCAGTTGGTGATTCAGGGGTTTTCCATTTAGTAATTGCCTCAATCTTTGTTGGATCTACATGAATTCCTTCATGATTAACTAAGTGTCCAAGAAATTGTACCTGTTCTAACCAAAATTCACACTTAGAAAACTTAGCATAAAGCTTTTCTTTTCTTAACAAACTTAAAAGTATGTGCAAATGTCTTGCATGATCCTCTTTATTCTTAGAATAAATTAGAATATCATCTATGAATACAATTATGAATTTATCCAAATATGGCTTACATATTCGGTTCATCATGTCCATAAATGCAGCTGGGGCATTGGTTAAACCAAATGGCATGACAGTAAATTCATAATGGCCATACCTCGTTCTAAATGCGGTCTTAAGAATGTCCTCTTCTTGTACTTTTAATTGATAATATCCTGACCTTAAATCGATCTTAGAGAAAAATCGAGCTCCTTGCAATTGATCAAACAAATCATCGATTCTCGGTAATGGGTACCGATTCTTAATCGTGACCTTGTTTAATTCACGATAATCAATGCACATACGCATTGATCCGTCCTTCTTTTTAACAAACAGTATCGGTGCTCCCCATGGCGATAAACTTGGCTGTATAAATCATTTTTCTAACAATTCGTCTAGTTGTTTCTTTAATTCTTGCATTTCTGCAGGTGCCAAACGGTAAGGTGCTTTGGCAATTGGTGATGTTCCTGGTAATAGGTGAATTCTAAATTCAACTTCTCTGTCTGGAGGTAATCCTGGTAATTCTTCTGGAAAAACATCTGAAAAATGAGATACTACTGAAATGTCTTTTAGTTCTTTTTCTTTAGTGTTAGTGATTATGGAAATCAAATACACTATAGAACCTTTTCTAATACAACTTGCAGTTTTCATCACAGATATGAATTTTGTGGATCTAAAGGGCTTATCTCCTTTAATTGTGATCGTTTTACCTTTCGGTGAATTTACTTGGATTAACTTTTGATCACATAAAATATTGGCTTTATTGGCTATTAACCAATCCATTCCTAAAATAACATCGAATCCTACCAGATTCATGGGATACAGGTTTGCTATAAATTTCTGATTTAAAATTTCTATGCTTGCTCCCTGCAAGATTTCAGAAATTCTAACAGTTTCTCCGTTAGCTGTCTCTACTACACATTCTTGTGGTAGTTTAGTTAATGACTGATTTAGAAATTTGCAAAACGATGTATTAATAAAACTTTGGTTTGCACCAGAGTCAAATAATACTTTAGCAAAGACATCATTAACTAAAAACGTACCAGCTATGACATCTGGAATCATTCTGGCTTCATCTGCAGTCAAAACAAATGCTCTAGCATTTTTAGTATTCTTGTTGTCTGTGGCTGGAGCTAATTTTGGGCAGTTTGGCTTGATGTGACCTTGTTCTCCACAATTGTAGCATATCCTGTTGTTTTTCTTCCTGCAATCTTCTTCCTTGTGTCCAGATATTTTGCAAAAGTTACAGTACCCAGAGCATCTTCCTGAATGCTTTCTTTTACAATTCCTACAGTAAGATGCAGAGGTAGAACCTACATTTCTTCCACGGTTAGAATTTCCAGAACGAAATTCTTGAGTCAATTTCTGGGTTAGGTTTCTCCTTTGATCCTCTTCTCTGGTACGGACTAACTCATCAGTCAAGGTATTGGCTAGTTCTACAGCTTCTTCTATGGTTTGAGGTCTAGCTGCCTTGACTACATGTCTTATTTCCCCAATTAATCCCCAAATATAACGGGAGATTAATACTGGTTCTGGTGAAGTAAGAGTTGGCACTATCCTAGCATATTCGAAAAATAGCTTTGTGTACCCTTTGCTATCTACACCAGTCATCCTAAGGTTTAGGAATTTGTTTGCTATCTGTTCTTTTTCATTGGGTGGGCAGAATTTCCTTTCTACCTTGTTTTTAAATTCTTCCCATTCCATATTATAAGTTTGATCACTTCCTCTTGTCTGGAGGATAGTGTTCCACCATTCTAGCGCTGCATTCTTAAACAGATTAGAAGCAAACAATATCTTATCTTCTTCAGCACACTTACTTATCCTTAAGACTGCCTCAGTCTTTTCTATCCAGCGTAGAGTTGCAATGGCCCCTTCATTTCCCGAGAATTCCATTGGTTTACAAGACCAGAATTCTTTATAAGAACAACCGTTAGGCACGGTTCTTCTTCTTTTGGGAATAGGCATTTGAAGTATAGGTCCATTGTTCACGCTGTTTTCTGGTTCAAGTGGTCGCTTACTGCTATGCCTACTTTTATTATCAGCATCCTTAACAGTTTGAAGTATAAATGGCATTGCATCTATAATTCCTTGTGCTATTATATGTTGGATAGCACTATTGTCCACTTGATTTCCATTGTTATTGTTGTTCGGATTCCCATTATTCAGATTATCATCATTCTGAATATTATCATTCTGGATTTCCTGGTTATTATCCAAATTGACTTGATTTTCTTGGTCGGCCATCTGAATTTTAAACAAGTATCCCATATTAATATTACAATTAATTTTTCAATATAGTTAATCACATGACACGCATTTTCACCAAAAGCGTCGATCATTGCGACTATACTCTTTTCATATACTTATGCGTCTATTACACACTAGTACATAAATAAAATTACAATACCAACAGAAATAAAATAATAATATGCATTCATACACACATATCTTATTTTATTTTATTATATTATTATTACTACCACTTCCTCCATTCTAACATTCATGGATATGGATTTATCCAAAAATCCATATTGCGCTCATCGTATTTCCATACGAGACGCTCTCCCACCTGACGCATCCTCTCACTGCTTTCTAAAATTTCCTCCCCGAAAGTCCTAAGTTCTTGAACGTTTTCTGCACTCATTGGGGGTGCAGGTTCTCGGACTGGGTTTGGAATCTGGGGTGCATTTTCCTGATATGGGGGTGACATTTCCTGAAATTGGTAAGGATCCTCTAATATTTCCCTAATATAGTCATTTTGATAATAGGGATCTAAAGGGTCCATACCTGGGTAAGCTTCTATGTTCTGTATGGGTGGATAATCCTGGATAGGGTAACGTTGCACAAAGTCTCTATTGTCGTCCCACCAGGGGTCATAATTCGGGTCTATGAGGTTTGGTGCAGGCACTCTAGGGATTTCTTCTGGGTTAAAATTGTACATCTCTTCTTGGTTTTCCTGATTTTCTATTTCCATGGGTTGTTCTGGGTTTTGTGGTTGTGGGGCTACTAATTGTTCCAGACTTGGGTCAGCAGCAGTCGTAGCTAAGATATGGAAATTAGCTAGGCTTCTATTAAGTATTTCTTGAGTTTGGGCATCTGTCTCTCTCTTAATAGCTGCTAAAGCCCTTTGCTGTTGCAATTTCCTCATTCTTTTTCTACGAGCAAAAGCTTCTTTACTGAACCATCCTCGTTTCTTAGTAGGAAATGGTTCTTCAGATTGAGCTCTAAAAGCAAATATTCCGTCTTCCTGATCAGCAACATACCCCGAGAGGGCAGGCTGTGATGATGTACCTTTACTCCTAGGTGAATCAGCTAACTGACGATTAACGTCTGATGGTCCTTGTTTACTCATACTGAAAACTAACAGATAGTCAAATAACACATAACACATAATTACAGTTATGCATATATCTCCTTATTTTATTTCCTAACATTAATTCAAAATTTAAGTCTCAGCAGAACACTTCTTTGGCTCAGACCAGTGGCTAGGCTCTGATACCACCTTCTGTCACAACCCCCGATACCTATT
Organism: Helianthus tuberosus; assembly: GCA_030545235.1. Classification (NCBI taxonomy): domain Eukaryota; kingdom Viridiplantae; phylum Streptophyta; class Magnoliopsida; order Asterales; family Asteraceae; genus Helianthus; species Helianthus tuberosus. Next base: position 52,711,709 of record CM060403.1, on the reverse strand, counting down.
CCCCGGGAACGGGTGGATGTGAACTCAGAGTGTGGTGGTATCAGTTTGTTAAATCTTGCAGCGGAATTTCATCAGGACCGTAGTTAGGAAATGATTATCAGAGTAAAACCACCATGCTTGATATTAATAAATACATGGGCAAAACCCAAGTTTCTTATTACAATACATTTATAGGGACAAACCCTATTTTATTTAATTTAAAACATTGTTTCTTAGATAACTTTTATAGCCACTTATTTTCCAAGCCGTCAGTGCTCTCGAGCTGGCTTTATCCCAGTTGGCTTTCACATTGTGTTACCTGAAACATGTTTTAAAAATATTTTGTCAGCGGGAAATACTGGTGAGTGAATCCCAGTTTAATCAGGAAACATTTTATCAATTAATACAGTATTGAGGGCGATCACATTGTTTATTTCTACCCAATTACTCAATCAGTACTGTCAATCCTTGACTTGTGGGTCATATTACGCATTGGCTAACTCGTTGTCCAATGGTAACGTACTGTCGTCCCGACTTATTACTCGCAAGTAATAATTTTGTATACAAAACCCCAAATACCGGCAGTAATTGAAGAACTACAAAGACTCACATACTGCTTAATCGCATTGTAAAGCATTTAAGGTTTTGTAAAATATTCCAAAAACATTAACAAAAAGAGGATAAACTCACATTGCTGTCTTAGGCTTTTCGTAAGGGTTTCCTAGGTATAATCTATAATTTATACAAATGTACATTGGTTAGTACCATAACCCTTTGAAATTATTAATAATACCCTCCCCGAGACGGCATTCCAACAACTACGTCGGGCAGAACCATGACAGTTATTACGGAACCCTAAATCAATCGGGCAGCGTAACTATTATGAAACCGGGGTTATAATACTTACAACGGAGCAGAAATTCACTAATTAGGGGTATAATACCCGACTATAATGCTTAATACTTTCAGAATTCGAGATTGAGAATGAAATGTGAGCGACGGAAACTGAAAACTGATGCCTGCTATTTATAGTTGTGTAATCTGGTCCTCATGCGGCCCGCTTCAAGGACAAGGGATCCTTAAGCGGCCCGCGTCAACACCAGTCAACACTATAGCTTAGCTGAGTCGTTGAGTAGGTCCGCCACGATGTCGACACGTGTCGGCCTCTGGTGTGATCGCGTGTTATGAGTCCGCGCGGCCCGCTTTAATGTAAGCTTAAGTTGAAGCGGCCCGCATGAACTAAAGAAGTCAGCGGAGTCCAAATCTGGTCTTAATACGGCCCGCTTGAACTTGAGGTGAGACCTTAAGCGGCCCGCCTCAGCTTACACTTTCAGATTTTTATTTTATTTTATATATTATAATCTATTTCGGGCTCAGTTTTCACATACGGGGTATAATATAAAACATATTGAGACATTTTATAGTATATTTAGAGAGTAGGAATATTATGAGGGTGTCGGTTTTACCGAGGGTTGTTACACAACCCTCCTAAAATATTTCGACACCACTAATATATTTAGAATGTCCCAATATGTCACACCCGCTCGTAGCGGAATCGCGAGGTGTGATCTGTATGGTTTTCATTGCATAAATATCGATGTACATGAACAAACTATATGAATAAAACATACTCCATCGCCATTACATAAGTGTTTCAAAAGATTACAACATAAGTTTAGTGTGTCGGTTACAAACCATTAACATAAAAGTAAAGTGTTATTGTTTCATACATCAACATGAAAATAAACTACTAAGGTTTAAACCATCAAATTTCCGCAAAGAGGCGGAATATAATAGTCAAACCCTCCAAAAGATGGCATGGAGTTCTGGTACTTGTTATCTTGACTGAGAAACCCGACATGGTCCTTTAATTCCCTGAAATACATGTTAAGTTTGGAAAACATCAACAAAAGTTGGCGAATTCATGCAGTTTAGTTGTAAAAGATGTAGTTAAAATGTAAGTTGTAGTATGTAACAAGTTACTCTTGTTAGATCATGTTTTTAAACATCATCTAACAAGTTACTCTTATGATAACCACCATAACAAGATCAAACATGTAAGTAATAAATCTTAAATCACAACATATACATATCATGGTTTTTATTTTTGCTTCTTTGTATCTTCATGTTATTATGTATGATTATTTAGTTATTACTAGTTATAATAACAATCATAAACATAATAAGTATGAAAAAAAATAGATTTAGAAGCTTACTTCTAGCACTAGGCTAGGGATGATCTAGAGGATGATTAAGAACTAAGAAGATGATGATCTTGATGGTAGAATGCTCTTGAATGGATGAAAACACTTGCTTTAACTTGTAAGTTCTTTAGATCATCTTAGGTTCCATAGAAAATCATCTTGATCATCATAGAAAGTGATAAAATAAAATAGGTTTTTGAGGGTGTTCTTGGTGAAATGGATGAAGATGATGAGAGAGTTTATTTGTGAAAGTAAAGGTGTAAAATGATGATAAGGTGCTAGTAATCTTTAATGTGTAATTGTTATAATTAATCACCAATATTATCCACTTGCAACTAATAAATATCTAGATATTTAACACTAGTAATTAAGGGGGGGTGGACCCTTGTTCACAGTTATAACATGGGGGGGGGGGGGGTGTCTCATGTGGTTAAAAGTGTTAGTAAAATTTTAATGCTTCATAATTGTAATGAAATCTTTAAATGTTTAGGTGTTTTAGGGATTTAAAGTTTCAAGGTGTTTCATGACATTGAATGACCATAAATAGGCTTTAATTGGTCAAAAATAATATTCACTAGTTTGCTAAGTGTGTCAAAATATAGTTCGGTTAGTCGTTTGTCGCTCGTTTCGCAAGAAGATAGTCGAAAGGTTCACTTATGGAAGTTGTAGGAAAAAATTCGGTTATGTGTGTAATTGATATTCCCTATGTATTTTCATATGAAATTTGTGTTTAAACAACACTTTTGCACCTTGTAATAAAATCACTAATGCTGAATTTTGCTGAAAAATATTGAAATGGTAACTTTTAGCGCTTTTCGGCTGTTTTGGGCAGTTTTTGGTGCTACCGGACATTGGTAATATATTAAACCAAACCCTTGTATTCCTATATAGGGTTTAATGTATATTTGATGTTGGACTTTCGTCTGAGTCCTAAAGATGTCATTTAGATGGTTTCTGCGGATCCTGAGTTTTCGTCAGCACGCTAGTTTACTAGGTACTACTCTAGTTGTTTCGATGCATTGTTTTAAACTGTTTCAAATATAACCAATAGAAACGAATAATGTGCATCATAAATGAGTGTTCTAAGATGTATATCATGTAATCAAGCAATTCAGATATTCAAAACACATATTTGTATAATGTAATTCATTGCTTTAAAGGTACGTAAATTACCAGAAAGTGGCAGTTGTCACATTCTCCCCCTGTTATTGAGAATTTCGTCCTGAAATTCGAGCTTTGTTATTTGTTGTAGGAGTTTTCTTGAACAGATGAGGATATTTGGCTTTAATTTGGTCTTCACGTTCCCAAGTATATTCGGGTCCGTGACGAGAGTTCCAACGAACTTTTACTAACTTGATACGACTTCTCCGTGTTTTCTGGACCTTCCAGTCCGTGACCTCAACAGGTTCTTCAGTGAATTGGAGTTTGTCGTCAATGTGAATTTCATCCGCAGGAATGATAACGGTTGCTTGTGTTGGACTCTTTTTAAGATTCGACACATGAAACGTGTCGTGCACACTGCTAAGTTCATCTGGTAACTTCAACTTGTAGGCAACAGTGCCAATCTTTTCTAAGATTTCAAATGGTCCAATGTAACGTGGGTTAAGCTTTCCACGTTTACCGAACCTCGCTACGCCTTTCCAAGGCGAGACTTTCAACAAGACTTTGTCTCCGACCTCGAAAGATAATGGTTTTCGTCTTTTATCTGCGTAGCTCTTTTGTCGATCGCGAGCCGCCTTGATACGGTCTCGTATCTGAAAAATTTTATCCTTAGTCTCTTGGACTAGTTCCGGACCAATTAATTGACTATCGCCTGTTTCCGCCCAACATAGCGGAGAGCGACACTTTCGACCATAAAGAGCTTCTAACGGTGCATCTCGTATACTAGTATGGTAGCTGTTATTGTAGGAAAACTCAACTAAAGGTAGATGAGTATCCCAATTGCCGCCTAAATCCATAACACATGCACGAAGCATATCTTCGAGTGTTTGGATTGTCCGTTCGCTCTGGCCGTCAGTTTGTGGATGAAAGGCCGTACTTAGATTCAAATGAGATCCAAAGGCCTGTTGAAATGATTTCCAAATTCTTGAAACAAAACGACCGTCTCGGTCCGAAATGATTGAAATAGGCACTCCATGACAAGCCACTATTTCTTTGAGATAGAGTTCCGCTAGTTTCTCAGTACTATCCTTCTCCCGAATCGGTAAGAAGTGTGCGAACTTTGTCAATCTATCGACGATTACCCATATCATGTCATGGCCTTTTGAGGTCCTGGGTAACTTCGTAATGAAGTCCATCGATATTTGTTCCCATTTCCAAGCGGGAATCTCAGGTTGTTGTAGTAAACCCGACGGTTTCTGATACTCTGCCTTGTCCTTTGCGCAGGTCAAGCATTTTCTGACGTAGATAGCAATATCCTTTTTGAGGTTAGGCCACCAATAGTACTCCTTTAAGTCTTGGTACATCTTATCTGATCCAGGATGGATCGAGTACTTTGACCTATGTGCTTCCTCAAAAATAAGATCTCGGAGGCCTCCAAAGAATGGAACCCAAATTCTACCTGCAACGTACAAAGTTCCATCCTCCTTTGGCACTAACCGTTTTTCCATACCTCAAAGTGATTCTGCTAGAATATGCTCTTCCTTGAGCGCTTCTTGTTGTGCATTATGAATTCGTGAGGTAAGATCTGTGTGAATCGTCATTTCTAGTGCTCGCACTCTTAGTGTTTTAACTCGTTCCTTGCGGCTCAAGGCGTCTGCTACAACGTTCGCCTTGCCCGGATGGTACTTGATTTCACAATCGTAATCGTTCAATAATTCAACCCAACGTCGCTGACGCATATTTAATTCTTTTTGGTTGAATATGTGTTGTAGACTTCTATGATCTGTGAAAATAGTGCACTGTGTACCATATAAGTAATGCCGCCAAATTTTCAAAGCAAATACCACCGCGCCTAACTCTAGGTCATGAGTGGTATAGTTCTTCTCGTGAACTTTCAGTTGGCGAGACGCGTACGCGATAACCTTTTCACGTTGCATGAGTACACAACCCAAACCTTGATGCGAAGCATCACAGTATACCACAAAGTCATCGGTACCGTCGGGTAATGATAAGATTGGTGCAATGCACAACTTGTCTTTAAGAAGTTGAAATGCTGCTTCTTGTTTCTCTCCCCAATCGAATTTCCTATCTTTCTGTGTAAGAGAAGTTAGCGGTTGAGCAATCTTTGAAAAATTCTCAATAAATCTCCGATAATATCCCGCTAAGCCCAAAAATTGTCGCACTTCCGTAGGAGTCTTGGGCGCTTCCCAATTCTTAATCGATTCAATCTTCGACGGGTCTACTTGAATGCCATTCTCGTTCACTACATGCCCGAGAAATTGTACTTCACGAATCCAAAATTCGCACTTGGAAAATTTCGCATATAGTTTCTCCATCTTTAACAACTCCAAAATGGTTCTCAAATGTTGTTCTTGTTCATCAGTTGATCGAGAGTATATCAAAATGTCGTCAATAAACACTATGACGAATTTGTTGAGATACGGCTTGCACACACGATTCATTAAATCCATGAAGACCGCTGGTGCATTCGTTAAACCAAAAGGCATAACGAGAAACTCGTAATGACCGTAACGAGTCTGAAAAGCCGTTTTTGGTATGCTTTCTTCTTGAATACGTAATTGATGATACCCCGATCGTAAGTCTATCATTGAGTAGAAACTCGACCCTTGCAGTTGATCGATTAGGTCATCAATCCTCGGTAATGGATACCGATTCTTGATGGTAAGTTTATTTAACTCGCGATAATTGATGCACATCCTGAAAGTTATGTCCTTCTTCTTTACAAACAAGACTGGAGCTCCCCAAGGTGAGTAGCTCAGTCTGATGAATCCTTTATCCAACAACTCTTGAAGTTGTGTGGATAACTCTTGCATTTCAGAAGGTGCTAATCGATATGGAGATTTAGCTACGGGTGCGGCTCCTGGTACCAAGTCGATGTGAAATTCGACTTGTCGATAAGGTGGTAGTCCTGGCAAGTCTTCAGGAAAGACTTCAGGAAATTCTTTTACTACCGGAATATCTGTCAACTTCGGCCCATCGGCCTTCTTGTCCACAACATGTGCTAGAAAGGCAATACAACCTTTCCGTAAGCACTTCTGTGCTTTCATGCAAATGATGATCCGCAATGGGGTGTCGCGCTTCTCTCCATGTATCACAAGTGTCTCTTCGTTCGGTAGTGGTAGGCGAATGATCTTCTCGTGGCAAACGATTTCGGCTCGATTATTGGATAGCCAATCCATGCCAACCACTACGTCGAAACTACCCAATTCAACGGGTAAGAGATCGATATTGAATTTTTGTTCGCCAAGTTCTAAGGTACACTCCTTAACAACTTCTCCCATCTCTATTAGTTTACCGTTAGCCAATTCTATAGAATATGGAACATCTAGCTTACTAGGTTCCAAGCCCAGAACATTTTTAAATTCTATAGAAATAAAACTAAAATCGGCTCCGGTATCAAATAATATGGATGCGAAATGATCATTGAGGAGAAACGTACCAGTGACCACATTAGGGTCTTGGCGCGCATCCTTGGCTCCAATCACAAATGATCGACCACAAGCTTGCTTTTCTTTAGGACAGTCTTTCTTGAAGTGATCTTTGCTTCCGCATCCAAAGCATCCTTGACAACGACCATTTCCGTTCCCATTCTTGTTACCAAATCCACTTCCCGATCCAGTATTATTTCCCGTTCCCCAACACGATTCAGCACGGTGGCCATTCTTGCCACACTTGTCACACTTGACAACCCGATAATCGCCCAAGTGATGATATTTGCATCGCTCACACTTGGGTAAAGTACCAGCGTACTTCTTAGGACCAGTGTCGTTTGTGGCTACAAACGCCCTTGCATCCTTTTGCGAGTTATTCTGTCGCCTGTTGTTGTTGTTGTTGGGGTTGGGGTTATTGTTGTTGTGGTTGTTGTTACTGTTGTTGTTGTTATTACCACGGGTTCCCTTCTTGAAATTCAAGTACTTCCTCTTCCCACTGTTGGAAGACTCGACATGTGTTTCCTTCTTATCATCACCTTTCTCTGAGAATATATTCATCCTGACCCCGTCTTCAGTGAGACTCACGGCTATAGTCACAGCCTGAGTAATAGTCGTGGGTTTAGCTACAGTAACCAGACTCCGAATCTTGGGAGAAAGTCCCCAGATGTAGCGTTCGATACGCTTGTATTCCGGTGATACAAGATAAGGAATCACGCGGGACAGATCGTGAAACCTTTGCGTATATCCCGTGATATCAGCTCCGACCATGGTAAGGTGCCAAAACTCGTTCTCCAACTTCTGGAGTTCAGCACGAGAACAGTACTTATCCCTCATACGTTCCTTCAGTTCATCCCAAGTCAACGCATAAGCAGCGTTATCACCCAAAGTTTGCACTTGTAAGTTCCACCATGTAAGGGCCTCGTTGAGAAACAGGCCAGTAACGAAAGTGACTTGCTGATTAGCGGAACATCTGCTCATTCTGATAGTGGAATCCGTTTTCTCAGTCCATCACACGAAAGCCACAGCACCGCCTGTGCCATCGTAGTTAAGTGGCTTGCAGTCCAGAAACTACTTGAATGTGCATCCTGAAATAGAAAATAAACGGATTAAGAATGAGCAAATCATGAAACACATGAGTAGATTAGGAAAGGAATTAGATAAGTTGTAACAAAACAACTAAACGTTACCCGTGGTATTTGTTCCTCCTGAAGTACCGCCCTGGCCCTGGCCTCCCGATCTGCCGGTTCCACCACTGGTTTCGGCACGGGATGCCTCATACAGTGCGATAGCTTGGGCGATTCTCTGTTCTATTAGTGCATTTAATTCAGCCTCGTTCGTAGGCATCGGTGGAGGTGGGGGTGGATTAACTATCCGTGACCGTAAGACTCTCCTTGGTGGCATGATTCTTCCAAAGGAGAAATAGGATAAAAATTAGACGTTGATTTGGTTTGTTAAATAATTTTACTAAGCATATAAAATACATTTATAACATTAATAAAAAAAATATAACCAAGCAATATATCCTGTGAATAAACCAAACAATGCAAGCAACAAAACATGTATAATATAACATTTCAAATGCATATAAAGGATAACACCAAGTTTTCATATATAGTACACAACTGATTACAAGATCGTTTAGAGAGAAACAAAATGGACACGGAATACATCATCCGGTCATACTAGTCTAGAATATATACAAAGTGGTAAAGTCTTCTTTCAATCCATGCGATCTTCAGTCTATCAGTTGTCTTGAAACTTGATGGAGGTCTATGTACACAACAACGGATATAAATACCCGTCTCAAAAGTATGATACCTGCAAACACAGTCTATGGTGGAGGAAAGACTGGTGGTGGAATCGGGAACAATAACCTGTAAACATGAGAAACCCTATCCTCCAAATCGTGAACTAAACGGATAAGGAAATCAATCTGCTGCTCGAGTGTCAAAACACGAGCAGGTAAACCAACTGGTGGTATATCAACTGGTGGCATCTGAGGTGGTAGTGGGGGTAATGGTGGTGACCCTGGTGGTGGTGGTGGAGCATGGGGTGGTGAATGAGCTGGTGGGGGTGGGGGTCTGGCGTCAATAAGTTGCCGAAGCTCATGAACGCTGTCAAAATGTATGTCGACCTGAGACTGCAGAGAGAGAATAAGGGTATCAGTAGAAATGCTCGGGTAGTGAACTGGATGGTACGGGTCTGTAGTAGGCATAATATGAGGTGGAGAGTGTGGCGTAATAAGAGGCTCGACAGGGACCTGTGGGACTGAGCGAAACTGCTGATAGTATAGGTCCATATCACTGGGTGGTATGTGGGCATGTCCGGATGGTCCGGCCTCATCGGTATGACCAGTAGGTGGTATGATAGGTGCGAAGCGCATGAGGCGAAGGTGATCAGGAGATGTATCTGCAGCAGGGACCTGAACAGGAGTAGGGATGGCTGGCTCTGCTGGCATGACGTCATCCCCAAAGTTTGCGTTTCGTTGTAGGCCAATGGCCTGCAGTGCAGATGAGGTAACGGATGCATAAGAGGAAGCAACCGAATCAGTATCTGCATCAGAAGAAATATCGATCACCGAGACCACTGGTGATGCAATGTCTAGAATAACCACATCCATGTGATCCACCGGAATCACTGGAACGACGTCGTCGTCATCGTCGAGGTCGACGATAAAAGGTATGATATCAAGAGGAGCGACGTCAAAGGGTATAATCTCTACTACATGTTCACCCTCCGGGTGACCCAAAATAACTATATCGTTGAGTATAGGAGGGATAGTTAACACGTCATCATCGATGATCTCGCCTAGAAGTGCGAATGGTTGGAAGTCGTCCATGTCGCTGTCAGATGTAAAGTCGCTATCAGATAAGATGACCTTAACCTCCGGCACGTAGTCATTGTCGTATACAATCTCCATGGGGTCTACGTCGCCGTATACGTTGCTACCTTCAGATGAAGACATGGTGACCTAAGAAATAAGTTGTTCGACACGTATGAGTATTCGTTACTTTACATATATACACGAAATGTATTTTTCACATAATGTTCATTTTAAGTTATCCTAATTGAGTTGTGTGGATTAACTTAAAGTTGCATGTCTACCATTTAGATGACTAAGACACTAATGTCCTTGCTTGATTTGTATGAGATGAATTCTTGTTGAAAATGGACCATGAAAAATGTTTATGCAAATGAAAACATGTGTTTGTGTTTAAATGGTTTTCGTGAGAGATCCCTAGTGATTGTAGACTTAGACTCAAGAAAGAATCCTGGTTCACTACAATCGATGTTCTGATACCAAACTGTCACACCCGCTCGTAGCGGAAGTGCGAGGTGTGATCTGTATGGTTTTCATTGCATAAATATCGATGTACATGAACAAACTATATGAATAAAACATACTCCATCGCCATTACATAACTGTTTCAAAAGATTACAACATAAGTTTAGTGTGTCGGTTACAAACCATTAACGTAAAAGTAAAGTGTTATTGTTTCATACATCAACATGAAAATAAACTACTAAGGTTTAAACCATCATATTTCCACAAAGAGGCGGAATATAATAGTCAAACCCTCCAAAAGATGGCATGGAGTTCTGGTACTTGTTATCTTGACTGAGAAACCTGACATGGTCCATTAATTCCCTGAAATACATGTTAAGTTTGGAAAACATCAACAAAAGTTGGCGAATTCATGCAGTTTAGTTGTAAAAGATGTAGTTAAAATGTAAGTTGTAGTATAGCTTGATGCAATCATGGACATGATGGTGGAAATGAAAAGGTAAGACGGGCTTAGAAACAAATCATTTGAGGCTTTGGTTGTGCAAGTTGGTCAACTAACTGAGGAGTTGGCCCAACTTAGACGAGACCAAGAGATGTTGACTAGTGGTACCATGGTAGATGGTGATGTGATGGAAGAGGTTATGGATCTTCCAAAGCAAGAAAAAGAGTGTTTAAATTTATATGAAGACATAACACCTTTCAAAGAAGTAGTAACCGAGGTAATCATAGTGTATCCTTACTATGATAAAGTTGGGGAAAAGAGCGTGAGATTGAAGGAAAGAAAGGTGAGATGGCAAGACCTCGCTCAAGCTATCATGAAGTGGCACAGCATAAGTGTTTCAATTTTCATACCAATCGTTTGGATGGAAATGTGGAACTGGCAAGTCAACTACCGAGCATATGTTGGAAACTCGGTAGGCAAATGTTCACTTCGACCACCATGAGAGACAAATCAGGTATGATTGTTGTAGAGTTTGTATTTTTATTCGTTTTTTTTTCCTAGATAAATGAACTTTGGGGTGTGTTCCCTATATAACCCTCACGAGACCTTTCTCGTCCTCCCGAGCTACCGGGAGGTTTAAAGGGCTTGTTGCATACGCTAAATGCAACCGTGATTCATACGAAAGTGAGTTAGGTTTGTTGTTGTAAATTATTTTTTTTTCCACTAATCAAAGCAATTAATAGATTACTTGGTAAATGTTTTTGTGAAATGGTAAAATGAACAATCTTATGGATTTTAATTGTTGTGAGAAGCTTGCTTCTACACATATTTGAGGTTTGTAGGTACCTTCATGCTTTGCTTTGGCAACCATTTCGCTTGGAAACAAGGACTATCATGAAATGTGAAGAAATCAGGTGTATCTATTTCTAATTCTCTATGCTTTGATTTTTGTATATATTTTTTTAATAGTGGATTGTAATTGTATATTATTGGGGTGAGGTCATTGTGGTGGTGGTTAAGTCTTGTGCATCTCGGTTACGCTTAAAAAGTTTTCAAAAGTTAAATTTAAATCTTACCCTTCATTCAAAACACTACACATTGAGTACAATGTCAATCTCAAGTGTGGGGATGGAGAAAAATTGAAAATTTTGAAAACTTTGGCCTTTAAGTCGACTTGATCGTGTTTGAAGACCGAATTTCTCAAAGTAAATCATCAACAGGTTCCAAACCAAACCACATGTATAGGTCCTTAGTCATGGTCATGTTCCACGTGATTGTAGTAGAAAAGGTAATTCTAGCAATTTTTTTAAGAAAAAGGAAAAGTTATGCCTAGCTATAGCTAACAAGCTTTTGGTAAAATAAATGCATGCGTCACATCGGTAACCTTTCTCCCCTACTTGGTGAGATTTTGAGCCTACTTTAAAACAAAAAAAAATCATTATCATATACATATATTTTTCATTTGTTTGAGAGTAGGCCATATGTTAGCTCTATGTTAGAACTTGTATGATTTGATACACACCGAGGCCATGGACTAGACATTCGCACATAGATGATAAAGGCAATTTAGGACCACCCCTTTCGTTTTGACACCCTTATGTATTTTTACCAACTTACCCACAAATCACCCATTAGAAGCTAAACTTGAACCCTTTTCCATTCGTTTGTTAACCCATATCATTACCCAAGTTAAACCTTAATCTCGTTTGAAAACCGTCTAGAGAAGATCCATTTGTTTATATTTGCAAAAAAAAAAAAAAAGAAATAAAGAAAAGCCAACAAACGGGTCGAACGACCACAATCGAGGCTAAAAAATATGAATAAGTTAGATACGGGTAAAAATTACCCAATATCTTTTAGTTTATTTGTTTAGAAGAAAATAAGGATTCTTTAACGGTTCGTGTTCACCATTTTTCGTTTTAGCCACTTTTTAGCCAAAAATTCCTAACCTTCGCCTAAGCCAAAAACCCGTAAGACCTTTTAATATGTGCAATGTCTATGTGTTGTAGTGGAGGTGTGGTTGTCATTCAAGCTTATAATTATAGAATAATATAGTTGGTCTTTGAGTGCTTATTACTAGTGTATTACATGTAGTTCAGAAATGAAACCAAGAGGAGTGATCAATTGTGAGGGGTATGTTGCATGAGAATAAAAACCAAAGCACGTTAGATTTGGTTAGGCATTTCCTTGTTTTAAAAAGATTATCACTTTGATTTGCTATTTAATAACCAATAAACTATGATTAACATTGTGAATGGGGTATGACTATGGACCTTAACTAAGAATTCGTAAGGAATTTGTGAAGTGTATTTGTTAAATAATGGTTGGATAATATCGAAAGAGTTTGCTTGAGGGCAAGCAAAAGATAAGTGTGGGGATGTGATCGGTGTATTTTTTGTACACTCTAGTTTATTTTAATTATAAAAAAATGCATCGATATTGTTATAAAAGATACCACTTTGATCGGTTTTATTGTTTTGTAGGGTGTGAAGAGAACTAGTTTAAAATGATGAATTTATAATTAATATAACATAAATAATAAACTTTGAAAAATCAAATAAGAAATATTAATTGCAATTGATATTCAAATTGTTTTCTTTGTTTTTGGAGTCAACGAGAAAACAAAACAGAATACTAAAAAATTAACTTAATTAAAATTGCAATTAATGTATTTGTAATTAACGTTTTTATTCTTTTGGAATTGTGTAGAGAATGAAATATAAATGGAGTTCAAAAAGTGTGTTGAAGAATGGTTATACAGAAGTCAAATGGAGCATGTGCAATTAATTGGGTTTTCTATAACTCTTGCCATAAACAATCATCCATAACCCACATAGAGTTTATCTTATTGGAATTAATTGATACATGTTAACTAAAAGAAAAAGGAACAAAACGTAACAGCAACACTTTTTTGGGAGTTTAAAAAAGTGATCTTGGAGCCACAACACACAACCACTTCATCTTCATCCATTCTCCACCATCCAAACCCTAACCCCTAACCCTCAACTCTCCTTCAAGACTCAAGATTATGGTTCGGTGCTCGTATTCATCCTCCGGTGATCGCGCCTCTTCGACCATGAACGGCTAGTCTCTTCGGTTTCACCCCGGTATAGATTGTTGTAAGAATTTTTAGGGTTTATGCATTTGTATTTTCATTTGATTTTGTGACAAATTGTTTAGTATTTGAAACCTTTGATAATTGTCGTGCATTTGAATTGAATTTGTGAATTGCAGAATGATTATAAAATTTGACTTTGCGAAATGAGTTTGTGCACTTATGCCTTATCGTAGGTTAGGATTTGCATGTCCGAGGTAATGAAGTGCATTACGGTCCGTTGTCTATGACGTCGATAGCAATTGGCACCTAAGCTTCGTGATAGTAATCCGTTAATCACTATATCCAATTGCAATAATCGAACCGGGTGTGGAACTTGTCTCTAATTTCTTGTTTTAATCATTTAGTAATTTAGTTGCAATTTTAGTTAATCACAAGTGTTTTAGATAATACCAATTGTCGGGTCACTCCGATTTATTTTTCAACCAAATAAACTTATAAAAAAATTAGCAATCTTCATAATCACATTGTACATTTTTGTAAATAGTCTAACTAGTCGAACAGGTCATGCGATACTAACCACATGCTCTTCGTGAATTCGAAACCCGACTTACCGTAGCTACCTAGATTTAATTGGGTTATTGACTGATCGGGACGACACGGTCACGTCAAGCCCCTGAGCGCCACGTGGCGTGATCGTGGCAAACCTATGCGTGTGACCCGACAAGGCTAGGGCCTATCTGGCCTATGTTGCGGGGCGCGAAGGCCCCTTCTGTTTCTTACGCGGGCCGCGAGAAAGCTGAGATCAGCCCCTATAAAATGGGAGCATCGGCCTTCAGTACAATTCGCTCACATCTTTCTCGATCTCTCTCAATTCTGAAGTGTAGAATTTATACCTGGGCATAATACCCACTAATATAACGAAGTTTTGCCTCGTTGTAAGTAATTTAACCCCCGGTTACGTATTAGATACGCTGCCCGATTGATCTAGCGCTCCGTAACGGCTGTCGAGGCTCTGCCCGACGTAGTCGTTGGAGTTCTGTCTCGGGGAGGGTATAACTAATGTAAATTTGGGTTATTATACTAACGCGTGTGCATTGTGTAATTAATAGATAATCACCAGAAAATCACAAAGGAAAACCCTAAAGTAGCAATGTGAGTAATCTCCTTTTGTGAACCTTTTTGCAAACTATTTTTACAAAACCTCAAATGTTTTATATTATATTAAACAGCGATTGAGTATTTGTATTCTACAATTATCGTTGGTATGTTGGGGTTTTGTATTCAAAATTTGTTACTACACTGTGAGCAGTAACATGACCACAAGTCGGGTTGACAGTACCGTGGGTGGTAATTAAAGTAGATGGAAACAAATGTAATTGCGAGATCGCCCTCAATACTGTAAAACTGATAAAATCTGTCTTGATTAAATTGGGATTCACCCACCAATATTTCCCACTGACAAAATGTTTTTAAACGCGTTTCAGGTAACAAAATGTGAAAGCCAAATAGAAGCCAGCTGGACAGCACTGAAGGCTTGGAAAAGTGACTATAAAAGTTACCTAAATAAAGAAGATGTTTTTATTTAAATAAATTAGGGTTTATCCCTATAAAAATGTTTGTAATGTAAACTTGGGAATTTCCCCTGTGTTTAATATTATAAAAAATGTGGTATTTTACTCTGATAAAATATTTCCTAACTACGGTCATGATGTAATTCCCGCTGCCAAATTGATAAATACCGATACCACCATCTCTGAGTAGGTCGCGGCCACCTGCCTCCCGGGGCAGGGGTCGGGGGTTACGACAGAAGGTGGTATCAGAGCTACAGCCACTGATTTCAGCCACAGAAGTGCTCTGCTGACACCAAAATTTTAAATGTTATGTTAGGAAATTATCTACGGAACTACGTGCATATTTTATTATTTTGTGTTATTTGACTATTTGTTAGTTTACAGTATGAGCGACTAAGGACCTTCAGATGTTTACCGTCAGTTGTCCAGCTCACCTAGGGACAAAGGAACCTCTTCACAGCCTACCCCCTCGGGGTATTCGGCTGACACCGAAGAAGGGATTTTCGTGTTCAAAGCACAATCTGAAGAGCCATTCCCTCCCAAGAAGAGAGGATGGTTCAGCAGAGGAGCTCATGAAAGTAGAAAAAGGATGAGAAAACGTCAGCAGCAGCGAGCTTTAGCAGCCGCGAATAGAGAAATGAATGCTCAAACACAGGATATGATCAATAGGGGACTAGCCAATTTCCACATATTAGCCACTACAGCTGCAGACCCGAATCTAGAACAACTAATAGCACCCCAGCTGTTACCACTGTTTCCCACACAACCTATAGAAATTGAGCCAAACCCAGTAGACCAAATACCAATGCCTGATTTTGACCCAGCTGAGATTCCTAGAGTACCAACACCCCATCCCCTAGACTATGACCCATGGTTTGATGACCATAGGGATTATCAACAACGCTACCCACTAGAAGACGAACCCATGCAAAACCTAGCACCCTATCCAAACCTTGACCCTCTGGACCCATATTTCGATAATGACCAATGCATCAGGGAGATCCTAGAAAATCCGTACCCTTACGAAGAACCCATGCCCCAGTTTCCTGACCCAATACCAGCACCAGCCCCACCCATGAGTAATGAGAATGTGCAAGAACTCTGAACCTTTGGTGAGGAGATTTTAGAAGGAAGTGAAAGAATGAGACAAATAGGTGAAAGGCTCATCTGGAAATATGACGAGCGTAATATGCAATTCTGGATGAACCCATACCAGTAATAGTAATAATAATAATAGTAATATATATATATATATATATATATATAATAGAGTAAAGGTCGCAATGTTCGACGATTTTGATCAATATGCTTGGTGTGTGATTGTTTGCATTATATATTATTTTGTGATATTAATATGTGGTAAATGTTTAAAATTCAGATGGACAACGAAGTGAATCAAGAAAACCAGAATAACGATAATAATGGAAACCAAGTAGATAACAGTGCCATCCAACACATAGTGGCACAAGGGAATATAGACGCAATGCCATATATTATCAAAACAGTTAAGGAAGCGGATAATAAAAGTAATAATGGCAGTAAACGACCACCTACTGAACCAGAACACAGCGTAAACAATGGATTGTTCTTACAAAGAATTCTGGTCCTGTAAACTAATAGAATTCTCGGGCAATGAAGGAGCCATTGCAGCTCTACGCTGGATAGAAAAGACTGAGGCAGTCTTAAAAATAAGCAAGTGCGCAGAAGAGGATAAGATAATGTTTACCTCCAATCTGTTTAAGAACTCAACTTTAGAATGGTGGAACACTATCCTCCAGTCTAGGGGAAGTGACAGGGTTTATAATATGGAATGGGAAGAATTTAAGAACATGGTTGAAAGGAAATTATGTCCCCCTAATGAAAAGGAACATATAGCAAATAAGTTCTTAAACCTTAGGATGACTGGAGTGGATAGTAAGGGTTACACTACTACATTCTTCGAATATGCTAGAATAGTGCCGACCCTTGCATCACCAAAACCAGTATTAATCTCCCGTTACATTTGGGGATTAATCAGTGAGATTAGGCATGTAGTTAAGGCAGCTAGACCCCAAACTATAGAAGAAGCTGTAGAACTAGCAAATACCTTGACTGATTAACTGGTACGTACACAAGAAGAAAACCAGAGGAGAAACCTAGCCCAAAAGCTTACCTAAGAATTTCGCTATGGAAATTCCAATCGTGGGAAAAATGTAGGTTTTACCTCTGCACCTTACTGTAAGGCCTGCAAGAAGAAGCATTCAGGAAGATGCTCCACTTACTGCAACTTCTGCAAGATACCAAGTCACAAAGAAGAAGATTGTAGGAAGAAACCTAGTAATGGAGTGTGCTTCAACTGTGGAGAAAAAGGGCATATCAAGCCGAATTTTCCAAAACTAGTAATGGAGTGTGCTTCAACTGTGGATAAAATTACTCAACCCATGATTTGGAATTAGGAGCCATAATCTTTGCCCTTAAGATTTGGAGACATTACCTTTATGGTACTAACTTTACCATTTTCACCGGTCATAAGAGTTTAAGGTATTTTTCGGGCAAAAGGAGTTAAACATGAGCAGAGACGCTGGATGGAAATTCTTAGTGATTATGATTGTAATATCCAGTATCATGCAGGAAAAGCTAATGTAGTTGCTGATGCTTTAAGTCGAAAATATCACGAAAATCCAAAAAGAGTACGTTCTCTTAAATTAAATCTACAAGTAGATTTAAATGACCGGATTAGAAAAGCACAAGAATCAGTAATCAAGGATGATACTGAAAAATTGAAAGAAATGATTAAGGAATTAGAACAAGGAACAGATGGAATTTGGAGATTCCATAAGAAAAGGATGTGGATACCCAAACTAGGAAACCTCCACCACCGTATATTAGAGGAAGCCCATAAATCTAAATATACGATGCATCCTGGAATTGATAAGATGTATCAAGACTTAAGAAAGAATTTTTGGTGGATATGAATGAAAAAGGATATAGCAGCTTATGTTGCCAAGTGTTTAACCTGTTCACAAGTTAAAGCTGAACATCAGAAACCCTCAGGTTTATTGCAACAGTTAGAAATGCCAGTTTGGAAATGGGAATTGATAACAATGGATTTCGTTACCAAATTACCCAAGACAAGAAAAGGTAATGATACAATCTGGATGGTTGTAGACAGGCTAACTAAGTCAGCCCATTTCTTGCCAATGAAGGAAACTTTCAGTATGGAACAACTAGCCAAGTTGTATGTAAATGAAATAGTTTCATTACATGGAATTCCTTTATCTATTGTTTCTGATAGAGATAGTCGTTTTACCTCTCATTTTTGGACGAGTTTCCAAAAAGCAATGGGAACCAAGTTAAATCTAAGCACCGCTTATCATCCTCAAATGGATGGACAAAGCAAAAGGACAATTCAGACAATGGAAGATATGCTTAGAGCTTGTGTAATTGATTTCGGAGGTAATTGGGACGATCACTTACCATTAATAGAATTTTCCTACAACAACAGCTACCATACCAGCATTAATGCTGCACCATTCGAAGCACTTTATAGACGAAAGTGCCGAACCCCAGTCTGTTGGGCAGAAATTGGAGAAAAGCAACTGTCTGGACCAGAGATAGTACAAGAAACAACGGACAAGATTATTCAAGTCAAGGAACGACTGAAAGCAGCACGTGATCGACAAAAGAGTTATGCTGATAGCAGGCGAAAACCGTTGGAATTTCAAGTAGGAGACAAGGTGTTATTAAAGGTCTCTCCTTGGAAAGGAGTGGTGAGATTCATCAAAAGGGGAAAGCTAAGCCCCAGGTACGTTGGACCTTTTGAGATTATTAGAAGGATAGGACCTGTATCTTATCAGCTACAACTGCCAGAAGAAATGGCAGGAATACATGACGTATTTCATGTATGTAATCTCAAAAAGTGTTTAGCCGATGAATCGCTAGTAGTGCCTCTTAAGGACATAGAGGTGAATGAAAAGCTTAAATTTATAGAGAAGCCTCTACAAATTGAAGACAAGAAAGTCAAGAACCTCAAACAAAAGAGATTAGTTCTGGTCAAAGTAAAATGGGATTTCAAGAGAGGACCAGAATATACTTGGGAGCTTGAATCAGAAATGCAAAGGAAATACCCACACCTGTTCCAGTAGACCTCGAGGACGAGTTCTAAAACAAGGTGGGCAAGATATAACAACCTTCCTAAAATATTTCGACACCACTAATATATTTAGAATGTCCCTATACGTCCTAAAATACACCACGTATACGAAAAAAACCGGGCCCAAAATGCCTTATATAATTAAAAATAAAATAAAAACAAAATCCTGGTGGCGCTCGCGGGCCGCAAAGACCTTAGTGGTCTCTTACGCGGGGCGCGATAGGTAGGCCACCAGGCGAGCCCCTGAGTCGCCATGTGGCGTGATCGTGGCAGACCTATGGTGTGACCCGACAAGGCTAGGGCCTACACGGACTATGTCGCAGGGCGCAAAGGCCCCTTCTGTTTCTTACGCGGGCCGCGAGAAAGCCGAGATCAGCCCCTATAAAATGGGAGCATCGGCCTTCAGTCCAATTCGCTCACATCTTTCTCGATCTCTCTCAATTCTGAAGTGTAGAATTTATACCCAGACATAATACCCACTAATATAACAAAGTTTTGACTCGTTGTAAGTATTTTAACCCCCGGTTACGTATTAGATATGCTGCCCGATTGATCTAGCGCTCCGTAACGGCTGTCGAGGCTCTGCCCGAAGTAGTCGTTGGAGTTCTGTCTCGGGGAGGGTATAACTAATGTAAATTTGGGTTATTATACTAACGCGTGTGCATTGTGTAATTAATAGATAATCACCAGGAAATCAGAAAGAAAAACCCTAAAGTAGCAATGTGAGTAATCTCCTTTTTGTGAACCTTTTTGCAAACTGTTTTTACAAAAGCTCAAATGTTTTATATTATATTAAACAACGATTGAGTATTTGTATTCTACAATTATCGTTGGTATGTTGGGGTTTTGTATACAAAATTTGTTACTACACTGTGAGTAGTAACATGACCACAAGTTGGGTTGACAGTACCGTGGGTGGTAATTTAAGTAGATGGAAACAAATGTAATTGCGAGATCGCCCTCAATACTGTAAAACTGATAAAATCTGTCTTGATTAAATTGGAATTCACTCACCAGTATTTCCCACTGAAAAAATGTTTTTAAACGCGTTTCAGGTAACAAAATGTGAAAGCCAAATAGAATCCAGCTGGACAACACTGAAGGCTTGGAAAAGTGGCTATAAAAGTTACCTAAATAAAGAAGATGTTTTTATTTAAATAAAATAGGGTTTATCTAAATAAAAATGTTTGTAATGGAAACTTGGGAATTTCCCCTGTGTTTAATATCATAAAAATGTGATATTTTACTTTAATAAAATATTTCCTAACAATGGTCCTGACGTAATTTCCACTGCCAAATTGATTAATTACGATACCACCATCTCTGAGTAGGCCGCGGCCGCCCACCTCTCGGGGCAGGGGTCGGGGGTTGCGACATATGTGGCAACTAAAAGCTAGGGGGACTAAATTTGGAAACTTAAAAAAAATGAAGGACCAAGGTGTAGTCCATCAAAATCCACATCCACGATCAATAGCAATAACTCATGAAATTAAGGAAAACACTTCAACATCTCAATTGTTAACCAACAATGTAAAGCAAAGGAAACTATCAGGATCAAATCAAACACAAACAGAAGCAAACTAAAATATGTAATGCAATAACAAACTTAATATAAAAAACTTAATTATAAACATATGTAAGTGAAACTTAAACATGCAAACCAAAAATGAAAAATCATCACCAAAGAAACTACAACAACAAATAAATCAAAAACAACTATCATCACTCATATCTAATTGGAGTCAATTTAGTGTGTTTTCTTCAAGTTAGAGTTTTAAAGGGTGAAATATGATTGACCTTACCAAAGAAATGAAGTGTTTTTAGTAAAAAAAAAATGATTAAAACTGATTTTTGAAAGTGATTAGAACGGATTGAGTGTTAAGTGTATTGTTTACCACTAAAAGTTGATTCAAAAGTCGGTTTTAGGGTTTCTATAACTTTAGGCGTGAAAACTACAAGAGTGTGTGACTTTATCAGCTAGTGCGAAGTGCGACTTTATCAAGGAGTTTACGACTTTAGTAACTTCACAAAGAGTAAAATATGTTTAATACCTCTTGTGAATTTGATAAATTAGCATAGAGTTGGTTTGTTTGAGATGTGTTGCGACTTTGAGTAAATTCTCGAAGTGTCTTTCGTTGGACTTGTTAGGGTTTATCGGTATATCATTTTAATTTTGAATAAAATCTAATTTTATTTATTACCAATTAATATCTCATATTAATTACAGAATGCGGAAGCGTATACATTAAAACCGACTAACCGGTTCCAGTGATCCAATTGCAACCATTAAAATAAACATAACTATAGGGGGCTTTTCGGAAAAACTGACATTTTGACGAAAAACCTAAGCTTCACACTTTGGTCCAACGAAATGTCACGCTAGTTGACATTTGTTCACGAGCCGTGATCCCGAATCAATAACTTGACACGAATCTTGAAACCCGAATACTTGAACGCGAGACCCAAAAACACTTCATGATCAACAAGTCAACCTGGTCAAACCTGGCCAACTGGACAAGAAAACTTGGTTTCCAGCAAGCGGTGCAGCTCCGGCTAAGGCTGTTGAGGGGCGGCGTTGGTAGTGGTGATGCGTCAGGGTTGCGGCCCGGCAGGGGGGCTCTAGAGAGGATGGTGGTGTGACGGCGGTGCCCGTGAAGCTAGGGTGGTTGTCCGATGGCAAAGGAGGGTGGCTGGCGGTTCAGGTGGAGATGTTGGTTGTTTGTGTGTGATGTGGTGTTACCAAAAACCTTTGTGGGCTCATATATTTATATTGTATTTGTACTCAAACACCAACCATTTAGGCATTATAATCTAATTATAATATTTTTTATTATATTTATCCTATAAATTCAATATAATATTATATTAATTATCTTATAACTAATATAGCTATATCTTTACATGCTATTTATCTAATAAATAAAATATTTATTAATATTATTTGTCTAATAAATAATATTCTTTCACCATTTATTTAATTAACAATTAACTAAATAAACAACTAAATACTAATTAATCATTTGATAAATAACTAATTGAGTTAATTGCTCGGATGCTCCCTATGATTTACCATTTTTTCATATTTAGTCCCCACCTTTTTAAAATAGCATATTTGTTCCTTATGGTTACTCGTTTCTTATTCGAATAGTCCCCAGAATAGATGTATGTTAATTTGCTCAATTAATTTGGTGTGAAATTACTAAACTAACCTTACACTTAATAAACAATAATTAAAATATTAAAAGATATATGTCATAATTATGTGTGTGGTCCCCACTCCACCCTCTCACCCAATCAGCCTTTTCCCACCATCTATGTGGGACCCACCAACTGCCACCACCTTTTAACTTTAACTTCATCTTCAACCTCATCGACCTCCACCATCACCGTTACAATCATCGCCAATTAACTCCGGTGAACACCTCAAGCTTGCAAAATTTCTAAATTCCCATTCAAGATTCCACCTGTAGATCTTGTTTCTGGATATGTGTGTCTCTCAAATTATGTGTTTTTTGTTTCTGGGTGTAACAGCAAAAACAAGAAGATTGCATATTTGTGTTGATCGGTTCTGTTTAAACATAATGGAAAACATAAATGAAATACATGTAACCGTAGACAGGCCAACAAAGAATCCAGTCAGAGAAGCAGCCATTGAGTTTGACATGACTGTCAGCTTGATCGGGTTCCTCCTTAGGGTGTACGATGATGATGGTGAAACCTAATTCACGGGTAGAATTCGGATGGATAGAGAGGTGTAGAGAGGCGAGTTCTGTGATGTTATTATTAGTGTCTAACCTCTAACCTCTCTAGTTATCTCCTTATATATACACCCAAGAGGAAACCTAATTAGTTAATAAGGGTAATATGGTCCATCAACAATTACCAACTAATTATATAATATGTATAAAATATTTTGATCTATATAATATGAATGATTATAGTGGCTACACAATTAAATATAACATAATTATATTTAAACTTACATTCTCCCACTTAGCCGAGTAATCATTTATCATGAGTATTAGATAAGTCTGATCAGGAGTTAATACTCATTTTAGCTTTAAACTAAGAACCATAGCAGAGAAATACAGTCGTTGAATCATCATTCGACTTACGACCCCCATTAGTCATACTACAGGATCAATTTAAAACATAACAGTTATGATCAAAATACGCACATAAGCCCTTAATGTTTGATTTGTATTTATATTTGTCTATATCTCATTATACCGGTAGAATATATGTTAGAGACATACAAAACCAAAACTGATGAGGAAAAATTAAGCTTTTCAGTCAAGCTATTATGTAGCTCAATGCTTTTGGCATTAACCCTAATTGGTTTAACTCTTTCCTTACGACTTAAGGCGTCGACAACGACATTTGCCTTACCGGTATGGTAACGAATCTCACATTCGTAATCGTTTAAGGTTTCCATCCAACGGCGTTGTCGCATGTTAAGATCTTTTTGATTGAATAAATGTTGGAGACTTTTATGGTCCGTGCATATAATACATTTTGTGCCATACAAGTAATGTCTCCATAGTTTTAATGCAAACACAACGACACCCAGTTCTAGATCATGGGTGGTACAATTCTTCTCATGTATTTTAAGTTGTCATGATGCATAGGCTATCACTTTGCCTCTTTGCATAAGCACACAACCCATTCCTATGTGTGAAGCATCACAGTACACGACAAAGTCTTCAATCCCTTCAGGTAGTATTAAGACAAGAGCATTGCTCGGTTTCTGCTTTAGAATCTCAAAGGATTCTTTCTGTTTAGGACCCCAGTTAAACGTTACATTCTTGCGGGTCAACGCAGTTAAAGGAGTGGCAATTCAAGAGAAGTTATTTTGGTTCTTTGCCGGTGCTTTTATTTCAGCACTTTGATCAGACCTCCTTGGCTTGTACTAATGAGGGGTAGAGTTGTAAACTTTCTATGTTGGCAGGAGGTGCATCTGTCACTTGGACAGGTTTGGTAAATTTTCTATGATTTAAGGATCTAGTGACTTCTGTTTTAATTATGTTGAATACCTCAAAGGATCCTGTTGATTCATAGTAGCTTGTTGCCCTACAGGGATAGAAAACTGGCTTTAGTTTAAAGTTTTCCAGATTCATCATTTTGTTATTCTCATAGGAAATAATCATGTGCCATTCTTTTGTGTTATGATTTGATCTTTCACAGATTTTGTGCTTTTGCCCCTTTTAAGCCAAATTTTAATTTGGCTTTGAGATTTTGACTAGGGCCAACAATTTTGAGTGAAATTGCTTGAGGGACAACAATTGATGCTATTTTCCCTTCTGGAGTCACAAAGGTCAATGGTTTAAATCCTTTATCAACGCATGTCTCATCAAACCATTTAGAATCATTTTGATCTAAAAATTTATGTGATGAACCCAGTTTTGTGTTTAAAACCTCCTCTGAAGAGATAGACTCAATTTCACTTTGAGTCTTGGGAGCGTAATCACTTGTCCCTTGTGTGTGATATATCCTAATCCAAACTTGACATTGCGTTAAATTTGCTAATTTAACAAAATCTCAAACCCATTCCATGACTCTACCCATTTTTTACAGTTTACTTGGGTAGATTCAAGCTCCTTTTGACAAGTATGGTATTTTGACAAAAGAGACCCAATCTGTGCATTGTAAATGTTACTTCATGCCTTAGATTTGAAATGATTTGGTCCTTTTCTTTCAAAACTTCTTTGTGAGATTTGATGGTTTGATTCAAAAGGTTTTCAAACTTTTTACAATTTTCTCTTAACATAATATTTACAACTTTGGTATCCCCAAATGCTTAGATGTAATGTTCAGAACAAAGTTCTTTCAATATGTTTGGAGATATACCAACAGTCTGTGAAGATCCAGCAATTGTTAATTCAGAATGTGATATAGTGCTTAAACCAGTAGTTTCACTGGTGCTTTGGTCAGAGGTCTCACTTAAGGTTTCTATAGCAACTAGTGCAAGGTTCTTGTTACCTTGATCCATAGCAAACATTCCAAGATGTTCATTATTCAAATCCTGGGGAAAACTACTCTATTCTATAAGGCTTTGAGCGAAATGGCTCTGTTGAGTAGTTTCTGGTGTAAGACATCCAGTAGTTTGTGAAACTACTAGTAATGGTGCATGGGATTGAATTTGTGATTGTGAGGGTATTTGGACCTGTGTTTGTGTTTGCCGGTATTGTGGTGGTCTATTGGCATATAGATATGCCATTTGTACTAGTCCATGTGCCAAATGTGCAGTGTACTGTGTAGATGGACCAGGGGAAATTTGGGATGAATTTTGATATGCACTTGAAAAGTTTGACTGTTGTCCAGTAGTTGAATCCAAATGATTCATTTGGATAGGGTATGTTACAAATGATGTGGGGTTCTATGTAGAAGTCCTACATTCCCGGGCAAAATAACCTAGTTTATGACACTTGTAACATTCAACTATGGACTTGTCTTTTCATATTTACCCTTACCCTCTATACCAGGAAACATTCTACTAGTTTTGTTATATATTTTTTTGTTTGTCGTATTACTTAAAAGTGCAAGCTAGTTAAGAAGGTCAAATTCCTCTTGGATTGGGTCCATGGGCCTTTGGTCATTCATTACTAAAGCAAAATTCTAGTTTCCAGCAGATGATGAGTTAGAGTGAGAATTAAATCTAGTAGTTATGTTAACAAAGTGATTGTAACCTTGATCACCTATTCTGCTGGTTGATGAAGATTCATCATGACTCAATAAGGAAGTGTTACCAAAAGAATAATCATCAGCAACCTTTCCTATTGACATCAACTTTTGTTTCTGGTCAATTTCTCTCTCAAATCTGAGGAGTCTGCCATGAAGTTGTGTCAGAGTTAGTGCTTTGAAACCAATAGAATTTCTCAGAACTATTGCAATTGTATCCCATTTGTCAGGAAGATATCTAAAAAATATGACTTAGAGCAGCATTTGTGAATGTTTTATCAGCTAACCTTAGCTCACTTATTAGGCAATTAAATCATTCAAACTATTGAGTAAGAGATTTTCCCTTAACATGAGTAAATGTTTCATATTGTAGATTCAAAATTTCTCTCATGTTCTCCTACACAATGGAGTAATCCAGCATAGTGCCACCAAATTGTTCATTCAAAGTATCCCATAATTCTTTGGCATTCTCATAATGGAGTAATCCAACATAGATTTCACCGGGTAAGGCTATGGCCAGTATCCCGAATGACTTAGCATCGTGCTCCAATTTCTGGAAATCTTGCTAAGAATAATCATTGGGTTTCTTAGGAACACGACAATCAGTTATTCATCACTTGGTGTAGAAGGAACATACAAACCACAAACCCTAGACCTCCAGCAACCTGTGTTCTGCTAGGATAAGTGGTGACACATCCTTCATTTCTAGATTTTGAATTCATGGCAAACGAGCATCGGAGGCTTGTTTGCCGATCCGGTATTTTGTGAGGATTATGAATGATTGACATCTCATTGATTTCTATTGAGAATTACTTTGAAAACAGAGTATCATAACAACATAATGTTCTAACTGATCTAATTCTTCTCAAGTCCTTTTAATCACTAAATTATTTATCAATATGAGCTAGTTTATGTTCTAAATCAACGTTTAAGTCAATTCAGTGTAACCAACTCTGATACCAATTGTTGGATCTGAGAGTTTGTTTTTGTGTGTGTTCTTTATAGAACATTTCAATTTAGTATAAGAATTGAATCAATTAGTTATAATAAACACATCATCATTAACACAACTGGATTTGGGAATGATTGCATAAAGATTTCATATATTAACTATATGCTTCAATACAAGCAATAGTACACAAGTATTCCCCTCACCAGGTGAACTCTCTCTAAGTTCTTCTACCTTTTCAACTCTTAGAGTTGCCAATACAAGTTACGGATTAAACTACTTATAGAGGAGAGAAACTATCAGCAGTTGTGCAAAACTGCTGGAAAGTTAAGGTTTAAACAATGTTACATGAAACTAGTGTAAAAACAAAGAAAACAACTGGGATTCCAAAATTGTTGAATCCATTACATCTGGTCTTGTTTGACTTGGTCTCTGCTCTTCAGTCTTGATCTGTTGACTTTAGTTGACCTAGCACTTTTCATTCCATCACTTTGTACTTGTCTTCTTGTTTCTTCAATATAGCAGTTCAGTACCAGTAGTTTAGATGGTTGATTGAAAAGCTTTCAATAGGGGAAAACATTCGACTTTGATTGTATTTCAACTTATTCCATTAGGCAGGGATGATTGGTTGTTCCCTTTGGTTTTGGCTTTCATCATCAGCAGATCTTACATAACCCAACAAAAACCATTGGAACGAATATTGGTCATGATTCTGATAACACATATAGCGCTTCCAATAACGCTATTACCGGTAACGATGTTGCTCGGTCACCGTATCGCTATTCCGGCTACAACTTTGTTTTCACTAATTTATATCGGACTTTCGAAGAAAAAAATATGTCTTAAAATGGAAAAGTTAATATAAACAAATAGATAAATAAATTTGTGTGCTCGAAGTAGAAAAGAAAAACCTTGGTGGCCAAATAAAAAAAACAAAACAAAACTTTACTATTCTTAAAGTGAAACCAAATTAGAAAAAAAACAAAAGATTATGAAAACCTTGTGACCAAATTAGAAAAAAACAAAACCTTATTACTTTTCTCAAAGTGAAAAGAAAAACCTTCGACCAAGTTATAAAAACTAAAACAATATGTAAAAACCTTGGTGATCAAATTAGGAGAAAAACTTTACTAAAAAGGTTGATGAACGAATTAGAAAAAAGAAAAATTGACTATTTCTAATGTTACCTTTTAAATAATAAGTTAAGTTAAATTAAAATAAATTAAATTAAATAATAAATTTACAACGGTATTTACATTTTACTATTAATAAAACTAGAAGGATTGTGTCATGCGTTGCGTAACAGAGATTCTATTGGTATAGGTTCGTTACACTACCGGCACATCCTATTATAGTAAGCGAAAAAGAAAAACAAAAGCATAAACATTGTCGATTGGTTTGTTCAATAAATATATCCAATTATTACAGTGGGTATCAAAATAGTAAAATAAGTTTACTTAATTAAAGATGTATTAGTCGATTGGTTTAGAAATTTAAAAAAAATAACCTATAACAAAAAAAAGTTAACCTATAAAAAATAGAACAACTAATTGGATTATTAATCATATAGTAACTAAAAAGAAAAAAAAATGTGACAGTTGTGCCATTACGATCATCCTACAAATACGAATCCAATGAAATCTTGTGTTTCATTCCTGGGATTTGTACATTTACATGTGACAAGTACACATATCAAATTTCGTATGATTCCGAACTCTCGAGAAGCTTTTCTGGAAGTTATACGCAAACTGTTACGTAAACGTAATCAGTTTAACATGACATACACTCTGGAATAGTGACATAAGCTTAACATACCTTAAATAACCTTTACATAACTTAGAAATAAGTTTTAAAGGGTTTGATATGGCAAAAACAAGTTTATTCGATCAAAGGGACTATTTGCGACAAACTGCAAAAGTCTGCCAAATCGTATAGCAACGAAAACTCCGGAACAAGATCATAAGCTAAACATACCCTAAATACCCTTAACATAGCTTAGAAATAAGCTTCGAGGGGTTCGGTGTGAGAAAATATGCTTATTTGATCAACAGGGTCTAAAAGCATCAAAAACTGCGAAAGTTTGCATAAACGTGCATATCTCGCGTTCTGACCATATCCGGACATCCAAAAATTTTTGTAATCACTAAAATTTTTTATTTTAGTGATAGGAATGCAAAAATACCATTCATCGTTCAATTTGGATCGTTTTCGTGTCCGTTCGAGTTTCGTCGTAATTAACCGAACAACGCGATCGTACGACCAAACGAACCGACATCCATGATATTTCCAAGCATATTTCAAGTCCCCTATGCTTTAACATCCTTGTAGAGCCTTGAAAATGGGTTAACGGGGGTTAAACGCGTTGAACCTGCATTCTCTGGCGGCCAACGAGAGAAATAGCCTATCTGGTTCGAGGGGGCAAGAGCCTTCAGACCAGAGGCTATTTTTTATATAAATCAGCTGAATTGATAGTTTTTGTTGCTTGTTTTCTTGTTTGGGGACCAAGTAATGTGTTCTACAAGCCTTCTAATCAGGTCCTAACACTTGTATGGTGTGGATTAATACTTGGAGAACACATAAACACTTGTCATGATCTTATGAGCTCTTGATTCCTATAAATAGCAAGCACCAACTTCATTTCAATTTGCTCATTCCTCTTCTCTTTCACTCTAGCTCTGAATTGAGGCTACCACTCTTTGTTGGAGCCCTCATACTTGAGCTTTCTTAGTCATTTTTCCAGCCTAGAACACTTGTAAGTGTTCTTTCATGTCTTGTTTATTTATTTTAAGCAAGAAAGTCAAATAGTGTTTGACTTTCAGCTTTGACCATGAATTGGTCAAGTCAAAGTTCGTTTTAACTTTGCAACGTCAGCTTAATCACTATGGTTATAGTCCCTTGCGACTATACCTACTGATTACCACGTTGATTAGTCGAAGTGATTCCATACTAGGTGCCACTTGATTCCTTGATTTCCCGAGCTTTGTTAGGTCACTTAATCAAGGATACTTGCAATCTCAAGTGAGTACATAGCTCCCCTCTTTTATGCTTTCAATTGTTTTGGGGTGACTCATATGTGCTAAATGGTTTTCAAGTTTTCATGAACAAATGTTATGGTTTATTTAAAACACGATGATTTCAATAATGTGAACGAACTTGTTGGGGCGTTAGTCGAAAGACAGACGAATGACATTCTTTAACTATGATCAAGCCGACCAGTAGTATGTTATGGTACCATAGAATCTGACAAATCCCGTTATCGGACTATCCCTTTGGTGGGTAATGTGGGTAACAACAGAAACTGTTTTCTGATTAACAAATCATGTGTTGGTTTGTTAGTCTTGTTAAAGAGGTCTTTTAGGGCCTATTAAAGATACCCCATGGGTGGTATATCGAGTCACACAGGTTTGAATGTATTCTTTAAAGAACGACCAAAAGTTGTATTTCACAATTAAAACATGAACGATTTGAACAATTGAATGATATGAACAATTTGAATGATTGAACGATTTAGACGAATGTTTTCAAACGATGTCACACAACGAGGTTTACTTAAAGATATAGACCATACAATGTTTGCTTTCAAAAACGATTTACTACTTGGTTTTACAAAGACAAATGTTTTCAGGCAAGATTCATGGCTACAATGGTTTTGGTTTTACATATATCAACTTGTAAAGTTGATAAAACATATTGCAATATTAAACACTTTTGTTTCCAAGGTACATACTCGACAACTCTAGTAATTGGTCGAGGTATTGCAATATGAATTCAAGGCCATGAATTTGACATACAAAACCTATGTACTCGCCGATATTTTTATGCTGACTGTTTTCAGATATGTTTCAGGTTCTACTATGTGATGATTGTTGATTGCTTGCTACACATAGGATGGACGCGGGCTTTAGTGACTTAAAACTTGAAAGACAAATTGTTGTACATGTTTGGTTTGTATCTAACAATGAGTCAATTAATGAAATAAAACAAAACTTCAATTACCATGTGTTATGAAACAATGATTCTATTACAACACTCCCCGACGTTTCCGCCGCGGTTTGTTGTATTACGCGGTCGGGGTCTGACAGAAGAGTTGGTATCAGAGCTCATGGTTATAGGGAATTAGGTTATTACTAATGCTTTTGACCTAGTCTATAACCCTCCTAGGACCCTAACGCAAGAAACTTGCGTTTAGATTATTAATATAATACCAATCACCTATCCTTAGGTGATTAACAAAAATGAAAAACAATTCATTTTCTCGAGTCAAAGTTTTTTCAAAACATCACAAGAAATCATCTATCCTTAGATGATTTGTTTTAGGCTTTTAAGCCTTTGGTGTTTTCAAAATCTCGTCAAAGTTTGGGTCTTTATAATGTGAACACATGCAATCTGGAAGGATGGGTGCCTGTACCTCGAGTTTTCTGTCTAAGGCTAGAGTGTTCGTACAAATCCGCAGTATCGGACCAGTCACTCTTACCTGGGAACTCTTGGTGTGAGTGTCCACTTATAGGCTAAAGCATGTCTTCGCGATACATTATTATGACCCACTTACTTTGATTAGTCACAGTGTCATTTGTTTGTTTTAGTTAACGAACAAATGGTCATGATCCTCATGTTTCTTCGATATTCTTAATGTTTAGTTTTGATTATCCGATAACATCTCATTTGTTTTCTCTCACATTTTCCACTATCTTTGGAATGCCTCCTCATCACATCAATACTCAAAAGTCTGAACTGGCTGCTACTATCGCTCAACAACTAAGCATAGTACTCCATGGTACCATTGAGTTAGCTGTCGCCATGTCTCATCTCAATGATGAAACTACTCAAGAGGCACCTAAGAAGGCAAAAGCCAAGCCTTCAAGAAAATCAAAGAAGCATAAAGCTTCAAGGAATCTTACAGCGATTGCTCCAGTTCCGCTTAGCCAAGTGGGACCTAGCCAGGTGGCATCACCACCAGCTAAGAAACCATACAGATGAAAAGCTTCTCTATGCAATCAATGTAACCTTCATCACCATGCCAGTGTCCAATGCCGAAAATACTCAAACTGTGGACGTTTTGGTCATACAGCAAATATCTGTCGTTTATCTGCTACGCCAAACCAAGCTATGGCAGTTCCTACTCAATTTATCGCAACTCCTTATGCGATACATGTTTGTCCTAACTACCCACATGGAACCTGCTTCAATGTGGTTATCCTAACCACTTCAATTGACTTGGCTGGCAAATGACGACTCAACGAATGGGTACAAGATTAACACTGGCAATATCAAGGCTTGTGCTAATGTCTGAATAAACACTTAAACTTTTGTGTTTTCTATTTACGTTCCAAAGATCATGAAACACTTTGGTTGTTCTATAAATAAACTGATCGTTTCATTTTATTTACAAGTCAATGTGAACACGTGTATATATGACATACCCCTACGATACTGACACCAAGGAACCGTGTTCCTTGCAAGACAAACTATTCTTGTAGTTCTTCCATTTTGTGATCGCTCGCGATCTCCACGAAAATTCTAAGTACTCATTTCTTCTAAGAAACAAAGTACAAGGTACAAGTTACGACTCTGGACGAATACTCAAAGTACCACTTTAAATCCTTGACTGGATATCTAAGGATACTTTTCATAAGTCCTTAATTGGTCTTATGCGATATGTCTATGTACATATCACTCCTTTCTGGTTTCACGACAATATACATAGTATATGATTTCAAAACATCATTCATGATTTCAAAAACATTTTGTATGGTTTACAAACATTTAAACATAGTATATTTTCCCGATATACCAAGTGCATAATTTCAAAATAAAACATCATCCATGTTTTCAAAAACCTTATACATGATTTCAAAATCATCTCACATGGTTTTAAAACATTTTATGCACATATTTACCTAGTACACCTAGTACATGATTTCGAAAACATTACATAAGGTTTTAAAAAAAAACATTAAACATATTTTCAAAGATCCCATGCATAATTTTCAAGAGCACTCTACTCGTATGTTGACTGAGCATACGTGGTACACGATTTTCAAGAACACTCTGCTCGTATGTTGACTGAGCATACGTAATACACGATTTTCTAGGACATTCTGCTTCGTATGTTGACTTAGCATGCCTAGCACGTCGATTTCAAGGATCCCATTTGCTTCATATGTTGTCTTAGCATATCTAGCACCTTGATTTCATAAACACTATACTTCGTATGTTGACTTAGCATACCTAGTACAAGGTTTCGAAACAATTTCTCGCTACACGAATTCCAAAATCCTTATAGGGTCTTCCTATCTTCATAGTTAGATCCTTGTGGAAGTTTAAAGCGCAAAATCAAAGTCTTTAATTGGATTCTTTGTGTGCTTTAATACGTATGTTACGATTCAATGAGGACAAAACCGAATCCTTATGAGATCTTCCTATCTTCATAGTTAGATTCTTGAGGATGTTTAAAGTACTAATTGAAGTCCATTGATTGGATTCCTGGTGTACTTTAAATGCAAGTCTATAAATCGATAACAAATTAATAACAAGCTGATGATCAAGTTGACAATTATGTGATTATGTGATTATATGATTATGTGTTTAGGTGTTTATGTGTAAATCCAAATGCTCGATATCCAAATCCTTGTAGAATCTTCCATATCTTCATATGATGGATTCTTAGAAGGATATCCAAAGTACTATCTTAAATCCTTAATGGGCTTCTATGTAATAGTTAAGACCCTTGGATTGTAAAGTACTATTCCAAAGTTAAAGACATCATTCGTTGATGTATTTAAAGAGACCCTTTGGTGGTCTAGTTAAAGAGATCATTTGTTGATCTAGTAATCTTATAAATCTAAGATGTATAAATGATTTTTCCAAAGAACTTGATAAATAAAAATGATTTCTTGAAAAGTAATGAACAAAGTAACCTAGTAATCTTATAAATCTAAGATGTATAAATGATTTTTCCAAAGAACCAAGTTAAAAATATGATTTTTGGAAGATCATGGTCTTTACTTGAACTTACACTATTTTTGGTGATAAAATAAGTGTAGAGATACTAGTGAAACAAGAAGATGTTATAAATAAACATTTTTGTAAAATGTGATTACAAGTTGTAAACACTTAGTTTCTTTAAGAATGAGTTTTTTAAAGAAATAAACACACTTTTAAGGGTAACTAAACCTGCTAAATAACATGGTAAGTTACTACAAGTTTTTACAAAAAACTTCAAGTTCATGATGTAGTGAAATTTACTTGATTTTGACACTCGGTAAGTGTTGAATGAGTTGTTGATGTTTGATGATGATTTAAAAGAAAATAAACACATGTTTTGAAAACATGGGAAACCTCCATTTTTAGGGGAAACTATGTCGAAATTTCTATAAATTTTGACACTTAGAAAAAAATATAAGTTTTTGAGAAACTTATTCCCTAGAAATTCACCTAAAAATATTTACCAAGGTTTCCCTAATTTTTGTGTAAACTTCAAGTTAAGAAATGATGATTTCTTCAAGATAAAAAATTGATATTAATTATGTATATTTTTGAGAAAAATATATATATTTATTGATCACCAAATTTTGTGCTAAGTGTATATAGTATGCATTACATATAATAGTGTATTAGGACTTGAAAATACACTAAATACTCCTAAGGAGTAAAAATACAAAAATACACATACAACATGCTTAGACAAATACAAGAAAATATATTACTTGATAGAATAAATAACTTGGACAAGTTGTGAACATGAAATGAATTTTTTGGACAAGATACATAATTCGGGTGAAAAATACAAGATACTTATATTTATTTTTGAGAAAATAATATAAGTAAGATACATAGTTAAAAATATAAATTATTTTTAACACACAAAGAACAAATACATAAAAGATGGTGACTTGTACTTGTGCGATACAAGTCTAGTGACTAACGTTAATAAAACACGTTTAGGTCACGACGCTAGATAAGCAAAAACCGGTGAAGTTTACGGCGCAAGGAACGCAAAGTTGTTAGTTCATGCTCCCCCTTTTCTTTTAACTGTTTTCAGTTTTATAACTTCGGGGGTGAAGTACATGTTACTAAATGTTTACAGAGAAATGAGATTATGTCCCCACTTTTAATCTTTTACATATTTTTTTAAACTTGGGGAAAATACATGAGTTATGGTATGATGGATACAAGAACTAAGGAATGATACGTTAAATCGTGTCACGAATAGGGTACCATAAGCACCATTAATCGTGTACATACTAAGACTGCAGAACAAAAGGTTAGATCTAATGGGTTTTCGGGCAGCCACACTCTTGGTGAAAACTAGTACCAAGTAGTGCTTTTGTGTCTCCGTCGTGAATCGACAACTAGAAAAATGCCTATGGTTTGGATGCTTCCTATGTCGTGTCACATGTTAATGGCCTTGCAACCCATTAACAACCTAGATACATACAGAAATACTTGAATTATACAAGATACATACCATGTTTTCATACAAAGTATACAAACGCTCAATACAAGAACTGCATGAATTCACACCAACATTATGTTGACGATTTTCCAAAAACTCACATGTATTTCAGGTAACTAAAGTGGATGTGCGCACGGTCTTACTCTTGCTCGTGGATGTTACTTATGTTTTACCTTTGAATAAAGTTGTAAACTTTCAGACAATATGCTGTCTTTTGATGTAAACACTTAAACTATGATTTCAGTTATGTAACTTTTGGCATTTGAAATTATTTTTTACGAGCATGTAGTATGTTTACCAATCGTATGCAATGAAAACCTTTCATGATCACACCTCGTGCTTCCGCCTTAGAAAGGGGTGTGACAGATTGGTATCAGAGCTGCGATTGTAGTGAACCAGGATCCTTTCACGAAAATGATTTTTCAAAAAGTTTTCATTGCATAAAACTTTCCGCGACATCCACTACCTGAAACTGTTTACAAAATAGTCAAGAAAAGACACTACGAGACTTAGGGTGCACTGGAGTAACACTTGTCTTTGATTAAAGAATTACTGCGATTATGTGTGATAATTGATATTTGCATATACTAGAAATAAAATATCTCAGGCATTCGTGACTTTACCTTTTACCTGAAAGCAGTGGCCTATCTGAAGGAAGAAATACGAGGACGAAACGAACTGTGCGGACTGTGCAAGGAGTTACGTAATTATGGATGCATACATAATTATGGAATTCAGTGCACAGAAACCACAGCAAGTTTTGTCACGTATGGATTCCCTCAGTACAAGAAAAGGTCAAAGGTGAACACCCCTCCCCCAGCATATTAAATACTCTGCTGGAGTAATAATTTAGGGTATAAAGACATGAACCGCCTATGTGAAATAAGATATTTGTCCTTTACATATATTAAACTTGTACTATGGGGTGATGTAACCCTTATGCATTTTGCTTACCTTACAAACAGTAATGTAACAAGTTACCCTGATATGTGTAAGGACATTGGTGAATATCTTATGACGCATCAGTATTTATTTAATTATGCATGCTTGTTGCTGTATGAATTACACATCTAGCGGATTGTTTGATGTCACTTATGTGGTATATGCCTGTGTATATATATACTACTACTGTCTCGTATGACGATATCAAACAAATGTCTAACCCTATTGTGTGGTGTTCTTTCAGAACATGGCACCTAGGAGAATTGTGAACAATCGGGATTCTGATCAACCTCCTCCTCCCCCACTGCCAAGGACTGCTGAAGAACTAAACGCCCTACTGGAGGAAAGAATCTCCGCAGCTATCGCCCAGTACGAGGCAAACCGCACCGAACAAAGTGGAGGACCAAGCAATGCAAGACGTAATGGGAATGGAGATTCATCTGGAGGAATCGCAGCTCAGGGCTGCACTTTCAAGCAGTTTCTCAACTGCAAACCACTGAACTACGATGACATTGGAGGTGCAGTGGTGTTTGTACGCTGAACGGAGAAGACTGAAGCCACTATCCGTATGAGCAAGTGTACCGCAGATCAGCAAGTCACTTTTGCTATGGGGTTGTTTGTTGATGAAGCTTTGACTTGGTGGAATTTGCAAGTCCAGACTCTGGGTGATGATGCTGCGTACGGCATGACGTGGGATGAGCTAAAGGAACAAATGAGAGAGAAGTATTGCTCCCGTGCCGAACTCCAAAGGTTGGAGACTGAATTCTGGCACTTGACCATGGAAGGTGCTGACTGGTTATACTCGAAGGTTCCACGACTTGTCAAGAGTGATCCCCTACATGGTGACTCCCGAATTTAAGCGCGTTGAACGCTAAATTTGGGGATTAGCCTCAGAATTTCACAGCATGGTAACTTTGGCCAAACCTCAAACAATCACTGAGGCTGTCAGCCTTACTGAAGATGCTGTCCGAATGAAGAAGTTATCGCTAAACCCAACTGAAAAGACCGAGACGCATGTTGAGTCGTCTGGTGACAAGAAAAGAAAGCATGCGAACCTGAATCAAGCGATACGTAACAACAAGGGTTCCAACAATAAGAAGCGAGACCCCAACCCGCCTCAGGAGGCGAAAACTCTCGCAACCATGAATGACGCTCCTGCCAAAAGATACCTGGGCACTCTGCCCATCTGCAACCAGTGCGAGCGTCATCACGAAGGAGTTTGTCGCATTTCAAAATGCGACAAGTGTGGAAAACTGGGTCACCATACTGAGGACTGTTGGGGAAAAGGAAGGAATGAGAATGGAAACCACAACGGTGCTGGAAATAGAAACAATGGTGGACATGGAAATGGTGTTGGTAACAGGAACGGTAACGGAAATGGGCAGAACCAAAGATGCTTCAGTTATGGAAGCAAGGATCATTTCATGAAAGATTGCCCAAGGGGAAACAATGCTCAGGCTCGAGCATTCATAATTGGAGCAAGGAACGCACGTGAGGACCCTAATGTGGTCACCGGTACGTTTCTCGTTAACAATCACTTTGCATCCATACTATTTGACACTGGTGCCGACTATAGCTTCATGTCTGTGGAATTTAAACGTATGCTTGGAATAGAATCTAGTAGATTAGATATTCCTTACTCCATAGAGCTAGCCAATGGTAAACTTGTTGAATCGGGTGAAGTTGTTAGAGGTTGCACATTAGAACTTGGTGAGCGAAGGTTTAGCATCGACCTCTTACCTATCCAATTGGGTAGCTTCGACGTAGTGGTCGGAATGGACTGGTTGTCCAAGAACAAAGCTGAAGTTGTTTGCCACGAGAAAATCATTCGCATCCCTCTGGCGAATGATGAAACCCTCATCGTACATGGAGAAAAACGAGACGCGCCTCTGCGAATCATCAATTGTATGAAGGCACAAAAGTGCTTAAGGAAATGATGTGTTGCCTTCCTAGCACACGTTATAGATAAGAAGGCTGAGGAGCCAAAACTCGAAGACATTCCTGTAGTAAAGGAATTCCCTGATGTTTTCCCGAAGATCTGCCAGGACTACCTCCGCAACGACAAGTCGAATTTCGTATAGACTTGGTTCCAGGAGCCGCTCCTGTAGCCAAGGCACCCTATCGGCTTGCACCATCCGAGATGCAAGAATTATCTACACAACTCCAGGAGTTGTTGGATAAAGGATTCATAAGGCCAAGCTTCTCACCTTGGGGAGCTCCAGTATTGTTCGTGAAGAAGAAAGATGGAACACTGCGAATGTGTATCGATTACAGAGAACTAAACAAGCTCACAATCAAGAATCGGTACCCACTACCGAGGATTGATGACTTATTTGATCAATTGCAAGGATCGAGCTACTATTCCAAGATCGATCTTCGATCTGGATACCATCAGTTAAGAATCCAAGAGGAAAGCATACCAAAGACTGCATTCAGAACACGTTATGGGCATTACGAGTTTCTTGTGATGCCATTCGGACTGACGAACGCACCGGCGGTATTTATGGAACTGATGAACCACGTATGCAAACCATATCTCGATAAATTCGTGATTGTATTTATCGATGATATTCTGATTTACTCGCGAACGAAAGAAGAGCACGAGCAACACCTCAGAACCATTTTGGAACTACTGAAGAAAGAGAAACTTTATGCAAAATTCTCAAAGTGCGAATTCTGGATTCGCGAAGTACAATTTCTTGGTCACGTTGTGAACAAGAAGGTCATTCATGTAGACCTATCCAAGATATAAGCCATAAAGAATTGGGAAGCTCCCAAAACCCCGACTGAAGTTCGACAATTTTTGGGCTTAGCGGGCTATTACCGACGTTTTATTGAGAATTTCTCAAAGATAGCTCAACCGCTAACTACCCTTACGCAGAAAGACAAGAAGTACGACTGGGGTGACAAGCAGGAAGAAGCCTTCCAACTGCTTAAAAATAAGCTATGCGATGCACCAATACTATCCTTACCCGAAGGCACCGAAGACTTCGTGGTATACTGCGATGCTTCGCGCCAAGGTTTGGGTTGCATGCTCATGCAACGCCAAAAAGTCATCGCTTATGCTTCAAGACAATTGAAGGTACATGAAAGGAATTATACCACTCACGACCTGGAGCTAGGCGCGGTGGTATTCGCCTTGAAGATCTGGCGACATTATTTATATGGTACTCGATGTACAATCTTCACAGATCACAAAAGCCTACAACACATATTTGATCAGAAGGAACTAAACATGCGTCAGCGACGATGGGTCGAGCTGCTGAACGATTACGACTGTGAGATTAAGTACCATCCTGGAAAGGCAAATGTTGTAGCAGATGCGTTAAGCTGAAAAGAAAGGGTTAAGACCCTAAGGGTTCAAGCATTGGAAATGACTATTCAAACGAACCTCACTGCACGCATTCGTGACGCACAACAAGAAGCCCTTAAGATGGAGAATCGTAAAGCTAAATACCTCCGAGGTATGCTGAAGAATTTTGTGCCAAACAAAGAGGGAACCTTATACTTTAAAGGGCGTATTTGGGTTCCGCTCTATGGCGGTATGCGAGAAGTCATCCTTGACGAAGCACACAAGTCGAGATACTCGATCCATCCAGGATCGGACAAAATGTATCAAGACTTGAAAGACTACTATTGGTGGCCGAGACTTAAAAGCGATGTTGCTATTTATGTTGGAAAGTGCCTAACCTGTGCTAAGGTTAAGGCTGAATATCAGAAACCGTCCGGTCTACTGCAACAACCAGAGATACCCATGTGGAAGTAGGAGCAAATCTCGATGGACTTCATAACGAAATTACCCAGGACCCCCAGAGGGCACTATATGATATGGGTGATAGTTGATCGATTAACGAAATCTGCGCATTTCCTACCAATCCGAGAGAAGGATAGCACTGGAAAGCTTGCTGAGATATACTTAAAAAAATCGTGGCACGTCATGGAGTGCCTATCTCAATCATTTCAGACAGAGATGGACGCTTTCTCTCAAGAATCTGGCAATCCTTTCAGGAAGCCTTTGGATCTCAACTAGATCTAAGCACGACATTCCACCCGCAAACAGACGGTCAGAGCGAATGGACCATACAAACGCTAGAAGACATGCTTCGCGCCTGTGTTATGGACCTAGGCGGCAGCTGGGATACTCACCTACCTTTGGTTGAGTTTTCCTACAATAACAGTTATAATACGAGTATAAAAGCCGCACCGTTCGAAGCTCTGTATGGCCGCAAGTGCCGCTCGCCCTTATGTTAGGCAGACGCTGGAGACAAACGTATGGTTGGTCCCGAACTTGTGCAAGAGACAACCGACAAGATTATGCAGATCCGAGAGCGCATTAAGGCGGCTCGAGATCGACAAAAGAGCTACGCTGATCGAAGACGAAAACTATTAGAATTCGAGGTGGGAGACAAAGTTTTGTTAAAGGTCTCACCTTGGAAGGGCGTAGTAAGACTCGGAAAACGTGGAAAGCTGAATCCCCGATACATCAGACCATTCAAGATTTTGGAAAGAATTGGTACCGTGGCATACAAGTTGGAATTACCGGAAGAACTTAACGGAGTACATGATACGTTTCATGTATCCAACCTCAAGAAGAGTCCAACACAAGAAACAGTGATCATCCCTGCGGATGAAGTGCATATTGACGACACCCTCCGATTTACAGAACAACCCGTAGATGGTTACCAACTGGAAAGTCAACAAGACCAGGAGGAGCAATGTCAAACTTGTTAAAGTACGTTGGAACTCTAAGCACGGACCCGAGTACACGTGGGAACGTGAAGAACAGTTTAAAGAAAAGTACCCCCACCTGTTCAAGAAAACTCCTGCGATAGTTAGCTCAGCCTGAATTTTGGGACGAAATTCTTTTAACGGGGGGAGACTGTGACAACTGGCACAAAACCGGTAATTTCCGTACAATTTAATTAATACTTGATAACTACAATTATGTGCTTAAATGTCAACATTGTAACAACCCAGCGTAACTGCACCATGATATTATTGTGACATCCCACATCGGTTGTGAAGGGGAACAAAGGCTTCCTTATAAGGGACTGGATACCTTCACCATCATGACGCGTTTTGAAAACCGTGAGGGGCGGACGTCGTGGGCGTGCTGGCCGCCAAAGCGGACAATATCATGGTGCGGTTACGCTGGGCTGTGACATATGGTATCAGAGGCAGGGCCGGACCGGTGGTGCCAGGTCCTGCGAGGACGCTGGACCCCTTAAGGGGGGTGGATTGTGACATCCCACATCGGTTGTGAAGGGGAACAAAGGCTTCCTTATAAGGGACTGGATACCTTCACCATCATGACGCGTTTTGAAAACCATGAGGGGCGGACGCTGGGGGCGTGCTGGCCGCCAAAGCGGACAATATCATGGTGCGGTTACGCTGGGCTGTGACAAACATTGTCTGATTACATACTATACAAGTGAATTCATGCACGTTTTATACTACAAGATATTGCTTTATGCATTAATGAACAGCGTTGCGTCAGAAATACTAGTAAACTCACCGGTAAGACATATTGTGTCAACAAATCTGTAGAAAGCAGTCAGACAATAGAATTGGGGCCTAGGTGTAGGTCCAACGACAAGAATACATTAAAACTCAAGAGTACATACAAGGGTTAACATATAGACTTTCCGGAAGCTAAAATACACACTAAAAAGTACCCGAAACACACTTTAAATGCTGAATTTCATACGTTTCAGCAAAATTCAGCATTGTAACAAGATTGTACCATG
This sequence comes from Helianthus tuberosus, assembly GCA_030545235.1. NCBI lineage: Eukaryota > Viridiplantae > Streptophyta > Magnoliopsida > Asterales > Asteraceae > Helianthus > Helianthus tuberosus. Next base: position 52,669,713 of record CM060403.1, on the reverse strand, counting down.
TAAAAATATGACTAGTTGGTCCAGAATACCTTCCTAAGTGTCGGGAATCAAAAGTGTCACGAAAGAATACCTAAAAGACACTAAACCGTGCAATTTAGCACTTTAACGAACCGGTATCTAACCGAACAACCGGACATTACCCGGAACATCAAAATATTACTAGAAGCATTATTTTAATGTTTCTGAACTAGTTATGATCCCCAAACACCATAACACCTCTTATAACATAATAACACATTAAATTCCTAAACTTTACACTTGAAAGCTTACTTAATTATGTAATTAGGGAATGATATTTACACATTAACCCCCCCCCCCCCCCTACACATTGTGGACGGTCACAATGGAGTGGCCCCCACCAAAAATCCTCACTTGATCTTAAAAGATATTCCATGATCTTATTAGGATTTAGTAAGATTATGTATGGTACAATGTAGACACTATATCCTTTGGTTAAGGACTAAACTTGGTTATAAGAACATCATCTTCCTCATTTACCATTCACACACCACAACACTCCTCCCCTTGCCCCCTCCTCTCGGCCGACCCTATCCCCACACACCATCACCATTTTCGATCAAGCTCCATCCAATCCAAGACCATTTTGAGGTGCAAGAAGCAAGATTAGAAGGTGTGGAACTCTTGGAACTTGAAGGACCTCCTTAGCAAGCTTTTATCCACTCGATTTTCTTCATTGTTTCTTCCCTAGCTTGAAGCTAGTAGTAAGCTTCTTGTAACTCTTGTTACTTCATATTTTTAGTGGATAAAAGATATATTATGTTGAAATAACAAGAACACTAAAAGACTTGAACTTGAATCTTGAAACATAAGATGAAATATGATGATATATAGATGACATGATGTTGTTTAGTGCATGAATAATGTTTGTTTGTTGATTTCTTGAGATGATGATGTTAATCAACACATGAAGCTTGCTAGATGGTGTGTAAACACTTAATCTAGCAAGTGGAAGGATGATCATGTAACCACATATGATGATCATCTTCTAGTGAACACAAGAACTTGATAAATAAAAATGATTTCTTGAAAAGTAATGAACAAAGTAACCTAGTAATCTTATAAATCTAAGATGTATAAATGATTTTGCCAAAGAACCAAGTTAAAAATATGATTTTTGGAAGATCATGGTCTTTACTTGAACTTACACTATTTTTGGTGATAAAATAAGTGTAGAGATACTAGTGAAACAAGAAGATGTTAGAAATAAACATTTTTGTAAAATGTGATTACAAGTTGTAAACACTTAGTTTCTTTAAGAATGAGATTTTTAAAGGAATAAACACACCTTTAAGGGTAACTAAACCTAATAAATAACATGGTAAGTTACTACAAGTTTTTACAAAAACTTCAAGTTCATGATGTAATGAAATTTACTTGATTTTGACACTCGGTAAGTGTTGAATGAGTTGTTGATGTTTGATGATGATTTAAAAGAAAATAAACACATGTTTTAAAAACATGGGAAACCTCCTTTTTTAGGGGAAACTATGTCGAAATTTCTATAAATTTTGACACTTAGAAAAAATATAAGTTTTTGAGAAACTTATTCCCTAGAAATTCACCTAAAAATATTTACCAAGGTTTCCCTAATTTTTGTGTAAACTTCAAGTTAAGAAATGATGATTTCTTCAAGATAAAAAAAATTGATATTAAGTATGTATATTTTTGAGAAAAATATATATATTTATTGATCACCAAATTTTGTGCTAAGTGTATATAGTATGCATTACATATAATAGTGTATTAGGACTTGAAAATACACTAAATACTCCTAAGGAGTAAAAATACAAAAATACACATACAACATGCTTAGACAAATACAAGAAAATATATTTATGAAAATATATTACTTGATAGAATAAATAACTTGGACAAGTTGTGAACATGAAATGAAGTTTTTGGACAAGATACATAATTCGGGTGAAAAATACAAGATACTTATATTTATTTTTGAGAAAATAATATAAGTAAGATACATAGTTAAAAATATAAATTATTTTTAACACACAAAGAACAAATACATAAAAGATGGTGACTTGTACTTGTGCGATACAAGTCTAGTGACTAACGTTAATAAAACACGTTTAGGTCACGACGCTAGATAAGCAAAAACCGATGAAGTTTACGGCGCAAGGAACACAAAGTTGTGAGTTCATGCTCCCCCTTTTCTTTTAACTGTTTTCAGTTTTATAACTTCGGGGGTGAAGTACATGTTACTAAATGTTTACAGAGAAATGAGATTATGTCCCCACTTTTAATCTTTTACATATTTTTTAAACTTGGGGAAAATACATGAGTTATGGTATGATGGATACAAGAACTAAGGAATGATATGTGAAATCGTGTCACGAATAGGGTACCATAAGCACCATTAATCGTGTACATACTAAGACCGCAGAACAAAAGGTTAGATCTAATGGGTTTTCGGGCAGCCACACTCTTGGTGAAAACTAGTACCAAGTAGTGCTTTTGTGTCTCCGTCGTGAATCGACAACTAGAAAAATGCCTATGGTTTGGATGCTTCCTATGTCGTGTCACATGTTAATGGCCTTGCAACCCATTAACAACCTAGATACATATAGAAATACTTGAATTATACAAGATACATACCATGTTTTCATACAAAGTATACAAACGTTCAATACAAGAACTGCATGAATTCACACCAACATTATGTTGACGATTTTCCAAAAACTCACATGTATTTCAGGTAACTAAAGTGGATGTGCGCACGGTCTTACTCTTGCTCGTGGATGTTGCTTATGTTTTACCTTTGAATAAAGTTGTAAACTTTCAGACAATATGCTGTCTTTTGATGTAAACACTTAAACTATGATTTCAGTTATGTAACGTTTGGCATTTGAAGTTATTTTTTTTTGGGTAAAGGGGTACCCCAGGTAAATTTTATAAATAACCAAATAAGAACAAAGGCATGCCAGAGCGGACATACCTACTAGACTTGACAAACCAATCCTAGGAAATCCACAAAATACAACCAGACGCAAAACCAAAAAGAAAATCCAAACAAACGGCCCAACACACAACCCTACCACAAGAAAAAACTAACAAAAAACCCTATCTCTAGCCCGGGTCAATGTCTTCATTACTAGGAAGGATCTTCCACGTCTTAAGCAGCTTCTCGTTACTGGCGTTACCTGTGAACTTGAAGCCCAACAACCGCAACCTGACAGTATTTCTTATCCTCTCACTAACCGACTCCACATTTGGCTTTGTAATGGAGAATAGACAATTGTTCCGTTCTTGCCATAAGTAATAAGTAGACGCCGCAATGACCAACTTGCAAACAATATCCTCCGTCTTCTTTGAACTAGCATTATGCTCCAACCAACCCATAATAGAGTGCCATGAGTCATCAACACTTCCCATGTTCACCATTGTCTTTACATTATGCCAAACTTTAGATGCAAACGAACACTGGAAAAACAGATGGTCTCTAGAATCACGGTCATACCTACATAAAGGACAACACATAAGTCTTAGATTAGTTTCACTCCCCGCCTCCCAAACAGGTAACCGGTCTTGCGTCTTGAGCTTGTTCTTGATTACCAACCATAGATGGAATGAATGCCTTGGAATACATTGACTAAACCAAACCCCATTAACCCAATTAACCGGATGTTCACGATGACGGGTGTCATGCCATACTTCCATTGATCCGAACGGATGAATATTGCCATCCAAATCTTTCCAGATTGTCCTGTCCTCTATATTCTGTATCAACTGAGGGACAGTTAACCCAATTAAAACCGGATAAAGATCATACCATGCCTGAGGCCACTTCCACTGACCATTGTCATCAATGAAATCCGCAATTGAAGAATTAAGATTAAACCCCGCATTAGCTCTTCTTCTTGGGGTAATAAACGAGCTAAGCGGACTAAGCTGGCACCAGTTATCGCTCCAAGAGTTAGTTTGAGACCCACTCCGAACCGATTTCCATACAAAAGGCCGAACTGCACTTCGAATAGCCAAAATCTTCCTCCAACCCCAACTGATACTACCTCGAGATTGAATGTCCCAGAAGCTCCGGCCGTTTAATTTGTGCAAGTAAATCCATTGAACCCAAAGGGATTTCCGTTTAGTGAGGATACTCCAAATATGGTTCGTCATGAGGGCCTTATTCACATCCGATATGCTCCTAATGCCCAATCCTCCTTCATCCTTTGGCAAACAAACTTCAGCCCAAGCCACTTTCTCTTTAACCCTTCCCTGACTATTAGCATTCCACAAGAACCGGCGCATAAGCTTCTCCAATTCATTCGTGACACAAACAGGAATAATAAAGACAGATGCCCAGTAAAAATGCATAGATGACAAAACCGCATTGATAAGTTGCAACCTACCAGCAAACGACAACGACTTATTCAACCAACTGTCGATCTTCTTTTCCATCCGGTCAACAAGTGGTTTACAATCCTTGAACATTAGCTTAGTAGAAATTAGCGGCACTCCCAGGTAACGGACAGGCAGCGTTCCTTCATTGAAAGGCATAACTTGAAGAATTTCATGCTTGACAACGTTCGGCACATTACAAAAATACACCGTACTCTTAGCTGGGCTCGGCTTCAGACCTGAAGAATTTGTGAAATGCTCAAGAGCATCTCTAACTTTCTTGACTGAAGTGATATCCCCGTGCACGAAGATGAACAAATCATCCGCAAAAGACACATTGATGATTTTCTGTTTCACACAATGAGCGTGAAATTTAAAGCCTGTGGCCGAAGCGGCACCATGCTGAAGAAGCAAAGAAAGAATCTCCATAACCAATGTGAAAAGATATGGCGACATAGGGTCTCCCTGTCTTAAACCCCTCCTTCCTTTAAAGTAGCCATGTATGTTGCCATTAATACTTATAGAATAGGATATCGTAGTGACACAGTCCATAATCCACTCAACCATCTTCCTATGAAACCCGAACCCATTAAGAACACTCTCCAAGAACGACCAGCTGACAGTGTCATAGGCTTTTTGAATATCTATCTTGAATGCACATCTCGCCGGACCCCGATTCAAGTGATAGTTATGCATTAATTCCTGAGTCAGGAGGATGTTATCCGAGATTTTTCTTCCCAGAACAAAAGCCGATTGATTTATGCTAACCAGATCACCCAAACTACCCTTAAGTCTATCCGTAATGATCTTGCTAACACATTTATACAAGACATTACAGCACGAGATAGGCCGATAATCAAGAACTGAGTCAGGCGTATCCACCTTAGGAACCAGAGCCAGAATCGTAAGATTCAGTTGCTTCAGAAGTTTATCATTGTCAAAAAATTCTAGAACTGCATTAGAAATCTCATTACCCACAATATCCCATGCATTCTTGAAAAAAGTCGACGTATAACCATCCGGCCCAGGGGCTTTATTCTCACCAATACCAAACATAGCATTTTTCACTTCCTCCCGGGTAACCTGGCGGACCATATTATTCGCAGCATCGGAGCTCAAAACATTGACACACAGATTCGCCATATTAATACTATAAACTTGATCCTCATGACCCAAAAAATTCTCATAGTGATGCACGAGAGCAACAGGAACATCATCTCCATCAAACCGATTGCCAGCTGCGTCTTGAATAGACTGAATTCTACCTCTAGCATTCCTGCATTTAAGACTGTTATGAAAAAACACAGTATTTGAGTCACCAGCACATAACCACTCCACTTTAGACTTTTGCTTTAAAAAACACTCTTCATCATAAGAAACAATTCTGAACTGATTAAGGCATTCAGCTTCCTTATTCCTCAAATCGACATCTAAAGGGTTAACATCCACCAGCTTCTGAATATCATCAAGCTGCTTTCTTAACTCCGAGACTCTTTCATGCAAATTTCCCTATTTAAACAGAATTTTTCGCATTAAAGGTTTCAAGTTCCGAAGCTTTTTAGTTACCGAAAACATAGTGACCCCCGGAATACTTTTCGTCCACTCTTGCTCCACAAATATCCTGAATTCTGGTTTCGAAGTAATAAAATTAGCAAATTTGAATGGTTTCGGCTTCAGCTTACCCGAGTTAGCCACTTTAAGCACACATGGCGTGTGATCCGAGACTCGAAAAGGATGATAATGGGCATACGCTTCAGGAAACATCTCTAGAAACTTCAAGTTCCCCATGACCCGGTCAATCTTCTTTAACAACCCAATACCCTTCTTTGGTTTTTGGTTCCATGTATAGTGCAACCCATGACCCTTAATATCCACAAGTTCCGTGTGCTGAATGCACTCATGAAACTCTCGCATGCCGATGGACACAGTAGACGAACCATATAAATGATCTTCCACATGGAGAGCCGAGTTGAAATCCCCCATAACAATCCAAGGTTTATCATGACAAAAACTTTTATGCATAGACAGATTTTCCCATAGGCATCTTTTCTCCTGATAATTATTCTTTGCATAGACAAACGAACAGAAAATAGTATTATTATCAAGTTTAGATTGAATTTGGGTATGAATAACTTGGTCCTCTTGCGACAAAACCATGATATCCACAACATCCGTATTCCAACCCAAAATAATTCTAGTACCTCGATCACACACATCACCATTTGACGTCCAAGCCCAGTTACAAAAGACAACCTTACATACCTTAGCTAGGTTTGTAATATCCACATGAGATTCTAGAATGGCACATACAGCTAATTTATTCTCAGAAACAAGCATACGAACCTCCGTTTGTTTCAGGGTTTGGTTCAGACCCCTTATGTTCCAAGAAGCAATGCTATCCATTCAAACCGATAATACCGGGAGTGCTTGCCCCCTCAGAAACTTGACCTTTTTCATGCCTCATAAATTTCGACATTTCTGTTGGAACCGTGTCTACTACCTCTTCATCAGAACGCAGAGATTTCCCACTACCTTCGTTGGCAGATGACCGCATCTCATGTTCATTCCGTGTGCCACCATCCGTACCCTCCACATCATCCATATAGAGAGCCTCAAACGAATTTCTAGTTTTCACATTACCACCCACCTTACTATCAGCTTTATCCTCTTTAGTACCTGAAGGACCCGGTCCAGCTTTATTAGTTTTAGGCTTGTATATAAACTTTGCTTTTTGTTTCTTTTGCGTAACTCCAACCCTCACTGTCTTCCTCTTATCCGTGATAAACCCATCCTCATCAACAACTACTTGTTTGGCTTTATTGTTTACATTTTTGACACACATCTGATTATTATGACCAAACACACAGCATGTCGAACAACGTTGCGGCTTCCATTCATATTCTACTTTAACTCTTTCAGTAATATACCCATCCTCATCTAGCTTCGGAATAGCAACTATAATATGGTCTTTCAGTTCATTTTCAGCATTAACTTCAATTAGAGCTCGAGCAAAACTACTCCTCCCCCAATTGTCCGCACACATGTCAGCCGTATAACCATCTAGTCTTTTTTGGAATCCCTATCTTAGAAGCTAATAAACTCAGCCCATCATCCGTGTAAATCGAGATAGGAACATTATGCAACTTCACCCACACCGGAACTGATTTAATACCTTCTTTTTTGAGGCTCACAGACGTCGACCAAATATTCAAGAACAATGGCATTTTCCGAATCAACCAGGGCCCCCCCTCCAACACTTTGGCCATACCCTCTTTAGTGTCAAACTTAAAGAAGAAGAAACCATCCGAGTTCATCATAAGTTTAACAAAACCATACTTAGACCATACATTCTTTGCATAATATTCAACTACAGGGTATGGTAATCGATTACCCAAAAAATAGCCGTAAAGAACATTCTCAAACTTTTCTTGTACCTTTCGGATCACCTCCCAAGGAATCACCACATCCGCATCTTGAATAGTCTCATCCGAATCCATCCGTCTGAAGTTTACTTCTCGTTTGATCAAAGAGACATTTTTTACCCTGTCCGCATACGTAGGAATTGAGATATTTTTCTCAGGAACTTCATCCAAATTACGATCAATATCCCCAGTTCCCGATTCTACCGGCACACTCACATTTTCCAACTCGTCAATTATATTTATCATCATGGGTTCCTTCTGTATTATACCCCGTCTGGGCAGCAGTGGATTCCCATCAACATTGAGCGACGTACCGTCATAACCCTTGCCAAGCGGCAATGGTTTCACTAAACCCTCCTGCGAGTTCACAGGTTTAGTACTGCTCGTAGACATGAAGATATCTCCATGCATCCTTTCAGAAAACGACTGAAACCCTAGATCCTCCAAACCCCTATCCCGATTTCTCTCCATGCATTCAAACGACGTAACCCTCAATCAGACGACAAGAACATGCAGCCAAATAGAAAAACCCTAGTGCTTCCGCCTTATCATTTGAAGTTATTTTTTACGAGCATGTAGTATGTTTACCAATCGTATGCAATGAAAACCTTTCATGATCACACCTCGTGCTTCCGCCTTAGAAAGGGGTGTGACACAACAGGGAAAGTGAAACAAAGAAAACAAAAAAACAATGTTTAGGCAAGCCGTTGCGGACGCTCTCCAGATATGCCTGTCGGGAAAACTTGCCCATAGACAACTAATTAGGACGTCGGAAGAATTGTCAAGTTTTAGTAGTAATCAATATAGCATCAACTCGTCGGTTCAATCTGACACTCTTTTCAACCAAACAAACAACTTAACTCAATTGCAAGCGTCATAAAGTGTGACATCTTTAACAGTAAATTTTGTCCATACGCAAACCATAAACTCTTTGTGGTTCGACCCCTTGCTACCTCTAACACATTGTTAAGGGTGATTTGGGCTATAAAATTATCTTTGACTAGGGCGCGACACTCCGATCAAATTTTGGCGCCGTTTTCGGGGAGCTAGTGCGCTTAGTATTGCATTGCTTGTTCGATTTGTTCATATTGAGTAGTTTTTTTATTAAAAAAATCATAAAAAAAGTTAATTTTAGTTTTTAGTTTTCTTTCTTGTATTTCTTTGATTATACTTTGGGTAGTCGAGCTTGTCTGTGCAGGTACATATTTTGGAGGCACCGTCTTTCATTATGAATTGGGTAGATGATGACCCCTGTGAATGTTGCGGGAGCCAAGAACATCTATTGCAGGAATGCTCTGTGCTATATGAGAAGGTTCAAGCATACAAGGATCAGGAAGACTCCCTCATCGGAAGGTACGGATATGGGAGGGCGGATTATGAAGATCTCAATGGTCCATCCACACATTATCCATACGTTAAACCACTACCACCACCACTAAATTATCAAGAATACTACTATTCAAAGATGGATTACTACTATGAGCAAGAGCGGGGTTACAACAACTATGAACCTGAATTGCCACATTTCTCAAGTTACAGGGAGGTGTATGATGATTACTATCATGAATACCCTCAATCGGCATACGAGGAGCCTCAAGATTCAATAATTTCAAAGCTTGATGCAATTATGAATGCAATAAAAGATTCAAATAATGAGATAAAGCTTAAGATGAAGAAGGAGTTCAAGGTGCGAGACAAGTCGCACGAGGCATTGGCAAAGCAAGTGGGTTAACTCGCTGAAGAACTGGCTCAACTTAGACGAGATCAAGAGATGTTGGCTAGTGGTACCATTGTTGATGGTGATGTGGTGGAAGAGGTTATGGATCTTCCGGAGCAAGAAACTGAATGTTTGAACCGAATAAAAGACATAACACCGCAAGATGAGTCGGAGCGGAAAGAAGCCCAAGTTCATCTCTATCCTTTACCCATGTTTATTACTCCAACCAACAATGTTGGGGATGAGGGGCCGATGATAAGGGTTCGTAAGGTGGCATTGCAAGACATTGGACAATTTGTTAAGAAACAACCCCAAAGTTGTGCAATATGTATGCCGAGTGAAAGAAAAAGAGAGTGGATTTGACATGCCAACTACGGAGCGTACATTGGAAACTCGGTAGGCAAATGTTCACTTAGACCACCATGAGAGGAAAATCAGGTATGATTGTTGTATATTTTTGTACTATTATTTGTTTTATTTTTACTTTATCATTTTCTTAGATAAATGAACGTTGTGGGTGTATTCCCTATATAACCCTCACGAGACCTACTCGTCCTCCCGAGCTACTAGGAGGTTTAAAGGGCTTGTTGCATACATTAAATGCAACTGTGATTCCTACGAAAGTGAGTTAGGTTTGTTGTTGTTGTAAAATATTTTCCACAAAATCAAAGTTTTTCATAAAAAATGGTAAAAATGGATTAACTAACGAGTTTTTATTTTCGTGAGAAGTTCGCTTCTACACGTGTATTGAGATTTGTAGGTACATCTATGTTTATTATGGGACAACCATTGTAGATTGGAAGACCGAAGAACATACGAAGAATGAGTGAAACTAGGTGCATACATTTCTTGTCTCAACTTTGATTATTTAGTTAGTAAAATAAGTGGATTGTACTTTGTAGTTTTGTTTTTTTGGGTGAAATTTTGGGAGAAGAGTCGTGTCACGTCCCTTGCATTTTGAAAATCCCCCATCCAAAATACTACACATTGAGGACAATGTTGACCTCAAGTGTGGGGATGGGGAGAAAAAGTTAAAGATTTTTAACCCTTCATTTAAACACTACACATTGAGGACAATGTTTACCTCAAGTGTAGGGATGGGAGAAATTTCAAAGTTTTTCAAAAATGTCCTCTTTTGAGTAATCTAAAAAGCATAAGTAACTAAGTCAACAAGGGATTGCACGATCCATTTGGTCTTTTGTCATGGTCAAGTTTCGAAAATTAGCATGATGGGCATTCAATGTATGTTTCTAATATAAAATTGTAGGTGGTTATTTGGGAATAGTCCACCTAAGAAATTAGTCATGTTATGCACATCACATATCATACCTTTTCCATGTGAGATATTGAGCCACTTATACACATCACATATATATATGTGCTTCTTTGTTTGAGTGTGCTATTAGTACATGTATTGTAGAACTTGCAACTTTTGATACGTTTAAGACAATTGGCCGAGTACAAGCACAAGAATGATTAAGGAATTAGGTAAACCTTTTCTCTTTACACCATTTTATACCATCCTTACTCGAAATTAATCTCTTAGTCACCAATTTTGAGCCTAAACCTTTCATTTGACCAACCCCCTTAGCCTTTGACCTGTTAAGCCTTTTTAATTTTAAACCGTGTGATGAAAATTCAATTTTAGGTTTATTTCATTTTGTAAGTTTGTAATTTATTTTAGGAAAAACACAGAAAAGATCATGAAAAATAGTGAGAAATTATTGTGAAAATACCATGAAAAAAAATATATAGTGGAAAACATTTGTGAAAAAGCACAAAAAGAAGTTTTACTTGTTATTGAATAAAAGGCGCGTTGATGCCTTGAAGTTGATTCAGTTAGTTTGTTGTTTAGTAGCTTTAAAAAGCGAGTTTTCATCACCTTAGCCACTTCATATATCCCATTCCATACCCGTAGCCTAGCCCCATTACAACCCTTAAAGACCTTTTGACTTGTGCTTCGTTTTCATGTTAATTGGTGGAAAATGATTGAGTTGCAAGCTTATGCGGATACGTGTTCTAATCAGTTGGAATGTTCGCTTAACATTGCTAATGCATCTTATTTAGATATATATTAAACCGAGTGGAGAGAACATTGTGAGGGAAATGCATAGTGTGCTAGCTTTAAGGGTGGATTAATCTTGGGTAACCATTTCACATGCTAAAAATTGAAAAATTCATTTACCTATTGAATTACTTTTGAAATGTGAACATTGTGAACCAGGTATGACATTAGACCTTAAATTAAATTTGATAATGGGGAGTGTTTCCATTTGGTCGACCCACGTGAAAGTGAAAGACATATTTGCTTGAGGACAAGCAAAAGACAAGTGTGGGGATGTGATGCGTGATTGAAAACCGATGTTTTATTGTATGTAAAGTTTGTGTTTTTTACATAAACTTGAGTTTCGAATTGCCTACTTTGATTTGATTTGTGTTTTTGCAGGTTAACGAAGTTTAAGGAGCATTTTGGAGCTTTACGGAGCATCGGAACGGAAATCGGATCAACCGGACATGCGAAACAACAAAATCAGAAAAAACAGGTTTTAGAGAGTTCATTGTCGACGCCCTAGTAGCCAGTCAGCGATGCCCTCCAGAAAGCCCCGTCGGTAAAACTTGTGCGTAGACAGCATGTTAGAGCATCTGGAGAAAACTGAGGCCAGGCAACGCGTCGGCGACGCCCTAGTTGCCTGTCGGCGACGCCTTCTCCATATTGTTATCGCTGAAAAGTTGGTTTGACATGATTTTGACCGAAAATTGAATGGGGATTAATGGAGTTACGCATTTTTGAGCTTTTGAACCTCACCTTGGAGCCAAGAACACCATCATTTTCATCTTCCATCAATCCCAATCACATCCATTAATCCAAATCATCCGAAATCATCATCGTAAACCTAATTCACCATTCTCACCATCATCTCACCAATCCATTCTCCATCATCATCCACCATAAACCCTAATCATCCTCCATTTCCACCTTCAAAGCTTCAAGATGTTCGAGTTTAAGTTTCATTCATCTGGTGATCAAGTTTTGTTCTTCATGAGCGGCTAATCCTCTCGGGCTTCACCCCGGTGTAGACTGATGTATGGTTTTAGGTAGGGGTGTGCATGGATCGGTTTGGGTCGGTATTGACCTAAAACCATAACCATAACCTCGATGTCGGTTAATGGATAACCGTAACCATAACTGATCGGTTATGGTGGTTATGGTTATTTGGTTTTGATGGTTTTAGAGGGCCAATTATGGGTGGTTAACCGTGTATTTATCTTAGCTAAAAATAGCTTAATTTTTTTAACATGGAATAAATTGTTATTGCATATTTGTATATATTAGTATATTACATAGTGTAAAAAATACATATAATCTGTAACACTAATACCAATTATTATCGAATACTGAAATAAAGTGATATGATACATTCCATAAATTCAAATAAACATCCAACCAAAACCACAAAATGATATGAAAAACCTATAAATACTAAAAATCTTCAATAAACAACATCAAATATTAAAAATATGGTGAAATGTCCTAAATCCTACAAAAATTTATTACATGTCGGTTCGGTTCGGTTATGGTGGGTATGGAAAAAATGATAACCATAACCGACCCGCTACTTTTGGTTTTCAAAAAAACCATTAACCGACCCACCGGTTTTTTATTTGGTTTGGTTTTTTCGGTTCGGTTTTGTCAGTTAATTTGGTTATGGTTCGGTTAATTCGGTTTTTTGCACACCCCTAGTCTTAGGGTTTACTACATGTTTATTAGTTGATTTGTGACAAGTTGAGTTTGTATTTGAATTTATTATTAATTGTCTTGCATTTGAACTATATTTGTGAATTGTCGAGTGATTATAAAATTTAACTTTGCGAAAGAAGTTTGTGTATTTATGCCTTATCTTTCGAAAGGATTTACTTGTCCAAGGTAACGAAGTGCATTGCCGTCCGTTGTGAACGTTGATAGCAATTGGCTCCTAAGCCTCGTGATACTAAAACCGTTAATGACGAATTCAACTAAATCAACTTAAAAATGTGTATCAACCCTAGGCTTTGCAATTGTTGAACCGGGTGTGAACCTTGTTCTCAAATTAGTGTTTTAATCATTTAACCAAGTTTTCGTGGCAACCAAATTGTTAAGTTTTAGTAGTAATCAATATAGCATCAACTCGTCGGTTCAATCTGACACTCTTTTCAAACAAACAAACAAATTAACTCAATTTCAAGCTTCATAAAGTGTGACATCGTTAAAATCACTTTCGTCCATACATAAACCACAAACTCTTCATGGTTAGACCTCTTGCTACCACTAACACATTGTTAAGGGTAATTTAGGCTATAATTTATTATCTTTGACCAGGACGCGACACTTCGATCATAATTGTAATCCACTATTCAATTTTCGTATTGAATGTAATTGAATGCGCGAATTCGAAATGGGGTTTGCAGTTATGGTTTATATTGTATATAGGCACTCAAAGAGTCAAAATAAACTTATGCAAACATAATAAGATCAGTGGCTCCCTTCATCTAGTTTCGGATTGTGTGCCACTACAAAACCAGCAACGATTGGGCTTTGCCTTGTCACTCTCGAATTGTCATTCATAGCCTACATCCACTTTTTGTTCATCAATCAGGTACCACTACAAAATCATCTCGAAGCATTTTTGGTTTATGTATGTTTTTTATTTTGATTTTAACCTAGATTTTGTGGATATGGTGAAGAAAGCTTCTGATTTTGAGGGGTTTGGATGTTTTTTTGGATGATGGCTACTAGCAATACATGATTGACCAACATAATCAAACAAGGTAAACTTGTGGAACTAACATTGCTACTAGTCAACACATTCAACATTAGAGTTTTTTTAGTTTGTTACTTGTGGAACTAACATTGCTAAATTGTAATTGCTTAAGAATCTTGCCACTATTTGTAGCAACTTCGAGCATTTTTATTGCAAAAATTACAGTCAACATGAACACAAAATGGTTAATTTGTGACAACCGGAACTTTTCCATATATTTTCGTACAATATAAACAGTAATTGTTCTTTAATGACTGTGTATGCTTGAACCAATGATATGAATGATTTTCTGATTTCTGTCATAGACATACAAATGCATTACATGTTGCATAATTGCTTATCATTATTGAATGCAACAAGAACCAGTTCAATTAGTGCACAGAACAAAGTTAGCACAGTTATCGGATAAACTAGAAGTACTGACGGGAGTTCAGTACTCAGACATACATGATGTTAAGACAATGAATTAGCCCTGGAACCAAGAGTTATACTAGAATAGTATGTAGGAAAGTAGGGATCATAAAACTGCCTTCCGAGTGATGATTTAAGTGCCCGAAAGTGCCCGAAACACACTAAAACTGCAGAATTCTACAGAAAACAACAAAATTCAGCTTTTAAACCCCAAAATATAATGCAGAAATGTGGTTTAATGGTCCAGAATACTTTGATAAGTGTCGGAAACCAAAACTGTCATAAAAGACATCATATTGCACACTAAACTGCGCAATTTAGCACCTTAATGAGCCGATAACCAACCGAACAACCGGACACTAACCGAAACACCAAAATTCAACTAAAAGCATTGTTTTAGTGTTATGAAGCTAGTTATGATCATCAAACACCATATTACATCTTAAAATCACTAAACACATAAAACACTAACCATTACACTTGAAATCTAACTAAAATACCTAACTAAGTGTTGAAACTCAACTAATACCCCCCCCCCCCCCCCAACCATGGACGGTTCCAATATGGGTCCCACATGTTGATTTCTTTTGTTTATTTAATTGGATTTGTTGTATTGATTTAGAACACATTATCCATTATGTAACCATAGGTTGGAGAAGAATTATAAGTAACCACAAGACTTTAACACAACATCATTCATCATCTTCAACACACCACAACCCACCTCTCCTCCCTCTCAACTCTCGGCTCAAACACCCCTCCTATCACCATCATTCTTCAAGCCACTTCAAAGCATTCTAAGTGTTCTCTAAGGTGTAACAAGTATAACTAAGAAGGTGGGAAGCAAAGGAAGTTGAAGGACCTTCTCTAGGAGCTTTTATCCACTTCATATCTTCATCACTTTGCAACTTGTTCTTCCCTAGCCATAGTGCTAGTAGTAAGCTCCTTTAATCTTGTTTTTACTTCTAATTTTAGTGGTTAATGTATAATGTAACTTGATAAACTAAAGAATCTCAAGAAAACATAAGCATGAACTTGAAGATAAAGCTCTAAATCATGAAAATCAAAGATGTTTAAGTGTATGTAGTGAACTTGTTTGTTGATTTCTTGTGTTTATGGTGTAGATCACCATATGAAGCTTGCTAGATGATGATTAAACACATGATCTAGCAAGTATAAGGATGGATCTTGAGAAATTTGTGATGATCATCCTTTATGTGTAGGATTATTATTAAAACAAAATATAAGTCTTGAAAATGTAAGATTTCAAAAATAATATTTTCAAGAAACTAAAGTTTACTACAAGATTTCACATGATTTGGTTTCAAAGGAAAATAACTATGTTTTAGAAGGTTAAATGGCACTAGAAAAGTATATGTAACATGAAAAATACAAGAAGATTTGTTTTTGAAGAATCATGTTACAAGTTGTAAAGAATGAAGTTTTACAAGAATGACTTTTATAAACTAAAAACCATGGATTTAGTGTTTTTATAACATATTAAACAACATGTTAAATTACTACGAATTTTTACTAACTTCAAGTTCATGACATATTGTAAAAATGCATACTTTTGGCTCATGGTAAGTTTTATGAAAATTGTTGTTGTTTGATGATGGATTTTAAAAGAAAATGATATGCTAATAAGCATGGAAACCTCCATTTTTAAAGGGAAACTGTGGCAAATTTTTTGTAAAAATTAAACACTTAGAAAAATATTTTTAAACAAGTGTTTACAAGTAATTTTTGATCTTGGTTTTAATATAAAAATTTGCCATAATTTTTATTACAAAAATTACAAATGTTGGAGGTTGATTTTTGATAATAAAAATGAATAAGTATATATTTAAGAAAATATATATTTAGATGTCACAAGATTGTGTGCTACTTGTATTTTATTTGTATTAGTTATATTAAAATAGGAACCTTGAAAATAGTACACCAAAAATACCAAAAATTGTAATAGAAAATATTACCAAAATCACAAGAAAATAAATATATAATTTATACTCGAATATTGGACAAATCGGACAATGGACATTGGACTATATTTATATATATATATATTCCGGAAATAAATTCCTAACTCGACAAGTATGACAAACGGTATTTTTGAACCCGAAGAAAACGGAAATATATGGATTTTTATAACTATTACAAAATATATATCTTATCTTGTCAAACAGAAAATATGTTATTTTTGAGTGTAGAAAAATAGAAATAAATATATTTTCTGAGTTTAATCTTAGAAATATATTATTTTTGAGATATATATGGAAGTATACTTATTTTTGCCAAGTAAAATTTATAGATGTTTTTCTATAAAAATTCTCTCAAAATATGTATATTTTGAGAATATAAAATTATTGACTTTTAGTTATATAAAAACAATATTCCGGATAAATTATACACAAATTTAAGTATAAAATACTAAGCAAATACAACAAAATACGTATTCTTATACGTAAAAATACATGCCGGAATACACTACCGATACTTGGCAAAATACACGAATACAAGTATACCTATACTTTAAAGAGGTTCTAACCATGGCTATTCCCGAGTTGGATGAAGGCAAGTATGTTACTGAGACTATTCGAGTGGAATATGAATGGGTTCCCCCAAGATGTGCCCACTGTCATGTGTTTGGACATGACTCTGAGGGATGTCCTAAATGCATCGGTTTGACATCGCAACCTCCTACAAACAAGCCGAAAGTAGATGAGGATGGTTACACTGAAGTTAGGTCGAAAAAGAGTGCAAAGAATAGTGGTTTTCAAGTTAATAACCTGAAACCCAAGTTCGAATATCGACCTGTGGATAGAAAGAAAAAGATAGGGAGTTCTCCCTATGTAAATGAGCAGGGTACTAATTCGTCTAAGATTCAAACTCATAACCCGTTTAGTGCTCTTGAAGTTGTTGGGGGGAATGGAGGCTCCATACAAGGAAACATAAAAGGGGGATGTGGTCCAAATGAGGATTCTGATGAGGATGAGGTAGAGGTGGTTTATGATGAAAGCAACGAGTTTATGACATCGGGCATGCATTCCACGTCTGCTAGGGTAGGGGCAAGCACCTCTCATACAAGGTTCTCCAATGGATAGAGTTTTTTTGGATCGGGCTAGGGGGTTGCTTCTGGAGGGCAACTTCATTTTTGATGATGTCGGATGAAGATTTTGTTTATTAGTTTTGTCTTGTCTACTAGTTAGTCATTTTCATGATTGTAGTAGGCTAGGTTGATGTGGTATTTTGGTTATTTGACATTTTTGCTTACATATATGGGGCCTGTCCTGTATATGAACTAGTGGGGAACTCATCCTCACTACTTGTACTTATTTGGCGGTTGTCTATAATAGAATCACCGGGGTAACCCTTTACCAAAAAAAAAAGTATACCTATACTTGGAAAATTCATATGTGAGAAATACATGATAAACAAGTTAAAAATATATTATTTTTAACAATATTCCAAGAAAACGAATAAAAATGGTTTAAGTTAAAATATCCCTATTTTAACTTATAATTATATAATTTGGACTTATATAATATACACCAAACGCATAACTCAAAGTATACAAAATTCCAAATAAGTCTTAATAAATAAGACTAAGAGTCGTTACACGACCTAATCGTCTAATTAAACATAACACATGTGTAGGTAGTTGTGCGACCCGAAGAAAGATCTTTGAGTTTACAGGACACCGGACGCAAACTTGTGAGTTCATGTCCCCCTTTTCTTTTAACTGTTTTGGATTTATAACTTCGGGGGTGAAATACATGTTTCAAATGTTTCAAACGTTTACAAATGGTATGGTTAGCTAAGGAATGAACTGTTAGATCATGTGAATGGGTAGGCACAATACTTAAGACCATTAATCTTTGTATAAAGACCGAGGGGCATGAGTGATAGATCTATTTGGGTGTTGCGAGCCCCACCCATGGGACCGGGAGTTGGCCCATGTGGTGACTATGCCGTTCTAGCCGGGTGGCGCGGTACAAAATCCGCAAAGGTTTGAGCCTTCTTACGCCATTCACACATATTAATGACCTTGCAAATCATTGATTGATCTGTTCATATACGCTTTCATACCAGATTACAAAGGAAAACTTACAAATGTTTACAAGATTATTCGTGCACACATACAAAAACACATGAACTCGCTCAACTTTTGTTGATGTTTTCAAATTACATGTATTTCAGGAAACTAATTGGATCTGGCGGCGTTAGAAAGATTTCCAGAAGATATTTTAAGTTGATGTCATCCTTTTGGAAGGGTTTGGTTAGTATATTTTATCCTCGATAAGATATACGAACCAAAGCCTTAGTTTAAAAAGTCTTTTGTTTTAAAAAAAAAGTCCGTTATGGAACTTGTTACCTTGTATGGTTTGTAAACTTAACTTGAAGTTTGTTGGTTTAACTTAACAACTTGGGTTTGTAATATTTTGAAACTTATGTATGGTTGAACATCAAGTTTTAATCATTTAGCTGTTTATTATAATTGAATGCAATGATATTGATCAAGTCACACATCACAAACTTCCGCAAAAGTCAGGGTGTGACAGGTTGGTATCGGAGTTTCGATTGTAGTGAACTAGGATTCCTTCTCGAGTCTAGACTACAATCACTAGGACTCTCTCACGAAAATATTTTTACAAAATATTTTTCATTGCATTTACAAAATGCCAAGATCCATGGAACAAACAATTTTCAAAGGAAATACAAGAAACACGAGCAAGGACATAATCGGTGGTTTAGTTGCATGGGGTAGACTTGATAAGTTAGAAAAGACTCACGTAGGAATAACGTGAATACATGTTACTTGATGCCTATCTTTGCCTGCATATACTGAGTGATAGTAATTAATATAAGTGCATATGCCATGATTATTATGTTGCAGGTACACATGTCCTCATCAGAGAGTGGTCTATCTGAAGAGTACGATCCGATGGCGATCATCTCTGACGACGAGGTGGCACCCATCCCAGAGATTCTTACCTCCGACACCGACAGCGACCCAGAGATGCTATCGGACGACGACGATGATTTTCATCCCTTTGCGCTACCAGACTTCGGAGATGACGTTCCGTTTGCTGATGGCGTTCTTGTTGATGACGTTCTTGCACTTCCTTTTCCGATTCCTGATCAGCTTATCATCAGTCACCCCGATGGTGAGCATCTTGTAGCGCCCATTCTAGACGTCGTCCCCCTCGTTGCCATTCCTCTCGTGGATTGGCCTTTTGATGACCTACTTGATGACGATTTTGATATCTTCGTGGGCGATCACCCTGTAGGCGATCAGGGTGACGGTGAGGTAGATGATGTCATTGTGTTGGATATACCTCCTCAAGGTGTGTCGGTTATTGATATCTCCTCCGATTCTAGTGTACACTATGTTGCAGGCTCCTTCGAGTCTGTAACTTCTTCGGCCCTGCAGGACTCAGACTCTATGCTACTAATCTCGATGATGATGATGTGATGTCTGCCGCCCCATCATCTCCTATCCGAGCCCCCACACCCCCTCCTATTCATGATCACGTTCCTGAGCCCATTTCAGCACCTCTCGATCTCCCATCCATTGCTCCAGTCATTTCACAGCCCCCACCGGCTGTTTTTGTTCCCCCTATACTAGGGAGTCCTCTCCCTCCTTTTGTCACTGACGAGCACCACACCGATCTTCCTGTCGTCTTTCGATATGAGATTCCTGCTCCCCGCCCAGGGGAGGGCACATCGGGGCAGCCCCCGAGTTTCGATCCCTTCGCGTCTACTGATCTTCCACCCATACCACAATTTACTCATTTTGAGTCAGACCCACTTGACCAGCCATATAGATGGTTTCCCCCATACACCATGCCCATATCAGATCCATATCATCCATCACACCACATTGGTTATACACGTGACGATCTGCTCCTATCTCTACAGCTGCAGTTTGAGATACTCAGCCGCAGAGTCCTAGATCTCGAGTTTGGGGAGGGCGCTAGACGGTCTCCATTTCCATCATATCCACCATCTGTTCCCCAACCATAGTCATCGATCCCTTTTGTTCCTCCACCTGCTGCACCTACTCCCATTGAGGGCTTCGATGCCCATTTCCTCATGGCGGAGCAGCAGATCAGCTATCTTGTCCGCCGCGTCCACGAGCTTGAGGAGGAGCTCGCTCACCTTCGTAGCCTGATCTTTTTCCCTCCTCCACCTCAGCTTCTTTATGAAGTTCTTTTATATAGTCAACAGCCAAATCCAGCATATCCGCTGTGTTTGTTTGCTGCGAAAATTTAATTTGAAGACCTTAATTACGGGCTTAATAACGTTTATTTAAGTTTTCTTTTTAAACATTAATCTTACCTTGTCCATATTTGGGACAAGATCTTGTAGCTTCCTCATTCTTTCGCTTATTCGTGTTCGTCTTACCTAAAAATATCGAGAAAACCGGTATCCTAGATCTTTTGGTTTTATGCAGGTACCTATTTTTGGTGAGAAGACCACAATTGAGCACGAGATTTATGAACACATGAAGACAATATGGAAGAAACATGATTGTTACTTTTGTATGTTACAGGCTTGTTTGACTGTGGTGGTGTGACCTCGTGTCCCTTTTGATATGCTACTGTAAAAAAAAAAAAAAACAATGTATCATGTGGTTGAATATTTATGAAAGCTTTTTATTAAAAATCGCTACTTTTCGTCAATAAAAAAATTAATTTTCTTTTATTTTTTTTGGATTCAAAAATTTGCGATTTAAAAAAAATATATTAAAAAAAATTGTGTGTTTTTTAGGGTTTGGGGGATTTAGCTTTATCGTTTAGTTTTTAGCATTTAGCTTGAGTTGGGAGGGGGGTTAGGTTTTTTTAGATTTTTGGGGGGTGGGGGGTTAGTTTTTAGCATTTAGCTTGGGGGTGGGAGGCCTTGTTTGTGTTTGTTTGTAAAGAAATATACGTGTTCACGAACTATTCATGAACACTTACCGAACGAGATTTTATGTTCGTGTTCGTTTGTTAATTTTAGGCAACGAAAGTTGATGAACACAAATGAGCACAAACTAATGTTCATGAATACATATGGAAACAAACGTTCATTAAAAGAATATATAATACACTGTGGTTGCTTGTTGTGATGATTTCTTATGTTATATATATATACATATATATATATATATGTACACCCCCTAGACAAATATTTAATGAATAAGGCCTAACCTACCCGATATTTTTCTCACTAGAAGAAAAATGCCGCCCCGACGAAACATTGATACCAACACCTTACCAAGAAATGAGGTCGAACTTCAAGAACGCATATCACAGGCAATTGCACAGCACGAAGCCCTCGGCTCAGAGCATAGCGGTGGTACTTCTGGAAATAACCCTCCAACTTGTAATGTTAAGTCACCCAAGACACATTACAAATCTTTTGGATATTTCCAATTGTACTTTGTCAATGCTCACTCGTGAATTGTGTTGCTTGTGTTACAGGCTGTACTTACAAGCAATTTCTGGATTGCAAACCCCTCAACTTTGATGGCACTGGAGGTGCTGTCGCTTTTGTTCGTTGGGTTGAGAAAACCGATTACGTGCTGAGGATGAGCAAGTGTCCTCCTGAACAGAGGGTTACTTATATTTCTGGGTTATTTATGGATGGAGCACTCTCGTGGTGGAACCTCCAAGTTCAAACTCTTGGCGAGACTGCGGCATATGCGCTAACCTGGGATGAGCTTAAGGAGCTGATGCGCAAGAAGTATTGTTCATGAGCTGAAATCCAGAAACTGGAGACAGAGTTCTGGAACCTGAAGATGGATGGACCAAAGATAGCCGAGTATATCCAGCGTTTCCATGATTTATCAAGGGTTGTTCCTTACCTTGTTGAGCCGGAGTTCAAAAGAATCGAGCGGTTTATTTGGGGACTGGCACCTCAAATCTTAAGTATGGTTACTGCTTCCAAGCCTCCGACTATCACTGAGGCTATTGATCTGAGTGTGGCACTTACTATAGAGGTTGTTCGTCTGGGAAAGTTTTCTATATCTGAAACAAAGAAGGAGACTCATGTGGAATCCTCGGGTGACAACAAGATTAAGTTTACGAATTTTAAGAAGAGCACCCGAGCAAACAACAACACCAACAAGCGTAGAGATACCAATCCGCCAGCTAAGACCCAGACTGGCGCAACCAACACTGAACTCAAGGGAAAAGGATATATGGGCACCTTACCCAAGTGCAACATCTATCAATATCACCATTTCGATCAGTGCAGATATAGAAAGTGTGAAAGCTGTGGGAAGATTGGACATTCAAAGGATATATATTGGTATGGCGCGGGACGTGGAAATGGAAATCAGGGTGGAAATGGTAATCGTGGTGGGAATGGAAATCTGTATGGCAATCGGAACCAAGGTGGAAACGGAAATCAAGTTGGCAACATGAACCGTGGAGGAAACAAACATATCAACCAGGGCGGAAATGGAAACAATAATGGTCGTGGCCAAGGCTGTTTTGGCTGCGGTGACTTGGGGCATTTCAAGAAGGATTGCCCTAAAAATAATCAAGCCAGAGGAAGAGTGTTTACTATTGGAGCCAGGGAAGCACGCCAGGATCCAAATGTGGTTACTGGTACGTTCCCTATTAACCAAAGCTATGCATCTGTTCTGTTTGATACTGGAGCCAACTTTAGTTTCGTATCTATAGACTTTAAGAATACACTTGGCTTAGTTACAAGTAAGCTAGACGTCCCATTTTCGATAGAACTGGCTAATGGAAAGTTAGTAGAGGCGAATGAAGTGATTAAGGGTTGTACTTTGGAGCTCGTAGAGCGCGAATTTTCTATTGATCTTTTACCTGTTGATTTGGGAAGCTTCGATGTCATCGTTGGAATGGATTGGTTGTCAAACCACCGTGCGGAAATAGTTTGCCATGAGAATACCATTCGCATTCCGTTGGCGAATGAGGAGACGATTGTGATTCATGGAGAAAAGCATGAGACGCCTTTATGAATTATCAATTGTTTGAAAGCGCAGAAGTGTCTACGAAAAGGATGCGTTGCCTTCCTAGCACACGTAGTGGATAAGAAAGTTGAGGAGCCAAAGCTTGAAGACATTCCAGTGGTGAAGGATTTTCCTGAAGTCTTCCCCAAGGACTTACCATGATTACCTCCGCAAAGACAGGTCGAATTCCACATTGACTTGGTTCCAGGCGCCGCGCCTGTAGCCAAGGCACCGTATCGACTTGCGCCATCCGAAATGCAAGAGTTATCTACACAACTCCAGGAGTTGTTGGACAAGGGATTTATAAGGCCGAGCTTCTCGCCTTAGGGAGCTCTAGTGTTGTTTGTTAAGAAGAAGGATGGCAGTTTTTGCATGTGTATCGACTACAGGGAGTAGAACAAGTTAACTATCAAGAATCGGTATCCATTACCAACGATTGACGACTTATTCAACCAATTTCAAGGATCGAGCTATTACTCCAAGATTGACCTTCGTTCTGGCTATCATCAGTTAAGGATTCAAGAGGAGAGCATACCAAAGACTGCATTCAGGACCCGTTACGGACACTAGGAGTTCCTTGTGATGCCTTTTAGATTGACTAACGCGCCAGCAGTGTTTATGGATCTGATGAATCGTGTATGCAAGCCATATCTCGATAAATTTGTGATTGTATTTATCGACGATATTCTGATTTATTCATGAATGAAGGAAAAGCACGAGCAACATCTTAGAGCCATTCTGGAACTACTGAAGAAAGAGAAGCTCTATGCAAAGTTCTCAAAATGCGAATTTTGGATTCGCGAGGTATAGTTCCTTGGTCATGTGGTGAACGAGAATGGTATCCATGTGGATCTAGCGAAGATCGAAGCGATAAAGAACTGGGAAGCTCCCAAAACACCGACTGAAGTTCGACAGTTTTTGGGGTTAGCGGGCTATTACTACAGATTTATCGAGAATTTCTCCAAAATAGCTCAACCGCTAACTTCCCTTACTCAGAAAGACAAGAAGTACGACTGGGGAGACAAGCAGGAAGAAGCCTTCCAACTACTCAAAAACAAGCTATGCGATGCACCGATACTATCTCTACCCGAAGGCACTGAAGACTTCGTGGTATATTGTGACGTGGTGGTATTTGCTTTGAAGATTTGGTGACGCGGTGGTATTTGCTTTGAAGACAAGCAGGAAGAAGCCTTCCAACTACTCAAAAACAAGCGTGCTCATGCAATGCCAAAAAGTCATCGCTTATGCATCACGACAATTGAAAGTACATGAGAAGAATTATACCACCCACGACCTGGAGCTAGGCGCGGTGGTATTTGCTTTGAAGATTTGGTGACATTATTTGCATGGTACTCGATGTACTATCTTCACAGATCACAAGAGTGTGCAGCACATATTTGATCAAAAGGAGTTAAATATGCGTCAGCGACGATGGATTGAGTTGCTGAATAATTACGATTGTGAGATCAAGTATCATCTTGGAAAGGCAAACGTGGTAGCAGACACATTGAGTCGAAAGGAAAGGGCTAAGACCCTAAGGATTCAAGCTTTAGAGATGACAATTCGGACGAATCTCACTTCACGCATACATGACGCACAACAAAAAGCACTTAAAAAGTAAAATCTTAAGGCTGAATATCTCCGAGGCATGGAGAAGAAGTTGGTGCCAAATGAGGAAGGAACCTTATACTTTATGGGACGCATTTGGGTCCCGCTCTATGGCGGTATTCGAGAGGTTATCTTTGACGAAGCTCACAAGTCGAGATACTCGATCCACCCAGGATCGGACAAAATGTACCAAGACTTGAAAGAGTATTAGTGGTGGCCAAAACTCAAAAGAGACATTGCCGTTTATGTTGGAAAATGCCTAACCTGTGCTAAGGTCAAGGCCGAATATCAGAAACCTTCCGGTCTATTGCAACAACCTGAAATACCCGTATGGAAGTGGGAGCAAATTTCGATGGACTTCATAACGAAATTACCCAGGACTCCTAGAGGGCACGATATGATATGGGTAATAGTGGATCGATTAACAAAGTCTGCACACTTCCTGCTAATTCGAGAGAAAGATAACACTGGAAAGTTGGCTGAATTATACCTTAAGGAGATAGTGGCACGTCATGGAGTGCCTATCTCGATAATTTCAGACAGAGATAGACGATTTGTATCAAGGATCTGGCAATCCTTTCAAGAGGCCTTTGGATCTCAATTAGATCTAAGCACGGCCTTCCACCCGCAAACAGACGGTTAGAGTGAACGGACCATACAAACACTGGAAGATATGCTTCGCGCATGTGTTATAGATTTAGGAGGCAGCTGGGATACTCATCTACCTTTAGTTGAGTTTTCCTATAATAACAGCTACCATACGAGCATAAAAGCCACACCATTCGAAGCTCTATATGGCCGTAAGTGCCGCTCACCATTGTGTTGGGCAGACGCTGGAGATAAACAGTTGATTGGTCCCGAACTCGTTCAAGAAACAACTGACAAAATCATGCAGATCCGAGAATGCATCAAGGCGGCGAGTGATAGACAAAAGAGCTATGCCGATCGAAGATGGAAACCTTTAGATTTCGAGGTGGGAGACAAGGTTTTGTTGAAGGTCTTACCTTGGAAAGGTGTAGCAAGGTTCGAAAAACGTGGGAAGTTGAATCCACGGTACATTGGGCCATTCAAGATCTTGGAAAAGGTTGGTACCATAGCGTACAAACTAGAATTACCGGAAGAACTGAACGGTGTACATGATACATTCCATGTGTCAAACCTTAAAAAGAGTCCAACCCGAGAAACAGTTATTATCCCTGCGGATGAGGTGCATATCGACGACAAACTCCGATAAACAGAACAGCCTGTTGAGGTAATGGATTAGAAGATCCAGAAAACAAGGAGGAGACGCATTAAACTTGTCAAGGTACGTTAGAATTCTAAACACGGGCCAGAATACACGTGGGAACGTGAAGACCAATTTAAAACAAAGTATCCTCACCTTTTCGAGAAAGCTCCTGCGAGAGATAACTCAGCTTGAATTTCAGGACGAAATTCTTTTAACAGGGGGAGAATGTGACAACCGGCACTTTTCCATGTATTTCCGTACAACATAAACAGTAATTGATCTTTAATGACTGTGTATGCTTGAACCAATGATATGAATGATTTTCTGATTTCTGTCTTAGACATACAAATGCATTACATCTTGCATAATTGCTTATCATTATTGAATGCAACAAGAACTAGTTCAATTAGTGCACAAAACAAAGTTAGCACAGTTATCAGATAAACTAGAAGTACTGACGGGAGTTCAGTACTCAGACAAACATGATGTTAAGACACAGAATGAGCCCCAGAACCAAGAGTTATACTAGAATAGTATGTAGGAAAGTAGGGATCATAAAACTACCTTCCGAGTGATGATTTAAGTGCCCGAAACACACTAAAACTGAACAATTCTGCAGAAAACATCAAAATTCAGCTTTTAAACCCCAAAATATAATGTAGAAATGTGGTTTAATGGTCCAGAATACTTTGATAAGTGTCGGGGACCAAAACTGTCATAAAAGACATCATATTGCGCACTAAACTGTGCAATTTAGCACCTTAACGAACCGGTAACCAACCGAACAACCGGACACTAACCGAAACACCAAAATTCAACAAGAAGCATTGTTTTAGTGTTATGAAGCTAGTTATGATCATCAAACACCATATTACATCTTAAAATCACTAAACACATAAAACACTAACCATTACACTTGAAATCTAACTAAATTACCTAACTAAGTGTTGAAACTCAACTAATACCCCCCCAACCATGGACGGTTCCAACATGGGTCCCACATGTTGATTTCTTTTGTTGATTTAATTGGATTTGTTGTCTTGATTTAGAACACATTATCCATTATGTAACCATAGGTTGGAGAAGAATTATAAGTAACCACAAGACTTCAACTCAACATCATTCATCATCTTCAACACACCACAACCCACCTCTCCTCCCTCTCAACTCTCGGCTCAAACACCCCTCCTATCACCATCATTCTTCAAGCCACTTCAAAGCATTCTAAGTGTTCTCTAAGGTGTAACAAGTATAACTAAGAAGGTGGGAAGCAAAGGAAGTTGAAGGACATTCTCTAGCAGCTTTTATCCACTTCATATCTTCATCACTTTGCAACTTGTTCTTCCCTAGCCATAGTGCTAGTAGTAAGCTCCTTTAATCTTGTTTTTACTTCTAATTTTAGTGGTTAATGTATAATGTAACTTGATAAACTAAAGAATCTCAAGAAAACATAAGCATGAACTTGAACATAAAGCTCTAAATCATGAAAATCAAAGATGTTTAAGTGTATGTAGTGAACTTGTTTGTTGTTTTCTTGTGTTTTTGGTGTAGATCACCATATGAAGCTTGCTAGATGATGATTAAACACATGTTCTAGCAAGTATAAGGATGGATCTTGAGAAATTTATGATGATCATCCTTTATGTGAACCATGAACTTGAAGATGAACTTGTTTATGTGTATGATGATTATTCCTACAAAATATAAGTCTTGAAAGTGTAAGATTTCAAAAATAATATTTTCAAGAAACTAAAGTTTACTACAAGATTTCACATGATTTGGTTTCAAAGGAAAATAACAATGTTTTAGAAGGTTAAATGGCACTAGAAAAGTGTATGTAACATGAAAAATACAAGAAGATTTGTTTTTGAAGAATCATGTTACAAGTTGTAAAGAATGAAGGTTTGCAAGAATGAGTTTTATAAACTAAAAACCATGGATTTATTATTTTTATAACATATTAAACAACATGTTAAATTACTACAAATTTTTACTAACTTCAAGTTCATGACATATTGTAAAAATGCATACTTTTGGCTCATGGTAAGTTTTATGAAAATTGTGGTTGTTTGATGATGGATTTTAAAAGAAAATGATTTGCTAATAAGCATGGAATCCTTCATTTTTAAGGGGAAACTATGGCAAAATTTTTTGTAAAAATTAAACACGTAGAAAAATATTTTTAAACAAGTGTTTACAAGTAATCTTTGATCTTGGTTTTAATATAAAAATTTGCCATAATTTTTATTACAAAAATTACAAATGTTGGAGGTTGATTTTTGATAATAAAAATGACTAGGTATATATTTAGGAAAATATATATTTAGATGTCACAAGATTGTGTGTTACTTGTATATTATTTGTATTAGTTATATTAAAATAGGAACCTTGAAAACAATACACCAAAAATACCAAAAATTGTAATAGAAAATATTACCAAAATCACAAGAAAATAAATATATAATTTATACCCGAATATTGGACAAATCGGACAATGGACATTGGACTATATTTATATATATATTCCGGAAAATAAATTCGTAACTCGACAAATATGACAAACGGTATTTTTGAACCCGAAGAAAACGGAAAAATATGGATTTTTATAACTATTACAAAATATATCATATCTTGTCAAATAGAAAATATGTTACTTTTGAGTGGAGAAAAATATATATTTTCTTCAACAATTTAAAAATATATTATTTTGGTGAAAAATAGAAATATATATATTTTCTGAGTTTAATCTTAAAAATATATTATTTTTGAGATATATATGGAAGTATACTTATTTTTGCCAAGTAAAATTTATAAATGTTTTTCTATATAATTCTCTCAAAATATGTATATTTTTAGAATATAAAGTTATTGATTTTTAGTTGTATAAAAATAATATTCCAGAGAAATTATACACAAATTTAAGTATAAAATACTAAGCAAATACGAGAAAATACGTATTCTTATACGTAAAAATACATGCCGGAATACACTACCAATACTTGGCAAAATACATGAATACAAGTATACCTATACTTGGAAAATTTATATGTGAGAAATACATGATAAACAAGTTAAAAATATATTATTTTTAACAATATTCCATGTAAATGAATAAAAATGGTTTAAGTTAAAATATCCTTATTTTAACTTATAATTATATAATTTGGAATTATATAATATACACCAAACGCATAACTCAAAGTAAACAAAATTCCAAATAAGTCTTAATAAATAAGACTAAGAGTCGTTACACGACCTAATCGTCTAATTAAACATAACACGTTTGCAGGTAGTTGTGCGAATCGAAGAAAGATATTTGAGTTTACAGGACACCGGACGCAAACTTGTGACTTCATGTCCCCCTTTTCTTTTAACTGTTTCGGATTTATAATTTCGGGGGTGAAATACATGTTTCAAATGTTTACAAATGGTATGGTTAGCTAAGGAATGAACTATTAGATCATGTGAATGGGTAGGCATAACACTTAAGACCATTAATCTTTGTATAAAGACCGAGGGGCATGAGTGATAGATCTATTTGGGTGTGACATCGGTGCTTGTGTAATCATTGTACAAACTCCGAACAATCCAATATTAATAAAACAATGTGTTTTGATCCCAATGTTTGTTATTTATGTTTGACATTTTGCACATTTTGATTTTTGATCGATTTTAAACTCTATATCGCTTTCTGGAAAGTTATACGCAAACTGATGCGTAAACGTAAACAGTTTAACACGACAAACACTCCGGAACAGCAACATAAGCTTAACATACCTTAAATAACCTTTACATAACTTAGAAATAAGTTTTAAAGGGTTTGGTATGGCAAACACAAGTTTGTTCGCTTACAGGGACTATTTGCGTCAAACTGCAAAAGTCTGCCGTTTCATATGGCAACGTACAGTCAGGAATATGATCATAAGCTAAACATACCATAAATAACCTAAACATAGCTTAGAAATAAGCTTTTAGTGGTTCGACGTGGGAAAATACGCTTATTTGATCATACAGGGACTAAAAGTGTCAAAAACGACGTAAGTTTGCATTTACGCGCATATCTTACGTTCTGACCACATCCGGACATCCAAAAATTTTTGTAGACACTAAAATATTTTATTTTAGTGATCGGAATGCAAAAATACCATTCGTCGCTTAATTTGGATCGTTTTCATGTCCGTTCGAGTTTCGTCAAAAATAACCGAACAACGTGACCGTACGACCAAACAAACCGACATCCGAGATTTTTCCAAGCATATTTTGAGTCCCCTACACTTTAACGACCTTGTAGAGCCTTGAAAATGGCTTAACGGGTGTTAAAAGTGCCAAAAATCAGCTTTTGCATGTGCAGGGACCATAACTGTAAAATATGAAACTGTTGCTGATCAGACTAGAGGTCGTGAGCCGCGTAAGCCCAGTCCCATCACTTACACAGGGCGCGAGAGCATTCCCATTAACATAAACTTGTTTTTCAGCTGCTGTTTTGCAAACCAGGCCCTTGTATACAATTTCTTTTGTTTTGGGAGCAAGTTAACACCTCTCCAAGGAACCTTAGCTGCCCCTTAACACTTGTATGGCTGTGATTTATTACTTGGTGGCCATATAAACACTTGTAATGATCTTACAAGTCCACCACAAGTATAAATAGCATGGCCTTTCATCTGTTTCATTGCTCATTCTCATTTTGGAACTCTAAGTGGAGGAATCCCTGCAAATGAGCCACCTACCTGAGTTCTAAGATCATCATTCTAGCCTTTGAACACCAAGTAAGTGTTCTTTCATGGCTTAGTAGTGATTTTTCAGCTTTTTAGAGCTGAAAGTCAAACTGTTTGACCAACAGTTTGACTTTCGGTTTTGACCATCAATTGGTCAAGTCAAAGTTCAATTGAACTTTGCAACGTGATTGTAATCACGAAGGTTATAATCCTTAGCGATTATACCTACTGATTACCACGTTAACTAGGTGTAGTTACGAGTCAAAGTTTCGGTCAAAATGCGTTTTAGCGCACATTTTGCAATGGAACTACTTTTAGGTATCAAAACACTTTGTTTTGATACCAAATCAGTTTTCTAAGTTAGTTAAACATGTTTTGACATGTTTAACTTGTCACTACTAGTTTCGTGCTTGTTTAGGGTCGTATGTTAAGCGGTCTCGACAACCGCTTAGACTTTCGAACCTGACCCGTTTGGTCGATCATTAGGATCCGACCAAGCATGTTTATTGATCATAGTTTCATAGGGAATAACCTAATAAGGTTATACCTTATGATCACATAGGTTGTTTAGTTATTTGTTAAGTAGCTTATATGCCCATAGGAAATTACCAAAATGCCCTTTTGAAGCATAAATCCGCATTTTGCATATGTGAACATGTTTTTGACATATAATCTGATTTAGTAACATATTTAGGTACAATTGGGCATGTAAGACTTGACATAGTTCATAGATAACCATCCGACCTTAGTTTTACGCAAACGACACATTATAGTAGCTTATACTACCATAATGGGTCGAAACAGGTCAAAAGCACTTAGGTAGACTTTCAAATCAGAATGTTAGGACTATTAAATCATGCCATATGAGTGCCAATACTAATTTGATTTATAGAACCTCATTCTATCCTATCTCCCGATTTAGGATCCGATTATTAACGTAGTTACCTATATTAGATGTCGTTTGATTCCGTGATCCTTGGAGCTTTAGTCGGTCTTATTCTCAAGACTAATAAGCAATCCCAAGTGAGTACATAGTTCCCCTCTTTTACCGCTTTCAAATACTTTGGGGTGATACACATGTACATACTTGTTACTTTCGTGCTTTCATTGCTTTTATGGCATAAACGTGCTAGTTTCACCTAGTACACATATAGTACATGCTTTCAATTATGTTTTGTTATGTATGTTTACTGAGCATGCTAGCACATTGATTTCATAAGACACATTTGTTGCATATGTTTACTCAGCATATGGACACATTATTTTACATGACATTTCTGCTATGTATGTTTACTGAGCATGCTAGCACATTGATTTCATGAACATTTCTACTATGTATGTTTACTTAGTATACGTAGTACATGGTTTTCACATGCTACATTGGTTATGACATTTGGTATGTTTAATCGAGACAATAATACATTCATTAACATTGATCACGCCACTCGGTAGTATGTAATGGTACCATAGGACTTGATAAAATCCCATTTCCGACTTCCTAGGTTTGTTTGGAAGTTGGGAATGATAGAATCCGATATACATAATTTAGATAAACCTTTAATTTATTTAAGGGTTTTTCGCCACAGTCGCAAGGCTTGAATGTATGCGATTAACATTTCTGCATAAATGTTTGTATTCATAAAGCATTGTTTTCTGCAAAACATAACTTTTGATTTAAACTTAGGTTTATTCAAAAACTTTGTTTTGTACATTTTCCTATGGGGTTGAGTAATTACTAGTTATTCACCATACATGACATTGTTTTCACATTGAGATTATCATATAGTTTGAGTAGATACTTTCTACTTGCTATACATTTCATTTGGATATACATGATACAGTTTACACATGACATTGAACATGGTTTTAACATAAACATTTTGACAATTGTTTTAAACAAGACATTTTGGTTGATTATTGATAAGTGACTTATATAACGGGGCTATGTGTTATATGATAAAAGCATGGTGGATACGCCGCTGGTACTTCCTATATATAAGTGCTTTTATTGTATTATACATTGTTGCGTTATCTAAACCACTTTGAC
Source organism: Helianthus tuberosus (assembly GCA_030545235.1). Classification (NCBI taxonomy): domain Eukaryota; kingdom Viridiplantae; phylum Streptophyta; class Magnoliopsida; order Asterales; family Asteraceae; genus Helianthus; species Helianthus tuberosus. The sequence goes on along the minus strand of CM060403.1, from coordinate 52,636,424 downwards.
AAAGACATGATGTCACACCCCGACCACGTAGAACAACAAGACGTGGCGGAAACGTCGGGGAGTGTTGTAACAGAATTAATTGTTTCACAACCATGGAAATTAAAGTTACGTTTTATTTATCAAACAAGAGGGTTACATTGTCTTAAAACAAGAAACAAAGAGTACATAACATAATTTAACTAGTTCTTGCTTCGTTTTAAGTCACTAAGGCACAGGTCCGCCTAAGTGTGTCTCGATCATCCTATGCAACAGCTCCTGAAAACACACGTGAAAATAGGTACGTCAGCATAAAAATGCATGTGAGATACATAGGTTTTGTGAAAATAGGATTCATGACTTGAGTTTAAAGAAACTGTTTAATAAAAAGTAGTCATGAATCTTGTTGAGTGTTTTCTTTCATAAATCATTTGAAAAGCAATGAATAAATCAAATGATATGTATATAAAAGAATACTGTATGGTTAAGTGAGTAACCATGTAAAATGGGTTTGTATAAGTTAAGTTATTTGTAAAACGATGTTTATGTGAAGATTGTATTTTAGATGTAATATGTATAAACTGAAATGGTTTAAATAACGCTACGATATGTAATACCATAAAAGCACTTATATATAGGAAGTACCAGCGGCGTATCCACCATGTTTTTATCGTATTACACGTCGCCTCGTTACTTAAATCACTTACCCAAACAGCCACCAAGATGAAATGTTTAATCAATTGTAGAAATGTTTATGTATGGTCAAATACAGTTCACACGGTTCAACAGTTACAAACGGTTCATATAATCAAATGGTTACAACAGTTCACATAGTCAAATAGTTATAAACGGTTCAAAATGTAATATAATGTGTTCATATGCTGGATGAGCATATGCAACAAAATGTAATGTAAAACAATGTGTCCATATGTTGAGTAAACATATGCAACTAATGTAATGTAAATCAATTTGCTAGCATGCCCAGTCAACATACATAGCAGAAATGTAAAGTAAAACAATGTACTAAGTATGCTAAGTAAACATACATAGCGAAACAATGTAATGTAAATCATGTACTAATAGTGTACTAATGAGCATAGCAAGTATATGATGTGAAAACATGGAAAGCATGAAAGTAACAAGTAGGCACATGTGTTTCACCCCAAAACAGTTTGGAAAACAGTAAAAGAGGGGTATATGTACTCACTTGAGATTGCCTAGAAGTCCTTGTGTAACAACCAAACAATGCTAGAGATCACGGAAATCAAACGGCACCTAATATAGGTAACTATGTTAATAAACCGGACCTAAATCGGAGGATCAGATAGAATGAGGGTTGGTAAACCAAACGAGTATGGGAACTCGTGTAATATGGTTTAACAAATCCTACATACTAAAATGAAACCTAACCTAAGTGCTTACGACCCATTACGACCCGTTTAGGTAGCTTATGCTACTTTAACGAGTCGTTCGCGTAAAACACGTTCGGAATGCCTAACTAGCCCTATGATAAGTAAAATATGCCTTAACATGTCTAATATTGTTGCTAAATCAGTTTAGATATCAAAAATTATGTTACATATGCTTAAAATGAATTTTGGCGTAAAAAGGGCATTTTGGTAATTTACCTAAGGCATATAAACTACCTATCATGCGACTAATCAAACCTAAGTGACCATAAGGTATAACCTCGGAAGGTTATTCCCTACGCTACTATGGTCACTTAACATGTTTGGTCGGATCCTAATTATCGACCAAACGGGTCGTGTTCGAAAGTCTAAGCGGGTGTTTAGTCCGCTTGACTTTCGGCTCCACACAAGCACTAATCTAAAAAAAATGACGAGCTAAACATGCTAGAACATGTTTAGTTAAGTTAGAAAACAGGTTTTGATATCAAAACAAACGGTTTTGATATCCTAGAGTAGTTTGGTTACAAAATACGCGAGAAAACGCATTTTGGCCGAAACTACTGTTAGTGCATTTATGTCTATCGCCTCCGTCATCTCAAGATCGTAGCTGAAACTGTTTAAATCTAGGTTTTATATTGTTATAAATAGGAAAAGGCAAGGTGGCATTTATGTAAAAAATGAGATCTCTCATTATATCCCTTGGCCTATAAATAGAACCATTAGGGTTCTCATTTAGAACTTTTGCTGCTTTTACTAGTTTGGAGCTCATTTGGTGATCTTAGAGTTTGAAGGCTAGAGAGAGAAACTAGTGAGAGAAAGGTGATTCAAGTGTTTGTACGTTTTCAGATCTTATATCGAATCACAGATTATAATTACGTCACGTGTTGTGACAACCCGTACCCTTGTCGTCGAGAAAAGGGTACTTTATTTAGATTCGTATTATTTTTGCTACTATTATTATTACTATTATTATTTAATAGTAATCGCGTCGAGAGAAACGGACATATTCAACTTAACACGCGCATGCAAGATCTTCTTAAATCCCGGTTATATTTAAGTGCTAATTTAAGCGGGCCAATTCGTTTTAACGGGTTATGACGTCTAACGGGTTCGTGCACCTGGGCCAAGCCCAACCCGACTTACCTACACCCCAAACCCTAGCCTATAAGTTCATCTCAAGGCCCCATCTCTTTCATTTTTTTTCGGAACCCTAGCCCCCAAGACACACTTCTCTCTCTCTCTCTAAGATCCGGCCACCGGATTAGGGTTCCGGCGACCCCTCCGGCGCCGCCTTTCCGGTGGGTCACACCCAAACAAACCGGTTGTCCACCTCCTTCATCATTCTCGCTCTTCTCTCTCTGTTAAAGGAACGAACGGCCACCACCAATTGGTGGCAGCACACAACAATCAACAGCATCAGACCCACCACAGGCAGCGACGCGGTGGTGGTTGGCTTGGGGCGGTTAATTCCGAGCAAGAGGGGAGAGGTCTCAGCAGTAGGTAGCAGCCGCAATGAACGTCGGAGGCAGCGGCTCGCTGGTTGCAGCGAAGAAAGGTGATGGTGGAGCCGTGACAGCGACGGTGGTGCTGCGTCTCCGACGAACCCCACCGGTAAACCTCCCACCATTCCTCGTTTCCTTTCATCTTTGTTCCTTCTCTGATAAGTTGATGTTGATGATGTTCGAATTGTTCATGTCCGGGTCTCGGGTCAAGACTAGTCAGCAGGCCCAAGTTATGTTCAAAGATCTGTTTTGGTTCGGGCTCAAAGTCACAGCAGCGATGATCAAAAGAAACCCTTCGGTTAGTGTTACGCTATGTGTGAATATTTGTGTTTATCATAAAACTTGGCTGCATACTTGTTATTGTTTGGCTGATTTAGAACATGAGAGTTAGTAGGTTAAATAGAGTTTTGGACAGTGATAGAAGTTGCCTCTGTTGTGATGTTTAAGTATTTGTGGTTTTATGAACCTTGAATTATATACATATGCAGTAGTAACTGTTTGAAGGTTTAAGTTGCCTGCCTTGTGATAATTGTTTAAGATGTAGAGAATGGTTAAAACTATCTTGGCCGGTTGTCTGTTTCAGACCCTCTGTGGCCCTTAAATTTGTATGTGTAGATTAGAATTTGGGGATTTCATGTGTGGTTACGGAGATGTGTCATAAAAAGGGTGGCTGTGTTCCTTATTTATTTCATACCTAATGATTTGGCTATTAAAATTGTTAAATGATTGAAAGTGGTTTTAAAAGTAATTTATGTGGATTAATGCTTATGATAAGGGGGTTCTAGTAATGTTTTCAATGACAATCTGATACTATTACAATGGTGTATTCATGAGATTGATAAAACTGTGATAGGGTCATAATATCTAGGATGAATATGTTAGTCGAATGTGAAAACCCTAGATGATGAACAATTTGAATGACATGAAAATATTTGAAATATGTTAGTTGATCTGAATTGGTAAGTGTACGGTAGAATAAAATATGATAATGAAATTTGATTGGCTAGTACTATTCTGAGGAATTCTGGAAGCATCTGCACAGCTGCGAGTCGAGACCTTTGATTGGCAACGCGAAACCAGACATCATGCTCCAGGAGTCGAGACCAGCCTGGTTGCGACTCGAAATCTCGTGATCTCGACTCAAGCCCGACTCGAGACTGGACAGGTTGCGACTCGAGATGTCCTAATCTTGACTCGATACCAAACTCGAGATCTCAGTGGTTGCGACTCATAACCGCACTACTCGAGACCTTCCGTTTACGACTCAGAACCCGGTGGTTGCGACTCGAGACCTCATAGTCTCGAGTCGAGACTACCTAGTTTCGATTGGACTGCCTTGCCTTGTTATTGGGCCGCACCAACTTATGTTATTGGACTGTGTGCTACTGTTGTTGCTTAACTGCTACTATTTGACTGTTCACATGCTAAGAGAGGCCCAAAAACATATATGCTGTTATGACACGTAATACTGTTGCCATGACTGTGCATCATACAAAGTGTGTGTATTAAATGAAATGTGGATTTACGTGCTACGTGTTAGATACGTGTAATTTATATGAGACGTTACTTGCACACGAACCTAATAAATATGTATAACCATAATAGGGTATGGTTGACCAACCTAACACGAGTAAATTGTCTGCCGAGCAAAGCAAAGGTGAGTTCACACACTAAAAGCATGCGTCCCAGGGAGGGACACGAACAAACCGCCATCTTTAAAGATTACTTTCAATTAATATTTCCGGGGGAAAATGCAAACGGGTACTTTCAAAATACTATCTCCGGGGGAGATACGTTTGGATATTATTTATAAATCACAACTAGCAAAACTAAACGAATCTCTATCATGAAAAGTCCCTGCTTATAGTACCGATTAATCGCCGGGGGCGAACGGGTTATTAGTTGATAGCGCTATTAGGTTTGACAACCTCACACCGTGACCGGGGGAGATCGGGCGTGAACTAGTATACCTTGCATCTTGGTCAATGATGATAGACATTGACTTGGGGCACAACAACTTTTCGTCAACAGTTTCGGTAATGCCAGTTTAGTAGCTTTCATATGGGGTAGCTCCCCATGACGTGATTATAAATGCTTTATCTAAACAACTTACGTTTTCGAAAAGTTAAAACTGGACAACTCGTGAACTCGCCAACATTTTGTTGATACCCTACTGCATGCTTTGCAGGTTGCTCGATACAGTTTAGGACGGACATTGCAATCGGATGGAGTGCGTGGTTCGTAAGTAACATGATGATAAATTTGTGGTTTCAATTATGATGCGTTTTCTTTCCTTTTCCGCAGTGAACTTAAACTATGTTTTGAAAAATTTAAATTAGGTCACTAATTATGCTAATGTTTATAACAATAACTAATCCGTTCAAAATAATTAGTGGCTAAGATCCTGGTCGTCACATGCCTCGCGGTGATACTCCGCGTGTGGATTTTGAGGGTGTGACAGATTGGTATCAGAGCCATTGGTTATAGTGAACTAGGTTTAAGATATAAAATATTTTTTAGATGAAAAATGTTTTTATATGGAAACCAGACTATAACCGTTCTTTAATGAAAACCACAACGACACCACACTCCGGATTGCAAGGTTCGTCAGATTCAGGTACTCACATGGTAATTATAGTCATCGGCATTTACTTGTGCACACATATATGTGTAAATGTGTATGTATATATTCAGCATATGTGCGTAAATATGTAGTTGTATTCAATACTGTGAATCATACGAAAACTATACAAACCTGATGTGCGAAAACTATACAAACCTGATGTGCGCTAAGCAGGAGCGAGTCCTCCTAAACCTGATTTGAAACCACGATACACTAAGGGCAAGGAACCAGTCATTCCAAGTCCTCGTCCACGTATTTCCTGATATCATCCTTGGACTGCAAATTGACGCAAGGGACGTCCACTCGATAGACCTATCTAGGAAAGGTCTGCTACGAAGCACATAGAGAAGTTACTAGAGTGAATCGACGAAAGGGGAGCCACCCCTATATCATGGGATAATAGAAGGAACGACGACGTCATTCGCACCCTTTTTACCTGCATATTTCTTTTCCCGACTTAAGTAGTGAGACTTGTTCCCTCACACGACCGATCACCTAAATTCTAGTAAGTCTACACTTTTCGGGTTTCTATCTGCACGTCTCGAACACGAACAACATGCGCGGTGTATGCTTCTCATTGCTGTGCCAGCTATCGTATCACTTTTTCCATCGACGGCGAAGTTATTTCCCCTAATTCCTCGTTACATGATAAAACGCTATTCTAGTCTGACCTTATACCTTAGCACACTCTAAAAACCAGCAAATCGATATATTTCTTACCAATCGGTGTATTTGAAAAACGTGACATGAAGGAGATGTGGACCATGCAACCCACCGACGAGCACGATGACCTAGACGCTTACCTTATCCTTCATTACCAGAACCGTAATTCTTTGAAGACTTTTCTGATTCCTAGAATCCTTTCGCTAGCTTTCGTACGAACCAGCATTTGATGCTTAGGACGATGCCCTTGCTATCGTTTCTTTATCGCGACGTCCACGTTTCTTTACATAGAAGCCCTGGCCAGATCTCTCTTCTGTTTGGTGAATTCAACAAACTCGCCCTATAGTCGACAAACTTTCCAACCCTTGAAATTCAGCAATGTGTTACTTCAATCATACTTTCTCGAAAACCTGTTTTTGCAAGTTTCACATCGAAACCCCTCGACGACGCAAGCGCTACTTCGAACTCATTCGCACTACTTAGAACCACCCACTCGAACTTGATTTCCTACCGGTTTGATAAATCACATCCTGCCAAACGTCTAAGTAGATCCTAAAATCTACAAACCCGCGCGACGACCATCCCTCTCTAGATACTTCTTATTGTGCCAACCACATTGACGTAACATACAACTTGTGTACGACCAGCTACCTCATCAACATCGGATAAATCCTTATTGATCCCAAAGCCTTTTATGTTTGCCCCAAGTTGAACGCATTGATTGCGACTACCCTTCTTGCATAATTTCTCGCTACCCGCGTTATGCTTCACGAATTCCATGATTCTTATCCTACCCTATTCTGCACAAACCTCCGTTTGGACGAATTACTTTCTACGAACGTTACTTGTTGGAGCAATGAACCAAGGATGCCCCGGAGGTAAAGGTATCGCAAGCACGGTCCTTCGGACTTGATACGATCAACACCCAGTCACGACTTTGAATTTATCCCACCCTGTCAAATATCGACACCTGTTTCCTTTGACGACACTTGAACCTACTCCGAGAACCAGTAGGGATTCGAATGACTCCTACGCTTAACCCTAGAATCCCCATGACACAAACCGCTTTGCGCTAAGTTTTCGACGTGCGACTTTTGACGTTGCAAGGTCCGCCTTTCTCGATCGCTTGCGCCTCTCGACAACTCAAGTACCCAAAAGGGGGCTACTCTATGCATGGTTCAGAATTGGGATCCGTAGTCCTTGCGCTCAAAAGGTGGAGACATTATTTGTACGGTACTAACTTTACACCGATCACGTGAGTCTCCAGCACAGTCTTTGAACACGCGACAGCACCGACGGGGTCGCATCCCTAAACGATCACGAATGCGCGATCAGGCAACATCCGGACTGGGCTAACAAGAGACTAAACCTAAGCATGTGGATGTGTTACAGTCTACTATTCCTTCGAACCTCCTGACCTAACCTAAGACGCTCCTGTAGAAACTCTGAAAGCGGAAAATTCTTTGGCTGGGTCCTTGCGTGGCATGGAAAAGGCCGCTCGAACTCAAAGACAACTGCACTCACTACTCTATGGAACGTATCTGGGTTCCATCTTACGGGAATCTCCGAGAGCTTGTGATGGGCAAAGCACACAAGTATACATGGTACATCCCGTCTCTAACAAGATGCATCACGACCTCAAGGCCCATTTGGGGGATCATAAATTGTTTAACCAAGTCTGCGCACTTCCTTGTGAACAGGGAAAATGGCAGGTTTTCGAAACTTGCAGCCGTCTACTTGTTAGAAGCAGTTGCTAGGCACGGGGTGCCAACCTCTATTATCTTAGATCGAGACCCACGTTTTGCATCCGATTCGTCGCAGGATGTGCACAAAGACCTTTGGCTCACAGTTGGGCATGAGCACCGCTTATCGCCCGCAAACTGATGGTATGCTAAGAATATGTGTTATCGACCTTGGATACGAGTGACACTTCCTTTTGTAGAATTCTCTTCCAACAACAGCCACCACACTAGCATTCAGACAGCACCATTTGGGGCATTGCACGGACGCAAATGCCTGACACCTCTGTGTTGGACGGAAGTTGGCGGAGGCCCAATTACCGGCCCAAGACTTGTACTTGACACAACGGATAAGATTGCCCAGATCAGACAACGCATGGCGGCAACTCGAGACCGTCATAAAAGCTACGCAGAATTCCTAGTCGGAGACTGGGTTCTACTTAAAGTTTCACCCTGGAAGGGTGTGGTACGTTTTGGCAAACAGGGCAAGCTTAATCCGCGACACGTTGGACCATTCGAAGTTACCGAAAGGATCGGTAAGGTAGCTTACTGACTAAACCTGCCTGAAGAGCTGAACGCGTTACACAACGTCTTTCTCGTGCCTAATCTGAAGAAGTGTCTGTCAAATGAAACATTCGTTGTTCTTTTAGGAACTCATGATCAACAACCAACTATGCTTCATTGAGGAACCGGTTGAGATCAGGGAATCAAGAAACCAAAACCCTCAAGCGTGGTATAATGCCAACAGATCGAGTTCGTTGGAACTCGTGCCGTGGCCCAGAGTTTACCTGGGAACGGGAAAACCAGATGATGCGCATGTATCCCCAGTTGTTTACAAACGTTACTCCCAGCGCTGAGGCTACCGCTAAATTTCGGGGAGAAATTTCAAACCAACAAGGGGTGATGTATCGCCCTACAAAAACGTTTAAACACACTAGCTTGTCAGTGGCTGCGCGCTAAATTTCGGGACGAAATTTCTTGAACTCGGGGATAATGTGACACTTTGGGTCTTCCTGTACGTTACTTGGATGTTATAATTAAATTTGTGAAATTCTATATTATGTGAGATACGTGCAAACTCTGTGAATTCTATGCTACATGATTTTTCGTGCTATGTGACCTTATATGCTATGTGATTTACATGTTCGTTTTGGTGGACTTTCGTGAAACTGATTGTATCTATGTACGGTAATGGAGTGTGTGTATACATATAAAGCGTATCGTTTGACTTTTGTCTAAATTTCGAGGACGAAATTCCTGTAACATGGGGAGAATGTGACAACCCGTACCCTTGTCGTCGAGAAAAGGGTACTTTATTTAGATTCGTATTATTTTTGCTACTATTATTATTACTATTATTATTTAATAGTAATCGCGTCGAGAGAAACGGACATATTCAACTTAACACGCGCATGCAAGATCTTCTTAAATCCCGGTTATATTTAAGTGCTAATTTAAGCGGGCCAATTCGTTTTAACGGGTTATGACGTCTAACGGGTTCGTGCACCTGGGCCAAGCCCAACCCGACTTACCTACACCCCAAACCCTAGCCTATAAATTCATCTCAAGGCCCCATCTCTTTCATTTTTTTCGGAACCCTAGCCCCCAAGACACACTTCTCTCTCTCTCTCTAAGATCCGGCCACCGGATTAGGGTTCCGGCGACCCCTCCGGCGCCGCCTTTCCGGTGGGTCACACCCAAACAAACCGGTTGTCCACCTCCTTCATCATTCTCGCTCTTCTCTCTCTGTTAAAGGAACGAACGGCCACCACCAATTGGTGGCAGCACACAACAATCAACAGCATCAGACCCACCACAGGCAGCGACGCGGTGGTGGTTGGCTTGGGGCGGTTAATTCCGAGCAAGAGGGGAGAGGTCTCAGCAGTAGGTAGCAGCCGCAATGAACGTCGGAGGCAGCGGCTCGCTGGTTGCAGCGAAGAAAGGTGATGGTGGAGCCGTGACAGCGACGGTGGTGCTGCGTCTCCGACGAACCCCACCGGTAAACCTCCCACCATTCCTCGTTTCCTTTCATCTTTGTTCCTTCTCTGATAAGTTGATGTTGATGATGTTCGAATTGTTCATGTCCGGGTCTCGGGTCAAGACTAGTCAGCAGGCCCAAGTTATGTTCAAAGATCTGTTTTGGTTCGGGCTCAAAGTCACAGCAGCGATGATCAAAAGAAACCCTTCGGTTAGTGTTACGCTATGTGTGAATATTTGTGTTTATCATAAAACTTGGCTGCATACTTGTTATTGTTTGGCTGATTTAGAACATGAGAGTTAGTAGGTTAAATAGAGTTTTGGACAGTGATAGAAGTTGCCTCTGTTGTGATGTTTAAGTATTTGTGGTTTTATGAACCTTGAATTATATACATATGCAGTAGTAACTGTTTGAAGGTTTAAGTTGCCTGCCTTGTGATAATTGTTTAAGATGTAGAGAATGGTTAAAACTATCTTGGCCGGTTGTCTGTTTCAGACCCTCTGTGGCCCTTAAATTTGTATGTGTAGATTAGAATTTGGGGATTTCATGTGTGGTTACGGAGATGTGTCATAAAAAGGGTGGCTGTGTTCCTTATTTATTTCATACCTAATGATTTGGCTATTAAAATTGTTAAATGATTGAAAGTGGTTTTAAAAGTAATTTATGTGGATTAATGCTTATGATAAGGGGGTTCTAGTAATGTTTTCAATGACAATCTGATACTATTACAATGGTGTATTCATGAGATTGATAAAACTGTGATAGGGTCATAATATCTAGGATGAATATGTTAGTCGAATGTGAAAACCCTAGAAGATGAACAATTTGAATGACATGAAAATATTTGAAATATGTTAGTTGATCTGAATTGGTAAGTGTACGGTAGAATAAAATATGATAATGAAATTTGATTGGCTAGTACTATTCTGAGGAATTCTGGAAGCATCTGCACAGCTGCGAGTCGAGACCTTTGATTGGCAACTCGAAACCAGACATCATGCTCTAGGAGTCGAGACCAGCCTGGTTGCGACTCGAAATCTCGTGATCTCGACTCAAGCCCGACTCGAGACTGGACAGGTTGCGACTCGAGATGTTCTAATCTTGACTCGATACCAAACTCGAGATCTCAGTGGTTGCGACTCATAACCGCACTACTCGAGACCTTCCGTTTACGACTCAGAACCCGGTGGTTGCGACTCGAGACCTCATAGTCTCGAGTCGAGACTACCTAGTTTCGATTGGACTGCCTTGCCTTGTTATTGGGCCGCACCAACTTATGTTATTGGACTGTGTGCTACTGTTGTTGCTTAACTGCTACTATTTGACTGTTCACATGCTAAGAGAGGCCCAAAAACATATATGCTGTTATGACACGTAATACTGTTGCCATGACTGTGCATCATACAAAGTGTGTGTATTAAATGAAATGTGGATTTACGTGCTACGTGTTAGATACGTGTAATTTATATGAGACGTTACTTGCACACGAACCTAATAAATATGTATAACCATAATAGGGTATGGTTGACCAACCTAACACGAGTAAATTGTCTGCCGAGCAAAGCAAAGGTGAGTTCACACACTAAAAGCATGCGTCCCAGGGAGGGACACGAACAAACCGCCATCTTTAAAGATTACTTTCAATTAATATTTCCGGGGGAAAATGCAAACGGGTACTTTCAAAATACTATCTCCGGGGGAGATACGTTTGGATATTATTTATAAATCACAACTAGCAAAACTAAACGAATCTCTATCATGAAAAGTCCCTGCTTATAGTACCGATTAATCGCCGGGGGCGAACGGGTTATTAGTTGATAGCGCTATTAGGTTTGACAACCTCACACCGTGACCGGGGGAGATCGGGCGTGAACTAGTATACCTTGCATCTTGGTCAATGATGATAGACATTGACTTGGGGCACAACAACTTTTCGTCAACAGTTTCGGTAATGCCAGTTTAGTAGCTTTCATATGGGGTAGCTCCCCATGACGTGATTATAAATGCTTTATCTAAACAACTTACGTTTTCGAAAAGTTAAAACTGGACAACTCGTGAACTCGCCAACATTTTGTTGATACCCTACTGCATGCTTTGCAGGTTGCTCGATACAGTTTAGGACGGACATTGCAATCGGATGGAGTGCGTGGTTCGTAAGTAACATGATGATAAATTTGTGGTTTCAATTATGATGCGTTTTCTTTCCTTTTCCGCTGTGAACTTAAACTATGTTTTGAAAAATTTAAATTAGGTCACTAATTATGCTAATGTTTATAACAATAACTAATCCGTTCAAAATAATTAGTGGCTAAGATCCTGGTCGTCACATGCCTCGCGGTGATACTCCGCGTGTGGATTTTGAGGGTGTGACACGTGTGTTCGGTCCCGTTCGTGTACGGATTCCGCACATCACACGTTCGGTTCGCAATCGTTTCGGAGTCAAAACCGGGACCTACAAGTGGTATCAGAGCAGGTTCTCGGTTGCGAAGATAAAACGCACAGATTCGTACAAGATTTGATCAGATTCAGAGCCAAAATCATTCAGATTTGTCAAATTCTTCATATTTTTCTTGTTCTTCACGTTTTTATCTGATTTTTGTCCAATTGAACAGGTTTCTACGGTCGAAAATTGCTGATTTTCGGATATGTTGTGCGAAAGTACCTGATCTACAAGCCTACAAATTTTCAGATCCTAATTCCTAACGGTTTGGGAGAAATCTAAGATTTTCTGTTCGAAAAAGTTGTGAAATGTTTACTGTTGATGTTGGAGTTCATATGAATGCCAACCGATCGGCTAGCTGACCGATCGGCTAGCTAACCGTTCCAAAGATTTCTTTGCAATTCATTTAAGTTGTTGACTTGTTGACTGCTGACCGATCGGACAGCAGTCCGATCGAACGTCTGTCCGTTCAAGTGTCACACTTACAATTCATTAAATAACTTTGACTCGTTGACCCCTGACCGATCGGACGCCTGTCTGATCCACTGCACTTTGCATTTCATTAAAGATTTTGACCTTGTTTGACCTAACCGATCGGACAGCTGTCCGAACGGCTAGCATCCCAACCGATCGGCTGGCATCCCACCCGCACGGTCGGCAATACGTGTCATTAAGTCAACTTTATCAGTGATTCATTAATTGCAAAGCATATGATATCAGTTTGTTATGTGAATTTCTAGATCCAAAACAGTCATCGGTTCAATGAGAATTTAGATATCATATATCTGTCGGCCATTAACTCTGTGTGCATTTAATAATTGATTCAATTGAGCATGTAAGTTCACGTGATCTAAAGGTAATAATCAGTTTGCATGAGATATTGATAATTGTCGGATATATTCGAATTAATATAGTGCATGTGATGTTATCAGTTTGCATGTGATAATGAGACTTGAATGAATGCATGTGCTAATTGTCGTTTTGTAGTCTGACAGTTTGCATTATAATTGTTGAGGTCAATGAAGTCAACGTACCAACCGATCGGCTAGCATTTCCCAACCGATCGAACAGCAAATTCCCAACCGATCGGCTAGCATTTCCCAACCGATCGAACAACAAGTTCCTAACCGATCGGCCAGCTTTCCCACCCGATCGGACAACATTTTTGTCGTTTTGTGTCAACCGATCGAACAGAGGGTCGAACGGACAACCAACCGATTCAAGAATCCCAGCCGATCAGACAGCAATCCGAGCCGATCGGACAGCATTACCACCCGATCGGACAACAAGTTGACTTTTGTTGACTCACTCGTTCGGATACCCGTTCGATCAAGTTGTTTAATATTTTTAAACTGATCATTTGTTTGCATGATTCAGGTGATTCAAGAGATATACAAAGTGCAAATTCAAGACACAATTTGAAGATGTCGAGCAGCGGTGAAGAATTTTATAACACGTTTTACAACGCTTTCACTTCAGAATCATCCGAGAGAAGATCCGAAACAAGAGAGTATTCGAAAGAGATTTCAGATAATTTGAAATATGACAATATGTATGGAAGCCAACAGAAACCACTGAAACTAATGAGGATTGAAGATTATAACTGGTGGAAAAATCGGTTTGAGGGATGGGTAAAAGCTTTTGCGCCTGAAAGTTGGTTAAAATTGAAAAATGAATATACAGAACCAGTAAAAGAAGGAGGAGAGTTAATAGATGAAAAAGAGTTCACAGAAACAGATGTAAAAAATGTTGTAGCTGAGTACAAAATGATTGCATTGATAAAACAGTCAGTGAGAGAAGATATCATTTCGCTACTTGAACATGAGAAAACATCGAAGAGTTTATGGGAAGCTTTAGAAAGAAAATGTGTAGGTACTTCTGAGATTGTGAAAACCAAAAAGAAACTGTTACGTAAAGAATTTGATTTATTTGGTTGTATGAAAAATGAATCTGTTTGTAAAATGATTGAGAGATTTGGGCATCTGAAGATGGAGCTGGCAAGACACAAAATCACATACACTCAAGAGGAGCTGGTGGATAAATTGTTTAACTCATTGCCAAATGATCAAGAGTGGCAATACTTTGCCTTAATGTTGAAAAACACAATCAAGCCTGAAGAGTTAACAGTGGATTTGCTGATTGAAAGACTTGAAAGCCATGAGTTGGAGATAAAGAGATCTAAAGTCAACAATCCAGCTCATCAGCAGAATGTGGAGCTGTACTACCAAGGAAATCTACCACAAGCTGGGTCTCCAAGAACAACATTTTTTGCAGAAAGCTCAAATTCTGTAAACAATGAAAGTCATCACAGTGGTTTTCACAGTGGATCTTTTTCAACAACATCGAGCCAATCTGCATCAAAGAATGTATTCCAATGCAACATTGCAGTAGATTTGAAGAATACTCAAAATTTCAATGAGGAGTCTGCAAAGAAACAGATGGTCTTCTTGGCATCTGTGCTTGAGTCATATGAAAGTCTCGTTGCAGGGAAGATTGGCAACACCAACTTGACAAAAGAAGATTACGATCAAATCGATCCTGAGGAGATGGAATTGATCGACATAAGATGGTGCATGGCCAGTGCAGTTCGTCGGGCACAACGTTTTATGGAAATTACCGGAAGGCAGTCTATTGGTGGACCTTCTACCAAGTTAGGCTTTGACAAGTCCAAAGTGACATGCTTTAAATGCAAACAGAAAGGTCACTTTAAACGTGAGTGCAGGAATGCTTATGCTGATGATACTGCTAATCCTTTCAAAGAAGATTATTACAAGAAAGCAATCTATCATCAGAACAAATCTGAACCTCCCAGATTGAAGCAGGTTGAAGAAAAATCAAGAGCTCTGGCAGTTATTCATGACGATGAAGGTTATGACTGGAGTCAAGTTCTACCTGAAGAAGATGCAGTTGGATATGCATTTGTAGCTAATGTTGATCATGACAAATGGTGGAGAAATGATTACGCGAGATGGGAAATCGAAAAATTCAGGGAACCATTCAAAGAAGCCCAGAGAGCAAAAAGATGGAATGATGAATTGGAATGTTACATGGATCCACGGGGTAATCCAGTTGTTGACCCATCAAAGGTGGATTTTGAAGTTGTAACAAATTTGCTTCCAAGTCAGGCTACTTTCAACACAAGAAGGTTATCTGATAAAGAATATTTTCCGGATTTGGTGAGCAAGATAAAGGAAGTTTGTGAAGCGAGTTTACCAAAAGTGGTAGAAATGAAGAAGAGAAAAGAAGAAGAGTTGAAAAAGATGGTTGAAGAAGTGAAGATTACTGCAAAGTTTGCTGCTGAAGAAGAGCAGAAGATTGAAGAAGAACTGAAAGAAGAAGAAGAAGAGAACAAAGAGGAAGATCAGACATAAGAACCGGTGCTGAAAGAGACCAAGGTAAATGAATCTTCTGATCTATCGAATGTTGAAATTGTTGATAAAAATGAAAACAAGTGCAGGAATTGCATAGAAATGTGCAAAGCCTGTATTGAAAAAGATGAAATAATCAAAACAAAAGATATTGAAACAAACAAACTTGAAAATGTTTTCAAAATAAAATGTAAAGAAATGATTGAAAAAGAAGAAATTTTGAAACTAAAGGTTGAAAAGCTAACACAGAAATGTCATGGTCTTGAAGAAGAAAATAAGATTTTGAAAGAAATGTGTACAACTAAATGTGTTGGTTGCGTGGAGAAAGATAATAAGTTTCAAGATTTTCAAAAAGAGTATGATGTTTTAAAGTGGTCGAGTCAGAGAGTACAAGAGGCTTATGATACTTTGAAGAGCCAAGTTAAATGTTTTGATCAAAGATTGTCTGAAACTTTGGTAACTAAAGAAATGTATGACAGAAAGTTTAAAGAAAAGCAACTTGAATTAAACAAATGTGTTGATGAAATTGCTAATCTTAAACAAGTTCTGGCTGAAAAAGAAAAGGTTGTTACCAAACTTCAAAGTTATCATAACTCTTCATACATTCTCGAACGCATTTTCAACATCACACCAGATGACAAAGATACTGACAAGAACAAAAAGGGTATTGGTTCAGAATTTCATCAGGTACCACCACCATTGAGAAACAATTATACTTTTTATGATGAAGAAAAGGTGGCAAAAGGTTTGAACATAGTTGACCAATTACCTGAAAGTATCGATGTGACTTACACCAAATCTGATGAAGCTGATGATTCAGAGGTGGAAAGTAAGGTTGTTGATAGCGTTCTGAAAGATGAGTCTACAAAAGGTAAGTCTGAATCACAAGATGAAAATGAAGGAAATTTTCATGATGGATATCTGAAAAACACAAAATCTGAGAAAAATTTGAGTGATGATTCAAAAGGATTGGTTTATACCATGATTGGATCGGACAAATTATTCTTAGATGTTGTATTCCCGATTCAGAATGTGATTTCAGAAAAGGTTGATAAAGTTTTCAAAATGGTTGAAATTGAAAAATCTGAGATTTCAAAGTTTGCTGGAAAAGGTCACAAAATTTTTTATAACAAACCTGGTTTCAAAAAGAAAAACATGAAGGCTGGGTTGGGTTATAAAAGGAAACAAAATTGGAAGAAAAATGAAATGCCAAATTCTCAAGAAAAAATGAGTTTTGTTCAAGGAAAAAGTTTTGAAGAAGAGGAAAAACTCAAATTTAGACAACAGTCTATTGAAGAGTTTTGGGCTCAAAAGCAAAAGCAACAACCACAGGTTAAAGATGTTTCAAAAAGAGCATGTTTTAAGTGTGATCAAATTGGACATCTTGCACGAAAGTGTCCAAATCTGAAACCTGCGGATGTTGACAAAAAGAAGTCTGAAAATGTAGAAAGACAGAGATCTGAGAATGTGAGACAAAGGTCAACCAGATTTGACTCAAAACAAACTTGGAAGTACAACACAAACCAGTTTGCTTCGAATCAAATTTGGAAGTCAAACCTGAATAGGTTCGATTCAAGACAGACCTGGAATTCTCACACACCCAGAGTCAGAACAACTCAAAGTTGGAAAACAACTGTTGATATGACAAAACCACAACAGTTTTGGAAACCAAAAGTTGTTGTTCAAAAACAAAATGTTCAAAAAGATTCACATTTTTACAAAAGAGGTACTCCAAAAGGACAAACATGGAGTGTTAAGAAACTAGTGTCTTTGGAAAAAGACGAGAAAATTGAAGTTAAAGATGAAAAAGTCTTTGTTCAGAATGAAAAAGATTTTCCGAAATTGAATGATACATATTGTGTTGAAATGCCTAAGGTCCAACAGACCTGGGCTAAATTGTTCAAGTAATCAAGTAGTCTGAATGTGCAGGTGCTCAACAAAATCAAAGATTGTGAGAATGGAAGTTGGAGCAGCCTGTCACAACGAGGAGAGGAGGCTGCTGGACCCAGGTTTGGTTGAACAGGGAGTTTAACATTTTCTGTACATAAATAAACAATATTTCAAAACCCTAAAAATTGAAAATTTAAAAACCAAAAATATGTTTTATATTTGTCAAATATTAAAAAATTCAAAAATATGTTATTTGAATACGCCGAAACCCTCACGGCTGAACAAACATGATTAATTTCACAAAATTGAAAACCGGTTTTCAAACTGTAAAATATCAATGTGTTGTAAATCATGGGGGTATGTTAGATTTTCTGCAAATCAGTACACTTTTAGCAGAAAATGGATGGCGAGACAAAGCTATCAGTATTGGTTGTCAAAAATTTTTTAATGATTTTGCATTTTAGGGGGAGTAAGAAATTGTCAGAAAATCCAAAAACATTAGAAAATTTGAAAAAGCCAAAAACATGATAAAATTCAAAAATGAGTTTTGTGTAAAAAGAGGAAATGATAGTACATCAGTAGACAGTTACAGTATGCTATAGAAATGTAATGTTTAAATAGCGTTAAACAGTCTCACTGATGATATGTCGATATGTTTTTATACATTTAGTAAACTTTTTCGGGATATAAACATAAATTCAAATTTGCTTATTTCGTGGGGAACACTTCTTGGATATATAGGTAACCCCTGAAATCTCGTTTGAAGGACCCCTCTTTCTGAGATACTAGGTCTTTATACTTAGTGACATCTGGGGTATTATCCCGGGACATCTGATTTTGCGGAAGCAATGGCCTAGTCCCCGGAGAATACTTTCCGCTTGCTTGAAATATAGCGCCGCCCTCAGCTAAAAAATGATGAAACATTGAAAAATGCTAATCATGGCTGTTGTAAAAAAGATCCTCTAAAGGGGACACACCAAAAGTCGAGCCGTCATCTCTCTGCTGAACGGAAGTTCTGACCTGAGCTCTCACGGTTTCGTACTATAATTTATTCCCCTTACAGATATCATCTAGGTATACTCACCTGTAAGACTGAATATTGGGATCTGGATACGGGAGTATATTCAAGAGGTGGGACACATGAATGAGTTTAAGTTCTTAAGACACCTAATTCGTATCCTGAATCAGTTGAAATTTGTGTGAAAATTTAAGTGGATTAGTATATCGACAATCTAAGTGAATTGTTTAATTCTTAATGTGTAACTAAGCTCAACGGTACTTGTGACTTGTCAAAAACTGATATGATCCTCTGACGCAAACTCAAACAAAAATATTGTCTGTAAATATGTTTGTACATATTACTTTACTGCTTTATATTTCAGAAAATACAAAAAGATTTTGATTTCTACTTTATTTTCGACAACCGATGTCTGGATGCTGAGTTTCAAAATCTGAGTATGCTGATTGTGTTTCTGAAAATAAAACAAGTTCATTAATTTGAAACTTGAATTAAAAATCAAAATCAAAAACAGTTTGTGATATCTCCAAGGTCATTAGTTTGGACTTGGATGATTAACTGTGAGGGATTTGGATGCTTATACTGTTAATATATGTAAAAGAGCCAGTTTCCGATCCGGTTCGCTGAAACTGCCAAATCCTTAAAGATTGTTGATAGGGGGAGAGATTCAAGTAATTCTGGATATATTCATATTATTATATCTTTAGAGCCAGGATCTTGATTTAGAAAGTTTGATAGAGCCAGGTTACGATACCTGGACAACTAAAAAATGTTTTACTTATAAATGTTTGAGGATTGCAGATGGTATTCCAGATTACGATCCCGATAGCCGAGTCTAAGGGGGAGTCTGAAGACGAGCTCAACGCAAGAGGAAGCGTGGATTCAAGGTACCGGGAATCTATCCTGAAGGAGCTTGTAATCGGAAAGCCAGGTGTCGATCCCAAAAGCACGGAAGCTTGATGAAAGGGGGAGCCTGAAGAGTCTACCGAAAGGGGGAGCTGAAGCTGAAGACAGATCCACCGGGATTCTGTTCAAGTGAGAGAGAGAAAAATCAAAAGCTACGAGTCTGACTAAATGTTTGAGATTGACTGCGGCAATATCCAATGGGGAGTTTGTTAGTGCATTTATGTCTATCGCCTCCGTCATCTCAAGATCGTAGCTGAAACTGTTTAAATCTAGGTTTTATATTGTTATAAATAGGAAAAGGCAAGGTGGCATTTATGTAAATAATGAGATCTCTCATTATATCCCTTGGCCTATAAATAGAACCATTAGGGTTCTCATTTAGAACTTTTGCTACTTTTACTAGTTTGGAGCTCATTTGGTGATCTTAGAGTTTGAAGGCTAGAGAGAGAAACTAGTGAGAGAAAGGTGATTCAAGTGTTTGTACGTTTTCAGATCTTATATCGAATCACAGATTATAATTACGTCACGTGTGTTCGGTCCCGTTCGTGTACGGATTCCGCAAGTCACACGTTCGGTTCGCAATCGTTTCGGAGTCAAAACCGGGACCTACAACTACGACTCGTCACTGAGCCTAGATAACGTGGTAATCAGTAGGTATAGTCACTAGGGACTATAACCATCGTGATTATGTTCACGTTATGAAGTTCAAACAAACTTCGCGTTGACCATAAACTGGTCAAAGCAGAAAGTCAAACGCAGTTTGACTTTAACGACAAAAACGAATGAAAAGAACGAAAGAATACTTACAAAAGGTCCCCGCAAGCTCTTGATCCGATTTACTCTCAGGTATGAAGCATAAACTTCAACTTAGAGAGCCAAAATCAGATTCAAGTGTGCTTTGGGAGGAAGTGAGGGTGGGTATTTATAGGAATTCAAGAACCGTTAAGATCGTTCATCGAAAACTGAGCTTTGATCTGGACCTTACATGTGTGCCCATGGTTTTCTAAAACCATGGGAGCCCCTAATATGGACTATGTTCATTGAATACCAGACCATGGTTTTGCAAAACCATGGGTAAAAACCATCAACACTTCAAAATGGACTAGGTTCATTGAATCTGCCAGAAATTTCAAAAATGGTCCCTGCACTTGTAAAACTTGATTTTTGGCACTTTTAAGCCCCGTTAACCCCATTTCAAGGCTCTAAAATAAAGTTAAAGTATAGGGAACTTAAAATATGCTCAAAAACATCTCGGATGTCGGTTCGTTTGGTCGTACGGTTGCGTTATTCGCTTAATTACGACGGAAGTCATAACGAACGCAAAAACGATCCAAATTAAGCGACGAATGGAATTTTATCATGCCAAACACTAAAATAAAATATTTTAATGCTTACATAAATTTTTGTATGTCCGGATATATTTAAAACGTAAGATATGCGCGAAAATGCAAACTTGTGCACTTTTTGACGCTTTCAGTCCCTGAATGACCCAAAAGTTTATTTTAGCACACCGAACCCCTCAAAGCCTATTTCTAAGCTATGTAAAGGATATTTATGGTATGTTTAACTTATGGTCATGTTCCGAAATGTCTGTTCTAGTACGAATCGCCATACTTTCGCAGTTTATCGAATTTAGTCCCTGTAAGCGATTTAAACTTGATTTTGCCATACCAAAGCCTTCGAAACTTATTTCTAAGTTATGTAAGGGTTATTTAAGGTATGTTAAGCCTATGTCACTATTCTGGAGTGTTTGTTGCATTAAACTGGTTATATTTACGCATCAGTGTGCGTTTAACCTTCCAGAAATCGAACAAGAATTGACATGTGCAAACGATACACATATTTATACAAATCCCAAGTATGAAACACAAATTTCATTGATTTGGTTTTTGTTTGATGGTCGCAGTGACCCAGGTGTCACAGTCTCCCCTACTTTAGGAAATTTCATCCCAAAATTTATTCGTAGGAGTCTGTCTGTGACTTTGTGTTAAACGATCATCAAAGATATGCAAGGCATAATCCTGTCATTTTCCTCAACGGATATTCTTCAGAAGTGAAAATGAACGAATGGAGTCATTTTCCTCAACGGGTTTTTCGGAAATGGAAAATGAAGGATTTAACAAACGGATATTCATTTCCCTCAACGGATATTCTTCAGAAGCGAAAATGAATGGATGATTCATTTTCCTCAACGGGTTCTTCGTCAGAAACGGGAATGAAGGAATAATCAACGGATATTCATTTCCCTCAACGGATATTCTTCAGAAACGAAAATGAACAAACGGAGTCATTTTCCTCAACGGGTATTCTTCAGAATTGGGAATGAAGGATTAAACAAATGGATATTCATTTCCCTCGACGGATACTCTTCGGAACGAAAATGAACAAACAGAGTCATTTTCCTCAACGGGTATTCTTCAGAATTGGAAATGAAGGATATAACAAACGGATATTCATTTCCCTCGATGGATACTCTTCAGAACGAAAATGAACAAACGGAGTCACTTTCCTCAACGGGTATTCTTCGGAATTGGAAATGAAGGATATTAACAAACGGATATTCATTTCCCTCAACGGATATTCTTTCAAAAGTGAAAAATGAATAGCTAGTTCATTTTTCCTCAACGGATGCTTTATCAGAAATGGAAATGAATAGGGTTAAATCTAGACACATGACAGAACTTGCTGTGATTTCTATTCACTAAATTCCATAATTATGTATGCATCCATAATTACGTAATTCCTTGCATAGTAATCACAGTTTGTTTTATAATGTGAAGGGGATAGAATTTGAACAAGGTCGAGGCAACCTATAATTAGGTCAACACATCAACACACAATCACATAATTGTTTTCTTGGATATAAATTTGTTATCATCTTGTTATTAATTGTTATTAACTTGATGTCGATTTGAACATGGGTATTCAAGGTACACCAGGAACCCAGTCGATGGACTTCAACGTCCTCAAGAATCTATCTGAAAATAGGGTGATCTTCCAAAAATTCAATTTCTGATTACCAGGAATCATAACATTCGAATTAAGGTACACAATAATTACGGACTTACGGAAATACCCTTAGGTACCCTATTAAGGATTTATAGTGGTATATTGGGTATTCGCCCAGTGTTGTAACTTGCGCCTTGTACTTTGTTTTCTTTGGAAGAAACGTGTACTTAGGTTCTTCGTGGAAATCGCAAGAAATCAAAAGATGGGAGGAATGCGGTTCCTTGATTGCCGGTATCGTAGGGGATATGTCGTTTATTCATGCAACCACAATTGTACATTGCAATGTAAATAAAGGATTTATTTATAAACAACAATAATAATAACAACAACTGTTTCATGGATCGTGACAACAAAAGAAAATAATACACAAGGCTTGATTATTTTCAAAACAGCGTTGTCTCCTGTCGGTCAGATACTCATCCCTGCGCTGGATTTGCATTAGCAAGCCTTGGGCAATTCCTACGGAAATAGCCCATCTCGCCACAGTTGTAGCAAGACCCCGGTGGAAAACGAGCTTGAGCAGGATTGTTGCCAGCTTGATTTGGTGCAGTTGCGGTTGGGCAAACCCTTGCTGTATGACCTATAAGTTCACAAATTTGGCATTTGCGGCACTTCACACCAGCATGATGATGAAGGTTACATTGATTGCACAAGGGTGCAGTTCCGTTGTATGGCTTTCTAGCAGGGGGTTGAGCTGGTTGGTTGGGGATGGCTTTATCATTGTGTGCAACTAAGGCGAAGTTCTGAGAAGCCTTTCGCTTCTTTGACTTCTTAGGGGATCCAGTCTGTTCATCCATGGTCTTTGATTCCTCGATTGGTTTCTTGTCACCCTTTCGAAAAAGTTTACCATTCCTGATCTGAGATTCAGTCAAGGTTGCAGATAGCTCAATGGCCTGTCTAACTGTAGTAGGGTTGCTACCAGTCACAATGTCTTGTACTGAGTCAGGGAGGCCATCAATGTATTTTTCGATTGCCTTATCCAAAGGCGTGACCATGTTTGGGCATAACAGACTTAACTCCTCATAACGGTCCGTGTAGGCTCGATGCTCACCGCTATCTTGCTTAAGATCATCAAATTCCCTTTCTAGAGCCCTTAGCTCATGACGAGGACAGAATTCCTTCATCATAAGAGCCCTAAGCTCGGCCCAAGTCTGTGCTAAAGCAACCTCAGCACCACGGTCTCTCATCACCCCGTTCCACCATGTAAGAGCCCTCTTCTGAAACACACTGGAAGCAAACTCGACCTTGCGATTATCAGGACACTGAACGTGATGAAACGTACTCTCAGTGCTCTCGAACCATTGTAGGAGCCCAGTTGCTCCTTCAGAACCACTAAACTTGAGTGGCTTAGCCGAATTGAAACTCTTGAAATTGCATGGAGCATTATTGTTGTTGTTGGCTTGGTTCAGTTGAGCAATAAGATTTGGGAAAGCAGCAGCCATTTGTTGCGCGATGATTTCTGCCAGTTCGGCATTCGCTATCTGATTGTCGCGTTGAGGAGGCATTCTAAAAGGAGGGAAACATGAAAGGAAACGAGCGAGATGATTAGATGAAAAGGATGAGGTGATACAAAATTTGACAAAAGCAAAGATGGTGGTCATTTGTTTGTTACCACAAGGCAAACAAACGGCACATTTTGACTAATCAAAGTAAATGGGTCAAAAATAATGTATCGCGAAGACATGCTCGCCTATAAGTGAACACTCACCCCAAGAGTTCTCAGGTAAGAGTGACTGGTCCGATTATGTGGATTTGTACGAACACTCTAGCCTTAGACAGAAAACCCAGGGTACAGGCATTCACCCTTCCAGTTTGCACGTGTTCACACTATTTAGGACCCAGAACTTTGACGAGATTTTGAAAACTCAAAGGGGTTCAAAACCTTATAACAGAGGGTTCAAAACCTTATAATAGAGGGTTCAAAACCTTATAATAGAGGGTTCAAAACCTTACAACAGAGGGTTCAAAACCTAGTAATCAATCATCCAAGAACAGATGATTAATTTTCAAAGCGGATTTGGAATTGATGCCCCCGTTGTGGTTATCACCTAAGGATAGGTGACGGTTTTTGTTTTTTTAAAAAAAATCTAAACGCAAATCTTCTTGCGTTAGGGTCCTAGAAAGGTTATAGTCTAGGTCAAAGCATTACTAATAACCTAATTCCCTATAACCATTGGCTCTGATACCAACTTTTCTGTCACACCCCGACCACGTAGAACAACAAGAGGTGGCGGAAACGTCGGGGAGTGTTGTAACAGAATTAATTGTTTCACAACCATGGAAATTAAAGTTACGTTTTATTTATCAAACAAGAGGGTTACATTGTCTTAAAACAAGAAACAAAGAGTACATAACATAATTTAACTAGTTCTTGCTTCGTTTTAAGTCACTAAGGCACAGGTCCGCCTAAGTGTGTCTCGATCATCCAATGCAACAGCTCCTGAAAACACACGTGAAAATAGGTACGTCAGCATAAAAATGTCTGTGAGATACATAGGTTTTGTGAAAATAGGATTCATGACTTGAGTTTAAAGAAACTGTTTAATAAAAAGTAGTCATGAATCTTGTTGAGTGTTTTCTTTCATAAATCATTTGAAAAGCAATGAATAAATCAAATGATATGTATATAAAAGAATAATGTATGGTTAAGTGAATAACCATGTAAAATGGGTTTCTATAAGTTAAGTTATTTATAAAACGATGTTTATGTGAAGATTGTATTGTAGATGTAATATGTATAAACTAAAATGGTTTAAATAACGCTACGATATGTAATACCATAAAAGCACTTATATATAGGAAGTACCAGCGGCGTATCCACCTTGTTTTTATCGTATTACACGTCGCCTCGTTACTTAAATCACTTACCCAAACAGCCACCAAGATGAAATGTTTAATCAATTGTAGAAATGTTTATGTATGGTCAAATATAGGTCACACGGTTCAACAGTTACAAACGGTTCATATAATCAAATGGTTACAACGGTTCACATAGTCAAATAGTTATTGTCACACCCCCAAATTCCACCATGCGGAGTATCACCGCTTGGAGGCGTGACGTGACCAGGATCGAGCCACCAATCATATTGAAAAACACAATTAAGTAAATAAAACCAACCACAATACGATTGGTGACCAAAGGAAAGTAAACCGACTTTAAGTTAACCAAGTTCAGATTTAAACAGCAGAAGCATAAAACGTGAAACCAAAACATAAGTCCATAGTTCATAAGTTTAAAGTCCAAAACGTAGGTTTAATAAGTTCATAAGGATTAAATATTTAGCACGGGACATATTCCACAACAACCTTCTCCTCGTGCAAGCTCCAAAAGCATCTAGCAATCTGTAAGGCATGTAACAACGAGTCAACAACAAAGTTGAGTGAGTTCACGGTTGGTTGATTAGTTTTAAGTTGTTTCTGAAAATGTGGTTTGACTTTCGTTGGCTTATTTGCCATGGGGGTTACCCCGTAGTTGAAAGTATGTTTAACCAGTTCCTTTATTACCCAAACCATATCCATAATCAGTGGGGGCTTCCCCATGTGAACTACTAGACGATATGATATCGACTACTAACGAAAGTAAGTTGTGCCCTAAGTCAATGTCTATCATCATTGACCCTTTGCCTTAGTCCATTAGTACACGCCCGTTCGAACGACACGGTGTGAGGTTTGTTAAACCTAATAGCGCTATTAACTAATGACCCGCTCGCCATCGGCCTCGGTGATTAAGTCGATATAAAATGAGGGACTTATGATAGAGTTTTGTCTAGTAATTTTAAGGTTGTTGTCCTACCCAAGGAGGACGAACGTACGTAGTTCTCCCCAAAGAGAATACGTAGGATTAATATTGGCATCCTATCCAAGGAGGATGGCCGTACATATCCTACCTAAGTAAGATATGTAGATTCCGTTTTAATTCTTTAACCCATTCCCAAACCACCGGGAATCCCATGCCTTAAAAAGTGTGTGAACTCACCTCGGTTTGCTCGGTTAGATTCTCAAATATAGCTAACAGTCAAGGTCGGTCAATCACGTCCTAATATGATTACCAGTTAGTCATTTAGTGATTTTCAAATAGAGCACAAAGTTCCTACACGTATCTATCACATAACATGCATTACTTTAACGGTTTATGCCCGTATAAACTTCCCATCTATTCCCGTTCATAAATAAACATACGACATTTCACATAACACATATAACATGTTATATCATTCACAGGTAACATACTCGACATTTAGACACGCAATTTATGACTTATGTCATTTCAGCTTTTATATTCAAAACTGGGCTGTTTTCAAGCATTTTAATAAAATAGTTAACTTATTCCAAAAATTCCCAATTTTTTACAGAATGTCTTAAACGATCCAAATATTATTGTGTAAAAATTTCGGGGTCCAGTTAATTACCAATATTTTATAAAAATTCATTTTCCGGACTGAAATCAGATTTATCTTTTTCTGACTGCAGTCCACGGAATAATTTATTTAAAATTCATCGAGAGTCCGATTTACGAAATTCCAGTGAGAGAATTACAAATACATCGGTGGTCATCTACAGTACAAATTGCGTGATCTAACTCTACACAGAATTCAAGTTATGGCAGAAAACAGAACGCATATTTTCAGCAGCAAAAATGCAGCTTTAGCTGCTGTTACAAAATGACACTTTAAAAATAGTAAACGGAGTCCAAAAATTATGATTCCTGTGCCATTAGAACCGTATTTCATAATACATAACTCTAGACTTCAGAAAATACATTTTTCGTTCAGTTGGCTGTAATCACCAAACAGCCTACTGTTTCAGCTTTTAACTTTCTAACTTGTGTACGATTGATTCCGTTAACATGTTTAGTGATCACAACAACATCAAACATCAATATTAACAAGCAATTCATCAGATAATCAACAAGAATCAAAACAACATCATATTAACATCACTTCATCACTAGACTAGTTTATGTTTAAGACTTGTTTAAGGTTCTTTAAAGTTTCTTATCATTTTGATCACTACACATCTTTAACCACCTAAACATGATGTAAGAAGCAAAGATCTAAGTTCTTACCACTAGTTCAAGACTAGGGAAGTTCAAGTGTGGAAAAGTGGTGGTTAATAGCAAACGAAGAAGGTCCTTCCACTTCCGAGAACACCGAGCTTCGTTGAACGCCTTGTAGCACCTAGAAGTACACTTGGATTGGATGAACTTGCAACGAAAATGTGGTGGTAGTGGGAGGGGGTTTCGGCTGAGTTTATGGAGGAGGGAAGGAGGAGAAGTTGGGTGATGAAGATGAATGAGTGAATGTCTTGAGGATTTATAATAAAAACTCCAACATCCTATTAACCAATGTGTTTTGTGTTTGGAAAGTACATAACAAATCAAATAAACAACTAAATAAAATCATGGGGTGTCCCCTCATGTTCATAACCGGTTGGGGGGGGGGGGTAGGTCTAGTTGGGTTTCAATTGTCTAGTTAGTGCTGTAGTTAGGAAGTTAAGTGTTTAGTTGGTGTCTTGTGAGTGTTATCAATTATATAGTGTGTTAGGGTGTTCGGGGACCCTAACTAGCTCAGAAACATAGGAACAATGCTTCTAGCATTATTTTAGTGTTTCGGGTAAAGTCCGGTTGTTCGGTTCGGTGTTGTTCCGTTAAAGTGCTTAATTAATCCGTAAAGTGTCCTACATATATATTTTTGTAACGTTTTTAATTTTCAACACTCAGGAAAGCATACCGGACTATTTAGTAACTTTTCTGTATACTACTAGTATGTTAACAAGTACATGTAAGTATAACACAGTAATCAGAGAGCAGTTAAAAGATTCAGCACAGTCATCAAGTACTTTAATTAACATTAATAGATTGTACGGTTACATGTAAATTTGAGGGTTCTCACATTCTCCCCATGTTAAGAGAATTTCGTCCCGAAATTTAGCGCGTGGTTACTGAGGAAGCTAGTTAAGTTGCGTTGGTTTCCTGGTTTTCCTGGGGTGTCACATCATCCCCCTGTTGGTTTGGAATTTCGTCCCGAAATTCTGCAGTAGCTTCAATCTCAGTAGTGGTTGCACTTTTCTCGAATAGCTGGGGATACTTGAGTTTCATTTGGTCTTCTCATTCCCAGGTATACTCTGGGCCACGACGGGAATCCCAACGAACTCAAACAAGAGGTATTCTGGTACGCTTGAGAATCTTAACATCTCGATCCGTAATCTCTACTGGTTCTTCGACGAATCGCAGCTGGTCGTCGATAGTGAGCTCCTTTAGAGGAACTATGAGAGTCTCATCTGACAGACATTTCTTCAGATTCGACACATGGAATACGTTGTGAACTCCGCTGAGTTCTTCAGGTAGATTCAACCTGTAGGCCACCTTGCCAATCTTCTCAATGATTTCAAAGGGTCCAACGTATCGCGGGTTAAGTTTGCCTCGTTTGCCAAAACGAACTACACCTTTCCAAGGTGAGACTTTGAGTAGCACTCGAGCCCCAACCTGGAACTCGAGTGGTTTTCTTTTCTTATCAGCATAGCTTTTCTGACGGTCACGAGCTGCCGCCATTCGTTGCCGTATCTGGGCAATCTTCTCGGTGGTATCTACCACAAGTTCTGGGCCAGTAATTTGGCTGTCACCAACTTCTGCCCAACAGAGAGGTGATCGGCATTTGCGTCAGTACAATGCCTCGAATGGAGCGGCTTGGATGCTGGTGTGGTAGCTGTTGTTATATGAAAACTCCACTAGCGGGAGGTGTTTTTCTCAGCCATTTCCGAAGTCGATTACACATGCCCTAAGCATGTCCTCAAGGGTTTGGATGGTGCGTTCAGATTGCCCATCCGTCTGTGGATGATATGCTGTGCTCATGTCTAATCGAGAACCAAAGGACTTGTGCATAGCTTGCCACAATTCAGATGTAAAACGTGAGTCTCGATCAGAGATGATGGAGGTTGGCACTCCGTGCCTTGATACTACTTCCTTTAGGTAGATGTCTGCTAGAGTAGAAAACTTGTTGGTTTCCTTGATAGCCAAGAAGTGTGCAGACTTAGTCAATCGATCCACGATCACCCAAATGGTATCATTTCCGCGTTGGGATCTGGGCAGGCCAGTAACGAAATCCATGGAAATTTGCTCCCATTTCCATTTCGGGATCTCTGGTTGTTGAAGTAGGCCTGATGGTTTCTGATATTTAGTCTTGACTCTAGCACAAGTCAAGCATTTACTGACGTAGGTTGCTATGTGGGCTTTCATGCCAGGCCACCAGTATGTAGTCTTGAGGTCGTGGTACATCTTATCCAAACCATGTACTGAATAACGAGACTTATGTGCTTCATCCATCACAAGCTCGCGTAAGTCTCCATACAGTGGAACCCAGATGCGTCCGTTTACATAGTAGGTGCCGTTTTCCTTTTGTTCTAGCCGTTGCCTCGATCCTCGTAAGGACTCGGCCCTGATGTTCTCCGCTTTCAATGCTTCAACCTGAGCATCGCGAATCTGAGCGGGAAGGTTAGATTGAATGGTAAGCTGTAAAGCACGTACACGCTTAGGTATAGTATCCTTTCGGCTGAGGGCGTCGGCCACAACATTGGCCTTGCCCGGATGATACTTGATAACGCATTCGTAATCATTCAAGAGTTCGACCCATTGGCGTTGTCGCATATTTAACTCCTTTTACTTGAAGATATGCTCGAGACTCCTATGATCGGTGTAAATGGTGCACTTGGTACCGTACAGGTAATGTCTCCATATCTTAAGGGCGAAAACAACTGCTCCCAGCTCCAGATCATGAGTAGTGTAATTTCTTTCGTGAACTTTGAGTTGGCGTGATGCGTAGGCAATGACCTTGTCACGTTGCATCAACACGCAACCAAGTCCTTGGATGGAAGCGTCGCAATAAACCACAAAATCTTCTGTGCCTTCGGGTAATGAGAGGATAGGCGCGCTACAAAGTCTATCCTTCAAGTGTTGAAATGCGGACTCCTGTGTATCACCCCAACGATAGGTGACACCCTTCTGAGTCAGTGAAGTGAGAGGTTGCGCAATCTTTGAGAAATCCTTGATAAACCTTCTGTAATACCCTGCCAAGCCCAAGAATTGGCGGATTTCTGTTGGTGTACGGGGTGCAGGCCAGTTCTTGATCGAGTCTACCTTGGATGGGTCAACATGAATTCCATCCTTGTTTACCACATGGCCTAGAAAGTGGACTTCGCGAAGCCAGAAGTCACATTTCGAAAATTTAGCATACAGTTGCTCTACTCGAAGAAGTTCCAGCATAAGTCGTAGATGTTGCTCGTGTTCCTCCTGACTCTTCGAATAGATCAGGATATCGTCGATGAATATGATAACGAACTTATCCAGGTAAGGCTTGCACACTCGGTTCATGAGATCCATGAAGACCGCAGGTGCATTCGTTAATCCGAAAGGCATAACCAGAAACTCGTAATGGCCGTAGCGAGTTCTGAATGTTGTTTTGGAGACGTCTTCCTCTCGGACTCTCAGCTGATGGTATCCCGATCTCAAATCAATCTTGGAGTAATAGCTCGACCCTTGCAACTGGTCGAACAAGTCGTCAATACGTGGAAGAGGATAACGATTCTTCACAGTCACCTTGTTGAGTTCGCGGTAGGCAATACACATTCTAAAAGTACCATCTTTCTTTTTCACAAACAAGACTGGAGCTCCCCAGGGCGAAGAGCTAGGACGTATAAAACCCTTTTCCAAGAGTCCTTGTAATTGCGTGGACAGTTCTTCAAGTTCTGATGGAGCTAGACGATAAGGTGCTCGAGCTATGGGCGCTGCTCCAGGAGCTAGCTCGATTTGAAATTCAACTTGACGATGAGGCGGGAGACCAGGTAATTCCTCAGGAAATACCTCGGGAAAATCACGCACAATAGGAATGTCTTCTATCTTCCTTTCTTCCGAGGATGTATCAGAGACGAGGGCTAGAATAGCAGCGTGGCCCTTTCGCAAACACTTCTGGGCCTTAAGGAAAGAGATAATGCCTACGACAGCACCACTCTTGTCACCATGAATCACGAGGGGTTCTTCACCAGAACGAGGAATGTGGACAATCTTCTCGTTGCAAAGAATCTCCACTTGATGATGAGATAGCCAATCCATACCAATAACGACGTCGAAACTACCAAGTGTGATAGGAATAAGATCGATAGAGAAAGTCTGACCAGCTAAGACGAGGTTACAACCTTTAACTACGTGTGTGGCTTCAAGACTTTTACCGTTAGCTAGTTCTACCGTGTGTTTGGTGTTCAGGAGTGTTGGAGTGCGCTTAAGCATTTGGCTAACTTTTAAGGACACATAACTAGTATCGGCACCCGAATCTAATAAAACAGTAACAAAGAAGTCGTCCAGAAGAAACTTACCCATCACAACGTTGGGATCGTTCCTTGCATCACCCTGGCCAATCACGAAGGCACGACCGCGGGCGCCATTGCCATTATTGTTACCCCCGTTGTTTCCTCCATTGTTGCCTCCATTGTTGTTCCCGTTTCCCTGGTTGTTGTTCTGATTCTGGTTCAGCTGGGGGCAGTTTCTCTGAAAGTGGCCTTCAGCGCCACACTGAAAGCAACCTTTATTGCCCTGCTGTTGCTGCTGCTGGTGGTTCTGTGGAGCTTGTTGTTGTTGTTGGCGATTCTGATTTGCAGGACGTGGGCTCCTGCAATCCTTAGCTTCATGACCCAGCTTGTGACATCTCTGACAACGACCTTTGTTGCACTGCCCGCTGTGATGCTTATTGCACCGGTTGCACTTGGGGTGGTTCCCTCGGTATCCACCCTGTCCTTGGTTACCGAAAGATTGCTGACCAGGACTCTGGTAGTCATCAGTCTTTCGCTGCTGAGACTGAACTGAAGTTGAACCCTTTCCGGAGTTCCCATCCCATTTTCGCTTGTTGTCGCTAGGAGCATCGGGAGTAGCTGTGGCACTGATACGTTTGGGTAGCCTGTTTTGCTCCACCGCCTGGTCGGTGAGACGATGTGCCAACTTGATGATTTGCTGAATGGTACCCAGGTTAGCTGAAGTCACGTGACTTTGAATCTCTGGTACAAGGCCCTTGAGGTACAGCTCAATACGTTTGATGGGAGGGTCCACCAAAGTTGGACACAAGATGGCCAGCTCATTTGACCTCTTAGTATACGCCTCAATCTCAGACCCCGTCATCTTCAGATTGAAAAATTCCACCTCTAGCTTGTGGATGTCATCCCGACTACAGTACTCCTCTTTGATCAGTTCTTTGAAACCATTCCAGGGGGTGGCATTAGCAATTGCCAGTCCTAGTAGTTGAATCTGTGCTTTCCACCAGGTTAACGCAGCACCTTCAAGCGTTCCAGTAGCATATTTCACCCTACGATCTTCAGGGCATTCGTACATCTCGAAAACAGACTCAAGCTTTTCAAACCAGTGAAGAAGGCCTACCGCTCCTTCTGTGCCACTGAAAGTAGTAGGTCGGCAGTCCATGAACGTTTTGAACGTGCACACAGGAGGTTGAGCATGTTGACCTGTTGCGCGAGAATAAAAGACAAGGTTAAGCACGAGGGTTGGTTTGCGAAGGTAGGAGCTAAACGTCCTAAGATGCGTTGATATGGAAGGTTATACGTCCTGCTGGATTTGCTGCGAGTGCCTCAGCAACTCGTTCGTTGATCAAAGCCGTCAACTGGGCTTGGGTGAGGTTGATACGTCCTCCGCGTCCGCTCATGATCTTCACAATGAAGCAGCGTATGTGAGAAAAGTGTCGTGAAAGTGCGTAAGTGTGGGACGATAGTAGAGAGTAAGCACACAAGGTTCAAATAACAATTATCACGTTAATTAATGCACAGTGTGAACTATCTAACCGACAATATAACATAAATCATACCACCTATTGTGTCGAGTCTTGCACGTGGAGCGAAGCGTCGTTGTGGATCGTTGAGCACTGTACAGGTTATAGTCTGGTTTTATCAAAAAGCTTTTCCCCTTTTTAAAACCAAGTTCACTATAACCAATGGCTCTGATACCAATCTGTCACACCCCCAAATTCCACCATGCGGAGTATCACCGCTTGGAGGCGTGACGTGACCAGGATCGAGCCACCAATCATATTGAACAACACAATTAAGTAAATAAAACCAACCACAATACGATTGGTGACCAAAGGAAAGTAAACCGACTTTACGTTAACCAAGTTCAGATTTAAACAGCGGAAGCATAAAGCGTGAAACCAAAACATAAGTCCATAGTTCATAAGTTTAAAGTCCAAAACGTAGGTTTAATAAGTTCATAAGGATTAAATATTTAGCACGGGACATATTCCACAACCACCTTCTCCTCGTGCAAGCTCCAAAAGTATCTAGCGACCTGTAAGGCATGTAATAACGAGTCAACAACAAAGTTGAGTGAGTTCACGGTTGGTTGATTAGTTTTAAGTTGTTTCTGAAAACGTGGTTTGACTTTCGTTGGCTTATTTGCCGTGGGGGTTACCCCGTAGTTGAAAGTATGTTTAACCAGTTACTTTATTACCCAAACCATATCCATAATCAGTGGGGGCTTCCCCATGTGAACTACTAGACGGTATGATATCGACTACTAACGAAAGTAAGTTGTGCCCTAAGTCAATGTCTATCATCATTGACCCTTTGCCTTAGTCCATTAGTACACGCCTGTTCGAACGACACGGTGTGAGGTTTGTTAAACCTAATAGCGCTGTTAACTAATGACCCGCTCGCCATCGGCCTCGGTGATTAAGTCGATATAAAATGAGGGACTTATGATAGAGTTTTGTCTAGTAATTTTAAGGTTGTTGTCCTACCCAAGGAGGACGAACGTACGTAGTTCTCCCCAAAGAGAATACGTAGGAATAATATTGGCATCCTATCCAAGGAGGATGGTCGTACATATCCTACCTAAGTAAGATATGTAGATTCCGTTTTAATTCTTTAACCCATTCCCAAACCACCGGGAATCCCATGCCTTAGAAAGTGTGTGAACTCACCTCGGTTTGCTCGGTTAGATTCTCAAATATAGCTAACAGTCAAGGTCGGTCAATCACGTCCTAATATGATTACCAGTTAGTCATTTAGTGATTTTCAAATAGAGCACAAAGTTCCTACACGTATCTATCACATAACATGCATTACTTTAACGGTTTATGCCCATATAAACTTCCCATCTATTCCCGTTCATAAATAAACATACGACATTGCACATAACACATATAACATGTTATATCATTCACAGGTAACATACCCGACATTTAGACACGCAATTTACGACTTATGTCATTTCAGCTTTTATATTCAAAACTGGGCTGTTTTTGAGCATTTTAATAAAATAGTTAACTTATTCCAAAAATTCCCAATTTTTTACAGAATGTCTTAAACGATCCAAATATTATTGTGTAAAAATATCGGGGTCCAGTTCATTACCAATATTTTATAAAAATTCATTTTCCGAACTGAAATCAGATTTATCTTTTTCTGACTGCAGTCCACGGAATAAAATTCAATTGTCTAGTTAGTGCTCTAGTTAGGAAGTTAAGTGTTTAGTTGGTGTCTTGTGAGTGTTATCAATTATATAGTGTGTTAGGGTGTTCGGGGACCCTAACTAGCTCAGAAAAATGGGAACAATGCTTCTAGCATTATTTTAGTGTTCAGGGTAAAGTCCGGTTGTACGGTTACATGTAAATTTGAGGGTTGTCACAGTTATAAACGGTTCAAAATGTAATATAATGTGTTCATATGCTGGATGAGCATATTCAACAAAATGTAATGTAAAACAATGTGTCCATATGTTGAGTAAACATATGCAACTAATGTGATGTAAATCAATGTGCTAGCATGCCCAGTCAACATACATAGCAGAAATGTAAAGTAAAACAATGTACTAAGTATGCTAAGTAAACATACATAGCGAAACAATGTAATGTAAATCATGTACTAATAGTGTACTAATGAGCATAGCAAGTATATGATGTGAAAACATGGAAAGCATGAAAGTAACAAGTAGGCACATGTGTTTCACCCCAAAATAGTTTGGAAAACAGTAAAAGAGGGGTCTATGTACTCACTTGAGATTTCCTAGAAGTCCTTGTGTAACAACCAAACAATGCTAGAGATCACGGAAATCAAACGGCACCTAATATAGGTAACTATGTTAATAAACCGGACCTAAATCGGAGGATCAGATAGAATGAGGGTTCGTAAACCAAACGAGTATGGGAACTCGTGTAATATGGTTTAACAAAGCCTACATACTAAAATGAAACCTAACCTAAGTGCTTACGACCCATTACGACCCGTTTAGGTAGCTTATGCTACTTTAACGCGTCGTTCGCGTAAAACACGTTCGGAATGCCTAACTAGCCCTATGATAAGTAAAATATGCCTTAACATGTCTAATATTGTTGCTAAATCAGTTTAGATATCAAAAATTATGTTACATATGCTTAAAATGAATTTTGGCGTAAAAAGGGCATTTTGGTAATTTACCTAAGGCATATAAACTACCTATCATGCGACTATACCTAAGGCATATAAACTACCTATCATGCGACTAATCAAACCTAAGTGACCATAAGGTATAACCTCGGAAGGTTATTCCCTACGCTACTATGGTCACTTAACATGTTTGGTCGGATCCTAATGATCGACCAAACGGGTCGTGTTCGAAAGTCTAAGCAGGTGTTTAGTCCGCTTGACTTTCGGCCCCACACAAGCACTAATCTAAAAAAATGACGAGCTAAACATGCTAGAACATGTTTAGTTAAGTTAGAAAACAGGTTTTGATATCAAAACAAATGGTTTTGATATCCTAGAGTAGTTTGGTTACAAAATACGCGAGAAAACGCATTTTGGCGGAAACTACGACTCGTCACTGAGCCTAGATAACGTGGTAATCAGTAGGTATAGTCACTAGGGACTATAACCATCATGATTACGCTCACGTTATGAAGTTCAAATGAACTTCACGTTGACCATAAACTGGTCAAAGCAGAAAGTCAAACGCAGTTTGACTTTAACGACAAAAACGAATGAAAAGAACGAAAGAATACTTACAGAAGGTCCCCGCAAGCTCTTGATCTGATTTACTCTCAGGTATGAAGCATAAACTTCAACTTAGAGAGACAAGATCAGATTCAAGTGTGCTTTGGGAGGAAGTGAGGGTGGGTATTTATAGGAATTCAAGAACCGTTAAGATCGTTCATCGAAAACTGAGCTTTGATCTGGACCTTACATGTGTGCCCATGGTTTTCTAAAACTATGGGAGCCCCTAATATGGACTATGTTCATTGAATATCAGCCCATGGTTTTGCAAAACCATGGGTTAAAACCATCAACACTTCAAAATGGACTAGGTTCATTGAATCTGCCAGAAATTTCAAAAATGGTCCCTGCACTTGTAAAACTTGATTTTTGGCACTTTTAAGCCCCGTTAACCCCATTTCAAGGCTCTAAAATAAAGTTAAAGTATAGGGAACTTAAAATATGCTCAAAAACATCTCGGATGTCGGTTCGTTTGGTCGTACGGTTGCGTTATTCGCTTAATTACGACGGAAGTCATAACGAACGCAAAAACGATCCAAATTAAGCGACGAATGGAATTTTATCATGCCAAACACTAAAATAAAATATTTTAATGCTTACATAAATTTTTGTATGTCCGGATATATTTAGAACGTAAGATATGCGCGAAAATGCAAACTTGTGCACTTTTTGACGCTTTCAGTCCCTGAATGACCCAAAAGTTTATTTTAGCACACCGAACCCCTCAAAGCCTATTTCTAAGCTATGTAAAGGATATTTATGGTATGTTTAACTTATGGTCATGTTCCGGAATGTCTGTTCTAGTACGAATCGCCATACTTTCGCAGTTTGTCGAATTTAGTCCCTGTAAGCGATTTAAACTTGATTTTGCCATACCAAAGCCTTCAAAACTTATTTCTAAGTTATGTAAGGGTTATTTAAGGTATGTTAAGCCTATGTCACTATTCTAGAGTGTTTGTTGCATTAAACTGGTTATATTTACGCATCAGTGTGCGTTTAACCTTCCAGAAAGCGATTTAGAGCCCGAAATCGAACAAGAATTGACATGTGCAAACGATACACATATTTATTAAAATCCCAAGTATGAAACACAAATTTCATTGATTTGGTTTTTGTTTGATGGTCGCAGTGACCCAGGTGTCACACATGAAACATTTTATACTAGGACACGGCATTGTTTTATAAATTACACATTTTATACAAATTCACTTTACTTGGTTATTCATTTAACCCTGCATTATCCTTTTATTATCATTTGATTTTCACGTCGATTTTCATATGATTTTGTAAAGGAAAACATTTTACAAGGTTCATGACTACATTTTTGTTAAACACTTCTTTCAACTACAAGTCATGAATCCTGCATAAACAAAACCTATGTATCTCACAGGCATTTTTATGTTGACGTACCTATTTTCACATGTGTTTCAGGTGCTAATGCATGATGATGTTTGTGCTACACTTAGGCGGACTTGGGCCTTAGTGACTTAAAAGACAGTTAATTATGTTATGTTTCTGTTAAACTCCAAGATAATGTAAACTTTAATCCTAATAATGTCACACCCCCAAAATCCACAAGCGGAGTATCACCGCAGGAGGCGTGACTGACCAGGATCCAGCCACCAATCATATTGAACAATGTAATTAAATAAATAAAGGTCCAACCACACAATATAATTGGTGTTCAAAACAAGTTAATCAAATTCAAGTTATCAGCGGAAGCAACGAGTTTAAAACCAAAAACCAAAGTATAAGTTTAAAAGTTCAAATGTTTAACATGGAACTCAACAGTCCATGTCCCACAACGACTCCTGCTCCCCTGCAAGCTCCAGCTAAATATCTAACGACCTGCAAGGCATGTAACAACGAGTCAACAACAAAGTTGAGCGAGTTCACAGTTGGTTGTCCATTTTAAAGTTGTTTCAAAAACCATGATTTCATTCAAAACCATGAGTTATCCAATTCATTGTTTCCCAAACCATAACCAGTGGGGGCTACCCCATGTTAACCACTAGACCCGTTACCATATCGACAACTGACTGGAGTATGTTGTGCCCTACGTCAATGTCTATCATCATTGACTAAGTGCCCAGATCCATTAGTCCACTCACGTCCTCTGCGGCACGATGTGAGGCTTGTCAAACCTAATACCGCTATTTAACTAATGACCCGCTCGCCATTGGCCCAACGATTAAGTCGATATAAAAATGAGGGACTTCATGATAGAGTTTTGTCTAGTAAGTTATATGTTGTCGTCCTTCCTATGGTGAACTCACCTTGGTTTGCTCGGTTTGTTAAGTTATGTCACACCCCCAAAATCCACACGCGGAGTACCACCGCTTGGAGGCGTGACATGACCAGGATCAAGCCACCAATCATATTGAACATAAGTATATAGTAAAAGTCATTCATCAATACAATAGGTGTTTCCAAAACCAAATATAAACAAGTGTGTAGCGGAAGCAATAATGTAAAACCCAACATAAGTTTAAGTACAAAATGACATAATGTTTAACAACACATTCACGATCCATGTCCACAACGACCGTGCCTCCCGTGCAAGCTCCAAAAGTACCTAAGGTCCTGCAAGGCATGTAACAGAGAGTCAACAACTAGTTGAGCGAGTTCACAGTTGGTTATTTAGTTATAATGTTCGTATCGTAAATCGTATGTTCGTTTAGTAATCATGTATCGTATGTATAGCATCGCGGCCCTCTAGGCATGTTTGCGAAGTTTAGTGGGGGTTTCCCATGTTTTCTAGACTAGGTATATCTGTATCGCGGTCCTCCAGGCATGTTTGCGAAGATTAAAGTATAGTCCGCGGCCATTCCAGGCATGTTTGCGAAGATTGTTCTAGTATCGCGGCCGATCCCGGCATGTTTGCGAAGAGAAGTATATGTATCACTAGTCTAGTAGTATCTACCATTGACCTTCCTCTCCCGAGGCCAATGGTATGTAATTCCGATAACTCTTAAGCATAAATAATCAATCAACCCATTCCCAACCCCGGGAATCCCATGCCTTGGTAGAAGTGTGAACTCACCTTGTTTGCTCGGTATGCTAAGTTAAGTGCTCACAATAAATCAGTCAAGTCCTATAGTTATGCAAGTATGTATAATCAGTTTCGAACTCACAATGTTTCACAGGTAATCTATGTCACAAAGTGTGTTTATGCATTTCTCATCAAGTAGCACATAACAGTGGGTTCATGTTCACACAGTCATACTCCATATAACTAAGTTCTTGGTGATATCTAACATGGTTAATAAATTAACATGCTTGATGGTTTTAACCGACTTAACCAGGTTAATGTATTAAGCAACAATAACAACCTTCCAGAATTAACAAGCATAACATGCATAATAACTAACAGTGTTTCACATAAAGACTTTCTCAATTTAATCTAACAATATCATCCACTAACATAACTAACGGTGTTAATATATTTAACAAGGAAACTTTACATAGTTCATATGTATAACAGAGTTAACATAGTTGGCATAACCCAGTTAATATACTTAACAAATATTAACAACTTAACAAACATAACAGTTGGGCCGAAATCATTACATGGGCCGAAAACCCCTATAGCCGAAATCACCTCATATGGGACGAAAACACTTATGTTGCCGAAATCCCTCTTGGCCGAAAACCCCTTTAGCCGAAATCCCCCCCATGGGCCGAACTCACATCTGGGCCGAATACACTATATGGGCCGAAATCACTTAAGTGATTTCGTCCAGTTTAAAATGGTGGGG
Organism: Helianthus tuberosus; assembly: GCA_030545235.1. Taxonomy (NCBI): domain Eukaryota; kingdom Viridiplantae; phylum Streptophyta; class Magnoliopsida; order Asterales; family Asteraceae; genus Helianthus; species Helianthus tuberosus. The sequence continues at coordinate 52,596,129 of CM060403.1, read as the reverse complement.
GTGTTTTCGTTAGGATCATCATCTTCAACAACAGCAGTTAGCAAAACCCAGCAACTATAATCTCATTACAGTTACATGATTAATCATTTGTAGGAACAATCAATCCAACCAAAGCTGAAACATTCATTTAGATACTTACTCATCTAAATAATCAGGATTAACATCCAACAATCATCATAGTTTTTTTAACATTTAACAGGAGATCTAGTTATGCATTTATCAACTGACTATCTAAGATCACTTTATCTTGAAGATTAACAATCACCATTCATAGAAAACAACGATCTAAACATTAAATCATCAATCAAAATCAGATCATAAGATCATAATATCTCACAGTAGCAGTCAATATAAGATATCATCTTAACATGTAAATCACTAACCGTAGATTTAACAGGGGTTTGGCTTCAAAATGAGGAATTCTGTTTGTGGGTTTCAGAGGTAGAGAGAGAAACAAAGTGATAAGATAAGGTTTGGTAAGTAGAAAACTTCTCCGAGAAGATTTGTTTATAAAATGATTATATAAAATATCACAATACTGGGCCAAGGCCCATCTCTGATTTCGTTGGTCATCAGTGGACGAAAACACATAAGGTGTTTTCACCACTTGGGTGATTTCATGGGTACTTGTTTACAGTAAGAGTTTCATCTTTATTTAACATGATAATTAATACAAAACCTTATTAACACACACTCACATATAATAAATATTATGGATCCCAAGTATAAATTATCAATCGAAATACGATATAACGTATTACAAAGGTAAGCATTGTGAAACAACGAGTCGTGTAAACAAACAACATAAACAAAAAAAAAATTAACGTGCACTAAATGCGAAGATGGAAATCTTGGAAACTCGAGTTGTCACATTATCCCCATCTTGGAAGAAATTTCGTCCCGAAATTTAGCATGCGGTTACTGAGGAAGCTAGGTAAGTTATCGTTTACTGGTTCTCCTGGGGTGTCACATTATCCCCCCGTTGATTTGGAATTTCTTCCCGAAATTCTGTAGTAGCTTCAGCCTCAGTAGTAGTTGCATTGTTTTCGAACAAATGGGGATATTTGAGTTCCATTTGGTCTTCGCGTTCCCAGGTGAACTCTGGGCCACGACGGGAGTTCCAACGAACTCGAACAAGAGGTATTCTGGTGTTCTTGAGGACCTTAACATCCCGGTCCGTGATTTCAACTGGTTCTTCGACGAAATGCAACCGTTCATCGATAGTGAGCTCCTTCAGAGGAACTATGTGGGTCTCATCTGACAGACACTTCTTCAGATTCGACACGTGGAAAACGTTGTGAACTACACTGAGTTCAGCTGGTAAGTTCAGTCTGTAGGCCACTTTGCCTATTTTCTCAATGACTTCAAATGGTCCAACGTATCGTGGATTGAGTTTGCCCCTTTTGCCAAAACGAACAACGCCCTTCCAGGGTGAAACTTTGAGTAGCGCTCGATCCCCAACCTGGAACTCGAGTAGTTTCCTGTCTTTATCGGCGTATGCTTTCTGACGGTCACGAGCTGCCGCTATGCGTTGTCATATTTGAGCAATCTTTTCAGTAGTATCAACTACCATTTCTGGACCTGTGATCTGACTGTCACCCACCTCTGCCCAACAAAGAGGTGATCGGCATTTACGCCCGTACAATGCCTCAAATGGAGCGGCTTTAATGCTGGTGTGGTAACTGTTATTGTATGAAAATTCCACAAGTGGCAGATGTTTTTCCCAGCCCTTGCCAAAGTCAATTACGCACGCCCGAAGCATGTCTTCTAGAGTTTGAATAGTGCGCTCAGACTGCCCGTCTGTCTGAGGATGATAAGCTGTGCTCATGTCTAATCGAGAGCCAAAAGATTTATGCATTGCTTGCCACAGTTCTGAAGTAAAACGTGCATCACGATCGGAAATAATAGAGGTGGGCACCCCGTGCCTCGAGACAACTTCCTTAAGGTATACGTCTGCTAGAGTGGAGAACTTATCCGTCTCCTTGATAGCCAGGAAGTGAGCAGACTTTGTGAGTCGATCCACGATCACCCAAATAGTATCATTTCCGCGCTGAGATCTAGGTAGGCCAGTAACAAAGTCCATGGAAATTTGTTCCCATTTCCATTGTGGTATCTCAGGTTGCTGGAGTGGGCCTGATGGTTTCTGATATTCCGCTTTGACTCTCGCACAAGTCAAACACTTGCTCACGTAAGTTGCTATGTGGGCCTTCATGCTAGGCCACCAATATGTAGTTCTGAGGTCGTGGTACATCTTATCCGAACCAGGATGTACTGAGTAGCGAGACTTATGAGCTTCATCCATTACAAGCTCGCGTAAATTACCATAGAGTGGGACCCAGATGCGTCCGGTTACATAATAGGCGCCGTCTGCCCTTTGTTCTAACCGTTGCCTTGAGCCGCGTAGGGCTTCAGCCCTGACGTTTTCCGGTTTCAATGCTTCTACCTGAGCATCTCGTATCTGTGAAGGAAGACTGGACTGAATAGTGAGTTGCAACGCTCGTACACGCCTAGGTGTAGTATCCTTTCGATTGAGGGCGTCGGCCACCACATTGGCTTTGCCCGGATGGTACTTTATAGCACATTCGTAATCGTTCAGTAACTCGACCCATCGACGTTGTCGCATGTTCAATTCTTTCTGCTTGAAGATATGCTCAAGACTCCTGTGATCGGTGTAGATGGTGCACTTGGTGCCATACAGGTAATGTCGCCATATCTTGAGCGCAAAAACAACAGCTCCCAGCTCTAAATCGTGTGTAGTGTAATTCCGTTCGTGAATCTTAAGTTGACGTGAAGCATAAGCAATAACTTTATCCCGTTGCATCAACACACATCCAAGACCTTGAATAGATGCATCGCAGTAGACTACAAAATCGTCCGTGCCTTCAGGCAATGAGAGGATAGGTGCGCTACAGAGTCTATCCTTTAAGTGCTGAAACGCTGTTTCCTGTGTATTACCCCAACGGTAAGCAACACCTTTCTGTGTCAGTAGTGTAAGCGGCTGCGCAATCTTTGAGAAGTCTTTAATGAACCGTCTGTAATAACCCGCCAATCCCAAGAATTGGCGTATTTCGGTTGGTGTGCGAGGTGCAGGCCAGTTCTTGATCGAATCTACCTTGGATGGATCGACATGAATCCCATCCTTGTTTACCACGTGGCCTAGAAAGTGGACTTCACGAAGCCAGAAGTCGCATTTTGAAAACTTAGCGTACAGCTGTTCCGTTCGAAGGAGTTCCAGAATAAGTCGTAAATGCTGCTCATGTTCCTCCCGATTCTTCGAGTAGATCAGGATGTCATCAATAAAAACAATAACAAACTTGTCAAGGTAAGGTTTGCACACCCTGTTCATAAGATCCATGAAAACCGCAGGTGCGTTCGTTAGCCCGAATGGCATGACCAAAAACTCGTAATGGCCGTAGCGAGTTCTGAATGCTGTTTTGGAGACGTCCTCCTCCCGGACTCTCAGTTGATGGTAACCTGACCTCAGGTCAATCTTTGAGTAATAGCTCGACCCTTGCAACTGGTCGAATAAGTCGTCGATGCGTGGAAGAGGATAGCGATTCTTTACGGTCACCTTGTTCAGTTCGCGGTAGTCTATACACATGCGGAAGGTACCGTCCTTCTTCTTTACAAATAGTACTGGAGCTCCCCAGGGCGAAGAGCTAGGACGTATGAAACCCTTTTCCAAGAGTTCTTGCAATTGCTTAGACAGTTCTTCCAGTTCAGTTGGAGCTAAGCGGTAAGGCGCTCGAGCTATAGGTGCTGCTCCTGGAGCTAGCTCGATCTGAAATTCGACCTGGCGATGGGGCGGTAGCCCAGGTAACTCTTCAGGAAACACTTGAGGAAAGTCGCGTACAACTGGAATATCCTCTAACTTCTTTTCTTTCGTCGATGTATCTGTAACGAGTGCTAATATAGCTATGTGGCCCTTTCGCAGACACTTTTGAGCCTTCAAGAAGGAGATGATGCCACTCACGACACCACTCTTGTCGCCTTGAACTTCGAGAGGTTCCTTGCCAGAACGAGGAATACGAATGATCTTCTCCTTGCATAGGATCTCTGCTTGTTGTTGGGATAACCAATCCATACCAATGACGATATCAAAACTACTCAGAGTTATAGGAATGAGATCGATAGAGAAAGTCTGACCAGCGAGGATAAGATTACAACCCTGAACTATGTGTGTGGCTTCTAGACTTTTACCGTTAGCTAACTCTACGACATGTTTGGTGTTCAAAAGTGTTGGTGCGCGTTTAAGCATTTGACTAACTTTCAGAGACATATAACTGGTATCCGCACCCGAATCAAATAATACGGTAACATAAAAGTCGTCGAGAAGAAACTTACCCGTAACCACATTAGGATCGTTCCTCGCATCACCCCGACCAATCACAAATGCACGACCCCTAGCACCATTGTCGTTGTTGTTTCCCCCATTGTTGTTCCCGTTGCCCTGATTATTGTTGTTGTTGTTCTGATTCTGATTTAACTGGGGGCAGTTCCGCTTGAAGTGACCTTCAGCCCCACACTGAAAGCATGCCTTATTTCCTTGCTGTTGTTGCTGTGGCTGGTTTCGTGGAACGGGTGGCTGTTGTTGCTGGTTCTGATTCGCAGGCCTTGAGCTCCTGCAATCTTTAGCCTCATGACCTACCCTTAGACACCTCTGACAGCGGCCTTTACGACACTGACCACTGTGGTGTTTTTTGCACCTGTTACACAGTGGATGAATTCCCCGATATCCACTCTGCCCCTGACCACCAGACGATTGCTGACTCGGACTCTGGTAATCACTAGTCTTGCGCTGCTGCTGTGCTTGAGACTGTACAGTAGCTGAACCCCTGCTGGAATCCCCTTCCCATTTCCGCTTGTTGTCACTGGGATTAGCAGGAGTAGCTAGAGTGGTAGCGGTAGTAGTAGCACTGATACGTTTAGGCAGCCTGTTCTGTTCCACTGCCTGATCGGTGAGGCGATGAGCTAACTTGACAATCTGTTGAATGGTGCCAAGATTCGCTGAGGTTGCGTGACTTTGAATTTCCGGCACCAGTCCATTGAGATACAGTTCGATACGCTTAATGGGAGGGTCCACCATAGTAGGACACAGAATAGCCAACTCATTCGATCTTCTGGTGTACGCTTCAATTTCTGACCCCGTCATTTTCAAGTGGTAAAACTCTACCTCCAGCTTATGAATATCATCACGGCTATAGTATTCCTCTTTGATCAACTCCTTGAAATCATTCCAGGGTGTGGCGTTAGCAACAGCCAACCCTAACATCTGAACTTGCGCATTCCACCAAGTCAGCGCAATGCCTTCTAGAGTACCAGTGGCGTACTTCACCCTGCGAGCCTCAGGGCATTCACACATTTCAAATACGGACTCGAGCTTTTCAAACCAATGGAGGAGTCCAACCGCTCCTTCCGTGCCACTAAAAGTAGTAGGACGACAGTCCATGAAAGTTTTGAAGGTGCAAACAGGTGGCTGAGCGTGCTGACCTGTTGTGTATAAGAATCCAGTACAAGATTAATCACAAGAGTTGGTTTAGGAGTGTAGGATCTAAAGATCCTAGTGTGAGTTACAACTGCAGGGTATACCTCCTGCATGTGCGGCTGCAAGTGCCGCAGTAACTCGCTCGTTAATGAGAGCCGTCAATTGGGCTTGCGTCATGTTGATACGTCCAGACATGATCTTCATAGCAAAGATAACATAAGTGAGAGAGGTTCACGAATAGTGCGATGACAGAAGAGAGTAAGCACACAAGTGTTCTCATGCAATAGTGTTACGTTAATCTAAGCATACCCTGAGCAAAGTTCTATGCAATTCTATCAAGTAGGCAATAAAACATATACCATATTACCTAGGATGTTGAGTCTTGCACGTGGAGCGAGGCGTCGTTGTGGATCGTTGAGCACTGTTTCGGTTATAGTCTGGTTTTAATAAAAATGTTTTCCCCTTATTAAAACCGAGTTCTCTATAACCAATGGCTCTGATACCAATCCGTCACACCCCCAAAATCCACACGCGGAGTACCACCGCTTGGAGGCGTGACATGACCAGGATCAAGCCACCAATCATATTGAACATAAGTATATAGTAAAAGTCATTCATCAATACAATAGGTGTTTCCAAAACCAAATATAAACAAGTGTGTAGCGGAAGCAATAATGTAAAACCCAACATAAGTTTAAGTACAAAATGACATAATGTTTAACAACACATTCACGATCCATGTCCACAACGACCGTGCCTCCCGTGCAAGCTCCAAAAGTACCTAAGGTCCTGCAAGGCATGTAACAGAGAGTCAACAACTAGTTGAGCGAGTTCACAGTTGGTTATTTAGTTATAATGTTCGTATCGTAAATCGTATGTTCGTTTAGTAATCATGTATCGTATGTATAGCATCGCGGCCCTCTAGGCATGTTTGCGAAGTTTAGTGGGGGTTTCCCATGTTTTCTAGACTAGGTATATCTGTATCGCGGTCCTCCAGGCATGTTTGCGAAGATTAAAGTATAGTCCGCGGCCATTCCAGGCATGTTTGCGAAGATTGTTCTAGTATCGCGGCCGATCCCGGCATGTTTGCGAAGAGAAGTATATGTATCACTAGTCTAGTAGTATCTACCATTGACCTTCCTCTCCCGAGGCCAATGGTATGTAATTCCGATAACTCTTAAGCATAAATAATCAATCAACCCATTCCCAACCCCGGGAATCCCATGCCTTGGTAGAAGTGTGAACTCACCTTGTTTGCTCGGTATGCTAAGTTAAGTGCTCACAATAAATCAGTCAAGTCCTATAGTTATGCAAGTATGTATAATCAGTTTCGAACTCACAATGTTTCACAGGTAATCTATGTCACAAAGTGTGTTTATGCATTTCTCATCAAGTAGCACATAACAGTGGGTTCATGTTCACACAGTCATACTCCATATAACTAAGTTCTTGGTGATATCTAACATGGTTAATAAATTAACATGCTTGATGGTTTTAACCGACTTAACCAGGTTAATGTATTAAGCAACAATAACAACCTTCCAGAATTAACAAGCATAACATGCATAATAACTAACAGTGTTTCACATAAAGACTTTCTCAATTTAATCTAACAATATCATCCACTAACATAACTAACGGTGTTAATATATTTAACAAGGAAACTTTACATAGTTCATATGTATAACAGAGTTAACATAGTTGGCATAACCCAGTTAATATACTTAACAAATATTAACAACTTAACAAACATAACAGTTGGGCCGAAATCATTACATGGGCCGAAAACCCCTATAGCCGAAATCACCTCATATGGGACGAAAACACTTATGTTGCCGAAATCCCTCTTGGCCGAAAACCCCTTTAGCCGAAATCCCCCCCTTGGGCCGAACTCACATCTGGGCCGAATACACTATATGGGCCGAAATCACTTAAGTGATTTCGTCCAGTTTAAAATGGTGGGGGTGTTTTCGTTAGGATCATCATCTTCAACAATAGCAGTTAGCAAAACCCAGCAACTATAATCTCATTACAGTTACATGATTAATCATTTGTAGGAACAATCAATCCAACCAAAGCTGAAACATTCATTTAGATACTTACTCATCTAAATAATCAGGATTAACATCCAACAATCATCATAGTTTTTTTAACATTTAACAGGAGATCTAGTTATGCATTTATCAACTGACTATCTAAGATCACTTTATCTTGAAGATTAACAATCACCATTCATAGAAAACAACGATCTAAACATTAAATCATCAATCAAAATCAGATCATAAGATCATAATATCTCACAGTAGCAGTCAATATAAGATATCATCTTAACATGTAAATCACTAACGGTAGATTTAACAGGGGTTTGGCTTCAAAATGAGGAATTCTGTTTGTGGGTTTCAGAGGTAGAGAGAGAAACAAAGTGATAAGATAAGGTTTGGTAAGTAGAAAACTTCTCCGAGAAGATTTGTTTATAAAATGATTATATAAAATATCACAATACTGGGACAAGGCCCATCTCTGATTTCCTTGGTCATCAGTGGACGAAAACACATAAGGTGTTTTCACCACTTGGGTGATTTCATGGGTACTTGTTTACAGTAAGAGTTTCATCTTTATTTAACATGATAATTAATACAAAACCTTATTAACACACACTCACATATAATAAATATTATGGATCCCAAGTATAAATTATCAATCGAAATACGATATAACGTATTACAAAGGTAAGCGTTGTGAAACAACGAGTCGTGTAAACAAACAACATAAACAAAAAAAAAATTAACGTGCACTAAATGCGAAGATGGAAATCTTGGAAACTCGAGTTGTCACATTATCCCCATCTTGGAAGAAATTTCGTCCCGAAATTTAGCATGCGGTTACTGAGGAAGCTAGGTAAGTTATCGTTTACTGGTTCTCCTGGGGTGTCACATTATCCCCCCGTTGATTTGGAATTTCTTCCCGAAATTCTGTAGTAGCTTCAGCCTCAGTAGTAGTTGCATTGTTTTCGAACAACTGGGGATATTTGAGTTCCATTTGGTCTTCGCGTTCCCAGGTGAACTCTGGGCCACGACGGGAGTTCCAACGAACTCGAACAAGAGGTATTCTGGTGTTCTTGAGGACCTTAACATCCCGGTCCGTGATTTCAACTGGTTCTTCGACGAAATGCAACCGTTCATCGATAGTGAGCTCCTTCAGAGGAACTATGTGGCTCTCATCTGACAGACACTTCTTCAGATTCGACACGTGGAAAACGTTGTGAACTGCACTGAGTTCAGCTGGTAAGTTCAGTCTGTAGGCCACTTTGCCTATTTTCTCAATGACTTCAAATGGTCCAACGTATCGTGGATTGAGTTTGCCCCTTTTGCCAAAACGAACAACGCCCTTCCAGGGTGAAACTTTGAGTAGCGCTCGATCCCCAACCTGGAACTCGAGTAGTTTCCTGTCTTTATCGGCGTATGCTTTCTGACGGTCACGAGCTGCCGCTATGCGTTGTCATATTTGAGCAATCTTTTCAGTAGTATCAACTACCATTTCTGGACCTGTGATCTGACTGTCACCCACCTCTGCCCAACAAAGAGGCGATCGGCATTTACGCCCGTACAATGCCTCAAATGGAGCGGCTTTAATGCTGGTGTGGTAACTGTTATTGTATGAAAATTCCACAAGTGGCAGATGTTTTTCCCAGCCCTTGCCAAAGTCAATTACGCACGCCCGAAGCATGTCTTCTAGAGTTTGAATAGTGCGCTCAGACTGCCCGTCTGTCTGAGGATGATAAGCTGTGCTCATGTCTAATCGAGAGCCAAAAGATTTATGCATTGCTTGCCACAGTTCTGAAGTAAAACGTGCATCACGATCGGAAATAATAGAGGTGGGCACCCCGTGCCTCGAGACAACTTCCTTAAGGTATACGTCTGCTAGAGTGGAGAACTTATCCGTCTCCTTGATAGCCAGGAAGTGAGCAGACTTTGTGAGTCGATCCACGATCACCCAAATAGTATCATTTCCGCACTGAGATCTAGGTAGGCCAGTAACAAAGTCCATGGAAATTTGTTCCCATTTCCATTGTGGTATCTCAGGTTGCTGGAGTGGGCCTGATGGTTTCTGATATTCCGCTTTGACTCTCGCACAAGTCAAACACTTGCTCACGTAAGTTGCTATGTGGGCCTTCATGCTAGGCCACCAATATGTAGTTCTGAGGTCGTGGTACATCTTATCCGAACCAGGATGTACTGAGTAGCGAGACTTATGATCTTCATCCATTACAAGCTCGCGTAAATTACCATAGAGTGGGACCCAGATGCGTCCGGTTACATAATAGGCGCCGTCTGCCCTTTGTTCTAACCGTTGCCTTGAGCCGCGTAGGGCTTCAGCCCTGACGTTTTCCGGTTTCAATGCTTCTACCTGAGCATCTCGTATCTGTGAAGGAAGACTGGACTGAATAGTGAGTTGCAACGCTCGTACACGCCTAGGTGTAGTATCCTTTCGACTGAGGGCGTCGGCCACCACATTGGCTTTGCCCGGATGGTACTTTATAGCACATTCGTAATCGTTCAGTAACTCGACCCATCGACGTTGTCGCATGTTCAATTCTTTCTGCTTGAAGATATGCTCAAGACTCCTGTGATCGGTGTAGATGGTGCACTTGGTGCCATACAGGTAATGTCGCCATATCTTGAGCGCAAAAACAACAGCTCTCAGCTCTAAATCGTGTGTAGTGTAATTCCGTTCGTGAATCTTAAGTTGACGTGAAGCATAAGCAATAACTTTATCCCGTTGCATCAACACACATCCAAGACCTTGAATAGATGCATCGCAGTAGACTACAAAATCGTCCGTGCCTTCAGGCAATGAGAGGATAGGTGCGCTACAGAGTCTATCCTTTAAGTGCTGAAACGCTGTTTCCTGTGTATTACCCCAACGGTAAGCAACACCTTTCTGTGTCAGTAGTGTAAGCGGCTGCGCAATCTTTGAGAAGTCTTTAATGAACCGTCTGTAATAACCCGCCAATCCCAAGAATTGGCGTATTTCGGTTGGTGTGCGAGGTGCAGGCCAGTTCTTGATCGAATCTACCTTGGATGGATCGACATGAATCCCATCCTTGTTTACCACGTGGCCTAGAAAGTGGACTTCACGAAGCCAGAAGTCGCATTTTGAAAACTTAGCGTACAGCTGTTCCGTTCGAAGGAGTTCCAGAATAAGTCGTAAATGCTGCTCATGTTCCTCCCGATTCTTCGAGTAGATCAGGATGTCATCAATAAAAACAATAACAAACTTGTCAAGGTAAGGTTTGCACACCCTGTTCATAAGATCCATGAAAACCGCAGGTGCGTTCGTTAGCCCGAATGGCATGACCAAAAACTCGTAATGGCCGTAGCAACAATAACAAGCTTCCAGAATGTATTAAGCAACAATAACAAGCTTCCAGAATTAACAAGCATAACATGCATAATAACTAACAGTGTTTCACATAAAGACTTTCTCAATTTAATCTAACAATATCATCCACTAACATAACTAACGGTGTTAATATATTTAACAAGGAAACTTTACATAGTTCATATGTATAACAGAGTTAACATAGTTGGCATAACCCAGTTAATATACTTAACAAATATTAACAACTTAACAAACATAACAGTTGGGCCGAAATCATTACATGGGCCGAAAACCCCTATAGCCGAAATCACCTCATATGGGACGAAAACACTTATGTTGCCGAAATCCCTCTTGGCCGAAAACCCCTTTAGCCGAAATCCCCCCCTTGGGCCGAACTCACATCTGGGCCGAATACACTATATGGGCCGAAATCACTTAAGTGATTTCGTCCAGTTTAAAATGGTGGGGGTGTTTTCGTTAGGATCATCATCTTCAACAATAGCAGTTAGCAAAACCCAGCAACTATAATCTCATTACAGTTACATGATTAATCATTTGTAGGAATAATCAATCCAACCAAAGCTGAAACATTCATTTAGATACTTACTCATCTAAATAATCAGGATTAACATCCAACAATCATCATAGTTTTTTTAACATTTAACAGGAGATCTAGTTATGCATTTATCAACTGACTATCTAAGATCACTTTATCTTGAAGATTAACAATCACCATTCATAGAAAACAACGATCTAAACATTAAATCATCAATCAAAATCAGATCATAAGATCATAATATCTCACAGTAGCAGTCAATATAAGATATCATCTTAACATGTAAATCACTAACCGTAGATTTAACAGGGGTTTGGCTTCAAAATGAGGAATTCTGTTTGTGGGTTTCAGAGGTAGAGAGAGAAACAAAGTGATAAGATAAGGTTTGGTAAGTAGAAAACTTCTCCGAGAAGATTTGTTTATAAAATGATTATATAAAATATCACAATACTGGGCCAAGGCCCATCTCTGATTTCGTTGGTCATCAGTGGACGAAAACACATAAGGTGTTTTCACCACTTGGGTGATTTCATGGGTACTTGTTTACAGTAAGAGTTTCATCTTTATTTAACATGATAATTAATACAAAACCTTATTAACACACACTCACATATAATAAATATTATGGATCCCAAGTATAAATTATCAATCGAAATACGATATAACGTATTACAAAGGTAAGCGTTGTGAAACAACGAGTCGTGTAAACAAACAACATAAACAAAAAAAAAATTAACGTGCACTAAATGCGAAGATGGAAATCTTGTAAACTCGAGTTGTCACAAGTTACTTGTTCACAGTTAATCAGTCAAAGCCTATAGTATGCATACATACGTAATCAGTTTACATTCACAAAGTTCACGTATAACATACAATCACAGTGTGCATTTGAACATCTTAACAGTTATTCCAGTTCATAAGACTCCACTATTCTCATGCATGATTCACAATAGAAATCAGTAGTTAAGTGTGCTATTCAAATCAACTCATGTTTCACAGTCAACTAACAGACAGTAATAATCAGTAACAGAGTCATACATTACCATGCACATTCTAGACCACAGTCTGTTGATGTGGTGACATTCAGGGCGACGAAACCTCAAGGCCTTTCGTCGATCAGTTGGGTGACGAAACACCAAGGTGTTTCGTCGTGATAAGGATGGAAAAACTCCCTGGAGTTTCATCGACAGTACAAGTGGCGAAACCTCCAAGAGTTTCATCGACAATATGTGTGGCGAAACCCTCAGGTTTCGTCGAAAATATTAACAGTTTCAATCATTTGCCTAAACTACTCCCATAAATCCCGTAAACACTTCCCAATTTCCCCAAAGCAGATCAAACAAGCAACCCATCATGCGCATATCCATATCATCGATCCATTAACTATATGTAACAACTGATAACATACAATATCAACATCAAACAGGAACATCAACTCAGTGAATCATGAATGAATACAAATCATACAGGTCTCAATCTGCAAGTTCTAATCCAATGAACTAGCAACGGAACATCAAAACCTAATTGACAACATATAAAGGTACAATCTCTAACAAGATCCTAATTCGCAGTGGCCCTCTTTCATCACACCAAAAAATCAAACAATAAACAAGCAAGTCTAATCAGGTAATTGCACACTAACCGATTTCGAGATGAACTAGCAAGAATTCGAGAGGGGGTTGGTGATTGCCGTCGCGTGCAAGATTGGGGAGGAGAGTCTAGGGTTTTCCCCGGGTGTGATATTACGTGAAGTTGTGCATATAAGAGATATATAACTGATTCTAATATGGGCCACACCTGGGTCGAAAGCCCATGTCTACGAAACGTCAAAGGGGGCGACGAAACCCCATGTTTCGTCGTGATGGGCATGACGAAACTCCAAGGTTTCGTCGAGTGAGGTGTGGTGAAACTCTAAATGTTTGGTCAAGATGGTTTTTAACTTTTAAATAGTTCACAAGTTTCTATTACTTAAACACATAAACACATTAATCGTATACTAATTAATAACACAATATCTCAACATAAAACAAACGTGTACAATTACAAAGCAAACAAGTTATGCAAACACAATTGGGAAACAAATAACGTGTCGAGGAAAGACCTTGAAAACTCGGGTTGTCACATCATCCCCAACTTGAAAGAAATTTCGTCCCGAAATTTAGCACGTAGTTACTGAGGAAGCTAGTTAGGTTGCGTGGTTTCTTGGTTTTCCTGGGGTGTCACATCATCCCCCCGTTGGTTTGGAATTTCGTCCCGAAATTCCGCAGTAGCTTCAGCCTCAGTAGTGGTTTCGCTTTTCTCGAACAACTGGGGATATTTGGGTTTCATTCGGTCTTCTCGTTCCCAGGTAAACTCTGGGCCACGACGGGAGTTCCAACGAACTCGAACAAGAGGTATCCTGGTACGCTTGAGAACTTTAACATCTCGGTCAGTAATCTCTACTGGTTCCTCGACGAATCGCAGCTGATCGTCGATGGTGAGTTCCTTGAGAGGAACTATGAGGGTCTCATCTGACAGACACTTCTTCAGATTCAACACATGGAATACGTTGTGAACTCCACTGAGTTCTTTGGGAAGATTCAGTTTGTAGGCCACCTTGCCTATTTTCTCTGTGATTTCGAAAGGTCCGACATATCGCGGGTTGAGTTTGCCTCGTTTACCAAAACCACTCGAGTTCCAAGTTGGAAAGTCTCACCTTGGAAAGGTCTGACATATCAGCGTAGCTTTTCTGACGGTTACGAGCTGCCGCCATTCGTTGTCGTATTTGGGCAATCCTTTCTGTCGTGTCGACGACGAGTTCTGGGCCAGTGATTTGGCTATCTCCAACTTCTGCCCAGCATAGAGGTGATCGACATTTCCGTCCATACAATGCCTCGAACGGAGCAGCCTGGATGCTGGTGTGGTAGCTGTTGTTATACGAGAACTCCACCAACGGTAGATTCCTTTCCCAACCGTTACCAAAGTCGATTACACATGATCGAAGCATGTCTTCAAGGGTTTGGATGGTGCGTTCAGACTGCCCATCCGTCTGCGGGTGATATGCTGTACTCATGTCTAGACGAGAACCAAAAGATTTGTGCATCGTTTGCCACAACTCAGAAGTAAAACGTGCATCACGATCGGATATGAAGGAGGTTGGCACCCCGTGCCTTGAAACTACTTCCTTCAAGTAAACGTCTGCTAAAGTAGAGAACTTATCCATTTCCTTGATAGCCAGAAAATGTGCAGACTTGCTCAGTCAATCCACGATCACCCAAATGGTATCATTTCCTCGTTGAGATCTAGGTAGGCCAATAACGAAATCCATGGAAATTTGCTCCCATTTCCATTTCGGTAGCTCTGGTTGTTGAAGTAGGCCTGATGGTTTCTGGTACTCAACTTTGACTCTCGTACAAGTTGTGACAACCCGAAACTCTAAGGTGCCTTTAATCTCAAGTCACTTTTAATAGGATCCATTTTGATTGGTAGTTATGTGTACATGTACGTTAACCTGGTTGAATTCTATGATTCATAAATGAATGGTTATGAACATTGATAAGTTTGAATTAACGATTGCCTAAACTTAACCGCACACCGCGCACTTCTCGTTCTATTTTGACTTTGGGGCGGCCCAAACTCTTGTAGCCCAAATCAGGCTCAACCGAGATGCATGGCTCAACCGAGATGCATATATTCGCACCCTCTTTTCTTGCGGTGGGCTGGTTCACGACCCAAATAAGATTTGGGAGTTGGGCTTGGGTCCATACTCAGCGATTACACACATAAATTGTGTGTAACCCCTAGCTTTTGCATAGCACAAACATAATTACAAACCCTAGCAATCTCGTTGGTTCCTGTGAAGTCGACGACGTCCCGTGTGCCCAGTAATGATTGCTCCCCGGTTAGTATAAACATGCTTATTGAATCTTCGCTTAATTGTGTGTGGTTATGTGTGACTGATCGATGTACTACAAAAATAATTATGATTTTTGCTGATCTCGACATTAATGCTAGAAATCGGCTGATGATATAGTCTGTGTAATACGTGGTGCATGATTGTTGATTCTGTATAGGGAATGAGACATCATCCTATTCGGTGGCCTTGGTTAGTGGATTTGCTATTATATTGATTATTAATTGTGTGATAACGGTTGTCATTAGAAATTCTACACGTAGGAGTGTATGATAGTGGAGGAATTCATTATAATAAAAACCAACTAGTTGTGGTTTGTGAATGTTCATGACGTCACTTGTAAATCAATATATAAGAACACATGATTGTTAATCAATATATAAGAAGTTTGCACATGGGTTTTCAGTGATAACTAGTGGGTTCCGGATGCAAGGGTTAGTGGGTACGATTGTAGCATGGACAACTTACGAGTATGGAATAAATCTAGTGAATCTTGGTGGGTGTTAGCAATGGCTAGTTCATGTCTTAAGAATTCCATGTTAGTGAACTGTTGTTGAAGATGATCATGACATTTTTTTTAGTCAGGATATAAATCTAGATGATAAGGGTCATTGATGATGAATAACCTTTGCGATAATTATGTTGTTTGATCCGAATTGAAAGTGAAACTGCAATGATTGTGTTTGCGAGAAATTAGGGAGTAAATGATAGCAACTTGTAACCAATTCACCTGTAATTTACGGCATTAACTAACACAACTCGCACACGCACCTAGCCGCATACTCAACGGAACGAGTCGCACGGTAAGTAATCGCACAGTAGAATGTCGTATACTATTGAACTGCATGTTTATATGTTGTTTATGCATGATCGCACATTAGCTCAACGCCGCACATCTGAGACTTGATCACACACTTGATACCCGGTCGCACACTCGGGGGATGTCGCATACTTGTTGTGGGCTTTCTTCTGAGTGGGCCGTGCATCAAATGGCCGGGCTCGCAAGCCCTTACCTGTGAGATCAGAATTGCACAATTATGACTGGGCCGCACACCCTTGTGAGCATTGAATTAACTGTTACGTGTTTTATGTAAAAATGAACTTTTATTATGAATTTGCACATGACCTGAATACCTGCTATATGATGACCATAAACTGTTATGAGCATGATTAACTGTTATGACTAGTATTAAGTTGTGTGTATTGTTGGTACGCTACTTGTATGGTATGTGCAATGAGAATGTGATCAATGTGTTTACAAAACTGACTGTCTTTGGTAACCACGGTAGGGTTGGTTGACTAACTGGATGGGTAATTAATCATACCGAGCAAACCAAGGTGAGTTCACACACTTTCTAAGGCATGGGATTCCCGGTGGTTGGGAATGGGTTAAAGAATTAAAACGGAACCTACATACTCCTTGGGTAGGATATGTACGGCCATCCTCCATGGGTAGGATGCCAATATTAATCCTGCGTATTCTCCTTGGGTAGGATACGTACGTTCGTCCTCCTTGGGTAGGACAACAACCTTAAACTTACTAGACAAAACTCTATCATTAAGTCCCTCATTTTATATCGACTTAATCGCCGAGGCCGATGGCGAGCGGGTCATTAGTTAATAGCGCTATTAGGTTTGACAAACCTCACACCGTGCCGGTCGGACGGGAGTGTACTAATGGATCATGGCAAACTGTCAATGATGATAGACATTGACGTAGGGCACAACTATTGTTCGTCAGTTGTCGATATGGTAACGGTCTAGTGGTTGGTTTACATGGGGAAGCCCCCACTGATTATGGATATGGTTTGGGAAACAAAGATACTGGCTAACTCGTGGTTTACTACGAAACAACTTATGGTTTTCAAAGCAAACTTGTAAAACTAAACAACCAACTGTGAACTCGCTCAACTTTGTTGTTGACTCGTTGTTACATGCCTTGCAGGCCCTTAGGTGCATATTGTTGGAACTTGCTGTCTGGGAGGCTGGAGTGGTCATGGGTCGAGATACATGGAATCGCAACATAAGACTAATGGATTTTACATGTGGTTTATAAACACTTAACGAATGAATTATGCTTCCGCTGTACACTGTAATTTATTTGTATTGTTGTAACACTTAATGTTAATAAATGAAAGTTTTATTTAAATATACCTATGAGTTCAATATGATTGGTGGCTAGATCCTGGTACGTCACACACCTCGCGGGGGTTTCCGCTTGTGGTATTTTGGGGGTGTGACAGATTGGTATCAGAGCCATTGGTTATAGTGAACTTGGTTTTATTTAAAAAGGGGAAAAACGTTTTTGTAAAACCAGACTATAACCGAACAGTTCTGAAGACGTGAATACGACCATGACACTCAGCTCCAGATTGCAAGGTTCGTCTCTCGTATACTCATTGTACTGCATAACTAGTGAACACCTACATATGATATTGCATGTGATTGCACGTTTAGCACAACAGTATGAATTTAAGTATACTTGCATGTGTTATGTGACTGATAGGGTGGTATTTCCCTAAACCTTCATGAATTACGCTTCGTGATACTCTTTGTTTGCTACTCGAGTTTGAGGAACCATTTGACATGAGTTAAGAGGAGCTGAGGTGAGCATGCAAATCACAATATTATTGTGGGTGCACACATAATAATAATGTGGGGTGCATGTGAGTCCCAGTGAGGCTTAACAAGTGGAAAAGGGGTTTCGTTCTGCTATTTGATCGATGTGTAACATAACAAACCTATAGGGGTCATAGCAGTGATTGTCCCCTACTCGAACGTGAACTTTCCATTCCTCTTTGGATCCTTTCGAATCTCGATGCTATCGAGTATTACCTGAACACTCATCTGGACGCCTAGCGAACTGTGTAGAATATTAGGTGCTTGTACGAACATCCCCGAGTTGGATGTTGCAACGACAATGATTGGTCTATATCTTTCTCACCTTTCTTCGTTTGCTGGAAACTTAACGTATTGACGCCTTAGATCCCGAAGTGCGATCACTTCTGCAACACCCTCGTAACATATCGTGTATTACTCAGTCAACTTGCAAGAACGATGGACTTCAGCATTTGAACGACCCTAGTTACCAACAATGAACATCAGCGATTTGACTCCAATCGAATCCTTAACCTGTCACACCCCGACCACGTAAAACAACGAAACGTGGCAGAAACGTCGGGGAGTGTTGTAACAGAATTAATTGTTTCACAACCATGGTAATTAAAGTTACATTTTATTATCAAACAAGAGAGTTACATTGTCTTAAACAAGAAACAAAGAGTACATAACATAAATTAACTAGTTCTTGCTTCGTTTTAAGTCACTAAGGCACAAGTCCGCCTAAGTGTGTCTCGATCATCCTATGCAACAGCTCCTGAAAACACATGTGAAAATAGGTACGTCAGCATAAAAATGCCTGTGAGATACATAGGTTTTGTGAAAATAGGATTCATGACTTGCGTTTAAAGAAACTGTTTACTAAAAAGTAGTCATGAGTCTTGTTGAGCGTTTCCTTTCATAAATCATTTGAAAAGCAATGGATAAATCAAATGATATATATGTATAAAAGAATAATGTATGGTTAAGTGAATAACCATGTAAAATGGGTTTGTATAAGTTAAGTTATTTGTAAAACGATGTTTATGTGAAGATTGTATTGTAGATGAAATATGTCTAAACTGAAATGGTTTAAATAATGCTACGATATGTAATACCATAAAAGCACTTATATATAGGAAGTACCAGCGGCGTATCCACCATGATTTTATCGTATTACACGTCGTCTCGTTACTTAAATCACTTACCCAAACAACCACCAAAATGTAATGTTTAACAATCATAGAAATGTTTATGTATGGTTAACGGTTCAAACAGATTTCAAACGGTTCATGTCAATCAATAGTTACAAACGGTTCACACGGTTCAACAGTTATAAACGGTTCACATAATTCAACGGTTACAAACGGTTCACATAATCAAATGATTTCAAACGGTTCACATAGTCAAATGGTCACAAACGGTTCAAAATGTAAAACAATGTGTCCATATGCCGGATGAGCATATGCAACAAAATTTAATGTAAAACATTGTGTCCATATGCTGGATGAGCATATGAAACAAAATGTAGTGTAAAATAAGGTACTAGCATGCTAAGTCAACATACATAGCAGAAATGTAAAGTAAAACATTGTACAAAGTATGGTAAGTTATCATACAAAGAAAAACAATGTGATGTAAATCATGTACTATAAGCGTACTAATGAACATAGCAAGTATATGATGTGAAAACAGGAAGGCACGAAAGTAACAAGTAGGCACATGTGTTTCACCCCAAAACAGTTTGAAAACAGTAAAAGAGGGGTCTATGTACTCACTTGAGATTGCTTCGTAGTCCTTGAGTAACAACCAAACAATGCTAGAGATCACGGAAATAAAACGGTACCTAATATAGGTATCTATGTTAATAAACCGGACCTATATCGGAGGATCGGATAGAATGAGGGTTCGTAAACCAAATGAGTGTGGGAACTCATGTAATATGGTTTAACAAAGCCTATATACTAAAATGAAACCTAACCTAAGTGCTTACGACCCATTACGACCCGTTTAGGTAGCTTATGCTACTTTAACGCGTCGTTCGCGTAAAACGCGTTCGGAATGCCTAACTAGCCCTATGATAAGTAAAATATGCCTTAACATGCCTAATATTGTTGCTAAATTAGTTTAGATGTCAAAAGTTATGTTACATATGCTTAAAATGAATTTTGACGTAAAAAGGGCATTTTGGTAATTTACCTAAGGCATATAAACTACCTATCATACAACTAACTAAACGTCGTGACCATAAGGTATAACCTCGGAAGGATATTCCCTATACATCTATGGTCACCTAAAGTGTTTGGTCGAATCCTAATGATTGACCAAATGGGTCGGGTTCGAAAGCATAAACGATTGATTAGATCGCTTACCCTTACGACCCTATACAAGCACAAAACTAAAAGTGACGAGCTTAACATGTTAAAACATGCTTAACTAAGTTAGAAAATAAGTTTGGTATCAAAACAAATGGTCTTGATACCTAAAAGTAGTTTGGTTACAAAATACGCAAGAATACGTATTTTGGCCGAAACTACAACTCGTCACTGAGCCTAGATAACGTGGTAATCAGTAGGTATAGTCACAAAGGACTATAACCATCGTGATTACGCTCACGTTGCGAAGTTCAACCGAACTTCGTGTTGACCATAAACTGGTCAACGCAGAAACGCTAACAATGCAGAAACGCTAAAAGAACGAAAGAGGACTTACAACGGGTCCAAGAACGGAAGTTTTGATCCGAATATTCTCAGGTATGAAGTGTTAAACACATCAACTTAGAGAACAAATTCAGATTCAAAGGTGTGGGTTTTGCAAATGAGATCATGGGGGTATTTATCGGATTTCTAGGACCGTTAAGACCGTTCCTCGAAAACCGTGCTTCAATCTCATCCATACACCTCAAGCCCATGGTTTTACAAAACCATTTGAGCCCCTAGTATTGCCCAAAACCATGTGCAAGTGGTTTATGAGTGTGTAACAGCTGTTAACAGCTGTTTAAACTGATTAAGCTGATCTGGGAGGGCCTCGCGGCCCGCGTAAGGCATACACAAACATTACGCGCCCCGCCTGGGCATTCTGATCAGAAAACAAGTTTCCAAAATGTCAGTTTCAGTCCCTGTTGTGTTATAAGCTCATTTCCGACACTTCTAAGGCCCGTTAAGCCAACTTTAAGGCCCTAAAATGATGCCTAAACATTGTGGACATGAAACATGCTCAAAAATATGCCGGATGTCGGTTCGTTGGGTCGTACGATCACGATGTTCGCTTAATTACGACGGAATGCGCATAAGCGCGAAAAACGATCCAAATTGCGCGACGAATGGATTTTTCTTATGCCAAACACTAAAATAAAATATTTTAATGCTTACATAAATTTTTGGATGTCCGGATGTACTCAGAATGTAAGTTATGCGCGAAAATGCAAACTTGTGCACTTTTTGACGCTTTTAGTCCCTGAATGACCCCAAAGTTTATTTTAGCACACCGAACCCCTCAAAGCCTATTTCTAAGCTATGTAAAGGATATTTATGGTATGTTTAACTTATGGTCATGTTCCAGTACGAATCGTCATACTTTCGCAGTTTGTCGAATTTAGTCCCTGCAAAAGATTAAACTTGATTTTGCCATACCTAAGCCTTTAAAACTTATTTCTAAGTTATGTAAAGGTTATTTAAGGTATGTTAAGCCTATGTCAATATTCCGGAGTGTTTGTTGCATTAAACTGGTTATGTTTACGCATCAGTGCGCATATAACTTTCCAGAAAGCGATTTAGAGTTTGAAATCGAACAAGAATTGATATGTGCAAAGAACACACATATTTTTACAAATTCCAAGTATGAAACACAATATCTCATTGATTTGGTATTTGTTTGATGGTCGCAGTGACCCAGGTGTCACATAACCCCAGCCAGCGACTCATGGGAGTCAACTTTTACGAATTTATCAGGAGGTAAGCGATGACAACTGCCTGTAGAATAGAATGTGAAACTCCCCGCAGAGTGAGTAGTGCCTTAGCACGTACCATGGAATGTGAAGAGGTGGACCTTGTCGGTAAAAGGTCGTAGAGCTCCGTTTCAAACAACAGCATTAGAGGCAACAGTCACGGCAACATCAAGGTATTTGTAATGGTAACCAACAGTATGGAAGGTGAAGGTGCCTATGGCATGGAGTGGCCGATGTTAAATCCAACGACAACAACCAAGGGAACGACGGCCGTACTGGAAATCCTCGCAACGAGTACAACAACACGAGAAATAATGCTCATGGAGGGACATTAGGGATTGGCGTGGGCGACGCTGGGATTATAACAACAAGGTGGCCTACGTGTTCTTGGTGACTAATCACTTCGCCACTGTTCTGCTTAACCCTGATGCATCTTGAAACCGAACCTGTTGTGGAATCGGCTGATGGCAAGACAATGGAAACCTCATATGATTGTTGGGATGCAAACTCGACCTTGTGGGACAAGTGTTCGACATCGACCTTTCTTCTATTATTCTTAATAGATGTACCCTGTGAGGAGACAATTCTACGTATCCCTCTCCTTCATGGAGGATTGTTATCTGTTCTAACGCGTCAGAGTGGCGCAATGGTTAGCGTCAATTCTGCAATGAAAGCTTGGAAGTGTCCACGGAAGGATTATCCCGCTATGTTAGCACTTATTATTGATGTTAGGGTTGAGGAAAAGAGGATCGAGGATCCACCCTTTGTTCGTGATTTCTACCGATGTGCTACCAGAAGAACTATCAGGTTTACCTCCACATCATCAGAGGGAATATCAAACCTGTATCATGTCAGAAGCAGCCCTTGTTTGCTGGATGTTCCTTATTCTCTTACACCAGGAAGGTTGCAGGAATTGCCTAATCAACTTCAGGAACTATTAGACAGGAGTTTTGTCGGACCTGTTGACCAGTTGCGAGGAACAAGCTTCCTTTCGAGGGTTGGCTAGTGAACGAACTATCATCAGATGGAACTCCAAGAGGAGAATGCTCTTAGAACAGCATGTCGAACGCAATGCAGCCATTTCAACTTTGTACATCATGATCATTGAGTTGATCAACACACCAGCAGCTTCAGGGATCGCATGAATCGACCATCTTTGTTGACAAGGTTCTGAATCCTGACCAGGAGGGTGGAACGCCATGGGTGGCATTTGTATCTTATTCTAGAATAGCCGTGTGGCCCTTTCGTAAGCACTTCTGGGCCTTAAGGAAGGATATGATGCCTACTACTGCACCACTCTTGTCACCACAAATCACGAGAGGTTCTTCACCAGAACGAGGGATGCGGACAATTTTCTCCTTGCAAAGAATTTCCGCTTGATGCGGAGATAACCAATCCATCCCAATGACAACGTCGAAGCTACCCAGAACGATAGGAATGAGGTCGATAGAGAAGGTCTGATCAGCAAGAACAAGATTACAACCCTTAACTATGTGTGTGGCCTCAAGATTTTTACCATTTGCTAGTTCTACAACATGCTTGGTGTTTAAGGGAATTGGGGTACGCTTAAGCATCTGACTAACTTTTAAGGACACATAACTAGTATCGGCACCCGAATCGAATAAAATAGAAACATAGAAGTCGTCCAGTAGGAACTTACCCGTCACAACGTTGGGATCGTTCCTTGCATCACCCTGACCAATCACGAAAACACGTCCCCTGTCACCGTTGCCATCATTGTTACCCCCATTGTTGTTCCCATTCCCCTGGTTATTGTTGTTGTTGTGATTCTGGTTCAGCTGTGGATAGTTTCTCTTGAAGTGACCCTCAGCACCACACTGAAAACATCCCTTATTACCCTGCTGTTGCTGCTGCTGCTGGTTCTGTGGAGCTTGTGGCTGCTGTTGAAGATTCTGATTCGCAGGATATGGGCTCCTGCAATCCTTGGCTGCGTGTCACACCCCGATATTTCCACGTATTACCGGTGGGCCCGGTGGGGAGTATCGTGACGTAGTTGATATCATCATAGACAATTTATCACAGTTTAATACACAGCGGAAGCAAAAGATAATAACATTACAAACCGGTGAAGAGTAATATCAAGTATTACAAAAACGGCTGTAAAAAGATCCATAGGCGGATCAAAGTTAAAAGGAAACATTGTTCAACAGATTTGTAAACATCTAAGCTTGCAAGACTCTTTATTGATGCTAGGAGTAGCCAACGTATTCTGTTTAGTACCTGCACTTAGCCTTTTTGGAAAATACGTCAGTTTACACTGGTAAATACAATTAACTGACTCATTTTTAAAAGGTTTAAGAAAAATGGTTTGAATGCACAAGGCACAAATATCTTTTATAACTTGGGATAATTATTTATATATAAACTTGTAAAAGAATTACATGTTCGTTATACGTTCAGTAGCCCGGGTTGAACACCGGGTTAAAGATTAATTGACACACCACATAATATAATCCCGCAGCGAGTTATTCTCGAACAGCGGTTATATCTTTTTATATACGCACCGGCAGGTGTATGCCTACACCCGGTGCTTAGGTCGTGGCCATTTCAATGAATGATGCCAAGGATATCCGGGACATGGTCATTAACCCCCCAAAGGCTTAAAACAAACATAACCGATTAAACGGATCATCTCAATAAATTAACCTTCATACGATTAAAAATTTAATGCCCGACCAAGCGGTATTTTATATACCGTACCCCAAGCCCGTATAAGGGAAAATAAGTTAAAAGTATTTACCTGAGCAAGTATATATCACAATCAGTGAGTGCAAGTATCTTTTACTGGTCTCCTAATCTGGAACGAAGGTTTTAATAACCTCTTAGATTCCTAACGGGTCTTATTTAAGTCTAAACTTAGACCGGTTAGTTTTAAAGGAAGATATACGGTTCAAAACGCACGATTAAGCGAAGACCGGATTAGAATGTGGTTTAGACCCGACAAGTTTGTATACTTGTGTAACATGGGTAGACTAAACACATTCTGGATTTTGAGATAAAATGATAAGGTTTGACCCGTTTCGGCTAATTTATGCAAACTAGTTACATAAACCGCACCGAACGCGAAAAATGCGTAACGGGTAACCAATTGAGTCATGAACATGTTTCCCAAGTTAATATGCCCTAAATATGTTGTGATATCAGTAGGATACCTTCCATTATGCCCAAAATGGATTTAAACTCAAATTATGCCCCGTAGGGGTATTTTGGTCATTTTAAAGGTTATAAAAGAGTTTAAATACTAATCTGAGTTTCAGGTCTGATATAATCAGTAAAAATATTTATTTTTATAAGCCATAACAGTAGGGTATTGCATATATGTGAAATTTATCTTTTATAACCAAACTATGCACCGTAGGGGCATTTTGGTAATTTCACATAAGCTTTAAAGGTCAAATCTAGAAATCTGAGTTTAAAACTTTGGCTTACTGTTTAATTATAAAAATTTACTTAAAACATCAGTAGGTATTAAGTTTTATATGTTAAAAATAGTTTTAACCCATACTATGCGCTTAAAACACGTAAAAGTCGGTTTTAAGCGATTTTCGGGTTTAAATAGGAAATCTGAGTTTTTGATCAGTTTATAAAGTTCAAAATATTTTATTTATCATATAAAATCAGTAGCAAAAAGTTTGCTATCAAAATATTATGTAAAACTCATTTTATTCAAGAAAAGGGCATAACCGACAATTACCGAATTAAAGCAAGAACCCTATGTTATGCTCAGCTTAAAAATAAATAAAAATCTTAAAAAACCCCAAAATATTATATTACATCAGTGGGTAAAAATTTTGGTGTCAAAATTTGGGTTTAGATAGGCTTTATGCTAATTACGTCGTTTAATTAATAAAAAGCTTCTTAATTTCGATATTGAGCATAACTCCTAATCTAGACCTCAAACTGATGTAAAATTGTTAGGACAAGTTTATAAATCAGTAATAAAGGTTTTTGTCCTCTGACATTTTCAAAAATCTCGTTTTAAGGTCAAAAGGGCATAATGGTCAACATTTAGGCTTATAACGGAAACATGCACATGAATCAAATAACTAAGGAACCAAGTTGTATAACCTCAGAGGGTTACACTAACCTATAACCTGGTCCTAATAGAGCTCTAAGGAATTTCTAAAATGTGCTACATTGGGTCAGAACTGAAAGTCAAAGTAAAAGTCTACTTCTGCGACTTTCGGTTCCGAACCGAGCTTAAACTGAAAATTGTCGGGTTGAAGATGTTTAGACATGTTCTTACATTAATTACCAAGTTATACAAGTGATAAAACAGGTTTCATGACTTCTACATTGTTAATTTTGTGTTTAGTTGAAAATTAGCTTTCTGTTAACTTTTTATAATCAAGTTTGACCCGACAATTGACCTAGTTAGAGTGGGAATCAGAGGGTGCCCTTTTAGTGGTTTATTACCCACATAATTACCAACTCATAGGTACTTTCAATTCGAGAATTGACTGGACCATTAGTGATTAATCACTAAGTCAAACCTTAATTACGACGGGTTTGACTTTAGGCCATTAAACTAATAAAACTGAATTTAGAGAGGTTAAGGAAGCTTACAGGGGTACTAAGCACGACTAATGACCCTTAGGGAATGATCTTGAGCTCCAGGAGACCCCAGAAGTTAAGTTAGAATGGTTTTTGAAAGTGAGCATTTGAACTTGAGAACAAGAACTTCTTATATAGAGACTTTGATGCAACAAGATCATCCCAAATGTCCCTATTGTTGTTATCAGATCATCACAGCTGTCCCTATTGCATGAAATCCCATTTGCACGGCCCCTGGTATCAGTTTCCATGCATATAAGTCGGTTAAACAGGCTGAACTGGCACCTGCCATGCATTTTCTATCGCTGGCGGTTTTAGGCGGCCCGCGTAAGACCCAGACAAGGTCTACGCGGCCGGTATGGCTCCCAAATCCGGTCGCCAAGTTTGACAGATTTGCAATTTAGGCCCCTGGTCCTTCCAATAGTTGTTGTAACTTATTTTATTGCACTTTTAACCCTCTAACTTGATTTTTAAGGACTCCAAGTCATAAACAAACTTTGTTAAGTCCCCAATTAGTTATACGATTACCGAAAAGTCTTAGATTTCAACGTTGACGCTTTTAACCCTTTACTTACGAATGTTCGCGTATCTTTCTCATACGATATCGAAACCTTGTGAAATTTTTATCACTTATTCTAGTGAACATAATTAATCGTTACAAAGCTTTGGGTTGGTTAAAAGGTCACTGAGAGGTATAAATTAAACATGTTGACACATTTAACCCTTACGGTTTGTAAACTTTCACTTTCTTCCACAAATGGCTTCATACGATTCATAATTCATTCGTTTAAGGGTATAAACATCGTGTAGGGTTGTTGGAAGGTTTAATCATCCAATGTTGACACTTGGAATCCTTTTATACACATACTTTCTTTTTTTGTCAACTTTAGTCCCTCATATTCAATCCATTATACGTTTAAAGCTCGTGACACGTGTCGATATTATATTGGACATGAATTTATGAGGTGTTACATCCTCACCCCCTTAAAAGAAATCTCGACCTCGAGATTTACTGAAATAAGTGAGGGTACTTCTCTTTCATTGTGGACTCTACCTCCCACGTATACTCGGGACCTCTACGGGCATCCCATTTAACCTTTACAATCGGTACCTGCTTCCTTCGAAGCTTCTTAACCTTTCGATCCTCGATCGACAAAGGTTTTTCAACAAATTTCAGGCTCTCATCTATGTGCACATCCGTATGGGGTATGACTAGTTATTTATCAGCTAGACATTTCTTCAGATTGAAGATGTGGAATACATTATGAATCCCACTGAGCTCTTCAGGAAAATTTAACTTATAAGCCACTGTTCCGACACATTCGATGATCTCGAAGGGTCCTATATATCTTGGGCTTAACTTGACTTTCTTGCCAAATCGCATTACCCCCTTCCAGGGTGATACCTTTAGTAACACTTTGTCACCTACCTCGAACTTTAGAGGTTTACGCCTTTTATCTGCGTAGCTTTTCTGCCTATCTCTGGCAGCTTTGAGACGATCTCTTATCTGCACAATCTTGTATGTCGTCTCTAGGACTATATCAGGTCCTGTTAGTTGGACATCTCCAACTTCTCCCCAACAAACGGGCGTCCTGCACTTCCTTTGTCACACCCCCAAAATCCACCATGCGGAGTATCACCGCTTGGAGGCGTGACATGGCCAGGATCGAGCCACCAATCATATTGAACAACGTAATTAAGTAAATAAAACCAACCACAATACAATTGGTGACCAAAAGCTAGTTAACCAAGTTTGAATTAAACAGCGGAAGCATTAAAGGTAAAAGCCCAAAACATAAGCAATAAGTTCTTTAAATGTTTAATCATGGGACTCAACAGTCCATGTCCCACAACGACCACCCCTCCTTGTGCAAGCTCCATAGATACCTAACGACCTGCAAGGCATGTAACATAGGAGTCAACAACAAAGTTGAGTGAGTTCACCGTTGGGTGTTCGTTTTAGGTCGTTTCAAAAACATGGTTTTCGTTTAGTTGGCTTACTTGCCGTGGGGGTTACCCCATAGTTGAAAACATGATTAACCAATTCCTTCTTTCCCAAACCATGACCCGTGGGGGGTTTCCCCATGTGAACCACTAGACCCGTTACCATATCGACAACTGACGAACAATAGTTGTGCCCTACGTCAATGTTCTATCATCATTGACAGTTTGCCCAGATCCATTAGTACACGCCCGTCCGAACGGCACGGTGTGAGGCTTGTCAACCCTAATAGCGCTATTAACTAATGACCCGCTCGCCATTGGCCCGGCGATTAAGTAGATATAAAAATGAGGGACTTCATGATAGAGTTTTGTCTAGTAAGTTTTGAGGTTGTTGTCCTACCCAAGGAGGACGAACGTACGTATTCTACCCAAGGAGAATACACAGGATTTATATTGGCATCCTACCCAAGGAGGATGGCGGTACATATCCTACCCAAGGAGGATATGTAGGTTCCGTTTTAATTCTTTAACCCATTCCCAACCACCGGGAATCCCATTCCTTAGAAAGTGTGTGAACTCACCTTTGGTTGCTCGGTTTGACTCTCAAAAATAGCTAACAGTCAAGGTCGGTCAATCACGTCCTAGTATGATTACCACTTAGTTTATTAGTGACTTCAAATAAGCACGAAGTTCCTACACGCATCTACCACATAACATGCACTCACTCTAACGGTTCATGCCCATATAAACTTCCCATCTATTCCCGTTTATAAGCAAACATACGACATTGCACATAACACTTTCATTGACATATAACATATTAGATTATTCTCAGATAACGTACCCGACATTTAAGCACGCGAATTACTACTTATGCCTTTTCAGCTTTTACATTCAAAACTGGGCTGTCTTCGGGGATTTTAATAAAATAGTTAACCTATTCCAAAAATTCCCAACTTTTTACAGAATGTCTTAAACGATCTAAATATTATTGTGTAAAAATCTCGGGATCCAATTCACTTCCCATATTTTATAAAAAATCATTTACCGGACTGCAATCAGATTCATCACTTTCTGACTGCAGTCCACAGAATAATTTATTTAAAATTCATCGTTACTCCGATTTATGAAATTTCAGTGGGAGAATTACTACGACATCAGTTTCCATCTACAGTACAAATTTCGTGACCTAATTCTACACAGATTTCAAGTTATGACGAAAAACATAACACATATTTTCAGCAGTAAAAATGCAGCTTTTACTGCTGTGAAAAACGACCCCTTTAAAAATAGCAAACGAAGTCGAAAAATTAAGATTCTAGTGCCATTAGAACCATATTTCAAAATAACACGTTTTAGACTCAAGAAAATCAGTTTTTCGTTAAGTTATGATCTGGTTACAGCCAACTGAAGTTGTCTATAAACACCAATCAGCATGCTTTTTAGAGTTTAAATGTTACTAAAACGCATCAACAAATGTTCTAACAACGGGTTTATTAAGAAATCAACGATCTAACATCATGCATGCTTTAATCGACCTTAACCCAACAAGATTTCATCTTCATGTAAACTTATGTTCATGTTCTTTGTTCATTTTCTTTTTTTATGTTCTTGTGTTAAACATCAAATAACAATCTTACGAATATTCATCATACAAGTAACCAAGAGTGAAGTCAAAGACTTACAACTAGCTCGAAGGCTAGGGATGAACTTATGAACAAAGAATGACGATGAAGATGAGGTGTAGAGCAAAGTATGAAGTTCCTTCAAGACCCCCAAGCTTCAACCTTCAAGTATCACCTTCTAGCACTTGGTACAAGCTTGAAAATGGAACAATGGTGGTGACAAGGTGGTGGTGGTGGCGGATGTAGGGAGGGCCGAGAGAGAGAGAGAGAGAGAGATGAGGGAGTGATGGTGTGAAGATATGAGGAATGACGATGATCTAGATGTCATACTTATAAAGATATCTTTCAATATTTTGTTTACATGATCAAGTAATCTATCTAATATAAAAATGGAAACAAATCCAAGAAGTATGTTGGTGAAATTTTGTGGGTCCCTTGTGGTGACCGAATTTGGGTATTGGGGGGGGGGGGTTTAGATGTAAGTTTTGTTACCAAGTTAGTAAATGTAAATTAGATTCCAAGTATATAATTCCATATACTAATTAGTAGATATTTTAATAGGTGTTATGATGTACGGGGATCACGACTAGCCAAGAAATAATAAAACAATGTATTTGACAAAAATTTAGTGTCCCGGGTAATGTCCGGTTGTTCGGTTAGATACCGTTCCGTTAAAGTGTTTAATTATTTCGCTTAGTGTCTTTTCGGTATCTTTTTGCAACACTTTTAATTCCCAACACTCAGGAAAGCATACAGGACCATTTAGCCAATTTTCTGTACAAGACTAGTATGTTAACAAGCACATGCAAGTATGACGCAGTAATCAGAAAGCAGTTAAGTAATTCAGCACAGTCATCAAGCACTTTAATTAACATTAATTAATCGTACGGCTACATGTAATTATGAGGGTTGTCACATCCTTCCATATAGTGCTTCAAAAGGTGCAGCTTGTATACTGAAATGAAAGCTATTATTGTATGAAAATTCAATCAATGGAAGATGATCATCCCAACTTCCACCTAGATCAATAACACAAGCCCTTAACATATCTTCCAGTATTTGAATAGTACGCGACCATCCGTCTGAGGATGATATGCTGTGCTGAAGTTTAATCGAGTGCCTAGGGATTGCTGAAAGCTTTTCCAGAAATGCGATGTATACCTCGTATCCCTATCAGAGATGATAGACACTGGCACTCCATGAAGAGATACAATCTCATCCACGTACAGCTGAGCAAACTTATCTGAGCTGTGTGTTTCTTTAATTGGTAGGAAGTGGGCTGACTTAGTCAGTCTATCCACTATAACCCAAATAGTATCATTTCCTCGTTTTGTCTTCGGTAACTTGGTGATAAAATCCATAGTCACCATTTCCCACTTCTAGGTGGGAAGTTCAGGCTGTTGTAGCAAACCTGACGGCTTTTGGTGTTCTACTTTAACTTGCGCGTATGTCAAACATTTGGCTACATAAGTGGCTATAGACTTCTTCAAGCCTATCCACCAATAATTTGCCTTCAAATCCTGGTACATCTTATCACAGCCAGGATGAACGGAATACTTGGAGTTATGGGCTTCTTGAAGGATCACATCCCTAAGTCCTCCATAAATTGGAACCCATATTCGTCCATTCAATCTTAGGATTCCATCCTTACCATATGATAACTATTCAGCAGTTACCCCCAACTTTTCATTCGGATAGTTGGCTTCTAATACAGCTTCCTTCTGAGCAGCTAGCAATCTTTCATTCAAGCTGTTCTTCAATTCAATGCTCTTGGCGTTGATTCTAATGGGCTTAACCCTTTCCTTTCTGCTCAAAGCATCGGCGACCACATTCGCCTTGCCTGGATGGTATCGGATTTCACAATCATAATCATTTAAGGTCTCCATCCATCGACGCTGCCTCATGTTCAAATCCTTCTGATTGAATAGTTGCTGAAGGCTCTTATGATCAGAATAGATCACACACTTTGTACCATATAGATAATGCCTCCAAAGTTTTAGTGCAAACACAACGGCACCCAACTCTAAATCATGGGTGGTGTAATTCTTCTCGTGCATTTTTAGTTGTCGGGAAGCATAGGCAATGACCTTGCCTTTCTGCATGAGCACACACCCCATACTAGTGTGTGATGCGTCGCAGTATACTACAAATTCCTCTATTCCATCAGGCAAGGTTAACACAGGTGCATTGCTCAACTTCTGCTTAAGAATGTCAAAGGATTCTTGCTGTTTAGGACCCCAGTCAAACTTGATGTTCTTGCGGGTTAGTGAGGTTAGGGGTGCAACAATCCTTGCGAAGTTTTCAATAAAGGGTCTGTTATATCCTGCCAGACCCAAAAAGCTACGAATCTCTGAGGGCGTCTTCGGCCCTTGCCAATTCATGATAGCTTCAATCTTAGCGGGATCCACCTGGATACCATGCTCACTAACCACGTGTCCAAGAAATTGGACTTCACGAAGCCAAAATTCACACTTCAAAAATTTGGCGTAGATCTTTTCTTGCTGAAGAAGTTTGAGAATACAACGAAGGTGCTTCTCATGGTCAGCTTGATTCTTTGAGTAAATAAGAATGTCATCAATGAAGACGATGACAAACTTGTCCAGGTATGGCTTGCAGACGCGGTTCATGAGATCCATGAACGCTGCTGGTGCATTAGTGAGCCCAAAAGGCATCACCAAGAACTCGTAGTGACCATAACGAGTCCTAAATGCAGTTTTATGCACATCTTCATCCCTAACCTTCAGCTGATGGTAACCTGACCTTAAAAATCAATTTTGGAGAAGTAACTTGCCCCTTGCAATTGATCGAACAGATCGTCGATCCTGGGCAATGGATATCAGTTCTTGATAGTGACCTTGTTAAGCCCACGATAATCGATGCATAGACGCATCGATCCATCCTTCTTCTTTACAAACAGGATCGGTGCTCCCCAAGGAGATGAGCTAGGTCTAATAAATCCTTTGGCTAACAAATCATCCAGTTGGGTTCTCAACTCTTTCATCTCAGTTGGTGCTAATCGGTAAGGTGCTCTCGCAATAGGTGCTGCTCCAGGTATAATGTCGATTCTGAACTCCACTTGCCTATCTGGGGGTAAACCAAGTAGTTCTTCAGGAAATACTTCTGGATAGTTACTTGTGCCATGTAGATGACACAACCTTTCCTCAAACACTTTGATGCCTTAAGCATAGACACTTGCTTAGGCAACCCATACTGAGTGTCTCCCTGTATGATAAGTGGCTCACCATACGGAGTCTTGATCACCACTTGTTTCTTGTCACAAACAATCTGGGCTTGGTTATGAGATAACCAATCCATACCTATCACTATGTCGAAACCAGCTAATTTCAAAGGAAGCAAGGATAACGGAAAAGAGTGGTTCCTAATGGATATAAAGCATCCATCTAATATAGTTGAGGCAGTTTCTATGGTACCATCAGCCAACTCTACTTCATATTTCATGCTTAGGGTTTTAGCAAGCAGATTTAGCAACTTACAAAACTTATCATCGACAAATGACTTATCCGCACCTGAATCAAATAATACCCTTGCATAAACATCATTAATAAGGAAGGTACCTGTTATCACATTATCATCCTGCACCGCTTCCCGTGCATTCATCTGAAAGACCCTAGCATTGGTCTTTTTCCCTTCCTCGGGTTTCTTGGCATACTTTGGGCAGTTGGACTTGATGTGCCCCTTTTCATTACAGTTATAGCATGTTGCATCCTTTATCTTCTTGCACTCTATCGTCTTGTGCTCACTTGACTTACAAATCCCACAAGCCCTCGGCTATGATTGGGATTTTGACTCGTATCTGCACCTCCCCAAATGGCGCTTCTTACAGATTTTGCATTTGGGCTTCTCGCCCGACTGTTGGTCATCTTTCTTGAACCCTGAACTCTTCCTGTGGTCAGAGTTCCCTTTGTGCTTCTTGTCTGAACGGTGTGAGTTTTCATCCTCACGTTTCCTCTTCACTATATCAGAATTTCTCAGCGATCTCTGCCAGACTGCATCAAGGGTAAGCGATAGTGCCAGATCGGCTACAGACCTAAAGGTAGTAGGTTGGGATGCCTTCACGCTTGATTTGATCTCCGGGGCTAAACCCCCAATGAAACGGGCAATCTGTTTTGGTTCCGGTGTCACTAAGTATGGAACCAATCGAGACATGGTATTAAAACTCGTAAGGTATGCCTGACAGTCTAAATTCTTCATAACCAATGTCAGGAAGTCGGTCTCGATCTTCTCAACCTCATGTTGAGGACAGAAATTCTCCTTGATCAAAGTCACAAACTGTTCCCAAGACAGATTGTACAATGGGACTTTCCCAGTAGCTTGGATTAGAGACCTCCACCAAGCTAGTGCTTCTCCTTTAAACGACTGAGATACAAACTTCACAACATCCTTATCAGCGCATCCGCTGATATCAACCATGGTGTCCATCTCGTCTAACCACGTCATGCAGTCAATAGCTCCTTTTTCCCCAGTGAAATCCCTGGGTTTACAGGAGACAAAATACTTATAGGAGCAGGTCTTTGTATGTGGCTCCTGATCAAATACAATCTTCTTAGACGGAACACTATGCTGATTTGAGGAGTGATGATCATCATCCTTCCTTGACTCATGATGTTTAGGAGGTGGTTTACTATGAGCCTCAGAGTGAGTCTTAGGTTGTGATTTAGAATGAAGCGTAGATAGGGTCTTACTTCGAGTACCACTAGATTCATTAAATTGCCTATCCATGGCCTTGGTAACAGCATTATCAATCAATGCTTGAAGTTCCGCACCAGTTACATTGATCCTGGTAGTATCATGATTCTCCCTTGGATGACTGTTGACTTCTTCAGACTCAGCCATGTAGCTTGATTGCTACATAAAATGATGACAATAATTTCTTAGAGGTATATAATAGATTTGTCATCTTCTTAATCTATTAACCATGGTATTAAAGAACCATATTGGTTAATTTATTAAGTGTTTCATTCAGGATTTTTCATTAATAACCCTTAGTTATAATTAAATATAATAATGGCACAAAAGACCAAGTCACATGGACACATTCAAATTATAAGTCAAGATCTTATAGGATCGAGGTACTAAGGCGTGAATCATAGTTCATTACCTTTCTTGACAGGGAGTTATAGGCTACAACTGTCTTTTGTCTTATATGACATGATTATGGCCCGTAGGCATTTCATCACTAATGGATGTTTTCAATAATAAATAAGGAATTTGGAAGAATCCAATATAATGATGACATGTGTGATTTTTACAAATCACATCTGTCAGGATTGTTAACATGTTTTCAGATGTTAACAAGGATTTGAATCTTTTTAAACAGGTTTTACCATCATGGCGAGGTCTTATAATGACATGCAGGCTAGGTTATACCCTTTAAGATTCTTATTTAATATTTAAAGGCATATTTATAAAAGGAATGACATATTTTGGATTTATTTATTTATTTCATACATATTACATTTATGCATATAATGACAAAATAAAATTTAAATGATAACATGCCACTAAAAATTTAAAAAAGAGTACATATTGCCCTAAACGGGACTTTAACTGAAATAACTTGCCCACGCAGGGGCTAAACAGAAACTACAAGTCCTCGCAGGGACTGGATACAGAAATAAATGTCCACGCAGGGACTTGATTGAAAATTAAAGAAATACAAATAAACAAATAAAGGATTTAATGATCCTTTTTGCTCTTCCCCTTGATTAAGCTCGCCAAACCCTTAAGGAATCCTCTGTGGCTTCTACGCTCCTCCCGAACCTCCCGTTCCACCTGGCTCAACCTTTGTAAAATCTCATGTTGCTGTGGTGGCTGGATCTGCGGTGGCTGCGGCTGCAAAGGTTGAGGAGGTGGCGGGTATTGGTACCCATAAGCCGGGTACCCAGTCCCCCAGGGAGCTCCATAAGGCCCTTCAGGATGGAGAGCGTTTTAGTTCGCCGCTACAAGGTATGGGTCAACTTCAGCGTAGTTATAGTTGGTATGGGTCGGCTGCTCAAAAGGGTTGTACGCTGCTGAACCGGCGTATGCGGGAATTGGGTTATCATAACCCATTGGTGGTGGTGCGACTGGCGCAGAGTCCACCTCGGAAACTGGGTTCGAAGGCCCACCCGTCTGCGGGTCTTCGTATAGTGGCGGATAATGATTGCCACTGGAAGGTTGAGGGGTGCTGATACGTACTCCCCCTCGCACGGACATCCGTGCGTTTGATCTTCTCCGCCTCGGTGGCTCCGGAGGCGGCTGCTGCACTGGTGGTGGTGGCGGTGGAGTAACCGCTACAAAACGCGAATCCTCCGAGGGATCCTGCTGCTGCTGCTGTGAGTGGTAACTGGGAGTAAACACCCAGTCGTATTGGGCAAACCTTGCCTGATAACTGTCTGGACCACGATAAGGTGATCCGTGATATGACGACCCATCCGAGATCTCGATGGGGTGAGTAGGTGTCCCAGTTGGTGGCTCGGCTGGGTACGAGTCTTCATCCATATCCATTCCCTGAGCTTCAGGGAAATGATCTTCGAGGCCCAATGGGTTATGACCCATTGGTTCTTCATTCTGGTTTGCCAGGTTGAACCAGCTCTGAAAATAAGGTGTCGGGTCCTGAAAGGCCCGATGCGAGGTTGACCGCCGCAACGGTAAGAAGGAGTGGTGCGAGTCTTCGGGCTCGTTCTCCGACTACGGCTCGAAAGAATGTAGGTATGAAGGTGACGAACTTAGCGAGACTGATCGCCTCGCTGGCTGCAAATAAGTCCTCCAATCCTCTTGGGGACTCGTGCTCATCGTTACTAAGGGAGTTCGCCGGTGAGAAGGTCTGGCTTCGTGGTCATTGGGGGCGTTGATTGGCCCCTTGCCTCTTCCCCCTCTCCTGAATCTAGGTGGCATCTTTGTGAACCTGTCAAAACAAACAAATGACACAACAAAGGAAACAATAAAAGACAAAATTAAAATAAATTAGGATTAGTCCTAAGTTCTGTGTCTAGACTCGGAAATCGAGGAATGTGCAAACTGTGTCATTGAGATTAAACGAAAAAGGCTAGTGTTTAATTCACTCAATGTTGGCTCTGATACCAACCTGTCACACCCCGATATTTCCACGTATTACCGGTGGGCCCGGTGGGGAGTATCGTGACGTAGTTGATATCATCATAGACAATTTATCACAGTTTAATACACAGCGGAAGCAAAAGATAATAACATTACAAACCGATGAAGAGTAATATCAAGTATTACAAAAACGGCTGTAAAAAGATCCACAGGCGGATCAAAGTTAAAAGGAAACATTGTTCAACAGATTTGTAAACATCTAAGCTTGCAAGACTCTTTATTAATGCTAGGAGTAGCCAGCCTATTCCGTTTAGTACCTGCACTTAGCCTTTTTGGAAAATACGTCAGTTTACACTGGTAAATACAATTAACTGACTCATTTTTAAAAGGTTTAAGAAAAATGGTTTGAATGCACAAGGCACAAATATCTTTTATAACTCGGGATAATTATTTATATATAAACTTGTAAAAGAATTACATGTTCGTTATACGTTCAGTAGCCCGGGTTGAACATCGGGTTAAAGATTAATTGACACACCACATAATATAATCCCGCAGCGAGTTATTCTCAAACAGCGGTTATATCTTTTTATATACGCACCGGCAGGTGTATGCCTACACCCCATGCTTAGGTCGTGGCCATTTCAATGAATGATGCCAAGGATATCCGGGACATGGTCATTAACCCCCCAAAGGCTTAAAACAAACATAACAGATTAAACAGGTCATCTCAATGAATTAACCTTCATACGATTAAAAATTTAATGCCCGACCAAGCGGTATTTTATATACCGTACCCCAAGCCCGTATAAGGGAAAATAAGTTAAAAGTATTTACCTGAGCAAGTATATATCACAATCAGTGAGTGCAAGTATCTTTTACTGGTCTCCTAATCTGGAACGAATGTTTTAATAACCTATTAGATTCCTAACAGGTCTTATTTAAGTCTAAACTTAGACCGGTTAGTTTTAAAGGAAGATATACGGTTCAAAACGCACGATTAAGCGAAGACCGGATTAGAATGTGGTTTAGACCTGACAAGTTTGTATACTTGTGTAACATGGGTAGACTAAACATATTCTGGATTTTGAGATAAAATGATAAGGTTTGACCCGTTTCGGCTAATTTATGCAAACTAGTTACATAAACAGCACCGAACGCGAAAAATGCGTAACGGGTAACCAACTGAGTCATGAACAGGTTTCCCAAGTTAATATGCCCTAAATATGTTGTGATATCAGTAGGATACCTTCCATTATGCCCAAAATGGATTTAAACTCAAATTATGCCCCGTAGGGGTATTTTGGTCATTTTAAAGGTTATAAAAGAGTGTAAATACTAATCTGAGTTCCAGGTCTGATATAATTAGTAAAAATATTTATTTTTATTATAAAAGAGTGTAAATACTAATCTGAGTTCCAGGTCTGATATAATTAGTAAAAATATTTATTTTTATAAGCCATAACAGTAGGGTATTGCATATATGTGAAATTTATCTTTTATAACCAAACTATGCACCGTAGGGGCATTTTGGTAATTTCACATAAGCTTTAAAGGTCAAATCTGGAAATCTGAGTTTAAAACTTTGGCTTATTGTTTAATTATAAAAATTTACTTAAAACATCAGTAGGTATTAAGTTTTATATGTTAAAAATAGTTTTAACCCATACTATGCGCTTAAAACGCGTAAAAGTCGGTTTTAAGCGATTTTCGGGTTTAAATAGGAAATCTTAGTTTTTGATCAGTTTATAAAGTTCAAAATATTTTATTTGTCATATAAAATCAGTAGCAAAAAGTTTGGTATCAAAATATTATGTAAAACTCATTTTATTCAAGAAAGGGGCATAACCGACAATTACCGAATTAAAGCAAGAACCCTATGTTATGCTCAGCTTAAAAATAAATAAAAATCTTCAAAAATCCCAAAATATTATATTACATCAGTGGGTAAAAATTTTGGTGTCAAAATTTGGGTTTAGATAGGCTTTATGATAATTACGCCGTTTAATTAATAAAAAGCTTCTTAATTACGATATTGAGCATAACTCCTAATCTAGACCTCAAACTGATGTAAAATTTTTAGGAAAAGTTTATAAATCAGTAATAAAGGTTTTTGTCCTCTCACATTTTCAAAAATCTCGTTTTAAGGTCAAAAGGGCATAATGGTCAACATTTAGGCTTATAACGGAAACATGCACATAAATCAAATAACTAAGGAACCAAGTTGTATAACCTCAGAGGGTTACACTAACCTATAACCTGGTCCTAATAGAGCTCTAAGGCATTTCTAAAATGTGCTACATTGGGTCAGAACTGAAAGTCAAAGCAAAAGTCTACTTTTGCGACTTTCGGTTCCGAACCGAGCTTAAACTGAAAATTGTCGGGTTGAAGATGTTTAGACATGTTCTTACATTAATTACCAAGTTATACAAGTGATAAAACAGGTTTCATGGCTTCTACATTGTTAATTTTGTGTTTAGTTGAAAATTAGCTTTCTGTTGACTTTTTATAATCAAGTTTGACCCGAAAATTGACCTAGTTAGAGTGGGAATCAGAGGGTGCCCTTTTAGTGGTTTATTACCCACATAATAACTCATAGGTACTTTCAATTCGAGAATTGACTGGACCATTAGTGATTAATCACTAAGTCAAACCTTAATTATGACGGGTTTGACTTTAGGCCATTAAACTAATAAAACTGAATTTAGAGAGGTTAAGGAAGCTTACAAAGGTACTAAGCACGACTAATGACCCTTAAGGAATGATCTTGAGCTCCAGGAGACTCCAGAAGTTAAGTTAGAATGGTTTTTGAAAGTGAGCATTTGAACTTGAGAACAAGAACTTCTTATATAGAGACTTTGATGCAACAAGATCATCCTAAATGTCCCTATTGTTGCTATCAGATCATCACAGCTGTCCCTATTGCATGAAATCCCATTTGCACAGCCCCTGGTATCAGTTTCCATGCATATAAGTCGGTTAAACAGGCTGAACTGGCACCTGCCATGCATTTTCTGTCGCTGGCGGTTTTAGGCGGCCCGCGTAAGACCCAGACAAGGTCTACGCGGCCGGTATGGCTCCCAAATTCGGTCACCAAGTTTGACAGATTTGCAATTTAGGCCACTGATCCTTCCAATAGTTGTTTTAACTTATTTTATTGCACTTTTAACCCTCTAACTTGACTTTTAAGGACTCCAAGTCATAAACAAACTTTGTTAAGTCCCCGGTTAGTTATACGATTACCGAAAAGTCTTAGATTTCAATGTTGACGCTTTTAACCCTTTACTTACGAATGTTCGCTTATCTTTCTCATACGATATCGAAACCTTGTGAAATTTTTATCACTTATTCTAGTGAACATAATTAATCGTTACAAAGCTTCGGGTTTGTTAAAAGGTCACTCAGAGGTATAAATTAAACATGTTGACACATTTAACCCTTGCGGTTTGTAAACTTTCACTTTCTTCCACAAATGGCTTCATACGATTCATAATTCATTCGTTTAAGGGTATAAACATCGTGTAGGGTTGTTGGAAGGTATAATCATCCAATGTTGACACTTGGAATCCGTTTACACACATACTTTCTTTGTTTGTCAACTTTAGTCCCTCATATTCAATCCATTATACGTTTAAAGCTCGTGACACGTGTCGATATTATATTCGACATGAATTTACGAGGTGTTACACTGCGTGACCAAGCTTGTTACATCTCTGACAACGACCCTTGTTGCATGGCCCGTTGTGGTGCAAGTTACATCGATTGCACTTAGGGTGATTTCCCTTGTACCCACTCTGACCTTGATTCCCAGAAGACTGCTGACTGGGGCTCTTGTAGTCGTCAGTCCTTCACTGCTGGGACTGAGACTGAACAGAAGTTGAACCTTTGCTTGAATTTCCATCCCATTTGCGCTTGTTGTCGCTAGGAGCATCAGAAGTAGTGGCGCTAATACGCTTAGGCAGCTTGTTCTGCTCAACTGCCTGATCAGTGAGACGATGGGCTAGCCGTATGACTTGCTGGATGGTAGGGAGGTTAGCTGCAGTCACATGGCTCTGAATCTCTGGCACTAAACCCTTGAGGTACAGCTCAATACGTTTGATAGGAGGATCTACCATAGTAGGACACAATGCAGCCAATTCGTTCGATCTCTTCATATACGCCTCGATTTCAGACCTCGTCATCTTCAAATTGTAAAACTCCACCTCTAACTTATGAATGTCGTCGCGATGACAGTACTCCTCTTTGATTAAATCCTTAAAGTCATTCCATGGGGTGGCATTAGCAGCTGCCAACCCTAGCATTTGTACTTTCGCGTTCCACCATGACAACGCAGCACCTTCGAGTGTTCCAGTAGCAAATTTCACCCTACGAGCCTCAGGGCATTCACACATCTCAAAGACAGACTCGACTTTCTCAAACCAGTGTAGAAGACCTACAGCTCCTTCTGTACCACTGAAGGTACTAGGTCGACAGTCCATAAAGGTCTTGAACGTACATACGGGAGGCTGAGCATGTTGACCTGTTATGCGAGAAAGAGAAGACAAGGTTAAGCACGAGAGTTAGTTCACGAGAGTAGGATCTAAACATCCTAGGATAGGTCGGAATGGCAGGTTATACCTCCTACAGGGGCTGCTGCAAGTGCCTCAGCAACTCATTCGTTGATTAGAGTCGTCAGCTGGGCTTGAGTCAAATTCAGACGTCCACTCATGATCTTCACATCAAAGAAAGCACAAGTGAGAGAAGTGTCGTGAAAGTGAATAAGTGTGGGATGACAGAAGAGAGTAAGCACACAGGGTTTCAAACAATAGTCGTTACGTTGACTAAGCATACCATAAACAATGCATTATGCAAACTAATAGACAGGCAATATAAATATAAACCATACCACCTATAGTGTTGAGTCTTGCACGTGGAGCGAAACGTCGTTGTGGATCGTTGAGCACTGTACAGGTTATAGTCTGGTTTTGTCAAAAAGCTTTTCCCTTTTTAAAACCAAGTTCGCTATAACCAATGGCTCTGATACCAATCTGTCACATCCCCAAAATCCACAAGTGAAGTATCACCGCAGGAGGCGTGACTGACCAGGATCCAGCCACCAATCATATTGAACAATGTAATTAAATAAATAAAGGTCCAACCACACAATATAATTGGTGTTCAAAACAAGTTAATCAAATTCAAGTTATCAGCGGAAGCAACGAGTTTAAAACCAAAAACCAAAGTATAAGTTTAAAAGTTTAAAAGTTCAAATGTTTAACATGGAACTCAACAGTCCATGTCCTACAACGACTCCTGCTCCCCTGCAAGCTCCAGCTAAACATCTAACGACCTGCAAGGCATGTAACAACGAGTCAACAACAAAGTTGAGCGAGTTCACAGTTGGTTGTCCATTTTAAAGCTGTTTCAAAAACCACGAGTTCATTCAAAACCATAAGTTATCCAATTCATTGTTTCCCAAACCATAACCAGTGGGGGCTACCCCATGTTAACCAATAGACCCGTTACCATATTGACAATTGACTGGAGTATGTTGTGCCCTACGTCAATGTCTATCATCATTGACTAAGTGCCCAGATCCATTAGTCCACTCCCGTCCTCTGCGGCACGGTGTGAGGCTTGCCAAACCTAATAGCGCTATTTAACTAATGACCCGCTCGCCATTGGCCCGGCGATTAAGTCGATATAAAAATGAGGGACTTCATGATAGAGTTTTGTCTAGTAAGTTATATGTTGTCGTCCTTCCTATGGAGGACGGAGGTACGTAATCTACCCAAGGAGAATACGCAGGTTTAATGTTTTCATCCTTCCCAACGAGGATGGAGGTACATATTCTACCCAAGGAGAATATGTTGGTTCCGTTTAGTTTCTTAACCCATTCCCAAACCACCGGGAATCCCATGCCTTATAGAAAGTGTGAACTCACCTTGGTTTGCTCGGTTTGTTAAGTTACTTGTTCACAGTTAATCAGTCAAAGTCTATAGTATGCATACATACGTAATCAGTTTACATTCACAAAGTTCA
Source organism: Helianthus tuberosus (assembly GCA_030545235.1). Taxonomy (NCBI): domain Eukaryota; kingdom Viridiplantae; phylum Streptophyta; class Magnoliopsida; order Asterales; family Asteraceae; genus Helianthus; species Helianthus tuberosus. Next base: position 52,553,046 of record CM060403.1, on the reverse strand, counting down.
CGTATAACATACAATCACAGTGTGCATTCGAACATCTTAACAGTTATTCCAGTTCATAAGACTCCACTATTCTCATGCATGATTCACAATAGAAATCAGTAGTTAAGTGTGCTATTCAAATCAACTCAGGTTTCACAGTAAACTAACAGACAGTAATAATCAGTAACAGAGTCATACATTACCATGCACATTCTAGACCACAGTCTGTTGATGTGGTGACATTCAGGGCGACGAAACCTCAAGGCCTTTCGTCGTCATAAGGATGGCGAAACTCCCTGGAGTTTCGTCGACAGTACAAGTGGCGAAACCCCCCCAAGAGTTTCGTTGACAATATGTGTAGCGAAACCCTTAGGTTTTGTCGAAAATATTAACAGTTTCAATCATTTGCCTAGACTACTCCCGTAAATCCCGTAAACACTTCCCAATTTCCCCAAAGTTGATCAAATAAGCAACCCTAACATAAACCCTAGGTTACCAGATCATCATCATGCGCATATCCATATCATCGATCCATTAACTATACATAACAACTGATAACATACAATATCAACATTAAATAGGAACATCAACTCAGTGAATCATGAATGAATACAAATCATACAGGTCTCAATCTGCAAGTTCTAATCCAACGGACTAGCAATGGAACATCAAACCCTAATTGACAACATATAAAGGTACAATCTCTCACAAGATCCTAATTCGCAGTGGCCCTCTATCATCACACCAAACAATCAAATAGTAAACAAGCAAGTCTAATCAGGTAATTGCACACTAACCGATTTCGAGATGAACTAGCAAGAATTCGAGAGGGGGTTGGTGATTGTCGTCGCGTGCAAGATTGGGGAGGAGAGTCTAGGGTTTTCGCCGGGTGTGATATTATGTGAAGTTGTGCGTATAAGAGATATATAACTGATTCTAATATGGGCCACACCTGGGTCGAAAGCCCATGTCTACGAAACGTCAAAGGGGGCGACAAAACCCCATGTTTCGTCGTGATGGGCATGACGAAACTCCAAGGTTTCGTCGAGTGAGGTGTGGTGAAACTCTAAATGTTTCGTCAAGATGGTTTTTAACTTTTAAACAGTTCACAAGTTTCTATTACTTAAACACATAAACACATTAATCGTATACTAATTAATAACACAATATCTCAACATAAAACAAACGTGTACAATTACAACGCAAACAAGTTATGCAAACACAATTGTGAAACAAATAACGTGTCGAGGAAAGACCTTGAAAACTCGGGTTGTCACAAATAATACAAAACTTTAATTACCATGGTTGTTGAAACAATAATTCTGTCGCTCCACTCCCCAACGTTTCCGCCGCGGTTTGTTGTTTTACGCGGTCGGGGTGTGACAGAAGAGTTGGTATAAGAGCCAATGGTTATAGGGAATTAGGTTATTAGTAATGTTTTGACCTAGACTATAACTTTCTAGGACCCTAACACAAGTTTTCTTGTGTTTAGATCTTAAAACAATACACGTCACCTATCCTTAGGTGATTACCAAAACATGAACACAATCATCCAAAACGATTTTGAAAATCAATCATCTACTCTTAGATGATTTGTTATAAGGTTTTGAACCCTCCAAAATTCCAAAATGATTTTGAAAGCAATCATTTATCCTTAGATGATTTCTTTTGGCTTTGTGCCTTCCAAATTTTCAAAATCTCATCATAGTTTGGGTCTAAATAATGTGAACACATGCAAACTGGAAGGGTGGATGCCTGTACCCTGAGTTTTCTGTCTAAGGATAGAGTGTTCGTACAAATCCACAGGATCGGACCAGTCACTCTTACCTGGGAACTCTTAGGGTGAGTGTCCACCTATAGGCGAGCATGTCTTCGCGATACATTGTTATGACCCATTTACTTTGATTTGTCACTGTGTGTCGACTGTTTGTTACGAGGTAACGAACAAATGCCCACCATCCTTTCATTTTGTTGATATTTATGATATCTCATTTTTCATCACATCATCTCACTCGTTTTCTCTCATGTTTCCTCTTTTAGAATGCCTCCTCGACGTAACGTTCAGCAACCTGATGCCGAACTGGCAGCTATTATAGCATAGCAGATGGCTGCTATGCTACCTAATCTCATCACTCAAATAAACCAAGCCAACAATAACAATAATGCACCTACTCCGTGCAACTTTAAACAGTTTAACTCGGCTAAACCACTCAAGTTTAGTGCCTACAGTGGTTTGAGAGTCTTAAGATGTCACACCCCGACCACGTAGAACATACAAAACGTGGCGGAAATATCGGGGAGTGTTGTAACAGAATTAATTGTTTCAAATCCATGGCAATTGAAGTTTCGTTTTATTGATTAAAGGTGTTACAATGTTTTAACAAACAAGAAAATACAACATAATTAACTAGTCTTGCATCTTTTATTGTCACTAAAGCCCAAGTCTGTCTATGTGTATCTTGAACATCTTATGCAACAGCTCCTGAAAAACACATGTGAAAATAGGTACGTCAGCATAAAAATGCCTGTGAGATACATAGGTTTTGTGAAAATAAGATTCATGACTTATGTTTGAGAAAATGTTTAGTCATGAACCTTGTTATTTGCTTTGTCTTTTAAATCATTTGAAAAATGATCAGATCAGATGATAAGTATAAATAAATGTAAGGTTAAATGAATAACCAAGTAAAATGTATTTGCATAAGATAAGTTGTTTATAAATCAATGTCTTGTGAAAAGTATGTTATTTGTATGAAATGTTCTATGTCTCAAACTGAAATGATTCAAATAACGTTACGACATGTAATACCATACAAACACTTATATATAGGAAGTACCAGCGGCGTATCCACCATGCTTGTATCATATTACACACGCATCGTTACTTAATCACTTAATCAAACCAAACCAAACAATGTAAAATGTTCATGTCAAGATGTAAATTATGTCAAAATGTCTATGTCAAATATCCATGTCAAATGTCTATGTCAAGTATCCAAGTCAAATGTCTATGTCAAATATCCATGTCAAATGTCTATGTCAAATATCCATGTCAAATGTTGATAGTCCAAAAGTAGTCAAGTAATGTATAACCAAAATGATATGTATGGTAAGTAAAATTAAGACTACTTAAACCATAAGTAAAAATGTACAAAACAAAGTATTGAAGTAAACTTGGTTTAAATCAAAGTTATGTTTTGTAAGATATATGCATGCTATACTGAATATGAACATTTATGCGGTGTTGTGAAAATTCATACATCCAAGCCTTGAGACAGACGGATAACTATGTAAAAGTGAGTTATCAAGAGAATATGTATTCGGATTCGGTCATTCCTTTCATCCCCTTTCCCTGGGATGTCCGGAACGGGATTTGTCAAGTCCTATGGTACCACTACCTACTACCGAGCGGCATGATCGGTGTTAATGAATGTATAGTATAGTTTAAACAAACCAAATGTCATACCAAAATGTAAGCATGTGATGAAGATAATGTACCTAGTATGCTAGAGATAACATACAAGGTAGAGCTGTAAAAACAATGTGTCCATATGTTACTGGAACATATGCAACAGAGATGCAATGTAAAATGATGTACTAAGTATGCTAAGTTAACATACAAAGCAGAAAAGTCATGTAAATCAATGTGCTTAGCATGTTATCAGTCAACATACATAGCAGAAAAGTAATGAAATCATGTACTATAATGTACTAACAAACATAGCAGTATATGATGTGAAAACAGGAAAGCACGAAAGTAACAAGTAGGCACATGTGTTCCACCCCAAAACAGTTTGGAAAACAGTAAAAGAGGGGTCTATGTACTCACTTGAGATTGCTCAGTTGTCTAAAGATAACCACCAAACAGTGCTAGAGCTCTCGGAATCAAACGGCACCTAATATAGGTAACTATGTTAAATAAACCGGACCTAAATCGGAAGACTGGGTAGCATTAGGGTTTGTAAACCAAACGAGTGTGGAGACTCGTGTGATATGGTTTAACAAAGCCTACATACTAAATGAAACTTAACCTAACTGCTTATGACCCATTACGACCCGTTTAGGTAGCTTATGCTACTTTAACGCATCGTTCGCGTGAAACGCGTTCGGATCGCCTAACTAGTCCTATGACAAGTGTTATATGCCTAAACATGTTACATAATCAGTTATGTGACAAAAGTTTAGGTTACATATGCTTAATTACCAATTATACATGAAAAGGGTATTCTGGTAATTTACCTAAGGCATATAAACTACCTATCATACAACTACTTAAACGATGTGACCATAGGGTATAACCTCGGAAGGTTATTCCCTACCTACTATGGTCACCTAATGTATTTGGTCGGATCCTAATGATCGACCAAACTGGGTCGGGTTCGAAGGTATAGGCGATTTATTAGATCGCCTACCCTACGACCCTAGACAACGTGGTAATCAGTGGGCATAGTCCCAAGGGACTATAACCAACGTGATTACACTCACGTTGCGAAGTTCAAACGAACTTCGCATTGACCATTACTGGTCAACGCTGAAAGTCAAACAAAGTTTGACTTTCTGACTCGAAAAGCAATAAAAATAAGGAAAAGAACGAAAGAATACTAACCCAGGGTCCCCGAATGCTAATCCCGATCTAAGAACTCAGGTATGAAACAATGGTTTCAACTTAGAGCTCTCAAAATCAGAATTCTAGTGAGAAATGCAATGGGGGGTATGGGGTATTTATAGTATTCGGTCCACCGTTAAGATCGTTTCAAGGAAAACGTGCCATGATCTTGCCCGTACATGTGTCGGGACCTTATGGTGACTAAAATTCCATCCTTATCACATGACTAGACAATTGGAAACATGTGGGTGAGGATTAATCAGCTGAAATCTGATTGCAAATACACTTAATCTGGTCAGGTTAGGCAGTCGCGTAGCGCTAGTGCAAAGGCACTATGCAGTCGCGCTACGCTAGCACCCCCCTGTTTCAGAAATGTTTCAAAAGTGGCAGAAATGGTCCCTGCACGTGTTTAAGGCCTTTTTCGATGCGTTTGAACCCCGTTAACCTCATTTCAAAGCTCTAAAATGAAGTTAAAGTATAGGGAACTCAAAACATGCTCAAAAATATGCCGGAGGTTGGTTCGTTTGGCCGTACGAACGCGATGTTCGCTTAATTACGACGGAATGCGCATAAGCGCGAAAAACGATCCAAATGACGCGACGAATGGATTTTTCTTATGGCGAACACTAAAATATAATGTAGTCATGCTTACATAAATTTTTGGATGTCCAGATGTATTCAGAATGTAAGTTATGCGCGAAAATGCAAACTTGTGCACTTTTTGACACTTTTAGTCCCTGAATGACACAAAAGTTTATTTTAGCACACCGAACACCTCAAAGCCTATTTCTAAGCTATGTGAAGGATATTTATGGTATGTTTAACTTATGGTCATGTTCCGGAATGTCTGTTACAGTTCAAATTGGCATACTTTCGCAGTTTGTCAAGTTTAGTCCCTGTAAGCGAATTAACTTGTTTTTGCCATACCAAAGCCTTCAAAACTTATTTCTAAGTTATGTAAAGGTTATTTAAGGTATGTTAAGCCTATGTCACTATTCCGGAGTGTTTTTTGCATTAAACTGGTTATATCTACGCATCGGTGCGCGTATAACCTTCCAGAAAGTGAATTTAGAGTTTGGATTTGAACGAGAATTGATATGTGCAAAATGATACACATATTTTTACAAATCCCAAGTATGAAATATAATATTTCATTGGTTCGGTATTTGTTTGATGGCCGTGGAGGCACAGGTGTTACAGTCTCCCCTACTTTAGGAAATTTCGTCCCGAAATTTATTTAGAGGAAACTTGTGAGAGTTTAAAACATGAAGTTGAAAAGATCAAATAACATTGGTTAGGGTTCTTGAACTTCTAGTAACCTTAATAACATTATGTTTGCAATGTAAGAGGGACACTTATATACAAGTATATAAAGCGTCATTGGTGCGTCCACCATGCCTCCATTACATCGTTCTCATTTTGTTATTGTTGTCACTATCGGTTCCTTCACATAATAAATCTTACTGGATTTCTGTGCACTAAATTTCATAATTATGTGCGCATCCATAATTAGAGAATTCCTTGCACAGTTCACACAGTCTATTTTATAATGTGTAGGGTAAAACCAAATGAAAAATTCTGTGATGAGCGTGACTTAGACCGCCATAGAGTCCTTTAGACTAAATCATTAAATGATTTAAATAGACTTTCAAGGAGTCTGTTCAGCTACATCACTAGATGTCATTCTTTAACCAGATTGCGAATCAATCTTTTAACTAGACCACTAAAAAGGGTCTGGAGTGGTACTATATAATCCAAGGGTCTTAACTATTACATAGAAGCCCATTAAGGATTTAAGGTAGTACCTTTGAATATCCTTCTACGAATCCCTCATATGAAGATATGAAAGATTCTACGAGGATTTTGATAACGAATATCCAGAGTATACCAAAAACACAAAAATGCATAAAAGAAAACATAAGATGAATAAACACATAGTCACATAACCACAAAATTGTTTAACTAGAAGTTTGTTCTGCTAACAGAGTACATGTATTTAAAGCACACTAGGAATCCATCTCGTGGATTTCATTTGGTACTTTAAACATTATCAAGAATCTAACTATAAAGATAGAAAGATCTTTTAAAAGAAAAATTCGATTTCGATTATAAGGAACCGAAATGTTCGAATTCAGGTACATAAGGAATCCAATTAAGGACTCTGATTTGAATGATGATCATCCACAAGGATCTAATTGTGAAGATAAAAAGATCCCTTATGGATTTTAGAAGTTGAAGATGTTTTGATACCTTGCACTGGACGTGCTTATGTCAAAACATAAAGTAAAAATGCTTATGAAGTTGAGATGCTGGATATGCCAAGGCGACATATGAAGCAGAATTTTGAAGGTTAAGTCAATGTATGAGAAAAATATTTTTGAAAACTACGCATGGGGTTCTTTTAAGAAAACAGGTGTTTAACGTTTTTGAAACCTTATATATAATACTTTTGAAATAAAGTAGGTGTATTAGGTAGATATATTTACAAAAATGTTTTTAAAATCATGCGAGATGAATTTTGAAATTATGTATAAGGTTTTTGAAAGACATGAATGATGCTTTTCGAAATCATGCACTTGATCAGAAAATGTATTGTGTTAATATTGTCTTTAGACTATATGAAATATTTTGAAATTAGAGAGGTTGGTTTTGATAACATGGCCAATGTTTTTGAAATAACATAGACAATGCATCTAGAAAAAAAATTGTTTTCAAACTATATGAAAAGTTTTGAGATCATGAAGATTGTTTTGAAATACTGGTACTGTGTATGTTGAAAAATCAAAACGTAATGGGTATGAGATTTGAAAAAATATCCTTAGTTATCCAACCAAGGATTTAAAGGTACTGATGTGTAAAAAGCACGATTACTCATAATTTCACTTTATTTCCTGTACTTCGTTTCTTAGAATGAAACGAGTACTTAGAACTTTCGAGGAAATTATGAGCGATCACGTGAAAGTGAGAATCACAAGAGTAGTTTGTAAGGAACATAGTTCCTTGATGTAGGTATCATAGGAAAATCATACACACATGTAACTATACTTGTATATCAGCATTTGTGAACAACGATTTATTTATAAACAAAACAAATTGTTTCACATTACAAGGAAACAAAAGAACAAAAGCGTAAGACAGCAACATCCTTTGTTCAGCTGAATGCTCATCCGTGGGTCGGATTTGCATTAGCAAGCTTTGGGCATCGGTTTCTGTAGTGGGTCAGATCCCCACAATTGTAACAGGCACCAGGTGGGTAGTGTGGTCGTGCGGCTTGACCCTGTTGCTGAGCAAGAGGCTGAGCAACTTGTTGAGCCGAGTTCTGAACTGGGCGATTCAGATTAGCAGGGATGCGGCAGGTGTTAGCAAGATGACCGGATCTTCCGCAGTTGGTGCACTGACGACACTGGAGGTGTGGTTGATGATGGCCGTTACACCTATTGCACAAAGGTGCATTGCCAAAATAAGGCTTCTTGGCTAGTGGTTGCGCAGGCTGATTTGATGCAGCTTGGGCCTGTGCAGTAATGGCATTGTTTTGGGAAACCTTACGCTTCCTTGCCCTCTTGGATGAACTAGAATCCTTCGCATTCTTGTTTTGACCTTTCTTGCTATCCTCCTTGTCAGACGACTGTTTCTCGCCCTTGTCACCCTTCCTGTGTAACTTATTCTTCCTAATCTGCGACTCAGTCAATGTCGCTGATAACTCGATCGCTTGACGGAGTGTGGCAGGGTTACTACCAGTAAGGATGTCTTGTACCGAATCAGGTAGGCCGTCGATGTACCTTTCGATAGCTATGTCAAGTGGGGTAACCATTGTCGGGCAAAGCAGACTCAACTCCTCAAACCTATCAGTATACGCCCTGTGCTCACCACTATCTTGCTTCAACTCATCAAATTCCTTCTCCAAAGCTCGCTGCTCATGACGAGGACAGAATTCCCTCATCATAAGAGCCCTAAGTTCAGCCCAGGTTTGTGCAAGAGCAATTTCTGCACCTCGGTCCCTCATAACCCCGTTCCACCATGTGAGAGCCCTCTTCTGGAACACACTTGAAGAAAACTCGACCTTGCGATTATCCGGACACTGAACGTGGCGGAAAGTATTCTCAATGCTCTCGAACCACTGAAGAAGCCCAGTTGCTCCCTCAGAGCCACTAAACTTGAGTGGTTTAGCCTGATTAAAGTCCTTGTATTTGCATAGGGCATTGTTGTTGTTGTTGGCTTGTTGCCATTGAGCAAAGAGATTTGGAAATTGGGCAGCCATCTGCTGCGCAATAATTTCTGCCAGTTCGGCAGTCTCTATCTGGTTCTCGCGTCGAGGAGGCATTCTAAAAGAGGAACATGAAAGGAAACGAGTGAGAGAATTAGACGAAAAGAATGAGATGAACAAATCTGATGAAAACAAGGATAGTGGTCATTTGTTTGTTACTACAAAGCAACAAACGACACACAGTGACAAATCAAAGTAAATAGGTCAAAAATAATGTATCGCGAAGACATGCGCGCCTATAAGTGAACACTCATCCCAAGAATTCCCAGGTAAGCACAACTGGTCTCGCGTCTGATGAGATGTATACGAAGTGCTTGCCTAGACAGAAAACCCAGAATACAGGCATTCACCCTTCCAGTTTGCACGTGTTCACATTATTTAAAACCCAAAACCTTGACGAAGTTTTGAAAACTCAAAGGGGTTCAAAACCATATAATAGAGAGTTCAAAACCTTACAATAGAGGGTTCAAAACCTAGTAATCAATCATCCTAGAACAGATGATTAGTTTTCAAAGCGGTTTTGAAATTTATGTTTTTGTTGCGGTTGTCGCCTAAGGATAGGCGACAATATTGTTTTATGACTAAACGCAAGTAAACTCGCGTTAGGGTCCTAAGAAGGTTATAGACTAGGTCAAAGCATTACTAATAACCTAATTCCCTATAACCATTGGCTCTGATACCATCTTTTCTGTCACACCCCGACCACGTAGAACATACAAAACGTGGCGGAAATATCGGGGAGTGTTGTAACAGAATTAATTGTTTCAAATCCATGGCAATTGAAGTTTCGTTTTATTGATTAAAGGTGTTACAATGTTTTAACAAACAAGAAAATACAACATAATTAACTAGTCTTGTATCTTTTATTGTCACTAAAGCCCAAGTCTGTCTATGTGTATCTTGAACATCTTATGCAACAGCTCCTGAAAAACACATGTGAAAATAGGTACGTCAGCATAAAAATGCCTGTGAGATACATAGGTTTTGTGAAAATAAGATTCATGACTTATGTTTGAGAAAATGTTTAGTCATGAACCTTGTTATTTGCTTTGTCTTTTAAATCATTTGAAAAATGATCAGATCAGATGATAAGTATAAATAAATGTAAGGTTAAATGAATAACCAAGTAAAATGTATTTGCATAAGATAAGTTGTTTATAAATCAATGTCTTGTGAAAAGTATGTTATTTGTATGAAATGTTCTATGTCTCAAACTGAAATGATTCAAATAACGTTACGACATGTAATACCATACAAACACTTATATATAGGAAGTACCAGCGGCGTATCCACCATGCTTGTATCATATTACACACGCATCGTTACTTAATCACTTAATCAAACCAAACCAAACAATGTAAAATGTTCATGTCAAGATGTAAATTATGTCAAAATGTCTATGTCAAATATCCATGTCAAATGTCTATGTCAAGTATCCATGTCAAATGTCTATGTCAAATATCCATGTCAAATGTCTATGTCAAATATCCATGTCAAATGTTGATAGTCCAAAAGTAGTCAAGTAATGTATAACCAAAATGATATGTATGGTAAGTAAAATTAAGACTATTTAAACCATAAGTAAAAATGTACAAAACAAAGTATTGAAGTAAACTTGGTTTAAATCAAAGTTATGTTTTGTAAGATATATGCATGCTATACTGAATATGAACATTTATGCGGTGTTGTGAAAATTCATACATCCAAGCCTTGAGACAGACGGATAACTATGTAAAAGTGAGTTATCAAGAGAATATGTATTCGGATTCGGTCATTCCTTTCATCCCCTTTCCCTGGGATGTCCGGAACGGGATTTGTCAAGTCCTATGGTACCACTACCTACTACCGAGCGGCATGATCGGTGTTAATGAATGTATAGTATAGTTTAAACAAACCAAATGTCATACCAAAATGTAAGCATGTGATGAAGATAATGTACCTAGTATGCTAGAGATAACATACAAGGTAGAGCTGTAAAAACAATGTGTCCATATGTTACTGGAACATATGCAACAGAGATGCAATGTAAAATGATGTACTAAGTATGCTAAGTTAACATACAAAGCAGAAAAGTCATGTAAATCAATGTGCTTAGCATGTTATCAGTCAACATACATAGCAGAAAAGTAATGAAATCATGTACTATAATGTACTAACAAACATAGCAGTATATGATGTGAAAACAGGAAAGCACGAAAGTAACAAGTAGGCACATGTGTTCCACCCCAAAACAGTTTGGAAAACAGTAAAAGAGGGGTCTATGTACTCACTTGAGATTGCTCAGTTGTCTAAAGATAACCACCAAACAGTGCTAGAGCTCTCGGAATCAAACGGCACCTAATATAGGTAACTATGTTAAATAAACCGGACCTAAATCGGAAGACTGGGTAGCATTAGGGTTTGTAAACCAAACGAGTGTGGAGACTCGTGTGATATGGTTTAACAAAGCCTACATACTAAATGAAACTTAACCTAACTGCTTATGACCCATTACGACCCGTTTAGGTAGCTTATGCTACTTTAACGCATCGTTCGCGTGAAACGCGTTCGGATCGCCTAACTAGTCCTATGACAAGTGTTATATGCCTAAACATGTTACATAATCAGTTATGTGACAAAAGTTTAGGTTACATATGCTTAATTACCAATTATACATGAAAAGGGTATTCTGGTAATTTACCTAAGGCATATAAACTACCTATCATACAACTACTTAAACGATGTGACCATAGGGTATAACCTCGGAAGGTTATTCCCTACCTACTATGGTCACCTAATGTATTTGGTCGGATCCTAATGATCGACCAAACTGGGTCGGGTTCGAAGGTATAGGCGATTTATTAGATCGCCTACCCTACGACCCTAGACAACGTGGTAATCAGTGGGCATAGTCCCAAGGGACTATAACCAACGTGATTACACTCACGTTGCGAAGTTCAAACGAACTTCGCATTGACCATTACTGGTCAACGCTGAAAGTCAAACAAAGTTTGACTTTCTGACTCGAAAAGCAATAAAAATAAGGAAAAGAACGAAAGAATACTAACCCAGGGTCCCCGAATGCTAATCCCGATCTAAGAACTCAGGTATGAAACAATGGTTTCAACTTAGAGCTCTCAAAATCAGAATTCTAGTGAGAAATGCAATGGGGGGTATGGGGTATTTATAGTATTCGGTCCACCGTTAAGATCGTTTCAAGGAAAACGTGCCATGATCTTGCCCGTACATGTGTCGGGACCTTATGGTGACTAAAATTCCATCCTTATCACATGACTAGACAATTGGAAACATGTGGGTGAGGATTAATCAGCTGAAATCTGATTGCAAATACACTTAATCTGGTCAGGTTAGGCAGTCGCGTAGCGCTAGTGCAAAGGCACTATGCAGTCGCGCTACGCTAGCACCCCCTGTTTCAGAAATGTTTCAAAAGTGGCAGAAATGGTCCCTGCACGTGTTTAAGGCCTTTTTCGATGCGTTTGAACCCCGTTAACCTCATTTCAAAGCTCTAAAATGAAGTTAAAGTATAGGGAACTCAAAACATGCTCAAAAATATGCCGGAGGTTGGTTCGTTTGGCCGTACGAACGCGATGTTCGCTTAATTACGACGGAATGCGCATAAGCGCGAAAAATGATCCAAATGACGCGACGAATGGATTTTTCTTATGGCGAACACTAAAATATAATGTAGTCATGCTTACATAAATTTTTGGATGTCCAGATGTATTCAGAATGTAAGTTATGCGCGAAAATGCAAACTTGTGCACTTTTTGACACTTTTAGTCCCTGAATGACACAAAAGTTTATTTTAGCACACCGAACACCTCAAAGCCTATTTCTAAGCTATGTGAAGGATATTTATGGTATGTTTAACTTATGGTCATGTTCCGGAATGTCTGTTACAGTTCAAATTGGCATACTTTCGCAGTTTGTCAAGTTTAGTCCCTGTAAGCGAATTAACTTGTTTTTGCCATACCAAAGCCTTCAAAACTTATTTCTAAGTTATGTAAAGGTTATTTAAGGTATGTTAAGCCTATGTCACTATTCCGGAGTGTTTGTTGCATTAAACTGGTTATATCTACGCATCGGTGCGCGTATAACCTTCCAGAAAGTGAATTTAGAGTTTGGATTTGAACGAGAATTGATATGTGCAAAATGATACACATATTTTTACAAATCCCAAGTATGAAATATAATATTTCATTGGTTCGGTATTTGTTTGATGGCCGTGGAGGCACAGGTGTTACATAAGAGCACCTTTCGCCATGTTCAGTGTCCTAACAACCGTAAGGCCGAGTTTGCTTCGAGTGTATTCGAAAAGAGGGCTCTCACCTGGTGGAATGGGGTAATGAGAGATAGAGGTGCTGATGTTGCTTTGGGTCAAACATGGGAGGAACTTAGAGCTCTTATGATGAGAGAGTTCTGCCCTCGTCATGAGCAGAGGGCTTTAGAAAATGAGTTCCATGACCTGAAGCAAGACAGTGGTGAACACCGGGCTTATACAGACAGATACGAGGAGTTAAGCTTGCTCTGTCCTACAATGGTCACGCCTTTGGATAAGGCTATTGAGAAGTACATAGGCGGTTTGCCAGATCCTGTTTAGGATATTGTCACTGGCAGCAACTCTACTACCGTCCGACAGGCCATTGAGCTAGCTGCAACCCTAACCGACTCTTAAGTCAAGAAGGGTAAACTCCACAGAAAGTGGGATAAGAAACAGAAACAGTCTGATAGCACCAAGGAGAATAAGTGCAAGAAGTCTGAGTCCTCTAAGTAATCTAGGAAGCGTAAGGCTTCCAAGAACTTCGCTGTTACTACTCAGGAAAATCAGGCTGCTCCTAATCAGCCTGCACAACCTGCTGCCAAGAGGCAGTATGCTGGGAATGCACCCCTGTGCAACAAGTGTAATAGCCATCATCAACCACAGGTGTAATTCCGCATCTGCACAAACTGTGGCAAGTCTGGTCATCTTGCAAATACCCGTCGTTTTGCTCCGAACCAAAATCAGGCAGCTCAAAACCAAGCAGCACAAAACCCTGCCCAGAATCCTGCACGACCTCACTATCCACCTGGTTCATATTTCAACTGTGGGGATCTGACCCACTACAGGAACAACTGCCCGAGGTTGGCAAACGCAAATCAAGCACAGGCACGTGGCAGAGCTTTTAACTTGAATGCAAATGAGGCGCGTGCGGATAACAAAGTGGTGAACGGTACGTTCTTTGTTAACAACCATCCTGCTTCTGTTCTATTTGATTCGGGTGCCGATAAGAGTTTTGTGTCCTTAGCATTTGAGCCTTTGCTTTCGATGACTAGAACAAAACTAGGAAAGCCCTTGACAGTAGAAGTAGCTAGTGGTGAACTCGTTGTACTTGATTCCGTTCTTCAAAATTTCCAGTTGAACCTTAATAACCATCTTTGTCACACCCCCAAAATCCACCATGCGGAGTTCCACCGCTTGGAGGCGTGACGTGACCAGGATCGAGCCACCAATCATACTGAACAACGTACTTAAGTAAATAAAGACAACCAAAATACGATTGGTGACCAAAAGCTAGTTAACCAAGTTTTTAATTTAGACAGCGGAAGCATAAACGTAAAGTTCAAAACATAAGTTCACAGTTCATAAGTTTAAAGTCCAACACATAGGTTTAATAAGTTCATAATGTTTTAAACATTAAACACTGGACATAACCGTCCGCACACCACAACGACTCCTTCCTCGTGCAAGCTCCAAATGTTTAGCGACCTGTAAGGCATGTAACAACGAGTCAACAACAAAGTTGAGTGAATTCACAGTTGGTTGTTTAGTTATAGCATTCGTTTCGTAAATCATCTGTTCGTTTTGAAAACCATGTATCGTATAAGTTTGCATCGCGGTCTTTCTGACATGTTTGCGAAGATTTAGTGGGGGTTTCCCATGTGTTACTAGACCACGCGTATCGACTGCTACGAAAATATAAGAGGTGCCCTAAGTCAATGTCTATCAGCATTGACCCTTTGCCCATAGTCCATTAGTACACGCCCGTCCGACTGGCACGGTGTGAGGTTTGTTAAACCTAATAGCGCTATTAACTAATGACCCGCTCGCCATAGGCCTCGGCGATTAAGTCGATAAATGAGGGACTTCCTTTGATAGAGTTGATGGTCTTATGATCGTGTACGTAGGCTTTACGTACGTGCCCTTCAATCCGAGGACAGTAATAAGTATAACTGTACGTAGGTTTTATGTACGTGCCCTTCAATCCGAGGACAGTATAAAGTAGTTTAATAGTAATGGTTGTACGAGTAGTTATTCAATCCCATTCCCAACCCACCGGGAATCCCATGCCTTGGCTAGTGTGAACTCACCTCGGTTTGCTCGGTTAGGTTCTCAAATATAGTTAACAGTCAAAGTCGGTCAATCACGTCCTAATAAGGTACGGATAACAATCAGTTTCTCATGCATAACACGTATCCTACGTATGGTTTATTTGCACATTACTTCGTCCACATAACAGGTACACACTTTAACGATTTATGCCCATATAAACCTCCCATCCATTCCCCACTCATAAACAAACATACGATATTGCACGTAACACACAATACATGCTAAATCATTCACTGATAGCATACTCGACATTTAGACACGCAAGTCACAACTTATGTCAATTCAGCATTAATATTCAAAACCGGCTGTTTTTCGGACCTTTAAATAAAATCGTTAAATTATTCCAAAAATTCCCAAATTTTTACAGGATGTCTTAAACGTTCCATATTTTATTGTGTAAAAATATCGGGGTCCGGTTCATTGCCAATATTTTATAGAAATTCGTTTACCGGACTGCAATCAGATTTACTACATTCTGATTGCAGTTCACGGGATAATTCGTCTAAAATTCCTCGTAAGTCCGTTTGACAAAATTCCAGTTCGAGGGTCACAAATACATCAGTGACTATCTATGGTATGAATTTTAGGGGCTGGTTCAATTCAGGTTTCAAATTACGACCGAAAACGTACAGCCCATTTTACTGCAGTAAAAATCAGCCTTAGCTGCTGTCACGAAAACAGACTTTTAAAATAGTAAACGACCTCAAAAAAATACGATTCCAGCGCCATTTTCTTCTTTTTTCGAAAAGACCCGATTTAGGCTTCAGAAATTCCGTTTTTCGATTTGTTAAAGTCTGTTTACGGCCTGTTGAATGCGGCTGAAAAAGTACATCAGAATGCTGTTTCGTGGTTTAAGCATTACTAAATCGCATCAACGAGTGTCCGAACAATGGATTTAACAAGAAACCAACAATCAACATCAAGTATGATTTAACCAACCCTCAAACCAACAAGATTCCACTTCATGATTCATACATAAGTAAACTTTTATGTAACTTTAATATTCTTTAATTTTGTTTAACATCTTCTAGTCTTTTGTTCTTTAGTGATTTAAACAACAACACATCATACTACAAATTATAATTTTGAACAAGATGAAACAAGTTAAAATGAGACTTACTACTAGCTTATAGCTAGGGATGAATCTAATGCAAAGTGATGAGAAAATGATGGTGAAAAAGACTAGAACAAGCTCCTTTGTTGGTCCTTCAAGATGTAACCTCCATTGATCCTTCTAAGCTTTGAATGAGACTTGATAATGAAGAAGATGAGAATGTTGGAAGGTGGTTGTGGTTTCGGTTATGTGTAACCGTGAGAAGAGAGAGAGATAAGTGAGGTGGAGTGTAAAATCTTGAGAATGATCAAGTAATCTTGATGGCCATGCCTCTTATAGATCATCCATATATTTTGAGGACTTACACAAGCAACAATCAATTAAACAATTTGATTAAATCATGAAAGTATGGTGAAAATCATTTGGTGGGTCCACAAGGGACCAAAACTCGGTTGGGGGGGGGGGGGTATGATTGCAAAAATGTAACTAAAGTGTAAGTAATAGTTAGAATGCAAGTACTTGGTATTTTTATGTTAGATATAGAGTTTTTAGCGGGTGTTATGGCATACGGGGATCATGACAAGCCAAAAATAATTAAATAGTGTGTTTGACAAATATTTGATGTCCCGGGTAATGTCCGGTTGTTCGGTCGGACACTGTTCCGTTAAATTGTTTAATTGTTCCGTAAGGCGTCTTATTTATATATTTTTTGTAACGCAATTTATTCCTAACACATAGGAAAACATACCGGACTTTTTAGTAACTTTTCTGTATACTACTAGTATGCTAACACACACATGTAAGTATAACACAGAAATCAGAGAGCAGTTAAATGATTCAGCACAGTCATCAAGCACTTTAATTATCATTTAATAAATTGTACGGATTACATGTAATTTTTGAGGGTTGTCACATTCTCCCCCTGTTAAGAGAATTTCGTCCCAAAATTTAGCGCGTGGTTACTGAGGAAGCTAGTTAAGTTGCGTTGTTTTCCTGATTTTCCTGGGGTGTCACATCATCCCCCCGTTGATTTGGAATTTCGTCCCGAAATTCTGCAGTAGCTTCAGCCTCAGTAGTGGTTGCGTTTTTCTTAAACAGTTGGGGATACTTGAGTTTCATTTAGTCTTCTCGTTCCCAGGTATACCCTGGGCCACGACGAGCATTCCAACGAACTCGAACCAGAGGTATCCTGGTATGCTTGAGGATCTTAACATCTTGATCCGTAATCTCTACTGGTTCCTCGACGAATCGCAGCTGGTCGTCGATAGTGAGTTCCTTCAGAGGAACTATGAGGGTCTCATCTGACAGACACTTCTTCAGATTCGACACATGGAAAACATTGTGAACTCCGCTGAGTTCTTCAGGTAGGTCCAACCTGTAGGCGACTTTGCCAATTTTCTCAATGACTTCGAATGGTCCGACATAACGCGGATTGAGTTTGCCTCGTTTGCCAAAGCGGACTACACCTTTCCAAGGTGAGACTTTGAGTAGCACTCGATCCCCTACCTGGAGCTCGAGAGGTTTTCTTCCCTTATCAGCATAGCTTTTCTGACGGTCACGAGCTGCCGCCATTCGCTGTCGTATCTGAGCAATTTTCTCGGTGGTATCTACCACAAGTTCTGGGCCAGTGATTTGGCTGTCACCAACTTCTGCCCAACAGAGAGGTGATCGGCATTTGCGTCCGTACAATGCCTCAAACGGAGCGGCTTGGATGCTGGTGTGGTAGCTGTTGTTGTACGAAAACTCCACTAGCGGGAGGTGCCTTTCCCAGCCATTACCAAAATCGATTACACATGCCCTAAGCATGTCTTCAAGGGTTTGGATGGTGCGTTCAGATTGCCCATCCGTCTGCGGGTGATAAGCGGTGCTCATATCTAAACGTGAGCCAAAGGACTTGTGCATTGCTTGCCACAGTTCAGAAGTAAAACGTGCGTCATGATCAGATATAATAGAGGTTGGCACTCCGTGCCTTGATACCACTTCCTTTAGGTAAATGTCTGCAAGAGTAGAAAACTTGTCCGTTTCTTTGATAGCCAAAAAATGTGCAGACTTGGTTAGTCGATCTACGATCACCCAAATGGTATCGTTTCCGCGTTGAGATCTGGGCAGGCCGGTAACGAAATCCATGGAAATTTGCTCCCATTTCCATTTCGGGATCTCCGGTTGTTGAAGTAGGCCTGATGGTTTCTGATATTCAGACTTGACTCTCGCACAAGTCAAGCACCTGCTGACGTAGGTTGCTATGTGGGCTCTCATGCCAGGCCACCAGTATGTGGTCTTTAAGTCGTGGTACATCTTATCCGAACCAGGATGTACTGAATAACGAGACTTATGTGCTTCATCCATCACAAGCTCGCGTAAGTTGCCATAGAGTGGAACCCAAATACGCCCTGTTACATAGTAGGCGCCGTCTTCCTTTTGTTCCAGCCGTTGCCTCGATCCTTGTAAGGATTCAGCCCTGATGTTTTCTGCTTTCAATGCTTCGACCTGAGCATCGTGAATCTGAGCGGGAAGGTTAGATTGGATGGTAAGCTGTAGAGCACGTACACGCCTAGGTATGGTATCCTTTCGACTGAGGGCATCGGCCACAACATTGGCTTTGCCCGGATGATACTTGATTGCGCATTCATAATCGTTCAAGAGCTCAACCCATCGGCGTTGACGCATGTTTAACTCCTTTTGCTTGAAGATATGCTCGAGACTCCTGTGATCGGTGTAAATGGTGCACTTGGTACCGTACAGGTAATGTCTCCGTATCTTAAGCGCGAATACAACTGCTCCCAGCTCCAGATCGTGAGTAGTGTAGTTTCTTTCGTGAACTTTAAGTTGGCGCGATGCGTAGGCAATGACCTTGTCACGTTGCATCAATACGCAACCAAGTCCTTGGATGGAAGCGTCGCAATAAACCACGAAATCATCGGTGTCTTCGGGCAATGAGAGGATAGGCGCGCTACAAAGTCTATCCTTTAGATGTTGAAATGCGGACTCTTGTGCATCACCCCAACGATAGATGACACCCTTCTGAGTCAGTGAAGTGAGAGGTTGCGCAATCTTGGAGAAGTCTTTGATAAACCTTCTGTAATATCCTGCCAAACCCAAGAATTGGCGGATTTCTTTTGGTGTGCGGGGTGCAGGCCAGTTCTTGATTGAGTCAACCTTGGATGGATCAACATGAATCCCATCCTTGTTTACCACATGGCCTAGAAAGTGGACTTCGCGAAGCCAGAAGTCACATTTTGAAAACTTGGCATACAATTGCTCTTTTCGAAGAAGTTCAAGCATAAGTCGTAGATGCTGCTCGTGTTCCTCCTGACTCTTAGAATAGATCAGGATATCGTCAATGAACACAATAACGAACTTATCCAGGTAAGGTTTGCATACTCGGTTCATGAGATCCATGAAGACCGCTGGTGCATTCGTCAGCCCGAATGGCATAACCAGAAACTCGTAATGGCCGTAACGAGTTCTGAATGCTGTTTTGGAGACGTCCTCATCTCGGACCCTCAGCTGATGGTATCCCAATCTCAAGTCAATCTTGGAGTAACAGCTCGACCCTTGAAACTGGTCGAACAAGTCGTCAATACGTGGAAGAGGATAACGATTCTTCACAGTTACCTTGTTGAGCTCGCGATAGTCAATACACATTCTGAAAGTACCATATTTCTTCTTTACGAACAAGACTGGAGCTCCCCAGGGCGAAGAGCTAGGACGTATAAAACCCTTTTCCAAGAGTTCTTGTAGTTGTGTAGACAGTTCTTCAAGTTCTGATGGAGCTAGACGATAAGGCGCTCGAGCTATGGGCGCTGCTCCAGGAGCTAGCTCGATTTGGAACTCAACTTGACGATGGGGCGGAAGACCAGGTAATTCCTAGGGAAATACCTCAGGAAAATCGCGCACAATAGGAATGTCTTCAATTCTCTTCTCTTCCGTGGATGTGTCAGTGACGAGCGCTAGAATGGCAGTGTGGCCCTTTCGTAGACATTTCTGGGCCTTAAGGAAAGAGATGATGCCTTCGACAGCACCACTCTTGTCGCCACGAATCACAAGAGGGTCTTCACCAGAACGAGGAATGCGGATGATTTTCTCCTTGCAAACAATCTCCGCTTGATAACGAGATAGCCAATCCATTCCAATAACGACGTCGAAACTTCCCAGTGTGATAGGAATAAGATCGATAGAGAAAGTCTGATCAGCTAAGACGAGATTACATCCTTTAACTACGTGTGTGGCTTCAAGACCTTTACCGTTAGCTAGTTCTACCGCGTGCTTGGTGTTCAAAAGTGTTGGAGTGCGCTTAAGCATTTGGCTAACTTTTAAGGATACGTAACTAGTATCGGCACCCGAATCGAATAAAACAGTAACAAAGAAATCATCCAGAAGAAACTTACCCATCACTACGTTGGGATCGTTCCTTGCATCACCCTGACCAATCACGAAAGCACGACCCCTTGCTCCATTACCATTGTTGTTACCCCGTTGTTGCCTCCATTGTTGTTCCCGTTTCCCTGGTTGTTGTTGTTGTTCTGATTCTGGTTAAGCTGGGGACAGTTCTTCTTAAAGTGGCCTTCAGCGCCACACTGAAAGCATCCCCTGTTGCCCTGTTGCTGTTGCTGATTCTGCGGTGCTTGCTGTTGCTGCTGGCGATTCTGATTTGCAGGCCGTGAGCTCCTGCAATCCTTGGCTTCATGACCCATCTTGAGACACCTCTGACAACACCCTTTGTTGCATTAACCACTATGGTGTCTGTTACATTTGTTGCACTTCGGGTGGTTTCCTCGATACCCACCCTGTCCTTGATTACCGGAGGATTGCTGACCAGGACTCTGGTAGCCATCAGTCTTTCTCTGCTGAGACTGAACCGAAGCAGAACCCTTACTGGAGTTTCCATCCCATTTTCGCTTGTTGTCGGTAGGTGCATCAGAAGTAGCTGTGGCACTGATACGTTTGGGTAGCCTGTTTTGCTCCACCGCCTGGTCGGTGAGTCGATGAGCCAACTTGATAATTTGCTGTATGGTACCCAGGTTGGCTGAAGTTACGTGACTTTGAATCTCTGGTACTAGGCCCTTGAGGTACAGCTCTATACGTTTGATGGGAGGGTCCACCATAGTTGGACACAGGATGGCCAGCTCATTTGACCTCTTAGTATACGCCTCAATCTCAGACCCCGTCATTTTCAGGTAAAATTCCACTTCTAGCTTGTGGATATCATCCCGACTACAGTACTCCTCCTTGATCAGTTCTTTAAAAATATTCCAGGGTGTGGCATTAGCAACTGCCAGTCCTAGTAGTTGAACCTGTGCCTTCCACCAGGTTAACGCAACTCCTTCAAGTGTTCCGGTAGCATATTTCACCCTACGGTCTTCGGGGCATTCGCACATCTCAAAAACTGACTCAAGCTTTTCAAACCAGTGAAGAGGCCCACTGCTCCTTCGGTGCCACTGAAAGTGGTAGGTCGGCAGTCCATGAACGTCTTGAATGTGCACACAGGAGGCTGAGCATGTTGACCTGTTGCGCGAGAATAAAAGACAAAGTTAAGCACGAGGGTTGGTTTGCGAAGGTAGGATCTAAACATCCTAAGGTGAGTTGATATGGCAGGTTATACCTCCTGCAGGGACAACTGCGAGTGCCTCAGCAACTCGTTCGTTGATCAAAGCTGTCAGCTGGGCTTGAGTTAGGTTCAAATGTCCACCCATGATCTTCACAACGAAATAACGTAGGTGAGAAAAGTGTCGCGAAAGTGCGTAAGTGTGGGACGATAGTAGAGAGAAAGCACGCAAGGTTCAAATAGCAATTACCACATTATCTAATGCACAGTGAGAACTATCTAACCGATAATATAACATAAATCATACCACTTATGGTGTCGAGTCTTGCACGGGGAGCGAAGCGTCGTTGTGGATCGTTGAGCACTGTACAAGTTATAGTCTGGTTTCATCAAAAAGCTTTTCCCTTTTTAAAACCAAGTTCACTATAACCAATGGCTCTGATACCAATCTGTCACACCCCCAAAATCCACCATGCGGAGTTCCACCGCTTGGAGGCGTGACGTGACCAGGATCGAGCCACCAATCATACTGAACTACGTACTTAAGTAAATAAAGACAACCAAAATATGATTGGTGACCAAAAGCTAGTTAACCAAGTTTTTAATTTAGACAGCGGAAGCATAAACGTAAAGTTCAAAACATAAGTTCACAGTTCATAAGTTTAAAGTCCAACACATAGGTTTAATAAGTTCATAATGTTTTAAACATTAAACACTGGACATAACCGTCCGCACACCACAACGACTCCTTCCTCGTGCAAGCTCTAAATGTTTAGCGACCTGTAAGGCATGTAACAACGAGTCAACAACAAAGTTGAGTGAATTCACAGTTGGTTGTTTAGTTATAGCATTCGTTTCGTAAATCATCTGTTCGTTTTGAAAACCATGTATCGTATAAGTTTGCATCGCGGTCTTTCTGACATGTTTGCGAAGATTTAGTGGGGGTTTCCCATGTGTTACTAGACCACGCGTATCGACTGCTACGAAAATATAAGAGGTGCCCTAAGTCAATGTCTATCAGCATTGACCCTTTGCCCATAGTCCATTAGTACACGCCCGTCCGACTGGCACGGTGTGAGGTTTGTTAAACCTAATAGCGCTATTAACTAATGACCCGCTCGCCATAGGCCTCGGCGATTAAGTTGATAAATGAGGGACTTCCTTTGATAGAGTTGATGGTCTTATGATCGTGTACGTAGGCTTTACGTACGTGCCCTTCAATCCGAGGACAGTAATAAGTATAACTGTACGTAGGTTTTACGTACGTGCCCTTCAATCCGAGGACAGTATAAAGTAGTTTAATAGTAATGGTTGTACGAGTAGTTATTCAATCCCATTCCCAACCCACCGGGAATCCCATGCCTTGGCTAGTGTGAACTCACCTCGGTTTGCTCGGTTAGGTTCTCAAATATAGTTAACAGTCAAAGTCGGTCAATCACGTCCTAATAAGGTACGGATAACAATCAGTTTCTCATGCATAACACGTATCCTACGTATGGTTTATTTGCACATTACTTCGTCCACATAACAGGTACACACTTTAACGATTTATGCCCATATAAACCTCCCATCCATTCCCCACTCATAAACAAACATACGATATTGCACGTAACACACAATACATGCTAAATCATTCACTGATAGCATACTCGACATTTAGACACGCAAGTCACAACTTATGTCAATTCAGCATTAATATTCAAAACCGGCTGTTTTTCGGACCTTTAAATAAAATAGTTAAATTATTCCAAAAATTCCGAAATTTTTACAGGATGTCTTAAACGTTCCATATTTTATTGTGTAAAAATATCGGGGTCCGGTTCATTACCAATATTTTATAGAAATTCGTTTACCGGACTGCAATCAGATTTACTACATTCTGATTGCAGTTCACGGGATAATTCGTCTAAAATTCCTCGTAAGTCCGTTTGACAAAATTCCAGTTCGAGGGTCACAAATACATCAGTGACTATCTATGGTATGAATTTTAGGGGCTGGTTCAATTCAGGTTTCAAATTACGACCGAAAACGTACAGCCCATTTTACTGCAGTAAAAATCAGCCTTAGCTGCTGTCACGAAAACAGACTTTTAAAATAGTAAACGACCTCAAAAAAATACGATTCCAGCGCCATTTTCTTCGTTTTTCGAAAAGACCCGATTTAGGCTTCAGAAATTCCGTTTTTCGATTTGTTAAAGTCTGTTTACGGCCTGTTGAATGCGGCTGAAAAAGTACATCAGAATGCTGTTTCGTGGTTTAAGCATTACTAAATCGCATCAACGAGTGTCCGAACAATGGATTTAACAAGAAACCAACAATCAACATCAAGTATGATTTAACCAACCCTCAAACCAACAAGATTCCGCTTCATGATTCATACATAAGTAAACTTTTATGTAACTTTAATATTCTTTAATTTTGTTTAACATCTTCTAGTCTTTTGTTCTTTTAGTGATTTAAACAACAACACATCATACTACAAATTATAATTTTGAACAAGATGAAACAAGTTAAAATGAGACTTACTACTAGCTTATAGCTAGGGATGAATCTAATGCAAAGTGATGAGAAAATGATGGTGAAAAAGACTAGAACAAGCTCCTTTGTTGGTCCTTCAAGATGTAACCTCCATTGATCCTTCTAAGCTTTGAATGAGACTTGATAATGAAGAAGATGAGAATGTTGGAAGGTGGTTGTGGTTTCGGTTATGTGTAACCGTGAGAAGAGAGAGAGATAAGTGAGGTGGAGTGTAAAATCTTGAGAATGATCAAGTAATCTTGATGGCCATGCCTCTTATAGATTATCCATATATTTTGAGGACTTACACAAGCAACAATCAATTAAACAATTTGATTAAATCATGAAGGTATGGTGAAAATCATTTGGTGGGTCCACAAGGGACCAAAACTCGGTTGGGGGGGGGGGGGTATGATTGCAAAAATGTAACTAAAGTGTAAGTAATAGTTAGAATGCAAGTACTTGGTATTTTTATGTTAGATATAGAGTTTTTAGCGGGTGTTATGGCATACGGGGATCATGACAAGCCAAAAATAATTAAATAGTGTGTTTGACAAATATTTGATGTCCCGGGTAATGTCCGGTTGTTCGGTCGGACACTGTTCCGTTAAATTGTTTAATTGTTCCGTAAGGCGTCTTATTTATATATTTTTTGTAACGCAATTTATTCCTAACACATAGGAAAACATACCGGACTTTTTAGTAACTTTTCTGTATACTACTAGTATGCTAACACGCACATGTAAGTATAACACAGAAATCAGAGAGCAGTTAAATGATTCAGCACAGTCATCAAGCACTTTAATTATCATTTAATAAATTGTACGGATTACATGTAATTTTTGAGGGTTGTCACAATCTTTTTCCTATTGACCTCACACTGATGCAACTTGGGAGCTTCGATGTAATAGTAGGAATGGATTGGTTAGCCAAATACTATGCTGAGGTGGTTTGTTTTGAGAAGATTGTCCGTATACCGCTTTCGACTGGTGAGATCTTAGAAGTTCGTGGGGAGAAACCTGTTAGTGGCCTTAAGCTTATGACTTGTACCCAAGCCCAAAAATACCTACGAAAGAAATATGTTGCTTTCTTGGCACATGTCGTAGAGGAGAAAGGCAAGGGTAAGACTATCCAAGATATCCCTGTTGTTCGGGATTATCCTAAGGTATTCCCTGAAGAATTACCTGGTTTACCCCCTTTACGCCAAGTTGAGTTCCTTATCGATCTTGTACCTAGTACAAATCCTATTGCTAAATCACCTTACCGTCTTGCACCATCTGAGAGGCAAGAATTATCTAAAGAGCTTCAGGAGCTTTCTGACAAAGGATTCATTCGTCCGAGCTTTTCACCTTGGGGCGCTCCTGTCCTATTTGTGAAAAAGAAAGATGGATCTTTCCGAATGTGTATCGATTATTGTGAGCTCAACAAGCTTACCATCAAGAATCGATATCCCCTACCTCACATTGATGATCTCTTTGATCAGCTACAGGGTGCTACTTGCTTTTCAAAGATTGATCTACGTTCTGGGTATCATCAACTTCGAGTGATCGAAGAAGATATTCCCAAGACAGCTTTTCGTACACGATATGGGCATTATGAGTTCACTGTTATGCCTTTCGGTTTAACTAATGCTCCTGCTGTTTTCATGGACTTGATGAATAGGGTTTGTAAGCCTTATTTGGACAAGTTCATCATCGTTTTCATTGATGATATTCTGATCTATTCTAAGACACGAGCTGATCATGAGCAACATCTCCGTCTTACAATGGAACTCCTAAAGAAAGAACAGCTTTTCGCCAAATTCTCCAAGTGCGAATTCGGGCTTAAGGAAGTTCAATTTTTGGGACACATCGTCAACGAACAAGGTATTCATGTAGATCCTGCCAAAATCACTGCGATTAAGGATTGGGATACACCTACTACTCCTACCGAAGTTCGTTCTTTTCTTGGTCTTACGGGTTATTACCGCCGTTTCATTGAAAACTTCTCCAAGATTGCGGTTCATCTCACTGCTTTAACTCAAAAGAATAAACCTTTTGAGTGGGGATACAAACAAAAAGAAGCTTTCCAAACCTTGAAACAGAAGCTCTGCGATGCACCTATTCTATCTTTACCTGAGGGCAATGATGATTTTGTCGTATACTGTGATGCGTCTAACTTAGGCCTTGGTTGTGTTCTTATGCAAAGAAACAAAGGCATAGCTTATGCATCAAGATAGCTGAAGGTACACGAGAAAAAATACTACATGACTCATGATCTTGAATTGGGTGTTGTCACACCCCGGCTGTATATAACATGCAACCGCGGAGGAAACGTCGGGGAGTGTTGCAATAGAATTATTGTTGCATAACCATGGTAATTAAAGTTCTGTTTTATTTATTAATAAAGGGGGATTACATTGTCTTTAAACAAAAAAACAAGAGTACATAACATTATTTAAACTAATCTTGCTTCTTTTATTATCACTAAGGCCCGAGTCCACCCTAGTGTATCCTGATCGAACCTATGCATCAGCTCCTGAAACACATGTGAAAATAGGTACGTCAGTGTAACACCTGTGTCACTTCAACCATCAAACAACTGCCAAGCCAATGAAATATTGTATTTCATACTTGGGATCTGTATAAATATGTGCATCATTTGCACATATCAATTCTTGTTCAATTTCAAGCTCTAAATCGCTTTCTGGAAGGTTATACGCGCACTGATGCGTAAATATAACCAGTTTAATGCAACGAACACTCCGGAATAGTGAAATAGGCTTAACATACCTTAAGTAACCTTTACATAACTTAGAAATAAGTTTTGAAGGCTTTGGTATGGCAAAATCTAGTTTAATTGCTTACAGGGACTAAAGTTGACAAACTGCGAAAGTATGCCGATTTGAACTGTAACAGACATTCCGGAACATGACCATAAGTTAAACATACCATAAATATCCTTTACATAGCTTAGAAATAAGCTTTGAGGTGTTCGGTATGCTAAAATAAACTTTTGGGTCATTCAGGGACTAAAAGCGTCAAAAAGTGCACAAGTTTGCATTTTCGCGCATAACTTACGTTCTGAATACATCCGGACATCCAAAAATTTATGTAAGCATGACTATATTATGCTTTAGTGTTTGGCTTGCCAAAAATCCATTCGTCGCGTCATTTGGATCGTTTTTCGCACTTGTGCGCATTCCGTCGTAATTAAGCGAACATCGCGTTCGTACGGCCAAACGAACCAACCTCCGGCATATTTTTGAGCATGTTTTAAGTTCCCTATACTTTAACTTCATTTTAGAGCCTTGAAATGAGGTTAACGGGGTTCAAACGCATCGAAAAAGGCCTTAAAACACAACAGGGACCAAAACTGTCAATTTTGAAACATTTCTGAAACAGAGGGGTGCTAGCGTAGCGCGACTGCCTAATGCCTTGGCAGTAGCGCTACGCGACTGCCTAACCAGACCAGATTAAGTGTATTTAACATCAGATTTCAGCTGTTTAATCCTCACCCACACATTCTCAATTGTCTAGTCAGCTGATAAGGATCATCTTTTAGTCACCATAAGGTTCCAACACTTGTACGGTTACGATTAAAGCACGGTTTCCATGAAACGATCTCAACGGTTACCCGAATACTATAAATACCCCACCCCCCATGCTTCAAAATCACAAGAACTTTGATTTGAGAAACTCTAAGTTGAAACTATTGTTTCATACCTGAGATTTTTGAATCGAAGTTAGCATTCGGGGACCCTTCGTAAGTATTCTTTCGTTCTTTTCCTTATTTTATTGCTTTTCGAGTCAGAAAGTCAAACTTTGTTTGACTTTCAGCGTTGACCAGCTTATGGTCAATGCGAAGTTCGTTTGAACTTCGCAATGTGAGTGTAATCACGTTGGTTATAGTCCCTTGGGACTATGCCTACTGATTACCACGTTGTCTAGGGTCGTAGGGTAAGCGATCTAATAAATCGCTTATACCTCGAACCCGACCCATTTGGTCGATCATTAGGATCCGACCAAACGCATTAGGTGACCATAGTAGGTAAGGAATAACCTTCCGAGGTTATACCCTATGGTCACATCGTTTGAGTAGTTGTATGATAGGTAGTTTATATGCCTTAGGTAAATTACCAGAATACCCTTTTCATGTATAATTGGTAATTAAGCATATGTAACCTAAACTTTTGTCACATAACTGATTATGTAACATGTTTAGGCATATAACACTTGTCATAGGGCTAGTTAGGCGTTCCGAACGCGTTTCACGCGAACGACGCGTTAAAGTAGCATAAGCTACCTAAACGGGTCGCAATGGGTCGAAAGCACTTAGATTAAGGTTTCATTTAGTATGTAGGCTTTGTTAAACCATATGACACGAGTCTCTATACTCGTTTGGTTTACGAACCCTCATTCTATCAGATCTTCCGATTTAGGTCCGGTTTGTTAACATAGTTACCTATATTAGGTGCCGTTTGATATCCGCGATCTCTAGCATTGTTTGGTTGTTACTCAAGGACTACTAAGCAATCTCAAGTGAGTACATAGACCCCTCTTTTACTGTTTTCCAAACTGTTTTGGGGTGGAACACATGTGCCTACTTGTTACTTTCATGCTTTCCCGTTTTCACATCATATACCTGCTAAGTTCATTAGTACATTATAGTACATGATTTCATTACATTTTATGCTATGTATGTCCATTGTGTGCATACTTAGTACATTGTTTTACATTACATTTTGTTGCATATGCTCATCCAGTATATGAACACATTATATTACATTTTGAACCGTTTATAACTATTTGACTATGTGAACCGTTGAAATCATTTGACTATGTGAACCGTTTGTATCAGTGAACCATTTGTATCTGTGAACCGTTTGTATCTGTGAACCGTTTGTATCTGTGAACCGTTTGTATCTGTGAACCGTTTGTATCTGTGAACCGTTTGTATCTGTGAACCGTTTATATCTGTGAACCGTTTGTATCTGTGAACCGTTTGTATCTGTGAACCGTGTGAACCGTATTTGACAATACATAAACATTTCTACAATTGTTAAACATTACTTTGGTGGTTTGGTTTGATTAAGTGATTAAGTAACGATGCGTGTGTAATATGATACAAGCATGGTGGATACGCCGCTGGTACTTCCTATATATAAGTGTTTGTATGGTATTACATATCGTAGCGTTATTTGAATCATTTCAGTTTGAGACATAGAACATTTTATACAAATAATATACTTTTCACAAGACATTGATTTATAAACAACTTATCTTATACAAACACATTTTACATGGTTATTCAGTTAACCTTACATTTATTTATACATATCATCTGATCTTATCGTTTTTCAAATGATTTACTAGACAAAGCAAATTACAAGGTTCATGACTAAACATTTTCTTAAACTTAAGTCATGAATTCTATTTTCACAAAACCTATGTATCTCACAGGCATTTTTATGCTGACGTACCTATTTTCACATGTGTTTTCAGGAGATGAAGCATAGGACTTATCAAGACATACTTAGGCGGACCTGTGCCTTAGTGACATTAAAAGATGCAAGACTAGTTAATTATGTTGTACTTCGTTGTTTGTTAAGACATTGTAACACTTTTAATTAATAAAACGAAACTTCAATTGCCATGGATTTGAAACAATTAATTCTGTTACAACACTCCCTGATGTTTCCGCCACGTTTTGTATGTTCTACGTGGTCGGGGTGTGACAGTCAGCATAAAAATTCCTATGAGATACATAGGTTTTGTGAAAATAGGATTCATGACTTAAGTTTAAAGAAATGTTTAATAAAAATTGGTCATGAATCTTGTTAAGTGTTTTCTTTTATAAATCATATGAAAATGTGATAAGAAATCAGATTATATAAAAGAAAGATGTATGGTTAATTAAATAACCAAGTAAAATGAGTTGTATAAAACAAACTGTTTGTAAAACAATGTCTTGTGAAAAATATGTTATTTATGTAAAATGTTATATGTCTAAATTGAAATGATTTAAATAACGCTACGATATGTAATATCATAAAAGCACTTATATATAGGAAGTACCAGCGGCGTATCCACCATGCTTTTATCATATTACACACGCCTCGTTACTTAAATCACTTACCCAAATAAACCACCAAATTGCCTTGTTTAAACCAATTGTCAATGTTTTTGTGTAAATAATTGTCTATTGTCAAAATGTAAATCATGTAATGTGTAAACCAATGTCAAAATGTTTATGTCAAATGTAAATCATGTAATGTGTAAACCAATGTCAAAATGTTTATGTCAAATGTAAATCATGTAATGTGTGTCCAAATGTCATGTATGGCAAGTGAAATAT
The DNA here is from genome assembly GCA_030545235.1 of Helianthus tuberosus. NCBI lineage: Eukaryota > Viridiplantae > Streptophyta > Magnoliopsida > Asterales > Asteraceae > Helianthus > Helianthus tuberosus. The sequence continues at coordinate 52,522,376 of CM060403.1, read as the reverse complement.
ATCAACTAAACCATAGGTACAATGTACAAAACAAGGTATTGAAGTAAATCAAAGTTATGTTTTGTAAAATAATTGCATGCTCTACTGATACAAACATCTATGCGATATTGTTAAATGCATACATTCAAGCCTTGAGACTGTGTCGATAAACCCATAAACAAATTAAAGGTTTATCTGAGTTATGTGTATCGAATTCGGTCATTCCTTCCATCTAAACAAACCTAGGAATTCAGGAACGGGAGTCGTCAATTCCTATGGTACCACTACCTACTAACGAACGGCGTGATCAATGTTAATGAATGTATTTTTGTCCCATTTAAACAAACCAAATGTCATACCAAAATGTAAGCATGTGATGTAAAACAAATGTACTAAGTATGCAACAATGGACATACATAGCATAAAATGTGATGTAAAACAATGTACTAAGTATGCGCTAAATGGACATACATAGCATAAAATGTAATGTAAAACAATGTACTAAGTATGCGCTAAATGGACATACATAGCATAAAATGTAATGTAAAACGATGTACTAAGTATGCATTAAATGGACATACATAGCAAAAACATATTGAAATCATGTACTATAAGTGTACTAATGAACATAGCAAGCATATGATATGACAACATGGAAAGCACGAAAGTAACAAGTAGGCACATGTGTTTCACCCCAAAATGTTTGAAAAACAGTAAAACAGGGGTCTATGTACTCACTTGAGATTGCTCAATAGTCTTTAGATTACCACCAAGCAATGCTAGAAAGATCACGGAATCAAACGGCACCTAATATAGGTAACTATGTTAATAAACGGACCTAAATCGGAGGATAGGATAGAATGAGATTTCGTAAACCAAATGAGTGTAAGAATTGATGTAATATGGTTTAACAAAGCCTATATTCTAAAACAGAACCTATTCTAAGTGCTTACGAACCATTACGACCCGTTTAGGTAGCTTATGCTACTTTAACGCGTCGCTCGCGTAAAACGCGTTCGGACCGCCTAACTAGCCCTATGATAAGTAAAATATGCCTTAATATGTCTAATAATGTTTCCTAATCAGTTTAGATGTCAAAATTTAGGTTACATATGCTTAAAATGAATTTTAGCGCAAAAAGGGCGTTTTTGTCATTTTCCTAAGGCATATAAACTACCTATCATACAACTAACTAAACGTAGTGACCCTAAGGTATAACCTCAGAAGGTTATTCCCTATACAACTATGGTTACCTAATGTGTTTGGTCGGATCCTAATGATCGACCAAACGGGTCGGGTTCGAAAGTCTAAGCGGTGGTTTAGACCGCTTACCTTTACGACCCTATATAAGCACTAAACCTAAAGTCATGAGCTAAACATGTTTAACGAAGTTTGAAAATAGGTTTGATATCAAAACAAACGGTTTTGATACCCAAGAATAGTTTGATTGCAAAATACGCAAGAATACGCATTTTGACCGAAACTACGACTCGTCACTATGCCTAGATAACGTGGTAATCAGTAGGTATAGTCACACGGGACTATAACCATCGTGATTACGCTCACGTTACGAAGTTCAAACGAACTTCGTGTTGACCATAAACTGGTCAATGCAGAAAGTCAAACACAGTTTGACTTTCACGCTTAAAACGCATAAAAGAACGAAAGAATACTTACAACGGGTCCAAGAATGGAAGTTTGATCAGCAAATTCTCTGGTATGAAGTGTTTAAACTTCAACTTAGAGAATATGAGCTGATCAAGTGTGAGTTTGAAGTGAAATGGGTTGGGTATTTATAGATTTCATAGAACCGTTAGGATCGTTTCTTGAAAACCGAGCTTCGATCTAAGCCGTACACATGCACCCCCTGATTTCTAAAACCATGGGCATCTAAAACCAGCCCATAGAAAGCTTAAAACCATTTGCACTCATGGGGAACAGCTGGATCAAGCTGGAAACAAGTTTCTGCTGACCTGGGGATGCTTTACGGACCGTAAAGGGACCCATACGGTCCGTAAGCTTATGTAATGCTGGCAGGAAGTTTCACAAAATGGCAGAACAGGCCCCTGAGTCTCCGAACTTGATTTTTGATGCGTTTTGACATGTTTAAGCCCCGTTAACCTCATTTTAAGGCTCTAAAATGAAGTTAAAGTATAGGGAACTTAAAATATGCTCAAAAATATGTCGGATGTCAGTTCGTTTGGCCGTACAGTTGCGTTGTTCGGTTAATTACGACGGAAGTCGTAAGGGACGCGAAAACGACCCAAATTGAGAAACGAATGAAGTTTTATCATGCCAATCACTAAAATAAAATATTTTAATGATTTCAAAAATTTTTGGATGTCCGGATGTATTCAGAACGTAAGTTATGCGCGAAAATGCAAACTTATGCACTTTTTGACGCTTTTAGTCCCTGAATGACCAAAAAGTTTATTTTAGCACACCGAACTCCTCAAAGCCTATTTCTAAGCTATGTAAAGGATATTTAGAGTATGTTTAACTTATGATCAAGTTCCGGAATGTTCGTTACAGTATGAATCGGCATACTTTCGCAGTTTGTCGAAATTAGTCCCTGTAAGCGAATAAACTTGATTTTGCCATACCAAAGCCTTCAAAACTTATTTCTAAGTTATGTAAAGGTTATTTAAGGTATGTTAAGCATAAATTGATGTTTCAGAGTGTTTTTTGCGTTAAACTGATTACGTTTACGCATCGGTTTGCGTATAACTCTCCAGAAAGTGATATAGAGTTTGAATTTGAATAAAAACCAAAACATGCAAAAGGTCAAACATAATTAAACAAACATTGGGGGTCAAATAACATTGTTTTATTGATAACTGAACTGTTTATAATGATTACAAGCACAGGTGTCACAGTCTCCCCTATTTGTGGAAATTTCGTCCCGAAATTTATTTAGAGGAAACTTGTGAGAAAAGATGTGGATATTTCGCCTTCATTTGATCTTCACGTTCCCAAGTAAATTCTGGTCCACGTTTAGATTCCCAGCAAACTTTGACCAATGGAATGCGCTTGCGTTTAAGCCACTTGACTATACGGTCCATGATTTCCACAGGTTTCTCAACAAAATGCATCGTGTTATCAATACGAATCTCATCAAGTGGTATGTGGAGGTTCTCATCAGCTAAACACTTCTTGAGATTGGACACGTGAAAGGTTGGATGAACGTTTCCAAGTTCAGGAGGTAACTCAAGTCTGTAGGCTACCTTACCGATTCTTTCGACTATCTTGAATGGTCCAACGTATCTAGGTGCAAGTTTTCCTGTCTTTCCAAATCTGATCACACCTTTCCAAGGTGAGACCTTAAGTAATACATGATCACCGACTTGAAATTCCAAGGGCTTGCGTCGTTGGTCCGCGTAACTCTTTTGACGGCTTCGAGCTGTCTAAAGGTTATCGCGAACTTTCTTAACCTTATCTATTATCTTAAGAATGAGGTCAGGTCCAGTAAGCTGATCCTCACCGATCTCATTCCAGCAGACTGGTGAACGACATTTTCGACCATAGAGAGCCTCGAAAGGAGCCATGTTGATACTGGAGTGATAGCTGTTGTTGTAGGAGAATTCAATCAATGGAAGATACGAATCCCAACTACCACCAAAATCGATCACACAAGCTCTAAGCATATCCTCCAAAGTCTGGATTGTTCTTTCAGATTGGCCATCTAATTGCGGATGATAAGCTGTGCTCAGATTAAGTTGGGTCCGCAGATTGCATGGTTCTCCAAAAACGAGATGAGAATCGAGCATCTCTGTCAGAAATAATGTTCAAAGGAACACCATGTCGAGATACAATTTCATCCACATAGATTTTAGCAAGCTTGTCAGCAGATAGATCCTCACGGATCGGCAAGAAATGCGCTGACTTTGTAAGACGATCAACAACTACCCAGATGGCATCATGACCTCTCTTTGTGCACGGAAGTTTGGTAATAAGATCCATAGCAATGTTTTCCCATTTCCAAACTGGAATCTCTGGTCGCTCCAATAAACCAGAAGGATGTTGATGTTCAGCCTTAACCTTAAGACAAGTAAGGCATTTTGATACGTATAAGGCAATGTCTTTCTTCATACCAGGCCACAAAAACTGAGTACGAAGATCCTTATACATTTTGTCTGCACCAGGATGAATAGAATAACGAGACTTATGGGCTTCATCCATAAGCAAGGTGTGAAGATTGTCTTGACTTGGGACCCACAAACTGTCCATGAAATAATATGATCCATTGTCCTTCAGTTCAAGATCAGGCTTAATGTGATAGGGTAATTCTTTACCCATCAAGTCTTGTGAAACACAAGTATGTTGAGCCTGAGAAATGCGGGTTTGAATATCAGATCGAACTTTGACACAGTGAAGCTTGACACGTTCCTTACGACTCAATGCGTCAGCCACGACATTCGCCTTACCAGGATGGTAGCGAATTTCGCAGTCATAGTCGTTTAGAAGTTCAACCCAACGTCGTTGCCTCATGTTGAGTTCTTTCTGATTGAAGATGTGCTGAAGACTCTTGTGGTCAGTGAAAACCACACATTTTGTACCATACAAATAGTGTCTCCAGATTTTGAGAGCGAATACAACTGCACCTAACTCAAGATCATGAGTGGTGTAGTTCTTCTTGTGTATCTTCAACTGCCTAGATGCATATGCTATGACTTTGTTCCTTTGCATGAGAACACAGCCAAGACCCAAGTTTGACGCATTACAATACACGACAAAATCATCATTGCCCTCAGGCAAAGATATAATAGGTGCATCACAAAGCTTCTGTTTCAAGATCTGAAACGCTTCTTCTTGTTTGGTTCCCCATTCAAAGGGTTTGTTCTTCTGAGTTAGAGCAGTTAGGGGAACTGCAATCCTTGAGAAGTTCTCGATGAAGCGGCGGTAATAACTCGTGAGACCAAGAAAAGAACGAACCTCAGTTGGTGTAGTAGGCGTATCCCAATCCTTGTTCGTTGACAATATGTCCCAAAAATTGAACTTCCTTAAGCCAAAATTCGCACTTGGAGAATTTGGCGAAAAGTTGTTCTTTCTTCAAGAGTTCCAGAGTAAGACGAAGATGTTGCTCATGATCAGCGTGCGTCTTAGAATAAATCAAGATGTCATCAATGAAAACGATGATGAACTTATCTAAATAAGGCTTACAAACCCTATTCATCAAGTCCATGAAAACAGCAGGAGCATTAGTCAAACCAAATGGCATAACTGTGAACTCATAATGCCCATAGCGAGTGTGGAAAGCAGTCTTGGGAACATCTTCTTCATGCACACGAAGTTGATGATACCCAGAATGTAGATCAATCTTTGAAAAATAAGAAGCACCCTGTAATTGATCAAAGAGATCATCAATGCGAGGTAGGGGATATCGATTCTTGATGGTAAGCTTGTTAAGCTTACGGTAATCGATACACATCCTGAAGGATCCATCCTTCTTCTTGACAAAAAGAACGGGAGCACCCCAAGGTGAAAAGCTAGGATGAATAAAACCTTTGTCAAAAGGCTCCTGAAGCTGCTTAGATAACTCTTCAGGAAACAACTCAGGATAATCCCGAACAACAGGGATATCTTGAATAGACTTACCTTTGCCTTTATCTGCTACAACATGTGCCAAGAAGGCCACATAGTTCTTTCGCAGATACTTCCGAGCCCGAGTACAAGACATGAGCTTGAGACTACTAGCAGGTTTCTCACCACGAACCTGTAAGATCTCACCTGTCGAGAGCGGAACATGAACAATCTTCTCAAAACAAACTACCTCTGCGTGATGCTTGGCTAACCAATCCATACCTACTATAACGTTGGAACTCCCAAGTTGCATCGGTGTGAGGTCGATAGGAAAAAGATGGTTGTTAAGGTTCAACTGGCAGTTACGAAGAACAGAATCGAGAACAACGGGATCACCACTAGCAACTTCTACTGTCAAGGGCTTACCTAGTTTGGTTCTAGACATGCAAAGCAAAGGCTCAAAAGACAATGACACAAAACTCTTATCGGCACCTGAATAAAAAAGAACAGATGCAGGCTAATTATTAACAAAGAACGTACCGTTCACCACCTCGTTGTCTGCTCGCGCCTCATTGGCATTCATGTTGAACACTCGACCTCGAGCCTGAACCTGATTCTGATTTGCGTTGACTAGCCTTGGACACTGGTTTCGATAATGAGTTAGGTCCCCACAATTGTAGCACAAACCAGGAGGAAAGTGAGGTCGTGCAGCTTGTGTTTGCTGTTAAGTAGGCGGTTGAGCAGCCTGCTGAGCTGGGTTACGAGCAGCTTGATTGGGAGCAAAGCGGCAAACATCAGAAAGATGAACCGACTTCCCACAGTTAGTATAGAAATGACATGGAACTTGCGGTTGATGGTGGCTATTGCATATGTTGCACAACGGTGCATTTCCCGCATACCGTTTCTTTGCTGGCGGTTGTGCAGGCTGATTGGGAGCTGCCTGATTGACTTGGGCAGTAACAGCGAAATTCTGGGAAGCCTTGCGCTTCCTAGACCCCTTCGTAGAACCAGTTTCCTTTCCCTTCTTGCTCTTACCCTTCTTGCTTTCACCCTTATCAGATGACTATTTCTTACCCTTGTCACCCTTCCTGTGTAGCTTACCCTTTCGAACCTGCGACTCAGTCAATATCGCAGCTAACTCGATTGCCTGACGAACTGTGGTAGGGTTACTACCAGTGACGATGTCTTGTACAGAGTCAGGTAAGCCATCAATATACCTCTCGATAGTTTTTTCGAGTGGGGTAACCATTTTAGGGCAAAGTAAGCTTAGCTCTTCATACCTATCAGTGTAAGCCCGGTGCTCACCAATATCCTACTTCAAATCATCAAACTCCCGTTCTAAAGCCCTCAATTCATGACGAGGATAGAATTCCCTCATCATAAGAGCCCTAAGCTCTGCCCATGTCTGTGCTAAAGCAACCTCAGCACCACGGTCTCTCATAACTCCATTCCACCATGTAAGAGCCCTCTTCTGAAACACACTAGAAGCAAACTTGACTTTCCGATTTTCAGGACACTGAACATGACGAAACGTACTCTCAATGCTCTCGAACCACTGTAGGAGCCCAGTTGCCCCTTCAGAACCACTGAACTTGAGTGGTTTAGCCGAATTGAAACTCTTGAAATTGCATGGAGCATTTTGGTTATTGTTAGCTTGGTTCACTTGAGCAATAATGTCTGGGAGTACAGCAGCCATATGCTGTGCCATGATAGCTGCCATTTCGGCATTAGGTAGCGGATTTTCACGTCGAGGAGGCATTCTAAAAGAGGAAACATGAGAGAAAACGAGTGAGATGATTAGATGAAAAGAATGAGATGATACAAAAATCGACAGAAGCAAAGATGGTGGTCATTCGTCCGTACCACAAAGCAAATAAACGATACACAGTGACTAATCAAAGTAAATGGGTCAAGAATAATGTATCGCGAAGACATGCTCGCCTATAAGTGAACACTCACCCCAAGAGTTCCCAGGTAAGAATGACTGGTCCGATTATGTGGATTTGTACGAACACTCTAGCCTTAGACAGAAAACTCAGGGTACAGGCATTCACTCTTCCAGTTTGCACGTGTTCACACTATTTTGGACCCAAAACTTTGACGAGATTTTGAAAACTCAGAAGGAATAAGGCCAAAAAGAATCATTCAAAAACGGATGATTAAATTTTCAAAATCATTCTGAAAAACCAAAGGGTTCAAAACCTTATAATAAATTATTAAAAAAAACAGATGATTGATTTTCAAAAATCGTTTTGGAAAATTGTGTTCTTGTTTTGGGTAATCACCTAAGGATAGGTGAAGTGCATGTTTTAAGATCTAAACACAAGATAACTTGTGTTGGGGTCCTAGAAAAGTTATAGTCTACGTCAAAGCATTACAAATAACCTAATTCCCTATAACCAATGGATCTGATACCAACTCTTCTGTCACACCCCGACCGCGTATAACATGCAACCACGGCGGAAACGTCGGGGAGTGTTGCAACATAATTATTGTTTCATAACCATGGTAATTAAAGTTCTGTTTTATTTATTAATAAAGGGGGATTACATTGTCTTTAAACAAAAGAAACAAGAGTACATAACATTATTTAAACTAATCTTGCTTCTTTTATTGTCACTAAGGCCCGAGTCCACCCTAGTTTATCCTGATCAAACCTATGCATAAGCTCCTGAAACACATGTGAAAATAGGTATGTCAGCATAAAAATGTCTGTGAGATACATAGGTTTTGTGAAAATAGGATTCATGACTTAAGTTTAAAGAAATGTTTAATAAAAATTGGTCATGAATCTTGTTAAGTGTTTTCTTTTATAAATCATATGAAAATGTGATAAGAAATCAGATTATATAAAAAAAGATGTATGGTTAATTAAATAACCAAGTAAAATGAGTTGTATAAAACAAACTGTTTTGTAAAACAATGTCTTGTGAAAAATATGTTATTTATGTAAAACGTTATATGTCTAAATTGAAATGATTTAAATAACGCTACGATATGTAATATCATAAAAGCACTTATATATAGGAAGTACCAGCGGCGTATCCACCATGCTTTTATCATATTACACACGCCTCGTTACTTAAATCACATACCCAAACAAACCACCAAATTGCCTTGTTTAAACCAATTGTCAATGTTTATGTGTACATAATTGTCTATTGTCAAAATGTAAATCATGTAATGTGTAAACCAATGTCAAAATGCTTATGTCAAATGTAAATCATGTAATGTGTAAACCAATGTCAAAATGTTTATGTCAAATGTAAATCATGTAATGTGTGTCCAAATGTCATGTATGGCAAGTGAAATATATCAGCTAAACCATAGGTACAATGTACAAAACAAGGTATTGAAGTAAATCAAAGTTATGTTTTGTAAAATAATTGCATGCTCTACTGATACAAACATCTATGCGGTATTGTTAAATGCATGCATTCAAGCCTTGAGACTGTGGTGATAAACCCTTAAACAAATTAAAGGTTTATCTAAGTTATGTGTATCGAATTCGGTCATTCCTTCCATCCAAACAAACCTAGGATTTCAGGAACGGGAGACGTCAATTCCTATGGTACCACTACCTACTAACGAACGGTGTGATCAATGTTAATGAATGTATTTTTGTCCCATTTAAACAAACCAAATGTCATACCAAAATGTAAGCATGTGATGTAAAACAAATGTACTAAGTATGCAACAATGGACATACATAGCATAAAATGTGATGTAAAACAATGTACTAAGTATGCGCTAAATGGACATACATAGCATAAAATGTAATGTAAAACAATGTACTAAGTATGCGCTAAATGGATATACATTAAATGGACATACATAGCATAAAATGTAATGTAAAACGATGTACTAAGTATGCGCTAAATGGACATACATAGCAAAAACATAATGAAATCATGTACTATAAGTGTACTAATGAACATAGCAAGCATATGATATGAAAACATGGAAAGCACGAAAGTAACAAGTAGGCACATGTGTTTCACCCCAAAATGTTTGAAAACAATAAAATAGGGGTCTATGTACTCACTTGAGATTGCTCAATAGTCTTTAGATAACCACCAAGCAATGCTAGAAAGATCACGGAATCAAACGACACCTAATATAGGTAAACTATGTTAATAAACAGACCTAAATCAGAGGATCGGATAGAATGAGGTTTCGTAAACCAAATGAGTGTAAGAATTCATGTAATATGGTTTAACAAAGCCTATATTCTAAAACGGAACCTATCCTAAGTGGTTACGACCCCTTACGACCCATTTAGGTAGCTTATGCTACTTTAACGCGTCGCTCGCGTAAAACGCGTTCAGACCACCTAACTGGCCCTATGATATGTAAAATATGCCTTAATATGTCTAATAATGTTGCCTAATCAGTTTAGATGTCAAAATTTAGGTTACATATGCTTAAAATGAATTTTGGCGCAAAAAGGGGGTTTTGGTCTTTTTCCTAAGGCATATAAACTACCTATCTTACAACTAACTAAACGTAGTGACCCTAAGGTATAACCTCAGAAGGTTATTCCCTATACAACTATGGTCACCTAATGTGTTTGGTCGGATCCTAATGATCGACCAAACGGGTCGGGTTCGAAAATCTAAGCGGTTGTTTAGACTGCTTACCTTTACGACCCTATATAAGCACTAAACCTAAAGTGATGGCTAAACACGTTAAAGCATGTTTAACGAAGTTTGAAAACAGGTTTGATATCAAAACAAACGGTTTTGATACCCAAGAATAGTTTGGTTGCAAAATACGCAAGAATACGCATTTTAACCGAAACTACGACTCGTCACTATGCCTAGATAACGTGGTAATCAGTAGGTATAGTCACAAGGGACTATAACCATCGTGATTACGCTCACGTTACGAAGTTCAAATGAACTTTGTGTTGACCATAAACTGGTCAATGCATAAAGTCAAACACAGTTTAACTTTCACACTTAAAACGCGTAAAAGAACGAAAGAATACTTACAACGGGTCCAAGAATGGAGGTTTGATCAGTAAATTCTCAGGTAAGAAGTGTTTAAACTTCAACTTAGAGAATATGAGCTGATCAAGTATGAGTTTGAAGTGAAATGGGTTGGGTATTTATAGATTTCATAGAACCGTTAGGATCGTTTCTTGAAAACCGAGCTTCGATCTAAGCCGTACACATGCACCCCATGATTTCTAAAACCATGGGCATCCAAAACCAGCCCATAGAAAGCTTAAAACCATTTGCACTCATGGGGAACAGCTGGATCAAGCTGGAAACAAGTTTCTGCTGACCTGGGGATGCTTTATGGACCGTAAAGGGACCCATACGGTCCGTAAGCTTATGTAATGCTGGCAGGAAGTTTCACAAAATGGCAGAACAGGCACCTGAGTCTCCGAACTTGATTTTTGATGCGTTTTGACACGTTTAAGCCCCGTTAACCTCATTTTAAGGCTATAAAATGAAGTTAAAGTATAGGGAACTTAAAATATGCTAAAAAATATGTCGGATGTCAGTTCATTTGGCCGTACAGTTGCGTTGTTCGGTTAATTACGACGGAAGTCGTAACGGACGCGAAAACGACCCAAATTGAGAAACGAAAGAAGTTTTATCATGCCAATCACTAAAATAAAATATTTTAATGATTACAAAAACTTTTGGATATCCGGATGTATTCAGAACGTAAGTTATGCGCGGAAATGCAAACTTATGCACTTTTTGACGCTTTTAGTCCCTGAATGACCAAAAGGTTTATATTAGCACACCGAACCCCTCAAAGCCTATTTCTAAGGTATGTAAAGGATATTTAGGGTATGTTTAACATATGATCAAGTTCCGGAATGTTCGTTACAGTATGAATCGGCATACTTTTGGAGTTTGTCGAAATTAGTCCCTGTAAGCGAATAAACTTGATTTTGCCATACCAAACCCTTCAAAACTTATTTCTAAGTTATGTAAAGGTTATTTAAGGTATTTTAAGCATAAATTGATGTTCCGGAGTGTTTGTCGCATTAAACTGATTACGTTTACACATCGGTTTGCGTATAACTCTCCAGAAAGTGATATAGAGTTTGAATTTGAACAAAAACCAAAACATGCAAAATGTCAAACATAATTAAACAAACATTGGGGTCAAATAACATTGTTTTATTGATAACTGAACTATTTACAATGATTACAAGCACAGGTGTCACAAGTGTAGTAGTTTTTGCTCTCAAAATCTGGAGACACTACCTAGACGGTACAAAGTGTGTAGTGTTTACTGACCACAAGAGTCTCCAGCATATTTTCAATCAGAAAGAACTAAACATGAGGCAATGATGTTGGGTTGAGCTTCTAAATGACTACGATTGCGAAATTCGCTACCATCCTGGTAAGGCGAATGTCGTGGCTGATGCATTGAGTCGTAAGGAACGTGTCAAGCTTCATTGTGTTCAAGTTTGATCTGATATTCAAACCCGCATTTCTAAGGCTCAACATACTTGTGTTACACAAGGCTTGATGGGTAAGGAATTACCATGTCATCTTAAACCTGAGCTTGAACTGAAGGACTTTGGGTTATTTTATTTCATGGGCCGTTTGTGGGTCCCAAGTCTAAACAATATTCTCACCTTGCTATTGGATGAAGCTCATAAGTCTCGTTATACTATTCATCCTGGTATAGATAAAATGTATAAGGATCATCGAACCCAGTATTGGTGGCCGGGTATGAAGAAAGACATTGCCTTATATGTTTCCAAATGCCTTACTTGTCTTAAGGTTAAGGCGGAACATCAACATCCCTCTGGATTATTGGAGCTACCAGAGATACCAGTTTGGAAATGGGAAAACATTTCTATGGATCTCATTACCAAGCTGCCATGCACTAAAAGGGGTCATGACGCCATTTGGGTAGTTATTGATCGTCTTACCAAGTCAGCACATTTCTTGCCGATCCGTGAGGATCTATCTGCTGACAAGCTTGCCAAGATATACGTTGATGAGATTGTATCTCGACATGGTGTTCCTTTGAACATTATATCTGACAGAGATGCTCGATTCTCGTCTCACTTTTGTAGAACCATGCAATCTGCTATGGGAACCCAACTTAATTTGAGCACAGCATATCATCCGTAAACGGATGGTCAATATGAGAGAACAATCCAGACACTGGAGGATATGCTTAGAGCTTGTGTGATTGATTTTGGTGGTAGTTGGGATTCGCATCTACCATTGGTCGAATTCTCCTACAATAATAGTCATCACTCTAGCATCAACATGGCTCCTTTCGAAGCTTTAGACGGTCAAAAATGCCATTCACCGGTCTGCTAGAATGAGATAGGCGAAGCTCAGCTTACTGGACATGAACTCATTCTAGAGACTACAGATAAGGTCAAGAAGATTCGTGAACACCTACAAACAGCTAGAAGCCGTCAAAAGAGTTACGCGGATCGACGACGCAAGCCCTTAGAATTTCAAGTCGGTGATCACGTCCTACTCAAGGTTTCCCCTTGGAAAGGTGAGATTAGATTTGGAAAGAAAGGAAAACTTGCACCACGTTATGTTGGACCATTCAAGATCGTTGAAAGAATCGGAAAAGTAGCCTACAGACTTGAGCTACCTCTTGAACTTGGAAATGTTCATCCAACTTTTCACGTGTCCAATCTCAAAAAGTGTTTAGCTGATGAGAACCTCCACATACCCCTTGATGAAATTCGTGTTGATGACACGATGCACTTCGTTGAGAAACCGGTGGAAATCATGGACCGTGAAGTCAAAAAGCTCAAAAACAAGCGCATACCTATTGTCAAAGTTCGCTGGGAATCTAAACGTGGCCCAGAATTTACTTGGGAACGTGAAGATCAGATGAAAGCGAAATATCCACATCTATTCTCACAAATTTCCTCTAAATAAATTTCGGGACGAAATTTCCTAAAGTAGGGGAGACTGTGACATTTGTGCTTGTGTAATCATTGTACAAACTCCGAACAATCCAATATTAATAAAACAATGTGTTTTGATCCCAATGTTTGTTATTTATGTTTGACATTTTGCACATTTTGATTTTTGATCGATTTTAAACTCTATATCGCTTTCTGGAAAGTTATACGCAAACTGATGCGTAAACGGAAACAGTTTAACACGAAAAACACTCCAAAATAGCAACATAAGCTTAACATACCTTAAATAACCTTTACATAACTTAGAAATAAGTTTTAAAGGGTTTGGTATGGCAAAAACAAGTTTGTTCGCTTACAGGGACTATTTACGTTAAACTGCAAAAGTCTGCCGTTTCGTATGGCAATGTACAGTCAGGAATATGATCATAAGCTAAACATACCATAAATAACCTAAACTTAGCTTAGAAATAATCTTTGAGTGGTTCGGTGTGCGAAAATACGCTTATTTGATCATACAGGGACTAAAAGTGTCAAAAACGACGTAAGTTTGCATTTACGCGCATATCTTACGTTCTGACCACATCCGGACATCCAAAAATTTTGTAGACACTAAAATATTTTATTTTAGTGATCGGAATGCAAAAATACCATTCGTCGCTTAATTTGGATCGTTTTCGCGTCCGTTCGAGTTTCGTCGTAAATAACTGAACAACGTGACCGTACGACCAAACGAACCAACATCCGAGATTTTTCCAAGCATATTTTGAGTCCCCTACACTTTAACGACTTTGTAGAGCCTTGAAAATGGCTTAACGGGGGTTAAAAGTGCCAAAAATCAGCTTTTGCATGTGCAGGGACCAAAACTGTAAAATATGAAACTGTTGCTGATCAGACTGGAGGTCACGGGCCGCGTAAGCCCAGTCCCATCTCTTACGCGGGGCGCAAGAGCATGCCCAGTAACAGAAACTTGTTTTTCAGCTGCTGTTTTGCAAACTAGGCCCTTGTATGCAATTTCTTTTGTTTTGGGAGCAAGTTAACACCTCTCCAAGGAACCTTAGCTGCCCCTTAACACTTGTATGGCTGTGATTTATTACTTGGTGGCCACATAAACACTCGTAATGATCTTACAAGTCCACCACAAGTATAAATAGCATGGCCTTTCATTTTTTTCATTGCTCATTCTCATTTTGGAACTCCAAGTGGAGGAATCCCTGCAAAGGAGCCACCTACCTAAGTTCTAAGATCATCCTTCTAGCCTTTGAACACCAAGTAAGTGTTCTTTCATGGCTTAGTAGTGATTTTTCAGCTTTTTTAGAGCTGAAAGTCAAACTGTTTGACCAACAGTTTGACTTTCGGTTTTGACCACCAATTGGTCAAGTCAAAGTTCAATTGAACTTTGCAACGTGATTGTAATCACGATGGTTATAATCCTTAGCGATTATACCTACTGATTACCACGCTAACTAGGTGTAGTGACGAGTCAAAGTTTCGGTCAAAATGCGTTTTAGCGCGCATTATGCAACGGAATTACTTTTAGGTATCAAAACACTTTGTTTTGATACCAAATCAGTTTTCTAAGTTAGTTAAACATGTTTTGACATGTTTAACTCGTCACTACTAGTTTAGTGCTTGTTTAGGGTCGTAAGTTAAGCGGTCTCGACAACCGCTTAGACTTTCGAACCCGACCCGTTTGGTCGATCATTAGGATCCGACCAAGCATGTTTAGTGATCATAGTTGCATAGGGAATAACCTACTGAGGTTATACCTTATGATCACATAGGTTGGCTAGTTATTTGTTAAGTAGCTTATATGCCCATAGGAAATTACCAAAATGCCCTTTTGAAGCATAAATCCGTATTTTGCATATGTCAACATGTTTTTGATATATAATCTGATTTAGTAACATATTTAGGTACAATTGGGCATGTAAGACTTGACATAGCTCATAGATAACCATCCGACCTTAGTTTTACGCAAACGACGCGTTATAGTAGCTTATACTACCATAATGGGTCAAAACGGGTCAAAAGCACTTAGGTAGACTTTCAAATCAGAATGTTAGGACTATTAAATCATGCCATATGAGTGCCAATACTCATTTGATTTATAGAACCTCATTCTATCCTATCTCCCGATTTAGGATCCGATTATTAACGTAGTTACCTATATTAGGTGTCGTTTGATTCCGTGATCCTTGGAGCTTTAGTTGGTCTTATTCTCAAGACTAATAAGCAACCCCAAGTGAGTACATAGTTCCCCTCTTTTACCGCTTTCAAATACTTTGGGGTGATACACATGTACATACTTATTACTTCTGTGCTTTCATTGCTTTTATGACATAAACATGCTAGTTTCACCTAGTACACATACAGTACATGCTTTCAATTATGTTTTGCTATGTATGTTTACTGAGCATGCTAGCACATTGATTTCATAAGACACATTTGTTGCATATGTTTACTCAGCATATGGACACATTGTTTTACATGACATTTCTGCTATGTATGTTTACTGAGCATGCTAGCACATTGATTTCATGAACATTTCTACTATGTATGTTTACTTAGCATACCTAGTACATGGTTTTCACATGCTACATTGGTTATGACATTTGGTATGTTTAATCGGGACAATAATACATTCATTAACATTGATCACGCCGCTCGGTAGTATGTAATGGTACCATAGGGCACAAATCTCGTTTCCGACGTTTGGAAGTTGGGAATGACAGAATCCGATATACATAATTTAGATAAACCTTTAATTTGTTTAAGGGTTTGTCGCCACAGTCGCAAGGCTTGAATGTATGCGATTAACATTACTGCATAAATGTTTATAATCATAAAGCATTGTTTTCTGCAAAACATAACATTTGATTTAAACTTAGGTTTATTCAAAAACTTTGTTTTGTACATTTTCCTATGGGTTGAGTAATTACTAGTTATTCACCATACATGACATTGTTTTCACATTGACATTATCATATAGTTTGAGTAGATACTTTCTACTTGCTATACATTTCATTTGGATATACATGATACAGTTTACACATGACATTGAACATGGTTTACACATAAACATTTTGACATTTGTTTTAAACAAGACATTTTGGTTGATTATTGATAAGTGACTTATATAACGGGGCTATGTGTTATATGATAAAAGCATGGTGGATACGCCGCTGGTACTTCCTATATATAAGTGCTTTTATTGTATTATACATTGTTGTGTTATATAAACCACTTTGACAAAGACATGAAACATTTTATACTAGGACACGACATTGTTTTACAAATTACAAATTTTATACAAATTCACTTTTACTTGGTTATTCATTTAACCATGCATTATCCTTTTATTATCATTTGATTTTCACGTCGATTTTCATATGATTTTATAAAGGAAAACATTTTACAAGGTTCATGACTACATTTTTCTTAAACACTTCTTTCAACTACCCTGGCTTTGCGGAAGCGTGGTTATTTTGGTGTGACTTCTTAATACCATAGCTTAACCATAACAGGCTATATGAAATAAAAACCATGCAAGATCATCCATTAAAATAAGTTTGAAGAGTAAAGAACCACTACATTTTCTTAACGGATATCACATCCTAACAAACATAAACAGTGTTCAAAAGACACAACACCAACAAGAAATAAACACAACTTAAGAACTGTGACTCGTCCAGGAAAAAGTCACATCCCTTAAACTCGGATGACCTCGAAACTAATGCAGCGGGAAAACGTGTCATACCGCGCCAGATCCTTTAATTCCCTGAAATACATGTAAGTTGAAAAAATCAACAATAATGTTGAGCGAGTTCATGTGTAAGTGAGTATGTATAACCTTTGTAAACAAGTCTGTATGTATGAAAATCCCTGGTATGTAGCAATTAAGGAAAAAGAGATCGATTAATGTGTAGCTAATACATTAATAAGTGACATGGACTAGGAAGCACTCAAACCTGTTACGCGTATTTTATACCGGTCCTTCCGGCGGAACGACATAGTCACCACATGCAGCCGCACGCTGGCCCATGTGTGGGCCTCGCAACACCCGATAGATCTATCACTCATGCCTCTCGGTCCTTATACAAGGATTAATGGTCTTACGATAATAGCCTATCCATTCACGTGATCTAGTAGTAAGTTCCTTAGCTAATCATACCGTGTATAAAACGTTTGTAGTAAATGTAACATGTATTTCACCCCCGCAGTTTAAAAACTGAAAACAGTTAAGAGAAAAGGGGGAGCATGAACTCACCGTGGTGCGTCTCTACCAAGTATATCTCCTGATCAAGCAGCTGTGCGACGACCTACACGTACTAACTCTATTAGACGGATGGCCGTGCCTTAGCTTAAGGTTTAAGTTTTTTTGGGAAATAGTTACACAACTATTTCGTGTTCATATTTTTGTAAATACTTGGTAATTATTTTCCTTCCCAAGGATGGGGGATTTAATACATGCGTGTTCATAAAATTCGATATACATTATTAAGTCTCACTTAATATATTTTATTTCTTACCCCAAAATATAAATATTCTTCCCAAAAATATTATATTTTAATACATGTGATTTTCCCAAAATAATACTTTGACAAAAATACGCGCTCATAAATATTTTCTTAAAATGCGTAAGTTACGGATAAAGATCGGGTGGTAATAATTATACCGTTGTAACTTAGTAATTATTGTGAAGGCGTTTGTATTATTTTGGAATCGTTATCATTCGGTAATATTATTTTTACCCTAAAAATAATATTTGTATAGTTCACAAAATAATCATAGAAATTCACAAGTGTTGTTATGAAAAAAAAAACATATATTCTGAATATATATATTTCAGGTTTTATTTTGTGAAAATCCCACCTCCGACACTTAGAAATTTTGTAAGTAGAATCGTGGCGAAATTTACATTTTCGAAAATAAGTTAGAAATATATTTATAATACTTGGGATGAAAATGTTTCCAAGTGTTAGGTTTTTAGAAAAATTTCGCCAGAGTTTCCCCTGTAACTGGAGGTGGCCACGCTTTCAAGCGTATCATTTTCTTTTAAAATTCAAACCAACAATGTTCCCAACATTATCAAACAACATTTCAACATTAAACTAGTCAAAATAGATATAAATCGCAGAAATACATGAACTTGCGGTTTATCCAAAATATGTTGTATCTTTCCATTATTTTTAGTGGATCTTCGAATAGATCAATTTGGTTTCTTGAAAATCCCGTTCTTAAAGAAGTTTCGTCTTTACAACTTCTTGTCAACGTTTATAAAAAAAAAAATAGTTCTTTTGTCGAAACTTTGTGTTACACAAGTGTTTACACACTTGTGTGCTTATAAAAATCACTCTTGTTCATGCAAGATCCGGTTTTAAAAGTATGATTTCTTTGACACTTGGTCCTTTGAAAGTACCGCTTGTAGATCCGTAGATCTACTAGTTTTGAACACTATTTCATAAGAAAAATCAATTTTACACAAGTTCATGTTTAGTGTGTAGTAGAGTTTCATCATTTAACCCTTTTCATTCTTAACATATTCTATGTCATGTTTCATGAACATGACTAATCCGGGTTAGATGATGATCCGAGCTACCACAACATAGATCGGCACTAAATAATCACACAAAACAAATCTTACAAGATTTACACAACCCTTGTGTTATTAACCAACATCTTTAGCATCTTTAGTAGACTTTAACTTGGATCTCTAGTATTTATGATTTTTGCCCGTTAAATCTTTTATTAACCACTTTAGAATAGATCGAAAAGGCATTTAGAGTCACTTACTACTAGCTCGAGGCTAGGGAAGAAACTAGTCGAAAAACGGGTGGTTAAAAGCACCGTAGAGAGGTCCTTGGCAATCCGCAAGTTCCGGGCTTCCTTGTATGATATCCTTCCCACTTGAATGTAGTTAATGTGGCTTAAAAAAAGGAAATTGAAAGTGGGTGGTGGGTATGTGAGTGCTCTCGGCAGTAAGAAAAAAAAAAGAAAAGAGAGAGGAAGTTGATTTTTGTTCAAGAGAATTGTGATTGTTGTTCTTTGACTCATGGTCCTACTTATAATACATTTCCTCTAATTACCCACAAGGCAAAATGTCCCTAGATATTTAACAAGTATGTTTTAAATAATCCACAATTTGTGGGGTGTCCCCATGTACTAACTGAATCGGTCAAAAAAGGGGGGCTTTTGGTTGGGTTTTAACTAATTAGTTAACTAGTTTAGTTAGTTAGTTTAGGAGGTTAATTTAGTTACTAGTGTGTAGTAAATTGTAACGGGTGTTAGGGTACTCGGGGACCCTAACTGGCTCAGAAAAGAAAATAGTGTCAATGACAATGTTTTTATGTCCCGGGTTATGTCCGGTTGTTCGGTCGAATTTTGATCCGTTAAAGTGCTTAGTAAGCATTTAAAGCGTTGTCAATATTATTTTTTAGTGATACCAAGAATTCCCGACACTTTGGAAAGTGTCTAGTATTATTTTTCCGCGTTTTTGCACTTTACTAGTTAGCTAAAATGCTGAATTTTTATATTAAAGTGCAGAATTTTGTACTTAAAGTACGTTTTAGGCACATCCGGTCACTATAACTATTACCTAGTGACGCAGTTTAACAATCCTCACTTCCCTACACTCACTACTAGTGTAGTAAACTATTCCCGGCTCATACTGGCCTTAGAGACAGTGTCTGTCTGATGCTGGCTATGTCAGCATGTTTACTGGGTATCCCATATAATGTGCTCACTGTGCTTTTGTGCATCAAGGTTGTCACTAAGGTTTGTGTGTAAATAATAGAGTGACATTAATAAAGTATGATGCAAGTATGTGTATGTACCAGTATTCAAGTAGCAGTTTATTCATAATGTAAGCAAGCACAGTAATTAAGCAGTAATTAAATATTAATTAATTCGTACGGATACCTGATTTGGTGAGGGTTGTCACATTCTCCCCCCGTTAGAAAAATTTCGTCCTGAAATTTTAAGTTCTGCTTCTAGTTGCAGGTGTCTTGGGAAATAAGTGGGGGTACTTTTCTTTCATTCGGTCCTCACGCTCCAAGGTGTATTCAGGACCATGTCTAGCATTCCAACGTACCTTGATGAGCTTGACACTACTCCGGCGGGTTTTGTTCACTTTCCAATCTGTAACCTCAACCGGCTCTTCAACAAAATGGAGCGTGTCGTCAACATGAATCTCGTCGGTGGGAATGACAACGGTATCTTGAGTTGGACTTTTCTTCGAATTTGATACATGAAATGTATCGTGAACACCATTCAGTTCAGCAGGTAAATCCAACTTGTACGCTACTAGCCCAATTCTTTCCAAAATTCTGAACAGACCAATATACCGCGGATTCAACTTTCCACGCTTCCCGAAGCGTGCCACTCCCTTCCAGGGTGATACTTTCAACAAAACCATATCACCTACCTCAAACTCTCGAGGTTTCCTTCTACGGTCCGCATAACATTTCTGACGATCACGAGCCGCCTTGATGCGATCTCGGATCTGTGCAATCTTATCTGTGGTTTCCTGGACCACATCAGGACCAACCAATTGTCTATCACCCGCGTCAGACCAACAAAGCGGTGATCTGCACTTGCGGCCATATAGCGCTTCAAATGGCGCGGCACCAATACTGGTGTGGTAGTTGTTGTTGTATGAAAATTCGACCAATGGTAATTGTTTATCCCAGCTACCGCCCAAATCCATAACACATGCTCTCAGCATATCCTCCAATGTTTGTATCGTTCGTTCGCTTTGTCCGTCGGTCTGTGGGTGAAATGCAGTGCGTAGATTTAATTGCGAGCCAAAAGCTTCTTGGAAGGATTGCCAAATCCTTGATACGAACCTTCCGTTTCTATCAGAGATGATCGAGAGAGGCACTCCATGGCGTGTAACAATTTCTCTCATGTAAATTTCAGCTAATTTGCTTGTGTTATCCTTTTCTCTGATAGGTAAGAAGTGTGCTGATTTTGTTAATCGGTCCACTATTACCCAAATAGTGTCATGACCTCTTGGCGTTCTTGGCAACTTTGTTATAAAATCCATGGAAATCTGTTCCCATTTCCACTTGGGAATCTCAGGTTGTTGCAGAAGTCCCGAAGGCTTCTGGCATTAAGTTTTTACTTTGGCACACGTCAAACACTTGCTCACATAAACAGCAACGTCGCCCTTCATCCTAGGCCACCAGTAATAATCCTTAAGATCCTGGTACATCTTATCCGCTCCTGGATGGATAGAGTACTGCGATTTGTGTGCTTCATCAAAAACAACTTTCCTTAAACCACCAAACAGAGGAACCCAAATCCTTTTCTCAAAACATAACGTTACTTCCTCGTTTGGCCCCAATAGCTTCTCCATCCCACGGAGATATTCTTCTTCAAGATTTCTTTCCTTAAGAGCTTCTTTCTGCGCGGCACGAATGCGCAAGGAAAGATCGGTTTGGATAATCATTTCTAAAGCCCTAACCCTTATGGGCTTGATCCTCTCTTTTCGACTTAGGGCGTCGGCAACCACATTCGCCTTCCCTGGATGATACTTTATCTCGCAATCGTAATCATTCAACAATTCGACCCAACGTCTTTGTCTCATATTCAGCTCTTACTGGTTGAATATGTGTTGTAGGCTCTTATGATCTGTAAAAATTGTACATTTCGTACCATGTAGGTAGTGTCTCCAGATCTTTAAAGCAAATATCACTGCGCCTAGCTCCAAATCGTGCGTGGTATAGTTCTTCTCATGTACCTTCAACTGACGTGATGCGTAAGCAATAACCTTCTGGCGTTGTATCAACACGCAACCCAATCCTTGACGTGAGGCGTCACAGTATACCACGAAATCGTCAGTACCTTCCGGTAGTGCTAGAATTGGCGCATTGCAGAGCTTATCCTTCAACAGCTGAAACGCTTCTTCCTGTTTGATTCCCCAATCAAACTTCTTATCTTTCCGGGTGAGGAGCGTCAATGGTTGAGCGATCTTCGAAAAATCCTCAATGAACCTTCGATAGTAGCCAGCCAAACCCAAGAATTTCCGAATCTCGGTTGGCGTCTTTGGCGTTTCCCAATTCTTGATCGCTTCGATCTTGGTTGGATTCACATGAATTCCTTCTCCATTCACCACGTGTCCAAGGAATTGGACTTCACGTAGCCAAAATTCGCACTTAGAGAATTTGGCATACCGCTGTTCTTTCTTTAGCAGCTCCAAAATAGCTCTTAGATGTTGTTCGTGCTCAACCTTTGTCCTTGAATAAACCAAAATATCGTCGATGAATACAATCACGAATTTATCGAGACACGGCTTGCAGACTCGGTTCATTAGGTCCATAAAAACAGCAGGCGCGTTTGTCAACCCAAACGGCATAACTAGGAACTCGTAATGTCCATAACGAGTTCTGAAGGCTGTTTTCGGGATACTCTCCTCTTGTATCCTTAGCTGATGGTATCCAGATCGAAGATCGATCTTTGAATAAAAGCTTGAACCTTGCAGTTGATTAAACAGATCATCAATTCTTGGCAGAGGATATCTATTCTTGATCGTCAGCTTGTTCAGCTCCTGGTAGTCGATGCACATTCGAAAACTACCGTCCTTCTTCTTGACAAACAGGACCGGAGCTCCCCAAGGCGAGAAGCTTGGTCGGATAAATCCCTTGTCTAACAACTCTTGAAGTTGTGTCGACAATTCTTGCATCTCAGACGGGGCAAGTCTATAAGGTGCCTTAGCCACAGGCGCGGCGCCTGGGACCAAATCGATGTGAAACTCCACTTGCCTCTGAGGTGGCAGTCCAGGCAAGTCCTCCGGGAAGACTTCCGGATACTCCCTCACGACAGGGATGTCTTCGATCTTCGGTTCTGCAGCTTTCTTGTCTACAATGTGTGCTAAGAATGCAACACATCCCTTCTTCAAGCACTTTCTAGCTTTTAGACAGCTAATAATTCTCAGCGGCTTATCATGCTTCTCTCTGTGCACTATGATGGTTTCTTCATCCGTCAGTGGGATGCGGATGGTCCTCCCATGGCAAATGATCTCGGCTTTGTTTCTCGATAGCCAATCCCTTCCCACTACCACATCAAAGCTTCCCAACTCGACAGGTAGTAAATCTAGCGTAAACTCGTGCCCTCCTAATTCAATCACACATCCTTGGACAACTTCACTGGTCTCAACTAGTTTCCCATTTGTTAATTCGATCGAATATGGGACGTCTAACTTACTAGGCGGCAAACCAAGAATATTCTTAAACTCTAATGACACGAAACTATAATCGGTACCAGTATCAAACAAAACAGATGCAAAGTGTTGGTTTATCGGGAACGTACCAGTGACAACGTTTGGATCCTGGCGCGCTTCCCTTGTGCCGATGTTGAATACTCTCCCACGAGTTTGATCCAGTTTCGGGCTTTCCTTCTTGAAGTGCCCAATTTCCCCACAGTTACAGCATCCTGGCCCTCGGCCATTCCCATTCCCAGCTTGATTCGCAACATTTCCACGGTTTCCATTTCCGTTACCTCCTCGATTGTTGTTCCTATTACCAGAACCTCCTTTGCCACCCCGGCCATTACTAACCCAACAAGTATCCTTCAAATGACCGTTCTTCCCACAAGCTTCACATGTTTTCTGTCCACATCGGCCAGAATGATGACGCTGGCATGTGTTACACTTGGGCAGGGTGCCCATATAACCCTTTCTTTTGTTCTCATAATTCGTTCGGGTACCCTCAGTGAGCTTCCTTTTGCTCTTTCCGGATGACTCTACCTGAGTCTCCTTCTTCTTGGCAGGGTTTGTAAGTTTTTCTAGTCTAAGTGCCTCCGTAGCGAGTGCCAAACCCATCTTACTTGCAGCATCAGTTGTTGGTGGCGTTGATGTTGTCATCAAGCTCAAGACTTGAGGCGCCAGTTCCCAAATGAATTGTTCCAATTTCTTCAGTTCTGGTTTTACCAGGTACGGAACAATTCGTGACAGATCATGAAGTCGTTGCACGTACTCCAACACCTTCGGACCTTCCATCATCAGGCTCCGAAATTCATCTTCCCATTTCTGGGTTTCCGTCTGGGAGCAATACTTCTTATGCATCATTCCTTTCAGCTCACCCCATGTTAACGCATATGCTGCAGCAGCGCCCTTTATACGAATCTGAAGATTCCACCATAATCGAGCCACATCTAGAAGCAGCTCAGAAACGTATGGGACTTGTTGTTCCGGCGTACAACCACTCACTTGAAAGATGGAATCCATTCTTTCGATCCACTTTACAAAGGCTATGGCACCTCCAGTGCCGTCGAACTTTGGAGGCTCGTGGTTGAGGAAGTGCCAGTAGGTACGGCCATGAGGTGGATTGTTGTTGCCGGTATTGCCAGAATTACTTCCGCTAGTTCCTCCTTGAGAGGCGGCGTATTGCGCGATGGCAGCCACGATGACCTGCTGAAGCTCTGCCTCATTGGTAGGCATTCGTGTTTGACGTCTCGGCGGCATCCTCTAAAAGATGGTTCACGTTGGTCAGGTCATAGTAAGTAGAGTGTACGTAAGCATACAACCATATCAACACATAACATCTCATGTTATAAATAAATCACCCATATTGATAGCCTCTGCAATGGTTGAGGGCTTCGAGGTAATAACCATACCCCTGATCTGGGGTGCAAGTGTCCAAATGAATCGTTCAATCCTTTTGAACTCCGGTTTGACTAAGTAGGGGACGACCCTAGACAAGTCGTGAGATTGCTGGACGTATTCAGGAATCTTTGGTCCGTCCATTTTCAATTCCAGAACTCCGCGTCAAGCTTCTGGATTTCAGCCCTAGAACAGTATTTCTTCTCCATCATTTCCTTGAGCTCGTCCCAGCTCAGTGCATAAGCAGCATCTGTACTAAGGGTCTGAACCTGGAGGTTCCACCATGAGAGTGTGCCATCTAGGAATAACCCTGAGATATAGGTAACACTCCGTTGGGGCGAACAGCTACTCATTCTTAGGATGGAGTCAATCTTTTCGGACCAACGAACAAATGCAACGGCGCCTCCTGTTCCGTCAAAGTTCAAAGGCTTGCAGTTCAGGAACTATTTATAGGTGCAGCCAGTTGGAGGGTTATTTCCAGTAATGCCATCGTTGTGCTTAGAGCGGAGGGCTTCATGTCGTGCATTTGCCTGTGAGAGGCGTTCTTGCAGCTCGGCTTCTGTCCTTGGCAACGTACTGGTGTTTGTGTCACGTCTGGGTGACATTCTCTTTTGTCGAAGTGGTGTGAAGCGGGTTAGACAACGTTTCAATTGTCTATGAGATATATAGCACCATAAGCCATAATGTAATCACCCAATTTCACACGCAAATATACTCAATGTATGAGTGGGGAAATAAATTTCTGAGTCTTCACATAGGCTTGCCAATTTGGCTTGTTGCTTGTAATAGAATGAACTCGAGGCTACATCGCCTCGCCTTGGTCATTCGTGTTTTAGATATTTCCTGCTACATTGGTTTTCATTAGCTTGACCCGCAGAGTCCACCAGGATTTCTGTGCACTACAAATCGTTATTACGTGGGCCCCCGTAATAATAAATTGTCTTGCACAGTTACCCCAAATTTTCTCTCGTCCAAGCAGATGATCAATCAAGGAGCAACAGCAGGTGCATCGGCATGAACAGTGTCATGCTCCAATACGGGGTCAGGAGCAACGCCTGGCTCAGGGACCATGGCTGGCTCCGGATCAACAAACTTCATTTCAAAGTCAGCTGGATCAACAAACACAGGGGCTACAGGATCTTCCAAGGGCTGGTCTAAGTGTATGTACTCCAAGTCATGGTCTGGATCAAAAGCAGGTGGAAAAACAGAATCGTCCTCAGTATCGCGATCAAACTCAAAGCTGTGTGCGGGAACTGGTGCAGCTAATGACGCCATATCAGGGTCGGCGTCGTGTGAGTAGTGCTGCACTCCCTGTATATGCAAAGATGCGGACGCCACAGGCTCAAATGAGTCTGGGACAGGCGAATGGGCATGAGCCTCCTCTGCAGGAGCGTCAGCAAGCAGTAGGCTATCACCAGCAACAATAGGGCCTCGCCCTCAAGTGGGTCCTCCTCTAATAGATCGACATCGTCGTCAGAGACAACGTCGGGGGGGGGGGGGGCATATCAACAACGGGATAAGCGGCAAGGGGCACAGGGGCAGGGATCACCGCGAGTGGCAAATCCCCAACAAGATGGCCATCAGCAGGCTCTGCTACGACATCAGGCAGTGCAAAGGGCTGAAAGTCATCCTCATCTGTGCTGGTCGTATCGGAAGTGTACACCTCGTGCTCCGATGAAACTATGTCGCCTGATACTATGGTCGTGGGATCTGTAGTGTCCGACTCTCCAGTATCTGAAAAGGAAGCCATGTCGTTTGTAATACAACACACAAATATGTACAAATAATCAATCATATAATCAGATAAGCACATTAGTCACCAAGTAAGCAATCAAATAATTCTCCTAGTCCCACTAGCCTCCCAGCCCCTCAGACTGCTCTTCCTAGTCCCACTAGCCAATTCTCCCAGCCTCTCAGACTGCTCTTCCTAGTCCCACTAGCCAATTCTCCCAGCCTCTCAGACTGCTCTTCCTAGTCCCACTAGCCAACTACCTCGGTCTCCTGGACCGAGCCTCGGTCTTCCAGACCGAGCCTCAGCCTCCCAGACTGAGCCTATAAATAATAAATGTGCTCAACATTTGTTTGTAAAAAGTTTTGGATCTGGACTTAAGTGGTATGCAGTGTAAAAATGTTTTCGTGAGAGCCCTAGTGATCATAGTCTAGACTCGAGAAGGAATCCTAGTTCGCTATGATCAGAGCTCTGATACCAAGCTGTCACACCCTGGCTTTGCGGAAGCGTGGTTATTTTGGTGTGACTTCTTAATACCATAGCTTAACCATAACAGGCTATATGAAATAAAAACCATGCAAGATCATCCATTAAAATAAGTTTGAAGAGTAAAGAACCACTACATTGTCTTAACGGATATCACATCCTAACAAACATAAACAGTGTTCAAAAGACACAACACCAACAAGAAATAAACACAGCTTAAGAACTGTGACTCGTCCAGGAAAAAGTCACATCCCTTAAACTCGGATGACCTCGAAACTAATGCAGCGGGAAAACGTGTCATACCGCGCCAGATCCTTTAATTCCCTGAAATACATGTAAGTTGAAAAAATCAACAATAATGTTGAGCGAGTTCATGTGTAAGTGAGTATGTATAACCTTTGTAAACAAGTCTGTATGTATGAAAATCCCTGGTATGTAGCAATTAAGGAAAAAGAGATCGATTAATGTGTAGCTAATACATTAATAAGTGACATGGACTAGGAAGCACTCAAACCTGTTACGCGTATTTTATACCGGTCCTTCCGGCGGAACGACATAGTCACCACATGCAGCCGTACGCTGGCCCATGTGTGGGGCTCGCAACACCCGATAGATCTATCACTCATGCCTCTCGGTCCTTATACAAGGATTAATGGTCTTACGATAATAGCCTATCCATTCACGTGATCTAGTAGTAAGTTCCTTAGCTAATCATACCGTGTATAAAACGTTTGTAGTAAATGTAACATGTATTTCACCCCCGCAGTTTAAAAACTGAAAACAGTTAAGAGAAAAGGGGGAGCATGAACTCACCGTGGTGCGTCTCTACCAAGTATATCTCCTGATCAAGCAGCTGTGCGACGACCTACACGTACTAACTCTATTAGACGGATGGCCGTGCCTTAGCTTAAGGTTTAAGTTTTTTTGGGAAATAGTTAGACAACTATTTCGTGTTCATATTTTTGTAAATACTTGGTAATTATTTTCCTTCCCAAGGATGGGGGATTTAATACATGCGTGTTCGTAAAATTCGATATACATTATTAAGTCTCACTTAATATATTTTATTTCTTACCCCAAAATATAAATATTCTTCCCAAAAATATTATATTTTAATACATGTGATTTTCCCAAAATAATACTTTGACAAAAATACGCGCTCATAAATATTTTCTTAAAATGCGTAAGTTACGGATAAAGATCGGGTGGTAATAATTATACCGTTGTAACTTAGTAATTATTGTGAAGGCGTTTGTATTATTTTGGAATCGTTATCATTCGGTAATATTATTTTTACCCTAAAAATAATATTTGTATAGTTCACAAAATAATCATAGAAATTCACAAGTGTTGTTATGAAAAAAAAAACATATATTCTGAATATATATATTTCAGGGAAAATCCCACCTCCGACACTTAGAAATTTTGTAAGTAGAATCGTGGCGAAATTTACATTTTCGAAAATAAGTTAGAAATATATTTATAATACTTGGGATGAAAATGTTTCCAAGTGTTAGGTTTTTAGAAAAATTTCGCCAGAGTTTCCCCTGTAACTGGAGGTGGCCACGCTTTCAAGCGTATCATTTTCTTTTAAAATTCAAACCAACAATGTTCCCAACATTATCAAACAACATTTCAACATTAAACTAGTCAAAATAGATATAAATCGCAGAAATACATGAACTTGCGGTTTATCCAAAATATGTTGTATCTTTCCGTTATTTTTAGTGGATCTTCGAATAGATCAATTTGGTTTCTTGAAAATCCCGTTCTTAAAGAAGTTTCGTCTTTACAACTTCTTGTCAACGTTTATAAAAAAAATAGTTCTTTTGTCGAAACTTTGTGTTACACAAGTGTTTACACACTTGTGTGCTTATAAAAATCACTCTTGTTCATGCAAGATCCGGTTTTAAAAGTATGATTTCTTTGACACTTGGTCCTTTGAAAGTACCGCTTGTAGATCCGTAGATCTACTAGTTTTGAACACTATTTCATAAGAAAAATCGATTTTACACAAGTTCATGTTTAGTGTGTAGTAGAGTTTCATCATTTAACCCTTTTCATTCTTAACATATTCTATGTCATGTTTCATGAACATGACTAATCCGGGTTAGATGATGATCCGAGCTACCACAACATAGATCGGCACTAAATAATCACACAAAACAAATCTTACAAGATTTACACAACCCTTGTGTTATTAACCAACATCTTTAGCATCTTTAGTAGACTTTAACTTGGATCTCTAGTATTTATGATTTTTGCCCGTTAAATCTTTTATTAACCACTTTAGAATAGATCAAAAAGGCATTTAGAGTCACTTACTACTAGCTCGAGGCTAGGGAAGAAACTAGTCGAAAAACGGGTGGTTAAAAGCACCGTAGAGAGGTCCTTGGCAATCCGCAAGTTCCGGGCTTCCTTGTATGATATCCTTCCCACTTGAATGTAGTTAATGTGGCTTAAAAAAAGGAAATTGAAAGTGGGTGGTGGGTATGTGAGTGCTCTCGGCAGTAAGAAAAAAAAAGAAAAGAGGGAGGAAGTTGATTTTTGTTCAAGAGAATTGTGATTGTTGTTCTTGGACTCATGGTCCTACTTATAATACATTTCCTCTAATTACCCACAAGGCAAAATGTCCCTAGATATTTAACAAGTATGTTTTAAATAATCCACAATTTGTGGGGTGTCCCCATGTACTAACTGAATCGGTCAAAAAAGGGGGGCTTTTGGTTGGGTTTTAACTAATTAGTTAACTAGGTTAGTTAGTTAGTTTAGGAGGTTAATTTAGTTACTAGTGTGTAGTAAATTGTAACGGGTGTTAGGGTACTCGGGGACCCTAACTGGCTCAGAAAAGAAAATAGTGTCAATGACAATGTTTTTATGTCCCGGGTTATGTCCGGTTGTTCGGTCGAATTTTGATCCGTTAAAGTGCTTAATAAGCATTTAAAGCGTTGTCAATATTATTTTTTAGTGATACCAAGAATTCCCGACACTTTGGAAAGTGTCTAGTATTATTTTTCCGCGTTTTTGCACTTTACTAGTTAGCTAAAATGCTGAATTTTTATATTAAATTGCAGAATTTTGTACTTAAAGTACGTTTTAGGCACATCCGGTCACTATAACTATTACCTAGTGACGCAGTTTAACAATCCTCACTTCCCTACACTCACTACTAGTGTAGTAAACTATTCCCGGCTCATACTGGCCTTAGAGACAGTGTCTGTCTGATGCTGGCTATGTCAGCATGTTTACTGGGTATCCCATATAATGTGCTCACTGTGCTTTTATGCATCAAGGTTGTCACTAAGGTTTGTGTGTAAATAATAGAGTGACAGTAATAAAGTATGATGCAAGTATGTGTATGTACCAGTATTCAAGTAGCAGTTTATTCATAATGTAAGCAAGCACAGTAATTAAGCAGTAATTAAATATTAATTAATTCGTACGGATACCTGATTTGGTGAGGGTTGTCACATCCTACGCCATTGCACACATATTAATGACATTGCAAATCATTGATTGATCTGTTCATAGACGCTTTCATAAAGGATTAAAAAGGAAAACTTACAAATGTTTACAAGATTATTCGTGCACACATACAAAAACACATGAACTCGCTCAACTTTTGTTGATGTTTTCAAATTACATGTATTTCAGGAAACTAATTGGATCTGGTGGCGTTAGAAATATTTTCAGAAGATATTTCAAGTTGATGTCATCCTTTTGGAAGGGTTTGGTAAGTATATTTTATCCTCGATAAGATATACGAACCATAGCCTTAGTTTAAAAAGTCTTTTGTTTTTTAAAAAAAAGTCCGTTATGGAACTTGTTACCTTCTATGGTTTATAAACTTAATTTGAAGTTTGTTGGTTTAACTTAACAACTTGGGTTTGTAATGTGACAAATGGCAAATAACCGTTCATTCCGTACAATCAAATCACTATTTTTAATATATAATCTCATGCAATTAGCGTAATTTAATTACATAACTGTGTCGTTTATTAGATAATAGTGTTAGGACAAGAAAACAATGCTAAAACATATGTTGGTTTTCATCGTATTGCGAAACCAAGCAAACAATGTCCTAAAAGTGTTGGTAGAAAGTGTTGCGCGCACTATTCACCGTCACACTATTCATGCCAGCAAAACCGTGAAAACAGATCGAAACAATGAAAAACAATCCACAGATAACATAACTGAGTCCATTTTTATAAGAAAACACTAATATGAAAACATATCTTGCAAAGATACAAGACTTTCCGGTATGACGCCCTTATTACTAAAATGTCCGTTTCGGTTAAAATATAACATTTTTAACGCGTCCGAATCCGTATTATTGCATTTCCGGGACTCCAAAATTATGTCAATTGATGAAAAACACGCTAAAACATTTTAAGGATATCAACGGGATGCCCAAAATCACAAGCTTTCGGTATTACATCGCTATGCATTAAACTAGTTCGTTAGCGAACCGACGAACTAGCAAGCAATATTTTCGCCACTATAACAACCAAACGGACAACATGGCGAACTAGTTAAGCTTAATTTGGAACTCAAAATCACTTCATACATCATTTGGTTGTGGGATGACAATTTGCGGCAAACTTTTGTCGGTACGAAATGAAAGCGCCATTAACTAGCCGAAGCCTAAACGGAAAGTATTTAAGGTATCAAAATACAACTTACATTAGTCTAGCGAACTAGTTAACCATATTTTGGCATCATAAACGCCTTAAATAAATGCCATAACATCGATGGTAAAATAAAACCATAGCTTTTGTACTACACTACAACTTTCGTATATCACCTGATATCGAATCGGTGAGCGAACTAGTGGTATTTTTACCACCCAAAATCAATACCCACTAAACTAATAAACTAGTTGGACTTTATTTAAAATCCTAAACTACCATTAACACCCTAATCACCCTAATTAAGCTAATTACCAAAATATCTCACATTTTAATATATATGTCACATGTTTAAAAAAAAAACATATAATACCCCTCTCC
The DNA here is from genome assembly GCA_030545235.1 of Helianthus tuberosus. Classification (NCBI taxonomy): domain Eukaryota; kingdom Viridiplantae; phylum Streptophyta; class Magnoliopsida; order Asterales; family Asteraceae; genus Helianthus; species Helianthus tuberosus. The sequence continues at coordinate 52,490,178 of CM060403.1, read as the reverse complement.
CCCATGGTGGACGGTCAAGGTGGGTCCTATCCCACTTGATCTTGGTTGAAATTATGCAAAGATTTGAAGTATGGTCATGGTTGAAAATTAACACAATGCATCATCATTTTGCTCATATAACAAGACTTCATCCTTATCATTTGCAACAACCTTCAAACTTCAAACAAACCCCTTAGTCCTTCTTATTTTCGGCAGCCACATATACACACCAAGAACCCACCAAAAATCACTAATAAACTTCTCCTTTTCACCATAATTTAGCCATTACAAGAACACCTCTACATGGGTTAAGCATGGATCATCATTAGGAGCTTTCTTGGAGCTTAATCTTCTTATTAATCTTCTTATTTGGCTTGTGCAAAGTTGTAAGGCTCCTAAACACTCTATTTAAGTTCATTATTATGTATGGATTATGGAAGTACAAGTTGATCATCAAAAAGATTAATAAAAATCACACCAAAAACCCTAACCTCAAAGCTAATAAACACTAAATATACCCATATTATGTGTTATTATGTGTTGATTAGTGTAGTTAGTTTGTATGATCATGTTGTTTATGTTGATCTAGTTAATATTAGTGATTCAAAATCCATATTTATGATGATTTTGCTAGTAGATTAATGTAGTGTTCAAGATTAGTGTTCGTCTTGCCATGATGAACATAAAAATGTGATTTAAACATGGTTATGTTTAAATCTTGAAAGATCATCATACTCACTTTCATGAACTAATTATATAATTTTTAGACTTCATAAAGAAGCAAGTGTTTAAATGGATTTAACACTTAATTTTGGGAGTTTATTAAACTTTGTTCTTACAAGTTAAGTTTAGTAACTTGATTTTTATGAAATATCACCATAAAAAGTCTAGTAATCAAAGGGGTTAAAGTGGGAAAACTTGATTTGAACTTATGACAAAAATGATGTCTTCAAAAAGTCTAGTAAAAATGTGAAGATTATTTGTTAAACAAGTGGTTAAAATACACTTATAAAGTTCATGGAAATGAGGGTTAAAATGGATGATATCATGCATGTAAAGTTGGGATAATGAAACTTGATTTGGAAATTGATTATGATTATGGGTTTAAACATGGTTTAAACGCGTTTTTATAACGTGGGAAACGTCATAGTTTTAGGGGAAACTATGGCGAATTTTCTAAAAATCTAATCGCGATTAAAGAGGGGATTAAAAGGTGATTAACAATGTTAAACGTGATTAGTGGTCATAAACGTCATTTTGGAAACCCTAATGAGAATATTTAAGTCTTAAATATTCAATAAGTTTTATGGACTTAAACTTATTCTTTTACAAAAATAAATGGTTAAAAATGTAACCATATATGTATATATATTTTTGGTAAAAATTATATATTTTTTTGGAAACTTGTCAAGTGCATGTAATATGTGCTATATGTGTATGTACTAGATACCTATAGGGTGATCAAAATAAATACACATACATGTTCCTACATGGTCCAAGAAATGCTAGTAAATCGGACAATTAAATAAAATGGCCGAAATGGAAATACATAACACTTGAAGGCAACAGATTGGGCGTATCGACATCGTGAACAAGTTACTATAAAGTCGAGTCTAAAATAACATATTTTAGACATTAAAACGAGCACACATCTAAACGATCGATAACAAGAATCCGGAAAGTCAAAAACTATACAAATTACCAAGTATTTTTCATAGGAAAAATGAACTTATTTAAAGTTTACTACTTGGTAACATTTTGGTAAAAAAATTGCAAGATTATGTTAATGGACTCATAAAGTTAGAATTGGGCCTATCAAAGCTAGTAATGGGCTAGGCCCAAATTCCTTAATACATGGGCTAGGGCCCAATAACAATATAACATGGGCTCGGCTCAATAACAATATAACATGGGTTAGGCCCAATAACATAGATAACAGGGGCTCGGCCCAATGACATGGACTCGGCCCAATAACCTTAAAACATGGTTTAGATACGATAACATAGATGACATGGGCTCGGCCCAATGGCATAAGCAAGGGCTCAATTACACGCGTGCGTGGCACGAAGACATATGAAGGGTGAAGCCCGTTCACCTATAATTCAATACGTATAGAATACATGTATATACATAACAATCGAGCGAGTAAATTATCAACGCTCTAAAATACAAAGTTGTTCCAAAGATGACAAATGAGAACATAATAAAGAATTCAAGATGAACAACTTGTACGAGGTCCGAAAGACCTAGTGTCTAACGAGATTAGTACACATGTAGGTTATTGACAAGTACGGACGCTCACTTCGATATCATAGTACACAGAACGCAAACTTGTGAGTTCATGTCCCTCCTTTCACTGATTTCAATGTTTTGTTTTCAAAAACATCGAGGGGAAATACATGCTAAAACTATTGGTATGTTAGTTACGGAGTAGAAGATAACATGATCAATGTGCATAAGTAGGATGATAACATTAGTAACCATTAATCACATAGTGACCAAGGTGCAAAAGGTGTAGATCTATTGGGCTTGAGGCACGCCCCACTCCTAGTTGTTAACCGTGGAGTGCTTTTGTGATCCCAAATGATAACAAAGTGTTCTCGGTTTGGTTATTTACTTATGGTACATTTTGTCAGGGGGCTCGCTACCCACTGATAGATCCTTAAACAGACTCCATGTATGAATCAGAACATACCATGATTATAAGATAACATTTATGAGATTTCATATGATAACAATAACTGCATGAACTCGCTCAACTTTTGTTGACTTTTTAAAAACTACATGTATTTCAGGAACAGGTCTTGAGCCGGTGATACACTACGGGTAACGGGAAAGTCAATGACAACGATGGCCACTTCTGGAGGGTTTGTCTTTTATATCCCAACTTCGTATGGGTATATAGGGGACAAAACCTCACTATGTTTTATGTCAAAAACTATCTTTTGTTATGTGTAAAATGACTTATAACCATGCTATGTTAAACGTTGTTGAAACTTGGAAACTATGTTGGAAAACTTGTAAACTTTTGTTGAAAACAATATATCTATGGCATCGTTGTGGTTTATTATGTTTACTCGTTTGGATGCAATGATTACCTTTCTTACATCACACACAATACGCTTCCGCTACTAGCAGGGTGTGACATATTGGTATCAGAGCTCCGATTGTAGTGAACCGGGGAAATTTTTTTATTAAAGATTGGTCTACAATCACCGAAGGGCTCTCACATGAAAACAAAGTCGATAACATTACAAAAGTGATTTCAAAAGTATGACAAAAAATGATAAAAGGTTTTCATTGTGTCACGATAACATCAGGATCTATCACGCGGGCTCAATCATAAGTAACGGATAAGGATCAATACATGGTTAGTCTATAAGGATTAGACTTGAAACATTAGAAATTACATGTGAAACATGAGAACAAAAACAGCATGAGATTTAGTGATTATATATATAATGTATTTGTATATATGTTGTACGGAATATTTGCCAAGAACGAAAATACCTTCGACTATGAATTCTATTATTACCATGACTCACGCGATGAGAATGACAACCTCGCGTCTGTTATGAAGCTTATGGCGGACGTGGCCCCTAAGAGAGATCCTAAGCGTTGATTCCGTGGAAGATGGTTTTTTTTCCTCGGATGGTATATGTCTGGCTTCGGTAGTGACGACGAGGCGGAGGTGGCGGCCTTGGACAACAACTCTATTAATGGGACGAGGCCCCTAAGGCTCATACTAATCGTGATTGATGACACTCTCGTCCAGACAAAGAAGATGAAGTACTCATCTTAAAGGTGCCCCTCCAGTTGCTATCGTTACGGATTCTCTATATTTCTATTCCGTCTAACGTTGAGCCCTTTCACGAGTAATGACAACGGGCGTTAGCACGTGAACCATCATGAAGGTCCCTCCTATGTTGAGGGTATATAGACAATAGTGTCCTCTCTTTGACTGATCGTCTGTTTGAACGAGAGAATGCTAGGGTGACCATGCAAGACAATTTATTATTATGGGGGCCCACGTAATAACAACTTGTAGTGTATGGAAATCCTGGTGGGCTCTCCGGGTCAAGCTAATGATCACTAATCCATTTAAAAATTCTTAAGTTGTTCAGGTTTTTATCTAGTAGAATGCTAACCGGAATGGTTACTATAACACTCTATGATACAGGAAGATCACACGTATTGTTCGCACCTAACATTCAGTCTATAACACGAGTCGTTCGATACTAGTTATCAAAGCAAACAAAGCTTCTTAGCCACTCATAGGGAATTTTCCTCAACACTCTCGGAATTCTTGTACATGGGCTGGTTCTTTGGTGCCTATGACACCTTACCTCATCTTAGTTATTGGGAAATGATTACATTAAACTCCGTCGTTTGACATTTGTCTTATTCCAAGGGATGATATGGCATGGGCCATGCTACAACCCCTTCATTGCATTTTATTCGGCATCTATGGAAATCATAACATTTTTGTTGGAGCTCATGGAACTCAAGGGATATCAATGTATTCGTCACACAGTTTAGTGCGGTAAAGGACTTTCCTCCTTGGGATGATTGAGGTCCATGAGGTAGAGAATACATACTGTAAGGATGGAGACGACCGTTTGGTTTCTCCTCCTCACCGAATTACCTCTTTTCCCACTAAGGCATATGGTCAATACATGCAGGAGGTACTGCACATTTTGGGTTGCGTTTATTCATGTTATCATTGTTCAAACATGCATAAACAATGCGGTCTTGAGGTTTCCATGACCAATTACATTCTTAATTCTTGGACGCATGGTAGGCTATATCTGTCCAAATACAAGTCTAGATCCTTTGATACTATGTATCAAAATAACATGGCGACAAATAGAAAATCTACGCCCAAAAGGGGCAGTTAATCAACGCCCTGCTATTAAAGTCAAACTAGAGTTTTATTACACAACATAAGGTTGATGAGTTGACACTAGTGATGGTACTGATGGTACCGGTAGTTCAAGTGGTTCAAATTCCGATGGGATGAGAACGAGTAGCAATGCCACACTTGAAGATGCAATCACACCAGATTTTAATTCTAAGGCATCTCCGGATTACAAGCCACAAGACCTCATCGATACGAGAGGTGCGGTAAGTTATGTCCACTAAATAAAGACAATGAAGTCAGTTAACTGTGCTAATAAATGTACTCCTAAGTAAACAATTTGGTAAACGAATAGTCATCTGTTGAGGGAGACGATAACTTGGTGGAATCTCCAAGTGCAAACTATAGGGAGTAATACAACAAAGAGGTTATTGTGGAAGAACTCAAGGATTTAACGTGAGGATAATATTGTTCACTAGTGGTAAATTCCAAGGATGGGAACCAAACTCTAGAACTCGATTATGATTAGAGCGAACGTAGCTGGTTACCCCGACGCCTCTATGATCTCTAAAAGATTGTTGCATACTAGATAACACCCGAATTCAAATGCACTGGGCGTTACATTTGGGGTTTAGCCGTGAGATACGAAGCTGACATCAAAATGTATGCTAATAACTTGCCAAAAATTATGAGTGAGAAAAGTGAAACTCTCACCATGAGGGCACTTGCAAAAGTGCCAAGAGTAACAGTGTGGTGAGACTGGGCCCAAAACGGAAACTAATGGGTTAGTTATATTCAAGAATGAACGAGTAGGTTTTAACTGTGGCAAATAGATCACTACAAGCATGGATGTTTAGTAACGAATCATGCAAGCGAATAAGTAAGTGTATGGGTAGAACTATGAATACTCCCCAAAATCCCATTGTTGCCATGGGTACGTTCTACTCTATAACCAGCATGTATCAATCCCTTGAATACCAACGTCGGCTTAGCTTAGTGTCTTTAGATACTAAGCATATCTATATACGAAATAGAGTCATGTAGGTTAGACATGTCTTACTCTATCGAGTTAGCTAACGGGGAATTAGCAGGGTCATGTGAAGTCATTAAGGGTTACCGATACATTTCCTATTAACCGACTCGTTGCATTCATTTTGTTCGATACCCGTGTCGGTATTAGTTGCCCGTGTCGGTATTAGTTGCATCCCCATAGAATTCAAAATATACTTGACCTAGAGTCAAGTAAACTAGACATCCCATCATTCCATAGGATTGGCCGACGATAAATTAGTTGAGTATGGAGAAGAAATTAACGGATGCACACTCGAACTTTGAGCGCAAAAATTTAATATTGACCTTTCACTCATTCAATTGGGTTGTTACAACGTAGTTTTTGATGGAGATTAGTTATCCGATAACTAAGCCGAAGTCATATGTCATGAGAAGATCATACGCATTCCCCTACCCGATGGAGAACATTTGCTAGTACATGGGGAGAAAGAAGACACGCCTTTGCGAATCATCAGTTGCATGAAAGCTCAAAAATGTCTGAGAAAAAGGATGCATCGCCCTTCTTTCCCATGTGGCTGACAAGAAGGCCAAGGAGTGCAAGGTGGAGGACATACCTGTGGTAAGGGGATACCCTGAAGTCTTTCCAGAAGACTTGTCGGGACTGCCTCCATAACAACAAGTTGAATCCCATATCGACCTAGTGCTAGGAGGCTGCACCGGTGGCGAAAGCCCCATATCGACTGGCGCCCTTGGAGATGCAGGAAATTATCTACTCAGCTTCAGGAACTACTTGACGAAGGATTCATTAGACCGAGTTTCTCACCTTGGGGAGCTCCGACACTATTTGTCAAGAAAAAGGACGGAACCTTTCAGATGTGCATCAACTACAGAGAACTAAACAAGCTAACTATCGAGAATCAAAATCCTTTACCGAGGATCGATGACTTGTTCGATCAATTTTGTGACAACCCTCACCAAACCAGGTATCCGTATGAATTAATTAATATTTAATTAATGCTTAATTACTGTGCTTGCTTACAGTTGTGATTAAACTGCTACTTGAATTCTGATACATACACATACATGCATCATACTTTATTGCTGTCACTCCATTATTTACACAAAATTATAGTGACAAACTTGATGCACAAAAGCACAGTAGCACCATGAACGGATAACCCAGTAAACATGCTGACATAGCCAGCATCAGACGGGCACTGTCTCTGAGGCCAGTATGAGCCGGGAATAGATTACTACACTAGTAGGGAGTGTAGGGAGGTGAGGATTGTAAAACTGCGTCACCAGGTGATAGTTATAGTGACCGGATGTGCCTAAAACATGCCTTAATTACAAAATTCTGCACTTTATGCAAAAATTCAGCATTTAAGCTAACTAGTAAAGTGCAAAAACATGGGAAAATAATACTAGACACTTTCCAAAGTGTCGGGAATTCATTGTGTCACTAAAACAAATATTAACGACACTTTAAATGCTTATTTAGCACTTTAACGGATCAATATCCAACCGAACAACCGGACTTTACCCGAAACATAAAAATATTGTCAATGACATTGTTTTTCCTTTTCTGAGCCAGTTAGGGTCCCCGAATACCCTAACACCCGTTACAAAACACTACACACTAGTAACTAGTTTAAACTCCTAACTAATCAATCTAACACTTAACTATCTAGTTCAAATCAAACTATAACCCCCCCCCCCCCCTAACCGATAGGTCCCCATGTGGGACACACTCCTTACAATCTTGAGTATTTTAATTGCCAATGTTTAGTATCTAAACTACATATTACCTTATGGTTAATGCATTTGGATGGACTTTAAGTAACACCATAAGACCAAGAGCGTTATCATTCACTTCAACACTTAAACAAAATTTGCTCATCTCTCTCTCTCCCTCTTACATTCGGCCGAGAACTCCCACACACCCACCATCACCTTCCAATTTCAATCTTGCTAAACCACATACAATCTAAGGTGAAAGGTGTCATACGAGGAGACCCGGTGCTTTCGGAATCTCAAGGACCTCACTACGTCGCTTTTATCCACCTAGTTTTCGCTTTGATTCTTCCCTAGCCTTGAGCTAGTTGTAAGTGATTCTAAGCACTCTCTTGATCTTGTTTAAAGTGGTTAATAAGAAGTTTAACAGTTAAAACTCGAGAACACTTAAGATCAAAGCATAAAGTCTTGCTAGAATGATGAACTTGATGGATAAAGAGTAAATAATGGTGTAAAACTTGTGAATCTTGTTTTGTTATGGTTATTTTATGTTGTTGGTTGCTAGTAGTGGAACGGATCGTCATCTAACCACGCTAGATCATGTTCATGGAACATGAACTAGCAATATGTTAAGTGTAGAAGATACAAGATGACAAACCCTTCCATACATAAACATGAACTTGTGTAAAGTTGATATTTCTTGTAAAATAGAGTTTTAAACTAGTAGATCTAAAGATCTACAAGTGGTATTTTCGAAGAACCAAGTAAAATATACAAGTCTTATTTTAAAGCCGGATCTTTCGCGAGCTAAAAGCGTTTTTGTGAACAAACAAGTGTGTAAACACTTGTGTAACAAAAGGATTTAACAAAGAAATATTTCCGTAATTTTTGACTAGAAGTTGTAAGGTTACATCTTCTTTAAAAATAAAGTTTTTCAGGAAACCGATTCATTTTTAAAGATAGAACGATCTACTAAAAATGTTGGAAGGTTACTACACAATGTTACGCAACTTACAAGTTCATGTGTTTACGATTTATACTTAGTTTTGACTAGTTGATGTTTGAACATTGAATATTGATGATTGGAAAATTGTTGATTGAATTTTGAAAAGAAAATGATACGCTAGTAAGCGTGGCCACCTCCAGTTACAGAGGAAACTCTGGCGAAATTTTTCCAGAAAATAACACTTAGAATATTTTTGTGACAAGTGTTATGAATATTTTTTTTGACTTGTTTTCCAAACAAACTTCGCCATGATTTTATTACAAGGTAACCAAGTGTCGGAGGTGGAATTTTCGTAAATAAAACTTGCTAAATATATATTTAGAATATATATTTCATAGTAAAACGCTTACGTGATTTTATGATTATTTTGTGAACTATATATTATTTTTAGAGTAAAAATAATATAACTGGAATACATTGTGGAAGCACGACTCCAAAATAATAACCAATGCCTTAACAAATAAATATTTAAGTTACACCGGTATTATTATTACCATCCGAACTTTAAAACGTAACTTATGTATTTTCGAAAAATACTCTTAAATACGTATTTTGATAAAAGTATTATTTTGGAAATCGTATGGAATAAAATATAATATTTTTGGGAAAAATATGTATATTTTGGAGATAAAATATTTTAGACAAATGAATAAAAATATATTTTATTAAGTGAGACTTAATAATATATTTTTGGAATTATAAGAAAACGCACATGTATTAAAACCCCCATCCTTGGGAAGGAATACAACTATAAAATAATTGAGAAGTGGTAATACGAAATAGTTGCCTAACTATTTCCCAAAAACGTTAAACCTTAAGCCAAGGCACGACCGTCCGTCTAATAGAAGTTAGTACGTGTAGGTCGTCACGCAGCAGGTTGATTTGGGGATTTACTATTTCGAGACGCACTTCTGTGAGTTTATGTCCCCCTTTTCTCTTAACTGTTTTCAGTTTTTATACTGCGGGGGTGAGATACATGTTACGATTATTACGAACTTTTACTTACATGGTATGGTTAGCGTAAGGAGGGTTACTACTTAGATCATGTGAGTGGGTAGGCGGGAACTGGAGGCCATTAATCCTCATTGTAGGACCGAGGGTCTTTAGCGGTAGATCTATCTGGGTGTAGCGAGCCCAGCCCCAGGTCCAACAGTACGGACCTCGGGGTGACTTGGTACCCGATGCAAAAATCTGCTAGGTTTGAGTCTTCCTACTGCACTTCACACATATCAATGGCCTTGCAAACCATTGGTGATCTCTTTATTTCCTTATTTGCTACATACCAGGGATTTTATACTTACAAAGGTTTTACATACTCACTTTCACATGAACTCGCTCAACTTTATGTTGATTTTTCAACTTACATGTATTTCAGGGAATTAGGGATCTGGCGAAGTATGCTACGTTTTCACGCTGCGTAAGAGTTATGAGGTCATCCACGTTTAGGGATTGTGACTTTTACCTGGACGAGTCGCAAGTCTTAAACGGTGTTTATTTTATGTTTGTGGTTATGTCGTATGAACAATGTTTTTATTTTGTTGGGTTGTAACTCATTGCATGTGTCAACTCTAGAACAATGTTGTGGTATTTTACTTTTAAAACTTGAATTAATGGATGATCATCATGGTTTTACTTTCATATAGCTTTGTTGTGATTAAGCTATGGTATTAAGAAGTCACACCAAATAAACCCACGCTTCCGCAAAGCCAGGGTGTGACAGCTTGGTATCAGAGCTTTGATCATAGCGAACTCGGATTCTTTCTCGAGTCTAGACTATGATCACTAGGGCTCTCACGAAAACATTTTTACATTGCATACACTAAACGTCCAGATCCAGGTCACAAAACAATTTTTACAAACAAAAGAGTGAGCACATTTTATTTGTTAGTTATGGCTCAGTCTGAGAGGCTGAGGGAGTAGTCTAGTGGGACTAGGAGGCTCAGTCTGAGAGGCTGAGGGAGTGGTCTAGTGGGACTAGGAGGCTCAGTCTGAGAGGCTGAGGGAATAGTCTAGTGGGACTAGGAGGCTCAGTCTGAGAGGCTGAGGGAGTAGACTAGTGGGACTAGGAAGTTCAGTCTGAGAGGCTGGGAAGGTAGTCTGAGAGACTAGGAGGTTCAGTCTGAGAGGCTGGGAGGTTAGACTAGTGGGACTAGGAGAATTACTTGTTTGCTTATTGGTGACTAACATGTTTATTTGATTATATGTTTGATTGTTTGTGCATATGTGTGTTTGTGTTACAGACGTCATGCCTTCATCCGGTACTGGGGAGTCGGACACTACAGATCCCATGGCCATAGTATCAGACGACATAGTTTCATCGGAGCACGAGGTGTACACTTCCGATACTACCAGCACAGATGATGACGACTTCCAGCCCTTTGCGCTGCCTGATGTCGTAGCAGAGCCTGCTGATGGCCATCTTGTTGGGGACTTACCGCTCGCGGTGATCCCTGCTCCTGTGCCCCTTGCCGCTTATCCCGTTGTTGATATGCCCCTCGACGTTGTCTCTGACGACGATGTCGATCTATTTGAGGAGGACCCACTTGAGGGCGAGGCCCATATTGCTGCCGGTGATATCCTACTTCTTGCTGATGCTCCTGCAGAGGAGGTTCCCATCCATTCACCTGTTCCAGACTCCTTTGAGTCTGTGGAATCCGTACCTTCACACACACAGGGAGTGCAGCACCACTCACATGACGCCAACCCGGATATGGCGTCATCCACTGCACCTGCTCCTGCGCACAGCTTTGAGTTCGATCATGATGTTGATGATGATTCAGACCCTATTTTTTCACCTGACTTTGATCCAGACCAGGACATTGAGTTCGTACACTTAGACCAGCACTTGGAGGATCCTGTAGCCCCTGTCGACCCTATGTTTGCTGATCCAGCTGATTTTGAGATTGAGTTTGCTGATCCGGAGCTTGCTGTGGCCCCTGAGCCAGGCGTTGCTCCTGACCCCGTATTGGAGCATGACCATGTTCATGCCGATGCACCTGATGTTGCTCCTTTGGTTGATGACATACCTGTTGACGATCATCCTGTTGTTGTTCCACAGTTGGGGGATGATCATGTTGCTGACGCTCCTGTTGATGCTCCACTTCTGTTAGAGGATCCTGTTGTCACACCATTTCCTGACCCTATGCCGGTGATGTTCGACCGCGCACCTTTTGCGACCCACACTGATCCACGATACGCTCATACCCACAATGGGTGGATAGATGATGACGATGATTACCCACCTTTCGTGATACCAGTTACACCACCTGTAGCCCCCGTTTCAGCTCCTGTGTCAGCTCCCATTGATGTTCCTTTGCTACCCACGCACACCACAGATACTCACCGCACAGATCTCCCGGTCACTTATCTCCAGGACATTCCTCTACCACGTCCTGGGGAGGGTTCGTCACGTCATCCGTTTGGTCATACACCTTTTGTGTCAGGAGGAGATCAGTTTGTACCTCAGATTTCTTATCCCACTGTTGTTCCCACTGTTGCACCATTTACTGTGCCATCCTTTGCTCCATCTAGTGAGCCATTCCTCTGGACCACGCCCCCCATTATGCCACCGACGGATCCATATCACCCATACCACGTGCGGTATTCTACTGAGGATGTTCTCACATCTTTCATGATACAGCAGGAGGCGCTGACCCGTCGCGTGGAGAGAGCTCAGCGACTCCCGTGCCAGTGCCAGACCCCACCTGCAGTATCACACCCTCCTCGACCACTTTCACCTGATTCTGCCGCTCGTTTTTGGACTCCCGAGCAGCAGATAGCATACTTACTGCGCTCTCATCGCGCTATGGAGGAGGACTGGCTTCATATGTGACGTTTACTCTTTTCTCGTTTTCCCCCTCCTCCACCGCCATCAGCTTATGGCCACTTTGTATGACTCGGGTAGACTTTTGATGAGAGGACCGCGATTGCACAGATTGCACAGCTTTTGGAGACCGCATTTTGATGATTATGACTTTTGATGATTTGTATATTTGATGTTGTTGTCGCTGACTAGATAGTTTGGACTAGGGCGATGTGGCCCTTAGTCACTGATGATGTATGATACAGTTATGAACTTGTAAACCTTACATTGTGGTCTTGATTTATGACAGCGCAATCGCAGTATTCTCATTATATGTTGGGTTGATTATTGATTGTTTATGTTCTATAACATGAGATGTTATGTGGTTGATTTATTTATAACATGAGATGTTATGTGTTGATATTGTTGAATACATACGTACACTTTACTTACTATGACCTGACCTACGTGAAACATCTTTTAGAAGATGCCACCGAGACGTCAGACACGCATGCCTACCAACGAGGCAGAACTCCAAGGAATCATTGCTGCCGCCATAGCGCAGTATGCAGCCTCAAACGGAGGAACCAGCGGGAGCAGTTCATAGAACAACGGCAATAACAATCCACCACATGGTAATGTTAAGTCATTGAGACAAACTACGATACAATTGGATATTTTTAGCACGTTCGCTAATGCCATTTGTATATTCTAACGTATGTGCAGGGTGCACTTACAAGCAGTTCCTAGACTGCAAGCCTGTGAACTTCGACGGCACCGGAGGTGCTGTTGCTTTTGTAAGATGGGCCGAAAAGACGGAGTCTGTTCTTCGAATGAGCAAGTGCGCTCCAGACCAACAAGTGACTTACATTTCTGGGCTATTTTTGGACGGAGCCCTGTCCTGGTGGAACTTACAAGTACAAACTCTTGGTGAAGCCGCTGCTTACGCGTTGACCTGGGCTGAGTTAAAAGAGTTGATGCGAAAGAAGTATTGTTCTCGTGCTGAGATACAAAGGTTGGAGACTGAGTTCTGGCATTTGAGGATGGATGGTCCCAAGATTGCCGAGTACGTTCAGAGATTCCACGACCTGTCTCATGTGGTACCTTATATGGTTACACCGGAATTCAAGCGAATCGAGCGCTTTATCTGGGGTTTAGCTCCACAGATCATGAGTATGGTCACTACTTCCAAGCCTGCAACAATCACAGAGGCCATCGATCTGAGCGTAGCTCTTACTGAGGAAGCCATCCGCCGGAAAAAGTTTTCGAATGTTGAGCCGAAGAAGAAAGAGACTCACGTAGAGTCGTCTGGTGAGAATAAAAGGAAATTACAGGGTACTAGTGGTGTTGGTAAGAAAGGAGAATCAAGCGCACCGGTCCAAGCTGCAACCGGTGTTGGAAAGAAGGGGAAAGGCTATATGGGTACTCATCCCAAGTGTAACACATACCAGCGTCATCATTCTGGCCGATGTGGGCCAAAAGTATGTGAAGCTTGTGGAAAAGTTGGCCACCTGAAGGATAACTGCTGGGCTAGTGCAGGCCGGGGAGGCCAAGGAGGTTTTGGTAATCAGAACAATAATTGTGGTGGTAATGGGAACCGCCCACAGGGAAACAATGGAGGAAACGGGAACCGTGGAAACAATGCAAATCAAGCTGGGGACGCGAATCGAAATCAAAACAACAATCAAGCGGGGAATGGAGGTGGTAATGGGCAAAGACTGGGCTGTTTTAACTGCGGTGACATTGGGCATTTTAAGAGGAACTGCACAGGATTGAATCAGGCCCGCGGAAGAGTGTTTAACATTGAGGCGAGGGAAGCGCGCCAGGATCCCAATGTTGTTACTGGTACGTTCCCTATAAACCAACGCTTTGCATCCGTTTTGTTTGATACTGGTGCCGATTATAGCTTCGTGTCATTAGAATTTAAGAATATACTTGGGTTGACGCCTAGTAAGTTAGACGTCCCGTACTCCATCGAATTAGCAAATGGGAAACTAGTTGAGACTAGAGAAGTTGTCCGAGGATGTGTGATTGAACTAGGAGGACACGATTTTACACTAGACCTGCTGCCTGTCGAGTTGGGAAGCTTTGATGTGGTAGTGGGAATGGATTGGCTATCGAGTAACAAAGCCGAGATAGTTTGCCATGAGAAGACCATCGGCATTCCACTGACGGATGAAGAAACGATCATAGTGCACGGGGAGAAGCATGATACACCACTAAGAATTATTAGCTTCCTGAAAGCTAGAAAGTGCTTGAAGAAAGGATGTGTTGCATTCTTGGCACACATCGTAGATAAGGAAGCTGCTGAACCAAAGATCGAAGGCATTCCAGTTGTCAAGGAATATCCGGAAGTCTTTCCAGAAGACTTGCCAGGATTACCGCCTCAAAGGCAAGTTGAGTTCCACATCGATTTGGTTCCAGGCGCCGTGCCTGTAGCCAAGGCACCCTATAGACTTGCGCCATCAGAAATGCAGGAGTTGTCGACACAACTCCAGGAGCTATTGGACAAAGGATTCATCAGACCAAGCTTCTCACCTTGGGGAGCTCTGGTTCTGTTTGTTAAAAAGAAGGACAGTAGCTTCTGTATGTGTATAGACTACCGTGAGCTTAATAAGTTGACTATCAAGAACAGATACCCTCTGCCGAGAATCGACGATCTATTTGACCAGTTGCAAGGCTCAAGCTTTTATTCAAAGATCGATCTTCGATCTGGATACCATCAACTTAGGATACAGGAGGAAAGTATCCCGAAGACATCCTTTAGGACTCGCTATAGACACTACGAGTTCCTAGTTATGCCGTTTGGGTTGACAAACGCACCTGCAGTCTTCATGGACCTAATGAACCGAGTCTGCAAGCCATATTTGGATAAGTCTGTGATTGTGTTTATCGACGACATTCTGATTTACTCGAAGACAAAGGACGAGTACGAACAGCACTTAAGAGCTATTCTAGAGCCACTTAAGAAGGAGAAATTGTACGCTAAGTTCTCGAAGTGCGAGTTCTGGCTGCGTGAAGTCCAATTCCTTGGACATGTGGTAAATGGAATCCATGTTGATCCCACAAAGATCGAGGCGATCAAGAGTTGGGAGACTCCAAAGACGCCAACCGAGATTCGACAATTCTTGGGTTTGGCTGGTTATTATCGAAGGTTCATTGAGGATTTTTCTAAAATCGCTCAACCTCTGACTGCGCTCACACAGAAGGATAAGAAGTTTGATTGGGGAATCAAACAGGAAGAAGCATTCCAGTTACTGAAAGACAAGCTTTGCAATGCGCCGATTTTAGCGCTACCAGAAGGAACTGATGATTTCGTGGTATACTGTGATGCCTCACGTCAAGGATTGGGTTGCGTGCTGATGCAACGCCAGAAAGTTATTGCTTACGCGTCACGTCAGTTAAAAGTTCATGAAAAGAACTATACCACGCATGATCTAGAGCTAGGCGCAGTGGTATTTGCGCTGAAAATTTGGCGACATTATTTGTATGGTACGAAATGTACAATCTTTACGGATCATAAAAGTCTGCAGCACATATTCGACCAGAAAGAGCTGAATATGAGACAAAGACGTTGGGTCGAATTGTTGAACGATTACGACTGCGAGATCAAGTATCACCCAGGGAAAGTGAATGTGGTCGCAGATGCCCTGAGTCGAAAAGAAAGGATTAAGCCCATAAGAGTTAGGGCTTTGGAGAGGATTGTCCAGACAGATCTCTCTTTGCGCATTCGTGCCGCGTAGAGAGAAGCTTTGAAAGAAAGAAATATTGAAGATGAGTATCTCCGTGGGATGGAGAAACAGTTGATACCCAACGAGGAAGGGACTTTATGTTTCATGAAAAGGGTTTGGGTTCCTCTGTTTGGTGGTTTGAGAAAAGTTATTTTTGATGAAGCCCACAAGTCTCGGTACTCAATTCATCCCGGGGCGGATAAGATGTACCAGGATCTTAAGGATTATTATTGGTGGCCTAGGATGAAAGGCGATGTTGCTGTTTATGTTAGCAAGTGTTTAACGTGCGCCAAGGTAAAGGCTGAATACTAGAAGCCTTCAGGACTTCTGCAACAACCTAAAATTCCCAAATGGAAATGGGAACAAATTTCAATGGACTTCATAACAAAACTGCCCAAGACGCCCAGAGGTCATGATACTATTTGGGTAATAGTTGACCGTCTGACCAAGTCCGCACACTTCTTGCCGATCAAAGAAAAAGATAACACTAGTAAACTGGCGGAAATATACATGCGAGAGATTGTTGCATGTCATGGAGTGCCTCTCTCGATCATCTCAGATAGAGATGGACGTTTCATATCAAGGATTTGGCAATCCTTCCAAGAAGCCTTTGGCTCACAGTTAAATCTGAGCACTGCATTTCATCCGCAAACTGATGGCCAAAGTGAAAGAACTATTCAGACATTGGAGGATATGCTGAGAGCATGTGTAATGGATCTAGGTGGTAGCTGGGATAATCATTTACCATTGGTCGAATTTTCGTACAACAACAGCTACCACACCAGCATTGGAGCCGCGCAGCGCTTTATGGATGCAAATGTCGATCACCACTATGCTGGGCTGATGCGGGTGATAGACAGCTTGTTGGTCCCGAAATAGTCCAAGAGACAACGGACAAGATCGCACAAATTCGAAAGCGCATCGAGGCGGCTCGCGACAGGCAGAAAGCCTATGCAGATCCAAAGAGAAAACCTTTGGAATTTCAAGTTGGGGATATGGTTTTATTGAAAGTTTCACCCTGGAAGGGTGTGGCACGCTTCGGAAAGCGTGGGAAGTTGAATCCGCGTTACATTGGCCCGTTCAAGATACTGCAAAGGATTGGGCTTGTAGCCTACAAGTTGGACCTACCTGCTGAACTCAATGGTGTTCACGATACATTCCATGTATCAAATTTGAGAAAGAGTCCAACACAAGAAACAGTGATCATTCCTGCTGACAAAGTTCATATCGACGACACGCTCCACTTTACCGAAGAACCCGTCGAGGTTACGGATTGGAAAGTTAATAAAACACGCAGGAGTAGTGTCAAGCTCGTCAAAGTTCGTTGGAATACAAGACATGGGCCTGAATTCACGTGGGAACGTGAGGATCGGATGAGAGAGAAATACCCCCATTTATTTCCTAAGACCCCTGCAACTAGAAGCAGAGCCTAAAATTTCGGGACAAAATTTATTTAACGGGGGGAGAATGTGACAACCCTCACCAAACCAGGTATCCGTACGAATTAATTAATATTTAATTAATGCTTAATTACTGTGCTTGCTTACAGTTGTGATTAAACTGCTACTTGAATTCTGATACATACACATACATGCATCATACTTTATTGTTGTCACTCCATTATTTACACAAAATTATAGTGACAAACTTGATGCACAAAAGCACAGTAGCACCATGAACGGATAACCCAGTAAACATGCTGACATAGCCAGCATCAGACAGGCATTGTCTCTGAGGCCAGTATGAGCCGGGAATAGATTACTACACTAGTAGGGAGTGTAGGGAGGTGAGGATTGTAAAACTGTGTCACTAGGTGATAGTTATAGTGACCGGATGTGCCTAAAACATGCCTTAATTACAAAATTCTGCACTTTATGCAAAAATTCAGCATTTAAACTAACTAGTAAAGTGCAAAAACATGGGAAAATAATACTAGACACTTTCCAAAGTGTCGGGAATTCATTGTGTCACTAAAACAAATATTAACGACACTTTAAATGCTTATTTAGCACTTTAACGGATCAATATCCAACCAAACAACCGGACTTTACCCGAAACATAAAAATATTGTCAATGACATTGTTTTTCCTTTTCTGAGCCAGTTAGGGTCCCCGAATACCCTAACACCCGTTACAAAACGCTACACACTAGTAACTAGTTTCAACTCCTAACTAATCAATCTAACACTTAACTATCTAGTTCAAATCAAACTATAACCCCCCCCCCCCTAACCGATCGGCCCCCATGTGGGACACACTCCTTACAATCTTGAGTATTTTAATTGCCAATGTTTAGTATCTAAACTACATATTACCTTATGGTTAATGCATTTGGATGGACTTTATGTAACACCATAAGACCAAGAGCATTATCATTCACTTCAACACTTAAACAAAATTTGGTCATCTCTCTCTCTCCCTCTTACCTTCGGCCAAGAACTCCCACACACCCACCATCACCTTCCAATTTCAATCTTGCAAAACCACATACAATCTAAGGTGAAAGGTGTCATACGAGGAGACCCGGTGCTTTCGGAATCTCAAGGACCTCACTACGTCGCTTTTATCCACCTAGTTTTCGCTTTGATTCTTCCCTAGCCTTGAGCTAGTTGTAAGTGATTCTAAACACTCTCTTGATCTTGTTTAAAGTGGTTAATAAGAAGTTTAACGGTTAAAACTTGAGAACACTTAAGATAAAAGCATAAAGTCTTGCTAGAATGATGAACTTGATGGATAAAGAGTAAATAATGGTGTAAAACTTGTGAATCTTGTTTTGTTATGGTTATTTTATGTTGTTGGTTGCTAGTAGTGGAACGGATCGTCATCTAACCACGCTAGATCATGTTCATGGAACATGAACTAGCAATATGTTAAGTGTAGAAGATACAAGATGACAAACCCTTCCATACATAAACATGAACTTGTGTAAAGTTGATATTTCTTGTAAAATAGAGTTTTAAACTAGTAGATCTAAAGATCTACAAGTGGTATTTTCGAAGAACCAAGTAAAATATACAAGTCTTATTTTAAAGCCGGATCTTTCGCGAACTAAAAGCGTTTTTGTGAACAAACAAGTGTGTAAACACTTGTGTAACAAAAGGATTTAACAAAGAAATATTTCCGTAATTTTTGACTAGAAGTAGTAAGGTTACATCTTCTTTAAAAATAAAGTTTTTCAGGAAACCGATTCATTTTTAAAGATAGAACGATCTACTAAAAATGTTGGAAGGTTACTACACAATGTTACGCAACTTACAAGTTCATGTGTTTACGATTTATACTTATTTTTGACTAGTTGATGTTTGAACATTGAATATTGATGATTGGAAAATTGTTGATTGAATTTTGAAAAGAAAATGATACGCTAGTAAGCGTGGCCACCTCCAGTTACAGAGGAAACTCTGGCGAAATTTTTCCAGAAAATAACACTTAGAATATTTTTGTGACAAGTGTTATGAATATTTTTTTTTTGACTTGTTTTCCAAACAAACTTCGCCATGATTTTATTACAAGGTAACCAAGTGTCGGAGGTGGAATTTTCGTAAATAAAACTTGCTAAATATATATTTAGAATATATATTTCATAGTAAAACGCTTACGTGATTTTATGATTATTTTGTGAACTATATATTATTTTTAGAGTAAAAATAATATAACTGGAATACATTGTGAAAGCACGACTCCAAAATAATAACCAACGCCTTCACAAATAAATATTTAAGTTACACCGGTATTATTATTACCATCCGAACTTTAAAACGTAACTTATGTATTTTCGAAAAATACTCTTAAATGCGTATTTTGATAAAAGTATTATTTTGGAAATCGTATGGAATAAAATATAATATTTTTGGGAAAAATATGTATATTTTGGAGATAAAATATTTTAGACAAATGAATAAAAATATATTTTATTAAGTGAGACTTAATAATATATTTTTGGAATTATAAGAAAACGCACATGTATTAAAACCCCCATCCTTGGGAAGGAATACAACTATAAAATAATTGAGAAGTGGTAATACGAAATAGTTGCCTAACTATTTCCCAAAAACGTTAAACCTTAAGCCAAGGCACGACCGTCCGTCTAATAGAAGTTAGTACGTGTAGGTCGTCACGCAGCAGGTTGATTTGGGGATTTACTATTTCGAGACGCACTTCTGTGAGTTCATGTCCCCCTTTTCTCTTAACTGTTTTCAGTTTTTATACTGCGGGGGTGAGATACATGTTACTATTATTACGAACTTTTACTTACATGGTATGGTTAGCGTAAGGAGGGTTACTACTTAGATCATGTGAGTGGGTAGGCGGGAATAGGAGGCCATTAATCCTCATTGTAGGACCGAGGGTCTTTAGCGGTAGATCTATCTGGGTGTAGCGAGCCCAGCCCCAGGCCCAACAGTACGGACCTCGGGGTGACTTGGTACCCGACGCAAATATCTGCTAGGTTTGAGTCTTCCTACTGCACTTCACACATATCAATGGCCTTGCAAACCATTGGTGATCTCTTTATTTCCTTATTTGATACATACCAGGGATTTTATACTTACAAAGGTTTTACATACTCACTTTCACATGAACTTGCTCAACTTTATGTTGATTTTTCAACTTACATGTATTTCAGGGAATTAGGGATCTGGCGAAGTATGCTACGTTTTCACGCTGCGTAAGAGTTATGAGGTCATCCACGTTTAGGGATTGTGACTTTTACCTGGACGAGTCGCAAGTCTTAAACGGTGTTTATTTTATGTTTGTGGTTATGTCGTATGAACAATGTTTTTATTTTGTTGGGTTGTAACTCGTTGCATGTGTCAACTCTAGAACAATGTTGTGGTATTTTACTTTTAAAACTTGAATCAATGGATGATCATTGTGGTTTTACTTTCATATAGCTTTGTTGTGATTAAGTTATGGTATTAAGAAGTCACACCAAATAAACCCACGCTTCCGCAAAGCCAGGGTGTGACAAATTTCAAGGTTCCAGCTTTTACTCCAAGACTGACTTAAGATCCGGATACCATCAGCTGAGAATTCAGGAAGAAAGCATTCCTAAGACGACGTTTAGGACTCGCTATGGGCATTACGAGTTCTATGTTATACCATTTAGCTTAACAAACTCTCTCGCCGTATTCACGGATTTGATGAATCAACTATGTAAACCATGCCTCACAAATTCGTGATCGTATTCATTGGTGACATCTTAATATACTCACGAACCGAGGCGGAACATGAACAAAACTTGAGAACTATTCTGGAGCTGCTTAAGATAGAGAAATTGTATGCCAAGTTCTCAAAATGAGAATTTTGGATTCACGAAGTAAAGTTTCTCGGTCATGTGGTGAACGAGAACGGAATACACATTGACCATCTAAGATAGAAGCTATAAAGAACTGGAACACTCCAAAGACCCCAACGGAAGTAAGACAATTTATGGGTTTAGCAGGATACTATCGGAGATTCATCGAGAATTTTTCTAAAATTTCTCAACCGCTAACCTCACTCACTCAAAAGTATAAAAAGTTCGATTGGGGTGAAAAACAAGAAATGGCATTCCAAACGCTCAAAGATAAACTATGCCAAGCGCCAATCTTATCACTCCCTGACGGCACCGATGACTTTGTGGTGTATTGTGATGCATCGCACCAGGGATTGGGTTGTGTTTTAATGCAACGTGAAAAAGTCATCGCGTACGCGTCACGACAGTTGAAAGTTCATGAAAAGAATTATACCACTCACGACCTAGAGTTGGGTGCAGTGGTATTCGCTTTAAAGATTTGGCGTTACTATCTCTATGGTACTAAGTGTACCATATTCACTGATCATAAAAGTCTTCAACATATATTCGACCAAAAGGAATTAAACATGCGCCAACGGCGATGGGTAGAATTGTTGAACGACTATGACTGCGAAATCAGGTACCATCTGGGAAAAGCAAACATTGTAGCGGATGCTTTAAGCCGGAAAGAAAGAGTTAGAACATTACGAGTACGAGCTTTAGAGTTGACAATCCAGACAAACTTCACTACTCGAGTGCGCGATGCACAAAAGGAAGCCCTAAAGCCAGGAAATATATGAGCAGAATACTTGCGAGGAGCCAGGAAACAAATGGAAACAAACAAAGATGACACTTTATATTTCGGGGGAAAGATCTGGATTCCCTATTTTGGTGGCTTACGAGACTTAGTGCTGGATGAAGCACACAAGTGAAGATATTCAATACACCCAGGATCTGATAAGATGTATCAGGATTTAAAAGAATACTATTGGTGGCCTAAACTCAAGAAAGATATTGCGACCTACGTTGGGAATTGCCTAACTTGTGCAAAGGTCAAGGCTGAATACCGAAAGCCGTCTGGCTTATTACAGCAACCCGAGATCCCCATTTGGAAATAGGAACATATATCAATGGATTTCATCACAAAAACTACCACAGACCTCTCGAGGTTATGACATGATATGGGTCATTGTTGATTGATTAACCAAGTCGTCTCACTTCTTACTGATTTGTGAAAAAGACAGTACCGAGAAGTTGGCTGAAATTTACCTCAACGAGATTGTGGCACGTCATGGAGTGCCTATTTCAATAATCTCGGATCGGGATGGTCGCTTTGTGTCAAGAATATGGCAATCATTTCAGGAATCGCTTGGATCTCGTTTGGATCTAAGCACAGCATTTCATCTGCAAACCGATGGACAAAGCGAGCGAACCACCCAAACGTTGGAAGAAATGCTTCGCGCCTTTGTGATGGATTTAGGCGGAAACTGGGATACTCATTTACCTCTGGTAGAGTTTTCCTATAATAACAGTTATCACACAAACATCAAAGCCGCCCCATACGAAGCACTATATGGACGGAAGTGCCGATCACCGCTGTGTTGGGCGAAAGTCGGAAACAAACAACTCATTGGCCCTGAACTAGTCCAAGAGACTACTGACAAGATAGCAAAGATACGAGACCGTATCAAAGCGGCTCGTGACAGACAAAAGAGCTACGCGAACAGAAGACGTAAACCATTATCCTTCGAGGTTGGAGACAAAGTCTTACTGAAAGTCTCACCTTGGAAAGGCGTAGCTAGATTCAGGAAACGCGGAAAACTAAACCCGAGATACATCGGGCCATTCGAGATTCTAGAAAAGATCGGTACCATTGCATATAAGTTAAAACTGCCAGAAGAACTCAGTAACGTACACGACACATTTCATGTGTCGAATCTCAAGAAAAATCCGACCGTCGAGACAGTTATCATCCCAGCGGATGAAATCCATGTAGACGACACGCTCCAGTTTACCGAAGAACCCGTTGAGGTTATGGACCGGAAGGTCCACAAGACAAGGAGAAGTCGTATCGAACTTGTCAAAGTCCGCTGGAATTCACGTCACGGACCCGAGTACACCTGGGAACATGAAGATTAGATTAAGGCAAAATATCCCCACCTGTTCGAGAAGCTCCTGCAAAGGATGGCTCAACTTGAATTTCGGGACAAAATTCTTTTTAACAGGGGGAGAATGTGACAAATGGCAAATAACCGTTCATTCCGTACAATCAAATCACTATTTTTAATATATAATCTCATGCAATTAGCGTAATTTAATTACGTAACTGTGTCGTTTATTAGATAATAGTGTTAGGACAAGAAAACAATGCTAAAACATATGTTGGTTTTCGTCGTATTGCGAAACCAAGCAAACAATGTCCTAAAAGTGTTGGTAGAAAGTGTTGCGCGCACTATTCACCGTCACACTATTCATGCCAGCAAAACCGTGAAAACAGATCGAAACAATGAAAAACAATCCACAGATAACATAACTGAGTCCATTTTTATAAGAAAACACTAATATGAAAACATATCTTGCAAAGATACAAGACTTTCCGGTATGACGCCCTTATTACTAAAATGTCCGTTTCGGTTAAAATATAACATTTTTAACGCGTCCGAATCCGTATTATTGCTTTTCCGGGACTCCGAAATTATGTCAATTGATGAAAAACACGCTAAAACATTTTAAGGATATCAACGGGATGCCCAAAATCACAAGCTTTCGGTATTACATCGCTATGCATTAAACTAGTTCGTTAGCGAACCGACGAACTAGCAAGCAATATTTTCGCTACTATAACAACCAAACGGACAACATGGCGAACTAGTTAAGCTTAATTTGGAACTCAAAATCACTTCATACATCATTTGGTTGTGGGATGACAATTTGCGGCAAACTTTTGTCGGTACGAAATGAAAGCGCCATTAACTAGCCGAAGCCTAAACGGAAAGTATTTAAGGTATCAAAATACAACTTACATTAGTCTAGCGAGCTAGTTAACCATATTTTGGCATCATAAACGCCTTAAATAAATGCCATAACATCGATGGTAAAATAAAACCATAGCTCTCGGTACTACACTACAACTTTCGTATATCACCCGATATCGAATCGGTGAGCGAACTAGTGGTATTTTTACCACCCAAAATCAATACCCACTAAACTAATAAGCTAGTTGGACTTTATTTAAAATCCTAAACTACCATTAACACCCTAATCACCCTAATTAAGCTAATTACCAAAATATCTCACATTTTAATATATATGTCACATGTTTAAAAAAAAAACATATAATACCCCTCTCCCCCATGGTGGACGGTCAAGGTGGGTCCTATCCCACTTGATCTTGGTTGAAATTATGCAAAGATTTGAAGTATGGTCATGGTTGAAAATTAACACAATGCATCATCATTTTGCTCATATAACAAGACTTCATCCTTATCATTTGCAACAACCTTCAAACAAACCCCTTAGTCCTTCTTATTTTCGGCAGCCACATATACACACCAAGAACCCACCAAAAATCACTAATAAACTTCTCCTTTTCACCATAATTTAGCCATTACAAGAACACCTCTACATGGGTTAAGCATGGATCATCATTAGGAGCTTTCTTGGAGCTTAATCTTCTTATTTGGCTTGTGCAAAGTTGTAAGGCTCCTAAACACTCTATTTAAGTTCATTATTATGTATGGATTATGGAAGTACAAGTTGATCATCAAAAAGATTAATAAAAATCACACCAAAAACCCTAACCTCAAAGCTAATAAACACTAAATATACCCATATTATGTGTTATTATGTGTTGATTAGTGTAGTTAGTTTGTATGATCATGTTGTTTATGTTGATCTAGTTAATATTAGTGATTCAAAATCCATATTTATGATGATCTTGCTAGTAGATTAATGTAGTGTTCCAGATTAGTATTCGTCTTGCCATGATGAACATAAAAATGTGATTTAAACATGGTTATGTTTAAATCTTGAAAGATCATCATACACACTTTCATGAACTAATTATATAATTTTTAGACTTCATAAAGAAGCAAGTGTTTAAATGGATTTAACACTTAATTTTGGGAGTTTATTAAACTTTGTTCTTACAAGTTAAGTTTAGTAACTTGATTTTTATGAAATATCACCATAAAAAGTCTAGTAATCAAAGGGGTTAAAGTGGGAAAACTTGATTTGAACTTATGACAAAAATGATGTCTTCAAAAAGTCTAGTAAAAATGTGAAGATTATTTGTTAAACAAGTGGTTAAAATACACTTATAAAGTTCATGGAAATGAGGGTTAAAATGGATGATATCATGCATGTAAAGTTGGGATAATGAAACTTGATTTGGAAATTGATTATGATTATCGGTTTAAACATGGTTTAAACGCGTTTTTATAACGTGGGAAACGTCATAGTTTTAGGGGAAACTATGGCGAATTTTCTAAAAATCTAATCGCGATTAAAGAGGGGATTAAAAGGTGATTAACAATGTTAAACATGATTAGTGGTCATAAACGTCATTTTGGAAACCCTAATGAGAATATTTAAGTCTTAAATATTCAATAAGTTTTATGGACTTAAACTTATTCTTTTACAAAAATAAATGGTTAAAAATATAACCATATATGTATATATATTTTTGGTAAAAATTATATATTTTTTTGGAAACTTGTCAAGTGCATGTAATATGTGCTATATGTGTATGTACTAGATACCTATAGGGTGATCAAAATAAATACACATACAAGTTACTACATGGTCCAAGAAATGCTAGTAAATCGGACAATTAAATAAAATGGCCGAAATGGAAATACATAACACTTGAAGGCAACAGATTGGGCGTATCGACATCGTGAACAAGTTACTACAAAGTCGAGTCTAAAATAACATATTTTAGACATTAAAACGAGCACACATCTAAACGATCGATAACAAGAATCCGGAAAGTCGAAAACTATACAAATTACCAAGTATTTTTCATAGGAAAAATGAACTTATTTAAAGTTTACTACTTGGTAACATTTTGGTAAAAAATTGCAAGATTATGTTAATGGACTCATAAAGTTAGAATTGGGCCTATCAAAGCTAGTAATGGGCTAGGCCCAAATTCCTTAATACATGGGCTAGGGCCCAATGACAATATAACATGGGCTCGGCCCAATAACAATAAAACATGGGTTAGGCCCAATAACATAGATAACAGGGGCTCGGCCCAATGACATGGACTCGGCCCAATAACCTTAAAACATGGTTTAGATACGATAACATAGATGACATGGGCTCGGCCCAATGGCATAAGCAAGGGCTCAATTACACGCGTGCGTGGCACGAAGACATATGAAGGGTGAAGCCCGTTCACCTATAATTCAATACGTATAGAATACATGTATATACATAACAATCGAGCGAGTAAACTATCAACGCTCTAAAATACAAAGTTGTTCCAAAGATGACAAACAAGAACATAATAAAGAATTCAAGATGAACAACTTGTACGAGGTCCGAAAGACCTAGTGTCTAACGAGATTAGTACACATGTAGGTTATTAACACGTACGGATGCTCACTTCGATATCATAGTACACGGAACGCAAACTTGTGAGTTCATGTCCCTCCTTTCACTGATTTCAATGTTTTGTTTTCAAAAACATCGAGGGGAAATACATGCTAAAACTATTGGTATGTTAGTTACGGAGTAGAAGATAACATGATCAATGTGCATAAGTAGGATGATAACATTAGTAACCATTAATCACATAGTGACCAAGGTGCAAAAGGTGTAGATCTATTGGGCTTGAGGCACGCCCCACTCCTAGTTGTTAACCGTGGAGTGCTTTTGTGATCCCAAATGATAACAAAGTGTTCTCGGTTTGGTTATTTACTTATGGTACATTTTGTCAGGGGGCTCGCTACCCACTGATAGATCCTTAAACAGACTCCATGTATGAATCAGAACATACCATGATTACAAGATAACATTTATGAGATTTCATAAGATAACAATAACTGCATGAACTCGCTCAACTTTTGTTGACTTTTTAAAAACTACATGTATTTCAGGAACAGGTCTTGAGCCGGTGATACACTACGGGTAACGGGAAAGTCAATGACAACGATGGCCACTTCTGGAGGGTTTGTCTTTTATATCCCAACTTCGTATGGGTATATAGGGGACAAAACCTCACTACGTTTTATGTCAAAAACTATCTTTTGTTATGTGTAAAATGACTTATAACCATGCTATGTTAAACGTTGTTGAAACTTGGAAACTATGTTGGAAAACTTGTAAACTTTTGTTGAAAACAATATATCTATGGCATCGTTGTGGTTTATTATGTTTACTCGTTTGGATGCAATGATTACCTTTCTTACGTCAGACACAATACGCTTCCGCTACTAGCAGGGTGTGACATGTAATATTTTAAAACTTATGTATGGTTGAACATCAAGTTTTAACCATTTAGCTGTTTATTATAACTGAATGCAACGATATTGATCAAGTCACACATCACACGCTTCCGCAAAAGTCAGGGTGTGACATAATCTTTGTATTTTACAACAATCATTTTAACTATGAGTAGTCAAGATCCATTTTTTTCCTAATTTGTAGGATTTGAAAATGATTTGAGCAGACTATTCATGATAGACAACATTGTAGGTAGGGGTGTTGGTGAGTCGATTCCACTTTCGTAGCTCAGGTTAGACCAAGATAACCAACCTGTCTAGATTGTGGTTAAAACAAGGTTGCACATATTTAGTTTTCAACAAGTTAATTTCAACTTTAAGAAATGAGCACATTGCTGTGGTGAAGACCGAGTACTTGATTGCATCTTTTAATGTGGTTTTGTATCATGCGAATCGAAATCGTATTTCTATAAATCTTTTTCTTATGGACTCTTGATTCTAATATTAATATTGCTTAACATTTTATTAGTTCAACCTAATTACACATACATCATATTGCCTGCAATTTTCTCTGTTATTTGATCACATGATTTCAAAACAGAAACGATCATATTCTATGATTGTAACATTCTGGTATTATCTTAAAGACTCTTGAAAACAAAAAAAATTAAGAAAAACACAGAAGCAAACTACCAAAATATCATGGTGATCGAAATTGATGAACACTCGAAATCGAATAAAGAAGCTAGCCATGTTAGTTATCTGCTTGATTTTGTAATGACTATGTCGGTCAAGGTCTAACACATGGAGATTAAAACCGTGATTGGTTGGAGTCCTTTCATCAGAAAAAAAAAGTGTTGGGTTTTTGGGCCCATGAGGAAGCCCAACACACTTTATGGCCCATTCTTATTTTTTGTAGATGGTTAAAAGGGATATGATAAGAGATCTGCTCTATGTTCTAGACACAACACACAAAAACCCTTACACAAAAGTTCTGCACAAAGGAAGAAACAATTTCCGTCACTTTCAAACCTAGCTGCAGAGGTCGTCGATTTCCCGGAGATTGAACCGTTGGATCGTTCCAATTTTTGGACATATTCATCAAAACATTAGGAAGACCTTATCCAAAGGTGGGTTTGTGTTAATCACGTCCGGAAGTCTGGTTTCATAGCCTCTATTCGCTGCTGCAAATTTGGTTATATCTCCTTCTTTTGTCTTTTTTTGATTCCATATGCTTGAAGTTGTTGATTCCAAGTATATGATGTTTATTGTATGCCTCTAGTATACCTATGGAAGACTTTGTATTGCTCTAATTTGTGATATGGGATTTGAAGCGGCTCTAGTAGTCCAGTGGTTTTTACTCTCGTCTTGAGAGGTTTTCCACGCTCAAATTTGGTGTTCTTGTTATTGTTTTCGGGTTGTTTAGATTGTAGTTGGTATACCCTATTTGTTTGCATCCTCACAGGTTCATTCAAGTTTGGGAAAATTCTTGGTCAAACGAAGTTTGCTTCCGCGTTTGTGTTTACCATTTGTGACCGGGTTTCGCGTTTTTCCCATCATACTGGTATCAGAGCCATTGGCTCTTGTTATTGGGTTGAAACTTGATTGGACGATGGAAGCTAATACAAGTATGATTGTGAATTTGAATGGTTCTAATTATCATGTTTGGAAAGGAAAAATGGAAGATCTCCTTTATGTTAAGGATTATTATATGCCTGTTTTTAATACCGACAAACCGGGTGATAAAACAGATGAAGAGTGGAATATATTGCACAGAAAGGTTTGTGGTTATATTCGCTAATGGGTTGATGATAATGTTTTGAACCATATTAGCGGTGAGACTCACGCTCGTACTTTGTGGAACAAGCTTGAGGAGTTTTATGCTCGGAAGACTGGAAACAATAAATTGTTCTTGATTAAACAGTTGATAAATTTGAAGTACAATGATGGAAATCCTATCATTGATCATTTGAATATGTTTCAGGGTCTCATTAATCAGCTTGCAGGAATGGGTATTAAGTTTGAATACGAGATACAGGGCTTATAGCTTCTTGGTACTTTACCGGACTCTTGGGAGACTTTTAGGACATCATTGTCCAACTTTGCAACTAACGGTATCATTACTATGGAATTGGCTAAAGGCAGTATTTTAAATGAAGAGATAAGAAGAAAATCACAAGGTTCTTCTTCACAATCCGATGTCTTGGTCACAAAGAGCAGGGGGAGAGGTCAAAGTAGAGGTCCGAGTAACAAAGGGAAGTATCGTAGTAAGTCCAGAGGTAAGTTTGTTGATTATGAGTGTCATCATTGTGGTAGGAAAGGACACACAATTAAATTCTGCAGACAATTAAAAAGGGAGAACAAGAAGGCTAATTATAACAATCAAAAGAACAATCATAAAAAGGATGACGATGGCAATGATACTACTGAAGTTAATACTGCTACCGAAGAGTTCTTCATTTGTTGTGATTATGATATGGTGAACATTGCACGTGATGATTTGAGTTGGGTTATTAACAGTGGTGCTAAGTGTCACGTGACATCACAAAGGGAATTTTATTCATCTTACACACCTGGTGACTTTGGGGTTGTTAAGATGGGTAATAACGGGCTATCAAAGATTGTAGGTGTTGGGGATGTTTGCTTGAAGTTTTACACTGGGATGGAGTTGGTTTTACACAATATAAAACATGTTCCAGATATTAGACTCAATTTGATCTCTGCAGGTTTACTTGATGATGATGGTTACCATAGTACCTTTGGTGATGGTGTTTCGAAACTCACTCGTGGTTCTTTGATCGTGGCAAAAGGTAAAAGAAGTTCAAAGTTATACAGAACACATCCGAAGATCTCCAAAGACTCGGTCAATTGGTTAGTGAATGCCGATATGACTGACTTGTGGCATAGGAGACTCGCTCACATGAGTGAAAAAGGGATGTCTATTTTGTTGAAGAAGAATGCCTTGCCCGATTTGCATGATGTTCAGTTGAAGAAGTGTTCTCATTATGTTAGTGCATATGTCTGTTGACTTCGTCTTGTATCGAGTCATGTATCTAGATAGATAGACCAAGACACGTTGTACGATAGAAACAGGAAACAGGCCTGAACCAGCAGGTTCATGCGACCTGGCCAGTTCGTGCGAACTGACCAGTTCGTGCGACCTGGACATGTCTGGTTCGTGCGACCTGGGTTTCCTATATATAGGAGGTCTTGGGTCTTCATTTGTAACGAATCTGATTCCGGTAGCGAAGCTCTGCCGAAGTGTCGCCAGCTCTTGTAACGTTGTGAAATCAATACAAACGACAGTTAATCTACTTCTAAGTGTGAATCTAGCTGCAATGAAGATCAAATCACTGAATTCCGCCTCTGATTTGGTCTAGAACTCTTCTGAACGACTCGTTTTGATCAAATCCCGATCCTACAAGTGGTATCAGAGCTCAGGAGGAAGAGTTCTTACCATTTCAGCTTGTTTTCACCGATTAATCTGATTTCTATTCATTTCTACTCATTTTCTACACTTTTTCTTCAAAATTAGAAAGATTTCACGGTTAAAATGATCTGATTTTGTGATATAACACGTAAAACACTGTCTTAATCAATCCGTGAACAAATCAGAACCTAATTCAACCTAAAACTTGATAAAATTGACCAAATCATGTGAAACACTTGTCAGATCGTTCAAGATACTGTCAGGTCGTTTGGAAATATCACCAGGTCGTGTGAAATTGGACTCCAGATCGCACGAGGTGATCCAGGTCGCTTGAAATCTCATCAGGTCGTTTGAAAGTGAACTAGGTCGCACAGTTTGACATCATTTCAGGTCGCACAGTTTGAGATTAGGTCCAGATCGTGTGAGTTAGGTCCAGGTCGTACGAGTTGAAAGTATCCAGGTCGTACGAAGAGGGTTAAGAACATTCAGGTCGTTTGAGATTCACCAATTCGCACGAGTTAATCCAAATTTTTTGAAGAGTGTGAGATAGTTTGATCTTTGTGTTTTGATATATCTTTTACACCGAAACATAGATTCTGAATTTTACAACGCATTTGCTACCCCGATCACTATGGCTCAGAACGTGAACTTAGAGAATGAAATGGGCACCATGCAAAAACCGCCTAAGCTCATGAATATCGAGGAGTATAACAGATGGGAGGAACGTTTCGTAAATTGGGTTCAAGCGAATCACTTAGAGGCGTGGGAATGTGTTGAAGAATGTTATGTTAGACCGATTGATGAAGTGTAACACCCCGAAAGTATAAGACATTATCGGAATTATAAAGCATAAATAAATGGGAGTTTACTAACTAAGAGTTTTAACCTAGTTAGTTAACTAGTCTAGAAATAGCTTATAACTTGATTAAAAGCTACCAAACTATATGATGAACAAAGTTGAGGGACCATAGTTGTTTAAATGGAAAACTTAACTTAATGGAACAAATAAAAAATAACCAAACACCCCAATATGAGGTGTTGGTCGATCAGAAAGAAGCAGGGGGCGACACCCCCCAATCCAAAAACCCTAATCTCACAAAACTCTTAAATTGAAGATGCAATTCTGATCCAAAACGAAATCCGAGTTTAGATTATCGATCCTCATCACAAGAGGATCATAAGGTATGTAAAAATTCGTGTTAATCCTTTGTTTGAAATTCTCATGATTCTGGAAAATCTAAGATTAGATGTTGCATGTGTGTTGTTTGATTTGATTAGAGATGATGTAGTGTCTAGAAGTGAAACCTAGACAACTACATATGAAATCATGTCCAATTTCAGAAAATTCCATGAACACCTTGAAGGTGGGTTGTGAGTTTTACAAGATGAAGATGAACACTAGGGTTTAGGATGATTATTCTAGTGTAAATTGATTGTTGCAAGTGATTCCAGAATGATATGATGATTAAAACACTATAGGAGGGCTCTATTGTTGTCAAGTTAGCTAATTAGTAAGCTAAGAAGTTGAATACTAAAGATATAAAAATTCTGAATATGAAGTGTTTGTTGAAATGCCTCAAAGAAAGCTTGAAAACTAGAATTTTGTAGTTAAAACACCTAATCGTGATGTTTTGACTATTTTGTGAAATGTGGTTACAAAGAGTTCTAAACATGTATTGAAATTGAACTCTATAGGGCAAGATACCGGAACGTCAAGCGGACAAGCCGGTGGGGACTCACGGTTGAAGGGCGTGCGCTAAGGTATGTAACTTGTTCCGTTACATTTAGTAGATTGGATATTTATATAATGAGTACTTGATTTTAGAATAAAGAATGCTATGAAATTAAGCATTCATGTCGCTATATAGAATAATTGGTTAAAAGTTGGTTATAATCCGTTGGTAGTTGTCATAAGGAAGGAATTTCCATAGACAAGCTAAACGGGTCAAATGACCAAACTAGAGCATGATTAATACTACGGAATATGTAGATTTTACTTTGATGTTGGTTGACATATAACAAGTTAGAAATAATAGGATTTGATATAGTGAATTCTTAGATAAACGGAATCCGAAAGTTGGGTTTGAGAGCCATGAACAAAACAAGCAAAAACAAGGATCTCCAGGAACTACCGTAAATTACGGTAGTACCGTAATTTACGGTAGGGGTCAAGTCTGTTACGGCGGTTTACTACTGGTTTACGGTGGAACCAGATATGTTCAGATGTCACCGTAAATTACGGTAACACCGTAATTTACGGTGGAACCAGGAAATTTTATATTTTTTTTTTATTATTCAAGTTAATGTTGTATTATATGTTTAACCTAAATGCTGAAAGTCAAAACTAATGTTTAATGGTTTTGACCCTAGGTAATTTGATGGATCTTACGGGCGGTGATCAAGTGTTAGAATGAAGAACCGAACACTCTATTTTGAAGCTTCCGCAATGTGTTAATTCTTTTGTAGTTCTTGTGTATGGGTTGTAAATACATGTTAAACAAATTTTTGAAACGTTTTAACTTAGTCATTAGTTGACTAAGGTCTTGTTACTCATGAACTTCGTTAATGAATGCCATGTACTTAAATCTTATTTTGCTAAAAATTTAGGATATAATTTTAGGGTGTTACAAGTTGGTATCAGAGCTCAAGGTTGTCAATAAGTGTTCGGTTCAAGCTTGATCGATCGTCCGGTAAGAATTAACTTGTTTTGTTAATAAATTATGTACTATGTATAGAATGAGAAATGAACAATATGCATGAAAAGAGTGTGTAAGCTCACTCAAAAACAAGAAATGCATGAAACAAGAATGATCAAATCAAGTTACGGACTTGATTGAATAGAAACAAGAATTATTAAATCAAGTTACGAACTTGATTGAATTAAAACAAGAATGATTAAATCAAGTTACGAACTTGATTAAATCAAAACAAGTAAAGCATGTGTTATAAATGAAATGTTTAACAATCTATGTAAACATTTCAGAAATCGAAATGGCTGATGGAGGCAACGATAATGCGGTGCCAAGAGTCACCGAACAAGTGAGGGAAGTGATTGCCGAAGAGGTTGGAAAGGCGATCGAAAACAGTTTGTCGGGCTTTATTGATAAAATCCAAAACACGGTTTTATCAATAGTGGAAGATAGAATCAAGAAACTAGAAGATGATTCAAATGTAGCAAAGGAAAAGCGTGGAGGACGAAAGCCTTGTTCATACAAGGAATTCATGGCTTGTAAGCCACCAACATATAATGGGGAAGTTGACCCAATAGTGTGCCAACGATGGCTAAGTGACATCGAAGGGGTATTCGAGAGAACCCATTGTGACGAAGAAGACTACGTAGCCTATGGTACGGGTCAACTAAGGAGTCAAGCGAAAGATTGGTGGGATAATAAAAAGAAGGAGATTGGTAGTGAAGCGGCTAAGGCCATGACTTGGGAGGAGTTTAAGACGCCGTTTCTTAAACACCATAGTCCCAAGGCAGTCATAAATAAAATCAAGGAAGAATTCATGCAACTCAGACACAAAGGTGAATCCATAGACAAGATCACGGGGATGTTTATGGACAAGATGAAGTTCTGTGATGATTTGATAACGAATGAAGAGCAAAAGGTCTATTATTATCATAACATGCTAAGCGCGGAGTATAGAGAGTTCATAACCCCTTCAAAGTACGAGACCCTTACCGAGATTGTTAATGCTGCTCGGGAAAGGGAGATTGAATTGAAAAAGAGTATAGAACGGGGTGAACGAAGGGCACAAGATGTGAATCCAAGCCCTACCAAGAAAGCAAGAACGAATGAAACAGCAAAGAAATCAGATGCTAAAGGTAGTACATCAGGTTGCAAAATTTGTGGGAAAAATCATAAGGGTGAATGCCGTTACAAGGATAAGCCTTGTCCTATAAGCAAGAAAACGGGACATATGGCTATGTCATGCCCGGAGAAAGTGACGGTTTGTTACAACTGTTATCGAACGGGTCACAAGAAGTCGGAATGCCCGGAACTGGTTGGAAAGAAGGATGGACAAGAACCGAAAGGTGAAGCCCCGAAAGCAAAGGCAAGATCTTTCCAACTAACTGCTGCAGAAGCAAAGGTTGAACCTGACGTGGTCTCAGGTATATTTGCTGTAAATTCAATTCCCGCACACGTGTTATTTGATACGGGTGCGAATAAATCCTTTGTTTCATACGGGTTTATTCGACATCCTTCATTTGTTCTAACTAAATTACCTGTGCCTTTAGAAGTAGAGATAGGTAATAACAAAAGCTTTATTGTTTGTGATGTATGTGAAAATTGTAAACTGAGCATCGATGATGAAGAATATTCGATTAACCTAATCCCAATGTCGATGGGAGAATTTCAAGTAGTTGTGGGGATGGATTGGCTATCTCAATACCATGCAAAGGTAGTGTGTTTTCGCAAAGAGATAAAACTAACATCTCCAAGCGGAAAACACGTCACCGTTTATGGCGAAAAACGAGGCAACCCCATAGTATGTTCGATGTTGAAAGCTCACAAGCTCATGAAGCGAGGATGCAAGGCATTCATAATTTATGCAAATGAGACCGAGAAAGAATCACGAAAGATTGGAGATGTACCGGTAGTACGAGATTATGAAGATGTTTTTCCGGAAGATTTACCGGGGATACCGCCTGAACGGGAAGTAGAGTTCGGGATCGAATTGATTCCGGGCGCGAAACCTGTAGCAAAAGCCCCGTACCGACTTGCACCGTCGGAACTACAAGAGTTGATGTCCCAAATCCAAGACCTGCTTGATAAGGGATTCATAAGGCCGAGTGTATCTCCTTGGGGCGCACCGGTATTGTTCGTGAGGAAGAAGGACGGGAGCATGCGTATGTGTATTGATTACCGGGAGTTAAACAAACTCACGGTAAAGAACCGATACCCGCTCCCGAGGATAGATGATTTATTCGACCAACTACAAGGTGCGAATTGGTTTTCCAAAATTGACCTTAGATCGGGGTATCATCAACTAAAGGTCAAAGAAGAAGATGTGCCGAAGACGGCTTTCCGCACAAGATACGGACATTACGAATTTCTCGTGATGTCATTTGGGCTAACAAATGCGCCCGCGGCTTTCATGGACCTCATGAACCGGGTTTGCAAGCCAATGTTGGATAAATCGGTCATCGTGTTTATCGATGATATCTTGGTGTACTCGAAAAGCGAAGCTGAACACGCACACCACTTGCAAGAAGTGTTAGAGACACTTAGACGAGAGAAGTTATATGCAAAATTCTCTAAATGTGCCTTTTGGTTACGAGAGGTTCAATTTTTAGGCCATGTCATAAATGCCGACGGAGTATTGGTGGATCCATCAAAGATAGAGGCTGTGTCAAAATGGAATCCTCCAAAGAATCCTTCTGAAATTAGAAGCTTTTTGGGACTCGCGGGATACTATAGGAGATTCATCCAAGATTTCTCCAAGATTGCGTCACCGCTAACGAAGCTAACCCAAAAGAAAGCAAAGTTTATTTGGGGAATCGATCAAGAAAAAGCGTTTCAAACGCTAAAGGAAAAGCTAACTCAAGCTCCGGTACTGACATTGCCGGACGGAGTCGAAGACATGGTGGTTTATTCTGATGCTTCTCTATCAGGACTCGGTTGCGTGCTGATGCAACGGGGCAAGGTAATAGCCTATGCCTCGAGACAATTGAAGATACACGAGAAGAAATATCCCACACACGATCTCGAGTTGGCGGCGGTAGTGTTGCATTAAAAATATGGAGGCACTACTTGTATGGGGTAAAGTGCACCATATTCACCGACCACAAGAGCTTGAAATACTTCTTCGATCAGAAGGAGTTAAATATGCGACAAAGGCGATGGCTGGAAACGGTGAAGGACTATGATTGTGAGATACACTATCACCCCGGAAAGGCAAATGTGGTAGCGGATGCTCTAAGCAGAAAAGCGGACTATGTCCCAATACGAGTGAGGTCGATGCAACTCGTGGTAACCTCGGGTATACTTGAACGTATTCGAGAGGCGCAATTAGAAGCAGTAAAAGAAGAGAATTGGAAGAAGGAAAGAATAATTGGTCAGTTGAAAGATTTGTCGGATGGGAATCATGGGTTGAAGACTCGATCCGGAAGGATATGGGTCCCACATACTTGTGGAGTAAAGGCGCTTCTACTTGATGAAGCTCATAAATCCCGTTATTCAATTCATCCGGGTGCGACCAAGATGTACAACGATTTGAAACAAAATTATTGGTGGCCCGGAATGAAGAGGGATGTGGCGAAGTATGTGGAAAAATGCTTGACATGTTTACAAGTCAAGGCGGAGCATCAGAAACCCTATGGCAAACTTCAACCATTAGAAATTCCGGTTTGGAAATGGGAACATATTACAATGGACCTGTTAACCAAACTGCCTAAGACAAATCGTGGTTTTGATGCCATATGGGTAGTGGTGGATAGATTGACGAAAAGTGCTCACTTCATTCCGATTCGTGAGACTTATACGTCAGAAAAGATGTCAGAAGTCTATACCAATGAAATTATAGCACGTCATGGAGTGCCGGTGTCCATCGTGTCGGATAGGGATACCCGGTTTACTTCGAATTTCTGGCGTGATTTCCAAGAACAAATGGGGACCAAATTGTTCATTAGCACTGCGTACCATCCTCAAACGGATGGACAAAGTGAAAGAACGATACAAATATTGGGAGACATGCTACGGGCGTGTATAATCGACTTTGGAGGCAGTTGGGATGTTCACCTACCGTTAGTCGAGTTTTCGTATAACAACAGCTACCAGTCTAGTATTAAAATGGCACCATACGAACTGCTTTACGGTAGGAAGTGTCGAACCCCAGTTTGTTGGGGTGAAGTGGGTCCACGTGAACTCGCCCACCAAGACATAGTACGAGCCACGAACGAAAAGATCGATAAAGTTCGGGCACACTTGAAAGCGGCTCAAGACAGGCAAAAGGCGTATGTTGATAAAAGGAAAAGGCCAATTGAATTTCAAGTCGGTGACATGGTTATGCTAAAAGTGTCCCCATGGAAAGGTGTTATTAGATTTAGAAAGAAGGGGAAGTTAAGCCCAAGATTTATCGGGCCATTTAAAATTATCGGAAGAGTTGGTAAGGTAGCTTACCGTCTTGAACTACCGGAGGAGCTAAGTGGAATCCATGGCACTTTCCACGTATCACAATTAAGAAAGTGCCTAGCAGACGAAACGACTTATATCCACTACGATGATATCGAAGTGGATAATAGTCTGAATTATGTGGTGAGACCGGTTGAAATTTTAGACAGAAAGGTCAAACGTTTACGAAATAAACAAATTGACCAAGTCAAAGTCAAATGGGAGCATAGGAAAGGTTCGGACACTACATGGGAGTCCGAAGAGGAGATGCGACGTCTTCATCCTACACTATTTGGTACGTACCTTGGTTTCGGGGACGAAACCCTTTTTAAGAGGGGTGGACTTGTAACACCCCGAAAGTATAAGACATTATCGGAATTATAAAGCATAAATAAATGGGAGTTTACTAACTAAGAGTTTTAACCTAGTTAGTTAACTAGTCTAGAAATAGCTTATAACTTGATTAAAAGCTACCAAACTATATGATGAACAAAGTTGAGGGACCATAGTTGTTTAAATGGAAAACTTAACTTAATGGAACAAATAAAAAATAACCAAACACCCCAATATGAGGTGTTGGTCGATCAGAAAGAAGCAGGGGGCGACACCCCCCAATCCAAAAACCCTAATCTCACAAAACTCTTAAATTGAAGATGCAATTCTGATCCAAAACGAAATCCGAGTTTAGATTATCGATCCTCATCACAAGAGGATCATAAGGTATGTAAAAATTCGTGTTAATCCTTTGTTTGAAATTCTCATGATTCTGGAAAATCTAAGATTAGATGTTGCATGTGTGTTGTTTGATTTGATTAGAGATGATGTAGTGTCTAGAAGTGAAACCTAGACAACTACATATGAAATCATGTCCAATTTCAGAAAATTCCATGAACACCTTGAAGGTGGGTTGTGAGTTTTACAAGATGAAGATGAACACTAGGGTTTAGGATGATTATTCTAGTGTAAATTGATTGTTGCAAGTGATTCCAGAATGATATGATGATTAAAACACTATAGGAGGGCTCTATTGTTGTCAAGTTAGCTAATTAGTAAGCTAAGAAGTTGAATACTAAAGATATAAAAATTCTGCATATGAAGTGTTTGTTGAAATGCCTCAAAGAAAGCTTGAAAACTAGAATTTTGTAGTTAAAACACCTAATCGTGATGTTTTGACTATTTTGTGAAATGTGGTTACAAAGAGTTCTAAACATGTATTGAAATTGAACTCTATAGGGCAAGATACCGGAACGTCAAGCGGACAAGCCGGTGGGGACTCACGGTTGAAGGGCGTGCGCTAAGGTATGTAACTTGTTCCGTTACATTTAGTAGATTGGATATTTATATAATGAGTACTTGATTTTAGAATAAAGAATGCTATGAAATTAAGCATTCATGTCGCTATATAGAATAATTGGTTAAAAGTTGGTTATAATCCGTTGGTAGTTGTCATAAGGAAGGAATTTCCATAGACAAGCTAAACGGGTCAAATGACCAAACTAGAGCATGATTAATACTACGGAATATGTAGATTTTACTTTGATGTTGGTTGACATATAACAAGTTAGAAATAATAGGATTTGATATAGTGAATTCTTAGATAAACGGAATCCGAAAGTTGGGTTTGAGAGCCATGAACAAAACAAGCAAAAACAAGGATCTCCAGGAACTACCGTAAATTACGGTAGTACCGTAATTTACGGTAGGGGTCAAGTCTGTTACGGCGGTTTACTACTGGTTTACGGTGGAACCAGATATGTTCAGATGTCACCGTAAATTACGGTAACACCGTAATTTACGGTGGAACCAGGAAATTTTATATATTTTTTTTTATTATTCAAGTTAATGTTGTATTATATGTTTAACCTAAATGCTGAAAGTCAAAACTAATGTTTAATGGTTTTGACCCTAGGTAATTTGATGGATCTTACGGGCGGTGATCAAGTGTTAGAATGAAGAACCGAACACTCTATTTTGAAGCTTCTGCAATGTGTTAATTCTTTTGTAGTTCTTGTGTATGGGTTGTAAATACATGTTAAACAAATTTTTGAAACGTTTTAACTTAGTCATTAGTTGACTAAGGTCTTGTTACTCATGAACTTCGTTAATGAATGCCATGTACTTAAATCTTATTTTGCTAAAAATTTAGGATATAATTTTAGGGTGTTACATGAAGACGGAGAGATTGTTGCGATTAAAGATTTAGATGACCAAGAGAAAAAGAAATACAAAATGAAAAGATGATGATCAGTATATTGCAACAAGCTATTAAGGAAGACATCTTGATTTTATTGCAACACAACGGAAGTGCACACTCAATGTGGAAAGCCCTAAAAACGAAGTTTGTTGGAAGTTTAGACATGATCAAGAACAAAAAATCTCTTTTGAAGAAATAATTTGATCTATTTCATGGATTGAAAACTGAAAACACCAAAATGATTATAGAAAGATATTGCAATTTGGTGGTTAACATGAAGCGATTGGATATCAAGAAAGATAAAGAAGAATGGGTTGAAAAGTTGAAATCGCTTTTTTTGTAGGAACATATAGATATCCACATTTAATATCCACATTTAATCCTACCATATAGGATGCTTAAGAATGCCTCTAACAATCAACAAAAAACGATTCTCAACCGTTATTAACTGATTACATATTTTAGAATTATGGATCAAACACTTCCACCAAGAGTTGAATCAGAAGACTCTCCATTAAAATCCATCATCATCCATTCTTGAACATCAACTTACCCAATTCCCTCCAAGAAATCATTTTCCATAATCGTTTTCCATAATCAACAAAAGATTTACCGAATACTGCATGATATCACAATTGGTACATGTATCTCAATGTTTAACATTTCTTTCTTTCTTTCATACAACATGTAAGCATAAAAAAAACCAAATATATAAATCCCATATGCTCTAAAAAGAAATTTTAAACCAATTTATCTCTGTTCATTGTATAGCACCATCAACATACTTAAACTCACAATTAGAAAGACACTGAATCAATTTACATAACAATATAAGAGATTGTATCAAACACTCATGTTTTAAGCCTCAAATGTACATACATATTTCGGTTTAAGACGTTACTCATAATGAAATGAAATTAACATAGAATCAAAATCATATAGCTATGCTAGAAGAAGGAAACTCACTGTTATAGGGTCTTCATGGTGCTAAGTTGTGCGTCATTCACCTGTAATAAGAAGGAAACAGTTTAGTGAAACCCATGTTCCAAAAGAGATTAGAAATCTTCAAAAGAGAGCACTCAAGTTCCAAAAGAGATTAGAAATCTTCAAAAGAGAGCACTCCAGTTTCAAAATTCTAGTGAAACTACAAACTAAAATGGGGAGTTTGATCCTAACTTACGATGACTTCTACGGACGTATGATGGCTTACTCTGCTAACCTCAAAATAGGTGAAAAATTTTTCATGTAATCTCTTATGGCAATTCCCATTAAACTAAAATAAAATGCATAAACCCTACAAAGTACATAACTCTAAAACCATGTCCACAAGTCAGCAGGTCAACTTATCCAAACTCAAACCCATATAACCCGTAACATAAAGGCAGCATAAAGTAAAGTGCAGTAGTTTACCTTCACGGTATTAGTGTCATAATAGTCTTGGTATAAACTCCTCCCTTTGATTCCTTTTTTGATGACCAAGATGCTCCCATACCAGCTCATAAGAGCGAAAATAGAAAATATAATTCCGATGCTACCAAAAACCATTCCTTTTAACAAACCTTGTTTAATACCTTGAGCTAAAGTTGGTATTAACGCATCTGAAACCCGACTCACCATTTTTTTTCTCTCCAACGTAGGAATGAATCGTTTTAATCAAAGAAAACTCATGTTCTGCTATCCCACCAGCAACTGTATAAGCTTCTTGTAGTTTACCTTCATGGCATTAGTGTTATAATAGTCTCGGTATAAACAATAGTTTGATTATGATTAATACTTATTTTTTAGTTATA
Organism: Helianthus tuberosus; assembly: GCA_030545235.1. Lineage (NCBI taxonomy): Eukaryota > Viridiplantae > Streptophyta > Magnoliopsida > Asterales > Asteraceae > Helianthus > Helianthus tuberosus. Next base: position 52,447,805 of record CM060403.1, on the reverse strand, counting down.
TGAAAGTACATTAAATAATGAAAAACTTAATGTTTATAACTAAACACCTCTAGAACTTTCTGTTCAACACTCCTTCCGTCAGTAGAAGCTCTATCTCCCATGTAAGCAAGATAACACATCAGCTGGTTTGTGCTTTCGGTTTTACCAGCCCCGCTTTCTCCACTAACCAAAATTGACTGACTTATACCTTCGTTGATCATAACTCTGCACAAATGTAATAAATCGTTCAACTTTTTTGAGCGTAAAAATGTAATATACCGAAATGTTGAATGTGAAACAGTACCTGTATGCTGCATCTGCAACTGCAAAAGGATGAAGGCTCAATTCCCCAAATGCTACCCCTTTGTATTGTGCCATCATATGGCTATCATACAAATGTGACAATCTTGTGAAAGGATTTACGGCTATTAATATACTCCTTGTGTAAGTCTGGTAGCACCATTTTAGTTCGTTAGCTTCAATTAAATAACATCGAGATATTTGTAGAAAACGATACGAATACAGGGGATAACATTATAACAGAACTCACATAAATCTCGTTAATATCGTATCTGGATCCCAAATTATTTAAAACCATGGTTCATGAAAATAAGCTAGCTTTGTCATGTCATCCACTCCACATGGTGGTGCTTCGGCGTCTTTGGGATATACATTTGATGACTTGGCAACAACCTGGAATTAGAATCAAGGTGAAACATAAAGAAAATAGTAACCACCTGAATACAAGGCACCCATTTCTCATTTCCTACTAATATTACAGAGCACCGGTTCCGAACAAATAACACTCCTTTACTAAACTTACAATTAGCTAAAAAGATGACAATTAAAATGAAAAAAAAAATAAACAATTAGCGGAGGTTGAGAAACAATACTTACCGTCTTGCCTGAAGTAGAAGCAATTTTAATGTTGTCACCATTGACCTCAATAACTTCCCCATGCTTGAAGACGGTCCACTTATGGGATAAATAGTTGCATTAGAAACTCCATCAGAAGTGCTACTGATCTTAGCAATAGCTCCTTGTACCCATGCTTGGATTGGAGTGCTTGCAGTAGAACTCGCGCTACCATTTTGACCACCTCGATAACAAAACATCAAACCAAGTATATACGTTTTTAACCATTTTCCCATACATTTGTCACACCCTGGCTTTGCGGAAGCGTGGTTAATTTTGGTGTGACTTCTTAATACCATAGCTTAATCATAACAAGCTATATGAATTTAAAAACCATGCAAGTCATCCATTAAGTTTTGAAAATCAAAATACAGTACCATTGTTTTAAACCAACAACCATAACCTTGTTCAACAACATTACAAACTAGAACATAACATAAACGTGGTTTAGAGACTGTGTCTTGTCCAGGTAAGAGACACATCCCCTAAACCCTGATGACTTCATGACAATATGCAGCGGAAAACGTTCCATACCGTGCCAGATCCGTTTAATTTCCTGAAATACATGTGAGTTGAAAAATCAACAATAATGTTGAGCGAGTTCATGTGCAAGTGAGTAAGTAAAACACTTGAAAGTATAAAAGTTTCCTGGTATGTAGCAGTGTAAGAGGACTTGTGATCACCAATGGTTTGCAAGGCCATTAGTCATGTCGTGAAATGCAAGTAAGTAGACACAACCCTAGCCGATTTTGCGTTGGGTACCAAGTCACTCCGGATCCGTTCTGTTAGTCCTCCGAGAGGCCTGTTCTGTTGGACCGGGAGCTGGGCTCGCTACACCCAGATAGATCTACCGCTCGAGTCCCTCGGTGTTCTAACTACCCATTCACATGATCTAAACCTCCTTACGTTATTCATACCGTGTATAAAGTACTTGTAAACAAAGTAACATGTATTTCACCCCCGCAGTTAAGTAAACTGAAAACAGTTAGAGAAAAAGGGGGACATGAACTCACAGTGAATGCGTATCTCTATCAAGCGTCTCCAATACAGTAAGCTGTGCAACGACCTACAAGTGCTAATTCTATTAGACGGACGGCCGTGCCTTAGCTTTACAGTTTATGTCTTTGGGAAATAGTTAGACAACTATTTCGTGTTTATGTTCCGTATACACTTGGTAGTTATCTTCCTTCCCAAGGATGGGGGATTTAATACATGTGCGTAAGTTACGTTTTATCAATCTTGTGGTAATGTAATTACCGGTGTAACTTATATGTTTGTGGAAGCGTTCGTAAAGTTTTGGAATCATTAACGCTTGTAAATATTATTTTCACTCAAAAATAATATTTATGTATTTTCACAAAATAATCATAAACAGTGTTGTGACAAATATATTTATCACGTTAATCTTTGTGAAAATCCCACCTCCGAATATTTAGTAAAATATAGTGCTGGCGAAATTTATGTTTCGAAAGTATGTCCAAAGATAGTTCTAACACTTGTTGTGTAAAAAGTCTAAGTGTTAGGTTTTTAGAAAAATTTCGCCAGAGTTTCCTCTGTAACTGGAGGTGGCCACGCTTTCAGGCGTATCATTTTCTTTTAACAAATCAATCAACAATCTTCTTTATTCAATCAAACAGTCTCCGATACATCAACTAGTCAATAAATATGTAAATCGCATAATCGCATGAACTTGTAGTTTTTCCGCATCTTTACTGTAATCACCTTTATATATGTAGATCTTTATATAAAGTAGCTTTAATCTTGTAAAAACCTCGTGTTTAAAGAGTTCCGTCCTTACAACTTCTAGTCACTTTTCCCAAAAATAGTTATTTGTCGGATCTTTTCATTTCACAAGTGTCTACACACTTGTGGTTTATAAAATCATATTTATTAGTGTAAGATTCATCTTTAGAAAAATATGATTTCTTTAAAGTGTGGTCTTTCAAAAATACCACTTGCGGATACGTAGATCCGCTAGTTTTAAACACCATTCTACTGGTTAAACCACTTTTACACAACTAAAATTCTTTTATACAAGTTCATGCTCTATATGTGGTAGTGTTTCACCTTTAACCCTTGTATCTTTCAAAAACAAGCTTATGTGATGATACGTGATTTTACAAAGTCGGGTTAAACGGAGATTCGAGCTACCACATCATAGATCGGGTCTAGATAAACACAAATTTCAAGTCCTACGACTTTTACACAAGTTATATGCTATTAACCTCCATTTTTGTGATTTTACTAGACTTTAAAGTTTCAAAACGCATGATTATGATATTTAACCGACAAAAGTTCTTTTAACCACTTTAGATATGTGTAAAAACAAGTTTTAAACAATATACCTCTAGCTCGGGGCTAGGGAAGAATCGTGACGAAAAACGCGTGGATAAAAGCTAACGGTTGAGGTCCTTCGTGTTCCGCTTGCTCCGGGGCTCCTAATTCGTGGCTTGTGAAGTGTGTATATGCTTGGAATGTAGGAGACAAGAACCGAAAGTGTGATGGTGGGTGAGGGGAGTTCGGCTGAGAGCCTTGAGAGAGGGAGAGAGTTATGTGGAGTGGTGTTTAGTGGTGGTGATTATGTTATGATAATTCTCTAGTATTTATAAGCCAAATCATGTGATATTACCCCATGGGTAATATGTTCCTTAGATACCAAACAAAACAAGATTAAGATAATCTAACTTGTACCCTTGTGTCTCCCTAGTTAGGGGACGGTTAGGATGGGTGGGGGTGGGGTTGGTTCGATCTTGATTAGTAGTTAGGGAGTTTAGTTTAGGTTAAATAGGTAAGTTAAACATTTAACCTCGTTAGTTGTATGTTGCGCGTTTTGACGGGTGTTAGGGTAATCAGGGACCCTAACTGGCTCAGAAAAATAATAATAGTGAAAATACTAATATTTTCATGTTCCGGGTAAAGTCCGGGTGTTCGGTTGGATAGTAATCCGTTAAAGTGTTACAAAAGACTTTAAAGTGTCGTTATACATTTTTGGTGACACAATTTGTTTTCCCGACACTTTAGAAAGTGTCTAGTAATATTTTCTCATTTCTGGCACTTTACTAGTCAGCTAGAAGCTGGTTAAATTGTTAAAGTGCTGTGTTTGGTACTTAAAGTACGTTCTGGCACATCCGAATCAGTGTATCTTATCCCTAGAGACGCGGTAACACAACCCTTATATCCTACACTCACTACCAGTGTAGCCAAAATATATGAGGCTCTTAACAGGCCTTAGAGGCAGTATTTGCCTGATGCTGGTTATATCAGCATGTTCACTGTGTATCCGTTTAGTGCTACTGTGCTTTTTGTGCATCATGTTTGTCACTAGGGTTCAGTATTTAAATAATGTGGTGACAGCAGGCAAGTATGATGCAAGTAAGTGCATGTATCAGTATGCAGGTAGCAGTTTATCAGCTAGTTTCAATCAAGCACAGTAATTAAGCAGTAATCATTCATTAATTAAGTTGTACGGATACCTGGTTTTGTGCGGGTTGTCACATTCTCCCCCCGTTAAATAAATTTCGTCCCGAAATTTAAGTACTGCTTGTAGAAGCAGGGTTCTTAGGAAATAAGTGGGGGTATTTTTCTTTCATCCGGTCCTCACGTTCCCAGGTAAATTCAGGACCATGTCTGGCATTCCAACGAACCTTGACGAGTTTGACACTGCTCCGGCGGGTCTTGTTAACTTTCCAATCCGTGACCTCAACAGGTTCTTCAGCGAAGTGGAGCGTGTCGTCAATATGAATCTCGTCGATAGGAATGGCAACGTCAATTTGAGTTGGACTTTTCTTTAAATTGGATACATGAAATGTATCGTGAACACCATTTAGTTCAGCGGGTAGGTCCAACTTGTATGCTACCGTCCCAATTCTCTCCAGAATTCTGAAAGGACCAATGTAGCGTGGATTCAACTTCCCACGCTTTCCAAAGCGTGCTACCCCTTTCCAGGGTGAAACCTTCAGTAAAACCATTTCTCCAACTTGGAAGTCCACATGCTTCCGGTTTGGATCCGCGTAGGCCTTTTGTCTGTGGCGAGCGGCTTCGATGCGTTTAAGAATTTGCGCGATCTTGTCTGTCGTCTCTTGGACGATTTCGGGACCAGCAAGCTGCCTATCACCCGCGTCAGACCAACATAGTGGTGATTGGCACTTGCGTCCGTATAGGGCCTCAAAAGGCGCGACACCAATACTGGTGTGGTAGCTGTTGTTGTATGAAAATTCAACCAAAGGTAAGTGTTTATCCCAGCTACCGCCTAAATCCATAACACATGCCCTCAGCATGTCTTCCAACGTTTGTATTGTTCGCTCGCTCTGGCCATCAGTTTGCGGATGGAATGCAGTGCTCAGATTCAATTATGAGCCAAAAGATTCTTGGAAAGATTGCCATATTCTTGACACAAATCTTCCGTCTCTATCAGAGATGATCGAGAGTGGTACTCCATGACGTGCTACGATCTCTCTCAAGTAAATTTCCGCAAGTTTGCTAGTACTGTCTTTCTCCTTGATTGGCAGAAAGTGTGCGGACTTTGTTAGGCGGTCAACAATCACCCAAATCATATCGTGGCCTCTTGGCGTTCTTGGTAATTTTGTAACAAAATCCATTGAGATTTGTTCCCATTTCCACTTGGGAATCTCAGGTTGTTGCAGAAGTCCCGAAGGCTTCTGGTATTCCGCCTTGACCTTAGCGCACGTTAAACATTTGCTCACGTAAACAGCAACGTCGCCTTTCATCCTAGGCCACCAATAGTAATCTTTGAGATCTTGGTACATCTTATCCGATCCAGGGTGGATAGAGTACCGTGACTTGTGCGCTTCGTCGAAAATAACTTCCCTTAATCCACCAAACAAAGGAACCCAAATCCTTTTCTCAAAACAGAACGTCCCTTCCTCGTTTGGTACCAAAAGCTTCTCCATTCCACGGAGATATTCTTCCTCAAGGTTTCCCTCCTTGAGAGCTTCTTTTTGTGCAGCACGAATGCGCAAGGAGAGATCGGTTCGTATGATCATTTCCAAAGCCCTAACCCTTATGGGCTTGATTCTTTCTTTACGACTTAGGGCATCGGCGACCACATTCGCCTTCCCTGGGTGGTACTTTATCTCGCAGTCGTAGTCGTTCAATAATTCAACCCATCGTCTTTGCCTCATATTTAACTCTTTCTGGTTAAATATATGTTGTAGGCTCTTGTGATCTGTGAAAATTGTGCACTTCGTACCATACAGGTAGTGTCTCCAGATCTTTAAAGCGAAAACCACTGCGCCAAGCTCTAAATCATGTGTGGTATAATTCTTTTCGTGCACTTTCAGTTGGCGTGATGCGTAAGCAATGACCTTCTGGCGTTGCATCAACACACAGCCCAATCCCTGACGCGATGCGTCGCAGTATACCACAAAGTCATCAGTGCCTTCTGGTAGAGCTAAGATTGGCGCGTTGCAGAGCTTATCTTTCAATACCTGAAACGCTTCGTCCTGTTTGATTCCCCAATCAAACGTCTTGTCCTTCTGGGTCAGGAGCGTCAACGGTTGAGCGATTTTCGAGAAATCCTCGATGAACCTCCGATAGTAGCCAGCCAAACCCAAGAATTGTCGAATCTCGGTTGGCGTTGTAGGCGTTTCCCAATTCTTGATTGCCTCGATCTTTGTGGGATCAACATGAATTCCATCCCCATTAACCACATGTCCAAGAAACTGGACTTCGCGTAGCCAAAACTCGCACTTGGAGAATTTGGCGTACAGCTGTTCCTTCTTTAGCAGCTCTAATATGGTTCTAAGATGTTGTTCGTGTTCAGCCTTCGTCTTTGAGTAAATCAGGATGTCATCGATGAATACAATCACGAACTTGTCCAAGTATGGCTTGCAAACCCTATTCATTAGATCCATGAATACCGCAGGCGCGTTCGTCAAACCAAATGGCATAACGAGGAACTCGTAGTGTCCATAACGAGTTCGGAAGGCTGTTTTCGGGATACTTTCCTCCTGTATCCTTAATTGATGGTATCCAGATCGAAGATCGATCTTAGAGTAACAGCTTGAACCTTGAAGTTGATCGAACAGATCGTCGATTCTAGGCAGAGGATACCTGTTCTTGATCGTCAGCTTGTTCAATTCTCTGTAGTCAATACACATGCGGAAACTTCCGTCCTTCTTCTTGACAAACAAGACCGGAGCTCCCCAAGGCGAGAAGCTTGGTCGGATAAAACCCTTGTCTAACAACTCTTGGAGTTGCGTTGACAATTCCTGCATCTCAGACGGCGCAAGTCTGTAAGGTGCCTTAGCTACAGGCGCTGCGCCTGGAACTAAGTCAATGTGAAACTCCACTTGCCTCTGAGGTGGCAGTCCGGGTAAATCTTCTGGGAAGACTTCTGGATATTCCCTTACGACAGGGATGTCTTCGATCCTTGGCTCGGCGGCCTTCTTGTCCACGATGTGTGCTAGAAAAGCAACACATCCTTTCTGTAAACACTTCCTTGCTTTCAAGCAGCTGATAAATCTTAGCGGCGTGTCACGCTTTTCTCCGTGAACCACAATTGTCTCACCATCATCAGTCGGGATACGAACAACTTTCTCGTGACATACTATCTCAGCCTTGTTTCCGGATAACCAATCCATTCCTACTACCACGTCGAAACTTCCCAATTGGACTGGTAGTAGATCCAGAGTAAACTCGCGTTCTCCCAATTCTATCACACAACCTCTGATTACTTCGTCGGCTCCAACTAACTTTCCATTAGCTAATTCGATCGAGTAGGGAATGTCTAACTTATTAGCAGCTAACCCAAGCATATTCTTAAATTCTAATGATACGAAGCTATAATCGGCACCAGTATCAAATAAAACGGATGCATAGCGTTGATTGATAGGGAACGTACCCGTAACAACATTTGGATCTTGGCGTGCTTCCCTAGCATCGAGTTGGAATACTCTACCGCGGGCCTGATTCAACGTTGGGCAGTTCTTCTTGAAATGCCCGATTTCCCCGCAGTTATAGCATCCGAGTCTCTGTCCGTTTCTATCCCCATTTCCTGCTGGGGTGTTGTTTTGGTTGGCATTGCCAGCCTGAATTTCATTGTTGCCTCGGTTTCTGTTTCCTCCAAAATTTCCTGGTAGGCGGTTTCCATTTCCACCACGGTTATCATTCCTATTTCCATATCCTCCCTGGCCTCCGCGGCCGGCAGGGACCCAACAAGTATCCTTAGAGTGACCACGTTTTCCACACGCTTCACATACTTTTAGCCCACATTGACCAGAATGGTGACGCTGGCAGGCATTACACCTGGGATGGGTGCCCATATATCCCCTTCCTCTCCTTCCACTGCCAGCTGCACCCTGAGCTGGCGTGCTTGGTGCTCCTCTCTTACCATCACCGCTAACACTTTGTTTGAAGTTTGAAAACTTTCTCTTGTTACTTCCTGACGACTCAACATGAGTCTCTTTCTCCTTTGCCTTAGCATCACCAAATTTGTTTAATCGAATCGCCTCCTCGGTGAGAGCCACGCTCAAATCGATGGCTTCAGTGATAGTCGCTGGTTTGGAGGAGGTTACCATGCTTATTATTTGGGGAGCCAAACCCCAAATGAAGCGCTCGATTCGCTTGTATTCAGGCGTAACCATGTAAGGAACCACTTGAGATAAGTCGTGAAACCTCTGGACGTATTCCGCAATCTTTGGTCCATCCATCTTTAAGTGCCAAAATTCAGTCTCCAACCTTTGAATTTCTGCGCGTGAACAGTACTTCTTGCGCATCAGTTCTTTCAATTCGGCCCAAGTCAGGGCGTAGGCGGCAGCTTCGCCTAGTGTTTGGACTTTTAAGTTCCACCATGATAGGGCTCCATCTAGAAACAGCCCTGAAATGTACGTGACTTGCTGATCCTCGGCACACTTGCTCATACGTAACACGGAATCGGTTTTCTCAGCCCAGCGGGTAAAGGCAACTGCACCTCCTGTGCCATCGAAGTTAACTGGTTTGCAGTCTAAGAACTGCTTGTAGGTGCATCCTGCACGTATGTTAAAACATGTATTTGGCATTAGCATCATTGCTAAAGATGTCCAGCTAGGACATGGTAGGTTCGAGTGGCGTGGTATTACCGTGTGGTGGATTGTTATTGCCTTGGTTAACACTTCCGCTTGCTCCTGGCTGAGATGCTGCGTACTGTGCTATGGCAGCAGCAATGATCTGTTGTAGTTCTGCCTCGTTAGTGGGTATGTTTGGTTCGCGTCTTGGCGGCATCTTCTAAAAGATGGTTTAAGTTGGTTAGGCCATAGTAAGGCTCCGTTGTTATAATACGTAAATCAGTTCGTAATATAGTGTACGTATATAACTGTAGTAATAGTATAATCACATAACATCACAGGTTATCACACATCACAATATCAATCACACACATCCCATGTCATAAAATGTAAACAAGTAATCAAGCGAATCCAAATATGGTGAGAAAGCTGCGATTGCCATATAAATGAGACCACATCGTAAGTGTATACATACAATCATCAATCATTAGGGGCTACATCACCCCTGTCAAAAACTACATCAGTATCAATACAACATCAAGTACATAACAAAAGTCAAATCATATCGTAGTCTCCCCAAAATGCTGTGCAATCAAAAAGCAATCGCCGCCTTATCACCTCGCCTACCCATGTGGCACCGATGAGCTCTAAGCAGATGGTGGTGGAGGAGGGGGAAAATGGGTATAAAACAAACGGCGCAACTGTAACCAGTCCGCCTCCATCGCCTGCTGTGTGCGAATAATGGAAGCAATCTGCTGCTCCAAAGTAGTAAGACGAGCAGCATAGTCAGGGGGTAATGGTCGAAATGGCTGTAACGGAGAGGGTACCCGGCCATGGCACTGACATGGCCGAGCTCTCTCGAGCTCCTGTAGTCGCTGCTCGTGCGACTCATGCTGGTAAACAAATGACATCAATACATCCTCGATGGTATGTCCCACGTGGAACCTGTGGTATGGATCAGTGGGTGGCATAGGGGAAAATGGTGACCACAGCAGTGGCTCACGTGTGGGGTCAAAGGGTGCCACCCCAAAAGGAGCTGTAGTAGGTGGAACAAAAGGAATCTGAGGCATGAAAGGCATGGGCATCGGTACATGCCCATCAGGGTGTGCTGAAGAGCCCTCTCCAGGCCCTGCTGGAGGTATAAACATAGGAACCTGAAACGAAAAGTCAGTATGTGGTGCAACAGGAATCTGTGGAGGGAATGGGGGAACGTCCTCGTCTGCCGGTATCCAGCCATGCTGGGCAGACTCGTCCGGTGGGTCCATATGTGCCGCGAACGGTGCATGTCCGGGCTCTATGGGAACGGGATCAAACAAGGGAGCAACAACAGGGTGAACGGGTGCCAAGTGCTCGAGATGAGGGTCAACTGGTATAGCAACAACGGGTAAAGGACCAATGGGATCAACAGGAACATCTATGTGGTGATCATCAGCAATGGGCTCAAAAGGTACATCAGCATGCGCAGGGTCATGCTCTGGTAAAGGATCAAGAGCGGCTGCCTGCTCAGGAGCAACGGCAGGCTCAAAGTCGTCAAACGCCATCTCAAACTCAAAATCTGGGTCAATCGGATCAAAAGGGTCAATAGGATCTGCTGGATCCTCCATCAACTCGTCCATCGGGACAAACTCTAAATCACGGTCAGGATCATATCCTGGTGGAAACATAGGATCTGAATCCTCCTCGTCGTCATGGTCAAAAACAAGTCCAGGTATGGAAGCAACAGAAAAAGCCTGGTCAGAGTCGGACCCATGGGAAAAGTGCTGCGCACTATGAGCATGTGAGGGTACAGAAGCCACAGACTCAAAGGAGTCCGCGACTGGGGAATGAGCAGGTGACTCCGCAGCCGGAGCATCTGCGAGCAGTAAGGGAGCAACAGCAGGTAGGGCCTCGCCCTGAGCATCCTCCAAAGGCTCCTCCTCAAACATATCGACGTCGTCCTCCTCGTCGTCGATGGGTAAAATAGGGTATGCTGCAAGGGGTACTGGAGCAGGGATCACAACGAGTGGTAGATCCCCTGCTGGAAGATCATCTGGGAGCTCATCAACGCCGTCGGGTAAGGCGAATGGCTGAAAGTCGTCATCATCCGTGCTGGTGAAGTCTGACGTAAAAACCTCATGCTCTGATGACTCCAGGTCATCTGACACAATAGGCCTGGGGCCGGTGGTGCCTGAACCACCTGAATCAGCCGAATCCATGTATCTGTAATATAAACACAAGTATGAACAAACAGTCAATCACATAATCAGATAATCACATAAGTCATCAAGTAAGGCATCACATAATCCTCCTAGTCTTACTAGCCAATACCATCCAGTCTACCAGACTGCTCTATCCTTTACTTAATCCAAACCTCGATCCTCCAGATCGATCCTTAGCCCTCCAGGCTGAACCTTTTCTTCCTAGCCTTGCTAGCCCACTATCTTGGTCACCTAGACCAAGCCTCGATCCTCCAGATCGATCCTATAACAAACCAACGTGCTCAACTACCTTAATCCTCTCGATCCTCCAGATCGATCCTCAGCCCTCCAAGCTGAACTTTTAATTAATAAAATGTGCTCAACATTTGTTTGTAAAAAGTGTGGATCTGGACTTAAGTGGTATGCAGAAAAATGTTTTCGTGAGAGCCCTAGTGATCATAGTCTAGACTCGAGACAGAATCCTAGTTCGCTATGATCAGAGCTCTGATACCAAGCTGTCACACCCTGGCTTTGCGGAAGCGTGGTTAATTTTGGTGTGACTTCTTAATACCATAGCTTAATCATAACAAGCTATATGAATTTAAAAACCATGCAAGTCATCCATTAAGTTTTGAAAATCAAAATACAGTACCATTGTTTTAAACCAACAACCATAACCTTGTTCAACAACATTACAAACTAGAACATAACATAAACGTGGTTTAGAGACTGTGTCTTGTCCAGGTAAGAGACACATCCCCTAAACCCTGATGACTTCATGACAATATGCAGCGGAAAACGTTCCATACCGTGCCAGATCCGTTTAATTTCCTGAAATACATGTGAGTTGAAAAATCAACAATAATGTTGAGCGAGTTCATGTGCAAGTGAGTAAGTAAAACACTTGAAAGTATAAAAGTTTCCTGGTATGTAGCAGTGTAAGAGGACTTGTGATCACCAATGGTTTGCAAGGCCATTAGTCATGTCGTGAAATGCAAGTAAGTAGACACAACCCTAGCCGATTTTGCGTTGGGTACCAAGTCACTCCGGATCCGTTCTGTTAGTCCTCCGAGAGGCCTGTTCTGTTGGACCGGGAGCTGGGCTCGCTACACCCAGATAGATCTACCGCTCGAGTCCCTCGGTGTTCTAACTACCCATTCACATGATCTAAACCTCCTTACGTTATTCATACCGTGTATAAAGTACTTGTAAACAAAGTAACATGTATTTCACCCCCGCAGTTAAGTAAACTGAAAACAGTTAGAGAAAAAGGGGGACATGAACTCACAGTGAATGCGTATCTCTATCAAGCGTCTCCAATACAGTAAGCTGTGCAACGACCTACAAGTGCTAATTCTATTAGACGGACGGCCGTGCCTTAGCTTTACAGTTTATGTCTTTGGGAAATAGTTAGACAACTATTTCGTGTTTATGTTCCGTATACACTTGGTAGTTATCTTCCTTCCCAAGGATGGGGGATTTAATACATGTGCGTAAGTTACGTTTTATCAATCTTGTGGTAATGTAATTACCGGTGTAACTTATATGTTTGTGGAAGCGTTCGTAAAGTTTTGGAATCATTAACGCTTGTAAATATTATTTTCACTCAAAAATAATATTTATGTATTTTCACAAAATAATCATAAACAGTGTTGTGACAAATATATTTATCACGTTAATCTTTGTGAAAATCCCACCTCCGAATATTTAGTAAAATATAGTGCTGGCGAAATTTATGTTTCGAAAGTATGTCCAAAGATAGTTCTAACACTTGTTGTGTAAAAAGTCTAAGTGTTAGGTTTTTAGAAAAATTTCGCCAGAGTTTCCTCTGTAACTGGAGGTGGCCACGCTTTCAGGCGTATCATTTTCTTTTAACAAATCAATCAACAATCTTCTTTATTCAATCAAACAGTCTCCGATACATCAACTAGTCAATAAATATGTAAATCGCATAATCGCATGAACTTGTAGTTTTTCCGCATCTTTACTGTAATCACCTTTATATATGTAGATCTTTATATAAAGTAGCTTTAATCTTGTAAAAACCTCGTGTTTAAAGAGTTCCGTCCTTACAACTTCTAGTCACTTTTCCCAAAAATAGTTATTTGTCGGATCTTTTCATTTCACAAGTGTCTACACACTTGTGGTTTATAAAATCATATTTATTAGTGTAAGATTCATCTTTAGAAAAATATGATTTCTTTAAAGTGTGGTCTTTCAAAAATACCACTTGCGGATACGTAGATCCGCTAGTTTTAAACACCATTCTACTGGTTAAACCACTTTTACACAACTAAAATTCTTTTATACAAGTTCATGCTCTATATGTGGTAGTGTTTCACCTTTAACCCTTGTATCTTTCAAAAACAAGCTTATGTGATGATACGTGATTTTACAAAGTCGGGTTAAACGGAGATTCGAGCTACCACATCATAGATCGGGTCTAGATAAACACAAATTTCAAGTCCTACGACTTTTACACAAGTTATATGCTATTAACCTCCATTTTTGTGATTTTACTAGACTTTAAAGTTTCAAAACGCATGATTACGATATTTAACCGACAAAAGTTCTTTTAACCACTTTAGATATGTGTAAAAACAAGTTTTAAACAATATACCTCTAGCTCGGGGCTAGGGAAGAATCGTGACGAAAAACGCGTGGATAAAAGCTAACGGTTGAGGTCCTTCGTGTTCCGCTTGCTCCGGGGCTCCTAATTCGTGGCTTGTGAAGTGTGTATATGCTTGGAATGTAGGAGACAAGAACCGAAAGTGTGATGGTGGGTGAGGGGAGTTCGGCCGAGAGCCTTGAGAGAGGGAGAGAGTTATGTGGAGTGGTGTTTAGTGGTGGTGATTATGTTATGATAATTCTCTAGTATTTATAAGCCAAATCATGTGATATTACCCCATGGGTAATATGTTCCTTAGATACCAAACAAAACAAGATTAAGATAATCTAACTTGTACCCTTGTGTCTCCCTAGTTAGGGGACGGTTAGGATGGGTGGGGGTGGGGTTGGTTCGATCTTGATTAGTAGTTAGGGAGTTTAGTTTAGGTTAAATAGGTAAGTTAAACATTTAACCTCGTTAGTTGTATGTTGCGCGTTTTGACGGGTGTTAGGGTAATCAGGGACCCTAACTGGCTCAGAAAAATAATAATAGTGAAAATACTAATATTTTCATGTTCCGGGTAAAGTCCGGGTGTTCGGTTGGATAGTAATCCGTTAAAGTGTTACAAAAGACTTTAAAGTGTCGTTATACATTTTTGGTGACACAATTTGTTTTCCCGACACTTTAGAAAGTGTCTAGTAATATTTTCTCATTTCTGGCACTTTACTAGTCAGCTAGAAGCTGGTTAAATTGTTAAAGTGCTGTGTTTGGTACTTAAAGTACGTTCTGGCACATCCGAATCAGTGTATCTTATCCCTAGAGACGCGGTAACACAACCCTTATATCCTACACTCACTACCAGTGTAGCCAAAATATATGAGGCTCTTAACAGGCCTTAGAGGCAGTATTTGCCTGATGCTGGTTATATCAGCATGTTCACTGTGTATCCGTTTAGTGCTACTGTGCTTTTTGTGCATCATGTTTGTCACTAGGGTTCAGTATTTAAATAATGTGGTGACAGCAGGCAAGTATGATGCAAGTAAGTGCATGTATCAGTATGCAGGTAGCAGTTTATCAGCTAGTTTCAATCAAGCACAGTAATTAAGCAGTAATCATTCATTAATTAAGTTGTACGGATACCTGGTTTTGTGCGGGTTGTCACAACATTCACAGTAAATCTAAAAATAACCAAAATAAACCAACACATCACATGTTTCGTAAAAACTGACCCTGTGCAGCTCCGGTAGTGCCAGTACTTTGGGTTGGACTGATCACCATGTTGGGCTGCCACTTGTGCCAATAGTTACAGCAAGGCTTGCTAGTGTATGACAAAAATTGGCATATCAACGGATTAACCAGAACTAATTTCATAAAAATTATCTTATACTTCATAAAAATTAACCCCAATACATTATTTATAAACCAAATGATACATATCACAAAGGAGAACCATTATCATAACTTATGGGTACCTTTGCAATGGCTACACTTGAAGCAAGTTTTGTGATAATCTACACCATCAACAGAGAAAAGCTCCATTGGTAATCGGTCTTCCCACAAGCCTTTATATTTTTATGTGTTCCAATAAATAACACAATTTCCCTTGTTCCCTTGGTATTTGATCTTGATCTTTTCCGTTAGCTCCCTGTTTTCAACAACCAATCAAATGTAAAATCTTTATACCCTTTTCAATTCAGATTCAATCTCAAACACACCTGAAAAGAAAAACCCATAGAGTTTTCAAGTTTACAAACCCAATCTGACACAGATGAACATAAATCACTGAAAAAATCTTATCTTTAATAAACCCATCTAATCAAGGTTGTTTTTCATTTCAAAGATGAGTTTGATATGTTCAAATCATCAATTTTAATAAAATTCGCAAAGAAAGCTAAAACATAGAATAAGAATCCAATCGATTCACATGATTGAACAGAATGGAGAAGAAGCGACGAAAGATGGTGGATTTTAGGGTTTGAATCTGTCACACCCCCAAAATCCACATGCGGAGTATCACCGCAGGAGGTGTGACATGACCAGGATCCAGCCACCAATCATATTGAACAATGTAATTAAATAAAAGTCCAACCACACAATATAATTGGTGTTCGAAACAAGTTAATCAAGTTCAAGTTATCGGCGGAAGCATAAAGTTTAAAACCAAAGTATAAGTTTAAAAGTTCAAATTTTTAACATGGAACTCAACAGTCCATGTCCCACAACGACTCCTGCTCCCATGCAAGCTCCAGCTACGCATCTAACGACCTGCAAGGCATGTAACAACGAGTCAACAACAAAGTTGAGCGAGTTCAGAGTTGGTTATCCATTTTAAAGTTGTTCCAAAAACCATAAGTTCTTTCGAAAACCATGTGTAAATCAATTCCTTGTTTCCCAAACCATAACCAGTGGGGGCTACCCCATGTTAACCACTAGACCCGTTACCATATTGACAACTGACTGGAGTCATGTCTATGTGCCCTACGTCAATGTCTATCATCATTGACTAAGTGCCCAGATCCATTAGTCCACTTCCGTCCTCTGCGGCACGGTGTGAGGCTTGTCAAACCTAATAGCGCTATTTAACTAATGACCCGCTCACCATTGGCCCGGTGATTAAGTCGATATAAAAAAATGAGGGACTTCATGATAGAGTTTTGTCTAGTATGTTATATGTTGTCATCCTTCCTATGGAGGATGGAGGTACGTAATCTACCCAAGGAGAATACGTAGGATTAAATGTTGTCATCCTTCCCATGGAGGATGGAGGTACATATTCTACCCAAGGAGAATATGCAGGTTCCATTTTAGTTCCTTTACCCATTCCCAAACCACTGGGAATCCCATGCCTTATAGAAATTGTGAACTCACCTTGGTTTGCTCGGTTTGTTAAGTTACTTGTTCACAGTTAATCAGTCAAAGCCTATAGTATTCATACATACGTAATAAGTTTGCATTCACAAGGTTCACGTATAATATACAGTCACAGTGTGCATTCGAACATCTTAACAGTTATTCAAGTTCATACGACTCCACAATTCTCATGCATGATTCACAATAGAAATCAATAGTTAAGTGTGCTATTCAAATCAACTCAGGTTTCCACAGTCATAACTAACAGACAGTAACAGTCAGTAACAGACAACAACAGACAGTAATAGACAATAACAGAGTCATACATTACCATGCACATTCTAGACCACAGTCTGTTGATGTGGTGACATTCAGGGCGACGAAACATCCAAGTCTTTCGTCGACAGGTTGGGTGACGAATCATCACATGTTTTGTCGGCATGAGAGTGACGAAACCTCAGGTGTTTCATCGACCAGGTAAATGGCAAAACTCAAGTGTTTCGTTGACCAAGATAACAACTCATACATAACCAGTCCCTTAATTCCCGTAATTACTTCCCAAACTCCAAAACTGATCAAGCCTACAACCCTAGACATGAACCCTAGTCTACCCGATTATCATCATGCACGCATCTGTATCACCAATTCACTTAATATACATAAACAACTGATAACACATAATGTAAACATTAAGCACAACCATCAATACTGGGCAGTGGACATAACAGGAACGATCACAAACATCAGATCTAGTCTAATAGATTAGCAACAGACATCAAATCCTAATCACGTTTCATCACTCAGACAGATTATAAGGATCCCTATCATACCAATACTGACTTCCAGTTGTTTCAACTCAATACAAGCAATCGTAATATAATCGATTAACATACAAAATCAATTACGATAACAGACAAGCATACAAACAGCATGACAATTAGATCGAGTCGGTTTATCATAACTAACCGGATGTGAGATGGAACAAACAAGAACTTCAAGAGAATGGTGATCGCCGTCAAGTGTAAAGGAGAGAAAAGGAAGTCTAGGGTTTCGCCGGTTGTGATATTACGTGAAGTTGTGCGTATAAGAGATATATAACTGATTCTAATATGGGCCTCACCTGGGCCGAAAGCCCATATCTACGAAATATCAAAAGGAGCGACGAAACTCCCTAAGTTTCGTCGAGTAGAGTGAATGGCGAAACTCCCTAAGTTTCATTGAGCTTGCTAGTGGCGAAACACTATTGTTTCCTCAAGTATGGTTTTTAACTTTTAAACAGTTCAAAAGTTTATAAAACTAAACACCTTAACCACATTAATCATATATTAAATAATAACACAATATCTCAAACATATAACAAACGTGCACAATTACAAGGCAAATAAGTTATGCAAACACAATTGTGAAACAAATAACGTGTCGGGGAAAGACCTTGAAAACTCGGGTTGTCACATCATCCCCAACTTGAAAGAAATTTCGTCCCGAAATTTAGCACGTAGTTACTGAGGAAGCTAGTTAGGTTGCGTGGTTTCCTGGTTTTCCTGGGGTGTCACATCATCCCCCCGTTGGTTTGGAATTT
Source organism: Helianthus tuberosus (assembly GCA_030545235.1). Lineage (NCBI taxonomy): Eukaryota > Viridiplantae > Streptophyta > Magnoliopsida > Asterales > Asteraceae > Helianthus > Helianthus tuberosus. Next base: position 52,429,694 of record CM060403.1, on the reverse strand, counting down.
CGTCCTGAAATTCCGCAGTAGCTTCAGCCTCAGTAGTGGTTTCACTTTTCTCGAAAAACTGGGGATATTTGAGTTTCATTTGGTCTTCTCGTTCCCAGGTAAACTCTGGGCCACGACGGAAGTTCCAACGAACTCGAACAATGGGTATTCTGGTACGCTTGAGAACCTTAACGTCTCGGTCAGTAATCTCTATAGGTTCCTCGACGAATTGTAGCTGATCGTCGATAGTGAGTTCCTTGAGAGGAACTATGAGGGTCTCATCTGACAGACACTTCTTCAGATTTGACACATGGAATACGTTGTGAATTCCACTGAGTTCTTCGGGTAGGTTTAGTCTATAGGCCACCTTCCCAATTTTCTCAGTGATTTCGAAAGGTCTGACATATCGCGGGTTGAGTTTGCCTCGTTTACCAAAACGAACTACACCTTTCCAAGGTGAGACTTTAAGTAGTACTCGATCCCCAACCTGGAACTTGAGTGGTTTCCTTCGCTTATCAGCGTAGCTTTTCAAACGGTCACGAGCTGCCGCCATTCGTTGTCTTATCTGAGCAATCTTCTCTGTTGTGTCCATGACGAGTTCTGGGCAAGTGATTTGGTTGTCTCCAACCTCTGCCCAACAAAGAGGTGATCGGCATTTCCGTCCGTACAATGCCTCGAACGGGGCAGCCTAAATACTGGTGTGGTAACTATTGTTATACGAAAACTCCACCAGAGGTAGATGCCGTTCCCAGCCGTTACCAAAGTCGATTACACATGCTCGATGCATGTCTTCAAGGGTTTGGATGGTGCGCTCAGACTACCCATCCGTCTGCGGATGATATGCTGTACTCATGTTGAGACGAGAACCAAAAGATTTGTGCATCGCTTGCCACAACTCAGAGGTAAAACGCGCATTACGATCGGATATGATGGAGGTTGGCACCCCGTGCCTTGAAACTACTTCCTTCAGGTAAACGTCTGCTAAAGTAGAAAACTTATCCGTTTCCTTGATAGCCAGAAAATGTGCAGACTTGGTCAGTCGATCCACGATCACCCAAATGGTATCATTTCCTCGTTGACATCTAGGTAAGCCAGTAACGAAGTCCATGGAAATTTGCTCCCATTTCCATGTTGGGATCTCTGGTTGTTGAAGTAGGCCTGATGGCTTCTGGTATTCAACCGTGACCCTAGCACATGTCAAACATTTACTAACATAGGTCGCTATGTTAGCTTTCATGTGGGGCCACCAGTACGTAGTCTTGAGATCGTGGTACATCTTATCCAAACCAGGATGTACCGAGTAACGAGACTTGTGTGCTTCATCCATCACAAGCTCACGTAGATTTCCATAAAATGGAACCCAGATGCGCCCTGTTACGTAGTAAGCGCCGTCTTCCTTTTGTTCTAACCGTTTCTTCGATCCTTGCAGGGACTCAGCCCTGATGTTCTCAGCTTTCAATGCTTCAATCTGAGCTTCTCGTATCTGAGTAGGAAGACTAGAGTGGATGGTAAGTTGTAATGCACGCATATGCTTAGGTTTAGTCTCCTTTCGACTAAGGGCGTCGGCCACAACATTGGCTTTGCCCGGATGGTACTTGATCGCGCACTCATAATCATTCAGGAGTTCGACCCATCGACGCTGTCGCATGTTCAAATCCTTCTGATCGAAGATATGCTGGAGACTCCTGTGATCGGTGTAGATGGTGCACTTGGTACCATACAGGTAATGCCTCCATATCTTGAGTATGAAAACAACAGCTCCCAGTTCCAGATCATGTGTAGTGTAGTTCCTTTCGTGAACCTTAAGTTGGCGTGATGCATAAGCAATGACTTTCTCACATTGCATCAACACACAACCAAGTCCTTGGATTGACGCGTCACAATAAACCACGAAATTGCCTGTGCCTTCAGGTAACGAGAGAATAGGTGCGCTACAGAGTTTCTTCTTTAGTGGCTGAAACGCGGATTCCTATGCATCACCCCAACGATAGGTGACACCCTTCTGAGTTAGTGATGTGAGAGGTTGCGCAATCTTTGAGAAATCCTTGATAAACCTTCTGTAGTAACCCGCCAAACCCAAGAATTGGCGGATTTCAGTTGGTGTACGGGGTGCAGGCCAGTTCTTGATCGAGTCAACCTTGGATGGATCAACATGAATCCCATCCTCGTTTACCACGTGACCTAGGAAATGGACCTCACGAAGCCAAAAGTCGCATTTTGAAAACTTAGCGTAGAGTTGTTCTGTTTGAAGAAGTTCCAGAATAAGTCACAGATGATGCTCGTGCTCCTCCTGACTCTTAGAATAGATCAGGATGTCGTCGATAAATACAATAACAAACTTATCCAAGTAAGGTTTGCACACTCGGTTCATGAGATCCATGAAGACCGCAGGTGCGTTCGTCAATCCGAAAGGCATGACCAGAAACTTGTAGTGCCCGTAGCGAGTTCTGAATGCTGTCTTGGAGATGTCCTCTTCTCGGACTCTCAGCTGATGATAGCCCGATCTTAGATCAATCTTAGAGTAGAAGCTCGACCCTTGCAACTGGTCGAATAGGCCATCAATACGCGGGAGAGGATAACGATTCTTCACGGTTACCTTGTTGAGTTCGCGATAGTCAATACACATTCGGAAGGTACCATCTTTCTTCTTCACAAACAAGACTGGAGCTCCCCAGGGCGAAGAGCTAGGACGAATGAAACCCTTGTCCAAGAGCTCTTGTAGTTGCGTGGACAGTTTTTCTAATTCTGATGGAGCTAAACGATAAGGTGCACGAGCTATTGGTGCTGCTCTAGGAGCTAGCTCGATTTGAAACTCAACTTGACGATGAGGCGGAAGACCAGGTAATTCCTCAGGAAATACCTCAGGAAAGTCGCGTAAAATAGGAATGTCTTCTATTTTCTTTTCTTTCATTGAGGTGTCAGTAACGAGGGCTAGAATAGCTGTGTGGCCCTTTCGTAAGCACTTTTGGGCCTTAAGGAAAGAGATGATGCCCACTACAGCACCACTCTTGTCACCACGAATCACGAGAGGTTCTTCACCAGGACGAGGGATGCGGACAATTTTCTCCTTGCAAAGAATCTATGCTCGATGTTGGGATAACCAGTCCATCCCGATGACAACGTCGAAGCTACCAAGAACGATGGGGATAAGGTCGATAGAGAAGGTCTGACCAGCAAGAACAAGATTACAACCCTTAACTATGTGTGTGGCCTCGAGACTTTTACAGTTTGCTAGTTCTACAATGTGCTTAGTGTTCAAAAGTGTTGGGGTACGCTTAAGCATCTCACTAACTTTTAAGGACACGTAACTAGTATCGGCACCCAAATCAAACAAAACTGAAACAAAGAAATCATCCAGTAGGAAATTACCCCTCACAACGTTGGGATCATTCGTCGCATCACCATGTCCAATCACGAAAGCACGTCCCCTGGCACCATTGCCATCATTGTTTCCCCCATTGTTTCCATTTCCCTGATTGTTGTTGTTGTTGTTCTGATTTTGGTTCAGCTAGGGGCAGTTCCTCTTGAAGTGGCCTTCAGCACCACACTGAAAACACCATTTATTACCCTGCTGTTGTTACTGCTGCTGGTTCTGTGGAGCTTGTTGCTACTGCTGACGATTCTGATTCGCAGGATATGGGCTCCTGCAATCCTTTGCTGCGTGACCAGGTTTGTTACATCTATGACAACGACCCTTGCTACACGGCCCGCTGTGGTGCAGGTTGCAACGATTGCACTTAGGTTGATTTCCCCTGTACCCTCCTTGACTCTGATTACCTGAAGATTGTTGACCAGGGCTCTTGTAGTCGTCGGTCTTTCGCTGCTGAGACTGAGACTGAATAGAAGTAGAACCTTTGCTCGAATTTTGATCCCATTTGCGCTTGTTATCGTTAGGAGTATCAGAAGTAGTGGTAGCACTAATACGCTTGGGCAGCTTGTTCTGCTCAACTGCCTGATCAGTGAGATGGTGGGACAGTCGTATGACTTACTGGTTGGTAGGGAGGTTAGCTGAGGTCACCAAACTCTGAATCTCTGGCACTAAACCCTTGAGGTACAGCTCGATATGTTTGATAGGAGGATCCACCATAGTAGGACACAAGGCAGCTAGTTCATTTGATCTCTTAGTGTACGCCTCGATTTCAGACCCCGTCATCTTTAGGTTGTAAAACTCCACCTCTAGCTTGTGAATGTCGTCGCGACGACACTACTCCTCTTTGATTAGATCTTTGAAGTCGTTCCATGGGGTGGCATTAGCAGCTGCCAACCCTAGCATTTGAACCTGTGCGTTCCACCAAGTTAACACACCGCCTTCAAGTGTTCCAGTAGCAAATTTCACCCTACGAGCTACAGGGCATTCACACATCTCGAAAACGGATTCGATCTTCTCGAACCAGTGGAGAAGACCTACAGCTCCTTCCGTACCGTTGAAGGTACTGGGTCGGCAATCCATGAAAGTTTTGAATGTACACACAGGAGGATGAGCAGGTTGACCTGTCGCTCGAGCAAGAAAGGACAAAGTTAAGCATGAGAGTAGGATCACAAAAGTAGGATCAAGACATCCTAGGGTAGGTCGAAATGGCAGGTTATACCTCCTGCTTGAGCTGCTGCGAGTGCTTCAGCAACTCGTTCGTTGATTAGAGCCGTCAGTTGGGCTTGTGTCACACCCCAACCGATGGCGGAAACATCAGGGCGTGGAACTGAGCGAAACAGATTGTCCAGAAGTTTCCATAACAACTATAACTACCATTTATTTAAAGCAACATGTCCCATACCATGTCATAAAAGATAACATAATTATTACAGGCAAGATCTAGTCAAATTGTTCTGTTCTGACAACTCAGATTTTTATTACATATAATTGTTTATTGTTGACCTAGGTCTTTCCTAGCCTCGATTTCACAGCAAGCTAAGCAAATAAGCATCCTAAGCACCTGTCACATACGTTAAAGTAAAAGTCAATACACATAGTGTAAAGGTGAGCATACAAGTTTGACAATAGCATATAGAGTTCGAAATCGTTACGCATAACCAGCACATACACAGTGTAAAATGAGGCATGTTAGTTATCGACATGAACCTATCAATACCAATGACTGCGAGTTGACTGTCCAAAGCAGTTCGTATTGCATGATCACCCCTGTGACCCATGTAATTAATTGTCCTTAACAACCCCTGAGTGAACAGGTGCTGAGTCCAAACAAATAGTACTACCATTGCTAAGGCAGGTAGACAGCATTCCATGTGTAAACATAACAAACAAGCATTCATTTAGTCATGTATAACATGCGGTAATTGGTTAGCGTTTAAAGTATTGCATAGTGTGTTCGATGTGATTTAGAATAAGTAACGTATGTAACACCCAAAAGTGTGTAAAGCAAAAAGGGATCGAGTATACTCACAGCGGTTGATGGATTGAAGGGAGCACTAGAGAGTAAGGTTAGCCTGAACAGATCGATAGCATAACGATGAGTGACGCGTAAAACAAAATAAGTGCCAGTGGGTCGAACAACAGTCCGATCGGATGGCAGTCCGTTCGGGCAGCCGGTCGTTCGGGTGACAACTCGCTCGAACGGTCGTCCGATCGGGTGACCGTTTGAGTGGATTGTTTCTTCCTTTGGGTAGGATGTGTTTGTGTATGATGGTTTGACTTTTGAAGTTTTTGTTGTAGCATTTGAAAACATAGAAGTATCACTACCTTTCAGGTCGATCGATCGAACGACCGTTCGATCGGGCGACAGTCCGATAGGTTGGGCACTTCAGCGAGAACAAGTTCACAGCAGGTTGTCACTCGATCGGACGGTTGTTCGATTGGGTGGCAACACATGTGCATTAAACATGTTGAAAATTTGTTTAAGTATTGAAGTTCCAAAACATCACATAGTCGGATGGTCGGTCGATCGGGTGGTAACCCGATCGGACGGCAATCCGTTCGGTGTTCCAAAACTCTTGAAGTTTGATTTGAAAACCAAAAGTGGGGCCAAGGTGCAAGTCGTTCAGGTGTCCGGTCGTTCGGGTGGCTGTCCGTTCGGACAGCACTCCGATCGGACGACACTCCATCCAGGTCGACCTGATCGTCTTCTTCCTTGGTCATTCTGGTAGTTTGTCTTTTTATCGAGATGATTTGATATCGTTTTAGACAACAGAAACCTCGTCATAACTTAGTAACCTGATCGGACAGGAATCACCCAAATCCGGCCGGTTAACTGTTCGGGACGGTGTTCCATGTTTAACTCGAAATCGGTCATCTCGTGGATAGAATCCAGATCTTGAACTGTGACAACCCGAGTTCTCAAGGTCTTTCCTCTACACGTTATTTGTTCACAATTGTGTTTGCATAACTTGTTTGCTTTGTATTTGTACATGTTTGATTATGCTTGAGATATTGTGTTACTGTTTGATTGATGAGTGATAGAAATTTATTAACTGTTTGAGATTACAATTCCACAATCGACGAAACATGGTGAGCTACACACCACGAGGAAACCTAGAGGTTTCGTCATGTGTTCCTCGACGAAATAGGAGAGTTTCGCCATCTCCTTGACCGACGAAACATGGATGTTTCGCCATAAGGGCCACCGGCCCAGGTAGTTACGGCCCAACATCGAACGATTTAAAACATAACCTTGTGTTATTGAAACCGTCAATCATAAACTCAAACCCTAATCCTCTCTACACCAAGTGACGGCAACAAACTCTCTGTGAAGCATCACTCCCTCGGTTTGATTTCCCTAAAGCACGAATCTGGTGTTCTTGCGCGAGACTACGATCCTTCTAGCTTAGTCCGTTAGCACTAGCGTTAACTCTTGATTGTTTGTGTTCTGCGACGTATTTGTTATGTGTTAAGAAACTGAAATTGTTCATGATATTTGTCGATGAATCAGTGATTAGAAAGCTAATGGATTTGATGATCTAGATGGTATGATGTTTGAGAACTGTTGTGTTTGTATGTATATGAATTAACTCGATTAAGGATTTCATGATGATACTGTTAAGCGATAACTAGGGTTTGTGTGTGTGCATTAATAAGCATGTTCGACTATAATTATATGTAGGGAATGTAAACGGGTACACTGGAAGGGTTAATGTTTGTTCATGTCTAGGGTAGTATGAGCATGAATGAATGTTGATTGATCCGTTGTTCATGACGATAGTGTGTAACTGCTAGTATGTGTTGATGGTGATTGGTAACTGTACATGTGATCCGACGAAACAAACACCTCGACGAAACACACATCACGACGAAACCTGTGATGTTTCGTCAAAGGGGAATCATGACGAAACTTGGGAGTTTCGTAATGAAGGATCACGATGAAACCTGGGGTTTCATCAGTAAGGAATCACGACAAAACATGGGGAGTTTCGTCCAGTGGGTAAACAGACGCAGTGAACTAAGTTAATTTCTATTGAGGGATGTTAAAGTTATGGAAGTTATGGTAGTTACTGTTAACAATAATTTACTATGACCAAAGAGACATGATCTACTTCTCATGCATAGTATACTTACTGTTAGGCGTTGTTAAAGAACATACGTGTGAACTGTGAATTTGAATAAGTTGTGTAACTGCTATGTGCTATTCGGTGACCACTGAATTGATACTCACTGTGACTTGTATTTATACGTGAATCTTGCAAACATAAACTGATTTCGTATGCATGCATACTATAGGCTTTGACTGATAAACTGTGATCAAGTAGATTAACAAACCGAGCAAACCAAGGTGAGTTCACACTTTTTATAAGGCATGGGATTCCCGGTGGTTTGGGAATGGGTTAAGAAGCTAAAATGAATCCTACATATTCACCTTTAACAGAATATGTACCTCCATCCTCGTTGAGAAGGATGACAACATTAACCTGCGTATTCTCCTTGGATAGATTACATACCTCCATCCTCAGTTGGAAGGACGACAACCTATAACTTACTAGACAAAACTCTATCATTAAGTCCCTCATTTTTATATCGACTTAATCGCCAGGCCAATGGCGATCGGGTCATTAGTTAATAGCGCTATTAGGGTTGACAAGCCTCACACCGTGCCGGGAGGACGGGCGTATACTAATGGATCTGGGCACTTAGTCAATGATGATAGACACTGACGTAGGGCACAACTTTCTCAGTCAGTTGTCGATATGGTAACGGTCTAGTGGTTACATGGGGTAGCCCCCACTAGTTAAGGTTTGGGAAACAATGGATTGGATAACTCATGGTTTTTAAATGAACTCGTGGTTTTTTTTGAAACAACTATAAATTGGATAACCAACTGTGAACTCGCTCAACATTGTTGTTGACTCGTTGTTACATGCCTTGCAGGTCGTTAGATGTTAGCTGGAGCTTGCAGGGGAGCGGAAGTCGTTGTGGTACATGGACTGCTGAGTTCCATGATAAACATTGAACTTTTAAACTTATACTTTGGTTTTTGGTTTTAAACTTTATTGCTTCCGCTGATAACTTGAATTGGATTAACTTGTTTGAACACCAATTACATTGTGTGGTTGGACTTTTGTTTATTTAAATTACATTGTTCAATATGATTGGTGGCTGGATCCTGGTCAGTCACGCCTTCTGCGGTGATACTCCGCTTATGGATTTTGGGGGTGTGACATGAACCAACACTTCACATGCAAGAGTAGAAGGTTAGAACAAGCTCCGATTCTATCGGTTTTTGAGGCATTGAGTGTAAAAGAGTTGAAAAAAAGTTAGAAACCATCTTTCATTCCTTTTTCACCTTGAATATGTTTAGATCTATGTAAGATCTTTGTTTATTTGTGTGGAAATCGTTCGGATCTAAGTAGTTCTTGGTGGATTGAAGCCAAAACATGAAGTTTATAAGAACAACGTGATGACATCATCCTAGAACACCTCAAATCTAGTTATTTCACGGTTAAAAGTTAAGATTCAAAAGATAGAATGGTGTAGGAGTGCGTGTAGATCAAGAAAGTACAAGATTTGGGTTGAGATCTTACTGGAATTGCGAGAAATCGAAGGAAAAGTGAGATTGGAGCGCTGGTCGGACAGGAGTGTGCAAAAGTGGAAAGTTTGATGTTGACAGGGGTATTTATAGGGTTTCCCAAAAAGGAAAAGGGAGGAGAGGGGCTGGCCAATCGGGTGGCAGCCCGATCGAATGGCTGGTCGATCGAGCGGCAGCTAGATCGAGCGGCTGGTCGATCGGCTGGTCACTTGGTCGATTAGCCACTTGATTCGAGTGTTCGGTGCGACGGGCTTTGTCGTTTCGAGCGTTGCGATGCGATAGAATTTCCTAGTCAAATTACTTTTAATCCCAACTACTATATCAACATACAAGCATCCTTATTTCATATTCGTTTAGCATTTGCGATTCGATTGCGATTGAGTTTTGATTGCGTTTTGATTAACCACCACAACATAACATAAATAAACATGCACAAGTAACACATATGGCACACACACACGTATAACAATATCTAGAATGTGTAAATCGAGTTGCGAGTGCGATTTCGATAGCGATAAAGCGATAAAACATGCGATAAATATCGAATAAACGTCGATTATTAATAAGTACTCCACATAATACAACTAATGCAAAACATAAAATAGATTAACTACAGTCAAAGAAGTCAAAACAGGAATTGAGCAAGGAGTGACAGATCGCCATTAGCAATCTTGTCTCCCTTTGACTTCAATCTTGACTTTGACTTTGACTTTCGAAACACGGGGTGTTACAGCCTCCCCTAGTTGAGGGAATTTCGTCCCGAAATTAGGCCGAATCCGTAACAAACAACTGCGGGTACTTCGCCTTCATGTCGCTTTCGAGTTCCCAAGTGAACTTTGCGCCTCGTTTGCCTTCCCATAGGACTTTCACAATAGGAATGCGCGAGCGTCTGAGCTGCTTGGTTTGGCGATCCATGATTTCGACAGGCTTCTCCACAAAGTGTAGTGTTTCGTTTATTTGGATATCATCAAGAGGTACAATTAGATCATGCTCAACCAGGCACTTTCGGAGGTTCGAAATGTGGAAGGTCGGGTGAACGTTACTAAGTTCCTCTGGTAGTTCGAGTCTGTAGGCGACTTTTCCGATCCTTTCCAAAATCTTAAAAGGTCCAACATATCGAGGCGCTAGTTTCCCTTTCTTGCCGAATCTGACTACACCCTTCCAAGGTGATACCTTTAGGAGTACGTAGTCTCCAACGCCAAATTCAAGGGGCTTGCGTCGTCTATCGGCGTAACTTTTCTATCGACTCCGAGCTTTTAGCAGATTGTCTCGAATTTGGAGGACTTTGTCAGTCGTTTCTTGTAATAGCTCAGGACTGGTTAATTGCGAGTGCCCGATCTCGTGCCACACAATAGGCGATCGACATTTTCTTCCGTATAAGGCCTCGAACGGTGCCATTTGAATGCTGGAATGATAACTGTTGTTATACGTGAATTCGACTAAAGGCAGGTAAGCATCCCAATTACCACCGAAATCTATGACACACGAACGGAGCATGTCTTCAAGAGTACAAATCGTTCTTTCAGTCTGACCGTCGGTTTGGGGGTGGAATGCGGTACTTAGATTAAGCGTAGTACCGAGAGCCGCTTGAAACGTTTCCCACATTTTCGAGGTAAACCGAGCGTCACGGTCAGAGATGATGTCGCGAGGTGTCCCATGTCGACAAATGATCTCATTGGTGCAGATTCGGGCTAATCGTTCTACATTGTAGTCTTCCCGTATTGGCAAAAAGTGAGCTGATTTGGTCAAACGGTCAACAACAACCCAGATGTTGTCGTGACCTGATGGCGTGCGCGGGAGTTTTGTTATGAAATCCATAGCTATAATTTCCCACTTCCACATAGGGATCGGGGGGTTGTTCGAGTAAACAAGGGGGTCTTTGGTGTTCAGCCTTGACTTTCGAGCAGGTCAGGAACTTCCCAACGTAGAGGGCGATATCCCTTTTCATGCCCGGCCACCAGTACTTGTAGCGAAGGTCCTGGTACATTTTTTTGGCACCGGGATGAATAGAATACCGGGATTTGTGGGCTTCGTCCATCAATATCTGTCACAAATTGGTCCGTTTAGGGATCCAAATTCGGTCCAGAAAGTGGAATATCCCATTCGACTTATTCACAAGCTGGGCTCCGTCGTGGTAGATTCTTTCCTTCTTCAGAGTGCGTTCATTAAAACATGATTGCTTAGCTCCGCGGATGAGGGTTTCGAGATCGTATTGGGCTTGGGTATCACGCATGCTGAGTAGGTAGCTCCGTCAGCTGAGAGCGTCGGCTACGACATTTGCTTTGCCAGGATGATAACGAATCTCACAGTCGTAATCGTTGAGAAGTTCTACCCATCGGCGTTGACACATATTAAGTTCCTTCTGGTCAAAGATATGTTGTAGGCTCCTATGATCGGTGAAGATCGTACACTTGGTACCATACATGTAGTGTCGCCAAATCTTTAACGCAAAAACAATGGCGCCTAGCTCGAGATCATGGGTTGTATAGTTCTTCTCATGGATTTTGAGCTGACGAGATGCGTAAGCAATGACCTTGTCCCGTTGCATGAGGACACAACCAATACCAAGGTTCGAGGCATAACAATAGACTATAAAGTCGTCATTTCCGTCGGGTAAAGTGAGAACAGGAGCATTGCAGAGCATGTGCTTGAGGGTTTGGAAAGCAGAATCTTGTTCAGTTCCCCAAACAAAAGGCTTGTCTTTATGCATGAGAGCGGTAAGCGGCACAGCGATTTTTGAGAATCCTTCAATAAATCGTTGATAATAGCCTGCTAGTCCGAGAAAAGAGCGGACTTCAGATGGGTTCTTAGGTGTAATCCAACTCTTAACTGCTTCAATCTTCGTAGGATCGACGTGAATACCTTGACTATTGACAATGTGACCAAGAAATTGAACCTCCTCCAGCCAGAATTCACACTTGGAGAACTTGGCATAGAGTCGATTTCCCTGGAGTAGCTCGAGAACCAAACGTAGATGTTGCGCGTGTTCGGGTTTCGACTTGGAATAGATCAAGACTTCATCGATGAACACGATGACGAAGCGGTCGAGATAAGGTTTACACACGCGATTCATCAGGTCCATGAAAACCGCGGGTGCGTTGGTTAAACCAAAGGGCATAACAACGAACTCATAGTGGCCGTATCGAGTGCGAAAAGCCGTTTTGGGTATGTCCTCCTCTTGAATGCGTAGCTGGTGATAGTGTAACACCCCGTGTTTCGGAAGTCAAAGTCAAAGTCAAGATTGAAGTCAAAGGAAGAAAAGATTGCTAATTGCGATCTGTCTCTCCTTGCTCAATTCCTGTTTTGACTTCTTTGACATGATTTAGTCTATTTTGTTGTTGCGTTGATTGTATTATGTGGAGTATCTATTAATAATCGCATATTTATCGCTATTTATCGCATGCTTAATCGATTTATCGCAATCGCAATCGCAACTCGAATTACGCATTTTGGTTAACGTTATACGCGCGTGTGTGCCTTATGTGTTACTTATGCATGTTTATTTATGTTATATTGTGGTGATCAATCGAAACGCAATCGAAACTCAATCCCAATCGAATCACAAACACTAAACGAATATGAAATAAGGATGCTTGTATGTTGATATAGTAGTTGGGATAAAAAGTAATTTGACTAGGAAACTTTATTGCATCGCAACGCTCACAATCGCAATCAAAACAACAAAACTCGTCGCACCAAACACTCAAACAAGGTGACTGATCGACCAGGCGACCAGCCGATCAACCAGCCATCCGATCGAGCTACCGCTCGATCGACCAGCTGTTCGATCGGGCTGCCAACCGATCGACCAGCCCCTCTCCTCCCCTTTCCTTTTTGGGAAACCCTATAAATACCCCCTGTCACCATCAAACTTTCCACTTTTGGAAACTCTCATCCGACCAGCTCATTTTCCCCGCTTTTCTTCAGATTTCTCGCAATTCCGGTAAGATCTCGTCCTAAATCTTGTACTTCCTTAATCTACACGCACTCCTACACCTTTCTATCTCTTGAATCTTAACTTTTCACCATGAAATCACTAGATTTGAGGTGTTCTATGACGATGTCATCATGGTGTTCTTATGAACATCATGTTTTGGCTTCAATCCTTCAAGAACAACTTAGATCTAATCGATTTCAACACAAATAAACGAGGATCTTGCATAGATCTCAACATATTCAAGGTGAAAAAGGATTGAAAGATGGTTTCTAACTTTCTTTCAACTTTTTTACACTCAATGCCTCAAAACCGATAGAATCGGAGTTTGTTCTAACCTTCTACTCTTACATGTTGATGTGTTGGTTCAAGATCTGGATTCTATCCACGAGATTACCTGTCCTATCAGGTTGCTAAGTCGTGACGCGTTTCCTAATGTCTAATACGCTATCAAAACATCTCGATAAAATGACAAACTACCAGAATGATCAAGGGAGAAGACGAACAGGTCGACCAGGACGGAGTGCCATCCTATCGGACTGCTGTCCGAACGGACAGCCACCCGAACGACTGGCCAAAACGAACGACTAGCACCTTGGTCCCACCTTTAGTTTTCAAACCAAATTTCAAGAGTTTTAGAACACCGAACGGATTGCCGTCCAATCGGGTTGCCACCCGATCGACCGACCATCTGACTATGTGATGTTTTGGAACTTCAATACTTAAACGAATTTTCAACATGTTCAATGCCCATGTGTTGCCACCCGATCGAACAACCGTTCGATCGAGTGACAACCTGCAGTGAACTTGTTCTCGCGGAAGTGCCCAACCTATCGGACTGTCGCCCGATCGAACGGTCGTTCGATCGATTGACCTGAAAGGTAGAGGTACTTCTATGTTTTCAAAATGCTACAATGAAAACTTCAAAAGTCAAGCCATCATACACAAACACATCCTTTCCAAAGGAAGTAACAATCCACTCGAAGGGCCACCCGATCGGATGACCATCCGAGCGGACTGTCACTCGAACGACCAGCTGCCCGATCGGATGACCCTCCGATCGAACTGTTGTTCGAACCACAGACACTTGCTTCGTTTTACGCGTCCCTTATCGTTATACTATCAATCTGTTCAGGCTAACCCTACTCTCTAGCGCTCTCTTCAATCCATTACCCCAATCGCTGTGAGTATACTCGATCCCTTTTTGCTTTACGCACTTTTGGGTGTTACATACGTTACATATTCTAAATCACATCGAACACACTACGCTACATTTTAACGCTAACCGTTACCGCATGCTATACGTGACTTAATGAATGCTTGTTTGTTATGTTTACACATGGAATGCTGTCTACTTGCCTTAGCAATGGTAGTACTATTAGTTTGGACTCAGTACCTGTTCACTCAGGGGTTGTTAAGGACAATTACTTACATGGCTCACAGTGGTGAGTATGTATCGCGAACTGCCTTGGGCAGTCAACCCGCAGTCATTGGTATCGATAGGTTTATGTTGATAACTAACATGCCTCATTTCACACTGTGTACGTGCTGGTTATGCGTAACGATTTCGAACTCTATATGCTATTATCAAACTTGTATGCTCACCTTTACACATTGTGTATTGACTTTTATTTTAACGTATGTGATAGGTGCTTAGGATGCTTATTTGCTTAGCTTGCTGTGTGATGAAATCGAGGCTAGGCAGAGTCTAGAAACCAATAAACAATTGTCTGTAATAAGAATCTGAGTTGTCGGAACAGAACAATTTGACTAGATCTTTTCTGTAATAATTGTATTATCATTTATGACATGGTATGGGACGTGTTTCTTTAAATACTTGGTAAATATAGTTGTTATGGAAACTTCTGGACAATCTGTTTCGCTCAGTGCCACGCCCCGATGTTTCCGCCATCGGTTGGGGTGTGACAGATTGATATCAGAGCCATAACTATAGGGAATTAGGAAAGACTTGACCTAGTCCGAGTCGATATCTTAGAAATGACCTAGTCTATAGTTAGGTACCAACAGACCGACTTGTGCACACCCTCTGGGGTTATGTACGAGCTTACTTGCTATTTCTCGCTATTCTCGCCCACGCTACACTATCACTGCACTCTAGTTTTCGAAAATGAACAAACAATTGGGTCGAGATTAGGTGTGAAAACCGCAAACTCTCAACTAAATTGCTTGCTAGACCCGCATTTTATCTACAAACAGGGAGAATTATGCCAAATCAGGAGTGAAATCCATACTTTGATGAATAATTTCCCTTTATTTTACCAAATAAAAACCGGAACAAGGTTGTTAAGTTAGGGGTGAAACCCGAACCTTGACGACTTATTCCGCCGCATTTTGTTTTACAAAACTCTCGACGGACTCCAACGAATGGAAGGCATGCCGAAACCGGAACGGATACGTGCTATACGCCCAGATTCGAGGCGAAAGCACGAACCCGAAGGTCAAGTATGCTCGGATAGTCCTTGTGAATAGTTGAGCCACTTTGGTTAGTCGATGTCTATCAGCCTAAGACGATCTATCCTCGATTTTTATGTGTTTCGATTCTGAGCCCGCAACTGCTGACTCTGATATTTATCGATTTTATGAGTTAGGTGTGTATTTACCTGTGTATATGTTTTGATTTTTGGGAACTTATTCGATTTTCGCAATCGCTTTGATCGACACACCCGACTCGCACTGCTCATCTACCCCAAAACGCTGACAAATCGCTAAATCAGGAACGACTTTGTGTTATTCGTGATCGCTATTCTCGAACACTTGCAGACTTTGAATAATAGGTTTCTGTATTCTGACTGCTCCCGCGTGCTTCTAGGTGAAATATGAGATTTTGTGCTTAAGTGCTTCTGTGATTCTGTGTCTTATGTGCTCTTTTGTGCTTCTGTGCCTTACGTGATTATGCGCTTCCGTGCTTATGTGAATCTGTGATTATGTGCTTACGTGATTATACGTGTTCCTGAGCTTTAATAGTATTAGGCTTGTGAGGTGAGATTCGATTATGTTGTGTTGAGTCCTATGGCGATGTCTGTTGCAGACAATGTCGTCATCTGGATCTCGCACTACCCGAGACGCCCGCCGCAAGCAAGCAGACAAACGCCTCGCTACCATGATCACTAAGCAAATGGCAAAGGTTGTACCCCAAGTTGTCAGTGAACTGTATGAAAACATGAGCAAATCGCCTGAGGAATCCAGAACTGAAACTCCCAAAGCTGGTTTCAGCTTCAAACAGTTCAAGGCATGTGGACCGAAAGAGTTCACCGGCGAAGAAAGCCCTACGGCATTGTTTCAATGGTTTGACTCAATCGAAGTCACCCTGCGACAGAGCGGATGTCCTGATAATCTCCGCACACTGAACGCGACCGGCGTGTTCCAGTCCCATGCTCTAGACTGGTGGACGGCCGAAAGGAACAAGCGCGGGAATGATGCAGCCTATGGTCTGTCATGGGACAAGTTGAAGAACGTTATGCTCGAAGAGTTCTGCCCTCCCCATAAGCGCCAGAAGATAGAGGACGAGTTCTGGCACATTAAGCAGAAAGAAGGTGACAATGCTGCCCTGACTGCTCGCTTCAAGCAGCTCAGCATCATATGTCCCGATCAGGTGAAGACTGCTGACATGACGATCAAGAAGTACATCCGAGCTCTCCCCGACTGTGTTGCAGATTTTGTGCATGCCGCAAAGCCAGCAACGATCGAAGAAACTTACTTGCTTGCCGCTGAGATCAACGACAAGTGAGTAAAAGGTGGTTTTTGGGATAAAACATCAAAGAACCTGCACCAAGTCTCCGCCGCACCATCCACTGAAACCACAGCCGCTCAATCAACGAAAGTCTCATGCCGCAAGAAGAAGAAGAACAACAACAACAGCTCCAGCAACAAGAACTGTGTTGTCACTACCACTGCTGCTCCACTTCAAGCCGTACCAGTTCAGCAGCAATCTCAGCACCGTCCAGCACCAGTTACCTATGCAACGCCTGCAAAGCGTGCATACACAGGCCCTCACCCTGCCTGCCCAACATGTTCTTATCATCACCCGGTGGGTCTCGCTTACCGTTTTTGCGCACACTGCAACATGTACAGCCACTTTACTACCAACTGCCGTACTGGTCCCCGCCAAGCACCGATTCAAGCCACTGCTCATCAAGCTCTGCTCCCAGCCCCACAAGGCCAACAAGCGGCTCAGGAACCCGCGGTCAATGCCAGAGTCTGCTTCGCATGTGGTGATCCCAACCACTTCGCGAACATGTGCCCGAACAGGGTTGTGAGACAAGAGCCTCAGCAGCAGCCTCATCAGCAACAGCAACAAGTCGCCCGCGCCAGAACTTTCAACATCAATGTGCGCCATGCTCAGACTGACAACAATGTGGTCAATGGTACGTTCCTTGTGAATGGTATTTATGCTTCATGTTTGTTTGATACTGGAGCCGATAACTGCTTTGTGTCGTTTGAATTCAAGAAGCTCCTTAGTCGTAAACGCTCCCATCTCTCCTCGACTTTCGATGTTGAAGTCGCCACTGGAAGAACCGTCGCAGTTAATTCTGTTCTTCGTGATTGTACTCTTGAGCTCAACAATCACATCTTCCCAATCGACCTTATCCCGATGCAACTCGGAAGTTTTGACGTCATAGTAGGCATGGACTTTCTTCGCGAAAACCATGCTGAAGTTGTGTGCTTCGATAAGATGATTCGATTCTCGCTCGCGAATGGTGATGTACTATGTGTTAATGGTGAAACTGCTTCGAAGGGTCTCAAGCTCATTTCGTGTGTCCAAGCTAGCAAGTGTCTCCGCAAGGAATACAGAGCTTTCTTGGCTAACATTGTAGTAGCGGAGAAGGAAAAGAAAGGAAAGACAGAAGTGAAAGATGTTCTTGTGGTTCGCGAATTTCCTAATGTGTTCCTTGATGATCTTCCCGGATTACCGCCAAGTCGTGATATCGACTTTCGTATCGACCTCATTCCTGGAGCAAACCCTGTTGCCAAAGCTCCTTACTGACTCGCACCATCCGAAATGCGTGAACTCTCGAGTCAGCTTCAGGAATTACTTGAGAAAGGCTTCATTCGCCCAAGCACCTCTCCTTGAGAAAGGATGAATCGTTTCGGATGTGCATCGACTATCGGGAACTGAATAAGTTGACTATCAAGAACCGCTATCCCCTGCCTCGCATTGATGATTTGTTTGATCAGCTACAAGGTGCTACGTATTTCTCAAAGATCGATCTACGTTCAGGCTATCACCAGCTATGCATTCAAGAGGAGGATATACCCAAAACTGCCTTTCGCACTCGATAAAACCATTATGAATTCGTTGTTATGCCTTTTGGCTTAACCAATGCACCCGCAGCTTTCATGGATCTGATGAATCGCGTGTGTAAGCCATATCTCGATCGTTTCGTCATCGTGTTCATCGACGATGTCTTGATCTATTCCAAGTCGATAGCCGAACACGCGCAACATCTACGTTTGGTTCTCGAGCTACTCCACGGGAATAGACTCTATGCCAAGTTCTCCAAGTGTGAATTCTGGTTGGAGGAGATTCAATTCCTGGGTCACATTGTCAATAGTCAGGGTATTCACGTCGATCCCGCGAAGATTGAAGCTGTTAAGAGTTGGATTACACCTAAAAACCCGTCCGAAGTCCGTTCTTTTCTCGGACTAGCGGGCTATTATCGACGATTTATCGAAGGATTCTCAAAGATCGCTGTGCCGCTTACCGCTCTTACGCATAAAGACAAGCCTTTTGTTTGGGGAACTGAACAAGAGTTCGCTTTCCAAACCCTCAAGCGCATGCTTTGCAATGCTCCTGTCCTCACCTTACCCGACGGAAACGACGACTTCATCGTCTACTGTGATGCCTCGAACCTTGGTCTCGGTTGTGTCCTCATGCAACGGGACAAGGTCATTGCTTACGCATCTTGTCAGCTCAAAATCCATGAGAAGAACTATACAACCCATGATCTCGAGCTAGGCGCAGTTGTTTTTGCGTTAAAGATTTGGCGACACTACCTGTATGGTACCAAGTGTACGATCTTCACCGATCATAGGAGCCTACAACATATCTTTGACCAGAAGGAACTTAATATGCGTCAACGCCGATGGGTGGAACTTCTCAACGACTATGACTGTGAGATTCATTATCATCCTGGCAAAGCAAATGTCGTTGCCAACGCTCTCAGTAGACGGAGTTTTCTGCTCAGCATTCGTAATACCCAAGCCCAATATGATCTTGAAACCCTCATTCGCGAAGCTCAGCATGACTGTTTTAATGAACGCACTCTGAAGAAGGAAAGAATCTATCACGATGGAGCCCAACTAGTGAATAAGTCGAATGGGATATTCCACTTTCTGGACCGAATTTGGATCCCCAAGAGAACCAATTTGCGACAGATACTGATATACGAAGCCCACAAATCCCAATATTCTATTCATCCCGGTGCCGACAAGATGTACTAGGACCTCCGCTACAAGTACTGGTGGTCGGGCATGAAAAAGAGATATCGCTCTCTATGTTGGAAAGTGCCTGACTTGCTCAAAGGTCAAGGCTGAGCACCAAAGACCCTCTGGTTTACTCGAACAACCCCCAATCCCTATGTGGAAGTGGGAGAGTATAGCCATGGACTTCATAACAAAGCTTCCGCTCACGCCATCAGGTCACGACAGCATTTGGGTTGTTGTTGACCGTTTGACCAAATCAGCTCACTTTTTGCCCATACGGGAAGACTATAAGGTAGAACGATTAGCCCGAATCTACACCAATGAGATCATTTGTTGACATGGGACGCCTCGCGACATCATCTCTGACCGTGATGCTCGGTTTAACTCGTGACTGTGGGAAACGTTTCAAGCGGCTCTCGGTACTACGCTCAACCTAAGTACCGCATTCCACCCTCAAACTGACGGTCAGACTGAAAGAACGATTTGTACTCTTGAAGACATGCTCCGTTCGTGTGTCATAGATTTCGGTGGTAATTGGGATGCTTACCTACTGTTGGTCGAATTTTCGTACAACAACAGTTATCATTCCAGCATTCAAATGGCGCCATTCGAGGCTTTATACGGAAGAAGATGTCGATCGCCTATTGTGTGGCACGAGATCGGTCACTCGCAATTAACCGGTCCTGAGCTATTGCAAGAAACGACCGACAAAGACCTCCAAATAAGAGACAACTTACTGAAAGCTCGGAGTCGTCAGAAAAGTTATGCCGATAGACGACGCAAGCCCCTTGAATTTGACGTTGGCGACTACGTACTCCTAAAGGTATCACCTTGGAAGGGTGTGGTCAGATTCGGCAGAAAAGGGAAACTAGCGCCTCGATATGTTGGACCTTTTAAGATTCTGGAAAGAATCGGAAAAGTCGCCTACAGACTCGAACTACCGGAGGAACTTAGTAATGTCCACCCGACTTTCCATGTGTCAAACCTCCGAAAGTGCCTGGCTGAGCATGATTTAATTGTACCTCTCGATGATATCCAAGTAAACGAAATACTACACTTCGTGGAGAAGCCTGTCGAAATCATGGACCGCCAAACCAAGCAGCTCAGACGCTCGCGCATTCCTATCGTGAAAATCCGATGGGAAGGCAAAGGAGGCACAGAGTTCACTTGGGAACTCGAAAGCGACATGAAGGCGAAGTACCCGCAGTTGTTTGTTACAGCTTTGGCCTAATTTCGGGACGAAATTCCCTCAACTAGGGGAGGCTGTAACACCCCGTGTTTTGGAAGTCAATGTCAAAGTCAAGATTGAAGTCAAAGGAAGAAAAGATTGCTAATTGCGATCTGTCTCTCCTTGCTCAATTCCTGTTTTGACTTCTTTGACTTGATTTAGTGTATTTTGTTGTCGCGTTGATTGTATTATGTGGAGTATCTATTAATAATCGCATATTTATCGCATGCTTAATCGATTTATCGCAATCGCACTCGCAACTCGAATTACGCATTTTGGTTAACGTTATACGTGTATGTATGCCTTATGTGTTACTTGTGCATGTTTATTTATGTTATATTGTGGTGATCAATCGAAATGCAATCGAAACTCAATCGCAAACGAATCATAAACGCTAAACGAATATGAAATAAGGATGCTTGTATGTTGATATAGTAGTTGGGATTAAAAGTAATTTGACTAGGAAACTTTATTGCATCGCAACACTCGCAATCGCAATCGAAACAACAAAACTCGTTGCACCGAACACTCAAACAAGGTGACTGATCGACCAGGCGACCAGCCGTCCGATCGAGCTGCCGCTTGATCGACCAGCTTTTCGATCGGGCTGCCAACCGATCGACCAGCCCCTCTCCTCCCCTTTCCTTTTTGGGAAACCCTATAAATACCCCCTGTCACCATCAAACTTTCCACATTTGGAAACTCGCATCCGACCAGCTCATTTTCCCCGCTTTTCTTCAGATTTCTCGCAATTCCGGTAAGATCTCATCCTAAATCTTGTGCTTCCTTAATCTACACGCACTCCTACACCTTTCTATCTCTTGAATCTTAACTTTTCACCGTGAAATCACTAGATTTGAGGTGTTCTATGATGATGTCATCATGGTGTTCTTATGAACATCATGTTTTGGCTTCAATCCATCAAGAACAACTTAGATCTAACCGATTTCCACACAATTAAACGAGGATCTTGCATAGATCTCAACATATTCAAGGTGAAAAATGATTGAAAGATGGTTTCTAACTTTCTTTCAACTCTTTTACACTCAATGCCTCAAAACCGATAGAATCGGAGCTTGTTCTAACCTTCTACTCTTACATGTTGATGTGTTGGTTCAAGATCTGGATTCTATCCACGAGATTACCGATCTCGGGTTAAACATGGAACATCGTCTCGAACCGTTAACTGACCGGATTGGGTGATTCCTGTCCGATCAGGTTGCTAAGTCGTGATGCGTTTCCTAACATCTAACACGCTATCAAAACATCTCGATAAAATGACAAACTACCAGAATGACCAAGGGAGAAGACGAACAGGTCGACCAGGACAGAGTGCCGTCCGATCGGACTGCTGTCTGAACGGAAAGCCACCCGAACGACCGGCCAAAACGAACGACTAGCACCTTGGTCCCACCTTTAGTTTTCAAACCAAATTTCAAGAGTTTTAGAACACCAAACGGATTACCGTCCGATCGGGTTGCCACCCGATTGACCGACCATCCGACTATGTGATGTTTTGGAACTTCAATACTTAAACGAATTTTCAACATGTTCAATGCCCATGTGTTGCCACCCGATCGAACGGTCCGTTCGATCGAGTGACAACCTGCAGTGAACTTGTTCTCGCGGAAGTGCCCAACCTATCGGACTGTCGCCCGATCGAACGGTCGTTCGATCGATCGACCTGAAAGGTAGAGGTACTTCTATGTTTTCAAAATGCTACAACGAAAACTTCAAAAGTCAAGCCATCATACACAAACACATCCTTTCCAAAGGAAGTAACAATCCACTCGAAGGGCCACCCGATCGGATGACCATCCGATCGAACTGCTGTTCGAACCACAGACACTTGCTTCGTTTTACACGTCGCTTATCATTATACTATCAATCTGTTTAGGCTAACCCTAGTCTCTAGCGATCCCTTCAATCCATTACCCCAATCGCTATGAGTATACTCGATCCCTTTTTGCTTTACGCACTTTTGGGTGTTACATACATTACATATTCTAAATCACATCGAACACACTACGCTACATTTAAACGCTAACTGTTACCGCATGCTATACGTGACTTAATGAATGCTTGTTTGTTATGTTTACACATGGAATGTTGTCTACCTGCCTTAGCAATGGTAATACTATTAGTTTGGACTCAGCACCTGTTCACTCAGGGGTTGTTAAGGACAATTACTTACATGGCTCACAGTGGTGAGTATGTATCGCGAACTGCCTTGGGCAGTCAACCCGCAGTCATTGGTATCGATAGGTTCATGTCGATAACTAACATGCCTCATTTCACACTGTGTACGTGCTGGTTATGCGTAACGATTTCGAACTCTATATGCTATTATCAAACTTGTATGCTCACCTTTACACAATGTGTATTGACTTTTATTTTAACGTATGTGACAGGTGCTTAGGATGCTTATTTGCTTAGCTTGCTGTGTGATGAAATCGAGGCTAGGCAGAGTCTAGAAACCAATAAACAATTGTCTGTAATAAGAATCTGAGTTGTCAGAACAGAACAATTTGACTAGATCTTTTCTGTAATAATTGTATTATCATTTATGACATGGTATGGAACGTGTTGCTTTAAATACTTGGTAAATATAGTTGTTATGGAAACTTCTGGACAATCTGTTTCGCTCAGTGCCACGCCCCGATGTTTCCGCCATCGGTTGGGGTGTGACAGGTAGCCTGAGCGTAGATCGATCTTTGAGAAACACGTAGCACCTTGTAGCTGATCAAACAAATCGTCAATGCGAGGCAGGGGATAGTGATTCTTGATAGTCAACTTATTCAGTTCCCGATAGTCGATGCACATTATGAACGACCCATCCTTCTTTTTGACGAAAAGGACTGGCGCGCCCCATGGAGAGGTGCTCGGGCGAATGAAGCCTTTATCAAGTAATTCCTGGAGCTGCCTCGAGAGTTCACGCATTTCAGATGGAGCGAGTCGGTAAGGGGCTTTGGCAACAGGTTTTGCTCCAGGAATGAGGTCGATACGAAAGTCGATATCACGACTTGGCGGTAATCCAGGAAGATCATCAGGAAATACATTAGGAAATTCATGAACCACAGGAACATCTTTTACTTCTGTCTTTCCTTTCTTTTCCTTCTCCACTACTACGATGTTAGCCAAGAAAGCTCTGTATTCCTTGCGGAGATACTTGCTAGCTTGGACACATGACATGAGCTTAAGACCTTTCGAAGCAGTTTCGCCATAAACACACAATACGTCACCATTCGCGACCGTGAATCGAATCATCTTATCGAAGCACACAACTTCAGCATGGTTTTCGCGAAGAAAGTCCATACCTACTATAACGTCAAAACTTCCGAGTTGCATAGGAATAAGGTCGATTGGGAAAATGTGATTGTTGAGCTCAAGAGTACAATCACAAAGAACAGAATCAACGGCGACAGTTCTTCCGGTGGCGACTTCGGCATCGAACATCGAGGGGAGATGGGAGCGCTTACGACTAAGGAGCTTCTCGAATTCAAACGACACAAAGCAGTTATCGGCACCAGTATCAAACAAACATGAAGCATAAATACCATTCACAAGGAACGTACCATTGACCACGTTGTTGTCAGCCTGGGCTTGGCGCACATTGATGTTGAAAGTTCTGGCACGTGCGGCTTGATGTTGCTGCTGTTGAGGCTGCTGCTGCTGGGGCTCTTGTTTCACAACCCTGTTCGGGCACATGTTTGCGAAGTGATTGGGATCACCACACGCGAAGTAGACTCTGGCGTTGAACGTGGGTGCCTGAGCCGCTTGTTGGCCTTGGGGAGCTGGAAGCAGAGCTTGATGAGCAGTGGCTTGGGCTGGTGCTTGACGGGGACCAGTACGGCAGTTAGCAGTGAAGTGGTCGCACATATTGCAGTGCACACAAAATCGGTAAGCGATACCCACCGGGTGATGATAAGAACATGTTGGGCAAGCAGGGTGGGGACCAGTGTACGCACGCTTTGCAGGCGGTGCATAGATAACTGGTGTTGATCGGTGCTGTGATTGCTGATGGGCCAGTATGGCTTGAAGTGGAGCAGCAGTGGTAGTGACGGCACAGTTCTTGTTGCTGGAGCTGCTGTTGTTGTTCTTCTTCTTGCGGCGAGAGGACTTTGACGATTGAGCGGCGGCGGTTTCGGTAGCTGGTGCAGCGGTGGCTTGATGCAAGTTCTTCAAAGTTTTCTCCCAAAAACCAGCTTTGACTCGCTTGTCGTTGATTTCAGCGGCAAGCAGATAAGTTTCTTTGAATGTTGCTGGCTTTGCGACATGCACAAAATCCGCAACACAGTCTGGTAGAGCTCGGATGTACTTCTTGATTGTCATGTCGGGCGTCTTCACTTGATCGGGACAGATGATACTGAGCTGCTTAAAGCGAGCAGTCATAGCTGCGTTCTCTCCATCCTTCTGCTTGATATGCCAGAATTCGTCCTCCAGCTTTTGGCGTTCATGGGGAGGGCAGAATTCATCCATCATAATGGCCTTCAGCTCTTCCCACGTCAGCTCATAGGCTGTGTCATTTCCGCGTGTGTTTCTCTCGGCCCTCCACCAGTCTAGTGCGCAGGACTGGAAGACGCCGGTATTGTTTAGAGTACGGAGATTTTCAGGACATCCACTCTGGTGCAGAGTGACTTCGACAGAATCAAACCATTGAAACATAGCCGTTGGGCCATCTTCGCCAGTAAATTCCTTTAGACCACAGGCTTTGAACTGCTTGAAGCTGAAAGCAGTCTTGGGAGCAGTTTTAGGAGCTTCGGTTCTGGACTCCTCGGATGATTTGCTCACATTCTCGTATATTTCACTCACGATCTGAGGGACTACTTTCGCCACTTGCTTAGTGACGAGAGCAGCAAGGCGTTTGTCTCTCTGTTCTTGGCGAGTGATTCGTGTGTGACGAGGTCCAGATGAGGGTCCAGTTGACATTGTCTGCAACAGACATCGTCTTGGGTCTCAGACATAGTATAATCGAATCTCACCTCACACGTCTAATACTACTAAAGCTCAGGAACACAGTGAAACATGTATCACATAAACACATAGGCAAATAATCACAGACTCACATAATCACAGAAGCACATAAGTACGTATGGCACAGAATCACAGAAACACATAGACACATAATTACAAGAGGCATGTAAATCACACAAAAGCTTCTGACTGCCTCAAAATACAGAAATCTATCGTTCAAAGTTCGTAAGCGTTCGAGAATAGCGATCGCGATTAACACATCGAGTAGTATAGTATAAGCGTATAACATAGCATAAGGTCGTTCATAATTTAGCGATTTGTCAGCGTTTTGAGGTAGATGAGCAGGGCGAGTTGTGTGTGTCGATCAAAGCGAACGTCGAAAATTCGAATAAATCATCAGAAATCAAAACATATAAACAGATAAATACACACATAAACACAAAAAACCGACAAATATCAGAGTCAGCAGTTGCGGGCTCAGAATCGAAACACATAAAAATCAAGGAATGGATCGTCTGCGGCTATTTAGACATCGACTAACCAAAGTGATCCGACTATTCACATAGACTTTTGGTACACACTTTGGCCTTCGGGACTGTGCTTTAGCCTCGAATCTGGGCGATTGGCACACATCCCTCCAGTCATATCGTGACTTCAAGTCGTTAGAGTCCGTCGGGACTTTGGTGAGAGTTTTGTAAAACCAAGTAGAGGTCGGAATAAGTCATTAAGGTTCGGGTTTCACCCCTGACTTAACAACTTCGTTCCTGTCTTGATAAAATAAAGAGAATTATATGTCAAAGTATGGATTTCACTCCTGATTCAACGCAAATTCTCGTGTTTATAGATGAAAATACGAGGCGAACAAGAAATTTGGTCGAGATTTTGCGGTTTTCACACCTAATCTCAACCCAATCGCTCCTCCATTCTTTGAAAACTAAAGTGTAGTGATAGTGCAACATAGGCGAGGATAGCGAGAAATAGCAGTAAGCTCGTACATAATCGCTACCGGATATGCATAAGTCGGTCTATTGGTTCCTAACTATAGTCTAGGTCATTTCTAAGACATCGACCCGGACTAGGTCGAGTCTTGCCTAATTCCCTATAGTTATGGCTCTGATACCAGTATCTGTCACACCCCAACCGATGGCGGAAACATCGGGGCGTGGCACTGAGCGAAACAGATTGTCCAGAAGTTTCCATAACAACTATAACTACCATTTATTTAAAGCAACATGTCCCATACAATGTCATAAAAGATAACATAATTATTACAGGAAGATCTAGTCAAATTGTTCTGTTCCGACAACTCAGATTTTTATTACAGACAATTGTTTATTGTTGACCTAGGTCTTTCCTAGCCTCGATTTCACAGCAAGCTAAGCAAATAAGCATCCTAAGCACCTGTCACATACGTTAAAGTAAAAGTCAATACATATAGTGTAAAGGTGAGCATACAAGTTTGATAATAGCATATAGAGTTCGAAATCGTTACGCATAACCAGCACGTACACAGTGTAAAATGAGGCATGTTAGTTATCGACATGAACCTATCAATACCAATGACTGCAAGTTGACTGCCCAAAGCAGTTCGTATTGCATGATCACCCCTGTGACCCATGTAATTAATTGTCCTTAACAACCCCTGAGTGAACAGGTGCTGAGTCCAAACAAATAGTACTACCGTTACTAAGGCAGGTAGACAACATTCCATGTGTAAACATAACAAACAAGCATTCATTTAGTCACGTATAACATGCGGTAATCGGTTAGCGTTTAAAGTATTGCGTAGTGTGTTCGATGTGATTTAGAATAAGTAACGTATATAACACCCAAAAGTGCGTAAAGCAAAAAGGGATCGAGTATACTCACAGCGGTTGATGGATTGAAGGGAGCGCTAGAGAGTAAGGTTAGCCTGAATAGATCGATAGCATAACGATGAGTGACGCGTAAAACGAAACAAGTGTCAGTGGGTCGAACAGCAGTCCGATCGGATGGCAGTCCATTCGGGCAGCCGGTCGTTCGGGTGACAACTCGCTCGAACGGTCGTCTGATCGGGTGATCGTTCGAGTGGATTGTTTCTTCCTTTGGGTAGGATGTGTTTGTGTATGATGGTTTGACTTTTGAAGTTTTTGTTGTAGCATTTGAAAACATAGAAGTATCGCTACCTTTCAGGTCGATCGATCGAACGACCGTTCGATCGGGCGACAGTCCGATAGGGTGGGCACTTCAGCGAGAACAAGTTCACAGCAGGTTGTCACTCGATCGGACGGTTGTTCGATCGGGTGGCAACACATGTAGATTGAACATGTTGAAAATTTGTTTAAGTATTGAAGTTCCAAAATATCACATAGTCGGATGGTCGGTCGATCGGGTGGTAACCCGATCGGACGGCAATCCGTTCGTTGTTCCAAAACTCTTGAAGTTTGATTTGAAAACCAAAAGTGGGGCCAAGGTGCAAGTCGTTCGGGTGGCCGGTCATTCGGGTGGCTGTCCGTTCGGACAGCAGTCCGATCAGACGACACTCCATCCTGGTCGACCTGATCGTCTTCTTCCTTGGTCATTCTGGTAGTTTGTCGTTTTATCGAGATGATTTGATATCG
The DNA here is from genome assembly GCA_030545235.1 of Helianthus tuberosus. Lineage (NCBI taxonomy): Eukaryota > Viridiplantae > Streptophyta > Magnoliopsida > Asterales > Asteraceae > Helianthus > Helianthus tuberosus. Next base: position 52,401,566 of record CM060403.1, on the reverse strand, counting down.
TTTTAGACAACAGAAACCTCGTCACAACTTAGTAACCTGATCGGACAGGAATCACCCAAATCCGGCCGGTTAACTGTTCGGGACGGTGTTCCATGTTTAACTCAAAATCGGTCATCTCGTGGATAGAATCCAGATCTTGAACCAACACTTCACTTGCAAGAGTAAAAGGTTAGAACAAGCTCCGATTCTATCGGTTTTTGAGGCATTGAGTGTAAAAGAGTTGAAAGAAAGTTAGAAACCATCTTTCATTCCTTTTTCACCTTGAATATGTTTAGATCTATATAAGATCTTTGTTTATTTGTGTGGAAATCATTCGGATCTAAGTTGTTCTTGGTGGATTGAAGCCAAAACATGAAGTTCATAAGAACAACATGATGACATCATCCTAGAACACCTCAAATCTAGTGATTTCACGGTTAAAAGTTAAGATTCAAAAGATAGAATGGTGTAGGAGTGCGTGTAGATCAAGAAAGTACAAGATTTGGGTTGAGATCTTACCGGAATTGCGAGAAACAAAGGAAAAGTGAGATTGGAGCGCTGGTCGGACAGGAGTGTGCAAAAGTGGAAAGTTTGATGTTGACAGGGGTATTTATAGGGTTTCCCAAAAAGGAAAGGGGAGGAGAGGGGCTGGCCGATCGGGTGGCAGCCCGATCGAATGGCTGGTCGATCGAGCGGCAGCTTGATCGAGCGACTGGTCGATCGGCTGGTCACTTGGTCGATTAGCCACTTGATTCGAGTGTTCGGTGCGACGGGCTTTACTGTTTCAAGCGTTGCGATGCGATAGAATTTCCTAGTCAAATTACTTTTAATCCCAACTACTATATCAACATACAAGCATCCTTATTTCATATTCGTTTAGCATTTGCGATTCGATTGCGATTGAGTTTCGATTGCGTTTCGATTAACCAACACAACATAACATAAATAAACATGCACAAGTAACACATAAGGCACACACACACGTATAACAATATCCAGAATGTGTAAATCGAGTTGCGAGTGCGATTGCGATAGCGATAAAGCGATAAAACATGCGATAAATATCGAATAAACCTCGATTATTAATAAGTACTCCACATAATACAACTAATGCAAAACATAAAATAGATTAACTACAGTCAAAGAAGTCAAAACAGGAATTGAGCAAGGAGTGACAGATCGCCATTAGCAATCTTGTCTCCCTTTGACTTCAATCTTGACTTTGACTTTGACTTTCGAAACACGGGGTGTTACAGCTTGAGTCAGGTTGAGACGTCCACTCATGATCTTCACATTGTAGCAAACACAAGTGAGAAAGGTATCGCGAAAATGCGTAAGTGTGGTATGACAGAAGAGGGTAAGCACACATGGTTTTAAACAATAGTCGTTACGTTGACTAAGCATACCATGAACAATGCACTATGTAAACTAATAGGTAGGAAATACAAACATAAACCATATCACCTATAGTGTTGAGTCTTGCACGTGGAGCGAAGCGTCGTTGGGGATCGTTGAGCACTGTACAGGTTATAGTCTGGTTTTGTCAAAAAGCCTTTTCCCTTTTTAAAACCAAGTTCACTATAACCAATGGCTCTGATACCAATCTGTCACACCCCCAAAATCCACACGCGGAGTATCATCGCAGGAGGTGTGACATGACCAGGATCCAGCCACCAATCATATTTAACAATGTAATTAAATAAAAGTCCAACCACACAATATAACTGGTGTTCGAAACAAGTTAATCAAGTTCAAGTTATCAGCGGAAGCATAAAGTTTAAAACCAAAGTATAAGTTTAAAAGTTCAAATGTTTAACATGGAACTCAACAATCCATGTCCCACAATGACTCCTGCTCCCATGCAAGCTCCAGCTACGCATCTAACGACCTGCAAGGCATGTAACAACGAGTCAACAACAAAGTTGAGCGAGTTCACAGTTGGTTATCCATTTTAAAGTTGTTCCAAAAACCATAAGTTCTTTCAAAAACCATGTGTAAATCAATTCCTTGTTTCCCAAACCATAACCAGTGGGGGCTACCCCATGTTAACCACTAGACCAGTTACCATATCGACAACTGACTGGAGTCATGTTTATATGCCCTACGTCAATGTCTATCATCATTGACTAAGTGCCCAGATCCATTAGTCCACTCCCGTCCTCTGCGGCACGGTGTGAGGCTTGTCAAACCTAATAGAGCTATTTAACTAATGACCCGCTCGCTGTGACACCTGTGTCACTTCAATCATCAAACAAATGCCAAACCAATGAAATATTGTATTTCATACTTGGGATTTGTAAAAATATGTGTATTATTTGCACATATCAACTCTTGTTCAATTCCAAACTCTAAATCGCTTTCTGGAAGGTCATACGCGCACCGATGCGTAAATATAACCAGTTTAATGCAACGAACACTCCGGAATGGTGAAATAGACTTAACATACCTTAAATAACCTTTACATAACTTAGAAATAAGTTTTGAAGGCTTTGGTATGGCAAAAACAAGTTAATTCGCTTACAGGGACTAAACTTGACAAACTGCGAAAGTATGCCAATTTGAACTGTAACAGACATTCTGGAACATGACCATAAGTTAAACATACCATAAATATCCTTCACATAGCTTAGAAATAGGCTTTGAGGGGTTCGGTGTGCTAAAACAAACTTTTGGGTCATTCAGGGACTAAAAGTGTCAAAAAGTGCACAAGTTTGCATTTTCGCGCATAACTTACGTTCTGAATACATCCGGACATCCAAAAAATTATGTAAGCACTAAAATATTTTATTTTAGTGTTTGGCAGAAGAAAAATCCATTCATTGCGTCTTTTGGATCGTTTTTCGCGCTTATGCGCATTCCGTCGTAATTAAGCGAACATCGCGTTCGTACGACCAAACAAACCGACATCTGAGATATTTTTGAGCATGTTTCATGTCCACAATGTTTAGGCATCATTTTATGGCCTTAAAGTTGGCTTTACGGGCCTTAGAAGTGTCGGAAATGGCCTTAAACACGTGCAGGGGCTGAAACTGTCATTTTTGAAACTTATTTTCTGATCAGAAGCCCCATGCGGCCCGCATTAGCTTTGGTGTATCCTGAAGTGGGCCGCCTCAGCCTCCCAGAACACATAAGTATGCTTAGTCAGCAGATTTCAGCTGATTAAACCTCATCCACACATTCTAAACTTGCCCTTTCAGCTCATAATAGGTCATTTTCAGTTACCATAACATTTTGACAAGTGTACGCACAAGATTAAATCACGTTATTCAAGAAACGATCTTAACGGTTCGGGAAATACTATAAATACCCAACACATTTCACTTCATTTCTCACAAGAATCTGATCATTTGTGCTCTAAGTTGAAACCTTTGTTTCATACCTGAGCTATTTTGATCTAGATTAGCATTCGGGGACCCTTCGTAAGTGTTCCTTCGTTCTTTTATTGCTTTTCGAGTCCGAAAGTCAAACTTTGTTTGACTTTCTGCATTGACCAGTTGATGGTTGATGCAAAGTTCGTTTGAACTTCATAACGTGAGCGTGATCACGATGGTTATAGTCCCTAGTGACTATACCTACTGATTACCACGTTATCTAGGCTCAGTGACGAGCCGTAGTTTCGGTCAGAATACGTATTCTTGCGTATTTTGTAACCAAACTACTTAAGGGTATCAAAACCATTTGTTTTGATACCAAACCTGTTTTCTAAACTTAGTTAAGCATGTTTTAGCATGCTTAGCTCGTCACTTTTAGTTTAGTGCTTATATAGGGTCGTAAGGTAAGCGATCTAAACAATCGCTTATACTTTCGAACCCGACCCATTTGGTCGATCTTTAGGATCCGACCAAACACGTTAGGTGACCATAGTATATAGGGAATAACCTTCTGAGGTTATACCTTATGGTCACGACGTTTAGTTAGTTGTATGATAGGTAGTTTATATGCCTTAGGTAAATTACCAAAATACCCCTTTGATGCCAAAATTCATTTTAAACATATGTAACATAACTTTTGACATCTAAACTGATTTGACAACCATATTAGACATGTTAAGGCATATATTACTTGTCATAGGACTAGTTAGGCGGTCCGAACGCGTCTCACGCGAACGACGCGTTAAAATAGCATAAGCTACCTAAACGGGTCGTAATGGGTCACAAGCACTTAGGTTAGGTTTCATTTAGTATGTAGGCTTTGTTAAACCATACTACATGAGTTCCCATACTCATTTGGTTTACGAGCCCTCATTCTATCCGATCTTCCGATTTAGGTCCGGTTTATTAATGTAGTTACCTATATTAGGTGCCGTTTGATATTCCGTGATCTCTAACATTGCTTGGTGGTTATCTTAGGACTTCTGAGCAATCTCAAGTGAGTACATAGACCCCTCTTTTAACTGTTTTCAAACTGTTTTGGGGTGAAACACATGTGCCTACTTGTTACTTTCGTGCTTTCCTGTTTTCACATCATATATCTGCTATGTTTGTTAGTACATTATAGTACACGATTTCATTACATTTCATGCTATGTATGCCCATTGTGTGCGTATTTAGTACATTGTTTTACTTTACATTTCTGCTATGTATGTTGACTGATAGCATGCTAGCACATTGATTTACATGACTTTCTGCTTTGTATGTTAACTTAGCATACTTAGTACATTGTTTTCATATAACATGTTCACTTTTGCTATGACATTTGGTTTGCACAAACGAGACTATTATACGTTCATTAACATTGGCTACGCCGCTCGGTAGTAAGTACTGGTACCATAGGACTTGACAAATCCCATTCCTGACATCCCGGGTTTGTTTGGATGTAAGGAATGACTGAATCCGAAAACATTTCTTTTGATAACCTTGACTGAAAGGGTTATCCGACTGTCTCAAGGCTCGAATGTATGCGTTAACTTACCACATAAATGTTTGTATCAATGTAACATGCATTACTTTATAAAACATAACTTTTTGATACATTCAAAATACTTTGTTTTGTACATTTCTACATTTGGACTACTTGACAATACTTTACTTACAAGACATAACATCTGTTACACATTACTTGAATACTTTTGGACTATCAACATTTGACATGGTTTATACAAGGACTTTTGACAATTGGTTTAAACATAGACATTATACATTGTTGGTTGGTTAAGTGACTTAAGTAACGAGATGTGAGTAATATGATACAAGCATGGTGGATACGCCGCTGGTACTTCCTATATATAAGTGTTTGTATTATATTACATATCATAGCGTTATTTAAATCATTGATTTTGGACTTATACATTTTATACAAGTAACATGTTTTCACAAGACTTTGTTTTACAATACGGTTTATTTTATACAACTCATTTTACATGGTTATTCATTTAACCATACATTATTCTCTTATTTATACACATCAACTGAACTTATTGTTTTTCAAGCGATTTACAAAACAAATCAAATTACAAGGTTCATGACTAAACATTTTCTCAAACATAAGTCATGAAACCTATTTTCACAAAACCTATGTATCTCACAGGCATTTTTATGCTGACGTACCTATTTTCACATGTGTTTTTCAGGAGCTGTTGCATAAGATGATCAAGATACACATAGGCAGACTTGGGCTTTAGTGACAATAAAAAGATGCAAGACTAGTAAATTATGTTGTATTTATTTGTTTGTTAAGACATTGTAACACTTTTAATCAATAAAACAAAACTTCAATTGCCATGGATTTGAAACAACTATTTCTGTTACAACACTCCCCGACGTTTCCGCCACGTTTTGTATGTTCTACGTGGTCGGGGTGTGACAGAAAAGATGGTATCAGAGCCAATGGTTATAGGGAATTAGGTTATTAGTAATGCTTTGACCTAGTCTATAACCTTTCTAGGACCCTAACGCGAGTTTACTTGAGTTTAGTCATAAAACAATACCGTCACCTATCCTTAGGCGACAACCACAACAAGAACATAATTTTCAAAACCGCTTTGAAAACTAATCATCTGTTCTAGGATGATTGATTACTAGGTTTTGAACCCTCTATTGTAAGGTTTTGAACCCTCTGTTATATGGTTTTGAACCCCTTTGAATTTTCAAAATCTCGTCAAGGTTTTGGGTTTTAAATAATGTGAACACGTGCAAACTGGAAGGGTGATTGCCTGTATTCTAGGTTTTCTATCTAGGCAAGCACTTCGTATACATCTCATCAGACGCGAGACCAGTTGTGCTTACCTGGGAATTCTTGGGATGAGTGTTCACTTATAGGCGAGCATGTTTTCGCGATACATTATTTTTGACCTATTTACTTTGATTAATCACCGAGGTCATTTGTTGCTTTGTAGTAACAAACAAATGACCACTATCCTTGCTTTCATCAGATTTGTTTCATCTCATTCTTTTCGTCTAATTCTCTCACTCGTTTCGTTTCATGTTCTCCTCTTTTAGAATGCCTCCACGACGCGAAAATCCGGTATCTATTGACGATCTGGCAGCTGTCATTACACAGCAAATAACTGCTGCAATCCCGACCATCGTTGCCCAATGTCACCAAGCTATCAACAACAATAATGCCCTCTGCAACTTCAAGACGTTCAACTCGGCTAAGCCATCAAAGTTTTCTGGGTCTCAAGGAGCGACTGCACTTCTGCAATGGTTCGAGAGTCTAGAGAGCACCTTCAGGCATGTTCAATGTCCAAACGAGCGAAAGGTAGATTTCGCATCTAGTGTCTTTGAGAAACGAGCTTTGACGTGGTGGAACGGTGTGGTGAGAGATAGGGGTGCCGAAGTGGCACTGGCTCAAACGTGGGAAGAACTTAGAGCACTGATGATGAAGGAATTTTGTCCTCGTCACGAGATCAGGGCCTTGGAAAGGGAATTCGACGATCTTAAGCAAGACAGCGGTGAACATCGAGCCTACACTGATCGATATGAGGAGCTGAGCCTGTTGTGTCCTACCATGGTTACGCCTTTGGATAAGGCGATCGAAAAATACATTGATGGTCTCCCTAACTCAGTTCAGGACATTGTTACCGGTAGTAACCCCACTACGGTTAGGCAGGCCATTGAGCTATCTGCAACGTTGACTGAATCTCAGATCAGGAAACGTAAGCTTTTCCGAAAGGGTGACAAGAAACCGATCGAGGAATCAAAGACCATGGATGAACAGACTGGATCCCTTGAGAGGTCAAAGAAGCGAAAGGCTTCTCAGAACTTCGCCATGGTCGCTCACAGTGGTTAAGCCGTCCCCAAACAACCAGCTCAACCCCGTGCTAGGAAGCCATACAATGGAACTTCACCTTTGTGCAACAAATGTAACCTTTATCATCATGCTATGGTGAAGTGCCGTGAATGCCAAATTTGTGGACGTAAAGGTCATACAGCAAAAGTTTGCGTAGCAGCAGTTGCACCAAATCAAGCTAACAACAATCCTGCTAAAGCTCGCTTTCCACCGGGTTCTTGCTACAAGTGTGGCGAGATGGGACATTTCCGAAGAAATTGCCCAAAGCGTGCTAATGCTAATCCAGCACAGAGATGAGCATCTGACCGACTAGAAGACAACACTCTTTAGAAATAATCACATATTATGTATTATTTTCTTTTGTTGTCAAGGTCCATGAAACAGTTGTTAACATTGTTTATAAATAAATCTTTTATTTACATTACAATGTAATTATGTGGTTGTATGCATAAACAACATATCCCCTACAATACCGACAATCAAGGAATCGTATTCCTTGAAAAGCAAACTACCCCCAAAATTCTTCCATTTTACAATCTCTTGCGTTTTCCACAAAGATCCTAAGTACCCGTCTCTTGCAAAGAAACGAAGTACAAGGTGCAAGTTATAACTCTGTACGAATACCCCAAGTACAACTATAAATTCTTAATAGGGTACCTAAGGGTATTTCCGCATGTCCTAAATTATTGTGTACCTTAATTCGAACATTGCGTTTTCCTGAAAACGAAAATCGAATTTTTGGTAGATCATCCTATCTTCATGGATGGATTCTTGAAATGATTAAAAGGGCCAAATGAAATCCACGAATTGGATTCCTGGTGTGCTTTAAGTATCCGCGTCCAAAGATAACGAATTAATAACCAAGTTAAACAACTATGTGATTATGTGCTTATGTGTTTTCTTTTATGTTTTTGTGTAATCCAAGTTTTTGTTATCCAAATCCTCGTAGAATCTTTCATATCTTCGTATAAGGGATTCATAGTAGGATATCCAAAGGTTCTATATTAAATCCTCAATGGGCTTGTACGTAATAGTAAAGACCCTTGGATTATATTGTACCATTCCATAATTAGACCCCTGAGTGGTCTAGGTAAACAGATTGATCCAAAAATCTGGTTAGGAATATCATGTGATGATATAGCTGAAAGGACTCCTTGGTGGCCTAATTAAAAAGGATCCTTTGTCGATCTAATTAAAAGGACCCTATGGTAGTCTAGTCACACTCATCACAGGTTTGATTTTTCCTCCCCTTCACATTACAAACAAATTGTGCGGACTATGCAAGGAATTGCGTAATTATGGATGCATACATAATTATGAAATTCAGTGCACGGAAACCACAGCGAGTTTTGTCATGTGTCTAGAGTTCGTTCCGTTCATTTTTGTTTCTGAAGAAATGGTGAAAAATGACTCATTTCGTTCATTTTTGTTTCTGAAGAAATGGTGAAAAATGACTCATTTCGTTCATTTTTGTTTCTGAAGAAATGGTGAAAAATGACTCATTTCGTTCATTTTTGTTTCTGAAGAAGTTGTGGAAAATGACTCATTTCGTTCATTTTCGGTTCTGAAGAAGTTGTGGAAAATGACTCATTTCGTTCATTTTCGGTTCTGAAGAAGTTGTGGAAAATGACTCATTTCGTTCATTTTCGGTTCTGAAGAAATGGTGAAAAATGACTCATTTCGTTCATTTTTGTTTCTGAAGAAGTTGTGGAAAATGACTCATTTCGTTCATTTTCGGTTCTGAAGAAGTTGTGGAAAATGACTCATTTCGTTCATTTTCGGTTCTGAAGAAGTTGTGGAAAATGACTCATTTCGTTCATTTTCGGTTCTGAAGAAGTTGTGGAAAATGACTCATTTCGTTCATTTTTCGGTTCTGAAGAAGTTGTGGAAAATGACTCATTTCGTTCATTTTTCGGTTCTGAAGAAGTTGTGGAAAATGACTCATTTCGTTCATTTTCGGTTCTGAAGAAGTTGTGGAAAATGACTCATTTCGTTCATTTTCGGGTCTGAAGAAGTTGTGGAAAATGACTCATTTCGTTCATTTTCGTTTCTGAAGAAGTGGTGGAAAATGACTCATTTCGTTCATTTTCATTTCTGAAAAATGTCCGTTAAGGAAATGTCAGGATTATGCCTTACATATCTCGGGTGGTTATTTGACACAAAGTCACAAATAGACTCCTACGTATTAATTTCGGGACGAAATTTCCTAAAGTAGGGGAGACTGTGACACCTGTGTCACTTCAATCATCAAACAAATGCCAAACCAATGAAATATTGTATTTCATACTTGGGATTTGTAAAAATATGTGTATTATTTGCACATATCAACTCTTGTTCAATTCCAAACTCTAAATCGCTTTCTGGAAGGTCATACGCGCACCGATGCGTAAATATAACCAGTTTAATGCAACGAACACTCCGGAATGGTGAAATAGACTTAACATACCTTAAATAACCTTTACATAACTTAGAAATAAGTTTTGAAGGCTTTGGTATGGCAAAAACAAGTTAATTCGCTTACAGGGACTAAACTTGACAAACTGCGAAAGTATGCCAATTTGAACTGTAACAGACATTCCGGAACATGACCATAAGTTAAACATACCATAAATATCCTTCACATAGCTTAGAAATAGGCTTTGAGGGGTTCGGTGTGCTAAAACAAACTTTTGGGTCATTCAGGGACTAAAAGTGTCAAAAAGTGCACAAGTTTGCATTTTCGCGCATAACTTACGTTCTGAATACATCCGGACATCCAAAAAATTATGTAAGCACTAAAATATTTTATTTTAGTGTTTGGCATAAGAAAAATCCATTCATTGCGTCTTTTGGATCGTTTTTCGCGCTTATGCGCATTCCGTTGTAATTAAGCGAACATCGCGTTCGTGCGACCAAACGAACCGACATCTGAGATATTTTTGAGCATGTTTCATGTCCACAATGTTTAGGCATCATTTTAGGGCCTTAAAGTTGGCTTTACGGGCCTTAGAAGTGTCGGAAATGGCCTTAAACACGTGCAGGGGCTGAAACTGTCATTTTTGAAACTTATTTTCTGATCAGAAGCCCCATGCGGCCCGCATTAGCTTTGGTGTATCCTGAAGCGGGCCGCCTCAGCCTCCCAGAACAGATAAGTATGCTTAGTCAGCAGATTTCAGCTGATTAAACCTCATCCACACATTCTAAACTTGCCCTTTCAGCTCATAATAGGTCATTTTCAGTTACCATAACATTTTGACAAGTGTACGCACAAGATTAAATCACGTTATTCAAGAAACGATCTTAACGGTTCGGGAAATACTATAAATACCCAACACATTTCACTTCATTTCTCACAAGAATCTGATCATTTGTGCTCTAAGTTGAAACCTTTGTTTCATACCTGAGCTATTTTGATCTAGATTAGCATTCGGGGACCCTTCGTAAGTGTTCCTTCGTTCTTTTATTGCTTTTCGAGTCCGAAAGTCAAACTTTGTTTGACTTTCTGCATTGACCAGTTGATGGTCGATGCGAAGTTCGTTTGAACTTCATAACGTGAGCGTGATCACGATGGTTATAGTCCCTAGTGACTATACCTACTGATTACCACGTTATCTAGGCTCAGTGACGAGCCGTAGTTTCGGTCAGAATACGTATTCTTGCGTATTTTGTAACCAAACTACTTAAGGGTATCAAAACCGTTTGTTTTGATACCAAACCTGTTTTCTAAACTTAGTTAAGCATGTTTTAGCATGCTTAGCTCGTCACTTTTAGTTTAGTGCTTATATAGGGTCGTAAGGTAAGCGATCTAAACAATCGCTTATACATTCGAACCCGACCCATTTGGTCGATCTTTAGGATCCGACCAAACAAGTTAGGTGACCATAGTATATAGGGAATAACCTTCCGAGGTTATACCTTATGGTCACGACGTTTAGTTAGTTGTATGATAGGTAGTTTATATGCCTTAGGTAAATTACCAAAATACCCCTTTGATGCCAAAATTCATTTTAAACATATGTAACATAACTTTTGACATCTAAACTGATTTGACAACCATATTAGACATGTTAAGGCATATATTACTTGTCATAGGACTAGTTAGGCGGTCCGAACGCGTCTCACGCGAACGACGCGTTAAAATAGCATAAGCTACCTAAACGGGTCGTAATGGGTCACAAGCACTTAGGTTAGGTTTCATTTAGTATGTAGGCTTTGTTAAACCATACTACATGAGTTCCCATACTCATTTGGTTTACGAGCCCTCATTCTATCCGATCTTCCGATTTAGGTCCGGTTTATTAATGTAGTTACCTATATTAGGTGCCGTTTGATATTCCGTGATCTCTAACATTGCTTGGTGGTTATCTTAGGACTTCTGAGCAATCTCAAGTGAGTACATAGACCCCTCTTTTAACTGTTTTCAAACTGTTTTGGGGTGAAACACATGTGCCTACTTGTTACTTTCGTGCTTTCCTGTTTTCACATCATATATCTGCTATGTTTGTTAGTACATTATAGTACACGATTTCATTACATTTCATGCTATGTATGCCCATTGTGTGCGTATTTAGTACATTGTTTTACTTTACATTTCTGCTATGTATGTTGACTGATAGCATGCTAGCACATTGATTTACATGACTTTCTGCTTTGTATGTTAACTTAGCATACTTAGTACATTGTTTTCATATAACATGTTCACTTTTGCTATGACATTTGGTTTGCACAAACGAGACTATTATACGTTCATTAACATTAGCTACGCCGCTCGGTAGTAAGTACTGGTACCATAGGACTTGACAAATCCCATTCCTGACATCCCGGGTTTGTTTGGATGTAAGGAATGACTGAATCCGAAAACATTTCTTTTGATAACCTTGACTGAAAGGGTTATCCGACTGTCTCAAGGCTTGAATGTATGCGTTAACTTACCACATAAATGTTTGTATCAATGTAACATGCATTACTTTATAAAACATAACTTTTTGATACATTCAAAATACTTTGTTTTGTACATTTCTACATTTGGACTACTTGACAATACTTTACTTACAAGACATAACATCTGTTACACATTACTTGAATACTTTTGGACTATCAACATTTGACATGGTTTATACAAGGACTTTTGATAATTGGTTTAAACATAGACATTATACATTGTTGGTTGGTTAAGTGACTTAAGTAACGAGATGTGAGTAATATGATACAAACATGGTGGATACGCCGCTGGTACTTCCTATATATAAGTGTTTGTATTATATTACATATCATAGCGTTATTTAAATCATTGATTTTGGACTTATACATTTTATACAAGTAACATGTTTTCACAAGACTTTGTTTTACAATACGGTTTATTTTATACAACTCATTTTACATGGTTATTCATTTAACCATACATTATTCTCTTATTTATACACATCAACTGAACTTATTGTTTTTCAAGCGATTTACAAAACAAATCAAATTACAAGGTTCATGACTAAACATTTTCTCAAACATAAGTCATGAAACCTATTTTCACAAAACCTATGTATCTCACAGGCATTTTTATGCTGACGTACCTATTTTCACGTGTGTTTTTCAGGAGCTGTTGCATAAGATGATCAAGATACACATAGGCAGACTTGGGCTTTAGTGACAATAAAAAGATGCAAGACTAGTAAATTATGTTGTATTTCTTTGTTTGTTAAGACATTGTAACACTTTTAATCAATAAAACAAAACTTCAATTGCCATGGATTTGAAACAACTATTTCTGTTACAACACTCCCCGACGTTTCCGCCACGTTTTGTATGTTCTACGTGGTCGGGGTGTGACACTCGCCATTGGCCTGGCGATTAAGTCGATATAAAAAAAATGAGGGACTTCATGATAGAGTTTTGTCTAGTATGTTATATGTTGTCATCCTTCCTATGGAGGATGGAGGTACGTAATCTACCCAAGGAGAATACACAGGATTAAATGTTGTCATCCTTCCCATGGAGGATGGAGGTACATATTCTACCCAATGAGAATATGCAGGTTCCGTTTTAGTTCCTTTACCCATTCCCAAACCACCGGGAATCCCATGCCTTATAGAAAGTGTGAACTCACCTTGGTTTGCTCGGTTTGTTAAGTTACTTGTTCACGGTTAATCAGTCAAAGCCTATAGTATTCATACATACGTAATCAGTTTGTATTCACAAGGTTCACGTATAATATACAGTCACAGTGTGCATTCGAACATCTTAACAGTTATTCAAGTTTATACGACTCCACAATTATCATCCATGATTCACAATAGAAATCAATAGTTAAGTGTGCTATTCAAATCAACTCAGGTTTCCACAGTCATAACTAACAGTCAGTAACAGACAACAACAGACAGTAATAGACAGTAACAGAGTCATACATTACCATGCACAATCTAGACCACGGTTTGTTGATGTGGTGGCATTCAGGGCGACGAAACATCCAAGTCTTTCGTCGACAAGTTGTGTGACGAATCATCACATGTTTCGTCGGCATGAGAGTGACGAAACCTCAGGTGTTTCGTTGACCAGGTAAATAGCGAAACTCAAGTGTTTCGTTGACCAAGATAACAACTCATACATAACTACTCCCTTAATTCCCGTAATTACTTCCCAAACTCCAAAACTGATCAAGCCTACAACCCTAGACATGAACCCTAGTCTACCCGATCATCATCATGCACGCATCTGTATCACCGATTCACTTAATATACATAAACAACTGATAACACATAATGTAAACATCAAGCACAACCATCAATACTGAGTAGTGGACATAACAGGAACGATCACAAACATCAGATCTAGTCTAATAGATTAGTAACAGACATCAAATCCTAATCACGTTTCATCACTCAGACAGATTATAAGGATCCCTATCATACCAATATTGACTTCCTGTTGTTTCAACTCAATACAAGCAATCGTAATATAATCGATTAACATACGAAATCAATTACGATAACAGACAAGCATACAAACAGCATGACAATTAGATCGAGTCGGTTTATCATAACTAACCGGATGTGAGACGGAACGAACAAGAACTTCAAGAGAATGGTGATCGCCGCCAAGTGCAAAGGAGAGAAAAGGAAGTCTAGGGTTTCGCCGGTTGTGATATTACGTGAAGTTGTGCGTATAAGAGATATATAACTGATTCTAATATGGGCCTCACCTGGGCCGAAAGCCCATATCTACGAAATATCAAAGGGAGCGACAAAACTCCCTAAGTTTCGTCGAGTAGAGGGAATGGCGAAACTCCCTAAGTTTCGTCGAGCTTGCTAGTGGCGAAACACTATTGTTTCCTCAAGTATGGTTTTTAACTTTTAAACAGTTCAAAAGTTTATAAAACTAAACACCTTAACCACATTAATCATATATTAAATAATAACACAATATCTCAAACATATAACAAACGTGCACAATTACAAGGCAAACAAGTTATGCAAACACAATTGTGAAACAAATAACGTGTCGAGGAAAGACCTTGAAAACTCGGGTTGTTACATCATCTCCAACTTGAAAGAAATTTCGTCCCGAAATTTAGCACGTAGTTACTGAGGAAGCTAGTTAGGTTGCGTGGTTTCCTGGTTTTCCTGGGGTGTCACAGTAACAACGGTGTAAAGAAGAAGATCCATCATCAAATTCTATTTTAAAAAGTTAGCAAATAATCGTACCTTCATAACAGAAATGATAGACCGAAGAAGGTGAAGAGATGATGCAGGGAAGATAGAGAATCGCCAGATAAACCGAAGAAGATGAAGGGATGATGCAGGGAACAAAGGATTTTTGAAGAATATGGGTATGTGGTGCTAGGGTTTCGAGAATGGCGATATAGGAGTGTTGTTGAATGAAAGGAACAAAGGATTTAGAATTTAGATAGATAAATATATAGGGTCCGAAATCAATGGGTCGGGTAGGTAAAAACAGGATCCGCGAGCAATAAAAGAATCCATCTCATTTTCCTGTCAAAATGCATTCTGAGAAGCCCTAAGAAGCTGCCACGTCAGCCCAAAACTTCTCATTTATTTATTATATATAATAAGAATCCAATCGATTCACATGATTGAACAGAGTGGAGAAGAAGCGACGGAAGATGGTGGATTTTAGGGTTTGAGTAACAACGGTGTAAAGAAGAAGATCCATCATCAAATTCTATTTTAAAAATTTAGCAAATAATCGTACCTTCATAACAGAAATGATAGACCGAAGAAGGTGAAGAGATGATGCAGGGAAGATAGAGAATCGCCAGATAAACCGAAGAAGATGAAGGGATGATGCAGGGAACAAAGGATTTTTGAAGAATATGGGTATGCGGCGCTAGGATTTCGAGAATGGCGACAGAGGAGTGTTGTTGAATGAAAGGAACAAAGGATTTAGAATTTAGATAGATAAATATATAGGGTCCGAAATCAATGGGTCGGGTAGGTAAAAATGGGATCCGCGAGCAATAAAAGAATCCATCTCATTTTCCGGTCAAAATGCATTCTGAGAAGCCCTAAGAAGCTGCCACGTTAGCCCAAAACTTCTCATTTATTATATATAATAGATTATACTAAAATTCACTATGTTTACACTAAAATTCACTATATTTTCTCTCTTCTTTCAGTTAAATAATATTTTTCTATATTTATCATTAACTTTTCTTTCTAAATCACTCACAACCACTTTAAAAAAATATTAAAAATTTAATAAGGGTAAACAATGTTTCCCCAAAATTATATACTATATAATTTGCAACATTTTGTTGCATTAAAGCTTGTACATCAAGCTTTGTAGATGTATTATGCATCTTATGGTTGTACTCAATGTGGGAGTATAATATAAGATATTAAATTAAATAATATTTAATAGAAGGGTTATCTATAATTAATTAGAAGAGATTAAACTAAAATAATAATTATCTCTAAGAGATGGCATAATATGATGACAAGTGTCCCTAAGGTGGTTTCTTTTATTATATAGTATAGAAGATATAGATATAGATTTTAGTTTATCATATTAAATATTGTTATTCGCAATATTATATCTTTTGCCTCTTATTTATTATTTTCAGACAAATAATTACATTCTGTGTTCTCACATCTTTCTTTTGTATCATTAACTGCCACGACTAATCACATAAGTTAAAACAATAACTATGTATAAACAGCAAAGGATTCTATTTATTTTCTTATGTATGATTATGATCACTTTGAATTTTCATATAAAATAATAAAACTATAAAGTTGAATAAACTCTTAAAATGTTTTTAATAGGAATATTGGATTTTAATAATCCTAACTATTCGTTGTTGGCCACTAACAGTCTCAACTTAAAAAATAACCATTGGCAGTCTCAACTAGTAACATATTGCCTCTAATGGATCCTGACTAACAAAACCCTAATGAGGTTAGTCTCCGATTGTCGGAAAAATGTTTTTGGCCGGAACACTCAACATGTTTGTCCCAATCCTCTTTGTAACCTTATTACGGACCTTTAGGAACCTTTTTCTAGAATAAGCCCTAATTATTGAAGTCGCCGGAAAATTTCTTTTTGGCCGAAAACTCAACTTTTTTGGCCGAAAAACTTGACATTTTCGTCTCAAACCTCTTTGTAATCTTAGATGGGACCTTTAGAAACCATTTTCTGGAAAAAAATGGTTTTCGGTGACCGGAGACTAACGACTTTAGGGTTCTGTTAGTTAGGGTCCATTGGTGACCAATATGTCAATAATTGGGACTGCCAGTTGTTATTTTTGAAGTTGAGACTGTTGGCGGCCAACGGCAAATAGTTGGGATTATTAAAATTCAATATTCCTTTTTAATAAATAATATGTTATTATTTCAGTTGTTGTGCGTGTACATTGTAAACATCGAATGAATTAGTCCAAACATTGTGTGATGTGTTAATCTTATGTAAACGTGCATTTTGACGTATCCGATTTAACTCAATAGCATTGTCATTGGATAAAAATGTAAAGTAATCGAATTTATAATGTTAAATCATAACGTATTTACATGTGATCCGACTTATGCATTGAAAACGTACAAAAAAAGCATAATCAAGGGTTGAAATTTTATCCCTAGCGCGTTGCAGCGTGGTCGAAATATGGAGTAACTTGAATTTATATCGTCGAATGATAACATATTATATTTAACCCCATTTGATTCGGAACTAAATTTACGACGAAACGTAGACCAACTAGAAACATACATAAAATAAACACGAAAACGTAATATATTTTACTCGACTTGTTTCCAGAAAAAAGTTTACGCCGAAAAGTAGACAAAAATTTGAGGGAGTTGTAAAATGGATACCTGTGCCGGATTGTAAAACCCGGACCCTCTTTGAATTGAAAAAAACTACAATTTTAATAATTTAATAATTTGTATTATTTAATTAATCGTCAGATTAGAACCGGAATCGAAACGGAGCTTTACAAAAGAAACCCAGTTGGATTGCTTAGAAATATTGAAGGAAATAATTAACTACACTAAAAAAGGTAGTTAAGAACAAGTTTTAAACTTAAAAGGGTTAAAATTGTCAAAACGTTAAAGTTATAAGTTAAGGGGCTGTTTTTGTAATTAATGGAAAATATATATTAAAAACAGGTTAACTAACTAGGTTAGTAAACTACATACTAACCTAGTTAAGTTAGTATTTAACAATGCTAATTAACAAGGTTAGTTAGTTTCATATAAGAACCATGTTAACTAAGTTAGTTATTTAAGTTAGGTCAGTTAGTATAACATTCAAACATCAGGGGCCAAACAGCAACTCTTGAAACTTGTTAAAAGATAAGAAAAAAGGATTTTTGGGGCGGCACTCGAACCCGGGTCTCCTCACTCAACATAAGACGCGTGTAACCAACTGAGATGCCAGCCTTATTGTGAATTAGACCATAGGGTATGGTGGGGCGGGGGTTTGGGGCATGGGTTGACACGTGAAGTTCGAGCCCCCTGCTGGTGAGTGACGTGTCCGTGGGGTATGGCGGGGCATGGCTAGCCCGGCGTGGCTTGGCCAGGTGTATTAAAATAAAAAAAAATCTAAAATTAAAAAATACACACAACATTTAAAAAAAGCCTAAAATTTTATTAAAATTTCCTAAACATTACAAAATTCTACAAAAAAAAGGATTACAAAAAAAACCTAAAGCGTTAGGTAGATTTCGAAAAGGGCGAGCTTGTCAAACGGCTTCCGCTCCTTGCCCCGGAACTCGATGTTGGCCACCGCTACCCGGTCTTCGTGACTTATCTCACCGCCCGGGACGCTGTCGTAGTAGGCTTTAAAACGATCGAGTTTTGGTCGTAGCTCGCGCCACTTGTGTTGGCACGCGTTTAAATTGTGCCAATTGTTTCCCACGTTGTGCCGGTAGCTTGCGAAAGCTTCCGGCCAGTAACGGGTCTCACCGGGTTGGCGGCCCTTCATCGCGTCCACGACGCTCGTGACAAGGGTAGCTCTTCCTCGTGCGTCCAAGAGGCCATCGATCAAGTGTTTGTGGGTAGCGGTTCAGGTAGGTGACTTGGGTTGGGGTAACGATGGGGACGGCCGGTGGGGTTGGGGGTTATATAGCGATGTGGACAGTTGGGGTGGGTGAACCGTTTGGCTTGGCCAACGGTTATATTTTAAAATTTAAACATGGCCCGCTATGCCCTAGCCAACAAGCCAATAAGAGTCGACCACATAGGATCGCTAGCATGCCCCACGACCGGCCTTAAACTCCCGCCCAAGGGGCCACGCCCAAACCCAAGCCCACCTGGGGTGGTGACTTGGGCGTTTCTCTCCAACCCACGCCCCAACCCCCGCCCCATACCCCATAGTCTTAACTCGATGCATTTTATATAAATATCCAATATAATACTTCCAAATAAAAAAAAATATACGGGTGGATGTGATTCGAACAAGGATCCCATGGTTGAATAAACCCACGCCCAACTAACTGGACTACATCATTATTTGTAATGATCTTCATCGCATATATTTTTAACCACATACTGAATCGAACCAGACTTTATCTTCTTCTCCAACCTGCGCGACCCTTGAACAACCAAATCAAAACCCAATGATTTATTGTTGTTTCAGTTACATTTTGGTATCAATTGATTTGCAGTAATGGAGTTTAGTGAATGGGACAATGAATCGTTCGATTAAACAACCTAAACTAATGAAATTAAAACTAAACTTTATCACCATTAAAGCTCCCCAAGAACACAATTGGGTTTTCACCAATTTCGTAAAACTAACCTCCAGAACTGATATTACTTATTCTCTTGATCAAACCATGCAAAACCCCACTGGAATCATCCCATTTCATCCACTATATCTCGCGAATTTGATCGAAGAACATTCTAGGGCTCGTAATTTGATTCTACAATATCTCCTTCAATTCTTAACCTTTTTCAGGTAATTCCAAAGCCTATTGTGCTTTAGTTTTCATTTTCTACAAAAGCCCTCTATCATTTTCAGTGTTGGAAGGCTGCATTATCTGAATTTAATTTTAGTTGAAATAATAGATATTTGTATAAGACACGATTAGACCTGTTTACTGAAAAAGTACACATTGTGATTTTTTTACTTTTTTTTTAAAATAAATAAAATTATGAGGTTAGGATCCATCATTTTCTACAAAAACCCTCTATCAATTTCAGTGTTAGAAGGCTGCATTATCCGAATTAATTTTAGTTGAAATTAGGGTTCTTCGTTTATACAATTTTGGGCTTTTAGGTTTAGACTTGCTTTTTGACGAAATTGGTGGCAGAATATTGTTGTATATCATATTAGTATATTGTGTGTAAACTTTGAGAATTTTTAGATATCAATTGGAATTTTGGCGAATTATTTATGTTTTAATCACTAGTTAAATCAAATAAAAATACAAATTAATCTTAAATAAATTCAATAAGTATTTTTATTGATAATTTCAGATTATATAAACATTAGGGAATATTTATGGATTTTTTCCTTAATTTTTGGGAATTCAAGAATATAGCTTGGATTTATACATGTTTAATTTATTTAAAAATACAAGATTCTCACCAATAAATTCTATGAATATTTTTTTTACTGATTTTTATAGATTATAAAATTGTATTGAGAACTTTATATAATTTTTCCATAATTTTAGATAATCATTTTATTAAAGGTTTTAAGGAAGTGTTAAATAAATATAAGTTCATTTATAAAATTTATTATTTCAAATTAAAACATGTGATAATTATGAAACCTAATGTATTATTTTGCTAGATAAATTTTGTTAGTTAATAAAAATCTGTAGCATTTAAGGAATATCTTAACATATTAAATTGTTATCATTATGTTATTAAACATAAATTGCTATATAAATATGGATTAATCTATTATGTTGAATAATTATTTAAGCCCCAAATAGGAGAACCCAATTTTCTAAAATTTATACATTTTTAGGATTTCATTTATTATATTTTTAGGGTGATCATTATTGTTATCATTTTAGATATTATCCAACTCCTCCATACGGCAATCCTCGTGGATCGTTTCTTCGCAACCAGTGAGTGATTTCTTCTAGCTTTCCCTTTTTATTTTTACAAATTTTGGGGTGCATCATGTTACACTTTTTGATTTACTTAACATGCTATGATCAAGTGTTATTATGCGAACGTCTTATGTGTATTCTATTATTCTATATGCTATCTGATGTCAAGTCTATTGCATGCTATTGTGTCTAGTAGATCCACGGCTGACTAGGTTCCCCACGGCCATGAGTTATAGCCTAGTATCGCCAACAGTATTAGACTCACTCCTCGGGGCTTGAGCCTAATGCACCTATTGTCAGGAGTCTATTTATTTTGGTTGATTGTGTATTCTTGATTGGTAAATTTGGATATGTTGATCATGTTGATGATATGAGACCATTTTCATACTAACCTTGAGGTGCATAGTAAAACTATTTTTCTAAAAAATAAATTTAAAATTGTTTTCTATAAAAGGAGGAAATTACTCACCAACATATTTGTTGACCCAAAAATATATTTTTCTAACGTGGTGCAGGTTTTCAAAGTCGACGAACAAGTGCTGAGGACACGTAACATGGGCCTTAGGAAATTAAATTGAAATCTTATGATATGTTTGTTTTTGAACAATGTATGAGTAATTTTATTTATTAAATGTTATGCGACAATTTAAATGGATATACTTTAAATATCATAATAAATATTAGTTGTCAAGAGCTATGGGCAATAATCATGCTCCGTACCATTCCGCTGCGGGTCGGTGTGTGACAGATTGGTATCAGAGCCAATAACTATAGGGAACTAGGTTTAGGTTATTAGACCCTTATACTTAGACTATAGTTGATTAGATACCTTATGTGCTTAATTGTTTTATTGTCTTAGCTAAAAAAAAAATTTTAAGTGCCCATGATTTAAATTTTCTAATGTCACACACATATCCATGTGAGCACATTTAATTGTTATATGCTAAGTATTATATGCCATAAATGACAATATGTTCTTTATAATTTAACCATAGTCTATTATTTCTTTTTTTTTTCTTGTCCCATGAAATATAGAATATTCAATATACTAATTCTTATTTCTATATATCTAAAGTCTTGAATCAATTTATTTTCTTTAATACATTTCAATTACTCATGAGTTTGATTTCATTTCGTTTTTAAGTTTCAAATTTCAATTAAGTTTCACTCTCGTCAAAGTGAGTCCTTGTGACGGACATATAGTAACTGGAAGGGTTAGGTACCGGTAGTCGGGACGTTCTGTCTTGGCTGGCATTCGTATAAATCCAATTAATGGACCAGTTTGTCTACCTGGGGACTATCGATGAGAGTACCGATACCTATTAGGCCAAAGCATGTCACACCAAACGTCAAATGAACTAACAACACTTTGATATGTCAAACGTGTCCATGTTAATTCATGGATACTATCCTAAACATCGTTTTACAACACCCCAAAACTCGAGTCATTTATTTATTCACGATTTTCTTCGGGTTAAGTTGTACGTCAATGGGTAGACATATGAGGACCATGCGAAAGCTCGGTAATTGCGGGTGCACGCGTAATTACGAAAGTGACGCAAGGAAGTCATACTAAACCCTATGATGTGCCAAACCTATGATTTTCAATATTTTATGATGAAATAATATTTATCATAAGTTTTATTATTTTATCATATTCCATGTGGTTATATTATCATTTTGTATATAAACTACCGGAACAAATCTATAATATACCACGAGATTCTAATGATTTTAAAACAAATCACCCTATCTTTTGTACCATGTCGAAGGGTTCGATTTTTGCTACCCTTTGATACTCCATAATATTTCATGTGATTTGTATTCTTAAATTATGGGATTTTCCCTAAGTCCCATGATTTCACAAATCCGTGAATCCCACATTTGAGCAACCAAACACCCACCTTATGATCCAAATGTATGTCCAACCAGACACTCCATCGATGGATCAATCGACCGTACCATATGTGTCACACCCCAACCGATGGCGAAAACATCAGAGTGTGACGAAAACGAGATTGCTCGAGACTTCATAACACTCAATTGTGACAAGTATTTAATAAAAAATTTCATTTTATTGCTAACATCAATTACATTTTTTGAAATAGAAATACAACAAGATTGAAACAAGTAAAATACAACAAGTATTTGAATTTAGAGTGCGTTTCCAGGCATCCTACTAGATTCCGTGCATCATCATCATCATCATCCATAATCCTACAACATGTATTAAAGTATAGTTCAATACATAAAGTATTGGCGAACATACAAGTTTGAGTACTAGCATAAGTATATAAAAGCTGAACAATCCATATGACAAACTTAGTTAACAAGATTAAAACATTACTGGCATGTGAGTAAACAGGTCAACCCAGCGTGTATCGCAAATATGAATGACTTAACATGACCTCACGAATACGGGCGGTGCGTTACTCCTATAGCGCTATACATGTTAAGGTGAGGCTCGTACGAAGTTAATGACAAGTTTATCACATAAGAATGTCCCAGAAATCCCAAATCAAGTATAACGTATTAACATGCATGTATTGGATTGTTGTGTAATTGCGTAAAGTATGTGAGTTTGTATAATGTAAACATGTTGCACCCAAAAGTGTAAAAGTAAAAAGGGGTCATGTATACTCACAATTTTGCAAAAGCTTTCTGATCATCCGAGAGTGGCGAGTTGTGTGAGAATGGAGATTCGAAGGCATAAGGTCATTCGGGGTTTGTGGAGTGGTTAAATTCGGAATCAAAGTACGTAAGTGTGTAGTATAAAATTATGATACAAACAGAAAGTATATTCTGTCCAGGCACTTATCATGACACTGAGTTTTGGTCTGCTCAACAGAATCAGTGATAAGGAACGCGGAAACGGAATAAACGAAAAACCGAAACACAAACTGTTCGGACGAAAGGACAGTTCGGACGATAGGTGCCTTTCGTGCGAGCGGAACCACCCCTTTCGCACGAGAGGGACTGTCTAGTAAACCGAACTTCGTTTGAATGTTTTAACTATTAATCAGTTATGTTTGTGAGTTCAGTTAAGTTATCTAGTTATAGTCATAGTATAATTAACAGTCTAGAATGTTCATAGAATTCATAGAAGTCATGCATGGAGGTAATATCCTTGTTATATTTCACCAAAGCACAAATTAGTTAACTTAGTTAACTAACCGGTTGGTCATGAATATAGAAATGGAAATAACAGAATGTAAATAATAGCCAAACAACCGAACAAGGACAACCCAGGTGTGTCAACTCAACATAGAAAGAATGAACTAAGTGTTGGAGGCTCGACGGGGTTAACTTGTTCTAGATCTAGGAGATTGTTTGGGTGTTCATGTTACAAGTTCAAGTGAGGTGGTGGAACTAGATTAAAAGCCAAGGCTTCCACAGATCACACACTGATATTGTAGAGTCGACTATATTGAGAATAGGGGTCTGGAATATCATACAACTCTTAGAAATTGCCGGAACGTAGTGAAACAGTCCCATTCGGATGACAGGAGTCTCCTCTCGTGGGAAAGGTTTAACCTTTCGTGCGAGTGGGCTACCTCTTTCGGGCGACTGGCACTATTTCAAGGTGAAATCAGTCTGATTTTGGTTGAACTGATCACCTTCTCGGCTGGAATTGACTCTAGCATGAATCCACAACTATGAACTTAGCTTGTGAGCTCAGAGAGTCTCTGATTCGGCCAAGTTTAATATCAGAAATTTGTTTTATGAAAGTTTGAAAGATTAACTTCACTTAATCAGCTTGGTCCTCAATATGGAGAGTTCTACTCTGATTGCCAAGGCAAATTTGTTAACCAAGTGAAATGTTTGTGAATAATCATGTAAAAACTTAGAAAATAGAAGAAACGTAGAAGAAATTAGGTGTTAGTGTGTTGCAAACTCACTTAGAAAGCTACTAAAACGAGCTTTAAAGGAAATGCCCGAGTTCAGGTCTTGAGAGAAAAAATCAGAGTTGTGAAGGTTGGAAATGAAGGAAGTGGGTTGGTAGTTATAGACTGAGGACTGAGTTTGGGGTGACAGGATTTCGGACGAGTGGGGAGTTTGGGACGAGAGGGTCCTCTCGTGCGAGAGGGACCTTTCCCTTTCGTTCGAATTTTAAGTTTGCGTATTTTATCAGTTTTAAGCGTTTTAAATGTGCAAGTGCAATGAATAAGTGAAGTGCATAAAATAATGAATGAATTTGTATGTATAATAAGTTTGCGATTGCGTAAAAAATGTATTTAAACGATCGATTGAACGAGTAACAAGTATGTATAAAATATGAATTTCGTTACGATCAAGGTTTCAAATTGCGAAATTTGGAGTGGATTATGAATATGATATGAAGGCAAGTTTCCAAAGATAGAAATACAAGTAATCTTTCTAATTGAGGAAAGTTCCAAAAGCGAGGCGTTACAGTCTCCCCTCCTTTAGTAAATTTGGACGAAATTTATTCAAGAGGAAGACTTTGGAAAAAGCTTTTTGGCTAAAATGATTGGCTAAAATTGAAATTTTGAAGTTTGAAGCGTGCTGAAAATGCTTTGAAATTTTGAGGAATGAACGGGTAGGTTTGTAAAAGTACTTCATTTGACAAAGGTGCTTTGGGGCACCCATCGTAATTATGAGTAAAACGTGCATGTGTGTGTAGGCAAAGTGAGTTTGGCTAAGTTTGAATTACCCGATGGGGGAAGTATTTTAAAATGGATGTTACCTAAGAAGAAAAGTTTTCGTATAAAACAGAGTGTATTTTGATGAAAAATGCAGCCCACACCGTAGGTTGTAAGAAAGTTTTATCGGTTTTAAAGGCGTATTTGTAAAATCATATGTTTGTAGAAAATTTCTTATTGGTGAGAACTAGGGTGGTAGGTATTTATGGTTTGATAAAGTTTTGGTGGTAATGGGCCGACTAAGTAAAGTTTGTGCATAATAAAGAATGGAAGATAATTTTAAAAGTAAAGATGTATGTTTAGGCAAATTTATTGTAAGTAAGGTTTGTATAAAATGCCAAAAGAATAATTGAGAATAATCGTGGTATGAGAGTGAACGAACGATTTAGTAGATGAATGCAAGGGTAGGAATGGTATGATTATTGGATATAATGCGAATATGAAGCGTTGAAGATGAGGTTTCGTCATGGATAATCGGATATCGCGTGTTTAACAGTGCGTTTGTGAGTCACTAAAGTTTGTGTAGTCGCGTTTAAATAAGGTCTGGGAAAACACCAAATTTCTCATGGCACGTTTTGCGAAAGTTTGGTAATATGGAAAAAACACTTATATAAAGGATGTACCATCGGCGTATCCACCATGTCCAACCAAGTTACGTCCGTTTCGTTATTTTGTGTCATGTTACGTTCCATGTCTTGCCATACACAGTAGAACACCCTATGGTTTTCATGCGCTTACCACTATAATCCCGTGTGCACCCGCAATTATATTGGTCATTGCATGATCCGCATAATTTGTACTAGTAGTGTATGAGTCAGGGTATGTAGTAACATTAAAAGTGAGAATGTGTGTGTGTGAATAGCGTATAAAAATTTAGCATGTAAGCGTGATTATGTTTAAGTATGTATGTGACCAACGTAAAAGAAGCACTTGGGTTATGCTCACGTATAGTTGCGAATGTATGAGTATGAGTATGATTGTTGAGAATTGCGTATATAGTATAAATTGAAACATAACGAATTTAAGCATATAAAATGATTAAGAAATTTTGAGTGTGTAAAAACGAAGTGTAATGATAATACATGTGAGATTGTCATGAAATATTTACAAAAACGTGTACGATGACATGCATGTGTAGTTGTTTGAGCAAGTCATTGAGTTTATTGAATCAAAATAGATTGAGTTTGTCGGGGTTGAAAATTAGATTTGTAAATGTCAAAAGAATATAAAGTATCCATTTGTTATGAGAGATGTGTTTTTATAAAAAGGAAATGCTACTCTTGTTTCAAAAAAAGTTTTACGTATGTCGTAGGTTGTCTGCTCCTATGAAGCCTCTTTGCCCACATGTTTGGATTTAGAATTTGGCATTAGCGATGTTCCTAAAGGTTTTGAAAACAGGGAGTTTGCCTTATTAAAGTATTTTGTATAAAAAGGATAAGAAAAGTTGTATTTCGAAATTCTCGTGAAACTTTCATTTTGAAAAGAGTTTTAGCAAAATGATCTTATAGATAGTCGGACCTTGTTGGTATAGTCGTATAGGTGTAGGGTTACTATGTCTAGTGTGTGTATTGGGAGGGAGTTTGAGTGACGATTGTGGTAAGTTGATTGAATGTTACTTTGATGGTAGGGTGCTAAGTCTCGACTAAGGGTTTATAGGTTCGGTTCCCTGTTGAGAACAAAATGTCTTCAGTAAATGTGTGGAGTACGAATTTCGTGGGCAAGAGATTCATTAGACCGACTAGGTTGATAGGTAGCATTTCATAAGATTTTGAAAATCGGGTGATAAAACAATTAAGGTATGATTAGGAATTTCATGCATGTGGTTTATGTAAGATAGATTGTAGGGTAAGAAATACGTTTGATAAAACAATGAAATTTGAGATTTTCACATAAGAAGAAATTTTGACAAAATGGTAAAAGATTTAAGTATAAGACTTGATAGTGTGGTTGGCATGATAAAGTTTCTTTGAAAAAGGAGAGTTAGTATCGATCATCGAGGTAAGGGAATCACCCCTAGTCCGTTGGTGAGGTCGTTTTAAGAAGGGAAGGAACGGAGCTAGTCGTCAAGGTAAGGGAATCACTCCAATCTTGATGATATGCCTCCATTTTGGGATTGCGAGTAGTGTAAATCATGTTGGTGACGTTTTGAAATCATGCATATAAATAACGTATAGGGATATGAAAAGATTTAGTATGATGTGTGTGTAACCATTGTGAAAGTAATTTGAATTTTGAAAAAGAAAGCTTGAATCGTGTTAAGTATAAAATCGATACTAGTAGAATGGAAGTTGATTAAAACTTGGATTGTTCCGAAATGGAACTTTGACTAAACCAAAGTGGTCGAAAAGTTCTTTTGAGTTTGGGAACCTAATAGGTAGAATACTCTTGCCGATATTTCGGTTAACGGTATTCACCCTTCCGGTTACTACATGTCCCTAATCAATCGAAAGTTCGAGACTTGGCGGGATTTTGAAAATCGAGGAGTGGGACTGGTTGACAAGATGCGGGCTTCACCCCTAACTTGGCAATCTTGTACCCTAAGTGTGGTTTGTACTCGTCGGGTCAAGAAAGTTAATTTCGATACATTGGTGATGGTCCACTAGAGTTTGAATTGGAAATGTTCCATCGAGGTGAGGATTTCACTCCTAACTTGATGGCGAAATTTCATGCAAAATGAGTAAACGGATTGAGAGTCGTTCACCAAATTTTGGGTTTCACGCCTATTTTGGTGAAGTCTTCTTGTTTGTATAATACGAGTGTTTTTATGTTTTAACATAATCTTGTAAAGTTGTCTTAGGAAAGGCATATGTTTTGAAATAGGAAAAACAAATACGAACACATAAATGATGTTTCAAGAATTTAGCACATAAATCAAGCATGGTCGACTATGGTGCTTAACTATAGACTAGGTCAAAAGCATGACATTTTTTTGCTAATTCCCTATAGTTATGGTTCTGATACCAATCTGTCACATCCCAACCGATGGCGGAAACATCGAGTGAGACGAAAACGAGATTGCTCGAGACTTCATAACACTAAATTGTGACAAGTATTTAATAACAAATTTCATTTCATTGCTAACATCAATTACATTGTTTGAAATAGAAATACAACAAGATTGAAACAAGTAAAATACAACAAGTATTTGAATTTAGAGTGCGTTTCTAGGCATATACTAGATTTCGTGCATCATCATCATCATCCATAATTGTTAGGATCTGAGTTTCTTAGATTGTGTTGTTTAATTAGAATTGAAAGATGAAACAGAGAATTGAAGTGCAGCGGAAATGGAAATAAACTTTAATCACACAATCAAGGAAGAATAGCTTTAAGCAGACATTATTTCATTAAGTCAAAAGATTGTATCTATTACAAAATTCAACTTATGCATGCATGCACTAGACTCCCCCTCAGCCTAAGCTCAGTGATTTGTTCGTACAAGATGACTTGGTGAGAATGAGCTCCTGGAACAGTACAGAGTACTGTTCTATTTATAGTACAGACGAAACCACTGAGCATCTTTGCTGACATCACCATGAAAGTGACATCTAACCTCCTAACAAACTCTAAAATCTGTTACATATAAACACTGATTACAATAGACATTGATTACATAAACCACTGATTCAGCTTTCCACTGTTGTAGTCTAAGCACTGATGTTGAGCATCAGTGCTTTCTTCAAAGGGTGATCAGTCCTTGAATGGGCAGTGCTTTGGTCTTCAACAGTGCTTAGGAGACATCAGTAGTTAGAGCTTTAGTTCTTTATTCTTCATCAGTACTTTGGCTAACAGTTGTTGAGATGATCAGTGCATGGAGTTTATCAGATGCTAGAATAACCACTTTCAAGGGAAAAGTCTTGAACAAGCTCTGCTTATGATGATCAACTGTTCTGAACCAGTTTTGGCTTTCCTTATCATCTGTTCTTCTGGGCTTGAATGCATGGACCAACAATCTCCCCCTAGAACAGATGATGCCAAAACACTTCATTATTCATGATCTTTATTGTCTCATCAACATTTCCCTAACTTGCCCCTTGAATTGAAGTTCAAAGTTAAGGGAATCTTCATCATCCTCATCCCTGAAAAGTTGAAGTTCTAAGAGATCTTGGAGGTCAGCTACACAAAGGCCTAGTGCATCCTCCCTTGATTTGTGTTCAACTACTCCACTGGACATGAGCAAGGTCAATACATGGGTCTTTTGATCAGACTTCCACTTTAGTATTTTTGAATTTAGTGGGTTTCTTAGGAGAGTTTTTATTTTCAATGAGTTTGGTGATGGAGGCCTGCTCATGAATCTTTTGGCAATTTCTTGTAACTTTGCTGAGTCAGGATTCTCTTCAATCATCTGCTTGATGGCCACTTTCATAATGTCAGCTTCTCTTTCTGCATCTTCTTCATCAATCCGCTTTTGCCTTTTTCTTTGATTTATGGCAATGATGGAAGTGTCAGATGATGTGAACAATGTTTTTAAAGAGAGGGCCTGCTGCTGTGACTCATCAGCTTTCTTAATCTTGTATGCTGGTTTCTTTGGAGCTGTAGGATCTGTCTTTCTTAGTTTTTCAAGCTTCTCATACACCATGTCAGTGTACTGCCTAGACCACTTGATATGGTCTTTGCTGAACCATACTTGGACATCTCTTTGCTTAAGTCTCTTGCATAGTCTTCCAATTTCTTTACTTTACTAAGCCCAAGCTGCAATCGACTTGAGATGCTACTAACACCTTCCCCTTGACCTTCATACTTGGCTTGTAATTCAGCTTGCTTGGCTTTAAGTTTCAGATATTCTTCCATGTTCTTGGGAGGTCTGAAGCCATGAAGGGATGGGAATATTCTCTTTGCAGGATCATGCACTGTATAGAATTGCCTCATTTCATTTTTAACTGCATGCAATTCCAGAGGATATTCTGCTGCTAATGGAATGACTCTTGAAGGATCATGTCCTTCAAGTATATTTGGGGTCAGTGATTGGGTTTGATAATGATGATGGTGGATGAATGAATGGTTTAGGGTTGGTTTGGATGAAAGGTGTGGATGATATAGGAGTAGGTGCAGGAATGTCATCATCATTCACCTGGAACTTTCTTTTTCTAGTGTAAACCTTTTTAGGAGAAGGGATTTTTGTTTGGGATTTTGAAACAGGATTGGTTATAGCTTGGGAAGGAGATTTGAAGGTGCTGGATGGCTGACTAACAGCTGTTGAAACAACTGGTGTCTCAACCACTGTTGTCATAACAACTGTTGAAGTGTCAACAGTTGTCTTCTGCTTTTTGGCAGGAGGTTTTTGTGGTGAAGGTGTAGTTTTGGATGTGTCAGTGGTTGCTTTTTCTGAGCCATCAGTGGTTTTGATACCAGCAGTGGTTGGCTTTTGGGTGTTTGTTTTCTTGTTTGTGGTTTTGAGAATTTGGCAAGTGGTGGTTTGTTATGTTTGAAAGATTTCTTCCTGGTGGAAGTGCCAACATCCTTTGTTTTCATTTCCCATGCTTTTCTTGCATCTTGTTCCTTTCTCCACTCCTTTTCCTTGGTTTCTTTTTTATTTTGAGCAGTCTTTTTGTTTGTCTCCACTTCATCTGCCAGAATGTTTAGGGTTTCATCAACTCCCTTTTTCTTTTCCTTTGCAGATGTTTCATCAGTGGATCCAGAAGACTTCTTCTCAAGCTCTGGCTTTTTGGTTGGCCATTGCTTAGGAGTAGGTCTGCCAAACTTTTTCATGTCATGTTTCTCCCCCTTTTTGGCATCATCATCTTGATCATCATCATCTTTGTAGATAGATGCAGGGGCAGTGCCAGTCAATTTTGTCAAGGCTTCTTTGATAGCCTTGATATCTTCTTGAGTGTCTTTATATCTTGCATCAACCATAGTTCTGAGTAGTGCCATTTGATGGTTGTGCTGAGTTTCTGCAAGTTCCCTTTGAGCTGTGTTAATTGGCTGAACTGCATTCCATAGCTCTTGGGAATAATGTTGTGGAGTGGGTTGACTTTTGGAAGCTGCAACCAGAAACTCAATAGATTCATTCATTTTTCTAACAATTGTTTCCATGGTAGAGAGCCTCTTCGTCAAATCCTGAAATTTTAAACCATCACCCAAGTTAATGGGATCATCTGATTTCCCACCAGCAGTGGTTGTATCAGCTGTTGGACCAGGAGAAGTCTCCAATGGTTCAGCAGCTGATGCCCCTTTTTCTTGGTACTAGGGACTTCTTTCTTCAGCAGTGGTTACTTTGGAAATCTCACTAGTGGTTAGCTTGAACACACCAGTGGATACCTTAGTCCCCATAGAAGAAATTTCCTTCAAGGGAGCCTTACTGATGAAACTACTGTCCAGATGTAGATTAGTGGATCCAACACCTGTAGTAGCTGCTCCACTTGAACTACCAACAGGAATTTCATGAAACTCCTGTGGTGTAACCTCCTCAGCTGTTTGTGGGATAACCAATTGAGGTATTTCAGACACAGCCAATGTTGTGGTTGTACTCTTAGTAATGTGTTGGTGAGAGGGGCTGTTTTGTGTCTGAAGCTCAATGGCATCAAACAAGGGTATTATAGATGGTGGTATTTTTGATGAGGGGATAGGAGTTGAAAGAGAATTTGCCCAGGGAGAAGGGCTATTAAACATATCCTCAAGTGAGGTATATGCTTCATTTTGTGGTGTCCCTGTGCTTACAACCTGTTCCTTTTGTGAGGAAGCAGGAGGAGTTAAGGCTTTTGGTGGAGATCTTTCCAACTTTTGTGAGGAAGTAGCCACAGTGGTTATTAGTGACATTTGTGTTGTTACTGGATTTACTTCTGGGATCTCATCTTCCAGAAGGTCCTTTTTAGAGGGTTTGGTGGGCTTTTTGGATATCTTTTTGGTCTTTCTGGGAATTTTTGGTGGGGGTTGCACAGCAGTGGTTGTGCTACTGTGTTCACCATGAGCAGTGGGCTCAACAACAGAAGTCTGAGGAGCAGATGTGGACTCATCCAAAGGTTGCTCAGACTCCTCTGTTTGTGTTTTGGAAGGTTTTGACTCTAACAATCTTGTAAATGTTTCAGCAGAAAGACTGTTTATTTGAAAAGAACCACCTTGGACAAGCACTTGTGCACTGTCTTTTGGTACTTTCTGCTGTAAGTAGTAACTCAAAAACCTTGGAAACAACAAAAATGGTTTCTTCTTTTCTATGATATTATTTACATTTTTAACCAAATCATTGAAAATCTCTTGGGAGTAATTGAAAGCAGTTTCTGCCATTATAGCATATCCCAAGTATTGGATTTTCAAAGGAATTTCATTGAAAGCTGTTGTTTTATTTGAAACACAGATGAGCAGGGTATGAAACAGTAACTTCATGGGAGGTGGAAAATCTCCCTTTTGCAAAGTGGCTTTTGTCATTTGTCCCACATACCCTCTTTCGATCAAATCAGTTTGATACTTATCTTTAGGAAAAGAATTTTTACCTGTGAGATCGTTCATCTCAAAAACTTCTGATATGGATTGGGGTGTGATGGAAACCAGAATTTCTCCTACTTTAGATGTAATAGCCCAAGGCTTTTTGTCTTGAACTTCCAATTTTGCATTTTTTTCAGAAATCTCGTAGAGTATCTTGGTAGATAGGTGCGTTGCAGGTCAACAAAGTTTTATACTTTGAAGATGAGAGAACATCAATGATTGAGTGGAAATCTTTGTTTTTACTTGTTTTCTCAAGTGTACACAGGTAGTTATGTGGGTTTTTGAGAGCGAGAGCCATGGTGAATTTGAGAAATTTGCGAATGGAATGAGAAGATGAATAAAAGATGGAAACCGCTTTTGAAGGAATTTTGAATTCGATACGGCAGTGAAAACTCTGATTGGGGTTTTAATCAGGGTTTTAAGAGAGTGAAAAGTGAATGCTGACGTGGCAGCGGTTACAAAGATCGGACGGCTAAGAATTGTCCACGTGACAACCTCTGATGGAAAGGTGGAAGACAGTTGTTTAGGAAACCACTGATGGACAATATCAGTGGTTGTCAAGAGTGAAAAAGGAGAGCAGTGGCTGATTTTAACTATCAGTGGATAGTCATCAGTGATTAAAACACTGAGGTTTGGTCAACAGTGATTAACCAGGATAATGAAGAAACAGAGGTTGTCTTTCAGCAATGGAAAATTTTCAACAATCAGATGTTTGAACCAAACAATGGTTTTAACAGACTTTTAAGGATTAATGAAAATTTTCATTTTAGCTATTTTTAAGGATGGATTTTGATTTTCTGAAAACATTTTAATGTTTTTTTATTCATAGAAGAACAAGATTTTGCTTGTTAGTCCATGTTAAGCATGCCAATCCTAGAGATCAAGCTTTCAAAGGTGGATGTGTCTAATGCTTTGGTTAACACATCGGCCAGCTGATCCTTAGTTGGAACATGATGCAGAGAAATCAAACTTTTTTCATAGCAATCCCTCACAAAGTGATGTCTGATGTCAATGTGCTTGGTGGTTGAATGTGAAACTGGATTTTTGATGATATTTTCTGCTGCTTGACTATCCAACATGAGGGGTGTCTTTAAAGCAGTTATACCAAAATACAACAGTTGATTTTGAAGCCACAATAGTTGGGCTGTACAGCTTGCAGCAACAATATATTCTGCCTTAGCAGTGGATGTTGAAACAGCTGCTTGCGTTTTGCTTTGCCAAGATACTAAGCAATCACCTAGAAATTGGCACCCTCCTGATGTGGACTTCCTTGTTGTGTTACAGCCAGCAAAGTCACTATCTGAAAAACCTGAAAGCTTAACATTACCATTAGCAGGGTACTAGATACCAAGTGTGGGAGCACTTTTTATGTATCTGAATATCCTTTTCACAACTATGAAGTTATACTTCCTAGGGGCTGATTGGGATCTTGCACAAACACATGTTGCAAACATGATGTCTGGCCTAGATGCAGTTAGGTACAATAAGGACCCAATCATGCTTCTATATAAGGTTTGATCAACCAAATCATCCTTTTCATCAGTCATGACTAGCTTGGTGGTTGCCATGGGTGTACTACATGGTTTGCAATCAATCATTCATCTCAAATTTGTTTAAAAGTTCTTTAGCATATTTGCTTTGATGAATGAAAGTACCATTTTGTAGTTGCTTTACTTGGAGACCAAGAAAGCATTGTAGTTCACCCATTGCACTCATTTCAAACTCAACTGTCATGAGTTTTCTGAACTCTTCACACATTTTGTTACATGTGCTTCCAAAAATGATGTCATCCACATAAATCCGGACAATCATCAAATCTTTTCCTCTCCATTTTAAAAACAGTGTTTTGTCAATTTTGACTCTTGTGAAGCTGATAGAGATTAGAAAAGTGGAAAGAGTTTCATACCAGGCTCTAGGTGCTTGTTTCAGGCCATACAAAGCTTTGTTTAGCTTGTAGACATGATTTGCGCAAAAGCGCATTCGAATAGCCTAACTAGTCCTATGACAGGTATTATATTCCCTAACATGTTTAATATTGTTGCATAATTAGTTTAAGTGTGAAAATTTAAGTTGCATATGCTTAAATTCAAATTATGCGTAAAAAGGGCATTTTGGTCATTTTCCTAAGGCATATAAACTACCTATCATACAACTAATCAAACTAAGTGACTATAAGGTATAACCTCGGAAGGTTATTCCCTATACAACTATGGTCACAAAATATGTTTGGTCGGATCCTAATGATCGACCAAACGGGTTGGGTTTGAAAGTCTAAGCGGTTGTCGAGACCGCTTGACTTACGACCCTAAACAAGCACTAAACTAGAAGTGACGAGTTAAACATGTTAAAACATGTTTAACTAAGTTAGAAAACTGATTTGATATCAAAACAAAGTGTTTTGATACCCGAAAATAGTTTCGTCGCAAAATGCACATAATCGTGCATTTTGACCGAAACTTTGACTCATCACTTCGACTAGTCAACGTGGTAATCAGTAGGCATAATCGCAAGGGATTATAACCATCGTGATTATGCTCAGGTTGCAAAGTTCAATTGAACTTTGACTTAACCAATTCATGGTCAAAGCTGAAAGTCAAACACTGTTTGACTTTTAGCTTGAAATAAATAAACAAGACTTGAAAGAACACTTACAAGTGTTCTAGGATGAAAGAAGACTAAGAAACTCAGGTAGGAAGCCTCCAACAAGTGTGGTAGCTTCCACTTAGAGTGTATGAGAAAGAAGAAGTGAATGAGCAAGTTTGAAGGTTGATGGTGAAGGGTATTTATAGTGTTTCATGGAATGGTAGGATCATTACAAGTGTTTATGTGTTCTCCAAGGATTAATCCACACCATACAAGTGTTAGGATATGATTAGAAGGCTTGTAGAACACATTACTTGGTCCCCAAACAAGAAAACAAGCAACAAAAACCATCAATTCAGCTGATTTCTATGGAAAAACAGCTTCTGGTCTAAAGGGTCTCGCCCCCCGCAAGCCAGAAAGGCAATTTCTCTCGCTGGCCGCCAGAGAGTGCATGTTTGATCTTTCCAAAGTTGGCAAAAATGGTCCATGCAGCTCCAAAACTAGTTTTTCGACGCGTTTAACCCCCGTTAACCTATTTTCAAGGCTCTACAAGGATGTTAAAGCATAGGGGACTTGAAACATGCTTGGAAAAATATGGATGTCGGTTTGTTTGGTCATACGGTCACGTTTTCTGGTTGATTTTGACGAAACTCGAACGAACGCGAAAACGATCCAAATTAAGCGACGAATTATATTTTTGCATTAATATCACTAAAATATAATATTTTAGTGATTACAAAAAATTTTTGGATGTCTGGATATGGTCAGAATGCGAGATATGCACGTAAATGCAAACTTTCGCAATTTTTGACGCTTTCAGTCCCTATGATCAAATAAGCGCATTTTCGCATACCGAACCCCTCAAAACTTATTTCTAAGCTATGTAAAGGATATTTAGGGTATGTTTAGCTTATGATCTTGTTCCGGAGTGTACGTTTCTATACGAATTGGCAGACTTTTGCAGTTTGTCGCAAATAGTCCCTGTGATCGAATAAACTTGTTTTTGCCATACCAAACCCTTCAAAACTTATTTCTAAGTTGTGTAAAGGTTATTTAAGGTATGTTAAGCTTATGTCACTATTCCGGAGTGTTTGTCGCATTAAACTGATTACGTTTACGTAATAGTTTGTGTATAACTTTCTAGAAAGCGATTAAAAGCTTGAAATCGAACTAGAATCAAAACGTGAAATTACCAAGCATAAATACACAAATATTGAGACCAAAACACATCGTTTCATAGATAATTGATATTTTTCTACATCGTACATTGTTTACTGAGCACAAATGTCACACCATCCGTACATAATAGTCCATCCGGACCTGGTACAAGTCCATCCGAACTGAAAATATTCATCCGAGCCTATTATCTGTTCATCTGAACCAAAATAAACACCCATCCGTTCGGATGATGATGTTAAATGTCCATCCGGACCACATGTAGTCGATTTGGAAAATTATTTTAGTACATCCGGGCATATTAACTCAATTAGAATTCAATTATTATCTGAAAAAAAACACATGTGCCGATAAAAGTGTTTAATAAAAGATAAAAGTCTTCTCGGTCCAATTAAAAAAAACAAACAAATTTGCTTTGGTCCCATAATAGTTGAGAAAATTTAATGTCTA
This sequence comes from Helianthus tuberosus, assembly GCA_030545235.1. Classification (NCBI taxonomy): domain Eukaryota; kingdom Viridiplantae; phylum Streptophyta; class Magnoliopsida; order Asterales; family Asteraceae; genus Helianthus; species Helianthus tuberosus. The sequence goes on along the minus strand of CM060403.1, from coordinate 52,364,576 downwards.
TTGGATAGTTTTGTGGCCCAATTAGAAATCAGTAGAGTGGGTTCTATCATAATCAACGATATTCAAGTGGGTTTTATTCGATCAAATAAAAATCAAATCAAGTGGATGTTTTGGTCTAATCACATTTAAGAACAATAAATGTTAATATTAGCTTCATTCGGTGATTGAAGGAAAGTTATCAGGCTTTACTGCTTATCACATGTGATTTTATGCATTTGGAAGCTTATTGTGTCACACTCTGACCATGTAAAACAACAAATCATGGCGGAAACATCGGGGAGTGTCGTAGCAGAATCATTGTTTCACAACCATGGATTAAATAGTTTCGTTTTATTGAATTATTGAACTCATTGTTTTATTACAAATTAGATAAATACAAATAATTGTCTCTCGAGTTTTAAAGTCGCTAAGGTCCATCCTATGTGTAGCATGCATTCAACAATCATCACATAGCAGCACCTGAAACATATGTGAAAATAGGTACGTCAGCATAAAAATGCCTGTGAGTAACATATGATTTGTGAATTTGATTCATGGCTTTGGATAACATAAGAAAAAGCTTTTATGTTTTCAAAAATAGCCATGAATTCTCGTAAAAGTTTTGTTTCTAAAATGCGTCGTTTTGGTAAAATGTTTATAGTATATACAAAAGTATACTTTGGTTTTGAGATAAGCGGATGAGTAGTATATTTAGATATACTTTAGTTACGAAATAGTCTAATAGATAGTATATTAGAATATACTTTAGTTTCGGAAATAATAGATTCGATAGTATACGAAATAGTCTAATAGATAGTATATTAGAATATACTTTAGTTTCGGAAATAATAGATTCGATAGTATATTACAAGTATACTTTGGTTTAAGAGTGAAAAACATCGGTAGTATAATACATTATACTTTGGTTTTGTAAATAACATATCAACTTATGCTTTGGATTTGAAAATAGCACATCAACTATGCTTTGGTAGTATATTAAAATATACTTTAGTTTGTGAAATAACAAGGTCGGTAGTATATCAACTATACTTTAGTAAATAATATCACGTTGGTAGTATGTCGGAACATACCTAAATCGTGGTTTGGTAGTATATCAAATTATACTTTAGTAAACAATAGCATATCAAATTATGCTTTGGCAAAACAGTTTAACGTTGGTAGTATATCGAAATATACCATATATCGCGACTTGGTAATACATTCAAACCTTAGTGCATCAAACTACACTTTAGAGACTATAGAAATACCACAAAGGCAAATTCTATTTGGTTAAAATTTGGTTTCTGACATTCCATACAATAGGAATGGGGTGTCTAGTCCTATAGCGCTATATCGTACTACTAATCGGCTTGATCATTGTTAATGAATGTATAAGTAACAGTATAAATGAACAAATAGTTCTAACAAACTTTAAAAATCAGTTGTTTAAACCATGGATAATAGTTTAATTCGTCAAAAGATAGTACTGTCACACCCCTTTCTGCAGCGGAAGCACGAGGTGTGATCATGAAAGGTTCTCATTGCATACGAAAGGTAAACATACTACATGCTCAAAAATAACTTCAAACATTACATTACTAAAAACATAAGTCAGGTGTTTACAACACGAGATAGCATATTGTCTTAAAAGTTACAACTTTATTTATCGATAAACATAGCGACATCCACGAGCATGAGTAAGACCACGCGCACATCCATCCTAGTTACCTGAAATACATGTGAGTTTTGGAAAAACGTCAACATAATGTTGGTGTGAATTCATGCAGTTTTTGTATTTCACGTTTGTATACTTTGTATGAAAACATAGTTTGTGTCATGTATAAATCAAGTTTTCATATATAATTCAAGCTTTCATGTGTACACCACGTACTCATGTATAATTCAAGTTTACTTGTGTACCCCACGTACTCAAGTATAATTCAAGTTTTAGTATATAAATCAAGTATTCATGTGTACACCACGTACTCATGTATAATTCATGTTTACCTGTGTACCCCACGTACTCAAGTATAAATCAAGTTTTAGTATGGTATGAATCTTAAGTAAATAAAGTATTCCTGTAAGTATCAGGATTGTTAATGGGTTGCAAGGCCATTAACATGTGACACGACATAGGAAGTCACCAAACCTTAGGCATTTTTCTAGTTGGCATATTCTGAGACACAAAAGCACTACTCGGTACTCGTCCTCACCAAGAGTGTGGCTGCCCGGCACCCGTTAGATCTAACCTTTTGTTCTGCGGTCTAGGTATATAGTTGATTAATGGTGCTTATGTACCCTATTCGTGACACGATTTCTCGTATCATTTCTCATAACGCATCATACTCGGTACTCGTTCTCACCAAGTGCGCTTCTTGTATTCTTATATCTCATCACACCTGGTACTCGTTCTCACCAAGTGTGCCTCTTGATATCATACCATTTATAAGCATTGTAACATTTGTACATGTATTTCACCCCCGAAGTTATAAAACTGAAAACAGTTAAAAGAAAAGGGGGAGCATGAACTCACAACTTTGCGTTCCTTGCGTCGTAAACTTCACCGGATTTGCTTAATTAACGTCGTGACCTATACGTGTTTTCTTAACGTTAGTCACTAGACTTGTGTCGCACAAGCACAGTCACTATCTTTTGTATTTGTATTGTCGTGTTAAAAATATATTATATTTTTAACTAAATCTTGTGTTTTGCACTTTGCACCCGAATTATGTATCTTGTATGTTGTATGTGTATTTTTGTGTTTATACTTCTCATGAGTATTTAGTGTATTTTTAAGTCTTAATACACTAGCACGTATAACACATACTATATATACTTAGCACAAAAGTTGGTGATCAAATAATATATATTTTTCTCTCAAAAATATACATACTTAACATAAATTTTAATCTTGAAGAAATCATCATTTCTTATCACCAAAAATTAGGGAAACCTTGGTAACATTTTTAAATACATTTTTAGGGAATAAGTTTCTCAAAAACTTATATTTTTCTAAGTGTCAAAATTTATAAAAATTTTGACAGAGTTTCCCCTAAAAATGGAGGTTTCCCATGTTTTCAAAACATGTGTTTATTTTCTTTTAAAATCAACAACAATCTCAACAACACAATCTTTATTTATCAAACTTGTCAAAACAAGCATATACCACAACTTATGAACTTGAAAGTTTGTAAAAATATGTAGTAAGTTACTAACATATTTAGTAGGTCTTGTTATCTTTAAAAATAAGTTTAGTTTCTTAAAAACTTTATTTTTAAAGAATATGTATTTTCACAACTTCTAGTCATGAATTTCAAAATATTTATTTGTGGATTTTCTTTCTACACAAGTGTTTATACACTTGTTTACTTACTAAAAATGTATTTGTTTCAAGTAATATCCAAGTTTTTAACAAAGCTGGTATTTTCCACTTGGTTCTTCCGAAAAACCACTTGTAGATCTTTAGATCTACAAGTTTACAACTTCATTTCACAAGAAAAGTCATGTTTATTCAAGTTCAAGACTTATGAATGGATGGATCCATCATCCTTCATCTTTCTAACTTTTACATCCTACTAGTTCATGCTCTCAAACATGGACTAGTATGTCTAGATGATGATCCATCTTGTTTCTACTAATTAACAACATCAAATAATAACAACTATACAAGATCTACAAGATTTACACACACATCTTTCCTTTATCCACCTTATTCATCTTATGTTCAAGACTTTATGTTATGTTCTTTAGTGTTCATGATCTACAAGATTTACACACACATCTTTCCTTTATCCACCTTATTCATCTTATGTTCAAGACTTTATGTTATGTTCTTTAGTGTTCATGAATTTTTAACCATTAAATCACCTATTAACCACCATAAACAAGAACAAGATGGTGTTTTAGAGCACTTACTACTAGCACAAGGCTAGGGAAGAAACAAGGCGTAAAAGTGGTGGATAAAAGCAAACGGTTGAGGTTCTTCGACTTCCGAAAGCTCCTAGCTTCACTATGCACCTTCTATCACCCTTGAGTATGCTTGAAGCTAGATGATGATGGGTGAATGATGGTGGTGGTGGGGTTGTTGCTCTCGGCCGAGGGTGGGGAAGAAGAGAGGGAGAAGTGAAGGTGTTTGTGTGTGTGAGAATGATGAGGATCGTGATCTAGTGGGTTGTCTTTATATCCTCCAACATGGGTTTAACCATTGGGTCTAATGTTCTTAGTGTACAAGACAATATCTCAAAAACAAATCAACAAGATCTTTTAATTAGGCCATGTGGGCCGATTTTAATCATGGGGGAGGGGGTCTAGTTGTAATTTTTAACCATCTAGTTTGTTTAATGTTCAATCCCAAGCATTAGTTAGTTATGTTAGTTACATGATATTTTAGTGGGTGTTAGGGTGCTCGGGGACCCTAACTAGCTCAGAAAAGTATAAACAATGTCTATAGCAATATTTTTGTGTTCCGGGTATTATCCGGTTGTTCGGTTAGACACCGGTTCGTTAAAGTGCTAAATTACACTTTTTAGTGTCTTTTAAGTACCTTTTTGTATCCTTTTCATTTCCCAACACTTGGGGAAGTATTCTGGATAATAAAACGTAATTTCTGCATAATATTCATGTGCTAAAAGCTGATTCATTGCTGAATTATATAAAATTCTGCACTTAAAGTGCGTTTCGGGTGCTTTTTAGTGCGTATTTTAGCTTCCATAATGTCTATATATTAAACCCTTGTATGTACTCTTGGGTTTTAATGTATTCTTGTTGTTGGACCTACACCTAGGCTCCAATTTTATTGTCTGACTGCTTTCTGCAGTTCTGTTGACACAGTGTGTCTTACCGGTGAGTTTACTAGTATTTCTGACGCAACGCTCTCGTTTTTGCATAAAGCAATATTTTGTAGTATACAACGTGCATGAATTCACTTGTTTAGTATGTGTTCAGACATTGCTGACATTTAAGCACATAATTGCAGTCATTAAATAATAATTAAAGTGTACGGAAATTACCGGTTTGGTGCCAGTTGTCATAGTCTCCCCCCGTTAAAAGAATTTCGTCCCGAAATTCAGGCTGAACTAACTCTCGTAGGAGTCTTCTTGAATAAGTGGGGATACTTTTCTTTGAACTGGTCTTCACGTTCCCATGTGTACTCGGGTCCGTGCTTAGAGTTCCAACGTACTTTGATAAGTTTAACAGTGCTCCTCCTGGTCTTGTTGACTTTCCAGTCTGTAACCTCAACAGGTTGTTCTGTAAATCGGAGGGCGTCATCAATATGTACTTCATCCGCAGGGATGATCACGTCTTCTTGTGTTGGACTCTTCTTGAGGTTGGATACATGGAACGTATCATGTACTCCATTAAGTTCTTCCGGTAATTCCAACTTATATGCCACGGTGCCAATTCTTTCCAAGATTCTGAATGGTCCGATGTATCGTGGGTTCAGCTTCCCACGCTTTCCAAATCTTACTACGCCCTTCCAAGGTGAGACCTTCAATAACACTTTGTCTCCCACCTCGAATTCTACTGGTTTTCTTTTTAGATCAGCGTAGCTCTTTTGTCAATCTCGAGCCGCCTTAATGCGCTCTCGGATCTGCGTGATGTTGTCGGTTGTCTCTTGTACAAGTTCAGGACCAACCATACGTTTATCTCCAGCGTCTGCCCAACATAAAGGCGATCGGCACTTGCGGCCATACAGAGCTTCGAAAGGTGCGGCCTTTATGCTTGTATGATAACTGTTATTGTAGGAAAACTCAACTAAAGGTAGGTGAGAATCCCAGCTGCCGCCTAGATCCATGACACATGCGCGAAGCATATCTTCTAACGTTTGTATAGTCCGTTCGCTCTGGCCGTCTGTTTGAGGATGGAATGCCGTGCTTAGATCTAATTGAGATCCAATGGCTTCTTGGAATGATTTCCAGATTCTTGAGACAAAGCGCCCATCTCTGTCTGAAATAATCGAGATTGGCACTCCATGACGTGCCACGATTTCCCTTAAGTATATCTCAGCAAGTTTTCCAGTGCTGTCTTTTTCTCGTATCGGTAGGAAATGCGCAGATTTCGTCAATCGATCAACGATCACCCATATCATATCGTGCCCTCTCGGGGTCCTGGGTAATTTCGTTATGAAGTCCATCGAGATTTGCTCCAACTTCCACATGGGGATCTCTGGTTGTTGTAGTAGGCCGGACGGTTTCTGATATTCTGCCTTAACCTTGGCACAGGTTAGGCATTTTCCAACATAAACAGCAACATCGCTTTTAAGTCTCGGCCACCAGTAGTATTCTTTCAAGTCTTGATACATTTTGTCCGATCCTGGATGGATCGAATATCTCGATTTGTGCGCTTCATCAAGGATGACTTCTCGAATACCGCCATAGAGTGGAACCCAAATATGCTTCTTGAAGTATAAGGCTCCCTCTTCGTTTAGCACCATGTAATTCAGCATACCTCGGAGGTATTCAACTTTACGGTTTTCCATCTTAAGGGCTTCTTGTTGTGCATCACGTATGCGTGTAGTGAGGTTCGTTCGTATGGTCATTTCCAATGCCCGAACCCTTAGGGTCTTAGCCCTTTCTTTTCGACTTAGTGCGTCTGCTACAACGTTTGCCTTTCCAGGATGGTACTTGATCTCACAGTCGTAATCATTTAGCAGCTCGACCCATCGCCGCTGGCGCATATTCAATTCCTTCTGATCAAATATGTGTTGTAAGCTTTTGTGATCTGTGAAAATTGTACATCGAGTACCATATAAATAATGTCGCCAGATCTTCAAGGCGAATACCACCGCTCCCAGCTCCAGGTCGTGAGTGGTGTAGTTTCTTTCATGTACCTTCAATTGTCTCGAAGCGTATGCGATGACTTTCTGGCGTTGCATGAGCACGCAACCCAAACCTTGTCGTGAAGCGTCGCAGTATACCACGAAGTCTTCTGTGCCTTGGGGTAAAGATAGTAGCGGTGCATCGCATAGCTTGTTTTTGAGTAGTTGGAAGGCTTCTTCTTGTTTGTGACCCCAGTCGTATTTCTTGTCTTTTTGAGTAAGGGTCGTTAGCGGTTGAGCTATTTTTGAGAAATTCTCGATGAATTGCCGATAATAGCCCGCTAAGCCCAAAAATTGCCGAACTTCAGTTGGGGTCTTGGGAGCTTCCCAATTCTTTATTGCTTCTATCTTGGACGGGTCTACATGAATGCCCTTCTCATTCACAACATGACCAAGAAATTGTACTTCGCGAATCCAGAATTCGCATTTCGAGAACTTTGCATAAAGCTTCTCTTTCGTCAGTAGTTCCAGAATAGTTCTGAGATGTTGCTCGTGTTCATCTTTCGTTCGCGAGTAAATCAGGATATCATCGATAAATACAATCATGAATTTATCGAGATATGGTTTGCATACGCGGTTCATCAGATCCATAAATACCGCTGGTGCATTCGTCAGCCCAAATGGCATCACAAGGAACTCGTAGTGTCCATAACGCGTTCGGAATGCAGTCTTTGGTATGCTTTCTTCCTGTATTCTTAGCTGATGGTATCCAGATCGAAGGTCGATCTTGGAATAGTAGCTTGATCCTTGCAATTGATCAAATAAGTCATCAATCCTTGGTAGTGGATACCGATTCTTGATCGTGAACTTGTTCAGTTCTCTGTAATCGATACACATCCGCAGAGTTCCATCCTTTTTCTTCACGAACAATACTGGAGCTCCCCAGGGTGAGAAGCTTGGCCTTATGAATCCTTTATCCAACAACTCCTGGAGTTGTGTAGATAATTCTTGCATTTCAGATGGCGCAAGTCGATAGGGAGCCTTGGCCACATGAGCGGCTCCTGGAACCAAGTCTATATGAAATTCGACTTGTCGTTGCGGAGGTAGTCCTGGCAGATCTTCGGGAAAAACATCAGGGAATTCCTTCACCACAGGAATGTCTTCGAGTTTTGGCTCCACAGCCTTCTTGTCTATAACGTGTGCTAGGAAGGCGACACATCCTTTCCTTAAGCACTTTTGTGCCTTCATACAACTGATGATTCGTAGAGGCGCGTTTCGTCTTTCTCCATGTACGATGAGAGTTTCATCATTTGCTAAAGGGATGCGAATGAGTTTCTCATGACAAATAACCTCAGCTTTGTTCTTGGACAACCAGTCCATTCCGACTACTACATCGAAGCTACCCAATTGAATAGGTAAGAGGTCGATGCTAAATCTTCGTTCACCAAGTTCTAATGAGCAGCCTCTAACAACTTCGCCCGATTCAACAAGTTTACCATTGGCTAGTTCTATGGAATAAGGAATTTCTAATCTACTAGATTCTATTCCAAGCATGCGTTTAAATTCCATAAACATGAAGTTATAATCGGTGCCAATGTCAAATAATATGGATGCAAAGTGATTGTTAATGAGAAACGTACCGGTGACCACATTTGTGACAACCCTCAAATTTACATGTAACCGTACAGTTTATTAATAATAATTAATGCGTTTGACGACTGTGTGGAATTACTTAACTGCTTTCTGATATCTGTGTTATGCTTACACGTATTTGTTAACACACTAGTAATGTACAGAAAAGTCATTAAATAGTCCATTATGATTCCCTAAGTGTTAGAAAGTAAAAACGTTACAAAAATATATAAATAGGACGCCTTACGAATTAATTAAGCACTTTAACGGAACAGAATCGAACCGAACAACCGGACTCTACCCGGAACACAAAAATATTGTCAAACACATTATTCTTATTTTCTGAGCCAGTTAGGATCCCCGAACATCATAACACCCCCCTAAAAATATCCACTAACTAAAGTATGAAACTAACACTAGAATTATAACTAGATTGTAACCAATTGGTTAGCACCTAATCTACTACCCCCCCCCCCCCCATGCTCACGAATCCAACAAGGACCCACCTTGTTGATTTGTTGCAATATTTAATTTGATTATGTTGGGGCATGATGGACATGTTACACAAGAGTTAGACATGTTACACAAGAGTTAAGGATGTAGGATGGTTATAAGAATGCACCAAAGGTCCCAAGCATCATCATCTCTCATTCACAAACCCACCAACACCCTAACTCTCTCCCTCCTTCCATGGTTCTCGGCTGAACCACATCCACCCCACCACCATCATCTTTCAACCTTGTTCAACCATTTCACATACTCTCCAAGGTGTAAGAAGGCCTCTAACGAAGCCCGGTGCTTGCGGATTGCCAAGGACCTCACTACGACGCTTTTAACCACTCGTTTTTCGACTAGTTTCTTCCCTAGCCTCGAGCTAGTAGTAAGTGACTCTAAACATCTTCTTGATCTATTCTAAAGTGGTTAATAAGAGTTTCGTCGGTTGAAAATCACTAACATATAAGATCACCAACTAAAAGTCTACTAAAGTGATGAACAAGGTGGTTAATGGATGAATATTAGTGTAAATCATGTAGATCTTGTGTGATTATGATTATTCGTTGATTATCTGATGTTTTACTGATTAATATTAATGTGTGATGTTGTTGTGGTCACTAAACATGATTAACGGAATCAATCGAACACAAGTTAGTAAGTTAGAAAGTGAAAACAGAATCTGTCCCGGTTTTACAGCCAACTTCAGTTGGCTGTAAACAGGTCATAAACTCAACGAAAAACCGATATTTTGAATCTAAAATATGTTATTATGAAATACGGTTCTAATGGCACCGGAATCGTAATTTTTGGACTTCGTTTACTATTTTTAATGTGTCGATTTGTAACAACAGCTTAAGCTGAATTTTGACAGCAATAAATGGGTGTCATACTTTCAGTCATAACCTGAGTTTTGTGATGAATCGGACCATGAAATTTGTACAGTAGATGACAACCGATGCATTTGTAATTACCCCACTGAAATTCGTAAATCGGACACTCGATGAATTTTTAATAAATTGTTCCGTGGACTGTGGTCAGAAATACATAAATCTGAGTTCAGTCCGGAATATGAATTTTTATAAAATATTGGTAATGAACCGGACCCCGCTATTTTTACACAATATAATATGGAACGTTTAAGACATCCTGTAAAAATTTGGGAATTTTTGGAATAATTTAACTATTTTATTAAAATGTCCGAAAACAGCCGGTTTTGAATATAAATGCTGAAATGACATAAGTTGTGACTCGCGTGTCTAAATGACGAGTATGCTATCTGTGAATGATCTAACATGTTATATGTGTTATGTGCATTATCGTATGTTTGATTTTGAGTGGGGAATGGATGGGAAACATGGATGGGCATAAACCGTTAAAGTGATGCATGTTATGTGATAGATACGTGTAGGAACTTTGTGCTCTATTTAAAAGTCACTAAATGACTAACTGGTAATCATATTAGGACGTGATTGACCGACCTTGACCGTTAGCTATATTTGAGAATCTAACCGAGCAAACCGAGGTGAGTTCACACTTTCTACAAGGCATGGGATTCCCGGTGGTTTGGGAATGGGTTAAAGAATTTAAAACTAAATCTACATATCCCCTTGGGAAGATATGTACGGCCATCCTCCATAAAGGGGATGCCATTATTAATCCTACGAATTCTCCTGGTGCAGAATACGTACGTTCGTCCTCCTGGTGCAGGACAACAACCTTAAAACTAGCTAGACAAAACTCTATCAATAAGTCCCTCTTCATATCGACTTAATCGCCGAGGCCAATGGCGAGCGGGTCATTAGTTAATAGCGCTATTAGGTTTAACAAACCTCACACCGTGCCGTTCGGACGAGCGTGTACTAATGGACTATGGCAAACTGTCAGTGATGATAGACACTGATGTAGGGCACAACTATTGTTCGTAGTAGTCGATATCATACCGTCTAATAGTTCACACGGGAAAGCCCCCACTAATTATGGATACGGTTTGGGTAAAGAAAAAGGAAATGGTTAAATATACTTTCAACTTCGGGGTAACCCCCACGGCAAATAAGCCAACGAAAGTCAAACCACGTTTTTCAGAAACAACTTAAAACCAAACAACCAAACGTGAACTCACTCAACTTTGCTGTTGACTAGTTGTTACATGCCTTACAGGTCGCTAAATGCTTGGAGCTTGCACGAGGAAGAAGTCGTTGTGGTGTACGGACTGTTATGTTCCGTGCTCATTGTTTAAATCCTTATGAACTTATTAAACTTGTGTTTTGAACCTTAACTTATAAACTATGGACTTATGTTTTGAACTTTAACTTATAAACTATGGACTTATGCTTTTGGATTTACTTTCATGCTTCCGCTGTTTAAACTAAACATGGTTAACTCGCTTTGGTCACCAATCGTATTGTGGTTGGTCTTATTTACTTAATTACGATGTTCAATATGATTGGTGGCTCGATCCTGGTCACGTCACGCCTCCAAGCGGTGGTACTCCGCATGGTGGATTTTGGGGGTGTGACAGATTGGTATCAGAGCCATTGGTTATAGTGAACTTGGTTTTAAAAGGGAAAAACTTTTTGATAAAACCAGACTATAACCTGTACAGTGCTCAACGATCCACAACGACGCTTCGCTCCACGTGCAAGACTCGACACCATAAGTGGTATGATTTATGTTATATTGCCGGTTAGATAGTTCTCACTGTGCATTAGATAATGTGATAATTGCTATTGAACCTTGTGTGCTTACGCTCTACTATCGTCCCACACTTACGCACTTTCGCGACACTTTTCTCACTTACGTTGCTCCCTTATGAAGATCATGAGCGGACGCGGAGGACGTATCAACCTCACTCAAGCCCAGTTGACGGCTTTGATCAACGAACGAGTCGCTGAGGCACTCGCAGCTAACCCTGTAGGAGGTCAACATGCTCAACCTCCTGTGTGCACGTTCAAGACGTTCATGGACTGCCGACCTACCACTTTCAGTGGCACCGAAGGAGCAGTGGGCCTTCTTCACTGGTTTGAAAAGCTTGAGTCTGTTTTCGAGATGTGCGAATGCCCCGAAGACCGTAGGGTGAAATATGCTACCGGAACACTTGAAGGAGCTGCGTTAACCTGGTGGAAGGCACAGGTTCAACTACTAGGACTGGCAGTTGCTAATGCCACACCCTGGAATGGTTTCAAAGTGCTGATCAAGGAGGAGTACTGTAGTCGGGATAACATCCACAAGCTAGAAGTGGAATTTTACAATCTGAAGATGACGGGGTCTGAGATTGAGGCGTATACTAAAAGGTCAAACGAGCTGGCCATCCTGTGTCCAACTATGGTGGACCCTCCCATCAAACGTATTGAGTTGTACCTCAAGGGCCTTGTACCAGAGATTCAAAGTCACGTAACTTCAGCCAACCTGGGTACCATTCAGCAAATTATCAAGTTGGCTCATCGTCTCACCGACCAGGCGGTGGAACAAAACAGGCTACCCAAACTTATCAGTGCCACAGCTACTTCTGATGCAACTACCGATAACAAGCGAAAATGGGATGGGAATTCCGGAAAGGGGTCTACTTTAGTTCAGTCTCAGCAGCGAAAGACTGATGACTACCAGAGTCCTGGTCAGCAATCTTCTAGTAACCAAGGACAGGGTGGATACCGAGGGAACCACCCCAAGTGCAACCGGTGCAACAAACATCACAGCGGGCAGTGCAACAAAGGTCGTTGCCTGAGGTGTAACAAGTTTGGTCATGAAGCAAAGGATTGCAGGAGCGCTCGACCAGCAAATCAGAATCGCCAACAACAACAACAAGCCCCACAGAACCACCAGCAGCAGCATCAGCAGGGAAATAAAGGATGCTTTCAGTGTGGCGCTGAAGGCCACTTTAAGAGGAACTGCCCCCAGCAGAACCAAAACCAGAACAATAACCAAGGAAACGGGAACCACAATGGGAACATCAATGGAGGCAACAACGGAGGCGGCAATGGGGGAAACAACAATGGCAATGGGGCAAGGGGTCGGGTGTTCGTGATTGGTCAGGGAGAAGCAAGGAACGATCCCAACGTTGTGATGGGTAAGTTTCTTCTGGACGACTTCTTTGTTACTATTTTATTCGATTCGGGTGCCGATATTAGTTATGTGTCCTTAAAAGTTAGCCAAATACTTAAGCGCACTCCAACACTCCTGAACACCAAACACGCGGTAGAGCTAGCAAATGGTAAAAGTCTTGAAGCCACACACGTAGTAAAAGGTTGTAACCTCGTCTTAGCTGGTCAGACTTTCCCTATCGATCTTGTTCCTATCACACTTGGTAGTTTCGACGTCGTTATTGGGATGGATTGGCTATCTCATCATCATCATCAAGCGGAGATCGTTTGCAAGGAGAAAATCGTCCGCATTCCTCGTTCTGGTGAAGAACCTCTCGTGATTCGTGGCAACAAGAGTGGCACGGTCGAAGGCATCATCTCCTTCCTTAAGGCCCAGAAGTGTTTGCGAAAGGGCCACACTGCCATTCTGGCACTCGTTACTGACACATCCACGGAAGAGAGGAGAATTGAAGACATTCCTATAGTGCGCGATTTTCCCGAGGTATTTCCTGAGGAATTACCTGGTCTTCCGCCTCATCGCCAAGTTGAGTTTCAAATCGAGCTAGCTCCTGGAGCTGCGCCAGTAGCTCGAGCACCATATCGTCTAGCTCCATCAGAACTTGAAGAACTGTCCACACAACTACAAGAACTCTTGGAAAAGGGTTTTATATGTCCTAGCTCTTCGCCCTGGGGAGCTCCAGTCTTGTTCGTGAAGAAGAAAGACGGTACCTTCAGGATGTGTATTGACTATCGCGAACTTAACAAGGTGACTGTGAAGAATCGTTATCCTCTTCCACGTATTGACGACTTGTTCGACTAGTTGCAAGGGTCGAGCTATTACTCCAACATTGATTTGAGATCGGGATACCATCAGCTGAGGGTCCGAGATGAGGACGTCTCCAAAACAGCATTCAGAACTCGTTACGGCCATTACGAGTTTCTGGTTATGCCATTCGGACTGACGAATGCACCAGCGGTCTTCATGGATCTCATGAACCGAGTGTGCAAACCATACCTGGATAAGTTCGTTATTGTTTTCATCGATGACATCCTGATCTATTCGAAAAGTCAGGAGGAACATGAGCAACATCTACGGCTTATGCTGGAACTTCTTCGAACAGAGCAGTTGTATGCCAAGTTTTCGAAATGTGACTTCTGGCTTCGCGAAGTCCACTTTCTAGGCCACGTAGTAAACAAGGATGGGATTCATGTGGATCCATCCAAGGTTCACTCGATCAAGAACTGGCCTGCACCCCGCACACCAATAGAAATCCGCCAATTCTTGGGTTTGGCAGGATATTACAGAAGGTTTATCAAGGATTTCTCAAAGATTGCGCAACCTCTCACTTCACTGACTCAGAAGGGTGTCACCTATCGTTGGGGTGATGCACAGGAGTCCGCATTTCAACACCTAAAGGATAGACTTTGTAGCGCGCCTATCCTCTCATTGCCTGAAGGCACAGAAGATTTCGTGGTTTACTGCGATGCTTCCATCCAAGGACTTGGTTGCGTGTTGATGCAACGTGACAAGGTCATTGCCTACGCATCGCGCCAACTTAAAGTTCACGAAAGGAATTACACTACTCACGATCTGGAGCTGGGAGCAGTTGTTTTCGCGCTTAAGATATGGAGACATTACCTGTACGGTACCAAGTGCACCATTTACACCGATCACAGGAGTCTCGAGCATATCTTCAAGCAAAAGGAGTTAAACATGCGTCAACGCCGATGGGTTGAGCTTTTGAACGATTATGAATGCGCTATCAAATACCATCCGGGCAAAGCCAATGTTGTGGCCGACGCCCTCAGTCGAAAGGATACCCTACCTAAGCGTGTACGTGCATTACAGCTTACCATTCACTCTAGCCTTCCTGCTCAGATTCGCGATGCTCAGGTCGAAGCATTGAAAGCAGAAAACATCAGGGCTGAATCCCTACGAGGATCGAGGCAGCGGCTAGAACAAAAGGAAGACGGCGCTTACTATGTAACAGGGCGCATCTGGGTTCCACTTTATGGAAACTTACGCGAGCTTGTGATGGACGAAGTGCACAAGTCTCGTTATTCGGTACATCCTGGTTCGGATAAAATGTACCACGACCTCAAGACTACGTATTGGTGACCTGGCATGAAAACCCACATAGCAACCTACGTCAGTAAGTGCTTGACTTGTGCGAGAGTCAAGTCTGAATATCAGAAACCATCAGGCCTACTTCAACAACCAGAGATACCTAAATGGAAATGGGAGCAAATTTCCATGGATTTCGTTACTGGCCTGCCCAGATCTCAACGCGGAAACGATACCATTTGGGTGATCGTAGACCGACTGACCAAGTCTGCACATTTTCTGGCTATCAAAGAAACGGATAAGTTTTCTACTCTTACAGACATTTACCTAAAGGAAGTGGTATCGAGGCACGGAGTGCCAACCTCTATTATATCTGATCGTGACGCGCGTTTTACTTCTGAACTGTGGCAAGCAATGCACAAGTCTTTTGGCTCACGTTTAGATATGAGCACCGCTTATCACCCACAGACGGATGGGCAATCTGAACGCACCATCCAAACCCTTGAAGACATGCTCAGGGCATGTGTAATCGATTTTGGTAATGGCTGGGAAAAGCACCTCCCGCTAGTGGAGTTTTCATACAACAACAGCTACCACACCAGCATACAAGCCGCTCCGTTTGAGGCATTGTACGGATGCAAATTCCGATCACCTCTCTGTTGGGCAGAAGTTGGTGACAGCCAAATCACTGGCCCAGAACTTGTGGTAGATACCACCGAGAGAATTGCTCAGATACGACAGCGAATGGCGGCAGCTCGTGACCGTCAGAAAAGCTATGCTGATAAGGGAAGAAAACCACTCGAGCTCCAGGTTGGGGATCGAGTGCTACTCAAAGTCTCACCTTGGAAAGGTGTAGTCCGCTTTGGCAAACGAGGAAAACTCAATCCGCGTTATGTCGGACCATTCGAAGTCACCGAGAAAATTGGCAAAGTCGCCTACAGGTTGAATCTACCTGAAGAACTCAGCGGAGTTCACAATGTTTTCCATGTGTCGAATCTGAAGAAGTGTCTGTCAGATGAGACCCTCATAGTTCCTCTTAAGGAACTTACAATCGATGACCAGCTGCGATTCGTCGAGGAACCAGTAGAGATTACGGATCGAGACGTTAAGATCCTCAAGCATACCAGGATACCTCTGGTCCGAGTTCGTTGGAATGCTCGTCGTGGCCCAGAGTATACCTGGGAACGAGAAGACCAAATGAAACTCAAGTATCCTCAACTGTTTAAGAAAAACGCAACCACTACTGAGGCTGAAGCTACTGCAGAATTTCGGGACGAAATTCCAAATCAACGGGGGGATGATGTGACACCCCAGGAAAATCAGGAAAACAACGCAACTTAACTAGCTTCCTCAGTAACCACGCGCTAAATTTCGAGACGAATTTCTCTTAACAGGGGAAGAATGTGACAACCCTCAAATTTACATGTAACCGTACAGTTTATTAATAATAATTAATGCGTTTGACGACTGTGTGGAATTACTTAACTGCTTTCTGATATCTGTGTTATGCTTACACGTATTTGTTAACACACTAGTAATGTACAGAAAAGTCATTAAATAGTCCATTATGATTCCCTAAGTGTTAGAAAGTAAAAACGTTACAAAAATATATAAATAGGACGCCTTACGAATTAATTAAGCACTTTAACGGAACAGAATCGAACCGAACAACCGGACTCTACCCGAAACACAAAAATATTGTCAAACACATTATTCTTATTTTCTGAGCCAGTTAGGATCCCCGAACATCATAACACCCCCCTTAAAATATCCACTAACTAAAGTATGAAACTAACACTAGAATTATAACTAGATTGTAACCAATTGGTTAGCACCTAATCTACTACCCCCCCCCCCCCCATGCTCACGGATCCAACAAGGACCCACCTTGTTGATTTGTTGCAATATTTAATTTGATTATGTTGGGGCATGATGGACATGTTACACAAGAGTTAGACATGTTACACAAGAGTTAAGGATGTAGGATGGTTATAAGAATGCACCAAAGGTTCCAAGCATCATCATCTCTCATTCACAAACCCACCAACACCCTAACTCTCTCCCTCCTTCCATGGTTCTCGGCTGAACCACATCCACCCCACCACCATCATCTTTCAACCTTGTTCAACCATTTCACATACTCTGCAAGGTGTAAGAAGGCCTCTAACGAAGCCCGGTGCTTGCGGATTGCCAAGGACCTCACTACGACGCTTTTAACCACTCGTTTTTCGACTAGTTTCTTCCCTAGCCTCGAGCTAGTAGTAAGTGACTCTAAACATCTTCTTGATCTATTCTAAAGTGGTTAATAAGAGTTTCGTTGGTTGAAAATCACTAACATATAAGATCACCAACTAAAAGTCTACTAAAGTGATGAACAAGGTGGTTAATGGATGAATATTAGTGTAAATCATGTAGATCTTGTGTGATTATGATTATTGGTTGATTATCTGATGTTTTACTGATTAATATTAATGTGTGATGTTGTTGTGGTCACTAAACATGATTAACGGAATCAATCGAACACAAGTTAGTAAGTTAGAAAGTGAAAACATAATCTGTCCCGGTTTTACAGCCAACTTCAGTTGGCTGTAAACAGGTCATAAACTCAACGAAAAACCGATATTTTGAATCTAAAATATGTTATTATGAAATACGGTTCTAATGGCACCGGAATCGTAATTTTTGGACTTCGTTTACTATTTTTAATGTGTCGATTTGTAACAACAGCTTAAGCTGAATTTTGACAGCAATAAATGGGTGTCAAACTTTCAGTCATAACCTGAGTTTTGTGATGAATCGGACCATGAAATTTGTACAGTAGATGACAACCGATGCATTTGTAATTACCCCACTGAAATTCGTAAATCGGACACTCGATGAATTTTTAATAAATTGTTCCGTGGACTGTGGTCAGAAATACATAAATCTGAGTTCAGTCCGGAATATGAATTTTTATAAAATATTGGTAATGAACCGGACTCCGATATTTTTACACAATAAAATATGGAACGTTTAAGACATCCTGTAAAAATTTGGGAATTTTTGAAATAATTTAACTATTTTATTAAAATGTCCGAAAACAGCCGGTTTTGAATATAAATGCTGAAATGACATAAGTTGTGACTCGCGTGTCTAAATGAAGAGTATGCTATCTGTGAATGATCTAACATGTTATATGTGTTATGTGCATTATCGTATGTTTGATTTTGAGTGGGGAATGGATGGGAAACTTGGATGGGCATAAACCGTTAAAGTGATGCATGTTATGTGATAGATACGTGTAGGAACTTTGTGCTCTATTTAAAAGTCACTAAATGACTAACTGGTAATCATATTAGGACGTGATTGACCGACCTTGACCGTTAGCTATATTTGAGAATCTAACCGAGCAAACCGAGGTGAGTTCACACTTTCTACAAGGCATGGGATTCCCGGTGGTTTGGGAATGGGTTAAAGAATTTAAAACTAAATCTACATATCCCCTTGGGAAGATATGTACGGCCATCCTCCATAAAGGGGATGCCATTATTAATCCTACGAATTCTCCTGGTGCAGAATACGTACGTTCGTCCTCCTGGTGCAGGACAACAACCTTAAAACTAGCTAGACAAAACTCTATCAATAAGTCCCTCTTCATATCGACTTAATCGCCGAGGCCAATGGCGAGCGGGTCATTAGTTAATAGCGCTATTAGGTTTAACAAACCTCACACCGTGCCGTTCGGACGGGCGTGTACTAATGGACTATGGCAAACTGTCAGTGATGATAGACACTGATGTAGGGCATAACTATTGTTCGTAGTAGTCGATATCATACCGTCTAGTAGTTCACACGGGGAAAGCCCCCACTAATTATGGATACGGTTTGGGTAAAGAAAAAGGAAATGGTTAAATATACTTTCAACTTCGGGGTAACCCCCATGGCAAATAAGCCAACGAAAGTCAAACCACGTTTTTCAGAAACAACTTAAAACCAAACAACCAAACGTGAACTCACTCAACTTTGTTGTTGACTAGTTGTTACATGCCTTACAGGTCGCTAAATGCTTGGAGCTTGCACGAGGAAGAAGTCGTTGTGGTGTACGGACTGTTATGTTCCGTGCTCATTGTTTAAATCCTTATGAACTTATTAAACTTGTGTTTTGAACCTTAACTTATAAACTATGGACTTATGTTTTGAACTTTAACTTATAAACTATGGACTTATGGTTTTGGATTTACTTTCATGCTTTCGCTGTTTAAACTAAACATGGTTAACTGGCTTTGGTCACCAATCGTATTGTGGTTGGTCTTATTTACTTAATTACGATGTTCAATATGATTGGTGGCTCGATCCTGGTCACGTCACGCCTCCAAGCGGTGGTACTCCGCATGGTGGATTTTGGGGGTGTGACAACATTAGGGTCCTCGCGTGTGTCCTTTGCTCCAATCACAAATGCTCGAGCCTGAGCATTGTTTCCTTTTGGGCAGTCCTTCATGAAATGATCATTACTTCCACAACTGAAGCATCCTTGGTTCCGCCCTTTCCCGTCACCATTCTTGTTACCAGCACCATTTCCATTCCGGTTCTTTCCTTTTCCCCAACAGTCTTCTGTTTGATGACCCAACCTACCACATTTGTCGCACCTTGGAATGCGACAAGCTCCTTCATGATGAAACTTACACTTTTGGCATTTAGGCATGATGCCTTGGTATCCTTTGGTTGCAAGGGTTTTCGCCTCCTGAGGCGGGTTAGTGTCGCGCTTCTTGCTGAAACCCTTGTTGTTGCGAGTTGCTTGATTCAGATTCGAATGCTTTCTCTTCTTGTCACCGGACGACTCAGCATGGGTCTCGGTCTTTTCTGTTGGGTTCAACGATAACTTCTTCATACAAACACAATCTTCAGTAAGGCTGACAGCCAGAGTTACAGCCTCGGTGATTGTTTGTGGTTTGGCCGACGTTACCATGCCACGAAACTCTGGGGCCAGTCCCCAAATGTAGCGTTCAACGCGCTTAAATTCCGGAGTCACCATGTAGGGAAGCACTCTAGACAGATCGTGGAACCTTCGAGTATAACCATTAATATTAGCACCTTCCATGGTCAAGTGCCAGAACTCCGTTTCCAATCTTTGGAGTTCAGCACGAGAGCAATACTTCTCTCTCATTCTTTCCTTCAGTTCTTCCCAATTTAGGCCATAAGCGGCATCATCGCCCAAGGTTTGGGCTTGCAAGTTCCACCAAGTCAGCGCTTCATCGACAAACAATCCAGTAGCAAAAGTGACTTGCTGATCCGCGGTACACTTGCTCATGCGGATAGTAGCTTCAGTCTTCTCCGTCCAGCGCACAAATGCTACGGCACCTCCTGTACCGTCATAGTTCATTGGCTTGCAGTCGAGGAACTGCTTGAAAGTGCAGCCTGGAATTGATTCAACCAATTCACATGTGAGCAATCGAAGAAATAATGAAACAAAGACCGTTCATAAATTTATCCATGCTTAGTACATTGTCTTAAGGTTACCTTGAACTGCGTTTCCTCCAGACGAATCTCCATGCCCGTTACGTCTAGCATTGCTTGGTCCTCCACTGTCTTGAGTACGGTTCGCCTCGTATTGGGTGATAGCAGCGGAGATCCTTTCTTCAAGTAGGGCGTTCAGCTCTTCAGCAGTTCTTGGCAGTGGGGGAGGAGGAGGTTGATCATCATTGCGAGCATTCACAGCTTTCCTGGGTGCCATGTTCTGACAGAACATAACACAACAGGGTTAAACATTTGTTTGATATTGTCATACTAGACAGTAGTAGCATATATATTCACAGGTATATACCACATAAATGACATCAAACAATTATTACTCTAGCAGAGTACTTAGTAGGCTTGCACTGAGGGAATCTACACGTGACAAGACTTGCTGTGGTTTCTGTGCACTGAATCCCATAATTATGTATGCATCCATAATTACGTAACTCCTTGCACAGTCCGCACAGTTCGTTTCATCCCCGTATTTCTTCCTCCAGATAGGCCATTGCTTTCAGGTAAAGTCACGTATACTTGTGACATTCTACTTCTAGCATGTGTAAATATCTATTATCACACATAATTGCAAGTAATTTCTAGTCAACGACAAGTGCTACTCATGTGCACCCTAAGTCTCGTAGTGTCTTTTCTAGACTCTTGTAAACAGTTTCAGGTAGTGGATGTCGCGGGACATTTTATGCAATGAAAACTCTTTGAAAAATTGTTTTCGTGAAAGGATCCTAGAGATTGTAGACTAGACTCGAGAAGGAATCCTGGTTCACTACAATCGCAGCTCTGATACCAATCTGTCACACCCCTTTCTGCGGCGGAAGCACGAGGTGTGATCATGAAAGGTTCTCATTGCATACGAAAGGTAAACATACTACATGCTCAAAAATAACTTCAAACATTACATTACTGAAAACATAAGTCAGGTGTTTACAACACGAGATAGCATATTGTCTTAAAAGTTACAACTTTATTTATCGATAAACATAGCGACATCCATGAGCATGAGTAAGACCACGCGCACATCCATCCTAGTTACCTGAAATACATGTGAGTTTTGGAAAAACGTCAACATAATGTTGGTGTGAATTCATGCAGTTTTTGTATTTCACGTTTGTATACTTTGTATGAAAACATAGTTTGTGTCATGTATAAATCAAGTTTTCATATATAATTCAAGCTTTCATGTGTACACCACGTACTCATGTATAATTCAAGTTTACTTGTGTACCCCACGTACTCAAGTATAATTCATGTTTTAGTATATAAATCAAGTATTCATGTGTACACCACGTACTCATGTATAATTCATGTTTACTTGTGTTCCCCACGTACTCAAGTATAAATCAAGTTTTAGTATGGTATGAATCTTAAGTAAATAAAGTATTCCTGTAAGTATCAGGATTGTTAATGGGTTGCAAGGCCATTAACATGTGACACGACATAGGAAGTCACCAAACCTTAGGCATTTTTCTAGTTGGCATATTCTGAGACACAAAAGCACTACTCGGTACTCGTCCTCACCAAGAGTGTGGCTGCCCGGCACCCATTAGATCTAACCTTTTGTTCTGCGGTCTAGGTATATAGTTGATTAATGGTGCTTATGTACCCTATTCGTGACACGATTTCTCGTATCATTTCTCATAACGCATCATACTCGGTACTCGTTCTCACCAAGTGCGCTTCTTGTATTCTTATATCTCATCACACCTGGTACTCGTTCTCACCAAGTGTGCCTCTTGTTATCATACCATTTATAAGCATTGTAACATTTGTACATGTATTTCACCCCCGAAGTTATAAAACTGAAAACAATTAAAAGAAAAGGGGGAGCATGAACTCACAACTTTGCGTTCCTTGCGTCGTAAACTTCACCGGATTTGCTTAATTAACGTCGTGACCTATACGTGTTTTCTTAACGTTAGTCACTAGACTTGTGTCGCACAAGCACAGTCACTATCTTTTGTATTTGTATTGTCGTGTTAAAAATGTTTTATATTTTTAACTAAATCTTGTGTTTTGCACTTTGCACCCGAATTATGTATCTTGTATGTTGTATGTGTATTTTTGTGTTTATACTTCTCATGAGTATTTAGTGTATTTTTAAGTCTTAATACACTAGCACGTATAACACATACTATATATACTTAGCACAAAAGTTGGTGATCAAATAATATATATTTTTCTCTCAAAAATATACATACTTAACATAAATTTTAATCTTGAAGAAATCATCATTTCTTATCACCAAAAATTAGGGAAACCTTGGTAACATTTTTAAATACATTTTTAGGGAATAAGTTTCTCAAAAACTTATATTTTTCTAAGTGTCAAAATTTATAAAAATTTTGACAGAGTTTCCCCTAAAAATGGAGGTTTCCCATGTTTTCAAATTTTGTGTTTATTTTCTTTTAAAATCAACAACAATCTCAACAACACAATCTTTATTTATCAAACTTGTCAAAACAAGCATATACCACAACTTATGAACTTGAAAGTTTGTAAAAATATGTAGTAAGTTACTAACATATTTAGTAGGTCTTGTTATCTTTAAAAATAAGTTTAGTTTCTTAAAAACTTTATTTTTAAAGAATATGTATTTTCACAACTTCTAGTCATGAATTTCAAAATATTTCTTTGTGGATTTTCTTTCTACACAAGTGTTTATACACTTGTTTACTTACTAAAAATGTATTTGTTTCAAGTAATATCCAAGTTTTTAACAAAGCTGGTATTTTCCATTTGGTTCTTCCGAAAAACCACTTGTAGATCTTTAGATATACAAGTTTACAACTTCATTTCACAAGAAAAGTCATGTTTATTCAAGTTCAAGACTTATGAATGGATGGATCCATCATCCTTCATCTTTCTAACTTTTACATCCTACTAGTTCATGCTCTCAAACATGGACTAGTATGTCTAGATGATGATCCATCTTGTTTCTACTAATTAACAACATCAAATAATAACAACTATACAAGATCTACAAGATTTACACACACGCCTTTCCTTTATCCACCTTATTCATCTTATGTTCAAGACTTTATGTTATGTTCTTTAGTTTTCATGATCTACAACATTTACACACACATCTTTCCTTTATCCAACTTATTCATCTTATGTTCAAGACTTTATGTTATGTTCTTTAGTGTTCATGAATTTTTAACCATTAAATCACCTATTAACCACCATAAACAAGAACAAGATGGTGTTTTAGAGCACTTACTACTAGCACAAGGCTAGGGAAGAAACAAGGCGTAAAAGTGGTGGATAAAAGCAAACGGTTGAGGTTCTTCAACTTCCGAAAGCTCCTAGCTTCACTATGCACCTTCTATCACCCTTGAATATGCTTGAAGCTAGATGATGATGGGTGAATGATGGTGGTGGTGGGGTTGTTGCTCTCGGCCGAGGGTGGGGAAGAAGAGAGGGAGAAGTGAAGGTGTTTGTGTATGTGAGAATGATGAGGATGGTGATCTAGTGGGTTGTCTTTATATCCTCCAACATGGGTTTAACCATTGGGTCTAATGTTCTTAGTGTACAAGACAATATCTCAAAAAAAAATCAACAAGATCTTTTAATTAGGCCATGTGGGCCGATTTTAATCATGGGGGAGGCGGTCTAGTTGTAATTTTTAACCATCTAGTTTGTTTAATGTTCAATCCCAAGCATTAGTTAGTTATGTTAGTTACATGATATTTTAGTGGGTGTTAGGGTGCTCGGGGACCCTAACTAGCTCAGAAAAGTATAAACAATGTCTATGGCAATATTTTTGTGTTCCGGGTATTATCCGGTTGTTCGGTTAGACACCGGTTCGTTAAAGTGCTAATTTACACTTTTAAGTACCTTTTTGTATCCTTTTCATTTCCCAACACTTGGGGAAGTATTCTGGATAATAAAACGTAATTTCTGTATAATATTCATGTGCTAAAAGCTGATTCATTGCTGAATTATATAAAATTCTGCACTTAAAGTGCGTTTCGGGTGCTTTTTAGTGCGTATTTTAGCTTCCGTAATGTCTATATATTAAACCCGTGTATGTACTCATGGGCTTTAATGTATTCTTGTTGTTGGACCTACACCTAGGCTCCAATTTTATTGTCTGACTACTTTCTGTAGTTCTGTTGACACAGTGTGTCTTACCGGTGAGTTTACTAGTATTTCTGACGCAACGCTCTCGTTTTTGCATAAGGCAATATTTTGTAGTATACAACGTGCATGAATTCATTTGTTTAGTATGTGTTCAGACATTGCTGACATTTAAGCACATAATTGCAGTCATTAAATAATAATTAAAGTGTACGGAAATTACCGGTTTGGTGCCAGTTGTCACAAGTACTATGCACGTGTAATCATATAGTCGAAATCATGAAAATAGCGTATCGGCACATATGTATCACCCCAAAACATTTGAAAATGTAAAAGAAGGGACTATGTACTCACTTGAGATTGTAAGTATCCTTGATTAAGTGTCCTAACAAAGCTCGGAAATCAAGGAATCAAGTGGCACCTAGCATGGAATCACTATGATAAATAATCGGTACCTAAATCAGAAGATCGGGTAGAATGAGGTCTCGTAAACCAAATGAGTATTGGAACTCATATGATATGGTTTAACAAAGCCTATATTTTAAATCGGAACCTATCCTAAGTGCTTATGACCCGTTACGACCCATTAAGGTAGCTTACGCTACTTTAACGCGTCGTTCGCGCAAATGCGCGTTCGAAACGCCTAACTAGTCCTATGACAAGTATTATATGCCTAAACGTGTTTAAATATGTTCCATAATCAGTTTAAGTGATAAAAGTTAAGTTACATATGCTTAAAATCCAATTATGCATGAAAAGGGCATTTTGGTCATTTTCCTAAGGCATATAAACTACCTATCATACAACTAATTAAACTAAGTGACCATAAGGTATAACCTCGGAAGGTTATTCCCTATACAACTATGGTCACAAAATATGCTTGGTCGGATCCTAACAATCGACCAAACGGGTCGGGTTCGAAAGTCTAAGCGGTTGTCAAGACCGTTTGACTTACGACCCTAAACAAGCACTAAACTAAAAGTGACGAGTTAAACATGTTAAAACATGTTTAACTAAGTTAGAAAACAGGTTTGATATCAAAACAAAGTGTTTTGATACCCGAAAATAGCTTCGATGCAAAATACACATAAACACGTATTTTGACCGAAACTTTGACTCGTCACTTCGACTAATCAACGTGGTAATCAGTAGGTATAGTCACAAGGGACTATAACCATCGTGATTACGCTCACGTTGCAAAGTTCAAACGAACTTTGTGTTGACCAATTCATGGTCAAAGCAGAAAGTCAAACAATGTTTGACTTTCATGCTTGAAAGGCATAAAAAGCATGAAAGAAGCTTACAAAAGGTCCAAGCAATGAAGATAAGCTTCACAAGTGAGAGCTTTAACTTAGAGCAAAATTGAGATCAAATTGTGAGGAATGAAGTGAAGAACCCACTTCTATTTACAATAAGCTTGGATTAACAAGATCATGACAAGTGTTTTTGCAAGAATCAAGTTTCAATCCTAACCATACACTTGTGGAACATGGTTTAGTATACAATGGGAGCTCCAAAACTAGTTCATAGTATTGAAAAAGTTGCATAAAAGACCCTCAAGTTCAAACAGCTTGCTGAAAACTGATATTTCTGTCAAAACAGGGCCGTGGCGTCGCGCCACGGCACCACGCCTTTTGGGGTCGCGTGACGCCACCCCTCCCCAGATACAGAAACTTTTGAAAATTGGCAGAAATGGTCTCTGCAGCTCGTTTAAGCCATTTTCGATGCGTTTAAACCCCGTTAACCCATTTTCAAGGTTCTACAAGGATGTTAAAGCATAGGGGAGTTGAAATATGCTTGAAATTATCTCGGATGTCGGTTTGTTTGGTCGTACGGTCACGTCATTCGGTTAATTACGACGAAAACTCGAACGGACGTGAAATCGATCCAAATTACACGACGAATGGTATTTTTGCATTCCAGTCACTAAATAAAATATTTTAATGATTACAAAAATTTTTGGATGTCCAGATATGTTCAGAACGTAAGATATGCACGAAAATGCAAACTTATGCACTTTTTGACGCTTTTAGTCCCTGTTGATCAAATAAGTTTATTTTCGCATACTGAACCCCTCAAAGCCTATTTATAAGCTATGTAAAGGATATTTAGGGTATGTTTAACTTATGATCATGTTCTAGAACGTTCGTTACTGTACGAATTGGCATAGTTTCACAGTTTGACGGAAATAGTCCCTGCGATCGAATAAACTTGTTTTCGATACACCAAACCCTCCAAAACTTATTTCTAAGTTATGTAAAGGTTATTTAGGTATGTTAAGCCTATGTCACTGTTCCGGAGTGTTTGTCGCGTTAAACTGATTATATTTACGCATCAGTTCGCGTATAACTTTCCAGAAAGCGATCTAAAGCTTGAAATTGAACAAGGATTGATATGTGCAAAAGTCACATGGAATTGTACAAATCCCAAGAATGAAACACAAGATTTCATTGGATTTGTATTTGTATGATGGTCGTAGTGACACAGATGTCACATATTGGATTAGATTTAGGTCCAATCAGATTTGCGATCAGTGGTCTAGTTCATAAGTGTGATTTCAAGCTTCATCCGAATACCTCATAGCCCATCCGTAGCTCAATAAGATCTAACAAAGTTCATTCGGAGAGTGAAAAGGCTCATCCGCTACCTAAGGTCATCCGGAGAATTTATTTTGGGCTTATTCGTATCTTTTGCATTAGACTGTCCATCCGTATTTCAAGTTTAATTTGGCCATCCGCTGTTTGTTATACCATAGCGCATCCGAACAGTGTGTAGCATTAGTCATCCGGACTGTTAGGATTTATCTGAACACGAGTTATTTTCAAAGGTCCATCTGCTTGGTTATTTTTTCAACTCCATCCGCTGGAAACTCATTATAATTCATCCGAACAGTTGGTGTCAATCTTGTCCATCCGTTAGTGTTGCCCATCCGAACGACATCAAACTCATACAGATCATTCACATCATTTGTTATTCACATATTGCAAATATTTGATTAAATTTTTACTCAAGTGTTTGTTTAATTGTTTCAGGTGAAAATTCAAGGTGATAAACGGAAGGTGAAAATCAAAGTGCGAGAATCAAGGATAACTGAAGAACCCAAACATCATGGCAGAAGAGTTTTACAATACGTTTCACAACGCATTTACTTCCGATTCATCTGAAACGATAACCGCCGCACCGAAAACTGTTTCGAAAGTGATTTCTGAAAATTTGAAACATGAAAATTTTTACGGCACTCATACTAATCCACCGAAACTTAATAACATTGAAGATTATAACTGGTGGAAAGAAAGGTGTATTAACTGGGTAAAAGCTTACGCACATGATTGTTGGTTTTGTCTTGAATTTGGATATAAAAGACCGGTAGACGACAGAAATGAAGAAATTCCATTTACCGGCTTTAGCAAAGAAGATAAACAAACATTTTCTGATGAACAAAGAATGATTGCTTTAATTCAACAATCAATTAGAGATGATATATTTGCTTTACTAAATCATGATGGTTCATCGAAATCTGTGTGGGAAGCGTTACGTGTGAAAGCAGAGGGAGGAAAACAAATCAAGAAAAATAAAATCTTATTGTTAAAAAAGGAATTTGATTTGTTTGAATGTATGAAAGGTGAGAATGTGAGACAAATGATTGAAAGGTTTTGTATTTAAAGATTGAACTTCAACGGTTTGGGATTACAAAAACTAGGGAAGAAATCATTGACAAAGTGATTGAAGCGTTACCATGTGTTGATGATTGGCAGACTTTTGTCATGATTTTGAAAAATGATTCAAGGTTTGATGATTTCACCCTAGATAATTTGATTGAGAGAATTGAGGGACATGAGCTGGAATTGCAAAAACAAAATAAAATCAGCAGTTCAACTTACCAGCAGAATGTAGGTCTTTACTATAGAGGTAGTTTGCCTTCAACCAATCAATCGTCTAAACCTGCTACAGCCTTTAGCGTCAAAAAGACAAAGGATTTACAGAAGAGTTCATCAAGCTATAACCCAGGTTATCACTCTTCCTCATCAGCATCAAACGAAGCAGAACCCGATGAGATTCATTGTAACATTGCGTTAAAGCTGAAAAATTCTCCGACAATGAGTATCAATGATTCTAAACAACAAATGAGTTTCTTAGCATCGATTCTGGAGTCATATGAGAGTCTGGTGGCGGGGAGAATCAGAAACCTCGAAATGACAAAAGAAGACTATGACTAGATAGATCCAGAAGAGATGGAGCTCATTGACATCAGATGGTGTTTGGCTAGTGGCATTAGAAGAGCGCAACGGTTTATGGGGATTACAGGCAGGCAATATTTAGAAGGTTCAAACATAAAGCTGGGATTTGACAAGTCAAAGGTCACATGCTTTCGATGCAAACAGGAAGGTCATTTCAAAAGAGAATGTGTTAACCGAGAAGTAGCTGATCATGCAAATCCATTTCATGATGACTACTATAAGAAGACAATTTATCATAGAAACAGTGATCAATCATCAAGAACAAACCAAAAGAAAATTGAAGAAGGGTCATCAAAAGAGAGAAAACATGATGCTCATGTTACGGTTCATGATGATGAAGGGTTTTACTGGAGTAAATATATACCGAAGAAGACAAAAGAGCATTGGTTGTTGTAGTGAAAGAGAAAACAAAAGAGAAAATTCTGCAAGAGAAAACATACATAGAAAGAAAGTTTGCAGGTTACAGAATAGATTAGATGCAAAAGGAGTACGATGAAGCTGGGAGAATGAGTAGATGGGATAAAAAGAAAGAGTGCTATGTTAATCACAACGGAGAACCAGTTGTTGATTCAAGCCTGCTAGTTTATAATGACGTACTTGCAGTCATTCCTCTGTCTGGTGAATATTATTCTAGGATAGAAGCAGATAAAGACTATCTCAAGAAGCTAAACAAGATAATCAGAGATGTAATGACAGCAAGCTTAAAAACGAGACACGATGAGAGAATGAAGAATATTGTTGAGAAGCTAGTGGATGAGTTGAAAAAGAATGCAGAGGAAGGAAATGATGACCAGAGGGATGAAGAGTTGAAGAAAGAAGAAGAAGTTGAAGAAGAAGATCTGGAGAAAGTAGATGAGAAGCTGGACAAGTTGGTTGATAAAGTTGTTGCTGAAAAACAACAGGAAACAGAAGAAGATCAGAATCAGATGGCAAAAGAAGCCGAGGTGCCAACTGTTGAGGTAATAACTAAACCTGAATCTTCTAAAGCATTAAATAAAACTGTTGAACAGTGCAAGAAATGCATGGAAATATATAGTGCTTGTACTGAAAAGATGAAAAATTCAGAACAAGAGATATAGAATTTACTAAAATTGAAAGAATCTTTAAAGATAAATGCAAAGAAATGTTTGAAAAAGAAAAGGTTTTGATCGATAATGATGAAAAGCTGACACAAAAATGTAAGATTTTGGAAAAAGAAAATGAGATTTTGCAACAAAAGTGTTCAGCAATGACTGAAGAGTGTTTGCAAAAAGAAAATGCAGTTCAAGAAATGAAAAAAGAATATGATTCGATAAAACTTGCATATCATATTACAAAAGAGTCATATGAAGATGTGAAAAGTCAAAGGAAACTTGTTCAATCGAGATTGAAATATTGTTCTGAAACATCAGAAATGCTTAAGCGACAATATGAAATAAAACAACAAGTTGTAAATTCTTATATTGAAGAAGTTGCTGAGCTAAAAGGTAAAATGGCTGATTTAGAACAAGATAATAACAAGTTGCATAGTTATTACGCTTCATCATATGTTCTTGAATGTATTTTCAAATTAAAACTGGATGATAAAGATTCTGAGAAAAACAAGAAAGGAACTGGCTCAGAATATCATCAGGTTCCACCACTGTTTGAGGAAAAATTCACATTCTATGATGACGAGAAGGTGGAAAAAGCTTTCAACATGGTTGACAAATTGCCAGATAATATAGACGTAACCTATTCCAAATCTGATGATACTAGTGATTCAGAGGTGGTAGGTAAGGTCATTGAAAGTGTTTTGCAAGATGATTCTACCAAAACAGATAAGTCTTAGTCACATGATGAAAATGAGGGTAGTTTTCATGAAAGTTATCTGAAAAAATCAAAATCTGAGAAAAATGCGAATTATGATTCAAAGGTTTGGCTTATACCATGATTGGATCGGACAAATTGTTCTCAGATATTGAATTCCCGATTCAAAATGTGATTTCGGATAAGATTGACAAAGTTTTCAAACTGGTAGAAATCAAGAAAACTGAAATTTCAAAATTTGCTGGAAAGAGCAAGAAAACTTTTTATAACAAACCTGGTTACAAAAAGAAAACCATGAAGGCTGGGTTGGGTTATAAAAAGAAACAAAATCAGCAAAGGTTTGGAAAGCAAAATTTTCAGAGAAAGATGAACTTTGTTCATGGAACAAGTTCTGAGGAAGAGAAAGAACTCCAATTTTGACGATAGTCTAATGAAGAGTTCTATGCTCAAAAGAAGAAACAACAACAACAACAGGTTAAAGATTTGTCCAAGAGAACATGCTTTAAGTGTGATCAAATTGGACATCTTGGTAGCAAATGTCCAAATCCGAAACCTGTTGATGTTGACAAGAAAAAGAAAGTTGAGGATAAAACACAAAAGTCAAACAAGTTTAGATCAAAACAAACTTGGAAACCGAAACCGATGACACCCAAAGTTGTACCACAACAGATTTAGAAATAGAAAGTAAATGTTTCAGAACCAAAACAAATCTGGAAACCTAAAAACGATTTGTCAAAACAAAACATTCAAAATGATTCAAAATTTATCAAATGAATGTTTTAAAAGGACAAACTTGGGTGGTCAAGAAACAAACTTCTATGAGTGATAATCAAAATGAAGATGTTTTTGAGAAGAATGAACGAAACCATCCGGTTTTACCTGGAAAGATTTATGTTCAGTTACCTGAGTCTAAATAGGCTTGGGTTGCATTGTTCAAATGATCGAATTGTTTGAATGTGCAGGTGCTCCTAATAATGGATGATTGTCATAATGAAAAGAGGAGTAGCCTGGCACAGGAGGAGGTTGCGGATCCCTGCAACTGAGAAACCAAAAATATGTTTTTACTTTGTTAAAATTGAAAAATGAAAAAATATGTTTGTTTTTATATTTTGTCAAAAATCAAAAACTTCAAAAATATGTTGATTGAATATGCCAAAACTCTCACGGCTGAACAAACATGTAACACCTCGTAAGAATCACGTCCAATGATGTGTTGACACGTGTACAAAACCCTAATAGAGTCAAACGTTGACTATGAAGGACTAATTTTGCGAAAAATCAAGAACTTTGATTATAGAAGGACTGGAAGTGTTATCACGCTTAAAATAAGTCTCTGAATAACCTCTTACGGTATTCATCTTCACAAATGAGCCACTTGTTGATCGAGAGTAGCCGTTTGCGTAATAGTATGAAAGTTTGCGCGACGAAGGGTTAAAAGCGTCAACATGTTAATTCTTACCTCTGAGTGACCTTTTAACAAACCCGAAGCATCGTGATGTTTAATAATACACGCAACAAACACTCCGGAACAGTGACAAGGGCTTAACATATCTTAAATAACCTTTGCTTAACCTAGGAATAAGTTTTGGAGGGTTTGGTGTGTTGAAATCAAGTCTATTCGATCGCAGGGACTATTTGCGTCAAACTGCAAAAGTCTGCCGATTCGTATGGTATCGAACCCTCCGGAATATGATCATCTATAATACTATATAAAGGAGAAGTGATGTACAAAAATGTAATTTTGCTATATGTACAAGTTTTGAATCAGTATGTACAAATAAATCCAAGCAGGTAGAATAGGAAGTGGAACAACTTTTTAAGACGCTAAAAGGGCAATATAGTAATTTTACCCATGAAATATAATTACCTCTTTCATTGGCATTGTCTGTTCAAGTATACAATTTGCCAATCGCCTCCCTCATCATAAATGCAGAATTTGGATCGTCTTCTCCTTCACTATACTCCTATCTGATTGGTATAAAAAACTCTATCACATGCCTTCACTCTTCAATTGTTGATGAACCCTCTGGACTTCCGGCGGTTTCCATCGCCCCCTCTACTCTATAATAACTATACAGGATAATATGAGGGATGCCTTTTCATGTCTTTCGATCCTCAAAACCCACCGACAAATCGATTTCGTCTATGGCCGATCTATCTCTGTTGCTCTCATCTTCAGATTCTTCACACATCAAAACCCTTAAAGGTGGTGGTGTAGGATCATAAACAGCCCCGATTAACCAACCAATCTGATGTAGCGGCGGTGGTTTCAGAGTACAATCAGTTTACCGGTGACTAAGGTAAGTCAGACCTCTTATTTTGTTTCTTTGTTTTCGGAAATTGATGAACATTTTTTATGGTCTAGGGTTTTGTTGGCTATGATTTGGTGAACTGTCGTTAAATCTGTGGCGAGGACAAGGGTAAAACGGCTACCGGTCAGTGATGACGTCTCTGGAAGTAGGTTTTCGGTCAGGAATAACTGCTGCCATAATTGGGTTTTTGTTCTAAGTAATTTGACTTAAAACGATTTTTGGTTCTCGGCTCGGATGTCGATCACAGTTTAAAGGAAAACACTTTGGTTTTGGGTCATCCTTTTAATTTATCCGTTATGATTTTTGTTTTAAAATTCATCTTTCTATATATTTATATGTACTGACTTTGGTTTCTAAAATTACATATTGATGGATTTTCTATTAATGCTATAACAAATGCTAAACCACAGATGGTGCAGCGGTGTTACAACATGAAGATGATGATAATGTTGATCCGCATCTTGAGCGAATAAAGAATGAAGCTTGTGGTGAGTTAGTAACAAAGAGAATAAAGTCTAATCTTAACTTTGTTGTATGTTTTTCATTTTTTTTATCTTAAATTTGTGTGAATTATGTAGGATGAGGATTTTGTTGCTGACAAGGAAGATGGAGCGTCACCTACTGATGACTCGGGGGGAGATGATTCTGATGGTAGTTTGAGTGAAGGTGACAAGGAGGTTAGTAATCGGGTGTTCTTGTTTCATGTTTGGATATGATTCTCTAATGTTCTTCAATTTCATTACCATAACTCCATAAGTAGTACATGGGCACATGGCACATCAGTTGCTTTCCAATTCCCTTTATAAAGCATTTTGATCACTGGTTTGTTTTTTATTTGATAACGGTTTGAATAATTTTTAGGTTCCAAGATGTTTTTTTGTTAAAGCTACTAAGATGGAGATATACCTGACATTTAACGAATTCGATCTGAGATCATCCTGCTGCTGTGTAATGTGCAAGTCAGGAAATATTGTCCATTTTTTGGTGTTTTAGTTGTGTTTTCTTATGAAATTTGTATGCTCACAGAAGGCGCATTAATTTAGCGACTACTGGGAGGATATTGGAATGATAAAGTCTTTTCATAGCGTAATAGCGCTCTTACAAATGAGGTGACTCGCTTATTAAGTGTTACGTTCTTTTCATGAGTATAATTACTTTAATGTTTTAATTAGTGTTTTGTTCGAGATGTCACTTTGAAGGTACCCAAGTTTTTTTTTAATGATTCGCCACCAACCAAGATTGAAAATTGCAAGGTTAAGTCATACCCAAAAGTTAAACTTTATAAAAAGTTTAACTGTTTGCAGTTATACCCAAAACTCAAACCTTATAAAAAGTTGGGTGCAGAAATGGTTAGTTTAAGGAACGAAGCATTTGAAATAGAAAAGGAAATTGGTAGAGTGGGAGATGCGCTGTTTATGAAGATGAATAGTTTAGAAAGTAAAGCCGATGATTCGAGAACATAACGGAAACTTCGTTAGACAGACAAAAGAAACTTCTTGAAAGCCAGAGTTCCACACTCGAGGTTCTCCGGACCGTCACAAGGTTTCAGTCACAAGCACTAGAAGAAAGCAGGTACATAATAACAACTATAATATATCTATACGTATGTATGTATGCTCATGTATGTATATGTATATTAACGGACTTTTAAAATTTAATTGCAGGGGAAGTCTACAACAATTGATTACGCTTGGTCAAAGTCAACAACAGGAACTGATACAAAGGCAAGAACAGCTTAAAAAATCTCATGAGGATTTAGTTGAGAATTCGAAAACTATATTAGATGCTCAGGTTCGCCTTTCCGATTTAGTTGTCTTTTTAGTTAAATGCACGTTTAAATATTCTGATGAATTCGTTTGTATTCGACAGGATATTTTAAAGTCAACGAAATTAAGCATGTTTGTTGCCATCGACAAGCTTTTTACTCTACACAATGCAATTTTGCTTTAATCGCGAGTCATCAAAGCTTTCCTTGTGTATTCTTTATTAATATTCACTATTTACATGTTTACGAGTACAAAACAAACCTACAGTGTGAGATCCAGGCTATATGTAGGTGAGAGACCGAGATATGACTTTAAACGAGTCTATCTTTTGGATGTTTTCTTGATCTTATGTTAATTTCTTTATTTCGGTTGTAGGGTTATGTGCGACATTCTTGATTCAATTTATGGTGCTTCGATATGGAAATGATATTGAACGACAATCGTGGATTATAAGCATTGTTCGGTTAATATTTGTGGTTCTCGCGTCATGTCAGCTTTTGTACGCCATTTATACATAGAGTTAAAGAACTTACAAGTTGTATTTATTTAAAACTATTACTTATTATGTTTTTAATTTTTTGAAATTAATTGAATTTATGTAGAGACTATGAGACATTGAACCATGAAATGCTACAATCACTTATTGAGAAGGTTAATGGAATGCAAGGAAAGAAACAGTCTTTATGTGAAGATGATGATGATAGCGATGTTGACTGGTCTTCATGGGTTGACAAAGATATATCTGATAATGAATTGGAAGATCTTGACTACCGTATGCCCCCGGAGCAACTCGACAAGGCTTCAATCACCCCTAGAGCGTACAATCTCCGTAACCGATTTAGTCGATAGCTTAATTATTGTTTTGTAATTAATTAAAGAAGCATGTATGCATGTTTGTATCCATAGATATAACTAATGAATTATGCATGTATGTGAAAGTTCATTTTTTTTGCAAACATACCATTCTGAAAGTCAGTTACCACTAAATCTTTGTACTTTTTAGAAGCAAGCATCAATATATTTTTCACTCCAATTTACTGAAGTAAAATTAAAATTATAAAACTTTTTTTGTTAATCTCTTATCCCTGAGTTTGCTGGTTTGATTGGCATGGGCTGCTTCACTGTTGTGGCCATAATTTGATTAATATATTAAAAAAATGTATTAAAAAATGTATGAAAAATCGTAGAGTATTTTAAAATAATCACCTACTTTATCCCCCCTCTCTCAAACCCAGATATCTAAAGACTTTGCCTTTGCCAATGGACCACCACCTCATTGGCATATTAGATCTTGTATTTAACCTTAATAATCTTACTATGAAAAAGAATTCCATGGAATCAAAGCGTGAATTTAATCATATGTTAATGCCCAATTGTTGACATGTCCTATTATTATGCGTGTTAATATTAAATTGTTAATTACTAATTCTTTTACGTGATTCATAACCAAACAAAACGATACAATGGAAAAAGTAATAGGAAGCGCAAACGTCGATCCCGCTGCAACACGCGGGTTCCCCACTAGTAAGTTAAACATGCCCTAAATATCCTTTACATAGCTTAGAAATAGGCTTAGAGGTGTTTGGTGCGCAAAAATAAACTTATTTGATCATCAGGGACTAAAAGCGTCAAAAAGTGCATACGTTTGCATTTTCGCGCATATCTTACGTTCTGAATATATCCGGACATCCAAAAATTTATGTAATCATTAAAATATTTTATTTTAGTGATTGGCATGATAAAATTCCATTCGTCGCGTAATTTGGATCGTTTTTCACGTCCGTTCGTGTTTCGTCGTAATTAACCGAACAACGCAACCGTACGACCAAACGAACCGACATCCAACATATTTATGAGCATGTTTTATGTTCCCTATGTTTAGGCATCATTGTAGAGCCTTGGAAATGGCTTAACGGGCCTTAAACAAGTCAAAAAGGGCCTTAAACACATGCAGGGACCAAAGTTGCAATATTTGAAACTATTGCTGAATTCCCAGGCGGTCGCGGGCCGCGTAAGAAGTAGGCCCAGCCTACGTGGGGCGCGAGAGCCCATCAGATCAGCCAAAAATCAGTTTTTTTCCAAAATAGCTGCTGGTTTACGGTTTTGGACATAGTTTTCTTTATTCTATGGGCTTGTTTTGAGCACCCATAGTGTTGAAATACAGTGGGTAACACATGTAGGGTCTTGATCAAAGCACGGGTTACGAGAAACGATCCTAACGGTTCTCGAAATCCTATAAATACCCACTTGTTTTGCTCTCATTTCACACTTCCTTCCAATCTGCTCTTGCTTTCTGATTTTAAGAGGATCCTGACTAACTTGGGAACCTCCTTCAGTCCTAAGGACCACTCGTAAGTGTTCCTTTCGTGCTTAGTTAAGTTATTTGGCTCTTAAAGCCGAAAAGTCAAGCGTTCGCGATAAACGCTTTGACTTTTAAACGATCGAGACATTGTTCGCAACGAACATGGCTACGTGATCGTAATTAGGTAGGTATTAAACCCTCAAAAGGGCACCTCCTAATTACCACGTTTGCTTAGTTAATTGTCGGGTCAAAGTAATTAAAATAAAAGTCAAACGAGTCGGCTTTTAAATAAAAT
Organism: Helianthus tuberosus; assembly: GCA_030545235.1. Lineage (NCBI taxonomy): Eukaryota > Viridiplantae > Streptophyta > Magnoliopsida > Asterales > Asteraceae > Helianthus > Helianthus tuberosus. The sequence continues at coordinate 52,327,286 of CM060403.1, read as the reverse complement.
TAATAACTAATGATGTAAAGGCAATAAAATCAGTTTTGTCACTTTAATAACTTGGTAAATATTAATTGAACATGTCTAGGCATGTTCAACCCGACAATTCTGAGTTTAGGCTCGGTTCGCAACCAAAAGTCGCAAAAGTAGATTTTTGCTTTGACTTTCAGTTTTGACCCGATTTAGATTAGTTTAGATATGCCTTAGGGTTCCTTTAGGACCATATTTCATGTACGTATAACCCTCTAAGATTATACTATATGGTTCCTATTAAATCTGATTCATATGCATGTTTCCGTTAATTGGTTAATTGTTGACCATTATGCCCTTTTGATATAAAAACTAGATTTTTGAAAATGTGAGAGGACAAAAAAACCTTTTGTCACACCCCCAAAATCCACACGCGGAGTATCACCGCCTGGAGGCGTGACTGACCAGGATCAAGCCACCAATCATATTGAACATTGTAAGTAATAAATAAAATTCAATCCAACAATACGAAAGGTGTTCAAAACAAAACATAGTTAAGTGTTTAGCGAAAGCATAAATGTGAAAACCCAACATAAGTATTAAGTTCGAAATGTTATAATGTTTTTAACATGGCACCCATTGTCCATGTCCCACAACAACCGCGCCTCCCTGTGCAAGCTCCATGAGTACCAATCGACCTGCAAGGCATGTAACAACGAGTCAACAACAAAGTTGAGCGAGTTCACAGTTGATTGTTCAGTTATTGAGTTCGTTTCAGAAATCGTAAGTTTGTTTCAGAATCATGTGTTACCCAGTATCCTTGTTTCCCAAACCTTTACGATATTTAGTGGGGGCTTCCCATGTTGTATATTACTAGACTAGTTGTATCTATAGGTGTCCTTTCCAATCCGAGAACAGTGATAAGTATGAGATTACGTAGGTTTTACGTAAGTGCCCTTCCCAATCCGAGGACAGTGGTACGTAGCGAGTACGTAGATTTAGCGCTGGCGTCCTTCCCAATCCGAGGACGGTGGTACGTAGCGAGTACGTAGGTTTAGCGCTGGCGTCCTTCCAAATCTGAGGACAATGGTAAGTAGTCTAGTAGTGGTATATGTACAAGTTCTGTCGTAGTTATTCAATCCCATTCCCAACCCACCAGGAATCCCATGCCTTAGAAGTGTGAACTCACCTTGGTTTGCTTGGTTTGATTAATTACTTGGTTCCAATTAATCAGTCAAGGCCTATGGTATGCACGTCTACACCATCAGTTGACATTCACAAAGTTCGACTAACAGTCAAGATCATCACGTACATGCAGGTAACAACTAACGCTAACGCATAGCATTTATCAGTTATACAAGCTCATGCAACCATGCTTTACAATTAACAGTTACTTGTACTATCCTTATCAGTTAACATAATATTCACTAACCTAGTTAACTACTAACAGAATTAACCGAGTTACTGTGCTTGATTAACAACTTGACGAAACATACTTGTTTCGTCGTGAACCCCTTCGGCGAAACCCACCCGTTTCGTCGTGATTACCCTCGGCGAAACTCACCCGTTTCGTCGTGATTACCCTCGGCTAAACTCACCCGTTTCGTCGACCTTGGCGTTTCGTCCATTAGGTCAGTTACGCCGTGTAACTGATGATTACCCAGAAACCCTAACAATCATTCTCAGCCGTTACTTACTATCATCGATTATGCAGTCATCATACAACACAGAAATCATTGAACATAATACATGTAGCCCGTGTCTTATACATAACAGTTTGCTAACATTCCTTCTATCCACACAATCATTACATATAATCGAGATTCACTTAGGTCTACTAGTTCTTTGTTATCAGAAATCATCATATGTTTATGATCTAATCAGCATGACCAGACGCTATGCTAGCATCCTTTAACCTAACAGTCAACAGCAACATATAAGCTTTGCAAGGTTTTAGTCTACGCAACATGATAATCATCATCAACAATCCTAAGGGAATCCAAACATAAGATCAAGCATTACATAACATCGATGAATCATGTTTTCGATTAACAGTTAGCAATGATAACAATCAATTAGTCATGCAAGGGTTAAACACTAACCGTGGTAAAACGGAAATACTAACTTGATCGGTCTAAAAGGGCTTCGAGAACACAAGATCGCCGTCAGTAGGGAGGGAGAGCTCTAGGGTTTCTAATTGGCCTGATGAATGTCGAGTGTAACAATTTCACGCAACAAATACCCGTATAAACGTACTGGGCCCTTAATGGGCTTCGGCGTAACAGTGGGCCGGCGAAACTCCCTGTTTCGTCGTGTGGGTTATGACGAAACTCCATGTTTCGTCGAATGTGTTTCGTCGAATGAGGTGTGGCGAAACACTAATTGTTTCGTCGGGTATAGTTCCCAATCTCAAACAGTTTACAAGTTCATGTAACCAAACACTTTAATCACATTAAATAGATAACATATCAAACAGACATCTCAACATATAGTCCAACGTGTACAATTACAAGGCAAACAAGTCGTGTAAGTAAACAACTAAAAAGTTGACGTACAATTAACGTGAAGATGGAATCTTGAAAACTCGAGTTGTCACATTATCCCCAACTTGAAAGAAATTTCGTCCCGAAATTTAGCATGCGGTTACTGAGGAAGCTAGTTAAGTTGTGTGGTTTACTGGTTTTCCTGAGGTGTCACATCATCCCCCCGTTGATTTGGAATTTCGTCCCGAAATTCCACAGTAGCTTCAGCCTCAGTAGTAGTTGCATTGTTCTCGAACAACTGGGGATACTTGAGTTTCATTTGGTCTTCTCGTTCCCAGGTGAACTCTGGTCCACGACGGGAGTTCCAACGAACTCGAACAAGAGGTATTCTGGTGCGCTTGAGAACCTTCACGTCTCGGTCTATGATTTCGACTGGTTCCTCGACGAATCGCAACTGATCGTCGATAGTGAGCTCCTTCAAAGGAACTATGAGGGTCTCATCTGACAGACACTTCTTCAGATTTGACACGTGAAAAACGTTGTGAACTCCAGTGAGTTCTGCTGGTAGGTTCAGTTTGTAGGCCACTTTGCCTATTTTCTTTATGATTTCGAACGGTCCGACGTAACGCGGATTGAGTATGCCCTTTTTTCCAAAGCGAACCACACCCTTCCAGGGTGAGACTTTAAGTAGAACCCGGTCCCCGACCTGAAACTCTAGAGGTTTCCTACGCTTATCTGCGTAGCTTTTCTGACGGTCACGAGCTGCCGCCATGCGTTGTCGTATCTGGGCAATCCTTTCTGTAGCATCGACTACGAGTTCTGGGCCAGTGAGTTGGCTGTCGCCAACTTCTGCCCAACAAAGAGGTGATCGGCACTTACGCCCATACAGTGCCTCAAACGGAGCGGCTTGGATGCTAGTGTGGTAACTGTTGTTATACGAAAACTCCACCAAAGGGAGGTGTTTTTCCCAGCCGTTGCCGAAATCGATTACACATGCACGAAGCATGTCTTCTAGAGTTTGGATGGTGCGTTCAGACTGCCCATCCGTTTGCGGGTGATAAGCTGTGCTCATGTCTAATCAAGAGCCAAAAGATTTGTGCATCGCTTGCCACAGTTCTGAAGTGAAACGTGCATCACGATCGGAAATAATAGAGGTTGGCACCCCGTGCCTCGAGACAACTTCCTTAAGGTAAACATCTGCTAAGGTGGAGAACTTATCCGTTTCCTTGATAGCCAAAAAGTGTGCAGACTTTGTGAGTCGATCCATGATCACCCAAATAGTATCATTCCCACGTTGAGATCTAGGCAGGCCAGTAACGAAATCCATGGAAATTTGCTCCCATTTCCATTGTGGTATTTCTGGTTGTTGGAGTAGGCCCGATGGTTTCTGATATTCAGTCTTGACTCTCGCACAAGTCAAACATTTGCCAACGTAAGTTGCTATGAGAGCTTTCATGCTAGGCCACCAATACATAATTCTGAGATCGTGGTACATCTTATCCGAACCAGGATGTACCGAGTAACGAGACTTATGTGCTTCATCCATTACAAGTTCTCGTAAATTGCCATAGAGTGGGACCCAGATGCGTCCTGTTACGTAGTAGGCGCCGTCTTCCTTTTGTTCTAACCGCTGCCTTGAGCCGCGTAGGGCTTCAGCCCTGACGTTTTCTGGTTTCAATGCTTCTACCTGAGCATCTCGTATCTGGGAAGGAAGACTCGATTGAATGGTGAGTTGTAACGCACGCACGCGTTTAGGTGTAGTATCTTTTCGACTGAGGGCATCGGCCACCACATTGGCCTTGCCCGGATGGTACTTGATCACGCATTCGTAATCGTTTAAAAGCTCGACCCATCAACGCTGTCGCATGTTCAACTCCTTTTGCTTGAAGATATGCTCGAGACTCCTGTGATCGGTGTAAATAGTGCACTTGGTACCGTACAGGTAATGTCTCCATATCTTAAGTGCGAAAACAACAGCTCCCAGCTCCAAGTCGTGTGTGGTGTAATTTCTTTCATGAACTTTAAGTTGGCGTGATGCGTAGGCTATGACCTTGTCACGTTGCATCAACACACAACCAAGTCCCTGGATGGACGCGTCGCAATAAACCACAAAATCGTCTGTGCCCTCAGGAAATGAGAGAATAGGTGCGCTACAAAGTCTACTCTTCAAATGTTGGAACGCTGATTCTTGAGCATCACCCCAACGATAGGTGACACCCTTCTGAGTCAGTAGAGTAAGCGGCTGCGCAATCTTCGAGAAATCTTTGATGAACCTTCTGTAGTAGCCCGCCAAACCCAAGAATTGGAGGATTTCTGTTGGTGTACGCGGTGCAGGCCAGTTCTTGATCGAGTCGACTTTTGATGGATCAACGTGAATCCCATTCCCGTTTACTATGTGGCCTAAGAAATGGACTTCCCGAAGCCAGAAGTCGCATTTGGAAAACTTAGCATAAAGTTGCTCTGTTCGAAGAAGTTCCAAGATAAGTCGCAAATGTTGCTCGTGTTCCTCCTGACTCTTAGAGTAGATCAGAATGTCATCAATAAATACGATAACGAACTTATCCAGGTATGGTTTGCACACTCGGTTCATAAGATCCATGAAAACCGCAGGTGCGTTTGTTAACCCGAATGGCATGACCAGAAACTCGTAGTGGCCGTAGCGAGTTCTAAATGCTGTTTTGGAGATGTCCTCGTCCCGGACTCTCAGTTGATGGTAACCTGACCTCAGATCAATCTTTGAATAGAAGCTCGACCCTTGCAACTGGTCGAATAAGTCATCAATGCGTGGAAGAGGATAGCGATTCTTCACGGTCACCTTGTTGAGTTCGCGGTAATCTATGCACATATGGAAGGTACCGTCTTTCTTCTTCACAAACAACACTGGAGCTCCCCAGGGCGAAGAGCTAGGACGAATGAAACCCTTATCCAAGAGTTCTTGTAATTGTTTGGACAGTTCTTCTAGTTCGGTTGGAGCTAAGCAATAAGGTGCTCGAGCTATGGGCGCTGCTCCAGGAGCTAGCTCGATTTGGAATTCGACCTGGCGATGAGGCGGTAGCCCAGGTAAATCTTCAGGGAACACTTGAGGAAAATCACGTACTACTGAAATATCCTCTATTCTCTTCTCTTTCGTTGATGCGTCAGTAACAAGTGCTAAAATAGCGGTGTGGCCCTTTCGCAAACACTTCTGGGCCTTAAGAAAGGAGATGATGCCCACCACAGCACCACTCTTGTCGCCTTGAATTTCGAGAGGTTCTTTACCAGAACGGGGAATACGAACAATCTTCTCTTTGCATAGGATCTCTGCTTGTTGTTGGGATAACCAATCCATCCCAATGACGATGTCGAAACTACCCAGAACTATAGGAATAAGATTGATGGAGAAGGTCTGACCCGCTAAAACTAGATTACAACCCTTAATTATATGCGTGGCCTCTAGGCTTATCCCATTTGCTAACTCTACTATGTGCTTGGTGTTCATAAGTGTTGGTGTGCGCTTGAGCATTTGACTAACTTTTAGAGACACATAACTGGTATCGGCACCCGAATCAAATAAAACAGTAACATAAAAGTCGTCGAGAAGGAACTTACCCATCACTATGTTAGGATCATTCCTTGCGTCACCCTGACCCAGCACGAACGCTCGACCCCTGGCACCGTTGCCATCATTGTTTCCCCCATTGTTGCCCCTATTATTATTCCCGTTTCCTTGGTTGTGGTTCTGATTCTGATTCTGATTTAACTGTGGGCAGTGTCTCTTGAAGTGACCTTCAGCGCCACACTGAAAGCATCCCCTGTTGCTGTTGCTGATGCTGCGGTGCTTGCTGTTGCTGCTGATGATTCTAATTTGCAGGCCGTGAGCTCCTGCAATCCTTGGCTTCATGACCCATCTTGAGACACCTCTGACAACGTCCCTTGTTGCACTGACCACTGTGGTGTCTGTTGCATTTGTTGCACTTTGGGTGGTTTCCTCGATATCCACCCTGCCCTTGACTACCAGAAGATTGCTGACCAGGACTCTGGTAGTCATCGATCTTTCACTGCTTTACCTGGGGCTGAACTGTAGTCAAACCCTTGCTGGAGGCTCCATCCCATTTTCGCTTGTTGTCACTGGGAATAGCAGAAGTAGTAGTAGTGGTAGTAGCACCGATACGCTTAGGCAGCTTGTTCTATTCCACTGCCTGGTCTGTGAGACGATGAGCAAGATGAGTAACATCCTGGATGGTAGCAAGGTTAGCAGAGGTCACCTGGCTTTGAATCTCTGGTACTAAGCCTTTGAGGTATAGCTCGATACGCTTGATGGGAGGTTCCACCATAGTTGGATATAACACTGCCAGTTCATTGGATCGTTTCGTATACGCCTCTATCTCTGACCCCGTCATCTTCAGGTTAAAGAACTCCACTTCCAGCTTGTGGATGTCATCACGATTACAGTATTCTCGCTTGATCAGTTCCTTGAAGTCGTTCCTTGGGGTGGCGTTTACAGCTGCCAGCCCTAACATTTGAACTTGCGCGTTCTACCAAGTCAACGCAACGCCTTCGAGAGTACCAGTGGCATACTTCACCCTACGAGACTCAGGGCATTCACACATTTCGAAGACCGATTCGAGCTTCTCGAACCAGTGGAGGAGTCCTACGGCTCCTTCAGTGCCACTGAAAGTACTAGGACGACAGTCCATGAACGTCTTGAATGAGCATACAGGTGGCTGAGCGTTCTGACCTGTTGTGTATATAAGAACATAACAAAGTTAAACACAAGAGTTGGTTTATGAGGGTAGGATCTAAAGATCCTAGAGTGAGTTGCGACTGCAGGGTATACCTCCTGCTTGACCGGCTGCAAGTGCCGCAGCAACTTGGTCGTTGATCAAAGCCGTCAGCTGGGCTTGTGTGAGGTTGATTCGTCCACTCATGATCTTCACAATACAGAGAACACGAGTGAGAAGTGCGTCGTATCAATACGCAAGTGTGGAATGACAGAAGAGAGTGAACACACAGAGTTTTCAAGCAGTAGTTACTACGTTATCTATGTATACCATGAGCAATGTTCTATGTAACTAACAAGTAGGTAATATAAACATGAATCACATCACCTATAATGTCGAGTCTTGCACGTGGAGCGAAGCGTCGTTGTGGATCGTTGAGCACTGTTCTGGTTATAGTCTGGTTTTATCCAAAAGTTTTCCCCTTTTTAAAACCAAGTTCACTATAACCAATGGCTCTGATACCAATCTGTCACACCCCCAAAGTCCACACGCGGAGTATCACCGCCTGGAGGCATGACTGACCAGGATCAAGCCACCAATCATATTGAACATTGTAAGTAATAAATAAAATTCAATCCAACAATACGAAAGGTGTTCAAAACAAAACATAGTTAAGTGTTTAGCGAAAGCATAAATGTGAAAACCCAACATAAGTATTAAGTTCGAAATGTTATAATGTTTTTAACATGGCACCCACTGTCCATGTCCCACAACGAGCGCGCCTCCCTGTGTAAGCTCCATGAGTACCTATCGACCTGCAAGGCATGTAACAACGAGTCAACAACAAAGTTGAGCGAGTTCACAGTTGATTGTTCAGTTATTGAGTTCGTTTCAGAAATCGTAAGTTTGTTTCAGAATCATGTGTTACCCAGTATCCTTGTTTCCCAAACCTTTACGATATTTAGTGGGGGCTTCCCATGTTGTATATTACTAGACTAGTTGTATCTATAGGTGTCCTTTCCAATCCGAGAACAGTGATAAGTATGAGATTACGTAGGTTTTACGTAAGTGCCCTTCCCAATCCGAGGACAGTGGTACGTAGCGAGTACGTAGATTTAGCCCTGGCGTCCTTCCCAATCCGAGGACGGTGGTACGTAGCGAGTACGTAGGTTTAGCGCTGGCGTCCTTCCCAATATGAGGACAGTGGTAAGTAGTCTAGTAGTGGTATATGTACAAGTTCTGTCGTAGTTATTCAATCCCATTCCCAACCCACCGGGAATCCCATGCCTTAGAAGTGTGAACTCACCTTGGTTTGCTCGGTTTGATTAATTACTTGGTTCCAATTAATCAGTCAAGGCCTATGGTATGCACGTATACACCATTAGTTGACATTCACAAAGTTCGACTAACAGTCAAGATCATCACGTACATGCAGGTAACAACTAACGCTAACGCATAGCATTTATCAGTTATACAAGCTCATGCAACCATGCTTTACAATTAACAGTTACTTGTACTATCCTTATCAGTTAACATAATCTTCACTAACCTAGTTAACTACTAACAGAATTAACCGAGTTACTGTGCTTGATTAACAACTTGACGAAACATACTTGTTTCGTCGTGAACCCCTTCGGCGAAACCCACCCGTTTCGTCGTGATTACCCTCGGCGAAACTCACCCGTTTCGTCGTGATTACCCTCGGCGAAACTCACCCGTTTCGTCGTGATTACCCTCGGCGAAACTCACCCGTTTCGTCGACCTTGGCGTTTCGTCCATTAGGTCAGTTACGCCGTGTAACTGATGATTACCCAGAAACCCTAACAATCATTCTCAGCCGTTACTTACTATCATCAATTATGCAGTCATCATACAACACAGAAATCATTAAACATAATACATGTAGCCCGTGTCTTATACATAACAGTTTGCAAACATTCCTTCGATCCACACAATCATTACATATAATCGAGATTCACTTAGGTCTACTAGTTCTTTGTTATCAGAAATCATCATATGTTTATAATCTAATCAGCATGACCAGACGCTATGCTAGCATCCTTTAACCTAACAGTCAACAGCAACATATAAGCTTTGCAAGGTTTTAGTCTACGCAACATGATAATCATCATCAACAATCCTAAGGGAATCCAAACATAAGATCAAGCATTACATAACATCGATGAATCATGTTTTCGATTAACAGTTAGCAATGATAACAATCAATTAGTCATGCAAGGGTTAAACACTAACCGTGGTAAAACGGAAATACTAACTTGATCGGTCTAAAAGGGCTTCGAGAACATAAGATCGCCGTCAGTAGGGAGGGAGAGCTCTAGGGTTTCTAATTGGCCTGATGAATGTCGAGTGTAACAGTTTTACACAACAAATACCCGTGTAAACGTACTGGGCCCTTAATGGGCTTCGGCGTAACAGTGGGCCGGCGAAACTCCCTGTTTCGTCGTGTGGGTTATGACGAAACTCCATGTTTCGTCGAATGTGTTTCGTCGAATGAGGTGTGGAGAAAGACTAATTGTTTCGTTGGGTATAGTTCCTAATCTCAAACAGTTTACAAGTTCATGTAACCAAACACTTTAATCACATTAAATAGATAACATATCAAACAGACATCTCAACATATAGTCCAACGTGTACAATTACAAGGCAAACAAGTCGTGTAAGTAAACAACTAAATAGTTGACGTACAATTAACGTGTACAATTACAAGGCAAACAAGTCGTGTAAGGAAACTCGAGTTGTCACATTATCCCCAACTTGAAAGAAATTTCGTCCCAAAATTTAGCATGCGGTTACTGAGGAAGCTAGTTAAGTTGTGTGGTTTACTGGTTTTCCTGGGGTGTCACATCATCCCCCCGTTGATTTGGAATTCCATCCCGAAATTCCGCAGTAGCTTCAGCCTCAGTAGTAGTTGCATTGTTCTCGAACAACTGGGGATACTTGAGTTTCATTTGGTCTTCTCATTCCCAGGTGAACTCTGGTCCACGATGGGAGTTCCAACGAACTCGAACAAGAGGTATTCTGGTGCGCTTGAGAACCTTCACGTCTCGGTCTGTGATTTCGACTGGTTCCTCGACGAATCGCAACTGATCGTCGAGAGTGAGCTCCTTCAAAGGAACTATGAGGGTCTCATCTGACAGACACTTCTTCAGATTTGACACGTGAAAAACGTTGTGAACTCCAGTGAGTTCTGCTGGTAGGTTCAGTTTGTAGGTCACTTTGCCTATTTTCTTTATGATTTCGAACCGTCCGACGTAACGCGGATTGCGTTTGCCCCTTTTTCCAAAGCGAACCACACCCTTCCAGGGTGAGACTTTAAGTAGAACCCGGTCCCCGACCTGAAACTCTAGAGGTTTCCTACGCTTATCTGCATAGCTTTTCTGACGGTCACGAGCTGCCGCCATGCGTTGTCATGTCTGGGCAATCCTTTCTGTAGCATCGACTACGAGTTCTGGGCCAGTGAGTTGGCTGTCGCCAACTTCTGCCCAACAAAGAGGTGATCGGCACTTACGCCCATACAGTGCCTCAAACGGAGCGGCTTGGATGCTAGTGTGGTAACTGTTGTTATACGAAAACTCCACCAAAGGGAGGTGTTTTTCCCAGCCGTTGCCGAAATCGATTACACATGCACGAAGCATGTCTTTTAGAGTTTGGATGGTGCGTTCAGACTGCCCATCCGTTTGCGGGTGATAAGCTGTGCTCATGTCTAATCGAGAGCCAAAAGATTTGTGCATCGCTTGCCACAGTTCTGAAGTGAAACGTGCATCACGATCGGAAATAATAGAGGTTGGCACCCCGTGCCTCGAGACAACTTCCTTAAGGTAAACATCTGCTAAGGTGGAGAACTTATCCGTTTCCTTGATAGCCAAAAAGTGTGCAGACTTTGTGAGTCGATCCATGATCACCCAAATAGTATCATTCCCACGTTGAGATCTAGGCAGGCCAGTAACGAAATCCATGGAAATTTGCTCCCATTTCCATTGTGGTATTTCTGGTTGTTGGAGTAGGCCCGATGGTTTCTGATATTCAGTCTTGACTCTCGCACAAGTCAAACATTTGCCAACGTAAGTTGCTATGAGAGCTTTCATGCTAGGCCACCAATACGTAATTCTGAGATCGTGGTACATCTTATCCGAACCAGGATGTACCGAGTAACGAGACTTATGTGCTTCATCCATTACAAGTTCTCGTAAATTGCCATAGAGTGGGACCCAGATGCGTCCTGTTACGTAGTAGGCGCCGTCTTCCTTTTGTTCTAACCGCTGCCTTGAGCCGCGTAGGGCTTCAGCCCTGACGTTTTCTGGTTTCAATGCTTCTACCTGAGCATCTCGTATCTGGGAAGGAAGACTCGATTGAATGGTGAGTTGTAACGCACGCACGCGTTTAGGTGTAGTATCTTTTCGACTGAGGGCATCGGCCACCACATTGGCCTTGCCCGGATGGTACTTGATCGCGCATTCGTAATCGTTTAAAAGCTCGACCCATCAACGCTGTCGCATGTTCAACTCCTTTTGCTTGAAGATATGCTCGAGACTCCTGTGATCGGTGTAAATAGTGCACTTGGTACCGTACAGGTAATGTCTCCATATCTTAAGTGCGAAAACAACAGCTCCCAGCTCCAAGTCGTGTGTGGTGTAATTTCTTTCATGAACTTTAAGTTGGCGTGATGCGTAGGCTGTGACCTTGTCACGTTGCATCAACACACAACCAAGTCCCTGGATGGACGTGTCGCAATAAACCACAAAATCGTCTGTGCCCTTAGGAAATGAGAGAATAGGTGCGCTACAAAGTCTACTCTTCAAATGTTGGAACGCTGATTCTTGAGCATCACCCCAACGATAGGTGACACCCTTCTGAGTCAGTAGAGTAAGCGGCTGCGCAATCTTCGAGAAATCTTTGATGAACCTTCTGTAGTAGCCCGCCAAACCCAAGAATTGGAGGATTTCTGTTGGTGTACGCGGTGCAGGCCAGTTCTTGATCGAGTCGACTTTTGATGGATCAACGTGAATCCCATTCCCGTTTACTACGTGGCCTAAGAAATGGACTTCCCGAAGCCAGAAGTCGCATTTGGAAAACTTAGCATAAAGTTGCTCTGTTCGAAGAAGTTCCAAGATAAGTCGCAAATGTTGCTCGTGTTCCTCCTGACTCTTAGAGTAGATCAGAATGTCATCAATAAATACGATAACGAACTTATCCAGGTATGGTTTGCACACTCGGCTCATAAGATCCATGAAAACCGCAGGTGCGTTTGTTAACCCGAATGGCATGACCAGAAACTCGTAGTGGCCGTAGCGAGTTCTAAATGTTGTTTTGGAGATGTCCTCGTCCCGGACTCTCAGTTGATGGTAACCTAACCTCAGATCAATCTTTGAATAGAAGCTCGACCCTTGAAACTGGTCGAATAAGTCATCAATGCGTGGAAGAGGATAGCGATTCTTCACGGTCACCTTGTTGAGTTCGCGGTAATCTATGCACATACGGAAGGTACCGTCTTTCTTCTTCACAAACAACACTGGAGCTCCCCAGGGCGAAGAGCTAGGATGAATGAAACCCTTATCCAAGAGTTCTTGCAATTGTTTGGACAGTTCTTCCAGTTCGGTTGGAGCTAAGCGATAAGGTGCTCGAGCTATGGGCGCTGCTCCAGGGGCTAGCTCGATTTAGAATTCGACCTGGCGATGAGGCGGTAGCCCAGGTAAATCTTCAGGGAACACTTGAGGAAAATCACGTACTACTGAAATATCCTCTATTCTCTTCTCTTTCGTTGATGCGTCAGTAACAAGTGCTAAAATAGCGGTGTGGCCCTTTCGCAAACACTTCTGGGCCTTAAGAAAGGAGATGATGCCCACCACAGCACCACTCTTGTCGCCTTGAATTTCGAGAGGTTCTTTACCAGAACGGGGAATACGAACAATCTTCTCTTTGCATAGGATCTCTGCTTGTTGTTGGGATAACCAATCCATCCCAATGACGATGTCGAAACTACCCAGAACTATAGGAATAAGATTGATGGAGAAGGTCTGACCCGCTAAAACTAGATTACAACCCTTAATTATATGCGTGGCCTCTAGGCTTTTCCCATTTGCTAACTCTACTATGTGCTTGGTGTTCATAAGTGTTGGTGTGCGCTTGAGCATTTGACTAACTTTTAGAGACACATAACTGGTATCGGCACCCGAATCAAATAAAACAGTAACATAAAAGTCGTCGAGAAGGAACTTACCCATCACTACGTTAGGATCATTCCTTGCGTCACCCTGACCCAGCACGAACGCTCGACCCCTGGCACCGTTGCCATCGTTGTTTCCCCCATTGTTACCCCCATTATTGTTCCCGTTTCCTTGGTTGTGGTTCTGATTCTGATTTAACTGTGGGCAATGTCTCTTGAAGTGACCTTCAGCGCCACACTGAAAGCATCCCCTGTTGCCCTGTTGCTGTTGCTGATTCTGCGGTGCTTGCTGTTGCTGCTGACGATTCTGATTTGCAGGCCGTGAGCTCCTGCAATCCTTGGCTTCATGACCCATCTTGAGACACCTCTGACAACGTCCCTTGTTGCACTGACCACTGTGGTGTCTGTTGCATTTGTTGCACTTTGGGTGGTTTCCTCGATATCCACCCTGCCCTTGACTACCAGAAGATTGCTGACCAGGACTCTGGTAGTCATCGATCTTTCACTGCTGTGCCTGGGGCTGAACTGTAGTCGAACCCTTGCTGGAGGCTCCATCCCATTTTCGCTTGTTGTCACTGGAAATAGCAGAAGTAGTAGTAGTGGTAGTAGCACCGATACGCTTAGGCAGCTTGTTCTGTTCCACTGCCTGGTCTGTGAGACGATGAGCAAGACGAGTAACATCCTGGATGGTAGCAAGGTTAGCAGAGGTCACATGGCTTTGAATCTCTATTACTAAGCCTTTGAGGTATAGCTCGATCCGCTTGATGGGAGGTTCCACCATAGTTGGATATAACACTGCCAGTTCATTAGATCGTTTCGTATACACCTCTATCTCTGACCCCGTCATCTTCAGGTTAAAGAACTCCACTTCCAGCTTGTGGATGTCATTACGATTACAGTATTCTCGCTTGATCAGTTCCTTGAAGTCGTTCCATGGGGTGGCGTTTGCAGCTACCAGCCCTAACATTTGAACTTGCGCATTCCACCAAGTCAACGCAACGCCTTCGAGAGTACCAGTGGCATACTTCACCCTACGAGCCTCAGGGTATGCACACATTTCGAAGACCGATTCGAGCTTCTCGAACCAGTGGAGGAGTCCTACGGCTCCTTCAGTGCCACTGAAAGTACTAGGACGACTGTCCATGAACGTCTTGAATGAGCATACAGGTGGCTGAGCGTTCTGACCTGTTGTGTATATAAGAACAGGACAAAGTTAAACACAAGAGTTGGTTTATGAGGGTAGGATCTAAAGATCCCAGAGTGAGTTGCGACTGCAGGGTATACCTCCTGCTTGAGCGGCTGCAAGTGCCGCAGCAACTTGTTCATTGATCAAAGCCGTCAGCTGGGCTTGTGTGAGGTTAATTCGTGTTCATGACTCATTTGGTTACCCGTTATGCATTTTTTCGCGTTCGGTACGGTTTATGTAACTAGTTTGCATGAATTAACCGAAACGGGTCAATCCTTATCATTTTTAATTCAAAATCCAGAATGTGTTTAGTTTACCCATATTATACAAGTCTTCATGCTTGTCAGGTCTAAATCACATTCTAATCCGGTCTTCGCTTAATCTTGCATTTTGAACCGTAAACCTTTATTTAAAACTAACCGGTCTAAGTTTAAACTTAAGTAAGATCCGTTAGGAATCTAATAGGTTATTAAAACCTTCGTTCCAGATTTAGGAGCCCAGTAAAAGCTATTTGCACTTGCTGATTGTTATACGGCTGGGATAAAAATTATATTTTGCTCAGGTAAATACTTTTAACTTATTTTCTATTATACGGGCTTGGGATACGGTATTATAATAATACCGCTTGGTCGGGTATGAAATCGTACAATCAGAATGTGATTAAAAAGATGCATAACCCGTTTTAATCTGTTTTGTTTGATGCAATGCCTTTGGGGGGTTAATGGCCATGTCCTGGATATCCTCGGCTCATTTATTAAATGGCCACGGCTTAAGCACGGGGTGTAGGCATACACCTGACAGTTGCGTATGTATAAACTGTATCTCACATCTCTTGTGGGCATATACTTGTGGTGTGTCAATTAACCTTTAACCCGGTACTTCTAACCCGGGCTACTGAATGGACGACAAACATGTAAAACTGTATACAAGATTATTTAAATAATTGTCCCAAGTTATAAAAGAATTTTGTGCCTTGTGCATTTAAATCAATTTTCATAAACACTTTTCAAAAAGAGTCAGTTAATTGTATTTACCAGTGAAAACTGAGGTATTTTTCAAAAAGGTTAAGTGCAGGTACTAAGCGTAATGGGCTGGAACTCCTGAGTGATTAAATAAAGAGTCTTACAAGCTTTTATCACTTTAAGTCTGTTGAACATATTTCTTTTATTTTTAGATCCGCCTGTGGATCCACTTTACAACCGTTGCGTAATATTTGATGTTACTTTCGAATCGGTTTGTAATATTTTTACTTTAGACTTCCGCTGTGCATTGAACTGTGATTATTTGACTACGACGATATCAACTACGTCACGATACTCCCCACCGGGCCCACAGGTAATACATGGAAATATCGGGGTGTGACAGGTTGGTATCAGAGCCAACATTGAGTGAATTAAACACTAGCCTTTTGTGTTTAATCTCAATGACACAGTAGCACATTCCTTGACTTCCGAGTCTAGACATGAACTAGGAATAATCTCATCTCTGTTATATGTATACATTGTTTTCGATATTTATGTACCTCAGGATCGTGTCGCCAAGCAAAGCTGCTATTGGTGGAAGCTCTCAAAACCCAAAGACTAAGAATGTTAAGCTTCGTACCACAGCTCGAATAAGCGTACGACCAGTATGGAGAAAGGACCTTTTGAACCCATTCCCAAAAATTAAACCAGTTGAACCCATTAACCATATTTCAGATCCTGTACCTAAGACTTTTGAAACTTAAAATGAGAAGCCAACATCGGAGGAGTCCATACCAACTGTCCCTGAGGCTTCCACTCTCAAGATGATACCTATGGACCCAAACGACCCATATTTCTTATCTCCAAGCCTTGGAATCCCAAACTTGGATTATACCTATCCTGACCTTATTCGTGATCCATATTATTCATTAACCATAAAATCCTTGGATTCCACTTTTGCAAAGATTCCTAATATAGAAGATTTCGACTACCCACAAAAACCTTAAGTATCCGTACCGCACTCAGGGAACCAAGGAGAAAACTTTCAGAAATAAAATGAAGAAGAAACTTCTTTTGTTATATTTCATTTCTATATTAGTCCCTATAAAGACATATGTATCTCTTAAGTCCCCGCATGGGCGAATTTCTTTGTGTAAGACCTGTTTAGGGCAATTATTGTGATTCTTTAGGACTTTCTATGAAAAGTTTCCTTTTTTGGAATTTACTTTGGTATTAAACAATATACATATGTATTATGTCTTAAATCAGAACATCGTTTCAATTTATGATTGCTCTGCCATTTTATCGTAAAGAAAAATCTTAAAGGTATAACCTAGCCTATATGTCATTTTTGACATGGCTACAATAGTAAAGCCTTTTTAAGATGATAGATCCTTGTTAACACCTAAGAACGTGTTAGCACTCTTGACAAATGTGATTCGAGAACATCACAATAGTCATCCTTATATTGGATCCTTCCAATTTCTTGTCTAGCCTAGTGATTTAGAAATCATGGCTCAAATCATCAGAATGATTATATCATAACCATCCATTAGTGATGAAGTGCCTACGGGCCATACTTATTGTCCTATGAGACAAAAGACAGTTGTAGTCTACGACTCCCTATCAAGAAAAGGTAATGAACTGTGTTCAAGCCTTAATACCTCGATCCTATAAGATCATGGCTTATAATTTAAATTGTCCTTGTGACTAGGCTTTTGTGCCATTCTAATATTTTGATAATTTACAATTAAGGATTAATTATAATAATGATCCTAAATAAATGTGACTAACAAATTAACCGATATGGTTTGTTGATACCATGGTTAATGAATCATCAAGATGACTATTCCATAGTAGGCTTCTGAGTAAATCATTGTCATCATTTTATGTAGCAATCAAGCTACATGGCAGAATCAGAAGAAGTCAACAGTCACCCGAGGGAGAATCATGATACTACCAGAATCAACATAACTGGTGCGGATCTTCAAGCATTAATTGACAATGCTGTTACTAAAGCCATGGACATGCAGTTTAAGGAATCAAGTGGTACACGCTCTAAGACTCAATATGTGGCTCATAGTAAGCCCCCTTTAAAAACACACGAGTCAAAGAAGGACGATGCCCGTCACTCATCAAATCAGCAAAGTATCCTATCTAAGAAGATTGTGCTCAATCAAGAGCCACGTGCTAAAACCTGTTCTTACAAATATTTTGTCTCCTGCAAGCCCAGAGACTTCACAGGGGAGAAAGGAGCCATCGATTGTATGACTTGGCTCGACGAAATGGATACAATGGTTGATATTAGTGGTTGTGCAGAGCAGGACATTGTGAAGTTTGTTTCACAATCTTTTAAAGGAGAAGCTTTAGCTTGGTGGAGGTCCCTAATCCAAGCTACAGGGAAGATCCCGTTGTATAATCTGACTTGGGATCAGTTTGTTGCTCTAATCAAGGAAAATTTATGCCCTCAACATGAAGTTGAGAAAATTGAGACTGACTTCTTGACCTTGGTCATGAAGAACTTAGACTGTCAGGCATATCTTACGAGCTTCAACACTATGTCACGATTGGTTCCATACTTGGTCACACCGGAACCGAAACATATAGCTCGTTTTATTGGAGGTTTAGCTCCAGAAATTAAAGCACGTGTGAAAGCATCTAGACCCACCACCTTCAGGTCGGTGGCTGATTTGTCGTTATATCTTACTCTCGATGCGGTCAGGCAGAGATCGCTTAAGAATTCCGATGAGGGGAAGAGGAAACGTGAGGAGGAGAACTCACGCCGTTCTGATAAGAAACAAAAGGGGAACTCTGATCACAAGAAAGGTTCATGGTTTGTAAAGGATAGTCAGCAGTCGGGTGAAAAACCCAAATGTAAGACCTGCCTGAAGCGTCATTTTGGAAAGTGCAGGTTCGAAACAAGATCGCAGTCACAGTCAAAGCCTATTGTGTGTGGGATCTACAAGTCCAAGGAGCATAAGACATTGGATTGCAAAAAGATGAAGGACGCAACCTGTTACGGTTGCAATGAGAAGGGGCACATTAAGACCAATTGCCCCAAGTATGCAAAGAAGCCTGAAGAGGCCAAGAAAACAAATGCTTGAGTCTTCCGGATGAACACCCAGGAGGCAGTACAGAATGATAACGTCATAACAGGTACCTTTCCTTATCAATGATGTTTATGCGGGAATTTGTTTAATTCTAGCGCAGATAAGTCTATTGTGGACAATAAATGTTGTAAACTGTTGTATCCGTCTGTTAGGACTCTAGACATATAACGCGAGGTAGAAATGGCCGATGATACCTTAGAGATTGCTTTAACAATTTTAGATGGATACTTTATATCCATTAGGAATCACTCTTTTCCAATGTCCTTGCGGCGAGCTTTCAATCTATCCAAAATCATCAATATGACAAAGACAGATGTGACATTTTGATCTCCTGACAAAAAGGTAATGGACTAGGTCCAAGCCTTAAATGCCATTGATGGTCCTTTTGTGACCTAGGCTAAATATAACTGATATACATTTAAATAACATTCATTGGGAATGTTCATACCATATTAGCCTGTATGGTTTAATGATACCATGGTTAGTATATGTTAGGTCATCAGGATGATGAATAGCCGTTGTAATGCAACTAAGTAATTGTTTCATTTGGTGTTAGGGACCAAGTCTTGAGTATGACAAACTCGGATAAGACAACCGTCAATCGCGCCATTGATGAGGCGACACATGTTAATGATGCTGCAATTGTGAACCTCAAAATTAACAAAGATATTCTCCAAGCTATGATTGACGCAGCTGTTGGAAAAACTGTGAGAAAGGTCATGAAAAAGTTCAAAGAGCCCAATGCTACTTGCTCCAAATCCCATTTAAAACCACACTTCCTTACTCACGAGAAGGATCTTGTTCATGCCTCAGATGCAAAGAATAAACCAAAAAGGAAAAGGGAGAAAGATAACTCCCAGATTTCTAAGAAAAAGGGTAAGCAAGAGTCCAATAAGAAACCTGTATGCAAGACCTGCTGTAAAAGATACCGGGGGCAGTGTCGAATGGAACGAAGGCCAAGACCATGTGGCATCTGTAAAAGCACTGGTCATCATTCGCTTGAATGTAGGGACATAAAGAATGCAGTCTGTTTCGGCTGTGGTGAGAAAGGCCACATCAAGACTACATGCCCTAAATCTGTCAGGGGAGGTTCGGCTAAGAATAGAAAGCCTAAGAATGATAGCGCTTAAACTCTCTCGATAAATGCCTGAGGCAGTTCACATCAATAATGACCTCAGGTACATTCCTTATCATTTATCAGTAAAATAAATGCTAAGAGTTCTGTTTTGATTCAGATACCAATAAATCGTTCATAAATTGTAAGCATAGCAAACTTTTAAAAATTTTCCCTTAAGAACCCCAGATATTAAGTGTAAGGTAAAACTTACAGGAAAAAATCATAGGAACCAATTCCCTGTCAGAAATCTTCATTCGTAAAATTCTTGAGTACTCCCTCTCCAGATGAAGTACGTCAGTATATGTTAGTTTGCTATCTCATTGATTTCTATCAACTGCGAATACCAGAATGTATGATAAAAGCGCCATATGAGGATTGGTGTATCTTAATATGTTCCATAGATTGCTTCCATTCCTGATTAGTATGGAGGTTTAATGCATGGAACCACTGAGATATCCCAATGGTCATGTTGTACTAAAGTCAGCTAGTAGTATTCAAAGAAGATATCCAGAACAGAAATGTCCAAGTAAGTGTCACTGATTAAGGTATCCATGGATTCGTAAAGAAAATGTGTCATTTATCTGACACAGGCAAAGATAGTAGAACCGGGGCTTGAGATTTGGAAAATCTCTGTAATCTCCTTGTGTCATGACTATCTTCTCCAAAGAAGTACCCTGTTTACCTCCGAAGACAGGTAGAGTTAAGATTAACATCCCGCTTAGGGCTGCAGTATTGTGAAATCTCCGTTTCAATTAGTACCACCAATTATGGAATAATCGAAACCCTAATTAAGTGAGTTTTAAGATAAAGATTCATAAAGCCTAATTCGTAATTTTGAGAGCTCCGATATTATTAATTAAGAAAGACGGTTCACTATGCTTGTAGGATCGTTTTCTGACCCAAATGAGTCGATCAGAAGAGTTTATCTCTAAACGAAAGGCGGAAACAGACGTGTAGAGTTCAATTCAGCTAGATTTACACAATAAACTGTTGTATCATTGATTTAGAAGACATTTACAACCTGACAACACTTCGGCAGCACTTCGTTGTACAAACCGGAAAGTTACAAATGAATGAAAGTTTGAAGCCTATTTATAGGGAGAGACCCTCCCGTTTGAAGGTGACATGCCACCCTTCAAACGGTCACGACACTTTCAAACTTGACCTCTTCAAACTTGCCCTCTTCAAACTTGACCTCTTCAAACTTTCAGCACTCCTCAAACTTTCAGCACTCCTCAAACTTTTAGCACTCCTCAAACTTTTGTCCGAGACTTGATATAAGACGAAGTCGACATATGTATGCACCAACAGACTCCCCCTCAGATGTTGACGAGTCTTAAGTGTCGAGTCTTCGCATCTTCAGTCTTTATCAGTCCTCTTGAACTCTTTGAAGTATTTGACATTGTAAGTATCTTCAAATCTCTCTCTTTCTCTTTTCATTACCAACAGACTTCCCACGAACAATCTCTACTCGGATGTCTTCAGACTCCCCCTTTCGATATGCTGGGATCGCAGTCTGGCATGTTGAAATCACAAAGTCTTCAGATATCGGAACCTGACTCTCTATCAATCAAATAACCTGCACATGCTCTACCCAAAAATAATTTTTCTGATGACCACTAGTAGAACATATTTTAAAATGATTCAACATTTATAGTCTCTGATGAACCACTTGCAAAAATATCATTTACATTTCAAACATCTTCAAACAAATACTTTCCCAAACCTGTTCGTCATGTTTAGCACTTGGAATTTTGAAAATTAGCTCTCCAACACCGGTTGTCGAAAATCTTTTTGAATTTTTCAAAATTTATGCTAAAACATACTAAAATCTTTTTGGATTTTTCAATGTAATGAAATGCAATAAAGAAATATATACAGACACTATTTTTATGAGTTTGTGTAAGAGAATCATATCAGTTTCTGAGACAAATCACCAACACCGTTAAGCTTCATTTCATTTTAAGTTCTAAACGATTCACTTAGATTGTCAGAATACTGGTCCTCTTAAATTCTCACACAAAGTTCAATTGCTTCGAGATACGAGATTAATGTCTTAAGTACTTAAACTCAATCGCGTGTCCCACCTCAGAATATACTCCCGTATCCAGATCCCAATATTCAGTCTTACAGGTAATTATGACACAAATGATATCTGTAGGGGTTAATAAATTATGAAGAATCATGAGAGCTCAGGTCAGAACTACCATTCAGCAGAGAGATCATGATTCGACTTTTGGGTGTGTCCCCTTTAGAGGATCTTTTTTTACAACAGCATTGCTAAGCAATTTTATTGTCTTATCATATATGCTGAGGGTGATGCTATGTTTCAAGCATTGCGGAAAGTATTATTCGAGGACTAGGTCAGAACTACCGTTCAGCAGAAGTCCTGGAATAATACCCCAGATATCACTGAGTATAAAAACCTAGTATATCAGAAAAAGGAACCTTTCAAACGAGATTTCGGGGGTTACCCATATATCCGAGAGATGTTTCCCCACTATATAAGAAAGTTTGAAATTTAGGTTTATATCTCGTCACAATCTACTAAATGTGCAAAAACCTACTGACTCATCCACAGTGAGATCGTTTATCACATTTTTACATTCCATTTCTTTAGCATGTTGTGATCGCCCACTGATGTACTATCATTTCCTCTTTTATACAACAAAACTCATTTTTGAATTTTATCATGTTTTTGGCTTTTTCAAATTTTCAAATGTTTTTGGATTTTCAGAAATTTTTTACTCCCCCTAAAATGCAAACACATTTTAGGAAATTTGAAAATAAACTGTACAAACAACGTGACAACTGATATCAAATTGCTTCAAATCGCCATTCACTTGGCATAAACAATCAGAACTCCCCCTCACAACAAACCATTTTCTCATTTAGATTTCAAAACACTTAAGTTTGTTTTAATCAAAATGATTTTTTCGGAAAATACGTTTGTTTTTACCACTTGTAGGAGCATAGTTCATCATATTGTCTATCAACCACTTGTAGAAAATCAAGTACAAATTAATGTCCTTGATTTACCACTTGTACTAAAAACACAAACAAATACAAAGAATGATGCCGATTCCTAATCCACGATTACAAACTTGGGATCTCCGGCAAGTCCACAGACTTACTGTTCGTAGTATGTACCATCCCAGTCACAAACCAGGGATGGTTCAACTTTATCTTTCTGCATCTTCTTTTCGTAAAACTCTTTAACCCCTTTGACTTTTCGATCAATCATTTTACCAAAAATGTGTTTCACAGTGGGGTTAAAAGCTTTTTCAACATCAAAAACCTTGTTATCATCATAAAATTGGTTTGATATTTCAACTTTACCAATTTTCTTCTTAAAATTTTTAGCCCGAAGTGGTGGAAAATTATCATCATCCACAGTCAAAACTGATTTTTCACTTTTTGAAACAACCTGTGGCTCGTCTGATTTTATGGAATCAGATTCATCACCAGATGATAGCTCCTCTGATTTTGACCTATCAGAATCATCGCTAGAACTACCTCCAGACTTCTTAACCACCCATTTTTGTTTGTCATTTTTAGCTCTTTTCTTGTAAAACTTGTTTGAACATTCACCAATTTCAAATGTAGAATTTTTGAAAAGTTTGGTTCTGTCAATTAGTGGTTCAAACACAATTTTCTTGTCTTTCGAGTTATGAGAAACTCCCTGTTTTAACTGTATTGCCTTTGAACAATCTTTGGCAATATGTCCAACATTGTTACATTTGAAACAGGTTCTCGTTTCTTTCATCTCTTCTTGCTTCTTTGCAAGGAATTCTTTGTTCGATTGTCTCCAGAATTCTTTCTTTTCTTCCTCTTCTGCTGATGTACCTGAAACAAATGTCATCTTTGCTTTAAAATCACGAACATATTTTTCATTTTTCTGTTTTTCTGTTGGAATAAATCCAAGACCTTTCTTTTTGAAATTACGGTTTTGATTTGGTTTCTTTTGAAAACCAGAACCAGAACTGTAACCCTTTTTCTTGTTTAAACGTTGTTGAACTCTTGAGGTGTAAGGTTTAGGTTTACCATTAAGATTTAAATCTTTTATTTCAGAAATATTAATTTCTGTTAGTTTGAAAACCTTTTTGATCAATTCAGTTTTGACACCTCTTATTGGAAATTCCTCATCAAAATATAATTTGTCAGAATCATTCAAAGTATATGCAACTTTAAACGTTTCATCATTCAAATTAGATTTTGATAACAGGAATTCTTTATTATAAACCCTTTTAACCGAAGATTTTGGACTATTGACTGTCGAACTCGAACTTTCAGAAACAGACTTTGACTCTGACTCTGACTTTGACTCTGAGTTTGACTCCAACTTTGACTCCTCAGTTTCATCTTTATCCAACACCTGATCGACGACTTTCTTTATTAACTCGGACTCATGATCAGTGTCAGATGATGTAAACACGACATCAATATTTTCTGGCAAATTGACTGAGGACTTCGACTCCCATTGTAAATTTGTTGCTTTTTCGACTCTTTCCTGATTTGGATTTCTGGGCAAATATCCATTTTCTAACGGGGGTGGACACTTGTTGTAACCAACATCTTGTTTCTTACCAGAATCCTTCTTATCAGTCTTTTTCTTTATGTCACTCTTCTTCTTGTTCTTCTTTTCTGGAGTCTTTTCTTCAGTCACTTTTCCATCATCATTCTTTTCTTCAGTTACTTCATCCTCTTCAAATGCTTTCATGCCTTCAACAGTCGGATAAATCATGTCAATGACATAAGAAGTACATGAATAACTTTTCAACAAACGATTTACTCTTTCAGTCTCAATTCTTTGCAATTCCAGTTTCTGTTCAAGAGCAGCACACTTCTCGATGTAGTTGTTCACCACTTTTTGCTTTGTCATAAAAGCACCCTGAAGTGTCTTCATTGCAGTTGCTTGTTCTTCACTTGTTTGGTTATACTGATTCATCGCTTTGTTTAGTACATCATAAGATTCCTTCAAACTATTCAAATTATAGATCAGTGTACTGTTCTGCTTCTTCACAGCTTCACAGTTTTCACACTTCACTGGAATCTTCTTTGCATCAACTTCTTGATCAACCTTGAACTTTGGAACTTCAACCTTTACTTTCCTTTTGATCACTGGAATTTCTTCGTCATCACTGCTCACTGGTGTCTTGATCTTTTTCTTCTTCTTTTTAATCTTTTCATCTTCACTATCACTTTCAGCAATCAATTTCATATCAGCATCAAATTTTCTCGCCCAATATTCACGATCATCATCACTATCTTCTTCAACTCGGGCTACAAAAACTTTGTGAGCTGTATCTTGATCAGGAACATAATCATCCCATGTGAAATTTGCCCAACTAAATCCTTCAGGTAACTTTTCGTCGTCTTGATCTATTATCAAAGCACTACCATTAACTCTCTTTAAAGAATCTTGATTCACCGCACACGCTCTCTTTCCAGACTCTTCAATAATGTGTCTTCCATGTGCAGTTTGTGCCTGATGTTGTTGTTGTTGAGATGGTTGCTGAGCAACTTGATGGTAGATGGCTTTTCGGTAGTAATCATTGTTGTTGTTAAAAGGATTCTGAGCTCCACTTGCTTCACGATTTTTGCACTCCCTCTTGAAGTGTCCTTTTTCCCTGCAACGAAAACAAGTGACTTTAGATTTGTCAAAACCTAAAGTAGAAGTACCAGCTTCACGAAGATCATCTCTTCCAGTGATTTGCTTGAATTTCTCAGCTCTCCTCAACACGCTGGCCAAGCACCATTTTATGTCCATCAGTTCCATCTCTTCAGCATCTATCTGGTCGTAATCTTCCTTTGTCAGCATTGGATTCCCGATTCGACCAGCAACAAAACTACCATAAGATTCAAGAACAGTTCCCAATAAAGATATATGGCTTTTTGCTAACTCTTCAGAATATTCCTGATCATTTTCAATGTTCAACACAATGTTGCATTGAAGCTTTTTGCCATTTCTTGTTGTTGAAACATTCGGATCAAAAGATGGAAATGATGAGAAACTCATTTTGCTGTTTGATCCTGATGATGAACTTCCAGAAGAATTCTTGGCATTGTAAGCAGTTTCTATTTTTGGAGATAAATTTGTAGACTTCTCATTCACCCCTGCTTTGTAATACAACCCAATATCCTGTTCACCATCGAAATCTTTCATTCGAATAATCTTTCGTTGCTCCATCTCTTGAGCTTCCAACTTCTCAATGAACTTGCTGAGTGTCAAACTGCTAAAACCTTTCTTGTTTCTAAGCATCATGAGATATGTGCCCCAAGTCTCGTGTGGCAATGAATCAGCAAGCTTTTCGATCAACTCTTCATTGTCTTTCTCAATGCTCAATCTCTTCATGTTTGCTAGCAGATTGCAGTATCTTTCAATAATCTGCCTTGTGTTTTCATTCTTCAAACCACGAAACAAATCGAACTCTTTCTTCAGAAGTGACTTCTTGTTCTTTATCATTTCTTGACTACCAACAAACTTTGATCTTAAAGCTTTCCAAATCGAGTATGAAGTTCCATTATGTTGTAATAACACCAAGATGTCTTCTTTCACAGCTTGTTGCAGAAGACTCAGCATCATTTTCTCATCTTTGTACTTCTTTCTAGCATCGGCACTTAGATCTTTAATCGGAACCACTTCTTCATCATCATTCATCGGTCGAATGTATTTTGTCTCGACACATTCCCACGCATCCAAATAGTTAGCTTGTACCCAATTCTCAAACCGTCCTTCCCAACCCTTATATTCTTCGATGTTCATTAGTTTGGGCGGTTTTTGCATTGTTCCCGTTTCGTTTTCCAACATCGCATTTTGTGCAAAAGAAATTTGAGTAACAGGAGTAGCGAACGCGTTGTAGAATTCCTCGTCCATGTTTTGGATTTTCAAATGAGCTGTATCACCTTGTAAAACACCTGGATCACCTGACAACAAACAAACAAAATACAATCAGTCTTACAGAATTATCAAATAACAGAATAAGACTGGTACTTGAACTGGTGAAAATTCTGTGCGGACTGAAAGTTGACACACTGTGTAGACTGTTATGACCCGGATCAAATTCAAACAACCTTGAATATCTATAACCACTTCACATGACCTGAGTGACTTTCTCAACAATAAACTTGGGCCGAACACTTTAAATTCTTTTCACATTCAGTTCTTGGGCCGAGAGTTTTAAAAACTCAATTTATCCAACAATTTGAATAAACAAGCCTCGACAACAGTGACCTCAAATTTTGATCACAATTCAAATCTGATTGGGCCTCAAAATCCACTTTCAATGAATTAATAACTAGGCCA
This sequence comes from Helianthus tuberosus, assembly GCA_030545235.1. Lineage (NCBI taxonomy): Eukaryota > Viridiplantae > Streptophyta > Magnoliopsida > Asterales > Asteraceae > Helianthus > Helianthus tuberosus. The sequence continues at coordinate 52,300,277 of CM060403.1, read as the reverse complement.
TTCAATTAAAGTGGACTGACAACTATTGACATTAACTCATTTCTGATTGGACCAAAATGCCGATACCACTAAACTGACAAGTTCATTCTCGAGATACTGTTAATACCGACACTATAATACTGAATCAATTGGACCGCTTATGATAATTCTCGTGAAGACGTTGAACTCCTCAAACTAGACGACAACTATAATGGCTGACATTATATCTCGAGATTCTGACAAAAACAGTTCACGTGACCGAAATGATAATATCACATGCACTGACACCCTCGTTTAATGTTTCATACACTCGATGCACTTTCAATCGGTTCACATTACTCAATGCACTTTCGATAATATCACATGCAACATCATTGAGTTACTAAATCACATGTATATATTCAATGTAAATGTCAGACAATTGATCAGATTAAGACACATATCACGTGAACAACAGAACCACTTTCAAACTGGAACCTTGTTTCAAACTGTCATGTTTGCAATTTTCAAATGGTAAGGTGACAGTTTCAAACTGTCATGTCAATTTCAAACTGGATAGGCCAGTTTCAAACAACAACCTCAAACTGGATGGCTGCTTTCAAACGGGATGGACAATTTCAAACAACAACCTCAAACTGGATGACTGCTTTCAAACTGGATGGACAGTTTCAAACGGTCAGTTGTTGCTTCGTTCAAACGGACACCAGTTTTCAGTCCAATTTTATCAAGTTTTCAGATGAATTAAAGTCTGATATGTTCAAGGATTATACTACACTGAATTCCGAACACAATGATGTGTATATCAATAAAAAACGTCCACTAAATCGCCATAGATCTGAGTTCAAAGTTCCTGTTTATGTAAACTGGACACACCTTCAAACAAACAGATCGTTTTTTATAAAATTGATTGAGTTTTACTTTGAATTTAAGCCTGAAACTTTTACAGATTGATTAAAACATAATTTCGCTTGTTATGAACAAAAATCAGTTCATTTTATCCGAAAAATCTCGTTAAATTTTGAAAAAACGTGAAGAATGGAGTAGAAACAGAAATTTTTGATGAAATCGAGCTGAAATCGGTAAGAACTCTTCCTCCTGAGCTCTGATACCACTTGTAGGATCGTTTTCTTACCCAAATGAGTCGATCAGAAGAGTTTATCTCTAAACGAAAGGCGGAAACAGACGTGTAGAGTTCAATTCAGCTAGATTTACACAATAAACTGTTGTATCATTGATTTAGAAGACATTTACAACCTGACAACACTTCGGCAGCACTTCGTTGTACAAACCGGAAAGTTACAAATGAATGAAAGTTTGAAGCCTATTTATAGGGAGAGACCCTCCCGTTTGAAGGTGACATGCCACCCTTCAAACGGTCACGACACTTTCAAACTTGACCTCTTCAAACTTGACCTCTTCAAACTTTCAGCACTCCTCAAACTTTCAGCACTCCTCAAACTTTTTTCCGAGACTTGATATAAGACGAAGTCGACAGATGTATGCACCAACAATGCTTATGCATTGATTACCGCAACCCTACTTAGGTATTAACTGAGAATCGCTATTAGCTACCCAGGATCGTCGACTTGTCCAACTAACCATGAGGTTAGCAAATCTTTAAGATTGGTTTAAGCAGTAGTTGGAAAGACTATCCCACCTTAAATAAGCTCTCCTATAACTAATAGTTAGTATGTAAGCATCAAGGCTGCTCCTTTGGAGACCTTGTATAGATGGGATGTCAAACATCTGTTGTTGGACAGAAGATTGGTAAGTCCGAATTAGCAGGACCTGAAATTACCTTGGAACCAACGAATAAGATCATACGAATCCGTAATCGTCTGAAAGTTGCCAATAATCAACAGAAAATCAATGATTGATGAGAATCGTAACCCTCTTAAGTTCTTAACAAGGGATAAGATTCAACAGAAAGTAACACCCTAGAGAGGTGTACTACATTTTGATGTAGCGGGCAAATTAAACACTGAATAAATAGTACCATTCGAGAAAATCGAATACGTCAAGATCAGTAGCTTATAAGCTAAAACCTATTTAAGGAGTTTGGTGGAACTCGCAATGTGTTCCACACTTGTGATTTAAAGATATGGCTAGACAATAGGTCAAGAGCATTGTCACATAATGATGTGCGGATTAACAAAAACTTATAGTTTGTGGTGAAATCAGCATCGATTGAGGATCGACAAGATTAGAAGCTCCAAAAGGATACATGTACCTATTATAAAGGTCATCTTGGGTGCTTGGAGAGGCCCCAGATATGTTGTGGAAGATTAAGTCCATTATAAGACAGAAAGTATTTCCATCTTTTGAGAAAATCTCGAGGTCGAGATTTCTTTTAAGGGGGTGAGGATGTAACACCTCGTAAGTGTCACACCCCTAAAATACCACATGCGGAAACACCGCGGGACATGTGACATACCAGGATCCAAGCCACCAATCACATTGAACCATAATATATATTTAAATAAAATCATTCGATTCATTTCATAATAAAAATCCAAGTCATAAGTTAAAACCAAAGTAAACATTCAGCGGAAGCATAAGATTATTCGTTGTTCAAGTATTTCAAAACAATGTACTAAACCAAGAATAAATATCCAAGAGTTGTGACCCATGACCACTCCAGCACTCCCAGATAGCAAGTTCCATGTCCAAGAATCTAACGACCTGCAAGCATGCAGACAAGTATGTCAAACGACGCTGGTGATTTCTAAGTTTGTTACTACATTTTAGTTACCAGATATGAGTATAAGACGATTCAATGATTTGATGTTGTTATTAACTCAATTACCGCAGATGGCTCTATATTTATTTGCCCAAACCCCAATGCTCTATCACACATTGGTCAAGTGGTTAAGGTAATTAGTTCACGACTGTCCTCCCCGGTACGGTGTGAGGGTGCCAAACCTAATAGCGCTATCAACTAATAACCCCATTGCCTCCCCGGCAACTATTCGGTATATGTAAGGGGACTTAATGATAGAAATGAGTGTAATAACCAACATCCCAATAACCCGACATTCCTCCCCGGAACGATTACCAGATGTCCCTCCCCGGGACACATGCTTGGAGAAAAAGCAGTGAACTCACCTTGGTTTGCTCGGTTTGTTAAGTTACCCGTTTCCAAGTTAATCAACCAACCCTACCGTGGTTACCAATGAATATCAGTTTAACGCTTTAAACAAGTTATTATTTTCACACAGGTTGCATCACACACACACCAGTTCACAGTATATCATTTAACCAGTACAACTTTCTAATACAAGTTCACATCTCATGCGAAGGTCATAATTAGCACATAACGTAGCAGGTGAGTTTGTTATACCGATTAATCGCACCAAGTTTCTTATTATCATTGACATGCATCATGGATCATACACACACGTATCTATCATTAGCATCACACACCTACTATTCGATTCAGGGACTCACCCGACGAAACACCCCTGGTGACGAAAGATTATCTTTAGTCGAGGTGGGGTGTTACAAAAGCCCATGTGTTTCGTCGGAATGGTGGTCGACGAAACAACCCATGTTTCGCCGAGACGTTTATTGACGAACAACCTGTTTTTCGTCGTCCTTTTTTTCGTCGATTACCCCATCACAGTTTCATCATCTCCCTAACCCAAACCAACACAGTTTCACGTATCATCATACGATTGCCGAACGACTTCCTGTTATCACTAGTTCATCGAATAGATTTAGCATACCACACAATGGATGTACACAGATGGTCTAATCTCTATCATGCATGTTCTAAATTCTCAGATTTAGTAACAGTTCAAAACCCTTTTAACAACTAACCCTACCCGTACACCCACTATTCGAATCTGGTCGATTTGTTGTTACCAGTCAATCATCAAAACCTTGTTATCATGCAACCCTAAGACTAACATCAATCATATCGAACTACAAACTAGACTTTAGATCATGCATTGGTTCCATAATAAGCGAATCAAGTACACACGAACAGGAATTACATAGAGGTTTAATCAAAACATGAAAGGTTTACTAACCACTAACCGATCGATGAGATAATCACGTGAATGCGAGAAGGCTTCGAAAGAGATGAATGGTACAGCCGATGTTTACAGTTAAGAAGAAAAGTTTAGGGTTACGCAAGTTTAGGTTTAAATAGGAAGATTAGCACGTCCGGTTTCATTTGGGCCCAAGCCCAGTCCAGCGAATAATGTTCCCGATGAAAAACATGTTTTGCATGTTGGTTGATGATGGCAAAAGTTGAGTCTTTCATCGTGAACATCATGTGACGAAATATTTGTAAGTCATAAGTTCCATTCACCAATCAATTCATTAATCACAAACTCTAATCTTTCAAACTTACACATCACATAACATGAAACAAATTATCAAAACAGAATTGCCAAACAAAAGGTACATAAAAGCAAGGACTTGAAATCTCGGGTTGTCACAGTAAGAATCACGTCCAATGATGTGTTGACACGTGTACAAAACCCTAATAGAGTCAAACGTTGACTATGAAGGACTAATTTTGTGAAAAATCAAGAACTTTGATTAGGGAAGGACTGGAAGTGTTATCATGCTTAAAATAAGTCTCTGAATAACCTCTTACGGTATTCATCTTCACAAATGAGCCACTTGTTGATCGAGAGTAGCCGTTTGCATAATAGTATGAAAGTTAGCGCGACGAAGGGTTAAAAGTGTCAACATGTTAATTCTTACCTCTGAGTGACCTTTTAACAAACCCGAAGCATCGTGATGTTTAATAATACATGCGACAAACACTCCGGAACAGTGACATGGGCTTAACATGTAACACCCCAAAAATAATTAATAGTTAAAATACCCAATATTAAAAGGAAAGAAGTTAGTTTAATTGACACTAGTCCAATAAAGAAAACTAGAGGGACTGAATTTGTATGAATGGAAACTTGATTTTAATAAAACAAAATAAATCAAAAACCACACACAAATATACGAACGTGTGGGTGTGTGCGACCAGAGGAAAGAAAACAGGGACCAAACCCTAGTTCTTGATCAATTCCATCAAATTCAGCCCCTAAATCAAACAAATCTGAATGCATGTTGCTGAATTAGAGTGCCTAACATTCTCTCTTCATAAGGTATGTTGGGAATTTGATGTATACTTGTGTATTGAGTTCTTGATGAAATCTATGATGCATAATTGAGTAGTAGTTTGCTGAAATTATGTTAAAGATAGTGTAATCTACATGATTCCAAGTAAAGTTTTGATAAATATAAGTAGAACAATTGTTATGACTAGGAAACTGGTTGAATGCACAAGTATGAACAAATGGGTTTTTGATGTATAATCGAACTCATGAAATCTGGAAGGCTAATAATGATGTTGAACAAGTTATAATCATAAATTTGATAAAAAAAAAGGGGGATAGTAAACATTTCTACTTGTTAAATAGGGGTTTTGATGGTTAGAAAACTTCAATAACAAGAATGTTATGGCTAATTGTAAAGTATGCACATAAGGTGCTTGATAAAACGCCTAAAAGAAGTTGATAGACACTAATTGTGGTGTTTGGCTAAGTTAACAAGCTTAAGTTATGAGCCGAAAGGTTCTAATGATAATTGGCTTGTGTATTTTAGGCAACACGAGTGAGGCGTCGGGAAGTCAAGCCGGTGCGGACACTCGCTTGAAGGGAAAGCTTTAAGGTACGTGGCTAACGCTTCGTTAATATTGATAATTAGTCTTTTGTTATTGATAATAGTTGGTAAATTGGAATATGAGATGTAAGTAGTTTGGTTTGCTTAAATGATGGATTTCATAACGGCAACCAAACGGGTTATTAGGGATAGGTACAAACCGGGTAACGGGAGTACCTTATCCGTAGACTATTAGCCCGGGTGACGGGTAGTGACTTATTAAACACGCAAACCGGTAATGGGAGCGTGAGTGTTGGACATAAATAACCCGAAGATGGGTCACCTTATTACAAAGTAATATCCCGTCTGTATGGTTTCGGGAATAATGAATTAGAAGGTAAAGTTGGTTAAAATGTGGGATAAATATCTATAAGTTTGATTATGCACCAAATGATGCATATTCGCTACAATCCTTGTTAAGAAAATGTTAGTAGATTGAAGACAAGAAATTATAAGTCTCACTAGAAATTTTGGGATGTTCCGTAATGTATTTTGATGTTTTGAATGAGTGGAATAAAAATAAATGGGTCAAAACAGCAAAACAGCAAGGAAATTGTTGCAGATGAGTCTTTGGCGGGCCGAGTAAGCTTGGCCTGGTTTTACGCGGGGCGCGAGAAAGCTACCGTAACTTACGGTTGCGAGTAAAGTGTTACGGTAGTTCTCTACTGCCTTACGGCAGCCCAACATTGCCCAGTGGCTACCGTAGCTACCGTAAGCTACGGTAGTGCCCTGTCACTTTTGTTAAATTTTCCATATTTTAGTTAGTCGAATCCGTTTTTGAGCGTAGCTTCGATTATGCTAATTTCTAAGGACCTAAATACTAATGTTTGTTAAAATTTTCAGCTTTTAGGAAATGCAAGTACGTGGATGATGATCAAGTCAATGCTTCCGAACCAAACACATTCAAGATCTAGTTCCGCATCTTTTGTTATTTTTAGTTATTAGTAAGACTTATGTAAATGAAGGAATACTTATGTATCCTAATGATGTTATATTTTAAATATTTGTCAAACTCGCAAGTACTAAGCTATCAATATTGTAAATCTTTTGGCTTAACGTTTATAAAGCTTAGTTCTATTTTATGGGTACAAACTTATATTATAAGAATGAGTGTTACAAGTTGGTAATCAGAGCTAAGGTTAAAGACAAATGTGTTCGGTTCAAGGCTTGATCAACATCCGGTAAGAATTTATTTGAAGTAAATTCTAAATTAAAAGACTAGAAGAAATAGTGATTTATTGTGTATGGGAGGGGTATAGTAATATACTCGAACCCGGGAAGTACACTTAGCATAAATGGTTAAGGCAAGTTGTATACTTGGCCGAATACTGAGTATGAATTCTCATGTAAAGGTATGAGAATGATTGAACGAATTATTTATCAAATTATTTTAACTTTTCAACTAGAAGATGTCGGGAGGTGCTAGTGATAATATCCTATCCCTCACTACCGATGAGTTGAAAGAAAAGATTTCCGAGGAAGTCGAAAGGGCAATTGAAGCTAGTCTACCAAGATTCATGGAAAGGCTACAAAATACATTACTTTCGACTATGGAGGAAAATGTGACAACCCTCATAAAACCAGGTATCCGTACGATTAATTAATTATAATTAAAGTACTTAATGACTGTGTTGGATTACTTAACTGCTTTCTGTTTACTGCGTCATACTTACATGTGCATCACATATTACATAATGTCACATCATTAATTATCACATACAGACTTTATTGACATACCCGATGCACAAAGCACAGTTAGCACAGTTAACGGATAAAGCAGGAAAATGCTGACGAGGTTCAGTAAATAGACAGATAGTGTTTTGAGACCCACTATGGGCCAGGGACAAGGTACTACACTAGTATGGTGTGTAGGGAAGTGAGGACCATAAAACTGCGTCACTAGGTGATAGTTTGAGTGTCGGAAAGCGCCTAAAACTCACTTTAAGTGCAGAATTCTGCATTTTTCAGCAAAATTCAGCTTTTTAACATACTAGTATTATGCAGAAAATTGACTAAATGGTCCTGAATGCTTTCCTAAGTGTTGGGAATTAATAGTGTCACAAAAAGTTACATAAAAGACACCATACGGTATAACTTAGCACTTTAACGAACCGGTATCAAACCGAACAACCGGACATTACCCGGAACACCAAAATTTTACCAGATACATTGTTTAATTATTTCTTGGCTAGTTATGGTCCCCGAATACCCCAACACACTATATAATATGTCATACACATAATACACTAGATATTACACTTAACCTCCAACTATTTACCTACTTACCATCAAAAATTACAAATTCCCCCCCCCCCATCATAATTTACGCCCCAAAGGGGAGGACCCCACCACCATACCCCACTAGATTTTATTTCATATTTTATTTAGATATTGCTTGAGATGATGAACAAAATATTGGTAATCTTTATAAGTATGGTGCATATCTCACAAGATCATTCAATTCTCACTTCAACACTCAACTTCACCCCACTCCCTCATACTCTCTCTCTCCCTCTCGGCCCTAGCTTGTGCCACCACCACCACCACCTTGCAACCTTCATCCATCTAATTTCAAGCTCAATTCAAGTGCAAGAAGGTGATTCTTGGAGCTTGGTGCTTGAAGAACTTGAAGAACCTTCATCCATTGCTTTCACACACCATTTTCATCATCTTTTTCTCTAGTGATCTTCCCTAGCCTTTGAGCTAGTTGTAAGCTTCTTGTTACTAGTTTTTATTTCTTATTTTGTTGGTTAAAAAGATATATATTGTTATGAATCACAAGAACACTAAAAGACTTAAACAAGAATCATAAACAAAAGCTTAAAAATGATGAAATCTTGTTGAAATAATGTTGTTTAAGTACATGCATGACACTTGATTGTTATTTACTTGAAATTATGATGTTGATCATCATAAGGAGCTTGCTAAATTGTGATTAAACACATGATTTAGCAAGTTAGAGGATGATTATGTGTTAACCCAAGAAGATCATTCTCACTTATGAACATGAACATGAAAATAAAATTTATTTCTTGAAAAATAGTAAATAAAGTGAGCTAGTAATTTTGTGAATCTAAGATTTATGAATAATTTTCCAAGAAAATCAAGTTCAAAATATGATTTTTAGTAGAACTTGATTCTTACATAAATGTACATTGTTTTTGGTGATAAAATAAGTGTAAGAACACTTTATTTACAAGAAGAGTTCAAAAGAATAATTTTTATAGAATATGTTTACAAGTTGTAAACATCTAAAATTTTCAAGAAGGAAGTTTATTAACAAATAAACACACTTTGAGGGGTAACTAAGTCTACTAAACATGTTACCAAGTTACTACGAGTTTTTGGTGAAAGTTCATGTTCATATTGTTATATACATTGTATAATTTTTGCACTTGGGAAGTGTAGTTTGATTATTGATTGTTGGGTTGATTTTTGAAAAGAAAATGATATGCTTAAATAGCATGGACACCTCCATTTTTAGGGGAAACTATGGCAAAATTTTCTAAAAATATAAACACTTAGAAAAATATTTTCTAATAAGTATTTACAAGTATGTCTTAAACTATATTTTTCAATATAAACTTTGCCATAATTTTTGTAACAAAAATACAAATATTTGAGGTTGGTTTTTGTAACTAAAAATGGATAAATATATATTTAGAATATATATTTTATATTTAAGACACTTGTGTGATTACTTGTGTACTTGGTGAAATGGTTATATTATTTTAGGGTAAAATAATATAACTTAACAAAGTACCATGAAATTTATTATCCAAAAGCAATACCGTCACTTATATATTTTTGGTAAATACTATTTTGGATACAAGAAATAAAATATGATTTTTGTAAATATTACAAAGTTGTATCATATTTTTGACAAGGTGAAAATATATTATTTTGGAATTAAAAAAAAAATATTTTCCTAGTATATTTAGAAGATATATGATTTTTGGGAAAAATATATATTATAGGGACAATACATTATTTTGGTCAAAATGAGTTTACAAATATATTTTCTAAAGTGAGACTTGAGAAAATATTAATACGGAATTACAAATACGATAATACGAAAATACATGTATAAAATACCCCATCCTTGGGAAGGAAAATACGAAGTTAAATACTTGAGAAGTATTAATACAGAAATACTGCTTAAACAATTATTCCAAAACCAAATATAATTTAAGTTGAAATATCAATTATTTTGACAAGTAATTATAACTTGGAATAACATATGAAACGTAACTCAAAAAACGCAAATACTAAGCAAAGGCACGGCCCGTTCGTCTAATAGACGTTAGTACACTGTAGGTAGTCGTGTTTGCTGACAGAGTTTGGGTTGCGAGCTGAGGACGCAATACAGTGAGTTCATGTCCCCCTTTTCTTTTAACTGTTTTCAGTTTTATACTTCGGGGGTGGAATACATGTTACAATTATTACAGACATTTTTATACATGGTATGGTTAGCCTAAGGAGGGTTTACTACTAGATCATGTGAAGGGTGGGTACAACACTTAAGGCCATTAATCCTCGTCGTAGGACCGAGGGACATGAGTGATAGATCTATTTGGGTGTAGCAAGCCCACACCCATGAGGCCGAGGCGGCCCATAGTGGTGACTATGTCTTCCAGCCGGAAGCCCGGTACAAATTTGCTAGGTTTGAGTTTTCCTGCACCATTTCACACATACCATTGGCTTTGCAACCCATTGGTGATCTCTTTTTCCTTATTGCTACATACCAGGGACATACATACATACAAGACATACTTTAAACGTTTTATACATACTCACGAACACATGAACTCGCTCAACTTTTTGTTGATATTTTTAAACTACATGTATTTCAGGGAACTAGTGGATCTGGCAAGGGTATGCATGTGTCTTCAAGCTGCGTTTTAATAAAAGATGTTATCCATGGTTGTTGAGTTTAGGGGGTGTATCCTATTCCTGGACGGGATACATGTTCCCAAACTCAGGTTTCATTTAAAGTCGTTGTGGAGTCTTTATGAACTCAGTTAGACAAGTCATGTGTTGTAACTTAAATTTGGTTTCGATGTTTTCAAGACAAGTATGTTGTGGTATTTTCTAAACTAAATAATGGATGAATATCTTTTGGTTTTATCATTTAGCATTGTTATGATTGAATGCTATGGTATTAAGAAGTCACACCAAATAACCACGCTTCCGCAAAAGTCAGGGTGTGACAGCTTGGTATCAGAGCTTCGATCGTAGCGAACTAGAATTCTTCTCGAGTCTAGACTACGATCATTAGGGATCTCATGAAAACGTTTTCATTGCATACACAAAATGTCCAGATCCAGGAAACAAACATTTTTACAAATAAAAGACACAAAATACATTTTTAAAGAACTCATTTATATTTCAGTCTGAGAGACTGGGGAGTCAGTCTGAGAGACTGGGGAGTCAGTCTGAGAGACTGGGGAGTTAGCCTGAGAGACTAGCTGGGTAATTCAGTCTGAGAGACTAGGGAGTTAGTCTGAGAGACTAACTGGGTAGTTCAGTCTGAGAGACTGGGTAGTCTGAGAGACTAGTTGGGGCAGTCTGAAAGACTGGGAGGTTTAGCCTGAGAGGCTGGGTAGTTCAATTTGGGAAACTGGGAGGTTTAGTCTGAGAGACTAAGTGGTCAGTCTGAGAGGCTGGGTGGGATAGTCTTGGGAAGACTAGGATACATACATGATTACATTGTTATTACTTACATGCTTACTTAAAAATTGTTGATATATGTGCATACTTGTGATTGATTTGTTACAGACACCATGTCCTCTTCAGAGAGCGGAGCATCCGACGCCATTGATCCCATGGCTATAGTTCCCGATGACGAGATGGCCAGTGATCCAGAGATGCTTTCAGATGATACTGATGATTTTCAGCCTTTCGCCTTGCCAGATTTTGGAGACGACATACCAATAGCTGATGGTCTTCCGGGCGAGGATCTACCTCTTGTCCAGATCCCTGCCCCTCTTCCACTTGCTGCAGTTCCTTTTGAGGAACAGCCTCTTGACGCTATGGCCGACGATGACATTGATCATTTGATTGAGGGTCCCCCTGAGGATGCCTAGGATGGTGGGGCTCCAGTCGAGGATGCCGTTGTCGTTCCACTTATTGAGGCTCCAGTCGATGACGCCGTTGTTGTTCCACATGAGGAGATTCCCATTGTCGAGGCTCCTTCTGACCATTCAGGTCCCGATTCATACGAGTCAGTGTCTTCCAGTACCTTACACGCATTGGGTTTACAGCGATATCCCTCGGATACCGATTCTAACACAGCCATGTCGGTTGCACCCGATATTCCACATGACGATGATCATGATTTTGATTTTGATGATGAGATGGATCTTGTCTTTCCTCATGATTTCGACCCTGATCATGAGATTGTGTTCGTTCCAGATGAGCAGCCTTTTGAGGCACCGGTTGATCCTGATTTCGATCCTGAGTAGGAGATTGATTTTATTCCTGCTGAGCAGCCCATTGATGCACCTGTTTTTCCTGATTATCAGCTCCTTGATGTACCCGCTGATCATGAGCTTGCTCCATCTGACCCAGAGCCGGAGATTGCACCTGAGCCTATTCTTGCTCACGACTTTCCACCTGTGCACGACCCTATCCCTGTTGATGTACCTGTTGCTGTACCACCACTGCCTGACCCTGCTCCTTTTTCAGCCCAGGTTGACCCCCGATACGCATTCACCAACAATGGGTGGATCGAGGACGACGACGATCTACCTCCATTTGTTAGACCGATTACTCCCCCTTCTGCACCTGTTCAGGCACCCGTTGATGTCACACGGTTTCACCCACACGTATCAAATGTTCATCGCGCAGATTTACCCATCACATTTCTTCAGGATATCCCTCCTCCCCGTCCAGGGGAAGGACCATCGGGTCAGCAGCCTAGTTAGATACCTTTTGTGTCAGCAGCCGATCATTTCATGCCACCGTTTACACACGCTGCTTCTTCTTCTGCAACCACGGGCGAGCCATTTATGTGGTCTCCGCCCAACGTCATGCCCGTTACGGATCCATACCATCCCTTTCACATTGGATACACGAGGGATGATATACTTTTGTCACTACAGTTACAGCAGGATATGTTGAGTCGTCGAATCACTGAGCTAGAGAGGATCCCGCATTCTCCACCTGGTACTGATCCATCACAGATTGCTGCTCCACTATTTCCTTACCCAGATTTCGGTATTCGATTCCTTATGATGGAGCAGCAGATTAGCTGTTTGTTGCAGCTCGTTCATACTTTAGAGGAGGAGCTAGCGCGTATGCGCTGTTTGCTTTTCATTCCTCCACCTCCTCCTCCCCCATCAGCTTAGAGGTTTTTGGTCTTCTGCAGATAGGCTACTTTTGGTGAGAATACACCTATTGAGCCATGATTGTGAAGACTTTTGAAGACCACACTTTTGACTTTTGATTACTGTAGTTGGTAGACGTTTTGGACAGGGGAGATGTGACCCTATAGTCCCATTTTGATATATGATACAATTGTAAAACTGTACTTGTGGTCTTGATATATGAAAAGCTCAATCGCAGCATTCTCATTATATGCGTTGTTGGAATTACTTGTTTGTGTTATGACATGGGATGTTATGTGTGATTGATAAATGTTATTATTATACGCGTACTACATACTTATATGCATACGACCTGACCTGTACAATCTTCTTATAGAAGATGCCTCCATGAAGAGATACTCGCTTACCCACTACTAAGGCCGAATTGCAAGAAAGGATCTCCCGAGCAATAGCAGAGCATGAGGCCTCACGCGCAGAAACTAGCGGGGGTACCTCGAGGAACAACCCACCACATGGTAATGTTTAAGTCGCTTAAGACACATTACGTTACAATTGGATATTCCATGTGCGGTTTCTAATGCTTTCTGTGAATGACATTACTTGTACAGGCTGTACCTTTAAACAGTTTTTAGACTGTAAACCGCTGAATTTTGACGGCACCGGGGGTGCTGTGGCTTTTGTTCGTTGGGCAGAGAAGACCGATTCGGTGTTAAGGATGAGCAAATGCGCACCAGATCAGCAAGTTACCTACATCTCCGGACTATTCGTAGAAAGAGCGCTTTCGTGGTGGAATCTCCAAGTCCAAACTCTGGGAGAGGCAGCAGCATACGCTTTGACTTGGAATGAGTTAAAGGAACTCATGCGTAAAAAGTATTGCTCCAGAGCTGAAATTCAGAAATTGGAAACATAATTTTGGAACCTTAAGATGGACGGCCCAAAGATCGCCGAATATGTGCAAAGATTCCACGATCTGTCTCATGTGGTACCATATATGGTTACTCCAGAATTTAAGCACGTTGAGCGTTTCATTTGGGGTTTGGCGCCTCAGATCATGAGTATGGTAACAACGTCAAAACCGCCGACAATTACTGAGGCTATCGATCTGAGCGTGTCACTTACTGAAGAAGCTATTTGGTTAAACAAGTTTTCAATCTCTGACCCGAAAAAGAAGGAGACACACGTTGAATCCTCGAGTGAGAACAAGAGGAAGTTCTCAAACTTCAAGAAAGGTACCAGCAGTATAACCAAGAAGGATGAGACAAACGCACCGGCCAAGGCCAAAGGGAAGGGGTATGCGGGCACTTTGCCGAAATGTGATGTATGCCAATATCATCACCCCGGCCAGTGCAGATTCAGGAAGTGTGAGTCTTGTGGGAAGGTTGGCCACTCGAAGGAAACATGTTGGGTTGGTACTGGGCGTGGTAACAATGGTCAGAGAGGTTTTGGTAACAACAACCATGGTGGAAATGGATATGGAAACCGCCCTCAGGGAGGAAATGGCGGTAATCGTGGTAATTTCGCAAATCAAGCTGGGAGTGGAAACCGCAACCAAAACAACGCTCAAGGTGGTAACGGGAATGGTAATGGTCGAGGACCAGGTTGTTTCAAATGTGGAGACGTGGGGCATTTCAAGAGGGAGTGCCCAAAGCTGAATCAAGCACATGGAAGAGTCTTTAACATCGGTGCGAGGGAAGCTCGCCAAGATCCAAATGTAGTTACTGGTACGTTTCCTATCAACCAACGCTTTGCATCTGTATTATTTGATACCGGAGCCGATTATAGTTTTGTATCATTAGAATTTAAGAATATACTTGGGTTGGTAACCAGTAAGTTAGACATTCCATATTCGATAGAACTAGCTAATGGGAAGCTAGTAGAAGCAAATGAAGTTATTAGGGGTTGCGTGATAGAACTGGGAGAGCACGAGTTCACACTTGATATGCTGCCAGTCGAGTTGGGAAGCTTCGATGTGGTAGTGGGGATGGATTGGTTGTCAAGCAACCGAGCATAAATTGTATGCCATGAGAAGGTCATTCGCATTCCAATGGCGAATGGAGAAACAATTGTGGTACATGGAGAGAAACGCGATACGCCCCTAAGAACCATCAGTTGTTTGAAGGCTCGAAAGTGTTTGCAGAAAGGATGTGTTGCCTTCTTGGCACACATTGTGGATAAAGAAGCCGCTGAGCCCAAGATAGAAGACATTCCAGTCGTAAAGGAATATCCTGAAGTCTTCCCCGAAGACTTTCCAGGATTGCCGCCGCAGTGACAAGTCGAGTTTCACATTGACTTAGTTCCAGGCGCTGCGCCTGTGGCTAAGGCACCCTATCGACTTGCGCCCTTCGAAATGCAAGAACTGTCAACACAACTTCAGGAGCTATTGGATAAGGGATTTATCAGACCAAGCTTCTCGCCTTGGGGAGCTCCAGTACTGTTTGTTAAGAAGAAGGACGGTAGTTTTCGCATGTGTATCAACTACCGGGAGCTTAACAAGTTGACTATCAAGAATAGATATCCTTTGCCAAGGATTGATGACCTGTTCAATCAACTACAGGGTTCAAGTTGTTACTCCAAGATCGATCTTCGATCAGGTTATCACCAGTTGAGGATACAAGAAGAAACATACCAAAGACTGCCTTCAGAACTCGATATGGACATTACGAGTTCCTGGTTATGTCGTTTGCTCTGACGAACGCGCCAGCTGTATTCATGGATTTGATGAACAGATTCTGTAAGCCGTACCTCGACAAGTTTGTGATTATGTTTATTGACGATATTTTGATCTACTCGAAGACGAAGGAAGAACATGAGCAACATCTAAGGACTATCTTAGAGCTGCTCAAGAAAGAGAAGTTGTACGCTAAGTTCTCGAAGTGCGAATTCTGGTTACGTGAGGTTCAGTTCCTTGGTCACGTGGTTAACGGAAATGGAATTCATGTGGATCCCACAAAGATCGAGGCGATCAAGAATTGGGAGACCCTGAAAACGCCAACTGAAATTCGACAGTTTCTAGTTTGGCAGGATATTATCGCAGATTTATTGAGGATTTCTCAAAAGTCGCTCAACCTTTGACCTCTCTTACACAGAAAGACAAGAAGTACGAATGGGGAGACAAGCAAGAAGAAGCATTTCAGTTGTTGAAGAACAAGCTTTGCGACGCACCCATCTTATCCCTACCCGAAGGTACTGACGACTTCGTGGTATATTGCGACGCCTCGCGTCAAGGCTTAGGCTGCGTGCTAATGCAACGACAGAAGGTTATAGCCTATGCTTCACGCCAGTTGAAGGTTCATGAGAAAAACTACACCACGCATGACTTGGAGTTAGGCGCGGTGGTGTTTGCATTAAAAATCTAGCGACATTACTTGTACGGCACGCGATGCACCATCTTTACTGATCACAAGAGCTTACAGCATATATTCGATCAGAAAGAGCTTAACATGAGACAAAGATGATGGGTAGAGTTGTTGAACGACTATGATTGTGAGATCAAGTATCACCCAGGGAAGGAGAATATAGTCGTCGATGCTTTGAGTCGAAAGGAAAGAATCAAGCCCATAAGGGTTAGGGCTTTGGAAATGATTGTACAGACAGACCTCTCGTTGCCCATTCGTGCTGCGCAGAGAGAAGCTCTTAAAAGGGAGAATCTTGAGAATGAATATCTCCGGGGGATGGAGAAGCAATTGGTACCAAAGGAGGATGGAACATTGTGTTTCTTGGGAAGAATTTGGGTTCCTTTCTTTGGTGGTCTGAGAGACGTAATTTTTGATGAGGCTCACAAGTCACGGTACTCGATCCATCCAGGATCGGATAAAATGTACCAAGACTTAAAGGATTTTTATTGGTGGCCAAGATTGTCACACCCCGACCACGTAAAACAACAAAACATGGCGGAAACATCGGGGAGTGTTGTAACAGAATCATTGTTTCATAACACATGGAAATTGAAATATTGTTTTATTGAATACACGAGTTACAATGTCTTGATAATCAAAGAAACATAACATAAATAACTAGTCTTGCATCTTTTATTGTCACTAAGGCCCATGTCCACCTAAGTGTATCTTGATCAATCCTATGCTTCATTTCCTGAAACACATGTGAAAATAGGTACATCAGCATAAAAATGCCGGCGAATACATAGGTTTTGTGAAAATAAGATTCATGACTTCTGTTTAAGAAAATGTTTAGTCATGAACCTTGTAATTTGCTTTGCCTTTGTAAATCATTTGAAAAACAATAAGTTCAGATGATACGTATAAATAAGAGAATAATGCATGGTTAAATGAATAACCATGTAAAATGAGTTTGTATAAGTTAAGTTGTTTGTAAAACAATGTATTGTGAAAAGTATGTTATTTGTATAAAATGTTATATGTCATAAACTGAAATGATTCAAATAACGCTACGATATGTAATACCATACAATCATTTATATATAGGAAGTACCAGCGGCGTATCCACCATGCTTGTATCATATTACACACGCCTCGTTACTTAATCACTTACTCAAACCAAACCAACAATGTATAAAGTCCATGTTTAAACCAATTGTCAAAAAGTCCTTGTATAAGTCATGTCAAATGTTTATAGTCCAAAAGTAGTCAAGTAATGTGTAACCAAAATGATATGTATGGCTAGTGAAATGCATCAACTAAACCATAAGTAAAATGCACAAAACAAAGTATTGAAGTAAAACTTGGTTTAAATCAAAGTTATGTTTTGTGTAGTAAATGCATGCTATACTGATATAGACATTTATGCGGTGTTGTGAAAATTCATACATCCAAGCCTTGAGACAGTCGGATAACTATGTAAAAATGAGTTATCAAAAGAATATGTTTTCGGATTCGGTCATTCCTTACGTCCAAACAAACCCGAGATTTCAGGAATGGGATTTGTCAAGTCCTATGGTACCACTACCTACTACCGAGCGGCGTAGCAAATGTTAATGAATGTATAGTATAGTTTAAACAAACCAAATGTCATACCAAAATGTAAGCATGTTTTATGAAGATAATGTACCTAGTATGCTAGAGTAAACATACAAGGTAGAGCTGTAAAACAATGTGTCCATATGTTACTGGAACATATGCAACAGAGATGCAATGTAAAATAATGTACTAAGTATGTACTAAATGGACATACGTAGCATAAAACACAATGAAATCATGTACTATAAATGTACTAATAAACATAGCAAGTATATGATGTGAAAACAGGAAAGCATGAAAGTAACAAGTAGGCACATGTGTTCCACCCCAAAACAGTTTGGAAAACAGTAAAAGAGGGGTCTATGTACTCACTTGAGATTGCTTAGTAGTCCTTGAGTAACAACCAAACAAGGCTAGAGATCGCGGATATCAAACGGCACCTAATATAGGTAACTATGTTAATAAACCGGACCTAAATCGGAAGATCTGATAGAATGAGGGTTTGTAAACCAAACGAGTATAGAGACTCGTGTCATATGGTTTAACAAAGCCTACATACTAAATGAAACCTAACATAAGTGTTTACGACCCATTACGACCCGTTTAGGTAGCTTATGCTACTTTAACGCGTCGTTCGCGTGAAACGCGTTCGGACCGCCTAACTAGCCCTATGACAAGTGTTATATGCCTAAACATGTTACATAATCAGTTATGTGACAAAAGTTTAGGTTAAATATGCTTAATTACCAATTATACATGAAAAGGGTATTCTGGTAATTTACCTAAGGCATATAAACTACCTATCATACAACTACTTAAACGTCGTGACCATAAGGTATAACCTCGGAAGGTTATTCCCTACCTACTATGGTCACCTAATGTATTTGGTCGGATCCTAATGATCGACCAAATGGGTCGGGTTCGAAGGTATAGGCGATTTATCAGATCGCCTACCCTACGACCCTAGACAACGTGGTAATCAGTAGGCATAGTCCCAAGGGACTATAACCAACGTGATTACACTCACGTTGCGAAGTTCAAACGAACTTCGCATTGACCATAAACTGGTCAACGCAGAAAGTCAAACAAAGTTTGACTTTCAGACTCGAAAAGACTCGAAAAGCAATAAAAGAACGAAAGAATACTTACGAAGGGTCCCCGAATGCTAATCCCGATCCAAGTAGCTCAGGTATGAAACAAAGGTTTCAACTTAGAGCTTCTCAAATCAGAATTCTAGTGGTTTTTGCAATGGGGGTGGATGGGTATATATAGTTTTCGGGTAACCGTTAAGATCGTTTTTCGAATATCGTGCCTTAATCGCATCCGTACAAGTGTCGGAACCTTATGGTGACTAAAATTGATCCTTATCAGCTGACTAAGCATGTGTGAATGTGTGGTGGAGGATTAAACAGCTGCAAACTGCTGTTAAATGCAGTTAATCTGGTCAGGAATGCGGACGCGGCCCTCTTCAGGATCACACAAGTCTCAGGCGGGCCGCCTGGCCTTGTCTGATCAGCCACAAGTTTCAGAAATTACAGTTTCAGTCCCTGCATGTGTTTAAGGCCATTCCCGACACTTCTAAGGCCCGTAAAGCCAACTTTAAGGCCCTAAAATGATGCCTAAACATTGTGGACATGAAACATGCTTAAAAATATGTCGGATGTTAGTTCGTTTAGCCGTACGAACGCGATGTTCGCTTAATTACGACGGAATGCGCACAAGCGCGAAAAACGATCCAAAATGCGTGACGAATGGATTTTTCTTATGCCGAACACTAAAATAAAATATTTTAGTGCTTACATAAATTTTTGGATGTCCGGATGTATTCAGAACGTAATTTATGCGCGAAAATGCAAACTTGTGCACTTTTTGACACTTTTAGTCCCTGAATGACCCAAAAGTATATTTTAGCACACCGAACACCTCAAAGCCTATTTCTAAGCTATGTAAAGGATATTTATGGTATGTTTAACTTATGGTC
The DNA here is from genome assembly GCA_030545235.1 of Helianthus tuberosus. NCBI lineage: Eukaryota > Viridiplantae > Streptophyta > Magnoliopsida > Asterales > Asteraceae > Helianthus > Helianthus tuberosus. Next base: position 52,280,382 of record CM060403.1, on the reverse strand, counting down.
ATGTTCCGGAATGTCTGTTACAGTTCAAATTGGCATACTTTCGCAGTTTGTCAACTTTAGTCCCTGTAAGCGATTTAACTTGATTTTGCCATACCAAAGCCTTCAAAACTTATTTCTAAGTTATGTAAAGGTTATTTAAGGTATGTTAAGCCTATTTCACTATTCCGGAGTGTTTGTTGCATTAAACTGGTTATATCTACGCATCAGTGTGCGTATAACCTTCCAGAAAGCGATTTAGAGTTTGGAATTGAACAAAAATTGATATGTGCAAATGATACACATATTTATACAAATTCCAAGTATGAAATATAATATTTCATTGGTTCGGTATTTGTTTGATGGCCGTGGAGGCACAGGTGTTACAAAGATTGAAAGGCGATGTTGCAACATATGTTGGCAAATGTTTGACTTGCGCCAAGGTAAATGCCGAATATCAGAAGCCTTCAGGTCTTTTGCAACAACCAGAAATACCCATGTGGAAATGGGAGCAGATTTCAATGGACTTTATAACGAAATTGCCAAGGACACCCAGAGGTCACGATACGATTTGGGTAATCGTGGACCGTCTGACCAAATCTGCACACTTTTTGCCAATCAAGGAGAAAGACAATACAAGCAAGCTTGCTGAGCTATACCTGAGAGAGATTGTTGCACGGCATGGAGTGCCTCTCTCGATTATCTCTGACAGAGATGGAAGATTCGTGTCAAGGATTTGGCAATCCTTCCAAGAAGCCTTTGGTTCTCAGTTGAATCTGAGTACTACATTCCATCCGCAAACTGATGGCCAGAGCGAGCGAACGATTCAAACATTGGAAGATATGTTACGAGCCTGCGTAATGGATTTGGGTGGTAGTTGGGACACTCACTTACCCTTGGTATAATTCTTATACAACAACAGCCACCATGCAAGTATCCAAGTTGTACCGTTCGAAGCTCTCTATGGACGCAAGTGTCGAACACCGCTATGCTGGGCAGACGCGGGTGATAGATAGCTTGTTGGTCCGGAATTGGTTCAAGAGACGACTGATAAGATTACACAGATCCGAGAGCGCATAAAGGCTGCTCGTGATCGACAAAAGAGTTACGCGGACCAAAGAAGGAAACCTCTGGAGTTTGAGGTAGGAGATATGGTTTTGTTAAAGGTTTCACCCTGGAAGGGTGTAGCACGCTTTGGGAAGCGTGGGAAGTTGAACCCGAGATACATTGGGCCATTCAGAATCCTGGAAAGGATTGGTCTGGTAGCTTACAAGTTGGATTTACCCGCAGAACTGAATGGTGTTCATGATACATTTCATGTATCTAACCTGAAAAAGAGTCCAACTCAAGAAACAGTTGTCATACCTACCGACGAAGTCCATATTGATGACACACTCCACTTTACTGAAGAACCTGTTGAGGTTACTGATTGGAAAGTTAACAAGACGCGCAGGAGTAGTGTCAAACTTGTCAAGGTTCGTTGGAACGCGCAACACGGCCCAGAGTTCACTTGGGAGCGTGAGGATCGCATGAAGGCTAAATACCCACATTTATTCCCCAAGACCTCTGCAACTAGTAGCAGAACTTAAATTTCGGGACGAAATTTTCTTAACAGGGGGAGAATGTGACAACCCTCATAAAACCAGGTATCCGTACGATTAATTAATTATAATTAAAGTACTTAATGACTATGCTGGATTACTTAACTGCTTTCTAATTACTGCGTCATACTTACATGTGCACCACATATTACATAATGTCACATCATTATCACATACAGACTTTATTGACATACCCGATGCACAAAGCACATTTAGCACAATTAACGGATAAAGCAGGAAAATGCTGACGAGGTTCAGTAAATAGACAGACAGTGTTTTGAGACCCAGTATGGGCCAGGGACAAGGTACTACACTAGTATGGTGTGTAGGGAAGTGAGGACCATAAAACTGCGTCACTAGGTGATAGTTTGAGTACCGGAAAGTGCCTGAAACTCACTTTAAATGCAGAATTTTGCATTTTTCAGCAAAATTCAGCTTTTTAACATACTAGTATTATGCAGAAAATTGACTAAATGGTCCTGAATGCTTTCCTAAGTGTTGGGAATTAATAGTGTCACAAAAAGTAACATAAAAGACACCATACGGTATAACTTAGCACTTTAACGAACCGGTATCAAACCGAACAACCGGACATTACCCGGAACACCAAAATTGTGCCAGATACATTGTTTAATTATTTCTTGGCTAGTTATGGTCCCCGAATACCCCAACACACTATATAATATGTCATACACATAATACACTAGATATTACACTTAACCTCCAACTATTTACCTACTTACCATCAAAAATTACAAATTACCCCCCCCCCCCCAATCATAATTTACGGCCCAAAGGGGAGGACCCCACCACCATACCCCACTAGATTTTATTTCATATTTTATTTAGATATTGCTTGAGATGATGAACAAAATATTGGTAATCTTTATAAGTATGGTGCATATCTCACAAGATCATTCACTTCTCACCTCAACACTCAACTTCACCCCACTCCCTCATACTCTCTCTCTCCCTCTCGGCCCTAGCTTGTGCCGCCACCACCACCACCTTGCAACCTTCATCCATCTAATTTCAAGCTCAATTCAAGTGCAAGAAGGTGATTCATGGAGCTTGGTGCTTGAAGAACTTGAAGAACCTTCATCCATTGCTTTCACACACCATTTTCATCATCTTTTTCTCTAGTGATCTTCCCTAGCCTTTGAGCTAGTTGTAAGCTTCTTGTTACTAGTTTTTATTTCTTATTTTGTTGGTTAAAAAGATATATATTGTTATGAATCACAAGAACACTAAAATACTTAAACAAGAATCATAAACAAAAGCTTAAAAATGATGAAATCTTGTTGAAATAATGTTGTTTAAGTACATGCATGACACTTGATTGTTATTTTCTTGAAATTATGATGTTGATCATCATAAGGAGCTTGCTAAATTGTGATTAAACACATGATTTAGCAAGTTAGAGGATGATTATGTGTTAACCCAAGAAGATCATCCTCACTTATGAACATGAACATGAAAATAAAATTATTTCTTGAAAAATAGTAAAGCTAGTAATTTTGTGAATCTAAGATTTATGAATAATTTTCCAAGAAAATCAAGTTCAAAATATGATTTTTAGTAGAACTTGATTCTTACATAAATGTACATTGTTTTTTGTGATAAAATAAGTGTAAGAACACTTTATTTACAAGAAGAGTTCAAAAGAATAATTTTTATAGAATATGTTTACAAGTTGTAAACATCTAAAATTTTCAAGAAGGAAGTTTATTAAGAAATAAACACACTTTATGGGATAACTAAGTCTACTAAACATGTTACCAAGTTACTACGAGTTTTTGGTGAAAGTTCATGTTCATATTGTTATATACATTGTATAATTTTTGCACTTGGGAAGTGTAGTTTGATTATTGATTGTTGGGTTGATTTTTGAAAAGAAAATGATATGCTTAAATAGCATGGACACCTCCATTTTTAGGGGAAACTATGGCAAAATTTTCTAAAAATATAAACACTTAGAAAAATATTTTCTAACAAGTATTTACAAGTATGTCTTAAACTATATTTTTCAATATAAACTTTGCCATAATTTTTGTAACAAAAATACAAATATTTGAGGTTGGTTTTTGTAACTAAAAATGGATAAATATATATTTAGAATATATATTTTATATTTAAGACACTTGTGTGATTACTTGTGTACTTGGTGAAATGGTTATATTATTTTAGGGTAAAATAATATAACTTAACAAAGTACCGTGAAATTTATTATCCAAAAGCAATACCTTTGACAACCCTCACAATTACAGGTATCCGTACAATTAATTAATTTTAATTATGTGCTTAATGACTGTGCTTGATTACAACTGACAATTTAAACTGCTTTATGAATTATGCATCATACATACATATGCATCATATTGCATACAGTCACTCCATTTATTACACACAAACCTTAGTGACATACTTGATGCACAAAGCACAGTTAGCACACTGAACGGATAATTCAGAAAACATGCTGACAATGCCAGCATATAGACAGACAATGTTTTTGAGGCCAGTATGAGCCAGGGACAGGATATTATACTAGTATGGAGTGTAGGGAAGTAAGGACCATAAAACTGCGTCACTAGGTGATAGTTATAGTGCCGGGAAGTGCCTAAAACACACTTTAAGTGCAGAATTCTGCATTTATTAATAAAATTCAGCATTGTAACCTACTAGTAAGGTGCAAAAATATGGCAGAATGGTCCTGTATGCTTTCCTAAGTGCCGGGAATTAATTGTGTTACAAAAAGATATATAAAAGACACTTTACGGAATAATTAAACACTTTAACGGAACGGTATCTAACCGGACAACCGGACATTACCCGGGACACTAATTTTTTGTCAAATACATTGCTTAATTATTTTTGGCTAGTCATGATCCCCGTTTACCATAACACCCACTAATTTCTCTAGTAAATATCATATGAACACATACACTTGGATTCTAACTTATATTTATCAACTTAGTCACAAAAATTACAACCACCCCCCCCCCCTAACCGAATTCGGTCCCAAGGACCCACAAAAATCACCAACCAAATATCCACACCATGCCTCCTAGATTTAATCTTAATATTATATTGGATTGGTTGCTTGTTGAATTGAACAAGATATTAGAAGACACCTTATATGTATGGCCTCTTAGATCATTCATCATTCCATATCTTCACACTCTCTCACTCACTCTCTTCTCTCCCTCTCTCGGCCACACATAACCGCCACCACCTCCACCATATCACCACCACAATCTTCCAATTTCAAGCTTCCTTCAAGGTTAGAAGAAGGATTAAAGGAGCTTGCAACTTGTGGAACTTCAAGGAGCTTTCTTTCTTGCTTTTTCACCACCATTTTCACTAGAGATTCTTCCCTAGCCTTGTGCTAGTTGTAAGTCTTGATTTACTCTTGTTTATTCCTACTTTGAGTAGTTAAAAGTTATATTATGTTGAGATTCATAAGAACACTAAAAGAGTTTAAACAAGAAACTTGAACATAAAAGTTAACATGAAGCTTTACATAAAGTTTACATTAGAATGGAACATGAAGATGAAATGTTACTAGTAGGATGTTGTTATAAATGTATTGTTGGTTTCTTATTAATTCTTGGTTATGTGGTGTTAATCACCATGTGGATCTTGTTAAATAATATTTAGAAATACGATTTAACAAGATTAGAAAGTGGTTATGTGTTACATAAAATAACCACCTTCTAGTTTAATCATGAACTTGAATAAAAATAATTTTTCTTGAAATATTAGTAAACAAAGTAAGTGAGGATCATGTAGATCCGGGTTTTACAAAGGACTTTTCTAAATAAACCAAGTTAGAGAATCGGTTTTTGGAAAATCATGACTCTTACATACACTTATACTATTTTTGGACATAAAATAAGTGTGAAAACCTTTTATTTACAAGAAGAGTTCAAAGGATTAATTTTTTTGTAAAAATTGCTTACAAGTTGTAAACACTAAACTTTTGTAAGAAAATGATTTTTAAAGAAACGAATACACTTTGGAAGGTAACTAAGTCCACTAAAAGCTTTACCAAGTTACTACGTGTTTTCGGGATATGTCAAGATTCATGATTAATATGTAACGCGTATAGTTTTTACTCTCGGTGATGTAAAGTTGTTTAAAAGATAATTGTTGATTGAATTTGAAAAGAAAATGATATGCTAATAAGCATGGACACCTCCGTTTTTAGGGGAAACTCTGGCGAAATTTTCTAAAAATCCCAAGACTTAGAAAATTATTTTCTAACAAGTGTTTACAAATGTGTTTAACTTTGTTTTTCGGAAGTAAACTTCGCCATGAGTATTGTTACAAAACTTCAAAGTCTCGGAGGTGGGTTTTCGAAAATAAAAGCGGATAAATATACATTTAGAATATATATTTCATACTAAAACGCTTGTGTGATTATTTGTTTATTTTGGGAACTAGTTATATTATTTAGGACAAAATAATATAACAAAATACCGTTACTAGTATATTTCGGATGGATAATATTTTGATAACGAAAAATATGATTTATCACAACGTATAACATATTTTTGAAACAAGTAGAAAATATATTATTTTGAGAAGTTACGATATATTTTCCTAGCATACTTGGAAAAATATATATTCTTGGGATATGATATTTTTAATAAATAAGTTATTATATTTTTCTAAAGTGGGACTTAGGAATATATAATGTCAATACTTTAATCACAAAATACAGGTATAAATACCCCCATCCTTGGGAAGGAAATACACACATAAAATACTTGAGAAATATGAATACGAAATAGTTGTCTAACTATTATTTCAAGACCTAAAAATATAATGTAAGTTAAAATAATTATTATTATTTTAACAATAAGTTATAACTGGAATAATATCAAAGTAACGTAACTCAAACCCGTAAATACAAAAGCAAGGCACGGCCCGTTCGTCTAATAGACATCAGTACGTTGTAGCTTGTCGTGTAGCGGACCAAGTTTGAGTTGACGATACGATTCAGGAGACGCACTACTGTGAGTTCATGTCCCCCTTTTCTCATAACTGTTTTCGTTTTTATACTTCGGGGGTGAAATACATGTTACAATTATACAGACATTTCTATACATGGTATGTTTAGCTTAAGGAGGGAACTTTTTCATACACCGTTAGATCATATGAGTGGGTAGGCGGCTACTAAAGGCCATTAATCCTCGTCGTAGGACCAAGGGACATGAGTGATAGATCTATTTGGGTGTAGCGAGCCCACACCCATGAAGCCGGGGCGGGCCATAGTGGTGACTATGTCTTACAGCCGGAAGCCCGGTGCAACTCCGCTAGGTTTGAGTCTTCCTGCATCACTTCACACATATCAATGGCCTTGCAAACCATTGGTGATCTCTTTTATTTCCTTATTGCTACATACCAGGGACTTTCATACATCGTTCAAGGGTTATACATACATCGTTTACAAAGGTTTATACATACTCACATACACATGAACTCGCTCAACTTTTTGTTGATTTTTCAAACTACATGTATTTCAGGGAATTGATCGGATCTGGCGGGTGATGCACGTTAAGCTGCGTATTAAATAAAAGATGTCATCCAGGGGTGTAGGGTTTGGGAGGTGTAACCCTTGCCTGGACGGGTCACACGTCTCCAAACCTCGTTTTATTTAAGGTCTTTTGTTGAGTCCGTTTGGAACTCATTTTTAAACAAGTCATGGTTGTAACTTATTTTGGGTTGATGATTCAAGACAATTATGTTATGGTATTTCCTAACTATATTAATGGATGAGCATCTTGTGTTTTTAATCATATAGCATTGTTATGATTGTTGCTATGGTATTAAGAAGTCACACCAAATAAACCCACGCTTCCGCAAAAGCCAGGGTGTGACAATACCGTCACTTATATATTTTTGGTAAATACTATTTTGGATACAAGAAATAAAATATGATTTTTGTAAATATTACAAAGTTGTATCATATTTTTTACAAGGTGAAAATATATTATTTTGGAAATAAAAAAAATATTTTCCTAGTATACTTAGAAGATATATGATTTTTGGGAAAAAATATATATTATCGGGACAATAGATTATTTTGGTCAAAATGAGTTTGCAAATATATTTTCTAAAGTGAGACTTGAGAAAATATTAATACGGAAATACAAATACGATAATACAAAAATACATGTATAAAATACCCCATCCTTGGGAAGGAAAATACGAAGTTAAATACTTGAGAAGTATTAATACAGAAATACTGCTTTAACAATTATTCCAAAACCAAATATAATTTAAGTTGAAATATCAATTATTTTGACAAGTAATTATAACTTGGAATAATATATGAAACGTAACTCAAAAACGCAAATACTAAGCAAAGGCACGGCCCGTTCATCTAATAGACGTTAGTACACTGTAGGTAGTCGTGTTTGCTGACAGAGTTTGGGTTGCGAGCTGAGGACGCAATACAGTGAGTTCATGTCCCCCTTTTCTTTTAACTGTTTTCAGTTTTATACTTTGGGGGTGGAATACATGTTACAATTATTACATACATTTTTATACATGGTATGGTTAGCCTAAGGAGGGTTTACTACTAGATCATGTGAAGGGTGGGTACAACACTTAAGGCCATTAATCCTCGTCGTAGGACCGAGGGACATGAGTGATAGATCTATTTGGGTGTAGCGAGCCCACACCCATGAGGCCGGGGCGGCCCATAGTGGTGACTATGTCTTCCAGTCGGAAGCCCGATACAAATTTGCTAGGATTGAGTTTTCCTGCACCATTTCACTCATACCATTGGCTTTGCAACCCATTGGTGATCTCTTTTTCCTTATTGCTACATACCAGGGATATACATACATACAAGACATACTTTAAAGGTTTTATACATACTCACGAACACATGAACTCGCTCAACTTTTTGTTGATATTTTTAAACTACATGTATTTCAGGGAACTAGTGGATCTGGCAAGGGTATGCATGTGTCTTCAAGCTGCGTTTTAATAAAAGATGTTATCCATGGTTGTTGAGTTTAGGGGGTGTATCCTATTCCTGGACGGGATACATTTTCCCAAACTCAGGTTTCATTTAAAGTCGTTGTGGAGTCTTTATGAACTTAGTTAGACAAGTCATGTGTTGTAACTTAAATTTGGTTTCGATGTTTTCAAGACAAGTATGTTGTGGTATTTTCTAAACTAAATAATGGATGAATATCTTTTGGTTTTATCATTTAGCATTGTTATGACTGAATGCTATGGTATTAAGAAGTCACACCAAATAACCACGCTTCCGCAAAAGTCAGGGTGTGACAGAAAAGATGGGCGAATTAAGAGAAGACCTTACCAATGATAGAGGTAAGGCCAAAGAAAAGAAAGGTTGTTCTTATAACAAATTTATGGCGTGTAAACCCCTGATCTTCAACGGAGAGGTGTATCCAATTGCTTGTCAAAGGTGGATAAGCGATATCGATGTAGGATCGAGATTCGACCTAAACGAGTCGTTCAGAAGAGATCTAGATCAATACGAGAGGCGGAAACAAACGTATTGATGGTGAATCAGCTTGATATACACTAGGAATCACTTTAACTGCCTTGTATATTGATTTGAAAGTTTTACAGACCACTTGACACTTCGGCAGCACCTCTGCTCCGGAATCAGCAATGTTACAAATGAAAGACACAAGTCACCTATATATAGTTGTACCACTTTGCATGAAACAACCAATCTCCAGTTCGTACGAACTGGTAAACCCAGTTCGCATGAACTGGTCAGTTCGTGTGAACTGGCTAATTCATGACTTTTTCCCGTTTTCTTCGAACTACGTGTTCTAGTCTATCATTCTAGTTACAAGACTCGATACAAGACGAAGTCGACGGACATATGCACCAACAAACTCCCCCTTGGATGTTGACGAGTCTTCAGTACGAGTCTTCAGTATGTCGTGTAACACCCCAGCCCGGAACGGGCTGGCGTGTCACTATTACGGAGTCAGATCAAAAACATAATTCCATTTATACTTAAATGTATTACAAGGCTTTACAACTTAATGAAGGATATCTAATCCAGTACAATTATTTCTACCGTCTTTTCCAAACACTCGAGCACTCTTCCATATCCCGTCCCAGATTGTCTTGATAACCTGACGTAAAGAAGAAAACACAAAAACGTACGTCTGAGTAAAATTTGAAAGTTTTACCCAGTGCGCGGATAGAGGAAAACAAAAGCTTATTTTATTTGATATCCGGATGGAACTTTATGTGAAAATGATACGATGCAGGAACAAAATTTCATAATTATATCATACGGATGTACCCATGAGCAAACTTAAAACGTGACAATATACAGGTAGCTACTCCTGCATAATTATCACATGAGATGGCGAGTTGGCATACCCGTTATCCACCTCCTTATACTTAAATCCTAGGATCGATCCATACGTCTCCTAATAGCCTTATGTACCACACTTGTACTTAAGAGACGCCGTGAACTGATCTCTCCGTCACGGATGGAGCACATGATGTTGATGCCACAACAACATGCTTGTGGGACACTCCACGAGAAGCGATACTCAGGGTATCGGAGTACAAATGGACTTATTCACATAACTTATAAAACTTATTTTCATAACAAGACGTAACATATATTGGAACATGCGATAATGAGTACAACTAACATAATACTATCGCATGACATGAAAGCTAAATCCAAGGTTATGATTAGAATAGGAATCTAACGGACTGTCAAATGAATCGATAATCAAAGACGTGAGGAGTTTTAAAAGATATAGTAATTTAATGGTTTTATAACAATTTAACTTGGGTAACATAATACTTGTATATAATATTAAACTTTGTGATTTATTTACTTGTAACTTGTAAGCCTTAAGATATTTAACTTGTAACTTGTAAACAATAATTTTATTTAAAATACGAATCTTTGGCGAGATTGAAAATCTAAGAGTGGAACCAGTCACCAAGGTATGGATATCAATCCTATCTTGACAATTTCGTCCCCAAAATGTGGTTTATTGAACGAAACAAGATAAAACCTTGACTCGTTAATAAGGAACCACTAGAGTATGAAATTTGATTTGTAAATTTATAAACAAATAACTCACAAACATGTATTCTTGTAAATACGAAAAGAATATTTTTCATAAACCATTTTCTAAATAACTGATGTAAAACAAAACCTTTTTCAAAACGTTTGTAACTTCCAACACATATTTCATAACTTAATCTTAATACGGAATTTAAAATCAGGAATGATATACTTGTATCCAAACAACATAAATCGAAAGAAAGGATTCTATCCGTACCCAACGGAATTAAATCGAAAGAAAGGAATTCTATCCGTACCCAACGGACATAAATCGAAAGAAAGGAATTCTATCCGTACGGAATTTATAACTTATTTCATAACTTAATCTTAATACGGAATTTAAAATCAGGAATGATATACTTGTATCAAAACGACATAAATCGAAAGAAAAGATTCTATCCGTACCTTAAAAATTTCCAAGTGATGCTACCTTGTTTTCAATTGTAGATTTATACGGGCAGAGTTTAGCCTACTGATTATCCTCTTAACCTAATTTGCACACAAACTAGGTAATTAACTAATACAGCTTTTACGATAACTCACGAGATCAAAACCTTCACAACAAATGACAAAGTGCGATACTTAAACATCCAGAGGATTCACAACGAATGACAGAGTATAGCCCAATTTTGGACAGCACTCAAACATTCAAGTCGAAATCACGACGAATGACAAAGTATAAACCCAATTTGAGCAGCACTTAAACATCTATCGGATAGTTCCAATCGATCGGACATTGAATCGTAACAGCGATTGAGTTAATACCCTGTTTGCGGCAGCACCCCGCTATACTAATTAGTGTTTCTGGTAGTAATCGGACGATAACTCAGCGTAATTTTGGAGTTTGATCGACGTTTTTGTGCCCAAAATCGATTGCCAAAGTCCTCTATTTATACCCAGAAATTGACATCCCTTGCGCACCGTAACACAAATTATCTTACGGTCCGTAATGACCCTTGCGCACCGTAACACTAATAACCTTACGGTCCGTAAGGGACACCTAAACACTATAGGGTTGCCACGTGTGGGACTAGCCTAGCTGAGTCGACAGTTTCTTAATTTAGAAATTTGACAACGAGATAATCGTCAATAGGGAATACCCCCCCTTAGTTTTAGGGGTCCTGATCCTGATTCTGATTGTTCTGGAAATCTTAGGGTTTCTATAGAATCTCTTGGGTTTCTCAATTAGGGTTTCCTATTGGACTATAAATCATAAGAAATAATAATTTTTAATGAAGGTTGTTACATTTTTGTTTTAAAATTTTCGGGTGTTACATGTCGAGTCTTCAGACTTGATCAGTCTTCACGCTCTTTCCAAAGTATCTGTCTCTGTAAGCATCCTCAATCTCTATCTTCTTCTATCTCGAACTTTGTTCCGTAATCTGAATCTGGCTCTTATGTCTTCAGACTCCCCCTTTCAACAAGCTGGGATCGCAGTCTGGAATTCTCTATCTGCACAAACTCTACCTAAAAGTAAGATTTTTTATTTTTAACAATTTTAATCTTTGCTTTACCACTTATATTTGAAACATTCAAATTTGGTTTCAAGTTAATGAACCATTTAATCATTTCAAAATCATTTCACATTTCAAACAAACTCTCCCAACCCAGTTGTTCATCATGTTTAGCACTTGGAATTTTGAAAATAAGCTTTTCAAACATCAGTTGTCGAAAATAAGATGAAATAAAATCTTTTTGAATTTTCAAAATTTTATGCTAAAAACATTCTTTTTGGATTTTTGTTTTTAATGAAAAGCAGTAAAGAAATATTTACAGACAATATTTTTGTGAGTTTGTGTAAGAGGATCATATCAGTTTTTGAGACAAATCACTAGCACCGTTGAGCTTTAAACACTTTAAGTTCTAAACGATTCACTTAGATTGTCAGTATACTGATCCACTTAAATTTTCACACAAAGTTCAACTGTTTCGAGATACGAGATTTAGTGTTTTAATTGACTTAACTTATTCACGTGTCCCACCTCAGAATATACTCCCGTATCCAGACTCCTATATTCAGTCTTACAGGTGAATGTACACTAATGATATCTGTAAATGGGTAAATGCGAGACCATGAGAGCTCAGGCTATTGCTTCCGCAAAATCAGAGAGATGATGGCTCGTCTTTTAGGTGTGTCTGTAACATCTGTGCTTGTAATCATTGTGAACAGTTCTATTATCAATAAAACAATGTTATTTGATCCCAATGTTTGTTTGGTTATGTTTTACATTTTCATGTTTTGACTTTTATTCTATATCGCTTTCTGGAAAGTTATACGCAAACTGGTGTGTAAACGTAATCAGTTTAATGCGACAAATACTCCGGAACATCAACATATACTCAACATACCTTAAATAACCTTTACATAACTTAGAAATAAGTTTTGAAGGCTTTGGTATGGCAAAAACAAGTTAATTCGTTTACAGGGACTAAACTTGACAAACTGCGAAAGTATGCCAATTTGAACAGTAACGAACATTCCGGAATATGACCATAAGTTAAACACACCTTAAATATCCTTTATGTAGCTTAGAAATAGGCTTTGAGGGGTTCGGTGTGCTAAAATAAACTTTTGGGTCATTCAGGGACTAAAAGTGTCAAAAAGTGCACAAGTTTGCACTTTTGCGCATAACTCACGTTCTGAATACATCCGGACATCCAAAAATTTATGTAAGCACTAAAATATTTTATTTTAGTGTTTGGCATAAGAAAAATCCATTCGTCGCGTCATTTGGATCGTTTTTCGCGCTTGTGCGCATTCCGTCGTAATTAAGCGAACATCGCGTTCGTACGACCAAACGAACCAACATCCGACATATTTTTGAGCATGTTTCATGTCCACAATGTTTAGGCATCATTTTAGGGCCTTAAAGTTGGCTTTACGGGCCTTAGAAGTGTCGGAAATGGCCTTAAACACGTGCAGGGACCAAAACTGTCATTGCTGAAACATGTTTCTGATCTGTGCAGGCCAGGCGGCCCGCGTAAGATCTAAGTGAATCCTTACGCGGCCCGCGTCAGTGTCCCAGAACAGATAAGACTGATTAGTCAGCAGATTTCATGTAACACCTGTGCCTCCACGGCCATCAAACAAATACTGTATCAATGAAATATTGTATTTCATACTTGAGACATGTACAAATATATGTATCCTTTGCACATTTTCAATTCTTGTTCGATTTCAAGCTTTAAATCGCTTTCTAGAAGGTTATACATGCACTGATGCGTAAATATAGCCCGTTTAATGCAACGAACGCTCCGGAATAGTGAAATAGGCTTAACATACCTTAAACAACCTTTACATAACTTAGAAATAAGTTTTAAAGGCTTTGGTGTGGCAAAAACAAGTTAATTCGCTTACAGGGACTAAACTTGACAAACTGCGAAAGTATGCCAATTTGAACTGTAACGAACATTCCGGAACATGACCATAAGTTAAACACACCTTAAATATCCTTTACATAGCTTAGAAATAGGCTTTGAGGGGTTCGGTATGCTAAAATAAACTTTTGGGGTCATTCCGGGACTAAAAGCGTAAAAAAAGTGCACAAGTTTGCATTTTCGCGCACAACTTACGTTCTGAATACATCCGGACATCCAAAAATTTATGTAAGCACTAAAATATTTTATTTTAGTGTTTGGCATAAGAAAAATCCATTCGTCACGCCATTTGGATCATTTTTCGCGCTTATGCGCATTCCGTCGTAATTAACCGAACAACGTAACCGTACGGCTAAACGAACCGACACCCGAGATATTTTTGAACACATTTTAAGTTCCCTATATTTTAACTTCATATTAGAGCTTTGAAATGGGGTTAACGGGGCTTAAACGTGTCAAAAAACGCATCGAAAACCAAGTTTTGAGGTTGCAGGGACTGAAACTGTAAATCTGCCAAACTAGGTCCGTAAACAGGGGCCAGATGCAGCAAAACGGTTTTTTTCAGCTTTTAACAGCCCTTAACACTCTCCAAAGGTCAAGTGCCAAGTGTCAAACTCTTATGGTGGATGGCAAATGAGTTACCACAACTTTCCAACAAGTGTATGGCTTAGATCGTGCCCCCTTTTCCAAGAAATGATCCTAACGGTGAACCGAAAACTATAAATACCCACCTCCACCCTTCACTTTTCCTCACAAGAATCTGATCTTATGTGCTCTAAGTTGAAACCTTTGTTTCATACCTGAGCTATTTTGATCTAGATTAGCATTCGGGGACCCTTCGTAAGTGTTCCTTCGTTCTTTTATTGCTTTTCGAGTCCGAAAGTCACACTTTGTTTGACTTTCTGCATTGACCAGTTTATGGTCAATGCGAAGTTCGTTTGAACTTCGCAACGTGATTGTAATCACGATGGTTATAGTCCCTTGTGACTATGCCTACTGATTACCACGTTGTCTAGGGTCGTAAGGGTAAGCGATCTAATAAATCGCTTATACCTTCGAACCCGACCCATTTGGTCGATCATTAGGATCCGACCAAACACATTAGGTGACCATAGTATATAGGGAATAACCTTCCGAGGTTATACCTTATGGTCGCTTCGTTTAAGTAGTTGTATGATAGGTAGTTTATATGCCTTAGGTAAATTACCAAAATACCCCTTTAATGCCAAAATTCGTTTTAAACGTATGTAACATAACTTTTGACATCTAAACTGATTTGACAACCATATTAGACATGTTAAGGCATATTTTACTTGTCATAGGACTAGTTAGGCGTTACGAACCCGTTTTACGCGAACGACGCGTTAAAGTAGCATAATCTACCTAAACGGGTCGTAATGGGTCACAAACACTTAGGTTAAGTTTCGTTTTAGTATGTGGGCTTTGTTAAATCATATTACACGAGTCTCCATACTCGTTTGGTTTACGAACCCTCATTCTATCCGATCCTCCGATATTAGGTCCGGTTTATTAACATAGTTACCTATATTAGGTGCCATTTGATTCCGTGATCTCTAGCATTGCTTGGTGGTTATCTTAGGACTTCTGAGCAATCTCAAGTGAGTACATAGACCCCTCTTTTACTGTTTTCCAAACATTTTGGGGTGGAACACATGTGCCTACTTGTTACTTTCGTGCTTTCCATGTTTTCACATCATATACTTGCTATGTTCATTAGTACATTTATAGTACATGATTTCATTGTCTTACATTGCATTTTATGCTATGTATGTCCATTTAGTTCATACTTAGTACATCGTTTCACATCACATCACATGCTATGTATGTTCATTTTTTGCATACTTAGTACAGTTGTTTTCATCACATGCTTACATTTTGATATGATATTTGGATTGTTTTGATGGATCAATATACATTCATTAACACCGATCACGCCATTCGTTAGTAGGTAGTGGTACCATAGGAATTGACAACTCCCGTTCCGGACATCCTGGGTAGGTGGGGATGAAAGGAATGACCGAATTCGATATACATAAGCACAGATAATCCTTTAATTTGTTTAAGGGTTTATCGCCACAGTCTCAAGGCTTGGATGTATGCATTCTCACAATACCGCATAGATATTTGTATCAATATAGCATGCATTTCCACAAAACATAGCCTTGATTTAAACCATGTTTTACTTCAATACTTTGTTTTTGTGCATATGGTTTAGTTGATATCTTTTCACTAGCCATACATATCATTTTGGGTTACACATTACATGATTTACATTTGACACATAAACATTATTGACATTGGTTACACATTACATGATTTACATTCGATACATAAACATTATTGACATTGGTTACACATTACATGATTTACATTTGACACATAAACATTATTGACATTGGTTATACATTACATGACTTACATCTTGACAATAAACATTTTGACATATTATTTAATACGTTTGGCAATTGGCTTAAACATAGACATCTTACATTGTTGGTTTGGTTTGAGTAAGTGATTTAAGTAACGAGGCGTGTGTAATATGATACAAGCATGGTGGATACGCCGCTGGTACTTCCTATATATAAGTGATTGTATGGTATTACATATCGTAGCGTTATTTGAATCATTTCAATTTGGACATATAACATTTTATACAAATAACAATCTTTTCACAAAACATTGTTTTACAAACAACTTAAATTATACAAACTCACTTTTATATGGTTATTCATTTAACCATACCTTATTCTCCTATTTATACATATCATCTGATCTTATCGTTTTTCAAAAGATTTACAAAACAAATCAAATTACAAGGTCCATGACTAAACATTTTCTTAAACAATAAGTCATGAATCCTATTTTCATAAACCTATGTATCTCACAGGCATTTTTATGCTGACGTACCTATTTTCACATGTGTTTCAGGATATGATGCATAGGATTTTTCAAGATACACTTAGGCGGACTTGGGCCTTAGCGACAATAAAAGATGCAAGACTAGTTATTTATGTTATGTTTCTTTGATTGTCAAGACATTGTAACTACTTTAATCAATAAAACAATATTTCAATCTCCATGTGTTATGAAACAATGGTTCTGTTACAACACTCCCCGACGTTTTCCGCCACGTTTTGTTGTTCTACGTGGTCGTGGTGTGACATTTCAGCTGATTAACTTACAACTACACATTCACACTTGCCCTTTCAGCTCATTAGGGGCCATTTTTAGTTACCACAACTTTCCAACAAGTGTACGCACGAGATTCAATCACATTTTCCAAGAAACGATCCTAACGGTTCGGGAAATCCTATAATACCCATCACATTTTCACTCATTCCTCACAAGAATCTGATCAAAAAGACTCTAAGTTGGAACCATTGTTTCATACCTGAGTTATTTTGATCTAGATTAGCATTCGGGAACCCTTCGTAAGTATTCCTTCGTTCTTTTATTGCTTTTCGAGTCCGAAAGTCAAACTTTGTTTGACTTTCTGCGTTGACCAGTTTATGGTCAATGCGAAGTTCGTTTGAACTTCGCAACGTGATTGTAATCACGATGGTTATAGTCCCTTGTGACTATGCCTAATGATTACCACGTTGTCTAGGGTCGTAAGGGTAAGCGATCTAATAAATCGCTTATACCTTCGAACCCGACCCATTTGGTCGATCATTAGGATCCGACCAAACACATTAGGTGACCATAGTATATAGGGAATAACCCTCCGAGGTTATACCTTCTGGTCGCTTCGTTTAAGTAGTTGTATGATAGGTAGTATATATGCCTTAGGTAAATTACCAAAATACCCCTTTGATGCCAAAATTCGTTTTAAACATATGTAACATAACTTTTGACATCTAAACTGATTTAACAACCATATTACACATGTTAAGACATATTTTACTTGTCATAGGACTAGTTAGGCGTTCCGAACGCGTTTTACGCGAACGACGCGTTAAAGTAGCATAAGCTACCTAAACGGGTCGTAATGGGTCACAAACACTTAGGTTAAGTTTCGTTTTAGTATGTGGGCTTTGTTAAACCATATTACACGAGTCTCCATACTCGTTTGGTTTACGAACCCTCATTCTATTCGATCCTCCGATATTAGGTCCGGTTTATTAACATAGTTACCTATATTAGGTGCCGTTTGATTCCGTGATCTCTATCATTGTTTGGTTGTCACTCCAGGACTACTGAGTAATCTCAAGTGAGTACATAGACCCCTTTTTTACTGTTTTCCAAACTGTTTTGGGGTGAAACACATGTGCCTACTTGTTACTTTCATGCTTTCCTGCTTTCACATCATATACTTCCTATGTGCATTAGTACATTTATAGTACATGATTTCATTACATTTTATGCTATGTATGCCCATTGTGTGCGTACTTAGTACATTATTTTACATTACATTCTATGCTATGTATGCCCATTGTGTGCGTACTTAGTACATTATTTTATATTACATTTTATGCTATGTATGCCCATTGTGTGCGTACTTAGTACATTTTTTTTACATTACATTCTATGCTATGTATGCCCATTGTGTGCGTACTTAGTACATTGTTTTACATTACATTACATGCTATGTATGTTCATCATACTTAGTACATTTATTATTCATTCACATGCTTACATTTTGATATGATATTTGGTTTGTTTTGATGGATCAATATACATTCATTAACACCGATCACGCCGTTCGTTAGTAGGTAGTGGTACCATAGGAATTGACAACTCCCGTTCCTGAAATCCTGGGTTTGTTTGGATTGGAAGGAATGACCGAATTCGATATACATAACTTAGATAAACCTTTAATTTGTTTAAGGGTTTATCGCCACAGTCTCAAGGCTTGGATGTATGCATTCTCACAATACCGCATAGATGTTTATATCAGTATAGCATGCATTTGTTCCACAAAAATAGCTTTGATTTAAACCATGTTTTACTTCAATACTTTGTTTTTGTGCATATGGTTTAGTTGATATATTTCACTAGCCATACATATCATTTTGGGTTACACATTACATGATTTACATTTGACACATAAACATTATTGACATTGGTCACACATTACATGATTTACATTTGACACATAAACATTATTGACATTGGTCACACATTACATGATTTACATTTGACACATAAACATTTTTGACATTGGTTATACATTACATGACTTACATCTTGACATAAACATTTTGACATATTATTCAAAACATTTGGCAATTGGTTTAAACATAAACATCTTACATTGTTGGTTTGGTTTGAGTAAGTGATTTAAGTAACGAGGCGTGTGTAATATGATACAAGCATGGTGGATACGCCGCTGGTACTTCCTATATATAAGTGTTTGTATGGTATCACATATTGTAGCGTTAATTGAATCATTTCAATTTGGACATATAACATTTTATACAAATAACATACTTTTCACAATACATTGTTTTACAAACAACTTATCTTATACAAACTCATCTTACATGGGTATTCATTTAACCTTACATTTATTTATACATATCATCTGATCTTATCGTTTTTCAAATGATTTACAAGACAAAGCAAATTACAAGGTTTATGACTAAACATTTTCTCAAACATAAGTCATGAATTCTATTTTCACAAAACCTATGTATCTCACAGGCATTTTTTATGCTGACGTACCTATTTTCACATGTGTTTTCAGGAGATGATGCATAGGACTTATCAAGATACACATAGGCGGACTTGGGCCTTAGTGACAATAAAAGATGCAAGACTAGTTATTTATGTTATGTTTCTTTGATTGTCAAGACATTGTAACTCTTTAAATAAATAAAACAATATTTCAATTTCCATGTGTTATGAAACAATGATTCTGTTACAACACTCCCCGACGTTTTCCGCCGCGGTTGCATGTTATACGCGGTCGGGGTGTGACAGTGTCCCCCTTGGGGATCTTCTTTTCAACAGCACATGATTAGCATTTTTCAATGTTTCATCATTTTTTATGCTGAGGGTGAGCTTTATGATTAAAGCAGTGCAAAGCATTATACGAGGACTAGGCTATTGCTCCCGCAAAATCAGAAGTCCTGGTATAATGTCACACCCCGACCACGTATAACATACAAAACGTGGCGGAAAACGTCGGGGAGTGTTGTAACAGAATTAATTGTTTCATAACCATGGCATTCAAAGTTGTATTTTATTATTAAACATAAGAGTTACATTGTCTTAAACTGGAAATAAAGAGTTTAGAATATAATTAAACTAAGTCTATCTTCATTTTATGTCTCTAAGGCACAGGTCCGCCCTAGTGTCACGATCATCATCCTAAGCAACAGCTCCTGAAAACACATGTGAAAATAGGTACGTCAGCATAAAAATGCCTGTGAGATACATAGGTTTTGTAAAAATATGATTCATGACTTGTGTTTAAGAAAATGTTTAGTCATGAACCTTGTAATTTGCTTTGTCTTATAAATCATTTGAAAAACGATAAGATCAGATGATATGTATAAATAAATGTAAGGTTAAATGAATAACCATGTAAAAATGAGTTTGTGTAAGATAAGTTGTTTGTAAACAATGTCTTGTAAAAAGTATGTTATTTGTATAAAATGTCATGTGTCATAAATTGAAATGATTTAAATAACGCTACGATATGTAATACCATACAAACACTTATATATAGGAAGTACCAGCGGCGTATCCACCATGCTTGTATCATATTACACACGCCTCGTTACTTAAATCACTTACTCAAACCAAACCACCAATGTAAATTGTTTATGTATAATCAAATGTCAAAATGTTATTGTGTAAACCATATCAAATGTCTGTGTTTAATGTAAATCATGAATTGTGTATATCAATGTCAAAATGTTTATGTCTAATGTAAATCATGTAATGTGTATCCAAAAATGTCATGTATGGTATGTGAAATATATCAACTAAACCATATGTAAAATGCACAAAAACAAGGTATTGAAGTAAAACATAGTTTAAATCAAAGTTATGTTTTGTGGAACAAATGCATGCTATACTGATATAAACATCTATGCGGTATTGTGAAAATGCATACATCCAAGCCTTGAGACTGTGGCGATAAACCCTTAAACAAATTAAAGGGTTATCTAAGTTATGTATATCGAATTCGGTCATTCCTTCCAATCCAAACAAACCCAGGATTTCAGGAACGGGAGTTGTCAATTCCTATGGTACCACTACCTACTAACGAACGGCGTAGCTAATGTTAATGAATGTATTATTCCATGTAAACAAACCAAATGTCATACCAAAATGTAAGCATGTGATGAAAACAACTGTACTAAGTATGTAACAAGTGGACATACATAGTATATGACGTGAAACAAATGTACTAAGTATGCACACAATGGACATACATAGAATGAAATGTAATGTAAACAATGTACTAAGTACGCACACAATGGGCATACATAGCATGAAATGTAATGTAAAGCAATGTACTAAGTACGCACACATGGGCATACATAGCATGAAATGTAATGTGAAACAATGTACTAAGTACGCACACAATGGGCATACATAGCATGAAATGTAATGTAAAACAATGTACTAAGTACGCACACAATGGGCATACATAGCATGAAATGTAATGTAAAACATGTACTATAATGTACTAACGAACATAGCAAGTATATGATGTGAAAGCAGGAAAGCACGGAAGTAACAAGTAGGCACATGTGTTTCACCCCAAAACAGTTTGGAAAATAGTAAAAGAGGGCTCTATGTACTCACTTGAGATTGCTTAGTAGTCCTTGAGTAACAACCAAACAATGCTACAGATCACGGATATCAAACGGAACCTAATATAGGTAACTATGTTAATAAACCGGACCTAAATCGGAGGATCGGATAGAATGAGGGTTCGTAAACCAAACGAGTATGGAGACTCGTGTCATATGGTTTAACAAAGCCTACATACTAAATGAAACCTAACCTAAGTGCTTACGACCCATTACGGCCCGTTTAGGTAGCTTATGCTACTTTAACGCGTCGTTCGCGTGAAACGCGTTCGCCTAACTAGTCCTATGACAAGTATTATATGCCTAAAAAGTTTCATTATGTAACATAATCAGTTAAGTGATGAAAGTTTAGGTTACATATGCTTAATTACCAATTACACATGAAAAGGGTATTTTGGTAATTTACCTAAGGCATATAAACTACCTATCATACAACTACTTAACGAAGCGACCATAAGGTATAACCTCGGAAGGTTATTCCCTATATACTATGGTCACCTAATGTATTTGGTCGGATCCTAATGATCGACCAAATGGGTCGGGTTCGAAGGTATAAGCGATTTATTAGATCGCTTACCCTTACGACCCTAGACAACGTGGTAATCAGTAGGCATAGTCCCAAGGGACTATAACCATCTTGATTACAATCACGTTGCGAAGTTCAAACGAACTTCGCATTGACCATAAACTGGTCAATGCAGAAAGTCAAACAAAGTTTGACTTTCGGACTCGAAAAGCAATAAAAGAACGAAGGAATACTTACGAAGGGTCCCCGAATGCTAATCTCGATCCAAGTAACTCAGGTATGAAACAATGGTTTCAACTTAGAGTTTCTCAAATCAAAATTCTAGTGGGTTTTGCAATTGAAGGCAAGGGGTATTTATAGGATTTCCCGAACCGTTAGGATCGTTTCTTGGAAAACGTGCTTCAATCTTGGCCATACACTTGCACGCATGGTATTGTAATACCATGTGCACATCAAAACCAGCCCATATATTTCCCAAACCCATGTGCAACAAGTGGAACGGACCAGATTCGATGTTTCTGCACATTCTGCTGTCTGGGACCCTGACGCGGGCCGCGTAAGGATACACCAGGACTTTACGCGGGCCGCCTGGCCTGTCTGATCAGCAACCATCTTTCAGAAATGACAGTTTTGGTCCCTGTTGTGTTTTAAGGCCATTTCCGACACGTTTAAGGCCCGTTAACCCCATTTCAAAGCTCTAAAATGAAGTTAAAGTATAGGGAACTTAAAATGTCCTCAAAAATATCTCAGATGTCGGTTCGTTTGGCCGTACGATCGCGATGTTCGCTTAATTACGACGGAATGCGCATAAGCGCGAAAAACGATCCAAATGACGCGACGAATGGATTTTTCTTATGCCAAACACTAAAATAAAATGTTTTAGTGCTTACATAAATTTTTGGATGTCCGGATGTATTCAGAACGTAAGTTATGCGCGAAAGTGCAAACTTGTGCACTTTTTGACGCTTTTAGTCCCTGAAAGACCCAAAAGTTTATTTTAGCACACCGAACCCCTAAAAGCCTATTTCTAAGCTATGTAAAGGATATTTATGGTATGTTTAACTTATGGTCATGTTCCGGAATGTTCGTTACAGTTCAAATTGGCATACTTTCGCAGTTTGTCAAGTTTAGTCCCTGTAAGCGAATTAACTTGTTTTTGCCATACCAAAGCCTTCAAAACTTATTTCTAAGTTATGTAAAGGTTATTTAAGGTATGTTAAGTATATGTTGATCTTCCGGAGTATTTGTCGCATTAAACTGATTACGTTTACGCACCAGTTTGCGTATAACTCTCCAGAAAGCGATATAGAGTTTGAAATTGAATAAAAGTCAAAACATGAAAAATGTAAAACACAACCAAACAAACATTGGGATCAAATAACATTGTTTTATTGATAATAGAACTGTTCACAATGATTGAGAGCACAGATGTTACAGTCTCCCCTACTTGTGGAAATTTCGTCCCGAAATTTATTTAGAGGAAACTCGTGGAAAAAGATGTGGATATTTCGCCTTCATTTGATCTTCGCATTCCCAAGTAAACTCGGGTCCACGTTTAGCTTCCCAACGAACTTTGACCACAGGAATGCGCTTGCGTTTAAGCCACTTGACTTCACGTTCCATGATTTCCACAGGTTTCTTAACAAATTTCAGTGTTTTATCAACACGAATTTCGTCAAGCGGTATGTGGAGGTTCTCATCAGCTAAACACCTTTTGAGATTGGACACGTGAAAGGTTGGATGAACATTTCCAAGTTCAGGAGGTAACTCAAGTCTGTAGGCTACCTTACCGATTCTTTCGACGATCTTGAATGGTCCAACGTATCTAGGTGCAAGTTTTCCTTTCTTTCCAAATCTGATCACACCTTTCCAAGGTGAGACCTTAAGTAATACTTGATCACCGACTTGAAATTCCAAGGGCTTGCGTTTTGGGTCCGCGTAACTCTTTTGACGGCTTCTAGCTGTCTGAAGGTTATCACGAACTTTCTTAATCTTGTCAGTTGTCTCTAAAATGAGGGCAGGTCCAGTAAGCTGAGCCTCGCCGATCTCATTCTAGCAGACTGGTGAACGACATTTTCGACCATAGAGAGCCTCGAAAGGAGCCATGTTGATGCTGGAGTGATAACTGTTGTTGTAGGAGAATTCAATCAACGGAAGATATGAATCCCAACTACCACCAAAGTCGATCACACAAGCTCTAAGCATATCCTCCAGAGTCTGGATTGTTCTTTCAGATTGACCATCCGTTTGCGGATGATAAGCTGTGCTCAGGTTAAGTTGGGTCCCCATAGCAGATTGCATGGTTCTCCAAAAATGAGAAGTGAAACGAGCATCTCTGTCAGAAATGATGTTCAAAGGAACACCATGTCGAGCTACAATTTCATCCACATAGATTTTAGCAAGTTTGTCAGCAGGAAAATCCTCACGGATTGGCAAGAAATGTGCTGACTTGGTAAGACGATCAACGACTACCCAGATGGCATCATGACCTTTCTTTGTGCGTGGAAGTTTGGTAACAAGATCCATAGTAATGTTTTCCCATTTCCAAACTGGGATCTCTGGTTGCACCAATAATCCAGAAGGACGCTGATGTTCAGCCTTAACCTTAAGACAAGTAAGGCATTTTGATACGTATAAGGCAATGTCTTTCTTCATACCAGGCCACCAATAGTGAATACGAAGATCCTTATACATCTTATCTGAGCCAGGATGAACAGAATAACGTGACTTATGGGCTTCATCCATAAGCAAGGTGCGAAGGTTATCTTGGCTTGGGACCCATAAACGGTCCATGAAGTAATACGATCCATTGTCCTTCAGTTCCAGAGCAGGTGTTATGTGATAGGGAAATTCCTTATCCATTAAACCTTGTGAAACACAAGATTGTTGAGCCTGAGAAATGCGTGCTTGGATATCGGATCGAGCTTGAATAACAGATTGAACACGAACACAATGAAGCTTAGTACGTTCCTTGCGACTCGAAGCATCGGCCACGACATTCGCCTTACCAGGGTGGTAGCGAATTTCGCAATCATAGTTGTTTAGAAGCTCAATCCAACGTCGTTGCCTCATGTTGAGTTCTTTCTGATTGAAGATATGTTGAAGACTTTTGTGGTCTGTGAAAACCACACATTTTGTACCGTACAAATAGTGTCTCCAGATCTTAAGAGCGAAGACAACTGCACCCAACTCAAGATCATGAGTGGTGTAGTTCTTCTCATGTATCTTCAACTGCCTCGATGCATATGCTATGACTTTGTTCCTTTGCATCAGAACACAGCCAAGACCCAATTTAGATGCATCGCAATAAACGACGAAATCATCATTGCCCTCAGGCAAAGTCAGAACAGGCGCGTCGCAAAGTTTCTGCTTCAAGTGTTGAAAAGCTTCCTCTTGCTTGAATCCCCAATCAAAGGGTTTGTTCTTCTGAGTTAGAGCAGTTAGAGGAACTGCAATCTTTGAGAAGTTCTCAATGAAGCGGCGGTAATAACCCGCTAGACCAAGAAAAGAACGAACTTCAGTAGGAATAGTAGGAGTATCCCAATCCTTAATCGCACTGATCTTGGAGGGATCTACATGAATACCTTGTTCATTGATAATATGTCCTAAAAATTGAACTTCTTTAAGCCAGAATTCACTCTTGGAGAATTTGGCGAAAAGTTGCTCTTTCTTTAGGAGTTCCAGAGTAAGACGAAGATGTTGCTCGTGATCAGCTCGCGTCTTAGAATAAATCAAGATGTCGTCAATAAAAACAATGACGAACTGATCCAAATAAGGCTTGCAGACCCTATTCATTAAGTCCATGAAAACAGCCGGAGCATTAGTCAAACCGAATGGCATGACTGTGAACTCATAATGCCCATATCGAGTGTGGAATGCTGTCTTGGGAATATCTTCTTCATGCACACGAAGTTGATGGTATCCAGATCGCATATCAATCTTTGAAAAATAAGAAGCGCCCTGTAACTGATCAAAAAGATCATCGATGCGAGGTAGGGGATATCGATTCTTAATGGTAAGCTTGTTAAGCTCACGATAATCGATACACATCCTAAAGGATCCATCCTTCTTCTTGACAAAAAGAACGGGAGCACCCCAAGGTGAAAAGCTAGGACGGATAAAACCTTTGTCAGAGAGCTCCTGAAGCTGCTTAGACAACTCTTGCATCTCAGATGGTGCAAGACGATATGGAGCTCTGGCAATGGGATTTGCACCAGGTACGAGATCAATACGGAACTCAACTTGGCATGCTGGGGGTAGACCAGGTAAATCTTCAGGGAATACTTCAGAATAATCCCGAACAACAGGAATATCTTGAATAGACTTACTCTTGCCCTTATCCGCTGTGACATGTGCCAAAAAAGGCCACATAGTTCTTTCGTAGATACTTCCGAGCTTTAAAACAAGACACGAGTTTAAGATCACCAGTAGGTTTCTCACCACGAACCTGTAGGATCTCGCCTGTCGAAAGTGGCACACGAACAATCTTCTCAAAACAAACTACCTCTGCGCGATGCTTGGATAACCAATCCATACCCACAATAACGTCGAAGCTTCCAAGTTGCATAGGCGTGAGGTCAATAGGAAAAAGATGGTCGTTAAGGTTCAACTGGCAGTTGCGAAGAACAAAATCAAGAACAATGGGTTCACCACTAGCAACCTCTACTGTCAAAGGTTTACCTAGTTTCGTTCTAGACACGCGAAGCGTTGGCTCAAAAGACAATGACACAAAACTCTTATCGGCACCCGTATCAAAAAGAACAGATGCAGGCTGATTATTAATAAAGAACGTACCGTTCACCACATTATCATCCGCCTGCGCCTCTTGGGCATTCAAGTTAAAAGCTCGCCCTCGAGCCTGAGCCTGATTCTGGTTAGCTAGCCTTGGGCACCGGTTTATGTAGTGGGTCAGATCCCCACAGTTATAACAAGCACCTGGTGGGTAGTGTGGTCGTGCAGCTTGACCCTGTTGTTGAGCAGGAGGCTGAGCAACTTGTTGAGCCGGGTTCTGAACTGCCCGATTCTGAGCCAATCGACAAACATTGGCAAGATGACCTGACTTCCCACAGTTATTACAGAAACGGCACTGATGTTGCGGCTGATGGTGACTGTTGCATCTATTGAACAAAGGTGCATTCCCTGAATAGGGTTTCTTCGCTGGAGGCTGTGCGGGTTGGTTGGGAGCTGCCTGGATAGCTTGGGCAGTGACAGCATAGTTTTGGGAAGCCTTACGCTTCCTTGACCCTCTCGAAGAACCAGAATTCTTTCCATTCTTGTTTTGACCTTTCTTGCTATCTTCCTTGTCAGCCGACTGTTTCTTGCCCTTGTCACCCTTCCTGTGTAACTTATTCTTCCGAATCTGCGACTCAGTCAATATCGCTGCTAACTCGATAGCCTGACGGAGTGTGGCAGGGTTACTACCAGTAATGATGTCCTGTACTGAGTCAGGTAGGCCGTCGATGTACCTTTCGATAGCCTTGTCGAGTGGGGTAACCATTGTTGGGCAAAGCAGACTCAACTCCTCAAACCTATCAGTATATGACCTGTGCTCGCCACTGTCTTGTTTCAAGTCATCAAACTCTTTCTCCAACGCTCGCTGTTCATGACGAGGACAGAACTCCCTCATCATAAGAGCCCTAAGTTCAGCCCAAGTTTGTGCTAGAGCAACTTCTGCACCACGGTCTCTCATAACCCCGTTCCACCATGTGAGAGCCCTCTTCTGGAACACACTCGAAGAAAACTCGACCTTGCGATTGTCAGGACACTGCACGTGGCGGAAAGTATTCTCAATGCTCTCGAACCATTGAAGAAGCCCAGTCGCTCCCTCAGAACCACTAAACTTGAGTGGTTTAGCCGAGTTGAAATCCTTGAATTTGCATGGAGCATTGTTGTTATTGTTGGCTTGGTTCCATTGAGCAAAGAGGTTTGGAAATTGAGCAGCCATCTGCTGCGCAATAATTTCTGCCAGTTCGGCAGTCGCTATCTGGGTTTCGCATCGAGGAGGCATTCTAAAAGAGGAAAACATGAAAGGAAACGAGTGAGATGATTGGATGAAAAGAATGAGATGAAACAAAAATTGACAACAGCAAAGATGGTGGTCATTCGTCCGCCTCACAAAGCAAACAAACGACACACAGTGACTAATCAAAGTAAATGGGTCAAAAATAATGTATCGCGAAGACATGCTCGCCTATAAGTGAACACTCACCCCAAGAGTTCCCAGGTAAGAGTGACTGGTCCGATTATGTGGATTTATACGAACACTCTAGCCTTAGACAGAAAACCCAGGGTACAGGCATTCACCCTTCCAGTTTGCACGTGTTCACATTATTTAAAACCCAAAACCTTGACGAGATTTTGAAAACTCAAAGGGGTTCAAAACTTATAACAGAGGGTTCAAAACCTTACAATAGAGGGTTCAAAACCTTGTAATAAATCATCCAAAAACAGATGATTGTTTTTCAAAAATCGTTTCGGAAAAATTTGGTTCTTGTTTTGCTAATCACCTAAGGATAGGTGATGTACATGTTTTAAGATCTAAACACAACATAACTTGTGTTAGGGTCCTAGAAAGGTTATAGTCTAGGTCAAAGCATTACTAATAACCTAATTCCCTATAACCATTGGCTCTGATACCGACTCTTCTGTCACACCCCGACCACGTATAACATACAAAACGTGGCGGAAAACATCGGGGAGTGTTGTTGTAGGTCCCGTGAGCCGTGCGGATCGTAACAGAATCGTCTATCCAACCTAGAGTGCGGAATCCTCTAGATTAGATTTCACAGAAAACGAGTAGAAACAGAATCAAGAACACGATACACTTTCAATCCGGTCTTCTATTGATTATCCAACACGAAGTTTACAATCAATTCAAGACCCACAAGAAATCTCTCAGCCACTCTCTGTAGATTTCTCACAATGTCTCCAAATGTCTATCAAGTGTCTAACCTAAACCCTTATGCCAAGCCTTGTTTATATAGGACAAGGTTTGCACATGGGCTTTGGTCTGGGCCAGGCCATTCTCCAAGCCCATAACACTAAATAACTCCCTAACCAATAATGCTAAGCCCAATACAAAATATCCAAAGACTAAATAAACAAACTATTAAGCTGTTGTCACAAAACATGCACCAACAAACTCCCCCTTGACAATAGCTTCATAGTGTAACTTTGTCTTCAAACATCTTGCAGTCTTTTGGTCTTTGGATAGCATCAGCTACACAGTTTCTGACATCAACAAACTCCCCCTTAGCTGATGCTTCCAATCTCCAAAACTTTCATTCGTTGTAGATCAGCGAACTAGCAATCTTTGGTTAAGCAAGTATCTCCAACTCTCTCTCTCTCTTTCTGCAATGTAGTAGAAGGATCCTACCATGCATCTTCACACGTTCTTCACTTCACTCTCAATCTGCACTTTACTTGTATTCTGCACTTCATTTTGATAACTGCATCAATCTGTTTAGAAACACAAGCAAGTATCTCGAAAAACCATTAGCCTTTTTCACATTTAAAGATAAACCAATATTTTATCTTAGTTTGCAAAAACAACTACCTGTCAGTTCAAAATGGGAGATCTTTTAAAAGAAAATATTTTTGGTATTTTTGATATATTTTTTTTTAACACAAACTAAACTAACTAAACTAAACTCAAAAATATTTACAATACTTCTTTTTGTGAGTATCATGTGCAAGAAGATCATATCAGCATAATCAAACTGTTTCACACCATTAGTTACTTATTTATTTAATTTTCGTGAAAAGCAGTTCAAGACGATTACCAGTATGTTCATCCACCTAAACAAATGCATGAACATTTCAAGTACCATTACCGTATGATACGTTAAGGTAATATTAATTCTGAAATATTAGTGTGTCCCACTTCAGGATATACCCCCGCGATCAAGGTATGCACAAAGATTCATCGTAGTAGGTGAGTATACTGAATTCATCCGTTTTGTTTTTCAACGTTTAGATAATTGGTGAACAGGTCAGTACTTCCGTACAGCAGAGAGACCAAAATATCTAACGAGGGCTAAGACAAATACCATTTTTGGTACGAATTATGCATTTTGCACTTATTGAATGACTCTCTATGAGAGCTTCTTCATTTTCAGGGTTTTGGCATTTTTAGCTCTTTTAAGATATCCTGGGTGTGTCTAGGTCAGCATGTATCTGGATGCAGCAGAAGGACACCCCTGATATCCCCAGATGAAATAACAGTATAAAGACCCAAAACTTCAGATTTTGGCAATCTATCAACGCAAGATTTAAGGTCATTAAACCATACACCACCGATGTGTTCCCCACTCATACTCAGTGCATTTATGTTTATATCACATTGGTAAGTTGATTATTTCATGCTTTTGCCTACTGGTATATCATATGATGAAGCTGCTATCACACTTAAGCATGTTAATTCAGTTTGAGTGTGACAGAATCGTCTCAAACTTGAATGCTATCACACTTAAGCATGTTAATTCAAACCGATTTCTGTTTTGTTCTTAACCTCTCAAACTTGAATGCTCTCTCAAAGTGTCTAAAATATCTAAAGTGTCTAACCTAAACCCTTATGCCAAGCCTTGTTTATATAGGACAAGGTTTGCACATGGGCTTTGGTCTGGGCCAGGCCATTCTCCAAGCCCATAACACTAAATAACTCCCTAACCAATAATGCTAAGCCCAATACAAAATATCCAAAGACTAAATAAACAAACTATTAAGCTGTTGTCACAAAACATGCACCAACAGTTGTAACAGAATTAATTGTTTCATAACCATGGCATTCAAAGTTGTATTTTATTACTAAACATAAGAGTTACATTGTCTTAAACAGGAAATAAAGAGTTTAGAATATAATTAAACTAAGTCTATCTTCATTTTATGTCTCTAAGGCACAGGTCCGCCCTAGTGTCATGATCATCATCCTAAGCAACAGCTCCTGAAAACACATGTGAAAATAGGTACGTCAGCATAAAAATGCCTGTGAGATACATAGGTTTTGTAAAAATATGATTCATGACTTGTGTTTAAGAAAATGTTTAGTCATGAACCTTGTAATTTGCTTTGTCTTATAAATCATTTGAAAAACGATAAGATCAGATGATATGTATAAATAAATGTAAGGTTAAATGAATAACCATGTAAAAATGAGTTTGTGTAAGATAAGTTGTTTGTAAACAATGTCTTGTAAAAAGTATGTTATTTGTATAAAATGTCATGTGTCATAAATTGAAATGATTTAAATAACGCTACGATATGTAATACCATACAAACACTTATATATAGGAAGTACCAGCGGCGTATCCACCATGCTTGTATCATATTACACACGCCTCGTTACTTAAATCACTTACTCAAACCAAACCACCAATGTAAATTGTTTATGTATAATCAAATGTCAAAATGTTATTGTGTAAACCATATCAAATGTCTGTGTTTAATGTAAATCATGAATTGTGTATATCAATGTCAAAATGTTTATGTCTAATGTAAATCATGTAATGTGTATCCAAAAATGTCATGTATGGTATGTGAAATATATCAACTAAACCATATGTAAAATGCACAAAAACAAGGTATTGAAGTAAAACATAGTTTAAATCAAAGTTATGTTTTGTGGAACAAATGCATGCTATACTGATATAAACATCTATGCGGTATTGTGAAAATGCATACATCCAAGCCTTGAGACTGTGGCGATAAACCCTTAAACAAATTAAAGGTTTATCTAAGTTATGTATATCGAATTCGGTCATTCCTTCCAATCCAAACAAACCCAGGATTTCAGGAACGGGAGTTGTCAATTCCTATGGTACCACTACCTACTAACGAACGGCGTAGCTAATGTTAATGAATGTATTGTTCCATGTAAACAAACCAAATGTCATACCAAAATGTAAGCATGTGATGAAAACAACTGTACTAAGTATGTAACAAGTGGACATACATAGTATATGACGTGAAACAAATGTACTAAGTATGCACACAATGGACATACATAGCATGAAATGTAATGTAAACAATGTACTAAGTACGCACACAATGGGCATACATAGCATGAAATGTAATGTAAAGCAATGTACTAAGTACGCACACAATGGGCATACATAGCATGAAATGTAATGTAAAACAATGTACTAAGTACGCACACAATGGGCATACATAGCATGAAATGTAATGTAAAATATGTACTATAATGTACTAACGAACATAGCAAGTATATGATGTGAAAGCAGGAAAGCACGAAAGTAACAAGTAGGCACATGTGTTTCACCCCAAAACAGTTTGGAAAACAGTAAAAGAGGGGTCTATGTACTCACTTGAGATTGCTTAGTAGTCCTTGAGTAACAACCAAACAATGCTAGAGATCACGGATATCAAACGGCACCTAATATAGGTAACTATGTTAATAAACCGGACCTAAATCGGAGGATCGGATAGAATGAGGGTTCGTAAACCAAACGAGTATGGAGACTCGTGTCATATGGTTTAACAAAGCCTACATAATAAATGAAACCTAACCTAAGTGCTTACGACCCATTACGACCCGTTTAGGTAGCTTATGCTACTTTAACGCGTCGTTCGCGTGAAACGCGTTCGCCTAACTAGTCCTATGACAAGTACTATATGCCTAAAATGTTTAATTATGTAACATAATCAGTTAAGTGATGAAAGTTTAGGTTACATATGCTTAATTACCAATTACACATGAAAAGGGTATTTTGGTAATTTACCTAAGGCATATAAACTACCTATCATACAACTACTTAACGAAGCGACCATAAGGTATAACCTCAGAAGGTTATTCCCTATATACTATGGTCACCTAATGTATTTGGTCGGATCCTAATGATCGACCAAATGGGTCGGGTTCGAAGGTATAAGCGATTTATTAGATCGCTTACCCTTACGACCCTAGACAACGTGGTAATCAGTAGGCATAGTCCCAAGGGACTATAACCATCTTGATTACAATCACGTTGCGAAGTTCAAACGAACTTCGCATTGACCATAAACTGGTCAATGCAGAAAGTCAAACAAAGTTTGACTTTCGGACTCGAAAAACAATAAAAGAACGAAGGAATACTTACGAAGGGTCCCCGAATGCTAATCTCGATCCAAGTAACTCAGGTATGAAACAATGGTTTCAACTTAGAGTTTCTCAAATCAAAATTCTAGTGGGTTTTGCAATTGAAGGCAAGGGGTATTTATAGGATTTCCCGAACCGTTAGGATCGTTTCTTGGAAAACGTGCTTCAATCTTGGCCATACACTTGCACCCATGGTATTGTAATACCATGTGCACATCAAAACCAGCCCATATATTTCCCAAAACCATGTGCAACAAGTGGAACGGACCAGATTCGATGTTTCTGCACATTCTGCTGTCTGGGACCCTGACGCGGGCCGCGTAAGGATACACCAGGACTTTACGCGGGCCGCCTGGCCTGTCTGATCAGCAACCATCTTTCAGAAATGACAGTTTTGGTCCCTGTTGTGTTTTAAGGCCATTTCCGACATGTTTAAGGCCCGTTAACCCCATTTCAAAGCTCTAAAATGAAGTTAAAGTATAGGGAACTTAAAATGTGCTCAAAAATATCTCAGATGTCGGTTCGTTTGGCCGTACGATCGCGATGTTCGCTTAATTACGACGGAATGCGCATAAGCGCGAAAAACGATCCAAATGACGCGACGAATGGATTTTTCTTATGCCAAACACTAAAATAAAATGTTTTAGTGCTTACATAAATTTTTGGATGTCCGGATGTATTCAGAACGTAAGTTATGCGCGAAAGTGCAAACTTGTGCACTTTTTGACGCTTTTAGTCCCTGAAAGACCCAAAAGTTTATTTTAGCACACCGAACCCCTTAAAGCCTATTTCTAAGCTATGTAAAGGATATTTATGGTATGTTTAACTTATGGTCATGTTCCGGAATGTTCGTTACAGTTCAAATTGGCATACTTTCGCAGTTTGTCAAGTTTAGTCCCTGTAAGCGAATTAACTTGTTTTTGCCATACCAAAGCCTTCAAAACTTATTTCTAAGTTATGTAAAGGTTATTTAAGGTATGTTAAGTATATGTTGATGTTCCAGAGTATTTTTCGCATTAAACTGATTACGTTTACGCACCAGTTTGCGTATAACTCTCCAGAAAGCGATATAGAGTTTGAAATTGAATAAAAGTCAAAACATGAAAAATGTAAAACACAACCAAACAAACATTGGGATCAAATAACATTGTTTTATTGATAATAGAACTGTTCACAATGATTGAGAGCACATATGTTACATATAATACCCTAGATATCATCACGCACAAAGACCTAGTATGTCAGAAACAGAAAGCCCTTCAAACAAGATTTCAGGGGTTACCTATATATCCGAGAGATGTTCCCCACGAAATAAGTGTTTGAAATTTAGGTTTATATCTCGAAAACAATCTACTAAGCGTGTAAAAACCTACTGGCATATCATCAGTGAGACCATTTATCACATTTTAACTTTCCAAATCTTTAGCGTACTGTGATTGTCTACTGATGTACTATCATTTCCTCTTTTTCACAACAAAACTCATTTTGATTTTTTGATGTTTTTGGCTTTTTCAAATTTTCAAATGTTTTTGGATTTTCTGAAATTTCTTACTCCCCCTAAAATTCAAAATCATTTAAAGAAAATTTGACAAACCGATGTGAATTGCTTCAATTCTCCATTCACTTGGCATAAACAATCACAACTCCCCCCGACAACAAACTATTTTCCCATTAAGATTTCAAAACACTTAAGTTTTCTTTTAATCAAAATGGTTTTTCCGGAAAATTAGTTATGTTGTTACCACTTGTAAAATCGGGGATTAAATTCATCACATTGTTCTTTCAACCACTTGTATGAAAGTTAAATCAAGTTCAACTTAATGACCTTGATTAACCACTTGTAGGTTCATCACCAACAATACCACTTGCAAATCGAAATATAACAATTTTCAATTCGAGAAAGATGCCGATTCCTACTCCCCAATTACCAACCTGGGAGTTCCGGCAAGTCAGGATTTTTACATATGGAATACTGACACCCAAGCCTGACCAGCTTTGGGTGTAACCTTTTCAATTTTACTTGGGGTTTGAACATTTCTTTTTGCTTCATAAAATTCTTTTACCCCTTTTTCCTTCCCATCGACCATTCTTCCAAAAATATGTTTTACTTTGTCATTAAAAGTCTTTTCGACATCAAATTCTTTCTTTTCAGAATAGAATTGATTCGAAATCTCCACTTTACCAACTTTTTGTTTAAATTTTTCAGTCCGCGATGGTGGAAAGTTTACATCATCCATTGGCGGAACTGATATTTCACTGTTTAGCTCAACTTGTGGCTCCTCTGACTTTGACGAATCAGATTCATCGCCAGATTTAACATCTGTTTTCTTAGCAACCCATGTTTGGTTGTTAAGATTCACCCTTCTTTTGTAAAACCTTTTTGAACACTCACCAACTTCAAATGTAGAATTTTTAAACACTTTGAATTTGTCAGTTGGTTGTTCAGTTTTATCAACAACTTTCTCTTTGAGTTTATGTTTTGGTCAAAAATTACCGAAGCAATTAAGTGATCAAATTAGTCAAGTGAGGTAGTGTGTTAAGAAAGTGTGTTGAAAATATGCTGATTAAGTTGTTTGCAAAAACATTTTTCAGGATACGGCTCAGGATATTGAGCTGTATCTACGATCAAACTATGAGCAAAAAGTAAAGGGGGTGACACGAGATATACGGGGAAAGCCCTTGATCAATCTAGATCGCCGGCACAAAACCTCGGGAGCTGACAATCGCAGCTGCCTTGTTCTTCTTATTGCTTTAAACGTCAGGATACAGTGCAGGATATTGATCGGATCGCTAAGTGTTACAATGCTTTTTGTGAAAGTGAAAGTTGCGAGAGAGTAAAGTGTGAGAGAGCAGTGAGTGTTGTTGTGTCCTATTCGATCTGATTTATCCAATTATTTATATCTAAGAATTATAAACAAAAACTCCTATAAATGGGGGATGCTTCCGAATATTCCATAGTTAACGTTATGGACCGAGTAAAGCGGCTTCAACGTCTTCCTTTGAATGACTTAGACCGAGTCTTCCAGGGAAAGGGTCCTCATGATCGTTACCAGCTTGGACTCATACTCCTGCACATAATACGTTAGTAATCCTCAGGATACCATTCAGGATGTTACCAATATCCTGAATCAGCATCCCGGACATGAACATATATCATACAAGCAAGATATAATTTAAGATATTATCCAGGATATGAGCTCAGAATTTCACCCATAACAATTGTCCCCAAAAAATGTTACCGTTTAGTATCCTGGCACTAACGGTTAGATTTTTTACGAATAACGAGGTAATTAAGAGATTGGACCTTGATGTGACAGCTTGTAACCGCTTAGTCTATAATTAGTCATTACCTCCCTATAACTTCTCATCCTCATCCTCTTTTAACCTTTACCGAAGAAAAAAGGTAAACATTTCTCTCTCAATCCCATCTTTCTCCTTTATTCTGTTCAGTATTCCGGCACCATGAGACAAACAAGATCGAGCTCCGGTGACTTTGCTCCCACGTTCATCCACCAGAATCTTCTCCAAGAACCGGAGAAAGAGATATGCTCCTTCGATAGTGCCCACTTGTCAGCTCTCAAATCCTCCGGCATCTTCCCGAAAGGGACGGTGTTCCGGCCGTTTGACTGAGAAATCCGGTCGGACATGGTTTCCGACGAGTGGTTATGTTTTAACGCGTTTCCCTTTACCTTAGGATTACAGTTTCCCTTTCTAGATTTCATCACTGATTTCTTTAATACCACGGAAATCTGTTTTAGCCAAACAATGCCGATACTCTGGCGAGTCTTGTCCGTTCTTGATCAGATCAAGAGAAATCATATTCCTGACCTTTCCGTTCATGACCTCCCCTTAGCATATCGGCTTAGATGCCATGGTTCCTGTAGATTCTTGTTCTATTCTACCTCCGGCGATCCACTGATACTTCGTGCCACCAGGAATGAGGAGAAATGGCAATCCAAATTCTTCTTTGTAAAAAGAGACTCAATCCCTGGTGGAACGGAATATCCGGTGAAGTGGTTGAGAAAGGGTAGGATTTAGGGTTTAAGGATGATCCTGCCTTATATCCTGTTTCATATCTTGTACTAATTTTTTTCATTTTCTTGTACACAGCCGATTTCAGGAAGCTCGCACCTCCCCTAGCTGACTCTCATAAGCGAATTGACGCTATCAGACTCCTCCCAGAGGCTGAAAGAAGTTTCAACCCATTTCCAGCATCTCCAAGTCCACTTTCCAGTGCAAACATGTCTGGTAAGGATCCTGCACGATATCCTGCATACATGTTTTTATTTGATATATTTAGGAAAGAATTTCACTCCCTGTATGCAAACTCCAGCAAAGTTCTAGTCTTTCTAGACCTTGATGAGCTTGATAGCTACCCTACTCCAGTCGATGTCAAGAAAGAAACTCCTGCTATTACCAGCTCCAAGCCGCTCCCGGCTCCCAAGCCTACTCTGAGAACCCGTGCTTCCACCTCCAAGAAGAGGAAAGGTTCTGAGGTCAGCACTCCAGGTCCTGAGGGGTTCTCATACGAAGAACTCAGCTTTACTGATTCCTTAGAACCGATGACATCCTTCCTCAACAAGGTAATATCCTGTGACTATATCATGCACACATATCCTGACAGGATATCCTGGTTAATATACTTTGACTTATACCTGAATTTTGACGTACAGGGCCTCCAGCATCTGCTTCATCTTTACACCGATGCTTACAGCACAAACAAGTTCCAGGAGGCCAGGATCAAACAGCTTGAGACCACCGTCGCCGACCAAGGGGCCATTGCTGAAGTCAAGACCCGACATTATGAGGACAAATTGAAGAAGGTCACTCAGGATGCTGAGATAAAGCTAGCTGCCGTTCAAGTGGAGCATGAGCAGGCCATGGTCTCTTTCCGGGAAGGGATCAAGAACTCAGCCATTGTCTCTCTGTTGCAAGCTCGCATCAAGATGGTTATGAGGCCAAGGAGACAGGTCTTGAATGCCCAACCTGGCTAGTTGATTCCTGGGTGGCGAAGCTAAAGGAGCTTGGAGGCAAAGCTGTGTCGCTCCCTGCTGAGACCGGCGAATCCTCCAAGTCAGCAGAGCTGGTGGACAAGGCTGGAGAAAAGAAGGATGCTAGGACGGATGCTGGCGAGGATGCTGCTCAGGATGCTGAGGCTGAGAAGACGGAGAAGGCTGGAGAAGATGCCGCTGTGTGAGGGCATTCAAGTGGGCGATGATGGATGTTGATGCCTAGGCCGGAGCCCACTTTTTTAAATGTGATCGTTGGTTTGTAACCCTAAGACAATTTACTTTTCCTGCATTTGAACAATATGATGATGGCCAAAGGTGGAGGGATCCTGAGTTTCAGGATGAAGCCCTTGGTCATCAACGTTAGTATGCTTTACTTTTGGACAATATAACAGTTGGAGGTGGATGGGTCTCGGTTTGAGACAAAACCTTCGACTGTTAAGTAAATATGATAAGGAACTGACCGTGCTTTTGGTGGATGGACCTTGGTTTGAGGTGAAACCAAAAGCACAACTTTTGGTATGTTAATAATATAACCTTCTTTTGGCTTTATTTCTGCTGTTATACCTTTACTGCATGAATTTTATTTATGAAAACAGTTTTGTTTGAACATTCTTGGGAACACATTGTAAGAGTATCCTGAGAGATATCCTGCTCAGGATACTGACACATAACTTATGAAACTCAAGTTATCCAAATAAAAAGGAGAGATCATACCAGAGATTCCTAAAGAGTCAATTCCAATCTTCAATTATAGGAATGTCCCCAGTGCACACTTATAAGTTTGAATCTATCCTTTAAGTTGTATAATATATGTCCCCTGTGTTCAATATATTTGAAGACTTAGGAATGCAAACACAATCGTACTTTAGCTTTACTGAATAAATCCTGAATATCCTGGGATAAACCCTTAATATCCTAGGATAAACCCTTAATATGCTGGGGGTAAACCCTTAATATCCTGGGGATAAACCTATAATATCCTGGGGATAAACCCTGATATCCTGGGGATAAACCCTGATTTTCATGCGCTACAGGCGAGAGTGTACAAACTCCAAGACTTAGAAAGGTGAAAACCTTTAAACCTTAGAGAGTATGAAAATACCTTTTCGTGAGAGAGGGTGATCAATCCTCATATACCTTTAGGATCCAGGATATAGCCAATAGTAACGAAATTGTCAGCCACTTTTACACGAACTGGTCCCGCTACCTTGAACTATCCCTAGATAACTTGCGCTCCAGGCGGGGTGTTTAAACCCAATTCGTAAGAAAGGTGAATACCTTTAAACCTTTGAAGGGATTAGAATCCCTTATACGTGAGAGAGGGGGCCAATCCTCTAAGCCTTTGAGATATCCTAAGCGTATATCCTGGAGCTATATCCTGAGGCATATTCTGCAAAACAATCTTAAACTAAGGTGGGTGTTAGCTTGGCTAACACCCCTCCGATGCTTAAGTCACTATTGGGTTCAAGATAATAAACAAATTCAAATATATTTAAAAGAGGTAGAATACATACCATTCTGAGATAGAAATTAAATTCTATTCTTACTTGAAATAGAGCTTTAAGTGTATAGCATTCCAGGATCTTGGTAGCATATCCCCTTCCATACTCCTGAGTCGGTATGCTCCTTTTCCTGATTCTGATTCAACCTCATATGGTCCTTCCCACTTTGGAGCCAACTTTCCATCGGCAGGATTAGTGGTATTTTGAAAAGCCTTTCTTAATACCCAATCACCAACTTGAAATCTTCTAGTCCTTATATTCTTGTTATATGCTCTAGATATCCTTTGTTGATATGCTGCCATCCTTAGCCTTGTTGCATCTCTTGTTTCGTCTACAGTGTCCAAATCTTGGCACATAGCTTCAGGATTCTGCTCAGGATCCCGGAGGATAGATCTTGCTGTAGGTATCACCATTTCTGTAGGGATCACTGCTTCTGCTCCAAATACCAAGGAAAACGGGGTTTAGCCAGTTGCATTTTTTACCGTTGTTCTATCAGCCCACAAAACAAAGGGTAGTTCTTCTGCCCATCTTCCTTTCTTAGCTCCTAGTCTCTTCTTCAAGTTGTTGACAATTATCTTGTTCGAGGATTCAGCTTGTCCATTTGCTTGAGGATGTACCGGAGTAGATGTGATCATTTTGATTCCCCAACTCTTGCAAAAGTCAGTAGTCCTCTTGCTTATAAACTGGGATCCATTGTCACAAATGATTTCAGCTGGTACTCCAAACCTGGTTAGGATATTCCTCTTTATGAAGGATACTACTTCTTGGTCTCTAACTTGAACAAATGCTTCAGCTTCAACCCACTTAGAGAAATAATCAGTCATTGCCAGCATAAAGACTTTTCCTCCTGGAGCTTTTGGTAATTTCCCTACTATGTCCATCCCCCATTTCATGAATGGCCAAGGGGAAGCTATAGGATATAGTGGTCCAGCTGGTTGATGTAGTATGTTACTGTGCCTTTGACATGCATCACATCTTCGAGCATATTCCGTATCATCTTTTTTCATTGTCGGCCAATAGTATCATGTTCTTAATACTTTCGAGAATAATGACCTGCCCCAGTGTGGTTACCACAATCCCCTTCATGTATATCCTGAAGCACTTCCTTAGTTTCAGGATCCTCCAAGCATCTCAGGTATGGTCCTGCAAGAGATTTCTTGTACAAAACATTATTTATAATAGTGAATCGTGATACCTTCACCCTAAATGCCTTAGGGTTTTCGTCTCTAGGGATGTGTCCTTCCTTGATATATTTTATGATTGGAGCCATCCAGGATTCAGTATCCTTATCAGGATCATGACCAGGATCCTGGATGCTTGTTACCTTCTTATCCTGAGCTTTAAAGGGATCCACAGTAGGATACAGGATATGAAGTATCGGTATTTGGGTTCCCTTTGGTATCCTGACTGATGATCCTAAGTTTGCCAAGGCATCCGCTTCAGCATTATCTTCTCTTGGTACCTGTTCAAGTGTAAAAACATCGAAATATCCTGTTAATTTTTTGAGAATATCGAGGTACTCGATTAACTTCTCACCTTTAACTGCATAGGATCCATTAAAATGATTAGTGATTAACAAGGAGTCAACATATACTTGCAAATTCTTGATATTCATATTTTTAGCCAACTATAATCCTGCAATTAAAGCCTCATATTCTGCTTCATTATTAGTAGCAGGAAATTCACACCTAATAGCCTGGGGTAATATGTCCCCCTGTGGCAATTTTAGTAGTATTCCCAATCCTACTCCTCTAACATTAGATGCTCCATCAGTGTATAATGTCCAGGATCCTGAGGATTCTCCTAACTGTTGGACTTCTAGGTCTACTTCATCCTGAATATCACTACTGAAATCAGCCACAAAGTCAGCTAGAGCCTGTGATTTTATGGCATTTCTATGTTCATATACTAAGTCATAAGCACTTAACTTCACTGACCACTTGGCCATCCCGCCTGACATCTCAGGTTTCCTAAGCACATTTTTAACTGGATAATTGGTTTTAACATGAATCCTATGTGTCTCAAAGTAATGTCTAAGCTTTATCGATGCCATAACTAGAGCCAATATTAATTTTTCTAAATGAGAATATCTAGTTTCAGCATCTAATAAACTTTTACTAACATAATAGACAGGATATTGCTGACCTTCATGATCCTTTATAAGGACGGCACTTACAGCATTCCCTGATACTGCGAGGTATAGGTGTTATGGGTCATTTTCTAAACATACATATCTTGACCAATATCCTGCTTTTTATTGTTTATTTGTGACCAGGATGCTGGACGAGGATATTGCTAACATCTTGGGCGATATCCTGAGGTTGATCGAATTAATCACGTGCAGGTTAAAGACTGGGACTTGCCAACGGTCAAATGGACTTCGTCTCCTCAAGACTCGGGCATATTTGTTATGGGAGAGACGTTGAACCCGAAAGACTAGGTCTACAACGTTCGACTGAGGAATATTCGCTGGATCTCGGTTATTTAGGATAGTTTGTTACATTTGTTTTACTATAAATAGATGGGGGCGGATCAGATAAAGGCACAACAAAACTTTCACACACTCTCGAACACTTTTACTCTCTAGCTTTCTGCAAACACTACACACAAACACTTGTATTCAAATCACATTGTAACACCTAGTTGATTCGCTCTACATCTGTATCCTGATATTTGAAGCAATAGAAGAACAAGGCAGCTGTGATTGTCAGCTCCCGAGGTTTTGTGCCGGCGATCTAGATTGATCAAGGGCTTTCCTCGTACATCACGTGTCAACCTTTACTTTTCTGCTCATTGTTTGATCACAGATACAGCTCTATATCTTGAGCCGTATCCTGAAACTGTTTTTATAACTAACTTGGTTAACATATTTTTCACACATAATTTTAGCACACTACCTCACTTAACTAATTTGATCACTAAATTGCTTCGGTAATTTTTGACCAAAACAATTTGGCGCCCACCGTGGGGCAAGTGGTGCTCTCTTTACTAAAAATCTTTGTGAAATCATTAATCGGTTTTCTGTTTTCGAAACTTTTTGCCACATTGTTTACAATGGCCTCAAGATCAAACATGAGCTCCTCCACTATGTATGCTGCAACCTCTGCTACTACCGGTTCGGTGCTTCCACCACCTCCTCCTAGGATGCCATTTTCTTCACAACCTCAAGATGTTATCCCTACTCGGAGTGTTCAGGGATCTGCTCCTGTTTTAGCCTCTAATGATGAAATTCTAACTTTATTTGGAAGTGTGCAGGAACAAATGAGGCAGCAACAGGAAACTAACCAAATGCTGTTAAGAGAAATACAACTCTTAAAAGCTAGCTCGAGTAGACCTGCTGAAGAAACTGTCACTCCTATACAGCCCAGGGCTTTGAACTTCAGTTCCGTAGTTTACACTGAGGATAACAGGGGGAATATCGTCCCAAGCCATTCTCAGAATCATACCCCTGAGATACCCTCCTCGGTCAGGATGTCGACTGTGAGGAGTTCAGGATATGGCCAAAATCCTCAGACCGGTAATGTGTCAAATAATAATATTCTTGCTACTAACAACAATGGTTCTTTGTAGGACGCAGGTATGACGTCAACATTTACCAGGGAGCTCCAGAAATTGAAGGACATGATATCCAGTGTACCTGGAGTGGTCCAGCCAATTCCGGAAGTATCCCAAGACAGCCACAGGATATCCCGCTTTGCGTA
This sequence comes from Helianthus tuberosus, assembly GCA_030545235.1. Classification (NCBI taxonomy): domain Eukaryota; kingdom Viridiplantae; phylum Streptophyta; class Magnoliopsida; order Asterales; family Asteraceae; genus Helianthus; species Helianthus tuberosus. The sequence continues at coordinate 52,236,707 of CM060403.1, read as the reverse complement.
TCCCATCTATGATGCTGAAATCCCAAAAAGATTTCAGACTCCCAACATGAAACTGTATGACGGGACTACGGATCCTGAAGAGCATATTGCCCAGTATAGGGAAAGAATGGAGACTAACCCTATCCCTCCGGAGCTCAAGGAAGTATGCTTGTGCAAGGGTTTTGGATCTACCCTGACAGGATCAGCCTTAAAATGGCTGTTAAATGTTCCTCCCCACTCAATTACTTTGTTTGCTCATTTGGTTAATTTATTTAACAGTCAATTTTCTTGTAGTCAGAGTTTTGAGAAACTAACCAGTGACCTTTACAGGATAACTCAAGGATCTCAGGAATCCTTGAGGGATTATGTGAACAAGTTCAGTCGAGAATCCTTGGACATCCCACATCTTGATGTTGCGACAGCTGTGCAAGCTTTTAAGATGGGGTTACAAAAGGATTCTCAGTTTTATCAGGATCTTGTAATGAATCCCTGCAGGAATCTCGACGAAGCTCGTAACAGGGCTTTGAGATACATCCGTTTGGAAGATGACAAGAAGATGCAAGAGAGGATGAATTCTACCTCAACCTACGAATCAACCAACAGGAAATCAGAATCCTCATATAAGCCATATCGCTCCAAGCCATATGGCAGAAATGATAATAAGAAAGTGAATGTTGTTGAAGACGAGGATCCTGAAGAATATCCTGACTTGTCTGAATACTGCTTTTCTGTTAATATACCTAAGTTAATGTATGCTATGCAGGGTTTAGGGGACAAAGCTAGGTGGCCTCGAAAGAACCAGCAGAAAACTGATTGGAAGGATAAATCCAAATGGTGTGCCTTCCATGAAGACTTCGGACATATGACCGAGGATTGCATTGCTTTAAGGAAAGAAATAAGTTACCTGTTAAGCAAAGAGTATCTGAAGGACTTGCTGGGAAGAAAGAAGAATAAAGGGCAGGATCCCGAGAAGGATCCTGAACGAGCAGCATCACCCCCAGCAGATGCCAAGATAATTAACTTTATTTCAGGAGGATCCGACATTTGTGGGACTTCGTATTCGGCGACTAAGAGACATGCGAAGGAAGCTAAGAGTGAAAGGGGAGACAAACCAGTCAGGATGACTACCCTCACAACTGATAAGGTGATCACTTTCGATAGTGATGACAGGGATACTGTTCAGGATCCTCACCATGATGCTTTGGTAATAACATTATATGTGGCTAACCATTTTATACGCAGGATATTGGTGGACAACGGTAGTTCTGTCAATATAATTCAGCTGGAAACATTGAAAAGGATGAATGTATCTCCGATGGACATTACTTCGAAGTCCACTGTGCTCGTTGGTTTCAGTGGAGAAGCTAGAAATACTGTAGGAGAGATAAAGTTACCAGTATATGTTGAAGGGGTCAACTCGATACAACGCTTTTGTGTAATGGACTCCTTATCCTGCTATAACATCATACTGGGCAGGCCGTGGATCCATGACATGAAGGCTGTGCCTTCAACTTATCACCAATGCATCAAGATTCCAACCCCTTGGGGGGTCGTCAAAGTTGATAGTGATCAGCAGGAGGCGAAGGAATGCTACACATCCTCGATGAAATCCTCGACCAAGCCTAATCCAGCATAGCAATTAAAGATGCGGGCCCGGGATACCTTGGAAGCTTCGGAGCAGGATGTGAAGAAAGTTATCCTGGATCAGGATAATCCTGATATCTCGGTGCTCGTCGGAACCAGTATCCCTCGGGATATTGAAGAACAATTAACTGACTTTTTGAAGTGCAGGATGTCAACGTTTGCATGGAAGCATGAGGACATGACAGGTATATCCAAAGATGTTATTACTCACAAGCTTGGAATTGACAGGTCGTTCAAGCCTGTTCAGCAAAAAAGAAGGAAGTTTGCTCCTGAGCGAAATATAATCATCCAAGAGGAAGTTGAAAGATTGTTAAAGTCCAAAATGATCAGAGAAGTCAAGTTTCCAAGATGGTTGGCAAATGTGGTCGTAGTGCAGAAGAAAAATGGGAAATGGAGAGTCTGTGTAGATTACACAGACTTAAATAAGGCTTGTCCTAAAGATCCATTCCCCCTTCCTCATATCGATGCAATGGTGGATGCTACTGCTGGGCATGAGATGTTAACGTTCATGGACGCATCCTCAGGATTTCAGCAGATTCAAATGGAGCCTTCGGACCAGGAGGATACTGCTTTCATGACACCAACAGGTATTTATTGCTATACTGCTATGCCTTTCGGTTTGAAAAATGCAGGTGCAACATACCAGAGATTGGTGAACATGATGTTCAAAGATAAGCTGGGGGACAGCATGGAGGTATATATTGACGATATGGTGGTGAAATCTAAAAAGGCTGAGGATCACCTCTAGGATATCGAGGGAGCGTTTGATATTCTGGATCAATACAACATGAAGCTAAATCCTGCTAAGTGCCATTTCGGAGTGGGGGCAGGAAAGTTTTTAGGATATATGGTGACCAAAAGAGGAATAGAGGCAAGCCCGGAGCAGATTAAAGCCATCCTGGATATAAAATCACCCTCGAATATGAAGGATGTTCAACGGTTAACAGGCCGAGTAGCAGCATTGAACAGATTTATTTCAAGATCCTCGGAAAAATGCAAGGAATTCTATGATATCCTTAAGAAGAATAAGAAGTTCGAATGGGGAGCAAAGCATGAAGCAGCCTTGCAGGATTTGAAGCGATATCTCTCGACTGCACCTCTATTGATGAAGCCTGAAAATGGTGAACCACTATCCCTATACCTCGCTGTATCAGGGAATGCTGTAAGTGCCGTTCTTATAAAGGACCATGAAGGTCAGCAATATCCTGTTTATTATGTTAGTAAAAGTTTGTTAGATGCTGAAACTAGATATTCTCATTTAGAAAAATTGATACTAGCATTAGTCATGGCATCAACGAAGCTTAGACATTACTTTGAGACACATAGAATTCATGTTAAAACAAATTATCCTGTCAAAAATGTGCTTAGGAAACCAGAAATGTCAGGCAGGATGGCTAAGTGGTCAGTAAAGTTAAGTGCTTATGATTTAGTATATGAACCTAGAAATGCCATAAAGTCTCAAGCTTTAGCTGACTTTGTGGCTGATTTCAGTAGTGACATTCAGGATGAGGTAGACCTAGAAGTCCAACAGTTAGGAGAATCCTCAGGATCCTGGACGTTATATACTGATGGTGCATCTAATGTAAGAGGAGTAGGATTAGGTATACTACTAAAATCGCCACAGGGGGACATATTACCCCAGGCTATTAGATGTGAATTTCCTACTACTAATAATGAAGCAGAGTATGAGGCTTTAATTGCAGGATTAGAGTTGGCTAGGAATATGAGTATCAAGAATTTGCAAGTGTATGTTGACTCCTTGTTAATCACTAACCATTTTAATGGATCCTATGCAGTTAAGGGTGAGAAATTAATCGAATACCTCGATATTCTCAAAAAATTAGCAGGATATTTCGATGTTTTTACACTTGAACAGGTACCAAGGGAAGATAATGCTGAAGCAGATGCCTTAGCAAATCTGGGATCATCGATAAGGATACCGGAAGGAACCCAAATACCGATATTACATATCTTGTATCCTGCAATGAATCCTCAGGATAAAGAAGTAGTGGGTATTCAGGATCCTGGCGCAGGATATCCTGAAGAGGATCCTAAATCCTGGACGACCCCAATCATGAGATATCTCAAGGAAGGACACATCCCCGGAAATGAAAATCCTAAGGCATTTAGGATGAAGGTATCACGATTCACTATTATAAATAATGTTTTATACAAGAAATCTCTTGCAGGACCGTATTTGAGGTGCTTGGAGGATCCTGAAGCAAAAGAAGTACTTCAAGATATACATGAAGGGGATTGTGGTAACCATACTGGGGGCAGATCATTATTCTCAAAGGTATTAAGGACAGGATATTATTGGCCGACAATGAGGAAAGACGCCACAGAATATGTTCGAAGATGTGATGCATGTCAGAGACATAGTAACATACTGCATCAGCCTGCTGAACCATTATATCCTATTGTTTCCCCTTGGCCATTTATGAAGTGGGGTATGGATATAGTGGGAAAGCTTCCAAAGGCTCCAGGAGGGAAGGTTTTTATGTTGGCAATGACATATTATTTCTCCAAATGGGTTGAAGCCGAGGCATTTGTCCAAGTCAGGGACCAAGAAGTGGTGTCCTTCATAAAGAGAAATATCCTGACCAGATTCGGAGTACCAGCCGAGATAATCTGTGACAATGGTTCTCAGTTTATAAGTAAGAGGACTACTGACTTTTGCAAGAGTTGGGGAATCAAAATGATTACGTCTACTCCTGTACATCCTCAAGCAAATGGACAAGCTGAATCCTCAAACAAGATAATTGTCAACAACTTGAAGAAAAGATTAGGGGCCAAGAAAGGGATATGGGCAGAAGAATTACCCTTTGTTTTGTGGGCTGATAGAACGACGGTAAAAAATGCAACTGGTCAAACCCCGTTTTCCTTAGTATTTGGAGCAGAAGCATTGATCCCGACAGAAATGGTGATACCCACAGCAAGATCCAACCTCTGGAATCCTGAGCAGAATCCTGAAGTCCTATGCCAGGAGCTGGATACTATTGATGAGACAAGCGATGCAGCACGGCTAAGAATGGCGGCATATCAACAAAGGATATCCAGAACATACAACAAGAATATAAGGATTAGAAGGTTCAGAGTTGGAGATTGGGTGTTAAGAAAAGCTTTTCAGAATACTACCAATCCTGCTGATGGAAAGCTGGCTCCGAAATAGGAAGGACCATATGAGATTGAATCAGAATCAGGAAAAGGTGCATACCGACTCAAGGATATGGAGGGGGATATGCTACCAAGATCCTGGAATGCAATACACTTAAAGCTCTATTTCAAGTAAGAATAGAATTTAATTTCTATCTCAGAATGGTATGTATTCTATCTCTTTTAAATATATTTGTTTATTATCTTGAACCCAATACTGACTTAAGCATCGGAGGGGTGTTAGTCAAGCTAACACCCACCTTAGTTTAAGGATGTTTTGCAGTATATGCTCCAGGATATAGCTCCAGGATGCTCATTCAGGATACTTCGGAAGATTAGAGGATTGGCCCCCTCTCTCACGTATAAGGGATCCTGATCCCTTCACAGGTTTAAAGGTATTCACCTTTCTTCCGAATTGGGTTTAAACACCCCGCCTGGAGCGCAAGTTATTTGGGAATAGTTCAAGGTGGCGGGACCAGTCCATGTAAAAGTGGCAGACAATTTCGTTACTATTGGCTATATCCTGAATCCTAAAGGTATATGAGGATTGATCACCCTCTCTCACGAAAGGGTATTTTCATACTCTCTAAGGGTTAAAGGTTTTCACCTTTCTAAGCCTTGGAGTTTATACACTCCCGCCTGTAGCGCATGAAAATTTGGGATTTCCTCCAGGATACGAGGGATTTATCTCCAGTACATTCTTGGGTTTAACCCCTGTAACATGAAAAATTGTCTATACAATGGGAACTAATATCCAGAAGATTTCTAAGAGTTTGAAGACATTGTACACAGGGGACATTCCTACTAAGGCAATGGTGTAAAGGATAAGGCTCCGAACTAATGCACTAAGTGTCTCAGACAGGGGACATCTTCATTGGAAGAGTTGCAAAGGGATTGAGGTTTGATAATAGGGTTATACCCTATTCCTGGTATGATCTTTCCTTTGTAAACATCGTTTAAGTTTTTGACAATACTATGTTTGGTAAAAGGTTAAACATCCTGATTAGGATAAATTCTCGGGATATATTCTCAAAATATATTATCAAAATACTTTTCAGGATATTTGATTAAGATATATGAAACTGGTACTAGTTTGAAACTTTAATCAAGCAAGTATCGTCATAACAGGTTTTAAAATGGACTATCTTTTAACTTTCTCTAAAGGTGATTGAATTTTTAGAAATTCTGTTTAATAAAAGTTTTGGTAATATATCACTGAGTATATTGATCAGGATATTTTCAAAAGATAACAGTACAAAATTTTTACAAAGCTAAGAATTACATTAAGTAATGCATGGCAAAAACTTAAAAAGCAACAACAATTAAGTCAAGAGATAGTTATATTATTAACAAGTCAAAAGTTGTGCTTTTGGTTTCACCTCAAACCGAGGCCCATCCGCCAAAAGCACGATTAGTTTTTATCATACCTACTTGACGGTTGAAGGTTTTGTCTCAAAACGAAACCTGTCTACCTTCAACCGTTACGATATTCAAAATAGATTATACTAACCGATGACCAAGGGCTTCATCCTAAAACCTAGGACCCATCCACCTTTGGTCATCATAATGTTCTAAGTGCGGGAAATATAAATTGTTCAAAGACAGGAAATGTAAATTGTTCTACAGACCATAACCATGAAATTTTAAAAAGTGGGCTCCGGCTGTCACACCCCGACCACGTGGAACAACCAAACGTGGCGGAAACGTCGGGGAGTGTTGTAACAGAATTAATTGTTTCAAATCCATGGCAATTGAAGTTTTGTTTTATTAATCAAACATGAGAGTTTACATTGTTTTAAACAAGAAACAAAGAGTACATAACAAAAATTAACTAGTTCTTGTCTCGTTTTAAGTCACTAAGGCACAGGTCCGCCTAAGTATGTCTTGATAAGTCCTATGCATCATCTCCTGAAAACACATGTGAAAATAGGTACGTCAGCATAAAAATGCCTGTGAGATACATAGGTTTTTGTGAAAACAGAATTCATGACTTATGTTTGAGAAAATGTTTAGTCATGAACCTTGTAATTTGCTTTGTCTTGTAAATCATTTGAAAAACGATAAGATCAGATGATATGTATAAATAAATGTCAGGTTAAATGAATAACCATGTAAAAATGTGTTTGTATAAGATAAGTTGTTTGCAAATCAATGTCTTGTGAAAAGTATGATATTTGTATAAAATGTTATATGTCTCAAACTGAAATGATTCAAATAACGCTACGATATGTAATACCATACAAACACTTATATATAGGAAGTACCAGCGGCGTATCCACCATGCTTGTATCATATTACACACGCATCGTTACTTAATCACTTAATCAAACCAAATCACCAAAGTAATGTTTAACAATTGTAGAAATGTTTATGTAATGTCAAATTTCTATTGTCAAATGTAAATCCTATCAATAGATACAAATGGTTCACACGGTTCAATAGTTACAAACGGCTCATATAATCAAACGGTTACGACGGTTCACATAGTCAAAAGGTTACAACGGTTCAAAATGTAGTATAATGTGTTCACATGCTGGATGAGCATATGCAACAGAAATGCAATGTAAAACAATGTACTAAGCATGCACACAATGGACATACATAGCATAAGTGTAATGTAAAACAATGTACTAAGTATGCACACAATGGGCATATATAGCATGAAATGTAATGTAAAACAATGTACTAAGTACGCACACAATGGGCATACATAGCATGAAATGTAATGAAATCATGTACTATAATGTACTAACGAACATAGCAGGTATATGATGTGAAAACATGGAAAGCATGAAAGTAACAAGTAGGCACATGTGTTTCACCCCAAAACAGTTTGGAAAACAGTAAAAGAGGGGTCTATGTACTCACTTGAGATTGCTCAGAAGTCCTAAGATAACCACCAAGCAATGCTAGAGATCACGGATATCAAACGGCACCTAATATAGGTAACTACATTAATAAACCGGACCTAAATCGGAAGATCGGATAGAATGAGGGCTCGTAAACCAAATGAGTATGGGAACTCATGTAGTATGGTTTAACAAAGCCTACATACTAAATGAAACCTAACCTAAGTGCTTACGACCCATTACGACCCGTTTAGGTAGCTTATGCTACTTTAACGCGTCGTTCGCGTAAAACGCGTTCGGACCGCCTAACTAGTCCTATGACAAGTAACATATGCCTTAACATGTCTAATATTGTTGTCAAATCAGTTTAGATGTCAAAAGTTATGTTACATATGTTTAAAATGAATTTTGGCATCAAAGGGGTATTTTGGTAATTTACCTAAGGCATATAAACTACCTATCATACAACTACTTAAACGAAGCGACCATAAGGTATAACCTCGGAAGGTTATTCCCTATATACTATGGTCACCTAATGTATTTGGTCGGATCCTAATGATCGACCAAATGGGTCGGGTTCGAAGGTATAAGCGATTGTTTAGATCGCTTACCTTTACGACCCTATATAAGCACTAAACTAAAAGTGACGAGCTAAGCATGTTAAAACATGCTTAACTAAGTTTAGAAAACAGGTTTGGTATCAAAACAAACGGTTTTGATACCAATAAGTAGTTTGGTTACAAAATACGCAATAATACGTATTCTGACCGAAACTACGGCTCGTCACTGAGCCTAGATAACATGGTAATCAGTAGGTATAGTCACTAGGGACTATAACCATCGTGATCACGCTCACGTTATGAAGTTCAAACGAACTTCGCATTGACCATTAACTGGTCAATGCAGAAAGTCAAACAAAGTTTGACTTTCGGACTCGAAAAGCAATAAAAGAACGAAGGAACACTTACGAAGGGTCCCCGAATGCTAATCTAGATCAAAATAGCTCAGGTATGAAACAAAAGTTTCAACTTAGAGCACAATTGATCAGATTCTAGTGAGAAATGAAGTGAAGTGAGTTGGGTATTTATAGTATTTCCCGAACCGTTAAGATCGTTTCTTGAATAACGTGATTTAATCTTGTGCGTACATTTGTCAAAATGTTGTGGTAACTAAAAATGGCCTCTTATGAGCTGAAAGGGCAAGTTAGAATGTGTGGATGAGGTTTAATCAGCTGAATTATGCTGACTAATCGATCTTATCTGTTCTGGGAGGCTGATGCGGCCCGCTTCAGGATCAGACAAAACTCAGGCGGGCCGCCTGGAGCTTCTGATCAGAAAACAAGTTTCAAAAGTGACAGTTTTGGTCCCTGTTGTGTTTTAAGCCCATTTCCGGCACTTCTAAGGCCCGTAAAGCCAACTTTAAGGCCCTAAAATGATGCCTAAACATTGTGGACATGAAACATGCTCAAAAATATGTCGGATGTTGGTTCGTTTGGTCGTACGAACGCGATGTTCGCTTAATTACGACGGAATGCGCACAAGCGCGAAAAACGATCCAAATGACGCAACGAATGGATTTTTCTTATGCCAAACACTAAAATAAAATATTTTAGTGCTTACATAAATTTTTGGATGTCCGGATGTATTCAGAACGTAAGTTATGCGCGAAAATGCAAACTTGTGCACTTTTTGACACTTTTAGTCCCTGAATGACCCAAAAGTTTATTTTAGCACACCGAACCCCTCAAAGCCTATTTCTAAGCTATGAAAAGGATATTTATGGTATGTTTAACTTATGGTCATGTTTCGGAATGTCTGTTACAGTTCAAATTGGCATACTTTCGCAGTTTGTCAAATTTAGTCCCTGTAGGCGAATTAACTTGTTTTTGCCATACCAAAGCCTTCAAAACTTATTTCTAAGTTATGTAAAGGTTATTTAAGGTATGTAAAGCCTATTTCACTATTCCAGAGTGTTTGTTGCATTAAATTGGTTATATCTACGCATCAGTGCGCGTATAACCTTCCAGAAAGCGATTTAGAGTTTGAAATCGAACAAGAATTGATATGTGCAAAAGATACACATATATATACAGATCCCAAGTATGAAATACAATATTTCATTGGCTCGGAATTTGTTTGATGGTCACAGTGACCCAGGTGTCACAGTCTCCCCTACTTTAGGAAATTTCGTCCCGAAATTTATTCGTAGGAGTCTATTTGTGACTTTGTGTCAAATAACCACCAGAGATATGTAAGGCATAATCCTGTCATTTCCTTAACGGACATCCTTCAGAACGAAAAATGAACAGACGGAGTCATTTTCCTCAACGAGTATTCTTCAGAAGCGGAAATGAAGGAATAAACAAACGGGGATTCATTTCCTCAACGGACAATCTTCAGAAATGTAAAATGAACTTACGGAGTCATTTTCAACGGGTGCTTCATCAGAATTGGAAATGAAAAGGAGAAACAAACGGATATTCATTTCCTCAACGGACAATCTTCAGAAACGAAAAATGAACTGACGGAGTCATTTTCAACGGGTGCTTCCTCAGAAATGGAAATGAAAATGATAGACAAACGGATATTCATTTCCTCAACGGACAATCTTCATAAACGAAAATGAACAAACGGAGTCATTTTCAACGGGTGCTTCATCAGAAATGGAAATGAAAAGGATAGACAAACGGATATTCATTTCCTCAACGGACGATCTTCAGAAACGAAAATGAACAAACGGAGTCATTTTCAACGGTTGCTTCCTCAGAAACGGAAATGAAAATGATAGACAAACGGATATTCATTTCCTCAACGGACAATCTTCAGAAATGAAAATGAACAAACGGAGTCATTTTCAACGGGTGCTTCATCAGAAATGGAAATGAAAAGGATAGACAAACGGATATTCATTTCCTCAACGGACAATCTTCAGAAACGAAAATGAACAAACGGAGTCATTTTCAACGGTTGCTTCCTCAGAAACGGAAATGAAAATGATAGACAAACGGATATTCATTTCCTCAACGGACAATCTTCAGAAACGAAAATGAACAAACGGAGTCATTTTCAACGGGTGCTTCATCAGAAATGGAAATGAAAAGGATAGACAAACGGATATTCATTTCCTCAACGGATAATCTTCAGAAACGAAAATGAACAAACGGAGTCATTTTCAACGGGTGCTTCCTCAGAAACAGAAATGAATAGAGTTAACTTCTATTCACATGATAAAGCTCGCTGTGGTTTCTGTGCACTAAATTCCATAATTATGTATGCATCCATAATTACGTAATTCCTTGCATAGTCCGCACAGTTTGTCTTGTAATGTTTAGGGGAGGAAAATCAAACCTGTGATGAGTGTGACTAGACTACCATAGGGTCCTTTTAATTAGATCGACAAATGATCCTTTTAATTAGGCCACCAAGGAGTCCTTTCAGATATATCATCACATGATGTTCCTAACCAGATTTTTGGATCAATCTGTTTAACTAGACCACTCAAGTGGTCTAATTATGGAGTAGTACTTTATAATCCCAGGGACTTAACTACAACGTAGTAGTCCATTAAGGATTTTATGTAGTACCTTTGGGTATCCTACTACGAATCCCTCATATGAAGATACGAAAGGTTCTACGAGGATTTGGATAACAAAGCTTGGATTACACAAAAACACATAAAGGAACACATAAGCACATAATCACATAGTTGTTTAACTTGGTTATTAATTTGTTATTAATTTGTTATTGATTGAGAATGGATATGGAAACCAGTCGATGGACTTCAATGTCCTCTGGGATCTATCTGAAAAGATAGGAAGATCTCCCAAAAATTCGATTTTGTTTTCAAAGAAACGTAATATTCGAATTAAGGAACACGACAATTTTAGGATTTACGGAAATGTCCTTAAGTACCCTTATTAAGGATTTATAGTGGTACTTTGGGTATTCGTCTCGTGTTGTAACTTGCGCCTTGTACTTCGTTTCCTTAGAACAAACGGGTACTTAGGAATTTCGTGGAAACGTAAGAGATCATAAGATGGAAAAATTTTGGGGGTAGTTTGCTTTACAAGGAATACGATTCCTTGATTGTCGGTATTGTAAGAGATGTGTTGTTTATACATACAACCACATAAATTCATTGCAATGTAAATAAGAGATTTATTTATAAACAATGATAACAACTGTTTCATGGACCATGACAACAAAAGAAAATAATACATAAGACGTGATTTTTTTCTAAACGATGTTGTCGGTCAGATGCTCATCCCTGTGCTGGATTTGCATTAGCAAGCTTTGGGCAATTTCTTCGGAAATGACCCATCTCGCCACAGTTGAAGCAAGAACCTGGTAGAAAACGACCTTGAGCAGGGTTGTTGCCAGCTTGGTTTGGTGCAGCTGCAGCTGGGCAGACTCTTGTTGTATGGCCTATAAGTCCACAAGTTTGGCATTTGCGGCACTTTACATTGGCATGATGATGGAGGCTACATTGGTTGCACAAGGGTGCAGTTCCATTGTATGGCTTCCTAGCAGGGGGTTGAGCTGGTTGGTTGGGGACGGCTTGATCATTGTGAGTAACCATGGCGAAGTTCTGAGAAGCCTTTCGCTTCTTTGACTTCTTAGGGGATCCAGTCTGTTCATCCATGGTCTTTGATTCCTCGATTGGGTTCTATTCCTCGATCGGTTTCTTGTCACCCTTTTGGAAAAGCTTACGTTTCCTGATCTGAGATTCAGTCAAGGTTGCAGCTAGCTCAATGGTCTGCCTAACTGTAGTAGGGTTGCTACCAGTCACAATGTCTTGTATTGAGTCAGGGAGGCCATCAATGTACTTTTCGATTGCCTTATCCAACGGCGTGACCATGTTTGGGCATAACAGGCTTAACTCCTCATAACGGTCCGTGTAGGCTCGGTGTTCACCGCTATCTTGCTTCAAACCATCAAACTCTCTTTCCAATGCTCGCAGTTCATGACGAGGACAAAACTCCCTCATCATAAGAGCTCTAAGTTCAGCCCATGTCTGTGCTAGAGCAACTTCTGCACCACGGTCTCTCATAACCCCGTTCCACCATGTAAGGGCCCTCTTCTGAAACACACTCGAAGAAAACTCGACCTTACGATTGTCAGGACACTGCACGTGGCGGAAAGTATTCTCAATGCTCTCGAACCATTGAAGAAGCCCAGTCGCTCCCTCAGAACCACTAAACTTGAGTGGTTTAGCCGAGTTAAAACTCTTGAAATTGCATGGACCATTGTTGTTGTTGTTGGCTTGGTTCCATTGAGCAAAGAGGTTTGGGAATTGAGCAGCCATTTGCTGCGCAATAATTTCTGCCAGTTCGGCAGTCGCTATCTGGTTTTCGCGTCGAGGAGGCATTCTAAAAGAGGAAACATGAAAGGAAACGAGTGAGAGTATTAGACGAAAAGAATGAGATGAAACAAATCTGATGAAAGCAAGGAGGGTGGTCATTTGTTTGTTACTACAAAGCAACAAACGACCCCGGTGACTAATCAAAGTAAATGGATCAAAATAATGTATCGCGAAGACATGCTCGTCTATAAGTGAACACTCATCCCAAGAATTCCCAGGTAAGCACAACTGGTCTCGCGTCTGATGAGATATATACGAAGTGCTTGCCTAGACAGAAAATCCAGAATACAGGCATTCACCCTTCCAGTTTGCATGTGTTCACATTATTTAAAACCCAAAACCTTGATGAGATTTTGAAAACTCAAAGGGGTTCAAAACCTTATAACAGAGGGTTCAAAACCTTACAATAGAGGGTTCAAAACCTAGTAATCAATCATCCTAGAACAGATGATTAGTTTTCAAAGCGGTTTTGAAATTTATGTTCTTGTTGTGGTCGTCGCCTAAGGATAGGTGACGGTATTGTTTTATGACTAAACGCAAGTAAACTCGCGTTAGGGTCCTAGAAAGGTTATAGACTAGGTCAAAGTATTACTAATAACCTAATTCCCTATAACCATTGGCTCTGATACCAACTTTTCTGTCACACCCCGACCACGTGGAACAACCAAACGTGGCGGAAACATCGGGGAGTGTTGTAACAGAATTAATTGTTTCAAATCCATGGCAATTGAAGTTTTGTTTTATTAATCAAACATGAGAGTTTACATTGTTTTAAACAAGAAACAAAGAGTACATAACAAAAATTAACTAGTTCTTGTCTCGTTTTAAGTCACTAAGGCACAGGTCCGCCTAAGTATGTCTTGATAAGTCCTATGCATCATCTCCTGAAAACACATGTGAAAATAGGTACGTCAGCATAAAAATGCCTGTGAGATACATAGGTTTTGTGAAAACAGAATTCATGACTTATGTTTGAGAAAATGTTTAGTCATGAACCTTGTAATTTGCTTTGTCTTGTCTTGTAAATCATTTGAAAAACGATAAGATCAGATGATATGTATAAATAAATGTCAGGTTAAATGAATAACCATGTAAAAATGTGTTTGTATAAGATAAGTTGTTTGCAAATCAATGTCTTGTGAAAAGTATGATATTTGTATAAAATGTTATATGTCTCAAACTGAAATGATTCAAATAACGCTACGATATGTAATACCATACAAACACTTATATATAGGAAGTACCAGCGGCGTATCCACCATGCTTGTATCATATTACACACGCATCGTTACTTAATCACTTAATCAAACCAAACCACCAAAGTAATGTTTAACAATTGTAGAAATGTTTATGTAATGTCAAATGTCTATTGTCAAATGTAAATCCTGTCAATAGATACAAATGGTTCACACGGTTCAATAGTTACAAACGGTTCATATAATCAAACGGTTACGATGGTTCACATAGTCAAAAGGTTACAACGGTTCAAAATGTAGTATAATGTGTTCACATGCTGGATGAGCATATGCAACAGAAATGCAATGTAAAACAATGTACTAAGCATGGACACAATGGACATACATAGCATAAGTGTAATGTAAAACAATGTACTAAGTATGCACACAATGGGCATATATAGCATGAAATGTAATGTAAAACAATGTACTAAGTACGCACACAATGGGCATACATAGCATGAAATGTAATGAAATCATGTACTATAATGTACTAACGAACATAGCAGGTATATGATGTGAAAACATGGAAAGCATGAAAGTAACAAGTAGGCACATGTGTTTCACCCCAAAAAAGTTTGGAAAACAGTAAAAGAGGGGTCTATGTACTCACTTGAGATTGCTCAGAAGTCCTAAGATAACCACCAAGCAATGCTAGAGATCACGGATATCAAACGGCACCTAATATAGGTAACTACATTAATAAACCGGACCTAAATCGGAAGATCGGATAGAATGAGGGCTCGTAAACCAAATGAGTATGGGAACTCATGTAGTATGGTTTAACAAAGCCTACATACTAAATGAAACCTAACCTAAGTGCTTACGACCCATTACGACCCGTTTAGGTAGCTTATGCTACTTTAACGCGTAGTTCGCGTAAAACGCGTTCGGACCACCTAACTAGTCCTATGACAAGTAACATATGCCTTAACATGTCTAATATTGTTTTCAAATCAGTTTAGATGTCAAAAGTTATGTTACATATGTTTAAAATGAATTTTGGCATCAAAGGGGTATTTTGGTAATTTACCTAAGGCATATAAACTACCTATCATACAACTACTTAAACGAAGCGACCATAAGGTATAACCTCGGAAGGTTATTCCCTATATACTATGGTCACCTAATGTGTTTGGTCGGATCCTAATGATTGACCAAATGGGTCGGGTTCGAAAGTATAAGCGATTGTTTAGATCGCTTACCTTTACGACCCTATATAAGCACTAAACTAAAAGTGACGAGCTAAGCATGTTAAAACATGCTTAACTAAGTTTAGAAAACAGGTTTGGTATCAAAATAAACGGTTTTGATACCAACAAGTAGTTTGGTTACAAAATACGCAAGAATACGTATTCTGACCGAAACTACGGCTCGTCACTGAGCCTAGATAAAGTGGTAATCAGTAGGTATAGTCACTAGGGACTATAACCATCGTGATCACGCTCACGTTATGAAGTTCAAACGAACTTCGCATTGACCACAAACTGGTCAATGCAGAAAGTCAAACAAAGTTTGACTTTCGGACTCGAAAAGCAATAAAAGAACGAAGGAACACTTACGAAGGGTCCCCGAATGCTAATCTAGATCAAAATAGCTCAGGTATGAAACAAAGGTTTCAACTTAGAGCACAATTGATCAGATTCTAGTGAGAAATGAAGTGAAGTGAGTTGGGTATTTATAGTATTTCCCGAACCGTTAAGATCGTTTCTTGAATAACGTGATTTAATCTTGTGCGTACATTTGTCAAAATGTTGTGGTAACTAAAAATGGCCTCTTATGAGCTGAAAGGGCAAGTTAGAATGTGTGGATGAGGTTTAATCAGCTGAATTATGCTGACTAATCGATCTTATCTGTTCTGGGAGGCTGATGCGGCCCGCTTCAGGATCAGACAAAACTCAGGCGGGCCGCCTGGAGCTTCTGATCAGAAAACAAGTTTCAAAAGTGACAGTTTTGGTCCCTGTTGTGTTTTAAGCCCATTTCCGGCACTTCTAAGGCCCGTAAAGCCAACTTTAAGGCCCTAAAATGATGCCTAAACATTGTGGACATGAAACATGCTCAAAAATATGTCGGATGTTGGTTCGTTTGGTCGTACGAACGCGATGTTCGCTTAATTACGACGGAATGCGCACAAGCGCGAAAAACGATCCAAATGACGCAACGAATGGATTTTTCTTATGCCAAACACTAAAATAAAATATTTTAGTGCTTACATAAATTTTTGGATGTCCGGATGTATTCAGAACGTAAGTTATGCGCGAAAATGCAAACTTGTGCACTTTTTGACACTTTTAGTCCCTGAATGACCCAAAAGTTTATTTTAGCACACCGAACCCCTCAAAGCCTATTTCTAAGCTATGAAAAGGATATTTATGGTATGTTTAACTTATGGTCATGTTTCGGAATGTCTGTTACAGTTCAAATTGGCATACTTTCGCAGTTTGTCAAATTTAGTCCCTGTAGGCGAATTAACTTGTTTTTGCCATACCAAAGCCTTCAAAACTTATTTCTAAGTTATGTAAAGGTTATTTAAGGTATGTAAAGCCTATTTCACTATTTCGGAGTGTTTGTTGCATTAAACTGGTTATATCTACGCATCAGTGCGCGTATAACCTTCCAGAAAGCGATTTAGAGTTTGAAATCGAACAAGAATTGATATGTGCAAAAGATACACATATATATACAGATCCCAAGTATGAAATACAATATTTCATTGGCTCGGCATTTGTTTGATGGTCACAGTGACCCAGGTGTCACACCGGCCTCAGCACATATATCCATCATCGCCCATGTCGCTGCATTTAAGGGTCAGCTCCCTCCTCCATCGTGACATCTCCACCAGTATCCTTTCCAGCATTCTTCTCAGCATCATCAGCAGCATCCTTTCCATCAGCATTTTCTCCAGAATCACCACCGGCATCCTTTGAGGCACCAGCATCATCCACCTTCTCGGTTACCTTGGTGGGCTCCTCTGCGACAGGTTTTGAAGGGGGCTCCACCGGATTGCCGCCAAGATCTTTCAATTTCATCTCCCAGGCTTTGATGTTCCATGAGGGGCATTCAACGCCCAAAGCCCTAGCCTCGTAAGCCATTTTCAGTCTGGCCTGCAAGAGGGAGATGATGACTGAATTCTTAAGGCTCTCCCGGTATGAAGCCATATCTTGTTCATGCTGAACCTGGACCGCGTCAGACTTAGCTTGAGCCTCTTGGGTGATCTTTTGGATGGCAGCTTGGTGATCTTGGGTCATGGCCTTATACTTAGCTTCGTAGTGTTCAGATTTGGCGGTGGCGATTGCTGCTTGATCCTTGATGGTAGCTTCAGCCTTCTTTAGTTTGCTTTCTAGCATGACGTTTAAACCACATGTGTCCTCATAGAGGAATACCAGGCGTTCAAGGCCCTGCAAGGTAAAGAAACAGGCGTTATTCTAAATGAACATTTCTACTTAGCATATGGTGCAGGATACAGGTCAGGATACTAACCTGGTTAAGGAAGCCGGTCATAAATTTGCTGGATTCAGTAAACCCGTGGTTCTCAAATGGGAACTCGTGAAGTGTAGCGGGAGGATCAACTTCTTTTCTCTTTCGGGAACTAGAGGCCCGGGTACGGGATGCCGGAGGAGCTTTGGGAGCGGTGGTGGTCTTCGAGCTGATAGGCTTCGGTGTGACGGATGACTTTGGATTGGGTTCTTGCTTGGTAGGCGCGAGGCTAGAGTAGCTATCCAACTCGTCGAGTTGGAAGCCTTCGAGGTTGATAACTGGCACTGCACAAGGGAAGATATTTTAGGCTTATTATACCTCTAAAAATAATAATCGATTTAATATAAAGATAATTCCTGAAAATATGCTTACCAGACATGTTGGAACTTGATCTTTGACTTGAGCTTGTGAGTAGCAGGTTAAAGGTTCTTTCACCCTCTGGAAGCTTGTAGATCTCTTTTATTCTTCCTTCTGATTCAGCACTAGGGGGAGCTAGTTCCTTGAAGTTTGCTGCAAGAAAGGAAATAGATACATCAGGATATCGGTTCAGGATGGAGGTTCGGGATATGATTGGGGATATTCCTAAAACCCTAAGTCCTACCAGAAGTCAACCATCTTTTAGGAAGGTCAAAACCCTTATCAATGGAGTCTCTTTTCACAAAGAAGAATTTTCTTGTCCACTTATCCTCGCTCTTGGTAGCTTTGAGGATGAGAGGATCTTTGGAAATAGAGAATAGAAGGAATCGGCTGGAACCATGAGATCTTAAACGATAAGCCTTCGGCAAATCTTCGATGCACAGGTCAGGCATATGGCGAGCCTTAATTCCTTCCAAGGTAACTAATATACGCCAAACCATGGGCATGATTTGGGCAAAGCTAAGGCCAGTAAGCTCGAAGAAACGAGAAATAAAAGGTGAAAACGGGTATTGAAGTCCTATGGAGAAAGGGTAGGCAAAAAAGCAGACCCATTCGTCGGAACAAAAATCCGATCGGACCTCTCGGTCGAATGGACAGAAGATTGTCCCGGCGGGAAAGGCACCGGAAGCTCGTAGGGCTGCAATGTCGGAATTATCGAAAGAACACACCTCCTTTGAAGGTTTCTGGAGCAAATTTTGTTTGTGGAAGGGGGAAACAGAATCCGCCATTTGCGATCTAGTACGGGTCGCCATGGAGGATCACAACGGAGAACAAGAGATGTAAACAAGGAAAATAGAAAAGAGAGAGAAAGAAGTACCTGATATTCGGTTGAAGATAAGGATAATCATAATGAGACGACCCTCGGTTAATATAGGCTAAATGTAGGGGTAAAGAGTAAATAGCGCCTTGGAAGTTGCACATTGTCATTTCAAGGGTCTCATCATATTGATTGCCTTAATTGATGAGATGAAACTTTTAAAATATATCCGTTGGATTGGTATACCAACAGATATATTTGGGGACAATTGTTATGGGTCATTTTCTAAACATACATATCTTGACCAATATCCTGCTTTTTATTGTTTATTTGTGACCAGGATGCTGGACGAGGATATTGCTAACATCTTGGGCGATATCCTGAGGTTGATCGAATTAATCACGTGCAGGTTAAAGACTGGGACTTGCCAACGGTCAAATGGACTTCGTCTCCTCAAGACTCGGGTGTATTTGTTATGGGAGAGACGTTGAACCCGAAAGACTAGGTCTACAACGTTCGACTGAGGAATATTCGCTGGATCCCGGTTATTTAGGATAGTTTGTTACATTTGTTTTACTATAAATAGATGGGGGCGGATCATATAAAGGCACAACAAAACTTTCACACACTCTCGAACACTTTTACTCTCTAGCTTTCTGCAAACACTACACACAAACACTTGTATTCAAATCACATTGTAACACCTAGTTGATTCGCTTTACATCCTGCACTGTATCCTGATATTTAAAGCAATAGAAGAACAAGGCAGCTGCGATTGTCAGCTCCCGAGGTTTTGTGCCGGCGATCTAGATTGATCAAGGGCTTTCCTCGTACATCACGTGCCAACCTTTACTTTTCTGCTCATTGTTTGATCACAGATACAGCTCTATATCTTGAGCCGTATCCTGAAACTGTTTTTATAACTAACTTGGTTAACATATTTTTCACACATAATTTTAGCACACTACCTCACTTAACTAATTTGATCACTAAATTGCTTCGGTAATTTTTGACCAAAACAATAGGGACAGTGGTTCACCATTTTTAGGCTTCATCAATAGAGGTGCAGTTGAAAGATACTGCTTCAAATCCTGTAGGGCTGCTTCATGCTTCTCTTTCCATTCGAACTTCTTGTTTTTTTTCAGGATATCATAAAATTCCTTGCACTTTTCCGAGGATCTTGAAATAAATCTGTTTAATGCTGCTACTCGCCCTGTTAACCGCTGGACATCTTTCATATTTGAAGGCGATTTGATATCCAATATATCTTTAATCTGCTCCGGGCTTGCCTCTATTCCTCTTTTAGTCACCATATATCCTAGAAACTTTCCTGCCCCCACTCCAAAATGGCACTTACCAGGATTTAGTTTCATGTTATACCGGTCCAGGATATCAAATGCTCCCTTAATATCCTGGAGGTGATCCTCAGCCTTCTTAGATTTTACCACCATATCGTTGATGTATACTTCCATGGTGTCCCCCAGCTTGTCTTTAAACATCATGTTCACCAATCTCTGGTATGTTGCACCTGCATTTTTCAAACCAAAAGGCATAGCAGTATAACAATAAATACCTGTTGGTGTCATGAAGGCAGTATCCTCCTGGTCTGAAGGTTCCATTTGAATCTGCTGAAATCCTGAGGTTGCATCCATGAAGGTTAACATCTCATGGCCGGCAGTAGCATCCACCATTGCATTAATATGAGGAAGAGGAAATGGGTCTTTGGGACAAGCTTTATTCAAGTCTGTGTAATCTACACAAACTCTCCATTTCCCATTTTTCTTTTGTACCACGACTACATTTGCTAGCCATCTTGGAAACTTGACTTCTCTGATCATTTTAGATTTCAATAGCCTCTCTACTTCTTCCTGGATGATCATATTTCGCTCCGGAGCAAACTTCCTCCTCTTTTGTTGGACAGGTTTGAATGATCTGTCAATACCGAGCTTATGTGTTATAATATCTTTGGAAATGCCTGTCATATCCTCGTGCTTCCATGCGAATATCGACATCCTGCACTTCAAAAAGTTAGTTAACTGTTCTTCAATATCCTGAGGGATATTGGTTCCTATGAGCATCGAGATATCCGGATTATCCTGATCCAGGATAATTTTCTTTACATCCTGCTCTGAAGCCTCCACAATATCCTGGGCCCGCATCTTTAATTGCTATGCTGCAGTAGGCTTGGCTGAGGATTTCATTGATGATGAGTAACATTCCTTCGCCTCCTGCTGATCACTATCAACCTTGACAACCCCCAAGGGGTAGGGATCTTGATGCATTGATGATAAGTTGATGGCACAGCTTTCATATCATGGATCCATGACCTACCCAATATAATGTTATAGCAGGATAGGGAGTCCATCACACAGAAACGTTGTATTGAGTTGACCCCTTCAACATATACTGGTAACTTTATCTCTCCCACTGTGTTCCTAGCCTCTCCACTGAACCCAACAAGCACGGTGGATTTCGAAGTGATATCCATTGGAGATACATTCATTCTTTTCAAAGTCTCTAATTGGATTATGTTGACGGAGCTGCCATTATCCACCAATATCCTGCGTACAAAATGGTTAGCCACATATAATGTTATTACCAGAGCATCATGGTGAGGATCCTGGACAGTATCCGTGTCATCACTTTCGAAAGTGATCACTTTATCAGTTGTGAGGGTAGTCATCCTGGCCGGTTTATCTCCTCTTTCAGCCTTAGCCTCCTTTGCATGTCTCTTGGCCGCAGAATACGAAGTCCCACAAATGTCAGATCCTTCTGAAATAAAGTTGATTATCTTGGCATCCGCAGGAGGTGACGATGCTCATTCAGGATCCTTCTCAGTATCCTGACTCTTATTTTTCTTTCTTCCTAGGAGATCCTTCAGATATCCCTTGCTTAGAAGATAACTTATTTCTTTTCTTAGAGCAATGCAATCCTCAGTTACATGTCCGAAATCTTCATGGAAGGCACACCATTTGGACTTATCCTTCCAATCAGCTTTTTGTTGATTCTTCCGAGGCCACCTAGCTTTGTCTCCTAAACCCTGCATAGCATACATCAGTTCAGGTATGTTAACAGAAAAGCAATATTCAGATAACTTAGGATACTCTTCAGGATCCTCGTCTTCAACAGCATTCACTTTCTTGTTGTCATTTCTGCCATACGGCTTAGAGCGATATGGTTTAAACGAGGATTCTGATTTCCTATTAGTTGACTCATAAGTGGTGGACGAGTTCATCCTCTCTTTCATCTTTTTGTTATCCTCCAGTCGAATATATCTTAGTTTCGAGCTTCATCCAAGTTCCTGCATGGGTTCATTACAAGATCTTGGTAAAATTGAGAATCTTTTTGCAGCCCCATCTTGAAGGCCTGCACAGCTGTTGCAACATCAAGATGTGGAATATCTAAGGATTCTCGGCTAAACTTGTTCACATAATCTCTTAAGGATTCCTGAGGTCCTTGAGTTATCCTGTAGAGATCACTTGTTAGTTTTTCAAAACTCCGCCTGCAAGAAAATTGACTATTAAATAAATTCACTAGGTGAGCAAATGATGTAATCGAATGAGGAGGAACATTCAAGAGCCATTTTAAGGCCGATCCTGTTAAGGTGGAACCAAAACCCTTGCACAGGCATGCTTCCTTGAGCTCCGGAGGGATAGGGTTAATCTCCATTCTTTCCCTATACTGGTCAATATGCTCTTCGGGATCCGTGGTTCCGTCATAGAGCTTCATGTTGGGGGTTTGAAATCTTTTTGGGATTTCAGCATCACAAATAGGATATGCAAACCGAGATATCCTGTGACTGTCTTGGGACACTTCCGGAATTGGCTGGACCACCCCAGGTACACTGGATATCATGTCCTTCAATTTCTGAAGCTCCCTAGTAAATGCTGACGTCACACCTGCATCCTGCAAAGATCCATTATTGTTAGTAGCAAGGACATTATTATTATTTGACACGTTACCGGTCTGAGGATTCTGGCCATATCCTGAAGCATATCCTGAGCTCCTCACAGTTGACATCCTGACTGAGGAGGGTATTTCAGGAGTATGATTCTGAGAATGGCTAGGCACAATATTTCCCCTGTTATCCTCAGTATATATGGCCGAACTGAAGTTCAAAGTCCTGGGTTGTAAAGGAGTGACGATATCCTCAGCGGGCCTGCTTGAGCTGGATTTCAAGAGTTGTATTTCTCTCATCAGCATTTGGTTTGTTTCCTGTTGTTGCCTCATCTGTTCATGTATACTACCAAATAAGGTTAGAATTTCATCATTAGAAGCCAAAACAGGACCAGATCCCTGAGTGCTCCGAGTAGGGATAATATCCTGAGGTTGTAAAGAAGCTTGCATCCTTGGAGGAGGTGGTGGAAGCACCGAACCAGTAGTAGCAGAAGTTGCAGCAGACACGGTGGAGGAGCTCATGTTTGATCTTGAGGCCATTGTAAATAGTGTGGCAAAAAGTTTTGAGAATAGAAAACCAAGTAACGATTTCACAAAGGTTTTTAGCAAAGATAGCACCACTTGCCCCACGGTGGGCGCCAAATTGTTTTGGTCAAAAATTACCGAAGCAATTAAGTGATCAAATTAGTCAAGTGAGGTAGTGTGCTAAGAAAGTGTGTTGAAAATATGCTGATTAAGTTGTTTGCAAAAACAGTTTTCAGGATACGGCTCAGGATATTGAGCTGTATCTACGATCAAACTATGAGCAAAAAGTAAAGGGGGTGACACGAGATATACGAGGAAAGCCCTTGATCAATCTAGATCGCCGGCACAAAACCTCGGGAGCTGACAATCGCAGCTACCTTGTTCTTCTTATTGCTTTAAACGTCAGGATACAGTGCAGGATATTGATCAGATTGCTAAGTGTTACAATGCTTTTTGTGAAAGTGAAAGTTGCGAGAGAGTAAAGTGTGAGAGAGCAGTGAGTGTTCTTGTGTCCTATTCGATCTGATTTATCCAATTATTTATAGCTAAGAATTATAAACAAAAACTCCTATAAACGGGGGATGTTTCCGAATATTCCATAGTTAACGTTATGGACCGAGTAAAGCGGCTTCAACGTCTTCCTTTGAACGACTTAGACCGAGTCTTCTGGGGAAAGGGTCCTCATGAACGTTACCAGCTTGGACTCGTACTCCAACACATAATCCGTTAGTAATCCTCAGGATACCATTCAGGATCTTACCAATATCCTGAATCAGCATCCCGGACATGAACATATATCATACAAGCAAGATATAATTTAAGATATTATCCAGGATATGAGCTCAGAATTTCACCCATAACAGTTTAGAAAGAACTTCCTGTTTTGTGTTGGTTGCCATTGGACAATTCCAGGCGATGTGACCAACTTCTTGACATCGGTAACAGGTTCTTGTCTCCTTTTTGGTTCCAAACACAGTCTTCTCAAATTTTTGTTTTTCAGCAAGAAACTCTTTGTTAGACTGCTTCCAAAATGAGCTCTTTTTCTCTTCTTCAGAACTTGCCCCTGAAACAAATACAGTTTTTTATTTAAAATCTTTAATATTTTGATTATTTTCAACATCAAAACCAAAACCCTTCTTTTTGAAATTGCTTTTATGATTCGGTTTCTTTTGATGACTTGGACCGAATGCTTTCTTCTTGTTTAAACGTTGTTGTACTCTAGAAGTATATTTAGGTTTTGAAAATCCCATTTTATATTTTATTTCTGAAAACTTTATTTCTATCAATTTAAAAACTGTTTTTATATTTTCAATTTTCACATTTTTAACCGGAAATTCCTCATCAGAATATAATTTGTCTGAATCATTCAAAGTATATGCCACTTTGATTGGTTCGTCATTCAAATTATTTTTTGATAATAGAAATTCTTTATTGTAGACCCTTTTGACCGATGATTTCGAACTGTTGACTGATGAACTCGAAGTTTCTGACTCTGACTTTGACTCTGACTCCTCATCCTTATCCAACACCTGATCGACCACTTTCTTTATTAACTCAGACTCATGATCAGTGTCAGACGATGTGAAAGTGACGTCAATGTTGTCTGGTAACTCATCATTTGTTTCAGACTTTAACTTTATATTGACTGCCTTTTTGAGTTATTCCTCATTTGGTTTTCTGGGAGAATAACCTTCCCAGATCAGAGGCGGACACTTGTTATAATTTGCACTTTGTTTCTTACCAGTATCCATATCTTCCGGCTTCTTATCTTGAAAGGCTTCAAAACCTGCAATTGTTGGATAAATTATGTCAATCAAGTAATCAGAACTTGAGTAACTCAGCAACAATCGTCTGATTCTTTCATTTTCAATCTTTTCAATCTCTAATTCCTTCTTCAACTCTGCATACTCTTCAATATAGTGATTGGTGGTCTTCTGTTTAGTCATCATTGTTGCATTCATCATAGTCAAAGCATCTTCCCTTTCTGAATTTGTCTTTTCCAAACTATTAACCGTTCTGTTCAACACATCATACGACTCTTTCACGTACTTAACATCGAACAATAGTTTTTCTTTCATCTCATCGAGCTCACTATACTTCTTGTCTTTTTCTTCACAATGTTTGCATGGTTCCAAACATTTCAGACAAGTTTTAGTGACCTCTACAATCTTTTCAACAACTTTGACCTCTTTACTCTGTTCATTCTTCTCATTCTCAGCAACATTCTCACATTTTACTTCTTTCTTTTCTTTTGCTGCTCGTCTCTCCTTTAGCTTCTCCAATTTATCTGCAAAATAAAATTTGAAACTTTCAGGAGATAGATGAGTTTTACCAATGTTTATTTGATTAATTTCTTCATCATCACTATCAATTGATGATTGATCAAAGATTGGTGTCTTTTCTGAACTATCTTCTGAAGAAACAGACTCTTCATCTTGACTTTTCTCATCATCAGCAAACACTTCCATCCATTCTTTCATCAACTCTGGTTCTTGAATGATTTGTGCAATAAATGCTCTAAGCTTTGAATTACTTTTAGCAGGAATATATTTGTCCCATCTAAATCCCTCTGGCAATCTTTCATCATCTTGATTCACTAGATAAGCTTTCTTTGGTGGCTCTTCGATTAGATCCTTCCTAGCATGCGAAGTTTGTGATGATTGTTGATGTGGCTGTTGAGCAATTTGATGATAAATCGCTTTTCGATGATAATCATTGTTGTCGAATGGATTTTTAGCTCCACTTTCTTCGCGATTGGTACATTCCCTCTTGAAATGTCCTTTTTCCCTGCACCGAAAACAAGTAACTTTAGACTTATCAAAACCTAAAGTAGAAACATTAGCATCACGAAAGTCATCTCTTCCGGTAATCTGCTTAAATTTCTCAGCTCTCCTCAGCACACTCGCTAAACACCACTTAATATCCATTAGCTCCATTTCCTCAGCATCAATCTGATCGTAATCCTCTTTTGTTAACATAGGATTTCCGATTCTTCCCGCAACCAAACCCTCATATGATTCCAACACGGTAACAAGTAATGCCATATGACCTTTAGCGACTTCTTCAGAGAAATTCTGACCGTTCTGAAGATGCAACGCGATGTTGCATTGTAGCACATGACCATTACCATTGTTAGAGCTTTGAACACTCGGATTAACACTCGGATATGAAGAAAATCCATTGTTGTTGATTGAACTTTGATTGAGTGATCCGGATGAGTTCTCTGCGCTGAAAGCGGTTTGGATCTTCGGACTTGCTTCAACATTCTGAACATTCCCTTTGTAATACATCTTGATGTCTTGTTGACCACTTGAATTGTTCATTCTAGCAATCTTCTGTTGTTCAAGATCTTGTCCTTCAAGTTTTTCAATGAACTGAGCAATTGTCAAACCATCATACTCTCCGGTATTCTTCAAGATCATAAGATATGTACCCCATTCTTTTTGAGGTAAAGCATCGGCTAATTTTTCAACCCATTCTTCATGATCCTTTTTGATATCCAACCGGGTCATTGAACGCACTAAATGACAGTATCTCTCAATAAGAACCTTTGTAGTTTCACCCGGCAAACTTAAGAACAAATCAAATTCTTTCTTTAACAGAGACTTCTTATTCTTGATCATTTCCGTACTTCCTTCGAATTTTGTACGAAGTGCTCTCCAAATCGAATACGCACTATCATCATGTTGAAGTAATATGAAAATATCTTCCTTCACAGCTTGTTGAAGTAAACTGATCATCATTTTTTTGCTTTGTACATGTCTCTCTCTTTGTCCGTAAATTCAGAAATAGTCTTTACAACTCCCATGTTATTTCGAGGACGAACATACTTTTTTTCAATACACTCCCAATACCTTAGATGATTTGCTTGAACCCAGTTTTCAAAACGCTCTTGCCAACTATAATACTCTTCAATGCACATCAGTTTCGGAGGTTTCTGCAATGTTCCAGTTTCATTTTCCATTGTTATACTCTGAGCAACGGTAACAGGAGTACCCGGGGCAGTAGCAAAGGCATTATAAAATTCGTTATCCATGTTTCGGTATTAAAGGTTCACAAAACAGACTATTCAAACGAACTGGTTAATTCAAACGAGCTGGCCACCTTCAATCCGTGCGAACTGATGTAACCTCAAACGACCTGGATCAAGTTTCACGCGAACTGGATCCTTTCAAGCACCTCGTGCGAACTGAACTTTCAAAAGAATTGACGTTTCACACGAATTGGACCTCTTCGTGCGATCTGGTTCAACTTTCAATCTGTACGAACTGGTTCAATATCAATCCGTACGAACTGGTTCAAAATCAATCAGTGCGAACTGGATTTCAATTCCAAACAACCTGGTTCAAGATAACAAACGATCTGACAAAATTTCCACCTCAAACGATCTGATTAAACTTCGTACAGTCTGAGACAATACTGATCACGTGAACCTTAATTTTGACCTTTAAATGATCATGCACATATGGAGTATTATAATGGCCGACAATACTGATTTCATACAGAAATTCAATTAATATGTCACATGCAATGATGCAACTGTTGAAGTGTGATTGGGCCGTTTAATTTGACTTTAATATCGATATTAATCACTTGCTAATTGGGCCGATATATCATATAGGGGGAAACTCCTTTAATGAATGATTGACACAATCAAATGATTTCAAACGACCTGAAGACCTTTTTACCACTTCGTACGAAATGAAGAATAATTTCACACGAACTGACAATATCCCAAACGACCTGACAGTTCACTTCGTACGACTTGATGAACTTTCATGCGAACTGAGGTCAATTTCAAATGACCTGACTATATCTCACACGAACTGGAGGTTTTACACGCGATTTCGGACCAAAAATTCATGATTTTATCAAGTTTTAGGTCGATTTTAGGTCTGATTTTTTCAAGGATTGATTAAAACCGTGTTTTACGTGTTATATGTGAAAATCAGGTCATTTTATCCGTGAAATCGTGGTTAATTTTGAAAATTCATGTAAAAAGTGAGTAGAAATGAGTAGAAAACAGATGTTGATGACGAAATCAAGCTGAAATGGTAAGAACTCTTCCTCCTGAGCTCTGATACCACTTGTAGGATCGAGATTCGACCTAAACGAGTCGTTCAGAAGAGATCTAGATCAATACGAGAGGTGGAAACAAACGTATTGATGGTGAATCAGCTTGATATACATTAGGAATCACTTTAACTGTCTTGTATATTGATTTGAAAGTTTTACAGACCACTTGACACTACGGCAACACCTTTGCTCCGGAATCAGCAATGTTACAAATGAAAGACACAAGTCACCTATATATAGTTGTACCACTTCGCATGAAACAACCAATCTCCAGTTCGTACGAACTGGTAAACCCAGTTCGCATGAACTGGTCAGTTCGTGTGAACTGGCTGATTCATGACTTTTTCCCATTTTCTTCGAACTACGTGTTCTAGTCTATCATTCTAGTTACAAGAATCGATACAAGACGAAGTCGACAGACATATGCACCAACAATCGAGGGTGTTTTTGAACGAACGCATTGTGATGAAAGCGACTTCGTGGCTTATGGAACTGGCAAACTTAGAGGCCAAACTAAGGATTGGTGGGACAACCTCAGAAATGAAAGGGGTGTTGAAGCAACAAGGGCGATGACTTGGGAAGATTTTAAAACACCATTTCTCAAACATCATAGCCCCAAGGCGGTAATCAATAAGATAAAAGAAGAATTCATGCAATTGAGGCAAAAAGGTGAAACCGTAGATAAAATCACGGGGACGTTTATGGATAAACTCAAGTTTTGTGATGAGTTGGTCAAGACCGAAGAACAGAAAATTTACTACTATCACAATATGCTTAGGGCCGAATATAGGGAGTTCATGACTCCCTCACATTATGAAAGCCTCACCGACATAATCAATGCGGCGCGAGAACGCGAGATTGAATTGAAAAGGCAAGTTGAAAGAGGTGAGAGAAGGGCCTTGGATGAAAACCCGAGTCCCACAAAGAAGTCGAAGGTAGCTGAATCTTCAAAGAAGGGAAACGCGAAAGGAGGCTCCCCGAGTTGTAAGATATGTGGACGCGCCCATAAGGGCGAATGTTATTTTAAGAACAAACCTTGTGTTGCATGTGGCAAAATAGGGCATGGGGTTTCAAACTGCCCAGACAAAGTGCCTGTGTGCTATAAGTGTTATGAGCCGGGTCACAAAAAGTCAGAATGTCCGGAACTAACGGGAAAGAAAGAGGGTGCTGACTCCAAGAATGAAACCCCGAAGTCAAAGGCAAGGTCGTTCCAAATCACTGCTGCTGAAGCAAAAGTGGAACCTGACGTCGTTACAGGTATATTTACTGTAAATTCTGTCCTTGCACGTGTTTTATTTGATACGGGTACGAACAAGTCTTTTGTTTCACATAGATTCATTCAAAACCATTTGTTCACATTAACAAAATTACCTATGCCAATGGAAGTAGAAGTAGGTAATAACAAAAGTTTCATTGTTTGTGATGTATGTCGGGAATGCAAACTGAATATCGATGGCGAGGAATACTCCATTGATTTAATACCCATGTCCATGGGTGAATTTCAAGTGGTGGTCGGAATAGACTGGTTGTCTCGCTATCATGCTAAGGTGATATGCTACGTAAGGAGATACACTTGACGTCTCCGAGAGGAAAGAGTGTCATAATCTATGGGGAGAAGTCTTGTAATCCCATGGTATGTTCGATGATAGAAGCCCGCAAGTTTATACTACACGGATGTAAGGCATATTTGACTTACGTACGTGATGTGGAAAAAGAAATGCAAAGGATTGAAGACGTGCCAATGGTGCGTGAATTCGAAGATGTTTTTCCTGGGGATCTACCGGGAATGCCGCCAGAGCGTGAAATAGAGTTCGGAATTGAACTGATTCCGGGTGCTAAACCAGTTGCTAAAGCACCATATAGACTGGCACCGTCGGAATTGCAAGAATTAATGTCCCAATTACAGGATTTACTCGATAAGGGATTCATCCGGCCTAGTGTATCTCCTTGGGGAGCGCCGGTGCTATTTGTAAAGAAGAAATACGGGAGCATGCGGATGTGTATTGATTACCGGGAGTTAAATAAACTCACGGTAAAGAATCGATACCCGCTCCCAAGGATCGACGACCTGTTCGATCAATTACAAGGCGCTAGTTGGTTTTCAAAAATCGATTTGAGATCGGGTTACCATCAGTTGAGGGTAAAGGAGGATGATGTACCAAAGACGGCATTCCGTACGCGATACGGACATTACGAATTCCTCGTGATGTCCTTTGGATTAACGAATGCACCTGCGGCTTTCATGGACCTCATGAACCGGGTTTGCAAGCCGATGCTTGATAGATCAGTGATTGTTTTTATCGACGACATCCTTGTTTATTCAAGAAACGAGGCGGATCATGCTAACCATTTACGGGAAGTGTTAAAGATACTAAGGCGGGAAAGAATATATGCTAAATTCTCAAAATGCGCCTTCTGGTTACGAGAGGTACAATTCCTAGGGCACGTCATAAGTGCCGAAGGAATATTGGTGGATCCATCGAAGGTGGAAGCAGTGTCAAAATGGAACCCTCCGAAGAATCCATCCGAAATTAGAAGTTACTTGGGGTTGGCAGGTTACTATCGGAGATTCATTCAGGATTTCTCCAAGATTGCATGCCTTTAACCAAGTTAACCCGCAAGAACGAGAAGTTTGTCTTGGAAGATGATCAGGAAGAGGCATTTCGGACATTAAAGGAAAAGTCAACCTGTGCACCGGTGTTGACCTTACCAGTAGGTACGGATGATATGGTAGTATATTCAGATGCATCACACCTAGGCCTTGGGTGCGTGCTAATGCAAAGAGGAAGGGTAATTGCATATGCCTCAAGACAACTTAAGCTGCACGAAACAAAATACCCGACTCATGATCTCGAGCTGGCAGCCGTAGTATTCGCCTTAAAGATCTGGAGGCATTACTTATATGGCGTGAAATGTACTATTTTCACTGACCATAAAAGTTTAAAATACTTCTTTGATCAGAAGGAGTTAAATATGAGGCAGAGGCGCTGGTTGGAAGTAGTGAAGGATTATGACTGCGAAATCCACTATCACCCCGGGAAGGCTAATGTAGTGGCGGATGCCCTTAGCCAAAAGGAAGAAAACATTCCTATTCGAGTACGGTCTATGCAATTGGTAGTAACTTCAGGCTTGCTTGAACAAATTCGAAAAGCCTAGATCGAAGCAGTAAGGGAAGAGAATTGGAAGAAAGAGCGTATAAAAGGGTTGATAAAAGATCTCGTGGAAGGAAGTAATGGGATGAAATACTGGTATGGTAGAATTTGGGTCCCAAACACATGTGGTGTTAAGGATCTTCTACTTGACGAGGCTCACAAGTCTCGCTATTCGATCCATCCTGGAGTGACCAAGATGTATAAAGATCTGAAGCAAAATTATTGGTGGCCAGGGATGAAAAGAGACGTTGTTAAATACGTAGAGAAGTGCATCACATGTTTACAGGTCAAGGCGGAGCATCAAAAGCCTTATGGCAAACTCCAACCATTAGACATTCCAGTTTGGAAATGGGAGCATATTACTATGGACCTGTTGACAAAGCTGCCTAAGACGGCTAGGGGATTTGATGCGATTTGGGTAGTTGTAGATAGACTAACCAAGAGCGCACATTTCATCCCTATTTGAGAAACCTACACTTCTGAGAAGATGTCGGAGGTATACGTGAACGAGATCATAGCACGCCACGGGGTGCCGGTAACTATCGTGTCTGATAGAGATACTCGGTTTACCTCAAATTTCTGGCGCGACTTTCAAAATCAAATGGGTACCAAGTTGTTGATTAGTACCGCATACCACCCACAAATCGATGGGCAAAGTGAGCGAACGATACAAACATTAGAAGATATGCTTCGGGCATGCATAATAGATTTTGGCGGCAGCTGGGATGCGTATCTACCGTTAGTCGAATTTTCATATAACAATAGCTACCATTCAAGTATTGGTAGGGCCCCGTATGAAATGCTTTATGGAAGAAAATGTCGGACACCGATATGCTGGGAAGAAGTAGACCCTCGGGAGCTTGCTCATAAAGATGTAATTCGAGTTACGAACGAGAAGATCGACATGATCCGAGCCCAACTGAAGGCAGCTCAAGATCGACAAAAGTCATATGCGGATAAGAGACGAAGGCCAATCGAATTTCAAATTGGCAATAGGGTGATGCTTAAGGTGTCTCCATGGAAGGGAATTATCCGATTCAGGAAACGAGGAAACTTGAGTCCGCGATTTATAGGGAATTCTAAAATTTTGGAGCGAGTGGGTAAGGTGGCTTACCGACTAGAATTACCGGAGGAACTAAGCGGAATACATAACACATTCCATGTCTCGCATCTGCGGAAGTGTTTGGTGGATGATACGGCCTATGTTCCCCTCGATGATATAGAGATTGATAATAAACTCAACTACATAGCGAGGCCTATCGCAATTTTAGACCGTAAAGTTAAGGGTTTAAGGAACAAAGAAATCGACCAAGTGAAGGTCAAATGGGAACACCGGAAAGGATCAGACACCACTTGGGAGTCTGAAGAGGAAATGAGACGACTCTACCCTTCACTTTTCGGTACGTGTATGCATTATAATTTTATACGTGAAATGGTTTCGGGGACGAAACCCTCTTTAAGGAGGGTGGACTTGTAACACCACAAAAATAATTAATAGTTAAAATACCAAATATTAAAAGGAAAGAAGTTAGTTTAATTGACACTAGTCCAATAAAGAAAACTAGAGGGACTGAATTTGTATGAATGGAAACTTGATTTTAATAAAACAAAATAAATCAAAAACTACACACACATATACGAACGTGTGGGTGTGTGCGACCAGAGGAAAGAAAACAGGGACCAAACCCTAGTTCTTGATCAATTCCATCAAATTCAGCCCCTAAATCAAACAAATCTGAACGCATGTTGCTGAATTAGAGTGCCTAACATTCTCTCTTCATAAGGTATGTTGGGAATTTGATGTACACTTGTGTATTGAGTTCTTGATGAAATCTATGATGCATAATTGAGTAGTAGTTTGCTGAAATTATGTTAAAGATAGTGTAATCTACATGATTCCAAGTAAAGTTTTGATAAATATAAGTAGAACAATTGTTATGACTAGGAAATTGGTTGAATGCACAAGTATGAACAAATGGGTTTTTGATGTATAATTGAACTCATGAAATCTGGAAGGCTAATAATGATGTTGAACAAGTTATAATCAGAAATTTGATAAAAAAAAAAGGGGATAGTAAACATTTCTACTTGTTAAATAGGGGTTTTGATGGTTAGAAAACTTCAATAACAAGAATGTTATGGCTAATTGTAAAGTATGCACATAAGGTGCTTGATAAAATGCCTAAAAGAAGTTGATAGACACTATTTGTGGTGTTTGGCTAAGTTAACAAGCTTAAGTTATGAGCCGAAAGGTTCTAATGATAATTGGCTTGTGTATTTTAGGCAACACGAGTGAGGCGTCGGGAAGTCAAGCCGGTGCGGACACTCGCTTGAAGTGAAAGCTTTAAGGTACGTGGCTAACGCTTCGTTAATATTGATAATTAGTCTTTTGTTATTGATAATAGTTGGTAAATTAGAATATGAGATGTAAGTAGTTTGGTTTGCTTAAATGATGGATTTCATAACGGCAACCAAACGGGTTATTAGGGATACGTACAAACAGGGTAACGGGAGTACCTTATCCGTAGACTATAAGCCCGGGTGACGGGTAGTGACTTATTAAACACGCAAACCGGTAATGGGTGCGTGAGTGTTGGACATAAATAACCCGAAGATGGGTCACCTTATTACAAAGTAATATCCCGTCCGTATGGTTTCGGGAATAATGAATTAGAAGGTAAAGTTGGTTAAAATGTGGGATAAATATCTATAAGTTTGATTATGCACCAAATGATGCATATTCGCTACAATCCTTGTTAAGAAAATGTTAGTAGATTGAAGACAAGAAATTATAAGTCTCACTAGAAATATTGGGATGTTCCGTAATGTATTTTGATGTTTTGAACGAGTGGAATAAAAATAAATGGGTCAAAACAGCAAGGAAATTGCTGAAGATGAGTCTTTGGCGGGCCGCGTAAGCTTGGCCTGGTTTTACGCGGGGCGCGAGAAAGCTACCATAAGTTACGGTAGCTACCGTAACTTACGGTAGCGAGTAAAGTGTTACGGTAGTTCTCTACTGCCTTACGGCAGCCCAACATTGCCCAGTGGCTACCGTAGCTTACGGTGGCTACCGTAAGCTACGGTAGTGCCCGGTCACTTTTGTTGAATTTTCCATATTTTAGTTAGTTGAATCTGTTTTTGAGCGTAACTTCGATTATGCTAATTTCTAATGACCTAAATACTAATGTTTGTTAAAATTTTCAGCTTTTAGGAAATGCAAGTACGTGGATGATGATCAAGTCAATGCTTCCGAACCGAACACATTCAAGATCTAGTTCCGCATCTTTTGTTATTTTTAGTTATTAGTAAGACTTATGTAAATGAAGGAATACTTATGTATCCTAATGATGATATATTTTAAATATTTGTCAAACTCGCAAGTACTAAGCTATCAATATTGTAAATGTTTTGGCTTAACGTTTATAAAGCTTAGTTCTATTTTATGGGTACAGACTTATATTATAAGAATGAGTGTTACATAACATACCTTAAATAACCTTTGCTTAACCTAGGAATAAGTTTTGGAGGTTTTGGAGGGTTTGGTGTGTTGAAATCAAGTCTATTCGATCACAGGGACTATTTGCGTCAAACTGCAAAAGTCTGCCGATTCGTATGGTATCGAACCCTCCGGAATATGATCATAAGTTAAACATGCCCTAAATATCCTTTACATAGCTTAGAAATAGGCTTAGAGGTGTTTGGTGCGCAAAAATAAACTTATTTGATCATCAGGGACTAAAAGCATCAAAAAGTGCATAAGTTTGCATTTTCGCGCATATCTTACTTTCTGAATATATCTGGACATCCAAAAAGTTATGTAATCATTAAAATATTTTATTTTAGTGATTGGCATGATAAAATTCCATTCGTCGCGTAATTTGGATCGTTTTTCACGTCCGTTCGTGTTTCGTCGTAATTAACCGAACAACGCAACCGTACGACCAAACGAACCGACATCCGACATAGTTTTGAGCATGTTTTATGTTCCCTATGTTTAGGCATCATTGTAGAGCCTTGGAAATGGCTTAACAGGCCTTAAACGAGTCAAAAATGGCCTTAAACACATGCAGAGACCAAAGTTGCAATATTTGAAACTGTTGCTGAATTCCCAGGCGGTCGCGGGCCGCGTAAGAAGTAGGCCCATCCTACGCGGGGCGCGAGAGCCCATCAGATCAGCCAAAAATCAGTTTTTTCAAATCAGCTGCTGGTTTACGGTTTTGGACGTAGTTTTCTTTATTCTATGGGCTTGTTTTGAGCACGCATAGTGTTGAAATACAGTGGGTAACACATGTAGGGTCTTGATCAAAGCACGGGTTACGAGAAACGATCCTAACGGTTCTCGAAATCCTATAAATACCCACTTGTTTTGCTCTCATTTCACACTTCATTCCAATCTGCTCTTGCTCTCTGATTTTAAGAGGATCCTAACCAACTTGGGAACCTCCTTCAGTCCTAAGGACCACTCGTAAGTGTTCCTTTCGTGCTTAGTTAAGTTATTTGGCTCTTAAAGCCGAAAAGTCAAGCGTTCATGATAAACGCTTTGACTTTTAAACGATCGAGCCATTGTTCGCAACGAACATGGCTACGTGATCGTAATTAGGTAGGTATTAAACCCTCAAAAGGGCACCTCCTAATTACCACGTTTGCTTAGTTAATTGTCGGGTCAAAGTAATTAAAATAAAAGTCAAACGAGTCTGTTTTTAAATAAAATTCATAACTAATGATGTAAAGGCAATAAAATCAGTTTTGTCACTTTAATAACTTGGTAAATATTAATTGAACAAGTCTAGGCATGTTCAACCCGACAATTCTGAGTTTAGGCTCGGTTCGCAACCGAAAGTCGCAAAAGTAGACTTTTGCTTTGACTTTCAGTTCTGACCTGATTTAGATTAGTTTAGATATGCCTTAGGGTTCCTTTAGGACCATATTTCATGTTAGTATAACCCTCTGAGATTATACTATATGGTTCCTATTAAATCTGATTCATATGCATGTTTCCGTTAATTGCTTAATTGTTGACCATTATGCCCTTTTGATATAAAAATGAGATTTTTGAAAATGTGAGAGAACAAAAACCTTTATTATTGATTTATAAGCATCTCCTAAAAATTTGACATCAGTTTGTGGTCTAAATTAAGAGTTATGCTCGATATCGTAAATTAAAAACTTTTTATTAATTAAACGGCATTTTCGGCATAAAACCTATTTAAACCCAAATTTTTGTCACATCCTGACTTTTGTGGAAGCGTGGTTTATTGGTGTGACTTCTTAATACCATAGCATTCAACTATAAGAATGCTATATGATAAAACCAAAAGATGTTCATCCATTAATTAAGTTTAGAAAATACCACAACATACTTGTCTTAAAACCATCGACGCCAAATTAAGTTACAAACCATGACATGTTTAAACGAGTTCCCAATGACTCAACAAAAGAACTTAAACAAACCCGAGCTTAGAAACATGTATCCCGTCCAGGAGTAGGATACACCTCTAAACTCTACGACCACGGATGACATCTTTTATTTAAACACAGCTTGAAAACACATGCATACCCTTGCCAGATCCACTAGTTCCCTGAAATACATGTAATTTGAAAAATCAACAAAAGTTGAGCGAGTTCATTTGTTCGTGAGTATGTATAAACCTTTGTATTCAATGTATGTATGAAAGTCCCGGTATGATAGCAAACAAGGAAAAGATCACCAATGGTTTGCAAGGCCACTGCTATGTGTGACGGTGTAGGAAGACTCAAACCTAGCAAAGTTATACCGGGCTTTCGGCTGGAAGACATAGTCACCACTATGGACCACCCTGGCCTCATGGG
The DNA here is from genome assembly GCA_030545235.1 of Helianthus tuberosus. Lineage (NCBI taxonomy): Eukaryota > Viridiplantae > Streptophyta > Magnoliopsida > Asterales > Asteraceae > Helianthus > Helianthus tuberosus. Next base: position 52,199,353 of record CM060403.1, on the reverse strand, counting down.
TGTGGGCTCGCTACACCCAAATAGATCTATCACTCATGCCCCTCGGTCCTACAAGAGGATTGATGGCCTCAAGTATACGCCTACCCAATCACATGATCTATGGTTCTTTCCTAGACAAACCATACCAATTGTATTGTAAGTAATCCCTTTGTAATATGTATTTCACCCCCGAAGTAAATAAACAAAACAGTTTAAAGAAAAGGGGGACATGAACTCACTGTATTGCGTCCTCAGCTCGTAACTCAAACTCTGTCAGCAACCACGACTACCTACAGTGTACTGACGTCTATTAGACGAACGGGCCGTGCCTTTGCTTAGTATTTGCGTTTTGAGTTACGTTTCTAATGTTTCCCAATATTATTCCAAGTTATAATTACTTGTTAAAATAAATTATTTCAACTTAAATTATATTTGGTTTTGGAATAATTGTTTTAAACAATATTTCTGTCTTAATACTTCTCAAGTATTTAACTTCGTATTTCCTTCCCAATGATTGGGTATTTTATACATGTATATTTGGTATTATTGTGTTTGTAATTTCCGAAATAATATATTTCCAAGTCTCACTTTAGAAAATATATTTGTAAACTCCTTTTGTCCCAAAAATAATATATTGTCCAGAAAATATATATTTTTCCCAAAAATCATATATCTTCTAAATATACTAAGAAAATATATTTTTATTTCCAAAAACAATATATTTTCTTTCTGTAAAAAATATGATATTTACCAAAAATATATAAGTAACGGTATTGTTTTGGATAGCAAATTTCACGGTACTTGTTAAGTGTTATTATTTTACCTTAAAATAATATAACCATTTCACCGAGTATACAAATAATCACACAAGTGTTTTTAATATGTATATATATTCTAAATATATATATGTTTACCCATTTGTTTATAAAAACCAACCTCCAATACTTGTATTTTTGTTACAAAAATTATGGCAAAGTTTATATTGAAAACTTATGATCAAAATACACTCGTGAATACTTGTTAGAAAATATTTTTCTAAGTGTTTATATTTTTAGAAAATTTTATCATAGTTTCCCCTAAAACGGAGGTGTCCATGCTATTAAAGCATATCATTTTCTTCTCAAAATTCATTACAACAATCAACAATCAAACCCTTAAACAACTTATACTTACCAAGAGCAAAAACTATACACTTTACTTAACAACATGAACTTTATCTTTTCACAAAAACTTGTAGTAACTTGGTAAAGTGTTTAGTGGGTTTAGTTACCCCTTAAAGTGCGTTTATTACTTTACAAATCTCATCTTTAAAGAAACTAGGTGTTTACAACTTGTTAGATGATCTTTCAAAAATCATTCTTTTGAAATTTTCTTGTAAATAAAGTGTTCTTACACTTATTTTATTACCAAAAATAGTGTACATTTAAGCGTGCATCAAGATCTTCTAAAAATCACATTTTGGACTTGATTCTTTTGGAAAACCACTCATGAATCTTAGATTCATAAGATTACTAGCTCACTTTATTTATTATTTTTCAAGAAATCATCTTATTTTCAAGTTCATGTTTATGCAGGAGGATGATCTTCTTGTGTTAGCACATAACCATCCTTTAACTTGCTAGATCATGTGTTTAATCACAATCTAGCAAGCTCCATATGATGATCAACATCTTATTCCCAAGTAACAACAACAAGTATCATACATATATTTAAACAACATTTCAATAATATTTCGTCATATGTAAGCTTATGTTTATGATTCTTGTTTAAGTCTTTTAGTGTTCTTGTGATAATCAATATACTACAACTTTTAACCAACAAAATGAGAAGTAAAAACTAGTAACAAGAAGCTTACAACTAGCTCAAAGGCTAGGGAAGATGACTTGAAGAAAAAGATGATGAAAATGGTGGATGAAAGCAAGTAATGAAGGTTCTTCAAGTTCTTCAAGCACCAAGCTCCATGTAACACCTTCTAGTCCTTTGAAATGAGTTTGGAATGGGTGAATGGTGGTTCAAAATAGTGGTGGTGGTGGCGGCACTTCTAGGCCGAGAGGGAGAGGAGAGAGTGAGAGGGATGAGTGAAGTTGTGAAGGAATGATGAAATGATCTAGTGAGATATTCACCCCATACTTATAATGATCTTCCCTCAATATCTTGGCAACCCCATCAAGTAAAGATCCAATTAAAATATGAAACAAATCTTTGAGTGGGTGGTGGGTCCTAGTGACCGTAAATGATGAGGGGGGGGGGGGGGTAATTGTAATTTTGAATGGTAAATAGTTAGTAAATCAAATTCAAGTATATGGTTACAAGTGTTAGTTACTAGATATTCTAGTGGGTGTTATGGTGTTCGGGGATCATAACTAGCCAAGAAATAATTAAACAATGTATCTGGCAATATTTTGGTGTTCCGGGTAATGTCCGGTTTGGTTAGATACCGGTTCGTTAAAGTGTCAAGTTATTCCGTTTAATGATCTTTATGTTACTTTTTGTGACACTTTTAATTCCCGACACTTAGGAAAGCATTCAGGACCATTTAGTCAATTTTCTGCATGTAACTAGCTTGTTAAAAAGCTGAATTTTGCTGAAAAATGTAGAATTCTGCACTTTAAGTGGGTTTTAGGCACTTCCCGGCACTTTATCTATCACCTAGTGACGCAGTTTTATGGTCCTTACTTCCCTACACACCATCCTAGTGTAGTACCTTGTCCCTGGCCCATACTGGGTCTCAAAACACTGTCTGTCTATGTACTGAACATTGTCAGCATTTTTCTGAGTTATCCGCTAATTGTGCTAACTGTGCTTTGTGCATCATATATGTCAATAAAGTTTACATGTGATAATAAGGTGACATTATGTAACATGTGATGCACATGTAAGTATGATGCAGTAATCAGAAAGCAGTTAAGTAATTCAGCACAGTCATTAAGCACTTAATTAATATTAATTAATTGTACGGATACCTGGTTTTATGAGGGTTGTCACATTCTCCCCCTGTTAAGAAAATTTCGTCCCGGAATTTAAGTTCTGCTACTAGTTGCAGGGGTCTTGGGGAATAAATGTGGGTATTTTTCTTTCATACGATCCTCATGCTCCCAAGTGAACTCTGGGCCGTGTCGCGCGTTCCAACGAACCTTGACGAGTTTAACACTACTCCTACGCGTCTTGTTAACCTTCCAATCAGTAACCTCAACAGGTTCTTCAGTAAAGTGGAGTGTGTCATCAATATGGACTTCGTCGGCAGGTATGACAACTTTTTCTTGAGTTGGACTCTTTTTCAGGTTAGATACATGAAATGTATCATGAACGCCATTCAGTTCTGCGGGTAGATCCAACTTGTAAGCTACAAGACCAATCCTCTCCAGGATTTTAAATGGTCCAATGTATCTTGGGTTCAACTTCCCACGCTTCCCAAAGCGTGCTACCCCCTTCCAGGGTGGAACTTTTAACAAAACCATATCTCCTACCTTAAATTCTAGAGGTTTCCTTCTTCGGTCCGCGTAACTCTTTTTTCGATCACGAGCCGCTCTTATGCGCTCTCGGATCTGTGTAATCTTATCAGTCGTCTCTTGAACCAATTCCGGACCAACAAGCTGTCTATCACCCGCGTCTGCCCAGCATAACGGTGATCGACACTTGCGTCCATAGAGAGCTTCAAATGGTGCAGCTTGGATACTTGCATGGTAGCTGTTGTTGTATGAGAATTCTACCAAGGGTAAGTGAGTGTCCCAACTGCCACCCAAATCCATTACGCAAGCTCGTAACATGTCTTCCAACGTTTGGATCGTTCGTTCGCTCTGGCCATCTGTCTGCGGATGGATGCAGTACTCAGATTCAACTGATAACCAAAGGCTTCTTGGAAGGATTGCCAAATCCTTGATACAAATCTTCCGTCTCTATCAGAGATGATCGAGAGAGGCACTCCATGTCGTGCAACTATCTCTCTCAGGTATAGCTCAGCAACCTTGCTCGTATTATCCTTCTCCTTGATTGGAAAAAAGTGTGCAGATTTAGTCAGACGGTCCACGATTACCCAAATCGTATCGTGACCTCTGGGTGTCCTTGGTAATTTCGTTATAAAATCCATAGAAATCTGCTCCCATTTCCACATGGGTATTTCTGGTTGTTGCAGAAGACCTGAAGGCTTCTGATATTCAGCCTTTACCTTGGCACAAGTCAAACATTTGCCAACATATGTTGCAACATCGCCTTTTAATCTCGGCCACCAATAGAAATCCTTTAAATCTTGGTACATTTTATCCGATCCTGGATGGATCGAGTACCGTGACTTGTGAGCTTCATCAAAAATAACTTCTCTCAATCCACCAAAGAGAGGAACCCAAATTCGTTTCATGAAGCACAACGTTCCTTCCTCATTTGGTACCAACTGTTTCTCCATCCCACGGAGATATTCATTCACAAGATTCCCTTCCTTAAGTGCTTCTCTATGCACAGCACGAATGCGCAATGAGAGGTCCGTTTGAACAATCATTTCCAAAGCCCTAACCCTTATGGGCTTGATTCTTTCTTTCCGATTCAAGGCGTCTGCGACTACATTCGCCTTCCCTGGGTGATACTTGATTTCACAATCATAATCGTTCAACAACTCTACCCATCGGCGCTGTCTCATATTCAGCTCTTTTTGATCAAATATATGCTGTAAGCTCTTGTGATCGGTAAAGATGGTGCATCGCGTGCCATACAAGTAATGTCGCCATATTTTTAATGCAAACACCACTGCGCCTAATTCCAAATCATGCGTAGGGTAGTTCTTCTCATGAACCTTCAACTGGCGCGAAGCGTAAGCTATAACTTTATGTCGCTGCATCAGCACGCAGCCTAAACCTTGACGCGAGGCGTCGTAATATACCACGAAGTCGTCAGTGCCTTCGGGTAGGGATAAGATGGGTGCGTCGCAAAGTTTGTTCTTTAACAACTGAAATGCTTCGTCTTGCTTGTCTCCCCATTCATACTTCTTGTCTTTCTGTGTAAGAGAGGTCAAAGGTTGAGCGATTTTCGAGAAATCCTCAATAAATCTACGATAATATCCTGCCAAACCTAGGAACTGACGGATCTCGGTTGGCGTCTTGGGAGTCTCCCAATTCTTGATTGCCTCGATCTTTGTGGGATCCACATGGATTCCATTTCCATTAACCACGTGACCAAGGAACTGAACCTCGCGTAACCAAAATTCGCACTTCGAGAACTTTGCGTACAACTTTTCTTTCTTAAGCAGCTCTAAGATGGCTCTTAGATGTTGCTCATGTTCTTCCTTTGTCTTTGAGTAGATCAGAATATCATCAATAAACACGATCACAAACTTATCGAGATAGGGCTTGCAGACTCTATTCATCAAATCCATGAATACTGCTGGCGCGTTTGTCAGACCAAACGGCATAACCAGGAACTCGTAATGTCCATATCGAGTCCTAAAGGCCGTCTTCGGAATACTTTCCTCTTGAATTCTCAACTGGTGATAACCTGATCGAAGATTTATCTTGGAGTAACAACTCGAACCTTGTAGTTGATCGAACAGGTCATCAATCCTTGGCAAAGGACATCTATTCTTGATAGTCAACTTGTTAAGCTCGCGGTAGTCGATACACATGCGGAAACTACCATCTTTCTTATTAACGGACAAAACTGGAGCTCCCCAAGGCGAGAAGCTTGGTCTGATAAATCCCTTATCCAATAGCTCCTGAAGTTGCTTTGACAGCTCTTGCATCTCGGAGGGCGCAAATCGATAAGGTGCCTTAGCCACAGGCGCAGCACCTGGAACTAAGTCAATGTGGAACTCGACTTGTCGCTGCGGCGGCAATCCTGGCAAGTCTTCGGGGAAGACTTCAGGATATTCCTTAACAACTGGTATATCTTCTAACTTCGGCTCAGCGGCTTCTTTATCCACAATGTGCACCAAGAAGGCAACACATCCCTTCTGCAAACACTTTCGAGCTTTCAAACAGCCAATGATCCTTAGAGGCGTATCGCGCTTCTCTCCATGTACCACAATTGTTTCTCCATTCGCCATCGGAATGCGAATGATCTTTTCGTGACATACAATCTCTTCTCGGTTGCTTGACAACCAATCCATCCCTACTACCACGTCGAAGCTTCCCAACTCGACTGGCAGCAGATCAAGCGTGAACTCATGCTCTCCCAGTTCTACCACGCAACCCCTAATAACTTCATTTGCTTCTACTAGCTTCCCATTAGCTAGTTCTATCGAATATGGAATGTCTAACTTACTGGCTACCAACCCAAGTATATTCTTAAATTCTAGCGATACAAAACTATAATCGGCACAAGTATCAAATAGTACAGATGTAAAGCGTTGATTGATAGGGAACTACCAGTAACTACATTTGGATCTTGGCGAGCTTCCCTCGCACCGATGTTAAAGACTCTTCCATGTGCTTGATTGAGTTTGGGCACTCTCTCTTGAAATGCCCCACGTCTCCACAATTGAAACAACCTGGTCCTCGACCATTACCGTTTCCGTTACCACCTTGAGCGTTGTTTTGGTTGCGGTTTCCACTCCCAGCTTGATTCACGAAATTACCACGATTTCCGTTACCGCCATTTCCTCCTTGAGGGCGGTTTCCGTATCCATTTCCTCCTCGGTTGTTGTTTCCATTACCAAAACTCCTTTGGCCACCATGGCCAGTACCAACCCAACATGTTTCTTTTGAGTGACCAACTCTTCCACAAGATTCACATTTTCCAACTCGGCATCGTCCATGGTGATGCAACTGACACACATCACATTTGGGCAAAGTGCCCACATACCCCTTTCCTTTGGCCTTGGCCGGTGCGTTTGTCTCATCCTTCTTGATCATACTGCTGGTACCTTTCTTAAAGTTGGAGAACTTATGTTTGTTCTCACCCGATGACTCCACGTGAGTCTCCTTCTTCTTTTGATCAGAAATTGAAAACTTGTTTAACCGGATAGCTTCTTCAGTCAGTGACACGCTCAGATCGATAGCCTCAGTAATTGTCGGCGGCTTTGATGTTGTTACCATACTCATAATCTAGGGCGCCAACCCCTAAATGAAACGCTCAACGTGCTTGAATTCCGGAGTAACCATATATGGTACCACGTGAGAGAGATCGTGAAATCTCTGCACATACTCCGCGATCTTGGGGCCATCCATCTTGAGGTTCCAAAACTCTGTTTCCAATTTTTGAATTTCGGCCCTGGAGCAGTACTTTTTACGCATGAGCTCCTTTAATTCATTCCAAGTCAAAGCGTATGCTGCTGCCTCTCCCAGAGTTTGGACTTGGAGATTCCACCACGAAAGCGCTCCATCTATGAACAATCCGGAGATGTAGGTAACTTGCTGATCTGGTGCGCATTTGCTCATTCTTAACACCGAATCGGTCTTCTCTGTCCATCGAACAAAAGTCACAGCACCCCCGGTGCCGTCAAAATTCAGCGGTTTACAGTCTAAAAACTATTTAAAGGTACAGCCTGTACATGTAACGTCATTCACATAGAGCATTTAGCGAACGCGCATGGAATATTTAATTGTAACGTAATGTGTCTCAAGCGACTTAAACATTACCATGTGGGGGGTTGTTCCTCGAGGTACCCCCGCTAGTTTCGGTGCGTGAGGCCTCGTGCTCTGCTATTGCTCGGGAGATCCTTTCTTGTAATTCGGCCTCAGTAGTGGGCAATCGTGTCTCTCTTCGTGGAGGCATCTTCTATAAGAAGATTGTATAGGTCAGGTCATATGCATATAAGTATGTAGTACGCGTATGTAATAACATCCATCAACACAAGTAAATACATAACATCCCATGTCATAACACAAACAAGTAATCCAACAACATATATAATGAGAATGTTGCGATTGAGCTTTCATATATCAAGACTACAAGTACAGTTTTACATATTCCATAATATATCATACATCAAAATAGGACTAAAGGGTCACATCTCCCCTGTCCAAAACGTCTACCAACTACAATAATCAAAAGTCAAAGCGTGGTCTTCAAAAAGCTGTGCAATCTGGCTCAATATCTGCATTCTCATCAACAGCATGCTGTATGCATAAAACCAAAACCCTCTAAGCTGATGGTGGAGGAGGAGGAGGTGGAGGAATGAAAAGCAAACGGCGCATACGCTAGCTCCTCCTCTAGAGTATGAACGAGATGTAACAAACAGCTGATCTGCTGCTCCATCGTAAGAAAGTGAATATCGAAATCTGGGTAAGGAAAAAGTGGAGCAGCAAACTGTGATGGTCCAGCACCAGGTGGAGGACGCGGGATCCTCTCTAGCTCAGTGACTCTACGACTCAACATATCCTGCTGGAGCTGCAAGGATAGAAGCAAATCATCCCTCGAGTATCCAATATGGAAGGGTTGGTATGGATCAGAAATGGGCATCATGTTGGGCGGAAACCAAGTCTGTGGCTCGCCCAATGGTGTAGAAACAAAAGGTGTGGTATGTGTAGTAGGTGCAAATGGTGGCATGAACGAAAAGGCTGCTGACACAGGTGGTATGTGACCGGGCTGCTGACTCGATGATCCTTCCCCGGGACAGGGAGGAGGGATATCCTGAAGAAATGTGACGGGTAAATCTGCGCGGTGAATGTCGGATACGTGCAGGTGAAACGGGGCAACGTCAATGGGTGCATATGTGGGTGCAGGAGGGGGAGTAACTGGTCTAACAAATGGAGGTAGGTCATCGTCATCCTCGATCCACCCATTGTGGGTGAATGCATATATGGGGTCAACCTGAGCTGCAAAAGGAGAACGATCAACAAGTACAGGAATCGGGTCAGGCAGAGGTGGTGCAACAACTGGTACATCGGCAGGTGCAGGGTCATGCTCGGTCAAGGGATCGTGAGCAGGTACAGGCTCTGGTGCAATCAAAGGCTCGGGGTCAGCTGGAGCAAGCTCATGATCAGCGGGTATATCAAGGAGCTGATCGTCAGGAACGACAGGTGCATCAATGGGTTGCTCAGCAGGAATAAAATCAACTTCCTGCTCAGGATCAAAATCAGGATCAACAGGTGCCTCAAAAGGCTGCTCATCAGGGACAAACTCAATCTCATGATCAGGGTCAAAGTCGTGAGGAAAGACCAGATCAAACTCGTCATCAAAATCAAAATCCTGATCATCGTCGTGTGGACCAACAGGCGCGGCTGACATAGCTGTGTCAGAATCCGAATCAGTGGGATATCGCTGTAATCCCAAAGCATGCAAAGTACTAGAAGACACTGACTCGAAAGAATCAGGACCTGAATGGTCAGAAGGAGCCTCGACAACAGGAATCTCATCCTGTGGAACAGCAATGTCATCAGCAACTGGCATCTCAACAAGAGGGATAACAACATCATCATCAACTGGAATATCAACAAGTGGATCGACAACGGCATCACCGACTGCAGCCCCACCATCCTGGGCATCCTAAGGGGGACCCTTAATCAAAAGATCGATGTCGTCGTCAGACATAGCGTCAAGAGGCAGATCCTCAAGAGGAACTGCAGCAAGAGGAATAGGAGCAGGGATCGGAACAAGAGGTAGATCCCCATCAGGAAGACCATCAGCTAGTGGTAGATCGTCTCCAAAATCCGGCAAGGCGAAAGGCTGAAAATCGTCAGTATCATCTGAAAGCATCTCTGGATCTGTGGCCATCTCGTCATCTGAAACTATAGCCATGGGGTCAATGGTGTCGGATGCTCCGCTCTCTGAAGAGGACATGGTGTCTGTAACAAATCAATCACAAGTATGTACATATATCATCAAACATCAAATAAGCATGTAAGTAATAAAAATGTAAGCATGTATGCATCCTAGTCTTCCCAAGACTATCCCACCCAGCCTCTCAGACTGAACTACTTAGTCTCTCAGACTAGACCTTCCAGTTTCCCAAACTGAACTACGCAGCCTCTCAGGCTAAACCTCCCAGTTTCTCAAACTGAACTACCCAGCCTCTCAAGCTAAACCTCCCAGTCTCTCAGACTGCACTACCCAGCTAGTCTATCAGACTAACTCCCCAGTCTCTCAGACTGAAATAAAAACGAATTCTTTGAAATGTATTTTGTGTCTTCTATTTGTAAAAATATTTGTATCCTGGATCTGGACATTTTGTGTATGCAATGAAAACATGTTTGTGAAAACGTTTTCGTGAGAGCCCTAATGATCGTAGTCTAGACTCAAGAAGAATCCTAGTTCGCTACGATCGAAGCTCTGATACCAAGTTGTCACACCCTGACTTTTGCGGAAGCGTGGTTTATTGGTGTGACTTCTTAATACCATAGCATTCAACCATAACAATGCTATATGATAAAACCAAAAGATATTCATCCATTAATTAAGTTTAGAAAATACCACAACATACTTGTCTTAAAACCATCGACACCAAATTAAGTTACAAACCATGACATGTTTAAACGAGTTCCCAAGGACTCAACAAAAGAACTTAAACAAACCCGAGCTTAGAAACATGTATCCCGTCCAGGAGTAGGATACACCTCTAAACTCTACGACCACGGATGACATCTTTTATTTAAACGCAGCTTGAAAACACATGTATACCCTTGCCAGATCCACTAGTTCCCTGAAATACATGTAATTTGAAAAATCAACAAAAGTTGAGCGAGTTCATGTGTTCGTGAGTATGTATAAACCTTTGTATTCAATGTATGTATGAAAGTCCCGGTATGATAGCAAACAAGGAAAAGATCACCAATGGTTTGCATGGCCACTGATATGTGTGACGGTGTAGGAAGACTCAAACCTAGCAAAGTTGTACCGGGCTTTCGGCTGGAAGACATAGTCACCACTATGGACCACCCTGGCCTCATGGGTGTGGGCTCACTACACCCAAATAGATCTATCACTCATGCCCCTCGGTCTTACAAGAGGATTGATGGCCTCAAGTATACGCCTACCCAATCACATGATCTATGGTTCTTTCCTAGGCTAACCATACCAATTGTATTGTAAGTAATCCCTTTGTAACATGTATTTCACCCCCGAAGTAAATAAACAAAACAGTTTAAAAAAAAACGGGGACATGAACTCACTGTATTGCATCCTCAGCTCGTAACTCAAACTCTGTCAGCAACCACGACTACCTACAGTGTACTGACGTCTATTAGACGAACGGGCCGTGCCTTTGCTTAGTATTTGCGTTTTGAGTTACGTTTCTGATGTTTCCCAATATTATTCCAAGTTATAATTACTTGTTAAAATAAATTATTTCAACTTAAATTATATTTGGTTTTGGAATAATTGTTTTAAACAATATTTCTGTCTTAATACTTCTCAAGTATTTAACTTCGTATTTCCTTCCCAAGGATGGGGTATTTAATACATGTATATTTGGTATTATTGTGTTTGTAATTTCTGAAATAATATATTTCCAAGTCTCACTTTAGAAAATATATTTGTAAACTCCTTTTGTCCCAAAAATAATATATTGTCCAGAAAATATATATTTTTCCCAAAAATCATATATCTTCTAAATATACTAAGAAAATATATTTTTATTTCCAAAAACAATATATTTTCTTTCTGTCAAAAATATGATATTTACCAAAAATATATAAGTAACGGTATTGTTTTGGATAGCAAATTTCACGGTACTTGTTAAGTGTTATTATTTTACCTTAAAATAATATAACCATTTCACCGAGTATACAAATAATCACACAAGTGTTTTTAATATGTATATATATTCTAAATATATATATGTTTACCCATTTGTTTATAAAAACCAACCTCCAATACTTGTATTTTTGTTACAAAAATTATGGCAAAGTTTATATTGAAAACTTATGATCAAAATACACTCGTGAATACTTGTTAGAAAATATTTTTCTAAGTGTTTATATTTTTAGAAAATTTTTCCATAGTTTCCCCTAAAACGGAGGTGTCCATGCTATTAAAGCATATCATTTTCTTCTCAAAATTCATTACAACAATCAACAATCAAACCCTTAAACAACTTATACTTACCAAGAGCAAAAACTATACACTTTACTTAACAACATGAACTTGATCTTTTCACAAAAACTTGTAGTAACTTGGTAAAGTGTTTAGTGGGTTTAGTTACCCCTTAAAGTGCGTTTATTACTTTACAAATCTCATCTTTAAAGAAACTAGGTGTTTACAACTTGTTAGATGATCTTTCAAAAATCATTTTTTTGAACTCTTCTTGTAAATAAAGTGTTCTTACACTTATTTTATTACCAAAAATAGTGTACATTTAAGCATGCATCAAGATCTTCTAAAAATCACATTTTGGACTTGATTCTTTTGGAAAACCACTCATGAATCTTAGATTCATAAGATTACTAGCTCACTTTATTTATTATTTTTCAAGAAATCATCTTATTTTCAAGTTCATGTTTATGCAGGAGGATGATCTTCTTGTGTTAGAACATAACCATCCTTTAACATGCTAGATCATGTGTTTAATCACAATCTAGCAAGCTCCATATGATGATCAACATCATATTCCCAAGTAACAACAACAAGTATCATACATATATTTAAACAACATTTCAACAAGATTTCATCATATGTAAGCTTATGTTTCTGATTCTTGTTTAAGTCTTTTAGTGTTCTTGTGATAATCAATATACTACAACTTTTAACCAACAAAATGAGAAGTAAAAACTAGTAACAAGAAGCTTACAACTAGCTCAAAGGCTAGGGAAGATCACTTGAAGAAAAAGATGATGAAAATGGTGGATGAAAGCAAGTAATGAAGGTTCTTCAAGTTCTTCAAGCACCAAGCTCCATGTAACACCTTCTAGTACTTTGAAATGAGTTTGGAATGGGTGAATGGTGGTTGAAAATGGTGGTGGTGGTGGCGGCACTTCTAGGCCGAGAAGGAGAGGAGAGAGTGAGAGGGATGAGTGAAGTTGTGAAGGAATGATGAAATGATCTAGTGAGATATTCACCCCATACTTATAATGATCTTCCCTCAATATCTTGGCAACCCCATCAAGCAAAGATCCAATTAAAATATGAAACAAATCTTTGAGTGGGTGGTGGGTCCTAGTGACCGTAAATGATGAGGGGGGGGGGGGTAATTGTAAGTTTGAATGGTAAATAGTTAGTTAGTAAATCAAATTCAAGTATATGGTTACAAGTGTTAGTTACTAGATATTCTAGTGGGTGTTATGGTGTTCGGGGATCATAACTAGCCAAGAAATAATTAAACAATGTATCTGGCAATATTTTGGTGTTCCGGGTAATGTCCGGTTGTTCAGTTAGATACCGGTTCGTTAAAGTGTCAAGTTATTCCGTTTAATGATCTTTATGTTACTTTTTGTGACACTTTTAATTCCCGACACTTAGGAAAGCATTCAGGACCATTTAGTCAATTTTCTGCATGTAACTAGCTTGTTAAAAAGCTTAATTTTGCTGAAAATGCAGAATTCTGCACTTTAAGTGGGTTTTAGGCACTTCCCGGCACTTTATCTATCACCTAGTGACGCAGTTTTATGGTCCTTACTTCCCTACACACCATCCTAGTGTAGTACCTTGTCCCTGGCCCATACTGGGTCTCAAAACACTGTCTGTCTATGTACTGAACATTGTCAGCATTTTTCTGAGTTATCCGCTAACTGTGCTAACTGTGCTTTGTGCATCATGTATGTCAATAAAGTTTACATGTGATAATAAGGTGACATTATGTAACATGTGATGCACATGTAAGTATGATGCAGTAATCAGAAAGCAATTAAGTAATTCAGCACAGTCATTAAGCACTTAATTAATATTAATTGTACGGATACCTGGTTTTATGAGGGTTGTCACAATTTTGACACCAAACTTTCTACCCACTAATGTAATATAATATTTAGGGATTTTTGGAAATTTTTATTAAATTTTAAACTGATCATAACATAGAGTTCTCGCATAGACTCGGTAATTGACGATAATGCCCTTTTCGCTAATAAAATGAGTTTTACACATCCTTTACATATCAAACCTTTTTCTACTGATTTTATATATTAAATAAATTATTTTAAACAGTAAAGGCTGATCAAAATCTCAGATTTCCTTAATCAACCCGAATATCGTCAAATACCGACTTTTATGCGATTTAGGCGCATAGTATGGTTTAAAACCATATTTGGCACCTAAGGCTTGTTATGAATAAATTTTTATACTTTAACAGTAAGTAAAAGTTTTGAACTCAGACTTCCAAATTTGACCCTTAAAGCTTATGTGAAATGACCAAAATGCCCCTACGGTGCATAGTTTGGCCATAAATGATAAATTTCACATATGTATGATATCTTACTGATATAACTTGTAAAAATAAATATTTTTACTGATCATTTTAGACCAGAACCTCAGATTACTATTTAACCTCTTTTATAACCTTTAAAATGACCAAAATACCCCTACGGGGCTTAAATTGATTTTAAATCCGTTTTGGGCATAATGGAAGGTATCCTACTGATATCACAGCATATTTAAGGCATATTAACTTGTGAAACCTGTTCATGACTCATTTGGTTACCCGTTATGCATTTTTTCGCGTTCGGTACAGTTTATGTAACTAGTTTGCATGAATTAACCGAAACGGGTCAAACCTTATCATTTTTACTTCAAAATCCAGAATGTGTTTAGTTTACCCATATTATACAAGTCTTCATACTTTTCGGTTCTAAATCACATTCTAATCCGGTCTTCGCTTAATCTTGCGTTTTGAACCGTAAACCTTTCTTTAAAACTAACTGGTCTAAGTTTAAACTTAAGTAAGACCCGTTAGGAATCTTATTGGTTATTAAAACCTTTGTTCCAGATTTAGGAGCCCAGTAAAAGCCATTTGCACTTGCTGATTGTTATACGGCTGGGATAAAAATTATATTTTGCTCAGGTAAATACTTTTAACTTATTTTCCGTTATACGGGCTTGGGATACGGTATTATAATAATACCGCTTGGTCGGGTATGAAATCATACAACCGGAATGTGATTAAAAAGATGCATAACCCGTTTTAATCTGTTTTGTTTGATGCAATGCCTTTGGGGGGTTAATAACCATGTCTTGGATATCCTCGGCTCATTTATTAAATGGCCACGGCTTAAGCACGGGGTGTAGGCATACACCTGACAGTTGCGTATGTATAAACGGTATCTCACATCTCTTGTGGGCATATACTTGTGGTGTGTCAATTAACCTTTAACCCGGTACTTCTAACCCAGGCTACTGAATGGACGACAAACATGTAAAACTGTATACAAGATTATTTAAATAATTGTCCCAAGTTATAAAAGATTTTGTGCCTTGTGCATTTAAATCAATTTTTATAAACACTTTTCAAAAAGAGTCAGTTAATTGTATTTACCAGTGAAAACTGACGTATTTTTCAAAAAGGTTAAGTGCATGTACTAAGCGTAATGGGCTGGAACTCCTGAGTGATTAAATAAAGAGTCTTGCAAGCTTTTATCACTTTAAGTCTGTTGAACATATTTCTTTTATTTTTAGATCCGCCTGTGGATCCACTTTACAACCGTTGCGTAATATTTGATGTTACTTTCGAATCGGTTTGTAATATTTTTACTTTAGACTTCCACTGTGCATTGAACTGTGATTATTTGACTACGACGATATCAACTACGTCACGATACTCCCCACCGGGCCCACCGGTAATACGTGGAAATATCGGGGTGTGACAAAACATGATTATTTCACAATTGAAAATGGTTTTAACATTGTTAAAAATCAGTGTGTTGTAAATCATGGGGGTACTTTTTGCTTTACATGTTATATGCTTTAACAGAGCATAAGATGCAGAAAATGGATGATGTGACATATGTGCCTGTATAATCATTGTATAAACTCTGAACAATTCAATTATTAATGAAACAATGTGTTTTGATCCCAATATTTGTTTATTTATGTTTGACATTTTGCACGTTTTGATTTTGTTCGATTTTAAACTCTAAATCGCTTTCTAGAAAGTTATACACAAACTGATGCGTAAACGTAATCAGTTTAATGCGACATACACTCTGGAATAGCAACATAAGCTTAACATACCTTAAATAACCTTTACATAACTTAGAAATAAGTTTTAAAATGTTTGGTATGGCAAAAACAAGTTTATTCGATCACAGGGACTATTTGCGACAAACTGCGAAAGTCTGCCGTTTCGTATAGCAACGTACACTCTGGAACATGATCATAAGCTAAGAATACCCTAAATACCCTTAACATAGCTTAGAAATAAGTTTTGAGGGGTTCGGTATGCGAAAATGCGCTTATTTGATCATAGGGACTAAAAGCGTCAAAAACTGAGTAAGTGGGCATTTACGCGCATATCTTACGTTCTGACCATATCCGGACATCCAAAAAATTTTGTAATCACTAGAATATTATATTTTAGTGATAGGAATGAAAAAATACCATTCGTCTCTTAATTTGGATCGTTTTCGCGTCCGTTCGAGTTTCGTCGTAATTAACCGAATAACGCAACCGTACAACCAAACGAACCGACATCTGTGATATTTCCAAGCATATTTCAAGTCCCTATGCTTTAACATCCTTGTAGAGCCTTGAAATTGGGTTAACGGGGATTAAACGCGTCGAAAATGCCTTAAATCAAGTGCAGGGATTGTTTCTGCCAAAAAAACTGAAAGTTTCAGCTGGTTCAGCCAGGAGTGTCGCGACAGAATCAGGGGACAGCTCCGCGTGTCGCCTGAGCAGCCTCTGTGCAGAAACTTCTAAAAACAGCTTCCAGCTCATTCATGTTGTTTTCTAACCTGGTTTTTTATATCTTGTGGGTGTTTTAAGTATTCTCCAAGGCTTTAATTCTTGTCCAAACACTTGTAAGGCTATGATTCTTCCTTGGGCAACACATAAACACTTGGAATGATCTTGTGGAGCTTGATTTCCTATAAATACCCAAGAATTTTCTCATTCTAACTTGCTCATTCTTCATTTCTTTCACCTTGGATCTGATTGAAGCTATCCCACTTGGTTGAAGGCTTCATACTTTAGTTTTCTTTGATCTTTTTCCAAGCTTGGACTCTTGTAAGTTTCTTTCATGCTTGGTTATGTATTTCAAGCAAGAAAGTCAAACAGTGTTTGACTTTCTGCTTTGACCATGAATTGGTCACGATAAAGTTCGTTTGAACTTTGCAACGTGAGCGTAATCACGATGGTTATAGTCCCTTGCGACTATACCTTCTGATTACCACGTTGATTAGTCAAAGTGACGAGTCAAAGTTTCGGTCAAAATGCACGTTTATGTGCATTTTACGATGAAACTATTTTCGGGTATCAAAACACTTTGTTTTGATATCAAATCAGTTTTCTAACTTAGTTAAACATGTTTTAACATGTTTAACTCGTCACTTTTAGTTTAGTGCTTATATAGGGTCGTAAGTTAAGTGGTCTAAACAACCGCTTAGACTTTCGAACCCGACCCGTTTGGTCGATCATTAGGATCCGACCAAACATATTTTGTGACCATAGTTGTATAGGGAATAACCTTCCGAGGTTATTGTCACACCCCGACCATGTATAACATACAAAACGTGGCGGAAAACGTCGGGGAGTGTTGTAACAGAATTAATTGTTTCATAACCATGGAATTCAAAGTTGTATTTTATTTATCAACAAGCGTATTACATTGTCTTAAACTGGAAATAACGAGTTTATAACATAATTAAACTAGTTCTATCTTCATTTTTAGTCTCTAAGGCACAGGTCTGCCCTAGTGTCACGATCATCATCCTACGGAAAAGCTCCTGAAAACACATGTGAAAATAGGTACGTCAACATAAAAATGCCTGTGAGATACATAGGTTTTGTGAAAATAGGATTCATGACTTAAGTTTAAGAAATTTTTTAATAACAGTCAGTCATGAACCTTGTAAATTGTTTTGTCTTGTAAATCATTTGAAAGAAAACGATAAGATCAGATGATATGTATAAATAAGATCATAAAGTATGGTTAAATAAATAACCAAGTAAAATGAGTTTGTATAAGATAAGTTGTTTTGTAAAACAATGTCTTGTGAAAAGTATGTTATTTGTATAAAATGTCATATGTCTAAATTGAAATGATTTAAATAACGCTACAATATGTAATACCATACAAACACTTATATATAGGAAGTACTAGCGGCGTATCCACCATGCTTGTATCATATTACACATGCCTCGTTACTCAAATCACTTAAACAAACCACCAATGTATAAAGTCTATGTTTAAACCAATAGTCAAAAGTCCTTGTATAAGCCATGTCAAATGTTTATAAGTCCAAAAGTAGTCAAGTAATGTGTAACAAAAGTTATGTATTGTAAGTAAAGTATTGTCACATAGTCCAAAATGTATAAATGTACAAAACAAAGTATTTTGAATATATCAAAAAGTTATGTTTTGCAAAGTAATGCATGTTACAATGATACAAACATTTATGTGGTAAGTTAACGCATACATTCAAGCCTTGAGACAGTCGGATAACCCTTTCAGTCAAGGTTATCAAAAGAAATGTTTTCGGATTCAGTCATTCCTTACATCCAAACAAACCCGGGATGTCAGGAATGGGATTTGTCAAGTCCTATGGTACCACTACTTACTACCGAGCGGCGTAGCAAATGTTAATGAACGTAATAAAGACCCGTTTGTGCAAACCAAATGTTATAGCAGTTGTATACATGTCATATGAAAACAATGTACTAAGTTTGCTAAGTTAACATACAAAGCAGAAAAGTCATGTAAATCAATGTGCTAGCATGCTATCAGTCAACATACATAGCAGAAATGTAATGTAAAACAATGTACTAAATACGCACACAATGGGCATACATAGCATGAAATGTAATGAAATCATGTACTATAATGTACTAACAAACATAGCAGGTATATGATGTGAAAACAGGAAAGCACGAAAGTAACAAGTAGGCACATGTGTTTCACCCCAAAACAGTTTGAAAAACAGTAAAGAGGGATCTATGTACTCACTTGAGATTGCTTAGAAGTCTCAAGATAACCACCAAGCAATGCTAGAGATCTCGGAATCAAACGGCACCTAATATAGGTAACTATGTTAATAAACCGGGCCTAAATCGGAGGATCGGATAGAATGAGGGTTCGTAAACCAAACGAGTATGGAGACTCGTGTAATATGGTTTAACAAAGCCTACATACTAAATGAAACCTAACATAAGTGTTTACGACCCATTACGACCCGTTTAGGTAGCTTATGCTACTTTAACGCGTCGTTCGCGTGAAACGCGTTCGGAACGTCTAACTAGTCCTATGACTTATATGCCTAAACATGTTACATAATCAGTTATGTGACAAAATTTTAGGTTACATATGCTTAATTACCAATTATACATGAAAAGGGTATTCTGGTAATTTACCTAAGGCATATAAACTACCTATCATACAACTACTCAAACGATGTGACCATAGGGTATAACCTCGGAAGGTTATTCCTTATATACTCTGGTCACCTAATGTATTTGGTCGGATCCTAATGATCGACCAAATGGGTCGGGTTCGAAGGTATAAGCGATTTATTAGATCGCTTACCCTTACGACCCTAGACAACGTGGTAATCACTAGGCATAGTCACAAGGGACTATAACCATCGTGATTACAATCACGTTGCGAAGTTCAAACGAACTTCGCATTGACCATTAACTGGTCAACGCAGAAAGTCAAACAAAGTTTGACTTTCAGACTCGAAAAGCAATAAAAGAACGAAAGAATACTTACGAAGGGTCCCCGAATGCTAATCTTGATCCAAGTAACTCAGGTATGAAACAATGGTTTCAACTTAGAGCTTCTAAGATCAAAATTCTTGTGGGTTTTGCAATTGAGGGCATGGGGTATTTATAGTGTTCGGTTAGCCGTTAGGATCGTTTCTAGGAAACCGTGCTTTGATCTTGCCATACACATCAAGATAGTGGTTTTTGAAAACCATTGGAGCCCATAGTATTGAGAAATACCATGTGCATAAGTTAAATGGACCTGATTCAATGTTTCTGCATGTTTTCTGCTGTCTGGGGCCTGACGCGGCCCGCTTCAGGATCAGACAAAACTCAGGCGGGCCGCCTGGCCTTGTCTGATCAGAACTAATTTCCAGAAATTACAGTTTTGGTCCCTGCAAGTGTTTAAGGCCATTTCCGACACTTCTAAGGCCCGTAAAGCCAACTTTAAGGCCCTAAAATGATTCCTAAACATTGTGGACATGAAACATGCTCAAAAATATGTCGGATGTTGGTTCGTTTGGTCGTACGAACGCGATGTTCGCTTAATTACGACGGAATGTGCACAAGCGCGAAAAACGATCCAAATGACGCAACGAATGGATTTTTCTCAAGCCAAACACTAAAATAAAATATTTTAGTACTTACATAAATTTTTGGATGTCCGGATGTATTCAGAACGTGAGTTATGCGCAAAAATGCAAACTTGTGCACTTTTTGACACTTTTAGTCCCTGAATGACCCAAAAGTTTATTTTAGCACACCGAACCCCTCAAAGCCTATTTCTAAGCTATGTAAAGGATATTTATGGTATGTTTAACTTATGGTCATGTTCCGGAATGTCTGTTACAGTTCAAATTGGCATACTTTCGCAGTTTGTCAAGTTTAGTCCCTGTAAGCGAATTAACTTGATTTTGCCATACCAAAGCCTTTAAAACTTATTTCTAAGTTATGTAAAGGTTATTTAAGGTATGTTAAGTATATGTTGATGTTCCGGAGTATTTGTCGCATTAAACTGATTACGTTTACGCACCAGTTTGCGTATAATTCTCCAGAAAGTGATGTAGAGTTTGAAATTGAATAAAAGTCAAAACATGAAAAATGTAAAACACAACCAAACAAACATTGGGATCAAATAACATTGTTTTATTGATAACCGAACTGTTCACAATGATTACAAGCACAGATGTTACAGTCTCCCCTACTTGTGGAAATTTCGTCCCGAAATTTATTTAGAGGAAACTCGTGGGAAAAGATGCGGATATTTCGCCTTCATTTGATCTTCGCGTTCCCAAGTAAACTCGGGTCCACGTTTAGCTTCCCAGCGAACTTTGACCAAAGGAATGCGCTTGCGTTTAAGCCACTTGACTTCACGTTCCACGATTTCTACTGGCTTCTCAACAAATTTCAGTGTTTTGTCAACACGAATTTCGTCAAGCGGTATGTGGAGGTTCTCATCAGCTAAACACCTCTTGAGATTGGACACGTGAAAAGTTGGATGAACATTTCCAAGTTCAGGAGGTAACTCAAGTCTGTAGGCTACCTTACCGATTCTTTCGACGATCTTGAATGGTCCAACGTATCTAGGTGCAAGTTTTCCTTTCTTTCCAAATCT
This sequence comes from Helianthus tuberosus, assembly GCA_030545235.1. NCBI lineage: Eukaryota > Viridiplantae > Streptophyta > Magnoliopsida > Asterales > Asteraceae > Helianthus > Helianthus tuberosus. The sequence continues at coordinate 52,178,055 of CM060403.1, read as the reverse complement.
AATCACACCTTTCCAAGGTGAGACCTTAAGTAATACTCGATCACCGACTTGAAATTCCAAGGGTTTGCGTTTTGGATCCGCGTAACTCTTTTGACGGCTTCTAGCTGTCTGAAGGTTATCGCGAACTTTCTTGATCTTATTAGTTGTCTCTAAAATGAGGGCAGGTCCAGTAAGCTGAGCCTCGCCGATCTCATTCCAGCAGACTGGTGAACGACATTTTCGACCATAGAGAGCTTCGAAAGGAGCCATTTTGATGCTGGTGTGATAACTGTTGTTGTAGGAGAATTCAATTAACGGAAGATGTGAATCCCAACTACCACCAAAGTCAATCACACAAGCTCTAAGCATATCCTCCAGAGTCTGGATTGTTCTTTCAGATTGACCATCCGTTTGCGGATGATAAGCTGTGCTCAGATTAAGTTGGGTCCCCATAGCAGATTGCATGGTTCTCCAAAAATGAGAAGTGAAACGAGCATCTCTGTCAGAGATGATGTTCAAAGGAACACCATGTCGAGCTACAATTTCATCCACATAGATTTTTGCAAGTCTGTCAGCAGGAAAGTCCTCACGGATTGGCAAGAAATGCGCTGACTTAGTAAGACGATCAACGACTACCCAGATGGCATCATGACCTTTCTTTGTGCGTGGAAGTTTGGTAACAAGATCCATAGTAATGTTTTCCCATTTCCAAACTGGGATCTCTGGTTGCACCAATAAACCTGAAGGACGTTGATGTTCAGCCTTAACCTTAAGACAAGTAAGGCATTTTGATACATATAAGGCAATGTCTTTCTTCATACCAGGCCACCAATAGTGAATACGAAGATCCTTATACATCTTATCTGAGCCCGGATGAATAGAATAACGAGACTTATGGGCTTCATCCATAAGCAAGGTACGAAGATTATCTTGGCTTGGGACCCACAAACGGTCCATGAAGTAATACGATCCATTGTCCTTCAGTTCAAGAGCAGGTGTTATGTGATAGGGAAATTCCTTATCCATCAAACCTTGTGAAACACAAGTGTGTTGAGCATGAGAAATGCGTGTTAGGATATCGGATCGAGCTTGAATAATGGATTGAACACGAACACAATGAAGCTTAGTACGTTCCTTACGACTCAATGCATCGGCTATGACATTCGCCTTACCAGGATGGTAGCGAATTTCGCAGTCATAGTCGTTTAGTAGCTCAACCCAACGTCGTTGCCTCATGTTGAGTTCTTTCTGATTGAAGATATGCTGAAGACTTTTGTGGTCAGTGAAAACCACACATTTTGTACCGTACAAATAGTGTCTCCAGATCTTTAGAGCGAAAACAACTGCACCCAACTCAAGATCATGAGTGGTGTAGTTCTTCTCATGTATCTTCAACTGCCTCGATGCGTATGCTATGACTTTGTTCCTTTGCATCAGAACACAACCAAGACCCAATTTAGATGCATCGCAATACACGACGAAATCATCATTGCCCTCAGGCAAAGTTAGAACAGGCGCGTCACAAAGCTTCTGCTTCAAGTGTTGAAAAGCTTCCTCTTGCTTGAATCCCCAATCAAAGGGTTTGTTCTTCTGAGTTAGAGCAGTTAAAGGAACTGCAATCTTTGAGAAGTTTTCAATGAAGCGGCGGTAATAACCCGCTAGACCAAGAAAAGAACAAACTTCAGTAGGAGTAGTAGGCGTATCCCAATCCTTAATCGCACTGATCTTGGAGGGATCTACATGAATACCTTGTTCGTTGATTATATGTCCTAAAAATTGAACTTCTTTAAGCCAGAATTCACACTTGGAGAATTTGGCGAAAATTTGCTCTTTCTTTAGGAGTTCCAGAGTAAGACGAAGATGTTGCTCGTGATCAGCTCGCGTCTTAGAATAAATCAAGATGTCGTCAATAAAAACAATGACGAACTGATCCAAATAAGGCTTGCAGACCCTATTCATTAAGTCCATAAAAACAGCAGGAGCATTAGTCAAACCAAATGGCATGACTGTGAACTCATAGTGCCCATAACGAGTGCGGAACGCTGTCTTGGGAATATCTTCTTCATGCACACGAAGTTGATGATACCCGGAACGCAGATCAATCTTCGAAAAATAAGAAGCGCCCTGTAACTGATCAAAGAGATCATCAATGCGAGGTAGGGGATATCGATTCTTGATGGTAAGCTTGTTAAGCTCACGATAATCGATACACATCCTAAAAGATCCATCCTTCTTCTTGACAAAAAGAATGGGAGCACCCCAAGGTGAAAAGCTAGGACGGATAAAACCTTTGTCGGAGAGTTCCTGAAGCTGCTTAGACAACTCTTGCATCTCAGACGGTGCAAGACGGTATGGAGCTCTGGCAATGGGATTTGCACCAGGTACGAGATCAATGCGGAACTCGACTTGGCGTGCTGGAGGTAGACCAGGTAAATCTTCAGGGAATACTTCAGAATAATCCCGAACGACAGGAATATCTGAAATGGACTTACCCTTGCCTTTATCTGCTGTAACATGTGCTAAGAAGGCCACATAGTTCTTTCGCAGATATTTCCGAGCTTTAAAACAAGACATGACCTTGAGACCACCAGACGGTTTCTCACCTTGAACCTGTAGGATCTCGCCTGTCGAAATCGGCACACGAACAATCTTCTCAAAACAAACTACCTCTGCGCGGTGCTTGGCTAACCAATCCATACCCACAATGACGTCGAAGCTTCCAAGTTGCATAGGCGTGAGGTTGATAGGAAAAAGATGGTCGTTAAGGTTCAACTGGCAGTTGCGAAGAATAGAATCAAGAACAATGGGTTTACCACTAGCAACCTCTACTGTCAAAGGTTTACCTAGTTTCATTCTAGACACGCGAAGCATTGGCTCAAAAGACAATGACACAAAACTCTTATCGGCACCCGTATCAAAAAGAACAGATGCAGGTTGATTATTAATAAAGAACGTACCGTTCACCACATTATCGTCCGCCTGCACCTCTTGGGCATTCAAGTTAAAAGCTCGCCCTCGAGCCTGAGCCTGATTTTGATTCTGGTTGGCTAGTCTTGGGCACCGGTTTCTGTAGTGGGTCAGATCCCCACAATTGTAGCACGAACCAGGAGGAAAATGAGGTCGTGCAGCTTAACCTTGTTGCTGAGCAAGAGGCTGAGCAACTTGTTGGGCTTGGTTATGAACGGCCTGATTCTGGTTAGCAGGAAAACGACAAGTAGCGGCAAGATGACCCGACTTCCCACAGTTATTACAGAAACGACACTGATGTTGCGGTTGATGGTGACTGTTGCATCTGTTGCACAAAGGTGCATTCCCTGAATAGGGTTTCTTCACTGGAGGCTGTACGGGTTGGTTGGGAGCTGCCTGGTTAGCTTGGGCAGTAACAGCATAGTTTTGGGAAGCCTTATGCTTCCTTGCCCTTTTCGATGAACCAGACTCCTTTCCATTCTTGTTTTGACCCATCTTGCTATCTTCCTTGTCAGCCGACTGTTTCTTGCCCTTGTCACCCTTCCTGTGTAGCTTATTCTTCCGAATCTGCGACTCAGTCAATGTCGCCGATAACTCAATCGCCTGACGAAGTGTGGCAGGGTTACTACCAGTAATGATGTCTTGCACTGAGTCAGGTAGGCCGTCGATGTATCTTTCGATAGCCTTGTCGAGTGGGGTAACCATAGTCGGGCAAAGCAGACTCAACTCCTCAAATCTATCAGTATATACCCGATGCTCACCACTATCTTGCTTCAAATCATCAAACTCTCTCTCCAATGCTCGCAGTTCATGACGAGGACAGAACTCCCTCATCATAAGAGCCCTCAGTTCAGCCCATGTCTGTGCTAGAGCAACTTCAGCACCACGATCCCTCATAACCCCGTTCCACCATGTGAGAGCCCTCTTCTGAAACACACTCGAAGAAAACTCAACCTTGCGATTGTCAGGACACTGCACGTGGCGGAAAGTATTCTCAATGCTCTCGAACCACTGAAGAAGCCCAGTCGCTCCCTCAGAACCACTAAACTTGAGTGGTTTAGCTGAGTTAAAAGTCTTGAAATTGCATGGACCATTGTTGTTGTTGTTGTCTTGATTCCATTGAGCAAAGAGATTTGGGAATTGAGCAGCCATTTGTTGCGCAATAATTTCTGCCAGTTCGGCAGTCGCTATCTGGTTTTCGCGTCGAGGAGGCATTCTAAAAGAGGAAAACATGAAAGGAAAGGAGTGAGATGATTGGGTGAAAAGAATGAGATGAAACAAAATCAACAAAAGCAAAGATGGTGGTCATTCGTCCGCATTACCAAGCAAACAAACGACACACAGTGACTAATCAAAGTAAATGGATCAAAAATAATGTATCGCGAAGACATGCTCGCCTATAAGTGAACACTCATCCCAAGAATTCCCAGGTAAGCACAACTGGTCTCGCGTCTGATGAGATGTATACGAAGTGCTTGCCTAGACAGAAAACCCAGAATACAGGCATTCACCCTTCCAGTTTGCATGTGTTCACATTATTTAAAACCCAAAACCTTGACGAGATTTTGAAAACTCAAAGGGGTTCAAAACCATATAACAGTGGGTTCAAAACCTTACAATAGAGGGTTCAAAACCTAGTAATAAATCATCCAAAAACAGATGATTGTTTTTTCAAAAATCGTTTCGGAAAATTTGGTTTTCGTTTTGCTAATCACCTAAGGATAGGTGTTGTACATGTTTTAAGATCTAAACACAAGATAACTTGTGTTAGGGTCCTAGAAAAGTTATAGTCTAGGTCAAAGAATTACTAATAACCTAATTCCCTATAACCATTGGCTCTGATACCAACTCTTCTGTCACACCCCGACCACGTATAACATACAAAACGTGGCGGAAAACGTCAGGGAGTGTTGTAACAGAATTAATTGTTTCATAACCATGGAATTCAAAGTTGTATTTTATTTATCAACAAGCGTATTACATTGTCTTAAACTGGAAATAACGAGTTTATAACATAATTAAACTAGTTCTATCTTCATTTTTAGTCTCTAAGGCACAGGTCCGCCCTAGTGTCACGATCATCATCCTACGGAAAAGCTCCTGAAAACACATGTGAAAATAGGTACGTCAGCATAAAAATGCCTGTGAGATACATAGGTTTTGTGAAAATAGGATTCATGACTTAAGTTTAAGAAATTTTTTAATAACAGTCAGTCATGAACCTTGTAAATTGTTTTGTCTTGTAAATCATTTGAAAGAAAACGATAAGATCAGATGATATGTATAAATAAGATCATAAAGTATGGTTAAATAAATAACCAAGTAAAATGAGTTTGTATAAGATAAGTTGTTTTGTAAAACAATGTCTTGTGAAAAGTATGTTATTTGTATAAAATGTCATATGTCTAAATTGAAATGATTTAAATAACGCTACAATATGTAATACCATACAAACACTTATATATAGGAAGTACTAGCGGCGTATCCACCATGCTTGTATCATATTACACATGCCTCGTTACTCAAATCACTTAAACAAACCACCAATGTATAAAGTCTATGTTTAAACCAATAGTCAAAAGTCCTTGTATAAGCCATGTCAAATGTTTATAAGTCCAAAAGTAGTCAAGTAATGTGTAACAAAAGTTATGTATTGTAAGTAAAGTATTGTCACATAGTCCAAAATGTATAAATGTACAAAACAAAGTATTTTGAATATATAAAAAAGTTATGTTTTGCAAAGTAATTCATGTTACATTGATACAAACATTTATGTGGTAAGTTAACGCATACATTCAAGCCTTGAGACAGTCGGATAACCCTTTCAGTCAAGGTTATCAAAAGAAATGTTTTCGGATTCAGTCATTCCTTACATCCAAACAAACCCGGGATGTCAGGAATGGGATTTGTCAAGTCCTATGGTACCACTACTTACTACCGAGCGGCGTAGCAAATGTTAATGAACGTAATAAAGACCCGTTTATGCAAACCAAATGTTATAGCAGTTGTATACATGTCATATGAAAACAATGTACTAAGTATGCTAAGTTAACATACAAAGCAGAAAAGTCATGTAAATCAATGTACTAAATACGCACACAATGGGCATACATAGCATGAAATGTAATGAAATCATGTACTATAATGTACTAACAAACATAGCAGGTATATGATGTGAAAACAGGAAAGCACGAAAGTAACAAATAGGCACATGTGTTTCACCCCAAAACAGTTTGAAAAACAGTAAAGAGGGGTCTATGTACTCACTTGAGATTGCTTAGAAGTCTCAAGATAACCACCAAGCAATGCTAGAGATCTCGGAATCAAACGGCACCTAATATAGGTAACTATGTTAATAAACCGGACCTAAATCGGAGGATCGGATAGAATGAGGGTTCGTAAACCAAACGAGTATGGAGACTCGTGTAATATGGTTTAACAAATCCTACATACTAAATGAAACCTAACATAAGTGTTTACGACCCATTACGACCCGTTTAGGTAGCTTATGCTACTTTAACGCGTCGTTCGCGTGAAACGCGTTCGGAACGTCTAACTAGTCCTATGACAAGTGTTATATGCCTAAACATGTTGCATAATCAGTTATGTGACAAAAGTTTAGGTTACATATGCTTAATTACCAATTATACATGAAAAGGGTATTCTGGTAATTTACTTAAGGCATATAAACTACCTATCATACAACTACTCAAACGATGTGACCATAGGGTATAACCTCGGAAGGTTATTCCTTATATACTCTGGTCACCTAATGTATTTGGTCGGATCCTAATGATCGACCAAATGGGTCGGGTTCGAAGGTATAAGCGATTTATTAGATCGCTTACCCTTACGACCCTAGACAACGTGGTAATCAGTAGGCATAGTCACAAGGGACTATAACCATCGTGATTACAATCACGTTGCGAAGTTCAAACGAACTTCGCATTGACCATTAACTGGTCAACGCAGAAAGTCAAACAAAGTTTGACTTTCAGACTCGAAAAGCAATAAAAGAACGAAAGAATACTTACGAAGGGTCCCCGAATGCTAATCTTGATCCAAGTAACTCAGGTATGAAACAATGGTTTCAACTTAGAGCTTCTAAGATCAAAATTCTTGTGGGTTTTGCAATTGAGGGCATGGGGTATTTATAGTGTTCGGTTAGCCGTTAGGATCGTTTCTAGGAAACCGTGCTTTGATCTTGGCCATACACATCAAGATAGTGGTTTTTGAAAACCATTGGAGCCCATAGTATTGAGAAATACCATGTGCATAAGTGAAATGGACCTGATTCAATGTTTCTGCATGTTTTCTGCTGTCTGGGGGCTGACGCGGCCTGCTTCAGGATCAGACAAAACTCAGGCGGGCCGCCTGGCCTTGTCTAATCAGAACTAATTTCCAGAAATTACAGTTTTGGTCCCTGCAAGTGTTTAAGGCCATTTCCGACACTTCTAAGGCCCGTAAAGCCAACTTTAAGGCCCTAAAATGATTCCTAAACATTGTGGACATGAAACATGCTCAAAAATATGTCGGATGTTGGTTCGTTTGGTCGTACGAACGCGATGTTCGCTTAATTACGACGGAATGCGCACAAGCGCGAAAAACGATCCAAATGACGCAACGAATGGATTTTTCTCAAGCCAAACACTAAAATAAAATATTTTAGTGCTTACATAAATTTTTGGATGTCCGGATGTATTCAGAACGTGAGTTATGCGCAAAAATGCAAACTTGTGCACTTTTTGACACTTTTAGTCCCTGAATGACCCAAAAGTTTATTTTAGCACACCGAACCCCTCAAAGCCTATTTCTAAGCTATGTAAAGGATATTTATGGTATGTTTAACTTATGGTCATGTTCCGGAATGTCTGTTACAGTTCAAATTGGCATACTTTCGCAGTTTGTCAAGTTTAGTCCCTGTAAGCAAATTAACTTGATTTTGCCATACCAAAGCCTTTAAAACTTATTTCTAAGTTATGTAAAGGTTATTTAAGGTATGTTAAGTATATGTTGATGTTCCGGAGTATTTGTCGCATTAAACTGATTACGTTTACGCACCAGTTTGCGTATAATTCTCCAGAAAGTGATGTAGAGTTTGAAATTGAATAAAAGTCAAAACATGAAAAATGTAAAACACAACCAAACAAACATTGGGATCAAATAACATTGTTTTATTGATAACCGAACTGTTCACAATGATTACAAGCACAGATGTTACAGGTATACCTTATGGTCACTTAGTTTAATTAGTTGAATGATAGGTAGTTTATATGCCTTAGGAAAATGACCAAAATGCCCTTTTTGCGCATAATTTCATTTTAAGCCTATGTAACTTAATTTTTTGACACTTAAACTGATTATGCAATGTTATTAAACATGTTAAGGCATATAATACTTGTCATAGGGCTAGTTAGACCATCCGAACGCGCTTTTGCGCGAACGACACGTTAAAGTAGCGTAACCTACCTTAACGAGTCGGAACGGGTCATAAGCACTTAGGATAGGTATCAAATCAGAATGTAGGCTTTGTTAAACCATATCATATGAGTTCCAATACTCATTTGGTTTACGAGACCTTATTCTATCCGATCTTCCGATTTAGGTGTCGATTTATTAACATGGTTACCTATATTAGGTGCCGATTGATTCCGTGATCCTACGAGCTTTATTTGGTCTTAATTCCAAGACTATTAAGCAAGCTCAAGTGAGTACATAGTCCCCTCTTTTACCGCTTTCAAATATTTTGGGGTGATACACATGTGCCTACTTGTTACTGATGCGTGTGTAGCGTTATATATTTTTAGTTATATTTTAAGCCCTTTTTAACACTTTAGTCAAGTTTTAAATTTATAAAACACGATATTTTACTAACACTAAACACACATATGCGCAAGTGCACCCATCGTGAGCGTAGTATAGCGTTGGTAAGATACCGAGGTCATCCAAGGATACAAGAGCTTTTAGTACCGGCTTATCCTCAACGTCTAATCAAATCAAAAGTTTAGAAAAAGTTTTAAACATGAAAATAAAAACTAAAAAATGCTGAAAAAATAAAAATAAAAACAGATAGACAAGATGAATCACTTGGATCCGACTCGCCTTTAGTGTAACCTTTGATGATTTCCGCACTTTTGCACTTTTTAAGAGATTATCTTAGTTATAGTAGTAGGCCCCTCTTTTGAAGGTGACGTTACTCTCAACCCAGTAGTTTGAGTCAGCAAGGATACAATCCTAAAGGGTCAGAATATTGAAAGATAATTAATTAAGTTATTAATGCGTAATGTGGTAGGCCCCTCTTTTGAAGGTGACGTTACCCTCGGCTAAGTGGTTTGAGTCAGCAGGGATACAATCCCAAGTAGTCGGGTTAATGTATTAATAGTAGTTTACATATGAGGGGATCAAGCTATTCGCACCCCCGCCATCCAATACCAGTGGGTATTGAAGGAGGTCCTAGTAAGCTTGACCCAGGTCCTTGCAGGACCTATACACTTGAAGGGGTAAGGTCCCAAAAACCCTGCTTCAGGTACTTGGGACCATACCACAACCCCGTCAAAAAGCCCTCTTTAGACCTTGCACGGCCGCGCACTGGTCCTATAAATAGAACCTAGAAAGAAAACAGTGTTCAACATCTGCGCGCCAAAAGGAGACTAACAAATCCTTGCGCCAGTTTCCACAAACATATAGGATCAAATCCTACCAATTCTTCCGCATAAATAATAATCCAGACTTGGATAAAAATAGTTTCTCTTTTACCATACAGTTGGCATAAAGAAGAGCCACACAGGGTTACAGCTGTATCCTTCTAGAAGGCTCCATCGTGCACCACCATTCGGTTATAACCAAATAGCCACGTGGCATCATCCCAGGCTCCCTCAAAGTCATAATGATGGCATGGAATTGGGGAGAGATCTACACTTGCCCACTTTCCATGTGGCAACACCCTAACCGTTGATCAAGATCACGATCCGTGTGCATACACACTCGTTAACGATTAACGGAGGGAAAAATAACCGCTCACGGAAAAAGCACTTTCCGTCAACTTTTCATCAACAGGTTTTCCCGCCCAAACTTCGGCTATAAATAGATGGATAATTCAGGTATAATTCTCAAGTTACATTCACTTCACTTTCACTTCTTCTTCTTCATCAAAACCTGTACTTATTCTCACGCCGAAGGGTGGTCATGGAGAGAGCCTCCATTCTCCCCGTGGCGAGTCTAACGGCTGTTGTTTTGTAGTGATTGCTGGAGGAAGAAGATCATTCACCCCCGAATCGAACGAGAAGATTTAACCCCTTTTATGCAGATTCAAACCCCCTGGTTCAGTTGATTCTGGTCAATTAAACCAGTGTTTCTTCATAGGCGCCCACCGATTTCTCAGTTTTTTCATCCCTTTTCGTTTCGATTCACTTTTTCATCTCCGTTTTTCAAATGGAGGAAACCCCGACAAACCGTCAATTCGGCCCTCGGCCAAATTTCGCTCACAATACCCAAGTCAAAGGGATTGTGGAAGAGGCTTCGGATGATAATGAAGTTTAATACAATGATAATCATCCGAACGATCCTGTCACTCCAGGAATGCAGCCTGAAATTCCAATAAGCTCAATTTTACCTCCCGGAGAAACCCCTATCTCATGGTATGTCAGATCCCAAGGAGCAATAAATGCTGTATATGCACAACTCTATGCACAGACTGCTCTTCCCACTCAGTCACGAAGACCTGCATCTCGCACACGAGCACCATCTGTGCCTCATGTTTCACGAGTTTAGGTAGAAGACACGGAAGTTTACTCTAGATCTCCCCCAAGGTATGAGTCTACTCGTTCCGAAAATCGACGAAGAGAGTATCACGACGAATCCCATTCTCACCGAAGGCAATCGATTCACTCCCGGTTGGGCCCGCGTTCCTATCAGAGGCGGGACACCCACACCAACGAGTATGACAGAACATACCACGAGGGAGACAGTACAAGCGTGTTCAGTCAGTTGCAACCAGATCACAAAAGTTATAAACCTCGCGCGGTTTATAATCCAGAAGCAGAACACGATTACAATTTAATCTACCGCCCGGCGGAGGCAGCGGAGAATTCCAAGTTTATCAGTGAGATCGCTTTAGCTCCCTTGGAAAAAGTAAAACTCCCATCCAATGTTGGCAAATTCAATGGCATGACAGATCCGGATGATCACCTTCATGTTTTCACTAGTGTAGGTCTGGTAGGAGGATGGACCTTCCCAATGTGGTGTTATCTATTCATCCAAACTCTCACAGGTGCCGCACGGCTATGGTTCGATAACCTACCTGTTGGAAAAATAACATCATGAGTAGATATGAGAGAAAAATTCCTAGTGCATCTCAGCCAACAAAGAAGGTCTATCCGAGATACTGCAGACGTGATGAATATTTAGAGGCGTGATAACGAGAGCCTAGAAGATTTTATCACACACTACAACAAGGAGGTACTGAGATCGGAGATGTCCATGAACACTTGATTAGAGCGCAGTTCAAGTATGTTGTCCGCTGCGACGACTTGATCAAGGTTTTGTCCGGAACAGAAGGGATACCAAAGAGCTGGGAGAAGCTGATGGCGGCAGCCAAAGTGTACGCCCAGACAGAGAAAAACCTCAGCACTAACAGACCGCCACCACCGCACAGTCGCCCACAAGATATAAGTGCGAGCAGCGGAAAAAAGTTCAAAAAGAATTGGCGCGACTCAAATTCTGGAACCTACTCATCAGAAGACGCGCGAGCTACCATAAACAAGCTCACAGCGCAAAGGGAGACAAAGCAAGAGAATAGAGAGCGGCATTGGACCCCCCTAACAAAAACTCCGGCGGAGGTGCTCAGCACAGAAGACTATCAGTTCAAAACTCCTCCGCCAATGAAGAATAAGAGGGGTCAAGATCTGAATCAATATTGTGACTATCACAAGGATAATTGTCACACTACCAACAATTGTATCTCTCTCCGCACCGAGATCGAAAAAGCGCTAAAAAGTGGTGAACTCACCCACTTATTGCAGAACGTGCGGAAGGATATAAAGCAAATTACTCGCGGCGAGGAAGGCCCGAGTAAGAAGGTAAAGAACTAAGTAACGAAAGAACCAAGTAGCATACAATAGTCTCCTCACATGTTGGTCAAGTTCTTTAGCTTATCAATCCATGGCGAGGACTATAGTATGAGTAAGTTAAGTTTCATTTAATTATCCTAAATAGACGACTTTGTACCACGACCTCTGCGCCCTATCATGAATTAAAACAAAGTTCTATTATTTCTATGTTTATTACAAAGTGCATGCAATTCCTTTTGGTAAGCGCAAAAACATTATGGTAAATGCAATACAAGTCTCATGAGTGGTCAACGATCACACACATCGCGCAAGGCCTTACGTTCACACATGAGCTTTATACCACCTTTATTCGCCTTACCTAATCAAAGCAATTGTACCCATGTAAAATATTGCAAGTCAAAACACATTTCATACTAGTTACTGGCGCACCATACGCCTTAACGAAAAACTATAAACATACACGGCAGTGTATTAGCTGAAGTAACTTGCGCAAAAGCGCATTAACAAACCGGGACCCATGTCCCAAAACCTACAGTTAATTGTTTATACACAAAACAAAAACAACAACACAACGCAAGAAAGGGAAGAGGGCAAACCCCAAATCTTACTTTTACCATCTTCCATATACACTGGCTTCACTTCCCGGTTCATCCGCCAGTTAAGACTCATGCTAGCACCAACCAGGGCTTTCTCTGACAGGGTAATTAACGGAACATCATTCAAGTCCTGGTACCAATTCTCGGAAAAGGGAGTCTGAATAGTCTCGGTTGGAACATCCTCTTTTCCCCTAAAAGTCATCCTCATCGAAATCACTCCGACTTTAATAAAAAAGAATTTTTGTTTCCAGTCATGAAACAATTTTGGAGGTTGCAGCAAGATCTTCTTCGCAGATGCCCTTTGCACAAACGAATAAAACCCCTTGGAACAGTGCATCTGGTGAAATACCCGAAAACGGGTAACCGTCGGCTCAATATGCATTGTACGGCAGACAAATTCAAAATGACGAACCCTAACCATCCCGATAGGGTGCATCTGGGAAAGATGGAACTTGTAATACGAAAGAACGTCAAGAAAGAACTTCGTTGCAGGCAATCGAAAGTTGCATGCAGAGAAAAAATCCCAAAATAACATGATATACCCGGCCGGAGCATCCACCGCCGTCTGACCCTCATCAGGGTATCGAGCGTCCCAACTATCAGGGAACTTGAAGCTTCGAACCAGACCATCGAAGGTTTCTTTAGACCATTTCAATGGTGGAAGACCAGCAGCCATTTCTTCAGAAGAATCTTCGTGATGGTCTCCGGTTGACATAGAGGGGAAAAATTACAAATTCCTTCAAGAAACTGACAAGGGAGACGAAGAAGAAAAGGTTTTTCAAAAGGCAATGATTGACGAGAATAAGCAATCGAAAGATTTATATACCCACCGCCATAAATAACCTAGATAACTGCAACAACACCTTTTTGGGGTTGGCACGGTTATCCAAGCATCAGGGGCGAGTGGGAATAAGTAATAACGCGAGTTCACACGCGCGTGAGAGACACGCTCACCAACATACAACTAACAGCGATAGCCTGTCACACGTCAACAGTCATCACTGTACCTTTTCACCTGCCCTACGTCAATACTTTCAAAATCAGAATCATGTGCAAGAGTATCTTCTCCAAAATGATTCTCTACTTTCGCGCCAAAAACTCTATAGCAAAGCACCCATCTCTCATAGTCTAGTGCTCCACTTATTTGCATAAGAGCAACACTAGACTGGGGGGACTTGAAGGGGTAAGGTCCCAAAAACCCTGCTTCAGGTACTTGGGACCATACCACAACCCCGTCAAAAAGCCCTCTTTAGACCTTACGCGGCCACGCACTGGTCCTACAAAAAGAACCTAGAAAGAAAACAGTGTTCAACATCTGCGCGCCAAAAGGAGACTAACAAATCCTTGCGCCAGTTTCCACAAACAGATAGGATCAAATCCTACCAATTCTTCTGCATAAATAATAATCCAGGCTTGGATAAAAATAGTTTCTCTTTTACCATACAGTTGGCATAAAGAAGAGCCACACAGGGTTACAGCTGTATCCTTCTAGAAGGCTCCATCGTGCACCACCATTCGGTTATAACCGAATAGCCACGTGACATCATCCCAGGCTCCCTCAAAGTCACGATGATGGCATGGAATTGGGGAGAGGTCTACACTTGCCCACTTTCCATGTGGCAACACCCTAACCGTTGATCAAGATCACGATCCGTGTGCATACACACTCGTTAACGATTAACGGAGGGAAAAAATAACCGCTCACAGAAAAAGCACTTTCCGTCAACTTTTCATCAACAGGTTTTCCCGCCCAAACTTCGGCTATAAATAGAAGGATAATTCAGGTATAATTCTCAAGTTACATTCACTTCACTTTCACTTCTTCTTCATCAAAACCTGTACTTATTCTCACGCCGGAGGGTGGTCACGGAGAGAGCCTCCATTCTCCCCTTGGCGAGTCTAACGACTGTTGTTTTGCAGTGATTGCTGAAGGAAGGAGATCATTCACCCCCAAATCAAACGAGAAGATTTAACCCCTTTTATGCAGATTCAAACCCCCTGGTTCAGTTGATTCTGGTCAATTAAATCAGTGTTTCTTCAACACTGAACAAAGCAAGAATAACGCCAAGACACCACGGACAAATGATAAGGAAGTTTCACCTTCAACATAAGAAACTAGTTATTAAAGTCATTAATACAAAACCAAATAAAAAGTGCGAAAAGATTAAAAATCAAAAGTATTACACTAAATGCTTGTCTTCACCAAGTGATGTAAGAGACTTAGGCAAACATGGCCTTTGATTGTCAAGAACTCTTACTATCAATCTTGAATCCCGAGACTACTACACACACTCTATGATGGATGATGGATGATGGATGATGGATGATGGATGATGGTGGTGGATGTGGGTTGTAGTGGTGGTGGAGTGTGGGTGAAGTGTGAGAGAGGTGGTTTGCCAAGGGATGCCTTTGAAGTGAACCAAGCACCTCTATTTATAGCCTACACAAAAGCCCGGACACGGCCCCGTGTCCATTGGGCACGGCCCCGTGTCCATCCACTTTCTCTTTCTTCATTAATTGCAATTTGTCTTCATTAGCTCCACACGCCCCCGTGTCCACTGGGCACGGCCCCGTGTACAGAAGCGTATCTGTACTATCAAGATTTGCTTGGATTCTGCGAATCTTAGCATTGACCACGGCCGTGTTGACCTGGGCACGCCCCCGTGTCGGGGATAGAAGCTTCTATAGCTTTGTCCTTTCTGCAGACACCTGACCACTCCCCCGTGTCCGCTGGGCACGGGGCCGTGGTCAGCCTTCTGTTCACTTGTTTTTGCTTGGGAAGATGCTGTCGAGGGGTCGGGCATGCCACGTTTATTTATTTTCTTGTAATTATGTTAGATTTTGCTGCATAATTGCTCCTTTTGTTCATTTACGCTCATTTAATCCTGAAAATACAAAAGGAAGACAAAAGCACACTTTTTTCCAACATTAGTACTAAAAAGGGTTAGTTTTATGCCTCATTTGATGTAATTTATATGTTGCATTTTATACACATCATTACTTTCATGCTTTTCAGGCTTTTATGACATATACTTGCTATATTCATGTAGTACACATATAGTACATGATTTCCATTATGCTTTGCTATGTATGTTGACTGAACATGCTAGCACATTGATTTCATAAACACTTTTGTTGCATATGTTTACTCAGCATATGGACACATTGATTTACATTGCATTTCTGCTGCATATGTTTACTCAGCATATGGGCACAATTGATTTCATGGACGTTTCTACTATGTATGTTTACTTAGCATACTTAGTACATGGTTTTTACATGACATTCTTACATTTGGTATGACATTTGGTGTGTTTAACGGGACAAAAATACGTTCATTAACATTGATCACGCCACTCGGTAGTATGTAGTGGTGCCATAGGACTTGACAAATCCCGTTCCCGGCTTCCTAGGTTTGTTTGGAAGTAGGGAACAACAGAATCCGATATACATAATTGATAAACCTTTAACTTGTTAAGGGTTTGTCCGACAGTCGCAAGGCTTGAATGTATGCGATAAACATTACTGCATAGATGTCTGTATCAATAAAGCATTGATTTTGCAAAACATAACTTTTGATCTAAACTATGGTTTATTCAAAGACATTGTTTTGTACATGACATTTGGTTTTACATGACATTTGATTATACATTGACATATACATGTGGTTTGAGTAAATACTTTTTATTCACCATACAAGACATAGTTATTACTTGACATTTGCTATACAAGACATGATTTACACATGACATTGAGACATTAAACATTGTTATACATGAACATTTGATATTAGTTTAAACAAGACATTTTGGTGGTTATTTAGTAAGTGATTTATATAACGAGACATGTGTAATATGAAAAAAGCATAGTGGATACGCCGCTGATACTTCCTATATATAAGTGCTTTTATGATATTACATATCGTAGCGTTATCTAAACCACTTCGACAAAGACAAAGATATGAAACATTTTATACAAAGACAAGACATTGTTTTACAAGTAGTATGTTTTATACAAATTCATTTTTACTTGGTTATTCACCTAACCATACAACTTTCTTTTATATCATCTGATTTTCTTATCAATTTTCGTATGATTTATAAAAGAAAACACTTTTATAAGGTTCATGACTAATTTTTGTTAAACATTTCTTTTAACTTACAAGTCATGATTCCTGCATCAACAAAACCTATGTATCTCACAGGCATTTTTATGCTGAGATACCTATTTTCACATGTGTTTTCAGGAGCTAATGCATGATGATCATCGTGACACACTTAGGCGGACTCGGGCCTTAGTGACTTAAAAGATGCAAGAACAGTTTAACTTATGTTATGTTTCCTTTGTTTTCAAGACAATGTAAACACTTTAATTTAAATAAAACCAAACTTTAAATGCCATGGTTGTGAAACGATAATTATGTCGCTCCACTCCCCGATGTTTCCGCCGTGGTTTGTTGTTTTACACGGTCAGGGTGTGACAGATGACGAGACAAAGCTATCTGCATCGGGTTGTCAAATTTTATTAAATGTTTTGAATTTTAGGGGGAGTAAAAATTTCAGAAAATACAAAAACATTTGAAAATTTGAAAAAGCCAAAAACATGAGAAAATGAAAAAGAGTTTTGTGTAAAAAGAGGAAATGATAGTACATCAGTAGACAATCACAGTACGCTAAAGAAATAGAAAGTCAAATGTGATAAACGGTCTCACTGATGATATGCCAGTAGGTTTTTACATGCTTAGTAGATTGATTTCAAGATATAAACCTAAATATCAAACTTTCTTATCTCGTGGGGAACATCTCTCGGATATATGGGTAACCCCCGAAATCTTGTTTGAGAGATTGCCAGATTCTGAGATACTAGGTCTTTATACTGTTTGAAATCTGGGGAATTTTACTTGGTCTTCTGATATTGTGGAAGCAATGGCCTAGACCTCGTATAATACCTTGCGCGCTTTAAAAGCTTACCCTCTGCATCAAAATTAAAAAATATCGAAAGATATGAATCAAGTGCAATTATAAAGAAGATCCCTAAGTGGGACACACCTAAAGTCGAGCCTTCATCTCTTTGACTGAACATAAGTTCATACCTGAGCTCTCAAGGTCTCGCACTAACCTAGAGTACAGATATCAATATAGTATATTCACCTTTAAGACTGAATCTAGGGAATCTTGATACGGGAGTATAATTTGAGGTGGGACACGCGAATAAGTTAAGTGCTTAAAACACTAAATCTCGTATCTCGAATCAGTTGAACTTTGTGTGAGAATTTAAGTGGATCGGTATACTGACAATCTAAGTGAATTGTTTAGAACTTAAAGTGTTTATAGCTCAACGGTGCTAGTGATTTGTCATAAACTGATATGATTCTCTGTCACGAACTCAAACAAAAATATTGTCTGTAAATACTTCTTTACTGCTTTATATTTTAGAAAAATTACAAAAAGATTTTGTTTCCGCTTTATTTTCGACAACCGATGTCTGAAAGCTGAGTTTCAAAATCTAAGTAAGCTGATCGTGTTTCTGAAAATAAGCAAGTTTATTAATTAGCCTAGATATTAGGTTAAAAGGTGTTAAAAGTGACAAAACATGACGAAACAAGTCCAGGGGCCAAATATGCCAATTAAGCAAACTTCTGCCCCTGCCAGACCCCTTCACTGGCCTTGAAAACCTTGGCCCAGGCTGTCGTGGGTCACTAAAACATGCTAGCGACCAGAATTGTGGGCAGCAGCTATTTTGCTTTGCTTGGAGGCCAAGAACTCGTGTTTTCCAAGTTCTTTCCTGCATTTGACAAGTGTTTGTACCTCCTTTGATCATGGATACCTCATGGGACATGTGTGATCATGTTATGACACCAAAATCACTATAAATAGCACCCCATTTGCACACAAATTCCCTGCTCATTCTCATTTTCTTTCTCCCATCTTCTTGGAGTTGTTTCCAGCTATTGGGGACCTCCTCCCTGAGTTCTTAAGTGTTTCTCAAACACAAGTAAGTGCTCTTTCTTAGTTCATTTCATTTCTTTAGTCATTTTTTAGCTAAAAGTCAATCGGTTTGACTTTCTGTTTGACTTTTGGTTCTGACCTTAATTGGTCAAGTCAAAGTTTAATTGAACTTTGCAATGTGATTGTCACACCCCAACCGATGGCGGAAACATCGGGGCATGACACTGAGCGAAACTGATTGTCCAGAAGTTTCCATAACAACTATATTTACCAGATATTTAGAGCAACACATCCCATACCATGTCATAAGTGATAATATAATTATTACAGACAAAATCTAGTCAAATAATTCTGTTCCGACAACTCAGATTTATACATAGATAGTTTATTTATTGGTTTCTAGGACCTCTTTTCCTAGCTTCGATTTCATCACAGCACAGAGAGCATCCTAGACCTTTCCTTGCCTCAAGTTCACAGCAAGCTAAGCATATAAACAACTTAAGCACCTGTCACATACGTTAAAGTAACAGTCAATACACATAATGTAAAGGTGAGCATACAAGTTTGATAATAGCATATTAGAGTTCGAAATTGATTACGCATAACCAGCACGTACGCATAGTGAAATGAAGCACGTTAGTTATCGACACAGATCTATCGATACCAATGACTGCGGGTTGACTACCCGAGGCAGTTCGCGATACATGATTACCACCGTAATCCATGCAAGTAATTGTCCTTAACAACCCCCGAGTGAACGGGTGCTGAGTCCAAACTATAGTACTATCGTTGCTAAGGCAGGTAGACAGCATTCCATGTGTAAACATAACAAACAAGCATTCATTAAGCCACGTATAACATGCAGGAATGGTTAGCGTTTAAATATATTGAGTAGTGTGTTCGATGTGATTTCAATATTCCTAACGTATGTAACACCCAAAAGTGCATAAGGCAAAAAGGGATCGAGTATACTCACAGCGTTGATGGATTGAAGGGAGCGCGTAGAGCGAGGTTAGCCTGAACAGTTAACGATAGCATAAAAGATAAGCGATGCGTAAAACGAGAAAAGTCACCAAGTGCAGAATGGTGATCCGGCCGGTCGGCCATTCGTGCGGATGTTGACTCGTTCGGGTGGTTGTCCGTTCGAACGGTCATCCGGTCGGATGACTATTCGTGTGGATTGTTTCTTCCTTTGAGAAGAATGTGTTTGTGTATGGTGGCTTGACATTTGAAGTTTTCGTTGTAGTATTCGATGTTGATTAAATTAGATTGATCAGCATTTAGTTGACTTTATCGCATTGTTACTTCCTACAGTTCACAGTCGTACGTCGATTAAATAGCGAATAACACACGTCGATTACTGCGATTATTGACACTTACTCCACATAATACAACTAAAGTTAAACACATAAAAGAAATTCACTATCAGTCAAGTCGCGCGGTCGATCGATGACTTTGACCTTGACTTTGGCTTTGACTTCGAAACACGGGGTGTTACAGCCTCCCCTAGTAGAGGGAACTTCGTCCCGAAATTAGGCCGAAGCCGTAACGAACAACTGCGGGTACTTCGCCTTCATGTCGCTTTCGAGTTCCCAAGTGAACTCTGCGCCTCGTTTGCCTTCCCATCGGACTTTCACAATAGGAATGCGCGAGCGTCTAAGCTGCTTGGTTTGGGGATCCATGATTTCAACAGGCTTCTCCATGAAGTGTAGTGTTTCATTTACTTGAGGGTCATCGAGAGGTACAATTAAATCATGCTCAGCCAGGCACTTTCGGAGGTTTGACACATGGAAAGTTGGGTGGATGTTACTATGTTCCTCCGGTAGTTCGAGTCTATAGGCGACTTTTCCGATCCTTTCCAGAATCTTAAAAGGTCCAACATATCGAGGCGCTAGTTTCCCTTTCTTTCCAAATCTGACCACACCCTTCCAAGGTGATACCTTTAGAAGTACGTAGTCGCCAACGTCAAATTCAAGGGGCTTGCGTCGTCTATCGGCGTAACTTTTCTGTCGACTTCGAGCTTTCAACAAGTTGTTTCGAATTTGGAGGACTTTGTCAGTCGTTTCTTGCAATAGCTCAGGACCGGTTAATTGCGAGTGACCGATCTCGTGCCATACAATAGGCGATCGACATTTTCTTCCGTGTAACGCCTCGAATGGTGCCATTTGAATGCTGGAATGATAGTTGTTGTTATACGAGAATTCGACAAATGCCAGGTATGCATCCCAATTACCACCGAAATCTATGACACACGAACAGAGCATGTCTTCAAGAGTACGGATCGTTCTTTCAGTCTGTCCGTCGGTTTGAGGGTGGAATGTGGTACTCAGATTAAGCGTAGTACCAAGAGCTGCTTGAAACATTTCCCACAGTCGTGAGGTAAACCGAGCATCACGGTCAGAGATGATGTCGCGAGGTGTCCCATGATTACAAATGATCTCGTTGGTGTAGATTCGGGCTAATCGTTCTACCTTGTAGTCTTCCCGTATTGGCAAAAAGTGAGCTGATTTGGTTAGATGGTCAACAACATCCCAGATGCTGTCGTGACCTGATGACGTGTGCGGAAGCTTGGTTATGAAGTCCATAGCTATACTCTCCCACTTCCACATAGGGATCGGTGGTTGTTCGAGTAAGCCAGAGGGTCTTTGGTGTTCAGCCTTAACTCTTGCACAAGTCAGGCACTTCCCAACGTAGAGAGCAATATCCCTTTTCATGCCAGGCCACCAGTACTTGTAGCGAAGGTCCTGGTACATTTTATCGGCACCAGGATGAATGGAATATCGGGATTTATGGGCTTCGTCCATCAATATATGCCGTAATTTGGTCCGTTTAGGGATCCAAATTTGGTCCAGAAAGTGGAATATCCCATTCGACTTATTTACAAGCTGGGCTCCATCGTGGTAGATTCTTTCCTTCTTCAGAGTGCGTTCATTAAAACAAGCATGTTGGGCTTCGCGGATGAGAGTTTCGAGATCGTATTGGGCTTGGACGTTACGAATGCTGAGCAAATAACTCCGTCTGCTGAGAGCGTCGGTAACGACATTTGCTTTGCCTGGGTGATAACGAATCTCACAGTCGTAAATGTTGAGAAGTTCTACCCATCGGCGTTGACGCATATTAAGTTCTTTCTGATCAAAGATATGTTGTAGGCTCCTATGATCGGTGAAGATCGTACACTCGGTACCATACAGGTAGTGTCGCCAAATCTTTAACGCAAAAACAACTGCGCCTAGCTCGAGATCATGGGTTGTATAGTTCTTCTCGTGGATTTTGAGCTGACGAGATGCATAAGCTATAACTTTGTCCCGCTACATAAGAACACACCCAAGACCAAGGTTGGAAGCGTCACAATAGACAATGAAATCGTCGTTTCCGTCGGGTAGAGTGAGAACAGGAGTATTGCAAAGCATGTGCTTGAGGGTTTGGAAAGTGGAATCTTGTTCAGTTCCCCAAACAAAAGGCTTGTCTTTATGCGTGAGAGCGGTAAGCGGCACGGCGATCTTTGAGAATCCTTCGATAAATCGTCGATAATAGCCCGCTAGTCCGAGAAAAGAACGGACTTCAGACGGGTTCTTAGGTGTAATCAAGCTCTTAACGGCTTCAATCTTCACAGGATCGACGTGAATACCTTGACTATTGACAATGTGACCCAGAAACTGAACCTCCTCCAGCCAAAATTCACACTTGGAGAACTTGGCATAGAGTCGATTCCCCTGGAGTAGCTCGAGAACCAAACGTAGATGTTGCGCGTGTTCGGCTTTCGACTTGGAATAGATCAAGACATCGTCGATGAACACGATGATGAAACAGTCGAGATATGGTTTACACACACGATTCATCAGATCCATGAAAACCGCGGGTGCGTTGGTTAAACCAAAAGGCATAACAACGAATTTGTAATGGCCGTATCGAGTGCGAAACGCGGTTTTGGGTATATCCTCCTCTTGTATGCGTAACTGGTGATAGCCTGAGCATAGATCGATCTTCGAGAAACACGTAGCGCCTTGTAGTTGATCAAAAAAATCATCAATGTGAGGCAGGGGATAGCGGTTTTTGATAGTTAACTTATTCAATTCCCGGTAGTCGATACACATCCTGAATGACCCATCCTTCTTTTTGACGAAAAGGACTGGCGCGCCCCAAGGAGAGGTGCTCGGGCGAATGAAGCCTTTCTCAAGTAATTCCTGGAATTTGTTCGAGAGTTCACGTATTTCAGACGGTGCGAGTCGGTAGGGAGCTTTGGCAACAGGGTTGGCTCCAGGAATGAGGTCGATACGAAAGTCGATATCACGACTTGGCGGTAGGCCGGGAAGGTCGTCAGGGAACACATTAGGAAATTCACGAACCACGGGAACGTCTTTCACTTCTGTCTTTCCTTTCTTTTCCTTCTCCGCTACTACAATGTTAGCCAAGAAAGCTCTGTATTCCTTGCGGAGATACTTGCTAGCTTGGAGACAAGACATGAGTTTGAGGCCTTTCGAAGCAATTTCACCATAGACACACAATAAATCACCATTCGCGAGCGAGAATCGAATCATCTTATCGAAACACACAACTTCAGCATGGTTTTCGCAAAGAAAGTCCATGCCTACTATGATGTCAAAACTTCCAAGTTGCATCGGGATGAGGTCGATTGGGAAGATGTGATTGTTGAGCTCAAGAGTACAATCACGAAGAACAGAATTAACGGCGACGGTTCTTCCGGTAGCGACTTCAACATCGCACGTCGAGGGGAGATAGAAGCGTTTACGACTAAGAAGTTTCTCAAATTCAAACGACACAAAGCAGTTATCGGCTCCAGTATCAAACAAACACGATGCATAAATACCATTCACGAGGAACGTACCATTGACCACGTTGTTGTCAGCCTGGGCTTGGCGCACGTTGATGTTGAAAGTTCTGGCGCGTGCGGCTTGTTGCTGCTGCTGAGGCTGCTGCTGATGGTGTTACTGCTGCTGCTAGGGCTCTTGTTTCACAACCCTATTCGGGCATATGTTTACAAAGTGGTTGGGATCACCACATGCGAAGCAGACTCGGGCGTTGACCGTGGGGGCCTGAGCCGCTTGTTGGCCTTGTGGGGCTGGGAGCAGAGCTTGATGAGCAGTGGCTTGAGCTGGTGCTTGACAGGGACCAGTACGGAAATTGGTAGTGAAGTGGTCGTACATATTGCAGTGAGCACAGAAACGACAGGCGAGACCCACCGGGTGATGATAAGAGCAGGTTGGGCAAGCCGGGTGGGGGCCTGTGTATGCACGCTTTGCTGGCGGTGCATAAGTAACTGGTGCTGGTCGGTGGTGAGAGTGCTGCTGAGCCGGTACGGCTTGAAGTGGAGCAGCAGTGGTAGTGACAACACAGTTCTTGTTGCTGGAGCTGCTGTTGTTGTTCTTCTTCTTACGGCGTGAGGGTTTTGACGATTGAGCGGCGGCGGTTTCAGCGGTTGGTGCGGTGGTGACTTGGTGCAGATTCTTCGAAGTTTTATCCCAAAAACCAGCTTTTACCCGCTTGTCGTTGATTTCGGCGGCAAGCAAGTAAGTTTCTTCGATCGTTGCAGTCTTTGCGGCATGCACAAAATCCGCAACACAGTCGGGTAGAGCTCGGATGTACTTCTTGATCGCCATGTCAGACGTCTTCACTTGATCAGGACAGATGATGCTGAGCTGCTTAAAGCGAGCAGTCAGGGCAGCGTTGTCACCTTCCTTCTGCTTAATGTTCCAGAATTCGTCCTCCATCTTTTGGCGTTCATGGGGAGGACAGAACTCATCCATCATGATGGCCTTCAACTCTTCCCACATCAGCTCATAAGCTGCATCATTCCCGCGTTTGTTCCTCTCCACCAGTCTAATGCGCGGGACTGGAAGACGCCGGTAGCGTTTAGAGTGCGGAGATTTTCCGGACATCCACTCTGGCGCAGAGTGACTTCGATGGAATCGAACCATTGAAACATAGCTGTCGGGCCATCTTCTCCAGTGAATTCCTTCGGACCGCAAGCCTTGAACTGCTTGAAGCTGAAAGCAGTTTTGGTAGCAACTTTAGGAGCTTCGGTTCTAGACTCCTCAGATGATTTGCTGACGTTCTCATAAATCTTACTCACGATCTGAGGCACAACCTTGGCCACTTGTTTCGCGAGGATGGCAGCAAGGCATTTGTCCCTCTGTTCTTGACGAGAGAGTCGTGGGTGACGGGGTCCAGATGATGGTCCAGTTGACATTGTCTGCAACAGACATCGTCATAGGTCTCAGACACATCATAATCGAATCTCACCTCACACGTCTAACACTTACTAAAGCTCAGGAACACAGTGAAACATACATCACATAAACACAAAGGCACATAATCACAGATTCACATAAGCACAGAAGCACGTAAGCACGTAGAGCACAGAAGCACATACGCATGTAATCACAAGAGGTAGTCAGACTACAGAAACCTATCATTCAAAGTCTACGGGCGTTCGAGAATGGCGATCACGAATAACTTGTCGAGTAGTATAGTATAAGCGTATATCATAGCATAAGGTTGTCCATAATTTACCGATTTGTCAGCGTTTTGAGATAGGAATGCAGTGCGAGTCATGCGTGTCGATCGAAGTGAAAGCAAAAGTCGAATAAGTCTCCAGAATTAAACACATAAACAGATAAACACACATATAAACGCATAAAATCGACGAATCATCAGAGTCGGCAGTTGCGGACTCAGAATCGAAACACGTAAAATCAAAAGATGGATTGTCTACGGCTATTCAGTCATCGACTTACCAAAGTGACTCGACTATTCACAAGGACTTGTTGTACACATTTTGACCTTCAGGACTGTGCCTTTGCCTCGATTCTTGGGCGTTTGGCACATATCCCGTTAGTCATACCGTGACTTCAGGTCGTTGGAGTCCGTCGAGACCTTGGTGAGAGTTTTGTAAAACCAAGTAAAAGTCAGAACAAGTCGTCAAGGTTAGGGTTTCACCCCTGGCTTAAAAACTTTGTTCCTGTCTTTGATGAAATAAAAGAGAATTGTGCGTCAAAGTATGGATTTCACTCCTGGTTCAACGCAAGTTCTCGTGTTTATAGGTGAAAATGTGGGTTGATCAAGCAATTCAGTCGAGAGTTTGCAGTTTTCACACCTATTCTCAACTTAATCGCTTATTCATAATTGAAAATTCGAGTGCAGTGATAGTGTAGCATAGGCGTGAATAGCGAGAAATGGCAGTAAGCTCATACATAATCCCTACTGGATATGCACGAGTCGGTCTGTTGGTTCCTAACTATAGACTAGGTCTCTAAGACTTCGACCCGGACTAGGTCGAGTCTTGCCTAATTCCCTATAGTTATGGCTCTGATACCAATCTGTCACACCCCAACCGATGGCGGAAATATCGGGGCATGGCACTGAGCAAAACAGATTGTCCAGAAGTTTCCATAACAACTATATTTACCAGATATTTAAAGCAACACGTCCCATACCATGTCATAAGTGATAATATAATTATTACAGACAAAATCTAGTCAAATAGTTATGTTCCAACAACTCAGATTTATACATAGATAGTTTATTTATTGGTTTCTAGGACCTCTTTTCCTAGCTTCGATTTCATCACAGCACAGAGAGCATCCTAGACCTTTCCTTGCCTCAAGTTCACAGCAAGCTAAGCATATAAACAACTTAAGCACCTGTCACATACGTTAAAGTAACAGTCAATACACATAGTGTAAAGGTGAGCATACAAGTTTGATAATAGCATATTAGAGTTCGAAATTGATTACGCATAACCAGCACGTACGCATAGTGAAATGAAGCACGTTAGTTATCGACACAGATCTATCGATACCAATGGTTGCGGGTTGACTGCCCGAGGCAGTTCGCGATACATGATTACCACCGTAATCCATGCAAGTAATTGTCCTTAACAACCCCCGAGTGAACGGGGGTGCTGAGTCCAAACTATAGTACTATCGTTGCTAAGGCAGGTAGACAGCATTCCATGTGTAAACATAACAAACAAGCATTCATTAAGCCACGTATAACATGCAGGAATGGTTAGCGTTTAAATATATTGAGTAGTGTGTTCGATGTGATTTCAATATTCGTAACGTATATAACACCCAAAAGTGCATAAGGCAAAAAGGGATCGAGTATACTCACAGCGTTGATGGATTGAAGGGAGCGCGTAGAGCGAGGTTAGCCTGAACAGTTAACGACAGCATAAAAGATAAGCGATGCGTAAAACGAGAAAAGTCACCAAGTGCAGAATGGTGATCCGGTCGGATGGTGATCCGGCCGGTCGGCCATTCGTGCGGATGTTGACTCATTTGGGTGGTTGTCCGTTCGGACGGTCATCCGGTCGGATGACTGTTCGAATGGATTGTTTCTTCCTTTGAGAAGGATGTGTTTGTGTATGGTGGCTTGACTTTTGAAGTTTTCGTTGTAGTATTTAGAAAACAGAGAAGTATCTCTACCCTTCAGGTCGGTCGGTCGAACGGTCGTTCGATCGGGTGGTGACTCGAATGGTGAGGCTTCTCAGGTAGAACAGGTTCACAGCAGGGCGGTCACTCGGTCGGATGTCCATCCGATCGGGTGGCAACCCTGTTACTGAACATGTTGAAAATTGTTTAAGTTTTAAATAAATCAAGATGCAACCTGATCGGACAGTGGGTCGTGCGGATGGCTACCCGGTCGGACAGCGGTCCGATCGGATGACAATTCGTCCCAACGATCTGAACGTGCTATTACTTGATCTTGCTTGAAGTGTTGTAACTTGAGCGAGACGTTGTGATGACTGGTTCAAACAATGGGAACCCCATCTCGTCCCAATGACCTGACCGAACGGGAATCACCCTAGTCCGACAGTGCACGGTCCGAGACGGTTGTTCATGTCCAACCCGAAATCACTATCTCTCGGATGGGACTTGGATCTAGCACTGATACATCACTAAGAATGAGCAGACGATCAGTATTAGCTCCGGTTCCATCGGGTTTGAGTGTATTGAGTGTAAAAGAGTTGAAAGAAAGTTAGGAAAATCATCTTTCAATCCCTTTTACCATGAATATGTTTAGATCTACGAAAGATCTTTGATTATTCATGTGGAAATCCTTCGGATTCAAGTTGTTTTTGGTGGATTGAGGCCAAAACATGAAGTTCTTCA
Source organism: Helianthus tuberosus (assembly GCA_030545235.1). Taxonomy (NCBI): domain Eukaryota; kingdom Viridiplantae; phylum Streptophyta; class Magnoliopsida; order Asterales; family Asteraceae; genus Helianthus; species Helianthus tuberosus. Next base: position 52,150,363 of record CM060403.1, on the reverse strand, counting down.
AGAACACCTGATGACGTCATCCTAGAACACCTCGAATCTTGATGATTTCGCGGTTAAAAGTTAAGATTCAAAAGATAGAAAGGTGTAGGAGTGCGTGTAGATTAAGGAAGTACAAGATTTAGGATGAGATCTTACCGGAATTGAGAGAAATCGAAGAAAAGGTGGGGAGCACGAGCTGGTCGGACGTCAGTTGCCAAAAGTAGAAAGTTTGAGAGTGACAAGGGGTATTTATAGGATTCCCAAAATGGAAAGGGCTGGTCGGTTGGATGGCATCTCGCTCGGGTGGCAGCCCGGCCGAGTGGCTCCTCGGTCGGATGGCACCTCGCTCGGGTGGCAGTCCGGCGGGGTGGCTGTTCGGTCGGCTGGCACCTGATTCGAGTGCTCGGCGCGACGAGTTTTGCCATTTCGATTACCGTGTAGCGCGTTGCAATGTGATTCGAGTGAGCGATGCAATAGAGTTGCCTATCAAATTACTTTTAATCCCAACTACTATATCTAACATACAATCATCCTTATTTCGTATTCGTTTGGCGTTTGTGATCCGATTGCGATTGAATTCGATTGCGTTTCGATTGATTACCACACATAACATAAATAAACATGCACAAGTAACACATAAGGCACACACACACGTATAACCATAACCAATGCGTAATTCGAGTTGCGAGTTCGATTGCGATTCGATGTTGATTAAATTAGATTGATAAGCGTTTAGTTGACTTTATCGCATTGTTACTTCCTACAGTTCACAGTCGTACGTCGATTAAATAGCGAATAACACACGTCGATTACTGCGATTATTGACACTTACTCCACATAATACAACTAAAGTTAAACACATAAAAGAAATTCACTATCAGTCAAGTCGCGCGATCGATCGATGACTTTGACCTTGACTTTGGCTTTGACTTCGAAACACGGGGTGTTACAGTGATCGTAATCACGAAGGTTATAATCCCTTGCGATTGCACCTTCTGATTACCACGTTTACTAGTCGAAGTGACGAGTCAAAGTTTCGGTCAAAGATGCTGATAATGTGCATTTTACGACGAAACTATTTTCGGGTATCAAAACTCCAAGTTTTGATACCAAATCAGTTTTATAACTTAGTTAGACATGTTTTAACATGTCTAACTCGTCACTTCAAGTTTAGTGCTTTATTAGGGTCGTAAGTCGAGCGGTCTTGACCACCACTTTGACTTTCCAATCCAACCCGTTTGGTTGATCTTAGGATCCGACCAAACACATTTTTGTGACCATAGTTGTATAGGGAATAATCTACTGAGGTTATACCTTGTGGTCATGTCGTTTGGTTAGTATTATGATAAGTCGCTTCTAGGTTCTTTAAAAATGACCAAAATGCCCTTTTTGCGCATAAATCAATTTTAAGCATATGTAACCAAAGTTTTGACATATGAACTGATGTTACAACATTATAAAACATCTTTTGGCATATAAGACTTATCATAGGACATATTTAACCATCCGATCATATATTTACGCAAATGACCCGTTAAAGTAGCATAAAATACCTTAACGAGTCATAACGGGTCAATAGCACTTAGGATCCTTTCCAAATCAGAATGTTAAGTTTATTAAACCATATCATATGAGTTCGAACACTCATTTGGTTTATAAGACTTCATTTTATCTGATCCGCCGATTAAAGTCCCGACATATTAACATAGTTATCTGATATCAGGACGCACTTGAATCCTCTTGAGCTTTATTTGAATCATTGAACAAGACTTTTACGCAATCCCAAGTGAGTACATAGTCCCCTCTTTTACATTTTCAAATATTTTGGGGTGATTCATATGTGCCTATCATTACTTTCTTGTTTTCATGATTATACATGCTTTGTTTATCTAGTACATATAGTACATGTTTTCAATGACATTTTGCTTCGTATGTTGACCTAGCATACCTAGTACACGGTTTTATGTTAACCTAGCATACCTAGTACATGTTTTCAAAGACATTTTGCTTCGTATGTTGACCTAGCATACCTAGTACATGGTTTCAAAACATTTTCACGACATGCTTACAATGTTTAAGACATTTTGGTGCGTTGAACTCGACAATGATACATTCATTAACATTAATCATGCCGACCGGTAGTATGTAATGGTACCACAGGATTGACAATCCCGTTCCCGCTTCCTAGGTTTGTTTGGAAGTGACCTTAGGGAACGACAGAATCCGATGAACATTTGATAAACCTTTAACCTAATAAAGGTTTATCTGACAATCGACAAGGCTTGAATGTATTCGCCAACAAACCTAATAAATGTTTACTCAATAAAAGCAATGATTTATAAAACAAAACATTTGATTAGACAAAACTCTTGTTCATTCAAAAACATTCTTTTATACAAGACATTTTGGTTACACAAGACATTATTTCCTATGGTTTAAGCAAAGACCTTTTGTTCACCATACAAGACATTGGTTTATACATGACATTTAGCTTACACAAGACATTGGTAATTACATGACATTTGGTTTACACAAGACATTGGTTATTACATGACATTGATTTTCACAAGACATTGTTTTATACATGACACTGGTTTATACAAGACATTGGTTTTTAGTAAGTGATTTAGATAACGAGGCGTGTGTAATATGATAATAGCATGGTGGATACGCCGCTGGTACTTCTTATATATAAGTGCTTTTATTATATTACATATCGTAGCGTTATCTAAACCACTCCAAACAAAGACAAGACATGACATATTTTATACAAGACATGACATATTTTATACAAGACATGACACATTTTATACAAGACATGACATCTTTTATACAAGACATTTTCATTTGATTATTTACTTAACCATGCATCATTTCTTTTAGGGACAATTGCATATTTCCCCTTAAAAAACTGCTTAATTGCGTATTTACCCAACTTAAAATTAAAATTTCATATATCCTCTTCCTTAACTAATATAATTACAAATTTACCCATTTTGATTTATTTTATTAAAAACAAGTTATATAATGACTTTTTAACCTTATTTTTTACTAAAACTTAAAAAAAATACAAATTTATTCATTAACAAAAAGCAAATTTATCAAACATAAAAACATATCCTAGAACATATGAACCAAAAGGAGTAAAGAAGAGAGCGATTGACATTATTTTCATTGCTCCCAATATAGATCCTAGAAAATATGATCAAATAATAACATATAATCAGTTACGATTGTTTAAGTTATTATTTGGTCATATTTTCTAGGATCTGTATTGGGAGCAATGAAAATAATGTCATTCGCTCTCTTCTTTGCTCCTTTTGGTTCATATTTTCTAGGATATGTTTTTGTATTTGATAAATTTGCTTTTTGTTAATAAATAAATTTGTATTTTTTTAAGTTTTAGTAAAAAAATAAGGTTAAAAAGTCATTATATAACTTGTTTTTAATAAAATAAATCAAAATGGGTAAATTTGCAATTATATTAGTTAAGGAAGGGGATATATGCAATTTTAATAGTTAAGGAAGAATATATATGCAATTTTAATTTTAAGTTGGGTAAATACGCAATTAAACAGTTTTTAAGGGGAAATATGCAATTGTTTCTTTCTTTTAAATCATTTTATTTTCATATGATTTCATAAAATAAAACATTTTTTATAAAGGTTCATGTCTACTTTTTAGTTAAACATTTCTTTTAACATCCAAAGCCATGAATCTTCATCACAAAAACCTATGTTTCTCACAGGCATTTTCATGCTCACGTTTCTATTTTCACATATGTTTCAGGAGCGAATGTTCGATGTTGAGCATGCTTCACATAGGGCGGACTTGGGCCTTAGTGACTTAAAAACATGAAAGACAATTTATTTTATGTTTTGTTTCCGTTTATTCCAAGACAATGTAAACAATTAACTTAATAATACAAAACATTATGTACCATGTGTTGTGAAACAATAATCCTGTGACATGACTCCCCGACGTTTCCGCCGCGATTTGTTGTTTTACGCGGTCGGGGTGTGGCAATAATTGTTTACAACACCATACAAACTCACTGCATTTTGGTGAGGCTAACAGAATGCAATGATAAAATTGAACTTTATACGAATAAGAATAACAGTGGGGGAGATAAACAGTAAAACCGATAGTGAATTTACCAGAGTAAATGTGAAGGGATAAGTGGAGGGGTTTTTTTTTTACCGGAGGAGTTAACGGTGACGGAGGATGTGAGGATTCCGGCGGCCATGAGGCTTTAATGTGTGAAGAGAAGACTGGTGTTGTGGTGGTGATAAGGATGAGGTGTTTTAGAGAGAGATAGAGAGATGAGAATAAATTGACAAAATTATCTTCGTGTGCAAGTTTCATGAGAAGATTTAACAAAAAAAATCTAATTGGGTTAGATTCAAAGGACAAAACGTGCAACAAAATTCTCAGTAAAGGGCAAAACCTGTCAAAATTCGTTGAAAAGGACACCGCCTGAAAAAGAGTATAAAATAAATGACAAAACTTGTAATTTTTCCTAGAAAAAAAATAGGCCCCTAACATATTAACCATTTATGTATAAAAAAAATACAACATTAAATGTGACAAAGGTTTATTCTAAAGTAGACTAAATCAAACCTAAATCACATAATCCAAATATCTTATCATATGATATAAGCAATAATCAATTGGACAAAGTGATAAACTTGTCGAGTTGAAAAGTTGAACTCTAATTTGAATGTGATGAACAGGATACTCAATTTTGATTTGGCCCTCAAGATTTGTATAAATGTATTTTGGCTTTTTGGAAAGGAAGGGAAATCCATTTCCCCATTCTAGCCATCATGACGCGTGATATATTAAGCGTCCAAGCTTTTACGGTAGGTTCAGAATTGGCTTTTTTTTCTAAGTGGCACGGTTTTATCCATCTAAAGTATGAGGCTCACTCCAATCGCAATAGAAACGTGCATTTGCTTGAAAGACTACTTGGACATGACATAACATATACAACATATCATGAATCTTGAAGGCGAACTCTATGCGGAAGAACCAATACATGACTACGAAGCATCAACAAAAACACAAGATTAGCCGTAAACAATGAATGCGTAGAAGAATTGAAGACGATGACGGTGATTATACATAAAAAAACAAAATGTATTCGTAGTTTTTAGCATTTTGATTAGCAAAATTTATGTAATGTTAATTCTAAAAAATAAATTAAAACGAAGTTTATTGAGTATATATCACATACTCTAATATTTATTTATGTTTTTTTAGTATCTTTTATAAAACGGTTTTTTTTTTGTCCGATAGCAGGTTAACCGGTTTTTTAACAGGTTATTGGTTAAACCATCTATTTATAACCGGTTGTGTTGTTTTTCTTCTTTTTTTTTCTGCAAATTTTTAACAGGTTATTGGTTAAACCATCTATTTATAACCGGTTGTGTTGTTTTTCTTCTTTTTTTTTTTTTCTGCAAAAAGCTGGTCCGGTTAAATAAACCGGTTTGGTTAGACAAAAAAAAAACTATTTTTTGTTCCGGTTAAATAACCGGTTCGATTGGAAAAAAAATATATTTTTTGTACCTCTAAATGAAACTACTACACATACACAAAAGGGCCAATTGGGCTTGAACTAACCCTAAAAGAAGCCCATAAACATCATCTTAAAGACAGACCCACCCACCCCATCTGGTTAGCAGAGCTGCTTCTCACAAGCTAGGGTTTCATGGCCGCAGCTCCACCAAACTCCGTCCAGTGCTTCGGCAGGAAGAAAACCGCAGTCGCTGTGACTCACTGCAAGGGAGGCCGCCGCCTAATCAAGGTCAACGGCGCTCCAATCGAACTGTTACAGCCGGAGATTCTTCGAACAAAGGCGTTCGAACCGATCCTTTTGATCGGGCGTTCGAAGTTTGCTTCCGTCGATATGCGGATTCGTGTGAAAGGCGGAGGTCACACTTCGCAGATATATGCTATTCGTCAGAGCATTTCGAAAGCACTCGTGGCGTATTACCAGAAGTTTGTGGATGAAGAGCAGAAGAAGGAGATTAAGGATATTCTTGTGAGGTATGATCGCACTTTGCTTGTTGCTGATCCCAGAAGGTGTGAGCCCAAGAAGTTTGGTGGTCGTGGTGCTCGTGCTAGGTTCCAGAAATCTTACCGGTGAACAACACCACAAAACTAACTAATTGTTTTTCAATCACTTTTCTTTTATGAGTTAGATTTTCCATCATTTCAACTTAATTGTTTTTGCTAGACTAGACTTCATGTTGTTAATCATTTTCTTTTAATGAGTTTTATTTTGTTTTTGGATGAATTCACTACATGCTAATGAATAATGGATGCTGTTGGTTTCCTGTATTTAACTTGAGTATTAATCGTTTGTGGTTTAGAATGGATGTTTTGATTGCATGAATACCTCAAATGCACAGAGGTTTAGAGTTGATTCATTAGTATATTGTGGTTTCGTGGCAATAGGAAGCAACCATAGTTATAATTTCACAAACTTATATAAATATAGAGTTAACTTTATACATTTCATATAGGGTAAATTACAGTTTGCGTACCGGATTGCAATGGATGACCTTTAACTTCAATAATTACAGTCATAGTCCTTTATTTGGTTGGAAAAATCAGAACACTCTAGGTCCTTTAGCACTAATTAGGTTAAAATTTTGAGTTAAGGAGGTCATGTGCATTACACATGAGGGTAATTTAGCCATTTTACGTATTAAAAAAATATATAGAGTAAATTACAAGTTTGTCATTTATGTTTGTCCCAAATTTCAGGCGCGGTCCTTTGCCTTTAAATTTGATGACTTTTGTTTGAAAATGTTGCACGTTATGTCCTTTCGGGCAAACCCAGTTATAAGTTCCAATTAAGTTATGTCATGTGCACCGCACATGAGGGTAGCATTGTCTTTTCACATCCTAATTTATAAATGATTTTTAGAAAACAAATAAAAGATAACCTACCCTGCAATTTCTCTCTCTAAACACACACACAGTCTCTCTTTCCAACCACCACTTGTCATCCATCACCTGCTGCCACCACCTCTCACCCTCACTTGCCGCCGACCACCACCACCTCCCGCCCTAGGGCTGTTCATGAGCCGAGCCGAGCTAGGGCAAGCTCGGGCTCAGCTCGATTATAAACCGAGCTGGCTCGGCTCGGCTCGAATTTGAAACCGAGCTGAAAATCTAAGCTCGGGCTCGGCTTGGTTTGGCTCGATTTTAAAAATAAAAATTAATACATAGCTCTCAAAATTCAGTATTCTAAAATATTATTCAATACTTCAAAAGAACATATTCAAAATAAGTTCCACCTAATACATTACAAGCCAAAATCACATTCAAGAACGCAAAATAAGTTTTATATTTAAAGTAAATACAATATTTGTTTATTAGCACGACAATCAACCTTTAAATATATCATATGTATCAAACTACAAGCCTAAATACATGTAAATAATAATCATATTTTTGTAATATATTATATGTATATAAAAATAAAATATATTATAAGTAAAATAATTCGAGCTAAGCCGAGCCGAGCTACAAAGCGAGCCAAACTGAGCCAATTTGGCTCGTCACGAGCCGAGCCGAGCTAGGCTCACTTTCAAACCGAGTCGAGCCGGCTCGACTCACTTTCAAACCGAACCATATCGAGCGAGCTTTTTCCGAGCTAAATCCAAGCGAGCTCCGAGCCGCGAGCTTTTTGGACAGCCTTATCCCACCCTCACCTGCCGCCGACCACCCACCATCTCCACCATCGCCTAACCCACCATCACCACTCACTCCACCGTCTCCAACATCTCTCTACCCCCCTCTATTTCTCTCAACCGCCACCACCTACGAAATCATCTGAACAAACAAAAAATCCCCAAATCTCAAACTACAGTAAAACTAAACTAAATCATCATAATCCCAATTTTAGCTTAATATGAGTCTATGTACATCTTTAATTCAGGGTTAGAGTTTAAGAACACTTACTGTATCCATTAGCATAGTAACAACCTCAGTTGGATTCTTATGACTTTCTCTAGAAGATACAAATCAAGTCGAATAGGGTAATACAAAATCCTAACCAACACGGGGGCGTGCCCAGCTCCACACGGCTGTGGTCAACGCTAAGATTCGCAGAATCCAAGCAAATCTTAATAGTACAGATACGATTCTGCACACGGGCCCGTGCCCAGCGGACATGGGGGCGTGGTCAACTAATAAAGACAAACTGCATTAAATGAAGAAAGAGAAAGTGGATGGACATGGGGCCGTGTCCGGGCTTCTGTGCATGCTATAAATAGGGGTGATTGGTTCACTTCAAAGGCATCCCTTGACAAACCACCTCTTTCCCACTTCACCCACACTCCATCACCATCACAACACTCACATCCACCACCATCATCCATCATCCATCATAGAGTGTGTGTAGTAGTCTCGGGATCCAAGATTGATAGTAAGAGTTCTTGACAATCAAATGCCATGTTTGCCTAAGCCTCTTACATCACTTGGTGAAGACAATCATTTAGTGTAATACTTTTGTTTTTTTTTATCTTTTCGCACTTTTTATTTGGTTTTGTATTAATGACTTTAATAACTAGTTTCTTATGTTGAAGGTGAAACTTCCTTATCATTTGTCCGTGGTGTCTTGGCGTTATTTTACTGTCTATATAAAATAAAAGATATACATCATTCATATCTCCACGGTCTATATGGAGATATGTTGGCTACCTGGTCGGGGGTTAAGGGAATGGTTTTGTAAGGTTCTTGCCTTGTTCAGTGTATAGATCCTGCAAGGACCTGGGTCAAGCTTACTAGGACCTCCTTCAATACCCACTGGTATTGGATGGCGGGGGTGCAAATGGCTTGATCCCCTCATATGTAAACTACTATTAATACATTAACCCGGCTACTTGGGATTGTATCTCTGCTGACTCAAACCACTTAGCCGAGGGTAACGTCGCCTTCAAAAGAGGGGCCTACCACATTACGCATTAATAACTTAATTAATTATCTTCCAATATTCCAACCCTTTAGGATTGTATCCTTGCTGACTCAAACTACTGGGTTGAGGGTAACGTCACCTTCAAAAGAGGGGCCTACTACTATAACTAAGATAATCTCTTAAAAAGTGCAAAAGTGCGGAAAACATCAAAGGCGAGTCGGATCCAAGTGATTCATCTTGTCTATCTGTTTTTATTTTATTTTTATTTTCAGCATTTTTAGTTTTTATTTTTATGTTTAAAACCTTTTTTCTAACTTTTTGATTTGATTAGACGTTGAGGATAAACCGGTACTAAAAGCTCTTGTGTCCTTGGACGACCTCGGTATCTTACCAACGCTATACTACGCTCACGATGGGTGCACTTGCCCATATGTGTGTTTAGTGTTAGTAAAATATCGTGTTTTATAAATTTAAAACTTGACTAAAGTGTTAAAAAGGGCTTAAAAATATACATTAAAAACTATATAACACCGCACACATCAAGTTTTTGGCGTCGTTGTCGGGGACACAAGGATTTTAAGAAAGCTTAAAATCGACGACCTAATCAGTTTTTCAAAACCTTTTTTAAAACGCGCGCATTTTTCTGCATTTTAGTTAATTTTTGCATTTACAGTAGACTGAACACGGGCCGTGCTACACATTTTTTTTTCAAAACTCCCAGATAAAGAGTCTGAACACGGGGTCGTGCTCACTGCACACGCCCCCGTGTTGCACAAAACCAGTCACTTTTATTAAAACGCCCAGATACAGAACCTGAACACGGGCCGTGCTCATTGAACACGGGGCCGTGTCCAGCCTCTGTTTCCATTTTTATTTTTGTTTTCTGGTCTCGAGACTCTGTTGTGTTCTGCTGAGTGATTCTCATGGATCAATACTCAGGAGATTACAACTACACCTACGAGGAGGATGATTATAGGGAAGACTATTGCACCATTTGTGGTAACCCTCACTCGGTACAATATTGTGACTTATTTCAACCATCCACTTCATACAACTACTATGAGGAGCCCAGGTACGAGCCGTCCACTTCATACACATCCTATGAAGACCCAATGTATGAACCTTCTCCCTCATACTCATATTTTGATGAACCAAGGTATGAGCCTCCATACTCATACTTTGAGGAACCAAGATATGAGCCTCCACCTTCATATGCTTATTATGAGGAACCATGGCGTGAACAACCCACCTCATATAAGTATTATGAAGAACAAAGTTACGACCCTTATCCATCATATACTTACAATGAGGAACAATGGTGTGAACCATCTACTTCATATGAGTATTATGAGGAACCAAGGATCGAACATCCGGATTCAAGCTTTGAGGATCCAGATCCTTACTCTATCACCCACATAGCCGAAAAGATAATAGAACACATTAAAACTATCGAGCGCTGCATAAAAGAATCCCGCGCAAGGGAAGAGGAGTCCCGCGCAAGGGAAGAATTAACTTGTAATAAAGAAGAGATAGTTGAAAATGTAAAAATGGAAGAACAAATAAGTGAAAAGCCGACACATGAGTTAAACGACGAAAAAGGTGAGTCCGACAACGTTAAAATTCAAGAAGAGTCTAATTTTGAAAAAATTAATCTCTTGTCACCTTCTTTCGAAAATCATTGTTTAGTACCCACTCATGCTAAGTTTTTAAAAGAGTTAAACACTAACATTAAAATTGACGAAACGGTAAGCATTAAGTTAACAAATGATCAAACTTCGCTAATAAAAGAAGATCCATTTGAAATTAACATTACACCGGTTCCATGTTTTTTTCAAAATTCCTTTATTAATAATATTACAATTGACAAAGATCTTTGTGTTAATATAATGCCAAACTACATTTTCGAAAAATTAAGTATTGGTGATTTTTCTCCACTTCAAATACCCATTTTTCTATCTAATCGGAAAATAATAAAATCAATAGGGGTAGTTGAGGATGTCTTGGTCCAAACAAATCAAATGGTGATCCCAACCGACTTTGTCATCCTTGATGACGCTCCTCTAGTGTTGGGACGACCTTTTGTAAAGACCCACGAAGCCTTGAAAAACCGGAAGTACAATAATTTATCTATTCAATTAGGGGCATTTAAAAAGAGTGTCGATCTTGAGCGTTCAATGAAATATCCATTCGGCAATAATGACCCCCTAATTGAAGATGAAGATGAACCACCCGATACAAGAGAAGAAATTGACCACTTTGTTGAAGAAGAGGTCACCATAGAATAAACCTTTGTGGTTCTTGATCGAAATGAGCAACCAAATAAGGAGTCTCCTAAAGTCCCACCTCTTGAGCTCAAAGAACTTCCAAAAGATTTGGAATATGCTTTTCTAGACAAAGATGGTAAATCACCTGTAATTATTTCGTCAAAATTAACTAGTTTAGAAAAAGAAAAATTAATTACACTTTTGAAAAAACACAAAAACGCGATCGCGTGAAAGCTTGTAGATATTAAAGGCATAAGTCCTTCCATGTGCACGCACAATTTTAATGAATGATGACTATAAATCGGTAATACAACCACAACGTAGAGTAAATCCAAATGTCCAAGAAGTGGTTAAAAATGAAGTCATCAAATTACTTGACGCCGGACTCATTTACCCAATTTCCGATAGTCCTTGGGTAAGTCCCGTCCAAGTGGTTCCAAAGAAAGGAGGCATGGCGGTAATAACTAATGAGAAAAATGAATTAATACCAACAAGAACTGTCACAGGATGGAGGATATGTATAGATTATTGTCGATTAAATAAGGCAACAAGGAAAGATCACTTTCCTTTACCTTTTATTGATCAAATGCTAGAAAGATTATCCGGTCACAAATTTTATTGTTTCTTAGATGGTTTTTCAGGTTACTTTCAAATTCCGATAGCACCCGAAGACCAAGAAAAGACAACATTCACATGTCCCTATGGAACTTTTGCTTATGGTCGCATGCCTTTTGGTCTATGTAATGCCCCCGCAACCTTTCAACGTTGCATGGTGGCTATCTTCCATGACATGATAGAAAAAACAATGGAAGTCTTCATGGACGACTTTTCTATCTTTGGAGATTCATACGACCAATGCCTCGATAACCTTGAACGAATGCTATCCCGATGTGAGGAAACTAACCTCGCCCTTAACTGGGAAAAATGTCATTTCATGGTAACGGAGGGAATAGTACTCGGTCACAAAATCTCAAACGAAGGAATGGAGGTAGATCAAGCAAAAATAGACACTATTTCTCGATTACCACCCCCATCCTCCGTTAGAGCTATCAGAAGTTTCCTAGGGCATGCCGGTTTTTATAGACGATTTATCAAAGACTTTTCCAAAATCTCAAGGCCTCTAACAAAATTACTTGAAAAAGATGCCCCTTTCATCTTTCACAAGGATTGCAACCAAGCATTTCTAACACTAAAAGAAATGCTATTCAATGCACCTATCATGATAGCGCCTGATTGGAAATTACCTTTCGAAATCATGTGTGATACAAGTGACTTTGCAGTTAGAGCCATCTTGGCACAAAGAAAAGATAAGCATTTTCACCCAATTTATTACGCTAGTAAAACACTTAATGATGCACAAGAAAATTATCCGACAACAGAAAAGGAATTACTAGCCGTGGTATTTGCTTTTGATAAATTTCGTTCTTATCTTGTTCTTTCTAAAACGATAGTTTATACAGATCATGTAGCCATTCGATATCTCTTCAAGAAACAGGATGCTAAACCACGTTTGATTCGGTGGATTCTACTCCTCCAAGAATTTGACATTGAAATAAAAGACAAAAGAGGAGCAGAAAACACCGCAGCGGATCATCTTTCGCGCTTGGAAGACCCAGCTTTGGAGGCAACCAAGGATGAGCAAATCAATGAAAAATTCCCAACGGAGTCCCTGGAAATGGTGGAATACCGAGAAGAGCCATGGTACGCCGACTATGCTAACTACCTAGCTAGCGGTATAGTCGCAAAAGGATGGCCACATCATCAAAGAAAGAAATTCTTTGCTGATGTGAAGCATTATTTTTGGGAAGATCCTTATCTTTTCAAAATGTGTACTGATCAACTCATCCGTCGATGCGTACATGGTAGTGAAGCAAGAAGAATTCTCCACCATTGTCATGAAGGTCCATACGGAGGACATCATGGTGCTGCTAGTACCACACGAAAGATATTTGATTCAGGATTTTATTAGCCAACCATTTACAAAGATGCCCAAAGTCTTGTCAAGACATGTAACGCTTGCCAAAGAACAGGTAATATTTCTTTCAAAAACGAAATGCCACAAAATGGCATTCTTGTTTGTGAAATTTTTGATGTGTGGGGACTCGACTTTATGGGACCTTTCCCACCGTTAAAAGGAAACAAATATATACTTGTGGCGGTAGATTACTTGTCTAAATGGGCCGAGGCCGAGGCACTTCCAACCAACGATGGAAGAGTCGTGGTAAGATTTCTGAAAAGATTATTCTCTCGTTTTGGAACACCAAAAGCATTAATAAGTGATAGAGGTACCCATTTTTGTAACCATCAACTTGAAAAAATCTTAACAAGGTATGGGGTCTATCACCGGGTCTCAACGGCATATCACCCTCATACAAACGGACAAGCCGAAGTGACTAATAGAGGTTTAAAAAGAATACTTGAAAAAACCGTAGGGTTAAATAAAAAAGAATGGGACGATAAATTAGACAATGCTTTATGGGCTTTTCGAACAGCGTACAAAACAACAATAGGTACAACCCCATATAAGCTCGTCTATGGAAAAATTTGTCATTTGCCAGTAGAAATAGCACACAAGGCCTACTGGGCAATTAAAAACGTAAACTTAGACTTAGAAATTGCAGGTAAAAATCGATTTTGCCAATTAAACGAATTAGACGAATTAAGGAATTATGCATACTCTAACTCCGAAATTTATAAGGAAAGAATGAAAAATTTGCATGATAAACACATTAAACCTAATGAATTTCGGGTAGGAGATCAAGTTCTATTGTTTAATTCACAACTTCGATTATTTCCTGGTAAATTAAAGTCTAGGTGGTCAGGACCTTTTTCCATCAACCATATTTTCCCACACGGTGCAGTCGAAATTAAATCTCGGAATGGAATTCCATTCAAAGTCAATGGCCAACGGCTAAAGCTCTATCAAGGATTTATTGAGGATGAAGAAGAAGAAATCTCGCTTCAAACGGTCGAAGCATGAAACGAAGGTTCAAGCATCAACATCGTACCTTGTAAGTTATGAATGTCGGGAAAACATCTAAATCGGTAAGATTTCTAAACAAAGTTTCGGGACACAGGGCACTCACACGAGCACTAAAAAAATTAATTTTTTTTAAATTTGCCCGCCCACTGTGTCGTGTTCAATGAACACGGGGCCGTGTCCGTGCAACTGTCGAGATAAAACCCCCTTTTCATTCAGTTTCTTCATTCCACACGCCCCGTTTCCCCAAAAAACTCTCTGGTTCCGGCGAAATTTTCTGCAGATTTCAACGTTTCCCCTTCTTCTAACAACGTCAAGGTATGATTCTACCCTTATAATTAGTTAGATTAAGTACTTGCATGTAGTTTTAACATCAAAATTTGGGGGGAAATCTAGGGTTCTTCAACTTGAACCGGATCGAACCTCAATTTTTTTCATAAATCTGTTAGCATTAGCTTAGATATGTGTTATAGGAAGTAAAACAACTTGTATTGTTTGTAGATTTACCCGATTTCTCATAAAAACCCCAAACCCTTGTTTTTGAACCGAAAAAGATGAAATTGAAGGGGTAAATGGTTTGTTTTGGGAAAAACGACACTTGGGGTTTCATTTTCGGGGAAAACCGCCCCTACTGGACCAAAAATTTTCAAGTTTTCGAGACCGGGTCGAAAATTGGGAATTTGGAGAAACAGACGCCTGGACACGGGGTCGTGCTCAGCGAGCACGGGGTTGTGTCCAGCCAAATCCAGCCGAACATGGGGCGTGTCCGCTGAACACGGGGGAGTGTTCAGCCGATTGTTTTTGGTTTTCTTCGAAAATTTCACTGTTTCGTACTAGTTGTTTGGTGTGTTTTCTTTCAGATGGCCAAGAAATTTACCAGATTCAACGCAAGTGAGTTGGCTGCTCAAGCGTGGTATGATGTGCTAAGAACTAGGCCCGAGGAAAACCCCTGACAAGTGTGCATGGACACTCTTGAGGCAGTGAACCAAATAGACCGCTTCAACAACATTGTCACCGGCCCACTACGAGTGGCTCTCTCTTTGCACTCGGCTTCACTCCGTGCATGAATACAACATGGAATTTTACAGCACGTTTGACCTTAAGCCAAGAGCGGATCCGTTTGACAATGATGGGGTAGATTTCCGTTGTGGAGGGACCTTGTACTCGATCTCAGTCGCACAATTTGAGGCAATAGTCGGGTTGTACTCGAAAGAGGATGCTGGGGATGAAGAGAACACCGGCGGTCTCCACGAGCTTCCAGAAAATCAACGCCAAGCTGCTTAGGCTCAAATCGGGGAGGGTCTCTATAACCCGAGCTGAACTAAGAGCACACAGTTGAGAGACCCTCTTTACCGCTACATCCACAGGGTTCTCAGCTACTCTCTCTGCCAGAGACACGACAGTGGTGGTGTTGTAAGGTTGCGTGATCTGCTAGTTCTCCATTGCATTCACAACCGTGTCACCCTTGATGTTCCATACCTGCTACTCCGAAACATGCACTTGAACCAGCTTGCTACTCCCCCGACTCCTATCCTGTTTGGAGGGTGGATTTACCGCCTTTTCAAACACTTTGTGCGGATGCCGAGGTCCTTTCACAAGGGACCGTGGTCAGGAAAAGTGGACATGGTCATTTTCCGCTCCATGAACTTGATCTATGAAGCGGAAGACGGGACGGTCAGTTTTTAAACTGTTCAAGGGCATGCATGGAACCCTCAAGAAGCTCTAGTCCTCCATGCTCCACACATCCGTCCTCCTCCCTAGTGCCACTACCAGCACCATGGTGATACGGGTCAATCCTCCTCTCAAGGAGGTGGTTTTCCTAACTTTCAAAGCTTACATGATTTATTGCAGGAAAACCTTATGTGCACCAGGAACACCTACAACATGGCCAGTAACACATACGCCCGGGTCGGAGCGATAGAGAGAAATATCTCCGACATGCAGGATGATATTGGAAACATCCGGGAGTATATGGCGGGCCACGGAGGGGATGATGATGATGAAGACGAGGACATGGATTGAGCGGGAGGAGTTGGAGGTAGCAGCACACGGTTGAAGGTCTCACAGGTTAACCCCTTTATCTCATGAACAATTGCATGGCCTGCGTGGCATTTGTTGAACAATTTACTTCTTTTAACACTTTTTAATTTTCTGCATTTCTTTTTATTTTGTGACATGGATGATGAAACTTTGGTAATTTAGGATGTTGGTTATTGTTTGGTGTGGTATTTAATAGTAAAACAGGTACCTACGAGGCTTAAAGCACTAAACATTAGTGCTACTAAAGCCGGGACAGCAGAACCGAAAGCAGAAACCTGTTTTACATGATTGCAGATTGTCCACACGGGGTCGTGCCCAGCCGACACGCCCCCGTGCCCCCGTGCCCACCGCCCAAACCTGCTGTTTGTCTAAATTATGCAGATTTTTGCCAAACACGGGGTCGTGTTCACCAGACACGCCCCCGTGTCCACCTTCTGTAAGTTCTTGTTACTGGCAATCTGACCACGGGGACGTGCTCATCCGACACGGGCCCGTGTCTAGGTGCCTAGTAACATAAATTTTTGTTTAACACACCTTTTTACACATTCAATCAACCTAAAAACTTATTTTTTGGACACATTGAGGACAATGTGTAATTTAAGTGTGGGGGGATGCTAAAACCTTGAATTTTGCAAGTCCTAATTACAAGCCTTACACAAAACTCTATTGGAACCGCTAAACACCCCAAATTTTTTCAAAAATTTGTCATTTTTTTTACTTGTCTTGGTTTAAATTGGGAATAACAAGCTCTAAAAAGGTTATATTTTTACAAATTTACAACCGATAGCGTCGTGATAAAAAGAACCAACATAAGAAAATTAATAAACGGCATGACAAATCTAGTTAAAAAAATTTTATATATACTTGATCACATTAAAAACCCATTCCCACAAAAAAGTGAGTTTTGAGCCTTTAATTGAGCATACAAATACACATCTTTAAACTAAATGCTCACCTTTCGTTTCTTGTGTGAATAGCCGCTTGGTTTCTTACGACTCTAGAACTTGCCATGACAATACATTCCCGGTCCTTACCAACTCAAACCCAAGTAAGTAAATGATGGAGGCACTAGGACTAACCATTTTTATTTCAATACCATTATTTTTTTTTACCACCTACCCAAAATCCCCCCTAGTTAACCCCTTTGAGCCTAAACCTTTTTCATTTCTAAACCCAAAACAAACACCCTTTACCCACCAAAACCTTTTTTTTTATTTTTAACCCTTTATTTTAGTAAAAAGCTCGGTTTCCATGTGACATTCCTTAACAAAAAAAATTGAAAAATGATGATGAAGTATAGAAATAAACAAACAAGTTCCTTAAAAGAAACTTTGTTTGAAAAATGCTTCGTTTGAATAAAAAGTCACAAAAACAAATTGTTTTACGAAAACCGACGCTTTTTACACCTTTCGCCCTTTTCTACTAACCACTAACCCAAAACCACCTACCTATAACCCAAGCCTAACCCTTCCCCAAAGTCCTCTTGATATTTACAAAGGTTTATAGTTAAAAAGGATGAGGATTGATTGCTTGGCAAGCATATGGTAGAAGTAAGTTCCATGCCGGTCTCGAGTGTTTCACAAAAATACATCTTCGGCCGAGTGTTCAGTGATCTCCCGTGAGGTATGTGAACTTGTATATAAATGGAATTTTAAAGAGGCATGTTATGCCCAAATAAGTAATTTCTCTTATGTAATGTTCTAAATAAATCATAACGAATAGGATTGTAAATAACATAAAAATAAAACCTAATAAAGATCTTGGAATCCCGACACTCTAGACAAGCCCAAAACTTCTCTTCTACCCATTCTATTTGGGTGTGTAAGCCATATTATAAAGAGTTTTGCTTGAGGACAAGCAAAGATTCAAGTGTAGGGTATTTGATGTGTGTAAAATGCAACAAATAAATTACATCAAATGAGGCATAAAACTAACCCTTTTTAGTACTAATGTTGGAAAAAGTGTGCTTTTGTCTTCCTTTTGTATTTTCAGGGTTAAATGAGCGTAAATGAACAAAAGAAGCAAAAATACAACTAAATCTAACACAAATACAAGAAAAGGAGTAAACGTGGCATGCCCGACCCCTCGACAGCATCTTCCCAAGCAAAAACAGAACATCAGAAGGCTGAACACGCCCCGTTCCCAGCAGACACGAGGGCGTGCCCAAGTGTCTGCAGAAAAGACAAAAGCGTAGAAGCTTCTATTCCCCAACACGGGGGCGTGCCCAGCTCCACATGTCACACCACCAAAATACCACATGCGGAAACACCGCGGGACGTGTGACGTACCAGGATCCAAGCCACCAATCACATTGAACTACGCATAATATTTAATTAAAACATTCCATTCATTTGAAAATATAAATCCAAGTCATGAGTTAAACCAAAGTAAGTATTCAGCGGGCATAATGTAAATAGTAATTTAAATGTTTCAAAGCATATGTTCATAATCAACAAAGCGAGTATCCAAGAGTCTCGACCCATGACTACTCCAGCACTCCCAGATAGCAAGTCCATATCACGAATCTAACGACCTGCAAGCATGCAGACAAGTGTGTCAGACGACGCTGGTGAGTTCAAAGTTTTGTTAACGCGTTTAGTTACCAGATATGTGTATAAAACAGTTCAACGATTTGATTTGATGTTTTCATTAACTCGATTACCGCAAATGGCTACAAGATGTATTTGCCCAACCCCAATGCCTCTATCAAAGCATTGGTTAAGTGGTCAAGGTAATTAGTTCACGCCCGTCCTCCCCGGTACGGTGTGGGGGTGCCAAACCTAATAGCGCTATCAATTAATAACCTCGTTGCCTCCCCGGCAACTATCGGTAGATGTAAGGGGTCTTATATGATAGAAATGAGTATAATAACAAACA
Source organism: Helianthus tuberosus (assembly GCA_030545235.1). Taxonomy (NCBI): domain Eukaryota; kingdom Viridiplantae; phylum Streptophyta; class Magnoliopsida; order Asterales; family Asteraceae; genus Helianthus; species Helianthus tuberosus. Next base: position 52,131,294 of record CM060403.1, on the reverse strand, counting down.
TCCCAATAACCTGACATTCCTCCCCGGAACGTTACCCGATATCCCTCCCCGGGATGCATGCTTGGAAAAAGAGCAGTGAACTCACCTTGGTTTGCTCGGTTTGTTTAGTTACCCGTTTCCAAGTTAATCAACCAACCCTAACGTGGTTACCAATGAATATCAGTTTCACGATTTAACAAGTTATTGCTTGCACACAAGTTGCATCACACATAACAGTTCACAGTACATCAGTTAGTCAGTACACCTTTCCAATTCACATTCACATCTCATGTGTTTATCACAAGTTACACAGAACATAACAGGTTGGTTTGTTGTACCCACTAATCGAACTATGTTTCCCATTCTCATTGGCTTATCACAAAGATAATTTACACACAAGTATTTATCATAATCTATAACACATGCACCTACTGTTCAGTTCACAAACCTACACGACGAAACATCCCTGTGGCGAAAGTCCACAAGGTTTCGTCGGCCCACATGTGGCGAAACTCCTCAAGGTTTCGTCGGCACCAGGTGTGACGAAACTCCACAAGGTTTCGTCAAGGTCAGCTTATGGCGAAACATTCTATGTTTCGTCGAGATCACATAACATCAGTTACGCAAGTTTCAATTACTGAGTTTCAATCACTATCCCCTAATTTCTCGCAAACAGAATCATTAACAGTTTCGTGTTCAATCTAGATCAAACAGCGCAATTAGTCCAGAAATCATTTACTTTCAAATAACCCTAATTACCAATTAGATGAACAATACAATCCAATCAACCCTAACAGATCTCAACACTCGAAGCATCCATATAATCAATATCATAAAAATCAGTTTCATCACATAACGTTTTCATCATGATCAGTCAACCCTAACATGAATCCTAATCAAGAGAGTTCAATGAATGAATTCCTCCAAACTCTTACGTTAATTAAGAACAATCGATACAAGAAACCGAGATGTCACACCATAAATTCTAACATAAAACAATCAACCATGTAAGGAACTGTGACAAACATGAATATGACACTAACCGGAAAATGATGCGTACGTTAAAGAGGATTGAAACAGGAAAGAGATGACGCCAGACGATTAAAGCCTCAAGTGAAATCTTCTGCCATCGAGTTAGAGAGAGAGTCTAGGGTTTCGTGAATTGTGGTGTGTGCAATATATAACGTAACTGTTGATTTGATTGGGCTATACTTGGGCCGAAGACCATTTTGGCGAAACTCACCCAGACGAAATTCATGTTTCGTCAAGCAGGGTGATGGCGAAACTCCAGGTTTCGTTAATGGGAGTTAATGACACAAATCCTATGTTACATCATGCAAGAATTAAGTTCATACACTTAGACAGTTTATAAGTTCTCAACTTAATCAAACTATATACAATGCACCAATCATAAATCAAACATGAACAAGTTACACCTCAAACGAATTATGAAAACATTTTGCGAAACGAGAAACGTGTCGAGGAAGGATCTTGAAAGTCTTGAAAGTTCGGGTTGTCACATCATCCCCAACTTGAAAGAAATTTCATCCCGAAATTTGATAAGTACACCTTAGGGGACATCCGATAAAATTGGAACGATACAGAGAAGATTAGCATGGCCCCAGCGCAAGGATGACATGCACAAATGAAGAAATGGTATCAGAGCCAGGGCCGGACCGGTGGTGCAAGGTCCTGCGAGGACGCTGGACCCCTTAAGGTGGGTGGATTGTGACATCCCACATCGGTTGTGAAGGGGAACAAAGGCTTCCTTATAAGGGGCTGGATATCTTCACCATCATGACGCGTTTTGAAAACCGTGAGGGGCGGACGCCGAGGGCGTGCTGGCCGCCAAAGCGGACAATATCATGGTGCGGTTACGCTGGGCTGTTATACCACACGGCCATGGTCAACGCTAAGATGCGCATAATCCAAGCAAATCTTGATAGTACAGATACGCTTCTGCACACGGGGCCATGCCCAGCGGACACGGGGGCATGGTCAACAATACAAACAAACTGCATTAAATGAAGAAAGAGAAAGTGGATGGACACGGGACTGTGCCCACCGGACACGGGGCCGTGTCCGGACTTCTATGCAGGCTATAAATTTGGGTGCTTGGTTCACTTCAAAGGCATCCATTGATAAACCACCTCTCTCCCACTTCACCCACACTCCATCACCATCACAACACCCACATCCACCACCATCATCCATCATCCATCATAGAGTGTGTGTAGTAGTCTCGGGATCCAAGATTGATAGTAAGAGTTCTTGACAATCAAATGCCATGTTTGCCTAAGCCTCTTACATCACTTGGTGAAGACAAGCATTTAGTGTAATAATTTTGTTTTTTTTATCTTTTCGCACTTTTTATTTGGTTTTGTATTAATGACTTTAATAACTAGTTTCTTATGTTGAAGGTGAAACTTCCTTATCATTTTTCCGTGGTGTCTTGGCGTTATTTTATTGTCTATATAAAATAAAAGATTTACACCATTCATATCTCCACGGTCTGTATGGAGATATGTTGGCTACCTGGTCGGGGGTTAAGGGAATGGTTTGGTAAGGTTCTTGCCTTGTTCAGTGTATAGATCCTGCAAGGACCTGGGTCAAGCTTACTAGGACCTCCTTCAATACCCACTGGTATTGGATGGCGGGGGTGCGAATGGCTTGATCCCCTCATATGTAAACTACTATTAATACATTAACCCGGCTACTTGGGATTGTATCCCTGCTGACTCAAACCACTTAGCCGAGGGTAACGTCACCTTCAAAAGAGGGGCCTACCACATTACGCATTAATAACTTAATTAATTATCTTCCGATATTCCAACCCTTTAGGATTGTATCCTTGCTGACTCAAACTACTGGGTTGAGGGTAACGTCACCTTCAAAAGAGGGGCCTACTACTATAACTACGATAATCTCTTAAAAAGTGCAAAAGTACGGAAAACATCAAAGGTTACACTAAAGGCGAGTCGGATCCAAGTGATTCATCTTGTCTATCTGTTTTTATTTTATTTTTATTTTCAGCATTTTTAGTTTTTATTTTTATGTTTAAAACCTTTTTTTCTAACTTTTTGATTTGATTAGACGTTGAGGATAAACCGGTACTAAAAGCTCTTGTCTCCTTGGACGACCTCGGTATCTTACCATCGCTATACTACGCTCACGATGGGTGCACTTGCCCATATGTGTGTTTAGTGTTAGTAAAATATCGTGTTTTATAAATTTAAAACTTGACTAAAGTGTTAAAAAGGGCTTAAAAATATACATTAAAAACTATATAACGCCGCACACATCAGGGAACTATGTACTCACTTGAGATTGCAAGGTATCCTCGATTAAGTGAACTAACAAAGCTCGGCAATCAAGGAATCAAGTGGCACCTAGTATTGGAATCACTATGTTAATAATCGGGACCTAAATCGGGAGATCGGGTGGAACGAGGTCTTGTAAAACAAATGAGTGTTGGATCTCATATAATATGGTTTAACAAAGGCTACATTCTGATTTGATACCTATCCTAAGTGCTTTTGACCCGTTATGACCCGTTAAGGTAAGCTACGCTACTTTAACGCGTCATTTGCGTGAATGCACGTTCGGATGGCCTTACTAGTCCTATGATAAGTATTATATGTCTAAATATGTTCAATATTGTTGCATAATCAATTTAAGTGTCAAAATTTTGGTTACATAGGCTTAAAATGAAATTATGCGCAAAAAGGGCATTTTGGTCATTTTCCTAAGGCATATAAACTAACTATCATACAACTAATCAAACAAAGTGACCATAAGGTATAACCTCGGAAGGTTATTCCTTATACAACTATGGTCACAAAATATATTTGGTCGGATCCTAATGATCGACCAAACGGGTCGGGTTCGAAAGTCTAACCGGTTGTCGAGACCGCTTGACTTACGACCCTAAATAAGTACCAAACTAAAAGTGACAAGTTAAACATGTTAAAACATGTTTAACTAAGTTAGAAAACTGATTTGATATCAAAACAAAGTGTTTTGATACCCGAAAATAGTTTCGTCACAAAATGCACATAATCGTGCATTTTGACCGAAACTTTGACTAGTCACTTCGACTAGCCAACGTGGTAATCAGTAGGTATAGTCGCAAGGGATTATAACCATCGTTATTACACTCACGTTGCAAAGTTCAAACGAACTTTGTCTTGACCAAATCATGGTCAAAGCTGAAAGTCAAACATTGTTTGACTTTGTTGCTTAAAATAAATAAACAAAGCAAGAAAGAACACTTACAAGTGTTCTAGGCTGGAAAAATGACTAAGAAAGCTCAAGTATGAGGCCTCCAACTAAGTGTGGTAGCCTCAATCAGAGCAAGAGTGAAAGAAAATGAAGATGAGCAAGTAGAAGTGTTGATGAACATGGGTTTATATAGGATTTCTTGAACCATTAAATGTGACATCCCACATCGGTTGTGAAGGGGAACAAAGGCTTCCTTATAAGGGGCTGGATACCTTCACCATCATGACGCGTTTTGAAAACCGTGAGGGGCGGACGCCGAGGGCGTGCTGGCCACCAAAGCGAACAATATCATGGTGCGGTTACGCTGGGCTGTTATAGATGGTATCAGAGCCAGGGCCAGACCGGTGGTGCCAGGTCCTGCGAGGACACTGGACCCCTTAAGGGGGGTGGATTGTGACATCCCACATCGGTTGTGAAGGGGAACAAAGGCTTCCTTATAAGGGGCTGGATACCTTCACCATCATGACGCGTTTTGAAAACCATGAGTGGCGGACGCCGAGGGCGTGTTGGCCGCCAAAGCGGATAATATCATGGTGCGGTTACACTGGGCTGTTACAGATGGTATCAGAGCCAGGGCCAGACCGGTGGTGCCAGGTCCTGCGAGGACGCTGGACCCCTTAAGGGGGGTGGATTGTGACATCCCACATCGGTTGTGAAGGGGAACAAAGGCTCCCTTATAAGGGGCTGGATACCTTCACCATCATGACGCGTTTTGAAAACCGTGAGGGGCGGACGCCGAGGGCGTGCTGGCCGCCAAAGCGGACAATATCATGGTGCGGTTACGCTGGGCTGTTACAGATGGTATCAGAGCCAGGGCCGGATCGGTGGTGCCAGGTCCTGCGAGGACGTTGGACCCCTTAAGGGGGGTGGATTGTGACATCCCACATCGGTTGTGAAGGGGAACAAAGGCTTCCTTATAAGGGGCTGGATACCTTCACCATCATGACGCGTTTTGAAAACCGTGAGGGGCGGACGTCGAGGGCGTGCTGGCCGCCAAAGTGGACAATATCATGGTGTGGTTACGCTGGGCTGTTACATTAAATTATTGCCCTGTGTTTGTGTGATAATCAAGGAACAATCAAGACCATACACATGTTAGACTCTGATTTGGGGACTTGGGAAACACATAAACCAGCCCACAATACTCAAAAACTAGGATTAAAAACAGGTTCAGCAGGCTGTTTTGAAGATATAATGAATCTGTTGTGCTGGGACCTGCTTACGGACCGTATGGGGTCCTGCCTTACGGACCGTAAGGCTACAGCAGGGGCCAAAGTTTGATGTTTTGACAGCTTTGGTCTCTGAGTGTGTTTCGTCGCGTTTTGGCACTTCTAACACCAGTCAAGCCCATTTTCAAGCTCCATGATGAAGTTAAAGTATATTTAACTTCAAAAATGTCACAGATGTCGGTTCGTTTGGCAGTACGGTTGCGTTTTTTGGTTAATTACGACGGTATCGTAACGAACGCGAAAACGACCCAAATTGCGAAACGAATGGTATTTTTGCATTCCCATCACTAAAATACAATATTTTAATGATTACAAAAATTTTTGGATGTCCGGATATGGTCAGAACGCAAGATATGCGCGTATATGCATACTTTTGCAGTTTTGACGCTTTTAGTCCCTGTGATCAAATAAGCGTATTTTCGAATACCGAACCCCTTAAAACTTATTTCTAAGATTTGTAAAGGATATTTAGGGTATGTTTAGCTTATGATATTTTTCCGGAGTGTACGTTGTTATACGAATTGGTAGACTTTTGAAGTTTGTCAGAAATAGTCCCTGTGATCGAATAAACTTGTTTTTGCCAGACCAAACCCTTCAAAACTTATTTCTAAGTTATGTAAAGGATATTTAAGGTATGTTAAGCTTATGTCACTGTTCTAGAGTGTTTGTCGCATTAAACTGATTACGTTTACGTAAGACTTTGCGTATAACTTTCCAGAAAGTGATTTAGAGCTTGAAATCGAAATAGAATCAAAACGTGAAATTGTCATACATAAATAAACAAACATTGGGACCAAAACACATTGTTTCATTGATATTTGATTTTGTTCTACATCGTACAGTGTTTACAGTGCATAAATGTCACAACCGCTCCACCACCATCGCCCCAACCCTTCGAAAACCACGAGCATCACCACCCCAACCCATAGATCTGAACCCATTGTAGATATTTGTAACAACCCGACTTTTAAAAGTCAAAGTACAAGTCAAAGTCAAAATCAAAGGAAGAAAAGATTGCTAATTCGATCTGTCATTCCTTGCTTAATTATTATTTGTACTCTTTTGACTTGTTAAATCGATACTTTAGTTTATGTTACTTTAGTTGTATTATGTGGAGTAAATGCAATAAATCGCAGTTAATCGCTAATATAATTAACGCTAAGCTCATCGCTATCGCATCGCAACTCGAATCGCAAGTTATAGATATTGTTTTACGTGTGTGTGTGCTATTATGTGTTACTTGTGCAAGTTTGATTTTGTTAAAGTGTTAATCGCAAATGCAATCGCAACTCTATCGCAATGCAATCACATCGCGAACTGGAAATGCAAGGTTATTTATGTTGTTTTATGTTAGTTATATTATTTGTGTAACTATTATTTAAATCTATCGCACCACTTAATCGACACTCGCTTAAACGCATCGCAACGCTCAATGCACGAAACAAAACTCGGAAACCAACTCACACAAACCATCCGATCGAAGGACCATTTGATTGAATGGTCATCTGTCCAGATGACCATCTGATCAGATGGCCATTCGACCAGAAGGCCCTCCGATCGAACCACTCACACCGCCTCACTCTCCTCTTCACATATAAATACCCACCTGTCACATCACTGTTCATGATGTGACAGCTCTCCTCCGACCCTTCGCTTTCTCAGCCACATTTCTCTCGATTCCTCGCGATTCTTGTAAGTTTTCTCCTCAAATCTTGTACTTCTTTGATCCTTATACACTTTCCCATCAATTTCACCATCAAATCTCACCATTTCACCATGAAATCTACTGATTTGGGCTGTTCAAGGGTGATGTCATCATGGAGTTCTCATGAACATTGAAGGGTGACATCATCTCATCAAGAACAACTCAGATCTGAAGGATTTCTACAATGTTTAAACACTGATTTCACCTAAATCTAAGCTTAACCGAAGTGCTTCAAATTTTTCTTCAACATTCTCAACTTTTCACATAAAATCGATAGAATCTGAGCTCGTTCGAGCCTTCTACTCGATTCTCTAGTGAAGTGCCAGTCTGAGAACGGGTTACTATCGAAGAGATGACTGACTTAATGGGTTGAACATGAAGTCCGTCAAGAACAGTTACTGATCGGACTGGGTGATTCCCATCTGATCGGATGACATTGGACTTGATGGGATTTCGTTGTTTAACACGTTGTCATACCATCTCAGTTCAATCGCAACATTTTCCAAACTTAACAAATTTTACAAATTTCCAAACGAGTAGGTCGCTGAACGGATTCCCGTCCGATCGGATTGCCATCCGATCGAACGACAATCCGAAAGGATAACATATGATCTTCAATACTTAGAACATTTTACAAAACTTTCAAAAATTATCAGTTCCCAACAAATAGTCATCCGATCGAATGACTATTCTATCAGGAGACATGATTCTTTAAAACATCTCACTTGGAACGGATTACCATCCGTCCAGATGGTCGTTCCACCGGACGACCTGAAAGGTAGAGATACTTCTCAAATTTAAAATGCTAAAACAAAAACTTCAAAGTCACATCATACACAATCACGTCTATCCAAACGAATGACTATCCGACCGAATGGTCATCCGTCCGGATGACCATCCGTCCGGATTGTCATCCGATCGGATCACTATCCGTCGCCTATTCCACCGACATGCTATTTCACGCACTGTTCATCGCTTATGCTATCATTCTGTAATTAGGCTAACTCTCCAGCGCTCCCTTCAATCCAAGCTTGTGTTTATTCATTTAAACATGAACTGTGAGTATACTCGAACCCTTTTTGCTTTACGCACTTTTAGGTGTTACATACGTTACCTATTTCAAATCATAATCAACACACAACACAAACACTTTTATTCGCTAAGCGTTACTGCATGTTATACGTGTTATTCGATGAATGCTCGTATGTTATATTTACACAGTGATTGTTGCCTGACACCTTAGCAACGATAGTACTATAGTTTGGACTCAGCACCTGTCGTGGACGGGGGTTGTTAAGGGTTTTACTTCACGTATCACAGTGGTGATATGTGTTGCGCATTCTACAACTCGTAGTCATGTCTGTGCATATTTCATTGTCGATAACTTGCTAGCTTCACTTTTTAACATGTTACATGTTGGTTATGCGTAAATCGCTTTCGCTATTTACTATACTGTTAAACTTGTATGCTCACCTTTACACTATGTGTATTGACCTATTTTAACGTATGTGACAGGTGTTTAAGATGCTAGGATTGCTGCTATGGAATCAAGTTAGGAGGTCTAGAAATGTCACATTAAATTCTGAGTTGTTGAAACAATTTATTTGTCTTTGAGATACTATGTCTGTAATAATTATTTTGCTGGATATGTTATGGTATGGGACGTAACTTTAAAATATTTGGTAATATTAGTTGTTATGGAATTCTCCTGGACAATCTGTTTCGCTCAGTGCCGCGCCCCGATGTTTCCGCCATCGGTTGGGGTGTGACAGATTGGTATCAGATCCATAACTATTGGGAATTAGACAAGACTCGACCTAGTCTGGGTCAATGTCTTAGAAACGACCTAGTCTATAGTTAAGTACCAATAGACCGCCTTGGGCGAACCCGGTAGGGATTCCGCGCGAGCCTATTTCTACTATTCTCTCGACTCGCAATTATACTACACGCTAACGTCCTTTCCTAAGGACGAACGCTACCACTTTGCCTTTCCTAAGGCTAGTAACACGCACTATTTTTCAAAAATGAACGAGTGATTAGATCAAGACTAGGTGTGAAAATCGCAAACTCTCGAATGGATCGCTTGTTCGACGCACATTTTTACTATAAACACGAGAGTTTGCGTTGAATCAGGAGTGAAATCCATACTTCGACACAAATCTCCCTCTCTATCCCCTGATTTTATCACGCAAACTGGAATGCAGTCATTAAGTTAGGGGTGAAACCCGAACCTTGATGATTTATTCCGCTCTCTATTTTGGTTTTACAAAACTCTCACCTAAGTCTCGATGGATTCCAACGACTCAATTCACGTAATGACCTAAAGGATGCATGCCATTCACCGTAGGCCGGTGAGCACAGTCTATTAGGCCAAAACGAGTACCCGAAGTCCTTGAGAATAGTTGAATCACTTTGGATAGTCGATGTCTCACGCTCAGACGCTCCACTCGCCAATTTTATGTGTTTCGATTCTGAGATCGCAGCCGCTGACTCTGTAATTTATCGCTTTTATGTGGGATTTTATGTGTTTTATGTGGTTTTACATATATTCATGTGTATCGATTTTGGTGATTTATACGCTTTTCGCTTTGATCAATACGCACAACTCGCACTGCACATCTATCTCAAAACATTAACAAATCGCATGCTATGCTATGCTATTTGCTGTGTACTCGCTACTCGCACCCGCTACTCTTGAACGCGCTCACAAACTTGAATGATAGATGAATACGTGCAATGTATTTAAGTGAATACGTGCAAAATATAGTGTAAAGCGTGATTGTATCGGGCTATGTGCTTATGTGCTTACGTGCTTATGTGCTTACGTGCCTATGTGGATTATGTGCCTACGTGATTATGTGACTATGTGTTACGTGCCGATGTGTTCCTGAGCTTTATTTAGTAGTAGTGTGTTGTGAGGTGAGATTCAATTGTATAGTGTTTGAATCCTATGGCGATGTCTGTTGCAGAAAATGTCATCATTCGCTTCGCATACTTCCCGCGCTGCACGCAGAAATCACGCTGACAAGCGTATCGCTTCTCTAGTCGCAAAGCAGATGGATAAGGTCATTCCGCAAATTGTTAGCGAGCTTAATGAAAACACTAGCAAGTCCTCTGAGGAATCAAAGACCGACTATCCAAAGGGTAATTTTAGCTTCAAGCAGTTTAAGGCATGTGGCCCAAAAGTCTTCACAGGCGAAGATGGACCAAGCGCTATGTTTCAATGGTTCGACTCAATCAAAGTCACGCTACGCCAGAGCGGATGTCCCGATCACCTACGGACTGTCAACGCAACTGGCGTTTTCCAGTCCAGGGCTCTGGATTGGTGGACAGCCGAAAGGAACAGGCGTGGGAACGACGCAGCCTATGGGCTTACTTGGGATGAGTTGAAGGAACTCATGATCAAGGAATTCTGCCCACCCCATGAGCTCCAAAAGCTGGAGAACGAATTTTGGAACATCAAGCAGGATGGTGGCGATAACGCCGATCTGACAGCTCGTTTTAAGTAGCTAAGTATCATTTGTCCAAGCCAGGTGGCAACACCTGATATGACGATCAAGAAATACATCCGTGCTTTACCGGATTGTGTTGCTGACTTCGTGCAAGCCGCGAAGACAACTACCATCGAAGAGACGTACTTACTCGCTGCCGATATTAATGACAAGCGAGTGTTGGCTGGTTACTTCAAGAATACCACCAAGAGTCTCCATCAAGCTACCGCTTCTCCCACCACTGAAACCGCCGCACCGCAAGCTTCTAAGTCTTCTCGCCGCAAATGCAAGAACAACAACAACAACAAGAACTGCGCAGTAACCGCCGCTCCACTCCAAGCTGTCCCTAATCAACCGCAACCCGAGAACCGCCAAGTAGCGGCACCAGTGACCAATGCACCGCCAGCTAAGCGTGCATATTCTGGTCCACACCCGCTCTGCCCTACTTGTACCTATCATCATCCTGTTGGGATTGCATGCCGGTTTTGTGTTCACTGCAACTTGTATGGCCACTTTACTGCCAACTGCCGTACTGGTCCCCGCCAAGCTCAAGCTCAAGTTCAAGCTCCTGCACTGCCAGCTCCTCTTCCTGCTCCCCAGGGCCAACAAGCAGCTCTTGCCCCCACTACTCACGCAAGAGCATGCTTTGCATGTGGTGATCCCAACCACTTTGCAAATGTCTGCCCAAACAGAGTGGTAAAGCAAGAGCCGCAACAGCAGCCACCAGCGCAACAATATCAACAGCAGCAGCCTTAGCAGCAGCCAGCAGCCCACAGACGTGCTTTCAACATCAACGCCCGCCAGGCGCAAGCAGACTACAACGTGATTAATGGTATGTTTCTCGTCAATGGTATATATGTTTCGTGTTTATTTGATACTGGAGCCGATAACTGTTTTGTATTGTTAGAATTCGAAAAGTTCCTAAACCGTAAACGCGCTAATCTCCCTTCGATGTTTGACGTAGAAGTTGCCACTGGAAGAACCGTCACTGTTCGTTCTGTTCTTTGTGATTGTACGCTTGAACTCAACAATCACGTCTTCCCTATCGACCTTATTCCGATGCAGCTTGGTAGTTTTGATATCATAGTAGGCATGGATTTTCTTCATGAAAATCGTGCTGAAGTCGTTTGTTTTGATAAAATTATTCATTTCTCGCTCGCTAATGGTGATCAACTCTGTGTCTATGGTGAAGTCGCATCAAAGAATCTCAAACTCATGTTGTGTATCCAAGCGAGCAAGTATCTCCGCAAGGAATACAAAGCTTTCTTGGCACACATCGTAGTAGCGGAGGAAAAGGAAAAGAAGACAATGGATAAGGTGCCTGTGGTTCATGATTTTCCTAACGTCTTTCCTGATGATTTACCTGGTTTACCCCGAGTCGTGATATTGATTTCCGTATTGACCTCATTCCTGGAGCGAATCCTGTTGCTAAAGCTCCCTATCGCCTCGCTCTGTCTAAAATGCGCGAACTCTCGAGTCAACTCTAGGAATTGCTTGACAAAGGCTTTATTCGCCCTAGCACCTCTCCTTGGGGCGCACCCGTCCTTTTCGTCAAAAAGAAGGACGGATCATTCTGGATGTGCATCGATTATAGGGAATTGAATAAGCTGACTATCAAGAATCGCTATCCCCTGCACTGCATCGATGATTTGTTTGATCAATTACAAGGTGCAACGTGCTTCTCGAATATCGATTTACGCTCAGGCAATCACCAGTTACGAATCCAGGAGGAATATATACCCAAAACCGCTTTCCGAACTCGATACGGCCATTATGAATTCGTCGTAATGCCCTTTGGTTTAACCAATGCACCCGCGGTTTTCATGGATTTGATGAATCACGTGTGTAAACCATCTGTTGACTGCTTCGTCATCGTGTTTCTCGATGATATCCTGATCTATTCGAAGTCGAAAGCCGAACACGTGCATCATCTACGTTTGGTTCTCGAATTACTCCAAGAGAATCGACTCTATGCCAAGTTCTCCAAGTGCGAATTTTGACTAGAGGAGGTTCAATTCCTCGGTCACATTGTCAATAGTCAAGGTATACACGTCATCCTCGCGAAGATCCAAGCTATTAAGAGTTGGGTTACACCAAAATCACCATCCGAAGTTCATTCGTTCCTCGGATTGGTGGGCTATTACCGTCGATTCATCGCTGGCTTTTCAAAAATCGCTGTTCCACTTACTTCTTTGACGCATAAAAACAAGACTTTTGTTTGGGGAATTGAACAAGAGACTGCTTTTCAAACTCTAAAGCATATGCTCTGCAATGCTCATATCCTCGCATTACCCGACGGAAACGATGACTTCGTTGTCTAATGCGATGCCTCAAACCTTGGTCTCGGTTGTGTTCTCATGCAACGGGACAAGGTCATTGCGTACGCCTCTCATCAGCTCAAGATCCACGAGAAGAACTATACAACCCATGATCTCGAGCTTGGTGCAGTTTTTTTTGCATTAATGATCTGGCGACACTACCTTTACGGTACCAAGTGTACGGTCTTCACCGACCATAAGAGCCTTCAGCATATCTTGAACCAAAAGGAATTGAATATGCGCCAACGCCGATGGTTAGAACTTCTCAACGATTACGACTGTGAGATTCGTTATCACCCTGGCAAAGCAAATGTCGTTGCCGATGCTCTAAGTCGATGAAGCTATTTGCATAGCGTTCGTAGTACTCACGCCCAGCACGACCTCGAAGCCCTAATTCGTGACGCTCAGCACGCCTGCTTCGTTGAGAATTCTTGCGAGAGGAAATGAAGAAGTATGGTGTTGAATCCCAATTTGTCACCAAATCGAATGGTATCTACTACTATCTAGATCGCATCTGGATTCCAAGTCCCAATAACCTTCGGGAAATATTGTTGACTGAAGCGCACAAGTCTCGATATTCCATTCATCCCGATGCCGACAAGATGTACCATGACCTTCGTCTTCGGTATCGGTGGCCTGGAATGAAGAAGGATTATCGCTATCTATGTTTCGAAGTGCCTGACTTGGTCAAGGCCAAACAGCAAAGACCCTCTGGCTTACTCGTCTAACCCGAGATCCCTATGTGGAAGTGGGAGAGTATAGCTATGGACTTCATAACAAAACTCCCGCGCACGCCATCAGGTCACGATAGCATTTGGGTTATCGTTGATTGTTTGACTAAATCTGCTCATTTTCTGCCGATACGAGAAGACTTTAAGGTAGATCGATTAGCACGGATCTACACCGACGAAATCATCTGTCGACACGGGATGCCTCATGATATCATCTCTGACCGCGATGGCTGGTTTACCTCGCGTCTTTGGGAAACGTTTGAATATTCTCTCGGTACTACTCTTAATCTAAGTACCGTTTTCCATCCCCAAACCGACGATCAGACTGAAAGAACGATCCGTACCCTTGAAGACATGCTTCGCTCGTGTGTCATAGATTTCAGGTGGTAATTGGGACGCGCACTTACCTTTGGTCGAATTCTCGTACAATAACAGTTATCATTCTAGCATTCAAATGGCACCATTTGAGGCACTATATGGAAGAAAATGTCGATCACCTATTGTATGGCACGAGATCGGAGATGCGCAAATTACCGGTCCTGAGTTGTTGCAAGAAACGATTAGCAAAATCCTCCAAATTCGAGGCAACCTGTTGAAAGCTCGGAGTCATCAGAAAAGTTACGCTGATAGACATCGCAAGCCCCTTGAATTTGACGTTGGCGATCACGTGCTCCTAAAGGTTTCACCTTGGAAGGGGGTGATCAGATTCGGTAAGAAAGGAAAGCTCACGCCTCGATATATTGGACCCTTTAAAATTCTGGAAAGAATTGGCAAGGTAGCCTATAGACTCGAACTACCGGAGGAACTTAGCAATGTCCACCCGACTTTCCATGTTTCGAACCTCAAAAAGTGTCTGGCCGCGAAAAATTTACATGTACCACTTGAGGATCTACTAGTGGACGAAGCATTACACTTCGTGGAAAAGCCTGTCGAGATCATGGATCCAGAAACCAAGAAGCTCCGACGCTCACGCATTCCCATAGTGAAGGTTCACTGGGAAGGCAAACGCGGCGCAGAGTTCACCTGGGAACTCGAGAGTGACATGAAGGCTAAGTATCCACAACTGTTCGTTACGCCTGCATCCTAATTTCGGGATGAAATTCCCTAAAGTAGGGGAGGCTGTAACAACCCGACTTTTGAAAGTCAAAGTACAAGTCAAAGTCAAAGTCAAAGGAAGAAAAGATTGCTAATTCGATCTGTCATTCCTTGCTTAATTATTACTTGTACTCTTTGACTTGTTGAATCGATACTTTAGTTTATGTTACTTTAGTTGTATTATGTGGAGTAAATGCAATAAATTGCAGTTAATCGCTAATCTACTTAACGCTAATCTCATCGCTATCGCATCGCAACTCGAATCACAAGTTCTGGATATTGTTTTACGTGTGTGTGTGCTATTATGTGTTACTGGTGCATGTTTGACTATGTTAAAGGTGTTAATCGCAAACGCAATCGCAACTCTATCGCAACGCAATCACATCGCGAATTGGAAATGCAAGGTTATTTATATTATTGTATGTTAGTTACGTTATTTGTGTAACTATTATTTAAATCTATCGCACCGCTTAATCGACACTCGCTTAAACGCATCGCAACGCTCAACGCACGAAACAAAAGTCGGAAACCAACTCACACAAACCATCCGATCGAAGGACCATTCGATCAAATGGTCATCTGTCCGGATGACCATCCGATCAGATGGCCATCCGATCGGAAGGCCCCCCGATCGAACCACTCACACCGCCTCACTCTCCTCTTCACATATAAATACCCACCTGCCACATCACTGTTCATGATGTGACAGCTCTCCTCCGACCCTTCTCCTTCTTAGCCACATTTCCCTCGATTCCTCGCGATTCTTGTAAGTTTTCTCCTCAAATCTTCTACTTCTTTGATCTTTATACACTTTCCCATCAATTTCACCATCAAATCTCACCATTTCACCATGAAATCTACTGATTTGGGCTGTTCAAGGGTGATGTCATCATGGAGTTCTCATGAACATTGAAGGGTGACATCATCTCATCAAGAACAACTCAGATCTGAAGGATTTCTACTATGTTTAAACACTGATTTAACCTAAATCTAAGCTTAACCGAAGTGCTTCAAAATTTTCTTCAACATTCTCAACTTTTCACATAAAACCGATAGAATCTGAGCTCATTCGGGCCTTCTACTCAATTCTCTAGTGAAGTGTCGGTCTGAGAACGGGTTACTATCGAAGAGATGACCGACTTAACGGGTTGAACATGAAGTCCGTCAAGAACAGTTACTGATCAGACGGAGTGATTCCCATCCGATCGGATGACATTGGACTTGATGGGATTTCCGTTGTTTAACACGTTGTCATACCGTCTCAGTTCAATCGCAACATTTTCCAAACTTAACAAATTTTACAAATTTCCAAACGAGTAGGTCGCTGAACGGATTGTGGTCTGATCAGATTGCCATCCGATCAAACGCCAATCCGAACGGATGACATATGATCTTCAATACTTAGAACATTTTACAAAACTTTCAAAAATTATCAGTTCCCAATGAATAGTCATCCGATCGAATGACTATTCTATCAGGAGACTTGATTCTTTAAAACATCTCACTTGGAACGGATTGCCATTCGAGTGAACGACCATCCGTCCGGATGACCGTTCGACCGGACGACCTGAAAGGTAGAGATACTTCTCAAATTTTAAAATGCTACAACAAAAACTTCAAAGTCACATCATACACAAACACATCTATCCAAACGAATGACTATCCGACCGAATGGTCATCCGTCTGGATTGTCATCCGATCGGATTACTATCTGTCACCTATTCCACCGACACGCTATTCCACGCACTGTTCATCGCTTATGCTATCGTTCTGTAATCAGGCTAACTCTCCATCGCTCCCTTCAATCCAAGCTTGTGTTTATATTTAAACACGAACTGTGAGTATACTCGAACCCTTTTTGCTTTACGCACTTTTGGGTGTTACATACGTTACCTATTTCAAATCATAATCGACACACAACGCAAACACTTTTATACGCTAACTGTTACTGCATGTTACACGTGTTATTCCATGAATGCTTGTATGTTATGTTTACACAGTGATTGTTGCCTGACACCTTAGCAACGATAGTACTATAGTTTGGACTCAGCACCTGTCGTGGACAGGGGTTGTTAAGGGTTTTACTTCACATATCACAGTGGTGATAAGTGTTGCGCATTCTACAACTCGCAGTCATGTCTGTGCATATTTCATTGTCGATAACTTGCTAGCTTCACTTTTCAACATGTTACATGCTGGTTATGCGTAAACCGCTTTCGCTATTTACTATACTATTAAACTTGTATGCTCACCTTTACACTATGTGTATTGACCTATTTTAACGTATGTGACAGGTGTTTAAGATGCTAGGATTGCTACTTTGGAATCAAGTTAGGAGGTCTAGAAATGTCACATTAAATTCTGAGTTGTCGAAACAATTTATTTGTCTTTGAGATACTATGTCTGTAATATTATTTTGCTGGATATGTTATGATATGGAACGTAACTTTAAAATATTTGGTAATATTAGTTGTTATGGATTTCTCCTGGACAATCTGTTTCGCTCAGTGTCGCGCCCTGATGTTTCCGCCATCGGTTGGGTGTGACAATATTAACCTCAGATCTGCGCAACCTCCACTTCATCAAGAAACCCCCACCTTTTCTCACCGGGAAGTAACGCCGGTATCAACCGAACCACTCTCAACAACCTCTTCGACACTCCCACCACCTCATTGTCACCGATCAACCGAACCACTCTCAACAGCACCTCCAACACTCCCCGGTAACGTATTCGAGCCCTAACTTTTGTGTTGAAATTGAACTTGTTTGGTTGAATATTCGAGTAAATGAAGCCGAAATGATGGTTGTTAAGAATCAAAGCGATGGTTGATGGTGGTGTTTTCTCCACATACAAAACCCATAGCCGGATTAGGTGGGGACGTGTTAGGGTTTTCCAATTTGGCAAAACAAATTGATTGGCTGGATTGACGGTGGCGGTGTACATGTTTGCAGGCCTTCTTCTTCTGAAATTCGTCGCCGGCGTCTGACTACAGGCTAATAAGGAGGGGTGATTTCGATTAAGCGGCTGTGATGACTGAGTTCAGGAGCGTTGCTTGGTTAAGTCACGAACTAGATGGAGGCTGTGGTGTGATGGATCTGGTGTTGGTGGCGGCAGATTTGGTGGTGGTGGTGGTTATTGTGAAAGAAGAAAGGGGAAGTGAAAGAATGTAAAAAAGTAAGAGATAAGTGGGTTTTTAATCTTTTCTTTAATTAGTTGGTAAAATGATTAAACTACCCTTGACTGATCAGACTTAACTTAAAATTTTAACCTAGTTAGTGCTAAAGGACTTAGGGTGTAATGAGTTTTCTAAATAAAGGACTGTGGCTGTAATTATTGAAGTTAAATGTCATCCATTACAATTCGGTACAAAAATAAAGGACAAAAACTGTAATTTACCCTTTTATATATAAATATACAAGTTTGGGAACCATATGTAAATTAGTGAAAGATAGAGGTGTGTTAAATGTTAAAAACCCAAACTTAATAAGACAAAAGATCAAATACAAATAACTTTAACGTACAAAATGTACGAACTGAAGGTTTTGCTGGAAAAAACACGATGACATTTTCGTAATTATTAGTAGTTATCAAAATTACTCTACAAATGATCATGTAGAATAATTTTGATCTTGTAGAGTAATTTTGTAAAATGTTCTTGTAGAGTAATTTTGATCTTGTAGGGTAATTATCAAAATTACTCTACAAGTGTATCAAAATTACTCTGTATCAAAATTACTCTACAAGTGAATCAAAATTACTCTGCAAGTTTATCAAACAACATACAATTCAAAAATACTATACAAATGATCCTGTAGAGTAATTTTGATCTTGTAGAGTAATTTTGTAAAATGTTTTTATAGAGTAATTTTGTAAAATGTTTTTTTTTTTGTGTGTGTGTAGGGGGGGTTAGGTTTTTTGGGGGTTCTTTATCTGTAACACCCCAATCGCGTAATATACAACAACACTCTACGAAAACATTGGATAGTCATGTTACAATTGTTTCATAACACATGGCTCTTAAGGTTTTGTTTTATTGAGTTAATTGTTTACATTGTTTTGGAGAATACAAATAATACACAACAATTGTTTTGCAGGTTTTAAAGTCACTAAGGCCCAAGTCCGCCCTATGTGAAGCCTGCTCAAAGTCAAACATAAGCTCATGAAACATATGTGAAAGTAAAACGTCAGCATAAAAATGCCTATGAGTAACATAGGTTTTTGTGATGAAGATTCATGGCTTTGAATGTTAAAAGAAATGTTTAACTATTTCAAAAGTAGCCATGAACCTTTATAAAAATGTTTTCTTTTATAAAATCATATGAAAATCAAATGATTTAAAAAAAGTAATGCAAGGTTAACTTAATAACCAAAATATGTCATGTCTTGTATAAAATGTGTCATATCTTGTATAAATATGTCATGTGTAAAACAATGTCTTGCGTAAACCAAATGTCATGTGTAAAACAATGTCATGTGTAAACCAAATGTCACGTGTAAACCAAATGTCATGTATAAAACAATGTCATGTGTAAACCAAATGTCATGTATAAACCAATATCTTATATGGTAAACAAAAAGGTCTTTGTTTAAACCATAGGAAATATGTCTTGTATAACCAAAATCTCATGTATAAAACAATGTTTTTGAATGAACAAAAGTCTTGTTTAATCAAAGTTTTGTTTTATAAATCAATGCTTTTATTGTGTAAACATATATATGGATTGTTGGCGAATACATTCAAGAAGCCTTATTACATATTTCCCTAACCCCTAAATTTAATTACATATTTCCCCTTCATAAAGAAGCCTTATTACATATTTCCCCACCTAAAGAAGTCTTATTACGTATTTCTCCAATCTCTAAATTTAATTACATATTTCACCTTCCTAAACCTTATATATTACATATTTATCCATTTCATTAAAAAGACTCTTATAGAATTACTATTTTACTCTTAGTGGGTTTATTAAACGACTAATTACATATTTCCCATTCATTATAAAGGTTGACTAAGTCAAAGGCGGAGGTCGCTCGTCCTTCAATAAGTTGCACAAAGACCATCTTCTATCTTCTAGTTATAAACAATTTCCAAAAGTTATTTTTCTTTTACCCATTGATTTGAGTTTTGACTTTGTAAATATAGAACTCGACGATTGAACCAATGGTTTACCGTTAAAAAAAGAATATTGCATCATAACCAAGTCAAATTACCAGTTGTTACATCGACAACGGAATACCAAAATATATCTGTTTTTGAACAAAAAAATATCAAAACTTTAATGGTAAAAAACATGTTGAAAATACAAATCCAATAAAAACACATTAATTCTTTTTTGAATATGTTCCTTATTATTATTAAGGAATTTTTACATATTTCCCTCTTCTAAGAAGCCTTATTACATATTTCTAGAAGGTTTGTTGTTTTTTTAATTTTGAAAAGTTATGGAGAGAGTTGAAGGGTAAAATAGTAATTCTATAAAAGTATTTTTTTAATAAAATGGATATATATGGTTTAGAAAGATGACATATGTAATTAAATTTAGTGATTGAGGAAATATATAATAAGATTTCTTTAGGTAGGGAAATATGTAATAAGGCTTCTTTAGGAAGGTGAAATATGTAATTAAATTTAGGGATTGGGGAAATATGTAATAAGACTTCTTAGGAGGGGGAAATATGTCCCTTTCGTGAATATTGAAACTTATATATTTTATGAGCATGTTACAGGGAGCAACCATAGTGGATCAGTTTGTTTGACAATATAATTCCATTCATTGCTACACTGATGAGGAGATCTCAAAGATAGAGCCGTAGCCGCGATCGTACTAACATATATGTTTTGAGAATCATATTAGGCTAATCGAGCTTCACAAGTCAGTTGTCTAGATTTCAATTCGGAAAAGGTTGGACATTCATTGTTGCTCTCAATATTGATGACAAACTGTTCAACCCTATGATCTAAATCTTGTAAGACTTGTAAAACAAGGTTTGAATTTGTAATGGGATCACTAGCAGCCACTAAAGAATAAAAAAAGTGTTAGGCTTGATCACAATACCATTTAATAGAGTGGCCATTTTGTTTCATTAATTAAAAAGAGGTTCAAAGTTGCATTTGCCCAGCTAACAATTGTTGCATAGATATTTCCTTCTATAGCTCAATTGGCATTGAATCTATAGCTCAATTGGTATTGACGGGGAAGTGAAGATTTGGGTTTATGACTATAGGTCTCAAGTTCGAATATGATCCCAACCGGGTTTTATGCAGTGGGCCTTCGGGCGGTTTCCCCGGAACTCGAGATGGTGGGCTTGGGCTACCTAGCGCTGTCTGCGATTGGGGCATATGAGGTCGCATTTTGCCATTAGGTTACCCCGAGTAGCCGGCCTTTTATTCGTTGTTCGTTTAAAAGAAAGCACTTTCTTGTTTAACTTTTTAGTGTGAATCTTAATGTACGCAACATGAGATTTACGAGTATTTGTTGATCAAGTTAACAAACCATTATCATTTAATTTGTTTTTTTCTATATGGTTTTCGCATTTGCACAACCAATCCATATAGAATGTAATCTATATATAGAACAACAAACCTTGGATCAGTTGTTGGTGTAAGTCATGTGACGTAGACTACCCAAAAAGATTAAATATGCCTTATGTTTATAATTTGTTTTAATCATTTTTATCTTTAAGCATTCCAATTATCTTATCATTGTTGTTATAAAATTTCATTTTGGCTATATAAATGTATGTGTTAATTCGTTGAATTTCTTTATAGCTTTCTTATTTTTTTTATTTTTTTTTCTAACCGTGTAATTCAAGAATTCTAACGTAGTCTTAAATAAGACACGAAATTATGTCCTTTTTCGTAATATTTTTTTTTGACCTTACAGGCATAAACATCAAACATAATTGGTGTTGGACGATTAATATTATGAGTATGAACAAGTCTATGTAAGACTATACAGAGCATGAGGGCTAAGGCCAAAATTCTCACTCTATCACGTAGACCATGTGAGCTTTCAGCTTTGCTCTTCACATTAAAAAGAGAGAGCGGTGAAGGATAAAGGAAAAACCCCAAAAATCAAGTGGTTTATGCTGAACAAAAGGGACAACGGGCATAAAGATCTTGTCATCAAGAAGGGCAATACATTAGTAGCATGAAATGAAGGGTGGAGGTGTTTAGTGGCGTGAAGGGGCTTGGACCTTTTCATTTAAACTTGGGATCAAACATTTTATTTTATTTTATTTTATTTTAATTAAATTAAATTAAATGAGTTTGTTTAGTTTAGATTAGATTCGAGGTGGACTAAAAACCAACTTTAAACAAACTAAAGCAACATATATATATTTTTCCATAAATAGAAGAATAAACTGCCATTTTGGTCTCTGAGGTTTGGGCAGTTTTGCCACTTTAGTCCAAATCTCAAACCTTTTGCATTTAGGTCCTTGTGGTTTTAGTTTTATTGTCATTTTGGTCCAAAAGTGAAATCAGCTCAAATTCCTCAAATTAAATAATGATGTTTTGTCCTTTTCCTTAGAGACAAAATGATCATTTATTATTTTTTATTTAAATTTTTTATTAAAACAATAATCTTTTGGGTCCTACCACACCCCCACTTGTCTTCTACCTCTTTTCTCTCTGTCACCATCCATTACCCAACTCGTTGATCCTATCCACCATTTTGCCACTTAATCACCGCAATCAAGTTGTGAATGTTACCATGGTAATCAAACAAGATTGTTATTTTGTGTAGGTTGACTTTAACTTACCACAACGTTTCGACATCACGTATATTGATTCAAACTCGGAAAAGAAGAGGCACATCATGATTCACCGAGCAGTTCTCGGATCTCTAGAGCGGTTTTTTGGTGTACTTATAGAGCATTATGCTGGTGATTTCCCGTTATGGGTTTCTCCAGTTCAAGCTCGAATTCTACCAGTCACTGACACGCAGGTAATCAAGATCGACTCTTTGTTTAAATGTCTAAATTAGCATTTGAGGTTCAAGATTATAACATGGAGGTAAATGGTAATGTCGTGTTTTTTAGCTTGAATACTGCAAAGATTTAACTAAGAAGATGAAAGCGAGTGGAATACGTGTTGAGTTGTGCACAGGTGAGCGACTGCCGAAGCTCATTAGAAATGTTGAGAAGCAGAAGATACCGTTAATGGCTGTTGTGGGACCCAAGGAGGTTGAGACGGAGAGTGTTACAGTTAGATCTAGGTTCGGTGGGGAGCTGGGAACGATGGGCATTGATGATTTCATCACGAAAATCAAGGATGCCATCGACAATCAAAATGGGTGTGATGGGGGTCGTATGGGGGATCTGGGTTTTCAAAAAAAAAAGTGAGGAGTGGGGAAGAAGAAGAAGGGTAGGATGGGGTGGGAGTCACTCAATTAATAATTTGTTAAAATAATACTTGTAATGACCAAATTATCCATGAGGAAAAGGACAAAACATCTTATTTAATTTGAGGAATTTAAGCTGATTTCACTTTTGGAACAAAAATGAAAACCATAGAAACTCAGATGCAAAAAGTTTAAGATTTGAACTAAAGTGGCAAAACTGCCCAAAACTCAGGAACCAAAATGACCAAAATGGCAGTTTACTCTATAAATAAAATAACAAGAATTCAAAGTTTACAGGCGTAAAGGTCAAAACCGTTAAAAAAAGAAAGAGAAAAAGAAAAAGAAAAAAAGCACAAGATAGAAAAGGTTGGGGCATCCGATCTCCGTTTCCGTACATCCCTCCCTTCAAATCCCTTCCTTCCTTCCTTCCAGCGCCAAGGGAACATCATCCATACATACTATGGAGATCGCTCCGGCTACACACCACGGTGTTAACGCACCGGAGATTGATATGCATGATGATGATGATGAAGAGGAGGATGTTTGCCGGATCTGCCGGAATCCTGGTGACGCCGATAATCCTCTCCGCTATCCTTGCGCTTGTAGCGGTAGTATTAAGTTTGTTCACCAGGACTGCCTTCTTCAGTGGCTTAATCACAGCAACGCTCGCAACTGTGAGGTCACCTTCGCTATTCTAATACCTTTCTTTAACTGCTTATTCTTCTTTCTTTCTTTCTTAAGAAATGAATTCATTATTGTTTAGGGTTTTTTGCTATCTCAAACATACACATTTTTAACTATTTTGAGTTAGCCTACTACTAATAGACTGATTAACTAAGGAGGATCTGTTTGTATTTGGAAGCTGCAATTTAGACTTTGGTTCCGGATAAAATCCGGCTTGCTTTGCTTGTCTATCCTATCTGAAACATCTTCTTCACAAGTTTATAAGGGAATGCAATAGCTAGCTGACAGGACGGTTGGTTTCAGTCAAAGCGTTAACTACCGGATCTTGCAAACTTGGCCAAGTGCTGATAGCTGCACAAGTGTTGTTGTTTGTGAATTCATTTTTGTATGTGGGCAGATAGTAATCAGCTGCCACTCACAAAATGGTGGTGGATTGACATTGACTTGAGAGAAAGTTTTTGTTATGTCTTCTTGTGGCAGTGAACTATAGCTTCTGCTGTGGTTGCTATTCATCGCTTAGTTGCAAAGTAATATGTAGGATTTAGTTAAAAATACTTACGCATCTGATTTAAGTCTTATCATTTGACCTTTATGTTTTCTTTTAATCTGTATCATAGGAATGTGCACGAGCTGAGCCGCTGGTGAGCTACTCGTGATTGGCTCACTAAAAGCTCGAATCAGTCCAAGCTTAAACAAGCTCGAGCCTAAATTGGAGCTCATTTAATAGACGAGATCAAGCCCAGGCTTCGTATACTGAGCTTGACTAGGCTCACTAGCCGCAACGTGCTTCTGCTTGAGCTTGTTTACACCCCTAGATTCATACACGCTTTCTTTTTTGTTTTGTTGGTATGATGTTGCTATCTGTGTTCAAGGATTAGAGGCAAATGGAAATTTGACGTCCTTCCATAATAAGAGTTTTTCTCTTTTTCCAACGGTTAAAATTTTGTTTGTAGTCCCACATAAGTTGACAATATTTTGAATGAAAATTTGAAAAATACGTCATTATGGATCTCATGAAATGGAACATTGATATCTGGTTTCAAAACGGAGGGTGGTTCCTTTTTGGCTATTTGTGGCTGTAATCTCTTCCTATTATCTTGATTGCTTTCGTAGAATCCACATGCACTCAACTCTATTCCATGGCTCTTTTGCTGCGTCAAATTCTATAATGTTGGATAAGGAGTAGAAAGACATACCTTAGCGGAAGTGACAACATCTGACCTGACTTTTGTGGTGCATATGCTACTGTTTATCAAACCTGCTTTACCTAGCAGGTTTTCATTCATCTGTGTTTAAGTGGACATTAATTGGAGAAAGCAACTCAACTTTGCTTGAATAACCAAAGTTCTTATAGAGCTCACTGTTTACCAACTCAAAATACTGACTCGGTATTCTTGTTTGATTGACAAATGCTAGAATGCCCACTTCCAAAAATGTCTTTTTACTGCCAACTGAAACTGGAACTGTTTATGAGAACATGTCTTTTCAGTGACAACTCTTGTTGGCAGCGTAGTTTGCAATAGTAGTTAGTTTGAGTTTTTATTTCATATATGCCATGGATGCGACAAGGAACCAGAATTCTTAAGTAAGAGATCATTTATTATGATGGCTTATATTAATTTAATTGTGCTATGTTTTGATAGCGTTACAAACTTACAACTATAGTGCATTGTAGCCGTAAAGATGCTTATATGTGCCATTCAGTTGTTGCTTGTAATGAGACCTAACTATAGGGGTTGTAATTTGTATAAATACAATCTATCTTTTCTTAATACACTTGACGTACCTTTGGTGGACCCTGTTTGTGTTTTTTAGTTGGTTCTCTCAATATGCATTTCAGGTTTGCAAGCACCCGTTTTCATTCTCACCCGTGTATGCGGAGAATGCGCCTGCAAGGCTTCCTTTTCAAGAGTTTGTGGTTGGGATGGAATGAAAGCATATCACGTGCTGCAGTTCTTTCTACGGCTTAGTTTTGTGCTTTCCGTTTGGCTTCTAATCATACCATTTATCACCTTCTGGATATGGCGTTTCTCATTTGTTAGGAATTATGGTGAAGCCCAGGGACTGTTCTTGAGTCATATCTCTACTACAGTTATTCTTACCGACTGTCTTCATGGGTTCTTGCTCTCTGCAAGTATAGTATTTATTTTCCTTGGGGCCACATCTTTGAGGGATTATTTTCGACATTTGAGAGAAATTGGTGGACAGGAGGGTGAGGGAGTAGATGAAGGTGCTCGTGTTGCGAGAAGGCAACCACAACCTGCTCAAGCTAACAGAAATCTTGTCGGTGAAGATGCACAGGGGATTGCTGGGGCCGGTCAGATGATCAGAAGGAATGCGGAAAACGTTGCAGCTAGATGGGAGATGCAAGCAGCACGTCTGGAGGCACATGTTGAGCAGATGTTTGACGGTTTGGATGATGGGGATGCTGCAGAGGATGTTCCTTTCGATGAGCTAGTTGGCATGCAGGGCCCTGTTTTCCATTTAGTGGAAAATGCATTTACTGTTCTTGCAAGCAACATGATATTTCTTGGGGTTGTAATCCTCGTTCCTTTCCACCTAGGACGGTTCATACTCTATCATTTGTCATCAGCCACCACTCCTGTCTTATCAACTGGTGTTCTGCTTAGCGAGCAAGCACTTGCCTTGGCTAATATCACATTAAAGAATGCATTGACTGGGGTTACCAATTTCACATCTGATAACAATGTGCTTGGCCATGTTACAGAGGTGTTAAACGTGAATTCTAGCGGACTTGTCGAGTCATCAAACACAAACAATGTCACAGTTCCAGTTTCGTCAGATTTTTTGAAAAGTGTGGCCCTTGGGGCATCATGGCTGTCAGACGTTACAACTCTTGCTGTTGGCTATATATTCATTTTCTCGCTCGTCATGTTCTACTTTGGAGCTATTGCGGTAATTAGGTACGTCAAAGGAGAGCCTTTGACCATGGGAAGGTTATACAGTATTGTTTCTATAGCTGAGGCAATTCCTTCACTCTTGAGACAGTTTGTGGCCGCAATGAGACATTTAATGACTATGATAAAGGTTGCCTTCCTGTTAGTCATTGAGCTCGGGGTTTTCCCTCTCATGTGTGGATGGTGGTTAGATGTTTGCACTATAAGAATGTTTGGCAAGTCTATGACTCAAAGAGTTGAATTCTTTTCAGCGTCTCCATTGGCCAGCTCATTTATTCATTGGGTTGTAGGGATTGTCTATATGTTACAAATATCGATATTTGTCAGCCTTTTGCGTGGGGTATAGCCTGCTAACCTTTCAATAAATCATGCTCGACAATTCAATTTCTTCTCCTGTTATTGCGATTTACTATGCATTTGTAGGTTTTGCGTCATGGAGTTCTTTATTTTCTGCGAGATCCAGCTGACCCCAATTACAATCCGTTTCGGGATCTGATTGATGATCCAGTGCACAAGCATGCTCGTAGGGTTCTGTTGTCAGTAACTGTTTATGGGAGCTTAATTGTAATGCTGGTATTTTTGCCGGTTAAGCTTGCGATGCGAATGGCTCTATCTGTTTTCCCTCTTGATATATCGTATGATGTTTCTTGGGCATCAAGTCATTAACTATTTTTTTTTCCAAGTTCTACTGCTTTTGGTATTTTAAATTTTTACGTTGAGTTTTATCTGTTTTTGCAGAGTATCTGATCCATTTACTGAGATCCCTGCTAACATGCTTCTGTTTCAAATTTGCATCCCGTTTGCTATTGAGCACTTCAAGTTAAGGGCAACAATCAAGTCACTTCTTCGCTACTGGTTTACTGCAGTTGGCTGGGCACTTGGTTTAACGGATTTCCTATTACCCAGCCCCGAAGATAATAATGAGCAAGAAAATGGGAACAGAGATCCTGTAAGGCAGGACAGGCTACTGGGTCAAGATAGAGCCGTGGTTGGATATTTGGCTCCTGAAGATCTAAACAGAGCCAGGCATGCAGCAGCTGATGCTAATCTTGCAGAAGAAGCTGATGGCGATCAACAGTCTGATTCTGGGTAAGTTGTAGGACCAAGTATATATTTCAATTAGTCAAGCTTTAGATCAGACATATGATAATCATTTTTTGTTATCTACTAGGAGGTACGGAGGATTTGTACTCTGTATTGTGTTGCTTTTGCTGGCGGCGTGGATGACACTGCTTATCTTCAATTCCGCTATTATTGTGGTGCCTGTATTCCTTGGACGAGCGCTGTTTAACTCAGTTCCCCTTCTCCCAATAACACATGGCATAAAATGTAATGGTAAGAAAGTCAAACAGAAAGGCACGTTCTTGTGCAATCTACTAGAAGCTTATTTCATGTATTATGCTTCATTGAGACTTATCTCTATTTTACTGATGGTATAGTTATATAGCTACAAAACATACTTAAAATGACCATGTTCTGTGGTTTTGGAAAGATCCTTTTCCTTTTCTGCATTAATGGTAGTGACGATACCATCCATCCTATTACTTATGAATGGGTCCATTACTTGATTTGGTATGTATTAATCTCAAATGGGTCAAATCGATCAAATGGATCAAGTTGCCCTGAGTGTAATTGTAATACGCACAACTTTCTGAAATCTGAATTGCTTCATTCAAACATGTAGGTTGTTACTGTGATAATATTGTTTTTGTATTCATATGTAACTCGTTAGTTATGTACAAAAAATAATATAAAAGTGATAAAAGTGGTTGTGGGTCAACCAAAACCTGCTTTGACATGTTACCCAACCTTCCTGACCCACTGGGTTGCATGTTCTTTCTGATAAATAAACAACATTGTGAATTAAGGAAATTACAAGTGCTGAAACGGCATTACTATTTCTTGTAGACCTGTATGCATTCATTATCGGAAGTTATGTCATCTGGACCGCACTGGCTGGTGTAAGATATTCCATTGATCAAATCAAAACACAGAGAGCTACAGTTTTATTCAGTCAAATCATGAAATGGTGTTCCATTGTTGCAAAAAGCTCTGTACTGTTGTCTATGTGGGTAAGGTCACATTTCCTTTTACCTCTTTCTCTTTACTACGTTTCTTTCTATCTTGTTTAATACCATCGTTTTACAGATTTTCATCATCCCGGTGTTGATTGGCCTGCTGTTTGAGCTTTTGGTTATCGTACCAATGCGTGTGCCTGTAGATGAAAGCCCGGTTTTTCTTTTGTATCAGGATTGGGCTCTTGGGCTTATCTTCCTCAAGATATGGACTCAACTAGTGAGTTACTACCCTTTCATGTTCAACCCTATTAGTACATAAATATTACCCGTTGCTTGATCTGCTTTTCCAAACAGGTAATGATGGATCACTTGTTGCCTCTAGTGGACGACAGCTGGAGAGTGAAATTTGAGCGGGTGAGGGACCATGGTTTCTCGAGGCTGCAAGGCTTCTGGGTGTTACGAGAGATTGTGGTCCCTATCGTCATGAAGCTCCTAACAGCTTTGTGCATTCCTTACGTATTAGCTAGAGGCGTATTTCCAGTATTTGGGTACCCACTAGTAGTCAACTCAGCGGTCTACCGATTCGCTTGGCTAGGGTGCCTTGGTTTGAGCTTGCTATGCTTTTGTGTCAAGAGGTTCCATGTCTGGTTCACCAACCTCCACAACTCAATAAGAGATGACCGCTATTTGATTGGGCGGCGACTTCATAACTTTGGGGAAGATAAGCCGCAGACCCCTCAAGAGGTGGCGGGTCCCAGTGTTGAGACTTCGGGTTTTGCGGGTGATGCAGATTTAGGGTTGAGGCACAGGCGCAATATACCAATCGAGGATTGAGAAGGTACCAGAAACTGGTAAGCAATCCATAATTTAACTTCAGTTGGTGTTTTTCCTTAGCTTTGTGAATATGGTTTGTGGTTAGGGAGTCGAAGGGTATAAAAATGCAAAACCTTAAATGTATTTTGTCAGGGTTTAGTGTATTGTGCAATCATGTCTATAGTCACACCACTGGGTGTTGACGAAAGTTTGTTGTTCGAGACCCGACTTGGTTGTGAGTTAGCTTGTTCGTTGTTTTTTTTTTTTTCTAACCGACAGATAACAAATAATCGATAACCTAGTTAAGCAAAACCAGTCAGAAAAGCACAATACGTAACTCATGGTATAACCTTTAGGCCATGATTAATTCGACTCCTAAAACAATTTAATTAATTAACCGAGTTTCTCTCAAACATCAACTAATTAATTAATTCAACTCAACAAAAATGGAAACACAAGAAACAAACTTGCAGATATATTCTGGTGACCGTGTTTGTAGCAAGGGAGGGTCGAAAACTGCAGCTGCATTGCTGCGGGAGGAAGGGGACTTGTGCAATAAAAAACCATTACGAACAAAGCAAGCAACTTGGATGTTTTGACCCAACCCTATAATTGACACATTTGTTGTAGGTTTTGGACACACCTGTACAGTTGATTAGACCTTTAAAAAGGGTCATTTTGTTTAACTACTACTAGGTATAGAGAACAAATTTCTCAATATTGTTGTATAATATCTTACAATAATTGAGTATACAAAAGTTTAGGTTAAGGAGTTGCATGTTTGGGTTAAGATTTTTGATTGTAACAAGTTTGGAGTCTTAAATTTAACTCACTTCCATGCTAACTTTGGGTAGACATTGCAAGTCTAATATGGAGATTGATTAAAAAAGCAGGATTCATAGATAAGATGGAACCCCTTAAATCGTTGAGATGACTATTGTAAGAGATTGATGGGTAAACAAAGGTTGCTTCGATGGTAGCTTGGGTGTGACTACTATGTCAAATCTGGTGGTGATTGTGGTTCCTTCACAAGGAAGGAGTGATGCTGGGATCATGTGGGCAGATGTGGTCATTGTACTTGTCCATGCCTAGAGTTCAGTTGATGAAAGAATAGGTGAACAATGGTGATGGGTCGTCAGAAAGTGTCATGAAACCTTCGGGCTGGGACAATCGAAATATGAACATGGGGAGAGGCCGAGAGGGTCACTGGTGAGTGGATATTGTAGTCGCCAAAGGATGTTGAAAACAAAGGGAGGGAGGGCTGGAGGAGTACACGATGGAGATGAAAATGACAAGATGGTCATTTCAACCCAACTTAACAAAAGATTTGAGTGACGTCCCAACATTGCTACAAATGGAACCAACATTGCTGCAGATGAAAGAAAATTCAATCCCAAACACAACTTTTTTATACTTCAAATTCAAAGGTGGGCTTGTGACCAAACCACATGGACTACTTGTGTAACTAATTCCAAAAGTTATTTGAGTTTGAAATATTATAGAAAACAGATACATACATGTAAATAAAAAGTCAACATACCACACAAATCCTTTTAATATACTTAAGTATAAGTATAAGGTTTTGGATTTAAATCTCATAATAAGCTAAATATTCGTCAATAAAAAAGTCAACATTGATTTTTTTTTCGAGTCACAACAATAACTAACTTTAAAGTTACTTTTGAAATTGCCAACCGTGTCATCTTGGCTATATAATTTGACATGAACAGTGATAAAAAAAAGTTCATATTTTTAAGCATTTTTTGGTATTGGTATTATCATTTAACGATTCTCCTATATATGTATACGTTTTGTACTCAAATTATAATCATTAAAATTAGAAATCAAACAAAACTAGTTGATTTTCCGCCCGCGCGTTGCGGGGGGGCCCAATGACTGCAAAACGCGTGTCAGCAACGGCAAGCAGATAACGAATATCAAAACATAAATAAAAATGACGTGGTAAGGATAGTCACTCCGTCCTAAAAAACGATTTTAAACAACCTAATATATAATAATAGGACCCATACGTCCTACACGTTGGAAATTCGGTTGTTTTCAATTAAGTTATTACGGTGCTGACACGTTAAAATATGGATGAGCTCGGTACCGGTAACGACACTGAAAGTACCGATCCGGAAAATCATCGAAATTAGGTACCGGCACCGAAAATGCTCGGTACAATACGGTATGGTATGGTATTTGAAGGTAAAAATCAATACAGGTATGCTAGACTAGTGTCGAACCGAAAGTAACGATTCTGAAAACGCCAAAAGGTGGGTACCAAATTGGTACCGAAAATGATTTGGTATAGTAAATTTGGTACCGATACGATATCAGTTTGATTACAGGATTTGATACGATTTGCTCATCAATAATATAAATATCCAAGTTAATTTTACATGCTACAATTCATTTATTACAGAAAAAGGCAAAAAAGAAAGCAAAATAAGTTGTTGTGTATATAAAACCCCATTAAAACGAAATACAGTTTACTTACTGTGTGTATGAAAAGTAATCTAAACGGTGCAATTACTTGCATTTCTACGTTGCTCGGTACCAGCCGGTACCGAAAATACCTTTACCGAAATCCCCAAAAGTGGGTACCGGTACCATATACCTGGTACGGTACAGTTCGGTACCGGTCGGTACTGGTATGACACCGGTATTTGAGGGTAAAAACCGGTGAATACCGGTGTCGAACCGGTATCGAAAATACACCTGGTTTGGTAAATTTGATATCGGTACCGGTACCCAATACCATTTGCTCATCTCTTAGTGTTGTTACTATTTATTCAATTGTATTTTTAATATATAGGTAATATATAGGTAATAATCTTATGGTTGCGTCATATTTTAATCAATCTCATCTCTTAGTATTGTTACTATTCATTCAATTGTAATTTGAATATATAGGTAATAATCTTATGGCTGCGTCATATTTTAATCAACGGTTGATATATAAGATTACTAGGTTATTTCCCGTGTGATACACGGGTGTTACAAATAAAACTTAGATTGGACCTTTAGCAACCTCTTTCTGGCCAAAAACGTTTTTCCGGTGACCGGAGACTAATGTCATTAGGTTTCTGTTAGTTAGGGTCCATTGGAGTCAAATATGTTAATAGTTGGGACTGAGAGAGATTATTTTTTAAGTTGGGACTCTTGGCGGCCAACGGCAAATAGTTTGGATTATTAAAATCCAATATTCCAGATTTCCCAAAAAGTTTGATGATAACATCTTGTTAGAATTTGTTGGTTTAGGTACCATATCGGATGTATGATAATCCAACAACAACCTTTTTTTAACTTAGACCTCTCGATAATGTTGCTATAATCATTGTCGTGGTACAAACTACAAGAAATAATTATATTCTTTTTTGAAAAATTAAAGTTAGAAAACACATTAATAATGTATACATGTATAAGGGTCCAACAGGTTGTGAATAGTAATCTCTCAACCTTTAGGGGTCGTTTCGTCTTTAGTAGGATTGGTTTTGCAATTCAAAAGGGGGTTGCGGCGCAGCTTGTTGCCCGTTTACCTGCCACTTGTTTGTAATTTGCTAATTTGAAATTTATTAGTATTAAAAAAAAAAAAAAAAAAAAATGTATAAGGTAATATATATCATACCATGTGAAATGTTGATAAAAAAGTTATTTCTTCATCACCTAAAAATAGTTAGTCACATGTTGTATTTTGATTATTTTATGTGTGTTACGTCATATTTTAAAAATAAAACTCGTGAATAATAAAAAAAACTTATAATGTATGGCGCTAGCAATTTTTTTAGGAAAACAACGAATTTGAGCGTCTGATCCTTTTCACATTTCCTTATATAATGAGAATGCAAAACAAGATATTGTATAATAATTCATACAACCACCAATCAGTGCGTTTCAAAGATTATTTTTTATAAAACATTAATATTAATGTAATAATATAGAACATCGGTAAATATTTTATAATGAAGATTGATGGATGCCAAATAACAAAAGCAATCAAGAGGAATAATATATATTAATAACTCAACTTAAAAAGAATAATTCTAAATAAAAAGATACTAATCACATATAAACAACTTTATATATATTGTTTCACATATGTAGTGTAATTTCATATATACTCTTAAAATGTTTGAAATATTATATAGGGGAAGGATCCACTAAAAAGTGGATTTTGCCTAAGTAGCCTAAGAAGGATTATGATGATAACATGTGTCACTCTTAATAGTTACGAATAAAGGAAATTTTGGTCTTTATAAATAGGAGTGAAAATGACATGTAGCACCCTTTTTGTTTTTTAAAAATACAACAAAAACAATCTACAAAAAAATTTAGCACAAAAAAACTAGTACAAAAAAATCTAGCACAAAAAATATAGTACAAAAATATAGCACAAAAAATGTAGAACAAAAAAATATAGCACAAAAAATCTAGTACACAAAAATATAGCACGAAAAAATTCAATAAAAAAATGTATTACAAAAAAATCCAGCATAAAAAATTGAGGAAAAAAAATTTAAGACAAAAAAATTTAGCACAAAAATATAGTACAAAAATTCAGCACAAAAAATGTTATACAACATAGAAATACAGCACATTTAAGTGGGTTTTTTTTAGTCTTCATATTTTACATAGCAATATGGTACTCAAATTAAAGATAAAAATACGTTCGATTTTACGGTGAAAATTTTATGAAAAAAATAATGTCGTATAAAAAAGTTATGAACGTTTAAAAAATGGGGGTGAAATATGCATGTGCCTTGCATGTGGAGAGATAAAGTCCATAAGGGTGAGAGGGGCACTCCTCTAAGACCACCCGTAGTGGGGCGTGATTTTTAAAAAAAATTGAAAAAAAACGCCCCTCCCCCCACTACACCGGGCGTTATAAGACGTTTTTTTTCAAAGATTTGCATGTTGGCGTTTAAAATAAAACGCCTGAAGTGGTCAACATTCATAATGCATGTGCCACTAGGAGTGGTCTTCAGTCTACCAGCCAATCAACATTTATTTCCTTTTTTTTTTTTTTTTAATGATTGAATGGGGGTTATTGGCATAATGCCCCACTACGCCACTTTTGCTATAATGCCCCAACGCTGATTAGGATGCAACGTGTCGGATAATGCCCCATGGTGGGGGCATTATGTTTGTTCACCACTACACATGGTCTAAGAGGGGAGTGACATCTCTTACACACACCCAATCAGCACGCGCCACGTCAACTCCCCTCTTAAGTCCCCATTTTGAACTCAAACGTTGGCATCACTCCACTCACACAATTATTTTTTTATAAAAAAAGAAGAAAAAAATATGATTGGTGGAAAAATGGTGGACCCACATTAACAACTAATCACCCCCTCTCTCTCTCCTCTCTCTCAATCGGTGAGCACACACCGAGTTATGAAGTCCCCGCGCGGTAAAGTTTGGATGGTGGCGGTGTACCCGCACGGCATTTGAAGTCCCCGCATGGGGTCACCGAAGGTGCCCCGTGCACCCTAAATATGATTTTCCCAAGACCTCTTGCACTCCTCATTTCTCCTACCATTTCATCTTAACCATTGATTTGAAAAATGAATGGTTAAGATTTCTTCTCATCCTACTTAGAGAAAATTAACTTTTTATTTGATCTTATCCCATAATATATATACCTATGTAAAAATGAAAATATTATATATTTCCTCATAAAATAGTTAAAATATCAAGTATACTTAATTCATTAAATGACTAACATATCGTTTTCACAAAATTATCCAAATAATAGTACATGGTTCGACTAACATATATCATACCAAATAACTATGTTATCTAATTATATGTGAAGTTGGATAGTATTTACAAGGATGACAAACAAATTAAAGGGATAAACTAATTATATATAAAGCTAGGTCTCTGGTTTCAATTTACTTACATGATGAATACGATAAAGTAATTAATTTTCAAAGGATAACAATCAAAGCAGATAACTAATTAATTTTCAATACATATTGGGTTTAGTATTACAATATACAAACATAAAACGTAATGAGGAAACCTTGTTTAATCTTTAATTAAATTGGTTTCGTAAATGAAAATCATACTTATTATCATATATATTTGAATTTGAAAAGTTAAGTAGGGATAAATGAAGAAAAATACTTTTTTTTCCCGGGAAACCTCCATGGAGATCATCTCATAGAGCGCTATGGTCTCGCAAATGTCCAAGTATGCGAGCAAGTATGGAATTGCAAGCATGCACGAGGATGTGCATGAAATGGTGGTGGGAGAGTATTAAGGGCCAAATGTTAGAAGGTCATTATGCTATAGGTTGTTCTTGAACTCTTAGGTTTACTGGCTAGTCCGGTTCGACCTTAGTGGATAAGAAAGTGCGTGTGCCTAGTCGTGTCTATGCGACGAACGCACCACTAGTCGAGAGCTGTTGCCGCTCTCTTGATGAGTCCAAGGTAAGACAAAACCAATGATCCATATCAGAGCGGGGTGGATTGGCTTTATTCCCTGGGAAATGAGGAACCCACATGGAGATCGAAAGATAACTCCATCACAATGTAGCTTAGAAATTGTAACCAAAATAGAGAGAGGGATCATTCATTCATAGCACATATTTACAACACAAAAATACAACACTATATTCAGATTAAAGATTAAAAAATGCTTAATTTTATACACTAAGTTCAGGAATATGAGATTGGGCTAATAGCCTCAATGGAAGGCGATGGCTAATTTCTTAGTGTCAAATTCAAGTTTGGCTTTCGGGTACCGTTTTGCGTGTCGGTGCCGGTTGTTCGTTTTAGGTGTTCGGATAATGGCATGGTCACATACAATATCACAATTTATTGTATAATATAAAATGATTTGTTTATAAAGAAAGTTTATAGTTCACGCCCGATCCCCCCGGTCACGGTGTGAGGTTTGTCAAACCTAATAGCGCTATCAACTAATATCCCATTCGCCCCCGACGATTAATCGCTATAGTAGGTGGGGACTTAATGATTGAGTTTCGTTTAGTTTGCTAAAACATGATTTATAAATAGTATGCGACCGTATTCCCCCGGGAATAGTAGTTCAAAAGTATCCCTCCCAAGGATAGTAGTTCGTCCTTTGTCCCCCCCCCCCCCCGGATGCATGCTTTTAGTGTGTGTGAACTCACATTTGTTTTGCTCGGCAGATTGTTTACTTGTTTTAACAGTTGGTCAAACACGCCCTATTATGGTTACCAATATTGGTCAGGTTTTGAATGCAAGTATTTCACGTATTCGTACACATAACTGACACGTAGCATACAAGGTATCTCATATTCATAACGCAAGTCTAACCAGGTGAACAATAACACATTAGTCCATTATACGTCTTCTAGTTTTGCGGTCCAAACGGGTTATCAACCCATATGGAGTGTGCGGTCCGATTATGCGTGTGCGGCCTAAATAACATCTGGTCCAGTATGCGAGTGTGCGATCCAAATAATATGCGGCCCATATAAGATTGTGCGGCCCACAGTCTGGTGTGTGACCCTCATGAAAAGGTAGGACATCTAGACAGTTTGCGGTCATGCATTTGCCGATTGTACTATGTGCTTCGAGTGTTTGCAGCATAAGGGAGTGTGCGACTCCGCTAGGTTGAGCTGTACGTGGTGTATTAAGTGTTGTACCGTAAGACTGTGCGGTCAACGTGGCACACCTTATGTGCGGTGTGCTATATCAAGTGGTACTGCGTGCATGTTAAGTTGTACACCCTAAGAGTGTGCCGTCTCATGTTAATCAACAGGAATCATTCAGGATTAACAAATCAAGATGGATCTAAGGTACAGATTCAAACATCACTCCTATCGTATTCATCATAACATCATCAGGCATTCATCATCACAATCATTCACAATCATCAACCAATCTCCTAGAACGGATTCATGTTTCTTTTCAGCCAATAATCATTAAATCGAACTTACATATTATAACATCATATGTCTAACACTACCATGAATAGATCTATATCGAGACCATCATCAATACCTAGTAAGAGCACACAAACTCATCCTTTCACACATCATGAATGGATGCATTGATATATAGAAACCACTGTTTTATCAAACACAATAAATTCATCAAATATCATAGTACACATCCTACATTTTAATCAATCATTAAAATCATCAATCATCTTTCATTCATCCGAACAAGTTTGGATTATTCATGCTCTTTAGCAAGCTCTACACTTTAGATTATTCATACCACACATGAATCATCAAAACATTTATCATGCATAATCATCCTACAAACATGAACACTATCATTGCTCATAACAACCAAACAATGATCCTAACTAACCTGAAAAGATGAATCCAAAGTGTGCGAGAGAGAGTGGGAGAAGAGGTCTTCAAATGCTGATGAAGAGCTTTCCAAAGGAGTATGCTGATGGTGATGATGATGCACCGCAATATTTTAGAAGTAGAAAATGGATTGTTTTCTAGGGTTTCCTAAAAGTGGAAAGCTTGCCAAAAAGGGGAAAGAATGAATTTGGGGATTGCTGCCATCAAATGATTGGCAAGGAGCCTCATAGGTTTGCAACTCATACTCTTTATGTACAATGTTGAAGATTCCCCACACACACTCAAACCGCCTTTGAGTGTGCAGCTCAATAGAGTGGGTCGTGGGTTTGTGACTTGGGCCAGGGTAGATGTGTGTGGTGCAGCCCAATCAGAAGAGTTAGAGGGGTGTGCGACCAGAGGTGGTGTGTATGGTGGGGAAAGAAGTGTGCGGCTTGGGCAGATTTTATCCTTAAACATTCTCGTGTCAATTGTTTACGATAGTGTGAGGCTAATCTAATAATAATAATCGCAATATCACATTATAAATCAAACATTCCACATAACATAATCATATAACACTTTTAAATAAATAACTCACATTATTATGTGACACTTGTGCTCTGTAAACGATGTATGATGTATAACAATATCAATTATCAATGAAACGATGTATTTTGGTCTCTATATTTGTGTATTTGTGTTTGACGATTTCACGTTTTGATTCTAGTTCGATTTCAAGCTTTTAATCGCTTTCTGGGAAGTTATATGCAAACTGTTACATAAACGTAATCAGTTTAACGCAAAAAACACTTCGGAATAGTGACATAAGCTTAACATACCTTAAATAACCTTTACATAACTTAGAAATAAGATTTGAAGGGTTTGGTGTGTCAAAAACAAGTTTATTCGATCACATGGACTATTTGCGACAAACTGCGAAAGTATGCCGATTCGTATAGCAACGAACATTCCGGAACATGATCATATGCTAAACATACCATAAATATCCTTTACATAGCTTAGAAATAGGCTTTGAGGGGTTCGGTATGCGAAAATGCGCTTATTTGATCAATAGGGACTAAAAGCGTCAAAAAGTGCATAAGTTTGCATTTACGCGCATATCTTACGTTCTGAACATATCCGGACATCCAAAAATTTTTGTAAACATTAAAATATTTTATTTTAGTGATCAGAATGCAAAAATACCACTCGTCGTGTAATTTGGATCGTTTTCGCGTCCGTTTGAGTTTTCGTCGTAATTAACCGAATAACGCGACCGTACGGCCAAACGAACCGACATCCGAGATGTTTTCAAGCATATTTCATGTTTCCTATGCTTTAACATCATTGTGGAGCCTTGAAATGGGGTTAATGGCGGTTAAACGCGTCGAAAATGCCTTAAATCAAGTGTAGGGACCAAAACTGCCAAAAATTGAACAAGTTTCAGCTGGTTCAGCCAGGAGTGTCGCGGAAGAATCAGGGGACAGCTCCGCGTGTCACCTAAGATACCTCTGTGCAGAAAACCAGTTTTCAGCAAATCAGCCTGCTCAATCAGTTTTTAATCCTAGTTTTTGAATACCATGAGCTGGTTTAGGTGTTCCCCAAGTTGCCCAAGCATTGTCCAACAAGTGTAAGGCCAAGATTGAGTCTCAAAACACATGGAATGATTTTGTTGGTTCAAGATTTCTATAAATAGTCTTGGGTTTATTCTTGTTCCTTGCTCAAATGGATCTAATTTGCTCTAAGTTGAAGCTCTCACTTGTTGAAGGCTTCATACCTGAGTACTTTTAGTTCAATTCTTCCTAGCTTGGACCCTTTGTAAGTTTCTTTCATGCTTGATTATGTTTTTCAAGCAAGAAAGTCAAACAGTGTTTGACTTTCTGCTTTGACCATGAATTGGTCAAGACAAAGTTCGTTTGAACTTTGCAACGTGAGCGTAATCACGATGGTTATAGTCCCTTGTGACTATACCTACTAATTTCCATGTTGATTAGTCGAAGTGACGAGTCAAAGTTTCGGTCAAAATGCCGATTATGCGCATTTTGCGACGAAACTATTTTCGGGTATCAAAACACTTTGTTTTGATATCAAATCAGTTTTCTAACTTAGTTAAACATGTTTTAACATGTTTAACTCATCACTTTTAGTTTAGCGCTTGTATAAGGGTCGTAAGATAAGCGGTCTTAACAACCGCTTAGACTTTCGAACTCGACTCGTTTGGTCGATCGTTAGGATCCGACCAAACATATTTTGTGACCATAGTTGTATAGGGAATAACCTTCCGAGGTTATACCTTATGGTCACTTAGTTTCCTTGGTTTGCTCGAGCTTTGTTAAGTTCATTTAATCGAGGATATCTTGCAATCTCAAGTGAGTATATAGTTCCCCTATTTTACTATTTTCGATTGTTTTGGGGTGATCCATATGTGCTAAACGATTTCGATGTTTTCAAAAACGAATACTATGGTTTATATTAAACATAATGATTTCGATAATGTGAACGAACTTGTTTGGGACATTATTACATAACGAATGACATTCATTAACAATGATCAAGCCGACCAGTAGTATGTTATGGTACCATAGGATCTGACAAATCCCGTTATCGGACTATCACCATGGTTATGTATGGGGATAATGTGGGTAACGACTGAACCTGATGATTGTTAACTTACCCTTTGATGGTTGGTTAATACTAGTTGAACGATGGACGAGTCACAAAGGTTTGAATGTATTCAACTAGACGACCAAAAGTTAGTTTTCACAATTAAAACATGAACGATTTGAACGATTAGAACGATTTTAACGATTGGAACGATTTGAATGATTTGACGATTTGAACGATTGAACGATTGGTTTTGAAAACACGAACGATTGAGAACAAGTACAATTGAACGATTGGTTTTTGGTATGTGATTAGGTAACGGGACGGGTGTAATGTGATAAAAGCATGGTAGATACGCCGCTGGTACTTCTTATATATGAATCCTTTTAACATATTACATTCCGTGGCGTTATTTAGTTCACTTGGACGATTGATTTCAAACGATTACACGCAACGATGTTTACTAATGATATAAACCATACGAGTTTTATTACGAGAACGATTTACAATTTGGTTTACATAAACAAATGTTTTGGGTTAAGATTCATGGCAACGAGATTTTATAAACTATAACCAACTTGTTTTGAGTTGGTTAATCATATTGCAATACAAAACATTTTTCAAAACAAGGATTTCAAATAACGAATCTTGTAGTCGTACGAGGTATTGCAACATGTATACAAGCTATGAATCTGACACACTCACAAAACCTATATGCTCGCTGGCATTTCTTTGCTGACCTTATTTTCGCATATGTTTCAGGTGGTGTTTGATGATGTTGTTGATGACTGGGATGTATGCTCACATAGGACCGGACGAGGCCTTAGTAACTTAATAACGATGATAAACAATATGTGAACTTGTTTGATATATTTCTAGACAATGTTAAATATTTAATATCTAAATAAAACGAAACTTTTAATCCATGTGTTGTGAAACAATAATTCTGTCGCTCCACTCCCCGACGTTTCCGCCGCGGTTTGTTGTTTTACGCGGTCGGGGTGTGACAGAAGTGTTGGTATCAGAGCGCATGGTTATAGGGAATTAGGTTATTAGTAATGCTTTGACCTACACTATAACCTTCCTAGGACCCTAACACAAATGATCTTGTGTTTAGTCTTAAAACAAAACAGTCACCTATCTTTAGGTGACCACCACAACAAGAACACAAATTACAAATCCGTTTTGAAAATCAATCATCTATTCTTAGATGATTTGTTATAAGGTTTTGAACCTTCAAAGTTTTCAAAATCTCGTCAAAGTTTGGGCCGTATAATGTGAACACGTGCAATCTGGAAGGGTGGGTGCCTGTATCCCGAGTTTTCTGTCTAAGGCTAGAGTGTTCGTACAAATCCACATAATCGGACCAGTCACTCTTACCTGGGAACTCTTGGGG
The DNA here is from genome assembly GCA_030545235.1 of Helianthus tuberosus. Taxonomy (NCBI): domain Eukaryota; kingdom Viridiplantae; phylum Streptophyta; class Magnoliopsida; order Asterales; family Asteraceae; genus Helianthus; species Helianthus tuberosus. The sequence continues at coordinate 52,089,390 of CM060403.1, read as the reverse complement.
TGAGTGTCCACTTATAGGCTAAAGCATGTCTTCGCGATACATTATATTGACCCATTTACTTTGATAAGTCACTGTGTGTCGTTTGTTTGTTCGAGGTAACAAACAAATGATCGTCTTCTTTATGTTTTGTCGATGTTTTCAATACCTCTTTTGTTTATCCAATTGTCAATCTCACTCGTTTCTCATGTTTCCTAGTTCTTTTTAGAATATACCTCCTAGACGTGATCAAGCACAGGACGCTGCACTCGCAGCCCTTATCGCTCAGCAGATTGCTGCTGTGATTCCGAACCTCATAACTCAGATCAATCAAGCGAATAACAATAACAACAATAACAATGCTCAGTGCAGTTTCAAAATGTTTAATTCGGCTAAACCACTGAAATTTTCTGGGTCTCAAGGAGCAACTGCGCTCCTACAATGGTTCGAGAGTATGGAAAGCACTTTTAGACATGTTCAGTGTCTAATGAGCGAAAGGTCGAGTTTGCATCTAGTGTTTTTGAAAAACGTGCTCTAACATGGTGGAACGGTGTGATGAGGGATAGGGGTGCCGAAGTGGCTTTGGCACAAACTTGGGAAGAGCTGCGGGCTCTCATGATGAGGGGGTTCTACCCCCGACACGAAATAGGGGCATTGGAATGAGAGTTCGATGATTTGAAACAGGATGGGGGAGAACACCGTGCTTATACGGATCGTTATGAGGAGTTGAGTTTGTTGTGTCCTACTATGGTTACCCCATTGGAGAAAGCGACCGAGAGGTATATTGATGGATTGCCTGACTCTGTGCAAGATATAGTTACAGGTAGTAACCCTACCACTGTCCGTCAAGCTATCGAACTGGCTGCAACCCTAACTGAGTCACAAGTCAGAAAGGGTAAACTAACCCGCAAGAGTGACAAGAAACAGACAGCCGACACCACACAAGACAAGGGAAAGGGTAAGAAAAAGGGAGAGTCGTCGAGGAGGTCGAGGAAGCGCAAGGCTTCTCAGAATTTTGTTGTTACCGCACAAAACGCTCAGAACCCACCAACACAGCCTCCTGCAAAGAAGCCGTATGCTAGCACTGCACCTTACTGCAATCGGTGCAATGGTCATCATGTCGCTCAACAAATGTGTAAACAGTGCACCACTTGTGGTAAACTTGGCCACACGGCCAACATTTGTCTATTGGGTCCGAATCAAGCTGCTTAGAATCTAGCACAAGCTCCAGTTCAGGGAAACGCGGCTAGACCTCCATTCCCACCTGGTTCATGTTATAACTGCGGAGAGATGGGTCACTTCCGAAACAACTGTTCGAGCCTTGCAAATGCGATTGCCAACACCAATGCTAATCCCGCTCGTGGACGAGCATACAATCTGAATGCTAACGAGGCTCGTGCTGACAACGAGGTTGTTAATGGTACGTTCCTTGTTAACCATCAACCTGCATATGTTCTTTTCGATTCTGGTGCCGATAGAAGTTTTGTATCGTTAGCTTTTGAGCCTTTACTTGCGATGTCTAGAACTAAACTAAGGAAGCCCTTATCTGTTGAAGTTGCTACTGGTGAACCTCTTGTACTTGACTCTGTCATTCGCGATTGTCAATTGAACCTCGATAACCATGTTTTTCCTATTGACTTCACACCGATGCAACTTGGAAGTTTCGATATTATCGTAGGGATGGATTGGTTAACTAAACATCATGCTGAGGTGGTTTGTTTCGATAAGATTGTTCGTATTCCTCTTTTGTCTGGTGAAGTACTAGAAGTACGTGGCGAGAAACCTTCGAATGGTCTGAAACTCATGTCGTGTACTCAAGCCCAGAAGTACTTACGAAAAGGATATGTGGCCTTTCTGGCACATGTCGTAGAGGAAAAAAGGCAAGAGCAAAAGTATTCAAGATATCCCGATTGTTCGAGATTATCCAGAGGTGTTTCCTGATGAACTGCCTGGATTGCCTCCAGTTCGTCAAGTCTAATTTCATATCGATCTTGTACCTAATTCCAACCCGATTGCTAAAGCACCTTATCGTCTTGCACCGTCTGAGATGCAAGAGTTATCTAAACAACTTCAAGAGTTATCTGACAAGGGATTCATCCTTCCGAGTTATTCACCTTGGGACGCTCTAGTCCTGTTTGTGAAAAAGAAAGATGGATCTTTCCGTATGTGTATCGATTATCTTGAGCTCAATAAGCTCACCACCAAGAATCGATATCCCCTACCATGAATTGATGATATTTTTGATCAGCTACAAGGTGCTACATGTTTTTCCAAGATCGATCTGCGTTCTGGGTATCATCAGCTTCGTGTATTCGAAGAAGACATTCCCAAAACTGCTTTCCGCACACGATATGGTCACTACTAGTTCACTGTTATGCCTTTTGGATTGACGAATGCCCCATCTCTTTTCATGGACTTAATGAATAGGGTTTGTAAACCTTATTTAGACAAGTTCATCATTGTATTCATTGACGATATTCTTATTTATTCAAAGTCGCAAGCCAATCACGAACAACACCTTCATCTGACAATGGTTACTAAAGAAGGAACAACTTTTTGCCAAATTCTCCAAGTGTAAATTTTGGCTTAAAGAAGTTCAATTTTGGGTCATATTGTCAACGAGCAGGGTATTCATGTGGATCCTTCCAAAATCGCAGTTATTAAGGATTGGAACACACCTACTACACCCACTTAAGTTCGCTCTTTTCTTGGTCTTAGTGGTTACTATCGACGATTTATTGCGAACTTCTCGAAGATTGCAGTTCCTCTCACTGTTTTAACTCAGAAGAATAAGCCTTTTGAGTGGGTACCCAAACAAGAGGAAGCTTTCCAAACGCTGAAACAAAAACTCTGTGATGCTCCTGTTTTATCTTTACCTGAGGGCAACGATGATTTTGTCGTATACTGTGATGCGTCCAACTTAGGTCTTGGTTGTGTTCTCATGCAAAGAAACAAAGTCATAGCCTATGCATCAAGACAACTGAAGGTACACGAGAAGAACTACACGACTCATTATATTGAGTTAGGAGCTGTGGTCTTTGCTTTCAAAATTTGGAGACACTATCTGTATGGCACGAAATGTGTGGTTTTCACAGACCACAAAAGTCTCCAACATATTTTCAATCAGAAGGAGCTAAACATGAGACAACGACACTGGGTTAAGCTATTGAACGATTACGACTGCGAAATTCGCTACCATCCTGGTAAGGCGAATGTCGTAGCCGATGCGCTAAGTCGAAAGGAACGAGTCAAGCTACACTGTGTTCGAATTCTATCCGATATCCAATCACGTGTCTCTCAAGCTCAACATACTTGTGTTACACAAGATTTGATGGGTAAGGAATTACCACGTCAACTTGAGCTTAAACTCAAAACGAAAGACAATGGGTTACTCTATTTCAAGGATCGTTTGTGGATTCCGAAACAAGACAATCTTCGCACTCTAGTGATGGACGAATCTCATAAGTCCTGATATTCAATCCATCCTGGTGCTGACAAAATGTACAAGGATCTTCGTACTCAGTACTGGTGGCCTGGTATGAAAAAGGATATTGCTTTGTATGTATCGAAATGCCTAACTTGTCTCAAAGTCAAGGCTGAACACCAACGATCATCTGGTTTGCTTGTACAACCAGAAATACCGGTTTGGAAGTGGGAGAACATTGCAATGGATCTCATCATTAAGTTACCGCGCATATCTAGAGGCCATGACGCCATTTGGGTAGTCATTGATCGTCTTACGAAGTCAGCTCACTTTTTACCGATTCGCGAGGATCTATCTGCTGATAAACTTGCCAAGATTTATGTTAATGAGATTGTATCTCGACATGGTGTTCCTTTGAATATCATTTCCGACTGTGATGCTCGATTTTCATATCACTTTTGGAAGACCATGCAATCTGCTATGGAAACCCAACTAAATCTGAGCACTGCTTATCATCCCCAAACGGATGGACAATCCGAGAGGACGATACAAACATTGGAGGATATGCTTAGAGCATGTGTGATAGACTTTGGTGGTAATTGGGATTCTTATATACCATTGATCGAGTTCTCTTATGACAATAGTTATCATACTAACATCAATATGGCACCGTTCGAAGCTTTATACGGTCGAAAATGTCGTTCACCTTTCTGTTGGAATGAGATCGGTGAGGCTCAGCTTACTGGACCTGAGCTCATTCTGGAAACGACAGATAAAATCAAGAAAATTCGCGATAACCTTCTGACAGCTAGAAGCCGTCAAAAGAGTTATGCGGACATGCGACGCAAGCCCTTGGAATTTCAGGTCGGAGATCATGTCCTACTCAAGGTATACCCTTGGAAGGGAGTGGTGAGATTTGGAAAGAAAGGAAAACTTGCACCACGATATGTTGGACCATTTATGATTGTTGAAAGAGTCGGAAAGGTTGCCTATCGACTAGAGCTACCTCCAGAACTTGGGAATATTCACCCAACATTCCACGTGTCCAATTTACGAAAGTGTTTAGCCGATACTGATCTTCACATTCCACTCAACGAAATTCAAGTTGATGACACAATGCACTTTGTCGAGAAAACTGTGGAGATAATGGACCGTGAAGTCAAGCGACTGAAGAACAAGCGAATACGATTAGTCAAAGTTCGCTGGGAGTCCAAACTTGGCCCAGAGTTTACTTGGGAATGTGAGGAACAAATGAATATGAAATATCCACATTTGTTTTCACAAGTTTCCTCTAGTTAAAAATTTCGGGACGAAATTTCCTAAAGTAAGGGAGACTATGACACTTGTGCTCTGTAAACGATGTACGATGTATAACAATATCAATTATCAATGAAACGATGTATTTTGGTCTCTATATTTGTGTATTTGTGTTTGACGAATTCATGTTTTGATTCTAGTTCGATTTCAAGCTTTTAATCGCTTTCTGGGAAGTTATACGCAAACTGTTACGTAAACGTAATCAGTTTAACGCGAAAAACACTACAGAATAGTGACATAAGCTTAACATACCTTAAATAACTTAGAAATAAGTTTTGAAGGGTTTGGTGTATCAAAAACAAGTTTATTCGATCATAGGGACTATTTGCGACAAACTGCAAAAGTATGCCGATTCGTATAGCAACGAACATTCCGAAACATGATTATAAGCTAAACATACCCTAAATATCCATTACATAGCTTAGAAATAGGCTTTAAGGGGTTCGGTATGCGAAAATGCGCTTATTTGATCAATAGGGACTAAAAGCGTCAAAAAGTGCATAAGTTTGCATTTACGCGCATATCTTACATTCTGAACATATCCGGACATCCAAAAATTTTTGTAAACATTAAAATATTTTAGTTTAGTGATCGGAATGCAAAAATACCACTCGTCGTGTAATTTGGATCGTTTTCGCGTCCGTTCGAGTTTTCGTCATAATTAACCGAATAACGCGACCGTACGGCCAAGCGAACCGACATCCGAGATGTTTTCAAGCATATTTCATGTTTCCTATGCTTTAACATCATTGTGGAGCCTTGAAATGGGGTTAACGGGGGTTAAACGCATCGAAAATGCCTTAAATCAAGTGAAGGGACCAAAACTGCCAAAAATTGAACAAGTTTCAGCTGGTTCAGCCAGGAGTGTCGCGGAAGGATCAGGGGACAGCTCCGCATGTCGCCTGAGATACCTCTATGCAGAAAACCAGTTTTCAGCAAATCAGCCTGCTCAATCAGTTTTTAATCCTAGTTTTTGAATACCATCAGCTGGTTTATGTGTTCCCCAAGTTGCCCAAGCATTGTCCAACAAGTGTAAGGCCAAGATTGAGTCTCAAAACACATGGAATGATCTTGTTGGTTCAAGATTTCTATAAATAGTCTTGGGTTTCATTCTTGTTCCTTGCTCAAATTGATCTAATCTGCTCTAAGTTGAAGCTCTCACTTGTTGAAGGCTGAACCTGAGTACTTTTAGTTCAATTCTTCCTAGCTTGGACCCTTTGTAAGTTTCTTTCATGCTTGATTATGTTTTTTCAAGCAAGAAAGTCAAACAGTGTTTGACCTTCTTCTTTAACCATGAATTGGTCAAGACAAAGTTCGTTTGAACTTTGCAACGTGAGTGTAATCACGATGGTTATAGTCCCTTGTGACTATACCTACTGATTTCCACGTTGATTAGTCGAAGTGACGAGTCAAAGTTTCGGTCAAAATGCCGATTATGCGCATTTTGCGACGAAACTATTTTCGGGTATCAAAACACTTTGTTTTGATATCAAATCAGTTTTCTAACTTAGTTAAACATGTTTAAACATGTTTTCGGGTCGTAAGATAAGTGGTCTTAACAACTGCTTAGACTTTCGAACCCGACCCGTTTGGTAGATCGTTAGGATCCGACCAAACATATTTTGTGACCATAGTTGTATAGGGAATAACCTTCCGAGGTCATACCTTATGGTCACTTAGTTTAATTACTTGTATGATAGGTAGTTTATATGCCTTATGTAAATGACCAAAATGCCCTTTTCATGCATAATTTGAATTTAAGAATATGTAACTTAATTTTTGACATTTAAACTGATTATGCAACATATTTAAACATGTTAGGGCATATAATAGTTGTCATATGACTAGTTAGGCGTCTCGAACGCGCATTCGCGCGAATGGCACGTTAACGTAGCTTAAGCTACCTTAACGGGTCATAATGGGTCGTAAGCACTTAGGATAGGTTCCGAATCAGAATGTAGGCTTTGTTAAACCATATCGCATGACTTTCAATACTCATTTGGTTTACTAGACCTCATTCTTCCCGATCTCCCGATTAGGTGTCAATTTATTAACATAGTGATCCGATTACTAGGTGCCACTTGATTTCCTTGGTTTGCTCGAGCTTTGTTAAGTTCATTTAATCGAGGATATCTTGCAATCTCAAGTGAGTATAGAGTTCCCCTATTTTACTGTTTTCGATTGTTTTGGGGTGATTCATATGTGCTAAACGATTTCGATGTTTTCAAAAACGAATACTATGGTTTATATTAAACATAACGATTTCGATAATGTAAACGAACTTGTTTGGGACGTTATTACATAACGAAGGACATTCATTAACAGTGATCAAGTCGACCAGTAGTATGTTATGGTACCATAGGATCTGACAAATCCTGTTATCGGACTATCACCGTGGTTATGTATGGGGATAATGTGGGTAACGACTGAACCTGATGATTGTTAACTTACCCTTTGGTGGTTTGTTAATACGAGTTGAACGATGGATGAGTCACGAAGGTTTGAATGTATTCAACGAGACGACCAAAAGTTAGTATTCACAATTAAAACATAAACGATTTGAACGATTAGAACGATTTGAACGATTGGAACGATTTGACCGATTTGACGATTTAAACGATTGAACGATTGGTTTTGAAAACATGAACGATTGAGAATAAGTACAATTGAACAATTGGTTTTTGGTATGTGATTAGGTAACGGGACGGGTGTAATGTGATAAAAGCATGGTAGATACGTCGCTGGTACTTCTTATATATAAATGCTTTTAACATATTACATTCCGTGGCATTATTTAGTTCACTTGGACGATTGATTTCAAATGATCACACGCAACGATGTTTACTAATGATATAAACCATACGAGTTTTATTACGAGAACGATTTACAATTTGGTTTACATAAACAAATGTTTTGGGTTAAGATTCATGGCAACGAGATTTTATAAACTATAACCAACTTGTTTTGAGTTGGTTAATCATATTGCAATACAAAACATTTTTCAAAACAAGGATTTCAAATAATGTGACAACCCTCATAATTACATGTATCCGTACGATTCATTAATGATAATTAAAGTGCTTGATGACTGTGTGGAATTACTTAACTGCTTTCTGGTTACTGCGTCATACTTACATGTGCTTGTTAACATACTAGTATTGTGCAAAAAATTGACTAAATGGTCCTGAATGTTTTCCTAAGTGTTAGGAATTAAATATGACACAAAAATATATATATAAGACACTTTACGAAACAATTAAACACTTTAATGGAACGGTATCTAACCAAACAACCGGACATTACCCGGGACACTAAATTTTTGTCAAATACATTGTTTTATTATTTTTAACTAGTCATGATTCCCGTACACCCTAACACCCACTAAATATCTAGTAACTAATATTTACCAACCTAGTTACACAATTTACAACCAACCCCCCCCCCCCCATACCTTCTTACGGTCACAAGAGGACCCACAAAATCCCCACCATATTTCCAAGATTTAATTTTAGATATTATTTGATTTGTTGCTTGATATGTTAAACAAAATATTAGATATGGAGATTTATAAGCATGGCTTCCATATCATTCCATCACTTCTAAAAGATCACACCCCTTACCCTCACTCTCTCTCCCTCCTCTCGGCTCCCCCTTAACCGCTACCATCACCACCATAAATCCACCATCTTCATCCATTCTTGAGCTTCATACAAAAGTAGAAGGTGATTCAAGGAAGCTTGCAACTTGTAGATCATCAAGGAGCTTCATTTCTTGCTTTTCACCATCATTTTCATCATCCTTTCACTAGAGATTCTTCCCTAGCCTTTGTGCTAGTAGTAAGTCCTTGTTTAACTCTTGTTCATCTTACTTTTATGGTTAAAGTACTAGTATGTTGAAATTTACAAGAACACTAAAAGGGTTTAAACAAGAAACTTGAACATAAAAGTTTACATGAAGATGAAATGTTGTTAGTAGGATGTTGTAGTGAATATATGCTGATTAGGGTTACATGATATAAATGACTTATAACCTACTGTAAGTGTGTATGAGAGTCGTTATTGTTCGCTAAACATGTCAACGGAATCAATCGAGCACACGCTAGAAAGTTAAGAACTAAAAACAGAAAGCTGGTTGGTGTTTACAGCCAACTTCAGTTGGCTGTAACCAGATCATAACTTAACGAAAAACTGATTTTCTTGAGTCTATAATGTGTTATTATGAAATACGGTTCTAATGACACTGGAATCATAATTTTTGGACTTCGTTTGCTATTTTTAAAGGGGTCGTTTATCACAGCAGCAAAAGCTGCATTTTTACTGCTGAAAATATGTGTTATGTTTTTAGTCATAACTTGAAATCTGTGTAGAATTAAGTCACGAAATTTGTACTGTAGATGACCACTGATGTCAGTGTAATGCTCCAACTGGAATTTCATCAATCGGACTTACGATGAATTTTAAATAAATTATTCCGTGGACTGCAGTCAGAAAGTGATGAATCTGATTGCAGTCCGGTAAATGATTTTTTATAAAATATTGGTAAGGAATTGGATCCCGAGATTTTTACAAAATAATATTTGGATCGTTTAAGACCTTCTGTAAAAAGTTGGGAATTTTTGGAATAGGGTAACTATTTTATTAAAATTCCCGAAACAGCCCAGTTTTGAATGTAAAAGCTGAAACGACATAAGTAGTAATTTGCGTGTCTAAATGTCGGGTAGGTTATCTAAGAATGATCTAGCCTGTTATATGTCAATAAAAGTGTTATGTGCAATGTCGTATGTTTGCTTATGAATGGGAATAGATGGGAAGTTTATATGGGCATGAACCGTTAAAGTAATGCATGTTATGTGATAGATGCGTGTAGGAACTTCGTGCTTATTTGAAGTCACTAATAAACTAAGTGGTAATCATACTATGACGTGATTGACCGACCTTGACTGTTAGCTATTGTTGAGAGTCTAACCGAGCAACCAAAGGTGAGTTCACACACTTTCTAAGGCATGGGATTCCCGGTGGTTGGGAATGGGTTAAAGAAATAAAAACGGAACCTACATATCCTCCTTGGGTAGGATATGTATGGCCATCCTCCATGGGTAGGATGCCAATATTAATCCTACGTATTCTCCTTGGGTAGAATACGTACGTTCGTCCTCCTTGGGTAGGACAACAACCTTAAAACTTACTAGACAAAACTCTATCATGAAGTCCCTTATTTTTTATATCGACTTAATCGCCGGACCAATGGCGAGCGGGTCATTAGTTAATAGCGCTATTAGGGTTGACAAGCCTCACATCGTGCCGTTCAGACGGGCGTGTACTAATGGATCTGGGCAAACTGTCAATGATGATAGAACATTGACGTAGGGCACAACTATTGTTCGTCAGTTGTCGATATGGTAAAGGTCTAGTGGTTCACATGGGGAAGCCCCCCACTGATTATGGATATGGTTTGGGTAATAAAGAAGGAACTGGTTAATCATACTTTCAACTATGGGGTAACCCCCACGACAAGTAAGCCAGCGAAAGACAAACCATGTTTTCGGAAACAACATAAAACTAAACAACCAACCGTGAATTCACTCAACTTTGTTGTTGACTCGTTGTTACATGCCTTACAGGTCGGTAGATGCTTATAGAGCTTGCACGAGGAGGAGGTCGTTGTGGGATATGGACTGTTATGTCCCGTGCTAAATATTTAATCCTTATGAACTTATTAAACTTACGTATTGGACTTTAAACTTATGAACTATGGAACTTATGTTTTGGACTTACGTTTTATGCTTCCGCTGTTTAACTTAGAGTTGGTTACTTCCTTTTGGTCACCAATTGTATTGTGGTTGGTTTTACTTACTTAATTACGTGGTTCAATATGATTGGTGGCTCGATCCTGGTCATGTCACGCCTCCAAGCGGTGATACTCCGCGTGTGGATTTTTGGGGGTGTGACAAATAATGACTCTTGTAGTCGTACGAGGTATTGCAACATGTATACAAGCTATGAATCTTAAACACTCACAAAACCTATGTGCTCGCCGGCATTTCTTTACTGACCTTATTTTCGCATATGTTTCAGGTGGTGTTTGATGATGTTGTTTATGACTAGGATGCATGCTCACATAGTACCGGACGAGGCCTTAGTGACTTAATAACGATGATAGACAATATATGAACTTGTTTAATATATTTCTAGACAATGTTAAATGTTTTATATCTAAATAAAATGAAACTTTTAATCCATGTGTTGTGAAATAATAATTCTATCGCTCCACTCCCCGACGTTTCCATCGCGGTTTGTTGTTTTACGCGGTCGGGGTGTGACATATTACTTTTATGTAATTAGAACAATTAACGGAACATGCAGGGAAAACTCGAAGTGTCACATTATCCCCAAGTTCAAAGAAATTTCTTCCTGAAATTTAGCGCGTAGCCACTGACAAGCTAGTGTGTTTAAATGTTTTCGTGGGGTGTCACATCATCCCCCTGTTGGTTTGGAATTTCGTCCCGAAATTCAGTAGTAGCTGCAGTGCTGGATGTGTTAGCAAACAACTGAGGATACTTACACATCAACTTGTCTTCCCGTTCCCAAGTAAACTCTGGGCCACGGTGTGAGTTCCAACGAATTCGAATAATAGGTATCCTGCCACGCTTGAGTGTTTTGATTTCTCGATCCATGATCTCAACTGGTGTGACAATTGTACTTTTGAAATCATTGTACGATTCCAAACATTTTCGTGTTTAATAAAATCTTGTGTTTTATTTGCGAGAATGTATAATTATCAATCATTATACAATTCCGTACATTTTCATTCAATAAAATCTTGTATTTTATTGGTAAGAATGCGAAATTTCAATCGTTACACAATTTCGATCATTTTCGTGTTCGATAAATTTTTTATCCTTTATTTGCGAAACGCGTAACCGTACAACCGAACGAACCAACATCCACGACATTTCCAGGAAAAATCCAAGTTACATATGCCTTAACACCTTTATATAACCTTAATATTAGGTTAAAATGGGTTAAAAGTGAAAAAACGCAACAATACAAGTCCAGGGGACAAATCTGCCAAAAAGCAAAACTTGGCCCCCAAATCTAGCTTACGGTCCGCAAAGGGGACCCCTTACGGTCCGTAGATGGTGCCCAGATAGCAAACAATGAGCAGCCTCTTGTTTCCTTCCTTGCTCCCCAAGTTCACGAAAATTCCAAGTTTGTGCCACCATTTGACAAGTGTTATGAACTCCCTCTGATCGTGACACCTCATGGGCACTTGGCATGATCCTAGAGCTTTCTAAACACTATAAACATGTCTAACTCGTCATTTCTAGTTTAGTGCTTTTATTTGGGTCGTAAGTCGAGCGGTTTGACCACCACTTTGACTTTCGAATCCACCCATTTGGTTGATCTTAGGATTCGACCAAGCGCATTTTTGTGACCATAGTTGTATAGGGAATAACCCTCTGAGGTTATATCTTATGGTTATAAGGTTTGGTTAGTTATATGATGAGTCGCTTTTATGACCTTTTAAATTGACCAAAATACCCTTTTTGCGCATAAATTGGTTTTAAGCATATGTAACCAATAATCAAACATGTTTTGGCATGTAAGACTCATCATAGGACATATTTAACTATCCGAACTTCTAATTACGCTAATGACCCATTAAAGTAGCGTAAACTACTTTAAAGAGTCTTCATGGGTCGAAAGCACTTAGGAACCATTTCAAATCAAAATGCTAAGCTTATTAAACCATATCACATGAGTTCCAAACACTCGTTTGGTTTATAAGACTTCATTTTATCCGGTCCTCCGATTAAAGTCCCGACACACTAACATAGTTATCCGATACAAGGAGACCATTGAACTCTTGATCCTTTGAGCTTTGTTTGATCATTTGAACAAGACTTATAGACAATCCCAAGTGAGTACATAGTCCTCTTTTACATTTTCAATTTTTTTTGGGGTGATTCATATGTGCCCTATCACTACTTTCTTGTTTTCATGACATTATAAATGTTTTGTTTATCTAATACATATAATACATGATTTCAAAGATATTTTGCTTCATATGTTGACCTAGAATACCTAGCACATGGTTTTTAAAGACATTTTTGCTTCGTATGTTGACCTAGCATACCTAGTACATGATTTTCAAGGATATTTTGCTTCGTATATTGACCTATACCTAGTACACGGTTTTTAAAAGACATTTTGCTTTGTATGTTGACCTAGCATACCTAGTACACGGTTTCAAAGACATTTTGCTTTGTATATTGACCTACCATACTTAGTACATGGTTTTCCAAGGCATTTTTGCTTTGTATGTTGACCTAGCATACCTAGTACATGGTTTTCAAAGACATTTTGCTTCGTATATTGACTTAGCAGTTAGCATACCTAGTACATGGTTTCAAAACATTTTCACGACATGCTTACATTGTTCTAGACATTTTGGTGCGTTGAACTCGACAATGATACATTCATTAACATTGATCACGCCGACCGGTAATATGTAATGGTACCATAGGATTGACAATCCCGTTCTCGCTTCCTAGGTTTGTTGGGAAGTGACCTTAGGGAATGACAGAATCCGATGAACATTTGATAAACCTTTATCCTTAGAAGGGTTTATCCGACAGTCGACAAGGCTTGAAGGTATTCGCCAACAATCCATATTTATATGTTTACACAATAAAAGTAATGATTTTATAAAACAAAACCTTTGATTAAACAAGACCTTTGTTCATTCAAAAACATTGTTTTATACAAGACATTTTGGTTATACAAGACATTATTTCATGTGGTTTAGACAAAGACCTTTTGTTTACCATAGAAGACACTGGTTTATACAAGACATCATTTTATACAAGACATTATTTTATACATGACATTGGTTTATACTGTGACAACTGGCCCAAACCGGTAATTTCCGTACACATTAATTATTGCTTAATGACTGCAATTATGTGCTTAATTGTCAGCAATGCCTGATTTCATGATTAAGCAAGTGAATTCATGCATGTTGTATACTACAAAATATTGCTTTATGCACAAACGAGAGCGTTGCGTCAAAAATACTAAGTAAACTCACCGGTAAGACACTATGTGTCAACGGAACTGCAGAAAGCAGCCAGACAATAAAAATTGGAGCCTAGGTGTGGGTCCGACAGCAAGAATGCATTAAAACCCAAGAGTACATACAAGGGTTTAATATATATGCAATACGAAAGCAAAAATAAGCACTAAAAAGCACCCGAAACGCACTTTAAGTGCAGAATTTATAAAATTCAGCAATAATTCAGCATTTAGACATATAAATATTATACAGAAATGTCGTTTTATTATCCAGAATATTTCCCTAAGTGTTGGGAATCGATAGTGTTACAAAAAGATACTTATTAAACACTAAAAGGTGCAATTTAGCACTTTAACGAATCGGTATGTAACCGAACAACCGGACATTACCCGGAACACCAAAATAATGCTAGAAGCATTGTTTTTATTTTTCTAAGCTAGTTAGGGTCCCCGAACACCCTAACACACTATATAAAACACCATACACTTAAACACCAAGCACTATACTTAAAAGCCTAACTAGATTACCTAACTAAACATTGAAATGAAACTAATACCCCCCCCCCCCCCAATCTTGGACGGTTGGACAAGGGATCCCAAGGGGGATTTCTTTCAAATATTATAATAGATATGCTTGAGGATTTGGGGACACATAACACAAAGGATATTAGATGGTTGGAGGATCTTTATTTAAACCATAGGACTACCATCATTCTTATTATCACAACTCACCACACACACACACCTCTCCTCCTCTCCACACCTTCGGCCGAGAACCACCAAGGCACCACCACCACTTCCAATCCAAGTTCATCCATTCCAAGTCCACTTGAAGGTGTAAGAAGGCGATTCACGAGGCGCGGTGCGTTCGGAAGTTGAAGAACCTCAACCGTTTGCTTTTATCCACCCCATTTGCGTCTAGATTCTTCCCTAGCCTCGAGCTAGTGGTATGTTGCTTAAATCACCTTCTTGAACTATTTTAAAGTGGGTAATATGATTTGTAACGGTTAAAACTCGTAAACATACAAGTTGAAGCTTAAAAGTCTACTTAAAACACTAAAATGTTGGTTAATAGCTTATATGTTGTGTAAATCATGTAGTATTTGATTTGTGTGATTATTTGGACCCGATCTATGTTGTGGTAGCTCGGATCATCATTTAACCCGGTTTAGTCATGATCTTGGATTATGACATAAAGCTTGTTTAAGTATAACAAGGGTTAGAAGATGAAACTCTACCACACACGAATCATGAACTTGTGTAAAAGCGATTTAACTTGTGAAATAGTGTTTAAAACTAGTAGACCTACGTATCTACAAGCAGTATTTTCAAAGGACCGAGCGTCAAAGAAATCATATTTTTCTAAAGACGGATCTTACACTAACAAGAATGGTTTTTAGAACACACAAGTGTATAAACACTTGTGTAACACAAAGTTTCGACAAAATAACTATTTTTGTAAATATTGACCGGAAGTTGTAAAGATGTAACTTCTTTAAAAGCAAGACTTTCAAGAAACAAAGTTGATCGATACAAAGATCCACTAAAAATAATGGAAGAATACTACCCATTTTGGAAAAACCACAAGTTCATGTATTTCTGCGATTATATCTATTTTTAACTAGTTGCATATTGTTTATTGTTGAATGAGAAGATTGTTGACGATTTAAAAGAAAATAAACACATGTTTTGAAAACATGGGAAACCTCCATTTTTAGGGGAAACTCTGTCAAAATTTTTATAAATTTTGACACTTAGAAAAATATAAGTTTTTGAGAAACTTATTCCCTAAAAATGTGTTTAAAAGTATTACCAAGGTTTCCCTAATTTTTGGTGATAAGAAATGAGGATTTCTTCAAGAATAAAATGAATATAAGTATGTATATTTTGAGAGAAAAATATATATATTATTTGATCACCAACTTATGTGCTAAGTGTATATAGTATGTGTTATACGTACTAGTGTATTAAGACATAAAAATACACATACAAAATACAAGATACATAATTCGGGTGCAAAGTGCAAAACACAAAAGACTTATATTTATTTTAGAGGAAATAATATAAGTAAGATACGTAGTTAAAAATATGAAATATTTTTAACACAACAATACGAATACAAAAGAGAGTGACTGTACTTGTGCGATACAAGTCTAGTGACTAACATTAAGAAAACGCGTATAGGTTACGACGTTAATTAAGCAAATCCGGTGAAGTTTACGACGCTAGGAACGCAAAGTTGTGAGTTCATGCTCCCCCTTTTCTTTTAACTGTTTTCAGTTTTTATAACTTTGGGGGTGAAATACATGTACAAAAGTACAATATTTATAAATGGTATGATATAAATACAAGAAGTACACTTGGTGAGAACGAGAACCAAGTGTGACAAAATATAAGACAATAAGAAACGCGCTTGGTGAGGACGAGAACCAAGTTGGACGCGTTATGAGAAATGATAACAAGAAACGCGCTTGGTGAGAACGAGAACCAAGTAGGATGCGTTATGAGAAATAGTGTCACGAATAGGGTACAGAAGCACCATTAATCGTGTACATACTTAGACCGCAGAACAAAAGGTTAGATCTAATGGGTTCCGGGCAGCCCCACGCTTGGCCACTCTTTTACCGAGCAGTGTTTTTGTGTCTCAGTCGTGAATCGACTACAGAAAAATGCCTATGGTTTGGTGACTTCCTATGTCGTGCCACATGTTAATGGCTTTGCAACCCATTAACAATTTGATATTTACAGAAATACTGTATTTACATAAAATTCATACCATACTAAAATTGATATATAACTTGAAGTACGTGGGGTACTCAAGAAGATTGAATTATACTTGAAGTACGTGGGGTACTCAAGAAGAAATTGAATTATACATGTGTACGTGGTGTACACATGAGACTGAATTTATATATGAAAATTTGATTTACTCACAAACTATGTTTTCATACAAAGTATACAAACATGAAATACAAAACTGCATGAATTCACACCAACTTTATGTTGACGTTTTTCCAAAACTCACATGTATTTCAGGTAACTAGATTGGATGTGCGCGTGGTCTTACTCATGCTCGTGGATGTCGCTTTGTTTATCTTTAAATAAAGTCGTGACTTTTAAGACAATATGTTATCTCGTGATGTAAACACTTGACATATGTTTTCCGTAATGTAATATTTGAAGGTATTTTTGAGCATGTAGTATGTTTACTCTTCGTATGCAATGAGAACCTTTCATGATCACACCTCGTGCTTCCGCCGCAGAAAGGGGTGTGACAGATTGGTATCAGAGCTGCGATTGTAGTGAACCAGGATTCCTTCTCGAGTCTAGTCTACAATCTCTAGGATCCATTCACGAAAACAATTTTCAAAGAGTTTTCATTGCATAAAACGTCCCGCGACATCCACTACCTGAAACTGACTACATGAGTCTAGAAAAGACACTACGAGACTTAGAGTGCACTTGAGTAGCACTTGTCGTTGACTAGAAATTACTTGCAATTATGTGTGATAATTAGCATGTACTAGAAGTAGAATGTCACAAGTATATGTGACTTTACCTGTAAGCAATGGCCTACCTGAAGGAAAGAATGAGAGAGAAGTACTGCTCTCGTGCGGAACTCCAAAGGCTGGAAACAGAGTTCTGGCACTTGACTATGGAAGGTGCTGACATAAATGGTTACACTCGAAGGTTCCACGATTTGTCCAGAGTGCTTCCCTACATGGTGACTCCCGAATTCAAGCGTGTTGAACGCTACATTTGGGGACTGGCCTCAGAGTTTCATGGCATGGTGACGTCAGCCAAACCACAAACAATCACCGAGGCTGTAACTCTGGCTGTCAGCCTTACTGAAGATTGTGTTCGAATGAAGAAGCTATCACTGAACCCCACAGAAAATGCCGAGACGCGTGCTGAGTCATCTGGCGACAAGAAAAGGAAATATGCAAACTTGAATCAAGCAACTCGTAACAACAAAAGTTCCAACAAGAAGCGTGACCCTAACCCGCCTCAAGGGGCGAAACCTCTTGCAGCCATGAACGACGCACCAGCAAGGGGATACCGGGGTATCTCGCCCAAATGCCATCGGTGTAAACACCATCACGAGGGAGCTTGTCGCATCCCAAGGTGTGACAAGTGTGGAAAGTTGGGTCACCGCACGGAAGACTGCTGGAGTAAGAAGAACGGAAATGGAAATCATAATGGGGCTGATGATAGGAACAATGGTGGAAATGGAAACGGTGCTGGCAACAAGAATGGGCGAAACCAAGGATGCTTCAGATGTGGAAGCAAAGATCATTTCATGAAGGACTGCCCAGAGAAAAACAATGCTCAGGCCCGAGCATTTGTGATTGGAGCAAGGGACGCACGCGAGGACCCTAATGTGGTCAACGGTACGTTCCTCATTAACAATCACTTTGCATCCATATTATTCGACACTGGCGCCGATTATAGCTTCATGTCTGTGGAATATAAACGCATACTCGGAATAGAATCTAGTAGATTAGAAATTCCTTATTCCATAGAACTAGCCAATGGTAAACTTGTTGAATCGAGCGAAGTTGTCAGAGGCTGCACACTAGAACTTGGCGAACGAAAGTTTAGCATCGACCTCTTACCTATTCAATTGGGTAGCTTCGATGTAGTAGTCGGGATGGACTGGTTGTCCAAGAACAAAGCTGAAGTTATTTGTCATGAGAAAATCATTCGCATCCCCCTAGCGAATGATGAAACTCTCCTCGTACATGGAGAAAGACGAAACGCACCTCTACGAATCATCAGTTGTATGAAGGCACAGAAGTGCTTAAGGAAAGGATGTGTTGCCTTCCTAGCACACGTTGTAGATAAGAAGGTTGTGGAGCCAAAACTTGAAGACATTCCTGTAGTGAAGGAATTTCCTGATGTGTTCCCTGAGGATCTGCCAGGACTACCTCCGCAACGACAAGTCGAATTCCACATAGACTTGGTTCCAGGAGCCGCTCCTGTAGCCAAGGCTCCATATCGACTTGCGCCATCCGAAATGCAAGAATTATCTACACAGCTTCAGGAGTTGTTGGATAAAGGATTCATAAGGCCAAGCTTCTCACCCTGGGGAGCTCCAGTATTATTCGTGAAAAAGAAGGATGGAACACTACGGATGTGTATCGATTACAGGGAACTGAACAAGCTCACAATCAAGAATCGGTATCCGCTACCGAGGATTGATGACTTGTTTGATCAACTGCAAGGATCAAGCTACTATTCCAAGATCGACCTTCGATCTGGATACCATCAGCTGAGAATCCAAGATGAAAGCGTGCCAAAGACTGCATTCAGAACGCGCTATGGGCACTACGAATTCCTTGTGATGCCGTTTGGATTGACGAACGCGCCAGCGGTCTTTATGGACCTGATGAACCGCGTATGCAAACCATATCCCGATAAATTCGTGATAGTATTTATCGATGATATCCTGATTTACTCGCGAACGAAAGAAGAACATGAGCAACATCTCAGAACCATCTTGGAGCTACTGAAGAAAGAGAAACTTTATGCAAAGTTCTCGAAATGCGAATTCTGGATTCGCGAAGTACAATTTCTTGGTCACGTGGTGAATGAGAAGGGCATTCATGTAGACCCATCCAAGATTGAAGCAATAAAGAATTGGGAAGCTCTCAAGACCCCAACTGAAGTTCGACAATTTTTGGGCTTAGCGGGCTATTATCGGCGATTCATCGAGAATTTCTCAAAGATAGCTCAACCGCTAACGACCCTTACACAGAAAGACAAGAAGTACGACTGGGGTCACAAACAAGAAGAAGCCTTTCAGCTACTTAAGAACAAGCTCTGCGATGCACCGATACTATCGTTACCCGAAGGCACTGAAGACTTCGTGGTATACTGCGACGCCTCACGACAAGGCTTGGGTTGCGTGCTCATGCAACGCCAAAAAGTCATCGCTTATGCTTCAAGACAACTGAAGGTTCATGAGAGAAATTATACCACTCACGACCTGGAGCTGGGTGCAGTGGTATTCGCCTTGAAGATTTGGCGACATTACTTATATGGTACTCGATGTACAATCTTCACAGATCACAAAAGCTTACAACACATATTTGATCAGAAGGAATTGAATATGCGCCAGCGACGTTGGGTCGAGCTGCTGAACGATTATGATTGTGAGATTAAGTACCATCCTGGAAAGGCGAACGTTGTAGCGGACGCGTTGAGCCGAAAAGAAAGGGTTAAGACCCTAAGGGTTTGAGCATTGGAAATGACGATTCGAACGAACCTCACTGCACGCATTCGAGATGCACAACAAGAAGCTCTTAAAGAAGAGAATCGTAAAGCTGAATACCTCCGGGGTATGCTTAAATACATGGCGCCAAATGAAGAGGGAGCCTTATACTTTAAAAAGCGCATTTGGGTTCCGCTCTATGGTGGCCTACGAGAAGTCATCCTTGATGAAGCGCACAAGTCAAGATACTCGATCCACCCAGGGTCGGACAAGATGTATCAAGATTTGAAAGAATACTATTGGTGGCCGAGACTCAAGAGCGACGTTGCTGTCTATGTTGGAAAATGCCTAACCTGTGCTAAGGTTAAGGCAGAATATCAGAAGCCGTCCGGCCTACTGCAACAACCGGAGATTCCCGTGTGGAAGTGGGAACAAATCTCGATGGACTTCAGAACGAAATTACCCAGGACCCCGAGAGGGCACGGTATGATATGGGTAATAGTTGATCGATTGACGAAGTCTGCGCATTTCCTACCAATCCGAGAGAAGGATAGCACTGGAAAGCTTGCAGAGATATACCTCAGGGAAATTGTGGCACGTCATGGAGTGCCTATCTCAATCATTTCAGACAGAGATGGACGCTTTGTCTCGAGAATCTGGCAATCATTTCAGGAAGCCTTTGGATCTCAATTAGATCTAAGCACGGCATTCCACCCACAAACAGACGGCCAGAGCGAACGGACTATACAAACGTTAGAAGATATGCTTCGCGCATGTGTCATGGATCTAGGCGGCAGCTGGGATACTCATCTACCTTTAGTTGAGTTTTCCTACAATAACAGCTATCATACGAGCATAAAAGCCGCGCCGTTCGAAGCTCTGTATGGCCGCAAATGCCGATCGCCCTTATGTTGGGCAGATGCCGGAGATAAACGTATGGTTGGTCCTGAACTTGTACAAGAGACAACCGACAAGATTGCGCAGATCCGAGAGCGCATTAAGGCGGCTCGAGAGCGACAAAAGAGCTACGCTGATCCGAATAGAAAATCGGTAGAATTCAAGGTGGGAGACAAAGTGTTGTTAAAAGTCTCACCATGGAAGGGCGTAGTCAGATTTGGAAAGCGTGGAAAGCTGAATCCACGATATATCGGACCATTCAGAATACTGAAGAGAATTGGTACCGTGGCATACAAGTTGGAGTTACCGGAAGAACTTAACGGAGTACATGATACGTTTCATGTATCCAACCTGAAGAAGAGTCCAACACAAGAAAGCGTGATCATCCCGATGGATGAAGTGCATATTGATGAAGCCCTCCGATTTACAGAAAAACCCGTTGAGGTTACCGACTGGAAAGTCAACAAGACCAGGAGGAGCAGCGTAAAACTTGTCAAAGTACGTTGGAGCTCTAAGCACGGACCCGAGTACACATGGGAACGTGAAGACCAGTTCAAGAAAAAGTATCCCCACCTATTCAAGAAGACTCTAGCGAGAGTGAGTCCAGCCTGAATTTCGGGACGAAATTCTTTTAACGGGGGAAGACTGTGACAACTGGCCCAAACCGGTAATTTCCGTACACATTAATTATTGCTTAATGACTGCAATTATGTGCTTAATTGTCAGCAATGCCTGATTTCATGATTAAGCAAGTGAATTCATGCATGTTGTATACTACAAAATATTGCTTTATGCACAAACGAGAGCGTTGCGTCAAAAATACTAAGTAAACTCACCGGTAAGACACTATGTGTCAACGGAACTGCAGAAAGCAGCCAGACAATAAAAATTGGAGCCTAGGTGTGGGTCCGACAGCAAGAATGCATTAAAACCCAAGAGTACATACAAGGGTTTAATATATATGCAATACGAAAGCAAAAATAAGCACTAAAAAGCACCCGAAACGCACTTTAAGTGCAGAATTTATAAAATTCAGCAATAATTCAGCATTTAGACATATAAATATTATGCAGAAATGTCGTTTTATTATCCAGAATATTTCCCTAAGTGTTGGGAATCGATAGTGTTACAAAAAGATACTTATTAAACACTAAAAGGTGCAATTTAGCACTTTAACGAATCGGTATGTAACCGAACAACCGGACATTACCCGGAACACCAAAATAATGCTAGAAGCATTGTTTTTATTTTTCTAAGCTAGTTAGGGTCCCCGAACACCCTAACACACTATATAAAACACCATACACTTAAACACCAAGCACTATACTTAAAAGCCTAACTAGATTACCTAACTAAACATTGAAATGAAACTAATACCCCCCCCCCCCCAATCTTGGACGGTTGGACAAGGGATCCCAAGGGGGATTTCTTTCAAATATTATAATAGATATGCTTGAGGATTTGGGGACACATAACACAAAGGATATTAGATGGTTGGAGGATCTTTATTTAAACCATAGGACTACCATCATTCTTATTATCACAACTCACCACACACACACACCTCTCCTCCTCTCCACACCTTCGGCCGAGAACCACCAAGGCACCACCACCACTTCCAATCCAAGTTCATCCATTCCAAGTCCACTTGAAGGTGTAAGAAGGCGATTCACGAGGCGCGGTGCGTTCGGAAGTTGAAGAACCTCAACCGTTTGCTTTTATCCACCCTATTTGCGTCTAGATTCTTCCCTAGCCTCGAGCTAGTGGTATGTTGCTTAAATCACCTTCTTGAACTATTTTAAAGTGGGTAATATGATTTGTAACGGTTAAAACTCGTAAACATACAAGTTGAAGCTTAAAAGTCTACTTAAAACACTAAAATGTTGGTTAATAGCTTATATGTTGTGTAAATCATGTAGTATTTGATTTGTGTGATTATTTGGACCCGATCTATGTTGTGGTAGCTCGGATCATCATTTAACCCGGTTTAGTCATGATCTTGGATTATGACATAAAGCTTGTTTAAGTATAACAAGGGTTAGAAGATGAAACTCTACCACACACGAATCATGAACTTGTGTAAAAGCGATTTAACTTGTGAAATAGTGTTTAAAACTAGTAGACCTACGTATCTACAAGCGGTATTTTTAAAGGACCGAGCGTCAAAGAAATCATATTTTTCTAAAGACGGATCTTACACTAACAAGAATGGTTTTTAGAACACACAAGTGTATAAACACTTGTGTAACACAAAGTTTCGACAAAATAACTATTTTTGTAAATATTGACCGGAAGTTGTAAAGATGTAACTTCTTTAAAAGCAAGACTTTCAAGAAACAAAGTTGATCGATACAAAGATCCACTAAAAATAATGGAAGAATACTACCCATTTTGGAAAAACCACAAGTTCATGTATTTCTGCGATTATATCTATTTTTAACTAGTTGCATATTGTTTATTGTTGAATGAGAAGATTGTTGACGATTTAAAAGAAAATAAACACATGTTTTGAAAACATGGGAAACCTCCATTTTTAGGGGAAACTCTGTCAAAATTTTTATAAATTTTGACACTTAGAAAAATATAAGTTTTTGAGAAACTTATTCCCTAAAAATGTGTTTAAAAGTATTACCAAGGTTTCCCTAATTTTTGGTGATAAGAAATGAGGATTTCTTCAAGAATAAAATGAATATAAGTATGTATATTTTGAGAGAAAAATATATATATTATTTGATCACCAACTTATGTGCTAAGTGTATATAGTATGTGTTATACGTACTAGTGTATTAAGACATAAAAATACACATACAAAATACAAGATACATAATTCGGGTGCAAAGTGCAAAACACAAAAGACTTATATTTATTTTAGAGGAAATAATATAAGTAAGATACGTAGTTAAAAATATGAAATATTTTTAACACAACAATACGAATACAAAAGAGAGTGACTGTACTTGTGCGATACAAGTCTAGTGACTAACATTAAGAAAACGCGTATAGGTTACGACGTTAATTAAGCAAATCCGGTGAAGTTTACGACGCTAGGAACGCAAAGTTGTGAGTTCATGCTCCCCCTTTTCTTTTAACTGTTTTCAGTTTTTATAACTTCGGGGGTGAAATACATGTACAAAAGTACAATATTTATAAATGGTATGATATAAATACAAGAAGTACACTTGGTGAGAACGAGAACCAAGTGTGACAAAATATAAGACAATAAGAAACGCGCTTGGTGAGGACGAGAACCAAGTTGGACGCGTTATGAGAAATGATAACAAGAAACACGCTTGGTGAGAACGAGAACTAAGTAGGATGCGTTATGAGAAATAGTGTCACGAATAGGGTACAGAAGCACCATTAATCGTGTACATACTTAGACCGCAGAACAAAAGGTTAGATCTAATGGGTTCCGGGCAGCCCCACGCTTGGCCACTCTTTTACCGAGCAGTGTTTTTGTGTCTCAGTCGTGAATCGACTACAGAAAAATGCCTATGGTTTGGTGACTTCCTATGTCGTGCCACATGTTAATGGCTTTGCAACCCATTAACAATTTGATATTTACAGAAATACTGTATTTACATAAAATTCATACCATACTAAAATTGATATATAACTTGAAGTACGTGGGGTACTCAAGAAGATTGAATTATACTTGAAGTACGTGGGGTACTCAAGAAGAAATTGAATTATACATGTGTACGTGGTGTACACATGAGACTGAATTTATATATGAAAATTTGATTTACTCACAAACTATGTTTTCATACAAAGTATACAAACATGAAATACAAAACTGCATGAATTCACACCAACTTTATGTTGACGTTTTTCCAAAACTCACATGTATTTCAGGTAACTAGATTGGATGTGCGCGTGGTCTTACTCATGCTCGTGGATGTCGCTTTGTTTATCTTTAAATAAAGTCGTGACTTTTAAGACAATATGTTATCTCGTGATGTAAACACTTGACATATGTTTTCCGTAATGTAATATTTGAAGGTATTTTTGAGCATGTAGTATGTTTACTCTTCGTATGCAATGAGAACCTTTCATGATCACACCTCGTGCTTCCGCCGCAGAAAGGGGTGTGACATATACAAGACATTGTTTTTATACAAGACATTGTTTATACAAGACGTAGTTTTATACAAGACATTTGTTTACATTAGACATTGCTTTATACAAGACATCATTTTATGACAAGTGATCTAGATAACGAGACGTGTGTAATATAGTAAAAACATGGTGGATACGCCGCTAGTACTTCCTATATATAAGTGTTTTTATTGTATTATATATCGTAGCGTTATCTAAATCACTTCAACAAAAGACATGACAAGACATTTTCATTTGGTTATTAAGTTAACCATACATCATTTCTTTTAAATCATTTGATTTTCATATGATTTTATAAAAGAAACATTTTTATAATGGTTCATGGCTATTTTTGTAATAGGTAAACATTTCTTTTGACATTCAAGCCATGAATCTTCATCACAAAACCTATGTTACTCACAGGCATTTTTATGCTGACGTTTTATTTTCAGATATGTTTCAGGAGCGAATGTTTGACTTTGAGCATGCTTCACATAGGGCGGACTTGGGCCTTAGCGACTTTAAAATTTGCAAGACAATTGTTATGTTTTTTATTTTATTTTCCCAAGACAATGTAAACAATTAAATTCAATAATACAAAACTTTATGTATAATGTGTTGTGAAACAATAGTTCTGTGACATGACTCCCTGACGTTTCTGACGCGGTTTGTTGTTTTATGCGGTCGGGGTGTTAAAGAACGATTGGTATCTGAGCCATGGTTATAGAGAATTAGGTTATTAGTAATACTTTTGACCTAGACTATAACCTTTCTAGGACCGTAACACAAGTTATCTTGTGTTTAGATCTTAAAACAATACCATCACCTATCCTTAGGTGATTACCAAAAAAAAAAAAAAACAAGTACACAACCTACAAATCCGTTTTGAAAATAATCATCTATCTTTAGATGATTTATTTTTAGGCTTTAAGTCTTCAAAGTTTTCAAAATCTCGTCAAAGTTCAGGTTTCAATCTGGAAGGGTGGATGCCTGTACCCTAAGTATTCTGTCTAAGGCTAGAGTGTTCGTACAAAATCCGCATTATCGGACCAGTCACTCTTACCTGTGAATTCTTGGGGTGAGTGTCCACTTATAAGCTAAAGCAAGTCTTCATGATACATTATAAAGACTCATTTACTTTGATTAGTCACTGTGTGTCGTTTGTTTGTTTTGAGTAACGAACAAATGACCACCATCCCTATACTTCATCGATATTTTAAATGTCACACCCGCTCATAGCGGAAGCGTGAGGTGTGATCTGATTGGTTTTCATTGCATAATATCGAAATAAATGAACATACTATATGAATAAAACACGCTCCAATGCCATTACATAGTTGTTTCAAAAGAACACACAAGTTTAAGTGTATCGGTTACAAACAATAAACTGAAAAGTAAAGTGTTATTGTTTCATACAACATAATAAAAGTTTTTTTTAAACTACTAAGGTTTTGACCACTATATTGCCGCAAAGAGGCGGTATATAATAGGCAAACCCTCCAAAAGATGGCATGGAATTCTGATACTTGTATCCTTGTCTGACATGGTCCATTAATTCCATGAAATACATGTTAAGTTGAAAACATCAACAAAAGTTGGTGAGTTCATGCAGTTTAGTTGTAAAAGATGAGTTGTAAAATGTATGATGTAGTATGTAAGAGTCAATGAAGTCGTTGATCATTAATGTTGTGACAACTGTCACTTTTCCATGTATCCGTACCATGTTAAACAGTAATTTGTATCTTAATAACTATGCCTGATCAAATTAATGACATGAATGATTTCTGATTACTGTCATATACATACAAATGCATTTTATGTTGCAAGAATGTTTACCATTATTACATGCAGCACAATATGGTTCACCCAGTGTACAGAACAAAGTTAGCATAGTTATCAGACAAACTAGAAGTACTGACGGGAGTTCAGTACTCAGACAGACATGATGTAAAGACACAGAATGAGCCCCGAAACCAAGAGTTACACTAGAATAGAGTGTAGAAAAGTAGGGATCATAAAACTGCCTTCCGAGTGGTAGTTTAAGTGCCGGAAAGTGCATGAAACACACAAAAACTGCAGAATTCTGCACAATTCAGCTTTTTAACACCAAATTATAATGCAGAATTATGGTTTAATGGTCCAGAATACCTTCCTAAGTGCCGGGAATCAAAACTGTCATAAAAGACTACATAAAGCACACTAAACTGCGCTATTTAGCACTTAACGAACCGGTAACCAACCGAACAACCGGACACTACCCGAAACACCAAATTTTCACTAGAAGCATTGTTTTAGTGTTACGAATCTAGTTATGGTCACCAAAAATCATAACACATCCTATAAACACTAAACACATATAACACAAACTAATTCCCTTGATTCCTAACTAGATTTCATAACTAAGGATTGAAACCCAACCATAACCCACCCCCCCCCCAATATTGACGGTCACAAGTGGGGGACCCACTTGTGATTTCTTTCCAATATTAAATTAGATATGTTGATTCTTTGTGAGCATAAGAACCAAGGGTTAACATAATGTTGGAGGAACTTTTATTTAAACCACAAGATACTAGCACAAGATCACTTTACCATCTTCACCACCCAAACTCTTCTCCTTCTTCCCCTCTACCTACGGCCTCAAGCACACACACATACACATCCATTTCAAGTTCAATCTCAAGCATTCTAAGGACTCTCAAGGGTGTAAGAAGCATAACTAAGAGACTTGGAAGCTTTGGAAGTTGAAGGACCTTCACCTAGAGCTTTTATCCACCTCATTCATCATCATCTTCATCTTTGTTTCTTCCCTAGCCATAGAGCTAGTAGTAAGCTCCTCATAACTTGTTATTACTTCTAATTTTAGTGGTTAAAAGGTTATGTAACTTGTTAATCTTAAGAATCACAAAGAAACATGAAGATGATCTTGAACATAAAGCTTAATAACATGAAAATCTCAGTTGTTTTAGTGTATGTATGATACTTGTTTGTTGATTTCTTATGTTTATGATGTTGTTCATCATAAGAAGCTTGCTAGATGATGATTAAACAAATGATCTAGCAAGTATAAGGGTGGAAATTGTGAAATTTTTAATGATCATCCTTTATGTTAATCATGAAGTTGAAAATGAAATTGTTTTAGTGTATGATGAACATTTCTACAAGATATAAGTCTTGAAAATAAAAGATTTCAAGGATAATATTTTCAAGAAAACAAAGTTTATTACAAGATTTACATGAACTTGGTTTTTAAAGAAAGTAAACATATTTTTAGTGTTAAAACAAAGTTAGAAGAGTGTTGGTAACAAGAAAAATACAAGGAGAATTATTTTTAGAAAATCATCATGCAAGTTGTAAAGAACTAAAATTCACAAGAATGACTTTTATAAACTAAAAACCATGTTTTTAGAGATAACTAAACTTACTAAACAACATGTGAAATTACTACAAATTTTTACAAACTTTCAAGTTCATGTCATAGTGTAAAATGCATATTTAAAGCATCTGGTAAGTTATGTGTAAATTGTTGATGATTGATGATGAGCTTTTAATAGAAAATTATATGCTTTTAAGCATGGAAACCTCCATTTTTAAGGGGAAACTATGACAAAATTTTTGTAGAAATTAAACACTTAGAAAAATATTTTTAAACAAGTGTTTACAAGTGAATTTTGATCATGGTTTTTGTATAAAAACTTGCCATAATTTTTATTACAAAAATTACAAATATTGGAGGTTGATTTTTGATAAATAAAAATGACTAAGTGATGTGCACAAAATGCAACATATAAACTACATCAATTGTGGCATAAAACTAACCCTTTTTTAGTACTAATGTTGGAAAAAGTGTGCTTTTGTCTTCCTTTTGTATTTTCAGGATTAAATGAGCTCAAATGAACAAAAGAAGCAAAAAGGCAGCTAAATCTAACATAAATACAAGAAAATGAACAAACGTGGCATGCCCGATCTCACCAACAGCATCTTCACAAGCAAAACAAGAAAACAGAAGGCTGAACACGCCCCGTGCTCAGTGAACACGGGGGCGTGCCCAAGTGCCAGCATAAAAGACAAAGCTATAGAAGCTTCTATCGCCCACCACGGGGCCGTGCTCAGTGGACACGGGGCCGTGGTCAACTATAAGATTCGCAGAATCCAGGCAAATCTTGATAGTACAGATACGCTTCTGCACACGGGGGCGTGCCCAGCGGACACGGGGGCGTGGTCAACTAATGCAGACAAACTGCAATTAATGAAGACAGAGAAGAGGATGGACACGGGGCCGTGCCCACTGGACACGGGGCCGCGCCCGAGCTACTGTTCAGGCTATAAATAGGGGTGCTTGGCTCATTTGCAAACCATCCCTTGGCACACCACCTCTCTCACACTTCACCCACCACCCACCACCATCACAACACCATCATCCACCACCATCATCCATTGTCCATCATAGAGTGTGTGAGTCGTCTCGGGATCCAAGATTGATCGTAAGAGTTCTTGACAATCAAAGGCCATGTTTGCCTAAGTCTCTTACATCACTTGGTGAAGACAAGTGTCTAGTGTAATACTTTTTATTTTTAATCTTTTCGCACTTTTTACTTGGTTATGTATTAATGACTTTAATAACTAGTTTCTTATGTTGAAGGTGATTCTTCCTTATCGTTTGTCCGTGGTGTCTTGGCATTATTTTACTGTCTATATAAAATAAAAGATTTTCACCATTCATATCTCCACGGTCTATATGGAGATATGTTGGCTACCTGGTCGGGGGTTAAGGGAACGGTTTGGTAAGAGTCTTGCCTTGTTCAGTGTATAGATCCTGCAAGGACCTGGGTCAAATTTAGTAGGACCTCCTTCAATACTCACCGGTATTGGATGGCGGGGGTCCAAACTCTTTGATCCCCTCATATGTAAGCTACTATTAATACTTTAATCCGGCTACTTAGTAGCTTACATGTGAGGGGATCAAAGAGCTTGGACCCCCGCCATCCAATACCGGTGAGTATTGAAGGAGATCCTACTAAATTTGACCCAGGTCCTTGCAGGATCTATACACTGAACAAGGCAAGACTCTTACCAAACTGTTCCCTTAACCCCCGACTAGGTAGCCAACATACCTCCATATAGACCGTGGAGATATGAATGGTGAAAATCTTTTATTTTATATAGACAGTAAAATAATGCCAAGACACCACGGACAAACGATAAGGAAGAATCACCTTCAACATAAGAAACTAGTTATTAAAGTCATTAATAGATAACCAAGTAAAAAGTGCGAAAAGATTAAAAATAAAAAGTATTACACTAGACACTTGTCTTCACCAAGTGATGTAAGAGACTTAGGCAAACATGGCCTTTGATTGTCAAGAACTCTTACAATCAATCTTGGATCCCGAGACGACTCACACACTCTATGATGGACAATGGATGATGGTGGTGGATGATGGTGTTGTGATGGTGGTGGGTGGTGGGTGAAGTGTGAGAGAGGTGGTGTGCCAAGGGATGGTTTGCAAATGAGCCAAGCACCCCTATTTATATCCTGAACAGCTGCCCGGGCATGGCCCCGTGTCCATTGGGCACGGCCCCGTGTCCATCCTCTTCTCTTCCTTCATTAATTGCAGTTTGTCTGCATTAGTTGACCACGCCCCCGTGTCCGCTGGGCACGCCCCCGTGTGCAGAAGCATATCTGTACTATCAAGATTTGCCTGGATTCTGCGAATCTTATAGTTGACCACGGCCCCGTGTCCGCTGAGCACGGTCCCATGGTGGGAAATAGAAGCTTCTATAGCTTTGTCTTTTATGCTGGCACTTGTGCACGCCCCCGTGTTTACTGAGCACGGGGCGTGTTCAGCCTTCTGTTCTCTTGTTTTGCTTGGGAAGATGCTATCGGGGAGGTCGGGCATGCCACGTTTGTTCCTTTTCTTGTATTTATGTTAGATTTAGCTGCCTTTTTGCTTCTTTTGTTAATTTAAGCTCATTTAATCCTGAAAATATAAAAGGAAGACAAAAACACACTTTTTCCAACATTAGTACTAAAAAAGGGTTAGTTTTATGACACAATTGATGTAATTTATATGTTGCATTTTGTGCACATCAAATACCCCCACACTTGAATCTTTGCTTGTCCTCAAGCAAAACTCTTTATAATGTGGCTTTACACTCCCAAATGGAATGGGTAGAAGAGAAGGTTTTTGGGCTTGTCATAGAGTGTCGGGATTTCCAAGATTCTTTATTAAGTTTTATTTTTATTTATTTACAATCCTATTCGTCAAGATTTATTTAAAACATTACATAAGATAAATTACTTATTAGGGCATAACATGCCTTTTTAAAATTCCACTTATATACAAGTTCACATACCTCACGGGGGATCACTCAACACTCGGCCGGAGATGTATTTTAGTGAATCACTCGAGAGCGGCATGGAACTTACTCCTACCATAGGCTTGCGAAGCAATCAATCCTCCTCCTTTTTAACTATATACCTTTGTAAATATCAAGAGGACTTTTGGGTGAAGGGTTAGGCTTGGGTTAAAGGTAGGTGGTTGGGTTAGTGGTTAGTAAAAGGGCAAAAGGCGTAAAAAGCGTCGGTTTTCGTAAGACTTTTTATTTTTGCAATTTTTATTTTGATGAAGCCATTATTCAAACAAAGTTATTTTGGATGAACTTGTTTGTTTATTTCTCTTTTGCTTCATCATCAACATTTTTTTTTTTTGAAAAAAAAGTCGTAAGAAAAACCGAGCTTGTTACTAAAACAAAGGGTTTAAAATAAAAAAGGGTTTTGGTGGGTAAAAAGGGTGTTTGTTTTTGGGTTAAGAAATGAAAAGGTTTAGGCTTAAAGGGGTTAACTAGAGGGATTTTGGGTAGGTGGTAAAAAAAAGAAAAATAATGGTGTAGAAATAAAAAGGGTTAGTCCTAATGCCTCCATCATTTACTTACTCGAGTTTAAGTTGGTAAGGACCGGGAATGTATTGTCGTGGCAAGTTCTAGAATCGTAAGAACCAAGCGGCTATTCACACAAGGAACGAAAAATGAGCATTTAGTTTAAAGATATGTATTTGTATGCTCAATAAAGGCTCAAAACTCACTTTTTGTGGGAATGGGTTTTTATGTGATCAAGTATATATAATCAAATTTTAACTAAGCTTGTCATGCCGTTTCATAATTTTCTTATGTTGGTTCTTTTTATCACGACGCTATCGGTTGTAAATTTGTAAAAATATAACATTTTTAGAATTTGAAATTCCCAAGTTAAACCTAGACAAGTAAAAAAAAATTAAAAATTTTTTGAAAAAATTTGGGGTGATTAGCGGTTCCAATAGAGTTTTGTGTAAGACTTGTGATTAGGACTTGCAAGATTCAAAGTTTTAGCATCCCCCCCACACTTAAATTACACATTTTCCTCAATGTGTCCCAAAATAAGTTTTTAGGTTGATTGAATGTGTAAAAAGGTGTGAAAAAGCAAAATTTATGTTACTGGGTGTCTGGACACGGCCCCGTGGTGTCCGGGCACGGCCCCGTGTTCAGATCGTCAGTAACAAAAATGAATAAAGAGATACAGAAGCATGGGAACGGGGGCGTGTTTAGTGAGCACGCCCCGTGTCCAGTTACCTGAACTGGGCATTCTCTGCAGATTGTGCAGCACGGGGCCGTGTTGGGCGGGCACGGCCCGTGCTGAACTTGCTGTAATGAAGAAAATTTTGTCGGATGGCCCTGTTTTCGTGCATGGGGTGCTGGTTCAAGTTTCCCTTGTTATCCTTCACCATCCCGAGTGTGTTTTATCCATCCAAACACCAAATTAGCTCAAACCATCATTCATTAAAACATAGAGAGAATTACATAATAGTCCTAGAAAATTAAAACAAAGAAGGAAAATAAAAATTAAAGGTCTTAAACTAGATAAGTCAAGTGATACATAAAATCATCTTAAGGAGCTCTACTATTACACTGAGAACCAAAATTCCGGAAATAATTTTCCGGTATCTAAAAGTTTAGTCGAACTCCGAGCCGAGGGGTGTTAAAGCCATTCTTCTATCTCTCTTGGGAGGAAGAAGGCGGCGTCATTCTCCTCAACATCTTGTGGAGGAGGAGCGACACCAACCGGAACCCCTTGTAGTACGTCCCGAGGGGGCTCCGGATGCATGGCGTACCATTCGGCCGGTATGATGACTTTGGAAACCACATTCCATGCCCTTTGGGTAATGATTGGAACCAAAGGAGGAGAAGCGAGAATGTTCAACCTTTGGTGCAAAATGTTGACCTCTCGAAGACATCCTTCTAGTCCCACCGTCAAATGATTGATACGGTCGACCAATGCTTCTTCCACTCCTGTTATTTCATCAATGGCCTCTCTTAAAGCGTAAACATAGTTTACAAGAGAATCTTCAACCGTTGATGACCTTCTTCCTTGTCGGTTGTTCCTAGAGTGCGATGAAGATGTTCCGCTAGTTTTGCTCGCCATTCTGAGAAGACATACCGAAAAGAGCTCAATTTTATGTAAACAGTACCTCGGACACGGCCCCGTGCTCAATGAGCACGGCCCCGTGTTCAGATGCCTGCAGATTTTTGGAACAAGGAATCTTGGTGTTTTAATTTGTTTTCGTGATTTTTAAAACGTTTCTAAGCAGAAACAACTTAAAACATTGTTGTAGAACTTATTTTTAACAAGATTCCTTGAATAAAAATCTAACAAACATCTCAATAAGGCTTGGAATTATGGAGATTTCAAGCTCTAATGGAGGTGTTAAGAGAAATTGAAGAAGAAGGTAAGGGATAAAAGTGGAAAAGACAAGATGGTTGTTGGGAACCTTCTTTAGAATATACCTAGGATGGTATGTGGGAAGATCCACCAGATCTTTGTCTTTGGAGTGGTCCATATGTGCAGGAATCTTCCTGCATTTATAGAAAATGACAGCATGCTGCACACGGCCCCGTGTCGGCTGGACACGGCCCCGTGTGCAGATGAAATCCTGACACACTTTGTCCGTATTATGACACGAAATCAGACGAGAATCTTTGGGTGAACACGGGGGCGTGCTGACCTGGACACGACCCCGTGTCTAGAGGCTGTATTATGGAGTTTGTCTATTTCTAAGGAACTTATCCGGATCGGGCGGTTCCTTACTGGATGGAACAACCCAAAGTGCCTAAGATACCTTAATTGCTCTAGATTAAGACGAGAACGCAAGAGGTTGTCGGTGAGGGTGATTCCTATGCTAAATGTAGGTGGACAAGTCCAACCCTTTCCCGGGCTCTCGTTAAAGAAGGTGTATGCCGAATCGCTCAGGTCTATGTATGCACCTAACGAAGTCGATGGGGAGTCCTTCACGACACAATCGGCACAGGGACGACTATCGCTCAAATCCTCGCTAGAGTTAGAGGTAACTTCGGGAACAACGAAGTTGTTTTTATTTGAATGCGATCCCAACAATTCTTCTTGGTTATCGTCTTGAGATAAATTATTGAAATCTATCCTAAGTTATTTTAACCAATTAAGAATTAGATCTTCCAATTGAAATAGTTCATCAAGAAGCATTTATCCTAGAAGATCCGGTTGAGAGCATTCGAGGGAGAGATAAGGATTATTTTTACTTTCGCCCCTCTTAAGGCTACGGGAAAACGATGGGTCTATATAGTGGGGCTTATAATTTAGAAAATAACATTCTAATTCTTTATGGGAACCACCACATATTTGACACCACGTACCATAAGAGTGCCGAAAGTAAAAAATATCAGTATCACTCATGTTTGTGTCAGAAATTACCAACCGTCGGGATCTTACGGTTCTGTTTTCAGTAACTGAATCTTGGGCACGGGGCGTGTTGAGTGGGCACGGCCCCGTGTTCAGCTTACTGTCTGACTTAAAACAGGATTGCCAGTTCCAATGATTGGGCACGGGGCGTGTTCAGCAGGCACGGCCCGTGCTGAGTTCTGCAGAAGCTGAAAAACTACGAAAATCCTAAAAAAATTAGAAAAAAAACGATTAGGCCGTTGATTCCTAACTTTCTTAAAATCCTTGTGTCCCCGGCAACGGCGCCAAAAACTTGATGTGCGTGTGGTGTGTTATGTTATGTAATTTTAAGCCCTTTTTACACGTTAGTCAAGTTTTAAATTTATAAAACACGATATTTACTAACACCAAACACACATATGGGCAAGTGCACCCATCGTGAGCGTAGTATAGTGTTGGTAAGATACCGAGGTCGTCCAATGACACAAGAGCTTTTAGTACCGGTTTATCCTCAACGTCTAATCAAATCAAAAGTTAGAAAAAAGGTTTTAAAATAAAAAAAAAATAAAAACTAACTAAAATGCTGAAAAATAAATAAAAAGTAAAAACAGATAGACAAGATGAATCACTTGGCTCCGACTCGTGTTTAGTGTAACCTTTGATTATTTCCGCACTTTTGCACTTTTTAAGAGATTATCTTAGTTATTGTAGTAGGCCCCTCTTTTGAAGGTGACGTTACCCTCAACCCAGTAGTTTGAGTCAGCAAGGATACAATCCTAAAGGGTCGGATTATTGAAAGATAATTAATTAAGTTATTAATGCATATTATGGTAGGCCCCTCTTTTGAAGGTGACGTTACCCTCGGCTAAGTAGTCTGAGTCAGCAAGGATACAGTCCTAAGTAGCCGGATTAAAGTATTAATAGTAGCTTACATATGAGGGGATCAAAGAGTTTGGACCCCCGCCATCCAATACCGGTGAGTATTGAAGGAGATCCTACTAAATTTGACCCAGGTCCTTGTAGGATCTATACACTGAACAAGGCAAGACTCTTACCAAACCGTTCCCTTAACCCCCGACCAGGTAGCCAACATACCTCCATATAGACCGTGGAGATATGAATGGTGAAAATATTTTATTTTATATAGACAGTAAAATAATGCCAAGACACCACGGACAAACGATAAGGAAGAATCACCTTCAACATAAGAAACTAGTTATTAAAGTCATTAATACATAACCAAGTAAAAAGTGCGAAAAGATTAAAAATAAAAAGTATTACACTAGACAGTTGTCTTCACCAAGTGATGTAAGAGACTTAGGCAAACATGGTCTTTAATTGTCAAGAACTCTTACGATCAATCTTGGATCCCGAGACGACTCACACGCTCTATGATGGACAATGGATGATGGTGGTGGATGATGGTGTTGTGATGGTGGTGGGTGGTGGGTGAAGTGTGAGAGAGGTGGTGTGCCAAGGGATGGTTTGCAAATGAGCCAAACACCCCTATTTATAGCCTGAACAGCAGCCCGGGCACGGCCCCGTGTCCATTGGGCACGGCCCCATGTCCATCCTCTTCTCTTCCTTCATTAATTGCAGTTTGTCTGCATTAGTTGACCACGCCCCCGTGTCTGCTGGGCACGCCCCCGTGTGCAGAAGCATATCTGTACTATCAAGATTTGCCTGGATTCTGCGAATCTTATAGTTGACCACGGCCCCGTGTCCGCTGAGCACGGCCCCGTGGTAGGCGATAGAAGCTTCTATAGCTTTGTCTTTTATGCTGGCACTTGGGCACGCCCCCGTGTTTACTGAGCAAGGGGCGTGTTCAGCCTTCTGTTCTCTTGTTTTGCTTGGGAAGATGCTGTCGGGGAGGTCGGGCATGCCACATTTGTTCCTTTTCTTATATTTATGTTAGATTTAGCTGCGTTTTTGCTTCTTTTGTTAATTTGAGCTCATTTAATCCTGAAAATACAAAAGGAAGACAAAAACACACTTTTTCCAACATTAGTACTAAAAAGGGTTAGTTTTATGACACAATTGATGTAATTTATATGTTGCATTTTGTGCACATCAATAATAATATATATAAATTATACCCGAATATTGGACAAACGGATATATGGACTATAAATATATATTCCGGAAATAAATTCGTAACTCGACAAGTATGACAACGGTATTTTGAAAACCGAAGAAACGGAAAATATAGATTTTTACAAGTATTACAAAAATGTACCATACTTTGTCAAATAGAAAATATATTATTTTTGAGTGGAGAAAAATGTATATTTTCTTAAACAAATTAAGAATATATTATTTTGGGTGAAAAATAGAAATATATATTTTCTAAAGTTAATCTTAAAAATATATATTATTTTTGAGATATATATGAAGGTATATTTATTTTTGCCAAGTAAAGTTATGGATATTTTCCTATAAAAAATCTCTTAAAATATGAATATTTTAAGAATATAACTTTGGTGGTTTTTAGTTGTCTAAAAATAATATTTCAGAATATTAAATACAAAATTCAGTATAAATATACTTAATAAATACAAGGAAATACGTATCCTTATACGTATAAATACATAACGGAATACACCAACAATACTTGGCAAAATACACAAGTATAAAAATACACAAGTATAAGTAATCCCATACTTAGGAAATATTCATGAAAGAATTGCATAATAAACCTAGTTAAAAATATATTATTTTAACAATATTCCAAATAATTGGATAAATATAATTTAAGTTAAAATATTATTATTTTAACCAATAATTATAAACTTTGGAATTATATAATGTACATCAAACATATAACTTAAAGAACACCAATTCCAAAATAAGTCATAATACCTAAGACTAAGAGTCGTTACATGACCTAGCCGTCTAATAAAACATAGCATGTGTGTAGGTAGTTGTACGACCAGTGGAAAGGAGCTTTGAGTTACTAGACAGAAGAACGCAAATCAGTGAGTTCATGTCCCCCTTTTCTTTTAATTGTTTTCGGTTTTATAACCTCGGGGGTGAAATACATGTTTCAATGTTTCAAACGTTTACAAATGGTATGGTTAGCTAAGGAATGAACTGTTAGATCATGTGAGTGGTGGGTACAACACTTAAGACCATAAATCCTTGTATAAGGATCGAGGGGCATGAGTGATAGATCTATTTGGGTATTGCGAGCCCCACCCATGGGACCGGGAGTTGGCCCATGTGGTGACTATGTCATTCCTGCCGGGTGGCACGGTACGAAATCCGCAAAGGTTTGAGCCTTCCTGAACCATTGCACACATATTAATGACCTTGCAAATCATTAATTGATCTATTCATAGACGCTTTCATATTAGTTTACAAAGGCATACTTACAATGATTACAAGTTTTTACGAGCGCGCATACAAAACACATGAACTCGCTCAACTTTTGTTGATGTTTTTAAATTACATGTATTTCAGGAAACTGGTGGATCTTGCGGTGTTTGACAAGATTTCAAGAAGTATTTACAAGAAATGATGTCATCCTGTTTTTGAAGGGTTTGAATTGTATATCTTATCCTTGATAAGATATATGAATCAAAGCCTTGGGTTTTAATGTCTTTTGTTAAAAGTCCTTTTTGGAACTTTATACATTTGGTTGGTTTGTAAGTTAAACTTTAAGTTTGATGCTTAGTACTAAACAACTTGGGTTTGTATTATTTTGAAAAGTATGAATGGATGAACATCATGGTTTTAATCATATAGTTGTTTGTTATAATTGAATGCAATGATATTAAGCAAGTCACACATCATACGCTTCCGCAAAAGTCAGGGTGTGACAGTTTGGTATTAGAGCTTCGATTGTAGTGAACTACGATTCCTTCTCGAGTCTAGACTACAATCATTAGGACTCTCTCACGAAAATATTTTTACAAAATATTTTTCATTGCATTTACAAAACGCCAAGATCCATGGAACAAACATTTTAAAAAGGAAATACAAGAAACACGAACAAGGACATAGTCGGTGGTTTAGATTGCATGGGGTAGACTTGTTAAGTTAGAAAAGTCTCACGTAGGAATGACGTGAATACATGTTAAAGTGATGCCTGTCCTTGCTTACATACACCAAGTGATAGTATGTAACACCCCAAAAACGAGTTTGGTAATCAAACCACGTTAATATTACTGACGGGTAAAATACCGTTAGTGGTAAAAATTTACCCGGTAAATATTAGGATTTAAATAATTAATCCTAATAATAAATAAAAAGTGAATAAAAGATTTTAAGAAATAAAATGATAGAAGGCCTGAGTTAACGGGACCTAAAATAAACTTAGTCTTAAATATTCCTGAACCCGCTAAGCTAACTAGGAATGTTTGACCCGGTTAATAAGAGGGAATATGAATTGTAAATAAGTAGGTTATAACCTACTTAATAATTAACGAAACATGAGGGACCAAAATTAGATATTTGGAAAAGTTTAGTTATTAAAAACAAAAATAAAAACACACCACACATAGTGTGTGCGTGTGTGAGATCGACCAGGAGCAAGCTCCATGGAGCCAAGCCCTAAACACAACAAATTCTTCAAATTTGAGGGGCAATTGAAGGCCAAATTCGGAATTGAATACATAGAAACGATCACCAAGTCAAGGGGATCGTAAGGTATGTCGAATTTCTAACATTCGTGAAGTTGTAAAATTTTGATAATCATCCTAATCACGAATTAGGCATGAATTTGAGAGGCTATGGCTAGATTAGTGATGTATACTTGCTTAGGAAAGAAACCCTAAGTGAAAATCATACATAACATGCTATAGATTGATGAATTTGGTGAAATAACACACTTAGATAAGTGGGTTTTGATGTTATGATGAAATAGATGATATAGTTATGCTTAGAATCATCATGCATGGTAAGTAATCAGGAAATACTTAAACAATTTGCAAGTTTGAGTATTTTATCATAAGTGATAGTGGTGAATTTTGATGTTAATCTTGGCAAAAATAACTAGTTATGAACTAGTTGTAAATGTGTAAAAATGTATGCACATTAGGTGTTTGTTAAAATGCCTAAATGAAAACTAAAGTGTTGAAATTAGAGTGAAAATGTGCATTTGAATGATATGGCAATTAGGTGTGATATGAAGTGATAAGGGTCCTAAATACTATGTTGAATTAGATTAATGTTGTTAACCATGTGATTGAAAGTAGTTAACTTTGATAAACTAAGTTAACTGAGCATGAAGTCGAACAGTAGCTTCGACATAGAAAATAAGTGAGGCGGAATAGTCGCGATTGTTAATGACTAATTTAACCGCCTTGTAAATGATTGACAATAGTTTGACGCGTAACAAGCTAGATGAAAGCTTGGAGGAGGGAGCGGGTCAAACGGAGCAAGTACGGAAAGAAAAGCGTGGCGTGGATGCGAGGTAAGTGTAATTTACACACTTATGTAGAATACTCGTTTATTCGATACGTTGTAAACGTGATAACGATAATATTGGAAATATGGAAATTTGTCAAGTGTCGACAAATGTAAATCAAGGTTAAAAGGATACCCATGGCGTAAGCCGAAATGGGTTGAATTTGTAAGAAAAGAGTGTAAAAGAAAAAGGGTATGGTTATAAAATCCGGGATGGGATGGATGTATGAATTGGAAATTAAAAACGATGTTTTTGATTAAATAGATAATGTTGGGCATATAGTCCAAACGGGTCGAATGGTGGTGATAACACCATTTGACAATATCGACTAATGTGGTTGTCAAGTCTTATGTTAACAGGACCGATTAGCAAATCGGATAATTGCGTCACCATTGATGGTGTGATAATGAAAACGAGGTATAAATCGGGTCTACTTGTTGATCCGGGCCAGGTACGCATAATTATTTTGTAGTTAAAAGTGCTATTTTGGTCAAATAATTTGAGAGAGAGTCCTTCGTCATAAAAGGACTAAAATCGACCAAAATGCCCTTGTAGGCTAAATGGAACAAACGACCCTTAAAGGTTGTTTGGAAACGAGTTTTATGACTAGGTAAATACTTAGAATAAGTATAGAAGCTGAAAGAGGTATTATATTAGCCAAATGGCACTATTTGAGTTTTTGCCGTAAAATAATGATTCGAGAGGTAAAATTTGGTTTATATTGATCACCACATTAAACCTACCTTAAATACAGTTGTGGTAGGAGATTATAGGATAAGAAATGTGGTAATGGAATGCTAGAAGAAATCGAAAGCTATTTTAGGCTCGAAAGTGCTTAAATACCCTTAACGGGTCAAAATAAGCATACGAGCGAAAATGGGTTTAAATTGTGTAATAAACCTGTGATTAGAACCTAATATGGTATATAACATTAATTTGAAGAAATGTAGGTGATATAGGAATCAAACAAATATGTTTGTTTGATAAAATGCATAAACGGGTAAAATTCGATAAAAAGGTAACGAGTCGAAGGCTTGAAAGTCTCAAAATTTATTTATGTTGGATGTTGAATTTTAACTCCATATGATGAAGAATTAAATTACGGACGCGTAGGAAAAAGAATCGGGTAAAACGGATTAAAAACGAGAGAGTTATGCTCGTTTCCGTGAAATCGGGTTAAGCTGGGAACGTACAGCAACAGCTGAAGGCAACAGTCTGTGAAAACAAGGGCTAGGCGTGACGCCTAGGCCCTTGGCGTCACGCGACGCCCCCTAACTCCGGAAAATTGTTAAATTTTGTCCTTTTAACCCCTGTACTTGTTTGAACTTAATATTTGACTATTAAAACTAACTTTTAAGTTGGTTTTGATCATAGGTGATCGCCAAGAGTGCCCGGATGAAGATCAAGCTCGATGAGGAACCGAACACGATAAAATACAAGCTTCCGCGCGGCGTTTCGTCGTATCTTTAAAACGACGAATCCAATTACATTAAGTTGTATTTTTGAAATGTTGTTAACATGTGGAAATGTTAGTATGAAAAGTTTTTGTAAAGTCACATTTTAGCATTTAAATTTGTATTTTCTTAATAAAATCTTGATTTATTAAGCCGGGTGTTACATAGTAGTTAACATATGTGCATATGCCATGATTATTATGTTACAGGTACCGATGTCTTCTTCAGAAAGTGGGTTATCAGATGAGCATGATCCTATGGCCATCGTATCCGACGATGAGATAGCACACGATCTAGAGGTTTTCACATTTGATACTGAGAGCGACCCCGAGATGTTGTCAGAGGACGACGATGATTTCCAGCCGTTTGCGCTGCCAGATTTTGGGGATGATATCCCGGATGCTGATGACATTCTTATTGATGACATTTTTGCTCTCCCTATTCCTGTTCATGATCATCTCATCATCGGTCACCCCAATGGTGAGCACCTTGTTGCTCCTATTCTTGATGTTGTTCCCCTCGTCGCCATTCCTCTAGAGGATTGGCCTTTTGATGACCTCGTTGTTGACGACGTGGACCTTTTCATGGGCGATCACCCTGCAGGGGGGGGCAGTGTGACGGGGAGGTGGATGACGTTATTGAGTTGGACGTACCTCCCCTTGTTGTGCCAGTTATTGACATCTCTTCTGATTCCAGTGTACATTCTGTTGCAGACTCCTTTGAATTTGTGACCTCTTCGGCCCTGCAGGCTGCGGGACTTCGACTTTATGCTACTGATGACAATAATGCGATGTCTGCCGCTCCATCATCTCCTATCCGAGCCCCCACACCCCCTCATATCCCAGATCATGTCCATGATCCAGATCCAGTTCCTTTTGGCTTACCTTTTATTGCACCACTTGTTCCTGAGCCTATTTCTGCACCCCTTGATCTCCAACCCATTGCTCCAGTTGTGACACAGTCTCCACCTGCTGATGTTGTTCCCCCTCATTTCATTTCAGACGAACATCGCACTGACCTCCCCATTGTTTTTCAACAGGAGATTCCAGCTCCCCGTCCAGAGGAAGGCACTTCTGGTCAGCCGCCGA
This sequence comes from Helianthus tuberosus, assembly GCA_030545235.1. Classification (NCBI taxonomy): domain Eukaryota; kingdom Viridiplantae; phylum Streptophyta; class Magnoliopsida; order Asterales; family Asteraceae; genus Helianthus; species Helianthus tuberosus. The sequence goes on along the minus strand of CM060403.1, from coordinate 52,046,714 downwards.
GCTTCGACCCTTTTGCATCAGCTGACTTCCCACCAATTCCACGGTCCACTCCTGTTGCACCATCACCACTTGATGAGCCATTTAGATGGTTCCCACCTTACACGATGCCCATTTCAGACCTGTATCACCCCTCACACTACGTCAGTTACACACATGATGAGTTACTTCTATCCCTGTAGCTACAGTTCGAGATACTCAGCCGCAGAGTTCTTGTGCTTGAGTTGACTCCATCATACCCTCCACCTGTTCCAACATTTCCTTTTGTTCCTCCAGCACCTGCATCTACTTCTACTCAGGGCTTTGATGCCCGTTTCCCTACAGAGAGCAGCAGATTAGCTACCTTGTCTGCCGTGTTCACGAGCTTGAGGGGGAGCTCACACACATTCGCCGCCTTATCTTTTTCCCTCCTCCTCCACTGCCATCAGCATCCTAGATTTTTGGTATTCTGCAGGTACCCTACTTTTGATGAGAATGCCACAATTGAGCCCAAGATCTGTGAAGACATGAAGACCACTTTTTGATTGTTACTTTTGTATATGACCGACTTGTCTGACCGGGGTAGTGTGACCTCGTGTCTCTTTTGATATGCTACAATCTAAAAACAATGTATCTTGTGGTGGAATATTTATGAAAAGCTCAATAGTCGTGTTTTCATTAAATACATTGTTGACTTACCTGTTCATGTGATGATTGTGTTATTGTGTGATTGCTTGTTGATACAAATATTTATATTATATATATATATATTTATGTACACCTCCTAGACAATTATTTAATAATAAGGCCTAACCTACCCGATCTTCTTACTAGAAGAAAGATGCCGCCCGACGAAATGTCAATACCAACAACACACTGCCAAGGACTGAAGCCGAGCTGCAAGAACGCATCTCACAAGCTATTGCCCAGCACGAGGCCATCCGCTCAGAGCATAGCGGTGGTACCTCTGGAAATAACCCCCTAACCGGTAATGTTAAGTCACCTAAGACACATTACAACTCGTTTGGATATTTCCAATTATGCTTTGCCAATGCTTACTGTGAATTGTGTTGCTTGTGTTGCAGGCTGTACTTACAAGCAATTCTTGGATTGCAAGCCTCTCGACTTCGATGGCACTGGAGGTGCTGTCGCGTTTGTTCGTTTGGTAGAGAAAACCGACTCCGTGCTGAGAATGAGCAAGTGTGCTCCTGAACAGAGGGTTACGTATATTTCTGGATTATTTCTTGATGGAGCGCTTTCATGGTGGAACCTCCAAGTTCAAACACAGGGCGAAACTGCTGCATACGCATTAACATGGGATGAGCTTAAGGAGTTATTGCGCAAGAAGTACTGCTCACGAGCTGAACTCCAGAAACTGAAGACAGAGTTCTGGAACCTGAAGATGGATGGTCCGAAAGTAGCCGAGTATATCTAGCGCTTCCATGATTTGTCAAGGGTTGTTCCTTACCTTGGAGCCAGAGTTCAAAAGAATCAATCGGTTTATCCGGGGATTGGCACCTCAGATCTTAAGTATGGTTACAGCTTCCAAGCCTCCAACTATTGCTGAGGCCATTGATCTAAGTGTGGCACTTACAGAAGAAGCTATCCGTTTGGGGAAGTTTTCTATCTCTGAAACCAAGAAAAAGGAAACCCATGTGGAATCCTCGGGTGATAATAAGAGGAAGTTCACAAATTTCAAGAAGAGCACCCGAGCAAACAACAACACCAACAAACGTAGGGAGACCAATCAGCCAGCTGAGGCCCAGACGGGCGCAGCCAACACTGAACCCAAAGGAAAAGGGTATATGGGCAGCCTGCCCAAGTGCAACATCTGTCAGTATCATCATACCGGCCAGTGCAGATATAGGAAGTGTGGCAACTGTGGAAGAATTGGGCATGTGAAGGAAGCATGCTGGTATGGTGTGGGACGTGGTAATGGAAATCGTGGTGGGAATGCAAATCAATCGGGTAATCGGAACCAGGGAGGAAACGGTAATTACGGAGGAAACGGAAATCAGGGTGGATATGGGAATCAAGCTGGTAATGGAAATCATGGAGGAAATAACAACAACAACCAGGGTGGTAATGGAAATGGACGCGGCCAAGGCTATTTTGGCTGCGGTGACTTAGGGCACCTCAAGAAGGATTGCCCTAACAATAATCAAGCCCGAGGGAGAGTGTTTAAATTGGAGCCAGGGAAGCACGCCAGGATCCAAACGTGGTTACTGGTACGTTCCCTATTAACCAACGCTATGCATCTGTGTTGTTTGATACTAGTGCTGATTTTAGCTTCGTATCCATAGACTTTAAGAATATAATTGGTTTAGTTACAAGTAAGCTAGATGTCCCATATTCGATAGAACTAGCTAATGGAAAGTTAGTAGAGGCGAATGAGGTGATTAAGGGTTGTACTTTGGAGCTTGGAGAGCGTGAATTTTCTATCGATCTTCTACCTGTTGATTTGGGAAGCTTTGATGTCGTGGTCGGGATGGATTGGTTGTCGAACAACCGTGCAGAAATAGTTTGCCATGAGAAGACCATTCGCATTCCGTTGGCGAATGAGGAGACGATCGTGATTCATGGAGAGAAGCATGATACGCCCTTGCGAATTATCAACTGTATGAAAGCGCAGAAATGTTTACGGAAAGGATGCATTGCTTTCCTAGCACATGTGGTGGATAAGAAAGTCGAAGAGCCGAAGCTTGAGGACATCCCAGTGGTGAGGGATTATCCTGAGGTCTTCCCCGAAGACTTGCCAGGATTACCTCCGCAGAGACAAGTCGAATTCCACATTGACTTGGTTCCAGGAACCGCGCCTGTAGCCAAGGTACCATATCGACTTGCGCCATCCGAAATACAAGAGCTATCTAAGCAACTCCAGGAGTTGTTGGACAAGGGATTTATAAGGCCAAGTTTCTTGCCTTAGGGAGCTCCAGTGTTGTTTGTTAAGAAGAAGGATGGTAGCTTTTAAATGTGTATCGACTACCGGGAGCTGAACAAGTTAACTATCAAGAATCGGTATCCATTGCCGAGGATTGACGACTTATTCGACCAATTGCAAGGATCGAGCTATTACTCCAAGATTGACCTTCGGTCTGGCTATCAACAGTTAAGGATTCAAGAGGAGAGCATACCAAAGACTGCGTTCAGAACTCGTTATGGACACTACGAGTTCCTTGTGATGCCATTCGGATTGACTAACGCGCTAGCAGTATTTATGGATTTGATGAATCGTGTATGCAAGCCATATCTCGATAAATTTGTGATTGTATTTATCGACGATATTTTGATTTATTCACGAACGAAGGAGGAGAACGAGCAACATCTTAGAGCCATTCTGGAACTACTGAAGAAAGAGAAGCTCTACGCAAAGTTCTCAAAATACGAATTTTGGATTCGCGAGGTACAGTTCCTTGGTCATGTGGTGAACGAAAATGGTATTCATGTGGATCCAGCGAAGATTGAAGCAATAAAGAACTGGGAAACCCCCAAGACTTCGACCAAAATTCGTCAGTTTTTGGGATTAGCGGGCTTGGGATTAGCGGGCTATTACCGCAGATTTATCGAGAATTTCTCCAGAATAGCTCAACCGCTAACTTCCCTTACTCAGAAAGACAAGAAGTATGATTGGGGAGACAAGCAGGAAGAAGCCTTTTAACTACTCAAGAAAAAGCTATGCGATGCACCGATACTATCCTTACCCGAAGGCACTGAAGACTTCGTGGTATATTGCGACGTTTCGCGTCAGGGATTGGGTTGCGTGCGTGCTCATGCAATGCCAGAAAGTCATCGCTTATGCATCACGACAGTTGAAAGTACACAAGAAGAGTTATACCACTCAGGAGCTGGAGCTAGGCGTGGTGGTATTTGCCTTGAAGATTTGGCGACATTATTTGTATGGTACTCGATGTACTATCTTCACAGATCACAAGAGCCTGCAGCATATATTCGATCAAAAGGAGTTAAATTTGCGTCAGCGACGATGGGTTGAGTTGCTGAATGATTACGACTGTGAAATAAAGTATCATCCTGGAAAGCCAAACGTAGTAGCAGATGCATTAAGTCGAAAGGAAAGGGTTAAGACCCTAAGGGTTCGAGCTTTAGAAATGACTATTTGGACGAATCTCACTTCACGCATACATGACGCACAACAAGAAGCCCTTAAGAAGGAGAACCTTAAGGCTGAATATCTCCGAGGAATGGAGAATAAGTTGGTGCCAAATGAGGAAGGAACCTTATACTTCATGGGACGTATTTGGGTTCCGCTCTATGGCGGTATTCGAGAGGTTATCTTTGACGAAGCTCACAAGTCGAGATACTCGATCCACCCAGGATCGGATAAAATGTACCAAGACCTGAAAGAATATTACTGGTGGCCAAGACTCAAGAGCAACGTAGCCGTTTATGTTGGAAAATGCCTAACCTGTGCTAAGGTTAAGGTCGAGTATCAGAAACCTTCCAGTCTATTGCAACAACCTGAAATACCCATGTGGAAGTGGGAGAAAATTTCGATGGGCTTCATAACAAAATTACCCAGGACTCCTAGAGGGCACGATATGATATGGGTAATAGTGGATCGATTAACAAAGTGTGCACACTTCCTACCGATTTGAGAGAAAGATAGCACTGGAAAGTTGGCAGAGTTGTACCTTAAGGAGATAGTGGCACGTCATGGAGTGCCTATCTTGATAATATCAGACAGAGATGGACGATTTATATCAAGGATCTGGCAATCCTTTCAAGAGGCCTTTGGATCTCAACTAGATCTAAGCACGGCCTTCCACCCACAAACAGACGATCAGAGCGAACGGACCATACAAACACTGGAAGATATGCTCCGCGCATGTGTTATGGATTTAGGTGGCAGCTGGGATACTCATCTACCCCTAGTTGAGTTTTCCTATAATAACAGCTACCATACAAGCATTCAAGCCGCACCATTCGAAGCTCTATATGGCTGTAAATGCCGCTCACCGTTATGTTGGGCAGATGCTGGAGATAGACAGTTGGTTGGTCCCGAACTTGTTCAATAAACGACCGACAAAATCATGCAGATCCGAGAGCGCATCAAAGCGGCTCGTGATCGACAAAAGAGCTACACCGATCGAAGACGGAAACCACTAGAATTCGAGGTAGGAGACAGGGTTTTGTTGAAGGTCTCACCTTGGAAAGGTGTAGCACGATTCGGAAAACGTGGGAAGTTGAATCCACGGTACATTGGGCCATTCAAGATTTTGGAAAGGGTTGGCACCGTAGCATACAAACTAGAATTACCAGAAGAACTGAACGGTGTACATGACACGTTCCATGTGTCAAACCTTAAGAAGAGCCCAACCCAGGAAACAGTCATCATCCCTGCGGATGAGGTGCATATCGACGATAATCTCCAATTTACTGAGGAACCCATTGAAGTTACGGACTGGAAAGTCCACAAGACTCGGAGAAATCGTATTAAGCTTTTCAAGGTTTGTTGGAATTCACGTTACGGCCAGAGTTTACGTGGGAGCATGAAGATCAAATGAAATCAAAGTATCCGCATCTGTTTCACAACTCCCCTGCGACTGATAACGCAGCTTAAATTTCGGGACAAAATTTTCTTAACGGGGGGAGAATATGACAACTGTCACTTTTCCATGTATCCGTACAATGTTAAACAGTAATTTGTATCTTAATGACTGTGCCTGATGAAATTAATGACATGAATGATTACTGTCATATACATACAAATGCATTTTATGTTGCAAGAATGTTTACCATTATTACATGCAACACAATATGGTTCACCCAGTGCACAGAACAAAGTTAGCATGGTTATTAGACAAACTAGAAGTACTGATGGGAGTTCAGTACTCAGACATACATGATGTAAAGACACAGAATGAGCCCCGAAACCAAGAGTTACACTAGAATAGTGTGTAGAAAAGTAGTGATCATAAAACTGCCTTCCGAGTGATAGTTTAAGTGTTGGAAAGTGCCTGAAAGACACAAAAACTGCAGAATTCTGCACAATTCAGCAAAAATCAGCTTTTTAACACCAAATTATAATGCCGAATTATGGTTTAATGGTCCAGAATACCTTCCTAAATGCCGGGAATCAAAACTGTCATAAAAGACTACATAAAGTACACTAAACTGCGCTATTTAGCACTTTAACGAACCGGTAACCAACCGAACAACCGGACACTACCCGAAACACCAAATTTTCACTAGAAGCATTGTTTTAGTGTTACGAAGCTAGTTATGGTCACCAAACATCATAACACATCTTATAAACACTAAACACATATAACACTAACTAATTCCCTTGATTTCTAACTAAATTTCATAACTAAGATTGAAACCCAACCATACCCCCCCCCCCATGTTGAAGGTCACAAGTGGGGGACCCACTTATGATTTCTTTCCAATATTAAATTAGATATTTTGATTACTTCGTGAGCATAAGAACCAAGGGTTCACATAATGTTGGAGGAATTTTTTTTTAAACCACAAGATACTAGCATAAGATCACTTTACCATCTTCACCACCCAAACTCTTCTCCTTCTTCCCCTCTACCTACGGCCTCAAGCACACACACATACACATCCATTTCAAGTTCAATCTCAGGCATTCTAAGGACTCTCAAGGGTGTAAGAAGCATAACTAAGAGACTTGGAAGCTTTGGAAGTTGAAGGACCTTCACCTAGAGCTTTTATCCACCTCATTCATCATCATCTTCATCTTTGTTTCTTCCCTAGCCATGGAGCTAGTAGTAAGCTCCTCACAACTTGTTATTACTTCTAATTTTAGTGGTTAAAAGGTTATGTCACTTGTTAATCTTAAGAATCACAAAGAAACATGAAGATGATCTTGAACATAAAGCTTAATAACATGAAAATCTCAGTTGTTTTAGTGTATGTATGATACTTGTTTGTTGATTTCTTGTGTTTATGATTTTGATCATCATAAGAAGCTTGCTAGATGATGATTAAACACATGATCTAGCAAGTATAAGGGTGGAAATTGTGAAATTTTTAATGATCATCCTTTATGTTAATCATGAAGTTGAAAATGAAATTGTTTTAGTGTATGATGAACATTTCTACAAGATATAAGTCTAGGAAATAAAACATTTCAAAGATGATATTTTCAAGAAAACAAAGTTTATTACAAGATTAACATGAACTTGGTTTTTAAAGAAAGTAAACAGGTTTTAAGTGTTAAAACAAAGTTAGAAGAGTGTTGGTAACAAGAAAAATACAAGGAGAATTATTTTTAGAAAATCATCATGCAAGTTGTAAAGAACTAAAATTCACAAGAATGAGTTTTATAAACTAAAAACCATGTTTTTAGAGATAACTAAACTTACTAAACAACATGTGAAACTACTACAAATTTTTACAAACTTTCAAGTTCATGTCATAGTGTAAAATGCATATTTAAAGCATATGGTAAGTTATATGTAAATTGTTGATGATTGATGATGAGATTTTAAAAGAAAATGATATGCTTTTAAGCATGGAAACCTCCATTTTTAAGAGGAAACTATGGCAAAATTTTTGTAGAAATTAAACACTTAGAAAAATATTTTTAAACAAGTGTTTACAAGTGAATTTTGATCATGGTTTTTATATAAAAACTTGCCATAATTTTTATTACAAAAATTACAAATATTGGAGGTTGATTTTTGATAAATAAAAATGACTAAGTATATAATTAGGAAAAGAGTTAATTACATAGTTAGTCCCTGTGGTTTGCTCAAAATAACATACTTAGGTACTAATAGTTTAAAATCACCTTCTAGGGTATTAACTTTTCATTTTGTAACATTTGGAGGTATTAACTTATAGAATATTAACATAGTTAGTCCTTGTGGTTTGCACAAAATAACATACCTAGGTACTAATAGAATGTGATTTTAAACCTACAAATAACGTTAATACCTCCAAACGTTACAAAATGAAAAGTTAATATCCTAGAATGTGATTTTAAACTATTAGTACATAAGTATGTTATTTTGTGCAAACCACAAGGACTAACTATGTAATTAACTCTTAGGAAAATATATATTTAGATGTCACAAATTGTGTGTTACTTGTATATTATGTGTATTAGTTATATTATTTTAGGAACTTGAAAATAATATAACTTACCAATATACCAAAATTGTAATACAAAATATTACCAAAATTCCAAGAATATATATATATATATATATATATATATATATCTATATATAAATGAGTTAATTACATAGTTAGTCCCTGTGGTTTGCACAAAATAACATACTTAGGTACTAATAGTTTAAAATCACCTTCTAGGGTATTAACTTTTCATTTTGTAACGTTTGGGGGTATTAACTTCTAGGGTATTAACATAGTTAGTCCATGTGGTTTGCACAAAATAACATACTTAGGTACTAATAGAATGTGATTTTAAACCTAAAAATAACGTTAATACCTCCAAATGTTACAAAATAAAAAGTTAATACCCTAGAATGTGATTTTAAACTATTAGTACCTAAGTATGTTACTTTGTGCAAACCACAGGGACTAACTATGTAATTAACTCTATATAAATTATACCCGAATATTGGACAAACGGACATATGGCCTATATATATATATATTCCGGAAATAAATTCGTAACTCGACAAGTATGTCAACGGTATTTTGAAAACGAAGAAACGGAAAATATGAATTTTTACAAGTATTACAAAAATATACCATACTTTGTCAAATAGAAAATATATTATTTTTTAGTGGAGAAAATGTTTATTTTCTTAAACAAATTAAGAATATATTATTTTGGGTGAAAAATAGAAATATATATTTTCGAAAGTTAATCTTAAAAATATATATTATTTTTGAGATATATATGAAGGTATATTTATTTTTGCCAAGTAAAGTTATAGATATTTTCCTATAAAAAATCTCTTAAAATATGAATATTTTAAGAATATAAATTTGGTGGTTTTTAGTTGTCTAAAAATAATATTCCAGAATATTAAATACAAAATTAAGTATAAAAATACTTAATAAATACAAGAAAATACGTATCCTCATACGTATAAATACATACCAGAATAGACCACAAATACTTGGCAAAATACGCAAGTACAAGTAATACCATACTTGGGAAATATTCATGAAAGAATTGCATAATAAACCAAGTTAAAAATATATTATTTTAACAATATTCCAAATAATTGGATAAATATAATTTAAGTTAAAATATTATTATTTTAACCAATAATTATATACTTTGGAATTATATAATGTACATCAAACATATAACTCAAAGAATACCAATTCCAAAATAAGTCATAATACCTAAGACTAAGAGTCGTTACACGACCTAGTCGTCTAATAAAACATAGCACATGTGTAGGTAGTTGTACGACCAGTGGAAAGGAGCTTTGAGTTACTAGACAGAAGAACGCAAATCAGTGTGTTCATGTCCCCCTTTTCTTTTAATTGTTTTCAGTTTTATAACCTTTGGGGTGAAATACATGTTTCAATGTTTCAAACTTTTACAAATGGTATGGTTAGCTAAGGAATGAACTGTTAGATCATGTGAGTGGTGGGTACAACAGTTAAGACCATTAATCCTTGTATAAGGATCGAGGGGCATGAGTGATAGATCTATTTGGGTGTTACGAGCCCTACCCATGGGACCGAGAGTTGGCCCATGTGGTGACTATGTCGTTCCCGCCGGGTGGCCCGGTACGAAATCCGCAAAGGTTTGAGCCTTCCTGCACCATTGCACACATATTAATAACCTTGCAAATCATCAATTGATCTGTTCATAGACGCTTTCATACCGGTTTACAAAGGTATAGTTACAATGATTACAAGTTTATATGAGCGCGCATACAAAACACATGAACTCGCTCAACTTTTGTTGATGTTTTCAAATTACATGTTTTTCAGGAAACTGATGGATCTGGCGGTGTTTGACAAGATTTCAAGAAGTATTTACAAGAAATGATGTCATCCTGCTTTTGACGGGTTTGAATTATATATCTTATCCTTGATAAGATATATGAATCAAAGCCTTTGGTTTTAATGTCTTTTGTTAAAAGTCCTTTTTGGAACTTAATACATTTGGTTGGTTTGTAAGTTAAACTTGAAGTTTGATGGTTAGTACTAAACAACTTGGGTTTGTATTATTTTGAAAAGTATGAGTGGATGAACATCATGGTTTTAATCATATAGTTGTTTGGTATAATTGAATGCAATGATATTAAGCAAGTCACACATCATACGCTTCCGCAAAAGTCTGGGTGCGAAAAATGTTTTGCAAGGACATTAATATGTGTGACGAAAAAGGAAACAATCCACACCTAGACGATTTTGTGTCGACTACTATCGACTGGGACACAAACGCACTCTTCTGTATGGGTCCACGGCCAAGAGTGGGGCTCGCCAAAACAGTATATATTAGATAACCTGTGGCATATTCAAACTATGCCTCAGGCCTCAACTTTAAAGTCCAGGTGTTAAATGCTCTAAGCATTTATTTTTATGAACAAAGTACAAAAACACCCGAAAAACAAAAAAAAAGCCTAAGTTTACCAATTACGTTATCCTTGGAGGTACTAAAATCGGTAATTTTTAATAGATGGGAAACGGTGGCTAAACACACTCAATGCCCTAACCCAATTTATAAAAAATTTACAGATTTTTAAAAGGCTATAGAAACTGCAAGAGAGCATTTTGGGATAAGTAGCTTTTAACATTTGTAGAAATGGCAAAAACAAAGGCGGAAAAAGTGATTAAAGCCCACGAGGAGTTAATCACTAAGTTACAAGAACAACTTATACAACAAGGAAAAAATACACAGTATATACAAGAAAAGATTGAATACAGTCTATTAAAACAAAAAAATGGTTCTTCTCGAGGAAAAATATAGACAGTTGTCACACCCCGACCACGTAAAACAACAAATCGTGGCGGAAACGTCGGGGAGTGTTGTAACAGAATCATTGTTTCACAACACATGGAATTTAGAATATTGTTTTATTACATAAAAAGTTACATTGTCTTGGAATTTGATCAACAAACAGTACAATTACCGTTCATGTTTTTATAATTACTAAGTCCCACGTCCATCCTATGTAAAGCAATCAACAGCCGTCACGAAATAAAACCTGAAACATATGTGAAAGTAAATACGTCAGCATAAAAATTCCTGTGAGTAACATAGGTTTTGTGAATTAGATTCATGGCTTTGGATCATATAAAAAAAGATTATATGTTTATAAAAGTAGCCATGAATCCTTGATAAAAGTTTGGTTTCTAGAACACTTTGCATTGATATAAAAGTTGTAGTATACATAAAAATATACCTTGGTTTTAAGAAAGTCGGATAAGTAATATATTAAAATATATTTTAGTTTCAAAACAATTAAACAGATAGTATATCAAATATACTTTAGTTGTTAAAATAATAGTTTTCGGTAGTATATCATAAGTATACTTTGGTTTTGTAAATAACATATCAACTATGTTTTAGTAAATAACAAAATATATGTTGGATTTGTACATAATATATCAAATTATACTTTAGTAAATAATAGCATATCAAATTATGCTTTAGCAAACATTATCACGTTGGTAGTATATCGAAATATACCATAAATCGTGATTTAGCAATACATTCAAACCTTAGTGCATCAAACTACACTTTAGAGACTATAGAAATACCACAAAGGCAAATTCTATTTGGATAAAATTTGGTTTCTGACGTTCCATACAACAGGAATGGGGTGTCTAGTCCTATAGCGCTATATCGTACTACCAATCGGCTTGGTCATTGTTAATGAATGTATAAATAACAGTGTAAATAAACAATTAGTTCTAACAAACCTTGGAAATCAGTCGTTTAAACCATAAATAATAGTTCAATTCGTCAAAAGATAGTACTTATGCATGTGAAATCATATTGTCGAAATCATAAAATAGAGAATAGGCACATATGAATCACCCCAAAACATTTGAAAACGTAAAAGAGGGGACTATGTACTCACCTTTGGGTGCGTTTTTATATGTTAACACAATCCCTCAAATTGTTTATTCGTCCTAAATTAAATATGAACGATTTAATAATCAAAACCCCACAAAAATACATAAGTTTCTCCGATACTTAGAATTTTCACATAACTTTGAGATTTCCTCGAAAAGTTATTATTTTTTATTATATTGGTGTATTTATGTATATATGAGTTCATATACATATTTTAAGAACTTTTCGACTTGAACGATTTTATTGGTGACCCTCATCATGTTATAAGCAATATATCTACGATTTGTGCGTCGTAATATATATACTCAAACGTAACATACTAATAATAGCGTAATACACATAATCTTGTCAAGTATTAACATGTCATCATACACATATTATAAAACACATAGCACATTGTAACACATAAAATTTACCCATGAACAACCCATTCTATTGTACATTGAAAAACACGTATTTTAGTGATTCGGTAACGTTTTTGGGCGCCGGAAGTCACGTATGACTAACCAAACACCAAGTAAACTTAATATAAGTTAAAATACTTATTTTTATAGCAAAAATATCAGTTTACTTACTGATCTAAAACAGTTTCATAAAAATCCTCCGAAAAGCCGATTTTTAACCGTTTTACCGCATAGTTTTGCATCAAACATTACCTTAACCATCCCAAATCGAAACGACTTGATATTTTAATATAACCCATGTTATTTACTGAATAAAATTGTGGTTATACTCATGATAGTGCAGGTCTTACATAAAGCACATAAATCATGCAAATTTCACATATTTTACCACTTTTTAAGCTATATGTACAACATGCAAAGCTATCAAACCTATGTCAAAGTTTCATGCCATTATATTTTACCAAATAATGTCATTTTTAGTGTTTATAATCTGATCTAAAACATTTTTGTCATACAACCATTTTTTTATCATTTCTTGAGCTTTAAATCAACATGTATTCTTATGTACAAGTGCCTAAAGCACACTATCATATCAACATCATTTTATAAAAATCTAAATGCAACAAATATGCAACTTACTCATGTTTATTTGCTGATGTATTTGAACATTTATCATATCATGCATATATCATCAAAACCCATGCATTTTAACTATCATTCAAAACTGGGCTGTTTTCGGGAATTTTAATAAAATAGTTAACTTACTCCAAAAATTCCCAAATTTTTACAGAGTGTTTTAAAGGATCCAAATATTATTGTTTAAAAATATCGCGATCCAATTCATTACCAATATTTTATAAAAAATCATTTACAGGACTGCAATCAGATTCGTCACTTTCTGACTGCAGTCCACGGAATAATTCATTTAAAATTCATCGTAAGTCCGATTGATGAAATTCCAGTGAGAGAATTACAACGACATCAGTGGTCATCTACAGTGCAAATTTCATGAGCTAATTCTACACAGATTTTAAGTTATGACGAAAAACATAACACATATTTTCTGCAGTAAAAACACAGCTTTTTCTACTCTACAAAACGGACATTTAAAAATAGTAAACGACCTCGAAAAAATATGATTCCAGTGCCATTTGATTCGTTTTTCAAAAAAATACAATTTAGACTTCAGAAAATCGATTTTTCGATTTATAACGGTCCGTTTACAGCCAACTGAAGTTGCCTGTAAATGTTACTCAGCATGCTGTTAATCGTTTAAATGTTACTAAAACATGCAAGCAAATATCCTAAACAAGTGTTTATCAAGAAATCAAACTCAAAACTCATACACCCATATATATATATATATATGTACGGTTTATATACACCCATATACATCACCATTTTTATTTTGTATCAAGACCCATTTCTTTTTAGATTTTAGGTTTGTGAAAATTCCAAGTTTCAAGAGAAACTTCAAATCATCAAGAACAACCAAGAATCAAGAGTATGATTTAAACATAAATGTTATACCTTCAAGATTCAAGTAAGTTATTGGATGAGGTTTTGATGATATGGAGCTTGAAATCACTTGAAAGCACCTAGGAAACTCATTTGGATCTTCACACCAACTTGAATCTATCTTGGATTGGAGTTGGATCTTCAAGAACAAAGTTGCAAAATGAAGATGGGAGTGATGGTGGGGTGCTATGGTTTTGGAGAGAGGAAGAGGGAGGAGATGGAGTGAAGTGTTGGTGGTGGTGTTGATATATAGGCCAAGATCTTCTAGTGAATCTCCATAGATCACAAAATCTTATAATATCTTGATGCATCCAAGAAAGATCAAATAGGATTTATGCAAGATCTTGGAAATATTGTGGTGGGGTCACCCCCATTATAACCTTGAATTCCAAAGGGGGGGGGGGGGTAAGTGTAAATTTTGAATGGTAATTTAGATAAAACACGTATTTAACTGGATACTGGGTATTTTATCTAGCGTTTAAATCCCGGTTTATGGCGTTCTAAATTATTTTTATTATTCTATAAAAATAAACTCGCCAAAATATTACTGAAATAAATTTCAGTTGCCGAGACTGGCTGCGTTGTCCGCGTTTCGCAGTAAAAGCACTGTGTTGCGCTGTAACACGCGGTAAGCGCTTAAACTTGAAAAATAAAGTTTTTAAGCGTTTTAATTTATTTTTCAACACGAACATGATTAAAAATAAAATTTTAATCATAACAGAATATTTTTTAGGATTTAAATATTATCCGGGCGGTCACCAACGTTCGTTTCGTAGTTTTGTCGCAAATAGTTCTAAAGTTCGAATAAACATGTTTTTGCCATACCGAATCCTTCGAAACTTATTTCTAAGTTATGTAAAGGATATTTAGGGTATGTTTGGCTTATGTCACAGTTCCGGAGTGTACGTCGCGTTAAACTGATTATGTTTACGTAACGGTTTATGATTTTACTTCCAGAACAGGTTTGAGAGTTCGAAATTGAACAATGATTGAAAACGTACTAATGTCACAAATAATTAAACAAATATTGAAATTAAAACATCATATTTCATTAAACCCAAAGTTGTTCGGAACAGTACAAGGGTTTAAATACACAGATGTCACTGTCTCCCCTACTTTTGGAAATTTCGTCCCGAAATTTAATTAGAGGAAACTTCTGAAGGCAACTGTGATGGTTTCTCTTTCGAATGAATCCCTCGAACCCTAAGTAAAACTCTGGGCCATGTTTGGATTCTTAGCGAATTTGTCAACTGTCTAAGTGATGTCGTCGTTGTAACAAAAGCATGGAGCTTTGAACAATGGATAGGAGAATGTTTCCTATGAAGACTATTATAGGGAACTTGTGTGTGCTTGAAAACAGAGTCGGGGAGTGTAAGATAAAATAACATTGGTCAAGGTCCAGGACTTCTAGTAACTTAAATAACGCTACGTTCGCAATGTAATAAGGAACACTTATATATAGGAAGTACCAGCGGCGTATCCACCATGCTCCTTTCTACGTTGTTCCCGTTTCGTTATTCTCATCACTATAGGTCTTACACATGATAAAACTTGTTGTGGTTTCTGTGCACTGAATTCCATAATTAAGTATGCATCCATAATTATGTAATTCCTTGCACAGTCCGCACAGTTCATTTCATAATGCGTAGGGAAAAATCAATCGTATAAACATGAAGTGATTTGACTAGACCGCCAAAGGATCTTTTTAACTAGATCAACGAACGATCTTTTTAACTAGACCAACACATGATCTCCTTAACTAGACCGTCGTACGATCTCCTTAAATAGACCACTTAAGGGATCTTTTCAATTATATCATCACAGGATATTCCTAACCAGATTTTTTGAATCAATCTGTTTAACTAGACCACTCAAGGGATCCAATTATAGAGTAGTACTTCATAATCCAAGGGTCTTAACTATTACGTAGAAGCCCATTAAGGATTTAAAGTCGTACCTTTGAATATCCTACTATGAATCCCTCATATGAAGATATGGAAGATTCTATGAGGATTTGGATAATGAATATTCGGATAACACAAAAACACAAGACATAAAAGAAATCACATATGCACATAATCACATAATTGTATCAGTTTTGTAAAATAAACTTGAAACAACAAATTTTATTTATAGATAACAACTGAATTGTTTCAAACGTCAAAGGATAACAAACAAAGAAATACAAAAGACTAATTGTTCACTGCTACATTGTCGTTCGCGTTTGCCTCGTTTATGTTGAACACTCGTCCACGCGCTGGGTTTGCGTTAACAAGTCTTGGGCAATTGTTTCGGTAATGAGTAAGGTCACCACAGTTATAACACGACCCAGGAGGGAACTGTGCTTGAGCAACAGCAGGATTTGCAGCAGCTTGGTTAGCATAACGGCAGTATTGACCAAATGTCCCAATCGCCCACAATGGGTACATTTGTGACACTGTACTTGCTCCAGATGATGACGGTTGCATTTGTTGCACAAAGGTGCAGTACCAACATAGTTTTTCTTTGTACGAGGTTGTGCTGGCTGATTTGGTGCAACCTGATTGTTCTGAGCAGTTATTGCGCGGTTTTGTGAAGCCTTGCGCTTCTTCTTCTTAGATGTCTCGGCCTGTCTATCCTTTGGTTCTTCTTGTGCAGACTTGTTAGATGGTTTCGGGTCGCCCTTTCGAAAAAGCTTACCTTTCCTGATCTGGGATTCAGTCAGGGTAGCAGACAATTCAATGGCCTGTCTGACGGTAGTAGGGTTGCTGCCAGTAACGATATCCTGAACTAAGTCAGGAAGACCATCGATGTACTTTTCAATCGCCTTCTCCACAGGCGTAACCATAGCAGGACATAACAGGCTCAGCTCCTCATAACGATCAGTATAGGCTCGATGTTCACCACAGTCTTGCTTCAAATCGTCGAATTCTCTTTCCAACGCTCTAAGCTCATGACGAGGACAGAACTCCTTCATCATTAGAGCTCGAAGCTCCTCCCAAGTTTGAGCTAGTGCCACATCGGCACCCCTATCACGTATCACCCCTTTCCACCATGTAAGAGCACGCTTCTCAAACACACTGGATGCAAACTCAACCTTACGCTCATTCGGACATTGCACATGCCTGAATATGCTCTCTAAACTTTCAAACCATTGCAGGAGCGCGGTTGCTCCTAGAGTCCCAGAAAACTTCAAAGGTTTAGCAGAGTTGAATGTCTTAAAGTTGCACGGAATAGGTGCGTTGTTGTTGTTGTTTGCTTGATTTAACTGGGTAACTAGGTTCGGGAGTACAGCAGCGATTTACTGAGTGATCAAGGTTGCCATTGCGGCGTCTTGAGTTTGATCATGTCGAGGAGGCATCTAAAAGAAAGGGGAACACAAGGAAATCTGTGAGATTGACCTACAATCAAAAGGAGTATTGAAAACATCGACAAAACGAAGGAAGGTGGTCATTTGTTCGTTACTTAAAACAAACAAACAACACAGTGACTAATCAAAGTAAAGAGGTCTACTTAATGCATAATGAAGACATGCTTTAGCCTATAAGTGGACACTCACCCCAAGAGTTCCCAGGTAAGAGTGACTGGTCCGATTATGTGGATTTGTACAAACACTCTAGCCTTAGACAGAAAACTCAGGGTACAGGCACCCACCCTTCCGGATTGCACGTGTTCACATTATTAAGACTCAAACTTTGACGATATTTGAAAACTTTAAAGGCGTAAAGCCTAAAAACTAATCATCTAAGGATAGATGATCGATTTTCAAACGGAATTGAGATTTGTGTACTTGTTTTGGTAATCACCTAAGGATAGGTGATAATATTGTTTTAAGATCTAAACACAAGGTAACTTGTGTTAGGGTCCTAGGAAGGTTATAGTCTAGGTCAAAATTTTACTAATAACCTAATTCCCTATAACCATGAGCTCTGATACCAACTCTTCTGTCACACCCCGACCACGTAAAACAACAAATCATGGCGGAAACGTCGGGGAGTGTTATAACAGAATCATTGTTTCACAACACATGGAATTTAGAATATTGTTTTATTACATAAAAAGTTACATTGTCTTGGAATTTGATCAACAAACAGTACAATTGTCGTTCATGTTTTTATAATTACTAAGTCCCATGTCCATCCTATGTAAAGCAATCAACAGTCGTCACGAAATAAAACCTGAAACATATGTGAAACTAAATACGTCAGCATAAAAATGCCTGTGAGTAACATAGGTTTTGTGAATTAGATTCATGGCTTTGGATCATATGAAAAACGATTATATGTTTATAAAAGTAGCCATGAATCCTTGATAAAAGTTTGGTTTCTAGAACACTTTGCATTGATATAAAAGTTGTAGTATACATAAAAATATACCTTGGTTTTAAGAAAGTCGGATAACTAATATATTAAAATATATTTTAGTTTCAAAACAGTTAAACAGATAGTATATCAAATATACTTTAGTTGTTAAAATAATAGTTTTCGGTAGTATATCATAAGTATACTTTGGTTTGTAAATAACATATCAACTATGTTTTAGTAAATAACAAAATATATGTTGGATTTGTACATAGTATATCAAATTATACTTTAGTAAATAATAGCATATCAAATTATGATTTAGAAAACAGTATCACGTTGGTAGTATATCGAAATATACCATAAATCGCGATTTAGCAATACATTCAAACCTTAGTGCATCAAACTACGCTTTTGAGACTATAGAAATACCACAAAGGCAAATTCTATTTGGATAAAATTTTGTTTCTGACATTCCATACAACAGGAATGGGGTGTCTAGTCCTATAGCGCTATATCGTACTACCAATCGGCTTGGTCATTGTTAATGAATGTATAAATAACAGAGTAAATAAACAATTAGTTCTAACAAACCTTGGAAATCAGTCGTTTAAACCATAGATAATAGTTCAATTCGTCAAAAGATAGTACTTATGCATGTGAAATCATATAGTCGAAATCATAAAAATAGAGAATAGGCACATATGAATCACCCCAAAACATTTGAAAACGTAAAAGAGGGGACTATGTACTCACCTTTGGGTGCGTTTTTATATGTTAATACAATCCCTCAAATTGTTTATTCATCCTAAAATAAATAAGAACGATTTAATAATCAAAAACCCACAAAAATACATAAGTTTCTCCGATACTTAGAATTTTCACATAACTTTGAGATTTCCTAGAAAAGTTATTATTTTTTATTATATTGGTGTATTTATGTATATATGAGTTCATAAACGTATTTTAAGAACTTTGCGACTTGAACGATTTTATTGGTGACCCTCATCATGTTATAAGCAATATATCTACGATTTGTGCGTCGTAATATAAATACTCAAACGTAACATACTAATAATAGCGTAATACACATAATCTTGTCAAGTATTAACATGTCATCATACACATATTATAAAACACATAGCACATTGTAACACATAAAATTTACCCATGAACAACCCATTCTAGTGTACATTGTAAAACACGTATTTTAGTGATTCGGTAACGTTTTTGGGCGCCGGAAGTCACGTATGACTAACCAAACACCAAGTAAACTTAATATAAGTTAAAATACTTTTTTTATAGCAAAAATATTAGTTTACTTACTGATCTAAAACAGTTTCATAAAAATCCTCCGAAAAGCCGATTTTTAACCGTTTTACCGCATAGTTTTGCATCAAACATTACCCTAACCATCTGAAATCAAAACGACTTGATATTTTAACATAACACATGTTATTTACTGAATAAAATAGTGGTTATACTCATGATAGTGCAGGTCTTACATAAAGCACATAAATCATGCAAATTTCACATATTTTACCATTTTTTAAGCTATATGTACAACATGCAAAGCTATCAAACCTATGTCAAAGTTTCATGCCAATATATTTTACCAAATAATGTCATTTTTAGTGTTTGTAATCTGATCTAAAACATTTTTGTCATACAACCATTTTTTTATCATTTCTTGAGCTTTAAATCAACATGTATTCTTATGTACAAGTGCCTAAAGCACACTATCATATCAACATCATTTTATATAAATCTAAATGCAACAAATATGCAACTTATTCATGTTTATTTGCTGATGTATTTGAACATTTATCATATCATGCATATATCATCAAAACCCTTGCATTTTAACTATCATTCAAAACTGGGCTGTTTTCGGGAATTTTAATAAAATAGTTAACTTACTCCAAAGATTCTCAAATTTTTACAGAGTGTTTTAAACGATCCAAATATTATTTTGTAAAAATATCGGGATCCAATTCATTACCAATATTTTATAAAAAATCATTTACCGGACGGCAATCAAATTCGTCACTTTCTGACTATAGTCCACGGAATAATTCATTTAAAATTCATCGTAAGTCCGATTGATGAAATTCCAGTGGGAAAATTACAATGACATCAGTGGTCATCTACATTACAAATTTCATGAGCTAATTCTACACAGATTTCAAGTTATGACGAAAAACATAACACACATTTTCTGCAGTAAAAACGCAGCTTTTTTTGCTGTACAAAACGGACCTTTAAAAATAGTAAACGACCTCGAAAAAATATGATTCTAGTGCCATTTGATTCGGTTTTCGAAAACATACAATTTAGACTTCAGAAAATCGATTTTTCGATTTATAACGGTCCGTTTACAGCCAACTGAAGTTGGCTGTAAATGTTACTCAGCATGCTGTTAATCGCTTAAATGTTACTAAAACATGCAAGCAAATATCCTAAACAAGTGTTTATCAAGAAATCAAACTCAAAACTCATACACCCATATATATATATATATATATATGTACGGTTTATATACACCCATATACATCACCATTTTTATTTTTGTAACAACTCTCATCAAAAGTCATAATTATTAAATTAATTAGTTCAATAGGAAACCCTAATTAAGACACCCAAGTGATTCTGAACAAACCCTAAAATTTTCATAATTTTCAGAATCAGTATTAGGGCCCCTAAAACTCAGGGGGGGTTAAACCCTATTGACGATTATCCAAATTATGAGCTGTAGAAATCGAATTTACGAAAACTATCAACTCAGCAAGGCTAGTCCCAACCGTGGCAACCCTATAGCTAAAAATAGGTCTCACGCGGCCCGCCTTAGATTAGCCTAACTCTCACGCGGGCCGCCTCAGGGTAAAATTTTACCTATAAATAGAGGGACTTGAATTCTGAAAGAAAAACGACGTAAAAATTCGCAATATTCACTGAGATACGAACAGTATACTCTCAATCCACACACTGATCTCGAAATTCTGCCGCAAAACAGGGTATTAGCACAATCGCTGCTACGATTCATTTTCCGACGATCAATATATCCAATGGATGTTTAAGTGCCGCCCACATTAGGGTTATACTTTGTCGTTCGTCGTTAATTCGATGGATGAAGTATTGCACTTTGTCGTTCATTGTGAGAATTTGATCTCGTGAGTTATCGTAAATGCTAGATTGATTACTAACCAAGTTTTGTGTGCATTGTATTTAAATTAGGTTAACAAGGCTGATTCATAGACTAAACTCTGTCCATATTAAATCAGCAATGTGAGTCATTCTCTTTTTATCAAATTACTTTACAAAACCCTATTTATTTCAAAGTTATATTTACAGGGATTAAGTTTATGTAATCACAATATTACAGCCAGTATGTGGGGTTTTGTATACATTACTTGATAATCTTCACCATTGGGGCAGCCAATGGGTGATATGACCATAGTCACAGACACCATTGGACGGAAGGGCCAATGGGTCGAGTGACAAAGTACTGTGGGTAATTGGTTTGATATCAGAAACATTGTAATCTTCCTTAATACTGTAAATTATAACAAATGTGTCATTTTAGTAAATAGAATGATTCACTCAGTATTTCCCGCTGACAAAACCTTTTTCAAACATGTTTCAGGTGATCTGTTGTAATTCAGGAAAAGTGCTGAGGGGCATTTCCAGCTTAAGATAGTGGCTCATTATAAAATAAATAAATAAGTTTTGTAATATCACGATTTCGTATTAAAATCATACTATTGTAAATTATCGGGGTTTTATCCCGAATTGTGAAATAAAATAAATCGGGAAAATTTTAGCTTTAAACGATCCTGATGATAAACTTCCGCTGTTAAACTCAATTAAATCAATACCGCTGGATTTCTGTCCCGCGGCTCCTGAAACGGGTAAAACCGGGTCGGGGGCCGTGACAGAAAAAGGTGGTATCAGAGCCACTGAGTTAAGCTAATTAAGTATTTAGAAATACTTAATTTTTCCTGATTACTATTATGTGATTATGTGTTTTATTAACTGATTATTTGTTAGTTACAGTATGGGTAAACAAAAGCTGGCAAGTATCTATCTTAAATTAGATAGATCATCCAATGAGAAGGGAAGTTCATCCCGAACCAAATCCTCGAATCAGGTTGAAATTCCTGAAGAAGGAATATTTGTGCGAAAGGCACAATACGAGGAAACACTTTCTCCTAGAAGGAGGGAGATGATTATTAAGAAAAGTAAAGAGCAAATTCGACAAAAGAAGATTAAACGGGAAACCCAGGAATTAATTGATAAATCACCTTGGGAAGATAAGCTAGATGAGAAATGGGCAAACTTATATATGCTAGCCACAGTAGCAGAAAATATAAATCTTTAGATATTTTAAAGTTTAGTACTTTACCCTTACAATCTAGAAACCCTGTGCAATAAATAAAATTTCAAAACCTAAGTGTGTTTTCCAATTATCTTTGTAATAAATTAGTACACAGTATGTAATAAATTAAAAGGTTATTTATGAATTTTAACTTAGTATTTTATGCATTTTGCATATATGCTACATCAGCATGAGTGGGATATCTGAAGATTTTCAGAACCTTAATCTTTACCCGATGAATATCGAAGTTTCCAAAGAATTTACTGGATACTTTCCTGATATAGAACAACCTGTAGAATTCAGTGCTCCACCTGTGAACAAGCCAAAAAGAAAGAATAGAAAGAATTACGTATGGGGAAGTAGTATACGTAAGAAAAAGCCAGCTACAAAACTTCCCAAAATAAACAATCCTTTGAAAAAAGGAAAAGAAATTATAACCGGAGAAAGTTCTAAACAGCAGGAAATGGAAACTGAAGACAAGGAAGAGGTTAAGGAGATAGGAATGCAGATGGAGGAAGGTACTAAAGAAATAGTAATGGAAGTTGGGCAAGGTTCTAGACCAACTCAGATAGAAATCGGAGAGAGCTCCAATCCAAACCAGGAAAGGACTTTTCAAGATGAGATAGATTTCCTATTAACAAGCTGTGAAACTATTCAGCCTGTTAATACTAATATTTTTAATTATCCTCTTGAAAACCAACTCCCTATGAATTGGGAACCAGCAATTCCAGACCCAATAGTCCACTCCCAACCCATAGGAATGGACGAATGGTGGACGAACGATTGGCAATTTCAAAATATTGTCAACGATCCTTATTCTTTTCTTCCACAATTCGATCCAGAACCCCTACCTAATCCACCCATGAGTAATGAAAACATGGCTGAACTTTGCCACTTTGGTGAAGAGTTGTTTGATGCGGGAACTAGAATCAGGGAAATAGGGGGACAAATTGCCTGGAAGTACGATGAGAGGGAACTGCGTTTTTAGAACGGAAAGTGACGAGAGATAATACGAGGGTAAAACGGTGATTGTATAATAGTAATAGTAAAATTAGTCTGTAAATAACGAATAAAACTCTGTAATATATTGGTGTGTAATGATGCATACTATGCTAGATATAAAATGAAATCGAGAAATCGATTGTTTTGACTATACCTATCTTATAGAATTTTCTGATTGTTTGTATATAATTGTTATTTAGTAGATACTAATAAAATTTATATATATTATCAGATGGCAAACGTTGATAATGAACCAGTAAATGAGGTTAATCAATCTGAACAACATCCAGGAGATCAATATATGACTCGGCAAGATATTGAAAACATTGTTGCTCAAGGGATAGCCAATGCTATTCCAGCATTCGTTGCTGCTATCAAGAATCCACCCGAACCACAACAAATTGTCCCTAGTAAACAGATTACTGAAGATAACTTCAGTAATAGTGTAAATGGAGGCAATAATCATATTAATCATAATAGGGAACCACATCAAGCTCCATTACCCAAGAAAATGAAAACTGCAACGCCTGGTTGCACTTTCAAAGAATTCCTTGCTTGTAAACCCACTGAATTTGCAGGCAATGAAGGAGCAACTGCATCACTGCGTTGGTTAGAGAAAACCGAAGCAGTCATTGCAATAAGTAAATGTGGTAAAGATGATCAGGTCATGTACTCATCAAATCTCTTCAAAGAAGGAGCACTCGAATGGTGGAATACTGTGTTACAATCAAAAGGAAGAGTAATAGCTTATGCTATGACTTGGGAAGAATTTAAGGGTTTGGTGGAAAGAAAATTCTGTCCTGAGTATGAAAAAGAACAGATGACGAATAAGTTTCTAAATCATCGGATGATGGGTGTAGACTGTCGCGGTTATACCTCGACATTCTTTGAATATGCTAGAGTGGTACCTACACTGGCTTCGCCAGAACCGGTACTCATTTCTCGCTATATCTGGGGGCTAATTAGCGAAATCCGCAATATTGTTAAAGCTGCGAGACCTCGCACTATTGACGATGCGGTAGAATTAGCTAATACTCTAACCGATGAACTGGTACGCACAAGAGATGAAGATAGGAAAAAGGAATTGGCTCAGAAGATTACCCAAGGATTTCGGGCGGTTAATAGTAATAATTTCAAGAAAAGAGGAACAGGGCAATATTCAAATCCACCTTTCTGTAGAAGTTGCAAAAGGAAGCATTACGGAAAATGTAATGTAACCTGCAACCTTTGCAAAGGTATCGGACATCGTGAAGAAAACTGCAAAAAGAAGACCGTAATCTGTTTTAACTGTGGAGAAGCAGGGCATTATAAAACAGAATGTCCTAAATTGATCAAACCTGTAGAAAACAAACCCAAGGCGACTGAAGGAACTACTAAGAAGAATGCTAGGGCATTTCAGCTGACCACTCAAGAAGCAGAACTCATCCCAGATGTGATAGCGGGTACGTTCTTAGTTCACAACGTTTACGCAAAAGTATTATTTGACTCTGGTGCAAACCAAAGTTTTATAAATACTTCATTCTGCCAAGCTCTTAGTTTACCTTTAACCAATATTAGGCAGATTTTTACAGTTGAAACAGCAGATGGAAATTCAGTTAAAATAGATAAAGTTTTGCAAGAAGGAAACATAGAACTTTTAGGACATAAATTCTCTGCAAAACTATTGCCGATGAATTTGGCTGAATTTGATGTTGTATTAGGAATGGATTGGTTAGTAGCAAACCATGCTAGAATCCTTTGTGATCAGAATTCCATAGAAATTCAATCACCCACCGGAGAAGTGATTAGGATTACAGGAAATAAACCACGTAAGCCCATGAAGTTCATATCAGTAATGAAAGTTGCTAATTATGAACGTAAACAAGGAATAGTGTATATGATTTCAGTAATCATTAGCACTAAGGATAAAGATCTTAAGGAAATACCAGTAGTCTCAAAATATCCTGATGTATTTCCAGAAGATTTACCAGGATTACCTCCAGACAGGGAAGTAGAATTTAGGATTCATCTAATTCCAGGAACTACACCGATAGCCAAGGCACCTTATCGGTTAGCACCCACAGAAATGTTAGAACTGAAACAGCAATTAGATGAATTACTAAGTAAAGGATTCATACAACCTAGCTCATCCCCTTGGGGAGCGCCAGTGTTGTTTGTAAAGAAAAAGGACGGTTCAATGAGAATGTGTATCGATTATAGAGAATTGAATAAGGTCACAATTAAGAATCGATACCCATTACCTAGGATTGATGATCTTTTTGATCAACTTCAAGGGGCTAGATATTTTTCTAAGATAGATTTACGCTCCGGATATCATCAATTGAAGGTACAAGAAGAAGACATACCTAAAACTGCTTTCAGAACTAGGTATGGTCATTACGAGTTTACAGTCATGCCCTTCGGGTTAACAAATGCACCTGCAGCATTCATGGACATGATGAATAGGATCTGTAAACCGTACTTGGATAAATTTGTAATTGTATTTATAGACGATATACTTATTTATTCCAAAAGTCAGACAGAGCATTGTGAACATCTTCATGCACTCTTAACTTTGTTAAGAAAAGAAAAGTTGTACGCTAAATTCTCGAAATGTGAATTTTGGCTAAAGGAAGTGCAATTTTTAGGACACATGGTGAATCATGAAGGTATTCATGTAGATCCTGCTAAGATAGAGGCAATTACCAATTGGAAAGTTCCGCAAACAGCAATGGAAATTAGAAGTTTTATAGGATTAGCTGGATATTATAGACGGTTTATTAAGGATTTTTCCAAGATAGCTGTACCATTAACTAAGCTAACCTGTAAAGCCACTAAGTTTGAATGGGGACCCAAACAAGAAGAAGCTTTTAGATTCTTGAAACAGAAACTAACCAATGCTCCAATCTTAGCCTTACCAGAAGGAACTAAAGATTTTGAAGTATACTGTGATGCTTCAAAACTAGGATTTGGATGTGTGCTCATGCAACGCAAAAAGGTAATTGCGTACGCATCAAGGCAATTGAAAAACCATGAAGAAAACTATACGACTCATGATTTAGAATTAGGAGCCGTAATTTTTGCCCTTAAGATTTGGAGACATTATCTGTACGGAAGTAAGTTTACTATCTATACAGATCATAAGAGTTTAAGATATATATTTGGGCAAAAAGAGTTAAACATGAGGCAAAGGAGATGGATGGAAATTTTAAGTGACTACGACTGTGATATTCAGTATCACGAAGGAAAAGCAAATGTAGTTGCAGATGCTTTAAGTCGTAAGTATCATGAAAAACAACGACGAGTTCGTGCTCTCAGATTAAATCTACAAATAGATTTAATGGAACAATTGAAGAATATTCAAACTACAGCAATCAAAGACGATACTGAAGGAATGAAAGGACGAATCAAAGAATTAGAACAAGGAGTAGATGGAATTTGGAGATTCCACAAAAGTAGAATTTGGGTACCTAAGCAGGGAGACTTAAGACCTAAGATTTTAGAAGAAGCTCATAAATCTAGGTATACAATACACCCTGGAAACAATAAGATGTATCAAGATTTAAGAAAGAACTTTTGGTGGATAGGAATGAAAAAGGACATAGCCAGCTATGTTTCTAAATGTCTTACTTGTTCACAAGTTAAGGCAGAACATCAGAAACCTTCAGGATTACTACAACAATTAGAAATGCCAGTATGGAAATGGGAACTTATAACAATGGATTTTGTTACTAAGTTACCCAAAACCAGAAAAGGTAATGATGCGATTTGGGTAATTGTGGATCGATTAACCAAATCTGCTCATTTTCTACCTATGAAAGAAACCTTTAGCATGGAAAGACTGGCTAAATTGTATGTAGATGAAGTTGTATCCTTACATGGAGTTCCACTCTCCATTGTATCAGATAGGGATAGTCGATTCACTTCCCATTTCTGGAAAAGTTTCCAGCAAGCTATGGGAACTCGACTAAATCTAAGCACTGCATATCATCCCCAAACAGACGGACAAAGTGAAAGGACAATCCAAACTCTAGAAGACATGCTCCGAGCATGTGTAATAGATTTTGGTGGAAGTTGGGATGATCATTTACCATTAATTGAATTCTCCTATAACAATAGTTATCATTCAAGCATTGAAACTGCTCCATTTGAAGCATTGTATGGAAGAAAATGCAGAACTCCAGTTTGTTGGGCAGAAATAGGAGAAAGTCAATTGTCGGGTCCGGAGATTGTGCAAGAAACGACTGATAAGATCACCCAAATCAAAGAAAAATTGAAGATGGCTAGAGATCGCCAGAAGAGTTATGCAGATAATAGATGCAAGCCATTAGAATTCCAAGTTGGAGACAGAGTACTGTTGAAAGTTTCTCCTTGGAAAGGAGTTGTTAGATTCGGTAAGAAAGGAAAGCTAAGTCCAAGGTACGTAGGACCATTTTCAGTGATCCAACGTATAGGACCAGTAGCTTATCGTTTACAACTACCAGAAGAATTAGCTGGAGTACATGATGTATTTCATGTATCCAATCTCAAGAAATGTTTAACAGATGAATCTCTGGTAATACCTCTTCAAGACATAGAGATAAACGAAAAGTTAAAATTTGTGGAGAAACCTCTTCAGATAGAAGACAGAAAAGTGAAGTTTCTCAAGCACAAACGACTAGTGTTAGTTAAAGTAAAGTGGGATTCAAGAAGAGGACCTGAATAAACTTGGGAGCTGGAATCAGAAATGAAGAGAAAGTATCCTCAATTATTCCAATAAATCTCGAGGACGAGATTTTATTAAGGTGGGGAGAATGTAACAACTCTCATCAAAAGTCATAATTATTAAATTAATTAGTTCAATAGGAAACCCTAATTAAGACACCCAAGTGATTCTGAACAAACCCTAAAATTTTCATAATTTTCAGAATCAGTATTAGGGCCCCTAAAACTCAGGGGGGGTTAAACCCTATTGACGATTATCCAAATTATGAGCTGTAGAAATCGAATTTACGAAAACTATCAACTCAGCAAGGCTAGTCCCAACCGTGGCAACCCTATAGCTAAAAATAGGTCTCACGCGGCCCGCCTCAGATTAGCCTAACTCTCACGCGGGCCGCCTCAGAGTAAAATTTTACCTATAAAAAGAGGGCCTTGGGACTTGAATTCTGAAAGAAAAACGACGTAAAAATTCGCAATATTCACTGAGATACGAACAGTATACTCTCAATCCACACACTGATCTCGAAATTCTGCCGCAAAACAGGGTATTAGCACAATCGCTGCTACGATTCATTTTCCGACGATCAATATATCCAATGGATGTTTAAGTGCCGCCCACATTAGGGTTATACTTTGTCGTTCGTCGTTAATTCGATGGATGAAGTATTGCACTTTGTCTTTCATTGTGAGAATTTGATCTCGTGAGTTATCGTAAATGCTAGATTGATTACTAACCAAGTTTTGTGTGCATTGTATTTAAATTAGGTTAACAAGGCTGATTCATAGACTAAACTCTGTCCATATTAAATCAGCAATGTGAGTCATTCTCTTTTTATCAAATTACTTTACAAAACCCTATTTATTTCAAAGTTATATTTACAGGGATTAAGTTTATGTAATCACAATATTACAGCCAGTATGTGGGGTTTTGTATACATTACTTGATAATCTTCACCATTGGGGCAGCCAATGGGTGATATGACCATAGTCACAGACACCATTGGACGGAAGGGCCAATGGGTCGAGTGACAAAGTACTGTGGGTAATTGGTTTGATATCAGAAACATTGTAATCTTCCTTAATACTGTAAATTATAACAAATGTGTCATTTTAGTAAATAGAATGATTCACTCAGTATTTCCCGCTGACAAAACCTTTTTCAAACATGTTTCAGGTGATCTGTTGTAATTCAGGAAAAGTGCTGAGGGGCATTTCCAGCTTAAGATAGTGGCTCATTATAAAATAAATAAATAAGTTTTGTAATATCATGATTTCGTATTAAAATCATACTATTGTAAATTATCGGGGTTTTATCCCGAATTGTGAAATAAAATAAATCGGGAAAATTTTAGCTTTAAACGATCCTGATGATAAACTTCCGCTGTTAAACTCAATTAAATCAATACCGCTGGATTTCTGTCCCGCGGCTCCTGAAACGGGTAAAACCGGGTCGGGGGCCGTGACAATTTTGTATCAAGACCCATTTCTTTTTAGATTTCAATTTTGTGAAAATTCCAAGTTTCAAGAGAAACTTCAAATCATCAAGAACAACCAAGAATCAAGAGTATGATTTAAACATAAATGTTATACCTTCAAGATTCAAGTAAGTTATTGGATGAGGTTTTGATGATATGGAGCTTGAAATCACTTGAAAGCACCTAGGAAACTCATTTGGATCTTCACACCAACTTGAATCTAGCTTGGATTGGAGTTGGATCTTCAAGAACAAAGTTGCAAAATGAAGATGGGAGTGATGGTGGGGTGTTACGGTTTTGGAGAGAGGAAGAGGGAGGAGATGGAGTGAAGTGTTGGTGGTGGTGTTGATATATAGGCCAAGATCTTCTAGTGAATCTCCATAGATCACAAAATCTTATAATATCTTGATGCATCCAAGAAAGATCAAATAGGATTTATGCAAGATCTTGGAAATATTGTGGTGGGGTCACCCCCATTATAACCTTGAATTCCAAAGTGTGACAACCTGGGTCACTGTGACCATCAAACAAATACCGAGCCAATGAAATATTGTATTTCATACTTGGGATTTGTAAAAATATGTGTATCGTTTGCACATATCAATTCTTGTTCAATTTCAAACTCTAAATCGCTTTCTGGAAGGTTATACGCGCACCGATGCGTAAAATATAACCAGTTTAATGCAACAAACACTCCGGAATAGTGACATAGGCTTAACATACCTTAAATAACCTTTACTTAACTTAGAAATAAGTTTTGAAGGCTTTGGTATGGCAAAATCAAGTTAAATCGCTTACAGGGACTAAAGTTGACAAACTGCGAAAGTATGCCAATTTGAACTGTAACAGACTTTCCGGAACATGACCATAAGTTAAACATACCATAAATATCCCTTACATAGCTTAGAAATAGGCTTTCAGGTGTTCGGTATGCTAAAATAAACTTTTGTGTCATTCAGGGACTAAAAGTGTCAAAAAGTGCACAAGTTTGCATTTTCGCGCATAACTTACGTTCTGAATACATCCGGACATCCAAAAATTTATGTAAGCATGACTATATTATGCTTTAGTGTTTGGCTTGCCAAAAATCCATTCGTCGCGTCATTTGGATCGTTTTTCGCGCTTGTGCGCATTCCGTCGTAATTAAGCGAACATCGCGTTCGTACGACCAAACGAACCAACATCCGGCATATTTTTGAGCATGTTTTGAGTTCCCTATACTTTAACTTCATTTTAGAGCCTTGAAATGAGGTTAACGGGGTTCAAACGCATCGAAAAAGGCCTTAAACACGTGCAGGGACCATTTCTGCCACTTTTGAAACATTTCTGAAACAGGGGGGTGCTAGCGTAGCGCGACTGCATAATGCCTTTGCACTAGCGCTACGCTACTGACTAACCAGACCAGATTAAGTGTATTTAACATCAGATTGCAGCTGTTTAATCCTCAACCACACACTCACACTTGTCTAGTCAGCTGATAAGGATCACATTTAGCTACCATGAGTTTCCGACAAGTGTACGCCTTGGATCATGGCACGTTTTACATGAAACGATCCTAACGGTTCGAGTATTCCTATAAATACCCAACCCATTCCATAGCTAAAATCACTAGAATTTTGATCTTAGAAACTCTAAGTTGAAACCATTGTTTCATACCTGAGATTCTCGGATCGAAATTAGCATTCGGGGACCCTTCGTAAGTATTCTTTCGTTCTTTTCCTTATTTTATTGCTTTTCGAGTCAGAAAGTCAAACTTTGTTTGACTTTCAGCGTTGACCAGTAATGGTCAATGCGAAGTTCGTTTGAACTTCGCAACGTGAGTGTAATCACGTTGGTTATAGTCCCTTGGGACTATGCCTACTGATTACCACGTTGTCTAGGGTCGTAGGGTAAGCGATCTAATAAATCGCTTATACCTCGAGCCCGACCCAGTTTGGTCGATCATTAGGATCCGACCAAATACATTAGGTGACCATAGTGTATAGGGAATAACCTTCTGGGGTTATACCTTATGGTCACATCGTTTAAGTAGTTGTATGATAGGTAGTTTATATGCCTTAGGTAAATTACCAGAATACCCTTTTCATGTATAATTGGTAATTAAGCATATGTAACCTAAACCTTTGTCACATAACTGATTATGTAACATGTTTAGGCATATAACACTTGTCATAGGGCTAGTTAGGCGGTCCGAACGCGTTTCACGCGAACGACGCGTTAAAGTAGCATAAGCTACCTAAACGGGTCGTAATGGGTCGTAAACAATTATGTTAGGTTTCAATTAGTATGTAGGCTTTGTTAAACCAAATGACACGAGTCTCTACACTCGTTTGGTTTACGAACCCTCATGCTACCCGATCTTCCGATTTAGGTCCGGTTTATTAACATAGTTACCTATATTAGGTGCCGTTTGATTTCCGTGATCTCTAGCATTGCTTGGTGGTTATCCTAGGACTTCTGAGCAATCTCAAGTGAGTACATAGACCCCTCTTTTACTGTTTTCCAAACTGTTTTGGGGTGAAACACATGTGCCTACTTGTTACTTTCATGCTTTCCCGTTTTCACATCATATACCTGCTAAGTTCATTAGTACATTATAGTACATGATTTCATTACATTTTATGCTATGTATGTCCATTGTGTGCATACTTAGTACATTGTTTTACATTACATTTTGTTGCATATGCTCGTCCAGTATATGAACACATTATATTACATTTTGAACCGTTTATAACTATTTGACTATGTGAACCGTTGAAATCATTTGACTATGTGAACCGTTTGTATCAGTGAACCATTTGTATCTGTGAACCGTCTGTATCTGTGAACCGTTTGTATCTGTGAACCGTTTGTATCTGTGAACCGTTTGTATCTGTGAACCGTTTATATCTGTGAACCGTTTGTATCTGTGAACCGTTTGTATCTGTGAACCGTGTGAACCGTATTTGACAATACATAAACATTTCTACAATTGTTAAACATTACTTTGGTGGTTTGGTTTGATTAAGTGATTAAGTAACGATGCGTGTGTAATATGATACAAGCATGGTGGATACGCCGCTGGTACTTCCTATATATAAGTGTTTGTATGGTATTACATATCGTAGCGTTATTTGAATCATTTCAGTTTGAGACATAGAACATTTTATACAAATAATATACTTTTCACAAGACATTGATTTATAAACAACTTATCTTATACAAACACATTTTACATGGTTATTCATTTAACCTTACATTTATTTATACATATCATCTGATCTTATCGTTTTTCAAATGATTTACTAGACAAAGCAAATTACAAGGTTCATGACTAAACATTTTCTTAAACTTAAGTCATGAATTCTATTTTCACAAAACCTATGTATCTCACAGGCATTTTTATGCTGACGTACCTATTTTCACATGTGTTTTTCAGGAGCTGTTGCATAAGATGATCAAGATACACATAGGCAGACTTGGGCTTTAGTGACAATAAAAGATGCAAGACTAGTTAATTATGTTGTATTTCTTTGTTTGTTAAGACATTGTAACACCTTTAATCAATAAAACAAAACTTCAATTGCCATGGATTTGAAACAATTAATTCTGTTACAACACTCCCCGATGTTTCCGCCACGTTTAGTATGTTCTACGTGGTCGGGGTGTGACACAAAGGGGGGGGGGTGTAAGTGTAAATTTTGAATGGTAATTTAGATAAAACACGTATTTAACTGGATACTGGGTATTTTATCTAGCGTTTAAATCCCGGTTTATGGCGTTCTAAATTATTTTTATTATTCTATAAAAATAAACTTGCCAAAATATTACTGAAATAAATTTCAGTTGCCGAGACTGGCTGCGTTGTCCGCGTTTCGCAGTAAAAGCACTGTGTTGCGCTGTAACACGCGGTAAGCGCTTAAACTTGAAAAATAACGTTTTTAAGCGTTTTAATTTATTTTTCAACACGAACATGATTAAAAATAAAATTTTAATCATAACATAATATTTTTAGGATTTAAATATTATCCGGGCGGTCACCAACGTTCGTTTCGCAGTTTTGTCGCAAATAGTTCTAAAGTTCGAATAAACATGTTTTTGCCATACCGAATCCTTCAAAACTTATTTCTAAGTTATGTAAAGGATATTTAGGGTATGTTTGGCTTATGTCACAGTTCCGGACTGTACGTCGCGTTAAACTGATTATGTTTACGTAACGGTTTATGATTTTACTTCCAGAACAGGTTTGAGAGTTCGAAATTGAACAATGATTGAAAACGTACTAATGTCACAAATAATTAAACAAATATTGAAATTAAAACATCATATTTCATTAAACCCAAAGTTGTTCGGAACAGTACAAGGGTTAAAATACACAGATGTCACAACAGTTACTACAAAAAATTGATAAAAAGGAAAATACAACAATAAATAGAAACTATGAAATGTCCAGGATTAGATTTCTTGATACACCATCGAAGCATAGTCTAAAGCCTATAATAGAATGTTTTCCTGAGTTTAAATAGATCGTATCATAGAAGATTTGTAAATAATTTCCTCTAATTTTCTATGAACTACAACAAAGAATGGTAGAATTGGCCCTTAGAGATCCACTCACCATTAGAGTAAAGGTAGTAGAAAGAACAGATGATGAAGGTAATGAAACTGGCCTTCTTTTATTACAAGTTTTTCTTCCTACACAGTTAAATGATGATAAAATAGTTCAATTCTACTACCACGGTACGATTGACTATATGGAAATCAAATTAAACAGCAAGACAGAACAACTTCTCAATCGTTTTGGAGAGAAATTTATTCAGACAGCATGAAACATTGCTACACACAACTTCCAACCTACAATCGGATGTAAAGTTTTTGCCTCATTTCCTTATGTCGACTCCAACACATACAGACCAACAAGAAAACGAGTTTTTATTGATCACCATATTTCTACAAACACCTACCTAGAACGCATGGCAGTAACTACTGGTATAAACTTTGCAAATATGCCATGGCTAAAAACTGATCATAAAACTCTAGAAATTATACCACATGTTTAGCCACAAGTTGAAATAGGGTCACTAGACAAGTTTATTGAAAAGTGTCAACAAACCCAGATTTACCAGAACATTTTCATTGGGAGCAATTCAAACTTCTAGGAGAGGGACATTATATACAGATATATGCTAAACAAAATTGGAGAACGTTTTTACCATTTGCAGGTGTAAGTGATATTCTAAAATTAAAACATATTGTAAACCTAGAAACATCCGATGATGAAAATGATGATCCGGGAACACCACCGTATATCTACAGCACACACATAGATTTTTGAAAAAGATGACATAAGCAACGACATCAAGGGAGAGTGTACACAACAACAAAAAAGAGGAAGGTTCTAGATAGCTATAATTACTACAAAGCATATGCATTCTGGTAGTTTGAGCACATGCAGGAGACAAAGAATCTCTTATTGTATATAATTCTTATGTCTTTTTCTTCTTTAATTTGTATTTGTTTCTTTTTCTGACATTAGAGTGCATTGTATAGTGGTACATTATTAGTATAGTCCTTCT
The DNA here is from genome assembly GCA_030545235.1 of Helianthus tuberosus. Classification (NCBI taxonomy): domain Eukaryota; kingdom Viridiplantae; phylum Streptophyta; class Magnoliopsida; order Asterales; family Asteraceae; genus Helianthus; species Helianthus tuberosus. Next base: position 52,011,442 of record CM060403.1, on the reverse strand, counting down.
TTCTTGCCTATATAAGGGCAGAGATTTCAGCTGTAAATATCATCCCGGAGAATTCAATAAAACTTCTGGCATTCTCAATCATCCTTATGGCACACTAAATTTCTCACCTATACTCCGTAGCCTAACCTCCTAGTCCCTTAGTTTGTCCATGATTCTTCATATTATATTCCCAAAAAAAAACAGTCTTGTTTACCTTTTGTTACTGTTTGCTCAACCCGATGTGCATAAGTCTCTAGGTTTGCTCAAGCTTCTGTCTACACATTACTGAGCCATTTTCTCTTTACCCACTGTAAGTAAATTTTTTATTACCCATCTTCTTTACTTTTACGGTAATTTTTTACTGTTTGTACCCAAAAATTAAAATTTTATAAAAAAAAATTCTAGCTATGTATCACTTCTATATAGGGTGGAGTTATTGTAAAAAGGGTTTTTTTTGTGAGAAGTGTAAGAAGTGTTTTAACCCATAGATCTTGTAGTTAATGGTTAAGATAAAAAAAAGGGCTTAAACTGTAAATTATGTTTATTTTTCTTGAATAATTTGGCTAGATTAGGATAATAGTGTCTTTTTGTTTAAATAAAGAAATTGCCATCATCCCCCCCTCCCCCCCCCCCCCGGTCTTTTTTAAACATGAATAACTTTTTATACGTAACTATTTAAAAAATACACCATAATAACGAACATTTTTTAATCTTTAATATGAGTACCATATTGCTATACTTATATAGAGAAAAAAAATACGTTTTAATCGGATATTTTAGTCCATTGTGTTTTGTCTATGTTCATACAATAGTGTTTTAACAGTATTGTGATTCAAGGCGTTGATGTGTGTAAAATGCAACATATAAATTAAATCAAATGAGGCATAAAACTAACCCTTTTTAGTACTAATGTTGGAAAAAGTGTGCTTTTGTCCTCCTTTTGTATTTTCAGGAAGAAATGAGCTTAATTGAACAAAAGGAACAAATATGCAGCCAAATCTAACATAAATACAAAGAAAAGGAATAAACGTGGCATGCCCGACCCCTCGACAACATCTCCCCAAGCAAAAACAAATGATCAGAAGGCTGACCATGACCCTGTGCCCAGCGGACACGGGGGCGTGGCCAGATGTCTGCAGAAAAGACAAAGCAATGGAAGCTTCTATTCACAGCACGAGGGCGTGCCCAGCTCAACACGGGTCATGGTCAACGCTTAGATTCGCAAAATCTTGCAAATCTTGATCGTACAGATACGCTACTGCACACGGTGTCGTGCCCAGCAGACACGGGGGCACACGGGGGCGTGTGGAGCCTAATGCAGACAATTGCAATTAATGAAGAAAGAGAAAGTGGATGCACACGGGGCCGTGTCCAGTGGACACGGGGCCGTGTCCGGGCTTCTGTACAGGCTATAAATAGGGGTGCTTGGCTCACTTCAAAGGCATCCCTTGGCAAACCACCTATCTCCCACTTCACCCACACTCCACCACCATCACAACACCCACATCCACCACCATCATCCATCATCCACCTTAGAGTGTGTGTAGTAGTCTCGGGATCCAAGATTGATAGTAAGAGTTCTTGACAATAAAAGGCCATGTTTGCTTAAGTCTCTTACATCACTTGGTGAAGACAAGCATTTAATGTAATACTTTTGATTTTTAATCTTTTCGCACTTTTTATTTGGTTTTGTATTAATGACTTTAATAAGTAGTTTCTTATGTTGAAGGTGAAACTTCATTATCATTTGTCCGTGGTGTCTTGGCGTTATTTTACTTTCTATATAAAATAAAAGATTTTCACCATTCATATCTCTACGGTCTATATAGAGATATGTTGGCTACCTGGTCGGGGGTTAAGGGAATGGTTTGGTAAGGTTCTTGCCTTGTTCAGTGTATAGATCCTGCAAGAACTTGGGTCAAGCTTAAAGCTTACTAGGACCTCCTTCAATACCCACTAGTATTGGATGGCGGGGGTGCGAATGGCTTGATCTCCTCATATGTAAGCTACTATTAATACATTAACCCGGCTACTTGGGATTGTATCGCTGCTGACTCAAACCACTTAGCCGAGGGTAACGTCACCTTCAAAAGAGGGGCCTACCACATTACGCATTAATAACTTAATTAATTATCTTCCAATATTCCGACCCTTTGGGATTGTATCCTTGCTGACTCAAACCACTGGGTTGAGGGTAACGTCACCTTCAAAAGAGGGGCCTACTACTATAACTAAGATAATCTCTTAAAAAGTGCAAAAATGCGGAAATCATCAAAGGTTACATTAAAGGCGAGTCGGATCCAAGTGATTCATCTTGTCTATCTTTTTTATTTTTATTTTTATTTTTCAGCATTTTAGTTTTTATTTTTCATATTTAAAACCTTTTCTAAAACTTTTGATTTGATTAGACGTTGAGTATAAACCGGTATTAAAAGCTCTTGTGTCCTTGGACGACCTCGGTATCTTGCCAACGCTATACTACGCTCACGATGGGTGCACTTGCCCATGTGTGTGTTTAGTGCTAGTAGAATATCGTGTTTTATAAATTTAAAACATGACTAATGTGTTAAAAAGGGCTAAAAATATAAAGAAAAACATAATACACCCGGCACACACCAGCGTGATGTTTTAAACATTTGGAAACATTTTATTGTGATTCAAGGCGTGATGTTTTAAACATCTGGAAACATTGTATTGTGATTCAAGTTAGGGTGTTTTAACATCTGAAATCTGGAAACGTTGTATTGTGATTCAAGTAACGGTGTTTTAACATTTTGAATAACAATACAATCATTCCCAGATGGTGTTAAAACACTACGACTTTAATAGCAATACAATCATTCCAGATGTTAAAATACCATGACTGTATTACAATTCAAGTCGTGGTGTTTTTGAAATCTGTATGGTGTTTATACCTGTAAAATAACAAAACACATTCCAGATGGTCAAACACCATGATCAGTTATTGATACGTAAAAAAAGAATTATATCCTAAAATAACCCCTAAAGCTATTACAATCTATTTTATAATTAAATTGGTTTTTGAAGTTAATTACCTTATTACCCTTAATCCATTAAATTAAATAATGTCACGTATATATATATAGGGTAAGGTTCATTTGAGAACCACCCTTATTGCGAGAACCGCGAGAACCAATGTGAACACAAAATAAAATCTAAAAAAAAATAAAAAAAGCACTCAAATTTTTTTTTTTAATATTTTTTTAACAAAAAATCTCTATATTTAGTTACCAAAAAAAAAAAACTTTTTTTTTCGAGTAACAGTTATCCATGCACATGTGCATATGTATCATTACTTCAACAAATTCCGTAATACGTTATCAGTAATAGACAATTGCACTTTAATTTACAATACCATCTGTAATACACTACTTTTTACATTACCAATATTCAAAATGCACATGTGCATCATTAGGTATAACCATGATATAACATGTTTTGGTACAAAAAGTTTGTGATTTTGAATGGAGAAGTAGGCCCATATACATGTTTTTTGGTTAGTTATATCTAGTGGTTGATGGTTTGGCTATAGTTGTTACTTTATGTTGTAATATGATGATTGGATGGTATAAATGGTGTTGATATACATGTAATAAAGTCAAATTATTGGTAATGGTATTGTATTATGGATGGTAGGAGGTAATGATATTGTATTATGGATGGTAGGAGGTAATGGTAGTGTATTATGGATGGTATGATATATGAAAATGAAAGTGTATTCAATGTAGTGTACCAAAATGTTACACCCCCAAAATACCACATGCGGTAACCCCCGCTAGGCGTGTAACGTACCAGGATCTAGCCACCAATCACATTGAACTAACCATAATATGTTTAACAAAATTCCATTCATTAAATAAAACGTTCATAGAATATAATCCAAGTTAAATAGTGACAGCGGAAGCAAATAGCAATTCATTGTTTAAATATTTCAAAACCCAATGTATATGAATTCAGTAAACAAGACATGCGTAGCCAAGCACTGCGACCCATGACCACTCCAGCCATCCAGATAGCAAGTTCCCATCCAAAGTTCCTAACGACCTGCGAGCATGCAACAAGTGTATCAGACAACGCTGGTGAGTTCATAGTTTTACGAAAACGTTGGTTACCAAGTGTTTAGTTTAATCCATTGAATTTAATGTTGATAATACCCCGAATACAAGATGGCTCCTGATTTACATTGCTCTTTCCACAATGCTCCTATCAAAGCATTGGTCATGACTAGGTCATTAGTTCACATCCGTCCTCTCAGGTACGGGGTGAGGGTGCCAAACCTAAGTGTAGGATCGTTTTCAGACCCGAACGAGTCGATCAGAAGAGTTTATCTCTAAACGAAAGGCGGAAACAGACGTGTAGAGTTCAATTCAGCAAGATTCACACTATAAACTGTTGTATGATTGATTTCGTAACGTTTTACAACCTGGCAACACTTCGGCAGCACTTCGTTGCACAAGCCGGAAAGTTACAAATGAAACAAGACATGAGGGTATTTATAGGGAGGACCCTTCCGTTTGAAAGTGGCATGACACTCTTCAAACGGACAGGCCATCTTCAAACGGACAGGCCATCTTCAAACGGACAGGCCATCTTCAAACTTTATGGCACTCCTCAAACTTTTGTCACTCCTCAAACTTTTGTCCCTCCTCAAACTTTTGTCCCTCCTTAAACTTTTGTCCGAGACTCGATATAAGATGAAGACGACAGATGTGTGCACCAACAGACTCCCCCTCAGATGTTGACGAGTCTTAAGTGTCGAGTCTTCAACGTCTTCAGACTTTATCAGTCTTTGGGAACTCTTTGAAGTATCTGACAGTTAGAATCCTCAAATCTTCTCTCTTTTAGCATCAACAGACTCCTCACGAACAATCTCTACTCGGATGTCTTCAGACTCCCCCTTTCGATATACTGGGATCGCAGTCTGGCATGATAAAATCACAAATTCCTCAGGTATCGGAACCTGGCTTTCTATCATTCAACTAACCTGCACATTCTCTACCCAAAAATAAATTTCCTGATGATAACTTGTAAAAACAATCTCACCATCTAATGAACCACTTGTAGGAATTATACAATCAAAGAATGATTTTACAATGTTAATCTTTGATGAACCACTTGAAGATATATCATTTTTTATTTTCAAAAACAACACACTCTCCCAAACCATTTGCTCATCATGTTTAGCGCTTGGAATTTTGAAAATTAGCTCTCCAATACCAGTTGTCTAAAATCTTTTTGGATTTTTCAAAATTTATGCTAAAACACACTAAAATCTTTTTGGTTTTTTAGAATAAAAAGAAATGCAATAAAGAAATATTTACAAACATTATTTTTGTGAGTTTGTGTAAGAGAATCATATCAGTTTATGTGACCAATCACTAGCACCGTTAAGCTTTAAACATTTTTAGCTCTAAACGATTCACGTTGATTGACGATATTGTTGTCCACTTAAACTCAATCTAAAAACTTTCGAGATGCTTACTGATACGTTAAGGTATATTAATTTTGCACTAAGTTCTTATGGACCCCACGATCTCAGCATATCCCCTCATCATGCAATACACTAACTCAAGTAATGCCTTTAAACTTTTATCAACTGTGATTTGTGCGAAAACAAAGCAGAATGTTTAAACATTAACAATCAGGTCGATACTTCCGTATACGCAGAGAAAGTCCAATCTTTAAACAAAATAAGAAAATAAAAATAAGTTGAAGTCGTTTAGGCTTTAACCACCAGGTCGATACTCCCGTATACGCAGAAGTGATCCAAAGCTTAAACGAAACACCAAAGAAAATAAAACAGAACGTTTAGGCAATAACATCCAGGTCGATACTCACGTATACGCAGAGGATGTCCAATGCTTAAACAAAATAAAGAAATAAAATAAGTTTAAATCTTTGCAAAATAAAATGCACAAACACAGTGATTTTTCAGCAAAGTTGTGAAAATTCACAGACTTAACCAGTTTTATGCATTTTCAGCATTCAGCGATTACTGAGCAGGCACACAGTCAAGAAGGACAAAACTAAGTACTATGCTTTCAACCGTGTTTCCCACTAGAACTAGGCTTTTTCATTTAAGTTTGTATCGTTATCGCAAATCTACTAGTCTAGCTGAGCCTATCGTCACATCTTTAGTGAGACCGTTTATCACATTTTATCTTTCCATTTCTTTAGCATGCTGTGACAGTCCACTGATGTACTATCATTTCCTCTTTTTCTCAACAAAACTCGTTTTTGATTTTATCATGTTTTTGTCTTTTTCAAATTTTCAAATGTTTTTGGATTTTCAGAAATTTCTACTCCCCCTAAAATGCAAACACATTTTAGGAAATTTGAAAACAAACTATACAGTAAAGTGACAACCGATATCGAATTGCGTCAATTCGCCATTCACTTGGTATAAACAATCAGAACTCCCCCTTACAACAAACTATTTTCTCATAATGATTTCAAAACACTTAAGTTTGTTTTAACCAGAATGATTTTTCCAGAAAATAAATTTTGTTGATTTTACCACTTGAAGGTTAGGGGATCATCATCTTGTTTCTCAATCATTTGTAGGAAATCAGATACAACTTAATGTCCCTGATTTACCACTTGTTAGTGAAAACCTTTTCAACAACCACTAGCAGGTTCACTTTTCAACCACATCACTTGTAAAAATATAACAACTCAAATATACCACCTGCGAATTTACCAACCAAACATTTCAAGAATGATGTCGATTCCTGCTCCACTCTTACCAACCTGGGAGCTCCGGCAAGTCAGGTTTTCAAGCAAAGACAATGTCCACCCAAGCCTGACCAGCCTTGGGTGATTTCAACTCTGAAGCAGTTGGGGTGTAAGTTGCTTTCTTTGTAGCATAAAACTCCTTTACCCCTTTAACCTTCCCATCGATCATTTTTCCAAAAATTTTCTTTACATTCCCATTAAACGCTTTTTCAACATCAAATTCATTCTTTTCAGAATAAAATTGATTTGAGATCTCAACCTTTCCAATTTTTGTTTTAAAATTTTCAGTCCTCAATGGTGGAAAGTTCTCATCATCCATCGGAGGAACTGAGTTTTCTCTTTTTACCTCAACCTGTGGCTCCTCCGATTTTGTGGAATCAGATTCATCGCCAGATTTTACCTCTGATTTCTTAACAACCCAAGCTTGGTTGTCAAGGTTTCCCCTCTGCTTGTAAAACCTTTTCGAACACTCACCAACCTCATATGTTGAATTCTTAAACACTTTAAATCTTTCAGTTGGTGGTTCAGCTTTGTCAACAACTACTTCTTTAAGTTTTTCTGAGACTCCCTGTTTTGTTTTTGTTACTTGAGGACAGTTCCATGCAATATGACCAACTTCATTGCATCTGTAACAGGTTCTTGTCTCTTTCCTTTGAAAAGCTCCATACTTCATCTTTTCAGCAAGAAACTCCTGGTTTGACTGTTTCCAGAATGAGCTCTTTGCTTCTTCTTCATGGCTAGTTCCTGCAACATATGTCATTTTTGATTTAAAATCTCGAACATATTTTTCATTTTTATAGTTTTCAGGTGGAATAAAACCAAGACCTTTCTTTTTGAACTTACTATTATGGTTTGGTTTCTTTCGAAATTCCGAACCATAATTGTAACCCATTTTCTTGTTTAACCGTTGTTGAAATCTTGAAGTGTATTTTTTAGGTTTTTCAGCAAGATTTAAATCTTTTATTTCAGAAATATTAATTTCTGTCATTTTGAAAACCTTTTTGATCATTTCAAATCGAACACTTCTTATTGGAAATTCTTTATCAAAATATAATTTGTCAGAATCACTCAAAGTATAGGCAACTTCAAATGTTTCGTCATTCAAATTAGATTTTGACAACAAAAATTCTTTACTATAAACCCGTTTTCCCGATGATTTTGAACTCTTTTCAGACGAACTCGAACTTCTGACAGACTGACACGAACTTTTGGACTCGGATTTTAACTCTGACTCCTCATCCCTATCCAACACCTGATCGACCATTCTTTTTATTAATTCGGACTCATGATCTGTGTCAGACGCTGTGAACGTGACGTCAATGTTGTCTGGTAATACATCGGTTAACTTGGACTCTAACTTTAGATTAACTGCCTTTTGGACTTGTTCCTCATTCGGTTTTCTAGACGAATACCCTTCCCAAATTGGAGGCGGACACTTGTTATAACTAACACTCTGTTTCTTACCAGTATCCTTTTTCTTCAACTTCTTTTGATCTTCGTTAAACGCTTCAAAACCTTCAACCGTTGGATAAATTCTATCAATTATGTAATCACAACTTGTATAACTTCGCAGCAATCTTCTGATTCTTTCATTTTCAGCTTTCTCAGTTTCCAACTCTTGCTTCCATTTTGCACATTCTTCAATGTAAAAATTTATCTCTTTCTGCTTTGACATCATGGTAGCATTCAACATCTTCAAAGCTTTCTCTCTTTCAGAGTTAGTCTTTTCCAGACTATTCACAGTTCTGTTCAATACATCATATGACTCTTTCAAATTTTTTACATCAAACAACAACTTTTCTTTCATCTTTTCTGATTCACTAAACCTCTTGTCTTTTTCTTCACATTGTTTGCAGGATTCTGAACATGTAAGACATGGTTTTGTTATTTCAACAATCTTTTCGATCTCTATGATTTTTTCAACTTCAACAACTTTCTCAGCTTCAGTCACCTTTTCTGCTTCAATAATCTTCTCATCAACACTTTCAGTCTTCATTTGATTTTGTTCTTTTGCTGCACGTCTCTCCTTCAGCTTCTCCAGGCGATCTGCAAAATAAAAATGAAAACTTTCACAAGATAGATGAGATTTTGCAACATTAATATGTTTTTCTTCTTCATCATCACTACTATTATCAGTTGGTGATTTGTCAAACTCTACTGATTTGTCAGAACTATCATCCGAAGAACCAGAATCAGATGGTGTTTGATCAAAAACTAATGCTCTTTCGGAACTTTCATCTGAAGAACCGGATTTTTCTTCTTGATTCTTCTAATTCACATCATTGTTCTTCATTTGTTCTTCAAGCTTCTTAATGAATTGACAAATTGACAATCTAGAGTATTCTCCAGTTCTTTTTAAATCCAACAGATATGTACCCCATTCTTGTTGAGGTATGGAATTAGCTAATCTCTCAACCCATTTATTTGGATTTTTCTGAATACCCTTCTCAGACATTGAGCGAACAAGATGACTATACCTCTCAATGATACTCTTTGTACTTTCTCCTGGACAACCTGAAAACGAATCAAATTCTTTCTTTAATACATTTATTCTATTAACTGTTTCACTAGTCATATTAAAGAAATTTAAGTCCATGATTCGGAAACACGTTTATCGAGACAGTCACTTAAAATGAAATATCAAATTCAAACTAGATCCCCTTTCAAATGAAATGATTCACCTCGTGAAACACCTGAAACAAACAAACAAACAATCAGTTTAAACAGATAGAATACGTAAAAATGTATTGACGATTGAATCAATCTAGGACTTGTGTCGAAGATTTGTGGACACTTTTAATGCATTCCGCAAACTGAATGAATGAACTAGATCAAATGTGCTATGAAATATGAGCTTCCAATGGATCGCAAACAATGAAGTTCACTTGGGCTGACAACAAACAATGATTGACTGGACCTCAAACTTCAATAACCCAACAATACTTTGGGCCATAAACAATATGAACTAACATGAGCTTCAGCACTTTAATTGATTGATAAATGAGCCTGACAACTTTGACTTTCACAACTGATTTATATGAACCGAACACTTTGATTGGACCTCCCTTTTAAATCTTTTTGTACTAACAAAACCACTAAGCCGACAACTTTATCCTTTGCATGCAAACCGGTTCAAACTATTTATTTTAAACGAATTCTCATTGGGCCTTCATTTACACTAGTGGACAACTTTAATTGTTCAATTCAAATGGCCGACAACACTTTGAATCACATGCAACTTTGACTAAAAAGCTGACATTGATCAGATCAATACTAGTATCACATGAACTTCTGAACCAATTTCAAACGGAAGTCGTGTTTCAAACAAAGTGTGGCTTTCAAACGGACAGTTTCAAACGGTTAGACACTTTTCAAACGGAAACCACTTTCAAACTTGAACTTTCAAACGTGATACAAGTCTCAAACGGAATAGTCTCAAACGGTATACGTCAGACGGTATACGATCCTCAAACAGAATAGATCCAATGTTTCAAACGGACTTCAGTCCTCAAACGTAATACCATGCAATTTCAAACGTGATACCCAATTTCAAACAGAAGGGTATGCACTTTCAAACGGGATGGCAGTTTTCAAACGGAACACCTATGCTTCGTTCAAACGGAATGGTATTTTCAGTCCATTTTTACCACTTTTACTTCGAGTTTAGATCTGATATTCTCAAGGGTTTGTTAAAACACAATTACGCACACATTGTGAAAGTTTTAGCCAATTTTATCCGTGAAAACTTGTTTAATTGTGAAAGAAGGTGTAGAAAATCAGAATTAGCAGCTGAATTGGTAAGAACTCTTCCTCCTGAGCTCTGATACCACTTGTAGGATCGTTTTCAGACCCGAACGCGTCGATCAGAAGAGTTTATCTCTAAACGAAAGACGGAAACAGACGTGTAGAGTTCAATTCAACAAGATTCACACTATAAACTGTTGTATGATTGATTTCGTAACGTTTTACAACCTGACAACACTTCGGCAGCACTTCGTTGCACAAGCCGAAAAGTTACAAATGAAACAAGACATGAGGGTATTTATAGGGAGGACCCTTCCGTTTGAAAGTGGCATGACACTCTTCAAACGGACAGGCCATCTTCAAACGGACAGGCCATCTTCAAACGAACAGGCCATCTTCAAACTTTATGGCACTCCTCAAACTTTTGTCACTCCTCAAACTTTTGTCCCTCCTCAAACTTTTGTCCGAGACTCGATATAAGACGAAGACGACAGATGTGTGCACCAACACTAAGTAGCGCTACCAACTAATACCTTGTTACCTCTCAGGTAACCAAACAACACGGAGGGACTTTAATGGTGATAGGATGAGTATATTATCCAACATTCCAGATTTACCCAAAAGACATATTCCTCGCAGGAATACCCATGATTTACCCAACGCCAATCCCTCTCAGGGATACCCAAAGACTGTCCCAACCACCAGGACGCATGCTCAAGAGGAATGAACTCACCTTGGTTTGCTCGGTATGTTTTAATTACCCGTTCAGTTGGTCAACCCCAAAGCCCTATCGTGGTTACCAACGTTATCAGTTACATAGTTAAACAGATTGCGTAATACACATAACATACAAGTTTGCTATTCACATAATGATCATTGTTAACATGCAGCATATATCCCTTTCTCAAGTAAATCCACATCTCATGTGATTGTCCCAACATAATAATATTAATAATAACAAGGGAGTGTTCTGTTTACACAAGTCTAGGTCTATCTCCAATTAATGTGGTCATCATATAACATCTGTGTCCCAAACATATAAACATACATTAACCACGTTCACTTCAATATATCACTGTTACAGTTCAAGTGCACGACAGAAGTCTCGTTCGACGGATGGCTACTAAGTTTCGTCAAGCTTAAGTGTGGCGAAACACATTGTGTTTCGTCGAGGCAAGGTATGGCTAAACATACTAAGTTTCGTCGAGACAACATATGGCGAAACATACCAAGTTTCGTCGAGACAAGGTATGGTGAAACATACCAAGTTTCGTCGAGTTCTATGAGTGGCGAAACATACATGTTTCGTCGCCCCTCAACAAGTGTTGAAACAGTTACAGAGGCAAACGGTTAAAATTTAATGATTTCCAGAACCCTAATCATCATCATGATCTCTACATGATCACCGGCCAATCAACAGATTGCTAATTATTAGTAGTATACAACCAAGGCATTATCAATTTACAGATTCATACCATTATTACTATCACACAATCATTCGATCAATCCTTTACAGATTCATACCATTATTACTATCATACAATTATTCAATCAGCCCTTGATTATCATTCTAACAGAACCGACATCATCAAAACACACAGGAATCCTCGACATTTATCATACAACCCTAACAACACATTACGGTTAATGAATAATGAAGCCTTAAACATACCAGACCCTACGTATACATATGGCATCATCACAGAACAAATCCACGCATCAGAAAAATAAATCTATTGAATCATAACCGGATACTAACCAAGGTTCTGAATTGATAGCTCGAATGAATAAGAAAAGCTCCGAGTTCACAGTTGCCGTCGCACAGAGAGTGAGGGAAAGGACCTTAGGGTTTGTTCTTATGGCACTAGGTTACAATATAAGAGGTTATATGAAACAAAGTTGGGCCGCGAATGAGATTGGGCCGAAGGCCCTGACGATACACCTATATTGACGAAACATCCCATGTTTCGTCGGGGGAGATTGATGGCGAAACATCCCATGTTTCATCGGGGAGATTCATGGCAATAAACCTATGAATAAACCTTAATTACATGATATTAATCACTAAACAGTTTTAACAATCAAGTATCACACATAAGACATTAACCATTTAGATAAACTACACATGACACCACACAGATCAAGTTGTAAAACAGGTTTATGGAAATCAGTGAGGTGTATGGAAAAGACCTTGAGATCTCGGATTGTCACATCATCCCCAACTTGAAAGAAATTTCATCCCGAAATTTAACAAGTAATCCAAAGCTGCAAGATGTTAACTCAGGATGACTGTGGATTTTCCGCGGGTATCACATCATCCCCAACTTGAATGGGAATTTCGTCCCGAAATTCACTAGTTGCATTAGATTTAGATTTTCCAGGCTTGGACTTGTCATCTGGGAATAAATGTGGGTACTTGAGCTTCATCTGATCCTCGCGCTTCCATGTGAACTCCGGTCCAGGCCTCGAGTTCCAACGAACTCTCACAATTGGAATCCGACTATGCTTACGGACCTTAACCTCCCGGTCCATGATTTCGATTGGTTCCTCGACAAATTGCAACTTGTCGTCGATCTTAAGTTCTTGAAACGGTACTACTAGTGTTTCATCAAACAAACACTTCTTTAATTGCGACACATGGAACACATTATGGACGTTACCTAACTCAACAGGTAACTCCAACTTGTAGGCCACTTTACCAATTCGCTCCAGAATTTTAAATGGCCCAACATAACGAGGGTTAAGCTTGCCGCGTTTTCCAAAACGCACCACACCCTTCCAGGGTGAGACCTTCAACATAACACGATCACCAACTGCGAACTCCAAAGGTTTCCTACGCTTATCAGCGTAGCTTTTCTGACGGTCGCGCGCTGTTGCCATACGGTTCCTGATCTGTACAATCTTTTCAGAAGTTTCAAGGACAAGTTATGGGCCTGTGACCTGGCTGTCACCCACCTCAGCCCAACAGAGAGGGGAACGGCATTTTCGGCCGTACAACGCTTCAAACGGAGCTGCCTGAATGCTAGTGTAGTAACTCTTGTTGTAGGAGAACTCGATCAACGGCAAATGTTTCTCCCAGCCCTTACCAAAATCAATCACACATGCTCACAGCATGTCTTCAAGTGTCTGGATGGTTCGCTCACTTTGACCATCCGTCTATGGGTGATAAGCAGTACTCATGTCGAGACGCGAGCCGAACGATTTGTGCATCGACTGCCACAAATCCGAAATGAAACGCGGGCCACGGTCAGAGATAATAGAAGTTGCCACCCCGTGCCTAGAAACCACCTCCTTGAGGTAAACAACAGCTAATTGTGAGAACTTATCTATTTCCTTGATTGCTAGAAAGTGCGCTGACTTAGTGAGGCAGTCAACGATCACCCAAATTGTGTCGCTCCCGTTTTGAGTTCTAGGTAGCCCAGTGACAAAGTCCATTGCGATTTGCTCCCATTTCCACATGGGTATTTCTGGTTGTTGCAGCAATCCAGACGGTTTCTGATATTCCACTTTAACTTTCGAGCAGGTCAAACATTTACTCACATAAGTCGCGATGTGAGCTTTCATCTTCGGCCACCAATACATGATTTTGAGATCCTGATACATCTTATCCGAACCTGGATGAACAGAGTATCGAGACTTGTGCGCTTCTTCCATCACAAGATCTCTAAGGTTTCCAAACAACGGAATCCATATCCGCTCCATAAAATAGTAAATGCCATCTGATCTCTTCTCAAGTCGTTTCTCCATGCCCCGTAAATACTCAGCTTCATAGTTTTCTTCCTTCAATGCTTCTGTCTGAGCCGAACGGATCTGATCAGGTAGGTTAGAATGAATGGTGAGCTGCAAGGCACGAACACGTTTGGGTTTCGATTCCTTTCGACTGAGAGCATCCGCTACAACGTTAGCCTTACCCGGATGGTACTTGATTGCACAGTCATAGTCGTTTAAAAGTTCAACCTAGCGACGTTGTCACATATTCAAATCCTTCTGATCGAAGATATGCTGAAGGCTTCTATTATCGGTGTAGATGGTGCATTTGGTACCGTACAGATAGTGCCTCCAGATCTTCAACGCAAAAACCACGGCCCCCAACTCCAAGTCGTGAGTCGTGTAATTCTTCTCATGAACCTTCAGTTGTCGAGAAGCATAAGCTATCACTTTGTTACATTGCATCATCACGCAATCAAGACCCTGAATAGAAGCATCACAGTAGACCACAAAATCCTCGGTACCTTCAGGTAGAGACAAGATCGGTGCACTGCAGAGTTTTTATTTCAAAAGTTGGAAAGTATCCTCCTGCTTTGATCCCCAAGAACATACCACGCCTTTCTGTGTCAATGAGGTAAGAGGTTGAGCGATCTTCGAGAAATCCTTGATAAATCTTTGATAATACCCAGCGAGTCCAAGAAATTGTCGCACCTCCGAAGGGTTCTTCGGTGCCGCCCAATTTCTGACAGCATCAACCTTAGCAGGGTCCACGTGTATCCCTAATTCATTAACAATATGGCTGAGGAAGTGTACCTCTCGAATCCAGAAGTCACACTTTGAAAACTTCGCGTAGAGTTGCTCCTTCCTCAGGAGCTCCAAAATAAGACGTAAGTGACGTTCGTGGTCCTCCTTGCTCTTAGAGTAGATCAAGATGTCATCAATAAACACAATAACAAAGTTGTCAAGGTACGGATTGCATACATGATTCATAAGGTCCATGAAGACTGCTGGTGCGTTCGTCAATCCAAACAGCATAACTAAAAACTCATAATGTCCATACCGCGTTCGAAAAGCCATTTTAGGAACATCCTCCTCTCGAACTCTCATCTGATGATAGCCCGACCTTAAATCGATCTTCGAGTAAAAACTTAACCCTTGCAACTGGTCAAACAAGTCGTCAATACGCGGTAAAGGGTAGCGGTTCTTGACTGTCACCTTGTTGATTTCTCTATAATCTATACACATACGAAAAGTCCCATCTTTCTTCTTCACAAACAAAACTGGGGCTCCCCAAGGCGATGAACTGGGTTGGATAAAACCTCTATCCGACAGTTCTTGGAGTTGATTCGATAACTCTTGCAACTCTCCTGGTGCCAAACGATAAGGAGCACGGGCAACCGGAGCTGCTCCTGGCATAAGGTCAATCTGAAATTCCACCTGGCGATGCGGAGGTAAACCAGGTAATTCTTCAGGAAACACGTCAGAAAACTCACGAACTACTGGAAGATCCTCGATCTTCCTTTCTTCAGGCTGAGGGTCGGAAACAAGTGCTAAAATAGTAGGATACCCCTTTTGCAGACACTTATGAGCTTACATAGCTGAGATGATACCAACCATCGCACCACTACGTTGACCCTGAACCGACAATGATTCCCCACTAGGGATAGGGATACGCACGATTTTTTCTTTATAGAGAATTTCCGCTTGGTGCTTCGACAACCAATCCATTCCAACGACCACATCAAAACTTTCAAGAGTAACAGGGAGTAGGTAAATATCGAACACTTGACCCATGGGATCAAGTTTACAACCAAAAAGGACATGAGAAGCTTCAATCGACTTACCATCAGCTAACTCTACTACATGCTTATTTACAAGGGGTGTGGGAGTCAACCCTAACTGACGACTGAACCCCAAAGACACATAACTCCAATCGGCACCTGAGTCAAATAAAATAGAAGCAGAAAGAGCGTTCACAGAAAACGTACCGGTCACAACATTGCCATCATTGTGAGCTTCCCCAGCGCCAATAGTAAATACTCTTCCACGTGCCCCGTTCCCACCATTGTTCCCATTGTTGTTATTCCCAGCATTGTTGTTCTTTCCAGCATTCTGATTAAGCTGAGGGCAATCTCGCTTAAAATGACCCTCATCACCACACTGAAAACAGCCCTTACGATTTCCCTGATTCTGTTGAGGCTGCTGCCTCTCCTGTTGTTGCGACTGTTGCGGCTGCTGAGGCTGTTTTGGAAGCCAGACCCTACAATCTTTGGCCATATGACCCACTTTGTTGCACCTGTGACATACCCGGGTGCACGGCCCGCGATGGTGGAACATACACTTATTACACTTTGGTAGCTTTCCCGCGTAGGAACTCTGATTTGAGTTGTTGCCTTGATTCTGATTCACAGAAGATGACTGGCTAAAACTGCGGTTGGTACTGTTGTCAGGCCTTTTCTGAGATTGACCGGCACTGGTTGCTTTGTCAGCATCATTCCATTTACGCTTGTTATCACTAGCAGGTGTGGTAGCTGTAGCAGCAGTGGTAGTAGCTGATTTACGAGGCGGCAATGAGCCACGCTCGACCTCTTGGTCAGTAATCTTATGTGCCAAACGGATGATCTAGGCCAGATTGTTATGGTTTGCAGCAGTGACATACCCCTTTACAGCTGGTGCTAGGCCCTTGAGATACAACTCAATTCGTCGATGTGGAGGTCGAGACAGGTTAGGGCACAAAATTGCTAGTTCATGAGATCGTTTCGTGTAAGCCTCGATCTCGAATCCTTCCATCTTCAAATCGTAGAACTCGTTCTCGAGCTTCTGAATCTCGTCACGAGGACAGTACTCTTCCCGCATCAACTCCTTAAAATCATCCCAAGTTGTTGCATTAGCCATCTCGATGCCCAACATCTGCACCTGGGCATTCCACCAAGTTAAGGCACCATCCTCCAAAGTGCCTGTAGCATACTTCACACGGTCCCCCACGGGACAATTACACATAGCAAACACTGACTCAGCTTTCTCGAACCATCGAAGTAGCCCCACAGCCCCTTCAGTCCCGCTGAAGGTCTGTGGCTTACAATCCATAAATGTCTTAAACGTGCAAGCAAGCGGATTGTTTTGATTCTGATTAGCTGGCTGACCTAATGGACGAAAGGAAATACAACGCAAGGGTAAGAGTTGTGTACGCGACACAAGAATAAAGAAAATTTGGCACATATCGTACCAGCTTGGTAGGCTGGTAATGCCTCAGCCACACGGGTGTTAATCAGATTTGTCAACTCAGCCTGAGTCATAGCAATGTGTCCACGTCCATGGCCTCGTCCACTCATAATTCTATATAAGGAGAGGGAACAAGTTTAAATATCGAGATAAGGCAGGAGTCAAATATCACGTTGACATCTACAAACTACATAGTTTACGCCAAACAATTGGGCAGAACCCTTCTCACACTCGTTAAGCCTCACGGGGACTTACATGCATCTCACATTATTATTATGTGTGCACCCATAATAACAAGGCAATTTGCATGCTTATCTCAGTGCCTCTTAACTTGCGCTAAAAGTTTCCCCCACATTCAAATAGCACAACGAAAGATATTACAGGATTACTAATCACAAAAGTCGAAGAGTATAGTCACACCATCAAGTCACCATAGTATCTAGTATATCGTTTCATGCAAACTGTAAGTGTGTGACTACTAAACAAGTAATGCATAAAGTAAACAGAAGAAGAACCTTGCAATCTGGAGCTAAGTGTCATGGTCGATTTTCGAAGTTGTTCGGTTATAATCTGGTTTTATAAAAACGTTTTAAAACCTAGTTCACTATAACCAGTGGCTCTGATACCAAACTGTCACACCCCCAAAATACCACATGCGGTAACACCCGCTAGGCGTGTGACGTACCAGGATCTAGCCACCAATCACATTGAACTAACCATAATATTTTTAACAAAATTCCATTCATTAAATAAAACGTTCATAGAATATAATCCAAGTTAAATAGTGACAGCGAAAGCAAATAGCAATTCATTGTTTAAATGTTTGTATATGAATTCACTAAACAAGACACGCGTAGCCAAGCACTACGACCCATGACCACTCCAGCCATCCAGATAGCAAGTTCCCATCCAAAGTTCCTAACGACCTGCGAGCATGCAGCAAGTGTATCAGACAACGCTGGTGAGTTCATAGTTTTACGAAAACGTTGGTTACCAAGTGTTTAGTTTAATCCATTGAATTTAATGTTGATAATACCCCGAATACAAGACGGCTCCTGATTTACATTGCCCTTTCCCCAATGCTCCTATCAAAGCATTGGTCATGACTAGGTCATTAGTTCACACACGTCCTCTCAGGTACGGGGTGAGGGTGCCAAACCTAAGTAGCGCTACCAACTAATACCTTGTTACCTCTCAGGTAACCAAACAACATGGAGGGCCTTTAATGGTGATAGGATGAGTATATTATCTAACATTCCAGATTTACCCAAAAGACATATTCCTCGCAGGAATACCCATGATTTACCCAAAGCCAATCCCTCTCAGGGATACCCAAAGACTGTCCCAACCACCGGGACGCATGCTCAAGGGGAATGAACTCACCCTGGTTTGCTTGGTATGTTTTAATTACCCGTCCAGTTGGTCAACCCCAAACCCTATCGTAGTTACCAACGTTATCAGTTACATAGTTAAACAGATTGCGTAATACACATAACAGACAAGTTTGCTATTCACATAATGATCATTGTTAACATGCAGCATATATCCCTTTCTCAAGTAAATCCACATCTCATGTGATTGTCCCAACATAATAATAATAATAATAACAAGGGAGTGTTCTGTTTACACAAGTCTAGGTCTATCTCCAATTAATGTGGTCATCATATAACATCTGTGTCCCAAACATATAAACATACATTAACCATGTTCACTTCAATATATCACTGTTACAGTTCAAGTGCACGACAGAAGTCTCATTCGATGGATGACTACTAAGTTTCGTCAAGCTAAAGTGTGGCGAAACACATTGTGTTTCGTCGAGGCAAGGTATGGCGAAACATACTAAGTTTCATCGTGACAAGGTATGGCGAAACATACCAAGTTTCGTCGAGACAAGGTATGGCGAAACATACCAAGTTTCATCGAGTTCTACGAGTGGCTAAACATACATGTTTCGTCGCCCCTCAACAAGTGTTGAAACAGTTATAGAGGCAAACAGTTACAATTTCATGATTTCCAGAACCCTAATCATCATCATGATCTCTACATGATCATCGGCCAATCAACAGATTGCTAATTATTAGTAGTATACAACCAAGGCATTATCAATTTACAGATTCATACCATTATTACTATCACACAATCATTCGATCAATCCTTCACAGATTCATACCATTATTACTATCATACAATCATTCAATCAGCCCTTGATTATCATTCTAATAGAACCGACATCATCAAAACACACAGGAATCCTCGACATTCATCATATAACCCTAACAACGCATTACGGTTAATGAATAATGAAACCTTAAACATACCAGACCCTACTTGATTGTTAAAACGGTTAATGAATAATGAAACCTTAAACATATGACATCATCACAAAACAAATCCTCGCATCGGAAAAATAAATCTAATGAATCATAACCGGATACTAACCAAGGTTCTGAATTGATAGCTCGAATGAATAAGAAAAGCTCCGAGTTCACAGTTGTCGTCGCACAGAGAGTGAGGGAAAGGACCTTAGGGTTTGTTCTTACGGCACTAGGTTACAATATAAGAGGTTATACGAAACAAAGTTGGGCCGCGAATGAGATTGGGCCGAAGGCCCTGACGAAACACCTATATTGACGAAACATCCCATGTTTCGTCGGGGGAGATTGATGGCGAAACATCCCATGTTTCGTCGGGGAGATTCATGGCAACAAACCTATGAATAAACCTTAATTACATTATATTAATCACTAAACAGTTTTAACAATCAAGTATCACACATAAGACGTTAACCATTTAGATAAACTACACATGACACCACACAGATCAATTTGTAAAACAGGTTTATGGGAATCAGTGAGGTGTATGGAAAAGACCTTGAGATCTCGGATTGTCACACAAAACACCTTATTTCATGTTGATACATATAGATGCACATGTGCATTTCGAATATTGGTAATGTAGAAAGTAGTATATTACATATGGGAGTGTAAATGAAAGTGCAATTGTCTAATATTTGTAATGAGTTACGAAATTTGTCAAAGAATTGATACATATGCACATGTGCATGTTTGTGTATTATGGATGGAATGATAGATGAAAGAGAAAGTGTATTCAAAGTAGTGTACCAAAACACCTTATTTCATGTTGATACATATAGATGCACATGTGCATTTCTAATATTGTTAACGTAAAAAGTAGTGTATTACACGTGTTAGTGTAAATGAAAGTGCAATTGACTAATATTTGTAATAAATTAAGGAATTTGACAAAGAAATGATACATATGCACATGTGCATGGATAACTGTTACTCGAAAAAAAATTTCTTTTTTTTTCTTTTTTTTATTTTTTTTATTTTTTTTATTTTTTTATTAACAAAATATAGCGATTTTCCAAAAAAAATAGTAAAAAAAAAAAAATTGGGTGTTTTTTAGATTTTTTTAGGAATTACTGTTTGTGTTTACACTAGTTCTCGCGGTTCTTGCAATAAAGGGTGGTTCCTAACGGATCCTTCTCCTATATATATATATCACCTGAATTTAGGTTTGCTTTTCTCAAATTTACATGGTATCTAGCCAAAGCCAATTTGTTTCCTCCCTCACCTTCTACATCGCTAACCCTAATTCTCCCATCGGACATCTCGTTTTTTGCTAAAAGTCTCTATTTTTCGTCGATGGTTGCCACATCTTCTTCTACATCTGATGGTACCCTCCCTATGGCCACTATTCTACATATGAGGGCATGTTGATGGTTCTTCCTCTCCACCCCCTATTACCACCCTTATCGACGAAAAAGAGGTTACGAACCAAGCATACGTGACCTGGTTGGATAGTGATCGGGTGATACTATAAAGAGGAAGCAATAAAGGTAATCTAATGCTAGCTCCACTTGAAGGTGCTTATACTCTTATGTCTTCTCCAAGTTTGCAAACTTACTAAAGTGTTGTACTTAGCCATGAGTTATCAAGATATTGATATTAACTTATTAAATGTCTAAAGTCTCAAGCCAGCTTTGATACCCCTTGTCATGGAGCCATCGTTTGAGGCCTCGTGTGCGTCATCGAAGATCATGTTATCCATCCCACTTTTGATCATGTGTCACTAGTTTCACCCCTAAGGGGAGTGTCCGCGCAATGGAATATGAGAAGTGCAAACACTTCTTGAGTAATCAATTGGCACTTCCAACAATATAACAATGCACACATAAAGTAGATGCAGTCTTCAAACATTTAGCTTGTAAAACCTTGGTTAACCTATCCAAATATTGACTTTGAGAGTGTAGCCACTTCATGCAACCGCTCACTTGTTTTGAAGCTTGTTATGCAGTGTTGAGAGTTTTTTTTATAGCTTTGTGCAGCGTAATCGAGGGTGATTAGTGTACTAAGTCACACATTACATTAATCAGTTTGCAGATATATATTGTTTAGTGATATGGTAGCTTTTATCATTGTTCATGTAGGCGAATTGGACATTCATAGAGAAGCGAATCTTCACCCGATCATTAAAAGTAACCCTATTTCTAATTCTATTAGTTTTAGGATACTAACATACTTTTCAAGGTATATCTAATTCTATTAGTTTTAGGACACTAACATATTTTTCAAGGTATAAAAGAGTATATCTTGTATTTGACTGACATATTTTATTTAATAAATTAGACGGTTTTATAAGACTAGAAGGAGTGGTTTGGCCCATCCCCACGGGGATGAGCCTCCACGTAGGCGTAGGCGGCTCGTGGGGGATGGGCCTCCTTCATAATTGAGGGGGATGGAGGATGGGGCTACCCCACCTCATTATTTTATAATTTTCTAAGTTTTACTTTATTAACTTAATAAAAACTTTATAAAAATTAACAAATACAACATAAATAAATTCATTTCATAACATAAAAAAAAATTACATTTCCTAAAAAAAAAAAAATAGATTTCCGAAAAATAAAAAAAATATTACATTTCCTAAAAAAAAACTAAACTACTCGTCTTCGTCTTCGTCTTCGGCACCGTCCGCTACGTTAACGTTGTTCCAAATATGTTCTACCAAATCCTGTTGAAGGTTTATATGCGAGAAGTCGTTGCTTAGCGCGAACGAGTTTAAATCCTGTTGCATCGGATCTACCGGGACAGTATTCCCGTAAGATGCATTCTCATCATACTCACAAATCGCCCGACCTTCGTCTTCAATAATCATGTTATGGAGCAAAATGCAAGCGTACATAATCAGGCGCAACCGCTTCGGTGTGAACGCACGTGCCGGTTGTTCAAGGACGGCCCATTTTTTTTTTAAAACACCAAAACAACGTTCGATGTCTTTTCTTGCACCTTCTTGACGCTTGGCGAATTTTTTCCTTTTTTCGTCTTCAGGATATGAAATAGTCTTGACAATTGTAGACCAAGACGGATATATTCCGTCAGCAAGATAATACCCGCGTCTATACTCAACCCCTGAAACTGTAAAACGGGTGTCCGGACCGATTCCATTAATGACATCGCTAAAGATCGTCGATTGGTACAGCACGTTGAGGTCGTTGAGTGAACCAGGGAGCCCAAAGAAAGAATGCCAGATCCACAAATCTTGTGACGCCACGGCCTCAAGTATTAAGGTTGGATAGCCGTGATCACCTCGCGTGTATTGGCCTCGCCACCCAGTCGGGCAGTTATGCCACGCCCAATGCATACAATCAATGCTACCAAGCATTCCTGGAAACCCGTGCCTTGCTTCATGAGCTTGGTACAACTGTTGAACATCATACGCGTTTGGTTTCCGCAAATATTTTTTGCTATACAGTTTCACCACATTATGGCAAAACCGATACAAACATTCCCGCGCGGTTCTTGACGACATCTGTAAGTACTCGTCCAACGCGTCGGCCACTGTCCCGTACGCCAGTTGGCGAATGGCCGCAGTAAACTTTTGTAACGTGGTGAACCCTTCATAATTCCGAGCATCGGGTCGTTGAGTGAAAAACGGGTCTAGCCCCGCCAAATCATCAGCAATCCGTGTGAATAAACGGCGACTCATTCGGAACCTTCGTTTGAAAGTGTCGGCGTTGTAAAGGGGTGCATCCGAAAAATAATCGTTAACCAATTTCTCGTGCGCTCCTTCGCGGTCTCTGTTAACCTGTATTCGTCTGGTAATAACGTTTTCAGACGAGTCCTCTTCCTCTTCCAAAAGAATCTGCGCCGCCTTTACCATAGCGCTTGCTAAAAACATCTCCTCTTCATCCGAAGAAGAGCCGGACCACCAAGGATTAGATGTCATTGTGGAGGAAGAGATATTTTTTTATAAAAGATTGGTATAAAAATGGGAGTGTTTTTTTATAAAAATGGATGAGAATGGGAGAAGAATGGGTGAAATAATGAAGAAATGGTATAAAGAATGGGTATATATTTAAATTGAAAAAGGTTTTTTTTTTTTTTTTTTTTTTTTAAAACTAGCCGTTATTAACGGCTATATCTTCAAAGGTGGCCCGGCAAGCCCGGCTTGGGTTTGCTGGTGAGGACGGGTGGGATGGAGGGGGGCGGTGTGGGGGACCGGCGCCGGTCCTAGCCGGGCCTCAGCCGGCCCCCACTCCTTCCAGTCTAAGTTTTGTAAAGGATGGGAATAATATAAAAGAGTATATCTTGTATTTGACTGACATATTTTATTTAATAAATTAGACGGTTTTATAAGTTTTGTAAAGGATGGGAATAATATAATATGTTTTTCACCATTTTCTATGGTGCATATATAACTAAAATACTTGATTATGCTCTATCTTGATGTACATTCAACAAGTGGATTAGTTTTATAAGTGTTGGGGTAAGAGTAGGGCCACACCAACAACAAAAGGTTGGGCGTGTTGAGTCAACAATGGTTGGTAGAATATATCGTCTTCAATGATATAGAAAGTTGCAATTTAAACTAAACCAATTAGTTTATTTAACTTCACAAATGTTTGCTACTCGTATTTTCTTGAAGATCTTTTTTACGGAAAAACTATTTTTACATCATTTATTTAAATAACATTTTGTTCATATTTAAATTTAAAAGGTATGTATCTCTACTAAATGAATTAGTCTCAAATTAACGTATTGATCTTGAATAAATGCTAACTTTTATTTATATATAGAGTAAATTGTCATTTTAGTATCTGAGGTTTGGCCTAAATTGTTACATTAGTTCAAATAATTTTTTTTTCTCCGGGTCCTCGATTTTTGTAGGTTTTTTTTGCCATTCCTCACATGTACACACACTATCAAATATTTACACACATCATCGGCGTTTTCTTCTTCTCAATTCATCATCTTCACCTTCTCAATTTGTTCAATTAAATAATTATTTTTTAATATTACCTTTCAATCTAAACTAAATCAGTACAGTGAATCAATTTCATGCCCTAAAACTCTAAAATAGTTTCAGCAGTTTTCATCAATTTCAAGCTCTTAAATACATAAATCGGAGTGAAAAATAGCAAAAATAGATAACACGAACCGGAGCTAATGGGACAAATTTGGAACAAATTTCTTCTTATGTAAATTACATCAATTTCAAGCCCTCAAGTCCCATCTCATGGTTAGTGGGTCCGTGTGCGAGTAAAAGGGATAAAGATGAGACTTTTGGGTTTCTCGGTGAGATTTTTGTTTATGTGGTGGGGGTGGTGATGGCTGGTTCAGAGGACAAATCTGCCATGGTGTTGGGGACAGTGGTGGTCGTCGGTGGAGGTGGAGTGGTGATAATGGTGTAGTGGTGGTAGTGTGTGACACTCGGTGGCGGAGGTGGTAGTTGACGACGGTGACTGGCGGATGTGAGGTAGTAAATGGTGGTGGGTGTGGCGTCGGTTGTAGAGCAAAGAGTAGAGAGGAGGGGAAGGTTTAAATGAAAACAACTTGTTAACGTCAAAACTCGAAAACCAACTAAAAAAAGCCTAAAAACATACAAATTTTTTTTTTCATACCAATTTTCGCTATTTTAGGTATATAAAAAAATTTAAAAAAAAAAATTATAGTGCACATATGTAATAGTACACATGTGAATTATTACACATGTGCACTACAAAAAAAATTTTAAAGTTTTTTTATATACAAAAACTAGCGATTGTTAATAAAAAAAATTAAATAAAATTGTGTGTTTTTTAGGTTTTTTTAGTTAGTTTTCGAGTTTTTGCGTTAAAATTTGTTTTCATTTGAACCATCCCCTATGTTAATGTTTTGTTATATTTATAATTATAAATATAAATGATTTGTATTAAAATATAATACAACAAATGTGAGGGTGTGTAATGGTTATATATAATAATTATTATTATATATTAATGTTTTGTTATATTTATAATTGTATTTATATTTAATATAAATGATTATATTTATATTTAATATAAATGATTAAAAATATAAATGTAAAAAAGATTTTGGATCAAAACCGCAAAAACAAAATATAAATGTGAAGTGACCAAAATACCTCTCATTAAACTGAGTTTTTTTGACAGAGTTAGTGGGTTAGACTAAAATGGCAAAAAAATGCAAAAGTCGGGGACCCAGAGAAGAAAAAACTATTTGGACTAAAGGGGTAATTTAGGCTAAACCTCAGGGACTAAAATGGCAATTTACTCTTATATATAATGAAATTAGATGATATTCTGCGAATAAGATGTTTAATAATATATATATAGGGGTTCTAGAGTAAACACTAGTGTATTTGTGAACTCAGTGAACAAATCCTCAGCATTGATTTACATCATCAAATCGTAAAATAGACTAGTGTATTTTCATCACTAGATCTTGGCCATTGATTTGCACTTGTGTATACACTTATGTATTGATAATCAAGGGTTCGGATTAGTTCATTAGTGTTCACAATCAAGAGGGTTGTTCACAAAGGAATCTTATATATATATATATATATATATATATATATATATATATATATATATATATATACATAGAGGATCATGACAAAACTACATATAAATGAGAAAACTAAAAAAGCCTAAAAAACATGGATTTTTTTTTACAATTCTTTATAAAAGTTCGATACTTTTTATGTGTAAAAAAATCTTTTTTTTTCAAAAAAAAAAAAAAAAACTTAGTACTGCACATGTGCATTATATGTATATGTTGCACATGTGCATTATATGCTTAAAATTAGTTTTTGAGTTTAGTTTAGCTTTTATGGTTAGGTTTTTTGGAGGTTTATGATTAGGATTAGGGTTAGGGTTTTGGATGTGGGAGAAAGGGGGGTTAGGTTTTTGTGGAGTGCGGGCGGGGGTGGGGGTTTAGGTTTTTTGGTGTTTATGTTTAGGGTTTAGTTTTAGGTTTTTTTTTTTTGGGTGTGGTAGGGGGTTAGGTTCTTTGGGGGTGGGGGGTTTAGGCTTTTGGTGGGAGGGTGGATTTAGGTTTTTGAGGGGTGGGGGGTTTAGGTTTCTGGGGGATGTTGATGGGGGTAGGTTAGGTGGTTTAGGCTTTTTCGTATTATTGCACATGTGCAGTACAACTTTATTTTTTTGAAAAAAAAAATTATATATTAAATATAGCGAATTTTATTAAAAAAATTCAAAAAAAAAATTCGTATATTTTTAGGCTTTTTTAGTTAGTTTTTTTGTATTTCATATTTTTTAAACTAGTTTTTTCATGATCCATCCTCTATATATATATTCAAGAGTGAACAACTTCTTGAGAGTGAACTAATCTTGGCCCTTGATCATTTTTTAGAACAAAATGGTAAGATTGACATTAGGCAAGTACGTTTAATTAAAATCCCATAATTTCTTCATCTATTAACCCCCCCCCCCCCCTATCTCTCTCTCTCTCTTATTTTTAATTATTTCTCCATTATTTTAATTATATGAGATTGAAGGGCTTTAAATTCTGGCTGACCATTATGGATTACGACATTATCATTCTACATCTTCAGCTCATATGTTGAAGTTGATTAATGAATATTGCAGTTATTATTATCACTCAAGAAGATGATAAAGACAAAACTATTATTTTTTAAATGTATTTTTAGAAATATATGTTGAAAATTATTTAATTTTCAAATATTTGTAGCACTCATTTCTTTATCCATAGATTTTTTTTTTAATTTTAACTTGAATATTGTTTTTTTTTGTTATTATCTGTATATATAGATATCATAATATGTTGTTTTTAACTTTTTATAATTTTCAATAAATCTTGAAAATTTTCTCTAAGATTGAAATTGTAATTATTTTTGGGTATTAACTTTTTTTTGAATATATGATGAAGTTATTTATTTTTCCATACATGTGACTTGTTTCGTTTTCATTAATTTCATAATTTTTATATTAATCTACTTGTGTGCATGCATAATATACTATATGTTGTTAATATACACATATGTAACAATTTCTGAATATAATACACAGATGTATAAAAGTCCGTACATATGTATAAACTAACAGTTGTATATCTTGTATAAACTGAAAGTTAGCGAGACTGTACACATGTGTATAAACTAACATCTGTGTATCTTGTATAAACCGATACTAGCGAGACTGTACACACATGTATACACTAACAGCTTTGTATCTTGTATATACGGAAACTAGCGAGATTTTAGGGATTTTGATTATATTGTTTAATTAATGTAATTTACAAAAGACGCAAATACCCTTCTGTCAATTATTTTAAAGGGAAGTTATAACATTATAATTACAATCTTGTCATTGTTTAAAAAACTCTAGATGATGTAATCCAATGGCCCGAATTAGTTTACACAGTTCATTCTCAACCTAGTGTTCATTCTAAAACCCTACCCTACATAAATAATGGTACCTTCTAATTGAAGAAGATGTCTTGAATAAATGCCAAATAATAGTAATTCTTTATAATACAGTGGGAGAAGTAGTTTACCTTTTTAAACAAATTCATAACATTAAAAAATCATTTGGATTTAGTTGCAATGAAGAACATAGGTTTTTTTTTAGGGAAAATTGAATTTAAATAATCTTAGCTTTCTCAATTTGACCGATAATAATCCTAACTCAGTTATTGGCCGATAATAATCTAAACTGGTCCACTTTTGGCCGATAATAGTCCGCGTTAAATATAGCTTAACGGAGTTAAGTTTTTTTCCGAACTACAAACTGATGTTTTAGGGATTTTGATTAGAAAAAGGATACGAGTTGATTGATGTAATATTTACCTCGAAATACTGCCCCAAACGATGAAAACAGTGCTTCAATTCGGGTGTTTAAACTTCTAATTAACAAAAATTAAGTCGTTTGAAGGATCGTTTCGAGGTAAGTTTTACATAAATCGACTCGTATCCTTGTTCTGATCAAAATCCATAAAACGTCAGTTTGTAATTCGGAAAAAAAGCTTAACTCCGTTAAGCAATTTTTAACGGCGGATTATTATTTGCCAAAAGTGGACCAGTTCGGATTATTATCGGCCAATAACCGAGTTGGGATCAGTGGCGGACCATTAGAGTAATTAACCGTAGCACGGGCTACGGCTCAACTTTGTACCGGTAGTGTAATTTTTTTTATTTTTATTCAAATGACACCCCTAAACAACTACGAGGACACCCTTAAAAATTGTGAGCCCAAATTGCAGTTCTAAATAATAAGCCCAAATCAGTTTATTAAAGCCCAGTTATGAAGAGTAAGCATTCAATAATGAAGATAGTATATAATAAGTCCAACCAATTGTTATTAAAGCCCAGTTATAATGTTATATATTAGCCTAAACCAGTTATAATGTTATAATGTTATATGTCGCATGGATACCAAACGTCGACTCAGAGGGTTGTGATTGTGAACAACGCAGAGGGTCAGAGGCAGAAGAACTGAAGAAGTGCTGCAGATCGTGATCATCCATTCATCCGCAAACGGAAAATCGCTAATTCCACTGTTGAATCAAACATCCGCAAACTGAGTTGATTGATCATCCGCAAACTAAAGTGCAGATCTGTCACACCCTGACTTTTGCGGAAGCGTGATTATGTGTGACTTGCTTAATATCATTGCATTCAACCATAACAACATCTATATGATAAAACTAAAGATGATCATCCATTAAGTAAGTTTAAAATATCACAAACATCGTTGTTTTGAAATCCCTACACAGACTTCAAATCCAAATACAAACCATGCAAATTGTTTTAGAGATCCACAAGGACTCGACAAAAGACTTTAAATAAAATCGGGCTTTGAAAGATGTGTCTTATCTAAGATAAGACACATTATCCAAACCCTGAGACTACAGATGGCATCTTTTATTCTCAACACTACTTGAAACCTCCAAACGCCCGCCAGATCCACATTTAATTTCCTGAAATACATGTAGTTTAAAAACATCAACAAAAGTTGAGCAAGTTCATGTGTTTTGTGAGTGTGCACAAATAAACCTTTGTAATCAATGAAAGTATGTATGTTTGTTTGTAAAACCCTGGTATGAAAGCAAACAAGGAAACAAAGAACAGATCGATTAATGGTTTGCAAGGCAATTAATATGTGTGACGTAATGCAGGAAGGCTCAACCCTAGCAGATTTTGCACCGGGCTTCCGGCTGTAAGACATAGTCACCTCATGGGCCAAACCCGGTCCACATGGGTGGGGCTCGCTACACCCAAATAGATCTATCACTCATGTCCCTCGGTCCTACTACGAGGATTAATGGTCTTAAGCGTTGTACCCACCACTCACATGATCTAGTAGTACCGTTCCTTAGCTAACCATACCACATATAAACGTTTGTAAACAATTTGTAACATGTACTTCAACCCCGAAGTTATAAATCCGAAAACAGTTAAGAGTAAAGGGGACATGAACTCACAGTCTTGCGTTCTTCACAACCAACGGTAACTCAAAGCTTCTTCCGGTGTACACGACTACCTACAACGTACTATGGTTTATTAGACGAGCGGGTCGTGCCTTGACTTCGTATTAATTAGTGTCTTTGAGTTACGCTCTTTGTGTCTTCGATATTATTCCATATTATATAATTATTTGTTAAAATAATAAATATTTTAACTTAAATTATATTTATCAAATTTTGGAATATTAGTTAAAATAATATATTTTAACTTGTTACCTTTCAAGTATTCAAACATGTATATCCTTCCCAAGGATGGGCGTATTTGTATTCGTATTCTTATACTTGTATATTTTTGCCATGTATTGGTGTCGTATTCCGGTGTCTATCCATACGTACGAGAATACGTATTTTCTATTGTGTTTACTAAGTATTTTATACTTAACTTTTCCGGAATAATATTTCTAATAAAAATACATTAATATATATTTCCAAAATATATATATATATTTTGAGAAATATTATTTAGAAAAATTACTTATAATTTTTCCTTGGCAAAAATATTTATAACTTTCGTATAAGTCTCAAAAATAATATATTTTCAAGTTTAGCTTGGAAAATATATATAAATTTATTTATTTTTTTCATCCAAAAATAATGTATCTCATGCTTATTCAAGAAAATATATATTTTCTTCCAAAAAATAATATATCTTCTAATAATTCCAAGAAAAATATATATTTTTACTTACCAAAAATAATATATTTTCTCCTTGTAAAAAATATGATATATTTTGTAATAATTGTAAAAATCATATTTTTGTTCTCTTGGTGTCCAAAATATTTATTACCAAAATATACTTATGAATAAATTTTCCGGAATATTTTGTAAGTTATATTCCTTTGTTCGGTTTCACCAATATTTTGGGTATTCTTTGTATATTTATTCCTTGGAATTTTGGTAATATTTTGGATTGTAATTTTTTGTATTTTGGTGAGTTATATTATTTCAAGTCCTAAAATAATATAACTAATACACATAATATTCAAATAATCACACACATGGTGACATCTAAATATATATTTTCCTAAATACATATTTAGTCACTTTCATTTATAAAAACCAACCTCCAATATTTATAATTTTGTAACAAAAATTATGGCAAACTTTATGTGAAAATCCATGGTTTGAAACATACTTGTAAATATTTGTTTAGAAATAAATATTTTTCTAAGTATTTAATTTTTAGAAAAATTTTGCCATAGTTTCCCCTAAAAATGGAGGTTTCCATGCCTTCATGGCATATCATTTTCTTTTATAAATCAATACAATCAATCAACAATCAATCTATACTTACCAATTTTGCCAAAATCAAGCATAATTACTACTTCATGAACTTGAAAATTTATAAAAATGTGTAGTAACTTACTAGTGTATTTAGTGGGTCTAGTTACCCTTTAAAGTGTGGTTGTTTCTTTAAAAACATCATTTTTAAAGAATCTAGATCTTTACAGCTTGTAATCACATTTTCTAAAAATGTTTCTTCTTGGATTTTTCTTGTTACCTAAGTGTTTCTACACTTGTTTTACTTCTAAAAACATGGTTGATTTCTTTAAGAACCAAGATTAAGTAAACTTTGTATTTTTAACTTGATTTCTTGAAATATCATTCTTGAAATCTTAGATCTACAAGACTTACATCTTACTTTAATCATCACTTTACAAGAAAACAATATATCCTTTCAAGTTCATGACTTATGTGGGATGATCCATTGATCTCTAACACTTTCATCCTCTCATCTTGCTAGATTATGTTTTTAATCATCATCTAGCAAGATCATATGATGATCTACATCATTAACATAAGTAAACAACAATCATCAAGCATAACAACACATAAACATCAAGATTTCTTATGATTTTAAGCTTATGTTCATGTTTCATCTTCTTGATTCTTAGTGTTCTTTATGATTAACATCATGTATCACCTTTTAACCACTTAAACTAGATGTAAAATGAAGAGTTTAGTGTTCTTACTACTAGCTCAAGGCTAGGGATGATCAAAAGAAGAAAAGAAGTGGATAAAAGCAAATGGTGAAGGTTCTTCAACTTCCGAAAGCTCCTAGCTTCTTTGTGCACCTTCTAACACCCTGGTATGTATGTAGAATGAATGAAAGATGAATGGTGATGGTGGTGGTGCTTGTGGTTGTTCTCGGCCGAACACAAGAAGAGGAGGAAGGAGAAGTGTGGTGTTGTGTGATGAATGAGAAATGAAAGTTATGTTACTAGTGGTTTACTTATAAATCCAACTTCATAAGTTTATCTCTTGGTTTTTATGTTTATTAAAGCACCAACAAGATCCATTATAATAACTAAACAAAATCACAAGTGGGGTCCCTTGGTTGGGCCGTGAACTAGGTGGGGGGGGGGGTATAGGTCTAGGTTTAAACCAATTAGTTAGTTATTAGTTAGATTTCAAGTATCTAGTTAGGGATTTAGTTATTAGACATTTATATGGTGTGTTATGATGTTCGGGGACCATAATTAGCTTGGTAATGTTAAAACAATGCTTCTAGTGAAAATTTGGTGTTTCGGATAGTGTCCGGTTGTTCGGTTAGTTACCGGTTCGTTAAGGTGCTAAACTATGCAGTTTAGTGTGCTTTATGTACCCTTTTGTGACAGTTTTGATTCCCGACACTTAGGAAAGCATTCAGGACCATTTAACCATATTTCTGCATAATATTAGAGTGTTTAAATGCTGAATTTGCTGATTTTCTGCAGAATTCTGCAGTTTATGTGAGTTTTAGGCACTTTCTGGCACTTAAACTGTCTTTAGGAAGGCAGTTTTGTGATCCTTACTTTCCTACACACTATACTAGTGTAATACTTGGTTTCTGGCTCATTCTGTGTCTCTACACATTGTCTGTCTATGTACTGAACTCCGTCAATATTTTTCTGATTTATCTGATAACTGTGCTAACTGTGTTTCGTGCATCATTTGAGTCAATAAAGTTCTCATGCAATAATGATATGACATTAAGCAATATGTGATGCACATGTATGTATATGGCAATAATCAGAAAGCAATTCAAGTCATTAATTGTAATTCAGCACAATCATTAAGCACTAATCATGGTTTAATAGTTGTACGGATACCTGGAATTTTGACAGTTGTCACATTCTCCCCCTATTAAGAAAATTTCGTCCCGAAATTTTAAGCCTTACTACTAGCAGCAGGGGAGTTGGGGAACAAATGCGGGTATTTAGCTTTCATGCGGTCTTCACGCTCCCAAGTAAACTCTGGGCCGTGACGCGCGTTCCATCTAACCTTGATGAGTTTAACACTACTCCTCCGAGTCTTGTTAACTTTCCAATCTGTAACATCAACGGGTTCTTCGGTAAAGTGGAGTGTGTCGTCAATGTGAACCTCATCAGCAGGGATGACCACTGTTTCTTGTGTTGGACTTTTCTTCAGATTAGATACATGAAATGTATCATGAACACCATTAAGTTCTGCTGGTAGCTCCAACTTGTATGCAACAGAACCAACCCTTTCTAAAATTTAAACGGTCCGATAAATCGTGGGTTTAACTTACCACGCTTCCCAAAGTGTGCCACACCTTTCCAAGGTGAGACTTTCAACAAAACCATATCACCCACTTCAAATTCCAAAGGTTTCCTTCTTTGATCCGCATAGCTCTTCTGTCAATCACGAGCCGCCTTAATGCATTCTTGGATCTGCATGATCTTATCGGTTGTCTCTTGGACCAATTCGGGACCAACCAACTGTCTATCACCTGCATCTGCCCAGCATAATCGTGATCGACACTTGCGTCCGTAGAGAGCCTCGAACGGTGCAGCTTGAATGCTTTTATGGTAGCTGTTGTTATAGGAGAACTCGACCAAAGGTAGGTGAGTTTCCCAACTGCCACCCAAGTCCATTACGGAAGCACGTAGCATATCTTCAAGCGTCTGAATCGTTCTGTCACGACCCCCGACCATGCCCTGGACGGGAGCCGCGAGCAGTCAAGTGGTACCGGTGGTTATTTTAAAAACCTTGCAGCGGAAATATTCATCAGGACCGTGAGTTAGGAAAAATATCAGAGTTTAGAAAACACCGGATTTTATTTATTAAATAGATGGGATAAAACCCATGTTTTACAGAGGTAGCTTTAATAAGGGATAAACCCAAATATATGAAACCATGTTTTCTTAATTTAATTGTCACAACCCCCGATCCCCGGGAACGGGCGGACGTGAGCTCAGAGCTTGGTGGTATCAGGTTTTATTTAGTCTTGCAGCGGAATTTACATCAGGACCGTAGTTAGGAAATATTTATCAGAGTAAAACCACCATATTTTATAATATTAAACAAATGGGATGAAACCCAAGTTCATAGTACACATGTTTTCATAGGAATAAATCCTATTTTATTTAATAAAAACATCTATTTTATTTTAGGTAACTTTATTGCCACTTTTCCAAGCCTTCAGTGCTATCCAGCTGACTTTTATTGGCTTCACACTAAGTTACCTGAAACACGTGTTTAAAACATTTTATCAGTATTAAATACTGGTGAGTGAATCCCAGTTTAATCAAGTTTATATACAAACTCATTTCACAGTGACCAGTATTGAGGGCACATCCGCAATTACATTTGTTTCCAAGATATACCAATTAACATCAGTGGTACTGTCATACTCAACTTGTGGAAATGTTACTCCTTGACCAGGTGGTAACAAATTTTGTATACAAAACCCCAACATACCCACTATAATTGTATTCTTACAAATACTCAATACGGTTTAATGTTACTCCTTGACCAGGTGGTAACAAATTAATTATGTGAGGTTTTGTAAAAACAGTTAACAAAAAGGAGATTACTCACAAAAATGAGTATATAAAAAGAAAGGATTAACTCACATTGCTGTCTTAGGCTTTTCGTAAGGGTTTCCTGGCTATAATCTATAATATATACAAATATACATTGGTCAGTATCATAACCCTTTGAAATTATTAATAATACCCTCCCCGAGACGGCATTCCAACAACTACGTCGGGCAGAACCCCGACAGTTGTTACGGAACCCTAAATCGATCGGGCAGCGTAACTATTATAAAACTGGGGTTATAATACTTACAACGGAGCAAAACCTCGCTAATTAGGGGTATAATACCTGAGTATTATAACACTACTACAGAAATTGAGAGAAAGAAATGAATTGTGAACGATTGAAATGAACAGCCGATGCATTCTATTTATAGTGCTGATATTGGACTCGCTCGCGGCCCGCTTCAACTGAGAGCAGGTCTTACGCGGCCCGCGTTGACCCAAGTCAACTCAGTAGCTTAGCTGAGTCAATCTCTAGACCGCCACGATCATGACACGTGTCGCCCTCTGGTGCGATCGCGTAAACAAGTCACTCGCGGCCCGCTTCAACTTAACATAACCCTAAAGCGGCCCGCCTTGACTTAAGAAATCAGCGAAGTCAAACCTTGGTCCTAATACGGCCCGCTTTAGCTTGAGGTGATGTCTCACGCGGCCCGCCTCAGCCCTATATTTAAACTTTTATATTTTATTTACATACTATATTGTATCACGGGCTCGGTTTTCACCTACGGGGCATAATATGAGACATATTGAAACATTCTAAACCATAATAGGGTGTCGGAATTATTATAAGGGTGTTGGTTTTACCGAGGTTTGTTACATTCTCCCCACCTTAATTTAGAGCTCGTCCTCGAGATCTACTGAAAATAAGTGAGGATATTTTCTTTTCATTTGTAGAAAATGAGCTGACTTGGTTAATCTATCTATAATCATCCAGATTGTCTTTATTTCCTTTCCTAGTTTTGAGTAATCTAGTAACAAAATCCATTTGTTATCAATTCCTATTTTCACACCGGCATTTCCAATTGTTGTAATAACATGAAGGTTTCTGGTTTTTAGCCTTAATTTGTGAACAAGTTAAACCTTTAAAAACATAGACTGCTACGTCCTTTTTCATTTCTATCTACCAGAAATTTTTCCTTAAATCCTGGTACTTTTTATTACTTCCTGGATGCATCGTATATTTAAACTTATGGACTTAATATACGATTACACAGATTTCTTAATTTAGGTCTCCACATTTTCTTTTTATGGAATCTCCAAATTCCATTTGTTCCTTGTTTTAATTCTTTTAACATACCTTTTAACTTTTCAGTATCTTCCTTGATTACTGACTTTTGTGCTTCTCATATCTGATCATTTAAATCTACTTGCAGATTTAATTTAAGAGAACGTACCCTTCTTGGCTTTTCATGATACTTTCTACTTAAAGCATCTGCCACTATATTTGCTTTTTCTTCATAATTGACTAAATGTCCAAGGAGTTTTACCTGTTCTAACCAAAATGCACAATTTAGAAAACTTAGCATAAAGTTTTTCCTTTCTTAATAGACTTAAAAGTGCTTTGACAATATTCCTGGTAGCAGGTTAATTCTGAATTTAATTTCTCTGTCTGGAGGTAGTCCTGGTAATTCTTCTGGAAAGACATCTGAAAACTGAGATACTACTGGAATGTCTGTTAGTTCTTTTTTTTTTTTTTTCCTTTAGTGTTAGTGACTATAGAAATCAAATACACTATAGAACTTTTTCTTATAGGATTTGCAGTTTTCATCACAAAGGTGAATTTTGTGGATCTAGATGGCTTATTTCCTTTAATTGTGATCATTTTACCTTTAGAGGAATTTACTTGAATTGACTTTTGATCACATGAAATATTGGCTTTATTGGTTATTAACCAATCGATTCCTAAAACAATATCAAATCTGACGAGATTCATTGGATAAAGGTTTGCCCTAAACGTTTGGTTTAAAATTTCTATTCTTGCTCTCTGCAAGATTTTAGAAATCCTAATGGTTTTTCCATTAGCTGTCTCTATTAAGCATTCGTGTGGTAGTTTAGTTAATGACTGATTTAGAAATTTGCAAAACGATGTATTAATAAAACTTTGGTTTGCACCAGAGTCAATTAATACTTTTAGCAAAAACATCATTAACTAAAACGTACCAGTGATGACATATGGAATCATCTTGGCTTCATCTGCAGTCAGAACAAATGCTCTAGCATTTTTAGTATTCTTGTTGTTCGTAGCTGGAGCCAGTTTTGGACAGTTTGGCTTGATATGACCTTTTTCTCCACAATTAAAACACAATCCATTACTGGATTTCCTCCTGCAGTTCTCTTCATTATGTCCTGGTGCTTTGCAGAAATTACAGTGGGTGGAGCATTTTCCAGAATGCTTCTTTTTGCAGATCCTGCAATATGGTGCAAAGGTAGAATCTTCGTTCCTACGATTGAAATTCCCAGAACGAAATTCTTGAGTAAGCTTCTGGGTTAGGTTTCTCCTCTGATCTTCTTCTCTAGTACGAACTAGTTCATCAGTCAAGGTATTGGCTAGTTCTACAACTTCTTCTATGGTTTGGGGTCTAGCTGCCTTGACTACATGTCTAATCTCTCCGATTAATCCCCAAATATAACGGGAGATTAACACCGGTTCTGGTGATGCAAGAGTTGGCACTATCCTAGCATATTCGAAGAATGTAGTAGTGTACCCTTTACTATCTACACCAGTCATCCTAAGGTGGAGGAACTTGTTTGCTATCTGTTCCTTTTCATTGGGTGGGCAGAATTTCCTTTCTACCTTTTCTTTAAATTCTTCCCATTCCATACTATAAGTTTTATCACTTCCTCTTGTCTGAAGGATAGTGTTCCACCATTCTAATGCTGCATTCTTAAACAGATTAGAAGCAAACAATATCTTGTCTTCTTCAGCACACTTACTTATCCTTAAGACTGCCTCAGTCTTCTCTATCTAGCGTAAAGTTGCAATAGCCCCTTCATTGCCTGAGAATTCCATTGGTTTACAAGACCAGAATTCTTTATAAGAACAACCATAAGGCATTGTTCTTCTTCTTTTGGGAATAGGCATTTGAAATACTGGTCCATTGTTTACACTGTTTTCAACGGGTCGCTTACTGCTATGTTTACTTTTATTATCAGCATCCTTAACAGTTTGAAGAATAAATGGCATAGTATCTATAATTCCCTGTGCCACTATATGTTGAATAGCACTATTATCTACTTGGTTTCCATTGTTATTGATACTCGGATTATCATTAACCACGTTAATGTTACTCTGGTTATCGTTATTCAGATTTCCTTGATTTTCTTCGTCGGCCATCTGAATTTTAAACATTTATCCCATATTAATATCACAATTAATATCTTACTATAGTTAATCATATGACACGCATCTTTGCCAGAAGTGTCAATCATTGCTATTATACTCTTTTCATATACTATGTGTCTATCACACACTAGTACTAAAATTACGATACCAACAAAAATAAAATAGTATGCATCCGTACACACATATTTTATTTTTATTATATTATTATTATTACCTCTTCATTTTATCGCATAGATTGATAATCAAATAATGTTTATCATCAGAATTTATATATATATGTATATATATATATATACTAGAGATTTCAAAAAAATCTAAATTCATACTTGACACCTCTGTCCGTAATTTATTCCTCATTATCAATTATTAGGATCTTTTGGATTTCCTCATAGACATACATGTCTATACAATATTGCATATACTGTAGTATGCTCATTATCCATAACGTAAACAGATTCACAAATCAGATATCAGGTCATAGTACTATTTAGGGAATTCCATTATTATAACACATACCCCATCTTACCCGGTCTTGCCGGAGAGGTAATCTCATCTCACCCAGTCTTGTCGGAAAGGTAACCCCATCTCACCCGGTCTCGCCGGAGAGGTAACCCTATCTTACCCGGACAAGCTGGAGAGTCTACCACATCATGCCCAAATTTTTTTTTTTTTTTTTTTTTTTTTTTTTTTTTTTTTTTTTTTACCGGAGAGGTCATAATCATAGTATTTTCCATCCATAAACTTATTTCAAATCATGACTTTAAAAAGGCATCACTATTTATGGTTTTCATCAAGAAACAAGGAAATTGGTATTCTCATGAGGAATCACATTCTAGAACCGAGTAGTATCAATAAACAAGAAATAACAGTGGCCAAGTGTTATTGTTTATTTATCATACAGGCACTATTCTAGTTATTATCCTCATAGGATACCAATAACCATCACACTGTATTTATGCAAGCAATTCGTTTATCTCAAAGCTTCCTATTAAGGTATATCACTAAAAATTCTCTTGTACTTCTAGACCTTATTCTAGTTTTCTTGGTTCACTTTTGTTATTCATCCGAATGTTTATTTATCATAAACGAATACCTAGTACAATTATACGAACAGATTAATTAAAATGAAATATTGTGATTTATATATTTATTACAAACTAGAACTGAAATTCGAAATATATTATTAGTTTATACATCCGTAACTTATTTTAGTCTAACTAGAAATATTATGCTCAACACGCTTTATATAAGGTTTATTCTATCTCTTTCTTCTTACTAGGTTATTATCAAAGGAACGAAGTTCTTTTAAAGTTTCTAGCTCGTAGGTGGCATGAATGCTGGCACTGGTTTGATGATTCAACTATAAGTTAACATTTACTGCTGTAGTGGCTAACATGTAGAGATTTTCCCATTTTTCGTCTAATTTATCTTCCCAAGGTGGGTTACTGCCTATTTTCTGGTTTTCCTGAGACTTTTTCATATTCTCTTGACTTTTTCTAAGAATCCGACTTCTTTTCTAGGGGTAAGTGGATTTTCATACTGTGCTTTACGGACAAATATTCCTTCCTCAATATCTGCTGAATATCCTGAGAAATTTGTTTGGGATGAACTTCCCTTTTCTTTGGGTGAACTATCTAGTTTATGATAGATGTCCGTAATTCTTCTCTTACTCATACTGTAAACTAACAAATAGTCAATTAATATAAAACACATAATCACATAAATTATTTCCTAACATAGAATTTAAAATTTAAGTGTCAGCAGAACACTTCTTTGGCTTGAGCCAGTGGCTAGGCTCTGATACCACCTTCTGTCACAACCCCCGATCCCCTGATCCCCGGGAACGGGCGGACGTGAGCTCAGAGCTTGGTGGTATCAGGTTTTATTTAGTCTTGCAGCGGAATTTACATCAGGACCGTAGTTAGGAAATATTTATCAGAGTAAAACCACCATATTTTATAATATTAAACAAATGGGATGAAACCCAAGTTCATAGTACACATGTTTTCATAGGAATAAATCCTATTTTATTTAATAAAAACATCTATTTTATTTTAGGTAACTTTATTGCCACTTTTCCAAGCCTTCAGTGCTATCCAGCTGACTTTTATTGGCTTCACACTAAGTTACCTGAAACACGTGTTTAAAACATTTTATCAGTATTAAATACTGGTGAGTGAATCCCAGTTTAATCAAGTTTATATACAAACTCATTTCACAGTGACCAGTATTGAGGGCACATCCGCAATTACATTTGTTTCCAAGATATACCAATTAACATCAGTGGTACTGTCATACTCAACTTGTGGAAATGTTACTCCTTGACCAGGTGGTAACAAATTTTGTATACAAAACCCCAACATACCCACTATAATTGTATTCTTACAAATACTCAATACGGTTTAATGTTACTCCTTGACCAGGTGGTAACAAATTAATTATGTGAGGTTTTGTAAAAACAGTTAACAAAAAGGAGATTACTCACAAAAATGAGTATATAAAAAGAAAGGATTAACTCACATTGCTGTCTTAGGCTTTTCGTAAGGGTTTCCTGGCTATAATCTATAATATATACAAATATACATTGGTCAGTATCATAACCCTTTGAAATTATTAATAATACCCTCCCCGAGACGGCATTCCAACAACTACGTCGGGCAGAACCCCGACAGTTGTTACGGAACCCTAAATCGATCGGGCAGCGTAACTATTATAAAACTGGGGTTATAATACTTACAACGGAGCAAAACCTCGCTAATTAGGGGTATAATACCTGAGTATTATAACACTACTACAGAAATTGAGAGAAAGAAATGAATTGTGAACGATTGAAATGAACAGCCGATGCATTCTATTTATAGTGCTGATATTGGACTCGCTCGCGGCCCGCTTCAACTGAGAGCAGGTCTTACGCGGCCCGCGTTGACCCAAGTCAACTCAGTAGCTTAGCTGAGTCAATCTCTAGACCGCCACGATCATGACACGTGTCGCCCTCTGGTGCGATCGCGTAAACAAGTCACTCGCGGCCCGCTTCAACTTAACATAACCCTAAAGCGGCCCGCCTTGACTTAAGAAATCAGCGAAGTCAAACCTTGGTCCTAATACGGCCCGCTTTAGCTTGAGGTGATGTCTCACGCGGCCCGCCTCAGCCCTATATTTAAACTTTTATATTTTATTTACATACTATATTGTATCACGGGCTCGGTTTTCACCTACGGGGCATAATATGAGACATATTGAAACATTCTAAACCATAATAGGGTGTCGGAATTATTATAAGGGTGTTGGTTTTACCGAGGTTTGTTACATTAATTCAATTAATAAAATAAGCCACTTCTTTAAGCCTTTCGGTGCCGTATCATCACTCTTATTCCCATCTACTGTCATTACCTGAAACGCGTTTTAAAAAGGTTTGGTCAGCAGGAAATACTGGTGAGTTCATTCATTTTTGTACAAAACGATGCATAGTTATAAATTACAGTATTAAGGGTGATTACAATGTTTATATCAACCAATTACCCCAAATCGGTATTTGTCACTCGACTCGTTTCTGTGACTATGGTCAGATCACCCATTGGCTAACTCGTTGTCCAATGGTGACGGGTATCAAGTAATGTATACAAAACCCCACATACCGGCAGTAATTGAAGATTACAAAGACTTAATCCCTGTAATTATAACTTTGAAAACAAATAGGGTTTTGGAAACAATTTGATAAAAAGAGAGTGACTCACCTTGTTAGCATACAGTCTTGATTAACAAGCCTTCTGATTCTATGCCTCTTGATAACTAAGCATCTACTTTCTTTTAGAGTTCTGAATCTTCTGATGATTAAATATTTTGTTTGGTAGTAAGTGTATAGTTTGGAGTTTTCTGATAGTTAAACATATAGTTTAACAGAGTGGAATACGTTTTAGTGTTATACCAAATCAAACCTAACGATGGTCACGAGATCAGAACCTTAACGAAATTCACAAAGTATAGTCTTGTTTAGACAGCACTTTGGCATTCGTTTAACGAAATTCACAAAGTATAGTCTTGTTTAGACAACACTTTGGCATTCGTTTAACGAAATTCACAAAGTACAGCACTTTGGCATTCGTTAGTTGGTTCCCGAATCGATCGGACAGAACATCGCATCGGTGATTATTGGTTAGAACACCAACGTATAGAGAGAAGAATAGAAGAAATGAGCAAGGAAGAATGAAATCCTAGGCTCCTATTTATAGGTAAGGTAGGTTCCTTTCTTAGCTAGGAAGTTTTCTTAATTATTAAGTTTTCTTTTATTTATTTAGTTTTTTTCTTAACTATTAAGTTTTCTTAACTATTAAGTTTTACTTAACCATTAAGTTTACTTAACCATTTAACTAAATAACTTACTTAGCTTAATTAATCTTGTTTAGTTTAATTAATCCTGCTTAGCTTAATTAATCCTGCTTAGCTTAATTAATCCTGCTTAGCTTAATTAATCCTGCTTAACTTAATTAATCCTGCTTAGCTTAATTAATCCTGCTTAGCTTAATTAATCTGACTTAACGGATTAATTAATTAACTGACTTAACTACTTAACTGATTAATTTATCTTAACTTTTATAATTTGCTTAGTCGATTACTTAGCTTAATTAGCAGATTAATCAACCTACTCAGCTTGCTTAACTGTTAAGTTTTCTTAGCTATTGAGTTTTCTTAATTGCTAAGTTTACTTTCCTGTTAAGTATTCTATCTTAACAACCTTATGAGTTCTAATTTCTAGATACAATGGAACTCGTATTAGCGTGTTAACCCAATTCAACTTTAACGATAATCACGAGATCAAAACTCACAACGAATGACAAAGTATAGCCGTATACAGGCAGCACTTAAACATCCGTTGGATCAGTTTCAATCGATCGGATAGGGTATCGTATCAGTGATTCGAGTTAGTACTCCGATTACGAGCAGAGTTTTAGGGTTTAGGGGTGTTGTGAAAAGAAACTGAGATACGAGAGAGTAAGTTCGTCAAAATTCGATCAAACTGGTGCAGGAATTCAAGTCCCACTGCTGCCCTTATATACCTGAATTTTGGGTCCCCTCGCGTGGCGCGACCGTGGCGCGGGGATAGTTGATCTGGCTTTGGTCGCCACGTGTCCCACGTAGGCCTGACACGTGTCACCTTCGCGTGACGCGTGTCCTTGGCCGCTTTTTCGTCCAATCATGCATTTTTCCTCGATTTTCATGCCGATACTTATCGCGTATGTTTAGATCTTGATCTTACATGATTCGTTTTTAATTGCGAATCTAATAAGACTATTTTTATGTGATTTAATTCGTCGAACGCCAAGATTCCTTAACCGCCAAATTGAATATACAAGTTCCATCGCGAGCACTTCTAGTTTTGATTACGGTTTGTTGTCGAGAATATTTTTATGAGGGTTGTTACATCCTCCCCACCTTGTTTTAAATCTCGTCCTTGAGATTTGCTGGAACAAGTAAATATATTTTCTTTTCATCTCTGATTCTAACTCTCATGTATATTCAGGTTTACTTTGACCAGAACTAAGCTCTTGCCTTGTGATTCTTATTTTTGACTTATATGGGCTTTCAATGGATCTAAAATTTCCATTTACCTTTATAGCTTGAAGAGGTATAACTAAAGATTTATCAGCTAGGCATTCCTTAAGGGGTATACATGAAACATATCATGTATTCATGTTATTTCTTCTGATAACTC
This sequence comes from Helianthus tuberosus, assembly GCA_030545235.1. Lineage (NCBI taxonomy): Eukaryota > Viridiplantae > Streptophyta > Magnoliopsida > Asterales > Asteraceae > Helianthus > Helianthus tuberosus. The sequence continues at coordinate 51,967,336 of CM060403.1, read as the reverse complement.
TAGCTGATAAGCTACTGATCCAATTTATTTAAGGATTCCGAATGGTTCAACAAATTTTAGACTTAACTTTTCTTTCTTGCCGTATCGGACTATTCCCTTTTCACGGAGAGACCTTTTGTATTATTCTTTCTCTGATTTGAAATTCTAATGGTTTGCCGATCTCATGGCCCGATAGTTGCTTTTCTCATATTTTTGTTGGACATAATGGATGGTACTTTTATCCATAAGGTGCTTCAAATGGCAACCCTAATTATGGGAGAGTCTTATGAGTGATAAGTGATAGTTCTACTTGCACCAATATTTATCACACATGTACTAAGCATGTTTTTCTATGTTTGTAGTGTTCCTTCATACTGCTCAAAATAAGTCGGGTTAAAATTTTCCTAGAAATGAGAAGTGAAATGGCTATCTTGATAGATAACAAGATTCTTTGTAATGAGACTATTTTGTCTTTACACAACTTAACTAAGTGTCTTATACTAAAGGGTTTCCTTCAATGGTAGGGATTGAGCAGACTTGGTTAGTCAATCCACAATCACCCAGATTGGGTCGTTACATTTTCTTATGTTGGGTAATTTGGTAACAATATCCATTTGTTATCAATCCCCTTTCCATACTGACACTTCTAATCATTGAAGTCAACTTAAAGGTTTCTAACGTTCAGCTTTAACTTGCTAACAGATTAAATACTTAGAGGCATAACTTGCTATCTATCAGTAATTCTTATAAAACTTTTGATACCTCATATTACTTACACGATGTATCAAATACTTAGTTCTATGGGCTTCTTCGAGAATCCTTTCTTGCAGGTTTCCATGAATTGGTACCTGAAATCTTTATGGAATCCCTAATTCCCATTAGTTCCTTTTTCTGATTCCTTCATTATTCCCTTATAATCCTTAAGCACCATCCTTGATTGCTGTTTCTTGGGTACTCTTTAATTATTTCATTAAATCTATCCGCAAGTTAATCTAAGAACACGTTCTTGATTCGGCTTCCTATGAAACTTATGACTTAAAGCATTAACTACTATATTAGTCTTAACTTTGGGATATAATAATCGGTGTTGTTCCTAGTCTCGGATGAATTCTAAGTTTCTTCTCACGATCGGGTGATAGTCTAAGTAGATCCTCTGGGAACATGTCGGTCGGAATATCTTTCAGTTCCATGCCTCTAGTGTTAATGAACTCCGAGACCATATACGCTATGTCTTACTTTGGTGCATAACTCGCAGCTTTCCTCACAGAGACGAACTTTGTCGGCTGGTCTGTCTTGCCTCCTGTGGTCACTTCTCCGGTTGGCTTGCAAACCCCCAAGAGTCATCATTTCCATTTGTTCCTTTTTCTGAAGCAGACAGAATTTCCTTTCTGTCAGTTCTCTCCATTTCATGGCATATGTCTTGACCATGTGTTTTGAAGATCGGGTCTCACTATCTTAATGTCTAGATTTTGAAGCATACATTACTTCATTCCTATATACTAATGGTTCGGACAACTTTAGTCCTTTGCAGCCCATGTATTTCGTAACATCTTCTTTAGTACTGGTAATCTTAGTAGGATTATAGGTGAAGAAAATCTTTGTAAGTGCATCTTTTTGTGGTTGCTTTTATCTTCGCAAGAGTTCTTAAAGAAAGTAGAAGTACCCTCATTAGCGTAGGTTTTTAGACATTTTGTGCCCAGCACAACTTTAGCTACAGGTTTCCTAATGTGTTAATAATCTAAGGTAGCGCAAAGGGAAATCTTATACTTTCGATGGCGTCCCATCATAAAGGGTTCCCGTCATTTATATTGTAGCACGAGTTACGAGACAGATGATCAAACGAAATAATGTTCGATATTGGAATTATTGTTGTATACAAGAGATTCCTAATAAAGAAATCTAGAATTATCATTGACACACATGCTCGTGCTTTATTCTAAATTGTTAATCCTTATGGTTTTTGGATTTCCTTATAGATATACATATCTATATAATCATATTTTCACATATTGTAATATATATACCATTTATAAGGTCAATGTATTTAACAGATTCATATTTCCAAAAACAAGTCAGATATCAGGTGATGATACTATTTAGGGAATTTTGTCACTTGTTGACATCTTATACCCTCATCTTACCCGGTTCTTGTCGGAGAGGTAACCCCATCTTACCCGGACAAGATGGAGAGTCTGCTACACCATACCCAGTCTTGCCGGAGAGGTAATTGGTATTTCCCATAAATCATGATTTAAAAATGAACATTTTATTAGAGCTTTCATCAAGGAACAAGGAAATTAGTATTCCCATGACGGATCATATTCTAGAACCCAGTAGTACCAATAAATAAGAAATAACAGTGGCCAAGTGTTATTGTTTATTTACCATACTTGCAACGTTCTAGTCATCATCCTCACGACATACCAACATCCATCACATTTTATCTACGCATGTAATTAGCTTATCGCGAAGCTTACACTAAGACATCTTTCTTAAGTTCAAGTCTAAATACTATCCTTGTTGCTACCAAATAGTAATTTCCTAACTCTCTTTCGTTTAAGCTTAGGTATTATTATTACAATACCTAATTGCTTAAACGAGTGGCTCTGATACCACCTTCTGTCACGACCCCCGACCATGCCCTGGACGGGAGCCGCGAGCAGTCAAGTGTTACCGGTGGTTATTTTAAAAACCTTGCAGCGGAAATATTCATCAGGACCGTGAGTTAGGAAAAATATCAGAGTTTAGAAAACACCGGATTTTATTTATTAAATAGATGGGATAAAACCCATGTTTTACAGAGGTAGCTTTAATAAGGGATAAACCCAAATATATGAAACCATGTTTTCTTAATTTAATTCAATTAATAAAATAAGCCACTTCTTTAAGCCTTTCGGTGCCGTATCATCACTCTTATTCCCATCTACTGTCATTACCTGAAACGCGTTTTAAAAAGGTTTGGTCAGCAGGAAATACTGGTGAGTTCATTCATTTTTGTACAAAACGATGCATAGTTATAAATTACAGTATTAAGGGTGATTACAATGTTTATATCAACCAATTACCCCAAATCGGTATTTGTCACTCGACTCGTTTCTGTGACTATGGTCAGATCACCCATTGGCTAACTCGTTGTCCAATGGTGACGGGTATCAAGTAATGTATACAAAACCCCACATACCGGCAGTAATTGAAGATTACAAAGACTTAATCCCTGTAATTATAACTTTGAAAACAAATAGGGTTTTGGAAACAATTTGATAAAAAGAGAATGACTCACCTTGTTAGCATACAGTCTTGATTAACAAGCCTTCTGATTCTATGCCTCTTGATAACTAAGCATCTACTTTCTTTTAGAGTTCTGAATCTTCTGATGATTAAATATTTTGTTTGGTAGTAAGTGTATAGTTTGGAGTTTTCTGATAGTTAAACATATAGTTTAACAGAGTGGAATACGTTTTAGTGTTATACCAAATCAAACCTAACGATGGTCACGAGATCAGAACCTTAACGAAATTCACAAAGTATAGTCTTGTTTAGACAGCACTTTGGCATTCGTTTAACGAAATTCACAAAGTATAGTCTTGTTTAGACAGCACTTTGGCATTCGTTTAACAAAATTCACAAAGTACAGCACTTTGGCATTCGTTAGTTGGTTCCCGAATCGATCGGACAGAACATCGCATCGGTGATTATTGGTTAGAACACCAACGTATATAGAGAAGAATAGAAGAAATGAGCAAGGAAGAATGAAATCCTAGGCTCCTATTTATAGGTAAGGTATGTTCCTTTCTTAGCTAGGAAGTTTTCTTTTATTTATTTAGTTTTTTTCTTAACTATTAAGTTTTACTTAACCATTAAGTTTACTTAACCATTTAACTAAATAACTTACTTAGCTTAATTAATCCTGCTTAGCTTAATTAATCATGCTTAGCTTAATTAATCCTGCTTAGCTTAATTAATCCTGCTTAACTTAATTAATCCTGTTTAGCTTAATTAATCCTGCTTAGCTTAATTAATCTTACTTAACGGATTAATTAATTAACTGACTTAACTACTTAACTGATTAATTTATCTTAGCTTTTATAATTTCTTAGTCGATTACTTAGCTTAATTAGCAGATTAATCACCCTACTCAGCTTGCTTAACTGTTAAGTTTTCTTAGCTATTGAGTTTTCTTAATTGCTAAGTTTACTTTCCTGTTAAGTATTCTATCTTAACAACTTTATGAGTTCTAATTTCTAGATACAATGGAACTCGTATTAGCGTGTTAACCCAATTCAACTTTAACGATAATCATGAGATCAAAACTCACAACGAATGACAAAGTATAGCCGTATACAGGCAGCACTTAAACATCCGTTGGATCAGTTTCAATCGATCGGATAGGGTATCGTATCAGTGATTCGAGTTAGTACTCCGATTACGAGCAGAGTTTTAGGGTTTAGGGGTGTTTTGAAAAGAAACGGAGATACGAGAGAGTAAGTTCGTCAAAATTCGATCAAACTGGTGCAGGAATTCAAGTCCCACTGCTGCCCTTATATACCTGAATTTTGGGTCCCCTCGCGTGGCGCGACAGGCTGTTGCGTGGCGCGGGGATAGTTGATCTGGCTTTGGTCGCCACGTGTCCCACGTAGGCCTGACACGTGTCACCTTCACGTGACGCGTGTCCTTGTCCGCTTTTTCGTCCAATCATGCATTTTCCTCGATTTTCGTGCCGATACTTATCGCGTATGTTTGGATCTTGATCTTACATGATTCGTTTTTAATTGCGAATCTAATAAGACTATTTTTATGTGATTTAGTTCGTCGAACGCCAAGATTCCTTAACCGCCAAATTGAATATACAAGTTCCATCGCGAGCACTTCTGGTTTTGATTACGGTTTGTTGTCAATAATATTTTTATGGGGGTTGTTACACGTTCTCTCACTTTGACCGTCCGTTTGTGGATGAAAAGCAGTACTCAGATTCAACTGAGAACCAAACGCTTCTTGAAAGGATTGCCAAATCCTTGACACAAATCTTCCATCTCTATCAGATATAATCGAGATAGGCACCCCATGACGTGCGACTATCTCCCTTAGGTACAGCTCAGCTAGCTTACCTGTGTTATCCTTTTCTCTGATCGGCAAAAAGTGCGCTGACTTTGTCAATCGGTCTATGATTACCCAAATCATATCATGACCTCTGGGAGTCTTGGGCAACTTCGTTACGAAATCCATTGAAATCTGTTCCCACTTCTACATGGGTATCTCAGGTTGCTGCAGAAGACCTGAAGGCTTCTGATACTCGGCCTTTACCTTGGCACAAGTCAAACACTTCCCAACATAAGTAGCCACATCGCCCTTAAGTCTTGGCCACCAGTAATAATCCTTCAAATCTTGGTACATCTTGTCCGACCCTGGGTGGATCGAGTACCTCAATTTATGAGCTTCATCAAAAATGACATCCCTAAGACCACCAAAAAGTGGAACCCAAATTCGTCCCATAAAATACAAGGTTCCTTCCTCGTTGGGTACCAACTTTTCTCCATCCCATGAAGATATTCAGCCTTTAAGTTCTCTTTCTTAAGAGCTTCTCTTTGTGCAGCACGGATACGCAATGAGAGGTCTGTCTGAACAATCATCTCTAAATCCCTAACCCTTATGGGCTTAATCCTTTCTTTGCGACTTAAGGCGTCTGCCACCACATTCGCCTTTCCTGGATGATATTTGATTTCGCAATCATAATCATTTAACAACTCAACCCATCGCCGCTGTCTCATATTAAGCTCTTTCTGATCAAATATATGCTGAAGGCTCTTATGATCTGTAAATATAGTACACCGAGTACCATACAGATAATGTCGCCATATCTTCAAAGCAAACACCACTGCGCCTAATTCTAAATCATGCGTGGTGTAGTTCTTCTCATGGACCTTTAACTGGCGTGAAGCATAAGCGATAACCTTTTGTCGCTGCATTAGCACACAGCCTAATCCCTGACGCGAGGTGTCACAATATACCACGAAGTCATCGGTGCCTTCGGGTAGGGATAGAATAGGTGCATCGCAAAGCTTATTCTTGAGCAGCTGAAAAGCTTCCTCTTGTTTGTCTCCCCATTCATACTTCTTATCCTTTTGAGTAAGGGAGGTCAGCGGCTGAGCGATTTTTGAAAAATCCTCAATAAATCTGCGATAATACTCTGCTAAACCCAAAAACTATCGGATCTCGGTTGGCGTCTTCGGAGTTTCCCAATTCTTAATAGCCTCGATCTTGGTGGGATCTACATGAATTCCATCCTCGTTTACCACGTGACCGAGGAATTGTACCTCACGCAACCAGAACTCTCACTTTGAGAACTTAGCGTAACGTTTCTCCTTCTTTAGCAGCTCTAAAATAGCTCTAAGGTGTTGCTCATGCTCCTCCTTCGACCGTGAATAGATCAAAATATCATCGATAAACACAATCACGAATTTATCGAGATATGGCTTGCAAACTCGGTTCATCAAGTCCATAAATACTGCCCGCACGTTTGTCAAACCAAACGGCATCACTAGAAACTCGTAATGTCCATAACGAGTTCTGAAGGCAGTCTTCGGTATACTCTCTTTTTGAATCCGCAGCTGGTGATAACCTGATCGAATATCGATCTTGGAGTAGTAACTCGAACCCTGAAGTTGATCGAATAAATCATCAATTCTCGGCAAAGGATACCGATTCTTGATGGTTAACTTGTTCAGCTCTCGATAGTCGATGCACATACGAAAACTACCGTCCTTCTTCTTGACAAATAGAACTGGGGCTCCCTAAGGCGAGAAGCTTGGTCTAATGAATCCCTTGTCCAGAAGCTCCTGAAGCTGCATCGACAACTCTTGCATTTCTGAAGGCGCAAGTCGATAAGGTGCCTTGGGTACAGGCGCGGCGCCTGGAACCAAGTCAATGTGGAATTCGACTTGTCGTTGGGGCGGTAATCATGGAAAGTCTTCGGGGAAGACTTTAGGATATTCCCTTACCACAGGGATACCTTCGAGCTTTGGTTCTTCAGCTTCTTTATCAACAACGTGAGCCAAGAAGGCAACACATCCTCTACGCATAAACTTTCGTCCCTTAAAACAGCTGATAATCCATAGGGGCGTATCATGCTTTTCTCCATGTACCACAATCATTTCTCCATTCGCCATCGGGATGCGGATAATCTTCTCATGGCATACGATCTCAGCTCGGTTACTCGACAACCAATCCATTCCAACTACTACGTCGAAACTTCCTAACTCAATAGGTAGAAGATCAAGCGTAAACTCACGCTCTCCAAGCTCTATCACACAACCTCTAATTACTTTGCTAGCTTCTACTAGCTTCCCATTAGCTAGTTCAATCGAGTACGAAATATCTAACTTACTGGCAACTAATCCAAGTATATCCTTAAATTCTAGGGATACAAAGCTATAGTCGGCACCAGTATCAAATAGCACAGATGCAAAATGTTGATTGATAGGGAACGTACCAGTGACTACGTTCGGATCCTGACGAGCTTCCCTAGCTCCAATGTTGAATACTCTTCCCTGGGCTTGGTTGTTCTTTGGGCAATCCCGCTTGAAGTGCCCTACATCACCACAGCCAAAGCAACCTTGGCCGCGACCATTCCCATTTCCGCCTAGGTTGTTATTATTATTCCCTCCGCGGTTTCCATTTCCCGCTTGGTCCGTTTCCATTCCGGTTTCCATTACCTCCCTGATTGTTGTTTCCTCCTTGGTTCCTATTTCTATAACCGTTTCCACCACGGTTGCCATTGCCACTGCCATTTCCATTTCCTCCCTAACCACCATTCCCATGACCATTACCAACCTAGCACGTTTCCTTAGAATGACCGTTCTTTCCACAGGATTCACATTTCCTAAACCTACACTGGCCGGCATGATGAAACTGACATACATCACATTTGAGCAGGGTGCCCATGTATCCTTTTCCTTTGCTTTCGGAACTTGCAGCACCAGTCCTGACCTTGGCTGGTGGGTTAGCATCTTTACGCTTGTTAGTACCACTGTTGTTTCCTTGGGTACCCTTCTTGAAATTCGAAAACTTCCTTTTGTTTTCTCCTGACGACTCGACATGAGTATCTTTCTTCTTCTGCTCAGAGATTGAAAACTTGCCCAATCTGATCGCTTCCTCAGTCAAAGCCACACTCAAGTCAATAGCTTCAATAATTGTTGGAGGCTTGGATGTCATCACCATGCTCAGTATTTGGGGTGCCAGTCCCCAAATGAAACGTTCGACTCGCTTGAACTCTAGCTCTACCATGTAAGGGACAACACGAGATAAAGCATGGAATCTCTGCACGTACTCAGCTATCTTAGGACCTTCCATTTTCATATTCCAAAACTCGGTTTCCAACTTCTGAATCTCAGCCCTTGAACAGTACTTCTTACGCATCAGCTCTTTCATCTCATCCCAAGTCATAGCATACGCTGCAGCCTCACCTAGAGTCTGAACCTGAAGGTTCCACCACGACAGGGCTCCATCTAGGAATAGTCCAGAAATGTAGGTGACTTGATGCTCCGGTGCACACTTACTCATTCGCAGCACGGAATCTGTCTTCTCAGCCCATCTTACAAAAGCTACAGCACCTCCAGTGTCGTCAAAGTTCAGAGGCTTGCTTTTAAGGAACTGCTTGTAAGTACAGCCTGTACAAGCAACATCATTCACAGAAAGCAATTAGCAAAACGCACATGGAAATGTCCAAACGTATTGTAATGTGTCTTAGGTGACTTAAACATTACCGTTAGGTGGGTTATTTCCTGAGGTACCTCAGCTGTGTTCAGAGCATAGGGCCTCATGTTGTACGATTGCCTGTGAAATCCGTTCGTGCAGTTCTGCCTCTGTTGTGGGCAACTGAGTGTTCCTTCGAGGAGGCATCTTCTAAGAAGAAGATTGTATAGGTCAGGTCTTATTCATATAATAAGTATATAGTACGTATACGTAATAGCATTTATCATAGTAAGCAATCAGGTAGTCAACGGAATCATAGCATAATAAGTAATCCACAATACGTTAATGAGAACATGACGATTGAGCTTTTAATTAATCATCGAACACATAATATCGTTACATATTTTACAAAGTGTATCATATCAAAAGGAACACAAGGTCACACTACCCTTGTCCAACAAGTCTATCAATCTACAAAAATCATACAATCAAAAGGTGGTATCCAAAAGGCTTCACAAGCTCAACTCAATAGTGGCGCTCTCATCAAAAGCAATGCAACCTACATAAAACCAACTATGCTGATGGTGGTGGTGGAGGAGGTGGAGGAAAGAAAAGTAAACTGCGCACAAGCGCAAGCTCCTCCTCAAGCTCGTATACATGACGCAACAGATAACTGATCTGCTGCTCGACAGTGAGAAATCGAGCATCAAACTCTGGAAAAGGAGTAAGAGGTGCAGGTGGGTGTGAAAATGGAGACGGTGATGAACGAGGGGGAACAAAAGCAGGCTGACAAGGACATGGTAAAGGGCGCGGTGTCATCTCAAGCTCTAAAATCCTGCGACTCATAATCTCGTACTGGAGCTGCAGTGATAAGAGTAACTCATCCCGTGTATAACCAACAAACTGTAAGGGATGGTAGGGGTCCGAAACCGGCATGGTATATGGTGGGAACCATCTGAGTGGCTCATCTAGTGGTGAAGAAGTAAGAGGAGCAAAAGGTGCAGACTGGGGAATGTGTGGAAAAGCTGCCGAAACATGAGGGTCATGACTAGGCGGCTGGCCCGAAGTACCTTCCCCTGGATGGGGTGCGGGTATATCCTGAAGGAAGATGATAGGTAAATCATCACAATGGACATCAGACTCCACAGGATGAAAAGGAGCAACATCAGCGGGTGCGGGTGCAAGTGGAGGAATGAATGGCTCAATAACAGGAGGGTCAACGGGTGCTGGAACTGGATCAGGTATGAGGGGTGCAATGTCAGGTAAGCCAAATGGAATAGGGTCATGATCAAGCAAGGGCTCAGGATCAGCAGGTGCAACATCGGGCTGATCAACAGCAACAAAATCTAGCTCAAGATCAAACTTGGGATCGTGTGGAGGGGATGGTGCAGCTGACATGGCTGTATCATCATCATCAGAATCAGTGGCGTAGCATCGCAATCCAACTGCTTGCAAGGTGGAAGATATCACAGACTCAAAGGAATCTGAGACATAGTGCAAACTAGAGTCAGAGGAAATCTCAATAACGGGAACCTCGAGAGGTGGACTAGCAACAACGTCATCATCTAGCTCTCCATCGCCACGGGCATCATCAGGAGGACCATCAACAAACAGATCAAAGTCATCATCAAACAGATCATCAAAAGGCCAATCCTCAGGAGGGATGACCACTAAAGGAACATGAGCGAGGATCGGTGCCACAATATGCTCACCATCGGGATGCCCGATGATAAGATGATCGTGGATTGGAATGGGAATAACAAAAGGATCCTCGTCTGGAATACCATCAGCAAGCGGTAAGTCATCTCCAAAATCAGGCAACGCAAACGGCTGAAAGTCATCGTCGTTGTCTAATAGCATATCTGGGTCGCTCTCAGTATCTGAGGTAAAGATCTCCGGCTCTGGTGCGATCTCGTCATCGGACACAATAGCCATAGGGTCATCAGTATCGGACAATCCGCTCTCGGATGAAGACATAGTGTCAGTAACAGAACAATCATAACATATGCACATATATTAACCACTATCATTTAGCATGCAATTAAAGACAATGTATCATGAAATCATGTATCCTCATTATTCCTCACGAATCCTTTTCCTTCCTTAGTCTCCCAGACTAAACCACCTAGTCTCCCAGACTAAACCACCTAGTCTCCCAGACTAAACCATAAATGTAAACCTCGCAATCGTGTTTCTTGTCTTTCCGCTTGTAAAAATGTTTGTTTCCCTAGATCTGGGCGTTTCGTGTATGCAATGAAAACATGTTGTAAAAATATTTTCGTGAGAGCCCTAATGATTGTAGTCTAGACTCGAGAAGGAACCCTAGTTCGGTACAATCGAAGCTCTAATACCAAACTGTCACACCCTGACTTTTACGGAAGCGTGATTATGTGTGACTTGCTTAATATCATTACATTCAACCATAACAACATCTATATGATAAAACTAAAGATGATCATCCATTAAGTAAGTTTAAAATATCACAAACATCATTGTTTTGAAATCCCTACACAGACTTCAACTCCAAATACAAACCATGCAAATTGTTTTAGAGTTCCACAAGGACTCGACAAAAGACTTTAAATAAAACCGGGCTTTAATGGATGTGTCTTATCTAAGATAAGACACATTATCCAAACCCTGAGACTACGGATGACATCTTTTATTCTCAACATTACTTGAAACCTCCAAACGCCCACCAGATCCACATTTAATTTCCTGAAATACATGTAGTTTGAAAACATCAACAAAAGTTGAGCGAGTTCATGTGTTTTGTGAGTGTGCACGAATAAACCTTTGTAATCAATGAAAGTATGTATGTTTTTTTGTAAAACCCTGGTATGAAAGCAAACAAGGAAATAAAGAACAGATCGATTAATGGTTCGCAAGGCCATTAATATGTGTGACGTGATGCAGGAAGGCTTAAACCTAGCAGATTTTGCACCAGGAAACCGGCTGTAAGACATAGTCACCTCATGTAACGCTTCGCTCTTTCCGTAATTCCATTTTTAGAAATGGCGTGTCAGTTTTTCTATTTTTAGAATCGCGGTCGAAATCAGATCGAAGAAGGGATTTTAAAATGGCGAACGACGCAATTTTTCGCACATTCTATTGTAACCGACAAACGACAACCGACCGTATTTTATGTATTTTAAATACTAAAATAATATTTTATGACACTACGAACTGTTCGGGTTTTGATAACGGGTCTCGTAGGAACTACGGGCCACTTAAACACGAGATTGGCCTTATGGGCCTTGGGTCCAAGCCCACTTAACCCACACTTAACCTAACTATTTACGAGAAATCAAGCCTTAATCCTTTTCCATTTTTCTTTGTAGCCGACACCATCTAGTTTCCTTCCCTCTCTTTCTTTTGTGTCTACCACTGACCTACACACACACTCACACAGATGACAGGATCAATAAATCAACTCATACACAAGAAAACCTCCTAATCCCTCCAATACTCTGCATCTCTTCTGTTCCTCCTCCCCAGCCGGCGACCAGAGCCGCCTTTCCGGTGAGCTCCTCCAACCGTTCGACTCCACTAGACACCACATCCACCCCTCTTGATCTCTTCCGTGAAGAACCGGTGTCACGCCGGCGAGATTTATGCGCGACGACAGCAGAAGGCTCCGGCAACGACATAACCGGCGCGCTCGGATCTGCTTATTTTATTCCGGTGAGCTCTTTATTATTAAAACACTTTTGCGATTCTTTCATCACTTTTTCGTTACTGATGATGTCGATGATGGTGTTGGCTGGCGAGGGTGTCGATGGTGATGGTGGTCTTGGTCGATGACGCCGGCCATCGGAGAAGCACTGGCGACCGGTGATATCTCAGACGACGTGGAGGTGATTCAACTCAGATCTTTCAGTTCTGTTTTGTTACGGTTCGGATTCGGGTCAAAGGCGATTCGATACGGTTCAAAGCTAAGGTTCTGTTCGATGTTTTCGGGTCAACAAACCGGGTCAGATCAGGTCAGTTTCGATTCGAGTTTTGTTTCAGTTTGTTTTGGTTAAGTTTCGTTTCAAGTTCGATTGTTTTAATTGTTCGGGTTAACTTGGTTCAGCAGGTTCGGACCTCGTTTCGGTTCAGTCAAATCTGGTCAACATAAGTCAACGCAATCAAGGTCGGTCAACTGTTGGTCAATATCAGGCTCGGTGTTGGGTTTGGGTCAAACCTGGTCAAACAGTCAAATCGGTCAGATTCGGTAAAATTCTAAGCGTCTTGAAGTTCTTTATATTATTTATATTAATGTTAAATTTTTTTCGCAAAACGAACGCTTATAAATTGTAAACGTACGTGGAATATATATAGATATATTAGTCTTAAAATTTATCGTTTCGTATTTATAATTGTTATTAAATTGTTGAATTTTGACAATAATAAACGATGCTTTGGTTGTCGGGATCGTCCAAAAACAGAGGAAACTCTGCCCGTTTTTCGTAAAAAAAAATCCACGAAACAATACATGTTTAATTTCAAAACGATTATTATTTTTTATTCGTTTTCTTTTATAACCAAATCTCTAAATTTATAACATAGATGAATAATTCTTTTTATAACAATAAATTTTTATATATCGAGATAAGATAAAATATAATATACGAATTCCAAATTATGCAAAACATAAATATTAGGATTATTCTTTTTCAAAACCAATAAATAATAACGAATTCGTGATATTTTAAATATCTAGGATAAACACTCTCGTTCGTTCTCTTGAAATTCTGTTTACTCATGCACCATCGTTTGCCCTTATAGGGTGACCTCGGTGTTCCGTCCTCCTAAACTCGTTCACTCGTCAACACTTGGATAATCGGAAGACTTAGCAATTATGTGAGTACACTTGACCCATTTCCCTTTTAAATACACTTTGGGTGCAACATGTTTTACTTGTTAAACGACACAATTCACAAACATGCTTTTATTCATTCAATCCGTATACATGCCTTGTTATGCTTAGGTTCATGCTAGAATACATACTACTTGTTAACTCGGCTTAAATAATTATAGCGCTATAGGAGTAGCACACCACCCGACGGGGTTTTGTTAAGTCTTTATTCTATAACGGTCTCGTTGCTTTTGTGACGAGGGATGCTAAATACTAGTGGACACTAGAGTTGACATATTGTTATGCATGATAGTTTGACCGTGTATACCAAATGCTATGTTGGACGAAAGTAGTATGTTTAAAAATGAAGTTTCGTCATGGATAATCGGATTTAATGCGTTTGTGAGTTGTTCAAAGTTTGAATTTGGTCCAAAAGGTCTGTAAAACACTGAATTTCTCATGGCACGTTTGACGGAAGTTTGGTATCATGGTGTATGTAAGCAAGTCCATGCTTAAGTATGTATGGGACCCACGTAAGCGAATCCCTCGGATTTCGCTCGCGTACGGGTACGAATGTATGAATCAAGTATGAATGATGAGCATGCGCATAAGTATAAGTATGAACACGAGTATGAGTATGCATATGAGTATAAGTGTGAAAATAAAAACATACGAGTATAGTTATAAATATAAGTAAGTATAAATGACGATGATTTCGCGTATGACATGTATTGCATGCGGCGAACTTAAGCACGTAAAATGATTGAGAAGTTTGGGTAACGTGTTGAGTTTATCGAATCAAAATAGTTTAAGCTTGATTTGGAATGTAAGATCTAGTTCGTGAATGCGAAAAGTATGTAAAACATCTAGGGCTGTAAACGAACCGAACGAACACGAACAACGCTTTGTTCGTGTTCGTTCGTTAAGGAAATAAATGTGTTCACGAACGGTTCATGAACACTTACCGAACGAGATTTTATGTTCATGTTCGTTCATTAAGGAAATGAGCGTGTTCGCGAACGGTTCACGAACACAAATAAATTTGGCGAACGCGACGAAGGATAAAGATAGATGGCCTAGAGAGTAGCACTCAAACTTGAATCCCTTATTGTGGAATGGAGGTCGATCGTATTCGCCAATGTAAATAATGAGAAATGAAAGAGAAATGATGCATAAACAAGGTGAAAATGGGTTTCCTAGTTTAATTGTTAAAGTTTAATAATATAAATAGTACAAATAAAATATAAGAAAGTACAAAGATCTTCAATTAAAACACAAACATACGAACATAAACGAACGCAAATCAACGAATGTTCACTAACACGTTCACGAACACCTTACCAAACGTTCACGAACACAATCAAACGAAGGAGACATCTATTCATGTTCGTTCATTTAACTAATCGAACTAAATTTCTTGTTCATGTTCGTTCGTTTATTAAACGAACGAACATAAACAAACTTCCCGCCGAACGGTTCACAAACTGTTTGCTGAACGTTCGGTTCATTTACAGCCCTAAAAACATCTATTGATTATGTGAGATATACTTTGTATAAGAATGGAAATGCTATTCTTGTTTCAAAAGAATTTACGTTAGTTGAAAAGCGTTGGTCCCTATGAAGTCTTCTTGCCCACGTGTTTTGAATTTAAATTATGTAAAAAGGTTTTGAAAATGGTAAGTTTGCATCATTTTAAAGGGTCTTGCATTAAAATAGGAAATTTGAAATTTAGAGGTTCTTGTGAAAATGTTGCTTCTTAAAGAGAATTTTATGCATATTGAACTTAGTGGTCGTTGAAAAGTGTTTTAATAAAATGTTTATTGATTTCTTATTTTCTATTTTTTTTGTAAAAGGCTTTAGAAAAATGATCTTATAATAACTATAAGATCTTATACGCAAATGAAATGGCTAGTTTGATTTTCGATTGTGAACTAAGTGTTTGGTATAATGATAAAGTGTAAGCGTACGTTAGTGATTAGGTGGAGTATGAAGTTCACGGGCAAGAGATTCATTGGACCGATTAAGCCGATAGGTATCATTTCATAAGGTTTTGAATTCGGGTAATAAAACGTTTCAAGGTAAGATTAAAATTTTGTGTTTGTGAGTTAGGTGAAAATAGATTATGGGGTAAGATCTACGTTTAATGAAAACAATGAATTTTGAAATTTGCATAGTAGGGATTTTGACAAATGAAAACGATTTAGACGTAAAAACTTGATCACGTTGTACAATGTAGTCTCTTTTTGAAATGAAATTTTGGTAACGTTCACCTAGGTAAGGGAATCACCCTTAACTCTTCGGTGAGGTCGTTTTAAGAAAAGGAGTGGAGTTAATCGCCAAGGTAAGGAAATCACTCCTAACTCGATGATACGTCTCCATTTTGGTGTTACAATGAATGTAAACAGAAATGAGTGACGTTTTGAAATCATGCATGTACATAAATGTATGAAAAGATTTAGTATGAGGTGTGTGTGAGAAAATGATCTTGAAAATAAATTTTAAATTTTGAAACGAGAGAATTGTATCATATAAAAGCGATGATAGTAAAGCATAGGTTTGATTAAAACTTGGATTGTTCCAAAACGGAACTTTGACTAAACCAAAGCGGTCGACAAATTCTTTTGAATTTGAGAAACATGCTTTGGCCTAATAGGTGGAACACTCTTGCCGATATCTCAGTTGACGGTATTCACCATTCCAGTTACTACATGTTCCAAATCAATCAAAAATTTCGAGATTTGGCGGGATTTTTGAAAATCAAGGAGCGGAACTAGTCGACAAGGTGCGGGTTTCACCCCTAACTTAACGATTTCGTACCCTAAGTGTGGTCGATACTCGTCGGGTCAAAATTTAATTTCGACAATTTGACGAGGGTCCACTAGAATTTGATTGGCGAATAGTGTGTAAACAGGATAGATGGATTGAGAGTCGTTCACCAAATTGTGGGTTTCACGCCTATTTTGGTGAAGTCGTCTCGTCGGTATGATACGAGTGATTTCGAGTTTTAGTATAAACGAGTAAAAAGACATATGCTCGAAATAATGATAACAAGTATGAGCACATAAAGCATTTTAAGCAAATAGCACGTAAGAGACATTTCAAGTATAGCATGTAAAGATATTGCATAAAAGTAGCATGTGAAGCAAGTATGGTCGAATTTGGTACTTAACTATAGACTAGGTCAAAAGCATGACAATTTTCCTAATTCCCTATAGTTATGGCTCTGATACCAATCTGTCACACCCCAACCGATGGCGGAAACATTGGAGTGAGACGAAATAGATTGCTCGAGACATCATAACACTAATAATTGTGACAAGTAGTTAAATAGTAAATTTCATTTCTAAAGAATAAATTACAAGAATTTGAAGTAAATACAACATCATGAATAATGAAATACAATGCAATAAGAATACAAATTAAAGTGTGTATCTAAGCATCCTACTAGATTCCATGCATCACCAACATCATCGCTAAACCTGCAACATGTTTTAAAAAAGCATAGTTCAATACAAAGGTATTGGCGAGTACACAAGTTTTAGACTCGTGTCATGTGCACTTTCCGGCACTTAAACTATCTCTAGGAAGGCAGTTTTGTGATCCTTACTTTCCTACACACTATACTAGTGTAATACGTGGTTTCTGGCTCATTCGGTGTCTCTACACATTGTCTGTCTATGTACTGAACTCCATCAGCATTTTTCTGATTTATCTGATAACTGTGTTTCGTGCATCATTTGAGTCAATAAAGTTCTCATGCAATAATGATATAACATTAAGCAATATGTCAAAAAAAAACATTAAGCAATATGTGATGCACATGTATGTATATGGCAATAATCAGAAAACAATTCAAGTCATTAATTGTAATTCAGCACAGTCATTAAGCACTAATCATGGTTTAATAGTTGAACGGATACCTGGAATTTTGACAGTTGTCACAGGATCATCCGCAAACTGAGTTGATCATCCACAAATCGTTGATCATCTGCAAATCTTACACACACACATTGTGAGTATTCTTTATTTCTCTTCTTCTTGAGTTCTTGAATTGTTTGATTGTTTGATTAGTTGTATTGTTGGTAATTTTGTATGTTTATACTTTTCTAATTTTCGTTGTTAAACTAGGGATTGTTGTTCAATTTTGAATTATTTGAAGTGATGACGAAACCACAATCTAAAAAACTATCTTTTATTGGGAACTTTTTCAAAAGAAAATACGAAGAAATTAATGAAAATCGGGTTGGTGATGATGATACTGTTCCGAATGAAACAACTTCTCCGAATGTTGATAATGATAATATCAAATCAAATGATGACGTTGATGCAAGTCCAAATGTTGACAATGATAATCCTACAACTTCAATTCCAACAACACGAGGTATTATTGATTTGAATGATCTTCATTCGGATCAATATGATAGGCCACCTATTGCTAGTTATCACCCAAATCAAATAGATGACATAAGAAGGTCATATCTTGTTAAATGGGTTTTTCAACCGCGTAGTTATAAACTTCCTATTAGAGACTTTTACGCAATCGAATGGGCCCGGAATTTTTTAACAATGCTATGGTTTGTGCGGTCGAAAAGGATTTTTACATGAGGTACAAGACGACGATGTGATGGAATGATTTTAAGCTATGAAATAAAGAAGATGACAAATCTATTATGTATTTGTTTTACTTTATTTATTTATCGTCGTTTTTTTTAAATTGTATGATTGCATGGTGAATTTTTTTTATGGATACCCCTAAGTTAATGTTCTAGTAGTGAATTTTAGTGGAAATGCTCATCACTCACCACGTCAACAATTTTCCTCACAACCCAACAATTTCCCTCACATTCTCTCCAACTTTTCACGCGTGATAGTGGCCACGCGTTGTCAGTTCCACGCGTTTTCAAAAGGGGTGGCGGCGGTGTGCGTGATGGTTTCACGCGTGATGGGGTGGTGATCATGGGGCACCCCGTCCCCCCTTATTCTGACATCGGAGGGTGGTCACAAGGAGAACCCTCTATTCCCCTGCTTTTGGCGAGTCACCGATGTTCTGTTTTGCAGGAGATTCAGCTAACGGCGAGTGGAGGAAGAGATGGAACCCTTACTTCACGAGACGACCAACTGGGATAACCTAGTATTAACCAGTGTTTCATCAAGGAGATATGCCAATGGTTGGTCTTCTCTAATGTTTAAAGAAATATATAGTGGATGCGTCGGAGAAAAAGCAACGGTCGATTACTAAAATATCAATTTCACCCATAAATTCTTTATTATTAACTTGTAAAAAAACATTTGATTCCAACGGCCAAATAAATAAAAAAACCATTTGTTTTATAAAAAAAAACCTCGTAGAATCTGAGTCTCCGATAAGCAAAAATAATAACATAAAAAAATGATTCCCTTAACATGATTCGTACAGCATATGATTAATCAAAAAGAAAAAAAAGATCCAAACATTTTTTAATTACAAAAAAAAAAAAAAAAAAAAAGAAGAAGAAGATGAAGCAACTTTACGACTATTGTTTCACTTTCCCCTGATAAGCTTTTTGGCAAATCGAAAATGGTTTCTGCGATTTCACGCAAAGCTCCGACCAAACCGGACAACTCTTTAAACAGTTGTCCCCTAAGCTGCCGGTAATTGATATTCTCCGGGAGAAAAGCTCCTTCGGCGGCAACCCAATTAACAAATTTCCGTCAAGAAACAGTCTGCTTATCTTGCTATACTCAGATGGGATTCTTCCTCTTAGCTTGTTGTAACTCAGTGACAAAGAAGCCAACATGGAGTACGCCGGAAATGTCGCCGGAAGGTAGCCGGAAAGTTTGTTGAACCCGAGGTTGACGGCAACGAGGGTGCTGTTAACCGGTTTTAAGATCACAAATCCGGTGAAACTATTGTTGGCTAAATTGATTTGCTGAGTTGAGGGTGTTAAAAAGAACCAGCCGGGAATTGTTCCGGTCAGTGAGTTGTCACTGAGTTCGATTACTTCCAACTGAGTTGACTCGGTAAAGGATTGTTTTGTTAGGTACCCGGATAGCGAGTTTGATTTGAGAGCGAGTTGTATTAAGTTTTTTGGGAGTTTTGGGATGGGTCCGGTGAGTTTGTTGAAACTCAGGTCGAGACGAGTCAACTGAGTAAGTTGAGTTAACGAGTTGGGTAATGAGCCGGTGAAAGAGTTATGAGACATGTCTAAAGTTTGTAAGTTTTTGAGGTTTGAGATTGCTGGTGGGATGAAGCCAGAAAATGAGTTGGAGCCGAGGATGAGTGTTTGGAGATTATGGAGGAAGAAAAGGGAGTTTGGAATGGGTCCGTGGAAGCGGTTGTCGGAAAGGTCGATGGTGATGAGTTGGGTGAGTTGAGAAATGAGAGGCGGGAGAGTGCCGGCGTAACCGGCTGGGTCGAGGGTGAGTTGGGTGACTCGGTTGCCGGAGCATGATAATCCGCAAAGGAAGTGAGTGACATGAGGTGGTGAGCATGGGTCCGAGGTGAAGTCCCATGAGTGTAAGCATGTGTAAGAGGGGATGGTGGCGGGGTTGATGGCAGATTTGATCGCTCTGAGGGCGGTAATATCAGATGAGACGGTGGCCGTGGCCGTGGTGGAAAGGAGAAGGAGGAGGGAGATGAGGGTGGTAGACATGGTGGTGGATGAATTAGATATTTTTGGTGTGTCGTTGGGTGGGGTTATTATTAGAGAGGGTTTTTGTGAAAAAAAAAAAAAGCATTATAGAAATGGGGAATATTATGTAAATCAAGGTTGGTTTTGATATGTAGGTAGGTAAAATGTCCTTGTAGCCTCCTAGTTTCGTGTTGGAAGTTTGGTAGTCTAACTAACAAAAATGATTTAGGAAGTCAAACAAAATGAAGTTAACTAATAAGTTTCATAAGTTCTTTTAAGATTGGAAAACTGTTAAAATTGAGTTAAGATTGAAATCTATCATTATGAATATTCTAATTTAAATATCTAAGGTTATATTGTGGGTAAAATATGAGAAAACCCAACATCAGCTTACTTTCTAAATCATGATTTTTTGATAACTATGACATGTAGAGGTGGCTTTTTACTATTGATCATGACATGCAATGAAAGGACAACAGCCTAACACCGTCCGTAGTGGGTGGTATTTTCTCCGAAAAAGCCACCAAACACGCTCAATACTGCCCGACCCACCGCCCCCTGGGCATGTTTTACCTTTTTTTTTGTTTTGGCGTTTTTTGAATCACGCGGTTGGGGCGAAATTTTGACCAATCAATACGTTGCAACGGTCAAAAAGCAACAGCTAGTTTTATTTTAATTTGTTTTTCATTTCTCACCTATCTATATATCTTTTTTATTAAGAGAACTATGATTTCTACCCTTTTGGTCATTTTGCATTGTGTACACATCTTCAAGCAACATGTACAAAAGAGTCGAACTATTTTAAAGAGGGTAAACCTACCCATTGTTCAAAAATTTAAGACACCTTAGGGGTGCCTGTTACCTCATCATTTAATTAACTTTATGATTAGAACCTTTCATCAACCCATAATTTTTTTTGAACGGCCAACAAAAGATATATTTTATTAAAATCGCAAAGGTTAACATCAGTTAACCAAACCTTACATCCACCACCATTGTTTACACATTCAAACTAGCTAAATCAAATATGCACCATTTCTCCCAGGTAAGCGAAGCTGCATTCGCCCGATGTTTCACCCATAGAAAGCATAAGACCTTTATCTCATCCACCACACTTGCCACAGCCACTCTTTTATTGTTGAAAACTACCTCATTACGCGCGCGCCATATACACCATATCGCCGTTTGGATGACCGTGTACACGACATTTTGCCACCTTCTAGAGCCACGACAATGAGTATGGAATTCAAGCACGTCCTTCGCGTAAAAAAAGAAAGGAGTAGAGATGCGGCACCATTTGAATATCTCCTCCCAAATCGCTTGCCCAAACCTGCATGAGGCGAAAAGATGATCACTGGACTCCACATATTCTTCACAGAAGACGCAATCGGTGCTGTTTAGCTGAATGTTCCTTCTTGCAAGGGCTTCCTTAGTCGGAAGACGACACAACCGCAGCCTCCACGTCAAGAAGTTCACCTTTATCGGGCACCATTTATTCCAATAATGAGTCTGCCCCATACCCCCTACTGGATTGGGCCTCAACAATTGCCTGAGCCCACGAATAGAAAAGGTACCAGTTGTATCCATAACCCATTTCCACATATCCACTTCACCTGTTATATTGATTTTGTCTAGAATACTAGACAAATCCATCAGCTCCTTTATCTCCTGATGTTGGTACGGACATCGAACCCAGCTAAAGGCCACAAATCGCACCCCGGCTTGAACCTTAATCCGGTCTGCAACCAAGGCCTTCTTGTTACTTTCTAGCTGAAACAAAGCTGGAAAAGTAACGCTCAACGGGACATCTGAAGCCCAGCAATCCAACCAGAAATATGTACCTAACCCGTTCCCCACTACTGCCCGAAAACAGTACCCCAGCTCAATTCCTAAAGCCTTTAAATCTTTTGAAATTCCGACAATTTGCTTCCACGAACCTGGCATAGACATTTTAACCGGCACCGGAGACCAAGACCTGTTATGATGGTGAATACTCCACACCACCTTTTTCCAAATACTGTTGTTATCCACCTTGAACCGCCACCATCACTTGGCGAGCAACGCGATATTAGCTTCTTTCAATGACCCAATACCCGCCCCTCCCATCTCTTTCGGAGCCATGATATCGTTCCATGCTACCCACGTCATCCTTTGATGTTCCGGAGTGTTTCCCCACAAAAAATCTCTTCGCAGCTGTAACACCCGTTTATTTTAACTTTGAATTTAATAATAATTCACACTATTTAAATAAAGATGTTTAGTTATAACATGGATTTCATAAATTCGTTCTAGTGTGACAAAACCTTAGTCAACTATCGACTAAGTTAAAACATTCAAAAGATGTTTAACAATTTGTTTACATCACAAGAGCTTAAACTATTAATGATTTGAAATATTGCGGAAGCTTCAAAAATCGTGTTCGGTTCTTCAACATTTGCTTGACCGCCATCCGTAAGATCCACATCATCACCTAGGGTCAAAACCACTAAAATATTAGTTTTGACATTATCATATAATGTATAAACACAAGATCCGACATCGAAATATGATAAATAAATTACAAGTTTCTGAGTTCCACCGTAACTTACGGTGTCACCGTAAGTTACGGTAGGTTCTGGAGACTTTTGATTCACCGTAAACCAGGGGAAACCCACCGTAACTTCCTGGACTCTACCGTAAGTTACGGTACCACCGTAACTTACGGTGGTCGCTGGAATGTTATATTTTTGTTTGACTTGTTCATTTCACTCAAACCCAAATCTCGGATTTCCCCTTTCTAACTTTTACCAATACATTAAATTCTCTTATTTCTAACATGTTATATATTAACCAATATCAAAGATCATTCCATCATATTCCGGAGCATTAACCATGCCTTACTTGATTATTCGACCCGTTTGGCTCATCTACGGAATCCTCCGTTATGATGACTACCAACGAGAATTAACCAAGTCTTGTCATATTGTTTAATATAACGACAACATCACTTTACCTCAATATAACTTTTGTTCTACGACTCAACTACACATATACTAGTTATCAAAATTTAACCAATGTAACGGGTCAAGTTACATACCTTTAGTGCACGCCCTTCAAACGCAAGTCGCCACCGGCCTGTCCACTTGGAGCTCCGGTATCCTTTCCTATTGAGTTCAACGAAAACACGTTTAGAACTCTTTTTAATTCACAATTCGCATATTTTGCCTAGACATCACAATCATACGGTTTAACTCAAATTTTCAGATTTAAGTCTTCTTTGAGGCATTTATGCGAACACCTAACGGGCAGAATTTTATATCATTCATATTTCAAGTTCATAGTTTGCTATTTAGCTAAACTTATTCATCAATAAAGCTTTCATATAACTTTTAAACATCATAATTTCAGAAATTGCTTTCTACGACCAAATCACACTAGAATAATCCTTCTAAACCCTAGTGTTTACTAGTTTTCCACAAAACCCATGAATCACCTTCATGGTGTTCATGAGAATTTCAGGAATTAGCCATAATTTCACATGTTATTGTCTAGGTTTTTACTCCTAGACACTATATCATTCCTAATCAAACCAAATAACCAACATGCATTCACAAATTTCAGAATTCCCAACTTCATGAGAATTTCAAGTAGGAGATTTTCAACAAATTTTACATACCTTATAACCCCCTTGCTATGGGGATCAATAATCTAAGCTCAGATTTCGTTTTTGATCAGATTTGGACCTTCAATTTGGTTGTTTTGTGAATGTTAGGGTTTTGGAGAGCTATGGTCGCCCTCCCCTGGCTTCTGGTCGATCCCACCAACTCAATTTCTATTGAGTTTGTGTTTTAATAAAATGTTTATTAAAACTAGTTTCCAAGTTTGACACTTCAGTCCCTCTAGTTTCTTTTATTTTGTTTTGATGTCTTTAACTACTCATAAGTGTTAAACTAACTAAGTTAGTACCACTTCTAATTAGATTACTTTACTTAATTTATTCACAACTTAATTGCAAATTTAAAAATTTGTATTTTCGGGATGTTACAAGTGCTCCAACTCTTTTATAATTTCCACAGGTGCTCTGAACAACGAGAAATAATAAGTTGGTAGTGCACTAAGTACATATTTGATAAGCGTCAACCGACCTCCATATGATAACGTGTTTGCCTTCCATACCGATAGCTTGCTTTTGAATGTATCCATAACCGGCCTCCAATTTCGGATTAAATTCATGTTTGCTCCCACCTGTAATCCCAAATACTTGAAAGGAAAATTGCCCTTTCGACACCTTAGTATAGCCGCCATATTATTGACCTCCGCATCATCAAGACCGACTCCAAATAAGCTATTTTTCCCCAGGTTTACCTTCAATCCAGAGGCCAAATAGAAACATCGCATGACCCTATTTATATTACGTGCATTTACCTCTGACCACTCGCCCAGAAATACCGCATCATCTGCATAAAGGAAATGTGACAGACTTGGGCCATGAGACGTACATTGAATGCCATGGAATAATCCCAATGAAACCGCTTTTTTCACAACCCCTGATAGTGCCTCCATAGCAATCACGAACAAGAACGGAGATAGGGGGTCCCCCTGTCTAAGCCCCCTATGACACACAAACTCTTGGGTTGGGGACCCGTTTACCAAAACCGATGCTTTAGCCGTGGTAACGGTAGCCATAACCCAATCCACCCACTTATTCGGAAAACCCATCTGACACATAATAGATCTCAAAAAGGCCCAATTAAGCGTATCGTACGCTTTCTCGATATCCACTTTAAAAATCATGCCTCTCTTCTTCGCCTTTTTCATCCATGACACCACTTCGTTTAGAATAATCGGCCCGTCTAAAATACTACGATTCGAGAGGAAGGCCGTCTGTTCTTCAGAGATGAGCTTATGGATCACAACCTTCAGTCTATTAACTAAGACCTTAGAGATGACCTTATTGATACAACCAATAAGACTAATGGGCCTAAAATAAGTCAAACCACTCGGATCATTGCATTTGGGAATCAAAGCCAAGAAAGAGGACGTACACGCATTGTTTATCGATGCTTTCTGGTAGAATTCATTGAATAAATTAACAAAATCCTGTTGAAATCCATCCCAGCATCTTTTGATAAAACTAAAATTGAGCCCATCGGGCCCCGGCGCCCTATCTCCATGACAATCCCACACTGCCCTTTTAATTTCCTCCACCAAAAACGGACCAACCAAGGTCTCAGCCTCCGACCCAGAAAGTTGTGCCAGATTTGGGCACACTAACTGTGGCCTTTCCACCATCGGTTCAGCGAACCTTTCCCCAAAGAAGGCCGCCACAAAGTCTTTGATAATAAATGGGTTGTTAACCCATTCTCCTTCTATACGTAGGCCGCTAATCCGATTATTAGAGGTATTCGCATTCACAACCCCATGAAAATACGCCGAGTTTTCATCTCCGTCGACTGCCCACCTAACACGTGATTTTTGTTTCAGATCCATTATCTTTAACCTATCGGCCTCCAAGACGTATTTCTTACATTCAGTTCTGGTCACGAGTTCCACCTCCGTCAAATCTCTAGTCTCGGCCACAATATCTAATGCTTCCAGCTTGTTCAGAATTTCAGTGTACTGGCCCCTTTGTTGCTCTTTAAAATTTGACACCCATTCCCTAACTCTCTTCTTGACCCACTTAAGTTTAACCCCCAAACTCAAATCAGCGGGGCCTGTGAAGCAAAACGAGCGACACAACTGATTCACATATTCCATAAATCCTGGAAGCTCCATCCAAGAATTAAAAATCCGTGTTGGGGTGGGACCAAAATCAAATGGAATTGTAGAAAGAATAACCAGGCAGTGGTCCGATGCGACGTTATTCAGAGCGACCACTGATGCATTTGGCCACAAATCTCTAAACTCCTTACATACCAGAAAACGGTCTAATTTACTTAGCTTCAGACCATTATCAGACCTATAAGTGAATTGCCTACCTCCCATATTATATTCAAACAATTCCGCTGCCTCGATAAACCGATTAAAGAAATCCGCGTTCACCGCTACAAACTCTGAATTTCTCATCTCATTAGGTGATCTAACATCGTTAAAGTCACCCATAAACACCCATATTCCTTGCATCGAGCATTTCAAACCCCGCAACTCCTCCCACAGACCCCTACGTGCAACCGGGTCGTTTTGTGCATGTATATTAGCTACATTAATCAGTTCACCCGAAGCTTTGATGATACCCGAAACTACAAGAAAATGACGGTGCTTTACTGTACTCACCTTATCAAAGTACGCTGGATTCCACAGTGACACTAGCCCCCCTGATGAACCTACTGCATTGACAACCTCGG
Source organism: Helianthus tuberosus (assembly GCA_030545235.1). Classification (NCBI taxonomy): domain Eukaryota; kingdom Viridiplantae; phylum Streptophyta; class Magnoliopsida; order Asterales; family Asteraceae; genus Helianthus; species Helianthus tuberosus. The sequence continues at coordinate 51,940,895 of CM060403.1, read as the reverse complement.
ATTCGAAAATAGATCGACCCCATAAATTACTTAGAGGGAATCTAGATCCAGACCCGATTTTTGATTCTTGAATTGCCAAAAAATGAATACCGTGTGTTGTTTTGAGACCCCGGACCCAATCCGTTTTCCTGGTGTCCCTTATCCCCCTCAAATTTAATGTCAAAAAATTCATTGAGCCTGGTTTTGTTCACCTTCACCATTAACTAGGTCACTTACCTGATTATGGAACCCCGCAAACTGAAATCCCAAACTAGAGCCGACAATCACAGTTGCTACGGCTTCATCCATGTTCGAATCACCATCTGCAGGCCCACCCAGAACCACCTGCTCACCACCCGATCTAACGACGCCTTCACCGACCTCCGATTCACGTCCAGCTGCATAGGGTATCGAATGACAGTGACCGCCATTAGCCTGATTTGATTCCCCATGTGCCTCGCGTTGAACAGGAACAGAAATAGTGTTAACAGCTTGCTCAGAACTATTGTTAAATCTACCAGAGATTGGAAATTGGGATGGTGGAGCCGATGTTTGATTAGATTTTTTAATTAATTCCTCAAACGGGTTCTGAGTTTCACTAGGCTCGTTACTATGGGTCTCCGGCCCATCAAACTCATCTTGAATTGGGCTCCTACATCTCCTGGGCCTTTTCCTTGACAAACAGGCTGTTACCACTGGGGTGGACCCCACCGAAAAACTCCCAACACTTTTGTTCAGGTCAAAAAGTGGATTTACTGTATCTTCCGCATGTTCCCCCAGTGTTGGAGATTGTGCTGCATTAAATGTCCCTTTTGTATTTGACGGCTGAGACTTTTCCCCATGCAACTCTTCCATAGGACTCAACTCTTCGCATTCCACCCCCGTCCCACCATCTTCCCTACCTTTCTTCACCATCACCGGACTACCGTCTTCCGACACCGGAGTTTTATCGCCACCCGCATCTTCTGGTTTCCTAATCTCCCCTTCCTCCGTCTCGTCATCGTCCCCTACCACCGATTCAACAGACACCTCCGGAGGTTCCACCCTGTCAGCCGATAATTCATCGGCGATAGAATCCAACTTATTGTTATCCACCTCCACAACCCACACCTTAAACTGACCACCACCCCATACCACCTCGACCTCCTCATCAATACGCTTAGCCGCAGACGTCAAAACCCATGATAATCCAACGAAATTATCAGCCTGCTGCCAAGAGAACTCCGAACTCGAGACGATAGTACCGAATAATTCCCCTATACGATCAAAAAACCTCATATCCCTCAATTGAATCGGCATTCCTACCACTTTTAGACATACTATGCGATCAAACCCAATATGTTGGCCTTCCCAGAGGACAGAAGATGATAGCACCTTTTCCCAGCATTCCTTTTTCCTTGCTACAAAATCGATAGCTGATCTCTTATCCTTAAAAACGATCATAACTTTCAGGCCCCCAATATATCCCACCGAACAGTCGGGATAACCTCCTTCCTTTAGCATGTCCTTGATATTTCCAAAGGCCTTCACATCTTTAACGTCGCCGATGACAGACCTCATGACACAATGATCAGGATATAACCCGGCTTTATCGTCTACCCTCAAAACCTTCTTGGAACATGATGCAAAATCCTTAGATCCAGCCACAACCTCAGAGTATAATCCCTTGTTCAAGACCGGCTTCGGAATATAGACCCTGGCCGGCTGCACATAGCTCTCCTTGTACCGATACGCAGCCGGGCGATGACCATTTGGCTGGGCAGGTTGTTGATTTTTTCCGAATCGAGCAACAGACACACTTAGCTTTGCTTCGTAAATCTTGACCGTATTCATTCCTTTCAGCACCTTCTCCACGTCATTAACACCCTCGATCCGAACAAAGCCAAAGTAATTACCTCGCACGTCACGTTTCTTTGCAACATATGCATCTTTAACTACACCATGAGGCATGAATGCCATCCACAACATCGACTGCGAGACACCATCTGGGAGATTAGTTACAAAGAATGTTGTTACGGGTCTTCCGTTACCATACCCGCTATTCCTCCGGTACAGTTCATCTCCTCTCCATCTCCCTCCCATTTCCACAGCCGAGAAACCAAACCTACTAAGCAATCCTCTTTTACATAATTTTAGATTAAAAGTTCAACTTCATCAACCCATAATCAATTCAGAACATGAGACAAGAGTAATTGAAACCCTTTCAACTTTCTTCAAATGAAACGATTTCACAATCCATAAAACCACACCTTTGAATGTCCAACGGAGCAGAACTCCTCCAGCGCAACAAGTACTGTGAATATATTGGTAATTGAAGGAGCAATATTGTATATGAATATTCCCACAACAAAACCCATATTCTTGTTGTTTGATTGATGGGTTCTTTCCTGAGTCGAATCAGGGGGCTAAGGGTGTGCAAAATTGGGATTAGAAGTTTGGTGAGGAGAAAGAGGGTTGATTCGATTCATTCTAAATCTTCTGATTCAGGGCCATCATCAATTGGCTAACCCCTCCAATCCCATAAAATCCACCACACACTACATAGCCTCTCTTCTTTGCTCCCGGCGCGAACCAACGAGCCACCTCTGCCGCGAATCAACCAGTCAACCACCATTCGGAGCCGCCGCCACCTTCACTCGCCGGAACCGAGGAGTTCGAATTGGTGGAGAAAGATTTTTAATGGTGGAAACAAGGTGGACTTTGCAGTCATCCAAAAGCATGCTTTCATCACCATGTTCTTCTCCAATTCCTACAAGGAAAGAGATCGAAGGTACCATAAATTTCGTAAATTTAGGGTTTGTATTTTGTGAAATTGAAATTAGTTTTTTTTTTTTTTTTTTGGTGTTGAATTGTGAAATTTGGTGATCTATTGGTTCAAGCGGGGGTAATGAATCCGATTTACCCGAGTCGAAGAAGTCTCCAGTTATGCAGGTGGAAGGCCAGCATTTAGTCTCGTCGATGTCTCTAGGTGTATTGTTTGTTGAAGCTGATGTTTTGAAAACAACTTTCGTTGTGAAGTTGCTGATGTTTTGTTTGGTTTGGTTTTTAGGGAATTCGTTGTGGATGATTTGATGGTGATAATTTAGGTGTATCTAAATATTTGAAATTGAATATCAGATAATTACTTTTAAAATATGGGTTGCTACAATCAAGGTTTTTTTTTTTTTTTTTTTTTTTTTTAGACAAACGGAGTACTCCGAGAGTAACCCGAGTTAACGATATCATTCCACACGAAAAAAGACAATTACAAAGCAATGGCAGGTAGTCGGGCAACAAGTTGTGCCGCCACCCCCTTTTGAAAAAGATTATTTTTGGGTGAAATCATAAAGATTATTACTGTTGGTTTTGCAGGGATAAATCATTTTCTGGCCACTCGTATACGTACCAAGAATCGATTTCGGTAAGCTCTGCTGAACTCAAAGGTGCCACTGCATATGAGGTTTCTGGTAACATCAACTTTCTTTGCCATTAATTACTGCACACCAGTTTTATATGTTCATATATTGAATGTAATAATTATACATATACCAAGAACTTTTCCTTATGTTTTATGATGGTGAAGCATGGTTATTAGTTCTTAATAGATTTATAAACTTATTACATGTAGGTACCCCTGTGGATTGTGTTTCGTTAGCGTTATCTGGGGCATTGTTTGCATGGTCAAAGCCTTTGTTGGTAAATATATTTAATAAATTGTTCGGTGCCATCAGTCGTCGTGATTGTAGTAAATTTTAATTCATTTTTATGCTTGTATTTTGGCAGGACAAACAGGTAATCGTTGGAGTTAACAACGGTCCAAGCTGTGGCAATGATATGTAAGAGGTCGATTTATATATAAGTGATAACAAATGATCATGAGTTCGTTTTAAATTACTTTCAACATTATGTACTTTCAGTGATAACAGACTTGTTATAAATTCTACAGGTTTTCTTCGAGTGCTGTCGCTGGAGCTAGACAAACCTTAATTAGCGGAGTAACGTCGTTATCAATCTCCTTGAACTGGTAAATAAGGCTTATTTTGTGCTTTGCGGGTTTTCCTTTACTTTTATACTATTTACCATTATATCAACAGTATGGTAATTTTTAAATAAAGTTTTTTTTTCATATCAGTCTGTAATCAAAAAGGTGGTTCACGCTGTTTTCATTGCAACAATTTGGAGACTGGCTGTTCCGCAACGAAAAGGTGTTACAAGGTGGTAGAAGGTATTAAAGATAGGCATGGGCAAATACCGATCCTGGTACCATACCGTCCCGATACCGACAAATCCCGATCCCGATTTTTGTGAAAAATGAGTACTGATACCGATACCGAAATACGTCGGTTTGGTACGGTATCGGTACGGTATCGGTATTTTGAGGGTAAAATGCGGTATTATACCGATACCATACCGTACCGATACCGACAAATACCTAAAAGTGGATACCGATACCGGTACCGAAACCCCTTCGGTATGGTATTCTCGGGATCGGGATGGGATCGGGATGGGATCGGTATTGGATACCACTTGCTCATCCCTAATTAAAGATCTATCATACTGGTGGATTCTAAAAAGGTCAGAATTGAGTGGGCTTAATATCCGAAATTGGAGTTCTTTTTTCAAGCTTGGCTTTTGATTAATTTTGTAATGTAATTTTTATGGCTTTTGTGTTTTGTTGTTTGATGTTGTTTGTTGTCTCTTCTTAGTAGCTTGCTAAGAGTCAACTGCTTGTTTTGGTTTGGTGGCAATTTTCATTCTAGCTGTTAAATAAACATGAAATTCATCATGGGTGCAATTATTTTTTAGAATTTTATGATCATAAGCCCGTTAAATAAAATCCGCAATTTTATAGTTTAGAGAAAAAACATTATTATAAATAGAATTCAGTTCGTAAGTTATATATATATTAATCCACGAACCAAATAGATAAAATGGAAGTAATAAAAGAATATTTATTAACACACAAGGTTCTTTCAAGATTTTTCCAAAATACATTTTGACTCGATTAAGTTTCTTCTAAACCAGATCATTTTGGTACATATACTATTATACGATTATCCACTTCCACTCCCATAAACATCTATTTGATGTCTCAAGGCATAATATCTATTATTTTTTAGCGCACCTATTTTACAAATGCGCTATACCAGAAATAAGGGTGGATTTGTGTTACGAACCTAATCGTTAACCAATTGATCCAAAGAAAATAGATCGAAGCTTGAAAGAAAATTAGAGAGAAACCAAGACTTAATTCATATTTCATTCCTAAGAAAACCCATAACATCTACTGCCATTTTATAGGCTTACAAATTAAAACTGAAAATAACTAAATATGAAGCATACCACTAAACCCACTACTACTAATTATCTAAACTACTAGAAAATGCTGAAGACAAAAGCAACGTGGGTAGGTTAAGGCGAATATGGTGGTAATAGTGTGCATGATGATGGTTTGCATGGTTTGTAGAACATGGCACACATCATTCCTTTCCCCTTGAAGAAACCTTGTCCACAAGGTTGAAAATCTAGACATGATACGACTGACACTCCACGGCGGTCGCCATTCAAGCCTTCCAACGGCGTTCGGAGCGCTAACAACGGTGCGCCACGGTGGCCGCCACTCGCGTCTCTCTAACACGCATGTGACCCGCGTCATTTCCATCCCTGTCGGCACTAAGTTCATAGTCTTCTTCAATTGAGTACGGAAAACTGTTGGTGTGGGTTTTTGAACGAGAGAGGGCATAGTTGAGGGTGCTTGGTTTGGGGCAGTTTTTGGTTCTCGGTTGGTACGGGTTTCGGGACTGTTTTTAGTGCTTGCGGTGGTGTTTGTTGTGGGGTTGGTTGTGGTAGTAATAGTGAGGCAGGTTGTGGTGTTGCGGCAGAAACCGGTGGTGGCACGAGGGCGGTAACTGGTGGTGTTGTTATTGTAGAAGCTGTTGATGGTGGTTCGTGAGCGGAAGTTGGCGGTGGTGTTTTAAGAATATCAATCATCCTTTGAAGACTTAACTGGATTTGATCCAACAACTCTTCATAGGTTAGATTTTGAGCAGCCATAGGTCCGAAGGGGAATCACGGCGGCTCTGATACCAATTGTTACGAACCTAATCGTTAACCAATTGATCCAAAGAAAATAGATCGAAGCTTGAAAGAAAATTAGAGAGAAACCAAGACTTAATTCATATTTCATTCTTAAGAAAACCCATAACATCTACTGCCATTTTATAGGCTTACAAATTAACCACTAAACCCACTACTACTAATTATCTAAACTACTTGAAGACAAAGGCAACGTGGGTAGGTTAAGGCGAATATGGTGGTAATAGTGTGCATGATGATGGTTTGCATGGTTTGTAGAACATGGCACACATCAATTTGGGACTCGGGAGACCGCTATGTGCCATAATAACTCTTTTTTTTTAATCTTAACTTGTACTTTGATGATTATGATATATTTTTGTAATCTTTTTGTCAAATTGAAACTATTGTGAAATAAAAAAAGTCATCCACTTGTTTTTTTCTTTTAACACCAAGCCATCTTCCTTATAAAAGAAATAGATGTAAGTTCTTTACTAACATTAAAGACATTTTAGAGTGTGCTCCAAACATATACAACAGTTTAATACCTGAAACTTACGAGGCAGAAAAAAAAGCTTCATATTATCTACTGGGGCAGTTATGAGGTATCACATCTTAGTTAACTTTCAAGGGGCAGTTCCGTCGTTATGATTTTGTTATGGAAGGATTTCATATAATAATGGATGCTGGCAATGGAGATGGTGGCTTTTTTGTTAGTTTTTTTTTAATCTTAAAACCAGTGGCGAAGCTTGACCCGAATGACGGGGGGTTGAAAACGTATATACCAAAAATTTCTATAGAATCCGGGGGTCGAAAGCGTATATACCCAAAACTTTCTATACGAAAACTACATATATAACACTACTGAGCGAAAAGTTCGGGGGGTCGGGTGCCCCGCCCCTTCTATACTTCGCCACTGCTTAAAACACATCGTATGTATTAGTTATGCATTGCGCAGACATCCTACTCGAACCGCCTTTGTGAATTGAAATATTAGTTGTCTTAGCAAATTGGTATTGAAAACAAATTATGTGAAGCCCACCATGTAACATGCGTCAAAAAACATCTGTACCTGCGACAACGCGCGGACATTCACACTAGTATATATATATATACACACACTTCCATTCCATTTTTACAAACAAAAACCTGTACAATCTCAAATATTAAACCATTTTTATAAAAAAAATGGCTTCTCCTAGTTCCTCGTCCATCGCAAATTATTACTATAGAGAGTTTTTAGCAGATGATGGTGAATCCACCGATGAGGAGGTCGAGCAAGAGGCGGTTACGAGTGCTTGTCAACTAACGGTTCGATATGTGAAGCATTGTAGCCGGCCCGAACGTGAAATTAAAACAAGATATTATATTGAACGAGACCGACGTGTGGCAAAAGATCGGTTGATGAAAGATTATTTCGATGAAGCGCCACCATTTCCGAATCCAGAAGTTTTTAGGCGTCGTTTCCGAATGAGTAAGCGTTTGTTTCTACGCATCGTCGACGACCCATTACACGAGTCATCCCATTTTCATTCATCTGATTTTTTAAGAGCATTGCGGTTTTCGTCCAAACATCAAATTTCGTACACCTTTAACACTATTCATCCATTATCTTTTAAATTTCAACACTTTTAGTCAAATTCTCTAACTTTGTTAATTATTTTATGTTAATTCTTGTTAATGACCAAAATGCCTTTGGTAATTACATAAATAGGGTTAGGATATAATAGGAAGTTTTTTTTTTTTTTTTGCTAGGAAGGCTAGGAAGTAATCTTGACCATCAATTGATTTAATCAAAAGCTAAGATTAAATGAGTGAAATTGAAGAGAAAAAAAGAAGTGCGTGCGTTTGTGTAATGGCATTCTAGTCAATCCAGAACAATAGTTTCTCTCTCCTCCAATTCCCCTCATTTTTAAACGTTAATAACTTTTTCATACAACATTATTTTTTTTATAAAAATTGCACCAAAAAAGCGAGCGTTTTTTATCTTTAAAACAAGTATACTATTGCTATATTTTCGAATTTTTTTTTCGAAAACCCAGTTGCGTAAAACGCAATGGACAAAAAACGTAAAAAATGACTTTTTTTTTTTTTTTTCTAAAACGCAATGACCAGAAAACACAAAAGAATGTGTTCTTTCTAAAACGCAATAGATTGAAAACACATAAAAATGTGTTTTACCTAAAACGCAATGGACTGAAAACACTTATAAAATGTGTTTTTCTAAAACGCAATGGCCAGAAAACACATAAAAATGTCTTATTTTTAAAACGCAACGGCCTAAAAACACAAAAGAATGAGTTCTTTCTAAAACACAATGGACTGAAAACACATAAAAATGTGTTTACCTAAAACGCAATGGACTGAAAACACTTCAAAAATGTGTTTTTCTAAAACGCAATGGCTAGAAAACACATAAAAATGTCTTATTTCTAAAACGCAATGGCCTAAAAACACAAAAGAATGTGTTCTTTTTAAAACGCAATGGGCTGAAAACACATAAAAATGTGTTTACCTAAAACGCAATAGACTGAAAACACTTTAAAATGTGTTTATCTAAAAAGCAATGGATTAAAAACACTTTAAAATGTGTTTTTCTAAAACGCAATGGACAAAAAACACTTATAAATGTCTTTTTTTCTAAAACGCAATGGCTTAAAAACACAAAAGAAAGCGTTCTCTCTAAAACGTATTGAACCAGTGTTCTCTCAAAAGCTGTCTATGAATTTTTGTCTACGAAATGAGGTAATTTCCAAAAAATTAAATTTTCTGATGTAGTTTTATTAAAGCAATTTAATAAAAAAAAGAGTTCGACCCCAGCCAGGGGCTGCCACCCCTTGGACCCTGCTCCCAAGGGCGCTGCCCCCGGACCCCCGCCAAGGGGCCGTTGCCCCCTTGGAACCCCCATAGAACGCAATGACTCAATTCAAAAATCTAGATCGGAAAAATGCAATTCAAGAATTTCTTTCATGGATCGAAACCGATTTCTTCAACGATTGACGAAATTTGAATGATAGAAATACTTATCAGCGATTGAATCGAGCGATTCGCTTCAAAATCACGGGAAAAAATGAGATATTGTATGAAGTTAAACTGGGTTTCTTCAAAAAAGTTGAAGAACACGTTGATTGGGTGTTTGAATCATTGATTGGTGATGAAAATCGCACTATAATATAGTGATTATTGAGATAGAAAGTGAAGAAAAGGTTGAAGATGGTGGGTTTTGAAGTAACTGGGGGAGAAGAAGGAAGAAGATTGGATAAAATTGACTAAAATACTCTTCCTCTTTATTTTAAATTTTGTCACATGTCATAATCCTATTGTTTCCTATCCTTTCCTAGCCAAAATAAACTTTCTATTTGATCCTCACCATTGTTATATATTATAATTTGAGTTAAATGCCATTTTAGTCCCTGTGGTTTGGGCCATTTTGTAAGTTTAGTCCAAAGGTTTCATTTTTAACATGTGGATCCAAAAAGGTTTCACAGTTGCCATTTTAGTCCACTGTATTAACTTCATCCATTTTTTCTGTTAACGAGAAGGCCAATTCGGTCATTTTATAGGGCTGAATTGCCCTTTTAGTTAACAGAATTACATACAAAATGACCGAATTAGCCTTCTCGTTAACAGAAAAAATGGATGAAGTTAACCCAGTGGACTAAAATGACAACTGTGAAACCTTTTTGGACCCACAGGTTAAAAATGAAACATTTGGACTAAATTGGCAAAATGACACAAACCACAGGGACTAAAATGGCATTTAACTCATTATAATTTAGACTCTTCATGCATAGTAACCGAAAATTTTTAATTATTTTTTTGGTAATTTATTTATTACTTAACTTGGTTTTTTATTTTCTAATAATATTTATTTACAATAGATATATATTTTATTACTGAACGGTGCAAATTGGTTGATTTTATACAACATTAACCCATGAAGAAATAACTAATTATGTGTCATCAACAATTGAAAAAACATAAGTTTTGGCTTGTAGACACAACTTACTCCAACTTCAGGTTCCTAAATAAGAACACCTTCAGTTGAAAAATCAGTTTCTTCTAAAATTATAGGAAAACATTTATACAATATAAATTTATACAATATAAATTACCAACTATTTTGTGCAGTAGGAGTTGTACTCCTAGCTTAGGGTGAGTTTCAAAAAAACTATTTTGTGCAGTAGGAGTTGTACTCCTAGCTTAGGGTGAGTTTCAAAAAAAAAATGTGGTTTTCCACTTTTAACCCAAGTATTTTCATATTTTGTATTTTTAACCCCTTTTAATTTTTTTACTTTTAACACAAAGTTTTTCATCTTTTATAATTTAACCCAACACTTTATTATATACAACTTTGGTCCCACTTTTAACCCAAGTATTTTCATATTTTGTATTTTAACCCCTTTTAATTTTTTTACTTTTAACACAAAGTTTTTCATCTTTTATAATTTAACCCAACACTTTATTATATACAACTTTGGTCCCTCATACTTTTTATCTTTCGCAAGTTTTTTCGTTTTACGTTTCGTTCTAAATTTTGCGAGTTAACACGTCGTAGCGTGCATGTGAGGTTCAACGTTTTTTGCTCTATTTTTTCGAATTTGATAGGCCCGTCGCAACGTGTCCATTTTTCCCCTTTTGACAACTTCGCTGCAACGAGCGGGTCCTTGATCGACTAAGTTATTATTTTCTACGTTTTACGTTTCTGTTTAATTTCTTCGCATTAACACACTGTAACGGGTGTGCGTGGTTCAACGATTTTAAGTCTGCTTTTCGTTCGGTGTAATTTTTTCCATTTTATCTATTTTATTTTTACGAGTTTTTCCGATGTTGGGAGTCGATGCCGGTGTGGCATTGGTGCTACTTGGCATGGTTTTACGAACGTTTTAACCTGTTAAATTTTTTACTAATATTTTGTTTCGGTTTACCCTTATACTTTCTTTACTTAAAAACTATTTTTACGTGCATATTTTATGTACGGGTAGGTATAAATATGATTTGTTATACATTTCGACGTAAACTTTTTTTATAAACAACTCTAGGTCAAATATAATGTGTTTTCGTTTAAAGAAACCATTTTTACGTGCATATTTTTATGTACGTTTCGGTATAAATTTAAGTTGTTCTACGTTTCGACGTAAACTTTTTTGGGAAATCATTCAGGTCAAATATAATATGTTTATGTGTTTATTTTATGTATGTTTCGTAAAGTTTGTTTCGAACCGAGTGGAGTCAAATTATGGTTTCTTTTTTTCCCTTTTATTCGAAAACTCTAATTAATCCCTTTCGATTACATGTGTCAGATTTTCCTTTATACCTGTTACGTTTTTTATGTATGAGTTGGGTCACACATAATACGTTATGATTGTTTGATATGAATTTGATTTACTTTATGTTTGATCCAATCACAATGCTTATACAAGTTACATTGAGTTCAACTGGATACGTCGAAATACGTGGTTTCATATGGTTAATGCATCATATAACGTTTGGACTAATCCATTCAATGTTTACGATGTACCCGCGCCGCAACGCGGGCGGGTCTTAATCCTAGTTATAATATAACAAGAATTAACACAAGATTAGTGCTAAAACTTTAAGAACTTTAGAGATGTTATAAGAGAAAGGAGAAGATAATTGTATAACTTATGAAAGTGTATACATGAGGTGCATTTTTTCTTTCTACCTTGAGCTAGTATTTATACTACAAAAAGATTAACTATTTGGTAGACAAGGTTAACTATTTGGTGGACAAGATTAACTATTTAGTAGACAAGGTTACCCAAAAGTTTGACAAAGAGTTCATCCACTTGCTTGGGTAAAATCTAGAGGTAAATCTTGATCTACATGGTAAACTCTATGTGTTATTTATAACACTCCCCCTTGGATGACACATTGCAAACTTCGGGGTCTTTAAGTACTGCCTCATTAAAAACCTTGCTAAAGAAAAACCCAGTGGGGAAAAACATTAGCTAAGGGAAAAAGAGTGCAATCTATAGCTCCCCCTCAAGTTTGCAATTTGCAAAGAATCACATTCTCCGTACATGACGCATGCCAATGTCATGAACATGTTTCCTGAAAGTTGTTGTAGGTAGTGCTTTTGTGAAAAGATCGGCTGAATTATTGCTGGATTGGACATATCTCATCTCGACCTGATTGTCTTTAATAAGGTCCCGAGTATATGCAAAGAATCTTGGTGGTATATGTTTTGTTCTATCACTTTTGATATACCCTTCTTTCATTTGAGAGACACAGGCGGCATTATCTTCATGGATAGGAGTTGGACTTCGATCTTTCTCTAGCCCACAAGAAGTCACTATGTGTTGTGATATAGATCTTAGCCATACACATTCTCTTGAAGCTTCATGTAGTGCAATGACTTCAGCATGATTTGAGGATGTTGCGACAAGTGTTTGTTTCTGAGAACGCCATGAAATCGCAGTTCCTCCGTTCATAAATACATATCCAGATTGAGATTTTGCTTTATGAGGATCAGATAAATAACCTGCATCTGCATAACCAACTAACCCTTCTTTTGAATCGTTAGGATAAAACAAGCCTAAATCAACAGTGCCTCGAAGATATCGAAAAATATGTTTAATCCCATTCCAATGCCTTTTAGTAGGAGCTGAACTAAATCTTGCTAATAAGTTCACTGCAAAGGAAATGTCAGGTCTCGTACAATTCGTAAGATACATAAGTGCTCCAATTGCACTGAGGTATGGTACTTCTGGACCAAGAACTTCTTCGTTGTCCTCACAAGGACGAAATGGATCATTTTCGACATTAAGTGACCTAACGACCATTGGAGTGCTTAAAAGATTTGACTTGTCCATATTGAAACGTTTCAACAGCTTTTCAGTATAATTCGTTTGATGCACAAGTATTCCATTGCTCATATGTTCAATTTGTAAACCAAGACAATATTTGGTTTTTCCAAGGTCTTTCATTTCAAATTCTTTCTTTAAAAGAATAATTGCTTCATGAATTTCCTTTTGCATACCAATTATATTTAGGTCATCAACATATACAGCTATGATCACATATCCTGATGTTGTCTTCTTAATAAAGACACATGGACATATAAGATTATTTGTATAACCTTTACTTGTCAAATAGTCGCTCAAACGATTGTACCACATCCTTCCAGATTGTTTCAACCCATATAAAGATCTTTGTAATTTGATCGAATACATTTCTTTGGGTTTTGAACTTAACGCTTCAGGAAGTTTAAATCCTTCAGGAACTTTCATATAGATGTCACTATCAAGTGATCCATACAAGTAAGTTGTAACGACATCCATAAGACGCATTTCTAACTTTTTAGAAACTGCTAAGCTGATTAAGCATCTAAAGGTTATTGCATCCATAACGGGAGAATACGTTTCTTCATACTCGATCCCTGGCCTTTGTGAAAAACCTTGAGCTACAAGTCTCGCTTTATATCTTGTAACCTCATTTTTCTCATTTCTTTTTTGTACAAAAACCCATTTATATCCTACAGGCTTTACAGCCTTAGGTGTAACAACAATAGACCCAAAAACCTTTCGTTTGTTGAGTGAATCTAATTCAGCTTGCATAGCGCCTTTCCATTTATCCCAATCATGTCTATTTTGACAATCATTGACAGATTTTGGTTCAGGATCATCATCTCCACCCATGATGTCACTTGCTATAGAATAAGAAAATATCTCATCAATATTTTCCATTTCATAACGGTTCCATATGATATGTGTATGACCATAGTTGATTGATATCTCTTTGTTAGTATCATCAACATCTTTCTCATGAGAGGTTTCAGTATTTATTGTTTTATCAAGATCATTCTCTTTGTGGTCAATTTCTTTTACAAGTGCTTTTCTTTTTCGTGGATTCTTATCCTTTGAACCGATTGGTCTTCCACGTTTTAAACGTTTTTGAGATTCATGAGCTATCTTATTATCTATTGCCTTACTTGGGATCTCAACTCGAGCTGGAGCATTAGCAGCTGGTATATGAGATTTTGTAACTCTGTTTGTATCAGTAAAAGCATCAGGCAATTGATTTGCAATGTCTTGCAAGTGTATTATCTTTTGAACCTCTGTCTCACATTGTTTTGTTCTTGGATCAAGATGAGACAATGAAAGCACACACCATGAGACATCATTTTCTTGTTTTTTTTATTTTCTCCCCTAATGCTGGGAACATTGCCTCGTTAAAATGACAGTCATCAAAACGTGCTTTAAATACATCACCTGTTAAAGGTTCAAGATATCGTATGATGGAGGCTGTTTCATATCCAACATATATTCCCAACCTTCTTTGAGGTCCCATTTTTGTGCGTTGTGGTGGTGCAATAGGAACATACACTGCACATCCAAAAATTTTAAGGTGGGAAATGTCTGGCTCATGGCCAGAAACAAGTTGTAGTGGGGAGTGCTTATGATTTGCACTTGGTCTCACACGAATCAGCGATCACGCATGTAAAATTGCATGACCCCAAATCGACACAGAAAGTTTTGTTCTCATTATTAATGGTCTAGCGATTAGCTGTAAACGTTTGATCAATGATTCAGCTAAGCCATTTTGTGTGTGTACATGAGCAACAAGGTGCCCGACAACAATTCCCACAGACATACAATAATCATTAAAAGCATGTGATGTAAATTCACCAGCATTATCAAGTCTCACCCTTTTAATAGTGTAATCAGGGAAATGTGCTCGTAGTTTGATAATTTGAGCAAGAAATTTTGCAAAGGCAACATTACGAGTTGATAATAAAGAGACATGAGACCATCTGCTGGATGCGTCTATCAAGACCATGAAATATCTAAACGGTCCACATGGTGGATGAATTGGTCCACATATATCACCTTGAATTCTTTCAAGAAACATTGGTGATTCCTTATCAACTTTTAAGGACGAAGGCCTTGTAATTAGTTTTCCAAGTGAACAAGAGGTACATAGAGGCATTTTATCTGATTGGGGGATCTTTTGATATTTCATTGGATGTCCATGTGTGTTTTCAATAATTCTTTTCATCATTGTAGATCCTGGATGGCCTAGTCTGTCATGCCATAAGTTAAATGTCTCAGAATTACAAGAACTTTCCTTTACTGCCATATGTGCTTGAGGCACATTAATGTGTGTATAATGCAAACCAGAGTGGAGCATTGGCAGTTTTTCCAATATATGATCTTTGCTCATGATGTGTAAATATTTCTTATTATCAACAGTCCTTGACTGAGTATCATATCCGTTATGATATATGTTTTTGAAACTCAACAAGTTTCTTGTTGATTTTGGGGAAAATAAAGCATTCTCTATTAAGAGCTTTGTACCATTTGGTAATATTAAATTAGCTTTTCCCACTCCTTCTATCAAGTTTGTAGGACCTGATATTGTATCAACGGTTCCTTTTGTTGGTTTCAACTCATAAAAATATTTCTTAGATTTAAGTATAGTGTATGTGGCTCCACTATCCGCTATACATATATCTGCATCATTTGTCTGCTCTTGTGCTCCAGTGGTATTCATTTTAATCTTGAAAATATAAAGAGAAATAATAATAAGTTTATAACGAAGGCATTGTGAATTATTTTATAATAAGAAGTTTATTTATTAGTTGAAAACGTTACATGAAAAGAAAGGCTACTGAAACATAATAAGGACACTTATAATAAAGGAAATTACATAATTGTTGCATATAATTATTATGGTTTAGCAACATTTGTTTCAGAGTTCCATGTTATTGGTAAAGTCGGCGACATTTAGTTCGACGTTGATATCATTAAAATTATCCACATGGTTCATCTCCTTTTCTTTTCTTTTTAGAGAGGCTTGGTAAAGTTCACATAAATGTGAAGGTGTACGACAAGCCTTTGACCAATGGTTTGCACTTCCACATCTGAAACAAGAAGTGTCATTGTTTTCGGACCTACCAACTTCATTCCTTTTGTTATACTGGTTGGGATTGGTATTTTGTGGAGTGTGGTAATTGGGGGTTCTTTGATTTCGACCACGACCACGACCGCGACCACGTCCACGACCATGGGAATTACCTCGGAAATTATTATTTCTTTTGAAGGAATAATTGTGACCATTACCTTTACCAAAATGGCCACGGCCACGGCCTCGTCCCCATTTTCTTCCAGAGTCTTTAGTATCATCATTAATAACATCATTTGCTTCTGGAATGGCTAATGATCCAGTGGGACGAGCTTGATGATTTTTCATTAGTAGCTCATTGTTTTTCTCTGCTACGAGGAGAAATGAATTTAGATCAGAATATCTTTGAAACCTTTGCAACCGATATTGTTGTTGCAAGTTTATATTTGATGCATGAAATGTGGAGAAAGTTTTCTCCAACATATATTCCTCCGTAACAGTTTGCCCACAAAATCGGAGCGTTGAGCATATCATGAACAAAGCAGAGGTGTATACATTCACCTTTTTAAAATCTTGGAACCTGAGATTGTTCCATTCATCTCTAGCAGTGGGAAGTAAAACTTCCCTTTGATTATCAAATCTGCTTTTTAAATCTTCCCACAAAATGTATGGATCCTCAAAATTTGAATATTCAAATTGCAACATCTCATCAATGTGTTTATAGAGGAAGACATCGACTTTTGCCTTGTCTTGATCGCTACAATCGTTCCACTCCGTTATCGTTTCCAAAACACCCATTGACTTGAGATGTCGCTTAACATGTTCCGTCCACAGCATATAATTTTCTCCGGTGATATTAAGAGCCGGGAATTCAATTTTTGCGATGTTTGCCATTTTGTTGCTAAACATAAATAAGATAAATATTAAAATCTAAATACTCATTACAAATGAGATAACATATAAAGGTACAACTATAAACAAATAAATGAATACATAAGTACTAAAAAGATGAGGTGGAAGCTCATATATTAAGGTCGGCAACAATATTAATATTATGCCGGCCAATATTAAAACCGGGTGAATCATCTTCGAAATTTTTTCTTGAATAACTTTGAGAAGAAGAGTGTTTGCTGTGGAAAAAATGAGATTGATAATTGGTTATTTATAGTGGTAAATTATGACCGTTTTGTAACGGTTATATTACCGTTTTATAGCCGTTGTACAACGGTTATATATATGTGTGTATATGTATATATAATAAATGATGTATTAAGGAAATGTTATTTTATAAGATATAAAATTAGGATGTATAATAATAAGAATAAAAATGTTAGTATACATGAATGTAAACTCTAAATTAAATGTTAGTATGTGCGTATAAATAAAAGTTAGATGCATAAATAAATACAAGTGCTATCAAGTCTTTCAGTCTCTTTATTTTATTTTTTTCATTTTTTAGGTATGGGACTTAATTGTTTTTATGATAGGAGTGTCTGGATAACAGGGTCTCCTAAAGGAAAACAATCCCACGATACATAAAAAGACATGTTACGTTTTTGTAGTCCAACAACTATCGTATGTCCATAGTAAGATACATCTGCACTGGTATTAGTTTATCATAACAATTATAGTTTATATATTAATCAAATGCTTACTTTTTTATTATAATTGCTTGAACGTTTCCTTGCCTAGAGCCTCGTGCTGATAACGTGTTATAATATAACAAGAATTAACACAAGATTAGTGCTAAAACTTTAAGAACTTTAGAGATGTTATAAGAGAAAGGAGAAGATAATTGTATAACTTATGAAAGTGTATACATGAGGTGCATTTTTTCTTTCTACCTTGAGCTAGTATTATTATTACAAAAAGATTAACTATTTGGTGGACAAGGTTAACTATTTGGTGGACAAGATTAACTATTTAGCAGACAAGGTTACCCATAAGTTTGACAAAGAGTTCATCCACTTGCTTAGGTAAAATCTAGAGGTAAATCTTGATCTACATGGTAAACTCTATGTGATATTCATAACAGAAAAGTCTTTTTGGAAAATGCCAGCAAAGAGTCAACAAGTCCAACAGATACCTAAGCTCAGAAACTATTTTGGTCCCGCAAACTGCAGCCTTTCTTTACCCCTAAATACACTACTAAGGGTGGAGGGTATGGTTAATCACTCTAGGGTGATTGAGTGAAATCCTACCCAATAATATTATGCCATGTCAACTCCCCATTCCATTCCCCATTTTGCACTCAATCAGGGGGTATGGTTAATCACCCAAGGGTGTTTGAGTTATATATTTTTTATTTTCTAGAAATTATAAACTATGCATAAATAAATAAAACATATTTTAAACTAAATAAAAGTACTTTTAATTAAAAAAAAACACATTACATTTAAAACTAAAAAATTAAACCATAAAATAAACCTAATATTTTAAACTAATATTTAGAAATTGCATGGCCAATTATATTTTTTTGCGATATCTCGTTTCCTCGCGAGAATAAACGGCAACATCTCGGGTGGAGCATGGTCGTGTGGCTTAGTAATTGTCTTCAAATCCCGATCAAACATAAGTTGTTTCACCGCCTCGCGTTGTTCCGCCACATAGGCATCCATTTTGAACGTACTTGATGAACTGTTCGAGTACTTTCGCCGACCGTTTCGTTGTAATGGGCGAGAACTTTTTTTTTCCAAAAACTGTCCCCTTTTTGTGCATTTCCTTGTTTCTTGTTTAAAGAACAATGAACCCATGCCTTGGCTAAGGCCTCTTCATGTGTTTTTGTCCAACTTTGACGCTCCGCCTTGACTCCCTTTTGTTTCGGGTCACTTGCTTCACCAATATCATCGTCTTCATCCTCATATTCTTCTTCGTCCTCGCCACTATCTACATCCAAATGTTGTGTTTCGGGGACAACCTCTAAATCTTGGTGTTCATCGTAGATAGGAAGTGGGCGCTCGACATTCTCTCTTGGTGATTGAATTGGCGGGGTCCTAAATCCAAATGGATCGAACTCGGTTGTGAAGCTTGGGTGTGAAAATATTTGTGGTGGAAAAGTAGGTTGGGTGCTAAAAAAAGATGGTTGTGAAGTTTGGGGGTAAAAAAATGGAGGTTGAGTGGTTGGTGAATATCCGTAGGAGGATTGAACCGGTGCACTTGGACCTCTAAAATCACCTTGTCTCGTTTGCGAAACCTTTTTTCTTGAATCCGATCCTCGGCTAGCGGAACCTTTTTTCTCGGGTTCACCTTTGTTTTGTTTATCCATGGTGTTTGTGGGTGTAGAAAGAGAGATTTTTAAAAGAATAGTGTGTTTTAAATTGATTGAAAATATGGGTTTATATAAAAAAATCTCGAACGGTCAAAAAATATAACGTTAAAAAATAAAGCAACGGTCAAAAAATTAAGGGGAAACGGTCAAAAAATTACATCACTCTCTCTCAATCACTTCGGTGAACTATCACCGATTTTCATCTCTCCAACTCACCGATCAACTTCATCAAGTGGGTATAGTCACCGATCGGTGACTCCCACTCCCCGCACATTATACCCTCCACCCTAACATGCAAATTCCCCTGCAGAAAACATTAGATGTCAACAAGGCGTTAAACAACCAATCTATATCTAAGAAGGAGTGAAAAGAAAACTGGTCAAATTATTCAAAAAGTAACCCATGATTGAGGGTTTTAACAATATCATTTACTAACCTGTCGTTTTAACAATAGTTTCGTCGCCCCGTTGCTGTTGGGGAACCAAATTCAAACGAAGATTGTTTTAATGTTAGGGATTTAACAAATCCCATATTTCAACATTTAATTTTGCGCTGATGTCCTATTCTTTCTTTAATTCAACATGGATAGATTTAATTGACTGTTAAGCAAAATATTTAATTGTCATAAGTTAGAGGGTTATTATTGTAACTAGTAGAATATATATAAGCCTCTTTGTATTCAATATTGAGATTATGAATGAAATTATGAGTTGATATGGTATCAGAGCCTATCAACTTGTAAACCCTAAACAACCCCAACTGTAATAGCTGCCGTCAACCAGCCGACCAACAATAGCTGCCGTGATATTTTATGATAGCTGCCGTCAACCCCAATTAAATATTGCTGCCCCCCACTATGCCGTCAACCTCTGTTATATTAAATATTGCCGTCAAGTTTGCATTCCTCTGTTATATTCAAGTTTGCCCCCACTATGAATGAAAGTAAGTTTGCATTCAAGTTTGCATTCCTCTGTTATATTAAATATTGCCGTCAACCTCAAGCGAATTATATTCCCCACTATACTTGTTCTTTTCGAACGATAATAGGGATTGGCCACCTCCTCTGTTTGCTTCCAATTATTTATATCCCTTTAATTCGAACAAGTTTATAATAGCAATCAACGAACCATCAGCCAACCATCGACCTGCAGGCATCAAAATCACTGTTTTACTCATCATGACAACGATTACTGCTTTCAGTATTCAAGAACGTACATCCCATAATTCCCACAAGTTTGCATTCAATCTTACACCAAACAATTATAGCTATTGGAAAGCCATGATGGAACCGTTTTTAAAGGCCAATGGATTATATTGTTATGTTGACAACACGTTATCTTGCCCGGAAGAGAAAATTACAACCGGTAATGCTACTACTACAAACCCTAATTTTACAAACTGGATTGCTAATGATGCACATGTCCGCATGATCATTATATCCACCGTTTCCGAGTCTTCGTTTCAACACATCCAAGGAGACACGGCTCGGGAAGTGTGGTTAAGTCTAGCACGTGCATATGCTCCTTCGAATTCTTCTCATGAGTTCACACTAAAAACGCAGCTTTTAAAGATTTCAATGAAAGATGGTGAAAAGGTATTGATTATCTCAGCCGTGCTCAAGAATATGCAACGGCTCTTGCAAATATTGGTGAACCTGTCAAAGACAAAGATCTCGTCATGCTTACTATAGCCGGTTTACGTGAGGAATACCATGGTTTGAAAAGCAACCTTCTTTCCCGCTCCCCACCGGTTCAATTTAACGAGCTTCACAGCCTGATTGGTGATCATGAATATATCACTCAGTCCACTATTTCTTCATCATCGGCCTCTCCACAAGTCTTCAATGTTACCACTGCCGCAACAACTTCTTACCAGACCCCCGATTTGGCTTCGATTCAGCAGCAGATTACCAACCTTCAACTTTTGGCAAACCAACTTGCTTCCACAACTCAACCGTCGGCATCACCATCGGCTCCTCAGGCAAACTATGCTAATCGGTCTGCTTTTTCAAGACCGACCCGTGGATACGGTCGGGGCCGTGCGTTTTCTCGCGGGGGCCGTGGCCGTGGTGGTTCACAAGGCTATCGCCAATTTGCTTGGGCGTCCACTCAAAATATGGTTTACGGTCATTGCAATAGGTGCGGCATTGGTCATATTCCCTCACAGTGCCTGAATCACACTGGCTCTTCTCGTGGATCACCTCAAGTGAATTATGCTAACTCTGAGACGGGCTCATATACTACTTGGACATCGGATACATGCGCTAATTCCCATGGTACTCCTGATCTTGCTAGTATGGACAACTCGGACGTTTATTACGGTAATGACTCCCTCTATTTTGGTAACGGTAACTCTTTTCCAATTCTTCATGTCGGTTCAAAATCCTTTTTTTACCTCAAACAAAAACTTACAACTTAACCACATACTTCATGTCCCGGGCCTACAACGTAATCTACTTTCCGTTCATAAATTTTGCAAAGATAATAACGTTTTCTTTGAATTTCACACTTCTTTTTTTGTTTTGAAGGACGAGGCTACCAGGGCTATCCTCCTCACGGGCCCTAGTGACCAGGGTCTCTACACCATTCGCCTACCTTCTTTTCAACCGGTTTCCAAGATGACGTTCACTGCTTTTCGAGCTCCATCTACTATGTGGCATCAACGACTTGGGCATCCTCACTTTCTAGTTTTTCAACATATTGTTAAAACATTTTCTTTACCTGTTTCTGACAAACTTTGTTCATCTTTGTGTACTTCTTGTCAATTGGGAAAAATGTCCAAACTTAGTTTGCCTATTTCATCTTTTCGTAGTAAAAACATACTTGATTTGGTTTATTGTGATGTTTGGGGCCATACTACCACGTCCTTTGACGGTTACCGTTATTTTTTGTTATATGTTGACCATCATACCCGCTATATGTGGTATTTCCTGCTCATGCAAAAATCTGACGTTTTTACCACCTTTACAAATTTTGTTCGCCTAGTTGAACGCCAATTTAACACCAAACTAAAAAGTGTTCAAACTGATTGGGGTGGCGAGTTTCGGAACCTTACTCAGTTTTTTACATCCCATGGTATTTTACATCGTCGCTCGTGTCCTCATACGAGTGAACAGAATGGCGTTGTCGAGCGTCGCCACCGCCACGTCTTGGAAACCGGTCTCACCTTACTAGCCCAATCCAAACTACCTCAAACTTTTTGGTCATTCGCTTTTCAAACCGCCGTCTACCTCATCAATCGTCTACCTTCTCGTCTTTCCTCAAACAAATCCCCATATCAACTAGTTTTCCAACGTCCTCCCGATTACTCATTTCTTCGAGTCTTCGGATGTCTTTGTTTTCCTTACTTACATCTATATAACCAACACAAAATTGATTTTCGTTCTACTCCTTGTATATTTCTCGGTTATAGCCCGTCTCATCATGAATATCAATGCCTTGATCAAACTACTCACCGAATCTACATTGCTCGCCATGTCCGATTTAACAAGCATGTTTTTCCCTCCCTTACTGAACCCTCCATCGACCCTCCTTCATCCTCCACAGCCGCCACTTCCTTTTCTACAATTCCTGATCCGCCATTAACCATTTTCGATAACCCATCCACTCCTACAACCGAAACCATCGCTACCCACCCTTCCTATTTCCGAACCTGTCCAAACCGCCCCTATTCCACAGACCACCACCACCAAACCTACTTCCTCTCATTCGCAACCATCCACGCCCCGTTACCGACCTCCTCACATTCGGCCACATCCTAAACCCCGAAATTTTTTTGACCCTTAAGCCAATATCGCCACTACCGCTACCATTCCTTCTGAACCGACTTCCTTTACTGTTGCCAACGAATCCGCGGAGTGGCGTCAAGCCATGGCAGCCGAGTTGCACGCACTACATAGAAACGGAACATGGTCGTTAGTTCCTCCGGTTCCAAATTCTAATGTTATTGATTGCAAGTGGGTTTACAGGTTGAAAACTGATCAGCATGGGAACCTGACTAGACACAAGGCTCGATTGGTAGCAAAGGGTTTTTTACAGCACTCTGGCATTGATTATCATGAGACGTTCCGCCACGTGGTCAAACCAGCCACCATCCGCATGGTTCTTTCTCTTGCCGTCTCTAACAATTGGTCTCTCAAACAACTTGATATGCAAAATGCGTTTTTACACGGTGATCTACATGAAACGGTTTACATGCGTCAACCACCGGGCTTCGAGGATCCTAAACATCCTCATCATGTTTGCAAGTTGCACAAATCCCTTTATGGCTTAAAACAGTCGCCCAGGGCATGGTTCACCAAACTCTCAAACGTCTTACAGCATCTTGGTTTTCATGGTTCCAAAACTGATCCATCATTATTTATCCTTAACCACTAGGGTACACAGGTTTTTCTACTCGTTTACGTGGACGACATCATCATTACGGGCAACGATCCCAACACAGTTAATCGCATCATTGCCTCACTTGGTCAGCAGGTGTCTCTCACTGACATGGGTCGTCTTACTTACTTTCTTGGTATTGAAGTTCTTCACACCTCTTCGGGTCTTATCCTATCTCAACGGAAGTACATTCAGGAATTTATTGATCGAGCCGGGTTAAAAGATTCGAAACCGTTTGCAACACCTACAAATGCCAAAGCAGATACGATAACCAAGGACGACCCACTTATGCCCGATCCTACAAGATATCGTCATTGTGTTAGAGCACTTCAGTATGCTACTTTATCTCGGCTCGACATTGCCTACGCTGTCAACAGGGTCTGTCAGTTCATGCATGAACCTCACGAATCCCATTGGACGGCTGTCAAACGTATAATTCGCTATCTCAAGGGAACGTCTCAACTGGGCCTTCGTTTTACATCAAACTCAACGTCTACATTACATGCCTTTGCTGTTCACATTGGGGTGAGCGGTTGGTTCCTATTACAGCATATTCGGATTCCGATTGGGCTGGTTGCCCGGTCGACCGTCGATCCACGGGGGGCTATGCTATCTTCTTGGGTTCAAACTTAGTATCATGGTCAGCTCGTAAGCAGAAAACTGTCTCTAGGTCGTCTACTGAATCTGAATACAAGGCTATTGCTGATACGGTTGCTGAACTAATCTGGCTAAAGTCTCTTCTACAAGAACTGGGAGTTAAGTTGAATAAACCCACTCTTTGGTGTGATAATCTTGGAGCTACGTATCTTTCAGCAAACCCGGTGTTTCATGCTAGAACTAAACATGTGGAGGTAGATTTTCATTTTGTTCGTGAGCAAGTCCGTCAAGGAAATCTGAAGGTTCAATTTATTAAAACAGATGATCAAATTGCCGACATCATCACGAAGTCGTTATCAACTCAAAGATTTGAATTTTTAAGATCCATGTTGCAGGTCGTTACCCGCCCTCAACTTGCGGGGGAATGTTAAACAAAATATTTAATTGTCATAACTTAGAGGGTTATTATTGTAACTAGTAGAATATATATAAGCCTCTTTGTATTCAATATTGAGATTATGAATGAAATTATGAGTTGATATTGACTATAAAAGTCAAAGGTCCATAAAGTTCAAAAAAAAAAATATATTTATTTAAAAGAATGATATATAAATATATCACACGACATCCCAAGGGTGTGATGCTTAGGTTGGATCATCACTCCTATGTGAAAGACTGACTATTGCAAGCAACAAACCCATCATCGTTCTTCTCTTTTTTCGCAACACATGATTGGTGATACATAGGAATTTTGCATTATATATAACTACAAAAAGCAACTTAGGTCATACCCTTTCATTTAAAAGTTGCGTGGATTATAATATTATATTATAATTATATATATTAGACACGCACGTTCATATATATTAATTAAAAGGAAATCGTATCACAAAATCATGTGCGTTGCGCTGGTTTTCGCATCTTTTCAACAAACTAGAGACGCCAGTTCGAATCTGTTACACACCGTTTTTGTTGCTGCTCTTTTATTTTCATTGTTGCGTCTAGAAGGCAAGAGGAACTCAAATTTAAATTCAATTCAAAAGGAAATCGTATCATTAGATGATATCCGCTGTTCGTCACGCCTGTTCATCAACCAAGAGTTACGAGTTTGAATCCCTTCCATGCGTTTTGCTGCTTCTTTTCTTTCAGAAGGCAAGAGGAACTTCCACTGCTACATAAAACATAAAAAACCATAAACTACATCCTGCAAATATTACATACGGTAACTACTCCGATTACAATCAAACAAAATTTGTCAATAAATATTAATTTCTTTAATTGGTTTTTCATCTTTTACAAGAAAATCTCATATTTGATCAATTGTTTTTTATTAAAATTTTACATCCCTTTTTTAATTCAATTGGCTCAAAACCCATGTGTTCCTCAAAGTCAATCAAAGGTGTTATTTGACCGTCTACCTTCTGTTTTGATGTAACTTGCCAAGTTTTTTGAAGATTTAATAATAATTTAAAAAGAATTGCGATAAAGAAAAGGAAACCAATCAAAGGATATTATGTGTATTATTAATGTTATTCATGAAAAGTTATACCCTGGAGATAGGCTCTGTTTTACATGCTTTTCAAGTCGAGTTGATTCTTTTGGTTCCGACATCAGACCCGACAAATGGAAGGGAGTATTCGGTTGGTTAAAGAATCAGAAACTCAATTTATGTTTGAAATCTTGGTTGTATTTGTGTCGTACCAACAGTAGGCTTTGCGTAGTAATACCGTGATCCCAATTCCGATTTGTAAACTTGCATTGATTATTGTCGGGTTAGATTCTGATTATGTGTGTGCGTTGGATTGCATGCATATGTCCCTTCCGGATTTCGATCTTGGCGGTTTCTCTAATAAGGACACCGCCCCTCCTAAAGCCCAGAATGCTTTGGCGAGTGCCCTATTTAGTAGAACTGTCCAAAGTTTGGGAGAGAAGTTTAGTCTATCCCCTCGTCAGAAAGCCGTGTTCGATTGTCTCCGGGCTCCTCATGCTCAGGATTTCCTGACAGTCATCCCCATTGAAGGACTAGGCCAACACATGTCGGCAGTGGAATACCGGGCAATTCTTAAGTACCGGCTAATGATCCCTCTGTTTCCGGTTGATGAGCCTTGCCCAGTTTGCCGCAAGGTTTGTTTGGATACTTTTGGCGAGCATGCGGTGCATTGTAAGGAGTTGCCTGGTTTTAAATACAGACATGATTTGGTAAGGGATATTCTATTTGATGTTTTAAAGCGGGCGGGGATTTCGTCGAAAAAGGAGGCTCCGGTGAACTTTCTGACGGATCCGCTCGATGGGAGGTCTACTCTTCGACCAGCTGATATTCTTGTGTTTGGGTGGGCTAGGGGAAAACACGCTTGTGTGGACCTTACAGGAGTGTCCCCTCTTGTTGGGCTCAGGGATAATGGGTTTGCTGCTGGCCAAGCTGCGTTGAAAGCGGAATCAAGCAAAGTCGCTAAACACGAGAAGGCTTGTTTAGAGAATCAACATGTGTTTATCCCATTCGCTTTTGATACATTTGGTTCCCTAGCCCCAGAGGCTGTGGAATTTCTAAACAGGGTCCAACAGGTTGTGAATAGTAATCTCTCAACCTTTAAGGGTCGTTTCGTCTTTAGTAGGATTGGTTTTGCAATTCAAAAGGGGGTTGCGGCGCAGCTTGTTGCCCGTTTACCTGCCACTTGTTTGTAATTTGCTAATTTGGAATAAAAAAAAAAAAAATTTTAATTTTAAAAAAAAAAAAAAATTGATTATTGATTCGTTTTTTTTTTTAATTACCGTGGTTTATTTTACAAATCTTGGTCGTATTTGTTTCAGCTTTGCGCAAAACCGTAACTTGAATTTCTTGACAGATCTATTATTAACAAACCTGACATCATTAAATAAAAGTCTTTCAATATTATGTGGGGTTTTGTTCTTCTAATGATAACGAGTAAGTTTGGTCACCAAAACAAAACTAGAAATCTAGAAAACTAATAATTGTATTCTTTTGTGGGGCATGGTGTAAAAGTGAAATCAATAGATTCATACATAGATGCCCATTTACCGATTATCACAAACCAAAATGAATAAAATGACTTTGATTGTAACTGTAATTTTTTGCTGTTGTAAAATGACTTTGTTGGAAACTATAATTATTTTGTTGTTGATCAATAATACAAGAATGGGCTTCTGGCCATTATCTAAATTAATCTCTAATGATTTTTTTTTTGGTTTATTTATCAATGAGGGGTAACATTTCTGCAATGAAGAAACTAAAAATGAAAGTTAAGCAAATGAAAGGTTAACATATGGAATTTTTTACTCACAACCTTTTGTTTTCTATTATGCAATATGATAAATACTATCTCTAAGAAGCAACAATTTATATAGTGGCCAAAAAATGTCTGATAAATTGTTTTAAAGTTTTTAGATTTGTTTGCATCGTTAATAGGCTTTGATGATCTCACATCCCTTATATTGATGCTAAAGACATCCACAATCAACATCCGCAGCAACGCACGGGTCAGCGTCAACTCGTTATATTAGACTTATCGGGACAGGGTTTTGTTTCCGACATCAATGGATGTGGTTGTGTATTGTTCCTATTTTGAAAGTTATTTAGAAATTATGTTTTGTGGTTTGGATTTGGAAAATCTCATCATGCAGTTCTATATCCATGATCTAACACAAATTTAAAACTCACATCTTTACCAAGAACATGTACCTTACAACTATACTGCACACATGCTTGCATTGTATAAGTTCATAGAGCATTAAACTTAAACTTTAACATTTGGCTATCTTAAGTATGCACATTCTTATTGGTCCTAGGGGGTGTTTGAATATGTGTTTTCCAAGTGATTATTGTGATCTGGAATAACAGATGATTAGTTGTTTAAAGCTAATAATAGGTAATTAAATATTACATTTTGATCAATTTTTAAGAAGCTTCTTACCTGCTACTCTAAATGCCTCTCTATCCCTAGGGATAGAGGTAAGGTTTGCCTACATCCCACCCTCACCAGACCCTGACAATAGCTTGCTATATGTGGGATTTACTGGGTATGGTTGTTGTTGGAATTTTGTGTAACTTTTAGAAAATAATTTTTATCAATTTGTCAAACAAACTGAACGCAACGGAAAACATGTACACGAGGTTCGGTTCTAAACCGTTTCCACCAGTGATCTCATTACAATCAAAATAGGTTAAAATAAAAATAAAGAATCGTGACTACCAAGTAAGACACCTTGGTTCAACGAACGATCTCGCTAGATGATCGTTGACCACGAAATCAGATTCGTTCGTTTGAAACGATTTCAAACGAAACCTTAAATCTAGAGAAAATAAAGTTCAAAGCTTTATTTACCTTTTTGCGTAAACGAATAAATAAGAAGGTTTGTTTGTACTAGGCAATTAAAACTTCTTGAACTATTGCCTCTTTTCTTTTTCACAAAATTGCGTAAACGAATAAATAAGAAGGTTTGTTTGTACTAGCCAATTAAAACTTCTTGAACTATTGCCTCTTTTCTTTTTCACAAAATAAAATCCTTTGAACAAAAATTGCAATTGAGAAATTTGTTCATGTTTCGTCAGAACCTTCGGCCAAGAATGCCACCACAAAAACAACCACCATATATATAATCACAAATACTATCGAGAGTTGTTTTATTAGGGTAGTATATCTTTGAGATTAAATTGGAAGTGATTATAAAAGTTATACATATATCTCTTTTATTTTAAATCCAAAGATAGAATTATAATCTAATCATAATTCTATAATAATCTCACAATTATATATATCTTTTTGTTGTAAACAACAAGCCTAATAGCTAAACAATATAGAAGAGATGTAGAGAAAAGAGAATAATATTTCATTGATATGTGTGTCTAAATACAAGAGAATACAATGACTATATATATAGGAGATGGTGTCTTGGAAAACAAGCTAAGTTATTTTAGGAGTTGATAACCACAACAATAATATTTATATTCATAACACTCCCCCTTGGTTATCAACATAATACGCTTGATGTTGCCTCGTTAAAAACCTTGCTAGGAAAACCCGGTGGGACAAAACCATAGCTAAGGGAAAAAGAGTGCAACGTGTAATGCGCATTATCTCCCCCTGATACTTCTAGATCAGGTATGTTGCCTCATTAAAAACTTACTAAGAAAACCCAATGGGACATGTTGGACCCAGTATGGCCTTAAAACAACTTCTTTTCACGTAATATGGCAAGTGATTTCAGTAGATGTGAAAAAGATGTGCGGAAATGGAAATCAGACTTTCAAGAAACAAGACCTACAGAATTATCAAGTTTATATCACTTTGAAACAAAATGGTTTACAAGGTGATTGTAAGATTATTATCTAGTACAAATGAATCTTGAATTCTGTGGGTGAGAGGGCAATGGAGTTTTGATGTATGTATGAATGATAAGCTTCAAACTCACTTTGCTTCTCCTGGTTGAGCCTTCTATTTATAGACGGCTGGGTGTATGAATAAACAATAGTTTATTCATGCAATAAGTCCTGCAAAAAGTGGCCAATTGACATATTCATTGAATCCAACGTTCAAGTTGCCTTTTTCATCATGATATCCATTAATGTCAACTTGCTTCGGTAAGTGTGGCAGGATAGAGCCAATTTCAGACAAGTGGGGTTCTTTACCAGAAATTATGATAAACCACTTCATCAGATTTTCTGGTGAACAAATCATCAGAAAAATCCTGATGATCAGAATCGTCAGAAACTGATGATATTTTATCAGAAATATCATTAGATCCATCAGAAATGACCTTCTCTGATAATCCAATTCAGGTCTTGATCAACCTGTGTTTCTTTGAAGTAGATGCTGTGCATTTCAATTGTCCCATCTGATCTTCTTGTTCTTGTTTGTGATCTTCAGGAATGTGATCTCTTCATAGATCCAGTTGATTGTGATTTTCTTCAATACTTACAGATAAAGTTTCCTAACAGTTTAGTAAGAAAATGAACTACCTTATGAACAAAAAATTTCCAAACAATGGAAACATAATCTTTGCAAAATTAAACAAAACAGTTACTGATGTTTTTGAAAAACAAATTACATAAAAGATGAAAATTCATATGAACAAGTTCTTCAATTCAGCTTCATTCTTTTGTGCACATCTCCAGTTTTTAACTGCTTTTTGTAGGAGATGTACTTGTTGCAGCTGACATACATGTCTTTGTACCATTCCCTTGCTTGGATCCATTCTTCAATCATTTGCTCAATTTCTTTCCTGTTTTCCTCCAAGTTCTTTCCTATCTTCTGAAGATGTTCTTGTCTTCTGTTCATGGTTTTTAAGATATACCTCAGAGTTTGATTTGAGTACTTACAGATGTCAACACTTCTGAACATAGCTTTGTTATTATCATGATCTCTGAAGATTACACCGTAGTCCTGTTCTCCATTTTTATTTGTCAGCATAATGATGTCTCCGGATCTTGCATCTTCCAATATATCTGAGGGAACTTTTGTCTTTGGTGATCTGACATACACCTTTTTGTTGTGTACATGCTCAAAATTGATGCATAGATCAAAGTCTGAAAAAGCCATTCTTTCAAACAGCAGCATTCCAGCCTTTGATATGCCATTTAGCGCCCTTCTGACCTCTTGATTATTTTTCTTTTCCTTTTCATAGTAATCCTTTATAAACAGAATGTCTATAGGATGCAACTGGTCAGCTAGTTCTTTATCAGTCACCTTTTGTTCTTCCCCATTTGCTCTCAGAAGTGTGTATCTGTTTTGCACATGAGTTCCTCCAATATCATCGGTTGCAACTTTCACTTCATCCACCTTTAAAATTCTCCTTACTGGATTCTCATTCTGTTTGTGAATGCTGCCTGACCCTCTGTTTATCCTTTCTTTTCTTAAAGTCAGTCTGGTAGGAGACAGTGATCTTGGTATTTCATCTTCTTTTGTTAAATAATAGCTCACCAGATTGTTCTCAGGGAATATCATTACATCCCTGTCAATCTCTTTAACCATAACAGACTTGGTTTCAGAGATTTTTCTCTTAACAATCTTTGATTTTGTTGATGAATCACCTTCTTGTTCCCATTCATTCATTGTTTGTATATTCATATACTTACTTATGGCTGAGTCATCAGACACTATTGGATTTGGGACAGATGCTAGCAATTTCAAATTTGTAATAACTTGAGGTTTTGCAGTTGCTAACCTTTGCAGCATTTCTTCTTTTGGGACATTTGGGGGTGGTCCCATCATTGTGGTTCCAGCTTTGGTGATTGGTGTGCTTGATGATTGTTGAGGAGTTGAGTTTGAAGTTTCTTGATGTGAGCTTTCAGCATGGGTTTCTTTCATGAGTTCTTGTGGATCCACTTTGGCCAATCTTGCAATGTTGAATTGCATCTTCTCCATCAGTTGTTGTACTTCTCTTACCTGTTTAGAGTTGCTGGCCATGTTTTTCTGAACATTGGTGAATTTAGTTTGAGCTTTCGTCTGAATTACAACCAATTCTTTTGACAGCTTCTCAAGAGCGTCTGTGATACTGTTATTGCTTGCCCTTAGCATGGTAACTTCCTCTAAAACTCTGTCTGCACTGCTTGACTGCCTTGACTCCATCACATTTGCAACTTGTGCTTTGATCTTTTCTATTTCTGTGAGAATCGTTTGGATTTCTGATGCAGAGATGTTGGATTCTGGTGCCTTTTCTTTCATCTTTTGAAGAGACTTTAGTGTTTCAGTGTTTTCATCAGTTTGTTTCTTTATTGCCTCCACTGATTCTGACAAAGTCTTCATATCAGCTCTTTGACTTTGTATTTCTGACAGCAACATATCAAGTTTTTCTTCTACTGGATTTCTTTTGCAGACTTTGTAAACATTTTCCAGCACTGTTTCTAAACTTTCTTGATTCATAGGTTTCTCAGGGATAATTGGAACAACAGATGTTCCTTCTAACATTCCAGCTGCAAACACATTTGCTGCTGTTTTTGAAATGATAGGATCACTTTTGGCTTTACCAGATTTTGGTGCAGCTTTAAGTTTACCAGAATCATCTCCACCAGTGATGAAAAACTCATTTTCATCCTGGATTTCCTTATGTCCTTGAACCATACCAACATATGATCCTCCATAAGTTTTTGAGGTAAACAGATTACCTTTAGCCAGATTTCCTTGATCAGTTTCCCGATCTCTATCTGTTGGGATCTCATCCTCTTCCTCATTTTCTGATTCAGAGTTGAGATTAATGGCACTAGTAACTTCCTCATCAACATTTGTTGTTCTGTATTCTATTTTGTAAGAAACATTAACTGAACTATCTGATTTTGTTTCTTCTCTGTGAGATGCAACTAGAACAGTGTTTAAAAGAGATGTACCAGCAATGTGAGATTCATCATAGTGTATGACTTCAGTGGCTTCAATTGCAGCAGCATGCACTTCTTTAGCAGTATGTGATTCTGCATAATGTTCTTGATGTATTTCAAATTCATGATGAGTTCTTGCTTCATGAATCTGTTGTCTTTCAGCATGTTCTGTCTTGTATTCTGGTGAGTCAGCTATCTCCAGAATTCTTTTTCCTTCTGCTCCCTCTGTTTCTGATGGTGAGGATTTCTTATTATCTCCTTCTTCTGTTGATGAAGAGCAGTTCACAACTTTTCTGCTGGGTTCTTCTGTTGGAGAATCTGATTTGGTCAGAAGTTTTTCATGTTGTATTCTGTATTGTGAGTCTGGTGCAATGAAGCATAACATGCTTTCTGGCAACACAGGGACATCTTTGTCTGATTCCCATCCAGGATTAGAGCTCCAGGCCTTCATGGTTTTTGATCTCCAGATATTTTCCAAGATTGGAATTTCCATATTTCTTTCAATAAACGCTTCAGAAATGAAAATTGAGATTAACCTTGGATATGGCAGATGAGAGGTTATTTTTCCATTTCTGGTGATGATTGATCTTTTTAGAAGGTTAAAAATTTCTGACCCATAATCGATTTTGAACCCATTTATGAGTCCAAACATGATTGTCAGAATAGCTTGACTGATTTGATCAGTTCCTCCTATCTTTGAGGTGAGACATTTGTTTAGCACTTCCATCATCACTTGCCAGATGGCTGGCAATTCACTTCTTCTAATTGCTCCAATTTTGTTGATATCCCTTTTCTTGTAGCCAAGCCCAATGACGAAGCTTATTAAATCTTCTCTGCTTGGAGCTTCAGTGTAACCATCAAGAATAGGCAGTTCAAGCCATTCTTTTACTCTTGCAGGGGTTAATGTTACATAAACACTTCCCCATACATGAGCAGACACCTGATTTTCTTCAACTTCATTAAAGGTATGAACAAATTGCTGTAGTAGCCTTTCTGGTACTTCTCTTCCTTTTGTTAGTGCTCCTGAGATTGGACATTTTGTGAGATATTCTACCAGAAGTTGACATCTTTCATCATACTCTGAATGCTCTGTATTCATCAGCAGATTGTTTTACTTCATTGGTAGAAATTCTGCTTCCTCAACAAAAGGTACTTCGTGTTGAGCAATTGGGATGTTGAGGTTAACTTCTGCCATTGTTGATCTCTGTGAGTTAGGGTTTGAGATTTAGGGATTTTTTTTGAATTGTGAGTGAAAGACAGGGGATTTTCAGGGTTGAAGTTTTTGTAAGGAAGATGAGTGATTTTTGGGTTTCTGCTAAGTGTGTGTTATATAGGAGTGTTTCAGCAGAGTATTGTGGGTGTATGGAGTTGAAAGGGTATAGAACGTGGTATGAAATAGTGATTGAGAGATCATTAATAGTCTTTATAACCGTTAGATCATGTATGGTGAATTTTTGGTTCAAAATGTAACCGTTGGATCGTGGGTGATAAGACATCAATGAAGTGGTTTATCATGGAATCGTGGTTATGCCCTTTCAACTTGACTCTTCAATTTGTAGTTTCTTCAATCATTTCTTCTTGAAAATGTTGCACTGATTTTTGATTGGAGAAAGCTATCGGTTCTATGACACCTTTTCTTCTTTGTGGACCCCATTTGATAGGAGGTCCAATCATCTTCCTTCATATGTATCCTCTTTTCTTCATAAGTCAGAAAGTCCCATTCTGATGATGTCATCAGAAATTCTGTTGATCATATGTATTCTCTTTTGTTCTGACTTCTGTTGACCTTGTAGATGTGGTCAACAGAAGTCAACAGAATTTTCAGCAAAATTTCTTGGTTGAGATTTCCCCCTAAACTTGTGATCCTTTTCAACAGATTTTTTTTTTTGAGAAGAGAGGGAATGAGATAGGATCAGAAGACTTACATTTGTTTTTCTGGTGGTGTCCATGTTTCTAGGTGTTTTTCTGATATTTTCTAAAGCAGTTTGTTATGGAAGTTTTACCAGAAAATTCAGACCCATTTTTGAATTACCAGAATTTGTCTCCTGTCATCAGAAACCTTGAGTTTTGAGTTAGAGTTTTGATTTCTGATGATCATTTCATATTTACCCATTTCCCAAAAATATAAACCAACAGATCAAGCAAGCACAGAATATTAACATATTAACAGAAAAAATTTGTACAAGCAAAGCAAACAAAATCTAATCAATATCTATGCCTTCACCATGTTCCATTTCCAGAAGCAACAACATATCAGTTATTAACCCATAGTTGTGGTTGGTGGGTACAAGCATGCTGAGACCCATGTTTTCTTGAAGTCTCATATCAGCTATTGGATAACTTGCAGGAATGTCTGCAAAGTCTAGCTGGCTCGTTATTATCTTTGTCAGAAAACGAGGATACATCAAGAATGGCTTGCCAACCCACATATTACTTGCAAAATCACTCATTAGATAATGAGAGAAGTTGTAAGGTACTTTGAGTACAAGTGCCAGTATGGGTTCCATCAATCTAAGAGATACTTCATGATGATTGATGACCTTCTTTGAAAAGCATGCACCCATCTGTGTGACCAGATATTGCCATGGCTTGATGAAGCCATGTTTGTTGATTGCTCGTTGTTGGGTTTGTGTGTGATAACCCATTTGCCTCAAGACATCATCCTTCTGAGCCCTTGTGAACATCAGGACGTCATTAACATCATTGAGTTGAAGAGTTGTCCTGATGGTGGCTTCATTTAACAGAATTTGTTGATTTAGCACCACACTCTTGATGGCCATCTGTTCCCTGTTCTGATACTCAGATAATGTTGCATTTTTCCAGAAGATTTGAAGAATTTCTGGATGAACACTTATGTGAGCAGTGAGGGCATAGCTCAAGTTGCTACTCATGAGCATCTTGAGCACAACTTGACACCCTTCCCACTGAGGACCTTCCAGATTGGTCCTCAATCTAAGGTTATGATATGGATAAAGAACAAGTGGGAAGCATTCATCTTTGATGGTGTTCATTTTGTGAGAGTGTGTGAATATGAGGTGCAGAAGAGGAGTGAAGAAGACGGATTTTAACTCAAAGTGGTGATTATTTATAGTAAATTTAATATTTTCCATAAATGGAAGCTACCAACTTGTAGATTTTCTTCACCGCAATCTCTGTTATTTTAATGATTACCAGAGGACAGAAAAAATAACAGAGATATGTTTCTTCTCCACTTCACATGCATTTAATGATATAGGCGGCTAATTTCTGGTGATGTAAACTGATAGCCTACCAATATGTCACTTCAACCTTCTTAATACATGATGGGGTGTAATAAATGAAGGAGAGAGAAAGTTCCATATTAACGAGTTCCCAGAAATTTTCTGTTGAATGACGTTATCAGCACTAACAAGAATCAACAACCTCTTTTTATAAATTAATTTTTTTTTGCTAATGTACAATTTATGAATATACAGTCAAGAGATATGAATAAGGATGATGACATGCAGCAATTTGTTTTAATGAACTTCGAAAATTCTGATTATCCAACATATTTTCTGATGATTCACCAGAATTCTGATGATTTATTAGGTGTTCTGATGTTGTGTCAGATTTTCTAATGATTTCATCAGAATTTATGATAAGTTGCCAGATTTTCTGGTGATTTATCAGATATATGATTTTGATTACCACTAAAGCAATTTATCAAGCATTTTTCTGGTGAAAAAATTATCTGAGTAATTTTTATCATTGAACTGACCATAACAAAGCAGATTATTTGTTAAGCCTTCAACATAGGCTACTCTCTCTATGGTCAGACATCCATACCTTATGCATCCATATCCCATGATCCTTCCTTTCACTCCATTTCCAAAATTTACCATTCTACCCAGCCTTGAAACAAAGTTGCTGAGTAAGCTCCTGTCCCCAGTCATGTGCTTTGAGCTACCTGAGTCGCAGTACCAGATCTGCTGCACATGATGGTCCTGAAATGAAATGATTAGAGGGTTTTTGGTACCCAGGCATGCTTGGGTACTGTTTCTGATGGAATCCTAATAAGTTTATTTCTTCTTCTTGGTTTTGCATCAGAAACTCTGTTATATGCTGAGCCATTAACAGATTTTACATTTTTTCTTTGAAGATGGTGTTGAACAAGCTTCAGTATGTCAACACACATACAAGAGTTATCAGAATTTTCTGATATTTCTTCTTGTGATGGAATGAGTGGATAATTTTGAAAAGATGAGTGAACTGCTTCTGGAGTCTTTACAGATTCTTGACTGCATTCACTTTTGTTTGTTTTGAAGTTTGTTTTTTCAAAAGAGTATTCAGAACAGGTTGTTTTGCAAGATTCAGATTCAGATTCTGATGAAAATTTATCAGAATTCTGATGAGTTGCTTTTACAAAGACAGTGGGTTTATTTCCATTTGATCTTGTATAACCTAAACCCTCTCCTTTGTTCTTAGGTGTGGACTCAATAAAATTTATGAACTCTTTGGCTTGTTGAAAACCTCTTACATTGATTTCTTTGTCATTGATTTTCTTGTAAAGATCTTTTCTTTCATTTTCATAAAACTCAATTTTGGCTCTTTGATCTAAACTATCCTCTATAAGAAGTTGGTTTTCAAGAATGATTTTATTCAAAGTCCTTTGCAACTCATCAGATTTTCTAATATCTGATTGATGTTTTTCTTGCAGATTTAGAAAATCTGACATGAGCTTGTTTAGCTTGTGTTCAAGATCAAGATTGTCTAAATTTACCTTTTGTTCTGAAGTTTCTGGTAGTCCTTCAGAAAGTGCCATGAGGCAGAAATTTGCCAATTCTTCTTCTTCATCATCAGATAACCATGTATCTGTTCCAGCAATTAAGCTTACTTGTTGCTGCTTCTTTGCTTCTTCAAGCTTTTTCTCATAATAGGCAACATCCTTCAGCTTTTTGGTCTTGCATTCTGATGCATAATGACCTCTCTGCTTGCACTTGTAACACATAACTTCAGCCTTCCCTTTATCCTTAGATCTAACCTCTTCTTTAGATCTTCCATCCATCCTTCCTCTGTCACTTCTCTGGTATCTCTGGCTACCTCCCCTCAACCTCTGCTCGAATGTTTTGGTGAGCAGTGCTATTGCCTCAGCAAAAGCTGAAAAATCTGATGAAGTATTAGAAACTTCAAAACTTTGGCTGCTTGATGGTTGTGGATCATTGGTGGGTATTGTGACAACCTGGGTCACTGTGACCATCAAACAAATACCGAGCCAATGAAATATTGTATTTCATACTTGGGATTTGTAAAAATATGTGTATCGTTTGCACATATCAATTCTTGTTCAATTTCAAACTCTAAATCGCTTTCTGGAAGGTTATACGCGCACCGATGCGTAAAATATAACCAGTTTAATGCAACAAACACTCCGGAATAGTGACATAGGCTTAACATACCTTAAATAACCTTTACTTAACTTAGAAATAAGTTTTGAAGGCTTTGGTATGGCAAAATCAAGTTAAATCGCTTACAGGGACTAAAGTTGACAAACTGCGAAAGTATGCCAATTTGAACTGTAACAGACATTCCGGAACATGACCATAAGTTAAACATACCATAAATATCCTTTATATAGCTTAGAAATAGGCTTTGAGGGGTTCGGTGTGCTAAAATAAACTTTTGGGTCATTCAGGGACTAAAAGTGTCAAAAAGTGCACAAGTTTGCATTTTCGCGCATAACT
Organism: Helianthus tuberosus; assembly: GCA_030545235.1. NCBI lineage: Eukaryota > Viridiplantae > Streptophyta > Magnoliopsida > Asterales > Asteraceae > Helianthus > Helianthus tuberosus. The sequence goes on along the minus strand of CM060403.1, from coordinate 51,902,723 downwards.
TACGTTCTGAATACATCCGGACATCCAAAAATTTATGTAAGCATGACTATATTATGCTTTAGAGTTTGGCTTGCCAAAAAAAATCCATTCGTCGCGTCATTTGGATCGTTTTTCGCGCTTGTGCGCATTCCGTCGTAATTAAGCGAACATCGCGTTCGTACGACCAAACGAACCAACATCCGGCATATTTTTGAGCATGTTTTGAGTTCCCTATACTTTAACTTCATTTTAGAGCCTTGAAATGAGGTTAACGGGGTTCAAACGCATCGAAAAAGACCTTAAACACGTGCAGGGACCATTTCTGCCACTTTTGAAACATTTCTGAAACAGGGGGGTGCTAGCGTAGCGTGACTGCCTAATGCCTTGGCAGTAGTGCTACGCGACTGCATGATCAGACCAGATTCAATGTTTTGTTCATCAGATTTCAGCTGATTAATCCTCCACCACACATTCTCACATGTCTAGTCAGCGGATAAGAACCATTTTTAGCTACCATGAGTTTCCGACAAGTGTACGGGTTGGATCATGGCACGTTTTCCATCAAACGATCTTAACGGTGGACCGAATACTATAAATACCCCACCCCACAACTTCAAAAATCACTAGAATTTTGATCTTAGAAACTCTAAGTTGAAACCATTGTTTCATACCTGAGATTCTCGGATCGAAATTAGCATTCGGGGACCCTTCGTAAGTATTCTTTCGTTCTTTTCCTTATTTTATTGCTTTTCGAGTCAGAAAGTCAAACTTTGTTTGACTTTCAGCGTTGACCAGTAATGGTCAATGCGAAGTTCGTTTGAACTTCGCAACGTGAGTGTAATCACGTTGGTTATAGTCCGTTGGGACTATGCCTACTGATTACCACGTTGTCTAGGGTCGTAGGGTAAGCGATCTAATAAATCGCTTATACCTCGAACCCGACCCAGTTTGGTCGATCATTAGGATCCGACCAAATAAATTAGGTGACCATAGTGTAGGGGATAACCTTCCGAGGTTATACCCTATGGTCACATCGTTTAAGTAGTTGTATGATAGGTAGTTTATATGCCTTAGGTAAATTACCAGAATACCCTTTTCATGTATAATTGGTAATTAAGCATATGTAACCTAAACTTTTGTCACATAACTGATTATGTAACATGTTTAGGCATATAACACTTGTCATAGGACTAGTTAGGCGGTCCGAACGCGTTTCACGCGAACGACGCGTTAAAGTAGCATAAGCTACCTAAACGGGTCGTAATGGGTCGTAAACAATTATGTTAGGTTTCATTTAGTATGTGGGCTTTGTTAAACCAAATGACACGAGTCTCTACACTCGTTTGGTTTACAAACCCTAATGCTACCCAATCTTCCGATCTAGGTCCGGTTAATTAACATAGTTACCTATATTAGGTGCCGTTTGATATCCGCGATCTCTAGCATTGTTTGGTTGTTACTCAAGGACTACTGAGCAATCTCAAGTGAGTACATAGACCCCTCTTTTACTGTTTTCCAAACTGTTTTGGGGTGAAACACATGTGCCTACTTGTTACTTTCATGCTTTCCTGTTTTCACATCATATACCGACTATGTTTGTTAGTACATTATAGTACATGATTTCATTACATTTCATGCTATGTATGTCCATTGCGTGCATACTTAGTACATTATTTTACATTACATTTTGTTGCATATGCTCATCTAGTATATGAACACATTATATTACATTTTGAACCGTTTATAATCATTTGATGTGATCCGTTGATATCTGTGAACCGTTTGTATCTGTGAACCGTTTGTATCTGTGAACCGTTTGTATCTGTGAACCGTTTGTATCTGTGAACCGTTTGTATCTGTGAACCGTTTGTATCTGTGAACCGTTTGTATCTGTGAACCGTTTGTATCTGTGAACCGTTTGTATCTATGAACCGTGTGAACCGTATTTGACCATACATAAACACTTCTACAATTGTTAAACATTACTTTGGTGGTTTGGTTTGATTAAGTGATTAAGTAACGATGCGTGTGTAATATGATACAAGCATGGTGGATACGCCGCTGGTACTTCCTATATATAAGTGTTTGTATGGTATTACATATCGTAGCGTTATTTGAATCATTTCAGTTTGAGACATATAACATTTTATACAATTATCATACTTTTCACAAGACATTGATTTACAAACAACTTATCTTAAACAAACACATTTTTTACATGGTTATTCATTTAACCTGACATTTATTTATACATATCATCTGAATTTATCATTTTTCAAATGATTTACAAAACAAAGCAAATTACAAGGTTCATGACTAAACATTTTCTCAAACATAAGTCATGAAACCTATTTTCACAAAACCTATGTATCTCACAGGCATTTTTATGCTGACGTACCTATTTTCACATGTGTTTTTCAGGAGCTGTTGCATAAGATGATCAAGATACACATAGGCAGACTTGGGCTTTAGTGACAATAAAAGATGCAAGACTAGTTAATTATGTTGTATTTCTTTGTTTGTTAAGACATTGTAACACTTTTAATCAATAAAACAAAACTTCAATTGCCATGGATTTGAGACAATTAATTCTGTTACAACACTCCCCGATGTTTCCGCCACGTTTAGTATGTTCTACGTGGTCGGGGTGTGACAGGTATTGTTCTTTGTGAGTTTGAGATAAGAGCTAAAGATCCCCTCTTTGAATGGTTTCCTCAAATATTTCTTCCTCTCTGGGGACCAAGATGCTGTATAAGTCATGAAGACTCATGTTTCCTAGTTCTAAGGTTGATGATAAAGTCATGGTTAGACTTCTCCATTCTCTAGGAAGGGCATCAAGAAATTTTATGTTTCTTTCATCATTTGACTTCGTTATACCAAATTTCTTTAGCTCGTTTAAAAGTTTTGTAAATCTTTGATATGTATCATTTAACCTTTCATTTGGCAAACTTTTAAACCTTTCATAAAATGAGACATTGTTTGTTCTTTTGTTTCTTCTCATCCTTTCTCCTCCTTCACAAAGATTTTCCAACTGATCCCATATTTCCTTAGCTGATGCACATGTATCAACTTGTGAAAATATGTCATTGGGGATGGCCATTATTAAAAGTGACTTTGCCCTTTCATCCCCAGCCACCTTTTCCTTGTCTTCCTCACTCCAAAGTATTTCACTTTTGGGAGCTTGGGAGGCAGGGATAGTAGGTGATTGGTCAGTTGCTGGAATAGCTGGTATTATAGTCATTGGTATATGTGGACCCCTTTCAATGGATTGAAACAGAGCTCGATCATGACCATTAAGGAAATTGACCATCCTGATTTTCCATTGGGGGTATTCCTCTCTCACCAGAGTCGGAGGTTTGGACATAGAACCAATGTTAAAAGCATTATTCCAGGATTGAAAGCTGGCCATATTTAGAGAAAAGAAGATGAGCGATTGATCGTTTGAAAATAGTTTATTCTGTAGGTCCCCTTGATGTATGGATCTTTCATAGAATTGTCAATCTAATCAAGAGTGCGGAATCCTCTTGATCAGAATATAGCAGAATGAGTAGAAACAGAAATCACTTACAAACTGGGTTTCTATTGATTATCGATTACAAGAATTACAATCAATCAAAACCCTAACACACTCAAATTCGTCCAAGCACAAGCTCTCACGAATTCTCTATCTCTCAAAAACTGTTTTGGCTGATTAACCTAAACCCTAAAGCCTAACCTTGTTTATATAACACAAGGTTGCTACTTGGGCTTGGTTAAACATCATGGACTGCGAATTTGGGCAAGGCCCAATTCGTCCCACATCCCCATAAGTATGGGTTTTGTTAGCCCAAACTCTATAATTAACTATTACAAAGCTAAACCCGCTAACTGTTTATCGTTTAACTAATTACAAGATATCCAAAGACCAAATCTAAGCTGTTGTCACAAATATGCACCAACAAAATCCCCCTTGACAATAGCTTCATAAAATAACTTTGTCTTCAGTCATCTTGCAATCTTCACGTAGTCTTGCACTGTCTTTGGTCTTTGGATAGCTTCAACTTCAATAGCTTCTGTCAGCAACAGACTCCCCCTAAGCTGATGCATCCAATCACCAAATCTTCAAAAACTTTAGCGTTTGAGTAAACTCCAGTTCAGCATTTGCAAAGCAATCTTCAAACTCTTCAACTTTGTCTGCAATATAGAAAGGAGGTTCTACCATGCATCCAATCAAACTCTCATCTTCACAGCAACTCATCACTTTAACTTCTCAGCAACACACTGCTTCAATCTGTATACTATAAAACAAACATCTCGAGAAACCATAAGAATTTTTCAACAAAGTTAAATAAATTATTATTTTTCAAGAGATAGTTAAACTGTATCACAGATTAAGCATTTTTAATTTCATCAACACGCAAAACTTTTTAATCACACCCTATAACCCGCAGGATTTAAAATTTTGAACTCACTTTCCAACACCATCTCCCCCTATCAGTAACAATTCCTCCAAGAATAACAGTTTTCCGTACGTTAAGAATTTCAAACAGAAAAAGACACTATTTTTGTATTTTTGTATTTTCTGAAAGCAAGTAAATACAAAAGCAATAAACACTCTATTTTTGTGAGAATCACTTGTAAGAAGATCATATCAGCACAATCAAACTGTTTTCACACTATTAGATAATTCTTTATTTAATTTTTCCGTGAAAAGCAGTCCAAGACGATTACCAGTATGTTTATCCACTTAAACAAAATGCATGAACATTTCAAGTACCATTACCGTATGATACGTTAAGGTAATTTTAATACTGATATACTAGTGTGTCCCACTTCAGGATATACCCCCGCGATCAAGGTATGCACAAAGATTCATCGTAGTAGGTGAGTATAATGAATTCATCCGTTTTATTTTTCAACGTTTAGATAATTGGTGAACAGGTCAGTACTTCCGTACAGCAGAGAGACCAAAATATCTAACGAGGGCTATGACAAATACCATTTTTTGGTACGATTTATGCATTTTGCACATTTTGAATGACTCTCTATGAGAGCTTCTTCATTTATGGGTTTTGGCATTTTTTTTTGCTCTTTTAAGATATCCTGGTTGTGCCTAGGTCAGCATGTATCTATGCAGCAGAAGGACAACCCTAATATCCCCAGATGAAATAACAGTATAAAGACCCAAAACTTCAGATTTTGGCAATCTATCAACGCAAGATTTAAGGTCATTAAACCATACACCACTGATGTGTTCCCCACTCATACTCAGTCTATTTAGGTTTATATCACATTGGTAAGTTGATTATTTCATGCTTTTTGCCTACTGGTACATCATATGATGAAGCTGCTATCACACTTAAGCAATTTAATTTATTTTCAGTGTGACAGTCTAATTTGCTGATGTACTATCATTTCTTCTTTTTCACACAGTGAACTCATTTTTAATTTTCTATTTTTTTATGTTTTTGATTTTTCAATGTTTTTGTATTTTTGATTTTTAAGAAAAACAGTAAACTATTTACAAAATTCTTATGAAAAACCAGTTATTCAGGATTCCTCATCCCGTTGAGTTCGACTAAATGTTCAAAGTGAGCCCTGTCAAAAGCTTTAGTATAAAGATCTGCCAGGTTATCTAGTGTGTCGACTCAGCACTTTGAACTTCAATTTAAATCAATTAATATATATATCAACAATCTCACATCCCCCTTCATGTGCCTAGAGCAGCCACTATCAACATAAGTCGATAATCCTCCTTAGCAGCTCCTGCACACACCAACTAAGCCTCTGAATGGTCATTAAGAGGCTACCTCTTAATGGAACCATTAAGAATTTTACCAATGAGAAGGTAGAAGAATGTGACATGTGATGATTTACCATTCAGAGGTTACCTCTTAACCATTCAGACTTGAGGTTACCTCTTATTCATTCAGAGGGTTTAAACCATTAAGAGGTAGCATCTGAATGGTCATTAAGAGGCTACCAAACAACCCCTAAGAAATTAGTTAGATTGGGGGACCCAAGCCTTAATGGTCTTGGGTCGTCCAAATTCACCAACCACTGGAACATCCATCCAATATCCATTACTCCTTACAGGAGTCTTGGATCTCAGACCTGTTGATGGAATTTGATTTTGATTTCTACTAGGTCTTTGGTCATGAGGGTTCCTATATGTATTTGGACTATTTGACCTTTGGAAATTTTGATTTGGGTATCTTGAATTTTGATTCCAAGAAGCATTATTGTTATAATTTCTAAAGCCATTGTTATAAAAAGTTCGACCACCATTATTTTGGTATCGATTTTGATATTGAGCTTGACTTCTGAAATTATTAGCATTATAATAGTTCATTCTTGGTGAACTGCTTCTAGGTCTCTCATATCTGCCTGGTGGAGATCTAGGCTGAAATCTTGGTTGATTTCCTTGAAAACGAGGAACTTGTGGAGTTCCTTTTTCAGCCTTATCTACACCAACAGCAACATTCTCTGGTTGCTTAGGAGCAGATTTCTTTGGAGAGTTAGACTCCTTCTCCTGTTTATCGCCACTATTCTCTGGTGACGTCTCTCTCTTCCTCTCATCAACTTGTGCTTCACTCTTTTTGTTAGGACAGCAGCTAGCTACATGTCCCTTTGTGTGACACTTGAAGCACGATCTCCTTTTCAAAGACTTCTTAGCTGGAGTCTCTGAGGTAGATCCCTTATCAGATGGTGATGATCCCTTGGATGAACCTTGTTTAGTTTGCTTGGATTCAGATTTTTCTTTGTTTTTATTTTTAGCAAACTCTACATTCGATTCATTTTCAATAACAGTTGTTTCATTTTTCATATCAATACCTTGAACAAAATTAATCTTTTTAACAAAAGCTTGATTTTTATTCTTAGGCGGTGAATTTTTCCTTTTCAAAGGTTCCCTGTTATTGTTCTTCTTAGCATCATCACTCTCAGATCCATCACCTTGACTTGATGTGGATGCGAAACTACTTGGTGCAGATGCCATAAAGTCTGCTAGCTCATCTTCACTAGGCAGGAATGAATAGTCATGAATAAGAGGAGGTGGAACTTCATTAAAGCCCTGGAAGCCCACACTGGTCTTGTCATTACTCTTCTTTAACCCACCCATCATGTGTTTCATTACAAAAGACGAATCTCTGAATTGACTCAATTTCTTTTCAAGTTCAACAATTTTGAGTTGTGCATTTGACAACTCTTTGCATTTTTCAGAAATCTCTTTTGTTTTCTCAGCCATCATGTCATGAGCTAAGTCTATGACTTGAAGTTTTTCATTTAGTTTGCAAGTTAAAGCTTCAATTTCAGCTTCATAACCTTTTATCTTCTTCAAGTATGACGATTCATTTCTTTTAGCAAAAAAGTTTGACTCTTTTATGTTAGACATCTCGCTCACCAGACTTTGGTTTTGTGTTGTCAACCTGTCAACCTCACCCTATAGTTCACGACATCTCAAACACACAGAATTAGATTGTACCTCTTTCTCATGAACTTTTGTAGTTTCATCAGCAACAACCTGTTCAGCTTCACTCTCTTTCTCTACTTCAGCATCCACTTTTGCTTCAGCATTTTTCACTTCAGATTCAGCATCACTCACAGTAGTTTCAGCCTCATCAACTGGCACTATCTCTGCCATGAATGCCTGAGTGACACTCTCATTTCCCTGATATCGCTTTTGTAATGCATCCCACATATCCTTTGAATTAGTGTACTTTTTGAAGGTATGCTTGATGCTATCAGGTAAGGACATCTTTATCGCAGCCAAGGCTCTCTTTTCAGCCTCATACATCTTTTTATCATCCTCTTGCATGTTCACATAGTCTGTTCTACATGGTCTGCCCTCATAATCGTGTGTTGGGTTTGTGTACCCATCTTCAATACAGATCCACATGCGTGCATCCTGAGATTCAATGAAGGATTTGAAGTTGTCCTTCCATGTAAGATAATTCTCCACCTTCATTATCTTAGGTGCATTCAAATTTGTTATGTTCGACATTTTAACGCAACAGACTGGTAAAACCGTACAAAATATCTCCGAAAACAGTGGTTACCAAATTACACCTTTAGAATCATCTCGAAAAGACGAATCCAATGATATCTAATGTCGAAAACCGAATTCGGGATTTTCCAGAGTCTTTTTTTTCCCTAAAAATGCAAGGAATTCAACGGTGCAGACGGTTTCTTCAGACGAGCTACTGATCAATTTCTATTTGCAAAACACTGAAATTTTATCGACGCTTGCCAACTAAAATTCCACCACTTAATTCCTCTCTTAATTTCGCTGGTTCTAAGTTAATTTCGCTGGACAACTAGGTCAAGTTCGCTGGTTCTGAGTTAATTATGCTGGTCAACTTCGCAGATTAAATTCGCAGCTTAATTTCGCGAATACGACGACTGGTAAAGTCGCTGAAAACCGTGGTAATTTCGCTGTGGACAATTACACGGTTACCAAAGTCGCCTTTGGATTTTAAATTCGCCGATAACTTCGCTGGACTGTTAATTTCGCTAGTACAGTTAATTTCGCTGGTCTGTAAGTTTGGAAATTCAATCTTCTCGAAAATTTTGATGATTTACCAGATTCTTTTAACAGTTTCCTGCAAAATCACAAGGCAAAATATCAGTAATTTTTCGAAAACAATATGATGAACACGAAGAACAGTCTTCGAATTCCAGCCAAATACTCTTCAAAAACAACCAAATACTGTCCTGAAAACCTGCAAATCAGCAGTCAAACAAACAAACTGATCAAACACTAACAAATTCGCAGAAAATTTATCAGAACTCAAAAATTTCGAAACCCTAATTTCAGGTTTTAAAATTTCGAAATTTTTCACCCAATCTGCAGACATAATTCTGAACCGAGCTTCAAGAGCCTAATGCTCTGATACCAATTGTAGGTCCCCTTGATGTATGGATCTTTCACAGAATTGTCAATCTAATCAAGAGTGCGGAATCCTCTTGATCAGAATATAGCAGAATGAGTAGAAACAGAAATCACTTACAAACTGGGTTTCTATTGATTATCGATTACAAGAATTACAATCAATCAAAACCCTAACACACTCAAATTCGTCCAAGCACAAGCTCTCACGAATTCTCTATCTCTCAAAAACTGTTTTGGCTGATTAACCTAAACCCTAAAGCCTAACCTTGTTTATATAACACAAGGTTGCTACTTGGGCTTGGTTAAACATCATGGACTGCGAATTTGGGCAAGGCCCAATTCGTCCCACATCCCCATAAGTATGGGTTTTGTTAGCCCAAACTCTATAATTAACTATTACAAAGCTAAACCCGCTAACTGTTTATCGTTTAACTAATTACCTGATATCCAAAGACCAAATCTAAGCTGTTGTCACAAATATGCACCAACATATTCAATCTGCTCTGATACCAATTGTTGGACCCAGTATGGCCTTAAAACAACTTCTTTTCACGTAATATGACAAGTGATTTCAGTAGATGTGAAAAAGATGTGCAGAAATGGAAATCAGACTTTCAAGAAACAAGACCTACAGAATTATCAAGTTTATATCACTTTGAAACAAAATGATTTATAAGGTGATTGTAAGATTATTATCTAGTACAAATGAATCTTGAATTCTGTGGGTGAGAGGGCAATGGAGTTTTGATGTATGTATGAATGATAAGCTTCAAACTCACTTTGCTTCTCCTGGTTGAGCCTTCTTGATGTACTGTAAAGTACATATGTTTATAGTGTATATTTTGGTCAGTTTTCAGTCGTTTCGAGTCTGTTTTTAGGTTAGAACTGTGATACTGCTGACGTTAAGCTTTGATTTCAGGTCCCGTAGCTTAAAGTGTTGAAAAACGAGCAGTTTGGAAGAAAAACGGGATTCGTACGCGCGTCGGAGAAGCTGGAAATCGGAAAATAATAAAAAATAAGAAAATCACCCAAGGAGGCGCCGCGCGACGCGACGCCCCCCTAGCGTCGCGCGAGGGGTGTTAATTCGAGTTTAATGTGTTTTCGATTAGGGTTTGAAGAACTAATTCCCAAGAAACCTGAACAGAACCCTAATTACGAATTAGTGTCATCTTGGAGCAATCTTGGAGCATTCTTTGAAGGCAATCGGAGATTTCAAGGCACGGGAATCATTGGTACGAGTCGGGAGTGAAGAATCGAAGATTTAATCGGGTTTTCTAATCCCTTGTTTGTCGATTACTTTCTTGAAACTTTGTTACAATGAATTCTTTGTTAGACATCTTTGTTTTGTGTTTAATTACTGAGATGCTTGGCTAAACCTTTAAACCATCTAGACTATGATGAATGGATTGATATAAAGATTTTACCTTTTTCGTTATTTGCACGTTGTTTATGGATTGATTGTGATTTGTTTATGGATTGTTTTGTGCTTTGATTTGGTTTGTTATTGTTATTTGCTTCATATGATTCTTAGTGACGGTCTATATCACAACGTAGAGTCATATTAGGGTTTAGGGTTTCGGTGAGTGTCTATATCACATAAGAAAACCTTCACTCTTTAGGGAGAATCGCGCGATAACCTCTAGAAGTAACTAATAATAATTTACTAGGTCTTAGTGCTCTACTAGTCCTAATATCTGGGAAGTGAGGGGCTATTGGTAGGTCTTACCCGGCGAATTGCTTTAGATAGGCCTTGGGAAAGGTTATGTCTTGGTTTACCTGTCGGTCTTATTAGTCTATCAAGTCAAATCTATTACTTCAAACTACCCTAGATCTAGGATTGGGAAAGAATAGATCAATATTAGGGTACTTACACAATAATTAGATAACTGGGAAGAAGTCTAATAACCGGTAGAATTAACGGCCTAGGTAGTGCCACAGGTTTCTCCTTGAGAAGGGTCGAGGGGCCTCGATGGTTCTTAATAGGTTTAGTATTATAAGATCCCGGTTCCATAACTCGTGCATTTAACTTAATCGGTAATTTCTTAAAAACAATCCAGGATTCTTGTCTAGGTGGTCCAGTTCTCATATAAGAAAAGCTCACAGCCTTTATTCGTTTTTAGTATAGCTTAGTTTAATTTAGTAGTCTAATATAGATTTCCTAGTTTTTCAGTAACCCCCCCCCCCCAAAACAAATAAAGAGTTTGAGTCGTGTCTGTTAGCGTCTGTCAGAGTCTAGTTTACGTAATTTATAGAGTCTCGTGGTTCGATATCCGGACTTCCTAGGTTATACTACATTGATCGGTACACTTGCCGATTGTGTGGTTTAGGTCGAGTCTAGAATTAAAGCTTTTTAGTGTCCAGTTTAGAGAGTCTTATTTAGTTAATTTTTATAGTCTGTTTAGCACACATCAAGTTTTTGGCGCCGTTGCCGGGGACTCTTGGTAATTGCGTTCATTAGCTTTGATAGATTTACTTGACAAATACGTGCTACGTGTTTACTTTGTTTTGTGTCTTTTCTTTTCATCTTGAGTCGTAGTAACTATTCTTTGCTTTTCTTGTGTTCAGGTTTTTGCTCGTAGTGGATGCCACATCTGCGATCGCACGGACCACCACCACCAGTCAAGCAGTCATCATCTCAATTGGGCGAAGGCCCACAGGTTACTTCTACATCTTCTTCTCGTTTCCCCAATTTCGATTCCACCCCGTTACCCACCCCACCTCCTACACCACCACCTTCGCCAAACCATTCACCTAAAACCTCACCTAAGGTTTCCCCACCCGATAGCCCTACTTCTAGTACCTCTAGTAATCCAGAAAACTTAGAACCAATGGCTAACCCTAGGCAAACCGTCCATCAGCAAGCCACTCAGGATTTCACCGGCCTAGCTTCACCCATCACTGTCCCACCCATAGTTAATGACAATTCATGGCAGATTCCATCGTATGCTATGCAGGCTATCACCAATACCATCCAATTCCATGGCCGAGACGATGAGGACGCCCCGGCCCACATCAACCGTTTCTCCCGCATGCTAGCTACCTTTAACCTTCACGGTGCACCCAACGATGCCACCTACCTACAGCTTTTCCCATTCTCCTTAGCCGGCCGTGCGGCTACTTGGTTGGACTCTCAACCAACCGGTACTTTTACCACTTGGGCGGGGCTTCGTCAAGCCTTTTTGAATAAGTACTTCCCGCCCGCTAAAGCTTCACGGCTTAGAGACCAAATCCACTCTTTTCGCATGGAGCCCGACGAGCCTTACTACCTTGCTTGGGAGCGTTTCCAAAACCTTTGTGCTCGTTGCTCCCAGCATGGTCTTTCTGATTGGGCTTTATGTGAGAAATTCTATAACGGTCTTACCCAAGAGACTAGAGATAGGTTCGATACTAACGCGGGGGGGGGGGGGGGGGGGCATATGATGGGTATTCTTACAGTTGCTGAGTGTCTAGAGCGTTTTGAGGCGTTTGCTCAGTCTCAATCCCAATCACGTTCCGATCAGAGGTATCAAAGTGGTAATTCTAATACCACTACTAGTGCACCCGCCCGTGGGGTGAACCATGTCACCATGGACCCTAGTTTAGCCTCTGTTTTGGAAAACATGAATAGGCAACTTAACGAAATTAAGGCTAAGGTAGACAAATGTGAGTATTGCCGAGGGGGTCACGACACGAGTGCGTGTCCTTTACTAGTTGGTGAGGAGCAATGTGATTACTTAGGGGGAGGGTTTGGTAGAGGTCAGTCTTGCGGTTTTGGGGGTAATAATACTTTTGGGTCGGGTTGGCGTAATAACAACAATAACTTGAATAATAATACTTTTCGCCCAAATGGACCCCCTGGCTTTCAAATGGCTCAAAACCCAAATAGGGGCCAAAATTCACTCTTTGGTGGGGGTTCAAGTGGGCAGTTCAACAAAGGGTTCAATGGGCAGGTCAAGGATGGGGGGTCAAATAACCAAGGTCAACCAGGTCAAGGTCCAAGTTTCGATTTAGGGGGTAGCATGGAAAGGATGGAGTCCATGATGAGTCAACTACTTGTTAGGGACCAAACTACTCAAAAGACCCTTAGTGAACATGACCTAATGCTTAAAAACCATCAAGCCTCATTCCAAGACCTTCAAAGAGTCGTAGGGGATATGTCTAGAAAGTTAGAAGAGAGGTTACCCGGTCAGTTTGCGGGTAACACCCAACAGAACCCTAATGCCCATGCTAAAGCCATTACCACCCGTAGTGGCAAGATCGTAGGAAGCCCTAGAGTCGAGGAGAGGGTAGTTGATGAAGATGGAGACATCATAGATGAGGAAATCCAAATGGAGGCTCCCGAAAAAGTGCAATCTAGGTTAACCCCAGCAAGTACCGCACAGCCCGGTGAGTCTCAAAGTGAGAAGAAAGTCGAGAGAACCCCAATAGATGTTAGACCTTCACCCTACGTGAACCATGCGTATGTCCCGTTTCCCTCTCGCCTTAAGAACCAAAAATACTCTAGGGAATACGGGCAGTTTTTGGACATCTTCAAGCAATTGAAGATTAACCTTCCATTCATAGAGGCACTCCAATCAATGCCTAAGTACGCTAAGTTCTTGAAAGACCTCCTTAGGAACAAAGAGAAATTAGGAGAGTTGTCTAACGTCCCGTTGAATGGGGGATGTTCCGCCGTGGTGTTAAATAAGCTTCCCGAAAAGCTTACCGATCCGGGTATTTTCACCATTCCATGTCTATTCGGTAGTAATACCAACACTCGAGCCTTAGCCGACTTAGGAGCTAGTATCAACTTGATGCCCTTTTCTCTTTATGAGAAGCTAGACCTAGGAGAGCTTGCACCTACCTGAATGACACTATCTTTAGCCGATCGGTCCGTTAAATACCCTAGGGGTATAGTTGAGAACTTGCTAGTTAAGGTAGACAAATTCGTCTTTCCCGCCGATTTCGTAATTCTAGATATGGAAGCGGATGAGAGAGTTCCCATTATCTTAGGTCGTCCATTCCTACGTACCGCCAAAGCCCTTATAGACGTCTACGATGGTAAGATCACCCTTAGGGTCGGTGAGGAGAGAGTGACTTTTGAGATAGATCGTTCCATGAACCACCCGAGTGGTTCGGATGACTATAGTGGTCCTTGTCATTCCGTCTACTTTTTGAACTCGTTTATCTCGTGTGTCGACCATTGCTTAGAGTACATTAGCGGAGCGGACCTAGTGGTAGGAGAGAAGGTCGAAGAGGAGTTAGAGAGTGTAGGTGAAGTTGAAGAGGAAGGGATTCCTTTAATCCCCGATGTACTAGCGGTTAGTGATGACACCACCCAACCCCCACCCTTAGAGCTTAAGGTACTTCCATCTCATTTAGAGTATGCTTTCTTAGGGGAGGGTTCCGAACTACCCGTTATTATTTCATCCGAGTTAGAGGAGAGTGAGAAAGTGAGATTGTTAGATGTGTTGAAGGCCAACAAAGAGGCCATTGCATGGAGATTGTCCGACATTAAGGGCATAAGTCCTTCCTATTGCACCCACCGGATACTCATGGAGGATGATTATAAATCGGTGGTGCAACCCCAAAGGAGGCTTAATCCTAACATGCAAGACGTAGTGAAAAAGGAGGTTCTTAAACTCTTAGATGCCGGGATGATATATCCCATTTCCGATTCGCCTTGGGTTAGTCCCACACAGGTTATCCCCAAGAAGGGGGGGATGACCGTTGTCATGAACGAAAAGAACGAGCTTATCCCTTCACGTACGGTCACGGGTTGGCGCGTGTGCATCGACTACCGAAAGTTGAATGATGCCACCCGTAAAGACCACTTCCCACTGCCTTTCATAGATCAAATGTTGGAGCGTTTGGCCGGTCAACAATTATATTGTTTCTTAGACGGCTTTTCCGGTTACTTCCAGATCCCCATTGCACCGGAGGATCAGGATAAAACCACCTTCACATGCCCTTACGGCACCTATGCGTACCGACGCATGCCATTCGGGTTATGTAACGCTCCGGCTACCTTTCAGCGTTGTATGGTCGCCATATTTCAGGATATGATAGAGACTTCCATGGAGGTTTTCATGGATGATTTTTCAGTTTATGGTGATTCTTTTGAGGTGTGTTTGAAGAATTTGGAGAGAATGTTGAAGCGATGTGTAGAGACGAAGCTTATGCTAAATTGGGAGAAGTGTCACTTCATGGTGACGGAAGTGTTAGGGCATAAGATTTCTAGAGAGGGTATAGAGGTAGATCGTGCGAAAATAGATACCATTAGTAGGTTACCTCCACCCACGAGTGTTAAGTCGATTAGGAGTTTTCTAGGGCATGCGGGCTTCTATAGACGCTTTATTAGGGATTTTTCGAAAATCACCCGCCCCATGACCCGCTTGCTAGAGAAAGACGTTCCATTCGTCTTTGACGAGGAGTGTCTTAAGGCCTTCAACTTTTTGAAGGAACAGTTGGTTAGTGCACCTATTCTTATCTCGCCCGACTGGAGCTTGCCCTTTGAGCTTATGTGCGATGCGAGTGACTATGCCGTTGGAGCGGTTTTAGGACAAAGAAAGGATAAGCACTTCCACCCCATCTACTATGCAAGCAAAACACTCAATGATGCTCAAGAAAACTACACTACCACGGAGAAAGAGCTTTTAGCCGTAGTTTTCGCTTTTGATAAATTCCGCTCGTACCTCGTTTTGTCCAAGACCATAGTTTTCACCGATCATTCCGCGTTGCGTTTTCTCTTTCAAAAGAAAGACGCTAAACCCCGACTCATTCGGTGGATTCTTTTGCTTAGTGAGTTCGATATTGAGATTAGGGACAAGAGAGGGGCCGAAAATGTGGCGGCCGATCACTTATCGAGGTTAGAGGATCCCAAGAGGGAAGAGATACGTGAGGAGGAGATTGGAGACACGTTCCCTCACGAGTCTATAGAGTTTGTTGAAGCTGAGAGAGAGGGATTGCCATGGTTTTGCGATTTAGCAAATTATCTCTCGAGTGGTGATGTGGTGAAAGGGATGTCTACACAACAAAGGAAGCGATTGTTTAGTGAGGCGAGGAAGTATATTTGGGATGATCCTTTTCTCTTTAGGATAGGAGGAGATAGAGTTCTTAGACGTTGTGTGTCGAGAGAGGAGGGTTGGAACATTATTAAGCATGTGCATGAAGGCCTCACGGGAGGACATCATGGGGCACACGCCACCGCCCAAAAGGTATTCGACTGTGGTTTCTATTGGCCTACCGTTCTTAGAGATGCCGAAGAGTTCGTGAAGATGTGTGATGCTTGTCAACGAACCGGCAATATTTCCGCCAAAGATGAGATGCCTCAAAATCCGATACAAGTAGTAGAGGTTTTTGACGTTTGGGGCATCGATTTCATGGGACCCTTCCCAAACTCCAAGGGAAATCGTTACATACTTGTGGCAATCGATTACGTTTCTAAATGGGTTGAGGCTCAAGCTCTTCCCACAAACGAAGCCAGAGTTGTTTTGAATTTCCTTAAAAAGCTCTTTTCACGATTCGGTACTCCTAAAGCCCTAATTAGTGACCGTGGCACTCACTTTTGCAATGCATTGATGGAGAAGTTGCTTGCACGCTACGGTGTCACTCATCGTTTATCTACCGCATACCATCCACAAACGAGTGGACAAGTGGAGAATGCGAATCGCGGTATTAAACGAATCTTAGAGAAGACAGTTGGTAAGAATAGGAAAGATTGGTCCGACAAGCTAGACGATGCATTGTGGGCATTTAGAACCGCCTACAAGACCCCTTTAGGAACTACACCTTTCATGATCGTCTACGGAAAAGCTTGTCATCTCCCCGTCGAGTTAGAACATAGAGCGCTTTGGGCCTTAAAAACCGTTAATTTAGATATGACCGAAGCCGCTAGGAAGCGTTTCTTTCAAATTCATGAGCTTGAGGAGCTTAGAGATACGGCATATGCTCGATCGTTGGGAATAAAGGAGAAAACGAAGTTGTTGCATGATAGGAGGTTGAGGAAAGTGAAAGAGTTTAGCAAGGGCGATAAAGTGCTTCTTTACAACTCGAGATTGAAGCTTTTTGCGGGAAAGTTGAAGTCCAAGTGGTCGGGACCTTTTATGGTTCATTACGTGTTTCCGTATGGAGCGGTGGAGATCATGGATGAGAAGGATGGCCGTAGTTGGAAGGTGAATGGCCATCGTTTGAAGCACTACCTTGGAGGAGCGATAAACAAGGATGAGAGGGAGGTAACTCCTCTCGAAATCCCACCTAAAGCCGCCAATTAGTGTTTTGGGTGAAAGCCCAAGTGTACATTTTGTATCATTTGTATATGAGTCTTTATTTGAGTATTTTCGTGTTCTAACGCGTCGTTCCGTAGTTTTTCGGTTTGTATTTTGTGTCGTTGATAATTTTGCAGGATTCGTTACCGCATTGGAATAGGAAAAAGCATGCGAAAAGAGGTTTCAGGTATGTGTTTTTGACACTTAGAAAAAAATTAGAGGTTTTGGATGGTTTGGAAAAATTTTGAAAAAAAAACTAAGGCATGAAACAAATTTTTCATCGAAACCTACTGTGAAAAACGACCCCTGGCGTGACGCCAAGGGCCTTAGCGTCGCGCTAGGGGTAAAGGTTCAGAATTAATTAAAATCAACCCCGCCGCGCGACGCGAGACCCCCATGACCCCCCACCGCGTCACGCGAGGCCCTCCTGAACCGGCTTAAAACGTTTTAACTTGAACCTGTTGATGAATTAAACCTTTTATCACACATACAAACCCTAAGTCGCGAGAAACACCTAAATCACCATATCTCCCTCATCCGACCACCATTCTCAACCCCACGACCACCATTGTGCTCGGATTTTCAACCCGCACAAAACCCCTAACCCGATTTCGATCATCCACCGGTTACATTGTCCGACTCGGGATTCCACTTTGTGCAAAAATTTCAAGCTTTTCAACGATTCAGGTACGAGTACTCGCATTATTCTCTTATTCTTATGTTAGTGTCAGTAGTGATTGTTATGTGAGTCGAGTCTTTCGCTGTGAGTCCGTGTTTTTCGAGTCAAGTTTATTGTTTTGAGTCCTAATGTCTGTAGCTTGCTGATGTCGAGTACGTACGTTGTCGGTTCGCGTTTGTCAAGGTCTGTTTAAAGTCTGTGTTTTAGTGCAGGTATTGTATTGAGTAGTCTGCTGTGTTTTATCGAGTTCAGTTAAGACAGTAGTCTGTTAGTGTAGTGTCTGATGGCCAAGTCCCTTATAAAGTTGCAGATTTGTTTTCAAATATTTGCGAGGGTGCGGGCGAGATCGGGTTGGTTTGATTGCGTTTTGATTTGGTTTGAGCGAGGTGCGATTGGGGTGATATTACAAATAGGGGGGGAGGTTTTGAACGAAAAATTAAAAATTTTGGGCGTTTGATTGTTTTAGTTGGAGATATAACGCGAAATGTTTTAGGCGTGTGAAAGAATAAGTGTGGGGATACGGTTTGCGCTATTTTGACATAAAGCCATCATTTTCATTAAAAACGCGCGCCGTTGTCCGTTGCTTCCACGCTTTGGTTTTGGATTGTTTTCTCGGCACTTCGGATTGCTCGAGGGCGAGCAAGGTGCCGGGAGGGGGTAAAAGTGTAATTTTTTGTATTTTTGCGTCAAAGTGTCGTGTTTAGGGTCAAGGTGTGTCGTTTAGCGTCATTTTGGGTCGTTTAGTGTGTTTCGAGTCATAGTAGAATCTTGTGAGTGTCGTTTTGCGCGTACTATTGCATCGCTTGATTTTAAGCCACTTCGCTCGTACTCAATCTCCATTCGGGCGAGGTTTGGCTTATTTTCGAGTTGATTATGCAATATGCACTTGTATCGAACAACGGCCGCGAATGAAATGCTATACGGCCGTCGTTCGACTGTATATTAAAAAAAAAATTAAAAATTAAAAACACCAAAAATAGTTTGTGATTGCTAACTTTCTGCATTGTCTTTCTTGTCGAATCTTATTTGTTTTGCAGAAATATGTCGGGTGAAGCTTCTTCGTCAAACCCAAGAAAGAGAAAGATTCAGTATCGGGGGAATGATAGGAGGGTGTATTCCCGGTTTGAGCGGATTATTGATCATCCGGTTTTAGATTTTGAAGAAGGTAGTGAGGAGAGGAAGAAACTGAAGAAGTATGCGGACACTATTATGTTGGAGCATCGCACGATAAATTAGGATTGGTTGCAAACTATGGGAGCAAGTGATCGGGTGGCGGAATTGTTAGGGCCACGATTGAGAGCGGCAGTGGATTGCCGTTGGCCGCAATATAATGAACTTACACTTGAGTTCCATTGTACCTTCCGTCATAAAGAGGGTACTTTTGCGGAACATAATGCGGTGTCGTTTTCTTTGGCCCGAATTTTGTATGAAATGAGTATTCCTCAATTTGGAGTGGCCTTGGGTTTCTATAATGAGGAGGAGGTGAAGACTGATGAGTTTGTGAATGGTTTAAGGGGTGTGTATAATCACCCTCGGCCGAAGTGTTTGGATTCGGCAGATTTGGAGAGATTTTGGGATGGTATTGCGACCCAACCGTTCGCCCAGACGAACCTTATTACATCGGTTCGTGACCCTATACATAGGTACATTTTGAAAATATTGGCGACGACGATTGTGGCGAGAAAATCAGGTGAAAATAAAGCAAACTGGTTGGATCTTTTTGCTTTAATGTGCATGGTGCAGAAGAGAAACTGGAACTTGGCGAGTTTCTTTGCATGGTCGTGCAGTAGGCCGCGTCGGGGAGGAAAAAGGGCTGCTATGGATCTTGGGCCATATATAGCTAGGTTGGCAGGAAATATAGGGGCCTTAAGAAAATATCATTTGGGGCAGATGCACTTGAGTTTCCCCACGGTTTATTGGGGTATTGCTGAGCTGCAGATGGCGGGGGTTTTGACAAATACGGACCCGCCACAATGGAATTATGAAGTAGGTGCTCCTCCAGCACGACAGCCGGCACCTCGACGTAGGCGTGAGCCTCCTCCACAGCAGCCAGCTAGACAGCAGAGACCTGACCCGTTCACTCCCGAGGCTGCTTTTGACTATACACAGCAGAGGTTTACTCAGATGGAAGATATGATGCGGGTTAACCACCAGTGGACGATGCAGAGCCACCACCGACAGGATGACATGCTCAGATACATGATGTCGGGTATGTCACTTAATGCTCCGATACCACCGCCTTTTGCTGGGTTGTTACCTCCACCAGTTTATGGAGGCGAGCAGCAGGCCCCGTATGTTTATGGTCAGTACCCGGGGTATGACCAGTGGGGAGGGCAGAGTGGTTGTGATTACAGTGGTCAGTTCGGGTGGCAGCAGGCTGGAGGTTCAGGTACCCAGCAGATGGATGAGGATTCTGAGGATGAGGAGTGATGGAGCGGACTGAAGCAGCGTATATCCTTTGATGTTTTATTTTATTTATGCTGTTTTGGTAGATTCGATATGGTTGTATTAGCAGACATATTTTTATTTTTCGTTTGAATTTGGATTTGTGGAACGATGAACGCTTGGTAGTAGTTGGTTTGGTATGTTATGTTTGTTTTAGGTTGATGATTTGGAGCCGCTTTCCGTTCGTGTGTGAGGGAGTTTGGTATTGTTTGCTGAGCACGTTCGGTATTGGAGGGCTATGTGGAAACGACTGGCATTTTGACAGTCTCACATATACAGCTAAGTCGTTTCCCTTTTTGTTGTTGTTGTATATTTTTATTTATTTCGTTTGCAGTTTTTATTTTTTAGGTAGTATTGAGTCGTATTTTCGTTCTTGCATTAGGGACAATGCAATCTCTAAGTGTGGGGATGGGGTACTTGTAAATATTTGAGTAAAAAGTTGAAAAACACAAAAAAAAAATAAATTAAAAAATTTGAAAAAAAAAAAAAAAATTGAAAAAATAGAAAATGTCTTTCGAGTAAAAAGAAGTTTGCAAATTAAAACGGAAAATGATAGAAAAAATGAATTTTTGCTCGGGTTCGAATAATAATAATATGAGAATATAATAAATCGAGTTTGCGTCTAGTTTGGGATATGTGGATAGGCCCGGGTTTGGTTTTAAGTCCCTTTGATCTAATATACCTTAATTGTCGGTCTGCTAGTGGGTTTTCGCCTGGGAAATATGGGAAACTAAAACTGCCAATAAGAGTATAAGGGGCACCGTTATAAGTTAAAACCGTTAGAGTTTGTGATCTTGCGAAAAAAAAAATATATAAAAAAAAAGTGAGCTAGAAACTAAATGAAAGTAACACAGGCCTATGTAATCCGAGTTGGGGATAGCGACTCTACAGCCGGAATGCCTCTGGGATGTGTGAAATCGACTTGCCGAATAAAAGTACCGAAACCTAAGTAATCTGTGGTTGGGGATAGCGACTCTACAGCCGGAATACCGCTTGGTTAGGGAAAGCATCGTCTAGACTCACGGGAAAAAAAAAAAAAGAGAAAGCAAAAAGCAAAAGCAAAAAAAAAAGAAAAAAAAATAAGTTGATTGTAAACTCTTTTGGTTTTGATATAAGACGGTTAGGAATTGGTCCAGTGATCGTTCTTTTAGTCCTATAAGCTTGAGGTGGGAGTAGGTGGACCGTAGATTCTAGTGTGAGACCCTAGGTAGACTGACCGCACTTAAATTAAATTTACATGATAAGGGCTTAGGATTGGACTTGGGTTTAAAGTGGACAAGTATATTCGCAATCGCGGCTAACGCAAATCTTGGTTTTTAATTAATTATACCTATACTTTTGACCCGAGTAATTATTTGTTTCTGATTCCGTTGCATAATTCTTTTTCGAGGACGAAAAAAGAGTAAGTGTGGGGATGTTTGATGTACTGTAAAGTACATATGTTTATAGTGTATATTTTGGTCAGTTTTCAGTCGTTTCGAGTCTGTTTTTAGGTTAGAACTGTGATACTGCTGACGTTAAGCTTTGATTTCAGGTCCCGTAGCTTAAAGTGTTGAAAAACGAGCAGTTCGGAAGAAAAACGGGATTCGTACGCGCGTCGGAGAAGCTGGAAATCGGAAATTAATAAAAAATAAGAAAATCACCCAAGGAGGCGCCGCGCGACGCGACGCCCCCCTAGCGTCGCGCGAGGGGTGTTAATTCGAGTTTAATGTGTTTTCGATTAGGGTTTGAAGAACTAATTCCCAAGAAACCTGAACAGAACCCTAATTACGAATTAGTGTCATCTTGGAGCAATCTTGGAGCATTCTTTGAAGGCAATCAGAGATTTCAAGGCACGGGAATCATTGGTACGAGTCGGGAGTGAAGAATCGAAGATTTAATCGGGTTTTCTAATCCCTTGTTTTGTCGATTACTTTCTTGAAACTTTGTTACAATGAATTCTTTGTTAGACATCTTTGTTTTGTGTTTAATTACTGAGATGCTTGGCTAAACCTTTAAACCATCTAGACTATGATGAATGGATTGATATAAAGATTTTACCTTTTTCGTTATTTGCACGTTGTTTATGGATTGATTGTGATTTGTTTATGGATTGTTTTGTGCTTTGATTTGGTTTGTTATTGTTATTTGCTTCATATGATTCTTAGTGACGGTCTATATCACAACGTAGAGTCATATTAGGGTTTAGGGTTTCGGTGAGTGTCTATATCACATAAGAAAACCTTCACTCTTTAGGGAGAATCGCGCGATAACCTCTAGAAGTAACTAATAATAATTTACTAGGTCTTAGTGCTCTACTAGTCCTAATATCTGGGAAGTGAGGGGCTATTGGTAGGTCTTACCCGGCGAATTGCTTTAGATAGGCCTTGGGAAAGGTTATGTCTTGGTTTACCTGTCGGTCTTATTAGTCTATCAAGTCAAATCTATTACTTCAAACTACCCTAGATCTAGGATTGGGAAAGAATAGATCAATATTAGGGTACTTACACAATAATTAGATAACTGGGAAGAAGTCTAATAACCGGTAGAATTAACGGCCTAGGTAGTGCCACAGGTTTCTCCTTGAGAAGGGTCGAGGGGCCTCGATGGTTCTTAATAGGTTTAGTATTATAAGATCCCGGTTCCATAACTCGTGCATTTAACTTAATCGGTAATTTATTAAAAACAATCCAGGATTCTTGTCTAGGTGGTCCAGTTCTCATATAATAAAAGCTCACAGCCTTTATTCGTTTTTTAGTATAGCTTAGTTTAATTTAGTAGTCTAATATAGATTTCCTAGTTTTTCAGTAACCCCCCCCCCCCCCCAAAACAAATAAACAGTTTGAGTCGTGTCTGTTAGCGTCTGTCAGAGTCTAGTTTACGTAATTTATAGAGTCTCGTGGTTCGATATCCGGACTTCCTAGGTTATACTACATTGATCGGTACACTTGCCGATTGTGTGGTTTAGGTCGAGTCTAGAATTAAAGCTTTTTAGTGTCCAGTTTAGAGAGTCTTATTTAATTAATTTTTATAGTCTGTTTAGCACACATCACTTCTATTTATAGACGGCTGGGAATATGAATAAACAATAGTTTATTCATGCAATAAGTCCTGCAAAAAGTGGCCAATTAACATATTCATTGAATCCAACGTTCAAGTTGCCTTTTTCATCATGATATCCATTAATGTCAACTTGCTTCGATAAGTGTGGCAGGATAGAGCCAATTTCAGAGAAGTGGGGTTCTTTACCAGAAATTCTGATAAACCACTTCATCAAATTTTCTGGTGAACAAATCATCAGAAAAATCCTGATGATCAGAATCGTCAGAAACTGATGATATTTTATCAGAAATATCATCAGATCCATCAGAAATGACCTTCTCTGATAATCCAATTCAGCTCTTGATCAACCTGTGTTTCTTTGAAGTAGATGCTGTGCATTTCAATTATCCCATCTGATCTTCTTGTTCTTGTTTGTGATCTTCAGGACTGTGATCTCTTCATAGATCCAGTTGATTGTGATTTTCTTCAATACTTACAGATAAAGTTTCCTAACAGGACAAAACTTAGTCAAGGGAAAAAGAGTGCAACTTGAATAAGTCTCCCCCTCATTTTAACATGTATCCTTTAAGTGACGTGTGTCCATCTTCCTTGAAAGTTGATCAAAGCTTTTGTAGTCAATGATTTTTCGCTCGATCCCTTAATGTGCAATCCTTTATGTTGATGAATGTTGTATAATCTTCTAACAAGACTTTAGGTGCCTCCTTCCAAAAAATATCATATGTCCAGGACTGTGTTTAGTTACATTCCTGCATCTACAAGACTAACCAAACTTGTTTTGATGGGTTAGTAAAATATAATCAAATATCGTTTATACCTGAGATATTTCGTTGAACTCATTCCAATGTCTCTTCGCTTGACAAAGGTTATATCATGACAATAAGCTCAAGTGAAAGATATTATAACCATACATATCTAGCAAAACATTTTAGTGCACACATGCATTTAATGATGGTACTTCTAGAATGAGAATCTCTACTTTGGTAGGAGATGATAATAAGCATTTCTTATAACAAATGACTTAACAACCTTTAACATACTTTAAGGTTCAACTATGTCCCAACATCATCTTCTAGATGTACTTAAGGGATTGATAAAATATAATTACATATATACTCGAACTGCAGTTCGAGTAATAGACCGTGCCAATGCCATTCAAAAATTCCCCCTCTAAAAGCTCGACAGTTTCTCTCGATGATGCCTAGACATCATCACTGTAAACTGCGATTATAGTGAACTTTTAAAAGTAGAATGTTGATAAAACATGGCTAATTTAATTGTATTTATATCCCTCTTTAGGCGAATATCTCAAGTTGTACAACACTCGACCCGACTATTTTAGTCCATATATATTTTATCAACTTCATATAGTATGTTCTTGAGATTTTGACATCAATGCTTTTGCTATTATCAATCCATGAGGGAATTTGTTCCATCTTATCCAAATATGCATGTGCTTTCATTCTTTAGAAGTTTTGCTAATAAAATTTGCCCATTTAACACATAGATATCTATATCATATGCAAAAATGTCATGAACACTTGCTTTTATCTCTGAAATCCATATTGTACCATGCGTGTACACTATTTATTGAGATATCACAATCATCGGGTACAAGTTTTCTATGTATGTTTCTTGGTGCACAAGTATTACATCGTTAAGATGTTTCAATTAACATTTTAAGCACTCAATTGCTTTAGAAACTCACGAAGAGTTCCAATTATATCCAACATGTAAAATAATCATAACCTGTTCAAATCCGAATATGTATAAATGATCACATTGTTCTCGAGAACTTACTTTACATGACTTACATAATTTAATCCTTCAGGACTTTCATGTAAACTTTCAGTATCAAGTGATACATAACATTCATAAGACACATATCAATTCTCTCTTTATATTACCAGACTAATAAAATATTGGAAAGTCAATGCATCCACCACTGGAGAATACGTCTCCTCATAATCAATCATAGGTATTTGCGAAAATTCTTGTGCCACCAATTTTTCCTTATATCGCTCAATTTGATTTTCACATAATTCACATAAAAGACCCTTTTATATCCAACATATTTTACAACTTCAGTTGTATGGACTGTTGGTCCAGATACTTTCCATGTCATTAGAGAATTCAACTTTGCCTTATTTGCGTCTTTCCATTTTTTTTGAAAAGAGAATAATATTTCATTGATAGATATATTTACAATGAGATACAATAGTGGTATATATAGGTGTACAAAACTTGGAGAGAAAGCTAATCTATTTTTGGTGTTGATAACCACATTAATAATAAATATATTCATAACACTTTTAATTATCTAATAATTAACAATATATATATATATATATATATAGGGTGGGAGTTGGCTACAAAGTCTATTTTTCCTACAAAGTATAAAAAGTCATAAAACACCATCATGTCAACCATAAAACACATTCAAAACCCACATATAACAAAGTGAAGATTACTAAAACACCATATTTATGGGTTTTGTGTTGTGTTTTGGATGACAAGGCTTTGCTTAGCGAATGACTAACATTAGTGTGTTTTATATTGATTATCATGTTGTGTTTTATATTCATAGTTCTACGATGGTGTGTTTGAAGTTTTTATGGATTGTTAGGGTTTGGATACGGTGTTTTAGTGATCTTCGCTTTGTTATTTGTGGGTTTTGAGTGTGTTTGATGGCTGAAATTGTGGTATTTTATGACTTTGTACACTTTGTTGGAAAAATGGACTTTGTAGCCGAACCCCACCCTATATATATATATATATATATATATATATATATACGATTTATTATAATTAACAAATTAATTATAATATTAATCCGGCTCTTCATAATTATTCTAAATAATCACCTGTTTCTTTTATTATGCTTATTCTTTCGTGATCCAGTGATTAACGATTAAAACACCGTTAAATGTTCGTTGGCCAAAGTGTAACTCTTTGGGTCGTACCTTGACGACAACGTTGAATCTTAATCGACAATTAAACATTATATCCAACAATCTCCCACTTGGTCGATTGGCCGATTAAGTTTCAATGTAGAGAATAGTGAGTGCCTAGCTGCATCATATTGCCCCCGGCAAGGTATGACATATTTATGTCAACTAATTCTTTGCACTAATCAGTCCTTTGGTTATGCAAATACTATAGCCCCGGTTATCGACTCAGTTATCCCTCTGTATTGAACACTTGTTGAACATGAGACATGGATCTAATTCATTCTCATATATTATTCAACCATTTCTAATTTCATTCCTGATTTAAAGTTGTTTATCAAACTACAACTAGTTCGAGCGTGGCCACACATTTAACACCAGTTCAAACCAACGAAAGGCGCCAAAGTGTTCCTCTCCTAAGTATAGAAGCACAGATCCCTTTGGCTACAAACAACTCCCACTAAACTTCAGATCATTCCCAAAACTATCCTTATTACTGCCAGTTACGTACAATGTTAGATAGAATCAAAGAGCAACCATTCATTTAAGTTAGTTCTAGTATGTACCGCAGGTCTAAGGATACAATGATCGTACCTATTCAAAACGTCTTATGACTAAGATCCATGAAGATCATTTTGAAATGATTTACGCCCAATATGATTCAACTAATCATATCAATGAACATGGTTCTCAACACTTTGAGTATCCATTATATCGATCAACCATCTAATTCACAATAGTCTTTTACCAGATTGGTTCTCACAAATCTGATAGACTACGGACATTTTAGAATACAATATTAATAGATACTTAACGCACTAATATTTGAACACATATATAATAGTTAAAAGACATTCAACCATTAAATTCAAATAAACATAAAATACTGTTTATAGTTCAAAATGCACCAAATTACTAAATTACAAAATCAAATCCACTGTCTAGCATATCTAAGACCTATACTATCTGCATGCTTCTCGTGTTTCACTTGAGGTATAGGCTTAGTAAAAGGGTCTGCTAGATTCTGATCAATATCTATTTTCTCTACTACGATGTCTCCTTTTTCCAAAACTTCCCGTATGTAGTGGAATTTTCTGAGAATATGCTTTGTGCTGTGATGCGACCTTGGTTCCTTTGCCTGAGCAATTGCACCTGTATTGTCGCAAAATATCTCGATAGGCTTCTGTATGCTTGGTATAACTACCAGATCAGCAATGAACTTTTTCATCCAAACAACCTCTTTAGCAGCTTCTGACGCCACTATATATTCTGATTCAGTGGTTGACTGGGCCACCACGCTTTACTTAGAACTCTTCCAAGTTATAGCACCACCATTTAAAGTAAAAACATAGCCTGTCTGAGATCGTGAATCGTCACAATCCGTTTGGAAGCTTGCGTCAGTGTAACATTTTACTTTCATCTCTTCTTCCAAACCGCCAAATATCAGAAACATATCATTAGTTCTTTTTAAGTACTTTAGGATATTTTTCACAGCAATCCAGTGACATTTACCAGGATTCTGTTGATATCTGCTAGTCAAGCTTAGAGCGTATGATACGTCCGGTCTAGTACATAACATGGCATACATGATGGAACCGATAGCATAGGCATATGGAACCTTTTTCATATCCTCTTTATCTTTGTCCAACTTGGGACACTAATGACTATTCAGTATGGTTCCACGTGCCATTGGCAGGAGACCCTTCTTGGAATCTTGCATTGAAAAATGTCGAATGACCTTATCAATATATGTACTTTGACTAAGTCCAAGTAGCCGCTTAGATCTATCTCTATAAATCTTTATTCCAATAATATAAGCAGCTTCTCCAAGATCCTTCATTAAGAAACATTTACCAAGCCAAGATTTAACATCCTGCAGCATCAGGATATTGTTTCCAATGAGAAGTATGTCATTTACATACATGATTAGAAAAGTAATAGAACTCCCACTTGCCTTCTTGTAAACACATGGCTCATCTTCATTTTTAATGAAACCAAACTATTTGATTTTCTGATCAAAACGAAGATTCCAGCTTCGAGATGCTTGTTTCAATCCATAAATGGATTTATTCAACTTGCAAACTTTCTCAGGATTCTTAGGATCTACAAAACCTTCAGGCTGCTCCATATAAACATCTTCTGTAAGATGTCCATTTAGGAACGTGGTTTTCACATCCAGTTGCCATATCTCGTAGTCATAATACGCAGCTATGGCAAGTAGAATCCGGATAGACTTAAGCATGGCTACTGGCGAGAAGGTTTCCTCATAATCAACTCCTTGAGTCTGAATAAAACCTTTAGCAACCAAACGAGCCTTATAGGTTTGCACGTTTCCATCCATGCCTGTTTTCAACTTGAAAACCCATTTACTTCCTATAGTCCAACATTCGGGAGGAAGTTCAACCAAATCCCAGACTTGGTTGTCATACATGGATTGCATCTCAACGCCCATGGCTTTGAACCATTTTTCAGATTCGTTACCTGAAATCGCAGCTTTGTAGGTTGAGGGCTCTTCTTGATCAATTATCAAGACGTACCTATCAAGTGAATACCGATTAGGTCCATGATGATCCCTCGTACTTCTGCGGACGCCTAGTGTTACATCAGATTCCTGAATCCTCTCAGGTTCAGGTTCAACAATATTTTGTTGAGAGGCAGATTCGACTATTGGTTGATCAAATTGTGGTTCTTGAATTTCCTCAAGATCCACAAGATTATATACAATTCCTCGCGCCATAAGCTCATCCTCTAGGAATGTTCCTCGACGCTTAGTGAAAACTCTATTTTCAGCATGATTATAGAAATAATAACCAACCGGATATGCATATCCAATGAAAACAACTTTTTCACCGCGAGGATCAAGTTTGTCCGAAGACTCACTGGTAACATAAGCGTTACATCCCCATATGCGAAGGTAAGAGACTTTAGGTGGTTTACCATGCCACATCTCATATGGTGTCTTTTCTACCTTTTTAGTAGGAGCGATATTAACAAGACGTGTAGCAGTTTCAAGAGCATAACTCCAAAAGGAGTGTGGTAAGTTTGTACGACACATCATTGATCGAACCATATCTAATAAAGTTCGATTTCTCCTCTCAGACACACCATTTAGTTGTGGTGTTCCGGGTGGAGTTAGTTGGGATATAATCCCACACTTCTTGAGATGTTCATCAAACTCTTGATTAAGGTATTCACCACCTCGATCAGATCGAAGTGTCTTAATCGTTTTCCCTAGTTGATTTTGTACTTCATTTTGGAATTCTTTGAACTTTTCAAAAGTTTCATGTTTAAACTTCATAAGATAAACATATGCATATCTACTATAATCATCAGTAAATGTAACGAAGTATCTTTCCCCATTCCTTGACATAGTTCTGAATGGACCACATACATCAGTATGTATGAGTCCTAACAGGTCTTTGGCCCTTTCACTAGTTCCAGTAAAAGGGGCCTTAGTCATCTTGCCGCTTAGACAAGATTCGCATAAATCATAAGTCTCTTGACCCGTGGATTCTAGAATCCTTGCGGTCTGGAGCTTCCTCATGTGATTGATGTTAATATGGCCAAGACGACAATTGTCACGGCCCCCGGCCTGGTTTGACCCGGTCCAGGAGCCGCGGGACAGAAATCCCGTGGTATTTATTAATTGAGTTGACAGCGGAAGATTTACAGGATCTTTTAAACTTGAAAATGCCCGATTATTTTATTTCCATAATTTGGGACAAACCCCGTAATTTACAATCGAGGAATTTCGCGAGGAAATTCCCTGGTTTACAAAACATGTTTATTTATTTAACTGAGCCACCACTTCAAGCTTGTTAGTGCTCCGTAGCACGTTTTCCTAGATTCACAGCAGGTCGCCTGAAACATGTTTTAAAAATATTTTATCAGCGGGGAAATACTGGCGAGTCACTCAAGTTTAATAAAAATGACACATAGTTATAAATTACAGCATAAGAGCGATTACAATGGCTACTATCTTATTTTTATCTGGCGCCGTGTCACAGCCTTGTGACGATGGTCATACCACTATTGGGTCCTTTCACCCAAGTAGTGATGATTATCACTGTTAGGTTGATGAACATAACCGTGAGAAATTAGTAATGTGCACAATACCCCACTAGCCAGTGATTCAAGATAACCACGACTTAATCCCTGTAATTATAACGTTTGAAAATAATTGGATTATTGTAAAACACTTTTGATAAAAAGAGAATGACTCACATTGCAAGTTTAGTCAGGCAGAGTTTAGCCTACTGATAGCCTGTTAACCTAATTAAATACCAATGCACACGAAAACTAGGTCCGTAACTTAATACAACATTTACGATAACTCACAAGATTAAAACCCTCACGACGAATGACAAAGTGCAATACTTAAACATCCATCGAATTTACGACGAATGACAAAGTATAACACGAGTTTGAGCAGCACTTAAACATCCATCGGATTGGTTTCAATCGATCGGACATTGAATCGTAGCAGTGATCGAGTTATTACCCTGTTATCGCGGCAGAATTTCGTGCTGTGTGTGTTTTTGGAGTAAACGGAGGATATCTCTGTGTACGAAACGAATTTTAACGTCGAACCAACGCCAAATTTCAAGTGCCAACCCCCACTATATATACTGGAAAAACAGCGCCCTCGCGTGGCACGAGGGCTACCCCCTAGCATAGGGTAGCCCCGTATCTTACTAGCTCAGCTGAGTCGACGGTTCGAAGAAATTCGCGTTTGACAAGAAACTGTGAAGATAATACCAATTAGGGAATACCCCCCCTTGAGTTTTAGGGGCCCTGATCCTGATTCCGATTGTTCGGAAAACTTTAGGGGTTATGCAGGATTACTTGGGGGTCTTAATTAGGGTTTCCTATTGGTCAAAATAAGATAAGAAATGGTAATTTTAATGAGAGTTGTTACATCCTCCCCACCTTAATAAAAATCTCCTCCTCGAGATTTACTGGAATAAGTAGGGATATTTTCGCTTCATCTCTGATTCTAGTTCCCAAGTGTACTCTGGTCCTCTCTTTGAATCCCACTTGACTTTGTTTTACTAAATCATGGGTTGCCATTACCTACCTGTTATACTTTGGCTTTCAATCATTTCGACACCTTGTCCGACAGTGTCGTTTGGCTCACAGTTTCTCAATACCATTTAATCCTTGTACTGGCCCCACTAGGTGTTTTAATAAGATACCTCGTTACGCAGTTTTGTCAGAAATAGTTCTAAAGCTCTGATACCACCTTTTTCTGTCACGCCCCCGACCCGGTTTGACCCGGTCCAGGAGCCGCGAGACAGAAATCCCGTGGTATTTATTAATTGAGTTGACAGTGGAAGATTTACAGGATCTTTTAAACTTGAAAATGCCCGATTATTTTATTTCCATAATTTGGGACAAACCCCGTAATTTACAATCGAGGAATATCGCGAGGAAATTCCCAGGTTTACAAAACATGTTTATTTATTTAACTGAGCCACCACTTCAAGCTTGTTAGTGCTCCGTAGCACGTTTTCCTTGATTCACAGCAGGTCGACTTAAACATGTTTTAAAAATATTTTATCAGTGGGGAAATACTGGCGAGTCACTCAAGCTTAATAACAATGACACATAGTTATAAATTACAACATAAGAGCGATTACAATGGATACTATCTTATTTTTATCTGGCGCCGTGTCACAGCCTTGTGACGATGGTCATACCACTATTGGGTCCTTTCAACCAAGTAGTGATGATTATCACTGTTAGGTTGATGAACCTAACCGTGAGAAATTAGTAATGTGCACAATACCCCACTTGCCAGTGATTCAAGATAACCAAGACTTAATCCCTGTAATTATAACTTTTGAAAACAAAATGGAGTATTGCAAAACACATTTGATAAAAAGAGAATGACTCACATTTCAAGTTTAGTCGGGCAGAGTTTAGCCTACTGATAGCCTGTTAACCTAATTAAATGCCAATGCACACGAAAACTAGGTCAGTAACTTAATACAACATTTACGATTACTCACGAGATTAAAACCCTCACGACGAATGACAAAGTGCAATACTTAAATATGCATCGAATTTACGACGAATGACAAAGTGCACTGCGTTGGTTGGAGAAAACTGAGGCGGTGATTAAAATATGTAAATGTGCCAAGGAAGACAAGGTCATGTACGCGTCGCATCTTTTTAAAGAAGGGGCGCTAGAATGGTGGAATACGATATTACAAGCTAAGGGAAGTGACCTGGCTTATGCCATGAGCTGGGAAGAGTTTAAGCGTCTGGTGGAAAGAAAATTCTGCCCAGAATATGAAAAAGAGCAGATGGCGAATAAATTTCTGAGCCACCGGATGGTGGATGTCGATTGTCGAGGGTATACTTCGAAGTTTTTCGAATATGCTCGAATTGTGCCTACTCTGGCTTCGCCGGAACCGATACTTATTTCTCGCTACATTTGGGGTTTAATTAGCGAGATCCGTGAAATTGTCAAAGCTGCGAGACCCCGCACGATCGATGATGCGGTGGAATTAGCCAATACTTTGACTGACGGTCTGGTACGCACAAGAGAAGAAAATCGGAAGAAGGAAGTGGCCCAAAAGATTACCCAAGGATTCCGTACGGGTAATAGTAGTAATTTCAAGAAAAAGGGGACCAAGCAACCTTCCCCTGTTTCATTTTGCAATACCTGTAAAAGAAAGCATTTTGGAAGATGCAAAGGGTATTGCAATTTCTGCAAAATTCCGGGGCACCAAGAAGAAGATTGCAGAAGGAAGAAATCCACAATCTGCTTCAATTGTGGAGAAGCTGGACATTTTAGACCAGACTGCCCTTAACTGGTCAAACCAGCTGACAACAAAGCCAAACCTGCAGAAGGAACTACCAAGAAGAACGCAAGATCCTTCCAACTGACTACTTAGGAAGCAGAACTAATTCCTGATGTGATTGCTGGTACGTTCCTAGTTCATGACGTTTATGCGAAAGTATTATTTGACTCTGGTGCAAACCAAAGTTTTATAAATACTTCATTCTGCCAAGCTCTAAACCTACCCTTAACCAACCTTAGACAAATTTTTACGGTAGAAACGGCAGATGGGAATTCTGTTAACATAAATAAGGTTTTGCAAAAAGGAAAGATAGAACTTTTAGGCCATAAATTTTCTACAAACCTATTACCTATGAATTTAGCTGGATTCGATGTTGTCTTAGGAATGGATTGGTTAGTAGCCAACCATGCTCGAATCCTTTGTGATAAGAACTCCATAGAAATACGTGCACCCACGGGAGAAGTAATTATGATTACAGGGGATAAGCCGCGTAAACCCATGAAGTTCATTTCAGTAATGAAAGTTGCTAGTTATGAACGAAAGCAAGGAATAGTGTATATGATTTCAGTAATCATTAGCACTAAGGGTAAGGAACTTAAGGAAATTCCGGTAGTATCAGAATACTCGGATGTATTCCCAGAAGAACTACCAGGATTACCACCAGATAGGGAGGTAGAATTTAGAATTCATCTAATTCGTGGAACTACACCTGTAGCAAAGGCACCTTATCGGTTAGCACCCACCGAAATGTTAGAACTGAAAAAGCAATTAGATGAATTGCACGGTAAAGGATTCATACAACCTAGTTCATCCCCTTGGGGAGCACCAGTATTGTTTGTAAAGAAAAAGGATAGTTCGATGCGAATGTGTATCGATTATAGGGAACTGAACAAGGTTACAATTAAGAATCGATACCCATTACCTAGGATCAATGATCTTTTCGATAAACTTCACGGAGCTAGAAATTTTTCTAAGATAGATTTACGCTCCGGATACCATCAGTTGAAAGTACAAGAAGAGGACATACCTAAAACTGCTTTTAGAACTAGGTATGGTCATTACGAGTTTACAGTCATGCCATTCGGACTAACAAATGCTCCTGCAGCATTTATGGACATGATGAATAGGATCTGTAAACCGTATTTGGATAAATTTGTAATTGTCTTTATCGACGATATACTTATTTATTCCAAAAATCAGGAAGAGCATTGTCAGCACCTGCATGCACTCTTACCTTGTTAAGAAAGGAGAAGCTTTACGCCAAATTCTCGAAGTGTGAATTCTGGCTACAGGAGGTGCAATTTTTAGGTCACATGGTGAATCATGAAGGTATTCACGTAGACCCCTCCAAGATAGAAGCGATCACCAAATGGAAGGTCCCGCAATCAGCTACAGAAGTTAGAAGTTTTCTAGGCTTAGCTGGGTTCTATAGGCGCTTTATTAAGGATTTTTCTAAGATAGCTGTGCCATTAACTAAGCTAACCTGTAAAATAGTTAAGTTTGAATGGGGACCTAGACAAGACGAAGCTTTTAGGATTTTAAAACAAAGGTTAACAAACACCCCAATTCTTACCTTACCAGAAGGGACAGAAGATTTTGAAGTATACTGTGATGCTTCTAAGCTAGGATTAGGATGTGTGCTAATGCAACGCAAAAAGGTAATTGCGTATGCCTCAAGGCAATTGAAAAAGCATGAGGAAAACTATACGACGCATGACTTAGAATTAGGGTCGATAATTTTTGCCCTTAAGATTTGGAGACACTATCTGTGTGGAAGTAAGTTTACTGTCTATACAGATCATAAGAGTTTAAAATACATATTTGGGCAAAAAGAATTGAATATGAGGCAAAGAAGATGGATGAAAATTCTAAGTGACTACGACTGTGATATTCAATATCACGAAGGAAAAGCAAACGTAGTTGCAGATGCCTTAAGTCGTAAGTATTACGAAAAGCAAAAGCGAGTTCGTGCTCTTAGATTAAGTTTACAATTAGACTTAATGGAACAATTGAAAAACATTCAAGAAACAGCAATCAAGGATGATGCTGAAGGAATGAAAGGAAGAATAAAAGAATTCGAGCAAGGAGTTGATGGAATTTGGAGATTCCACAAAAGAAGGATTTGGGTACCTAAGCAAGGAAATTTAAGAACTAAAATTTTAGAGGAAGCCCATAAATCTAGGTATACCATGCATCCTGGTAACAATAAGATGTACCAAGATTTAAGAAATAACTTCTGGTGGATAGGAATGAAAAAGGACATAGCTAGATATGTATCTAAGTGTCTAACTTGTTCACAAGTTAAGGCAGAACACCAGAAACCTTCAGGGTTACTCCAACAATTAGAAATGCCTGTTTGGAAATGGGAACTAATAACCATGGATTTTGTTACTAAGTTGCCCAAAACCAGAAAAGGTAATGATGCGATTTGGGTAATTGTGGATCGATTAACCAAATCAGCTCATTTTTTACCCATGAAGGAAACCTTTAGCATGGAAAGGTTAGCAAAGTTGTATGTAGACGAAGTAGTATCCTTACATGAAGTTCCACTCTCTATTGTATCAGATAGAGATAGTCGTTTCACTTCACATTTCTGGACAAGTTTCCTAGAAGCCATGGGGACGCGATTAAATTTAAGTACAGCTTATCATCCCCAAACAGACGGACAAAGTGAAAGGACGATCCAAACCCTGGAAGACATGTTCAGGGCATGTGTGATAGATTTTGGTGGAAACTGGGATGACCACCTACCCTTAATTGAATTATCCTATAATAATAGTTATCATTCAAGTATCGAAGCTGCCCCGTTCGAAGCACTGTATGGACGAAAGTGCAGAACTCCAGTCTGTTGGGCAAAAATAGGAGAAAGCCAATTATCAGGTCCTGAAATCATACAAGAATCTACTGACAAGATCACTCAAATCAAGGAAAGACTAAAGACGGCTCGAGATCGCCAGAAGAGTTATGCAGACAATCGACGCAAGCCACTGGAATTTTAAGTCGGAGATAAGGTACTCTTGAAAATTTCTCCTTGGAAAAGAGTAGTTCGGTTTGGGAAGAAAGGAAAGTTAAGTCCAAGGTACGTAGGACCATTCCCAATAATCCAGCGAGTAGGACCAGTTGCCTATCGCTTACAACTACCAGAAGAACTAGCTGGGGTACATGATGTGTTTCATGTATCCAATCTCAAGAAATGTCTATCTGACGAATCCCTGGTGGTTTACCACCTTTTTCTGTCATGGCCCCCGACCCGGTTTGACCCGGTCCAGGAGCCGCGGGACAGATATCCCTTGGTATTTATTAATTGAGTTGACAGCGGAAGATTTACAGGATCTTTTAAACTTGAAAATGCCCGATTATTTTATTTTCATAATTTGGGACAAACCCCGTAATTTACAATCGAGGAATTTCGCGAGGAAATTCCCTGGTTTACGAAACATGTTTATTTATTTAACTGAGCCACCACTTCAAGCATGTTAGTGCTCCGTAGCACGTTTTCCTTGATTCACAGCAGGTCGCCTGAAACATGTTTTAAAAATATTTTATCAGCGGGGAAATACTGACGAGTCACTCAAGTTTAATAACAATGACACATAGTTATAAATTACAGCATAAGAGCGATTACAATGGCTACTATCTTATTTTTATCTGGCGCCGTGTCACAGCCTTGTGACGATGGTCATACCACTATTGGGTCCTTTCACCTAAGTAGTGATGATTATCACTGTTAGGCTGATGAACCTAACCGTGAGAAACTAGTAATGTTCACAATACCCCACTTGCCAGTGATTCAAGATAACCAAGACTTAATCCCTGTAATTATAACTTTTGAAAACAAAATGGAGTATTGCAAAACACATTTGATAAAAAGAGAATGACTCACATTGCAAGTTTAGTCTGGCAGAGTTTAGCCTACTGATAGCCTGTTAACCTAATTAAATACCAATGCACACGAAAACTAGTTCAGTAACATAATACAACATTTAAGATAACTCACGAGATTAAAACCCTCATGACGAATGACAAAGTGCAATACTTAAACATCCATCGAATTTACGATGAATGAAAAAGTATAACCCGAGTTTGAGCAACACTTAAACATCCATCGGATTGGTTTCAATCGATCGGACATTGAATCGTAGCAGTGATCGAGTTATTACCCTATTATCGCGGCAGACTTTCGTGCTGTGTGTGTTTTTGGAGTAAACAGAGGATATCTCAGTGTACGAAACGAATTTTAACGTCGAACCAACGCCAAATTTCAAGTGCCAACCCCTACTATATATATACTGGAAAAACAGCGCCCTCGCGTGGCGCGAGGGGCACCCCCTAGCATAGGGGTGCCCCGTGTCTTACTAGCTCAGCTGAGTCGACGGTTCGAAGAAATTCGCGTTTGACAAGAAACTGTGAAGATAATACCAATTAGGGAATACCCCCCTTAAGTTTTAGGGGCCCTGATCCTGATTCCGATTGTTCTGAAAATTTTAGGGGTTATGCAGGATTACTTGGGGGTCTTAATTAGGGTTTCCTATTGGATAAAATAAGATAAGAAATGGTAATAAGATAAAATTCGTTTCGTACACTAAGATATCCTCCGTTTTTCCAGTATATATAGTAGGGGTTGGCACTTGAAATTTGGCGTTGGTTCGACGTTAAAATTCGTTTCGTACACTGAGATATCCTCCGTTTACTCCAAAAACACACACAGCACGAAATTCTGCCGCGATAACAGGGTAATAACTCGATCACTGCTACGATTCAATGTCCGATCGATTGAAACCAATCCGACGGTTGTTTAAGTGCTGCTCAAACTCGGGTTATACTTTGTCATTCGTCGTAAATTCAATGGTTGTTTAAGTATTGCACTTTCTCATTCGTCGTGAGGGTTTTAATCTCGTGAGTTATCCTAAATGTTGTATTAAGTTACTGACCTAGTTTTCGTGTGCATTGGTATTTAATTAGGTTAACATGCTATCAGTAGGCTAAACTCTGCCCGACTAAACTTGCAATGTGAGTCATTCTCTTTTTATCAAAAGTGTTTTGCAATACTCCATTTTATTTTCAAAAGTAATAATTGCAGGGATTAAGTCTTGGTTATCTTGAATCACTGGTAAGTGGGGTATTGTGCACATTACTAATTTCTCACGGTTAGGTTCATCAGCCTAACAGTGATAATCATCACTACTTAGGTGAAAGGACCCAATAGTGGTATGACCATCGTCACAAGGTTGTGACACGGCGCCAGATAAAAATAAGATAGTAGCCATTGTAATCGCTCTTATGCTGTAATTTATAACTATGTGTCATTGTTATTAAACTTGAGTGACTCGCCAGTATTTCCCCGCTGATAAAATATTTTTAAAACATGTTTCAGGCGACCTGCTGTGAATAAAGGAAAACGTGCTACGGAGCACTAACAAGCTTGAAGTGGTGGCTCAGTTAAATAAATAAACATGTTTTGTAAACCAGGGAATTTCCTCACGAAATTCCTCGATTGTAAATTACGGGGTTTATCCCAAATTATGAAAATAAAATAATCGAGCATTTTCAAGTTTAAAAGATCCGGTAAATCTTCCGCTGTCAACTTAATTAATAAATACCATGGGGTTTCTGTCCCGCGGCTCCTGGACCGGGTCAAACCGGGTTGGGGGCCGTGACAGAAAAAGGTGGTATCAGAGCCACTGATTTAAGCCAATTAAGTATTTAGAAATAATTAATTTTTCTGATTGCCATTCTGTGATTATGTTGAAATTCAAGTTACAAAATTTTAACTTAGAATTTTGTATGTTTCTTCATATCTGCTAAACAGCATGAATGAGTTGTCTGAAGCTCTTCAGAATCTCAATCTCCATTCTGTTAATGTGGAAGTTTCCAGAGACTTTTCTGGGTATTGTGCCGACATTGATAAACCTATGGAATTTCAAGCCCAACCTCCGGAGAAACCCAAACCGAAAAAGAGAAGACGATTCGTGGGTTGGAGGCGTGTACGTAGGAAGAAACTAGCAACACGGAAAGTTATAAAGACAGAGGATCCGATGGATAAAGGCAAGGGAATAGAGATCGGAGAAAGTTCCAGGCAAGACCAGGAAATGCCATCCTGGGAGGAGCTGGATCATAAACTTGCACTTAGTGACCTCATCGGACCTGCCGATGAAAACCTCTACAATTACCCAGCGGAAGCACAACTTCCAGTTGATCTAGAGCCTGAGATCCCAGATCCTATTATCCACACCCAACCGCTACCAGGAGAGCTAGAAGAGTGGTGGACAACCGACTGGCAATTTCAGAACCTTTTGAATAACCCTAATACCTTTTTCCCTTAGTTTGACTCCGAGCCTCCACTACACCCACCTATGAGCTCAGAAAACTTGGCTGAACTCCGCCACTATGGCGAGGAGCTGGCGGACGTCGGGAATAGAATCCGAGATGTGGGAGAGAGGATATCATGGAAATACGATGAGAGGGAACGTCGTTTCTGAGATGCCAGCTGACGGGGATGGTGTGACTGTGTGGTTGTGGTTGTATAATAACAAAATAATAATAATAATAAAAATATAATCCTGTGAAATAACTTAAAATAAAACTCTTGTAAGATAATTGGTGTGTACGGACGCATAGAAATATATAAAATATGGAAGTCGAAAAATCGACAATTTTGGCTATATGTGTTGACGTGATTATGTGCAATTGTTATTATGCTTGGTTGTTATTTATTTTGTGCTAATAAGTAATATATATTAATTACCAGATGGAACACGCTGGTAATGAACAAGTTAACGAGGGTAACCAATCCGCGCAAAACCATGAAGATCAATTTCTGAATAGACAAGATATAGAGAATATCGTTGCTCATGGAATAGCCAATGCTATTCCGGCAATTATTGCTGCTGCCCGAAATCCAGTTGAGCCTCAACAAATTGTTCCTAGCAAACGTACTCATGAAGACAACTTCAGTAATAGCGTAAATGGAGGCGGCAACATTAATAATAATGATAATGAGGCAATTCTTAAAAGAATGAAAGCTGCAACGCCTGGTTGCACTTACAAGGAATTTCTTGCCTGTAAACCTGTTGAATTTGCAGGCAATGAAGGGGCGACTGCTGCACTGCGTTGGTTGGAGAAAGCCGAAGCAGTAATTAAAATAAGTAAATGTGCCGAGGAGGATAAAGTCATGTATGCTTCTCATCTTTTCAAGGAAGAAGCATTAGAATGGTGGAATACGGTGTTACAAGCAAAAGGAAGCGACATGGCCTATGCCATAAGTTGGGAGGAGTTTAAGCGTCTGGTGGAAAGAAAATTCTGCCCAGAATATGAAAAAGAGCAGATGGTGAATAAATTTCTGAGCCACCGGATGGTGGATGTCGATTGTCGAGGGTATACTTCGAAGTTTTTCGAATATGCTCGAATTGTGCCTACTCTGGCTTCGCCGGAACCGGTACTTATTTCACGCTACATTTGGGGTTTAATTAGCGAGATCCATGATATTGTCAAAGCTGCGAGACCCCGCACGATCGATGATGCGGTGGAATTAGCCAATACTTTGACTGACGGTCTGGTACGCACAAGAGAAGAAAATCGGAAGAAGGAAGTGGCCCAAAAGATTACCCAAGGATTCCGTGTGGGTAATAATAGTAATTTCAAGAAAAAGGGCACCGGGCAATCTTCCACTGTTCCATTTTGCAATACCTGTAAAAGAAAGCATTTTGGAAGATGCAAAGGGCAGGGCACCAAGAAGAAGATTGCAGAAGGAAGAAATCCACAATCTGCTTCAATTGTGGAGAAGCTGGACATTTTAGACCAGACTGCCCTAAATTGGTTAAACCAGCAGACAACAAGGCCAAACCTGCTGAAGGAACTAACAAGAAGAACGCAAGAGCCTTCCAATTGACCACGCAGGAAGCTGAACTGATTCCTGACGTAATAGCTGGTACGTTCTTAGTTCACAACATTTACGCGAAAGCATTATTTGACTCTGGTGCAAACCAAAGTTTTATAAATACTTCATTCTACCAAGCTCTTAAACAACCTTTAACCAAACTTAGGCATATTTATACAGTAGAAACGGCAGACGGGAACTCTGTTAAAATAGATACGGTTTTGCAAAAAGAAAATATAGAACTTTCAGGTCATAAATTTTCTGCAAACCTATTACCCATGAATTTAGCTGGATTCGATGTCGTGTTAGGAATGGATTGGTTAGTAGCCAACCATGCTCGAATCCTTTGTGATAAGAACTCCATAGAAATACGTGCACCCACGGGAGAAGTAATTATGATTACAGGGGATAAGCCGCGTAAACCCATGAAGTTCATTTCAGTAATGAAAGTTGCTAGTTATGAACGAAAGCAAGGAATAGTGTATATGATTTCAGTAATCATTAGCACTAAGGGTAAGGAACTTAAGGAAATTCTGGTAGTATCAGAATACTCGGATGTATTCCCAGAAGAACTACTAGTATTACCACCAGATAGGGAGGTAGAATTTAGAATTCATCTAATTCCTGGAACTACACCCGTAGCAAAGGCACCTTATCGGTTAGCACCCACCGAAATGTTAGAACTGAAAAAGCAATTAGATGAATTGCTCGGTAAAGGATTCATACAACCTAGTTCATCCCCTTGGGGAGCACCAGTATTGTTTGTAAAGAAAAAGGATGGTTCGATGCGAATGTGTATCGATTATAGGGAACTGAACAAAGTTACAATTAAGAATCGATACCCATTACCTAGGATCGATGATCTTTTCGATCAACTTCAGGGAGCTAGATATTTTTCTAAGATAGATTTATGCTCCGGATACCATCAGTTGAAAGTACAAGAAGAGGACATACCTAAAACTGCTTTTAGAACTAGGTATGGTCATTACGAGTTTACAGTCATGCCATTCGGACTAACAAATGCTCTTGCAGCATTTATGGACATGATGAATAGGATCTGTAAACCGTATTTGGATAAATTTGTAATTGTCTTTATCGACGATATACTTATTTATTCCAAAAATCAGGAAGAGCATTGTCAGCACCTGCATGCACTCTTAACTTTGTTAAGAAAGGAGATGCTTTACGCCAAATTCTCGAAGTGTGAATTCTGGCTACAGGAGGTGCAATTTTTAGGTCACATGGTGAATCACGAAGGTATTCACGTAGATCCCTCCAAGAGAGAAGCGATCACCAAATGGAAGGTCCCGCAATCAGCTACAAAAGTTAGAAGTTTTATAGGCTTAGCTGGGTACTATAGGCGCTTTATTAAGGATTTTTCTAAGATAGCTGTGCCATTAACTAAGCTAACATGTAAAACAGTTAAGTTTGAATGGGGACCTAGACAAGACGAAGCTTTTAGGATTTTAAAACAAAGGTTAACAAACATCCCAATTCTTGCCTTACCAGAAGGGACAGAAGATTTTGAAGTATACTGTGATGCTTCTAAGCTAGGATTAGGATGTGTGCTAATGCAACGCAAAAAGTTAATTGCGTATGCATCAAGACAACTGAAAAAGCATGAAGAGAACTATACGACGCATGACTTAGAATTAGGGTCGATAATTTTTGCCCTTAAGATTTGGAGACACTATCTGTATGGAAGTAAGTTTACTGTCTATACAGATCATAAGAGTTTAAACTACATATTTGGACAAAAAGTATTGAATATGAGGCAAAGAAGATGGATGGAAATTCTAAGTGACTACGACTGTGATATTCAATATCACGAAGGAAAAGCAAACGTAGTTGCAGATGCCTTAAGTCGTAAGTATCACGAAAAGCAAAAGCGAGTTCGTGCTCTTAGATTAAGTTTACAATTAGACTTAATGGAACAATTGAAAAACATTCAAGAAACAACAATCAAGGATGATGCTGAAGGAATGAAAGGAAGAATAAAAGAATTAGAGCAAGGTGTTGATGGAATTTGGAGATTCCACAAAAGAAGGATTTGGGTACCTAAGCAAGGAAATTTAAGAAATAAAATTTTAGAGGAAGCCCATAAATCTAGGTATACCATGCATCCTGGTAACAATAAGATGTACCAAGATTTAAGAAATAACTTCTGGTGGATAGGAATGAAAAAGGACATAGCTAGATTTGTATCTAAGTGTCTAACTTGTTCATAAGTTAAGGCAGAACACCAGAAACCTTCAGGGTTACTCCAACAATTAGAAATGCCTATTTGGAAATGGGAACTAATAACCATGGATTTTGTTACTAAGTTGCCCAAAACCAGAAAAGGTAATGATGCGATTTGGGTAATTGTGGATCGATTAGCCAAATCAGCTCATTTTCTACCCATGAAGGAAACCTTTAGCATGGAAAGGTTGGCAAAATTGTATGTAGACGAGGTAGTATCCTTACATGGAGTTCCACTCTCTATTGTATCAGATAGAGATAGTCGTTTCACTTCATATTTCTGGACTAGTTTCCAGGAAGCAATGGGGACACGATTAAATTTAAGTACTGCATATCATCCCCAAACAGATGGACAAAGTGAAAGGATGATCCAAACCATAGAAGACATGCTCAGGGCATGTGTAATAGATTTTGGTGGAAACTAGGATGACCACCTACCCTTAATTGAATTCTCCTATAACAATAGTTATCATGCAAGCATTGAAGCTACCCCATTCGAAGCACTGTATGGACGAAAGTGCAGAACTCCAGTCTGTTGGGCAGAAATAGGAGAAAGGCAATTATCAGGTCCTGAAATCGTACAAGAAACTACCGACAAGATCACTCAAATCAAGGAAAGACTAAAGACGGCTCGAGATCGCCAGAAGAGTTATGCAGACAATCGACGCAAGCCACTGGAATTTCAAGTCGGAGATAAGGTACTCTTGAAAGTTTCTCCTTGGAAAGGAGTAGTTCGGTTCGGGAAGAAAGTAAAGTTAAGTCCAAGGTACGTAGGACCATTCCCAATAATCCAACGAGTAGGACCAGTTGCCTATCGCTTACAACCACCATAAGAACTAGCTGGGGTACATGATGTGTTTCATGTATCCAATC
The DNA here is from genome assembly GCA_030545235.1 of Helianthus tuberosus. Lineage (NCBI taxonomy): Eukaryota > Viridiplantae > Streptophyta > Magnoliopsida > Asterales > Asteraceae > Helianthus > Helianthus tuberosus. The sequence continues at coordinate 51,858,740 of CM060403.1, read as the reverse complement.
TTCAAGATGTAGAGGTAAATGAAAAGTTAAAATTTGTTGAGAAACCACTGCAGATAGAAGACAGAAAGGTCAAGTTTCTCAAACACAAACGACTAGTGCTTGTCAAAGTCAAGTGGGATTCAAAGAGAGGACCAGAGTATACTTGGGAACTGGAATAAGAGATGAAGCGAAAATATCCCTACTTATTCCAGTAAATCTCGAGGACGAGATTTTTATTAAGGTGGGGAGGATGTAACAACTCTCATTAAAATTACCATTTCTTATCTTATTTTGTCCAATAGGAAACCCTAATTAAGACCCCCAAGTAATCCTGCATAACCCCTAAAAATTTCAGAACAATCGGAATCAGGATCAGGGCCCCTAAAACTCAAGGGGGGGGGTATTCCCTAATTGGTATTATCTTCACAGTTTCTTGTCAAACGCGAATTTCTTCGAACCGTCGACTCAACTGAGCTAGTAAGACACGGGGCTACCCTATGCTAGGGGGTGCCCCTCGCGCCACCCGACAGGCCCTCGCGCCACGCGAGGGCGCTGTTTTTCCAGTATATATAGTGGGGGTTGGCACTTGAAATTTGGCGTTGGTTCGACGTTAGAATTCGTTTCGTACACTGAGATATCCTCCGTTTACTCCAAAAACAAACACAGCACGAAATTCTGCCGCGATAACAGGGTAATAACTCGATCACTGCAACAATTCAATGTCCGATCGATTGAAACCAATCCGTTGGATGTTTAAGTGCTGCTCAAACACGAGTTATACTTTGTCGTTCGTCGTAAATTCGATGGATGTTTAATTATTGCACTTTGTCATTCGTTGTGAGGGTTTTAATCTCGTGAGTTATCGTAAATGTTGTATTAAGTTACTGACCTAGTTTTCGTGTGCATTGGTATTTAATTAGGTTAACAGGCTATCAGTAGGCTAAACTCTGCCTGACTAAACTTGCAATGTGAGTCATTCTCTTTTTATCAAATGTGTTATGCAATACTCCATTTTGTTTTCAAAAGTTATAATTACACGGATTAAGTCTTGGTTATCTTGAATCACTGGCAAGTGGGGTATTGTGCACATTACTAATTTCTCACGGTTAGGTTCATCAGCCTAACAGTGATAATCATCACTACTTGGGTGAAAGGACCCAATAGTGGTATGACCATCTTCACAAGGCTGTGACACGGCGCCAGATAAAAATAAGATAGTAGCCATTGTAATCGCTCTTATGCTGTAATTTATAACTATGTGTCATTGTTATTAAACTTGAGTGACTCGCTAGTATTTCCCCGCTGATAAAATAGTTTTAAAACATGTTTCAGGCGACCTGCTGTGAATCAAGGAAAACGTGCTACGGAGCACTAACAAGCTTGAAGTGGTGGCTCAGTTAAATAAATAAACATGTTTTGTAAACCAGGGAATTTCCTCATGAAATTCCTCGATTGTAAATTACGAGGTTTGTCCCAAATTATGAAAATAAAATAATCGGGCATTTTCAAGTTTAAAAGATCCTGTAAATCTTCCGCTGTCAACTCAATTAATAAATACTACAGGATTTCTGTCCCGCGGCTCCTTGACCGGGTCAAACCGTGTCACACCCCCAAAATACCACACGCGGAAAACCCCCGCGAGGCGTGTGACATACCCGGATCTTAGCCATCAATCACATTGAACTCATAGGTATATGAAAATAAAACTTTCATTGATTAACAGTAAGTGTTACAACGTTACAATATTTCACAGTTTACAGCGGAAGCATAATTCATTCACCCCACATTATTTCACAGAGATAAATGAAATGTTCGCGTTTGGGTTTGAGTAGGGGACAATTACTGCTATGGCCCCTATAGGTTTGTTATGTTTCTCATCGATCAATTGGCGGAACGGAACCCCTTTTCCACTTGTTAAGCCTCACCGGGACTCACATGCACCCCACATTATTATTATGTGTGTACCCACAATAATATTGTGATTTGCATGCTCATCTCAGCTCCTCTTAACTCATGTCAAATGGTTCCCCAAACTCGAGTAGCAACAAAGAGTATCACGAAGCGTAAGTCATGAAAGTTTAGGGAAATACCACCCTATCAGTCACATAACACATGCAAGTGTACATGAATTCATGTTGTTGTGCTAAACGTGCAATCACATGCAATATCATATGTAGGTGTTCACTAGTTATACAGTACAATGAGTATATGAGAGATGAACCTTGCAATCTGGAGCTGAGTGTCATGGTCGTATTCACGTCTTTAGAACTGTTCGGTTATAGTCTGGTTTTACAAAAAAAAAACATTTTCCCCTTTTTTTAAAACCAAGTTCACTATAACCAATGGCTCTGATACCAATATGTTACACCCCCAAAATACCACACGCGGAAAACCCCCGCGAGGCGTGTGACATACCAGGATCTTAGCCATCAATCACATTAAACTCATAGGTATATGAAAATAAAACTTTCATTGATTAACAGTAAGTGTTACAATATTACAATATTTCACAGTTTACAGCGGAAGCATAATTCATTCGTTAAGAGTTTATAACCACATCTAAAAGCCATTTGTGTTGTGTTATGTTTCCATGTATCTCGATCCATGACCACTCCAGCCTCCCAGACAGCAAGTTCCAGTCAATATGCACCTAAAGACCTGCAAGGCATGTAACAACGAATCAACAACAAAGTTGAGCGAGTTCACAGTTGGGTGTTCGTTTTAAGTTGTTTACAAAAACATAGTTTGTCTTTAGTTGGCTTACTTGCCGTGGGGTTTACCCCATAGTTGAAAATATGATTAACCAATTTACCCTGTTTCCCAAACATATCCATAGTTGGTGGGGGCTTCCCATGTGAATTACCAGTTTACCCTGTTTCCCAAACCATTTTATGATATTTAGTGGGGGCTTCCCATGTGCGTTACCAGACCGTACCATATGGACTACTACGAAAATAAGTTGTGCCCTAAGTCAATGTCTATCAGCATTGACCCTTTGCCTTTAGTCCATTAGTACACGCCCGTTCGAACGACACGGTGTGAGGTTTGTTAAACCTAATAGCGCTATCAACTAATGACCCGCTCGCCATCGGCCTCGGCGATTAAGTCGATATAAAATGAGGGACTTCATGATAGAGTTTTGGTCCAGTGTGTTTAATCTTGTTGTCCTACCCAAGGAGGATGAACGTACATATTCTACCCAAAGAGAATACGCGAGGTTTAATCTTGGCATCCTACCCATGGAGGATGGCCGTACGTATCCTACCCAAGAAGAATATGTAGTTTTCCGTTTTAGTTCATTAACCCATTCCCAACCCTTGGGAATCCCATGCCTTGGAAAAAGTGTGAACTCACCTTTGGTTTGCTCGGTAGATTTAGCTACTCGTTTAACAAAAGTGGTCAACCCAATCCTACCGTGGTTACCAGAGTTAGTCAGTTACATGAACACACAATACACATGTACTTGCATTTACTACACAGATTACGAATAAGTAGCACGTATATTATAACCCAGATCATAGCAAGCGATTGGGTGTAAAAGCAATACAAATTCATATCACAGTGGTTCAGTTTACATTCAAGTAATTGTAACAAGTATTCGTGCTTCATAAATTAACAAGTCATTTTAATGTAGTTATTTAACAGATATCTAGGCCATGCCCGCAATTAACCCAAAAAGTCCAACCAGTCACTCGCTATCGGTCCACTCCAACCCTGACCCAAACCCAAAAGTTGGTAACGCACGACCGGCCCAAGTAGTTAACCCCGAAAACCCGACACGTGAGACCCAATTGCGTAATTTATAACCCAGTTTAATTAACTTAATTCTCAATCATCAAGTATAGTTTTAACAATCCCATTTATGGTTTAGTTCGGCCCAGGTTATGTGTTTGCAACCCAAAGCCGGGTACGGCCCAATTTCACATAAATTCAGCATTAACAACATGCACACATGTTATCTCATTTTAATTCAATCATTAACAGCATGCACACAGATGATATCATTCTGATTCAGCATCAGCAATTGGACCGATTAATTCCCACATTTGATTGGGCCTAAATCAATTAGTGTTTATCTAAAGGGGCCACTTGAATTGTCTTTTGTGCTCACATGGCCGTCAAAATAGTTAATGATTACATGATCTAACCACAACAGACGTGATGTCAACTAATCAATAATATCATATAAACTTTAGTTCAGTATTAGTACATGCACGTATATATTATATTTACAACTATAAACACTTGCTGCCATATCTATCTCCAAACAATTTGAAGTCATGCATCACACACAATACCTGCTACATAACTTATCCTGTTAAATTGGCATTCTGACGAAACTCTAGGTTTCGTCGACAACAGATCATGACGAAAGACTTGGTTTCGTCGCGTGAGTTGCGACGAAACTCCACCATGTTTCGTCGTCTTCATTCACGGGATGAAACAGTTTCACATATCAACCCTAATTCATAATTTAGCAGTTAATCAACCTCATCATCAACTTACCATTCCATTCGCATATTGTAACGTGGTAATCTCTAGAGCAGATTAACAGTACATCAATATCAGTATGCCATTACTACTAAATCTAATCATACTAGGTTACCAGCTTTGTCATAAGAACCCTAGTTCATCAGTTTGCGAATATGATAAAAAACCAAACATGTAATCCACTTTTTGCATATAAGAATACACACAGCAAACATCCAAGAATTTTAATTACAGGGTTATCATACTTACCGGGATAAGGAGGGTGCGAACGGAAAGCCTCAGAGATGAAGGAGAAGGCTGCCGTCACCGATCAGGGAAGGAGGAGGTGGATTAGGGTTTTGGAGTTCTTGTGTGTGTGTGCAATATGTGATAAGTCAAACACAAACGTGTGCACGTATACGCATAAGGGAACAGACCAAGCCCAACATTCATTCGGGAAGATCTTGGGCTGCGACCAGTTTAGTGTTGCGGAGGGATTGGGCCGAGAGCCCATTAACTATCTAGATAGTTGTGTATGGTTACAAATGAAGTGTGTGGTCCGAAAGTTTTTGTGTGATCCGAGATGAAGTGTTTGACTAAGGGTTTCGCGGACCTACATGATATTAAACACGTACTCTTTACCAACCACTTTCACATATAATATTCCACGTAAAACAATGTTTAAACGTTCAAACAAGTTACAGCAAACACAAAAATAGGTTCTTAAATACGAGTTGTCACATCATCCCCAACTTGAAAGAAATTTCGTCCCGAAATTTAGCATGCAGTTACTGAGGAAGCTAGTTTGGTTGCATGGTTTCCTGGTTTTCCTGGGGTGTCACATCTTCCCCCCGTGGGTTTGGAATTTCGTCCCGAAATTCCGCAGTAGCTTCAGCCTCAGTAGTGGTTTCACTGTTCTCGAACAAATGGGGATATTTGTGTTTCATTTGGACTTCTCGTTCCCAGATAAACTCTGGGCCACGACGGGAGTTCCAACGAACTTGAACAATAAGTATCCTGGTGCGTGTGAGAATCTTGACCTCCCGGTCCAAGATTCCCACTGGTTCTTCGACAAATCACAACTGATCGTCGATGGTGAGCTCCTTGATAGGAACTATGATGTGACAACTGCCACTTTCTGGTAATTTACGTACATTTAAAGCAATGATTTACATTATACAAGTATGTGTTTTGAATATTCGAACAGCTTGATTTCATGATATACATCTTAGAACACTCATGGAATATTCATTTATGATGCACATTATTCATTTTTATTGGTTACATTTGAAATAGTGTAAACAATGCATCGAAACAACTAGAGTAGTATCTAGTAAACTAGCGTGCTGACGAAAACTCAGGATCCATCGAAACCATCTAAATTACATCTTTAGGACTCAGACGAAAGTCCAACATCAAATATACATTAAACCCTATACGGGAATACAAGAGTTTGGTTAATATTTTACCAATGTCCGGTAGCACTAAAAATTGTCCGAAAAGTGCTAAAAGTGACCATTTCATTATTTTTCCGCAAAAATTCAGCATTCCGTAGAACGAAACAGTAATTATCTGAAAAACCCAAAAATAAATATTATTTGACATAAATAATATAATGGGTAGTAAAAACGACACAAAATCCGCAATCGAATCTTATTGCATTAAGCTGCATGATTAGTTCAGTAAACTGCCAGTCAGCAAAGCCGGTACCGGAACCGTGTCAAATCTAATAAAAGTTTTAGTCCAAAAAGTTGGATTAAATATTTGGATAATAAAACAAGTACAAAAATAATTTTTGTTATGTTTTTATCTAAATAAAACACGGTGTTAGTATTTAACCCGGTACAGGACCTGAACCGAATTTTTCACCCGAATTACACACTAAAAATTTCGGTGAACTAGTTTTACTTAGTGTCACACTACTTTAAAATATGAAGGCTTAAAACCTTGTAGATATTTTTATATAAAATGTCAAAGTTCTTAAAATACTTAAACATTTACAACATTTTACCATGAAATGAACACTTAACCCATGAAACAAATTCAAGACCCTTTTCCCCTCATGTTCACGTTTGTTTTAGTGGGTCCCACATTCCCTAATTACTTGCTAAATATCTAGATATTGTATGGTTAGTTTCAAGTGGACTATGTTGGTGAATTTTTACAACACTTAATCACTAAGTAAACTAACACTTTACCACTCACTTTTACACCTTATTTTTAACACACAAAAGCTCTCATCATCTTCATCATCCACCAAGAACACCATAAACCCAATTATTTTTATCAATTCCTTCAAGATCAACATGGATTTCCAAGTAACATAAAGTGATCTAAAGCTAGTGGAAGTGAAAGGAAGGGTTTTCATCCATAACAAAAGTGTTCTACCAACAAGATCATCATCTTCTAAGTCTTAATAATCTTCTAAGATCATCCCTAGCCTTGTGCTAGAAGTAAGCTTCTATAACTATTTTTTTTTTTTGACATATATTATGTTTATGATGTTATTATTACTAATAATAACCAAGAGATCATACATAATAACATGAGAAAAATACAAAGAAGCAAAGATAAAAAAATCATGATATAATTATGTTTGTTTATATTGTGATCTAAGACTTGTTATATGCTTATTTAAGCTTATTATGATGATTATGAGATAAATAAATGGTTAGAGTATGTTTTAAGTTATGATCTAAAAATTATACATGTTTATGTTAAAGGGTTTTTAACATAAAGGATTAAATGGATGATCATAACTATTGTTCTTGTGAAAGTATTAAGGGTTTTTATTTAAAAACAAGACTTTTACAAGATTATAAAAAGTAACATACAACTAGAGATTTTTATAAAAGTTGTTAAAACTAAAATTAAACTTGGTTTTTAAACTTGTTAGCATATGTATTGATCATGTTTAAAACCCTACATGATTTGGAAATCATCTTGGTAAATTTTATTTTATAAAAGTCTCATATGTTTAGTTAAGTTGTAGAGTAAATTGGTGGTGATTTGATAAAGAAAATGATATGTTTATAAAACATGGTTAGAATAAAAATACAAAGGTTATATAGCCATTTTTCATGAAAACTTTATTTTATAAAGTAACAACATTTTTGGTTGTTTTTAGACAAGAGAAATATATATTTTTTTAGAAAAATATATATTTGGTGATTTAACAACTTATGTGCTATGTGACTATTTGATGGTATTAGTTATATATATCAAAGATAGGAACTTTATTACAATGGTAATAATGAACACATGATACATAATAATCAAAGTCTTACAAGACTTCACATATTTACGCCTTAAAACAAGTTACGGACGATTCGAATAATCGGACACCATTTATGGTCAAAATGAACGACGGACAACTACATAAGTGAATTGCCAATCCGAAGAGTTACTACGATGTTTAGGCGGTTTTTCGACACGAAATATAAGTATCCTATCGATAACAAATTTCGGATGTTTATAAACTTATAAAAACTAGTATGGTTTTTATTTACCAAAAAGTATACTTAGTAAATTTTTATAAAAAGATTTTTATAAAAATGAAAGGCTTACTTATAACAAGTGGGCTTATTTTACCTAATGGGCTAACTTATAACAAGTGGGCTTATTTTACCTAATGGGCTAATTTATAACAAGTGGGCTTATCTTACTTAATGGGCTATGTTTATACAAATGGACTATTTTCTATTACAAATGGGCTTACTTACACTTAATGGACTATTGTATTGCAAATGGGCTTAGTTTTCTTAATGGGCTTAACATCATAATGGGCTTAACATAAATTCATGGGCTAAGCCCAAACACCAAACATATGGGCCAAAGCCCAACACTATTGAAGCCCAACACTATTCAAGCCCAACACTATTGAAGCCCAACACTATTCAAGCCCAACACTATTGAAGCCCAACACTATTGAAGCCCAACACTATTCAAGCCCAACACTATTGAAGCCCAACACTATTGAGGCCCAACACTATTTGAGGCCCAACACTATTGAGGCCCAACACTATTTGAGGCCCAACACTATTTGAGGCCCAACACTATTTGAGGCCTAACACTATTTAAGGCCCAACACTATTTAAGCCCAATAACTTGAAAACATGGGCTTGGCCCAATGATACTATTATTGGAAACACAACTATACAAGTGATACATATAAGACACGAGGTTCAGCGGACTAGATCCGACTATACAACTCATTCATCGAATACACAGTTAACGAACATTTGAACAACTCATTCATCGAATACACAGTTAACGAACATTTGAACAACTCATTCATCGAATACACAGTTAACGAACAGTAAAGACATACAAGTCTTACACATACTCAAGACAAAAGACTTGTACATGAGTCAATACAAAGACCGTAGTGTCTAACAATTCTAGGACCTTTGTAGGTCGTGATACAATTCAAGGACAATGCAAGTGAGGTTACAATTACATACAGTTTACGGATGCAATTCAGTGAGTTCATGTTTCCCCTATTCATTTAAATGTTTTACAACTTTACAACTATCGGGGAAGATACATGTTCAAAGTATGTTAAAGTTAGGTAATGAAACACCTAGATCATGTGAGAAATTAGGGCCATAACTAAAGCACCATTAATCCAGTTTGGACCAAGGAACAAAGGTTTAGATCTAATGGGTGTTGACGAGCCCCACTCATGGCCATTTTGCCTAGGAGTGCATTTGTTGCCCTACGACATGGTGTCGATACAATTAAAAATCGTCCAGGGTTGGTTTGCTTCCTATTTCGTCACACATATTAATGTCCTCGCGAAACATTAATGATCAACGATTTCATTGACGCTTTACATACTACATCATACATACAAATACATTTTACATGCGGGTTTTGATACAAATACATTTCATACAGATAAAGCGCATGGTTTTGATACAAATACATTTCACGATTGACAGATACATCTTATACAACTAAACTGCATGAACTCGCTCAACTTTTGTTGATGTTTTCAAACTTAACATGTATTTCAGGAAATTAGTGGACCTGGCAGACATTTCAGTCAAGGAAAGCAAGTATCAATACTCCATGCCAACTATTGAAGGGTTTGCCTGTTATATACCGCCTCTTTGCGGTGATATAGTGGTCAAAGTCTTGACATTTTAAGACTTACATTTTGATGTATAAAACGATGACAACTTATTTTCATTTGATGGTTTGTAACCAATACATAACTTATGTTGCGATCTTTTGAACAATTATGACAATGGCATTGGAGCATGTTTTATTCATATAGTTTGTTCATGTACATCGATATTTATGCAATGAAAACCAGACAGATCACACCTTGCGTTTCCGCTACGAGCGGGTGTGACATATGAGGGTTTCATCTAACAGACACTTCTTCTGATTCGACACATGGAGTACGTTGTGAACTCTACTGAGTTCTTCAGGTAGATTCAATCTGTAGGCCACCTTGCCAAAACGAACTACACCTTTCCAAGGTGAGACTTTAAGTAGTACTTGATCCCCAACCTGGGACTCGAGTGGTTTCCCGCGCTTATCAGCATAGCTTTCCTGACGGTCACAAACTGCCGCCATTCGTTGTCGTATTAGAGCAATCTTCTCTATTGAGTCTACGAAGAGTTCTGGGCCAGTGATTTGGCGGTCGCCAATCCTCTGCCCAACAAAGAGGTGTTCAGCACTCCCGTCCGTACAATTCCTCGAACGGAGCAGCCTGGATGCTGGTGTGGTAACTGTTGTTGTACGAAAACTCCCCTAAAGGGAGGTGTCTTTCTCAGCCGTTGCCAAAGTCGATTACACATGCTCGAAGCATGATGAGTATACTCCTGTCTATATGTAAGCCAAGAGGGTTGTGAGATATCTGTCATAAATTAGGTATAGATCAAAATCGGAGATAACAGGTGTTGGCACCTCGTGCCTAAAAGCCGCCTCTCCCAGAGGGATATTAACAACTTGTGAAGGCTCGACAGTTTCCTTGATTGCACGAGAGTATGCTGGTTGCGTGAGATGATCAACGATCATCCAGGTGATATTGTTTCTGTTTCAAGTTCTAGGTAGCCCAGTGACAAAGTCCATGGTAGTCAGTTCTTATTTCCTTAAGAATGTTTCTCGGTGTTCCACATTATTCACATACCTAGTTAGGTTGGCTTTCATACCCGATTACCAGTACAAGGTTTATAAACCCTAATGTCTCTCCCAAAAATCCAGACGACTAGAATATCGAGGCCGGTGCGATTTGCTCAACATAAATTTCCTACAGTTACTGCATAATGAGATCCACACTCGTTCCACGAGGTAGCGAATATCGTCTGACCTGCCAAGGTTGTTTCTCTATGCCCTGCATGAGTTCAGCTCAAAATTCCTCTTCCTTCAGTTCTCCAGTTTGAACAGAGTGAGTCTGATACTGGTAAGTTAGAGTCGATAGCGAGCTGCAGAGCTCGTGTACGTTCAGGTTTCGCAGTCGTGTTAATCCAGAAGTTCCATCTAGTGATGTCATTGTATGCTTTAGCTCCTTCGAACATCGGTACATGGGAGACCCTTGCGATCGGTCTAAATAACGCACATGGTACCGTCCAAGTGATGCCTCCATCCAAAATCCCAAAGCCATGGTTTTTCACCGTCAGTCGAGTGTGTCACGTAGTTCTTCTTTATGACTCTTTCACGTACGTCATCACTCTCTCTTGCTGTGTCGTTGTGCAGCTGGGACGCTGATTCGGACCCTAAGGATATACCACTGAATCACCCGCATCCTAGGGTAACACGATGCTCAGTGCATTGCAGAGTCGGAATTCGAAAGCTGAAGGGACGTCCTTCTATTTTGTCTTCCACGAGCATAGCGCCCCGCTGTGCTAAAGAGGTTAAAGCTGCACGATCGTTGAAAATCCTGTGATGAATCTACAACGGCATCCACCGAAACCAAGAAATTGCTGTACCCCCAAAGGAATCTTTGGTGTCAATTAGTTTCTAACAAAATGGATCCTAGCACGATCCACGCGTATTCCCACTTCGTTGGTTACATGATCAAAATGCTTCTCTCAAAACTAAGTGTTACATTTAACAAGACTTCTCACTTAATGACTCCTCCCCCAGGAGTTCTAAGATACGATATAGGCGTCGTCGTCCATGCTGTCTCTTCCTCCAGGAAATGACCCCAAAATTTCATCAATAAATACGGTCGATTCATGTGATTCCCTGAAGCTGCTAGTGTGTTGATCCACTCAATGATCATGATGTACAAAGTTGAAATGGCTGCATTGCGTTCGATGTGCTGTTCTAAGAGCGTTCTCCCCTTGGACTTCTTCCTGACAATAGTTCGTTTGCTAGCAAATCTTCGAATGGGAGTTTGTTCCTCGCAACTGGTCGACGGGTTGTCAATACGCGGTCGAGGCAAACGGTTCTTGACTGTCACCTTGTTGAGTTCTCGATAATCAGTACGTATACGAAAAGGCTTATCTTTACTGGTATAACCGAGGCTCCCCAGAGCGAAAAGCTAGACCCGATGAAACTCATGTCCAATAATTCCTTAAGTTGATTAGGAAGTTCCTGCAACCTTCCTAGTGTAAGACAATAGGATATACTAGTAACAAGGGCTACTTTTGACATGATGCCGATCTGATATTCCACCTGACGATGTGAAAGTAAACCTGATAGTTCTTCTGGTAGTACTTAGGGGGACATCACGAATAATTGGTGGATCCTCGATCCTCCTTTCCATAGTCCTGACATCAGTAACGAGGGCTATCATGGCGGGGTAATCCTTCCGTCGACACTCCTGGTTTTCCTTGCTGAAATGACGCTAACCGTTGTGCCACTCTGATGCGTTGGAACATATAACAATTCTCCACTAGGGATACGCATAATTGTCCCCTCATAGGGTACATCTATCAAGAAAAACAGAAGAAAGGTCGATGCCGAACACTTGTCCCACAAGGTCATGTTTGCATCCTAATGATCATATGAGGTTTCCATTGTCTAGCCATCGACCGATTCCACAACAGGTTCAAACTCGTAAGAGCATCAGGGTCAAACAGAACAGAGACGAAGCGGATTGCTACTCATACTAGCTACCATGTCGTTAAAGTCCTGACGTCGCCCACGCCAATTCTAAATGCCCTTCCAAGAGCATCATTTCTGGTGTTGTTGTTTTCATTACAAGGATTCCAAGTACTGTCGTTGTTCCATTGATCGTTGTCATCTTAACTTAACCACGGTCAATCCATGTTGTAGGCACTTTTATTTCCTTACTGTAGGCTAGGGTTACGAATACCTTGTTGTCGCTGCGACTGCTGCTCCCAATGTCGTTGCTCGAAACGAAGCCCTACGATTCTTCACCATCATTGTCCATCTTTTCAAATTTTGAGCCACGTCCTAAAGCGCTACTCATGGTGCTAACAGTTACGCATACCCCACTAAAGTCAATTATCATCACTTATGTATCGATTGATTCGTAAGAGTTGGCTCCCATGGGTCGCTGGCAAGGGTTAAGGATTCGATTGAAGCCAATTCGCTGGTGCTCATTGCCGGAAATCAGGGCCGCCAAAGTACTGAGGTCGGTAAAGTGCTACGCTCATCCTCCTGTCCATAATTGTTGCAAGTGGTTTGTGTAATACTCGGTATGTTGTGGGAGTGTTGCAGAAGTGATCGCACTTCAGAATCTGAGGCGTCAATACGTTAAGTTCCAACAAGCGAAGAAAGGTAAGAGAGATATTGATCAATCATTCGACGCTGCGACATCCAACACATGGACATTCGTATAAGCACGTAACATTCTACATGGTTCGCTGAGCTCAGAGGGGTGTTCAGGTAACACTCGATAGCATCGAGTTTCGAGAGGATAGAGTGATAAATGAAATGTTCGCGTTTGGGTTTGAGTAGGGGACAATTACTGCTATGGCCCCTATAGGTTTGTTATGTTTCTCATCGATCAATTGGCGGAACGGAACCCCTTTTCCACTTGTTAAGCCTCACCGGGACTCACATGCACCCCACATTATTATTATGTGTGCACCCACAATAATATTGTGATTTGCATGCTCATCTCACCTCCTCTTATCTATGTCAAATGGTTCCCCAAACTCGAGTAGCAACAAAGAGTATCACGAAGCGTAAGTCATGAAAGTTTAGGGAAATACCACCCTATCAGTCACATAACACATGCAAGTGTACATGAATTCATGTTGTTGTGCTAAACGTGCAATTACATGCAATATCATATGTAGGTGTTCACTAGTTATACAGTACAATGAGTATATGAGAGATGAACCTTGCAATCTGGAGCTGAGTGTCATGGTCGTATTCACGTCTTTAGAACTGTTCGGTTATAGTCTGGTTTTACAAAAAAAACATTTTCCCCTTTTTTTTAAAACCAAGTTCACTATAACCAATGGCTCTGATACCAATCTGTTACACCCCCAAAATACCACACGCGGAAAACCCCCGCGAGGCGTGTGACATACCAGGATCTTAGCCATCAATCACATTGAACTCATAGGTATATGAAAATAAAACTTTCATTGATTAACAGTAAGTGTTACAATGTTACAATATTTCACAGTTTACAGCGGAAGCATAATTCATTCGTTAAGAGTTTATAACCACATGTAAAAGCCATTTGTGTTGTGTTATGTTTCCATGTATCTCGACCCATGACCACTCCAGCCTCCCAGACAGCAAGTTCCAGTCAGTATGCACCTAAAGACCTGCAAGGCATGTAACAACGAATCAACAACAAAGTTGAGTGAGTTCACAGTTGGGTGTTCGTTTTAAGTTGTTTACAAAAACATAGTTTGTCTTTACTTGGCTTACTTGCCGTGGGGTTTACCCCATAGTTGAAAATATGATTAACCAGTTTACCCTGTTTCCCAAACATATCCATAGTTGGTGGGGGCTTCCCATGTGAATTACCAGTTTACCCTGTTTCCCAAACCTTTTTACGATATTTAGTGGGGGCTTCCCATGTGCGTTACCAGACCGTACCATATCGACTACTACGAAAATAAGTTGTGCCCTAAGTCAATGTCTATCAGCATTGACCCTTTGCCTTTAGTCCATTAGTACACGCCCGTTCGAACGACACGGTGTGAGGTTTGTTAAACCTAATAGCGCTATCAACTAATGACCCGCTCGCCATCGGCCTCGGCGATTAAGTCGATATAAAATGAGGGACTTCATGATAGAGTTTTGGTCTAGTGTGTTTAATCTTGTTGTCCTACCCAAGGAGGACGAACGTACGTATTCTACCCAAGGAGAATACGCGAGGTTTAATCTTGGCATCCTACCCATGGAGGATGGCCGTACATATCCTACCCAAGGAGAATATGTAGTTTTCCGTTTTAGTTCATTAACCCATTCCCAACCCTTGGGAATCCCATGCCTTGGAAAAAGTGTGAACTCACCTTTGGTTTGCTCGGTAGATTTAGCTACTCGTTTAACAAAAGTGGTCAACCCAATCCTACCGTGGTTACCAGAGTTAGTCAGTTACATGAACACACAATACATATGTACTTGCATTTACTACACAGATTACGAATATGTAGCACGTATATTATAACCCAGATCATAGCAAGCGATTGGGTGTAAAAGCAATACAAATTCATATCACAGTGGTTCAGTTTACATTCAAGTAATTGTAACAAGTATTCGTGCTTCATAAATTAACAAGTCATTTTAATGTAGTTAATTAACAGATATCTGGGCCATGCCCGCAATTAACCCAAAAAGTCCAACCAGTCACTCGCTATCAGTCCACTCCAACCCTGACCCAAACCCAAAAGTAGGTAACGCACGACCGACCGACCGAAGTAGTTAACTCCGAAAACCCGACACGTGAGACCCAATTGCGTAATTTATAACCCAGTTTAATTAACTTAATTCTCAATCATCAAGTATAGTTTTAACAATCCCATTTATCGTTTAGTTCGGCCCAGGTTATGCGTTTGCAACCCAAAGCCGGGTACGGCCCAATTTCACATAAATTCAGCATTAACAACATGCACACATGTTATCTCATTTTAATTCAATCATTAACAGCATGCACACAGATGATATCATTCTGATTCTATATCAGCAATTGGACCGATTAATTCCCACATTTGATTGGGCCTAAATCAATTAGTGTTTATCTAAAGGGGCCACTTGAATTGTCTTTTGTGCTCACATGGCCGTCAAAACAGTTAATGATTACATGATCTAACCACAACAGACGTGATGTCAACTAATCAATAATATCACATAAACTTTAGTTCAGTATTAGTACATGCACGTATATATTATATTTACAACTATAAACACTTGCTGCCATATCTATCTCCAAACAATTTGAAGTCATGCATCACACACAATACCTGCTACATAACGTATCCTGTTAAAATGGCATTCTGACGAAACTCTAGGTTTCGTCGACAACAGATCATGACGGAAGACTAGGTTTCGTCGAGTGAGTTGCGACGAAACTCCACCATGTTTCGTCGTCTTCATTCACGGGATGAAACAGTTTCACATATAAACCCTAATTCATAATTTAGTAGTTAATTAACCTCATCATCAACTTACCATTCCATTCGCATCTAGTAACGTGGTAATCTCTAGAGCAGATTAACAGTACATCAATATCAGTATGCCATTACTACTAAATCTAATCATACTAGGTTACCAGCTTTGTCATAAGAACCCTAGTTCATCAGTTTGCGAATATGATCAAAAACCAAACATGTAATCCATTTTTGCATATAAGAATACACACAACAAACATCCAAGAATTTTAATTACAGGGTTATCATAATTACCGGGATAAGGAGGGTGCGAACGGAAAGCCTCGGAGATGAAGGAGAAGGTTGCCATCACCGATCAGGGAAGGAGGAGGTGGATTAGGGTTTTGGAGTTCTTGTGTGTGTGTGCAATATGTGATAAGTCAAACACAAACGTGTGCACGTATATGCATAAGGGAACATACCAAGCCCAACATTCATTCAGGAAGATCTTGGGTTGCGACCAGTTTAGTGTTGCGGAGGGATTGGGCCGAGAGCCCATTAACTATCTAGATAGTTGTGTATGGTTACAAACGAAGTGTGCGGTCCGAAAGTTTTTGTGTGATCCGAGATGAAGTGTGCGACTAAGGGTTTCGCGGAGCTACATGATATTAAACACGTACTCTTTACCAACCACTTTCACATATAATATTCCATGTAAAACAATGTATAAACGTTCAAACAAGTTACAGCAAACACAAAAATAGGTTCTTAAATACGAGTTGTCACAAACCAGGCCGGGGGCCGTGACAGAAAAAGGTGGTAACCCAAGTAGTGATGATTATCACTGTTAGGTTGATAAACCTAACCGTGAGAAATTAGTAATGTGCACAATACCCCACTTGCCAGTGATTCAAGATAACCAAGACTTAATCCTTGTAATTATAACTTTTGAAAACAAAATGGAGTATTGAAAAACACATTTGATAAAAAGAGAATGACTCACATTGCAAGTTTAGTCGGGCAGAGTTTCGCCTACTGATAGCCTGTTAACCTAATTAAATACCAATGCACACGAAAACTAGGTCAGTAACTTAATACAACATTTACGATAACTCACGAGGTTAAAACCCTCACGATGAATGACAAAGTATAACCCGAGTTTGAGCAGCACTTAAACATCCATTGGATTGGTTTCAATCGATCAGACATTGAATCGTAGCAGTGATCGAGTTATTACCCTGTTATCGCGGCATAATTTCGTGTTGTATGTGTTTTTGGAGTAAACGGAGGATATCTCAGTGTACGAAATGAATTTTAACGTCGCACCAACGCCAACTTTCAAGTGCCAACCCCCACTATATATACTGGAAAAACAGCGCCCTCGCGTGGCGCGAGGGCCTGTCGCGTGGCGCGAGGGGCACCCCCTAGCATAGGGTAGCCCCGTGTCTTACTAGCTCAGCTGAGTCGACGGTTCGAAGAAATTCACGTTTAACAAGAAACTGTGAAGATAATACCAATTAGGGAATACCCCCCCTTGAGTTTTAGGGGCCCTGATCCTGATTCCGATTGTTCTGAAAATTTTAGGGGTTATGCAGGATTACTTGGGGGTCTTAATTAGGGTTTCCTTATGGACAAAATAAGATAAGAAATGGTAATTTTAATAAGAGTTGTTACATCCTCCCCACCTTAATAAAAATCTCGTCCTCGAGATTTACTGGAATAAGTAGGGATATTTTCGCTTAATCTCTGATTCCAGTTCCCAAGTGTACTCTGGTCCTCTCTTTGAATCCCACTTGACTTTGACCAGCACTAGTCGTTTGTGTTTGAGAAACTTGACCTTTCTATCTTCTATCTGCAGTGGCTTCTCAACAAATTTTAACTTTTCATTTACCTCTACATCTTGAAGAGGTACCACACGTGCAATGAAGTGTGGTACATTAAATAAGGTTTTATTTAATCCTTGTACTGTTCCGTGACGTTTTTAATTCCCTAATGCGTTATTCCCTACTTGTTTTTTTGACCATGCAAAGCACTGTTAGGTTCATCAACTGGTGTTTCAAGGTTAATGACGTTTAATCTGTGCCGTTATAACTCCGTTAAACTTAATTGTGCGATAATTTATTATTTAGCGTATTGGCATTATGGGCCGCACATGTAGTGGGCCACATGTTCACACTCTAAAAACCTTACATTGTATCGGCCCACAACATTGATCACTTAAGCCCAACTTTACTTTGCATATGCCATAAATCGGCCCACTATTAGGACTTAATCCGTTAACTCGTGAGCCCACATTATGATTGAGATTTCATATTTGTATATTAAAGGGTCGGGGTCACGTAAACAGTAATTAGAGGATATAAGGAAACCCTAACTACCTCTCCCCTATTCCTCCTTCTTGATTGTTCGACGGCAACGGGCAAACCTCCTCTCTTCGATGCAACCCTCTAGTCAGTCAACATCCAGTCAAACTCTCGGTTAGTGTACGATTTATGTTGCTATATCTCATTCTTTGTTAAACATGGATCGCATGATATGTCAACTGTTTGGTTGAATTGTTAGTGCATAGGGTTTGTATATTAGTAAACTGTTAGATCCATGATACATGATATTGTGCAAACTCATAATAATTAACTGTTATATGATATCGGGTTATGAACTATTATGCGAAGTGTGATGAGGTTGATAATGATGAGCTAGTTGATCTATGATGGGTAGGTTAGGCATGATCCTAGGATGAATACATGAATTGTATTATATTTGAGCATATGTCTTTGTGATATTTGGATTCATAATTTAATTGATGAAACAGTAAAGGTCCAATAGGGATTGCATGCAATGGTTTCATAAAGGGGATACTCTTGTATAAGGGAATTGGCGGCCATGTGGGTGTGTTTGTAGTCTTCACCTAATCAAATCATGTGCACCTTTTAATGAGGTTGTCAGTATAGTCAAGAGTGGTATAGGGTGTGATTTAATGAATAAGTATGATGTGAGCCGATTGAATATTTGTTAATGATAAATTTCATCAATATTAATAATATGGGTTAATGATGTATAGAGAACATGATGACATGAACCTGATGTGTTAATATTCGATGACTAACATGTTAATTGTTTGCATGATAATAAGTTTGTTATGAATACAAAACTCATAAATTGATAACCGATTGCTTGCTTTTGATTTAGTCTGATACAAATGAGATTGATGCGATGAAATAGCAGGGTTGCAGACTATGTTATTGTCGACGAAAACCCTTTGCCGACGAAGACCCTTGCCCGACGAACTCTCCTTCGACGAAATCCCATGTTGACGAAATCTCAAGTGTTCGTCGTGGCCTTTTCGTCGCAGCCCTATGTCGACGAAATCTCAGGTTTTCGTCGTGAAGCTCATAAGGAACAGTAGGTTATTCTGTTTGTGTATATTGCATGTATGTTAGAAACCGAGTTCTTGTTATTCACTGTTAATGATGTTTACATTTGATCGAATACCATAGTTTCCTAGAACACCTAACTGTTGAGCATGGTTATGGAACATACATGTGAACTTTGAATCTCGTATGGATTGATTAACTGTTATGTGTTACTTTATAATAATTGCCTAAGCACAACTTGTGATGTTAGATTGCATGTGAAACCTTACAAACATAAATTGATTTTGTATACGTGCATACAATAGGCTTTGACTGAATATTGGTGAGCATGTAATTTAGCAAACCGAGGTGAGTTCACACACTTTCTAAGGCATGGGATTCCCGGTGGTTGGGAATGGGTTAAAGAATTAAAACGGAACCTACATATCCTCCTTGGGTAGGATATGTACCTCCATCCTCCATGGGTAGGATGCCAATGTTAATCATGCGTATCGCGCAACACGACCCCAACCGCACAACTTCAATCCGATCGCACAAGCCTTTGGGCTTTTGTTTCACACCCCTCTCGGCCCACACTTATTGTACTCGAAACCAAAAGGGCAGCCCATGTATGGGTTCGGCCCACCCCTTTAATACGCATACAAACACCATGTGGGAGTTTGTTTCTCATTGCTTGTAAATACACAATACACACAAAACCCTAAGCTCTCTCTCTCTCTCTTGGAAACCCGACGGCAGCCCCACTCAAAGCCCTTCTTGTCGATTCAATCCAACTCTTTTGAACATCACGGTTAGTATTTCAATATTGTTTGTATAATAAGTGATGTTAGGATGATTGTATGAGATAGCTAGGGTTGTTCATACTAGAAGAATCTTGGTAATAAGAATTCAGAATATGCGTTATGATTGATTCTTGATATTGTGATTGTTATAATCTTGAATGATGAGTTAGTGAATCGATGCATGATGGGTGTGTTATTATGACCTTGCATGATGTTTAGGGTTAGGATTGTATGATGACTTATTGATTGTGCATTTCGGTTCGAGTTTGATTGATGATCATGATTAATTATTGCCGTTTGAGTTTAGCCGATGATAGGGGATTTTGATGAACCACTACTTTAATGATGTAAATGAACCAATTGGATATTTTGAATGTTTGATAATGGTTGTTAATCAATTTGGTTCAAGGTAGTGATTAGGGTTCATGAAAGGTAAAAGATATTTTCTTGTTTTGATCGAGTAAAGGAATTGTTGGAAACTGCCAAATTGTTTGTAACTGATGAGCATGATTTTTGGAATGGTTTAACTAATCGCACAAGTTACACACACAAGTCAATCGCACAAGCTTGCTTGGATCGCACAAGATCAGATGTGAAGGATCTGATCGCACAAGGGCAATCGCACAAGTCAGGCTATGCTTATGATACAACTGTTAAAGCACTGTGTACAACACTATATTGCATGATCGCACAACATACTGTGGATCGCACAAGTCTGTGCCGATCGCACAATATGTTGGGCCACACACAAGATATGGGCTGTTGATATTTGGGCCGCTCAAAATGTTTAAGTTGTTGGGCCGAATAGCCCAAGACCTCAATCGCACAAGTATGTTAGCTTGCACAAGTTGTCTGTAGTTGCACAAGTCCATTTGATTTTCATGACAAGAGACGAGAATGTCCTAGTTACAACAACGGGACGGGGTTGGCCTGCGTACGAAAAACGAGACAACTCAGTGAGATCATGTTCCCCTTTTCTTTCAACGTTTCGGTTTACAACTTTCGGGGGAAATACATGTCAAACTTAGGTATGATTAAGTTAAGGAATGAACTCTTAGATCATGTGAGCATAGGCTGTAACTGAGGTGCCATTTATCCTTTTGAGGACCAAGGAACAAAGGTTAGATCTAATGGGTATGGGCGAGCCCCACTCACGGTCCAGGGGTGACCACTAGAGTGCTGTTGTGTCCATTGTCGAGAGTTCGACACTTAAATTGCCTACGCGGGTTGAGTACCTCCTATGTTGTCGCATATATTAATGTCCTCGCGAAACATTAATGATCAACATGTTCGTAGATGCTTTACATACCAACTTACAACACTATAACTTTCATATGTTTTTAATATTCATTTGACGCAAACTCATATTACATGGATTTACAAACTTTGGTAATGTTTCCAACTTATGTACAAGTAAGAGGACGGGTTGGTCCTGCTTACAAAAACTCTAGTGGGCTAGACTCACAGTTTTCATACAACATGTCGAGAAATTGATTTTACTAAATTTCTCCACAAATTTTAAACCGGTAAAAAAAAGATTTGTTTAAAATCTTTTTCAAAACAAACTATGAACTCGCTCAACTTTATGTTGACTTTTTCGCATGTTCTTTCTCAGGTTAAATTTTTCAAACTATGGAACGGTTGGAATAGGAGAACCCATGGGAATTCGAGTACTTAGCAGGCGTTCAATTTCTAGAAGTCTTAGCTTATTTGCTTCCGCTGTGCAATGAAGATACCGGTCCAGCACAACACGAAAGTTTTATTATTTTTGAACTGTTCCGAACCATTTCACTAGTATATGTGGTGTTTTATACACAACATATACGTTTGCTGATTAAAACAAATGGTGGTACATCTACATAATGATCATGAAGAGGTACCACCTACTTTGTCTAGGTGGTACCTCTTCATGCATAATATTTTATACGCCTGAAATTATAGCAGAATACACTAACCCGTATTTTGTGACGTGTTCGTTTCAGTGTCAATAACATCACCACCCTCGAAATGTAAACAGGGGTACTGATACCCCTGAGTTGATAAAAATAGCAGCAGGGAAGTGATAAAAAGTGTGGTACATTAAATATAAAAACCATATATGTGTTAATACAAAATAAATGAAACACATTTATACACTGCACGGTAGTAGCTAAAACACTTTTGTGACTCACACGTGCAATGAAGAGGTACCATTTCACTAGTATATGCAGTACAAAGACAAGGGTCATGAACAATTGCAATTCTTTGAACCGTCGACTCAGCTGAGCTAGTAAGACACGGGGCTACCCTATGCTAGGGGGGTGCCCCTCGCGCCACGTGAGGGCGCTGTTTTCCAGTATATATAGTGGGGGTTGGCACTTGAAATTTGGCGTTTGTTCGACATTAAAATTCGTTTCGTACACTGAGATATCCTCCGTTTACTCCAAAAACACACACAACACGAAATTCTGCCGCGATAACAGGGTAATAACTCTCTCACTGCTACGATTTAATGTCCGATCGATTGAGACCGGTCCGATGGATGTTTAAGTGCTACCCGTACTTGGTCTATACTTTGTCATTCGTCGTAAATTCGATGGATGTTTAAGTATTGCACTTTGTCATTCGTCGTGAAGGTTTTGATCTCGTGAGTTGTCGTAAAAGTTGGATTAAAGTTACTAACCTAGTTTTCATGTGCATTGTTATTTGAATTAGGTTAACAGGCTTATCAGTAGGCTAAACTCTGCCCGACTAAACTTGCAATGTGAGTCATTCTCTTTTTATCAAAAGTGTTTTACAATACTCCAATTATTTTCAAACGTTATAATTATAGGGATTAAGTCGTGGTTATCTTGAATCACTGGCTAGTGGGTTATTGTGCACATTACTAATTTCTCACGGTTAGGTTCATCAACCTAACAGTGATAATCATCACTACTTGGGTGAAAGGACCCAATAGTGGTATGGCCATCGTCACTAGGCTGTGACACGGCGCCAGATAAAAATAAGATAGTAGCCTTTGTAAGCGCTCTTATATTGTAATTTATAACTATGTGTCATTGTTATTAAACTTGAGTGACTCGCCAGTATTTCCCCGCTGATAAAATATTTTTAAAACATGTTTCAGGCGACCTGCTGTGAATCAAGGAAAACGTGCTACGGAGCACTAACAGGCTTGAAGTGGTGGCTCAGTTAAATAAATAAACATGTTTTGTAAACCAGGGAATTTCCTCGCGAAATTCCTCGATTGTAAATTACGGGGTTTGTCCCAAATTATGGAAATAAAATAATCGGGCATTTTCAAGTTTAAAAGATCCTGTAAATCATCCGCTGTCAACTCAATTAATAAATACCACGGGATTTCTGTCCCGTGGCTCCTGGACCGGGTCAAACCGGGCCGGGGGCCGTGACAGAAAAAGGTGGTACGTAAACAAGTAATCACGTATAAGCTACACGTATTTGTCAAGTAGTGTACAAGTAGTAACAGTTATGACATAACAACTTAATCATAAATAAATCATTTATAAAACAATTAACACGAAATGACATGGAACAGTGAGCTGTGTGTGGCCTATAAAAGGTTTGGGCTTTTCTAGTTTGCGGCCCACTAGAATAAGGCCCAATGTATGTTTATTTTGCGGCCCTCTTGTCAGTTGTGCGGTCCAAACGAGAGTGTGCGACTACTTTGGCAAGTGTGCGGTCATGCTTGTACGATATAATAGAGTGTGTGGTCACCGGGTAGTGTGCGACTAAGTAGGTGTACGACAACATTTATTTCATCAGACAAGGACCCCAATTTCTTATGAATTTAACACGTGCTATTTCTACTAATTATCGTTGCATGTCATGGAAATCAATTTTTTTTCTTACATATTACTCATATCAATCATTTGGGGATTATACCTTTTAAATGGATTCAAAATAAGCAGTTTTCAAAATTCTATAACCTATTTTGAGCTAACTTTCACCCGAAATAGTCATGTGTGCATATATTTAAAACAGTTGTGCTCAATTATGTTAAATCTTAACATATAACTGTGATGATAATACACACAGTAATGCATAATTTCATCTAGTAATCTGCATATCACGTCAAGGAATTTTAATAAATATGTGTTTTTCGTTCATCGAAATAGTTGTTTACTTTTCCAAAAAAACTTGCATGTCTTTCCACCCCCGAAAACATTTATAAAAATGTAAAACAGTAAAAAGTGGGGGTTATGAACTCACCTGGATATTCCTGTGCAAAGCTAGCTTAGCGTGATTCCATAGTGTCGTTCCAAGAATGTGAGCTCACTAGCGTGCAACTAAAGCATTCCTAATCAAGGAATAATGATAAGTTTCTAATTAAACATAGCTAAACTACGTGTCCGAGCTCTACCGAATCGTTAACTAAACGATTCTATAAAGGTGTGATTATTTTGGTTTGAATTAACCAAACTATGGTTGTTCAATCCCATTTATGACCGGGATAAAACTAAGTCTCAAAAACGACTTGGTTTTCGAATGGTTTAGAATATATATAAATATATTTAAATATAAATATACTTACGGCGTCGTGTTAGTGGTCGCGATTAGGAATACGCAGGTGAATAATGGTACATATTCGAAACGTCGTATATGATACGGTAACATACCGTCGACAATGTATGAACTAAGCACCACAAGATAGGTTCCAAAGAATAAAAGACTTCGAGGGGGGGGGTCTGCCATCGCGAATAGGAAAGGGGTGAGATATATACATAACGATTTCGTTTCCGTCTGATTATGCGTGATTGCATGAGATGTGTTGTTAGTATGTATATATACGGTTGCAACGTTTTGATGTATGTCATGAGGATAATCTGCTGATTCTTGGATTGGTTATGCTATGTACATGAAACTTAAAGCACGATACAGGATCTTGATTGTATGCTAATATGAATGCTAGTAAACCGATTGGGTTAATGATTAGTGATGGGTATGTGACATAAGAAACTAGGGTTAGCATAGTTGCTTGTTGAATGGAAACTGTCATGTTTAAAAGGAATGATAATGATTCACAAATAGGGCACCCGTTCATGAATAAAAAGTGTCGAATGATCTGAATTGGTAAACTGTGAATGTGTAACTGATACCTGTTGTTATGAGGTCAAGGTTGTGTAGTTGATATCGACGAAACATAGTGATACTTCTGTGTAAATGGTCTCGACGAAACCCCATGTCGTCGAAACTCCATGTCAACGAAACACCAGGTCGACGAAACCCCTGGGTGTTTCATCGCACACCTGTTGATTGATGATCTGGGTGTTTCGTCACATGCACCGGCCGACGAAAGATGATGTTTATCATCTGGTTATTGTCTGACTGTGGTTTGTTATGCGTGTGGAACCTCATGGGGGTTGAAGTTGAATGATTTATGGTTTGCCTGCTAATGATATGTATGATATATGTAATGAAACTGCATGATGTGTAGGAAATAATGCGAAATTGAGAGTTCGTTAGGAATATGTTGATGGCCGATTAGCATGCTAATGATTGGTGTTGTTACATATGATAGTGATTATGTCTGGTACAATATGAATCGATGATCTAGGGTTTAGATAACATGTCAACGAGGTGTATTGTTTACATGATGGTGATAGCTTTAAGCGTTATAAATAACCTGATTGCTCGAATCGATTGCATAATTACAATGAGTAACTGTTAGATGACAACTAGAGAATTGTGAATTGATATTGTTTGAAATTGATTTGGGCCGCACATGTTTAATAGTTGGGCTTGAAGTGTATGCGAGTAAATTATATATGTATGTAGTGTGTTTGAGCTATTACATGTTAAGCGATTATTCGATGGCACCAGGTGAATGAATTAACCGTCATGATTGGAATTGCATGTGTGCGTTGCATGTACATTAAATGGGCTTTATGTGAACAATGAATACGTGAATTAATTGTACGTGAAAGATGTGGTTCATGTGCACGTAGAACTGACTGTTATCGGTAACCCTTTTAGGACATGTTTGATCAACTGTTAAACAAGTAACAAATCTTACCGAGCAAACCAAGGTGAGTTCACACTTTCTACAAGGCATGGGATTCCCGGTGGTTGGGAATGGGTAAAGGATTTAATCGAAAACTTCGTGACCTCCTAGTTTGGAACACGTACTACATCCTCTTTATAGAAGGGTGATAACATGTACTAAGGATTTAATCGGAACCTGCGTGATCTCCTGGTTTGGGGACGCGTACCACATCCTCTTTATTGAAGGTCGATAACATTGATACTAGACCAAAATCTCTATCATGAAGTCCCTCATTTATATATCGACTTAATCGTCGGGCCAATGGCGAGCGGGTCATTAGTTAGATAGCGCTATTTAGGTTTGACAAGCCTCACACCGTGCCGCAGAGGACGGGCGTGAACTAATGGATCTGGGCACGTCAATGATGATAGACATTGATGCTAGGGCACCAACTTACTTCAGTCAGTAGTCGATATGGTAACAGGTCTAGTGGTTCACACGGGGTAGCCCCCACCGGTTATGGTTTGGGAAACAAGGAATTGGTTAACTCATGGTTTACGAATGAACTTATGGTTTTTGGAACAACTTTAAAATAAACACCAACTGTGAACTCGCTCAACTTTGTTGTTGATTCGTTGTTACATGCCTTGCAGGCCTTTAGGTGCATATTGTTGGAACTTGCTGTCTAGGAGGCTGGAGTGGTCGTGGGTCGAGATACATGGAATCTCAATGCAAACTTACTGGTTTATGTATACATGGTTTACGAAACACTTAACAAATGAGTTATGCTTCCGTTGTATTCAAGTAATGATATGTAATGTTCGTAACACTTTACGTTAATGAATGAAAGTTTTCTTTAATTATATTTATGAGTTCAACGTGATTGGTGGCTTGGATCCTGGTATGTCACACGCCTCGCGGGGGTTTCCGCATGTGGTATTTTGGGGGTGTGACAGATTGCTCATGTGACAACCGTCAAAATTGCATGTGTCCGTACAATTAATTAATATTGATTTATGTTAATGACTGTGCTTAATTACAACTGCTGACTTAAATTGTCTTCTGATTTCTATATCATACATACATGTGCATCACATTTCATACTGTCACACCATTTATTACATACAGACTTTAGTGAAATACATGATGCACAAAGCACAGTTAGCACAGTTAGCGGATAACTCAAATACATGCTGACAATGTCAGTACATAGACAGACAGAGATTTGAGACCCCGTAAGGGCCAGAGACAAGGTACTACACTAGTATGGAGTGTAGAGAAGTAAGGACCATAAAACTGCGTCAGTAGGTGATAGTTTAAGTGCCGGAAAGTGCCTAAAACTCACTAAAAGTGCAGAATTCTGCATTTATCAACAAAAATCAGCATTTTAACATGCTAGTAACATGCAAAAACATGGCAAAATGGTCCTGTATGCTTTCCTAAGTGTCGGGAATTGAAAGTGTCACAAAAAGTTACATAAAAGACACTATACGGTATAACTTGACAC
Organism: Helianthus tuberosus; assembly: GCA_030545235.1. Lineage (NCBI taxonomy): Eukaryota > Viridiplantae > Streptophyta > Magnoliopsida > Asterales > Asteraceae > Helianthus > Helianthus tuberosus. The sequence continues at coordinate 51,831,168 of CM060403.1, read as the reverse complement.
TTTAACGAACCGGTATCTAACCGAACAACCGGACATTACCCGGAACACTAGAATATTGCTAAAAACATTGTTTTTATTTTTCTGAGCTAGTTATGGTTCCCGAACACTTAAACATTCTACATAAAGCATCCTACACACTAAACACTAAACTTTACCTTTAACCTTCCACTAATTAACCTTTTTACCATCAAATTACATTTACCCCCCCCCTCATGCTAAGTAATCGGCCCATGAGTGGCCCCCACCACAAGATTTCATAATCTTCACAAAATCCTTCCCTAATCTTCTTAAAAGATATGATAGGATATGTCTTGTACTTCTTGGACATTATAACCTTTGGTTAATAGAACTCATGTATTATATGAACAAGACCATCATCTTCTTCCCAAAACACAACACCACAACTCCTTCTCTCCCTCATAAAAGCTACGGCCGAAAACCCTTACCCACACACCACCATTTTCGAGCAAGCATCATCCAATCCAAGACCATTTTAAGGTGTTACAAGGTGTCTAAGGAAGTGTGGAACTCACGGATCTTGAAGGACCTCTATTGTGTGCTATTATCCACTCAATTTTCTCCATTGTTCTTCCCTAGCTTGAAGCTAGTAGTAAGACTTCTTTGATCTTTGTCTACTTCATGTTTATAGTGGTTAAAAGATATATTGTGTTGATTTATACAAGAACACTAAAGAACTTACACTTAAATCTTGAAACATAAATATGAAATATGATGAAATATTGTTAGTATGATGTTGCTTTGTATATGTTGATGATTGCTTGATGATTACCAGAAATATTGATGTTGATCATTACATGGAACTTGCTAGATTATGATTAAAAACATGATTTAGCAAGATAAGGGATGATTATGTAACAACATGAAATAATCATCTTCTTGATTAAACATGAACTTGAAAGTAAAATGATTTTCTTGAAAAGTAATAAACAAAGTGGGTTAATAATCTTGTAGATCCAAGACTTGTGAATAATTTTCCAAGAAAACCAAGTTTAAAAAGATGATTTTTGAAGGATCATGATTCTTATTAAACCTACACTATTTTAGTGACCATACAAGTGTAGAAATACTTTTAAAACAAGAAGATGTTATAAATAAAAATTTTTGCAAAATGTGTTTACAAGTTGTAAACACTTAAATTCTTTAAGAATGGGATTTTTAAGGAAATAAACACACTTTAGAGGGTAACAAAGGCTACTAAATACCTTACCAAGTTACTACGCGTTTTTGTGAAAGATCAAGTTCATGTTGTATTGTAAATGAAATAGTTTTTGCACTTGGTAAGTGTAAGATGGTTAGTGAATGATTATTGATTGTTTGAATGATTTTTGAAAAGAAAATGATATGCTAAATAGCATGGACACCTTCATTTACAAAGGAAACTATGGCGAAATTTTCTAAAATTTCCAACCCTTAGAAAATATTTTCTAAACAAGTGTTTACAAGTGTATTATGAACTATGATTTTCAAATATAAACTTTGCCATAATTTTTGTAACAAAAATACAAGTATCGGAGGTTGGTTTTTGTAAATGAAAATGGATAAATATATATTTAGAATATATATTTTATACTAAGACACTTGTGTGAATACTTGTATGATTTGTGGACTAGTTATATTATTTTAGGGTAAAATAATATATCTTAACAAATACCAAGAATTTACAACTCCAAAATAATACCAAAAGATCACAAGGGATGAAATATAAGTTACACCCTTAATATTGTAAAGCCGAACGATAAAACGTAACTTACGAAGTATTCCGGGAAATACTCTTACAATTATATATTATTGGTAAATGTTATTTTGGGTACAAAGGAAATGAAAATATGATTTTCGTAAATATTACCAAGTTACAACATATTTTCAGCGAGGGGAAAATATATTATTTTTGAGAAGTAAACATATATTTTTCTAGAGTTTTTAGAAGATGTATGATTTTTGGGAAAATATACGTTTTCTTGGATAAACTTGAAATACATTTGGGATGAAATAAGTTTATATATATTTTCTAAGTGAGACTTGAAAATATATTGTTTTGGAAATATATTGGATACTTATTAAAGAGAATACGACACCAACACATGGCAAGTTATACAAATAAAAATATACCCATCCTTGGGAAAGATATACACGTTTGAATACTTGAGAAGTATTAAGTTAAAATATTAATTACTTTTAAAAACAATTATACACTTGGAATATTAATGGAGATACTTTGAAAACATAACTCAAGGACACTAATCATTACCAAGTCAAGGCACGACCCGCTCGTCTAATGGACCGTAGTACGCATGTAGGTAGTCGTGCGTTCTAGAGGAAGCTTTGAGTTACATCGGATACAAGGAACGCAAAACAGTGAGTTCATGTCCCCCTTTTCTCTTAACTGTTATCGGTTTTATAACTCTCGGGGGTGAAATACATGTTACATACTGATTACAAACAATTACAAATGGTATGATTAGCTAAGGAATGTACTGCTAGATCACGTGAATGGGTAGGCGATTAACTTAAGACCATTAATCCTTGTATAAGGACCGAGGGGCATGAGTGATAGATCTATTGGGTGTTGCGAGCCCCACCCATGGGCCTGCGAGTTGGCTGTATGTGGTGACTATGTCGTTTTACCGGAGGGGCCGGTACGAAATACGCATACAGGTTTGAGTGCTTCCTTTGCCATGTCACTTACATTAATGTATTAGCTACACATTAATTGATCTGTTTTTCCTTGTTGCTTCATACCAGTTTACAAGTACATACATACTTACAAAGGTTTTCAAGAATGATTCATGCACACATACTAAACACATGAACTCGCTCAACTTTTGTTGATGTTTTCAAACTACATGTATTTCAGGGAACTAGTAAGTGGATCTGGCGGGTGTTGAAAGTTTTTATGCTGCGTTTGAAACAAAGATGTCATCCATGGTCTTTGGGTTTGGTCGGTGTGTCTTATTCCTGGACGAGACACGTCTCCCAAACCTTGGTGCTATTTATTATCTTTCGATGAGTCCTTAGTGAACTCATAAACATTTTGGTACGATTGTAAAACTTAAATTTGAAGTCTACGTTTTTAAACATTGCTGATATGTTTTAAACTTATTCAATGGATGACAAACCAATGGTTTTATCATATAGTTGTTGTTGTGATTGAATGCAATGATATTAAGAAAGTCACACCATAACCACGCTTCCGCAAAAGTCAGGGTGTGACAGCTTGGTATATGTCACACCCCCAAAATCCACGAGCGGAGTATCACCGCAGGAGGCGTGACATGACCAGGATCAAGCCACCAATCATATTGAACAATGTAGTAAATTAAATAAAAGTTCAACCACACAATATAATTGGTGTTCAAAAACAAGTTAACCAAATTCAAATTAAACAGCGGAAGCATAAAATGTAAAGCCAAAACATAAATCATAAGTTCATAAAGTTTAACATGGCACCCAATGGTCCATGTCCCACAACGACTCCTCCTGCTCATGCAAGCTCCGTAGATACCTAACGACCTGCAAGGCATGTAACAACAAGTCAACAACAAAGTTGAGCGAGTTCACAGTTGGTTGTCTAGTTTAAAGTTGTTTCAAAATCCATAAGTTCATTTGAAAACCAGTTGTTTATCAGTTCCTTTGTTTTCCCAAACCATAACCAGTGGGGGCTACCCCATGTTGTAAACCACTAGACTAGTTATATATATTGGCGTCCTTCCCAACCGAGGACGGAGGTACGTATTCTTCCCAATCCGAGAATACGCAGGTTTAGTGTAGGCGTCCTTCCCAATCCGAGGACGGAGGTACGTATTCTTCCCAATCCGAGAATACGCAGGATTAAATGTAGTCTATTAGTGGTGAATATACAGGTTTCATCTTAGCTTCTCAATCCCATTCCCAACCCACCGGGAATCCCATGCCTTAAGAGTGTGAACTCACCTTGGTTTGCTCGGTTGAACTCTTAAAATAGCTAACGGTCAAAGTTGGTCAATCACGTCCTAATATGATTACCATTTAGTTTGTTAATGTTTTTAAATAAAACACAAAGTTCCTACACACATCTATCACGTAACACGCACTCACGTTAATAGTTCACGCCCATACAAATATCCCATCTATAACCATTCAAAAGCAAACATACGATATTGCACATAACACTTTCATTGACATATAACACATTAGATCATTCTCAGATAACCTACCCGACATTTAGACACGCAAATTACTACTTATGTCGTTTCAGCTTTAACATTCAAAACTGGGCTATTTTCGGACACTTTAATAAAATAGTTAATTTATTCCAAAAATTTCCAAATTTTTACAGAATGTCTTAAACGATCCAAATATTATTGTGTAGAAATATCGGGATCCAATTCATTACCAATTATTTTATAAAAATTATTTACCGGGCTGCAATCAGATTCGTCACTTTCTGACTGCAGTCCACGGAATAATTCATTTAAAATTCATCGTAAGTCCGATTGACGAAATTCCAGTTGGAGAGTTACAAAGACATCAGTGGCCATCTACAGTACAAATTTCGTGACCTGAATCTATACAAATTTCAAGATATGATGAAAAACATAACACACATTTTCTGCAGAAAAAACGCAGCTTTTGCTGTTGTACAAAACGGACCTTTAAAAATAGCAAACGACCTCAAAAAAATATGATTCCAGTGCCATTTGAAGCCTTTTTCGAAACCGTATAATTTAGACTTCAGAAAATCAATTTTTCGAACAATAACGGTCCATTTACAGCCAACTGAAGTTGGCTGTAAATGTTACACAGCATTCTGTTTTCATCTTAATGATACTAAAACACATTTAAACGATCATGACACTTAGTAATATCGACTAACAGCAGGTTAACCCATCAAATAACGCCTAGTATATCCAAACCACAGCAAACCCTAGGTGTATAATATCCTAAACATCATCACAAACGCAGCCATGATAATCTGATTTAACAATCGTACACATATATATAAACATCTAGAATTACAACAAACGAAATCAAGAGGCGGTACCTAGCGATTGAATGGGGTTTGCTTGACTCTAGGTTGGATCCTTGGAGCTTGATCTACGACCACAATAAAGGAAGATGGGATTGCAAGTTAGGGTTTTTTTAGGAGTCATGGGGCACAAGCATAATATACATCTAGTGGGTGGGGGCGGTTTTGAATTATGAGGGGGTTTGGGCCGATCATAAAGTGAAGGGGTGTAAGTGAGAGTGTTGGGCTGTGATGTTGAAAGTGTGGGCTGCACCCAACCAGAAAATTCAAAACAAAATGATAGGGTGAGAGATGGGTGCCATTTTTCTTGAAATTACTACTGTGCAAGGAATTACGTAATTATGGATGCATACATAATTATGGAATTTAGTGCACAGAAACCACAGCAAGTTTTGTCATGTGTCTAGAGTTGACTCAATTCATTTCCATTTCTGAAGAATACCCATTGAGGAAAATGACTCATTCCGTTCATTTTCGTTTCTGAAGAATGTCCATCGAGGGAAATGAATATCCTTGATTATTCCTTCATTTCCATTTCTGAAGAATACCCATTGAGGAAAATGACTCATTCCGTTCATTTTCGTTTCTGAAGAATATCCATCGAGGGAAATGAATATCCTTGATTATTCCTTCATTTCCATTTCTGAAGAATACCCATTGAGGAAAATGACTCATTCCGTTCATTTTCGTTTCTGAAGAATATCCATCGAGGGAAATGAATATCCTTGATTATTCCTTCATTTCCATTTTTGAAGAATACCCATTGAGGAAAATGACTAATTCCGTTCATTTTCGTTTCTGAAGAATATCCATCGAGGGAAATGAATATCCTTGATTATTCCTTCATTTCCATTTCTGAAGAATACCCATTGAGGAAAATGACTCATTCCGTTCATTTTCGTTTCTGACGAATATCCATCGAGAGAAATGAATATCCTTGTTTATCCCTTCATTTTCCATTTTCTAAAGAATGCCTGTTGAAAATGACTCTGTCCATTTTCGTTTCTGAAAAATGTCCGTTGAGGGAAATGACAGGATTATGCCTTGCATATCTTTGATGGGTTATTCTACGCAAATAGATAAACACCCTAGATTCCATGCAAGACAATTATTTAACACAGCGTCACAGACAGACTCCTACGAATAAATTGCGGGATGGAATTTCCTAAAGTAGGGGAGACTGTGACACCTGTGTCACTGCGACCATCAAACAAATACCAAATTAATGAAATATCGTGTTTTATACTTGGGATTTGTAAAAATATGTGTATCGTTTGCACATATCAATTCATGTTCGATTTCGAGCTTTAAATCGCTTTCTAGAAGGTTATGCACGATCTGATGCGTAAATATAACCAGTTTAATGCAACAAACACTCTGGAACCGTGATATAGGCTTAACATACCTTAAATAACCTTTACATAACTTAGAAATAAGTTTTGGATGGTTTGGTGTGACAACTGTGTTTTGTAATGACCGTATACTGTAAAACAATGTTGGTTATCAATAAAACAATGTGTTTTGGTGTTATTATGTGTGTAATTGTGTTTATTAATTTTACAATTTGATTCGATTCCGATTTCAAGCTTTAAGTTGCTTTCTGGAAGGTTATACGTAAACTGGAGCATAAACGCAATCAGTTTAACGCGACGTACACTCCGGAACTGTGACGTAAGCCAAACATACCCTAAATGTCCTTTACATAACTTAGAAATAAGTTTCGAAGGATTCGGTATGGCAAAAACATGTTTATTTGAACTAAAGAGCTAATTGCGACAAAACTGCGAAACGAACGTTGGTGACTGCCCGGATAATATCTAAATCCCAAAAATATTCTGTTATGATTAAAATTTTATTTTAATCAGGTTCGTGTTGAAAAATAAATTAAAACGCCTTAAAACGTTATTTTTTCAAGTTTAAGCGCGTGCCGTGTGTTTCTGCGCGACACAGTGCTTCTACTGCAAAACGCAGACAACGCAGCCAGTCTTGGTAACTGAAATTTATTTCAGTAATATTTTGGTGAGTTTATTTTTATTGAATAATAAAAATAATTTAAAACGCCATAAACCGGGATTAAACGCTAGATAAAATACCCGGTATCCAGTTAAATACCTATTTTTATCTACTTTACCAACAAAATTACATTTAACCCCCCCCCCCCATAAAATTTACGGTCATATATAATGTGTCCCCACCAATATTTTTGCAAGATCACCCAATATTTGCTAGATCTCCTAGAGATTCTATTTGATCTTGTTTTAACACTTGTTGTTGCATGCCCCTTTTATAATCTTCTATATCTTCTTCATATCACAACAAGATCTTTCACACTCCATCACCCTCACTCTCTCTCCCTCCCAACCGTCCACTCTCCCTCTCTCCATCTTCATCCTTTCTTCAATCTTGTTCTTCATATTCAAGCTCATTTCTAGCAACCTTCAAGTTGGTGTGAAGATCTAAAGGGGTTTCCAAGGTGCATTCAAGTAATTTCAAGCTTCCTATCATCAAAATCTCATCCCACAACCCACTTGAATCTTGAAGGTATAACACTTATGTTTAAATCATACTTTGATTCTTGGTTGTTCTTGATGATTTGAAGTTTCTCTTGAATCTTGGGATTTTCACTAAACTTGAAAGCTAAAATGAAATGGGTTTTGATACAAAAATAAAAAATGGTGATGTATATGTATAACCGTACACATATACATATGTGTTTGAGTTTTGAGCTTTATTTCGATAAAGTACTTGTTTAAGTGTTACATGTTCTTGAATGATGGAAAAAATGCAAGTATTTGGTGATTTATGTATGATATGTTAAATGTAAATTACATCAGCAAATAAATCTGAATATATCACATATTTGATGCATTTAGATTAACATAAAATGATGATGTTATGATAGTATGCTTTAGGCACTTGTACATGAGAATACATGTTGATTTAAAGCTTAAGAAGTGATAAAAAATGGTTGTATGACAAAAATGATTTTGAACAGATTATAAGCACTAAAAATGACCATATTTGGTATATTATAATGACATGAAACTTTGACATAGGTTTGATAGCTTTGCATGTTGTACATATAGCTTAAAAAGTGGTAAAATATGTGAAATTTGCATGATTTATGTGCTTTATTTAAGACCTGCACTATCATAAGTATAACCATTAGTTTATTCAGTAAATAACATGGGTTATGTTAAAATTTCAAGTCGTTTCGATTTGGGATGGTTCGGGTAATGTTTGATGCAAAACTATGCGGTAAAACGGTTAAAAATCGCCTTTTCGGAGGATTTTTATTAAACTGTTTTAGATCAGTAACCAAACTGATATTTTTGATATAAAAACAAGTATTTTAACTTATATTAAGTTTACTTGGTGTTTGGTTAGTCATACGTGACTTCCGACGCCCAAAAAAGTTACCCAATCACTAAAATAAGTGCTTTTCGACATAACTAGAATGGGTTGTTCATGGGTAAATTTTGTGTGTTACAACGTGCTATGTGTTTTACAATATGTGTATGATGATGTGTTAGTGTTGACAAGATTATGTGTATTACTCTTGAGTATATACATATACAAATACACCAAAATAATAAAAAATAATAACTTTTCGAGAAATCTCAAAGTTATGTGAAAATTCTAAGTATCGGAGAAACTTCGGTATTTTTGTGAGTTTTTTATTATTAAATCAATCTTATTTAATTTAGGACGAGTAAACAATTTGAGGGATTGTGTTAACATATAACAACGCACCCAAAGGTGAGTACATAGATCCCCTCTTTTTACTGTTTTCGATTGTTTTGGGGTGATTCATATGTATCAAAACGATTTCAATATTCTAACGATGGTTTCAAAACGATTGAGATGGTTTATACAAAACTAATAACGATTTCGATAATGTGAACGAACTTGTTGGTGGTAGTTACATAACGAATGACATTCATTAGCATTGATCAAGCCGACCAGTATTAGGTTATGGTACCATAGGATCCGACAAATCCCGTTATCAGACTGGACCCATGGTTATGTGTGGGTTAGGTGGGTAACGACTGAATCTGATGATTGTTAACTTACCCTTTGGAGGTTTGTTAATGCAAGAACGAGTTGAACGATGGACGAGTCACAAAGGTTTGAATGTTATTAGCAAGACGACCAAAAGTAGTTTTCACAATTAAAACAAGAACGATTTGTACGAGAACGATTTGTACGGGAACGATTTTGAATGATTGAACGATTATTAACGATTTAAACAAGTGAAGGATGATCTATAACGAGAATGAGTTAAACGATGTTACACAATGAGGTTTACTAAACGATATAAACCATACGTGTTTTATTACGAGGACGATTTACGATTTGGTTTACGAAAACAAATGTTTTGGGTTAAGATTCATGGCATCAAGGTTTATAAATTATAACCAATCTGTTTTGACTTGGTTATTCATTTTACAATACAAACATTTTACAAAACAAGGTTTTCTACTATCGAACAACGAAGTTGTACGAGTTATTTCAACATGTAAACGAGCCATGAATCTGACACTCACACAAAAACTATGTGCTCGCCAGCATTTCTTTGCTGACTTTGTTTTTACATATGTTTCAGGTGATGTTGCTTAATGTTGATTGCGAATAGGATGCATGCTCACTTAGGACTGGACGAGGCCTTAGTGATTTAATAACGATGATAGACTATGTTTGACTTGCTTGTTTAACTTTAAGACAATGTTTAATATTCAATAAAACGAAACTCTTTGTATCCATGGTTTGAAACAATACTTCTGTTACAACACTCCCCGACGTTTCCGCCATGATTTGTTGTTTTACGTGGTCGGGGTGTGACAGAAGAGGTTGGTATCAGAGCCAATGGTTATAGGGAATTAGGTTATTAGTAATGTTTTGACCTAGACTATAACTTTCTAGGACCCCAACGCAAGTTGAATTGCGTTTAGATTTTTAAAACAAAATCCGAATCTGCTTCGAAAAATTAATCATCCGTTCTAGGATGATTGATTACTAGGTTTTGAACCCTCTGTTGTAAGGTTTTGAACCCTTCCAGTTTGACTCATTTTTGGCTTAGTGCCTTTTGAGTTTTCAAAATCTCGTCAAAGTTTGGGTCTAAATAATGTGAACACGTGCAAACTGGAAGAGTGAATGCCTGTACCCTGAGTTTTCTGTCTAAGGCTAGAGTGTTCGTACAAATCCACATAATCGGACCAGTCACTCTTACCTGGGAACTCTTGGGGTGAGTGTTCACTTATAGGCGAGCATGTCTTCGCGATACATTATTTTGATTCATTACTTTGATTAGTCACTGTGTGTCGTTTGTTTGTTCGAGGTAACGAACAAATGATCGCCTTCCTTGTGTTTCGTCGATATTTTCAATACCTCTTTGTTTTTCCTAATTGTCGACCTCACTCGTTTCTAATATTTCCTTGTTAGACAATGCCTCCTCGACGTGATGCACAAACTTTTACCGCTGAAGAAGTCGCAGCCCTTGTCTCTCAGCAAATGGCTGCTGTGCTTCCAGGCGTTGTGACCCAAATCCACGAGCTATACAACAACAATGATAACAACAACGCACAATGTAATTTCAAGAGTTTCAACTCTGCTAAGCCGCAAAAGTTTTCTGGGTCACAAGGAGCAACTGCACTCCTTCAATGGTTTAAAAGTATCGAGAACACATTCAGACATGTGCAATGTCCGAATGGGCGTAAGGTTGAATTTGCATCAAGTGTGTTTGAGAAGCGTGCTCTTACATGGTGGAACGGAGTGATGCGCGATAGGGGTGCCGAAGTGGCACTGGCACAAACATGGGAAGAGCTTCGAGCTATCATGATGAAAGAGTTTTGTCCCCGTCATGAAATTCGAGCTTTGGAACGAGAATTTGACGATCTAAAACAAGATGGGGGAGAACACTGTGCGTATACGGATCGATTTGAGGAACTCAGTCTTTTGTGTCCTACTATGGTTACCCCGTTGGAGAAAGCAGTAGAGAAGTACATCGATGGTTTACCCGATTCCATACATGATATTGTGACTGGCGTCAATCCTACTATTGTTCATCAAGCGATCGAGTTATCTGCTACCCTGACTGAGTCACAAGTCAGGAAGGGTAAACTTACCTGCAAGGGTGATAAGAAGAAGTCGACCGAATCGGTCAAGGAAAAGGGTAAGGGTAAGAAAGGTGAGTCGTTGAAGAAGTCGAGAAAGCGAAAGGGTGCTCAAAATTTTGCAGGAACTGCACAAACTGCTCAGAACCCTCAGAACCCACCAACTCAACAACCTGCGAAGAAAGCGTATGCTGGTACCGCACCTCATTGTGCTCGCTGCAACGGTCATCATGTTGCACAACAAGCTTGTAGGCAATACACAACGTGTGGTAAGTTTGGGCATCTGGCCAACAACTGTCGTTTGGGTCAGAATCAGATTGTTCAGAATCAAGCTCCAGTTCAGGGGAATGCTGCTAGATTCCCACCGGGTTCATGTTTCAATTGTGGAGAGTTTGGTCACTTCCGCAACAATTGTCCGAGGTTAGCAAATGCTAATGCGAACCCGAATGCTAATGTCAATGCTAATGTGAATCCCGCTCGTGGGCGAGCATACAATCTGAATGCTAACGAAGCAAGGGCTGACAACGAGGTGGTTAATGGTACGTTTCTAGTTAATAATCGCCTGCATCTATTCTTTTTTATTCTGGTGCCGATAGAAGTTTTGTTTCATTATCTTTTGAACCTTTGCTTGCGATACATAGAACTAAACTGAAGAAACCCTTATCTGTCGAAGTTGCTACTGGTAAACCTCTTGTCCTCGATTCTATTATTCGTGATTGTCAGTTAAACCTTGATAACCATCTTTTTCCCATTGACCTCACGCCGATGCAACTCGGGATTTTCGATATTATCGTGGGGATGGATTGGTTAACCAAACATCATGCTGAGGTGGTTTGTTTCGATAAGATTGTTCGTATTCCTCTTCCGTCTGGCGATGTTCTGGAAGTTCGTGGCGAGAAGCCATCTGGTGGTCTGAAGCTTATGTCGTGTACGAAGGCCCAAAGTTATTTGCGAAAAGGATATGTTGCTTTCCTGGCACATGTCACCGAGGAGAAAGGCAAGAGCAAGAGTATTCAAGATATTCCGATTGTTCGGGATTATCCGGAGGTGTTTCCCGATGAACTGCCTGGTTTGCCTCCAGTTCATCAAGTCGAGTTTCATATTGACCTTGTACCCAATGCCAACCCGATTGCGAAAGCACCTTATCGTCTTGCACCATTGGAGATGCAAGAGTTATCGAAACAGCTTCAAGAGTTGTCTGATAAAGGATTCATCCATCCAAGCTTTTCACCTTGGGGAGCTCCTGTCCTCTTTGTGAAGAAGAAAGATGGATCTTTTCGAATGTGTATCGATTATCGTGAGCTTAATAAGCTTACCATCAAGAATCGATATCCCCTACCTAGAATTGATGATCTCTTTGACCAGCTGCAAGGTGCTTCATGCTTTTCCAAGATCGATCTGCGATCTGGGTATCATCAACTTCGTGTACTCGAAGAAGATATTCCCAAAACTGCATTCCGTATGAGATATGGGCACTACGAGTTCACTGTCATGCCTTTTGGTTTGAAAAATGCCCCAGCTATCTTCATGGACTTAATGAATAGGGTCTGTAAACCTTATTTAGACAAGTTCATCATTGTGTTCATCGACAATATTCTCATTTATTCAAAGTCACGAGCCGATCACGAGCAACACCTTCGTTTGACCTTGGAACTTCTAAAGAAGGAACAACTTCTTGCCAAATTCTCCAAGTGTGAATTCTAGCTTAAAGAAGTTCAATTTTTGGGATATATAGTCAACGAGCAGGGTATTCATGTGGATCCATCCAAGATTGTTGCTATTAAAGACTGGAGTACACCAACGACACCTACAGAGATTCGATCATTTCTTGGTCTTGCTGGTTATTATCGTCGATTCATTTCTAATTTCTCAAAGAACGCGGTTCCACTCACTGCTTTGACTCAGAAAAATAAGCTTTTTGAGTAGGGACCTAAGCAAGAAGAAGCGTTCCAAACGCTGAAACGGAAACTCTGTGATGCTCCTGTTTTATCTCTACCTGAGGGAAACGATGACTTTGTTGTCTATTGTGACGCGTCGAATCTAGGACTTGGTTGTGTTCTTATGCAACGAGGTAAGGTCATAGCTTATGCGTCTAGACAGCTGAAAATTCACGAGAAGAACTATACGACTCATGATCTTGAATTAGGAGCTGTGGTTTTCGCACTTAAAATCTGGAGACACTACCTCTATGGAACGAAGTGTATGGTTTTTACAGACCACAAAAGTCTCCAGCATATTCTCAATCAGAAGGAGCTGAACATGAGGCAACGACGTTGGGTTGAACTCTTAAACGATTATGATTGCGAGATCCGCTACCATCCTGGCAAGGCGAATGTCGTAGCCGATGCGCTTAGTCGAAAGGGACGAGTTAAGCTTCATTCTGTTCGAACTCTAACTGATATTCAATCTCGTGTCCTTCAAACTCAACGATCTTGTGTGATCAAAGGCTTATTGAAATATGAGCTACCGCTTCAACTCGAACTTAAACTCGAAAGGAAAGACGATGGTTTACTCTATTTCAAGGATCGTTTGTGGATTCCGAAACAAGACGATCTTCGCACCTTGGTAATGGACGAATCTCACAAATCTCGATATTCTATCCATCCTGGTGCTGATAAAATGTACAAGGATCTTCGTACTCGGTTCTGGTGGCCTGATATGAAGAAGGATGTTGCCTTGTATGTATCAAAATGCCTAACTTGTCTCAAAGTCAAGGCTGAACATCAACGACCTTCTGGTTTGCTTGTATAACCAGAGATACCGGTTTGGAAGTGGGAGAACATTGCAATGGATCTCATCACTAAGTTACCACGTACGTCTAAAGGTCACGATGCTATTTGGGTTGTTATCGATCGATTAACGAAATCAGCTCATTTTATACCGATTCGCGAGGATCTATCTGCTGATAAACTTGCAAAGATTTATGTTGATGAGATTGTATCACGACATGGTGTTCCTTTGGATATCATTTCCGATCGTGATGCTCGGTTTTCATCTCATTTTTGGAAGACCATGCAACCTGCTTTGGGAACCCAACTGAATCTAAGCACTGCTTATCATCCCCAAACCGATGGACAATCGGAGAGAACGATTCAAACTTTGGAGGATATGCTTAGAGCATGCGTGATAGACTTTGGTGGTAATTGGGATTCTCATCTTCCACTGATCGAGTTCTCTTACAACAACAGTTATCATGCTAGTATTAATATGGCACCATTCGAAGCTCTCTACGGTCGAAAATGTCATTCACCTGTGTGTTGGAATGAGATCGGTGAAGCTCAGCTTACTGGACCTGAGCTCATTCTGGAAACAACAGACAAAATCAAGAAAATTCGCGATAATCTTGTGACAGCTAGAAGCAGTCAAAAGAGTTATGCGGATTTGCGACGCAAGCCCTTAGAATTTCAAATCGGAGACCGTATCCTACTCAAGGTGTCACCTTGGAAGGGAGTGGTGAGATTTGGAAAGAAAGGAAAACTTGCACCACGATATGTTGGACCATTTAAGATTGTTGAAAGAATTAGAAAGGTTGCCTATCGACTAGAGCTACCTCCAGAGCTTGGAAATATTCATCCGACTTTTCACGTGTCCAATTTGCGAAAGTGTTTAGCTGATGCTGATCTTCACATTCCTCTCGACGAGATTCAAATCGATGAAACAATGCACTTTGTCGAGAAACCTGTTGAGATAGTGGACCGTACATACAAACAGTTGAAGAACAAACGGATTCGATTGGTCAAAGTTCGCTGGGAATCCAAATGTAGCCCCGAGTTTACTTGGGAATGTGAGGACCAGATGAAGACGAAATATCGGCAATTGTTTTCACAAGTTTCCTCTAAATAAAATTTCGGGACGAAATTTCCTAAAGTAGGGGAGACTGTGACAACTGTGTTTTGTAATCACCGTATAATGTAAAACAATGTTGGTTATCAATCAAAATAATGTGTTTTGGTGTTATTATGTGTGTAATTGTGTTTATTAATTTTACAATTTGATTTGATTCCGATTTCAAGCTTTAAGTCGCTTTCTAGAAGGTTATACGCAAACTGAAGCATAAACGCAATCAGTTTAACGCGACGTACACTCCGGAACTGTGACGTAAGCCAAACATACCCTAAATGTCCTTTACATAACTTAGAAATAAGTTTCAAAGGATTCGGTATGGCAAAAACATGTTTATTTGAACTAAAGAGCTAATTGTGACAAAACTGCGAAACGAACGTTGGTGACCGCCCGGATAATATCTAAATCACAAAAATATTCTGTTATGATTAAAATTTTATTTTAATCAGGTTCGTGTTTGATAGCTTTGCATGTTGTACATATATTCTGTTATGACAAAAATGATTTTGAAAAGATTATAAGCACTAAAAATGACCATATTTGGTATATTATAATGACATGAAACTTTGACATAGGTTTGATAGCTTTGCATGTTGTACATATAGCTTAAAAAGTGGTAAAATATGTGAAATTTGCATGATTTATGTGCTTTATTTAAGACCTGCACTATCATGAGTATAACCATTATTTTATTCAGTAAATAACATGGGTTATGTTAAAATTTCAAGTCGTTTCAATTTGGGATGGTTCGGGTAATGTTTGATGCAAAACTATGCGGTAAAACGGTTAAAAATCGCCTTTTCGGAGGATTTTTATTAAACTGTTTTAGATCAGTAACCAAACTGATATTTTTGATATAAAAAAAGTATTTTAACTTATATTAAGTTTACTTGGTGTTTGGTTAGTCATACGTGACTTCCGACGCCCAAAAATGTTACCCAATCACTAAAATAAGTGCTTTTCGACATAACTAGAATGGGTTGTTCATGGGTAAATTTTGTGTGTTACAACGTGCTATGTGTTTTACAATATGTGTATGATGATGTGTTAGTGTTGACAAGATTATGTGTATTACGCTTGAGTATATACATATACAAATACACCAAAATAATAAAAAAAAAATAACTTTTCGAGAAATCTCAAAATTATGTGAAAATTCTAAGTATCGGAGAAACTTCGGTATTTTTGTGAGTTTTTTTATTATTAAATCAATCTTATTTAATTTAGGACGAGTAAACAATTTGAGGGATTGTGTTAACATATAAAAACGCACCCAAAGGTGAGTACATAGATCCCCTCTTTTTACTGTTTTCGATTGTTTTGGGGTGATTCATATGTATCAAAACGATTTCAATATTCTAACGATGGTTTCAAAACGATTGAGATGGTTTATACAAAACTAATAACGATTTCGATAATGTGAACGAACTTGTTGGTGGTAGTTACATAACGAATGACATTCATTAGCATTGATCAAGCCGACCAGTATTAGGTTATGGTACCATAGGATCCGACAAATCCCGTTATCAGACCGGACCCATGGTTATGTGTGGGTTAGGTGGGTAACGACTGAATCTGATGATTGTTAACATACCCTTTGGAGGTTTGTTAATGCAAGAACGAGTTGAACGATGGACGAGTCACAAAGGTTTGAATGTTATTAGCAAGACGACCAAAAGTAGTTTTCACAATTAAAACAAGAACGATTTGTACGAGAACGATTTGTACGGGAACGATTTTGAACAATTATGAACGATTTAAATAAGTGAACGATGATCTATAACGATAACGAGTTAAACGATGTTACACAATGAGGTTTACTAAACGATATAAACCATATGTGTTTTATTACGAGGACGATTTACGATTTGGTTTACGAAAACAAGTGTTTTGGGTTAAGATTCATGGCATCAAGGTTTATAAATTATAACCAATCTGTTTTGACTTGGTTATTCATTTTACAATACAAACATTTTACAAAACAAGGTTTTCTACTATCGAACAACGAAGTTGTACGAGTTATTTCAACATGTAAACGAGCCATGAATCTGACACTCACACAAAAACTATGTGCTCGCCAGCATTTCTTTGCTGACTTTGTTTTTACATATGTTTCAGGTGATGTTGCTTAATGTTGATTGCGAATAGGATGCATGCTCACTTAGGACTGGACGAGGCCTTAGTGATTTAATAACGATGATAGACTATGTTTGACTTGCTTGTTTAACTTTAAGACAATGTTTAATATTCAATAAAACGAAACTCTTTGTATCCATGGTTTGAAACAATACTTCTGTTACAACACTCCCCGACGTTTCCGCCACGATTTGTTGTTTTACGTGGTCGGGGTGTGACATTTGGTGTGTCGAAATCAAGTTTGTTCCATCGTAGGGACTAAAAGCGTCAAAAAGTGCGTAAGCTTGCATTTTCGCCCATATCTTACGTTCTGAATATATCCGGACATCCAAAAATTTATGTAATCATTAAAATATTTTATTTTAGTGATTGGCATGATAAAATTCCACTCATCGCGTAATTTGGATCGTTTTTGCGTTCGTTACGATTTCCGTCGTAATTAACCGAACAACGCAACCGTACGACCAAACGAACCGACATCCGAGATATTTTTTAGCACATTTCAAGTTCCCTATACTTTAACTTTATTTTAGAACCTTGAAATGGGGTTAACGGGGCTTAAAAGTACCAAAAAATTAAGTTTTACAAGTACAGGGACCATTTTTGAAATTTCTGGCAGATACATTGAACTTGGTCCATTTTTGGGTTTTGATGGTTTTAACCCAAGGTTTTGCACTCTATGGGCTGGAATTTGATGGTTTTAAGTATTCCCATGGTTTTGAAAAACCATGTGCCCAAGTGGAGGGCCAAGATCAAGGCACGAAATGCGAGAAACGATCCTAACGGTTCTCCGAAATCTATAAATACCCAAGCTCTCATTCCATTTTCTTCACACCTTTATCTAATTTTATGCTCTAAGTTGAAGCTTTATGCTTCATACCTGAGTATTTAGATCAATTTCTTCCTAGCTTGGACCCTTTGTAAGTTTCTTTCATGCTTTTATGCGTTTTAAGCGTAAAAGTCAAACAGTGTTTGACTTTCTGCTTTGACCAGTCTATGGTCAACATGAAGTTCGTTTGAACTTCGTAACGTGAGCATAATCACGATGGTTATAGTCTCTTGTGACTATACCTACTGATTACCACGTTATTTAGGTGTAGTGACGAGTCATAGTTTCGGTCAAAATGCGTATTCTTGCGTATTTTGCAACCAAACTATTCTTGGGTATCAAGACCCTTTGTCTTGATATCAAACTTGTTTTCTAACTTCATTAAACATGTTTTAACATGTTTAGCTCGTCACTTTAGGTTTAGTGCTTGTATAGGGTCGTAAGATAAGCGGTCTAAACAACCGCTTAGACTTTCGAACCCGACCCGTTTGGTCGATCATTAGGATTCGACCAAGCATGTTTAGTGACCATAGTTGTATAGGGAATAACCTTCCAAGGTTATACCTTATGGTCACTTCATTTAAGTAGTTGTATGATAGGTAGTTTATATGCCTTAGGTAAATGACCAAAATGCCCTTTTTACGCATAAATTCATTTTAAGCATATGTAACCTAAATTTTGACATCTAAACTGATTAGGTAATATAATTAGACATGTTAAGACATATATTACTTGTCATAGGACTAGTTAGGCGGTCCGAACGCGTTTTACGCGAACGACGCGTTAAAGTGGCGTAAGCTACTTAAACGAGTCGTAATGGGTCGTAAGCACTTAGGTTAGGTTTCGTTTTAGTATGTGGGCTTTGTTAAACCATGTCATATGAGTTCCAATACTCATTTGGTTTACGAAACCTCATACTATCCGATCCTCCAAGTTAGGTCCGTTTATTAACATAGTTACCTATATTATGTGCCGTTTGATTTCGTGATCCCTCTAGCTTTGCTTGGTTGTTAGTCAAGACTTCTAAGCATCCTCAAGTGAGTACATAGTCCCCTCTTTTACTGTTTTCAAACTGTTTTGGGGTGGAACACATGTGCCTACTTGTTACTTTCATGTTTTTTTATGATTTTATAACATATACTTGCTATGTTCATTAGTACGCTTATAGTACATTATTTCGTTATGTTTTGCTATGTATGTTCACTTAACATGCTAGCACATTGTTTTACGTTTTGAACCGTTGTAACTGTTTGATTTATGTTATCCGTTTGTAACCGTTTGATGTATGTGAACCGTTTGTAACCGTTTGATTTATGTGAACCGTTTGTAACCGTTTGATTTATGTGAACCGTTTGCAACCGTTTGATTTATGTGAACCGTTTGTAACTGTTTGAACCGTTGGGTTAGGGAAGTGATTAGGTAACGGGACGGGTGTAATGTGTTAAAAGCATGGTGGATACGTCGCTGGTACTTCCTATATATAAGTGATTTTAACACATTATATGTCGTTGCATTATCTAGATCACTTGGGTAAACGATTTTGAAACTATGTCACACAACGATGTTTTCTGGATAATATAAACCATACGAGTTTTATTAACGAGTTTTTACGAGATGTTTTTCAATTTGGTTTAATAAAACAAATGTTTTGGAGTTAAGAATCATGGCTACGAGATTTTATAAATTATAACCAACTGGATTTGAGTTGGTTAATTATGTCGCAATACTATACTTTTCAAAATAAGGTTTTTAAATAAGTATTGAAACATGTAAAACGAGCCATGAATCCGACACTCATATAAAACCTATGTACTCGCCGGCATTTTTATGCTGACGTATTTTCATGTGTGTTTCAGGTACCATAGTTGATGATGTTTGATGATGATATTTGTGTACGCTCACATAGGAATGGACGAGGCCTTAGTGACTTAATAACAATGAAAGTATATTTTTTCATGTTTTGTTTCTAATTCCAATGTAATGTAATACATTTAATTCAATAAAACGAAACTGTTTAATCCATGGTTGTGAAACAATGATTCTGTTACAACACTCCCCGACGTTTCCGCCATGATTTGTTGTTTTATCGTGGTCGTCGGACGATCCCGACAACTAAGTGTCGATATATTTTTCAAAATTTCAATCAACAATTCAATAATATTATCAATCCATATAAATTTTCGTCGAGTATAATGAATATAAACTAATACTAACTTGAAACGGGTCGAGCTCGGTCGCGTAAACTACTAAAATTCTAAAAGCTATATCAATATAATCTATAACTTTCGCGTCGTTTAAATCTTTACCGGGTCTTGCGACTGACTGTGTTGACTTCCGTTGATTGGTTGACCATAGTTGACGTTTGTTGACTTTCTGACCCGTTTTGAATTGAATCCGAATCTGTTGAACCGAAACAAACTTGAGGTGAATCGAAACACGACTCAAAACTAAACTCTAGTTTTCTTATAAAAATAAATATAGAAGTATATTTATTTTAGCGGCGTTTTATAACATATAAGGCGGATTTCTAATAAATATAATCGTTTATATTTATTCCAAACGTCGTTACTCGTAAAATTTTTATAAAATAAATATAATTGTTTATATTTATTTCAATTGCCGTTTATATTTATAAATATAATTGTTTTATATTTATTTCAAACGACGGAATCTAAAGTTCCTATAAAATGTATATAATTAGTATATTAGTTCGATCGTTTCGAACTCGAATATTTTTATAACATGAATATAGTTGGATATATTCCATTCAAATGACGAGATTTTCAACATATGTATGTATGTATATATATATATATATATATATATGTGTGTGTGTGTGTACTTGAATAAATATATACTTTCATCATACGAAAGTTACGGAGGGTCGTACTACTATCGATCTACGTATTTCTATTCGCGACCACTAACACGAAGCCGTAAGTATATTTATATTTAAATATATAAATATATATATTCTAAACTATTTGAAAACTAAGTCATTTTCGAAACTTAGTTTTATCCCGATTATAAACGGGATCAAATAACCATAGATTGGTTATTCTAAGTGAAGATAACACTACCTTAGAGTCGTTTAGTTAACGATTCGGTAGAGCTCGGACACGTAGTTTAACTACGTCGTTAAACTAGAAACTGATAAGTTATTCCGTGTTAGGAATTCTATAGATGCACACTAGCTAATTCACGTTCTTGGAACGACACTACGGAATCACGCTAGGCTAGCTTTGCACAGGAATGCCAAGGTGAGTTCATAACCCCCACTTTTTACTGTTTTACATTTTTATAAAATGTTTTCGGGGGTGGAAAGACATGCAAGTTTTGCAAAATCACACAAGGTTTCGGTAAATGAATATCACACAATTATAAACCATTTTGCGACAGGATTTCAACGAACTCAAATGGTTTACGAAAAGATTATGCTAAACATACCGGTTTTATAAAAACATAAGTGTTTTTAGAAACATGCATGAGTTTTTAATAACACGAATGTCATGGGTAAAGGCCCAAGGACATGAATAACTCGCACATTATACGTTAACTAGGGTATGGTTAAGCTAGGGAATGGATTGTTAGATCATGTGAGCGAATAGTAATCTCTCTTAAGTGCCATTAATCTTGTATAAGACCGAGGGCAAAAGTGGTAGATCTATCGGGTGTAGCGAGCCCCACTCTTGGGTCCTTGTGTGGCCCATGTAGTGCTTTTGTTGTTCTAACCGGGTGGACCGGGGGAAATCCGCTAGGGTTGAGTGCTTCCTATGTCGCCACACATATTAATGTCCTTGCAAAACATTAATGATCTGTTCATAGACGCTTACATACCAGTTTTAATACTCAGATTCTCAAATGTTTTTAAGATTCAATTGATGATAACTCACAAATACACGGAGTTGCGAACTTTGGTAACGTTTTTCAAAATATACCTAAGTAAGAGGATGCGCTGATCCTGCTTACAAAGGTTCGTTTGGGCTCGGCCCATTCTCTCTCTTGCAATGCACAAAGATTCTCGTGGGCTAGACTCACAGTTTTCATATGATATGCTGAGAAAAACGATTTCACTATATTTTCTCAACAACTTTTAAACCGGTGAACAAAAGGATTTATTTTAAATCCTTTTCAAAACAAACTATGAACTCGCTCAACTGTATGTTGACTTTTTCGCATGGCACACCCTGACTTTTGCGGAAGCGTGGTTATGGTGTGACTTTCTTAATATCATTGCATTCAATCACAACAACAACTATATGATAAAACCATTGGTTTGTCATCCATTAAATAAGTTTAAAACATATCAGCAATGTTTAAAAACGTAGACTTCAAATTTAAGTTTTACAATCGTACCAAAATGTTTATGAGTTCACTAAGGACTCATCGAAAGATAATAAATAGCACCAAGGTTTGGGAGACGTGTCTCGTCCAGGAATAAGACACACCGACCAAACCCAAAGACCATGGATGACATCTTTGTTTCAAACGCAGCATAAAAACTTTCAACGCCCGCCAGATCCACTTACTAGTTCCCTGAAATACATGTAGTTTGAAAACATCAACAAAAGTTGAGCGAGTTCATGTGTTTAGTATGTGTGCACGAATCATTCTTGAAAACCTTTGTAAGTATGTATGTACTTGTAAACTGGTATGAAGCAACAAGGAAAAACAGATCAATTAATGTGTAGCTAATACATTAATGTAAGTGACATGGCATAGGAAGCACTCAAACCTGTATGCGTATTTCGTACCGGCCCCACCGGCGGAACGACGTAGTCACCACATGCAGCCAACTCGCAGGCCCATGGGTGGGGCTCGTAACACCCAATAGATCTATCACTCATGCCCCTCGGTCCTTATACAAGGATTAATGGTCTTAAGTTAATGGCCTACCCATTCACGTGATCTAGCAGTACGTTCCTTAGCTAATCATACCATGGTAGTTGTTTGTAAGCAGTATGTAACATGTATTTCACCCTGGAAGTTATAAAACTGAAAACAGTAAGAGAAAAGGGGGACATGAACTCACAGTTTTGCGTTCCTTGTATCCGATGTAACTCAAAGCTTTCTCTAGAACGCACGACTACCTACATGTGTATTACGGTTCGTTAGACGAGCAGGTCGTGCCTTTACTTGGTAATGATTAGTGTCCTTGAGTTATGTTTTCAAAGTGTCTCCATTAATATTCCAAGTGTATAATTGTTTTTTAAAGTAATTAATATTTTAACTTAATACTTCTCAAGTATTCAAACGTGTATATCTTTCCCAAGGATGGGTATATTTGTATTTGTATAACTTGCCATGTGTTGGTGTCGTATTCTCTTTAATAAGTATCCAATATATTTCCAAAACAATATATTTTCAAGTCTCACTTAGAAAATATATATAAACTTATTTCATCCCAAATGTATTTCAAGTTTATCCAAGAAAACGTATATTTTTCCCAAAAATCATACATCTTCTAAAAACTCTAGGAAAATATATTTTTACTTCTCAAAAATAATATATTTCTCCTTGTCGAAAATATGATATACTTTGTAATAATAATAAAAATCATATTTTCATTTCTTTTGTATCCAAAATAATATTTACCAAAAATATACTCATAAATGTATTTTCCGGAATATTTTTAAGTTACATTCTATCGTTCGGTTCCATAATATTATGTGTGTAACTTATATATGTATTCCTTGTGATTCTTGGTAATATTTTGGATTGCAAATTCTTGGTATTTTGTCAAGTTATATTATTTCAAATCCTAAAATAATATAGTTAATACACGAAGTATACAAGTATTCACACACATCATGTCTTCTAAATATATATCTTTCAAATACATATTTAGTTATTTTTATTTACAAAAACCAACCTCCAATATTTGTATTTTTGTTACAAAAATTATGGCAAAGTTTATATTGAAAACCATAGTTAAAATACACTTGTAAATATTTGTTAAAAAATATTTTTCTAAGTGTTTATATTTTTAGAAAATTTTGCCATAGTTTCCCCTAAAAATGGAGGTGTCCATGCTATCAAAGCATATCTTTTTCTTTTTAAAATCATCACAAACAATCCACAACTTAACCAACACTTACCAAGTGTCAAAACAATGCTATTTACATAACAACATGATCTTGAATTTTCATAAAAACTTGTAGTAACTTGGTAGTGTGTTTAGTGAGTTTGGTTACCCTTTAAAATGTGTTTACTACTTTAAAAACTTCATCCTTGAAGAAGTTGGATGTTTACAACTTCAAAACACATTTTCTAAAAATGTTCCTTTATGTAACCTTCTTGTTACACATGTGTTTCTACACTTGTTTATCCATTAAAAATAGTGTTTGTTTATGTAAGAACCAAGATCTACAAAAACTCATATTTCAAGCTTGGTTCTTTTGGAAAACCATTCATAAATTTTAGATCTATATGATTATTAACCCACTTTGATTACTATTTTTCAAGAAAACAATATATTCTTTCAAGTTCATATCTTTCATGAGGATGATTTATGAATCTCTAACATTTTCATCCTCTCATCTTGCTAGATTATGTTTTTAATCATGATCTAGCAAGATCATATAATGATTTACATCATTTACACAAACCAACAATCATCAAGCATCATAACATCACTAAACAACATGATTTCTTTAAGATTTCTTATAGTTTTATGCTTATGTTCATGTTTCATCTTAAAGTTTCTTAGTGTACTTCATGATATTCATCTTGTATCATCTATTAACCACTTGAAATAGATGTAAAATGAAGAGTAGAAGATCTTACTACTAGCTCAAGGCTAGGGATGATTCAAGTGAAGTAATGAGGTGGTTAATAGAACTTGCAAGAGGTCCTTCAACTTCTGATGCTTCCACACTTCCTAACTTAGCTCCTTGCACCTCTAGATCACCTTGGTTTGTAAGAGAAGTGGTTGAAAATGGTGGTGTTGTGGTGTTGTGGTTGGGCCGTAGGTTAGAGAAGGGAGGAGAGGGAGTTGTGTTGTGAAATGGTAAAGTGATGGTGATGGAGTGAATGTCTCATGGGTTTAAGTAAAGGTTTCCAACAAACAAATACCCATTGGTCTATATGTCTCAAAAGTACTTAACATGATCTTTCATCAAATCTCATAAGATCAAGCAATATCTAGGGAGATCATGTAAGATCTTGATGGTGGGCCACCTTTGGTGACCGGTTACTAGCTTGGGGGGGGGTATAGTTGGTGTCAGAGCCACTGATTTAAGCCAATTAAGTATTTAGAAATACTTAATTTTTCTGATTGCCATTATGTGATTATGTGTTTTTGTGTTATTTGACTATTTGTTAATCTACAGTATGGGTAAGCAAAGAATTTCGGACATCTATCGTCAATTAGATAGCTCACCAAAAGATAAGGGAACCTCATTTCAATCAAATTCCTCAGGATACTCAGCAGATACCGAGGAAGGAATATTTGTTCGTAAGGCACAGTCTGAGAAACCACTTACCCCTAAGAAAAGAAGTTGGATTATTAGAAAAAGTCAAGAGAAAATAAAGAAGTCACAACCAAAAGGAGTGATGATTAATAAGGAAACTCAGAAATAGGCACTAACCCACCATGGGAAGATAAATTAGATAAACAATGGGCAAATCTCTACATGTTAGCCACTATAGCAGTAAATGCTAACTTATAGTTGAACTGCCAAACCAGTACTAGCACCCATGCCACCTATGAGCCAGAAACTTTAAAGAAACTTCGCCCATGAGATAACAAGTTAGTAGAGAAAGGAGACAGAATAAACCTTACATAGAAGCATATTATGCATAATATTAAAATAAATTATGAATGCACAACTACTAGTATAATTTGAATTCCAGTTGTAATTTGTAATAGATGCATATATATAAAAGTCGCTATGTTCGCCGTTTTAATCAATTTGTTTGTATAATCGTACTTAAATAATTGTATTAAATATTAGCTTGTGATAATTAATAATTGATAGATACAGATGGAAAACGCTGGTAATGAACCAGTTAACGAGGGTAACCAATCCTCACAAAACCATGAAGATCAATTTCTGAATAGACAAGATATAGAGAATATCGTTGCTCAAGGAATAGCCAATGCTATTCCAGCAATTATTGCTGCTGCCCGAAATCCAGTTGAGCCTCAACAAATTGTTCCTAGCAAACGTACTCATGAAGACAAATTCAGTAATAGCGTAAATGGAGGCGGAAACATTAATAATAATGATAATGATGTAATGCAGGCCCCAATTCTTAAAAGAATGAAAGCTACAACGCCTGGTTGCTGGTTGCACTTACAAGGAATTTCTTGCCTGTAAGCCTGTTGAATTTGCAGGCAATGAAGGGGCGATTGCTGCACTGCGTTGGTTGGAGAAAACCGAGGCAGTAATTAAAATAAGTAAATGTGCCGAGGAGGATAAAGTCATGTATGCTTCTCATCTTTTCAAGGAAGAAGCATTAGAATGGTGGAATACGGTGTTACTAGCCAAAGGAAACGACATGGCCTATGCCATAAGTTGGGAGGAGTTTAAGCGTCTGATGGAAAGAAAGTTCTGCCCAGAATATGAAAAAGAGCAGATTGCGAATAAATTTCTGAGCCACCGGATGGTGGATGTCGATTGTCGAGGGTATACTTCGAAGTTTTTTGAATATGCTCGAATTGTGCCTACTCTGGCTTCGCCAGAACCGGTACTTATTTCTCGCTACATATGGGGTTTGATTAGCGAGATCCGTGATATTGTAAAAGCTGCGAGACCCCGCACGATTGATGATGCGGTGGAATTAGCCAACACTTTGACTGACGGACTGGTGCGTACGCGAGAAGAAACTCGAAAGAAGGAAGTGGCCCAAAAGATTACCTAAGGATTCCGTGTGGGTAATAATAGTAATTTCAAGAAAAAGGGCACCGGGCAATCTTCCACTGTTCCATTTTGCAATACCTGTAAAAGAAAGCATTTTGGAAGATGCAAAGGGTATTGCAATTTCTGCAAAATTCCAGGGCACCAAGAAGAAGATTGCAGAAGGAAGAAATCCACAATCTGCTTCAATTGTGTCACACCTTGTGACGATGGTCATACCACTATTGGGTCCTTTCACCCAAGTAGTGATGATTATCACTGTTAGGTTGATGAACCTAACCGTGAGAAATTAGTAATGTGCACAATACCCCACTAGCCAGTGATTCAAGATAACCACGACTTAATCCCTGTAATTATAACGTTTGAAAATAATTGGAGTATTGTAAAACACTTTTGATTAAAAGAGAATGACTCACATTGCAAGTTTAGTCGGGTAGAGTTTAGCCTACTGATAGCCTGTTAACCTAATTAAATACCAATGCACACGAAAACTAGGTCAGTAACTTAATACAACATTTACGATAACTCACGAGATTAAAACCCTCACGACGAATGACAAAGTGCAATACTTAAACATCCATCGAATTTACAACGAATGACAAAGTATAACCCGAGTTTGAGCAGCACTTAAACATCCATCGAATTGGTTTCAATTGATCGGACATTGAATCGTAGCAGTGATCGAGTTATTACCCTGTTATCGCGGCAGAATTTCGTGCTGTGTGTGTTTTTGGAGTAAACAGAGGATATCTCAGTGTACGAAACGAATTTTAACGTCGAACCAACGCCAAATTTCAAGTGCCAACCCCCACTATATATACTGGAAAAACAGTGCCCTCGCGTGGCGCGAGGGGCACCCCCCTAGCATAGGGTAGCCCCGTGTCTTACTAG
Source organism: Helianthus tuberosus (assembly GCA_030545235.1). NCBI lineage: Eukaryota > Viridiplantae > Streptophyta > Magnoliopsida > Asterales > Asteraceae > Helianthus > Helianthus tuberosus. The sequence continues at coordinate 51,803,469 of CM060403.1, read as the reverse complement.
CTCAGCTGAGTCGACGGTTCGAAGAAATTCGCGTTTGACAAGAAACTGTGAAGATAATACCAATTAGGGAATACCCCCCCTTGAGTTTTAGGGGCCCTGATCCTGATTCCGATTGTTCTGAAAATTTTAGGGGTTATGCAGGATTACTCGGGGGTCTTAATTAGGGTTTCATATTGGACAAAATAAGATAAGAAATGGTAATTTTAATGAGAGTTGTTACAACAATGCCAACGATATGTTTGATTAAAGCTTGTTTTAACACGTTTAGAGGAAAGAGAGCATACAATATTATTTGATCTATTGCTAGAAGTGTCTATTTCATAGACACCATTGTGAGGCTTAGCCTCAAAATAGAACACACCATTTAAAAATGCAAAAATGCTACCATTAACAATATCGAAAGCATCATTAAAACCTTGTTCTCTTAAAGCAGAAACAGAAATAATATTCTTAGTCAAACTAGGAACATAAAAAACATGGTCTAAAGTAATAAACAATCCAGAAGGTAATTCAAGAATAAATTCTCGAACTGCCTTCACAGCAACATTCTGCCCGTTCCCAATGTGCAGCTCTAAGTCACCCTGCTTCAGCTTCCTAATCCTTTTTAGTCCCTGCAAATCATTACAAATGTGAAAACCACATCCAGAATCCAGTGTCAAACACCCAAGATTTGCTCAAAAAGGAAAATAAATCAATAACATGTATACCTAAGGATTCTCCTATTTGCAGCTTCTTAAGCTTCAACTCAGCAAGGTACTTGGGACAATTCCTCTTCCAATGCCCGATCTCAGTGAAAACACTTGGCATCTTTATGAGGCTTTGCCTTCGGAGTGGCAACCTTTTTGCCTTTGCCCTTATCTTGCTTACCCGCCTTGCCCCTTCCCCTAGATGGCTTCTTCTTGGTAATTCTTCATTCCCTGATCGCCAGCACTGGATTGCCCTTAGTTGGGATGTTTGGCTCAGCAGTTTTTAGCATCTGATGCAACTCTGGAATCGTTTTTTCCCACCCATTCATGTTATAGTTCAATACGAACTGATGATATGAATTGGGTAGCGAGTTAAGGATCACATCCGTAGCTAACTCATTACTACGGGGTGCGTTCAGACGCTCCAGTTGATCAACAAAAGACTTCATTTTCAGTACATGAGCACTGACCGAAGTACCTTCCTGCATGCGACATGTAATGAGAGATCTCATCACCTCAAAACGCTCATGACGAGCTTGCTGCTGAAACATGTCTTTCAGCTGCTCACTCATCTCATATGCTCCCAAGTTTTCTAGATTCTTCTGAAGTTCTGGAATCATCATAGCAAGCATAAGACATGTCACATCTTGGGAATCATCAACATGTTTTTCCCATGTCCTACGGGCTGGACCCGTAGTAGCAGCAGGTGCTTCGGGAATTGGTCCTTCAAGGACATAAGCCTTTTTCTCCGCCCTGAGAACAATTTTCAGGTTGCGATACCAATCCATGAAGTTAGAATTATCAAGTTTAGTATTTTCAAGGATGGACTTAAGTGAGAATTTGGTGTTATCAGAATTGTTTGTAGACATATGTAGAATTTAGAAGAAAATTTTATTAGTAATTTTCATGCATTAACCTAATTCAATTTTGACCCAGGATTTACAAAATTTTAGGAATTAGGATGAGATCCCATCTCCCCATAACTCAGTGAATGGACTTAGCACTCTTCACTGGCATAGATTGAAGGGTAGGTGATGATCACCGGTTGTGTCAACTACACAATTCTCGGTTTGGGGTCGCATGACGAGTGTTGTCAAGCATTGGTATGTTAACCCCAACTACGCCCACTTTCACAACCGTAGAAAACAAATTCATGGTAAACACTAAAATTAGCTCTCGTGTCGCAAAAGTGATATTTGTCCTCAAATCAGAACTGTAGGCCGGCCCATGTAAGCATGGAAATCACGGAACTACCCCTAACCAAAACCGTAGGCCTGGATGCAGGGTAAACACTAGCACCAGGGGTTCAGATAGATCAGTTTGGGTGTTCTTAATTTAGGGTGGCGTAGAATATCCATTTTAATTTGGGTTATATTTTAAAATTACCAATTTAGGTCGTTTTAAAATACTTGTACGACCTATGGCATGAACATAGGCTATACAATTCCTTTGTAAAATTCAATTTTACGTTTTAATTTGTGACGACTTGAAATACCTTTCAATCACTCGACCGATTAATTTTAAATACCCTATTTAATCTAAGTTGGTCGTGTCGCAAATTTATTTTAATTAATAACTTTTTTTAATTACGGTTTTCAAATTAACTTTTAATTTTTGTAAAACCAATTTTGATTTTGTATTTAAAACAAACTGTTTATTTTAATTACCTATCCAATACTTAATAAACCACTTATTAAAATTTTCGTTTTAATGGTCGTGTATTAATTATTAATTTTATGTACGTAATAAACATCTCACGGCAAAACGCTTAATAAAATAAATAAAAATGCAACTCCGGGTTCAGAATATGTTCGGTTCGTTCGAGCCCAAGAACATGAACCGAGCCCATTAAGTGTAGCACAAACCCTTTTATGCTCCCACTTAATCTTAGATCCAATCCACAAAAATAAAAATAAAAACTTTAATCTAAATAAAACCTAAATTTCTTTTAACATTTTAAACGAAAAAGTAGAACAAAATTTTGAACTTTATTTTCAAAATAATGTTTGTTTCGTTTTAAACTTTCTTATTAAATTTTGGTTTTAAATTAAAATTACTATTTTAATATTTTTTTTTTTTTGTTAACACGCGTAGCTCCAAAAACTAATTTAGTACGCTTGTTATAAAAAAAATTCTATACCCGGATTTGCATAGTACGATCATTAAGCTAAACGAAATAGGTTAAGGCCAAGTATTTTGTCAAAGAGGAATTTGACAAGTGTTCATGTTTGGCCTTAATAATAACTTGCCTATAATTATACATGACAGGTTCCTATGCCAAATCTACTCGATTTTAAGCATGCAATTCTATAACTATTTTATAAATCTATAAACACTTTTATAAAATTAACCTACTTTGATTTGTATGCCAAATCTACTCGATTTTAAGCATGCAATTCTATAACTATTTTATAAATCTATAAACACTTTTATAAAATTAACCTACTTTGATTTGTATGGTTGCTCTGATACCACTGTTGGAATTTCGTGTAACTTTTAGAAAATAATTTTTATCAATTTGTCAAACAAACTGAACGCAACGGAAAACATGTACACGAGGCTTGGTTCTAAACCGTTTCCACCAGTGATCTCATTACAATCAAAATAGGTTAAAATAAAAATAAAGAATCGTGACTACCAAGTAAGACACCTTGGTTCAACGAACGATCTCGCTAGATGATCGTTGACCACGAAATCAGATTTGTTCGTTTGAAACGATTTCAAACGAAACCTTAAATCTAGAGAAAATAAAGTTCAAAGCTTTACTTACCTTTTTGCGTAAACGAATAAATAAGAAGGTTTGTTTGTACTAGCCAATTAAAACTTCTTGAACTATTGCCTCCTTTCTTTTTCACAAAATAAAATCCTTTGAACAAAAATTGCAATTGAGAAATTTGTTCTTGTTTCGTCAGAACCTTCGGCCAAGAAACCACCACAAAAACAACCACCATATATATATTCACAAATAGTATCGAGAGTTGTTTTATTAGGATAGTATATCTTTGAGATTAAATTGGAAGTGATTATAAAAGATATACATATATCTCTTTTATTTTAAATTCAAAGATAGAATTATAATCTAATCATAATTCTATAATAATCTTACAATTATATATATCTTTTAATTATCTAATAATTAACAATATATATATATATATATATATATATATATATATATATATATATATACACGATTTATTATAATTAACAAATTAATTATAATATTAATCCGGCTCTTCATAATTATTCTAAATAATTACCTGTTTCTTTTATTATGCTTATTCTTTGGTGATCCAGTGATTAACGATTAAAACACCGTTAAATGTTCGTTGCCCAAAGTGTAACTCTTTGGGTCATACGTTGACGGCAACGTTGAATCTTAATCGACAATCGAACATTATATCCAACAGTTTAGCATTTTCAAGGATGGACTTAAGCGAGAATTTGGTGTTATCAGAATTGTTTGTAGACATATGTAGAATTTAAAAGAAATTTTTATTAGTAATTTTCATGCATTAACCTAATTCAATTTTGACCTAGGATTTACAAAATTTTAGGAATAGGATGAGATCCCATCTCCCCATAACTCAGTGAATGGACTTAGCACTCTTCACTGGCATAGATTGAAGGGTAGGTGATGATCATCAGTTGTGTCAACTACACAATTCTCGGTTTGGGGTCGCATGACGAGTGTTGTCAAGCATTGGTACGTTAACCCCAACTACGCCCACTTTCACATTTGCAAAAAAAAGGAAGAACAGAAAAATATGACACTCTGTACATCACTGGATGTCAGCCTAGCGGCCATCGACACCCACATAAATCGTGGGGACCCGGGTTCGACTCTGGTCAGTGACAATTTAGTCACCCGAGGTCCACTCGATGGCTGGGGACTCACCGCCAGGCAGAAGTGTCGGGGTGCTAGCCTGGGAAGGGAGAACCCTTCCGCGGTCAGGGGTACCGTGCAATTTACCCTTTTTTTACCCAAAAAAAGAGAAGTTTATTTGAGGGCTAGGGTTTTGATGTTGAAGCAAAATCCGTTTGCTGTTGAATCGACGCACACCTTGTCAGATTCCATCTTCACGTCCTTGTCACCGTCGCTCCTAACCACCATCATTGTTGCTGCTAATGGTCGGAATACTCTCTATCCCTCTCTTTGTATTCTCTCTCTACCTTGTAAGAAAGGTTATCAAAATGGACGTTGTTGGATATTATAATCCGAATGGAGGGTTGAGATTGCAACTCGTGTGGTGTGTTGTATAGATATAGATAAAGATATGGGTGTGAATTCCTAAAATTATTTTCTCTTTAATCTCTATCATCTGGTAAAGGGAAAATTTTTTAGTTGATAAAAGTTTTCTAAGTATTTATTAGGGTGTGATAAATACACCCAATATATTGATTAATATATCAATTAGTCAAATTTGGTAATCATTAAGCACTTAATTATATTATTTTATTATAATAGTCAAAAGTAATAATTATGTTTTTTATGTTATTTACTTTATTACGTTATTTTATCATAAAAGTCAAAAGTAATAATTATGTTTTTTATGTTATTTTATTTTATAATACTTTTGTTACTTTTTTATATTTTGTTATACTATTATTAGTATTAATAGCAATATTAATAAATAAATAGTCAAGACACTTTATGTTATTTACTTTATTACATTATTTTATTATAAAAGTCAAAAGTAATAATTATGTTTTTTATGTTATTTTATTTTATAATACTTTTGTTACTTTTTTATATTTTGTTATACTATTATTAGTATTAATAGTATTACTTTTTGTTATATTTTGTTATACTATTATTAGTATTAATAGTGTGACAACCCGTAACTTCAAGGTAAAGACCGTTTGTTTCGCATTTATAAAATGAAATCATATGCTTATTTTGTTTGATAAATTAATTATATGCCTATCAAATTTATATTATATAAACTAGTATTCGAACCAAATCCATATAGTGTTGAACCGACCCGAAACCGTTTGTACCTTTAAACCAAAGCATGAACTCGCTTGTCGATTCAACCCACTCGCAAAACCCGAAACCTAGGAGGTCCAAAACATAACGTGTATATTATATACATATTATATTTGCTAATTCATTATACACCAATACAAATAGGTTTAGTGTTTAAAAAAAATTAAAAAAAATAAATATTAGTGCTAACACACAAATGGCTGCACATGTGTTATTTTCTTTTTATTTTGCTTCCATGGAATCAGCAAAAACTTACTGCCCAAATTTGTGTTATATAATTACTTCCAATATAATTGCTACTTTGTTCTGCTTGGGTTCGGCCCACCTCAAATCCCACCGCCCAACTAGTTGTTTCTTAGGTTACGTATATTGTGCATGCATCTCATTAACATTCTAACTTCCCTAAACTCAAAAACCCTAGCTGCGATCCTTGTGCTCCCTCCACTCCTCTTCACTGCCAACGTTCAAGAACTCCAAAAGAACGTCTTCAAGCCATTCAACCTCCATATCTAGCGATTTCTGCCATATCTTTATACTCGGTAACTCATTCGTTTATTACATAATCATGCTAATTGTTCTTTATACTCGGCTGCGTATATTTGTTATTTATGATAATTTGATGCTATGCGAAGTGCTAGATGCTAGAAACCATTGTTGATGGTGTTATATGTGATCATGAGTGGCTTGAATCATGTGTTTTGTGACATTATTAGATGGTCATGCCTGATTTTATTGAGTTATATTGGCTGTGTTTTTTCTATTGTGATGATAACTCGTAGTCTAGTGTTCATGAAAATCATGTGCGATGCTTAGTGTCATTAATTATGTATGTATATATATATATATATATATATATATATATATATATATATATATATGGATGAATGTTTATATTCTTGATGACGTTGATACTTCACATGATAAATCTGAGTTAAATAAACGATAACCTGCTGTAAGTGATGTTAAATGTCGTTGTTGTTCACTAAACATGTTAACGGAACAAATAGAACTTGCGTTAGAAGCGCTATAAACTGAAAACAGGAAGCTGTCAAACTGTTACAGCCGCCTTCAGTTGGCTGTAACTAGGTCATAACTTAACGAAAAATTGATTTTCTTGAGTCTATAACGTGTTATTTCGAAATACGCTTCTAATGGCACTAGAATCATAATTTTTAGACTTCGTTTGCTATTTTAAATAAATGATTTCATTTCAGCAATTAAAGCTGCGTTTTTCTGCAGATTTTACGCATTATGTTTTGAGTCATAACTGGGCAAATATTTAGAGTTAGACAATGAAATCTACATTGTAGATGACCTTAGGTGTCTGTGCAAATCTCCAACTGGAATTTCGTCAATCGGACTTACGATGAATTTTAAATGAATTTTTCCGTGCACTGCAGTCAGAAAGTGACGAATCTGATTGCAGCCCGGTAAATGATTTTTATAAAATAATTGGTGATGAATTGGATCCCGATATTCTTACAAAATAATATTTGGATCGTTTAAAACATTCTGTAAAAATTTGGGAATGTTTGGAATAAGTTAACTAATTTATTAAAATGCCCAAAAACAACCTAGTTTTGGATGTTAAAGCTGAAACGACGTAAGTAGTAATTTGCGTGTCTAAATGTCGGGTAGGTTATCTGAGAATTATCCAACGTGTTATATGTCAATGAAAGTGTTGCGTGCAATATCGAATGCTTGCTCTTGAGTAGTTATATGTGGAATGTTTATATGGGCGTTAACGGTTAAAGTGAGTGCATGTTATGTGAAAGATGCGTGTAGGAACTTTGTGCTTTACTTGAAATCACTAATAAACTAAATGGTAATCATACTAGGACGTGGTTGACCAACCTTGACTGTTAGCTATTTTTAAGAGTTCAACCGAGCAACCAAAGGTGAGTTCACACTTTCTACAAGGCATGGGATTCCCGGTGGTTTGGGAATGGGTTAACGTTTAATAAGGAAACCTGCGTATTCTATTTGGGTAGAATACGTACTCCCACCTTCTACGGTGAAGGGTGACAACATTGAAACCTGCGTGTTCTTCTTGACATGTACTCCCACGCTCTTAACTGAAGGGTGACAACATTGACACTAGATAAAACTCTATCATTAAGTCCCTCATTTATATCGACTTAATCGCCTGGCCAATGGCGAACGGGTCATTAGTTAAATAGCGCTATTAGGTTTGAAAAGCCTCACACCGTGCCGCAGAGGACGTGCATGGACTAATGGACTAGGGCACTAGTCAATGATGATAGACATTGACGCAGGGCACATAAACATAACTATAGTCAGTAGTCGATATGGTAACGGGTCTAGTGGGATACATGGGGAAGCCCCCACTGAGTATGGTTTGGGAAACAAGGAACGGGTTAACTCGTGGTTTACGAAACATAACTATAGTTTTTTTTGGAACAACGTTAAAATGGACAACCAACTGTGAACTCGCTCAACTTTGTTGTTGATTCGTTATTATATGTCTTGCAGGTCGTTAGGTGCTTAGATGGAGCTTGCACAGGAGGAAGAGGTCGTTGTGGGACATGGACTGTTGAGTTCCATGTTAAACTTATGAACTTTTATACTTTATTATGGTTTTGAACTTAATGCTTCCGCTGATAACTTAAACTTTGTTGAATTGTTTTGACACCAATTATATTGTTTGGTTTGGACTTTTTTAATTATATCGTTCAATATGATTGGTGGTTGGATCCTGGTTAGTCACGCTCCCTGCGGTGATACTCCGCTTGTGGATTCTGGGGGTGTGACAGATTGGTACCAGAGCCATTGGTTATAGTGAACTCGGTTTTAAAAGGGAAAAATCTTTTGATAAAAACCAGACTATAACCTGTTCAGTGCTCAACGAACCACAACGACGCTTCGCTCCACGTGCAAGACTCAACACTATAGGTGATATGGTTTATGTTTGTATTGCCTGCCTATTAGTTTACATAATGCATTGTTCATGGTATGCTTTGTTAACGTAACAACTGTTGTTTGAAACCCTGTGTGCTCACTCTCTTCTGTCGCCCCATACTTTTTACACCTCTATGTCACCGTTCTTACTTGTGTTTTCTGGATGTGAAGATCATGAGTGGACGTCTCAACTTGACTCAGGCCCAACTGACGGCTCTAATCAACGAACGAGTTGCTGAGGCTTTAGCAGCAGCTCAAGCAGGAGGTACAGCCTACTATTTCGACCTATCCTAGGATGTTTAGATCCTACTTTCGTGACCCTACTCTCGTGCTTAACCTTATCCTTTCCTTCTCGTGCAACAGGTCAAAATTCTCAGCCTCGAGTGTGTACGTTCAAGACCTTCATTGATTGTTGACATAGTACTTTCAGTGGCACGGAGGGAGCTGTAAGTCTTTTCCACTAGTTCGAGAAAATCGAATATGTTTTTGAGATGTGTGAATGCCCTGTAGCCAGTAGGGTGAAGTTTGCTACGGGAACACTTGAGGACAATGCGTTAACTTGGTGGAACGCACAGGTGCAAATGCTAGGGTTGGCAGCTGCTAATCCCACCCCATGGAACAACTTTAAGGACCTGATCAAAGAAGAGTATTGTCATCGTGATGACATACACAAGCTAGAGGTGGAATTTTACAATCTGAAGATGACGGGGTCCGAGATCGAAGCGTATACTAAGAGATCGAACGAATTAGCTGCATTGTGTCCCACCATGGTGGATCCTCCCTGCAAACATATCGAGCTATACATCAAGGGTCTAGTGCCAGAGATTCAGAGTATGGTAACTTCAGCTAACATCCCTACAATCCAGCAAGTCATACGACTATCCCATCGTCTCACTGATCAGGCAGTTGAGCAGAACAAGCTGCCTAAGCGTATTAGTGCCACTACTTTTGATGCCCTAAGTGACAACGAACGCAAATGGGATGGAATTTCAAACAAGGGTTCAAGTTCTGTTCGGTCTCAATCTCAGCAGCGAAGGACCGACGACTATAAGAGCCACAGTCAACAGTCTTCTGGTAATCAAGGACAGGGTGGGTACAAGGGAAATCACCCTAAGTGCAATTGATGTAATATGCACCACAGCGGGCCGTGTAGCAAGAACAATTGTCAGAGATGCAACAAGCCAGGTCACGCAGCAAAAGATTGTAGGAGCCTTTATCCTGCAAATCAGAGACGACAGCAGCAGCAAACTTCACAGAACCAGCGCCAGCAGCAGCAACAACAACAGGGTAACAACAAAGGATGTTTCCAATGTGGTGCTGAGGGCCACTTCAAAATAGACTGCCCCCAGCTGAATCAGAATCAAAACAACAATAATAACAATCGGGGCAATGGAAACAACAACAGGGACAACAATGATGGTAATGGTGCCAGGGGACGTGCGTTCATGATTGGTCAGGGTGAAGCAAGAAACGATCCCAACGTTGTGACGGGTAAGTTTCTACTGGATAATTACTTCGTTTCTGTTTTATTCGATTCGGGAGCCGATACTAGTTACGTGTCCCTAAGGGTTAGTCGGATGCTTAAGCGTACCTCAACTCCTCTGGATTCCAAGCATATTGTAGAACTAGCAAACAGTAAAAATCTTGAGGCCACACACATAGTAAGGGTTGTAATCTCGCTCTAGCTGGTCAAATCTTCCCTATCAACCTTATCCCCATCGTTCTTGGTAGCTTCGACGTTGTCATTGGGATGGATTGGTTATCTGATACGTGGTTGAAAACCGGTGCTTGTAATCGTATAACTTTATGTTTTTATATGAGTTTTAATCTTGAACGGCCTACTTTTAATTAGATTTGTGTTTATGCAGGTTTGATGGAGTTTAAGGGCTTTTCGGGAGCGTTACAAGCCACCGGGTTGAAAACCGGAGCACCGGAACGCATTACGGATCAAATGGGAGCAAACAAGCAAAAATCAGAAAAGGCAGGCTGGAGAGCCCGTGGCCGACGGGTCCCAAGCCGTCGGTGACGGGTTGTGGAATTAACCGTCGGCTGAAATTGTTCGTAACCAGTCAAATAGGCCGTCGGCCGTTTTCACCTTTTTTGCAGCCCGTCGGCGACGGTGTCATGCCCGTCGGCGACGGGTAACAAATTGTTGAAACGCGAATTTGGACTTTTTGGGTGAAAGTTCGATCCTTATTGGTTGTGGGGCATTCAATTTCGGAAGTTACACTTGTGGGAGAGTTTGAAACTGGATCTTGGAGCCATTACCATCTACCATTCACCTATCATTCCATCATCTACCATCACAATAACCGGAATCAAGATCATTTCCATCAACCATCCTTAATCACCAATTCCACCATCCAAACCCTAATTCTCCATCCTTCATTCACACTCACCATCATCATCCACAAACCCTAATCATCCATCATTCCTTCATCCATCAAGCTTCAAGATGACTTCATTCGTGTTCCAATCATCCGGTGATCAAGCTTCTTCAACCATGAGCGGCTAATCATCTCGGTTTCACCCCGGTGTAGGTAGTTGTTAATTCTAGGGTTTCGAATTGTTCTTGTTTCAACTTAGTGACAATTTATGTTTGATTTTTGAAACTTTTGACAATAGTGTTACATTTGTTGCGAATTCGTAAATTGTCGAACGATGTTAAAAGTTATGACTTTGCGAAATGGTGATATGTAATTGTGCATTGTCGTGGTTAGGATTTACTTGTATTGATTAGAAAGTGTATTCTTGTCCGTTCTTCAGGACGTTGATAGCTATTAGCACCTAAGTCACGGTACACTAAATCCGTTAATTGAATGCATTTGAGTTGAATCTAAAACTTGTAGAAATCCTAAGTTAGCAATTACCGAAACCGGGTGTGATTCCTTTTTATTATTATTGTTCTAGTATCCAAATTTCTTGCAATCGTTAATTAGTAGTTGTTAATTAATTAATCCAATTCCAGTAGTTCAAATTCACATCTTTCTACTAAACAAAAATACAAAAATACCTGGCAAGCTTCATAATTGTGACAATTCTTTATAATTCAGTCAAATCCATACACAAAACACATACTCTTCGTGGTTCGACCCCTTGCTACCACTAGCTATTTGTTAAGGGTAATTAGGGCTTATAAATATTATCTTTGACCGGAGCGCGACACTCCGATCAAATTTTGACGCCGTTGCCGGGGAGTGCGTGCGCTTTGTGTTTGGATATTGTTTGAATTTGCGTGATTAACTGTTTAAATTGTTTAGCTTTCTTTTTACACTTTGTCTTTTTCCTTGTTACGCGGGTGTGTTACTTGTGCAGGTTACAGGTAGTGCATACATACGCGGAACTCCGGGAGGACTTCACCTTTAGTCTACGAACCGGAAATCGAAAGGGTAGCAAGAAGAAATCTAGCAAGCCGGTTAGAAGCAACACTTGCTTCTAATCAAACCACCAACACACCACAACATACACCATCCATTGAAACCGATTCAATGGTGAACCAAAACTCTACCCAAAACTTCAACCAAAATCAAAATCCGAACCAATTTCAATACCGAAGCAATTTCAATCCCGCTCCAAATATGCAACTTATACCTCCAGAGCAACCGGGTGGTAATAACAACAATACCGGACCACCCACACCACCTTTCCAAAACCAAAATCCCAACCACAATCAAAGAACACCCCAACAACAAAACCTTCATCGACAAACCTCTTTACCCATCAACCTAGATGACCGGAATATCAATTCCGATCGTCGGGGAAATCGTGATCGCGGCAATCCCGCAAATGAAGACCCATTCTTCAACATCGATGACTTGAGGAATGCAATCCCCGATGATGAACCGTATAGTGTTCCCGGTTATTAATCGCCGGAACATGTGAGTGTTCATACGGAAAATTCGGATGACGGGGGATACTATGATGATAGGGCTAACGATAATGAAGATTGGGGCTACGTGAATAGGGGAAACGTCTACAACGCTAGAAGGTATGATGATGAGGAATTTGGCTACCAAAATGCCAATTACGTTGGGGACGACGAATACGGTTACGGAGGTGGAAGAAATGATGGTTATGGGAACAACCGTCAACCACGAAATAATGACCAACGGAACCGGAATGATGGGTTTTATAACAACAACAACAATGCAAACCCTAACCGGATTCCTCGTTTCGTGGGAGGTGGTAACCCAAGGGATAATAGAAGAGAGGATCGAAGAGATGATCGAAGAGGTGAAATACGGGATAATAGAAGACCGGTCGATCAAGAAGTTAACGGTCCACAACGTCGTCAACAACCTCCACGGGGAGTAAATGACCGTTTCCGACCGATAGTGACCGAGAATGACTCTCCGATAGTGTGCGAAAGGAGAATGTTTGATTGTAAACCACATTACATCAATATACTTCCCCACTTCAACGGGAGGTCTAATGATGAACCATACACGCATTTGGCGGAGTTCTCTTCCATTTGTAATACTATTGGGGGGCACAATTTCGCACTAGAGGAAGTTAAGCTTCGGTTATTTCAATTCTCTTTGAAAGACAAGGCAAAACAGTGGTTCCACACACTTCCGGCCAATAGTATTCGAACTTGGGAACAAATGCAACAAGCATTTTTGGATGAATACTATTCCATGGCAAAGACCGACGATGCTAGAGATGAAATTCGGTCGTTTCGCCAACTTTCGAGTGAACCACTACATGAAGCATTCACCCGATTCAAGGAGTTGATGAGGAGATGCCCACATCACCAAATAGAAAAGTGGGAGTTGGTGAAGTGTTTTGTACGGGGTTTGGATGACACAACTTGGAATCGTCTTGAGTCAACAAGCAATGGAACACTCTTGAGCAATCACGAAGACGACGATTGGGAATTCCTAGAAAGAATGAGCAAAAGATCAAAGGCGAAAGAGTCGGCCGACCGAGCCAAAAAGCACCCTACCTCAAGGTCTTGGCCCGATCGTGATGCAAGTTCTAAGGATCGGATTGATACGTTGGAGCGGGAATTGGCCCGCATGAAGAAGAAAGAAGTGGGTGCGGTACAATATAGCGTATGTGAAGAATGTGGTGACATCGGTCACTGGACCGAGAATTGCCAAGCCACCGCGGATGTGAATCAAGTGTATGGAGACCGGAGCCAATACGATATGAACTCCAACACCTACCACCCCGGGTTGAGGAACCATCCTAACTTTAGGTATGGTAATGCCTCCAATCAAATGAACCCGAATTTCCAATCGGGAAATCAAGGTGGGTATTCGCATCAAACTCGTCAAGGAGGTAACCAAGGGGGTTACCAAAGGAATTACAATAATCAAGGTGGTAATGGAAGCGGGTCGAGTAATCAAACTGGTGGTGATGATTTGAGTGCCAAAATGGACGCTTTGTTGAATATGCAAAAAGAATCTCAAAACAATATAAAAGAATCTCACCATGATATCAAGGAGATAAAGAAGACAAACGAGATTCGGGATAAAGCGCATGAGGCATTAGCAAAGCAAGTGGGCCAACTTGCGGAAGAGATGGCTCAAATGAGGGGAAGCATGGGAAAGCTTCCAAGTGACACTACAATGAACCCGAAGCATCAAGGTTCTAGCACAAGCAACGTGAGGAATGCACGCATTAGCGCGGTAAGTATTCTTCCAAATGATGAAATATGTAGTGTTGAAAGCATTCCACCACCACAATTCATTGATGGTGTAGTGGAAAATATAAGTGATGAGCTGGGAAATGAAAATGAACAAGAAACGATTTCACAACGCAAAATTGAAAACATAACTAAAAATGTTTTTGTGAAAATTGTTTAAATCAACTTAACCCGCTTAATGCATCGAAAAGTGAAGAACGGTGCCCACCAAAGGACGAGGGGTGGGAAAATTTTAAACAAGCTAAAATTAATTTGCCGTTACTTGATGACATTAAAAAGGTTCCGGCTCATGTGGAATGCTTGAAAGGGTTGAGCATTGAAAAACGGCACAATAAATTACCCGAATAAGTTGATTTGGTATCACATGTTAGTGCCGTTTTATCAAGTGCGCTCCCCCCAAAAGCTCAAGATCCGGGAGATCCTCTTATTCCAATTCAAATTGGAACATTCAAAATTGAGAGGGCACTCCTAGATCTTGGAGCTTGTGTAAGCATCTTGCCCGGGAGTCTATACGACCAATATGATTTTGGTCCATTGAAAAAGTTTGACACTCCCGTGGTGTTGGCTGATCAGACTCCCACGCATCCAAGGGGGATGGTGGAGGATGTGATTGTTAAGGTGGATGATTGCTACTACCCAGTTGACTTTTTGGTAGTAGACTATGTTGGGTGTGTTGGGGACACCCAACCGATAGTCATACTGGGTAGACCGTTCTTGACAACTGCTAATGCCATAATAAATTGTGCCACGGGAACGGTAAGCATAAAGTTTGGGGACCGGGAGTTAAATTTAAATGTTTTTCCAAAATTTACTAACCCGCTCGGTGAGGATAAGTGTCCTAAAAAGGACATGAATCCAAACAAAAAGGTGTGTGCTATGGTTGGTAGGTTTGGAGAAACAAGGAAGAAAACGGTCAAGAAAAAGAAGGCGAAAAAGTCACCTCTGGAAAAGAAGAAGGAAGAGGAGGTGAGGAAATTTGGACCGTTTGGCAACAAATTGTATGAATCACCGGCGGGTGATTTCGAGGAGTTTGTAGGAGGCAAGCATGCCATTCGACCACCATGAGGTGGTAAGTCAATTGTTGTTGTATATTTTATTTCACATTTTGTTTTAGTTTCTCTCCGTAGGTATGTTTTTGTTGTTGTTGTTGTATATTATTTTGTTTCCGTTATTTTTTTATTTATTTTTTTTTATTTCATGTTATTTATTTTCGCCTAGTTAAATGAACGTTGTGGGTGTGTTCCCTATATAACCCTCACGATACCTCTCGTCCTCCCAAGCTATTGGGGGGTTTAAAAGGGCTTGTTGCATAAGCTAAATGCAACCGTGATTCCTACGAAAGTGAGTTAGGTTTGTTGTTGTTGTAAATTATTGTCCACATAAATCGAAGTGAAATAACACATGGCTTGGTAATATGTTTCATAAAAAGGGTAGAACTAGGTAACTAACAAATTTTGATGGTTGTGAGAAGCATGCTTCTACACAAGGATTAGAATTTGTAGGTACAACATGTTCGCGGGACAACCGTTTTTATGAAGAGGCGAAGGAGATATGAGTATCAAGCGACAAAAAAAAAATCAGGTGCATGTGTTTCCTTTTACTTTGATTCTTAGTTAGGAATAAGTGGATTGTACATTGTATTTTATTTTCCGGGGTGAGATTTTGGGAAGGTTAGACGTATCACATCCTTTGTGCGTTTTAAAACTCTAGTTCTTGCACATTGAGGACAATGTTTATCTCAAGTGTGGGGATGGGGGAGTAGTAAAAGTTTTCGATTTTGACCCGTTCATTTAAATTCTACACATCGAGGACAATGTTTACCTCAAGTGTGGGGATGGGGGAAAATTTCAAAAATTTTTCAAAAATTCTTGTTTCAAAAGCGATCTTAAAAGCACAAGTAACCAAGTCAACGAGGGATGTCACAACCCATTTGGTCTTTTGTCATGGTCAAGTTCAAATTAATAAGCATAACGGGTATTTAGCGGGTGGTTATTTGGGAATAATTCTCCTAAGGAACTAGCAATTTATGCATATCACATATCATACCCTTATACGTGAGGTTTGAGCCACTTTTATATCATAGATTTACATTTACATGTTTCTTTGTTTGAGTGGACCATTAGTCGCGTATTGTAGAACTTGCAACTTTTGATACGTTTGAGACTAT
Source organism: Helianthus tuberosus (assembly GCA_030545235.1). Taxonomy (NCBI): domain Eukaryota; kingdom Viridiplantae; phylum Streptophyta; class Magnoliopsida; order Asterales; family Asteraceae; genus Helianthus; species Helianthus tuberosus. The sequence continues at coordinate 51,787,057 of CM060403.1, read as the reverse complement.
AGACCGAATACAAGCACGAGAATGATTAAGGCATTAGGTAAACCTTTTCTCTTAAAACCATTTATCTATCCTTACCCGAACAAATTCCCTAGTCGCCCATTTTGAGCCTAAACCTTTCGTTTGACCACCCTATAGCCCATAACCCTTAAACCTTTTTCTTTTAAACCCGTGTGATGGAAATTCGATTATAGGAGTCGTATTTATATAGTTATTCTTGTTTGTTTGCATTTATGTTAAAAAAAAAACAGAAAATATTATGAAAAAGAATTGGAAATTGTTAAAGAAAAACACAAAAAGAAGTGTTAGTAGTTGTTGAATAAAAGGGTGAAAGATTATTGCCCATAGTTGATGTTTATATTTAGTTTTGTTTAATTTAGTGGTTTGTAATAAAAATCGAATTTTCATCGCCTTAGTCACTTTAAAAATATCCTATTTCCTACCCTTCGCCTAGCCCCAGTACAACCCTTTCAAAGACCTTTTGACTTGTGCTTAGTATTCGTGATCGGTGGTGGAGAATGATTGAGTTGCAAGCCTATGCGGGTACGTGTTCTAATCGGTTTTGAGCGATTAATTGTTGAAGTGCTAATACATTATACACATTAGCCATTTTTTTAAGCCGAGTGGAGAGCACATTGTGAGGGATATGTATGATTTGCTAGTTTTACGGGCGGATTAATCTTGGATAACCATTATTATATGTGATTATTCACTTGACCGGTAAATATGTGGAAATTGAAAAGAATGTGAACTTTTGTATGACAATAGACCTTAACCTTTGTCTCGGGAATGGGAAGTGTATCTATTGTTCGACCCAAGTGAAAGTGAAAAACATATTTGCTTGAGGACAAGTAAAAGACAAGTGTGGGGATGTGATACGTGGTTGAAAACCGGTGCTTGTAATCGTATAACTTTATGTTTTTATATGAGTTTTAATCTTGAACGGCCTACTTTTAATTAGATTTGTGTTTATGCAGGTTTGATGGAGTTTAAGGGCTTTTCGGGAGCGTTACAAGCCACTGGGTCGAAAACCGGAGCACCGGAACGCATTACGGATCAAACGGGAGCAAACAAGCAAAAATCAGAAAAGGCAGGCTGGATAGCCCGTCGCCGACGGGTCCCAAGCCGTCGGCGACGGGTTGTGGAATTAACTGTCGGATGAAATTGTTCGTAACCAGTTAAATAGGCCGTCGGCCGTTTTCACCTTTTTGGCAGCCCGTCGGCGACGGTGTTATGCCCGTCGGCGACGGGTAACAGATTGTTGAAACGCGAATTTGGACTTTTTGGGTGAAAGTTCGATCCTTATTGGTTGTGGGGCATTCAATTTCGGAAGTTACACTTGTGGGAGAGTTTGAAACTGGATCTTGGAGCCATTACCATCTACCATTCACCTATCATTCCATCATCTACCATCACAACAGCCGGAATCAAGATCATTTCCATCAACCATCCTTAATCACCAATTCCACCATCCAAACCCTAATTCTCCATCCTTCATTCACACTCACCATCATCATCCACAAACCCTAATCATCCATCATTCCTTCATCCATCAAGCTTCAAGATGACTTCATTCGTGTTCCAATCATCCAGTGATCAAGCTTCTTCAACCATGAGCGGCTAATCATCTCGGTTTCACCCCGGTGTAGGTAGTTGTTAATTCTAGGGTTTCGAATTGTTCTTGTTTCAACTTAGTGACAATTTGTGTTTGATTTTTGAAACTTTTGACAATAGTGTTACATTTGTTGCGAATTCGTAAATTGTCGAACGATGTTAAATGTTATGACTTTGCGAAATGGTGATATGTAATTGTGCATTGTCGTGGTTAGGATTTACTTGTGTTGATTAGAAAGTGTATTCTTGTCCGTTCTTCGGGACGTTGATAGCTATTAGCACCTAAGTCACGGTACACTAAATCCGTTAATTGAATGCATTTGAGTTGAATCTAAAACTTGTAGAAATCCTAAGTTAGCAATTACCGAAACCGGGTGTGATTCCTTTTTATTATTATTGTTCTAGTATCCAAATTTCTTGCAATCGTTAATTAGTAGTTGTTAATTAATTAATCCAATTCCAGTAGTTCAAATTCACATCTTTCTACTAAACAAAAATACAAAAATACCTGGCAAGCTTCATAATTGTGACAATTCTTTATAATTCGGTCAAATCCATACACAAACCACATACTCTTCGTGGTTCGACCCCTTGCTACCACTAGCTATTTGTTAAGGGTAATTAGGGCTTATAAATATTATCTTTGACCGGAGCGCGACACTCCGATCATTATCTAAACATCGAGCGGAAATACTCTGCAGGGAGAAAATAGTTCGCATCCCTCGTTCGGGCAAAGAACCCCTCGTTATTCGTGGTGATAAGAGTGGTGCTATTGTGGGCATCATCTCTTTCCTTAAGGCCCAGAAGTGTTTGCGAAAGGGCCACACTGCTATTCTAGCCCTCGTTACTGACACCTCAACGAAAGAGAAGAAGATAGAAGACATTCCGATTGTATGTGACTTTCTTGGGGTATTCCCTGAGGAATTACCTGGTCTTCCGCCCCATCGTTAGGTCGAGTTTCAAATCGAGCTAACTTCTGGAGCAGCGCCTGTAGCTCATGCACCTTATCGTTTAGCTCCATCTGAACTAGAAGAACTGTCCACGCAACTACAGGAACTCTTGGACAAGGGTTTCATTCGTCCAAGCTCTTCGCCCTGGGGAGCTCCAGTTTGTTCGTCAAGAAGAAGGACGGTACCTTCCGTATGCGCATAGACTATCATGAACTCAACAAGGTGACCATGAAGAATCATTATCCCCTTCCACGTATCGATGATCTGTTCGACCAGTTACAAGGGTCGAGCTTCTATTCCAAGATTGATCTGAGATTGGGCTATCATCAGCTGAGAGTCCAAGACGAGGACATCTCTAAGACAGCATTCAGGACTCGTTACGGGCACTACGTGTTTCTGGTTATACCCTTCGGGTTGACCAACGCACCTGCGGTCTTCATGGATCTCATGAACTGAGTGTGCAAACCATACTTGGATAAGTTTGTTATTGTTTTCATCGACGACATCCTGATCTATTCCAAGAGTTATGAGGAACACGAGCGTCATCTGCGACTCATTCTGGAACTCCTTCGAACAGAACAGCTTTATGCTAAGTTTTCGAAATGTGACATTTGGCTTCGTGAAGTCAATTTCCTAGGCCACATGGTTAATGAGGATGGGATTCACGTTGGTCCATCCAAGATTGACTCGATCAAGAACTGGCCTGCACCTCGTACTCCAACCGAAATCTGTCAATTCTTGGGTTTGGCGGGTTACTACAGAAGATTTATTCAAGATTTTTGAAGATTGCGCAGCCTCTCACTACTTTAACACAGAAGGGTGTCACCTATCGATGGGGTGATACTCAGGAATCCGCGTTTCAACTATTGAAGGAGAAACTTTACAGCGCCCCAATCCTTTTGTTACCTGATGGCACAGAAGACTTCGTGGTTTATTGTGACGCGTCAATTCAAGGACTTGGTTGTGTGTTGATGCAACGTGAAAAGGTCATTGTTTACGCATCATGCCAGCTCAAGGTCCACGAAAAGAAATACACTACTCATGATTTGGAGCTCGGAGCAGTAGTGTTTGCACTCAAGATATGGAGACACTACCTGTACGGTACCAAATGCACCATTTACACCGATCACAGGAGCCTCCAGCACATCTTTGATCAGAAGGAGTTGAACATGCGACAACGTCGGTGGGTCGAACTTCTGAATGATTATGAGTGTGTGATCAAATATCATCCCGGCAAGGCCAACGTTGTGGCCGATGCCCTCAGTTGTAAGGAAACCAAACTTAAGCGGGTGCGTGCATTACAGCTTACAATCCACTCCAGTCTTCCTACCCAGATTCGAGAGGCACAGATCGAAGCATTGAAGGAAGAAAACCTCAAAGCTGAGTCCCTACGGGGATTAGAGAAACGGTTGGAACTAAAGGAAGACGGTGCTTATTCCTTAGCGGGACGTATTTGGGTTCCGTTTTATGGTAATCTACGTGAGCTTGTGATGGATGAGGCATACAAGTCTCGTTACTCGATACACCCTGGTTCTGATAAGATGTACCACGATCTCAAAACCACGTACTGGTGGCCTAGTATGAAGGCTAACATAGCGACCTACGTTAGTAAATGCTTGACATGTGCCAGAGTCAAGGTTGAATACCAAAAGCCCTCAGGCCTACTTTAGCAACCAGAGATCCCAACATGGAAATGGGAGAAAATTTCCATAGACTTTGTCACTGGCTTGCCTAAATCTCAACGGGGAAACGACACCGTCTGGGTGATCGTGGATCGACTAACTAAGTCTGCACACTTTCTGGCAATCAAGGAAACTGACAAGTTCTCTATGCTCGCAGACATTTATCTGAAGGAAGTAGTCTCTAGGCACGGAGTGCCAACTTCTATTATCTCTGATAGAGACTCATGCTTTACATCTGAGTTGTGGCAAGCAATGCACAAATCCTTCGGCTCACGTCTAGACATGAGCACAGCGTATCATCCACAAACGGATGGGCAGACTGAACGCACCATCCAGGCTCTTGAAGACATGCTTCGAGCATGCGTAATCGACTTTGGTAACGGCTGGGAAAGGCACCTACCTTTGGTAGAATTTTCGTATAACAACAGTTACCACACCAGCATCCAGGCTGCTCCGTTCGAGGCTTTGTATGGACGGAAATGCCGATCACCTCTATGCTAAGCAGAAGTTGGCGACAACCAAATCACTGGCCCAGAACTCGTCGTCGACACAACGGAAAAGATTGCCTAGATATGACAACGAATGGCGGCAGCTCGTGACCGTCAGAAGAGTTACGCTGATAAGCGTAGGAAACTACTTGAGTTCCAGGTTGGGGATCGAGTGCTACTTAAAGTCTCACCTTGGAAAGGTGTGGTTCATTTTGGCAAACGGGGCAAGCTTAATCCACGTTATGTCGGACCTTTCGAAATCACTAAGAAAATCGGCAAGGTGGCGTACAGACTGAATTTGCCCGAAGAGCTCAGTGGTGTTCACGACGTATTCCATGTATCGAATCTGAAGAAGTGTCTGTCAGATGAGACCCTCATCGTTCCTTTTAAGGAACTCACTATCGACGACCAGTTGCGCTTCGTCGAGGAACCGGTGGAAATTTTGGAACGGGAATTCAAGACTCTCAAGCGTACCAGGATACCCCTTGTTCGAGTTCGTTGGAACTCCCGTCGTGGCCTAGAGTTCACCTGGGAATGAGAAGACCAAATGAAACGCAAATACCCCCAGTTTTTTAAGAAAGGTGAGTCCAGTACTGAAGCTACTTCGGAATTTCGGGATGAAATTCCAAACCAACGGGGGGATGATGTGATACCCCAGGAAAACGCTCAACACAACTAGCTTCTCCAGTGACTGTGTACTAAATTTCGGGACGAAATTTCTATCAACTTGGGGATGATGTGACAACCCGTAACTTCAAGGTAAAGACCGTTTGTTTCGCATTTGTAAAATGAAATCATATGCTTATTTTATTTGATAAATTAATTATATGCCTATCAAATTTATATTATATAAACGGGTATTCGAACCAAATCCATATAGTGTTGAACCGACCCGAAACAGTTTGTACCTTTAAACCAAAGCATGAACTCGCTTGTCGATTCAACCCACTCGCAAAACCCGAAACCTAGGAGGTCCAAAACATAACGTGTATATTATATACATATTATCTTTGCTAATTCATTATACACCAATACTAATAGGTTTAGCGTTTAAAAAAATAAAAATAAATAAATAATAGTGCTAACACACAAATGGCTGCACATGTGTTATTTTCTTTTTATTTTGCTTCCATGGAATCTGCCAAACTTACTGCCCAAATTTGTGTTATATAATTACTTCCAATATAATTCCAATATAATTGCTATTTTGTTCTGCTTGGGTTCGGCCCACCTCAAATCCCACCACCCAACTAGTTGTTTCTTAGGTTATGTATATTGTACATGCATCTCATTAACATTCTAACTTCCCTAAACTCAAAAACCCAAGTTGCGATCCTTGTGCTCCCTCCACTCCTCTTCACAGCCAACGTTCAAGAACTCCAAAAGAACGTCTTCAAGCCATTCAACCTCCATATCTAGCAATTTCTGCCATATCTTTATACTCGGTAACTCATTCGTTTATTACATAATCATGCTAATTGTTCTTTATACTCGGCTGCGTATATTTGTTATTTATGATAATTTGATGCTATGCGAAGTGCTAGATGCTAGAAACCGTTGTTGATGGTGTTATATGTGATCATGAGTGGCTTGAATCATGTGTTTTGTGACATTATTAGATGGTCATGCCTGATTTTAGTGAGTTATATTGGCTGTGTTTTTTCTATTGTGATGATAACTCGTAGTCTAGTGGTCATGAAAATCATGTGCGATGCTTAGTGTCAATAATTATATATGTATATATATATATATATATATATATATATATAAATATATGGATGAAGGTTTATATTCTTGATGACGTTGATACTTGACATGATAAATCTGAGTTAAATAAACGATAACCTGCTGTAAGTGATGTTAAATGTCGTTGTTGTTCACTAAATATGTTAACGGAACAAATAGAACTTGCGTTAGAAGCGCTATAAACTGAAAACAGGAAGCTGTCAAATTGTTACAGCCGCCTTCAGTTGGCTGTAACCAGGTCATAACTTAACGAAAAATTGATTTTCTTGAGTCTTTAACGTGTTATTTCGAAATACGCTTCTAATGGCACTAGAATCATAATTTTTAGACTTCGTTTTCTATTTTAAATAAATGATTTCGTTTCAGCAATTAAAGTTGCATTTTTCTACAGATTTTATGCATTATGTTTTGAGTCATAACTGGGGAAATACTAAGAGTTAGACAATGAAATCTACACTGTAGATGGCCTTAGGTGTCTGTACAAATCTCCAACTGGAATTTCGTCAATCGGACTTACGATGAATTTTAAATGAATTTTTTCGTGGACTGCAGTCAGAAAGTGACGAATCTGATTGCAGCCAGGTAAATGATTTTTATAAAATAATTGGTGATGAATTGGATCCCGATATTTTTACAAAATAATATTTGGATCGTTTAAAACATTCTGTAAAAATTTGGGAATTTTTGGAATAAGTTAACTATTTTATTAAAATTCCCGAAAACAGCCCAGTTTTGGATGTTAAAGCTGAAACGACGTAAGTAGTAATTTGCGTGTCTAAATGTCGGGTAGGTTATCTGAGAATGATCCAACTTGTTATATGTCAATGAAAGTGTTGCGTGCAATATCGAATGCTTGCTCTTGAGTAGTTATAGGTGGAATGTTAATATGGGCGTTAACGGTTAAAATGAGTGCATGTTATGTGTAAGATGCGTTTAGGAACTTTGTGCTTTACTTGAAATCACTAATAAACTAAATGGTAATCATACTAGAACGTGGTTGACCAACCTTGACTGTTAACTATTTTTAAGAGTCCAACCGAGCAACCAAAGGTAAGTTCACACTTTCTACAAGGCATGGGATTCCCGGTGGTTTGGGAATGAGTTAACGTTTAATAAGGAAACCTGCGTATTCTATTTGGGTAGAATACGTACTCCCACCCTCTACGGTGAAAGGTGACAACATTGAAACCTGCGTGTTCTTCTTGACACGTACTCCCACCCTCTTAACGGAAGGGTGACAACATTGACACTAGACAAAACTCTATCATTAAGTCCCTCATTTATATTGACTTAATCACTGGGCCAATGGCGAACGGGTCATTAGTTAAATAGCGCTATTAGGTTTGACAAGCCTCACACCGTGCCGCCGAGGACGGGCGTGAACTAATGGACTAGGGCACTAGTCAATGATGATAGACATTGACGCAGGGCACATAAACATAACTACAGTAAGTAGTAAATATGGTAACGAGTCTAGTGGGATACATGGGGAAGCCCCCACTGAGTATGGTTTGGGAAAAAAGAAACGGGTTAACTCGTGGTTTACGAAACATAACTATAGTTTTTTTTTTGGAACAACGTTAAAATGGACAACCAACTGTGAACTGGCTCAACTTTGTTGTTGATTCGTTATTATATGCATTGCAGGTCGTTAGGTGCTTAGATGGAGCTTGCACAGTAGGAAGAGGTCGTTGTGGGACATGGACTGTTGAGTTCCATGTTAAACTTATGAACTTTTATACTTTATTATGGTTTTGAACTTAATGCTTCCGCTGATAACTTAAACTTTGTTGAATTGTTTTGACACCAATTATATTGTTTTGTTTGGACTTTTTTAATTATATCGTTCAATATGATTGGTGGCTGGATCCTGGTCAGTCACGCTCCCTGCGGTGATATTCCACTTGTGGATTCTGGGGGTGTGACAAATAGCAATATGAAAACTTTCTCTGTCTTAAATTATTCGCCATGAAAACTAAAATTAAAATCTAAAAAATATAGCTTTAATATTTTCAAAGCGTCTTTGCTTCATTACCTTTAAATTATAAAATAAAAGGAAATAAATAATTTAAATAGCTGTTTAGTTATAATTATATTAAATAATAAAAAATAAAAAAAATTAAATAATAATATAAGATTTCAGTTTTAAAATGAAAAACAAAACTAAGAATTGAAATAGAAAGAAAATGGAAAAACGATAAAAAATGGAAAAATTAAATGAAAAGAAAATGAAATAAAGTTGCTTTATGGAAACTTGTTCCATTAAAGTTGGTTTATGAAAAAAAGTTGAAAAGTTGATTGGAATGGCTTGACTTGTGGGTAAAAGTAAAAAAAGTTTGACTTTTTTTGTGTATTTAACAACACCCTATTTATTATAACTATTTGAATATCAAATGTTATTATCACCGCTAGAAAAAGAAAACTGGGCATTTGCGACTACATTTACGGTCGCAAAATGGTCTCAGTTGCCCTATTGCGACCAATTTGTGACCATAAATGTGGTTGGAAAATCAAATGTTGTTATCGCTTCTGTTTTGTGTGAGACTTTATTCATTGCGACCGCATGCTTTTTACAAACTTGCCACAGTTTTGTGAACAACTGCCTTACAACCGTTTTGTGACCTCTGGACTTTTACAAACTTGCAACCGTTTTTGCATTCGCAAAAACTGATTATCTTTTATTTATTTTTTAGTCCTTTTCTATTGTATCTGCTTATAGTGTCATTTTTTTTAAGTTTTAAGCATTTATCGAATTTTCAAAAGTATATCAAACATCCAACTTAAAACATCAAATAAGGTTATCCCAACAAAATACATACTCAAAATTAAGTGTTCATAAACTAACTCGATTTATAAATATGAAAACGAACGGTTCTAACCTCGAAATTACGAGTTGTCACATAGTGTTCCTAGGAACGTCTAACCAGTTTTGCAGTGCACGAGTAGTGGTTTAAGGGAAAACCGCTGAATATTAAAAGGGAACAAACTAAAACCGAACAAAATACTGACAACGCTGACAAATATTAAAATTTTATGATATATTTAGATTCGTAATTATATTATTATAATCATGGTCGAAACCGGATCGAAAAACGGTTTACAAATGGCCAACGACGCAAATTACGCGATTTTACGCAACCGACGATCAAACGCGCAAACACCAACTACCAATCGTATTTTACGTGTTTTAAATACTAAAATTTTATTTTATGACGTTCTGACGATTTCGGGTTTTGAAAACGAGTTCGTAGGAGCCTTCGGGCCGCTTAAACACACGAGATGGGTTTGTGGGCCTTGGGCCAAGACCCAAGCCCATTAGAAACTGATGTGATCTAAAATATACATATTTTTATATAAATATTCCTACACTTTACATAAATTTGTGGGTGGTTTTTATTAAATGTTACTTGAAGAAACACTAGATAAATGGTCGGAACCGAGATATTTAGGGGGTTTGAATCCTCATAAAGGGGTTCGTTCTCTCTCGTTTGATTCGACGTAGCAGCTCTTCTTCTCCGATAAACTCTGCAAAACAAAGCACCGTTAGCCTCGTCAAGGGGAGAAGGGGGGTTCTCTCCTTGACCCGACTCCGGCGTGAGAATAAGTATGTGTATATGAAGAAAAAGAAGTATTGAAGAAGTGTGAGTCACTTGAATTCATGCCTGAGTTGTTTCTCATATTTATAGCCGGGAGTCTTTGGGCGGGAAAACCCGTTGGTGAAATGTTAACGGAAGATGCTAACACCGTAGGTGGTTGTGTTTTCTCCGTGAATCTTCTTGATTGAACTGTGAGGTCACACGGATCGTGATCCTGATCGACAGCTGGGGTTTGGCCACGTGGAAAGTGGGTGAGTGGAGGTTTTCCTCTAATTCCATGCCATCATCGTGATTTTGGGGAGGCCCGAGATGATGACACGTATACCAGGCGGTTACAACCGTCATAGTGGTGCACGATTGATCTTTCTAGAAGATTATTGCTATAATCTGGTGTGACTCCTTTATCGTGTGGAGTCAGCTTAGATGAATAATATCCAAGTCTGGATATTATTTAAGCGGGAGTGCTGTTTGGGATTTTTGTCTGTTATGAGAGAGGCGCAAGGATTTATTAATCTCCCTTTAGCGCGCAGGTGTTGTTTGTTGCCTTTCTCCTGTGTCCTCTGTGTTGGACCAGTACGCGGCCGCGCAAGGTTTAAAGAGGGTTAAAGATGAAGTTGTGGCTTTTCTCTTAAGTCTTCTTTATTGGACCATTGTGCGGCCGCGCAAGGTCTAAAGAAGGTTAGAAAACGAGGTTGTGGTATGGTCCAAACGCTCGAAACGAGGTTTTTGGGACCTTACCCCTTCATTACTCCTAATGGGTTCATAATTAGATTTTAATGTTTTGAAAAAAAAATGAGTTAAGTTGGGAAAAATCTAAATTCATTAGCATTAAATTAATTAATTGAATACTTTTGAAGTGTCGTAGGTTTCAACAAAAATAAAATTATAGTTATAACTAAATGAATTCATTTATTTAAATTGAAGTCTTCACATAATTGTTTTATTAATTCCACAGGGCTTTCAAAAGTGGAATGCAAGTTGTTTTGTTTGTGGGCTTTTGAAACAATTGGATGGAATGAAAAGGAATGATATATATACATCCACTAGTCTAAGTTCCCGTGTGTTACACGGGTGGCCTCAATAAATTAAATTACTTAACAGTGTTGAAATAATTTTTTAAATGAAAGAAACGCCCATTACCAAAACATTGAAATGAACGAAATGTTGCATTACTTATATAATAATTAAATTACAGTGTTGGATAGGGTCACACCAATCAATGCCTCCGATGGATGGTTACGATGAACATTTCTTTTCTAATTTTTTTATAGTATGAACAAATTTGTTCCAGTTCTCTATTGTTAGCCCTACACTCTTACCCTTTCTGAGCATCCACAGTCCTAAGCTCCTTCTTTAATATCATTAGTATAAGTTAAAGATCAGTTGCACAAAACAGTTAGGGTTATATGTACTGACAGATCCTAATATCAACTCTGAATATAATCATTTCTTCAAGAACCACCAAAATATCCAAAAAAAATTTAAATGATAGCAGTCAAAGATTTCCCCAAAATTGAAGATTCAACGCCTACATAAAACAAACCCAATACATAAAGTCCAATATGTTTGATTTGATCTGATCATTTATTGCAATAGGACTCTTTGATTAGCAAACTATGATTGTTCAACTATTAAGACAAATAAACAACTTCAAGTGAACATAACTTGCAATCTAAAACGCCACCGTACCTTCCGTCACATACGAAGCCAATGCAATAGCGCCAATTTGTTTGTTCCCTTACTTAAAGCTCATTTTCGACTTATTTTCTTCTTCATTCACTATAACTTGATGATTCCCATATAAGAAACCCAAAAACAGTTAGCCAATTTCCACTTTCTAAATGAACACTACCGTTATGCAAAAATATCCATCCATCTATCTATCTAATAACCACGTTTACTCGAAGCCTACCGCATCCACAAAGAACACCAATAATAACATCCTTAAACAAACCTGAAATCAACCTAAAATAGACTAAACGCCTAAAGTAGCCTAAACATGTTGAACCCCTAAAAATTGTATGTTTATCTGTAGTGCCTTGCTTATGAAAGTCCTTGTTTTTAAGTGCCTTGCGTTGGGGCCTCAGGCTCTCCCTTTAAACCTCATTTTGTAACTTCACTGCTTTAACCATTAAGTGAAATCCATTCACCTTCTCTAATCATGGTCACCTATCGTAAGAATATGCAAGAAAAGACCTATTTTTGTTAAACTTATAATCTTGGTTACATGATTAAGGGTTGGTTACATGATTAAGGATTATAACTGTAACCATGTCATTTTTAGAGATTGACTTCCCACTTAAATTTTTTTTTGGATAAAACTCATGCATTATTTGAATTTAGAACTTCATTCAGCCATTTTATCGAACAACTCGTGTGCAGTCTAATAACATCATATTCGAATCTAAAATCGTGTGAATTCAAATCCCAACCAGGGCGTTCAAAAGCCACCACAATACAATTAACATGCCAGGGCCAGTTACACATACTTCATTGCTGGAAATCATGTATAACATAGCTATGGGAAAGAAGTAAATTACATTTTCATCTTCAATTCCTCCTTATGATGGAAAATTAGAAAAATAAACAATATATACTATAAGCAGATCACTATAATCAACTATCCAAGGCCATATATACTAATAAAATTGTCTGATAATATAGAACATGTTCATTAGGCAAGTAAAATCCAATCGAAAACAATCCTTCAATCAGCACCATGTCGGCAATTCCATTCCTAACGAACAAACATATACTTAATTAAGCATACATAATTTCTCAAAAGCAAACTTAACACAGTGATTGAGAAAAAAGGAAGGAGTACCGATGTTGAATACAACATTAAAGCGTTTGGGAGATGCTTTAATGAAGTGGAAAGTCTATCAGTAACGTCATCATTTGTGGTTTTTTTCTCTTCCGGTTGCGTTGTGCACAATTCGGCCATAAATCTAGCTCAAGGGAAAAGAGAATTAATAAGCTAATTAGGAATTACCACCACTTAGCAATGAAGTTAGGCCTTCCCATGTCAATGCAGACCTTACCACAGCTGGCCAAAATGAGGCAACATTGTCGGACTAATCAGCAGCCATGATATCCTTAAGCCATGTAACAATACAACGTGAATCAATTCTAGATGGTAAGGCGTTAGCAACTATGGATGATGCTTGACAACCAAGCATATGAAGCTTGTTTAGAGGCTTTAGACAACCAAAAATGAAATCGGACACGTATATAAGATAGGCAGAATCTATAAAGCAAAAAATTAAACTTGAATAGTGTAAATACAATTTAGAACAAAAATATAACAATGTTGTTACAAAAGCATACCATGCAATGATCATAAGCGCAAACTTGAGGGGCATTCTCCTCATATGTAATAACAATTTTTCCATAAGTGCACTTATCACAAAAAAAAATATCCCTACATTTCCGGCAATTATCCTACATGATCAAAAGAAGCGGCTAAACAGACTAACTGAAAGCAATAAAATCTTATCCACAACCAGTACACTTTGCAACAACTTCACCAGGTACCTAAAAACTAAAAATTAAAACAATTTTCCGAATAAAGAATAATTGAAAACAAAAACCCCATAGATTAAAAGGCTTACCCAATGATCTTTTTCCTCATTTGGGGTCTTGATTATGTTCATCCAGTTACCCAAACCTTTTTCCTTGTCATGCATATTAAACTGGTTTTTTCTGCAATATCTCTTTGTGATGTTGAATAAACTGTTCATGAAAACAACGTTAAGTACATGGGAAAACATGTTATTTCCCATGTTAAAATAAATAAAACAAATACCTTATCGGCATACATGGAGAACGACAATGGGTAATGCTGGACAACCAGATCAAAAAACTTGAAAGCCATCAAACGGACATCAATTGACAGATGGGTCATTGCGTTGAATACGTATGCCATCATCAAGGATATAAAAGTTCCCTGGTTATCCTGGAGAAGTTTAACAAAAAGAACATAAATACGCAAAGGTTAAACCGATGGAGCTAGTTAAAAACAATCATAATCTAAAAGTTTTATATATATATATATATATATAGATAGAGAGAGAGAGAGAGAGAGAGACATCACCTCTTTACAGGGGGAAATACGACTGCCTTTAGAAGTTGATATAGGGTCTCACGCACAATTTTGTCATCGTCACTCATGCGCTCACCCAGTTTTTCGATAACAGTGAGTCTGTGCAATTTCAGTTCTGCTGGATAATTCGAGAAGATATCCCTAATACCGATCAATGCATCTTCAAATAAAAAAACAACCACTCTTAATATCAAATTTTAATGATGAACATTAGTATAATATATTTAAACATCTTGTCATTATATATTTTCTGTTCATGTTCACTTGTCTTCTCAGAAATTAAGAATTAATTTGGCAACCTTAAATGTTATAAAGAAATGTTACCTCTGCGTAGGGATTAGCATTTGGTACCGGGTACCAGTACCGTACTGGTACCGAACAGTACCGGGTACATTTGGTACCGGTACCCACTTTCTACGTTTTTCGGTACCGGTACCGGTATTTACGGGTTAAACACCGTTAAGTATCGATACCGTACCGAACCGGTATATTCGCTACTGGTACCGGTACCCAACTTTTCCCGTTTTTCGATACCGGTACTTTTGGTACCGAACGGGTACCGTGTTCATCCCTACCTCCACAAACTTTTGCATTGTGATGAGACGTCTCCTGAAACAGCTCTTTTAAAGTCAACCCTTTCTTGCTCACAGCTAAACCGGCCTTCTCGGATGCCAAACTTTGTTCCGATAATATAATTGCTGCACATAATCATGTTAATACAAACTATAACCATTTACAGTAAAGTGCATGACTTTCATGTATTTTTATTCTTTTTAAATACCTCAACCAGAAATATTTATCAAGCACAAATTTATACTCTCACAATCATATCAGTTGCATGATATTTAAAAACAATCTAACAGAGGGCCTTTATCATCTTAACTTCTTAACTGATCATGATGATTTATAATAGTTAGTACATAAGTATGCAACTATAAAGTAAGTAATCACTTTGTCAGTTGTCTATATGCCTCATTAAATGCATATAAACATCACATTTTATGGGAAAGATGATCTTGCTTACATCTTCAACCCTGTATACTTGAAAAAAGTCCAGTTTTTTTTACACAAAATAGTGAATTATTGTTTGTTTCTTCCATAGTTGTCGATAGCGGCTATAGCGCGCTATATAGCATATATGTCATATGCCGCTATATATTATATAGCGAATTAGCGATAAAAACCGGCATTTTTATTTATTTTTTATTCTTTTTTTTTCTCATCTCCACTGCTCAATACCTAAGGTTTGGTCTTATAACATGTATTTTTCTGTATTTTCCTCATCTCCACTGCTGGATAACATGTATTTTTGGGTTTATCTACTTTACCTCTAAACATGAATCATCGCTATATTGGTCGCCATCGGCTATTGACAACTATGGTTTTTGCAGAGCAACATAGCCTTTTACACACATACACTAAAAACAAAAAAATCAAGAAACTATATCTAATTAACTAAATTATACAACAAATTCAATTTATAAAGATTACCTTTTGATTTAACTTCAGTGTTGGTAGTATTCTTTGGTGGGGGCAATTTTCTTCCAACCTTTCTTCTTATTTTCTGCAAATTACAAAAACACATTCAGTAAAAAGATTGTAACTTTTAAAACTCATTCTTGAATATTTACTTTGAAGTCTACACCGCGCTTTTGCTGCTTTGAATACCTTTTGCGCTTTTGTAAACTTATGATTTCGTAAAGAATCCTGAAAAATCCAACCACTATAACTATTACCTGAGAAGATTTATCAAGAGAATATTAATTTGAACAAACTATAAACCACTTAAACCAAGCATGACGTGGCTGGTTTGAGTAACGGCTGGAGTTTTAAATAAGGTTTTATGAGATGAATCTGCACTCGCCCAAAAACGAAAATATCAGCTCTCAACAGACCATGATCTTGAAAGGTAAGAATTAAAGATATAGTAAGTTATAGGTTGCCCAAAGGAAACCTTTTAAAACATATAGTGTTGTTTTAGTGCAACTACTGATAAAAACATAAGAATGGATTTAATAGCAAAAAAAATGTGCTTACAAGGAACTTGGTTGGCATAACTACATGCATCCTCCTGACCACCTTTTACATGACTTGTTTGAGTAACGGCTGGCATTTCAAATAATGATTTCAAAGATGAATCTGCACTCGCTTAAAAAATAACCATGAGTTCTCATTTGCAGAACATACCATAATCTTAAAAAGCAAGAAATATAGCAGATTTAAAGATGGTCGTACAATGATCTTGGTTTGCAAAAGCAGTAGCATCCTCCTGCCCCCCTTTTACATGAATGATATGAATCTTTTCCTTACCCGAATACCATTTTCACCCGACTCGTTTAAACTAAATAATGAATAACCTAAACCCATTTCTTCTATATTACGATTGAATTTTTTTCGGATCGGAAACGCGATCCCAAGCGCCACGAATTGGATCGGATGAACCAAAACGAAAACCGTGCCATGACCAGTGAATTATGTGACTATGGCCTGTATTGCTACCATGGAAAAATCCATCAGTAGTTTAAGGATTATTGAAACTCTGTTCTTGTGGCCATTCTGTCCTTCATTACTGCCAACATTAACTTACTTGTACCCCCATCAACTGTTGTAATCGCAATAATGCTTTAATATTTAGTGGCAACTAAAATTAAAAAAAATAAGCTAATTCGGCCATGAATAATGTGACACTCTAGGTTTTCCCGAACAATTACCTTGAAATTACATTGTGTGTATATATATGTTAATCAATGGAAGTTGTGTTTTATCTTTATGTCCTATGTGATCCTTGCACTAATTAAGTATATGCAATAAATATATATATATATAAGCAGGAAGTGGGCCGAGACCACCATGGACCCGACTCGAGACCACCCGGTCTCGAGTGAACCAAATCGGTTGGGCCGTGTGCACTTGAACCCACCCGGAAAACCCTTAGGGTGCACATGCTCGGAATGGGTATAAAACCCCACATATGTAGCCGATACCACCTCTTTTGGCAAGAACAATCATCATCTCAAATCCCAAACATTCCCTTATCCATTCTCTCTCTCCTCTCATCCTTTCTCTCACTAAAAACCCTAAAAGACTCACAAATCAACTCCCATTCTCTCGGATTCAACAAGTGGTAGCTTGGAGCTCGGAGGCTAGCCATCGTTCACCACTCAAGGGCCATCTCGCAACCGTTTTTCCCTCTCCTACTTTCGAACACCATCCGGTTAGTGTTTTTTATGTGTGACAAGGTGTGTGATTGATGAATGATGTGCATGTTTCTATATGGCTAAGTGGGTTAAAAAGATTAGATGATTATTATGCTAACTCGATGTTTAGTTGTGTGATAGATAACATAACATGATTAATGAATAACATGAATAAGGATAACTAGGTTGTGACTATTGTGGTTTATGCTTATCTTGATCAATAGGGATATGTTCATGTTTTAATAAGAAAATGTTAGGTAACATGCAAGGTGGTTAGGACAATAAGAGTGTGTATGTGTATGCTTGTAATCCGAAGAATGTATGCTAGATTCAGGAGTCGATGATGCTGATTTGAGTATATGCTACGATAGGGTTGTTCGATTTATCAAGTTGTAAAATGATGAAAACCCTAAAATGATGAACTTGTTGAACATGACATGAATATTTGAATATTGTATGTTTGATCCATTTTGATCATATGTTAGACAAAGAAACATGTTTATGGAATGCTATTGGATAAGTACACAACCTCATGAAATCGAAATACTATTGGCCAGCACATCAAAAGTTCTAGAAGCATTTTGTTACCATGTATGCAAGTCGAAACCTTCAGTCTCGACTCGAGACCGAAGCAATTGGACTCGAGACCATCCCCAGACGACGCG
The DNA here is from genome assembly GCA_030545235.1 of Helianthus tuberosus. Taxonomy (NCBI): domain Eukaryota; kingdom Viridiplantae; phylum Streptophyta; class Magnoliopsida; order Asterales; family Asteraceae; genus Helianthus; species Helianthus tuberosus. Next base: position 51,769,020 of record CM060403.1, on the reverse strand, counting down.
AGACAGGCGCCAAGACTCGAAATCAGCAAGGTCTCGACTCGAGATCTCACAATCTCGACTCGAGACTGAACTCGAGACTTCTAAGGTTCCGACTCCTGCTCACTCGACTCGAGACCGCCCAGCTGCAACCCGAGATCGATCGGTTGCGACTCGAGACCTATCGGTCTCGACTCGAGACCACCTTGTCTCGAGTAGGGTGCTTGTTTTCGTTATTGGGCCGCACCTAAACGTTTGGGCTGCATGTTTTCCCTGTTACTGTTTATCTGGATTGAATGTTACTGATTGACTGATCAAGTGTTAAGGCCCAATACCCTTGTATGTTTTGTGTGCTATGTGTTAGATACGTGTACCATATACGTGATTACTTATACCCAAACCTGACCTATACTGGTAACCATGCTAGGACGTGGTGACCAACGCGTTTGACCAAGTAAACTAAACTGCCGAGCAACCCAAGGTGAGTTCACAACTTAAAGCATGCATTCCCGGTGGTTTGGGAAACGGACTTAAAAACAACGCTATCCCCTCGTAAGGGATACAAACTTACTTTTCTTCCCTTGTTACTGGGATACAAACTTAGTTAATTATTGTTTATACGGTAATGCAACAAGCAACACTAAACAAAACTCTATCACTTAAGTCCCTACCATTTAATACCGATTAGTCGCCGGGGCCTGGCGAACGGGTTATTAGTTAATAGCGCTATTTAGGTGTAACCAGCCTCACACCGACCCTTGTTACTGGGTACGGGAGTGAACTAATGTACTCTGGCAAACCGTCAATGATGATAGAACATTGACAAACGGGGCACTGCGGAAACGTACGGTTAAGTAAGTATTCGGTATTGGAAAAACAGTTTAGTCGCTTACTTGTGGGGTAGCTCCCCATCGCATGTATAAACGGATAAATTAACTGGTGAAACAAGTTTTTGGTAATTAAAACTGGACAACTCGTGGACTCGCCAACATTTTTGTTGATACCCTACTGCATGCTTTGCAGGTAACCAATGACTCAGGAGCTTGCAGCTTGGGGATGTGTAGTGGTCGTCTAGCCCATGTGTTGGGTTCTAAATAATCTTGAACTATGAACTTTGTTTTGAAACTATTGGTTTATGCTTCCGCTGTTTACTTAAACTGTTATTTGAACTTAAACTTTTAAACCTTAATGTTTACTAACTATTGTGGTTGGTGAACATTCTTACTATTAACCAATGCTCGGTATAATTGGTGGCTGGATCCTGGTCAGTCACGCCTCCAAGCGGTGGTACTCCGCATGTGGATTTGGGGGTGTGACAGATTGGTATCAGAGCCATTGGTTATAGTGAACTTGGTTTTAAAAAGAAAGTCTTTTTGAGAAAAACCAGACTATAACCCGTGACTCGTGACGACACTACACTCCAAGGGCAAGACTCAACATATTACACCTCATAGCTCGGACTTGTGTTTACTTGCTTGTTTACTTTATGTTGTTGCCCTACTATACATACTAGTGTGCCTAAATTAGATAGAGACGCATCTCTCTTCTATCTCATTCTCGCTACATTACGACATCACACTCATACTGTGTTTTCTGGTTATGAAGACAATGAGTGGACGCGGAAGAGGAAACGTTAACATGACACAGGCTCAGTTCGCTAACCTGCTCAACACGGTGGCTGCAGCTTTCGCAGCTTACCCTGGAGGTAAACTCGTTACTTTAGGATGTCTAGATCCTACCCTACATCGTCCTTTCACCTCTAAACCTATTCGCTTCGCTTCTCACAACAGGTCAGCCTGCGCCTGCGCAGCCACGTGTTTGTACTTTCAAAACCTTCATGGATGGCAAACCTCTCCCTTTCAACGGCAATGAGGGTGCCATAGGCCTACTGCACTGGATTGAAAAGGCCGAAGCTGTCTTTGCTGTCTGCGAATGTCCCCCTGCTAACTGGGTTAAGTTCGCAACTGGTATGCTTGAAGGAAACGCGCTTTCATGGTGGAAAGCACAGATTCAGATGCTTGGTCTGGAAACTGCTAACGCTACTGCGTGGGAAGATTTCAAGGACATGATCAAAGAGGAGTACTGTCACAGGGATGACATCCACAAACTCGAGAACGAGTACTATGAGCTCAAGATGGTTGGGTCAGAGATTGAGACCTACACCAAGCAGTCCAACGACTATGCTGCACTTTGCCCAAACATGTCCCTACCTATGTATCGAAGGATCGAATTGTACATCAAAGGTTTGGTCCCAGAAATCCGGAGCCATGTAACCTCAGCCAACCTCAATACCATACAGCCTGTGGTCCGTCTTGCTCACAAACTCACCAATCAGGCTGTGGAAGAAGGCAGGTTGCCCAAGAGGATCAATGCTACTGCTGGAACTTCTAACGATAACAAACGAAAGTGGGATGGAAGTCAGGGTAAGGATGCTAACCCCACTCAGGCTCCAGTTCAACAAAGGAAGACTGAAAACAACAAAGGCCCTCAGCAACAGGGTGGCTATCGAGGAAACCACCCCAAGTGTAACAAATGTAACCGACACCACAATGGGCCATGTGGCAAAGGTCAGTGTCAGCGATGCAACAAGATGGGGCATGAAGCCAAAGACTGCAGGAGCCAGTTCCCAGCTAGGCAGAATCAGCATCAACCACAGCAACAACAGCAGCAAGGAAACAACCGTGAATGCTACAAATGTGGGGCAATAGGGCACATGCGAAAGGATTGCCCTCAGTTGAACCAGAATCGCAACAACAATAATCGCAACAACAACAACAACCAGGGAGCTGGAAACAATGCAAGGGCATTCGTGATTGGGGCTGCTGAAGCAAGGAACGACCCCAACGTGGTGGCGGGTAAGTTCCTACTTAATGATCGTTATGTTTCCATATTATTTTATTCCGGAGCAGATGCTAGTTATGTATCCCTACGAATTAGTAAGAAGCTTAAGTCCACTCTTACGCCGCTAAGCTCTAAGCACATCGTTGAATTAGCTAATGGTAGAAACCTCGAGGCCTCACACGTTATTCGTAACTGCAAATTAGAATTGTCTGGTCAGACCTTCCGCATCGATCTTTTCCCCATCACTCTCGGAAGCTTCGACGTCGTCATTGGTATGGATTGGTTATCCAAGCATCGAGCTGAAATTCTCTGCCAAGAGAAAGCTATTCGTATTCCCCGTCCTCCTGGCAAACCCCTTATCGTTCAAGGCGACAAAAGCGGAGAAGTCACAGGCATCATTTCATTCTTAAAAGCCCAGAAGTGTTTACGAAAGGGGCACACCGCTATCTTAGCACTTGTTGCCGACACGCAGAAAAAGGAAAGCAAGATTGAAGATTTTCCCGTTGTACGCGACTATCCTGAGGTATTTCCTAAAGAACTACCTGGACTTCCTCCACACCGTCAGGTCGAATTTCAAATTGAGCTAGCTCCCGGAGCAGCACCTATAGCTCGTGCACCTTACCGTCTGGCTCCCGCAGAACTCAAGGAACTTTCTACTCAACTACAAGAACTACTGGACAAAGGTTTTATCCGTCCTAGCTCATCACCCTGGGGAGCCCCAGTACTCTTTGTCAAAAAGAAATATGGCACATTCCGAATGTGCATTGATTACCGCGAGCTGAACAAGGTTACAATCAAGAATCGTTATCCACTTCCCCGTATCGACGATCTGTTCGACCAGCTGCAAGGGTCGAGCTATTATTCCAAGATCGATCTGCGATCAGGCTATCATCAGCTGAGAGTCCGCGATGAGGACATCTCTAAGACTGCTTTCAGAACCCGCTATGGTCACTACGAATTCCTTGTTATGCCTTTCGGAATGACCAACGCACCTGCGATATTCATGGATCTCATGAACCGAGTGTGCAAACCCTACCTCGACAAGTTCGTAATTGTGTTTATTGACGACATCTTAATCTACTCGAAGAGTCAAGAGGAGCATGAACAACACCTGCGTCTTATTCTCGAACTCCTTCGCAATGAGCAACTGTACGCCAAATTCTCGAAATGTGATTTCTAGCTTAGAGAAGTCCATTTCCTTGGGCACATAGTCAATCAGGATGGGATTCATGTCGACCCCGCTAAGGTCGAATCCATTAAGAATTGGCCTATACCTAAGACTCCGACCGAAGTTCGCCAATTCTTGGGATTGGCAGGATACTATCGAAGATTTATCAAGGGATTTTCTAAGATTGCTCAACCACTTACGACCCTCACTCAGAAGGGCGTCGCTTATAAGTGGAATGATGCGCAGGAATCCGCCTTCCAGGAACTAAAGAAGAACCTCTGTAGTGCTCCTATTCTCTCCTTACCTGAAGGTACCGACGACTTCGTTGTTTACTGCGACGCTTCTATTCAAGGGCTTGGCTGCGTATTGATGCAACGCGAAAAGGTTATTGCTTACGCTTCGCGACAGCTCAAGATCCACGAACGGAACTACACGACACATGACTTAGAATTTGGAGCTGTGATCTTCGCGCTCAAGATTTGGAGACACTACTTGTACGGTACCAAGTGCACGATTTACACTAATCACAAGAGTCTCCAGCACATAATGGAACAAAAGGAGTTGAATATGCGGCAACGCCGATGGGTCGAACTCCTAAACGACTACGAGTGTGCAATTAAATATCATCCAGGCGAGGCTAATGTGGTAGCCGATGCCCTCAGCAGAAAGGAGACCAAACCCAAGCGTGTTCGTGCCCTACAGCTCACTATCCACTAGAGCCTCCCTAATCAGATCCGAGATGCCCAGGTTGAAGCATTGAGAGCCGAGAACATCAGGGCTGAGTCCCTGCGAGGATCAAGACAGCGATTAGAACAAAAAGAAGACGGTGCTTACTACATAGCCGGGCGCATATGGGTTCCGCTTTATGGAAATTTACGCGAGCTCGTGATGGACGAAGCCCATAAGTCCCGTTATTCGGTACATCCGGGTTCAGATAAGATGTACCACGATTTAAGGACTACCTATTGGTGGCCTGGCATGAAGGCCCACATAGCAACCTATGTCAGAAAATGTTTGACTTGTGCGAGAGTCAAGGCTGAGTATCAGAAACCATCAGGCCTACTCCAACAACCAGAGATCCCACAGTGGAAATGGGAACAAATTTCCATGGACTTTGTTACCGTCTTGCCTAGGTCTCAACGCGGAAATGATACCATTTGGGTGATAGTGGACCGATTAACTAAATCTGCACACTTTTTGGCTATTAAAGAAACAGACAAGTTCTCTACATTAGCAGAAGTATACTTAAAGGAAGTGGTTTCGAAGCACGGGGTGCCAACCTCTATTATTTCAGATCGAGACGCGCGTTTTACTTCTGAGTTGTGGCAAGCTATGCACAAATCTTTTGGCTCACGCTTAGACATGAGCACCGCTTATCACCCACAAACGGATGGGCAATCTGAACGCACCATCCAAACCCTGGAAGACATGCTTAGGGCATGTGTGATCAATTTTGGCAAGGGTTGGGAGAAGCACCTACCGTTAGTGGAATTCTCCTACAACAACAGCTACCACACCAGCATTCAGGCAGCACCCTTTGAGGCATTGTACGGTCGTAAATGCCGATCGCCTCTCTGCTGGGTGGAGGTCGGTGACAGCCAGATCACAGGCCCAGAACTTGTGGTAGACACTACAGAAAAGATTGCCTAGATTAGGCAACGCATGGCGGCAGCTCGTGACCGTCAGAAGAGCTACGCTGATAAGGATAGGAAACCGCTAAAGTTCCAGGTTGGTGACCGGGCTCTACTTAAAGTCTCACCCTGGAAGGGTGTGGTTCGTTTTGGAAAACGGGGCAAGCTTAACCCGCGATATGTCGGACCATTCGAAATTACCGAAAGGATCGGTAAGGTCGCTTACAGATTGAATCTGCCTGAAGAACTGAGCGCTGTGCACAACGTCTTTCACGTGTCTAATCTGAAGAAGTGTTTGTCAGATGAAACACTCATCATTCCTTTCAAGGAACTCACTATTGACGAACAACTACACTTTACGGAGGAACCGATTGAGATCACGGATCGTGAGATCAAAACCCTCAAACGTAGCCAGATACCTCTCGTGCGAGTTCGTTGGAACTCACGCCGTGGCCCAGAGTTTACCTGGGAGCGGGAAGACCAGATGAAGCACAAGTATCCCCAGCTGTTCCCAAATGAAACTCCCAGCACTGAAGCTACAACCGAATTTCGGGACGAAATTCCAAACTAACGGGGGGATGATGTGACACCCCGTTGAAACGTTCTCACTTATACTAGCTTGTCAGTGGCTGCCTTAACTTTCGGGACGAAAGTTCTTAAAACTTGGGGATAATGTGACACTCTAGGTTTTCCCGAACAATTACCTTGAAATTACATTGTGTGTATATATATGTTAATAAATGGAAGTTGTGTTTTATCTTTATGTCCTATGTGATCCTTGCACTAATTAAGTATATGCAATAAATATATATATATATATATATAAGTAGGAAGTGGGCCGAGACCACCATGGACCCGACTCGAGACCACCCGGTCTCTAGTGAACCAAATCGGTTGGGCCGTGTGCACTTGAGCCCACCCGGAAAACCCTTAGGGTGCACATGCTCGGAATGGGTATAAAACCCCACATATGTAGCCGATACCACCTCTTTTGGCAAGAACAATCATCATCTCAAATCCCAAACATTCCCTTATCCATTCTCTCTCTCCTCTCATCCTTTCTCTCACTAAAAACCCTAAAAGACTCACAAATCAACTCCCATTCTCTCGGATTCAACAAGTGGTAGCTTGGAGCTCGGAGGCTAGCCATCGTTCACCACTCAAGGGCCATCTCGCAACCGTTTTTTCCCTCTCCTACTTTCGAACACCATCCGGTTAGTGTTTTTTATGTGTGACAAGGTGTGTGATTGATGAATGATGTGCATGTTTCTATATGGCTAAGTGGGTTAAAAAGATTAGATGATTATTATGCTAACTCGATGTTTAGTTGTGTGATAGATAACATAACATGATTAATGAATAACATGAATAAGGATAACTAGGTTGTGACTATTGTGGTTTATGCTTATCTTGATCAATGGGGATATGTTCATGTTTTAATAAGAAAATGTTAGGTAACATGCAAGGTGGTTAGGACAATAAGAGTGTGTATGTGTATGCTTGTAATCCGAAGAATGTATGCTAGATTCAGGAGTCGATGATGCTGATTTGAGTATATGCTAGGATAGGGTTGTTCTATTTATCAAGTTGTAAAATGATGAAAACCCTAAAATGATGAACTTGTTGAACATGACATGAATATTTGAATATTGTATGTTTGATCCATTTTGATCATATGTTAGACAAAGAAACATGTTTATGGAATGCTATTGGATAAGTACACAACCTCATGAAATCGAAATACTATTGGCCAGCACATCAAAAGTTCTAGAAGCATTTTGTTACCATGTATGCAAGTCGAAACCTTCAGTCTCGACTCGAGACCGAAGCAATTGGACTCGAGACCATCCCCAGACGACGCGAGACAGGCGCCAAGACTCGAAATCAGCAAGGTCTCGACTCGAGATCTCACAATCTCGACTCGAGACTGAACTCGAGACTTCTAAGGTTCCGACTCCTGCTCACTCGACTCGAGACCGCCCAGCTGCAACCCGAGATCGATCGGTTGCGACTCGAGACCTATCGGTCTCGACTCGAGACCACCTTGTCTCGAGTAGGGTGCTTGTTTTCGTTATTGGGCCGCACCTAAACGTTTGGGCTGCATGTTTTCCCTGTTACTGTTTATCTGGATTGAATGTTACTGATTGATTGATCAAGTGTTAAGGCCCAATACCCTTGTATGTTTTGTGTGCTATGTGTTAGATACGTGATTACTTATACCCAAACCTGACCTATACTGGTAACCATGCTAGGACGTGGTGACCAACGCGTTTGACCAAGTAAACTAAACTGCCGAGCAACCCAAGGTGAGTTCACAACTTAAAGCATGCATTCCCGGTGGTTTGGGAAACGGACTTAAAAACAACGCTATCCCCTCGTAAGGGATACAAACTTACTTTTCTTCCCTTGTTACTGGGATACAAACTTAGTTAATTATTGTTTATACGGTAATGCAACAAGCAACACTAAACAAAACTCTATCACTTAAGTCCCTACCATTTAATACCGATTAGTCGCCGGGGCCTGGCGAACGGGTTATTAGTTAATAACGCTATTTAGGTGTAACCAGCCTCACACCGACCCTTGTTACTGGGTACGGGAGTGAACTAATGTACTCTGGCAAACCGTCAATGATGATAGAACATTGACAAACGGGGCACTGCGGAAACGTACGGTTAAGTAAGTATTCGGTATTGGAAAAACAGTTTAGTCGCTTACTTGTGGGGTAGCTCCCCATCGCATGTATAAACGGATAAATTAACTGGTGAAACAAGTTTTTGGTAATTAAAACTGGACAACTCGTGGACTCGCCAACATTTTTGTTGATACCCTACTGCATGCTTTGCAGGTAACCAATGACTCAGGAGCTTGCAGCTTGGGGATGTGTAGTGGTCGTCTAGCCCATGTGTTGGGTTCTAAATAATCTTGAACTATGAACTTTGTTTTGAAACTATTGGTTTATGCTTCCGCTGTTTACTTAAACTGTTATTTGAACTTAAACTTTTAAACCTTAATGTTTACTAACTATTGTGGTTGGTGAACATTCTTACTATTAACCAATGCTCGGTATAATTGGTGGCTGGATCCTGGTCAGTCACGCCTCCAAGCGGTGGTACTCCGCATGTGGATTTGGGGGTGTGACAAATAACATGGATCCCGTCAATTCGGCCATAAATCTAGCTCAAGGGAAAAGAGAATTAATAAACTAATTAGGAATTACCACCACTTAGCAATGAAGTTAGGCCTTTCCATGTCCATGCAGACCTTACCACAGCTTGACAATGGAACTAATTAGGAATTACCACCACTTGACAATGGAACTTTATTCTAGTTGGATTGCTATTATTAACCTGAAATATATCATTAGAAAAAGAATATGCTTCATATAAAAACTTAAAATCTATAGGCATGATACTTTATTGTTTATATTTTGTTCCATTGTTTGGCAAGAGCCTCTTTTGTAATATTATAGTAAAAAAAGTTATTATCAAGTAAAAGAAATATTATTAAGTTTATAAAGAATTAAATATCACTTTTTAATAATGGTGTGTTTCTAGAAAGGACATCATGGAAGCACAACCTGTTTCTTTGCCCTCTGTTTCATACCTCGTTATTTTTGCTTTTAGTTAATCATATAGATAAATTTAAAACACAAACTACATATTTCGATTTAGTATTTTGTGTGAAGGATGAGTAAAAAATTAAGATTAAATATGTATTTGATGTTAGAAACAAATGTAAAAAAAATTACTCATACACCATTCAGGTAAATTACTCCTTAATTATTAATACTTTTATAGATGCATTCTGGCCATGTATTTTCATATGATAAGATATAAATAATTCATATCAATAGAATAACAAAACATTATAGCAGAAAGTACCTACAACGTAGCTACTACCAATAGTAATCACCATTGAACAATTCGCCAAATTATCTCCCTGCAATCATTTGACTTATCCTCTGATCAAAGAAATGATGAAAAATTATATTTATGTAAGAATAAAAACGTAGAAGCACTATCCATACAGGGCTTACATATGAACGACAGTGGAATTGAATGGTTTGCCTTTGTCATCACTATTGCCGCCTCAGCCTGCCATCACCATCACCATCGTCATCGGTACCTGGATGTGCCACTGTCATCACCATCGTCATCGTCATCTGACGTCGCCATCACCATATCTCTATTTCTTTGAGCATACATCAATGAAGCAAAGAAGAAGAGAAAAAATGCATCGTCCAATAATTCATCCATGTCCATCTTATCCGTGTAAAACTCAAACGTGGGCTAACCTGCATTGAATACTTGTCCTGCATATGGATTGGAAAATCACTATTCATACTAAATTTTAATTCATATAGAGTTAATTAAGCAATTTTCAAACAAACATTTCATCGACCACCTTGTGTGCATAAGTCAAATACAAAGAAATAATTAAAAGCATAATTTAACTTAGATTGAAACCAACAATAATAAGTCGGATGTTAATGGACAGACTGAATATAAAAAAATAAAAACTAAGATCAAGAACACAATACAAATCAAGAATGAAATTGTATGACTAAAAGAAGCAGAAATCTTCAGCGAATCCCAAATATCACCTAATTTGTCAACAAAGAGATTGTAAATCATATTAAGTTGAAAAGATATTTAAACTTTAACAACCAAAATCTGTAATCTGAGGTAACCGAATGGTTACAAACTTACAGTGTAGGATTCTTTGAATCGATTCTCCCTCTTTTCTATTGGCAACATCGAGTTTTAAAAGGAACCCTTAGACACTCCCACTGAGAGCACATTCTGCCTACACTAAGACAAAACCACATGCAAACTGTCGACCTAATTCGAGAAACAAAAAACACATTAGGAAATCAGAGCAGCGTTTGAAAAAAAATCTAAACATACATTCGTAAAATAAATCCGACTGTGGCTAGAATTCAAAGAAACACTGGTTGTTGCCATCGTTATTCTTCTGACAATCATTAAGACTTGGTCGTCGATTAAAGATAAAAATACACAAAGAATTCAAAGATGTGAGAGATTCAATTGAAAAAGTTACCGATTGAAGAAGAAATTCCACAATCTACACGCCAAGAGGAATCCGAATATTAGAGAATGTGGATGATTGTGTAACATCTAGGGTTTTTTATTTGAAATAAAATTGAAGAAGGAAATGATTTCATAATTTTGGTAAGATTGAGAATTGATTAGGGTTTCTAAATTGAAGAACAAATGTAGGCGGTTTCAAAAAGAGCTGAGAAATGAGGAAAAGGAATGGCGCCCAAATACCCATTTCTCTGGCCAAAGAAAGCAGTCACCTCAAAGTCAAAAAGTCAACCTTTATTTTGCTTTATTATAATAGATAGATATATTGGACGTGACTTGAGAGGAGGCCCTTATATATTAAAAACACATCAACAACATTTAAAAATGCCACCTATTATTATCAAGACCATTAAGTGGGGAAGCAAGAATTGACGGCAGGAGGAATTTTCGAAAAAAAGAAACTAAGTGAGTGCCCTATTATATTCGAAGGAGGCCCATAATCTCGAAGAGAACAAAGGGGGACGGCAGCAATATAAAGCAACAGGAGGATCCCTATTTTGAGGGGATGGTTTTTTTCGAAAATCCACAAGTGACGGCAGCAACAATATATATTTTTTTGAACGGCGGCAACAATATATATATTATTCTTTCTTGAGGCATACGAAGGGGGCATATTATATTATTTGGGGGCTGCGACTAAGCAAGAAAAGAAAACAAAGAAGTTGGAGGTCGCACAAAGGAAAAAGAAAGAATCACGGCTGTTTGTTGGCGCAAAGGAGAAAAGAAGTACGTGTTGAGCATTACGGGTTCGATATCGTGCTTATTTTTCTAATCTTTAACATCGAAACCATGTCTTGTTTAATTTTCACAACTGAATTCGTTATGTTTTTGAATAATATGAGTAGCTAAACGTTTGAAACTACTTAGGTTGAGATGAATTAGATGTTTGTGACGTTGTTTTGACTTGGTTTTGTTTATTTTATACGATTTACATAATTTAATCTTGAAATTGATCTTGATATTGCATGTTTAAGTGTTGGTTGTGATTGTTGATTGATAAATCTAGCGGTTTAGGCACGTAGAAATACAACCTAGACTTAGGGTTTAATTTGAATCGGTTAATCTTAGGGTTTTCCGTTTGAATATTGAGTTTAGAAATAAACCAAGTTAATCAATAGTTAAAATCAATAACTAAAACTTGCATCCTCATCTTTTGACTCGAGAGACGATTTAGGTGTGCTAGGTTATTAGCTAATCGTTGTTGGGTAGTCTGGGTGACCGATAGCTCGGGCTCGTTTATTTCATCGCGTTTAGGGTTTCCTAGGATTTCAATTATCAAGGTTGGGTTTGCTTCGCGAATAGAGGGTTTTGGGGGTAGTTTAGCTTTCATCACTTGATATTCGTGGGATTTGGTATCGATAGGTCGAGTCGGTTCGTTCTAGCACTTTGCATTTCGTCCCTATCTTTCGGTTGATCATCTCTAGCGGGAGGTTATTCGGGTAGATTAGGATATTTAGCCATTACCATAGTCAAGATAGCGTTGCATGATTCTAGGGATTCGACACCTAGGTAGTCCTTTCTCATCATATTTGACCTACACTTAGCTCCCGAGTTCGTTTGCGTATTGCGTTGCTTGTCTTGTTTGCCACATTTTCTTAATTAATTAGGTTATTAGTTAAACATCAAAATCAAACATAAAATTGACTTTGTATTCGATAACGTTTCAGTATCTAGAGTTTGCATATAGTGTCCACGGATTGATATCCAGTCTTTCCATCTACACTACACTGCGATCGGTGCACTTGCCGATTGTGTGTCGTTTAGTTTGCGATTCCCTTTTAAAACTTGTTCGAATTATATATATACATTTTCACACATCAGAAACAAACCTAGCTATTTAAGTGTACTAAACCCTAACCTAACTCATTTTCACCAGCCATTTCATAAACATCTTCCCTCCCAAATCTCAAAAACCTTATTGTAACGTACGAATTTTTACAACTTTTATATAATAAATGCTATACCTTTTACGACAAGTTATAGTGTCAGCTATTATGTGATCCTAGTATTAGTCGATTATAAATTCTAAAATAATAAATAGTTCAAATGTGATAATAATAATAATAGTAGTAGTACGTAAATTTGTTTTCATTGATTTATTAAAGTTAGAAGAGCTAATATAAAAATAAACAAACCACATGGTTTAAATCATAAATATCATAAAGCCTAACAAAGCCTGAAAAGGTTTAATTATGTAATATATTCAATTTGACATGGTTTCCATTTTTTTTGTACTGTGACACTTTCGATCCAAGAAAATAGTTTCCCTTCATGATCCGTAACAACCCATTTCAATTAAATTATTGCAATAAAATCTTACACTTTCACATCACATTTTGTTCGTAAACCCTTTGCCAACCACGCACCTCTTTCTATTCCGAGCTCCGCCGCCACCGCTAGGTTGTCTCTTACCGCCAACTGCCACCGGTACCACCCGCCGCTGCACCCCTTCGAACTGCCATCACTGTGAGAATCCAGCCGTTGCTGCGATTTGAACCACAGGGATCGTGAACCAGCCATCACCAACTTCCTACCGTATACCGCCGCAATTACGCCGTTTTTTACTCGTTCTCGCAACCATCGTTCGCCACCTTCTGTCATCACGAACTGCCAGCACTGTTGTTTCGTTCTTCCGATCAGGAGAGGTAGGTGACCAACTTTAGTGTTATTTCGTTTTCTGGTTTGGTAACTTTAGCATGAGATGTGGATTGGGTTCTTGAACTTCCGACGGCACGTTATTTTGATAGAACGTTGTTTGAGAGTATCGGGTATGTGTATCGTCATGTGTGAAAGTGAGTGTGTGTATGTGCAAATAGGGTGTGTGAGGTGTATGTGTGCGTATTTATTTTGATGTGTGTGTGTCTGTGTGTTTTGCATGATATGTGTATTAATATACATATAATTAGGTGTGTGGAGGTGTGTTACATGGTGTGTGTATGTGTTGCATGGTGTGTGTGGAAAAATGTGATCTGTGTACTAGTATGTACGTGTGTTTGTATGTACAGTGCATGTGATTTGTTTGTGTGCTTGTTGTGTGCATGTGTGTCTATGTGTTATGCATGTTATAGTATGTGTGAGTTAACGTGTGTGTTTAATATGTGTGTTCTTGTGTATATGAAATTTCATAATTTTATGATATAAAACCTATCCTATGACAGATTAATATCGGTTAAAATCCATATTTTGATTGTGTAAAATTTGGTTGGATTATATTATTAAACTACACTCGTTATCAACGTGATATCTTATATTTTATAGATTGTGACGATTAAGAACTCGTTGTGAGTATTAAACCAAAAGCATATTTTATTATTGGGAATGTTTAGTTTGCGGCCGTCGGGAAATTCAATGAACGATGTTTTAGCTTACATGAATTTTAACAAAACTAATCAAGATAAAAATATACGGGATCTAGGTTGGCAATATATTTAAGGATGAATCGGTTTTGGATTTTTGCTTTGCTTTGCTGAATCAAGGTACGGATTCTATTTCGTTTACATCATAGTATAATTTTATTTTCATTACTCTTGGTACAGATTCTTTGGTCTTCTCATCATAGTATTTTTTTATCATATCCGTTACTTTGCAGTACGGATTTTGTCAGTTTCCGTTAGTTTGTTTCATTTCACATTTATTATTTGATAAGTTCATAGTAGCATGCAATAGACTTTAGCAGTTGTAATCATTGTTGCATGTTCTTGTTAGCTTTAATTGTTGTACTCTGTCACCCGAGCATGTTTGGTTCGGTTTGGTTTGTTTGGTTTGGTTTGGTTTGTAGAGATGGAACAATGGGTGCACACCGCACTCACCGTCTCATAGGTGCATGGTGATGTGTGTAAAATGCAACATATAAATTACTTCAAATGAGGCATAAAACCAACCCTTTTTAGTACTAATGTTGGAAAAAGTGTGCTTTTGTCTTCCTTTTGTATTTTCAGGACCAAATGAGCTTAAATGAATAAAAAGAACAAATATGTAGCAAAATCTAACACAAATACAAAGAAAAGGAATAAACGTGGCATGTTCGACTCCTCGACAACATCTTCCCAAGCAAAAACAAGAGAACAACAGGCTGACCACGGCCCCGTGCCCAGCGGACACGGGGGCGTGGCCAGATGTCTGCAGAAAAGACAAAGCTATAGAAGCTTCTATTCCCAACACGGGGGCGTGCCCACCTCAACACGGGCCGTGGTCAACGCTAAGATTCGCAGAATCTTGCAAATCTTGATAGTACTGATACGCTTCTGCACACGGGGCCGTGCCCAGCCAACACGGGGGCGTGTGGAGCTAATGCAGAAAAATTGCAATTAATGAAGAAAGAGAAAGAGGATGGCCACGGGGCCGTGTCCGGGCTTCTGTGCAAGCTATAAATAGGGGTGTTTGGTTCACTTCAAAGGCATCCCTTGGCAAACCACCTCTCTCCCACTTCACCCATACTCCATCACCACTACAACACCCACATCCACCACCAACATCCATCATCCACCTTAGAGTGTGTGTAGTAGTCTCGGGATCCAAGATTGATAGTAAGGGTTCTTGACAATCAAAGGCCATGTTTGCCTAAGTCTCTTACATCACTTGGTGAAGACAAACATTTAATGTAATACTTTTGATTTTTAATATTTTCGCACTTTTTATTTGGTTTTGTATTAAAGACTTTAATAACTAGTTTCTTATGTTGAAGGTGAAACTTCCTTATCATTAGTCCGTGGTGCATTGCCGTTATTTTACTGTCTATATAAAATATAAAAGATTTTCACCATTCATATCTCTACGGTCTATATAGAGATATGTTGGCTACCTGGTCGGGGGTTAAGGGAATGGTTTGGTAAAGTTCTTGCCTTGTTCAGTGTATAGATCCTGCAAGGACCTGGGTCAAGCTTACTAGGACCTCCTTCAATACCCACTGGTATTGGATGGCGGGGGTGCGAATGGCTTGATCCCCTCATATATAAACTACTATTAATACATTAACCCGGCTACTTGGGATTGTATCCCTCCTGACTCAAACCACTTAGCCGAGGGTAACGTCACCTTCAAAAGAGGGGCCTACCACATTACGCATTAATAAATTAATTAATTATCTTTCAATATTCCGACCCTTTGGGATTGTATCCTTGCTGACTCAAACCACTGGGTTGAGGGTAACGTCACCTTCAAAAGAGGGGCCAACTACTATAACTAAGATAATATTTTAAAAAGTGCAAAAGTGCGGAAAATCATCAAAGGTTACATTAAAGGCGAGGCGGATCCAAGTGATTCATCTTGTCTATCTGCTTTATTTTATTTTTTCAGCATTTTTAGTTTTTATTCTCATGTTTAAAACCTTTTCTGAAACTTTTGAATTGATTAGATGTTGAGGATAAACCGGTATTAAAAGCTCTTGCGTCCTTGGACGACCTCGGTATCTTACCAACACTATACTACGCTCACGATGGGTGCACTTACCCATATGTGTGTTTAGTGTTAGTAGAATATCATGTTTTATAAATTTAAAACTTGACTAATGTGTTAAAAAGGGATTAAAATATCAATAAAAACATAACACACACTACGCACAACAATGGACTAGCTAGCTGTGTACCTGTTTGGTTGTTTAGGCTCGTAGGTGCTTCCGTCTGACGTAACTTAATTTACTTTTAAGTGTAGTCACGTAGTGTGACATCTATATATGTTTGATATGTTTCTGATTTTGCCATAATATGTTTCGATATGTGTTCGTTTATGTTCCAGTCAAGTATTGAGTTATACCTCGGACTCTGTTCAGTTTTGTTTCCGTAGAAGTTTGGTTTCTGGTTTAAAATAAAGTCTGTTTGGATTTCATACTTTATTATGTCTGTTCTTTACTTGTACTATTGATTTCTCCGTTACTGAGCAACCTTTGGCTCAACCGTAGTTTTCTTTGTTGTGTTGTCTTTTTGTTGTCAGGTAGTCAGGGGAACTTGGGGAACCAATGATGATGAGAGTAAAATGTGGTTCAAGAATAAAGACTTTGTTTATTTCAGTATTCAAATTAATCAAGACTTAGAATTTCTTGGTCCGTTTTAAGACTTTTGTTTATCTTTCGAACTCAACTTTTCTTCGTTAAATGGAGTGTGTTTGGTTTTTGATATATGTAATAGTGACACGTCAGCCCTATCCGAGTTGGGGTGTTACAGTTATGGTATCAGAGCCCATGCTCTTTCTTGTAGAAAACTAAAATATTAATAATTAAACATGTGAGGTAATGGGTAGACGTCAGGTTAGGATTTCTCTCTTTCATCTTCCCCCGTAACTTTGAAATTTTCTTGTCTCACACATCTTCTTTCTCAGATGCCTCCTAGAAGAATTGTGAACACTTACCGTAATGAGGATGACGACATTCCCATTGAGACCCTCATTGCTAATGCTGTTAATACAACTATCGCGGGTTTAATCCCTAACTTATTGCAACAGCTTCAGCCAAATAACAACGGACCTCCAGGGGGTAATAACAATAACGACCCTCATGGCGGTAATGTTAACCCTCCTGTTGCCATTCATGATTGGCTTGATCACATCCAATGGCTAAAGCCAAAATCGTTTTGTACTGCTGCCACCCCTGTTGAGGTGGAAAACTGGATTGCTCATATCGAGAAATATTTTGAAGTGTTGGGTGTGAATGACGAATTCAAAGTCAGGCTTGCTAGTTACAAATTGGAGGACGATGCTCATAGGTGGTGGAAGACTTTGAAGAATGCTCGTGGAGGAGATAATTATGCAGCCACACTTCCTTGGAATGAGTTTCGCACATTGTTCTATCAGTAGTATTTCACTGATGCTGACCGCAGTGAATATCTAAAACAGTATTCCTCTATCTTGCAGGGGGACGATGAGCCTATTATGGAATTTAAAACTCCTTTATGTTGTTTGGTCAATTTTCTGGGTCCGACTGCAGGTACGCTAGAGCAGCAAACCAACAATTTCAAGTGGGCTATATGTGACCGTGATAGAAAGTTTATTGTGAAGGAGAAACTTTGCAGCACCCCAATCCTTTCGTTACCTGATGGCACAGAAGACTTCGTGGTTTATTGTGACGCGTCAATTCAAGGACTTGGTTGTGTGTTGATGCAACGTGAAAAGGTCATTGTTTACGCATCACGCTAGCTCAAGGTCCACGAAAAGAACTACACTACTCATGATTTGGAGCTCGGAGCAGTAGTGTTTGCACTCAAGATATGGAGACACTACCTGTACGGTACCAAATGCACCATTTACACCGATCACAGGAGCCTCCAGCACATCTTTGATCAGAAGGAGTTGAACATGCAACAGCGTCGGTGGGTCGAACTTCTGAATGATTATGAGTGCGCGATCAAATATCATCCCGGCAAGGCCAACGTTGTGGCCGATGCCCTCAGTTGTAAGGAAACCAAACCTAAGCGGGTGCGTGCGTTACAGCTTACGATCCACTCCAGTCTTCCTACCCAGATTCGAGAGGCACAGATCGAAGCATTGAAGGAAAAAAACCTCAAAGCTGAGTCCCTACGGGGATTAGAGAAACGGTTGGAACTAAAGGAAGACGGTGCTTATTACTTAGCGGGACGTATTTGGGTTCCGTTTTATGGTAATCTACGCGAGCTTGTGATGGATGAGGCATACAAGTCTCGTTACTCGATACACCCTGGTTCTGATAAGATGTACCACGTACTGGTGGCCTAGTATGAAGGCTAACATAGCGACCTACGTTAGTAAATGCTTGACATGTGCCAGAGTCAAGGTTGAATACCAGAAGCCCTCAGGCCTACTTCAGCAACCAGAGATCCCAACATGGAAATGGGAGCAAATTTCCATGGACTTTGTCACTGGTTTGCCTAAATCTCAACGGGGAAACGACACCGTCTGGGTGATCGTGGATCGACTAACTAAGTCTGCACACTTTCTGGCAATCAAGGAAACTGACAAGTTCTCTACGCTCGCAGACATTTATCTGAAGGAAGTAGTCTCTAGGAACGGAGTGCCAACTTCTATTATCTCTGATAGAGACTCACGCTTTACATCTGAGTTGTGGCAAGCAATGCACAAATCCTTCGGCTCACGTCTAGACATGAGCACAGTGTATCATCCACAAACGGATGGGCAGACTGAACGCACCATCCAAGCTCTTGAAGACATGCTTCGAGCATGCGTAATCGACTTTGGTAACGGCTGGGAAAGGCACATACCTTTGGTAGAATTTTCGTATAATAACAGTTACCACACCAGCATCCAGGCTGCTCCGTTCGAGGCTTTGTATAGACGGAAATGCCGATCACCTCTATGCTGGGCAGAAGTTGGCGACAGCCAAATCACTGGCCCAGAACTCGTCGTCGACACAACGGAAAAGATTGCCCAGATACGACAACGAATGGCGGCAGCTCGTGACCGTCAGAAAAGTTACGCTGATAAGCGTAGGAAACTGCTTGAGTTCCAGGTTGGGGATCGAATGCTACTTAAAGTCTCACCTTGGAAAGGTGTGGTTCATTTTGGCAAACGGGGCAAGCTTAATCCACGTTATGTCGGACCTTTCAAAATCACTAAGAAAATCGGCAAGGTGGCGTACAGACTGAATTTGCCCAAAGAGCTCAGTGGTGTTCACGACGTATTCCATGTATCGAATCTGAAGAAGTGTCTGTCAGATGAGACCCTCATCGTTCCTTTTAAGGAACTCACTATCGACGACCAGTTGCGCTTCGTCGAGGAACCGGTGGAAATTTTGGAACGAGAATTCAAGACACTCAAGCGTACCAGGATACCCCTTGTTCGAGTTCGTTGGAACTCCCGTCATGGCCCAGAGTTCACCTGGGAACGAGAAGACCAAATGAAACGAAAATACCCCCAGTTTTTTAAGAAAGGTGAGTCCAGTACTGAAGCTACTTCGGAATTTCGGGACGAAATTCCAAACCAACGGGGGGATGATGTGATACCCCAGGAAAACGCTCAACACAACTAGCTTCTCCAGTGACTGTGTACTAAATTTCGGGACGAAATTTCTATCAACTTGGGGATGATGTGACAACCCGTAACTTCAAGGTAAAGACCGTTTGTTTCGCATTTATAAAATGAAATCATATGCTTATTTTGTTTGATAAATTAATTATATGCCTATCAAATTTATATTATATAAACGGGTATTCGAACCAAATCCATATAGTGTTGAACCGACCCGAAACCGTTTGTACCTTTAAACCAAAGCATGAACTCGCTTGTCGATTCAACCCACTCGCAAAACCCGAAACCTAGGAGGTCCAAAACATAACGTGTATATTATATTCATATTATCTTTGCTAATTCATTATACACCAATACTAATAGGTTTAGTGTTTAAAAAAATAAAAAAAAATAAATAATAGTGCTAACACACAAATGGCTGCACATGTGTTATTTTCTTTTTATTTTGCTTCCATGGAATCGGCCAAACTTACTGCCCAAATTTGTGTTATATAATTACTTCCAATATAATTCCAATATAATTGCTACTTTGTTCTGCTTGGGTTCGGCCCACCTCAAATCCCACCGCCCAACTAGTTGTTTCTTAGGTTACGTATATTGTACATGCATCTCATTAACATTCTAACTTCCCTAAACTCAAAAACCCTAGCTGCGATCCTTGTGCTCCCTCCACTCCTCTTCACAGCCAACGTTCAAGAACTCCAAAAGAACGTCTTCAAGCCATTCAACCTCCATATCTAGCGATTTCTGCCATATCTTTATACTCGGTAACTCATTCGTTTATTACATAATCATGCTAATTGTTCTTTATACTCGGGTGCGTATATTTGTTTTTTATGATAATTTGATGCTATGCGAAGTGCTAGATGCTAGAAACCGTTGTTGATGGTGTTATATGTGATCATGAGTGGCTTGAATCATGTGTTTTGTGACATTATTAGATGGTCATGCCTGATTTTATTGAGTTATATTGGCTGTGTTTTTTCTATTGTGATGATAACTCGTAGTCTAGTGTTCATGAAAATCATGTGCGATGCTTAGTGTCATTAATTATATATGTATATATATATATATAAATATATGGATGAAGGTTTATATTCTTGATGACGTTGATACTTGACATGATAAATCTGAATTAAATAAACGATAACCTGCTGTAAGTTATGTTAAATGTCGTTGTTGTTCACTAAACATGCTAACGGAACAAATAGAACTTGCGTTAGAAGCGCTATAAACTGAAAACAGGAAGCTGTCAAACTGTTACAGCCGCCTTCAGTTGGCTGTAACCAGGTCATAACTTAATGAAAAATTGATTTTCTTGAGTCTATAACGTGTTATTTCGAAATACGCTTCTAATGGCACGAAAAATTGACTTCGTTTGCTATTTTAAATAAATGATTTCGTTTCAGCAATTAAAGCTGCGTTTTTCTGCAGATTTTACGCATTATGTTTTGAGTCATAACTGGGGAGATACTTAGAGTTAGACAATGAAATCTACACTGTAGATGGCCTTAGGTGTCTGTGCAAATCTCCAACTGGAATTTCGTCAATCGGACTTACGATGAATTTTAAATGAATTTTTTCGTGGATTGCAGTCAGAAAGTGATGAATCTGATTGCAGACAGGTAAATGATTTTTATAAAATAATTGGTGATGAATTGGATCCCGATATTTTTACACAATAATATTTGGATCGTTTAAAACATTCTGTAAAAATTTGGGAATTTTTGGAATAAGTTAACTATTTTATTAAAATGCCCGAAAACAGTGGGGTTTTGGATGTTAAAGCTGAAATGACGTAAGTAGTAATTTGCGTGTCTAAATGTCGGGTAGGTTATCTGAGAAAGATCCAACGTGTTATATGTCAATGAAAGTGTTTCGTGCAATATCGAATGCTTGCTCTTGAGTAATTATAGGTGGAATGTTTATATGGGCGTTAACGGTTAAAGTGAGTGCATGTTATGTGGAAGATGCGTGTAGGAACTTTGTGCTTTACTTGAAATCACTAATAAACTAAATGGTAATCATACTAGGACGTGGTTGACCAACCTTGACTGTTAGCTATTTTTAAGAGTCCAACCGAGCAACCAAAGGTGAGTTCACACTTTCTACAAGGCATGGGATTCCCGGTGGTTTGGGAATGAGTTAACGTTTAATAAGGAAACATGCGCATTCTATTTGGGTAGAATACGTACTCCCACCCTCTACGGTGAAGGGTGACAACATTGAAACCTGTGTGTTCTTCTTGACACGTACTCCCACCCTCTTAATTGATGGGTGACAACATTGACACTAGACAAAACTCTATCATTAAGTCCCTCATTTATATCGACTTAATCGCCGGGCCAATGGCGAATGGGTCATTAGTTAAATAGCGCTATTAGGTTTGACAAGCCTCACACCGTGCCGCCGAGGACGGGCGTGAACTAATGGACTAGGGCACTAGTCAATGATGATAGACATTGACGCAGAGCACATAAACATAACTACAGTAAGTAGTCGATATGGTAACGAGTCTAGTGGGATACATGGGGAAGCCCCCACTGAGTATGGTTTGGGAAACAAGGAACGGGTTAACTCGTGGTTTACGAAACATAACTATAGTTTTTTTTTTTGGAACAACGTTAAAATGGACAATCAACTGTGAACTGGCTCAACTTTGTTGTTGATTCGTTATTATATGCATTGCATGTCGTTAGGTGCTTAGATGGAGCTTGCACAGTAGGAAGAGGTCGTTGTGGGACATGGACTGTTGAGTTCCCTGTTAAACTTATGAACTTTTATACTTTATTATGGTTTTGAACTTAATGCTTCCGCTGATAACTTAAACTTTGTTGAATTGTTTTGACACCAATTATATTGTTTTATTTGGACTTTTTTAATTATATCGTTCAATATGATTGGTGGCTGGATCCTGGTCAGTCACGCACCCTGCGGTGATACTCCGCTTGTGGATTCTGGGGGTGTGACAAATAGCAATATGAAAACTTTGTTTGTCTTAAATTATTCGCCATGAAAACTAAAATTAGAAATCTAAAAAATATAGCTATAATATTTTCAAAGCGTCTTTGCTTCATTACCTTTAAATTATAAAATAAAAGGAAATAAATAATTTAAATAGATGTTTAATTATAATTATTTTAAATAATAAAAAGAATAAAAAAAATTAAATAATAATATAAGATTTCAGTTTTAAAACGAAAAACAAAACTAAGAATTGAAATAGAAAGAAAATGGAAAAACGATAAAAAAAGGAAAAATTAAATGGAAATAAAATGAAATAAAGTTGCTTTATAGAAACTTGTTCCATTAAAGTTGGTTTATGGAAAAAAGTTGAAAAGTTGACTGGAATGGCTTGACTTGTGGTTAAAAGTAAAAAAAAATTGACTTTTTGGGTGTATTTAACAACACCCTATTTATTATAACTATTTGAATATCAAATTTTATTATCATCGCTAGAAAAAGAAAACTGGGCATTTGCGACTACATTTACGGTCGCAAAATGGTCTCAGTTGCCCTGTTGCGACCAATTTGAGACCATAAATGTGGTTGGAAAATCAAATGTTGTTATCGCTTCTATTTTGTGTGAGACTTTATTCATTGCGACCGCATGCTTTTTACAAACTTGCCACAGTTTTGTGAACAACTGCCTTACAACCGTTTTGTGACCTCTGGACTTTTACAAACTTGCAACCGTTTTTGCATTCGCAAAAACTGATTATCTTTTATTTATTTTTTAGTCCTTTTCTATTGTATCTGCTTATAGTGTCATTTTTTTAGGTTTTAAGCATTTATCGAATTTTCAAAAGTATATCAAACATCCAACTTAAAACATCAAATAAGGTTATCCCAACAAAATACATACTCAAAATTAAGTGTTCATAAACTAACTCGATTTATAAATATGAAAACGAACGGTTCTAACCTCGAAATTACGAGTTGTCACATAGTGTGCCTAGGAACGTCTAACCAGTTTTACAGTGCACGAGTAGTGGTTTAAGGGAAAACCGCTGAATATTTAACGGGAACAAACTAAAACCAAACAAAATACTGACAACGCTGACAAATATTAAAATTTTATGATATATTTAGATTCGTAATTATATTATTATAATCATGGTCGAAACCGAATCGAAAAACGGTTTACAAATGGCTAACGACGCAAATTACGCGATTTTACGCAACCGACGATCAAACGTGCAAACACCAACTACCAATCGTATTTTACGTGTTTTAAATACTAAAATTTTATTTTATGACGTTCCGACGATTTCGGGTTTTGAAAACGAGTTCGTAGGAGCCTTCGGGCCGCTTAAACACACGAGATGGGTTTGTGGACCTTGGGCCAAGACCCAAGCCCATTAGAAACTGATGTGATCTAAAATATACATATTTTTATATAAATATTCCTACACTTTACATAAATTTGAGGGTGGTTTTTATTAAATGTTACTCCTAATGGGTTCATAATTAGATTTTAATGTTTTGAAAAAAAAAATGAGTTAAGTTGGGAAAAATCTAAATTCATTAGCATTAAATTAATTAATTGAATACTTTTGAAGTGTCGTAGGTTTCAACAAAAATAAAATTATAGTTATAACTAAATGAATTCATTTATTTAAATTGAAGTCTTCACATAATTGTTTTATTAATTCTACAGGGCTTTCAAAAGTGGAATGCAAGTTGTTTTGTTTGTGGGCTTTTGAAACAATTGGATGGAATGAAAAGGAATGATATATATACATCCATATATTGGACGTGACTTGAGAGGAGGCCCTTATATATTAAAAACACATCAACAACATTTAAAAATGCCACCTATTATGATTGTAAAGCAGTTCCGAATTGCTGTTGGAGTTGGAGGAAATTGTTACAGTTGCGGCCGTTAATTAGAGGGTATTGTTGGTCCAAACTTGGTAATGGTAGAGACCAGTGTTGTAAAAGTCGGATTACTCGGCCGAGTACCCGGCGAGTACTCGGTCCTCGGACCCCCTCCGAGGCGACTTCCTCCTAGGCGGTCTCAATTAGTCGGCCTCAGGATTACTCGGGAGTACTCGGTGCCTAGTCGGCCTAGTCGGACGTAGTCGGCCTAGTCGGTCTAGGCGGTCAACGTGGTTTGTTGACTTTTAATCGGTCAAACTCGGTCAAAGTTGGCCTACTCGGCCTTGTACTCGGACTACTCGGCCTTGTACTCAGACTAGTCTGACTTGTATTCAGAATATTTGAACTTTAAACATGTTTCATTTTAAATTATACTCAGTTGACATGAATTATGCTTATTTTAACACATAAATAATATATAACAATTAATTTTCTTTATATTTACCATGTCCGCGTACTCCCCTAGTACTCTCCGAGTACTCCGATTACTCCCAACTCCCCAGTCGGCCGACTAGGGACCGCCTAGCGACTTTTACAACACTGGTAGAGACACTTCAGTTTGGCATGACAATTGGCGTGTTATCGGTCCGTTGAGTTCCTTTCTATCGCCTAGGACTATCACAAGGGAGGGGTTTTCGTTACAAGCTACAGTAGCTGATTTGTCCTCTAATGGTTCGTGGTTATGGCCTGTTGCTTGGAGAGACACCTACCCAATTCTTATACAGCTTGATCAGGTGCAACAGGATGCTAATAATCAAGATCGTTTGCTCTGGAAAGACAGGGACAAGGTTAGCGATTATTCGTCTTCGGGGGTATGGAATTCTATCAGAATTAGCGAACCGAAGGTGGATTGGCACAGTATTGTTTGGTTTTCGCAATGTATTCCTCCTCATGCTTTCTTTATGTGGGTTATTATGCGGCGTAAACTGGTGACTCAAGATAAAATCATGCATTGGAACTCCACAATAAGAACTAATATGAATATGATGTGCTGCCTCTTATGCTATGAGAATATGGACTCGCATGATCCTTTGTTTTTTGAGTGCAAATTTTCGGCTAAGGTTTGGGAGTTGGTTCATGCAAAAGCAGGTATGGGTAACGTGGAAGCTAAATGGAGTGTTATTATAGAGTGGCTTCGACATCGAGCTAGGTCTAAGTCCGCTGCTAACTTAGTGTGTCGGTTGATTGTTGCTACTACTGCTTATGTTATTTGGCGGGAAAGAAACATTCGTTTATTCAAGAACCATGCAAGGCCCCCAGAAACTATATGTGCTTCGATTTTTGATACAGTCTGATATAGGTTGATGGGTTTAAAGTTCAAGAATACGTGTAAAGTGAGGATACTTCTTGAGAAGTGGGAGATTCATGGAGACCCGGTTGTAGATGATGGAGGCTGATTGACGTGTTTTTTCGTTATATTTTGTTTCCTAGATGTTTAGTCTAGTCGATGTTGCTTAGGCTTGGTTTCTCTTGTTTTGATTGTTCCACTTTCATGAGGCATGTCTCATGATTGAACTAGTAAGGGTTTTCCTTACTACTTGTTTTGTTTTGTTTTGTTTGTGAATATATAAAATCACCGGGGTAACCCTTTACCCAAAAAAAAAACATAGGCTATACAATTCCTTTGTAAAATTCAATTTTACGTTTTAATTTGTGACGACTTGAAACACCTTTCAATCACTCGACCGATTAATTTTAAATACCCTATTTAATCTAAGTTGTTCGTGTCGCAAATTTATTTTAATTAATAACTTTTATTAATTACAGTTTTCAAGTTAACTTTTAATTTTTGTAAAACCAATTTTGATTTTTGTATTTTAAAATAAACTGTTTATTTTAATTACCTATCCAATACTTAATAAACCTTTTATTAAAATTGTCATTTTAATGATCGTGTATTAATTATTAATTTTAAGTACGTAACAAACATCTCATGGCAAAACGCATAATAAAATAAATAAATATGCAATTCCGGGTTCAGAATATGTTCGGTTCGTTCGAGCTCAAGAACATGAACCGAGCCTATTAAGTGTAGCACAAACACTTTTGTGCTCCCACTTAATCTTGGATCAAATCCAAAAGAAAAAAACTTAATATAAAAGAAAATCTAAATTTTCTGCCTGCGAAAAGTCTTTAAAAAAATTTAACTTTATTTTCAAAATAAAGTTTGTTTAGCTAGTTTTTTTTAATATTTTAATTTGGCTTATATTAAAAAATCATTATTTTAATATATCCGTTTTTCTTTATGTGTTTAACGTGCGTCGCTCCAAAAACTAATTTAGTACGCGTGTTATAAAACAAAACGATTCTAGACCCAGATTTGCATAGTACGATCATTAACCTAAACGAAATAGGTTAAGGCCAAGTATTTTGTCAAAGAGGACTTTGACAAGTGTTCATGTTTGGCCTTAATAAACTTGCCTATAACTATTATACGTGACAGGTTCCTATGCCAAATCTACTCGATTTTAAGCATGCAATTCTATAACTATTTTATAGATCTATAAACACTTTTATAAAATAACCTACTTTGATTTGTAAGGTGGCTCTGATACCACTGTAGGAATTTTCGTGTAACTTTTAGAAAATAATTTTAGTCAATTTGTCAAACAAAGTGAACGCAGCGGAAAACATGTACACGAGGCTCGGTTCTAAATGTGACAACCAGAATTTTCAAGGTTCGTAACGTTAGTCTTGTGATTCTAAATTCTCGTTATTTAATTCTCTTCAATGCGCTACGTCTAACTTTCGGTGTGGTATTAACTTGGTTGTTCTAACATGCTAGTATATTGGGCCAACACACACACATATTTACCCAAATCAGTTGGGCCGGCTATCAAGTAACAACACCCACAAAGATTATGAGATATGTAATGGCCCTTTAAATTAGAAATATAGGTATACATATATATATGAGTGTATGTTTATGGCATGGAACACATGGTCGGCTATCATTATTAGGGCATAATGAGCCCAACCTTGAATATATAAAATTGCGCAGCCCAACATATGTCCTGATCAGGCCCACCCACAATAATTTAGGTTGTTTGCATTATATTTGATATGTACGTAAACCTCTTTCATATTCCACAATAACTACAACAACAAACCCTATCCTTCCTCACCTGATTTGCGACGACAGGAGACCCACCCCCCCAGGTCGTGATCACCATCACCATATTCCTCTAGGTTAGTATTACTTTATGCTTGTTTGATCTTGTTGACTGTTTTGTTTATATGCGAACAAGAATGAATTCCTGATTGGTTAAGTGTTAGGGAGGATTGTGATTCTTGATTTATTATGATTTAGTTACACACCCGAAATACCCTGGTGATCATAATGTTGGTTCGTGAACTGTATATAGTTGGGTGATCATGTTGATGCTTCATAATATGTGCTAAGGGAGAGGGATCGGTTGTGGGCTGGTTCTTTTCAGGAATTGTTATACATGATTATTAGTGGTAAAAGTAATGAAATAATGGATTGGTAAATAATCAGTTATGTAACAACCTTATTATGTGAAACATATTGGTATTGTTTGTGGGGGATTGGGATTGGACCGATAATATATATGTGCATAATTAGTGGGCTGTTATAAACAAACCAATAAATTCATATTATGTAAGTGGGTCGAATACTTTAACAAACTGTGTATGTGCTTGTGTAACCGATATTTGTTAAGTGGATTGGTAGAATTATTGGACTAATCTGTTGGAATCGGGCCATACAATGGGGTTGAATCACTAATAAAATGAGGCTGCAACTTTCAATTAGAATACATCAGTGGGCCGTGGTGTTTAGTTAAGATGCGGGCTGGGCTTCAGGATAAAGGTTGGGCACAGGTTAATGGTCCGATTGTGTTGGATCAGTTTGGGTTAGGGTGAATAAATGGTTTTAGTTGTAATTGCCTATTCTGATTAATTATGGAAGTGTTACATTTATTTGTAATGTGTTTATTTGCAATGTGTGCCATCCTTGACATATACTAGATTCATGCACATGTGTTATTGTCACAATATAACAACTTGTTAATTGCAATAGACACCGGTCGTTTGGACACTTAGGGAATTGCAAATTCTAATTGCATACATACTTACGGTTAACGTACAATAGTTCACACATAACGGACCTAACATTCACTCAACGCGTAAAGACATGTTAACATTACCGAGCAAACCTAAGGTGAGTTCATCTCTCTTGAGCATGCGTCCCGGTGGTTGGGACAGTCAGTGGGTATCCCGGGGAGGGATAAGTCTTTTGGGTAAAAACGGGAATGTTGGATAATATACTCATCCTATCACCATTAAAGTCCCTCCGTGTTGTTTGCTTACCTGAGAGGTAACATGGTATTAGTTGGTAGCGCTACTTAGGTTTGGCAACCTCACCCCGTACCTGGGAGGACGGGGGTTGAACTAATGACCTAGTCATGACCAATGCTTTGATAGGAGCATTGGAGAAAGGGCAAAATAATCAGAAGCCGTCTTGTATTCAGGGTATAATCAACATTACTTTCGGAATTAAATTCAATGGATTAATTAAACACTTGGTAACCAACGTTTTCGTAAAACTATGAACTCACCAGCGTTGTCTGATACACTTGTTGCATGCTCGCAGGTCGTTAGATATCTTGGATTTGGGAACTTGCTGTCTGGAGTAGCTGGAGTGGTTGTGGGTCGACTGGAGGGATTCTTTTTTTTTTTTGGTAAAGGGTTACCTCGGTGATTCTATATATTCACAACCAAGAAAAAAAGTAGTATGGAAAACCCATACTAGTTCAAACATGGGACATACCCCCATGCAAGTAAACAACGAAAAGGACTACAAAACAAACACGAGAAGCAACTAGACCACAATCTAGGACAACCTCAACACACAATCACAAATAATCAGCTTCCATCTTCTACCAACGAATTCGAATGAACATCCCACTCCTGAAGGAGTCTCCGCACCTTGACGGTATTCTTGAATTTAACACCCATCAGCTTATAGCGAATCGTCTGAAAAATAACATTACAGATAGAATCTGGTGGTCTCGCATGATTTTTGAAAATTCTGTCATTTCGTTCCTGCCATATGACATAAGCCGTGGCAGCCACCATAAGCTTAGCAACAAAGAAGTTAGCTAACTTGGATCTAGCCCGAGTACCAAGCCATTCCGTGATATCATTCCAAACCGGATTAACTGTCTCCATACCAACCTTTTCCCTTACCGTACACCAAACCTGAGCCGATAATTTGCATTCGAAGAATAAATGGTCATGAGAATCATGGTTCTCATAGCAGAGTAAACAACACATCATATTCATATTCTTCCTACGCGTTATATCCCATTGTAAAATTTTATCTTGGGTCAGCAAGCTCCGACGCATGATAAGCCACATAAGAAAAGCATGTCGCGGAATACATTGTGAAAACCAAACAACGTTCACCCACTCCACCTCCGGTTCCATGGTCCGAATTGTTAGTGCATACGTCTGCTGACTTCGTCTTGTGTCAATTCTTGCATTGTTCATGGCACAAAGTTCAAGAAAACAAGTCAAGAAGCTGATTTCGCTTGGAACTGCTGATTTCGCTTGAAGTGTAATTATATGCTATTTCGCTTGAGTGAATTGTTTGAGGTTTCGCTTGAGTTTATTTCAAGCGAAATCTGATCTCTATAAATAGATGTTAGGTTTATTCATTTGGAGGGAATTAATTCTTCTTGTTTCTGACGGCGAAGCTCTGTCGAAGTGTCTTCAGGATTGTAATCATTTCAGAATTAATATACAAGACAGTTTAAGTGAAGATCTAGCTGATTTCAACTCATTATGTCTGTTTCCGCCTTTCATTTTGAGTAGAACGCCTCTGAACGACTCATTTCGGGTCCGACAACGATCCTACAAGTGGTATCAGAGCCAGGTGGAGGAGTTCTGCAGTTTTCAGCTTGATTTCATCTCATTTTCTCACTTCTACACCTTCTTTTCTAAATTGAACATCTTTTAACGGTCAAAATGACCTGAATTTTTCACAACTTAAGCGAAATACTATTTTAACAAACCCTTGAGAAAATCAGATCAAAATTCGAACTATTTCTGATAAAAATGAACCAAAGTTCTAATTTCGCTTGAACGAGTTTTTTATTTCGCTTGAAAATTTGAAGCGAAATCAGATATTTCGCTCGAAAGAGATATTTCACTTGAAACTGTTTGAGTATTGATTTCGCTTGAAGTTGTGTGCAGGTAATTTCGATTAAAGGTTATCTCGCTTGGAAGGGATTTCGCTTGAAACCTAATTTCGCTTGAAATTGTCTGTTTTGAGAAACGTGTTATCGAATCATGAGTGAAGAGTTTTACAACGCATTTGCAACATCCCCGACTACTCCGGCTACCATTGCTCAAAACATGAACTTGGAAAATGAAACTGGAACTACGCAAAAACCCCCAAAGCTAATGAGCATTGAGGAGTATTACGGATGGAAAGATCGGTTTGAAAACTGGGTTCAAGCTAATCACTTGAGATCTTGGGAGTGTATATTGAAGAAGTATGTTCTACCACGTACTGATCTGCAAGTTGAGAAAGAAATCTCTGAATTCAATGATAAAGAACGAGACATGTACAGGGCTGAAAAAATGATGATTAGTCTGGTTCAGCAAGCTATTAAAGAAGACATCTTTGTATTGCTTCAGCATGACAAAACTTCAAAATCAATTTGGGTTGCTCTTAAAATTAAATTTGAGGGAAGTGAGAAGATGATCAAAAGTAAAAAGGCACTGCTTAAGAAAGAATTTGATTTATTCACAAGTTTGGCAGGTGAAGACACAAAGAAATTGATTGAACGATATTGCCACTTAGTTCGTTCCATGTCGTTGTTAAGCATAACCAAAGATCGTGAAGAATGGGTAGACAAATTGGCTGATGCTTTACCTCAGAAATAGTGGGGTACATTCTTGATGATCTTAAAGAACACCGGAGTTTATGATGGTTTAACAATATCTCAGTTCATCGAGAAGATTGAAGGTCAAGATCTTGAACAGCAAAAGATTGCAAGGATGAATAATCCAAGTAATCAACAAGATGTATTACAAAGGCAGTGTTCAAGAAATTAAAAGGAGTCCTAAAATCCAAACTGCTTTTAGTGCTGGAAATTCATTTGAAAGTGTTGAAAAAAGTCCAAACAGCAGTAGTGGATTTTCTTCATATCCAAGTGTTAATCCAAAAAGTTCAACTTCAAGTTTTCATTCTCAAAGTTCAAAAAGTGGAAATGGTTGTGTGATACAGTGCAACATTGCATTGAATCTTCCAGATGGTCAAAGTTTTTCTGAAGAAATTGCAAAAGATCACATGGCCTTACTTGCAACAGTGCTACAATCCTATGAAGGTTTGGTTGCAGGAAGGATCGGAAATCCTATGCTGACGAAAGAGGATTATGATCAGATAGACGCTGAAGAGATGGAGCTCATGGACATCAAATGGTGTCTAGCTAGTGTCTTGAGGAGAGCAGAAAAGTTTAAAATGATCACAGGAAGAAATGATTTTCTGGATGCACATGTGTCTACTTTGGGTTTTGATAAATCTAAAGTTACTTGTTTTCGATGCAGGGAGAAAGGTCATTTCAAGAGAGAATGCAAAAATCAAGAGGCTAGTGGAGCAAAGAATCCTTTTGGTAAAGATGATTATTATCGGAAAGCCATACATCAACAAGTTGCTCATCAACCATATCAACAAAAGGAGACACAAACTGCTCATGGAAAAATGATAGAAGATGCTAACAAGAAAGCTTATTCTGGTATCATTGATCAAGATGATGAGAAAATGGTTCCAGGATTCAGTTGGAACAAATATATTTCAACTAATAGTAAAGCATGTTTAATAAATCAAGATGATGAAAAATTACCTGAGGGTTTCAGCTGGGATCAGTTTGCAGATGAAAATGGAAATTTTAAAGCTTTCATTGCAAAGATAGTTCAAGAACCTGATTTGTTTACCAAATGGATGAAAGCAATTGGTGTTCATGAGAAGAATCAAGAAGAAGAATTTATCTCATCCGATGAAAGTTCAGAAAAAGTAACTGTTGTTGATCAAACATCATCAGATTCTGGTTCTTCAGATGACAGTTCTGAAAAAAAACATTAGATTTTGATCAAACACCATCTGATTCTGGTTCTTCAGATTATAGTTCTGAGAAGAAAATAGATTTTGATCAATCACCGACTGATGACAGTGGTGATGATGAGGAAGAAAGACATATTAATGTTGCAAAAACTCATCTATCTCCTGAAAGTTTTCAATTCTATTTTGCAGATCGCTTGGAGAAGCTAAAGGAGAGACGAGCAGCAAAAGAACAAAAGAAAATGAAGAGTGAAAGTGTTGATAAAAAAGAAGAGACTGCTCAAAATGAAGAAGTTAAAGCTGAAAAGGTGACTGAATCTGAAACAGTGATTGAAGTTGAGAAAGTCATCGAAGTTGAAAAGATTGTGGAAGTCATCAAGCCTTGCTTAAAGTGTTCAGAATCTTGCAAGCAATGTGCAGAAAAAGATGAGAAATTGGTTGAGTTTGAAAAGATAAAAGAACAATTGTTGTTTAATCTCAACTACGTGAAAGAGTCGTATGATGTGCTAAACAGAACAGTAACTGGACTTCAAAAGACAAATTCTGAAAGAGAAGATGCGTTAAATATGATGAATGCTGTGATTATGACAAAGTAGAAGGCGATAAATCATTACATTGAAGAATGTGCAAAGTTGCAGCAGGAGTTGGAGACAGAAAATATTGAAAATGAGAGAATTAGACGTTTGTTACTGAGTTATTCGAGTTCTGATTATCTCATTGATCGAATTTATCCAACTATTGCAGGTTTTGAAGCATTTAAAGATGAGAAGCCAAAGAAGAAGGATACTGGTAAGAAACAGAGTGTTAGTTATAACAAGTGTCTGCCTCCGATTTGGGAAGGGTATTCGCCTAGAAAACCGAATGAGGAGCAATTCGAAAAAAGCAGTCAATATAAAGTTAAAGTCCGATATAACCGATGAATTACCAGAAAACATTGATGTTGTTTTTACATCGTCTGACACTGATCATGAGTCCGAGTTAATAAAAAAGGTGGTCGATCAGGTGTTGGATACAGATGAGGAGTCGGAGTTAAAGTCTAAGTCAAAGTCCGAGTCTGGAAGTTCGAGTTCGTCGGTCAACAATTCAAAGTCGTCGGTTAAACGGGTGTACAATAAAGAATTCCTGTTATCAAAATCTAATATGAATGACGAAGCAATCAAAGTGGCATATACATTGATTGATTCAGACAAATTATATTCTGATGAGGAATTTCCAATAAGAAGTGTTAATTTTGAAAAGATTAAAAAGGTTTTCAAACTTACAGAAATCAATATTTCTGAAATAAAAGATGTAAATCTTACTGAAAAACCTAAAAAATACACTTCAAGAGTTCAACAACGGTTAAACAAGAAAAAAGGTTACGATTCTGGTTCTGGTTTTCATAAGAAACCAAACCATAACGGTAATTTCAAAAAGAAAGGACTTGGTTTTATTCCACCAGAAAGTTATAAAAATGAAAAATATGTCCTAGATTTTAAATCAAAAATGAAATTTGTTTCAGGAGGAAGTGCTGAGGAAGAACAGAAGAAACCTTTCTGGAGACAATCAAACCAGGAGTTTCTTGCTGAGAAGAAGAGAATAGGAACTGGAGTTTTTCATAGAAAAGAGACTAGAACCTGTTACAAGTGCAATGAAGCTGGTCACATTGCATGGAATTGTTCTCAGACTATAAAGTCAAAACAGGGAGTCTCAGAAAAATTCAAAGAGAAAGTTGTTGAGAAAAATGAACCACCAACTGAAAAATTCAAAGTTTTTGAAAATTCAACATATGAAGTTGGTGAATGTTCAAAGAGATTTTACAGGAGAAGTGTGAATCCTGATAAACAAAAGTGGATTGTTAAGAATTCTAAAGTAAAATCTGGCGATGAATCTGATTCCACAAAGTCAGAGGAGCCACAAATTGAGATAAAACTGGAAACATCAGTACCTCCAATGGATGATGTTCATTTTCCACCATTGAAGGCTGAGAATTTTAAATCAAAAGTTGGGAAAATTGAGATCTCGAATCAGTTCTATTCTGAGAAGAAAGAATTTGATGTTGAGAAAGCTTTTAATGGAAACGTTAAAAAGATTTTTGGAAAAATGGTGGAGGGTAAAGTGCAAGGGGTAAAGGAGTTTTATGAAACAAAGAAGGCAACTTACACCCCAAGTGCAGGTGAGGAAGAAACATCCAAGTTTGGTGAAGCATGGATGTCTGTTTTTCATAACTGATAAGTATGACTTGCCGGAGCTCCCAGGTTGGTAAGCGTGGAGCAGGAATCGGCATTATTCTTGAAAGGTTTGGTTGGTAAATTTACAGGTGATATCATTATATTGTTATATTTTGATTTACAAGTGGTTTTTGTTTGGTGAGTAAACCTGCTAGTGACTGAGAAGGTTTTCACTGACAAGTGGTAAATCAAGGACATTAAGTTGTACTTGCATTTTCCTACAAGTGGTTGAGAAACAAAGTGATGAATTGATCTCCTATCCTACAAATGGTAAAATCAATCAACACAACTTATTTTCCGGAAAAATCATTTTGGTTAAAATAAACTTAAGTGTTTTGAAATCATAATGAGAAAATAGTTTGTTGAAAGGGGGAGTTCTGATTGTTTATGCCAAGTGGATGGCGATTTAATGCGATTCGATATCGGTTGTCTATTTACTTGTACAGTTTGTTTTCAAATTTCTTTAAATGTGTTTGCATTTTAGGGGGAGTAAAAATTTCAGAAAATCCAAAAACATTTGAAAATTTGAAAAAGTCAAAAACATGGTAAAATTCAAAAATGAGTTTTGTTGTATAAAAGAGGAAATGATAGTACATCAGTGGACGATCACGGCATGCTAAAGAAATGGAAAGTTAAATAGTGATAAACGGTCTCACTGATGATATGCCAGTAGGTTTTTGCACATTTAGTAGATTGTGACGAGATATAAACTTAAATTCAAACTTGCTTATATCGTGGGGAACATCTCTCGGATATATGGGTAACCCCCGAAATCTTGTTTGAAGGACCCCTCTTTCTGAGATACTAGGTCTTTATGCTTAGTGATATCTGGGGTATTATCCCGGGACTTCTGATAATGCGGAAGCAATGGCCTAGTCCCCGGAGAATACTTTACGCTTGCTTGAAATATAGCCTGCCCTCAGCATAAAAAAATGATAAAACATTGCAAAATGCAAATCATGTGCTGTTGTAAAAAAGATCCTCTAAAGGGGACCCACCTAAAGTCAAGCCGTCATCTCTCTGCTGAACGGAAGTTCTGACCTGAGCTCTCACGGTTTTCGCAATTTAACCCCTTACAGATATCATCTGTGGTATACTCACCTGTAAGACTGAATATTGGGATCTGGATACGGGAGTATATTCTGAGATGGGACACATGATTAAGTTTAAGTGCTTAAAACATTAATCTCGTATCTCGAAACAGTTGAACTTTGTGTGAAAATTTAAGTGGATCAGTATACTGACAATCTAAGTGAATCGTTTAGAACTTAAAATGTTTAAAGCTTAACGGTGTTGGTGATTTGTCTCAAAAACTGATATGATCCTCTTACACAAACTCACAAAAAATATTGTCTGTAAATAGTTCTTTAATGCATCTCATTCTATTAAAAAATCCAAAAAGATTTTAAGTGTGTTTTAGCATAAATTTTGAAAAATCCAAAAAGATTTTCGACAACTGATGTTGGAGAGCTGATTTTCAAAGTTCCAAGTGCTAAACATGATGAGCATGTTTTGAAGAGGAGTTGTTTAATCTAAAAAGTTTGAAATTTGTTTACAATTGATCATCTGAGGTTTCTATCATTGATAAATCATTCTGGTTTAATTTGAAAAGGAAGTCTAGATAGATAAATTCATAAATTGTTAAATTTGTGAAATTTACTTTTGGGTAGAGAATGTGCAGGATAAGATCTAGGTGATCTTGGAATAGTTGATAGAGAGTCAGGTTCTGATACCTGAAGACTATGTGATTTCAACAAGCTAGACTGCGATCCCAGCATAACGAGAGGGGGAGTCTGATGACATCCAAGTAGAGTAGATTGTTCGAGGAGAGTTTGTTGATGCTGAAGAGAAGAAAGAGATAAAGTTTGAGGATGCTTACACGTTCAGACTGATAAAGACTGAAGAAGTTGAAGACTCGACACTTAAGACTCGTCAACATCCGAGGGGGAGTCTGTTAGTGCATACGTCTGCTGACTTCGTCTTGTGTTAATTCTTGCATTGTTCATGGCACAAAGTTCAAGAAAACAAGTCAAGAAGCTGATTTCGCTTGGAACTGCTGATTTCGCTTGAAGTGTAATTACATGCTATTTCGCTTGAGTGAACTGTTTGAGGTTTCGCTTGAGTTTGTTTCAAGCGAAATCTGATCTCTATAAATAGATGTTAGGTTTATTCATTTGGAGGGAATTAATTCTTCTTGTTTCCGACGGCGAAGCTCTGTCGAAGTGTCTTCAGGATTGTAATCATTTCAGAATTAATATACAAGACAGTTTAAGTGAAGATCTAGCTGATTTCAACTCATTATGTCTGTTTCCGCCTTTCATTTTGAGTAGAACGCCTCTGAACGACTCATTTCGGGTCCGACAACGATCCTACACGAATAGACTGCCATACACAAGAAGAGGAATGCTCACTAAGATCGTTACCATCTTTCCATATAAATTTGTCACTCCTATGTGGATCTAGGTGTACTTGATCTAAGTTCATAAGGACCGGATATATATCTCTCCAAGCCGAAGGCCATAACCAAGAACCATCATACCAAATATCACTAACCGTAGCATGCAAAGAGAAACCCGCAGACGTAATAACTCTAGGCGTTAGGAATTCAGCCAACGGACCAAAGTCGCACCATTGATCATACCAAACTGACATCCTTCTACCATCACCAATACAAGACCATATATGCTTCCTGATCATCGGCCGAAGTTGAAGAAGTTTTCTCCAACTCCAGCAAGAATTCAAAACGAGACGACACTCCCAAAAATGACTCCTTCTTAATCTGCATGAGTAAATCCAATCAACCCAAAGTGAATCTCGTTTAGTGATAATGCTCCAGATGTGGGAAACCATAAGGGCTTTGTTCACATCTCTCAACCGATGCAACCCAAGGCCCCCTTCATACTTCGGAACACATATAGCTTTCCATGAAACTTTCGCCTTCCCTTTATGAAACGAAACATCCTGAGACCACAAAAAGTTTCTCATTCTAGCTTCTAAAACATTAATAACACGAACATGTAAGATTAAAACCGAAGACCAATAGATATGCATGGACGGCAAAACGGACATAACAAGTTGCAATCTACCAGCAAACGAAAGAAGTTTATTCTTCCAGTTTAGAATGCGATGCTCCAGCTTTTCAATCAGAATGCTGCAATCTTTATAGAGAAGTCTAGAAGAAATCAGAGGAACTCCCAAATATCTGACAGGAAGCACACCCTCCACAAAAGGAATCACCCGTAATATTGCGGATTTAACATTAGGAGGAACATTACAGAAAAATCCCGTACTTTTTTGAATACTGGGAGCCAACCCAGACATACTAGTAAACCTCGAGAGAGAATTCATAATGCATTTAGCGGATTCTACATCTCCTCTAGCAAATAAAAACAAGTCATCAGCAAAGCACAGATTAATAATATGTTGGCGTTCACATCTGTTGTGGAATCTAAACGAAGAATTGAGATTAGAAGCTTGCTGCAAAAGGCATGTCAACACTTCCATAACCATCGTAAATAAATAAGGAGATATTGGATCTCCTTGTCGTAATCCTCGTTTACCCTTAAAATAACCATGAACATTTCCATTCACACAAATCGAGTATGAAGGAGTGGTCACACAAAGCATAATCCAAGTAACCATCTTATGATTGAACCCAAAACCAAGTAACACATCTTTAAGGAACTTCCAATCAACCGTATCGTAGGCTTTTTGGATATCTACTTTAAATGCACACCGAGGGGGTCCATAGTTCCTGTGGTAGTTATGCAATAACTCTTGAGTTAAGAGAATATTATCTGAAATCTTTCTACCAGGGATAAATGCTGATTGGTTTATGCATACAATATCATTGAGAGCGCCTTTAATACGATCCGAAACAATTTTGCTAATACACTTGTAAATTACATTACAGCAAGCTATAGGACGAAAGTCCTTGACCGAAGCAGGCGTGGAAACTTTAGGAATAAGAACAATAAGAGTATGGTTAATCTCTTGAAGTAACTTACCTTCGTTGAAAAAGTCCAGAATTGCATTCGTCACCTCATTCCCCACAATCTCCCAAGCACCCTTAAAGAAAGCCGCAGAATATCCATCTGGGCCTGGCGCTTTATCGTTACCAACAGCAAACATTGCTGATTTAATCTCCTGACTCATGACTGGCCGCACCATGTTACTAGCAGTATCTGGATTCAGGATCTTAGTAAAAAGATCCGGCGAAGGAGATAGAGTAGAGACGCTATCACTGCCCAGAAAATTCTCAAAAAAATTGACAAAGGCATTAGGCACCAGATCACCTTCACAGTAAACCCCATTAAAGTCTGTAATAGCTTCAATTCGGCAGGTGTGGTTTTTAGATTTTACGACATATGGAAAAACTTGGAGTTGGCATCACCTGCTCTCAACCAGTGAACTTTAGATTTTTGTTTTAAATAACGTTCCTCATCAAGACTAGCTTCTTGAAACTCACGTGTAATTTCAGCTTCCTGAACTCGTAATCTTTCATTAAACGGGTCCTGCTCCACATCTCTTTGGATATCATCCATTTTTTGGCGCAAATCCTCCACTTTCTTAAGGATATTCCCCTGCTGAATTAGAAGTGAGCGAAGAGGAGTCTTTAAAGCCCGAAGTTTTTTAACTAAATGGAATTGGTGAACCCCGTTAAAATTCAATTCCCAACTCTTTCGAACAATATCAGCGAACCCTGGCTTGTGAATCAAAAAATTTGCAAATTTAAACGGTTTAGGTTTACTTTTGTGAGCCTTCGGTATTTTTAGGATACAAGGGCAATGGTCAGATATTCTATAAGGTTTGAATAAAGCAACAGATTCCGGGTATTCAGCAACGAATGGGATATTACCCATTACCCGGTCTATCTTCTTCATCAGGCCCACCCCCTTCTTCGGCTTCTGGTTCCACGTAAAGTGGAAACCAGTGCGTTTAATATCAGCCATCTCAATATCATTTACACACTCCTGAAACTCTCGCATACTAGGAGTGATACTCGACACACCCATAGAGTTATCCTCCAGGTTCAAAGCTGAGTTAAAGTCTCCCATGATCACCCAAGGATTACCAGCAACCATAACTTTATGCATCGACAGATGACGCCATAAATCCCGTCTAGTAACGTAGGAATTAGCGGCATAGACCACCGAACAGAAAAACATCTTTCTATCAGACTTGGAAGTGATTTGAACATGAATAACTTGAGAAGTTTGAGCGATAACCATAATGTCAAAAATATCCGGGTTCCATCCAAGAATAATACGAGTACCTTTATCACATTGACCACCATTAGACGTCCAATCCCAGTTATGGAAAACCGATCGACATACATTCCCCAGTTTGTTAACATCCACATGGGATTCAAGAATAGCACACAAACTTAAACCGTTCTCTTTAACCACCTGACGAACCTCCGATTGTTTCAGAGGGCGGTTCAACCCCCTAATATTCCAGGCGGCTAGACTATTCATTAGAAACTACGTGAGAAGGAGTGCTTGCCCCTTTGCTGTTATTAATCTTACGGATTCCGTCCATTA
The DNA here is from genome assembly GCA_030545235.1 of Helianthus tuberosus. Classification (NCBI taxonomy): domain Eukaryota; kingdom Viridiplantae; phylum Streptophyta; class Magnoliopsida; order Asterales; family Asteraceae; genus Helianthus; species Helianthus tuberosus. Next base: position 51,728,621 of record CM060403.1, on the reverse strand, counting down.
TAAAGTCATCCATTTCGTTATAAACCTCCACAACCTCATCATCCTGGCCCTCATTAGAATTCTTGCTAGTTTGACTTGTATCCATCCCTTCGTTGTTCAAGACATCGAAAGGGTTAGAAGAAACAAAGCTTTTAGAAGAAGACTTATCAGCGGATACCCCTTTAGGTTTCGACGTAACGGGTCTGTATTCAAACTTTTGGCTCGGTTTATTGACTTGGAAACCCTTCCTGGCCACTTTTTTCCTCTGCACACCCATGTAACCCTCATCATCCATGACCGACCCCTTTTTAGGTTGCACATACTCCTTAGGTTTACGGGTATTGGTATTAACATCAAGTTTAAAATTTTTAGCATTCTTAGCAGTCTGTTTCGGGCATACTTCATTAGAATGTCCAAAAATGCAGCAACTAGAGCACCGGTGAGGATACCATTCATATTCAACGTACATTTTCTCCTTAATAAAACCATCACCTTCCACCTCTGGAATAGCCATTGTAATTTCCTCTTTGAATTCAGAATCAGCAGAGATTTCAACAAGCGCTCTAGCAAAGCTACTACGACCCCAGACATCCAAACACATCGAAGTTGTATACGAGTCTAATTGTTTTTGTTCACCTAATGCCGTTGCAATCAGACTTAATCCATCCTCCATATACGCAGCCAATGGAACATCATGAATCTTTACCCAGATTTGGACCTTTTTAACCTCCTTTTTTTTTTCCAATTTGACATTAGGAAACCATTCATTCAAAAATAATGGTTGTGAACGTATTATCCAGGGACCATCCTTGAGTACTTCCAACATTCCTTCTCTAGACCCAAACTTATAGAAAAAGAAGCCGTTAGCATTCATCATCGATTTCAGCAAACCATACTTCTTCCAGTTGTTACGGACATAATAATCAACCACCGGGTACGCTATACGATCTCCCAGAAAATACCCATACAAAGTATTAGCTAACTTATCCTGAACAGCACGAACTGATTCTTTAGGGAGCACAATATCACAACCAGCATGGGACCCAGAACTTGCTAACGAACGAAAGTTTACCTTCCTAGCATTCGGATTGATCACAGAGTCAGCATAAGTCTTCGGCTTAGGAATTGTCTCTTCAAACTTCTGTACCTGCTCATCCCCAAAATTGTCATCAGAACTTTTATTCAGCTCTCTATCCTGATGCACACCTGATCCAGGTTTAGGGTTTGCATGGGCAGGGGTTCTAAAGTCAGCAAACGTAGCAAACTTCTTAGTCTGCTCTCCCACAGGCACCGAAATCTTTGTCAAGCCATCCAGTAGAGAAGTGCCAGACGTAGAGAACAAACCCCTTCTTGGCAATATCGGATTACCTTCCATGTTCGTAACCCTCAAAGCAATCCCCTTTGAAGATATAGTTCCTCCATCATCCTTACCCAAACCCTGATCATTAGAAACCAGGTTGTCGGCACTACCACTATCTTTGTTGCGATTATCCATGACAATGAAAACAACTCTCTAACAACTGATCAGAAGGACACCATGCAAAGAAAACTCGAATATTCAAAGGCAAGACGAAAACAGAAGAATAAACCCTAATCTAGCTAAAACCCTAACCCATGTTTCTTACTAAACCATATAGAAAAATCGGTGAATCAAGACAATAAACCAATTACTCTATACGGTAAGATCAAAACAAGAGACCAGGGCGGCGATTGAAAAAAGAAAAAAACCAAAACCCTAATTTCAAATCGTTCACTATTGCTAACGAGTTCGTTATAGAATTTTGACAAATCAAAATTCTAATCACAGACTGTTATACAAAGGATCACGAAGAAAAATCAAAGGTTTCCATGAGGATCAAGAATCGCCTGACTGGAGGGATTCATGTGATGGAACTATTGATATTATACATTGGTTTTGAAACAGTTTAACATTGGTTTACTATTTGCTTCCGCTGAACATGTTGGTTTTCGTTCAAACTTGTTAATGGTGATTTTCATTAATAAATGAGGATTTGATTTATAAACTTGTATGGGTTCAATGTAATTAGTGGCTCGTTGTTGGTACGTCACACGCCTAACAGGGACATTCCCTAGGTGGTATTTTGGGGATGTGACAGTTTGGTATCAGAGCCACTGGTTATAGTGAACTTGGTTTTAAAACGTTTTCATAAAACTAGACTATAACCGAACAAGTTCTGAATACGACCATGACACTCAGCTCCAGACTGCAAGGTTCGTCTCTAGTTTACTCATTGTACTGCATAACTAGTGAACACTTACATATGAAATTGCATGGGATTGCATGAATAGCACAAAAGTATGAATTAATGTATTACTTGCATGCGTTATGTGGTTGATAGTGTGGTGTTACCTTAGACAATTGTGACTCATGTTTAGAGATGTTCTTTGTTTGCTATTCGAGTCTGAGGAACCATTTGACATGAGTTAGGAGGAACTGAGATGAGCATGCAAATCGCAATATTATTGTGGGTGCACACATAATAATAATGTGGGGTGCATGCGAGTCCCAGTAATGCTTAACAAGTGGAAAAGGGGTTCCGTTATTTGATCGGTGTGAAATACAACAGTCTATAGGAGCTGGAGCAGTGATTGTCTCCTACTTAAACGTGATCTTTTCACTCCTCTCTGAATCCTTACGAATCTCGATGTTATCGAGTATGTAACATTCCCATTTTTATCATATAAGAATTATAGGTTTGTTTAAATTTATTAACCACTATTAACTAGTTTTATTTTTAATATAATTATTCGACCAAATAGTTTTAAAAACTATTTTTTTGGTTGGAATGTTAGACTAATTAATTGGCTTATATATGTGTGACATTTTTATTTTCTATATTAAATTAAAGTATATAAAACTTATATTATTAGACAGGTAGATTACGGGTAAGTTGAATGTTAGAAATATAAAGTACCTAGACGGCCCTAGTGACCATCTAATAATTAAATTATAAAAATACATTGTATTTGGACTTATTCCGTTTTTAGGGAAACTTGGTTCAAAATGTAGATAAGATTATTCTCGTTCTAATGACATATTTATTGTTTTATAAAACGTTATATTTTAGAAGTTATAAGCGCAAAACAAATGAAACAGTTGAATTAATTATAATAAGTAAATTAATAAAATAATAATAGTAAATCCAACTTTTCATTTAAGTGGACGTACGTGTCCGATTTTAAATAAAATAATAATGATAATAATTAAAAGATAAACATATGGGATATAATAATATATATAATAAAATAAAATAATAAACTAAATTCAAAACTTACATATGTAAGTTACGTAGGATAGGATGGGTGACAAGACATTGGAAAAGTTGCTTAGCCTTCACGCCAATTTCCAACTATAAATAGAAGATAGTATTCAGCTTTTTCCATCCCATCTTTCCTTCTTTATCACTCTCTCTAAAATTCGCCAACTTCATCTCTCTCTAAAAATATTTATTATTTAATAAATAATAAAGCCCTGCCTCGTTTTAAATGCTTAACTCCTGATCACCGCTACCCTTTTCGATTGATCTGGAGCCCCATAACGCATGTCAAGTCTCTGCCCGACTAAGTTCGTTGGGGTTCGGTCTCGTGACATAGGGATAAGGTTGAATTAGGGGTACTATACTTAACACGAGTGCATTACATATTTATTAAATAGCTCTGGAATTATACCCAAGATTCTACCAGGAGGCTTTCTAGTTGAACCCTAAAGTTACAAAGTGAGTCCATTATCTTTTCTCACAGTTTTATCACCTTTTTGTGATACAATTATATTTAAAAATGTTTTACAAAATCCTAAATGTTTATCAGTTATACTTACAGTGATTGAGTTTTTGTATTATGCAATAGTTGCCACTATGTAGGGTTTTATACATTACTTGACCCTCGTTACTATTGGCCAAAAAGTTAGCCAATAGTAGCATGACCACAAGCACGGGGAAAATTGTACCCCAGTAGCCATAGCCTATAACTAATATTATTCTCACATTACTAATAAATTTAATGTACGATTGAAATAAATTTAAATGGTGTCTATATAAAATAGAGTTTTATAAATCATTATTAAAATATATATATTAAAGAAAATATATTTAATAACCCTAAATTACTATTTACATTATAAAATAATGTTTAGTCTATAAATGTATACCATAATAAAATAGTCAAATATAATATATTCTACTATACTAAGACTATATTTTTCGTCTTAGTCAAGTTAATATATTAAATAATAATATTACAATTATTTAATTAATATATTATATTTGATAAGTTATAGTAGTTTGACAGAAAATGATATATTTCATTTTTTGGGCTAAGTAATTTTGTGCCATAGAAAATATATTTGACAAAGTAATGTCACGAGACACTACTAAGTCCAGAGTCACTAGTTGAGAGAATGATCAACAGTGACATGACCAAAGACACTAGTTGAGAGAACGATCAACAGTGTTATGACCAGAATCACTAGTTGAAAGAATGATCAACAGTGATATGACCAGAAAAATGACCAGAGTCACTGGTTGAGAGAATGATCAACAGTGACATGACCAAAGGCACTAGTTGAGAGAACGATCAACAGTGTTATGACCAGAATCACTAGTTGAAAGAATGATCAACAGTGATATGACCAGAGTCACTAGTTGAAAGAATGATCAACAGTGATATGACCACCGTCACAGGAATCGCCTAGTGACAGATAAATTGAATAATAGTAAAATATAATTACTTGATAAATTCACTATTGCACGAAAGTGAGCCAATGAGTGATATGACCACTGTCACATCGGAATGCCACCATGTGACAAATACTGATTGAGTTGGGTAAATACAAATAAATATAAAAACCTTGATGCTGTAAAGTATAACAATATATTTTATAAAAATGGAATGAACTCGCCAGTATTTATTACTGATAAAATGTTTTCAAAACACGTTTCAGGTAACTTGCTATAAAGATAGTAGAAGCCAGCTATGGATGGCTACAAATACCTGAATAAAAGAAGAAAATTATGTTTTATTTATTTAGGTTTATCCCTATAAAAACAATTGAATTAAATATGGGTTTTTAGCCCGTTTATTTAATATTAAAAGTTGGTGTTTTATAAACTCTGAAATTATTTCCTAACCACGATCCTGATGAAAAGATGAAAAATTTTCCGCTGCGTAATTATTAAACACCAATACCATCCTGGCTGGTTCACGACTCTCGCTCCCAGGGTGGGGTCGGGGGCTGTGGCAGAAGGTGGTATCAGAGCCACTTGTTTAAGCTATTTAGGTGTTCTTTTAATACCTAATCTGAAACAATAAAGTTAGGAAATTAATACAAAGTAACATATGTGTTATTTTTATAGATTTAAATATATGAATATATATATATATGTAGATATGCACATATGATTCCTGGAAGTATTGTTTTGTTTTAATTATTCTGTGATATTATTAATTAAAAATGTTTGCCATTCAGATGTCGAATGAAGTATCACATAATCTAGAAGTTCATGCTAATAATGAAAATCCTTTGGATAAAAATGCTATAGAAAATCTAATAGCCCAAGGAATAGCTAATGCTTTACCTTTAATAATTAAAGCTGTTAAAAACTCTGTAGAACCCACCAAAGTTGTGAGTAGCAAGCATACTCGCGATGATAGTTTTAGCCATAGTGTCAATGGAGGTAATGATGATATTATCAAAACCCCATTTCCCAAGAAAATGAAGGCGATGACTCTAGGGTGTACCTACAAAGAATTTCTAGCTTGTAAACCAACGGAGTTCGCAGGCAGTGACGGAGCCACGGCTGTTCTGCGATGGTTGGAAAAGACGGAAGCTGTTCTTAAAATCAGCAAATGTGCCGAAGAAGATAAGGTGATGTATGTTTCCAACCTCTTTAAGGAAGAAGCCTTAGAATGGTGGAATACAATTCTTCAGGCAAAAGGAAGTGACATGGCTTATGCCATGAACTGGGAAAAATTTAAGGAAATGGCAAAAATGAAATTTTGTCCCCCTTATGAAAAGGAACGAATGGCCAACGAGTTCCTAAATCATAAAATGATAGATGTGAATTGTCGTGAATATACGACAACGTTCTTCGAATACGCAAGAATAGTACCAACTCTAGCTTCGCCAGAACCCGTACTAATTTCTCGTTGTATTTGGGGATTAGTTAGCGAAATCCGAGACATGGTCAAGGCGGCCAGACCACAGACTATTGAAGAAACAGTTGAACTAGCTAACATCCTGACAGATGGACTAATCCGCACAAGAGAAGAAAACAAGAAGAAAGAGTTGGCCCGAAAAATTTCCCAAGAATTCAAGAAGAAAGGAACTGAAGCGTCATTGGAGCAACCTACCTACAGAAGCTATAACAAAAAGCATTCAGGAAGATGCTGTTTTAGGAGAACACCCTACTGTGACTTCTGCAAGATGACCGGGCATATAGAGGAAGAGTGTAGAAGGAAGACTAATATTTGTTACAATTGCGGAGAGACGGGACACATCAAACCATATTGCCCGAAACTGACCAAAGCACCCGACAACAAGGCCATAACAACAGACGGAGCTAAAAAGAACGCATTCGTACTTACTACGCAAGAAGCAGAAATGATTCCAGATGTAATCGCTGATATGTAATATCTAAGTTAAGTTATTATTTAACCCCAATGGAAATAAAAGTTTATAAATAAATGCATCCTGTCAATTACTTCATCTATTCAGAAACATAATATTTTTTGGTCTTCACTTTCATTAAATCATTTATTTGGTTACGACACCTTGTGGTGGCGTTTTCATTAACTTGACGTTTGAGCTAAACTCGTTTTCACACCTGATGTACGGATTTATTTTCTGTTGGTTCATTATCTTAAACAGTCTTAATACAATTATGTGTTAAGATAAGAGTACACAAATTCATATTATATTCCTGTGTACCTCTAAAGATTCTTTCATTGAAAATTCTATGATATTCATTTGGTCTTTCATCATCAATTGAAAATCCTATAAAATTTATTTGAAATGAATATCCAAATCACTTCATTAAAACTTTCAGTTGATTTCAAAAACGGTGAATTTGTTCGGTCACCGTAATTATCAAACCATTACGACACCTTGCGGCATCGGTATAAACTTGTAGCTTGAGCTAATCATAATCATACGAATCATTCCAAAACCACGTACGTCTTTCATTTGACTCATCATTTAAAAATAGTCTTAATGCAATTATGTATTAAGACAATGATACACTAACTCTGTTGTATTTCGGTGTATCCTTGCAATTCAATAAATGTCAACACATTAATTTTTCTCATATCATGGGTTGATAGTGGACAAATCATTTCCGTGCTTCTATTTCATTTTGAGTTTGTTGATTTTGAATCTTCCTCGGTTGGCAATCAAAGTAAGTTTCCTTTGACAATGAATTCTATTGTTTCTAAAGTCATTTACAACTTGTAAACAATCAATTTAATCATATATCTCTTTTGGATTTAACCTAGTCACCTTGGAAATTATATCATTTCATTTCATTCGTTTGACTTCGATTTTTGAAACTAATTCAGTTGAACCATCGAATCCAATTTATTGTAAAACTCGTATTCATAAAATTTGATATTTTGATTCTGTAACATCTACCTTAATATTGTTTTTATTGACTAAGACGTGACATAACTCTAAAAGAGATATCGTAGCCCAAATCTCGAGGACGAGATTTAAAACAAGGAGGGGAGGATGTAACATTCCCATTTTTATCATATAAGAATTATAGGTTTGTTTAAATTTATTAACCACTATTAACTAGTTTTATTTTTAATATAATTATTCGACCCAAATAGTTTTAAAAACTATTTTTTTTGTTGGAATCTTAGACTAATTAATTGGCTTATATATGTGTGACATTTTTATTTTCTATATTAAATTAAAGTATATAAAACTTATATTATTAGACGGGTAGATTACGGGTAAGTTGAATGTTAGAAATATAAAGTACCTAGACGGCCCTAGTGACCATCTAATAATTAAATTATAAAAATACATTGTATTTGGACTTATTTCGTTTTTAGTGAAACTTGGTTCAAAATGTAGATAAGATTATTCTCGTTCTAATGACATATTTATTGTTTTATAAAACGTTATATTTTAGAAGTTATAAGCGCCAAACAAATGAAGCAGTTGAATTAATTATAATAAGTAAATTAATAAAATAATAATAGTAAATCCAACTTTTCATTTAAGTGGACGTACGTGTCCGATTTTAAATAAAATAATAATGATAATAATTAAAAGATAAACATATGGGATATAATAATATATATAATAAAATAAAATAATAAACTAAATTCAAAACTTACATATGTAAGTTACGTAGGATAGGATGGATGACAAGACATTGGAAAAGTTGCTTAGCCTTCACGCCAATTTCCAACTATAAATAGAAGATAGTATTCAGCTTTTTCCATCCCATCTTTCCTTCTTTTTCTCTCTCTCTAAAATTCGCCAACTTCCTCTCTCTCTAAAAATATTTATTATTTAATAAATAATAAAGCCCTGCCCCGTTTTAAGTGTTTAACTCCCGATCACCGCTTCCCTTTCCGATTGATCTGGAGCCCCATAACGCATGTCAAGGCTTTGCCCGACTAAGTTCGTTGGGGTTCGGTCTCGTGACAAAGTGATAAAGTTGAATTAGGGGTACTATACTTAACACGAGTGCATTATATATTTTATTAAATAGCTCAGGAATTATACCCAAGATTCTACCAGGAGGCTTTCTAGTTGAACCCTAAAGTTTTTTTTTGGGTAAAGGGTTACCCCGGTGATTTTATAAATTCAACCAAAACAGCACATGTAGTGCATGAGAGTCATACTAGTCATAGAAGGGACAGACCCCCCAACTATGGAAACCAAGAAAAACAAATAAAACACCCAACTAACCAGACAAACAACTAGTCTACATAAACTAGACTAAACCCCAAGATGGCTACGTAACCATAATAGATGCCTGGTTATCACCATCAACTATCATGTTCCCATGAATGCTCCATTTCCTCAATGTTTCCATGACTTTACAGGTGTTCTTGAATTTCATTCCCATGAGTTTGTACCAAACCGTAGCTAAAATATGCTTTGCTAACACATCCGGTGGCCTTGTAGTATTCCTGAATAACCTGGCGTTCCTCTCTCTCCATATATGATAGGCCGCAGCAGCCGTGGTTAACCGGGCCACAACATTATTGAGTTTCTTTAGAGATCGTCTATCCAATAACCAGCTTATAATCTCCTCCTAAACCGGATTGACATCCTCCATATTCGCTTGATCACGAATCAGATTCCACACCTGCGAAGAGTATTTACATGAAAAAAATAGGTGTTCATGGGAGTCAACATTTTTCGTAATACAATACACAACACATCATATTCATGCTCGACCCCCTCGTATGCTCCCATTGTAAAATCTTGTCTTGGGTTAATAACTTTCTCCGCATAATGGGCCACATCAAAAAAACATGCTTAGGAATACATTTAGAGAACCAAACAATATCCACCCAAGGTACCTCATTACCATTCGTTCGAACTGATTGCCAAGCCACAGAAGACGAAAAATCAAGCACTTTATTTTCAGATTTCCAATAGTATTTATCTTGAATCTCTTCCACCAAAACCTGATGAGCAACTCCGTTCATAATAGGGTATAACCGAAGCCAATCCTCAGGCCAGCACCATCTACCATCGACCCATAAATCCTTAACTTTTGATTTGAGATTAAAACCAGCATTTGAAATAGCGCGAGAAGATAAAAAACTTTTAAGCGTACCCACTTCATTCCATTTGTCATACCAAGCAGAGATTTTTTCTCCATTACCCACCTTAGCCCAAACATACGGCTGGATAAGAGAGCGAACCTGGAGGATTTTACGCCAGCTCCACGAACAATTATTCAGAATTTGGCAATCCCAAAAATTCCTGTCCTTCAATCGATAAGTATGTATCCACGCAACCCATAAAGACTCTCTATGAACCACAATACTCCAAGCATTCGACGCCATAAGAGCTATATTCATCTCACTAATCTGCCGAATTCCAAGACCCCCTTCATACTTTGGCATACAAACAACATCCCATGACACTTTAGCTTTACCTCTAACCATCGGCCCTTGACACCATAAAAAACCTCTCATCTTAGCTTCAAGCTCCTTAATGATCCGTGCTGGTAATATAAACACCAATGACCAGTAAACATGCATTGCTGAAAGAACCGAGATAACGAGTTGCAACCGACCCCCAAAAGAAAGATAACGATTTTTCCAGCTAGAAATTCGGTCAGACATCCGTTCCACAAGAACACAACAGTCCGCATATCTAAGCCTCGAAGATATTAATGGGACTCCCAAGTACTTAACTGGAAGCACTCCTTCAGTTGAACCCTAAAGTTACAAAGTGAGTCTATTCTCTTTTCTCACAGTTTATCACCTTTTTGTGATACAATTATATTTAAAAATGTTTTACAAAATCCTAAATGTTTATCAGTTATACTTACAGTGATTAAGTTTTTGTATTATGCAATAGTTGCCACTATGTAGGGTTTTATACATTACTTGACCCTCGTTACTATTGGCCAAAAAGTTAGCCAATAGTAGCATGACCACAATCACGGGGAAAATTGTACCCCAGTAGCCATAGCCTATAACTAATATTATTCTCACATTACTAATAAATTTAATGTACGATTGAAATAAATTTAAATGGTGTCTATATAAAATAGAGCTTTATTAATCATTATTAAAATATATATATTAAAGAAAATATATTTAATAACCCTAAATTACTATTTACATTATAAAATAATGTTTAGTCTATAAATGTATATCATAATAAAATAGTCAAATATAATATATTCTACTATACTAAGACTATATTTTTCATCTTAGTCATGTTAATATATTAAATAATAATATTACAGTTATTTAATTAATATATTATATTTGATAAGTTATAGTAGTTTGACAGAAAATGCTATATTTCATTTTTTGGGCTAAGTAATTTTGTGCCATAGAAAATATATTTGACAAAGTAATGTCACGAGACACTACTAAGTCCAGAGTCACTAGTTGAGAGAATGATCAACAGTGACATGACCAAAGACACTAGTTGAGAGAACGATCAACAGTGTTATGACCAGAATCACTAGTTGAAAGAATGATTAACAGTGATATGACCAGAAAAATGACCAGAGTCACTAGTTGAGAGAATGATCAACAGTGACATGACCAAAGACACTAGTTGAGAGAACGATTAACAGTGTTATGACCAGAATCACTAGTTGAAAGAATGATCAACAGTGATATGACCAGAGTCACTAGTTGAAAGAATGATCAACAGTGATATGACCACCGTCACAGGAATCGCCTAGTGACAGATAAATTGAATAATAGTAAAATATAATTACTTGATAAATTCACTATTGGACGAAAGTGAGCCAATGAGTGATATGACCACTGTCACATCGGAACTGCCACCATGTGACAAATACTTATTGAGTTGGGTAAATACAAATAAATATAAAAACCTTGATGCTGTAAAGTATAACAATATATTTTATAAAAATGGAATGAACTCGCCAGTATTTATTACTGATAAAATGTTTTCAAAACATGTTTCAGGTAACTTGCTATAAAGATAGTAGAAGCCAGCTATGGAGCACTGAAGGCTTAAATAAAGTGGCTACAAATACCTGAATAAAATAAGAAAATTATGTTTTATTTATTTGGGTTTATCCCTATAAAAACAATTGAATTAAATATGGGTTTTTAGCCCGTTAATTTAATATTAAAAGTTGGTGTTTTATAAACTCTGAAATTATTTCCTAACCACGATCCTGATGAAAAGATGAAAAATTTTCCGCTGCGTAATTAATAAACACCAATACCATCTGGCTGGTTCACGGCTCTCGCTCCTAGGGTGGGGTCGGGGGTTGTGACAGAGTATCACCTGAACACTCATCTGAACGCCTAGCGAACTGTGTAGAATGTTAGGTGCTTGTATGAACGTCCCTGAATTGGATGTCGCAGCATCGAATGATTGGTCGATACCTTTCTCACTCCTCTTTGTTTGCTGGAACTCACTGTACTAACGTCTTAGACCCCGGCGTGCGATCACTTCTGCAAACACTCCGGTAACATATCGTGTAGTACTCAGTCAACATGCAAGAACAATGCACAAGAGGATGAGCGTAGTGCCTTACCAACCTCAGTACTAGAATGACCCTAATTACCGGCAGCGAACACCAGCAAACTGACTTCAACTGAATCCTTAAACCCTAGACAACGACTTATGAGAGTCAATTCTCACGAATCAATCGGGACATAAACGATGACAGTCGGCCATGGTGTAGAATGTGTAACTGCCAGCACAATGAGTAGCGCTTTAGGACGTGGCACGGGATGTGAAAAGGTGGACCCTGTCGGTGAAAGGCCGCAGGACACCGTTTTGAGCATCGACATTAGAAGCAACAGTCACAATGACATCAAGATACTCGCAAATCATGACTTTCGGTATGGAAAATGATGGTGGCTTCAACAAGGAATGGCCAATGTTAAGGTAAGACGCCAACAACCCAGGGAACAATGACAGTTTTGGGAGTTCTAGTAGCAGTAGCAACAACACTGGATGTGGTACTTGTGGAAGGACATTTAGGATTGGCGTAGGCGACGCCAGGCATAATAACAACATGGTAGCTTGTATGTTTTAGGGTAACTAATCGCTTCGTCTCTGTTCTGTTTAACCCTGATGCCTCTTGAAGACAGGCACGTTGTAGAAGTGGCTGATTGCAAGCTAATTGAAGTCTCACACGTTCACCTATGGTGCAACTCAATCTTGTAGGTCACGAGTTCGACATTGACCTTCCCCTTCCTACTGTTAGAAGCTTTGGTGTAGTCGATAGTATGGACCGGATGTCCAAGCCTCAAGCAGAAACCTTCTGTAAGAAGGAAATCGCATGTACATTTCTTCATGGTGAGATTCACTGATTTCAGCATCACTTCGGCGGTGACTACCGATGCGCAGCCCGAGGAACTTCCAGGTTTTCCCCACATTATCAGGAGGAATATCAGATGTGTATCACGCCAGAAGCAGTCCTGATTTCTGGCACCTATTATCGTCTTGCACCAGGAGGGTTGCAAGAACTGTCTAATCAACTTCTGGAACTACTGGATGGGAGTTTTACCGATCTAGCTCCTCGTCTTGGGGAGCCCGAGCTCTGTTGTGGAAATGAAGGACGAGTCCTTTCGTACGTGTACAGACTACCACAAGGTGGCCATCATAGACCGTCACCCTCTATCTCGCATCGACGACCTGCTTGACCCGTTGCAATGATCAAGCTTCTTTTTGGAAACTGACTTAAGGTCGGACTGTCATCTGATGGAAGACCCAGGGGAGGATGATTCCTAACACGGTGTTACAGACCCAGTACGGCCACTACGATTTTCTGTTCAAGTTTTTTAAGATATCCAACACACCAACAGCCTTAGGGATCACATGAGTAGTATGTGTTATCTATGACGCTTTGAATCACCTCTAGGAGAAAGGAACACCATGAACGACACTTGTATTTCATCTTAGAGCTCCTAGGGTAGGAACAACTCCATGTGAAGTCTACCTAAGTGTGACTTCAGGATTTGAGAAGTACACTTTCTTGGCCTCGTAGTTACCAAAGTGGGGATACACGTGGATCTCGCTGAGATCCATGTTATTAGAATTGGTCGGCACCAAGGAGTCCTTCGGGGATACAGCAATTTCTTAGTCTCGCTAGATACTACCGCAGATTCATCACTGGATTTTCAGAAATCGCGCAGCTTTAATCTCGTTAGCACAACAGGGTACTGTGTATTTGTGGGAGACAAAACAGGGGGACGTCATTTAAGCTTTCAAATCCCAACTCTACAACGCACTGAGCCACTTCTATCCGAGGGTACTGATGATCTGGCAGTATACCATGATGGTTCGAATCAGAGTCCCAGTTACACATCGATGCAACACGAGAAGGAGATGGCCTACGTGGTGGACTTACAGGAAGAACTGCACGAGTCACGACCTGCGGTGGAAGCTGTAGTCTTTAGATTTAAATTGGAGGCATTACCTGGACGGTACCGAATGCACCACTTAGACCGATCACAAGGGCCTCCCGTGTACCCTAGTTTCGAAAGAGCTAAATTAGTTAATGGCATCGCTGGGTGGAACTTTTGGATGAATCCGACCGTGAAACCTGGACGTGCACGAGCTTTGTGGCTCGTTATCCACTCTAACATACCTGATCAGACCCGCTTTGTTTAAACTGAAGAACTGAAGGAAGAGAGTTCTGAAGATTGACCCATGCGGGGCATGGGGAAGCAACCTTTGGCAGGTCGGACGATATTTGCTACTTCATGGAACGAATATGGACCTCACTATACAAAAACCTTAGGGGACTGGTGCAGGCAAAGCACGCGGGCCACGATATCATATTCACCTGAGTTTTGATAGGATGAATTAAAACCTGAAGACCATGTACGGATGACAGGGCCTGAAGGCCCACATAGCAACGCATGAGAACGATGTTTGACTTGTGGGGAAGTCAAGGTGGGATATTAGCAACCAGAAACATTTATATGGAAAATGAGAACAGACTGCCGTGGATTTTGTCGCTAGTCTACCTAAAACTCGAAACGGAAACATTATCGTTATCACCTAGGTGATCGTCGTTTGTCTCACGTAACCAGCACACTTTCTCGCAATCAAGGAAACTGACGAGCCTTCACAGCTTGTGAATATCCCTCTGAGAGAGGCGGTTTTAGGCACGAGGTGCCAACTTCTATTACCTTTGATTTTCAGCTATACCTGATTTATGGCAGGCAATACACAACACCCTTGGCTCACATCTAGACATAAGCATTACTTATCACTGTAGGACAACCGGACAGAGTAACGAACCATCCTAACACAATCGAAGACATGCTACAAGCATGTGCGTGATTGGCTTTAGTAAACATTTGGGAAGGACACTTATCTTTGGGAGAGCTCTACTGCAACCGTTATCATTTTAGTATGCATACAGCTCTGTTTGAGGCATTGCGTGGATGATAATGCCAACCTCCTTGTTAGATTGAGGTGGATGACAAGCTAATCACGGGTCTAGGACTTGCACTCGGTATTGGAAATTGTGTGGCGACAACGCGTGAACGCCATGAACCCTGATAACTTAGGAAACACCGGGAATTCGCTGCAGGCGAACGTGTCATATTGGAAGTCTCACCTTGGGAGGGTGTGGTACGCTTGGGAAGTGTGGCAAGCCTAATTTATGTTACACTGGGTTATTTAGAATTCTGGAAAGAATCGGTCACGTCGCCTACAAACTCGAGTTACCCGACGAATTGGGTAACATACATGATATCATTTATGCCTCGAATCTAGGGCAGTGCTTGTTCGATGGAACGCTTGTGATACCTTTATTAGCGTCTGAGGTTAAAGACAAGTTGCAGATGTTGAGGAATCTATCGAAAACATGGACCAGGAAGTCAAGGTGCATAAACATAGTCGTATCCCGATTGTGAGAGTTCGTTGGAACTCAAGACGTGGACCGGAGTTCACGTGGGAGCGTGAGGATCAGATGAAACTCAAATATCCTCATTTTTTTCCTAATGACAAGTCTAATTCTGGTGAAGCTGGTGAATTTCGGGACGAAATTCCTCATCAAGTCGGGGATGATGTGGCACCTGAGGAAAATCTGCAACAATCTTGATTTCTCACTTCACTTTTCTGTGCCTACTTGTCAAATTTCGGGACAAAATTTCTTTCAAGTTGGGGGATGATGTGACAACCCGAACTTTCAAGGTTCGTAACGTTAGTCTTGTGATTCTAAATTCTCGTTATTTAATTCTCTTCAATGCGCTGCGTCTAACTTTCGGTGTGGTATTAACTTGGTTGTTCTAACATGCTAGTATATTGGGCCAACACACACACATATTTACCCAAATCAGTTGGGCCGGCTATCAAGTAACAACACCCACAAAGATTATGAGATGGAACACATGGCCGGCTATCATTATTAGGGTATAATGAGCCCAACCTTGCATATATAAAATTGCGCAGCCCAACATAGGTCCTGATCAGGCCCACCCACAATAATTAAGGTTGTTTGCATTATATTTGATATGTACGTAAACCTATTTCATATTCCACAATAACTACAACAACAAACCCTATCCTTCCTCACCTGATTTGCAACGACAAGAGACCCCCCCCCCCCAGGTCGTGATCACCATCACCATGTTACTCTAGGTTAGTATTACTTTATGCTTGTTTGATCTTGTTGACTGTTTTGTTTATATGCGAACAAGAATGAATTCCTGATTGGTTAAGTGTTAGGGAGGATTGTGATTCTTGATTTATTATGATTTTGTTACACACCCGAAATACCCTGGTGATCATAATGTTGGTTCGTGAACTGTATATAGTTGGGTGATCATGTTGATGCTTCATAATATGTGCTAAGGGAGAGGGATCGGTTGTTGGCTGGTTCTTTTCAGGAATTGTTATGCATGATTATTAGTGGTAAAAGTAATGAAATAATGGATTGGTAAATAATCAGTTATGTAACAACCTTATTATGTGAAACAGATTGGTATTGTTTGTGGGGGATTGGGATTGGACCGATAATATATATGTGCATAATTAGTGGGCTGTTATAAACAAACCAATAAATTCATATTATGTAAGTGGGCCGAATACTTTAACAAACTGTGTATATGCTTGTGTAACCGATATTTGTTAAGTGGATTGGTAGAATTATTGGACTAATCTGTTGGAATCGGGCCATACAATGGGGTTGAATCACTAATCAAATGAGGCTGCAACTTTCAATTAGAATACATCAGTGGGCCGTGGTGTTTAGTTAAGATGCGGGCTGGGCTTCAGGATAAAGGTTGGGCACAGGTTAATGGTTCGATTGTGTTGGATCAGTTTGGGTTAGGGTGAATAAATGGTTTTAGTTGTAATTGCCTATTCTGATTAATTATGGAAGTGTTACATTTATTTGTAATGTGTTTATTTGCAATGTGTGCCATCCTTGACATATACTAGATTCATACACATGTGTTATTGTCACAATATAACAACTTGTTAATTGCAATAGACACCAGTCATTTGGACACTTAGGGAATTGCAAATTCTAATTGCATACATACTTACGGTTAACATACAATAGGTCACACATAACGGACCTAACATTCACTCAACGCGTAAAGACACGTTAACATTACCGAGCAAACCTAAGGTGAGTTCATCTCTCTTGAGCATGCATCCCGGTGGTTGGGACAGTCAGTGAGTATCCCGGGGAGGGATAAGTCTTTTGGGTAAAAACGGGAATGTTGGATAATATACTCATCCTATCACCATTAAAGTCCCTCCGTGTTGTTTGCTTACCTGAGAGGTGTCACACCCCGACTTTCCACGTGTCACCGGTGGGCCCGGTGGGGAGTATCGTGACGTGGTTGGCAACATAATAGTCAAACAACACAATATATCAATGCACAGCGGAAGCAAAAGATAAATATTATTAATATCCGATTATAAAGTAATATCCAGTATTACAACGGAAGGTAAAGGATCCACAGGCGGATCTCAAAACATATCACTTGTTCAACAGACTTTAGACACCTAGAACTTGCAAGATTCATTATTAGCGCCCTGAGCTTCCAGCCAATTACGTTCAGTACCTGTCACTTAACCCTTTTGGAAAATACGTCAGTTTTCACTGGTAAATACACTCAACCGACTCATTTGAAAAGAGTTTAAGAAAATTGGTTTGGATGCACGTGGCACAAAATATCTTTCATAATTTGATTAAAATGCACAGAGGCAAAATTAACCTTTTTAACTTGGAACAATTATAGTTATAACCTTGTATACAGATTTACATGTTCGTTGTACGTTCAGGGCCCGATGTAGAAACCGAGTCAAGATTAACAGACACACCACAAGTATAAGCCCACAAGAGAGTGAGATACCGTTTCCCTTAAGCAACTTTCAGTGTATGCCTACACCCCGTGCTTAAGACGTGGTCATTTTATAATACAATGATGTCAAGGATATCCGGGACATGGTCATTAACCCCTAAAGGCTTTTATTTCAAACAATACAGATTAAACCGGGTTACCTCAATAATTTAATCACAATCCGATTAAACATTCAATACCCGACCAAGCGGTATCATTATACCGTATTCCAAGCCCGTATAGGGAAAATAAGTTAAGAGTATTTACCTGAGCTAGCTCCTGTCTTAATTAGCAAGAATCTAATAACTCAGCCGTATTCACTTAAGTAAGCGTAGGTACCATTTACCGAAATTCTCTAGTCTGGAATGATGGTATAAATAATCAATTAGAATGCTAACGGGTCTTTAATTTAGCTTAAGCTTAGACCGGTTAGTCTTAAGGGAATATACGGTTTGTACACACAATTAAGCGAAGACCGGAATAGAATGTGATTTAAACCCGACATGTTCAGAGACTTGTCTTATATGGGTATTTCATACACATTCTGGATTTTGGGATAAAACGTTAAGGTTTGGCCCGTTTCGGCTAATTTATGTAAACTTGTTACATAAACCGAACCGTACGCGTAATAAGCGTGATGGGTATTCATGAGGACCATATACAGGTTTCCTAAGTTAATTTATGCCTCAAATATGTTGTGACATCAGTAAGATGTCTTTCATTATGCCCGAAACGTATTTAAACACAAACTAGGCCCCGTAGGGGTAGTTTGGTCATTTAAAAGTTTATAAAAGAGTTTAAATGTTTAACTGAGTTACAGGTCTGATGTAAACAGCAAACATACTCAATTTGATAACTTATAACAGTAGGTTGAAGCATATATGTGAAATTTATCAATTATAACCAAACTATGCCCCTTAGGGGTATTTTGGTAATTTCACATAAGCCGAAAAGCTCAAAACTGAAGTCTGAGTTTATCAACCTTTGCTTACTGTTAAAATATCATAATTTGCCTCATATATCAGTAGGTATCAACCCGGGTATGTTAAATATAATTTTTATACATACTATGCGTTAAAAACGCTAAATAAGGCGCTTAAAGGCCATTTCCGGGTCCGATACTTAAATCTGATATTTTTATATATCCAGAAGGCTTAAAATAATTTATTTAACATATGTGATCAGTAGCAAAAGGTTTGGAGTCGTTTAGATAAGAAAAACTCATTTTATGGCCCGAAAGGGCAAAACCGACAATTACCGGGTTAAGCCTATGACTATGAGTTATGCTCAGCCTAAAATTAATTAAAAATCTTTAAAATTCCCAAAATAATATATTACATCAGTGGGTAAAAGATATGGTATTAAAAAGTAGGCTTAACTAGGCTATATGCTAATTACGCCGTTTTATTAACATAAAGCTTTAAATTTGCTATAATGAGCATAACTCTTAATCTACATGTCAAACTGATGTCAAACGTTGTATACAAGTTTATATATCAGTAACTAAGGTTTCTACACTTTTACATTTTCATAAATCATGTTTTAAGGTAATAAGGGCATAATGGTCAACATATGGGCAATTAACGGAAACGCGTAAACGAATGGGTCGATCAATGAACCAACCACAGAGGGTTGTGCTAACATGTAGCCTGGTCCTAAAGAAGCTCTAAGACATTTTCAAATCATACTAAAGCGGGTCAGAACTGAAAGTCAAAGTGAAAGTCAAACTATGTGACTTTCGGTTCCGAACCGGGTCTAAACAGGAAATAGTCGGGTTGAACATGTTTGGACATGTTCTTACACTTATTACTAAGTTATAACAATGATCAAACAGGTTGTATATGTTCTAGATAGCTAATTATGCACAAATGACATTTTAAGCATTATGTTGACTTTTTAATTAAAAGTTTGACCCGACATTAGACCTGGTTAGAGTGGTGATCAGGGGAAACCCTTTTGAGGTTTTATTACCCACTTAAATACCAACTCATAACTACTTTTAATTCGAGATATGACTGAGCCATTATTGACTAATCTCGAAGTCAAACCGTAATTACGACGGTTTGACTTTTAGCTAATTAACTAAGCTAAAAGCAATTAGGGAAAGATTAGAATACTTACTGAGGTTCTATGCACGAGACTTGATCACTAGGAAGCAAGCTTGAGCTCCAGAATCAATCCAATAATGCAGAGAAGGTGTGAGAATGGTTGTGACATTGAAGGGCCTTATATAGTGGTTTCACTCACCATAAGAGCTTGACAAATAAGTCTATGAGTGCCCACAATCAATCAACAGGTGTTGCTAGTGCTTAGGGGTTGTTTTAGGGGCCAAGTGATGTGAAAAATCGAGTTGGAATCGCTCACAATTGCAAAGGCAGACAAGTCCCCAAAGAAATCGGAGCTGGCTGATCAGAAGAGGCAGTCGCGTAGCGCGACTGCATGAGCCCTAGGGCTCGCGCTACGCGAGCGTGCCAGACCAGAAAACACAAACTTTTCAAAATTGCAGTTTCAGTCCCTGTCTCTTCAAACTCTGTAAAGACACTTGTTTCTTGCAATTTGAGCCTTCGTAATTGACGTATAAGGGCTTCAAGACATTTACCTACTTTGATTAGTCCTCGGTTAACTTTATTGTTACCCGTAAAGGCCTAATTTTTAATGTTGACGCTTTAACCCCTCGCACACGAATTTGATCACAACTTGCTCATACGATAACGAAACCTTATGAAATTTATGTCGTGCATTCTAGTGAGTATAATTAACCATTACGAAGCTTCGGGTTTGTCAAAAGGTCACTCAGAGGTATAGTTTAAACATGTTGACACATTTGGCCCCTGTAGTTTGAAATCTCTCACTTTTAGCTTCGTATGATCCATGATTTATTCGTTTGAAGGTATGAGCATCATGTAGGGTTAATGTACATTATGTTTATTCACAGTTGACACTCGGAATACGTATATTTACATACTTTCCATGTTTGTCATCTTTAGTCCTTCCATAATATTTCTTTCACACGTTTAAACTTTATGACACGTGTCAACATCTTATAGGATGTGAATTTCCGAGGTGTTACATCCTCACCCCCTTAAAATAAATCTCGACCCGAGATTTACTGAAATAAGTAAGGGTACTTTTCTTTCATCGTGGATTCAACCTCCCACGTGTATTCGGGACCCCTACGGGCATCCCATTTGACCTTTACAAAAGGTATATGCTTTCTTCGAAGCTTCCTTACCTGTCGATCTTCAATCGACAAAGGTTTTTCCACAAATGTTAAGCTCTTATCTATTTGCACATCTGTATGTGGCATGTCATGTGAATCGTCAGCGGAACACTTCTTTAGATTGTAGATGTGGAACACATTGTGAATTCCACTGAGCTCTTCTGGTAAGTTCAACTTATAGGCAACTGACCCGACACGTTCGATAACCTCGAAAGGTCCTATGTATCTCGGGCTTAGCTTGCCTTTCTTACCAAATCGCATCACCCCCTTCCAGGGTGATATCTATTGTTGAACCTTATTCCTTAACAAGAATTTAGGAGGTTTGCTATTTTCATAAATTCTCGATTTCCTGCCGTATACTGGCAACTTACAATCGAGTATGGATTTATACGATCTTATTTGTTGTTCCCTAGGCAACTTTTAGATCCTTATAATTGAATTTACCAATCTATTGTACTAACAATAGACGTTTAACATGCCATTTATACAAGGTCTCAAAAGGGGTAGCCTTGATGCCTATATAACAGTTATTATAGAAAAACTTATCTTAAGGTGAGATGGTTATTCCAACCATTGCTCAAAATTAATCTTAAGAATTAGCAAATCTTTACAGTTAGTCGAGCAAACCGACGATCCTGGGTAGTTGATGGCGATTCTTAATCGTCGCCTAATTAAGGTTGCGGTAAACAACGCCTTAGCATAATAAACCGTCTTTCACACTTTACTATACCGAATTCTCAGGATATTGAGTTTGGCCTTATGAACCTATGTCTTAAAACTTACTTAACCAGGGTTTTCGATTCTGCCAATAATGGTACTAGTTGTCTTGGAGATTTCGTAATAATGCAGCCCTAAATGGGATATTAAACTTAACTCTACCTGCCTCCCAGGGGTAAACAGGGTAATCTTAGGAGAAGATAATCAAGGTATAAGGAGGTTACAGAGATTTCCATATCTTAGGCTCCAGTTTACTCATCATTGCTTGTGTCAAATAAGTGACACATTTATGTTACTAGTCCACGAATTCCTAATCTGGAATATTTCCTGGAAAATTTTCATTCTGGATATCTTCTTTGAATACTAGCGGTTGACTTTAGTACCATATGATTATTGAGATATCTTTGTGGTTCCATGCATTAAACCTCCATACTGATCAGGCATGGAAGCAATCTATGGAACTTATTAAGTTACACCAATCCTCATATAGTGCTTTTGTCATACCATTGGTATTCGAAATCGATTGAGATTAAAGAGATATCAACTACATGTGTTTATATTTAATTAGAATGGAAATTTTCACAAACTAGGCACCTAGCTCAGTTGGCTAGGCGCGCGAAAGGGTGCGGCCTAGACCCAGGTTCGATTCCGGGGACGGCCGATTCCACCATTTTTTTTTTTACTGGAACAGAAAAATAGTCCTTATTTCTAAACGAATCAACTTCTTGGTTGCGATCCGACAACTGCTATTCCTCATCCTCATAGCTTTATACTAACCATGGTTTCATTAAACCGTACAGGCCAATAAGGCACTAACATTCTTAATGAACGTCATTTTAAAATTATCTTAATATCACTTAGCCTAGGTCACAAAAGACCATCAATGGCATTTAAGGGTTGGACCTAGTCCATCACCTTTTTGACAGGGAATAAAAAGTCATATCTGTCTTTATTATACTGGTGAATTCGGATAGCTTGAAAGCTTGCCATAAGGATATCAGAAAAAGTGATTCATAATAGATACAAAATGTTAATCTAAGATTTGCTGGAGTATTTTCCAAAGTATCATCTCTTAGGCGTCCATCTGATTCCTAGGGTAGTTGGTCTTGATATGCCCCTTCTCGTTGCAACCATAACAGGTTGCATCCTTTATCTTCTTGCAATCTAGGGTTTTATGTTCCTTTGACTTGCAAATTCCACACGGTAGAGGCTGAGACTCAAATCTGCATTTCCCCAGATGGTATTTCCTACAAGTTTCGCACCTGGTCTTCTCTCCCGACTGCTGGTTGTCTTTCTTGAACCCGGAACTCTTCTTATCTTCAGAATTCCTCTTCCTATCGGAGCGGTGAGAATTCTCGTCCTCCCTTTTACGCTTCCCATCTTCTGAGACTTTGGCAGCCTTGTTTCTGACCACATCGAGTGTAAGAGATAGTGACAGATCTGCCGTTGACCTGAATGTAGTAGGTCTTGAAGCCTTAACACTGGCTTTGATTTCTGGGGCTAAACCCCCGATGAAGCGAGCAATTCTTTTGGGTTCTGGTGTTACCAGGTAAGGAACCAGTCTTGACAAGGTATTGAAACGGGTGAGGTATGCTTGACAATCTAAGTTTGTCATCACCAAAGATAAGAAATCTGATTCGATTCTTTCTACCTCGTGTTGAGGGCAGTAGTTCTCCATAATGAGAGCAACAAACTGTTCCCATGACATGTTGTAAAGTGGGATCTTCCCAGAAGCTTGTATGAGAGCCTTCCACCACGCTAGCGCCTCTCCCTTGAATGATTGGGATACATACTTCACTACATCCCTCTCAGCGCATCCGCTGATATCCACAATAGTATCCATCTCGTCCAGCCATGTCATACAGTCAATGGCTCCTTTCTCCCCTGTAAAATCCCGGGGTTTACATGACACAAAGTACTTGTAGGAGCAACCCTTATCACGGGGTCCTTTATTCAGTATGATTTGTTGAGACGGATCACTGTGATGGTTCGAGGAGCGACGATCGTCATCTCCATTCTTGGGATCATCTTTCTTGGGAGGTGGCTTGCTGTGAGCTTCAGAGTGTGTTTTAGGACTTGAAGGCTGTGTAGATAGGGTCCTACTATACTCTTCGTACTGTCTTTTCAAAGCCTGTGTAACAGCGCCGTCTATGATCGCTTTCAATTCCGCACCCGTTAGATTTATTCGGGCGTCATTATTAACCTCCGCTGGATGACTATTACCCTCGTCTGAGTTAGCCATTACAATTTAACTGTTGCAGAAAACAAGGGCAATAGTTCATTTGGGAGTTTATTATGGAATTGCCCCCTTAGGGTAATTCGTTAACCATGGTAAACGGAGACCACATTTGGTTAATTTATTTATTATATTTATTTAGGATTTCTATAATAATTTATCCTAATTATAAAACAATAACAGTTTTATTTGTGGCACAAAAGGCCTAGTCTCGTGGACATTTTTATTTAACCTATGATTTCAAAGAATCAAAACATTAAGGTATACTGGCACAATAGGCCTGGTCACAAGGACATTTATAAATCATGCGCTATGATTTCAGAGAATCAAAGCATTAAGGTTTGAACCTAGTTCATTACCTTTATCTGACAGGGAGTCATTGCTACCACTGTCTTTAGTCTCAGAGGGCATTAACTATAGCCCGTAGGCATTTCCCTTCTAAGGGATGTTTATTATATGATCATCTTCATTTGATGATAGTAGTCAGGATCGCATTGATCATACAGACTAATAGGCTTGAGCGTAGCTCACCACCATAGACAAGGAATCATAAAGATCAAATGTCAATGTCTCAAATGGACAATACATTATAGCCCGTAGGCATTATTTTACCAATATATGGTCAAAGTATGATCATCTTAATTGATGATCCAAACCCATGATTCAGAGATCATTAAGTTGGGTTAGGGGTCTTTTTAAAGAATCCATATACATAAATGACGTGTGTGATTTTTAACGAATCACGCCTGCCAGGAGTGTTAACATATTTACTGATGTTAACAGGGATTCGAACCTTTTAAACATGTCTTACCATCATAGCCCGGCCTTAAAATGACCTGCAGGCTAGGTTTCACTCTTAAGATTCTTATTAATATTTATCGCAGGACAATCCTAAATTGAGGTGTTAAATTTGGATCTGAATCTAATTATGGAACTACCATCTTGGCCCGTTCTTAAAATGACACGTGACTAGGTCTTGTCCTTTTTAGATTTTGCCATTTTGTTATAATGGTAGATCTTATAATATAGGAATGATAATTTAAACATAATCATTCCTTGAAAATTTAAACAAATATATGGTTGCCCTAAACGGGACTTCTAATAAAAATTGATTTGCCCATGCAAGAGCTTAATCAGAAAAATAACAAAGGACTCCAAAAACAAATTAGAATTTGTCCTATGTTCTCGTCTAGACTCAAGAATGTGCAATTGTGTAACTGAGATTAAACACAAAAGACTAGTGTTTAATTCACTCAGTGTTGGCTCTGATACCAACCTGTCACACCCCGACTTTCCACGTGTCACCGGTGGGCCCGGTGGGGAGTATCGTGACGTGGTTGGCAACATAATAGTCAAACAACACAATATATCAATGCACAGCGGAAGCAAAAGATAAATATTATTACAATCCGATTATAAAGTAATATCCAGTATTACAACGGAAGGTAAAGGATCCACAGGCGGATCTTAAAACATATCACTTGTTCAACAGACTTTAGACACCTAGAACTTGCAAGATTCATTATTAGCGCCCTGAGCTTCCAGCCAATTACGTTCAGTACCTGTCACTTAACCCTTTTGGAAAATACGTCAGTTTTCACTGGTAAATACACTCAACCGACTCATTTGAAAAGAGTTTAAGAAAATTGGTTTGGATGCACGTGGCACAAAATATCTTTCATAATTTGATTAAAATGCACAGAGGCAAAATTAACCTTTTTAACTTGGAACAATTATAGTTATAACCTTGTATACAGATTTACATGTTCGTTGTACGTTCAGGGCCCGATGTAGAAACCGAGTCAAGATTAACAGACACACCACAAGTATAAGCCCATAAGAGAGTGAGATACCGTTTCCCTTAAGCAACTTTCAGTGTATGCCTACACCCCGTGCTTAAGACGTGGTCATTTTATAATACAATGATGTCAAGGATATCCGGGACATGGTCATTAACCCCTAAAGGCTTTTATTTCAAACAATACAGATTAAACCGGGTTACCTCAATAATTTAATCACAATCCGATTAAACATTCAATACCCGACCAAGCGGTATCATTATACCGTATTCCAAGCCCGTATAGGGAAAATAAGTTAAGAGTATTTACCTGAGCTAGCTCCTGTCTTAATTAGCAAGAATCTAATAACTCAGCCGTATTCACTTAAGTAAGCGTAGGTACCATTTACCGAAATGCTCTAGTCTGGAATGATGGTATAAATAATCAATTAGAATGCTAACGGGTCTTTAATTTAGCTTAAGCTTAGACCGGTTAGTCTTAAGGGAATATACGGTTTGTACACACAATTAAGCGAAGACCGGAATATAATGTGATTTAAACCCGACATGTTCAGAGACTTGTCTTATATGGGTATTTCATACACATTCTGGATTTTGGGATAAAACGTTAAGGTTTGGCCCGTTTCGGCTAATTTATGTAAACTTGTTACATAAACCGAACCGTACGCGTAATAAGCGTGATGGGTATTCATGAGGACCATATACAGGTTTCCTAAGTTAATTTATGCCTCAAATATGTTGTGACATCAGTAAGATGTCTTTCATTATGCCCGAAACGTATTTAAACACAAACTAGGCCCCGTAGGGGTAGTTTGGTCATTTAAAAGTTTATAAAAGAGTTTAAATGTTTAACTGAGTTACAGGTCTGATGTAAACAGCAAACATACTCAATTTGATAAGTTATAACAGTAGGTTGAAGCATATATGTGAAATTTATCAATTATAACCAAACTATGCCCCTTAGGGGTATTTTGGTAATTTCACATAAGCCGAAAAGCTCAAAACTGAAGTCTGAGTTTATCAACCTTTGCTTACTGTTAAAATATCATAATTTGCCTCATATATCAGTAGGTATCAACCCGGGTATGTTAAATATAATTTTTATACATACTATGCGTTAAAAACGCTAAATAAGGCGCTTAAAGGCCATTTCCGGGTCCGATACTTAAATCTGATATTTTTATATTTCCAGAAGGCTTAAAATAATTTATTTAACATATGTGATCAGTAGCAAAAGGTTTGGAGTCGTTTAGATAAGAAAAACTCATTTTATGGCCCGAAAGGGCAAAACCGACAATTACCGGGTTAAGCCTACGACTATGAGTTATGCTCAGCCTAAAATTAATTAAAAATCTTTAAAATTCCCAAAATAATATATTACATCAGTGGGTAAAAGATATGGTATTAAAAAGTAGGCTTAACTAGGCTATATGCTAATTACGCCGTTTTATTAACATAAAGCTTTAAATTTGCGATAATGAGCATATCTCTTAATCTACATGTCACACTGATGTCAAACGTTGCATACAAGTTTATATATCAGTAACTAAGGTTTCTACACTTTTACATTTTCATAAATCATGTTTTAAGGTAATAAGGGCATAATGGTCAACATATGGGCAATTAACGGAAACGCGTAAACGAATGGGTCGATCAATGAACCAACCACAAAGGGTTGTGCTAACATGTAGCCTGGTCCTAAAGAAGCTCTAAGACATTTTCAAATCATACTAAAGCGGGTCAGAACTGAAAGTCAAAGTGAAAGTCAAACTATGTGACTTTCGGTTCCGAACCGGGTCTAAACAGGAAATAGTCGGGTTGAACATGTTTGGACATGTTCTTACACTTATTACTAAGTTATAACAATGATCAAACAGGTTGTATATGTTCTAGATAGCTAATTATGCACAAATGACATTTTAAGCATTATGTTGACTTTTTAATTAAAAGTTTGACCCGACATTAGACCTGGTTAGAGTGGTGATCAGGGGAAACCCTTTTGAGGTTTTATTACCCACTTAAATACCAACTCATAACTACTTTTAATTCGAGATATGACTGAGCCATTATTGACTAATCTCGAAGTCAAACCGTAATTACGACGGTTTGACTTTTAGCTAATTAACTAAGCTAAAAGCAATTAGGGAAAGATTAGAATACTTACTGAGGTTCTATGCACGAGACTTGATCACTAGGAAGCAAGCTTGAGCTCCAGAATCAATCCAATAATGCAGAGAAGGTGTGAGAATGGTTGTGACATTGAAGGGCCTTATATAGTGGTTTCACTCACCATAAGAGCTTGACAAATAAGTCAATGAGTGCCCACAATCAATCAACAGGTGTTGCTAGTGCTTAGGGGTTGTTTTAGGGGCCAAGTGATGTGAAAAATCGAGTTGGAATCGCTCACAATTGCAAAGGCAGACAAGTCCCCAAAGAAATCGGAGCTGGCTGATCAGAAGAGGCAGTCGCGTAGCGCGACTGCATGAGCCCTAGGGCTCGCGCTACGCGAGCGTGCCAGACCAGAAAACACAAACTTTTCAAAATTGCAGTTTCAGTCCCTGTCTCTTCAAACTCTGTAAAGACACTTGTTTCTTGCAATTTGAGCCTTCGTAATTGACGTATAAGGGCTTCAAGACATTTACCTACTTTGATTAGTCCTCGGTTAACTTTATTGTTACCCGTAAAGGCCTAATTTTTAATGTTGACGCTTTAACCCCTCGCACAC
The DNA here is from genome assembly GCA_030545235.1 of Helianthus tuberosus. Lineage (NCBI taxonomy): Eukaryota > Viridiplantae > Streptophyta > Magnoliopsida > Asterales > Asteraceae > Helianthus > Helianthus tuberosus. Next base: position 51,699,913 of record CM060403.1, on the reverse strand, counting down.
GAATTTGATCACAACTTGCTCATACGCTAACGAAACCTTATGAAATTTATGTCGTGCATTCTAGTGAGTATAATTAACCATTACGAAGCTTCGGGTTTGTCAAAAGGTCACTCAGAGGTATAGTTTAAACATGTTGACATATTTGGCCCCTGTAGTTTGAAATCTCTCACTTTTAGCTTCGTATGATCCATGATTTATTCGTTTGAAGGTATGAGCATCATGTAGGGTTAATGTACATTATGTTTATTCACAGTTGACACTCGGAATACGTATATTTACATACTTTCCGTGTTTGTCATCTTTAGTCCTTCCATAATATTTCTTTCACACGTTTAAACTTTATGACACGTGTCAACATCTTATAGGACGTGAATTTCCGAGGTGTTACAAGAGGTAACATGGTATTAGTTGGTAGCGCTACTTAGGTTTGGCAACCTCACCCCGTACCTGGGAGGACGGGTGTTGAACTAATGACCTAGTCATGACCAATGCTTTGATAGGAGCATTGGAGAAAGGGCAAAATAATCAGAAGCCGTCTTGTATTCGGGATATTATCAACATTACTTTCGGAATTAAATTCAATGGATTAATTAAACACTTGGTAACCAACGTTTTCGTAAAACTATGAACTCACCAGCGTTGTCTGATACACTTGTTGCATGCTCGCAGGTCGTTAGATATCTTGGATTTGGGAACTTGCTGTCTGGAGTTCCTGGAGTGGTTATGGGTCGACTGGAGGGATTCATGTGATGGAACTATTGATATTATACATTGGTTTTGAAACAGTTTAACATTGGTTTACTATTTGCTTCCGCTGAACATGTTGGTTTTCGTTCAAACTTGTTAATGGTGATTTTCGTTAATAAATGAGGATTTGATTTATAAACTTGTATGGGTTCAATGTAATTAGTGGCTCGTTGTTGGTACGTCACACGCCTAACAGGGACATTCCCTAGGTGGTATTTTGGGGGTGTGACACTAAACCGTTTCCACCAGTGATCTCATTACAATCAAAATAGGTTATATAAAATTAAAGAATTGTGACATCCAAGAAAGACATCTTGGTTCAACGAACGATCTCGCTAGATGATCGTTGATCACGAAATTTGATTTGTGTTGGTGCACTACATCTGTTGATTACGTCTAGGTGTCTAGGATCAGGTCTTACGTCGTATTGTATAGCATAGGGCACGAAATACGAGAAAACAAGAGTCTGTATAGGTTTTATGAGTTAGGTCCGCTCATAGGGACATAGGTAGTCTGGTCCGCTTATTTGTCAGTCTGGTCCGCTTATTTGTACATGTCTGGTCCGCTTTTATGGTCATGTGACACATAAGCGAACCAGAAACTCTATATATAGGTGTCATTAGGGCGGACCTCATAACATGTATGTGAAATTCCACGCCGAAGCTCTGCCGGTGTGAAGATCGAGCTGTAAAACGTTTCATATCAATAAAACAAGCAGTTAGGAGAAAGAACAAGCTACTTCTACTTGAATTTCTTATTATTCCGCATCTGAAACGCAAGAGACAACCTCTGAACGACTCGTTCGGGTCAGCAAACGATCCTACAAGTGGTATCAGAGCTTGGAAGGAGGTTTTCTGCAGATTGTAGCTGTTTTTCATCATTTCTTCTCACTTCTACACCTTCTTTTACTGATTCGGGAAAATTTCACGGTCGGAATTCGCTCAAATTTTCACAGCTTGTGCGCAATAGTATCAAGATAAATCCTGGAAAGTTTGAAGCCAAAATTCGAAGTTTTAACGAGTCAAAACATGTTCGATATGTGGTTCGCGTTTCTGGTCCGCTTCAACGTACAAATAATGCTGGTTCGCTCCTGTTTTTAGTTCTGGTTCGCTCTTAGTGCAACATTCTAGTTCGCTCCAAAACAACATTCTGGTCCGCTTATTTGTACATCAAGCGGTCCGCTCATTTGAACATTAAGTGGTCCGCTCCAAAGAACAATCAGGTCCGCTCCATAGTCACTTTATCAGGAGATCCGCTCATCTGGTCATCTGGTCCGCTTCAGTGAACAACATCTGATTCGCTTATTTGTTCAGAGTTGGTTCGCTCTTTTATCATTTGCCTTGAAATACGTGTTAAGTCAGTATGGATTCCGAGTTCTACAACGCATTTGCTTCATCGACTACTCCAGCCGCAATTGCTCAAGCAATGAATTTAGAAAATGAGACGGGAACGACTCAAAAGCCTCCTAAATTGATGAACATTGAGGAGTATTATGTATGGAAGGATCGGTTTGAAAACTGGGTTCAGGCAAATCATCTCAGATCGTGGGAATGCATATTGAAGAAGTACACATTGCCTCGAACAGATTTGCAAGTCATCAAAGAAATATCTGAGTTCACTGATCAAGAACGAGCAATGTATAGAGCTGAGAAAATGATGATTAGTTTGTTGCAGCAGGCAATAAAAGAAGATATATTCATCCTGTTACAGCACGACAAAACTGCTAAGTCAATTTGGGATGCGCTAAAGGTCAAGTTTGAGGGAAGCGAAAACATGATTAAAAGCAAGAAAGCATTATTAAAGAAAGAATTTGATTTGTTTAGTAGTTTGCCGGGAGAGGATACTAAAAAGCTAATCGAGAGATACTGTCATTTGGTGCGATCTTTATCTATGTTGGGTGTTGAAAAAGGTCGTGAGGAGTGGGTGGATAAATTGGCGGACGCGTTACCTCAAAAGGAGTGGGGAACTTATTTGATGATCTTGAAGAATACTGGTGTGTATGATGGGTTGACAATCTCACAGTTTATAGAGAAAATTGAGAGTCAGGATCTTGAACAGCAGAAGATTGCAAGGATGAATAGTCCGAGTGGTCAACAGGATGTGAAGATGTACTACAGGGGTAGTATTCCAGCCACTGAGTCTGAAAGAAGTCTGAAGATTCAAACTGCTTTCAGTGCTGGTGATTCATCTGAGAAAGCTGATCAGGGTTCGAACAAGAATAGCAGCGGGTTTTCATCGTTTCCGAGTGTGAATCCGAAAGAGACTAACACGAGTTTTCAGTCTCAGAGTACAAAATCAGGAAATGGATACGTGATTCAATGCAACATAGCTCTCAACCTTCCAGAAGGTCAAAGCTTCTCTGAAGACACTGCTAAAGACCATATGGCACTTCTGGGTTCAGTACTGTTATCCTATGAAGGTCTTGTTGCTGGTCGGATCGGCAATCCTATGCTTACCAAAGAGGATTACGATCAGATAGACGCCGAAGAAATGGAACTTATGGATATCAAATGGTGTCTTGCAAGTGTTCTTCGACGAGCTGAGAAATTCAAAACCATTACTGGGAGAAATGATTTTCTAGATGCTCATGTATCAACTTTAGGTTTTGATAAATCTAAAGTTACTTGTTTTCGATGCAGGGAGAAAGGTCATTTCAAACGGGAGTGCAAAGGAAGAGAAGCTAGCGGAGAACAGAATCCATTTGGGAAAGATGATTACTACCGCAAAGCTATCTATCAACAAGTCGGTCAATTCCAAGAACCACAAACAGCTCACGGGATAGAGATTAAAGATCCCAAAAGAGCATGTTTGGTAGATTTCAGCTGGAATGATTACATATCATCTGAAGGCAAAGCAGCACGCATTATCGATCAAGATGATGAGAAACTACCAGAAGGTTTCAGTTGGGATATGTTTGTGGATGAAAAAGGAGAGTTCAAAGCGTTCATTGCCAAGATCGTCCGAGAGCCAGATTTGTTTGCTACTTGGATGAGATCTATCGGGGAGAATGTGAAAAGTGAAGATGAAAAGTCTGTGTCAACCGATGAAGGGTCAGATAGTACTGATAAACTTTCAGAGAGATCTGGAGAAATTTCAGAAGGTTTAGATGAAAGTTTACAGAGTTCAGATGAAGATGTACAGAATGAGTTTGTTTCAGAAAAGGCAGTTGTTTTTGATAAAACACCGTCTGATTTTAGTAAATCAGATGATGATTCTGATAAATCTGTAAAATTTGATCAATCACCAGATCATAGCAGTAGTGATGATGAGGAAGAAAAACATATAAATGTTGCCAAATCTCATCTTTCTCCTGAAAGTTTTCATTTTTATTTTGCAGATCGAGTAGAGAAACTAAAGGAGAAAAGAGCTGCTAAAGAACAACAAACTGAATCTGATGGTGATGTTCAGAATGCTGAAAGTGTTGTTGAGAAGATTACCGAGATTGAAACAGAAAAAGAAAAGGTGATTGAAGTAGAAAAAGTGGTTGAAGTGGTAAAGACAATCGAGATTGAGAAGATTGTTGAAGTTGTCAAGCCTTGCGAGAAGTGTTTGGAAGCTTGCAAGGGTTGTGAAACAAAAGACGAGATAATTGTTGAGTATGAGAAGAAGAAGGAGCAGTTACTGTTCAATCTTAACTATGTGAAAGAATCTTATGATGTCTTGAACAAAACAGTAACTGGTCTCCAAAAGACAAACTCAGAAAGAGAACAAGCACTTACGATGATGAATGCTGTTATGATGACAAAGCAAAAAGCTATCAACTTTTACATCGAAGAAAGTGCTAAATGGAAGCAAGAGTTGGAAACAGAGAAAATTGAGAATGAGAGAATTAGACGTTTATTACAAAGTTATTCTAGTTCTGATTATCTCATTGATCGTATTTACCCAACTGTTGCAGGTATGGAAGCTTTTCAAGATGAGAAGCCGAAGGAAAAGAAAGATTGTGGTAAGAAACCGACTGTTAGATATAACAAGTGTCCGCCTCCAATTTGGGAAGGATACTCTCCTAGAAAACCAAATGAGGAGCAACTTGAAAAAGCAGTCAATATAAAGCTAAAAACCGACACAACTGATGAATTACCAGATAACATTGATGTCACGTTTACCTCGTCCGATACTGATCATGAGTCTGAGTTAATAAAAAAGGTGGTCGATCAGGTGTTGGATACTGAGGAGGAATCCGAGTCAAAGTCTAAGTCTGGAGGGTCAAATTCGTCAGTCAACAGTCCAAAGTCGTCGGTCAAAAAGGCTTACAGTAAAGAGTTTTTGTTATCGAAAGCAAATTTGAATGATGAAACATTTGAAGTTGCATACACTTTAAATGATTCGGACAAATTATACTCTGACAAAGAGTTTCCAATAAGAAGTGTTCGTTTTGACATGATCAAAAAGGTTTTCAAAATGACAGAAATTAATATTTCTGAAATAAAAGATTTAAATCTTACTGAAAAACCTAAAAGGTACACTTCAAGAGTTCAACAACGGTTAAACAAGAAAAAGGGGTACAATTCTGGTTCTGGTTTTCAAAAGAAAACTAACCAAAATCGTAGCTACAAAAAGAAAGGTCTTGGATTTATTCCACCAGAAAATCATAAAAATTTGAAAAATTCTAAAACAAAAACAGAATTTGTGTCAGGTGGAAGTGCAGAAGAGGAACAGAAGAAACCATTCTGGAGACAGTCAAATCAAGAGTTTCTTGCTGAAAAGAAGAAGAATGGAACTGAATTGTTTTATCAAAGAGAGACTCGTACCTGTTACAAGTGCAATGAAACTGGTCACATTGCATGGAATTGTCAGAAAAATGCCAAGACAAAACAGGGAGTTTCTAACAAGTTGAAAGAAAAAGTTGTTGATATTGAATCATCAACGGAAAAATTTAAAATTTTTGAAAACTCAACTTATGAGGTTGGTGAATGTTCTAAAATGAATTTTTATAAAAAGAAAGAGAATGACAACCAAGTATGGGTTGTTAAGAAAGTTGATGCGAATGACGACAATGAATCTGGTTCCACAAAGCCAGAAGAGCCACAAGGTGAGGTGAAAATTTCAGTGAATGATGATGAGTTTCCATCACTGAAGTTTGAAGAGGTGAAAAAGAAAGTTGGAAAGATTGATATCTCGAATCAGTTTTATAAAGAGAATAATAAGTTTGATGTCGAGAAAACATTTAATGGAAGTGTAAAGAAAATTTTTGGGAAAATGTTGAATGGGAAAGCTAAGGGGGTTAAAGATTTTTATGCAACTAAAAAGACAACTTACAACCCTACTGCGCAAGAGTTGAAAGCCATCAAGTCTGAAAAGACTTGGATGGAAGTTTGTTTCCCATGATAGTCTCAGGACTAATGCCGGAGATCCCAAGTTTATATCGTGGATCAGGAATCGGCATCTTTCTAATGTGATTTTGATTGAAAGGTTTTGATAGTGTTTGAATGTTTACAGGTTGAAGGACTACGCCGGAGCTTCCAGGTTGGTAAGTGCGAAGCAGGAATCGGCATCCTGATTGGTAAAATGGTGATGTAGATGTAACATTCCTACAAGTGGTATTGTGCGTTTTTACAAGTGGTTATTTTTACAATTGGTTAGAGGTTGCTTGAATGCAAATGGTAAATCAGGGACATTAATTTGTACTTGATTTACTATTTATGACAAGAGACGAATAATTTGATGAACCACACCCCTAATCTACAAGTGGTAAACTTAACAAAACTTATTTTCCGGAAAAATCATTTTGGTTAAAACAAACTTAAGTGTTTTGAAATCATAATGAGAAAATAGTTTTGTGTAAGGGGGAGTTCGGATTGTTTATGTTTAGTGGATGGCGATTTGATGTGATTCAGTGTCAGTTGTCAAGTTTCTGTACAGTTTGTATGTTTCAATTGTGTCAAGAGTCTTAGTTTTCAAATTTCCTTTGAAATGTGTTTGCATTTTAGGGGGAGTAAGACATTTTTTAGAAAATTCAAAAACATTTGAAAATGCTAAAAACATGATAAAATCAAAAATGAGTTTTTGTGTCTAGAAGAGGAAATGATAGTACATTAGTAGACAGTTACAGTACGCTAAAGAAATGGAAAGTTTAAATGTGTTAAACGATCTCACCGTGGATGTGTCGGTAGATTTTTATACATTTAGTAAACTTTTTCGGGATATAAACCTAAATTCAAACTTGCTTGTTCTGTGGGTTAACACAAACTTGGATATATAGGTAACCCCTGAAATCTCGTTTGAAAGGTCCCTTATTCTGAGATACTAGGTCTTTATGCTCAGTGATATCTGGGGTATTATCCCGGGACTTCTGATTTTGCGGAAGCAATGGCCTAGTCCCTGGAGAATACTTTCCGCATGCTTGAAATATAGCGCAGCCCTCAGCAAATTGATGAAACAATAAAATTGATAGTCATTGCTGTTGTAATTCAAAAGATCCTCTAAAGGGGACTCACCAAAAGTCGAAGCCGTCATCTCTCTGCGTATCGAAAGATCGACCTGAGCTCTCACGGCCCTCGTACTATAATTTATTCCACTGACAGATATCATCTGTGGTATATTCACCTGTAAGACTGAATATTGGGATCTAGATACGGGAGTATATTCAAGAGGTGGGACACATGAATGAGTTTAAGTCTTTAAAACGCCTAACTCATATCCTGAATCAGTTGAAATTTGTGTGAAAATTTAAGTGGATCAATATATCGGCAATCTAAGTGAATTGTTTAATTCTTAATGTGTAACTAAGCTCAACGGTACTTGTAACTTGTCATAAACTGATATGATCCTCTTACATGAAACTCACAAAAATATTGTCTGTAAATATTTTATTTCTGCATTTTAGTCTCTCAGAAAATCCAAAAAGATTTTCGACAACTGATGTTGGAAAGCTGATTTTCAAAATTCCGAGTGCTAAACATGATGAGCAGCATTTGAGGGGGAGTGTTTGTGTAAATCTAACTGTTTTCGTTAAATCTAACCTTCTTCAAGTGGTTCATCATAGATATTTGAGAGAGAGCCTGAGATATTGCAATTATATGTTTGTTTTAGTGATTATGAAAGTCATGTGTTGGTGCACAGGTATTTGATATGTGATAAAATTAGAAAATTTATGTCTGGGTTAAGATTGTGCAGGTAGCCAGGTTTCGATATTCTGAAAATCTCTGTTGGAAGAGAGCCAAGTTTCGATCTTGGAAATCAATTCTGAAAGCCTGGATAGATCAGACAACGATCATGAAGATTTTACTGAAGAACAAAAGAATGCCAGTAAATCGAGAAGGGGAGTCTGAAGATTGAGAGAAGAGAAAGCCCAGAGACTGATCTAGATTGAAGATGTGAAGACACAGTTTTGCAGTCAGAGTGTATAGGCGACTCCATCAACATCTGAGGGGGAGTCTGTTGGTGCACTACATCTGTTGATTACGTCTAGGTGTCTAGGATCAGGTCTTACGTCGTATTGTATAGCATAGGGCACGAAATACGAGAAAACAAGAGTCTGTATAGGTTTTATGAGTTAGGTCCGCTCATAGGGACATAGGGAGTCTGGTCCGCTTATTTGTCAGTCTGGTCCGCTTATTTGTACATGTCTGGTCCGCTTTTATGGTCATGTGACACATAAGCGAACCAGAAACTCTATATATAGGTGTCATTAGGGCGGACCTCATAACATGTATGTGAAATTCCACGCCGAAGCTCTGCCGGTGTGAAGATCGAGCTGTAAAACGTTTCATATCAATAAAACAAGCAGTTAGGAGAAAGAACAAGCTACTTCTACTTGCATTTCTTATTATTCCGCATCTGAAACGTAAGAGACAACCTCTGAACGACTCGTTCGGGTCAGCAAACGATCCTACAATTTGTTCGTTTGAAACGATTTCAAACGAAACCTTAATCTAAAGAAAGTAAAGTTCAAAACCTTACCTTATGCGTAATCGAAGAAAGAAACACGTTCACTTGTACTCGCTACCGGAATATGGGATCTCCAGTTATGCTTCCTTTGATGCAAGAAGTGACGGCTTGATTTTTTGTGATTTTCTTATTCTTGCTCGATAAAAAAAACAAAAGCAAACTCCAGAACCTTTTGTTCCTTTTATTTGCAATGGTAGTAGCCTAGCACAAGTATTAGAGATGAACTATAACTCCTTTTTTTATCCATATATATCTGTCCAGGATACATATATCATTAAATTGGAAGTACATAGAGATATATATGTATATCTTTTGTTTGTTTCAATTAAACCAAGATTTGAATTTGAATTGTAATCTAATCACAACTCCACATAATTATCTCAAAATTATAACAATTATCTCTTTCCTTTTAATTATCTAATATTAATTATAATTAACAAATTAATTATAATATTAATCCGGCTCTCCGTAATTATTCTAAATAATTACCCGTTTCTTTTATTACGCTTATTATTTCGCGATCCGGTGATTAACGATTAAAACACCGTTAAATGTTCGTTGCCCAAAGTGTAATTAAAAGGTAAAAGTTTCTGGATGGTCAGGGTTCCTACGAATTGTTGTTGGAGCTGGCGAAAACTACTTCAACTTCGGCCGATGATAAGGAATCATATATGGACTATTCTTGGAGATGGGAGGTCGACATCAGCGTGGTATGATACGTGGTTTGCTTTAGGGCCGCTAGGTAATTTCTTGTCTCCTAGAACTATTACGAATACAGGCTTCAGATTGGATGATTCAGTTGCAGATATTCATTTAGCGGGTGGTTGGAAATGGCCCACGGCTTGGAGGGATTTGTTTCCCATACTTATCCAGTTAGATCAAGTCCAACCGATTGCTAATAAATGTGATTCTGTTCAATGGCGGGTTGGTGATGATTTAAACGAGGTTTCGGCTTCATGTATTTGGGATTCAATTCGGTATAGAGAGCAGGAGGTTGAGTGGAGTAAAGTAGTCTGGTTTGCTCAATGCATACTGAGGCATTCTTTCCTGATGTGGCTGATCATGCGAAAGAAATTACTCACACAAGATATTATTATTCAATGGGATCTCTCGAGGAGGAAAAATATGAATATGATGTGCTGCTTATTATGTTATGAGAATCATGACTCACATAAACATTTGTTTTTTGAATGCAAATTCTCAGCTCAGGTGTGGGCTATGGTTCGAATTAAGGCGGGTATGGATAATGTTGACTCGAAGTGGGAGGATATTGTAGACTGGTTACTGCTCAGGTGTCGATCTAAGTTAGCGGCTAATTATGTAAGCAGGATTTTGGTGGCGGCTAGTGCTTATTTCATATGGCAGGAACGTAATACTAGACTTTTCAAGAACCAGTTGAGGCCTCCGGAGAAAGTTTATGAGCTGATAATCATGACTGTTTGATATAAGCTTATGGGAGTGAAGATGAAGCGGACTGAAAGAGTGCGAAGACTTCTAGGAGAATGGGAGATTCTTGATGCTGACATTAATGGTGATGGCGATTGATTAGTGCTTGTTTTCGTTTCTCTAGATTATAGTCTAGTTGTGTCTTATGTCGTTTTGTTGTTTTCTGGTTGTGACTTTGTTTACTTTCATGGGGCATGTCCCATGATTGAACTAGTGTAGATTCACTACACTACTTGTTTTGGTTGTGAATATATAGAATCACCGGGGTAACCCTTTACCAAAAAAAAAACTCTTTGGGTCGTACCTTGATGGCAACATTGAATCTTAATCGACAATTGAACATTATATCCAACAGTATTAAGACAGAAATATTGTTTAAAACAATTATTCCAAAACCAAATATAAATTAAATTGAAATAATTTATTTTAACAAGTAATTATAACTTGGAATAATATTGGGAAACATCAGAAACGTAACTCAAAACGCAAATACTAAGCAAAGGCACGGCCCGTTCGTCTAACAGACGTCAGTACACTGTAGGTAATCGTGGTTGCTGACAGAGTTTGAGTTACGAGCTGAGGACGTAATACTATGAGTTCATGTCCCCCTTTTCTTTAAACTGTTTAGTTTATTTACTTCGGGGGTGAAATACATGTTACAAAGGGATTACTTACAATACAATTGGTATGGTTAGCCTAGGAAAGAACCATAGATCATTTGATTGGGTAGGCGTATACTTGAGGCCATCAATCCTCTTGTAGGACCGAGGGGCATGAGTGATAGATCTATTTGGGTGTAGCGAGCCCACACCCATGAGGCCAGGGTGGTCCATAGTGGTGACTATGTCTTCCATCCGGAAGCCCGGTACAACTTTGCTAGGTTTGAGTCTTCCTACACCGTCACACATATCAGTGGCCTTGCAAACCATTGGTGATCTTTTCCTTGTTTGCTATCATACCGGGACTTTCATACATACATTGAATACAAAGGTTTATACATACTCATGAACACATGAACTCGCTCAACTTTTGTTGATTTTTCAAATTACATGTATTTCAGGGAACTAGTGGATCTGGCAAGGGTATGCATGTGTTTTCAAGCTGCGTTTAAATAAAAGATGTCATCCGTGGTCGTAGAGTTTAGAGGTGTATCCTACTCCTGGACGGGATACATGTTTCTAAGCTCGGGTTTGTTTAAGTTCTTTTGTTGAGTCCTTTGGAAGTCGTTTAAACATGTCATGGTTTGTAACTTAATTTGGTGTCGATGGTTTTAAGACAAGTATGTTGTGGTATTTTCTAAACTTAATTAATGGATGAATATCTTTTGGTTTTATCATATAGCATTGTTATGGTTGAATGCTATGGTATTAAGAAGTCACACCAATAAACCAAGCTTCCGCAAAAGTCAGGCCGCAAAAGTCAGGGTGTGACACTCAGAACCACTATACTTGAGTGGTTTAGCCGAATTGAAACTCTTAAAGTTGCATAAAGCATTATTGTTGTTGTTGGCTTGGTTAACTTGAGCAATAATGTTTGGGAGTGCTGCAGCCATTTGCTGCGCAATGATTGCTGCCAATTCGGCATTAGGTAACTGATTGTCGCGTCGAGGAGGCATTCTAAAAGAGGAAACATGAGAGAAAATGAGTGAGATGATAAGATGAAAACGAGATGATACAAATATCGACAAAAGCATGGATGGTGGTCATTCGTTCATACCACAAAGCAAACAAACGACACACAGTGACTAATCAAAGTAAATGGGTCGAAATAATGTATCGCGAAGACATGCTTTAGCCTATAAGTGGACACTTATCCCAAGAGTTCCCGGGTAAGAGTGACTGGTCCGATTATGTGGATTTGTACGAACACTCTAGCCTTAGATAGAAAACTCAGGATACAGGTACCCACCCTTCCAGATTGCATGTGTTCACATTATTTAGACACAAAACTTTGACGAGATTTTGAAAACTTAGAAGGCATTAAGCCAAAAGAATCATTCAAGAATGGATGATTAAATTTTCAAAATCGTTTTGAAATTTTGGAGGGTTCAAAACCTTATAATCAATCATCCAAGAATAGATGATTGATTTTCAAATCGGATTTATTATTGTGTTCTCATTATGGTTATCACCTAAAGATAGGTGACGGTATTGTTTTAAAATCTAAACGCAAATGAACTCGCGTTAGGGTCCTAGAAAAGTTATAGTCTAGGTCAAAGCATTACTAATAACCTAATTCCCTATAACCATTGGCTCTGATACCAACTCTTCTGTCACACCCCGACCGCATTAAAACAACGAAACCGCGGCGGAAAGTCGGGGAGTGGAGTGGCAGAATTATTGTTTCACAACCATGGTATTCAAAAGTTTCATTTCATTAGAATATTAACATTAAACATTGTCTTTGAAACCAAACAAACAAGATTACATATCGTCTATCATCGTTATTAAGTCACTAAGGCCTCGTCCAGTCCTAAGTGAGCATGCATCCTAGCAATCAACATCATTCAACACCACCTGAAACATATGTAAAACAAAGTTAGCAAAGAAATGTTGGCGAGCACATAGGTTTTGTGAGAGTGTCAGATTCATGGCTCGTTTACATATTGCAATACCTCGTTAGACTACAAGAGTCAATAGTTAAAAACCTTGTTTTGAAAAGTATATAGTATTGCAACATGATTAACCAACTCAAAAACAAGTTGGTTATAGTTTATAAAATCTCGTAGCCATGATTCTTAACCCAAAACATTTGTTTAAGTAAACCAAATTGTAAATCATCTCGTAGTAAAAATCGTAAAATAACTCGTATGGTTTATACTGTTTAGTAAACATTGTTTATGTGACATTATTTCAAATCGTTCGCCCAAGTGAACTAAATAACGCTACGGAATGTAATATGATAAAAACACTTATATATAAGAAGTACCAGCGGCGTATCTACCATGCTTTTATCAGTTACACCCATCCCATTATCTAATCACAACCCAAAACCAATCGTTTGTTCAATTCGTTTAACTTTTTCAAAACATTTCAAATTGTTCTATCGTTTCAATCTCGTTCAAAATCGTTCAAATCGTTCTCCTTTTAATTGTGAAAACTACTTTTGGTCGTCTCGCTAATAACATTCAAACCTTCGTAACTCATCCATCGTTCAACTCGTATTAACAAACCACCAAAGGGTAAGTTAACAATCATCAGGTTCAGTCGTTACCCACATAACCCCCATACATAACCATGGGTGCAGTCTGATAACGGGATTTGTCAGATCCTATGGTACCATAACCTAATACTGGTTGGTTTAGCCAAAATTAATGAATGTTATTAGTTATGTAATTACGTCCAATAAGTTTGTTAACATTATCGAAATCGTTCTTGTTTAATATAAACCGTAGTATTCGTTTTTGAAATCATCGTTTAAAACATCGAAATCGTTTAACACATATGAATCACCCAAAAACAATTGAAAATAGTAAAATAGGGGAACTATGTACTCACATCGAAGTGCAAAGTATCCTTGATTTAAAGAGAACTAGAAAAGCTCGAGTAAACCAAGGAAATCAGGTAGCACCTTGTAATCGAATCGCTAGTTAATAAATCGACACCTAAATAGGAAGATCGGGTAGAATGAGGTCTTGTAAACCAAATGAGTATTGGAACTCATGTGATATGGTTTAACAAAGCCTATATTCTAAATCGGAACCTATCCTAAGTGCTTTCGACCCGTTACGACCCATTAAGGTAGCTTACGCCACTTTAATGCGTCGTTCACGCAAACGCGCGTTCGAGACGCCTAACTAGTCCTATGACAAGTATTATATGCCTAAACATGTTGCATAATTAGTTTAAGTGACAAAAGTTAAGTTACATATGCTTAAATACGAATTATGCATGAAAAGGCCATTTTGGTCATTTACCTAAGGCATATAAACTACCTATCATATCAACTAATTAAACTAAGTGACCATAAGGTATAACCTCAGAAGGTTATTCCCTATACAACTATGGTCACAATATATGCTTGGTCGGACCCTAATGATCAACCAAACGGGTCGAGTTCGAAAGTCTAAGCGGTGGTTAAGACCGCTTGACTTACGACTCTATACAAGAACTAGACTAAAACTGACGAGCTAAACATGTTAAAACATGTTTAACTAAGTTAGAAAACAGGTTTTGATATCAAAACAAAGTGTTTTGATACCCAAGGATAGTTTCGTGGCAAAATACGCATGAATACGTACTTTGACCGAAACTATGACTCGTCACTACGCCTAATCAACGTAGTAATCAGTAGGTATAGTCACAAGGGACTATAACCATCGTGATTACGCTCACATTGCAAAGTTCAAACGAACTTTGTGTTGACCATAGACTGTTCAAAGCAGAAAGTCAAACACTGTTTGACTTTCATGCTTGAAAAGCATAAAAAGCATGAAAGAATACTCACAAAAGGTCCAAGCAAGGAAGTTTTGATTCAAACAACTCAGGTATGAAGTATAAACTTCAACTTAGAGCCGGTTGAACCAAAGTGTGAGCTGAATGAATGAGAAGTGATGGGTATTTATAGATTTCGAAGAACCGTTAGGATCGTTTCTCGTAATCCGTGCTTTAATCTAGGCCTTACACTTGGGGACATGGTTTTACAATACAAAACAGGGAGATAGACAACTAACCAACAAGAATCAGTATCATGTTTTCAATCCTCTCTTCCTTAGGCGATTTTCGGTTCCTCTTGTAACCCTAGATTTTGCTTGTGATCTTCTTAATAACAGTCTGTGATTAGAGGTTTGATTCATCAAACGTCTAAAACGAACTTGTTAGCAGTTGTGACCGATCTAGAACTAGGGTTTCTCTTTTTTTTCGGTTTTCTTTCAATTGCCGCCTGTGTGATCTTTCAGAAAACCCTGATTGATTAAGCTAGTTGTTATTGATTGCGGTTAACTGAGTTTAATTGAGCTAGATCGATACGCTTGTTTAATTAGTTAAGGGTTGATGTTTGATCCTAGGGTTTAAGGATTCAGCTTCATTAGGGTTTGTGTATGTGTTTGGTGCCGTCATGTGTGTGTCAGGTTTTACGAGTTCTTTAGCTGCATGGAGAGGAATAGTGACTTTGATCCAGATCCTGATGGTGGGGGTGCAACTCCTGGGTCAGTACCGATTCGGGGTATAGGGCTAAAGGTTACAAACATCGAAGGGAATAATATGATGCCTAGACGTGGAATGTACTCTACTTCGAATGCTTCAATTCTGGATGGTTTAACTAATATTTCAAAGCCTGTGGAGAACATTTATACGGCTAGTTCTAAAATTCCGAATGAGCCTAATGTGGAAATTGGTAACATTTCAATGGGAATTTTTTCGCCGGTTACTACGAGTGGTGATGCCTCATCATCCACTCGACAGCAACAGCTGCCTAATGTGGAACCTTTGTCGTATGCAAATGTGTTGCAATCCAAGAAGGAGGTTCGGGTTAACTTTAGGAAGATGGAATCGGTTGAGACTTTGGATGGAGCTGAAGTGGTTATCCCTTTATCATCAGTGAAACAGGTAACCGAGAGATATTCCAACACGTTTTATGGTTATTTTTTAGGCAAACGCCTTGCATTCCTGGTTGTCGACTACTTTGTAAAATAGAATTGGCCTAAATATGGTCTGGCTAGACTTATGATGAATTCAAAGGGGTTCTTTTTCTTCAAATTCAAGTCGAAAAAAGGTATAGATCAGTTACTGGAAGATGGGCCATGGACGATAAGAAACGTTCCTATTATTCTAAAGGAATGGACACCCTCAGTCACGGTTGAGAAAGAAGATATTACAACGGTTCCGGTTTGGATTAAGATGCATGATGTTCCTCTTCCTGCATTTACAGAAGATGGTCTTAGTCTTCTAGCTTCTAGGATCGGAACACCAAAGATGTTGGATTCCTATACGGCAACAATGTGTACGGAGTCGTGGGGGAGAAGTAGCTTTGCTAGGGCTCTGATTGATGTTCATGCTAGTGCAGATCTGAAGACGAGTATAACTATGGCAATTCCTTCGCTGGATGGTAAAAGTTTTACTAAATCCGAGATAAAGGTGGAATATAATTGGGTCCCTTTGAGATGTTCAACATGTTGTGTGTTTGGGCATGATGGTAGTTCTTGCCCAAAAAATCCGAAAGCAGCTGAGTTGACTGGAAAGACCCATCATGAACAGAAAACTGATGATGGCGGGTTTAAAGGAGCAAAAGTGAATAATAAAAAAGGTGGCCAGCAAGGTATTCACATTAAAAACCAGAAACCAAAGTGGGTATATCGGCCAGTGAACAAATCTAAATCTAATGGAAATAAGTCAGCGTCTTCGAATCCTCAGGTAAACGTTTTTAACTCGTTTGATGCTTTGCAAAATGAGGATGGAATGAATCAGGTAGATGAACCGATTAAGAAGTTGGACATTCAGAATGAAGCCATATCTTTGGATGGAGAAGGGGTTCGAAGTAATACTCTAAAAGCTAAAGGAAAATCTAGTAATCAAGAAGAGATTATATCTGATGAGGTCGAGGTTGAAGAACTTCTTGTGGATATTCCGAATTTTTTGGAGAAAACTAATGGTGTTAATGTTTCTGAGGGTGCAAGCACACCCGGTGGAGCTGGTTTTAATGGGTAGCATTGTTTCCTGGAATATAAGGGGGCTGAACCGTACCCCTAAACAAAAGGAGGTTCGTCAGGTAATTGTAGATAATCATGTCCAGGTTTGTGCTATTTTGGAAACTCACGTCGATACAGCTAATGTTTATAATGTTTGTGCAAAAGTTTGTCAAAACTGGAAATGGACGTCCAATAATAATTGTTGTGCTGAAGGCACTAGAATTATGTTGGGGTGGGATGATAATATGGTGGATGTCATGACTCTTGCTCAAACGGATCAAGTCATCCATACTCAGATTGTTTTTAAGTTAGATGGGAAGTCCTTGTTTTGTTCGTTTGTCTATGCTGCTAATGTATACAAAGTAAGGAGGGCTCTTTGGCATAATTTATGTGTTCATCATACGTTCGTTCGAGATAAGCCTTGGGTGATCATGGGCGATTTCAATGCTTCTCTGTTTCATGAAGATATGCACTTCGCGTCATCATCGTTATCTATAGGTTCTAGAGAGTTTAAGGAATGTGTTGATAAAGTTGTGGTTTTTGATATTAATAGCTCTGGGTTGCATTACACTTGGTCGAATAAGCAGCAAAAAGCTCCTATTTTCAAGAAATTAGACAGAATCTTGGGCAATATCCAACTGGTTGATTCGTTTCCAATGGCAGCCGCGTATTTTCTTCCTTATCGGCTCTCTGATCACTCTCCATGTATTCTTAAGCTGCCTTCCATCTCTAGAGACAAGCCGAAGCCATTTAAGTTTGTAAACTTGGTGGCGGACAAGCCGGGGTTCTTGGATGAAGTCAAGCGGTGTTGGAGTATTGATATTGAGGGCCACAAAATGTTTCAAGTTGTTAAAAAGTTGAAAAGCCTCAAAACTCCTATGCGAAAATTATTTTTTCAACAAGGTAATTTACATCAACGGGTAAAGGTGGCTAGAACTAATTGGAAGAGTGTCAAAGAGCGATGGATGTAATACGGACAATGAAGAGTTACGTATTCAGCATGGTTTGTTAATTGAGAAATATAAATTAGCGGTCCACGATGAAGGTGTGTTTTTAGCGCAAAAATCAAAGGTTGATTGGCTTAAATTGGGCGACGCCAATTCTAAGTACTTTCATAATGTGGTTAAAGCAAAGAATCATAGGAGCAAAATATTTGCAGTTCGTGACTCTGCGGGTCTGCTTCACGAAGGAGGTTCTGTTAATCAAGTCATGGTGGACCACTTCTCGGCATTCTTTGGTACTGAGAATAGTATAGGGGCGACTCCATCTCTGGATTTATTCCAGAATGTCCTTACAAATGATCAATCTGTGCATATGGTTAGGCAGGTCACTGTTGAGGAAATAAAGCTGGCTATGTTCTCGATTTCGGGTATCAAAGCTCCGGGTCCAGACGCTTACACCTCGGTATTTTTTAAGAAGTCTTCGGACATTGTTGGTAACGATGTTTGTGAGGCGGTTCGTGACTTCTTTGCTAATGGCAAGCTGTTACATCAACTTAATCATACAATTATCTCCTTAATCCCCAAGGTTCCTACTCCCTCTTTAATTACTGATTACAGGTCGATCTCGTGTTGTAACACTTTATATAAGTGCATAAGCAAAATTATTACAAATCGTATTAAAGAAGGGTTGAATAGTATTGTCAATATTAATCAGTCAGCTTTTGTGCCGGGTAGAAGAATTCAAGATAATATTCTGATAACTCAAGAGCTTATGCATAATTATCATCGGAATGTGGGGCCTCCTAGATGTGCTTTTAAAGTAGACATTCAGAAAGCTTATGATACGGTTGATTGGAACTTTCTCCGGCACATGTTACATGGGTTTCGATTTGATAATAAGATGGTTAAGTGGATTATGGCGTGTGTTTCGACCACTTCGTTTTCCTTATCTTTGAACGGTAATTTGTTTGGTTATTTTAAAGGGAAAAGAGGATTACGTCAAGGAGATCCTATGTCTCCTTACTTGTTTACGCTAGTTATGGAAGTTCTTACGCTTATTCTGCAAAAGCAAGTCACTATATCTCCTGAGTTCAGATTCCATCACAAGTGTGATAAGCAGCGGATAGTGAATATATGTTTTGCGGATGACCTGTTTTTATTTGCTCGAGGTGATCAAGGTTCAGCTAAAGTCATCCTTGAAGCTATTAATGTTTTCAAAAACATGTCAGGGCTTGTACCGAGTATGAGTAAAAGCACCGTTTTCTTTGCTAATGTTCCTACTTCTGTCAAAGACCGTATTCGAAGTTTTATGCCATTTGAGGAGGGGCAGTTACCGGTTCGATATCTTGGAGTTCCGCTTATTTTGTCTCGGCTCTCGTATAAGGATTGTAATCGGCTTGTTGAAAATATGGATAGACGTATAAATGATTGGAAAAGTAAAAGTCTTTCGTTTGGTGGGAGACTCCAACTTATTCGATCTGTGATTTCCTCTATGCATATATATTGGGCAGCGGTTTTTGTGCTTCCTAAACGCACCATAGGCGAGTTGGAGGGTAGGATGAGACGCTTCCTGTGGTCTCAAGGTAATGATATCAAAGGCAAAGCTAAAATGAAGTGGGAGAGAGTCTCGTTGGCGAAAAAGGAAGGTGGTTTGGGCATTCGTCGTATTGCGGATATGAACAATGCCCTTATGGGGGCTCATATATGGAACCTTCTTTCAATGAGGGTATCGCTGTCACACCCCGACCACGTAGAACATACAAAACGTGGCGGAAATGTCGGGGAGTGTTGTAACAGAATTAATTGTTTCAAATCCATGGCAATTGAAGTTTCGTTTTATTGATTAAAAGTGTTACAATGTCTTAACAAACAAGAAATACAACATAATTAACTAGTCTTGCATCTTTTATTGTCACTAAAGCCCAAGTCTGCCTATGTGTATCTTGATCATCTTATGCAACAGTTCCTGAAAAACACATGTGAAAATAGGTACGTCAGCATAAAAATGCCTGTGAGATACATAGGTTTTGTGAAAATAGGTTTCATGACTTATGTTTGAGAAAATGTTTAGTCATGAACCTTGTTATTTGCTTTGCTTTGTAAATCATTTGAAAATCGATAAGATCAGATGATAAGTATAAATAAATGTAAGGTTAAATGAATAACCAAGTAAAATATGTTTGCATAAGATAAGATGTTTATAAATCAATGTCTTGTGAAAAGTATGTTATTTGTATAAAATGTTCTATGTCTCAAACTGAAATGATTCAAATAACGCTATGATATGTAATACCATACAAACACTTATATATAGGAAGTACCAGCGGCGTATCCACCATGCTTGTATCATATTACACACGCATCGTTACTTAATCACTTAATCAAACCAAACCACCAAAGTAATGTTTAACAATTGTAGAAATGTTTATGTATTGTCAAATACGGTTCACACGGTTCATAGATACAAACGGTTCACAGATACAAACGGTTCACAGATACAACGGTTCACAGATACAAACGGTTCACAGATACAACGGTTCACAGATACAACGGTTCACAGATACAAACGGTTCACAGGTACAACGGTTCACAGATACTAACGGTTCACAGATACAACGGTTCACAGATACAAACGGTTCACAGATAGAAACGGTTCACAGACACAAACGGTTCACAGATAGAAACGGTTCACAGATATAAACGGTTCATAGACACAAACGGTTCACAGATACAAACGGTTCACAGATACAAACGGTTCACAGACACAAACGGTTCACAGATACAAACGGTTCACAGATACAAACGGTTCACATAGTCAAATGATTATAAACGGTTCAAAATGTAATATAATGTGTTCATATACTGGATGAGCATATGCAACAAAATGTAATGTAAAACAATGTACTAAGTATGCACACAATGGACATACATAGCATAAAATGTAATGAAATCATGTACTATAATGTACTAATGAACTTAGCAGGTATATGATGTGAAAACGGGAAAGCATGAAAGTAACAAGTAGGCACATGTGTTCCACCCCAAAACAGTTTGGAAAATAGTAAAAGAGGGGTCTATGTACTCACTTGAGATTGCTCAGTAGTCCTTGAGTAACAACTAAACAATGCTAGAGATCGCGGATATCAAACGGCACCTAGTATAGGTAACTATGTTAATAAACCGGACCTAGATCGGAAGATTGGGTAGCATTAGGGTTTGTAAACCAAACGAGTGTAGAGACTCGTGTCATTTGGTTTAACAAAGCCTACATACTAAATGAAACTTAACCTGAGTGATTTCGACCCATTACGACCCGTTTAGGTAGCTTATGCTACTTTAACGCGTCGTGCGCGTAGAACGCGTACGGACCGCCTAACTAGTCCTATGACAAGTGTTATATGCCTAAACATGTTACAAAATCAGTTATGTGACAAAAGTTTAGGTTACATATGCTAAATTACCAATTTTACATGAAAAGGGTATTCTGGTAATTTACCTAAGGCATATAAACTACCTATCATACAACTACTTAAACGATGTGATCATAGGGTATAACCTCGGGAGGTTATTCCCTACCTACTATGGTCACCTAATGTGTTTGGTCGGATCCTAATGATCGACCAAATGGGTCGGGTTCGAGGTATAAGCGATTTATTAGATCGCTTACCCTACGACCCTAGACAACGTGGTAATCAGTAGGTATAGTCCCTAGGGACTATAACCAACGTGATTACACTCACGTTGCGAAGTTCAAACGAACTTCGCATTGACCATAAGCTGGTCAACGCTGAAAGTCAAACAAAGTTTGACTTTCCGACTCGAAAAGCAGTAAAATAAGGAAAAGAACGAAAGAATACTTACGAAGGGTCCCCGAATGCTAAACTCGATTCAAAAATCTCAGGTATGAAACAAATGTTTCAACTTAGAGTTTCTCAAATCAAATTTCTAGTGATTATGAAAAATGGGGGGTGGGGTATTTATAGTATTCGGTCCACCGTTAAGATCGTTTGTCGAATATCGTGCCTTAATCGTAACCGTACAAGTGTTGCAAAGTTGTGGTGCCTAAATGCCATCCTTATCAGCTGAATATGCAAGTGGGAAAGGTGTGGTTGTGGTTAAAACAGCTGGAACACGCTGACTGTTCGTTCTAATCTGATCAGACATGCGGACGCGGCCCGCTTCAGGATCAGGGAAAACTCAGGCGGGCCGCCTGAGGCTTCTGATCAGCAAACATGTTTCAGAAATGACAGTTTCAGTCCCTGCACGTGTTTAAGCCCATTTCCGGCACTTCCAAGGCCCGTAAAGCCAACTTTAAGGCCCTAAAATGATGCCTAAACATTGTGGACATGAAACATGCTCAAAAATATGTCGGATGATGGTTCGTTTGGCCGTACGAACGCGATGTTCGCTTAATTACGACGGAATGCGCATAAGCGCGAAAAACGAACCAAATGACGCGACGAATGGATTTTTCTTATGGCGAACACTAAAATATAATATAGTCATGCTCACATAAATTTTTGGATGTCCAGTTGTATCCAGAACGTAAGTTATGCGCGAAAATGCAAACTTGTGCACTTTTTGACACTTTTAGTCCCTGAATGACCCAAAAGTTTATTTTAGCATACCGAACCCCTCAAAGCCTATTTCTAAGCTATGTAAAGGATATTTATGGTATGTTTAACTTATGGTCATGTTCCGGAATGTCTGTTTCAGTTCAAATTGGCATACTTTCGCGGTTTGTCAACTTTAGTCCCTGTAAGCGATTTAACTTTGATTTCACCACACCAAACCTTCCAAAACTTATATCTAAGTTATGTATAGGTTATTTAAGGTATGTTAAGCCTATTTCACTATTCCGGAGTGTTCGTTGCATTAAACTGGTTATATTTACGCATTAGTGCGCGTATAACCTTCCAGAAAGCGATTTAGAGCTTGAAATCGAACAAGAATTGATATGTGTAAACGATACATATATTTATACAAGTCCAAAGTATGAAATACAATATTTCATTGGTTTGGCATTTGTTTGATGGTTGAAATGACACAGGTGTTACAGTCTCCCCTACTTTAGGAAATTTCGTCCCGAAATTAATTCGTAGGAGTCTATTTGTGACTTTGTGTCAGATAACCACCAGAGATATGTAAAGCATAATCCTGTCATTTCCTTAATGGACATTCTTCAGAACGAAAATGAACAGACGGAGTCATTTTCCTCAACGAGTATTCTTCAGAAGCGGAAATGAAGGAATAAACAAACGGAGATTCATTTCCTTAACGGAAAATCTTCAGAAACGAAAATGAACAAACGGAGTCATTTTCAACGGATGCTTCCTCAGAAACGGAAATGAAAATGATAGACAAACGGATATTCATTTCCTCAACGGACAAATCTTCAGAAACGAAAATGAACAAACGGAGTCATTTTCAACGGTTGCTTCCTCAGAAACGGAAATGAAAATGATAGACAAACGGATATTCATTTCTTCAACGGACAAATCTTCAGAAACGAAAATGAACAAACGGAGTCATTTTCAACGGTTGCTTCCTCAGAAACGGAAATGAAAATGATAGACAAACGGATATTCATTTCCTCAACGGACAAATCTTCAGAAACGAAAATGAACAAACGGAGTCATTTTCAACGGTTGTTTCCTCAGGTTCGGAAATGAAGGATTAAATAAACGGATATTCATTTCCCTTGACGGATACTCTTCAGAAAAAAAAATGAACAAACGGAGTCATTTTCCTCAACGGGTATTCTTCAGAATTGGAAATGAAGGATAAACGGATATTCATTTCCTCAACGGATATTCTTCAGAAGTGAAAAATGAATAGCTAGTTCATTTTTCCTCAACGGATACTTCATCAGAATTGGAAATGAATAGGGTTAACTTCTAGGTACATGACAAAGCTCGCTGTGGTTTCTGTGCACTAAATTCCATAATTATGTATGCATCCATAATTATGTAATTCCTTGCCTAGTCCGCACAGTTTGTCTTGTAATGTTCATAAGCACATAATCACATAGTTGTTTAATTGTTATTATCTTGTTATTGATTGTAATTAACTTGGCACCTCGTACTTCGTTTCTCTTGGAAGAAACGGGTACTTAGGATTTTCGTGAAAAACGCAAGAGATCATACAATGGAAGAAATTTGGGAGTAGTCTGTTCTTCAAGGAATGCGGTTCCTTGATTGTCGGTATTGTAGGGGATATGTTGTTTATACATACAATCACATAAATACATTGCAATGTAAAAGATTTATTTATAAACAACGATAACAACTGTTTCTTGGATCTTGACAACAAAAGAAAATAATACATAAGACGTGATTATTTCTAAACGATGTTGTCTTCTGGTTGATCATATGCTCATCCCTGCGCTGGATTTGCATTAGCAAGTCTTGGGCAATTTCTACGAAAATGGCCCATCTCGCCACAGTTGTAGCAAGATCCCGGTGGAAAACGAGCTTGTGCAGGATTGTTGCCAGCTTGATTTGGTGCAGCTGCGGTTGGGCAAACCCTAGCTGTATGACCTATAAGTCCGCAAACTTGGCATGTGCGGCACTTCACCCCAGCATGATGATGTAGGCCACATTGGTTGCACAAAGGTGCAGTTCCATTGTAGGGTTTCCTGGCAGGGGGTTGAGCTGGTTGGTTGAGGACGGCTTGATCATTGTGAGCGACCACAGCGTAGTTCTGAGAAGCCTTTCGCTTCTTTGACCTCTTAGGGGATCCAGTCTGTTCATCCATGATCTTTGATTCCTCGATTGGTTTCGATTCTTCGACCGGCTTCTTGTCACCTTTTCGGAAAAGTTTACCTTTCCTGATCTTTGATTCAGTTAAGGTTGCAGATAGCTCAATGGCCTGTCTAACTGTAGTAGGGTTGCTACCAGTCAAAATGTCTTGTATTGAATCAGGGAGGCCATCAATGTACTTTTCGATTGCCTTATCCAAAGGCGTGACCATGTTTGGGCATAACAGACTCAACTCCTCGTAACGGTCCGTGTAGGCTCGATGCTCACCGCTGTCTTGCTCCAGATTGTCGAATTCCCTTTCCAAAGCCCTGATCTCATGTCGAGGACAGAATTCCTTCATCATAAGGGCCCTAAGTTCAGCCCATGTCTGTGCTAGAGCAACTTCTGCACCACGATCTCTCATAACACCGTTCCACCACGTAAGGGCTCTCTTCTGGAACACACTCGAAGCAAACTCGACCTTGCGATTGTCAGGACACTGCACGTGGCGGAAAGTATTCTCAATGCTCTCGAACCATTGAAGAAGCCCAGTCGCTCCCTCAGAACCACTAAACTTGAGTGGTTTCGCCGAGTTAAAACTCTTGAAATTGCATGGACCATTGTTGTTGTTGTTGGCTTGATTCCATTGAGCAAAGAGGTTTGGGAATTGAGCAGCCATTTGCTGCGCAATGATTTCTGCCAGCTCGGCAGTCGCTATCTGGTTCTCGCGTCGAGGAGGCATTCTAAAAGAGGAAACATGAAAAGAAACGAGTGAGAGATTTAGACGAAAAGAATGAGATGAAACAAATCTGATGAAAGCAAGGATAGTGGTCATTTGTTTGTTACTACAAAGCAACAAACGACCTCGGTGAATAATCAAAGTAAATAGGTCAAAAATAATGTATCGCGAAGACATGCTCGCCTATAAGTGAACACTCATCCCAAGAATTCCCAGGTAAGCACAACTGGTCTCGCGTCTGGTTGAGATGTATACGAAGTGCTTGCCTAGACAGAAAACCCAGAATACAGGTGTTCACCCTTCCAGTTTGCACGTGTTCACATTATTTAAAACCCAAAACCTTGACGAGATTTTGAAAATTCAAAGGGGTTCAAAACCTTACAATAGAGGGTTCAAAACCTAGTAATCAATCATCCTAGAACAGATGATTAGTTTTCAAAGCGGTTCCGAAAATTATGTTCTTGTTGTGGTAGTCGCCTAAGGATAGGTGACGGTATTGTTTTATGACTAAACGCAAGTAAACTCGCGTTAGGGTCCTAAGAAAGTTATAGACTAGGTCAAAGCATTACTAATAACCTAATTCCCTATAACCATTGGCTCTGATACCATCTTTTCTGTCACACCCCGACCACGTAGAACATACAAAACGTGGCGGAAATGTCGGGGAGTGTTGTAACAGAATTAATTGTTTCAAATCCATGGCAATTGAAGTTTCGTTTTATTGATTAAAAGTGTTACAATGTCTTAACAAACAAGAAATACAACATAATTAACTAGTCTTGCATCTTTTATTGTCACTAAAGCCCAAGTCTGCCTATGTGTATCTTGATCATCTTATGCAACAGTTCCTGAAAAACACATGTGAAAATAGGTACGTCAGCATAAAAATGCCTGTGAGATACATAGGTTTTGTGAAAATAGGTTTCATGACTTATGTTTGAGAAAATGTTTAGTCATGAACCTTGTTATTTGCTTTGCTTTGTAAATCATTTGAAAATCGATAAGATCAGATGATAAGTATAAATAAATGTAAGGTTAAATGAATAACCAAGTAAAATATGTTTGCATAAGATAAGATGTTTA
This sequence comes from Helianthus tuberosus, assembly GCA_030545235.1. Classification (NCBI taxonomy): domain Eukaryota; kingdom Viridiplantae; phylum Streptophyta; class Magnoliopsida; order Asterales; family Asteraceae; genus Helianthus; species Helianthus tuberosus. The sequence goes on along the minus strand of CM060403.1, from coordinate 51,673,702 downwards.
TAAATCAATGTCTTGTGAAAAGTATGTTATTTGTATAAAATGTTCTATGTCTCAAACTGAAATGATTCAAATAACGCTATGATATGTAATACCATACAAACACTTATATATAGGAAGTACCAGCGGCGTATCCACCATGCTTGTATCATATTACACACGCATCGTTACTTAATCACTTAATCAAACCAAACCACCAAAGTAATGTTTAACAATTGTAGAAATGTTTATGTATTGTCAAATACGGTTCACACGGTTCATAGATACAAACGGTTCACAGATACAAACGGTTCACAGATACAACGGTTCACAGATACAACGGTTCACAGATACAAACGGTTCACAGATACAACGGTTCACAGATACAACGGTTCACAGATACAAACGGTTCACAGGTACAACGGTTCACAGATACTAACGGTTCACAGATACAACGGTTCACAGATACAAACGGTTCACAGATACAAACGGTTCACAGACACAAACGGTTCACAGATACAAACGGTTCACAGATATAAACGGTTCATAGACACAAACGGTTCACAGATACAAACGGTTCACAGATACAAACGGTTCACAGACACAAACGGTTCACAGATACAAACGGTTCACAGATACAAACGGTTCACATAGTCAAATGATTATAAACGGTTCAAAATGTAATATAATGTGTTCATATACTGGATGAGCATATGCAACAAAATGTAATGTAAAACAATGTACTAAGTATGCACACAATGGACATACATAGCATAAAATGTAATGAAATCATGTACTATAATGTACTAATGAACTTAGCAGGTATATGATGTGAAAACGGGAAAGCATGAAAGTAACAAGTAGGCACATGTGTTCCACCCCAAAACAGTTTGGAAAACAGTAAAAGAGGGGTCTATGTACTCACTTGAGATTGCTCAGTAGTCCTTGAGTAACAACTAAACAATGCTAGAGATCGCGGATATCAAACGGCACCTAGTATAGGTAACTATGTTAATAAACCGGACCTAGATCGGAAGATTGGGTAGCATTAGGGTTTGTAAACCAAACGAGTGTAGAGACTCGTGTCATTTGGTTTAACAAAGCCTACATACTAAATGAAACTTAACCTGAGTGATTTCGACCCATTACGACCCGTTTAGGTAGCTTATGCTACTTTAACGCGTCGTGCGCGTAGAACGCGTACGGACCGCCTAACTAGTCCTATGACAAGTGTTATATGCCTAAACATGTTACAAAATCAGTTATGTGACAAAAGTTTAGGTTACATATGCTAAATTACCAATTTTACATGAAAAGGGTATTCTGGTAATTTACCTAAGGCATATAAACTACCTATCATACAACTACTTAAACGATGTGATCATAGGGTATAACCTCGGGAGGTTATTCCCTACCTACTATGGTCACCTAATGTGTTTGGTCGGATCCTAATGATCGACCAAATGGGTCGGGTTCGAGGTATAAGCGATTTATTAGATCGCTTACCCTACGACCCTAGACAACGTGGTAATCAGTAGGCATAGTCCCTAGGGACTATAACCAACGTGATTACACTCACGTTGCGAAGTTCAAACGAACTTCGCATTGACCATAAGCTGGTCAACGCTGAAATTCAAACAAAGTTTGACTTTCCGACTCGAAAAGCAGTAAAATAAGGAAAAGAACGAAAGAATACTTACGAAGGGTCCCCGAATGCTAAACTCGATTCAAAAATCTCAGGTATGAAACAAATGTTTCAACTTAGAGTTTCTCAAATCAAATTTCTAGTGATTATGAAGAATGGGGGGTGGGGTATTTATAGTATTCGGTCCACCGTTAAGATCGTTTGTCGAATATCGTGCCTTAATCGTAACCGTACAAGTGTTGCAAAGTTGTGGTGCCTAAATGCCATCCTTATCAGCTGAATATGCAAGTGGGAAAGGTGTGGTTGTGGTTAAAACAGCTGGAACACGCTGACTGTTCGTTCTAATCTGATCAGACATGCAGACGCGGCCCGCTTCAGGATCAGGGAAAACTCAGGCGGGCCGCCTGAGGCTTCTGATCAGCAAACATGTTTCAGAAATGACAGTTTCAGTCCCTGCACGTGTTTAAGCCCATTTCCGGCACTTCCAAGGCCCGTAAAGCCAACTTTAAGGCCCTAAAATGATGCCTAAACATTGTGGACATGAAACATGCTCAAAAATATGTCGGATGATGGTTCGTTTGGCCGTACGAACGCGATGTTCGCTTAATTACGACGGAATGCGCATAAGCGCGAAAAACGAACCAAATGACGCGACGAATGGATTTTTCTTATGGCGAACACTAAAATATAATATAGTCATGCTCACATAAATTTTTGGATGTCCAGTTGTATCCAGAACGTAAGTTATGCGCGAAAATGCAAACTTGTGCACTTTTTGACACTTTTAGTCCCTGAATGACCCAAAAGTTTATTTTAGCATACCGAACCCCTCAAAGCCTATTTCTAAGCTATGTAAAGGATATTTATGGTATGTTTAACTTATGGTCATGTTCCGGAATGTCTGTTTCAGTTCAAATTGGCATACTTTCGCGGTTTGTCAACTTTAGTCCCTGTAAGCGATTTAACTTTGATTTCACCACACCAAACCTTCCAAAAATTATATCTAAGTTATGTATAGGTTATTTAAGGTATGTTAAGCCTATTTCACTATTCCGGAGTGTTCGTTGCATTAAACTGGTTATATTTACGCATTAGTGCGCGTATAACCTTCCAGAAAGCGATTTAGAGCTTGAAATCGAACAAGAATTGATATGTGTAAACGATACATATATTTATACAAGTCCAAAGTATGAAATACAATATTTCATTGGTTTGGCATTTGTTTGATGGTTGAAATGACACAGGTGTTACAGTCTCCCCTACTTTAGGAAATTTCGTCCCGAAATTAATTCGTAGGAGTCTATTTGTGACTTTGTGTCAGATAACCACCAGAGATATGTAAAGCATAATCCTGTCATTTCCTTAACGGACATTCTTCAGAACGAAAATGAACAGACGGAGTCATTTTCCTCAACGAGTATTCTTCAGAAGCGGAAATGAAGGAATAAACAAACGGAGATTCATTTCCTTAACGGAAAATCTTCAGAAACGAAAATGAACAAACGGAGTCATTTTCAACGGATGCTTCCTCAGAAACGGAAATGAAAATGATAGACAAACGGATATTCATTTCCTCAACGGACAAATCTTCAGAAACGAAAATGAACAAACGGAGTCATTTTCAACGGTTGCTTCCTCAGAAACGGAAATGAAAATGATAGACAAACGGATATTCATTTCTTCAACGGACTTGGTGGAAGTTGTTAACTACATTTTTGGATAAAGATTGGTGATGGCAAACAAGCATCGATGTGGTTTGATAGATGGGATAACATTTTCCCTTTGTGTCACACCCCGACCACGTAAAACAACAAAGCGTGGCGGAAACGTCGGGGGGGTGTTGTAACAGAATTATCGTTTCATAACCATGGATACAAAAAGTGTTTCGTTTTATTGATAATATTAAACATTAACATCGTTTTAACACATAACAAACAAGTTTTATATCGACTATCATCGTTTTATGTCACTAAGGCCTCGTCCAGATCCTATGTGACGCATGCATCCTAAAACGTCAATCAAGCAACAACACCTGAAACATATGTAAAAACAAAGTCAGCAAAGAAATGCTGGCGAGTACATAGGTTTTATAAGAGTATCAGAATCATGGCTTGTTTTCATATATTGCAATACCTCGAAAACCTTGTTTTTAAAAAGTGTATAACATTGCAACATGATTAACCAACTCAAATCAAGATGGTTATATTTTATAAAATTTCGTAGCCATGATTCTTAACCCAAAAGCTTTTTGTTTTTAGAAAACCATCTTGTAAAACATCTCGTATAAACTCGTTAATAAAACTCGTATATTATTTCGAAAACATCGTTGAGTGACATCGTTTCAATAACGTTTACCCTAACGCCACGGTATGTAATATGTTGAAAACACTTATATATAAGAAGTACCAGCGGCGTATCTACCATGTTTTCACCACATTACACCCGTCCCGTTATCTAAACACTAGCCAAAAACCAATCGTTTACCCAGATCGTTTAACATCGTTTCCAAATCGTTTCCAAATCGTTTCCAAATTGTTCCCAAATCGTTTCCAAATCGTTTACTCGTTTAAATCGTCCTCGTTTTAATTGTGATAACTTATATATGGTCGTCTCGTTAATAACATTCAAACCTTTGTGACTCGTTCATCGTTCAACTCGTTCTTGCATTAACAAACCTCCAAAGGGTAAGTTAACAATCATCAGATTCAGTCGTTACCCACAACACCCACACATAACCATGGGTATAGTGCAATAACGGGATTTGTCATATCCTATGGTACCATAACCTAATACTGGTCGGCTTGATCAATGCTAATGAATGTCGTTCGTTATGTAACTACAACCAACAAGTTCGTTCACATTATCGAAATCGTTAATAGTTTAATATAAATCGTTCTATTCGTTTTTGAAATCATCGTTTAAACCTTGAAAACATTTTGTACATATGAATCACCCCAAAACAATTGAAAGTTGTAAAATAGGGGAACTATGTACTCACATGTAGTGTAAGGTATCCTCAATCAATAGTACTTCAACAAACTCGAGTAAATCAGAGAAATCAAGCAGCACCTAGTAATTGAATCACTAGTCAAACAATAGACGCCTAAATCGGAAGATCGGACAGAATGAGGTCTTGTAACCCAAATGAGTGTTGGAACTCATGTGATACGGTTTAACAAGGCCTACATCCTAAATGAAACCTAACCTAAGTGCTTTTGACCCATCGTGACCCATTAAGGTAGTTTACGCTACTTTAACGTGTCGTGTGCGCAAAAGCGCGTTCAAGACGTCTAACTAGTCCTATGACAAGTATTATATGCCTATACATGTTTAATTATGTTACATAATCAGTTATGTGACAAAAGTTTAGGTTACATAAGCTTAATTACCAATTATACATGAAAATGGTATTTTGGTAATTTACCTAAGGCATATAATCTACTTATCATATAACTACCTAAACTAGGTGACCATAAGGTATAACCTCGGAAGGTTATTCCCTATGAAACTATGGTCACTAACCATGTTTGGTCGGATCCTAATGATCGACCAAACGGGTCGTGTTCGAAAGTCTAAGCGGGTGTTTAGTCCGCTTGACTTACGACTCTACACAAGCACTAAACTAAAAAGTGACGAGCTAAGCATGTTAAAACATGCTTAACTAAGTTAGAAAACAAGTTTGGTATCAAAACTGGTCAATGCAGAAAGTCAAACGCAGTTTGACTTTAACGCTAAAATGAATGAAAAGAACGAAAGAACACTTACAGAAGGTCCCCGCAAGCTCTTGATCCGATTTACCTTCAAGTATGAAGTAATAACTTCAACTTAGAAGGCCAAAAATCAGATAAAGTTGTGGGTTTTGCAAGTGAATGGGTTGGGTATTTATAGAATTTCTAGGACCGTTAGGATCGTTCCTCGAAAATCGTGCTTCAATCTCATCCATACACCTCAAGCCCATGGTTTTACAAAACCACTTGAGCCCCTAGTATTGCCCAAAACCATGTGCAAGTGGTTTATGAGTGCTTAACAGCTGGAAACAGGCGGGAAGGAAGCTTCTGCTGATCTGGGACATGCTTACGGACCGTATGGTCCTCCTCTAACGGTCCGTAAGGACCCTGCAGACCAGCAGTTTCAGTTTTGGCAGTTTTGGTCCCTGTGCGCGTATGGTCGTGTTTTGGCACTTCTAACACCCGTCAAGCCCATTTTTAAGCTTCACAAGGATGTTAAAGCATAGGGAACATGAAACATGCTCAAAAATATGCCGGATGTTGGTTCGTTTGCTCGTACGATCGCGATGTTCGCTTAATTACGACGGAATGTGCATAAGCGCGAAAAACTATCCAAATTGCGCGACGAATGGATTTTTCTTATGCCAAACACTAAAATAAAATATTTTAGTGCTTACATAAATTTTTGGAGGTCCGGATGTATTCAGAACGTAAGTTATGCGCGAAAATGCAAACTCATGCACTTTTTGACGCTTTTAGTCCATGAATGAGCATAAAGTTTATTTTAGTACACCGAACCCCTCAAAGCCTATTTCTAAGCTATGTAAAGGTTATTTAGGGTATGTTTAACTTATGATCATGTTCCGGAATGTTCATTACTATACAAATCGGCATAGTTTCGCAGTTTGACACATATAGTCCCTGCGATCGAACAAAGTTGATTTCGACACACCAAACCATTCAAAACTTATTTCTAAGTTATGTGGAGGTTATTTAAGGTATGTTAAGCCTATGTCACTATTCCAGAGTGTTTTTCGCGTTATACTGACTGTGTTTACGCACCAGTTTGCGTATAACTTTCTAGAACGCGATTTAAAGCTTGCAATCGTAATCGAATCGAATTGAAAAGTCACCAAACACAAATACACACATAGAAACACCAAAACATATATAATAACACCAAAGCACATTGTTTTATTAATAATCATTATTGTTTTACATCGTTCATCGGTTACAGAGTACAGTTGTCACAGTCTCCCCTACTTCAGGAAATTTCATCCCGAAATTTCATTTAGAGGAAGCTTGTGAAAACAAATGCGGATATTTCGTCTTCATCTGGTCCTCACATTCCCAAGTAAAATCTGGGCCATGTTTGGATTCCCAGCGAACTTTAACCAAATGAATCCGTTTGTTCTTCAACTGTTTGTATGTACGTTCCACTATCTCCACAGGTTTCTCGACAAAGTGCATTGTTTCATCGATTCGAATCTCGTCGAGAGGAATGTGTAGATCAGCGTCAGCTAAACACTTTCATAGATTGGACACGTGAAAAGTCGGATGAATATTTCCAAGCTCTGGAGGTAGCTCTAGTCGATAGGCAACCTTTCCAATTCTTTCCACAATCTTAAATGGTCCCACATATCGAGGTGCAAGTTTTCCTTTCTTTCCATATCTCACCACTCCCTTCCAAGGTGACACCTTGAGTAGGACACGGTCTCCGATTTGAAATTCGAAGGGCTTGCGTTCGCAAATCCGCATAACTCTTTTGACGGTTTCGAGCTGTCACAAGATTATCGCGGATTTTCTTGATTTTGTCTGTTGTTTCCAGGACGAGCTCAGGTCCAGTAAGCTGAGCTTCACCGGTCTCATTCGAACAGACAGGTGAACGACATTTTCGACCGTAGAGAGCTTTGAATGGTGCCATATTAATGCTAGTATGATAACTATTGTTGTAAGAGAACTCGATCAGCGGCAGATGAGAATCCCAATTACCACCAAAGTCTATCACGCATGCTCTAAGCATATCCTCCAAAGTTTGAATCGTTCTCTCAGATTGGCCATCTGTTTGGGGATGATAAGCAGTGCTTAGATTCAGTTGGGTTCCCAAAGCAGATTGCATGACCTTCCAGAAATGAGATGAAAATCGAGCATCACGATCGGAGATGATATCCAAGGGCACACCATGTCGTGTCACAATCTCATCAACATAAATCTTTGCAAGTTTATCAGCAGATAGATCCTCGCGAATCGGAATGAAATGAGTTGATTTCGTTAATCGATCGATAATAACCCAGATAACATCATGACCTTTAGACGTACGCGGTAACTTAGTGATGAGATCCATCGCAATGTTCTCCCACTTCCAAACCGGTATCTCTGGTTGTACAAGAAAGCCAGAGGTCGTTGATGTTCGGCCTTGACTTTGAGACAAGTTAGGCATTTTGATACATACAAGGCAACATCCTTCTTCATACCAGGCCACCAGCACTGAGTACGAAGATCCTTGTACATTTTATCAGCACTAGGATGGATAGAATATCGAGACTTATGAGATTCGTCCATTACCAAGGTGCGAAGATCGTCTTGTTTCGGAATCCACAATCGATCCTTAAAATAGAGCAAACCATCGTCTTTCGCTTCGAGCATAAGCTCAAGTTGACGTGGTAATTCCATACCCATCAAATTTTATGAAACACAAAATTGTTGAGCTTGAAGGACACGAGATTGAATATCAGATAGAGTTCGAACAGAATGAAGCTTGACTCGTTCTTTTCGACTAAGCGCATCAGCTACGACATTCGCCTTACTAGGATGGTAGCGAATCTCGCAATCATAGTCGTTCAAGAGTTCAACCCAACGTCGTTGCCTCATATTCAGCTCTTTCTGATTAAGAATATGCTGGAGACTTTTGTGGTCTGTGAAAACCACACACTTTGTTCCATAGAGGTAGCGTCTCCAGATTTTAAGCGCGAAAACCACAGCTCCTAACTCAAGATCATGAGTCGTATAGTTCTTCTCGTGAACTTTCAATTGTCTAGATGCATATGCTATAACTTTACCTCGTTGCATAAGGACGCAACCAAGACCTAAGTTGGACGCATCGCAATAGACAATGAAATCATCGCTTCCCTCGGGCAGAGATAGAACAGGAGCATCGCATAACTTCTGCTTCAGCATTTGGAACGCTTCTTCTTGCTTGGGTCCCCACTCGAAAGGCTTATTCTTCTGAGTCAAAGCAGTGAGTAGAACCGCAATCTTTGAGAAATTTGAAATGAATCGACGATAATAACCAGCAAGACCAAGAAAAGATCGAATCTCTGTAGGCGTCGTCGGTGTATTCCAGTCCTTAGTAGCAGCAATCTTGGATGGATCCACATGAATACCCTGCTCATTGACTATATGACCCAAGAATTGAACTTCTTTAAGCCAGAATTCACACTTGGAGAATTTAGCAAAAAGTTGTTCCTTCTTTAGGAGTTCCAATGTTAAGCGAAGGTGTTGCTCGTGCTCGGTTCGAGATTTTGAATAAATGAGAATATCGTCGATGAACACAATAATGAACTTGTCCAAATAAGGTTTGCAGACCCTATTCATTAAGTCCATAAAGATAGCTGGAGCATTTTTCAAACCAAAAGGCATGACAGTGAACTCGTAATGCCCATATCTTGTGCGGAAAGCAGTTTTGGGAATATCTTCTTCGAGAACACGAAGTTGATGATACCCAGAACGCAGATCGATCTTGGAAAAGCATGAAGTACCCTGCAGCTGGTCGAAGAGATCATCAATTCGAGGTAGGGGATATCGATTCTTGATGGTGAGCTTATTAAGCTCACGATAATCGATACACATTCGAAAAGATCCATCTTTCTTTTTCACGAAGAGGACAGAAGCTCCCCAAGGTGAAAAGCTCGGTCGGATGAATCCTTTATCAGATAACTCTTGAAGCTGTTTCGATAACTCTTGCATCTCCAACGGTGCAAGAAGATAAGGTGCTTTTGCAATCGGGTTGGCATTGGGTACAAGGTCAATATGAAATTCGACTTGACGAACTGGAGGCAAACCAGGCAGTTCATCAGGAAACACCTCTGGATAATCCCGAACAATCGGAATATCCTGAATACTCTTGTTCTTGCCTTTCTCCTCGGTGACATGTGCCAGAAAAGCAACATATCCTTTTCGCAAATAACTTTGGGCCTTTGTACACGACATAAGCTTCAATCCACTGGATGGTTTCTCGCCACGAACTTCTAGAATTTCGCCAGAAGACAAAGGGATACGAACAATCTTATCGAAACAAACCACCTCAGCGTGGTGTTTGGTTAACCAATCCATTCCAACTATAATATCGAAGCTCCCAAGTTGCATCGGTGTGAGGTCAATAGGAAAAAGATGGTTATCAAGGTTCAACTGACAATTACGAATAATAGAATCGAGAACAAGAGGTTTACCAGTAGCAACTTCGACAGATAAGGGTTTCCTCAGTTTGGTTCTAGGTATCACAAGAAAAGGCTCAAAAGACAAAGACAAAGAAACAAAACTTCTATCGGCACTAGAATCAAAAAGAATAGATGCAGGTTGATTGTTAATAAGAAACATACCATTCACCACCTCGTTGTCAGCCCTCGCTTCATTTGCATTCAAATTGTATGCTCGCCCTCGAGCAGGATTCACATTTGCGTTGACGTTCGCATTCGGGTTCGCATTAGCATTCGCGTTTGCATTCACCAGCCTCGGACAGTTGTTGCGGAAGTGACCAAACTCTGCACAATTGAAACATGAACCTGGTGGGAATCTCGCAGCATTCCCTTGAACCGGAGCTTGAACCTGGGCAACCTGATTTTGTCCTAAATGACAAACATTGGCTAGATGCCCAAGTTTACCACACGTCGTGCACTGCCTGCAAGCTTGCTGTGCAACATGATGACCGTTGCAGCGAGCACAATGAGGTGCGGTACCAGCATACGCCTTCTTCGTAGGAGGTTGAGCTGGTGGGTTCTGATCAGTCTGTGACGTAACAGCAAAATTCTGGGCACCCTTTCGCTTCCTCGATTTCTTCGATGACTCACCTTCTTTACCCTTACCCTTTTTCTTGTCCTTCTCAGAATTAGTCACCTTCTTTTTATCACCCTTGCGGGTGAGTTTACCCTTCCTGACTTGAGTCTCAGTCATGGTAGCAGACAACTCGATCGCTTGACGCACAGCGACAAATCAAAGCAAATGGGTCAATATAGTGTATCGCCGAAGACATGCTCGCCTATAAGTGAACACTCACCCCAAGAGTTCCCAGGTAAGAGTGACTGGTCCGATTATGTGGATTTATACGAACACTCTAGCCTTAGATAGAAAACTCAGGGTACAGGCATTCACTCTTCCAGTTTGCACGTGTTCACATTATTTAGACCCAAACTTTGATGAGATTTTGAAAACTTAAAGGGTTCAAAACCTAGTAATCAATCATCCTAGAACAGATGATTAGTTTTCAAAGCGGATTCAAAAATTGTGTTCTCGTTGTGGTTATCACCTAAGGGTAGGTGACAGTTTTGTTTTAAAAATCTAAACGCAAAATTCTTTGCGTTAGGGTCCTAGGAGTTATAGTCTAGGTCAAAGAATTACTAATAACCTAATTCCCTATAACCATTGGCTCTGATACCAACTCTTCTGTCACACCCCGACCACGTAAAACAACAAAGCGTGGCGGAAACGTCGGGGGGTGTTGTAACAGAATTATCGTTTCATAACCATGGATACAAAAAGTGTTTCGTTTTATTGATAATATTAAACATTAACATCATTTTAACACATAACAAACAAGTTTTATATCGACTATCATCGTTTTATGTCACTAAGGCCTCGTCCAGATCCTATGTGACGCATGCATCCTAGAACGTCAATCAAGCAACAACACCTGAAACATATGTAAAAACAAAGTCAGCAAAGAAATGCTGGCGAGTACATAGGTTTTATAAGAGTATCGGAATCATGGCTTGTTTTCATATATTGCAATACCTCGAAAACCTTGTTTTAAAAAGTGTATAATATTGCAACATGATTAACCAACTCAAATCAAGATGGTTATAATTTATAAAATTTCGTAGCCATGATTCTTAACCCAAAAGCTTTTTGTTTTTAGAAAACCATCTTGTAAAACATCTCGTATAAACTCGTTAATAAAACTCGTATATTATTTTGAAAACATCGTTGAGTGACATCGTTTCAATAACGTTTACCCAAGTGAACTAAATAACGCCACGGTATGTAATATGTTGAAACCACTTATATATAAGAAGTACCAGCGGCGTATCTACCATGTTTTCACCACATTACACCCGTCCCGTTATCTAAACACTAGCCAAAAACCAATCGTTTACCCAGATCGTTTAACATCGTTTCCAAATCGTTTCCAAATCATTTCCAAATCGTTCCCAAATCGTTTCCAAATCGTTTAAATCATCCTTGTTTTAATTGTGATAACTTATATATGGTCGTCTCGTTAATAACATTCAAACCTTTGTGACTCGTTCATCGTTCAACTCGTTCTTGCAGTAACAAACCTCCAAAGGGTAAGTTAACAATCATCAGATTCAGTCGTTACCCACAACACCCACACATAACCATGGGTATAGTGCAATAACGGGATTTGTCATATCCTATGGTACCATAACCTAATACTGGTCGGCTTGATCAATGCTAATGAATGTCGTTCGTTATGTAACTACAACCAACAAGTTCGTTCACATTATCGAAATCGTTAATAGTTTAGTATAAATCGTTCTATTCGTTTTTGAAATCATCGTTTAAACCTTGAAAACATTTTGTACATATGAATCACCCCAAAACAATTGAAAGTTGTAAAATAGGGGAACTATGTACTCACATGTAGTGCAAGGTATCCTCAATCAATAGTACTTCAACAAACTCGAGTAAATCAGAGAAATCAAGCAGCACCTAGTAATTGAATCACTAGTCAAACAATAGACGCCTAAATCGGAAGATCGGACAGAATGAGGTCTTGTAACCCAAATGAGTGTTGGAACTCATGTGATATGGTTTAACAAGGCCTACATCCTAAATGAAACCTAACCTAAGTGCTTTTGACCCATCGTGACCCATTAAGGTAGTTTACGCTACTTTAACGTGTCGTGTGCGCAAAAGCGCGTTCAAGACGTCTAACTAGTCCTATGACAAGTATTATATGCCTATACATGTTTAATTATGTTACATAATCAGTTATGTGACAAAAGTTTAGGTTACATAAGCTTAATTACCAATTATACATGAAAATGGTATTTTGGTAATTTACCTAAGGCATATAATCTACTTATCATATAAGTACCTAAACTAGGTGACCATAAGGTATAACCTCGGAAGGTTATTCCCTATGCAACTATGGTCACTAACCATGTTTGGTCGGATCCTAATGATCGACCAAACGGGTCGTGTTTGAAAGTCTAAGCGGGTGTTTAGTCCGCTTGACTTACGACTCTACACAAGCACTAAACTAAAAAGTGACGAGCTAAGCATGTTAAAACATGCTTACCTAAGTTAGAAAACAAGTTTGGTATCAAAACAAACGGTTTTGATACCTAAGAGTAGTTTGGTTACAAAATACGCAAGAATACGCATTTTGGCCGAAACTACGACTCGTCACTGAGCCTAGATAATGTGGTAATCAGTAGGTATAGTCACTAAGGACTATAACCATCGTGATTACGCTCACGTTATGAAGTTCAAACGAAATTCACATTGACCATAAACTGGTCAATGCAGAATGTCAAACGCAGTTTGACTTTAACGCTAAAATGAATGAAAAGAACGAAAGAACACTTACAGAAGGTCCCCGCAAGCTCTTGATCTGATTTACCTTCAGGTATGAAGTAATAACTTCAACTTAGAAGGCCAAAAATCAGATCAAGTTGTGGGTTTTGCAAGTGAATGGGTTGGGTATTTATAGGATTTCTAGGACCGTTAGGATCGTTCCTCGAAAATCATGCTTCAATCTCATCCATACACCTCAAGCCCATGGTTTTACAAAACCACTTGAGCCCCTAGTATTGCCCAAAACCATGTGCAAGTGGTTTATGAGTGCTTAACAGCTGGAAACAGGCTGGAAGGAAGCTTCTGCTGATCTGGGACATGCTTACGGACCATATGGTCCTCCTCTAACGGTCCGTAAGGACGCTGCAGACCAGCAGTTTCAGTTTTGGCAGTTTTGGTCCCTGTGCGCGTATGGTCGTGTTTTGGCACTTCTAACACCCGTCAAGCCCATTTTTAAGCTTCACAAGGATGTTAAAGCATAGGGAACATGAAACATGCTCAAAAATATGCCGGATGTTGGTTCGTTTGGTCGTACGATCGCGATGTTCGCTTAATTACGACGGAATGCGCATAAGCGCGAAAAACGATCCAAATTGCGCGACGAATGGATTTTTCTTATGTCAAAATCTAAAATAAAATATTTTAGTGCTTACATAAATTTTTGGAGGTCCGGATGTATTCAGAACGTAAGTTATGCGCGAAAATGCAAACTTATGCACTTTTTGACGCTTTTAGTCCCTGAATGAGCATAAAGTTTATTTTAGTACACCGAACCCCTCAAAGCCTATTTCTAAGCTATGTAAAGGTTATTTAGGGTATGTTTAACTTATGATCATGTTCCGGAATGTTCATTACTATACAAATCGGCATAGTTTCACAGTTTGACACATATAGTCCCTGCGATCGAACAAAGTTGATTTCGACACACCAAACCATTCAAAACTTATTTCTAAGTTATGTGGAGGTTATTTAAGGTATGTTAAGCCTATGTCACTATTCTGGAGTGTTTGTCGTGTTATACTAACTGCGTTTACGCACCAGTTTGCGTATAACTTTCCAGAACGCGATTTAAAGCTTGCAATCGTAATCGAATCGAATCGAAAAGTCACCAAACACAAATACACACATAGAAACACCAAAACACATGTAATAACACCAAAGCACATTGTTTTATTAATAATCATCATTTTTTTACATCGTACATCGGTTACAGAGTACAGTTGTCACACTTTGAGCTCATTCATCATTCCTAGAGCTATTTCGAATGCGGGATTCACGCTGAATGCAAAGGTGGCGGATATATTTCGACATGGGGAGTGGGGTTGGCATCATCAATGGCTTACCCGATACCCTATGCTTCTTAACATGCAGCAGGTTCATCTTCGGCCTATGAATGATAGGAGTTGGAGTATAGTACATTCAATGTTTGGGATGATATTCGGGTCACGCAAAATGAAGTTCAATGGTCGTCTATGGTTTGGTTTCCGCAAGCTATTCCGCGTCATTCGTTTTTCATATGGCTTTTGGTTAACAAGAAATTGAAGACTCAGGATGTAATGGCTACGTGGAGTGCGTCTGGCAATATGAATTTCAATTTGATGTGTTGTTCTCTGTGTACGATGGGTCCGGATTCTCATGAGCATCTCTTCTTTAAATGCTCATATACTGCTCAAGTTTGGAATGGAGTTAAGGATATAGCGGGTTTGAGTTCGGTTATGAACTCTTGGGACGTGATATTCGGTCAACTGGTTCAAGCCGCAAACTCTAAGAATGCAAGGCATGTGATCAGCAAGTTGGTTGTCAGTGCGGCAGGGTAATTTGTCTGGAAGGAGAGAAACCGACGGTTGTTTACGGAAAAGAGAAGGAGTGCGGGTCGGCTTGCTGAAATTATTTTGTCCACAGTCAGGATGAAACTTCATACGATGCGGTTCAAAAGAAAAAGTCAAGTGGAGAGGATTCTTCAGGACTGGAGCCTGCCATGAGGCCTACTGGTTGAAGATGATGATTGTGGCTAGTTTGAGTTGTTTGATTAGATTTGTATTGACTGACGTGTGTGTCTAGTCTTGTTTGCTTGTTTGCTTGTTTTCTGGTTTGCTCTAGAATGGCATGTCATTCTAGAGAACTGGGGTTTGTTCTTCTCCCCACTTGTTTTATTGGTTTGATGTTATAATATTCACCGGGGCAACCCTTTACCCAAAAAAAAAAAAAATACAAGGGGTACTCAAATACCAGTCCATAGAGTGCAAAATCTGGGGTTAAAAACCATCAAAACCAGCTCAAGAGACCAGATTCAATGTTTCTGCAAATCTGCTATGCTGGTAAAGCTTACGGACCGTAAGCCAATCCCCATACGGTCCGTATGGGACCTGCAGACCAGGCACTTTCACAGTTTGGCAGTTTTAGTCCCTAAGCTTGTTTTGTAGCGTTTTGGCACTTCTAACACCCGTCAAGCCCATTTTCAAGCTCCACAAGGATGTTAAAGCATAGGGAACATGAAATATGCTTGAAAACATCTCTGATGTCGGTTTGTTTGGTAGTACGGTTGCGTTGTTCGGTTAATTACGACGGAAATCGTAACGAACGCGTGTACGATCCAAATTGCGAAACGAATGAAGTTTTTGCATTCCAATCACTAAAATATAATATTTTAATGATTACAAAAATGTTTGGATGTCCGGATATATTCAGAACGTAAGATATGCGTGAAAATGCAAACTTATGCACTTTTTGACGCTTTTAGTCCCTGTTTGATCAAAAAGTTTATTTAAGGTATGTTAAGCTATGTAAAGGATATTTAGGGTATTTTTAACTTATGATCAAGTTCCGGAATGTTCGTTATCATACGAATCGGCATACTTTCGCAGGTTGACACAAATAGTCCCTGCGATCGAATAAACTTGTTTTCGACACACCAAACCATCCAAAACTTATTTCTAAGTTATGTGAAGGTTATTTAAGGTATGTTAAGCGTATATCACTGTTCCGGAGTGTTTGTCGTGTTAAACTGATTACGTTTACGCATCAGTTTGCGTATAACTTCCCAGAAAGCATTTAAAGCTTGAAATCGGACTCGAATCAAATCGTAAAATCATCAAACACAAATACACACATAATAACACCAAAACACATTGTTTTATTGATAATTGATATTGTTTTACATCGTACATCATTTACAGAGCACAGTTGTCACAATCAAGCTGACCAGTAGTATGTTATGGTACCATAGGATCTGACAAATCCCGTTATCGGACTATCCCCATGGACTTGGTGGGTAATGTGGGTAACGACAGAAACTGTTTTCTGATTAAAAAATCATGTGTTGGTTTGTTAGTCTTGTTTAAGAGGCCTTTCAGGGTCGATTAAAGATACCCATGGGTGGTATAGTCGAGTCACACAGGTTTGAATGTATTCATTAAAGAACGACCAAAGGTTTTATTTCACAATTAAAACACGGACGATTGAACGATGGTTTATAACACGAATGATTTGAACGATTTGGACGATTTGTTTTTTTTATAACACAAACGATTGGTAACAAGGACAACTTGGACGATTGGTTTATGGTAAGTGATTAGATAACGAGACAGGTGTAATGTGATAAAAGCATGGTGGATACGCTGCTAGTACTTCCTATATATAAGTGTTTTTATCACATTACATGTCGTATAGTTATCTAGATCACTTGGACGAATGTTTTTAAACGATGTTACACAAAGAGGTTTACTTAAAGATATAAACCATACGAGTTTTCATACAAGACGATTTACTACTTGGTTTTACAAAGACAAATGTTTTCAGTCAAAATTCATGGCTACAATGGTTTTGGTTTTACTATATCGACTTGTAAAGTCGATAACACATATTGCAATATCAAACACTTTTTGATTTCAAGGTACATACTTGATAACTATCGTAGTTGGTCGAGGTATTGCAATATGAATTCAAAGCCATGGATTTGACATACAAAACCTATGTACTCGCCGGCATTTTTATGCTGACTGTTTTTCACATATGTTTCAGGTTCTATTATGTGACGATTGATGATTGCTTGCTACACAGAGGATGGACGCGGGCCTTAGTGACTTAAAACTTGAAAGACAATTGTTGTACTTATTTGGTTTGTATCAAAACAACGAGTCTATTAACGAAATAAAACAAAACTTCAATTACCATGTGTTGTGAAACAATGATTCTGTGACATGACTCCCCGACGTTTCCGTCGCGGTTTGTTGTATTACGCGATCGGGGTGTTACATAGTCCTCCCAAGGTGAAGTTTGAGACTAAAGGCTATCATCCAACGTTCTAAACATCAATGTTTCTAGAAACATGTGATTGGATATATAAAAGGTACGTTGCATTTTTTTGTATAAAGTTGTATAATTTTTGGCAACATGGGTTTGTTAATATATACCTTTATCTTGTATTCTAGAGCAACTAGCCGCGTGTTTATGATATGCGAAGTATTCTAATTTCTATCCAGAGTGTTAGGAAACTTTTATGTAAGTATTGAAGAAAAAGATGATCAACCTGATCATATGCTGAAGATACAGTCAAGGAATATCACTAAAAAGGTGCCTACAAGATAACGTGATAAGAAGAAATGAAAGACACATCTTCAACTAAGTACCAGGAAGTGATCAAGACAAAGAAGTCAATTAGGCAAGACCATTCTGATGAAGTCTGATGATAAATCTGGTATTTATCATCAGAATCTGGAAAGGCTGATCATTAGAAATTCTGATGATCAGTTTCATCAGAATTCTTGTAAGCTGGTCACTAGAAATTCTGGTGGACCAACTTGTCTTAGAGATAACCCCCTGACACAACTCAAATGTAGCAAGTTGGCAATAACCGATTCAATGAATATGCCAAAAATTCACTTTGTGCATAACAAGTGCATGAATAAAAAAATGTTTATTCATGATCCAGACTCTCTATAAATAGAGATGTCAACCTAGAAGGTTAAATGAGTTGAGCTAAGCATTTAATACACGCACCACAAACTCCATTACCCTTCACACAAAATTCTTTAAGCATTCATTTTGTAACAATCAATAACTTTGTTTTACAAAGTCATTAGTATACTTGAAAATTCTGTAAGTTGTTTCTTGAAAGTTTGATTTATAGTTCCACACAATATTTTCCTATTTCTTGAAATCTAGTTGCCATATTAAGTCTTTGGGTATCTCTATCTGGGATCAACAATTGGTATCGGAGCAGATTGAGTAAATCATTTTCAAAAGATCAACTACTTACATTTTTTTTTTGATATCCATCTCATATACTAAATATGGCAAACTTTCAAACCTGGAATAATGCTTTCAACATTGGTTCTATATCAAAGCCTCCGACTTTGGTCAGAGAGGAGTACCCCCAATGGAAAATCAGGATGATCAATTTCCTAAATGGACACGATCGAGCACTGTTTCAATCCATTGTGAGAGGCCCACATAAACCCACTGTTAAAATACCAGCAGTTCCAGCAACTGAGCACACACCAGCTATCCCTATCTCCTTGGCTCCTAAAAATGAAGTACGTTGGAGTCAAGAAGATAAGGATCTGGTATGTGCTGATGAAAGGGCCAAATAACTTCTGATTATGGCACTTCCGAACGACATATTTTCACAAGTAGATGCTTGTGCATCTGCTAAGGAAATATGGGATCAAATGGAAAATCTTTGTGAAGGAGGAGAGAAAATGAAAAGAAACAAGAGAACTAACTGTGTTTCTTCATATGAAAGATTCAAAAGTCTCCAAAATGAAACTCTTTCAGAAACATATCATAGGTTCACTAAACTTTTAAATGAACTTAAAAAGTTTGGTATTGAGAAGTCAAACGATGAAAAGAATGTTAAGTTTCTTGATGCACTGCCAAGAGTGTGGAGAAGTCTCACAATGACCTTGGCATCAACCCTTGAATTAGGGAAAATGAACTTACATGATCTTTATAGCATCCTTGTCCCAAGAGAGGAGGAAATCTATGAAAACTCAAACCACAAAGGAAGACCTATAGCTCTTGTTTCAAACACACAAAGAGTACCAATTTCAGATCCACAACCCTCTCATTGCCAGAATATAGAAAATTCTGATGCTTAATCAGATTTTTTAGCCTTTGCAGAGGCTATAACTTTGCTCACAAAGACGTTTGAGCAAAGATTGAGATGTGGAAGTGGCAAATTCCAGAAGAGTGATAGGGGGAGGGTGGAAGGAAAGTCAAGAGATAAGGGGAAGGCAGAAATTGTTTTTCTATAGATGCAAACAAAAGGGCCACTATGCTTCTGAATGCAAGAACAAGAAGCTGAAGGATGTGGCCTATTATGAAAAGAAGCTTGAAGAAGCTAAAAAGTAGCAACAAAAAGTTAGTTTGATAGCAGGTACTGATACATGGCTAACCGATGATTCTTCTGATGAAGAAGAGGAGGAAATGGCTAGTGTTTGTCTAATGGCTGCAACTTCTGATGAATGCTCCAGCTCATTATAACAAAAAGTATGTTCAGAAAACATTGATCTAGAACAACAACTGAACAAGCTTATGCAAGATTTTGTGATTTCACAAAATAAAACATCATTAGAAAGCACAAAATCTGATGATTTGCAAAAGTTGCTCAATAAGGCTAAAACTGAAAATCAATTATTAATTGATCAAAACTTAATGAAAGACGCAAAAACTGAATTTTATGAACAGGAAAGAAAAAAATATTTACAAAAAAAAAAAAATTCAAGACAATGAGATCAATGTAAAAGGTTTTCAACAAGCCAAAGAATTCATACAACTTATTGAGGCACCCCAAAGAACAAAGGTGAAGGGTTAGGATATGCGAAAACAAATATCAAGAATCCCACCGCCTTTGTAAAAGCATCAGAAAACTATTCTGATAAGATAATATCAGATCCTGATGCTGATTCTTGCAAATCAAGCAGTTCTGATAAACTGTTTCTGTCACCCAGACTTTGCTTGAAAAGAACTCTGAAAATAAATGAAAAACCAAAAACTCATCCCAAATTTCAAAAGGGCAAAAATCTTCCATCACAATCACAATTGTCTAAATAATTAGACAAAACAAGTTGTATGTGTGTTGAAATACTGAAGCTGATTCAACACTATCTCTCCAAAGAAAACCACCCTACTAATGGCTCAGCATTAAGCAGAAATTCTGATGAGAATTTCTCCTCTGATGAAGAAATCTCTAGTACATTTTCATTAGAAAAAGTACCCAAACAAGTTTGGGTACCAAAAATTCTCTAACCTTATCATTTCAGGACCGTCTAGCAGCAGATCTAGTACTACGACTCAGGAAGCTCCAAGCACATGACAGGGGATAGGAGCTTACTCAATAATTATTAGGAAAAACTGGGTATATATGTAAATTTTGGAAATGGGGTTAAGGGAAGAACCATGGGATATGGTACCATACAATATGGATCATTGACCATTGAAAAGGTTGCCTATGTAGAAGGTTTGAAATATAACCTACTAAGTTGGGGACAATTTTGTGACAGAGGCTTCCATGTTACTTTCTTACTTGAAAAATGTCTACTAGTTTGGTTAGATGACAACAAAGTTTATTTAAGTGGGAAAAGAATTAGAAATTCCATCTATTACTTTGATTTCAGAGAAGAAATTGAGCATCCTCAGTTATGCTTATGCTTATTTTCAATTGAAAATAAAGGAAATAGTTGTTTTTGGCATAAAAGGCTTGCTCACTTAAATTTCAAAACTCTAAACCAACTAGCAAACAAAAATCTGGTAAAAGGTTTACCATTCATTTCATCCAAGAAGGATAGGATATGTGAAGCATGTGAGCTTGGAAAATCAAAAAGAGGCTCACATAAAACAATTTCTAAATCTTTAATTTCTGAAAATTTGGAACTCTTACACATGGACCTTTGTGGACCTGTACAAATAGCAAGTTTTTCTGGAAAGAAATACATTTTAGTCATTGTAGATGACTACTCTAGGTACACTTGGGTTGAATTTCTCAGGAAAAAGAGTGAAACCCCAGATCTGATCATTAATTTCATCAGAAAAACTTAAAATCTATTGAAATTACCTGTGAGAAGGATCAGATCTGATAATGGAACAGAATTCAAAAATGAAAAACTTGAGACTTTCCTTGTAAGTAAAGGAATATCTCATTATTTTTCTGCTCCAAGAACTCCACAACAAAATGGAGTTGTAGAAAAAAGGAATAGGACTCTAGTAGAAGTAGCAAGAACAATGCTTGCATATGCCAGATTGCCCACTTACTTTTTGGCTGAAGCAATCTCAAATGCATGCTTCACACAAAATAGGTCTATCATCAACAAGAGACATCAGAAAACTCAATATAACGTTATCAACCAAAGGATCCCAAATATCAAATTTTTACACACCTTTTGTTGTAATTGTTTTGTCTTTAGTGATTTTGATAGTCTGGAAAAGTTTGACATAAAAGCTGAAAAATGAATTTTCCTTGGTTACTCATTGTCCTCCAAAGCTTATAGAATATTTCTTTTAAACACAAGGACAATAAGAGAAAGCTTATATGTGTCTTTTGATGATTCATCAGAAACGAAGATTTCTGATGAAATTTTACAAGATATAAGCTTGTCAAAACAACCAAAAAATTCTGA
This sequence comes from Helianthus tuberosus, assembly GCA_030545235.1. NCBI lineage: Eukaryota > Viridiplantae > Streptophyta > Magnoliopsida > Asterales > Asteraceae > Helianthus > Helianthus tuberosus. Next base: position 51,651,923 of record CM060403.1, on the reverse strand, counting down.
AGATCTTCTTAACAAGTTAACTGAAGAGCTTTTAGAACATGGCCACATGCAAAACATATCAAACAAAAACATGTCATGTACTAACCCTGCAGATGATTTGGAACCTCCATCAGAAAATGTACAAAATGATCAGAATTCTGGAATTTCACTAGAAAATCAAATTGAACAACAAAATTCTGATCCTCTTGACAACACTGAGGTTGTGACAACCTGAACTTCAGGACCTTCAGTTATACTATGATATAACCGGTATGAATATTATGTGATTATGTGACATGTTGATGAAATATTATGTTATATCATGTTATGTGTTATTTGTGTGTAATGAGTGTATGTATGCTTGGTCGCACAATAGGAACCCGATCACATGAACCCATTGGGTCGCACTACTCTCGATGGCACATCTTCACCTTGTGCACAAATGTTCCCAGCCCAAATAGAACTCAAGGATGGGTTTGGCCCATTCCCTATTGTGTGCACATATATCCCATTTGGGGATTAGTTTCCCATAACTTTCAAAACACACAAAGATAACCAAACCTTAAAACTCTCCTCTCCTCTCTCCTTGTAACCCGACGGCAGCAACAAGCCCCTCCCCTCTCGAAGAGAAGCTGACGGCAACCCCTCTCCTCTCTCGAAGCCTCCCTGTTCGGAGCAAACTTGTTCTATGTCACACCCCGACCACGTAGAACATACAAAACGTGGCGGAAACATCAGGGAGTGTTGTAACAGAATTAATTGTTTCAAATCCATGGCAATTGAAGTTTCGTTTTATTAATTAAAAGTGTTACAATGTCTTAACAAATAACGAAGTATAACATAATTAACTAGTCTTGCATCTTTTAATGTCACTAAGGCACAGGTCCGCCTAAGTATGTCTTGATAAGTCCTATGCTTCATCTCCTGAAAACACATGTGAAAATAGGTACGTCAGCATAAAAATGCCTGTGAGATACATAGGTTTTGTGAAAATAGAATTCATGACTTAAGTTTAAGAAAATGTTTAGTCATGAACCTTGTAATTTGCTTTGTCTAGTAAATCATTTGAAAAACGATAAGATCAGATGATATGTATAAATAAATGTAAGGTTAAATGAATAACCATGTAAAATGTGTTTGTATAAGATAAGTTGTTTATAAATCAATGTCTTGTGAAAAGTATATTATTTGTATAAAATGTTCTATGTCTCAAACTGAAATGATTCAAATAACGCTACGATATGTAATACCATACAAACACTTATATATAGGAAGTACCAGCGGCGTATCCACCATGCTTGTATCATATTACACACGCATCGTTACTTAATCACTTAATCAAACCAAACCACCAAAGTAATGTTAAACAATTGTAGAAATGTTTATGTATTGTCAAATACGGTTCACACGGTTCACAGATACAAACGGTTCACAGATACAAACGGTTCATAGATACAAACGGTTCACAGATACAAACGGTTCACTGATACAAACGGTTCATAGATACAAACGGTTCACAGATACAAACGGTTCACGATGTACTAAGTACGCATACGATGGCACACCTAGCATGAAATGTAATGTAAAACGATGTACTAAGTAATGCACACAATGGGCACACCTAGCATGAAAATGTAATGAAATCATGTACTATTAATGTACTAATAAACATAGCAAGTATATGATTTGAAAACAGGAAAGCATGAAAGTAACAAGTAGGCACATGTGTTCCACCCCAAAACAGTTTGGAAAACAGTAAAAGAGGGGTCTATGTACTCACTTGAGATTGCTCAGTAGTCCTTGAGTAACAACCAAACAATGCTAGAGATCGCGGATATCAAACGACACCTAATATAGGTAACTATGTTAATTAAGCGGACCTAGATCGGAAGATTGGGTAGCATTAGGGTTTGTAAACCAAACGAGTGTAGAGACTCGTGTCATTTGGTTTAACAAAGCCCACATACTAAATGAAACCTAACATAATTGCTTACGACCCATTACGACCCGTTTAGGTAGCTTATGCTACTTTAACGCGTCGTTCGCGTGAAACGCGTTCGGACCGCCTAACTAGTCCTATGACAAGTGTTATATGCCTAAACATGTTACATAATCAGTTATGTGACAAAAGTTTAGGTTACATATGCTTAATTACCAATTATACATGAAAAGGGTATTCTGGTAATTTACCTAAGGCATATAAACTACCTATCATACAACTACTTAAACGATGTGACCATAGGGTATAACCTCGGAAGGTTATCCCCTACACTATGGTCACCTAATGTATTTGGTCGGATCCTAATGATCGACCAAACTGGGTCGGGTTCGAGGTATAAGCGATTTATTAGATCGCTTACCCTACGACCCTAGACAACGTGGTAATCAGTAGGCATAGTCCCAAGGGACTATAACCAACGTGATTACACTCACGTTGCGAAGTTCAAACGAACTTCGCATTGACCATTACTGGTCAACGCTGAAAGTCAAACAAAGTTTGACTTTCTGACTCGAAAAGCAATAAAATAAGGAAAAGAACGAAAGAATACTTACGAAGGGTCCCCGAATGCTAATTTCGATCCGAGAATCTCAGGTATGAAACAATGGTTTCAACTTAGAGTTTCTAAGATCAAAATTCTAGTGATTTTTGAAGTTGTGGGGTGGGGTATTTATAGTATTCGGTCCACCGTTAAGATCGTTTGATGGAAAATGTGCCATGATCCAACCCGTACACTTGTCGGAAACTCATGGTAGCTAAAAATGGTTCTTATCCGCTGACTAGACATGTGAGAATGTGTGGTGGAGGATTAATCAGCTGAAATCTGATGAACAAAACATTGAATCTGGTCTGATCATGCAGTCGCGTAGCGCTACTGCCAAGGCATTAGGCAGTCGCGCTACGCTAGCACCCCCCTGTTTCAGAAATGTTTCAAAAGTGGCAGAAATGGTCCCTGCACGTGTTTAAGGCCTTTTTCGATGCGTTTGAACCCCGTTAACCTCATTTCAAGGCTCTAAAATGAAGTTAAAGTATAGGGAACTCAAAACATGCTCAAAAATATGCCGGATGTTGGTTCGTTTGGTCGTACGAACGCGATGTTCGCTTAATTACGACGGAATGCGCACAAGCGCGAAAAACAATCCAAATGACGCGACGAATGGATTTTTGGCAAGCCAAACTCTAAAGCATAATATAGTCATGCTTACATAAATTTTTGGATGTCCGGATGTATTCAGAACGTAAGTTATGCGCGAAAATGCAAACTTGTGCACTTTTTGACACTTTTAGTCCCTGAATGACCCAAAAGTTTATTTTAGCACACCGAACCCCTCAAAGCCTATTTATAAGCTATATAAAGGATATTTATGGTATGTTTAACTTATGGTCATGTTCCGGAATGTCTGTTACAGTTCAAATTGGCATACTTTCACAGTTTGTCAACTTTAGTCCCTGTAAGCGATTTAACTTGATTTTGCCATACCAAAGCCTTCAAAACTTATTTCTAAGTTAAGTAAAGGTTATTTAAGGTATGTTAAGCCTATGTCACTATTCCGGAGTGTTTGTTGCATTAAACTGGTTATATTTTACGCATCGGTGCGCGTATAACCTTCCAGAAAGCGATTTAGAGTTTGAAATTGAACAAGAATTGATATGTGCAAACGATACACATATTTTTACAAATCCCAAGTATGAAATACAATATTTCATTGGCTCGGTATTTGTTTTATGGTCACAGTGACCCAGGTTATCACATTCTACCCTTCAATCGGTTAGTATCCCACCATTGTTAAATCGTAGAGTAGTCATGTTGTGGTTGCTATGATTGTATGTGAAAGCTAGGGTTATTCATGCTAGAAGGTCTGGTATTATGAATCTGAAATATGCACATAATTATGATGCTAGGGTGTAGATAAGATGGAACTGTTTTGCTGACGGATAGTATGATGACCTTGATTGAATGTTTAGTTAATTAGTTAAATTGGCTTGAGAAATTGGATGATGATTTATGTGTATGATAGTCTTTAAATTCACTAATATGATGATCGGGTTGAGTGTAAAATTGTCTTTCTTGTTGAAGACTAGTTAGGGTTCATAGGAATTCAAATAAATTAAATCGTTTGATATGTTTTGGAATGATTTATTCGATTATGATTTGTATGCGTTATTCGATTATGATTTGTTGTCAATAGTTACCAAATATACGGTTGGAATGATTTAAGGAATAACTCACATTAAATTCTTGAAACCGAATTTCCATAATTTAAGGAAATATACATAACTGATAGCACAACAGATCGCACAAACCAAACCGCACAAGATCTGAGTCGCACAAGCTAGTTCAGTCCCACAAGCCCTAATCGCACAAGGTGGATCACACAAGCTAGGATATTCTAGGGTACAACTATTAAAGCACTGTTTACAACATTATATTGCATGATTGCACAAGACATGTGGATCGCACAAGGCAGTGTCAATCGCACAAGTATTAGGCCACACAAAGGTTTAGGCTATATTATGTGTTGGGCCGAACAACCCAAAACTCTAATCGCACAAGTTGCCTGTAGTCGCACAAGTCCATTTGGACCACACAAGATTATGTGTTGTTTAATTGTTTGGGCCGAATGAATATTGGGTTGCATGTTTTGGGCCGGGTATGTTTCTGAGTCGCACAACCCGTTGTGAGTCGCACAAGATTGTGCTGGACGCACAACAGGTTGGGCCGGTTATCTTTTGGGCTTCATCTTATGGATTGCACAAGAAGGTTGGGCTTGCACAACCATAACAGCCCAATCACTCGAAGTCGCACAAGTTTGGGTTATGTCTATGTGAACTGTATGCCATTGTTAATTTGATTGATGTGTTGCTATGCTTGTTATGTGTTGTAACTTGTTAGCTTATGTGTAAACCTACGTGCACTACTTGAACCTAGACCTGACTTGTATGATAACCATGTTAGGATATGGTTGACCTCTAGCAGCTTGATTGACCTTTTTGTGTATCTGCCGAGCTAATCTAAGGTGAGTTCACACTTTCTATAAGGCATGGGATTCCCGGTGGTTTGGGAATGGGTTAAGAAACTAAAAAGAAACCTACATATTCACCTTTAACATAATATGTACCTCCATCCTCGTTGAGAAGGATGACAACATCAACCTGCGTATTCTCCTTGGATAGATTACGTACCTCCGTCCTCAGTTGGAAGGACGATAACCTATAACTTTTTTTGGGTAAAGGGTTACCCCGGTGATTTTATATCATATCAACCAAACAAAACAAGTATAGAGGCTAAAATACCCCCTAGTTCTCTTAGTGGCATACCACCAAAGAGGAAACAAGAAAGCAACCAAACAAAACAACCAACCTAGCAAACTATAACAAATCTACTAACATTGGTCTTCTGCTTCATCAAAAGTCTCTACTCCATCCAACTTCCACTCCTCCAAAAAAACGCCTAACATTGTTGTTGGCTTTGTACTTGAAAGAGCTTAATTTAGTTCGAACCGTATGCAAAATAAGCTCCGCAATCTGCTCGGGGGGTCTTAGCTAGTTGTTAAAAAACCTGGCATTCCTTTCAATCCAAATGTGATAAGCCGAAGCAGCCACCAGAAGCCTACTTGTTACCGCCACAATAGATCGATGTTTAGCTCTAGGGACCAGCCATTGAATTATATCTTCCCATCTTTCATTAACCGGGATCATGTCACCTCTTTCATGGACTTTGCACCACAACATCTTTGAGTACTTGCACTCGAAAAAAAGATGGTCATGAGTTTCAATACCTGCATAACATAACAGGCAACACATTTGATTCATGGAACCAGTAACAGTATGATTCCAATGTAATATTCTGTCTTGAGTCCACAGCTTCCTCTTCAAAATTAACCAGCTAATAAATACATGTTTTGGAATGTTAAACCGAGACCAAACTAAGTTCGACCATTCAACAGGTTGCTCCCGAGCTCTAATAGCAGCCCACACCTCTTTAGTCTTGAATAGAACCAATTTGCCTTCCGAATTCATCCACAAAATTCTATCTTGTGCAGCCGTCGAAGTAATAACAGGTTGTAGCTGAAATAAAACCTGGTAGAGATCCCTCCATGCTTCAGGCCAGGCCCAATTACCACCATCCATAGCATCGGTCAGCTTAGAAAAAACACTAAAACCATACTGAGCCATACGCCTATGCGTTATATAATCACCCAACGGACATAGATTGCACCATTTATCAAACCACAAAAACGTCTTTTCTCCATTACCAACTTTTGTCCAGAAGAAATGACGCACAACATGTCTAAACTTCAGCAATTTCTTCCAACCCCACGGCGAATTATTTTGAATAGGGATATCCCATAAGCTACGGTGTTTCAACCTATGAATCAACACCCAATTCGTCCAAAGAGATTTCCTTTCTGAAAGAATACTATAAATGTGGTAAGTCATAAGGGATCTATTGACATCAGATATACGTCTAATGCCTAGACCCCCTTCAGACTTAGGGAGACATACCTCCTTCCACACAACCTTCGCTCTACCTTTAGCGGCCGTACCATAACCCCATAAAAACCACTTCATTTTACTCTCCAGCTCGTTAATTATACTAACAGGCACTAGGAAAACCAAAGCCCAATATGCATGAATAGATGAAAGCACAGAAATCGCAAGCTGAAGCCTTCCCGCAAACGAGAGGAACTTATTTTTCCAATCCATGATCCTTTTATCCATTCTCTCCACTAAGACTTTACAATCCTTGACTAGCAACCGAGAAGCCAACAAAGGAACCCCAAGGTATTTAATCGGCAGCTTTCCTTCTTTAAATGGAACAAACTCCAGAATTCTAGACTTTACGCTACTAGGAACATTGCAAAAAAACGCAGAGCTTTTAGAGTTACTAGGGGCCAGACCTGAAACATCTTTAAACTCTATTAACGAATCCATGATCACCCTTTTCGATTGAGTGTCTCCTCTAGAAAAGATAAGGAGATCGTCCGCAAAACAAACATTTATAATCATCTGCTTTTCGCACTTGTTATGAAACCTAAACGAAGGTTCCATGTCAGCCGCTTTACGGAGAAGCAATGTTAACACTTCCATAAGCATAGTGAATAAGTATGGAGAAATAGGGTCTCCCTGACCCTATTTCTAAGAGAAAAAGATGCCGAGGTAACACATTCCATAATCCAACCGATCATACGATGATTAAAACCAAACCCATGAAGAATATCACGAAGAAAAACCCAATCAACTGTGTCATAGGCCTTCTGAATATCCACTTTAAAAGCACACCTTGGTGGGCCTAAATGCCGATGATAGTTGTACATGAGCTCTTGAGTTAAAAGAATGTTATCCGAAATCCTTCTCCCCGGAACAAATGCCGATTTATTTTCACTTATAATCTCATTGAGGCCCTCAAGAATCCTGCTTGTAATAATCTTACTTATGCCTTTGTAAATAACATTGCAACATGATATCGGCCCGTAATCAGTCACAGTACTAGGAGTAGCAACCTTTGGAATCAACGCTAAGAACGTGTGATTAATTTCTTGTAGCAACCTACCCGATTCAAAGAAATCGAGAACAGCCATAGTAACCTCATTATCAATGATATCCCATGATTTCTTGAAAAACTCAGACGTGTATCCATCCGGGCCAGGAGCCTTGTTCTCATTAATGGAAAAAATAGCACTCTTAACCTCTTCATGTGTGACTCATCTACTCATGTGATCAGCGACCTGAGTACTAATCTTTTTAGAGAACGTATTCGGGTCCAGCTTCTTTGTAACATCCCCCCTCATTGCCAAGAAAAGCTCTGAAATGATCAACTAAAGCATTCGCCACCCCTTCCCCATCATGCTGGTTACCCGCAACATCTTTAATAGAGTGGATTTTGTTGATATGGTTACGACATCTCCCACCTCCAACCATTTTTGCTTTGCTTTTTGTTTCAAAAATCTCTCTTCATCAAGTGAAGCTTCTTGGTATTTTTTTCAAACATTCCGATTCAGCATCTCTTAACTGGTTGTTATTTGGGTCGACGTCCAAACTTCCTTGAAGAGTATCCAGCTCCTTTTTAAGGTCAAGAACCTTTTTGTGAATGTTCCCTTGTTTGTGCATAAGAGATCTAAAATCATGTTTTAAACCTTTTAGTTTTTTCACTACTCGAAACATCGGAACACCATCGACAACAACTTCCCACCCACCTTTAACAATCTCCACAAACACCTTCTTGTGAACCAGCATATTAGTAAACTTGAAGGGTTTTGGTTTAGCCCGGTGACTAATCGGCAACTTTACCACACACGGACAATGGTCGGACACACCATAAGGAAGAAAAGATGCATGAGCTTCCGAATAAACATCAGCAAACTGAACATTCGACATGATTCTGTCCAGCTTTTTCCGAATCCCCACTCCCGTTTTAGATCGTTGATTCCATGTGTAGTGAATACCATTTGCATTGACATCAAAAACTTCCATAAACTCGACACATTCTTTAAAGTCATTCATTGCAGTATTAATTGTAGAACTCCCCATGTACTTATCTTCTAAATTTAGAGCAACATTGAAATCACCTAGAATGACCCAGGGACTGTTTTTGACCAGCCCTTTATGCATTTTCATAGAATTCCAAAGCTGTCTTCTTTCTTTGTAACAATTACTAGCATAAACAAAGGAAGCATAAATCATCTTTTTGTCACTTTTAAACATAAGTTGAGTATGCATCACCTGACTATTAGCATCAATAACCATAACATCAACAATATCCATGTTCCAACCCAAAATTATTCTAGTACGTTTCGAGCACATCATACCATTCGAAGTCCAATCCCAAGTCCTAAACACATTTTTACAAACTTTATCCAAATTTGCAACCTTCACATGCGACTCCAAGACGGCGAACACCTGAACCCCATTCTCTTTCAGAAACTTTTGAACCTCCTTTTGTGTGAGCGGGCGGTTCAACCCCCTAACATTCCATGAGGCTAGACTAACCATTGGTAACCTTCTCAGCAGGTGTGCTTGCACCTGTTTTGGCTACAAAGTCTCCTGTCATAAGGTTCTGCATCCCATCATCCGTAGCAAGTCTAACTTCTTCCACATCCGACTCATCCTCATCCTGTACCTCATTCAAAGCACCGAATGTGTTTTTAATTTCAATAGTCGGCCCTTTAGAAGAGTTGGGCTTATTCGGGTCCTGCTTATCATTCATCTTTTTTGGCCTGTACATAACTTTTCGCTTTTCCTTAACATGATACTGTTGTTTTGAAACTTTCTTTCGGTTATTACCATATCTAAATCTTTGGTCATCTACTTGCTTCTTCTCTTTGTTCCCCACATCCACCTTTTCAGTATTTATTTTCGGACATTCCTCATTTAGATGACCAAAAACATTGCAAGTATTACAACGTGGCGGCTTCCACTCGTATTCTACTCTTATGTTGCTCCTCAAAAAACCTCCATCCTCTACATTCGGAATGGCAATCATAATGCTATCTTTTGTTTCCTTCTCAGCATCCAATTCTATAATTTCTCTAGCAAAACCACTCCTACCCCAAGAATCAGTACACATTTTAGATGTTTCATTATCAAGCACCTTTGGGACCCCTATCTTTGATGCAATCAGACTCAAGCCGTCCTCAGTGTATGTTGCCAATGGAACATCATGCATTTTAACCCACACTGGAATCTTTTTTAGTTCCTCTTTTTTAAGTTCAGTGTTGGAGACCAATATTTCATAAATATCGGGATATTTCTTATAAGCCACGGCCCATCTTGAAGGACTTGATCCATACCCTCCTTTGAGTTAAACTTAAAGAAGAAAAAACCTTTCCCATTCATCATGCATTTCTGTAACCCGTATTTCTTACCATCTGTTTCTAACGAAATAATCTTCCACTGGGAACGCTAATCTTTTTCCTAGAAAATATCCAAACAACACATTCACAAAACTCTCTTGAACTTGCTTAACAGACTCAATAGGTATCATCACATCAACATCATCACCAGCATGTGGACTTTCCAGAAACCGAAAGTTTACCTTTTGAGATGGTTTAGTCGCTGCCAATTTTGCTGCATATGATTGCCTTATATTCTCTTGCTTATACATCTGCTCGGCCCCTCCACTTGAATGATCTGCCTCAACATCATTCATCCGAATGTTTTCAGCATTAACTGGAATAGTTATCTTTATCAATTTGTCAATAACATTGATCGGACGTTGTTCCTTTTGATCATTCTGAACAATACCTCGTCTAGGCATTAACGAGTTACCATCTATATTTATCGGTCTACCCTCATAACCCTTACCAAAACTTGTAGGTTTTTCTCTTGTCTCCTGTGTTGTAGCCGGCTTCGGATCCAACTGCCTAACAAACACATCTCCATGCAACTTTTCAGTAAATGCTTGAAACCCTAAGTCCTCCAAGCCCCGATCCCTATTCCTCTCCATGCAACCAGAATTATGAAGACATAATGAAACGACCACAGAACAAAGAAAACATGCAAACCCTAATTCTAGCAGATTAACCTGATGACTCTAACTGAACGAAATAGAAACCTAGGTAAATCAAGGTTACTGCCCAACTGAAGAAACACTAGACAAATGACTGGAATCAAGTTATCTAGGGGGTTTGGATCTGCATAAAAAGGTGGTTCTCTCTCGTTTGATTTGATAGGACAGACTTTCTTCTCCAGTAAACTCTGCAAAACAAAACACCGTTAGCCTCGTCAAGGGGAGAAGAGGAGTTCTCTCCTTGACCCGACTCCGGCGTGAGAATAAGTAGGTGTTTATGGAGAAGAAGAAGTATTGATGAAGTGTGTGTAACTTGAGGTTGATACCTGAATTACTCTTGTATTTATAGCCGGGAGTTTGGGCGGGAAAACTTGTTGGTGAAATATTAACGGAAGATGCTAACCCCGTAAGCGGTTACCTTTCCTTTCGTTAATCGTCTTGATCCGATGTGAATGCACATGGATCGCTATTCAGATCCATGGCTGGGGAGTTGCCACGTGGAAAGTGGTCAAGTGGAGGTTTCTCTCCAATTCCATGCCATCACTGTGATTTCAGGGAGGCCTGGGATGACGACATATGTCAAGACGGTTATAACCGTCTGGTGGTGCACGATTGAGTTCTTCTAGAAGGTTATTGCCATAATCCTGTGTGACTCTTTATCGTGTGGCACCAGTTGAGTAAATAATACCTAAGTCTGGGTATTTGTCACACCCCGACCACGTAAAACAACAAGACGTGGCGGAAACGTCGGGGAGTGTTGTAACAGAATCATTGTTTCACAACCATGGATCAAATAATTTTGTTTTATTAAATAAATGAAGTCTTTGTTCTATTACAAATCAGCTAAATACAAATATTATCTTTCCAAGTTTTAAAGTCGCTAAGGCACGAGTCCATCCTAATGTGGCTTGTATCAACAACCATTACAATGCAGCACCTGAAACATGGGTAAAAATAGGTACGTAAGCATAAAAATGCTTGTGAGATACATAGGTTTTATTGTATTTAGGATTCATGACTTATGAGTTTAAAGAAAATTGTTTTAAGAAAAGTAGTCATGATCCTTGAAAAAGGTTTTCTTTTATAAATCATTTATAAGAAATCAGATGGTATAAAATAATAATACATAGAAAATTTAATAAGTAAGTAAAATGAGTTTGTATAAAATATATTATTTGAAAAAAAATATTTTGATAAAAAGGTTTATAGAATATATATGAAAATATACTTTGGTTTTTAAGAAAGTCGAATGTGTAATATATTAAAATATATTTCAGTTCCAATATCGTTAACCCAAGTGTACTAAATAACAACACGGTATGTAATGTGATGAAAACACTTATATATAAGAAGTACCAGCGGCGTATCTACCATGTTTTCATCACATCACACCCGTCCCGTTATCTAAACACTAACCAAAACCCAATCGTTAGACAAATAGTATGTTAAATATGCCTTAGTTGTTTAAAATAAAAATTTTCAGTAGTATATCAAAAGTATACTTTGAATTTATAAATAACATATTAAACTATGTTTTGGATTACAAATAACATATTAAACTATGTTTTGGATTAGAAATAACATATTATACTATGTTTTGGATTTTTAACAAAATATATGTTGGTTTTGTACGATATCACATATGAGAGCATATTAAACTATACTTTTGGGAGTATAACTAAATATACAAAAATAATGTGACTTAAGAATTCATTCAGACCTAGTGCATCAAAATACACCTTTGAGACTATAGGGATACCACAAAGGCAATCCCTATTTGGATGGAGAAACAAATTGGTTTCAGACATTCCATGACAACAGGAATGGGGTGTCAAATCCTATTTAAACTGGTCAATGCAGAAAGTCATCGTGATTACCATCGTGATTACGCTCACGTTATGAAGTTCAAATGAACTTCGCATTGACCATAAACTGGTCAATGCAGAAAGTCAAACTCGGTTTGACTTTCAGACTCGAAAAGCGATAAAAGAACGAAAGAATACTTACAAAAGGTCCCCGCAAGCTCTTGATCCGATTTACCTTCAGGTATGAAGTATAAACTTCAACTTAGAAGGCCAAAATCAGATCAAGTGTGAGTTGGGGGAATGAAATGGGGTGGGTATTTATAGGAATTCAAGAGCCGTTAGGATCGTTTCTCGAAGATTGAGCTTTGATCTCATCCGTACAAGTGGGCACATGGTATTTTAATACAAGGGGCACTCAAAAACCATCAAAATTGGCCCATAGATTGATCAAAAACCATTTGCAAGAGCTGGAATGAGCTGGAAATAGTTGGAAACACATTCTGCTGGTCTGGGGATGGCTTACAGACCGTAAGAAAAGGTCAATACGTACCGTAAGGACCTTGCAGGTCAGCAACTTTCAAAATTGGCAGTTTTAGTCCCTGAAGCCCCAAACTTGGTTTTCGATGCATTTTTGACACGTTTAAGCCCCGTTAACCCCATTTCAAAGCTCTAAAATGAAGTTAAAGTATAGGGAACTTAAAATGTGCTAAAAAATATCTCGGATGTCGGCTCGTTTGGTCGTACGGTTGCGTTGTTCGGTAAATTACGACGGAAGTCGTAACGAACGCAAAAACGATCCAAATTAAGCGACGAATGGATTTTTATCATGCCAATCATTAAAACATAATATTTTAATGATTAAATAAATTTTTGGATGTCCGGATATATTCAGAACGTAAGATATGCGCGAAAATGCAAACTTGTGCACTTTTTGACGCTTTTAGTCCCTTAATGACCAAAAGTTTATTTTAGCATACCGAACCCCTCAAAGCCTATTTCTAAGCTATGTAGAGGATATTTAGGGTATGTTTAACCTATGATCAAGTTCCGGAATGTTCGTTACTTTACAAATCGGCCTAGTTTCGCAGTTTGACACAAATAGTCCCTGCGATCGAACAAACTTGATTTCAACACACCAAACCATCCAAAACTTATTTCTAAGTTATGTGATGGTTATTTAAGGCATGTTAAGCCTATTACACTATTCCGTAGTGTTCGTTGCATTAAACTGGTTATATTTACGCATCAGTGCGCGTATAACCCTCCAGAAAGCGATTTAAAGCTTGAAATCAAACAAGAATTGATATGTGCAAATGATACACATATTTTTACAAATCCCAAGTATGAAATACAATATTTCATTGGTTTGGTATTTGTTTGATGGTTGAAGTGACACAGGTGTCACAGTCTCCCCTACTTTAGGAAATTTCATCCCGAAATTTAATTTTGGGAGAAACTTGTGAGGACAACTGTGATGTTTTCGCTTTGAATGAATCCCTTGAACCCTAAGTAGAACTCTGGGCCATGATAGGGTTCTTAGCGAAATTGTCAATCCCTCAAAGTGAAGTCCTTGTAGTTAGCAAAACATGGAGTTTCAAACTATGGACAGGAGAACGTTTCCCGTGAAGACATATCATAGGAAACTTGTGTGTGCTTGAAATCAGAATTGGGGAGTGTAAGATAAAATGACATCGGTCAAGGTCCAAGACTTCTGCTGTATCATTACTCTTGTCACTATAGGTCTTAACACATGACAAAACTTCCTGTGGTTTCTGTGCACTGAATTTCATAATTATGTAGGCCTCCATAATTACGTAATTCCTTGCACAGTCCGCACAGTTCATTTCATAATGCGTAGGGGAAAAAATCAATTGAATAAACATGAAGCGACTCGACTAGACCACCAAAGGGTCTTTTTAACTAGATCAACGAACGAGCTTTTTAACTAGATCAACACATGATCTTCTTAACTAGACCGTTGTATAATCTTTTTATATAGACCACTTTAAAGGGATCTTTTCAATTATATCATCTCATGATATTCCTAACCAGATTTTCAAAATCAATCTGTTTAACCAGACCATTCAAGAGGTCCAATTATAGAATAGTACTTTATAACCCAATGGACTTAACTACAATGTTGAAGTCCATTAAGGATTTAAGATAGTACCTTTGGATATCCTATTATGAATCTCTCATATGAGATATGGAAGATTCTATGAGGATTTGGATAATGAACATTTGGATCACACAAAAACACAAAACACATAATCACATAATTAATTAATTAACTTGATTTTTAACTTGTTATCTTTGGATACGGGTATTTAAAGCACACCAGGAATCCAATCCATGGATTTCATTTGGCACTTTAAACACAAGAATCTAACTATGGAGATAGAAAGATCTTAAGAGGAATTTGGCTTTGTTTCTTAAAAGAAACGAGTATTTAAGATTCTTGGGGAGATCACAAGTGATAAAAAAAATGACAGAACCACACGAGTAGTTTGTCTTTGTGTTGGCATCATAAGGTTGTATCAAACATTCACACAATCGTATCAGTTTTGCAAAAATAAAAACGATGAATTTTTATTTATATAACAACTGACTTGTCTTTAAATGTCAAAAGATAACAACCAAAGGAAATAACAAAACACTAATTGTTCACTGCTGCATCATTGTTCACGTTTGCCTCATTGATGTTAAACACTCGTCCACGCGCTGGAGGTATGTTAACAAGTCTTGGGCAATTGTTTCTGTAGTGAGTAAGGTCACCACAGTTATAACATGACCCCGGAGGGAACCGTGCTTGAACAGCAGCAGGGTTTGCAGCAGCTTGATTTGCATAACGGCAAACATTGATCAAATGTCCCAACCGCCCATAGTGGGTACATTTGTGACATTGCTCTTGCTCTAGATGATGACGGTTGCATTTATTGCATAAAGGTGCGGTACCAACATAGTTTTACCTTTTGCGAGGTTGTGCTGGCTGGTTTGGTGCAACCTGTTTGTCTTGAGCAGTTATGGCGCAGTTTTGAGAGGCTTTGCGCTTCTTCTTCTTGGATACCTCAACCTGTTTTTCCTTTGGCTCAGCTTGAGCAGTCTTGTCAGATGGTCTTAGGTTGCCTCTTCGAAAAAGCTTACCCTTCCTGATGTGGGATTCAGTTAGGGTGGCAGACAATTCAATGGCTTGTCTGACAGTAGTAGGGTTGCTGCCAGTAACAATATCCTGAACTAGGTCAGGAAGACCATCGATGTATTTCTCAATCGCCTTATCCACAGGAGTAACCATAGCAGGACATTGCAGGCTCAATTCTTCATAACGGTCAGTATAGGCTCGATGTTCACCACTGTCTTACTTTAAGTCATCAAATTCCCTTTCTAAAGCTCTCAATTCATGACGAGGACAAAACTCCTTCATCATAAGAGCCCTAAGCTTAGCCCAAGTCTGTGCTAATGCAACCTCAGCACCACGGTCCCTCATAACTTCATTCCACCACGTAAGAGCCCTCTTCTGAAACACACTGGAGGCAAACTCGAGTTTTCGATTTTCAGGACATTGAACGTGACGAAACGTACTCTCAATGCCCTCGAACCACTGTAGGAGCCCAGTTGCTCCTTCAGAACCACTAAACTTGAGTGGGTTAGCTGAATTGAAGCTTTTGAAATTGCATGGAGCATTCTGGTTATTGATGGCTTGATTCATTTGAGCAAAAATATCTGGGAGTACAGCAGCCATATGATGTGCCATAATATGTGCCATTTCGGCATTTGGGAGCGGATTTTCGCGTCGAGGAGGCATTCTAAAAGGAAAAACAGGAAGGAAAACAAGTGAAAGGATTAGACGAAAAGAATGAAATGAGACAAAATTGATGAAAGCAAAGATGGTGGTCATTTGTTTGTTACTACGAAGCAACAAACGACACACAGCGATTAATCAAAGTAAATGGGTCAAAAATAATGTATCGCGAAGACATGCTCGCCTATAAGTGGACACTCACCCCAAGAGTTCCCAGGTAAGAGTGACTGGTCCGATATTGCGGATTTGTACGAACACTCTAGCCTTAGACAGAAAGCTCAGGGTACAGGCACCGACCCTTCCAGTTTGCACGTGTTCACATTATTTAGACCAAACTTTGACGGGATTTAGAAAACTTAGAGGGTTCAAAACCTTACAATCAATCATCCTAGAACAGATGATTAGTTTTCAAAGCAGGATTGTAATTTGTGATCTTATTGTGGTTGTCACCTAAGAATAAGTGACCGTATTGTTTTAAAACTAAACACAAGAAAACTTGTGTTAGGGTCCTAGGAAGGTTATAGTCTAGGTCAAAGCATTACTAATAACCTAATTCCCTATAACCATTGGCTCTGATACCAACTTTTCTGTCACACCCCGACCACGTAAAACAACAAGACGTGGCGGAAATGTCGGGGAGTGTTGTAACAGAATCATTGTTTCACAACCATGGATCAAATAATTTTGTTTTATTAAATAAATGAAGTCTTTGTTCTATTACAAATCAGCTAAATACAAATATTATCTTTCCAAGTTTTAAAGTCGCTAAGGCACGAGTCCATCCTAAGTGTGGCTTGTATCAACAACCATTACAATGCAGCACCTGAAACATGTGTAAAAATAGGTACGTCAGCATAAAAATGCCTGTGAGATACATAGGTTTTATTGTATTTAGGATTCATGACTTATGAGTTTAAAGAAAAATGTTTTAAGAAAAGTAGTCATGATCCTTGAAAAAGGTTTTCTTTTATAAATCATTTATAAGAAATCAGATGGTATAAAATAATAATACATAGAAAATTTAATAAGTAAAATGAGTTTGTATAAAATATATTATTTGAAAAACAATATTTTGATAAAAAGGTTTATAGTATATATGAAAATATACTTTGGTTTTTAAGAAAGTCGAATGTGTAATATATTAAAATATCTTTCAGTTCCAATATCGTTAACCCAAGTGTACTAAATAACAACACGGTATGTAATGTGATGAAAACACTTATATATAAGAAGTACCAGCGGTGTATCTACCATGTTTTCATCACATCACACCCGTCCCGTTATCTAAACACTAACCAAAACCCAATCGTTAGACAAATAGTATGTTAAATATGCCTTAGTTGTTTAAAATAAAAATTTTCAGTAGTATATCAAAAGTATACTTTGAATTTATAAATAACATATTAAACTGTGTTTTGGATTACGAATAACATATTAAACTATGTTTTGGATTAGAAATAACATATTAAACTATGTTTTGGATTTTTAACAAAATATATGTTGGTTTTGTACGATATCACATATGAGAGCATATTAAACTATACTTTTGGGAGTATAACTAAATATACAAAAATAATGTGACTTAAGAATTCATTCAGACCTAGTGCATCAAAATACACCTTTGAGACTATAGGGATACCACAAAGGCAATCCCTATTTGGATGGAGAAACAAATTGGTTTCAGACATTCCATGACAACAGGAATGGGGTGTCAAATCCTATAGCGCTATATCATACTACCAACCAGTCTGGTGAACAAAATAAGTACTATTCCAAACATTTATTTTATAATCTTTGAAAAATTAGAGTTTAAATCATAGATAATCATTCAGTTTGCAAAAAGATAAGTACAAATATGTATAATCAATTATACTTTTGAAAACATGAAAATAACAGATAGGTACACATGCTTCACCCCAAAACAGTAAAAGGGGGGACTATGTACTCACTTGAGAGTGCTTAGACGTCTTGAACAACTACCAAGCAAGCTAGAGGAGTCCCGGAAATCAAACGGTACCTAATATAGGTAATTACATAAATAAACCGTACCTAAATCGGAAGATCGGATAGGATGGGGTCTCGTAAACCAAATGAGTGTGGGATCTCATATGATATGGTGTAACAAGGCCTACATACTAAAATGAAA
This sequence comes from Helianthus tuberosus, assembly GCA_030545235.1. Classification (NCBI taxonomy): domain Eukaryota; kingdom Viridiplantae; phylum Streptophyta; class Magnoliopsida; order Asterales; family Asteraceae; genus Helianthus; species Helianthus tuberosus. Next base: position 51,633,686 of record CM060403.1, on the reverse strand, counting down.
CCTAGCCTAAGTGCTTTCGACCCATCGCGACCCATTAAGGTAGTTTACGCTACTTTAACGTGTCGTGTGCGCAAATGCGCGATCGAGACGTCTAACTAGTCCTATGACAAGTATTATATGCCAAAACATGTTTAAATATGTTACATAATCAGTTACGTGACAAAAGTTTAGGTTACATATGCTTAATTACCAATTACGCATGAAAAGGGCATTTTGGTAATTTACCTAAGGCATATAAACTACCTATCATACAACTACTTAAACTAGGTGACCATAAGGTATAACCTCGGAAGGTTATTTCCTATACAACTATGGTCACTATGCATGTTTGGTCGGATCCTAATGATCGACCAAACGGGTCGTGTTCGAAAGTCTAAGCGGGTGTTTAGTCCGCTTGACTTACGACTCTACACAAGCACTAAACTAAAAAGTGACGAGCTAAACATGCTAAAACATGTTTAGTTAGGTTATAAAACAGGTTTGGTATCAAAACAAACGGTTTTGATACCTAAAGTATTTTGGTTACAAAATACGCAAGAATGCGCATTTTGGCTGAAACTAGGACTCGCCACTAATCCTAGATAACGTGGTAATCAATAGGTATAGTCACTAGGGACTATAACCATCGTGATTACGCTCACGTTATGAAGTTCAAACGAACTTCGCATTGACCATAAACTGGTCAATGCAGAAAGTCAAACTCGGTTTGACTTTCAGACTCGAAAAGCGATAAAAGAACGAAAGAATACTTACAAAAGGTTCCCGGAAGCTCTTGATCCGATTTACCTTCAGGTATGAAGTATAAACTTCAACTTAGAAGGCCAAAATCAGATCAAGTGTGAGTTGGGGGAATGAAATGGGGTGGGTATTTATAGGAATTCAAGAGCCGTTAGGATCGTTTCTCGAAGATTGAGCTTTGATCTCATCCGTACAAGTGGGCACATGGTATTTGAATACAAGGGGCACTCAAAAACCATCAAAATTGGCCCATAGATTGATCAAAAACCATTTGCAAGAGCTGGAATGAGCTGGAAATAGCTGGAAACACATTCTGCTGGTCTGGGGATGGCTTACGGACCGTAAGCAAAGGTCAATACGAACCGTAAGGACCTTGCAGGTCAGCAACTTTCAAAATTGGCAGTTTTAGTCCCTGAAGCCCCAAACTTGGTTTTCGATGCATTTTTGACACGTTTAAGCCCCGTTAACCCCATTTCAAAGCTCTAAAATGAAGTTAAAGTATAGGGAACTTAAAATGTGCTAAAAAATATCCCGGATGTCGGCTCGTTTGGTCGTACGGTTGCGTTGTTCGGTAAATTACGACGGAAGTCGTAACGAACGCAAAAACGATCCAAATTAAGCGACGAATGGATTTTTATCATGCCAATCATTAAAACATAATATTTTAATGATTACATAAATTTTTGGATGTCCGGATATATTCAGAACGTAAGATATGCGCGAAAATGCAAACTTGTGCACTTTTTGACGCTTTTAGTCCCTTAATGACCAAAAGTTTATTTTAGCATACCGAACCCCTCAAAGCCTATTTATAAGCTATGTAGAGGATATTTAGGGTATGTTTAACCTATGATCAAGTTCCGGAATGTTCGTTACTATACAAATCGGCATAGTTTCGCAGTTTGACACAAATAGTCCCTGCGATCGGACAAACTTGATTTCAACACAACAAACCATCCAAAACTTATTTCTAAGTTATGTGAAGGTTATTTAAGGCATGTTAAGCCTATTACACTATTCTGGAGTGTTCGTTGCATTAAACTGGTTATATTTACGCATCAGTGCGCGTATAACCCTCCAGAAAGCGATTTAAAGCTTGAAATCAAACAAGAATTGATACGTGCAAATGATACACATATTTTTACAAATCCCAAGTATGAAATACAATATTTCATTAGTTTGGTATTTGTTTGATGGTTGAAGTGACACAGGTGTCACAGTATTATTTAAGCGGAAGTGTTTAACTTAGGATTTCCATCCTTTGTTTATGGAGGAAGGCGCAAGGATTTATGATTTCCTTTTCAGCGCGCAAGTGTTACTTGTTTTCTTTCTCCTAAGCCTTCTTTGTGGTACCAGTGTGCGGCCGCGCAGGGTCAAAGACGGCTAAAAGATAAGGTTATGGTATGGTCCCAAGTACTTATTTATGAGGTTTTTGGGACCTTACCCCTTCAAGTCCCCCCAGTCTAGTGTTGCTCTTATGAAAATGAGTGGAGCACTGGACATAGAGAGGGATACTTGTGGGTTTTTTAGGCGCAAAAATGAAGAATCTTTTATGAGAAGATTCACTTTGCTCATTATGGTGATTCTGAAAATCTTTGACTTTGGGTTGGGACGGTACAGTAAGGACTGTGTGACAGACTGTCACTGTCAGGTGCACATTAGTGACCATGCTTTACACGCGCGCGTGAGTTCGCGTTTGCGTTGATTTCTACTCGCCCATGTCGCTTGGGTAACTGTGATATCCCGAAAAAGGTGTTGTGGCGGTGAGTATATAAGTTTGTTTGAGTTGCCCATTTTTGTTAATCATTACTTTGTTGAAAACTTTTCCCCTTCCTGTCTTCTTTATCCATTAAGAAAGAATTTGTCCTTTCTTCCTCTTATGTCAACCGGAGAACATCACGAAGACTTATCTGAAGAAATGTCTGCTGAACTTCCACCGTTAAAGTGGCCTAGGGCAACTTTCGATGGCTTGGTTCAAAACCTTAGATTCCCGGAGAACTGGGGTGCCCTGTACCCTGAGGAAGGTCAAACGGCGGCAGATGCTCCGGCTGGGTATATTACCCTGTTTTGGGATTTCTTTTGTGAAGGCAACTTTCGTCTGCCTGTAACGAAATTTTTTCTTGAAATTCTTGGGTACTACAAGTTTCATCTCTCCCAGATGCACCCGATTGGTATGGTTGGGGTTCGGCATTTTGAGTTCGTGTGTCGTTCTATGCACATTGAGCCGACAGTTTCTCGATTCCGGGTTTTTCACCAAATGCACTGTACCCAAGGGTTTTATTCTTTTGTTCAGAGAGCGTCGGCGAAGAAAATTTTGTTGCATCCCCCAAAATCCTTCCATGATTGGAAGCAGAATTTTTTCTTTATCAAGGCCGGCGTCGTTCCGATGAGGATGATATTTAGGGGAAAGGAAGATGTCCCCACTGAAACTGTTCAGAACCCTGTTGACAAGAATTGGTATCAGGATCTGAAAGACGTTCCTAACATTGTTTTGCCGGAGAAAGCTCTTGTTGGTGCTAGTATGAGTTTGAATTGGAGGATGGATCGGGAAGACAAACCGGTGTATACGGAGGATGGTCATGGTAAGATTGGGGTTTTACCCTTTTTTGCCCTTCTCCTTTTTTTTTTTGAACTTGCTCTTCTTCTCCTGCAGTTGTTTCGTTGTATGGTGTTGCATTTAAGAGAGAAGGCGGAAAGATGGGTACCATTCAGAAGAAGCCTGATGAAGAGCTTTTTTTTTTGGGTAAAGGGTTACCTCGGTGATTCTATTATAGACAACCGCCAAATAAGTACATGTAGTGAGGATTAGTTCCCCACTAGTTCATATACAGGACAGGCCCCATATATGTAAGCAAAAATGTCAAATAACCAATATACCACATCAACCTAGCCTACTACAATCATGAAAATGACTAACTAGTAGACAAGACAAAACTAATAAACGAAATCTTCATCCGCCATCATCAAAAATGAAGTTGCCCCCCAGAAGCAACCCCCTAGCCCGATCCAAAAAAACTCTATCCATTGGAGAACATTGTATGAGAGGTGCTTGCCCCTACCCTAGCAGACGTGGAATGCGTGCCCGATGTCATAAACTCGTTGCTTTCATCATAAACCACCTCTACCTCATCCTCATCAGACTCCTCATTTGGACCACGTCCCCCTTTTCTGTTTCCCTGTATGGAACCTCCATTCCCCCCAACAACTTCAAGAGCACTAAACGGGTTATGAGTTTGAATCTTAGACGAATTAGTACCCTGCTCATTTACATAGGGAGAACTCCCTGTCTTTTTCTTTCTATCCACAGGTCGATATTCGAACTTGGGTTTCAGGTTATTAACTTGAAAACCACTCTTATTTGCACTGTTTTTCGACCTAACTTCAGTGTAACCATCCTCATCTACTTTCGGCTTGTTTGTAGGAGGTTGCGACGTCGAACCGATGCATTTAGGACATCCCTCAGAGTCATGTCCAAACACATGACAATGGGCACATCTTGGGGGAATCCATTCATATTCCACTCGAATAGTCACAGTAACATACTTGCCTTCATCCAACTCGGGAATAGCCATGGTTAGAACCTCTTTAAAGTCATGTTCAGCCGATATCTCAATGAGAGCCCTAGCATAGCTGCTCCTTCCCCAAGCCTCATTACACATATCACTTGTATACGAATCCAACCGCATAGGTGAACCAATTTTTGAAGCCAGCATGCTTAACCCATCATCTGTATACGCCACCAACGAAACCTCATGCAATTTAACCCAAACCGCAACCTTTTTAATATTTTCTTTTTTAAGGGTGTTTGTAGGGGACCAAGTGTTGAGAAACAATGGTTTATTACGAATCAGCCATGGCCCCCCTTCAAGAACATTATTCATACCCTTCCTATCTTCAAACTTGAAGAAGAAAAACCCATTCGAATTCATTATAGTCTTCTGCAGACCATATTTCTTCCAATTTGTTCTCACAAAGTATTCAACAACTGGATATGCAATTCTATCCCCAAGGAAATACCCATAGAGAGTGTTAGCTAACCTGTTGTTGACCTGATGCACAGAGGCGATTGGTAAGACAACATCCACTCCCTCCAATGAGACATCAGACTTTAGTGCTCGAAAATTAATCTTGGGAGTTTGATCAGCCGATTCAGTACCGTTCATAGCTGAATTATCAACTTTTATCGCATCAAAATCCATTTTAGCACCACCCTGTTCAGCTTGTTCATTTGAAACCGCATTAGCATATGATTGGTGTTGAGAATGAACATGGGGGAGAGGGCTAACGTCATTAAACGAAAGCACAAAAGCAACTTTTTGTTTGTCAACAACCTTAGCGTATTGCTGGTTAGGAGAATCAGAATGACCAAAATTGTGTTCTACATCATTTAATGGTAACATAAAGGTTACCTTCTTGTGCACTCCCCTAGCCGCCATACGTAGCGATTGCCTTGGCTCAAATGGTTTGCCATCAATATTCTTGATCTTCTTTACAAATACGCCTGAATTGTCTGGAACATCTGCGATTTGATCACCCATTACCAGCCAACAGAAAGAATCAGATAAGCAGCAACCCTAGAACGAACTTGAGGCCACCAATCAGACAACCCTCTTGATAATCCCAACCTGCCGTCAATCAGATTAAGAGGCTATTCAGATTGTAGAAACCCTAGTAGCCATCAACCTTAATACGCAGAAAAGAAACCTGAAAACCCTTGTAGCCGTCAACCCTAATTCATTCAAGAGAGGACGAATCAGCGTAACAACTATGTAGTAACCCTTGTATCAGATCATACGCAGCAAAACACACTCTCTCTTTGTAAACCCAACCCAGATTATCAATGAATCTAAATAACAACGGCAGCCAAGTGCAAAGAACCCAAGAAGAGAAGAAAATTCGTAACCCTAATGTCTAAAAAACGGATCAAAGACGATTATAGTGAATTGCAAGGATAAACTAGAAATCATAAGACTCTAATCACACAAACAATCCTCATAATCAGCAAGTAATCATGAATTTTAGGTCAAACAATGGTATGGTCGCCGTTTTTTCTCCATTAGAGAGAGAGGCTTCTGATGAAAAGCTTTGGTATCATCGAATTGTGAAGAATTTTGTTCTTCCGCGGGATGCGGATCTGTCTTTTCAGCCTGCTGCTGGTGCTGGTAAGCTATTATCTTTTTAATTTTTGTCTGCTATTCTTGCGCTTTTAAATAAATTGTCCTCTGCGCTTTCTCAGTAGGCGAATTGTCGAACTTAGGCATAGGCCCTGAGAAGAAGAAGCGCGTGACAACCGCTAATGTCGCGCCTAAAAAGAGTGATGCTGAGAAAACTCAATCCTCCAAGGTCAAAAATGTTAGGGGAGAGAAGAAAGGTACGCGCAATTCTCCTGACTCCTGGTGTGATTATGTGGTGGTTTCTGATTCATTGGAGGGTCTTGCGCCTGTAGTTACTGTTAGAAGACCGAAACCGGATCCGAAAGATACTGCTGATGTCCCTCCGTCCAACCCAGACGATCCCATTGATTTAGAATCGAGTCCTGAGCATCTGGTGCGGACTAAAGCAGGGAAAAGAAAATAGACTGACGCTGAGGCGGAAGGTCAGCCTGCAAAGAAGATTCGGAGGAAGAAGATTATCAGGAAAGGCAATTTGGACGCCTTTATCTCAGAGTCTGCTCCTAGTAAGTGTCATCTTTGTTTTCTTCTTTTTAGGCGCATTGAATATTTATGGGCTTTGTTTTTGCAGCAATCCCAACTTCTCCTGTTCCCACAGAGCCGCTGCCTGTGGTTAATGAAGAACCCCCACCCTCTCCTCCGCATGCTACTGTTGCTGATCAGTCAAAGACTACTGAGATTCCTGAGGGTGGTGTGGAGAAGGTTGTTGAGTCTAACAAGCCTGTTGATGTTGCTGCGGAAACAAAAAAAGTTGTGAGCCCAGAGGTTGTGGATGATGCTGGCGATCCCCAGGGCCCTGAGTTTGCTGCCCATGGGAAAGAGAAAACTGCGGAAGAAATTCCTGTTACAACGTCTCCTTCTAAAGTTTTCGGTTCTATGCCTGAGAATATCGAGAAGGTTTCTGCTGAAGATCAAGGCTCGTTCTCTGATGTTGGCAAAAATTCCCCGATCCGCCCAGATGAGACTCTGGGGGATTATTATTATAGAACTTATTCAGAGAAAGATGCTTCTGATATCCATGACCCTGTTTGGAATCTGAAGAAAGGTGATACTTTCTCAGATTGGAGTGTGTGTCGGGACTGGCTGCAGGGGATATTCCCGCCAGGGGAAATTAAGTTTCAGGAAAGTCGATCTTACGAGCAAACTTATCGTTCTTACCTTGAGGAAGCTGCTTGTCATGCATCAACCACTCATCGCATAGTGCGTGAGTGGCATAGTATGCACAAAGAGTGGGATGCTTTCAAGGCATCGAAGAAAAAATTTGCTGATGATGAAAGCCGAGTTGCCTAGTTGAAGGCTAAGCTGGAAGCTGATCAGGCCAAGTTTGAGGCTAATCGGAAGACTGAAGAATGGTCCGTTGTGGGCTGGAAGAGGAAAGTGGAAGCCGAAGTTGCCCTCCTTTCCGAGGAGCGCAAGAACTGGAAGAAGATATGTGAAAAGGACAACTCTGAGAAGATGAATCTCCGCAATGTTATCAATAATCTCAAGGCTGAGGTTGAGAAATTGAAAAAACAGGACGCGGAGATTGAGAATTTGAAGAAAGAGAAGGCTGATGCTGAAACTGCGCGGGATGAGGCGCGCTTGCACAAGGAGCGAAGTGAACAACGTGAGGTACAAGCTTGCGCCACCCTTGCTCTTAGAGATAAAGAGTTAGAAGAACTCACTGCTTTGCTTTCTGATCAGGAACAACTCAAGAAAGACCTAGAACTTACACGTTCCGAGAAAACTGAGACCTCACGCCGTCTGACTGAGACTGAAGAAAAACTGGAGGCTTCTGAAATGGCACGGGCAACAATAGAGAGCGAATTGGAACATTTGAAAAGCGATATGCTGTGGTTGAAAGAGCGTGGGATTGCCTGTGTAAGTTATATTTTTTTTTCTTTTGTGGGAATGTTTTGTGCCGTCCTTTTATTTATCTTTTGCTCTTGTAGGTTGCTGAATCAGTGTTAAATTCTGAAGAGCTGGATAAGACTGTAGCGCGCTTGGTGGTTTCTGCGCGAAAGGACGGATATTCCCAAGGCTATGCTGAATGTTCTCACCATGTGAATAGCGCTTTGAAGGTTGATTAGGATATTACCAAGTCCGTTACTTATGGTGTTAATACAAGCGCCGCGCTTGCAGCTTTAAAAACAGAATTCAATAATTTGCAGCTTCCCGTTATGGACCTTATAAATGTTGCATTGCAGTCCGAAGATCACGTGGCGCAACTGAAGGAAATCTTTCCTGATGAAGGCGAAGATTTATCATAGAATTTCTTTTGTAATTGTTTTGAACAATTTTTTGTAATATTTGGGATGTGTATCCCTTCTTTTGTGGATGCGCTGTTGCGCAAGTAACGTACACTAAAACACTGCCATGTTTGATAGTTTTTTAAGGCGTATTTGTGCGCCAGGAATAGTATGACGTGTTTTTTAGTTTACAATATTTTGCATGGGTACAATTACTTTGATCAGGTAAGGCGAATGAAGGTGGTATGAAGCTCATGTGTGAACGTATGGTCTTGTGTGATGTGATCACCGACCGCTCATGAGACTTGTATTGTATTTACCATAATGTTTTTGCGCTTACCAAAAGAAATTGCATGCACTTTGTAAAAAAACACAAGAATAATAGAAACTTTGTTGTTTATTTCAGGATAAGGCGCAGAGGCCATTACAAAGTCTATTAATATAAATATATGAAACTTAACTTACACTCTATTTTCCGCCTTAACTTGATAAACCGTATCATTCCGCGAGGAGATCATAGAGTTACTTCTTAATTCTTCGCTTTCTTGCTCGGGCCTTCTTCGCCTCGAGTTATCTGTTTTATTTCCTTGCACACGTTTTGTGGTAGGTGAGTGAGCTCACCACTTTTAAGGGCCTTTTCTATTTCGGTGCGCAAGGAAATGCAATTGTTGGTGGTATGACCACTGTCCTTGTGGTAATCACAATATTGAGCTGGGTCTTGTCCACGTTTGTTCTTCATGGGTATTGGGGGTTTAAACTGATAATCCTCGGTGCTTAAGACTTCCCCAGGAGTTTTGGTTAAGGGAGTCCATTGTCTCTCCCTGTTCTCTTGTTTAGCTTCTCTTTGCGCAGACAGTTTATTGTGTCACACCCCCAAAATCCACACATGGAATATCACCGCTTGGAGGCATGACGTGACCAGGATCGAGCCACCAATCATATTGAACAACGTAATTAAGTAAATAAAACCCACCACAATATAATTGGTGACCTAAAGAAGGTAACCGACTTTAAGTTAACAGCGGAAGCATAAAACGTAAGTCCAAAACATAAGTTCCATAGTTCATAAGTTTAAAGTCCAATACGTAAGTTTAATAAGTTCATAAGGATTAAATGTATTAGCACGGGACATAACAGTCCATATCCCACAACGACCTCCTCCTCGTGCAAGCTCCATAAGCATCTAACGACCTGTAAGGCATGTAACAACGAGTCAACAACAAAGTTGAGTGAGTTCACGGTTGGTTGTTTAGTTTTAAGTTGTTTCGGAAAACATGGTTTGTCTTTTGTTGGCTTACTTGCCGTGGGGGTTACCCCATAGTTGAAAATATGATTATCTGGTTCCTTTATTACCCAAACCATATCCAAAAGCAGTGGGGGCTTCCCCATGTGAACCACTAGACCGTTACCATATCGACAACTGACGAACAATAGTTGTGCCCTACGTCAATGTCTATCATCATTGACAGTTTGCCATAGTCCATTAGTACACGCCCGTCCGACTGGCACAGTGTGAGGTTTGTTAAACCTAGTAGCGCTATTAACTAATGACCCGCTCGCCATTGGCCTCGGTGATTAAGTCGATATAAAATGAGGGACTTAATGATAGAGTTTTGTCTAGTAAGTTTTAAGGTTGTTGTCCTACCCAAGGAGGACGAACGTACGTATTCTACCCAAGGAGAACACGCAGGATTAATATTGGCATCCTACCCATGGAGGATGGCGGTACATATCCTACCCAAGGAGGATATGTAGGTTACGTTTTAATTCTTTAACCCATTCCCAACCACCGGGAATCCCATTCCTTAGAAAGTGTGTGAACTCACCTTGGTTTGCTCGGTTAGATTAATTACTCAAATAATCAGGAAATCAAGCACGTCCTAATAAGGTACAGATAACAATCAGTTTCTCATGCATAACACGTATCCTACGTACGGTTTATCTACTCATTACTTCTATCACGTACCACACAATTCTAATGTCAAAGTACTTTGTTAAGTTATATTATTTTACCTTAATATAATATAACTATCTTACAAAATAACAAGTATCCACACAAGTGTTCTAGCATAAAATATATATTCTAAATATATATATATTTAACCATTTTACTTGTAAAAATCAACCTCCGATACTTTGTATTTTTGTAACAAACTCATGGCGAAGTTTATTTTGAAAAGCAAAGTTAAAACGTATATGTGAACACTTGTTAGAAACATAATTTCTAAGTGTTGGAATTTTTAGAAAATTTCGCCAGAGTTTCCTTTGTAAATGGAGGTGTCCATGCTTATAAGCATATCATTTTCTTTTCAAAAATTTCATTCAACAATCATCAACCATTCACTAAACAATATTACATTCACCAAGTGTAAAAACAATGCACTCTACGTAGTAACATGAACTTGTGTTTTCGTAAAAACGCGTAGTAACTTGGTAAGGTATTTAGTGGTCTTAGTTACCCTCCAAAGTGTGTTTACTTTAATTAAAATTTCATTCTCGTGATTTTTAGATGTTCACAACTTGTGAACATATTTTACAAGAATATTTATTTACCACATTTTCATGTTTCACTTGCATCCTTATATTCCTTTTAATTTCCAAAAATAATGTATATGCAAGAAAAGTTATGATCCTTCAAGACCCGTCTTTTAGACTTGGTTTATTTAGGAAAATCATCCACAAGTTTTAGATCTACAAGATCACTAGTTCACTTGGTTTATTATTTTTTTCAAGAACAATCATTTTTCTTTCAAGTTCATGTGTAGACTAGAAGATGATTATTTCATACAAGCACATAATCACCTCTAACTTGTTAAACCATGTTTTTAATCATGTTTTAACAAGCTCCATATGATGATCAATCATCATATTACTAGTAATCACCAAGTAACATCATACTTACTCAAAATAACATCATTCTAGCATTATTTCATCTCATGTAAAGCTTATGTTCAAGACTTTGTTTATGATCTTTTAGTGTTCTAGAGATTTCATCATAAAATAACTATTAACCACCCTAAACATGAAGTAAATGAGGATCAAAGAAGCTTACTACTAGCTTTTAAGCTAGGGAAGAAACACTAGAGAAAATGAGTGGATAAAAGCTCGTGAAGAAGGTCCTTGATGATCCGTGAGTCCCACACCTCGTGATTCACCTTGATACACCTTTGTATACGAATGGAATGGATGAAACAAGCTTGAATGAAGGTGATGATGGTGGTGGTGAGTTCGGCCGAAGCCAAGGGAGGAAGAAAGAAGGAGTTTGTTGAAGGATGAAGATGATATGAGAATATGAAGATCTAGTGGTTATATAATAAGTCTTCGAACATGTCTTTAACCATTAGTTCTAGTGTTTCATAGGTACCAAGCATGATCTAATTTTTAATTCAAAGAAAATCAAGGGTGGGGGGCCACCCTTTGAACCGTATGCAAGGGGGGGGGGTGTTTAGTTGTGTTTCAATGGTAGTTAGACTAACTGGTTAGATGTTAAGTGATTTAGTTAAGGGTTTAGGTGTTATGTAATATTATTGGGTGTTCTGATGTCCGGGAACCATAACTAGTTCAGAAAAATAAAAACAATGCTTCTAGCATTATTTTGGTGTTTCGGGTAGTGTCCGGTTGTTCGGTTAGATACCGGTTCGTTAAAGTGCTAAGTTATTCCGTTTAGTGTCTTTTATATATCCTTTTGCAACACTTTTAATTCCCAACACCTAGGAAAACATTCAGGACCATTTAGTCAACCTTTCTGCACAAGACTAGTACATTAAAGAGCACATGTGTGACACCTGGGTCACTGCGACCATCAAACAACTGCCAAGCCAATTAAATATTGTATTTCATACTTGGGATCTGTATAAATATGTGTATCTTTTGCACATATCAATTCTTGTTCGATTTCAAGCTCTAAATCGCTTTTTGGAAGGTTATACGCGCACTGATGCGTAAATATAACCAGTTTAATGCAACAAACACTCCGAAATAGTGAAATAGGCTTAACATACCTTAAATAACCTTTACTTAACTTAGAAATAAGTTTTGAAGGCTTTGGTATGGCAAAATCAAGTTAAATCGCTTACAGGGACTAAAGTTGACAAACTGCGAAAGTATGCCAATTTGAACTGTAACAGACATTCCGGAACATGGCCATAAGTTAAACATACCATAAATATCCTTTACATAGCTTAGAAATAGGCTTTGAGGGGTTCGGTGTGCTAAAATAAACTTTTGGGCCATTCAGGGACTAAAAGCGTCAAAAAGTGCACAAGTTTGCACTTTCGCGCATAACTTACGTTCTGAATATATCCGGACATCCAAAAATTTATGTAAGCACTAAAATATTTTATTTTAGTGTTTGGCATAAGAAAAATCCATTCGTCACGCCATTTGGATCGTTTTTCGCGCTTATGCGCATTCCGTCGTAATTAAGCGAACATCGCAATCGTACGGCCAAACGAACCGACATCCGTGATATTTTCAAGCATATTTCATGTTCCCTATGTCTTAACATCATTGTGGAGCTTTAAATTGGGTTTGACGTTTCACACCCCTTTCTGCGGCGGAAGCACGAGGTGTGATCATGAAAGGTTCTCATTGCATACGAAAGGTAAACATACTACATGCTCATGAAAATAACTTCAAATACCATAGTTTGAAAACATAAGTTAGCGTTTACATCGCGAGTTAACATAAAACATTGTCTTAAAAGGGTTTACACTTTATTTAAAGACAAACATAAGCGACATCCACGAGCAGGGGTAAGACCGCGCGCACATCCACTTCTAGTTACCTGAAATACATGTGAGTTTTGGAAAAACGTCAACATAATGTTGGTGTGAATTCATGTAGTTTTCGTTTTTAACGCTTGTATACTTTGTATAAAAATCATGGTATGTATATGTTAAATCACGTAATCAATTATAAATCAAGTATTTCCATATGTATCAAGTGTTAATGGGTTGCAAAGCCATTAACATGTGACACGACATAGGAAGTCACCAAACCATAGGCATTTTTCTATAGTCGATTCACGACTGAGACACAAAAACACTACTTGGTTCTAGTTGTCACCAAGAGTGGGGCTGCCCTGAACCCATTAGATCTAACCTTTTGTTCTGCGGTCTAAGTATGTATACGATTAATGGTGCTTATGTTACCCTATTCGTGACACGATTTCTCGTATCAATTCTTGGCACTAGTTGTCGCCAAGGGCACTTCTCGTTTTAGTACATATCATACCATTTTGTAAATATTGGAGTATTTGTAACATGTATTTCACCCCCGAAGTTATAAAACTGAAAACAGTTAAGAGAAAAGGGGGAGCATGAACTCACAACTTTGCGTTCCTGTGCGTCGTAAACTTCACCGGATTTGCTTACTTAACGTCGTAACCTATACGCGTTTTCTTAACGTTAGTCACTAAACTTGTATCGCACAAGTACAGTCACTCTCTTTTGTATTTGTATTGTTGTGTTAAAAATATTTCATATTTTTAACTACGTATCTTACTTATATTATTTCCTCTAAAATAAATATAAGTCTTTTGTGTTTTGCACTTCGCACCCGAATTATGTATCTTGTAATTTGTATGTGTATTTTTATGTTTATACTCCTCACGAGTATTTAGTGTATTTTTAAGTCTTAATACACTAGCACGTATAACACATACTATATACACTTAGCACAAAAGTTGGTGATAAAATAATGTATATTTTTCTCTCAAAAATATACATACTTATATCCATTTTTATTCTTGAAGAAATCCTCATTTCTTATCACAAAAAAAAAATTAGGGAAACCTTGGTAATACTCTTAAATACATTTTTAGGGAATAAGTTTCTCAAAAACTTATATTTTTCTAAGTGTCAAAATTTATAAAAATTTTGACAGAGTTTCCCCTAAAAATGGAGGTTTCCCATGTTTTCAAAACATGTGTTTATTTTCTTTTAAATTGTCAACAATCATCAACAACAGTTATCAACAATAATCATCAACAATAATCACTAGTTTCTCTATTTCATGAACTTGAATATTTACAAAAATGCGTAGTAACTTGCTAGTACATTTAGTAAGTCTTGTTATTTTTAAAAATAAGTTTAGTTTCTTAAAAACTTTATTTTCAATGAGTATGTATTTTCACAACTTCCAGTCATGAATTTCAAAAGTATTACTTGTTAAATTTTTCTTGTGACATAAGTGTTTACACACTTGTTTATTCACTAAAATGCTTTTAGTTTATGTAAGGTCCGGGTTTTGACAAAACTAGCATTTTCCGCTTGGTTCTTCCGAAAAACCACTTGTAGATCTTTAGATCTACATGTTTAGAGCCTTATTTTACAAGAAAAATTATATTTACACAAGTTCATGTTTAATGTGTGGTAGAGTTTCATCATTTAACCCTTTGTATACTTAAACAAACCCTATGTCATGACCCATGATCACGACTAATCCGGGTTAGATGATGATCCGAGCTACCACAACATAGATCGGCCCTAAATAGTTACACAAAACAAATCTTACAAGATTTACACAACTTTTTAGCTTTTATCCAACATGTTTAACATTTTTAGTAAACTTTTAGTATGTCAACTTGCATGTTCTTGACTTTTAACCGACAAAGTTCGTTTTGACCACTTTAGAATAGATCAAGAAGGTGTTTAGAGTCACTTACTACTAGCTCGAGGCTAGGGAAGAAACTAGTCGAAGGTCGGGTGGATAAAAGCAATGGGGTGAGGTCCTTCGCGTTCCGAATGCACCAAGCCTCCTCGTATGTGATCCGTAACACTTGTATGCTCTTGAAATTAGATGATCAAAGCTCGACGATGGATGGATGGTTGTAGGGGGGTTCGGCCGAGAGCTTATTGAGAGGGAGAGAGAGGTGTGAAGTTGAGTTTGTGATGAAATGAATATGATGGACTTAAGCTTATACTTATAGACAAAGTCTTTCTAATTATCCAAAGGATTTGGTGTCTAGATGATATTAGACATACAAGATTATTTTAATCAAATATAGGACAAGGGTGTCCCCCTAGGGGACGAACTCGGTTAGGGGGGAGGGGGGGTCTTATGGTTCATTTACAACTAATAGTTAGGATCTAGTTATGTTAAGTTGGAGGTTAATCCGGTTACTAGTGTGTTGAGCATTACAGCGGGTGTTAGGGTATTCAGGGACCCTAACTGGCTCAGAAAGAGATAAACAATGTTATTGGCAATATTTTTATGTTCCGGGTAAAGTCCGGTTGTTCGGTTACATACCGATTCGTTAAAGTGCTAAATTGCACCTTTTAGTGTTTAATAAGTATCTTTTTATAATACTATCGATTCCCAACACTTAGGGAAATATTCTGGATAATAAAACGACATTTCTGCAAAATATTCATGTGTCTAAATGCTGAATTATTGCTGAATTATATAAATTATGCACTTAAAGTGCGTTTCGGGTGTTTTTTAGTGCTTAATTTTGCTTTCGCATTGCATATGTATTAAACCCTTGTATGTACTCTTGGGTTTTAATGCATTCTTGTTGTCGGACCTACACCTAGGCTCCAATTTTATTGTCTGACTGCTTTCTGCAGTTCTGTTGACACAGTGTGTCTTACCGGTGAGTTTACTAGTATTTTTGACGCAACGCTCTCGTTTATGCATAAAGCAATATTTTGTAGTATACAACATGCATGAATTCACTTGTTTAGTATGTAATCAGACATGGCTGACAATTAAGCACATAATTGCAGTCATTAAGCAATAATTAAAGTGTACGGAAATTACCGGTTTGGTGCCAGTTGTCACATGACGGGTGTTAGAAGTGCTAAAACACGACGATACGCGCACAGGGGCCTATTTTGCCATTTTTGAAAGTTTCAGGCCTGCAAGGTCCTTACGGACCTCAACATTCTGAGTGTTGAGGTCCGTAAGCAGGGGTCAGATGCAGAAACTTGTTTTTAACAGCCTGTTTCTAGCCTTTAAACCCTCCAAAGGCCAATGCCACTTGTCAATAACTGGTGGTGGGGGCAAAATGAGCTACCATAAGATTCCAACAAGTGTACGGGTGAGATCAAGGCACGTTATTCGATAAACGATCCTAACGGTGGTCCATTTACTATAAATACCCATCCATCCCCATTGCAAAACCCACTTGAAATCTGAGTTTTTCTCTAAGTGGTTGTGTTTATACACTTCCTACCTGAGATTACTTGGAAATCAATCTTGCGGGGACCCTTTGTAAGTGTTCCTTCGTTCTTTTATTGCTTTTCGAGTCCGAAAGTCAAACTTTGTTTGACTTTCTGCATTGACCAGTTTATGGTCGATGCGAAGTTCGTTTGAACTTCATAACGTGAGCGTGATCACGATGGTTATAGTCCTTAGTGACTATACCTACTGATTACCACGTTATCTAGGCTCAGTGATGAGTCGTAGTTTCGGCCAAAATGCGCATTCTTGCGTATTTTGTAACCAAACTACTCTTGGGTATCAAAACTGTTTGTTTTGATACCAAACCTTTTTTCTAAACTTAGTTAAGCATGTTTTAACATGCTTAGCTCGTCACTTTTAGTTTAGTGCTTATATAGGGTCGTAAGGTAAGCGATCTAAACAATCGCTTATGCTTTCGACCCCGACCCGTTTGGTCGATCATTAGGATCCGACCAAGCACATTAGCTGACCATAGTATATAGGGAATAACCTTCCGAGGTTATACCTTATGGTCACGGCGTTTAGTTAGTTGTATGATAGGTAGTATATATGCCTTAGGTAAATTACCAAAATGCCCTTTTTACGCCAAAATTCATTTTAAGTATATGTAACATAACTTTTGGTATCTAAACTGATTTGGTAACAATATTAGACATGTTAAGGCATATTTTACTTATCATAGGACTAGTTAGGCATTCCGAACGCGTTTTACGCAAACGACGCGTTAAAGTAGCATAAGCTACCTAAACGGGTCGTAATGGGTCGTAAGCACTTAGGTTAGGTTTCATTTAGTATGTAGGCTTTGTTAAACCATACTACATGAGTTCCTATACTCATTTGGTTTACGAGCCCTCATTCTATCCGATCTTCCGATTTAGGTCCGGTTTATTAATGTAGTTACCTATATTAGGTGCCGTTTGATATCCGTGATCTCTAGCATTGTTTGGTTGTCACTCAAGGACTACTGAGCAATCTCAAGTGAGTACATAGACCCCTCTTTTACTGTTTTCCAAACTGTTTTGGGGTGAAACACATGTGCCTACTTGTTACTTTCATGCCTTCCTGTTTTCATATCATATACTTGCTATGTTTATTAGTACATTTATAGTACATGATTTCAATACATTTTATGCTATGTATGCCCATTGTGTGCATACTTAGTACATCACTTTACAATACATTTTATGCTATGTATGCCCATTGTGTGCATACTTAGTACATCACTTTACAATACATTTTATGCTATGTATGCCCATTGTGTGCATACTTAGTACATCACTTTACAATACATTTCATGCTATGTATGTCCATTACGTGCATACTTAGTACATTGTTTTACATTGCATTTCTGTTGCATATGCTCATCCAGCATATGAACACATTATACTACATTTTGAACCGTTGTAACCATTTGACTATGTGAACCGTCGTAACCCTTTGATTATATGAACCGTTTGTAACTATTGAACTGTGTGAACCATTTATATCTGTTGACATGATTTACATTTGACAATAGACATTTGACTATACATAAACATTTCTACAATTGTTAAACATTACATCTTGGTGGTTTGGTTTGAGTAAGTGATTTAAGTAACGAGGCATGTGTAATATGATACAAGCATGGTGGATACGCCGCTGGTACTTCCTATATATAAGTGTTTGTATGGTATTACATATCGTAGCGTTATTTGAACCATTTCAATTTCAGACATATAACATTTTATACAAATAACATACTTTTCACAAGACATTGATTTACAAACAACTTATCTTATACAAACTCATTTTACATGGTTATTCATTTAACCATACATTATTCTCTTATTTATACATATCATCGGATCTTATCGTTTTTCAAATGATTTACAAGACAAAACAAATTACAAGGTTCATGACTAAACATTTTCTCAAACATAAGTCATGAATTCTGTTTTCACAGAACCTATGTATCTCACATGCATTTTTATGCTGACGTGCCTATTTTCACATGTGTTTTCAGGAGATGATGCATAGGACTTATCAAGACATACTTAGGTGGACCTGTGCCTTAGTGACTTAAAACAAGACAAGAACTAGTTAATTTATGTTATGTACTCTTTAGTTCTTGTTTAAAACAATGTAAACTTTCATGTTTGTTTAATAAAATGAAACTTCAATTGCCATGGATTTGAAACAATTAATTCTGTTACAACACTCCCCGACGTTTCCGCCACGTTTGGTTGTTCCACGTGGTCGGGGTGTGACAGAAAAGTTGGTATCAGAGCCAATGGTTATAGGGAATTAGGTTATTAGTAATACTTTGACCTAGTCTATAACCTTCCTAGGACCCTAACGCGAGTTTACTTGCGTTTAGTCATAAAACAATACCGTCACCTATCCTTAGGCGACGACCTCAACAAGAACATAAATTTCAAAACCGCTTTGAAAACTAATCATCTGTTCTAGGATGATTGATTACTAGGTTTTGAACCCTCTGTTATAAGGTTTTGAACCCCTTTGAATTTTCAAAACTCTCGTCAAAGTTTTGGGTCCTAAATAGTGTGAACACGTGCAAACTGGAAGAGTGAATGCCTGTACCCTGGGTTTTCTGTCTAAGGCTAGAGTGTTCGTACAAATCCACATAATCGGACCAGTCACTCTTACCTGGGAACTCTTGGGGTGAGTGTCCACTTATAGGCGAGCATGTCTTCGCGATACACTATGAGGATCTATTTGCTTTGATTCAGCCTTTGTGTTGTTTGTTTGCTTCGTGGTTCAAACAAATGACCATCAACCATGATTATGGTCGGTAATTGTAACATCCTATTCTTACCCAATGCCATTTCATTTGTTTTCTTTCTTGTTTCTCTTTTAGAATGCCTCCTCGACGCGAAAACCAGATAGCGACTGCCGAACTGGCAGAAATCATTGCGCAGCAAATGGCTGCTCAATTCCCAAACCTCTTTGCTCAATGGAACCAAGCCAACAACAACAACAATGGTCCATGCAATTTCAAGAGTTTTAACTCGGCTAAACCACTCAAGTTTAGTGGTTCTGAGGGAGCGACTGGGCTTCTTCAATGGTTCGAGAGCATTGAGAATACTTTCCGCCACGTGCAGTGTCCTGACAATCGCAAGGTCGAGTTTTCTTCGAGTGTGTTCCAGAAGAGGGCCCTTACGTGGTGGAACGGGGTTATGAGAGATCGTGGTGCAGAAGTTGCTCTAGCACAGACATGGGCTGAACTTAGGGCCCTTATGATGAGGGAATTTTGTCCTCGTCACGAGATCAGGGCCTTGGAAAGGGAATTTGACGATCTTACGCAAGATAGCGGTGAGCATCGAGCCTACACGGACCATTATGAGGAGTTAAGTCTGTTATGCCCAAACATGGTCACGCCTTTGGATAAGGCAATCGAAAAGTACATTGATGGCCTCCCTGACTCAATACAAGACATTGTGACTGGTTGCAACCCTACTACAGTTAGACAGGCCATTGAGCTATCTGCAACCTTGACTGAATCAAAGATCAGGAAAGGTAAACTTTTCCGAAAAGGTGACAAGAAACCGGTCGAGGAATCGAACCCAATCGAGGAATCAAAGACCATGGATGAACAGACTGGATCCCCTAAGAAGTCAAAGAAGCGAAAGGCTTCTCAGAACTTCGCCGTGGTCGCTCACAATGGTCAAGCCGTCCCTAACCAACCAGCTCAACCCCCTGCTAGGAAGCCATACAATGGAACTGCACCCTTGTCCAACCAATGTAGCCTCCATCATCATGCCAATGTAAAGTGCCGCAAATGCCAAACTTGTGGACTTATAGGCCATACAGCAAGAGTCTGCCCAGCTGCAGCTGCACCAAACCAAGCTGGCAACAATCCCGCTCAAGGTCGTTTTCTACCAGGTTCTTGTTTCAACTGTGGCGAGATGGGTCATTTCCGAAGAAATTGCCCAAAGCTTGCTAATGTAAATCCAGCACAGGGATGAGCATCTGACCGACAACATCGTTTAGAAATAATCACGTCTTATGTATTATTTTCTTTTGTTGTCATGGTCCATGAAACAGTTGTTATCATTGTTTATAAATAAATCTTTTATTTACATTGCAATGTATTTATGTGGTTGTATGTATAAACAACATATCTCTTACAATACCGACAATCAAGGAATCGTATTCCTTGTAAAGCAAACTACCCCCAAAATTTTTCCATCTTATGATCTCTTGCGTTTCCACGAAATTCCTAAGTACCCGTTTATTCTAAGGAAACGAAGTACAAGGCGCAAGTTACAACACGAGACGAATACCCAAAGTACCACTATAAATCCTTAATAAGGGTACTTAAGGATATTTCCGTAAATCCTAAAATTGTTGTGTTCCTTAATTCGAATATTACGTTTCTTTGAAAACAAAATCGAATTTTGGGAGATCATCCTATCTTTTCAGATAGATCCCAGAGGGCATTGAAGTCCAGCGACTGGTTTCCTGGTGTACTTTGAATATCCATATTCAATCACTAACAAGTTAATAACAAATTAATAACTGAGTTAAGCAACTATGTGATTATGTGCTTATGTGTTCCCTTTTATGTTTTTGGTTTAATCCAAGTTTTTGTTATCTAAAATCCTTAATGGACTTCTATGTTATAGTTAAGTCCCTTGGGTTATAAAGTACTACTCCATAATTAGACCCCTTGAGTGGTCTAGTTAAACAGATTGATCCAAAAATATGGTTAGGAACATCATGTGATGATATAGCTGAAAGGACTCCTTGGTGGCCTAATTAAAAGAGATCATTTGTCGATCTAATTAAAAGGACCCTATGGTAGTCTAGTCACCCTCATCACAGGTTTGATTTTCTTCCCCTAAACATTACAAGACAAACTGTGCGGACTGTGCAAGGAATTACGTAATTATGGATGCATACATAATTATGGAATTTAGTGCACAGAAACCACAGCGAGCTTTGTCATGTGCCTAGAAGTTAACTCTATTCATTTCCATTTCTGAGGAAGCACCCGTTGAAAATGACTCCGTTCGTTCATTTTCGTTTCTGAAGATTATCCGTTGAGGAAATGAATATCTGTTTGATTATCCTTTTCATTTCCATTTCTGAGGAAGCACCCGTTGAAAATGACTCCGTTTGTTCATTTTCGTTTCTGAAGATTGTCCGTTGAGGAAATGAATATCCGTTTGATTATCCTTTTCATTTCCATTTCTGAGGAAGCACCCGTTGAAAATGACTCCGTTTGTTCATTTTCGTTTCTGAAGATTGTCCGTTGAGGAAATGAATATCCGTTTGATTATCCTTTTCATTTCCATTTCTGAGGAAGCACCCGTTGAAAATGACTCCGTTTGTTCATTTTCGTTTCTGAAGATTGTTCGTTGAGGAAATGAATATCCGTTTGATTATCCCTTTCATTTCCATTTCTGAGGAAGCACCCATTGAAAATGACTCCGTTTGTTCATTTTCATTTCTGAAGATTGTCCGTTGAGGAAATGAATATCCGTTTGATTATCCTTTTCATTTCCATTTCTGATGAAGCACCCGTTGAAAATGACTCCGTAAGTTCATTTTACGTTTCTGAAGATTGTCCGTTGAGGAAATGAATCCCCGTTTGTTTATTCCTTCATTTCCGTTTCTGAAGAATACTCGTTGAGGAAAATGACTCCGTCAGTTCATTTTTCGTTTCTGAAGATTGTCCGTTGAGGAACTGAATATCCGTTTGTTTCTCCTTTTCATTTCCATTTCTGATGAAGCACCCGTTGAAAATTACTCCGTAAGTTCATTTTTCATTTCTGAAGATTGTCCGTTGAGGAAATGAATATCCGTTTGTTTCTCCTTTTCATTTCCATTTCTGATGAAGCACCCGTTGAAATTGACTCCGTAAGTTCATTTTACGTTTCTGAAGATTGTCCGTTGAGGAAATGAATCCCCGTTTGCTTATTCCTTCATTTCCGTTTCTGAAGAATACTCGTTGAGGAAAATGACTCCGTCTGTTCATTTTCATTTCTGAAGATTGTTCGTTAAGGAAATGACAGGATTATGCCTTGTATATCTGGTGGTTACTTGACACAAAGTCACAGATGGACTCCTACGAATAAATTTCGGGACGAAATTTCCTAAAGTAGGGGAGACTGTGACACCTGTGTCACTGCGACCATCAAACAAATGCCAAGCCAATGAAATATTTTATTTCATACTTGGGATCTGTATAAATATGTGTATCTTTTGCACATATCAATTCTTGTTCGATTTCAAGCTCTAAATCGCTTTCTGGAAGGTTATACGCGCACTGATGCGTAAATATAACTAGTTTAATGCTACGAACACTCCGGAATAGTGAAATAGGCTTAACATACCTTAAATAACCTTTACTTAACTTAGAAATAAGTTTTGAAGGCTTTGGTATGGCAAAATCAAGTTAAATCGCTTACAGGGACTAAAGTTGACAAACTACGAAAGTATGCCAATTTGAACTGTAACAGACATTCCGGAACATGGCCATAAGTTAAACATACCATAAATATCCTTTATATATCTTAGAAATAGGCTTTGAGGGGTTCGGTGTGCTAAAATAAACTTTTGGGCCATTCAGGGACTAAAAGCGTCAAAAAGTGCACAAGTTTGCACTTTCGCGCATAACTTACGTTCTGAATATATCCGGACATCCAAAAATTTATGTAAGCACTAAAATATTTTATTTTAGTGTTTGGCATAAGAAAAATCCATTCGTCACGCCATTTGGATCGTTTTTCGCGCTTATGCGCATTCCGTCGTAATTAAGCGAACATCGCGATCGTACGGCCAAACGAACCGACATCCGTGATATTTTCAAGCATATTTCATGTTCCCTATGTCTTAACATCATTGTGGAGCTTGAAATTGGGTTTGACGGGTGTTAGAAGTGCCAAAACACGACGATACGCGCACAGGGGCCTGTTCTACCATTTTCGAAAGTTTCAGGCCTGCAAGGTCCTTACGGACCTCAACATTCTGAGTGTTGAGGTCCGTAAGCAGGGATGCAGAAACTTGTTTTTAACAGCCTGTTTCCAGCCTTTAAACCCTCCAAATGCCAATGCCACTTGTCAATAACTGGTGGTGGGGGCAAAATGAGCTACCATAACATTCCGACAAGTGTACGGGTGAGATCAAGGCACGTTATTCGATAAACGATCCTAACGGTGGTCCATTTACTATAAATACCCATCCATCCCCATTGCAAAACCCACTTGAAATCTGAGTTTTTCTCTAAGTGGTTGTGTTTATACACTTCCTACCTGAGATTACTTGGAAATCAATCTTGCGGGGACCCTTTGTAAGTGTTCCTTCGTTCTTTTATTGCTTTTCGAGTCCGAAAGTCAAACTTTGTTTGACTTTCTGCATTGACCAGTTTATGGTCGATGCGAAGTTCGTTTGAACTTCATAACGTGAGCGTGATCACGATGGTTATAGTCCTTAGTGACTATACCTACTGATTACCACGTTATCTAGGCTCAGTGACGAGTCGTAGTTTCGGCCAAAATGCGCATTCTTGAGTATTTTGTAACCAAACTACTCTTGGGTATCAAAACCGTTTGTTTTGATACCAAACCTGTTTTCTAAACTTAGTTAAGCATGTTTTAACATGCTTAGCTCGTCACTTTTAGTTTAGTGCTTATATAGGGTCGTAAGGTAAGCGATCTAAACAATCGCTTATGCTTTCGAACCCGACCCGTTTGGTCGATCATCAGGATCCGACCAAGCACATTAGGTGACCATAGTATATAGGGAATAACCTTCCGAGGTTATACCTTATGGTCACGGCGTTTAGTTAGTTGTATGATAGGTAGTATATATGCCTTAGGTAAATTACCAAAATGCCCTTTTTACGCCAAAATTCATTTTAAGCATATGTAACATAACTTTTGGTATCTAAACTGATTTGGTAACAATATTAGACATGTTAAGGCATATTTTACTTATCATAGGACTAGTTAGGCGTTCCGAACGCGTTTAACACAAACGACGCGTTAAAGTAGCATACGCTACCTAAACGGGTCTTAATGGGTCGTAAGCACTTAGGTTAGGTTTCATTTAGTATGTAGGCTTTGTTAAAACATACTACATGAGTTCCTATTCTCATTTGGTTTACGAGCCCTCATTCTATCCGATCTTCCGATTTAGGTCCGGTTTATTAATGTAGTTACCTATATTAGGTGCCGTTTGATATCCGTGATCTCTAGCATTGTTTGGTTGTCACTCAAGGACTACTGAGCAATCTCAAGTGAGTACATAGACCCCTCTTTTACTGTTTTCCAAACTGTTTTGGGGTGAAACACATGTGCCTACTTGTTACTTTCATGCTTTCCTATTTTCATATCATATACTTGCTATGTTTATTAGTACATTTATAGTACATGATTTCAATACATTTTATGCTATGTATGCCCATTGTGTGCATATTTAGTACATCACTTTACAATACATTTTATGCTATGTATGCCCATTGTGTGCATACTTAGTACATCACTTTACAATACATTTCATGCTATGTATGTCCATTACGTGCATACTTAGTACATTGTTTTACATTGCATTTCTGTTGCATATGCTCATCCAGCATATGAACACATTATACTACATTTTGAACCATTGTAACCATTTGACTATGTGAACCGTCGTAACCCTTTGATTATATGAACCGTTTGTAACTATTGAACTGTGTGAACCATTTGTATCTGTTGACATGATTTACATTTGACAATAGACATTTGACTATACATAAACATTTCTACAATTGTTAAACATTACATCTTGGTGGTTTGGTTTGAGTAAGTGATTTAAGTAACGAGGCATGTGTAATATGATACAAGCATGGTGAATACGCCGCTGGTACTTCCTACATATAAGTGTTTGTATGGTATTACATATCGTAGCGTTATTTGAACCATTTCAATTTGAGACATATAACATTTTATACAAATAACATACTTTT
Source organism: Helianthus tuberosus (assembly GCA_030545235.1). Taxonomy (NCBI): domain Eukaryota; kingdom Viridiplantae; phylum Streptophyta; class Magnoliopsida; order Asterales; family Asteraceae; genus Helianthus; species Helianthus tuberosus. The sequence goes on along the minus strand of CM060403.1, from coordinate 51,608,409 downwards.
CACAAGACATTGATTTACAAACAACTTATCTTATACAAACTCATTTTACATGGTTATTCATTTAACCATACATTATTCTCTTATTTATACATATCATCTGATCTTATCGTTTTTCAAATGATTTACAAGACAAAACAAATTACAAGGTTCATGACTAAACATTTTCTCAAACATAAGTCATGAATTCTGTTTTCACAAAACCTATGTATCTCACAGGCATTTTTATGCTGACGTACCTATTTTCACATGTGTTTTCAGGAAATGATGCATAGGACTTATCAAGACATACTTAGGTGGACCTGTGCCTTAGTGACTTAAAACGAGACAAGAACTAGTTAATTTATGTTATGTACTCTTTAGTTCTTGTTTAAAACAATGTAAACTTTCATGTTTGTTTAATAAAACGAAACTTCAATTGCCATGGATTTGAAACAATTAATTCTGTTACAACACTCCCCAACGTTTCCGCCACATTTGGTTGTTCCACGTGGTCGGGGTGTGACAACATGTAACTATGACACAGTAATCAGAAAGCAGTTAAGTAGTTCAGCACAGTCATCAAGCACTTTAATTAACATTAATAAATCATACGGATACATGAAATTTTAAGGGTTGTCACAATAGCATAAAAGCTTTGCTAACCATTTTTGTTACAAAGGTGTACTGACCTTCTGTTCCAGCAGATATTTCAAACTCCTTTGATCAGTCTTTATTATAAAGTGCTTCTGTATTATATAATGATGCCAATGCTTTACAGCCATTAAGATGGCCAACAACTCCTTTTCATAAACTGACATAGCTTGTTGTTTGATAGAAATACTTATACTAACATAAGCCAATGGATGGCCATCCTGCATCAACACAGCACCCAGTCCTTTTGAAGAAGCATATGTCTCAAGGATAAACATCTTAGAAAAAATTGGTAAGGCTAATACCGGAGTTGTAGTTAAGACTGTTTTTAACTGATCAAAAGCTAGTTGAGCTTCTTGGTTCCATAAAAATGCATCCTTTTTAAGAAGATTGTTAAGAGGTTTAGTAATGGATCCAAAAGATTTAATAAACCACCTAAAATATCCTGCCAAGCCCAAAAATCCTCTTAATTGTTTAATGGTTGAAGGTATAGGCCAATTCACCACTAACTCAATTTTAGTTGGATTTGTACTCACCCCTTCTTTGGTAATAACATGGCCTAAGTATCCAACACTAGACCTAGCAAATGAGCACTTAGATTTTTTTGCTAATAGTGAATTAGATTTGAAAAGCTCAAACACAGCTTCTAAGTCTATTAAGTGTTAAGTGTGACAACTCGAGTTTTCGACTTTCACTTTCGCATTAAATGCACGTTGACTTTTACTGTTTAGTTGTTTGACTTGTAACTATACACGTTATGTTATAATGAAAGGCACTTTGATTGTTACATGTTTATGTGATTTAGATTATAACATGAGACTTAGTATTTTAGAAAAATACTTGAACTGTTTAACAGCTGAAACGACCCGACGAATCAAGTGGTTCGCCATGACCCAACTCGACGAAACAGAAGTGTTTCGTCATTTGCCTCTCGACGAAACAGGCTGTTTCGTCGGCCCATTATTACGCGAAGCCCATTAAGGGCCCAGAACACTGTTTCGTGTATATTTAGGGGAAACGAGTTCAGTTTCACACGTTTTAACAATCTGAAACCCTAAAACTCTCCCAAGTGTGACGGATACCTCGGTTAGTGCGTAATAATCTGATGTGATTTAAACTATCATCCCGGATACCTCGGTTAGTGCGTAATAATCTGATGTGATTTCTTAAGTTGCTTACTTGTTGGTTATGTGGATACTTATGATTTTGAAAGGGTGAATCTGAATTGAAATCGTATATATATTATGTGGTGCATGGTCCCAATGTCTGATTTATGATCTGATCAAGCCATGTGGTTAATATAGGAATTGTCAGCATGATTTTTGTATATTGAAATCTAATTGATGTGTCAATTAAATTAGTTGTCGGCCATCAAAATGATAGTCAACTATGACATCATATGGAATCTTGTATCAATTGTTTTAGAAACAATTGTCTGATCTATTAAATTGGTCCAATCATAGTATGAAAGCAATGGTTAGTGGTCGACCATTATTGTTTGTTTATATGTTATTAAATTGTAAGAGAAGTAAAGGTCCAATGTAAAACTTTGATTGTTATTTCGGTCCAATGATGCTTGGCGGTGGTTGATAGATGTTGGCCACTAGGGCAAATTAAGATTCTGTCATATTGCTTCTTATTGCTGAAACTGCAATGGGATTCGACGAAACAAAGACACCGACGAAACACGTTATTATGACGAAACCGACATGGCGAAACACATTGTGTTTCGCCGAGACTAGTTATGACGAAACAAGAGTGTTTCGTCAAAGGGTTTCACGGCGAAACAGGGGTGTTTCGCCGACTGGGTAAACTGTTTGGTAATTTGATTCTGTTAAGCTTAACTGAGTTAACTAACTGCTGTTGGATGCTACGCCTGATCATGTATACGTGCAATGTGCTACTTAATGATTTTTTATGCGTTGTCCACTATGATTATACTTATGTGCCAACTTCGTAAATACAAACTGATTGTGTATACGTGCACACTTTAGGACGTGATTGACTTACTTTGAGCACTTACTTAGCATACCGAGCAAAACAAGGTGAGTTCACACCCTTTCTAAGGCATGGGATTCCCGGTGGTTTGGGAATGGTTTAAGAAACTAAAATGGAACCTACATATCCTCCTTGGGTAGGATATGTACCGCCATCCTCCATGGGTAGGATGCCAATATTAATCCTGCGTATTCTCCTTGGGTAGAATACGTACGTTCGTCCTCCTTGGGTAGGACAACAACCTTAACGTACGTTCGTCCTCCTTGGGTAGGACAACAACCTTAACGTACGTAAAACCTACGTACACTCACACTCGCTACGGTTCTTGGATTAAGAAGGGCACGTACAAGTACGACTAGTCTACACATGGGAAGCCCCCACTAATCATCGCACGCATGCCTGGACTGGCAGCAAGGATTAACGCGATACATGGTTTACAAAACGAATATACATAAGATTTATGAAATGAATCCTTTAACCATACAACTATCTGTGAACTCGCTCAACTTTGTTGTTGATTCGTTGCTACATGCCTTGCAGGTCATTAGGTACCCTTGGAGCTTGCACAGGGAGGAACGGTCGTTGTGGAACATGGCGATGTGTGCCATGCTTTAGACTTTACCTTATTTCATATTTAATACTTGCTGTGGGTTTTACAAATTATGTTTCCGCTAAACACTTAACTATGTTTCGGTTTTGAACACCTTTCATAATGGTTTGTTGAATTATGTTTACTTATCTACTTGTTCAATATGATTGGTGGCTTGATCCTGGTCATGTCACGCCTCCAAGCAGTGGTACTCCGCGTGTGGATTTTGGGGGTGTGACATTAAGTTAAGGAAGAACTGTAGACAAGTATATCATCAAAGAATACTAAGGCACATTTCCTAAGTAAAGGTTTAAAAGTGGTATTCATCAAGGCTTGAAATGTGGCTGGGCATTAGTGAGGCCAAAGGGTAGGACTAAGAATTCAAAATGGCCTTGATGAGTTCTAAAGTTGTTTTGTGAATATCAGGCTCATACATTCTAACCTGGTGATAACCTGACCTCAAATCCAATTTGGAAAACAATGTAGATCCCCCCAACTCATCAAGCAACTCATCTATTAAAGGAATTGGGAAACCATTCTTAACAGTTGCATCATTGAGCTTCCTATAATCAACACACATCCTCCATGTACCATCCTTTTTCTTTACTAAGACAATTGGAGCTGCAAATGCACTAGTGCTCTCTCTAATTATACCCATATCTAAGAATTCTTGTGTCATTTTTTCAATAATATGTTTTTGAGCAGCAGGATATCTATAAGGCTTTTGAGCAACTACATTGACCCCTTCTTTAAGAACAATTTGATGATCACACAACCTTATAGGTGGTAAAGCAGTAGGAGTATCGAATATCATCTCATATTTCTTTAATAAACTCTTAAGTTGTTATAGATCCTACTTTCCTTGTACCATTCGTTCATGAATGTCATTTCCTGCAGACACTGGTTGTAAACTGAATAATTGAGCACTAGCTATAGATTAGGAGTTTGAAAAGATACTATCCAACTTATCACTAGAATACAAGGATACATCACTATTTCTGTCACCCTTCAATTCACAAATCTTATTATTAGCCTTAAACCTCATTGTAAGCTCTTTAAAATTCCATGTTTTGTCATCCAAACTCTGTAGCCATTGTATACCCAATACCATATCATAATTGGCTAATGGAATGAGTAATACATCAGTGGTAAACCAATTGCCCTGCATTATCCACTTCATATTTTCACACATCTTAGTACAGTTCATCAAGTTACCATCAGCTACTATGATCTTCATTGATTGCATATTCTTTGTAGGACATCTCATTCTAGCAGCCAATTTTTCATCTAAAAAGTTATGTGTAGATCCTGAATCTATGAGTATATGTTGGACCTTAGTGCCAATTGAGCTAATAACCTTCATTATTGAATAATAAATCACCCCCATTATAGCATTTAGGGATATTTGTGGGTCTAATATTTCTAGTACAATAGATTCAATTTGTTCCTCTGGATCATCATCCCATCTCTCAATTGAGAATAATTGTTTATTCTTACATTGATATGTAGAAGTGTACCTTTCATTGCAACCAAAACATTCCCCCTTTGCTTTCTTTTCTGCAATCTCTTTAGTGGATAATGTTTTAGTGTACCTAGGCTTCATAGGGGGTGCGAGTAATAAGGGGTAAGTTTGTGGAAGTTAATGGTGAAGGATTAAGGATAGGTTTGGAATAGGAATCACTAGGTTTGTACAAAGGCTTATAAGGTGTTTTATAATGGGTAGGTTGTAATAATTTGTCAGTTTGAATTCTGGCTAACATATATGCTTCCGGTGGAGTTCTTGGTCTCACTAATTTGATAGGGTTGCCTACTTCAGGTTTAAGAGCTCTTAGGAACAGGCTAATAGCATATTCTTCGGGAATACTAACCCTTGCAGGCTAAATCAAATTCATTGTGGAGTTCTTCAATAGAACTTGTTTGTTTGATTGAAGCCAGTGCAGCCATAGCATGACAGTCCATTGTCACAGCAAATCTAGAAGAAATAAAATTCTTGTATTCCCCCATGTTAACCCTTCAATAGAACCCCCTCTAGATTTCACAAATTCTTGATTCCATAACAAAGCCATATCTTCTAAATGAATGATAGCACATCTTACCTTTTGATTCTCAGGCGTAGCATCAATGGAAAAGAAATGCTCTACTCTGCATAACCAACCTTCTACATTAGTACCATTAAATTTGGGGAATTCAATCTTTGCTAAACGGCTATAATCTCATATCATTGAATTCATGATTATTAGGTCCTTCTACCATTTGATTAATGGTTCTTGTACCACTTAAGGACTGAATTCCTTGCATAATTGCTTCCATTTGTGACTGCAGTTTTGATGAACTAAGATCTAACTGAATCTTGACAGCTTCTATTTCTTGATTACTATGAGTCATCGCTGATTTGATAGCTTCCAATTCTGTTAAATTTGATCCTGTGACTGTCTCTAATCGTTGCAATACTGAATCATGATCTGCAATCTGTTGTTCTAATGATTGACTACATGTCGCATTGATGAATTTTTCGGGTAATTGATTGAACAATTAATCAATTACAGAAATGAAATGAAATCACGGATAAATTGATCGAACAATTGATCAATTCGGCTACAATTGAATGGAAATTGAATCGGATTAGGGTTGAATTCAAGAACTTTCGAGGATCAGAAGCTCTGATACCACTTTTTTTGGGTAAAGGGTTACTCCGGTGATTCTATTAAAAATAACCGCAATTAAGTACAAGTAGTGAGGATGATCCACACTAGTTCATATACGGGACATGCCCCATATATGTAAACCACTAAAACAAAATACCTATGACACCACATAACCTAGTCTACTTTACATCATGAAAAAAATGTCCAGTAGACAAACAAAACGAAACCAACAAGAGTCATTATCCTCCATCATCAAAAATGAAATTGCAACGAAACAGCATCCCCATAACACAAACCAAAATCTGACTAGCCATTGGAGAGCTTTGTGGACAACCTCCTCATCATCAGAATCACCTACATCATCCCTTATCCCCTTACCCTTTGGACGGACCGTTCCCTGCTCATCCCTTAAAGCATCAAACGGATTCTGGGACACTACACTAGCCGACGGATCCGACTTTTTTACTCCTCCATTCGATTTGAACCCAACCGGCCTGTACTCAAATTTCGGCTTAGCTTTATTAATATGAAAACCAGATCTCCTAGCCGCTTTTTTACCATCCACATCCATAAAACCATCTTCATCCACTTCTGGAATCTTCACCGGACCTCGAGATTGCTTTCCAACGTTTTGTTTCGGTGGTTTAGGAACTACCTTAGGAGATTTCCTAGGCTGTCTCGGGCAAGACTCATCAGAATGTCCAAAGACCTTACAATGGTCACATCTGTAAGGACTCCATTCATATTCCATAACCATCTTCACTTTAATAAAACCTTCACCTTCTAGCTCAGGCACCGCGATAACCACTTCCTCTTTAAAGGCATTCTCGGCTGAAATTTCTATCAAGGCTCTTGCATAACTACTCCTTCCCCAAGCATCCGTGCACATTGAGGTGGTATACGAATCCAACAATTTTGGCTCACCAATAGCCGTAGCAATCATACTCAAACCATCTTTCGTATAGGCACTATAGGAACATCATGGATTTTAACCCAAACTAGAATCTTTTTAACTTCCTTCTTCTCTAGTCTCGTAGTAGGCGACCACTCACTAAGGAAGAGAGGTTGAGAACGAATAATCTAGGGTCCCTCTTTAAGAACATTCATCATACCTTCTTTGTCCGCAAATTTGAAAAAGAAAAACCCGTTTGCATTCATCATAGACTTTTGCAAACCAAACTTCTTCCAATTGTTTCTCACAAAGTACTCAACCACCGGATAAGCCACACGATCCCCCAAGAAGTACCCATACAGTGTATTAGCTAACATGTCTTGAACTAGTTTAACAGATTCCCGGGGAAGCACCACATCACAACCATCCTGCAATACCGGACTAGCAAGAGTTCTGAAGTTTACCTGTTTGGTCTTGGCTGCCACAACGGAATCAGCATAAGACCTTGGCTTCGATGCACTACCCAGATCAGATCGAACCTGAAAACTTCCCTGTTCTTCCCTATTTTCCGAAACCCTAGTGTTAGGCTGCACATTCTCCACAGGAACTTGAACCGTAGACTTGAGTAATTCATCAATGATATTGAATTTCCTAGGTTCCGATTGAGATGTCTGCACTATACCCCGATGAGGCAGCCATGTATTACCATCAACGTCAATCACACGACTGGCTAAACTCTCAAAGGAGAGTGAAGGTTTTACTCGATCATCATGAGAGGTGACCCCATCTGTTTTACAGTCGTCCATTCGACAGAAACCCTAATCTAATGTCGCACAAGACTAGGACAGCAAAACAGCCAATATATGAAATGCAGATATATGCGTGACCTTAATCTGATGTAACACTAAATGATTGGATCAGACAAAGAAACAACTGGACTCAATCAATCAGCAATGACGAATCTGCCGAAACCCTAATTATGAGAACGGAACCAGCCGCACACCCTGAACCAATCAGAAAACAAGGAAGGAAAACAAAACCCTAGAGATTGGAACCCTAATCTGACCTCAAATGATTAGAACCTAAGGAAACGATTAATGGATTTCTTACCAGAGAAGAAATCAAATTCCTTGGATGCTAAACAAGATCAATCATGATCAGGAATGATTAAATCGCCTAGGGTTAGACGAGATCGCCCAAATCGCCCAGAGCACCCATTTCTTCCCAGCTGACTTCTTCTGTTATTCAAGCTTTGATACCACTTGATATGATAGAAACAAGAATATAGAGAGAAGAAGTGTAACGACCAATCAAGCTATCGTCTATTCAGTTAATTCGGTTACTTATACATCTTACAACTAACTATAATGACTAACAACCTCTTTTACAACATAACCCTCAACTATTAGCTAATGACTCACTTAACCCTCCTTATTACATTCAGACATTTATTACACTTTACCCCCTCTACTATTACAACTGTAACAACGGTGATCACAAAAGTGATGTGAACAATCTGAGACAGTCGAACGTGCGACCTCGCCTGGCCTTATGTCGGATATGCCGTCGGTGTCCTGCCAGAAACTCATCGGTCTCCTACCTCGATCTCTCTTCTCTAAATTCTATGTGTCCCTTTATGTCTCACTATTTACTTATCTCCCTTTCTCTAACTTATGGGTTAGCAAAATGGCAATGACTTAGACCACGCGGTGTGGGTGTGGGTGTGGTTTTGTGGCGTTTAGACCTTTCCACGCCGGACACACCATCCCAGGAACGGTGTGGAAGGCAACGTTGTTGTTGAGGTGTAAGATCGGGATTCGACCTAAACGAGTCGTTCAGAAGAGTTCTTGATCAATACGAAAGGCGGAATCAGACGTATTGATGTTATAGCAGCTTGATTTACACTAAGAATCACTTTAACTGTCATTTGTATTGATTTGAAAGTGTTTACAGATCGTTCGACACTTCGGCAGCACTTCGTCTCGGGAATCTCAAAGTTACAAATGAAGATCAGGACTCACCTATTTATAGGAAACGCCAAGTCGCACGAACCAGACTTGCCAGGTCGCACGAACTGGCCAGGTCGCACGAACTGGCCAGGTCGCATGAACCTGCCAAGTCGCACGAACTGGTCACTTCGTGTGAAGTGGCTGGTTCAGACCTGTTTCCCGTTTCTTTCGAACAACGTGTCCTGGTTTATCTGTTCTATTACATGACTCGATACAAGACGAAGTCAACAGACATATGCACTAACAGACTCCCCCTTGGATGTTGACGAGTCTTCAGTGTATTGAGTCTTCAGTCTTGATCGGTCTTCTCGCTTTCTCCAAAGTATCTTTCTCTGTAAGCATCCTTCAATCTCTCTCTTACTCTTCCATCAGAATCTCAACCTGACTCTTTAAATTCTCTTGATCAAATCTCTTGATTCCTTAAGCTCATCAGCATCAGCAGCTTCTATCTCGAACAATGTTCCAGGATCTGAGACTGGCTCTTTTTAAACTTCAAACTCCCCTTTGCTAACAGGCTTCCTCTTAAGTTGTTCCGGGATCGCAATCTGACATAGCACTCGTTCTAAGATCGTGTCCTGGCTCAAACTCTGCTCAGGCTTAGACATGGGAATCTGTACAAATCTCTACCCAAAAGTAAATTTCACAATTTTTTAAAATTTAACAAATTTAGAAACCACTTGTATTTATCATTCAACATCAACAATAGTTATATCAAGTTCAAATTAATGACCTTGATTAACTAACAGTAAAATCATCCTCAACACATCACTTGAAAGATTATCTTAAATCATTTCTCAAATTCTCTCAAACATTAACTTCATTTTTGATTTCAAACACACTCTCCCAACCCACTGTCGTTCATCATGTTTAGCACTTGGAATTTTGAAAACCAGTTTTTCAACATCAGTTATCGAAAATAAGATGAAATAAAATCTTTTTGATTTTTCAAAATTTTATGCTAAAACACACTGAAAATCTTTTTGAATTTTGGGAAATAAACTATATACAAACATCTTTTTGTGAGTTTGTGTAAGAGGATCATATCAGTTTATGACAAATCACTAGTACCGTTGAGCTTTAAACACTTTAAGATCTAAACGATTCACTTAGATTGTCAGTATACTGATCCACTTAAATTTTCACACAAAGTTCAATTGATTCAAGATACGAGATTAGTGTTTTAATGGACTTAACTTATTCGCGTGTCCCACCTCAGAATATACTCCCATATCCAGACTCCTATATTCAGTCTTACAGGTGAATGTACACTAATGATATCTGTAAATGGGTAATGCGAGACCATGAGAGCTCAGGCTAGAACTTCCGTTCAATCATAGAGATGATGGCTCGACTTTTAGGTGTGTCCCCCTTGGGGATCTTCTTTTCAACAGCACATGATTAGCATTTTTCAATGTTTCATCATTTTTTATGCTGAGGGTGGGCTTTATGATTAAAGCAGTGCAGAGTATTATACGAGGACTAGGCTATTGCTCCCGCAAAATCAGAAGTCCTGGTATAATACCCCAGATATCATCACGTACAAAGACCTAGTATGTCAAAAATAGAAAGCCCTTCAAACAAGATTTCAGGGGTTACCTATATATCCGAGAGATGTTCCCCACGAGATAAGTAAGTATTTGAAATTTAGGTTTATATCTCGACAACAATCTACTAAGCGTGTAAAAACCTACTGGCATATCATCAGTGAGACCGTTTATCACATTTTAACTTTCCAATTCTTTAGCGTATTGTGATTGTCTACTGATGTACTATCATTTCCTCTTTTTCACAACAAAACTCGTTTTTATTTTTCGATGTTTTTGGATTTTAGATTTTATCATGTTTTTGGATTTTTCAAATTTTCAAAATTTCTAAATTTTTTACTCCCCCTAAAATCAAAAATAGGTTTCAATTTTTGATTTTCCGAGAAAATTTGAAAATATGTTGCTTTTACTTTCAAATTTAAAACAATAAACTGTACAGATAAAATGACAAACTGATGTAAATTGCTTCAATTCGCCATCCACTTGGCTTAAACAATCAGAACTCCCCCTGACAACAAACTATTTTCCCATTATGATTTCAAAATACTTAAGTTTGTTTTAATCAAAATGGTTTTTCCGGAAAATTATTTTATTTGTCATTTCACAAGCATGGGGTTTAATTCATCATTTTGTTCTTTCAACAGCTTATGAATGAATCCCTTTTTTCTTTTAACCACTTGTACAAACTATCACTTGGGTTTAACAACTTGTAGGTTTTTCAAAAACATTTTTCAAGAAAGATGCCGATTCATGCTCCACGATTACCAACTTGGGAGCTCCGGCAAGTCAGGATTTTACTTTTTAAAGAATCTCACCCATGCCTGATCAATCATGGGTGAACCATCAGCATTTGGTTTAACAACTTTTGATTCATAAATTTCTTTCACTCCTTTTACCTTCCCATCAGCCATCTTACCAAAAATATGAAGCACTTTACCACTAAATGCTTTTTCAGCATCAAATTCTTTCTTATCAGAGAGGAATTGATCTGAAATCTCAATCTTACCAATTGATTTCAAGTTTCCGTTAGACAATGGTGGAAATTTTCATCATCCATTTTTGGAACGGAATTCTCAGCATTTAGCACAACAGATGGCTCTTCTGACTTTGACGAATCAGATTCATTGCCATAAACAACCTCTGAATTTTTAACAACCCATTTTTGTTTGTTTAAATTTGCTCTTCTTTTGTAAAAATGTTTCGAACTTTCACCAACTTCGAAAGTCAAATTTTTGAACTCCTTAAATTTCTCTATTGGTTGTTCCTTTTTATCAACACAATTCTCTTTCAATTTAGAGTTAGAAGAAACTCCCTGTTTTGTGTTGGTGGACTTTGGGCAATTCCAAGCAATATGTCCAACCTCTTGGCATCTGAAACAGGTTCTTCTTTCAACTTTCGGTTCAGATTCTTTCAACATATTCTTTTGTTTTTCGGCAAGAAATTCCTTGTTTAACTGTTTCTAGAAAAGTTTCTCCTTCTCCTCTTCAGAACTTGCTCCTGAAACAAATTTAGTTTTTGGTTTATGAATTTTCTCATTTTTATGATTTTCGGATGGAATAAAACCTAATCCTTTCTTTTTGAAATTACTGTTATGGTTTGGTTTCTTTTGATAACCTGAACCAGAACTGTAACTTTTTTCTTGTTCAATCTTTGTTGAACTCTTGAAGTGTACTTTTTAGGTTTTTCAGTAAGATTTACATCTTTTATTTCAGAAATATTAATTTCTGTTAATTTGAAAACCTTGTTAATCATTTCAGTTTTAACACCTCTTATTAGAAATTCTTCATCAGAATATAATTTGTCGGAATCATTCAAAGTATATGCTACTTTGAATGTTTCATCATTCAAATTATTTTGTGACATCAGAAAATCTTTATTGTAAACCCTTTTGACCGGTGAACTCGAACTTTTGTCTGATAAGCTCGAATTTTCAGATTTAGACTCTGACTTTGACTCTTCATCTTTCTCCAACACCTGATCGACCACTTTCTTAATTAACTCGGACTCATGATCAGTGTCAGACGCTGTGAAGGTGACATCAATATCATCTGCTAATCCATCGATAGACTCGGATTTCAGATTCAGATTGAGTGCTTCAGCCACCTTTTCAAAGTGTCGGGGGGTATAGCCATCCCACATTGGATTTGGTACTCTGTTATAATTCAAACCAGTTTTCTTACCAGAATTTTCTTCATCATCTGCAAATTTATGAGCTGCCACGGTAGGATAAATGAGATCAATAACATAATCTGAACTTTGATAACTTCGAAGTAAAGAATTCACTCTTTCTGTTTCAATCGTCATCGCTGCCAATTCTTGTTTTAGCCCAGCAATAATCTCAATGTATTTGTTGATCGCAGTTTGCTTTTGAAGAACTGTTACTTTCAGAAGATTCTTCATCTGGATATCCTCATCACTAGCTCCTTTGTACAAGTTCACTTTGCTTCTTAGGAGATCATATGATTCCTTTATGCTTCTCACATTGTGCAGCAAATTTTCTTTGAGCTTCTCCAATTCAGCATACTTTGTATCTTTCTCAGCACAATCTTTGCAGGATTCTAAACACTTCACACAAGGTTTTTCAACCTCTACAATCTTTTCAACTTCAACAATTTTTTCAACTTCGACCATTTTTTCAACTATTTTCTCCACCACCTTTTCAATCACAATTGGTTCTTTCTCAACTTCTATCTTCACTTCACTATCTTCAACCTCGACCTTCTCTGTCGGTTTTTCTTCAACTTTTGCCTTTTCAGCTTCCATCTGGACTTCAATTTTCTCTTCAACAACCCTTTTTGCTTCCATTTCTCTCTTCAGTCTAGCTGCTTTTTTCTCTTTCAATATCTCGATTTTATCTGCAAAAAACAAATTAAAACTATAAGGATCCAATTGTTTTCTAGCTTTATTAATATACTCTTCCTCATCATCAGTGTCTGCATCACTTCCTGAAGATTTAAAAATCGGTTGTCTTCTAGGATTGTTCTTAGATTTGATTGTTCCTTCTTCCGAGGTTGAATCTTCAAAGAATCGAGCAACAAATGCTGAAAGTCTAGAAGGATCATAATCATCCCAATTGAACTCTTTCGGAATCCTTTCATCTTCTTGGTCTACCAGACCAAAACAAGCTCTACCCTTTGATTCTTCAATCGGAATAGCACGTGAGTGTGAAGATTGTTGTTGATATGGTTGTTGAGCAACCTGATGATAAATTGCTTTTCTATGATAATCGTTGTTTCCGAAAGGATCTTGTCTTCCGGTTGCTTCTATGTTTGTACACTCTCGTTTAAAATGCCCTTTTTCCCGGCAACGAAAACAAGTAACCTTTGATTTGTCAAAACCTAGCTGTGATGTTGCAGCTTCACAAAGATCATCTCTTCCGGTGATCTGTTTGAACTTTTCTGCTCTTCTCAAAACGCTAGCTAAACACCACTTGATGTCCATCAACTCAAGTTCCTCAGAATCAATCTGGTCATAATCCTCTTTAGTGAGCATCGGATTGCCAATTCGTCCAGCAACCAAGCTTTCATACGACTCTAACACTGTAACAAGTGATGCCATGTGTTGCTTTGCAATATCTGGAGAGAAATTTTGACCATTTTGAATATTAATGTAACATTGCATTGCAAAACTTGACCATTAAAGTTTGTTGAACTTTGTTGTTGAGAACTTGGTGTTGAGAAATTTGGTTCAAAACTTGAATAAGACGAAGAATATCCATTGCTCTGATTTGTATTGTTTGCATTTGTTCCGGAAGTACCATCAGCACTGAACGCAGTCTGAATCTTTGGACTCGGAGTGGTCTCAACTTTGCTTCCTCTATAGTATAAACTAACATCTTGTTGAGCACCCGGACTTCTCATCGTACCAGTTTTTCGAATTGATAGCTCATGTTCTTCCAATTTCTGGATAAACATACTCAAATTCATATCTTCAAATTGTCGGTTATGCTTTAAAATCAACAGATATGTTCCCCATTCATTCTGTGGTAATGCATCGGCTAGCTTATCAACCCATTCATCATCTTCTTTCTTGATGTCCAATCTTTTCATTTCCATGACAAGATGACAATATCTTTCAATAATCATTCTTGTTGTTTCACCTTCAAGAGTTGTAAACATATCAAAAGATTTTTTTAGTAATGCTCGTTTATTTTTTATCATATCAGCACTACCCTTAAACTTTTTAATCAACGCTTTCCAAATTGATCTAGCAGTTCCCTCATGTTGAAGCAAAACAAAAATATCTTCTTTTACCGCTTGTTGGAGAATGCTAATCATCATTTTTTCACTTGTGTATTTTAATTTTTCATCAGGTAAAAATTGACTTAATTGTTTTTCATTTCCAAGGTCATCTTTCGGTAAAGTATAATCTTTCTCTAAAGACACCCATGCAACAAACTTGTTCGCTTGTACCCAGTTTTCAAAACGGTCTTGCCACCCTTTAAAATCCTCAATATACATAAGATTTGGAGGTTTTTGGAAAGTTCCCGTTTCATTCTCGATACCAACAGTTTCGGCAACGGTAACTGGAGCGACCGGAGCAGTAGCAAAAGCGTTGTAAAACTCGTTATCCATGTTTTGGTGCAAAAATTCACAATAACAAAATCTTCAAACGATCTGATATTTTGAAACGAACTGGAAACCACAAACGGTCTGACAAGATCAAACGATCTGAGTTAAAACTGTGCGATCTGAATCAACTTCCAAATGACCTGGACCACCTCGTGCGACTTGATTTAAACCTTGTGGCCTGACTCAAACGAGCTGATCAAACGATCTGGTACTTTTTCAAACACCCCGTTCAAAATACTTGTAGCCTAAAGTACAAAAATCACTTGTTATTGGCCCAATCGAATTCAAACAACCTGACCAGCTAAACAATTTTTCAGTCCAAAAAGTTTTGATTCAATTTGTGGCCCACTAACTTTCAAATCACATTATTGTCAAAATGGCCGATAATTTTATAACATCTAAATTCTCATTGGACCGATAATCACATGTAAACTGGATAATCAATTGCTATAATGGCCGACAACCTTTATCACTTTATCACATGTATTCAATCAATTGCTATCACTTTTCAAACGGTTTGGTCAGACTTTTCAACTTAAAGGTTCGTCGATTAAGAGAGTTCGTCAACACTTAAAGTGTTCGTCAACAAGACTTAAAGTTCGTCAACGACCTGATCCAATTTCAAGCGATCTGAACTGAATTCAAACGACTTGGTCAACTCGTGCGGTCTGAGATGTTCAAATCGTACGACCTGGAAAAAACTTTCAAACGATCTGACCAGTGCCAAACGACCTGGCTTCACTTCGTGCGAGCTGGAAGAATTTCTCAAACGACCTGACCAGGTCGTGCAACTTGGTTGTTCAGGTCGAAGGATCTGAAGGTAACTTTCACGCGATTTCGGTCCAAAAGTTCATGATTTTATCAATTTTGATCAAGTTTTAGGTTGAATTTGATTCTGATTTGTTCACGGATTGTTCAAAACGATGTTTTACAAGTTATAACACGAAATCAGGTCATTTTAACCGTGAAAACGTTCTCATTTTGAAGAAAAAGTGTAGAATAAGAGTAGAAATGAGATGTTTTTGAAGAAAACAAGCTGCAATGGTAAGAACTCTTCCTCCTTAGCTCTGATACCACTTGTAAGATCGGGATTCGACCTAAACGAGTCGTTCAGAAGAGTTCTTGATCAATACGAAAGGCGGAATCAGATGTATTGATGTTATAGCAGCTTGATTTACACTAAGAATCACTTTAACCGTCGTTTGTTTTGATTTGAAAGTGTTTACAGATCGTTCGACACTTCCGCAGCACTTCGTCTCCGGAATCTCAAAGTTACAAATGAAGATCATGACTCACCTATTTATAGGAAACGCCAGGTCGCACGAACCAGACTTGCCAGGTCGCACGAACTGGCCAGGTCACATGAACCTGCCAGGTCGCACGAACTGGTCACTTCGTGTGAAGTGGCTGGTTCAGACCTGTTTCCCGTTTCTTTCGAACAACGTGTCCTGGTTTATCTATTATATTACATGACTCGATACAAGACGAAGTCAACAGACATATGCACTAACATGAGGCGGCACATTTTCCACCGGCGTAAAGCTTAAGGTGGTGTCGACATGGCGTTGGGCAATCGGTGTGGGTTATAGTCGTTGGAGCCCAACGACACATTTAAAAGAAAAATATTTTCAACTAAAAAAATAATAACTCACCTATATGAAAACCTCAACCTTTTCCACTATATATAAAAATATTAAATCACCTATATACAAAAGGCGCAAAAATCATACACTACCTATGATGAAAGAAACTCCGCTTTGTCCGCCGACATCGAAGATCAAATACCTATGTTCAATAACATTCAATAAGATAGAAACATCCGGAAAATAATAACTCTCGTGATTTACGAACGAAAGGAAAGGAAATCGGATATGAAATTTCTCGCTATGAAGATCGATCACCTCGAGACGAAGAGAGGGAAATGTTTGAGAAAATGAATGAAGAAATACAGGCAAAAGATCGTACTTAGTTTCGGTTATTTTTTATTTAAGTTTCGTTTTTTTTTTCGGTTTCTTTTTTCTAAATTGTGTAATCTATTTTTTTTAATTATGTAATCTATTTTTAGTTAAATTATGTAAACTTTTTTTATTGTTAATTATTATATTAGTATTAATGCAATTTTAAAATAATTAATAGATTTTATATAATTTTTAAATATAAAATAATAATAAAAAAGTGTGACACGTTTGCCACTCTATCACACCCTATCCATCTCCTTTTTTTTGCACCATGCTACTTTTCTGACGCATGCTGACGTGACAGTCACATGTCGAATAACACCACCATTTCATGCCCCTCCACAGCGTGTGGTCTCACCCACTCTCATCCCACCAAATACATATCATAGTACGCGAAGGTTTTGGGAAGTTTACAAACCAAATAACACACCTTGCAACAAAGTGATGCACAAAAATAACCTCAAGCCAAACGTACGACACATTTATGCAATAAATTGTTGCTAAAAGTCTTAATTAGAGTATATATAATTAAGACTCTTAGTTTATGTTATGTGTGTGTATATATATAACTGACAAATATGTTGAGATTTGTTCTTCTTCTTCATGCATAGTCTTGACTGTTGTAAGGACTAAATGCTTCAGCCAACCAGCTCTTCTTCCTCCAACAACTCCATCCCATCTCTTCACATATTTCATCAGTATGATTAATGCTAAAAGTCGAAATGCAGGTCCTCTTGTAAAACCTTGTTGTATTCTTCATTATTTCCATTTCTGTGGTTATCTGTTCCACCATTTTCTCCACGTTTGGCAGATTAAACTTGCCACCTATCAGCCTCGCTAACCATTTGCAACGTATCTCTGAGGTGTGGAGATTCGAAACACTCTCCACCAGTGGCGAAGCTTGGATTTTTCGGCCGGAGGGGTGAAAACATATATACCCAAAAATTTCTATAGAACCGGGGGGGTGAAAACGTATATACCCACAAATTTCTATACGAAAACTACATATATAACACTACTGAGCGAAAAATCCCGGGGGGCGGACGTCCCCCCCCCCCCCCCATTAAGCTTCGCCCCTACTCTCCACATAACCCATAAATGCCATGTTTGGAATGAAGGGATTAATGGTACCCCTGCATATCATCTGCAAGTTAGTTGATTCATAAAGAGAAAGAATACAGGGCCGACCCTAGGGTGTGTTGGTTCAGGCCCCAAATAACACACTCACGTAATGCAACTCAAAGTTTACTGCTTGAACCATCTTGATTAAAACTGAAAAGGGGTACAAAATAAGTCCTACTTAATGCCATATTTATAACGAAAATAAACAAATAAACAACATGCATAATGGACCACTAACTCCAGCTTTCAAGGAACAAACTTAACTCCCAACGTTCATTTCTTCTCAACCCCTCCAACAAACTCGGTCAACATTTTGCCCATTTCTTCATTTGAACCGTTAGCTAATGGATAACCCATTTAACTACCGAACCCGGTTCAGCTCCGACCCGCTGACACGTACCCGACCCATCAAGATTTTCCAACATTCACCCCCATAATCTTGATGTCGGTTCTTGCTACACGAACCACACAGGCCCATCTTCCCCTTTCTCTTTCTAGCATGAACCTTTTTCAGTCTTCGGCTCACGACTCGGTCTAATGTGAACACTTTCGGTCTTTGTTCACAATCGGTCTTGCTTTCAATAAAAGCTTTCTTCGGTCTATCATGGTGCGAATCTCCGGTCACTGTCGCACCCACGGTCTCAGTCTTATGTGAACCTCTTCGGTCTCGGTCTCTGGTTCACAATGTAAGTCTACGGTCTTTCTGCGGCAACCACTGGTCTAGGTTACCTCGGTCTTGATCACGCCATTCTGTCTTACACGCGGCTTCGGTCTCAACAGTCTTTGTCTTTCTTGTCTCCGGCGAGTTCTTCGGTCTTTCTTTCAAGCGGGTCGGTGTGCTACGACTTCGGGCTCTTCTCGCCGGCATATCTTTCTTACACCGGTACTTGTATTTCTGGCGACTGTCTTCTTACGTGATCAACGATCATTTACTTTCTTTCATACCGGCACAACACCTGTTCTTTCTTTGCTGATTCCAATCAGCACTTCTTCATTCTTGCTTACGGTCGACACCGGTTCTTTCTTTCTACATCGACACCGGTTCTTTCTTTCTTTCTTACGGTTGTTGGCTTTCTCTATGTCTCCCACCGGAATTCACTTTCCGGTAGCGGTCTTCTTTCTCCGGCGATGACGACGGTCTTCCTCGGTCTTACTTTCTTTCGGTCTGGTTGGCAACCGCCACCGTCTTCTTTATCTTTCTCGCAGCGCGGCTACAACCTTCTTTCTTTATCTTTCTTGCTGATCTAATTAACAAGCTTTCTGTCTTGCCTTTCTTCTTTCTTTTGATCACCAGACGTGATCACCCTTGCACCTTCCTTCTTCGTCTTCAGCCCTGCAGCCAAAAGGCTGCTACTCTTCCCGCCGCCACCGACTCTCAAAACGGCCCTCCAATCTCACCTTGCGCTCTGATACCAAATGTTGGTTCAGGCCCCAAATAACACACTCACGTAATGCAACTCAAAGTTTACTGCTTGAACTATCTTGATTAAAACTGAAAAGGGGTACAAAATAAGTCCTACTTACTGCCATATTTATAACGAAAATAAACAAATAAACAACATGCATAATGGACCACTAACTCCAGCTTTCAAGGAACAAACTTAACTCCCAACGTTCATTTCTTCTCAACCCCTCCAACAAACTCGGTCAACATTTTGCCCATTTCTTCATTTGAACCGTTAGCTAATGGATAACCCATTTAACTACCGAACCCGGTTCAGCTCCGACCCGCTGACACGTACCCGACCCATCAAGATTTTCCAACAGGGTGTGCTAGGTAGGTGGGCGACCGCACACGGCCCAACAAAGTATTTTTTTTCATCGTTTTACATATATAAATCTTAATTTTTATTTAATTATTATAACCTTTATTTAAAAAATAAATGTTTGCCCTGAAAAATAAGATATACATACCTGTATAAGGGCATGATGCCCGAGGGAAATTCCAAGAAAGTAGAAAATCGTTGGGGCAGTACAGCTCTAAGCTTCTTTTTGCCATCATAACCGGTGGCAAGAATCACAAGGTCGGCCTCAATCTTGGTTTTGTCATCAAACTCAACACCACCTTCCCAAAACCACCAATTTGAGGCTCTTTTGAAATTAATGTTGCCCTTCTCCACCTCCATGAAGAAGCTGTCGGGCAAGATGGCCATCTGACACGACGCGTAATCTTCCTCAAATGGGTGATCTGGTTTTAGTCCATACTTGACTAGTGGAAGCTTCCATAGAAGATAAGATTCTATTATCTTGGATGTAGCTTTCCTCTGCCATTTCAATGTATTACCATAATTATTGTTCTTGTTTTTATTGTAACTTGAATATTAGTATATGTTTAATTGGGTGATAATATTAGTAACCCAAAATACGTTTCATTGTTTTAAAACGACATGGGTGAAAGTTATAGGCAGAAGAATTCGTTAGTTAGTTAGTTTTGGGATAGAATTACCACTGGGGATAGAAGGTGGCAGAGCAGTGTCCTGAGAGTGCCTTGGTTTGGTCTTTGGTGGAGGAACTGAGAAAACCTGGTTGAATAAAACATGTAAAAGGGGAGCCCCCATATGAAGTAGTGTGGAACTATCCAATGACAAGTCCTAACAACCATGGTACAAGGTTTCCCTTCTTCACCTAAAACCAGTGCATGCATGTCATTAGATATCTAATAACATGCAATGAAGCTTGCTTAATTTATAAACAAGTCACACTACTTAAGATTTGTTCTTCCATTCCAACAACGTTTTATCCATGTATGACAATGTTTTCATATAGCCATACCTTGGTTAGCTTGGGCACATTCAACAGCAAGATCAATGGCTGACTTCTTGTAACCCACCACCACCACCTTCTTTCCTTTGAGAAGCTGGCAAGACTTATCTCGGCTGAGCTCGCTGTATTCTTGAGAATGCATCACCTTCCCTTTGAACACTTCCGGGCCTTTCTTCTTCCTGTACTTTGGTATTATCGGTACATCTCCATATTTCCCCATACACGCAACAATAAACTCGAAACCATACCACTGCATGTTATAAGTAAGTAAGTAAATAATTACTTGTTGCATGTTTAAAGTTAATGATTTGTCAAACAATATAGGAAACTAAGGATGATGACCTGAATAGCACCATTGGTCTGGACGGCAACTTCCCAAACAGGTTTGTCCTTGGCTAATCGGATTTTGATCACTCTGGAGTTAAACTTGATGAATTTGAACAACTCAAAATGGTTAGCATAAGAGTTTAGATAATCAAGTATCTCTGTATAAGATGGGAAAGTGGAGTTGTCCCTGAGAGGCCAGGGGTAATCTGAGAATTCATAGTCGCAACGGGGTGTCTGAAGCTTGGTGGTCCGAAAGGAGCAGTGCTTCCAAACCCCACCAATGGAGTCGGTGGCCTCTAGCACTATCGGATTGTATTCAGCAAGCTGTTTGGCCGCGGCTAAGCCACTTATGCCACCACCTATAATGCCTATTTTGGAGAAGACGACGACAGCCATTGGATAAACAACAAGATATGTTTTGCATCTGAAAGTGGAGGGATGTTGTGGTATTTATAACTTATAAGAAATGGCATGAAGCTGTTTAATTTAATTCACCATATTGATTTCTATACATGTCTGTGTACATAGTTGAGTTAATTGTTATTACTTTACAGATTATGCAACATGCCTTTTTAATTATCTGTTTATACCAGGAAAAAAACTGTAACATTGTTTTTTATTTATTTATTTACCAGGTGTATATACATTAAAAAATGACATCATCATTTATAAATCTCATAAATTAAATAAGCTAGGTGTTTGAATTCCTAAGCTATTTAATTAAATTGTTGTTAGTAAATGGTTAACTAGGTAGTTTCATGGAATCTTCAACTCCATTTTAGGTAAGTTTAAACAAAGGAGTTATCTGTATATAATCAGTTTAGCATTTAGCACAAGTAAAGTAAATGGCAAATATGGCTAGAAAGAATGAACCGGCAGCTAGCACTGATAATAGATCCAACAGCAGGTGCACTGGACGTGTACTTAACATAAAACCAGTTACGTGCTACTACACACATGCATATTAAAAGTAATTAACCAAATGTGTTAACCACACGATATGATACACTACACTACGTACTATATTTAGAACTATATTGAGGTGTATGGAAAACTAATCAAAAATATGATTTTTTTACTGATTTTTGACGCAAAAAATTGTATCCAATTTATATAATCTATTTAATATTTATTTAATTAATAATATTATTTCTTTTATATTAAAGAACATATTTTTTTCATAAATTTATTTAATGTTTTGTAATTTATTTATTATTTTGTTTTTAAAAAAAATTATTCTAAACTAAAACGAGAATAATATATTAAATAAAATACATAAGTTATAAAATAATATTTAATTTTTCAAACGACTCTTTTTTCTAACGGTTACTGTTCTAACGACTGGTTTTCAAAGGGTTACTGTTCCAACGACTGTTTTTTCAACGGCTGGTTTCAAATGGCTATTTTTCCACTCCCTATAAATACAACATTTCGTTTTCCTACCCACATTTGCATCTATCACTTCACAATTCACTCCAAATACGAAACTAATTCGAAGATATGGGTGGTGGTTATGATCCAAGGGAAGTAGCCGGACCTTCGAACCTACGGCGATCGTCTTGTTAACGTTCAAACCCTATTCCGTCAAACCCTCCACCTGTAGTAGTCTACACTCCACCGGCAGCAGTCTACCCTCTATCAGCAGTAGTCTATCCTCCACCTTCAGCAAGGCCTAAATGATCACCCCGTTTAAATTTTCAACTTGCAAACCCTTAACCTGCAGCAGTCTACCCTCCTCGATCTTCAAACCATTTTCCTCAACAAGTGTATTGTGTCACACCCCAACCGATGGTGGAAACATCGGGGTGATGCACTGAGCGAAACAGATTGTCCAAGAGAATCCATAACACTATTAACGACAATATATTTAACGTTCATGTCCCATACCATAAACATATAAAGCATAAATAGTTATTACAGACATTATTCTCAAAGACAAATAAATTGTTCCGACAACTCAGATTTTATTCGTGGGTTTCTAGACCACCTAACTTGATTCCATAAACGTTCAGCAAACATAGCATCCTAGACACCTGTCACATACGTTAAAATAAAGTCAATACACATAGTGTAAAGGTGAGTACACAAGTTTAATAACATATAGTACAGCGAAAGCGATTTACGCATAACCAGCATGTAACACGTAGAAATGTGAAGCAAGTAAGCTATCGACAATGAAATATGCAACCGACATGACTGCGAGTTGTAGAATGCGCAACACATTATCACCACTGTGACCATGTGAAGTAAAACCCTTAACAACCCCTGTCCATGACAGGTGCTGAGTCCAAACTATAGTACTATCGTTGCTCAGGTGTCAGGCAACAATCACTGTGTAAACATAACATACAAGCATTCATCGAAAACACGTATAACATGCGAGAGCGGTTAGCGTATAAAAGTGTTTGCGTTGTGTGTCGATGTGATTTGATATAGGTAACGTATGTAACACCCAAAATTGCGTTAAGCAAAAAGTGTTCGAGTATACTCACAGAGCGTGTTTAGTAAATAAACACAGTCTTGGATTGAAGGGAGCGCTTGAGTGATTAGCCTGATCATAGAACGATAGTGTAAGCGTTGAACAGTGCGTAAAACAGTGCGTCGAGTGAGATGAGTGATCAGATGGTGGTTCGATCGGATGATCGTCCGGACGGATGATCATTCGGTCGGTTGGTTGTTCGATTGAAGAGGTGCATTTGTAAAAATGTTTGAACTTTTGAAGTTTTCGTTGTAGTATAAATAAAGTCACTCGATCGGATGGTCATCCAGACGGATGGCCGTCCGATCGGATGGCTATTCGATTGAAAAGCTGATATTCTTTGAAGTTTTGAAAAATTGTTGAAGTGTTGAACTTACAGGTCACCTGGTCGAACAGTCGTTCGATCGGATGGTCATCCGATCGGACAGCTATTCGATCGGCGATCTGATGTTTTGTAAGTTCTGTAAAATCAGCAAAGTTGAAAAGTTTTGCAGTTTAACCGAGACGGTGTGACGATGTGTCGAAGAACGGAAATCACATCAAGTCCAACTCATTCGATCGGACGGGAATCACCCCGTTCGATCACACCCAACTGGTCTTGGCGGAGTTTCATGTTCAACCCATGAATCGGTCGTCTCTTCGATAGAAATCCGTTCTCAGACCGGTTCTCCACTGTAGAATGGGTAGAGAGCCTGAACGAGTCCAGATTCTAATGGTTTTGGGTAAAAGGGTGAATAATGTTGAAGAAAAGTTTGAATCCAGTTGAAAATGATTAGATTTAGTCGAAATCGGTATGAAATGATGTGGAAATCCTTTAGATCTGAACCGTTCTTGATGAGATGATGTCATTCAATAGTGTTCATCGGAACCCGTGATGAGGTTACCTTAGAACAGCCCAAATCAGGTGATTTCACGGTGAAAATTTAAGATTTGTTGGAGAAGATGATGAGAAAGTGTATAATGAAGATGGAAGTACAAGATTTAGGAAGAAAACTTACAAGAATCACGAGGAATCGAGAGAAAAGGGCTTGAGTGTGACATATGTGCTTATAATCATTGTAAACAATTCAGTTATCAATGAAATAATATTATTTGACCCCAATGTTTGTTTGTTTACGTTTTACATTTTTCATGATTTGACTTTTGTTTAATTTCGAACTCTATATCGCTTTCTGGAAAGTTATACGCAAACTGGTGCGTAAACGTAATCAGTTTAACGCGACAAATACTCCGTAACATCAACATATGCTTAACATACCTTAAATAAGCTTCACATAACTTAGAAATAAGTTTTGAAGGCTTTGGTATGGCATAATCAAGTCTATTCGCTTACAGGGGCTAAATTCGACAAACTGCGAAAGTATGCCGATTTGAACTGTAACGGACATTTCGAAACTTGATCATAAGTTAAACACACCCTAAATATCCTTTACATAGCTTAGAAATAGGCTTTGAGGGGTTCGGTGTGCTAAAATAAACTTCATGCTCATTCAGGGACTAAAAGCGTCAAAAAGTGCATAAGTTTGCATTTTCGCGCATAACTTACGTTCTGAATGCATCCGGACATCCAAAAATTTATGTAAGCATTAAAATATTTTATTTTAGTGTTTGGCATAAGAAAAATCCATTCGTCGCGCAATTTGGATCGTTTTTCGCGTACGTGCGCATTTCGTCGTAATTAAGCGAATATCGCGATCGTACGACCAAACGAAACGACATCCGGCATATTTTGAGCATTTTCATGTCCACAATGTTTAAGCATCATCTTAGGGCCTTAAAGTTAGCTTAACGGGCCTTAAACATGTCGAAAATGAGCTTAAACACCAACAGGGACTGAAACTGCAACTTTGGAAACTTATTGCTGAACTGTGACTCGCAGGCAGGCCGCGTAAGCCCTGCTTGTCTGCTGCACGGGCCGCGAGCGACCCCCAGGTCTGCACAGATCGTTTTTCCAGCTGTTTCCAGCTCATTCCAGCCATGTTTCTCACTTGCAAACGGTTTTTTAACTTACTAAGGGCCCCCATGGGTTTGTAAATCAGTGGGCATGAGTTGTACGGTTGAGATTAAAGCACGTTTTACAATGAACAATCTTAACGGTCCTCCAAACTCTATATAAACCCCACCCACTTCACTTCAAACTCACAATTTGATCTGATTTCTGCTCTCTAAGTTGAAGTATATGCTTCATACCTGAGAGTAATCGGATCAAAACTTTCGTTCTTGGACCCGTTGTAAGTATTCGTTCATTCTTTTACGTTTTAGTGTTAAAGTCAAACTTTGTTTGACTTTCGGCATTGACCAGTTTATGGTCAATGCGAAGTTCATTTGAACTTCATAACGTGAACGTAATCACGATGGTTATAGTCCCTAGTGACTATACCTACTGATTACCACGTTATCTAGGCTCAGTGACGAGTCGTAGTTTCGGCCAAAATGCGTATTCTTGCGTATTTTGTAACCAAACTACTTTTGGGTATCAAGACCCTTTGTCTTGATACCAAACCTATTTTCTAACCTCGTTAAACATGTTTTAACATGTTTAACTCGTCACTTTTCTTTAGATTTGTGCTTATATAGGGTCGTAAGGTAAGCGATCTAAACAATCGCTTATACTTTCGAACCCGACCCATTTGGTCGATCATTAGGATCCGACCAAACACACTAGGTGACCATAGTTATATAAGGAATAACCTTCCGAGGTTATACCTTATGGTCACGACGTTTAGTTGTATGATAGGTAGTTTATATGCCTTAGGTAAATTACCAAAATACCCTTTTTACGCCAAAATTCATTCTAAGCATATGTAACATAATTTTTGACATCTAAACTGATTTGGCAACTATATTAGACATGTTAAGGAATATTTTACTTGTCATAAGACTAGTTAAGCGGTCCGAACGCATTTTACGTGAACGACGCGTTAAAGTAGCGTAAGCTACCTAAACGGGTCGTAATGGGTCAAAAGCACTTAGGATAGGTTCCGTTTTAGTATGTAGGCTTTGTTAAACCATATTACATGGGTTCCCATACTCATTTGGTTTATGAACTCTCATCCTATCCGATCCTTCGATTTAGGTCCGGTTTATTAACATAGTTACCCATATTAGGTGTCGTTTGATTCCGTGATCTTCTAGCTTTGCTTGGTGGTTATCTTACGACTATTGAGCAATCTCAAGTGAGTACATAGTCCCCTCTTTTACTGTTTTTCAAACATTTTGGGGTGAAACACATGTGCCTACTTGTTACTTTCGTGCTTTTCCATGTTTTACATCATATGCTTGCTATGTTCATTAGTATAATTATAGTACATGATTTCATTATGTTTTGCTATGTATGTTTACTTGGCATGCTAGCACATTGTTTTACATTACATTTCTTCTATGTATGTTTACTGAGCATGCTAGCACATTTATTTACATGACTTTTCTTCTTTGTATGTTAACTTAGCATACTTAGTACATTGTTTCTCATAACATGTTTAGATTTGGTATGACATTTGGTTTGTACAACGGGACTAAAATACGTTCATTAACATTAGCTACGCCGCTCGGTAGTAAGTAGTGGTACCATAGGACTTGACAAATCCCATTCCTGACAGCCTAGGTTTGTTTGAATGAAAGGAATGACTGAATCCGAAAACATTTTTTGATAACCTTTACTCTAAGGTTATCCTACTGTCTCAAGGCTTGAATGTATACGTTTAACATACCGCATAAGTGTTTGTATCAGTAAGGCATGTATTTATTTTACAAAACATAACTTTGATTTATTCAAAAACCTTGTTTTGTGCACTTTTTACATATGGTACTTTTTACTTACCATACATGACTTTTGTTTATACATTACATGGTTTACATTTGACAATAGACTTAGTTTACTCATAAACATTGACAATTGGTTTGAACATTACATTTTGGTGGTTTGTTTGGGTAAGTGATTTACATAACGAGGCGACATGTAGTATGATAAAAACATGGTGGATACGCCGCTGGTACTTCCTATATATAAGTGTTTTTATGGTATTACATATCGTAGCGTTATTTAAACCATTTCAGTTTATACATATTACATTTACAACATATTTTCACTTAAACATTGTTTTACAAACAACTTAATTTATACAAATTCATTTTTACTTGGTTATTATTTAACCATACACTACTCTTTTATATCATCTGTTTCTTTATCGATTTTTCAAATGGTTTATAAAAGAAAAACATTTTACAAGGTTCATGACTACTTTTGTTAAACCTTTTCTTTAAACTTACAAGTCATGAATCTTAAATCAATAAAACCTATGTATCTCACAGGCATTTTTATGCTGACGTACCTATTTTCACATGTGTTTCAGGAGCTGTTGCGTAGGATGATCAAGACACACTTAGGCGGACCTGTGCCTTAGTGACTTAAAACGAAGCTAGAACTAGTTTATTTATGTGATGTACTCTTTGTTTCAGTTGTTTTAAGACAATGTAACCCCTTTTGTTTATGAATAAAATATAACTTTGAATGCCATGGTTGTGAAACAATAATTCTGTTACAACACTCCCCGACGTTTCCGCCACGTTTTGTTGTTTTACTTGGTCGGGGTGTGACAGAAGAGTTGGTATCAGAGCCAATGGTTATAGGGAATTAGGTTATTAGTAATGCTTTAACCTAGACTATAACCTTTCTAGGACCCCAACACAAGTTATCTTGTGTTTAGATCTTAAAACATGCACTTCACCTATCCTTAGGTGATCACCAAAACAAGAACCCAATTTTCCGAAACGATTTTTGAAAATCAATCATCTGTTTTTAAATGATTTGTTATAAGGTTTTGAACCCTTCCAGTTTGATTTTTGGCCTTGTGCCTTCCAAGTTTTCAAAATCTCATCAAAGTTTTGGGTTCTAAATAGTGTGAACACGTGCAAACTGGAAGAGTTAATGCCTGTACCCTGGGTTTTCTGTCTAAGGCTAGAGTGTTCGTACAAATCCACATAATCGGACCAGTCACTCTTACCTGGGAACTCTTGGGGTGAGTGTTCACTTATAGGCGAGCATGTCTTCGCGATACATTATTCTTGACCCATTTACTTTGATTAGTCACTGTGAGTCGTTTGTTTGCTTTGTGATACAGACGAATGACCACCATCTTTGCCTTTGTTGATTTTATTTCATCTCGTTCTTTTCATCTAACCTTCTCACCCGTTTCCTCTCATGTTTCCTCTTTATAGAATGCCTCCTCGACACGAAAACCCGCTATCTAATGCCGAAATGGCAGACATTATGGCACAGCACATGGCTGTCGTACTCCCAAACATTATAGCTCAGGTGAACCAGACCAACAACAATCAAAACGCTCCATGCAACTTCAAGAGTTTCAATTCGGCTAAACCACTCAAGTTCAGTGGTTCTGAAGGGGCAACTGGGCTCTTTCAATGGTTCGAGAGCATTGAGAGTACATTCCGTCACGTCCTGTGTCCTGAGAATCGAAAAGTCGAGTTTGCATCAAGCGTGTTTCAGAAGAGGGCTCTCACATGGTGGAACGGGGTTATGAGAGACCGTGGTGCTGAGGTTGCTTTAGCACAAACATGGGTTGAACTTAGGGCGCTTATGATGAGGGAGTTTTGTCCTCGTCATGAACTGCGAGCTTTAGAAAGGGAATTTGATGACCTGAAATAGGATAGTGGCGAGCACCGGGCATATACTGATAGGTATGAGGAGCTGAGTTTGTTATGCCCAACAATGGTTACCCCACTCGAGAATGCTATCGAGAGCTATATCGATGGCCTACCTGACTCTGTACAAGACATCGTTACTGGTAGTAACCCTACCACAGTCCGTCAGGCAATCAAGCTATCAGCAACATTGACTGAGTCGCAGGTTCGGAAGGGTAAGCTGCATAAAAAGGGTGACAAGGGTAAGAAGCAGGCGTCTGATAAAAGTGAAAGCAAGAAAGGTAAAAACAAAAAGGGTAAGGATTCTGGTTCCTTGAAGGGTTCTAGGAAGCGTAAGGCTTCCCAAAATTTCGCCGTTACTGCACAAGCTGCACCAAATCAGCCTGCGCAACCACTTGCCAAGAAACCTTATCTTGGCAATGCACATTTGTGCAACAGATGTAACGGTCATCATCAGCCGCACCTCCAGTGTCGTCATTGCACCAACTGTGGAAGACCTGGTCATCTTGCTGCCACATGCCGCATTCCTGCCAATCAGAATAGGGCAGCTCAGAACCCGGCTCAACAAGTTGCTCAGCCTCCTGCTCAGCAACAGGCTCAGGCTGCACGACCTCACTACCCACCAGGTTCTTGTTATAACTGTGGGGATCTGACCCACTACGGTAATCAATGTCCAAGATTGGTGAATGTGAATCCAGCTCAGGCTCAGGCTCGAGGTCGAGTCTTCAACATGAATGCACAAGAGGCGCAAGCAGACAATGAAGTGGTTAACGGTACGTTCTTTGTTAATAATCAACCCGCATCTGTTCTTTTTTATTCTGGTGCCGATAAGAGTTTTGTGTCATTATCTTTTGAGCCATTTCTTCGCGTGTCTAGAACAAAACTAGGTAAGCCTTTGACAGTAGTAGTTGCTAGTGGTGATCCCGTTGTTCTTGATTCTGTTCTTCGCAACTGCCAATTGAACCTTAACAACCATCTTTTTCCCATCGACCTCACGCCAATGCAACCTGGAAGCTTTGACATTATTGTGGGTATAGATTGGTTAGCCAAGCATCATGCAGAGGTAGTTTGTTTTGAGAAAATCATTCGTGTGCCGCTTTCGTCAGGTGAGATCCTACAGGTTCGTGGTGTGAAGCCTGCTAATAGTCTCAAGCTCATGTCTTGTTTTCAAGCTCGGAAGTATCTGCGAAAGAACTATGTGGCCTTCTTGGCACATGTTGTAGCAGATAAAGGCAAAGGTAAGTCCATTCAAGATATCCCTGTTGTTCGGGATTATCCGGAGCTATTTCCTGAGGAGTTACCTGGATTACCCCCAGCGCGCCAAGTCGAGTTCCGTATTGATCTTTTACCTGGTGCAAATCCTATTGCCAGATCTCCATATCGTCTTGCACCGTCTGAGATGCAAGAATTATCTAAGCAGCTTTAGGAGCTTTCTGATAAAGGTTTTATTCGTCCTAGTTTTTCACCTTGGGGTGCTCCCGTTCTTTTTGTCAAAAAGAAGGATGGATCTTTCAGGATGTGCATCGATTACCGTGAGCTTAACAAGCTTACCATAAAGAATCGATATCCCCTACCTCGCATTGACGGTCTCTTTGATCAGTTACAGGGTGCTTCTTATTTCTCAAAGATTGATCTGCGTTCTGGGTATCATCAACTTCGTGTATACGAAGAAGATATTCCCAAGACAGCGTTCTGCACTCGTTATGGGCATTATGAGTTCACAGTTATGCCATTCGGGTTGACTAATGCTCCTGGTGTTTTCATGGACTTGATGAATAGGGTTTGCAAGCCTTATTTAGATAAGTTCATCATCGTTTTTATTGATGACATTTTGATATACTCTAAGACGTAAGCTGATCATGAGCAACATCTTCGTCTTACTCTGGAACTCCTAAAGAAAGAGCAACTTTTCGCCAAGTTCTCCAATGTGAATTTTGGCTTAAGGAAGTTCAATTTTTGGGTCATATCGTCAACGAACAAGGTATTGATGTAGATCCCTCCAAGATCAGTGCGATTAAGGATTGGGATACGCCTACTACTCCTACCGAAGTTCGTTCTTTTCTTGGTCTCGCGAGTTATTACCGCCACTTCATCGAAAATTTCTCGAAGATTGCAGTTCCCCTAACTGCTCTAACTCAGAAGAATAAGCCCTTTGAATGGGGTTCTAAACAAGAAGAAGCATTTCAGACCTTGAAGCAGAAGCTTTGTGATGCGCCTATCCTATCTTTGCCCGAAGGCAATGATGATTTTGTCGTGTATTGCGATGCATCCAATTTAGGACTTGGCTGTGTTCTGATGCAAAGGAACAAAGTCATAGCATATGCATCGAGGCAGTTGAAGGTGCATGAGAAAAACTACACCACTCATGATCTTGAGTTGGGTGCAGTTGTGTTCGCTCTTAAGATCTGGAGACACTATTTGTATGGTAAAAAATGTGTGGTTTTCACTGACCACAAAAGTCTTCAGCATATCTTTAATCAGAAAGAACTCAACATGTGGCAACGACGTTGGGTTGAACTTCTAAACGACTATGACTGCGAAATTCGCTACCATCCTGGTAAGGCGAATGTCGTAGCTGACGCTTTGAGTCGTAAAGAACGTGCCAAGCTTCATTGTGTTCGTGTTCAATCTGATATTCAAGCTCGATCTGATATTCAAGCCCGCATCTCTCAGGCTCAACATACTTGTGTTTCACAAGACTTGATGGGTAAGGAATTACCATAACACATTAAGCCTGATCTTGAACTGAAAGACAATGGATCATATTATTTCATGGACCGTTTGTGGGTCCCAAGCCAAGATAATCTCCGCACTTTGCTTATGGATAAAGCTCATAAGTCTCGTTATTCTATTCATCCTGGCTCAGATAAGATGTATAAGGATCTTCGTACTCAGTATTGGTGGCCTGGCATGAAGAAAGACATTGCCTTATACGTTTCAAAATGCCTTACTTGTCTTAAGGTTAAGGCTGAACACCAACATCCTTCTGGTTTATTGGAACAACCAGAGATCCCAGTTTGGAAATGGGAAAACATTGCTATGGATCTCATTACCAAACTTCCGCGCACTAAGAAAGGTCATGATGCCATCTGGGTAGTTGTTGATCGTCTTACTAAATCATTGCATTTCTTGCCAATCCGTGAGGATCTATCTGCTGAAAAGATTGCTAAAATTTATGTGGATGAAATCGTATCTCGACATGGTGTTCCATTGAACATTATTTCTGATAGAGATGCTCGCTTCTCTTCTCGTTTTTTGGAGAACCATGCAATCTGCTATGGGGACCCAACTTAATCTGAGCACTGCTTATCATCCGCAATCTGATGGTCAATCTGAAAGAACAATCCAGACTTTGGAGGATATGCTTAGAGCTTGTGTGATCGATTTTGGTGGTAGTTGGGATTCACATCTTCCATTGATTGAATTCTCCTACAACAACAGTTATCACTCCAGCATCAACATGGCTCCTTTCGAGGCTCTCTATGGTCGAAAATGTCGTTCACCAGTCTGCTGGAATGAAATAGGTGAGGCTCAGCTTACTGGACCTGACCTCATTCTAGAGACAACAGATAAGGTTAAGAAAGTGCGTGATAACCTACAGATAGCTCGAAGCCGTCAAAAGAGTTACGCGAACCGACGACGCAAGCCCTTGGAATTTCAAGTCGGTGATCGTGTATTACTTAAGGTCTCACCTTGGAAAGGTGTGATCAGATTTGGAAAGACAGGAAAACTTGCACCTAGGTATGTTGGACCATTCAAGATCGTCGAAAGAATCAGTAAGGTAGCCTACAGACTTGAGTTACCTCCTGAACTTGGGAATATTCATCCAACCTTCCACGTGTCCAATCTCAAAAAGTGTCTAGCTGATGAGAACCTCCACGTACCGCTTGACGAAATTCATGTTGATAAAACACTACATTTTGTTGAGGAACCTGTGGAAATCATGGACCGAATAGTCAAATGGCTTAAACGCAAGCGCATTCCATTGGTCAGAGTTCGCTGGGAATCTAAACATGGACCAAAGTTTACTTGGGAACGTGAAGATCAAATGAAAGCGAAGTATCCGCATCTATTCCCACGAGTTTCCTCTAAATAAATTTCGGGATGAAATTTCCACAAGTAGGGGAGACTGTGACATCTGTGCTTATAATCATTGTAAACAATTCAGTTATCAATGAAATAATGTTATTTGACCCCAATGTTTGTTTGTTTATATTTTACATTTTTCATGATTTGACTTTTGTTTAATTTCGAACTCTATATCGCTTTCTGGAAAGTTATACGCAAACTGGTGCGTAAACGTAATCAGTTTAACGCGAAAAATACTCCGGAACATCAACATACGCTTAACATACCTTAAATAACCTTCACATAACTTAGAAATAAGTTTTGAAGGCTTTGGTATGGCATAATCAAGTCTATTCGCTTACAGGGACTAAATTCGACAAACTGCGAAAGTATGCCGATTTGAACTGTAACGGACATTTCAGAGCTTGATCATAAGTTAAACACACCCTAAATATCCTTTACATAGCTTATAAATAGGCTTTGAGGGGTTCGGTGTGCTAAAATAAACTTCATGCTCATTCAGGGACTAAAAGCGTCAAAAAGTGCATAAGTTTGCATTTTCGCGCATAACTTACGTTCTGAATGCATCCGGACATCCAAAAATTTATGTAAGCATTAAAATATTTTATTTTAGTGTTTGGAATAAGAAAAATCCATTCGTCGCGCAATTTGGATCGTTTTTCGCGTACGTGCGCATTTCATCGTAATTAAGCGAATATCGCGATCGTACGACCAAACGAACCGACATCCGGCATATTTTTTAGCATGTTTCATGTCCACAATGTTTAAGAATCATCTTAGGGCCTTAAAGTTAGCTTAACGGGCCTTAAACATGTCGAAAATGAGCTTAAACACCAACAGGGACTTAAACTGCAACTTTGGAAACTTATTGATGAACTGTGACTCGCAGGCAGGCCGCGTAAGCCCTGCTTGTCTGCTGTGCGGGCCTCAATCGACCCCCAGGTCTACACAGATCGTTTTTCCAGCTGTTTCCAGCTCATTCCAGCCATGTTTCTCACTTGCAAACGGTTTTTTAACTTACTAAGGGCCCCCATGGGTTTGTAAATCAGTGGGCATGAGTTGTACGGTTGAGATTAAAGCACATTTTACGATGAACGATCTTAACGGTCCTCCAAACTCTATATAAACCCCACCCACTTCACTTCAAACTCACAATTTGATCTGATTTATGCTCTCTAAGTTGAAGTATATGCTTCATACCTGAGAGTAATCGGATCAAAACTTCCGTTCTTGGACCCGTTGTAAGTATTCTTTCATTCTTTTACGTTTTAGCGTTAAAGTCAAACTTTGTTTGACTTTCTGCATTGATCAGTTTATGGTCAATGCTCGTAGTTACGGCGAAAATGCGTATTCTTGCGTATTTTGTAACCAAACTACTTTTAGGTATCAAGACCCTTTGTCTTGATACCAAACCTGTTTTCTAACGTCGTTAAACATGTTTTAACATGTTTAACTCGTCACTTTTCTTTAGATTTGTGCTTATATAGGGTCGTAAGGTAAGCGATCAAAATAATCGCTTATACTTTCGAACCCGACCCATTTGGTCGATCATTAGGATCCGACCAAACACATTAGGTGACCATAGTTGTATAGGGAATAACCTTTCGAGGTTATACCTTATGGTCACGATGTTTAGTTGTATGATAGGTAGTTTATATGCCTTAGGTAAATTACCAAAATACCCTTTTTACGCCAAAATTCATTCTAAGCATATGTAACATAATTTTTGACATCTAAACTGATTTGGCAACTATATTAGACATGTTAAGGCATATTTTACTTGTCATAAGACTAGTTAAGCGGTCCGAACGCGTTTTACGCGAACGACGCGTTAAAGTAGCGTAAGCTACCTAAACGGGTCGTAATGGGTCAAAAGCACTTAGGATAGGTTCCGTTTTAGTATGTAGGCTTTGTTAAACCATATTACATGGGTTCCCATACTCTTTTGGTTTACGAACTCTCATCCTATCTGATCCTCCGATTTAGGTCCGGTTTATTAACATAGTTACCCATATTAGGTGCCGTTTGATTCCGTGATCTTCTAGCTTTGCTTGGTGGTTATCTTACGACTATTGAGCAATCTCAAGTGAGTACATAGTCCCCTCTTTTACTGTTTTCAAACATTTTGGAGTGAAACACATGTGCCTACTTGTTACTTTCGTGCTTTTCCATGTTTTACATCATATGCTTGCTATGTTCATTAGTACAATTATAGTACATGATTTCATTATGTTTTGCTATGTATGTTTACTTGGCATGCTAGCACATTGTTTTACATTACATTTCTGCTATGTATGTTTACTGAGCATGCTAGCACATTGATTTACATGACTTTTCTGCTTTGTATGTTAACTTAGCATACTTAGAACATTGTTTCTCATAACATGTTTACATTTGGTATGACATTTGGTTTGTACAACGGGACTAAAATACGTTTATTAACATTAGCTACGCCGCTCGGTAGTAAGTAGTGGTACCATAGGACTTGACAATTCCCATTCCTGACATCCTAGGTTTGTTTGAATGAAAGGAATGACTGAATCCGAAAACATTTTTTGATAACCTTTACTCTAAGGTTATCCTACTGTCTCAAGGCTTGAATGTATACGTTTAACATACCGCATAAGTGTTTGTATCAGTAAAGCATGTATTTATTTTACAAAACATAACTTTGATTTATTCAAAAACCTTGTTTTGTGCACTTTTTACATATGGTACTTTTTACTTACCATACATGACTTTTGTTTATACATTACATGGTTTACATTTGACAATAGACTTAGTTTACCCATAAAAATTGACAATTGGTTTGAACATTACATTTTGGTGGTTTGTTTGGGTAAGTGATTTACATAACGAGGCGACATGTAGTATGATAAAAGCATGGTGGATACGCCGCTGGTACTTACTATATATAAGTGCTTTTATGGTATTACATATCGTAGCATTATTTAAACCATTTCAGTTTATACATATTACATTTACAACATATTTTCACTTAAACATTGTTTTACAAACAACTTAATTTATACAAATTCATTTTTACTTGGTTATTATTTAACCTTACACTACTCTTTTATATCATCTGTTTCTTTATCGATTTTTCATATGGTTTATAAAAGAAAAACATTTTACAAGGTTCATGGCTACTTTTGTTAAACCTTTTCTTTAAACTTACAAGTCATGAATCTTAAATCAATAAAACCTATGTATCTCACAGACATTTTTATGCTGACGTACCTATTTTCACATGTGTTTCAGGAGCTGTTGCGTAGGATGATCAAGACACACTTAGGCGGACCTGTGCCTTAGTGACTTAAAACGAAGCTAGAACTAGTTTAATTATGTGATGGACTCTTTGTTTCAGTTGTTTTAAGACAATGTAACCCCTTTTGTTTATGGATAAAATATAACTTTGAATGCCATGGTTGTGAAACAATAATTCTGTTACAACACTCCCCGACGTTTCCGCCATGTTTTGTTGTTTTACGTGGTCGGGGTGTGACATTGAGAGTGCGTGGGTCGGACGGAGCTGTCACATCAATGAACAGTTGATGTGATAGGAGAGGTATTTAAAGGTGAGAGGGAGAAAGGCGGTGGAAAGTTACGTGGGTCGGACGGCCGTTCGATCGGATGTCCATCCGATCGGATGGTCATCCGGTCGGATGTCCATTCGATTGAATGGTCGTTCAATCGGTTGGCTTTCGCGAGTTAGTTTTCCGACTTTCGTTTCGTGCGTTGAGCGTTGCGTTGCGTTTAAGCGAGTTTCAAGTGTGACATCTGTGCCTCTACGACCATCATACAAATACAAAACCAATGAAATCTTGTGTTTCATACTTGGGATTTGTATAAATACATGAGACATTTGCACATGTCAATTCTAGTTCGATTTCAAGCTTTAAATCGCCATCTGGAAAGTTATACGTAAAATGATGCGTAAACGTAATCAGTATAACGTGACAAACACTCCAGAACAGTGACATAGGCTTAACATACCTTAAATAACATTTACATAACTTAGAAATCAGTTTTGGAGGGTTTGGTGTGTCGAAACCAAGTTTATTCGATCGCAGGGACTATTTGCGACAAACTGTGAGAGTATACCGATTCGTATAGTAATGAACATTCCGGAATATGATCATAAGCTAAACATACCCTAAATATCCTTTACATAGCTTAGAAATAGGCTTTGAGGGGTTTGGTTTGCGAAAATATGCTTATTTGATCAATAGGGACTAAAAGCGTCAAAAAGTGCATAAGTTTGCATTTACGCGCATATCTTACGTTCTGAACATATCCGGACATCCAAAAATTTTAGTAATCATTAAAATATTTTATTTTAGTGATTGGAATGCAAAATACCACTCGTCGCGTAATTTGGATCGTTTTCGCGTCCGTTCGAGTTTTCGTCGTAATTAACCGAATAACGCAACCGTACGACCAAACGAACCAACATCCGAGATGTTTTCAAGCATATTTCATGTTCCCTATGCTTTAACTTCATTGTAGAGCCTTGAAATGGGGTTAACAGGGCTTAAAAGCATCAAAATCAAAGTTTATTATTGCATGCAGGGACCAAATCTGCCAAATCTTGAAACTGCTCTCGCTGGCCGCGTAAGCCCAGGTTCAATCTTACGCAGGGCGCGACTTAGACATCTGGAAAATTCAATGAATTCAGTTGTGCAGCCTATTTCCACTAATTTTAACCACTGATTTGGCATACCATGAGCTTGTTTTTGGACTCCCCTTGTATTAGAAACTATGGGCTACATGTGTATGGCCAAGATCATGCCTTGATCCTTGCAAAAACACATGTAATGATCTTGTTAATTCAAGGTTTCCTATAAATACCCATCAAGTTTGCCATTGTTCCTTGCTCATTTGATCTGAGTTAATCTAAGTTGAAGCTCTCACTTGTTGAAGGTTTCATACCTGAGTATTTTTAGTTCAATTCTTCCTAGCTTGGACCTTTTATAAGGGTAGAGGGTATAGAGTGCGGGGAGTTGAGCGGGTAGTATAAGTCACCGATCGGTGACTATACCGAGTGATTGAGGGTGTTCGGTGAGTTGGAGAGAGGGTGGGGAATTCAGTGAGTGTTTGCCGAAAAGGGGGAGAGTGATTGATTGAGAAAATGGTAGGTCCCAACCCCTTTTAACCAATCACAATTTTTTTATTTTTTAGCCTACTCAAACACCCTAGGGTGATTTACTATACCCCCTGATTGAGTGCAAAATGGGGAGTGGAATGGGGAGTTGACATGGCATAATATTATTGGGTAGAATTTCACTCAAACACCCTAGGGTGATTGACCATACCCTCCACCCTAAGCTTCTTTCATGCTTGTTTATGCTTTTCAAGCATGAAAGTCAAACAATGTTTGACTTTCTGCTTTGACCATGATTTGGTCAAGTCAAAGTTCAATCGAACTTTGCAACGTGAGCGTAATCACGATGGTTATAGTCCCTTGTGACTATACCTACTGATTACCACATCGATTAGTCGAAGTGACGAGTCAAAGTTTCGGTCAAAATACGTATTTATGTGTATTTTGTGATGAAGTTATTTTCGGGTATCAAAACACCTTGTTTTGATATCAAACTTGTTTTCTAACTTAGTTAAACATGTTTTAACATGTTTAACTCGTCACTTTTAGTCTAGTGCTTGTATAGGGTCGTAAGTCAAGCGGTCTTGACAACCGCTTAGACTTTCGAACCCGACCCGTTTGGTCGATCTTTAGGATCCGACCAAGCATGTTTTGTGACCATAGTTGTATAGGGAATAACCTTCCAAGGTTATACCTTATGGTCACTTAGTTTAATTAGTTGTATGATAGGTAGTTTATATGCCTTAGGAAAATGACCAAAATGCCCTTTTCATGCATAATTTAAATTTAAGCATATGTAACTTAAATTTTGTCATTTAAACTGATTATGCAACATATTTAAACATGTTAGGGCATATAATACGTGTGATAGGACTAGTTAGGCGTCTCGAACGCGCATTCGCGCGAACGACGCGTTAAAGTAGCGTAAGCTACCTTAGCGGGTCGTAACGAGTTGTAAGCACTTAGGATAGGTTCCGATTTAGAATGTAGGCTTTGTTAAACCATATCACATGAGTTCCAATACTCATTTGGTTTACGAGAGCTCATTCTACCCAATCTTCCAATTTAGGTGTCGATTTATTAACATAGTGATCCGATACTAGGTGCCACTTGATTCCTTGATTGCCCGAGCTTGTCAGTCCACTTTAATCGAGGATACTTTGCAATTCAATGTGAGTACATAGTTCCCCTCTTTTACCGTTTTCGAATGTTTTGGGGTGATTCATATGTGCTAAACGATTTCGAGTTTTCTAAACGAATGCTATGGTTTATGTTAAACACAACGATTTCAATAATATAAACGAACTTGTTGGGACGTTGGTCGAAAGACAATTGAATGACTTTCATTAACCATTTTTAAGCCGACCAGTAGTATGTTATGGTACCATAGGATATTATGATACCATAGGATCTGACAAATCCCGTTATCGGACTTTCACCATGGTATGGGGGTAATGTGGGTAATGACAGAACCTGATGATTGTTAACTTACCTTTGGTGGTTTGTTAATACGAGTTGAATAATTAGGACGAGTCACACAGGTTTGAATGTATTCAATGAAACGACCAAAAGTTAGTTTTCACAATTTAAACATGAACCACTGGAACTATTGAACTATGTGAACTATTTGAACTATTTAAACCACTGGAACTATTGAACTATGTGAACTATTTGAACTATTTGAACCACTGGAACTATTCAATTATGTGAACTATTTGAACTATTTGAACCACTGGAACTATCTGAACTATGTGAACGATTTGAACTATTGAACCATTGGAACTAGTTGATCTATGTGAACTATTTGAACTATTTGAACGATTGGAACTATTTAAACTACTGAACGATTGGGTTATGGTAAGTGATTAGGTAACGGGGCGAGTGTAATGTGATAAAAGCATGGTGGATACGCCGCTGGTACTTCCTATATATAAGAGCTTTTAACACATTACATGTCGTTGCGTTATCTAGATCACTTGGACGAATGTTTTCAAAACGAAGTTACACTACAAAGTTTACTTAAAGACATAAACCATACAATGTTTACTTTCAACGACGATTTACTATTTGGTTTACAAAAACAAATGTTTTCAGTCAAGATTCATGACTACAATGGTTTTGGTTTATACATATATCAACTTGTAAAAGTTGATAGAAACATACTGCAATATCAAACTCTTTTGTTTTCAAGGTACACGCTCGACAACTCTCGTAGTTGGACGAGGTATTGCAATATGAACACAAGGCCATGAATCTGACACACTCACAAAACCTATGTACTCGCCGGCATTTTTATGCTGACGTATTTTCACATATGTTTCAGGTGTTGTATATGATGATGTTTGATGATGTTTATAATGCATGCTCACATAGGGATGGACAAGGCCTTAGTGACTCAATAACAATGAAAGACAATTTGTTCATGTTTTGCTTTTGATTTCAACTCAATGTAATAAACTTAATTCAATAAAACGAAACTTCAATCCATGTGTTGTGAAACAATGATTCTGTTACGACACTCCCCGATGTTTCCGTCGCGGTTTTTTGTTTTAATGCGGTCGGGGTGTGACAGCGAGTAAGCGATGTGATAGTATTAAACAATAGTTACATAAATAACATAACTAGCACATAAAAGCATAAAAGTAAATTCGCGTTTAGAGTTTACGATGAGATTGCGTTGTGATAGAGTTGCGATTGCATTTGCGAATAACATCCCAAATCATATATGAAGCACACACACAAGTAAAGCACATAATAACACACAGAACAATACCAATAGTTGCGTTTCGAGTTAGCGATGCGATAGCAATGTGATAGCGGGGAGTAACAATGTGATAAAGAGCATTGTAAATGCGTTAACTATGTTTAGTACATGTCACACCCCAACCGATGGCGGAAACATCGGGGTGCGGCACTAAGCGATTCAGATTGTTCAGAAGTTTCCATAACACTAATTGTTGCAATAGTGATTAATCAAGTTTCATGAATTAAATTGTCTAAACACCAACCACAAAAAGATATCAATTACAGACCATCAAATAATGTTCCAAAAGTTTTCTAAATTAGCTACGGTGTGTTTCTAGCAGCATCCTAGCTAGTTTCTTGGATCCAGCATCCTATCAGCCTGTAACATGTATTAAAATAATGTCAATACAATAATGTACTGGCGAATATACATGTTTGAGTATATAATATCATAATAGTTTAAAAGACTCATATCCGTCATGTAAACATATAAAAGTTTCAGCCATGCTAGTTTACGCAGTCCAAGTGATAGCCCAGGAATCCCAATGCGTTTAAAAGCTCTTCCCCGAGAATAATGGGAGGATAAATGTCTCCTCCTAACAATACCCCCGAGAATAATGGGGAGGTGCATTACTCCTATAGCGCTACTATTGTTAAGGCGGAACCAGTGTTGTAAAATTCGGATTCCAAGGCCGAGTACTCAGTCCTCGGAACCCCTCCGAGGCGACTTCCTCCTAGGCGGACTCAATTAGTCGGCCTCGGTCAAACTCGGCGCCAAGTCGGCCTAGTCGGCGCCTAGTCGGACGTAGTCGGAAAGAGTCGGTCTAGGCGGTCAACGTGGTTTGTTGACTTTTAATTAGTCAAAATTGGTCAACATCGGCCTACTCGGCCTTGTACTCGGACTACTCGACCTTGTACTCGGACTAGTCGGATTTGTATTCAGAATATTTGAACTTTAAACATGTTTCATTTTAAATTATACTCGGTTGACATGAATTGTGCTTATTTTAACATATATATATAATATATAACAATTAATTTTCTTTATAGTTACCATGTCCGCGTACTCCCCGAGTACTCCGATTACTCCCAACTCCCCAGTCGGCCGACTAGGGACCGCCTAACGACTTTTACAACACTGGGCGGAACTACACACAAGGATTAAACGTTCACATAGCATAAAGTATCAAGAATCCAAAAAGTATCTAGTTTCACGTTCACAGAGGATAGAGTATGTTTCCAAACAAGTTTCAAGTATCAAGTTTATAGAATACATGTTGCATCCCAAAAGTGTTTAAAACAAAAAGGGATCGAGTATACTCACAGTGGGTGCTAAGTATCGACACCTACTGATTGGATCGAAGGGAGCGCTGAGATTAGCCTGATTATAATTTAACAGATAAGCGTCGAACAGAATAGAAGAATCGTGCAAAGTGTCGGACAGGTTTTCTAATCGGATGGCCATCCGGATGGATGGTCATCCGGTCGGATGACCTGATGGATTAGACGGATCACCATCCAATCGGATGGTCATCCGTCTGGAAGACCATTCGATCGAATGGTCATTCGATCCAAAAGGTGTGTTTCCAAAATGTTTCAACTTTTGAAGTTTTTGTTGTAGTATAAATCCAAGCCGTTCGATCGGATGGTCATCCGGACGGATGACCGTTCGATCGGATGACTGTTTGAGTGAAAGTTTCATAGTTCAAAATTTGATTCAAATAGTTTAAGTTTAAATGTTGAAGGCTATGGAACCAGGTCTTTCGGTCGGATGACCGTTCGATCGGATGACCCTCCAATCGGATGGTCATTCGACTGTGTGATCCTTCTCCTTTTGCAACCTTCGTAAAAGAGTTTTCTAAGTTTAAGTTTAGCGGAGACGACGTGGTACGTATCAAGAC
Source organism: Helianthus tuberosus (assembly GCA_030545235.1). NCBI lineage: Eukaryota > Viridiplantae > Streptophyta > Magnoliopsida > Asterales > Asteraceae > Helianthus > Helianthus tuberosus. The sequence goes on along the minus strand of CM060403.1, from coordinate 51,565,382 downwards.
AACGGAAACTCACCAAGGCTCAGCCTGTCTGATCGGATGGGAATCACCCCGTTCGATCGGACGGCTGTTCTTGACTAAGTTTCATGTCTGACCCGTAACTTGGTCATCTCTCCTGTGGAAATCCGTTATTGAGCCGACTCCAGACTAAGGAACAAGTCCTTGGCCTGTTTTGGTTCCAGACACCACCGATCTGAGTAAAGCATTTAAGAAAGTTTGAAGAAGGACATGTAATCAACTGAAAAAGCTTAGATTTAGTAAAGATTAGTGGTAAAACTCATAGAAACCTCTTAGATCTGGGCTAAATCTCAACGAAAATGACATCACACAGCCGATTGTACAACCTACCATGATGACGTCACCCTCAAGAGTCCAGATCCTAGTGATTTCACGGTGAAAAGTGTGATTTTGATGAAGATTCAAGTGAGAAAGTGCATAGTGATGATAGTTGTACAAGAATCAGGTTGAAAACTTACAAGAATCGCCGGAAAATGGAAGAAAAATGCGTGCTGGTCGGAGGAGCCTGTCACATCAAGTGATGTGACAGGGTATTTATAGTGTCAGAGGTGGTAAGGCGGTGCAAGGAAGCTGGGTCGGATGGCCGTTCTGTCGAATGTCCCTCGTCATCCGATCGGATGGTCCTCCGATCGGATGTCCATTTGGACAGCCGAGACCCGTTTGTAAGATTTTCCGACTTTGGTTTGTTTTACGAGTTAGGTTAAGAGTTGCATTTGCGTATTATTGTGTAATATCATTACCAGACCAAATTGTATAACTAACACAAAAGTTTCCAAGTTTCAAGTCTACACAAGCTAGCTAATAAGTATCAAGTTTCAAGTTTCAAAGTCTCAAAGTTTCTCGTTCCACAAGTATCAAGAGTCAAGAGTCAAATATCTAGTATCAAGTATCAAATATCAAGAGTCATGTTTCAAAGTTTCAAGATTCAAGTATCAAAAGCGTCAAGTTTCACAAAGTTTCACATAATGTAAAGTTTCACATAGTACAGGGACTAAACTTGTCAAAAGGTGAAAGTTTAGGGACGCAGAGCGTTACAGTACAAGCGTTATAAAATGTGTTGTATAGTTTAAAATATCGTTAACTAATATATCGATTATCGAGTCCTGAGAGTACAAGCAATAATTAAGCAAGAAAAGACAGATCTGAATAACAACCTGACTTTTACTTTGACTTGTACATTGACTTTGACTTCGGAAAGTCGGGTTTATGGAATCAAGTTAGGTGGTCTTGATTCCCACGAATAAAATCTGAGTTGTCGGAACAATTTATTTGTCTTTGAGAACAATGTCTGTAATAACTATTTATGCTTTATATGTTTATGGTATGGGACATGAACGTTAAACATATTGTCGCTAATAGTGTTATGGATTCTCTTGGACAATCTGTTTCGCTCAGTGCTGTCACACCCCGACCACGTAGAACATACAAAACGTGGCGGAAACATCGGGGAGTGTTGTAACAGAATTAATTGTTTCAAATCCATGGCAATAGAAGTTTCGTTTTAATGATTAAAAGTGTTACAATGTCTTAACAAACAAAGAAAAACAACATAATTAACTAGTCTTGCATCTTTTATTGTCACTAAAGCCCAAGTCTGCCTATGTGTATCTTGATCATCTTATGCAACAGCTCCTGAAAAACACATGTGAAAATAGGTACGTCAGCATAAAAATGCCTGTGAGATACATAGGTTTTGTGAAAATAGGTTTCATGACTTATGTTTGAGAAAATGTTTAGTCATGAACCTTGTAATTTGCTTTATTTTGTAAATCATTTGAAAAACGATAAGATCAGATGATATGTACAAATAAGAGAATAATGTATGGTTAAATGAATAACCATTGTAAAATGAGTTTGTATAAGATAAGTTCCTTGTAAAAACAATGTATTGTGAAAAGTATGTTATTTGTATAAAATGTTATATGTCTCAAACTGAAATGATTCAAATAACGCTACGATATGTAATACCATACAAACACTTATATATAGGAAGTACCAGCGGCGTATCCACCATACTTGTATCATATTACACACGCATCGTTACTTAATCACTTAATCAAACCAAACCACCAAAGTAATGCTTAACAATTGTAGAAATGTTTATGTATGGTCAAATACGGTTCACACGGTTCACAGATACAAACGGTTCACAGATACAAACGGTTCACAGATACAAACGGTTCACAGATACAAACGGTTCACAGATACAAACGGTTCACATATACAAACGGTTCACAGATACAAACGGTTCACAGATATAAACGGTTCACATAGTCAAATAGTTATAAACGGTTCAAAATGTAATATAATGTGTTCATATACTGGATGAGCATATGCAACAAAATGTAATGTAAAACAATGTACTAAGTACGCACACAATGGGCATACATAGCATGAAATGTAATGTAAAACATGTACTATAATGTACTAACGAACATAGCAGGTATATGATGTGAAAACATGGAAAGCATGAAAGTAACAAGTAGGCACATGTGTTTCACCCCAAAACAGTTTGAAAACAGTAAAAGAGGGGTCTATGTACTCACTTGAGATTGCTTAGTAGTCCTTGAGTAACAACCAAACAATGCTAGAGATCGCGGATATCAAACGGCACCTACTATAGGTAACTATGTTAATAACCGGACCTAAATCGGAAGATCGGATAGAATAAGGGTTCGTAAACCAAACGAGTGTGGAGACTCGTATAATATGGTTTTAACAAAGCCTACATACTAAATGAAACCTTACATAAGTGCTTACGACCCATTACGACTCGTTTAGGTAGCTTATGCTACTTTAACGCGTCGTTCGCGTGAAACGCGTTCGGACCGTCTAACTAGTCTTATGACAAGTGTTATATGCCTAAACATGTTACATAATCAGTTATGTGACAAAATTTTAGGTTACATATGCTTAATTACCAATTATACATGAAAAGGGTATTCTGGTAATTTACCTAAGGCATATAAACTACCTATCATACAACTACTCAAACGATGTGACCATAGGGTATAACCTCGGAAGGTTATTCCCTACCTACTATGGTCACCTAAAGTATTTTGTCGGATCCTAATGATCGACCAAATGGGTCGGGTTCGAAGGTATAAGCGATTTATCAGATCGCTTACCCTACGACCCTAGACAACGTGGTAATCAGTAGGCATAGTCCCAAGGGACTATAACCAACGTGATTACACTCACGTTGCGAAGTTCAAACGAACTTCGCATTGACCATAAACTGGTCAACGCAGAAAGTCAAACAAAGTTTGACTTTCAGACTCGAAAAGACTCGAAAAGCAATAAAAGAACGAAAGAATACTTACGAAGGGTCCCCGAATGCTAATCTAGATCCAAATAACTCAGGTATGAAACAATGGTTTCAACTTAGAGTCTTTTAGATCAGATTCTTGTGAGTTTGAAGTAAATGGGGGTGGGGTATTTATAGTTTTCGGGTAACCGTTAAGATCGTTTCATGGAAACCGTGCTCAAATCCCATGCGTACACTTGTTGGAAAGTCATGGTGGCTAAAAATGGCCCTTAATCAGCTGAAAGGTCAAGTGTGAGCATGTGGTTGAGGATTAAACAGCTGGAAAATGCTGATTAAGCAATCTTATCTGAACTGGGAGGCTGAGGCGGCCCGCTTCAGGATACACCAAAACTAATGCGGGCCGCATGGGGGTTCTGATCAGAAAATAAGTTTCAAAAATGACAGTTTTGGTCCCTGTTGTGTATTTAAGCCATTTCCGACACTTCTAAGGCCCGTAAAGCCAACTTTAAGGCCCTTAAATGATGCCTAAACATTGTGGACATGAAACATGCTCAAAAATATGTCGGATGTTGGTTCGTTTGGTCGTACGAACGCGATGTTCGCTTAATTACGACGGAATGCGCACAAGCGCGAAAAACGATCCAAATGACGCGACGAATGGATTTTTCTCATGCCAAACACTAAAATAAAATATTTTAGTGCTTACATAAATTGTTGGATGTCCGGATGTATTCAGAACGTATGTTATGCGTAAAAGTGCAAACTTGTGCACTTTTTAACACTTTTAGTCCCTGAATGACCTAAAAGTTTATTTTAGCACACCGAACCCCTCAAAGCCTATTTCTAAGCTATGTAAAGGATATTTAAGGTGTGTTTAACTTATGGTCATGTTCCGGAATGTTCGTTACCGTTCAAATTGGCATACTTTCGCAGTTTGTCAAGTTTAGTCCCTATAAGCGAATAAACTAGATTTTGCCATACCAAAGCCTTCAAAACTTATTTCTAAGTTATGTAAAGGTTACTTAAGGTATGTTAAGCCTATTTTGCTATTCCGGAGTGTTTGTTGCATTAAACTGGTTATATTTACGCATCAGTGCGCGTATAACCCTCCAGAAAGCGATTTAAAGCTTGAAATCGAACAAGAGTTGATATGTGTAAACGATACACATATTTTTACAAATCTCCAGTATGAAATACAATATTTCATTGGTTTGGAATTTGTTTGATGGTTGAAGTGACACAGGTGTCACAGTCTCCCCTACTTTAGGAAATTTCGTCCCGAAATTTATTCGTAGGAGTCTATTTGTGACTTTGTGTCAAATAACCACCAGAGATATGTAAGGCATAATCCTGTCATTTCCTTAACGGACATTCTTCAGAATGAAAATGAACAGACGGAGTCATTTTCCTCAACGAGTATTCTTCAGAAGCGGAAATGAAGGAATAAACAACGGGGATTCATTTCCTCAACGGGCAATCTTTAGAAACGTAAAATGAACTTACGGAGTCATTTTCAACGGGTGCTCCATCAGAAATGGGAATGAAAGGAGAAACAAACGGATATTCATTTCCTCAACGGACAAATCTTCAGAAACGAAAATGAACAAACGGAGTCATTTTCAACGGGTGCTTCATCAGAATTGGAAATGAAAAGGAGAAACAAACGGATATTCATTTCCTCAACGGACAAATCTTCATAAACGAAAATGAACTTACGGAGTCATTTTCAACGGGTGCTTCATCAGAAATGGAAATGAAAAGGAGAAACAAACGGATATTCATTTCCTAAACGGACAAATCTTCAGAAACGAAAATGAACTTACGGAGTCATTTTCAACGGGTGCTTCATCAGAAATGGAAATGAAAAGGAGAAACAAACGGATATTCATTTCCTCAATGGACAAATCTTCAGAAATGAAAATGAACAAACGGAGTCATTTTCAACGGGTGCTTCCTCAGAAATGGAAATGAAAAGAATAGACAAACGGATATTCATTTCCTCAACGGACAAATCTTCAGAAACTAAAATGAACAAACGGAGTCATTTTCAACGGGTGCTTCCTCAGAAATGGAAATGAATAGAGTTAACTTCTAGGCACATGACAAGGCTCGCTGTGGTTTCTGTGCACTAAATTCCATAATTATGTATGCATCCATAATTACGTAATTCCTTGCACAGTCCGCACAGTTTGTCTTGTAATGTTCATAAGCACATAATCACATAGTTGTTTAAATTGGTTATTAATTTGTTATAAATTTGCTATCGATTGAGAACGGATATGGAAACCAGTCGATGGACTTCAATGTCCTCTGGGATCTATCTGAAGAGATAGGAAGATCTCTCAAAAATTCGATTTTGTTTTCAAAGAGACGAAATAGTCGAATTAAGGAACACAACAATTTTAGGATTCACGGAAATACCCTTAGGTACCCTATTAAGGATTTATAGTGGTACTTTGGGTATTCGTCCAGTGTTGTAACTTGCGCCTTGTACTTCGTTTCCTTAGAATAAACGGGTACTTAGGAATTTCGTGGAAACGCAAGAGATCATAGAATGGGAAAATTTTGGGGGTAGTTTGTCCTTCAAAGAATACGGTTCCTTGATTGTCGGTATTGTAAGAGATATGTTGTTTATGCATACAACCACATAAATACATTGTAATGTAAATAAAAGATTTATTTATAAACAATGATAACAAATGTTTCATGGACCTTGACAACAAAAGAAAATAATACATAAGACGTGATTATTTCTAAACGATGTTGTCGGTCAGATGCTCATCCCTGTGCTGGATTTGCATTAGCAAGCTTTGGGCAATTTCTTCGGAAACGACCCATCTCGCCACAGTTGAAGCAAGAACCTGGTAGAAAACGACCTTGAGCGGTATTGTTGCCAGCTTGGTTTGGTGCAGTTGTAGCTGGGCAGACTCTTGCTGTATGGCCTATAAGCCCACAAGTTTGGCATTTGCGGCACTTTACATTGGCATGATGATGGAGGCTACATTGGTTGCACAAGGGTGCAGTTCCATTGTATGGCTTCCTAGCAGGGGGTTGAGCTGGTTGGTTGGGGACGGCTTGGTCATTGTGAGTAACCATGGCGAAGTTCTGAGAAGCCTTTCGCTTCTTTGACTTTTTAGGGGATCCAGTCTGTTCATCCATGGTTTTTGATTCCTCGATTGGGTTCGATTCCTCGACCGGTTTCTTGTCACCTTTTCGGAAAAGTTTACCTTTCCTGATCTTTGATTCAGTCAAGGTTGCAGATAGTTCAATGGCCTGTCTAACTGTAGTAGGGTTGCTGCCAGTCACAATGTCTTGTATTGAGTCAGGGAGGCCATCAATGTACTTTTCTATTGCCTTATCCAAAGGCGTGACCATGTTTGGGCATAACAGACTCAACTCCTCATAACGGTCCGTGTAGGCTCGATGCTCACCGCTGTCTTGCTCAAGATTGTCGAATTCCCTTTCCAAGGCCCTGATCTCGTGACGAGGACAGAATTCCTTCATCATAAGGGCCCTAAGTTCAGCCCATGTCTGTGCTAGAGCAACTTCTGCACCATGATCTCTCATAACCCCGTTCCACCACGTAAGGGCTCTCTTCTGGAACACACTCGAAGCAAACTCGACCTTGCGATTGTCAGGACACTGCACGTGGCGGAAAGTATTCTCAATGCTCTCGAACCATTGCAGAAGCCCAGTCGCTCCCTCAGAACCACTAAACTTGAGTGGTTTCGCCGAGTTAAAACTCTTGAAATTGCATGGACCATTGTTGTTGTTGTTGGCTTGATTCCATTGAGCAAAGAGGTTTGGGAATTGAGCAGCCATTTGCTGCGCAATGATTTCTGCCAGTTCGGCAGTCGCTATCTGGTTTTCGCGTCGAGGAGGCATTCTAAAAGAGGAAACATGAAAGGAAACGAGTGAGAGAATTAGAGGAAAAGAATGAGATGAAACAAATCTGATGAAAGCAAGGGTAGTGGTCATTTGTTTGTTACCACAAGGTAAACAAACGACACACAGTGACTAATCAATGTAAATGGGTCAAAAATAATGTATCGCGAAGACATGCTCGCCTATAAGTGAACACTCATCCCAAGAATTCCCAGGTAAGCACAATTGGTCTCGCGTCTGATGAGATGTATACGAAGTGCTTGCCTAGACAGAAAACCCAGAATACAGGCATTCACCCTTCCAGTTTGCACGTGTTCACATTATTTAAAACCCAAAACCTTGACGAGATTTTGAAAACTCAAAGGGGTTCAAAACCATGTAACAGAGGGTTCAAAACCTTACAATAGAGGGTTCAAAACCTTGTAATCAATCATCCTAGAACAGATGATTAGTTTTCAAAGCGGTTTTGAAATTTATGTTCTTGTTGTGGTAGTCGCCTAAGGATAGGTGACGGTATTGTTTTATGACTAAACGCAAGTAAACTCGCGTTAGGGTCCTAAGAAGGTTATAGACTAGGTCAAAGCATTACTAATAACCTAATTCCCTCTAACCATTGGCTCTGATACCAACTTTTCTGTCACACCCCGACCACGTAGAACATACAAAACGTGGCGGAAACATCGGGGAGTGTTGTAACAGAATTAATTGTTTCAAATCCATGGCAATAGAAGTTTCGTTTTAATGATTAAAAGTGTTACAATGTCTTAACAAACAAAGAAAAACAACATAATTAACTAGTCTTGCATCTTTTATTGTCACTAAAGCCCAAGTCTGCCTATGTGTATCTTGATCATCTTATGCAACAGCTCCTGAAAAACACATGTGAAAATAGGTACGTCAGCATAAAAATGCCTGTGAGATACATAGGTTTTGTGAAAATAGGTTTCATGACTTATGTTTGAGAAAATGTTTAGTCATGAACCTTGTAATTTGCTTTATTTTGTAAATCGTTTGAAAAACGATAAGATCAGATGATATGTACAAATAAGAGAATAATGTATGGTTAAATGAATAACCATTGTAAAATGAGTTTGTATAAGATAAGTTCCTTGTAAAAACAATGTATTGTGAAAAGTATGTTATTTGTATAAAATGTTATATGTCTCAAACTGAAATGATTCAAATAACGCTACGATATGTAATACCATACAAACACTTATATATAGGAAGTACCAGCGGCGTATCCACCATACTTGTATCATATTACACACGCATCGTTACTTAATCACTTAATCAAACCAAACCACCAAAGTAATGCTTAACAATTGTAGAAATGTTTATGTATGGTCAAATACGGTTCACACGGTTCACAGATACAAACGGTTCACAGATACAAACGGTTCACAGATACAAACGGTTCACAGATACAAACGGTTCACAGATACAAACGGTTCACAGATACAAACGGTTCACAGATACAAACGGTTCACAGATACAAACGGTTCACAGATATAAACGGTTCACATAGTCAAATAGTTATAAACGGTTCAAAATGTAATATAATGTGTTCATATACTGGATGAGCATATGCAACAAAATGTAATGTAAAACAATGTACTAAGTACGCACACAATGGGCATACATAGCATGAAATGTAATGTAAAACATGTACTATAATGTACTAACGAACATAGCAGGTATATGATGTGAAAACATGGAAAGCATGAAAGTAAAAAGTAGGCACATGTGTTTCACCCCAAAACAGTTTGAAAAAAGTAAAAGAGGGGTCTATGTACTCACTTGAGATTGCTTAGTAGTCCTTGAGTAACAACCAAACAATGCTAGAGATCGCGGATATCAAACGGCACCTACTATAGGTAACTATGTTAATAACCGGACCTAAATCGGAAGATCGGATAGAATGAGGGTTCGTAAACCAAACGAGTGTGGAGACTCGTATAATATGGTTTTAACAAAGCCTACATACTAAATGAAACCTTACATAAGTGCTTACGACCCATTACGACTCGTTTAGGTAGCTTATGCTACTTTAACGCGTCGTTCGCGTGAAACGCGTTCGGACCGTCTAACTAGTCTTATGACAAGTGTTATATGCCTAAACATGTTACATAATCAGTTATGTGACAAAAGTTTAGGTTACATATGCTTAATTACCAATTATACATGAAAAGGGTATTCTGGTAATTTACCTAAGGCATATAAACTACCTATCATACAACTACTCAAACGATGTGACCATAGGGTATAACCTCGGAAGGTTATTCCCTACCTACTATGGTCACCTAAAGTATTTGGTCGGATCCTAATGATCGACCAAATGGGTCGGGTTCGAAGGTATAAGCGATTTATCAGATCGCTTACCCTACGACCCTAGACAACGTGGTAATCAGTAGGCATAGTCCCAAGGGACTATAACCAACGTGATTACACTCACGTTGCGAAGTTCAAACGAACTTCGCATTGACCATAAACTGGTCAACGCAGAAAGTCAAACAAAGTTTGACTTTCAGACTCGAAAAGCAATAAAAGAACGAAAGAATACTTACGAAGGGTCCCCGAATGCTAATCTAGATCCAAATAACTCAGGTATGAAACAATGGTTTCAACTTAGAGTCTTTTAGATCAGATTCTTGTGAGTTTGAAGTAAATAGGGGTGGGGTATTTATAGTTTTCGGGTAACCGTTAAGATCGTTTCATGGAAACCGTGCTCAAATCCCATGCGTACACTTGTTGGAAAGTCATGGTGGCTGAAAATGGCCCTTAATCAGCTGAAAGGTCAAGTGTGAGCATGTGGTTGAGGATTAAACAGCTGGAAAATGCTGATTAAGCGATCTTATCTGAACTGGGAGGCTGAGGCGGCCCGCTTCAGGATACACCAAAACTAATGCGGGCCGCATGGGGGTTCTGATCAGAAAATAAGTTTCAAAAATGACAGTTTTGGTCCCTGTTGTGTATTTAAGCCATTTCCGACAGTTCTAAGGCCCGTAAAGCCAACTTTAAGGCCCTTAAATGATGCCTAAACATTGTGGACATGAAACATGCTCAAAAATATGTCGGATGTTGGTTCGTTTGGTCGTACGAAGGCGATGTTCGCTTAATTACGACGGAATGCGCACAAGCGCGAAAAACGATCCAAATGACGCGACGAATGGATTTTTCTCATGCCAAACACTAAAATAAAATATTTTAGTGCTTACATAAATTTTTGGATGTCCGGATGTATTCAGAACGTATGTTATGCGTAAAAGTGCAAACTTGTGCACTTTTTAACACTTTTAGTCCCTGAATGACCCAAAAGTTTATTTTAGCACACCGAACCCCTCAAAGCCTATTTCTAAGCTATGTAAAGGATATTTAAGGTGTGTTTAACTTATGGTCATGTTCCGGAATGTTCGTTACCGTTCAAATTGGCATACTTTCGCAGTTTGTCAAGTTTAGTCCCTGTAAGCGAATAAACTAGATTTTGCCATACCAAAGCCTTCAAAACTTATTTCTAAGTTATGTAAAGGTTACTTAAGGTATGTTAAGCCTATTTTGCTATTCCGGAGTGTTTGTTGCATTAAACTAGTTATATTTACGCATCAGTGCGCGTATAACCCTCCAGAAAGCGATTTAAAGCTTGAAATCGAACAAGAGTTGATATGTGTAAACGATACACATATTTTTACAAATCCCCAGTATGAAATACAATATTTCATTGGTTTGGCATTTGTTTGATGGTTGAAGTGACACAGGTGTCACAAGTGCCTCACCCCAATGTTTCCGCCATCGGTTGGGGTGTGACAGATTGGTATCAGAGCCATAACAATAGGGAATTAGGTAAGACACGACCTAGTCCGGGTCCGATGTCTTAGTGTTAACCTAGTCTATAGTCTAAGCACCAACAGACCGCCTTGTGCGAACCCATTGGGGTTCTGCACGAGCTTATTCTCGAATTCGCTAAAACCACATCTCTGTGCGAACACCGCATACTACAGCTTCGCACAGAGAAAGCCTTTTGATGTGTGTAAAATGCAACATATAAATTACATCAAATGAGGCATAAAACTAACCTTTTTTTAGTACTAATGTTGAAAAAAGTGTGCTTTTGTCTTCCTTTTGTATTTTCAGGACCAAATGAGCTTAAATAAACAAAAGGAGCAAATATGCAGCAAAATCTAACATAAATACAAAGAAAAGGAATAAACGTGGCATGCCCGACCCCTCGACAACATCTTCCCAAGCAAAAACAAGAAACAGAAGGTTGACCACGGCCCCGTGCCCAGCGGACACGGGGGCGTGGTCAGATGTCTGCAGAAAAGACAAAGCTATAGAAGATTCTATTCCCAGCACGGGGGCGTGCCCAGCTCAGCACGGGCCGTGGTCAACGCTAAGATTCGCAGAATCTTGCAAATCTTGATAGTACAGATACGCTTCTGCACACGGGGCCGTGCCCAGCGAACACGGGGGCATGTGGAGCCTAATACAAACAATTGCAATTAATGAAGAAAGAGAAAGAGGATGGCCACGGGGCCGTGTCCGGGCGTCTGTGCAGGCTATAAATAGGGGTGCTTGGTTCACTTCAAAGGCATCCCTTGGCAAACCACCTCTCTCCCACTTCACCACCACTCCACCACCACTACAACACCCACATCCACCACCATCATCCATCATCCACCTTAGAGTGTTTGTAGTAGTCTCGGGATCCAAGATTGATAGTAAGAGTTCTTGACAATCAAAGGCCATGTTTGCCTAAGTCTCTTACATCACTTGGTGAAGACAAGCATTTAATGTAATACTTTTGATTTTTAATCTTTTCGCACTTTTTATTTGGTTTTGTATTAATGACTTTAATAACTAGTTTCTTATGTTGAAGGTGAAACTTCCTTATCATTTGTCCGTGGTGTCTTGGCGTTATTTTACTATCTATATAAAATAAAAGATTTTCACCATTCATATCTCTACGGTCTATATAGAGATATGTTGGCTACCTGGTCGGGGGTTAAGGGAATGGTTTGGTAAGGTTCTTGCCTTGTTCAGTGTATAGATCCTGCAAGGACCTGGGTCAAGCTTACTAGGACCTCCTTCAATACCCACTGGTATTGGATGGCGGGGGTGCGAATGGCTTGATCTATTACTACATTAACCCGGCTACTTGGGATTGTATCCCTGCTGACTTAAACCACTTAGTCGAGGGTAACGTCGCCTTCAAAAGAGGGGCCTACCACATTACGCATTAATAACTTAATTAAATATCTTTCAATATTCCAACCCTTTGGGATTGTATCCTTGTTGACTCAAACCACTGGGTTGAGGGTAACGTCACCTTCAAAAGAGGGGCCTACTACTATAACTAAGATAATCTCTTAAAAAGTGTAAAAGTGCGAAAATCATCAAAGGTTACATTAAAGGCGAGTCAGATCCAAATGATTCATCTTGTCTATCTGTTTTATTTTATTTTTATTTTCAGCATTTTTAGTTTTTTTATTTTTCATGTTAAAAACCTTTTCTAAAACTTTTGATTTGATTAGACGTTGAGGATAAACCGGTACTAAAAGCTCTTGTGTCCTTGGACGACCTCGGTATCTTACCAACACTATACTACGCTCACGATGGGTGCACTTGCCCATATGTGTGTTTAGTGTTAGTAGAATATCGTGTTTTATAAATTTAAAACTTGAATAATGTGTTAAAAAGGGCTTAAAATATCAATAAAAAATATATAACGCTACACACGCATCACCTTTCCTAAGGCTAACGCTACTGCCTTTCCTAAGGCATGCACAACACACACGATTTTTGAAAACACTCGCATAACACAAAAAGAGCGATTTTATCGAGATTAGGTGTGAAAACCGCAAACTCTCGCTTAGATTGCTCGCTCGACGCGCATTTTTACTACAAACACGAGAATTTGCGTTGAGTCAGGAGTGAAATCCATATCTCGACGAAATTCTCCCTATGTATCTCGTTATTTTATCACATAACCAGGAATGTAGTTGTTAAGTTAGGGGTGAAACCCGCATCTTAATGACTTGTTCCATTCCCTATTTGGTTTTACAAAACTCTCACCAAAAGTCTTGATGGATTCCAATGACTCAGTTCACATAGTAACCGAAAGGATGTGTGTCGTTCACCGTATGTCGGTGAGAGAACACAGTCTATTAGGCCAAAGCGTGTACTCGAAGTCCTCGAGGATAGTCGAATCACTTTGGGTAGTCGATGTCTCAACACCTAGACACTCTGTTTCGATTCTGAGCTCGCAGCCGCTGACTCTGTGAAATGTTGATTTTATGTGTTTTATGTGGTTTTATATATTTATATGTTTCGATTTTGGAGACTTATACGCTTCTCGCTCACCGCTTTGTTAAACGCGCACAACTCGCACTGCACATTTATCTCAACACGCTAACAAATCGCAAACAATCTATGAACTCTCGCATGCTATGTTATTTGCTTACGCTACTCGCTACTCGCACTCGCTACTCTCAAATGCGCTTGCGAAACTTGAATGATAGGTGAATACGTGCAATATATGTAGGTGAATACATGTAAAATATAGTAGAATATGTGCTTATGTGGTTATGTGCTCACGTGCTTATGTGCCTATGTGATTTATGTGCCTATATGATTATGTGCCTATGTGTTAGACGTGTTCCTGATGCTTTATCTAGTAGTAATAAGTATGTGGTGTGGAGAGATTCGATTATGTCCTCTGAATCCTATGACGATGTCTGTTTCAGACAATGTCGTCATTTGGATCTCACACTTCTCGCGCTACTCGCCGCAACCACGCTGACAAACGCATCGCCTCTCTAGTCGCCAAGGAAATGGCCAAGGTCATTCCGCAGATCGTCAGCGAAATCAATGAAGTCGATAGCAAGTCCTCTGAGGAATCTAAGAGTGACTCCCCGAAAGCTTCTTTTAGCTTCAAGCAATTCAAGGCCTGTTGCCCCAAATACTTCACTCGTGAGAACGGGCCTAGTGCCATGTTTTAGTGGTTTGACTCGATTAAAGTCACTCTTCATCAAAGCGGATGCCCAGACAACCTCCGCACTGTAAATGCAACTGGGGTTTTTCAGTCCAGGGCTCTAGACTGGTGGACTGTCGAACGAAACAGGCGAGGTAACGACGCAGCCTATGGACTTTCTTGGGAGGAATTGAAGGAAATCATGATGAAAGAATTATGTCCCCCACATGAGCTCCAGAAGCTGGAGAACGAGTTTTGGAACATCAAGCAAGAAGGTGGCGACAATGCTGGTCTCACTGCTTGCTTTAAGCAGCTCAGCATCATCTGTCCTGGACAAGTCTCAAGACCCGACATCACAATCAAGAAATACATTCGCGCTCTACCTGATTGTGTTGTCGATTTTGTTCAAGCAGCCAAGACTACCACCATCGAAGAGACTTATCAACTCGCTGCTGAAATCAATGACAAGCGAGTTCTGGCTGGTTACTTCAAGAATACCACCAAAAAGTCTGCACCAAGTCACCGCTACTCCCACTCCTGAAACCGCCGCATCTCAAGGATCGAAATCTTCACGCCGGAAGCACAAGAGCAACAAAAACAACAAGAACTATGATGTCACCGCCGCTCCCCTCAATGTTGTTCCTGCCCAACCACAGAACCAGAACCGCCAAGTAGCAGCACCCGTGACCAACGCACCGCCTGCCAAGCGTGCGTATACCGGTCCGCACCCTCTATGCCCAACTTGTACTTACCATCACCCTATTGGGATCGCATGCCGTTTCTGTGTCCACTACAACCTCTACGGGCACTTTACCGCGAACTGTCGTACTGGTCCTCGTCAGCAAGCTCAAGTTCAAGCTCCTCCTGCATTGCCAGCTCCTCTTCCCGCTTCTTAGGGTAATCAAGCAGCTCCTGCTCCCGCTGCTCATACACGAGCCTGCTTCGCATGTGGTGATCCTAACCACTTCACAAATGTCTGCCCGAATCGAGTGGTGAAGCAAGAGCCACAGCAGCACCCAGCGCAGCAACAACATCAACAGCAGCAGCAGCCAACTCAACAAGCAGCCCGCGGAAGAGCATTCAACATCAATGTCCGCAAGGCTTAAACTGACAACAACGTTATTAATGGTACGTTTCTTGTCAACAGTATTTATGCTTCGTGTTTATTTGATACTAGAGCCGATAATTGGTTTGTGTCGTTTGAATTCGAAAAGCTCCTAAACCGTAAACGCGCTAACCTCCCAACGACGTTCGACGAGAAATTGCCACTGGAAGAACCGTCACCGTTAGTTCTGTTCTTCATGATTGTACTCTTGAACTCAACAATCACGTCTTCCCGATTGATCTTATTCTGATGCAGCTTGGTAGTTTCGATATCATAGTAGGCATGGATTTTCTTCGTGAAAATCATGCTGAAGTCGTTTGTTTTGATAAGATGATTCGTTTCTCTCTTGCTAATGGAGACCAACTCTGTGTCTATGGCGAAGTATCATCGAAGGATCTGAAACTCATGTCGTGCATCCAAGCAAGCAAGTATATCCGAAAGGAATACATGGCTTTCTTGGCGCACATCGTAGTAGCAAAGGAAAAGAAGCCGATGGAAAAGGTACTTGTGGTTCGTGATTTTCCTGCTGTCTTTCCTGACGATTTACCTGGTCTACCCCCGAGTCGTGATATTGATTTCCGTATCGACCTCATTCCTGGAGCTAACCCTATTGCTAAAGCTCCTTATCGCCTCGCTCCGTCCGAAATGCGTGAACTTTCGAGTCAACTCCAGGAAATGCTCGATAAAGGCTTCATACGCCCTAGCACATCTCCTTGGGGTGCACCTGTCCTTTTTGTCAAAAAGAAGGATGGATCGTTCCAGATGTGCATCGATTATAGGGAACTTAATAAGCTTACTATCAACAATCGTTATCCCTTACCCCGAATCGACAATTTGTTTGATCAATTGCAAGGCGCTACGTGTTTCTCGAAGATAGATCTATGCTTTGGTTATCACCAGTTACGAATTCAGGAGGAAGATATCCCTAAAACCACATTTCGAACCCGATACGACCATTACGAATTCATCGTTATGCCCTTTAGTCTAACCAACGCACCCGCGGTTTTCATGGATTTGATGAATCGCGTGTGTAAACTCTTTCTCGACCGCTTCTTCATCGTGTTTATCGATGATATCCTTATCTATTCGAAGACGAAAGCCGAACATGCGCAGCATCTTCGTTTGGTACTCGAACTTCTCCAAGGGAATCGCCTCTACGCCAAGTTCTCCAAGTGTGAATTTTGGCTTGAGGAGGTTCAATTCCTCGGTCACATTATCAATAGTCAAGGTATTCACGTCGATCCCACAAAGATTGAAGCAGTTAAGAGTTGGATTACACCGAAATCTCCATCCGAAGTTCGTTCTTTCCTCGGATTGGCGGGTTACTACCGTGATTCATCACTGATTTCTCTAAGATTGTCATCCCACTTACCTCTCTGACGCATAAAGATAAGCCTTTTGTTTGGAGAACTGAACAAGAGGAAGCCTTCCAAACTCTCAAGCATATGCTCTGCAATGCTCCTATCCTCGCTTTACCCAATGGAAACAACGACTTCGTAGTCTATTGCGATGCCTCTAACCTCGGCCTTGGTGTAACACCCCGAAAATATAAAACTTTATATTAGAAATATAAAGTATAGATAAACGAGAATTTACTAACTAGGAATTTTAACCTAGTTAGTTAATAGTCTAGAAATAACTTAAAGTAGGGTTAAAAGCAACTAAATTAAATGTTGATCAAAGGGAGGGGTTTAAGTTGTAACAATTGAAACTTAATTGTTATTAATCAAATAAAACAAACCAAACACCCCCAAAAGGAGGTGTCTGGTCGATTAGAACAAGCAGGGGCGACACCCCCACTTTCAAACCCTAGAATTATACTTAAAATCTCAAATTGGAGGTGCAAATCTGGTCCAAACGAAAATCCGAGCTTAGAATCGTGATCCTCATCGCAAGAGGATTGCAAGGTATGTAAAATCTAATGAAAACTCTTAACTTGAAATTCTCATGAATTGGAAAAAAATCTGAAATTCTAGTTGCATGTTTGCCTTATGATGATTTAGGAACAACTATGGTGTTTAGGGACAAACCCTAGACAAATAGAAGTTGAAATCATATGAAATTTTGGTGAATCCATGAACACCATTGTAGGTGATTAATGGGTTATGTGTATTTGGATGAACACTAGGAAATAGATTGTTAATCTAGTGTAATTTGGTAATTTTGAAGTGATTTCAGAAATTAGAAGCTAACAATCATGTAAAATGGTTGATTTATGTGAAATTAGGGCTAAATGATAAACTAAAGATGTGATGTTTAATCATGTAAAAATCTGCTCATGAAGTGTTTGTTGAAATGCCTCTATGAAGGCTTAAAACTGAAATTTCAAGTTTAAACGCATAATCATGATGTTTGGTGCATTATGCGAATTATGATTTGAAGAGAGTTCTAAACATATGATAAATGAACTCTATAGGAACGGGCGCAGGAGCGTCAAGCGGACAAGCGGGTGGCGAACCACGTTTAAAAGGCCTACTTTGAAGGTATGTAACTTGACCCGTTACATTAAGTAGATTTTGATGATTATATAATGCGTAATTGAATTCTAGAATAAGAGTTGTTTTGAATTAAGCGGTGATGTCGCTATATTGAATGATTGGTCAAATTTGGTTGGAACTCGTTGGTAGTCGTCATATGGGAGGATTCCTTAGACGAGCCAAACGGGTCGAATAATCGAGTAAAGCATGGTTAATGCTCCGGAATATAATGGATTGATCGTTGATATTGGTTAATAAATAACATGTTAGAAATACGAAAAATTAATGTATTGGTTTGTTAGAAAAGCAAAATCCGAGAGTTGGGTTTTAGTGCAATGAACAAAAAAACAAATTATGGATTTCCAGGAACTACCGTAAGTTACGGTAGTACCGTAACTTACGGTAGAGGTTAGGTGTTTATGGCAGGTTACCCCTGTTTTACGGTGGACCAGGAATTTCCAGAACCTACCGTAACTTACGGTGACACCGTAAGTTACGGTGGAACCAGAAAAATCAGTATTTTATTATTCAAAATTTGATGTTGGATCTTGTGTTTATGTACTATATAACAATGTTCAAAACTAATGTTTTAAAGGTTTTGACCATAGGTAACAAGGTGGATCTTACGGATGGCGGTCAAGCGAATGATGAAGAACCGAACACTACTTTTGAAGCTTCCGCAATGTTTTTAAATCTTTACTAGACTTGGTTTATGGGTTGTAAACAATTGTTAAGTAACTTTTGAAATGTTTTAACTTAGTGTAGTGGACTATGGTCATGCTACATGTGAACTTTTTGTATGAAATTTATGTTAAGTAAGGAACGTGTTATTTACAAACGGTATAATCTATTATTAAAGTCAAGTGAAAATTTAAGGGTGTTACAAGTTGGTAATCAGAGCTTAAGGTTGTCAACAAAGTGTTCGGTTCAAGCTTGATCGATCGTCCGGTAAGAATTAACTCATTATGTTAGTAGATGATGTCTTATGTAAGGAATGAGAAACGAATTGTTATGCATGGGAAGAGCGTGTTAACACACTCAAACCTGGAAAGTGCATAAAATGTGAATGGTTAAAGCAAGTTAGGAACTTGGCTAAACCGAAACAAAAGAAGCAATGTCATGAATGAAATGTTTAACGTTTGATGTAAACATTTCAGTTTCAAGATGTCCGATGGGAATGATGATAATCCGGTGCAAACAAGCACTGAACAAATGAAAGAAATAATTGCCGAAGAGGTAGGGAAGGCAATTGAAGGAAGTCTATCCGGGTTTATAGACAAAATTCAAGGCACGGTGTTGTCGCTTGTAGAAGAACGAGTTAAAAGGTTGGAGGATATTGTCAACCTTATGAAGGAGAAAACGGGAGAACGCAAAGGGTGTTCATACAAGGAATTCATGGCGTGTAAACCGCCAATTTATAACGGGGAAGTCGACCCAATAATTTGCCAAAGATGGTTGGGCGACGTTGAAGGAGTGTTTGAAAGGACCCATTGCGACGAAAGCGACTTCGTTGCTTACGGAGCGGGTCAGTTAAGAGGACAAGCCAAGGATTGGTGGGATAACAAAAAGAATGAAATAGGGGCCGAAGCGGCAAGAGCCATGACATGGGAAGAGTTTAAGACACCATTTCTTAAACATCATAGTCCCAAGGCGGTCATTAACAAAATCAAGGAAGAGTTCATGCAACTTAGGCATAAGGGTGAAACCATAGACAAGATCACGGCGATGTTTATGGATAAGATGAAGTTTAGTAGTGAGTTGGTGACAAACGAAGAACAGAAAATATACTACTACTACAATATGTTGAGCGCCGAATATAGGGAGTTTATGACTCCTTCAAAATACGAGACCCTTACCGAAATCATTAATGTTGCTCAGGAACGGGAAATCGAGTTGAAGAAGCAAGTCGAAAGAGGTGAACGAAGGGCACATGATGTGAATCCAAGCCCGACAAAGAAAGCCCGAACTGGAGAATCGGGGAAGAAGGTAGATACTAAAGGTGGGTCGCCAAGTTGTAAGGTGTGCGGGAAGGGACACAAAGGGGAATGTCGGTTCAAAGACAAGCCATGCCCTATATGTAACAAGACGGGGCACACGGCCTCGCTATGCCCGGGAAAAGTCTCTGTTTGCTACAAATGTTATCAACCAGGCCACAAAAAGTCCGAATGTCCGGACTTAGTTGGAAAGAGAGATGTTAAAGAATCTCCAACAGAAGCTCCCAAAGCGAAGGCGAGGTCCTTCCAACTTACCGCGGCTGAAGCGAAGACAGAACCCGATGTGGTTTCAGGTATATTCACAATTAACTCAATTCCAGCACGTGTATTGTTTGATACGGGTGCGAATAAATCCTTCATTTCGCATGGATTTATTCGACATCCTTCATTTGTATTGACGAAATTACCTGTGCCCTTAGAAGTTGAAATAGGGGACAACAAAAGTTTTATAGTTTGTGATGTTTGTCGAGGCTGCAAATTAAGCATCGATGATGAGGAATACTTGATAGACCTAATCCCGATGTCAATGGGGGAATTTCAAGTAGTCGTTGGGATGGATTGGCTAGCCCAGCACCATGCAAAAGTCGTGTGTTTTCGTAAAGAGATAAAATTAACATCTCCGAGCGGGAAACACGTTACCATTTATGGCGAAAAAGGAGGTAACCCCATAGTGTGCTCAATGTTGAAAGCTCATAAGCTTATGAAGCGAGGATGCAAGGCGTTCATGATATACGCAAATGAGCCCGAGAAAGAATCACGGAAGATTGAAGATGTACCGGTAGTACGAGATTATGGAGATGTGTTTCCGGAGGATTTACCGGGGATACCGCCTGAACGGGAAGTAGAGTTCGGGATCGAATTGATTCCGGGCGCAAAACCTGTAGCAAAAGCCCCGTACTTACTCGCACCGTCGGAATTACAAGAGTTGATGTCCCAAATTCAAGACCTGCTTGACAAGGGATTCATAAGGCCGAGTGTGTCTCCTTGGGGCGCACCGGTATTGTTCGTGAGAAAGAAAGACGGGAGCATGCGCATGTGTATCGATTACCGGGAGTTAAACAAACTCACGGTAAAGAACCGATACCCGCTCCCGAGGATAGACGATTTATTCGACCAATTACAAGGTGCGAACTGGTTTTCAAAAATTGACCTTAGATCTGGGTATCACCAGCTAAAGGTCAAAGAAGAAGATGTGCCGAAGACGGCTTTCCGCACGAGATACGGACATTACGAATTCCTCGTGATGTCATTTGGGCTAACAAATGCACCCGCGGCTTTCATGGACCTCATGAACCGGGTTTGCAAGCCAATGTTGGATAAGTCGGTCATCGTGTTTATCGATGATATCTTGGTGTATTCGAAAAGTGAAGCTGAACACGCATACCACCTACAAGAAGTGTTAGAGACACTTAGACGAGAAAGGTTGTATGCGAAATTCTCTAAGTGTGCCTTTTGGTTACGAGAGGTACAATTTCTTGGCCACGTCATAAGTGCCGACGGAGTATTGGTGGATCTGTCCAAGATCGAGGCTGTGTCAAAATGGAATCCCCCGAAGAACCCTTCGGAAATTAGAAGCTTTTTGGGGCTTGCGGGATACTATAGGAGATTCATTCAAGATTTCTCCAAGATTGCGTCACCGCTAACGAAGCTGACCCAAAAGAAAGAAAAGTTCATTTGGGGTGTCGATCAAGAAAAAGCGTTTCAAACGTTAAAAGAAAAGTTAACTCAAGCTCCGGTACTGACATTGCCGGACGGAGTCGAAGATATGGTGGTTTATTCGGATGCTTCACTGTCAGGGCTCGGATGCGTTTTGATGCAACGTGGCAAAGTTATAGCTTATGCCTCGAGACAATTGAAGATACACGAGAAGAAATATCCCACACACGATCTTGAATTGGCTGCGGTGGTATTTGCCTTAAAAATATGGAGGCACTACCTGTACGGGGTAAAGTGCACCATATACACCGATCACAAGAGCTTAAAATACTTTTTCGATCAGAAGGAGTTAAATATGCGACAAAGGCGATGGTTGGAAACGGTGAAAGATTTCGACTGTGAAATACATTACCACCCCGGAAAGGCAAATGTGGTAGCGGACGCTCTGAGCAGAAAAGCGGACTATGTCCCAATACGAGTAAGGTCGATGCAGCTCATGGTGACCTCGGGTATACTTGAACGTATTCGAGAGGCGCAATTAGAAGCAGTAAAGGAGGAGAATTGGAAGAAGGAAAGAATAATCGGTCAGTTGAAAGATTTGACGGATAGGAATAACGGGTTGAAGACTCGATTCGGGAGGATATGGGTTCCAAATACTTGTGGAGTGAAAGCACTTCTACTAGATGAAGCTCATAAATCCCGATATTCAATTCATCCGGGAGCGACCAAAATGTATAATGATTTAAAACAAAACTATTGGTGGCCCGGGATGAAAAGAGATGTGGTGAAGAACGTAGAAAAATGCTTGACATGTTTACAAGTCAAGGCGGAGCACCAAAAACCATACGGTAGACTTCAACCGTTGGAAATTCCGGTTTGGAAATAGGAACAAATCACCATGGATTTGTTGACCAAATTGCCCAAAACTAACCGCGGGTTTGATGCTATATGGGTAGTTGTAGATAGACTGACGAAAAGCGCTCACTTCATTCCAATTCGTGAGACTTATACATCCGAAAAGATGTCGGAGGTGTACACCAATGAAATCATAGCACGGCATGGGGTACCGATATCTATTGTGTCAGACAGAGATACTCGGTTTACTTCAAATTTTTGGCATGAATTTCAAGAACAAATGGGAACTAAATTGTTCATTAGCACTGCCTACCATCCACAAATGGATGGGCAAAGTGAAAGAACAATACAAACGTTGGGAGATATGCTGCGGGCTTGCATTATTGACTTCGGGGGTAGTTGGGATATCTATCTACCCTTGGTCGAATTTTCATATAACAACAGCTATCACGCGAGCATTAAGATGGCCCCGTATGAACTGTTATATGGCAGAAAATGTCGAACTCCGGTATGTTGGGGAGAAGTGGGTCCACGAGGGCTAGCACCTACTGATGTAATCCGAGCTACGAATGAGAAAATCGACATGGTTCGAGCACACTTGAAAGCGGCTCAAGACAGGCAAAAGGCGTATGCGGATAAAAGGAATAGGCCAATTGAATTTCAGGTTGGCGACATGGTTATGCTAAAAGTTTCCCCATGGAAAGGCATTATTAGATTCAGAAAAAGGGGAAAACTAAGCCCGAGATTTATTGGGCCATTCAGAATCACTGAACGGGTTGGTAAAGTAGCTTA
The DNA here is from genome assembly GCA_030545235.1 of Helianthus tuberosus. Classification (NCBI taxonomy): domain Eukaryota; kingdom Viridiplantae; phylum Streptophyta; class Magnoliopsida; order Asterales; family Asteraceae; genus Helianthus; species Helianthus tuberosus. The sequence continues at coordinate 51,542,365 of CM060403.1, read as the reverse complement.
TCGTCTTGAATTACCCGAGGAGTTGAGTGGGATTCATAGCACATTCCACGTGTCACATCTCCGAAAATGTTTGGCCGACGAAACTGCTCGTATCCACTACGATGATATCGAGGTTGATAACAGCCTCAACTATGCAGTAAAACCAATCGCGATTTTAGATCGTAAAGAGAAAAGTTTGAGGAACAAGGTGATTAATCAAGTCAAGGTCAAATGGGAGCATAGGAAAGGTTCGGACACTACTTGGGAGTCCGAAGAGGAGATGCGACGTCTCCACCCTACATTATTTGGTATGTACTTTGGTTTCGGGGACGAAACCCTTTTTAAGGGGGGTGGACTTGTAACACCTCGAAAATATAAAACTTTATATTAGAAATATAAAGTATAGATAAACGAGAATTTACTAACTAGGAATTTTAACCTAGTTAGTTAATAGTCTAGAAATAACTTAAAGTAGGGTTAAAAGCAACTAAATTAAATGTTGATCAAAGTGAGGGGTTTAAGTTGTAACAATTGAAACTTAATTGTTATTAATCAAATAAAACAAACCAAACACCCCCAAAAGGAGGTGTCTGGTCGATTAGAACAAGCAGGGGCGACACCCCCACTTTCAAACCCTAGAATTATACTTAAAATCTCAAATTGGAGGTGCAAATCTGGTCCAAACGAAAATCCGAGCTTAGAATCGTGATCCTCATCGCAAGAGGATTGCAAGGTATGTAAAATCTAATGAAAACTCTTAACTTGAAATTCTCATGAATTGGAAAAAAATCTGAAATTCTAGTTGCATGTTTGCCTTATGATGATTTAGGAACAACTATGGTGTTTAGGGACAAACCCTAGACAAATAGAAGTTGAAATCATATGAAATTTTGGTGAATCCATGAACACCATTGTAGGTGATTAATGGGTTATGTGTATTTGGATGAACACTAGGAAATAGATTGTTAATCTAGTGTAATTTGGTAATTTTGAAGTGATTTCAGAAATTAGAAGCTAACAATCATGTAAAATGGTTGATTTATGTGAAATTAGGGCTAAATGATAAACTAAAGATGTGATGTTTAATCATGTAAAAATCTGCTCATGAAGTGTTTGTTGAAATGCCTCTATGAAGGCTTAAAACTGAAATTTCAAGTTTAAACGCATAATCATGATGTTTGGTGCATTATGCGAATTATGATTTGAAGAGAGTTCTAAACATATGATAAATGAACTCTATAGGAACGGGCGCAGGAGCGTCAAGCGGACAAGCGGGTGGCGAACCACGTTTAAAAGGCCTACTTTGAAGGTATGTAACTTGACCCGTTACATTAAGTAGATTTTGATGATTATATAATGCGTAATTGAATTCTAGAATAAGAGTTGTTTTGAATTAAGCGGTGATGTCGCTATATTGAATGATTGGTCAAATTTGGTTGGAACTCGTTGGTAGTCGTCATATGGGAGGATTCCTTAGACGAGCCAAACGGGTCGAATAATCGAGTAAAGCATGGTTAATGCTCCGGAATATAATGGATTGATCGTTGATATTGGTTAATAAATAACATGTTAGAAATACGAGAAATTAATGTATTGGTTTGTTAGAAAAGCAAAATCCGAGAGTTGGGTTTTAGTGCAATGAATAAAACAAACAAATTATGGATTTCCAGGAACTACCGTAAGTTACGGTAGTACCGTAACTTACGGTAGAGGTTTGGTGTTTACGGCAGGTTACCCCTGTTTTACGGTGGACCAGGAATTTCCAGAACCTACCGTAACTTACGGTGACACCGTAAGTTACGGTGGAACCAGAAAAATCAGTATTTTATTATTCAAAATTTGATGTTGGATCTTGTGTTTATGTACTATATAACAATGTTCAAAACTAATGTTTTAAAGGTTTTGACCATAGGTAACAAGGTGGATCTTACGGATGGCGGTCAAGCGAATGATGAAGAACCGAACACTACTTTTGAAGCTTCCGCAGTGTTTTTAAATCTTTACTAGACTTGGTTTATGGGTTGTAAACAATTGTTAAGTAACTTTTGAAATGTTTTAACTTAGTGTAGTGGACTATGGTCATGCTACATGTGAACTTTTTGTATGAAATTTATGTTAAGTAAGGAACGTGTTATTTACAAACGGTATAATCTATTATTAAAGTCAAGTGAAAATTTAAGGGTGTTACACTTGGTTGTGTTCTTATGCAATGGGACAAGGTTATCGCGTACGCCTCTCGTCAGCTCAAAATCCACGAGAAGAACTACACAACCCACGATCTCGAACTAGGTGTAGTTGTTTTTGCGTTAAAGATTTGGCGACACTACCTATACGGTACCAAGTGTACGGTCTTCACCGACCATAAGAGCCTACAACACATCTTGAACCAGAAAGAGCTGAATATGTGCCAACGCAGATGGGTTGAACTTCTCAATGATTACGACCAATGTTGTAGAAGGCGCTAGGCGCTAGTCGGGCGGTGAGGTACCGCCTAGGGATTAATCGGGATTAATCGGATTGGACTTTTTAAGTATAATTTTACAAATTTTATATATATATAAATAACTTTATACTTTTTATTAATAAATTTACAAGTTTAGGAGATAACTTTATACTTTTTATTAATAAATTTAAAAGTTTATGAACCATATGTAAACTAGTGAAAGATAGAGGGGGTTAAATGTTAAAATACCTAAACTTAAATGTTCAAATAGGTTTATAACTAAAATTTGGGCTTTAAAACATGGGCCAGGTTTCAAAATTTGGGTTTTTTGGTCAAAAAACATGGGCCCGATTAGTCTGATTTTGACCGATTTTTACCGATTTTGACCGATTTTGTCCGACTTTTACCGACTTTGACCGATTTTGACCATAACCGATTTTTTTGACCGCCTAGCTTAAATTTAGTCAGTAACCCCCCGACTAGCGCCTAGGCGCCGATTAATCGGCTGCCTAGGCCGATTTCTGCAACATTGATTACGACTGTGAGATACGATACCACCCTGGCAAAGCAAATGTCGTTGCCGACGCTCTTAGCTGACGAAGCTATCTACATAGTTTTTGTAATGTTTAAGCCCAGCACGACCTCGAAGCTCTAATTCGTGACGCTCAACACGCATGTTTCATTAAGAATACCTTGAAAGAGGAAATGAAGAAGTGCGGTGCTGAAACCCAACTTGTTACCAAATCAAACGGTATCTATTAGTATCTCGATCGCATCTGGATCCCTAGTCGTAATAACCTTCAGGAGATATTGTTGACTGAAGCCCACAAATCCCGATATTCCATTCATCCCGGTGCCGACAAGATGTACCGGGACCTTCGTCTTCGGTATTGGTGGCCTGGAATGAAGAAGGATATCGCCGTCTATGTTTCGAAATGCCTAACTTGTTCAAAAGTCAAGGCTGAACAACAACGATCCTCTGGCTTACTCGTATAACCCGAGATCCCTATGTGGAAATGAGAGAGTATAGCTATGGACATCATTACGAAACTTCCGCGCACGCCATCCTTTCACGATAGCATTTGGGTTATCATTGATCTCCTTACAAAATCTGGTCATTTTCTGCCGATACGAGAAGACTATAAGGTGGAACGATTAGCACGAATCTATACCGACGAAGTGATTTGTCGACATGGGACACCCCGTGATATCATCTCTGACCGCGATGGTCAATTTACCTCAATCCTTTGGGAAACTTTTCAATCCGCTCTCGGTACTACTCTTAATCTCAGTACCGCTTTCCATCCCCAGACCGACGGTCAGACTGAACGCACGATTCACACCCTTGAAGACATGCTTCGTCCGTGTGTTATAGATTTTGGTGGTAATTGGGATTCGCATTTACCTTTAGTCGAATTCTCGTACAACAACAGTTATCACTCTAGCATTCAAATGGCACCATTTGAGGCATAATATGGAAGAAAATGTCAATCGCCTATTGTGTGGCACGAGATCGGAGATGCGCAAATTACCGGTCCTGAGTTATTGCAAAAAACGACTAACAAGATCCTCCAGATACGATACAATCTCTTGAAAGTTCGAAGTTGGCGATCACATACTTCTAAAGGTCTCACCATGGAAGGGGGTGATCCGATTCGGCAAGAAAGGAAAGCTCGCGCCTCGATACGTTGGACCCTTTAAGATTCTGGAAAGAATTGGCAAAGTGGCCTACAGACTCGAATTACCGGAGGAACTCAGCAACATACATCCGACTTTCCACGTTTCGAACCTCAAAAAGTGTCTAGCCGAGCAGAATTTACATGTTCCTCTTGAGGATCTACAAGTGGATGAAACATTACACTTCATGGAAAAGCTAGTAGAGATCATGGACTGAGAGACCAAGAAACTTCGATGCTCACGCATTCCTATAGTGAAGGTTCGCTGGGAAGGCAAACGCGGCGCCGAGTTCACTTGGGAACTCGAGAGTGAGATTAAGGCTAAATATCCACAACTCTTCGTTACGTCTACGCCTTAATTTCGGGACGAAATTCCCTAAAGTAGGGGAGGCTGTAACAACCCGACTATCCAAAGTCAAAGTCAAAGTAAAAGTCAGGTTGTTATTCAGATCTGTCTTTTCTTGCTTAATTATTGCTTGTACTCTCGGGACTTGATAATCGATATATTAGTTAACGATATTTTAAACTATACAACACATTTTATAATGCTTGTACTAAACACAGTTAACGCATTTATAATGCTCTTTATCGCATTGTTACTCCCTGCTATCACATTGCTATCGCATCGCTAACTCGAAACGCAACTATTGGTATTGTTTTGTGTGTTATTATGTGCTTTACTTGTGTGTGTGCTTTATATATGATTTGGGATGTTATTCGCAAATGCAATCGCAACTCTATCGCAACGCAATCTCATCGCTAACTCGAATCGCTTACACTATCGTTCTATGATCAGGCTAATCTCTCAAGCGCTCCCTTCAATCCAAGACTGTGTTTATTTACTAAACACTCTCTGTGAGTATACTCGAACCCTTTTTTCTTAACGCACTTTTGGGTGTTACATACGTTACCTATATCAAATTACATCGACACACAACGCAAACACTTTTATACGCTAACCGCTATCGCATGTTATACGTGTTTTTGATGAATGCTTGTATGTTATGTTTACACAGTGATTGTTGCCTGACACCTTAGCAACGATAGTACTATAGTTTGGACTCAGCACCTGTCATGGACAGGGGTTGTTAAGGGTTTTACTTCACATGGTCACAGTGGTGATAATGTGTTGCGCATTCTACAACTCGCAGTCATGTCGGTTGCATATTTCATTGTCGATAGCTTACTTGCTTCACATTTCTATGTGTTAGATGCTGGTTATGCGTAAATCGCTTTCGCTATACTATATGCTATTAAACTTGTGTACTCACCTTTACACTATGTGTATTGACTTTATTTTAACGTATGTGACAGGTGTCTTGGATGCTATGTTTGCTGAATGTTTATGGAATCAAGTTAGGTGGTCTAGAAACCCACGAATAAAATCTGAGTTGTCGGAACAATTTATTTGTCTTTTAGAACAATGTCTGTAATAACTATTTATGCTTTATATGTTTATGGTATAGGACATGAACGTTAAATATATTGTCGCTAATAGTTTTATGGATTCTCTTGGACAATCTGTTTCGCTCAGTGCCTCACCCCGATGTTTCGCCATCGGTTGGGGTGTGACATACTGTCATCTACCTTCAAACACTTCACCTGCAGACCTTTTTTTCCAATGACAAATGATCCAAATCCTCTTACAAACGAGGAGTTGAACTTGGTCTATGACTATACCTTGACTTAACTACAATTTGATCGACTATGACTTAGGGAATCTCAAACAAACTTCAATATGAAGCCTCCTGTCACAAACCTCCATCCAAAAAAAGTCGTACCTAGCTGGGAAGAATGGTACGAAACCAAACCAGCTGAGGAATACATACCTAGGTTAGATGAAGAAACTGTTTATCCATCTCCTTACTTTGGACACGATAATCAAGTCAGACGGTCGTGATAGTGATCATAGTGTGTCATCTCTAGAGTCCATCCTAGATGATTGGGATGGAATGTATTAGGGAGTTTGTATGTTTAATTAGGACTTAATATTTTATGTTTAATTAGGTTTTTGTAACATTTTTTATTAGGTTTGTGTAATATTTAATTTAGGTTTGTTTAATAGCTTAATTTGGTTTATGTAATGTTTTAATTAGGTTTATGTAATCTAGTTTATCTATTTTTATGAATATTTAATTAGGTTTAGAAAAAACAAAATTAACGCAAAAGGCTTTTCTTAATTTAATCAAATATTAAATAGGGGGAGCACCATCACCCAAACTGACAAGTCTGGTGCACCAGACTCACCCCTTCCTGGGCCATCCACATCATCAACCTCCAATGTGGTCGTCCACTTTATGCCTCGTCCACCTTTCGGATCACCATCCCGGACGAAGCGATGTGGACGCTCTTCTAAGAGAACGTATATAAACATAGGATTGGTGTCACACCCCAACCGATGGCGGAAACATCGGGGCGTGGCACTAAGCGAACCAGATTGTTCAATAGAATCTATAACAACTATTAAATGACAATATATTTAACGTTAATATCCCATACTACTAACATATAAAGCAATAACAGTCATTACAGATAGCGAGTCTTATAAACAAATACTATTCCGATAACTCAGATATTTATTTAGCGTGTTTCTGGACTTCCTAGCTTGTTTCATCACAGCATAACATCCTATCAACCTGTCACATACGTTAAAATAAAGTCAATACATAAAATGTAAAGGTGAGTACACAAGTTTGCATAGCATATAGTAAAGAAAGCATTTACGCATAACCAGCATATATCACGTAATGGGTGAAGCATGTAACTATCACACAATGATTACAACTTAACCACGAGACTGTGTTGTAGAGTATGCGCGACACATGTTCAACAAACACGTGAAGTAAAGTGATGTGATCCCTAGTAACCCCTGTCCACGACAGGTGCTGAGTCTAAACTATAGTACTATCGTTGCTAGAGGCGGTAGAGTGTAACACTGTATAAGCATAGTAACAAGCATTCATAGATCACGTATAACATGCGGGACCGGTTAGCATTCATAAAGTGTTTGCGTTGTGTGTTGTGTTTTGATATAGAATGTATGTAACACCCAAAGTGCGTTAAAAGAAAATGGGTTCGAGTATACTCACAGTACATGTTTAGCTAGTAAACACAGACTTGATTGGATTGAAGGGAGCGCGTTGAGTTAGCCTGAGCATAGAACAATAGCGTAAGTTGTTGAACAGTGCGTTAACAGAGTGTCGGATGGTGATCCGAACGGATGAGTATCCATTCGAGCAGATGGTCATCCGGACGGATGGCCATTCGAATGGGTGCGTGTGTTGTTTGTAAATCGTTAAAGTTCAAAGTTTAGTCAAATAGTTTAAACATTGGAAATTATAAAGGGGCAGGTCACCTGGTCGGATAGTCATTCGATCGGATGGCCACTCGAGTGGGCGATCTTTTATTTGAAAATTTGTAAAATTTTCTAAGTAAAAGTTTTGAGCTTAACGGAGACGGCGTGACGACGTGTCAAACAACGGAAACACACCAAGTCCAGCTCATTCGATCGAATGGTCTCAGCCCATTCAATCATACTCACTATTATTGATGGAATTTCATGTTCAACCCGTTAATCGGTCATCTCTCCGGTGGAAATCCGTTTTCAAGCTGATTCTCCACTAAGGAATGAGTAGAGAGCTTGATTGAGTCTAGATTCCATCGGTTTTGTGCAGAGAGTTGAAGGAAAGTTGAAAACAGTTGAAAAGTGTTGAAATCTTGTCGAGATTCAAGTTAAAAGCATGAAATCTCTTAGATCTAGAACCAATATCGATCAAATGATGTTCCTTAACCGTTTACCGGAGCAAACAGGTGGAAACCACCTTCAAGAGGTCCAAATCAGTGATTTCAGAGAAAAAGTAAGTGTTGGTGTGTGATTTTGATGGAGAAGATGATGTAGAAATGATTAATGATGAAGGTTGTACATGATTTGAGGAGAAATACTTACGCAATAGCTTTGAATCGCGAGTAAAAGTGACTGAGAGCGACTTGAGTGCGTGTGGTCGGATGGAGGTGTCAAATCAGTGAAATGAAGTGTACGGGTAGTATTTATAGTGTTAGAGGGAGATTTAAGTCGGTGGAGGGTGGCGTTCGCTCGAATGGATTGTCCGGTCGAATGGCCATCCGAGCGGATGGTTATCCGGACGGAAGTCCATTCGATCGGTTGCTCATTCAATCAGCCGAGTTGCGTTTTGTTGGTTTTCCAACTTTCATTTCGTGTGTAAAGCGTTGCGTTGCGTTTAAGCGAGTTGCGAGTGAGCGTTTGAGCGTGTAAGTGTTGCTTTGATAGCCACACATAACATTTAAATAATCACACAAATAACACACAGAAGTAAATGCATAAAGTAAATCCGCATTTCGAGTTTGCGTTGAGTTTGCGTAGCGATAGCGTTGTGATAGCGTTTAGTCTAAACAAGCGATGTAACATGCAATAAAATGCGTTCAAATAGTAAGCGTTATAAACAGCGTTAAATGTGATAATTGCGTTTTGAATAAGCGTTGCAAGATGCGTTGTAATATGCGTTTGAAAACATAGTTTAAAATAGTTAACCTATAGCGATAATCGAAATCTCGGGAGTACAAGCGGTTACAAGAAAAGACATTGAATAGTAATGACCCGAAGAGCCGGGTTGTTACAGCCTCCCCTACTTTAGGGAATTTCGTCCCGAAATCAAGAGTTGTGGGTATTTAGCTTTCATATCACTTTCGAGTTCCCAAGTGAACTCGGCGCCGCGTTTGCCTTCCCATCGAACCTTCACTATAGGAATGTGAGAGGGTCGAAGTTTCTTGGTCTCTCGATCCATGATTTCTACTGGCTTTTCCACAAAATGTAAGGTTTCGTTTATTTGCAAATCCTCGAAAGGGACATGCAGGTTTTCTTCAGCTAGGCACTTCTTGAGGTTCGAGACGTGGAAGGTCGGATGTACGCTACTGAGTTCCTCCGGTAATGTCACACCCCAACCGATGGCGGAAACATCGGGATGAGACGAACAAATCGCTCAAAGCATCATAACACTATTGTGACAATATAACTTAAGTCAAATTTCATAAAATACTAAAATGTCATACATCGTTCAAATAAATCAAACATGAAACAATTGTTCAAACATAATTTATTTTATAGGTGAGTTTCGAGTTCACCCTAATCTTGTTTCTTCAACAACGTGGCTATCAACCTGCAACATGTATTAAAATAAAAATCAACAAATATGCTGGCGAGTATACAAGTTTGATACATAGCATAGTAGAATAAAATGTTTAAATGTGCTCATATCCAACATGAATAAGATGAAACTAGTTAACAGTTATGCCGAAACGATGTTACTCTACATGCTCAAACCAATGTTTACGCAATTAAAGTGCCTATCCCAAAAGTTTAGCGGGAGGTTAACATGTTTAACTTAACAATACCCAAGGATAGCGGGCGGGGCGTTACAACCTATAGCGCTATAATTGTTAAGGTAGGCTTGATCGAAGTTAATGAGCATATAGTCATGAAGTGTTTACATTAGCATCACATGTATAACAAGAATCAAACATTTCATGTGTAATTTGGATAGAGTGTGAATAAATAAAGTTTAACGTGTTTGTGAATTTGAATAGGAATACAAGTTGCACCCAAAAGTGTTTAAAATAAAAATGGGATCATGTATACTCACATTGGTTGCGTTGCGATTTTCTTGTAAGTAACACACGAGTAAGGATGGAGAATAATCCAAGAGAACGAGCGAGAGTGATTATCCTAGATGCGAAATACCACACGAGAGGTGATTACTAATAGTTTAAATAAAATTTCTACTATTGAAGCTTTCAATCTAATTATTTAAACATTATAATTTATCTCACTAATTACATTTGAGGTTTATAAAAAGAATCGTAGTAAATTATCTAGTACTTATGATATAATTTAGTTTAAATGGGTCTATTTTAAAGGAAATGAATTTATAATAATAACAGTAGTAACGATAATAATAATAATAATAAAACTGTTTCTTGTGTAAGTTATCAAAGAAAAGGAATTGAGTTTTCTAAAATAAATAAATAAAAACCGGGTCTGCCCAGATTCGAACCCGTGACCTCGGTTATGAACAGCAACAATAACACCACTTGATCTATGCCTTGTTTTGTGATGAATTATAAGTATCATTTCATTTAAATGACAATTGATTGTTATCATCTTCCAAACTGAATATTTTTAAATCATCATCTTCATGATAAGCATACTGTTATTATTTGTTTTTCTTGTCTTGCTCTTGTTTTCAAATGAAGGACATCAACAGTTTGTATAAAAGCATTAGTCAACTTTTTCCCAAAATAGAATCCAAGGAGTTCATATTTACAAGTTACCACTAGCAGTTCAAGTGCGTATATACGAACATATATATGAGAAGAGTTGTTTTGAAAGAGACGTATACCGAAACATAACGTGATGATTAGCGTCTACGTTTTAAATTAAGGATTAAACAGAAACGAAAGAACAAAAAGATGACAGGAAATTATACCGAACAGTAAGCTCCTGTGCGATTCGGATGGCTCCGGTGAGTGTTATGGTTCTCCAACGAAACGTGCCGATGGTGCGGAACTTGTTCTCTTTCTTTTGCCAAACGAAAACATAAACGAATACGGAAAATAAACAGATTGATCCGTATATGAATTTACCGATAAAAATGATAAATTTATAAAACAGAAGTAACGAGTTGAAGGTATACCGACAAACGAGTCGAGCCGAGTCCCGTCAAAACTCCGAAGAACTTGGTTACTCCGACGGCGTCTCGATTTACTCCGGCGAACACTTCGAGTTTTTCTGGTAAAGCTCCGACGGGAGTGTATCGTTTATTCGGTGAGAAATGAGGAGGTAACAAGGTGAAAGGCATGCTTCGGTTTATATAAAAACGAGTGAGGGACCTGATTAAAGAGAAGGGGAAATAGATGGTCGTAATGTGGAAACGTTTACGTTAGAATGATCGTGTGTCTCTCAGTTAATACCAATTATGGATATTTACTCATTACATTATTCAAACATGACCCACTACTTATTTGGGATTTATATGGAGGTTCCCTTTCTTCTGGTGCATATCTCATGCTCAAAATGTTTACAAGTTTAAAAACGTTTGAAAATTTTAATATGTTTACAAGTTTAATAAATTTTAATAAATCTTTAATAACTTTCACTAAAGCAAGGAATTTAAATATTGTTTATTTATTATTTTTTTTATACAATATTAAATAGCATAACAAATAATAAAATCCCACTTTCTATTTCACGCGGAGAAATCCGTTTCAAAACGGGTCAGGTTTTCTAGTAACCATTTTGGCGGATGTTACAGTCTCCCATGCTTTAGAAGATTTCGTCCTCGAAATCTAATTGACTAGTTAAGCTTAACTGACACTAACTTGGTTAGTTTATGTTACCTAACTAACTAGGTTATTTATATAAAAGTAAAAGCTTATAATGGTAAAATTAATTAGTTTAATTATTTAAATAACTAAATAGCCATATTTTATAAACAAATTATTTTAAGGGTAAGAGCCTTTCAACGATTATTTATTTCACGAAGCTTTCGAGTTTCAAGGATTAGGATTCGAATTTCGTTATTTCACGAGCCTTTATCAGTTTAACGAGTGTTAAATGTCAAGAATCAAAATCTTGGATAATGTATCGTTCAAACAATGTGTATTTTGATTACAGTTGTACACAAGTCTAACATGAATACACGAATGTGATTAAAATAACTTCGTTTTCATTATGATTTCAAGTCTCGGATTACAACTGATACGAAATAGAATACAAAGAAAGTACAAGTGTCTAAATATGGAAAGTACAACAAGACTTACTACAATTAGAAAGGTACAAAAAAATGCGAAGCATTACAGTCTCCCCTACTTTAGGAGATTTTGTCCTCGAAATCTTTAAGAGGAAGGCTGAACAAAGAGTTGTGGATACTTGGTCTTCATCTCGCTTTCAAGTTCCCAAGTAAATTCGGTACCACGCTTTCCTTCCCAACGAACCTTGACTATGGGAATTTTGCTGCGCCTGAGCTGTTTGGTTTCTCGGTCCATGATTTCGACCGGTTTTTCCACAAAGTGAAGAGTCTCGTTTATTTGCAAATCGTCAACAGGAACATGAAGTCCCTCTTCAGCTAAACACTTCTTAAGGTTCGAGACATGAAAAGTTGGATGTACGTTGCTAAGTTCTTGAGGTAAATCAAGTCGATATGCCACCTTGCCAATCCTCTCAAGTATCTTGAAAGGACCAACATAACGAGGGGCCAGTTTACCCTTCTTACCAAAACGAACCACTCCTTTCCAAGGAGATACTTTGAGTAACACATGATCTCCAACATTGAATTCCAAAGGCTTACGTCTCTTGTCGGCATAGCTCTTTTGTCGACTCCTAGCCTTGAGTAAATTGTCGCGGATTTGGAGAATCTTATCCGTTGTTTCTTGTATGAGCTCAGGGCCAGTGAATTGTTTATCACCAATCTCATGCCAGCTGATAGGAGATCGGCACTTGCGTCCATATAAAGCTTCGAAAGGAGCCATTTGAATACTGGAGTGATAACTGTTGTTGTACGAGAACTCGATCAATGGTAAATGTACATCCCAACTACCACCAAAGTCAATGACACAAGAACGAAGCATGTCCTCTAGGGTTTGGATAGTACGTTCTGTCTGTCCATCTGTTTGAGGATGGAAGGCCGTACTGAGATTCAAATGAGTACCCATAGCGGATTGGAATGTTTGCCAAAGGCGCGAAGTGAAACGACCATCACGGTCAGAGATGATGTCAAGAGGAATGCCATGACGACAGATGATTTCGTCAGTATAGACTCGAGCAAGTTTCTCAACCTTGAAATCTTCACGAATAGGAAGAAATTGAGCTGATTTGGTTAGACGGTCAATGATCACCCAGATGCTATCATGACCAGAAGGTGTTCGAGGAAGCTTAGTTATGAAGTCCATAGCAAAGCTATCCCACTTCCAAACTGGGATTTCTGGTTGTTCGAGTAAACCAGAAGGACGCTGATGCTCAGCTTTGACTTTCGAGCAGGTGAGACATTTAGAAACGTAAGAGGCGATGTCCTTCTTCATACCAGGCCACCAATAGGACGTACGAAGATTATGGTACGTCTTATCAGCACCAGGATGGATCGAGTACTTGGATTTGTGTGCCTCGTTCATGATGAGTTCACGAAGATTATCGCGATCTGGCACCCAAATACGATCAAGATAGTATTGAAGTCCATCTGATTTCGTCACAAGTTGGTCTATAGAAGCACCTCGTACTTCCTCAATTAAACTCCCTTCGTTGGCTGATGAATATTGAGCTTCACGAATGCAAGTGTGAAGGTCGCTAGAGATTTGAAATCAACGAATGCTACTAGCATGAGTCTTACGACTAAGAGCATCGGCCACAACATTCGCTTTTCCAGGGTGGTAGCGAATATCGCAGTCGTAGTCGTTAAGCAATTCCACCCAACGACGCTGGCGCATGTTTAGTTCCTTTTGGTTAAAGATGTGTTGTAGGCTTTTGTGGTCGGTGAAAACCACACACTTCGTACCATATAGATAGTGTCGCCAAATCTTTAACGCAAAAACAACTGCGCCATGCTCGAGATCGTGGGTAGTGTAATTTTTCTCATGTATTTTCAGCTGACGAGAGGCATAAGCAATGACCTTGTCTCGTTGCATGAGGACGCAACCAAGACCACGGTTCGAAGCATCGCAATATACCACGAAATCATCATTTCCATCAGGAAGGGCTAACACAGGAGCATTGCAAAGCATGTCCTTAAGAGTTTGGAAGGATTCCTCTTGTTCGGGACCCCAAACAAAAGGTTTCTCCTTTTGGGTCAACATGGTAAGGGGAACAGCAATTTTCGAAAAGTTTGATATGAATCAGCGGTAGTAACCCGCCAATCCTAAGAACGAACGAATCTCTGATGGGGTTTTAGGTGCTATCCAACTTTTCACAGCTTTAATTTTGGCAGGATCGACATGAATTCCTTTCTCGCTGACGACATGACCAAGGAATTGGACTTCTTTGATCCAAAATTCGCATTTGGAAAACTTTGCGTATAATCGTTCACCACGCAAAAGTTCGAGTATAAGGCGTAAATGACGTTCATGATCAACACGAGTTTTAGAGTAAATGAGGATATCATCAATGAAGACGATTACGAAACGATCCAAGTATGGCTTACAAACGCGATTCATTAGATCCATGAACACAGCGGGTGCGTTGGTCAACCCAAAAGGCATAACCACGAACTCGTAGTGCCCATAGCGAGTGCGAAAAGCTGTTTTTGGAATGTCCTCCTCGAGGACACGAAGTTGGTGATAACCAGATCGAAGATCGATCTTGGAGAAACAAGTTGCGCCTTGAAGCTGATCAAAGAGGTCGTCGATGCGAGGGAGAGGATAACGATTTTTGACAGTGAGCTTGTTGAGCTCACGATAGTCGATGCACATGCGAAATGAGCCATCCTTCTTCTTGACAAAAAGTACAGGAGCACCCCAAGGTGAGGTACTTGGACGTATGAAGCCTTTATCGAGGAGTTCTTGAAGTTGGCTAGACAATTCTTGCATCTCAGAGGGTGCAAGACGATAGGGGGCTCTAGCAACAGGAGTTGCACCAGGTACTAGATCGATACGAAAATCAACTGATCGAGGTGGGGGAGGACCAGGTAAATCCTCAGGGAAGACGTCAGGGAAATCACACACCACTGGAACGTCACTTACTCCCTTTCCCTTGCCCTTTTCTTCCACCACGTGGGCTAAAAAGGCAAAGTATTGTTTGCGTAAATATCTATTCGCTTGGGTGCATGACATCAACTTTAATCCTCTAGAGGGTCGGTCTCCATAGACGTGTAAAATGTCACCAGATGGGAGAGGCAATCGAACGTATTTTTCATGACAAGCGATTTCAGCATGGTTCTTACGAAGCCAATCCATGCCTACTATGATATCGAAGCTACCCAACTCCATGGGTATGAGGTCGATAGGAAAAGTGTGTTCGTTGAGAGTAAGGACACAATCACGTAGAATAGAATCGACTAGAATAGATTTGCCATTGGCAACTTCGACTGTGAATGACTTAGGTAGTTTCGAGCGTGTACAATTTAACAAAGACTCAAATTCAACGGATACAAAACTTTTATCTGCACCAGTATCAAATAAAATTGAAGCATATAAGTTGTTGACGAGAAACATACCATTAACGACTTCGTTGTCGTTTTGTGCTTGCTTAACATTGATGTTGAAAGCGCGTCCACGAGGAGCTTGCTGACGTAGTTCTGGTTTCAGCTGAGGGCATTGAGGACGAAGATGCGTAGTATCCCCACAATTGAAACAGGCCCTAACAGTGTTTGTTGGCTTAGAGTTTTGGGCAGGTTGTTTAGCTTGTGGTGTAGGGGTATTACGACAATAGGGTGCAAGGTGACCATATCGGTTGCAAGCAGTACAATGGCGGCACTGGCTATTGATGGGATGATGGTAATGGCAGATGGTACACTTTGGATGAGTCCCAGTGTACTGTCTCTTGGCGTTTTCAGGTGTATCAGGGTTTGGGTTTGTAGCAGGTACAACCGCGTTGCAAACAGGGTTTTGAAACTGACGTTTCTTGCCCCGATTACCACTTGGTTGGTGGGTAATTTGGTTGGCTGGCTTAGCAGGGTGAGTTGACTTGGCGGATGCAGCAGCTTGTTTGTCACGAACGCGATTATTGTTCAAACTAGCAGCGAGACGATAGACAGCCTCGATATTGTCAAGCTTGGCTGCCTCAATGGTATCTCGCATGCTAGGGGGTAAGCCATTAATGTATTTCCTGATCATGCGGTCAGTGGTGAGAACAAGGTGTGGTACTATAAAGCTCAACTGTTTGAAACGGGTGGTATAGGCGAGGTTGTCGTCTCCAATTTGCTTAAGAGCCTAAAACTCTTCCTCGAGCTTCTGCTGCTCGTGAGGAGGGCAAAATTCCTCCATCATCATTTGTTTCACCTCCTCCCAAGGTAATGCATAAGCCACTTCGTTTGAACGATTGTTCCTTTCATTGGTCCACCACTCTAAGGCTCTAGCCTGAAACACCCCAGTAGCACTACGTGTTTTGAGTTCCTCAGGACACTCGCTGTTGATGAAAGTAACCTCTATGCTATCGAACCATTCAAGCATAGCGGTCACCCCCTCTTTGCCAGTGAAAGGTTTGGGGTTGCAAGAGGCGAAGTGTTTGTAGTTGAAGGTTACAGGTTTGGGTTGGACCACCTTCGAGTCAACAAAGGTGTTGGGAGTGTTTGAAGCTTGAATCTCAGTTACGATCTTAGGGACAATACGAGCGATCTGGTTGGCCATGAATGCCATCATCTTCTTTTGAGAGCTGGTCTTAGACTTCTTGGAAGGTCGACGAGATGACGACATCTAAGGATTCAAAACAAAGAATAGATGAGACTTTGATCATAATGTTTTGTTTAGGAAAATTGTTTACATGAATGCGTCACATAGCACATAATTTCACATAGCATATAGTTTCCAAATGATTCAACATAACATGAGGTTTCACATAGCGTAACACGTAAAAATGAAAGCTTCATAAATTTAGTTTGTTCACGAGAGGATGTTATTATTTGTTTTTTTTTATTGCGAAGATAGTGTGATTCGTGTCTCTAAGCTTGAAATGAATGTAACGCTCAAATATAAAACACATAAAAATTAAGATAACATAAAAGAGATTTAACGTAAAACATGGATTGTCACGGAACGTAACATAAGACTATTCCAAAGTAAATCGAAGTCCTTTTCGAATTAAGGAAACGTGCTTTGGCCTAATAGACAAATACTCTCATCGAGGAGCGACTAACGATATTTGTCCTTCCAGTTACTACACGTCCTTAATCGATTGGGAACATCGAAACTTTGGCGAGATTGAAAATCGAGGAGTGGGACTAGTTAACAAGATGCGAGTTTCACCTCTAACTTGATAACATCGTACCCTAACGTGGTTAGTACTTATCAAAAGATAAGGGTCCACTAGAATATGAAATGGAAATTCCCTTCAAGATTTGGATATCACTCCTAACTTGAGGGTAAATTTCGTGCAAAATTCAAAGTTTAGCTGAATGAGAGTCATCACCAAATGTGGGAATCACCCCTATTTTGATGATTTAGCTCGATTGTGTTATAAGAGTGTCTTCAAAGCCTCCAAGTGTGTATTGTGTTAGCCTTAGGAAAGGCATGTATGTTAAAAGACCAAGGAGAATAGAGAGAAGAAAATGAGATAGAAAGGAAGTTGTTTTAAACAACAAATAAGGATAAAGCCCGTAAACTATAGACTAGGTAAAAGCATCCCTACTTTTCCTAATTCTCTATAGTTATGGCTCTGATACCAATCTGTCACACCCCAACCGATAGCGGAAACATCGGGATGAGACGAACAAATCGCTCAAAGCATCATAACACTATTGTGACAATATAACTTAAGTCAAATTTCATAAAATACTAAAATGTCATACATCGTTCAAATAAATCAAACATGAAACAATTGTTCAAACATAATTTATTTTATAGGTGAGTTTCGAGTTCACCCTAATCTTGTTTCTTCAACAACGTGGCTATCAACCTGCAACATGTATTAAAATAAAAATCAACAAATATGCTGGCGAGTATACAAGTTTGATACATAGCATAGTAGAATAAAATGTTTAAATGTGCTCATATCCAACATGAATAAGATGAAACTAGTTAACAGTTATGCCGAAACGATGTTACTCTACATGCTCAAACCAATGTTTACGCAATTAAAGTGCCTATCCCAAAAGTTTAGCGGGAGGTTAACATGTTTAACTTAACAATACCCAAGGATAGCGGGCGGGGCGTTACAACCTATAGCGCTATAATTGTTAAGGTAGGCTTGATCGAAGTTAATGAGCATATAGTCATGAAGTGTTTACATTAGCATCACATGTATAACAAGAATCAAACATTTCATGTGTAATTTGGATAGAGTGTGAATAAATAAAGTTTAACGTGTTTGTGAATTTGAATAGGAATACAAGTTGCACCCAAAAGTGTTTAAAATAAAAATGGGATCATGTATACTCACATTGGTTGCGTTGCGATTTTCTTGTAAGTAACACACGAGTAAGGATGGAGAATAATCCAAGAGAACGAGCGAGAGTGATTATCCTAGATGCGAAATACCACACGAGAGGTGATTACTAATAGTTTAAATAAAATTTCTACTATTGAAGCTTTCAATCTAATTATTTAAACATTATAATTTATCTCACTAATTACATTTGAGGTTTATAAAAAGAATCGTAGTAAATTATCTAGTACTTATGATATAATTTAGTTTAAATGGGTCTATTTTAAAGGAAATGAATTTATAATAATAACAGTAGTAACGATAATAATAATAATAATAAAACTGTTTCTTGTGTAAGTTATCAAAGAAAAGGAATTGAGTTTTCTAAAATAAATAAATAAAAACCGGGTCTGCCCAGATTCGAACCCGTGACCTCGGTTATGAACAGCAACAATAACACCACTTGATCTATGCCTTGTTTTGTGATGAATTATAAGTATCATTTCATTTAAATGACAATTGATTATTATCATCTTCCAAACTGAATATTTTTAAATCATCATCTTCATGATAAGCATACTGTTATTATTTGTTTTTCTTGTCTTGCTCTTGTTTTCAAATGAAGGACATCAACAGTTTGTATAAAAGCATTAGTCAACTTTTTCCCAAAATAGAATCCAAGGAGTTCATATTTACAAGTTACCACTAGCAGTTCAAGTGCGTATATACGAACATATATATGAGAAGAGTTGTTTTGAAAGAGACGTATACCGAAACATAACGTGATGATTAGCGTCTACGTTTTAAATTAAGGATTAAACAGAAACGAAAGAACAAAAAGATGACAGGAAATTATACCGAACAGTAAGCTCCTGTGCGATTCGGATGGCTCCGGTGAGTGTTATGGTTCTCCAACGAAACGTGCCGATGGTGCGGAACTTGTTCTCTTTCTTTTGCCAAACGAAAACATAAACGAATACGAAAAATAAACAGATTGATCCGTATATGAATTTACCGATAAAAATGATAAATTTATAAAACAGAAGTAACGAGTTGAAGGTATACCGACAAACGAGTCGAGCCGAGTCCCGTCAAAACTCCGAAGAACTTGGTTACTCCGACGGCGTCTCGATTTACTCCGGCGAACACTTCGAGTTTTTCTGGTAAAGCTCCGACGGGAGTGTATCGTTTATTCGGTGAGAAATGAGGAGGTAACAAGGTGAAAGGCATGTTTCGGTTTATATAAAAACGAGTGAGGGACCTGATTAAAGAGAAGGGGAAATAGATGGTCGTAATGTGGAAACGTTTACGTTAGAATGATCGTGTGTCTCTCAGTTAATACCAATTATGGATATTTACTCATTACATTATTCAAACATGACCCACTACTTATTTGGGATTTATATGGAGGTTCCCTTTCTTCTGGTGCATATCTCATGCTCAAAATGTTTACAAGTTTAAAAACGTTTGAAAATTTTAATATGTTTACAAGTTTAATAAATTTTAATAAATCTTTAATAACTTTCACTAAAGCAAGGAATTTAAATATTGTTTATTTATTATTTTTTTATACAATATTAAATAGCATAACAAATAATAAAATCCCACTTTCTATTTCACGCGGAGAAATCCGTTTCAAAACGGGTCAGGTTTTCTAGTAACCATTTTGGCGGATGTTACAGTCTCCCATGCTTTAGAAGATTTCGTCCTCGAAATCTAATTGACTAGTTAAGCTTAACTGACACTAACTTGGTTAGTTTATGTTACCTAACTAACTAGGTTATTTATATAAAAGTAAAAGCTTATAATGGTAAAATTAATTAGTTTAATTATTTAAATAACTAAATAACCATATTTTATAAACAAATTATTTTAAGGGTAAGATAATTCTTTCCAGAATCTTAAAGGGACCCACGTATCGATGCGCTAGCTTTCCTTTCTTGCCGAATCAGATCACCCCTTCCAAGGTGAAACCTTTAGGAGTACGTGATCACCAACTTCAAACTCAAGGGGCTTGCGGCGTTTATCGGCGTAACTATTTTGACGACTCTGAGCTTTCAAGAGATTGTCCCGTATCTGGAGGATCTTGTCAGTCGTTTCTTGTAATAACTCAGGACCGGTAATTTGAGCGTCTCCGATCTCGTGCCATACAATAGGCGATCGACATTTTTTACCATATAATGCCTCAAAGGGTGCCATTTGAATACTAGCGTGATAACTGTTGTTGTACGAGAATTTGACTAAAGGTAAATGCGAATCCCAATTACCACCAAAATCAAGCATGTCTTCAAGGGTGCGAATCATGCGCTCAGTCTAACCGTCGGCAGACTTTTGCAGTTTGTCACAAATAGTCCATGTAATCGAATAAACTTGTTTTTGCCATAGCAAACCCTTCAAAACTTATTTCTAAGTTATGTAAAGGTTATTTAAGGTATGTTAAGCTTATGTCACTGTTCCGGAGTGTATGTCGCGTTAAACTGATTACGTTTACGTAACAGTTTGCGTATAACTTTCTAGAAAGTGTTTAAAAGTTTGAAATCGAACAAAAATCAAAACGTGCAAATGTCAAACATAATTAAACAAATCTTGGGATCAAAACACATTGTTTTATTGATATTTGAATTGTTCGGAGTTATACAATGATTATACAAGCACAATTGTCACAACCAACACTCTTGAGCATATGCTTTCACCCAGTTAATAAATATGTCCTTCCACCCGTTATAATCTTCAATATTAGTAATTTTCGGTGGTTTGTGTTAGTTCCGTACAAACTATCATGTTTCAAACTTTCCGAAATAGAGTGAGTGTTGAGTTTGAAAGGGTTGAGAGGGAAATTACCATTTTACCCTCATGTGCATTGCACATGACAGTTTTTAACTGAGATTTCTAACCAGGTTTGGTCTAAAGGACAAAACGTGCAAGATTTTTAAAGGTTAAGGACACCGCCTGTAAACTTTTGGCCAAAAGAAAAGCGCCTGTAATTTGATGTAAACATAAAAGTAAAAAAAAAAAACTTGTAATTTACTCAAAAACCAAAATTTAAATGTAACAAGGACTAAGGGCATGTTTGGCTAAGCTTATTATAGTTAAAAAGGACTTTTGGAAAAGAATTTTTGGGAAAAATGACTTTTTGAAAAGGAGTTTAAAAAAAAGTGTTTGGATTAGCTTATTGATGTAAAATGACTAAAATGGGCATTCTTTTAGATATAAGGGGGTAAAGAAGGGGTATATTGGTAATTTGTAGTTTGAAAAGTTAAAAGCTGGCCAAGAAGTCACAATATTGTGACTTCTTGAAACCTCTTTTTTCTTCTTTGCAAAAAGCCATTTCTAAAAGAACTTTTGGCTTAGCCAAACACAAAAACAACTTATTGTCTTTTTGATAAGTCAATAAGCCAATAAGTTGTTTTGAAAAGCTTAGCCAAAGATGCCCTAAAACTTCAGTTTCAAAGAATCTTCTAACCCAAACCTTTTTAAAGAATCTCTTTATCAAACCTGCCTCTTTCTTCTCCCCCTTTTCTCTAGGGTTTCATCATCTAAAATCCAAATCCATTTCAATGGCGGACGAACCAGTGGCTCCTTCAACACCTCATCACCAACCATCTCCACCTTCCGCCGCTTCTCTCGGCCACAACGTGATTCCGATCGTGAACAAACTGCAAGACATATTCGCTCAAATTGGAACCAATTTCAATCCAATCGAGCTCCCTCAGGTTGCGGTTGTAGGTTGCCAGAGCAGTGGTAAATCTAGTGTACTCGAAGCTCTTGTAGGCCGTGACTTCTTGCCTAGAGGTTCTGGTATTTGTACACGCAGACCACTCGTGCTTCAGCTTGTTCAGATTGATGCTACGGATGAAGAGTATGGAGAGTTCTTGCATGTTCCAGGAAAGAGGTTTTATGATTTCGATGAGATTCGCAGGGAAATTCAGGTGTTAGTTTTTTATTGATTAGTGGCGTTTAAAATTTATATATCACATTTTTATCTTTGATACCATCAGTGAATTTTGAAAAAATAAATAACAATATAGAAGTGCTTCTTTGTTGACCAAGATAATAACAATATAAGGCATTTTGTTAATTTTGTGCTTAGTAACGGGTCGTGTAGTGTTTAGTACATATGTTGTTATTTTGAGTTTGGGAGTGTTGCTACGAAACAAAAATGTTTAGCCAGGTCACATTTACGACCTTAAGTGACATGTGAGAGTACGCATGGTGTTTAGAGTGATAAAGAGAGAAGTCGTAAGAGGTGCTAAATGAATACAGAAGTTCTTTGATGTATTGTATTTTACTAATTTGTTGTCATTGAACACTGACATTTAGAATTTCATATAACATTTTTGCTTCCATAAGTGAATTTTGGAAAGAAAAAAATAAAAAAAGTGTCTTCTTTACTGACCAAGAAAATGATTTAAGAATTATTAGTATCTCAGTGAATAGTATAAGGCATATTTGTTAATTTTGCGTCGAATTGTTGCAACAAAGTGTCACTGTAGTGTTGAGTATGCTGATATATTGTGTTTGGGACGTCTTGAGTGTCACATGTATGTATCACGTGACTTTGACTCACATGTAAGAGCAAGCATGATGTTTAGAGTGATAAAGAGAATAGTAAATGAGAGTACATGGGAGTAAGTAAGAGACATCAAATGAATACAGAAGTTCTTTAATTACTCTGGCCACTAGATTCGGTTCTAACCCAACCTGATGCCCAACTTGATTAACCGACCACTAGAGTTGAATCAAAGCACACCTCTAATAATATAAATATTTGGTGTGATGTTGTAAGGGTGTGTAAACAAGTTTACTGTTGAAAGAGCAATATTAGGTCAACCCAGTGCTAGTATTTTTGTTAAATTTGTTCTCAAGTCCAGTTTTACTATCTCTAAAAGAAACCACATGTGATTGAAATTTGCAGAGTAACATTGTGTTGAAACTTTGGTTCCATGGCATTTAAGTTACTTAGAAATCATTGTTATTGACTTCATATACTTATCTGTTGCATTTTTTTTTTTTTTTTTTACTGGATATTTAATGAACAAATATAGTATGAGTTTGATAAACTGCAATTTGTATGATATGTACTACAAGCGGCTGGAAACTTCTTTCAGAAGAGTTAACATAATACTACTTGTTACTTATAAAATATTCTTAAATGGGTCATATACTCTGGGTATGTAGTTTATCTTGCATGATCAGATGAGGGACAACAAAAACAATGAATTTAATTCATCATTCATTAACAACGTTAGGTCAGGCCCATAATAGTTATCTTTCCGTGCGTTATTGTATCTTGTTGCGTTATCATCTACATAATTTCAAAATTTTTATTTAACATTGAATTTTTGGATATTTAGGCTGAGACTGACAGGGAAGCAGGAGGAAACAAGGGTCTCTCCGACAAGCAAATTCGTTTAAAGATTTTTTCACCTAATGTTCTTGACATAACTCTGGTCGATTTACCCGGCATAACAAAAGTTCCTGTCGGTGACCAACCTTCTGACATTGAATCTCATATCAGAACAATGATAATGTCCTACATTAAACTCCCCACCTGTTTAATACTGGCCGTGACACCAGCAAATTCGGATCTTGCCAACTCAGATGCACTTCAGATCGCCGGAAACGCTGATCCAGATGGTAAGTACTGATATCATTTATCACGATCCCTTGTTTAAAACTGCCTCTTTAACATGTTCCCTTTTTTGTTATCCCGTCAGGTTACCGAACAATCGGTGTGATAACAAAGGTGCAAATGCAATATATGTGGTTCCAAACTTATTTATTTATTTATTTATTTTTCTGCGGTTATCTTGTATTGTTAATGTATGACAAAGGCTGCTCTATTCATTGCTTAGTTGGACATTATGGACAGAGGTACAGATGCCCGCAGTTTTTTACTGGGAAAAGTGATTCCCCTCCGACTTGGTTACGTTGGTGTCGTAAATCGTAGTCAAGAGGTAATCTTGTCATTATATTAACACTCAAACTAAGTTTTAAATATTATATTCTGTTTTTCATGGTGGCGTAACTGTTATTCTGCGGTTTCCTGGTTTTTAATGTCTACTAGTGGGTTATCACCTGCGCTCCGCAGCAGGTTCGAAATGTAGATAAAAAATAAGCAAATCGCGAGAGTTAAAGTTGTTTGATCATTGATTTTTTAGTTAAGGGGCTAAACGTGTCATCATTAAAGTTGAGGGTCTAATGTTGTTTTAGTTAAGGGGCTAAACATATCATTACCAAAGCTGAGGGGCTAAAGTCTAAACATGTCAATATTAAAGTTGAGGGGCTAAAGTTGGTTTTGGGTAATGCCAAAGTTGAGGGGATATAGTGGGTTAATGTCGAAGTTGAGGGGCCAAAGTTGGTTGATGTGACAAAATAGCATATATATATAGTATATATAATGGAAGATGGTTGTTTTTTCTATTTCTGCTAAAGCCTTGGACTGCAAAATCTGTGTTGGTTTCTTGTCTTAATTCTTCTAATAGATACGGTGTATTTATATAGGATATTATGCTTAATCGGACGATTAAAGATGCACTTGTGGCTGAGGAAAAGTTTTTTCGCAGTCAACCGGTAGGCTATATTTCCCTCTAATTCAACATTTTAGTGGTTACGGGTTTTCAGCTGATTTAACTAACTATATGCAAGTTAGGTTTATAATGATCTAGCTGATCGTTGTGGAGTGCCCCAATTGGCAAAGAAGTTGAACCAGGTATTTTCCAATATGTTCAAGAATTCTGAAGAAGTTGGTATTTGTTACTATAAAGTATCATATGCGTTTGTTTTTTCTTAATTGCAGATTCTAGTTCAACATATAAAAAAAGTGCTACCAGGGTTGAAATCACACATTAGTGCTACATTAATCTCCGTGGCAAAGGAGCATGCTAGTTTTGGAGAGCTTATAGAGTCAAAGGTAGTCTATTTCTCACATGGAACTGTTAAGTAATTGCATCTTGACTTTTTTCTAGTTTGTTGACTGATCATTTCTAGTAACTATCATGGGTCATTATGCATTCAAATAATCTAATGGCTATTGTTGTACTGTTATGTAATTGCATCGTATGACCTTTGTTTACGTATTACGATCAGCATGATTTTAGGTGTCTCTAGATGGAATATTTTATATTCGTATTGATACATGCGCGTTTATGACTTTATGTCAGTATATCTTATGTGTTCACTGTCTTGAATACTACATATCTTTTTGCATTATGACAGTAACTCTTTTATATATGCAGGCTGGCATGGGAGCTCTTCTTTTAAATATTCTATCAAAGTATTCCGAAGGTTGTGTGACTTTTCTTGCTATTTGTATTTATTGATAATAAATGGAGTCAATTTTATTTATTTAATTTCTGTTTGTTTTTTTAAACAGTCTTCTGTTCGATGATCGAGGGAAAGAATGAAGAGATGTCTACATCTGAGATATTCGGAGGAGCAAGAATACACTATATTTTCCAGTCAGTATTCGTAAAGCGTTTGGAGGTGCGTGTAGACTCATCTGTTAAGCCGTTTCTCTTTCAGTCTGTTTCTTTTTTTTTTTTTTTGATGAAACTTGATTTCTGCTGCAGGAGGTTGATCCATGTGAGGACTTGACTGATGATGACATTCGAACCGCTATACATAATGCAACTGGTCCTAGATCTGCGTTATTTGTGCCAGACGTACATCTTATCTTAATTTTTCTCAACTTAATAGTTTTTTTTTTCTATCTATTTCGGCTGCTTAGTATCTCCGTATGCTTGATGTGTTAGTATAGTGTTTCAAAGTTGGATGTTTAAACTTTAACGTACATTTGCAGGTTCCTTTTGAGGTTCTGATTAGAAGACAAATTGCCCGTTTGTTAGATCCAAGTGTTCAATGTGCAAGATTTGTTTATCACGAGTTAATCAAGGTTAGTGCTAATCAATTCTTTATCACGACATACAACATGTTGATTTCATTTTAATCTTTTTTATTATCCTTTTTTGTTAGATGAGTCATCGATGTATGGTACATGAGCTACTGCGGTTTCCCGTTCTTAGAAAGCGAATCGATGATGTTACTGGGAATTTTTTACGAGATGGTCTTCAACCTTCCGAGACGATGATTGGGCACATTGTTGAAATGGAGGTATAAGGTTGTTTTTATTATCACTTATGTGATGCAAACGATAACAAGGTGCTGTTTTGTTGGATACTTTTTGCAGATGGACTATATAAACAGCTCGCATCCGAATTTTATTGGTGGAAGTAAGGCTGTCGAAATTGCAATGAAGCAAGTCAAGTCTTCTAAGGCTGCTACAGTTCAAAAGCATAAGGTGTGACCATAAATAGTATAGTATTATTGTTTCGTGTTAACTCACTGGCTAAATGCCTCATTTCTAACAATCTGAGTTAAAATTGGTCAAAATTAGGGTCTGACGGTCTGGGGAGGTTTATATGTAAAAACAACCTAAGTGATGAAGAACTTATGAAAGGTTTACTTGATAAATAGGAATATGCTGCTTTTGATTGTAAAGAAAGCTTATTTGGTTGTACACAGACGTGCGTCACATGTACGTAATGCACGCGCCTGCGCTTTGGCTCTTGGGACCAGAAAGCCTCGCGCCTTATAAAACAAGCTAACAATTTGTTACATGTGGTTGGTCAGGATGTTGCTGAGACTGACAAAGCCCAACAATCTGAAAGAAGTATCAAGTCACGCTCATTTCTTGGCCGACAAGGCAATGGAATCGCCACAGAGCAGGTTTTTCAGAGCTGTGCATATTTAAATTTATTTTATCGAAACACCTTTATTTAAGGTCCAAAGGTGGCAAAATGGGTGGGTTGAGTGTCAGGTTGACCCATAACATTTTTTGTTTCTATTTCTTTGTTGATGTATTTAATATTTAAGGTCCAAAGGTGGCAAAATGGGTGGGTTGAGTGTCAGGTTGACCCATAACATTTTTTATTTCTATTTCTTTGTTGATGTATTTAATATGATTTTGAAAACTCTATTATTGAAACACTGGACTCGAGCTATTTCATAGGTTGTTAGCATGTAAAATTGTAAATTCAATTTGGGTCTCTTTCGACGTGTTTGACTCATTTGATGTGTACTGTTCTAAACAAAGCTCATTAAAGGTCATTAGATATAACCCCGAATCAAACCCATTTCTAGTTGCATGGGTTGATATTGCCACCTGGGTGTCAGTTTCGTTTTTCTTCATCGTTTTTTGTTCATGTCTTAGTTTTTAGTAATTTAAATTTTGCAGCATAATCAAGCTGGGTCCCAGCCAGCTGGTGAGGTTGAGAAACCGATATCTGGTAAGGTCTTGCTTTGAAACATAAGACACGAT
Organism: Helianthus tuberosus; assembly: GCA_030545235.1. Classification (NCBI taxonomy): domain Eukaryota; kingdom Viridiplantae; phylum Streptophyta; class Magnoliopsida; order Asterales; family Asteraceae; genus Helianthus; species Helianthus tuberosus. The sequence continues at coordinate 51,514,871 of CM060403.1, read as the reverse complement.
ACAAAAAAAAGCATCATGACATCTTTGTGGTCCATGATTTGTGAAATTTTGATTACTGTGATTTTCTAGGAAGCACAAGCTGGGGGATCTCATCATTTTTCGGTGGGTCGGATAGTCGAACGTCAACCAAATCGAGTTCTGCAAACAAGCCGTTTAGTGAACCTGCTCATACCATGGATCATATGGATTATTCATCTTCAATTATCCATTTGAGGGAGGTATTGACCTTAAACGAAAATAATTAGGTTTTGAGCTGTCATATTTGACCTGTTTATTAAACTAGTCGTGTTTGGGTTGACTTGTTATAGCCACCAACAGTTTTGAGACCCTCTGACGTCAATTCAGATCAAGAGGCTATCGAGATTCAAGTTACAAAATTATTGCTGAGATCATATTACGATATTGTCAGGAAGAACATTGAGGACTACGTGCCCAAAGCCATCATGCACTTCCTGGTAATTATGACATCACTTACCTTTTACTGACTGTTAATTTCTTTCTAGTATATAACTGTATATTTCGTTTGACTGAAAATCAGGTTAACCATACAAAAAGAGAGTTGCACAATGTGTTCATTAAGAAGCTATACAGGTAAATATTGGATAAATGAAGATTCGTTTACATGTGGAAAACCGTTGACTGGTATCATGTTTTATAGCTTCTAATCCGTTATCTAATAATGTGTCGGTCATGTGATTAATCAGAGATGATTTATTCGAACAATTGTTGCAAGAACCGGATGATATTTCTGTAAAGAGAAAGCGGACACGTGAGTTGCTGCATGTTCTCCAGCAAGCGTTTCGGGTAGGTTTCTGCTAACTTGCACCCTCAGATAAAATTACAAATGTATGTAAAACAGTTGCATTTAAACTCTGCATATTTTATGTTTTATCTGATGAAGTTTTGCATAAAATACCCAATGAGTTTAATATAGCATTAAATACATTTTATAAAATATTAAATAAACGGACCAACTAGTGAACCCGTCGGGTCAACCCATACCATTGTTCGTGGGATTGACTTGACACTGAAACTGATTTAGACTAAACCCAAATTCACGGATTCCGTGTTAGGTTTGCCATGTCAAAATTCACACCCATAGTTTATATTTATATAGTTATGTTTTTTATTTGTAGACACTGGATGAACTGCCACTAGAAGCGGAGACGGTGGAAAGAGGCTACAGCTTGACCAATAATGATACAATGGGTCTCCCTAAAGTTCACGGTTTTCCTACATCAACATCGTATCCTGCTGATGCTAGTCGTTCGATGGACTCTTACAACACCGCTTCACCAAAGAATCAAAGATCACTTGAGTCCCATTCAGGTGAGTGGAATTCACCTTTTTCTGGCCATTTTGAGATGAGTGGAAACAAAAGTTGCCTTTTATGTAGAAAAGCTTAATAACTATATGATGCGCAAAATATTTTTTTATTTTTCTATAAAATATTTTGGTGTGTCATATAGTTACCAGATTTTTGTTTTGTTATAGTGGCAATAAATTTGTTTAACTCAAGCGATTTAGAAAGTTGTACGATTAAAAAAACACTTAGACTAATGATGAATGACTTGTGTTTTTATGCATATTTTATTTTTAAAGATAAAACACAACCTTCTATCTATTTATAAGTAACGTCTGATTAATAATTAATATATATTTAGAAAATTTACAAGAAAAATAATATATATTTACACGTTAGAAAAAAATGAGGTCGGTGAGTAGTTCCATCTGTACGTTTTCTTGTAAGAGGTTAAATTTTAGAGTAAAGCGTATAGAAAGGCTAAAAGTGACACGGCCGATTCTGGTGTTTTTTTGTGTCGAGTCTCTTTGGAAGCAGCATTTCTATTCTTAAGGAATAGACTTATGGTTTTGCTTAAATTCTACCTTCCCAGATCCTACCTACTGATAGTTTTGCTATAGGTGGGATTTTGCTAGGCATGGTGATTGTTGTTAGTTTTATAAAACTTGACTCAGTTTCAATTAGTCTTAAATAATCCTGCATTTTGTATGTGTTATCTATCTTGTATGTTGACTTTGTCTATAGTCTAGCTCCGTTTTGAATTTGTCTTGAACGTTATAGTTGAGTTTTTTTTATTGTTTTGGTAAATATATTCGATCTATAACCATTGGTCCATGTCCGTATATTAATGTCGAAGGTTTCAATTTGGTAACATATATTCCCAAGTGTTTATTACAGAAAATTTCTCAAAGGAAATCAAATCATAAATCAGTTTTAAATTATATGGTTTTCCAATATTGTTGGAATTGAAGATCCAGGTAAAATGACATCTTTAGTTGGAGAGCAAATGGAAATAGACAAGAGAATTTTTTCTTAAATTCTAAAGTAATTAATCATTCATTTCAAATCATGAAGGAAATAACCTAAAATACCGGTAATCGTCGCCATCACCCTGCCATTGCGGCCATCACCGCTCCCACTGCTGCAGCTGTTGTGATTGTTGCGTCCAATTCCTATTGCACCCCTATGCTGCTACCACTAAAGTCAGGTGGCGACAACCACCACCATTACCTGTTGCCAACATCACTTCCACATGTTCCAATTCTTTCATACTTCAATTTCATTGAAATTTTTTAACCTTAAATCAAGCTTTTTTAAATACCACTTTAAAAGATTCCAGTAGCTTGTAAATACACTATACATGGATGATTTGATATACAAGATCCTTAAGAAGTGTATTGTAAATATGCAGTTTGAGATTCTTAAGCAGCGCTTTCAGTAGTGAATTCAGTCTGGACGATTCTCATTTTATAGTGTAATTCCATCAAATAAACTAGTTCTCGGATTCTTGTAACGCTCCATCATCAAAAATAGCTTGTCGTTTTATTGTTATTGGTCCATCGTCGTCGTTCGATTTGTTCTCTTTTAATTGTTCTTGTTCGATTTTGATCTTGTTGCTCTATGAACCTGTTTAGACGCATGAGTAAGAGAAGTCGATTTTACCTTAATTGTTCTTGTTCGATTTTGATCTTGTTGCTCTATGAACCTGTTTAGACGCACAAGTAAGAGAAGTCGATTTTACCCCTACACAGGGGTGGACCCAGGGTGGGCAGGCGGACCCACCCTTTGAAAATAAATTTTTAGTGTATTTTATAGGCAAAAAACCTGATCGCACCCCTTGAAAATATGATTGAACCCCTTATCCACACCCCCTGAAAATAATTCCTGGGTTCACCACTTCCCCTATAGATTAAGAACACAAACATGCATGAGTTTTTTTTTTGTTTTTCATCAGTTCTTGTTTAAAGCAAACACTATATACACATATTGTGTAAGGTCTTAAAGAAAGTACTTACTAGATCATAAACATCAAAACGTACCAAAAATGGCAAGTAAACATGCCAAACCATATAACAATTTACATCTTTTCATATTACTTCAATGACATTAAACACACTCGGCCGTCATTAAACGACCCATCTATCATACATATCATACATCATAACCAGGATTCACAGTTTGTTGAACATCACCATAGCTTTCCAGTTCATCGATATCTTCTGGGCTTCCCAAGAACAATGGAAGTCTTTGATGCAATTTAATAGGCTGAATCGACAGAATTCGGTGCTTACCATCAGACCCTTTTCCACCCGCTTGCTCCACAAGAAAACTCAGAGGGTTTGCCTCGTAAACAAGTCGAAGATGGTCTCTAGGGTTCATTGCCACTCCACCGTACATCAAAGTTCTATGGAAATCAGCAACTAATGAACAAATATAACGCGCAGAGTACTTTTTAGGGAGCTCGCCCTTGCCTTGTCTTATAGTGTCGATGTATCGTCTAAGACCTTCCGGCCAGTCAAAATATCGAGCATCATTGACTGAATAGATTTGACCTGAAACACCAAACAAATGACCTCTGAGTTACAAATAGGTGTGCAAACAAGCTGGGTCAAGCTTGAGCGTGGTTTGTTTCGAGCTCCATATTGAAAGCGCGGGCTCATTTTGATTGTTATTCATTTAATCAATTTTGTATACATTTAATATTAAATTAGTATATTATATAATTATAATTATATACATACAACATAATATATTTTATTTAGCTATCTTTATAATAACTGTATACATATATAATTGTTTTTTATCATGTAATGTATTTATTATATTAAATAAAAATTATTCCATTTATATAAAAAAATAGGCTCGTTAACCTCTAACTGAGCTCGGCATATAAAGCTCGGGCTCGTTTAGTAAACGATTTATCTTCCAAGCTTGTAACTCACAAGAGAAAAATATATATATTTTTTTCTAATTTTCATTAAAAATATAATTTAGCTTTTCTCTAATAACTTAGTATATGTAATTTACTAAAAATCTAAATATACATGTCAATTTAGTTTTTTTTTTTTTTTTGTTCTATATTTCGACTTGTATCCAAAATAAAGTATATTACGAGACCAAAATATAAATTATTTAACAAGTTAGAGACATTGTTGCATTCTTTTTCTTTCAGAACATAGTGAATTACCTCGAGGAGGGATCTTGATGTTTGGATGTGTGAGAACAAAGTCACCCGTCGAATGATCCAAAGTGAACGCGTGTGCGCCAGAACCAAAGCAGGTGCAAAGTATGGTGGCCGATGAATAAAGAACGTAGCCGGCAGCAATAAGCCTACTGCCACTCTGCAACGAGTTTAGCATTCCCTTCTCTTCCACTGGAAGATTGTCGAGTTCAATCAACCGGTTATAAATCCCAAAAATGGTTCCAGTTGGGATAGAAGCGTCAATATTACGAGACCCGTCTAGAGGATCTGTAACCACCACAAAAGGGCCATCGTCGGTTATCCAAACAGGAGCGTCGTCTTCTTCGGAAGCCATGACTGCAACTTTTCCAGAGTTTCTTAAACAAGATAAGAGGATCTCGTTCTGGGAATATAGATACAATTTAATTTAGTGTTCACTGGAAAGCGTCCGAAATTGTCTTTTACGTTTTTGTGATAAAACACTGGATCAGTTTAATCACATAAAACATATTGTTTGAGAAACATAACAAAAATAACCAGGTTAAACAGGCCACTCTGCGTAAACATGACCCGTTTAGCTTGAGTGTTTGCGGACCAAAACACATTTACTAGACATCTCGGATCTCTTTAATGTTTAGATTTGGTAACAAAATAAGTGAATAAACATATTTACAAAATAAACTAGCTAAACAAACCCACCCAATTGCACAAACATGACCCGTTTAAACCATACCCAAGCCCGCAAATCTCATGTTAGAGGAGGTCAAAAGGGATGATGAGGACAACAAACAGAAAGAATAGCAAACTTACAGAAACAATGTCAAGCGGTTTAGGTTTATCTCTACCGGACCCCACATCTCCACCATCGCCGGAGCTTTTCCCAAGGCTAGAATTAACCGGAGAAGCAACCAGAGCCGCAATTCTTTTAAACGCATACTCTAAGTGACTGTACAAAACCACCAAATCATCACCCACATCCGCCCCTCCTTTGCCGGCAAACTCCGTAACAGTAACAAACGCATCGCTCTTGTTGTCTGCTTTTGAATTAATCTTAAACCTACCCACAGAGGTGGTCATGGTTTGGGGGTGGAAGGATTGCCGGCGGAAGAGAAGAGGATTTGGGGGGGATTTTGGTGGGAAGAGATTGGGGTTATGAAGTGGGGATGATGGGATGCTGGTGGCTGATTGCATTCTATGCTTGTGGGGTTTGGAAGTGACGAGTGGAAGTTTACATTTTGTGTGAACTGATGATTTCTTTTGATGGTATTCATGGTGTGTTGTAATTTTTTGGGTTAACGGATTTAAACACCCACAGCTATTGGCCGCTCGCACTCTCAACTTTAACTTTGGCTTACACCACTCCCAACTTAACACTTGGGTTGCTGTGTCACCCGGTCGTTAAATAAACACTAACTGGGTTAGTTCTTTTTGCTGACTTGGCCATTTTGTCCAACGTGACCATTTTGTGGCCAATGGTTGTTGAACAAGTCAGACAATTTCACGATTAGGATTTTAAAACAAAAAAAAAACTTGTCTCTTTCTTTTGATTAAATCCAACGGCAATCAACACCACACCCAAGGAAACCCTACTTGTTAACACACTCCTCTTTCTGTCTCTATCTTTCTGTCTTTGATCTTATCTTCTCTCTAAAAAAAAAAAAATCACACTCAAGAATCAAACTCATAATCAAAGATTCAAGCAAAGACGATTCAGGTGATGGTGTTGGTTAGACGATGATGATGACCAGACGATAACGGTGATGGTGTTGGTCGACGAGGACGCTGACGGTGGTCACGGCGGTGGTGGCCGCGGTGGTGGTTGAAGGTGAACGATGACGGTGGTCGGTAAAGGGTGAACACCGGTGGTGAAGGGTGAAAGACGGTGAAGGGCGGTGGTGGTTCGAGTGGGTGACGTTGCCGGAAATGACGGTGGTGAACGGTCAATTTGCGGCGGTGATATTTAAAGTAAGAGGCGGAGGAGAAGTGGTGGATGTGGTGACTGTTGGTGCTTCGCTCGGAAATAGGGCAGCGGGAATGGTTGAAGTCGCCGGAGATTTATCGCCGGAATAAGAAAATTTGACGGTCAGTTCGGGTCAGAACGGATATCAGGTATCGCGATTTTACCCTCGACGGGGTTGCGAGTTCTAAAGATCAGGATCTTGATGAGTTTTATAAGAATTTTGTGTAGTCAAGAATTAATGGGGTGAAAATGGGGGATAAGTGTAAAATGGTCACGTCAGAAAAAATGGCCACGTTGGAAAAAAACAGGCCATGTCACCATGCCACGTTGGACAAAATGGCCACGACAGCAAAAAAAAACTAACCCGGTTAGTCTTTATTTAACGACGGGGTGACACAGCAACCCAAGTGTTAAGTTGAGAGTGGTGTGAGCCAAAGTCAAAGTTGAAAGTGTCAGCAGCCAAATGACAATAGTTGGGGGTTGTTTAGGGGGGACGTGGCACGTGAGGATAAGCCCCTCTCGTCTTTGAACATGAGCCAAGATACCGTCGTCATCCATGTAGGTTAGGCGGATTGTAAGACCCTAATTTGTAATTGACAAAAGTCGCAGCGGAAATACGTAGCATAAAATTTTCTCTCTTTATAACATCTTAATGTACTTAAAGTCATTCTTAAAGTTATCTCTTTTTCATAAATACAGTTATTCAACTTATTTACCATAAGACCATAACGTAGCTTCGCTCAATTACGTACTCTAACACTCCCGTACAATCTATCTTGTGACTCGATCCTCGATCTCCAATCCTTGAATATCCTCATGACTGGAACTACCTGCGTTCACCACATAAAAATTCACAACATTAGTACGCATTATAAACCTACAAGATTTGTTCACGTTTACTTCTCGTTTCGTTAACTCTTTACATCCCAGCTTTTCCATCCTGTCATACCATCCGTGGTGAGACTTCTTTGCTATTCCTGCATTTCACTTATAACTCCAGGTATATGAATAAACAACGTAAACACTTAATCATACCGAAAGACTTACATACATACCCTACTTCATACATATTATCTCTATATATACATACGTACACACATGCATCCATACCTGCTTACATACATACTCACACACATACATGCCAAATCTACATGCATACTTACATATACACACATCTACATCATTTATATACGTGTCTATATGTACACATACCAACATCATTAAGTACACACATGACACTATACATATTTACATACATACAACCCTACGTGCATCATACCAAACTCATACATGCCTACTCTCATACATACCATCATATATCCGTTTATTCTTGCTCACATGCTTATAAACATACTCACGTAGGTACATACATGCTTTCATACTTTTCTACATACGTGTATAGAGATATACAAACATGCATACATACCTATCTACATGTGCGCTTACCCTAATGGTCATAAAACATAAGTTAAATTAGTCATACGCAACTTAAAACGCGTTTAAACGAGTTCCCAAGCCAAAACGATGCACGAAAACAATTTTCGGAGAAACAAGACCCGTCGCGCGACGCGACGGGCCGTCGCGTGACGCGACCCCCCCAAAAAGACAGAAAGTTGTTGCTGGTGTGCTGCAGATTTCCAGCACGTCCGCGTTTCACGGAAACGGTCATAACTTCTTCGTTATAGGTCCGTTTTACCCGATTCTTTTTCCTACGCGTCCGTAATTTAATTCCCCATCTTATGGTGTTAAGACCCGACATCCGGATTAACCCAATTCCAGACTTTTAAGTCTTCGGCTTACTACCCTTTTTACCAATAATTGACCCGTTCATAATTCTATCACATAACTTGTTTGTTTGACCTTAACTTCATATGAATTCATAATATCAAGGTCATTTGTCATAAACGAATTCCTTCCCGGATACCTTACATCCTATTTCACCCGTTTGCGCTCAAAGCTTATTTTGACCCGTTAAGGGTATTTGTGCATTAAAACGTTTCTGACTTACAAAACCATACACCTCACTTTCATACTTGACCAAAACGTTATACTACTCGAATAACTTGTCTCTAAGCTACTTTTTAAGATCATTTGCCCAAAATACCCATCAAGGGCATTTTGGTCAACTTTAATCCCATCATTTACGACGAAAGACTACGTCACCTAGTTAACCTCAACCACCATGTTTAGTTAATTAATCATCTTCATATTACATAATCTAACTAAGAAGTGATTACAGAAATCACTTACCTTATGCGTCCGTGCTCGTATCCGATTCCTTGCCTCTTCTTGACCCGTTAACACCTCATGCTTGAGCCCGTCTCGACATGGTCCCTACACTTCCATGTCATCGAAACCACATTCTTGTTAGCATATCCATTTGTACATGTTAACAATCATACCAATCGCATAATCCACACTTAACTTCCCTTAGTCATTTCTAACAAGCATATTATATAAAAATCAACTTCATATCCTTTCCAACTCATGTAATTTATCATGTAATCACAATTAACGCATATTACCATAACATGTACCAAACGACTTCCTATAATCCTACCTTTACGACAACGAGTCAAATCATGTTTCTTATACTTGTTGACTTTCAAAAGTCAACTATTAACCATATGTAACCATCGACTTATCAACATATACCCGTAACATCATAATCGACTATACGGATGAAACTATATACATTTTATCATACACTTGATGTGTGTACCACCCTTTAAGCATAACGTACAACTAATTCCTACATACATCTTCTAAATTCATACATAACTCATCAAAACCTACTCTTAATCATCATGTATCATTCACAATTAAACATCGAACATATCATCATCACATTTCCCTTAATTCATCTAACAAGAATTCATCATACCCACATAATACATCAATCTTTACACAAAACTTTGACATAGGTGGTGATTCTAGTCATTATCTTTACCCTAACTAACGGGTTTCACCTCTAATCATCAAATTAACACAAACCATACATACCCCGTGTTCTATACGATGATTCTAACCCTTGTACATGATTAATTTCATATTAACTCACGGATTTGAACATAACCCACTTCACCCATGATCACGAATCTTAGATTTAAAACATACCTTATGATCCCCTCGTGATGGTGATCATTTATCCATGCTCGGTTATGATTTTAAGCGTCATCTTGCCTTTCAATTTGAGTGAAAAGGTGAAGTTAGGGTTTGAGGCTCCATGGGAGCCTCCTGCTCCTTCTCGAACACACGTATGTGTGTGTTTGTGTGTGGTTAAGTTATTTAATAACTTATCTTTCATTTGTTCCATTTTAGCCCCTCGGGTTTGCCTTTAAAACATAACTGACACTACCTTCATCATTTAATACTTTTGACCATTCCCTTAACTAGGTTAAATAACCTAGTTATTTATTTCATGACATGTCATATAGGAACACACGACAAATATTAACATTCAGATTTTGGGGCGTTACAAGTCTACCACCCTTAAATGAGGTTTCGTCCCCGAAACCTTTCTCACTTCCGCTTAACACTAACCATCTTTTCTTCTAATTCCTCAATACGACCACTAGCCCATCTTAATGACGATCTTTTATCTTAGCGAACCCGTTCCGGAGTTTTTATTAGTGTCGCTTTCACTAATAACGCTAATTTCTAACAACCTTCATAGCTAGTGGTTTATTCCTCGTTCTGATATTCATTCATCATGTGCAATATATCCTTTTGGTTACTTAAACAATCCCAACATTTCATTATTAACCTTTCCTTTTTGTTTATTTCCAACATTCATAACGTTTTCATCGACTATACTATCTTACTTCGTGATTTGTACATACTCATATATGCTTAACTCTAACTAGTACATCATAGTAATAGATAACTATACATTCTCGATTCATAAACTATTCATATAATTGGCTTTTTCTTAACAAGTCCATACTTTTCATACCAGACATTCACGTAACATTCTCATTTCCTTGACCGGTTAATAACGAGTCAATATACACACTTCCTCAATCTGTAATCATACATACAGTTGTATGATCCGTTCATAACGGATCTACTATCTTCTTCTCATTTCTTAAAAGATTACATTCCCTATATGCACTGTATAACATTTAACTCTTGTGTCGTAACCACAACAAAACTACTATTACATAATCACACCTACGTGCTAGTCCTTGCATACTTCTACACTACCTTTAAATCATTTCATTCATTTCACATTACTATTGCTTTCATTTCATGCATTACTTAATTTACATATATAAATGTATCACACTAGTTCATATCTATCCAACATAAGTTAAACATTTTACTAACCTCTTTTTCATTTCACAAACCAACGATTCGTAACCCAGATCGATCATCTTCTCCTCGAGTACTAGACGTACAGGCCAGGTTTCATTCATCCGTGTAATGAGCTTCTGCTCGTGCATATCCTTTCACCAATACGATTGGTTTCGTCACATCAATAATTCTAACATTATCATCAACGAACTTAACAAACTTTGCGGTTAGCATATTTCATTTAAACATTCATTATACTAGGGGATTACCCGCTTATAATCCTTCTACAATTTCCTACGTACCTGCTATAACGTACCACACATTCTATTTTCTTTCATGCAATCCTTTCATTCTATTAATCATTTCGCCAACTGAAGTACACGCTCGTACTTCCTTCCTTTCATGCTTACTTGCAAGGACCTTATGTCACACCCTGGCTTTGCGGAAGCGTGGTAAATTTGGTGTGACTTCTTAATACCATAGCTTAACCATAACAAAGCTATATGAAGATAAAACCATGCAAGATCATCCATTTAATTAAGTTTTGAAAACCAAATACAACAACATTGTCTTAACAATCACAAACATCAACATGACATAGACACAGTTTAAGGATTGTGACTTGTCCAGGAAAGAGTCACATTCCCCAAACCCGGATGACCTCGTAACTAGTGCAGCGGGAAAACGTGTCATACCGCGCCAGATCCTTTAATTCCCTGAAATACATGTAAGTTGAAAAATCAACAATAATGTTGAGCGAGTTCATGTGTTTAGTATGTGCGCGCGAATAAACCTTTGTAATCATAGCAAGTATGAATGTTTTGTAAACTCTGGTATGAAAGCAAATAAGGAAACATATCAGTTATTGTGTATCCACATGATCCAACCTGCGGGCACATGGGAGGGGATAGGACAAGGTCACCACATGGTCCAACCTACGGGCGCATGGGTGGTGTTACGACAAGATCACCACATGGTCCAACCTGCGGGTGCATGGGTGGTGTTAAGACGGGGTCACCACATGGTCCAACCTGCGGGCGCATGGGTGGTGTTAAGACAAGGTCACCACATGGTCCAACCTGCGGGCGCATGGGTGGTGTTTGTTATGCTCAAATAGGCCTATCACTCGTATCCCTCGATCGTACTACGAGGACTAATGTTCTTAAGGTTTCACCTACCCAATCACATAACCTAACAGTTCCTTCCTTAGCTGACCATACCATGTAAGAAACATTCGTAATCATAGTAACATGTATTTCACCCCCGCAGTTAAGAAAACTGAAAACAGTTAGAGAAAAAGGGGACATGAACTCACTGTGAAGCGTCTCTACCAAGTATCTCCTGTTCACGCAGCTGTGCGACGACCTACAGGTGCTAATTTCTATTAGACGGACGGCCGTGCCTTAGCTTTATAGTTTAAGTCTTTGGGAAATAGTTAGACAACTATTTCGTGTTTACGTTCTGTATATACTTGGTAGTTAATCTCCTTCCCAAGGATGGGGGATTCAATACACGTGCGTTCAAATTATATCATTAAGTTTCACTTAATACACATATTTTTCCAATTCCAAAATATAAGTATTTTTCTCAAAAATATTATATTTTCATTTCACATAATTTTTCTCCAATAATACGTTGTTAAAATACGCATTCATAAAAGTTTCCGTAAGTGCGTAAGTTACGTTTTAACAATCGAGTGGTAATATAATTACCGGTGTAACTTATATGTTTATGGTGAAAGCGTTCGTATTATTTTGGATTCGTTAACGTTTGTAAATATTATTTTTACTCTAAAAATAATATTTATGTATTTTCACAAAATAATCATAAACAGTGTGTGAAAAATATATATTTAATATATTTATGTATCACGTTTTATTTTGTGAAAATCCCACCTCCGATGTTTTGTAAATATAGTCGTGGCGAAACTTATATTTTGAAAACAAGTCAAAATGTAGTTCTAACACTTATAGTGAAAATAATTCTAAGTGTTAGGTTTTTAGAAAAATTTCGCCAGAGTTTCCTCTGTAACTGGAGGTGGCCACGCTTTCAAGCGTATCATTTTCTTTTACAAATCAAATCAACAATCTTCTCAACGTCACCAAACAATATTTCAACATTTTAACTAGTCAAAATATACAAATTGCATATATTACATGAACTTGTAGTTTTTCCGAAAATATGAGGTAAATCTCATTACCTTTAGTGGATCTTTATATAAATAAATCCGGTTTCGTAAAAGTCTTATTTTTAGAGAAGTTCCGTCTTTACAACTTCTTGTCCATTTTTACAAAGATAGTTATTTTGTCGAAACTTGTGTTACACAAGTGTTTACACACTTGTGTGTTCTAAATATCATTCTTGTTATTGTAAGATCCGTCTTTTTAGAAAACATGATTTCTTTAACGCTTGGTCCTTTGAAAATACCACTTGCAGATACGTAGATCCGCTAGTTTTAAACACTATTTTGCAAGTAAAAATACTTTTACACAAGTTCATGTTTCATGTGTGGTAGAGTTTCACCTTTTAACCCTTGTATCTTCTAACATAACCTTATGTCATGATCCAAGAACATGACTACATCGGGTTAAATGGTGATCCGAGCTACCACAATCATAGATCGGGTCTCAATAATCATACATTTCGAATACTACATTATTTACACAACTTATGAGCTATTAACCACCATTTTTCATGTTTTTAGTAGACTTTAAAGCTTCAAAATGCAAGATTCCGAGTTTTAATCATCATACATCTTATTAACCACCTTAGATTAGTTCAAGAACGAGTTTTAAGCATTATACCTCTAGCTCGAGGCTAGGGAAGAATCTATGCGCAAAAGAGGTGGATAAAAGCTAAGTAGAGAGGTCCTTCGCGTTCCGCTTGCACCAAGCTTCCTAATACGAGACCCTTAACACTTGTAGATGATTGAAATGGCTTGCATGAAATCAAAAATATGATGGATGGAAGAGGGGTGTTTGGCCGTGAGCTTGTAGAGAGGAAGAGAGAGTTTTTGTGGTGAGTTGTGTAGTGTATGATCTTGTGTGTTTAGGTTAATACTTATAGACAAATCATGAGGTAATTAACCAATGGACACTATGTCTTCTAGATACTAAGCAAAGTTGATTATAAAAATCAAGTTAGTACAAGGTGTGTCCCCTCCTAGTTAGGGACGGTTAGAGAGGGGGGGGGGGGTCTAGTTCGATTCCAACCAACAAGTTAGACATATAATTAGGTTAAGTAAGGTAGTTAAGGTGCTTAACCCGGTTATTAATGTGTGGTGTTTTACAACGGGTGTTAGGGTATTCAGGGACCCTAACTGGCTCAGAAAAAGATAAATAATGAAAATAACAATATTTTCATGTTTCGGGTATAGTCCGGTTGTTCGGTTGGATAGTAATCCGTTAAAGCGTTAACAAAGCTTTAAAGTGTCGTTATTACCCCTTTTAGTGACACAACTCATTCCTGGCACTTTGGAAAGTGTCTAGTAATATTTTTCTCATGTTTTGGCACTTTATTAGTTAGCTAAAAGCTGATTTATTATGTAAAGTGCTGAGTTTTGTACTTAAAGTACGTTTCAGGCACATCCAGTCATTATGACTTATTCCTAGAGACGCAGTACTACAACCCTTGTATCCCTACACTCACCACTAGTGTAGCAAAATATTTCAGGCTCTTACAGGCCTTAGAGGCAGTGTCTGCCTGATGCTGGCTTTATCAGCATGTTCAATAGGTTATCCGCTATTGTGCTACTGTGCTTTTTGTGCATCATGGTTGTCACTAGGGTTCAGCATGTAAATAATGTAGTGACGATAAGTAAAGTATGATGCAAGTAAGTACATGTATCAGATATCAAGTAGCAGTTCATCAGCTAGTTCAAACAAGCACAGTAATTAAGCAGTAATTAATCATTAGTTAAGTCATACGGATACCTGGTTTAGTGCGGGTTGTCACATTCTCCCCCCGTTAAATAAATTTCGTCCCGAAATTTAAGTTCTGCTACTAGATGCAGGGTTCTTAGGAAATAAGTGGGGGTATTTCTCTTTCATCCGGTCCTCACGTTCCCAGGTGTATTCAGGACCGTGTCTGGCATTCCAACGAACTTTGACGAGCTTGACACTGCTCCGGCGGGTCTTGTTTATTTTCCAATTCGTAACCTCAACCGGTTCTTCAACGAAGTGGAGCGTGTCGTCAACATGAATCTCGTCGATGGGAATGGCAATGTCATCTTGAGTTGGACTTTTCTTCAGGTTGGATACCTGAAATGTATCATGGACTGAATGGAGTTCAGCAGGTAGGTCCAACTTGTATGCTACTAGTCCTATTCTTTCCAAAACTCTGAAAGGACCAATGTAGCGCGGATTTAACTTCCCACGCTTTCCGAAGCGTGCCACCCCCTTCCAGGGTGAAACTTTCAATAACACCATTTCTCCAACTTGGAATTCCAAGTGTTTTCGGTTTGGATCCGCATAGGTCTTCTGTCTGTGGCGAGCTGCTTCGATGCGTCTTAGAATCTGCGCAATCTTGTCTGTCGTCTCTTGGACGATCTCGGGACCAGCAAGCTGCCTATCACCTGCGTCAGCCCAACATAGAGGTGATCGGCACTTGCGTCCGTAAAGGGCTTCAAATGGCGCGACACCAATACCGGTGTGGTAGCTGTTGTTGTATGAAAATTCGACCAAAGGCAAATGTTTGTCCCAGCTACCGCCCAAATCCATAACACACGCTCTCAGCATGTCTTCCAAAGTCTGTATCGTTCGCTCGCTCTGACCGTCAGTTTGCGGATGAAACGCAGTGCTCAGATTCAATTGTGAGCCAAAGGCTTCTTGGAAGGATTGCCATATCCTTGACACAAACCTTCCGTCTCTATCAGAGATGATTGAGAGAGGTACTCCATGGCGCGCGACGATCTCTCTCATGTAAATTTCAGCCAATTTGCTCGTATTATCCTTCTCTCTGATAGGTAAGAAGTGTGCTGACTTTGTTAATCGATCCACTATTACCCAAATAGTGTCATGGCCTCTCGGCGTTCTTGGCAGTTTCGTAATAATATCCATGGAGATTTGTTCCCATTTCCACTTGGGAATCTCGGGTTGTTGCAGAAGTCCTGAAGGCTTCTGGTATTTCGCTTTAACCTTAGCGCACGTTAAACATTTGCTCACATAAACAGCAACATCGCCTTTCATCCTAGGCCACCAATAATAATCTTTGAGATCCTGGTACATCTTATCCGCTCCTGGATGGATAGAGTACCGCGACTTGTGAGCTTCATCGAAAATAACTTTCCTTAAATCACCAAACAGAGGAACCCAAATCCTTTTCTCAAAACATAATGTTCCTTCTTCGTTTGGTACCAAAAGCTTCTCCACCCCACGGAGATATTCTTCTTCAAGGTTTCCTTCCTTGAGAGCTTCTTTCTGCGCGGCATGAATGCGCAAGGAAAGATCGGTTCGTATAATCATTTCTAAAGCTCTAACCCTTATGGGCTTGATTCTCTCTTTACGACTTAGGGCATCGGCGACTACATTCGCCTTCCCTGGATGATACTTTATCTCGCAGTCGTAGTCGTTCAACAATTCAACCCATCGTCTTTGCCTCATATTCAACTCCTTCTGGTTGAATATATGCTGTAGGCTCTTATGATCTGTAAAGATTGTACACTTTGTACCATAAAGGTAGTGTCTCCAGATCTTTAATACAAAAACCACTGCGCCAAGTTCCAAATCATGTGTGGTATAGTTCTTTTCGTGCACTTTCAATTGACGCGATGCGTAAGCAATAACCTTTTGGCGTTGCATCAACACACAACCCAATCCTTGACGCGAAGCGTCGCAGTATACCACAAAATCATTTGTACCTTCTGGTAGTGCTAAGATTGGCGCATTGCAGAGCTCATCCTTCAATATCTGGAACGCTTCTTCCTGTTTGATTCCCCAATCAAACTTCTTATCTTTCTGCGTGAGGAGTGTCAAAGGTTGAGCGATTTTTGAAAAATCCTCAATGAACCTTCGATAGTAGCCAGCCAAACCCAAAAATTGTCAAATCTCGGTTGGCGTCTTTGGCGTTTCCCAATTCTTGATTGCTTCGATCTTTGTGGGCTCAACATGGATTCCATTTCCATTAACCACGTGTCCAAGAAACTGGACTTCGCGTAGCCAAAACTCGCACTTAGAGAATTTGGCATACAGCTTTTCTTCCTTCAGCAACTCCAAAATAGCTCTTAGATGTTGTTCGTGCTCAGCCTTTGTTCTTGAGTAAATCAAGATGTCGTCGATAAACACAATCACGAACTTGTCCAAGTGCGGCTTTCAAACTCTATTCATCAAGTCTATAAAGACTGTAGGTGCGTTTGTCAAACCAAACGGCATAACAAGGAACTCGTAGTGTCCATAACGAGTTCTGAAGGCTGTCTTTGGGATACTCTCCTCTTGTATCCTTAACTGATGGTATCCAGATCGAAGGTCGATCTTTGAATAAAAGCTTGAACCTTGCAGTTGGTCGAATAGATCATCAATCCTTGACAGAGGGTATCGATTCTTGATCGTCAGCTTGTTCAGCTCCCGGTAGTTGATGTTTATTTGAAAATCATCATCCTTCTTTTTGACGAGTAGAAATGGGGTTACCCCAAAAAGGGAATTTTGGTCTGTTATCTTCCTTCTCTATCCATTGCTAACACTTCTCTGTCAATCCTTGCATCTCCGAAAATGTAAGTCGCTATGATGCATCGACTATGGGTGCAGTGCCTGGAATTTAGTCGACGTGGGATTCGACTAATCGTCGAGGAGACGATTCCGGCAAGTCTTCTTTGCCTGATAATCCGTAGGAGCGTATCCTGCTCCATGAATCACAATCATTTCTTCGTTCGTCGTCGGGGCGCGGATGACAATCTCCGCCGGGTTGTTCGACAACCAGTCCATCCCAATTATCACATCGAAGCTTTCGTTGGGCTTGTTCTATCGAGAACTGGGTATCTAGATTACTTACTACTAAAACAACTATATTTTCTGAAGCTAAAATTTGACAATACTGTCAAATAGAGCATAACATTGACTATTATGAGACGTACCGATATCCACGCTTGGATTCTATCCCCGCTGTTGAGCTTTCATCCACGTGCCTGAGTGTTCTTAGGGCAATACTTCCTGAAATGCCCCACATCACCGCAATTAAAACATGCTTGGCCACAGTCTTGATCGTCAGCTTCCCTGCCTTGATAGTTGTTGTCGTCGTTATTTCCTCCGCGATTTCCGTTACCATCTTGACCTCTATTTCCATGTTTAGTACCTTGCCGACACGTTTCCTTGACATGTCCCACCTTGCCACAGTTACCACATTTTCCATATCTACATCGCCCGTTATGAGGTCGTCGACAGTTGTCGCACTTTGGTAGGATACCCGTGTACTCTTTTCTCTTTTTGGCCTTGTTGTCGCTACTCGACTGGGTACCCTGTTTGAAATTTGCCAACTTCCTCTTGTTGTCCCCAGATGACTCTACATGAGTCTCCTTCTTCTCCTCAGAGGTTGAAAATTTGTTCAACCTGATTGCCTCTTCCGTCAGGGCTACACTTAGATTGATGGCCTCAGTGATTGTTGCAGGCTTTGATGACGTTACCATGCTCATGATTTGGGGTGCCAATCCCCAAATGAAACGCTCAATCCTCTTAAACTCCGGATCTACCATGTAAGGAACGATACGCGATAGAACTTGGAACTTCTCCACATACTCAGCTATTTTTGGACCTTCCATCTTCAAGTTCCAGAACTCAGTTTCTACCCTCTGGCTTTCTGTTCTCGAACAGTACTTTTTATGCATTAGCTCTTTCAGCTCGTCCCATGATAGAGCATACGCAGCAGCCTCGCCCATTGTCTGAACCTGAAGTTTCCACCATGACAGAGCCCCATCTCGAAACAGTCCGGAAATGTACGTGACCTAATCTCTTGGGGCGCATTTGCTCGCCCGCAAAACAGTGTCCGTCTTCTCAATCCAGCGTACGAAGGTTACGGCACCCCCAGTGCCACTGAAATGCAGGGGCTGGCAGCCTAAGAACTGCTTGTAGGTGCAGCCGTTGGGTGGGTTACTTCCTGAGGTACCTCCGTTGTGCTCGGAGCGATGGGCCTCGTATTGTGCGATGACTGCAGCAATGATTCCCTGAAGTTCCGCCTCGTTGGTGGGTATGCTTACATCCCGTCTTGGAGGCATTTTCTAAAAGGTGTTTCACGTAGGTTAGGTCATCGCAAATAAAATGTACGTATGCATTCAACGATATCAACACATAACATCTCATGCTATCAATAAATCAACCACATAACATCTCATGTTATAAACAAATTAGCCTCTGCAATGGTTGAGGGCTTCGAGGTAGTAACCATACCCCTGATCTGGGGTGCAAGTGTCCAAATGAATCGTTCAGTCCTTTTGAACTCCGGTTTGACTAAGTAGGGGGGGGGGGGGGCGACCCTAGTCGTGCGATCGCTGGACAAGTTCAGGAATTTCTGGTTCGTCCATTTTCAAATTCCTGAACTCCACCTCAAGCTTCTAAATTCCAGTCCTAAAACAACATTTCTTCTCAATAGTTTCCTTGAGCTCGTCCCAGCTCAGTGCATAAGTAGCGTCTGTGCCAAGGGTCTGAACCTGGAGGTTCCATTAAGAGAGTGTGCCATCTAGAAATATCCCCGAGATATAGGTAACACTCTGTTGGGGCGAACAGTTACTCATTCTTAGAATGGAGTCGGTCTTTTCGGACCAACGAACAAATGCAACGGCGCCTCCTGTTCCGTCAAAGTTCAAAGGCTTGCAGTTCAGGAACTGTTTATAGGTGCAGCCAGTTGAGGGTTATTTCCAGTAATACCATCGTTGTACTTAGAGCGGAGGGCTTCATGTCGTGCATTTATCTGTGAGATGCATTCTTGCAGCTCGGCTTCTGTCCTTGGCAACGTACTGGTGTTTGTGTCACGTCTGGGTGACATTCCCTTTTGTCGAAGTGGTGTGAAGCGGGTTAGACAACGTTTCAATTGTCTATGAGGTGTATATAGCAACATAAGCCATCATGTAATCACCCAATTTCACACGCAAATATACTCACTGTATGAGTGGGGAAGTAAATTTCTGAGCCTTCACATAGGCTTGCTAATTTGGCTTGTTGCTCGTAATAGAATGAACTCGAGGCTACATCGCCTTGGTCATTCGTGTTTAAGTTATTTCCTGCTGCATTGGTTATCATTAGCTTGACCCGCAGAGTCCACCAGGATTCCTGTGCACTACAAATCGTTATTACGTGGGCCCCCGTAATAATAAATTGTCTTGCACAGTTACCCCAAATTTTCTCTTGTCCAAGCAGGTGATCAATCAAGGAGCAACAGTAGGTGCATTGGCATGAACAGGGTCATGCTCCAATGCGGGGTCAGGAGTAGCGCCTGGCTCAGGGGCCACGGCCGGCTCCGGATCAAAAACTCCATCTCAAGATCAGCTGGATCAACAAACACAGGGGGTTACAGGATCCTCCAAGGGCTGGTCTAGGTGTATGAACTCAAGGTCATGGTCTGGATCAAAACCAGGTGGAAGAACAAGATCACCCTCAATACTGTGATCAAACTCAAAGCTGTGGGCGGGATCCGGTGCAGCTGATGATGCCATATCAGGGTCGGCGTCGTGTGAGTGGTGCTGCATTCCCTGTATGTGCGAAAATGCGGATGTCAGAAACTCAAATGAGTCTGGGATAGGGGAATGGACATGAGTTTCCCCTACAGGAGCGTCCGCATGCAGTAGTCTAATACTAGCAGCAATAGGGCCCTGCCCTCGAATGGGTCCTCCTCCAGTAGATCGTTATCGTCGTCAGAGGCCACGCCGGGGGGCATATCATCAACAGGATAAGCGGCAAGGGCACAGGAGCAGGGATCACCGCGAGTGGCAATTTCCCAACAAGATGGCCATCAGTAGGCTCTGCTACGACTTCAGGCAGCGCACAAAGGGCTGAAAGTCGTCATTGTCTGTGCCGGTAGTATCGGAAATGTACACCTCGTGCTTCGATGAAACTATGTCGTCTGATACTATGGCCATGGGATTCGTAGTGTCCATCTTTCTAGTACATGATGAAAGCATGACGTTTGTAACACAAACACACATACGTATAATAATCAATCATATAAACATGTTAGCCAATCAAATAATTCTCCTAGTCTCACTAGCCAATTTCTCCCAGTCTCTAAGACTGCTCTATCCTCCACCTCGACCTCTTAGGTCGAGCCTCGGTCCCCTTGACCGAGCCTCAGCCTTCATGACTGAGCCTACTCTTCCTAGCCTCACTAGCCAACTACCTCGGTCACCTAGACCGAGCCTCGATCCTCCAGACCGAGCCTCAGCCCTCCAGGCTGAGCCTATAAATAATAAAATGTGCTCAACATTTGTTTGTAAAAAGTTTTGGATCTGGACTTAAGTGGTATGCAGCAAAATGTTTTCGTGAGAGCCCTAGTGATCATAGTCTAGACTCGAGAAAGAATCCTAGTTCGCTATGATCAGAGCTCTGATACCAAGCTGTCACACCCTGGCTTTGCGGAAGCGTGGTAAATTTGGTGTGACTTCTTAATACCATAGCTTAACCATAACAAAGCTATATGAAGATAAAACCATGCAAGATCATCCATTTAATTAAGTTTTGAAAACCAAATACAACAACATTGTCTTAACAATCACAAACATCAACATGACATAGACACAGTTTAAGGATTGTGACTTGTCCAGGAAAGAGTCACATTCCCCAAACCCGGATGACCTCGTAACTAGTGCAGCGGGAAAACGTGTCATACCGCGCCAGATCCTTTAATTCCCTGAAATACATGTAAGTTGAAAAATCAACAATAATGTTGAGCGAGTTCATGTGTTTAGTATGTGCGCGCGAATAAACCTTTGTAATCATAGCAAGTATGAATGTTTTGTAAACTCTGGTATGAAAGCAAATAAGGAAACATATCAGTTATTGTGTATCCACATGATCCAACCTGCGGGCACATGGGAGGGGATAGGACAAGGTCACCACATGGTCCAACCTACGGGCGCATGGGTGGTGTTACGACAAGATCACCACATGGTCCAACCTGCGGGCGCATGGGTGGTGTTAAGACGGGGTCACCACATGGTCCAACCTGCGGGCGCATGGGTGGTGTTAAGACAAGGTCACCACATGGTCCAACCTGCGGGCGCATGGGTGGTGTTTGTTATGCTCAAATAGGCCTATCACTCGTATCCCTCGATCGTACTACGAGGACTAATGTTCTTAAGGTTTCACCTACCCAATCACATAACCTAACAGTTCCTTCCTTAGCTGACCATACCATGTAAGAAACATTCGTAATCATAGTAACATGTATTTCACCCCCGCAGTTAAGAAAACTGAAAACAGTTAGAGAAAAGGGGGACATGAACTCACTGTGAAGCGTCTCTACCAAGTATCTCCTGTTCACGCAGCTGTGCGACGACCTACAGGTGCTAATTTCTATTAGACGGACGGCCGTGCCTTAGCTTTATAGTTTAAGTCTTTGGGAAATAGTTAGACAACTATTTCGTGTTTACGTTCTGTATATACTTGGTAGTTAATCTCCTTCCCAAGGATGGGGGATTCAATACACGTGCGTTCAAATTATATCATTAAGTTTCACTTAATACACATATTTTTCCAATTCCAAAATATAAGTATTTTTCTCAAAAATATTATATTTTCATTTCACATAATTTTTCTCCAATAATACGTTGTTAAAATACGCATTCATAAAAGTTTCCGTAAGTGCGTAAGTTACGTTTTAACAATCGAGTGGTAATATAATTACCGGTGTAACTTATATGTTTATGGTGAAAGCGTTCGTATTATTTTGGATTCGTTAACGTTTGTAAATATTATTTTTACTCTAAAAATAATATTTATGTATTTTCACAAAATAATCATAAACAGTGTGTGAAAAATATATATTTAATATATTTATGTATCACGTTTTATTTTGTGAAAATCCCACCTCCGATGTTTTGTAAATATAGTCGTGGCGAAACTTATATTTTGAAAACAAGTCAAAATGTAGTTCTAACACTTATAGTGAAAATAATTCTAAGTGTTAGGTTTTTAGAAAAATTTCGCCAGAGTTTCCTCTGTAACTGGAGGTGGCCACGCTTTCAAGCGTATCATTTTCTTTTACAAATCAAATCAACAATCTTCTCAACGTCACCAAACAATATTTCAACATTTTAACTAGTCAAAATATACAAATTGCATATATTACATGAACTTGTAGTTTTTCCGAAAATATGAGGTAAATCTCATTACCTTTAGTGGATCTTTATATAAATAAATCCGGTTTCGTAAAAGTCTTATTTTTAGAGAAGTTCCGTCTTTACAACTTCTTGTCCATTTTTACAAAGATAGTTATTTTGTCGAAACTTGTGTTACACAAGTGTTTACACACTTGTGTGTTCTAAATATCATTCTTGTTATTGTAAGATCCGTCTTTTTAGAAAACATGATTTCTTTAACGCTTGGTCCTTTGAAAATACCACTTGCAGATACGTAGATCCGCTAGTTTTAAACACTATTTTGCAAGTAAAAATACTTTTACACAAGTTCATGTTTCATGTGTGGTAGAGTTTCACCTTTTAACCCTTGTATCTTCTAACATAACCTTATGTCATGATCCAAGAACATGACTACATCGGGTTAAATGGTGATCCGAGCTACCACAATCATAGATCGGGTCTCAATAATCATACATTTCGAATACTACATTATTTACACAACTTATGAGCTATTAACCACCATTTTTCATGTTTTTAGTAGACTTTAAAGCTTCAAAATGCAAGATTCCGAGTTTTAATCATCATACATCTTATTAACCACCTTAGATTAGTTCAAGAACGAGTTTTAAGCATTATACCTCTAGCTCGAGGCTAGGGAAGAATCTATGCGCAAAAGAGGTGGATAAAAGCTAAGTAGAGAGGTCCTTCGCGTTCCGCTTGCACCAAGCTTCCTAATACGAGACCCTTAACACTTGTAGATGATTGAAATGGCTTGCATGAAATCGAAAATATGATGGATGGAAGAGGGGTGTTTGGCCGTGAGCTTGTAGAGAGGAAGAGAGAGTTTTTGTGGTGAGTTGTGTAGTGTATGATCTTGTGTGTTTAGGTTAATACTTATAGACAAATCATGAGGTAATTAACCAATGGACACTATGTCTTCTAGATACTAAGCAAAGTTGATTATAAAAATCAAGTTAGTACAAGGTGTGTCCCCTCCTAGTTAGGGACGGTTAGAGAGGGGGGGGGGGGTCTAGTTCGATTCCAACCAACAAGTTAGACATATAATTAGGTTAAGTAAGGTAGTTAAGGTGCTTAACCCGGTTATTAATGTGTGGTGTTTTACAACGGGTGTTAGGGTATTCAGGGACCCTAACTGGCTCAGAAAAAGATAAATAATGAAAATAACAATATTTTCATGTTTCGGGTATAGTCCGGTTGTTCGGTTGGATAGTAATCCGTTAAAGCGTTAACAAAGCTTTAAAGTGTCGTTATTACCCCTTTTAGTGACACAACTCATTCCTGGCACTTTGGAAAGTGTCTAGTAATATTTTTCTCATGTTTTGGCACTTTATTAGTTAGCTAAAAGCTGATTTATTATGTAAAGTGCTGAGTTTTGTACTTAAAGTACGTTTCAGGCACATCCAGTCATTATGACTTATTCCTAGAGACGCAGTACTACAACCCTTGTATCCCTACACTCACCACTAGTGTAGCAAAATATTTCAGGCTCTTACAGGCCTTAGAGGCAGTGTCTGCCTGATGCTGGCTTTATCAGCATGTTCAATAGGTTATCCGCTATTGTGCTACTGTGCTTTTTGTGCATCATGGTTGTCACTAGGGTTCAGCATGTAAATAATGTAGTGACGATAAGTAAAGTATGATGCAAGTAAGTACATGTATCAGATATCAAGTAGCAGTTCATCAGCTAGTTCAAACAAGCACAGTAATTAAGCAGTAATTAATCATTAGTTAAGTCGTACGGATACCTGGTTTAGTGCGGGTTGTCACACCTTATTACATCGTTTCAATATTTCTTACTAAACTTACCATTCCCGCCCATACTCAAGTTATTGTCCGGGTCACAGCCCGTCATCATTCTGACTTCTAAGAGTCAATCACTAACACATCTAACACGTAACTTATACCAAACTTCATCTATTATACTATCATTTTTTTTATACTTATTTCTATGACTCGTTCGACTCGATCATGGTCAAACTGTCGACATCTTCTTATGCGGATTAATTTTTATCTTTTTTATATTTTTGAAATCCGTCTCACGGATTCAGACGCATCATTCATGCTTTTTCATTCATTGAATCCGCCTTACGGATTCAACATTACATTCATGCCTTTCATTACTTCTGCGTTTTGAATCCTTCTCGCGGATTTAAACTTATTACCCATGCCTTTCATCCTTGAATCCGTCTCACGGATTCAAACATATCATCCATGCCTTTCATCCTTGAATCCGTCTCACGGATTCAAACATTGCATTCATACCTTTCATTCCCTGAATCCGTCTCACGGATTCAAACATATTATTCATATCTTGTTGATCCGCACTTAACCACGGATTCAACATTCTTCATTCTTATCAGGCATGTTTTTCATTCTTACATAGTACTCTCAATTTCCCGAGAGTCTTACTTCCCATTTTTCCCACACGCCCGCCCGCTACCCAACTCTAACGGACATACCTGTAACAATTATCATGATCTCACGAACGTCATACGTTTCTCGTGTACTGGCCAGGTACACAATCCACATAGTAGTTTCGTGCCTTCATGTAATTGTCACCTTATGTCCGTAGACTTAGGTTTCGGCGCGTGTATCACTTTCAGTACTTCATTACTATACCATCATTATCCTTCATTTAAAATTTTCCTTCCCTTAAATGAGTTTTACTATTACATATTCCAACATATCGATTTTTACGTACCTGGATTCAAATTTGGCTTTTTACCTCTTTGCCTGCCTTAGTATTCATCCTGGACTGCATTTATAGATCGTCCTCTTCAAACACTTATGCTTACCTTGCACATACAAAACCGTCAGTTTCTTTATACGTATACATAAGTACATACTTACATTAACTTTTACCTTTGGATCTTGATCGAGTCTTAGATTGTACGGGGTTTCTTATCTCAAGAGCACACAAGTTTGAGTTCAAGTACTTACTTTCTTGTACTTGATTCTCTCAAACCAGGGCTCTGATACCAACTTGTAAGACCCTAATTTGTAATTGACAAAAGTCGCAGCGGAAATACGTAGCATAAAATTTTCTCTCTTTATAACATCTTAATGTACTTAAAGTCATTCTTAAAGTTATCTCTTTTTCATAAATACAGTTATTCAACTTATTTACCATAAGACCATAACGTAGCTTCGCTCAATTACGTACTCTAACACTCCCGTACAATCTATCTTGTGACTCGATCCTCGATCTCCAATCCTTGAATATCCTCATGACTGGAACTACCTGCGTTCACCACATAAAAATTCACAACATTAGTACGCATTATAAACCTACAAGATTTGTTCACGTTTACTTCTCGTTTCGTTAACTCTTTACATCCCAGCTTTTCCATCCTGTCATACCATCCGTGGTGAGACTTCTTTGCTATTCCTGCATTTCACTTATAACTCCAGGTATATGAATAAACAACGTAAACACTTAATCATACCGAAAGACTTACATACATACCCTACTTCATACATATTATCTCTATATATACATACGTACACACATGCATCCATACCTGCTTACATACATACTCACACACATACATGCCAAATCTACATGCATACTTACATATACACACATCTACATCATTTATATACGTGTCTATATGTACACATACCAACATCATTAAGTACACACATGACACTATACATATTTACATACATACAACCCTACGTGCATCATACCAAACTCATACATGCCTACTCTCATACATACCATCATATATCCGTTTATTCTTGCTCACATACTTATAAACATACTCACGTAGGTACATACATGCTTTCATACTTTTCTACATACGTGTATAGAGATATACAAACATGCATACATACCTATCTACATGTGCGCTTACCCTAATGGTCATAAAACATAAGTTAAATTAGTCATACGCAACTTAAAACGCGTTTAAACGAGTTCCCAAGCCAAAACGATGCACGAAAACAATTTTCGGAGAAACAAGACCCGTCGCGCGACGCGACGGGCCGTCGCGTGACGCGACCCCCCCAAAAAGACAGAAAGTTGTTGCTGGTGTGCTGCAGATTTCCAGCACGTCCGCGTTTCACGGAAACGGTCATAACTTCTTCGTTATAGGTCCGTTTTACCCGATTCTTTTTCCTACGCGTCCGTAATTTAATTCCCCATCTTATGGTGTTAAGATCCGACATCCGGATTAACACAATTCCAGACTTTTAAGTCTTCGGCTTACTACCCTTTTTACCAATAATTGACCCGTTCATAATTCTATCACATAACTTGTTTGTTTGACCTTAACTTCATATGAATTCATAATATCAAGGTCATTTGTCATAAACGAATTCCTTCCCGGATACCTTACATCCTATTTCACCCGTTTGTGCTCAAAGCTTATTTTGACCCGTTAAGGGTATTTGTGCATTAAAACATTTCTGACTTATAAAACCATACACCTCACTTTCATACTTGACCAAAACGTTATACTACTCGAATAACTTGTCTCTAAGCTACTTTTTAAGATCATTTGCCCAAAATACCCATCAAGGGCATTTTGGTCAACTTTAATCCCATCATTTACGACGAAAGACTACGTCACCTAGTTAACCGCAACCACCATGTTTAGTTAATTAATCATCTTCATATTACATAATCTAACTAAGAAGTGATTACAGAAATCACTTACCTTATGCGTCCGTGCTCGTATCCGATTCCTTGCCTCTTCTTGACCCGTTAACACCTCATGCTTGAGCCCGTCTCGACATGGTCCCTACACTTCCATGTCATCGAAACCACATTCTTGTTAGCATATCCATTTGTACATGTTAACAATCATACCAATCGCATAATCCACACTTAACTTCCCTTAGTCATTTCTAACAAGCATATTATATAAAAATCAACTTCATATCCTTTCCAACTCATGTAATTTATCATGTAATCACAATTAACGCATATTACCATAACATGTACCAAACGACTTCCTATAATCCTACCTTTACGACAACGAGTCAAATCATGTTTCTTATACTTGTTGACTTTCAAAAGTCAACTATTAACCATATGTAACCATCGACTTATCAACATATACCCGTAACATCATAATCGACTATACGGATGAAACTATATACATTTTATCATACACTTGATGTGTGTACCACCCTTTAAGCATAACGTACAACTAATTCCTACATACATCTTCTAAATTCATACATAACTCATCAAAACCTACTCTTAATCATCATGTATCATTCACAATTAAACATCGAACATATCATCATCACATTTCCCTTAATTCATCTAACAAGAATTCATCATACCCACATAATACATCAATCTTTACACAAAACTTTGACATAGGTGGTGATTCTAGTCATTATCTTTACCCTAACTAACGGGTTTCACCTCTAATCATCAAATTAACACAAACCATACATACCCCGTGTTCTATACGAGGATTCTAACCCTTGTACATGATTAATTTCATATTAACTCACGGATTTGAACATAACCCACTTCACCCATGATCACGAATCTTAGATTTAAAACATACCTTATGATCCCCTCATGATGGTGATCATTTATCCATGCTCGGTTATGATTTTAAGCGTCATCTTGCCTTTCAATTTGAGTGAAAAGGTGAAGTTAGGGTTTGAGGCTCCATGGGAGCCTCCTGCTCCTTCTCGAACACACGTATGTGTGTGGTTAAGTTATTTAATAACTTATCTTTCATTTGTTCCATTTTAGCCCCTCGGGTTTGCCTTTAAAACATAACTGACACTACCTTCATCATTTAATACTTTTGACCATTCCCTTAACTAGGTTAAATAACCTAGTTATTTATTTCATGACATGTCATATAGGAACACACGACAAATATTAACATTCAGATTTTGGGGCGTTACACGGATGGGTTCGGCTTAGCCACAAGATCAACCTGTGTAAACTTTATTTTTTCGAGGTCAATATGACAGTTTGAGAGAACCATTGATTTAAAAAAATTAAATAACTTTCTCTATTTAATTCAACCCATTCCAATATTTTAATCTACCCCATCCACATAAACTCTCTCAATTTTATATTTCTCTCTAAAAAATTCCTCTCAAAATGGCAAGGGTATCATGGACCGAAGAAAAAGACACTGCGTTGGCTACGTCTTGTGTTGCAACCCATAATGAACGAGCATCTACTAATGCATGGGTTTCGTTTTGGACCCGGGTTTTTCAACAATTGTGTATTCATGTTGGTGAGACCAACCGAACCATGGATCAACTTAATTCACGTTTCACGATTATTTGTTTGAAAAGTTCAAGATTTCATTCGATGTTCAACAATGTGGAAAATCCCGACAATGACCTCTTGGAATTTGAAGTCATTCAAGTGGCCTTTGTCAACTACAAACATACGTACGACCATGACTTTGAAAACGTTTCCGAGTGGCAACTTATTAGAAAGTTTGTTTATTTTTTATGTAATGTTTAAGTTTTATGTTTAATTTTTATGTAATGTTAAGTTTTATGTTTAATTACTTAAGGTTAAATTAAATTTGAAAAAAAAAATAGTTTATGGCAAGGGTAGGTGACGTGTGTCGGAGTGTGTACAAATTTTCACTATTTTTTAAGTACCTTTTTACACTTTTATCAAGTCTTAAAATATAACACTATCACTCTCTACAACACGCTAGGGCAAGTGCACTTATCGTTGACGTTATATAGTGATGGTAAGATACCAAGGTCGTTCAAGGACACAAGAGCTTTTAATACCAGAATATCCTCGACGTCTAATCTAACCAAATTTTGAGTAAAGATTTTTTTATAAGTAAATAAAGAAACTAAATAAATAAATAAAAGAACAAATAGACAAGATAGAATCACTTGTTTCCGACTCATCATTTATGTATCATTTGATGATTTCCACACTTTGGGTTTTTTAATATATTATCTTAGTTATAGTGGCATGTCCCTCTTTTGGAGGCAACGCTACCTTTAGCCATATTGGTCTGAGTCAGCAAGGATACAGTCACGCAAGGCCATATTATTGAAAGATAATTAAATAAGTTATTAATGCAAAATGTGGCATGTCCCTCTTTTGGAGGCAACGCTACCCTCGGCTATATTGGTCTGAGTCAGTAGGGATACAGTCCCGCAAGGCCGGTTTAAAGTTTTAATAGTAGTTTATTTGTAAGGGATTCAAGCCATTATTACTTCCCCCGATTTGATGTTATCTGCCTCAAAGGAATTCCTAATAAGCTTAAATCAAGTCCTTGCAGGATCTATACACTGAACGAGACAAGAACTTTAACCAAACCACCCTTCTTACCCCTTCCAGACAGTTAACGCGCTTTATATAGACCGTAAAGACACGAATGAGTAAATCAACAAAACATGAAGAGATGATAGAATAAAGTTCACTTTCAATATAAAAAACTAGTTATTAAAGTCATTAATACATACCTAATTAAAAAAGTTACCAAAGCTTGGAAATCAAAAGTAATACATAAATAATTTGTCTTCACCAAGTGGTGTAAGAGATTAGCCAAGCATGACCTTTGTTTGACAAAAACTCTTACGATCAATCTTGGATCCCAAGACTACTACACACACTCTAAGGATGGATGATGGATGAATGTGATGGATGATGGATTGATGGTGGTATTGTGGTGGTGGAGTGGTGACATGTGTGAGAGAAGTGGTTTGCCAAGAAATGAGTTGCAAGTGAACTAAGCACCTCTATTTATAGCTGAAAACAATAAGCTTACACGGCCCCGTGCCTGTTAGGCACGACCCCGTGTCCTTCTCCTTCTTTGTCGTTATTTAATGCACTTGTCAGTCCAGATGCTCACACGGCCCCGTGTGTCGACGACACGGCCCCGTGGCCCTTGTACTTGATGTACTATCCAAGATTTGCAAATTTGAGAGTTGACCACGGCCTGTGTCCATGAGACACGACCCTGTATGTAACAACCCGCACTTTCGTGCGTTGTTACTACTCGATATACTCGTTACGCCTAGCACCAGATATTCGGATCATAATGTAACTATATCGCATACATCGCTATTCGAAGGATAATCGCATATTTTCACAATAAATTATCGCTACATCACATCACAAACACTAACACTCACGATGACATTGAGTGAGGACCTATTCTACCCTCCTCGGTGACCGTGATGTGTCGAAACGCAGACAACTAACGCTAACAAAGACTCTCGGGTGAGTGCTAAAGCTCCAGTCGTCGTGACGATGATGACAATACGAGCGAGTGGTACCCTGTCAGTCTTTGTGGCACAACACACAATAACGTTCATGATGACATCGAGAAAGGACCTATACTACCCTCCTTGATGGCCGTGAAACGTCGCTAGTAATCGCACACTCGAAACGAAAACCGATTGTTATATCGAAACTTTGAAATATGGATACGTAAATACGACCCCTAGTGATATATATATACATATATAGTAATAATATAAATTAACTATAGAAAGCGCGTACTCCAAGAAACTATCGCAACGATCGAAAACGAAGAAGCTCCCCGCGCCGGAGTGGCCATCCGAACGGATGGGCCATCTGACCCAGTAACCCTTCAGCTCCTATGTTGCCTATAAATAGCGTGTCACATCACTGGAACAGTGATGTGACAGCTCCCACTCGACCAAGCACGCTCTAGGACCATTTTCTCTCGATTCCTCGCGATTTCGGTAAGATTTCAACCTAGAACTTGTACTTCTATGATCTACACTCAATTCTACATCATTCTGTCTTTTAAAACTCAATTTTTAACCGTGAAATCTACTGATTCGAGGTGTTTTAAGGTGATGTCACCAAGAGTTCATATGAACTTCAAAGAGTGACCTCATCCCACCATAAACGACTCAGATCTGGGTGATTTCCACATGTTTTGATGACAAATCTCACCTAAGAGCTATGTATTTAACCAATGAACTGAACGATTTCGAGTTAAACATAAGAAACCGTCAAGAACGGCCAGATCTGATGGAACGGTGTAGTTCCCGGCCGTTAGAACGGGTCGGAACGGAGGGAATTTCAATTGTTAATACGAAATTACACTGTCCCAGTAAAACCGCATGTAATTCTTCCAAAAACACTTAAAAACAGTTGATCGGGACGTTGAAACAGACGTGTCATCCGACCGGACAACATGTCATCCGAACGGACCACATGTCATCCGAACGGATAGCATGTCATCCGATCGGATAGCATGTCATCCGACCGGATGACTATCATCCGACCCAATCAACCGCCATCCGATCGAACAGCATATCACCCGATCGGATAACATGCCACCCGACCGGACCAAGTGTCATCCGATCCAACTCCAGTCATCCGATCAAATGTCAGAATGAACGAACCGAACCAACAGTCATCCGACCGGATGGGGTCATCCGACCGGATGAGGTCATCCGACCGGATGAGCACCATCCGACTGGATAACTGTCATTTTGATACTATTCCCGCTTAACCGTGCATCGTTTACTATATCATTCGATGATTAACACAGACGTACTCGCAACCGATCCAATCAAGTTGTATTCTCGCTAAATACGCACTGTGAGTATACTTGAACCCCTTTTTAATCGCATTTTGGGTGTAACATACG
Source organism: Helianthus tuberosus (assembly GCA_030545235.1). Classification (NCBI taxonomy): domain Eukaryota; kingdom Viridiplantae; phylum Streptophyta; class Magnoliopsida; order Asterales; family Asteraceae; genus Helianthus; species Helianthus tuberosus. Next base: position 51,482,240 of record CM060403.1, on the reverse strand, counting down.
TTCCTAACAAATTGAACTTATCAAACGAATTATTCAATCAATCGAATTATCACTTGCGAATAACTGTTATGCATAGATATACGTGATACTAGTTGCATATGTGCTAGGGCTTATACTCGCGACGTCCCACCACGACTAGTATAGTACTATTGCGCCCGACGGGGTCTAGTTTGCCATCGCATATTCGAGCATCGAGGACTTAGTTGGTAGTATCAGCTTTGTGAGTATATATGTCGTGTGTTACGTTTATGCATATAAGAATAATTTTGTAAGTGGACGTATGTTGGTGTTTGTATAAGTATACCCTATTAAAAAAGAAATTTTTACATATACATATCGGTTTTTTTTAAATAGCGTGCCCTCCGAAATATCGGGCCCTGATCGGTGGTCCTTCCCGCCTTCCCCAGGGCCGGCCCTGCATAGCGTGCATGGACCAAATTACACAAGTGGCAACTGCAAAATCTGTGATTTCCATGACATCTATGTGATGGCAATTAAACTAAGAAACAACACATTTAAGGATTTTTAAGAAATGGTAATCGTTTCTTTCTAATCTAAAAAGCACATCTAATTCAATTTGATTCCACGTATTACATGCATATAATTTGGAAAATAGTTTGATCATGTTTCCGTTTTCATTTCACCATCATCTATAGTTGCATTGATTTAGGAGTCATGATCATGTTTGACATTCGAGGAAATCACCGGTGTTTGTTAGCACCACCGAACCAACACCAAGATTAGAAGCACTGTTTCGCAAACCATAAATAACGATGCAATCTCATTTGTAAAATTATTGTCCATTTCTTGGTTGAACAATTCTCTCTAATATACCATCAATTGCTATCACATTTATATCATAGCCAAATTTTAATCGATATATCTCTATAAAAGTGCAACTCTACGGAAACACCGATCCCGGTTTTCCGACCAAGAAATCAAGATGGCAAAGTTAATTTCCAATAACGATTATCAGTTTTGTCTTTATGTGGTTGTACGCAATTATATAGTCGGAACAGTACGTGGTTGTAGATGGTTGCTTTGCGTAGTAGATACAACGGTTTACTGTTGTGCGTCAGTTAGGTCCATCGAATTGGATTTTTGATCAAATGAGAGGCTGCCTTATATAGGGTTGAAATACCGTTTGAAGAAATCGTTGCTACTTTTGTAGAATGACGCGCCGCTACATGAAAGTCAACAATTAAACATGTACATAAGATAAAACATGTACATAAGATAAACTCCACCGATTCCAAGTATTATGTCGGTTGGTTCACAAAGGTTGCACCGCTTTGCAATATATCATATCATCCCGACTTATTTTAAAAGAATTATTAATTAATAGTATATAATATAAAATGAAAGGGTGTGAGTAAAATGAACTAAAGGGTGTGACTTTTAGAAAAATGAGACATAACCCAAGTTGCTAATTGTATAAGGGTATAATTTGGTCTATAACAAGTAATTCGAAGAATTAACAAACCTGGAACCGAATTGAAATTGCAAAGTTTGTGATAAAACCTGAATTAATCTTTGAATCATATAAGAAATATCAAATAAACCTATTTGCGGGTTACACACAATGATTTATCAGATTAGATAGAGATCACTTTTGTTGGAATTGAATTTGATGAATCTGTGATACTTTTGTTGATGGTATATATGTAACCGTACTGTGTGTCTATTGTACATATGCGATCGAGAGCCCCATTAATAAAACTTCACACGGCCTTTATTCAGAAAATCACGTCCATGGACTTTTTGATAATAAAACTTCTTTTCATGATGGCCATTGGCCCAACAAATAAAACTACGTAATGAACATATGTAGGGTATGTTTGACAAAAGTAGCTGGTGGCTGGTAGCTAGAAGCTGGAAGCAGGAAGCAGGAAGCTGGTAGCTGGTGGCTGGAAGCTGGTAGCTGTAGCTGGAAGCTGGTAGCTGTAGCTTTTTAGATATATTTGGTGTTTGGTAGAGTAGCTGGAGCTTTTAATAAAATGTATAAAATGACCAAAATGGACATAACTAAAAATTTAGAAAGTTAGTGCATTAAAAAGTTCCTTATTTTTAGAGGTTAAAATAGTCAAATTTTCCCTAAAAGCTTGTAGCTCCTTCTAAACGCTACTAGTAGTAGCGTTCAACCAAAAGCTTAAAGCTCCTAACCTAAAAGCTTAAAGCTCCTTCAACCAAACAAGACTTTTTATTGAGTAGGAGTTTTTTCTTAAAAGCTTAAAGCTAGAAGCTCCTAAAAGCTCCATGCCAAACATACCCGTAGTCCATAAGTTAGTGGACTTTTAGTAATGGAATTTAACAAAATAATAGTATAAAATTTATATTAGTAATGGAATTTAACAAAATAATAGTATAAAATTTATATCAAGTCCAAAACCTTAAATTATAAACTAAGTATTAGTTACAAAGGCCATGTAGATTATTTACATAACAAACTCGAATAATACAAGGATTAAATCGAGTCCACACTCCCACGTCACCTAACTCATTTAATCTCTAATGTTATTCCTCGATTGACAAGTTAATCCAATACCCTAAAATCTGTTGATAACACTAAAATTACCAACATGACCCTGACGGGGGGCGAGGGTTTACGGATTCTATCCGGTTTCCGCACATCAGGGGGCACGGTCTCATGACGGTCGAAGAGTCAGCTTTGGAAATAGTAACGAGCAGGATGGATTTACTTCTTTGCCATTAAAAAATCAATCAATTGAAAGCGGTGTAAATAGATAACTAGAAAATCTTGTTTTCATCACATAAGAAAATTCCAAAAAAAAAAAACACAATTTTTAAAGTCAACATCTCTTTCGGTGTTATTGGTTTCTTCGCCTATTCAATAATACCGAGTGACTTCCAAAATTACAAAAACAAAAAGACGTTGTTTCTCCCTTTATTTGGCCATTAAAAACCAAAAATCTTAGTGTTCTCAGCCAAATTTCAAGCATAATCTTCTTCCAACCTGATCACGATGCATGTTTGTGTGCTTGCTCTGATCCTTAAAGCATCTACGACAATAAAATGAATTCTAAAGTTGTCAATGTCACCAATAAAATACTAATTAATCTATAACAGTTATGAACTCAGATGAATAGTTCTTGATCATGAGTGGTCAACGTGTCACTAAGAGTGACACCAAATTTTTTTCCTTTTGGATATTATTTACATTTATAATGCGGGTAGTATGATTTATTTGTTGTAACATTATTAAAGCTATTGATGAAAATGTTCAGTACTATCTATGGTCTCACGGAATCATAATTCTTTTATGGGTGTTGGTGTTTGAAAATGTGTGTGCATAAAGAAAATACCAGATATTACTTGGTGACTTATTCATGCAATTCAAAGATAGTACAAGGACTATATTGGTCATGTACTCGTAGTTTTACCATAAATAAGCTTTGGAGGATGATAACATTCAGACACAAAACATGGAGATCAAAACCAACTTATCCAAACTCGTGAAACCCTCAACACCAACCCCTTCAAACCTTAGTAACTATAACATCTCTTTCTTTGATGAGCAAATGCCCAATATCAACACACCACTCATTCTTTACTACACCTCATCACAAAACGCCCAAAATGATGTGCATGTCAACACCATTAATCATTTGGAAACTTCATTATCCAAAGCATTAACTGATTTTTACCCTTTGGCTGGGAGATATATGCGTCATGGTGCATTCGTCGATTGCAGTGATCAAGGTGCTCTATATGTCCAAGCCACAACAAATTTCCGACTCTCAGACTTTCTAGGCCTAACGTGGGAGTTGAAATATAGTATGTTACAAGATTTTCTCCCGTGTGACACAGGTGAGTCTGGTGAGACTGATGATCCGTTGTTGTCAATTAAAGTCACAACTTTCAAGTGTGGTAGTGTTGCGATTGGTATGTGCTTTTCACACAAAGTTTCGGATATGGCCACTATGTCCACATTCATTAGCAATTGGGCTACTAGAAACCAAGAAACATGCAATTCATTAGAACTAAGAAAATATTCTCCTATTTTTAACTTTGCACATGACTTCCCAAAAAGAGATGAACTTGATCTTAGTCCTAGAATTCCAAGGTCAAGCTTTGGGGTAAAAGCTACCGTGCGAATGTTTTCATTTAAAGCGAATGCAATATCAAAGCTGCGAGAAAAACTCACATTCAAGGATGATAGGACACATCGTCCCTCAAAGATACAACTTATTGTAGCATTATTATGGAAGGCCTTAGTACACGTAGATAAAGCAAACACCGGACAATCAAAGGCGTCATTTATTCAACAAGGAGTTAACTTGAGGGATAAAGTAGTCCCTAAGTTACCCAATAACTTTTGTGGGAACTTTGTTAGTGTAGCAATTTCACGAATTGGGCCCGATCAAGTAGACAACATCGATCTTCAAGATTTCTTAATGATCTTGAATGACTCAATCAAGAAAATTGAGGGTAATTATGCTAATGCATTAATGTTGACTAAAAAAGAATATAATGTTTTGATCGAGCCCTTTTTGGAGTTTAGTCGAAACATAGCCAATAATGATGTAAACTTCTACGCGTTCACGTCTTGGTGCAAGTTCTCATTCTACAACGCGGATTTTGGTTGGGGTAACCCAGTTTGGAGAAGCACCGGACATTATGCAGGCCAAAACTTTGTGCTCATGATGGATGATCAAGAAGGCGACGGAGTCGAAGCATGGGTTCATTTAGATGAGAACCGCTTGTGTCAATTGGAACAAGATCCGGATATCCAAGCCTACACAATTTAGGCTCGTTTACATGATCGTATGTGAATATTCATTAGTGCTTCCGAGTTATCTATGTTATGTGGACACGTAAAAAATAAATTATTGCAATAACTACACAAGCTAACTAGTTCTGTACCCGTCCGGTGGACGGGTTTCTTAATGTGAGGATAAGTACTTTTTTCATTGTATTCTAAATAAAACATTATTTGTTTAAAAAAAGCCAATATGTGTGGAATACAAATAAAACTCATTACACTAATACAACCACAAAACGATATGAAACTGTAATTATTGAAATACTGATGGGATTATAAAATAAATCCCTCATAATATTCATTAGCTTATCCTACAAACATCTCCACTCCATCTCTTTGACAATTAAGGCTCCACATTCTCATGCTTCACGAAGTAATCTGGTAATTTTGGTGTGTAAAAATCAGTACCACTAGTGCATATGATTTCAAAGCTTCATGCTTAAAAAAGAAAAGAAAAATGAATGCATGCATGCACAAAAAAGCTTTATACATGTAACATATATTAGACAATTATAAACATAATTTATGTATTATTATTATTATTAAGTTTAGGTACATTATGTTAATTATGTAAGTCTGAAACGTTATGAATGAACAGATGTGTGACGGTGGTTGATAACGTTTCAAATAGCGGTTATTCCCGCCAAGTTCAACCGCTTGCACAACTGTTTGTTCTCGTCATGTATTTATATCAATTACCGGGAACATATCTCGGTACCAAGACAATTAATTACAACTGTCTAATTGTCCATTCACTCTCGACATTCACACATTGTTAATCCGCTGTAACCATGGTGTCAAAACCATATGAAGATTCCGCCGCAAATCCCATTAGGGGTTATCAAAGTGGTATCAGAGCATCAGGAAATTCTGATCTCTGGGCAAATCCCACAGTACTACCGTGTCAACACTGCACAAACGAAATGAGGGAACGGAACTGGCTTGCAAGGCGATGTTACTACTGTAATAAACCGGGACACAAAATCTCGAACTGCAAAAAGAAGGAAGACGATGAAGAGTCTCAGTTATTACGTCTCGCAATAAACAAGGGAACACAACAACAACAACATGATGAAGATGACGAACGGAGTAGCGGTCAGAAATCGGAATATCTCGTGACAGGAACCGATGGAGGTTTTTGGTCGGACATGTGGTATGTAAGCAAATCCCTTAAACATCATTTTTCAGGAAATCTAGATATGTTTAAGCGTATCAAGTGCATGAATGATGTTGAAACTAAAACTGGTGAAAATCAGTTTTATTTCATTAGGGGGATTGGTGTTGTAGATGTTATTTCTGGAACGGAGAAAACTCGAATACAAAGTGTGTTTTATACTCAAGACATAGATAGAAATGTCTTAAGTTATGATCAATTAATAACACAAGGGTTTACGGTGAAATTTACCGGAGACAAGTGTAAATTGTTTCCGACTTTTAGTGTTCCATTAATAAACATCAAGAGTGTGATATCTGGGATGTCAAAAGAAGAAGAACTGGGTCAAATGGAAAAACAAACGCTGATGAACAAGGAATCTGAATTTATGAAGTACAAAACAAATTTCTTGAATGATTATTTCGAAAAACTTGAAATATCATCCAATGAATCGGACTGGAACATAATGATACTTCAAACTATGAAATTCAAAGATTTCTTAGATTGTAAGGGACTACTTAACATGATGGACGATGATGATTACGTCCGAAAATACAAGTTCATTCTGCAAACAAAGTTTGATGAAATGGTGGAGTGGTTCATAACCAAAAAATTAGGGGTGACAACAAGACCGATTCCAGCCTATGCTTCCAACAACCGAAGAATATATCTGTTAGATATGTATCTGATAGTAGAAAGAGAAGGAGGACACAGATACGTGACAGAAAATAATCTCTGGCCAATGATAGCCAAAGAAATGGGATTCGAATATGCTGATGGGGAATTAATGCGTCTGGTATATACAATGTATTTAGATGTTCTCGTATATTATTGTTGATGCAGATTTTGTGTCCGATGCTTGTCGAATAGATTAGATTTATTTTACGCTGAATTTGTAATAGTTAGTGAAACGGTCTATCGAACGTGTATAGACCCGCTCGTTTGAAGTGGTCAAACGAGAGGGTTATTCGGTTGACCGTGTGTGTTTGCAAGACAAGGGGTGTGACTATAAATAGAAAACCCTTGCCATTTCAAACACTTGGAAGTTTTAGGAGGTTTGAGACCTCACCGGGAGAGATCACCACTTGGTCTCTCCCCGGATGTGTACTCCTTTGGTATGGTTCGGTTAGCTTGTTAATCGGGCCGGCTTGTTATGTTATGTTACAAAATCAATACAAGCAAGTATTTCATCCGTCTCTAATCTTCCCGTCTATGAACATAATCATGATAATCACGGTTTCGGTTCCGAAACTCGGTCCTACAATTGGTATCAGAGCCATGGTGCCCGATTTAGTAAATCTAACAGTTTGCTAAGTCACATGTGCTCTAGATCTGTGATTTTCGTGATTTTTGTTCAAGATCTAAAAATGGTGAAATGAAGAAAAACCCAGATTCGAGACCGAATATACGGATCTGAGCTGAGTTGGACCGTACAAAGTGTTGGGTTTTACGTTTCACATCGAAATCAACAAGTTTTCATCATCAAATATCATGTTTATACAAGATTTTCGTCAGATCTGCTCCGATCAGAACAGGGATAAAGGGCAGAAATATCGAAGAAGCTGAAGGTGGGAATCGCAGAAAGTGAAAAGTTGTCGGTTTGCCAAAAAAAATTCATATTTCTGGGTTGTGTTCTTCATATATTCAAGAAACCTTCATCGTGTTCTTCATAAAACCAACCTTTTGATCCTGTGGAAACTAAATATTCAAGTGTTAGTGTTTTGAAAATTGTGATTTTATTAAAATATTGTTTGTCATACTTTTGTTGGTGAATTGGGGAAAGTGTAGCCGAAAGTGGATCTGTGTTTGTCAGGAGCATAGAAAGTCAAATTGTTTCAGTCGCACAAGACATGAAACTCGCACAAGATTCAATAATCACACTAGTTGTTGGCTCGCACAAGATGATTAATCGCACAACATTTTCAGCCGCACAACATTTTCAGTCGAACAACATATTTAGTCGCACAAGATTGATTGACTCGCACAAAACTGGATTACTCGCACAAGATTTGGGATTCACTTCTGGGCCCAGTTGCTTCTTCAAGTGTATTTGGGCTTCACTTCTCATTCGGGCCTGATAGTTGGTTGCTGGGAATCGCAGGTTTTATGTGGAGAAGATGATGTCTGCAATTTTTTTTTTGGGTTTCAGCAAGTTCATCGCAAAATTGAAGGTTTTGTGACGGAGACTGTTAATTGAATCGGTGAAGGTGAAAAGGGTATGATGTCTGAAAGAAGCTGCACAAATGTTTAGGGATTTTTGGATAGGTGTGTATTGAAGAGAGAGAGAAAGGACTTTGGAAGATGATAAACAGCTGTACCTTTTTGATGTCGACATTTTTTTGACTTTTGAGGTTATTTTGCTTCATCAAATGAAAAGGAGAATAAGGTTTTGAAAAATGTGAAAATGGCTGTTTGAAGTTGAACAATATGTCGACAGGAGCATGTGAATTGGCTATGTTTCTTTTGGGCCCACTAAAAAATGATGGCATATGACTTATGAGTCTTATAAATTTCCAAGGGGGCCATGTGATTATAACCGGTATCTAGTTATTGATTTTAAATTCAACTTTATTGATTTAAAATTCAAAAGTTGAATTTAAAATCATGTTTTGGCATTGGGATTATGGAACAAATGTCTTTGATGAGACATGGTGTCGTGGACCCGTCTCTATTCGTGAGTTGCAAAGTGGGGTCGGGTATTCGCGGAGTTGATTTGAACCGCGCTTCTAACTGTCAGCGTCAAAATTCGTACGGGTTCGGGAGCGCGCGAAATGATGAAGATGATGAAAACTTGATTTTTGAAAAATGTGGGGTAGTCTCGGTTACCGATGCAAACGTCAAATTATGGTGACTTGACTACTATGGGCCAAAAACAGAACGGTATGTTCACTTCCGCACGTCAATATTTATGATTGTTATCGGTTATTCGTAAATGTTCGAAAGCATTTTGTTTATTGTCATATTCTCGCATTTGAAAACGAACGTATGAACCTAGAATGTCAATACCGGTCCTAACGAGTTCACAAAGTCTTTGGAGGGATACAAGTCGGATCCTACGGGGTACTAGGCGAAATTTCTTTATCAACTAGAATATGCAACGAAGAAATCTTTTTGTTTATTGTCATATTCTTGCATTTGGTAACGAATGAATGAACCTAGAATGTCAATACCGGTCCTAACGAGTTCACAAAGTCTTTGGAGGGATACAAGTCGGATCCTACGGGGTACTAGGGGACGTTCTTATTCAACTAGAATATGCAAAGAAGAAAGTCGTTTTCGTGATTTTTCGGAACTGAGAACATTCAGTGAAGATTGACGACAGTTCCGCTAAGTGAAGGGAATTGGTGAACATTTGAAAGTTGACGACAGTTTCTTTGAAGTGGAAAGAATCTGTTAAGGTTTAGAGATTTTACCAAAGAAATGGGGGAATAAAAATTTTCATATGTTGAATTTCTTCGGTAAATTTCTAAACGTAATCACAGGTGGTAGAGTTTGTGATTTTCTGGTGATACCAACGGTTCGGCGTGGAATGTTTTGCACAGACACATATTTGAGGATTTTAATTAATTCTCCAGCCAGCGTGAAGGGTTTTGCACGGAAAAATACAGGTTTCTAAAGTCGACAGTAGTTACAAAAGCGCTGTTCACTGAAGACCTGGGGAATCTTAATGAAAGCTGATAGTTCAAGGCTGAAGACCTGCAGGATTCGGTTTTGGGTTTGATGTTTCTTTGGGATTTTACAGGGATCTGGGGGTAACTCAATTCGTTAAGTTTGCAAACGATGTACTTGGTCTAGCTGACTTCCTGAGTACTGATGCTGAAGATCCATAGTGCATTACGTGGTCAACTTCACAAAGACGGTTTACAGAAGACAGTTCACCAGAAATCTCTATCAATGTAGTATGCTTGTATGAAATAGAATTCTTATGACAGATCAAGACTTGATGCAGTTCTTAAAGAATGGAACCCTTATCAAATGCCGGTTGGAGTATTGGAAGATCAGCGGAAGATCGGTCAATTGAGGAAATTGCACAACACCCAACACGGATACGCATACTTTGAGGGGGAACTATTATACAAGGAGCGTCAAGATACTACTTACCTGGATCATCGGTCAAGGGGGAATTTGTTAACACAGAGAAGATGAATACTTGACTGAAGATCGATTGCAGTTGCATTTTCGGCATTCGACAGCAACGGACAAGGGGGAATTTGTTGATGCAGATTTTGTGTCCGATGCTTGTCGAATAGATTAGATTTATTTTACGCTGAATTTGTAATAGTTAGTGAAACGGTCTATCGAACGTGTATAGACCCGCTCGTTTGAAGTGGTCAAACGAGAGGGTTATTCGGTTGACCGTGTGTGTTTGCAAGACAAGGGGTGTGACTATAAATAGAAAACCCTTGCCATTTCAAACACTTGGAAGTTTTAGGAGGTTTGAGACCTCACCGGGAGAGATCACCACTTGGTCTCTCCCCGGATGTGTACTCCTTTGGTATGGTTCGGTTAGCTTGTTAATCGGGCCGGCTTGTTATGTTATGTTACAAAATCAATACAAGCAAGTATTTCATCCGTCTCTAATCTTCCCGTCTATGAACATAATCATGATAATCACGGTTTCGGTTCCGAAACTCGGTCCTACAATTTTTTTTTCAATGTTTAACACACTTGTATATTTATGAGAAGAGTTCAAGTACAAGATAATACAATATCCGGTTAACACACACACTAAAACTCTCTCTCAGTTCTCTCGGGTTCTCACCTGTGTCCCACCTGTTAGTTCTATCTGAATATATATATAGTGAAACACATCAACGAAATCAGGAACTGGTCGAAATCTGTAACATCCATGTTATTAATCTAAAGGTTTTCGTGCAATTAACGAAAACAAACATGAATTTATCATTAAGTATCCTTAGAAAAATACGAGTAATTTAAAACTTTTACAACTTAAAAGTTTTAAACAAAATTTAGATAAGTTCGCTATTTAAAAGTTATGACGTAATGTTGTGCGGAAGCTTTAATCTCGTGTGTTCGGTTCTTCGTAGCTGCTTGATCTTCATCCGTGCACTCTTGACATTCACCTATGATCAAAACCAACTTAAAAGTTAGTTTCGATAGTCAAATATCAAGTCCAAACAAGTACAGGGGTTAAAAATGATAAAATTTAAGAATTTTCGGAGTTTAGGGGCTCGCGTAGCGCCACAGATTCTCGCGCTACGCGAGCGCTTGTTTTCGACAGAAACTCGTTTGCTGGTGCTGCAAATTCCCTGCGTAACCTGATTTCACGGAAACGGCCATAACTTCTTCGTTATTGATCCGTTTTACCCGATTCTTTTTCCTACGCGTCCGTAATTTAATCCTACATCTAATGGAGTTAAAATCCTACATCCAACATAAGAAATTTTGAGACTTCTAAGTCTTCGACTCGTTACCTTTTCACCGAATTTTAACTCGTTTATGCATTTTATCAAACAAACATATTTATTTGATTCCTATATCTCATACACTTCTTCGAATTAATGTTACCTACTATATTAGGTTCTAATCATAGGTTTATCACACAATTTAAACCCGTTTTCGCTCGTATGCTTATTTTGACCCGTTAAGGGTATTTAAGCACTTTCAATCATAAATCGCTGACAATTGTTTCTAGCATTTGCATTACCACATTTCTTATCATATAATCTTCCACCACAAGTATATTTATGGTGGATTTAATGTGGTAATCTATATAATCCAAGTTTTACCCCTTGGATCATTATTTTACGGTAAAACTCAAATTGAGCTATTTAGCTAACATATTACATCTTTAAATTTCTATACTTATTCTAGGTATTTATCTAATCGCGAAATTCGTTTCCAAACAACCCTTAAGGGTTGTTTGTTCAATTTAGCCTACAAGGGCGTTTTGGTCGATTATGGTCCTTCTTTTACAATGAAGGACTCTCACCAATGATTCGACCAAGATAGCACCTTTAACTACAACATAACTATGCGTACCTGGCTCGGATCAACATATTGACCCGTTTTAATACCTTTTACTATTAATATCTAGATAATAGCGATGCTAACCATGTGTTAATTCCTGTGATCACAAACTCAACAAGCAATCGTCAATTATTATTGTCAAATGGTGTTAACAACACTATTTGACCCGTTTTAGTCGAAATGACCAATTGTCATTATAAGATGGCACTTGATTACCATTTCACTCATTTAACCTATCCCAGTTTACTTTTTGAAATCATCCAACTTGAAAGTTGTTTTCTGTTTATTTGACCCATTATGACTTACGCCAAATGGTGTCGATTTACATCCCTTTTATCTATTCGTTAACCCATATTCGGATCACCATTTCACCATTTTTACCCTTTTCTACCATGATTTATGGTTTCTACCATTTTCACTTGTTCCGACTAACATTATTTCGTGCCGGAACATCATGTTTCAACTACTTAATACAAATCGCAATCCCTGCTCACAAGCAAGCATTTTGTAATAAAGTAAAATGGGCGTAAGCTTAACTTACCTCGCATCCGAACTACGCTTTTCCTTTCCTTCTTGATTCGTTTGACCCGCTCCCTCATCAAGCTTCCACCTAGCTTGTTACGCGTCAAACTATCATCATCGTTTTCAAGGTGGTTAGTTTAATCATAATTTAATACGATTATTCCACCTTACGCATTTCATATCAAAAATTACCATTTATCGTATTATAGGTCAGTTTGACTTTTTAAAAGTCAAATGCCCATTAGTATACTAATTGCATATTCAAGTTCATCAACTAGTTTTAGCATTCTTTAATTACCCGGTAGGCGTTATCTTTAGACCACCGTTTTAACCAAAGTTCTAACCACGTTTATCACATTTAGAACTCTTTTTAATCACATTTTGCATAATAGCCAAAACATCACAATTAGGTGCTTTAACTACAAAATTCTAGTTTCGAGCCTTCTTTGAGGCATTTCAACAAACACTTTAAGGGCATAATTTTACATGTTTATTTATCAAGTCTCTAGCTTATCTCTTAGCCCTAATTTCACATAAATCAACCTTCTTACAAGGTTGATAACTTCAAATTTTCTGGAATCACATCAAAATTGTCAAGTTACACTAGGTTAACAATCTATTTCCTAGTGTTCATCACAATCTACATAACCCACTAATCACCTACAATGGTGTTTATGGATTCTACTAGATTTTCACATGAATTCAACTTGTATTTGTCTAGGGTTTGTCCCTAGACACTATAGTTGTTCCTAAATCATCATAAAACAAACATGCAACATCAATATTCAGATTTCCCAATTTCATGAGAATTTCAAACAGAGAATTAACACCAAATTTTACATACCTTGTAACCCCCCTCGTGATGAGGATCACTAATCTATGCTCAATTTTTGATTCGGGCTTGATTTGCCCCTTCAATTTGATGAATTTCTATGTTTTAGGGTTGAAGCTTGGGACCTCCTCCTTGTCTGGTTGAAATCGCAGAACACACACCACGTATGTGTGTGTTTTGTGTTTACTACTTTATTTAATTGAAACTTTAATTCAATTGTCCATGTCTAGTCCCTTTACTTTACACAAGTTATTTAAAGGGTATCTTAACCACATTAGTTCTATTTTGTCAAGACATTAACTAACTAGGTTAATACTCCTAGTTACTTGGTGGGTCCCGGGAGTTATAATCCGTTTTATTTTAAGTCCCATTAACTCGGGCTCTTATAAAACTCGATTCCTTAAAACGTTGCTTTGCTTGTATTTAATATTAGGATTTCTTATTTAATTCCAAATATTTACCGGGTTATTTTTACTACTAACGGTACTTTACCCGTCTTTTAGTATTAACGGAGTTTGATTACCAAATCCGTTTTCGGGGTGTTACAAGTCTACCCCCTTAGAGAGGTTTCGTCCTCGAAACCTTTTATTACATAATTCATTGAGTTTAAACTCAATGTATTTGAGCCAAGAAGTCTTTTAATCAATATCTATACCGTTTTTTTTTTTAACCAATCGTTAGTATTACCGAAAAGTACGATAACATCTTTTTTGGTTACTAATTGTCTACATATCTCATGTGACATAGTGTAACTTCGAAATAACATAATCTCGTTCTTTCCACTAGTTTAGTTAACTTAGCGATATCCATCGCTTTCATATACTATCGAATTCTTTATGAATCCGTTACCTTGACCCGTTTAAGGGTCTTTAGTGAAATATTTCACTTTTAGCAATAATTTCTTTTGTTTTCAGATTTATCTATTCGGTTCAGTTATACCGAATCCACCGCTTACACGCAAACCAATTTTTTTTTTATTGATTTGAATTACTGGCCTTAACCGGTCTTACTAACTAGACTTATTAGTCCCGTTACGTTATGCCCATTGCTTAGGCTATAATGTGATTATAATTCACATTACTTTTCTTGACTGCGATCGTGTCATATCACGTTTAATTTATATCAATCTTTTATTTTGAAAATATCACTTTTCGAATATATCATCTTGCGCCTATAAGTATCAAAACTTGAATCTTTCAGGCTTACTATTCAAGTTCCTATCAGGATTTATATTTGTAAAAACGTTATCTCTTACTAAAACCGAAGTTTTAGTTTTAGGATCTTTTCCTTAACTTGTGTCAATTATCCATACCGGGATATTGACAGTCCATAATTTAATCTTTTACAGTCTTAGTTTTATGCGGGAATTCTTAACTGATTCCCTCGCTTTATCTAATTTAACCCGTAGGTTTTATCACTTAGCCTCATGGGCTATTTTGATTAGACTTCCACCTCCTTAGGGCGAAATCCTTATAATTTCTTTCTAATCATGACCCGTGGGTCGTTTTAGTCTCATAGACCTTTCATAATCTCTTCGCTTTAACCCATTCAATTAATTTAAATACTAACTTTACCTCCCGTTATCTTTTACGCGGGGAGTTATAACCAGTTTTTCTTGTTTCACACTATTACCCGTAGGTTATGATGATCCCGTAGATCATTCTGTTTACTCGTGTCTTTATTAAAAATATATATTTGGTGTCAAAGCACTCTTTTTATGTTTGAAAACCATTTGTTTTCACGCTTGAAATCCATTAGCTTTTGACTGTAGTTCGTATCTACAATCGTTTTCTTTTGGATAATTCTTCCGACTCTATGACTTCTCATGTTAATTAAGCATCGGTTTGTCTCAAGCTTACCGTTATCCGGCTTGCGCTTACTTATGCCATTAAGCATTATACTTTAATCAACCAGTTCAACCTCAAAATAGTTGAATATTATTATCAAAATTTCTGTTTACGAAATTTTATGGTCTTTTAGTCATAACTCATAATCCGAGTCTTTTGACTTTTAAATTCGTGTTCCCGTTTCTCGGTTTACGCATGTGTTTAAATCCTTACCCATCAACCGGGTACTTTACCGAAGTCATTATTAGTGCAAGCATTCCGGTATACATCAAGTTTTCGTTGTAATTTGTTTGGTTGTCTTAGCGGAAGCCATCGCTTTTATTCAACCAAACCTTTATTCTTATTTGACCATCCTTGACAGTCTTATAGACTATGAATGATGATTATCATCATCATCATTTCTTTACTACGACCAAAGTCAACGACTTTGATCGTCTTTCTCGCGTGGCCAATACCTTTGTTTCTATGACCCCGCGGGTCATTTATACTTTGGTTTTACAATGCCCTTTTCGTCTACCATGGTTTTTTTTTTATCGTTTTTCCCATGTGGGCAATACCTTTGTTTCTATGACCCCGCGGGTCATTTATACTTTGGTTTTACAATGCCCTTTTTGTCTACCATGGTTGTTTCGTCAAAAATGACTTATGTCACGAATTTCCTTGGGTCTTTTATTTCTATGTGCGCCATACATCGTTTTTATGGTTCCCGCGGAAACCATTTATACGAGTATGCCCATAAGATTTCTTGACCCTAAGGATCCTTTAAATTTTCATTCATCTTGACCTTACTACATCGGACATAACTGCGCTCATTATAAGAAGCTCATGCTATCATGTGTTCACTACTTACTTGGCCAGAGTAAGCGATCAACACATGGTACGCGTGACCTTATTATAATTACCACATCACGTCCCATGTAAGTAACTCCTCAATTTATTTCCATGTTTATGGTTTCATTTGGTAAAACTTTATTTAATTGTTAGTTAACAATTATTAGTTTTAGTCGTTTATCCTTGAACATGTAAAATGTCCCTTTTTATAAACATTTATTCACATTTATTGATGTGATCACTACTTTTCTCAATAGAATTTATATTGAGAATACTTACTTGGATGATCACTCTCGTCCAAGTTTCTATATAAACAAGTCTTGTTATTCATTTGTTATTCATCATTGTGAATAACACATTTCCTATTAAATTTCTCTTGGAAATCGGGTTTTCCAAGTTCTATCATATGTGTATGCAACCGTTATTACTTACGTGTTTGTTGCATATAACGACTCGTGCGATTAAATTTAAAAGTGTGCACCTGGTAATGCTTGCCCTAACGGGCTTCTCTTGTCATTAGTCTTGTTCGCGACCGTTACGCGATTTAGGTCCTTGATGAGTGTGCTCTTCCTGTCATACCTCGGACCGTTCCATCATCATATCCATAATTCGTTCACTCCCGTCATCTTCAGACGCGAGTGTCCTTCAATTAAAACATTCACAAGAGTTAGTAATGTCAACTTTAATAATCGCCCGTATTATAATACAAGGCTTTTTTTACTATACGCGTCAACGCGCGTATTTTCGTCAACCATATCCATCATTTTAATTGGGGTAACGTGTACCACACGATAGCCCTATGTGTTGTTTACAACACTTTAGCATACTAAACTATTAACGTACTTGTACTTACCGGATTTGCGATCAAGCCTCGAACCGAACACTTTACCCTTTAACCTTGGGCTCTGATACCAACTTGTAACATCCATGTTATTAATCTAAAGGTTTTCGTGCAATTAACGAAAACAAACATGAATTTATCATTAAGTATCCTTAGAAAAATACGAGTAATTTAAAACTTTTACAACTTAAAAGTTTTAAACAAAATTTAGATAAGTTCGCTATTTAAAAGTTATGACGTAATTTTGTGCGGAAGCTTTAATCTCGTGTGTTCGGTTCTTCGTAGCTGCTTGATCTTCATCCGTGCACTCTTGACATTCACCTATGATCAAAACCAACTTAAAAGTTAGTTTCGATAGTCAAATATCAAGTCCAAACAAGTACAGGGGTTAAAAATGATAAAATTTAAGAATTTTCGGAGTTTAGGGGCTCGCGTAGCGCCACAGATTCTCGCGCTACGCGAGCGCTTGTTTTCGACAGAAACTCGTTTGCTGGTGCTGCAAATTCCCTGCGTAACCTGATTTCACGGAAACGGCCATAACTTCTTCGTTATTGATCCGTTTTACCCGATTCTTTTTCCTACGCGTCCGTAATTTAATCCTACATCTAATGGAGTTAAAATCCTACATCCAACATAAGAAATTTTGAGACTTCTAAGTCTTCGACTCGTTACCTTTTCACCGAATTTTAACTCGTTTATGCATTTTATCAAACAAACATATTTATTTGATTCCTATATCTCATACACTTCTTCGAATTAATGTTACCTACTATATTAGGTTCTAATCATAGGTTTATCACACAATTTAAACCCGTTTTCGCTCGTATGCTTATTTTGACCCGTTAAGGGTATTTAAGCACTTTCAATCATAAATCGCTGACAATTGTTTCTAGCATTTGCATTACCACATTTCTTATCATATAATCTTCCACCACAAGTATATTTATGGTGGATTTAATGTGGTAATCTATATAATCCAAGTTTTACCCCTTGGATCATTATTTTACGGTAAAACTCAAATTGAGCTATTTAGCTAACATATTACATCTTTAAATTTCTATACTTATTCTAGGTATTTATCTAATCGCGAAATTCGTTTCCAAACAACCCTTAAGGGTTGTTTGTTCAATTTAGCCTACAAGGGCGTTTTGGTCGATTATGGTCCTTCTTTTACAATGAAGGACTCTCACCAATGATTCGACCAAGATAGCACCTTTAACTACAACATAACTATGCGTACCTGGCTCGGATCAACATATTGACCCGTTTTAATACCTTTTACTATTAATATCTAGATAATAGCGATGCTAACCATGTGTTAATTCCTGTGATCACAAACTCAACAAGCAATCGTCAATTATTATTGTCAAATGGTGTTAACAACACTATTTGACCCGTTTTAGTCGAAATGACCAATTGTCATTATAAGATGGCACTTGATTACCATTTCACTCATTTAACCTATCCCAGTTTACTTTTTGAAATCATCCAACTTGAAAGTTGTTTTCTGTTTATTTGACCCATTATGACTTACGCCAAATGGTGTCGATTTACATCCCTTTTATCTATTCGTTAACCCATATTCGGATCACCATTTCACCATTTTTACCCTTTTCTACCATGATTTATGGTTTCTACCATTTTCACTTGTTCCGACTAACATTATTTCGTGCCGGAACATCATGTTTCAACTACTTAATACAAATCGCAATCCCTGCTCACAAGCAAGCATTTTGTAATAAAGTAAAATGGGCGTAAGCTTAACTTACCTCGCATCCGAACTACGCTTTTCCTTTCCTTCTTGATTCGTTTGACCCGCTCCCTCATCAAGCTTCCACCTAGCTTGTTACGCGTCAAACTATCATCATCGTTTTCAAGGTGGTTAGTTTAATCATAATTTAATACGATTATTCCACCTTACGCATTTCATATCAAAAATTACCATTTATCGTATTATAGGTCAGTTTGACTTTTTAAAAGTCAAATGCCCATTAGTATACTAATTGCATATTCAAGTTCATCAACTAGTTTTAGCATTCTTTAATTACCCGGTAGGCGTTATCTTTAGACCACCGTTTTAACCAAAGTTCTAACCACGTTTATCACATTTAGAACTCTTTTTAATCACATTTTGCATAATAGCCAAAACATCACAATTAGGTGCTTTAACTACAAAATTCTAGTTTCGAGCCTTCTTTGAGGCATTTCAACAAACACTTTAAGGGCAGAATTTTACATGTTTATTTATCAAGTCTCTAGCTTATCTCTTAGCCCTAATTTCACATAAATCAACCTTCTTACAAGGTTGATAACTTCAAATTTTCTGGAATCACATCAAAATTGTCAAGTTACACTAGGTTAACAATCTATTTCCTAGTGTTCATCACAATCTACATAACCCACTAATCACCTACAATGGTGTTTATGGATTCTACTAGATTTTCACATGAATTCAACTTGTATTTGTCTAGGGTTTGTCCCTAGACACTATAGTTGTTCCTAAATCATCATAAAACAAACATGCAACATCAATATTCAGATTTCCCAATTTCATGAGAATTTCAAACAGAGAATTAACACCAAATTTTACATACCTTGTAACCCCCCTCGTGATGAGGATCACTAATCTATGCTCAATTTTTGATTCGGGCTTGATTTGCCCCTTCAATTTGATGAATTTCTATGTTTTAGGGTTGAAGCTTGGGACCTCCTCCTTGTCTGGTTGAAATCGCAGAACACACACCACGTATGTGTGTGTTTTGTGTTTACTACTTTATTTAATTGAAACTTTAATTCAATTGTCCATGTCTAGTCCCTTTACTTTACACAAGTTATTTAAAGGGTATCTTAACCACATTAGTTCTATTTTGTCAAGACATTAACTAACTAGGTTAATACTCCTAGTTACTTGGTGGGTCCCGGGAGTTATAATCCGTTTTATTTTAAGTCCCATTAACTCGGGCTCTTATAAAACTCGATTCCTTAAAACGTTGCTTTGCTTGTATTTAATATTAGGATTTCTTATTTAATTCCAAATATTTACCGGGTTATTTTTACTACTAACGGTACTTTACCCGTCTTTTAGTATTAACGGAGTTTGATTACCAAATCCGTTTTCGGGGTGTTACAAGTCTACCCCCTTAGAGAGGTTTCGTCCTCGAAACCTTTTATTACATAATTCATTGAGTTTAAACTCAATGTATTTGAGCCAAGAAGTCTTTTAATCAATATCTATACCGTTTTTTTTTTAACCAATCGTTAGTATTACCGAAAAGTACGATAACATCTTTTTTGGTTACTAATTGTCTACATATCTCATGTGACATAGTGTAACTTCGAAATAACATAATCTCGTTCTTTCCACTAGTTTAGTTAACTTAGCGATATCCATCGCTTTCATATACTATCGAATTCTTTATGAATCCGTTACCTTGACCCGTTTAAGGGTCTTTAGTGAAATATTTCACTTTTAGCAATAATTTCTTTTGTTTTCAGATTTATCTATTCGGTTCAGTTATACCGAATCCACCGCTTACACGCAAACCAATTTTTTTTTATTGATTTGAATTACTGGCCTTAACCGGTCTTACTAACTAGACTTATTAGTCCCGTTACGTTATGCCCATTGCTTAGGCTATAATGTGATTATAATTCACATTACTTTTCTTGACTGCGATCGTGTCATATCACGTTTAATTTATATCAATCTTTTATTTTGAAAATATCACTTTTCGAATATATCATCTTGCGCCTATAAGTATCAAAACTTGAATCTTTCAGGCTTACTATTCAAGTTCCTATCAGGATTTATATTTGTAAAAACGTTATCTCTTACTAAAACCGAAGTTTTAGTTTTAGGATCTTTTCCTTAACTTGTGTCAATTATCCATACCGGGATATTGACAGTCCATAATTTAATCTTTTACAGTCTTAGTTTTATGCGGGAATTCTTAACTGATTCCCTCGCTTTATCTAATTTAACCCGTAGGTTTTATCACTTAGCCTCATGGGCTATTTTGATTAGACTTCCACCTCCTTAGGGCGAAATCCTTATAATTTCTTTCTAATCATGACCCGTGGGTCGTTTTAGTCTCATAGACCTTTCATAATCTCTTCGCTTTAACCCATTCAATTAATTTAAATACTAACTTTACCTCCCGTTATCTTTTACGCGGGGAGTTATAACCAGTTTTTCTTGTTTCACACTATTACCCGTAGGTTATGATGATCCCGTAGATCATTCTGTTTACTCGTGTCTTTATTAAAAATATATATTTGGTGTCAAAGCACCCTTTTTATGTTTGAAAACCATTGGTTTTCACGCTTGAAATCCATTAGCTTTTGACTGTAGTTCGTATCTACAATCGTTTTCTTTTGGATAATTCTTCCGACTCTATGACTTCTCATGTTAATTAAGCATCGGTTTGTCTCAAGCTTACCGTTATCCGGCTTGCGCTTACTTATGCCATTAAGCATTATACTTTAATCAACCAGTTCAACCTCAAAATAGTTGAATATTATTATCAAAATTTCTGTTTACGAAATTTTATGGTCTTTTAGTCATAACTCATAATCCGAGTCTTTTGACTTTTAAATTCGTGTTCCCGTTTCTCGGTTTACGCATGTGTTTAAATCCTTACCCATCAACCGGGTACTTTACCGAAGTCATTATTAGTGCAAGCATTCCGGTATACATCAAGTTTTCGTTGTAATTTGTTTGGTTGTCTTAGCGGAAGCCATCGCTTTTATTCAACCAAACCTTTATTCTTATTTGACCATCCTTGACAGTCTTATAGACTATGAATGATGATTATCATCATCATCATTTCTTTACTACGACCAAAGTCAACGACTTTGATCGTCTTTCTCGCGTGGCCAATACCTTTGTTTCTATGACCCCGCGGGTCATTTATACTTTGGTTTTACAATGCCCTTTTCGTCTACCATGGTTTTTTTTTTATCGTTTTTCCCATGTGGGCAATACCTTTGTTTCTTTGACCCCGCGGGTCATTTATACTTTGGTTTTACAATGCCCTTTTTGTCTACCATGGTTGTTTCGTCAAAAATGACTTATGTCACGAATTTCCTTGGGTCTTTTATTTCTATGTGCGCCATACATCGTTTTTATGGTTCCCGCGGAAACCATTTATACGAGTATGCCCATAAGATTTCTTGACCCTAAGGATCCTTTAAATTTTCATTCATCTTGACCTTACTACATCGGACATAACTGCGCTCATTATAAGAAGCTCATGCTATCATGTGTTCACTACTTACTTGGCCAGAGTAAGCGATCAACACATGGTACGCGTGACCTTATTATAATTACCACATCACGTCCCATGTAAGTAACTCCTCAATTTATTTCCATGTTTATGGTTTCATTTGGTAAAACTTTATTTAATTGTTAGTTAACAATTATTAGTTTTAGTCGTTTATCCTTGAACATGTAAAATGTCCCTTTTTATAAACATTTATTCACATTTATTGATGTGATCACTACTTTTCTCAATAGAATTTATATTGAGAATACTTACTTGGATGATCACTCTCGTCCAAGTTTCTATATAAACAAGTCTTGTTATTCATTTGTTATTCATCATTGTGAATAACACATTTCCTATTAAATTTCTCTTGGAAATCGGGTTTTCCAAGTTCTATCATATGTGTATGCAACCGTTATTACTTACGTGTTTGTTGCATATAACGACTCGTGCGATTAAATTTAAAAGTGTGCACCTGGTAATGCTTGCCCTAACGGGCTTCTCTTGTCATTAGTCTTGTTCGCGACCGTTACGCGATTTAGGTCCTTGATGAGTGTGCTCTTCCTGTCATACCTCGGACCGTTCCATCATCATATCCATAATTCGTTCACTCCCGTCATCTTCAGACGCGAGTGTCCTTCAATTAAAACATTCACAAGAGTTAGTAATGTCAACTTCAATAATCGCCCGTATTATAATACAAGGCTTTTTTTACTATACGCGTCAACGCGCGTATTTTCGTCAACCATATCCATCATTTTAATTGGGGTAACGTGTACCACACGATAGCCCTATGTGTTGTTTACAACACTTTAGCATACTAAACTATTAACGTACTTGTACTTACCGGATTTGCGATCAAGCCTCGAACCGAACACTTTACCCTTTAACCTTGGGCTCTGATACCAACTTGTAACATCCATGTTATTAATCTAAAGGTTTTCGTGCAATTAACGAAAACAAACATGAATTTATCATTAAGTATCCTTAGAAAAATACGAGTAATTTAAAACTTTTACAACTTAAAAGTTTTAAACAAAATTTAGATAAGTTCGCTATTTAAAAGTTATGACGTAATTTTGTGCGGAAGCTTTAATCTCGTGTGTTCGGTTCTTCGTAGCTGCTTGATCTTCATCCGTGCACTCTTGACATTCACCTATGATCAAAACCAACTTAAAAGTTAGTTTCGATAGTCAAATATCAAGTCCAAACAAGTACAGGGGTTAAAAATGATAAAATTTAAGAATTTTCGGAGTTTAGGGGCTCGCGTAGCGCCACAGATTCTCGCGCTACGCGAGCGCTTGTTTTCGACAGAAACTCGTTTGCTGGTGCTGCAAATTCCCTGCGTAACCTGATTTCACGGAAACGGCCATAACTTCTTCGTTATTGATCCGTTTTACCCGATTCTTTTTCCTACGCGTCCGTAATTTAATCCTACATCTAATGGAGTTAAAATCCTACATCCAACATAAGAAATTTTGAGACTTCTAAGTCTTCGACTTGTTACCTTTTCACCGAATTTTAACTCGTTTATGCATTTTATCAAACAAACATATTTATTTGATTCCTATATCTCATACACTTCTTCGAATTAATGTTACCTACTATATTAGGTTCTAATCATAGGTTTATCACACAATTTAAACCCGTTTTCGCTCGTATGCTTATTTTGACCCGTTAAGGGTATTTAAGCACTTTCAATCATAAATCGCTGACAATTGTTTCTAGCATTTGCATTACCACATTTCTTATCATATAATCTTCCACCACAAGTATATTTATGGTGGATTTAATGTGGTAATCTATATAATCCAAGTTTTACCCCTTGGATCATTATTTTACGGTAAAACTCAAATTGAGCTATTTAGCTAACATATTACATCTTTAAATTTCTATACTTATTCTAGGTATTTATCTAATCGCGAAATTCGTTTCCAAACAACCCTTAAGGGTTGTTTGTTCAATTTAGCCTACAAGGGCGTTTTGGTCGATTATGGTCCTTCTTTTACAATGAAGGACTCTCACCAATGATTCGACCAAGATAGCACCTTTAACTACAACATAACTATGCGTACCTGGCTCGG
Source organism: Helianthus tuberosus (assembly GCA_030545235.1). Taxonomy (NCBI): domain Eukaryota; kingdom Viridiplantae; phylum Streptophyta; class Magnoliopsida; order Asterales; family Asteraceae; genus Helianthus; species Helianthus tuberosus. The sequence goes on along the minus strand of CM060403.1, from coordinate 51,458,092 downwards.
ATCAACATATTGACCCGTTTTAATACCTTTTACTATTAATATCTAGATAATAGCGATGCTAACCATGTGTTAATTCCTGTGATCACAAACTCAACAAGCAATCGTCAATTATTATTGTCAAATGGTGTTAACAACACTATTTGACCCGTTTTAGTCGAAATGACCAATTGTCATTATAAGATGGCACTTGATTACCATTTCACTCATTTAACCTATCCCAGTTTACTTTTTGAAATCATCCAACTTGAAAGTTGTTTTCTGTTTATTTGACCCATTATGACTTACGCCAAATGGTGTCGATTTACATCCCTTTTATCTATTCGTTAACCCATATTCGGATCACCATTTCACCATTTTTACCCTTTTCTACCATGATTTATGGTTTCTACCATTTTCACTTGTTCCGACTAACATTATTTCGTGCCGGAACATCATGTTTCAACTACTTAATACAAATCGCAATCCCTGCTCACAAGCAAGCATTTTGTAATAAAGTAAAATGGGCGTAAGCTTAACTTACCTCGCATCCGAACTACGCTTTTCCTTTCCTTCTTGATTCGTTTGACCCGCTCCCTCATCAAGCTTCCACCTAGCTTGTTACGCGTCAAACTATCATCATCGTTTTCAAGGTGGTTAGTTTAATCATAATTTAATACGATTATTCCACCTTACGCATTTCATATCAAAAATTACCATTTATCGTATTATAGGTCAGTTTGACTTTTTAAAAGTCAAATGCCCATTAGTATACTAATTGCATATTCAAGTTCATCAACTAGTTTTAGCATTCTTTAATTACCCGGTAGGCGTTATCTTTAGACCACCGTTTTAACCAAAGTTCTAACCACGTTTATCACATTTAGAACTCTTTTTAATCACATTTTGCATAATAGCCAAAACATCACAATTAGGTGCTTTAACTACAAAATTCTAGTTTCGAGCCTTCTTTGAGGCATTTCAACAAACACTTTAAGGGCATAATTTTACATGTTTATTTATCAAGTCTCTAGCTTATCTCTTAGCCCTAATTTCACATAAATCAACCTTCTTACAAGGTTGATAACTTCAAATTTTCTGGAATCACATCAAAATTGTCAAGTTACACTAGGTTAACAATCTATTTCCTAGTGTTCATCACAATCTACATAACCCACTAATCACCTACAATGGTGTTTATGGATTCTACTAGATTTTCACATGAATTCAACTTGTATTTGTCTAGGGTTTGTCCCTAGACACTATAGTTGTTCCTAAATCATCATAAAACAAACATGCAACATCAATATTCAGATTTCCCAATTTCATGAGAATTTCAAACAGAGAATTAACACCAAATTTTACATACCTTGTAACCCCCCTCGTGATGAGGATCACTAATCTATGCTCAATTTTTGATTCGGGCTTGATTTGCCCCTTCAATTTGATGAATTTCTATGTTTTAGGGTTGAAGCTTGGGACCTCCTCCTTGTCTGGTTGAAATCGCAGAACACACACCACGTATGTGTGTGTTTTGTGTTTACTACTTTATTTAATTGAAACTTTAATTCAATTGTCCATGTCTAGTCCCTTTACTTTACACAAGTTATTTAAAGGGTATCTTAACCACATTAGTTCTATTTTGTCAAGACATTAACTAACTAGGTTAATACTCCTAGTTACTTGGTGGGTCCCGGGAGTTATAATCCGTTTTATTTTAAGTCCCATTAACTCGGGCTCTTATAAAACTCGATTCCTTAAAACGTTGCTTTGCTTGTATTTAATATTAGGATTTCTTATTTAATTCCAAATATTTACCGGGTTATTTTTACTACTAACGGTACTTTACCCGTCTTTTAGTATTAACGGAGTTTGATTACCAAATCCGTTTTCGGGGTGTTACAAGTCTACCCCCTTAGAGAGGTTTCGTCCTCGAAACCTTTTATTACATAATTCATTGAGTTTAAACTCAATGTATTTGAGCCAAGAAGTCTTTTAATCAATATCTATACCGTTTTTTTTTTTTAACCAATCGTTAGTATTACCGAAAAGTACGATAACATCTTTTTTGGTTACTAATTGTCTACATATCTCATGTGACATAGTGTAACTTCGAAATAACATAATCTCGTTCTTTCCACTAGTTTAGTTAACTTAGCGATATCCATCGCTTTCATATACTATCGAATTCTTTATGAATCCGTTACCTTGACCCGTTTAAGGGTCTTTAGTGAAATATTTCACTTTTAGCAATAATTTCTTTTGTTTTCAGATTTATCTATTCGGTTCAGTTATACCGAATCCACCGCTTACACGCAAACCAATTTTTTTTTTATTGATTTGAATTACTGGCCTTAACCGGTCTTACTAACTAGACTTATTAGTCCCGTTACGTTATGCCCATTGCTTAGGCTATAATGTGATTATAATTCACATTACTTTTCTTGACTGCGATCGTGTCATATCACGTTTAATTTATATCAATCTTTTATTTTGAAAATATCACTTTTCGAATATATCATCTTGCGCCTATAAGTATCAAAACTTGAATCTTTCAGGCTTACTATTCAAGTTCCTATCAGGATTTATATTTGTAAAAACGTTATCTCTTACTAAAACCGAAGTTTTAGTTTTAGGATCTTTTCCTTAACTTGTGTCAATTATCCATACCGGGATATTGACAGTCCATAATTTAATCTTTTACAGTCTTAGTTTTATGCGGGAATTCTTAACTGATTCCCTCGCTTTATCTAATTTAACCCGTAGGTTTTATCACTTAGCCTCATGGGCTATTTTGATTAGACTTCCACCTCCTTAGGGCGAAATCCTTATAATTTCTTTCTAATCATGACCCGTGGGTCGTTTTAGTCTCATAGACCTTTCATAATCTCTTCGCTTTAACCCATTCAATTAATTTAAATACTAACTTTACCTCCCGTTATCTTTTACGCGGGGAGTTATAACCAGTTTTTCTTGTTTCACACTATTACCCGTAGGTTATGATGATCCCGTAGATCATTCTGTTTACTCGTGTCTTTATTAAAAATATATATTTGGTGTCAAAGCACTCTTTTTATGTTTGAAAACCATTTGTTTTCACGCTTGAAATCCATTAGCTTTTGACTGTAGTTCGTATCTACAATCGTTTTCTTTTGGATAATTCTTCCGACTCTATGACTTCTCATGTTAATTAAGCATCGGTTTGTCTCAAGCTTACCGTTATCCGGCTTGCGCTTACTTATGCCATTAAGCATTATACTTTAATCAACCAGTTCAACCTCAAAATAGTTGAATATTATTATCAAAATTTCTGTTTACGAAATTTTATGGTCTTTTAGTCATAACTCATAATCCGAGTCTTTTGACTTTTAAATTCGTGTTCCCGTTTCTCGGTTTACGCATGTGTTTAAATCCTTACCCATCAACCGGGTACTTTACCGAAGTCATTATTAGTGCAAGCATTCCGGTATACATCAAGTTTTCGTTGTAATTTGTTTGGTTGTCTTAGCGGAAGCCATCGCTTTTATTCAACCAAACCTTTATTCTTATTTGACCATCCTTGACAGTCTTATAGACTATGAATGATGATTATCATCATCATCATTTCTTTACTACGACCAAAGTCAACGACTTTGATCGTCTTTCTCGCGTGGCCAATACCTTTGTTTCTATGACCCCGCGGGTCATTTATACTTTGGTTTTACAATGCCCTTTTCGTCTACCATGGTTTTTTTTTGATCGTTTTTCCCATGTGGGCAATACCTTTGTTTCTATGACCCCGCGGGTCATTTATACTTTGGTTTTACAATGCCCTTTTTGTCTACCATGGTTGTTTCGTCAAAAATGACTTATGTCACGAATTTCCTTGGGTCTTTTATTTCTATGTGCGCCATACATCGTTTTTATGGTTCCCGCGGAAACCATTTATACGAGTATGCCCATAAGATTTCTTGACCCTAAGGATCCTTTAAATTTTCATTCATCTTGACCTTACTACATCGGACATAACTGCGCTCATTATAAGAAGCTCATGCTATCATGTGTTCACTACTTACTTGGCCAGAGTAAGCGATCAACACATGGTACGCGTGACCTTATTATAATTACCACATCACGTCCCATGTAAGTAACTCCTCAATTTATTTCCATGTTTATGGTTTCATTTGGTAAAACTTTATTTAATTGTTAGTTAACAATTATTAGTTTTAGTCGTTTATCCTTGAACATGTAAAATGTCCCTTTTTATAAACATTTATTCACATTTATTGATGTGATCACTACTTTTCTCAATAGAATTTATATTGAGAATACTTACTTGGATGATCACTCTCGTCCAAGTTTCTATATAAACAAGTCTTGTTATTCATTTGTTATTCATCATTGTGAATAACACATTTCCTATTAAATTTCTCTTGGAAATCGGGTTTTCCAAGTTCTATCATATGTGTATGCAACCGTTATTACTTACGTGTTTGTTGCATATAACGACTCGTGCGATTAAATTTAAAAGTGTGCACCTGGTAATGCTTGCCCTAACGGGCTTCTCTTGTCATTAGTCTTGTTCGCGACCGTTACGCGATTTAGGTCCTTGATGAGTGTGCTCTTCCTGTCATACCTCGGACCGTTCCATCATCATATCCATAATTCGTTCACTCCCGTCATCTTCAAACGCGAGTGTCCTTCAATTAAAACATTCACAAGAGTTAGTAATGTCAACTTCAATAATCGCCCGTATTATAATACAAGGCTTTTTTTACTATACGCGTCAACGCGCGTATTTTCGTCAACCATATCCATCATTTTAATTGGGGTAACGTGTACCACACGATAGCCCTATGTGTTGTTTACAACACTTTAGCATACTAAACTATTAACGTACTTGTACTTACCGGATTTGCGATCAAGCCTCGAACCGAACACTTTACCCTTTAACCTTGGGCTCTGATACCAACTTGTAACATCCATGTTATTAATCTAAAGGTTTTCGTGCAATTAACGAAAACAAACATGAATTTATCATTAAGTATCCTTAGAAAAATACGAGTAATTTAAAACTTTTACAACTTAAAAGTTTTAAACAAAATTTAGATAAGTTCGCTATTTAAAAGTTATGACGTAATGTTGTGCGGAAGCTTTAATCTCGTGTGTTCGGTTCTTCGTAGCTGCTTGATCTTCATCCGTGCACTCTTGACATTCACCTATGATCAAAACCAACTTAAAAGTTAGTTTCGATAGTCAAATATCAAGTCCAAACAAGTACAGGGGTTAAAAATGATAAAATTTAAGAATTTTCGGAGTTTAGGGGCTCGCGTAGCGCCACAGATGCTCGCGCTACGCGAGCGCTTGTTTTCGACAGAAACTCGTTTGCTGGTGCTGCAAATTCCCTGCGTAACCTGATTTCACGGAAACGGCCATAACTTCTTCGTTATTGATCCGTTTTACCCGATTCTTTTTCCTACGCGTCCGTAATTTAATCCTACATCTAATGGAGTTAAAATCCTACATCCAACATAAGAAATTTTGAGACTTCTAAGTCTTCGACTCGTTACCTTTTCACCGAATTTTAACTCGTTTATGCATTTTATCAAACAAACATATTTATTTGATTCCTATATCTCATACACTTCTTCGAATTAATGTTACCTACTATATTAGGTTCTAATCATAGGTTTATCACACAATTTAAACCCGTTTTCGCTCGTATGCTTATTTTGACCCGTTAAGGGTATTTAAGCACTTTCAATCATAAATCGCTGACAATTGTTTCTAGCATTTGCATTACCACATTTCTTATCATATAATCTTCCACCACAAGTATATTTATGGTGGATTTAATGTGGTAATCTATATAATCCAAGTTTTACCCCTTGGATCATTATTTTACGGTAAAACTCAAATTGAGCTATTTAGCTAACATATTACATCTTTAAATTTCTATACTTATTCTAGGTATTTATCTAATCGCGAAATTCGTTTCCAAACAACCCTTAAGGGTTGTTTGTTCAATTTAGCCTACAAGGGCGTTTTGGTCGATTATGGTCCTTCTTTTACAATGAAGGACTCTCACCAATGATTCGACCAAGATAACACCTTTAACTACAACATAACTATGCGTACCTGGCTCGGATCAACATATTGACCCGTTTTAATACCTTTTACTATTAATATCTAGATAATAGCGATGCTAACCATGTGTTAATTCCTGTGATCACAAACTCAACAAGCAATCGTCAATTATTATTGTCAAATGGTGTTAACAACACTATTTGACCCGTTTTAGTCGAAATGACCAATTGTCATTATAAGATGGCACTTGATTACCATTTCACTCATTTAACCTATCCCAGTTTACTTTTTGAAATCATCCAATTTGAAAGTTGTTTTCTGTTTATTTGACCCATTATGACTTACGCCAAATGGTGTCGATTTACATCCCTTTTATCTATTCGTTAACCCATATTCGGATCACCATTTCACCATTTTTACCCTTTTCTACCGTGATTTATGGTTTCTACCATTTTCACTTGTTCCGACTAACATTATTTCGTGCCGGAACATCATGTTTCAACTACTTAATACAAATCGCAATCCCTGCTCACAAGCAAGCATTTTGTAATAAAGTAAAATGGGCGTAAGCTTAACTTACCTCGCATCCGAACTACGCTTTTCCTTTCCTTCTTGATTCGTTTGACCCGCTCCCTCATCAAGCTTCCACCTAGCTTGTTACGCGTCAAACTATCATCATCGTTTTCAAGGTGGTTAGTTTAATCATAATTTAATACGATTATTCCACCTTACGCATTTCATATCAAAAATTACCATTTATCGTATTATAGGTCAGTTTGACTTTTTAAAAGTCAAATGCCCATTAGTATACTAATTGCATATTCAAGTTCATCAACTAGTTTTAGCATTCTTTAATTACCCGGTAGGCGTTATCTTTAGACCACCGTTTTAACCAAAGTTCTAACCACGTTTATCACATTTAGAACTCTTTTTAATCACATTTTGCATAATAGCCAAAACATCACAATTAGGTGCTTTAACTACAAAATTCTAGTTTCGAGCCTTCTTTGAGGCATTTCAACAAACACTTTAAGGGCAGAATTTTACATGTTTATTTATCAAGTCTCTAGCTTATCTCTTAGCCCTAATTTCACATAAATCAACCTTCTTACAAGGTTGATAACTTCAAATTTTCTGGAATCACATCAAAATTGTCAAGTTACACTAGGTTAACAATCTATTTCCTAGTGTTCATCACAATCTACATAACCCACTAATCACCTACAATGGTGTTTATGGATTCTACTAGATTTTCACATGAATTCAACTTGTATTTGTCTAGGGTTTGTCCCTAGACACTATAGTTGTTCCTAAATCATCATAAAACAAACATGCAACATCAATATTCAGATTTCCCAATTTCATGAGAATTTCAAACAGAGAATTAACACCAAATTTTACATACCTTGTAACCCCCCTCGTGATGAGGATCACTAATCTATGCTCAATTTTTGATTCGGGCTTGATTTGCCCCTTCAATTTGATGAATTTCTATGTTTTAGGGTTGAAGCTTGGGACCTCCTCCTTGTCTGGTTGAAATCGCAGAACACACACCACGTATGTGTGTGTTTTGTGTTTACTACTTTATTTAATTGAAACTTTAATTCAATTGTCCATGTCTAGTCCCTTTACTTTACACAAGTTATTTAAAGGGTATCTTAACCACATTAGTTCTATTTTGTCAAGACATTAACTAACTAGGTTAATACTCCTAGTTACTTGGTGGGTCCCGGGAGTTATAATCCGTTTTATTTTAAGTTCCATTAACTCGGGCTCTTATAAAACTCGATTCCTTAAAACGTTGCTTTGCTTGTATTTAATATTAGGATTTCTTATTTAATTCCAAATATTTACCGTGTTATTTTTACTACTAACGGTACTTTACCCGTCTTTTAGTATTAACGGAGTTTGATTACCAAATCCGTTTTCGGGGTGTTACAAAATCCCTCGGCGAAATCCATTTAAAACGATGAAACCACATTTGTCTTGGACGAAATCAAAGTGATTTCGTCACTTTGAGGGACCTGGGCTTGGTCTTCGTCACTTGATGGGGCAGCCCAACACAAACAAATATCAGGCCCATGTGACATTCTGATCATCCAAAGTAGATTGGCCCAATGGTAGTGCATGTTCTACGTAAGTTCCAAATATATTCAGACAATCATGAAGTTTAGTCAAACAAGTGACATCATCATGACATCATCATGGTGATGTCATGGTGATGTGGCGGCGGGAAGGCTCGCGGCGCTTCGTGCTTCGCGTGTCGAACTCTGGGGCGCACGACGGAGGAATGTCGAGACGTCGGGCTTGAGCCGAACCTAACCGGGTCGAACTGAACCGAGTCGAACCGAACCGAGTCGCGTCCACATAATATGTATCAACAAACTCCCCCTTGGATGCTACTCGTGAGGTTCGTCTTCCATGTCAGAGGATCTTCAAAGTCTTCATGTGTTGTAAGTAGAAAGTGTATCAACAAACTCCCGCTTGTATTTAGGAAGTGTATCAATAAACTCCCCCTTTGATTATGCTTGTTGTAACACCCCGTGTTTTCACGAGTGAAAGTCAAAGTCAAGGTCAAAGTCAACGACCGATTTCGCGCGACGTGACTCGTAGAATTGTTTGTATTATATTTAGATTATGTGGAGTAAATGTTGTACATTACAATAATCAAGCCTTACCAATCGTATTTCGATCGACCTACGACTGTGAACGATAGGAAGTAACAATGCGATAAAGTTAATCAAGCAAGCTAATCAAATCGACACCAAATCGTAACTCGAACTACGCATTTTCTTTATTTGTCAGTTATACGTGTGTGTGTGCCTTATGTGTTACCTGTGCATGTTATTTTTATGTTATTTCATGTTGTATAAATCAAGCGAACTCAACCGAACTCGAAGTCTAACTCGAATACGATCGAACCCGAACTCGAATCCCGAATCGAACCGAATAAGAAGTAGTTGGGACTGAAAGTAATTTTATTAGGAAACCCTATCGAATCGCTCGCAAGTCGAAACCGAATCAACATCGCATCGAGCTCGCCCAAGGTGGTGGCATCCGCACGGATGGCCAATCCGCACGGATTGCCAGTCCGCACGGGTGGCCAGCCCGCGCGGATAACCTGCCCGGGTGCGTGCCATGCGCACGGCTCACCTCATTTCCCTTTTTGGCATCCTATAAATACACGGGTCACTCTCCACTTTTTCCACTTTTGGCAAGTGACGTCCGAACCACACGCATTCTTCACCTTTTCTCAGATTTCTCTCAATCCAGGTAAGATCTTGCACTAATTCTTGTACATCTTTGATCACTATACGATTCTACACACTTCTATCTTTCGAATCTTCAATTCTAACCATGAAATCATCCGGATTTGAGGTAATCATGGGTGACGTCATCATGAAGTTCGTAAGAACTTCATGCTTGGCCTCATTCCACCAAGAATATCTCAGATCTAAACGATTTCTACAAGTTTTTACAATAATTCCACCTAGATCTAAACTTTTCTAAGGATAAAAGAGTTGAAAGAAATAAATCTAATGTCTTACCATCAAAACCGGTACAAATCCGATCAAGTCCTAGTGTTTTGCTCGTCAATAGTGATACCCTAGTTCCAGATCTGGAGTTGTACCCTAGACAACTGATTTCGGGGTTAACCGGGACGACCGTTCTGAGTCGCCGGCAGGCCGAGTTAGGGTGGTTCCTAACCGGTCTAGCCACGCGGGTGAGGACACAACTCCAAGTGGTTGCCACGTAATCAGAACGTCTCGATAAACGACAACAGAAACCAAGTGTAGACGAACGGAACAACCAGAGCAGTTGTCCGCACGGACAGGCTGCCCGCACGGACTAGCCACCCGCACGGACAAGCTGTGCGCACGGATTACCATCCGCACGCACAGGTCATACGCACGGGTTGCCACCCGCACGGACTACCCTTGGGACCCACTCTTTAAACGAGGTTTGAGTATCGACGAACGAGCAATCCGGACGGACGACCTCTGAATGGATTACTCTTCGGATCATGAGATACTAAGGCCTTAAAAGGAAAAACCAACCAAACTTCATCCGCACGGCCAAGCCGTACGCACGGACAGGCTATCCGGACGGATTCACTCTGCCCGCGCGCACAGGCTACCCGCACGGACTACCGCACGCACGGACCGCCGTCCGCGCGGCCGGCTTGAAAGGTAGAAACACTTTGGTGTTTTCTAAATGCTACAACGAAAACTCCAAAGCACAAGCCATCATACACAAACACATCTTAGGAAGAAACAATCCACTTAGACGTTTATCCACACAAGCAATCTAACCATACGGGTAAGTCGTCCGCACGTATGACTCGTCCGCACGGGTTGCCACCCGCACGGACAGTCACACGCACGGATGACCTATCCGGATGGAACACCATCCGCACGCATCACCATCCGTACGGATAGGTCATGCGCACGGATGACCCCTATTCACGGACAACTGAACCGCATGATCAGTCATCCTACCCACTCTCACTTGTACTGTTTTGCGCGTCACTTATCGTTATGTTATCGAATCTATTCAGGCTAATCGTACTCGCTGTAAAGCGCTCCCTTCAATCCATATCGCTGTGAGTATACTCGAACCCTTTTTGCTTTGGCACTTTTGGGTGTTACATACGTTACAACTATTCAAACTACAACTATCACACTACTCAAGCTATTTTAACGCTTAACCATTATCGCATGTTATACGTGGCTTATGAATGCTTGTTTGTTATGTTTACACATGGAATGCTGTCTACCTGCCTTAGCAACGATAGTACTATAGTTTGGACTCAGCACCCGTTTCCACGGGGGTTGTTAAGGATCTTATACTTGCATGGATTACAGTGGTAATCATGTATTGCGAACTGCCTCGGGCAGTCAACCCGCAGTCATTGGTATCGATGGATCTATGTCGATAACTAACGTGCTTCATTTCACTATGTGTACGTGCTGGTTATGCGTAAACAAATTCGAACTCTATATGCTATTATCAAACTTGTATGCTCACCTTTACATTTTATGTATTGACATTATTTTAACGTATGTGACAGGTGCCTAGGTTGTTTATATGCTTCTCGGGCTGTGATGAAATCGAAGCTAGGAACGGGAGTCTTAGAAACCAATAAATAAATCGTCATGTTTAAATCTGAGTTGTCGGAACAGAATATTTGTTTAGTTTTTGTCTGTAATAACTTGTTTTACTATTTGAGACATGGTATGGGACATGTTAACTTAAATTGAATGGTAATGATAGTTGTTATGGAAAACTTCTGGACAATCTGTTTCGCTCAGTGCCACGCCCCGATGATTCCGCCATCGGTTGGGGTGTGACACTTGTGAATCTTTTGACTTCAATGCTTGAGATCCTTGTGGTGTTGGTGATTGATCAGCGGCAACTCGATCATCTTTATCATTTGAGTGCCTTCACGTCGTGTCTTCATTCCGAAGCTTATCATCGAACATGTTCTCCTTGCCTTTAGCACCTGCACATGCAAGAAAGCTAAACGCGTAATGAGAACAACTGCTTGGAATATAGTTAACATTAAACAAGTGACACACATGTGACCAATTCTTATTCAACTACCGTCCGACAGTTTAGTTTGAAAAGTTTAACAAATTTATCAATTTCAGTTTTTAACTTTCAAAACTTGCACATTTTGACCGTTTATGAAGATTTAGTCAATTTGGTTTTCGTTCAGGTTTCAGGTAACGAAGACTCGAGATCCAACATCGTACGATCGAAAATAAAATAGAAATAAAATCTTTTTGGCTTTTAGAAAGTTTATATTAAAACACACCTAAAATCTTTTTGGAATTTTTGAATATTTCAAATGTAAAGACAGAAAGCAGTAAATAAATATATACAAAGATGCAGAAACTGAAAGCATTAAATAAATATTTACAGACATTCTTTTTGTGAGTTTCGAGGGTAAGAGAATCATATCAGTGTACGGTCATGCCAAAACGCTCTTGTTGTTCAATTAGTTCACATTAAGATAAGCATCCTATAATGATTATCGGTATTGTTGTCCACATAAGCTCAACTTATCAGATGTAATCATGGCGAGGGGATACGTTAAGGTATGATTTATACTTACCGACCGGTGTTCATCCACATCACGACACATTCCCGTATCAAGGTATGCACGAGGGTTCATCTTACTGGTGAGTATACCATTTATCATCTGTTTTGCCGTATATGATGTGAGATTCTCACTTATTTGATTTGAAAACAAGCCCTATGTGATAGAATCACTTATTGATGAGGAACTTGATTTTCAGATGCATGAAGGGCACAGGAGCAAGTCCGTGAACAGGTCAGTACTTTCGTACAGCAAAGAGACGAACTTGACTCCCTGATAAATGTGATATATTATCACTTGTTTGAGGGACATGTGATTGTTGATCACTTATTGAGGTCGTATGCAGTATGTACACGTATGTATGATATCATGGAAGATCTAGACTTCGTCTCCGTTTGTTTCGGTAAAAGAAACAACCATGATACCCAGATGATAAACAGCATAAAGACCACATATCTCAGAACCTCGGCAATCTCTCAAACGAAATTTCGGTACTAAGACCATATGCCAATGAGTGGTTCCCACCTGGTCTTCAGTCGATTTAAGTTTATATCACCCTGCACACTTTAAAATGATTGTGAGCCTACCGATACATCTTATATAGAGCTGCTTATCATTTTTCATTTAAGGTTTAAAGAGGTTTAGACAGACCACTGATGTACTATCATTTTCTCTTTTGCTCGCCAGGAAACTCATTTTTGCTTTTCTATTGTTTTTGTGTTTTGAAATTTTTTGATGTTTTTGGATTTTCAAATTTGGATTTACTCCCCCTAAAATCAACAAACTAAGCTAAATTTAAAACACAAAGGTATTTACAAAAATGATTTTCCGATGTTGGTTTTACTCTTGCTTGACCTTAATGCCGTTTACCAATAATAAAAAGTCAAATCTTGATTTGTCAAATGCTTTGGTAACAAGGTCGGCACATTGGTCATCGGTGTGGACCTTAACAACATCGATAAGCCTTTTATCAAAGCAATCACGTATGAAGTGATATTTGATTTCGATGTGTTTGGTCTTTGAATGCTGCACAGGATACACTTGGTCTAGCTGACTTTCCTGAGTGTTGATGCTGAAGATTAAAGTGCATTACTTGGTCGATTCCACAAAGACGGTTTACAGAAGACAGTTCACCAGAAATCTCTATCAATGTAGTATGCTTGTATGAAATAGAATTCTTATGACAGATCAAGACTTGATGCAGTTCTTAAAGAATGGAACCCTTATCAAATGCCGGTTGGAGTATTGGAAGATCAGCGGAAGATCGGTCAATTGAGGAAATTGCACAACACCCAACACGGATACGCATACTTTGAGGGGGAACTATTATACAAGGAGCGTCAAGATACTACTTACCTGGATCATCGGTCAAGGGGGAATTTGTTAACACAGAGAAGATGAATACTTGACTGAAGATCGATTGCAGTTGCATTTTCGGCATTCGACAGCAACGGACAAGGGGGAATTTGTTGATGCAGATTTTGTGTCCGATGCTTGTCGAATAGATTAGATTTATTTTACGCTGAATTTGTAATAGTTAGTGAAACGGTCTATCGAACGTGTATAGACCCGCTCGTTTGAAGTGGTCAAACGAGAGGGTTATTCGGTTGACCGTGTGTGTTTGCAAGACAAGGGGTGTGACTATAAATAGAAAACCCTTGCCATTTCAAACACTTGGAAGTTTTAGGAGGTTTGAGACCTCACCGGGAGAGATCACCACTTGGTCTCTCCCCGGATGTGTACTCCTTTGGTATGGTTCGGTTAGCTTGTTAATCGGGCCGGCTTGTTATGTTATGTTACAAAATCAATACAAGCAAGTATTTCATCCGTCTCTAATCTTCCCGTCTATGAACATAATCATGATAATCACGGTTTCGGTTCCGAAACTCGGTCCTACAATTTTTTTTTTTCAATGTTTAACACACTTGTATATTTATGAGAAGAGTTCAAGTACAAGATAATACAATATCCGGTTAACACACACACTAAAACTCTCTCTCAGTTCTCTCGGGTTCTCACCTGTGTCCCACCTGTTAGTTCTATCTGAATATATATATATAGTGAAACACATCAACGAAATCAGGAACTGGTCGAAATCCCTCGGCGAAATCCATTTAAAACGATGAAACCACATTTGTCTTGGACGAAATCAAAGTGATTTCGTCACTTTGAGGGACCTGGGCTTGGTCTTCGTCACTTGATGGGGCAGCCCAACACAAACAAATATCAGGCCCATGTGACATTCTGATCATCCAAAGTAGATTGGCCCAATGGTAGTGCATGTTCTACGTAAGTTCCAAATATATTAAGACAATCATGAAGTTTAGTCAAACAAGTGACATCATCATGACATCATCATGGTGATGTCATGGTGATGTGGCGGCGGGAAGGCTCGCGGCGCTTCGTGCTTCGCGTGTCGAACTCTGGGGCGCACGACGGAGGAATGTCGAGACGTCGGGCTTGAGCCGAACCTAACCGGGTCGAACTAAACCGAGTCGAACCGAACCGAGTCGCGTCCACATAATATGTATCAACATAGGGTTATTTTGTTTTTTTGTCGGTATATAACTTGAAGCTCTCACTAGGTAATACATGCGACTGATGCTTGAAGGGTGTCAAAGAGAGGTAACTGATGAAGCCATTTTTCAACCACTGATGATGAAACTTGAAGAACCACTGTTGCATTATCAACTGTTGCAACTACTGTTATACATCGTTTCTGCTGAAACAACTATGAAGGTTGGTTGGGATGAAGCGAACAAGCAATCATGGGTACCAAGGTTTGCTCAACCATAGGTCAACATGTCTTCCATGTTTTAAATATGGCTAAATCATTGTGGGGTATATATGTAAATGTTATGTCTTAGAGAAAAGTGAAAGAGGATACTTTAGAGGTTAAAAATGTTATTTTTATACTTTTATTTGTTGTAAATTAAATTTTCCTACCCGGAAAATTTCCGGGTGATAACCTAGTTAAATATAAAGAAGTTGCAAATGGATTCGCATAGAGACACCCTAAGCAAACAAAGTGGATACGTTCTTCACCAAACAGAATCAAAGGAAGATGGTGGCTTGGACTACCTTCCGTTCCAATAATACCGCCTTTCGCGATTTTGTTGAGATATGGTTAGTCTTCGTGGGTGGGGGATTTGGGATTCAAATAAGTTGGTGTTTTATGCTTTGAGAGTTGTACAAAATGCTTCTGAACTTGTAAAACTTTTAAATTTAAAATTTTTATAGTATAACTATATATTATATTTCGTTTCATTTCATTTCATTTGAGAGGGTGCCCGCGTGATGTAGTGGGGTACAAACACTTTTAAAGATGTATATGGTTTGGTTTGGTTCGGTTCGGTTCGGTTATTAGTGTTACCTGAAACCAAAGTCATCGGTCAACGGATCTTATTAACTAATCGGTTAACTGATTTAGTTTATAATCAGATAATGGATCTATATTTACACTTTTTAGAAATGGGCATCTATATTCCAAACACTTGTTTTAATCTATTGTGGTTGTTCTAATTTGTGATGGTATTTTATATTTATGATTAAATTTAGTTTAGTTTAGGTTGTTTTATTCCAACTTCATATGTTAGTCATGAGTTGTACATGCTCTCACATGTCTAAGTTCTAGATGTGTTTCCATAACATTGCTTTACTCACTACTAGAAATTTGGCTTTTTCTAACAAGCTTTTTCGTTACAAATGTGTAGCAAACTCAGATTTGCTACGCATTTGCAACAGAACCTTGATGTTGGAAAAAGCCCCGTCGGAAACTAATTACTACGCATTTACTACGCAATTTTCAACGTAATTCCTACGAAAATATTGTGTCAGAAATTTGCAACGCATTTCCTACGCCATTTCCCAATTGTTCTTTAAAGTTTTGCAACGCATTTGTGACGGAATATCTAAGAAATAAACAAAATATTTGCAACGCATTTGTGACGGAATATGTAAAAAAACCAAAAAAAAAAAACTGGAAAATCCTTTTTTTTTTTCTAAAAAATTGCAGAAAATTTGACCAAAAAGTTTACAAATCCTGTTTGAAGTCGCCATACTTCAAAAATCATACATAACAATATGTTTTCTAACAATCTAACGTTCAATACAATAAACTTTATGCACCCTTCGTCTTCCCATAAGCAATTGTTGTTTCTGTGAGATTAACCAGCCAGTTGACAGCCTTCCTGCAACACATATAATCATAGGACACTAAAGATCGATCCTTACAAATAGCCAAAACATCCTCAAATCACTTAAAGCATAGTGAATACTTACTTGCTAGAGTTAACTCTTGAACTGCATACACGATTACACGTTCCGAATTCCAGCAAATCGCGATCCCGATAGCACGTAGTAATACGATTGAATTGACGAGTTGGGAATGCCAATTTTAACTTCAAAATCGCGATCCGGGTCGATGGCGAACGTACCGCGATTGGGATCGTTCAAACTGGATCGGAGATCATGGCTCAACTAGCGAATTATGTGACTATGGTTCAGTCTCCTTTTAGGCAACTGGATGACATACAATTAATAATTTACACTTAATGTTTTATTGTGATTCACATATAATAAAAATGGTTTGTAAGAAATATTTCTCTGAGTAGTGCACGCAAACTATTCATGTACAAAAATATCAAGTTTAAGGTAAAAACACAAGAATCAAATAGATTAAGGTAAAAACACAAGAATCAAAGATTAAGGGGCTGTATTTCGCACCTCTTTGGACCATTTATGCCCCACGCGGGCGGGTTTTCGGAGCTGCATTGCTACTAACTATTAGTATTTGTTAAATATACATGTAAAATAGCATATATAGAGCATGTTTGGCTAAGCTTTTCCAACCAACTTATTGACTTATTGACTTAATCAAAAAGCCAATAAGGAGTTTTAGTGTTTGGCAAATGCAAAAGTCCTTTTCAAAATCACTTTTTGAGAAGGAGAAAAAGTCATCAAAAAGTCATTTTTGAAAAGTTAGAATGTTGTGACTTTTTGAACTTACTTATTGACTTATTAGCTTTTAGTCATTTTACATCAATAAGCTAAGCCAAACACTTTTTAAAAAACAACTTATTGACTTATTGGCTTTTTCCACCCCATAAGCTAATCCAAACACTTTTTTTAAAAACTCCTTTTCAAAAAGTCATAAGTCAATAAGTCCTTTTCCCAAAAGTCCTTTTTAACTTAAATAAGTTTAGCCAAACATGCCCATACAAGGGTATTTTGATGTAATATACATATAAAAATTTTCAAAATTCTTTTTCTAGTGTAATCGCTATTTATAAAATAATCGTCGCTATTCGCTACGTAGCCTATAGGTGCCTTGTCGCTATTCGATATCGACAACTAAGCACAGCTAGCATGCAGTTTTGTTCCATCAATCAAGAGTCGAAACTACCAAATGTTACTTAATTGTTTTATGGTGAATGAAACCAACAATTAACAGCAAATTAAAACAATATATAGTAATGAAT
This sequence comes from Helianthus tuberosus, assembly GCA_030545235.1. Lineage (NCBI taxonomy): Eukaryota > Viridiplantae > Streptophyta > Magnoliopsida > Asterales > Asteraceae > Helianthus > Helianthus tuberosus. The sequence goes on along the minus strand of CM060403.1, from coordinate 51,440,467 downwards.
GACCAAATCTCCTAAAAGTATATCATTCAAAATAGAAAAGTAAGGTTCGACGAAGCATCTTACTTGAACTTAGATTGTTAATTCTCCAACAATAAAGGTTAAGATGGAGACTGAGTTTGTTGATAGAACAGCAACAGTGGCTCCAGCATTTAACGAACCTAAATCACGATTGTAGTGCACATCAAGAGTGAAATTTGGTTAAACGGATTCCGCGTACAGTATACACATAAAGGTGAATTTTGAGTCGATTTCCATTTTAGTGAAGTGCTTTAAGCACCTATGTTATTATTTTATCACAAAAAAAAGATACTAGAGACCAAATAACCAACTTCCATTGTTTGATTAGAAACTTATGGCAAAATCTCAGGCAACAAGTGTTTACAACCAGAACACTTGTTTAGTTCTGATTTATCTATCAAAATTAATAATGCTCCATTAATGAATAACAACTAGAACAAAAAAGATGAAGAGTGCTTACATCGTATCAGCTTCCCAACTACTATGCACCATGTTTAGTTCAGAATTCGCGATCAAAACTAAGTTCAATCTCAATCCTCAACTATGTTCTGCAAGCACAAATTTGAATGATAATACTCATAACATAACCAACAAAAACAGCAGTTATGTCATACCAAATGTCCATCACAACAACTCCAGCATTGATGACCGAACAAACAACGAGAATCATTAACTCAGAACCTTGATTCATAATTAACAACCAGTATTAGCTTGATTAAACAAAGGGTAAATTACACTTTTCGTCCTTTATGTTTGTAGCGAGTTGCAATGGATAACCTTTAACTTCAATAATTACAGTCACCGTCCTTTATTTAGAAAACGCATTACACCTTTCGTCCTTTAGCACTAACCAAGTTAAAATTTTCATTTATGTCTATCTATTTAAGGGTATTCTGGTCATTTCATCTTTTTATTTAAAATGTTCATTAATAAATAAACACCTATAAAGACAAACCTTGAAGAAATAACAATATGAAAGTTCTCATCAAGAACTAAATCAGATTTTTGTAAAGAGTGACCTATCTGTAAGCAGAGGATTCATTGAGATATTAATTTTAATCAGATTCCACAAACCACAACACAAACATTCAATTCCAGCACCAGTGATCATAATTTCACTAATGTTATAACTACGCAAAGCATCAATTTCAAGCTTATTACGCGGATAACTTACATCTAATTCCTTCAAACTGGATGAAACTTCGCTATATCAAATCAAAATCACGTAAATCATCAATTTCAAGCTTATTACGCGGATAATTTACATCTAATTCCTCCAAATCTTGATGAAACTTCGCTATATCAAATCAACATCACGTAACTCATCAATTTCAAGCTTGTTACGCGGATAATTTACATCTAGTTCCTCCAAATCCAGAGGAAACTTCGCTTTATCAAATCAACATCACGTAACTTATCAACATTCGCACATCTCAACACCTTAATTTTCCTATTACTCAACCCTAAATCCTTCAATCAGAACCAAAACACAAATCGAAACATCAATAGATTCTAAATTCAAAGCAACAGAAGTACGAGCAATCTCACGAATAGCAGTTTCTACCTTACAGTTTTGCAATTAACTAATATCTAGCGTTTTTAGGTTTTTAAATCAGTAAATGAATCCATAAATCATACCGTGAACGACTTACGTCTGATCTACGACGGTGAAATGGCGGCGTAACCGATAATAGTTTGCTTACCAATGAAAGTTCTTCGAATTGTTGATGATGATTATCTCCTAATTGGTTCAGTATTAGCTCCCAAATTTCGTCTAGTAATTCATCGTAGTTGCGATTCATGATCTGATCTGGTTATTGATCAATAAATTGGAAGATGAATGGATTGAAAATGTGAAGATTGTGCGATTATGGAAGTGATGGATTGAAAATGGAAGAAATTGGTGACTCTCATCAGAGATGTGGATCTCACTGGAGAAGAGAACTTACCGGACGATGACGATGACGATGATGAATATTTGGGGATTTAGGGTTTCGAATTTTAAATTGGCAAACGTGTTTTTTTGACAGAAGGTATGGTTTCCCCTTTCCATAGTGGTTTTAAAAGTGATGGCAGAAATGTAATTATATGGGTTATTTTGCACTTGAGTTATGGGTCCCGTAATCCAAGGGGTTTTTTTAATTTTATAAAGTTTCGTTAGAACTGCGTAGCAAATGTCTACGTATCTCGCTGGAAATGTGTCGTAAAATAGTTAGATTGTATTTGGTAATAATAATTTAGTTAAGTTAATAGTTTTAATAAAATATTTCCATCACATTTTGTAACAAAACTGTGACAAAATTGGGATTTTTTTTTGTTTGTGTTACTATTGTGTTGCAAATTTGTTAAAAAAATTATGGGTTTTTTTTTAGTAAAAAATGCGTTACAAATGTGTTAGAATTTGTGACGCATTTTTTTGCGTAGGAAATTTTCGTAACAAAATGACCACTTTTCTAGTAGTGACTCACTTGTACACTAACGTATCATCTACTTGTACATTTTAGTTTATACATTAATATTGACTAAGACAAACATCGATATGTCGACAAAAATAAGCAGATCATCATGGTACGTTTGGATTTTTTAAAAATATTATAGTTTATAAGATATGACAAGAATACATAAAAGAATTATAAGTTTGTTGTAGAGGGGGAAAAGTGTAACTAATTATCTAAAATTTTGTTAAAACCTCAGGGATTTAAGTGTAATAAGTTTAGGGGCTAAAAAATAAATAGAGTTTAAAAGACCAAACTACCCTCATTTTAGGGGTCTTTCTATAAATAAAGGGGGAAAATTTTCTTATTTTTTGGGTATCTTAAAATACCCCTCCCTCATGCATTATAATATAGTATAGATATAGATATAGATAAAGATAAGAATACAATTTTAATATCTACTATGAAATAAGAATAATAAAGTTGTAAAGTATTATTTAATAAATAATTGTTCGGTTAAAGTCGTTAATCATTTTATAAATTTTAGGACGCATTGAGTTCATTTCATACCAGACGTAGTAGAATGATATTTAATACATTAGGGTTTTCAAATTCTTGTATATTACACATTAAGTTATATACAAGAAGCTGATACATTTGATAACATACACTACAAACCATTTTGACCCATGAAGCTATAACACTAAAAAAGCATAGAATAAAACCATACATCATCCAAAGAGTCAAAAAGGTACAGGCTGAAACGGTACGACTCGAAACTGTTCGGATCGGAAAAGTACGGGTCGAAAACGTTCGAGTCGAAACGATGCAGGTCGAAACGGTCCAAGATTCCAATGAATTTACTTTAGTTCCTTCACATATAGGAAGAATTTTGAATTCCTTTATTTAAAGGAATTTGAAGGAATTCATGCTAAATTCCAATTCCAATTCCATAGTCAATCAAACACATAAAAATTGGAATTGAGATTCCAATTCCCTTAAATTTCTGCGAACCAAATGCGCCCTAAATCCTACAAGTGGGAACACGGGTTAATATATGTGGGTTGGTGAATTAGGGTTTTAGGTAAACCTTATATGAAGAAGTTGGTACGGTAATTACTCGGTAAGACTTAAGCATCTAAATTATATAACAAGCTCACTTGTTAAGCCATTGGTTTGGTATTCTACAAGTCATGGGTTCCACTTAGAGGTGACAAAATTGGCAGGTTGATTATGGGTTAAGATGGGTTTTGTTTGAGATGGACTTGGGTCAAGATGGTTTCGGACTAGGATAGGCTATAATAATTTGGGTCAACATGGTTTCAGACTAGGCAATAACTATAACTATAATTATAACTATAACTATAATAATGATGATGATGATGAAAAAAATGTAACAATAAGAAATAATAAAATAAAAAATAACATAAAAATATAAAAAAACACAACAGTTAAAATGAAAATAACAAAAATAAATATGAAAAATAACAAAACCAAAAATGAAAAATTTTCACAATGCCTGCCTGGGTGAAAATCGAGTTGAGTTAGATGGCAACACCATACGAAAATGAAAAAACATACACTTACGAAAGTATCATCGTTTAAATTCATGTCGAGCTCGATTTTCATATTATTATTCGTTACATTAAGTAGGTGCTAGAAGTCACAAGTAAAAAAGCCGGTCAGCTTTAGACACCATTTGAAATCTGAGCTCTTGTCAAACTTGTTCACGGGAAAAGTAAAAGTATATTAAAACCTTAAAAAAGCAGTAACATGTCTATGAGGAAGATGGGAGTATCCCTTTTAGGAACGATGAGAACAAGGCCAATGCACGTTGTGGCTGGTCGCTTGGAACAGCATGGCCTGCGCCCCTAACGGTTATCAGAAGCAATCCTTTGTATTCCTCTAAATACCCTCCAACCTGTTAACATGATTTCATGTTTAAGAGGCCATGGAAAAATATGTTGTAATGAAAAATAACTTTTGTTATATGGTTAAAACCATATTTTGCATTATAATTATTAATGGACATCTTTACCTATTAATCACACATATTAGTATCTAAAATGTTATTAACAATGGTTGGACATCAGATTGATATTCTCACATACTTACACATACAAGCCACTTAAAACATATATGAGTTGGGAGAATTTGTGGATTTTCATAGTATTCGGCAACATCTTTAAGAACACAAATGCATATCACACATAACAATTAAAGATAGCCCAAATAGACATAGCTACTGGTTTTATGTTGCAAAATGATTTTTTCCGTTTTTATACAATAACTGGTGTTATGACCCGCCCGCTTTGCGGGGTGGTAAGTAGAATATATCTCAGTTTGATAACATATATATATATCTATGTTTCAGTTACTTGAACATACTACTCATAACACAATCTCAATAAAAATTACACAGAGACAAAGGTAAAAATACGCTCATCATTAGGGGCGGAGGTATAGTGTAAGTAGATGTAGCACGAGCTATGGCTCAACCCCGTCTTCGTGGTGTAGTTTTTTTTTTATTTTTTTCGGTTTGATATAAAGGATACCCTAAACAAATACGGGGATACCCAAATAGGAAACTTTAAAATCCCAAATTTGTATAAGCCCAAACCTTTTACAACACCAAACTTGTGTAATAATTAAGCCCAAATGATAGAGTTAACCCACATTAAGAATAATATAATTCAAAAAAGCGCAATTGATAAACTTAGCCCAAGCCCCATAACAATAAAATATCCTTTTGTGTAGAGGTGCACAAACCGGGCTTTTTAATACTCGGGTTCCGGTATATACCTGGGTATGGGTATGATCGGGTTTCGAATTTTCGGTATTGACCAAACCCGGGTCGTGTTCGGGTTCGGGTCCGGGTATTGGCCATAAAATCTATACCCTATGTACCCGGGTTCGGGTAGGGTTAGGTTTCGGGTTTTCAATACCCGGGTATTACAATACCCTATTTCCGGGTTCGGGTTGGGTTCGTGTATTGGTCGGGTAGGGTTCGGGTATTGGTCAGGTATGGTTCAGGTATTGGTTAGGTATGGTTCGGGTTCAGGTATAGATCGGGTTTTTCGATTATTATTTTTTTTTGGCATAAAACATAGATTTATACATTTTGTATGCTTTGACATCAAACCAAAAAAGCCTCACACAAGTTCTAAACGTTCAAATAAACGGGTCCGGGTATTACGAAAACACGGGAACGGGTTTGGGTTTTGTGGAAACCCGTGTACACTGAAAACCCGGGTACAAACCGGGTACGAAAAAACCCGGGTTCGGGTTCCGGTATTGAACTGAATATGCATACCCAGTCCCTACCATACGGGTAGGGTCGGGTTCGGGTTTAAAAAAACCCGTTTTTCTAATATTCGGGTTCGTGTTTTTTGTGCACCTCTACTTTTGTGTATTGATGGCAAAGCTGGAAACAGAACGTCACAGCGAATTACGATCGTCCCAGCGTCCCTGCTGCTGCTCCGTTGACTGGCGGTTGACCTGCGTGTTTGGTGAATGTTTCTTGTCCTTTGTTTTTTGTTTGTTGTTATTGTTTATGTAGTATTGTTGTTTGTAGGTTTGTTAGTTTTTTAATTATTATTGTATGGTTGCATGGTAAAAATAATTTGGGATACCCCTAAGTTAATGAGCTAGCTCCGCCAATGCTCATGATAGAGTAACTTTATTAAAGTGCAGGAGTAATAGTGTTTGTCCACCAATAGAAAATGGTCACTATTCTCCCGGGTTGTTTCGTCACAGTAACAAGGGGAAAAGGCTAAAAGATGAAATACTAAAAGAAATAAAAGTAGAGAGACTAAACATGTATACAAACAAAGTTAAAGAAGAGGAACTAAACACGCATATGAACAAAGCTAATCAATAAAAAGGAATATTTAAAAAAAAACAGAGTGGCTAAACACGTATATTTTCAAAGTTGACGGTTTAAAAGCAAGATACAAAAAGTCATGCTCAATCACCAAAAGGAATAAAAGTAGAAGGATTAAATATGTACACTACTAAAGTTATAGCAGAGGAGCTAAAAACGAATATAAACAAAGTTAACAAATAAAAAGAAAACTTTTTTTTAAAAGCAGAGCGGCTAAACACGTATTTTAGCGAAGTTGAAAGTTCGAAAGGAAAATACAAAAAGCCACGACCAATGAGGGGTGCCAGGCAGCTGCTGACACTATCCCCCTCATAGTAAATGTAGTATATATAAATTTGCCGAAGCAAGAGAGTATTGTGATCACCTCATTATTGTGGTACCAAGGCCGCCAAGCTGTCTGGATAGGAAGATTGAGAGTGTTGATGGAGTACCTAGAGGAAGTAACTGGAACACGTGCATCTACATCGCCACTACATAACCAAAGATACAAGCAATGGTGAAAAATGCACAGTTTTTAAATATCAACCTTGGAAAGTAAATATCTAGTCATTTAAAGTGTCTGTAATGCTTGCCTGAATACCCAAAGGCGTTGGCCGTTACCAATCAGATATTTGATTATTGGCAGGATGGTAACTTGATGGTTGTTCCATGTGGTGAGAAGATGACTAACGTTTTTTCATAAACATTTTGTTATCAGTTAGTTTGAAGTTATCATAAGATGACATATATTAGTCTACAAGAGTAATTATCTATGTTATTATACCTGCATAAGTCCCATGAGGTAGGTTTCACATGCAATGCATTTTGCACCATGGAGTCATTAAGATAAAATTCAAGGATATAATTCGAGCATGGATCATACTTGTTAATCTGAAGAAAGAAATTGAAATATGATGAAATCTTGATCTGTTCCAACTATTAGCATTGGTGATCAAATGTATAGAGGGCTTACAGAACCAGGAATGGCAGATGTATTTCTTTGATTAGGGGTCAAGCAAATGGGTGCATAGATATTGTATACATCAATCTTTCTGACATCTTCCCAAGTTTTGTCTGTAATATTGTGACACATATCAGATGAAGAACCACTAGCAAAGTCACAGTATCTGAAGATGGCATCATGTGTTGTATCTGAAATTATCGCATGAGTCCACCAATGATCGTACAGTCCTTTCAAACTTGTTTCATCATCCATCCATGCATTTCCTATCTGCAGATTTGACACCAAGGGTAATTTTCTTGTGTTGGGCAGCAAATTTTTCCAAGAATTTAAGAATGGTTAGAAGAAGTGAACATACGGCGATCCCTTTGATATTGATGATTGTCTGGTTTGTTTTCTTGTTGTTGTGAAGGATGGTATATGCAAGTTGAGGAACATAATGCCCGGCATAACTTTCACCGGTTATATAGAAATCACGTGATTTGTACTGAGGGAATCTCTCAAGCCAGTTAACAAGAAACACATAAGAATCATCCGCAGTGTTCTTGTCACTAGCATCATCATAATCAGAAGTTGTATTTGAATATGAGAAACCAACTCCGGCAGGTGACTCAAGAAACAACATATTTGCCACTGTAGAAATAAATGTTTGTTTTTATATTTAAATTCAAGACCATTCCCCAGAATCCTTGAGAATTTAGGGTTGGACCCAGCAGAAAAAAATGGCCCCTAATCAGTTTAGTTGGGAAATGGATTAAATTGAAAAGTTGGTTTAATTATTTAATTAGCCTAAAGTAAATCAAAAGTTAATAGGTTGAACAAACAAATTAGATTTTAAAAATAACTTGATGTCTTTTATCTAATAAAAATTATATATGTATATGTTAAACGGTTAGAATTGGGCTCCGAGTAGTCGCTCACTTTGCGCTCCAAGACCAACCATGTATTTAATGGTTCTCTCTAATAAGTGAGGGAATAGAAAAGTGTAATAAACATTTGTGAAAATGTGATTCTCTCTCTCTCTCTCTCTCTATATATATATATATATATATATATATATATATATATATATATATATATATATATATATATATATATATATATATATAATTAGCGCAATTATATGTAGGGGACCGCTAAAATGAGAACCACCTCGAGTTGTAAGAACTGTGAGAACTACACCGTGCGGGGCGAGGTGGACCAAATTTTTTTTTTCATAAACGTAGTTGCGTGTATTATAAACACATTTGTAAAAAAAAATAAAAAAAAAAATGTCGTGTGTGTAGTTTTGAGCACCACAAGTTTGTGTTTACGGGTACCGTAAATCTAACCGGAAAATTTACGGGTACCGTAAACACAAACTTGTGGTGCTCAAAACTACACATACGACATTTTTTTTTGAATTTTTTTTTACAAATGTGTTTATAATACACGCATCTACGTTTATGAAAAAAAAAATTTGGTCCACCTCGGATCAAAAAGTTCTCACGGTTCTTACAACTCGAGGTGGTTCTTATTTTAGCGCAATTATATGTATATATATATATATATATATATATATATATAGAGAGAGAGAGAGAGAGAGGAGGAGTTGGGTAGAAAGTGGATTTTTCCTAGAAAGTCTAGGAAGCAATCAGAATGCGACACGTGGCATTGAAGGATTTTAACTAGAAGGACAATTATGTACTTTCACAATCTATTTTTATTTTAGGAAATTATCTTCAATAACTAACTATCCATAATGAAACCGATTTGCTCCATAAATTTCGGAATTTTTTGTTTTCGATTTCTAATCTCACTTAATATTAATCATTCCTTCGTTTTCTTGCTCACAAGATTCATCGCTGATCATATTTTTATACGGAGAGAAAAATCATGGCATCTGGAATCTATCAGTATGTTCTTGGTACTGTGTTTTAACAGTTTGTTCTTGGTGATGTGTTTTAACAGCAAGCAGATTCATACAACTGTGTTTTATTATTCAGATTCATACAGTTGTGTTTTAACAACAAACAGATTCATACAGTTGTGTTTTAGTATTCAGATTCATACAGTTGTGTTTTAACAGCAAGCATATTTATACAGTTGTGTTTTAGCATTCAGATTCATACAGTTGTGTTTTAAGAGCAAGCAGATTCATATAGTTGTGTTTTAACAGCAAGCAGATTCATACAGTTGTGTTTTAGCATTCAGATTCATACAGTTGTGTTTTACCAGCAAGCAGATTCATACAGTTATGTTTTAGCATTCAGATTCATACAGTTGTGTTTTAACAGCAAGCAGATTCATACGATGTGTTTTACCATCCATGCTGGTAATGCTGGAGGATTTCTTGACGCTGTGTTTTAACAACAAGCACATTAGCAAGCAGATTAATACGATGTGTTTTCTTGATGCGTTTCTTCACGAAGGATAGAAGGAAGACAGAGAGAGAGAGAGAAAGCGAGAGAGAGAGAGAGAGAGAGAGAGAGAAAATCGCAAGAAATGTGGGGTGTTTATGGAATGACAATTATTTTCATATTTAAGACAAGCTAAATGACATATCTACCCATGATTAATTAAATAATCCTATTTTTAAGAAACACATATTACCAAAATGCCACCAAGATGATGTCAACCATTAAACACACCCATTGGATGGCCCAGATCGCTTCCTAGACTTTTTAGGAAAAACACACTTTCCGTAGGATGCCCACTCTCTCTCTCTCTCTCTCTATATATATATATATATATACACATATAGGGTTATTGTAAAATAAAAACTTATATGAGTTGTTAGAACTTAGAGAACTCAGCCAGCCATATGAAAGGTTTTTTTCATTTTTTTTACAAAAAATCCTAAAAGTGTATACACAAGTGTAAATCAATGGTTAGGATATGATGATTTACGATATGATGATGTAAATCAATGGTAAGGATTTGTTCACTTAGTTCATGAGGGAACCACCATTTATCGTAAGAATAATGAGAATCACTTATGAACACAACTAAAATTTCAAAAAAAATTATTAATAAAATGTTGCGATTTTAATGGAAAATTAAAAAAATGTGTGCTTTTAAAGCTTTTTAAAAATGAGATTTGTATTAAAAATGATTTTGATGGGTTTTTTCATTCGTTCTCACGGTTCTGACAACATTTAGCGTTTTCGAGATAACTCTCCGCTATATATAAGGGAGAGTTATCCTGAGAACGCTAAATATCGTGAAAACTTTGAGAACGAATGAAAAAATTGCGAGAACTTGGTGAAAAGCAATTCAAATGCAAATTTTGTTACAATTATCATTATTATTCGCATAAAATATTAGAAAATTAATTTACACATTTAATTTTACATGATTGGTAAATAAAGAAAATTTACGCATCTATAAGTTTGTCATTTACACATGTATAAATTTGTTGTATATACACATGTGTAAAAAATCTATTAAAAGTGATTTTTAGAGGAGAGATGAATTATTTAAAATGTAAACTATTTTTTTGAACATTGTATTTTAGTTATAATGAGATTTGTATTAAAAATTGATTTTGATATAAAAAAAACGCTAGAGAACCTCGTTAAAAACAATTCAAATTCAATTTTTTACACTTATTATTATTATTATTTGAATAAAATTTTGAAAAATAAAATTACACGTTTAATTTTCCATGCATTCATAAATAAAGAAAATTTAAGCATGTGTGAAAAAAAATTATTAAGAATGATTTTGAGAGAAGAGAAGAATTATTTAAAAAGTATTTTCTTTTTTCAATGTTATATCTTGATTATAGTGAGGTTTGTATTAAAAAAATGACTTTGATTGGTTTTTACATTAATTCTCAAGATAACCCTCCTGTATTTTGGTTGGTTAATTCATTTGGATGAAGGCTCTTGTTGTAGTTTACACTAATGCATACAACCTTTGTGGTACATACATCTGATCTCGGTCTCAACTATTGTCATGGAGTGAAGTGATACTTCCATGTCTCCATTCAAACTCAATTTCGATGTATATAAATTTTGTTTAATAAAAGATTAATATCAATTCCGGTTTCTATTTTGTGAGCATATAAAATAGAAACCATCCATGTGTTAAGAACAACTGAGTTTCTTGATCTTTTTGATTTTATCAATTCGGTATGTATGTTCAAACATTAGCCATTTTAGTGATTGAGCTTCCAGTTCATTTGTATCACACCAATTCCGCACACGACTATTCTAGCTTATTCGAACAGCGATAGACACACCAAAATGCACCAGCTATTAGATTATAAACTTAATTATGTGTATTATATACTTAAGATAATTAAACGTATATTATGTATATGTAGCGAATAAGAGAAGCGAAGCGGTATGACGGTTGAAACATACCGGTTCAAACGACAGTTATTCCCGCCAAGAATAACCACCAAGTCAACCGGCATCTCTTCTTGTATAAATAGATATTTTCCGGCAACTATTTTCGGCACCAAGATATTTCGCAGTATCCAATTCAGTTTCGTTTACATTCTGTCTTGTGTGTGTGTGTGTGTTTGTTATCGTGCACTTGATCAAGCATAATATGGAATCCACTTCCAATCCTTGTAGATCAAATTATGATGTTAAGGATTATCAAACGAGTGATAATCCTCCGCTGCCAACAAGTGGTATCAGAGCCACGGTGAAGAGAGACGGTGTAATTCAACCAACATCAACATTAAAGCCCTGTGAACATTGCACAAATGAGAAGATAGAAAGACGGAGGAACGAATCATTTCATAAGCGATGTTATTATTGCCATGAACCCGGTCATCAAATCATCTCGTGCAGGACAAAGGAAAACGATGAAGCAACCCAGTTAATTCGTCAAGCCAACAACACCCGAATACAGAGACAAGAGGCCGATGATGATTTGAGACATGAATTAATCGTTACCGGTATAGAAGGCGGTTTATGGTCAGAAATATGGTATGTAAGTACTAATTTTAAACATCATTTTGCGGGAAATCTGGATGTCTTTAAACCAATAAGACACATGTTTGGGGTAGAGACCAAAACAGGGGGAAATAATTTCTTGTTCATAAGGGGCATAGGGGCCGTAGATGTTAAGTCTGGGAATGAAACATTTCGAATTCAAAGTGTGTTTTACACTCCTGAATTGGATCGAAATGTTCTAAGTATGGATCAACTTGTGACACAAGGTTATACCGTAAAGATAAGTGGATAAAGATGCAGGATTTATCCCACGTCCAGTTTTCCCATTTCGAATACAAAGAATGAGAATATTGGATTAACTAAGGAAAAGGAAAATGATAATCAATCTCGGTTCAGATCATGATGAATACAAATCAGATTATTTAAATTCCTATTTTCAAAGTCTGAATTTGTCTTCTCAAGAACCGGATTGGAATGTTACGATTCTTCAAGCGATGGAATTTCACGAGTTTCAAGACTGTAAGGCACTGCTAGACATGTTAGAAGATGTAGAATATGTCTGTAAATACAAGTATGATCTGGAGATTAAGTTTGAAGAAATGTTAGTGTGGTTCATAAAAATCAAATTAGGAATCTCCACAAGACCAATACCGCCATATTCGGCTGATAACAAGAAGATAAATCTGCTCGAGTTATATGTGGTGGTGAAACGAGAAGGAGGGCACAAGAATGTAACTACTAACAACTTATGGGCAGTGGTAGCCAAAGACATGGGATACGATTATAGTGACGGTGAATTAATGAGAATAATGTATGCTATGTATCTGGACGTTTTAGTGTATTACTATACATTCAAATCAACACAACAGAAGGTTTATGAAAAGGAAATAGTGAAAAGCAATGAAAATGTTAGCGGAAGTCGAAGATACTCCGATCATCACGATCCAGTTGCAGACCGAAGAGAAAGAATCAAGAGTGAAGGCTGCATCCCTAAAGAAGAAGGTGACCATTATGCATTATTTGCAGGAAACGATTGGCACAGGATGAAGAAGCTGCAGAAAAGGCGTCGATTCGATTTCAAGCAAATTGAGAAGGCTGTGGATGAAGCTAACAGAAGTGTTCTTATGCATTCTCGAAAACATAATTAAGTTTAGGGGAGTGTATTAGATTATAAACTTAATTATGTGTATTATATACTTAAGATAATTAAACGTCTATTATGTATATGTAGCGAATAAGAGAAGAGGTATGACGGTTGAAACACACCGGTTCAAACGACAGTTATTCCCGCCAAGAATAACCACCAAGTTAACCGACATCTCTTCTTGTATAAATAGATATTTGCCGGCAACTATTTCCGGCACCATGATGTTTCGCAATATCCATTTCAGTTTCGTTTACATTCTGTCTTGTGTGTGTGTGTTTGTTATCGTGCACTTGATCAAGGATAATATGGAATCCACTTCCAATCCTTGTAGATCAAATTCTGATGTTAAGGATTATCAAACGAGTGATAATCCTCCGCTGCCAACACCAGCAAGGTCAATGGCGAAGCTTGAGATTTCCGACCGGGGTGTCGAAAATGTATCGAAAATGTATATGATATTAATATCAATGTATATAATATTATTTGCTTAATTTGTTGCAGCCAAGAACACCATTCAAGTTCGTGTCAAAGAAACCAGTTTGAATCCAGTATATGTTTATGCAATTTTATTTTACATTTCTTGTTATTGGTTTTGTGATGTTGTACTAGATATTTCCCACGCAAATAAAAAGGGGATCTTTGTTGTGATTCTGTTATTTAATAACTAAAATGACCTATGAAAAGTTATAAATCTAACCGTTGCTCCATGCATAATCATTCTTGAAGAGGGTTTTCCCATCGCTATTGATTCTGAACGGTCCTAGTTCTGTCATGGCTCCGATCATGGAAGAACATCCAGGTCCTGTTAAACCATACTGATTAAAGTTATTTAACAAAAAGTCACTAGCAAACTTGAAAATCTCTCTACTTGATTATTCTCATGCTTTTATTAATTTAACAACTCTCTGTGACATTTTTAGTTATATATTATTAACTACCTACTGGCAAATATGCTTTACCTGATAAAGATGAATAAATAAAATTACCTCCATTTAGCCACAAGACCAATGGTTTAGTTGAGGAATCAGTGGGAGACTCAACGAAATAATAGAAAAGAGCCCTGCCAGCATGTGGGTTGACCGTTACATACCCCGAGTACTGATTATAAGTGACACCTTCTGGTTGGCCTGGCAATGCAAAAATCTTGTCCACCTGTGCCAAACCGTCTTGAGGTGCAATGTATACTGGAGTATACTCATCTGAAACAGTTCATGTGTTAGGAAAAGCTGAGTTTCTTGATCTTTTTGATTTTATCAACTCAAAAAGCTTGTTTGCCTGAATATTGGCTTTACTTAACCCTAACAACGCGAAAACGCAAAATATTGCTATAGCTTTTGTCATCTCGTTCATTATTTTACTTCTAGTTCTGTTCAAGTTAATCTATATATATGGGGTGCCAAGGCATTATGTCCAAGGGACTCTTATCGTGTTCTGAACAATAAGCATTCACTTTTAAATACTTAAGACGCCGGCCACTTTCGTAAGTATCTTTTTGGAGTTGACTCATTTGCATTCTTTAAATGATGCTTGGGGCACCTTTATTAAATATATCCCCTGCCAAACAAATATAAGAAGCCATATTAGATGATTAAAAAGATGCGAAGCTAGATGAAAAAAACAAGTTGATGCTTTAACTTGAATTGAAAGAACTTTCACTTTTGCAGCTATATTTGATCTTTATTCTAAACTGTGTACAACTATGCCATGGACTTAGTTTAATGAGCCCTAAAACTCAATCTTAAGCCATAAGCCGGTCGGTAATTTAAATAATTTTTTTACCAGATAGACACCCTGTAAACTTACTTCTAAATCTTCACTATTAGTCTACCACAGGCTTAGAACCCTCAACCACTTGAAAAAAAAATTACTACATATTTTGATGATGCGGCTAGGCTTCAAGTCTTTGGTGGTCGTTGTTAAATAATAACAGATCATGAGATGTATAAAGTAGTACATGTGTAACTACTTATTAATAAACAAATATGATAACTTCTTATTGACCTTTTAATTGTTAGGGTAACAATTGGATTATGAAGAAGAAGAAAAATTAGAACTAAAGGTTACTTTACAATACAAGTCCTTTTTGCTTCGAACCACCATAACTAGTAGTATATCCGTCAGGTGGACAGATTTTAGCTTTCTATTGACAAAAGTTTTTTTTATGTAAATACATGTATAAATCAAATGACTTCGCATTGACATATATGCCTAAAAACGAAAAAAGCAAGGTTGGAGACAATTTCAATAACTCAGATTACACATTGAGTCTTTAAGTGTACCATTGACTCCTAAAATATAAAAACAAAGACAGTTAGCTAAAATAAACACTACTAGAGAATAGGGTTTTTGCTACCACATTTTCGGTCGCAAAACGGTGGCAAAAGCCCTTTTGCTACCGTTTTGCCACCAAAATTTCGGTAGAAAAAACACACGTAGCAATTGCCCTATTGCCACCTATTTGCTACCGCTTTGTTTTTTGCTACCGTTCTGTTACGGTTTGTTTGCCACCGTTTTGCTACCGTTTTTTTTCACCATTTTGCTACCGCTCCCTTTTGCCACCGTTTTGCTATCGTTTTTTGTCACAATTTTGCTACCATTTCCGCTTGTTTGCTACCGTTTTGCTACCGCTTTTTTACACCGTTTTGCTACCGTGTTTTTATCACACCATGTCAGCATTTTGCTATTTATTTATTATACTTGCTACTTTATATCTATTTATACCTACTAGAACTTAAAAATGTAACCATTTATGGAATTTTTAAATCATAACAAATATCCTATGTTGCTCATAATAAAGCATCCAAATCGAAACATCAAATATGTTAGAACTGCACTTTTGTAATGAATCACACACTTTTGTAATGAATCACACAGGCCAAAACCAATCGCTCCATATTTCTCCTTTTGATCTAGTATCAGCTACCCATGCCCTAGCAAGAAGATCCAACGATGGAGGATTGATCCCTTTCTGATTTATAACCACAAAGTTGTTATCGATTCCGTTGCAGACCTGTAGACCGTCACCTGTAATGTATTTTAATAAGCAATACAAAGAAAAATGGAAAGTTCAAATATCAATTAATACCTTATTTTTAGTTCGATTCTTTTTTCACTCTTTCATCAACTGCACGCCTCTCTGCAGCAACTATCGCTTCTCTTTGCTCCGCATTTGAATAGAAAACTCGAGCATTTATTTCGCTGAAAGAACAAACTTAGTGTTGTCAAGTGTCAAAATTAGTAGCCGAAAGAGATAAACAAACGCATACGACATATCTTACCTTTCCACACGGTCAAAATGTAGCAATTTTCTGCATGCCTCTTCATATCCGGATGCCTGGAAAAGAATAGTAAAGAAATAAATAAAGATTAAGCAAATCCTCATTGTGAGCTGGCAAAGAGAAGTTTAAAAGACATAAACTTACATCAGCCTTAAAAAGAATAGTAGAGTACACAGAAGGTCCCTGTAGTTGACCAAATAGTTGCAGCCAAATAGCAACAGCATGAGACAATGGAACCACGAGGCATTAGCATAGATTTATTTTTAAATGTTTCATCAAAAAGAAGAAAAATCACCTGTTACCAAGATTGGTAAGACATGTATACCCTGGCCAGTAAAGTGGTTCAACTTCCTGTCCACTTTCTTGAATCCGATTCCAGTCAAAATTGGTATTCTAGTCAGGTTCCTTTTCGGCAGTTGTCATTTCTGTCTGTATTATTTAAAATCACATATCAACGTAACACAAGGCCCACTTATCCCGAAAATAATCTATTTCAAAACAAAAACGAACGCCAGCTGCAGTTTTGTTTGTGTCTATAGGTGTTCTCGAAGCTCATGTAAAGATGCTACTTACAGAGCTGTCATCATGAACACGCCAAATGGTCTCGCCCAAAAGATTTGCTACTGACAGAACAGTTAGCTGTGGGAAGTAATGCTGTTCCTTTAACGGGATCGTGTTTGTAACAATCACTTCTTGGAACAAACCGCTCGACAACCTCTCGATCGCAGGGGGACTGTAATCATAAAGATTCAAAAATATTATTCAACTTTACTAAAAAGTTCCAAATAAAATAAAATATGATTCACCTGAATACACCATGAGTGCAACAAGCATAGACTTCCCTAGCTCCCTCTTCATGAAGCAGAGCTGCACCTTTAGATATAGTTCCTGAAAAATAACATACAATATAAAAAAACTGTTATACAAGATACAAATGATACATATATATACGCCAGGGGACGAAACTGTTATACAAGATACGAGTAAAATGCCATTGTGAAAGATAATTTTTTTTTTATTTTTTTATACGCAGCCTATCAGCATTTCTACACAGTTCTTGTCAATATAGAGTTGAAAAAATAGGGCAAATATATATAGCTACCACAATATTTACATGTGATATAATATAAATTCTTTCAGAAAGTTGCAACTATAATGAACTTTGATGGTAGCCACTGATTTACTATGAACAACCTCATTCCACCTTCAAAGGATTATTTTTACATATATATTTTCGTAATAGTCCAAAATTACATGCCTCATATCCATATATCTCTAAATGTCATAATACAGTAAAAATAACAGCAGCTGTTTATTATTTACATTAGTGAAACATAATTGATTTTATTTTATTTACTATGGAATGGCTAAATATGATACTGCCCTTATGAGTTGGCCTGCATTTAAAAATTCACATGTGTCCTCTGTTTTGTATTGTTTTGTTTTTTTTTTTTTTTTTTTTTTTTTTTTTTACCTTTTTAGAAGGTTACAGCAACTGTATTACAGTTTAATGTATCTAGCACCTTATGTATTTTAGAAAAGAGACCACTTTCTTCCTATACCCGATCGGCATTGTTATTCTGCATCTGGATCCAAATGGCAATTCGGGGGACGAAAATGGCGTTTTACCCGAAATTTAATATATGTGGTCATAGATTATAACTACCTCGGCTACGTTGTGTCCATGGTGTCTTTTGTCAACAATGGCCAAAGGGACATCGGATAACTTTTTGACAAAAGCGCGCGCTCTAGCAACTCCACCGACATCAGGCGACACCGCTACCAAATCATTGGAGCAAATTGACTTGCTGGCAAGGTAATCGAGAATAACAGGCTTGTGGAACAAAATAAAACGGATCGTTATCAGCAAATAAGTTAAACAAGTTTCTAAACATAAGAAGTTGAATATTACCTGACAGTACACATGGTCCACTGGAATATCGAAATAACCCATTGATTGCCCGGAATGAAGATCACAAGCAAGAACATGATCTGCACCTGCTTCGGTTATAAGGTTTGCTACTAGTTTGGCGGCAATAGATTCACGCCCTTGTGTCTGAATCAATCGAAAACATGTCCGCAAAACATAAATACATATATACGTGCACAAATTACAGAATCAAACATAGATTCTCACAAAAGAAAATATCGCATCCACTTGAAGATGATTACATCAACTATTAATTAGTTTTTAAATATGAGAAAAATAGTCACCAACGCATATCTGTATGACTGTAGCATTCTTACAAGACTCAATTCGATCAAAACTCTGATAACGAAAAGTTGAAAAGAATCTCAGGCATGAAACATGATATAAATAAGAAAAAATTGCCCTGATAAACTTAAAAGATTTTATCAAACCACTGGACTCGTATTCGGAGCGTCCTAACTAGTTATCTCAACTGAATTAATGACAAACTTCGCACAAAACCTATGTGACATTGTGAATCAACACATGGCTCTAACAAACAATTTCAAAATTCTTGTCTTCCAATGTTAGTGATGGCTGTAAATTGTAGTCCTATCAACATCCCTAACAAACAGTTCAGATGATCGGATTCAACAAATATCCCTAACAAACAGTTCTATTTCTTCCAATATTGTAGTACGATCAACATTATTAGGCTTCAGAATAGCTAAAAATCTGATTCAACAGCTTAACAAGTAACAACGCATACTCATGCAATCAAACGGCCAAAAGAATCTCAAACTGTTATCAATACACATATCAATAATCGGATTCAAACAATTTCATACCAAACATTATATGCAAGAAACAATCGAACAAATTAAACAATCGAGATTACTAACCAGGCTTAGATAATCGTACAGGTTCCGATGGATAGGTTCTGGATGAAGTCGTCATCTCTGAAACGGAAAAATGTTAAGGAATTAGGGCAAAAACATTTCAATTAGAGCAAAAACATTGAGAGATGACGATACATTAACGATTGACCATACTGAAATTAGGGCAAAAACAGTGTGAATCGGTTGAATCATACCGTTAGCGATTGATCTGTACCGATTGAGTTCTACAATTGATCTGTACCGATAGTTCTTCGATTGAGTTCCTTTCTGGTGATTGATTTGTTCGATTGTTGAGTGGTACACACAAAACCCTAATAAACTTTTGTTTTGGAGGCCGTACGGGCGCAGGAAAGATTTAGCGCGGCCTAATTAAAATTTCATGTTGCTAGTTTGCGACCACGCTAAAAGCTTATTTGTATTTAGATTAGATAAATTTGCTACCTTTCTTTTCCGTAGCAAGTTTTGGTGGCTATTGCCAATTATTCTAGTAGTGAAAGGTAACATGGTGTACGGTAAACAAAAGCCAAAATGTGTGGAATGTTTCACAAAAATGCATGATTTCTAGGCACTATAGCGTTATGGCTTCCGTTTTGATCTCTTAGGCCTTTGTTTTCAAGATATTGATATGTGGCAAGTTCGACAGCCGATGTGGTGGGAATAGTGTCATTGTTGGTATACACCTCTTCTGTAGAAATGGTTGAGTTATTATAAAAACATTAATTAAAAGTAGAAAAAAATTATGACTAATCTAATATGTACACAATATTTAACGAAAATATAACAGATGATGACTATGATGGAATACTATTTATGAAAAAAAGGAAAGGAATTCAAACACTACAAGAAAGGAACACCTTTAGCGGCGACACCAAACCCCAGCTGTTGATCATTATCCTGATCTAACGGTTGGGGAAAAGGCAATAGCGGCGACAATAGAAGGTCATTAGCGGCGACAGGTTGTCTCCGCTAAAAGTAGGTGTCCCACTTTAATCCCCAGCCACACATTTCTTATCCTGGTTAACCCTGGTTAAACTAATAGCGGCGACAAACACACCATTAGCGGCGACAACGCGTCGCCGGTATTGCTCGATCCGTATCAGTCCTATACAGCGCCGTTTTTCCCTCCTCCTTCATTTTCCCCCAAACCTCTTCATTCTACCGCCGGAGAAACGCGTTTTTTGCCCAAATCGGTTAGTTTAACTATCTTTTTGTTAAATCTCTTCTCTATTTTGTTATATACATGTTATAGGCTTTCACTTTTGCTCGTTTTTGTGTATATTTGTGTTTATGGAAGAAAATTCGGATCACCACTATCTCTTCTCCGGTCACCACCTTCACTTCTCCGGCACCACCTCGTCTCTGCGGTCTTCGTCTCCTTGAAACTTGAAAAACACGGTTAGTTTTATATGTATTTTTTTTTAAAGTTTAGAAATTGTATAATTTTTGGTTTAGGTGTGTAAATGTGTATGTAAGGATGGATGCTTGTATGTAAAATGTATAATGTAGGTGTATTTGGTGAAAATGAGTATATGAAAGTCTATGTATTTGGGTATGTAGGTGTATGTAAGCATGTATGTGGGTATGTAAGTGTATGAATGATTGTATGTATGTAGGTGTATGTTAGTATGTTGGTGAAAAATGTGTATGTTAGTATGTATGTTTGTATAAAGTATGCAAATGTGTATGTAAGTATGTATAAATTTTGTGGTTTTGGTCAAAATGTGTGTTTGTGTATGTAGGTGTATGTAAGCATGTACGTGGGTATGTAAGTCTATGAATAAAGTATGTGTTAATGTGCATACATTATGTTTAAGTTTCATGATTTCTATGTTTATGGTCATATTTGTAATTTATATATGGAGTCTGACTAAAAGAAAAGTTATTGTAATTTATACTAATTTGTATTTGATAAACACTTGTTGAAATATTTATTTGAATTTGAGTTACACTTGCTGTACTTTCCCTTAATTTCTATTAGATACACATGCTGTAACATTTGTAACTTTTTAGGGATTATGTTTTCGATATTGCTTATATTCGCATATCTGATGGCGGATGTGGCCCCATGGGGACATGGGGGTGACGGCGCTGGTGATCCACCGCCTCCTGGTGGTTATTTTAGTGGCACACATTGTGACAACCCGAACGTTCAAGGTTAGTGACGTTAATCTTGTGATCTTAACTTCTCGTTATCCCTCTCCAATGCGTTAAATGTTCTGTGCTGTTATAACCCCGTTAAACTTAAACTTAAACGTATGATAACTCTGTTAATAACATGTACTTATGTATTTGGGCCGCATTTATCCTTAATAACATATATTTATGTATTTGGGCCGCGTTTAAGGATAAACTACTTTGGGTCGGTCGCAAATGTCACTGGGCCGCTACCACCATTAAGCAAACTCGGTCCATCCTCTCCTTCTCTTCATGTTTACGTAAATACAATTGTTATAGGATACAACTTATTATTGCAAACCCTATACCCCCCCCCCCTAAACAAGTGACGGCAGTAAACCCCAACCCCCATGGCATCCTACAACTCTCTTGTGCCTGTGAACACATATACACCCCAAAGATTTTAATCGGAGGAAAGGAGGAGTAATCGGAGAAAGGGAGAGAGATGACGAAATTCGTGAGGGAGCCGACCATCTCTGGCGACCTCCATGTTTTACGGAGACCAGACAAACCACAACGGCGGTGGCCGTCGGACCACGGCGGCGACATTTAGGATCCAGAATCGTGTCCGACAGTTGGTGTTTTGGTTCGAGTAAACAGCGGTAATGGCCGTATTGGTGGATTCTTTCTGGGTTTTGGGTCTCGGAGCAGGAAGAGGGCAGTCATCAGAGCTCCGATGCAGGCCCCTAGGCACGGCAACATGTGCTCGATCATCCCATAAGTCACTTGGTCAGTATGTGTTAACTATGATTAACTTATTATGCTTCATATCGTTGTATTAAGAGTCTGAATGTTATTTCATATTTTGTGAAGTTCTAGATTTAGTGATTTATTGAAAGTTGAATTGAGTTAGGTTTGTATAACAAAGATAATTGTTGACAAAAATTAATGATAGAATGTGGCACATGATTTCTGAACCGACATGATGATTGGGATTTGTGAGTTGTGCTATGTGATTGGGCCGAAGACTTTATCTTCAGTGGGCCGCTATATGTATGTAATGTGACCAACACAAATTTGTCATTGATTTTGATCAGAACAATGTGATTAGTGATATATAGTTTCGAATATGCAAATGAATAATGTCAGAATTATAGTTAATGTGATTTGAATGATTAGACATGGGGGATATTCTATTAAGGCATGATGTCATAGTTTTGACTATCATACTTTGCATGTGATGTCTATATATATTTTTATGTTGTTAGTGGGTTTTTTTTAGAAATGTATAAGTACTATATTGCTCCGAATTATTATTATGTAAATGCATTCGTGCTAACATCCAGTTGTGTGTTACCATATGTACTGTATTCCATATTTGTTGGTTTGTAATCAATAAGCATCCGTTACTTAGGATACTAAACACCCTACTCGTGTACTCACTTATATGACATTCTACCATAGGTCGCATGTAACGGACTTAACAGTTAATTAACGCTAGAAGTACATAATCAAACCGAGCAAACAAAGGTGAGTTCATTTCTCTTGAGCATGCGTCCCAGTGGTTGGGACAGTCATTGGGTATCCCTGAGAGGGATAGGTTTTTGGGTAAATCATGGATATTCCTGAGAGGAATATGTCTTGTGGATAAAATCTGGAATGTTGGATAATATACTGGTCCTATCACCATTAAAGTCCCTCCTTGTTGTTTGTTACCTGAGAGGTAACAGGGTATTAGTTGGTAGCGCTACTTAGGTTTGGCACCCTCACCCCGTACCGGAGAGGACGGGTGTGAACTAATGACCTAGTCATGACCAATGCTTTGAGAGGAGCATTGGGGAAAGGGCAAAATAAATCAGGAGCCGTCTTGTATCCGAGGTATTATCAACATTGTAATCAATGAACGGAATTAAACACTGGGTAATTAACTGTTTCGTAAAACTATGAACTCACCAGCGTTGTCTGATACACGTGTGTGCATGCTCACAGGTTATAGATTATGTGGATCGTGGAACTTGTTGTCTGGGATGCTGGAGTGGTCATGGGTCGTAATGCATGGGAATGCAAGACAAGTCTAATGGTTTTTGTTTATATTGTTTATGTAACACTTATGATTTATGCTTCCGCTGAATACGATGAGTCATGCTTTATGTAATGTAATACTTTACCTTAATAAATGAAAGTTTTATTTAAATCATGTATGAGTTCAATGTGATTGGTGGCTAGATCCTGGTACGTCACACGCCTCGTGGGGGTTTCCGCATGTGGTATTTTGGGGGTGTGACAGTTTGGTATTAGAGCCACTGGTTATAGTGAACTTGGTTTTAAAAATATTTTTATAAAACCAGACTATAACCGAACAGTTCTGAACACGTGAATACGACCATGACACTCAGCTCCAGATTGCAAGGTTCGTCTTTCCATCTGTGGTATATATTACATGAGTAGTGTACATTTGTTTATGATGTAGCGTACAAACACACACTCGTCACTATAGCATGATTACATGAATTGTTTGCTTACATTATGATGTGTTGGTAGCATGTCATAGTCCTTAGATTCTTGTGATCTTATCGTTTTGATAACCTCTGTTTGGCATTCGAGTTTAAGGAACCATTTGACATGAGTTAGGAGGAACTGAGATGAGCATGCAAATCGCAATATTATTGTGGGTGCACACATAATAATAATGTGGGGTGCATGCGAGTCCCAGTAAGGCTTAACAAGTGAAAAAGGGGTTCCGTTCCGTTATTTGATCGATGTGAAACACAACAGTCTATAGGAGTCATAACAGTGATTGTCTCCTACTCGAACATGATCTTTTCACTTCTCACTGAATCCTTTCGAATCTTGATGCTATCGAGTATTACCTGAACACCCAGTTGAACGCCTAGCAAAATGTGTAGAATGTTAGGTGCTTGTACGAACCTCCCTGAGTTGGATGTTGCAGCGTCAATAATTGGTCTATATCTCTTTCACTCCTCTCTGTTTGCTGGAACTCAATGTATTGACGTCTTAGACCCTGAAGTGCGATCACTTCTGCAACACTCTGGAAACATACCGTGTAATACTCAGTCAACTTGCAAGAACGATGAATAAGAGGATGAGCGTAGTGCCTTACCAACCTCAGTATTAGAACGACCCTGGTTACCGGCAACGAACACCAGCGGATTGAATTCAACCGAATCCCTAACCCTAGTCAGCGACTTATGGGAGTCATCTCTTACGAATTAATCGGGACATAAACGATGACAATTGACTATAGAGTGGAATGTGTAACTTCCCACGCAGTGAGTAATGCCTTAGTACGTGACACGGAATGTGAAAGATGTACCCTGTTGGTGAAAGGTCACAGGACCCCGTTACAAGCAGCGACATTAGGGGCAACAGTCACGGCGACATCGAGGCGCTCATAATCATAGCTTACAGTATGAAAACGAAGGTGACTCCGACAAGGATTGACTGTTGTTAAGTAAAATTGTCAACAACCAAGGGAACAATGACAGTAATTGGGAATCCACATGATCGTAATAGCAACACTGAAAATGATGCTCGTGGAAGGCATTTAGGACTAGCGTGGGCGACGCCAGGATTATAGCAACATGGTAGCTTGTATGGGTAGCTAATCACTTCGTCTCTATTCTGCTTAACCCTAATGTTTCTCGAAACTGAACCTGTTGTGGAATCGGCTGATGGCAAGACAATTGAAACCTCATATGCTTGTTGGGATGCAAACTCGACCTTGTGGGACAAGTGTACAACATTGACTTTCCTTCTGCTATCCTTGGTAGATACGATGCAGTAGTTAGTGTGGATTGGTTATCCAGATATCGCGCAGATATACCCTGTGAGAAGAAAATTTTGCGTATCCTTCTTCCTAGTGGAAAATCGTTAACTGTTCTAAAAGCGTCAGAGTTGCGCAAGGGTTAGCGCCATTTCAGCTATGAAGGCCCAAAAGTGTCTACGGAGGGATTACCCCGCTACGTTAGCAACCGTTACTGATGTTAAGGCTAAGGAAAAGAGGATCGAGGATCCACCAATTGTTCGTGATTTCTCCCTATGTGCTACCAGAAGAACTATCAGGTTTACCTTCACATCGTCAGGTGGAATATCAGATCGGTATCATGTCAGAAGCAGCCCTTATTACTAGTACTCCTTATTGTCTCACATCAGGAAGGTTGCAGGAACTGCCTAATCAACTTCAGGAACTATTGGACGGGTGTTTTATCAGACCTAGTTTTTTCGCTTTGGGGAGCCCCAGTTATATCCGTGAAGATAAGCCTTTTCATATGTGTACTGATTATCGAGAACTTAACAAGGTGACAGTTAAGAACCGCTTGCCTCGACCATATATTGACAACCTGTCGACCAGTTGCGAGGGACAAGCTTCCATTCGAGGATTGACTAACGAACGAACTATCATCAGGTGGAAGTCCAAGTGGAGAATGCTCTTAGAACGGTATATCGAACGCAATATGGCCATTGCGACTTTGTACACCATGATCGTTGAGATAATCGACACACCAGCAACTTTATGGACCACAAGAATCGACCGTGTTTGTTGATGACATTTTGAATCATTACCGGGAGAAAGGAACACCATGAACGGCACCTGTATTTTGTCCTAGAGCTCAGCTCCTAGGGGAGGAGCAACTCCACGCGAAGTCTACCTAAGGGTGACTTCAGGATTTGGGAGGTACACTTTGTTGGTCACGTAGTCAACGAAGTGGGGATACATGCAGATCTCACTAAAGATCCATTCCATTAGATAGTGATCGGCACCAAATAGTCCATCGGGGATACAGTAACTTCTTGGTTCAGCTAGATACTATCGAAGATTCATCACAGGATTTTCGGGGATTTCACAGCTTTGATCTCTTTAGCACAGCAGGGTGCTGTGTATTCGTGGGAGACAAACATGAGAACGTCTTTTCAGCCTTTGAAACCCAACACTACAATGCACTGAGCATCGTCTTTACCCGAGGGTACGGGTGATTTAGTGGTATACCATGATGGTTCGAATCAGAGTCCCAGTTACACGCCGATGCAACACGAGAAGGTGATGGCTTACATAGTGGAGTTACAAGAAGAATGGCATGAATCACAACCTGGGATGGAAGCCAGGATCTCGGATTTGAGCTGGAGGCATTACTTGGACGGTACCAAATGCACTACTTAGACCGATCACAAGGGCCTCCCGTGTACCTTTGTTTCGGAAGAGCTAAACATGTAATAGCATCGCTGGATGGAACTTTTGAATGATTACGACTGTGAAACCTGAACGTGCACGAGCTTTGCAGCTCACTATCGACTCTAACTTACCTGATCAGACTCGCTCTGTTCAAACTGGAAAACGGAAGGAAGAGAATTTTCAAGTTAAACCCATGCGGGGCATGGAGAAGTAACTGTTGGCAGGTCGGACGATATTCGCTACCTCATAGAACGAATATGGGTCTCATTATACGGCAACTGTAGGGAACTCATGTTGAGCAAAGCACACCGGCCTCGATATTCTAGACGTCTGGGTTTTGATGAGAGATATTAGGATCTATAAATCTTGTACTGGTGATCGGGCATGAAGGCCCACCTAGCAATGTATGTGAATGATGTTTGACTTGTGGGAAAGTCAAGGTGGAGTATCAGCAACTAGAAACACCCATATGGAAATGAGAACAGACTGCCATGGATTCTGTCACTAGTCTACTTACAACTCGAAACGGAAACAATATCAACTGGGTTATCGTTGATGATCTCACGTTACCAGCACACTTTCTTGCAACCAAGGAAACTGGCGAGTCTTCGCAGCTGTGAATGTTCCTCTGAGAGAGGCGGCTTTTAGACACGAGGTGCCAACTCCTGTTACCTCTGATTTTGATCTATGCTTGACTTATGACAAGCAACACACAACACCCTTGGCTCACGTCTAGACATGAGCATTGGACAAACGGACAAAGTAAACGAACCATCCTGACACTCGAAGACATGCTGTGAGCATGTGTGTGATTGGTTTGTGTGTGATTGGTTTTAGTGAGAATTGGGATGACACTTATCTTTGGTTGAGTTCTACTGCAACAGTTACCATTCTAGTATTCAGACAACTCTGTTTGAGGCATTGTATGGACGATAATGCCGATCTCCTTGTTGGACTAAGGAGGGTGACAACCTAATCACAGGTCCAGGACTTGTATTTGAAACCTCTGGGAAGACTGCTTGGATCGAAAATCGTTGGCGGCAATGCGTGACCGTCAGGAAAGTTGATCAGCTTAGGAAACACTGGGAGTTCGCTGTAGGCGATCGTATCATGTTGAAAATCTCACCCTGGGAGGGTGTGGTATGCTGGGAAGCATGGCAAGCTTAATTAATGTTACGTTGAGTCATTCAGAATTCTGGAACAAATCGGTCACGTGGCCTACAAACTCGAGTTACCCGACAAATTGGGTAACGTACACAATGCCATTTATGTCTCGAATCTAAGGCAGTGTTTGACCGATGAAACACTTGTGATACTCTTATGAGAGTCTGAGGTTAATGCAGTTATGAGAGTCACTAGCAAACTTGAAAATCTCTCTACTTGATTATTCTCATGCTTTTATTAATTTAACAACTCTCTGTGACATTTTTAGTTATATATTATTAACTACCTACTGGCAAATATGCTTTACCTGATAAAGATGAATAAATAAAATTACCTCCATTTAGCCACAAGACCAATGGTTTAGTTGAGGAATCAGTGGGAGACTCAACGAAATAATAGAAAAGAGCCCTGCCAGCATGTGGGTTGACCGTTACATACCCCGAGTACTGATTATAAGTGACACCTTCTGGTTGGCCTGGCAATGCAAAAATCTTGTCCACCTGTGCCAAACCGTCTTGAGGTGCAATGTATACTGGAGTATACTCATCTGAAACAGTTCATGTGTTAGGAAAAGCTGAGTTTCTTGATCTTTTTGATTTTATCAACTCAAAAAGCTTGTTTGCCTGAATATTGGCTTTACTTAACCCTAACAACGCGAAAACGCAAAATATTGCTATAGCTTTTGTCATCTCGTTCATTATTTTACTTCTAGTTCTGTTCAAGTTAATCTATATATATGGGGTGCCAAGGCATTATGTCCAAGGGACTCTTATCGTGTTCTGAACAATAAGCATTCACTTTTAAATACTTAAGACGCCGGCCACTTTCGTAAGTATCTTTTTGGAGTTGACTCATTTGCATTCTTTAAATGATGCTTGGGGCACCTTTATTAAATATATCCCCTGCCAAACAAATATAAGAAGCCATATTAGATGATTAAAAAGATGCGAAGCTAGATGAAAAAAACAAGTTGATGCTTTAACTTGAATTGAAAGAACTTTCACTTTTGCAGCTATATTTGATCTTTATTCTAAACTGTGTACAACTATGCCATGGACTTAGTTTAATGAGCCCTAAAACTCAATCTTAAGCCATAAGCCGGTCGGTAATTTAAATAATTTTTTTACCAGATAGACACCCTGTAAACTTACTTCTAAATCTTCACTATTAGTCTACCACAGGCTTAGAACCCTCAACCACTTGAAAAAAAAATTACTACATATTTTGATAATGCGGCTAGGCTTCAAGTCTTTGGTGGTCGTTAAATAATAACAGATCATGAGATGTATAAAGTAGTACATGTGTAACTACTTATTAAAGTAGTACATGTGTAACTACTTATTAATAAACAAATATGATAACTACTTATTGACCTTTTAATTGTTAGAGCATCCACATCATAAAAATACTCATTTTTCAAAAACACTAAAGACTAACTCAATAAGAAAAACAAAAAGCACTGCCACATCATTATCTTTTTCTTATTTTTAGTCATTAATTTTATAAAAGAAAGTTAACATCACCCACCACTAATTCTCCCTTCATAATATATTTATATGTTTATAGTACATAAGGGACCACAAAAAATTGTTTTTCAACGTTTTTGTAGAAGAACTAATGGCTAAATACACAACCAAAAAACATATACCACAATAATAAGAATGACAAAAAATGCCACATGGGCAGAAAAAATGGATCAAAAACCCCTTATTAGGGATGCTCTTAGGGTAACAATTGGATTACGAAAAATAAGAAGAAAAATTAGAACTAAAGGTTACTTTACAATACAAGTTCTTTTGTTTCGAACCATCATAACTAGTAGTATACCTGTCAGGTGGACGGATTTTTAGCTTCCTATTAACAAAAGTTTTTTTATGTACATTTACATGTATAAATCAAATGACTTCATATTGACATATATAATATGCCAATCAGAACGTAAAACTGTATTATTGAATAAAGGAGATTACAAAGGTCCTATATATAGATAATACTAATTACAATTGAATACCCTTAACAATAAATAAATTGACAAACCAATAACTTAGTTTAACATTCCTCCCCAAGTTGAGGGCGGGGAACGACCTGCAACTTGGACCGTAATGATAAGAATCTCTGTGTGGACAATGGCTTTGTAAAGATATCAGCTATTTGATCATCAGTAGAAATAAAGTTAACCTTCAACATCCTATGAGCAACTTGTTCACGAACAAAATGATAATCGACTTCAACATGCTTTGTTCGTGCATGAAAAATCGGATTTGCAGAAAGATAGGTCGCACCAAGGTTGTCACACCAACGTGTTGGTGGTTTATCAACCATACCAAGTTCACGAAGAAGGGATCTTAACCTGATCACTTCTGCCACAGTATCAGCGATAGCCTTATACTCTGATTCTGTAGAAGATCGAGAGACGGTGCGTTGCTTTCTAGCAAATCAGAACGTAAAATTGTATTATTGAATAAAGGAGATTACAAAGGTCCTATATATAGATAATACTAATTACAATTGAATACCCTTAACAATAAATAAATTGACAAACCAATAACTTAGTTTAACAATGCCTAAAAACGAAAAAACAAGGTTGGAGACAATTTTAATAACTCAGATTACATTGAGTCTTTAAGTGTACCATTGACTCCTAAAATATAAAAGCAAAGACAGTTAGCTAAAATAAAGGTAACATGGTGCACTGTAAACAAAAGCAAAAATGTGTGGAATGTTTCACAAAAATGCATGATCTCTAGGCACTATAGCGTTGTGGCTTCTGTTTTGATCTCTTAGGCCTTTCTTCTCCATGATATATGTGGCAAGTTCGACAGCCGATGTGGTGAGAATAGTGTCATTGTTGGTATTCACCTCTCCTGTAGAAATGACAAAATTTGTCTCTTCTTCATTCTCAACAAATGGTTGAGTTATTATAAAAACATTACAAGTAGAAAAAAAAAATTTGACTGATATAATATGTACACAATATTTAACAAAAATACAACAGATGATGACTATGATGGAATACTATTTATGCAAAAAAAAAAAAAAAAAGAATTCAAAATCAAATACGGATATGTAAGCACTAAGAAAGATAAAGGAGCGTTTACCTTGAAGTACAAGAAACAGGCTGCTTCTGATACATGGTCGATCAACGTACCAAGATAGCACACCTATTGAAGGATAAAACTTATTAATCACTATTTATATTTAAACTAACCGTGGGGTATCCACTGATTATAGAAGCAGGTGAAACTTATGCTATGATTATAGAAAAACCCGAGCAACACATTCTGCTATTAAAAGTATATTAAAAGTTTATTAGGATATACATGAAGAAAATGATACTGATGAAAAGTAATGTGAAAATATTTCTAGTGAGGTTCAAAATCTCTAGATCTCTTCTAATCTATAGCGTGATGACTCCAACAACCTTTCTTCCAATGCCCCTATATTTCCGCGAATGACGGCATCAAATGAAGCAGGTATTTTTTAAAGTAAGAGAAATAGTGTTACACCCTGATTTCACAAGGTTTAAACCATATGTATCAACATGCAAAAAAATAGTTGCCTCAATAGAGATGGAAGCTATTTTTATAGTTGTTTTCATAAGCTACAAGCCTACAAACAGGGTTGCTCACGTTAAGGTTTAACTGGGTTTGACCAAAATTCTAGGCAGAACCGCGAACTATGGGTTCGTGGAACGACAAACCAAACTGGCTGAGTTGGGTAGTGCGGCGACACCGGCCAGTTTTGGCGGTTTATGGTTCGGTTAAGCATGATTGCTTCCAAAATTGGTTCACCGAAGCGGTTGGATTCATATACCATCTCTATGTGTAAGGAGGCTTGGGGAAGGAGCAGTTATGCTAGGGCTCTCATTGAAATTTCAGCTGAACATGATTTTAAAGAGGTTCTAACTATGGCTATTCCGGAATTGGATAAGGATCAATATGTTAATGAGACTATTTGTGTGGAATATGAATGGAAGCCTCCGAGATGTGCTCACTGCTGTGTGTTTGGGCATGACTCTGAGGAGTGTCCTAAACAGATTGGTTCTACATAGAAACCTCCTACTAAAAGTCCTAAAGTAGACGAGGAAGGTTTTACTGAAGTAAAGGACAAGAAGAGTGCAAAGAAGAATGTTTTTAAGTAAACAATCTGAAACCCAAGTTTGAATATAGACCCGTGGATCGAAAGACAAAGGCAGGGATGGATCTTACTATGTGAATGAGAAGGTTACTAATTCTTCAAAGGTTCATACTTACAATCCTTTTAGTGCTCTTGTTTCTGATGGGGGAATGGTGGTTCCATCAAAGGGAAATATAAAGGTGGTCGGGATACCATTCTAAGGAAATCAGTTTCGTACAATTCGTGATACCATTCTGATCAGCTTAGGGGTTGACGCAAGTTGAAGTCACATCAGGTTGCCTATTCCGTATGGATGAGAAGAAATCAGCTGGGGTTTTTCCGCAAGATCGCGGCAAACCCTCAGTATCTTTCGATGATTTTGCAAAACGTGTAATCGATGTCGAGGGTAATACTTGTGGGTGCCAAAAAGAAGAAAGCTAATAACCAAGGTCTTCATATGAAAAATCAGAAGCCTAAGTTGGTCTATAGACCAGTTGTCAAGCCCAAACCAAAATCGTCCTTGAGGAGTCCGCTGATTAACCAGGTTTCAACGTCCAACCCTTTTGACATCCTTAAGGACGATGATGGAAGTCAGGGAGGTGTCACTGTGGGTCGAGTGGAAAAGAAGGCTACGCAGTCTAGTGATAGGCAGAATTCGGACGATGAGGAGGAGGTCGTTGAAGTTTATAATGAAACTAGTCAGTTTATGACATCGGGTACTCATTCTTCATCTTCGAGAGCAGGGGCAAGCACCTCTTCCACAAAGTTCTCAAATGGATAGGCATTTCTTGGTTCGTGTGAAGGGGTTGCCAGTGTGTGGCAACTTCATCTTTGATGATGGCGGTTGAGGGTTTTATGTTGTTTTGTTTGTCTTGTCTACTAGATATCTTTTATTGATGTATAGTAGGCTAGGTTATGGGGTGTCATAGATTTATTTGTTTTTTTTGTTTGACATACATATATGGGGCATGTCCCGTATATGAACTAGTGTGGAACACATCCTCACTACTTGTACTTAATTGCGGTTGTTTTTAATAGAATCACCGGGGTAACCCTTTACCCAAAAAAAGGTGGTCGGGATCCTAGTGAAGAGTTAGATGAGGAAGAGGTTGAGGTTGTCTATGATGAAACTACAGAGTTTATGACATCGGGTACACATCCTAAATCAGGGGCAAGCACCTCTTCCACAAAGGTCTGCAATGGATAGTTTGCTTCTGTTTATTTCTAGGTGGCTGTCTCTTGCTGCAACTTCATTTTTGATGATGGCTGATGAAGTCGTTATATGTTTTAGGGTTTTGTCTACTATTTAGGTCATTGTATGATTAGTAGTAGGCTAGTTTGGTGTGGTGTCTTGGTTTAGTTGTTTTGTTTCTTTACATATACGGGGCCTGTCCCATATATGAACTAGTGAGGAACTCATGCTTACTACTTGTACTTATTTGGCGGTTGTCTATATAGAATCACCGAGGCAACCCTTTACCAAAAAAAAAAAACAAATCAGATTATACAATAGAACTAACCGCTAATTGAGAACAAAAAATTATTCAACTTTCACATTACCAGAAATTAGGGCTTAATTATCCGCAATGATTTGCTAACTATATAACAATCGAACGACATCACTGCAACAAACCGAATCATTGTGAAATCAACCTTGAATGTAGAAACGACACAATCCACACATAATTAACGAATTCGAACCAATTATCATAGCGTGAGAAATTCTTGGTTGTCGATGCAACTACTGAAGCTTTGCCTTTGATGTATATGTGTGGATTTGAAAGAATTGCCATAACTCTTTTGGGATTTCATCACCCAAATCCCCCTTGTTTAAATCGAAGTTTTTTTTTTGCACTAATATGTTCAAATAGATGGTGGAGTGATTAACAAAGTTAGATTCTGTCGGAGGGTTTATGCACATGGTGGTCTGGTGGGTTAGTGACGAAAGATAAGGAAGATGAGTGAAATGTGGAGTGATGTTTTTATAGAGAACCCTCAAAACTGTGACAAACGGCACAAATCCGGTAACTTCCATACCATTAGATAATTATTGATTGTCTACAATTATGTGTTTTAAACGTCAACATTTTATGTTTGCATGTTATACATTTCAATTATGCATGTCATACATTTCATTCATCGCATTGTGAAACAATTTAAGCATTTCGTCAAAACAATTAGTGAACTCACCGGTTAGATAGGCTGTGTCAGCACAGCCTGAGTACTCAGCTAAATGGTAGATTTAGGACTTAGATGTAGGTCCGACATAAAAAATATATCAAATCCCAAGTGGGAAAACAAGGATAATAGTTAACACTTTTCGGGAAAATTTAGCGAACTTAAACGTGTCTGTTTTGGACCATAAATAACAATTTTTCGAAGGATTCAGAATCTGACAAATTATACAAGTCCAGAAATATGATTAAACATCAAAAACATCTTAAAAAGCATTGGGGATATCATTAAAACACAAAAACATATAATACCTTATAAATTACATAACTTAACTTTTTATCGAACCGACAACGAAACAAGCACCGAACAATTATCCGAACACTACCAAAACACCAAATATGGACTAGTAACATTGTTTTAATGTTGTAACACTAATGTTGGCCATATAAAACTTAGTTACACATAAAAACACCTAAAAACACATAACCCCTAATTAAACCCCCCACTTACATCCTAGTCCCTCAACTAATGAAACTTGACATAAACCCCCTACCCTTCATCTTGACGGTTTCATGGGGGCCCCACAAGCCCCCATGTTGTCTCTTGAAACTTGCAAGTTACTTGTTGGTCATTTGGATGTTTAAAGTGAAAGTGTATACACATGAATATAATTGAGATCTTATCCCATACTTACCATTCAAAACACCTAACTTCAAAACTTCATCTCCTCTCTTTCTCTCCTCCTACATTTAGCCAAACCCCACAAAAATCACCTCCATCTTCTCTTGTTCTTCAAGCTAATCCAAGAGTTCACAAGGGTGTAAGAAGGTTATCTAAGGAAGCTTCAAACGTTGAAGCTCAAGGAGCACTCAAGGAAGCTATTAACCACCATCTTCATCTTCTTGTTCTTGTTGCCACTTTCCTAGCCACTAGAGCTAGTTGTGAGTCTTCTAATCCTTTGTTTTGATGATCATTAGTAATATAATGAAGATGTACAAGTTAAACCATCAAGAAAACCAAAGTTCAAAGTATGAACAAGTAAAGAAATAACAAGATCTAAGATGAATAAGTAATTTTTGATGTTATGTCAAGATTTTTATGAAGTTGTTGTTTTTGTTTTTTTTTTTTTTTTTTTTTTGTGATTTGGATGAAATCCATCACATGCATGCTTGTTAGAAGTGTAGATCTAACAAGTATACACATGGATCATGAAAGATCCATGATGAACATGTTAGTAGACTTGAAGATCTTGAAATATGAACTTGTAAGTGTGTTTAAAATGAAATGTTTATGTTTATAAACTTACTAACAAAGTGGATGAACAAGTTTTCAAAATAAAGTTTCTACAAAGTTTGTAAAATTTAACAAATAAGTCTTGTTTCAAGTAGATCTACATGATTAAAGTGTAGATCTAAATTACTACAAGTTCATCTGAAGTTTCAAGTGTGTTAGCACGAAAAGTATGGATGATTTAATATAATGTTCTTGCAAGATTGTTGTTGGATGATTGTTGAGTTTTAAAAAGAAAATAAACACATCTTTTAAACATGGGAAAACCTCTAATTTTAGGGGAAACTATGGCAATTTTTTTGTAGAATTTAAACACTTAGAAAAATATATTTTTACAAGACTTTTTACAAGAGGTATGTTCAAAGTGTTTAGCCATAATTTTTCCCAAATTTTTATACAAAATCTAAGTTAAGAAAATAGTATTTTTCTTAAAGATTAAAATGGATATAAATATATATAATTAGGACAAGTTATATATATTTAGTGGTCACCCAAAAAATTATGTGTTTATGTGTATATTATGTGTAATATTTACTAGTATACAAGTAGGGTCAAAAACTACAAAATACACACAAAAGAATGCAAATATAAAATACACTCAAAAATACCACAAAATACAACTAAGTGTAAAAATACTTATACTTGCCCAAGTGGGTGTATGGACAAAAATACAAAATATATACTTATATATTTCCTTACCAAGAAGTATGGACATATGGACATTGGACTTTATGGACAAATACATATATATAAAGAAGCAAAATATATATATATATATTTAACTAGTGTGATAAAATAATATATATACTCAACAAGCCTTAAAATATATTATTTTTAAGAAATATAAATCCCGGAAAGTATAAAATCATAGGAAATGATTTTTGACATTAAACACAAAATACATAAGTGTTTATACCTAAATACATGTATACTTGCCTAAGTATAAATTTGGTAAAATTACAAATATATTTATACTAAAATAATATTGAAAACATTATTTATTAAAAGTATAAATCGACATTGACTTGGTCAAACAAATACAAGGACAAGAATACACAAAATAATACAACAATACATATACAAAGATAAGTAAAAAATATAATATTTATTTTTAACACATATCGTATACAAAAATTCAATATATATTTATTTTATTTGAGGATATAAATATATATATTTACAAATAGAAAATACGATTAGAAATAACAATAACGCGGCGAAACGTGCGAGACCCAACCACAATGGGCACGACCCACACATGTGTCGGACATGCACATCTTACTCGTGCGAGGCACAAAGCCGCAAGAGAAACTAGATCCATTAACACAACTTACAAGTATACAAAACTATATATATTTTGAGAAATATATAATAACTCTAGAACATATACACCTAAGACAAAGCAAATACATAATCAAGATGGATAACTTGTACATAGTAAATGTAAGCTTAGGTGGTTAACCTATTTAGAACATTTATAGGTTATGTCGTGAACCAAAGGAAGTACCGCTGAAGTACTACGCATCAAGACGCAAAACTGTGAGTTCATGTCCCTTCTTCTAAACGTTTTCCTAGCTTTCTAAACTTTTGGGGGAAATACATGTAGAAATGGTACGCTAGACTAAAGAAATGAAACAACTAGATCATGAGCGAATAGGGTTGTACTTAAGCACCATTAATCTAAGTTTAGACCAACGAACGGAAATGGTAGATCTATTGGGTTTTGGCAGCCCCACTCCTGGTCCACATGACCCATACGGAAGAGTGCTTTTGTGTCCCAGTCGAAGGTAATCGTTGATGCGTGTGGTGTTATATAGTTTTTAATGTATATTTTAAGCCTTTTTTAACACTTTAGTCAAGTTTTAAATTTATAAAACACGATATTTTACTAACACTAAACACACATATGGGCAAGTGCACCCATCGTGAGCGTAGTATAGCGTTGGTAAGATACCGAGGTCGTCTAAGGACACAAGAGCTTTTAGTACCAGTTTATCCTCAACGTCTAATCAAATCAAAATTTTAGAAAAAGGTTTAAACATGAAAATAAAAACTAAAAATGCTGAAAATAGAAAATAAAAATAAAAACAGATAGACAAGATGAATCACTTGGATCCGACTCGCCTTTAGTGTAACCTTTGATTATTTCCGCACTTTTGCACTTTTTAAGAGATTATCTTAGTTATAGTAGTAGGCCCCTCTTTTGAAGGTGACGTTACTCTCAACCCAGTAGTTTGAGTCAGCAAGGATACAATCCTAAAGGGTTGGATTATTGAAAGATAATTAATTAAGTTATTAATGCGTAATATGGTAGGCCCCTCTTTTGAAGGTGACATTACCCTCGGCTAAGTAGTTTGAGTCATCAGGGATACAATCCTAAATAGCCGGGTTAAGGTTTTAATAGTAGTTTACATATGAGGGGATCAAGAAATTCGAACCCCCGTCATCCAATACTAGTGGGTATTGAAGGAAGTCCTACTAAGCTTGACCCAGGTCCTTGCAGGATCTATACACTGAACAAGGCAAGACGCTTACCAAACCATTCCCCTAACCCCCGACCAGGTAGCCAACATATCTCCATATAAACCGTGAAGATATGAATGGTGTAAGTCTTTTATTTTATATATATACAGTAAAATAACGCCAAGACACCACGGACAAATGATAAGGAAGTTTCACCTTCAACATAAGAAACTAGTTATTAAAGTCATTAATACATAACCAAATAAAAAGTGCGAAAAGATTAAAAATAAAAAGTATTACACTAAATGATTGTCTTCACCAAGTGATGTAAGAGACTTAGGCAAACATGGCCTTTGATTGTCAAGAACTCTTACTATCAATCTTGGATCCCAAGACTACTACACACACTCTATGATGGATGATGGTGGTGGTGGGTGGGTGAAGTGTGAGAGAGGTGGTTTGCCAAGGGACGCCTTTGCAATGAACCAAACACCCCTATTTATAGCCTGCACAGAAGCCCGGACACGGCCCCGTACCCGCTGGGCACGGCCCCGTGTCCACCCATCTTCTCTTTCTTCATTAATTGCAGTTTGTCTACGTTAGTTGACCACGCCCCCGTGTCCGCTGGGCACGGCCCCATGTGCAGAAGAGTATCTATACTATCAAGATTTGCCTGGATTCTGTGAATCTTAGCGTTGACCACGGCCCCGTGTCCGCTGGGCACGCCCCCGTGTTGGGAAATAGAAGCTTCTACAACTTTGTCTTTTCTGCAGACACTTGGGCACGCCCCCGTGTTCAATGAGCACGGGGCGTGTTCAGCCTTCTGATATCTTGTTTTTGCTTGGGAAGATGCTGTTGAGGGGTCGGGCATGCCACGTTTATTCCTTTTCTTGTATTATTGTTAGATTTGCTGCATTTTTGCTTCTTTTGTTCATTTAAGCTCATTTAACCCTGAAAATACAAAAGGAAGACAAAAGCACACTTTTTCCAACATTAGTACTAAAAAATGGTTAGTTTTATGTCTCATTTGATATAATTTATATGTTGCATTTTACACACATCAAATACCCCCACACTTGATTCTTTGCTTGTCCTCAAGCAAAATTCCTTATTTTATGGCTTACACACCCAAATGGAATGGGTAGAAGAGAAGGTTTTGGGCTTGTCTTGAGTGTCGGGATTCCAAGATCTTTATTAGGTTTTATTTTTATGTTATTTACAATCCTATTCGTTATGATTTATTTAGAACATTACATAAGAGAAATTACTTATTTGGGCATAACATGCCTCTTTAAAATTCCATTTATATACAAGTTCACATACCTCACGGGGGATCACTCAACACTCGGCCGAAGATGTATTTTTGTGAAACACTCGAGATCGGCATGGAACTTACTTCTACCATATGCTTGCCAAGCAAACAATCCTCCTCCTTTTTAACTATAAACCTATGTAAATATCAAGAGGACTTTGGGAAAGGGTTAGGCTTGGGTTAAAGGTAGGTGGTTTTGGGTTAGTGGTGAGTAGAAAAGGGCGAAAAGGCGTATAAAGCGTCGGTTTTCGTAAAACATTTTGTTTTTTTGACTTTTTATTTTAATGAAGCATTTTTCAAACAAAGTTTCTTTTGATGAACTTGTTTGTTTATTGCTAAACTTCATCATATATATATTTACAAATAGAAAATACGATTTGAAATAACAATAACGCGGCGAAACGTGCGAGACCCGACCACAATGGGCACGACCCACACATGTGTCGGACATGCACATCTTACTCGTGCGAGGCACAAAGCCGCAAGTGAAACTAGATCCATCAACACAACTTACAAGTATACAAAACTATATATATTTTGAGAAATATATAATAACAACTCTAGAACATATACACCTAAGACAAAGCAAATACATAATCAAGATGGATTACTTGTACATAGTAAACGTAAGCTTAGGTGGTTAACCTATTTAGAACATTTATAGGTTACGTCGTGAACCAAAGGAAGTACCGCTGAAGTACTACGCATCAAGACGCAAAACTGTGAGTTCATGTCCCTTCTTTTAAACGTTTTCCTAGCTTTCTAAACTTTTGGGGGAAATACATGTACGAATGGTACGCTAGACTAAAGAAATGAAACAACTAGATCATGAGCGAATAGGGTTGTACTTAAGCACCATTAATCTAAGTTTAGACCAACGAACGGAAATGGTAGATCTATTGGGTTTTGGTAGCCCCACTCCTGGCCCACATGACCCATACGGAAGAGTGCTTTTGTGTCCCAGTCGAAGGTAATCATTGATGCGTGTGGTGTTATATAGTTTTTAATGTATATTTTAAGCCCTTTTTAACACTTTAGTCAAGTTTTAAATTTATAAAACACGATATTTTACTAACACTAAACACACATATGGGGAAGTGCACCCATCGTGAGCGTAGTATAGCGTTAGTAAGATACCGAGGTCGTCCAAGGACACAAGAGCTTTTAGTACCGGTTTATCCTCAACGTCTAATCAAATCAAAATTTTAGAAAAAGGTTTAAACGAGAAATAAAAACTAAAAATGATGAAAATAGAAAATAAAAATAAAAACAGATAGACAAGATGAATCACTTGGATCCGACTCGCCTTTAGTGTAACCTTTGATTATTTCCGCACTTTTGCACTTTTTAAGAGATTATCTTAGTTATAGTAGTAGGCCCCTCTTTTGAAGGTGACGTTACTCTCAACCCAGTAGTTTGAGTCAGCAAGGATACAATCCTAAAGGGTTGGATTATTTAAAGATAATTAATTAAGTTATTAATGAGTAATGTGGTAGGCCCCTCTTTTGAAGGTGACGTTACCCTCGGCTAAGTAGTTTGAGTCAGCAGGGATACAATCCTAAATAGCCGGGTTAATGTTTTAATAGTAGTTTACATATGAGGGGATCAAGAAATTCGAACCCCCGTCATCCAATACCAGTGGGTATTGAAGGAGGTCCTACTAAGCTTGACCCAGGTCCTTGCAGGATCTATACACTGAACAAGGCAAGACGCTTACCAAACCATTCCCCTAACCCCCGACCAGGTAGCCAATATATCTCCATATAAACCGTGGAGATATGAATGGTGTAAGTCTTTTATTTTATGTATACAGTAAAATAACGCCAAGACACCACAGACAAATGATAAGGAAGTTTCACCTTCAACATAGGAAACTAGTTATTAAAGTAATTGATACATAACCAAATAAAAAGTGCGAAAAGATTAAAAATAAAAAGTATTACACTAAATGATTGTCTTCGCCAAGTGATGTAAGAGACTTAGGCAAACATGGCCTTTGATTGTCAAGAACTCTTACTATCAATCTTGGATCCCGAGACTACTACACACACTCTATGATGGATGATGGATGATGGTGGTGGTGGGTGGGTGAAGTGTGAGAGAGGTGGTTTGCCAAAGGACGCCTTTGCAATGAACCAAGCACCCCTATTTATAGCCTGCACAGAAGCCCGGACACGGCCCCGTGCCCGCAGGGCATGGCCCCGTGTCCACCCATCTTCTCTTTCTTCATTAATTTCAGTTTGTCTACATTAGTTGACCACGCCCCCGTGTCCGCTGGGCACGGCCCCGTG
This sequence comes from Helianthus tuberosus, assembly GCA_030545235.1. Taxonomy (NCBI): domain Eukaryota; kingdom Viridiplantae; phylum Streptophyta; class Magnoliopsida; order Asterales; family Asteraceae; genus Helianthus; species Helianthus tuberosus. Next base: position 51,398,949 of record CM060403.1, on the reverse strand, counting down.
TGCAGAAGCGTATCTATACTATCAAGATTTGCCTGGATTCCGTGAATCTTAGCGTTGACCACGGCTCCGTGTCCGCTGGGCACGCCCCCGTGTTGGGAAATAGAAGCTTCTACAACTTTGTCTTTTCTGCAGACACTTGGGCACACCCCCGTGTTCAATGAGCACGGGGCGTGTTCAGCCTTCTGATATCTTGTTTTTGCTTGGGAAGATACTGTTGAGGGGTCGTGCATGCCACGTTTATTCCTTTTCTTGTATTATTGTTAGATTTGGCTGCATTTTTGCTTCTTTTGTTCATTTAAGCTCATTTAACCCTGAAAATACAAAAGGAAGACAAAAGCACACTTTTTCCAACATTAGTACTAAAAAATGGTTAGTTTTATGTCTCATTTGATGTAATTTGTATGTTGCATTTTACACACATCAAATACCCCCACACTTGATTCTTTGCTTGCCCTCAAGCAAAAATCCTTATTTTGTGGCTTACACACCCAAATGGAATGGGTAGAAGAGAAGGTTTTGGGCTTGTCTTGAGTGTCGGGATTCCAAGATCTTTATTAGGTTTTATTTTTATGTTATTTACAATCCTATTCGTTATGATTTATTTAGAACATTACATAAGAGAAATTACTTATTTGGGCATAACATGCCTCTTTAAAATTCCATTTATATACAAGTTCACATACCTCACGGGGGATCACTCAACACTCGGCCGAAGATGTATTTTTGTGAAACACTCGAGACCGGCATGGAACTTACTTCTACCATATGCTTGCCAAGTATTTTTGTGAAACACTCGAGGACTTTGGGAAAGGGTTAGGCTTGGGTTAAAGGTAGGTGGTTTTGGGTTAGTGGTGAGTAGAAAAGGGAGAAAAGGCGTATAAAGCGTCGGTTTTCGTAAAACATTTTGTTTTTTTGACTTTTTATTTTAATGAAGTATTTTTCAAACAAAGTTTCTTTTGATGAACTTGTTTGTTTATTGCTAAACTTCATCATATTATATTTTTTTTTATAAGGATGTGACAAGAAAACCGAGCTTTGTACTAAAATAAAGGGGTTTAAAATGAAAAAGGGTTTTGGTAGGTAAAGGGTGTTTGTTTGGGGTTTAGAAATGAAAAGGTTTAGGCTCAAAGGGGTTAACTAGGGGGATTTTGGGTAGGTGGTAAAAAAAGAAAAATAATGGTGTTGAAATAAAAAGGGTTAGTCCTAATCCCTCCGTCATTTACTTACTTGGGTTTAAGTTGGTAAGGACCGGGAATGTATCGTCATGGCAAGTTCTAGAGTCGTAAGAAACCAAGCGGCTATTCACACAAGAAATGAAAAATTAGTATTTAGTTTAATGATGTGTATTTGTATGCTCAATAAAGACTCAAAACTCACTTTTTGTGTGAATGGGTTTTTAATGTGATCAAGTATATATAATCAAATTTTAACTAGATTTGTCATGCCGTTTCATAATTTTGTTATGTTGGTTCTTTTTATCACGACGCTATCGGTTGTAAATTTATAAAAATATAACCTTTTTAGAACTTATTATTCCCAATTTAAACCAAGACAAGTGAAAAAAAATGAAAAGATTTTGAAAAAAAAAATTTGGGGTGTTTAGCGGTTCCAATAGAGTTTTGTGTAAGGCTTGACTTGCAAAATTCAAGGTTTTAGCATCCCCCCCCACACTTAAATTACACATTGTCCTCAATGTGTCCCAAAAATAAGTTTTTAGGTTGATTGAATGTGTAAAAAGGTGTCTAAACAAAAAATTTATGTTACTGGGCATCTGGACACGGCCCCGTGTTGAATGAACACGTCCCCGTGTATAGATTGCTAGTAACGAGAACTTACAAAAGGTGGACATGGGGGCGTGTTGGGTGAACACGACCCCATGTTGGACAAAGGTCTGCAACATTTTGACAAACAGCAGGTCTGGGCAATGGGCACGGGGGCGTGTCGGCTGAGCACGACCCCGTGTGGACAAACTACAAAAGTGTAAAACAGGTTTCTGGCTTCGGTTTTGCTGTCCTGGCTTTAGTAGCACTAATGTTTAGTGCTCTAAGCCTCGTATGTACCTGTTTAACTAATAAATACCACACCAAACAATAACCAACATCCTAAATTACCAAAGTTCATCATCCACGTCACAAGTTAAAAAGAAAAAGAAATGCATAAATTAAAAAGTGTTAAAGGAAAGTAAATTGTTCAACAAGTGGCACGCAGGCCATGAAATTGTTCATGAGATAAGGGGGTTAACATGTGAGACCTCCAACTGTAAAGACCTTCAAAAATGTCCCAAATTGAACCGTAGGTACAAACCCGGACCCCTGAAACCCTAATCCATATTAAAAATCAAGAAAATAAGATTTTTGGACTTCAGGCGGGCCGCGTAAAGGTAAGCTTAACCTTACGCGGGCCGCGTCAAAGCTAATAATTATGTGAAATAACTTAAAAAATAAAACTTTGTAAGATAACCAGTTTGTACGGATGCCTAATATATATAAAATATCAAAAGTCGAAAGATCGACAATTTTGGCTATATGTGTTAAATATGATTATGTGCAATTATTTTGTTATGTTTGGTTATTAATTATTTTATGCTAATTACTTATATAAATTAATTACCAGATGGCACACGCTGGTAATGAACAAGTTAACAAGGGTAACCAATCTGAACAAAATCATGAAGATCAATTTCTGAATAGGCAAGATATCGAGAATATCGTTGCTCAGGGAATAGCCAATGCTATTCCAGCAATACTTGCTGCTGCTCGAAATCCAGTTGAACCTCAACAAATTATTCCTAGCAAACGCACACACGGTGACAATTTCAGTAATAGTGTAAACGGAGGCAGCAACCATACTAATAACAACAACGATGGAATGCAAGCCCCGCTCCTTAAGAAAATGAAATCTGCAACGCCTGGTTGTACTTATAAGGAGTTTCTTGCTTGTAAACCAGCTGAATTTGCAGGCAACGAAGGGGCGACTGCTGCACTGCGTTGGTTAGAGAAAACCGAAGCAGTAATTATGATAAGTAAATGTGTCAAGGAAGACAAGGTCATGTACGCGTCGCATCTTTTTAAAGAAGGGGCGCTGGAATGGTGGAATACGGTACTTCAAGCCAAAGGAAGAAATATGGCCTATGCCATGAGTTGGGAAGAATTTAAGCAGCTGGTGGAAAGAAAATTCAGTCCCAAATATGAAAAAGAACAAATGACAAATAAGTTCCTGAACCACCGGATGGTGGATGTAGACTGTCGAGGGTATACTTCGACATTCTTCGAGTATGCGAGAGTGGTACCAACCCTGGCTTCGCCAGAACCGATGCTTATTTCCCGTTATATTTGAGGATTGATTGGCGGAATTCGAGATATCGTCAAAGCTGCGAGACCCCGCACTATTGACGATGCTGTGGAATTAGCTAATACCCTAACTGACGGACTAGTGCGCACAAGAGAAGAAACCCGGAAAAAGGAAGTAGCCCAAAAGATTACCCAGGGATTCCATATGGGTAACCGTAGCAATTTCAAGAGAAAGGGAACTGGGCAATCTTCCACTGTTCCATTTTGCAATACCTGCAAAAGAAAGCATTTTGGTAGATGCAAAGGATATTGCAATTTCTGCAAAATTCCGGGGCACCAAGAAGAAGACTGCAGGAAGAAGAAAGCAACAGTTTGCTACAACTGTGGAGAAGCTGGACACTTTAGGCCAGACTGCCCAATACTGGTCAAACCAGCCGATAACAAAGTCAAACCTGCAGAAGGAACTACTAAGAAGAATGCTAGAGCCTTCCAATTGACTACTCAGGAAGCAGAACTAATTCCTGACGTAATAGCTGGTACGTTCCTAGTTCACGACGTTTATGCAAAAGTATTATTTGACTCTGGTGCAAACCAAAGTTTTATAAATACTTCATTCTGCCAAGCTCTTAATTTACCCTTAACCAACCTTAGGAAGATTTTTACAGTCGAAACGGCAGGTGGGAATTCTGTTAAAATAAATAAGGTTGTGCGAGAAGGAAAGATAGAACTTTTAGGTCATAAATTTTTGGCAAACCTGTTACCTATGAACTTATCCGGATTTGATGTTGTGTTAGGAATGGATTGGCTAGTAGCCAATCATGCTCGAATTCTTTGTGATAAGAATTCCATAGAAATTCATACACCCTCAGGAGAATTAGTGATGATTACAGGAGATAAGCCACAAAAGCCCATGAAATTTATTTCAGTAATGAAATTGGACAGTTATTCAAGAAAACGAGAAATGGTGTATATGATTTCAGTAATCATTAACACTAAGAGTAAGGAACTTAAAGAAATTCCAGTAGTATCAGAATACCCAAAGGTATTCCCAGAAGAACTACCTGGATTACCACCTGATAAGGAAGTAGAATTTAGAATTCATCTAATTCCTGGAACTACACCAATAGCCAAGGCACCTTATCGGTTAGCACCCACAGAAATGCTAGAATTGAAAAAACAATTAGATGAATTACTGAGCAAAGGATTTATACAACCTAGTTCATCCCCGTGGGGAGCGCCAGTGTTGTTTGTGAAAAAGAAAGATGGATCAATGCGAATGTGTATCGATTATAGGGAATTGAATAAGGTTACAATTAAGAATCGATACCCATTACCTAGGATTGATGATCTTTTTGATCAATTAAAAGGAGCTAGATACTTTTCTAAGATAGATTTACGCTCCGGATATTATCAATTAAAGGTACAAGAAGAAGACATACCTAAAACTGCTTTCAGAACTAGGTATGGTCATTACGAGTTTGCAGTCATGCCTTTTGGATTAACAAATGCTCCAGCAGCATTTATGGACATGATGAATAGGATCTGTAAACCGTACTTGGATAAATTCGTAATTGTCTTTATAGACGGTATACTTATTTATTCCAAAAGCCAGGAAGAGCATTGTGAACACCTACATGTACTCTTAACTTTGTTAAGAAAGGAAAAGCTTTACGCCAAATTATCGAAGTGTGAATTTTGGCTGCAAGAAGTACAATTTTTAGGTCACATGGTTAATCACGAAGGTATTCACATAGATCCTGCTAAAATAGAAGCAATCACCAAATGGAAGGTTCCGCAGTCAGCTATGGAAATTAGAAGTTTTATAGGATTAGCCGGATATTATAGACGGTTTATTAAGGATTTTTCCAAGATAGTTGTACCATTAACTAAGCTAACCTGTAAAGCAGCTAAGTTTGAATGGGGACCTAAACAAGAAGAAGCTTTTAAGATCTTAAAGCAGAAATTAACAAATGCTCCAATTTTAGCTTTACCAGAAGGAACAGAAGATTTTGAAGTATACTGTGATGCTTCAAAACTAGGATTAGGATGTGTGCTAATGCAACGCAAGAAGGTAATTGCGTATGCGTCAAGGCAATTGAAAAAGCACGAGGAAAACTATACAACTCATGATTTAGAGTTAGGAGCCATAATTTTTGCCCTTAAAATTTGGAGACACTATTTGTATGGAAGTAAGTTTACTATCTATACAGATCATAAGAGTTTAAGATATATATTTGGGCAAAAAGAATTGAACATGAGACAAAGGAGATGGATGGAGATCGTAAGTGACTACGACTGTGATATTCAATATCACGAAGGAAAAGCAAACGTGGTTGTTGATGCCTTAAGTCGTAAGTATCATGAGAAACAACGACGAGTTCGTGCTCTTAGATTAAATCTTCAGTTAGATTTAATGGAACAACTGAAAAGCATTCAAGGAACAGCAATCAAGGATGATGATGAAGGTATGAAAGGACGAATAAAGAAATTAGAACAAGGCAGTGATGGAATTTGGAGATTCCATGAAAGACGAATTTGGGTACCTAAGCAGGGAGAATTAAGAAATAAGATTTTAGAGGAAGCCCATAAATCTAGGTATACCATGCATCCTGGTAACAATAAGATGTACCAAGATTTAAGAAATAACTTCTGGTGGATATGAATGAAAAAGGACATAGCTAAATATGTTTCTAAGTGTCTTACTTGTTCACAAGTTAAGGCAGAACACCAGAAACCTTCAGGTTTACTACAACAATTAGAAAAGCCTGTATGGAAATGGGAACTCATAACAATGGACTTTGTTACTAAGTTGCCCAAAACCAGAAAAGGCAATGATGCGATTTGGGTAATCGTGGATCGATTAACCAAATCAGCTCATTTCCTACCCATGAAAGAAACCTTTAGCATGGAAAGATTGGCAAAGTTGTATGTAGATAAAGTAGTATCCTTACATGGAGTTCCACTCTCCATTGTATTGGATAGGGATAGTCGTTTCACTTCCCATTTCTGGACAAGTTTCCAAGAAGCAATGGGAACCTGACTAAATTTAAGCACTGCATACCATCCACAGATAAACGGATAAAGTGAAAGGACAATCCAAACCCTGGAGGACATGCTTAGGGCATGTGTGATAGATTTTGGTGGAAATTGGGATGACCACCTACCCTTAATTGAATTCTCCTATAACAATAGTTATCATTCAAGCATTGAAGCTGCCCCATTCGAAGCACTGTATGGACGAAAGTGCAGAACTCCAGTTTGTTGGGCAGAAATGGGAGAAAGTCAATTATCAGGTCCAGAGATAGTGCAAGAAACTACCGACAAGATCACTCAAATCAAGGAAAAATTAAAGACGGCTCAAGATCGCCAAAAGAGTTATGCCGATAATCGACGCAAGCCACTAGAGTTTCAAGTTGAAGACAAGGTACTTTTGAAAGTTTCTCCTTGGAAAGGAGTAGTTCGGTTCGGTAAGAAAGGAAAGCTGAGTCCAAGATACGTAGGACCCTTTCAAGTAATCCAACGTATAGGACTAGTTGCTTATCGCTTACAACTACCAGAAGAGTTAGCTGGGGTACATGACGTATTTCATGTATCCAATCTCAAGAAATGTCTATCGGATGAATCATTAGTAGTCCCTCTTCAAGACATCCAAGTAAATGAAAAGTTGAAGTTTGTGGAGAAACCACTTCAGATAGAAGATAGAAAGATCAAGTTTCTCAAGCACAAAAGACTAGTATTGGTTAAAATCAAATGGGATTCAAAGAGAGGACCCGAGTATACTTGGGAGCTAGAATCGGAGATGAAGCGAAAGTATCCTTACTTATTTCGGTAAATCTCGAGGACGAGATTTTAAATAAGGTGGGGAGGATGTAAAGACCTTCAAAAATGTCCCAAATTGAACCGTAGGTACAAACCCGGACCCCTGAAACCCTAATCCATATTAAAAATCAAGAAAATAATATTTTTGGTCTTCAGGCGGGCCGCGTAAAGGTAAGCTTAACCTTACGCGGGCCGCGTCAAAGCTGGGTTGACCAGATAAGCACGCCGGGCCACGCGTCGCACACGTGGCAGGCCTATGTGTGACATGCTAGCCCTAGTCTACGTCCAGCTGGCCCTCGCGGGCCGCGTAAAGATCATGGGTGGGCTCACGCAGGCCGCGTGAGACCCAAATTTCACCTATAAATAGAACGGATCATGAGCAGTCCACTGATGTCGAAACCAAATCTCAAAAACGAAGCTACACTGCTCTAATTCGAAATTTACTTTTACAATAGCGAGGCGCTGCTACAATACAGGGTATTAACTCGATCGCTGCTACGATTCAATGTCCGATCTATTGAAACTATCCAATGGATGTTTAAGTGCTGCCCACATTAGGGCCATACTTTGTCATTAGTCGTGAATTCGATGGATGTTTAAGTATAGCACTTTGTCATTCGTTGTGAGGGTTTTAATCTCGTGAGTTATCGTAAATGCTGTATTACTTACTGACCTAGTTCGTGTGCATTGTTATTTAAATTAGGTTACAAGGCTAATCAGTAGGCTAAATTCTGCCCGTATAAATCTGCAATGAGAGTCATTCTCTTTTATCAAAAGTATTTTACAATACTCCATTTTTAAAAGTTATAATTACAGGGATTAAGTCGTGGTTATCTTGAATCACTGGCTAGTGGGGTATTGTGCACATTTCTAATTTCTCACAGTTAGGCCAATAAATCCTAACAGTGACAATCATCACTACTTGGGGAAGGACCTAATAGTGGTATGACCATCGTCACCAGGTGACACGGCGCCAGATAAAAATAAGATAAAAGCCATTGTAATCGCTCTTATGCTGTAATTAATAACTAATGTGTCGTTTTACATACTTGAATGACTCGCCAGTATTTCCCCGCTGATAAAATATTTTTAAAACATGTTTCAGGCGACCTGCTGTAAATCAAGGAAAACGTGCTACGGAGCACTAACAAGCTTGAAGAGTTGGCTTAATAAAATGAATAAACATGTTTTGGAAACCAGGGAATTTCCTAGTTAAATTCCTCTATTGTAAATCACGGGGTTTATCCCAAATTATCTAAATAAAATAATCGGGCATTTTCAAGTTTTAAAAAGATCCTGTAAAATCTTCCGCTGTCGCATCAATTAATAACTACCACGGGTTCCTGTCCCGCGGCTCCTGACCGGGTCAAACCGGGGCTGGGGCCGTGACACCAACCGTGGGATGCTACCTCCTAGTCCTCCCGCTCAATCCATGTCATTGTCTTCATCATCATCACCTCCTCCGTGGCCCGCCATATACTTCCGGATGTTTCCAATGTCATCCTGCATGTCGGAGATGTTTCTCTCTATCGCTCCGACCCGGGCGTATGTTTTGCTGGCCATGTTGTAGGTGTTCATGGTGCATATAAGGTTTTCCTGCAATAAATCATGTAAGCTTTGAAAGTTAGGAAAACCGCCTCCTTGGGAGGAGGATTGACCCGGATCACCCTGGTGCTGGTAGTGGTACTGAGGAGGAGGACGGATGTGTGGAGCGTGTAAGACGAGTGCTTCTTGCGGGTTCCGTGCATGCCCTTGAACCCTTTGAAAACTGACCGTCCCGTCATCTGCTTCATAAATCAAGTTCATGGAGCGGCATAAGACCATGTCTACTTTCTCCGACCATGGTCCCTTTTGAAAGGACCTCGGCATCCTATCAACAAAGTGTTTGAAAAGGCGGTAAATCCACCCTCCAAAGAAGATAGCAGTCGGGGGAGTAGCAAGCTGGTTCAGGTGCATGTTTCGGAGTAGCAGGTATGGAACATCAAGGTTGACACGGTTGTGGATGCAATGGAGGACTAGCAGATCCCGTAACCCTACAATGTCACACCCCGACCACGTGTAACATACAAAACGTGGCGGAAACGTCGGGGAGTGTTGCAACAGAATTAATGTTTCATAACCATGGATACAAAAAGTGTTTCGTTTTATTAAACATTGGATATTTACATCGTCTGGAAATCTAAATACACAATTTAAACATAGTCTATCATTGTTATTGAGTCACTAAAGCCTCGTCCAGTCCTATGTGAGCATGCATCTTATCAATCGATATCATTCAACAATACCTGAAACATATGTGAAAACGAGGTCAGCAAAGAAGTGCTGGCGAATACATAGGTTTTGTAGGAGTGTTGAAATCATGGCTAGTTTAGATGTTGCAATACTTTATAAAAACCTTGTTTTGAAAAGAGTATAACATTGCAACTTAATTAACCAACTCAAATCAAGCGGGTTATAGTTTATAAAACCTCGTAGCCATGACTCGTAACCCAAAAACATTTGTTTTAGTAAAGCAAATTGTGAAACATCTCAAAATAAATCGTTAATGAAACTCGTTAATAAATCTCGTTAAAAACTCGTATAGTTTATATCATATCGAAAATCTCGTTTGTGTGACATCGTTTGAAAATTGTTTACCCAAGTGAACTAAATAACGCCACGGCATGTAATATGATGAAATCTTTTATATATAGGAAGTACCAGCGGCGTATCCACCATGCTTTCATCACATTACACCCGTCCCGTTATCTAAACACTTAACCAAAAACCAATCGTATATCGCTTTGAAGCCAATCGTTTAACTAAATCGTTTAACTCATTAATACATTGCGTGAAAACCAATCGTTTAACCAAATCGTATAATTCATTTTAGGTCGTGAAACTACTTATGTGATTGTCTCGCTAATAACATTCAAACCTTCGTGACTCATCCCTCGTCGCTTCCCGTTTTCGCATTAACAAACCCTTACCAAAGGGTAAGTTAACAATTACAGATTCAGTCGCTACCCACCACCCCCACACATAACCACGGGTGCAGTATGATAACGGGATTTGTCAGATCCTATGGTACCATAACCTAATACTGGTCGGCTTGATCATTGCTAATGAATGTCATTTGTTATGTAACCCAACCAACAAGTTCGTTCCCATTATCGAAATCGTTATTAGTTTTGTATAAATCGTCTTAATCGTTTTTGAAACCATCGTTATAACATCGAAAATCGTTTTGATACCATCGTTATAACCTTGAAAACATTTAGCACATATGAGTCACCCCAAAACAATTGAAAGCAGTAAAAATAGGGGAATAATGTACTCGCCTGAGAATGCTTAGAGGTCTTGAACAACAACCAAACAAAGCTAGAGGGAGCACGGAATCAGTCGTCAATCTAAAACTATATAAATAAACCAGACTTAAATCGGAAGATCGGATAGGATGAGGCTTGGTAAACCAAATGAGTATTGGAACTCATATGATATGGTTTAACAAGGCCTACATACTACATGAAACCTAACCTAAGTGCTTTCGACCCATCGCGACCCATTAAGGTAGCTTATGCTACTTTAACGCGTCGTGCGCGTGAAACGCGTTCGGACCGCCTAACTAGTCCTATGACAAGTAGAATATGCCTAAACATGTTACATAATCAGTTATGTGACAAAGGTTTAGGTTACATATGCTTAATTACCAATTATACATGAAAAGGGTATTCTGGTAATTTACCTAAGGCATATAAACTACCTATCATACAACTACTCAAACGATGTGACCATAGGGTATAACCTCGGAAGGTTATTCCCTACCTACTATGGTCACCTAATGTGTTTGGTCGGATCCTAATGATCGACCAAATGGGTCGGGTTCGAGGTATAAGCGATTTATTAGATCGCTTACCCTACGACCCTAGACAACGTGGTAATCAGTAGGCATAGTCCCAAGGGACTATAACCAACGTGATTACACTCACGTTGCGAAGTTCAAACGAACTTCGCATTGACCATAAACTGGTCAATGCAGAAAGTCAAACAAAGTTTGACTTTCAGACTCGAAAGACTCGAAAAGCAATAAAAGAACGAAAGAATACTTACGAAGGGTCCCCGAATGCTAATTTCGATTCAAAAATCTCAGGTATGAAACAATAGTTTCAACTTAGAGTTTCTCAAATCAAAATTCTAGTGATTTGAGCAATGGGGGGCATGGGGTATTTATAGTTTTCGGTCCACCGTTAAGATCGTTTCTTGGAAAAGGGGGCACGATCAAAGCCGTACACTTGTCGGAACCTTATGGTAGCTCATTTGCCACTCACCATAGGAAATTGACACTTGGAATTGGGATTGGGGGTGCAAAACAGCTGCAAATAGGCTGTTAAACATTGAATCTGGTCTGCAGAGGCTGAGGCGGCCCGCTTCAGGATACACTAAAACTAATGCGGGCCGCATGGGGCTTCTGATCAGAAACTAAGTTTCAAAAATGACAGTTTCAGCCCCTGCACGTGTTTAAGGCCATTTCCGACACTTCTAAGGCTCGTAAAGCCAACTTTAAGGCCCTAAAATGATGCCTAAACATTGTGGACATGAAACATGCTCAAAAATATCTCAGATGTCGGTTCGTTTGGTCGTACGAACGCGATGTTCGCTTAATTACGACGGAATGCGCATAAGTGCGAGAAACGATCCAAATGACGCAACGAATGGATTTTTCTTAAGCCAAACACTAAAGCATAATATAGTAATGCTTACATAAATTTTTGGATGTCCGGATGTTTTCAGAACGTAAGTTATGCGCAAAAGTGCAAACTTGTGCGCTTTTTGACACTTTTAGTCCCTGAATGACCCAAAAGTATATTTTAGCACACCGAACCCCTCAAAGCCTATTTCTAAGCTATGTAAAGGATATTTAAGGTGTGTTTAACTTATGGTCATGTTCCGGAATGTCTGTTACAGTTCAAATTGGCATACTTTCGCAGTTTGTCATATTTAGTCCCTGTAGACGAATTAACTTGATTTTGGCATACCAAACCTTCCAAATCTTATTTCTAAGTTATGTAAGGGTTATTTAAGGTATGTTTAGCCTATTTCACTATTCCGGAGTGTTTGTTGCATTAAACTGGTTATATTTACGCATCGGTGCGCGTATAACCTTCCAGAAAGCGATTTAGAGTTTGAAATCGAACAAGAGTTGATATGTGTAAATGATACACATATTTTTACAAATCCCAAGTATGAAATACAATATTTCATTGGTTTGGCATTTGTTTGATGGCCGTGGAGGCACAGGTGTTACAGTCTCCCCTACTTTAGGAAATTTCGTCCCGAAATTTATTTAGAGGAAACTTGTGAGAGCTTGAAAACATGAAGTTGAAAAGATCGAACAACATTGGTTAGGGTTCTGAACTTCTAGTAATCTTTAATAACATCATGATTGCAATGTAAGAGGGATACTTATATATAAGTATATGAAGCGTCATTGGTGCGTCCACCGTACCTCCATTACATCGTTCTCATTTCGTTATTTTTGTCACTATCGGCTCTTACACATAATAAATCTTACTGTGGTTACCGTGCACTGAATCTCACAATTATGTACGCGTCCATAATTAGACAATTCCTTGCACAGTTCACACAGTCTATTTTATAATATGTAGGGTAAAACCAAATGAACAATCCTGTGATGAGTGTGACTAGACCGCCATAGAGTCCTTTAAATTAAATCAATAAATGATCTAAATAGACTATCAAAGAGTCTGTTCAGCTACATCACTAGATGTCGTTCTTTAACCAAATTGTGAATCAATCTTTTTGACTAGACCACTAAGAGGGTCTCTTATGAATCATGGAGTGGTACTATATAACCCAAGGGTCTTAACTACCACGTAGAAGCCCATAAGGACTTAAGGTAGTACCTTTTAAATATCCTACTATGAATCCCTCATATGAAGATATGAAAGATTCTATGAGGATTTGAAAATCGTATCACACAAAAACATAGAGAATAACACATAAACACATATCACATAATCGCATAATCGCGTACTCGCATAATTGTTTTACTTGACCTTTAAATTTGTTATCTTTGGACACGGGTATTTAAAGCATACTAGGAATCAAATCCTTAATTGCATCAATTTGGATGGATCCACATGAATACCCTGCTTGTTGACTACATGACCCAAAAACTGAACTCCTTTAAGCCAAAATTTCCTCTTGGAGGATTTAGCGAAAAGTTTGTTCCTTCTTTAAGGGTTCTAGTGTCAATGAAGGTGTTGATCGTTATTGGCTCGGGACATGAATAGATCAAGATGTCATCAATAACAACAATGACGAACTGATCCAAATAAGGCTTGCAGACTCTATTTATTAAGTCCATGTAGATGGCTGGAGCATTTGTCAACCCAAAAGGCATGACTATAAACTCGTAATGGCCATACTTCGTGCAGAAAACCGTTTTGGGAATATCTTCTTTGAGAATACAAAGTTGATGATACCCAAAACGCAAATCGATATTGGAAAAGCATGAAACGCTATGCAGTTGATCGGAGAAATCGTTGATTTAAGGTAGGGGATATCGATTCTTGATGGTAAGCTTACTAGGCTTACGTTAATCGATATACATTCGAAAAGATCCATTTTTTTCCTTTTCACAAAGAGGACATGAGTTTCTCCAAGGTGAAAAGTTCGGACGGATGAATCCTTTATCAGACAACTCTTGAAGCTGTTTTGATAATTCTTGCATCTCGAACGGTGCAAGACGATAAGATACTTTAGATTTAAAAGAAACAAATGTTTGAGGTTCTTAGAGAGATCACAAGTGATCATAAAAATGACAGAACCACACGAGTAGTTTTGTCTTTGTGTTGACATCATAAGGTTGGATCAAACATTCATACAATTGCATTAGTTAAAAAAAATAAAACCACAAATTTTTATTTATATAACAACCGCATTGTCTTTAAATGTTACAAGATAACAACCAGAGGAAAAACAAAATTCTAATTGTTCACTCCTTCATCATTGAGTGCCTCATTGATGTTAAACACTCGACCACGTGCTGGATTCACATTGACGTTGACGTTCGCATTTGGGTTTGCGTTAGCATTTGCATTCACCAGTCTTGGACAGTTGTGGCGGAAGTGACCAATCTCTCCGCAGTTGAAACATGACCCCAGTGGGAATCTCGCAGCATTCCCTTGAACCGGAGCTTGAACCTGAGCAGCCTGATTTTGTCCCAGACGACAAACATTGGCTAAATGCCCAAGTCTACTACACATTGTGCATTTCTTGCAATCTTGTTGTGCAACGTGATGACCGTTGCAACGGGCACAATGTGGTGCGGTACCAGCATATGCCTTCTTTGCAGATGGCTGTGCCGGTGGGTTTTGCAAGTTCTGAGCAGTCTGTGCTGTAACAGCAAAATTTTGGGCACCCTTCCGCTTCTTTGATTTCTTCGAAGTCTCACCTTCCTTACCCTTCTTGTTTTGACCTTTCTTGCTATCCTCCTTGTCAGACCCCTGCTTCTTACCCTTGTCACCCTTTCTGTGTAACTTATTCTTCCAAATCTGCGACTCAGTCAATGTCGCAGCTAACTCGATCGCCTGACGGAGTGTGGTAGGGCTACTACCAGTAAGGATGTCTTGTACCGAGTCAGGTAGGCCGTCAATGTTCCTTTCGATAGCCTTGTCGATTGGGGTAACCATTGTTGGGCAAAGCAGACTCAACTCCTCAAACCTATCAGTATACGCCCTGTGCTCACCACTATCTTGCTTCAACTCATCAAATTCCTTCTCCAAAGCTCGCTGCTCATGACGAGGACAGAATTCCCTCATCATAAGGGCCCTAAGTTCAGCCCACGTCTGTGCTAGAGCAACTTCTGCACCACGATCCCTCATAACCCCGTTCCACCATGTGAGAGCCCTCTTCTGAAACACACTCGAAGAAAACTCGACCCTGCGATGGTCAGGACACTGCACGTGGCGGAAAGTATTCTCAATGCTCTCGAACCATTGAAGAAGCCCAGTCGCTCCTTCAGAACCACTAAACTTGAGTGGTTTAGCCTGGTTAAAATCCTTGTATTTACACTGTGCGTTATTGTTGTTGTTATTATTGCCGTTGTTGTATATCTCGTGGACTTGGGTTACAACCCCGGGAAGCACAGCAGCCACCTGCTGAGAGATCAGGGCTGCGAGTTCTTCAATAGTAAAAGTCCGAGCATCGGTTCGAGCATCGCGTCGAGGAGGCATTGTCTAAAAGAGGAAACATGAAATGAAACGAGTGAGAGAATTAGATGAAAAGAATGAGATGAACAAATCTGATGAAAGCAAGGATAGTGGTCATTTGTTTGTTACTACAAAGCAACAAACGACCCCGGTGATAAATCAAAGTAAATAGGTCAAAAATAATGTATCGCGAAGACATGCTCGCCTATAAGTGAACACTCATCCCAAGAATTCCCAGGTAAGCACAACTGGTCTCGCGTCTGATGAGATATATACGAAGTGCTTGCCTAGACAGAAAACCCAGAATACAGGCATTCACCCTTCCAGTTTGCACGTGTTCACATTATTTAAGACTCAAAACTTTGGCAAGAGTTTGAAAATTCAAAAGGGGTTCAAAACCTTATAACTGAGGGTTCAAAACCTTGTAATCAATCATCCTAGAACAGATGATTAGTTTTCAAAGCGGTTTTGAAATTTATGTTCTTGTTGTGGTCGTCGCCTAAGGATAGGTGACGGTATTGTTTTATGACTAAACGCAAGTAAACTCGCGTTAGGGTCCTAAGAAGGTTATAGACTAGGTCAAAGCATTACTAATAACCTAATTCCCTATAACCATTGGCTCTGATACCATCTTTTCTGTCACACTCCGACCACGTGTAACATACAAAACGTGTCGGAAACGTCGGGGAATGTTGCAACAGAATTAATGTTTCATAACCATGGATACAAAAAGTGTTTCGTTTTATTAAACATTGGATATTTACATCGTCTGGAAATCTAAATACACAATTTAAACATAGTCTATCATTGTTATTGAGTCACTAAAGCCTCGTCCAGTCCTATGTGAGCATGCATCTTATCAATCGATATCATTCAACAATACCTGAAACATATGTGAAAACGAGGTCAGCAAAGAAATGCTGGCGAATACATAGGTTTTGTAGGAGTGTTGAAATCATGGCTAGTTTAGATGTTGCAATACTTTATAAAAACCTTGTTTTGAAAAGAGTATAACATTGCAACTTAATTAACCAACTCAAATCAAGCGGGTTATAGTTTATAAAACCTCGTAGCCATGACTCGTAACCCAAAAACATTTGTTTTAGTAAAGCAAATTGTGAAACATCTCAAAATAAATCGTTAATGAAACTCGTTAATAAATCTCGTTAAAAACTCGTATAGTTTATATCATATCGAAAATCTCGTTTGTGTGACATCGTTTGAAAATTGTTTACCCAAGTGAACTAAATAACGCCACGGCATGTAATATGATGAAATCTTTTATATATAGGAAGTACCAGCGGCGTATCCACCATGCTTTCATCACATTACACCCGTCCTGTTATCTAAACACTTAACCAAAAACCAATCGTATATCGCTTTGAAGCCAATCGTTTAACTCATTAATACATTGCGTGAAAACCAATCGTTTAACCAAATCGTATAATTCATTTTAGGTCGTGAAACTACTTATGTGATTGTCTCGCTAATAACATTCAAACCTTCGTGACTCATCCCTCGTCGCTTCTCGTTTTCGCATTAACAAACCCTTACCAAAGGGTAAGTTAACAATTACAGATTCAGTCGCTACCCACCACCCCCACACATAACCACGGGTGCAGTATGATAACGGGATTTGTCAGATCCTATGGTACCATAACCTAATACTGGTCGGCTTGATCATTGCTAATGAATGTCATTTGTTATGTAACCCAACCAACAAGTTCGTTCCCATTATCGAAATCGTTATTAGTTTTGTATAAATCGTCTTAATCGTTTTTGAAACCATCGTTATAACATCGAAAATCGTTTTGATACCATCGTTATAACCTTGAAAACATTTAGCACATATGAGTCACCCCAAAACAATTGAAAGCAGTAAAAATAGGGGAATAATGTACTCGCCTGAGAATGCTTAGAGGTCTTGAACAACAACCAAACAAAGCTAGAGGGAGCACGGAATCAGTCGGCAATCTAAAACTA
The DNA here is from genome assembly GCA_030545235.1 of Helianthus tuberosus. Lineage (NCBI taxonomy): Eukaryota > Viridiplantae > Streptophyta > Magnoliopsida > Asterales > Asteraceae > Helianthus > Helianthus tuberosus. The sequence goes on along the minus strand of CM060403.1, from coordinate 51,381,644 downwards.
TATAAATAAACCGGACTTAAATCGGAAGATCGGATAGGATGAGGCTTGGTAAACCAAATGAGTATTGGAACTCATATGATATGGTTTAACAAGGCCTACATACTACATGAAACCTAACCTAAGTGCTTTCGACCCATCGCGACCCATTAAGGTAGCTTATGCTACTTTAACGCGTCGTGCGCGTGAAACGCGTTCGGACCGCCTAACTAGTCCTATGACAAGTAGAATATGCCTAAACATGTTACATAATCAGTTATGTGACAAAGGTTTAGGTTACATATGCTTAATTACCAATTATACATGAAAAGGGTATTCTGGTAATTTACCTAAGGCATATAAACTACCTATCATACAACTACTCAAACGATGTGACCATAGGGTATAACCTCGGAAGGTTATTCCCTACCTACTATGGTCACCTAATGTGTTTGGTCGGATCCTAATGATCGACCAAATGGGTCGGGTTCGAGGTATAAGCGATTTATTAGATCGCTTACCCTACGACCCTAGACAACGTGGTAATCAGTAGGCATAGTCCCAAGGGACTATAACCAACGTGATTACACTCACGTTGCGAAGTTCAAACGAACTTCGCATTGACCATAAACTGGTCAATGCAGAAAGTCAAACAAAGTTTGACTTTCAGACTCGAAAGACTCGAAAAGCAATAAAAGAACGAAAGAATACTTACGAAGGGTCCCCGAATGCTAATTTCGATTCAAAAATCTCAGGTATGAAACAATAGTTTCAACTTAGAGTTTCTCAAATCAAAATTCTAGTGATTTGAGCAATGGGGGGCATGGGGTATTTATAGTTTTCGGTCCACCGTTAAGATCGTTTCTTGGAAAAGGGGGCACGATCAAAGCCGTACACTTGTCGGAACCTTATGGTAGCTCATTTGCCACTCACCATAGGAAATTGACACTTGGAATTGGGATTGGGGGTGCAAAACAGCTGCAAACAGGCTGTTAAACATTGAATCTGGTCTGCAGAGGCTGAGGCGGCCCGCTTCAGGATACACTAAAACTAATGCGGGCCGCATGGGGCTTCTGATCAGAAACTAAGTTTCAAAAATGACAGTTTCAGCCCCTGCACGTGTTTAAGGCCATTTCCGACACTTCTAAGGCTCGTAAAGCCAACTTTAAGGCCCTAAAATGATGCCTAAACATTGTGGACATGAAACATGCTCAAAAATATCTCAGATGTCGGTTCGTTTGGTCGTACGAACGCGATGTTCGCTTAATTACGACGGAATGCGCATAAGTGCGAGAAACGATCCAAATGACGCAACGAATGGATTTTTCTTAAGCCAAACACTAAAGCATAATATAGTCATGCTTACATAAATTTTTGGATGTCCGGATGTTTTCAGAACGTAAGTTATGCGCAAAAGTGCAAACTTGTGCGCTTTTTGACACTTTTAGTCTCTGAATGACCCAAAAGTATATTTTAGCACACCGAACCCCTCAAAGCCTATTTCTAAGCTATGTAAAGGATATTTAAGGTGTGTTTAACTTATGGTCATGTTCCGGAATGTCTGTTACAGTTCAAATTGGCATACTTTCACAGTTTGTCATATTTAGTCCCTGTAGACGAATTAACTTGATTTTGGCATACCAAACCTTCCAAATCTTATTTCTAAGTTATGTAAGGGTTATTTAAGGTATGTTTAGCCTATTTCACTATTCCGGAGTGTTTGTTGCATTAAACTGGTTATATTTACGCATCGGTGCGCGTATAACCTTCCAGAAAGCGATTTAGAGTTTGAAATCGAACAAGAGTTGATATGTGTAAATGATACACATATTTTTACAAATCCCAAGTATGAAATACAATATTTCATTGGTTTGGCATTTGTTTGATGGCCGTGGAGGCACAGGTGTTACAGTCTCCCCTACTTTAGGAAATTTCGTCCCGAAATTTATTTAGAGGAAACTTGTGAGAGCTTGAAAACATGAAGTTGAAAAGATCGAACAACATTGGTTAGGGTTCTGAACTTCTAGTAATCTTTAATAACATCATGATTGCAATGTAAGAGGGATACTTATATACAAGTATATGAAGCGTCATTGGTGCGTCCACCGTACCTCCATTACATCGTTCTCATTTCGTTATTTTTGTCACTATCGGCTCTTACACATAATAAATCTTACTGTGGTTACCGTGCACTGAATCTCACAATTATGTACGCGTCCATAATTAGACAATTCCTTGCACAGTTCACACAGTCTATTTTATAATATGTAGGGTAAAACCAAATGAACAATCCTGTGATGAGTGTGACTAGACCGCCATAGAGTCCTTTAAATTAAATCAATAAATGATCTAAATAGACTATCAAAGAGTCTGTTCAGCTACATCACTAGATGTCGTTCTTTAACCAAATTGTGAATCAATCTTTTTGACTAGACCACTAAGAGGGTCTCTTATGAATCATGGAGTGGTACTATATAACCCAAGGGTCTTAACTACCACGTAGAAGCCCATAAGGACTTAAGGTAGTACCTTTTAAATATCCTACTATGAATCCCTCATATGAAGATATGAAAGATTCTATGAGGATTTGAAAATCGTATCACACAAAAACATAGAGAAGAACACATAAACACATATCACATAATCGCATAATCGCGTACTCGCATAATTGTTTTATTTGACCTTTAAATTTGTTATCTTTGGACACGGGTATTTAAAGCATACTAGGAATCAAATCCTTAATTGCATCAATTTGGATGGATCCACATGAATACCCTGCTTGTTGACTACATGACCCAAAAACTGAACTCCTTTAAGCCAAAATTTCCTCTTGGAGGATTTAGCGAAAAGTTTGTTCCTTCTTTAAGGGTTCTAGTGTCAATGAAGGTGTTGATCGTTATTGGCTCGGGACATGAATAGATCAAGATGTCATCAATAACAACAATGACGAACTGATCCAAATAAGGCTTGCAGACTCTATTTATTAAGTCCATGTAGATGGCTGGAGCATTTGTCAACCCAAAAGGCATGACTATAAACTCGTAATGGCCATACTTCGTGCAGAAAACCGTTTTGGGAATATCTTCTTTGAGAATACAAAGTTGATGATACCCAAAACGCAAATCGATCTTGGAAAAGCATGAAACGCTATGCAGTTGATCGGAGAAATCGTTGATTTAAGGTAGGGGATATCGATTCTTGATGGTAAGCTTACTAGGCTTACGTTAATCGATATACATTCGAAAAGATCCATTTTTTTCCTTTTCACAAAGAGGACATGAGTTTCTCCAAGGTGAAAAGTTCGGACGGATGAATCCTTTATCAGACAACTCTTGAAGCTGTTTTGATAATTCTTGCATCTCGAACGGTGCAAGACGATAAGATACTTTAGATTTAAAAGAAACAAATGTTTGAGGTTCTTAGAGAGATCACAAGTGATCATAAAAATGACAGAACCACACGAGTAGTTTTGTCTTTGTGTTGACATCATAAGGTTGGATCAAACATTCATACAATTGCATTAGTTAAAAAAAATAAAACCACAAATTTTTATTTATATAACAACCGCATTGTCTTTAAATGTTACAAGATAACAACCAGAGGAAAAACAAAATTCTAATTGTTCACTCCTTCATCATTGAGTGCCTCATTGATGTTAAACACTCGACCACGTGCTGGATTCACATTGACGTTGACGTTCGCATTTGGGTTTGCGTTAGCATTTGCATTCACCAGTCTTGGACAGTTGTGGCGGAAGTGACCAATCTCTCCGCAGTTGAAACATGACCCCAGTGGGAATCTCGCAGCATTCCCTTGAACCGGAGCTTGAACCTGAGCAGCCTGATTTTGTCCCAGACGACAAACATTGGCTAAATGCCCAAGTCTACCACACATTGTGCATTTCTTGCAATCTTGTTGTGCAACGTGATGACCGTTGCAACGGGCACAATGTGGTGCGGTACCAGCATATGCCTTCTTTGCAGATGGCTGTGCCGGTGGGTTTTGCAAGTTCTGAGCAGTCTGTGCTGTAACAGCAAAATTTTGGGCACCCTTCCGCTTCTTTGATTTCTTCGAAGTCTCACCTTCCTTACCCTTATTGTTTTGACCTTTCTTGCTATCCTCCTTGTCAGACCCCTGCTTCTTACCCTTGTCACCCTTTCTGTGTAACGTATTCTTCCGAATCTGCGACTCAGTCAATGTCGCAGCTAACTCGATCGCCTGACGGAGTGTGGTAGGGCTACTACCAGTAAGGATGTCTTGTACCGAGTCAGGTAGGCCGTCAATGTTCCTTTCGATAGCCTTGTCGAGTGGGGTAACCATTGTCGGGCAAAGCAGACTCAACTCCTCAAACCTATCAGTATACGCCCTGTGCTCACCACTATCTTGCTTCAACTCATCAAATTCCTTCTCCAAAGCTCGCTGCTCATGACGAGGACAGAATTCCCTCATCATAAGGGCCCTAAGTTCAGCCCACGTCTGTGCTAGAGCAACTTCTGCACCACGATCCCTCATAACCCCGTTCCACCATGTGAGAGCCCTCTTCTGAATCACACTCGAAGAAAACTCGACCCTGCGATGGTCAGGACACTGCACGTGGCGGAAAGTATTCTCAATGCTCTCGAACCATTGAAGAAGCCCAGTCGCTCCTTCAGAACCACTAAACTTGAGTGGTTTAGCCTGGTTAAAATCCTTGTATTTACACTGTGCGTTATTGTTGTTGTTATTATTGCCGTTGTTGTATATCTCGTGGACTTGGGTTACAACCCCGGGAAGCACAGCAGCCACCTGCTGAGAGATCAGGGCTGCGAGTTCTTCAATAGTAAAAGTCCGAGCATCGGTTCGAGCATCGCGTCGAGGAGGCATTGTCTAAAAGAGGAAACATGAAATGAAACGAGTGAGAGAATTAGATGAAAAGAATGAGATGAACAAATCTGATGAAAGCAAGGATAGTGGTCATTTGTTTGTTACTACAAAGCAACAAACGACCCCGGTGATAAATCAAAGTAAATAGGTCAAAAATAATGTATCGCGAAGACATGCTCGCCTATAAGTGAACACTCATCCCAAGAATTCCCAGGTAAGCACAACTGGTCTCGCGTCTGATGAGATATATACGAAGTGCTTGCCTAGACAGAAAACCCAGAATACAGGCATTCACCCTTCCAGTTTGCACGTGTTCACATTATTTAAGACTCAAAACTTTGGCAAGAGTTTGAAAATTCAAAAGGGGTTCAAAACCTTATAACTGAGGGTTCAAAACCTTGTAATCAATCATCCTAGAACAGATGATTAGTTTTCAAAGCGGTTTTGAAATTTATGTTCTTGTTGTGGTCGTCGCCTAAGGATAGGTGACGGTATTGTTTTATGACTAAACGCAAGTAAACTCGCGTTAGGGTCCTAAGAAGGTTATAGACTAGGTCAAAGCATTACTAATAACCTAATTCCCTATAACCATTGGCTCTGATACCATCTTTTCTGTCACACTCCGACCACGTGTAACATACAAAACGTGTCGGAAACGTCGGGGAATGTTGCAACAGAATTAATGTTTCATAACCATGGATACAAAAAGTGTTTCGTTTTATTAAACATTGGATATTTACATCGTCTGGAAATCTAAATACACAATTTAAACATAGTCTATCATTGTTATTGAGTCACTAAAGCCTCGTCCAGTCCTATGTGAGCATGCATCTTATCAATCGATATCATTCAACAATACCTGAAACATATGTGAAAACGAGGTCAGCAAAGAAATGCTGGCGAATACATAGGTTTTGTAGGAGTGTTGAAATCATGGCTAGTTTAGATGTTGCAATACTTTATAAAAACCTTGTTTTGAAAAGAGTATAACATTGCAACTTAATTAACCAACTCAAATCAAGCGGGTTATAGTTTATAAAACCTCGTAGCCATGACTCGTAACCCAAAAACATTTGTTTTAGTAAAGCAAATTGTGAAACATCTCAAAATAAATCGTTAATGAAACTCGTTAATAAATCTCGTTAAAAACTCGTATAGTTTATATCATATCGAAAATCTCGTTTGTGTGACATCGTTTGAAAATTGTTTACCCAAGTGAACTAAATAACGCCACGGCATGTAATATGATGAAATCTTTTATATATAGGAAGTACCAGCGGCGTATCCACCATGCTTTCATCACATTACACCCGTCCTGTTATCTAAACACTTAACCAAAAACCAATCGTATATCGCTTTGAAGCCAATCGTTTAACTCATTAATACATTGCGTGAAAACCAATCGTTTAACCAAATCGTATAATTCATTTTAGGTCGTGAAACTACTTATGTGATTGTCTCGCTAATAACATTCAAACCTTCGTGACTCATCCCTCGTCGCTTCTCGTTTTCGCATTAACAAACCCTTACCAAAGGGTAAGTTAACAATTACAGATTCAGTCGCTACCCACCACCCCCACACATAACCACGGGTGCAGTATGATAACGGGATTTGTCAGATCCTATGGTACCATAACCTAATACTGGTCGGCTTGATCATTGCTAATGAATGTCATTTGTTATGTAACCCAACCAACAAGTTCGTTCCCATTATCGAAATCGTTATTAGTTTTGTATAAATCGTCTTAATCGTTTTTGAAACCATCGTTATAACATCGAAAATCGTTTTGATACCATCGTTATAACCTTGAAAACATTTAGCACATATGAGTCACCCCAAAACAATTGAAAGCAGTAAAAATAGGGGAATAATGTACTCGCCTGAGAATGCTTAGAGGTCTTGAACAACAACCAAACAAAGCTAGAGGGAGCACGGAATCAGTCGGCAATCTAAAACTATATAAATAAACCGGACTTAAATCGGAAGATCGGATAGGATGAGGCTTGGTAAACCAAATGAGTATTGGAACTCATATGATATGGTTTAACAAGGCCTACATACTACATGAAACCTAACCTAAGTGCTTTCGACCCATCGCGACCCATTAAGGTAGCTTATGCTACTTTAACGCGTCGTGCGCGTGAAACGCGTTCGGACCGCCTAACTAGTCCTATGACAAGTAGAATATGCCTAAACATGTTACATAATCAGTTATGTGACAAAGGTTTAGGTTACATATGCTTAATTACCAATTATACATGAAAAGGGTATTCTGGTAATTTACCTAAGGCATATAAACTACCTATCATACAACTACTCAAACGATGTGACCATAGGGTATAACCTCGGAAGGTTATTCCCTACCTACTATGGTCACCTAATGTGTTTGGTCGGATCCTAATGATCGACCAAATGGGTCGGGTTCGAGGTATAAGCGATTTATTAGATCGCTTACCCTACGACCCTAGACAACGTGGTAATCAGTAGGCATAGTCCCAAGGGACTATAACCAACGTGATTACACTCACGTTGCGAAGTTCAAACGAACTTCGCATTGACCATAAACTGGTCAATGCAGAAAGTCAAACAAAGTTTGACTTTCAGACTCGAAAGACTCGAAAAGCAATAAAAGAACGAAAGAATACTTACGAAGGGTCCCCGAATGCTAATTTCGATTCAAAAATCTCAGGTATGAAACAATAGTTTCAACTTAGAGTTTCTCAAATCAAAATTCTAGTGATTTGAGCAATGGGGGGCATGGGGTATTTATAGTTTTCGGTCCACCGTTAAGATCGTTTCTTGGAAAAGGGGGCACGATCAAAGCCGTACACTTGTCGGAACCTTATGGTAGCTCATTTGCCACTCACCATAGGAAATTGACACTTGGAATTGGGATTGGGGGTGCAAAACAGCTGCAAACAGGCTGTTAAACATTGAATCTGGTCTGCAGAGGCTGAGGCGGCCCACTTCAGGATACACTAAAACTAATGCGGGCCGCATGGGGCTTCTGATCAGAAACTAAGTTTCAAAAATGACAGTTTCAGCCCCTGCACGTGTTTAAGGCCATTTCCGACACTTCTAAGGCTCGTAAAGCCAACTTTAAGGCCCTAAAATGATGCCTAAACATTGTGGACATGAAACATGCTCAAAAATATCTCAGATGTCGGTTCGTTTGGTCGTACGAACGCGATGTTCGCTTAATTACGACGGAATGCGCATAAGTGCGAGAAACGATCCAAATGACGCAACGAATGGATTTTTCTTAAGCCAAACACTAAAGCATAATATAGTCATGCTTACATAAATTTTTGGATGTCCGGATGTATTCAGAACGTAAGTTATGCGCAAAAGTGCAAACTTGTGCGCTTTTTGACACTTTTAGTCCCTGAATGACCCAAAAGTATATTTTAGCACACCGAACCCCTCAAAGCCTATTTCTAAGCTATGTAAAGGATATTTAAGGTGTGTTTAACTTATGGTCATGTTCCGGAATGTCTGTTACAGTTCAAATTGGCATACTTTCACAGTTTGTCATATTTAGTCCCTGTAGACGAATTAACTTGATTTTGGCATACCAAACCTTCCAAATCTTATTTCTAAGTTATGTAAGGGTTATTTAAGGTATGTTTAGCCTATTTCACTATTTCGGAGTGTTTGTTGCATTAAACTGGTTATATTTACGCATCGGTGCGCGTATAACCTTCCAGAAAGCGATTTAGAGTTTGAAATCGAACAAGAGTTGATATGTGTAAATGATACACGTATTTTTACAAATCCCAAGTATGAAATAAAATATTTCATTGGTTTGGCATTTGTTTGATGGCCGTGGAGGCACAGGTGTTACATACAACACCGCTGCTGTCGTGTCTCTGGCTAAGAGAGTATGTGAGGACCCTGTGGATGTAGCGGTAGAGGGGGTCCCTTAACAGTGTGCTCTTAGTTTGGCTCGGGTTATAGTTGCCTTCCCCGATTTGAGCCCAAGCAGCTTGGCATTGATTTTCTGGAATCTCACGTAGACCGCCGGTGTTCTCTTCATCCCCAGCATCCTCTTCCGAGTACAACCCCACCAGAGCCCCAAATTGAGCGATTGAGATCCTATACGTGGTCCCTCCACAACGGAACTCTACCCCTTCATTATCAAACGGTTTAGCTCTTGTCTTGAAGACGAATGTGCTGTAAAATTCCATGTTGTATTCATGCACGGAGTGAAGCCGAGTGCAAAGGGCAGCTCGTAGTGGGCCGGTGACAATGTTGTTGAATCGGTCTAATTGGTTCACTGTCTCAAGAGTGTCCATGCACACTTGTCTGGGATTTTCTTCGGGCCTAGTCTTTAACACATCATAACGTGCTTGAGCCGCCAACTCTCTTGTGTTGAACCTAGTGAACTTCTTGGCCATCTGAAAGAAAACACACCAAACAATTAGTACGAAACAGTGAAAATTTCGGAGAAAACTGAAAACAGTCGGCTGAACACGCCCCAAGTTGGACAAAATTTGGCGGGATACGACCCCGTGCTCGCTGAGCACGGCCCCGTGTCCAGGCGTCTATTTCCAAAAAATCTCGTTTTTCGACCCAGTCCCGAAAACTTGAAATTTTTGGTACAGTAGGGGCGGTTTTCCCTGAAAATGAAACCCCAAGGGCCGTTTTTCCCAAAACAAACCGTTTACCCCTTTAATTTTATATTTTTCGGTTAAAAAACAAGGGTTTGGTGTTTTTGTGAGAAATCGGGTGAATCTACAAACAATACAAGTTGATTTACTTCCTATAACATGTATCTAAACTAATGCTAACAGATTTATGCAAAAATTTGAAGTTCGATCCGGTTCAAGTTGAAGAACCCTAGATTTTCCCCAAATCTTGATGTTAAACTACATGCATGAATTAACCTAACTAATTATAAGGATAGAATCATACCTTGACGTTGTTAGAAGGAGGGGAAACGTCGAAATCTGTAGAAAAATCGCCGAAACCAGAGAGTTTTTGGGGAAACGGGGCATGTGGAATGAAGAAACTGAATGAAAAAGAGGGTTTTATCCCGACAGTTGCGCGAACACGGCCCCGTGCTCGCTGAGCACGGCCCTGTGGGCGGGAAAATTTAAAAATATTATTTTTTAAGTGCTCGTGTGAGTGCCCTGTTTCCCAAAACTTGGTTTTAGAGATCTTACCGATTCAGATGTTTTCCCGATTGATCGTAACTTACCAGGTATGATGTTGATGCTTTCACTCTTCGACCATTTGAAGCGAGATTTCTTTCTCCTCATCCTCAATAAATCCTTGATAAAGCTTTAGTCGTTGGCCGTTGACTTTGAATGGAATTCCATTCCGAGATTTAATTTCGATTGCGCTATGTGGGAAAATATGGGTGATGGAAAAAAGGTCCTGACCACCTAGACTTTAATTTACCAGGAAATAATCGAAGTCGTGAATTAAACAATAGAACCTGATCTCCTACTCGAAATTCATTAGGTTTAATGTGTTTATCATGCAAATTTTTCATTCTTTCCTTTTAAAATTCGGAGTTAGAGTACGCATAATTCCTTAATTCGTCTAATTCATTTAATTGGCAAAATCGATTTTTACCGGCAACCTCTATGTCTAAGTTTACATTTTTAATTGCCCAGTAGGCCTTGTGTGCTATTTCCACTGGCAAATGACAGCTTTTTCCATAGACGAGCTTATATGGGGTTGTACCTATTGTTGTTTTATAAGCAGTTCAAAAAGCCCATAAAGCATCGTCTAATTTATCGGCCCATTATTTTTTATTTTACCCTACGGTTTTTTCAAGTATTCTTTTTAAACCTCTATTAGTCACTTCGGCTAGTCCGTTTGTTGGAGGGTGATAAGCCGTTGAGACCCGGTGATAGACCCCATACCTTGTTAAGATTTTTTCAAATTGATGGTTACAAAAATGGGTACCTCTATCACTTATTAATGCTTTTGGTGTTCCGAAATGAGAGAATAATCTTTTCAAAAATCTTACCACGACTCTTCCATCATTTTTTGGAAGTGCCTCGGCCTCGGCCCATTTAGACAAGTAATCTACCGCCACAAGTATATATTTATTTCCTTTTGACGGTGGGAAGGGTCCCATAAATTCGAGTCCCCACACATCAAAAATTTCACAAACAAGAATGCCATTTTGTGGCATTTCGTTTTTGGAAGAAATATTACCTGTTCTTTGGCAAGCGTCACATGTCTTGACAAGACTTTGGGCGTCTTTGTAAATGGTTGGCCAGTAAAATACTGAATCAAATACCTTTCATGCGGTACTTGCGGCACCATGATGTCCTCCGTATGGACCTTCATGACAATGGCGGAGAATTCTTCTTGGTTCACTACCATGTACGCATCGGCGGATGAGTTGATCGGTACACATGTTGAAAAGATAAGGATCTTCCCAAAAATAATGCTTTACACCGGCAAAGAATTTCTTTCTTTGATGATGTGGCCATCCTTTCGCGACTATACCGCTAGCTAGGTAGTTAGCATAGTCGGCGTACCATGGCTCTTCTCGGTATTCCACCATTTCCAGGGACTCCGTTGGGAACTTTTCATTGAGTTGCTCGTCCCTGGTTACCTCCCAAGCTGGGTCTTCCAAGCGCGAAAGATGATCTGCTGTGGTGTTTTCTGTTCCTCTTTTGTCTTTTATTTCAATGTCAAATTCTTGGAGGAGTAGAATCCACCGAATCAAACGTGGTTTAGCATCCTGTTTCTTGAAGAGATATCGAATGGCTGCATGATCTGTATAAACTATTGTTTTAGAAAGAACAAGATAAAAACGAAATTTATCAAAAGTAAATACCACGGCTAGCAATTCCTTTTTCTGTTGTTGTGTAATTTTTTTTTTGGGTAAAGGGTTACCCCGGTGATTCTATATATCAACAAAAACCAATACAAAACAAGTAGTATGGAGAGTCCATACTAGTTCAAACATGGGACATCCCCCATGAAAGTAAACCATAAACACAAGACACCCAAAGAAAAAACAACTAGACTACTAATCTAGAAAGGAACCAAACAAAAAAACTCTACACATAATCAACCGCCATCATCAATCAATCGAGTATCATAGATCTCCCAAGCACGAAGCAACTCCCTCACCTTCACAATGTCCTTAAACTTCACTCCCATAAGTTTGTAGCGAACCGTATGAAGAATTGTATCACATAAAACATCCGGAGGTCTTGTCTGGTTCTTGAAAAGTCTTGCATTTCTCTCTTGCCAGATAAAGTAAGTAGTAGCTGCAAGAACCAATCTGCTAACATAATTGGACGCAGATTTAGAACGAGACCGAGCAGCCATACAGTCCACAATAGAACTCCAATCTGAACCAACATTAACCATACCACCTTTGCTGCGAACCGAATTCCAAACCAGCTTCGAATAATTACAATAAAAGAATAGATGGGCATGAGAGTCAGTATTCGCATAATAGAGGAGACAACACATCATGTTCATATTCTTTCTTCTCGAAATATCCCACTGGAGGATTTTGTCTTGCGTCAAAAGCTTACGACGAATAACCAACCACATAAAAAAAGCATGCTTCGGAATACACTGTGGAAACCAAATAAAATTCACCTAATCCACCTCTTGTTCCCTTTGCCGAACTGAACGCCAAACTTGAGAAGACGAATGCTCAAATAACTCATTACCATCTTTCCATAGCAGTTTATCTCGCCGATTAGGGGCCATATGGACGTGATCAATCTGATTAAGCACTGGAAAAAGATCTCTCCAAGCAACCGGCCATCTCCAAACACCATTATGATGAACATCTTGAACCGTAACACTAAGACTGAAACCTGCTGAAGTGATAACTCTCGGCGAAAGAAAATTACCTAACGGACCCAATTGATACCAAGAGTCATACCAAGCCGAAGTACTGCTACCATCCCCTAGCTTGGACCATACAAAATCTCTAATGAAAGGCCTAAGCTAAAGGATTTTTCGCCAACTCCAACAACAATTAGAAACAGATTTGCAAATCCAAAAACTCTTACCTCTTAATCTATAAGTGTCTATTTTTGCTCGATCAACCTCCATTCCTTCGCTTGAGATTTTGTGACTGAGTACTATTCCCTCCGTTACCATGAAATGGCATTTTTCCCAGTTAAGGGCGAGTTTAGTTTCCTCACATCGGGATAGCATTCGTTCAAGGTTATCGAGGCATTGGTCGTATGAATCAACAAAGATAGAAAAGTCGTCCATGAAGACTTCCATTGTCTTTTCTATCATATCATGGAAGATGGCCACCATGCAACATTGAAAGGTTGCAGGGGCATTACATAGACCAAAAGGCATGCGTCGATAAGCAAAAGTTCCATAGCGACATGTAAATGTTGTCTTTTCTTGGTCTTCGGGTGCTATCGGGATTTGAAAGTAACCTGAAAAACCATCTAAGAAACAATAAAATTTATGACTGGATAATATTTCTAACATTTGATCAATAAGAGGTAAAGGAAAGTGATCTTTCCTTGTTGCCTCATTTAATCGACGATAATCTATACATACCCTCCATCCTGTGACGGTTCTCGTTGGTATTAATTCATTTTTCTCATTAGTTATTACCGTCATACCTCCTTTCTTTGGAACTACTTGGACGGGACTTACCCAAGGACTATCGGAGATTGGGTAAATAAGTCCGGCGTCAAGTAATTTGATGACTTCATTTTTAACCACTTCTTGGACATTTGGATTTACTCTACGTTGTGGTTGTATTACCGATTTATAGTCATCATTCATTAAAATTTTGTGCGTGCACATGGAAGGATTTATTCCTTTGATATCTACAAGCTTCCAAGCGATCGCATTTTTGTGTTTTTTCAGAAGCGTAATTAATTTTTCTTTTTCTAAACTAGTTAATTTTGACGAAATAATTACAGGTGATTTACCATCTTTGTCTAGAAAAGCATATTCCAAACCCTTTGGGAGTTCTTTGAGCTCAAGAGGTGGGTCTTTAGGAGACTCCTTATTTGGTTCCTCATTTCGATCAAGAACCACAAAAGTTTGTTCTATGGCGACCTCTTCTTCAACAAAGTGATCAATTTCTTCACTTGTATCGGGTGGTTCATCCTCATCTTTAATTAGGGGGTCATTATTGCCGAATTGATATTTCATTGAACGCTCAAGATCGACACTCTTTTTAAATGCCCCTAATTGAATAGATAGATTGTTATACTTCCGGTTTTTCAAAGCTTCGTGGGTTTTTACAAAAGGTCGTCCCAACACTAGAGGAGCGTCATCAAGGATGACAAAGTCGGTTGGGATTACCATTTGGTTGGTTTGGACCAAGACATCCTCAACTACCCCTATTGATTTTATTACTTTCGGATTAGATAGAAAAATGGGTATTTGAAGTGGAGAAAACTCACTAATACTTAATTTTTCGAAAATGTAGTTTGGCATTATATTAACACAAAGATCTTTATCAATTGTGATATTACTAATAAAGGAGTTTTGAAAAAAACATCAACCCGGTGTAATGTTAATTTCAAATGGGTCTTCTTTTATTAGCGAAGTTTGATCAATTGTTAACTTAATGCTTACCGTTTCGTCAATTTTAGTGTTAGTGTTTAACTCTTTTAAAAACTTAGCATGAGTGGGTACTAAACAATGATTTTCGAAAGAAGGTGACAAGAGATTAATTTCTTCAAAATTAGACTCTTCTTGAATTTTAACGTTATCGGACTCACCTTTCTCGTTGTTTAACTCATGTATCGGTTTTTCACTTACTTGTTCTTCCATTTTTACATTTTCAACTATCTCTTCTTTATTACAAGTTAATTCTTTTCTTACGCGGGACTCCTCTTCCCTTGCGCGAGATTCTTTTATGCATCGTTCGATAGTTTTAATGTGTTCTATTATTTTATCGGCTATGTGAGTGATAGAGTAAGGATCAGGATCCTGAAAGCTTGAATCCAGATGTTCGATCCTTTGTTCCTCATAATACTCATAGGAAGTAGGTGGTTCACACCATTGTTCTTCATTGTAAGTATATAATGGATAAGGGTCGTAATTTTGTTCTTCATAATACTCATATGAGGTGGGTTGTTCATGCCATGGTTCCTCATAATAAGCATATGAAGGTGGAGGCTCATACCTTGGTTCGTCGAAATATGAGTATGAGGGAGAAGGTTCATACCTTGGGTCTTCATAGGATGTGTATGAAGTTGATGGCTCGTACCTGGGCTCCTCATAGTAGGTGTATGAAGTGGATGGTTGAAATAAGTCACAATATTGTATAGAGTGAAGGTTACCACAAATGGTGCAATAGTCTTCCCTATAATCATCCTCCTCATAGGTGTAGTTGTATCCTCCTGAGTATTGATCCATAAGAATCACTCAGCAAACCACAACAGAGTCTCGAGACCAGAAAACACACTAATAAAAGCGGAAATAGAGGCTGGACACGGCCCCGTGTTCAGTGGACACGACCCGTGTTCAGGTTCTGTATCTGGGCGTTTTAATAAAAGTAACTGGTTTTGTGCAGCACGGGGGCATGTTCAGTGAGCACGACCCCGTGTTCAAACTCTGTATCTGGGTGTTTTAAAAAAAAATGCAGCACGACCCCGTGTTCAGTGAATACGGCCCCGTGTTCAGGCTACTGTAATGCAAAAACTAACTAAAATGCAGAAAATGTGTGCGCGTTTTAAAAAGGTTTTGATAAACTGATTAGGCCGTTGATTTTAAGCTTTCTTAAAATCCTTGTGCCCCCGGCAACGGCGCCAAAAACTTGATGCATGTGGTATTATATAGTTTTTAATGTATATTTTAAGCCCTTTTTTAACACTTTAGTCAAGTTTTAAATTTATAAAACACGATATTTTACTAACACTAAACACACATATAGGCAAGTGCACCCATCGTAAGCGTAGTATAGCGTTGGTAAGATACCGAGGTCGTCCAAGGACACAAGAGCTTTTAGTACCGGTTTATCCTTAACGTCTAATCAAATCAAAATTTTAGAAAAAGGTTTAAACATGAAAATAAAAACTAAAAATGCTGAAAATAGAAAATAAAAATAAAAACAGATAGACAAGATGAATCACTTGGATCCGACTCGCCTTTAGTGTAACCTTTGATTATTTCCGCACTTTTGCACTTTTTAAGAGATTATCTTAGTTATAGTAGTAGGCCCCTCTTTTAAAGGCGACGTTACCCTCAACCCAGTGGTTTGAGTCAGCAAGGATACAATCCTAAAGGGTTGGATTATTGAAAGATAATTAATTAAGTTATTAATGTGTAATGTGGTAGGCCCCTCTTTTGAAGGTGACGTTACCCTCGGCTAAGTAGTTTGAGTCAGCAGGTATACAATCCTAAGTAGTCGGGTTAATGTTTTAATAGTAGTTTACATATGAGGGGATCAAGAAATTCGAACCCCCGTCATCCAATACCAGTGGGTATTGAAGGAGGTCCTACTAAGCTTGACCCAGCTCCTTGCAGGATCTATACACTGAACAAGGCAAGACGCTTACCAAACCATTCCCTTAACCCCCGACCAGGTAGCCAACATATCTCCATATAGACCGTGGAGATATGAATGGTGTAAGTCTTTTATTTAATATAGACAGTAAAATAACGCCAAGACACCACGGACAAATGATAAGGAAGTTTCACCTTCAACATAAGAAACTAGTTATTAAAGTCATTAATACATAACCAAATAAAAAGTGCGAAAAAATTAAAAATAAAAAGTATTACACTAAATGCTTGTCTATACCAAGTGATGTAAGAGACTTAGGCAAACATGGCCTTTGATTGTCAAGAACTCTTACTATCAATCTTGGATCCCGAGACTATTACACACACTCTATGATGGATGATGGATGATGGTGGTGGATGTGGGTTGTGATGGTGGTGGTGGGTGGGTGAAGTGTGAGAGAGGTGGTTTTCCAAGGGATGCCTTTGCAATGAACAAAGCACCCCTATTTATAGCCTGCACAGAAGCCCGGACACGGCCCCGTGCCAGCTGGGCACGGCCCCGTGTCCACCCATCTTCTCTTTCTTCATTAATTGCAGTTTGTCTGCATTAGTTGACCACGCCCCCGTCTCCGCTAGGCACGGCCCCGTGTGCATAAGCGTATCTGTACTATCAAGATTTGCCTGGATTCTGCAAATCTTAGCGTTGACCACGGCCCCGTGTCCGCTGGGCACGCCCCCGTGTTGGGAAATAGAAGCTTCTACAACTTTGTCTTTTCTGCAGACACTTGGGCACGCCCCCGTGTTCAATGAGCACGTGGCGTGTTCAGCCTTCTGATATCTTGTGTTTGCTTGGGAAGATGCTGTTGAGGGGTCGGCCATGCCACGTTTATTCCTTTTCTAGTATTATTGTTAGATTTGGCTGCTTTTTTGCTTGTTTTGTTCATTTAAGCTCATTTAACCCTGAAAATACAAAAGGAAGACAAAAGCACACTTTTTCCAACATTAGTACTAAAAAGGGTTAGTTTTATGTCTCATTTGATGTAATTTATATGTTGCATTTTACACACCTCAATCGTAACAAAAATCGTCAAGGTTTGGATGCTTCCTATGTCGTCACACATGTTAATGTCCTAGCTAAACATTAGCGATCACGATTTCATTTACGTTTACATACCAGTTTTCATACAAATACATCTCACATTTACAAATATACATTTAATACAAATTCACTGCATGAATTCACCAACTTTGTTGACGTTTTTTTTTCAAACTTACATGAATTTCACGAAATTAGTGGAATATTTGCGGGAACCTTGCTTTTAAGATGTCAAGCATCGTAACTTTGTGCCACTTTTGTTGGGTTGTTCATTATATCCCGTCTCCTTGCGGTGATATGAGGATCAAACACTTGATCTTTTAAAACTTGTACTATGTTGTTAACTTTTATAAACTTATTTTATTTTGAAGTGATGTAAACACTTTTATTGACTCATGTTGGTGTTTGAAACTTATGAATGGCATTTGGAGTTTATTTTAATAATATACTATGTTTGCTAATTCGTATGCAACGAGAATCAATCACGACGTGCTTCCGTCTATGACCGGGTGTGACAAAAACCTCTTCTACTATGGGAGGATTATACGGAGATAGAGGGGAGAGTGGGGAGTTAGTTTGTGACTTGCTAAAACTACCAATGATAACCGCTTAAAAAGAAAGGTGTGTGGTGGGGTCCATTCCTTCTCAACTAATCACACATTTTTTTTTTTCTAAATAGTTTACCTAAACCCCATTAGGTAAACCACCGCCAAGGTTTTTGAGCATTAGGTAAACAATTTAGGTGAATTAACGTGCCACTGTCTGATTGGGTGAATGGGGAGTTTACCTATTCCAAATAGGTAACCACTCCCTTCACCCTTATTAAGAAAGTAAGATTCTCGTTATATTTAATTTGCTTTTTCATTTTAAGTATACCTTTTTCACTTATAGTAACAATTGTTGAATAATTGCAAGGCAAGACAATTTCACAATGAGGATTATGTATGGGCAATTTCAGAACATCCTCAAAATGGGTCCCATCAACCAGGTTTTATTTGAATATTATATTTTAATAAAAGTCATGAGGATATGCATATTTGAGTATTGTTGTGCAGCTACATGTTTTAAGTTATTGCTCGTTTTAAGGAAGTCTTGTACAAAGACTTTACCCATAACGCATCAGTTATTTCTATTTTCAGTAAGACCCGTGTTTTGACTTCTTTTCATAGTTTCAACTTTTAATTATGTTCTCGCTTGATCATTGAAACTTCTTCTTTTTCAGTGATATCATTTGATCATACGACATCAGAATTGGCCACTTGTCACAAGTTTACTCCCACCACAACCAAAGCAAAGCAAGGTGGCCACCAACCCATGGATGCAAATTAGCAGCACGTTCAAGTCCAAAAGCCGTGAGTATCTATAGTGTAAAGCCTCGCTTTTTGAAAATTACTTTAATTAGAAAGATTAATCATGTACCTATTTTTGGAAACTTACATCCGTATCGTATCGTATTCGTATTTCGCTACCGTTTTCGTAACTCGTAACTTCGACCGTAATAAAATTAATTATTTCATACGAATTATACTTCGTTTATTTTTTTATTTTATTATTATTATTATTATTACATGCTTAAACATTTAATGCTTATATACATTCGATATATACTCGTACCCTTGTAAACGCATGCGTAACTTACAAATAGTACGTGACTTTAAATATCCTATACGTGCAAACACTTGATTATACGTTCATTATACACAACCCATACTTTTAGCTTATAAAAACTTATTACTTATGTCTTATGTTTAAATTAAACATTTATCTATAAGCTAAAATATATGTTTAAAAATTACTTAAACAAATATTCAATAAAATATAATTTGTCATCAATCAAAGAAAATAAGGGACTTCAAAATGTCAAAAAAAAAAAAAAAAAAAAAAAACATGCTGGTCTTTGCGCAGCCTAAGGCTGTCCGCACCCAGCCCATAATCAGCCACCTATGAGTTGATCTTTGGCCATTTTATTTATTCTACAAATTGTAGACTTATAATATGTTGTATATGAAACCTTGGGACATTAATGGACTAATAAAAAAATAGGGGATAGTCATAGCTAAAACTTTCGGCCAGACCTTAAATCCACAGCCAAACATCTTATTGGTTGGTTATTTTTGTCCATTTTTTTGTGTTATCTCCCAACCACTAACATTTAATACACTTTAACCATTAACCCTAAACCCTTCCCTATATAAACCCAAGTGCCTCCAAGCTATTTTCACTTTACAAACACCCTCACAACTCTCTCAATCACTCTAAATTCGCTGCAACATCAGAAGTTCGGACAGATTCAGCAAGCTGCACTAAAGTGAGCATAACTCACTCATTTTTGTCCGTTTTACCTCATTCTTTTTCCTATGTGCTTGGATTGACCTTAGCTTCGATTCCATGGGTGTTTCACAGGAAACCAGTCCCTGGAATTTCACCAAAAAGGCTCCAAAGTTCACTGTTCATTTCTGATTTCATCTAAATATTTACTAAACTTGTTCAACTTGAGTCTAACTCATCTCAAACCTATGTCCTTATGCTTATAACCACTTCTATGGTTAGTTAGGCTTAAAAACAAGGTTGAGACATTCAAAATTAGAGGTTAAACCTCATATACATTCTTTTTTGTTTAGGGTTTTTAACCCACAAGTAATGTTTAAGTCCTAGACTTGATGTAGGTGTGATTATGGACTAACTTGGGTTGTCCAACATAAAATCCCCACACTACTTGATGATTTCTCATAGAGTAGTTGTTTATATTCTTGTATTATTCATAGTTCATGACCATTCTTGTATGTTTTTACATCAAGTGTAGTGGTTAACACTTAGAGGTACCTAAATGGTAGACTCCTCTTCCTACCTCCTACATGATTTCCATGAAACTTAGAGGTACCTAAATGAAGATTTAATCTTCTACCTCATGGTTGACTATTGGACTTAGTAATATATATTACATAACCTATATAATACATAAGCATCTTATCCGAATAATCGAATCTTTGATGATGAACTAGTGTTCATATGTCAAGGTACTAGATTATATCATCCTAGACTTTGATAACTTGTCACGATTCTAATGGAACCTTGTTCCATGAAAACATTTAAACTCCTTAGAGTTTCATAGTGTCAAGAACAAGTATCATATGTACTAGGTGATTATTTTCACATGTTATTTTCATGTTGTTTTAAATTCCGAATCTCGACTCTAAACATACTTGAACTTTAACCCTTATACATTCGATCTCCTAATCTCATTGCTCGTCAACAATTGGATAATCGGAAAGCATATGCAAATTTTGTGAGTATACTTGACCCATTTTACCGTTTTCACACTTTTGGGTGTAACATGTTTTTATATGCAAAACACACTTAATATACGTATTCTTATGCAAATGTACAAACAAACAATCCAAAACATGCTTACTATTTGTTATGCTTGATTTGTGTTTTCTGGACCATACTTATGTGATGAACTTGTCATTAGCTTCGCACGAGCCTCCATTTAACATGTATAGCGCTATAGGAGTAACGCACCGCCCGTAGACTAGTGGTCATGTTAAATTTTCATTCATACTTGCGTAAACAGATGGTTGACTTGTAAATCGCATGCCAGTTTATACGTTGATCTTGATAACTAGGTTTGCCATGTGGATTGTTTCTTATCATTTTTATACTTATATACTACGCACCAAACTTGTATGCTCGCCAATACTTTTTGTATTGAACTACACTTTTAAAACATGTTGCAGGTTTAGCGATGATGTTGGTGATGCATGGAATCTAGTAGGATGCTTAGATACACACTTTAAATTTGTATTCTTATTGTATTGTATTTCGTTACTCATGTTGTATTTATTTCAAATCTTTGTAATTGACTCTTTAGAAATGAAATGGAAATTTATTATATAAATACTTGTCACAAATAGGGTTATGAAGTCTCTTGCAATCTATTTCGTCTCACTCCGATGTTTCCGCCATCGGTTGGGGTGTGACATATAGTCTTGAAGAAAACATCCTAGATATAGTTCTTAGTTTATGTGTATAGTCGTTTCACTTTGTAACTTTTGTACATAGGTTTTGATGATAAGTTTGTCTTTAATTAGTATTTAAACCGAAAACTTTTGTATGGATTATGGATTATTATTGTTAATATCGTTTTTTTTTTTTTTATTTTCTCATGTTTACAGCAGTTTTTATTTTACAAAAAAAAAATGGGTAATTACACAAAATTGGCCACATAAAAACATAATAAAAATGTGTGACTAAAGTTTAGACAATAATCACACTTCAAATAATAAAATTTTGTGTGGTTATAAATAACAGTTAGCCACATCATAGTCACTTTTTTTTGTTTATGTGACGGAATGATATCAATGTTATGGGAAAAAAGTTACATGTGACCAAAGGTTATACAATAGCCACATTTAAAAACACAAAATTTGGTGCAACTATAAATAACCATTAGCCACACGATAGTCACTTTGTGTGACGAAATCATACCAAAAGTCACGGGAAAAACAAATATGTGTGACTAAAGGCTAGCCAATAGTAACACTTAAAATTATAAAATCTTGTGTGGCTATAAATAACAATTAGCCACACCATAGTCATTTTGTTTCTTATTTGTGTGATAGAATAATACCAAAAGTCATGGGAAAACAAGTTACGTGTGACCAAAGGTTATACAATAGCCACATTGAAAAATATAAACTTTCGTGTGGCTATAAATAACCATTAGCCACACTATAGTCTCTTTGTTTTTTGTTTGTGTAACGGAATGATAACAATTGGGGAATAACAAATATGTGTCACTAAAGGTTAGACATTAGCCACACTTAAAATTGCAATTTTTTTGTGTGTCCGGTAAAATTTTTTGGCCGCACATACAATAAATTTATGTGGCTATAAATTAGAAATGACCACACTTACAATAAATATATGTGGTCGTTGCTATCATTTAGCCACATGAAATGGACACAATGTTTGATTAGAACAATCCTTTTTGCCACGCTTTTCTTTAATTGGTGTGGCTAAAACAAACATTTTATTAAATTTGTGTGACTATATAACAGAAATGGTCACACTTAAAGTAAATTCAAGTGTCCGTTGCTACTCGTTAGCCACACTTAATGGAGGGAATGCTTAATTTCAGCAAACAAATGTTGCTACCATTTAGCCACACTTTTATGATGATAATACAGCCACTAAAAAGTGTGTGTGGCCATATGATACCTATGATGACTCGACCTTTGGTCACACTTGACATGAAAAAAATAGGTGTGGCGAAAGGACTATGGCCACACGTTTCTTGCGTTGCCATAGACATATTTTGACGTAGTGATGAGAGATTTAAGGGAAAACGAAAGTAACCGGTGACTGCTTCATTAGGAGAAAGGGTGTGGAACTGCCATGAACTGCCACTTTTACACTTCTTTTTTATTGAGTTGGGCTGAGATTTTATGACGGAGACTTTGTGTTAGGAAACTTTATTTGTAAGTATTGAAGAAAATCACAATCAACTGGATCTATGAAGAGATAACAGTCCTGAAGATCACAACAACAAGAAGAAGATCAGATAGGACAACTGAAATGCACAGCATCTACTTCAAAGAATCACAAGTTGATCAAGAGCTGAATTGGATTATCAGAGAAGGTCATTTCTGATGGATCTGATGATATTTCTGATGAAATATCATCAGTTTTTGACGATTCTGATCATCAGGTTTTCTGATGATTTGTTCACCAGAATTTCTGATGAAGTGATTCTTCAGAAATTCTGATGAATACCCCACTTGTCTAAAAATCAGCTCTATCCTGCCACAATAACCGAAGCAACTTGACATTATTGGATATCATGATTACAAAGGCAACTTGACTATTGGATTCAATGAAAATATCAAATGGCTACTTTTTGCAGGACTTATTGCATGAATAAACTATTGTTTATTGAAGGTCCCTGAATCCGTGCGGATCGTAACAGAATCGTCGATCTAACCTAGAGTGCGGAATCCCCTAGATCAGATTTCACAGAAAACGAGTAGAACAAGAATCAAGAACACGATACACTTTCAATCTGGTCTTCTATTGATTATCCAACACAAAGTTTACAATCAATCCAAGACCCACAAGAAATCTCTCAGCCACTCTCTGTAGATTTCTCTCTTTCTCTCTCAATTCCTCTAAATGTCCCTCAAGTGTCTAACCTAAACCCTAATGCCAAGCCTTGTTTATATAGGACAAGGTTAGTACATGGGCTTTGGTCTGGGCCAGGCCATTCTCCAAGCCCATAACACTAAATAACTCCCTAACAAATAATGCTAAGCCCAATACAAAATATCCAAAGACTAAATAATCAAACTATTAAGCTGTTGTCACAAAACATGCACCAACAAACTCCCCCTTGACAATAGCTTCATAGTGTAACTTTGTCTTCAAACATCTTGCAGTCTTTTGGTCTTTGGATAGCGTCAGCTACACAGTTTCTAACATCAACAAACTCCCCCTTAGCTGATGCTTCCAATCTCCAAAACTTTCATTCGTTGTAGATCAGTGAACTAGCAATCTTTGGTTAAGCAAGAAAACTTCAAATCTTTCATATCTCTTTCTCTTTCTGCAATGTAGTAGAAGGATCCTACCATGCATCTTCACACATTCTTCACTTCACTCTCAATCTGCACTTCACTTGTATTCTGCACTTCATTTTGATAACTGCATCAATCTGTTTAGCAACACAAGCAAGTATCTCGAAAAACCATTAGTCTTTTTCACATTTAAAGATAAACCAATATTTTATCTTAGTTTGCAAAAACAACTACCTGTCAATTCAAAATGGAAGTCTTTTAAAAAGAAAATATTTTTGGAATTTTTTATATTTCTCAAAACAACTAAACAAACTAAACTAAACTCAAAAATATTTACAATTTCATCTTTTTGTGAGAATCATGTGCAAGAAGATCATATCAGCACAATCAAACTGTTTTCACACTATTTGATAATTCTTTATTTAATTTTTCGTGAAAAGCAGTCCAAGACGATTACCAGTATGTTTGTCCACTTAAACAAAATGCATGAACATTTCAAGTTCCATTACCGTATGATACGTTAAGGTAATTTTATTTCTGATATATTCGCGTGTCCCACTTCAGGATATACCCCCGCGATCAAGGTATGCACAAAGCTTCATCGTAGTAGGTGAGTATACTGAATTCATCCGTTTTGTTTTTCAACGTTTAGATAATTGGTGAACAGGTCAGTACTTTCGTACAGCAGAGAGACCAAAATATCTAACGAGGGCTAAGACAGATACCATTTTTGGTACGATTTATGCTTTTTGCATTTTTTGAATGACTCTCTATGAGAGCTTCTTCATTTTCAGGGTTTTGGCATTTTTAGCTCTTGATATCCTGGGTGTGTCTAGGTCAGCATGTATCTGGATGCAGCAGAAGGACACCCCTGATATCCCCAGATGAAATAACAGTATAAAGACCCAAAACTTCAGATTTTGGCAATCTATCAACGCAAGATTTAAGGTCATTAAACCATACACCACTGATGTGTTCCCCACTCATACTCAGTGCATTTAGGTTTATATCACATTGGTAAGTTGATTATTTCATGCTTTTGCCTACTGGTACATCATATGATGAAGCTGCTATCACACTTAAGCAATTTTAATTCAGATTGAGTGTGACAGTCTAACTTGCTGATGTACTATCATTTCTCCTTTTTCACACAGTGATAACTCATTTTTTATTTTCTATTTTTTATGTTTTTGGATTTTTAAAATATTATAACTTACTCCCCCTAAACACACGCACTAACTAAACTCTTTTTGGCTTAGAGGAATTTCTCCCCCTAAATTTTTGTTTTTATGGAGTAAGTTTCAAAAACACAAATTTAAAAACACAAACAAACTCCCACTTTAAATCTGACAACAGTTTTTCACGTTTAAGGTTTAGAATAATCAAAACAATCATAGAAGTAAATAGTTCGTTACCCATGTTAACCTACTATTCACCTCAGATGTTTTACAGGAATAACCACTGTCGAACACATCAACAGTCCTTCTTGGTCATCCTGCATTCACTCAACAACTCAGTTAGACTTTAGAACCCAAGCCCTGATAGTCTTGGGTTTTCCAAATTCATCTAATACAGGAACATCCATCCAATATCCATCACTCCTCAGTGGATCCTTGGATTGCTTCCCCATTGTTGAACAAGATTGATAATTTCCACTAGGTCTTTGATTGCGAGAGTTCCAATAACCTCTCGGATTTTCTGACCTTTGGAAATTATTATCTTGATACCTTCTTCTCCCATTACTATACCATGAATTTTGGAAAAAATTTGGATGTTGTTGAACATTCGAGTTACTAAAACCCCTATGTCCATATCTTTGTTGAAAATTTCGATTACCAGCAGTTTGGTATCGAGTTTGATATCCAAAATTTTTATTTTGACTTTGAAACTGATTTGATTTACCATTATGATGTCTAAATTGTGGAGAAATACTTCTTGGTTTATCAAATCTTTTCGAAGTTGAGGGTTTTGATTGAGATTCAGGTTTCTTTGTCTGACAACTTGGTTTTACACTATTGCTTAACCCAACCTGATTCCCATCCTTAACCTCATCAACTTTTTGTTTGCCTTTCTTCAAAGGACAACAACTCGCCACATGTCCTTTGTTGTGACATTTAAAACATGATCTTTTCTTATAAGTTTTCTTTTTGTTTGATCCCTTTTTAGATGTTTTGACATTTCCGTCTTCAGTATCCTCATCCACTTTATGAGATGTACTGTTAGACCCAACAGATTCTTTCAAAGAAACTCGACTATTTGGTAAGTCCACAGCTATCGGATCCACTACTACTTGTGCAGTGGTTACAAAATCAGTTAGCTCATCTTCAGTTGGTAAAAATGAGTAGTCTTGATGTTTAGATGATGAAGCTTTAGTAAACCCCACCCCTGTTTTATCATTACTCCTTTTTAAACCTTTTTGAATATGAGTCCTGACTAACGAAGAATTTCTAAATTTGTCTAACTTACCCTGAAGTTCTACAATTTTGGCTTGTGCATCAGCCAATTCTGTGCACTTTTCTGAAAGCTCGTTAGTCTTTTCTTTCACAGTTTCACGAGCCAAATCAATGATCTGTGACAGTTCATTGAATTTGCTTGTTAAACTGCTAATTTCTTGTTCATTTGATTTGAGTTATCTAAACAATTTGACTCTGTTTTAATCAAAAGAACATTTGACTCTTTTTGTTTTTCCAAATCAGCTACCAGAATTTTGTTTTGCTCCGATAGTCTGTCAACTTTACCCTGTAGTTCAGTGCAATTATGACATGTATGACTTACAGGTTCTGATGTTACCTTCACCTCTGTTGTAAGTTCATTCACAGCAATCATGCACTTTGAAACTTCTGTCTCCTTCTTCTCAACAACTTTCTTCTTCTCTTCTACCACAACATCTGCTTCTTTACCTAAAGCACGATCTCCTATACTCTGGCTAGATGAACTCTGATAACGTTTTTCTAAAGCTTCCCACAGATCTCTAGAATTCCCATAGTTCTTGAAGGTATTCTTAATGCCCTCAGGTAAGGATTTCTTGATCACTGCTAAAGCTCTCTTCTCAGCATCAACCACCTGTCTCTCAAATTCATCCATCTTCTCATAAGACATCACCTTAACTCTTCCTTCAACACGACGTGTAGGAGCAACATATCCATCAATCATACAACACCACATTCTGAAATCCTCACTCTTAATAAACAACTCAAACTTCTCTTTCCAGTCAGCATATTCTTTAATGTTTGTAAGCTTTGGCCAGTTTTTAACAACCTCACTTCCATTCTTCAACTTATCCATCACGCAGCGTAAAAGTTTAAATGGATTTTGGTAACCTGTGTCAAAATCCAATTCTAACTTCTCTACTGGTCCTTGTCGAGCTTTTACTGTAACCGTACTGTCAAAACCGTACAAATATTATCCGAAAACTGTTTTTATCAAATTATACCGTTAGATTCGTCTCGAAATTACGATTCCAATGATATATAATGTCAAAATCTTATTTCCGGATTTTCCAGAGTCTGTTTTTTTTTTAGCCCTAAAAATCCAAGGATTCCAACGGTGCAAACGGTTTCTTGAGTTGAGTTACGGATAATTTTCTAAACGCGAAACTGTTAAATTTCTCTTACGCGAGCCAAGAAAAATTCCCCCTTGTCCGAAATGAACCTTTTTCGTCCGAAATAAACAAGTCTGATCCGAAATGATGTTGTCTGATCCGAAATGAACACCCTCAGATCCGAAATGGATAAAGCTGATCCGAAATGAGACTTTTTGATTCGAAATCAACTCCTTCTAATCCGAAATGCTTGTTCTTGGTCCGAAATTGAGTCAAAATGATTGAATTCTGTTCGAAATGCAACTGATCTGGTCCGAAATTCAACAGTTTGATCCGAAATGCAAGTTCAACTGATCCGAAATCAGCACCCTTAGATCCGTAATGGTTCGCCTGATCCGAAATTGAACTGTCTAATCCGAAATCCAACCTGTTTGATCCGAAATCCAAGACTTGTAATCCGAAATGCAATCCTTTAAGTCCGAATTGATCCGAAATGCAGTATTTCTGATCCGAAATTGTCCGAATTGCTTGCTGTTTATCCAAAATTGATGCTGTTAATCCAAAATGACTGATTTTTGGTCCGAAATCCAAGCCTTTTGATCAGTAATGGTCCGAAATGCTTGAATTCTATCCGAAATCAGTAGTAGAACTCAAGAACAACCTCCAAACACGTCCAAAAACACCGATTTTCTGCAGAAAACGATTCTGAACCAAGCCAATCAAGAGCCTAACGCTCTGATACCAATTGTAGGTCCCTGAATCCGTGCGGATCGTAACAGAATCGATCTAACCTAGAGTGCGGAATCCCCTAGATCAGATTTCACAGAAAACGAGTAGAACAAGAATCAAGAACACGATACACTTTCAATCTGGTCTTCTATTGATTATCCAACACAAAGTTTACAATCAATCCAAGACCCACAAGAAATCTCTCAGCCACTCTCTGTAGATTTCTCTCTTTCTCTCTCAATTCCTCTAAATGTCCCTCAAGTGTCTAACCTAAACCCTAATGCCAAGCCTTGTTTATATAGGACAAGGTTTGCACGTGGGCTTTGGTCTGGGCCAGGCCATTCTCCAAGCCCATAACACTAAATAACTCCCTAACCAATAATGCTAAGCCCAATACAAAATATCCAAAGACTAAATAATCAAACTATTAAGCTGTTGTCACAAAACATGCACCAACATTTATTCATGCACCCAGCCTTCTATAAATAGAAGGCTCAACCAGCAGAAGTCAACTGAGTTTGAAGCTTAGCATTCATATACACTACAAAACTCCATTGCCCTCTCACCCACAGAATTCAAGATTCATTTGTATTAGATAATAATCTTACAATCACCTTGTAAACCATTTTGCTTCAAAGTGATATAAACTTGATAATTCTGTAGGTCTTGTTTCGGAAAGTCTGATTTCCATTTCCGCACATCTTTTTCACATCTAGTGAAATCACTTGCCATATTACGTGAAAAGAAGTTGTTCAGGCCATACTGGGTCCAACAATTGGTATCAGAGCAGATTGAATAAACTATTTTCAAACGATCAATCGCTCATCTTCTTTTCTCTAAATATGGCCAGCTTTCAATCCTGGAATTGATGGGATTTTAACATGTTCATCAAAGTAATTTCATCCATATGAAATAAAAACGCAGCGGAAAATAAGTTTAAAACATGTTACTTTTATAAGATATAAAACCATTTATATGCAAAATCCCAAAACCCGGATCCATATATGAGATGTATACTTACAAACACAACCATAGGATGTTTAGAAAACTACCTTCTTGAAGTACAAGGATTGTGAAACGGATGATGCTTCTTGAAATGGTTGTCTTCAAGAGTAGAAGACCTCAAGCTTGTATACCCCAAGCTTCCAACAAACACCACAAGTTTAGCTAGGATTTAACACTTGAAGAACAAAATATGAACACTTGAAAGAACCCTCTAATGGCCGAAAATTATGAGCAAAAATTCAGCTCTACTACTTTAATTTTTTCCATATAAAACTAATATATTCTTAAGAGAATGCATGCCTTTATTCTTGCCCAATCACAAGGTCTCTAACACATGCAATTGCATGGAAAGTTATTGGACCAAAGACTTTGGATAGACCACCCAATCTAAATCCATGCATATGCATGAAATGTGATTGGAACAAGACTTTTGGATAGAGACAAAAAGGGGGGGGGGGCGGCCCCATGTGGGTTTTTATAAAAAAAAAAAAAAAATTCTTTTATAAAATTAAGTCTTGGTACATATATATATATATATATTTATAACTTTTATAAATATAACACTACATAAATGCAAGACTTTATACAACCTTTAAAATTGTTATTTAACCCATTAAATAACAAAATAAAATATTCTCTCAAAATAAATTATCCATATAATTTATTAGTTTCTCAAGTGTAATTATTTAGAAAACCAATTTTCAAATATTGTAAGTGTTAATATTTATTTGTTTGATCATATCACAAATAAATAATATAAGTGTTTGTCTAGCTTGTTATTGGGTATGACTCGACTTGGATCATAACGTACTAGCCACATCAATTTATTATGTGTCTTGGGCATACATAGTCCAACAATCTCCCACTTGCACAAGATACATAGAAGATTGATGCAAGTAGTAAATGACGCCTAACTACGGTTTACTACCCCCAATACGTATGACTATATTTGCCATTCAATAACATCATCCCTTTCAAGTCCCTTACTTGAACATGATTTAGGTGAATCTATCATTTATCCTTTCGTTACAGATGTCATGTTAAATCCAGAGACACAGAGTGATCACTCTCTGTTTGATTTAACTTTAGCAGGCCTTAGACATCTTACTCTCAACGAATAAGAGGAACAAATCCCTTCTTGACTACATACGTCTCTCACAATCACCTTGTACCACACCTGAGCTTAGCCTTATGTACTGTCATATTACTGACAGCGAAGAAATAAGTCAAGGTACAATATTTGGTGAATATCAAGACCCAATATGTATCTCAGGTCAGAGGATACTATGATATTCTCCTTTACTCAAAATTTTACTTATGATCAATCACAAATGATTCCATGCAGTAATATTTGAGAGCGAGCCAGTCCAATATTTGTATCCCACAAATATCTATGAACTTTGGCAGCAACACTTTGCTCTATATTCATACCTAATGAATATCCACCAATCCAAGTTCATAATAGTCTTGCATTCATATTTGTTCCCACAATTATGATCGACTACGGACATTTAGAATAATTAACTTATTCACGGATTTAAACATGCTAATATGAAACGTAACTCGAAATACCATAAAAGAGTTAAAATAACAATTGTTTCAATATCCAAATACAAAATTAGATCAAATCCAATCACTAGAATATCGAAGTCCTAAGGAACATGTATGACCCTCATGTTTTCCCCTGTCAAGGAGCTTCGTGAGTGGATCCGCAATGTTTTGATCTGTGTGAACTTGGCGGATACATATCTTTCCCTTTTCAACTTCATCCCTTATGTAGTTGAATCTCCGCTCGATATGTCTAGTCTTTTGGTGCGCACGAGGTTCCTTGATTTGAGCAATCGCACCCTCGTTATCACAAAAGATCTCTAGGGGGTCTTGAATGGTAGGGACCACCCCTAGGTCGGCTATAAATTTCTTTAGCCATGCAGCTTCCTGGGCTGCCAATGAAGCGGCGATGTATTCTGATTCTGTAGTGGACAATGCTACCACGTCTTGTTTTGAGCTCTTCCAAGAGACTGCTCCACCATTTAAAATGAAGACATACCCCGATTGTGATCGAGAATCACTTCGATCGGTTTGGAAACTCGCGTCCGTGTAACCCTTTACAACGAGTTCCTCCTCACCAGATCCATATATTAAGAACATATCCTTAGTCCTCCTAAGATATTTCAATATGCTTTTAACAGCCATCCAATGACTATTACCTGGATTCTGCTGGTATCTACTTGTCATGCTCAAGGCACATGAAACGTCCGGTCTGGTGCATATAATTGCATACATGATGGATCCTATAGCTGACGCATATGGGATTCTTTTCATTTTCTCTTGCTCATCCTTTGAGCTTGGACATTGAGATATATTCAATATTGTCCCCTTTTGAATAGGTACAAAACCTCTCTTAGAGTTCTCCATTTGGAACCTATTCAAGACTTTATCAATGTATGCACTTTGGTTTAAACCTATCAACCGCCTTGATCTATCCCTATAGACCTTTATTCCCAAAATGTAGGCGACTTCACCAAGATCCTTAATGGAAAAACAACTTCCAAGCCAAGCTTTTACACCTTCCATGGTTGGAATGTCATTCCCAAATAGTAGAATGTCATCGACATACAGTACTAAGAAAGTGATGATGCTCCCACTAGCTTTCTTATACACACAAGCTTCATCACCGTTCTTGATGAATCCAAAATTCTTAATTTCTTCATCAAAACGATGGTTCCAACTTCTAGATGCTTGTTTCAATCCATAGATTGATTTCTTTAACTTGCATACTTTGTCAGGATGTTTTGGATCGACAAAACCTTCAGGCTGAACCATATAGACATCTTCATCAAGATATCCATTAAGAAAAGCCGTTTTGACATCCAATTGCCAGATCTCATAGTCATAATATGCAGCTATGGCAAATAATATCCTAATTGACTTTAGCATCGCCACAGGCGAGAAGGTTTCATCATAATCAATCCCTTGAGTTTGAGTGAAACCTTTTGCTACAAGTCTTGCTTTGTAAGTGTCCAAGTTACCATGCATATCTGTTTTCTTCTTGAAGACCCACTTACTTCCAACTACTTTGGAGTTGAGTGGTGGTACAACCAATTCCCAAACTTGGTTGTCATACATGGATTGCATCTCTATGTTCATGGCTTCAAGCCATTTGTCACAATCGGATTTTGACATTGCATCATGGTATGTGGTTGGTTCATCTGAATCTACCACGTAGCATCCATCCATGAAAAATCCATATCTTTCAGGTGGATTACTAATTCTACCAGATCTACGAACATTTTGTGTGTTCCGATCAACCTCTTGATCATTTTCAACAACCTCTTGTTGAGTGCTAGTATCAACCAAACGTGTATCGTCTTGTGGTTCTTGATCCTCTTCAAGTTCCACTGTTCTACTACTAGTTCCTTCTATAAGGAATTTAGCTTCTAAGAACTTACCCTTTCGAGCAACAAATACCTTTTGCTCGGTTGGATCGTAGAAATAATATCCTATATCATCTTTAGGATATCCTACAAAGATACACTTAGTAGATCGGACTTCCAATTTATTCGGAGTGTATTGCTTAACATAAGCTTCACAACCCCAAACCCTTAAGAATGATAATGATGG
The DNA here is from genome assembly GCA_030545235.1 of Helianthus tuberosus. Lineage (NCBI taxonomy): Eukaryota > Viridiplantae > Streptophyta > Magnoliopsida > Asterales > Asteraceae > Helianthus > Helianthus tuberosus. Next base: position 51,348,819 of record CM060403.1, on the reverse strand, counting down.
AGGGTTTCCATGCCATATTTCAAAAGGTGTCCTTTCTACTTTCTTGGTTGGGGCCATATTTAGTATACGGACTGCGGAGAGCAAAGCGTAACCCCAAAATGATAGAGGTAATGTGCTTCTAGCCATCATAGATCGAACCATATCTAATAGAGTTCGATTTCTCCTTTCGGACACACCATTGTGTTGTGGTGTTCCAGGTGGAGTAAGTTGTGAAATGATTCCACAACTTCTAAGATGATCTTGAAAAGCACCACTTAGGTATTCACCTCCTCTATCGGTACGAAGGACTTTAATTGTTTTCTTGAGTTGATTTTCTACTTCACTTTTGAAGTCTTTGAACATTTCAAATGCTTCATCCTTGTGTCTTAGTAAGTACACATATCCATAACGACTATAGTCGTCGGTAAAGGTAATGAAGTATCTTTCACCATTCCTAGTCATCGGCTTAAAAGGACCACATACATCTGAATGTATGATGCCTAGTAAGTCTTTTGCCCTTTCAAAAGTTCCACTAAAGGGTGTCTTGGTCATTTTGCCTTGTAAACAAGATTCGCATACATCAAATGAATTATCTTCATTTGTATTCAGAAGACCATTTTTCTGAAGTGTATGCATGCGATTCTTGCTTATATGTCCAAGGCGACAATGCCAAAGATAGGAATCACTCAAATCCATTTTGAGTTTCTTGTTGGTTACTTGGTACATTGAGCTATCATATGATGTGTTATCATGATCTAATTCATAAATACCATTTAAAGATATAGCTTTAAAATAAAACACATCATTCTTAGAAACATAAATATCATAGTTAACAAATTCGAAATTGAAACCAGATTGTTTTAAAAGGGAAACAGAAATTATGTTCCTAGTCAAACTAGGAGCATATAAAACATTCTTCAAAATCACTTCCAAACCACTTGGAAGCTTTAAAACGTAGTCTCCTTGAGCTTCGACTTCAACTTTTGCTCCGTTGCCCATAAAGAGACTACTGTCTCCCTTCTTGTAATGTCTACTTCTTCTGAACCCCTGCAACGAATTGCAAATATGAGTTCCACATCCGGTATCTAGTACCCATGTGTTAGAAGAAATAACATTAAGCTCAACATGTATCATAAAGATAGTACCTGAGGTTTGCCCTGCATCCCTCTTGTTTTTCAACTCCTTGAGATAGGTTGGACAATTTCTCTTCCAATGTCCTATCTCACCACATTCAAAACATGGGTCATTTGTAGCAACCTTTTGCTTCTTCTCCTTCGGTTTGGTGGGTTCTGCTTTAGCTTTTCCCTTCCCTTTTCCTTTGACGTGTCCCTTTCTTTTAGCATAGGTTGCTTTAGAGTCGGGGTGGGGCCTCTTCTTGTTGCCTCCTTCATTGATCGCTAGGACGGGTAAAGCCTTTTTGCCCATACTTGCTTCGGCCGTCTTGAGCATTGCATGAAGTTCACCAATGCTCTTGTCCCATCCATTCATGTTGTAATTCATTACAAAACTCTCAAATTTCTTTGTTAAAGAGTTGTGGATCAAATCCGTAGCCAACTCTTTGGAGACGGGACAATTTAGCCGTTCGAGGCGATCAATGTGGCTTTTCATCTTGAGAGCATAAGATGATACCGATTGGGTTTCCTCCATTCGACATGCATGAAGCGCCCGAACAGTTTCGAAGCGTTCTACCCTTGCTTGTTGTATGAACATTTCCTTTAACTGGGTAATCATGTCGTATGCCCCGTGGTGTTCAAAATCCTTTTGAATTTCGGGAATCATAGTTCCCAGCATGAGGCATAAGGCTTGCATGGAGTCCTCGGTATACTTAACCCAATCGTTGTAGGCTTCCACATCTTCTACGTTAGGTTCATCGGGAATAGGATCGTCCAACACATAGGATATCTTCTCTTGCTTGAGAACGATTCTCAAGTTTCGAAACCAATCCATGAAGTTGTTATGGTTGAGACGATCCTTTTCAAGGATGGTTCTTAGTGACAGGTTTCGGACGGTTTGGTTAATCGGGTTTGCATTGTTAGCGGCCATCTACAAAATTTAACAAGTTCAATTTTAGTATTTTCGATATTATTATATTTTAATCATTAATACCCTTTTGTGTCTTAAAGACAATTAATAATTAAAATCTAGAATCCAACGTTACATTTAAATATTGGTTAGGTGACCTTTATCCCTCTATTTAAATTAACAAGGTAGTCAACGTTTGACAATTGCAACTCTTTGCAACTTCTAGCCATATGGGATCGGTTAAACATCTTTATGTTTAGTTGGCATGTTTAATCCCATCAACACCTTTGTTCCCCATGCTTTGGTGACCCTAAGTTCATGGTTTCCAAATCAAGTCGTCCAACTTACACACACGTGTGAGTTTATACACATAAGTGGTTAGGTGACCTTTATCCCACAAACATGGTAAACCCACCTCGAACATACAAGTTCCCTCAAATGTGGTTAGGTGACCTTTATCCCACAATAAGAGTTCCCAAGTGTTTCGAGTGTTGTATAAAAGGATGGTGTTTGACTTGTTTTATAAAAGGGTTTTTAATATTTCAAAATTCTAGTTTAGAAAATATTATGTACCATATATTTGCATGCATTCAAATCAATGGTACTTTGGTGAAAACAAATTTTCATGGTTCTATTTAATAAAACCCATTTTATTATAAAATCATTAATTTTTAATAAAACCTTTATTAAACATTTTAATGACTTTTTCAAGAACCAATTTTACGCTTGTTGTTGATTATTAGTTTGTTAAGTCATGCATATCTACATATCATCTAAACAACAAAATAAACAACCACACAAGCATAACAATAGGTGCATCACCATAGCCAACTATTTTGACAACACTTGTTAGCCGAAACAAGTGTGTCAAAAGGTCCTTCCTAAAGGGTGAAAAATGACACAAGTAATGTGTCGATGAACTCCCACTTGATCCCGCATCCAAATGCTTCAAGTCTCCTTCTTGTGTTGTGATTTCTCCACCTTCTTTGAGCTTCCAAAAGTCTTTTATTTTCAGCTCCAAACTCCTTTGGACCTCAAAAATGTGTTTTGGTTATCGGGTTAAAATCCCGTTGAGAACGATGAAGTTCTTTGGACCGAATATTATGGTCCAAACCAAAACCGCATTTTTGTGTGCATCTTCTTTTACAAAATATATCCTAATACATTTTTTTCTAGTAAAATAAAATGCACCTAATATATTTATTTTACATACCAAATGAAATAAATAAATTACATATCTTCTAATGGAAGAACAAAATAATAATTATTACAACACATTGAAATAATAAATCACAACACAATCATTCAACACAAGGTCATGGCTAGGTCATATGCACCAAAATATATATCCAAATATATATATATTAATTTCAAGAAGCATAAAAAAATGGTTCCCTTTTATAAACATTTTCGGCTATTTTAAAAAAAAACGAAAAGTTAAGTTTTGTCCAAACAAACAAATCATCCATATGAAATAAATTTTTCAAGATTCTCTTATGCATGTAAGAAAATAATCTTTGAAAAACAAAGGGTTAACCATGTTAAAATTTTCGGCCATGGGGTTTTCTTCAAACCCGAAACCCGAAATTTTTAATCTATTGAAGTATGCACTCATATAAGCGGCTCTAGATGCCATTGATGGGATTTTAACATGTTCATCAAAGTAATTTCATCCATATGAAATAAAAACGCAGCGGAAAATAAGTTTAAAACATGTTACTTTTATAAGATATAAAACCATTTATATGCAAAATCCCAAAACCCGGATCCATATATGAGATGTATACTTACAAACACAACCATAGGATGTTTAGAAAACTACCTTCTTGAAGTACAAGGATTGTGAAACGGATGATGCTTCTTGAAATGGTTGTCTTCAAGAGTAGAAGACCTCAAGCTTGTATACCCCAAGCTTCCAACAAACACCACAAGTTTAGCTAGGATTTAACACTTGAAGAACAAAATATTAACACTTGAAAGAACCCTCTAATGGCCGAAAATTATGAGCAAAAATTCAGCTCTACTACTTTAATTTTTGCCATATAAAACTAATATATTCTTGAGAGAATGCATGCCTTTATTCTTGCCCAATCACAAGGTCTCTAACACATGCAATTGCATGGAAAGTTATTGGACCAAAGACTTTGGATAGACCACCCAATCTAAATCCATGCATATGCATGAAATGTGATTGGAACAAGACTTTTGGATAGAGACAAAAGGGGGGGGGGGCGGCCCCATGTGGGTTTTTATAAAAAAAAAAAATAAATTTCTTTTATAAAATTAAGTCTTGGTACATATATATATATATATATATATATATTTATAACTTTTATAAATATAACACTACATAAATGCAAGACTTTATACAACCTTTAAAATTGTTATTTAACCCATTAAATAACAAAATAAAATATTCTCTCAAAATAAATTATCCATATAATTTATTAGTTTCTCAAGTGTAATTATTTAGAAAACCAATTTTCAAATATTGTAAGTGTTAATATTTATTTGTTTGATCATATCACAAATAAATAATATAAGTGTTTGTCTAGCTTGTTATTGGGTATGACTCGACTTGGATCATAACGTACTAGCCACATCAATTTATTATGTGTCTTGGGCATACAGAGTCCAACAGGAATAATGCTTTTAATATTGGTTCTATGTCCAAACCTCCGACTCTGGTCAGGGAGGAATACCCCCAATGGAAAATCAGGATAGTCCATTTCCTTAATGGTCATGACCGAGCTCTGTTTCAATCCATTGAAAGGGGTCCACATATACCAACGACTGAAATACCAGCTATTCCAGCAACTGACCAATCACCTGCTATCCCTGCCTCCCGAGCTCCCAAAAGTGAAATACTTTGGAGTGAGGAAGACAAGGAAAAGGTGGCTGGGGATGAAAGGGCAAAGTCACTTTTAATAATGGCCATCCCCAATGACATATTTTCACAAGTTGATGCATGTGCATCAGCCAAGGAAATATGGGATCAGTTGGAAAATATTTGTGAAGGAGGAGAAAGGATGAGAAGAAATAAGAGAACAAACAATGTCTCATCTTATGAGAGGTTTAAAAGTTTGCCAAATGAAATATTAAATGATACATATCTAAGATTCACAAAACTTTTAAACGAGCTAAAGAAATTTGGAATAACAAAGTCAAATGATGAAAGAAACATAAAATTTCTTGATGCCCTTCCTAGAGAATGGAGAAGTCTAACCATGACTTTGTCCTCAACCTTAGAACTAGGAAAGATGAGTCTCCATAACTTATACAGCATCTTCATCCCCAGAGAGGAAGAAATATTTAAAGAAACCATTCAAAGAGGGGGATCTTTAGCCCTTATCTCAAACTCACAAAGATCAACACCTACCAATGATCCACAACCATCATACAGCCAAAGTTCTGAAATTTCTGATACTACATCAGACTTTTCAGCTTTTGCTGAAGCAATAGCACTGCTAACCAAAACATTTGAGCAGAGGTTGAGGGGAGGAGGCCAGAGATACCAGAGAAGTGATAGAGGAATGATGGATGGAAGATCTAAAGAGGAGGTTAGATCTAAGGATAAAGGGAAGGCTGAAGTTGTGTGTTACAAGTGCAAGCAGAGAGGTCACTATGCATCAAAATGTAAGACCAAGAAGCTCAAGGATGTTGCTTACTAGGAGAAAAAGCAAGAAGAAGCAAAGAAGCAGCAACAAGTCAGCTTAATTGCAGGAATAGATACATGGTTATCTGATGATTCTTCTGATGATGAAGAAGAAGAATTGGCAAATTTCTGCCTCATGGAACTTTCTGAAGGTCTACCAGAAGCTTCAGAACAAAAGGTAAATTTAGACAATCTTGATCTTGAACACAAGCTAAACAAGCTCATGTCAGATTTTCTAAATCTGCAAGAAAAACATCAATCAGATATTAGAAAATCTGATGAGTTGCAAAGGACTATGAATAAAATCATTCATGAAAACCAATTACTCATAGAAGAAAGTTTAGATCACAGAGCTAAAATTGAGTTCTATGAAAATGAAAGAAAAGATCTTTACAAGAAAATCAATGATAAAGAAATTAATGTAAGAGGTTTTCAACAGGGCAAGGAATTTATAAATTTCATTGAGTCCACACCAAAGAACAAAGGAGAGGGTTTAGGATATATAAAATCAAAAGGAAATAAACCCACTGTCTTTGTAAAAGCAACTCATCAGATTTCTGATAAATTTTCATCAGAATCTGATTCTGAATCTTGCAAGTCAACCTGTTCTGAATACTCTTTTAAAAAACCAAACTTCAAAGCAAACATAAGTGAATGCAGTCAAGAATCTTTAAAGATTCCAGAAGCAGTTCACTCATCTTTTCAAAATTATCCACTCATTCCATCACAAGAAAGAATATCAGAAAATTCTGATAAATAATGTATGTGTGTTGACATACTGAAGCTTGTTCAACACCATCTTCAAAAGAAAAATGTAGAATCTGTTTATGGCACAGCATATAACAGAATTTCTGATGAAAGACCAACAAGAGAAAATAATCTGTTTAAAATCTCATCAGAAAAAGTACCCCAAGCAAGCCTGGGTACCAAAAACCCTCTAATCATTCCATTTCAGGACCATCATGTGCAGCAGATCTGGTACTGCGATTTAGGAAGCTCCAAGCACATGACTGGGGACAGGAGCTTACTCAGCAACTTTGTTCCAAAGCTGGGTAGAATGGTAAATTTTGGAAATGGAGTAAAAGGGGGAATCATGGGATATGGATGCATAAGGTATGGATGTTTGACCATAGAGAAAGTAGCCTATGTTGAAGGCTTAAAGTATAATCTGCTAAGTTATGGTCAGTTCTGTGATAAAAATCTCTCAGATAACTCTATCACCAGAAAAATGCTTGATAAATTGTTTTAATGATAATAAAAAAAATCATATATCTGATAAATCACCAGAAAATCTGATAAGTTATCAGAACACCTGATAAATCATCAGAAATTCTGGTGAATCATCAGAAAAATATGTTGGATAATCAAAATCATCATTGATCATCATAACAAATTCCTTCATGTCATCATCCTTATTCATATCTCTTGACAGCATATTCATAAATTGTACATTGACATTTTTTTTCTTTCTTTGAATTTTTTTTTTTAAAAAAAAATGTATAATAAAAAAATTTTCTTCTTAGTGCTGGTAACGTCATTTAACAGAAAATTTCTGGGAACTCGTTAATATGAAACTTTCTCTCTCCTTCATTAATTACACCCCATCAAGTATTAAGGAGATTGAAATGACATATTGGTAGGCAATTGTCACGGCCCCCGACCCGGTTTGACCCGTTTCAGGAGCCGCGGGACAGAAATCCCGTGGTATTTATTTAATTGAGTTTAACAGCGGAAGTTTATCATCAGGATCGTTTAAAGCTAAAATTTTCCCGATTTATTTTATTTCACAATTCGGGATAAAACCCCGATAATTTACAATATTATGTTTTTACTACGAAATCGTGATATTACAAAACTTATTTCTTTATTTTATAATGAGCCACTATCTTAAGCTTGAAATGCTCCCCAACACTTTTCCTGAATTACAACAGATCACCTGAAACATGTTTGAAAAAGGTTTTGTCAGCGGAAAATACTGAGTGAATCATTCTATTTACTAAAATGACACATTTGTTATAATTTACAGTATTAAGAGCGATTACAATGTTTCTAATATCAAACCAACTACCCACGGTATTTGTCACTCGACCGAATCTGTGACTATGGTCATATCCCCCAATTGGCTGCCCCAATGGTGACGATTATCAAGTAATGTATACAAAACCCCACATACCGGCTGTAACTTGGTGATTACAAAGACTTAATCCCCGTAATTATAACTTTAAAAATGAATAGGATTTTGTAAATAGATTTGATAAAAAGAGAGAATGACTCACATTGCTGATTTAATACGGACAGAGTCTAGTCTATGAATTAGCCTGATTAACCTAATTTAGATAACAATGCACACAAAACTGGGTTAGTAATCAATACAGCATTTACGATAACTCACGAGATCAACCATCACAACGAGTGACAAAGTGCTATGCTTAACATCTGTCGAATTAACGACTAATGACAAAGCATCACCCTAATGTGGGCAGCACTTAAACACCCGTTGAGTACATTGATCGATCGGAAAATGAATCGTAGCAGCGATCGTGCTAATACCCTGTTTTGCGGCAGAATTTCGAGATCAGTGTGTGGATTTAGAGTATACTGTTCGTATCTCAGTGTATATTTTGAATTTTTACGTCGTTTTTCTTCCAGAAATCAAGTCCCACTGTCGTCTATTTATAGGTGAATTTTGACCCTGAGGCGGCCCGCTTTAGTTTTAGCTTATCCTCACGCGGGCCGCGTGAGACCTATTTTTTAGGTATAGGTTGCCACGGTTGGGACTAGCCTTGCTGACTTGACAGTTTTCGTAAATTCCTTTCTGCCAACGTTTTAAGTGGATAATCGTCAATAGGGTTTAACCCCCCTGAGTTTTAGGGGCCCTAATCCTAATTCTGAAAATTATGAAAATTTTAGGGTTTGTTCAGAATCACTTGGGTGTCTCAATTAGGGTTTCCTTTTGGACAAATAAATTTAATAATTATGACCTTTGATGAGAGTTGTTACATTCTCCCCACCTTAATAAAAATCTCGTCCTCGAGATTTACTGGAATAAGTGAGGATACTTTCGCTTCATTTCTGATTCTAATTCCCAAGTGTATTCAGGTCCTCTCCTTGAATCCCACTTTACTTTAACTAGCACTAGTCGTTTGTGCTTGAGAAACTTCACTTTTCTGTCTTCTATCTGAAGAGGTTTCTCCACAAATTTTAACTTTTCGTTTACCTCTATGTCTTGAAGAGGTACTACCAGAGATTCATCTGCTAAACATTTCTTGAGATTGGATACATGAAATACATCATGTACTCCAGCTAATTCTTCTGGTAGTTGTAAACGATAAGCTACTGGTCCTATACGTTGGATCACTGGAAATGGTCCTACGTATCTTGGACTTAGCTTTCCTTTCTTACCGAATCTAACAACTCCTTTCCAAGGAGAAACTTTCAACAGTACTCTGTCTCCAACTTGGAATTCTAACGGCTTGCTTCTATTGTCTGCATAACTCTTCTGGCGATCTCTAGCCATCTTCAGTCTTTCTTTGATTTGGGTGATCTTATCAGTCGTCTCTTGTACTATTTCAGTTCCTGACAATTGATTTTCTCCTATCTCTGCCCAACAAACTGGAGTTCTACACTTTCTTCCATATAATGCTTCAAATGGAGCAGTTTCAATGCTTGAGTGATAACTATTGTTATAGGAGAATTCAATTAATGGTAAATGATCATCCCAACTTCCACCAAAATCTATTACACATGCTCGGAGCATGTCTTCTAGAGTTTGGATTGTCCTTTCACTTTGTCCGTCTGTTTGGGGATGATATGCAGTGCTCAAATTTAATCGAGTTCCCATAGCTTGCTGGAAACTTTTCCAGAAATGGGAAGTAAAACGACTATCCCTATCTGATACAATGGAGAGTGGAACTCCATGTAAGGATACAACTTCATCTACATACAATTTAGCCAGTCTTTCCATGCTAAAGGTTTCTTTCATAGGTAGAAAGTGAGCAGATTTGGTTAATCGATCCATAATTACCCAAATCGCATCATTACCTTTTCTGGTTTTGGGTAACTTGGTAACAAAATCCATTGTTATAAGCTCCCATTTCCACACTGGCATCTCTAACTGTTGTAGTAGTCCTGAAGGTTTCTAATGTTCTGCCTTAACTTGTGAACAAGTAAGACATTTAGAAACATATCTAGCTATATCCTTTTTCATTCCTATCCACCAAAAGTTCTTTCTTAAATCTTGGTACATCTTATTGTTTCCTGGATGTATTGTATACCTAGATTTATGAGCTTCTTCTAAAATCTTAGGTCTTAAGTCTCCCTGCTTAGGTACCCAAATTCTACTTTTGTGGAATCTCCAAATTCCATCTGCTCCTTGTTCTAATTCCTTGATTCGTCCTTTCATTCCTTCAGTATCGTCTTTGATTGCTGTAGTTTGAATATTCTTCAATTTTTCCATTAAATCTATTTGTAGATTTAATCTGAGAGCACGAACTCGTCGTTGTTTTTCATAATACTTACGACTTAAAGCATCTGCAACTACATTTGCTTTTCCTTCATGATATTGAATATCACAGTCGTAGTCGCTTAAAATTTCCATCCATCTCCTTTGCCTCATGTTTAATTCTTTTTGCCCAAATATATATCTTAAACTTTTGTGGTCTGTGTAGACAGTAAATTTACTTCCGTAAAGATAATGTCTCCAAATCTTAAGGGCAAAAATTACGGCTCCTAACTCTAAGTCATGAGTCGTATAATTCTCTTCGTGCTTTTTCAATTGTCTTGAAGCATACGCAATTACCTTCTTGCGTTGCATAAGCACACATCCAAATCCTAATTTTGAAGCATCACAATATACTTCAAAATCTTCAGTTCCTTCTGGTAAAGCTAAGATTGGAGCATGGGTTAATTTCTGTTTCAAAATTCTAAAAGCTTCTTCTTGTTTGGGTCCCCATTCAAACTTAGTAGTTTTACAGGTTAGCTTAGTTAATGGTACAGCTATCTTGGAAAAATCCTTAATAAACCGTCTATAATACCCAGCTAATCCTATAAAACTTCTAATTTCCATTGCGGATTGTGGAATCTTCCAATTGGTAATTGCTTCTATCTTAGCAGGATCTACATGAATACCTTCATGATTTACCATATGTCCTAAAAATTGCACTTCCTTTAGCCAAAATTCGCATTTCGAGAATTTGGCGTAAAGCTTTTCTCTTCTTAACAAAGTTAAGAGTGCATGCAAATGCTGACAATGTTCGTACTGACTTTTGGAATAAATAAGTATATCGTCTATGAAGACAATTACAAATTTATCCAAGTACGGTTTACAGATCCTATTCATCATGTCCATGAATGCTGCAGGTGCATTCGTTAACCCAAAGGGCATGACTGTAAACTCGTAATGACCATACCTAGTTCTGAAAGCAGTTTTAGGTATGTCTTCTTCATGTACCTTCAATTGATGATATCCAGAGCGTAAATCTATCTTAGAAAAATATCTAGCTCCTTGAAGTTGATCAAAAAGATCATCAATCCTAGGCAATGGGTATCGATTCTTAATTGTGACCTTATTCAATTCTCTATAATCGATACACATTCTCATTGAACCGTCCTTTTTCTTCACAAACAACACTGGCGCTCCCCAAGGGGATGAGTTAGGTTGTATGAATCCTTTACTTAGTAATTCATCTAATTGCTTTTTCAGTTCTAGCATTTCTATGGGTGCTAACCGATAAGGTACCTTGGCTATTGGTGTAGTTTCTGGAATTAGATGAATCCTAAATTCTACTTCCCTATCTGGAGGTAATCCCGGTAAATCTTCTGGGAATACATCAGGATATTCTGAGACTACTGGTATTTCCTTAAGATCTTTACCCTTAGTGCTAATGATTACCGAAATCATATACACTATTCCTTGTTTTCGTTCATAATTAGCAACTTTCATTACCGATATGAACTTCATGGGTTTCCGTGGTTTATCTCCTGTAATCATAATTACTTCTCCATTAGGTGCCTGAATTTCTATGGAATTCCTATCACAAAGAATTCGAGCATGGTTGGCTATCAACCAATCCATTCCTAACACGACATCGAATTCAGCTAATTTCATAGGTAATAGGTTTGCAGCAAATTTATGACCTGAAAGTTCTATTTCGACTTTTTGCAAAACCTGATAAATTTTAACTGAATTCCCATCTGCGGTTTCAACTGTAAAAATCTGCCTAATGTTGGTTAAAGGTAACTTAAGAGCTTGACAGAATAAAGTATTGATAAAACTTTGGTTTGCACCAGAGTCAAATAATACTTTTGCGTACACGTTGTGAACTAAGAACGTACCCGCTATCACATCTGGGATGAGTTCTGCTTCTTGAGTGGTCAGCTGAAATGCCCTAACATTCTTCTTAGTAGTTCCTTCGGTCGCCTTGGGTTTGTTATCTACTGGTTTAATCAATTTAGGACATTCTGTTTTATAATGCCCCGCTTCTCCACAGTTAAAACAGATTACGGTTTTCTTTTTGCAGTTTTCTTCACGATGTCCTACAGTTTTGCAAAAATTGCAAGTGATATCGCATCTTCCATAATGTTTCTTTTTGCATTTCCTGCAGAATGACGGAGCTGGAGATTGCCCTGTTCCTTTTCTCTTGAAGCTGTTATTATTACCCACACGAAATCCTTGGGTAATTTTCTGAGCTAATTCCTTTTTCCTATCTTCATCTCTTGTGCGCACCAGTTCATCGGTTAGAGTATTAGCTAATTCTACCGCATCATCAATAGTGCGAGGTCTCGCAGCTTTAACAATATTGCGGATTTCACTAATTAGCCCCCAAATATAGCGAGAAATGAGTACCGGTTCTGGCGAAGCCAGTGTTGGTACCACTCTAGCATATTCAAAGAATGTCGAGGTATAACCGCGACAATCCACACCCATCATCCGATGGTTTAGAAACGTATTCGTCATCTGTTCTTTTTCATACTCAGGACAGAATTTTCTTTCCACAAAACCCTTAAATTCTTGCCAAGTCATAGCATAAGCTATTACTCTTCCGTTTGATTGTAACACAGTGTTCCACCATTCGAGTGCTCCTTCTTTGAAGAGATTTGATGCGTACATGACCTGATCATCTTTACCACATTTACTTATTGCAATGACTGCTTCGGTTTTCTCTAACCAACGCAGTGATGCAGTTGCTCCTTCATTGCCTGCAAATTCAGTGGGTTTACAAGCAAGGAATTCTTTGAAAGTGCAACCAGGCGTTGCAGTTTTCATTTTCTTGGGTAATGGAGCTTGATGTGGTTCCCTATTATGATTAACATGATTATTGCCTCCATTTACACTATTACTGAAGTTATCTTCAGTAATCTGTTTACTAGGAACAATTTGTTGCGGTTCGATTGGATTCTTTATAGCAGCAACGAATGCTGGAATAGCATTGGCTATCCCTTGAGCAACAATGTTTTCGATATCTTGCCGAGTCATATATTGATCTCTTGAATGTTGCTCAGACTGATTAACTTCATTTATAGGTTCATTACCAACGTTTGCCATCTGATAATATATATATAAATTTTATTAGTATCTGCTAAATAACAATTATATACAAACAATCAGAAATTTTACAATACAGGTATAGTCAAAACAATCGATTTCTCGATTTCATTTTATATCTAGTATAGTATGCATCATTACTCGCCAATATCTTACAGAGTTTTATTCGTTATTTACAGACTAATTTTACTATTACTATTATACAACCATCGTTTTACCATCGTACTATCTCTCGTCACTTGCCGTTCTAAAAACGCATTTCCCTCTCATCGTACTTCCAGGCAATTTGTCCCCCTATTTCCCTGATTCTACTTCCCGCATCAAACAACTCTTCACCAAAGTGGCGAAGTTCAGCCATGTTTTCATTACTCATGGGTGGATTAGGTAGGGGTTCTGGATCGAATTGTGGAAGAAAGGAATAAGGATCGTTGACAATATTTTGAAATTGCCAATCGTTCGTCCACCATTCATCCATTCCTATGGGTTGGGAGTGGACTATTGGGTCTGGAATTGCTGGTTCCCAATTCATAGGGAGTTGGTTTTCAAGAGGATAAGTAAAAATATTAGTATTGACAGGCTGAATTGTTTCACAGCTTGCCAATAGAAAATCTATCTCATCTTGAAAGGTCCTTCCCTGGTTTTGATTGGAACTTTCTCCGATTTCTATCTGAGTTGGTCTAGAGCCTTGCCCAACTTCCATTACTATTTCTTTAGTTCCTTCCTCCATCTGTATTCCTATCTCCTTAACCTCTTCCTTGTCTTCAGTTTCCATTTCCTGCTGTTTAGAACTTTCTCCGGTTATAGTTTCTTTTCCCTTTTTTAAAGGATTGTTTATTTTGGGAAGTTTTGTAGCTGGCTTTTTCTTACGTATACGACTCCCCCAAACGTATTTCCTTCTTTTCTTGGGTTTTGGCTTTTTCAAAGGTGGAGCATTGAATTCTACGGGTTGTTCTATATCAGGAAAGTATCCAGTAAATTCTTTGGAAACTTCGATATTCACCGGGTAAAGATTAAGGTTCTGAAAGGCTTCAGATATCCCACTCATGCTGATGTAGCATATATGCAAAATGCATAAAATACTAAGTTAAAATTCATAAATAACCTTTTAATTTATTACATACTGTATACCAATTTATTACAAAGATAACTGGAAAACACACTTAGGTTTTGCAATTTTATTTATTGCACAGGATTTCTAGATTGTAAGGGTAAAGTGCTAAAATTAAAATATTTAAAGATTTATATTTTCTGCTACTGTGGCTAGCATATATAAATTTGCCCATTTCTCATCTAGATTATCTTCCCAAGGTGATTTATCAATTAATTCTTGGGTTTCCCGTTTAATCTTCTTTTCTCGGATTTTCTCTTTACTTTTCTTAATAATCATCTCCCTCCTTCTAGGAGAAAGTGATTCCTCGTATTGTGCCTTTCGCACAAATATTCCTTCTTCAGGAATTTCAGCCTGATTCGAGGATTTGGTTCGGGATGAACTTCCCTTCTCATTGGATGATCTATCTAATTTAAGATAGATGCTTGACAGCTTTTGCTTACCCATACTGTAACTAACAAATAATCAGTTAATAACACACATAATCACATAATAGTAATCAGGAAAAATTAAGTATTTCTAAATACTTAATTAGCTTAACTCAGTGGCTCTGATACCACCTTTTTCTGTCACGGCCCCCGACCCGGTTTGACCCGTTTCAGGAGCCGCGGGACAGAAATCCCGTGGTATTTATTTAATTGAGTTTAACAGCGGAAGTTTATCATCAGGATCGTTTAAAGCTAAAATTTTCCCGATTTATTTTATTTCACAATTCGGGATAAAACCCCGATAATTTACAATATTATGTTTTTACTACGAAATCGTGATATTACAAAACTTATTTCTTTATTTTATAATGAGCCACTATCTTAAGCTTGAAATGCTCCCCAGCACTTTTCCTGAATTACAACAGATCACCTGAAACATGTTTGAAAAAGGTTTTGTCAGCGGAAAATACTGAGTGAATCATTCTATTTACTAAAATGACACATTTGTTATAATTTACAGTATTAAGAGCGATTACAATGTTTCTAATATCAAACCAACTACCCACGGTATTTGTCACTCGACCGAATCTGTGACTATGGTCATATCCCCCAATTGGCTGCCCCAATGGTGACGATTATCAAGTAATGTATACGAAACCCCACATACCGGCTGTAACTTGGTGATTACAAAGACTTAATCCCCGTAATTATAACTTTAAAAATGATCAGGATTTTGTAAATAGATTTGATAAAAAGAGAGAATGACTCACATTGCTGATTTAATACGGACAGAGTCTAGTCTATGAATTAGCCTGATTAACCTAATTTAGATAACAATGCACACAAAACTGGGTTAGTAATCAATACAGCATTTACGATAACTCACGAGATCAACCATCACAACGAGTGACAAAGTGCTATGCTTAACATCTGTCGAATTAGCGACTAATGACAAAGCATCACCCTAATGTGGGCAGCACTTAAACACCCGTTGAGTACATTGATCGATCGGAAAATGAATCGTAGCAGCGATCGTGCTAATACCCTGTTTTGCGGCAGAATTTCGAGATCAGTGTGTGGATTTAGAGTATACTGTTCGTATCTCAGTGTATATTTTGAATTTTTACGTCGTTTTTCTTCCAGAAATCAAGTCCCACTGTCCTCTATTTATAGGTGAATTTTGACCCTGAGGCGGCCCGCTTTAGTTTTAGCTTATCCTCACGCGGGCCGCGTGAGACCTATTTTTTAGGTATAGGTTGCCACGGTTGGGACTAGCCTTGCTGACTTGACAGTTTTCGTAAATTCCTTTCTGCCAACGTTTTAAGTGGATAATCGTCAACAGGGTTTAACCCCCCCTGAGTTTTAGGGGCCCTAATCCTAATTCTGAAAATTATGAAAATTTTAGGGTTTGTTCAGAATCACTTGGGTGTCTCAATTAGGGTTTCCTTTTGGACAAATAAATTTAATAATTATGACCTTTGATGAGAGTTGTTACAGCAATCATGATATATCATCAGAAAATGGCCGCCTAAATCAATTAATGCAAGTGAAGTGGAGAAGAAGCTTATCTCTGTTATACCTTCTGTCCTCGGATAATCAATTAAATAACAGAGATTGCGGTGAAGAAAATCTATAAGTAGGTAGATACCATTTATGGCAAATATTAAGTTTACTATAAATAATCACTACTTTGAGTTGAAACTGTCATCCTCACACAAAACTCTAAAATTAAAAGCTTCATCTTCTTCTTCACCTCATACTTTCTCACTCACAATGTGACAACTGGCACAAAACCGGTAATTTCCGTACAATTTAATTTATATTTAATGACTACAATTATGTGCTTAAATGTCAACATTGTCTGATTACATACTATACAACTGAATTCATGCACGTTTTATACTACAAGATATTGCTTTATGCATTAATGAACAACGTTGCGTCAGAAATACTAGTAAACTCACCGGTAAGGTACACTGTGTCAACAATTCTACAGAAAGCAGTAAGACACTAGAATTGGGGCCTAGGTGTAGGTCCAACAACAAGAATACATTAAAACCCAAGAGTACATACAAGGGTTAACATATAGACTATCCGGAAGCTAAAATACGCACTAAAAAGCACCCGAAACGCACTTTAAATGCTGGATTTCATAAATTTCAGCAAAATTCAACATTGTGACAAGTTTATAACATGTAAAAATATGACCAGTTGGTCCAGAATACCTTCCTAAGTGTCGGAAATTAAAAGTGTCGCAAAAGAATACTTAAAAGACACTAAAGGGGTGCAATTTATCACTTTAACGAACCGGTATCTAACCGAACAACCGGACATTACCCGGAACATCAAAATATTACTAGAAGCATTGTTTATTTATTTCTGAGCTAGTTATGGTTCTCGAACACCATAACACCCCTTATAACACAATAACACATTAACTCCCTAAACTTTACACTTGAAGACTAACTTAATTATGTAACTAGAGATTGGAATTTACATTTAACCCCCCCCCCCTCTAGTTGGGACGGTCATGAAGTGGGCCCCCATCAAAATCTTTGCTAAATCCTACTAAATCCTCTAAAAATCTTGCCAAAATATCATGTGATCTTATAAGATCTCAAAATATTTGTAGGAAGATATGCAAGTACTATAAGATAACTTATGATTAAAATTTACAACTAGACCCCTTCCTCCCCTATGCTTAAAATCGGTCCACATGCCTAAATTGGATGATCTTGATGATTTGTTTAGTAAGATATGCTATGTACTTACTAAACATAAGATCCTTTGGTTAAAACACATGTTGAGGGTTATAAGAACAACACACTAGATCACAATCCATCATAATCACCAACACCTCTCAACACCCTCATCTCTCTCCCTCCCTTCATCATCTCGGCCGAGAATAGCACCCCACCCCACCATCATTCTTCATTCAATCTCAACCATTCCAAGTGCTCTCAAAGGTGTAGCAAGGTGACTAACGAAGCTCGGTGCTCACGGATCTTGAAGGACCTCTCTTGTGTGCTATTATCCACTCAATCTTCTTCATTGTTCTTCCCTAGCTTGAAGCTAGTAGTAAGATCCTTTTAACACTTGTTTACTTCCATTTTAGTTGGTTAAAAGATATAACATGTTGATTATCATAAGAACCCCAAAAGACATACACATGAATCTTGAAACACAAAGTGAAATATGATGATATCTTGATTAAATAATGTTGTTTAGTAGATGTATAATGTTTGCTTGTTGATTACTAGAAATATTGATGTTGATCACTACATGGAGCTTACTAGATTGTGATTGAACACTTAATCTAGCAAGTTAGAGGATGATTATGTGTTAACACAAGAAGATCATCCTCATACATAGACATGAACTTGAAAACAAAATGATTTCTTGAAAAGTAATAAACAAAGTAAGCTAGTGAACTATTAGATCCAAGATTTATGAATGATTTTCCAAGAAAACCAAGTTCAAAATATGATTTTTGAAAGATCATGGTTTTTACTAAACTTACACTATTTTTATTAGAAAAACAAGTGTATAAACACTTATGAAACAAGAAAAATACAAAGGAAGTATTTTTAGATAAATCATCTTACAAGTTGTAAATGACTAAATCCTTCAAGAATGAGATTTACAAACAAACAACCATGTTTTTAAGGGTAACTAAGCCTACTAAATAACATGGTAAGTTACTACAAGTTTTTACAAAACTTCAAGTTCATGATGTAGTGTAATTTACTTGACTTTGAAACTCGGTAGGTGCTGAATGAGTTGATTATTGATTGTGATGATTTAAAAGAAAATAAACACATGTTTTGAAAACATGGGAAACCTCCATTTTTAGGGGAAACCATGTCAAAATTTCTATAAATTTTGACACTTAGAAAAATAGAAGTTTTTGAGAAACTTATTCCCTAAAAATGTATCTCAAAATATTTACCAAGGTTTGCCTAACTCTTGTGTTAAGAAATGATGATTTCTTCAAGATTAAAATTGATATTAAGTATGTATATTTTTGAGAAAAATATATATATTTATTGATCACCGAATTTTGTGCTAAGTGTATGTAGTATGCATTACATGTAATAGTGTATTAGGACTTGAAAATACACTAAATACTCATAAGAAGTAAAAAAAAAATACAAAATACACATACAACATGCTTAGACAAATACAAGAAAATATATTTATGAAAATATTTTACTTGATAGAATAAATAACTTGGACAAGTTATGAACATGAAATGAAGTTTTGGACAAAATACATAATTCAGTTGAAAAATACAAGATACTTATATTTATTGTTGAGAAAATAATATAAGTAAGACACATAGTTAAAAATATAAATTATTTTTAACACAAGAAAAAATACATAAAAGATAGTGACTTGTACTTGTGCGATACAAGTCTAGTGACTAACGCTAATAAAACACGTTCAGGTCACGACGCTAGATAAGCAAAAACTGGTGAAGTTTACGGCGCAAGGAACGCAAAGTTGTGAGTTCATGCTCCCCCTTTTCTTTTAACTATTTTCAGTTTTATAACTTCGGGGGTGAAATACATGTTACCAATGTTACAATGTTTACAAATGGTATGATGGATACAAAAACAAGAATCACTCTTGGTGATAACTAGTACCAAGTATGATGCGTTTTAAGGAATGATACGAGAAATCGTGTCATGAATAGGGTACCATAAGCACCATTAATCGTGTACATACTAAGACCGCAGAATAAAAGGTTAGATCTAATGGGTTTTCGGGCAACCACACTCTTGGTGAAAACTAGTACCGAGTAGTGCTTTTGTGTCTCAGTCGTGAATCGACAACTAGAAAAATGCCTATGGTTTGGATGCTTCCTATGTCGTGTCACATGTTAATGGCCTTGCAACCCATTAACAACCTTGATACATACAGAAATACGTGATTTATACAAGATACATACCATGTTTTTCATACAAAGCATACAAATGTTCAATACAAGAACTGCATGAATTCACACCAACATTATGTTGACGTTTTTCCAAAACTCACATGTATTTCAGGTAACTAAAGTGGATGTGCGTGCGGTCATACTCTTGCTCTGGATGTCGTTTATGTTTATCTTTGAATAAAGTTGTAAACTTTCAGACAATATGCTGTCTTTTGATGTAAACACTTAAACTATGTTTTCAGTAATGTAATGTTTTGGGTATTTGAAGTCATTTTTACGAGCATGTAGTATGTTTACCTTTCGTATGCAATGAGAACCTTTCATGACCACACCTCGTGCTTCCGCCTAAGAAAGGGGTGTGACAGATTGGTATCAGAGCTGCGATTGTAGTGAACCAGGATTCCTTCTCGAGTCTAGTCTACAATCTCTAGGATCCTTTCACGAAAACAATTTTTCAAAAGTTTTCATTGCATAAAACTTTCCGCGACATCCACTACCTGAAAACTATTTACAAAGAGTCAAGAAAAGACACTACGAGACTTAGGGTGCACTGGAGTAGCACTTGTCTGTGATTAAGAATTACTTGCAATTATGTGTGATAATTGATATATACATATACTAGAAGTAGAATACCACAAGTATACGTGACTTTACCTAAAAACAATGACCTATCTAAAGGAAGTGATACGAGGATGAAACGAACTGTGCGGACTGTGCAAGGAGTTACGTAATTATGGATGCATACATAATTATGGAATTCAGTGCACAGAAACCATAGCAAGTCTTGTCACGTATAGATTCCCTCAGTGCAAGAAAAGGTCAAACGTGAACACCCCTCCCCCAGCCTACTAAGTACCCTGCTGGAGTAATAATTGTTTGATGTCACTTATGTGGTATATGCTTGTATATATATACTACTACTGTCTCGCATGACGATATCAAACAAAAGTCTAACCCTATATTGTTGTGTTCTGTCAGAACATGGCACCAAAGAGAGCTGTGAACGCTCGTGATCAACCTCCTCCTCCCCCACTGCCAAGAACTGCTGAAGAGCTAAACACTCTACTGGAAGAAAGGATCTCCGCAGCTATCGCTCAGTACGAGGCGAACCGCACCGAACAAAGTGGAGGACCAAGCAATGCCAGACGTAATGGGAATGGAGATTCATCTGGAGGAAACGCAGCTCAGGGCTGCACTTTCAAGCAGTTTCTCGACTGTAAACCGCTGAACTACGACGGCACTGGAGGTGCAGTGGCGTTTGTACGCTGGACGGAGAAGACTGATGCCACTATCCGCATGAGCAAGTGTACTGCGGATCAGCAAGTCACTTTTGCTACTGGGTTGTTTGTTGATGAAGCTTTGATCTGGGTGATGATGCGGCGTACGGCATGACGTGGGATGAGTTGAAGGAACGTATGAGAGAAAAGTATTACTCATGTGCTGAACTCCAAAGGTTGGAGACTAAGTTCTGGCACTTGACCATGGAAGGTGCTGACATTACTGGTTATACCCGAAGGTTTCACGATCTGTCGAGAGTGATCCCCTACATGGTGACTCCCGAATTTAAGCGCGTCGAGCGCTACATCTGGGGATTGGCCTCAGAATTTCACAGCATGGTAACTTCGGCCAAACCTCAAACGATTACTGAGGCTATAACTCTGGCTGTCAGCCTTACTGAAGATGCTCTCCGAATGAATAAGTTATCATTGAACCCAACTGAAAAGACCGAGACGCATGCTGAGTCATCTGGTGACAAGAAAAGGAAGCATGCGAACCTGAATCAAGCGACACGTAACAACAAGGGTTCCAACAATAAGAAGCGTGACACTAACCCGCCTCAGGAGGCGAAAACTCTTGCAACCATGAATGACGCTTCTGCCAAAAAGTACCTGGGCACTCTTCCATTCTGCAACCAGTGCAAGCGTCATCACGGAGGAGTTTGTCGCATTCCAAAATGCGAAAAGTGTGGAAAACTGGGTCACCATACTGAGGACTGTTGGGGAAAAGGAAAGAACGGGAATGGAAACCGCAACGGTGCTGGAAATGGAAACAATGGTGGAAATGGAAATGGCAATGGTAACCGGAATGGCAATGGAGCTGGGTAAAACCAAGGATGCTTTGGTTGTGGAAGCACGGATCATTTCAAGAAAGATTTCCCAAGGGGAAACAATGTTCAGACTCGAGCGTTTGTGATTGGAGCAAGGAACGCACGCGAGGACCCTAATGTGGTCACTGGTACGTTTCTCGTTAACAATCACTTTGTATCCATACTATTTGACACTGGTGCCGATTATAGTTTCATGTCTGTGGAATTTAAACGTATGCTTGGGATAGAATCTAGTAGATTAGATATTCCTTATTCCATAGAGCTAGCAAATGGTAAACTCGTTGAATCGGGCGAAGTTGTTAGAGGTTGCATATTAGAACTTGGTGAGAGAAGATTTAACATCGACCTCTTACCTATTCAATTGGGTAGTTTCGATGTAGTAGTCGGAATGGACTGGTTGTCCAAGAACAAAGCTGAAATTATTTGTCACGAGAAAATCATTCGCATCCCTTTGGCGAATGAAGAAACTCTCATCGTACATGGAGAAAAACGAGACGCGCCTCTGCGAATCATCTGTTGTATGAAGGCCCAGAGGTGCTTAAGGAAAGGATGTGTTGCTTTCCTAGCGCACGTTGTAGATAAGAAGGCTGTGGAGCCGAAACTCGAAGACATTCCTGTGGTGAAGGAATTCCCTGATGTTTTTCCTGAAGATCTGCCAGGACTACCTCCGCAACGACAAGTCGAATTCCATATAGACTTGGTCCCAGGAGCCGCTCCTGTAGCCAAGGCACCCTATCGGCTTGCACCATCCGAAATGCAAGAATTACCTACACAACTCCAGGAGTTGTTGGGTAAAGGATTCATAAGGCCAAGCTTCTCGCCTTGGGGAGCTCCAGTATTGTTCGTAAAAAAGAAGGATGGAACATTGTGGATGTGTATCGATTACAGAGAACTGAACAAGCTCACAATCAAGAATCGGTATCCACTACCGAGGATTGATGACTTATTTGATCAATTGCAAGGATCGAGCTACTATTCCAAGATCGACCTTCGATCTAGATACCATCAGTTGAAGATTCAAGAGGAAAGCGTACCAAAGACTGCATTCAGAACACGTTATGGGCATTACGAATTCCTTGTGATGCCATTCGGACTGACGAACGCGCCAGCGGTATTTATGGATCTGATGAACCGCGTATGCAAACCATATCTCGATAAATTCATGATTGTATTTATCGATGATATCCTGAATTATTCCCGAACAAAAGAAGAGCATGAGCAACACCTCAGAACCATTCTGGAACTACTGAAGAAAGAGAAACTTTATGCGAAGTTCTCAAAATGCGAATTCTGGATTCGCGAAGTACAGTTCCTTGGTCACGTTATGAATGAGAAGGGCATTCATGTAGACCCATCCAAGATTGAAGCAATAAAGAATTGGGAAGCCCCCAAAATCCCAACCGAAGTTCGACAATTTTTGGGCTTAGCGGGCTATTATCGGCGATTCATCGAGAATTTCTCAAAGATAGCTCAACCGCTAATTACCCTTACACAGAAAGACAAGAAGTACGACTGGGGTGATAAGCAGGAAGAAGCCTTCCAACTACTCAAAAATAAGCTATGCGATGCACCGATACTATCCTTACCCGAAGGCACTGAAAACTTCGTGGTATACTGTGATGCTTCACGTCAAGGTTTGGGTTGCGTGCTCATGCAACACCAGAAAGTCATCGCTTACGCTTCAAGACAATTGAAGGAACATGAAAGGAATTATACCACTCATGACCTGGAGCTAGGCGCAGTGGTATTCGCCTTGAAGATCTGGCGATACTATTTGTATGGTACACGATGTACAATTTTCACAGATCACAAAAGCCTACCACACATATTCGATCAGAAGGAACTAAACATGCGTCAGCGATGATGGGTCGAGCTGCTAAACAATTATGACTGTGAGATTAAGTACCATCCTGGAAAGGCAACGTTGCAGCAGACGCGCTAAGTCGAAAGGAAAGGGTTAAGACCCTAAGGGTTTGAGCTTTGGAAATGACTATTCGAAAGAACCTTGTTGGTGCATAGATGTCTGTTAACTTCTTCTTTATCGAGTTTTGTATCTAGATAGGATAAACCAGTGCTCACCAGGATTAAAATTAAGGTTTGTGTGTGATTGTGTAATTTCGCACGAAATAGCACTAAGCTATTTCGTACGAAATAGATCATAGTTATTTCGCACGAAATAGCAAGTGCTATTTCGTACAAAATTACCACACCTATAAATATTGAGCTGGTTGATACATTTGTAACGGTCTTGATTTCAGAGCTGAGGTGCTGCCAGTTTGTCAAACGATCAGAATTGCTTTGAAATCATTAATAAAAGGATAATTAAGAGGAATTAAGCTGTTTCACATCTATATCACTGATTCCACCTTTGATATGGATCAAAAACTCTTCTGATTGACTCGTTAGGGTCACACGACGATCCAACAAGTGGTATCAGAGCTCAGGAAGAAGAGTTTATACCAATTCAGCTTGTTTTCATCACTTCTACTCATTATTTTCAAAATTAAACGAGATTTAACAGACAAAATGGATTGAATTTCACATAAATCACGTAAAACACTGTTTTAATGAATCCTTAAAAGAATTGGACCAAAATTCGAACAAAATCCGGATCAATTTGACAAAATGGTGGCCGAAATGATGATGTCATCATTATTTCGCATGGAATAGCCTCTTAATTTCGCACGAAATTACATTTTGTGATTAATTTCATTTGAAATTGCTGATTGATTTCGCACAAAAAATAGATTTCGTTTGAGATATTTCATACGAAATCACTATTTCGTTCCAAAGAGACTAATTTCGTTTGAATCCAAGCTAATTTCGCACGAAATCATATTTCGTTTGAAAATTCTGTTTTCGTTTGAGTTGGTATTTCGTGTGAAAGCTTATTTTGCTTGAAATCTGTTTTCGTTTTAAGGCTGTTCATTTCGTTTGAACTGATTTCGTTTGAAACTGTTTTTGTTAAAATAAAAAAAATTTCTAAGTGTTTGTTGATTGTCTCAGATACGTGAAGATGGATGAGTTTATGAATCCGTTCAGTGACATGTTTGCTTTCACGGGAAACACCGGAGATGATCCATCAAACAACACAAATGAAAATGCTTCTAATCCGAGTGCAAAGAAAACCCTGTCAGATGCTTTGAGTGTGGAGAGTGCATATGGCACATATAACAAACCTCCCAAACTGATGGCGATTGAAGAATACAATAGATGGGCTAAAAGGTTTGAAGAATGGCTAAAAGCGTTTGCGTATCCCAGTTGGAAGAGCATGAAGAATGGTTTCAATATGGGAAGATCGGATTATGAAAATATAGCAGATACTGATGTAGAAAGATTTGTTGCTGAGCAAAATTGCATTGCATTGCTTCATCAGTCTGTGAGAGACGACATAATATCATTGATTGAGTACACAAATTCGAAAGATCTATGGGAGAAACTGAGAGTGAAATGTGTGGGTAGTGCCGAAATTGTTAAAAACAAAAAGAAGTTGTTAAGAAAAGAATTTGATTTGTTTGGATGTTTGAAAAACAAATCAGTGTCAAAGATGATTGAAAGATTTGGGCATTTGAAGCTGGAACTTGCAAGACATGGAATCGTGTACACTCAAGAAGAATTGGTTGACAAACTCTTTGACTCACTGCCTGATAAGAAAGACTGGCAGTACTTTGCTTTGATGCTGAAGAACACAGTAAAGTCGGAGGATCTGACGGTTGATCTGTTAATCGAAAGATTGGAGAGTCATGAATTGGAGATCAAGAAATCAAACAAAGTCAATAATTCCTCATATCAGCAGAATGTTGAGCTGTATTATCGAGGTAGTATGATCCCGAAGACTGTGTCTCCTAAGACAGCTTTCTCAGCTGAAGAATGTTGAGCAGAATGTTGAGTGGTTTTCATAGTGGTTCATCATCAACTACTTCAAATCAATCAGTTCCAAAGAATTTGTTTCAATACAACATTGCTGTGGATCTAAAGAATGCTCAAAATTTCAGTGAAGAATCCGCAAAGCAGCAAATGGTGTTTTTAGCGTCTGTTCTAGAATCATACGAAAGCCTTGTTGCAGGCAAGATTAGAAACACTAACATCACCAAGGAGGACTATGATCAGATCGACCCAGAAGAAATGGAGTTGATAGATATCAGGTGGTGTATGGCTAGTGCAGTTAGACGAGCACAAAGGTTCATGGAGATTACAGGCAGACATTCTATTGGCGGACCTTCCACAAAACTTGGGTTTGATAAATCAAAAGTTACGTGCTTTAGATGTAAACAAAAGGGACATTTTAAACGTGAATGTCGAAACGCACCTGCTGATGATACTGTAAATCCATTCAGAGAGGATTATTACAAAAGAACAATTTATCATCAGAACAAATCTGAACCACCCAGAATGAAGCAGCTAGAAGATACCCCCAAAGAAAAATCAAGAGCACTTGTTGTTATTCATGATGATGAAGGTTTTGATTGGAGTGAACTGCTACCAGAAGAGGATGCAGTGGGTTATGCGTTTGTGACAAAGCTTGTTCCTTTCAAAGATAGCAGAACAGAAGAAGAGAAATACATTAACAGAAAGATGAAAGCTCAAGACATAAAGTATAAAATCTATTGTACACACAAAGAAGCAAAAAGGGCGAATAGATGGGATGCTGATAGAGAATGTTACCTTGATCCTAAAGGAAACATTGCTATTGAACCTGATTCTGTTAGTGTTGAAACTCTCACCGAGCAAATTGCTGAAGAAGAAGAAGCTAACCAGAGAATGTGGTGGGGAGGAGGTGAAGAAAAAGAAAAAGAAAAAGAGAAGGAGCTGCAGCCAAAGAAAATTGATGACGGGATTATTGATACGTCACAAGAATTCACGGCTGAGAATTTGAAGAAGATGGCTGACAAAGTGCTTGCTGCAAAAGAGCTAGAGGTAGTTTCTGGTTCTGGCACTGAGTCTAAAACCAAGGTCAGTCAGATTGATGCAACCAATGAAACAGGTAAGAAAGCTAAGATTGAGAGTGACTGCAAAAATTGCATGAAAGATTGCAAGGTTTGTAGTACAGTTGCTTACCTCAACGGTAAAAAGGTTGAAGAACTGATAGGAAGAGTCAGAGATGTTGAAGATCAAATCTTAAATCGTGACAAAATGTTAAAAGCTTCAAATGAACGTTTAAAAGAATTAACTGAGAAAATCGAAAATGATAAAATTGACGTAGAAAGAATTAGGAAAGAACACGAAAAACTAATTCATGAAAATCGTCAACTCTCAGAAAATTTTGAAAAGCTGAAACGAACGGTAAAAGATTCTGATGAAAGAAATGGTAAAACAACCAAAGAGAATCTTCAACTGTCAGGAGTTCTTAGAGTAAAAGAAGAGCTAATTAATCAACAACTGGATGAAATTGCTAAGTTGAAGCTTCAGTTTCAAGAAGCTAAAATTGAGAATGAACGCATTCAGTTGAAATTGAACAGTTACAACTCCGCAAGTTTTGTTCTTCAACATATCGTTCCTAAACCAATTGGGAAGAACAAAGCAGGTGAAGATGTATACTTTGATGGAACTGGGGTTGGGTTTCATCAGGTTCCACCACCGGTGTTAAACAATTTTTCAAAGAAAAAACCAGGGTTGGTTAATGGTGAAGAAGAAAATGAAGTGAAGCTTCCAGACACGATTGATGTCACATTTACCACATCATCTGATGAAGATAGTGTTCAATATGAAGTTGTGAAAAGCATGGTTGAAAATGTTTTAAAGTCTGAAAGTGACACTACTGAGGATGATGAATGCTTTTTGGACAAATATATTCCAAAATCAAAATCCAAAAACAACTTAAATGAAGAACCTAATCTTGTGATGTACACGATGGCGGGATCTGATAAGTTGTATTCGGATCGTGATTTTCCTTTGGAGAATGTGAATGTTGGTAAATTGAGAAATGTGTTCAAGTTGATTGAGATTGATGTGTCTGAAATTGAAGGTTTGAAACATTCCAAAAGGCAATTAAATTTTGAAAAAGATAAAGCTTACTACAAAAAACCCGTTGTACCACCGAGTTTTTCTAACAACAATCAAAACAAATGGTCGGGTGGTTATAAGGGTGGTAAGAATTATCAAAGAAGGAATTTTCAAAACAAGAAGTTTGTTGAGAAAAAGGTGTTTGTAAAAAGCTCGAGTTCTCATTCCGAGCAAGAATCTGAGATTTTTTCAAAAACAAATGAAGAGTTTTTTGAAGAAAAGGCCTCACAGCCTCAGACCGAAAGCACAAGTCGGGTAGTTGATACTCGTACATGCTTTAAATGTAACAAAGTTGGACATATTGCACGAAAATGCACCAACTTAAAGCCTAAGTTTGAAGTTGTTGAGAGTCAGAAAAAGAAAGTTGATGCAAAAGGCAAAGCTCCAATGGTTGTTGAGAAGAAAGTTTTGAAAAATGAAAACACAAAAATTAAAACAGAACCCATAAAGAATGTGGTAAATAAAACTGATAAGTTTTACAAACGGGTTGCTTCACCTCAACAAGCATGGAAACCAAAATCAGTTGACAAGAAATCAACTTCTCCAAAACCAAAGGTTTCTGAGACGGAAAAACAATCATCCTCTACCACTTCGGTAAAGATGAATGTTCCTGTGGATTACTATGAGAAACTTGAGAATCAAAAGTCTACTACTATTGAGAATGTACCAAAGAAAGATCAATCATCTGGTCAACCTTCTAAAAATGATTTCTTTTTATACAATGAGGTTGAGATTGGATTTGAGGAGAGCTTAAAGATGAATGACAAGAATTTTCCGCCACTTTACACTGCTAAAACTCACATCAAAGTCAAGTTACCCGAGTCGAAAGAGGCTTGGGTGGCATCAAAATCTAATTAAATGTTTGTGATATGTGCAGGAGCTTCCAAGATCCGTGTCACGTTGGATTATGGATAGTGGAGCTTCTCGGCACATGACGGGGAAGAAGACCCTTCTGTATGATGTTCGAGGGTTTAATGGAGGATATGTGGGATTTGCAGGCAATCAAGGTGGTCGAATAGTTGGTGAAGGAACTCTATCGAATGGTATTGTCACGTTTGAAAGAGTAAACTACATCACCGAGCTTGAAAACAATCTTCTGAGCATCTCTCAGATTTATGATCGTATGTATACAACGCACTTTACAGATAAGGAATGTTTGATCTTGAAACCAGGATTTGTTGTTCCCGAAGAGTGGGTTATCATGAGAACACCTAGAGTGAATGATCTGTACGTGTTGGACATGAGTGTATCAACTACTACCACGGGTCAGGCTCACTGTTTTATGTCAAGAGCAATGGAAAAAGAATCGCAATTGTGGCTTCGAAAGATGGGCCACATTCACCTGCGAAAAATGAATCATCTGGTACATAATGAATTAGTAATTGGTGTTCATGTGAAAGATTTTCATCTTGAGGGGGAGTGTATTAGCAGTGTCAAAGGCAAGCAAAAGAAGAAATCTCACCCTGGAAAGAAGGTTAACTCAGTCTCGAGACCGTTAGAGAGACTTCATATGGATCTTTTTGGTCCAGTGAACGTCAAAAGCATAACTGGTGATCTCTACTATCTAGTAGTAACAGATGACTACTCGAGATTTTCGTGGGTATCATTTCTGAAAACGAAAGATGAGACGTTTGAAAGTTTGATGACGTTGTTCAGAAAAATTGAAAACTTGTACCAAACTCGAATCAGACGAATCATGAGTGACAACGGTACAGAGTTAAAGAACAACAAGATGGAAGAATATTGTGATGAGAGAGGTATATTGCAAGAATTTAGTGCTCCTTATACTCCGCAGCAAAATGGAGTAGCTGAAAAAAGAACAGGACGCTAATAGAAACGGCTAGGACGATGCTTGCTGATTCGAAATAGGACGATGCTTGCTGATTCGAAATTACCAGTCAACTTTTGGGCAGAAGCAGTATCAGCCGCTTGCTATACACTCAACCGAGTTCTTACAGTGAAGAAATTCAACAAGACATGTTTCGAGCTGATCAATAACCGCAAACCTAACCTGAAGTATCTGGAACCGTTTGGGTCTCCCTGTACAGTTCTAGAACCTTTTGGTAAATTTGGTGCAAAGAGCATTGAAGGAATTTTCGTGGGTTATGCAAGTCCATTGAAACGAGTCTTTGTTCCAAGCTTGAAGAGGATCATCGAAGCACATAATGTTGAGTGTCAAAGTTATACTATGCCACCTCAGAATCCCGGCGACTCATGGCGTTTTAATTGCGATACACAGTGGGATTCGTTTGACATAGAAGAAGAATCAGATTTCTTTGACGAGTTGGATATTCTGAGAGAATATGAAGAATCACAAGAAAGATTCCCAGCTGAGTATTCTAGACGACAATTTCGAGCTTCCAATGACGATGAAGCCGGTCCTAGTAATGCTGGAGAACATGATGATATTCAACAATCTCTTGACATTCAGACGGCAGTCAACGATAATCAAGAATCTGATGATAGACCTATTTTCGATCGTGGTGATTCAGATTCTGAGGGGGAGCAGATCCAGATCGTGGTGATTCAGAATCTTTCATACCATCCAGAAGAGCTGATTATTGGAGAATTACAATCAGGCGTTCGCACAAGACGTCAAATTGACCAAGGCCTTACTTGTTTTTATTCTACAGTTGCTTCGTTATAAACTGAGTTTTCACGTAGTTGTTTTATTTCCCAGATTGAGCCGCGAACTTACAAAGAAGCACTAACAGAAGATTCTTGGGTCAATGCGATGCAAGAGGAGCTGAGTCAGTTTGAGAAGTTAGGAGTGTGGAAATTGGTAGATTTGCCTGATGGTCACAGGAAGATAAACACCAAGTGGGTGTTCAAGTGCAAAAGAGACGATCGAGGGGTTATTATTCGTAAAAAAGCTCGACTCGTAGTTCAGGGTTTCAGTCAGCAGGAGGGTATAGATTTCACTGAAGTATATGCTCCAGTTGCTAGACTTGAAGCGATCAGAATCTTCCTAGCATTTGCATCTTGGAAAAGTTTTAAAGTTTATCAGCTAGATGTTAAATCGGCTTTTCTCTATGGGAAGGTAAAAGAGGAGGTATATGTCGGACAGCCACCGGGCTTCATCGATCCAATCCATAAAGACAAGGTTTACTTACTGGATAAAGCGCTGTATGGTTTACACCAGGCCCCGAGAGCTTGGTACGAGACATTGTCTCAACACCTGCTTGCCAACAGCTTCATCCGTGGAAAAGTGGATGCCACTCTCTTCACCAAAGAAGTCGACGGACATCTTCTGATAGTTCAAATATATGTGGAAGACATCATATTTGGGTCGACAAATGAAAATCTGTGCAAAGATTTCGAAAGAGTTATGAAGCAAAAATTTGAAATGTCATCGATGGGTGAGATGAAATTCTTCTTGGGACTTCAGGTTAATCAACTGCCTAAGGGAATTTTCATACATCAGACGAAGTATGTTCATGATATCTTAGAGAAATTTGGGATGTCAGGTTCTACTCCAGCTTCCACCCCATTAGCAACGAACCATGGGATAAACCCTAATCTTACCGGAGAGAAGGTAGATGAAACGTTGTATCGTTCCATGATCGGATCGCTGATGTACTTGACAGCTTCTAGACCCGATATCATGTATCCAACCTGCCTCACATCAAGATTTCAGTCTAACCCAAGAGCTTCGCATATGGTGATTGTGAAAAGGAACTCCATCATTGGGGTTGTGGTATCCAAGAGAAGGCGATTTCACGCTCGAAGGGTATTCCGATTCCGATTTCGGATGCTGCAAAGTTAACGCTAAGTCAACAACAGCGGGGTGCCAGTTTTTCGGACCACGATTGGTCACCTGGCAATGCAAGTCCTAACTGTCGTAACTGTCAAGCCAATGTACTATCATTTTCCATTTTTAAAAAGTCAAGCCAATGTATGGAAAGTTTAAAAAGTCTTAAATGGAAAGATAACTGTCACAGTTACTATCATTTTCCATATCTTTAGCATACTGTATAACTGTCACAGTTACGACAATCTAACCTACTAAATGGAAAATGAGTTTAAGTTTTTAATTCACCTAATTCGTATCCTGGACAAATTGAAAATTGTGTGAGAATTTAAGTGGATCAGTATATCGACAATCTAAGCGAATTGTTTAATTCTGAGTATGAAATTAAAGCTTAACGGTACTTGTGACTTGTCAAATAGCTGATATAATTCCCTAACACGCTCACCAAAAATTTGTTTGTAAATAGTTTACATTTACTTCATTTCATTTCTGTTTAAGCATTCTAGTTTAGAAACTTTATTCAAAATTCAAAAAGATTTTACATTTCTGCTTTATTTTCCGACAAATCAAAGTGGAAAGTTGATCTTCAGATTCGCAGTTTGAAGCAGATGCAGGAAGTTTCTGAGCTGGAAGATGAGTTGTGAGCTTATCATGTTAAACTTGTGAAAGTGAAAAGTTTTAAACAAGTTCATTAAGTTGAAACTTGTAATTTTCATAATAATGTTTTGAAATTGTTTAAACAAAAGTCAGTTGTGTTTCATTTAAATCAACCAAGGTCATTAAGTTGGACTTGGTAGATAAATTGAGTGCTCAGGGTCATTAACTTGAACCTGAATACTTAAGTGCATTATTAAAACTGATAAAAACAAGAAAATATGTTAAAAGTCAATAGATTGTAATGTCAAATTCTTGAGAAGCAGGTAACAAGATCCCCATGGCAAAGTTGTGTAAAGTTTGAACCAGAATTCGAGCTCCAGCATGTTGAAAGGGGGAGTCTACATTCTGGATCAACATTCAAAGGGGAGTTTTGAAGATAGAGATTGAAGGATGCTTACAGTGTCAGATAAATTGAACAGAGAGGAAGATAGATCAAGACTAAAGACTGAAGATTTGATGCTAAAGACTTCGTCAACATCCAAGGGGGAGTCTGTTGGTGCATAGATGTCTGTTAACTTCGTCTTTATCGAGTTTTGTATCTAGATAGGATAAACCAGTGCTCAGCAGGATTAAAATTAGGGTTTGTGTGTGATTGTGTAATTTCGCACGAAATAGCACTAAGCTATTTCGTACGAAATAGATCATAGTTATTTCGCACGAAATAGCCAGTGCCTATTTCGTACGAAATTACCACACCTATAAATATTGAGCTGGTTGATTCATTTGTAACGGTCTTGATTTCAGAGCCGAGGTGCTGCCAGTTTGTCAAACGATCAGAATTGCTTTGAAATCATTAATAAAAGGATAATTAAGAGGAATTAAGCTGTTTCACGTCTATATCACTGATTCCGCCTTTGATATGGATCAAAAACTCTTCTGATTGACTTGTTAGGGTCACACGACGATCCAACAAACCTCACTGCACGCATTCGTGACGCACAACAAGAAGCCCTTAAGGGAGAAAATCGTAGAACTGAATACCTCTGAGGTATGCTGAAGAATATGGTGCCAAACAAAGAGGGAACCTTATACTTCAAGGGGCGTATTTGGGTTCCGCTCTATGGCGGTATTCGAGAAGTCATCCTTGATGAAGCGCACAAGTCGAGATACTCGATCCATCCAGGATCGGAAAAAATGTACCAAGAGTTAAAGGAATATTATTGGTGGCCGAGACTCAAGAGCGACGTTGCTGTTTATGTTGGAAAGTGCCTAACCTGTGCTAAGGTTAAGGCTGAATATCAGAAACCATCTGGTTTACTGCAACAACCAGAGATACCCATGTGGAAGTGGGAGCAAATATCGATGGACTTCATAACGAAATTACCAAGGACTCCGAGAGGGCATGATATGATTTGGGTGATAGTTGATCAATTGACGAAATCTGCGCATTTCCTACCAATCCGAGAGAAAGATAGCACTGGAAAGCTTGCTGAGATATACTTAAAAGAAATCGTGGCACGTCATGGAGTGCCTATCTCAATCATTTCAGACAGAGATGGACGCTTTGTCTCAAGAATCTGGCAATCCTTGCAGGAAGCCTTTGGATCTCAGCTAGATCTAAGCACGGCCTTCCATCCACAAACAGACGGTCAGAGTGAACGGACCATACAAACGCTGGAAGATATGCTTCGCGCATGTGTTATGGACTTAGGTGGCAGCTGGGATACTCATCTACCTTTAGTTGAGTTTTCCTACAATAACAGTTATCATACGAGCATAAAAGCCGCACCGTTCGAAGCTCTATATGGCCGCAAGTGCCGATCGCCCTTATGTTGGGCAGACGCTGGAGACAAACGAATGGTTGGTCCTGAACTTGTACAAGAGACAACCGACAAGATTATGCAGATCCGAGAGCGCATTAAGGCGGCTCGAGATCGATAAAAGAGCTACGCTGATCGAAGACGAAAACCATTACAGTTCGAGTTGGGAGACAAAGTTTTGTTGAAGGTCTCACCTTGGAAGGGCGTAGTAAGATTCGGAAAACGTGGAAAGCCGAATCCACGATACATCGGACCATTCAAGATCTTGCAAAGAGTTGGTACCGTGGCATACAAGTTGGAATTACCGGAAGAACTTAATGGAGTACATGATACGTTCCATGTATCCAACCTCAAGAAGAGTCCAACACAAGAAAACGTGATCATCCCTGCGGATGAAGTGCATATTGATGACACCCTCTGATTTACAGAACAACCCATTGAGGTTACAAACTGGAAAGTCAACAAGACCAGGAGGAGCACTGTCAAACTTGTCAAAGTACGTTGGAACTCTAAGCACGGACCCGAGTACACGTGGGAACGTGAAGACCAGTTTAAAGAAAAGTACCCCCACCTGTTCAAGAAAACTCCTGTGAGAGATAGATCAGCCTGAATTTCGGGACGAAATTCTTTTAACGGGGGGAGACTGTGACAACTGGCACAAAACCGGTAATTTTCGTACAATTTAATTTATATTTAATGACTGCAATTATGTGCTTAAATGTCAACATTGTCTGATTACATACTATACAAGTGAATTCATGCACGTTTTATACTACAAGATATTGCTTTATGCATTAATGAACAGCGTTGTGTCAGAAATACTAGTAAACTCACCGGTAAGGTACACTGTGTCAACAATTCTGCAGAAAGCAGTCAGACACTAGAATTGGGGCCTAGGTGTAGGTCCAACAACAAGAATACATTAAAACCCAAGAGTACATACAAGGGTTAACATATAGACTATCCGGAAGCTAAAATACGCACTAAAAAGCACCCGAAACGCACTTTAAATGCTGAATTTCATACATTTCAGCAAAATTCAGCATTGTGACAAGTTTATAACATGTAAAAATATGACCAGTTGGTCCAGAATACCTTCCTAAGTGTCGGAAATTAAAAGTGTCGCAAAAGAATACTTAAAAGACACTAAACGGTGCAATTTAGCATTTTAACGAACCGGTATCTAACCGAACAACCGGACATTACCCGGAACATCAAAATATTACTAGAAGCATTGTTTATTTATTTCTGAGCTAGTTATGGTCCCCGAACACCATAACACCCCTTATAACACAATAACACATTAACTCCCTAAACTTTACACTTGAAGACTAATTTAATTATGTAACTAGAGATTGGAATTTACATTTAACCCCCCCCCCCTCTAGTTGGGACGGTCATGAAGTGGCCCCCCATCAAAATCTTTGCTAAATCCTACTAAATCCTCTAAAAATCTTGCCAAAATATCATGTGATCTTATAAGATCTCAAAAGATTTGTAGGAAGATATGCAAGTACTATAAGATAACTTATGATTAAAATTTACAACTAGACCCCTCCCCCCCTATGCTTAAAATCGGCCCACATGCCTAAATTGGATGATCTTGATGATTTGTTTAGTAAGATATGCTATGTACTTACTAAACATAAGATCCTTTGGTTAAAACACATGTTGAGGGTTATAAGAACAACACACTAGATCACAATCCATCATAATCACCAACACCTCTCAACACCCTCATCTCTCTCCCTCCCTTCATCATCTCGGCCGAGAATAGCACCCCACCCCACCATCATTCTTCATTCAATCTCAACCATTCCAAGTGCTCTCAAAGGTGTAGCAAGGTGACTAACGAAGCTCGGTGCTCACGGATCTTGAAGGACCTCTCTTGTGTGCTATTATCCACTCAATCTTCTTCATTGTTCTTCCCTAGCTTGAAGCTAGTAGTAAGATCCTTTTAACACTTGTTTACTTCCATTTTAGTTGGTTAAAAGATATAACATGTTGATTATCATAAGAACCCCAAAAGACATACACATGAATCTTGAAACACAAAGTGAAATATGATGATATCTTGATGAAATAATGTTGTTTAGTAGATGTATAATGTTTGCTTGTTGATTACTAGAAATATTGATGTTGATCACTACATGGAGCTTACTAGATTGTGATTGAACACTTAATTTAGCAAGTTAGAGGATGATTATGTGTTAACACAAGAAGATCATCCTCATACATAGACATGAACTTGAAAACAAAATTATTTCTTGAAAAGTAATAAACAAAGTAAGCTAGTGAACTATTGGATCCAAGATTTATGCATGATTTTCTAAGAAAACCAAGTTCAAAATATGATTTTTGAAAGATCATGGTTTTTACTAAACTTACACTATTTTTATTAGAAAAACAAGTGTATAAACACTTATGAAACAAGAAAAATACAAAGGAAGTATTTTTAGATAAATCATCTTACAAGTTGTAAATGAATTAATCCTTCAAGAATGAGATTTACAAACAAACAACCATGTTTTTAAGGGTAACTAAACCTACTAAATAACATGGTAAGTTACTACAAGTTTTTACCAAACTTCAAGTTCATGATGTAGTGTAATTTACTTGACTCTGACACTCGGTAGGTGCTGAATGAGTTGATTATTGATTGTGATGATTTAAAAGAAAATAAACACATGTTTTGAAAACATGGGAAACCTCCATTTTTAGGGGAAACCATGTCAAAATTTTTATAAATTTTGACACTTAGAAAAATATAAGTTTTTGAGAAACTTATTCCCTAAAAATGTATCTCAAAATATTTACCAAGGTTTCCCTAACTCTTGTGTTAAGAAATGATGATTGCTTCAAGATTAAAATTGATATTAAGTATGTATATTTTTGAGAAAAATATATATATTTATTGATCACCGAATTTTGTGCTAAGTGTATGTAGTATGTATTACATGTAATAGTGTATTAGGACTTGAAAATACACTAAATACTCATAAGAAGTAAAAAAAAATACAAAATACACATACAACATGCTTAGAGAAATACAAGAAAATATATTTATGAAAATATATTACTTGATAGAATAAATAACTTGGACAAGTTATGAACATGAAATGAAGTTTTGGACAAAATACATAATTCGGGTGAAAAATACAAGATACTTATATTTATTGTTGAGAAAATAATATAAGTAAGACACATAGTTAAAAATATAAATTATTTTTAACACAAGAACAAATACATAAAAGATAGTGACTTGTACTTGTGCGATACAAGTCTAGTGACTAACGCTAATAAAACACGTTTAGGTCACGACGCTAGATAAGCAAAAACCGGTGAAGTTTACGGCGCAAGGAATGTAAAGTTGTGAGTTCATGCTCCCCCTTTTCTTTTAACTGTTTTTAGTTTTATAACTTCGGGGGTGAAATACATGTTACCAATGTTACAATGTTTACAAATGGTATGATGGATACAAAAACAAGAAGCACTCTTGGTGATAACTAGTACCAAGTATGATGCGTTTTAAGGAATGATACGAGAAATCGTGTCACGAATAGGGTACCATAAGCACCATTAATCGTGTACATACTAAGACCGCAGAACAAAAGGTTAGATCTAATGGGTTTTCGGGCAGCCACACTCTTGGTGAAAACTAGTACCGAGTAGTGCTTTTGTGTCTCAGTCGTGAATCGACAACTAGAAAAATGCCTATGGTTTGGATGCTTCCTATGTCGTGTCACATGTCAATGGCCTTGCAACCCATTAACAACCTTGATACATACAGAAATACGTGATTTATACAAGATACATACCATGTTTTTCATACAAAGCATACAAACGTTCAATACAAGAACTGCATGAATTCACACCAACATTATGTTGACGTTTTTCCAAAACTCACATGTATTTCAGGTAACTAAAGTGGATGTGCGCACGGTCATACTCTTGCTCTGGATGTCGTTTATGTTTATCTTTGAATAAAGTTGTAAACTTTCAGACAATATGCTGTCTTTTGATGTAAACACTTAAACTATGTTTTCAGTAATGTAATGTTTTGGGTATTTGAAATCATTTTTACGAGCATGTAGTATGTTTACCTTTCGTATGCAATGAGAACCTTTCATGACCACACCTCGTGCTTCCGCCTAAGAAAGGGGTGTGACACACAATGTCTACCATCAAAGATGAATGCTTCCCACTTACTTTGCACCCATATCACAATCTCAGATTGAGGACCAATCTGGAAGGTCCTCAATGGGAAGGATGTCAAGTTGTGCTTAAAATGCTTATAGGAAGTAACTTGAACCATGCCCTCACTGCTCATATAACTGTTCATCCAGAGATTCTTCAAATCTTCTGGAAAAATGCAACATTATCTGAGTATGAGAACAGAGAACAGAGAACAGAGAACAGATGGCCATCGAGAGTGTGGTGCTAAATCAAAAAATTCTGTTAAATAAAGCCACCATCAGGACGGCTCTTCAACTCGATGATGATAATAATGTCCTGATGTTCTCAAGTACTCAAAAGGATGAAGTCTTGATGCAAATGGGTTACCATACAGAAACTCAACAACGAGCAATCAACAAACATGGCTTTAGCAAGCCATGGCAATATCTGGTCACACAGATGGGTGCATGCTTTTCAAATAAGGTCATCAATCATCATGAAGTATCTCTTAGATTGATGGAGCCTATACGAGCACTTGTACTGAAAACACCTTACAACTTCTCTTATTATTTAATGAGAGATTTTGCAAGTAACATGTGGGTTGGCAAGCCGTTCGTGATTTATCCTCGTTTTTTGACGAAGATAATCACGAGCCAGCTAGACTTTGCAGGTATTCTTGCAAGTTATCCAAGAGCAGATATGAGACTTCAAGAAAACATGAGTCTCAGCATGCTCGTACCCACCAACCAGAACTCTGGGTTGATAACTGACCTGTTGTTGCTCCTTGAGATGGAACACGGAGAAGGCATAGATATTGATTATTTTTTTTGTTTGTTTGAATTATGTTTGTGTAGATACTTTGCATGTTTATATGTTTATATGTTTGTATTGTGTGCTTCTTATATAACTTTGTTATCTGGCTTATGGCTTATGGTTTGGGAAATGGGTAAAGAAAATGATAAACATGGTCATAAGAAATCAAAAATTTGACACAAAACTCTAAGTTTCTGATGACAGGAGACAAAATCTGGTAATTCAAAAATGAATCTAAATTTTTTTTTCTGGTAAAACTTCAAAATGATAAAATGTTTTAGAAAATATCAGAAAAAGCCAGGAGACCTGGAAGGCACCAGAAAAACAAATGTGAGTCTTCTGATCTTATCTTATTCCCTCTCATCTCAAAAAAAAAAAAAGAAAGGGATACACCTCTAAATCAACTAAAAGACAGACTTCAAAATCTGTTGAAGAGGGTCACAAATCTAGGGGGAATTTCAATTGAGAAATTCTGTTGAAGAGAGTTGACTTCTGTTGACCACATGAGATGACAACAGAAGTCAAAAACAAAAGAGAAAATACTCTTAACAGAATTTATGCTGAATTTCTGATGACATCATCAGAAAAGAACTTTGACTGATAAGGGAAAGAGGATGAAGAAAGCTAATTGGACCTCTTTGCAAAATGGGGCCCACAAAGATAAAAATGTGTCATATAACCGACAACTTTCTCCAATCAAAATTCAGGTTAACACCTTTGTGAAGAAATTATTGAAGAAACTACAAATTTCAAGGGACAAGTTGAAGGGGCATAACCACGATTACACGTTCAAAACATCATTAAATATCTTGATACCCACGATCCAACGGTTACATTCTGAACCAAAACTCACGTCACACGATCTAACGGTAATAAAGACAATTAATGATCTTTTAACCGCTATTACATGGCACGTTCCATTTCCCCTCAACTCCATAAACCCACAATACTCTGCTAAAAACCACACTATATAACCCACACTTAGCAGAAATTCAAAAATCACTCACCTTCTTCACAAAGAACTTCAAACCAGAGCATCCCCTGTTCCTCACTCAAAATTCAAAAATCCCTAAATTCTAAACCCTAAGATCAACAAATGGCAGAAGTAAACCTCAACATCCCAATTGTTCAACATGAAGTACCTTTTGTTGAAGAAGCAGAATTTCTACCAATGAAGGAAAACAATCTGCTGATGAATACAGAGCATTCGGAGTATGATGTAAGATGTCAACTTCTGGTAGAATATCTCACAAAATGTCCAATCTCAGGAGCACTAACAAAAGGAAGAGAGGTACCAGAAAGGCTACTACAGCAATTTGTTCACACTTTTAATGAAGTTGAAGAAAATCAGGTCTATGCTTATGTATGGGGAAACGTTTTTGTAACATTAACCCCCGCAAGAGTAAGAGAATGGCTTGAACTGTCTATTCTTGATAGTTACATTGAAGCACCAAGCAGAGAAGAATTAATAAGCTTAATCATTGAGCTTGGTTACAAGAAAAAGGATATCAACAAAATTGGAGCAATTAGAAGAAATGAATTGCCAGCCATCTGGCAAGTGATGATGGAAGTGCTAAACAAATGTCTCACCTCAAAGATAGGTGGAACTGATCAAATTAGTCAAGCTATTCTGACAATCATGTATGGACTCATAACTGGGTTCAAAATTGATTATGGGTCAGAAATTTTCAACCTACTCAAAAGGTCAATCATCACTAGAAATGGAAGAATAACTTCACATCTGCCATATCCAAGGTTAATCTCTATTTTTATTTCTGAAACATTTGTTGCAAGGAACATAGAAATTCCAATTTTGGAAGATGTTTGGAGTTCAAATACCATGAAGGCCTGGAGTTCCAATCATGGATGGGAATCTGACAAAGATATCCCCGAGTTACCAGAAAGCATGTTATGCCTCATTGCACCAGACTCACAGTATAGAATACAACATGAAGAACTTCTGACCAAATCAGATTCTCCAACAGAAGAACCCAACAAAGAAGTATTTAACTGTTCTTCATCACCAGAAGAGGAAGAAGTTGAGAAGTCCCAGTCATCAGAAACAGAGGCTGCAGGAGGAGAAAGAATTCTGGAGATAGCTAACTCACCAGAAAACAAGACAGAACATGCTGAAAGTCAACAGATTCATGAAGTAGGAATTCATCAAGAGGAAGTACATGAACATTATGCAGAATCACACATTGCTGGAGGAATTCATGAAGATGCTGAAGAACAACATTATGAAGAAACTCACTTTGATGGTACTGAAGCCACTGAAATTATACATCATGATGAATCTCAGACTGCTGGTACATCTCTTTCAAAAACTGTGTTAGTTGATACTCACTCAAAAGAAACAAAATCAGAAAGTTCAATTAATGTTTCTTATAAGTTAGAACATAAAAATATTGATGTTGATGAAGAGGTTACTAGTTCCATTAATCTCAACTCTGAATCAGAAAATGAGGAAGAGGATGAGATTCCAACAGATAGAGATCAGGGAACTGATCAAGGAAATTTGGCTAAAGGTAATTTGTTTACCTCAAAAACTTATAGAGAATCATATATTGATATGATTCAAGGACATAAGGAAATCCAGGATGAGAATGTGTTTCTCACCACTGGTGGAGAGGATTCTGGTACACTTAAGGTTGCACAAAAATCTGGTAAAGCCAAAAGTGATCCTATCATTTCCAAAACAGCAGCAAATATGTTTGTAGTTGGAATGTTACAAGGAACATCTGTTGTTTTAAATGTCCCAGAAACACCCATGAACCAAGAAAATTTAGACACTGTGCTGGAAAGTGTTTACAAAGTCTGCAAAAGAAATCCAGTAGAAGAAAAACTTGATATGTTGTTGTCGGAAATAAAAAGTCAAAAGGCTGATATGAAGACTTTGTCAGAATCAGTGGAGGTAATAAAGAAACAAACTGAAGAAAACACTGAAGCACTGAAGTCTCTTCAAACGATGAAAGAAAAGACACCAGAATCCAACATCTCTGCATCAGAAATCCAGATGATTCTCACAGAAATAGAAAAGATCAAGACACAAGTTGCAAATGCGGTGGAATCAAGGCAGTCAAGCAGTGCAAACAGAGTTTTGGAGGAAGTTACCATACTAAGGGCAAG
This sequence comes from Helianthus tuberosus, assembly GCA_030545235.1. Taxonomy (NCBI): domain Eukaryota; kingdom Viridiplantae; phylum Streptophyta; class Magnoliopsida; order Asterales; family Asteraceae; genus Helianthus; species Helianthus tuberosus. Next base: position 51,306,749 of record CM060403.1, on the reverse strand, counting down.
CAATAACAGTATCACTGATGCCCTTGAGAAGCTGTCAAAAGAATGGGCTGCAATTCAGATGAAAGCTCAAACAGAATTCACCAAAGTTCAGAAAAACATAACCAGCAACTCAAAACATGTAAGAGAGGTGCAACAACTGATGGAGAAGATGCAATTCAACATTGCAATATTGGCCAAAGTGGATCCCAAAGAACTCATGAAAGAATTTCCTGCTGAAAGCTCACACCAAGAAGCTCCAAAGTCAACCCAACAACAATCAACAGCTACACCAAGCATCAAAGCTAGAACCACACTGATGGGTCCACCTCCAATTGTCCCAAGAGATGAAATGCTGAAAAGGTTAGCAACTTCAAAACCTCAAGTTGTTAAAAATTTGAAACTTTTAACTTCTGAAACTGCCCCAAAACCAACAATGTCTGATGATTCTGCAATGAGTAAATTCATGAATCTGCAATTAATGAATGAATGGGAACAAGAAGGAGATTCAAGAAAACCAAACATTGTTAAAAGAAAAATCTCTGAAACTCAGTCTATCTTGGTTAGAGAGATTGCCAGGGATGCAATGATATTCCCTGAGTACAATCTGGTGAAGTATTACTTAACAAAAGAAGATTTACCACCAAGACCACTGTCTCCTGTCAGACTGGCTTTAAGAGATGAAAGGAAAAAAAGAGGTTCAGGTAGCATTCACTCCAAGAATGAGAATCCAGTAAAAAGGAGTTTTAAAAGTGGATGAAGTGAAGGTTGCAACCGATGATGTTAGAGGAACTCGTGTGCAAAATCGGTACACACTTCTGAGAGAAAATGGGGAAGAACAAAAGGTGACTGACGAAGAAATAGCTGACAAATTGCATCCTTTAGACATTCTGTTCATGAAGGATCACTATGAAAAGGAAAAGAAAAATAACCAAGAAGTGAGAAGGGCATTGTGACACCCCAAGAAAATCAGGAAACCAACGCAACGTAACTAGCTTCCTCAGTAACCGCGAGCTAAATTTCGGGACGAAATTTTCTTAACAGGGGGAGAATGTGACAACCCTCAAATTTACGTGTATTCCGTACAATTTGTTAATGATAATTAAGGTGCTTGATGACTGTGTGGAATTATTTAACTGCTCTCTGGTTACTGTGTTATGCTTACATGTATTTGTTAACATACTAATAGTATACAGAAAAGTTACTAAATAGTCTAGTATGTTTTCCTAAGTGCTAGAAATTAAAAACGTTACAAAAATATATATGTAGGACACTTTACGGATTAATTAAGCACTTTAACGGAACAACACCGAACCGAACAACCGGACTTTACCCGGAACACTAAAATAATGCTAGAAGCATTGTTCCTATTTTTCCGAGCTAGTTAGGGTCCCCGAACACCCTAACACACTATATAAATAACAACACACCTTAAACTACTAACTTGGCATTTAAATCTAACTAGAACTTGTAACCACCCATTGAAACCCAACCCTATACCCCCCCCCCTAAGTGACGGTTACAAGGTATGGGGGACATCCCCACATTCTTTTCATTATTTAATTGAAGTTGTTGTTGGTTAATGAAGCACTTTATATGTTGGGTAATGGTGGGATTGGTTAATAAATAAACCTAAGAGTTTAACACTTCATTTCACTCTTATCACCAACAAAAAAATACTCATCTCTCTCCCTCCTCTTGTGATCGGCTGAAATCACACACACCACCATCACCACTTTCAAGTTTTCTTTCAAGCATTTCCCATACACTCAAAGGTGCTACGGGTCATACAACGAAGCTTGGTGCTCTCGGAAGTGGAAGGACCTTCTCCATTCGCTATTAACCACCACATTTCTTCACTCGAACTTCCCTAGTCTTAGTGGTAAGAACTTAGATCCGTTCATATTTTATGTTATTAGAGTGGTTAATAGTTGTTTGATGATGAAAATCCATGAACACTAAAGAACCATGAACAAAGTCTTGCATATGAACTAACTTTGTAATGAAATATTATTGAAATATAATGAAGTGATGATAATATGAAGTTGTCTTGATTATGTTGCTGAATACTTGCTGATCTACTTGTAATATTGATGTTTGATGTTGTTGTAATCACTAAACATGTTAACGGAATCAATCGAACACAAGTTAGGAAGTTAAAAGCTGAAACAGTAGGCTGTTTGGTAATTACAGCCAACTTCAGTTGGCTGTAACAGGACCATAACTTAACGAGAAATGTATTTTCTGAAGTCTAGGGTTATGTATTATGAAATACGGTTCTAATGGCATTGGAATCGTAATTTTTGGACTTCGTTTACTATTTTTAAAGCGTCATTTTGTAACAGCAGCTAGAGCTGCATTTTTCTGCTGAAAATATGCGTTTTGTTTTCTGTCATAACTTGAGTTCTGTGTAGAGTTAGATCATGAAAATTATACTGCAGATGACCACCGATGTATTTATAATTATCTCACTGGAATTTCATAAATTGGACACTCGATGAATTTTAAATAAATTATTCCGTGGACTGTGGTCAGAAAAAGATAAATCTGAGTTCAGTCCGGAAAATGAATTTTTACAAAATATTAGTAATGAACTGGACCCTGATATTTTTACACAATAAAATTTGGAACGTTTAAGACATTCTATAAAAATTTGGGAATTTTTGGAATAAGTTAACTATTTTATTAAAATGTCCGAAAACAGCCCGGTTTTGAATATTAATGCTGAAATGACATAAGTTGTAAATTGCGTGTCTAAATGTCGAGTTTGCTATCTGTGAAAGATCTAACATGTTATATGTGTTATGTGCAATATCGTATGTTTGTTTATGAGTGGGGAATGGATGGGAAACTTATATGGGCGTAAACCGTTAAAGTGATGCATGTTATGTGATAGATACGTGTAGGAACTTTGTGCTCTATTTGAAAACCACTAAATGACTAACTGGTAAATCATACTAGGACGTGATTGACCGACCTTGACTGTTAGCTATTTTTGAGAGTCAAACCGAGCAACCGAGGTGAGTTCACACTCCTAAGGCATGGGATTCCCGGTGGGTTGGGAATGGGATTGAATAAATACTCGTACTATCATTACTATTAAACTACTTTTCACTGTCCTCGGATTGAAGGGCACGTACGTAAAACCTACGTACACTCATACTTACTACGGTCCTTGGATCAAGAAGGGCACGTACACACACGACTAGTCTACAACATGGGAAACCCCCACTAATCATCGCAAACATATTTGGGAAATTGCGATACGGATTAATACTATCCACATGGGAAGCCCCCACTAATCTTCGCAAACATGCCTGGGAGACCGCGATACGAATTAAACGATACATGGTTTACAAAACGAATAGATGATTTACGAAACGAATGCTATAACTAAATAACCAACTGTGAACTCACTCAACTTTGTTGTTGACTCGTTGTTACATGCCTTGCAGGTCGCTAGATGCTATGGAGCTTGCACATGGAGGTGGTCGTTGTGGAATGCGAACTAATATGTCCCGTACTTATTAAATAAACGTTATGAACTTATGAAACTTATGTTTGGGGTCTTTAAACTTATGAACTACAAACTGATGTTTTGAACTTACGTTTTATGCTTCCGCTGTTAACTTAAAACTGGTTACTGTCTTATGGTCACCAATTGTATTGTGGGTGGTCTTACTTACTTAATTTCGTTGTTCAATATGATTGGTTGCTCGATCCTGGTCATGTCATGCCTCCAAGCGGTGACGCTCCGCATGGTGGATTTTGGGGGTGTGACAGATTGGTATCAGAGCCATTGGTTATAGTGAACTTGGTTTTAATAAGGGGAAAAAGTTTTTGTTAAAACCAGACTATAACCTGTACAGTGCTCAACGATCCACAACGACGCTTCACTCCACGTGCAAGACTCAACACTATAGGTGATATGATTTATGTTTATATTACCTACTTGCTAGTTACATAGAACTTTGCTTATGGTATGCTTAGATGAACGTAGCAACTATTGATTGAAAACACATGTGTGCTTACTCTCTTCTGTCATCGCACTTTCGCGAACCTCTCTCACCAATGTTTTCCTCTGATATGAAGATCATGAGTGGACGCGTTAACCTAACTCAAGCCCACTTGGCGGCTTTGATCATGGAACAAGTTACTGCAGCGTTCGCAGCTGCCCAGGCAGGAGGTCAGAACGCTCAGCCACCAGTATGCATGTTCAAGACTTTTATGGACTGTCGTCCTAGTACTTTCAGTGGCACTGAAGGGGCCGTCGGACTCCTCCACTGGTTCGAGAAGCTCGAGGTGGTCTTCGAGATGTGTGAATGCCCTGAGGCTCGTAGGGTGAAGTATGCCACTGGTACCCTTGAAGGCATTGCGCTGACTTGGTGGAACGCGCAAGTCCAAATGTTAGGGCTGGCAGCTGCTAATGCCACCCCATGGAATGACTTCAAGGAGCTGATCAAGCGAGAATACTGTAATCGTGATGACATCCACAAGTTGGAAGTGGAGTTCTTTAACCTGAAGATGACGGGGTCAGAGATAGAGGCGTATACGAAGCGATCCAACGAACTGGCAGTGTTATGTCCAACTATGGTGGATCCTCCCATCAAGCGCATTGAGCTGTACCTCAAAGGCTTAGTACCAGAGATACAAAGCCATGTGACTGCTGCTAACCTTGCTACCATCCAGGATGTTACTCGTCTTGCTCATCGCCTCATAGACCAGGCAGTAGAACAGAACAAGCTGCCTAAGCGTATAGGTGCTACTGCTACTACTACTTCTGCTATTCCCAGCGACAACAAACGAAAATGGGATGGAGCCAACAGCAAGGGTTCGACTACAGTTCAGTCCCAGGCGCAGCAGCGAAAGATTGATGACTACCAGAGTCCTGGTCAGCAATCTTCTGGTAGACAAGGGCAGGGTGGATATCGAGGAAACCACCCAAAGTGCAACAAATGCAACAGACACCACAGTGGTCAGTGCAACAAGGGACGTTGTCAGAGGTGTCTCAAGATGGGTCATGAAGCCAAGGATTGCAGGAGCTCACGGCCTACAAATCAGAATCGTCAGCAGCAGCAGCAAGCTCCACAGAACCAGCAGCAGCAACAGCGGGGCAACAGGGGATGCTTTCAGTGTGGTGCTGAAGGCCACTTCAAGCGGGACTGCCCCCAGTTAAATCAAAATCAGAATAACAACAACAACAATCATCAGGGCAACGAGAATAACAACGGGGGAAACAATGGAGACAATGGCGCCCGGGGCCGTGTGTTCGTGATTGGTCAGGGTGATGCTAGGAATGATCCCAACGTCGTGATGGGTAAGTTTCTACTGGATGACTTTTATGTTAATGTTCTATTTGATTCGGGTTCCGATACCAGTTATGTGTCCCTAAAAGTTAGTCGATTGCTTAATCGTACCCCAACACTTTTGAACACCAAGCACACGGTAGAGCTAGCAAACGGTAAAAGTCTTGAAGCCACACACATAGTTAAAGGTTGTAACCTCGTCTTAGCTGGTCAGACCTTCTCTATCGACCTTATTCCTATCGTACTTGGTAGTTTCGACGTCGTTATTGGGATGGATTGGCTATCTCATCATCAAGCGGAGATTGTCTGCAAGGAGAAAATCGTCCGCATTCCTCGTTCTGGCAAAGAACCCCTCGTGATTCATGGCGACAAGAGTGGTGCTGTCGTAGGCATTATCTCTTTCCTTAAGGCCCAGAAGTGTTTGCGAAAGGGCCACACTGCTATCCTAGCCCTCGTTTCTGATACATCAACGGAGGAGAAGAAAATTGAAGATATTCCTATTGTGCGCGATTTTCCTGAGGTATTTCCTGAGGAATTACCTGGTCTTCCGCCTCATCGTCAAGTTGAGTTTCTAATCGAGCTAGCTCCTGGAGCAGCGCCCATAGCTCGAGCACCTTATCGCTTAGCCCCAACCGAACTGGAAGAACTGTCCAAGCAATTACAAGAACTTTTGGAAAAAGGTTTTATTCATCCTAGCTCTTCACCTTGGGGAGCTCCAGTGTTATTCGTGAAGAAGAAAGACGATACCTTCCGAATGTGTATTGACTACCGCGAACTCAACAAGGTGACCGTGAAGAATCGTTATCCTCTTCCACGTATTGACGACTTGTTCGACCAGTTGCAAGGGTCGAGCTATTACTCTAAGATTGATTTGAGATCGGGATACCATCAGCTGAGAGTCCGAGAGGATGACGTCTCCAAAACAGCATTCAGGACTCGCTACGGCCATTATGAGTTTCTGGTCATGCCTTTCGGGTTGACGAATGCACCAGCGGTCTTCATGGATCTCATGAACCGAGTATGCAAGCCTTACCTAGATAAATTCGTTATTGTCTTCATCGACGACATCCTGATCTATTCTAAGAGTCAGGAGGAACACGAGCAACATCTGAGGCTTATTCTGGAACTTCTTCGAAAAGAGCAGTTGTATGCCAAGTTTTCGAAATGTGACTTCTGGCTTCGCGAAGTCCACTTTCTAGGCCATTTGGTAAACAAGGATGGAATTCATGTAGATCCATCCAAGGTTGACTCGATCAAGAACTGGCCTGCACCCCGTACACCAATAGAAATCCGCCAATTCTTGGGCTTGGCAGGATACTACCGAAGGTTTATCAAGGATTTCTCCAGGATTGCGCAACCTCTCACTTCACTGACTCAAAAGGGTGTCACCTATCGTTGGGGTGATGCACAGGAGTCCGCATTTCAGCACTTAAAAGATAGACTTTGTAGCGCGCCTATCCTCTCATTACCTGAAGGCACAGATGATTTTGTGGTTTATTGCGACGCTTCCATCCAAGGACTTGGTTGTGTGTTGATGCAACGTGACAAGGTCATTGCCTACGCATCACGCCAACTCAAAGTTCACGAAAGAAATTACACTACTCATGATCTGGAGCTGGGAGCAGTGGTTTTCGCGCTTAAGATATGGTGACATTACCTATACGGTACCAAGTGCACCATTTACACCGATCACAGGAGTCTCGAGCATATCTTCAAGAAAAAGGAGTTAAACATGCGTCAACGTCGATGGGTCGAACTCTTGAACGATTATGAAAGCGCTATCAAATACCATCCGGGCAAGGCCAATGTTGTGGCCGACGCCCTCAGCCGAAAGGATACTATACCTAAGCGTGTACGTGCGTTACAGCTTACCATTCACTCTAGCCTTCCCGTTCAGATTCGCGATGCTCAGGTTGAAGCGTTGAAAGCAAATAACATCAGGGCTGAGTCCCTACGAGGATCGAAGCAGCGGCTAGAACAAAAGGAAGACGACGCCTATTATGTTAACGGACGCATCTGGGTTCCACTGTATGGAGACCTACGCGAGCTTGTGATGGATGAAGCACATAAGTCTCGTTATTCGGTACATCCGGGTTCAGATAAAATGTACCACGACCTCAAGACTACGTATTGGTGGCCTGGCATGAAAGCCCACATAGCAACCTACGTTAGCAAATGTTTGACTTGTGCGAGAGTCAAGACCGAATACCAGAAACCATCAGGCCTACTCCAACAACCAGAGATCCCGAAATGGAAATGGGAGCAAATTTCCATGGATTTCGTTACTGGCCTGCCTAGATCTCAACGCGGAAACGATACCATTTGGGTGATCGTGGATCGACTGACCAAGTCTGCACATTTTCTGGCAATCAAGGAAACGGATAAGTTTTCTACTTTAGCATACATCTACCTAAAAGAAGTGGTGTCAAGGCATGGAGTGCCAACCTCCATCATTTCTGATCGTGACGCGTGTTTTACTTCTGAACTGTGGCAAGCAATGCACAAGTCTTTTGGCTCACGTTTAGATATGAGCACCGCTTATCACCCACAGACGGATGGGCAATCTGAACGCACCATCCAAACCCTCGAAGACATGCTTAGGGCATGCGTAATCGACTTCGGCAATGGCTGGGAAAAACACCTCCCGTTAGTGGAGTTTTCATATAACAACAACTACCACACCAGCATCCAGGCCGCTCCGTTCGAGGCATTGTACGGACGCAAATGCCGATCACCTCTCTGTTGGGTAGAAATCGGTGACAGCCAAATCACTGGCCCAGAACTTGTGGTAGATACCACCGAGAGAATTGCTCAGATACGACAGCGAATGGCGGCAGCTCGTGACCGTCAAAAAATCTATGCTGATAAAGGAAGAAAACCACTCGAGTTCCAGGTTGGGGATCGAGTGCTACTCAAAGTCTCGCCTTGGAAAGGCGTAGTTCGTTTTGGCAAACGAGGCAAGCTCAATCCGCGTTATGTCGGACCGTTTGAAATCATCGAGAAAATTGGCAAAGTCGCCTACAGGTTGAATCTACTCGAAGAACTCAACGGAGTTCACGACGTATTCCATGTGTCGAATCTGAAGAAGTGTCTGTCAGATGAGACCCTCATAGTTCCTCTCAAGGAACTCACTATCGACGACCAACTGCGATTCGTCGAGGAACCTGTAGAGATTACTGATCGAGATGTTAAGATTCTTAAGCGCACAAGAATACCTCTTGTCCAAGTTCGTTGGGATTCCCGTCGTGGCCCAGAGTATACCTGGGAACGAGAAGACCAAATGAAACTCAAGTATCCCCAGCTGTTTAAGAAAAACGCAACCACTACTGAGGCTGAAGCTACTGCAGAATTTTGGGACGAAATTCCAAATCAACGGGGGGATGATGTGACACCCCAAGAAAATCAGGAAACCAACGCAACGTAACTAGCTTCCTCAGTAACCGCGAGCTAAATTTCGGGATGAAATTTTCTTAACAGGGGGAGAATGTGACAACCCTCAAATTTACGTGTATTCCGTACAATTTGTTAATGATAATTAAGGTGCTTGACGACTGTGTGGAATTATTTAACTGCTCTCTGGTTACTGTGTTATGCTTACATGTATTTGTTAACATACTAATAGTATACAGAAAAGTTACTAAATAGTCTAGTATGTTTTCCTAAGTGCTAGAAATAAAAAACGTTACAAAAATATATATGTAGGACACTTTACGGATTAATTAAGCACTTTAACGGAACAACACCGAACCGAACAACCGGACTTTACCCGGAACACTAAAATAATGCTAGAAGCATTGTTCCTATTTTTCCGAGCTAGTTAGGATCCCCGAACACCCTAACACACTATATAAATAACAACACACCTTAAACTACTAACTTGGCATTTAAATCTAACAAGAACTTGTAACCACCCATTGAAACCCAACCCTCTACCCCCCCCCCCTAAGTGACGGTTACAAGGTATGGGGGACATCCCCACATTCTTTTCATTATTTAATTGAAGTTGTTGTTGGTTAATGAAGCACTTTATATGTTGGGTAATGGTGGGATTGGTTAATAAATAAACCTAAGAGTTTAACACTTCATTTCACTCTTATCACCAACAAAAAAATACTCATCTCTCTCCCTCCTCTTGTGATCGGCTAAAATCACACACACCACCATCACCACTTTCAAGGTTTCTTTCAAGCATTTCCCATACACTCAAAGGTGCTACGGGTCATACAACGAAACTTGGTGCTCTCGGAAGTGGAAGGACCTTCTCCATTCGCTATTAACCACCACATTTCTTCACTCGAACTTCCCTAGTCTTGAACTAGTGGTAAGAACTTAGATCTGTTCATCTTTCATGTTATTAGAGTGGTTAATAGTTGTTTGATGATGAAAATCCATGAACACTAAAGAACCATGAACAAAGTCTTGCATATGAACTAACTTTGTAATGAAATATTATTGAAATATAATGAAGTGATGATAATATGAAGTTGTCTTGATTATGTTGCTGAATACTTGCTGATCTACTTGTAATATTGATGTTTGATGTTGTTGTAATCACTAAACATGTTAACGGAATCAATCGAACACAAGTTAGGAAGTTAAAAGCTGAAACAGTAGGCTGTTTGGTAATTACAGCCAACTTCAGTTGTCTGTAACAGGACCATAACTTAACGAGAAATGTATTTTCTGAAGTCTAGGGTTATGTATTATGAAATACGGTTCTAATGGCACCGGAATCGTAATTTTTGGACTTCGTTTACTATTTTTAAAGCATCATTTTGTAACAGCAGCTAGAGCTGCATTTTTCTGCTGAAAATATGCATTTTGTTTTCTGTCATAACTTGAGTTCTGTGTAGAGTTAGATCATTAAAATTGTACTGTAGATGACCACCGATGTATTTGTAATTCTCTCACTGGAATTTCGTAAATCGGACTCTCGATAAATTTTAAATAAATTATTCCGTGGACTGTGGTCAGAAAAAGATAAATCTGAGTTCAGTCCGGAAAATGAATTTTTACAAAATATTAGTAATGAACTGGACCTTGATATTTTTACACAATAAAATTTGGAACGTTTAAGACATTCTATAAAAATTTGGGAATTTTTGGAATAAGTTAACTATTTTATTAAAATGTCCGAAAACAGCCCGGTTTTGAATATTAATGCTGAAATGACATAAGTTGTAAATTGCGTGTCTAAATGTCGAGTTTGCTATCTGTGAAAGATCTAACATGTTATATGTGTTATGTGCAATATCGTATGTTTGTTTATGAGTGGGGAATGGATGGGAAACTTATATGGGCGTAAACCGTTAAAGTGATGCATGTTATGTGATAGATACGTGTAGGAACTTTGTGCTCTATTTGAAAACCACTAAATGACTAACTGGTAAATCATACTTGGACGTGATTGACCGACCTTGACTGTTAGCTATTTTTGAGAGTCAAACCGAGCAACCGAGGTGAGTTCACACTCCTAAGGCATGGGATTCCCGGTGGGTTGGGAATGGGATTGAATAAATACTCGTACTATCATTACTATTAAACTACTTTTCACTGTCCTCGGATTGAAGGGCACGTACGTAAAACCTACGTACACTCATACTTACTACGGTTCTTGGATCAAGAAGGGCACGTACACACACGACTAGTCTACAACATGGGAAGCCCCCACTAATCATCGCAAACATATTTGGGAAATCGCGATACGGATTAATACTATCCACATGGGAAGCCCCCACTAATCTTCGCAAACATGCCTGGGAGACCGCGATACGAATTAAACGATACATGGTTTACAAAACGAACAGATGATTTACGAAACGAATGCTATAACTAAATAACCAACTGTGAACTCACTCAACTTTGTTGTTGACTCGTTGTTACATTTGTGACACCTGTGTCACTTCAACCATCAAACAAATACCAAACCAATGAAATATTGTATTTCATACTTGGGATTTGTATAAATATGTGTATCTTTTGCACATATCAATTCTTGTTCGATTTCGGGCTCTAAATCGCTTTCTGGAAGGTTATACGCGCACCGATGCGTAAATATAACCATTTTAATGCAACAAACACTCCGGAATAGTGACATAGGCTTAACATACCTTAAATAACCTTTACATAACTAATAAATAAGTTTTGGATGGTTTGGTATGCCGAAATCAAGTTAATTCGCTTATAGGGACTAAATTTGACAAACTGCGAAAGTATGCCAATTTGAACTGTAACAGACATTCCGGAACATGAACAAAAGTTAAACATACCATAAATATCCTTTACATAGCTTAGAAATAGGCTTTGAAGGGTTCGGTGTGCTAAAATAAACTTTTGGCTCATTCAGGGACTAAAAGTGTCAAAAAGTGCACAAGTTTGCACTTTCGCGCATAACTTACGTTCTGAATACATCCGGACATCCAAAAATTTATGTAAGCACTAAAATATTTTATTTTAGTGTTTGGCATGAGAAAAATCCATTCGTCACGCAATTTGGATCATTTTTCGCGCTTATGCGCATTCCGTCGTAATTAACCGAACATCGCAACCGTACGGCCAAACGAACCGACATCCGGGATGTTTTCAAGCATATTTCATGTTCCCTATGTCTTAACATCATTGTGGAGCTTGAAATTGGGTTTGACGGGTGTTAGAAGAGCCGTTACGCAACGAAACAAGGTGCAGGGACTGAAAGTGAAATTCTGCCAAGGTTAATGGCTTACGGACCGTAAGCCATGACCCTTACGGTCCGTAAGGGGTTGCCAGCAGATCAGAAGCTTCCAAACAGCCTGTTTCCAGCTGTTACCCACTCCCAAACCCAATGCCACATGTTGATACCTGATGGTGGGGGGCCAATTGTTGTTCCATAACTTTCCAACACATGTACGGATGAGATTAAAGCACGATATTCGATAAACGATCCTAACGGTGGACCATTTCCTATAAATACCCACCAAGATCACTTGCAAAAACCCACAAGAATCTGATCTAAAAGCTCTAAGTTGAAGCCATTGCTTCATACCTGAGCTATTTGATCAAGATTAGCTTTCGGGGACCCTTTGTAAGTGTTCCTTCGTTCTTTTATCGCTTTTCGAGTCCGAAAGTCAAACTTTGTTTGACTTTCTGCATTGACCAGTTTGTGGTCAATGCGAAGTTCGTTTGAACTTCATAACGTGAGCGTAATCACGATGGTTATAGTCCCTAGTGACTATACCTACTGATTACCACGTTATCTAGGCTCAGTGACGATTCGTAGTTTCGGCCAAAATACGCATTCGTGCGTGTTTTGTAACCAAACTACTCTTGGGTATCAAAACCGTTTGTTTTGATACAAAACCTGTTTTCTAAACTTAGTTAAGCATGTTTTAACATGCTTAGCTCGTCACTTTTAGTTTAGTGCTTGTATAGGGTCGTAAGGTAAGTGATCTAAACAATCGCTTATACTTTCGAACCCGACCCGTTTGGTCGATCATTAGGATCCAACCAAACACATTAGGTGACCATAGTATATAGGGAATAACCTTCCGAGGTTATACCTTATGGTCTCTTCGTTTAAGTAGTTGTATGATAGGTAGTTTATATGCCTTAGGTAAATTACCAAAATGCCTTTTTTACGCCAAAATTCATTTTAAGCATAGGTAACATAACTTTTGACATCTAAACTGATTGGGCAACAATATTAGACATGTTAAGGAATATTTTACTTGTCATAGGACTAGTTAGGCAGTCCGAACGCGTTTTACGCGAACGACGCGTTAAAGTAGCATAAGCTACCTAAACGGGTCGTAATGGGTCGTAAGCACTTAGGTTAGGTTTCATTTAGTATGTAGGCTTTGTTAAACCATACTACATGAGTTCCCATACTCATTTGGTTTATGAGCCCTCATTCTATCCGATCCTCCGATATAGGTCCGGTTCATTAACATAGTTACCTATATTAGGTGCCGTTTGATTCCGTGATCTCTAGCATTGCTTGGTGGTTATCTTAGGACTTCTGAGCAATCTCAAGTGAGTACATAGACCCCTCTTTTACTGTTTTCCAAACGTTTTGGGGTGAAACACATGTGCCTACTTGTTACTTTCATGTTTTTCCATGTTTTCATATCATACGCTTGTTATGTTCATTAGTACACTATTAGTACATGATTTCATTGAGTTTATGCTATGTATGCCCATTGTGTTGCATACTTAGTACATCGTTTTACATTACATTTTATGCTATGTATGCCCATTGTGTGCATACTTAGTACATCGTTTACTTTACATTTCTGCTATGTATGTTGACTGATAGCATGCTAGCACATTTATTTACATGACTTTTCTGCTTTGTATGCCCATTGTGTGCATACTTAGTACATTGTTTTACATTACATTTTATGCTATGTATGCCCATTGTGTGCATACTTAGTACATTGTTTTACATTACATTTTATGCTATGTATGCCCATTGTGTGCATACTTAGTACATCGTTTTACATTACATTTTATGCTATGTATGTCCATTGTGTGCATACTTAGTACATTGTTTTACATTACGTTTTATGCTATGTATGTCCATTGTGTGCATACTTAGTACATTTGTTATTCATCACATGCTTACATTTTGGTATAACAATACCACATAGATGTTTGTATCAGTATAGCATGCATTTGTTCCACAAAACATAACTCTGATTTAAACCATGTTTTACTTCAATACCTTGTTTTTGTGCATTTTACATATGGTTTAGTTGATATATTTCACTTACCATACATGATATTTTGGATACACATTACATGATTTGCATTAGACATAAACATTTTGACATTGATATACACAATTCATGATTTACATTAGACATAGATATTTGACATGGTTTTCACACAAACATTTTGACATTTGATTATACATAAACATTCTACTTTGATGATTTGGTTTGAGTAAGTGATTTAAGTAACGAGGCGTGTGTAATATGATACAAGCATGGTGGATACGCCGCTGGTACTTCCTATATATAAGTGCTTGTATGGTATTACATATCGTAGCGTTATTTGAATCATTTCAACTTAGACATATAACATTTTATACAAATAACATACTTTTCACAATACATTGTTTTACAAACAACTTATCTAATACAAACTCATTTTACTTGGTTATTTACTTAACCATGTATTATTCTTTTATACATATATATCATTTGGTTTATTTATCACTTTTCAAATGATTTACAAGACAAAGCAAATTACAAGGTTCATGACTAAACATTTTCTTAAACATAAGTCATGAATCTTATTTTCACAAAACCTATGTATCTCACAGGCATTTTTATGCTGACGTACCTATTTTCACATGTGTTTTCAGGAGTGATGCATAGGACTTATCGAGACATACTTAGGCGGACCTGTGCCTTAGTGACTTAAAACGAGACAAGAACTAGTTAATTTATGTTATGTACTCTTTATTTCTTGTTTAAAGACAATGTAACTCTATTATTTGATTAATAAAACGAAACTTTAATTTCCATGGTTGTGAAACAATTAATTCTGTTACAACACTCCCCGACGTTTCCGCCACGTTTCGTTGTTTTACGTGGTCGGGGTGTGACAACATGCCTTGCAGGTCGCTAGATGCTATGGAGCTTGCACATGGAGGTGGTCGTTGTGGAATGCGAACTAATATGTCTCGTACTTATTAAATAAACGTTATGAACTTATGAAACTTATGTTTAGGGTCTTTAAACTTATGAACTACAAACTGATGTTTTGAACTTACGTTTTATGCTTCCGCTGTTAACTTAAAACTGGTTACTGTCTTATGGTCACCAATTGTATTGTGGGTGGTCTTACTTACTTAATTTCGTTGTTCAATATGATTGGTGGCTCGATCCTGGTCATGTCACGCCTCCAAGCGGTGACGCTCCGCATGGTCGATTTTGGGGGTGTGACAGGCATTAAATGGCATATCAAAAGCTGGAATACTGCTGTTTGAAAGAATGGCTTTTTCAGACTTTGATTTGTGCATCAACTATGAACATGTGCACAACAAAAAGGTGTATGTCAGATCACCAAAGACAAAAGTTCCCTCATAAATATTGGAAAATGCAAGATCTGGAGACATCATTGAATTAACAAGTAAAACAAACTGTCACAACTATGGTGTCATCTTCAGAGATATTAACAATAACAAAGCTCTGTTCAGAAGTGTTGATATCTGCAAGTACTCAAATCAAACTCTGAGGTTTATCATGAAAGGTATGAACAAAAGACAAGAATACCTTCAGAAGACAGGAGAGAGCTTGGAAGGTCACAGGAAGGAAATTGAGCAAATGATTGAAGAATGGATCCAAGCAAGAACATGGTACAAAGACATGTATGTCATCTGCAACAAGTATATCTCCTACAAGAAGCAGTTAAAGAAAGGAGATGTGCACAAGAAAGTGAAGCTGAATTGAAGAACTTGTTTGTTTAGAATTTTCATCTTTTATGTAATTTGTTTCTCAAAAACATGAGTAACTGGTTTACATTTGCAAATTTTATGTTTCCACTGTTTGGAAATTTTCTGTTCATAAGGTAGTTCATTTTCTTACAATACTTAGGGGGAATCTGTTAGGAAACTTTATTTGTAAGTATTGAAGAAAATCACAATCAACTGGATCTATGAAGAGATAACAGTCCTGAAGATCACAACAAGAAGAAGAAGATCAGATAGGACAACTAAAATGCACAACATCTACTTCAAAGAATCACAAGTTGATCAAGAGCTGAATTGGATTATCAGAGAAGGTCATTTCTGATGGATCTGATGATATTTCTGATGAAATATCATCAGTTTCTGACGATTCTGATCATCAGGTTTTCTGATGATTTGTTCACCAGAATTTCTGATGAAGTGGTTTATTAGAAATTCTAATGAATACCCCACTTGTCAAAAAATCAGCTCTATCCTGCCACAATAACCGAAGCAACTTGACATTATTGGATATCATGATTACAAAGGCAACTTGACTATTGGATTTAATAAATATGTCAAATGGCTACTTTTTGCAGGACTTATTGCATGAATAAACTATTGTTTATTCATGAACCCAGCCTTCTATAAATAGAAGGCTCAACCAGCAGAAGTCAATTGAGTTTGAAGCTTAGCATTCATATACACTACAAAACTCCATTGCCCTCTCACCCACAGAATTCAAGATTCATTTGTATTAGATAATAATCTTACAATCACCTTGTAAACCATTTTGTTTCAAAGTGATATAAACTTGATAATTCTGTAGGTCTTGTTTCTGAAAGTCTGATTTTCATTTCCGTACATCTTTTTCACATCTACTGAAATCACTTGCCATATTACGTGAAAAGAAGTTGTTCAGGCCATACTGGGTCCAACACTTTGTAAGGTCAGGATTTGCTTAAATAGCAGTTACAAACCACGCTAACAATATAATATATAGTCAGTATTCCAATCTTAACAATACGTCCCCCTTGAGGGATTCTTGACTTCAAAAGCAAAGGAAAAACATGAGAAAAAAGTTGACTGAAGAAGAAAAAATTAGATCATCGATCAATTTCAAAATATGCCGCATCTAAAATTCATCTAATTACTTTAAGTTGCTTTTGCGTAATTGGTTGATCTTTGTCTGTGTTGACTCGTTTAGATCTTCCTAAAGTCTCCTGATCTTCTGATCTTCTGGATGCAACCCAATTTAGTGTTTTGCCAACCAAACATGGTAAACTTAGGATAACATGATGCGTTGATTTAAATCTCTTTTGGCTCTTATTCGAGATTGTAAACTCCTCTAATCCTCTGTTGAATATCTTGCATGGTTAAAATACCACCTATTAAGTTCATATACATACTCAATGAACTCAAGAACAAGGAGGGTTTTAAGGCTAGGATTCTTAACAATCGAATCTTGATGACTTCCAGAACTGACAGAGGGCTTATATTGAGGAAAACCACACCTGCAACCTTTTAGTATTCACCAAGATTCAGATTCTTTATTGATTGGTGATGAACAACTCCAATGGATCGACATCAAGAACAATCACCCTCTCTCCCTAAAACTAGAGTTTGAAGTGTAATGTGCTCAAATGGTGACTCCAGAAATGTTTTAGTCCATTTGAGTAGCTCACAGAAGCAAATTACCATCCAAGCCTGATATATGTCCAAAGCTTAAAGAATCATCTTGTCGGTCATACGACATATGGCACTCAAACGACCCATATGGGTAAATCGTTGGCCAAAACTTGGGGTGAAAATAGGGTTTTCTACGCTGGCCAAAACCAGGGGTGAAACCGAACTTTGCAATATTGACATTTTGGCCCCTTGACTTAAATTTTTCAGTTTAACTTATTTTTATTTCTTAAACCATCCATTTTCACATTCTCAAATTATATATAACTTCCCTAGTTTAAACTACCTGGCAAAGAACTAGATGTGAAAGTGGCAAGGATGCACGAACATTGTATTTTTACCAAGAATGCCTATCGGGAGTCAAGTTGAAATTAATCAGGTTAAAACTTCAAACCCAATGGTAGAGAGTAAAAATATACACAACATATCAACAATCTTCGGATGCTATTTCTTTACTCGAGAATCACAAAACCGAACTACATTGGTTTTCCTTTGTGGCAATTAAACACCCAACCTAGTCCTCTGTTTTTTTATTGTGGCCAAAATTTACCAAAAGGGTAGGGGCAGCCATAATAGTGTGGTGGCTAGGGATCCTTTGTTGATTTTGTGATAGTTAAAATCTTACCCAAGCCCTTGTATATAAAATCTCATGTAACTTTAATCCTAATTTCTATTTTTTAGGCTTTGGAATTTTAGAATATATGATGAAATGCTTATCAAACAATTATTCTAAAGTATATAATATATAACGTAAAGATCAAATACAAATGAGTTTTTACATACAAAATACTCTTAACGTAAGAAGTAAAGGAGAGATTTTTTTTTTTTTTTGAATTTTTTCCTTGCTACTTAAGAATGATATGATTAATTGCAAAATGTAAAAAAAAAATTGTGATTTTACGGTAGTAGAGTAATTATTGTAGGGTAATTATAATTACGCTACAATAAAATTTGTAGAGTAATTATAATTACCTTACAAAATTACATAATTACTCTAATAGTGTAGAATAACAATTTTTTTGGATTCCATGACTACAATACGTGCTTAATAAGTAGGAAAAAAATTAAAAAAAAAATCACTTCTTCATTTCTTACGCTTAGAGTATTTTTTGTATGTTAAGACCCATTTGTACAATAACTTAACCAATAATATATATATATATATATGGAGCCGCTAAAATAGGAACCACCCCCAGTTGTAAGAACCGTGAGAACCACTCTCAACCAATCAGATTATGCGAACATAAAGGGTATATTGGTCATTTACCCCAAATGTCAAATCCCCCCTCTCTCTCTCTCCATTTAATGACATCAGAGATTTTAAAATCTCTCTACTTTCTCCCTCTTCAAAATATTATCCTCTCACCTTATATATCTCCATCCTCTCATCCTCTCTCTCCTGTGTTTTGAATTTGTAACCACCATCTCTCTCAGATCTTATGATTTCAGCTCTCTCAGATCTTTTGATTTCAACTTCCCCTTCCAAACACCCACAGCCGTCAACCCCCCCCACCCCCTCGTCGTTCTGATCGGGCAACTGGTGGAGCAGGTTTCTGTTCCGGCAGCTCTCCGTTCCGTCGACAACCACCAGCAACAGCCACCCCTCACCTCCCTTCTTCATATATACGGCGCCGGTTAACCGACAACACACCCCCCTTTGATGACGTTCCTGATGGCGGGTACCAGAAAGAGAGGTGGAGAGAGAGACCGAGCATAGATATAGTCGGAGAGCCGACGTTGCCGGCGACGTCACCAACGACAAACGCGGTTCACGGGCGGGGTTGTGGTGGTGGTGGATTTTGACGGAGACGGTGGTGAGGGTTTGAGCAATGACGTGCCCTGTGTTTGGGTTTTGTGTGTTTGTTGGGTCGCCGGTAACCCCTCAGATCAAGACTCGATTTTGCTTTTTTCTTTATGGGTATCTCAAAGAAATTGGGTACTGTTCTTGATCTTTGGGTCTTTTTTGGAAGATTTGAAAGTTTAGATTTTTTTTGAACGATGACGTGCCATGTGTTTGGGTTTTTGCTTGTCATCAATTTTAAAAAGTTTAGATTTTTTTTTGTGTGTTTTGTTGCATTTGTTGATTCTTGGCACGGACAAAAGAAAGATGGGATCTGGAAAAAGCGAGTTGCACTTGTTTGAATTTTTTTTGAATGATACAGGTTGTTTGAACGATGCATTTGTATTCTTTGATTCTCATGGGTTTTGATCTGTTTGGATTGGGTGGCGATGATGAAAAAAAACGTAGATTTTGATGACGATGGCGCGGCAAAGACGGTGGAGGGTAGGTTTTTGAACCTGTAACCCCACTTTTGCAGCCATTTTGATTATCGAAAAATCTGAGCCAAGCCCTGTTTTTTTTTCGAGATACATATTGTTTTGATGTTGTTGGTTTTTTTATATTTTTTCCCCAGTCGATGATGATAACAATTTATCCGAGACACCTATCGAGTTTTCGATTTCTGGGTGCGTTCGTTTTGCGTAAAAAAGTTTTTGTAAAAAAAAAACGTAAATTTTTAAATGTAAAACGTAAAACGTAAAAAGTTTAACGTAAAACGTAAAAAGTTTTACGTAAAACGTAAACCGTAAAAAGTTTAACGTAAAAACGTAAAACGTAAACGTAAAAAGTTTAAAAAATCTGTTAAAAAATCTGAATTTAAAAAGCTTTTAATAAAAAAATTGTTTAAAAAATAAAAACTAATATTATAATACAAAAAAGTAATAAAAATAATAAAGACAAAAAAAGTAAATTTACCAAACTACCTTTTTGCATTAAAATATTAAAAACATAATAAGACAAAAAATATTTAATATTAATTTTAACTACTTTTAATCTCATCCATCCATCTTGAAGATCTAATGGCCAGAAAGGGGTTCTCATGGTTCTTACAACTTGAGGTGTTTCATTTTAGCGCTCCCATATATATATATATAGTGTCAGGATTTAGAGAAAACGGTAGAAAGTGTGAGAACGGTGAGAACGCTTATGGATCGTCCGATCAAAACAATCTATGGACTAGATTGGCGCGGTGGTGTTTTCGTAAATAACATCAATTTTATTACGTGGAAGCGACTCAATAAGGGTAAAAATGTATTTACACTTCTATACCAAAACGCCATACTAATGCATAAAACGCCATTACGGACCAAAACACAATCCTATATAAACAAAAACATCCCAGAAATAAAAACACACACCCCAGAACCTGAAACGCCATATTTTCTACTATATACCATTCATCTTACAAACGCCAAAAATCCCCAAAACATCAAACACACCTACTCAAAAAACGCCATATTTTCTACTATATACCATTTATCTTAGAAAACGCCAAAACACTCAAACATCAAAGATTCCAAAAAATCGACGGTTCTTTCAGATACACCATTTCCTCAGTAAAACGCCAAAAATGGCAAATATCGTTTCTTGTATATTCAAATATTGTTCTAAGCCAAAGTTTCGGAGAATGCATTCTTCCCTAAGGTGTTGTGACTCTAATAACATTTTGCTGCATGAGATGGAAAATCATAAACAAAAAGATGCTGGTTTCAGACTTATGTCATTTTTTGTGTTTTGTTATTGATGAATATTATAATGGCATGAAAAGACGAATGACACTGATGAGTTGTTTCAAGATACATATTCAAAGAAAAAACTTATGTCATTTTGTCTTTCTAAACGGCCACAAAAACACAAGCATGGCTAAGCCAAACCGCCAGTGAACATGATTCAAAGAAGAAAGAGACTGATGACAGTGAAGATTTGGAAGATGAAATGTTTCTATTTTTATTTTTTTAATTTTCTTTTTCTGTTGTTTGTTATGTATTTTTCAACTTAGAAAAAAAATACATTATATTAATAAAACGCCAAACAGTCATAATGCAGTAAAAACACCAAAACTCCCAAACTATAATGAAAGTAATTTGCAGAAGTATTAATAAAAGCTAAAAATGGAAAAAAATGCCAAAAACTACTTAAAGCCATTAAAAAAACTCCAAACTTAGGAGATGAAAAGTCTATGACCCTAAAAACTCATAAAAAGCTGAACAAAAAAAACAGTAAAAATACACAGTAACTGAAAAGACGGCTACTTTATTAATATCATTTATTATAAATAAAATCCCGCCTAAACTACGTGCCAAAAGTATCCTATAAGAGAGACGTCTCTGCACAATCAACTGATCACAAACCAAAAAACAAACGCCATATTTCCTAGAAACCATTCACTTTAAAACGCCATAAAAATAGTTAAAAAAAAAGCCACAGATGCAGAACCTCGATTCTTCTATATTGAGTATTGATCTGAATGAAGTTTCACTGAATGGATTCTTCTCTGAGTTGGGTATCTCTATAATCTTTTGCTGAATGAGATGGACAAATATTCAAGAAAATGAGACTGATGACACTGATATGACATCATGTCACTTTGTTCTTGATGGATATATTGATGGCATGAAGGGATCAATACATTAGAGCAGGCGTTGGTCTTCAACATGTCATCAAACAAGTATATATCTGCCCACAATAAAGGATGCCACAAAAAATAAGCATCTTCTAAAGACGGGCGTTATGTAGGAAAATAAGGATCTACATAAGGTATTCAAAAACAGGTTCAAAACGCCAAAAAGGTTAAAGTAGGCTGATGACAGTGAAGATTTGGATGAGAAATTAGATTATAAGTTTTAATTTTTTTTTCATTTTCTATTGTTTGTTATCTAAATATCTGTTGTTTATTATCTAATTCTCTACTAATTTAAAAAAATGGAGTATAAAACGCCAAAAACTACAAACACCAAAACGCCTGATAGTGTGTAAAACTGTGAGAACGAATGCTAGCAAAGCACGATGTTGCTATATAAAACGCCAAAAACACAAACAAAGTATTACTGGAAAAATCAACACTGCTAAAACAGTAAAATGAAGAGACGGTATCATTATTGCCAAACATTTATTTATATTAAAAGCCACTACATGGAAAATTGAATTCAATTATCTTTTCAAAACGCCATAATTGCCTGTCACATTATAGGCCTGTATCCTACATGGCACAACACTTGATATAATAAAATCAAGAAAATTACTGATATTTTTTACATTAAAGGCTTGCATCCTGATCTAAAAAACAATAAAAACGCCAAAACAATACTTAAAACTCCAAAATGTTTACTATGATCCTTATCTAAAAACAATAAAAACGCCGCGTATTTATTAAACGCCAAAAAATGGAAAGATAAAGTGACACGCGTTTAAAAAAAGAAATATGAAAGGACAAAAAAGCCCATCCGCCCTTCTCTAAGCGGTGTGACACGTGTTGGGCCAGGAAGCGTTCTCACCGTTCTCACACTTTTGAGCGTTTCTCTTGATCCCGTTTCTATATATATATATATATATATATATATATATATTGTAACACCTGTGCCTTCACGGCCATCAAACAAGTACCAAACCAATGAAATATTGTATTTCATACTTGGTATTTGTAAAAATATGTGTATCATTTGCACATATCAATTCTTGTTCAATTTCAAACTCTAAATCACTTTCTGGAAGGTTATACGCGCACCAATGCGTAAATATAACCAGTTTAATGCAACGAACACTCCGGAATAGTGAAATAGGCTTAACATACCTTAAATAACCTTTACATAACTTAGAAATAAGTTTTGAAGGCTTTGGTATGGCAAAAACAAGCTAATTCGCTTACAGGGGCTAAAGTTGACAAACTGCGAAAGTATGCCAATTTGAACTGTAACAGACATTCCGGAACATGACCATAAGTTAAACACACCTTAAATATCCTTTATATAGCTTAGAAATAGGCTTTGAGGGGTTCGGTGTGCTAAAATAAACTTTTGGGTCATTCAGGGACTAAAAGTGTCAAAAAGTGCACAAGTTTGCATTTTCGCGCATAACTTACGTTCTGAATACATCCGGACACCCAAAAATTGATATAAGCATGACTATATTATATTTTAGTGTTCGCCTTAAGAAAAATCCATTCGTTTCGTCATTTGGTTCGTTTTTCGCGCTTATGCGCATTCCGTCGTAATTAAGCGAACATCGCGTTCGTACGGCCAAACGAACCGACATCCGAGATATTTTTGAACATGTCTTAAGTTCCCTATACTTTAACTTCATTTTAGAGCTTTGAAATGGGGTTAACGGGCCTTAAACGTGTCGAAAATGGCCTAAATACAGTTCAGGGACCAAAAGTGTAATTCTGCCGAAATAGTGCCTAGCGGTGCGCTACACTTTAAGCGTAGCGGTGCGCTAGGGGTCTGAAGACCAGATGCAGAGTATTTAAACAGGCTGTTTGCACATGTTTGATTCTCACCCATATGTTCTAACTTGCTTAGTCAGATGATAAGCATCACATTTAGCTACCATAACCTTTCAACACTTGTACGGATCGGATCATGGCACGTTTTCCATGAAACGATCTCAACGGTGGACCGAATACTATAAATACCCCACCCCCCATTGCTTTAAAACTCACAAGAATTCTGATTTGAGAGCTCTAAGTTGAAACCATTGTTTCATACCTGAGTT
Source organism: Helianthus tuberosus (assembly GCA_030545235.1). Taxonomy (NCBI): domain Eukaryota; kingdom Viridiplantae; phylum Streptophyta; class Magnoliopsida; order Asterales; family Asteraceae; genus Helianthus; species Helianthus tuberosus. The sequence goes on along the minus strand of CM060403.1, from coordinate 51,282,802 downwards.
CTTGAGTCGGGATTAGCATTCGGGGACCCTGGGTTAGTATTCTTTCGTTCTTTTCCTTATTTTTACTGCTTTTCGAGTCAGAAAGTCAAACTTTGTTTGACTTTCAGCGTTGACCAGTAATGGTCAATGCGAAGTTCGTTTGAACTTCGCAACGTGAGTGTAATCACGTTGGTCATAGTCCCTTGGGACTATGCCCACTGATTACCACGTTGTCTAGAGTCGTAGGGTAGGCGATCTAATAAATCGCCTATACCTTCGAACTCGACCCATTTGGTCGATCATTAGGATCCGACCAAACACATTAGGTGACCATAGTAGGTAGGGAATAACCTTCCGAGGTTATACCCTATGGTCACATCGTTTAAGTAGTTGTATGATAGGTAGTTTATATGCCTTAGGTAAATTACCAGAATACCCTTTTCATGTATAATTGGTAATTAAGCATATGTAACCTAAACTTTTGTCACATAACTGATTATGTAACATGCTTAGGCATATAACACTTGTCATAGGACTAGTTAGGCGGTCCGAACGCGTTTCACGCGAACGACGCGTTAAAGTAGCATAAGCTACCTAAACGGGTCGTAATGGGTCGTAGACACTTAGGTTAAGTTTCATTTAGTATGTAGGCTTTGTTAAACCATATCATATGAGTTCCTACACTCATTTGGTTTACAAACCCTAATGCTACCCAATCTTCCGATTTAGGTCCGGTTATTTAACATAGTTACCTATATTAGGTGCCGTTTGATTTCCGTGATCTCTAGCATTGTTTGGTTGTTACTCAAGGACTACTGAGCAATCTCAAGTGAGTACATAGACCCCTCTTTTACTGTTTTCCAAACTGTTTTGGGGTGGAACACATGTGCCTACTTGTTACTTTCTTGCTTTCCTGTTTTCATATCATATACCTGCTATGTTTGTTAGTACATTATAGTACGTCGTTTTACATTGACATTTTATGCTATGTATGTATATAGCGTGCATACTTAGTACATCATTTTACATGACATTTTATGCTATGTATGTTCATTTAGTTCATACTTAGTACATTGTTTTACATCACATCACATCACATGCTATGTATGTTCATTTGTTGCATACTTAGTACAGATTCATTTCATCACATGCTTACATTTTGGTATGACATTTGGTTTGTTAAATGGGACAATACATTCATTAACATTAGCTACGCCGTTCGTTAGTAGGTAGTGGTACCATAGGAATTGACAACTCCCGTTCCGGACATCCCAGGGAAAGGGGACAGTAAAGGAATGACCGAATTCGATGATATTTACTCAGATAGACCTTTAATTTGTTTAAGGGTTTATCACCTCAGTCGCAAGGCTTGGATGTATGCATTGGAACAACACCACATAAATGTACATATTCAGTATAGCATGCATATAGACATTTTAACATGATTGACCTAGATCATGCATTTTCACAAGACATAATGTTGATTTAAACTACGTTTTACTTCAATACTATGTTCTTGTGCATATGGTTTAGTTGAGACATTTCGCTAGCCATACAGGACATTTTGACATAGACATTAGACATAGACATTTTAACATGATTGACCTAGATCATGCATTTTCACAAGACATAATGTTGATTTAAACTACGTTTTACTTCAATACTATGTTCTTGTGCATATGGTTTAGTTGAGACATTTCGCTAGCCATACAGGACATTTTGACATAGACATTAGACATAGACATTTTAACATGATTGACCTAGATCATGCATTTTCACAAGACATAATGTTGATTTAAACTACGTTTTACTTCAATACTATGTTCTTGTGCATATGGTTTAGTTGACACATTTCGCTAGCCATACAGGACATTTTGACATAGACATTAGACATAAACATTTTAACATGATTGACCTTGATCATGCATTTTACACAAAACATAACGTTGATTTAAACACAGTTTTACTTCAATACTATGTTCTTGTGCATTTCACCTATGGTTTAGTTGATGCGCTTTCACTAGCCATACATATCACATTTTGTTTTACATTACATGATTTACATTAGACATGAACATTTTACTTTGGTGGTTTGGTTGATTAAGTGATTAAGTAACGATGCGTGTGTAATATGATACAAGCATGGTGGATACGCCGCTGGTACTTCCTATATATAAGTGTTTGTATGGTATTACATGTCGTAGCGTTATTTGAATCATTTCAGTTTGAGACATAGAACATTTTATGCAAATAACATATTTTTCACAAGACATTGATTTACAAACAACTTAACTTATACAAACTCATTTTTACATGGCTATTCATTTAACCATACATTATTCACTTATTTATACATATCATCTGAACTCATTGTTTTTCAAATGATTTACAAAACAAAGCAAATTACAAGGTTCATGACTAAACATTTTCTTAAACAGAAGTCATGAATCTTATTTTCATAAAACCTATGTATCTCACCGGCATTTTTATGCTGACGTACCATATTTTCACATGTGTTTTTCAGGAGCTGTTGCATAAGATGATCAAGTTACACTTAGGCGGACATGGGCCTTAGTGACAATAAAAGATGCAGACTAGTTAATTATGTTGTATTTCCATGTTTGTTTAGACATTGTAACACTTCAAATGAATAAAACGAAACTTCAATTGCCATGGATTTGAAACATTAATTCTGTTACAACACTCCCCGATGTTTCCGCCACGTTTTGTATGTTCCACGTGGTCGGGGTGTGACAGAAAAGATGGTATCAGAGCCAATGGTTATAGGGAATTAGGTTATTAGTAATTAGTAATGCTTTGACCTAGTCTATAACCTTCTTAGGACCCTAACGCGAGTTTACTTGCGTTTAGTCATAAAACAATACCGTCGCCTATCCTTAGGCGACGACCACAACAAGAACATAAATTTCAAAACCGCTTTGAAAACTAATCATCTGTTCTAGGATGATTGATTACTAGGTTTTGAACCCTCTATTGTAAGGTTTTGAACTCTCTGTTATATGGTTTTGAATCCCTTAGAATTTTCAAAATCTCGTCAAGGTTTTGGGTTTTAAATAATGTGAACACGTGCAAACTGGAAGGGTGAATGCCTGTATTCTGGGTTTTCTGTCTAGGCAAGCACTTCGTATACATCTCATCAGACGCGAGACCAGTTGTGCTTACCTGGGAATTCTTGGGATGAGTGTTCACTTATAGGCGAGCATGTCTTCAGTGATACATTAATAAGACCTGTTTACCTTGATTAGTCACCGTCTCATTTGTTTGCCTTAGGTAACAAACAAATGATCGCAATTTTCATGCGTTATCATTCTGTTTTGATTGTCCAAAAACCTTTCACCTGTTTCTCCCTATGCCTTTCTTTTTCTTCAAGAATGTCTCTTCATCACGATGACGCCCAGATATCTGAGCAAGCAGCCAAATTCGCTCAGCGAATAGGCGAAGTAGTCCTGAAGACTGTTGAATTAGCTACTGCCATGTATCATCTCCAGGATGAAGCCACTCAAGAGTCACCAAGACAGGCAGGACCTAGTCAGGCGACAACACCATCAGCCAATAAACCAATCGCGGAATCAAAGACCATGGATGAACGATCCCCTAAGAAGTCAAAGAAACGAAAGGCTTCTCAGAACTTCGCCATGGTCGCTCACAATGGTAAAGCCGTCCCCAACCAACTAGCTCAACCCCCTGCTAAGTGTGTATGACTTTTCCTATGATACCTACATCAAGGAACTATGTTCCTTACAAACTACTCTTGTGATTCTCTCTATCAAATGATCGCTCATGATTCCTTCGAAAATTTTAAGTACTCGTTTCATTCTAAGATACGAAGTACAGAAAATAAAGCGAAATTATGAGTAATCATGCTTCTGCACATCAGTGCCTTTGAAATCCTTGGTTAAATAACTAAGGGTGTTTTCAAATCTCATACCCATTACGTTTTAATTTTTTTCAACATACACAGTACCAGTATTTCAAAACAATCTTCATAATCTCAAAACATATCATTTAGTTTGAAAACAATTTTTCTAAATACATTGTCTATGTTATTTCAAAAACATTGGCCATGTTATCAAAACCAACCTTTCTAATTTCAAAATATTTCATATAGTCTGAAGACAATATTAACACAATACATTTTCTTATCAAGTGCATGATTTCGAAAAGCATCATTCATATCTTTCAAAAACCTTATACATAATTTCAAAATTCATCTCGCATGATTTTAAAACATTTTTTTTATAAATATACTTACCTAGTACACCTACTTTATGATTTCAAAATATTATATAAGGTTTCAAAAACATTTTTCCCATGCACAGTTTCCAAAAATATCTTCCTCATACATTGACTTAACCTTCACAATTCTGCTTCATATGTCGCCTTGACATATCAAGCATCTCAACTTCATAAGCATTTTACATCATGTTTTGACCTAAGCACATCCAGTGCAAGGTTTCAAAACATCTTCAACTTCTAAAATTCATATGGGATCTTTTATCTTCACAATTAGATCCTTGTGGATGATCATCATTCGAATCAGAGTCCTTAATTGGATTCCTTATGTACCTTAATTCGAACATTTCGGTTCTTTATAATCGAAATCGAATTTTCTCTTCAAAAATCTTTCTATCTTTATAGTTAGATTCTTGATAACGTTTAAAGTACCAAATGAAATCCGTTGAATGGATTCCTAGTGTGCTTTAAATGCATGTACGTAAGTAACAAGACAAATTAACAAACAATCCTTGTGGTTATATGATTATGTGTTTTTGCATCTTGAGTTTTCATTTAAGTATTTTGTGTTTTTACACTCTGGATAATTCGTTATCCAAATCCTCGCAGGATCTTTCATATCTTCATATGAGGGATTCGTAGCAGGATAGTCAAAAGGTACTATCTTAATTCCTTAATGGGCTTCTATGTAATAGTTAAGACCCTTGGATTATATAGTACCACTCCAGACCCTTTTTAGTGGTCTAGTCAAAAGATTGATTCGCAATCTGGTTAAAGAATGACATCTAGTGATGTAGCTGGACAGACTCCTTGATAGTCTATTTAGATCATTTATTGATTTAATTAAAAGGACTCTACGGCGGTCTAGTCACACTCATCACAGGATTGTTCATTTGGTTTTACCCTACGCATTATAAAATAGACTGTGTGAACTGTGCAAGGAATTGTCTAATTATGGAGGCCTACATAATTATGAAATTTAGTGCATAGAAACCCAGTAAGGTTTATTATGTGTAAGAACCGATAGTGACAACAATAACAAAATGAGAACGATGTAATAGAGGTACGGTGGACGCACCAATGACGCTTCATATACTTGTATATAAGTATCCCTCTTACATTGCAATCATGATGTTATTAAAGGTTACTAGAAGTTCAGAACCCTAACCAATGTTGTCTGATCTTTTCAACTTCATGTTTTAAACTCTTACAAGTTTCCTCTAAATAAATTTCGGGACGAAATTTCCTAAAGTAGGGGAGACTGTAACACCTGTGCCTTCACGGCCATCAAACAAGTACCAAACCAATGAAATATTGTATTTCATACTTGGTATTTGTAAAAATATGTGTATCATTTGCACATATCAATTCTTGTTCAATTTCAAACTCTAAATCACTTTCTGGAAGGTTATACGCGCACCAATGCGTAAATATAACCAGTTTAATGCAACGAACACTCCGGAATAGTGAAATAGGCTTAACATACCTTAAATAACCTTTACATAACTTAGAAATAAGTTTTGAAGGCTTTGGTATGGCAAAAACAAGCTAATTCGCTTACAGGGGCTAAAGTTGACAAACTGCGAAAGTATGCCAATTTGAACTGTAACAGACATTCCGGAACATGACCATAAGTTAAACACACCTTAAATATCCTTTATATAGCTTAGAAATAGGCTTTGAGGGGTTCGGTGTGCTAAAATAAACTTTTGGGTCATTCAGGGACTAAAAGTGTCAAAAAGTGCACAAGTTTGCATTTTCGCGCATAACTTACGTTCTGAATACATCCGGACACCCAAAAATTGATATAAGCATGACTATATTATATTTTAGTGTTCGCCTTAAGAAAAATCCATTCGTTTCGTCATTTGGTTCGTTTTTCGCGCTTATGCGCATTCCGTCGTAATTAAGCGAACATCGCGTTCGTACGGCCAAACGAACCGACATCCGAGATATTTTTGAACATGTCTTAAGTTCCCTATACTTTAACTTCATTTTAGAGCTTTGAAATGGGGTTAACGGGCCTTAAACGTGTCGAAAATGGCCTAAATACAGTTCAGGGACCAAAAGTGTAATTCTGCCGAAATAGTGCCTAGCGGTGCGCTACACTTTAAGCGTAGCGGTGCGCTAGGGGTCTGCAGACCAGATGCAGAGTATTTAAACAGGCTGTTTGCACATGTTTGATTCTCACCCATATGTTCTAACTTGCTTAGTCAGATGATAAGCATCACATTTAGCTACCATAACCTTTCAACACTTGTACGGATCGGATCATGGCACGTTTTCCATGAAACGATCTCAACGGTGGACCGAATACTATAAATACCCCACCCCCCATTGCTTTAAAACTCACAAGAATTCTGATTTGAGAGCTCTAAGTTGAAACCATTGTTTCATACCTGAGTTCTTGAGTCGGGATTAGCATTCGGGGACCCTGGGTTAGTATTCTTTCGTTCTTTTCCTTATTTTTACTGCTTTTCGAGTCAGAAAGTCAAACTTTGTTTGACTTTCAGCGTTGACCAGTAATGGTCAATGCGAAGTTCGTTTGAACTTCGCAACGTGAGTGTAATCACGTTGGTCATAGTCCCTTGGGACTATGCCCACTGATTACCACGTTGTCTAGAGTCGTAGGGTAGGCGATCTAATAAATCGCCTATACCTTCGAACTCGACCCATTTGGTCGATCATTAGGATCCGACCAAACACATTAGGTGACCATAGTAGGTAGGGAATAACCTTCCGAGGTTATACCCTATGGTCACATCGTTTAAGTAGTTGTATGATAGGTAGTTTATATGCCTTAGGTAAATTACCAGAATACCCTTTTCATGTATAATTGGTAATTAAGCATATGTAACCTAAACTTTTGTCACATAACTGATTATGTAACATGCTTAGGCATATAACACTTGTCATAGGACTAGTTAGGCGGTCCGAACGCGTTTCACGCGAACGACGCGTTAAAGTAGCATAAGCTACCTAAACGGGTCGTAATGGGTCGTAGACACTTAGGTTAAGTTTCATTTAGTATGTAGGCTTTGTTAAACCATATCATATGAGTTCCTACACTCATTTGGTTTACAAACCCTAATGCTACCCAATCTTCCGATTTAGGTCCGGTTATTTAACATAGTTACCTATATTAGGTGCCGTTTGATTTCCGTGATCTCTAGCATTGTTTGGTTGTTACTCAAGGACTACTGAGCAATCTCAAGTGAGTACATAGACCCCTCTTTTACTGTTTTCCAAACTGTTTTGGGGTGGAACACATGTGCCTACTTGTTACTTTCTTGCTTTCCTGTTTTCATATCATATACCTGCTATGTTTGTTAGTACATTATAGTACGTCGTTTTACATTGACATTTTATGCTATGTATGTATATAGCGTGCATACTTAGTACATCATTTTACATGACATTTTATGCTATGTATGTTCATTTAGTTCATACTTAGTACATTGTTTTACATCACATCACATCACATGCTATGTATGTTCATTTGTTGCATACTTAGTACAGATTCATTTCATCACATGCTTACATTTTGGTATGACATTTGGTTTGTTAAATGGGACAATACATTCATTAACATTAGCTACGCCGTTCGTTAGTAGGTAGTGGTACCATAGGAATTGACAACTCCCGTTCCGGACATCCCAGGGAAAGGGGACAGTAAAGGAATGACCGAATTCGATGATATTTACTCAGATAGACCTTTAATTTGTTTAAGGGTTTATCACCTCAGTCGCAAGGCTTGGATGTATGCATTGGAACAACACCACATAAATGTACATATTCAGTATAGCATGCATATAGACATTTTAACATGATTGACCTAGATCATGCATTTTCACAAGACATAATGTTGATTTAAACTACGTTTTACTTCAATACTATGTTCTTGTGCATATGGTTTAGTTGAGACATTTCGCTAGCCATACAGGACATTTTGACATAGACATTAGACATAGACATTTTAACATGATTGACCTAGATCATGCATTTTCACAAGACATAATGTTGATTTAAACTACGTTTTACTTCAATACTATGTTCTTGTGCATATGGTTTAGTTGAGACATTTCGCTAGCCATACAGGACATTTTGACATAGACATTAGACATAGACATTTTAACATGATTGACCTAGATCATGCATTTTCACAAGACATAATGTTGATTTAAACTACGTTTTACTTCAATACTATGTTCTTGTGCATATGGTTTAGTTGACACATTTCGCTAGCCATACAGGACATTTTGACATAGACATTAGACATAAACATTTTAACATGATTGACCTTGATCATGCATTTTACACAAAACATAACGTTGATTTAAACACAGTTTTACTTCAATACTATGTTCTTGTGCATTTCACCTATGGTTTAGTTGATGCGCTTTCACTAGCCATACATATCACATTTTGTTTTACATTACATGATTTACATTAGACATGAACATTTTACTTTGGTGGTTTGGTTGATTAAGTGATTAAGTAACGATGCGTGTGTAATATGATACAAGCATGGTGGATACGCCGCTGGTACTTCCTATATATAAGTGTTTGTATGGTATTACATGTCGTAGCGTTATTTGAATCATTTCAGTTTGAGACATAGAACATTTTATGCAAATAACATATTTTTCACAAGACATTGATTTACAAACAACTTAACTTATACAAACTCATTTTTACATGGCTATTCATTTAACCATACATTATTCACTTATTTATACATATCATCTGAACTCATTGTTTTTCAAATGATTTACAAAACAAAGCAAATTACAAGGTTCATGACTAAACATTTTCTTAAACAGAAGTCATGAATCTTATTTTCATAAAACCTATGTATCTCACCGGCATTTTTATGCTGACGTACCATATTTTCACATGTGTTTTTCAGGAGCTGTTGCATAAGATGATCAAGTTACACTTAGGCGGACATGGGCCTTAGTGACAATAAAAGATGCAGACTAGTTAATTATGTTGTATTTCCATGTTTGTTTAGACATTGTAACACTTCAAATGAATAAAACGAAACTTCAATTGCCATGGATTTGAAACATTAATTCTGTTACAACACTCCCCGATGTTTCCGCCACGTTTTGTATGTTCCACGTGGTCGGGGTGTGACATATATATATATTGAAAGTGTATTGTACAATTTGCTTTAACGTACGAACGTAAGCTATGGCAAGTTCGCATGTTATAAACCCAGAAAAGGAAATCTCGCATGTTGAAAAAAACCAAAACCACATATTGGAAAAAAAAAAAATGAAAATCGCATGTTTAAAAAAGTACAACTTTTGCATGTTGTAAAGAAGTCACATGTTGTTTTACAAAAACCAAAATCGCACGTTGATACTGCATCTCGTACACATCGTACGTTAAGGCAATTTGTACAATAACCGGCCTATATCTATTACTACTATAATAAGCATATCCAAGGGATAGAAATGACAATTTGCCAATGTGTTGAAAACACACTTAATGCACAATGTACAAAATTTAAAGCACAAGAAAACTCAAACAATTTACCCTTCACCCGGATCATTATCAACCGTCCATTTTTTTCACTTTTTCACACGGATCACGATCTGGACGGCTGATATTCAGTTCACATGGATCAACCTTACCATTCCCTCCTCTCTCACAACTCACACATCTCACAAACTTCAACAGACCTTCTCTCTCGGGCGACTCAAGAACATCATGCCAGACCGTCCATTTTCACTTCACACATATCATCAGTCCCCATCAGTACCATCTACGGTCGGATTTCATATAGATTTGGGTTCTAATTTGTGACTTCAGGGTTTGATAAGTGGAGATTCCGGTGGTGGAAGCTTTGAAGATTGACAGTGACAAAGGCGGTTAGGATTCCGGCCGCGAAACCGGCTTTCTAGGGTTTAATAGTTGATGTTCATCATTCGGTAACAACATTGGTTCATGCATATTTTATAAAATTTCATTAAACTTCCAAACCCTAATTTTATTCTATTTCACTCTGCCCAGATTTGCTCTTTTCTTTGGAGTTACTGTTCAACAGATAGTAAGCCTTCAATTTCATAGTTCTTTTTGTGATTTATTTCATTTAGTTTTTTTAGATCCTGAACACTCAGTTCTTGAACAAAACGATAGATAAAAACCCACCACACCATAATGTTCAGCAGGCTCCAGATAGTAGAGGACTCATTGTTACATTGAATGTTGTAATTTCAATTGAGAAGTAAGATAATTTTCATCTGTTTTATTGGTTATTATTTTTTCTAATAACTCAACAATTTTTCTTGCAAGGTATGATATGCTTTCAATCACTTCCAACACCCCAAGAACCAACTTCACATAATCCTTTAGTAAACGAAACTGCATATGAGGGAGACAAACAAAATAGCGTGGAGTCAGTTTTTGCGGAAGCATGCTCTAGACTTGAGCTAGCTTATGTCCTTTGATGCATCAAAGGTGTGTGTTTATCTATACTATATCAGTATTGTACATGTATCCATACAAATACGATACTTATTTACATTGGACACACACACATTTCATAAATTTCTTTTTATCTTTATTGTTTATACATCAATATTGAATCATGGCCGATTTTGTGTTTGGTATCTATTTTTATAATTAGATTGACAAAACTGTTAAGTGAAGGTGTTTGGAAAATGAGATTTATATATATTTTTAATAATGTTTGAGGCTTACGCCTCGACCTGCCTCGAGGCTTACGCCTCGTGAGGCTAAGAGAAAACGCCTCGATGCTCGTTTTTGCCTTTTTAAACCTTGATTGCATAAGATTTCTTGATTATAATCTGCCAACATTCATATCCTTATCTTTATAGTTAAGGAATGGGATGGGTGAGGTTTTTGGAAAATGAGATTTAAATATAACGGATGATGATTTTTAGTTAATAAATATGATGAATTTAATTAATTTAAATATAACGGATGATGATTTTTAGTTAATAAATATGACGAATTTAAGGAATGTGATGTGTGAGTTTCTTTGGTATTTGACATGATTTCCGTTCCAACAATGGGGGAGCCTGAGAGGGGGCGTTATAGTAGTTGTATTACATGGTCAATCAGTTGTACATATTTCTTGTGCGTTGAGTTTGTTTCATTCTAAGTGGTAGTTGATATTATATGAGTTCATTTTTGTATTGTTAAGTCCTCTATTTAAAGGAATAAGCTAAAATATGTTACGATCCTAAACCTATTACTCTTAGAATGCAAACTTGCTTCATTTGGTGCAAATTATAACACACCTGTAGTAACCTATGTGTGCTACATTTGGTTAAAGGTCAAAGAAAATGATGTCTTTTGCTCAAATAAGTTCAAACCATGTGAAATTAATTACATATATATGTTTTGGGTGGATAGTTAATTAGTGATGCATTCAGTGCAGGTGAATGATGGTTCATGCGTTTTGAACATGCAGTGTGTGATTGACTCAGATGCTGAAGGTTATGATCAGGTAGCAGATTAAAATCATATTTGGAAAAGAAAATGGCACTTGATTTCTGAAATCTCATTCTTGTAATGTTTAACTTTTTCCCTTGTTTTGCAGTTTAGAAAATCTGGTCGCTTTTTCCTCCACATATATATATAGTATAATAGTATTATTAAATATTACTAATCACTTGGAATCACCAATAGTCTTATCAAGTTTGCTGCAACCAGAAGCAAGACATTTAAATTTTTAACTGATCCTTTGTTCATCAAACCATACATTTTTTTTTTAAATTCTTCTTTACATGATATTATTTCCATTTGGCTGATATCATCGGAAAGTATAAATTAGTCATCAATTCATCGTTCGATTTCTCTTTTTACATAAATATTGTTCTTTATGTTGCGGGTTTTTGATAGGTTGAGAGTGGTTTAATAACAATGCGGGCATCAGTCTGTGTAGAAGGAGTTGTGGTACCTAGCCAAATTTGGTCAACTGAGCCAATTCAGTCAACCAAGCCAAATTTGGTCAACTTAGCCAATTCAGCCAAATTTGGTCAACTGAGCCATTCCACTTCTGGACCTCTAAATCTAGCTTAGATCTCTTTGTTTCCATCTACCAGTATTGGGCCCTGAAGTGAAAGTTCGGTTGTTGGTATGTTGCAGTTTTTAGAAGGTTGTATGGGGGCAACGAGTTTGAACGGAACAGAATTTAGCAGGTAATTTTGATTTATTGTTAGATGGTATTGAACTGTTGTTTCTGGTTGGGTTTAAATTCCAATCTCAGTTGAGGATCCGGGGAACACAGAGCTTGAAAGAGACCATTCTTTCTAATGCTGAAAATGGCAATCCAGTCACATGTTTGGTCTACACCCTCCTCCTTCCGTGGGCTGCTGAGGTGGCATGGGTTCTTAACGTGCGTTCAGCGATGCTTTGGATCGAACCCGCATCCATATTATGTGTCTAGTACTATTACTTCAATGGGCATGTTTAATTGTATATAGTAATCCTACATTGTTTTTAGATGGCCGTTTGAAGGTTAGCGCTTGCGTCATAGCCCCATTTTTTAAACGGCTATTTGAGGATTCGTCAAACAATCCTTTAAAGGTTAGGGCTTGCGTCATAGCCCCTTTTTTTAAACGGCTGTTTGAGGATTCGTCGAACAATCATTAGGGTTTTGGTCATAGCCCTACCTTTAAATGACCGTTTGAGTTTGAGGTGGCGTTGGATTAGTACGCCCCTTTAGTTTATTAGTTTATCGCCCATTGGCTAGATATAAGGTCTTACATGGTTTCCTTCTTGTGTATATTTAGGGTCTCCTTTTGATATATTTATTCACATATCTTCTCATTACTTTACAGGTATAAAGAACTGATTGGGGACGACTGTACTGAACCATCATGGTCCATCAAATTACCGGGGTTGCCATTGCTCAAAATTCATGACCTCCCATCCTTTTTGTAACCCTTCAAACATTTACGAGTTTGCACTGCCTTTGTTCAAAGATCCGTTTGACGCATTGGATTCGGAAGAGAAGCCTACAATATTTGTGAATAGCTTTGACGCGTTGGAAGAAGAGGCGTTGAAAGAGATCGATGGCAAGCTAAAGATGATCGCGGTTGGGCTGTTGATTCCTTCGGATTTCTTGGACGGTAAGGATCCATCTGATAAGTCTTTTGGTGGAGACCTCTTTGAAAAGACCAAAGATTATGTGGAATGGATGGACACACAGCCAGAAGGGTCCATTGTTTATATATCGTTTGGTAGCATAATTATGTTGTCAAAGAAACAAAAGGAGGCAATGGCACATGCTTTGTTAGAGAGTGGGAGACCGTTTTTATGGGTGATTAGAGAAAAAGATGGAGAAGAAGAAGAAGAGGAACTGAGTCGTATGGACGGACTCGAACAACTAGGTTTGATAGTTCCATGGTGCACTCAACTAGAGGTGCTGTCACACCCGTCTTTAGGTTGTTTTGTGACGCATTGTGGATGGAATTCGACGCTTGAAAGTATAACTTGTGGGATTCCGGTGGTGGCATTTCCTCATTGGACAGATCAGTCCACGAATGCGAAGGTTATCGAAGACGTATGGGGAACGGGAGTCAGGGTGACGAGTAATGAAGACGGAGTAGTTGAAGGCGAGGAGATTCAAAGGTGCGTAGAAATGGTGATGGGAGGACATAAAAGAGGAGTGACAATGAGAAAGAATGCAAAGAAGTGGAAGGATTTGGCTAGAGAAGTCATGAAAGAAGTGGATCTTCTTATATGAATCTCAAGGCTTTTGTTGAAGAAGTTAGAAGTTCGACTCATTACAAAGTGGTTAGGATCTGGAGCAAAGAAGTGAAAGCTCTGGAAGCCAAATTGGAATCTGTTATATGATTGTAATAATAATTTATGGCAGAATTTTCTATTGTAAGTGTAATCTTTTAATTATAGTAGTAGGGATATGAAATGTTATTATAATATTAAGTGGTTGTGAGTTGTGACTATGAAATCCAGATGGGGTAGAATGGATGCAACTGTAAAATTTAACAACGTACCAAATTGGTTCTCAAAATAATGGTACAGATGATGAAAAATGACAAGAAAAAAATACGGATTATCCTGTTTTCTGAATCGAGTGGTGATGCTTATCAACCTGACTTCTTAGCCCCCATCCAAATCAATGGCTAGGTGACAAAGTCCGTATTTTTGTGGCAAGGGGCGGACATGAGACAACCGGACATCATTCATGTGGGAACGAGTTTGTAGGTGAAGTCCGTAGGTGAAGCCCGAAAGTCCAGACTTGGCTCGGACAAGTGAAATTTAAAAATTAAAAAAATAACCGATAATTGAACGGTAAAATTAACAAAAATAATCCTTAAAATATTATGTTACTCGAATTTCTCTCTCTCCAAAACTTGCTAGGTGTGAGACTTTTTTCAGATTCTGAAATTGTTACACATTTTTTTGGATTTCAGCAGTAAATTTTTCAAAGTTTAAAATTTTAAAACTTAGAATTTACGAAGTTTTTAAATTTTAGTGCATGTAAAAATATGTTGGACGTTTTTATACAAATACTCATGTATAACAAATTCAGCTGTTACACCTTTTTTCTGTCAGATAGGAGAGAAGCTCCAAAAACCTATCACACCTTTTTAAAGACTGTGACAGGTGTCTTAAAAAACAACTTTTGTAACAATTCAATCTCAACCATACATTGATTAGATGGAAGAGATGATGGTTTTTCAAATTTCTTAAAGTCACATTGGTTTTCTTTATATCATAGTCCCATACGAGAATATAGAACCCGCTTATTTCCGCGAGACCGTTAAACCAAACAAAAGTAGATATAAAAGACTAAAAGCATTGAACAACAAACGTACATTGTGGTATGTTAACTTCTAAAATGTAGATCAATTAAACCAAAAAAGTAAAGACGTAAAACCAATATAAAATGATATGTTCTTTTATCTTATTAACTTTACTCAATTATCTCTGGAAATATATTGTCTTTTATTGTGTTGAAGTACGTTCAGTTCATTTCGAAACCATGTTTTTGCTTACTAAACTCGCTAAATACATACCTGTCTTCTTGGTGTATAGTAACTATAACTATTTTAGTTGAAATAAACATTACAAATATTTGAATATGGTCAGATACTTCTTCCTATTTATTGAAAAAACAATGACTTCACAATTTTTTGCATGTGCCTAAGATTGAGATGCAACTGAAATTAATTAGAAATACAACTTAAACTCCTCCGAAATGCAACCCAAATTAAAAAAAGGAAAAAGAAAAAAATTCACCAAACTTTAATCCCCCACTCTACTTCATTGTCATATCTATCAGTTTCAATCAACCGCCACCACCATTCCCCTTCCCTCCGCACCGTGCATCGGACTACGAACAAACATTTCCTTTAAGATCTGCTGCAAATCATCGATGAAGGATAGACGTCTGAAGATCAGAGAAGAATACACCTTTCCGGTAATGACTCAACACCGCCACCTGCATCTACCAACCAGACATATATCTTTCTCCACCGCCACCGCCGTAACAATCTCCGGGAACCCTTGGGTTTGAATCTCTCTCCTCCGGTATCGATTTGCACCGTCACAACACCACCACCGTCAACTGTGTGACACTTTGAGTTTCCAAGATTTCCACCTTCGCATTTATTGCACGTTAATTGTTTAAGTTGTTTGTTACACGACTTGTTTGTTTCGCAACTGTGCACGTTTGTAATACGCTATATCGTGTTGTGATTGATATGTTATACTTGATGTGCAATGCAAGTGTTGTTTTTGTGCTTATGTATGGTGTGCACTATATGTGTATGGGTTAACAATACATTTTGGTATTTATGTTATGATGGTACAATTAAAACATGGAACAAACATGGAACAAACATGGAACCTTGGGCTGTTTACCCTACCCCACTCGAAAACACTCTAGCCGAAACCCCCCCCCCCCTGCGAAATCACCCATCACGAAAACACAAAAGTGTTTTCGTCAACCGGTGGGCCGGCCAAATCAACACAAGGGCCTCGGGCCCAGTAGCAATGTTTTAATATCTTGTTCCCCACTATTACGTAAAAGTCTAATCACCAAAACCGAAACCCTAGAGTACTCCTCCTGTGTGTGACGGCAACTTCAAGCTTTCAAAGCCATTTCTTTCGAACAATCTGGTACCCTTTCCACCTCGGTTAGTGCGTAATAATCAGATGTGATTTCTTGTTATGCTGATTTGATTGTTATGTGAATACTTGTTTATGTTTATCGAGATTTCTTTGGCTGAGTTATGATGACTGCCGAGATGTTTATGTTTATCGAGATTTGATTGCTAATGATTTTGAAATGGATGTTCATAGTGTTCTGTTTCCGCTATGCATGCTAAGATCAATTATATAATTGTATGTGAAACATGATGATGAAGTAGAGTCTTAGGGTTGATGTGATTGAATGATTAATATTGAAACATATGAACGTGAGCTACTGAATATTGTTAATTGACCAACATGTAATCTACTGACAAGTTGTGTAAATATGTGAAAAGTATAAATGGACATCATAAATATTAACTATTAGTGGGTAATGATATTGTTGTGATCAAAGCCTGGAAGCATGTTAGCGTACTGAAAATGTTCAGTTATGTAACCGTGTCATGTTGTTTGGTTCGAAATACACATAATCTAGGATTTCATGTTAGCCTGTTAGATGGGGTTATGATAGTTAGCAATGATTGATTATTTTGATTTGGATGGTTTGATGATTGTGTTAATTAATAAAAGGGAAATCATATGAGTTCTAGGGAATCGATTAATGTCAGTAGCATATCATGTGCACTAAATGGGGATATGATGTATTGCTTTGGAAATTGATATGTGAATGGAATATTATTTGTGGTTTATGGCTAGGTGATACTAGCAGACATAATGATAACCTAGGATTCATGACCAAGTTGCTATAGATTCAATAACAAATTGATTTTTTAATCAAGAATATTCATGGGTCTAGTCGGTTGATGATCAGTCAACGAAAAACACAAGGAACCAAGTGTTTTCGTCATACATCCACTTGACGAAAACCCTTAGATTTCGTCACCTAGGGGTTTTCGTCCAAAGATAAATTGGTTGGGTGTTTGGCACAGTAACTCGGTTAAGTATGTAACTCTGTTAGACATGTAACATTGCTAGTGTGTGAATCCTGTTAAGTGTGTTAACTTGGTGAAGTATGTTAACTGCCTGTTAATCCTGTCAAGCATGAATTGTACGGTTTTGACTAACTGCATATATGAAATGTGATAACTGCTTAAACACACACTTCGTGACATAAATGACATACGAACTTAAACTGATCATATACACGTGCGTACTATAGGTCGTGATTGATTAATTGTGAACGTGTAACCCTTTGAGCATACCGAGCAAACCAAGGTGAGTTCACACTAGCCAAGGAATGGGATTCCCAGGGGTTGGGAATGGGATTGGATAACTACTCGTACAACCATTACTATTAAAACTACTTATTACTGTCCTCGGGTTGAAGGGCACGTACGTAAAACCTACGTACAATTATACTTACTACTGTCCTCGGATTGAAGGGCACGTACGTAAAGCCTACGTACACGATCTTAAGACCATCACCTCTATCAAAGGAACTCCCTCAATTATCGACTTAATCGCCGAGGCCTAGGGCGAGCGGGTCATTAGTTAATAGTGCTATTAGGTTTAACAAACCTCACACCGTGCCAGTCGGACGGGCGTGTACTAATGGACTATGGGCAAAGGGTCAATGCTGATAGACATTGACTTAGGGCACCTCTTACATTTTCATAGCAGTCGATACGCGTGGTCTTGTAACACATGGGAAGCCCCCACTAATCATCGCACACATGCCTGGACTGGCAGCGATAAGGATTAATACGATACATGGTTTACAAAAAGAACATACGATTTACGAAATGAATACTTTAACCAAACAACCAACTGTGAACTCGCTCAACTTTGTTGTTGATTCGTTGCTACATGCCTTGCAGATCATTAGGTACCCATGGAGCTTGCACAGGGAGGAACGGTCGTTGTGGGACATGGCAGTGTGTGCCATGTTTTAAACGTTACTTTATTTTATATTTAATACTTGCTATGGGTTTTACAAATTATGCTTCCACTAAACATTTAACTATGCTTTGGGTTTTTTAACACCTTTCATATTGTTTGGTTGGATTATGTTTACTTATATGTTGTTCAATATGATTGGTGGCTTGATCCTGGTCATGTCACGCCTCCAAGCGGTGGTACTCCGCGTGTGGATTTTGGGGGTGTGACAGATTAGTATCAGAGCCATTGGTTATAGAGAACTTGTTTTAATAAGGGAAAAAGTTTTTGTTAAAACCAGACTATAACCTGAACAGTGCTCAACGATCCACAACGACGCTTCGCTCCACGTGCAAGACTCAACATTCTAGGTAATATGGTATATGTTTTATTGCCTACTTGCTAGAATTACATAGAACTTTGCTCATGGTATGCTTAGATAAACGTAATGACTGTTGATTGAAACACTTCTGTGCTCACTCTCTTCTGACATCGCACTTTCGCGAACCTTTCTCACTCACATTTCCTTCGATGTGGAGAATCATGAGTGTACGTGTGAACCTAACACAAGCCCAGTTGACGGCTCTGATCAACGAACAGGTTGCTGCGGCACTTGCAGCCGCACAAGCAGGAGGTCAACATGCCCAGCCACCTGTGTGCACCATCAAAACTTTTATGGACTGTCGACCCACTACTTTTAGCGGCACTGAAGGAGCAGTAGGTCTCCTCCACTGGTTTGAGAAACTAGAATCTGTGTTCGAAATGTGTGAATGCCCCGAGGCTCGTAGGGAGCAATATGCCACTGGTACTCTCGAAGGCACTGCGCTAACTTGGTGGAACGCGCAAGTTCAGATGCTGGGGCTGGCGGCTGCTAATGCCACCCCATGGAATGATTTTAAGGAACTGATCAAACGTCAATACTATAGTCGTGATGACATCCACAAGCTGGAAGTGGAATTCTTTAACCTGAAGATGACGGGGTCAGAGTTAGAAGCATACACGAAACGATCCAACGAACTGGCAGTGTTATGTCCAACTATGGTGGATCCTCCCATCAAACGCATTGAGCTGTACCTCAAAGTCTTGGTGCCAGAGATTCAAAGTCATGTGACTTCTGCCAACCTTGCTACTATCCAGGATGTTACTCGTCTTGCTCATCGTCTCACAGACCAGGCAGTGGAATAGAACAGGCTGCCTAAGCGTATCGGTGCTACTACTACTACTCCTGCTACTCCCAGTGATAACAAACGAAAATGGTATGGAACCTCCAGCAAGGGTTCTACTACGGTTCAGTCCCAGGCACAACAGCGAAAGACCGATGACTACCAGAGTCCTGGTCAGCAATCTTCTGGTAGTCAAGGGCAAGGTGGAATCGATGTAATTTGCACCACAGCGGGCCGTGCAACAAAGATCGTTGTCAGAGATGCAACAAGCTCGATCATGAAGTCATAGATTATAGAAGCTCACGTCCTGCAAACCAGAACCGACAACAGCAGCCACAAGCTCCACAGGATCAACAACAACAGCAGGGTAACAAGGGATGTTATCAGTATGGTGCTGAAGGTCACTTCAAGAGACACTGCCCACAGTTGAACCAGAACCAGAATCAGAACCACAACCAAGGAAACGGGAACAATAATGGAGGCAACAATGGGGGTAATAACGACGGCAATGGTGCCAGGGGTCGAGTGTTCGTGATTGGTCAGGGTGATACTAGGAATGACCCCAACGTTGTGATGGTTTCGACATCGATATTGGTATGGATTGGCTACCTCAACATCGAGCAGAGATTCTTTGTAAAGAAAAGAACGTCCTCATTTCTCGTGCTGGTTAAGAACCTTTGGTAATTCATAGTAACAAGCTCCTGGAGCAGCACCCATAGCTCGTGCACCGTATCGCTTAGCTCCATCAGAGTTGAAAGAACTCTCTACGCAACTACAAGAACTCTTGGATAAGGGTTTTATTCATCCTAGCTCTTCGCCCTGGGGAGCTCCAGTGCTATTCGTGAAGAAGAAAGACGGTACGTTCAGAATGTGCATCGACTACCGTGAACTGAACAAGGTGACTGTGAAGAATCGCTATCCTCTTCCACGCATTGACGACTTGTTCGACCAGCTGCAAGGGTCGAGCTACAATTCAAAGATTTATTTGAGATCAGGATATCACCAGCTGAGAGTCCGAGAGGAGGACATCTCTAAAACAGCTTTTAGAACTCGCTACGGCCATACGAGTTTTTGGTCATGCCATGTGGGCTAACAAACGCACCTGCGGTTTTCATGGATCTTATGAACAGGGTGTGCAAACCTTATCTTGATAAGTTCGTTATTGTATTTATTGACGACATCCTGATCTATTCGAAGAGTCAGGAAGAACACGAGCAGCACCTACGACTTATTTTGGAACTCCTTCGAACAGAACAACTTTATACAAAGTTCTCAAAATGCGACTTCTGGCTTCGTGAAGTCTACTTCCTAGGCCACGTGGTAAACAAGGATGGGATTCATGTTGATCCATCCAAGGTAGATTCGATCAAGAACTGGCCTGCACCTCGCACACCAACCGAAATACGCCAATCCTTGGGTTTGGCGGGTTATTACAGACGGTTCATCAAAGACTTCTCAAATATTGCGCAGCCGCTTACACTACTGACACAGAAAGGTGTTGCTTACCGTTGGGATAATACACAGGAAACAGCATTTCAGCACTTAAAGGTTGTAGCGCACCTATCCTCTCATTGCCTGAGGGCACAGACGACTTTGTGGTTTACTGCGACGCATCAATTCAGGGTCTTGGATGTGTATTGATGCAACGGGGTAAAGTTATAGCCTACGCCTCACGCCAACTTAAAGTTCATGAAAGAAACTACACTACACATGATTTAGAGCTGGGAGCTGTTGTTTTTGCACCTAAGATATGGAGACACTACCTGCACGGTACCAAGTGCACCATCTACACCGATCACATGAGTCTCGAGCATATCTTCAAACAGAAGGAATTAAACATGCGTCAGCGTCAATGGGTCGAGCTTTTAAACGATTACGAATGTGCTATAAAGTACCATTCGGGCAAAGCCAATGTGGTGGCCGACGCCCTTAGTCGAAAGGATACTACACCTAGGCGTGTACGAGCGTTGCAACTCACTATTCAGTCTAGCCTTCCTTCACAGATACGAGATGCTCAGGTAGAAGCATTGAAACCAGAAAACGTCAGGGCTGAAGCCCTACGCGGCTCAAGGCAACGGTTAGAACAAAAGGCAGACGGCGCCTACTATGTAACAGGACGCATTTGGGTCCCACTCTACGGCCACTTACGCGAGCTTATAATGGATGAAGCTCATAAGTCTCGCTACTCAGTACATCCTGGTTCGGATAAGATGTACCACGACTTGAAAACCACATATTGGTGGCCTAGTATGAAAGCTCACATAGCTACTTACGTCAGCAAATGCTTGACTTGTGCGAGAGTCAAGACTGAATATCAGAAACCATCAGGCCTACTCCAACAACCAGAGATACCACAATGGAAATGGGAGCAAATTTCCATGGATTTTGTTACTGGCCTACCTAGATCTCAACGTGGGAATAATACTATTTGGGTGATCGTGGATCGACTCATTAAGTCTGCACACTTCTTGGCTATCAAAGAAACAGACAAGTTCTCTACTTTAGCAGACGTTTACTTGAAGGAAGTGGTTTCGAGGTACGGGGTGCCCACCTCTATTATCTCTGATCGTGACGCACGTTTTACTTCAGAACTGTGGCAAGCAATGCACAAATCTTTTGGCTCTCGGTTAGACATGAGCACAGCTTGTCACCCTCAGACGGATGGACAGTCTAAGCGCACTATTCAAACTTTAGAAGACATGCTTCGTGCATGTGTAATTGACTTTGGCAACGGCTGTAACACCTCGAAAATTCACGTCCTATAATGTGTTGACACGTGTCATAGGTTTGAACGTATAAACGAATGTTTTAGAAGGACTAAAGTTGACGAACATGAAAAGTATGTGAATATACGAGTTCAAAATGTCAACAGTGAATAAATATACTTTATAATAACCCTACATGATGTTCATACCATCAAACGAATAAATCATGGATCATACGAAGCTAAAAGTGAGAGATTACAAACTACAGGGGTTAAATGTGTCAACATGTTTAAGTTATACCTCTGAGTGACCTTTTGACAAACCCGAAGCTTTGTAACCGTTAATTATGCTCACTAGAATGCACGATATAAATTTCATAAAGTTTCGTTATCGTATGAGAAAGCTATGATCAAATTCGTGTACAAGGGGTTAAAGCGTCAAACTACTAAAGTATGCCGATTCGTATGTTATCGGACCTCCCGGAATATGACCATGAGTCAAACATACCCTATTTATACTTCTCATAGCTTAGATATAGGCTTTGAGGTGTTTAGTGCGCAAAAATAAACTTTTAAGTCATGCAGGGACTAAAAGTGTCAAAAAGCGCACAAGTTTGCGTTTACGCGCATATCTTACATTCCGGATATTCCCGGACACCCAAAAATTTATGTAAGCACTAAAATATTTTATTTTAGTGTTTGGCTTGATAAAATTCCATTCGTCGCGTCGTTTGGATTGTTTTTCGCGTCCGTCCGTGTTTCGTCGTAATTAGCCGAACAACGTGACCGTACGACCAAACGAACCGACATCCGGAATATTTTTGAGCATGTTTCATGTTCCCCATGCTTAGGCATCATTGTAGAGCCTTAAAAAATGGTTTAACGGGCCTTGGATGTGTCGGAAATGACATTTAGAGGTGCAGGGGTCAAAGCTGTCAACATTTAAAAGTTTCTGTTTGCTGGCCAATGCCTTGCGCACCTCAACACTATGGTTGTTGCGGTGCGCAAGCAACCTCCCAGATGCAGAAACTCGTTTTTTTCGCCTGTTCAGCCTTCTAAACGCCATGTATTGCCCTTAAACCTTTCCAAGAGACCCCTCAACAACCCCTAAACACTTAGGGACACTTGTTAATCAGTTGTGGGCACTTGTAGACTTGTGTGTCAACTTCTTATGGTGATTACATTCACTATATAAGGCCATGAGTTGCAACTCATTCCTCACACTTTCATTCTGCAATTGAGGAGCCTTCTGTAGCTTCAAAGCAGACCCAAGTCCTTTCTAATCAAGCTTAGGACTTCAGTAAGTTTGCTAATCCTTTCTTAATTAAGTTTTAGCTTAGTTTTAGCTTAAAAGTCAAACCGTCGTAATTAACGGTTGACTTTAAGATTAATCACTAATGGTCCAGTGATTAGTTGAATCAAAAATAGTTATAAGTTGGTAATTATGTGGGTAATAAACCCTTAAAAGGGTTCCCCCTGATTCCCACTCTAACTAGGTCAAATGTCGGGTCAAACTTGTAAGTAAAAAGTCAACAGAATGTTTAAATTCTAATTTATGCATAATTAGCAATGTAGAACACCTACAACCTGTTTGATCATCAATATAACTTGGTAATTAGTGTAAGAACATGTCTAAACATGTTCAACCCGACAATTAAATGTTTAGACCCGGTTCGGAACCAAAAGTCGCAAAGCTTTGACTTTTGCTTTGACTTCAGTTCTGACCCATTATGGTATGTTTTAGAAATACCTTAAAGCTTCATTTGGACCAGGTTACATGCTAGTATAACCCTCTGTGATTATACACCTCGGATCATTAGTTATCCAATTAATACGCATGATTCCGTTAATTGCTCATATGTTGACCATTATGCCCTTATTACCTTAAAACGTGATTTTTGGAAAAGTAAAAGAGTAGAAACCTTATATACTGATATATAAACTTGTACCCAAAGTTTGACATCAGTTTGAGGAGTAGTTTGAGAGTTATGCTCATTAGCGCAAATTGAAAGCTTTATGTTAATTAAACGGCGTAATTAGCGTATAGCCTAACTAAGCCTACTTTTGACATCAAACTTATTACCCACTGATGTAATATATTATTTTGGGAATTATGAAGATTTTTAATTTATTTTAGGCTGAGCATAACTAATAGCCATAGTCTTAATCCGGTAACTGTCGATTTTGCCCTTACGGGCTATAAAATGAGTTTTACATATCTAAACGACTCCAAACCTTTTGCTACTGATCTTAAATGATAAATAAATTATTTTAAGCCTTTTGGAATAATAAAAATATCAGCTTTATCGGTAGAACCCGGAAACGGCTCTTAATCGCCTTATTAAGCGTTTTTAACGCATAATATGTATTAAAACTATTTTAAACATACAAGGGTTGATACCTACTGATATTTTAGGCAAATTATAATAATTTAACAGTAAGCAAAGGTTGATAAACTCAGACTTCAGTTTTGAGCTTTTCGGCTTATGTGAAATTACCAAAATGCCCCTACGGTGCATAGTTTGGTTATAATTGATAAATTTCACATATATACTTTATCCTACTGTTATAACTTATCAAAATAAGTATTTTTGCTGATTATATCAGACCTGTAACTCAGGTAAATACTTAAACTCTTTTATAACCTTCTAAATGACCAAACTACCCCTACGGGGCCTAGTTTGTGTTTAAATACGTTTCGGGCATAATGAAAGACATCTTACTGATGTCACAACATATTTGAGGCATAATTAACTTAGGAAACCTGTATATGGCTCTCATGAATACCCGTCACGCTTATTACGCGTACGGTTCGGTTTATGTAACAAGTTTACATAAATTAGCCGAAACGGGTCAAACCCTAATGTTTTTATCTCAAAATCCAGAATGTATATGAAATACCCATATAAGACAAGTCTCTGAACATGTCGGGTTTAAATCACATTCTATTCCGGTCTTCGCTTAATCGTGCGTACGAACCGTATCTTCCGTTAAGACTAGCCGGTCTAAGCTTAGGCTAATTAAAGACCCGTTAGCATTCTAATTGGTTATTTATACCATCATTCCAGACTAGAGCTTTCCGGTAAATTGTACCTACGCATACTTAAGTGAATACGGCTGAGTTATTAAATTCTTGCTATTTAAGACAGGAGCTAGCTCAGGTAAATACTCTTAACTTATTTTCCCTATTACGGGCTTGGGATACGGTAATATAAATACCGCATGGTCAGGTATGGGATTCAAAGACCAATAAGTCGGGAAATCCAAATAACCTGTTTTTAATTCGTATTGCTTGACTGAAACATTGGGGATTAATGCGACCGTGTCCTGGATATCCTTGACTCATTAAATGCAATGGCCACGACCTAAGCACGGGGTGTAGGCATACACCTGACAGATGCTATATGCTTATTAATAAAATTATACCCAATAAGGGATTCCCAATAAGGGAATAGTGGTGTGTCTGTTAATCATGAACCGGCATAGATCCGGGCCCCGTATGTAGAGCAAGTTATGTAAAACTGATAACATGAAATATAGTTTGTCCCAAGTATACAAGTTACAAAAGATTAATTTTGCCTCTGTGCATTTTAATCAAGTACAAAAGATTAATATTGCCTCTGTGCATTTTAATCAAGTACAAAAGATTAATATTGCCTCTGTGCATTTTAATCATTGTGTCAAAATATTTCGTGCCTTGTGCATCTAAACCAATTTTCTTAACCTCTTTTCAAATGAGTCAGTTGAGTGTATTTACCAGTGAAAACTGACGTATTTTCAAAAGTCTAAGTGACAGGTACAAGTACGTAATAGGCTGGAAGCAGCTCAGGGCGCTAATAAGGAATCTTGCAAGTTCTAGGCGTCTAAAGTCTGTTGAACAAATGATGTGTTTTAAGATCCGCCTGTGGATCCTTTACTTTCCGTTGTAATACTGGATATTACTTTATATTCGGATTGTAACATATTTATCTTTTGCTTCCGCTGTGCATTTATATATT
The DNA here is from genome assembly GCA_030545235.1 of Helianthus tuberosus. Classification (NCBI taxonomy): domain Eukaryota; kingdom Viridiplantae; phylum Streptophyta; class Magnoliopsida; order Asterales; family Asteraceae; genus Helianthus; species Helianthus tuberosus. The sequence goes on along the minus strand of CM060403.1, from coordinate 51,256,667 downwards.
GTGTTGTTTGACTATGATGATATCAACTACGTCACGATACTCCCCACCGGGCCCACCGGTGACACGTGGAAATCCGGGGTGTGACAGGTTGGTATCAGAGCCAACATTGAGTGAATTAAACACTAGCTTTTTGTGTTTAATCTCAATGACACATTAGCACATTCCTTGACCTTCTGAGTCTAGACTTAACATAGGAATATTCTAAATCCTAATCTGGAAATTTTGCTTCCAAATTTTTATTGGATACGTCGCCAAGTGAAGAAGCCGTAATAGGAGTTCTCCACACCCGGAGCCCTGAAATGCTGAGCTTCGTACCGCGGCTAGAATGAAACGAGCATCCAAGGAGAGAACATTCAGAAATAATATGAAGAATATACTCCTTTTGCTAAAGAACGTTTCCTTATATAGTCCTTATAAGGACATATTTATCTTTCAGTCCCTCCAAGGACACATTATTCCTTACAAGTCCCGCTTAGGGCAACTATGTATTTTATATAGTGGATTGATTGAATTGAAGTTTTCATTCTAAATATGAAATATGAAAAATAAACATTCCTTTTTATAAGATCTACCATTATAATAAAATGGCAAAATCTAAGAAGGACAAAACCTAGCCACGTGTCATTTTAAGACCGGGCCCAGATGGTAGTTCCATAATTAGGTTCAGATCCATAATTTAACATCTCAAAATAGGATTGCTCTGCGTTAAATATTAAAAGAATCTTAAAGGTAAAACCTAGCCTAAATGTCAATGCAGACATGGCCAAGATGGTAAAACCTAGCCTAAATGTCAATACAGACATGGCCAAGATGGTAAAACCTAGCCTAAATGTCATTTCAGACATGGCCAAGACGGTAAAACCTATCCAAAAGATTCCAATCCCTGTTAAAATTTGTAAGTATGTTAACATTTTTGGCAACTGTGAATCGTTAAAGTCACACAGGCCACAGGGGTTAATCTAAATCCCCTTATTTAAAATAATCATCCTTTAGTGATGTTTTGCCTACGGGCTATAATGTATTGTCCATTTGAGACACAGACATTGTGATCTTTATGATTCCTTGTCTAAGGTGGTGAGCTATGCTCAAGCCTAATAGTCTTTATGATCAATGTGATCATGACTAATATCATCAATATAATGATCAAATTATTAACATCCTTAGTGATGAAGTGCCTACGGGCTATATTTTATTATATTGTCAATACGACAATGACAGTTGTAACCATTATGGTTCCTGTCTAAGGTGGTGAGCTATGCTCAAGCCTAATAGTCTTTATGATCAATGTGATCATGACTAATATCATCAATATGATGATCAAATTATTAACATCCTTAGTGATGAAGTGCCTACGGGCTATATTTTATTATATTGTCAATACGACAATGACAGTTGTAACCATTATGGTTCCTGTCTAAGGTGGTGGGCTATGCCCAAGCCTCATAGTCAATATGATCAATACTATCATGACTACTGTCATCAGTGTGATGATTATTATTGTCTTAAAACATCGTTTTGTAATGTCAATCGATTTGCCTACGGGCCATATTGTATCGTCAATTAGGACTAAAGACAGTGGTAGCCTACAACTCCCTGTCAAGAAAAAGGTAATGAACTTTGATTCAAACCTTAATGCCTCGGTTCTCCGAAATCGTGGCTTACAAATTAAACTTGTCTACGCGACTAGGCCATTTGTGCTATTATTAACTTGTAAATTAGGATTTATGATAAAAATCCTGAATAAAATAAATATCCTTCCTTCCCTGCCAGCATACATATGAATAAGAATCTTAAGAGTGAAACCTAGCCTGAGTGTCATTGTAAAAACCTGGCCAAGATGGTAAGGCCTATTTAAAAGATTCGTATCCCTGTTGACATCTGAAAATATGTTAACACTCCTGGCAGACGTGATTCATTAAAATCACACACGTCATTCTTATTATTGGATTCTTCAAAAGATTCCTAACCCAACTTAATGATCTCTGCATCATGGGTTTAAATCATCAATTAAGATGATCATATTGTAACCATTCATTAGGTAATATAGTGCCTACGGGCCTTGCTCATTTCTACATGAGCCAAAAGACAGTGGTAGCGATGACTCCCTGTCAGATAAAGGTAATGAACTAGATTCGAACCTTTATGCTTTGATTCTCCGAAATCATAGCTTATAATTTAAAATGTCCTGGTGACTAGGCCTTTTGTGCCCCAAATAAAACCGTTATTGTTTTATAATTAGGATAAATTATAATAGAAATCCTAAATAAATGTAATTAATAAATTAACCAAATATGGTCTCCGTTACCATGGTTAATGAATTGCCATAAAAGGCAATTCCATAATAAACTCCCAAGTAAACTATTTTCCTTGTTTTCTGTAACAGTTCAATTAAAATGGCTAATTCTGACGAAATCAATAGACATCCAGTGGAGAATATTGACAACGCCCGAATTAATTTAACGGGTGCTGAATTGAAGGCGTTGGTAGACGACGCAGTTACAAAGGCCTTAGAACGGCAATACGAAGAATATAGTGGGACTCGAAGCAGGACCCTATCTACGCCGCACTCAAAGCCTAAAACACACTCTGAGGCTCACAGCAAGCCACCTCCCAAAAAGGAAAATCCCAAGAAAGATGGTGACGATCGTCACTCTTCTAATCATCACAGTGATCCGTCTCAACAGATCATACTGAATCAAGGACCCCGTGATAAGGGTTGCTCCTACAAGTACTTTGTTTCATGTAAACCCCGGGATTTCACTGGGGAAGAAGGAGCTGTAGATTGTATGACGTGGTTGGATGAGATGGATACAGTTGTGGACATCAGCGGATGCACTGAGAGGGATGTGGTCAAGTTTGTGTCGCAATCATTTAAGGGTGAGGCCTTAGCTTGGTGGAGATCATTGATTCAAGCCACCGGGAAGATCCCTTTGTACAACATGACTTGGGATCAGTTCGTTGCTCTTATCAGAGAAAATTACTGTCCTCAACATGAAGTTGAGAAGATCGAGACTGAATTCTTGTCATTAGTCATGGAGAACTTAGATTGCCAAGCATACCTTACAAGTTTCAATACCAAGTCTCGATTGGTTCCTTATTTGATCACACCGGAACGAAAGCGAATAGCTCGCTTTATTGGGGGTTTAGCCCCAGAAATAAAGGCCAGTGTGAAAGCATCGAGACCTAATACATTCAGGTCGGCGGCAGATCTGTCGCTATATCTCACACTCGATGTGGTCAGAAACAAGGTTGCCAAAGCCTCTGAAGATGGGAAACGAAAAAGGGAGGATGATGACTCCCAGAATCCTAAGAAGAGCAAATCCGAGCTCAACGATAACCAACAGGATTCCAACAAGAAGCCTACATGCAAAACTTGCAACAGAAGGCACTGGGGACAGTGTCGATCAAACCAAAAGATAAAGCAATGTGGCATCTGCAAAAGAACTGGTCACCAGTCCCACGAATGTAGGGACATAAAGAATGCAAACTGTTTCAGCTGTGGCGAAAAGGGGCACATCAGTACTAATTGCCCTGAGGCTGCCAAAGAAGGAGCAGCTAAGTCTGGGAAGGATGAGAACAGAAACGCCTGAACTACCGATTGAATGACAGAGACAGTACATATCAATAATAGCATCAGGTACGTCCCGTACCTTTTAGCATCGATTGTACCTGCTAAGTATTTTACGTTAATGCAAGGGATAATAAACCTTTAGTAAACAATAAGCTTAGCAAACTTTTGATTACATTCATAAGAACTTCAGATATTAAAAATGAGGTATAATTTACCAATGGAATCTTTAATGACCCTCTCTCCCATCCTCGGAGGTAATCCTTTCATAAGGATATGGAGTACCCTTCCCCAAAAAGAGTACGACAATATATATTACTTTATTTTATTATTTCTCATTATTTTATATCACCTGCGAATGCCAAACTATGTTTGATAAGAGTACCATATGAGGATTGGCGTGTCCTAGAGTGTCCCATAGATTGCTTCCATGCCTGATCAGTATGGAGGTTTAATGCATGGAACCCCTGAGATATCCTAATGATCATATTGTACTAAAGTCGACTAGTAGTATTCAAAGAAGATATCCAATATAAAATGTCCTTATAAGTATCTCTACTTAGGACATCCTTGCAATTTGTAAGAAGATTGTGTCATCTATCTGACACCGACATCGATAGATGAACCAAAGCCTGAGTGTACGGTCATCTCTGACATCTCTGTGTGCCAAATTTGTTAAATTATCAGGCTAGTTAGGCTCTGAATGTATAGAACCATTCGAAGGAAATCGAATGTATCAAGATCAAGTAGCTTATAAGCTAAAACCTATTTAAGGAGTTGACGGAGCTCGCAATACATTACACACTAGTGACTGAATGATGTGTGTCGCCAATAAGTCAAAAAGCACTATCACATAATGATATGCAGATTTATGATATGGTGAGCGACCTGTGTCGATTAAGAATCGACAGGATTAGAAGCTCCAAAAAGATACATGTACCTAGTATAAAGGTCAATTGGAGTGCCTTAGAGGCTCAAAGATACTAGGGAAGATTAAGCCCAATATAAGGCAGAAAATACTTCCCTTACTTTAACAAATCTCGAGGTCGAGATTTCTTTTAAGGGGGTGAGGATGTAACACCTCGAAAATTCACGTCCTATAATGTGTTGACACGTGTCATAGGTTTGAACGTATGAACGAATGTTTTAGAAGGACTAAAGTTGACGAACATGAAAAGTATGTGAATATACGAGTTCAAAATGTCAACAGTGAATAAATATTCTTTATAATAACCCTACATGATGTTCATACCATCAAACGAATAAATCATGGATCATACGAAGCTAAAAGTGAGAGATTACAAACTACAGGGGTTAAATGTGTCAACATGTTTAAGTTATACCTCTGAGTGACCTTTTGACAAACCCGAAGCTTTGTAACGGTTAATTATGCTCACTAGAATGCACGATATAAATTTCATAAAGTTTCGTTATCGTATGAGAAAGCTATGATCAAATTCGTGTACAAGGGGTTAAAGCGTCAAACTACTAAAGTATGCCGATTCGTATGTTATCGGACCTCCCGGAATATGACCATGAGTCAAACATACCCTATTTATACTTCTCATAGCTTAGATATAGGCTTTGAGGTGTTTAGTGCGCAAAAATAAACTTTTAAGTCATGCAGGGACTAAAAGTGTCAAAAAGCGCACAAGTTTGCGTTTACGCGCATATCTTACATTCCGGATATTCCCTGACACCCAAAAATTTATGTAAGCACTAAAATATTTTATTTTAGTGTTTGGCTTGATAAAATTCCATTCGTCGCGTCGTTTGGATTGTTTTTCGCGTCCGTCCGTGTTTCGTCGTAATTAGCCGAACAACGTGACCGTACGACCAAACGAACCGACATCCGGAATATTTTTGAGCATGTTTCATGTTCCCCATGCTTAGGCATCATTGTAGAGCCTTAAAAAATGGTTTAACGGGCCTTGGATGTGTCAGAAATGACATTTAGAGGTGCAGGGGTCAAAGCTGTCAACATTTAAAAGTTTCTGTTTGCTGGCCAATGCCTTGCGCACCTCAACACTGTGGTTGTTGCGGTGCGCAAGCAACCTCCCAGATGCAGAAACTCGTTTTTTTCGCCTGTTCAGCCTTCTAAACGCCATGTATTGCCCTTAAACCTTTCCAAGAGACCCCTAAACAACCCCTAAACACTTAGGGACACTTGTTAATCAGTTGTGGGTACTTGTAGACTTGTGTGTCAACTTTTTATGGTGATTACATTCACTATATAAGGCCATGAGTTGCAACTCATTCCTCACACTTTCATTCTGCAATTGAGGAGCCTTCTGGAGCTTCAAAGCAGACCCAAGTCCTTTCTAATCAAGCTTAGGACTTCAGTAAGTTTGCTAATCCTTTCTTAATTAAGTTTTAGCTTAGTTTTAGCTTAAAAGTCAAACCGTCGTAATTAACGGTTGACTTTAAGATTAATCACTAATGGTCCAGTGATTAGTTGAATCAAAAATAGTTATAAGTTGGTAATTATGTGGGTAATAAACCCTTAAAAGGGTTCCCCCTGATTCCCACTCTAACTAGGTCAAATGTCGGGTCAAACTTGTAAGTAAAAAGTCAACAGAATGTTTAAATTCTAATTTATGCATAATTAGCAATGTAGAACACCTACAACCTATTTGATCATCAATATAACTTGGTAATTAGTGTAAGAACATGTCTAAACATGTTCAACCCGACAATTAAATGTTTAGACCCGGTTCGGAACCAAAAGTCGCAAAGCTTTGACTTTTGCTTTGACTTCAGTTCTGACCCATTATGGTATGTTTTAGAAATACCTTAGAGCTTCATTTGGACCAGGTTACATGCTAGTATAACCCTCTGTGGTTATACACCTCGGATCATTAGTTATCCAATTAATACGCATGATTCCGTTAATTGCTCATATGTTGACCATTATGCCCTTATTACCTTAAAACGTGATTTTTGGAAAAGTAAAAGAGTAGAAACCTTATATACTGATATATAAACTTGTACCCAAAGTTTGACATCAGTTTGAGGAGTAGTTTGAGAGTTATGCTCATTAGCGCAAATTGAAAGCTTTATGTTAATTAAACGGCGTAATTAGCGTATAGCCTAACTAAGCCTACTTTTGACATCAAACTTATTACCCACTGATGTAATATATTATTTTGGGAATTATGAAGATTTTTAATTTATTTTAGGCTGAGCATAACTAATAGCCATAGTCTTAATCCGGTAATTGTCGATTTTGCCCTTACGGGCTATAAAATGAGTTTTACATATCTAAATGACTCCAAACCTTTTGCTACTGATCTTAAATGATAAATAAATTATTTTAAGCCTTTTGGAATAATAAAAATATCAGCTTTATCGGTAGAACCCGGAAACGGCTCTTAATCGCCTTATTAAGCGTTTTTAACGCATAATATGTATTAAAACTATTTTAAACATACAAGGGTTGATACCTACTGATATTTTAGGCAAATTATAATAATTTAACAGTAAGCAAAGGTTGATAAACTCAGACTTCAGTTTTGAGCTTTTCGGCTTATGTGAAATTACCAAAATGCCCCTACGGTGCATAGTTTGGTTATAATTGATGAATTTCACATATATACTTTATCCTACTGTTATAACTTATCAAAATAAGTATTTTTGCTGATTATATCAGACCTGTAACTCAGGTAAATACTTAAACTCTTTTATAACCTTCTAAATGACCAAACTACCCCTACGGGGCCTAGTTTGTGTTTAAATACGTTTCGGGCATAATGAAAGACATCTTACTGATGTCACAACATATTTGAGGCATAATTAACTTAGGAAACCTGTATATGGCTCTCATGAATACCCGTCACGCTTATTACGCGTACGGTTCGGTTTATGTAACAAGTTTACATAAATTAGCCGAAACGGGTCAAACCCTAATGGTTTTATCTCAAAATCCAGAATGTATATGAAATACCCATATAAGACAAGTCTCTGAACATGTCGGGTTTAAATCACATTCTATTCCGGTCTTCGCTTAATCGTGCGTACGAACCGTATCTTCCGTTTAGACTAGCCGGTCTAAGCTTAGGCTAATTAAAGACCCGTTAGCATTCTAATTGGTTATTTATACCATCATTCCAGACTAGAGCTTTCCGGTAAATTGTACCTACGCATACTTAAGTGAATACGGCTGAGTTATTAAATTCTTGCTATTTAAGACAGGAGCTAGCTCAGGTAAATACTCTTAACTTATTTTCCCTATTACGGGCTTGGGATACGGTAATATAAATACCGCATGGTCAGGTATGGGATTCAAAGACCAATAAGTCGGGAAATCCAAATAGCCTGTTTTTAATTCGTATTGCTTGACTGAAACATTGGGGATTAATGCGACCGTGTCCTGGATATCCTTGACTCATTAAATGCAATGGCCACGACCAAAGCACGGGGTGTAGGCATACACCTGACAGATGCTATATGCTTATTAATAAAATTATACCCAATAAGGGATTCCCAATAAGGGAATAATGGTGTGTCTGTTAATCATGAACCGGCATAGATCCGGGCCCCGTATGTAGAGCAAGTTATGTAAAACTGATAACATGAAATATAGTTTGTCCCAAGTATACAAGTTACAAAAGATTAATTTTGCCTCTGTGCATTTTAATCAAGTACAAAAGATTAATATTGCCTCTGTGCATTTTAATCAAGTACAAAAGATTAATATTGCCTCTGTGCATTTTAATCATTGTGTCAAAATATTTCGTGCCTTGTGCATCTAAACCAATTTTCTTAACCTCTTTTCAAATGAGTCAGTTGAGTGTATTTACCAGTGAAAACTGACGTATTTTCAAAAGTCTAAGTGACAGGTACAAGTACGTAATAGGCTGGAAGCAGCTCAGGGCGCTAATAAGGAATCTTGCAAGTTCTAGGCGTCTAAAGTCTGTTGAACAAATGATGTGTTTTAAGATCCGCCTGTGGATCCTTTACTTTCCGTTGTAATACTGGATATTACTTTATATTCGGATTGTAACATATTTATCTTTTGCTTCCGCTGTGCATTTATATATTGTGTTGTTTGACTATGATGATATCAACTACGTCACGATACTCCCCACCGGGCCCACCGGTGACACGTGGAAATCCGGGGTGTGACAACGGCTGGGAAAAGCATCTGCCACTTATGGAATTTTCGTACAATAACAGCTACCACACCAGCATTAAAGCTGCTCCGTTTGAGGCATTGTACGGGCGTAAATGCCGGTCACCTCTCTGTTGGGCAGAGGTGGGTGATAGTCAGATCACAGGTCCAGAACTGGTAGTAGACACAACAGAAAAGATTGCTCAAATACGACAACGCATGGCGGCAGCTCGCGACCGTCAGAAAGCATACGCCGATAAGGGCAGGAAACCATTCGAATTCCAGGTTGGGGATCGAGTGCTACTCAAAGTTTCACCCTGGAAGGGTGTGGTTCGTTTTGGCAAACGAGGCAAACTTAATCCGCGATACGTCGGACCATTTGAAATCATTGAGAAAATAGGCAAAGTGGCCTACAGACTGAACTTACCAGCAGAACTCAGTGCAGTTCACAACGTTTTCTACGTGTCGAATCTGAAGAAGTGTCTGTCAGATGAGACCCTCATAGTTCCTTTGAAGGAGCTCACTATCGACGAGTAGTTGCGATTCGTCGAGGAACCAGTTGAAATCACGGACCGGGATGTTAAGGTCCTCAAGCACATTAGAATACCTCTTGTTCGAGTTCGTTGGAACTCCCGTCGTGGCCCAGAGTTCACCTGGGAACGAGAAGATCAAATGAAACTCAAGTATCCCCGGTTATTCGGAAACAGTGCAACCACTACTGAGGCTGAAGCTACTACGGAATTTCGGGACGAAATTCCAAATCAACGGGGGGATGATGTGACACCCCAGGAAAACCAGTAAACCATGCAAACTTAACTAGCTTCCTCAGTAACCGCATGCTAAATTTCGGGACAAAATTTCTTTCAAGTTGGGGATAATGTGACACTTTGAGTTTCCAAGATTTCCACCTTCGCATTTATTGCACGTTAATTGTTTAAGTTGTTTGTTACACGACTTGTTTGTTTCGCAACTGTGCACGTTTGTAATACGCTATATCGTGTTGTGATTGATATGTTATACTTGATGTGCAATGCTAGTGTTGTTTTTGTGCGTATGTATGGTGTGCACTATATGTGTATGGGTTAACAATACATTTTGGTATTTATGTTATGATGGTACAATTAAAACATGGAACAAACATGGAACCTTGGGCTGTTTACCCTACCCCACTCGAAAACACTCTAGCCGAAACCCCCCCCCCCTGCGAAATCACCCATCACGAAAACACAAAAGTGTTTTCGTCAACCGGTGGGCCGGCCAAATCAACACAAGGGCCTCGGGCCCAGTAGCAATGTTTTAATATCTTGTTCCCCACTATTACGTAAAAGTCTAATCACCAAAACCGAAACCCTAGAGTACTCCTCCTGTGTGTGACGGCAACTTCAAGCTTTCAAAGCCATTTCTTTCGAACAATCTGGTACCCTTTCCACCTCGGTTAGTGCGTAATAATCAGATGTGATTTCTTGTTATGCTGATTTGATTGTTATGTGAATACTTGTGTATGTTTATCGAGATTTCTTTGGCTGAGTTATGATGACTGCCGAGATGTTTATGTTTATCGAGATTTGATTGCTAATGATTTTGAAATGGATGTTCATAGTGTTCTGTTTCCGCTATGCATGCTAAGATCAATTATATAATTGTATGTGAAACATGATGATGAAGTAGAGTCTTAGGGTTGATGTGATTGAATGATTAATATTGAAACATATGAACGTGAGCTACTGAATATTGTTAATTGACCAACATGTGATCTACTGACAAGTTGTGGAAATATGTGAAAAGTATAAATGGACATCATAAATATTAACTATTAGTGGGTAATGATATTGTTGTGATCAAAGCCTGGAAGCATGTTAGAGTACTGAAAATGTTCAGTTATGTAACCGTGTCATGTTGTTTGGTTCGAAATACACATAATCTAGGATTTCATGTTAGCCTGTTAGATGGGGTTACGATAGTTAGCAATGATTGATTATTGTGATTTGGATGGTTTGATGATTATGTTAATTAATAAAAGGGAAATCATATGAGTTCTAGGGAATCGATTAATGTCAGTAGCATATCATGTGCACTAAATGGGGATATGATGTATTGCTTTGGAAATTGATATGTGAATGGAATATTATTTGTGGTTTATGGCTAGGTGATACTAGCAGACATAATGATAACCTAGGATTCATGACCAAGTTGCTATAGATTCAATAACAAATTGATTTTTTAATCGAGAATATTCATGGGTCTAGTCGGTTGATGATCAGTCAACGAAAAACACAAGGAACCAAGTGTTTTCGTCATACATCCACTTGACGAAAACCCTTAGATTTCGTCACCTAGGGGTTTTCGTCCAAAGATAAATTGGTTGGGTGTTTGGCACAGTAACTCGATTAAGTATGTAACTCTGTTAGACATGTAACATTGCTAGTGTGTGAATCCTGTTAAGTGTGTTAACTTGGTGAAGTATGTTAACTGCCTGTTAATCCTGTTAAGCATGAATTGTACGGTTTTGACTAACTGCGTATATGAAATGTGATAACTGCTTAAACACACACTTCGTGACATAAATGACATACGAACTTAAACTGATCATATACACGTGCGTACTATAGGTCGTGATTGATTAATTGTGAACGTGTAACCCTTTGAGCATACCGAGCAAACCAAGGTGAGTTCACACTAGCCAAGGCATGGGATTCCCAGGGGTTGGGAATGGGATTGGATAACTACTCGTACAACCGTTACTATTAAAACTACTTATTACTGTCCTCGGGTTGAAGGGCGCGTACGTAAAACCTACGTACAGTTATACTTACTAATGTCCTCGGATTGAAGGGCACGTACGTAAAGCCTACGTACACGATCTTAAGACCATCACCTCTATCAAAGGAAGTCCCTCAATTATTGACTTAATCGCCGAGGCCTAGGGCGAGCGGGTCATTAGTTAATAGCGCTATTAGGTTTAACAAACCTCACACCGTGCCAGTCGGACGGGCGTGTACTAATGGACTATGGGCAAAGGGTCAATGCTGATAGACATTGACTTAGGGCACCTCTTACATTTTCGTAGCAGTCGATACGCGTGGTCTTGTAACACATGGGAAGCCCCCACTAATCATCGCACACATGCCTGGACTGGCAGCGATAAGGATTAATACGATACATGGTTTACAAAAAGAACATACGATTTACGAAATTAATACTTTAACCAAACAACCAACTATGAACTCGCTCAACTTTGTTGTTGATTCGTTGCTACATGCCTTGCAGGTCATTAGGTACCCATGGAGCTTGCACAGGGAGGAACGGTCGTTGTGGGACATGGCAGTGTGTGCCATGTTTTAAACATTACTTTATTTTATATTTAATACTTGCTATGGGTTTTACAAATTATGCTTCCGCTAAACATTTAACTATGCTTTGGGTTTTTTAACACCTTTCATATTGTTTGGTTGGATTATGTTTACTTATATGTTGTTCAATATGATTGGTGGCTTGATCCTGGTCATGTCACGCCTCCAAGCGGTGGTACTCCGCGTGTGGATTTTGGGGGTGTGACAAACTGTTTCTTTCTGTGTCTAAAAAAAACTAAGCCCACCGCCTTCAACAACCAGAGCCGATGGTGGACGCAATACATGCACCATGGGACTTCTTTGGTGGCTGGACGACCCTGCGGTGTTTTCAAATACCAGCAACAACTTGTTTTTTGGTGGTGGTGACCCTGATGATGGCTGTTGAGTGGATATCAGCAGATAGAGAGAGATATGAGTGGGTGGTGGAGTAATTTAATATGGGCCCCAAACTTCAAAGTATGGATCACTTACAACCAATCAAAGTGTCACACCCCGACCACGTGGAACAACCAAACGTGGCGGAAACGTCGGGGAGTGTTGTAACAGAATTAATTGTTTCAAATCCATGGAAATTGAAGTTTTGTTTTATTAATCAAACATGAGAGTTTACATTGTTTTAAACAAGAAACAAAGAGTACATAACAAAAATTAACTAGTTCTTGTCTCGTTTTAAGTCACTAAGGCACAGGTCCGCCTAAGTATGTCTTGATAAGTCCTATGCATCATCTCCTGAAAACACATGTGAAAATAGGTACGTCAGCATAAAAATGCCTGTGAGATACATAGGTTTTGTGAAAACAGAATTCATGACTTATGTTTGAGAAAATGTTTAGTCATGAACCTTGTAATTTGCTTTGTCTTGTAAATCATTTGAAAAACGATAAGATCAGATGATATGTATAAATAAATGTCAGGTTAAATGAATAACCATGTAAAAATGTGTTTGTATAAGATAAGTTGTTTGTAAATCAATGTCTTGTGAAAAGTATGATATTTGTATAAAATGTTATATGTCTCAAACTGAAATGATTCAAACAACGCTACGATATGTAATACCCTACAAACACTTATATATAGGAAGTACCAGCGGCGTATCCACCATGCTTGTATCATATTACACACGCATCGTTACTTAATCACTTAATCAAACCAAACCACCAAAGTAATGTTTAACAATTGTAGAAATGTTTATGTAATGTCAAATGTCTATTGTCAAATGTAAATCCTGTCAACAGATACAAATGGTTCACACGGTTCAATAGTTACAAACGGTTCATATAATCAAACGGTTACGACGGTTCACATAGTCAAAAGGTTACAACGGTTCAAAATGTAGTAAAATGTGTTCACATGCTGGATGAGCATATGCAACAGAAATGCAATGTAAAACAATGTACTAAGCATGCACACAATGGACATACATAGCATAAGTGTAATGTAAAACAATGTACTAAGTATGCACACAATGGGCATATATAGCATGAAATGTAATGTAAAACAATGTACTAAGTACACACACAATGGGCATACATAGCATGAAATGTAATGAAATCATGTACTATAATGTACTAACGAACATAGCAGGTATATGATGTGAAAACATAGAAAGCATGAAAGTAACAAGTAGGCACATGTGTTTCACCCCAAAACAGTTTGGAAAACGGTAAAAGAGGGGTCTATGTACTCACATGAGATTGCTCAGAAGTCCTAAGATAACCACCAAGCAATACTAGAGATCACGGATATCAAACGGCACCTAATATAGGTAACTATGTTAATAAACTGGACCTAAATCGGAGGATCGGATAAAATGAGGGTTTGTAAACCAAACGAGTATGGAGACTCGTGTAGTATGGTTTAACAAAGCCTACATACTAAATGAAACCTAACCTAAGTGCTTACGACCCATTACGACCCGTTTAGGTAGCTTATGCTACTTTAACGCGTCGTTCGCGTAAAACGCGTTCGGACCGCCTAACTAGTCCTATGACAAGTAATATATGCCTTAACATGTCTAATATGGTTGTCAAATCAGTTTAGATGTCAAAAGTTATGATACATATGATTAAAACGAATTTTGGCATCAAAGGGGTATTTTGGTAATTTACCTAAGGCATATAAACTACCTATCATACAACTACTTAAACGAAGCGATCATAAGGTATAACCTCGTAAGGTTATTCCCTATAAACTATGGTCACCTAAAGTGTTTGGTCGGATCCTAATGATCGAGCAAATGGGTCGGGTTTGAAAGTATAAACGATTGTTTAGATCGCTTACCTTTACGACCCTATATAAGCACTAAACTAAAAGTGACGAGCTAAGCATGTTAAAACATGCTTAACTAAGTTTAGAAAACAGGTTTGGTATCAAAACAAACGGTTTTGATACCAATAAGTAGTTTGGTTACAAAATACGCAAGAATACGTATTCTGACCGAAACTACGGCTCGTCACTGAGCCTAGATAACGTGGTAATCAGTAGGTATAGTCACTAGGGACTATAACCATCGTGATCACGCTCACGTTATGAAGTTCAAATGAACTTCGCATTGACCATAAACTGGTCAATGCAAAAAGTCAAACAAAGTTTGACTTTCGGACTCGAAAAGCAATAAAAGAACGAAGGAACACTTACGAAGGGTCCCCGAATGCTAATCTAGATCAAAATAGCTCAGGTATGAAACAAAGGTTTCAACTTAGAGCACAATTGATCAGATTCTAGTGAGAAATGAAGTGAAGTGAGTTGGGTATTTATAGTATTTCCCGAACCGTTAAGATCGTTTCTTGAATAACGTGATTTAATCTTGTGCGTACATTTGTCAAAATGTTGTGGTAACTAAAAATGGCCTCTTATGAGCTGAAAGGGCAAGTTAGAATGTGTGGATGAGGTTTAATCAGCTGAATTATGCTGACTATTCAATCTTATCTGTTCTGGAAGGCTGATGCGGCCCGCTTCAGGATCAGACAAAACTCAGGCGGGCCGCCTGGAGCTTCTGATCAGAAAACAAGTTTCAAAAGTGACAGTTTTGGTCCCTGTTGTGTTTTAAGCCCATTTCCGGCACTTCTAAGGCCCGTAAAGCCAACTTTAAGGCCCTAAAATGATGCCTAAACATTGTGGACATGAAACATGCTCAAAAATATGTCGGATGTTGGTTCGTTTGGCCGTACGAACGCGATGTTCGCTTAATTACGACGGAATGCGCATAAGCGCGAAAAACGATCCAAAATGCGTGACGAATGGATTTTTCTTATGCCAAACACTAAAATAAAATATTTTAGTGCTTACATAAATTTTTTGATGTCCGGATGTATTCAGAACGTAAGTTATGCGCGAAAATGCAAACTTGTGCACTTTTTGACACTTTTAGTCCCTGAATGACCCAAAAGTATATTTTAGCACACCGAACCCCTCAAAGCTTATTTCTAAGCTAGGTAAAGGATATTTAAGGTGTGTTTAACTTATGGTCATGTTCCGGAATGTTCGTTACAGTTCAAATTGGCATACTTTCGCAGTTTGTCAAATTTAGTCCTTGTAGGCGAATTAACTTGTTTTTGCCATACCAAGGTCTTCAAAACTTATTTCTAAGTTATGTAAAGGTTATTTAAGGTATGTAAAGCCTATTTCACTATTCTGGAGTGTTTGTTGCATTAAACTGGTTATATCTACGCATCAGTGCGCGTATAACCTTCCAGAAAGCGATTTAGAGCTTGAAATCGAACAAGAATTGATATGTGCAAAAGATACACATATTTATACAGATCCCAAGTATGAAATACAATATTTCATTGGCTCGGCATTTGTTTGATGGTCACAGTGACCCAGGTGTCACAGTCTCCCCTACTTTAGGAAATTTCGTCCCGAAATTTATTCTTAGGAGCCTATTTGTGACTTTGTGTCAAATAACCACCAGAGATATGTAAGGCATAATCCTGTCATTTCCTTAACGGACATCCTTCAGAATGAAAAATGAACAGACGGAGTCATTTTCCTCAACGAGTATTCTTCAGAAGCGGAAATGAAGGAATAAACAAACGGGGATTCATTTCCTCAACGGACAATCTTCAGAAACGTAAAATGAACTTACGGAGTCGTTTTCAACGGGTGCTTCATCAGAAATGGAAATGAAAAGGAGAAACATACGGATATTCATTTCCTCAACGGACAATCTTCAGAAACGAAAAATGAACTGACGGGGTCATTTTCAACGGGTGCTTCCTCAGAAATGGAAATGAAAATGATAGACAAACGGATATTCATTTCCTCAACGAACAATCTTCAGAAACGAAAATGAACAAACGGAGTTATTTTCAATGGGTGCTTCATCAGAAATGGAAATGAAAAGGGTAGACAAATGGATATTCATTTCCTCAACGGACAATCTTCAGAAACGAAAATGAACAAACGGAGTCATTTTCAACGGGTGCTTCATCAGAAATGGAAATGAAAAGGATAGACAAACGGATATTCATTTCCTCAACGGACAATCTTCAGAAACAAAAATGAACAAACGGAGTCATTTTCAACGGTTGCTTCCTCAGAAACGGAAATGAAAATGATAGACAAACGGATATTCATTTCCTCAACGGACAATCTTCAGAAACAAAAATGAACAAACGGAGTCATTTTCAACGGGTGCTTCCTCAGAAACAGAAATGAATAGAGTTAACTTCTAGGCACATGACAAAGCTCGCTGTGGTTTCTGTGCACTAAATTCCATAATTATGTATGCATCCATAATTACGTAATTCCTTGCATAGTCCGCACAGTTTGTCTTGTAATGTTTAGGGGAGGAAAATCAAACCTGTGATGAGTGTGACTAGACTACCATAGGGTCCTTTTAATTAGATCGACAAATGATCCTTTTAATTAGGCCACCAAGGAGTCCTTTCAGATATATCATCACATGATGTTCCTAACCAGATTTTTGGATCAATCTGTTTAACTAGACCACTCAAGGGGTCTAATTATGGAGTAGTACTTTATAATCCCAGGGACTTAACTACAACGTAGTAGTCCAATAAGGATTTTATGTAGTACCTTTGGGTATCCTACTACGAATCCCTCATATGAAGATACGAAAGGTTCTACGAGGATTTGGATAACAAAACTTGGATTACACAAAAACACATAAAGGAACACATAAGCACATAATCACATAGTTGTTTAACTTGGTTATTAATTTGTTATTACTTTGTTATCGATTGAGAATGGATATGGAAACCAGTCGATGGACTTCATTGTCCTCTGGGATCTATCTGAAAAGATAGGAAGATCTCTCAAAAAAAATTCGATTTTGTTTTCAAAGAAACGTAATATTCGAATTAAGGAACACGACAATTTTAGGATTTATGGAAATGTCCTTAAGTACCCTTATTAAGGATTTATAGTGGTACTTTGGGTATTCGTCTCGTGTTGTAACTTGCGCCTTGTACTTCATTTCCTTAGAACAAACGGGTACTTAGGAATTTCGTGGAAACGTAAGAGATCATAAGATGGAAAAATTTTGGGGGTAGTTTGCTTTACAAGGAATACGATTCCTTGATTGTCGGTATTGTAAGAGATGTGTTGTTTATACATACAACCACATAAATACATTGCAATGTAAATAAAAGATTTATTTATAAACAATGATAACAACTGTTTCATGGACCATGACAACAAAAGAAAATAATACATAAGACGTGATTTTTTTTCTAAACGATGTTGTCGGTCAGATGCTCATCCCTGTACTGGATTTGCATTAGCAAGCTTTGGGCAATTTCTTCGGAAATGACCCATCTCGCCACAGTTGAAGTAAGAACCTGGTAGAAAACGACCTTGAGCAGGGTTGTTGTCAGCTTGGTTTGGTGCAGCTGCAGCTGGGCAGACTCTTGTTGTATGGCCTATAAGTCCACAAGTTTGGCATTTGCGGCACTTTACATTGGCATGATGATGGAGGCTACATTGGTTGCACAAGGGTGCAGTTCCATTATATGGCTTCCTAGCAGGGGGTTGAGCTGGTTGGTTGGGGACGGCTTGATCATTGTGAGTAACCATGGTGAAGTTCTGAGAAGCCTTTCGCTTCTTTGACTTCTTAGGGGATCCAGTCTGTTCATCCATGGTCTTTGATTCCTCGATTGGGTTCGATTCCTCGACCGGTTTCTTGTCACCCTTTCGGAAAAGCTTACGTTTCCTGATCTGAGATTCAGTCAAGGTTGCAGCTAGCTCAATGGTCTGCCTAACTGTAGTAGGGTTGCTACCAGTCACAATGTCTTGTATTGAGTCAGGGAGGCCATTAATGTACTTTTCGATTGCCTTATCCAACGGCGTGACCATGTTTGGGCATAACAGGCTTAACTCCTCATAACGGTCCGTGTAGGCTCGGTGTTCACCGCTATCTTGCTTCAAACCATCAAACTCTCTTTCCAATGCTCGCAGTTCATGACGAGGACAAAACTCCCTCATCATAAGAGCTCTAAGTTCAGCCCATGTCTGTGCTAGAGCAACTTCTGCACCACGGTCTCTCATAACCCCGTTCCACCATGTAAGGGCCCTCTTCTGAAACACACTCGAAGAAAACTCGACCTTGCGATTGTCAGGACACTGCACATGGCGGAAAGTATTCTCAATGCTCTCGAACCATTGAAGAAGCCCAGTCGCTCCCTCAGAACCACTAAACTTGAGTGGTTTAGCCGAGTTAAAACTCTTGAAATTGCATGGACCATTGTTGTTGTTGTTGGCTTGGTTCCATTGAGCAAAGAGGTTTGGGAATTGAGCAGCCATTTGCTGCGCAATAATTTCTGCTAGTTCGGCAGTCGCTATCTGGTTTTCGCGTCGAGGAGGCATTCTAAAAGAGGAAACATGAAAGGAAACGAGTGAGAGAATTAGACGAAAAGAATGAGATGAAACAAATTTGATGAAAGCAAGGATAGTGGTCATTTGTTTGTTACCACCAGGTAAACAAACGACACACAGTGACTAATCAAAGTAAATGAGTCAAAAATAATGTATCGCGAAGACATGCTCGCCTATAAGTGAACACTCATCCCAAGAATTCCCAGGTAAGCACAACTGGTCTCGCGTCTGATGAGATATATACGAACTGCTTGCCTAGACAGAAAATCCCAGAATACAGGCATTCACCCTTCCAGTTTGCACGTGTTCACATTATTTAAAACCCAAAACCTTGACGAGATTTTGAAAACTAAAAGGGGTTCAAAACCATATAACAGAGGGTTCAAAACCTAGTAATCAATCATCCTAGAACAGATGATTAGTTTTCAAAGCGGTTTTGAAATTTATGTTCTTGTTGTGGTCGTCACCTAAGGACAGGTGACCGTATTGTTTTATGACTAAACGCTAGTAAACTCGCGTTAGGGTCCTAAGAAGGTTATAGACTAGGTCAAAGCATTACTAATAACCTAATTCCCTATAACCATTGGCTCTGATACCAACTTTTCTGTCACACCCCGACCACGTGGAACAACCAAACGTGGCGGAAACGTCGGGGAGTGTTGTAACAGAATTAATTGTTTCAAATCCATGGAAATTGAAGTTTTGTTTTATTAATCAAACATGAGAGTTTACATTGTTTTAAACAAGAAACAAAGAGTACATAACAAAAATTAACTAGTTCTTGTCTCGTTTTAAGTCACTAAGGCACAGGTCCGCCTAAGTATGTCTTGATAAGTCCTATGCATCATCTCCTGAAAACACATGTGAAAATAGGTACGTCAGCATAAAAATGCCTGTGAGATACATAGGTTTTGTGAAAACAGAATTCATGACTTATGTTTGAGAAAATGTTAGTCATGAACCTTGTAACTTGCTTTGTCTTGTAAATCATTTGAAAAACGATAAGATCAGATGATATGTATAAATAAATGTCAGGTTAAATGAATAACCATGTAAAAATGTGTTTGTATAAGATAAGTTGTTTGTAAATCAATGTCTTGTGAAAAGTATGATATTTGTATAAAATGTTATATGTCTCAAACTGAAATGATTCAAACAACGCTACGATATGTAATACCCTACAAACACTTATATATAGGAAGTACCAGCGGCGTATCCACCATGCTTGTATCATATTACACACGCATCGTTACTTAATCACTTAATCAAACCAAACCACCAAAGTAATGTTTAACAATTGTAGAAATGTTTATGTATTGTCAAATGTCTATTGTCAAATGTAAATCCTGTCAACAGATACAAATGGTTCACACGGTTCAATAGTTACAAACGGTTCATATAATCAAACGGTTACGACGGTTCACATAGTCAAAAGGTTACAACGGTTCAAAATGTAGTAAAATGTGTTCACATGCTGGATGAGCATATGCAACAGAAATGCAATGTAAAACAATGTACTAAGCATGCACACAATGGACATACATAGCATAAGTGTAATGTAAAACAATGTACTAAGTATGCACACAATGGGCATATATAGCATGAAATGTAATGTAAAACAATGTACTAAGTATGCACACAATGGGCATATATAGCATGAAATGTAATGTAAAACAATGTACTAAGTACACACACAATGGGCATACATAGCATGAAATGTAATGAAATCATGTACTATAATGTACTAACGAACATAGCAGGTATATGATGTGAAAACATGGAAAGCATGAAAGTAACAAGTAGGCACATGTGTTTCACCCCAAAACAGTTTGGAAAACGGTAAAAGAGGGGTCTATGTACTCACATGAGATTGCTCAGAAGTCCTAAGATAACCACCAAGCAATGCTAGAGATCACGGATATCAAACGGCACCTAATATAGGTAACTATGTTAATAAACCGGACCTAAACCGGAGGATCGGATAGAATGAGGGTTTGTAAACCAAACGAGTATGGAGACTCGTGTAGTATGGTTTAACAAAGCCTACATACTAAATGAAACCTAACCTAAGTGCTTACGACCCATTACGACCCGTTTAGGTAGCTTATGCTACTTTAACGCGTCGTTCGCGTAAAACGCGTTCGGACCGCCTAACTAGTCCTATGACAAGTAATATATGCCTTAACATGTCTAATATGGTTGTCAAATCAGTTTAGATGTCAAAAGTTATGATACATATGATTAAAACGAATTTTGGCATCAAAGGGGTATTTTGGTAATTTACCTAAGGCATATAAACTACCTATCATACAACTACTTAAACGAAGCGATCATAAGGTATAACCTCGTAAGGTTATTCCCTATAAACTATGGTCACCTAAAGTGTTTGGTCGGATCCTAATGATCGACCAAATGGGTCGGGTTTGAAAGTATAAGCGATTGTTTAGATCGCTTACCTTTACGACCCTATATAAGCACTAAACTAAAAGTGACGAGCTAAGCATGTTAAAACATGCTTAACTAAGTTTAGAAAACAGGTTTGGTATCAAAACAAACGGTTTTGATACCAATAAGTAGTTTGGTTACAAAATACGCAAGAATACGTATTCTGACCGAAACTACGGCTCGTCACTGAGCCTAGATAACGTGGTAATCAGTAGGTATAGTCACTAGGGACTATAACCATCGTGATCACGCTCACGTAATGAAGTTCAAACGAACTTCGCATTGACCATAAACTGGTCAATGCAGAAAGTCAAACAAAGTTTGACTTTCGGACTCGAAAAGCAATAAAAGAACGAAGGAAGACTTACGAAGGGTCCCCGAATGCTAATCTAGATCAAAATAGCTCAGGTATGAAACAAAGGTTTCAACTTAGAGCACAATTGATCAGATTCTAGTGAGAAATGAAGTGAAGTGAGTTGGGTATTTATAGTATTTCCCGAACCGTTAAGATCGTTTCTTGAATAACGTGATTTAATCTTGTGCGTACATTTGTCAAAATGTTGTGGTAACTAAAAATGGCCTCTTATGAGCTGAAAGGGCAAGTTAGAATGTGTGGATGAGGTTTAATCAGCTGAATTATGCTGACTAATCGATCTTATCTGTTCTGGGAGGCTGATGCGGCCCGCTTCAGGATCAGACAAAACTCAGGCGGGCCGCCTGGAGCTTCTGATCAGAAAACAAGTTTCAAAAGTGACAGTTTTGGTCCCTGTTGTGTTTTAAGCCCATTTCTGGCACTTCTAAGGCCCGTAAAGCCAACTTTAAGGCCCTAAAATGATGCCTAAACATTGTGGACATGAAACATGCTCAAAAATATGTCGGATGTTGGTTCGTTTGGCCGTACGAACGCGATGTTCGCTTAATTACGACGGAATGCGCATAAGCGCGAAAAACGATCCAAAATGCGTGACGAATGGATTTTTCTTATGCCAAACACTAAAATAAAATATTTTAGTGCTTACATAAATTTTTTGATGCCCGGATGTATTCAGAACGTAAGTTATGCGCGAAAATGCAAACTTGTGCACTTTTTGACACTTTTAGTCCCTGAATGACCCAAAAGTATATTTTAGCACACCGAACCCCTCAAAGCTTATTTCTAAGCTAGGTAAAGGATATTTAAGGTGTGTTTAACTTATGGTCATGTTCCGGAATGTTCGTTACAGTTCAAATTGGCATACTTTCGCAGTTTGTCAAATTTAGTCCTTGTAGGCGAATTAACTTGTTTTTGCCATACCAAAGTCTTCAAAACTTATTTCTAAGTTATGTAAAGGTTATTTAAGGTATGTAAAGCCTATTTCACTATTCTGGAGTGTTTGTTGCATTAAACTGGGTATATCTACGCATCAGTGCGCGTATAACCTTCCAGAAAGCGATTTAGAGCTTGAAATCGAACAAGAATTGATATGTGCAAAAGATACACATATTTATACAGATCCCAAGTATGAAATACAATATTTCATTGGCTCGGCATTTGTTTGATGGTCACAGTGACCCAGGTGTCACACAAAGCAAATAAAATTGAACAGTATTAATGTGAGTAAGAGTAAATTTGTAAATTAATATAGAGGAAATATATCTATACTATATATAATATGTATATTCGAAGGGTAGAAATGACAATTTGCCACTTTTTCAACATGTACAAGCATGGAAGCTTTATGTACAAGCATTCAATGCTTTAAAGTATTCATTAATTTTTTGGCGGCCAAAATTTTTATTTAAATACCTATGTATGTCATGTTATTGATGGTCATGTTGTTATGGTTAGAAATATACGTGGTTAAATAGGTCTGGTTGGGTAACATGTTAGAGGGTTATATCTTAATTTCATATATTTATATTTTCATTTCACGTACTTATACCTCAATTTCATATGTTTATAAGTAAAACTTTTAGCCTAAGTTTGGTTTTTGCAATTAACAAAAATTAAATGAACCAAACAAAAAACCGTTAATCTAACCGAATAAATCGAAATGATTAACCGAAATTCGATTTGTTAATAAAATAGACTAACTGATTGTTTTGGTTTCGGCTTCGGTTGAGGATAATAACCGAACCGATCGAACCATGCACAACACAATGAAATGGATTACCCGATTACTTCGCTTTTGATGTACATCTCTCACAATGATACCACAATAAATATTATATGAATAAGAAAACTACGAGAAACGAGTATCACAATGGATAATAATAAAGCATGACATAACAACATACTCAAAGTTTTATATAAAATACTATACTTTTTAATCTTTTTCGCTTAAAAAGTATTATACTTTTTAACCTTTCACCAAAACGATACAGGCGTAGTAAATTACGAAGTGATTGATAAACTAACTACAAACAACCCCCGTACATAGCCCTAAACTCACCAACCTAAGCGGTATATTTCCCGCCGCATCGCGCGGGTAAATGACTATTATATACATATATATATAGGGTCAGGATTTAGAGAGAACGGTGAAAAGTGTGAGAACGGTGAGAACGATTTTGGTGGTGACATGTGGCATTGATGCTAAATTACACTAAGGGGTAATATTGTCAAAAAACCCACTCACATGAACTGGGTGTTCAAATAAAACGCCATAAAAACACCCAATTCAGAAAAACGCCATAAAAAATACCCAGTTAAAAACGCCATAAAACACCTAGTTTAGAAAAACGCCATGAAAAAACTCAGTTGAAAACGCCATAAAACACTCAGTTCAGAAAAACGCCATGAAAATACCTAGTTAAAATGCCATAAAAACACCTAGTTCAATGCTCTAGTACTAGATGCTCTAATCAGATGCTCTACCTAGTTAAAACGCCATAAAAACACCTAGTTCAGATGCTCTAGTAGATGCTCGAGTACTAGATGCTCTAATCAGATGCTCTAATAGATGCTCTAGTACTAGATGCTCTAACAGATGCTCTAATATGTGGCATGGGTTATTATGTGGGATGCACTATTATGGAGCAAGTTCAGAAAAACGCCATGAAAATATCTAGTCTAAAACGCCATAAAACACTCAGTTCAGAAAAACGCCATAAAACCCAGTTAATTTTTTTTCGAAAAGTATATCAATAGTATACTCGTTGGAAAGATTAAAAAAACGCTGAGTTTTATGGTGTATTTTTTTTTCGAAAAATAATCACGTATAAAAAAGTTATTGTCGTTTAAATATAATGGGGAAAATGGCATGCGATTAGCATGTGCACATTTGCTTGGATCTTCCTATTTTACCCCTGCTGGTAGTTCCAAGACCCCTATTATTTACAAAAATGCCACCGCATCAATCTAAGCCACAAACCACTAAGATCTTGTGGCTGAGAATCGTTCTCACCGTTCTCACACTTTGATGCGTTCTCTCCTGATCCTGTTCCTATATATATATAAAGATTGGCGTTCCTGTAAAAAAGACCAAAAGTGTGAGAAAGGTAAGAAAGAATCTCAGCCATTAGATATTTTGATTAATGGTTGAGATCAATAGGGACCAAATTGTAAAATGTTTTTATTAGTTTGGACTGATTTGAAAATTGTATGGGCAATTGTGCCTTTTATATCCACTTGAAAATAGGAAACTGTAAATCAATTCCCTAAAATTACGAATTCTCTTTCTTCTTCCAGAATTTGAATCCTCCTCTTCCTTCTTCTAGAATTCGAATCATCATCATCAATAATCCATCTCGAATCTTCATCATCATCAGTTTACATCTCGAATCATCATCATCATCATCATCGACATCTCTGAATCAGACCTGCTGGACACCACCGAACAACCATCGCAAGCCACCCACCTGCTCCGATCGATTCCCACCGAGAACCACTCAAGTTGTCGCACCTCCGCCACCGGTCCGACCACTCTCCATCGTGTTGTTGCTATTTCAGACGCCCACCAATAAGGGGTTTTAGTGTTATACAGTGTTATAATAAGGTAATATGGTGTTATATATTATTCATAGTGTGCTATAGTGTGTAGTGTTATATCTTTTTTGTAGTGTTATGTACTTATTACGTTGTTATGAACTATTGAATGGTGTTTTGCAGTGTCTTTAATAGTGTTATATATTATTGAATGGTGTTATATAATTATTGAATGGTGTTATATAATTATTGAATGGTGTTATATATGTGCTGAATGGTGATTTTGCAGTGTTATTCGTAGTGTTATTATAGTTTTCTTTAAAATGGTGTTATATACTTATCGAATGGTGTTATATACTTACTGAATGGTGTTATATATGTGCTGAATGGTAGTTGCAGTGTTATTTGTAGTGTTTTTATAGAAATCTTTAAAATGGTGTTATATACTTATTGAAGAGTGTTATATACTTATTGAATGATATTATATAATTATTGAATGGAGTTATATACGTGCTGAATGGTGTTTGCAGTGTTATTCGTAGTGTTTTATAGAGATCTTTAAAAAAACGTATTCCTATAAATTAGGGGGGCGGTTATGGAAGGTTTTGACTTAATTAAATCAATGATAAAATTACTTGTTTACCCATTTGAATTAATTTAGATTAAGGACACATGTCAGCTCCACAGTATTTCTAACACTTCTCATACTTTTAACATTTTTTACAATAACCTTACCCTATATATATATATATATATGATAGGAGTTGGCTACAAAGTCCAAAATTACTAAAACGTGTAAACAGTCATAAAACACAATAATGTCAACCATAGAACACACACCCGATAGAGATTACTAAAACACAATATCTGTGGGTTTTGTTTTGTGTTTTGGATGATAAGTCTCTGATTATCCAATGACTAACATTATGTGTTTTATGTTGATTATCATGTTTTGTTTTATATTCATAGTTTTACTATGGTGTGTTTGGAGTTTTTTATGGACCGCTAGAGTTTAAATATAGTGTTTTAGTAATATTCACTATGTTATTTGTAGGTTTTAGGTGTGTCTTAGGGATGAAATTATAGTGTTTTATGACTTTGTACACTTTTTAGGAGATTTAAACTTTGTACGCTTTTTAGGAGATTTAGACTCTGTAGTCGAACTCACCCTATAAATATGTTTATGTATATATATACAACAAATATATTATAATTAGGTTTAATGAATTAAGTCAAAATATATATTATTTATATATTTATTCTTATATAATATACAATGTATTTTCGTTATTAAATGACAGTGAACAGAATAATGCAACCTAAAATTGATATTAAACCTGGTATTAAACATTTTAACGTGTTACTGAACGTGATACCTATCACACCCCGATTTCCGGTGGGCCTGGATGGGTCGTGATGGCCGGGTAACAGTATCACAATATAATAATGCAGCGAAAGTATTTAGAGTAAAAATACTTAATTCAATAAAAGCTTGAACATATATAAAAGTTGTACAAGTGTTTCAGTATAAGCGGGGATCTAAAAAACAGAGCTTTAGACCTCATAGGCATTAAGCTTGAGGAGTTGCAAATTCGTTAACCTTCATTCTAGCCGACCAGGATTCACAGCCTATAATAATGTTCGGTACCAGAGGTTCAATCTTTTGAAAATACGTCAGCTTTCGCTGGTAAATACAATTAACTGACTCGTTTTGAAACAGTTTTTCGAAAAGAGTTAACATAGAGAAAACCCGTAGGTAATCATTTAATATTTCTTGGGATTCTTTCTTTTCACCAGATTTACATACTTGTCATACAATAGGAACCAGAGATCAGAGCCGGTCATTTTCAGTGCTATAATGATTAAGGTACATACCAAAGTTGAATAAAACGTGTCTTACAGTTGGTATGCCTACCCCTGCACGCTATTCCATATGGCCATAATAGTTATAGGCTGGGAATCCGAGTCGGCTAGAATGAAGCCTAAGGAATTTGCAACTCCTCAAGCTTAAGGCCAATGATGTCTAAAACTCTGTTTATTAGACCCCGCCTGTGGGCTTATACTGAAACGCTTGTGCAACTTTTATATATATTCAAGCTTTTACTGAATTAAATATTTTTACTCTAAATACTTCCGCTGCATTATTATATTGTGATACTGTTACCCAGCCGTCACGACCCATTCAGACCCACCGGAAATTGGGGTGTGACAATACTGAACGTGGCATTAAATGTGATGGGGGTGTACTATTAAAATTGTATTGGATGTGATGTTGTATATGTCTCATAGTTGTTACCGCTTGGGAAAGACATGGAAGAGTGTTCGAGAACTTATAAAGATATTTTTTATATTAGTGTAATTATATATACTACAATTACCAATTATTGTGAACAATGCATTTGATTTTTTTGTCTTTTGTGTTTTGTCTTTTGTATTTTTTGTAATACAATTACCAACTTTCAGCATTAACACTTACAACTCTTTTAACTTTCTAAATAATTTATAATAGAGTTTTGCGTATTTATTTTTATGTATATGTGGATATAAATTCAAATTGATTTACATTTCAACGTAAATTTTTCACCGAAATAAGTCGGGTCAAATATAATATGTTCTTATGCTTATTGAGTAAAGTTCGCGTAAAAGTGTATTATCATACAAAACATACGAAGTGAAGGTTTTTTTTGAAAAAAAGGGTGGCATTTTCGTATTATATACTCGTAGGGTAGTTATCAAAATGTAATTATTAAAATTACTGATCTACAAAGATCAAAATTACCCTACAAGATCATTTGTATAGTAATTATGATACTCTACAAAATTATCCTATAAGATCAAATTTACCCTACAGGATCAAAATCACCCTACAAAGATCATGTGGAGAATAACTCTGATATTTTACAAAATTATTATATAAGATAAAAATTTCATTTGTAGGTTAATTACGACACTCTACAAAATTACCCTACAAGATCAAAATTACCCTACAAGATTATTTTACAAAATTAACCTACAAAATAAAAAATTACCCTACAAGATCATTTGCAGGGTAATTTTGATAATTACTCTACGAGTTTTAAATAGGAAAATGTCACCGCGTTTTTTCAGCAAAACCTTAAATTTGTACGTTTTGTACGATAACACTCTTTGTATTTGATCTTTTGTCTATGCTTATTATTATTATTATTATTATATTTTGTGTTGGTCTACATTTTGACATAAATTTTGTTCTTACCAGAAATGAGTCGGGTCAAATATAATACGTTTCCATCATTCCGTGTTTATTTTTTATGTACTTTTAGGTAAGATTTACGACGTAATTTTTTTTCAGAAAATTGTGGCAACACGCGGGATAATTTACTAGTTGAATATATTCTGTAAATATTAACGTATATTGTAACTATTTTAACATTGATTGATTTTGATTTTTTTTTTTTTGGGTAAAGGGTTACCCCGGTGATTCTATTATAGACAACCGCCAAATAAGAACAAGTAGTGAGGATGAGTTCCCCACTAGTTCATATACAGGACATGCCCCGTATATGTAAACAAAAAAGCAAAACAAAACAAGTTACCACCTCAATCTAGCCTACTACAATCATGATAATGACTAACTAGTAGACAAACGAAAAAACAAACAAACGACGTCAACCACCATCATCAAAAATGAAATTGCTACCAACCGGCAGCCCCTTAGCATGAAACAGAAGCCACCTATCCATTGGACACCTTTATGTGAGAGGTGCTTGCCCCTGTACTGGAAGACGTAGGATGTGTACCCGATGTCATAAACTCCTTCGTTTCATCATATACATTCTCTACCTCATCATCGTCAGACTCCGCATTTAGCTCACTTCCCCCTTTAGATCTCCCTTGGAAGGAACCCCCGTCCCCCCCAACAAACCCAAGAGCACTAAAAGAATTGTGTGTTTTAACCTTGGACGAGCTAGTCATTGCCTTTTTCTTCTTATCCACAGGTCTATATTCAAACTTGGGCTTTTGATTGTTAACTTGAAAACCGCTCTTCTTTACATTATTCTTTGTCTTGACTTCCGTATAACCATCCTCATCTACTTTCTGATTGTTTGTAGGAGGTTTCACTGTCGATCGAATGCCTTTAGGACACTCCTCATAAACATGCCCAAAAACACAGCAATGGTCACATCTCGGGGGTTCCCACTCATACTCCACTCTAATAGTCTCAGTAACATATTTATTCCCATCCAATTCAGGAATAGCCATGGTAAGAGTCTCTTTCAAATCCTGATCAGCCGATATTTCAATGAGAGCCCTAGCATAGCTGCTCCTTCCCCAAGCCTCATTACACATATCAATAGTATATGAATCAAGCCGCACAGGATTCCCAATTTTTGAAGCCAGCATGCTTAAACCATCATCAGAATATGCCACTAGAGGGACGTCATGCAATTTAACCCAAACTGCAACCTTTTTAACTTCTTCTTTTTTAAGAGTGTTTGTAGGGGTCCAAATGTTGAGAAATATAGGTTTGTTACGGATCATCCAGGGACCCCCTTCAAGAACAACATCCATACCCTTTCTGTCTTCAAACTTGAAGAAAAAGAAACCATTCGAATTCATCATAGTTTTCTGAAGACCATGTTTCTTCCAATTTGTTCTCACAAAGTGTTCAACTACTGGATACGCAATTCTATCCCCCAGAAAATAACCATAAAGAGTGTTAGCTAACCTGTTGTTAACCTGACGAACAGAATCAATCGGAAGCACTACATCCACTCCATCCATTGAGACATCTGAGTTTAGAGAACGAAACTTGACTTTAGGAACTTGATCAGCCGCATCATTGGCCTTCATAGCAAATTTATCGTCATTCTGTTTCTGAATTAAATCATTACCACGCTTAATATCCCCCTGCTCGACCTGTTCATTTAGGACCACATCCGCATAAGATTGGACATGAGCATTATCATCTTGTATCTGATCTTGAACTCGAGGAGGACTAACATCCTTCAACGGTAGCACAAATGCTACCTTTCGTTTGTCAAACACCTTCGCATAAATCTGATTAGGAGAATCAGAACTGCCAATAACATGCTCAGAATCATTAAGCGGCATCATAAAACATACCTTCTTATTCGGCAATTCAGCAACCCTAGCCGGCATAAGTGATATTTGTCTAGGCTCAAATGGTTTACCATCAATGTTCTTAATCTTTGTCACAAACACATTAGAATTTTCAGCATCTTGGCCATCCATAACCACAAAAGTGATTAATAGTTTACGTTATGACGGAACAAAAAACAATCAGCGAAAGAACGGATGTTGCAGGAACCCTAACGAGAATCGGTCAGCCGACTAAACTTAATCAGCGACAAAGTATGCAGGCTGCCGAAACCCTAGTCGTTTACAAACAACCACTCCGCAGATGACCCGTCATCAATCAGAAATCAAACCGAAAAAAGAAAAACGGAACCCTAAAAAACGAATCCCTGACCTGATTACAAATGATTAACGTCTAAAGGATGAAAACCCTTAGATGCTAAGTAAGATCGATCAATACCAGGAACAGCTTTAATCTTCTAGGGTTTCAAGATGTCTCCAAAATCGCCCAGAGCCCCATGTTTTTTAACATTGCTTGATTTTACCTCCTTATAAGTGACACTTAAGACGAGCACACAGCTGTGACAAATAAAGATGGTATTCTAGAAACAATGTATGCAATGTAAAAAGACAGTACATTTCTTTAACAGAGTTAAAAAGACTACAAATTGGGTCAACTGTAGACACCAACTATTTGACATCTGATATGTTGTCAAACTTGTTCACAAGGAAATAAAAGCTATATTAGAATTTTTAAAGCACTAGTATGATTATGAGGATGGAGGGAGTATTCCTCCGAGGAACGATGAGAACAAAGCCAAGGCACGTTGTGGCTGGTAGCTAGGAACAGCATGGCCAGCGCCCCTAACGGTTATCAGAAGCAGTCCTTTGTATGCCTCTAAATACCCTCCAACCTGTTAACATGATTTCATGTTATTGGACATAGCAAAATATATTGTAGTGAGACATGTTACTTTCGTTAAATGGTTAAAACCATAATTTGCATGATTAAATATTAAATGCACACCCTAATTATAAGTTATTTATATGCAATAAATATGATTGGACATCATATCAAATTAATATTCTCATACATACAAATCAGTTAAATCAAATATGAATTGGGAGGATGTGCAGGTTAGTTGCAGATATCTTCTTGGATTCTACAAACATCCTAACAACGTAATGCACATCACAAATAACAGTTAAATATCTAACATATAGTCTTAGCAACAGATTTTATGTTGCAATCTAGTTATTTTAGTTAAAACAATAATTTAATTAAGCAAGAGTTCTGTTATCACCTCCTTATTTAGGTACCATGGCCGCCAAGCTGTCTCGATGGGAAGATTGAGAGTGTTGATGGAGTACCTAGAAGCAGTAACTGGAACCCGCGCATCTACATCCCCACTGCATAATCAAGATACAAGCAATCATGAATTATCCGTAGTTTTGAATTTGGGCAAGTGGAACTAAATTATCTGGAATCATTCAAACTGTTGGTAAAGCTTGCCTGTATACCCAAAGCCTTTGTCCATTTTCAATAAGATATTTGATTATTGGCAGGATGGTAACTGCACTGTCGTTCCAGCTTGTGATAACGTCACTGAATGTTATTTCATAAACATTCTTTTATCAGTTTTCAGTTTATTATAACATGATTCGTTTCAGTATACAGAGTTATCTATGTATTAAATATACCTGCATAGTTCCCATGATGTAGGTTTTGCATGCAAGGCCTTTTGCACCATGGAGTCATTGAGATAGAATTCAAGGATTGATTGCCAGCATGGATCAAAATTGTCAATCTGAAAGAAAGATATCGAAATATGATGACACTTGATCTTTTCATTGGTGATGGATTAATGTATATAGAGGCCTTACAGAACCAGGAACGGTCGACGTATTTCTTTGGTTAGGTGTCAAGCAAATGGGTGCATAGATATTGTATATATCAATATTTCCCTTCTCAATGAAAGCTTTCTCTGTAATATTGTCACACATTGCAGATGAAGAATCACTCGCAAAGTCACAGTATTTTAAGATGGCATCATGTGTTGCATCTGAATTTAGAGCATGAGTCCACCAGTAATCAAACATTCCTTTTAAACTTGTTTCGTCATCAATCCATGCATTTCCTATCTGCCATTTTACACCAGGAGTAATGTTCAAGTGTTCAGAGAATAAACATCTGCAAATTGTATTTTAGAACTGCAGAAGTTAAGGCAAAGTAAACATACAGCAATCCCTTTGATATTAATGATTGTCTGGATTGTTTTCTTGTTGTTGAGAAGAATGGTGTATGCAAGTTGTGGAACATAATGTCCAGCATAGCTTTCTCCAGTTATGTAAAAATCACGAGTTTTGTACTGAGGGAATCTCTCAAGCCAGTTAACAAGAAAAACATAAGCATCGTCTGCAGTGTTCTTGTCACCAGAACGATCATAATCAGAAGTTGTATTTGAATATGAGAAGCCAACTCCAGCAGGAGACTCAAGGAACAGCATATTTGCAACTGCACAAAGAATTGTTTGTGTTTATTATATTGACCTGTTCATTCTTAATAGGCCAGAGAATGTAAAACTTGATAAAGATCTAACCGTTGCTCCATGCATAATCATTCATGAAGAGGGTTTTCGCATCGCTGTTGACTCTGAATGGTCCTAGTTCTGTCATGGCTCCCATCATGGATGAACATCCTGGCCCTGTTAATTTAACCATAAGAGATTGAAAAAAAGTTACTATAGCAAAATATAAATGTGTGTTGTTGATTCATCTCCTGCTGTTATTTAACATCTCACTTTGACATTTCTGTTAATTAAGATACAATAAATAAATGTTAAGGTGCATAATTACCTCCATTTAGCCACAAGACCAATGGCTTAGTTGAAGAATCAGTGGGAGACTCGACGAAATAATAGAAAAGAGCCCTGCCAGCATTGGGATTGACTGTTACATATCCAGAGTACTGATTAAAATTGACACCTTCAGGCTGGCCTGGCAATGCCAAAATCTTGTCGAGCTGTGCCAGACCGTCTTGAGGTGCAATGTATACTGGAGTATACTCATCAGTAGCTTCATTTAAAAGAGTCCAGGTGTTAGGAACAGGTGTGTTTCTTGATCTTTTGGATTTTAACAACTCAAAAAGCTTGTTTGCCTGAATATCTGCATTGCTTAACCCAAACAAGGTCAAAAGGCAAAATATAGCTACAAGTTTTATCATCGTGTTCTTACTTACTTCTAGTTTTGTTCTACTTCTTCTATATATAGTATACCAGGCGTTATGTCCTAGGGATTCATTTATCTTATTCTGTTAAATGTGTACGAAAGCAGTATTTTAGAAAGTGTTTACATTCACGTTTTAAATACCTACACTGCAGTCCTCTTTCATAAGTATCTATTTGGAATTTTATTATGAATCATTGGCCAACTTTATTCTTGTCATATATGAGGAATTGGTCCTACTCATATCATTTGAACGATGGTTGATTGTCTTTTTTGATGTATCAGTTCAAACTGTCCATGATTAAAAATTAGATGATGCTAAATGAAAAAGGTTATGCTGCCGAAGCTTTTTACTTAAATTGTACGAAGTTTTATTTTTGGTAAAACTTAAGCTGCCACTTTCTTCTAGAACTTTACTGCTCCCTATGGATTAAAACTCAGTCTCAATCCATAAACCGGTTGATAATTTTTTACATGATAACGGGATCATGCAGCCACAAAAGATGCATAAAACTAGTACATATGTAATAACAAGGATTCACTACTCTCACATATCAAATATGTAAAAAGGGTTAATAGTGTGACAAGTGTAGGAAATAATATGGTGTTGACATGTGTCCTTTAATTTAATTAATTAAAAAGGGCAATAATGTAATTTACTTCAAAGTTTAATTAATTGATAAAATTATCTTTGTAACCTCCAGTGAGTTATTTTAGGTTAGTGATATAATTTTATTTTTCACAAAGACTTAAGAAGTACGGTTCGTATTTTTTTGAATCATCCGTTCTTATTTTTTTGAATCATCAGTTCGTATAAAACACCATACAAATTCCAGAAAACACCACAACTTGAATCGTAATACAATCACGATGTTCTAACATCTGGAATAATTTTTGTTATTTTTGCAGTTATAAAACACCATACAAATTCCAAAAACACCATGAATTGAATCATAATAAAGTCGTGGTGTTTTAACATCTAGAATGATTTTATTGCTATTCCAGATGTTAAAACACCATTACTGTAATCACAATATAATGTTACAGACTGTAGATATTAAAACACGATGACTTGAATCATAATTCATTATTTGTAATGTTATGGTGTCTTATATACGTTCATGGTGTGTTACTGTAAAACACAACGCCTTGAATCACAATACAATTAAAAAACCATTGTATGAACATAGACAAAACACCATGGACTAAAATCGAAACGTAATTTTTTTCTCTATATAAATATAATAATATGGTACTCGTATTAAAGATAAAAAACACTCATTATTATTATTATGGTGTAATTTAAAAAAAAAAGAGTTACGTATAAAAAGTTATTGACGTTTAAAAAAGAACGAGGGAACTCGCATGTGGGTTTTAAATTTAAAAATGTTAAATTTACCTTTATACCCTTAATCTATAAAATTAATTATTTTAATGATAAACACTATTTACAATTTTATCATTATAATCTCAACCATTAGATTATACATTAAATAAGGGCCGGCCGAATAGTATGTTAAAGGGCCTCCACATTTTTGGGGCTCCGTTTTTTAAAAAAGAGTTCGCTATGTATTTTATAGTCTGGATATTAGGTAGACTTTGACAAATATAACATACAATGACTCTGTAGTTTAGCGGTAAAGCTTTCACATTTTGTCTTTTTTTCTAGACCCGTGATCGAATCCCTCCAGACTTAAGTTTTTTGTTTTTCGTTTTTTTCAAGGCCCAATAGAGAAACCCAGTGTAGTTTAATTCTTTTCAAAAAGATTGGGCCCTAGTAGAATTTATAATCAGGCCTCAATGTTAAGTTGCTTTTGTGTTGCCCAACTCTTTTAATTTAGGGTTCAGATGAAACGATCAGTAGAGACAACCTTTGAAATCATGGGAGGCATTGATGGTGTGCGCGGAGGACCTCCGCAAAAAGCCCACGATTTCGAGTAGCATGCGATTTAAAAAAATCCAATACGTATTTGTTATTTTTTTTTAAATACTAAACACATACCATTTCCAATATAGGCCCATTTACAAATCATTTTTTATGGTTAGAATTTAGCACACTTTGAATTAAGTTTATTAAGACCAATACTAATTTGATTTTTTTAAATAATAACAAAACATAACAGAAGCGCACATTTTTTCAATCTCAAACAGGATACGTGAATTCTCAGAGGCGCCTCTTATTGAAATGACCAACAATTTGTTTTTTTTAAAGATACTTATGATATTTTTTTGCAATGTTCACCACATGCAATAGCTCAATCGAAATAGCATAGGTTTGTTTCTTTAAGATCTCTCATTTATATTTCTATCTTCTACGTTCATGATCTTAATGGTTTTCTCTCTCTCTTTTTTACTACTATTATGGTACTAGTGTACTACTAACTTATTCTAAGGCTAGAGGGTGTGGTATAAAACCCCTAGGGGCTTTATCACGACACATCAGCGTCATGTCACATACGGAGCTTTAAAGTCTCTCCCTTTAACTTGCATGCAATGATTTAAAGCCCCCATCATCATTACTTAATTATTTTTTTATTTAAATTTAAACATTATTTAATTTTGATATATGAATTTAAATTTAAATAACAAGAAAAAATATAAAACTCTTAATTTAAATAAAAAAATACAATGTCACTAAAAAAATACAATTCTTAAAAAGTTAAACTAGTTTAAACTAAAAATACTGTGCATCGTCGTATAACAGATTTTCACCAAAATAATCGCGCATTAAACGTTCATGAGCACCCAACCAATCTCGTTCAAGAGGCGCTTATCTGGTACCCGTTGTAGACGATTGGGCTTTTTCTCGCAAATACTTAATCGCCTACTGCGTCACTGCGATAAGCATATCGTCGACAATACCGTCAGATGAAGAGCTGGACGAATCGAATGAGGAGTGGAATGACATTTTTTATATTAAAAATGATTGGAGAGAATGTGTGTGTTTTAGTGATTGATGTGTGTTTGAGATTGTGATTGGTTTGTGTAAATATATGTATATATATTAGATATTTAATAGGTTTTTTTATTTATAATTGACCGCTGCCCAACGGTCATATTGACCAAAATCCTCGAATAAAGTGCATTAATGCACGTTACCGGGCTGGCGGAGGATCGATTGCGACCCCCTTTGGCGCCTAGGGGTGGCTTCGGGACGCTAAGGGGCGCTAAAGTAGGTGATGTGGCTAGGGGCGGTATACCATGTCACACCCCCAAAATCCACCATGCGGAGTATCACCGCTTGGAGGCGTGACATGACCAGGATCGAGCCACCAATCATATTGAACAACGTATTTAAGTAAATAAAACCAACCACAATACGATTGGTGACCAAAAGGAAGTTAACCAAGCTCAATTTAAACAGCGGAAGCATAAGACGTTAAACCAAAACATAAGTTCGTAGTTCATAAGTTTAAAGACCCAAAACATAAGTTTCATAAGATCATAAGGTTTATTTATTAAGTACGGGACATAACAGTTCGCATCCCACAACGACCTCCTCCTTGTGCAAGCTCCATAGCATCTAACGACCTGCAAAGCATGTAATAACGAGTCAACAACAAAGTTGAGTGAGTTCACGGTTGGTTGTCCATTTTAGAGTTGTTTCCAAAAACGTAGTTTAATCTTAATCAGCTATCCAGCCGTGGGGGTTTCCCCATAGTTCGAAAACGTTTATTAGTTAACCATCCCATGTCCACCTTCCCTGGCTATCCAGCCCAGCACTTCGGCCGTGGGGGCTACCCCATTATTTAAACTACCAGACTCGTTTATCATATCGACTACTACGAAAATTAATTGTGCCCTAGCGTCGGTGTCTATCATCACCGACGTGCCATAGTCCATTAGTACACGCCCGTCCGACTGGTACGGTGTGAGGTTTGTTAAACCTAATAGTGTAACACCTGGGTCACTGCGACCATCAAACAAATGCCAAGCCAATGAAATATTGTATTTCATACTTGGGATCTGTATAAATATGTGTATCTTTTGCACATATCAATTCTTGTTCGATTTCAAGCTCTAAATCGCTTTCTGGAAGGTTATACGCGCACTGATGCGTAAATATAACCAGTTTAATGCAACGAACACTCCGGAATAGTGAAATAGGCTTAACATACCTTAAATAACCTTTACATAACTTAGAAATAAGTTTTGAAGTCTTTGGTATGGCAAAATCAAGTTAATTTGCCTACAGGGACTAAATTTGACAAACTGCGAAAGTATGCCAATTTGAACTGTAAAGAACATTCCGGAACATGACCATAAGTTAAAAACACCCTAAATATCCTTTACATAGCTTAGAAATAGGCTTTGAGGGGTTCGGTGTGCTAAAATAAACTTTTGGGTCATTCAGGGACTATAAGTGTCAAAAAGTGCATAAGTTTGCACTTTCGCGCATAACTTACGTTCTGAATACATCCGGACATCCAAAAATTTATGTAAGCACTAAAATATTTTATTTTAGTGTTTGGCATAAGAAAAATCCATTCGTCACGCCATTTGGATCGTTTTTCGCGCTTATGCGCATTCCGTCGTAATTAAGCGAACATCGCAATCGTACGGCCAAACGAACCGACATCCGAGATATTTTTGAGCACATTTTAAGTTCCCTATACTTTAACTTCATTTTAGAGCTTTGAAATGGGGTTAACGGGGCTTAAACGTGTCAAAAATGCATCAAATAGCAAGTTTGGAGCTTCAGGGGCCTGTTCTGCCATTTTTGAAAGATTCTGGTCTGCAGGTGCTTGCGCACCTCTACACTTAAAACGTTACGGTGCACAAGCAGGGGCCAGATGCAGCAACTTGTTTTTAAACAGCTGTTAACAGCCCTTAACCTCTCCAAAGGCCAATGCCATGTGTCCAACTCTTGTGGTGGGAGCAATATGAGTTACCACAACATTCCGACAAGTGTACAGGCGAGATCAAGGCACGTTATCCAAGAAACGATCCTAACGGTGAACCGAAATCTATAAATACCCAACCCACTTCATTGCAAAACCCACTAGAATCTGATTTGAGAAGCTCTAAGTTGAAACCTTTGTTTCATACCTGAGCTACTTGAATCAAGATTAGCATTCGGGGACCCTTCGTAAGTATTCCTTCGTTCTTTTATTGCTTTTCGAGTCCGAAAGTCAAACTTTGTTTGACTTTCTGTGTTGACCAGTTTATGGTCAATGCGAAGTTCGTTTGAACTTCGCAACGTGATTGTAATCACGATGGTTATAGTCCCTTGTGACTATGCCTACTGATTACCACGTTATCTAGGGTTGTAAGGGTAAGCGATCTAATAAATCGCTTATACCTTCGAACCCGACCCATTTGGTCGATCATTAGGATCCGACCAAATACATTAGGTGACCATAGTAGGTAGGGAATAACCTTCCGAGGTTATACCTTATGGTCACGACGTTTAAGTAGTTGTATGATAGGTAGTTTATATGCCTTAGGTAAATTACCAAAATACCCCTTTGATGCCAAAATTCATTATAAACATATGTGACATAACTTTTGATATCTAAACTGATTTGGCGACAATATTAGGCATGTTAAGGCATATTCTACTTGTCATAGGACTAGTTAGGCGGTCCGAACGCGTTTCACGCGAACGACGCGTTAAAGTAGCATAAGCTACCTAAACGGGTCGTAATGGGTCGTAAGCACTTATGTTAGGTTTCATTTAGTATGTAGGCTTCGTTAAACCATATTACACGAGTCTCCATACTCGTTTGGTTTACGAACCCTCATTCTATCCAATCCTCCGATTTAGGTCCTGTATATTAACATAGTTACCTATATTAGGTGCCGTTTGATATCCGTGATCTCTAGCATTGTTTGGTTGTTACTCAAGGATTACTAAGCAATCTCAAGTGAGTACATAGACCCCTCTTTTACTGTTTTCCAAACTGTTTTGGGGTGAAACACATGTGCCTACTTGTTACTTTCATGCTTTCCTGTTTTTCACATCATATACTTGCTATGTTTATTAGTACATTTATAGTACATGATTTCAATACATTTTATGCTAGGTATGCCCATTGTGTGCATACTTAGTACATCACTTTACAATACATTTTATGCTATGTATGCCCATTGTGTGCATACTTAGTACATCACTTTACAATACATTTTATGCTATGTGTGCCCATTGTGTGCATACTTAGTACATCACTTTACAATACATTTCATGCTATGTATGCCCATTGTGTGCATACTTAGTACATTGTTTTACATTACACTTATGCTATGTATGTCCATTACGTGCATACTTAGTACATTGTTTTACATTGCATTTCTGTTGCATATGCTCATCCAGCATATGAACACATTATACTACATTTTGAACCGTTGTAACCATTTGACTATGTGAACCGTCGTAACCCTTTGATTATATGAACCGTTTGTAACTATTGAACCGTGTGAACCAGTTGTATCTGTTGACATGATTTACATTTGACAATAGACATTTGACTATACATAAACATTTCTACAATTGTTAAACATTTTACTTTGGTGGTTTGGTTTGAGTAAGTGATTTAAGTAACGAGGCGTATGTAATATGATACAAGCACGGTGGATATGCCGCTGGTACTTCCTATATATAAGTGTTTGTATGGTATCACATATTGTAGCGTTATTTGAATCATTTCAATTTGAGACATATAACATTTTATACAAATAACATACTTTTCACAAGACATTGATTTACAAACAACTTATCTTATATAAACTCATTTTACATGGTTATTCATTTAACCATACATTATTCTCTTATTTATACATATCATCTGATCTTATCGTTTTTCAAATGATTTACAAGACAAAGCAAATTACAAGGTTCATGACTAAACATTTTCTCAAACATAAGTCATGAATTCTGTTTTCACAAAACCTATGTATCTCACAGGCATTTTTATGCTGACGTACCTATTTTCACATGTGTTTTCAGGAGATGATGCATAGGACTTATCAAGACATACTTAGGCGGACCTGTGCCTTAGTGACTTAAAACGAGACAAGAACTAGTTAATTTATGTTATGTACTCTTTAGTTCTTGTTTAAAACAATGTAAACTTTCATGTTTGATTAATAAAACGAAACTTCAATTGCCATGGATTTGAAACAATTAATTCTGTTACAACACTCCCCGACGTTTCCGCCACGTTTTGTATGTTCTACGTGGTCGGGGTGTGACAGAAAAGTTGGTATTAGAGCCAATGGTTA
Source organism: Helianthus tuberosus (assembly GCA_030545235.1). Taxonomy (NCBI): domain Eukaryota; kingdom Viridiplantae; phylum Streptophyta; class Magnoliopsida; order Asterales; family Asteraceae; genus Helianthus; species Helianthus tuberosus. Next base: position 51,215,925 of record CM060403.1, on the reverse strand, counting down.
TAGGGAATTAGGTTATTAGTAATGCTTTGACCTAGACTATAACCTTCCTAGGACCCTAACGCGAGTTTACTTGCGTTTAGTCATAAAACAATACCGTCACCTATCCTTAGGCGACGACCACAACAAGAACATAAATTTCAAAACCGCTTTGAAAACTAATCATCTGTTCTAGGATGATTTATTACTAGGTTTTGAACCCTCTGTTATAAGGTTTTGAACCCCTTTGAGTTTTCAAAATCTCGTCAAAGTTTTGGGTCCAAAATAGTGTGAACACGTGCAAACTGGAAGAGTGAATGCCTGTACCCTGAGTTTTCTGTCTAAGGCTAGAGTGTTCGTACAAATCCACATAATCGGACCAGTCACTCTTACCTGGGAACTCTTGGGGTGAGTGTCCACTTATAGGCGAGCATGTCTTCGCGATACATTATGAGGACCTATTTGCTTTGATTCAGCCTTGGTGTGGCGTTTGTTTGCTTCGTGGTTCAAACAAATGACCATCAACCATGATTATGGTCGGTAATTGTAACATCCTATTCTTACCCAATGCCATTTCATTTGTTTTCTTTCTTGTTTCTCTTTTAGAATGCCTCCTCGACGCGAAAACCAGATTGCGACTGCCGAACTGGCAGAAATCATTGCACAGCAAATGGCTGCTCAATTCCCAAACCTCTTTGCTCAATGGAACCAAGCCAACAACAACAACAATGGTCCATGCAATTTCAAGAGTTTTAACTCGGCTAAACCACTCAAGTTTAGTGGTTCTGAGGGAGCGACTGGGCTTCTTCAATGGTTCGAGAGCATTGAGAATACTTTCCGCCACGTGCAGTGTCCTGACAATCGCAAGGTCGAGTTTTCTTTGAATGTGTTCCAGAAGAGGGCCCTTACGTGGTGGAACGGGGTTATGAGAGATCGTGGTGCAGAAGTTGCTCTAGCACAGACATGGGCTGAACTTAGGGCCCTTATGATGAGGGAATTCTGTCCTCGTCACGAGATCAGGTCCTTGGAAAGGGAATTTGATGATCTTACGCAAGATAGCGGTGAGCATCGAGCCTACACGGACCGTTATGAGGAGTTAAGTCTGTTATGCCCAAACATTGTCACGCCTTTGGATAAGGCAATCGAAAAGTACATTGATGGCCTCCCTGACTCAATACAAGACATTGTGACTGGTAACAACCCTACTACAATTAGACAGGCCATTGAGCTATCTGCAACCTTGACTGAATCAAAGATCAAGAAAGGTAAACTTTTCCGAAAAGGTGACAAGAAACCGGTCGAGGAATCGAACCTAATCGAGGAATCAAAGACCATGGATGAACAGACTGGATCCCCTAAGAAGTCAAAGAAGCGAAAGGCTTCTCAGAACTTCGCCATGGTTACTCACAATGATCAAGCCGTCCCCAACCAACCAGCTCAACCCCTGCTAGGAAGCCATACAATGGAACTGCACCCTTGTGCAACCAATGTAGCCTCCATCATCATGCCAATGTAAAGTGCCGCAAATGCCAAACTTGTGGACTTATAGGCCATATAGCAAGAGTCTGCCCAGCTGCAGCTGCACCAAACCAAGCTGGCAACAATCCTGCTCAAGGTCGTTTTCTACCAGGTTCTTGCTTCAACTGTGGCGAGATGGGTCATTTCCGAAGAAATTGCCCAAAGCTTGCTAATGCAAATCCAGCACAGGGATGAGCATCTGACCGACAACATCTTTAGAAATAATCATGTCTTATGTATTATTTTCTTTTGTTGTCATGGTCCATGAAACAGTTGTTATCATTGTTTATAAATAAATCTTTTATTTACATTGCAATGTATTTATGTGGTTGTATGTATAAACAACATATCTCTTACAATACCGACAATCAAGGAATCGTATTCCTTGTAAAGCAAACTACCCCCAAAATTTTTCCATCTTATGATCTCTTGCGTTTCCACGAAATTCCTAAGTAACCGTTTATTCTAAGGAAACGAAGTACAAGGCGCAAGTTACAACACGAGACGAATACCCAAAGTACCACTATAAATCCTTAATAAGGGTACTTAAGGATATTTCCGTAAATCCTAAAATTTTTGTGTTCCTTAATTCGAATATTACGTTTCTTGGAAAACAAAATCGAATTTTGGGAGATCATCCTATCTTTTCAGATAGATCCCAGAGGACATTGAAGTCCAGCGACTGGTTTCCTGGTGTACTTTGAATATCCATATTCAATCACTAACAAGTTAATAACAAATTAATAACTGAGTTAAGCAACTATGTGATTATGTGCTTATGTGTTCCCTTTTATGTTTTTGGTGTAACCCAAGTTTTTGTTATCTAAAATCCTTAATGGACTTCTACGTTGTAGTTAAGTCCCTTGGGTTATAAAGTACTACTCCATAATTAGACCCCTTGAGTGGTCTAGTTAAACAGATTAATCCAAAAATCTGGTTAGGAATATCATGTTATGATATAGCTGAAAGGACTCCTTGGTGGCCTAATTAAAAAGATCATTTGTCGATCTAATTAAAAGGACCCTATGGTAGTCTAGTCACCCTTATCACAGGTTTGATTTTTTTTCCCTAAACATTACAAGACAGACTGTGCGGACTGTGCAAGGAATTACGTAATTATGGATGCATACATAATTATGGAATTTAGTGCACAGAAACCACAGCGAGCCTTGTCATGTGCCTAGAAGTTAACTCTATTCATTTCCGTTTCTAAGGAAGCACCCGTTGAAAATGACTCCGTTTGTTCAGTTTCGTTTCTGAAGATTGTCCGTTGAGGAAATGAATATCCGTTTGATTATCCTTTTCATTTCCATTTCTGAGGAAGCACCCGTTGAAAATGACTTCGTTTGTTCATTTTCGTTTCTGAAGATTGTCCGTTGAGGAAATGAATATCCGTTTGATTATCCTTTTCATTTCCATTTCTGATGAAGCACCCGTTGAAAATGACTCCGTAAGTTCATTTTACGTTTCCGAAGATTGTCCGTTGAGGAAATGAATCCCCGTTTGTTTATTCCTTCATTTCCGTTTCTGAAGAATACTCGTTGAGGAAAATGACTCCGTCTGTTCATTTTCGTTTCTGAAGATTGTCCGTTAAGGAAATGACAGGATTATGCCTTGTATATCTAGTGGTTACTTGACACAAAGTCACAGATGGACTCCTACGAATAAATTTCGGGACGAAATTTCCTAAAGTAGGGGAGACTGTAACACCTGGGTCACTGCGACCATCAAACAAATGCCAAGCCAATGAAATATTATATTTCATACTTGGGATCTGTATAAATATGTGTATCTTTTGCACATATCAATTCTTGTTCGATTTCAAGCTCTAAATCGCTTTCTGGAAGGTTATACGCGCACTGATGCATAAATATAACCAGTTTAATGCAACGAACACTCCGGAATAGTGAAATAGGCTTAACATACCTTAAATAACCTTTACATAACTTAGAAATAAGTTTTGAAGGCTTTGGTATGGCAAAATCAAGTTAATTTGCCTACAGGGACTAAATTTGACAAACTGCGAAAGTATGCCAATTTGAACTGTAACGAACATTCCGGAACATGACCATAAGTTAAACACACCCTAAATATCCTTTACATAGCTTAGAAATAGGCTTTGAGGGGTTCGGTGTGCTAAAATAAACTTTTGGGTCATTCAGGGACTAAAAGTGTCAAAAAGTGCATAAGTTTGCACTTTCGCGCATAACTTACGTTCTGAATACATCCGGACATCCAAAAATTTATGTAAGCACTAAAATATTTTATTTTAGTGTTTGGCATAAGAAAAATCCATTCGTCACGCCATTTGGATCGTTTTTCGCGCTTATGCGCATTCCGTCGTAATTAAGCGAACATCGCAACCGTACGGCCAAACGAACCGACATCCGAGATATTTTTGAGCACATTTTAAGTTCCCTATACTTTAACTTCATTTTAGAGCTTTGAAATGGGGTTAACGGGGCTTAAATGTATCAAAAATGCATCAAATAGCAAGTTTGGAGCTTCAGGGGCCTGTTCTGCCATTTTTGAAAGATTCTGGTATGCAGGTGCTTGCGCACCTCTACACTTAAAACGTTACGGTGCGCAAGCAGGGGCCAGATGCAGTAACTTGTTTTTAAACAGCTGTTAACAGCCCTTAACCTCTCCAAAGGCCAATGCCATGTGTCCAACTCTTGTGGTGGGAGCAATATGAGTTACCACAACATTCCGACAAGTGTACGGGCGAGATCAAGGCACGTTATCCAAGAAACGGTCCTAACGGTGAACCGAAATCTATAAATACCCAACCCACTTCATTGCAAAACCCACTAGAATCTGATTTGAGAAGCTCTAAGTTGAAACCTTTGTTTCATACCTGAGCTACTTGAATCAAGATTAGCATTCGGGGACCCTTCGTAAGTATTCCTTCGTTCTTTTATTGCTTTTCGAGTCCGAAAGTCAAACTTTGTTGGTGCATTATGTCTAAAGCCTGCGTCTTAGTCTTGTTAGATTAATGTATAGGGTCTAGATGGGTTGTTTATGTATTGTACAGGGGTTAAAAGTGTAATTTTGTGATGTTAGTGTTTGAGGTCCGCTTATATGGACATATGTCATAAAAGCGGATCTACAAGAAAGAGGTCCGCTCATATGAACATGTTCATATAAGCAAACCTGTCACCACTATATATACCCCAAGTAGTTTTCTCATTATGTACGTTGATGTCAAGTGTGGAGCCGAACTGCTGCCCGATTATTTTCAGAAAGTTTAATGAGAAAACCGTATTAAAGTGATCTGCATCTATTTCTACTCATTTCTACTACGATTTTACTTTGATTCACGCCAAATATGTATTTCCGCTACATATTCGGTAGGTACTAGCTCGAATTGACTCACACGACTGTCAAATATGCTACATATTCTTGTGGTTCAAGGCTTTAGTCAACAGGAAGGAATAGATTATGATGAAGTTTACGCACCGGTTGCCAGACTTGAGGCAATTCGGATTTTTCTAGCCTTCGCGTCATGGAAAGATTTTAAAGTATATCAACTTGACGTCAAATCTGCCTTTTTGTATGGAACTATCAGAGAAGAAGTGTATGTCGGTCAACCGCCGGGGTTCACAGATCCACTGCACAAAAACAAGGTGTATCTACTGGACAAAGCGTTGTACGGACTTCACCAGGCCCCGAGAGCCTGGTATGAGACGCTTTCAACATACTTGCTGGACAACGGGTTCATAAGAGGGACAGTAGACAACACTTTGTTCACCAAGGAAGAAGCAGGCCACTTGTTGATCGTGCAGATATATGTTGACGATATCATTTTTGGATCCACCAACGACGATATGTGCAAAGAATTTGAAAAAGTGATGAAGAAAAAGTTTGAGATGAGCTCTATGGGGGAGATGAAGTTCTTCCTCGGGTTGCAGGTAGAACAATTGCCCGATGGAATCTTCATTCACCAAACGAAATATGTGAAGGACGTGCTTGATAAGTTCGACATGACAGATTGCAGTCCTGCATCCACCCCCCTCGCGCAGAATCATGGAATTTGTCCAGACGAGAATGGTGTGAAGATGGACGAGACATTGTACCGATCAATCATTGGATCTCTGATGTATCTCACGGCTTCCCGTCCAGAGATCATGTACCCGACGTGTCTCTGTGCCAGATATCAGTCAAATCCAAAGCAGTAACACCTGACCATAGTGAAACGTATCTTACGGTATTTGAAAGGCTGCCCAAGCATCAGCTTGTGGTATCCTCGCTCGGGTGACTTTACTTTATCTGGTTTTGCTGATTCTGATTTTGGGAGCTGCAAGCAAAACACAAAGTCCACCACTGCTGGGTGTCAATTCTTTGGTACTCGACTTGTCACCTGGCAGTGTAAGAAACAAACCGCAGTAGCGCTCTCTACTTGTGAGGCTGAATACGTTTCAGCCTCCAGCTGTTGTTCGCAGATCCTTTGGATCCAACAGCAGATGCGAGACTTCGGTTTGCAGTTCTTAGATACTCTGATATATGTGGACAATGAAGCAGCTATTAACATCACTAAAAATCCGGTTCACCATTCTAAAACAAAACACATTGAAATTCGTCACCATTTTATCCGTGATTGTCACGAGAAAAAGTTAATTCGGATTGAACACGTGCACACCGATGATCAGAAAGCGGATTTTTATACAAAACCATTTGACAAAAAGAGATTTTGTTATCTTTTAAAATTGAACGGGATGAAAAATCTGCAATCTGGGAGGGTTATTGAATGTGAAGCCGAATTGGGCGGCGATCTGACGTGAACTTTTGTAGTGTTGTCAATTTTGTTTGTACAGTTTATTTTCTGCTTTTCGATAAAAACAAAAACACAAAAATATGTTTTAGTTTTAGGGGGAGAAATTTGCAGAAAAATACAAAAACATGATAAAATTAGAAAAACCAAAAACATTTGAAAAAGTAAAAAAAGAGTTGTGTAGAATAGGGGAAATGATAGTACATCAGCTAGACGGACACAGTACGCTAAAGAATTGTAATGTATAAAATGCAATTAAGCAGTCTCACTAAAGATGTGCCGATAGGTTTTTACAAAATCAGTAGATCAGTTTGGGATATAAACATAAATTTTACTTGCGTCTACGTGGGGAACACCTCCAGGATATATAGGTAACCCCTGAAATCTTGTTTGAAGGGTCCCGTATTTTGAGATACTAGGTCTTTATGCTTAGTGATATCTGGGGTATTATCCCGGGACTTCTGATTTTGCGGAAGCAATGGCCTAGTCCCCGGAGAATACTTTACGCTGCTTTGAAAAATAAGCCTCCCCTCAGCATAAAAAATGATAACATATTGCAAAATGGTTAATCATGTGCTGTTGAAAAGAAGATCCCCAAAGGGGACCCACCAAAATTCGAAGCCGTCATCTCTCTGCGTATCGAAAGATCGACCTGAGCTCTCACGGCCCTCGCAATTAACCCCTTACAGATATCATCTAGATATACTCACCTGTAAGACTGAATACTGGGGTCTGGATACGGGAGTATATACTGAGGTGGGACACATGTAGATGTTTTAAGTCCTAAAACACTAATTCTGTATCCCGAGCAGATTGATAGTTTTGTGAGAATTTAAGTGGATCAGTATATTGGCAATCTACGCGAATTGTTTAATGCTGGATATGAAATTATAGCTTAACGGTGCTTGTGTCTTGTCGGCAGCTGATATGATCCTCTAACACACTCACAAAAAGATTGTGTGTACAGTTTTCAGTTTATTTAGTTAAAATCCAAAAAGATTTTAGTTTCTCATTTTATTTTCGACAACTGATATTGGGAATCGGAAGATCAAAGCCTAAGTGCAGAACATGTCAGTGTTTGATGAGGGATGGGTAAGCTGGAGATTGCTTTACAGTGATTGGTATATTGGTTGAAAGTTAAAATGTGTTTGAAAATTTGAAATGTTAAAAAGTTCATTCATTTGAACTGCTTTCAGAAAGAAAAGTCAACAAATCTGATCATCCAAGGCCATTTACTTGGACTTGGTGAGTCAAACAGTTGACCAAGGTCATTGACTTGGACTTGGTCAGCTGGGTGTAACTGTGTTTAATCTGAAAAATTAAAAAAATTAAAAAAAATTAAAAAAAATTAAAAAAATTGAATTTTTTTAAAAAAGATCATCACAGGTTCGCTTATTTGTCAACATTTCAAATGAGGTTCGTTTTTTTGTCACATAAGTGGTTCGTTTTTTTATCATAAGGGTCCGCTTATATGTCATTTGTCATAAAAGCGGATCTCCTTCACATATATAAACCTAGGTCCGCTTTTAAAGCCATTTACACCTTTCGTTTTTGTGACCTTCTTCTCTGGCGATTTGAAGCGGATCTCTTACACGACAAATTTCAGGAGTTGTGCTGCCCGATTTTCATCAGATTTTGTTAATTTCTTAGTTTATCAATCATGGGCAAGGTAAGTCTCCGCTTAATTTGTTAAATATCATGCTTATTTCATGATGTCGGCATATCTGTTTGAACGAAGCATAGTTATCGAAGCTTTAATTGTTAAATATGATTCAATAAAACAAGTTTGTGTAGTCGTCTGAGTATGTAGATGATGATGGTGTATGTTAATTGTTTTGAATTTGATGATTGATAGTGTTAGTCGAGTTCCAGATGTTTCAATCTCAGATCTAGGGTTTTAGAGATGTCAAAAATGAAATCAAAACATATCCCAAGTCTTGAAATCATCAGTATTACTTGATTACATGTTCTATTTTGATCTTTGATTAGTTTTGAATGGTTGATAATAGGTCCGCTTTTAGTGAATATGTACAGGTCCGCTCATTTGAACATTTACAGGTCCGCTTTTAGTGAATATGTACAGGTCCGCTCATTTGAACATGTACAGGTCCGCTTTTAGTGAATATATACAGGTCCGCTCATTTGAACATGTACAGGTCCGCTTTTAGTGAATATGTACAGATCCGCTCATGTGAACATGTGTAGGTCCGCTTGTATGAACATGATTAGGTCCGCTTTTATTAACCTGTATAGGTCCGTTTGTGTGTACATTAAGCTGGTTCGCTCTTATGAACATAATGTGATTCGCTTTTATGAACATGTTGCACAAGTTTGATGTTTGAAATTTTTCTAAGTATCTGATTGTGTGTATATGTTTGATATGCAGGCTTCTCATGTTATATTTGATCCTATTCACAACAGTTGTTGTGATTTGGATATTGAGAAAAATCCAGAACTGGAGAGTTTCAGGAGCATTTTGGAGTTTATGGGTCGTATTCCCATCCAGAAGGCATTGACTGACCAAAGGCTTTTATACAAATCTCACATCAAGCGTTTCTGGAGCAATGCAATTTATGATGATCAAAGCAAAGAGATTGCATCAGTTGTTGAAGTTCATGGCAAGTTAGAAAAGATTTTAATCACAGAAGCACTGATTCGTGAAGTCATTAACTTTCCTGACGAGCCAGATTATCCAACGAGATTTCCAGAAAGAATGGTGAAAGGGTGTATGTTGAGAATGGGATATGCTGGAGCTTTAAATGCTGGAAACTATTTAAAGTCAAAGTTTCAGAAACCTTACAAGTTTTTGATTCACTGTGTACTGATTTCATTAAGTCATGCTAAAGGAGGATTTGATGCAATGCGCGATTATCAAATGAATATGATTACGGCATTGGTGTTAAACAAAAAGTATAATTTCTCACATATAATATTCCACTATATGGCTGAGAATAGCAAGTCAGATCTCAAGTCCTGGATGTATCCAAGGTTTGTACAGATGTTGATTGACAATGCGTATCCAGAAATTGATCGAGATATTAAAGATGATTTGTTGATACAATCTCACATGACCAATAATACACTGAAGCAGCTTGTAAAATATCATCCGAATCACCCAGAGCCAACACTTGTTGTCGAGCCTTTTGGTTTTATTAAAGATGATAAATATGTTGATCCAGATCCAGTTAATCATCAGAACTGGAGAAATGAAGTGGAAATGAAAGAAGCAAGATATGCTGATGAACTGAAAATTCTCAAAGATTTCAAAACTACTAAGAATGAGTGGTATGTGAAAGAAACTGGAAGAAGACGTAGAATGGTAACTCCTATTGTTCGAGAAGGTGAAGGATCTTCTTCGCAACCTAAGAAGAAACAAAAGAAAGCTGCTCAAACATTGTTAATAGATGAACCTGAAGAAGATAATCCTGTGGTTGCTGTGGAAAAAGAACAAGTTGTAACTGCTGAAGATGAACCGTTTAATGATGATATGTTGTTTGATACAGATGTTTTAGAAACAGGACCTTCTGTTGAGGTGGAAGCTGAGCAGGTAGCAAATATTGAAGCTCAGAAAGGCAAAGGAAAGGCAATTGATGATATTGAGGGTGACGATGTGAATAAAGATACAACAAGTTCCTCGAGCTCTTCAGATAATGAGATTGACGAGACTGAACGTTTAAGAAGAGTTCAGGAAGCATCAAAAGAAGAAAAATTGTTGAGAAAAAGAAAGAGGCAGGAAAAGGAGGATACTCCATATGTTCCTTCTCCAGAGCATGTCTCTCAATCACAATCTCCTAAAGGCGGCAAAAAGAAAGCTGGTACGAGAAAGAAAGTGATTTCTCCAAAAGCTCGCAAAGTCTCTCCAAAGATCAAAATTCCGAAGATTGTGTTAAATAAGAAACAATCAAAAGAAAGCAAGAAGCCACCTACTCCACCACATGAACCAACACCACCACAATCACCAATTCAATCTCCACTTCGACAACCAACACCACCACAACCATCTTCTTCACCAAAACAACCAACTCCACTAAGATCATCATCACCATTACATCTTTCACCACCTCCACAACAAACTTTATTCACATCACAAGAACTTTTCCAAACACCACCTCGCACACAAATACAACTAACACCTGGTTCTTCTAGCAAAGGTCTTCATATTCCTCATGACAATCTTGAAGATATTAGTGTTGGAGATTTTGGCTTTATAAACGATGAGCAAGTGAAGAAGTTAGAAAAGAAAGTGGTTGAAATGTTGGATGATAACAAGAAATTAGCTGCTGAGAATAAAAAGATTTCTGATCGTGAACAAATTCTTGAAATGCGAGTAAAGAAGTTGGAAGTTGATAACAAAGAATTGATGAAGAAGGTTGACAGTGATCAAACAGATATAGATATTTTGAAAGTAAGAATTATAGAGTTAGAAGAAGAAAGTATTCATCGTGATGAACAAAATAAAGAACTGCGAGCAATCAAGGCTAGAAATGAACACGAGAATTATATGTTGAAAAGGGTATTAGAAAGTGTTGTCGGTATGCCTTTAGAGCAAAGATTTGAAGAGCTGCAATTTGAAGAGCTTAGAGCAGAACGTCAGGCAGAGAAAGATAAAGGTAAGGGTGTTGAAGGAATTTCTGCAGTGTTAGAAAGATCAATAGTACCTTCTATGGTGGTTGATAATCCCGAGCCTATTTCTGCTATTTCTGGTCTGTTTGAAGATGATACTCATATGAATGAGTTGATTGGAGATAATGATGAAGATGATGAAGAGGAGGATGAAGAGGGAGATGAAAAAGATGAGAAAGTGTTTTCTGCGAGTAGTCATGGTTCTGATGATGATGATGACGCTGCAGGTGGTACTGGATTGAGAGTTACTGAAACTTCTTCTGAACAGAATGTTGATGATTTAATGAACGACACTGTAAATGAAGAATCAGGGGAAGCAAGTGGAAAGGGGGAGTCTAGTAAAACTCAGATCGTTGAACATACTGAAAAGTTATTCTTGGGATTGGATGTTTACAGAGAAATGTTGCATACTGTGAATCCTGAATTCAAGATTGATTCAGAAGAAGAGTTGGAGTCTTTTGATATCAATCAACAGCCTGAATATTCGTATAAGTATGTTGAAGAGGCTGATAAGTATGACAGAGTTGAAGTAGAAGACTGGACAGATGATGAAGATGTGGTTGAAGATACTTCTAAGTTTCCTACACTTATGGAGTTCTTTGCTGAGGAAAATAGAGAAGAATTGAGGCAAAAAGTAGCTGAGGCGGTAAAAGATAAGAATTTTGAAAGTACTAAAAAAGATATGGAAAAGGAAGATAGAACGAAATGGTTCAGAAAAGGTCACGAGAGAAAGTTTAAAAGACCTTTGAAGTATTATCAACGTGATAGAAGTGTGTCACTTGGTGATATCCTCAGTTGGGGCTTCTTACCTCAAGTGAATGCTTATGCAATACGAAGAGAGTGTGGAGTTCAATACTTTGAACGTTTATATGACATCATGTCATTACCTTGGTGGGATGTGGATGAATTACCGAAGGTTAAATGTTTGGATAATTATGTTCGAAAGAATGATGTTGCTATGTGGGGTTACATTAAATATGAATCATTGAAAGAGTTTCGTAAATGGAAGCCACATCATCCTAAGAAAGTGCAGAGGGTTAATCCTGAAACAGGAGTTGAAGAAACTATTTTGAATATCAAACCGCCAAGAACGATGAAAACAATTCCAATGCCTCAGATGGAACAAGATTTTTATAAAGGCTTCATGGATTGGGTTTATAGTTGTATTTCAACCGAAGCCATAATTACTTACAGAGCAGGAGAAGAGATTCGAGAAATACATGTTTATGATCCTATGTGGCTTGTAAATTGCTCTGCGAAGGATATTGAATGTCTTTTCATCAACAAGATTCATTATCAACCAGAAGATAGAGAACAAGCGCAGCAGTTTCAACGTGTTGTTGCTCTTTGCTTTCAGAAAGGTATCAATTCTGAAAGTAAATGGAAATCTTCTTGGTGGTCGCTTGATGAGAAGATGAAAAGAAAAGCTAAACTTGAATGTCAAAAGCTTGAAGAAAAGAAAGGTACATTTTTGAAGATTCAAGCTGAAGAAGAAAAGGCGAGGAAGAAAGAGAATGAAAGAATAAGGATTGCTCTTAGTAGGAAGCCGAAGCCAAGGGAAGAGACGTTTAGAGCTGTTTGAAGACCCAAAGACAAGACAAAGACTGCGGCTGTATCCAAGGGGGAGTTTGTTGGTGCATTATGTCTAAAGCCTGCGTCTTAGTCTTGTTAGATTAATGTATAGGGTCTAGATGGGTTGTTTATGTATTGTACAGGGGTTAAAAGTGTAATTTTGTGATGTTAGTGTTTGAGGTCCGCTTATATGGACATATGTCATAAAAGTGGATCTACAAGAAAGAGGTCCGCTCATATGAACATGTTCATATAAGCGAACATGTCACCACTATATATACCCCAAGTAGTTTTCTCATTATGTACGTTGATGTCAAGTGTGGAGCCGAACTGCTGCCCGATTATTTTCAGAAAGTTTAATGAGAAAACCGTATTAAAGTGATATACATCTATTTCTACTCATTTCTACTACGATTTTACTTTGATTCATGCCAAATATGTATTTCCGCTACATATTCGGTAGGTACTAGCTCGAATTGACTCACACGACTGTCAAATACGGTCCTACAAACTTTGTTTGACTTTCTGCGTTGACCAGTTTATGGTCAATGCGAAGTTCGTTTGAACTTCGCAACGTGATTGTAATCACGATGGTTATAGTCCCTTGTGACTATGCCTACTGATTACCACGTTGTCTAGGGTCGTAAGGGTAAGCGATCAAATAAATCGCTTATACCTTCGAACCCGACCCATTTGGTCGATCATTAGGATCCGACCAAATACATTAGGTGACCATAGTAGGTAGGGAATAACCTTCCGAGGTTATGCCTTATGGTCACGACGTTTAAGTAGTTGTATGATAGGTAGTTTATATGCCTTAGGTAAATTACCAAAATACCCCTTTGATGCCAAAATTCATTATAAACATATGTGACATAACTTTTGACGTCTAAACTGATTTGGCGACAATATTAGGCATGTTAAGGCATATTCTACTTGTCATAGGACTAGTTAGGCGGTCCGAACGCGTTTCACGCGAACGACGCGTTAAAGTAGCATAAGCTACCTAAACGGGTCGTAATGGGTCGTAAGCACTTATGTTAGGTTTCATTTAGTATGTAGGCTTCGTTAAACCATATTACACGAGTCTCCATACTCGTTTGGTTTACGAACCCTCATTCTATCCAATCCTCCGATTTAGGTCCGGTATATTAACATAGTTACCTATATTAGGTGCCGTTTGATATCCGTGATCTCTAGCATTGTTTGGTTGTTACTCAAGGATTACTAAGCAATCTCAAGTGAGTACATAGACCCCTCTTTTACTGTTTTCCAAACTGTTTTGGGGTGAAACACATGTGCCTACTTGTTACTTTCATGCTTTCCTGTTTTTCACATCATATACTTGCTATGTTTATTAGTACATTTATAGTACATGATTTCAATACATTTTATGCTAGGTATGCCTATTGTGTGCATACTTAGTACATCACTTTACAATACATTTTATGCTATGTATGCCCATTGTGTGCATACTTAGTACATCACTTTACAATACATTTTATGCTATGTATGCCCATTGTGTGCATACTTAGTATATCACTTTACAATACATTTCATGCTATGTACGCCCATTGTGTGCATACTTAGTACATTGTTTTACATTACACTTATGCTATGTATGTCCATTACGTGCATACTTAGTACATTGTTTTACATTGCATTTCTGTTGCATATGCTCATCCAGCATATGAACACATTATACTACATTTTGAACCGTTGTAACCATTTGACTATGTGAACCGTCGTAACCCTTTGATTATATGAACCGTTTGTAACTATTGAACCGTGTGAACCAGTTGTATCTGTTGACATGATTTACATTTGACAATAGACATTTGACTATACATAAACATTTCTACAATTGTTAAACATTTTACTTTGGTGGTTTGGTTTGAGTAAGTGATTTAAGTAACGAGGCGTATGTAATATGATACAAGCACGGTGGATATGCCGCTGGTACTTCCTATATATAAGTGTTTGTATGGTATCACATATTGTAGCGTTATTTGAATCATTTCAATTTGAGACATATAACATTTTATACAAATAACATACTTTTCACAAGACATTGATTTACAAACAACTTATCTTATACAAACTCATTTTACATGGTTATTCATTTAACCATACATTATTCTCTTATTTATACATATCATCTGATCTTATCGTTTTTCAAATGATTTACAAGACAAAGCAAATTACAAGGTTCATGACTAAACATTTTCTCAAACATAAGTCATGAATTCTGTTTTCACAAAACCTATGTATCTCACAGGCATTTTTATGCTGACGTACCTATTTTCACATGTGTTTTCAGGAGATGATGCATAGGACTTATCAAGACATACTTAGGCGGACCTGTGCCTTAGTGACTTAAAACGAGACAAGAACTAGTTAATTTATGTTATGTACTCTTTAGTTCTTGTTTAAAACAATGTAAACTTTCATGTTTGATTAATAAAATGAAACTTCAATTGCCATGGATTTGAAACAATTAATTCTGTTACAACACTCCCCGACGTTTCCGCCACGTTTTGTATGTTCTACGTGGTCGGGGTGTGACAAATAGCGCTATTAACTAATGACCCGCTCGCCATAGCCTCGGCGATTAAGTCGATACAAAAAGGGAGGGACTTTGCTGATAGAGTTCTAGTCTAGTAAGTCTAATTCCGTCCCAACAGGACGAGGAATTCTCATTCCTGAACACGTCTCAAGGACGAGGAATCCCTATTCCTGAACCCATTCCCATTCCCACCAGGAATTTCCATGCTTTGTAGAAAGTGTGAACTCACCTCGGTTTGCTCGGTTAGATTCTCAAATATAGCTAACAGTCAAGGTCGGTCAATCACGTCCTAATATGATTACCAGTTAGTCATTTAGTGGTTTCAAATAGAGCACAAAGTTCCTACACGTATCTACTACATAACATGCATTCACTTTAATAGTTCACGCTCATATAAACATTCCACCTATAGCTACTCAAGAACAAGCATACGATATTGCACATATTACTTTCATTGACATATAACATGTTAGATCATCCTCAGATAACATACTCGACATTTAGACACGCAAATTACTACTTATGTCATTTCAATTTAAATATCCAAAACTGGGCTGTTTTCGGGCATTTTAATAAAATAGTTAAATTATTCCAAAAATTCCCAACTTTTTACAGAAGGTTTTAAACGATCCAAATATTGTTGTGTAAAAATCTCGGGGTCCAATTCATCACCAATATTTTATAAAAAATCATTTTCCAGACTGCAATCAGATTCATATTTTTCTGACTGCAGTCCACGGAATAATTTATTTAAAATTCATCATAAGTCCGATTTACGAAATTCCAGTGGGAGGATTACAAATACATCAGTGGTCATTTACAGTACAAATTTCATGACCTAGTTCTACTCAGGTTTCAAGTTATGATGAAGAATATAACACACATTTTCAGCAGCAAAAATGCAGCTTTTGCTGCGGTTACAAAACGACACCCTTTAAAAATAGTAAACGAAGTCCAAAAATTATGATTCTAGTGCCATTAGAACCGTATTTCATAATACATAAATCTAGACTTCAGAAAATACATTTTTCATTTTATTAAGGTCTTGTTACAGCCAACTTCAGTTGGCTGTAATGACCAAACAGCCACCTGTTTTCAGCTTTTAACATTCTAAAGCGTGCTCGATTGATTCCGTTAACATGTTTAGCGATCAACAACGATACTTACAGCAGGTTATAAGTCCTTCATATCAGCACATAATCATCATATACCAAACAACATTATTCTAACATCATTTCTTCATGTATCATCTTGTTTAAGCTTATGTTCAAGTTTTAAGTGTAAGATCTTATGGTGTTCATATGTTTTCATCATAATCTAACTTTTAACCATCATAAATATGAAGCAATTGAAGATCAAAGAAGCTTACTACTAGCTTTGAAGCTAGGGAAGAAACAAGATGGAAAATGAGTGGTTAATAGCACTAGCAAGAGGTCCTTCAACTTCCGAGAACACCAAGCTTCGTTGAACGCCTTGTAGCACCTAGAAGTACAATTGGATTGGAAGATGGATGCTTGAAACTTGTGGTGGTGTAAGGGGGTGTTTGGGCCGAAGGTTATGAGAGGGAGAGGAGGGAGTTGTCTTGTGATGTAGAAGATGAAGGAGGTAGTGATTCTCTTATAAACTCATATGTTATTATCCAAAGGGTTTGATGTTCCCCCCAGTACACACAATCTAATCAAGATCTCACCAAAACCAAAGAAAGATTATGGAAGGGATTTTGTAAGATTTGGAAAAATCTTGTGGTGTGGGCTATACATGAGCCGTAGGGTGTCATGGGGGAGGGGGTTAAATGAAAATTAAATGGTAAGTAATTTGTTAGTGGAAGGTTATGTGGTAAAAGTCTAGTGTTATGTGTTATATGTATTGTGTAGTGTGTTATAGTGCTCGGGAACCATGACTAGCTCAGAAAAGTAAAAACAATGTTTCTTGCAATATTTTAGTGTTCCGGGTAATGTCCGGTTGTTCGGTTAGACACCGTTCCGTTAAAGTGCTAAGTTATTCCATACAGTGTCTTTTATGCATCTTTTTGTAACCATTTTAATTCCTAACACTTAGGAAAGCATACCGGACTATTTAGTAACTTTTCTGTACACTACTAGTATGTTAACAAGCACATGTAAGTATAACACAGTGATCAGAAAGCAGTTAAGTGATTCAGCACAGTCATCAAGCAATTTAATTATCATTAATAAATCGTACGGATACATGGAATTATGAGGGTTGTCACATACCACACCCCCTGGCCTAAATGTTTTGTGTAAGATGCTGGAGATATTAATTTTTTTAACTTACTGTTCCGTTTCTTTATTTTTGTTTCAGTTGTCTATTTTTTTTAAAGTTAATAAAAAAACCGAACCAAGTCGGCACTTTTCTGCCAAGTAAGTTGCTTTTTTTTGTTTTCTACGTTATATGTGTGTATATGTGTGTAAGATTTCCTTGATATGTATTTTCTATATGTACAAGTATATGTTGATGACTGCCATAGATAGTTAGAAGAATAGAGGTGATTATATGGGTTTCCAGCTAGTTTGCTTCTCCCTTTTGTTTTTTTGGTTTTTACACAATTTAGGATCTTAACAAAATAATCATTTTTTTTTCTACCGAAAGGGCCCCAATATTATCATCCGCTTAGGGCCTTCAAATAGCTTGAGCCGGCCCTGCATTAAATGATGTAGATTCCTTCTTACACTTCTCACAAAACACACATTTCTTTTTTACCATAATACCCTATAGTATAAATGAGCAAAAATGAACAATGTATTGTAAAACAACAGTCTATTAGCAACCAATATACACGATAAACATAAGAACATAGATCATGTAAAGAAAGAAATATGGAGAATGAGATCATTCTTATTGATATTGAGTATATCATATCAAATACATAGGACCTATATATAGGCCATATTATTAATACAAGAGTAAATAAAGAGACGGGAGTTAAGAACGTGGAGAGTCACCATAAATAATTTGTTCATAACACTCCCCCTTGACTATCCATGTGATAAGTGAAAATAATATATAAACTTTTAATATGCTTGGTTGTCAACTTGATATGCTTGGAGATGCTGCCTCGTTAAAAACCTTGCCAGGAAAACCCAGTGGGACAAAACCTTAGCTAAGGGAAAAAGAGTGCAACACGTATCGTCTCCCCCTGATACTTCTAGATCATGTACGTTGCCTCATTAAAAACCTTACCAAGAAAACCCAATGGGATAAAACTTAGTGAAGGGAAAAAGAGTGCAACTTTTGTAAAACTCCCCCTCATTATGATATGTATCATTTAAGTAACATGTGTCAATCTTCTATGAAAGTTGCTGAAAACTTTTGTAGTAAGTAATTTGTCGCTTGATCTCTTGATGTACAATCCTTTATTGATGTATGATCTTCATGTAAAACTTTAATTTCTTCCTCATGTAAGCAGATACCATAAGATCCATGAATGTGTATTGTTATAATCCCTGCATTTACAAAACTAACCAAACTTGTTGATGGGTTAGTAAATTTTGAACCAATATCTTTCGTACGTTAAGAGTATAGAAAATATATGTTTTACCCATTACACTATCTCCTCATTGTACACGAGTTAAATCTTTCCAGTGAATTTAATGATATATGTTCATGTATAACTTGCAAGATACAATTTGTATTGAACTATGGTACTTCAGGACCAAGGATCTTTGCTTCTTTGATAGAAGATGATAAAAGTCATTTTTTCTATATCAAATATTTGGACATCATTAAATGTACTTACACCATAAGCTTTGTCTATATGAAAATGTCCACCATGTGACAACTGTGTTCTGTAATCGTCGTATAATGTAAAACAATGTTGATTATCAATAAAACAATGTACTTTGGTGTTATTATATGCGTTTTGGTGTTATTATGTGTGTAATTGTGTTTGATGATTTTACAATTTGATTCGATTCCGATTTCAAGCTTTAAATCGCTTTCTGGAATTTTATACGCGCACTGATGCGCAAATATAACCAGTTTAATGCAACAAACACTCCGTAATAATGAAATAGGCTTAACATACCTTAAATAACCTTTATTTAACTTATAAATAAGTTTTAGAGGGTTTGGTGTGGCGAAATCAAGTTTATTCGCTTACAGGGACTAATTTCGACAAACAGCGAAAGTATGCCGATTTGTACTGTAACGAACATTCCGGAACATGACCATAAGTTAAACATACCCTAATTATCCTTTACATAGCTTAGAAATAGGCTTTGAGGGGTTCGGTGTGCTAAAATAAACTTTTTGGTCATTCAGGGACTAAAAGCGTCAAAAAGTGCATAAGTTTGCATTTTCGCGCATATCTTACGTTCTGAATACATCCGGACATCTAAAACTTTATGTAATCATTAAAATATTTTATTTTAGTGATTGGCATGATAAGATTCCATTCTTCGCATAATTTGGATCGTTTTTCGCATTCGTTCGTGTTTCGTCGTAATTAACCGAACAACGCAACCGTACGACCAAACGAACCGACATCCGAGATATTTTTGAGCATGTTTCATATTCCCTATACTTTAACTTCATTTTAGAGCCTTGAAATGGGATTAACGGGGCTTAAACGTGTCAAAAATGCATCAAAAACCATGTTTTGCACATTCAGGGACCAAAATTGACATTCTGCCATGGTTATCTTAGGAAGGGACCAAAATGAAAAATATAAATTCCAGCTTGTTCCAGCTGGTCCCCTCATTTGCACATGGTTTTAATGAAACTAGGGGCTCCCATGGTTTCACAAAACCATGGGCACATGTGTACGGATGAGATCGAAGCTCGTTTTACGATGAACGATCTTAACGGTTGTGCAAAAACTATATAAACCCCACCCCCTTTGCTCTCAAACTCACATTTGATCTGATTTGCATTCTCTAAGTTGAAGTCTTGCACTTCATACCTGAGAATAAATTGGATCAAACCTTCTTGGACCCTTGGTAAGTCCTCTTTCGTTCTTGTTTCGTTTTTCGAGCATGAAAGTCAAACAGAGTTTGACTTTCAGCTTTGACCAGTCAATGGTCAACACAAAGTTCATTTGAACTTTGCAACGTGAGCGTAATCACGATGGTTATAGTCCCTTGTGACTATACCTACTGATTACCACGTTGACTAGGCGTAGTGACGAGTCGTAGTTTCGGCCAAAATGCGCATTTGTGCATATTTTGTAACCAAACTACTCTTGGGTATCAAAACCGTTTGTTTTGATACCTAAACCTGTTTTCTAACTTAACTAAACATGTTTTAGCATGTTTAGCTCGTCACTTTTAGATTAGTGCTTGTGTAGAGTCGTAAGTCAAGCGGACTAAACACCCGCTTAGACTTTCGAACTCGACCCGTTTGGTCGATCATTAGGATCCGACCAAACATGTTTAGTGACCATAGTTGCATAGGGAATAACCTTCCGAGGTTATACCTTATGGTCACTTAGGTTTAATTAGTTGTATGATAGGTAGTTTATATGCCTTAGGTAAATGACCAAAATGCCTTTTTCATGCATAATTGGTAATTAAGCGTATGTAACATAAACTTTTGTCACGTAACTGATTATGTAACATATTTAAACATGTTTTGGCATATAATACTTGTCATAGGACTAGTTAGACGTCTCGAACGCGCATTTGCGCGCACGACGCGTTAAAGTAGCGTAAGCTACCTTAATGGGTCGCGATGGGTCGAAAGCACTTAGGTTAGGTTCCAATTTAGAATATAGGCTTTGTTAAACCATATCACATGAGTTCCATCACTCATTTGGTTTACAAGACCTCATTCTGTCCGATCTTCCGATTTAGGCGTCTATGGTTTGACTAGTGATTCGATTACTAGGTGCTGCTTGATTTCCCTGGTTTACTTGAGTTATTGAAGTTCTATTGATTGAGGATACTTTGCACTTCATGTGAGTACATAGTTCCCCTATTTTACTGTTTTCAATTGTTTTGGGGTGATTCATATGTATCAAAACGATTAAGATGGTTTATACTAAATTAATAACGATTTCGATAATGTGAACGAACTTGTTGGTTGTAGTTACATAACGAATGACATTCATTAATTTTGGCCGAACCGACCAGTATTAGGTTATGGTACCATAGGATCTTACAAATCCCATTATCGACTACACCCATGGTTATGTGTGGGGGTTGTGGGTAACGACTGAATCTGTGATTGTTAACTTACCCTTTGGAGGTTTGTTAATGCGAGAAGCGAGAAACGAGGTAGTCGAGTCACGAAGGTTTGAATGTTATTAGCGAGACGACCATAAATAGTTTTCACAATTAAAACGAGGATGCTTTACACGATTTAAACGAGTTAACGATTTGGAAACGATTTGGAAACGATTTGAACAAGTTAAACGAATTGGATAAACGATTGGTTTTTGGTTAAGTGTTTAGATAATGGGACGGGTGTAATGTGGTGAAAGCATGGTAGATACGCCGCTGGTACTTCTTATAATAAGTGTTTTCAACATATTACATACCGTGACGTTACTTAGTTCACTTGGGTAAACGATTTTGAAACGATGTCACGCAACGATGTTTTTCTAAAAGATATGAACCATACGAGTTTTATTAACGAGATGTTTTACAAATTGGTTTTTTTCTAAAACAAATGTTTTAGGGTTAAGAATCATGGCTACGAGATTTTATGAACTATAACCAACTTGATTTGAGTTGGTTAGCTATGTTGCAATACACTTTTCAAAACTAGGTTTGTATTTTGACTCTTGTAGTCTAATAAAGTACTGCAACATGTAAACGAAGCCATGATTCCGATACTCTTATAAAACCTATGTACTCGCCAGCATTTCTTTGTTGACTTTGTTTTTACATATGTTCCAGGTGATGTTGCTTGATTAATTTCTAGGATGCATGCGTCACATAGGATCTGGACGAGGCCTTAGTGACATAATAATAATGATAGACGATATGTACTTGGTTGTTGTGTGTTAAGACAATGTAAATGTTTAATATTATCAATAAAACGAAACTCTTTTTGTATCCATGGTTATGAAACGATAATTATGTTACAACACTCCCTGACGTTTCCGCCACGATTTGTTGTTTTACGTGGTCGGGGTGTGACAGAAGAGTTGGTATCAGAGCCAATGGTTATAGGGAATTAGGTTATTAGTAAGGCTTTGACCTAGACTATAACTTCTAGGACCCTAACGCAAGTTTCTTTGCGTTTAGAGTTTAAAACAAAACCGTCACCTATCCTTAGGTGATAACCACAATGAGAACACAATTTTTGAATCCGCCTTGAAAACCAATCATCTGTTCTAGGATGATTGATTACTAGGTTTTGAACCCTTTAAGTTTTCAAAATCTCGTCAAAGTTTGGGTCTAAATAATGTGAGCACGTGCAAACTGGAAGAGTGAATGCCTGTACTCTGAGTTTTCTGTCTAAGGCTAGAGTGTTCGTACAAATCCACATAATCAGACCAGTCACTCTTACCTGGGAACTCTTGGGGTGAGTGTTCACTTATAGGCGAGCATGTCTTCAGCGGTACATTAGTTTTGACCCATTTACTTTGATTAGTCACTGCGTGTCGTTTGTTTGTTCGAGGTAACGAACAAATGATCGCCTTCCTTATGTTTTGCCGATATTTTCAATGCCTCTTTTGTTTCTCCAATTTTCAACCTCACTCGTTTCTCCTGTTTCCTTGTTAGACAATGCCTCCTCGACGCGATGCTCGAACTTTTACTGCTGAAGAAGTCGCAGCCCTTGTCTCCCAGCAAATGGCTGATGTACTTCCAGGCGTGGTGACCCAAATCCACGAGTGATACGACAACAACAACAATAACAACAATAATGCTCAATGTAATTTCAAGAATTTCAATTCTGCTAAGCCGCTAAAGTTTTCTGGGTCGCAAGGAGCAACTGCGCTCCTGCAGTGGTTTGAGAGTATCGAGAGCACATTCAGACATGTACAGTGTCCGAATGCGCGTAAGGTTGAATTTGCATCAAGCGTATTTGAGAAGCGAGCTCTTACCTGGTGGAACGGTATTATGCGCGATAGGGGTCCCAAAGTGGCATTAGCACAAACATGGGAAGAGCTTCGAGCTCTCATGATGAAAGAGTTTTGTCCCCGTTACGAAATTCGAGCTTTGGAACGAGAGTTTGACGATTTAAAGCAAGATGGGGGTGAACACCGTGCGTATACGGATCGTTTTGAGGAACTCAGTCTATTGTGTCCCACTATAGTTACCCCTCTAAAGAAAGCAATCGAGAGATATATCGATGGTTTACCCGATTCCATACAGGATATTGTGACTGGCATTAATCCCACTACTGTTCGTCACGCGATTGAGTTGTCGACTGAGTCGCAAGTCAGGAAGGGTAAACTTCTCCGTAAGGGTGATAAAAAGAAGTCGACCGATTCTGACAAGGAAAAGGGTAAGGGTAAGAAAGGCGAGTCGTCGAAGAAGTCGAGAAAGCGAAAGGGTGCTCAGAATTTTGCTGTTACAGCACAGACTGCTCAGAACCCACAGAACCCACCGGCTCAACCGCCTGCGAAGAAGGTGTATGCTGGTACCGCACCTCATTGTGCTCGCTGCAACGGTCATCATGTTGCACAACAAGCTTGTAAGCAATGCACAACGTGTGGTAAGCTTGGGCATCTGGGCAACATCTGTCGTTTGGGTCAGAATCAAGTTGCCCAGGTTCAAGCTCCAGTTCAGGGGAATGCTGTTAGATTCCCACCGGGTTCATGTTTCAATTGTTGAGAGTTTGGTCATTTCCGCAACAACTGTCCGAGGTTGGCAAATGCAAATGTAAATCCGAACATGAATGTCAACGCGAATGTAAATCCCGCTCATGGACGAGCGTACAACCTGAATGCAAACGAAGCGAGGGCTGACAAGGAGGTGGTTAATGGTACGTTTCTTGTTAACAATCGACCTGCGTCTATTCTTTTTTATTCTGGTGCCGATAGAAGTTTTGTTTCGTTATCTTTTGAACCTTTACTTGCGATACCTAGAACTAAACTGAGGAAACCCTTATCTGTCGAAGTTGCCACTGGTAAACCTCTTGTTCTCGATTCTGTTATTCGTGATTGTCAGTTGAACCTTGATAACCATCTTTTTCCTATTGACCTCACACCGATGCAACTTGGGAGTTTCGATATTATCATAGGGATGGATTGGTTAACCAAACACCATGCTGAGGTGGTTTGTTTCGATAAGATTATCCGTATTCCTCTTCCGTCTGGAGATGTTCTGGAAGTTCGTGGCGAGAAGCCATCTGGTGGTTTGAAGCTTATGTCGTGTACAAAGGCCCAAAGTTATTTGCGAAAAGGATATGTTGCTTTTCTGGCACATGTCACCGACGAGAAAGGCAAGAGCAAGAGTATTCAGGATATTCCGATTGTTCGGGATTATCCACAGGTGTTTCCTGATGAACTACCTGGTTTGCCTCCAGTTCGTCAAGTCGAGTTTCATATTGACCTTGTACCCAATGCCAACCCGATTGCGAAAGAACCTTATCGTCTTGCACCGTCTGAGATGCAAGAGTTATCGAAACAGCTTCAAGAATTGTCTGATAAAGGATTCATCCGTCCGAGCTTTTCGCCTTGGGAGCTCCTGTTCTCTTTGTGAAAAAGAAAGATGGATCTTTTCGAATGTGTATCGATTATCGTGAGCTTAATAAGCTTACCATCAAGAATCGATATCCCCTACCTCGAATTGATGATCTCTTCGACCAGCTGCAAGGTGCTTCATGCTTTTCCAAGATCGATCTGCGTTCTGGGTATCATCAACTTCGTGTTCTCGAAGAAGATATTCCCAAAACTGCTTTCCGCACGAGATATGGGCATTACGAGTTAACGGTCATGCCTTTTGGTTTGACAAATGCCCCAGCTATCTTCATGGACTTAATGAATAGGGTCTATAAACCTTATTTAGACAAGTTCATCATTGTGTTTATCGATGATATTCTCGTTTATTCAAAGTCTCGAGCCGAGCACGAGCAACACCTTCGCTTAACATTGGAACTCATTAAGAAGGAACAACTTTTTGCTAAATTCTCCAAGTGTGAATTTTGGTTTAAAGAAGTTCAGTTCTTGGGTCATATAGTCAACGAGCAGGGTATTCATGTGGATCCATCCAAGATTGCTGCTATTAAGGACTGGAATACACCGACGACACCTACAGAAATTCGATCTTTTCTTGGTCTTGCTGGTTATTATCGTCGATTCATTTCAAATTTCTCAAAGATTGCGGTTCCACTCACTGCTTTGACTTAGAAGAATAAGCCTTTTGAGTGGGGACCTAAGCAAGAAGAAGCGTTTCAAACGCTGAAGCAGAAGCTGTGTGATGCTCCCGTTCTATCTCTTCCCGATGGAAACGACGATTTCGTTGTCTATTGTGATGCGTCCAACTTAGGCCTTGGTTGCGTTCTCATGCAACGAGGTAAAGTTATAGCATATGCATCTAGACAATTGAAAGATCACGAAAAGAACTACACAACTCATGATCTTGAGTTAGGAGCTGTGGTTTTCGCGCTTAAAATCTGGAGACACTACCTCTATGGAACGAAGTGTGTGGTTTTCACAGACCACAAAAGTCTCCAGCATATTCTTAATCAGAAGGAGCTGAACATGAGGCAACGACGCTGGGTTGAACTCTAAAACGATTACGATTGCGAGATTCGCTACCATCCTGGTAAGGCGAATGTCGTAGCCGATGCGCTTAGTTGAAAGGAGCGAGTCAAGCTTCATTCTGTTCAAACTCTATCTGATCTGCAGACTCGTGTTCTTCAAGCTCAGCAATTTTGTGTTTCACAAAATTTGATAGGTAAGGAATTACCACGTCAACTTGAGCTTAAACTCGAAGCAAAGGACGATGGTTTGCTCTATTTCAAGGATCGATTGTGGATTCCGAAACAAGACGATCTTCGCACTTTGGTAATGGATGAATCTCACAAGTCTCGATATTCTATCAATCCTGGTGCTGATAAAATGTACAAGGATCTTCGTACTCAGTGCTGGTGGCCTGGTATGAAGAAGGATGTTGCCTTGTATGTATCGAAATGCCTAACTTGTCTCAAAGTCAAGGCTGAACATCAACGACCTTCTGGTTTGCTTGTACAACCAGAGATACCGGTTTGGAAGTGGGAGAACATTGCGATGGATCTCATCACTAAGTTACCGCGTACATCTAAAGGTCACGATGCGATTTGGGTTGTTATCAATCGATTAACGAAATCAGCTCATTTTATTCCAATTCGCGAGGATCTATCTGCTGATAAACTGGTAAAGATTTATGATGATGAGATTGTATCACGACATGGTGTTCCTTTGGATATCATTTCCGATCGTGATGCTCGGTTTTCATCTCATTTTTGGAAGACCATGCAATCTGCTTTGGGAACCCAACTGAATCTAAGCACTGCTTATCATCCCCAAACAGATGGGCAATCTGAGAGAACGATTCAAACTTTGGAGGATATGCTTAGAGCATGCGTAATAGACTTTGGTGGTAATTGGGATTCTCATCTGCGACTGATCGATTTTTCCTACAACAATAGTTATCATGCTAGTATTAATATGGCACCATTCGAAGCTCTCTACGGTCGAAAATGCCGTTCACCTGTCAGTTGGAATGAGATCGGTGAAGCTCAGCTTACTGGACCTGAGCTCATTCTAGAAACAACAGACAAAATCAAGAAAATCCGCGATAATCTTGTGACAGCTCGAAGCCGTCAAAAGAGTTATGCAGATATGCGACGCAAGCCCTTAGAATTTCAAGTCGGCGACCATGTCCTACTCAAGGTGTCACCTTGGAAAGGAGTGGTAAGATTTGGAAAGAAAGGAAAACTTGCACCACGATATGTTGGAGCATTTAAGATTGTGGAAAGGATTGGGAAGGTTGCCTATCGACTAGAGCTACCTCCAGAACTTGGAAATATTCATCCGACTTTTCACGTGTCCAATTTGCGAAAGTGTTTAGCTGACGCTGATCTTCACATTCCTCTCGACGAGATCCGAATCGATGAGACGATGCACTTTGTCGAGAAACCTGTGGAGATAGTGGACAGTACATTCAAACAGTTGAAGAACAAACGGATTCGATTGGTCAAAGTTCGCTGGGAATCCAAACGTGGCCCAGAGTTTACTTGGGAATGTGAGGACCAGATGAAGACGAAATATCCGCATTTTTTTTCACAAGTTTCCTTTAAATAAAATTTCAGGACGAAATTTCCTGAAGTAGGGGAGACTGTGACAACTGTGTTCTGTAATCGTCGTATAATGTAAAACAATGTTGATTATCAATAAAACAATGTGCTTTGGTGTTATTATATGTGTTTTGGTGTTATTATGTGTGTAATTGTGTTTGATGATTTTACAATTTGATTCGATTCCGATTTCAAGCTTTAAATCCCTTTCTGAAAGGTTATACGCGCACTGATGCGCAAATATAACCAGTTTAATGCAACAAACTCTCCGGAATAGTGAAATAGGCTTAACATACCTTAAATAACCTTTACATAACTTAGAAATAAGTTTTGGAGGGTTTGGTGTGGCGAAATCAAGTTTATTCGCTTACAGGGACTAATTTCGACAAACTGTGAAAGTATGCCGATTTGTACTGTAACGAACATTCTGGAACATGAACATAAGTTAAAAATACCCTAAATATCCTTTACATAGCTTAGAAATAGTATTTGAGGGGTTCGGTGTGCTAAAATAAACTTTTTGTTCATTCAGGGACTAAAAGCGTCAAAAAGTGCATAAGTTTGCATTTTCGCGCATATCTTACGTTCTGAATACATCCGGACATCCAAAACTTTATGTAATCATTAAAATATTTTATTTTAGTGATTGGCATGATAAAATTCCATTCGTTGCGTAATTTGGATCGTTTTTCGCATTCGTTCGTGTTTCGTCGTAATTAACCGAACAACGCAACCGTACGACCAAACGAACCGACATCCGAGATACTTTTGAGAATGTTTCATGTTCCCTATACTTTAACTTCATTTTAGAGCCTTGATATGTGATTAACGGGGCTTAAACGTGTCAAAAATGCATCAAAAACCATGTTTTGCACATTCAGGGACCAAAATTGACATTCTGCCATAGTTATCTTAGGAAGGGACCAAAATGAAAAATCTAAATTCCAGCTTGTTCCAGATGGTACCCTCATTTGCACATGTTTTTAATGAAACTAGGGGCTCCCATGGTTTCACAAAACCATGGGCACATGTGTACGGATGAGATCGAAGCTCGTTTTACGATGAACGATCTTAACGGTTGTGATAAACTATATAAACCCCACCCCATTGCTCTCAAACTCCCATTTGATCTGATTTTCATTCTCTAAATTGAATTCTTGCACTTCATACCTGATAATAAATTGGATCAAACCTTCTTGGACCCTTGGTAAGTCCTCTTTCGTTCTTGTTTCGTTTTTCGAGCATGAAAGTCAAACAGAGTTTGACTTTCAGCTTTGACCAGTCAATGGTCAACACAAAGTTCATTTGAACTTTGCAACGTGAGCGTAATCACGATGGTTATAGTCCCTTGTGACTATACCTACTGATTACCACGTTGACTAGGCGTAGTGACGAGTCGTAGTTTCGGCCAAAATGCGCATTTGTGCGTATTTTGTAACCAAACTACTCTTGGGTATCAAAACCGTTTGTTTTGATACCTAAACCTGTTTTCTAACTTAACTAAATATGTTTTAGCATGTTTAGCTCGTCACTTTTAGATTAGTGCTTGTGTAGAGTCGTAAGTCAAGCGGACTAAACACCCGCTTAGACTTTCGAACTCGACCCGTTTGGTCGATCATTAGGATCCGACCAAACATGTTTAGTGACCATAGTTTCATAGGGAATAACCTTCCAAGGTTATACCTTATGGTCACTTAGGTTTAATTAGTTGTATGATAGGTAGTTTATATGCCTTAGGTAAATGACCAAAATGCCCTTTTCATGCATAATTGGTAATTAAGCATATGTAACATAAACTTTTGTCACGTAACTGATTATTTAACATATTTAAACATGTTTTGGCATATAATACTTGTCATAGGACTAGTTAGACGTCTCGAACGCGCATAAATAATTTGAATGTTATTAGCGAGACGACCATAAATAGTTTTCACAATTAAAACGAGGATGATTTACACGATTTAAACGAGTTAACGATTTGGAAACGATTTGAACAAGTTAAACGAATTGGATAAACGATTGGTTTTTGGTTAAGTGTTTAGATAACGGGACGGGTGTAATGTGGTGAAAGCATGGAGATACGCCGCTGGTACTTCTTATATATAAGTGTTTTCAACATATTACATACCGTCGCGTTATTTAGTTCACTTGGGTAAACGATTTCGAAACGATGTCACGCAACGATGTTTTTCTAAAAGATATGAACCATACGAGTTTTATTAACGAGTTTTTACGAGATGTTTTACAAATTGTTTTTTTTTTTCTAAAACAAATGTTTTAGGGTTAAGAATCATGGCTACGAGATTTTATGAACTATAACCAACTTGATTTGAGTTGGTTAGCTATGTTGCAATACACTTTTCAAAATGAGGTTTGTATTTTTGACTCTTGTAGTCTAATAAAGTACTGCAACATGTAAACGAAGCCATGATCCCGATAATCTTATAAAACCTATGTACTCGCCAGCATTTCTTTGCTGACTTTGTTTTTACATATGTTTCAGGTGTTGTTGCTTGATTGATTTCTAGGATGCATGCGTCACATAGGATCTGGACGTCGCCTTAGTGACATAATAATAATGATAGACGATATGTACTTGGATGTTGTGTGTTAAGACAATGTAAATGTTTAATATTATCAATAAAACGAAACTCTTTTTGTATCCATGGTTATGAAACGATAATTCTGTTACAACACTCCCCGACGTTTCCGCCACGATTTGTTGTTTTACGTGGTCGGGGTGTGACACACCATTTTCTAGATGTATTATGATTGATGGATTATAATATAAATGTATTTTCTATGTATCAAGCCATAAATTTGCAATACCATATTTCATTTGCAAATTCTTGCTTTAATATTTGAGCTCATTTTTTTTCTCTTCAGGAGATTCAATGACATCATCAACATATATTGTAATAATTGTAAACTCATATTGTTCTTTTAATGAAAACAAATGGATCAACTTCACCATATGTGTTTCTCGTTTCTGAGCTCACTAGTGAGTCGATTATACCATATTCGACTCGACTATTTTAACCTATACGTATCTTGTCAACTTCATATAGTACGTTCTTGGTATTTTGATATCAATGCTTTTGGCATTATCAATCCATGTGGGAATTTTTTCCATCTTATCCAAATATGCATGTTCGTTCACTCTTCAAGAGTTTTTCTACATAAACTTGCTCATTTAACACATAAATTTCTATATCATATGCAAAAATGGCATGAACACTTGCTTTTATCTCCAAATCCATATTGTACCATGTATGTACACTATTTATCGAGATATCACAATCACTGGGTACAAGTTTTCTATGCATGTTTATTGGTGCACAAGTATTACATCATTAAGAAGTTTCAATTAACCTCTTAAGCATCCAATGGCTTTAGAAACTCATTAGGAGTTTCAGTTATATCCAACATGTAAAAAATCATAACAATTCAAAATCCGAATATGTATACAATGATCACATTGTTCTCGAGAACTTACTTTACATGACCTACATAATTTAATCCTTCGGGACTTTCATGTAAACTCTCAGTACATAACATTCATAAGATTAATATCAATTCTCTCTTTATATTACCAGACTAATAAAACATTGGAAACTCAATGCATCCACCACTGGAGAATACGTCTCCTCATAATCAATCATAGGTCTTTGCGAAAATTATTGCGCCACCAATTTTTCCTTATATCACTCAATTTGATTTTTACATAATTCGCATAAAAGACTCGTTTATATCCAAAGTATTTTACAACTTCAGTTGTATGTACTGTTGGTCCAGATACTTTCCATGTCATTAGAGAATTCAGCTTTGCCTTATTTGCGTCTTTCCATTTTGGCCAATCATTTCTTAATATTCATTCATAGGCAGATCTTAAATCTTGATCCTCGTCATTTAATCATTTTAAGCACTACATTATATACAAAAGTATAACGACGTCGATTTTTATTTCGATTCCTACATATCTTAGACATGATACAACTTATCGAGATCTCTTTATTTTCAGGTACCTGAGGTTCTTCTTGAACCATCATGTCTATTGTCTCTTCAGGAGATCTTATTACTATAACCTCGACTTGACCATCTTAATTAGTTGCTCCAATTTTCGAGAAATTTTATTATTGGAATCAACTAGTCTACCACGCTTTAGGCGTGCAATAGACTCATTACAAAAATATGTGGTTGTCCTCTTGGGACACAAATATAACTGGAGCATAAGCATTTGATTATGTGACTTACTTAGTCACTCTATTTAGGTCAGTAAACTTGTCTGGTAATTTGTTCTTTAATATTGGTGAATGAATTATATTTTAAACTTCTAGTTCATAGTTTATAGTCTGAGGATCAAGATGACATGATAATTCATTTCACTTTTCACTTTACAACTGCTTGTTATCTCCCCCTAATGTTGGGAACATTCATTCATTAAAGTGAAAACCAATGAGCCATAAACGAATTTCTCACTAATGGCTTTAAGTATTTAATCATAGACGATTATTTATATCCAACATATTCTCAAACTTTTTAGAGGTCCCATCTTTGTGCGGTGTGGTGGATGAGTTTCAATATATGTCGCACAACCAACTCATATATACATAAATACACCAATATAATCAAAAATAATAACTCTTCGAGAAGATCTCAAAGTTATGTGAAAATTCTAAGTATCGGAGAAACTTATGTATTTTTGTGGGTTTTTTATTATTAAATCGTTCTTATTTAATTTAGGATGAATAAACAATTTGAGGGATTGTGTTAACATATAAAAACGCACCCAAAGGTGAGTACATATTCCCCTCTTTTACGTTTTCAAATGTTTTGGGGTGATTCATATGTGCCTATTCATTATTTTCATGATTTCGACTATATGATTTCACATGCATAAGTACTATCTTTTGACGAATTGAACTATTATCTATGGTTTAAACGACTGATTTCCAAGGTGTTGGTGCATGCGTCTGTCGACTTCGTCTTGTATCGAGTCTTGTTCATAGAATGTTAGATCAGGGTGCAATGTACGAGAAAATATCAGTTTTTAGAATGTTTAAGTTGTAATTTCGCTTGAAGGAGGAGATTCCGCTTGTGTCACACCCTGGCTTTGCGGAAGCGTGGGTTTATTTGGTGTGACTTCTTAATACCATAGCTTAATCACATCAAAGCTATATGAATTTAAAACCACGATGATCATCCATTACTTCATGTTTTAGAAACAAAATACCACAACATTGTTTTCAAATGCCGACACATGCAACGAAAATGCAACATAATAAACTAAAAACATTGTTCAAAAGACACAACCACAGACATGAAACAAACACAGCTCAAGACTTGTGACTCGTCCAGGTAAAAGCCACAACTCCCAAACTTGGATGACATCGCACTTCTTACGCAGCTTGAAAACATAACATACCTCGCCAGATCCCTAGTTCCCTGAAATACATGTAAGTTGGAAAAAATCAACAAAAATGTTGAGCGAGTTCATGTGAAAGTGGGTATGTAAAACCTTTGTAAGTATAAAATCCCTGGTATGTAGCAAATAAGGAAAAAGAGATCACCAATGGTTTGCAAGGCCATTGATATGTGTGAAGTGCAGTAGGAAGACTCAAACCTAGCAGATTTTTGCGTCGGGTACCAAGTCACCCCGAGGTCCGTTCTGTTGGGCCTGGGGCTGGGCTCGCTACACCCAGATAGATCTACCGCTAAAGACCCTCGGTCCTACAATGAGGATTAATGGCCTCCAGTTCCCGCCTACCCACTCACATGATCTAAGTAGTAACCCTCCTTACGCTAACCATACCATGTAAAAAGTATTCGTAATCATAGTAACATGTATTTCACCCCCGCAGTTTAAAAACTGAAAACAGTTAAGAGAAAAGGGGGACATGAACTCACAGAAGTGCGTCTCGAAATAGTAAATCCCCAAATCAACCTGCTGCGTGACGACCTACACGTACTAACTTCTATTAGACGGACGGCCGTGCCTTGGCTTAAGGTTTAACGTTTTTGGGAAATAGTTAGGCAACTATCTCGTATTTACACTTCTTAAATATTTAGTAATTATATTCCTTCCCAAGGATGGGGGTTTTAATACATGTGCGTATTCGTATAATTCCAAAAAATATATTATTAAGTCTCACTTAATAAAATATATTTGTCTAAAATATTCTATCTCCAAAATATACATATTTTTCCCAAAAATATTATATTTTACTTTATACAATTTCCAAAATAATATTTTGTCAAAATACACATTTAAGAGTATTTTTCCGAAAAATACGTAAGTTACGTTTTAAAGTTCGTGTGGTAATAATAATACCGGTGTAACTTAAATATTTATTTGTGATAGCGTTGGTATTATTTTGGAGTCGTGCTTTCACAATGTATTCCAGTTATATTATTTTTACTCTAAAAATAATATACATATAGTTCACAAAATAATCATAAAATCACACAAGCGTTTTATTATGAAATATATATTCTCAATATATATTTAATAAGTTTCCTTTACGAAAATCCACCTCCGAATACTTGGTTATTTTATAATAAAAATCATTGGCGAATTTTATTTAGAAAACAAGTCAAAAATATATTCATAACACTTGTCAAAAAATATTCTAAGTGTTATTTTCTGGAAAATTTTCGCCAGAGTTTCCTCTGTAACTGGAGGTGGCCACGCTTACTAGCGTATCATTTTCTTTTCAAAATTCAATCAACAATTTCCCAATCATCAATATACAATATATGCATCAAACTTGTCATAAATAAGCATAAATCGCAAACACATGAACTTGTAAGTTGTGTAAAAGTATGTAGTAACTTTCCAACATTTTTAGTAGATCTTTCTATCTTTAAAAGTGAATCGGTTCCCTGAAAAACTTTATTTTTAAAGAAGATGTAACCTTACAACTTCTAGTCAAAAATTACTGAAATATTTCTTTGTTAAATCATTTTGTTACACAAGTCTTTACACACCTGTTTGTTCACAAAAACACCTTTAGTTTATGAAAGATCCGGCTTCAAAATAAGACTTGTATATTTTACTTGGTTCTTTGAAAATACCACTTGTAGATCTTTAGATCTACTAGTTTAGAACTCCATTTTACAAGAAAAACTATTTTTACACAAGTTCATGGTTATGTATGGAAGGGTTTGTCATCTTGTATCTTCTACACTTAACATATTGCTAGTTCATGTTCCATATAATTAGTAACTAGTTATGTTTAGTTAGGGATTTAAGTTAGTTACTAGTGTGTTATGAAATATAACGGGTGTTAGGGTGTTCGGGGACCCTAACTAGCTCAGAAAAGGAAAAACAATGTCATTGACAATATTTTTATGTTCCGGGTAAAGTCCGGTTGTTCGGTTGGATATTAATCCGTTAAAGTGCTAAATAAGTATTTAAAGTGTCTTTAATATCATTTTTAGTGACACAATGAATTCCCGACACTTTGGAAAGTGTCTAGTATTCTTTTCCCATGTTTTTGCACTTTACTAGTTAGCTTAAATGCTGAATTTTTGCATAAAGTGCAGAATTTTGTAATTAAAGCATGTTTTAGGCACATCCGGTCACTATAACTATCACCTAGTGACGCAGTTTAACAATCCTCACCTCCCTACACTCCCTACTGGTGTAGTAATCTATTCCCGGCTCATACTGGCCTCAGAGATAGTGTCTGTCTAGTGCTGGCTATGTCAGCATGTTTACTGGGTTATCCGTATAGTGTGCTCACTGTGCTTTTATGCATCAAGGTTGTCACTGATGTTTGTGTGTAAATAATAGAGTGACAGTAATAAAGTATGATGCATGTATGTGTATGTATCAGAATTCAAGTAGCAGTTTAACCGCAAATGTAAACAAGCATAGTAATTAAGCATTAATTAAATATTAATTAATTCGTACGGATACCTGGTTTGGTGAGGGTTGTCACATTCTCCCCCCGTTAAATAAATTTCGTCCCGAAATTTAAGCTCTGCTTCTAGTTGCAGGGGTCTTAGGAAATAAATGGGGGTATTTCTCTTTCATACGATCCTCCCGTTCCCACGTGAATTCAGGCCCATGTCTTGCATTCCAACGAACTTTGACGAGCTTGACACTACTCCTGCGTGTTTTATTAACTTTCCAATCCGTAACCTCGATGGGTTCTTCGGTAAAGTGGAGCGTGTCGTCGATATGAACTTCGTCAGCAGGAATGATCACTGTTTCTTGTGTTGGACTCTTTCTCAAATTTGATACATGGAATGTATCGTGAACACCATTGAGTTCAGCAGGTAGGTCCAACTTGTAGGCTACAAGCCCAATCCTTTGCAGTATCTTGAACGGGCCAATGTAACGCGGATTCAACTTCCCACGCTTTCCAAAGCGTGCCACACCCTTCCAGGGTGAAACTTTCAATAAAACCATATCTCCAACTTGAAATTCCAAAGGTCTCCTCTTTGGGTCTGCATAGGCTTTCTGTCTGTCGCGAGCCGCCTCGATGCGCTTTCGAATCTGCGCAATCTTGTCTGTCGTCTCTTGGACTATTTCGGGACCAACAAGCTGCCTATCACCTGCATCAGCCCAGCATAGTGGTGATCGACACTTGCGTCCGTAAAGAGCTTCAAATGGCGCAGCTCCAATGCTTGTGTGGTAGCTGTTGTTGTACGAAAATTCGACCAATGGTAAATGATTATCCCAGCTACCACCTAGATCCATTACACATGCTCTCGGCATATCTTCCAATGTCTGAATAGTTCTTTCACTTTGCCCATCAGTTTGCGGATGAAACGCAATGCTCAGATTCAATTGTGAGCCAAAAGCTTCTTGGAAGGATTGCCAAATCCTTGATACAAATCTCCCATCCCTATCAGAGATAATCGAGAGAGGCACTCCATGACGTGCAACAATCTCTCGCATGTATATTTCCGTAAGTTTACTAGTGTTGTCTTTCTCTTTGATTGGCAGGAAATGTGCGGACTTTGTCAGACGGTCAACTATTACCCAAATCATATCATGGCCTCTAGGCGTCTTTGGCAATTTCGTAACGAAATCCATTGAAATCTGTTCCCATTTCCACTTGGGAATCTCGGGTTGTTGCAGAAGTCCTGAAGGCTTCTGGTATTCAGCTTTCACCTTGGCGCACGTTAAACACTTGCTAACATAGACAGCAACATCGCCTTTCATCCGAGGCCACCAATAATAATCCTTAAGGTCCTGGTACATCTTATCCGCTCCTGGGTGGATAGAGTACCGTGATTTGTGAGCTTCATCAAAAATAACTTTTCTCAAACCACCAAACAGAGGAACCCAAATCCGTTTTATGAAGCATAGCGTTCCTTCCTCGTTTGGCACTAACTGCCTCTCCATCCCACGGAGATACTCATCTTCAATATTCCTTTCTTTCAAAGCTTCTCTCTGCGCGGCACGAATGCGCAAAGAGAGATCTGTCTGGACAATCATCTCCAAAGTTCTAACCCTTATGGGCTTAATCCTTTCTTTTCGACTCAGGGCATCAGCGACCACATTCGCTTTCCCTGGGTGATACTTGATCTCGCAATCATAATCATTCAAAAGCTCTACCCAGCGTCTCTGCCTCATGTTAAGCTCTTTTTGGTCGAATATGTGCTGCAGACTCTTATGATCCATAAAGATTGTACATTTCGTACCATACAAATAATGTCTCCAGATTTTCAGCGTAAATACCACTGCGCCTAGCTCCAAATCATGCGTGGTATAGTTCCTTTCATGAACCTTCAGCTGGCGTGACACGTAAGCTATAACCTTCTGGCGTTGCATCAACACGCAACCCAATCCTTGACGCGAGGCGTCACAATACACCACGAAGTCATCCGTTCCTTCGGGTAGCGATAAAATAGGTGCGTCACAAAGCTTGTTCTTCAACAACTGAAACGCTTCTTCTTGTTTGATTCCCCAATCAAACTTCTTATCCTTCTGTGTGAGCGCGGTCATAGGTTGAGCGATTTTAGAAAAATCCTCAATGAACCTTCGATAATAACCAGCCAAACCCAAGAACTGTCGAATCTCGGTTGGCGTCTTTGGAGTCTCCCAACTCTTGATCGCCTCGATCTTTGTGGGATCAACATGGATTCCATTTCCATTAACCACATGTCCAAGGAATTGGACTTCACGCAGCCAGAACTCACACTTCGAGAACTTAGCGTACAATTTCTCCTTCTTAAGTAGCTCTAGAATAGCTCTTAAGTGTTGTTCGTGCTCGTCCTTTGTCTTTGAGTAAATCAGAATGTCGTCAATAAATACGATCACAAACTTATCCAAGTACGGCTTGCAGACTCGGTTCATTAGGTCCATGAAAACTGCAGGTGCGTTCGTCAATCCAAATGGCATAACTAGGAACTCGTAATGTCCATAACGAGTCCTAAAGGCCGTCTTCGGGATACTTTCCTCCTGTATCCTGAGTTGATGGTATCCAGATCGAAGATTGATCTTTGAATAAAAGCTTGAGCCTTGCAACTGGTCAAATAGATCGTCGATTCTCGGCAAAGGGTATATGTTCTTGATAGTCAACTTATTAAGCTCACGGTAGTCTATACACATACGGAAGCTACCGTCCTTCTTTTTAACAAACAGTACTGGAGCTCCCCAAGGTGAGAAGCTTGGTCTGATGAATCCTTTATCTAACAGCTCCTGGAGTTGTGTCGACAACTCCTGCATCTCCGAAGTCGCAAGTCTGTAGGGTGCCTTGGCTACAGGCGCGGCGCCTGGAACCAAGTCAATGTGGAACTCAACTTGCCTTTGACGCGGTAGTCCTGGCAAGTCTTCTGGAAAGACTTCCGGATATTCTCTGACGACTGGAATGTCTTCGATCTTTGGTTCAGCAACTTCCTTATCCACGATGTGTGCTAAGAATGCAACACATCCCTTCTTCAAGCACTTTCTAGCTTTCAGGCAGCTAATAATTCTTAGTGGTGTATCATGCTTCTCTCTGTGCACTATGATCGTTTCTTCATCCGTCAGTGGGATGCGGATGGTCTTCTCATGGCAAACGATCTCGGCTTTGTTACTCGACAACCAATCCATTCCCACTACCACATCAAAGCTTCCCAACTCGACAGGTAGTAAGTCTAGCGTAAACTCGTGCCCTCCTAGTTCAATCACACATCCTCGGAAAACTTCACTGGTCTCAACTAATTTCCCATTCGCCAATTCGATCGAATTTGGAACGTCTAACTTACTAGGCGTCAACCCAAGTATATTCTTAAATTCTAATGACACGAAGCTATAATCAGCACCAGTATCAAACAAAACGGATGCAAAGCGTTGGTTTATAGGGAACGTACCAGTGACTACGTTGGGATCCTGGCGCGCTTCCCTCGCCTCAATGTTAAACACTCTTCCGCGGGCTTGATTCAATCCTGGGCAGTTCCTCTTAAAATGCCCAATGTCACCGCAGTTAAAACAACCCAATTTTTTACCATTACCTCCTCCGTTCCCCGCTTGATTGTTGTTTTGATTTCGATTCGCGTCGCCAGCTTGATTTGCATTGTTTCCTCGATTTCCATTGCCTCCATTATTTCCCTGTGGGCGGTTCCCATTACCACCACGATTATTGTTCCTACTATCAAAACCTCCTTGGCCTCCCCGGCCTGCACTAGCCCATCAGTTATCCTTCAGGTGGCCAACCTTTCCACAAGCTTCACATACTTTTGGCCCACAACGGCCAGAATGATGACGCTGGCAGGTGTTACACTTGGGATGCGTACGCATATACCCTTTTCCTTTCTTCCCAGTACCGGTTGCAGCTTGGACCGGTGCGCTTGATTCTCCTCTCTTACCAACATTGCTAGTTCCCAGCTTGAAGTTCGAGAATTTCCTCTTATTCTCACCAGACGACTCTACGTGAGTCTCTTTCTTCTTTGGCTCAACATTCGAAAACTTGTTCAGGCGGATGGCTTCCTCAGTAAGAGCTACGCTCAGATCGATCGCTTCCATGATCGTGGCAGGTTTGGATGTGGTGACCATGCTCATTATTTGGGGAGCCAATCCCCAGATGAACCTTTCAATCCGCTTAAACTCTGGTGTGACCATGTACGGCACAACGTGAGATAAGTCATGGAATCTTTGAACGTACTCCGCAATCTTGGGACCATCCATCCTTAAATGCCAGAACTCAATCTCCAACCTTTGTATCTCAGCACGAGAACAATACTTCCTTTGCATTAACTCTTTTAACTTAGCCCAGGTCAACGCGTAAGCAGCGGCTTCACCAAGAGTTTGCACTTGTAAGTTCCACCAGGACAGGGCTCCGTCCAAAAATAGCCCAGAAATGTAAGTCACTTGTTGGTCTGGAGCGCACTTGCTCATTCGAAGAACAGACTCCGTCTTTTCGGCCCATCTTACAAAAGCAACAGCACCTCCGGTGCCGTCGAAGTTCACGGGCTTGCAGTCTAGGAACTGCTTGTAAGTGCACCCTGCACATACGTTAGAATATACAAATGGCATTAGCGGGCGTGCTATAAATATCCAAATGTATTGTAATACGTCTCAAACGACTTAACATTACCACGTGGTGGATTGTTATTGCCGTTATTGTTCGAATTGCTTCCGCTGGTTCCTCCTTGTGAGGTTGCATACTGCGTTATGGCGGCAGCAATGATTCCTTGGAGTTCTGCCTCGCTGGTAGGCATACGCATCTCGCGTCTTGGTGGCATCTTCTAAAAGATGTTTCACGTAGGTCAGGTCATAGTAAATAAAGTGTACGTATGTATTTAACAATATCAACACATAACATCTCATGCTATAAATAAATCAACCACATAACATCTCATGTTATAAATAAATCAACCACATAACATCTCATGTTATAGAACATTAACAATCAATCAAACATCACATATGATGAGAACACTGCGATTGCGCTGTCATAAATCAAGACCACAATGTAAGGTTTACAAGTTCATAACTGTATCATACATCATCAGTGACTAAGGGCCACATCGCCCTAGTCCAAACTATCTAGTCAGTGACAACAGCAACAAATATACAAATCATCAAAAGTCACAATCATCAAAAATGTGGTCTCCAAAAGCTGTGTAATCTGCACAATCGCGGTCGTCTCACCAAAAGTCTACCTGCGTCGTATCAAAAAGGCCTGAGCTGATGGCGGTGGAGGAGGGGGAAAACGAGAAAAGAGTAAACGTCACATATGAAGCCAGTCCTCCTCCATAGCACGATGAGCGCGCAGTAAGTATGCTATCTGTTGCTCGGGAGTCCAAAAACGAGCGGCAGAATCAGGTGAAAGTGGTCGAGGAGGGTGTGATACTGCAGGTGGGGTCTGGCACTGGCACGGGAGTCGCTGAGCTCTCTCCAGCTCCTGTGCGCGATGGGTCAGCGTCTCCTGCTGTATCATGAAAGATGTGAGAACATCCTCCGTAGAATACCCCACGTGGTATGGGTGATATGGATCCGTCGGTGGCATAATGGGGGGCGTGGTCCAGAGGAATGGCTCACTAGATGGAGCGAAGGATGGTACAGTAAATGGTGCAACAGTGGGAATAACAGTAGGATGAGAACTCTGAGGTACAAACTGATCTCCTCCTGACACGAAAGGTGTATGACCAAACGGATGACGTGACGAACCCTCCCCAGGACGTGGTAGAGGAATGTCCTGGAGATAAGTGACCAGGAGATCTGTGCGGTGAGTATCTGTGGTGTGCGTGGGTAGCAAAGGAACATCAATGGGAGCTGACACAGGAGCTGAAAC
This sequence comes from Helianthus tuberosus, assembly GCA_030545235.1. Classification (NCBI taxonomy): domain Eukaryota; kingdom Viridiplantae; phylum Streptophyta; class Magnoliopsida; order Asterales; family Asteraceae; genus Helianthus; species Helianthus tuberosus. The sequence continues at coordinate 51,174,974 of CM060403.1, read as the reverse complement.
GGGGGCTACAGGTGGTGTAACTGGTATCACGAAAGGTGGGTAATCATCATCATCATCTATCCACCCATTGTGGGTGTGAGCGTATCGTAGATCAATATGGGTCGCGAAAGGTGCGCGGTCGAACATCACCGGCATAGGGTCAGGAAATGGTGCGACAACAGGATCCTCTAACAGAGGTGGAGCATCAACAGGAGCGTCAGCAACATGATCATCCACCAATGGTGGAACAACAACAGGATGATCGTCAACAGGTATATCATCAGCCAAAGGAGCAACAGCAGGTGCATCGGCATGAGCAGGGTCATGCTCCAATGCGGGGTCAGGAGCAACGCCTGGCTCAGGGGCCACAGCAGGCTCCGGATCAACAAACTCCATCTCAAAATCAGCTGGATCAGCAAACATAGGGTCGACAGGGGCTACAGGATCCTCCAAGTGCTGGTCTAAGTGTACGAACTCAATGTCCTGGTCTGGATCAAAGCCAGGTGGAAAAATAGGATCTGAATCATCATCAACATCATGATTGAACTCAAAGCTGTGCGCAGGTGCAGCGGATGACGCCATGTCCGGGTCGGCGTCGTGTGAGTGGTGCTGCACTCCCTGTGTGTGCGAAGGTACGGATGCCACAGACTCAAAGGAGTCTGGAACAGGTGAATGGACGGGAGCCTCCTCCGCAGGAGCATCAGCAAGAAGTAGGATATCACCGGCAGCAATATGGGCCTCGCCCTCAAGTGGGTCCTCGTCAAATAGATCGACATCATCGTCAGAGACAACGTCGAGGGGCATATCAACAACGGGATAAGCAGCAAGGGGCACAGGAGCAGGGATCACCACAAGTGGCAAATCCCCAACAAGATGGCCATCAGCAGGCTCGGCTATGACATCAGGCAGCGCAAAGGGCTGAAAGTCGTCATCGTCTGTGCTGGTAGTATCGGAAGTGTACACCTCGTGCTCCGATGAAACTATGTCGTCTGATACTATGGCCATGGGATCTGTAGTGTCCGACTCCCCAGTACCTGATGAAGGCATGACGTCTGTAACACAAACACACATATGCACAAACAATCAATCATATAATCAAATAATCATGTTAGTCACCAATAAGCAAGCATATAGTTCTCCTAGTCCCACTAGTCTAACCTCCCAGCCTCTCAGACTGAATATCCTAGTCTCTCAGACTAAACCTCCTAGTCTCTCAGACTAATTCCTTGGTCCCCCGACCAGAACCTCCCCAGCCACCCAGCTGAATCTCCCCAGCCACCCGGCTGAACTCCCTCAGTCTCCCCGACTGAATCCCTGGTCTCCCGACCAACCAAAAATTTAAAAATATGCTCAACTTTTGTTTGTAGAAATGTTTTGTGACCTGGATCTGGACGTAGTGTATGCAATGTAAAAATGTTTTCGTGAGAGCCCTAGTGATCATAGTCTAGACTCGAGAAGGATTCCTAGTTCGCTATGATCAAAGCTCTGATACCAAGCTGTCACACCCTGGCTTTGCGGAAGCGTGGGTTTATTTGGTGTGATACCATAGCTTAATCACATCAAAGCTATATGAATTTAAAACCACGATGATCATCCATTACTTCATGTTTTAGAAACAAAATACCACAACATTGTTTTCAAATGCCGACACATGCAACTAAAATGCAACATAATAAACTAAAAACATTGTTCAAAAGACACAACCACAGACATGAAACAAACACAGCTCAAGACTTGTGACTCGTCCAGGTAAAAGCCACAACTCCCAAACTTGGATGACATCGCACTTCTTACGCAGCTTGAAAACATAACATACCTCGCCAGATCCCTAGTTCCCTGAAATACATGTAAGTTGGAAAAAATCAACAAAAATGTTGAGCGAGTTCATGTGAAAGTGGGTATGTAAAACCTTTGTAAGTATAAAATCCCTGGTATGTAGCAAATAAGGAAAAAGAGATCACCAATGGTTTGCAAGGCCATTGATATGTGTGAAGTGCAGTAGGAAGACTCAAACCTAGCAGATTTTTGCGTCGGGTACCAAGTCACTCCGAGGTCCGTTCTGTTGGGCCTGGGGCTGGGCTCGCTACACCCAGATAGATCTACCGCTAAAGACCCTCGGTCCTACAATGAGGATTAATGGCCTCCAGTTCCCGCTTACCCACTCACATGATCTAAGTAGTAACCCTCCTTACGCTAACCATACCATGTAAAAAGTATTCGTAATCATAGTAACATGTATTTCACCCCCGCAGTTTAAAAACTGAAAACAGTTAAGAGAAAAGGGGGACATGAACTCACAGAAGTGCGTCTCGAAATAGTAAATCCCCAAATCAACCTGCTGCGTGACGACCTACACGTACTAACTTCTATTAGACGGATGGCCGTGCCTTGGCTTAAGGTTTAACGTTTTTGGGAAATAGTTAGGCAACTATCTCGTATTTACACTTCTTAAATATTTAGTAATTATATTCCTTCCCAAGGATGGGGGTTTTAATACATGTGCGTTTTCGTATAATTCCATAAATATATTATTAAGTCTCACCTAATAAAATATATTTTTCTAAAATATTCTATCTCCAAAATATACATATTTTTCCCAAAAATATTATATTTTACTTTATACAATTTCCAAAATAATATTTTGTCAAAATACACATTTAAGAGTATTTTTCCGAAAAATACGTAAGTTACGTTTTAAAGTTCGTGTGGTAATAATAATACCGGTGTAACTTAAATATTTATTTGTGATAGCGTTGGTATTATTTTGGAGTCGTGCTTTCACAATGTATTCCAGTTATATTATTTTTACTCTAAAAATAATATACATATAGTTCACAAAATAATCATAAAATCACACAAGCGTTTTATTATGAAATATATATTCTCAATATATATTTAATAAGTTTCCTTTACGAAAATCCACCTCCGAATACTTGGTTATTTTATAATAAAAATCATTGGCGAATTTTATTTAGAAAACAAGTAAAAAATATATTCATAACACTAGTCACAAAAATATTCTAAGTGTTATTTTCTGGAAAAATTTCGCCAGAGTTTCCTCTGTAACTGGAGGTGGTCACGCTTACTAGCGTATCATTTTCTTTTCAAAATTCAATCAACAATTTTCCAATCATCAATATACAATATATGCATCAAACTTGTCATAAATAAGCATAAATCGCAAACACATGAACTTGTAAGTTGTGTAAAAGTATGTAGTAACTTTCCAACATTTTTAGTAGATCTTTCTATCTTTAAAAGTGAATCGGTTCCCTGAAAAACTTTATTTTTAAAGAAGATGTAACCTTACAACTTCTAGTAAAAAATTACTGAAATATTTCTTTGTTAAATCCTTTTGTTACACAAGTGTTTACACACCTGTTTGTTCACAAAAACACCTTTAGTTTATGAAAGATCCGGCTTCAAAATAAGACTTGTATATTTTACTTGGTTCTTCGAAAATACCACTTGTAGATCTTTAGATCTACTAGTTTAGAACTCCATTTTACAAGAAAAACTATTTTTACACAAGTTCATGGTTATGTTTGGAAGGGTTTGTCATCTTGTATCTTCTACACTTAACATATTGCTAGTTCATGTTCCATGAACATGATCTAGCGTGGTTAGATGACGATCTGTTCCACTACTAGCAACTAACAACATAAAATAACCACAACAAAACAAGATTCACAAGTTTTACACCATTATTTACTCTTTAACCACCATGTTTATCATTCTTACAAGACTTTATGCTTTGATCTTAAGTGTTCTCGAGTTTTAACCGTTAAACTTCTTATTAACCACTTTAATCATGAACAAGGAAGTGTTTAGAAGCACTTACTACTAGCTCAAGGCTAGGGAAGGATCAAAGCGAAAACTAGGTGGATAAAAGCAATGTAGAGAGGTCCTTGAGATTCCGTAAGCACCGAGCCTCCTCGTATGTGACCTTTCACCTTTGTATGTAAGTGGTTTAGCAAGATTGAACTTGAATGATGATGGTGGGTGGGTTATGGTTCTTGGCCGAGCTTCAAGAGGAGAGGGAGAGAGAGTAGTTTTTGCTAAGTGTTGGTGCAAATGAGATGGTGATCTTATGGTCTTACTTATAGACCATTTTACTTGATTAACCAAGAGATAATATGTCATCTAGATATAGGACATGGATAAATAAAATAATCATAAAATTTGTGGAGTGTGTTCCCTAGGGGAACCGATCGGTTGAAGGGGGGGGGGGGGTATTTAGTTGGATTTCAACCATATAATTAGTAACTAGTTATGTTTAGTTAGGGATTTAAGTTAGTTACTAGTGTGTTATGAAATATAACGGGTGTTAGGGTGTTCGGGGACCCTAACTAGCTCAGAAAAGGAAAAACAATGTCATTGACAATATTTTTATGTTCCGGGTAAAGTCCGGTTGTTCGGTTGGATATTAATCCGTTAAAGTGCTAAATAAGTATTTAAAGTGTCTTTAATATCATTTTTAGTGACACAATGAATTCCCGACACTTTAGAAAGTGTCTAGTATTCTGTTCCCATGTTTTTACACTTTACTAGTTAGCTTAAATGCTGAATTTTTGCATAAAGTGCAGAATTTTGTAATTAAAGCATGTTTTAGGCACATCCGGTCACTATAACTATCACCTAGTGACGCAGTTTTACAATCCTCACCTCCCTACACTCCCTACTGGTGTAGTAATCTATTCCCGGCTCATACTGGCCTCAGAGATAGTGTCTGTCTAGTGCTGGCTATGTCAGCATGTTTACTGGGTTATCCATATAGTGTGCTCACTGTGCTTTTGTGCATCAAGGTTGTCACTGATGTTTGTGTGTAAATAATAGAGTGACAGTAATAAAGTATGATGCATGTATGTGTATGTATCATAATTCAAGTAGCAGTTTAACCGCAAATGTAAACAAGCACAGTAATTAAGCATTAATTAAATATTAATTAATTCGTACGGATACCTGGTTTGGTGAGGGTTGTCACAGCTTGAAAGTGACATGAGTCATTTCAAGCGAAATCAACTTAAGCTATTTCGCTTGAAATGGCTTGTGCCACTCTCAAGCGAAATCTGATCCTCTATAAATAGGATCCAAGCGAAATCTAGATCATTCATTCTGGTCAGAGCAACGAAGTGCTGCCGAAGTGTCGTCTCGCTGTAAAACGTTATCAAATCAATAACACGACAGTTTAAAGTGATTTACTAGTTGAATTGACCTCAGTTTGTCTGTTTCCGCCTTTCAAACTGAGCAAAACTCTTCTGATCGACTCGTTCGGGTCTGAAAACGATCCTACAAGTGGTATCAGAGCTCAGGGGGAAGAGTTCTTACCAATTCAGCTGCAATTTCTGATTTCTACATCTTCTTTTTCAAAATTCAAAATTCAAAATTTTTCACGGTTAAAATCGGCTAAAATTCTCACAAAATGTGTGCAATACTGTTTTAACTAATACTTGAGAAAATTAGACTGTAAATCGATCTAAAACAAGTAAATTTCGTAATTTCGCTTGAAAACATGTACGAGATGATGACGTCAGCAGCTCTTCAAGCGAAATCAGTCTCTTATTCCGCTTAAAAATCGGTATTTCGCTTGAACGATTTTGTTGATTCCGCTTGAACAGTACTGATTCAGTTTCAAGGTGGTATTTCGCTTCAGTGATTACGCTTGAATCACATATTTCGCTTCAGTCTGTGATCTCGCTTGAAAAAAGTGTAGATTCAAGCGAAATAGGGTATTTCGCTTGAATTGGGTGATCTAGCTTGAACAGGGATTTCGCTTGAGAACTGTGATTTCGCTTGAACATTCAGTTTTTGTGAAATTTGAAAATCCGAAACATGAAAGAGGAATTTTTCAACGCATTCGCTACTCCGGTTACCCCGAACACTTTGGCACAGAACACGATGTTGGAAAATGAAACGGGAACAATGCAAAAACCGCCTAAGCTCATGAACATAGAGGAGTATAAGGGTTGGGAAGGACGGTTTGAGAATTGGGTACAAGCGAACTACTTAGATGCTTGGGAATGTGTCGAGACGAAATACATTAGACCGACAAATGATGATGAAGAGGTTATAGCAATTAAATATTTAAGTGCCGATGCTAGAAAGAAATACAAAGATGAGAAAATGATGCTAAGTCTTTTACAACAAGCTGTGAAGGAAGATATCTTGGTTCTATTGCAACACAATGGAACTTCTTACTCAATCTGGAAAGCATTAAGATCGAAGTTTCATGGTAGTCAAGAGATGGTCAAAAACAAGAAATCGCTTTTGAAGAAAGAGTTTGATCTGTTTCGTGGGTTGAAAAATGAAAGCACAAAGCAAATCGTTGAAAAATATTGCAATTTGTTAGCAAATATGAAGAGATTGAGCATCGAGAAAGATAATGAAGAGTTGATTGAGAAGCTAGCTGATGCATTACCCTATGAGACTTGGGGCACATATCTCATGATGCTAAGGAACAAGAAAGGGTTTAGCAGTCTGACATTGAGTAAATTCATTGAAAAGATTGAGGCTCAGGAGATGGAACAAAGAAAAGTTATAAGAATGAAAGATTTCGATGGTGAACAAGACATCGGGCTTTATTACAAAGGTGGTGTTAGTGATAAAACCACCAACTTGTCACCAAAGATAGAGACTGCATTCAATGCAAGGAGTTCATCAGGAAGTTCTTCAAAAGGATCAAACAGCAACACAAGTTTTTCTTCATACCAATCATTTGATCCTAACATTTCAACAACAAAGAATGGCAAAAAGCTACAATGCAACATTGTACTGAATCTGGAGAATGATGAAGATTATTCAGCAGAAATGGCCAAAAGTCACATGTCTTTGTTGGTAACTGTATTAGAATCTTATGGTAGTTTTCTTGCAGGTCGGATCGGGAATCCAATGCTTACAAAAGAGGATTACGATCAGATTGATGCTGAGGAAATGGAATTGATGGATATTAAATGGTGTTTGGCTAGTGTGTTGAGACGAGCTGAGAAATTTAAGCAGATCACAGGAAGAGATGATTTACGTGAAGCTAATATTTCTACTTTAGGAATTGATAAATCTAAAGTAACTTGTTTTCGTTGCAGGGAAAAAGGACACTTCAAGAGGGAGTGCAAAAACCGCGAAGCAAGTGGAGCTCAAAATCCGTTCAACAACAACAATGATTACTATCGGAAGGCTATCTATCATCAAGTTGCCCAACAACAACAAGAACCACAAGTGGCACATGGAAGAAAAGTGATTGAAGAATCTTCAAAGAGAGCTTGTATGGTGAATCAGGATGATCAAAAGCCAACGGAAGGATTCAATTGGGACAAGTATATCTCAGCTGATAACAAAGCATGTTTGATCAATCAAGATGATGAAAAATTGCCAGAAGGTTTTAGCTGGGCAAATTTCAATTGGGATGATTATGATCCAAACAAAGATTCAAATCACAAAGCGTATGTTGCTCGTGTTGAAGAGGATAGTGATGATGATCGTGAGTATTGGTCAAGAAAAATGGCAGATCATTTGAAAATGATGGCTGAAAGTGATAGTGAAGATGAAAAGGTTAAAAAGAAAAAGAAAAAGATCAAAACACCAATGAATAGTGATGATGAGGCTGTTCCAGTGATAAAGAAAAAGGTGAAAGATATTCCAAAGTTCAAAGTTGATGAAGAAGTTGATGCTAAAAAGATTCCTGTGAAGTGTGACACTTGTGAAGCTATAAAGAAGCAGAACAGCACATTGATTTATAACTTGAACAGTTTGAAGGAATCTTATGATGTCCTGAACAAAGCTATGAATCAATACAATCAAAAAAGTGAAGAATAGGCAACGGCAATGAAGACACTTCAGGGAGCTTTCATGATAAAGCAGAAAGTTGTGAACAATTACATCGAGAAGTGTGCTGTGCTAGAACAGAAACTTGAAACTCAAAGAATTGAAACTGAAAGAGTAAATCGTTTGTTGAAAAGTTACTCATATACTTCTTATGTCATTGACAGGATTTATCCAACAATAGAAGGCATGAAGGCATTTGATGAAGAAGAAATTTCTGAGGCAAAGGTTTCTGAAGAAAAGACTCCTGAAAAGAAGAAAGAAAAGAAGAAGGATAACAAAGAAAAGACACCTGGTAAGAAACGAGGTTTCAGTTACAACAAGTGTCCACCCTCGCTTGAAAATGGATATTCTCCGAGAAATCCAAATTCAGAAAGAGTCGAAAAGGCAACAAATTTACAGTGGGAGTCGGAGTCTACAATTAACTTGCCAGAAAATATTGATGTCACGTTTACATCATCTGACACTGATCATGAGTCCGAGTTAATAAAGAAAGTGGTCGATCAGGTGTTGGATAAAGATGAATCGGAGGAGTCAAAGTCGGAGTCTATGTCAGAGTCAAAGTCTGAGTCAAGCATTCCGAGTAAAACTGACAAACAGGGCAAAAGAGTTTACAATAAAGAATTCTTGTTATCAAAATCTAATTTGGATGAAGAAACGTTTAAAGTTGCATATACTTTGAATGATTCTGACAAATTATATTCTGATGAGGAATTTCCAATAAGAGGTGTTAAACCGGAAATGATCAAAAAGGTTTTCAAACTTACAGAAATTAATATTTCTGAAATAAAAGATGTAAATCTTAATGATAAACCTAAAAAATACACCTCAAGAGTTCAACAAAGAGAAAACAAGAAAAAGGGTTACAGTTCTGGTTCTGGTTTTCGAAAGAAACCAAACCATAACGGTAATTTCAAAAAGAAAGGATTAGGATTTATTCCATCTGAAAAACAGAAAAATGAAAAATATGTTCACGATTTTAAATCAAAAATAATATTTGTTTCAGGTACGTCTACTGAAGAGGAAAAAGAAAATCTGTTCAGGAACCAGTCAAACAAAGAATTCCTTGCGAAGAAGCAAGAAGAAATGAAGACTGTTGACCAGATGAAAGAAACGAGAACTTGTTTCAAATGCAACACTGTTGGACATATTGCCAAAGATTGTTCCAAGACAATACAATTTAAACAGGGAGTTTCTCGTAACTTGAAAGATAAAAAGGTTGTGTTTGAACCACCAGTTGATAGAACAAAACTATTCAAAAATTCGACTTTTGAGATTGGTGAATGTTCAAACAAGTTTTATAAGAAGAAGGGAAACCTTGACAACCAGAAATGGGTTGTTAAGAAGTCTGATGGTAGTTCTAGCAATGATTCTGATTCTTTAAAATCAGAGGAGCTATCTTCTGACGATGAATCTGATTCCACAAAGTCAGATGAGCCACAGGTTGAGATTAAAAATGAAAACTCAGTGCCGACTGTGGATGATGTGAATTTTCCACCACTTCGGGCTGAAAATTTTAAAAAGAAAGTTGGAAAAGTTGAGATTTCAAATCAATTCTTCTCTGAAAAGAAAGAATTTGATATTGAAAGAGTGTTTAACTCCAAAGTCCATAACATTTTTGGAAAAATGGTTGACAGGAAAGTCAAAGGAGTGAAGGAGTTTTACGAGAAGAAGACGAAGAAAGATAAAATTGAACCATCCCTGGTTTGTGACTGGGATGGTACATATTATGAACAGTAAGTCTGTGGACTTGCCGGAGCTCCCAAGTTGGTAATCGCGGAGCATGAATCGGCATCATTCTTATATTGTTTTTAAAATTGAAATTTGGTCATTAGTATGACTTGCCGGAACTCCCAGGTTGGTAAGTGAGGAGTAGGAATCGGCATTCTGAGAATTCAACCTATATGTGGTATTGGTTGGTAAGCCATGAGGTTGAAAAAGAGGTTGTGTTTTTAATTGAAGGTTAATCATGGTCATTAGATTGAACTTGATTGAACTATTCTTACAAATGGTAAATCATGGACATTAAGTTGTATCTGATTTCCTACAAGTGGTTGAGAAACAAAATGATGAGTTCATCCCCTAACCTACTAGTGGTTTAACCTACAAGTGGTAAAATCAATCAACAAAACTTATTTTCCGGAAAAACCATTTGATTAAAACAAACTTAAGTGTTTTGAGATCACAATGGGAAAATATTTTGTTGCGAGGGGGAGTTCTGATTGTTTATGCCAAGTGGATGGCGATTTGAAGCGATTTGATATCGGTTGTCACGTTGTTTGTATAGTTTGTTTTCAAATTTTTTAAAATGTGTTTGCATTTTAGGGGGAGTAAGAATTTTAGAAAATCCAAAAACATTTGAAAATTTGAAAAAGCCAAAAACATGATAAAATTCAAAATCGAGTTTTGTTGTATAAAAGAGGAAATGATAGTACATCAGTAGACTATCACAACATGCTAAAGAAATGGAAAGTCAAAAATGTGATAAACGGTCTCACTGATGATGTGCCAGTAGGTTTTTGCACATTTAGTAGATTGTGACGAGATATAAATCTAAATTTCAAACTTGCTTATATCGTAGGGAAACATCTCTCGGATATATGGGTAACCCCCGAAATCTTGTTTGAAAGGTCCCTCTTTCTGAGATACTAGGTCTTTATACTCAGTGATATCTGGGGTATTATCCCGGGACTTCTGATAATGCGGAAGCAATGGCCTAGTCCCCGGAGAATACTTTACTGCTTGCTTGAAATATAGCGCCGCCCTCAGCATAAATGATGAGACAATAAAATTGCTAATTAATGTTGTTGTAAAAAAAGATCCTCTAAAGGGGACACACCAAAAGTCGAGCCGTCATCTCTCTGCTGAACGGAAGTTCTGACCTGAGCTCTCACGGTTTCGCAATTAACCCCTTACAGATATCATCTGCGGTATACTCACCTGTAAGACTGAATATTGGGATCTGGATACGGGAGTATATTCTGAGGTGGGACACGCGATTAAGTTTAAGTATCTAAGACATTAATCTCGTATCTCGAAACAATTGAACTTTGTGTGAAAATTTAAGTGGATCATTATACTGACAATCTAAGTGAATCGTTTAGAACTTAAAATGTTTAAAGCTTAACGGTGTTGGTGATTTGTCTCAAAAACTGATATGATCCTCTTACACAAACTCACAAAAATATTGTTTGTATATATTTCTTTTCTGTATTTCATTACATTTAAAAATCCAGAAAGATTTTAGTGTGTTTTAGCTTAAATTTTGAAAAATACAAAAAGATTTTCGACAACTGATGTTGGAGAGCTGATTTTCAAAATTCCAAGTGCTAAACATGATGAACATATGGTTTGAGAGAGTGTGTTGTTTTGATAAGAAAAACGATATTTCTTCAAATGATTTATCAAAGATCTACATTGAAAAATCATTCTTTGATTGTTTTATTCCTGCAATTGGTTTATTAGATGGTGAGATTGTTTTTACAAGTGAACATCAGAAAATTTATTTTGAGGTAGAGACTTGTGCAGGTAATGATAGAGTCAGGAATCGATCTTGAACCTATGGAAAGAGCAAAGAGCCAGGTTATGATCTTGGAAACAAGAATTTCAGATTACAATCCTAGCTTACTGAGAGGGGGAGTCTGAATGTCAAAGAGCCAGGTTCTGATCCTGAGGTTGCGATTCTGGATAGAAAGAGAAGAGAGAGATTTGAGGATGCTTTACAGTGTCAAGATACTTCTAAGAGGTCGAAAGGACTGATAAAGACTGAAGATGCGAAGACTCAACACTGAAGACTAGTCAACATTCGAGGGGGAGTCTGTTGGTGCATGCGTCTGTCGACTTCGTCTTGTATCGAGTCTTGTTCATAGAATGTTAGATCAGGGTGCAATGTACGAGAAAATATAAGTTTTTAGAGTGTTTAAGTTGTAATTTCGCTTGAAGGAGGAGATTCCGCTTGAAAGTGACATGAGTCATTTCAAGCGAAATCAACTTAAGCTATTTCGCTTGAAATGGCTTGTGCCACTCTCAAGCGAAATCTGATCCTCTATAAATAGGATCCAAGCGAAATATAGATCATTCATTCCGGTCAGAGCAACGAAGTGCTGCCGAAGTGTCGTCTCGCTGTAAAACGTTATCAAATCAATAACACGACAGTTTAAAGTGATTTACTAGTTGAATTGACCTCAGTTTGTTTGTTTCCGCCTTTCAAACTGAGCAAAACTCTTCTGATCGACTCGTTCGTGTCTGAAAACGATCCTACACAAGGTTTGTTAGAACTAATTGTTTATTTATACATTCATTAACAATGATCAAGCCGATTGGTAGTACGATATAGCGCTATAGGACTAGACACCCCATTCCTGTTGTATGGAATGTCAGAAACCAAATTTTATCCAAATAGAATTTGCCTTTGTGGTATTTCTATAGTCTCTAAAGTGTAGTTTGATGAACTAAGGTTTGAATGTATTGCTAAATCGCAATTTATGGTATATTTCGATATACTACCAACTAGGGGTGAGCAAATTAACCATCATAACCGATAACCGAACCATAACCGACATAACCGAACCACTAATAACCGATAACCAATATAACCAATGGTTATGGTTATGAAACTTTGTATAACCGCTCAATCGGTTATGGTTATGGTTATGGTTATGGTTATGGTTATGAAGCTTTGGTTAACCGATATAACCGAAACCGAACCGAACTTGTGATGTTAACTTTATATAATGGATTTGTGTTTTACAAAACCATATAGAGGGTTTTTACTAAGATAAAAGTATGTTAGTAACAAAATGATCTTGATGTAGATGTCATTTATTTTGATAAAGAACTAAGGTGTTATGGCCATAATTGTTTTTGTTTGAGAATTACCTTATTAAAAAAAACCTAAATCAGTAGTTTAACCAAAAAGTTTAGTCTTTGTTATCTTATAAAATAGGCTCAAGCTAAGTTCAAATCATGCACAACCCTATTTATTTCAAACTTTGCTTGGTTACTTAACCGAACTTAACCAAAACCGAACCATAACCGACTTCATAACCGATTAACCGTAACCGAAGTTTGGTTATGGTTATGGTTACCAAAACTCCATAACCGAACTAGCGGTTATGGTTATGGTTAATAGTAAAAACCGAACCAAACCGACCCATGCACACCCCTACTACCAACGTGATACTGTTTGCTAAAGCATAATTTGATATGCTATTATTTACTAAAGTATAATTTGATATACTATGTACAAATCCAACATATATTTTGTTATTTACTAAAACATAGTTGATATGTTATTTACAAAACCAAAGTATACTTATGATATACTACCGAAAACTACTATTTTAACAACTAAAGTATATTTGATATACTATCTGTTTAACTGTTTTGAAACTAAAATATATTTTAATATATTACTTATCCGACTTTCTTAAAACCAAGGTATATTTTATGTGTACTACAACTTTTATATCAATGCAAAGTGTTCTAGAAACCAAACTTTTATCAAGGATTCGTGGCTACTTTTATAAACATATAATCTTTTCTTATATGATCCAAAGCCATGAATCTAATTCACAAAACCTATGTTACTCACAGGCATTTTTATGCTGACGTATTTACTTTCACATATGTTTCAGGTTTTATTTCGTGACGACTGTTGATTGCTTTACATAGGATGGACATGGGACTTAGTAATTATAAAAACATGAACGGCAATTGTACTGTTTGTTGATCAAATTCCAATACAATGTAACTTTTTATGTAATAAAACAATATTCTAAATTCCATGTGTTGTGAAAACAATGATTCTGTTACAACACTCCCTGACGTTTCCGCCACGATTTGTTGTTTTACGTGGTCGGGGTGTGACAGAAGAGTTGGTATCAGAGCTCATGGTTATAGGGAATTAGGTTATTAGTAAAATTTTGACCTAGACTATAACCTTCCTAGGACCCTAACACAAGTTACCTTGTGTTAGGTGATTACCAAAACAAGTACACAAATCTCAATTTCATTTGAAAATCGATCATCTATCCTTAGATGATTAGTTTTTAGGCTTTACGCCTTTAAAATTTTCAAATCTCGTCAAAGTTTGAGTCTTAATAATGTGAACACGTGCAATCTGGAAGGGTGGGTGCCTGTACCCTGAGTTTTCTGTCTAAGGCTAGAGTGTTCGTACAAATCCACATAATCGGACCAGTCACTCTTACCTGGGAACTCTTGGGGTGAGTGTCCACTTATAGGCTAAAGCATGTCTTCATTATGCATTATGTAGACCTCTTTACTTTGATTAGTCACTGTGTTGTTTGTTTGTTTTAAGTAATGAACAAATGACCACCTTCCTTCGTTTTGTCGATGTTTTAAATACTCCTTTTGATTGTTCTATGTCAATCTCACACATTTCCTTGTGTTCCTTTCCTTTTAGATGCCTCCTCGACGTGATCAAACTCAAGACGCCGCAATGGCAGCCTTGATCGCTCAGCAAATCGCTGCTGTACTCCCGAACCTAGTTAACCAGTTAAACCAAGCAAACAACAACAACAATGCACCTGTTCCGTGCAACTTTAAGACATTTAACTCTGCTAAAGCTTTGAAGTTTTCTGGGACTCGAGGAGCAACCGCGCTCCTGCAATGTTTTGAAAGTTTGGAGAGCACATTCAGGCATGTGCAATGTCCGAATGAGCGTAAGGTTGAGTTTGCATCCAGTGTGTTTGAGAAGCGTGCTCTTACATGGTGGAACGGGGTGATGCGTGATAGGGGTGCCGATGTGGCACTAGCTCGAACTTGGGAGGAGCTTCGGGCTCTAATGATGAAGGAGTTTTGTCCTCGTCATGAGCTTAGAGCGTTGGAAAGAGAATTCGATGATTTGAAGCAAGACAGTGGTGAACATCGAGCCTATACTAATCGTTATGAGGAGTTGAGCCTGTTATGTCCTGCTATGGTTACGTAGGTGGAGAAGGCGATTGAAAAATACATTGATGGTCTTCCTGACCTAGTTCAGGATATCGTTACTGGTAGCAATCCTACTACCGTCAGATAGGCCATTGAATTGTCTGCTACCCTGACTGAATCCCAGATCAGGAAAGGTAAGCTTTTTCGAAAGGGCAACCCGAAACCATCTGACAAGTCTGCACAAGATAAACAGGCCGAGACATCCAAGAAGAAGAAGCGCAAGGCTTCACAAAACTTTGTCGTAGTTGCTCAGAACAATCAGGTTGCACCAAATCAGCCAGCACAACCTCGTACAAGGAAAAACTATGTTGGTACCGCACCTTTGTGCAACAAATGCAACCGTCATCATCTGGAGCAAGTACAGTGTCACAAATGTACCCACTGTGGGCGATTGGGACATTTGGTCAATACATGTCGTTATGCTAACCAAGCTGCTGCAAATCCTGCTGTTGCTCAAGCACAGTTCCCTCCTGGGTCGTGTTATAACTGTGGTGACCTTACTCACTACCGAAACAATTTCCCAAGACTTGTTAACGCGAATCCAGCACGTGGACGAGTGTTTAACATAAACGAGGCAAACGTAAACGACGATGCAGCAGTGAACAATTAGTCTTTTGTTTTTCCTTGTATGTTATCTTTTGGATGTTTGAATCGACTCAGTTGATACATAAATAAAATTTGTTGTTTCAATTTTATTTTACGAAACTGATACGATTGTGTGTATGTTTAGTACAACCCCATGATGCCGACCCAAAGACAAACTACTCGTGTGGTTCTATCATTTTTATGATCACTTGTGATCTCCCCAAAAATCCTAAGTACTCGTTTCCTTTAAGAAACAAAGTACAAGGTACAAGTTACAAATTCTTAAACAGATACTTGAAATACCATTTCAAATCTTTGATTTGGTATCTAAAGGTACTTTCATGAGTCCTTAAGTGGATTCATTACGTGCTCTAATACGAATGTTACGATACGACCAAGACAAAGCCAAATCCTTATAAAATCTTCCTATCTTCATAGTTAGATTCTTGGGATGTTTTGAGTACCAATGGAAGTCCTCGATTGGATTTCTGGTGTACTTCAAATGCATTAATTCAAGTTAATGAACGAGCTAGTAACTAAGTTAACAACTATGCGATTATGTGATTATGTGTTTATGTGTGATTCTAAAGCTCGTTATCTAAGTCCTAGTAGAATCTTCCGTATTTTCATATGTTGGATTCTCATAAGGATACTCAAAGTTATTGGCTTGATGTTGTCACACCCCGACCGCGTAAAACAACAAATCGCGGCGGAAACATCGAGGCGTGTTGCAACAGAATCATTGTTTCATAACCATGGATACAAAAAGTGTTTCGTTTTATTAAACCTTGAATAATTACATCGTCTGGAAATCTAAATACACAATTTAAACATAGTCTATCATTGTTATTGAGTCACTAAGGCCTTGTCCAGTCCTATGTGAGCATGCATCCTATCAATCGATATCTTTCAACAATACCTGAAACACATGTGAAAACGAGGTCAGCAAAGAAATGCTGGCGAATACATTGGTTTTGTAGGAGTGTCGAAATCATGGCTAGTTTAGATGTTGCAATACTTTATTAAAAACCTTGTTTTGAAAAGTGTATAATATTGCAACTTAATTAACCAACTCAAATCAAGCGGGTTATAGTTTATAAAACCTCGTAGCCATGACTCTTAACCCAAAAACATTTGTTTTAGTAAAGCAAATTGTGAAACATCTAGAAATAAATTGTTAATAAAACTTGTTAATAAATCTCGTTAAAAACTCGTATAGTTTATATCATATCGAAAACCTCGTTTGTGTGACATCGTTTGAAAATCGTTTACCCAAGTGAACTAAATAACGCCACGGTATGTAATATGATGAAATCACTTATATATAGGAAGTACCAGCGGCGTATCCACCATGCTTTCATCACATTACACCCGTCCCGTTATCTAAACACTTAACCAAAACCCAATTGTATATCGCTTTGAAGCCAATCGTTTAACCAAATTGTTTAACTCGTTAATACATCGCGTGAAACCAATCGTTTAACCAAATTGTTTAACTCGTTAATACATCGCGTGAAAACCAATCGTTTACCCAAATCGTATCATTCGTTTTAGGTCGTGAAACTACTTAAATGGTCGTCTCGCTAATAACATTCAAACCTTCGTGACTCGCATTAATAAACCCTTACCAAAGGATAGATTAACAATTCGCATTAATAAACCCTTACCAAAGGATAGATTAACAACTCGCATTAATAAACCCTTACCAAAGAGTAAATTAACAATTACAGATTCAGTCGCTACCCACAACACCCACACATAACTACGGGTGTAGTAAATAACGGGATTTGTCAGATCCTATGGTACCATAACCTAATACTGGTCGGCTTGATCATTGCTAATGAATGTCATTTGTTATGTAACCCAACCAACAAGTTCGTTCACATTATCGAAATCGTTATTAGTTTTGTATAAATCGTCTTAATCGTTTTTGAAACCATCGTTATAACATCGAAAATCGTTTTGATACCATCGTTAAAACCTTGAAAACATTTAGCACATATGAGTCACCCCAAAACAATTGAAAGCAGTAAAATAGGGGAATAATGTACTCGCCTGAGAATGCTTAGAGATCTTGAACAATAACCAAGCAAAGCTAGAGGGAGCACGGAATCAATCGGCAGTCTAAAACCATATAAATAAACCGGACTTAAATCGGGAGATCGGATAGGATGAGGCTTGGTAAACCAAATGAGTATTGGAACTCATATGATATGGTTTAACAAGGCCTACATACTACATTGAGACTAACCTAAGTGCTTTCGACCCATCGCGACCCATTAAGGTAACATACGCTACTTTAACGCGTCGTGCGCGCAAAGCGCGTTCGGACCGTCTAATTAGTCCTATGACAAGTGTTATATGCCTAAACATGTTACATAATCAGTTATGTGACAAAAGTTTAGGTTACATATGCTTAATTACCAATTATACATGAAAAGGGTATTCTGGTAATTTACCTAAGGCATATAAACTACCTATCATACAACTACTTAAACGAAGCGACCATAAGGTATAACCTCGGAAGGTTATTCCCTACCTACTATGGTCACCTAATGTATTTGGTCGGATCCTAATGATCGACCAAATGGGTCGGGTTCGAAGGTATAAGCGATTTATTAGATCGCTTACCCTACGACCCTAGACAACGTGGTAATCAGTAGGCATAGTCCCAAGGGACTATAACCAACGTGATTACACTCACGTTGCGAAGTTCAAACGAACTTCGCATTGACCATAAACTGGTCAACGCAGAAAGTCAAACAAAGTTTGACTTTCATACTCGAAAAGACTCGAAAAGCAATAAAAGAACGAAAGAATACTTACGAAGGGTCCCCGAATGCTAATTTCGATTCAAAAATCTCAGGTATGAAACAATAGTTTCAACTTAGAGTTTCTCAAATCAAAATTCTTGTAAGTTTTGCAATGGGGGTGGATGGGTATTTATAGGAATACCCGAACCGTTAGGATCGTTTGTCGAATATCGTGCCTTAATCGCATCCGTACAAGTGTTGGAAAGTTGTGGTGACTAAAATTTGGTTCTTATCAGCTGACTAGACAAGTGTGAGTGTGTGGTGGAGGATTAAACAGCTGCAATCTGCTGTTTGATTCATTTAAGCTGGTCAGAAGGGGCCACGCGGCCCGCTTCAGGATGCCCATAATCTAATGCGGGCCGCCTAGACATGTCAGATCAGAAACATGTTTGAAAAATGACAGTTTCAGTCCCTGCACGTGTTTAAGGCTATTTCTGACACTTCTAAGGCCCGTAAAGCCAATTTTAAGGCCCTAAAATGATGCCTAAACATTGTGGAGATGAAACATGTTCAAAAATATGCCGGATGTCGGTTCGTTTGGTCGTACGAACGCGATGTTCGCTTAATTACGACGGAATGCGCACAAGCGCGAAAAACGATCCAAATGACGCGACGAATGGATTTTTGGCAAGCCAAACACTAAAGCATAATATAGTCATGCTTACATAAATTTTTGGATGTCCGGATGCATTCAGAACGTAAGTTATGCGCGAAAATGCAAACTTGTGCACTTTTTGACACTTTTAGTCCCTGAATGACCTAAAAGTTTATTTTAGCACACCGAACACCTCAAAGCCTATTTCTAAGCTATGAAAAGGATATTTATGGTATGTTTAACTTATGGTCATGTTCCGGAATGTCTGTTACAGTTCAGATTGGCATACTTTCGCAGTTTGTCAACTTTAGTCCCTGTAAGCGATTTAACTTGATTTTGCCATACCAAAGCCTTCAAAACTTATTTCTAAGTTATGTAAAGGTTATTTAAGGTATGTTAAGCCTATTTCACTATTCCGGAGTGTTCGTTGCATTAAAATGGTTATATTTACGCATCGGTGCGCGTATAACCTTCCAGAAAGCGATTTAGAGTTTTGAAATTGAACAAAAACTGATATGTGCAAATGATACACATATTTTTACAAATCCCAAGTATGAAATATTATATTTCATTGGTTCGGTATTTGTTTGATGGCCGTGGAGGCACAGGTGTTACAGTCTCCCCTACTTTAGGAAATTTCGTCCCGAAATTTATTTAGAGGAAACTTGTGAGAGCTTGAAAACATGAAGTTGAAAAGATCAAACAACATTGGTTAGGGTTCTGAACTTCTAGTAACTTTAATAACATCATGTTTGCAATGTAAGAGGGATACTTATATACAAGTATATGAAGCGTCATTGGTGCGTCCACCGTACCTCCATTACATCGTTCTCATTTTGTTATTGTTGTCACTATCGGTTCTTACACATAATAAATCTTACTGGGTTTCTGTGCACTAAATTTCATAATTATGTACGCGTCCATAATTAGACAATTCCTTGCACAGTTCACACAGTCTATTTTATAATGTGTAGGGTAAAACCAAATGAATGAACCTGTGATGAGCGTGACTAGACCGCCATAGAGTCCTTTAAATTAAATCAATAAATGATCTAAATAGACTATCAAAGAGTCTGTTCAGCTACATCACTAGATGTCGTTCTTTAACCAAATTGTGAATCAATCTTTTTGACTAGACCACTAAGAGGGTCTCTTATGAATCATAGAGTGGTACTATATAACCCAAGGGTCTTAACTACCACGTAGAAGCCCATAAGGATTTAAGGTAGTACCTTTTAAATATCCTACTATGAATCCCTCATATGAAAGATTCTATGAGGATTTGAAAATCGTATCACACAAAAACATAGAGAAGAACACATAAACACATATCACATAATCGCATAATCGCGTACTCGCATAATTGTTTAATTTGACCTTTAAATTTGTTATCTTTGGACACGGGTATTTAAAGCATACTAGGAATCAAATCCTTAATTGCATCAATTTGGATGGATCCACATGAATACCCTGCTTGTTGACTACATGACCCAAAAACTGAACTCCTTTAAGCCAAAATTTCCTCTTGGAGGATTTAGCGAAAAGTTTGTTCCTTCTTTAAGGGTTCTAGTGTCAATGAAGGTGTTGATCGTTATCGGCTCGGGACATGAATAGATCAATATGTCATCAATAACAACAATGACGAACTGATCCAAATAAGGCTTGCAGACTCTATTTATTAAGTCCATGTAGATGGCTGGAGCATTTGTCAACCCAAAAGGCATGACTATAAACTCGTAATGGCCATACTTCGTGCAGAAAACCGTTTTGGGAATATCTTCTTTGAGAATACAAAGTTGATGATACCCAAAACGCAAATCGATCTTGGAAAAGCATGAAACGCTATGCAGTTGATTGGAGAAATCGTTGATTTAAGGTAGGGGATATCGATTCTTGATGGTAAGCTTACTAGGCTTACGTTAATCGATATACATTCGAAAAGATCCATTTTTTTTCCTTTTCACAAAGAGGACATGAGTTTCTCCAAGGTGAAAAGTTCGGACGGATGAATCCGTTATCAGACAACTCTTGAAGCTGTTTTGATAATTCTTGCATCTCGAACGGTGCAAGACGATAAGATACTTTAGATTTAAAAGAAACAAATGTTTGAGGTTCTTAGAGAGATCACAAGTGATCATAAAATGACAGAACCACACGAGTAGTTTTGTCTTTGTGTTGACATCATAAGGTTGGATCAAACATTCATACAATTGCATTAGTTAAAAAAAATAAAACCACAAATTTTTATTTATATAACAACCGCATTGTCTTTAAATGTTACAAGATAACAACTAGAGGAAAAACAAAATTCTAATTGTTCACTCCTTCATCATTGAGTGCCTCATTGATGTTAAACACTCGACCACGTGCTGGATTCACATTGACGTTGACGTTCGCATTTGGGTTTGCGTTAGCATTTGCATTCACCAGTCTTGGACAGTTGTGGCGGAAGTGACCAATCTCTCCGCAGTTGAAACATGACCCCAGTGGGAATCTCACAGCATTCCCTTGAACCGGAGCTTGAACCTGAGCAGCCTGATTTTGTCCCAGACGACAAACATTGGCCAAATGCCCAAGTCTACCACACGTTGTGCATTTCTTGCAATCTTGTTGTGCAACGTGATGACCGTTGCAACGGGCACAATGTGGTGCGGTACCAGCATATGCCTTCTTTGCAGATGGCTGTGCCGGTGGGTTTTGCAAGTTCTGAGCAGTCTGTGCTGTAACAGCAAAATTTTGGGCACCCTTCCGCTTCTTTGATTTCTTTGACGTCTCACCTTCCTTACCCTTCTTGTTTTGACCTTTCTTGCTGTCCTCCTTGTCAGACCCCTGCTTCTTACCCTTGTCACCCTTTCTGTGTAACTTATTCTTCCGAATCTGCGACTCAGTCAATGTCGCAGCTAACTCGATCGCCTGACGGAGTGTGGTAGGGCTACTACCAGTAAGGATGTCTTGTACCGAGTCAGGTAGGCCGTCGATGTACCTTTCGATAGCCTTGTCGAGTGGGGTAACCATTATCGGGCAAAGCAGACTCAACTCCTCAAACCTATCAGTATACGCCCTGTGCTCACCACTATCTTGCTTCAACTCATCAAATTCCTTCTCCAAAGCTCGCTGCTCATGACGAGGACAGAATTCCCTCATCATAAGGGCCCTAAGTTCAGCCCATGTCTGTGCTAGAGCAACTTCTGCACCACGATCCCTCATAACCCCGTTCCACCATGTGAGAGCCCTCTTCTGAAACACACTCGAAGAAAACTCGACCTTGCGATTGTCAGGACACTGCACATGGCGAAAAGTATTCTCAATGCTCTCAAACCATTGAAGAAGCCCAGTCGCTCCTTCAGAACCACTAAACTTGAGTGGTTTAGCCTGGTTAAAATCCTTGTATTTGCATGGAACGTTGTTGTTGTTATTATTGCCGTTGTTGTATATCTCGTGGACTTGGGTTACAACCCCGGGAAGCACAGCAGCCACCTGTTGAGAGATCAGGGCTGCGAGTTCTTCAATAGTAAAAGTCCGAGCATCGGTTCGAGCATCGCGTCGAGGAGGCATTGTCTAAAAGAGGAAACATGAAATGAAACGAGTGAGAGAATTAGACGAAAAGAATGAGATGAACAAATCTGATGAAAGCAAGGATAGTGGTTATTTGTTTGTTACTACAAAGCAACAAACGACCCTGGTGATTAATCAAAGTAAATAGGTCAAAAATAATGTATCGCGAAGACATGCTCGCCTATAAGTGAACACTCATCCCAAGAATTCCCAGGTAAGCACAACTGGTCTCGCGTCTGATGAGATATATATGAAGTGCTTGCCTAGACAGAAAACCCAGAATACAGGCATTCACCCTTCCAGTTTGCACGTGTTCACATTATTTAAAACCCAAAACTTTGACGAGATTTTGAAAACCCAAAGGGATTCAAAACCATATAATAGAGGGTTCAAAACCTAGTAATCAATCATCCTAGAACAGATGATTAGTTTTCAAAGCGGTTTTGAAATTTATGTTCTTGTTGTGGTCGTCGCCTAAGGATAGGTGACGGTATCGTTTTATGACTAAACGCAAGTAAACTCGCGTTAGGGTCCTAAGAAGGTTATAGACTAGGTCAAAGCATTACTAATAACCTAATTCCCTATAACCATTGGCTCTGATACCAACTTTTCTGTCACACCCCGACCGCGTAAAACAACAAATCGCGGCGGAAACATCGAAGCGTGTTGCAACAGAATCATTGTTTCATAACCATGGATACAAAAAGTGTTTCGTTTTATTAAACCTTGAATAATTACATCGTCTGGAAATCTAAATACACAATTTAAACATAGTCTATCATTGTTATTGAGTCACTAAGGCCTTGTCCAGTCCTATGTGAGCATGCATCCTATCAATCGATATCTTTCAACAATACCTGAAACACATGTGAAAACGAGGTCAGCAAAGAAATGATGGCGAATACATTGGTTTTGTAGGAGTGTCGAAATCATGGCTAGTTTAGATGTTGCAATACTTTATTAAAAACCTTGTTTTGAAAAGTGTATAATATTGCAACTTAATTAACCAACTCAAATCAAGCGGGTTATAGTTTATAAAACCTCGTAGCCATGACTCTTAACCCAAAAACATTTGTTTTAGTAAAGCAAATTGTGAAACATCTAGAAATAAATTGTTAATAAAACTTGTTAATAAATCTCGTTAAAAACTCGTATAGTTTATATCATATCGAAAACCTCGTTTGTGTGACATCGTTTGAAAATCGTTTACCCAAGTGAACTAAATAACGCCACGGTATGTAATATGATGAAATCACTTATATATAGGAAGTACCAGCGGCGTATCCACCATGCTTTCATCACATTACACCCGTCCCGTTATCTAAACACTTAACCAAAACCCAATTGTATATCGCTTTGAAGCCAATCGTTTAACCAAATTGTTTAACTCGTTAATACATCGCGTGAAACCAATCGTTTAACCAAATTGTTTAACTCGTTAATACATCGTGTGAAAACCAATCGTTTACCCAAATCGTATCATTCGTTTTAGGTCGTGAAACTACTTAAATGGTCGTCTCGCTAATAACATTCAAACCTTCGTGACTCGCATTAATAAACCCTTACCAAAGGATAGATTAACAATTCGCATTAATAAACCCTTACCAAAGGATAGATTAACAACTCGCAATAATAAACCCTTACCAAAGAGTAAATTAACAATTACAGATTCAGTCGCTACCCACAACACCCACACATAACTACGGGTGTAGTAAATAACGGGATTTGTCAGATCCTATGGTACCATAACCTAATACTGGTCGGCTTGATCATTGCTAATGAATGTCATTTGTTATGTAACCCAACCAACAAGTTCGTTCACATTATCGAAATCGTTATTAGTTTTGTATAAATCGTCTTAATCGTTTTTGAAACCATCGTTATAACATCGAAAATCGTTTTGATACCATCGTTAAAACCTTGAAAACATTTAGCACATATGAGTCACCCAAAAACAATTGAAAGCAGCAAAATAGGGGAATAATGTACTCGCCTGAGAATGCTTAGAGATCTTGAACAATAACCAAGCAAAGCTAGAGGGAGCACGGAATCAATCGGCAGTCTAAAACCATATAAATAAACCGGACTTAAATCGGGAGATCGGATAGGATGAGGCTTGGTAAACCAAATGAGTATTGGAACTCATATGATATGGTTTAACAAGGCCTACATACTACATTGAGACTAACCTAAGTGCTTTCGACCTATCGCGACCCATTAAGGTAACATACGCTAATTTAACGCGTCGTGCGCGCAAAGCGCGTTCGGACCGTCTAATTAGTCCTATGACAAGTGTTATATGCCTAAACATGTTACATAATCAGTTATGTGACAAAAGTTTAGGTTACATATGCTTAATTACCAATTATACATGAAAAGGGTATTCTGGTAATTTACCTAAGGCATATAAACTACCTATCATACAACTACTTAAACGAAGCGACCATAAGGTATAACCTCGGAAGGTTATTCCCTACCTACTATGGTCACCTAATGTATTTGGTCGGATCCTAATGATCGACCAAATGGGTCGGGTTCGAAGGTATAAGCGATTTATTAGATCGCTTACCCTACGACCCTAGACAACGTGGTAATCAGTAGGCATAGTCCCAAGGGACTATAACCAACGTGATTACACTCACGTTGCGAAGTTCAAACGAACTTCGCATTGACCATAAACTGGTCAACGCAGAAAGTCAAACAAAGTTTGACTTTCATACTCGAAAAGACTCGAAAAGCAATAAAAGAACGAAAGAATACTTACGAAGGGTCCCCGAATGCTAATTTCGATTCAAAAATCTCAGGTATGAAACAATAGTTTCAACTTAGAGTTTCTCAAATCAAAATTCTTGTAAGTTTTGCAATGGGGTGGATGGGTATTTATAGGAATACCCGAACCGTTAGGATCGTTTGTCGAATATCGTGCCTTAATCGCATCCGTACAAGTGTTGGAAAGTTGTGGTGACTAAAATTTGGTTCTTATCAGCTGACTAGACAAGTGTGAGTGTGTGGTGGAGGATTAAACAGCTGCAATCTGCTGTTTGATTCATTTAATCTGGTCAGAAGGGGCCACGCGGCCCGCTTCAGGATGCCCATAATCTAATGCGGGCCGCCTGGACATGTCAGATCAGAAACATGTTTGAAAAATGACAGTTTCAGTCCCTGCACGTGTTTAAGGCTATTTCCGACACTTCTAAGCCCCGTAAAGCCAATTTTAAGGCCCTAAAATGATGCCTAAACATTGTGGAGATGAAACATGTTCAAAAATATGCCGGATGTCGGTTCGTTTGGTCGTACGAACGCGATGTTCGCTTAATTACGACGGAATGCGCACAAGCGCGAAAAACGATCCAAATGACGCGACGAATGGATTTTTGGCAAGCCAAACACTAAAGCATAATATAGTCATGCTTACATAAATTTTTGGATGTCTGGATGCATTCAGAACGTAAGTTATGCGCGAAAATGCAAACTTGTGCACTTTTTGACACTTTTAGTCCCTGAATGACCTAAAAGTTTATTTTAGCACACCGAACACCTCAAAGCCTATTTCTAAGCTATGTAAAGGATATTTATGGTATGTTTAACTTATGGTCATGTTCCGGAATGTCTGTTACAGTTCAGATTGGCATACTTTCGCAGTTTGTCAACTTTAGTCCCTGTAAGCGATTTAACTTGATTTTGCCATACCAAAGCCTTCAAAACTTATTTCTAAGTTATGTAAAGGTTATTTAAGGTATGTTAAGCCTATTTCACTATTCCGGAGTGTTCGTTGCATTAAACTGGTTATATTTACGCATCGGTGTGCGTATAACCTTCCAGAAAGCGATTTAGAGTTTTGAAATTGAACAAAAACTGATATGTGCAAATGATACACATATTTTTACAAATCCCAAGTATGAAATATTATATTTCATTGGTTCGGTATTTGTTTGATGGCCGTGGAGGCACAGGTGTTACAGATGTGAATTGATGGTACTATGTATAAAATTACATATACCTAAATGAACTTTTGCTCCTCTCGTAATTATTGGCTTTGTAACCAATAGTAGACGTTTAGTGATCATCTCAACAATAATACTTATTCCAATGATCATTAATAACTTGGGAATCAAATTCACTATTATCAAATAAATATACTAATCCGGATTAATATGCTTGCTATCACACTAGCTAAGCCACAATCACACAAGCTTCGGGTTGTGGATTTGATAACCATTTAGACGATGCATCGATTTAAAACACTAAATGGTATCATGTTGGGATATGCATATCCCTTAATCACTTCCAGAATATTTAGGGATACACACCCTTAATTGGCAAATACATAATTTCCCTCAAGAGCAAATAATACATGTTATCAGCTAGAAGAATCTTCAAGTTCTTCATTATGTTTCACATCATCATTGACTCGATGTGGTCTAACCGTTCATGCCAATAAAGTAAATAATCATGATCCCTAAACTTCTGGTTTATGATCGTGTATGTATTACTTGCACTTATGCTAGTACAAAACGTAAGACACGAGATAATTATGTATATCATTTGAAATTATCATGTTATATCACCATCATTATTTCCACATATCATTCTCATATTATTATTCCCTTATTTTGCCACTTATGGTAGCCAATCTCATTATTAACATAAGCATCGTTGCATTTCTGATGATCAATCTCATTATTAATACGACCATTGCAAATTTCTCAATTATCTCTATGATCACGACATTATCAATGATCGTTGTGTGATCACATTTACTTCAGGGAATGAATTAGAGCCAAAAATAGCTTCATAATTTCTCATTATTACTTGGTCACATGGATATGAAATCATTTAAACTTTTCTTGACATTAGTATATCTTAGACGTGACAAATAAAAATAATTATATTCATTTTTTTCTTATAAATAAACTTCGCTCCACATAACAAAAATTAAGATATAACAATATCTCCGAGTCATATAATATTATCGGTCTAACATGTTACGACTTTTCATAACTTGATAATGAAACGCGTGAGTATGACACTTCAAGGGTCTTATCTAAGAATCTTTGTGCTATTTCATGATAGTAATAATGGAAGAAATCATCTACAATTGCAGTACGATAATATATTGTACACTAAAACCATTAAAAAAATCTTCCTGTATTTTATTAACATCAACTAAGTGACTCATTAGCATTCATATAAAAAAATTAGCAAAAAGTTGTATCTAGCTTGTCCTTATAAAGGATCATTTCACGACCGAGTAATATAACCGGTTTAAATTTTATGACCTTTTTTAAATTAATAATGAGATTCAAGTAGTATGACGTTTCACATGCCAAATCTAAACATGTTTATACTCTTTACTAAGACAATTAACTGTCTTTTATTTGCTTTATAAAATGTTTATAAAATTCCTAATATTATAAAATACCATTATGGCACTATATAAAACAAACCAAAATTTTCCAATAAAACCCATTATAGATCAATCTCTATTGTTATCAATAATAACTACGTGATTCTAAAGATATCGTTTTTCCATGAAAGACAAAATTAATGAAAACATTATGAAATCATACATGAATAATAGATTGCACATATGTATGTATGTATGCAAACTGAATTCATATTTGAACCCAGTAAATGTTTTATACAAATCATCTTTATGCAAATGCATTTGATTCCATACCAATGGTTAGCACAAAAAATTCTAATTTTGATGAAATAAAAAGATATTATTATTATTATTATTATTATTATTATTATTTTGAGTTAAACCAAATGCTTATAACTTTGGAATTAACAGTACCCCAAATACAATAATCAATAAGTGAATACAAAATTTTAGGCATGGATATCACAATACTGCTTCACTTGTAAATCACTCGATTTCTCTAAAAAAAATTATTATCGATAAAACACGGATGCATAGAAAATTCAAAATTTCTCTATAGGTGATGTATGTAGTCATGTTTGAGCATGTGTATGCATGTGTAGACATGAATATGATCATACCAACACTAGGCTAGAACATATAAACAAATTATAAGTGTTCTTATTTAAATAATTAGGAAACCATAAGACAATATAAGAAACAAATTATCCAATGATCGAGATCATAACTCCAACATTATCATATCACCTTAAGATTGGTTGAATAGATGATAAACCATCAATCTATATCAGTTACTATCCAACAAAAGCATATTATTCGAATAAATTAATATATAACTCAACTTTAATTAACAACAGTGTTAATGAATTAATCAATTATGGAAAAATATCAATAAATTTTGTAGTTTTAAAGAACCTTTGGTCAGCTTAGTTAACAAATTTATATGTGATTATAAATATAAAACAAAAATTTGAATGTGGCTAGAAATATAAAAACAGAGTAATAACACAAAGTAATAGGGGTCATTTTATACAAACATATAGGGAAGTGTAAACATTTTATTAAATAGCTTCTTGTTTAATATATGAATTTAATTTGATAAATTTGAAAGACCAGGCCTTTGTTCTTTCGGTTTCCGTGTGAAACAGAAAATATCGCCCTTTACCTTTTTATCCTCTGCAATAATTTACTGTGGATCAAGGGATTCGAGTTCATGTTTTCCTCACACAATGACCAAACCATCTTATTTATTTATATATATATTTTTGTTTTTTTTACTGAATCAATATAAAAACTTTTATATTCCTTTAGATCATCTTCTTCTATTTAAATTTAGGTTACAAGGTCCGGCCGCTGTATGCTATAATCGATACAAGATTTCTAAAATGTATAAATGCATACATACAATACATAGAGATTTCAAGTTAAGACTAGTACCTGATTTTTGAATTAGAAAAATGGTCTAAAAGATGTTGTTGTGTAATGGTTGTTGTGGTGCATCAGAACAAGAGTTGTTGGAATATCTTTGTCAACTGAAACGATGTTCAAACGGTTGTATGCAAATTCTCATGCTCGGAAATTACTAGAGATCATGGATGGAGAATAGGTTTTGATAAGAGCACTCTCGTGCTGATAACGTATTGTAAAACAACGGTCTATTAGCAACCAATATACACGATAAACATAAGAACATAGATCATGTAGAGAAAGAAATATGGAGAATGAGATCATTCTTATTGATATTGAGTATATCATATCAAATACATAGGCCCTATATATATAGGCCATATTATTAATACAAGAGTAAATAAAGAGACGGGAGTTAAGAACGTGGAGAGTCACCATAAATAATTTGTTCATAACACAATCATTTTTAACTGTGACTTACGTGACATATCATCAAACATAAGTAATTTGACGCCTGACATGAATCATTATAGCCTAAAATGACTTGTTAACTAACATGTCTTAATAAAGCTCATTAACACATAAATATTAGAGTAAACTGTCATTTTGATCCCTGAGGTTTGGTTATTTTTGTCATTTTAGTCTAAAACTCAAATATTTTGCAACTGGATCCTTGTGGTTTCAGTTTTATGGCCATTTTGGTCCAAAAGTGAAATCAGGTCATATTTGTCTTTATAAAATCCTGCTATTTTGTCATTTTTATCAGGGGCAAATTGGTCATTTTTAATAAAATTTAAAATAAACTATTTTAAAAAAATATTAGTTTCTGTAAAACCCACCACCACCACACAAACCCTCGAACACCCACCACCAACCTGAAACCAATATGCAGCAGATGAGAAAAGCAGATAAACACAGAGGTCCGGCGAGCTCGAAATCATGAGGATGGCATCCGTCGTTTAACAGTATCTCGGAGACATCAAACTAGTTAATTTAGTTCTGTTTGTTGTGAAACTAGCCTAATAACAAAGAAAGAAGAAGAAAATAATAGGGAGAAGAGATCTAATATTTCATTGATTGAGATGTATATTACAAGAGATACAAAAGACTATATATAATTGAGGAAAACTTGTGGAACAAGCCTAATCTATTTTAGGTGTTGATAACCACATTAATAAATAAATATATTCATAACACTCCCCCTTGGTTATTAACATAATACGCTTGATGCTGCTTCGTTAAAAACCTTGTTAGGAAAACCCGGTGGGACAAAACCATAGCTAAGGGAAAAAGAGTGCAGCGTGTAATGCGCATTATCTCCCCCTGATACTTCTGGATCAGGTATGTTGCCTCATTAAAAACCTTACTAAGAAAACCCATTGCGATAAAACTTAGTCAAGGGAAAAAGAGTGCAACTTGAATAAATCTCCCCGTCATTATAATATATATCTTTTAAGTAAAGTGTGCCTATCATCCTCGAAAGTTGCTCAAAACTTTTGTAGAATGATTTGTCGTTTGATGCCTTGAAGTGCAATCCTTTATATTGAGTAATGTTGTAAAATCTTCTTGTGAGACTTCTAGTGCTTCCTCTTGCGAACAAATACCATAAGATCCAAGACTATTTGTGTTACATTCTTTATATCTACAAGACTAACAGAACTAGCTTTCATGGGTTAGTAAAATATAGACACATATCATTCTTATCTTTAGGGTATCGACATATCTGCTTTACCATTCAAATGTCTCCTTATTGGACATGTGTTATATCATGTTGATAAATTCAAATAAAAATATATATTATCATGCATAGCTAGAAAGTTAAGTTGATAAATTCAAATAAAAATATTATCATCATAAATTCAAATGTCTCCTTATTTGACATGTGTTATATCAATTGCACTATAGCCATGGTACTTTTGAAATGAGAATCTCTACTTTGGTAGGAGATGATAATAATTATTTCTTATAAAAAGTGTCTGAACAACCTTTAACATACTATAAGGTTGAGCTCTCTACATACTAAAATGTCCCACCAACATCTTCTAGATGTAGTTTGATAGATGATTAAAAGTATGATTACAAATATACTTGAACTGCAAGTCGAGTAATAATTTGACTGTGCTAGGGTCATTAAAAATTCCCCTTCTAAAAGCTCGCCAATTTCTCTTGATGATGCTCAGACATCATCACTGTAAATTGCGATTATAGTGAACTTTTAAGAAATAACATTTGATAAAGATGGATAATATTATCAAACTTATATTGCTCTTTATCATAATATATCATGAGTTGTACAACACTCAACTTGACTATTTTAGTTCATACTATCTTTAACTTTATAAAGATACATTCTTGAGGACTTGAAATCAATGCTTCACGCATTTGCAATCATATACATACTTCTTTCAACTTTGAAAACAATGTATGTGCATTCACTCTTTAGGAGTTCTATTACATACACCTCCTCATTGATTTCTATATCATATGTAAGGATGTCTGCAATATTTAATCCATATTGTACCATGCTTATACATTGTACATTAAGATGCCATAATAACCAGGCACAAGTTTTCTATGTATAGTTATTGGTGCACAAGAATTACATCCTTAAGATGTTTCAACTAACCTTATAAGCACTTAAATGCTTTACGATACTCATCAGGAGTTCCAATTATATTCAACGTATTCAAGTATAAATTTGTATACAACGATCATATCGTTCTCGAGAATTCATTTTACATGATTTTTGATAATTCAAATCCTTGTGGGACTTTCATGTAAACTTTTAGTATCAAGTGGTACATAACATTCATAAGACGTATATCAATTCTCTCTTTATATTACCAGACTAATAAAATATTGGAAAGTCATTACATCCACCACTAGAGAATGTGTCTCATTATAATCAATCATGGGTTTTTGCGAAAATCCTTGTGCACCATATTTGCCTTGTCTCATTTAATTTGATTTTCACATGATTCGCATAAAAGCCCCATTAATATCCAACATATTTACAAATTCAGTTGTATGGACTCTTGATCCGAAAACTTTCCATTTCATTAGAGAATTTAAATATGCCATACTTTGCGTCTTTCCATTTTTGCCAATCATTTATGTATTTTCATTCATAGGCAGATCTTAAATCTTGATCCTCATCATTTCATCATTTCAAGCGCTATATTATATACAAAAGTATAAGGACATCGATTTTGTTTCGATTCCATACATATCTTAGACATGATACAGTTTATCGAGATCTCTTTATTTTCAGGTACCTATGGTGAAGATTTTATTACTATAACCTCGACTTGACTATCTTAATTACTTGCTCCAATTTTCGAGGAATTGTATTACTGGAATCGACTAGTCTACCACGCTTCAGGCGTGTAATAGACTCATTAGAAAATATGTGGTTGTCCTCTTGGGACACAAATATGACTGGAGCATAAGCAGTTGATTAGTCACTCTATTTAAGTCAGTGAATTTGTCTTGTAATTTGTTCTTTGATATTAGTAAATTAATTATCCTTTGAACTTTTGGTTCACCGTTTATAGTCTGAGGATCAAGATGACATGATAATTCATTCCACTTTTCACTTTCCAACTGCGTGTTATCTCCCCCTAATGTTGGGAACATTCATTCACAAAAGTGAAAACCAATGAGCCGTAAGCAAATCTTTCACCAATGGCTTTAACTATTTAATCATAGATAATTATTTTTTACCCAACATATATTCTCATCCCTTTTAGAAGTCCCATCTTTGTGCGGTGTGGTGGATGAGTTTCAATATATGTCACACAACCAAAATCTTTGATGAGACATCTTTGGTTCCCGACCAAAAACCAACTGTATGTGGAGAACTATAACTTATTGGCTTGATGTGAATTAATGGTACTATATGTAAAATTACATGTACCTAAATGAACTTTTGCTCCTCTCATGATCATTGGCTTTGTAATCAATAGTAGTCGTTTAGTGATCATCTCAACAGTAACACTTATTCCAATGATCGTTAATAACTTGGGATCAAATTCATTATTACCAAATAGATATATACTAATCTAGATTAATATGCTTGCTATCACATTAGATAAGCCACAATCGCACAAACTTCAGGTTGTGGATTAGATAACCATTTAGACGATGCATCGATTTAAAACACTAAATGGTATCATATTTGGATATATGTGTCCTTTCTTTATTCCAGAATATTTAGGGATTCACACCCTATCTTGGTTGGTAAATAATTAATTTCTTCTTGAGAGCAAAGACATCTTTAATTGTCAGGAAGAATCTTCCAGTTCTTCATTGTGTTTCACATCATCATTGACTTGGCGTGGTCTAACCGGTCATGCCAATCAAATATCATAATCCATAAACGTCTAGTTTATGATCGTAGATGTATTACTTGCACGTATGTAATACAAAAGTAAGATAAGAGAGAATATATTATAACTTCAAAGTTCAAACAATCATGTTATAATTAGTCTCTTTATTTGCGACTTGTGGTGTTCAATCTCATTATTTACATAATCACGTTGCATTTCTGATGGTCGGTCTCATTTTAATATGACCATCATTAAAATTTTCTCAATTATGTCAACGATCACAATTGTCAATATATATTCCTTTCACGGATGATAGTACAACCAAACAAGTTACATGGTGTTTCATTATTTTCTCATCCATATAAAAAAAACCATATCAAACCATTCCTGGTTTTTCATTAATTTCTCAAACATACGGATATAAAGTTATATCAAGCCTTCATATCGTTTTAACGATATTGCTACTTCAATAGAATATCCATGTATGACGGATATAAAGTTATATCAAGCCTTCATATCGTTCGTTTTAACGATATTGCTACTTCATGAGTATATATGATGTGTGACAAATTTGTTCTTCTCATAACATCAATTGAGAAATAATATGTCTAGGTCATATAAAATTTATCAGTATAAAATATTATGACCTTCTACAAACTTAATGAGATTCAGGGAGGGATTATGACATTTTGAATGTCATGTCTAAGCATATTCATACTCTTTTCACACGAGTTATTATAAACCACAACTTTTGTTTAGTTGTTCTTTTCGATACATCTTTCTATATAAATTAATGCCGATGTATAGAACACAAGGTATACCATCAAATCAATATAAAATACACAATGTAATAGCATGTCACCTTATAAAACAACTTATAATAAAGAAATTTATGAAACAAGATGTTTCATCACAGTTACAAACAAATTGATATAATCTGTCGTGATATAACCAATCACAAATATTTGCTCCTCTACTTTTAAGAATAAACGAATATATCTATCATCTTCTCATAATATACCATAACATATCCCAAACAAGATGGAAGTTTTGTAATATTTAAAGAGCAGTATACTTACCTTGTATTTTGTTGATTGCAAGTTTCTTTTATGTTTCCTTGCGACAAGCTTCCGTGAAGGTAGGTAGCAACCGACCATCACCTTAAACCCCTTAACCAGTCCCGGTCAATCGGTCATGGTCGTCTCTAACAACCGCAGTCGCCGAATTCCTTATAATGAAGCAATCAAACTTCCAAAGCAATTCGTGCTGATAACGTGTTGTGAAACTAGCCTAATAACAAAGAAAGAAGAAGAAAATAATAGGGAGAAGAGATCTAATATTTCATTGATTGAGATGTATATTACAAGAAATACAAAAGACTATATATAATTGAGAAAAACTTGTAGAACAAGCCTAATCTATTTTAGCTGTTAATAACGACATTAATAAATAATATATTCATAACACTGTTGATATATTATGGATTTTGTTTTTTTTAGAATTTTTGTGGGTCGATAGGAATGATGCAATTTCTTGAAAAAACAAGATATTGTATTTTATTTATATTCCACAATAATGATTTTGTGATGTTCAAGAAATGCTTTCTTCCTGGCTTCTTTCCGTTGAATAGGTTGACTACATAGAATCAACTACTCCCTTTGAAATCATGACTTCCTTGTGTTGTTTTACCAATAATTTAATTCAAAAGATATGTCGGTGATTGGGTTGGTGGCTTTCGGGTCTCACCTCCACCACAACACATCACGCCAACCTCCACCGTCAACACCACCCCAACCACCATCACACAAACCCTCGAACACCCACCACCACACAAACCCTCGAACACCCACCACCACCATCTCACCTCCGCCACTTCTCACCTCCACCCCCGAACACCAAAACACCCACCAACACCGAAACCCATCACCTCCAACGAACACCTCCACCACTAGGCAGGCCACCACAACCGCCGTAACCACCACACCAGCCTCGCCGCCCCTGCTGCTTCACACCGCCACAACCACAACGCCACAAACATCGCCACCGGAAAACAGATCTGAGATGGGTGGTATATTGTTTGGTGGGTGAAAGAGAGTTTTGTTAAGAGAGGGCTTAGAGATCTGGAGAAGAAAGGGTTTAGAGAGAGAGTTTTGGTTAAGAGAAAGAGAGATATGAGCTTAAATATATATAGATGGTTTAGAGAGAGTTTTTTTAATTAAAAGTGACCATTTTGCCCATGAGGAAAAGGACAAAATAGTAGTATTTTATAAGACAAATATGACCTACTTTCACTTTTGGACCAAAATGGCAATAAAACTGAAACCACAGGGATCCATATGCAAAAAGTTTGAGTTTTGTACAAAAGTTGCAAAAGTAACCAAACCACATGGACCAAAATGACAGTTTACTCCTTAAAAAGATAACCATGATTTTACTAAACACCCCAAGAAAATCTTCTCGTACAACATTCTACTGATTTTACTGCCTTCACCTAATTACTTCCTTTTTACTGATGAGAGAGAGAGATATATATTCATAGAACAGATTAATATGTTGGTTGGATATATGACCAAACCTAGAATCATACAACAGATATCAATATTCTCGCAAAAATCTGATAAAACATTAAACAGTCATTGCATACTTCTGTTACCTCTTAATACAAGTCTGGTGATTTATGTTACACAGAAAGGATACATAAATTTCACTATGGTCTAAATGGATCCAATAATACAGCACAAACACCAATCATATAATATTTAGAGTTTTTATCAAGCTGTAAAAATCAAGAAGTATATGAACAACACGACCATCAAGACCAAAACTCACGGTTTTTGATGGCGTACCCACCTGTTTCCTGCTTTGGATTGCTCTTTTGGTAATCAAGAGTCCACTTTTCGTATGTACAATCCACAAAATTATAGTAGCCACCATGGAGAGAAAGCAAACCTTTTGCCACCCGTTCTTCGACCCATGGGTATGTAAGCAAGTTCAACAGTGAATTATTTATTGATTCCTGAAAAGTTGGATGAAACTCAATGTTATCTGAAAGCATTCAATTTCTTAGATACAGAAACAAGAACTTTGACTTTTGAAGTTGCAGGTCAAAAGTCAAACCAACTACATTCGAATACAAATGTTGATACAAGTTCCTTAACAAAACTTAATTCTCCATCATCTTTCTAGATGTCGCATTCTTTATAAAGTTTGAATTAATCTCCAGTTTACCGAACATGTATCAAATGTAGATTGGTATTTCAGTTTGTCTGACTTCAAAAGTCAAACAACACTGTATCAATGCAAATACTAAATTTCGTATTATAAAAGTAACTTAATCATAAGCACCTTTTCACAGTGTTTGCACTGCTGGTCAAAGCTGAGGTTAGAGGCAATAGCCTTTGTGGTTGATTTTGCTGCTTTTCCTACCACAACCCAATTCTTGATGAAGCTACTGTAAAACAAGTAGATTTATGAGAAAGTATCTAATACGCGTTGATAGGAAACAATGACGCCAATAACACAGGAGAATTTGGAAAAAATAAACCCGTATATATTTTGTAAGCCAAACCTTGAATTTTCTTCATCCTCCATGCTCATGAGGGCACGGATACCTCCACAACAGCTATGTCCAGTCACCAGTATATTTTCAACCTGCGGTTCATTTTATACTCGAATTTAAGTGACCCGCAAACCATTTATGCCCATTCTTTTATCTTTTTACAAATAAGTTATATGTCCTGTGTGATGACCACAAACTACATAATTATGATAATAATTCATTCTTTTTAATAAAGTAAGCTACAGTTGGGTACCCGACCCTACGAGGTTGAATATACACTTTGGACAGCTGTTCAACCCATTTGGCATGTTTCATTCTTATCCAGATTTTATTAGCTTGACAAAAATGAAAATAAACCTAGAGACATGTTCACGAATGATGGGTCCAATATGACCCCTCTATATTAATTGTGACAATAAACAATTAATTAAATTGGTGAAACATGAATTAGCTTAAATTAACATATTACAAAATAATAATGGGCGTGCCAATAATATCATTAGAAAAGTATACTTACTTCAAGAGTAGTCACAGAAAATTCAAGCGCAGCATTTGTTTCACACGGTCCATTCTGCACATAAAATTAGAAAGAACATAGAGACTTGTACCAGAAAACGATACCACTCTCAGAATAAAAGATTTAAATGTGATAAAGCCGCTAAAAATGTATGCCAACCAATGAAACATAAAAAAACATCAAAGAAAGTGAAAAACTTGGTGTCGATGTACTTCTATACCTCAAATGGTGGAACAAGGTTAGCCACATTACGGACCACAAAAGCTTCACCAGGTTGAAATCCTAAGATATACGAGGGGCAAACTCTTGAATCTGCACACGAAATCACCAAAAACTGTTCTGACAATCGTCAGTAAGCAGAACCGTTACAAGAAGCCTGAACAATTAACACTAGACATAATAGTAGTTAATAAATAAACACCTTCGGGGCTTGTGCTTGAGCAAGTTCTTGATAGCGCTCTAGGTTTTCCCTGTTCGACACCAATGGCGCATGTTAATTGAAGCAATGAACTCTTTATTCAAAACTTTATACCAAAGATGTTTGCCACTTACAAGTATTTGTGTTTTTTAAAACTCAAAAATCTATTTTTCATCTCAGTGAATGAATGGCTGCTATCATTGGTGCTCTTGATAAGTTTTGGTGTAGTTTCCGTGGTTTCTTGAACCAGAGCGACCCCCTCCGTTGAGGCTTGCAATCTTAAAGCCATATTGCTCCTATAAATGTGTGAGGTGGATTGTGTTAGAAAAATATGATATATATTTTGTAGTAAAATGAAGCAATAGTTAGCCCTGTGGATAACATAAACCAAAATAAATACACGCTTATCTCTTGGGTTCAATCCCGAAGGTAGCATTGATGTCTGTAATCGTAAAAATATGTCTTTCCTATAAATAAATCATCAAACAATTCAATCAGAAACTTCCGACATATAGACCAATTTAGTGGTTATTATAGTTTTATCGAATTAAGCTCATTTACAAAGAATGAAGTTGATAGAGTCTAGACAGAGTTGAGATCATTCAGAAAAATAAACACACAAACGTATACAGTAAAATCCCAGCTTTTATTAGGGTTTGGGGAGGGTACAATGGGGTGAAACCTTTCCTCTATCCCGGAAGATAGAGAGGTTCTGGCTCCAAAAACCTTTTCTTGACCGTTAAGCATAGTATCCAGATAACATGAAGTGTGCCACTGGAAATTAAAACTAGCAACAAAACAAAAGGTACCAAAAACATAGCAGCAAACTACTGTTAACACAAAACAGTAACAGAGACCAGTTCTTACATTTACTCATTTAGCAATCTGTACCTAACAGGAATCTTATTTTGAACACACTATGATGAACAATTGAAGAAATCAAAGTTGCAGCAAAACACTTACTTGGAAGAATTCCAAAACCCCAACTGGGTCTGCTCAATTTCCAAAAACTTCAACTTAGGATCAAAGATCTAGCCAAAAACGAAAACAAGAAACAATAATCAGCCAAAAAACTCACTCAAACATTTCATCAAACACCTTATCTGCATTACCACACACTACTCATAAAAACCCATACAAAACCACAACGATCAAAACACAAAAAGGGTATGTTAAACAGAGAAATTACAGTTGATCTAGCAAACTCTGCTTTGTAAATAGGGGAAGATCCGAGAGATAATTGGGCCATATTGAATGAAATAAAAGGGTTTTGTTGATGGGTTTAATTCGGGGTCAAAGGAATCGGGTACTTTTGGATCAAAATGGTTGAATGGTGAGGATGCATGGAATATATAGGTGGTGGAAGAAGTTGGTGTCGTGGACAGATCAAGATCGGTTGTTTCATCCCAAGAAAAGCGGAGAAATCAAGGTTGCCAAAATTAGGAAGAGCTGTCGGATCAGGGGGTCAGGCCAGCCAGCCAACAAACGAGTACAGTTGGAAGTACTTGGGTTTCCACAAGTGCGATTATTACTAAATCTTTGTTTGTAAGACACGTGTTGTGTACTTAGCTGTCATTAATAATTTCATATTAACATTTTTTTTTAAAACAAAACTTCAATAAAACAAACCTTCAACCCAAACGGGGAAAAAACCAAAACAAAACAACACACTCGACCCAAACGGTCAAAGGCCAAAATTACAATATATACATAGGATATTTACAATATTTCTTCCAACTAATATATTTACATGATGATCT
Source organism: Helianthus tuberosus (assembly GCA_030545235.1). Lineage (NCBI taxonomy): Eukaryota > Viridiplantae > Streptophyta > Magnoliopsida > Asterales > Asteraceae > Helianthus > Helianthus tuberosus. The sequence continues at coordinate 51,135,306 of CM060403.1, read as the reverse complement.
ATTGTTAACCCACCCAAAACCTCTCGACTTGATCTCTATCAAAATATCTTGCGGGTTTTTCCTGATCTGTTTGAAGACCAATTCGTTCCTACCTTTCCAAATACACCAACACGCAATAATAACCAACCCAAGTATAATCTTTTTTCATTTTCTTTCCAACCTGAAGCGAATTATGAATATCCATTAAATCTTTGAGTTCGAAGGCGAAAATCGGGAGAATGTTGCATCAGGCACTGATAGCCGCCCACACCCGAATAGTCACCAAACATGCGGTGAATAAATGATCCATATTTCCTCATACTCATCGTAGAAAGGGCACATAACCGAAGAAATATCCACGTTCCTTCTTCTCAGGTTGACTCTGGTTGCATGGCTATTCAAGTTACCTCTCCAAGCCATGATATTACATTTGAGGGGCACCCATTTGCACCACTCGAAGTTAGGGAGATGGTTGTTTCCCCTATCAGAGATTAACACCTTTTTCATAGAATTCACCGAAAAACCTTCCTGGCTATCAACGTTCCATAACCACGAGTCCTTATCATTGGACAATCTAACCATGTTAACTGTCACACCCCCAAAAATCCACACGCGGAGTATCACCGCTTGGAGGCGTGACTGACCAGGATCAAACCACTAATCATATTGAACAAGCAAGTAATTAATTGTAAAAGTCCAACCAACACAGTTATTGTCCAAAACAAACATAGTTTAAGTTATGAGCGGAAGCATAATGTTCAAAACCAAAACATAAGTTTAAATATCCAAAGGTTTAACATGGCACACAGCTGTCCATGTCCCACAACGACTCTTCCTTGTGCAAGCTCCAGCTAAGTACCTATTGACCTGCAAAGCATGTAGTAACGAGTCAACAATAATGTTGAGCGAGTTCACAGTTGGGTGTTGGTTTTAGTTGTTCCAAAAATAGTTCCTTTAACTGGCATCCCTGCCGTGGGGGTTACCTGTAACACCTCGAAAATTTACGTCCTATAATGTCTTGACACGTGTCATAACCTTTAAACGTGTGAAAGAATACTTTCGAAGGACTAAAGTTGACAAACAATGAAACTATGTAAATATAAGGGTTCAAAGTGCCAACAATGAATAAATATACTTTACAATAACCCTACATGATGTTTATAACCTTAAACGAATGGATCATGGATCATACGAAGCGAATTGTGAAAGAAAGTGAGAGATTACAAACTACAGGGGTTAAATGTGTCAACATGTTAAGATATACCTCTGAGTGACCTTTTAGCAAACCCGAAGCCTTGTAACGATTAATTATGCTCACTAGAATGCACCATAAAAATTTCACCAAGTTTCGTTACCGTATGAGAAAGTTATGATAAAATTCGTGTGTGAGGGTTAGAATAGTCAACATTGAAAATTAGGGCTTTTCGGGTGATCACAAAGTTACCCGAGGACTTGACAAAGATGGTATAAGCCTTAAAGCCCCCATATGTCAATATTAAAGCCTCTTAATGCAAGAAAACATGAGAAAATGACCTTTCGGGGGACCAAGGGCCAAAAGTGCAATTAAAGAAAGTTTTGTAACCTGAACAGGAGGTCCAGGCGGGCCGCGTAAGACTTAACAATATCTTACGCGGGCCGCGTGACAGGTACCAGCGACAGAAACAATGACAGGTGCCTGTTTCAGCCACTTAACCGACTTTGATCACTTGTATTGCATACCATGGGCGTCCTAAAGTGGTTTATAGGCTGTAGATGGCACTTGTAAGCATCCTTGATCAATTATAGAGTTGCATGTCATCAATCTAAGTGAGTTTGACTCACTATATAAGTCACACAAAGTTGCAACTTATGATCATTTCCTTTCAACATCATTTCTGCTCATCTCTGGAACTCCACAGCAGACCCAAGACCTTCCTAATCATCCATTAGACTCGTGTAAGTACCCTTGACCCTTCTTAATTAGGTTTTGATTAGTTTTTAGCTTAAAAGTCAAACCGTCGTAATTACGGTTTGACTTAACGATAAAACACAAACGGTCCAGTGTTTTGCCGAAATGAAAGTTGTTATAAGTTGGTAATTATGTGGGCAATTAACCCTTAAAAGGGTACTCACTGATTCCCATCCTAGCTAGGTCGTTTGTCGAGTCAAACGTTGTCCGAAAAAGTTAACAGAATCATTAAACGTGTAATTAACGATGTAGAAGGCGTGTAACCTGTTTTATCTTTCATATAACTTGGTAATAAGTGTACGGACTTGTCTAAACTTGTTTGATTCGACAACTTTCTGTTTTGAACCGATTCGGAGCCGAAAGGCGCATAGTTTGACTTTCTGCTTTGACTTCGGTTCTGACCCGGTTTTGATAGGTTTAGACATGCCTTAAAGTTCCATTAGGACCTAGTTACATGTGTGTATAACCCTCTGTGTTTATACCACTTAATTCCTCGATTGTCCGACGTTTCCGTTAAGTGCTTAAATATTGACCGTAATGCCCTTATGTCCATAAAACGAGAATTTTGGAAATATGAAAGTACAATCATCTTAGTTACTGATTATTAAACATGTCTGTAAATTTTTACATCAGTTGGACATATAGATTAGGAGTTATGCTCAATGACGTAATTAGAACGCTTCTTAGTGATTAAACGGCGTCATTAGCGTAAAGCCTATCTAAACCCAATCTTTGACACCAAAACTTTTACCCACTGATGTAATATAATATTTTAGGATTTTTAAAGATTTTTAATTATTTTTAAACTGATCATAAGCTAGATTTATCGCCTTAATTCGGTTAATACCGAATATACCCTTTTCGGTTATAAAATGAGTTATACAAAGTATTTTGACGCCAATCCAAATGCTACTGATTTTAAATAATAAATGAAGTGTTTTGAACCTGGTGAACTGATCAGAAAACTCAGAATCCTATTTTTACCCAGAAATCGCTTAAAACGGTTATTTAAGCGTATTAAACACCTAGTTTATGTTTAAAACCATTTTGTGATATAAGACTTTTCACCAACTGTTATAACCTGATAAATTAAGTTATTTTACTGATGTATTCATACCCGAATCTCAGGAACTTAAATAATCCCTTTTATAACCTTTAAAATGACCAAAATACCCCTACGGGGCATAACTAAGGATTAAACTCGTTTTGGGCATAATGGAAGATATCTTAATGATATCACAACATATTTAAAGCATATTAACTTAGGAAACCTTTTCGTGACCTATTTGGTTACCCGTTATGCGTTATTCGCGTTCGGTTCGGTTTATGTAACTAGTTTACCTAAATTAGCCGAAACGGGTCAAACCTTATCGGTTTTATCTCAAAAATCCAGAATGTGTATGAAACACCCATATTATACAAGTATTCAAACTTGTCGGGTCTAAATCACATTCTATTCCGGTCTTCGCTTTATCATGCGTTTGAACCGTATCTTCCTTTTGGAAAACTAATCGGTCTAAGTCAAGGCTTAATTAAAGACCCGTTAGGATTCTAATAGGTTATTAAAAACCTTCGTTCCAGATTTAGGAGCCCAGTAAAAGCTATCTGTACTTGCTGATTTGATACGGTTGGGATTGAATTTATATTTAGCTCAGGTAAATACTCTTAACTTATTTTCCCTATACTGGCTTGGGGTACGGTATATAAAATACCGATTGGTCGGGCATTCGACCTTAATCGTTTTGGGGGTTAAGTATTATCGAGATGACCGTTTAAATTGTTTTGTTTGCTTAAAGCCTTTGGGGGGTTAATGACCGTGTCCCGGATATCCCTGTCATCATTTTACGAAATGGCCACGACCTTAGCACACAGGTGTAGGCGTACACCTGTCAGTGTCTCATATACATAATGTGGTGTGTCTATTGATCTTTAACCCGGCACGAACCGGGCTACTGAACGCATAAGAAACATGTAAATCTTTTACGAGTATTATATTCAAATAATTATCCCAAGTTATAAAATATTATTTGTGCCATGTGCATTCAAATCAATCGTTTTTAAACCCTTTTCAAAATGAGTCGGTTGATTGTATTTACCAGTGTAAACTGACGTATTTTCCCAAAAAGGCTAAGTGCAGGTACTAATCGGAATCGGCTGGCTACTTCTAGCATCAATAAAGAGCCTCGCAAGCTTAGATGCCTAAAGTCTGTTGAACAGTGTTATTTTTATTTTCGATCCACCTGTGGATCCTTTACTTCCGTTGTAATACTTGGATGTTACATTATATCGGATTGTAATATATTTATCCTTTTGCTTCCGCTGTGCATTTATATATTGTGTTGTTTGACTATGATGTTGCCAACCACGTCACGTTACTCCCCTACCGGGCCTACCGGTGATACGTGGAAATACGGGGTGTGACAGGTTGGTATCAGAGCCAACATTGAGTGAATTAAACACTAGCTTTTTGTGTTTAATCTCAATGACACATTAGCACATTCCTTGACCTTCTGAGTCTAGACTTAACATAGGAATATTCTCAATCCTCATCTGGAAATTCTGCTTCCAATATTTTTATATTTTGGATACGTCGCCAAGCGAAGAAGCCGTAATAATAATTCTCCACACCCGGAGCCTTGAATTGCTGACCTTCGTACAGCGGCTAGGACGAAACATGCAACCAAGGAGAAAGCATTCAGAAATAAAATGAAGAAGAAACTCCTTTTGCTAAAGATCGTTTCCTTAATAGTCCTTCTAAGGACATATTTATTTTTCAGTCCCTTCTAGGACAACATTATTCCTTTCAAGTCCCACTTAGGGCAACTCTGTACTGTTATTTTCATATAGTGGATTGATTAAATTTAGGTTTTCATTCTAAACATGATATATGAAATAAATGGGAAATAACATTCCTGTTATATTATCTACCTTTATATAAAATGGCAAAATCTAAAAAGGACAAGACCTAGCCACGCGTTATTTTGAGACAGGGCCAAGATGGTAGTTCCTCAACTAGATTCAGATCCTTATTAACATCCCGAGTTGGAATTGTTCTGCGTTTTTATTAAAAATGAATCTTAAAGGTAAACCTAGCCTATATAACGAGGCCAAGATGGTAGGACCTATTCAAGAGATTCAAATCCTTGTTAACACCTAAGAACGTGTTAGCACTCTTGACAGATGTGATTTGAGAAAATCACAACAGTCATTCTTATTATTGGATTCTTCAAAGATTCCTAACCCAATTTAATGATCTCTGAATCATGGGTTTAGATCATCACTTGAGATGATCATATTTTGACCATACGTGGTAATATAGCGCCTGCGAGACCTGCTCATTTCCATATGAGCCAAAAGACAGTGGTAGCGATGACTCCCTGTCAGATAAAGGTAATGAACTAGGTTCAAACCTTCATGCTTTGATTCTCTGAAATCATAGCTTATAATTTATAAATGTCCTTGTGACTAGGCCTATTGTGCCAGTATACCTTCATGCTTTGATTCTCTGAAATCATAGCTTATAATTTATAAATGTCCTTGTGACTAGGCCTATTGTGCCAGTATACCTTCATGCTTTGATTCTCTGAATTCATGGCTTATAAATTAAACTTGTCTACGCGACTAGGCCATTTGTGCTATTATTAACTTATAAATTAGGGTTATGATAAAAATCCTAAATAAAAATAAATATCATTCCTTTCCTTCCAGTATAATTATTAAAAGAGAATCTTAAATGGTTTGACCTAGCTTGAATGTCATTAAAGACCTAGCTAAGATGGTAAAATCTGTTTAAAAAGAGATTCAGATCCTTGTTAACATCTGAAAATGTGTTAACACTCCCGACAACCGTGATGCGATAAAATCACACTTGTCATCCTTATATTTGGAATTTTCCAAATCCCTTATTTAGCGTAAACAATCAATAGGAATCTTGGCTGGTAAAGGTCGAAAATGATGTACGCATCAAAACATCCATTTGGGATGTATACCTACGGGAAAAGGTGTATACATGAAAAGATAGTTTTATTTCATAAATTCTTGTCAAGACAATGAACTATGGAATTTTCCGATCTAAAGGAATCATCGATTATGTTTTAGATTTTTCCCTAGTGACAAGGCCCTGTGCCATCAAGAGTCCTTGGGAACAAGCTCTTGTGCTATATAAAATGTCAGTACGACATTGACAGTCGTGATTTATGTCCCCTGTCTAATAAATATGAAGGATTATATTCTGTTTACACGCCAAGGATGGTTTATTTAAAAACCTAGGCAGAACATAATCAATTAACTTAAATACTATCTTTTGGCCTATATGGTTTATTTACACCATAACTATTTAATCAACAAATTCGACAATTCACCATATAATTAAATCAAATATTACTACTGGTTTGTAGCCTTCAAAGCTTCACCATGGTTGACTCCTCTGAAGCTCACAATCATCCAGTTAATCAGAATGATGATACAAGACTGAATTTAACGGGCGCCGAGTTACAGGCTATGTTAGATACAGCTGTAAACAAAGCCGTGAACCGAGCGTTAAGGGATCACAAGCGAAAGTGCAATAATACCCCAAATCAAGGTTGTAAAAAGGGTAAGACCGGTTCAAACTATAACCAGTCCAAGCCAAAGGAGGCAAAACCCGAATGTAAAACCTGCAAGAAGAAGCACTTCGGAAAATGCTTCTACGATCAGACCAGGGGATGTGTCATCTGTAAAGAGATGGATCACAAGACCCATGAATGCAAGGACTTGAAGAACAACCAACAGTCGGGTGAAAAACCCAGATGTAAGATCTGCAGGAAGCAACATGTTGGAAAATGCACAATCGACCCACGTGCTAAATTATGTGGAGTTTGCAAAACCAAGGGTCACAAGACCTTGGATTGCAAGAAATTGGAAGATGCGACCTGTCATGGCTGTGGCAAAAAGGGCCACATCAGTACTAATTGCCCTAAGGCTGCCAAGGAAGGAACAACTAAGTCTGGGAAGGATTTGAAGGGCAAACTGCAGACCAGTGAAAAGACCAGATGCAAAACCTGTAGGAAATACCACCTCGGGAAATGCAGATTTGAATCTCAACCTCTACCCTGTGGAATCTGCAAGTCCAAGGAGCATAATACCTTGGATTGCAAGAGATTGGGAGACGCAACCTGCTATGGTTGCAATGAGAGAGATGGATCACAAGACCCATGAATGTAAGGACTTGAAGAACAACCAACAGTCGGGTGAAAAACCCAGATGTAAGATCTGCAGGAAGCAACATGTTGGAAAATGCACAATCGACCCACGTGCTAAATTATGTGGAATTTGCAAAACCAAGGGTCACAAGACCTTGGATTGCAAGAAATTGGAAGATGCGACCTGTCTTGGCTGTGGAAAAAAGGGCCACATCAGTACTAATTGCCCTAAGGCTGCCAAGGAAGGAATAACTAAGTCTGGGAAGGATTTGAAGGGCAAACTGCAGACCAGTGAAAAGACCAGATGCAAAACCTGTAGGAAATACCACCTCGGGAAATGCAGATTTGAATCTCAACCTCTACCCTGTGGAATCTGCAAGTCCAAGGAGGATAATACCTTGGATTGCAAGAGATTGGGAGACGCAACCTGCTATGGTTGCAATGAGAGAGGGCACATTAAGACCAACTGCCCTAGATACGCTAAAAAGCCTGAAGAAGCTAAGAAGATCAAAGCTAGAAGCTCTCAACTGGATGCTCAAGAGACTGTTCAGGATAACAATGTCACAACAGGTACTTTCTTTATCAATAGCACTCATGCTAGAGTATTATTTGATCCAGGTTCAGATAAGTCTCTTGTAGACGATAGATTTTAGTGAATCATTAAATCTGCCTGCTAAAACTCTAAGCGTTAAGTATAAAGTAAAATTGACCGATAATACCTCAGAGACTGCTCCAGCAATATTAAATGGATGTTTTATATCCATTAGAATTCACCCATCTCCGCTGTCCTTGTTTCGTTAATAGGAGGACTCGATATAGTAATAGGAATGGATTGGTCGTCTTGTGACCAAGCCCATATTGTGGGTGATAAGAAACAATTAATTATCAAGACTCCTTATGAGACAACCCTCATAATTACATGTATCCGTACGATTAATTAATATTAAACATAAAAAATGGTGGAACCGGCCGTCCCCGGAATCGAACCTGGGTCTAGGCCACACCCTTTCGCGCGCCTAGCCAACCGAGCTAGGTGCCTAGTTTGTGAAATTTCCCTTTTGATTAAATATAAGCACATGTACAATAACTTCCTTACTTCTTACTTTAAGTCACCTACTTATCCTCCTTATGTTGACTAAGTATTAGAATCCAAGATTTTACCTCTATGTTTTAATTACTCTTGGCTTGCTTATGTTGACTAAACACTAGAAAGGATGAAGTAGAAACCATTAAGTATATCAGTGGTTATGCTAGAAAGGACATGGTAAGGTATACATCATAGTCATTCGATGGCAATACTCTTATTTAGTAAGGACATTAATGAAATCCTCAAGAAGGATCCTCTTATACATTGCGGAATGGTCCAAATCTTAAGGACCTTATTAGAAAAACCTAGTATCCGTTTCGCGAAAAGGGAAAAGACGGAATAAGAATTTCAGACTCTCGCCATAAAAGTTCTAGACTGTCGACAGTATGTCGCAAATTTTAATTCATTGGCTGAGATGGTACCCTATTAAAGCACATAATTATTAGTGGTTAGCATTGGCAATAAGAGGGCACACTAAGGTTTCAAAACCTACTCATTAAAAATCCATTATGGATCTACCTCAACTACCCACGTTATAATGATTAAGAAGTAATCAGGCAAAGCTGAGACTGCCCTAAAGTTATCTAAGATTTTACAGCTAAGTTTAGAAGGATTAATAATGGAGGCGTTTAGCCCTCCTGATGAATAATTAGGGGTAGCTCACATTAATAATGACACCAGATAAATCCCTTTATTGTGACTTGACTGCTAGGAGATACGTTTAGGATCAGGTGTTGCTAAGTCTCTCATAAGAACCTAAGCTTAGCAAACTTTTAGAAATTCTCCCGTAAGAACTCCAGATATTAAGCGTAAGATAAAACTTACCTGCGAAATCATAAGAACCATTTCTTCTGATCTTGTCAGAAACCTCCAGTCATAGAAATTGTTCCTCTCTCGAGAGAAAGTGCGTCAGCATGTATAATTGATATCTCTTTAATCTCTATCGATTCCGAATACCAAATGGTATGATAAAAGCATCATATGAGGATTGGTGTATCTTAATAAATTCCATAGGTTGCTTCCATGCCTGATCAGTATGGAGGTTTAATGCATGGGACCACAAAGATATTCCGATGGTCATAGAGTACTAAAGTCAACTAATGGTATTCAAAGGAGATATCCTGAATGGAATTGTCCAAATAAATGTTCCAGACCGAGGAATTCGTGGACTCGTAACGTAAATGTGTCACTTAATTGACACAAACAATGGTGGATGAATTAGAGCCTGAGATTTGTAAAAATCTCTGTAACCTCCTTGTACCTTGATTATCTCCTCCTAATATTACCCTGTTTGCCCCTGTGAGGCAGGTAGAGTTAAGGTTTAAATCCCGTTTAAGGCTGTGTTATTATGAAATCTCCAAAACGGCTAGTACCATCATTGGAAGAATCGAAACCCTGATTAACTAAGTTAAAATAGAGGGTTCATATAGCCTAACTCAATATCCTGGGAATCCGGTATAGTTAATTATGAAAGACGGTTCATTTTGCTTATGCATTATCACTGCAACCCTAATTAGGCAACGATTAAGAATTTGCCATCAGCTGCCCAGGATTCGTCGATCTGTTCGACTAACGGCAAGGATTAGCTATTCCTTAAAATTAGTTAAGCAGTGGTTGGAATAACCATATCACCTTAAGATGAGCTTTTCTATAATAGTTGATATATAAGCATCAAGGCTGCTCCTTAGGAGACCTTGTATAGATGGGATGTTACACATCTATTGTTAGGACAATAGATTGGTAAATCCAATTATCAGGATCTGAATGTTGTATTGGAAACAACAAATAAAATCACGCAGATTCATAACCTTCAGTAAGATGCCAGTATTCGGCAGAAAATCAAGGATATATGAAAATAGCAAAACCTTCTAAATTCTTGTTAAGGAATAAGGTTCAACAAAAGATATCACCCAGGAAAAGTGTGCCAAATTTGTTAAATTATCAGGCTAGTTAAGCTCTGAATATATAGAATCATCCGAAGGAAATCGGATGTACCAAGATCAAGTAGCTTATAAGCTAAAACCTATTTAAGGAAGTTTGGCGGAGCTCGCAGTACATTGCACACTAGTGACTAAAGGAGGTGTTTCGCCAATAAGTCAAGGAGCACTATTACAATATGGTATGCGGATTTATGATGTGATAAACATCCTATATCGATTGAGGATCGACAAGTTAAGAAACTTCAAAGGAAGCATGTACCGATTGTAAAGGTCAAATGGGATGCCCGTGGAGGTCCCGAGTATACGTGGGAGGTTGAGTCCACGATGAAAGAAAAGTACCCTTATCTATTTCAGTAAATCTCGAGGTCGAGATTTCTTTTAAGGGGGTGAGGATGTAACACCTCGAAAATTTACGTCCTATAATGTCTTGACACGTGTCATAACCTTTAAACGTGTGAAAGAATACTTTCGAAGGACTAAAGTTGACAAACAATGAAACTATGTAAATATAAGGGTTCAAAGTGCCAACAATGAATAAATATACTTTACAATAACCCTACATGATGTTTATAACCTTAAACGAATGGATCATGGATCATACGAAGCGAATTGTGAAAGAAAGTGAGAGATTACAAACTACAGGGGTTAAATGTGTCAACATGTTAAGATATACCTCTGAGTGACCTTTTAGCAAACCCGAAGCCTTGTAACGATTAATTATGCTCACTAGAATGCACCATAAAAATTTCACCAAGTTTCGTTACCGTATGAGAAAGTTATGATAAAATTTGTGTGTGAGGGTTAGAATAGTCAATATTGAAAATTAGGGCTTTTCGGGTGATCACAAAGTTACCCGAGGACTTGACAAAGATGGTATAAGCCTTAAAGCCCCCATATGTCAATATTAAAGCCTCTTAATGCAAGAAAACATGAGAAAATGACCTTTCGAGGGACCAAGGGCCAAAAGTGCAATTAAAGAAAGTTTTGTAACCTGAACAGGAGGTCCAGGCGGGCCGCGTAAGACTTAACAATATCTTACGCGGGCCGCGTGACAGGTACCAGCGACAGAAACAATGACAGGTGCATGTTTCAGCCACTTAACCGACTTTGATCACTTGTATTGCATACCATGGGCGTCCTAAAGTGGTTTATAGGCTGTAGATGGCACTTGTAAGCATCCTTGATCAATTATAGAGTTGCATGTCATCAATCTTAGTGAGTTTGACTCACTATATAAGTCACACAAAGTTGAAAGTTATGATCATTTCCTTTCAACATCATTTCTGCTCATCTCTGGAACTCCACAGCAGACCCAAGACCTTCCTAATCATCCATTAGACTCGTGTAAGTACCCTTGACCCTTCTTAATTAGGTTTTGATTAGTTTTTAGCTTAAAAGTCAAACCGTCATAATTACGGTTTGACTTAACGATAAAACACAAATGGTCCAGTGTTTTGCCGAAATGAAAGTTGTTATAAGTTGGTAATTATGTGGGCAATTAACCCTTAAAAGGGTACTCACTGATTCCCATCCTAGCTAGGTCGTTTGTCGAGTCAAACGTTGTCCGAAAAAGTCAACAGAATCATTAAACGCGTAATTAACGATGTTGAAGGCGTGTAACCTGTTTTATCTTTCATATAACTTGGTAATAAGTGTACGGACTTGTCTAAACTTGTTTGATTCGACAACTTTCTGTTTTGAACCGATTCGGAGCCGAAAGGCGCATAGTTTGACTTTCTGCTTTGACTTCGGTTCTGACCCGGTTTTGATAGGTTTAGACATGCCTTAAAGTTCCATTAGGACCTAGTTACATGTGTGTATAACCCTCTGTGTTTATACCACTTAATTCCTCGATTGTCCGACGTTTCCGTTAAGTGCTTAAATATTGACCGTAATGCCCTTATGTCCATAAAACGAGAATTTTGGAAATATGAAAGTACAATCATCTTAGTTACTGATTATTAAACATGTCTGTAAATTTTTACATCAGTTGGACATATAGATTAGGAGTTATGCTCAATGACGTAATTAGAACGCTTCTTAGTGATTAAACGGCGTCATTAGCGTAAAGCCTATCTAAACCCAATCTTTGACACCAAAACTTTTACCCACTGATGTAATATAATATTTTAGGATTTTTAAAGATTTTTAATTATTTTTAAACTGATCATAAGCTAGATTTATCGCCTTAATTCGGTTAATACCGAATATACCCTTTTCGGTTATAAAATGAGTTGTACAAAGTATTTTGACGCCAATCCAAATGCTACTGATTTTAAATAATAAATGAAGTGTTTTGAACCTGGTGAACTGATCAGAAAACTCAGAATCCTATTTTTACCCGGAAATCGCTTAAAACGGTTATTTAAGCGTATTAAACACCTAGTTTATGTTTAAAACCATTTTGTGATATAAGACTTTTCACCAACTGTTATAACCTGATAAATTAAGTTATTTTACTGATGTATTCATACCCGAATCTCAGGAACTTAAATAATCCCTTTTATAACCTTTAAAATGACCAAAATACCCCTACGGGGCATAACTAAGGATTAAACTCGTTTTGGGCATAATGGAAGATATCTTAATGATATCACAACATATTTAAAGCATATTAACTTAGGAAACCTTTTCGTGACCTATTCGGTTACCCGTTATGCGTTATTCGCGTTCGGTTCGGTTTATGTAACTAGTTTACCTAAATTAGCCGAAACGGGTCAAACCTTATCGGTTTTATCTCAAAAATCCAGAATGTGTATGAAACATCCATATTATACAAGTATTCAAACTTGTCGGGTCTAAATCACATGCTATTCCGGTCTTCGCTTTATCATGCGTTTGAACCGTATCTTCCTTTTGGAAAACTAATCGGTCTAAGTCAAGGCTTAATTAAAGACCCGTTAGGATTCTAATAGGTTATTAAAAACCTTTGTTCCAGATTTAGGAGCCCAGTAAAAGCTATCTGTAATTGCTGATTTGATACGGCTGGGATTGAATTTATATTTAGCTCAGGTAAATACTCTTAACTTATTTTCCCTATACGGGCTTGGGGTACGGTATATAAAATACCGCTTGGTCGGGCATTCGACCTTAATCTTTTTGGGGGTTAAGTATTATCGAGATAACCGTTTAAATTGTTTTGTTTGCTTAAAGCCTTTGGGGGGGTTAATGACCGTGTCCCGGATATCCCTGGCATCATTTTACGAAATGGCCACGACCTTAGCACACAGGTGTAGGCGTACACCTGTCAGTGTCTCATATACATAATGTGGTGTGTCTATTGATCTTTAACCCGGCACGAACCGGGCTACTGAACGCATAAGAAACATGTAAATCTTTTACGAGTATTATATTCAAATAATTATCCCAAGTTATAAAATATTATTTGTGCCATGTGCATTCAAATCAATCATTTTTAAACCCTTTTCAAAATGAGTCGGTTGATTGTATTTACCAGTGTAAACTGACGTATTTTCCCAAAAAGGCTAAGTGCAGGTACTAATCGGAATCGGCTGGCTACTTCTAGCATCAATAAAGAGCCTCGCAAGCTTAGATGCCTAAAGTCTGTTGAACAGTGTTATTTTTATTTTCGATCCACCTGTGGATCCTTTACTTCCGTTGTAATACTTGGATGTTACATTATATCGGATTGTAATATATTTATCCTTTTGCTTCCGCTGTGCATTTATATATTGTGTTGTTTGACTATGATGTTGCCAACCACGTCACGTTACTCCCCTACCGGGCCTACCGGTGATACGTGGAAATACGGGGTGTGACATTACCCCATAGTTGAAAACGTGATTTGTTTAACCCATTAACTCTGGCAATCCAGCCGTGGGGGGCTACCCCATGATAGTTATCTGGCATTTCGGCCGTGGGGGCTACCCCATGTATACACTAGACTCGTTACCATATCGACTGCTGACTGTAGTCATGTTTATGTGCCCTGAACTGTCAATGTCTATCATCATTGACGTGCCCAGATCCATTAGTTCACGCCCGTCCTCTGCGGCACGGTCTGAGGCTTGTCAGACCTAAATAGCGCTATCTAACTAATGACCCGCTCGCCATTGGCCCGGCGGTTAAGTTGATATAAAAAGGAGGGACTTCGTGATAGAGTTTTGGTCTAGTAAAAGTTATCTGTCCGTAAGGACGAGGAATTACATTCCTGAACCAGTACTGTCCTACCCAAGAAAGGACGAGGAATCCATATTCCTTAACCCCATTCCCAACCCCTGGGAATCCCATGCTTTGTAGAGTGTGAACTCACCTTAGATTGCTCGGTAGGTAAACGAAAGGTCAATCGCTGCTAGAGGTCAACCACGTCCTAACATGGTTACCATACAAGTCAGGTCTAGGTGTACGTATGATTACACATAGGTAGCAGATTATGAACACAGGTTGATCATGGCAAACACATAATACATGTTAACACCTTAACAGTGACAGTAAAGCACTCATCATGTCTAACTTGTACGATCCGAAAGATATAGCCCAATAACAGTCGGCCCAACATGTTGTGCGTTCAGCACAGCCTTGTGCGATCCACAACATGTTGTGCGATTCCGTTAGACACCCCGCCCAATTAACAAGAAGCCCCAAATAAACATAAGTAGTTCAATAAGTAACCGACCCAAACAATTAAACATAAATCCCTTGTGCGATTCGAGAACCCTTGTGCGATTGGGCTAATCCGGCCCAAACATATACCCGGCCCAACAGTTAAGTAACACTACAACTTGTGCGACTAGAGACACCTTGTGCGACTCAAAGGTCCTTGTGCGACTGGGGACCTCTTGTGCGATCAGGTCCTCTTGTGCGACCAGATCAGCTTGTGCGACTGGTCTTCTTGTGCGAATGGACCTCTTGTGCGACCAAGAGGTCTTGTGCGAATGGTTTAAAATATCCGAATATTATGACATTCAGTTACAATCATTCAATGGTTTCCAAATTCACAATTTATTAATAAATGCTAACAACTCCCATATCAAACAGAAATCGATCAAATCATTATTTTTAACAATTGTTTCACATAAACCCTAACATCATAATTATGAACAACAACCTATCAACTCATAAACATGGATCTCGATTCACTAACATACATCCGATTATGACAACACAATAATTCATTCTAATCGTAATATATCACAGCCGATTACATACCTTCTATCCTAATCATTATGCAAACAATCCGAGCACATGACATGCTAGCCGATTAACATCACCATACTTATTCGATTGGCTAGAACATCATCATATGATTAACAATCCGAAACATGTAACATAACAGCCGATTAACAAGCATTCGGTTCCAGATCATAATCATGCAAATCGAATTTGTTTAAACATCAACACATAACATCATTGTTCATCATTCATACAACCACAACCATTTAAATCAAATCATGCAATCATAACATCGTGTAACTAAACATAAATCAAGAACACTAACCGATTGAGAGGTCTAACGAAAAGGGTGATCCGATCCAAGGAATGATCTTCGAGAGAAAGGGGATGCTTGCCGTCGGCTTAGAGAGAGAAAGGAGAGCACTAGGGTTTTGTGTGTGTGGGTGTTTTGCAACAAATGAGGAGCATACCCTCCACTCATGGGTTATGCGACACAAAGGGGGTGGGCCGAACCCTCCTAATGGGCTGCCCATTCGGTTCACTCACAAGAGAGGTGTGGGCCGAGAGTAATAAAGCCCAAAGGCTTGTGCGTTCGGGATTGTGCAATCGGTTTCTTTCGTGTGATGATACATACATATATACAAACACAACACATATTCACATAACATTCAATAACATAACATTCCATTAATCCAATTCACATAGTCACATAGTGTTTACGTTACATCAGGGTACAAAGATAGGTTCGGAAATACGAGTTGTCACATTATCCCCAAGTTAAAAGAAATTTCGTCCCAAAATTTAGCACGTACTCACTGAGGAAGCTAGTTAAGTTGCATGGTTTTCCTGGTTTTCCTGGGGTGTCACATCCTCCCCCTGTTGATCTGGAATTTCGTCCCGAAATTCCGTAGCTTCAGCCTCAGTAGTGGTTGTACCTTTTGAGAATAGTTGGGGATACTTTTGTTTCATCTGATCTTCGCGTTCCCAGGTGAACTCTGGGCCGCGACGTGAGTTCCAACGAACTCGAACGAGAGGTATTCTAGTATGTTTGAGGACCTTAACATCCCGGTCCGTGATTTCAACTGGTTCCTCGACGAATCGTAACTGCTCGTCGATAGTGAGCTCCTTCAAAGGAACTATGTGGGTCTCATCTGATAGACACTTCTTCAGATTTGACACGTGGAAAACGTTGTGAACTGCACTGAGTTCCGCTGGTAAGTTCAGTTTGTAGGCCACCTTGCCTATTTTCTCAATGACTTCGAAAGGTCCAACATATCATGGGTTAAGTTTGCCTCGTTTACCAAAACGAACCACACCCTTCCAGGGTGAAACTTTGAGTAGCACTCGCTCCCCAACCTGAAGCTCGAGTGGTTTCCTGCCCTTATCGGCGTAGACTTTCTGACGGTCACAAGCTGCCGCCATTCGTTGTCGTATCTGAGCAATTCGTTCTGTTGTGTCTACCACAAGTTCTGGACCAGTAATCTGACTATCCCCCACCTCTGCCCAACAAAGAGGTGACCGGAATTTACGCCCGTACAATGCCTCAAACGGAGCAGCTTTAATGCTGGTGTGGTAGCTGTTATTGTATGAAAATTCCACAAGTGGCAGATGCTTTTCCCAGCCGTTGCCAAAGTCAATCACACATGCCCTAAGCATGTCTTCAAGGGTCTGGATGGTGCGTTCAGACTGCCAATCCGTTTGCGGGTGATAAGCTGTGCTCATATCTAAACGTGAGCCAAAGGACTTGTGCATTGCTTGCCACAGTTCTGATGTAAAACGTGCATCTCGATCCGAGATAATAGAGGTGGGCACTCCGTGCCTCGAGACAACTTCCTTAAGATATACGTCTGCTAGTGTGGAGAACTTATCCATTTCCTTGATAGCCAAGAAGTGAGCAGACTTTGTGAGTCGATCCACGATCACCCAAATAGTGTCGTTACCACGTTGAGATCTAGGTAGGCCAGTAACAAAATCCATGGAAATTTGCTCCCATTTCCATTGTGGTATTTCTGGTTGTTGGAGTAGGCCTGAAGGTTTCTGATATTCCGACTTGACTCTCGCACAAGTCAAGCACTTGCTAACGTATGTTGCTATGTGAGCTTTCATGCTAGGCCACCAATACGTAGTTTTGATATCGTGGTACATCTTATCCGAACCAGGATGTACCGAGTAGCGAGACTTGTGTGCCTCATCCATCACAAGCTCTCGTAGGTTGCCATAGAGTGGGACCCAGATGCGTCCTGTGACGAAGTAAGCACCGTCTTCCTTTTGTTCTAATCGTTGCCTTGAGCCACGTAGGGTTTCAGCCCTGATGTTTTCTGGTTTCAATGCTTCTACCTGAGCATCTCGTATTTGAGAAGGAAGACTAGACTGTATAGTGAGTTGTAAAGCTCTTACGCGCTTGGGCGCAGTATCCTTTCGACTGAGGGCGTCAGCCACAACATTGGCTTTGCCTGGGTGATACCTGATCGAGCATTCGTAGTCATTCAGTAGTTCGACCCATCGTCGTTGTCGCATATTCAGTTCCTTCTGTTTGAAGATATGCTCGAGGCTCCTGTGGTCGGTGTAGATGGCGCACTTGGTACCGTACAGGTAATGTCGCCATATCTTAAGTGCAAAAACAACAGCTCCCAGCTCTAAGTCGTGCGTAGTGTAGTTTCTTTCATGAACCTTGAGTTGGCGCGGGACGTAGGCTATAACCTTGTCCCGTTGCATCAATACACAACCAAGACCCTGAATTGATGCGTCGCAGTAAACCACGAAGTCGTCTGTGCCCTCTGGCAATGAAAGGATAGGTGCACTACAAAGTCTATCCTTTAAGTGCTGAAACGCTAGCTCTTGTGCATTACCCCATCGATAAACAACGCCTTTCTGCGTTAGTGAGGTGAGAGGCTGTGCAATCTTGGAGAAATCCTTAATGAATCTCCTGTAGTAACCTGCCAAACCCAAGAATTGGCGAATTTCCGTTGGTGTGCGAGGTGCAGGCCAGTTCTTAATTGAGTCTACCTTGGACGGATCAACGTGAATCCCATCCTTATTCACCACATGACCTAAGAAATGGACTTCACGAAGCCAGAAGTCGCATTTTGAAAACTTGGCATATAGCTGTTCTGCTCGCAAAAGTTCCAAAATGAGTCGTAAATGTTGTTCGTGTTCCTCCTGACTCTTAGAATAGATCAGGATGTCGTCGATGAATACAATAATGAACTTGTCTAGGTACGGCTTGCACACTCGATTCATCAAGTCCATGAAGACCGCAGGCGCGTTTGTCAGCCCAAAAGGCATGACCAAAAACTCATAGTGTCCATAACGGGTTCTAAAGGCTGTTTTAGAGACGTCCTCTTCTCGGACTCTCAGCTGGTGATATCCTGATCTCAAATCAATCTTTGAATAGTAGCTCGACCCTTGCAACTGGTCGAACAAGTCGTCAATGCGTGGAAGAGGATAGCGATTCTTCACGGTCACCTTGTTGAGTTCACGGTAGTCGATGCACATACGGAAGGTACCGTCCTTCTTCTTCACGAATAGCACTGGAGCTCCCCAGGGCGAAGAGCTAGGACGAATAAAACCCTTATCCAAGAGTTCTTGTAGTTGCGCAGAGAGTTCTTTCAACTCTGATGGAGCTAGGCAATACGGTGCACGAGCTATAGGTGCAGCTCCAGGAGCTAGTTCAATCTGAAACTCGACTTGGCGATGCGGCGGAAGACCAGGTAGTTCCTTAGGAAATACCTCAGGATAGTCGCGTACAATTGGAAAATCTTCTATCTTCTTCTCTTTCTTCGAGGTGTCAGTAACGAGAGCCAGAAGAGCAGTGTGGCCCTTACGCAAACACTTTTGGGCCTTAAGGAAAGAGATGATGCTCACAACAGCACCACTCTTGTCGCCACGAATCATAAGAGGTTCATCACCTAGGCGAGGAATACGGACAATCTTTCATTGCAAAGGATCTCTGCTTGGTGTTGGGATAACCAGTCCATCCCAATGACAACGTCGAAACTACCCAGTGTGATAGGAAGGAGGTCGATCGAGAAAGTGTGATTAGCAAGAACAAGATTACAACATTTGACTACTTGTGTGACCTCTATACTTTTACCATTAGCTAACTCTACAGCGTGCTTGGGGTTCAAAGGTGTTGGGGTATGCTTAAGCAGTTGACTAACTTTTAGGGACACATAACTAGTATCAGCACCCGAATCAAATAAGACAGTAACGTAAAAGTCGTCGAGAAGGAACTTGCCCGTCACAACATTGGGATCATTCCTCGCTTCTCCCTGGCCAATAACGAACACACGACCCCTTGCACCATTTCCATTGTTACCCCCGTTGTTCCCATTCCCCTGATTGTTGTTGTTGTTGTTGTTCTGGTTCCTGTTCAGTTGGGGACAATCTCTCTTGAAGTGGCCTTCAGCTCCACACTGAAAGCACCCTTTGTTGTTACCTTGCTGCTGCTGCCGTTGGCGTTGATTCTGTTGAACTTGTTGTTGCTGACGATTCTGGTTTGCTGGGTATAAACTTCTGCAATCCTTTGCTGCGTGACCTGGCTTGTTGCATCGATGACAGTTACCCCTGGTGCATGGCCCGCTGTGATGTAGGTTACAGCGATTGCATTTAGGGTGATTTCCCTTGTACACACCATGACTTTGGCTACCAGATGATTGCTGACTAGGACTCTTATAGTCGTCAGTCCTTCTCTGCTGAGACTGAGATTGCACAGAAGTTGAACCTTTGCTTGAAGCTCCATCCCATTTTCTCTTGTTGTCACTAGGGGCATCCGAAGTAGCTGTAGCACTCATACGCTTTGGTAACCTGTTCTGCTCCACCGCCTGATCAGTGAGACGGTGAGCCAACTGAACAACCTGCTGGATGGTGGCGAGGTTTGCTGAAGTCACATGACTTTGGATTTCCAGCACTAAGCCCTTGAGATAAAGTTCGATACGCTTAATTGGAGGGTCCACCATAGTAGGACACAGTAATGCAAGCTCATTCGATCTCTTCGTATACGCCTCAATTTCTGACTCCGTCATCTTGAGGTTAAAGAACTCGACTTCCAGCTTATGAATGTCATCACGACTACAGTATTCTTCCTTGATCATCTCTTTGAAATTGTTCCATGGGGTGGCATTGGCAGCAACCAACACCACCATTTGGACCTGAGCGTTCCACCATGTGAGGGCTAAACCCTCGAGAGTACCGGTAGCATACTTCACCCTGCGTGCCTCAGGGCATTCACATATTTCGAACACAGATTCTAGTTTCTCAAACCAGTGGAGGAGACCTACAGCTCCTTCAGTGCCGCTAAAAGTAGTTGGTCGGCAATCCATAAAGGTTTTGAAGGGGCACACAGGTGGCTGAGCATGTTGACCTGTTGTGGGCGTAAGAAAGGACAAAGTTTAACACAAAGGTAGGTTTACGAGAGTAGGACCTAAAGATCCTAGAATGAGTTTTAAACTGCAGGGTATACCTCCTGCTTGTATGGCTGCAAATGCCGCAGCAACCTGTTCGTTAATCAGAGCCGTCAACTGAGCTTGAGTCATGTTAATGCGTCCAGACATGATCTTCATATCAAGGGAAACATGAGTGAGAAGGGTTCGCGAAAGTGCGATGACAGAAGAGAGTAAGCATACATGTGTTCAAGCAACAGTAGCTATACTAACTAAGCATATCATGAGCAAAGTTCTACGATATCTAGCATGTAGGTAATAAAACATAAACCATATCACCTAGAATGTCGAGCCTTGCACGTGGAGTGAAGCGTCGTTGTGGATCATAGAGCACTGTACAGGTTATAGTCTGGTTTTAACAAAAATCATTTTCCCTTATTAAAACCAAGTTCTCTATAACCAATGGCTCTGATACCAATCTGTCACACCCCCAAAAATCCACACGCGGAGTATCACCGCTTGGAGGCGTGACTGACCAGGATCAAACCACTAATCATATTGAACAAGCAAGTAATTAATTGTAAAAGTCCAACCAACGCAGTTAGTGTCCAAAACAAACATAGTTTAAGTTATGAGCGGAAGCATAATGTTTAAAACCAAAACATAAGTTTAAATATCCAAAGGTTTAACATGGCACACAGCTGTCCATGTCCCACAATGACTCTTCCTTGTGCAAGCTCCAGCTAAGTACCTATTGACCTGCAAAGCATGTAGTAACGAGTCAACAATAATGTTGAGCGAGTTCACAGTTGGGTGTTGGTTTTAGTTGTTCCAAAAATAGTTCCTTTAACTGGCATCCCTGCCGTGGGGGTTACCCCATAGTTGAAAACGTGATTTGTTTAACCCATTAACTCTGGCAATCCAGCCGTGGGGGCTACCCCATGATAGTTATCTGGCATTTCGGCCGTGGGGGCTACCCCATGTATACACTAGACTCGTTACCATATCGACTGCTGACTGTAGTCATGTTTATGTGCCCTGAACTGTCAATGTCTATCATCATTGACGTGCCCAGATCCATTAGTTCACGCCCGTCCTCTGCGGCACGGTGTGAGGCTTGTCAGACCTAAATAGCGCTATCTAACTAATGACCCGCTCGCCATTGGCCCGGCGATTAAGTCGATATAAAAAGGAGGGACTTCGTGATAGAGTTTTGGTCTAGTAAAAGTTATATGTCCGTAAGGACGAGGAATTACATTCCTGAACCAGTACTGTCCTACCCAAGAAAGGACGAGGAATTCATATTCCTTAACCCCATTCCCAACCCCTGGGAATCCCATGCTTTGTAGAGTGTGAACTCACCTTAGTTTGCTCGGTAGGTAAACGAAAGGTCAATCGCTGCTAGAGGTCAACCACGTCCTAACATAGTTACCATACAAGTCAGGTCTAGGTGCACGTATGATTACACATAGGTAGCAGATTATGAACACAGGTTGATCATGGCAAACACATAATACATGTTAACACCTTAACAGTGACAGTAAAGCACTCATCATGTCTAACTTGTACGATCCGAAAGATATAGCCCAATAACAGTCGGCCCAACATGTTGTGCGTTCAGCACTGCCTTGTGCGATCCACAACATGTTGTGCGATTCCGTTAGACACCCGGCCCAATTAACAAGAAGCCCCAAATAAACATAAGTAGTTCAATAAGTAACTGGCCCAAACAATTAAACATAAATCCCTTGTGCGATTCGAGAACCCTTGTGCGATTGGGCTAATCCGGCCCAAACATATACCCGGCCCAACAGTTAAGTAACACTACAACTTGTGTGACTAGAGACACCTTGTGCGACTCAAAGGTCCTTGTGCGACTGGGGACCTCTTGTGCGATCAGGTCCTCTTGTGCGACCAGATCAGCTTGTGCGACTGGTCTTCTTGTGCGAATGGACCTCTTGTGCGACCAAGAGGTCTTGTGCGAATGGTTTAAAATATCCAAATATTATGACATTCAGTTACAATCATTCAATGGTTTCCAAATTCACAATTTATTAATAAATGCTAACAACTCCCATATCAAACAGAAATCGATCAAATCATTATTTTTAACAATTGTTTCACATAAACCCTAACATCATAATTATGAACAACAACCTATCAACTCATAAACATGGATCTCGATTCACTAACATACATCCGATTATGACAACACAATAATTCATTCTAATCGTAATATATCACAGCCGATTACATACCTTCTATCCTAATCATTATGCAAACAATCCGAGCACATGACATGCTAGCCGATTAACATCACCATACTTATTCGATTGGCTAGAACATCATCATATGATTAACAATCCGAAACATGTAACATAACAGCCGATTAACAAGCATTCGGTTCCAGATCATAATCATGCAAATCGAATTTGTTTAAACATCAACACATAACATCATTGTTCATCATTCATACAACCACAACCATTTAAATCAAATCATGCAATCATAACATCGTGTAACTAAACATAAATCAAGAACACTAACCGATTGAGAGGTCTAACGAAAAGGGTGATCCGATCCAAGGAATGATCTTCGAGAGAACGGGGATGCTTGCCGTCGGCTTAGAGAGAGAAAGGAGAGCACTAGGGTTTTGTGTGTGTGGGTGTTTTGCAACAAATGAGGAGCATACCCTCCACTCATGGGTTATGCGACACAAAGGGGGTGGGCCGAACCCTCCTAATGGGCTGCCCATTCGGTTCACTCACAAGAGAGGTGTGGGCCGAGAGTAATAAAGCCCAAAGGCTTGTGCGTTCGGGATTGTGCAATCGGTTTCTTTCGTGTGATGATACATACATATATACAAACACAACACATATTCACATAACGTTCAATAACATAACATTCCATTAATCTGTAACAACCCTCGGTAAAACCAATACCCTCATAACATGTCTGACACTCTTATATATTTTGAATGTCCTAATATGTCCTATATTACACCCCGTATGCGAAAACCAAGCCCGTATTATGTTATAATTTATAAAAAAAATAAAATAAAAATGTGAAATATAAGTTGAGGCGGGCCGCCTAGACCCACCCCAACATATCAAGCGGGCCGAATTAGGACCAGAGTTTGACTCCGCTGACTTCTTTAGTTAATGCGGGCCGCTTGAACTAAAGCTTATACTAATGCGGGCCGCGCGGACTCATAACACGCGATTGCACCAGAGGTCGACACGTGTCGACATCGTGTCAAGTCTACTAGCTGACTGGTCAAAGCTATAGGTGGACGCGGGCCGCCTGAGGGTTAGCCTTATCGAAAGCGGGCCGCGTGGAGACCAGATTACACAACTATAAATAGAACGCATCAGACTTCGTTTTCCGTCGCTCACTTTTCATTTCTCAATCTCAAATTCTGTAGTAGAGGCATTATAGTTGGGTACTATACCCCTAATTAGCGAGGTTCTGCTCCATTGTAAGTATTATAACCCCGGTTTCATAATAGTTACGCTGCCCGATTGATTTAGGGTTCCGTAACAACTGTCGTGGTTCTACCCGACGTAGTTGTTGGAATACCGTCTCGGGGAGGATATCATTAATAATTTCAAAGGGTTATGGTACTAATCAATGTACATTTGTGTAAATTATAGATTTTAGCCAGGAAACCCTTACGAAAAGCCTAAGATAGCAATGTGAGTTTATCCTCTTTTTGTTAATGTTTTTGGTAATGTTTTACCAAACCTTAAATGTTTTACTATGAAAATTAGCAGTAATTGAGTCTTTGTAGTTATTCAGTTACTGCCGGTATGTTGGGGTTTTGTATATAAAATTTTGTACTACTTGCGAGTAGTAAGTCGGGATGACAATGCGTTACCATTGGACAATGAGTTAGCCAATGGGTAATATGACCCACAAGTCAGGATTGATAGTACCAAATGGAGTAATTGTATAGACATAAACAAAGTGATCACTCTCAATACTGTTCACTGTGACTTTAAACTTGATTAAACTGGGATTCACTCACCAGTATTTCCCGCTGACAAATATTTTTAAAACATGTTTCAGGTAACCCAATGTGAAAGCCAATTAGTAAAAAGCCAGCTGGAGAGCACTGAAGGCTTGGGAAAATGTGGCTATAAAAGTTACCTAATAAACGATGTTTTAAATTCAATAATATAGGGTTTGTCCCTATAATGTATTGTAATAAGAAACTTGGGTTTTGCCCATGTTATTATTAATATAAAAGAAGGTGGTTTTACTCTGATAAACATTTCCTAACTACGGTCCTGATGTAAATTCCGCTGCGAGACTAAATAGATTTAACAAACTGATACCACCACACTCTGAGTTCACGTCCACCCGTTCCCGGGGAATAGGGATCGGGGGTTGTGACAGAAGGTGGTATCAGAGCCTAGCCACTGGTCTGAGCCAAAGAAGTGTTCTGCTGACACTTAAATTTTGAATTAATGTTAGGAAATAAAATAAGGAGATATATGCATAACTGTAATTATGTGTTATATGTTATTTAACTATCTGTTAGTTTTCAGTATGAGTGATCAAGGACCATCAGACGTGAATCGTCAGTTAGCTGATTCACCTAGGAGTGAAGGTACATCATCACAGCCTGCCCTCTCGGGGTATGTTGCTGATCAGGAAGACGGAATATTTGCTTTTAGAGCTCAATCTGAAGAACCATTTCCTACTAAGAAACGAGGATGGTTCAGTAAAGAAGCTTTTGCTCGTAGAAAAAGAATGAGGAAATTGCAACAGCAAAGGGCTTTAGCAGCTATTAAGAGAGAGACAGATGCCCAAACTCAAGAAATACTTAATAGAAGCCTAGCTAATTTCCATATCTTAGCTACGACTGCTGCTGACCCAAGTCTGGAACAATTAGTAGCCCCACAACCACAAAACCCAGAACAACCCATGGAAATAGAAAATCAGGAAAACCAAGAAGAGATGTACAACTTTAACCCAGAAGAAATCCCTAGAGTGCCTGCACCAAACCTCATAGACCCGAATTATGACCCCTGGTGGGACGACAATAGAGACTTTGTGCAACGTTACCCTATCCAGGATTATCCACCCATACAGAACATAGAAGCTTACCCAGGTATGGACCCTTTAGATCCCTATTATCAAAATGACTATATTAGGGAAATATTAGAGGATCCTTACCAATTTCAGGAAATGTCACCCCCATATCAGGAAAATGTACCCCAGATTCCAAACCCAGTCCGAGAACCTGCACCCCCAATGAGTGCAGAAAACGTTCAAGAACTTAGGACTTTCGGGGAGGAAATTTTAGAAAGCAGTGAGAGGATGCGTCAGGTGGGAGAGCGTCTCGTATGGAAATACGATGAGCGCAATATGGATTTTTGGATAAATCCATATCCATGAATGTTAGAATGGAGGAAGTGGTAGTAATAATAATATAATAAAATAAAATAAAAATATGTGTGTACGGATGCATATTACTATTTTATTTCTGTTGGTATTGTAATTTTATTTCTGTACTAGTGTGTAATAGACGCATAAGTATATGAAAAGAGTATAGTCGCAATGATCGACGCTTTTGGTGAAAATGCGTGTCATGTGATTAACTATATTGAAAAATTAATTGTAATATTAATATGGGATACTTGTTTAAAATTCAGATGGCCGACCAAGAAAATCAAGTCAATTTGGATAATAACCCGGAAATCCAGAATGATAATATTCAGAATGATGATAATCTGAATAATGGGAATCCGAACAACAATAACAATGGGAACCAGATGGATAATAGTGCTATCCAACACATAGTAGCACAAGGAATTATAGATGCAATGCCATTTATACTTCAAACTGTTAAGGATGCTGATAATAAAAGTAGGCATAGCAGTAAGTGACCACTTGAACCAGAAAACAGCGTGAACAATGGACCTATACTTCAAATGCCTATTCCCAAAAGAAGAAGAACCGTGCCTAACGGTTGTTCTTATAAAGAATTCTGGTCTTGTAAACCAATGGAATTCTCGGGAAATGAAGGGGCCATTGCAACTCTACGCTGGATAGAAAAGACTGAGGCAGTCTTAAGGATAAGTAAGTGTGCTGAAGAAGATAAGATATTGTTTGCTTCTAATCTGTTTAAGAATGCAGCGCTAGAATGGTGGAACACTATCCTCCAGACAAGAGGAAGTGATCAAACTTATAATATGAAATGGGAAGAATTTAAAAACAAGGTAGAAAGGAAATTCTGCCCACCCAATGAAAAAGAACAGATAGCAAACAAATTTCTAAATCTTAGGATGACTGGTGTAGATAGTAAGGGATACACTAAGATATTCTTTGAATATGCTAGAATAGTGCCAACTCTTGCTTCACCAGAACCAGTATTAATCTCCCGTTATATTTGGGGATTAATTGGGGAAATAAGACATGTAGTCAAGGCAGCTAGACCTCAAACCATAGAAGAAGCTGTAGAACTAGCCAATACCTTGACTGATGAGTTAGTCCGTACCAGAGAAGAGGATCAAAGGAGAAACCTAACCCAGAAATTGACTCAAGAATTTCGTTCTGGAAATTCTAACCGTGGAAGAAATGTAGGTTCTACCTCTGCATCTTACTGTAGGAATTGTAAAAGAAAGCATTCAGGAAGATGCTCTGGGTACTGTAACTTTTGCAAAATATCTGGACACAAGGAAGAAGATTGCAGGAAGAAAAACAACAGGATATGCTACAATTGTGGAGAACAAAGTCACATCAAGCCAAACTGCCCAAAATTAGCTCCAGCCACAAACAACAAGAATACTAAAAATGCTAGAGCATTTGTTTTGACTGCAGATGAAGCCAGAATGATTCCAGATGTCATAGCTGGTACGTTTTTAGTTAATGATGTCTTTGCTAAAGTATTATTTGACTCTGGTGCAAACCAAAGTTTTATTAATACATCGTTTTGCAAATTTCTAAATCAGTCATTAACTAAACTACCACAAGAATGTGTAGTAGAGACAGCTAACGGAGAAACTGTTAGAATTTCTGAAATCTTGCAGGGAGCAAGCATAGAAATTTTAAATCAGAAATTTATAGCAAACCTGTATCCCATGAATCTGGTAGGATTTGATGTTATTTTAGGAATGGATTGGTTAATAGCCAATAAAGCCAATATTTTATGTGATCAAAAGTTAATCCAAGTAAATTCACCGAAAGGTAAAACGATCACAATTAAAGGAGATAAGCCCTTTAGATCCACAAAATTCATATCTGTGATGAAAACTGCAAGTTGTATTAGAAAAGGTTCTATAGTGTATTTGATTTCTATAATCACTAACACTAAAGGAAAAGAACTAAAAGATATTTCAGTAGTATCTCAGTTTTCAGATGTTTTTCCAGAAGAATTACCAGGATTACCTCCAGACAGAGAAGTTGAATTCAGAATTCACCTATTACCAGGAACATCACCAATTGCCAAAGCACCTTACCGTTTGGCACCTGCAGAAATGCAAGAATTGAAGAAACAACTTGACGAATTGTTAGAAAAAGGATTTATACAACCAAGTTCATCGCCGTGGGGAGCACCAATATTGTTTGTTAAAAAGAGGGACGGATCAATGCGTATGTGCATTGATTACCGTGAATTAAACAAGGTCACGATTAAGAATCGGTACCCATTACCGAGAATCGATGATCTGTTTGATCAACTGCAAGGAGCTCGATTTTTCTCTAAAATCGATTTAAGGTCAGGATATCATCAATTAAAGGTACAGGAAGAGGACATTCCTAAAACTGCTTTTAGAACAAGGTATGGTCATTATGAATTTACTGTCATGCCATTTGGTTTAACCAATGCCCCAGCTGCATTTATGGACATGATGAACCGAATATGTAAGCCATATTTGGATAAATTCATAATTGTATTCATAGATGATATTCTAATTTATTCTAAGAATAAAGAGGATCATGCAAGACATTTGCACATACTTTTAAGTTTGTTAAGAAAAGAAAAGCTTTATGCTAAGTTTTCTAAGTGTGAATTTTGGTTAGAACAGGTACAATTTCTTGGACACTTAGTTAATCATGAAGGAATTCATGTAGATCCAACAAAGATTGAGGCAATTACTAAATGGAAAACCCCTGAATCACCAACTGAGGTTAGAAGTTTCTTAGGATTGGCAGGTTATTATAGAAGATTTATTAAAGATTTTTCTAAAATAGCCATTCCTTTAACTAAGTTAACCTGTAAATCTGTTAAATTTAAATGGGGAGTAAAACAAGAAGAAGCCTTTAGAATTCTTAAGCAAAGATTGACCCATACACCTATATTAGCATTACCAGAAGGAACTGAAGACTTTGTAGTCTATTGTGATGCTTCTAAATTAGGTTATGGATGTGTGTTGATGCAACGACAGAAGGTTATAGCTTATGCATCTAGACAACTTAAAAATCATGAAGAGAATTATTCAACCCATGATTTAGAATTAGGAGCTATAATTTTTGCTCTTAAGATTTGGAGACATTACCTTTATGGTAGTAAGTTTACCATATTCACTGATCATAAAAGTTTAAGGTATGTTTTCGGGCAGAAAGAGTTGAATATGAGACAAAGACGTTGGATGGAATTTCTTAGTGACTATGATTGTGATATCCAGTATCATGAAGAAAAAGCAAATGTAGTAGCAGATGCTTTAAGTCGAAAGTATCATGAAAAGTCAAAAAGGGTACGTTCTCTTAAATTAAATCTACAAGTAGATTTAAATGATCAAGTAGATTTAAGCAATCAAGGATGATTCTGAAAAATTAAAAGGTATGTTAAAAGAATTAAAACAAGGAATAGATGGAATTTGGAGATTTCATGAACAGAGAATGTGGATACCTAAATTAGGAAATTTACGTAATTGTATATTAGAAGAAGCCCATAAATCTAAGTATACAATGCATCCAGGAAGTGATAAAATGTACCAGGATTTAAGGAAAAATTTCTGGTGGATAGGAATGAAAAAGGACATAGCAACCTATGTTTCTAAATGTTTAACTTGTTCACAAGTTAAAGCTGAACATCAGAAACCCTCAGGTTTGTTACAGCAATTAGAAATGCCAGTTTGGAAATGGGAATTAATAACAATGGATTTTGTTACTAAATTACCCAAAACTAGGAAAGGAAATGATACAATCTGGGTGATTGTAGATAGACTAACTAAGTCAGCTCATTTTCTACCAATGAAGGAAACAATTAGTATGGAACAATTAGCTAAGTTGTATGTAAATGAAATTGTTTCTTTACATGGCATTCCTTTATCAATTGTTTCTGATAGAGATAGTAGATTTACCTCTCGTTTTTGGTCAAGTTTCCAAAAGGCAATGGGAACCAAGTTAAAGCTGAGTACGGCTTATCATCCACAAACAGATGGACAAAGCGAAAGGACAATTCAGACAATGGAAGATATGCTTAGAGCTTGTGTAATTGATTTTGGAGGTAATTGGGATGAACACTTACCTTTAATAGAATTTTCTTATAATAATAGTTATCACACAAGTATCAATGCTGCACCATTTGAAGCACTTTATGGAAGAAAGTGTCGAACCCCAGTCTGTTGGGCAGAAATTGGGGAACAACAATTATCTGGACCTGAGATAGTACAAGAAACAACTGACAAGATTATTCAAGTCAAGGAACGACTGAAAGCTGCACGTGATCGACAAAAGAGTTATGCTGATAACCGATGCAAGCCATTAGAATTTCAGATAGGAGATAAAGTATTATTGGACCTTTTAAGATTATCAGAAGAATAGGACCTGTAGCCTATCAGCTACAACTACCAGAAGAAATGGTAGGAGTACATGATGTATTTCATGTATCTAATCTTAAAAAGTGTTTAGCTGATGAATCACTGATAGTGCCTCTTAAGGACATAGAGGTAAATGAACAACTCAAGTTTGTAGAAAGACCTCTACAAATTGAAGATAGGAAAGTCAAGAATCTCAAGCACAAAAGACTAGTTCTAGTCAAAGTGAAGTGGGATTCCAAAAGAGGACCTGAATACACTTGGGAGCTCGAGTCAGAAATAAAAAGGAAATATCCGCATTTATTTCAGTAGATCTCGAGGACGAGCTCTAAAACAAGGTGGGGAGAATGTAACAACCCTCAGTAAAACCAATACCCTCATAATATGTCTGACACTCTTATATATTTTGAATGTCCTAATATGTCCTATATTACACCCCGTATGCGAAAACCAAGCCCGTATTATGTTATAATTTATAAAAAAATAAAATAAAAATGTGAAATATAAGTTGAGGCGGGCCGCCTAGACCCACCCCAACATATCAAGCGGGCCGAATTAGGACCAGAGTTTGACTCCGCTGACTTCTTTAGTTAATGCGGGCCGCTTGAACTAAAGCTTATACTAATGCGGGCCGCGCGGACTCATAGCACGCGATTGCACCAGAGGTCGACACGTGTCGACATCGTGTCAAGTCTACTAGCTGACTGGTCAAAGCTATAGGTGGACGCGGGCCGCCTGAGGGTTAGCCTTATCGAAAGCGGGCCGCGTGGAGACCAGATTACACAACTATAAATAGAACGCATCAGACTTCGTTTTCCGTCGCTCACTTTTCATTTCTCAATCTCAAATTCTGTAGTAGAGGCATTATAGTTGGGTACTATACCCCTAATTAGCGAGGTTCTGCTCCATTGTAAGTATTATAACCCCGGTTTCATAATAGTTACGTTGCCCGATTGATTTAGGGTTCCGTAACAACTGTCGTGGTTCTACCCGACGTAGTTGTTCGAATACCGTCTCGGGGAGGATATCATTAATAATTTCAAAGGGTTATGGTACTAATCAATGTACATTTGTGTAAATTATAGATTTTAGCCAGGAAACCCTTACGAAAAGCCTAAGACAGCAATGTGAGTTTATCCTCTTTTTGTTAATGTTTTTGGTAATGTTTTACCAAACCTTAAATGTTTTACTATGAAAATTAGCAGTAATTGAGTCTTTGTAGTTATTCAGTTACTGCCGGTATGTTGGGATTTTGTATACAAAATTTTGTACTACTTGCGAGTAGTAAGTCGGGATGACAATGCGTTACCATTGGACAATGAGTTAGCCAATGGGTAATATGACCCACAAGTCAGGATTGATAGTACCAAATGGAGTAATTGTATAGACATAAACAAAGTGATCACTCTCAATACTGTTCACTGTGACTTTAAACTTGATTAAACTGGGATTCACTCACCAGTATTTCCCGCTGACAAATATTTTTAAAACATGTTTCAGGTAACCCAATGTGAAAGCCAATTAGTAAAAAGCCAGCTGGAGAGCACTGAAGGCTTGGGAAAATGTGGCTATAAAAGTTACCTAATAAACGATGTTTTAAATTCAATAATATAGGGTTTGTCCCTATAATGTATTGTAATAAGAAACTTGGGTTTTGCCCATGTTATTATTAATATAAAAGAAGGTGGTTTTACTCTGATAAACATTTCCTAACTACGGTCCTGATGTAAATTCCGCTGCGAGACTAAATAAATAAAAAAAACTGATACCACCAAACTCTGAGTTCACGTCCGCTCGTTCCCGGGGAACAGGGATCGGGGGTTGTGACATAATCCAATTCACATAGTCACATAGTGTTTACGTTACATCAGGGTACAAATATAGGTTCGGAAATACGAGTTGTCACATTAACATTTTGACATTCCTGCCATTGCTTGAGCTCAGTATCAGACTCGGGTTGTCTAACCCAATTCCAAGAGTAGCCGCCATTTCCATGTCCCGTGTCCATTCTATCCGTAACCCTGCAAGATTTACACGAATCCAAAACAAACAGATGTGACCACCTTTCCATGAAAGGAAGATCGCCCACGCAGGTGTAAAAAAACGAACATCAACCCCGTTCTCCATTTTACCCAGAATCATCCGATTTAAACCTTTCCCATTTAATTTCAATTTAGAAATCAATTTCACAATGTTATTCCAGCAACCCGTAGCATTACCATTAAGCGGCAAAAAGCTTATTTGATTGATTTTACTATGACAAGCTTCCACCACTTTCCTCCATAGATTTTTTTTTCCGACCTTATATCTCCACCCCCACTTATAAAGGAGAGCCTCATTAACTTCTTTAAGTCTGTTAATACCCAACCCCCATTTTTTCATGGACCAAGTAACCCAGTCAAGCCACCCAGTTCATTTTTTTATTTTCACTAGATCCTGCCCAAAGAAACTTTCTCATTTTTGCTTCAAGACTCTTAATAATACCGACCGGGGCTTTATATAAAGAAAAGTAATAAATAGGAATACTCTCCAGAACAAAATTAATCAAAGTAAGCTTCCCCCTATAGATAGTTTTGGCTTTCCACACCGACATACTTTTATTGAAAATCTCAACAATTGGGTCCCAGTTGCTAATTCTATTTATATTGGCCCCCACCGTGATACCCAAGTATGAAACTGGGATATCATCAGTATTACACCCAATCACCTTAGCCATATCCTTGATATCGCAGTTTTCCACACCCAACCCATATAAGTTTGATTTGTGAATATTAATTTTTAATCCCGAACACAAGTAAAACAATTCTAAGACAACTAACCACATTAGTCACATTACCGATATCCCAATCTCCCAATATGAGAGCATCATCAGCATAAAAAGATGAGAGATAACCGGACCATTATTAGGAGTTTGAATTCCTT
Source organism: Helianthus tuberosus (assembly GCA_030545235.1). Classification (NCBI taxonomy): domain Eukaryota; kingdom Viridiplantae; phylum Streptophyta; class Magnoliopsida; order Asterales; family Asteraceae; genus Helianthus; species Helianthus tuberosus. The sequence continues at coordinate 51,101,969 of CM060403.1, read as the reverse complement.
TGAAAAAACCTTCAAGCCCTAATTTGCAAAAAATGCTAGACAGGGCTTCCATAACCAAAAGGAACATAAACGGAGATAAAGGGTCTTCATGTCTGATCCCTTTGGAACAACTAAATTCAAAAGTGGGAGACCCGTTCACTAAAATCGCGGATCTAGCCGAGGTTAAAACCCCTTCCACCCATTTACACCAAAAACTAGGAAAACCTATCTGACCCATGATATCCAGCAAAAAAAACCCTAACAAACGTTGTCATAAGCATCTTCAAAATCGATTTTTAGAAGGAAAGCCTTTTTTTACTTTTTTTTAATCCAAGAAATTAGTTTATTTAACATTAACGGGTTGTTAAGGATGTACCTGTCTTTAAGGAACGTCGTTTGATTTTCAGAGATGATGTTTCCTATAACCTTTTTGAGACGATTAGCAAGAACCATAGAAATAGTTTTACTAATCACCCCTATAAAGTTGATAGGACGCTAATCTCTCATCCCTAACGGATCCTTGTTTTTAGGGATAAGAGTTATCAATGAAGAGTTGCATCCTTTTGCGATAAAACCTTTGCTGTAAAAGTCAGCCATCAAGTTATAAAAATCAAACTTGAATAAATTCCAGTACCTTTTTATGAAGTTGAAGTTAAAATCGTCTGTCCAGGGGCTTTGTTGGCCCCACACTCGAACATTGCGTTCTTTATCTCATCGTTCCTAAAAGGAGTAGACAGGGACGTCGCGTCCTCCTCCGACAGTCTCTTGATGTTATGACAAATAAGTTTTGGTATGTTATAAGAACTTTCGTTGAAAGTCGATCTGAAGAAGCTCATAATCTCTTTTTTTACTAATGAAGGTTTAGTTGTCCAGATACCGTCAATCATGAGACCAGTGATATTGTTTGATGCCCGTCTACTGTTAATGAACCCGTGAAAAAAGGCCGAGTTTTCATCTCCATCCACATCCCATTTTATTCTTGCTCTTTGTTTGAGATCTTTAATTTTATAATCTTCTAACTCCTTTATATTTGTAATGCATTCCGCTTTGGTCCACTCCTACTCTTCAGAAAGATCCTTAAACTCCGACAACACATCCATTTTATCCAGCTCCATCTTTAAGATCCTCTCTTTTTCCCCTTCCTTGGATAAAACCTCCCATTTCCAATTTTTAATACTCTCCCTAATCCTTTTAAAAATTTCCATTAAACGCACATCAGATTCTCCGACTCCGACAAAACTTTCACTCGCCTTTTTGACCCCCTCATCAAAATCCTTTAGTTCCAGCCAAGAGTTATAAAATCTAAACGGGTTGGGACCAAAGTTTTTATTCGAACAAGTCAGAACAAGAGGACAATGGTCTGAATGAAACCTCGGTAACGTCCTCAAACAGGCCACATGCCATTCAGAGAAAAATTCCTGACAAACCAAAACCCTATCGATCTTGCTTTTTTTGTTGCCATTATCATTACTATAAGTGAATTTCCTGCCTTTCATCTCAAATTCTCTCAACCCATTATCAATAATAAAATTATTAAAATTGGAAGCACAATTTTTATTAAACTTAGAGTTCCTCCTTTCCTCCAAGCAACGGACCGCATTAAAGTCTCCCATAATCACCCACCACCCCGAATAGTTACCCAATAACCCCCCCCCTATGTCATTCCACAGAGATTTCTTTTGGGGCACTTTTTGCGGAGCATACACATTAATGATATTAATAGCTTTATTGTTCCCCTTCAAAACCCCCCGAATTAATAGAAAATTAAGGTGTTTGATAGAATCATGTACCTTGAAAATATTAGGATACTATAAGCTAACCACCCCTCTAGATCTCCATGCCGCTGGCACGTGATGTCACACCCCAACCGATGACAGAAACATCGGGGCATGGCACTGAGCGAAACAGATTGTCCAAGAGAAATTCCATAACAACTACTTTACCGAATAGTTAATATTATGTCCCATACCATAACCTATTAAGAAAAATCAGTTATTACAGACAGCGATATCTCAAAGACGAATAACATGTTCTAACAACTCAGATTTAAATAAAAATAAAATTGTCTTTGTTGGTTTCTAGACTCTCCTAAGCTCGATTCCATCAAATAGCAAGCAAGCATCCTAAGCACCTGTCACATACGTTAAAAAAACGGTCAATACACATAGTGTAAAGGTGAGCATACAAGTTTAATAGATATAATAGAGTTCGAAATTGTTTACGCATAACCAGCATGTAACATGTATAATGCGAAGCCACAAGGTTATCGACAATGAAATATGCACAAACTAGACTGCGAGTTGTAGAATGCGCAACACATATCACCACTGTGACATGTGAGAGGTAACCTTAACAACCCCTGTCCACGACAGGTGCTGAGTCCAAACAAATAGTACTATCGCTGCTAAGGCTTCAGGCAACAATCACTGTGTTAACATAACATACAAGCATTCATCGAGTAACAAGTAACATGCAATAACAGTCAGCGTATAAATAGTGTTTGCGTTGTGTGATTGATTGTGATTTAGAATAAGTAACGTATGTAACACCCAAATGTGCGTAAGCAAAAAGGGATCGAGTATACTCACAACGATGGAAATGGATTGAAGGGAGCGCTAGGGTTATTAGCCTGAACAATTAACGATAGCATAAGCGAAGGGCGGTGCGTAAAACGGTGAAAAGTGACCAAGTGTCGAACGGCAATCTGATCGGATGGTCACTCGATCGGATGTCAATCCGTTCGGATGGTCATCCGATCGAATGGCCATTCAGTCGGATTGACATTCGTTTGGTAAGGATGTGTTTGTGTATGATGTCTTTGAAGTTTTCGTTGTAGCATTTTGAAAATAGAGAAGTATCTCTACCCTTCAGGTCGATCGATCGAATGACCGTTCGATCGGATAGCGATCCGATTGGCAAGACACTTAGTGGGAACAAGTTCACAGCAGGATGGTTACTCGATCGGATGGCAATCCGATCGGATAGCAATCCATTGAACCTGCTGAAAATTATTCAAGTGTTGAAAGCTCAAGTGTAATCTGATCGGATTACGGTTCGATCGGATGGCAATCCGATCGGACGGCAATCCGTCCGGACGCATCTGATCGTTTTGAACTTGATTATTTTGAAGGTTTGCGGTTTGTTGAGTCGGTTTGACAACGTGCTAAACAACTGAACCTCGTCAAGTCCCAAGTCGCCCGATCGAACAGGAATCACCGAAATCCGATCAGTTTACTGGTTCGTGACGGATGTTCTTGTTTATCCCAAAATCGGTTGTCTCCTTGATAGTAACCAGATCTTGAACCAACTCATCACTAAGAAAGAGTAGAAGATTAGAACGAGCTCCGGTTCTACCGGTTTTGAGTGCATTGAGTGTAAAAGAGTTGAAAGAAAGTTGGAAAACCATCTTTCAATCCTTTCCACTTTGAAAATGTTTAGATCTATGCAAAATCATTGTTTATTCGTGTGGAAATCTTTCAGATCTAAGTTGTTCTTGGTGGATTGAAGCCAAATCTTGAAGTTCATAAAAACTCCAAGATGACATCATCCTAGAACACCTCAAATCCGTTGATTTCACGGTTAAAAGTTAAGATCCAAAGGTGAAAATGATGAAGGAGTGCGTGTAGATCATAGAAGTACAAGATTTGAGTTGAAAAGTTACAAGAATCGCGAGGAATCGAGAGAAAAGAGGGCTTGAGTGCGGCTGGTCGAGTGAGGGAGCTGTCACATCACAAATGATGTGACAGGAGGGTATTTATAGGGTTTCCAAAAGTGGAAAGTGCACAAGTGTCGGATTGGCCACCGATCGGATGGCGGTTCGATCGGATGGCAATCCGATCGGATGGCCACTCGATCGGTTGGCACTCGATCTGTCCGGCGTGTTGAGTTTTGTCGTTTCGATTCGATTCGCGTGTTGAGGGTTGCGATTCGACTCGAGTGAGCGATGCGATAGTATTATCCATTAGTTACACAAATGGCTTAACCACTATATCTAACATACAATCACTATAAATGACTTGCGTTTAGCGTTTGCGATTAGATTGCGATGCGATAGAATTGCGATTGCGAATAAACACCTCAACATAAACATAACATGCACAAGTAACACATAATAGCACACACACGTAAAACAATATCCAGAACACATAATTCGAGTTGTGATGCGATTAGCAATAAGTCGATTAGCGACTAAACATGCGATTAAATAGCGATTAAACCTCGATTATTAATAGATACTCCACATAATACAACTAAAGCGATTAAATAAAAAGATTCGATTATAAGTCATTAACGTACAATCAATAGTTAAGCAAGGAGATTGTCTCGAATTTGGAGGATTTTGTCAGTCGTTTCTTGCAACAGCTCAGGACCGATAATTTACGGGTCTCCGATCTCGTGCCATACAATCGGCGATCGACATTTCCTTCCGAATAACGCCTCAAATGGTGCCATTTGTATGCTAGAATGATAACTGTTATTGTACGAGAATTCGACTAAAGGTGATTGCGCGTCCCAATTACCAACGAAATCTATGACACACGAGCGGAGCATGTCTTCAAGGGTGCGAATCGTTCTTTCAGTCTGACCGTCGATTTGGGGATTGAAAGCGGTACTTAGATTAAGCGTAGTACCGAGAGCAGATTGAAACGTTTCCCAAAGACATGAGGTAAACCGACCATCGCGGTCAGAGATGATGTCACAAGGTGTCCCGTGTCGACAAATGATCTCATCGGTGTAGATTCGGGCTAATTTTTCTACCTTAAAGTCTTCTCGTATCAGCAAGAAGTGAGCGAATTTAGTCAAACGGTCAATGACAACCCAGATGCTGTCATGACCTGATGTCGTGCGCGGAAGTTTCGTTATAAATTCCATAGCTATACTCTCCTATTTCCACAAAGGGATCTCGGGCTGAACGAGTAAGCCAGAGGGTATTTGTTGCTCAGCCTTGACCTTGGAACAAGTCAGGCACTTCGAGACATAGATAGCGATATCCTTCTTCATGCCCGGCCACCAATACTTGTAGCGCATGTCCTGGTACATCTTGTCAGCCCCGGGATGAATAGAATACCGAGATTTGTGGGCTTCGTCCATCAGAAGTTGTCGCTATTAGCCGATGATTATGCCATATATTTAGTGTATTTAGTTATTGTATAATTATGTAGATTGATTGATATCCCCTTGTATAGCTGGGATTCAGTTTCCTTATTATTCTCTTGTAATTCCCCTATATAATGGGGACTCTTTATTCAGCATAATCACACAAACAATCATCCAATACATGCTCTCCTTTATGGTATCAGAGCTATTCTAGCTCTCCCACTTTTTTCTCTTTTTCGTTTTCCCTTACCTGGCTTCGGTCAGAACCCCCTGCAACCTTTTAAACCTTCTGCAGACCCTTCGCCGCCCTAATCCTTACCCATAACCATGACTAAACCTGATCAAGGCCCCAATGAATCTTCCTCTTCGGTAAAACCCCAGCCGCTTCATCCAGCATACACCGTAACTAACATCCAGTCAAAAATCAGAAGCCTGGATGGTACCACCGTAACCTACTCCTCATGGGTAAAAATGTTTCATCTGCATGTCACATCATATAAAGTTGGTCAACACATTGACGGCACTCCTCCTCCTGACAAAACCTCTCCAGAATACGAGTTATGGAAGGAGTTGGATGCTCTTGTGTTACAATGGATCGTCAACACTATTTCGGATAAATACCTTGACCGTGTTCTTGACCACACCACTGCTCGTGATGCCTGGGTACAGCTTGAGAAAGTTTTCCTAAGCAACAAGAAAGCTCGGGCTGCTACTCTCGAAACCCGCTTCTGCAACCTGACCCTGGCCGCCTGCTCCTCCCTTGACGACTATTGTAAACAATTGAAGACTCTGGCGAATCAGCTTTCCGATGTAGATCACCCGGTTAGCGATTCAAGGCTTGTTCTCCAACTCGTACGTGGTCTCCCACAAGAATACAACACAACTGCCTCCTTTATAAATAACCGCGACGCGGATTGGGATCTGGCCCTTAGCCTGCTTCATGATGAAGAGATTCGGATTGAGGCACAAAAGGGCACCTCTTCCTCGGTTCTCATCGCCACCATACCTAATACCCAATCTGCCACATCTAATACCCAACCGGACCAACCATCCGACCCTCAACCTGCAAACAATCGCACTAATTACAGGGGCAGGATACGAGGCCGCGGGTACAGGAACAATCGAGGACGTGGATCGGGAAATATTGGTGGGTCTTCTGGTCGTTTTTTCTATCCGGGAAACAATCCCAATTATGGCCCGCAACAGCAGCAGTCCTACACTAACTGGGCCTGGTGGACCCCTCCTCCGTGTCCCTATCCCACTCAGCCCAATTGGAGGCCCACTGGTCAATCTGCTCAGCCCAATAACCCGGCATCTCAGGCCCACTATGCTGGATTTTCTGCCCCATCAGGCTTCGGTCATCATGGATCTCCTCAATATGGGTATGATGCTCTTTGTCCTACCGATTTAAGCGCCGCATTTGCAAACATGCAGGTAAATCAGCAGAATGCCTCATGGCAACAAGATATCATGGACACTGGAGCCGAAGCACATGTCTCACGAGACCAAGGTAAAATTATTATTCCCGACTCATCTCCTTTAAATAAGTCAATTCTTGTCGGTAATGGTCACTGTGTCCCAATAAAAGGATCTGGCACGGGCTTTCACACCCTACCCAATAGAACCTACATTTTACCAAACATCTTATACAGTCCACATGTCATTAAAAATCTCATTTCCGTACGACGTTTTACTCGTGATAACCATGTATCTGTTGAATTTGACCCCTTTGGTTTTTCTTTGAAGGATCTCGCCACTAAGAGGACCCTTTCACGCCATAACAGCACCGGGGATCTTTACCCATTTACACCACCACAGCTTCCACCTCAAGCCTGCTTCATAACTTCTACTTCTTTACCTTGGCACGATCGTCTTGGTCACCCGGGGGCTCAAGTTATTGATATTTTACGTCGTACTTTTCATTTAATAAAGACAATTTGTCTACCCTTTGCAATTCATGTCAACTATCTAATAGTAAAAGATTACCTTTTTATGATTCTAATTCTTATACTTTTGCACCATTTGACATTATACATTGTGATCTTTGGACGTCACCTATAACTAGTAAGTCCGGGTATAAATACTACATGGTTTTAATCGATAACTTATCACATTTTGTTTGGGTATACCCTCTCAAATTTAAATCCGAAACCTTTCCCACCTTCTCAAAATTTCATCAATTAATCCAAACCCAGTTCCACAGAAAAATCAAGACCTTTCAATGTGACCTTGGGGGCGAATTCGATAATCATGCCTTTAAAAGCTTCGCCTCTCATCATGGCCTATTATTCCGTTTTTCTTGTCCCCAAACATCCCCACAAAATGGCCGGGCCGAACGCATGATTCGTCGGCTCAACGATGTCATCCGTGCCCTCTTAATCCATGTTAACCTTCCACCTTCCTTTTGGGTAGAAGCATTACACACGGCCACCTACCTACATAATATTCTTCCCACCAAACGATTGAACTTCTACACACCTACATTTTCCCTTTACCTACGCCACCCGGACTACACTCACCTACGTGTGTTCGGGTGTGCTTGTTATCCAAATACCTCAGCCACCTCCCCTCACAAACTTCACCCCCGGGCCATCCGGTGCATTTTCCTTGGTTATCCCCCGGATTTCCGAGGATACCGGTGCTTCGATCCTACCACCGGTAAGGTTCACATTTCCCGACATGTCACCTTTGATGAACATGTCTTTCCCTATACCATTCCTCAACCCTCCACCACTTACAACTTCCTCGAAGACACACCTCCCATAAATTTTCCATTTCACTTCCCACCTAACCGTACCTCACCCACTACCCCTTACCCGATTACGTATTCTCGCAGGCCAAGGCCTGCTCGACCTGTTCAGCCTCAGCCCAATCCCCCGGCCACACCCGCACCACACTTGGCCCAACCTGTTCACCCACCTACGGCCCACCAACTACCTCAGCATACTTCCCAGCCTGTTACCCAACCCATACCCCAGGCCGCCACACAATCCTTTGACCACCCTCTCTCACAGACAAACCAACACCCCATGACCACCAGGTCTAAGTCCCGAACCCAACAAACACCTACGGCCACTTTCGCCACCACCACTATCTCACCAGTGCCCAATACCTATGCCAAGGCCTTAGCCGATCCTAATTGGTCACGTGCTATGCAGGCAGAATTTTCTGCTTTAATGGAGAATGAGACATGGGAACTCGTTCCACGACCTTTGGACCGCCCCGTTATTCGTTGCATGTGGCTGTTTCATCACAAGTTTCATGCAGATGGGTCGTTGGAACGTTATAAAGCACGTCTGGTGGTTAATGGAAATTGTAGGTCCCTATCCCGTATGGATCGTAACAAAACTGACAATCTACCAAGGGTGCGGAATCCCCTTGATAAACCAAATAAACAGAAACAAGAACACCAGACGATTTACCAACCGATCTTCTATGATTATCCAACGAAAACGTTTACAATCACTCAAGATCTTCACGAACTCACAGCCAATAATCTGTGTATTCGAACTCTCTCTCAATTGCCTAAAAGTCTCCAAAAGTCTAACCAAAGTCTAACCCTAAACATGTAGTAAAAGGTTGTTTATATACTACAACCTACCATACACGAATTGGGCTATGGCCCGTATACAAATTCATAATAAATTCGGACCTAATAAACTTCATACAAACTTGGACTTGATTGGGCTTGATAATCTCGAAATCTTTAAGTCTTCATAGTCCAATCTTCTGTTTAATATCCAGAGACCAATCCACAGCTGTTGTCACATAACATGCACCAACAAACTCCCCCTTGACAATAGCTTGCAAAGGAAACTTTAGTCTTCAGAATCTCACAGTCTTTTGGTCTTTGGATAGTGTCAGCTTCAACATGAATTCTGTCAGCAACAGACTCCCCCTAAGCTGATGTATCCAATCACCAAATCTTCCAAGTTTTGATTCAGCATTCCAAATAAGTCTTCACAGCATCCATTCTGCATTGTAGAAGGAGGACTCTACCAAGCAGCAACAAACTCCTCATCTCTTCAAATCAACTTCTCATCAACAAACTGCTTCAATCTGTATACTATAAAACAAACATCTCGAGAAACCATAAGAATTTTTCAACATAGTTAAAGAATTATTATTATTCAAGAGATAGTTAAACTGTATCACAGATTAAGCATTTTCAAATTACGCACCAACACGCAACAATTTTTAAACAAACACCTTATAACCTGCATCATTTCAAAAATTTTGAACCCACTTACTAACACCGTCTCCCCCTATCAGTAACAACTCCTCCATGAATAACAGTTTTCCGTACATTAAGAATTTTAAACAGAAAAAGACACTATTTTTGTATTTTTCTGAAAGCAAATAAATACGAAAAGCAATAAACACTCTATTTTTGTGAGAATCACCGGTAAGAAGATCATATCAGCACAATCAAACTGTTTCACACTATTAGATAATTCTTTATTTAATTTTTCGTGAAAAGCAGTTCAAGACGATTACCAGTATATTTGTCCACTTAAACAAAATGCATGAACATTTCAAGTACCATTACCGTATGATACGTTAAGGTAATTTTATTACTGATATATTAGCGTGTCCCACTTCAGGATATACCCCCACGATCAAGGTATGCACAAAGATTCATCGTAGTAGGTGAGTATACTGATGTCATCCTTTAAGATATCATGACAGTGTCTAGGTCTGCATATAATCTGTTTTATCATGTTTTGATTGCTTAACAATGAACACCCAAACAAATACTAATCAAATCCTGGAAATATAAACAACACACTCTATCATGCAAGTATCTTCCCTACCACATATTTCACAAGTCCAATCCAGATTTCTGAAATCTTAACTGGGAATAGGTTGAGAAGAGAACATAATAGATCTTTACGAGAGATGGTATAATATACAGATCAAATGAGTTTTCTCAGTTTGATATAGGTTTATTGGGTTTCATTTGGGCACTTGAGGGCCTCTTTCGGGTGTATAGATCTATAGCGCGACAACGTACAGCTAGGTCAGCATGTATCTGGATGCAGCAGAAGCTGTCGTTGCCTAGCACCTCCAGGTCAGCATATATCTGGATGCAGCAGAGGAGGTACACGACTTTTTCAGAGAAGATTTCAGAATCAGATCAAAATTGTGTGTATCGGGACAACATACAGACATTCAAATAGAAATGAGCTAATTCCAAGTGATTTTCTTTCCTGGGGTCATGTACAATTTTTGTTCTAAACTGAATGACAGTCAAGATATCCCCAGATGAAATAACAGTATAAAGACCCAAAACTTCAGATTTTGGCAATCTATCAACGCAAGATTTAAGGTCATTAAACCATACACCACTGATGTGTTCCCCACTCATACTCAGTGCTTTTATGTTTATATCACTTTGGTAAGTTGATTATTTCATGCTTTTGCCTACTGGTACATCATATGATGAAACTGCTATCACACTTAAGCAATTTAATTCAGTTCGAGTGTGACAGTCTAATTTGCTGATGTACTATCATTTCTTCTTTTTCACACAGTGAAAACTCATTTTTGATTTTCTATTTTTTTTATATTTTTGATTTTTGAAAAAGTAGTAAACTATTTACAAAATTCTTATAAAAAACCAGTTATTCAGGATTCCTCATCCCGTTGAGTTCGACTAAGTGTTCAAAGCAAGCTCGATCAAAAGCTTTTGTGTAAAGATCAGCAAGGTTATCTTCTGTGTCAACTCAGCACTTTGAACCTCAATTTAAATCAATCAATATAAATATATCAACAATCTCACACCCCCCTTCATGTGCCTAGAGCAGCCACTATCAACATAAGTTGATAATCCTCCTTAGCAGCTCCTGCACACACTCAACAACTCAGTTAGTCTTAAGAACCCAAGCCCTGATAGTCTTGGGTTTTCCAAATTCATCCATTACAGGTACATCCATCCAATATCCATCACACTTCAGTGGATTATCTGGATACCTGCTTCTCCCATTATTATACCATGAATTTTGAAAAAATTTTGGATATTGTTGAACATTCGAGTTACTAAAACTCCTATGTCCATTTCTTGTTTGAAAATTTCGATTTACAGATGTCTGGTATCGATTTTGATATCCAAAATTTCTATGTTGACTTTGAAAGTGACTTGATTTACCATTATAATGACTAAATTGTGGAGAAATACTTCTTGGTCTATCAAATCTTTTCGAAGTTGAGGGTTTTGATTGAGATTCAGGTTTCTTTGTATGACAACTTGTTTTTACACTATTGCTTGACCCAACCTGATTCTCATCCTTAACCTCATCAACCTTTTGTATACCTTTCTTCAAAGGACAATAACTTGCCACATGCCCTATGTTGTGACATTTAAAACAGGATCTCTTCTTATAACTTTTCTTTCTGTTGGATCCCTTTTTAAATGTGTTGGCCGTTTTGTCTTTGGTATCCTCATCCACTTTATGAGGTGTACCGTTAGACCCAACAGATTCTTTCAAAGAAACTGGACTATCTGGCAAGTCCACAGCTATCGGATCCACTACTACTTGTGCAGTGGTTACAAACTCAGTTAGCTCATCTTCAGTTGGTAAAAATGAGTAGTCTTGATTTCCAGAAGATGAAGCTTTAGTAAACCCCACCCCTGTTTTATCATTACTTCTTTTTAAACCTTTTTGAATTTGAGTTCTGACTAACGAAGAATTCCCAAAATCGTTTAACTTCCCCTGAAGTGCAACAATTTTGGCTTGTGCATCAGCCAATTCTGTGCACTTTTCTGAAAGCTCGTTAGTCTTTTCTTTCACAGTTTCACGAGCTAAATCAATGACCTGTAACAGTTCATTGACTTTGCTTGTTAAACTGCTAATTTCTTGTTCATTTGATTTGAGTTTTGTAAAACAATCTGACTCTCGTTTAATCAAAAGAACATTTGACTCTTTTAACTTTTCTAATTCAGCTGACTGAATGTTGTTTTGCTCCGATAGTCAGTCAACTTTATCCTGTAGTTCAGTGCAATTTAGACATGTATGACTTATAGATTCTGATGATACCTTTACCTCTGCTGTAAGTCCGTTCACATCCTTCAAGCCCTTTGAAACTTCTGCACCCTTCTTTTGAGCATTCTCCTCATCTGCTTCCTTCTTCTCTTCTATCTCAGCAGCTCCCTCTCCAATCTTCACAGCTGCAAACTCAGCTACCAATGCTTGATCACAAGTATTCACTTTTGATGGAATCTGATAACGTTTTTCTAAAGCTTCCCACAGATCTCTAGAATTCCCATAGTTCTTGAAGGTATTCTTAATGCCCTCAGGTAAGGATTTCTTGATCACTGCTAAAGCTCTCTTCTCAGCATCAACCACTCGTTTCTCAGATTCATCCATCTTCTCATAAGAAATTACTTTTACTCTACCATCAACACGACGTGTGGGAGCAACGTATCCATCTATCATACAACTCCACATTCTCGCATCCTTACTTTCAACATATGCCTCAACCTTCTTTTTCCATTCAGCATATTCATTGACATTTAGAAGCTTTGGCCAGTTCTTAACAACCTCGCTTCCATTATCCATCTTAGCCATCACGCAGCGTAAAAATTTAAATGGATTTTGGTAACCTGAATCAAAATCCAAATCTAACTCCTATACTGGTCCTTTTCAAGCTTTTACCGTAAGCGAACTGATGAAACCGTACAAATATTATCCGAAAACTGTTTTTACCAAGTTATACCGTTAGATTCGTCTCGAGATTACGATTCCAATGATATATAATGTCGAAAACCGTATTCGGGATTTTCCAGAGGTTTTTTTTTTTTTTTTTTTTTTTTTTTTTTTTTTTTTTGTCCTAAAAATCCAAGGAGTCCAACGGTGCAAGCGGTTTGTCCAGATGAGTTACGGATAATTATCTAAACACGAAACTGTGAAATTTTTCCTACGATTGCCTAGAAAAATTCCACCACTTTCAAACCACTTGTTGCGAGTCACTGTTGCGAGTCAAATCAACACAAACCGAAACCACGGTTGCGAGTTGAAACCACGGTTGCGAGTCAACCAGCACAAGTCGCAATCACGGTTGCGAGTCAACCAGCACAAGTCGAAAACACGGTTGCGAGTCAACCAGCACAAGTCGCAATCACGGTTGCGAGTCAACCAGCACAAGTCGCAATCACGGTTGCGAGTCAACCAGCACAAGTCGAGACCACGGTTGCGAGTCAACCAGCACAAGTCGCAATCACGGTTGCGAGTCAACCAGCACAAGTCGCAATCACGGTTGCGAGTCAACCAGCACAAGTCGAGACCACGGTTGCGAGTGAACAGTACCAGTCGAGATCACTTGTTACGAGTCGAGACCTGCAACCTTGAGTCGAGACCAGCTATTTTTCAACCAAAATCTCGAAAAATCAGCACCTTTTAAACCGTAGAATCTTCTGATTGATAACTTTCCAACTAAAACTCCAAAAAATCAGCAAACAACTTCCAAATAACACCAAAACAGATCAAAATCGTGAAAATTTTGACTGTTCTTCAATGTTCTTCGTGAATTCAAACAGCAACCCGAAAACTTGTTTCTTTCCGATCAGTTTTGAACCGTACACAAGAGCAAACGCTCTGATACCAATTGTAGGTCCCTATCCCGTATGGATCGTAACAAAACTGACAATCTACCAAGGGTGCGGAATCCCCTTGATAAACCAAATAAACAGAAACAAGAACACCAGACGATTTACCAACCGATCTTCTATGATTATCCAACGAAAACGTTTACAATCACTCAAGATCTTCACGAACTCACAGCCAATAATCTGTGTATTCGAACTCTCTCTCAATTGCCTAAAAGTCTCCAAAAGTCTAACCAAAGTCTAACCCTAAACATGTAGTAAAAGGTTGTTTATATACTACAACCTACCATACACGAATTGGGCTATGGCCCGTATACAAATTCATAATAAATTCGGACCTAATAAACTTCATACAAACTTGGACTTGATTGGGCTTGATAATCTCGAAATCTTTAAGTCTTCATAGTCCAATCTTCTGTTTAATATCCAGAGACCAATCCACAGCTGTTGTCACATAACATGCACCAACAGAAATTCACAAACTGTTGGTATCGATTGTGATGAGACATTCAGTCCGGTTGTAAAACCGGCTACCATTCGCACAGTTTTATCTCTTGCTATTTCTAGAGGCTGGCCTATTCACCAGTTGGATGTTAAAAATGCTTTTTTGCACGGGGAGTTGAAAGAAACCGTCTTTATGCACCAACCCCCTGGCTTTGTTGACAGGCGCTTCCCACATTTGGTATGTCGCCTAAAGAAGTCATTGTATGGGCTAAAACAAGCGCCCAGGGCCTGGTACACTAGGTTCGCTAATTACATCATGTCTCATGGGTTCAAAAGCAGCTCCTGTGATCACTCCCAATTCATTTACAGACGTGACTCAGCGAACATTGCTTATTTATTACTCTATGTTGACGATATAGTGTTAATAGCTTCTAATGATATGTTACTACGAGACATTATTGGCACCCTCTCACGAGAGTTTGCTATGACTGATCTTGGGTGCTTACATCATTTTCTGGGCATTCAGGTTGATCACCTGAAAGATGGCATTTTCCTTTCACAGAAACAATATGCCAAAGACATAATTTCACGTGCAGGTATGGCCACTTGCAAACCTTGTACAACTCCGGTTGATGTCTCCTCAAAGTTAAGCGCCACTGATGGTCCGCAGTTTTCTGATCCTACGTTATATCGTAGTTTGGCTGGTGCATTACAATATTTGACTTTCACGCGACCGGACATCACATATGCCGTACAGCATATCTGTTTGTTCATGCATGACCCACGGGACACACATTTTGCCTTCATGAAAAGAATTATAAGGTATATTCAAGGAACTGCTGATTATGGTCTACGAATGATTAAGTCGAACACCAACTCCTTAGTGGCTTATTCAGACGCGGACTGGGGTGGATGTCCTGACTCCAGACGATCCACTAGTGGGTATTGTGTATTTCTGGGTGACAATCTTTTATCTTGGTCCTCTAAACGTCAACCCACTGTGTCTCGATCAAGTGCTGAAGCCGAATATAGGGGCGTGGCAAATGCTGTGGCTGAAGTTGCTTGGTTACGGAATTTACTGCTTGAGTTACACACTCCCCTTCGACAGGCGTCCATAGTGTATTGTGATAACGTTTCCGCTGTATATCTCTCTGATAATCCTGTACAACACCAGCGTACCAAGCACATTGAAATTGATATTCACTTCGTCAGAGAAAACGTTCGTGTGGGCGACATTCTAGTTCTACATGTGCCTTCAACCTTACAATATGCAGACATTTTCACTAAGGGGCTCTCTAAACAGCTGTTCCAGTCATTTCGATCCAGTTTGAACGTTTGTCCTACGCCCGTTCAAACTGTCGGGGAGTATTAGCCGATGATTATGCCATATATTTAGTGTATTTAGTTATTGTATAATTATGTAGATTGATTGATATCCCCTTGTATAGCTGGGATTCAGTTTCCTTATTATTCTCTTGTAATTCCCTTATATAATGGGGACTCTTTATTCAGCATAATCACACAAACAATCATCCAATACATGCTCTCCTTTAGTCGCAAATTGGTACACTTGGGAATCCAAATTCGGTCCAAATAATGAAAGATACCATTCGATTTATTCTCGAGTTGGGCGCCATCCTTTAGAATCCTCTCCTTCTTCAAAGTACGTTCGGTAAAACACGCATGCTGAGCGTCACGGATGAGAGCTTCGAGATTATGTTGGGCTTGAACATTACGAACGCTATGCAAATAGCTTCGTCGACTGAGAGCATCGGCAACGACGTTTTCTTTGCCTGGATGGTAACGGATCTCACAATCGTAATCGTTGAGGAGTTCTACCCACCGACGTTGACGCCTATTCAGTTCCTTTTGGTCAAAGATGTGTTGTAGGCTCCTATGATCGGTGAAGATCGTACACTTGGTACCGTAGAGGTAGTGTCGCCAAATCTTTAACGCAAAAACAACTGCGCCAAGCTTAAGGTCGTGTGTGGTGTAGTTCTTCTCGTGGATCTTGAGCTGGCGAGAAGCGTACGCGATAACCTTATCTTGTTGCATGAGAACACAACCAAAACCAAGGTTTGAGGCATCGCAGTAGACTATGAAGTCGTCGTTTTCGTCGGGCAGTGAGAGCACGGGCCCATTGGAAATCATAGCTTTGAGAGTTTGAAAGGCTTCCTCTTATTTAGTTCCCCAAACAAAAGGTTTGTCCTTATGCGTAAGCGAGGTGAGCGGCACAGCGTTCTTAGAGAAACCTTCGATAAATCGACGGTAATAGCCTGCCAGTCCAAGAAAAGAACGGACTTCAGACGGGTTCTTGGGTGTAACCCAACTCTTAACAGCGTCGATCTTAGCGGGATCGACGTGAATACCTTGACTATTAACAATGTGACCCAGGAATTGGACCTCCTCCAGCCAAAATTCACACTTAGAGAACTTGGCATAGAGACGGTTTCCCTGGAGTAACTCAAGAACCAAACGGAGATGCTGCGAGTGTTCAACTTTTGACTTGGAATATATCAGGATATGATCGATGAACACGATTACGAAGCGGTCAAGGAAGGGTTTGCACACGTGATTCATTAGATCCATGAAAATGGCGGGAGCGTTGGTCAAACCAAAAGGCATGACAACAAACTCGTAATGACCATAGCGGGTTCGAAAAGCGGTTTTGGGTATATCTTCCTCTTGAATGCGTAACTGGTGATAGCCTGAGCATAGATCAATCTTTGAAAAACATGTAGCACCTTGTAACTGGTCAAAAAAATCATCGATTCAAGGCAAGGGATAGCGATTCTTGATAGTCAGCTTATTCAACTCCCTATAGTCGATGCACATCCGGAACGATCCGTCCTTCTTTTTGACGAAAAGGATAGGCGCGCCCCAAGGAGAGGTGCTAGGGCGAATGAAGCCTTTATCAAGTAGTTCCTGGAGCTGACTCGAGAGTTCGCGCATTTCGGAGGGAGCGAGATGATAAGGTGCTTTAGCAACATGATTTGCTCCAGGAATAAGGTCGATTCAGAAATCAATATAACGAGTGGGAGGTAATCCGGGTAAATCATCGGGGAAAACGTTGGGGAATTCACAAACAACGGGAACGTCTTTCACTACTGAGTTTCCTTTCTTTTCCTTCTCCGCTACTACAATGTTAGCCAAGAAAGCTCTGTATTCCTTGCGGAGATGCTTGTTAGCTTGGACACATGACATGAGTTAAAGACCTTTCGAAGGAGTTTCGCCATACACACAAAATTGATCACCATTAGTGAGCGAGAAACGAATCATCTTTTCCAAGCAAACAACTTCAGCATGATTTTTGCGAGGAAAATCCATGCCTACTATGATGCCAAAACTGCCGAGCTGCATCGGAATAAGGTTGATAGGGAAGACGTGATTGTTGAGTTCAAGCGTACAATCACGTAGAACAGAATTGTCAGCGACGGTTCTTCCGGTGGTAACTTCAACATCGAACGTCGAGGGGAGATGGGCGCGCTTACGATTAAGGAGCTTTTCGAATTCAAACGATACAAAACAGTTATCGGCTCCAGTATCAAATAAACACGAAGCATATATACCATTCACAAGGAACGTACCATTGACCACATTGTTGTCTTCTTGAGCCTGACGGGCGTTGATGTTGAAAGCACGTCAGCGGGCTGCTGGCTGTTGCTGCTGTTGCTGGGGCTACTGCTGTTGTGGCTCTTGCTTCACCACTCTATTAGGGCACATGTTTACAAAGTGGTTGGGATCACCACACGTAAAGCAAGCTCTAGCATGAGCCGCGGGTGTAGGAGCTGCTTGATGGCCTTGAGGAGTAGGAAGTAGAGCTTGTTGAGCAGGAGCTTGACCTTGAGCTGGAGCTGGGGTTTAACGTGGACCTGTACGTCAGTTTATGGTGAAGTGGCCATACATATTGCAATGAACACAGAACCGGCATGCGAGACCCACCGGGTGATGATAAGTACAAGTAGGGCAAAGCGGGTGTGGTCCAGTGTATGCACGCTTAGCAGGCGGTGCATTGACCACAGGTGCCGCTACTTCTCGGTGTTGAGATTGCGCTTGGGCAGGTACTGTTTGGAGCAGGGCAGCAGTAACTACACAGTTCTTGTTGCTGGAACTGCTGTTGTTCTTCCTCTTGCGGCGTGAGAGCTTCGAAGACTACGGTGCGGCGGTGGTTTCAGCGGTTGAAACAGCGGTGGCTTGATGCAGATTCTTAGCAGCTTTGTCAAAATAACCAGCCCTGACTCGCTTATCGTTGATCTCAGCTGCGAGCAGGTAGGTTTGCTCAATTGTTGTCGTCTTTGCAGCTTGAACAAAGTCTGCCACGCAATCCGGAAGAGCACGGATATACTTTTTTATTGTTATATCTGGGGTGGTAACCTGACCAGGGCAGATAATACTCAACCGCTTGAAGCGTGCCGTTAAACCAGCGTTATCTCCGCCATCCTGCTTTATGTGCCAGAATTCATCATCAAGCTTTTGGAGTTCATGGGGAGGACATAACTCTTGCATCATTATGTTCTTCAACTCATCCCAAGACAATCTGTAAGCTGCATCGTTTCCTCGTATGTTCCTCTCGGCCGTCCACCAATCAAGAGCGCGGGATTGGAAGACGTCGGTAGCATTGACGGTGCGCAGGTTGTCTGGACAGCCACTCTGGCGCAGGATGACTTCGATAGAATCAAACCATTGAAACATGGCCGTAGGACCATCTTCTCCGGTGAATTCATTTGGTCCGCAGGCTTTGAACTGCTTGAAGCTAAAAGCGGCCTTAGGAGTATCAGTCCTGGACTCCTCTGAGGACTTGCTTGCATTCTCATTCAGCTCACTGACGATCTGCGGGATGACTTTCGCCATTTGCTTAGAGACGAGAGCGGCGATGCGTTTGTCATCATGGTTTCGGCGAGCTGCGCGTGAGTGGAATGATCCAAACGACGACATTGTCTGCAACAGACATCGCCATAGGACTCAAACACAATTTTCGATTAATCCTAGTAGTCAATCGGTTCACCATAAAGCTCAGGAACACAGTCATTCATAAAATTTCACGTAGGCACATAATCACAGAATCACATAAGCACATAGACACATAAGCACACATAAGCTAACCTAAACACATATGTTGCACGTATTCACTTATCCTTCACAGCACGTATAATGATTAAGTATAGCGATTGCGATTGGCGAGCTGCGATTGCTAATAAAGACCAGGGATTCGCTGGCGTGGTGTGTGTTGTGCGTGATTTAAACGAAGCGAGAAATGCGAAATCGAAATCATCAGTACCACCGTACTGTTTACCTCAAAACGCAAAAAAATAATCATATAAAACACATAAGTTCACATAAAATCGATAAATCACAGAGTTAGCGGCGGCAATTTCCATAATCAAACACAAAAATCGAGGATAGATTGTCTCGGGTGTGTGTAGACATTGACTACCCAAAGCCATTCGACTATTCACAAGGACTCGTAGGTGCACACTAAGGCCCTCTAGACTGTGCTCTTGCTTCAATCCGAGCGTTTGGCACGCATCCTTCCATTCACAGTGTGACCTCAAGTCGTGGAGTCCATCGAGACTTTGGTGAGAGTTTTTTAAAACCAAAAGTATAGAGCAGAACGAGTCATCAAGGTTCAGGTTTCACCCCTAACTTAGCAACTACATCCCTGCTTGTATGGTAAAATCATGAGATAGATAAGGAGATTTGCATCAAAGTATGGATTTCACTCCTAATTCAACGCAAACTCTCTTGTTTGTAGTAAAAATAGTAATTCAAACGAGTAATCTGGTCGAGAGTTTGCAGTTTTCACACCTAATCTTAACCAGATCATCCGTTTGTGTGAGTAATCAGCCTTAGGAAAGGCTGATCTTGCGCGAAACTGTAGTATGCGATGTCCGCGCAAGTGTGTAGTGTACAGCGAGTGCGAGCGAGAAATAGCGAGTAAACTCGTACAAAACCCACACTGGGTATGCACAAATCGGTCTGTCGGTACTTAGACTATAGACTAGGTCGTTTCTAAGACATCGGCCCGGACTAGGTTGAGTCTTGCCTAATTCCCTATAGTTATAGCTCTGATACCAATCTGTCACACCCCAACCGATGACGGAAACATCGGGGCATGGCACTGAGCGAAACAGATTGTCCAAGAGAAATTCCATAACAAGTACTTTACCGAATAGTTAATATTATATCCCATACCATAACCTATTAAGCAAAATCAGTTATTACAGACAGCGATATCTCAAAGACGAATAACATGTTCCGACAACTCAGATTTAAAGAAAAATAAAATTGTCTTTGTTGGTTTCTAGACTCTCCTAAGCTCGATTTCATCAAACAACAAGCAAGCATCCTAAGCACCTGTCACATACGTTAAAATAGCGGTCAATACACATAGTGTAAAGGTGAGCATACAAGTTTAATAGATATAATAGAGTTCGAAATCGTTTACGCATAACCAGCATGTAACATGTTTAATGCGATGCTAATAAGTTATCGACAATGAAATATGCACAGACTAGACTGCGAGTTGTAGAATGCGCAACACATATCACCACTGTGACATGTGAGAGGTAACCTTAACAACCCCTGTCCACGACAGGTGCTGAGTCCAAACAAATAGTACTATCATTGCTAAGGCATCAGGCAACAATCACTGTGTTAACATAACATACAAGCATTCATCGAGTAAAAAGTAACATGCAATAACGGTCAGCGTATAAATAGTGTTTACGTTGTGTGATTGATTGTGATTTAGAATAAGTAACGTATGTAACACCCAAATGTGCGTAAGCAAAAAGGGATCGAGTATACTCACAGCGATGGAAATGGATTGAAGGGAGCGCTAGGGTTATTAGCCTGAACAGTTAACGATAGCATAAGCGAAGGGCGGTGCGTAAAATGGTGAAAAGTGACCAAGTGTGGAACGACAATCCTATCGGATGGTAATCCGATCGGATGGTCACTCGATCGGATGTCAATCCGTTCGGATGGTCATCTGATCAGATGGCCATTCGGTCCGATTGACATTCGTTTGGTAAGGATGTGTTTGTGTATGATGGCTTTGAAGTTTTCGTTGTAGCATTTTGAAAATAGAGAAGTATCTCTACCCTTCAGGTCAATCGATCGAACGGCCGTTCGATCGGATAGTGATCCGATTAGCAAGACACTTAGTGGGAACAAGTTCATAGCAGGATGGTTACTCGATCGGATGGCAATCCGATCGGATAGCAATCCGTTGAACCTGTTGAAAATTGTTCAAGTGTTGAAAGCTCAAGTGTAATCCGATCAGATTGCGGTTCGATCGGATGGCAATCCGATCGGACGGCAATCCATCCCAACGCATTTGATCATTTTGAACTTGATTATTTTGAAGGTTTGCGGATTGTTCAAGACGGTTTGACAACGTGCTAAACAACTGAACCTCGTCAAGTCCCAAGTCGCCCGATCGAACGGTAATCACCCAAATCCGATCAGTTTACTGGTTCATGACGGTTGTTCTTGTTTACCCTGAAATCAGTTGTCTCCTTGATAGTAACCAGATCTTGAACCAATTCATCACTAAGAAAGAGTAGAAGATTAGAACGAGCTCCGGTTCTACCGGTTTTGAGTGCATTGAGTGTAAAAGAGTTGAAAGAAAGTTGGAAAACCATCTTTCAATCCTTTCTACTTTGAAAATGTTTAGATCTATGCAAAATCATTGTTTATTCATGTGGAAATCTTTCAGATCTAAGTTGTTCTTGGTGGATTGAAGCCAAATCTTGAAGTTCATAAAAACTCCAAGATGACATCATCCTAGAACACCTCAAATCCATTGATTTCACGGTTAAAAGTTAATATCCAAAGGTGAAAATGATGAAGGAGTGCGTGTAGATCATAGAAGTACAAGATTTGAGTTGAAAACTTACAAGAATCGCGAGGAATCGAGAGAAAAGAGGGCTTGAGTGCGACTGGTCGAGTGAGGGAGCTGTCACATCACAAATGATGTGACAGGAGGGTATTTATAGGGTTTCCATAAGTGGAAAGTGCACAGGTGTCGGATTGGCCACCGATCGGATGGCGGTTCGATCGGATGGCAATCCGATCGGATGACCACTCGATCGGTTGGCCATTCGATCCAGGTGTCCGGCGTGTTGAGTTTTGTCATTTCGATTCGCGTATTGAGTGTTGCGATTCGACTCGAGTGAGCGATGCGATAGTATTATCCATTAGTTACACAAATGGCTTAACCACTATATCTAACATACAATCACTATAAATGACTTGCGTTTAGCATTTGCGATGCGATAGAATTGTGATTGCGATTGCGATTAAACACCTCAACATAAACATAACATGCACAAGTAACACATAATAGCACACACACGTAAAACAATATCCAGAACACATAATTCGAGTTGCGATGCGATAGCGATGAGATTAGCGATAAGTCGATTAGCGACTAAACATGCGATTAAATAGCGATTAAACCTCGATTATTAATAGATACTCCACATAATACAACTAAAGCGATTAAATAAAAAGATTCGATTATAAGTCATTAACGTACAATCAATAGTTAAGCAAGGAGTGACAGATCGCAATTAGCAATCTTTTCTTCCTTTGACTTTGACTTGTACTTTGACTTTCCGAAAGCGGATTGTTACAGCATCCCCTACTTTAGGAAATTTCGTCACGAAATTTAAGAAGTAGGCGTAACAAACAGTTGCGGATACTTCGCCTTCATGTCACTTTCGAGTTCCCAGGTGAACTCGGTGCCGCGTTTCCTTCCCAGCGAACCATCACAATGGGAATGCATGAGCGTCTGAGTACCTTGGTTTCTCGTCCCATGATCTCAACAGGCTTTTCCACGAAGTGTAATGTTTCGTCCACTTGCAAATCTTCGAGAGGGACATGTAATTCCTGGTCGGCTAAGCACTTTCTGAGGTTCGAAACGTGGAAAGTCGGGTGGACATTACTAAGTTCCTCCGGTAGTTCGAGTCTGTAGGCCACTTTTCCAATCCTTTCCAGAATTTTAAAGGGTCCAACATATCGAGGCGCGAGCTTTCCTTTCTTGTCGAATCTGATCACCCCCTTCCAAGGTGCAACCTTTAGGAGTACGTGATCGCCAACGTCAAATTCAAGGGGCTTGCGGCGTCTATCGGCGTAACTTTTCTGTTGGCTCTGAGCTTTCAGCAGATTGTCTCGAATTTGGAGGATTTTGTCAGTCGTTTCTTGCAACAGCTCAGGACCGGTAATTTGCGCGTCTCCGATCTCGTGCCATACAATCGGCGATCGACATTTCCTTCCGTATAACGCCTCAAATGGTGCCATTTGTATGCTAGAATGATAACTGTTATTGTACGAGAATTCGACTAAAGGTAAGTGCGCGTCCCAATTACCACCAAAATCTATGACACACGAGCGGAGCATGTCTTCAAGGGTGCGAATCGTTCTTTCTGTCTGACCGTCGGTTTGGGGATGGAAAGCGGTACTTAGATTAAGCGTAGTACCGAGAGCAGATTGAAACGTTTCCCAAAGACGCGAGGTAAACCGACCATCGAGGTCAGAGATGATGTCACGAGGCGTCCCGTGTCGACAAATGATCTCATAGGTGTAGATTCGGACTAATTTTTCTACCTTAAAGTCTTCTCGTATCGGCAAGAAGTGAGCGGATTTAGTCAAACGGTCAACGACAAACCAGATGCTGTCATGACCTAATGTCGTGCGCGGAAGTTTCGTTATAATGTCCATAGCTATACTCTCCCATTTCCGCATAGGGATCTCAGGCTGAACGAGTAATCCAGAGGGTCTTTGTTGCTCAGCCTTGACCTTGGAACAAGTCAGGCACTTCGAGACATAGATAGCGATATCCTTCTTCATGCCCGGCCACCAGTACTTGTAGCGCATGTCCTGGTACATCTTGTCAGCCCCGGGATGAATAGAATACCGAGATTTGTGGGCTTCGTCCATCAGAAGTTGTCGCAAATTGGTACACTTGGGAATCCAAATTCGGTCCAAATAATGAAATATACCATTCGATTTATTCTCGAGTTGGGCGCCATCGTTTAGAATCCTCTCTTTCTTCAAAGTACGTTCGGTAAAACACGCATGCTGAGCATCACGGATGAGAGCTTCGAGATTATGTTGGGCTTGAACATTACGAACGCTATGCAAATAGCTTCGTCGACTGAGAGCATCGGCAACGACGTTTTCTTTGCCTGGATGGTAACGGATCTCACAATCGTAATCGTTGAGGAGTTCTACCCACCGACGTTGACGCCTATTCAGTTCCTTTTGGTCAACGATGTGTTGTAGGCTCCTATGATCGGTGAAGATCGTACACTTGGTACCGTAGAGGTAGTGTCGCCAAATCTTTAACGCAAAAACAACTGCGCCAAGCTTAAGGTCGTGTGTGGTGTAGTTCTTCTCGTGGATCTTGAGCTGGCGAGAAGCGTACGCGATAACCTTATCTTGTTGCATGAGAACACAACCAAAACCAAGGTTTGAGGCATCGCAGTAGACTATGAAGTCGTCGTTTTCGTCGGGCAGTGAGAGCACGGGCCCATTGGAAATCATAGCTTTGAGAGTTTGAAAGGCTTCCTCTTATTTAGTTCCCCAAACAAAAGGTTTGTCCTTATGCGTAAGCGAGGTGAGCGGCACAGCGTTCTTAGAGAAACCTTCGATAAATCGACGGTAATAGCCTGCCAGTCCAAGAAAAGAACGGACTTCAGACGGGTTTTGGGTGTAACCCAACTCTTAACAGCTTCGATCTTCACGGGATCGACGTGAATACCTTGACTATTAACAATGTGACCCAGGAATTGGACCTCCTCCAGCCAAAATTCACACTTGGAGAACTTGGCATAGAGACGGTTTCCCTGTAGTAACTCAAGAACCAAACGGAGATGCTGTGAGTGTTTGGCTTTTGACTTGGAATAGATCAGGATATGATCGATGAACACGATTACGAAGCGGTCAAGGAAGGGTTTGCACACGCGATTCATTCGATCCATAAAAATGGCGGGAGCGTTGGTCAAACCAAAAGGCATGAAAACAAACTCGTAATGACCATAGCGGGTTCGAAAAGCGGTTTTGGGTATATCTTCCTCTTGAATGCGTAACTGGTGATAGCCTGAGCGTAGATCGATCTTTGAAAAACATGTAGCACCTTGTAACTGGTCAAACAAATCATCGATTCGAGTCAAGGGATAGCGATTCTTGATAGTCAGCTTATTCAACTCCCTATAGTCGATGCACATCTGGAACGATCCCTCATTCTTTTTGATGAAAAGGACAGGCGTGCCCCAAGGAGATGTGCTAGGGAGAATGAAGCCTTTATCAAGCAGTTCCTGGAGCTGACTCGAGAGTTCGCGCATTTCGAAGGGAGCGAGACATAAGGCGCTTTAGCAATAGGATATGCTCCAGGAATGAGGTCAATTCGAAAATCGATATCACGAGAGGGAGGTAATCTGGGTAAATCATCTGAGAAAACGTTGGGGAATTCACAAACAACGGGAACGTCTTTTACTCCTGAGTTTCCTTTCTTTTCCTTCTCCGCTAGTACAATGTTAGCCAAGAAAGCTATGTATTCCTTGTGGAGATGCTTGCTAGCTTGAACACATGACATGAGTTTAAGACCTTTCGAAGGAGTTTCGCCATACACACAAAGTTGATCACCATTAGCGAGCGAGAAACGAATCATCTTTTCGAAGCAAACAACTTTAGCACGATTTTCGCGAAGAAAATCCATGCCTACTATGATGTCAAAACTACCAAGCTGCATCAGAATAAGGTCGATAGGGAAGACGTGATTGTTTAGTTCAAGCGTACAATCACGTAGAATAGAATTAACGGCGACAGTTCTTTCAGTAGCAATTTCAACATCGAATGTCGAGGGGAGATGGGCGCCCTTACGATTAAGGAGCTTTTCGAATTCAAACGATACAAAACAGTTATTGGATCCAGTATCAAATAAACACGAAGCATATATACCATTCACAAGGAACGTACCATTGACCACATTGTTGTCTGCTTGAGCCTGACGGGTGTTGATGTTGAAAGCACGTCCGCAGGCTGCTGACTATTGCTGCTGTTGCTGGGCTGCTGCTGTTGCTAGGCTGCTGCTTTTGTGGCTCTTGCTTCACCACTCGATTAGGGCACATGTTTGCGAAATGGTTGGGATCACCACACACAAAGCAAGCTCTAGCATGAGTCGCGGGTGCAGGAGCTGCTTGATGGCCTTGAGGAGCAGGAAGTAGAGCTTGTGGAGCAGGAGCTTGACCTTGAGCTAGAGCTGGGGTTTGATGTGGACTTGTATGGTAGTTTGCGGTGAAGTGGCCTTACATATTACAATGAACACAGAACCGGCATGCGAGACCCACCGGGTGATGATAAGTACAAGTAGGGCAAAGCGAGTGTGGTCCAGTGTATGCACGTTTAGCAGGCAGTGCATTGACCACAGGTGCCGCTACTTGGCGGTGTTGAGGTTGCGGTTGGGCAGGTACTGTTTGGAGCGGGGTAGCAGTAACTGCACAGTTCTTGTTGCTGGAACTGTTGTTGTTCTTTCTCTTGCGGTGTGAGAGCTTCGAAGACTGCGGTGCGGCGGTGGTTTCAGCGGTTGAAGCAGCGGTGGCTTGATGCAGATTCTTAGCAGCTTTGTCAAAATAACCAGCCCTGACTCGCTTATCGTTGATCTCAGCTGCGAGCAGGTAGGTTTTCTCGATTGTTGTCGTCTTTGCAGGTTAAACAAAGTCTGCCACGCAATCCGGAAGAGCACGGATATACTTTTTGATTGTGATATCTGGGGTGGTAACCTGACCAGGGCAGATAATACTCAACTGCTTGAATCGTGCCGTTAAACCAGCGTTATCTCCGCAATCCTGCTTTATGTGCCATAATTCATCCTCAAGCTTTTGGAGTTCATGGGGAGGACAAAACTCTTGCATCATTATGTTCTTCAACTCATCCCAAGACAATCCGAAAGCTGCATTGTTTCCTCTTTTGTTCCTCTCGGTCGTCCACCAATCAAGAGCGTGGGATTGGAAGACGCCAGTAGCATTGATGGTGTGCAGGTTGTCTGGACAACCACTCTGGCGCAGGGTGACTTCGATAGAATCAAACCATTGAAATATGGCCGTAGGACCATCTTCTTCGGTGAATTCCTTTGGTCCGCATGATTTGAACTGCTTGAAGCTAAAAGCGGCCTTAGGAGTATCAGTCCTGGACTCCTCCGAGGACTTGCTTGCATTCTCATTCAGCTCACTGACGATCTGCGGGATGACTTTCGCCATTTGCTTAGAGACGAGAGCGGTGATGCATTTGTCATCATGGTTTTGACGAGCTGCGCATGGGTGGAATGATCCAAACGATGACATTGTCTGCAACAGACATCGCCATAGGACTCAAACACAATTTTTGATTAATCTTAGTATAGTGTAGCGGTTCACCATAAAGTTCAGGAACACAGTCATTTACAAAATTCCACGTAGGCACATAATCACAGAATCACATAAGCACATAGACACATAAGCACACATAAGCTAACCTAAACACATATGTTGCACTTATTCACTTATCCTTCACAGCACGTATAAAGATTAAGTATAGCGATTGCGATTGGCGAGCTGCGATTGCGAATAAAGACAAGGGATTTGTTGGCGTGGTGTGTGTTGTGCGTGATTTAAACGGAGCGAGAAACGCGAAATCGAAATCGTCAGTACCACCGTACTGTTTACCTCAAAACGCAAATAAATAATCATATAAAACACATAAGTTCATATAAAATCGATAAATCACAGAGTCAGCGGCGGCAATTTCTAGAATCAAACACAAAAATCGAGGATAGATTGTCTCGGGTATGTGTAGACATTGACTACCCAAAGCGATTCAACTATTCACAAGGACTCGTAGGTGCACACTAAGGCCCTCTAGATTGTGCCCTCGCTTCAATCCGAGCGTTTGGCACGCATCCTTCCAGTCACAGTGTGACCTCAAGTCGTTGGAGTCCGTCGAGACTTTGGTGAGAGTTTTGTAAAACCAAAAGTATAGAGCAGAACGAGTCATCAAGGTTCGGGTTTCACCCCTAACTTAGCGACTACATCCCTGCTTGTGTGGTAAAATCATGAGATAGATAAGGAGATTTGCGTCAAAGTATGGATTTCACTCCTAATTCAACGCAAACTCTCTTGTTTGTAGTAAAAATAGTAATTCAAACGAGTAATCTGGTCGAGAGTTTGCGGTTTTCACACCTAATCTTAACCAGATTATCCATTTGTGTGAGTAATCAGCCTTAGGAAAGGCTGATCTTGCGCGAAATTATAGTATGCGATGTCCGTGCAAGTGTGTAGTGTACATCGAATGCGAGCGAGAAATAGCGAGTAAACTCGTACAAAACCCACACTGGGTATGCACAAGTCGGTCTGTCGGTACTTAGACTATAGACTAGGTCGTTTCTAAGACATTGGCCTGGACTAGGTCGAGTCTTGCCTAATTCCCTCTAGTTATTGCTCTGATACCAATCTGTCACACCCCAACCGATGACGGAAACATCGGGGCATGGCACTGAGCGAAACAGATTGTCCAAGAGAAATTCCATAACAACTACTTTACCGAATAGTTAATATTATGTCCCATACCATAACCTATTAAGCAAAATCAGTTATAACAGACAGCGATATCTCAAAGACGAATAACATGTTCCGACAACTCAGATTTAAATAAAAATAAAATTGTCTTTGTTGGTTTCTAGACTCTCCTAAGCTCGATTCAATCAAATAGCAAGCAAGCATCCTAAGCACCTGTCATATACGTTAAAATAGCGGTCAATGCACATAGTGTAAAGGTGAGCATACAAGTTTAATAGATATAATAGAGTTCGAAATCGTTTACGCATAACCAGCATGTAACATGTATAATGCGAAGCTAGTAGGTTATCGACAATGAAATATGCACAGACTAGACTGCGAGTTGTAGAATGCACAACACATATCACCACTGTGACATGTGAGAGGTAACCTTAACAACCCCTGTCCACGACAGGTGCTGAGTCCAAACAAATAGTACTATCATTGCTTAGGCGTTAGGAAACAATCACTGTGTTAACATAACATACAAGCATTCATCGAGTAACAAGTAACATGCAATAACGGTCAGCGTATAAATAGTGTTTGCGTTGTGTGATTAATTGTGATTTAGAATAAGTAACGTATGTAACACCCAAATGTGCGTAAGCAAAAAGGGATCGAGTATACTCACAGCAATGGAAATGGATTGAAGGGAGCGCTAGGGTTATTAGCCTGAACAGTTAACGATAGCATAAGCGAAGGGCGCTGCGTAAAACGGTGAAAAGTGACCAAGTGTCGAACGGCAATCCGATCGGATGGCAATCCGTTCGGATGGTCACTCGATCGGATGTCAATCCATTCAGATGGTCATCCGATCGGATGGCCATTCGGTCAGATTGACATTCGTTTGGTAAGGATGTGTTTGTGTATGATGGCTTTGAAGTTTTCGTTGTAGCATTTTGAAAATAGAGAAGTATCTCTACCTTTCAGGTCGATCGATCGAACCGCCGTTCGATCGGATAGTGATCCGATTAGCAAGACACTTAGTGGGACCAAGTTCATAGCAGGATGGTTACTCGATCGGATGGCAATCCGATCGGATAGCAATTTGTTGAACCTATTGAAAATTGTTCAAGTGTTGAAAGCTCAAGTGTAATCCGATCGGATTGCGATTCGATCGGATGGCAATCCGATCAGACAGCAATCCATCCCAACGCATTTGATTGTTTTGAACTTGATTATTTTGAAGGTTTGCGGTTTGTTCAAGACGGTTTGACAACGTGCTAAACAACTGAACCTCGTCAAGTCCCAAGTCGCCCGATCAAACAGGAATCACCCAAATCCGATCAGTTTACTGGTTCATGGAGGTTGTTCTTGTTTATCCTGAAATCAGTTGTCTCCTCGATAGTAACTAGATCTTGAACCAACTCATCACTAAGAAAGAGTAGAAGATTAGAACGAGCTCCGGTTCTACCGGTTTTGAGTGCATTTAGTGTAAAAGAGTTGAAAGAAAGTTGGAAAACCATCTTTCAATCCTTTCCACTTTGAAAATGTTTAGATCTATGCAAAATCATTGTTTATTCATGTGGAAATCTTTCAGATCTAAGTTGTTCTTGGTGGATTGAAGCCAAATCTTGAAGTTCATAAAAACTCCAAGATGACATCATCCTAGAACACCTCAAATCCATTGATTTCACGGTTAAAAGTTAAGATCCAAATGTGAAAATGATGAAGGAGTGCATGTAGATCATAGAAGTACAAGATTTGAGTTGAAAACTTACAAGAATCGCGAGGAATCGAGAGAAAAGAGGGCTTGAGTGCGGCTGGTCGAGTGAGGGAGCAGTCACATCATAAATGATGTGACAGGAGGGTATTTATAGGGTTTCCAAAAGTGGAAAGTGCACAGGTGTCGGATTGGCCACCGATCGGATGGAGGTTCGATTGGATGGCAATCCGATCGGATGGCCACTCGATCGGTTGGCCATTCGATCCAGGTGTCTGGCGTGTTGAGTTTTGTCGTTTCGATTCTCGTGTTGAGCGTTGCGATTCGACTCGAGTGATTAGCGATAAGTCGATTAGCGACTAAACATGCGATTAAACCTCGATTATTAATAGATACTCCACATAATTCAACTAAAGCGATTAAATAAAAAGATTCGATTATAAATCATTAACGTAAAATCAATAGTTAAGCAAGGAGTGACAGATCGCAATTAGCAATCTTTTCTTCCTTTGACTTTGACTTTCACTTGTACTTTGACTTTCCGAAAGCGGGTTGTTACACATGATCCATCTCAAATTTGCAAGCTCCCCATAATTTCTCGAACTCGATACCTGAAATATCATTAAACTGAATTTCTTGTAAAGCAATGAAATCAGATGTACCAAGATCTCAAGACTCTGTACTGGTGGCCCCACATGAAACCTAACATAGCGACACATGTTAGTAAATGCTTGACCTGTGCTAGGGTTAAGGTTGAATACCAGAAGCCATCAGGACTACTCCAACCACCAGAAATCCCAACATGGAAATGGGAGCAGGTTTCCATGGATTTCGTCACTGGTTTACCTAGATCTCAACGAGGAAATGACACCATTTAGGTGATCGTGGATCGACTAACCAAGTCTGCACACTTTCTGGAAATTAAGGAAATTGACAAGTTTTCTACACTCGCAGACATCTATCTGAAGGAAGTAGTCTCTAAGCACGAAGTGCCAACTTCTATCATTTCTGTTCGAGACTCACGCTTTACATCTGATTTGTGGCAGGCGATGCACAAATCCTTTGGCGCATGTCTAGATACGAGCACAGCTTATCACCCTCGGACGGATGGGCAGACTGAACGCACCATCCAGACTCTAAAAGACATGTTTCGATCATGTGTCATTGACTTTAGTAACGGCTAGGAAAGACACCTACCCTTGGTAGAGTTTTCATACGACAATAGTTACCACACCAGCATCAAGGCTGCTCCGTTCGAGGCTTTGTACGAACGGAAATGCCGATCACCGCTTTGCTCGGCGGAAGTTGGTGACAGCCAAATCACTGACCCAGAACTTGTTCTCGACACAACAGAAAAGATTTCCCAAATCAGACAACGAGTGGCGGCAGCTCGTGACCGTCAGAAAAGCTACGCCGACAAGGGTAGAAAGCCCCTCGAGTTCCAGGTTGGGGATCGAGTGCTACTCAAAGTCTCATCATGGAAAGGTGTGGTTCATGTTGGCAAACGGGGTAAACTTAATCCGCGATATGTCGGACCTTTGGAGTCACGGAGAAAATCGGCAAGGTGGCCTATAGACTAAATTTAACTGAAGAACTCGGTGATGTTCACAACGTCTTCCACGCTTCGAATCTGAAGAAGTGTTTATCAGATGAGATCCTCATTGTTCCTTTCAAGGAACTCACTATCGACGACCAGTTGCGCTTCGTCGAAGAATCGGTTGAAATTATGGACCGAGAAATCAAGACTTTCAAACGTACCAATACCTATTATTCGGGTCCGTTGGAACTCTCGTCGAGGCCAAGAATTTACTTGGGAATGAGAGGACCAGATGAAACGCAAGTACCCCTAGTTGTTTAAGAAAGGTGAGTCCAATACTAAAGCTACATCGGAATTTCGGGATGAAATTCCAAACCAACGGGGGGATGATGTGCTACCCCAAGAAAACGCACAACACAACTAGCTTCTCCAGCAACTATGTGCTAAATTTCGGGACGAAATTTCTTTCAACTTGGGTATGATGTGACAGCTCGTGTAAATTCCTGAATGTTTCGTTTTACTGTGTAATTTCATGTACGTTAAATGAATTGAATTTGGTGATTGATTATAATTGAACGATTGTGTGCTTGGTGATGTGTGAAACCGAAACCCGAAACTGGGATATTGGAATACGTTATTTTGTGAGACGAAGCGTTGTAATATATTGCTTTGTGATTCGAAACGTTTTAATTAGGTATTTCATGAATCTTGCGAGTTACTTAATAAAACCCAACCCAAGCCCACCCCCTCCCCCTTTACGTGTAACATCCTGAAATTTATAAAACTTTATATTAGAATTTTAAAGTACTAAGTAAATGAGAATAAGCTAACTAGGAAATAAATAACCTAGTTAGCTAGTTGTCCTGTAGTAACACATGAAGGGATTGAAAAAGTCTAAATTATAAAGTTAACAGAGGTTGAGGGGCTTATGTTGTAAAACTTGAAACTTGATTTAATAAAAATAAAATAACACACACCAAACACACACAAAGGTGTGTCTGGTCGATCAGGAACACAGGGGCGACAAAAGGGCTCCCCACCAAACCCTAGTTCTTGTCAAAATTGATCAAATTGGAAGTTCTAATCTGTTCCAAATCAAGTTCCAAGCACAAAATAGTGATCCCCTTTGAAAAAGGATCAAAAGGTATGTAATTTCCATGGAAAACCTTCATCTAAATTTCTGAGTAAATCCATGAAATTCAGAATTGATGTTGCATGTTGGTTGTTTGGGATGAAATAGTGTCTAGGGATAAACCCTAGTCAACTACTTGTTGAAGTTTTGCCTATTTCTTGAGAAGTTCATAATCACCATTGAAGGTGATAAGTGGTTTTGTAGAATTATGTTAAACACTAGGATTACCTTTGTTAACTTAGTGTAATTGAGCTCCATGGAGCAAATCCAGATTGGTTGATATGAAAAATTGTCATGAACATGTGAAATAATGTTTAAATCTTGGTTAAATAGTTAGTCAAGAACTTGATTTTGAATTGTATGAAATCATGCCCATTAGGTGTTTGATATAATGCCTAAGAGAAGACAAGTGTTGAGAAATTGGACTAAAAACGCATATTTGATTAGTGTGGTAAATTATGCGTTATATACTATAAGAGAGTTCTAAACATCTATGGTTGAACTCTATAGGCAAGAAAATCGGAACGTCAAGTGGACAAGCTAGTGGTGATACGCGATTGAAGGGAACGATTTGAAGGTACGTAACCACGGTTTCGTTACGTTATGTTTGTTATGTATTTTTACTAGTAGACTTGAATTTAGAATAGTGTATGAATTCGGATGTCTAGTTGAAGTGACGAAGATCACTAAATGAGTAAATGAGTAAATGGGTTAAATGTTGGTTAGAACAAGTTTGGTATGTTGTAAAATGGTGGTTCCCATTAAACAACCAAACGGGTCGAACAATGGTTGAAATTGTAGTGTTGAAGTGACTAAAACGTCACTCATTAAAAAAATTGAGTTATAAAACGTAATCCGTGGAATGGACGTGATACGCTAAGATTGACAAGCCCCGGGAATGGGTAATCATGGTTAGAAACCAATGTTGATGAATTATGCAAGTATGTAACTCGATTCTTTACATTGAGTAATTTGATAACTAGAATATGTTTAGTTGTGTTGTTAAATAAAGGTTGTGTTCATTGAAACGACAAGGTTCGTTACTTGAATGAATAGGTTAAAGTCGGTTAAAAGTCGTTTGGTTGTCATTATAATGGTGGATTCCATAGATGAGCCAAACGGGTCGAATAATTAATTAGTACATAGCTAAACGCTTCGTTAATATGGTTATTTGATACTTTGTTATTGTTAATGATATAAATATTAGAATACAAGATTTTGATAGTTTGGTTTGCTTGAATAATTAACTTCCTAAGGGCAAATTAACGGGTTATTAAGAGAAGGTATAAACCGAGTAACGGTCGTATCTTACTCGAAGATTTCGAATCCGAGTGATGGATAGTGATTTACTAAAGACGCAAACTGATGATGGGAGTGTGGGTGTTGAAGATAAGGAACCCATGGTTCGGGACTTCTTATTAAGAAGTGACATTCTGTCTATGCAAGTTGGGTGAAATGAACAAATGGGTCAAAACAACAATGTTACAGGAGCTACCGTAAGTTACGGTATCTACCGTAACTTACAGTAGAAATCAAACTGTTACGGCAGATCTATACTGCCTTACGGCAGACCAAAAATTATCCAGTGACTACCGTAACTTACGGTAGATACCGTAAGTTACGGTAGATACCGTAAGTTACGGTAGAGTCCAGGCTTTTGATAAAATTTTTGCATATCGTAGTTAATCGAATCCGTTTTTAAGCGTAGTTTCGATTGTGCAATATTTCTAAGAACTCTAACACTAATGATTGTTAAAAATCTCCAACTTTTAGGTATTGCAAGTACGTGGATGATGGTCAAGTCAATGCTCTCGAACCGAACACAATCTTTTGAAGCTTCCGCATTAGATTTATCCCGTTTAGACAATGTTTATAATGTAAACAATTTGCTAATCATGTTTTACAATGGTGGAACTAGTTAAGCAATCATCTAGTATGTAATTACTTTATAACTTAAATTTTGTACTTACTTGAAGTAAGGTACCGCTTTATATAAAATCTTGCGTATTTACATTAAATTCTTATAAAATTAAGACGGGTGTTACAAGTTGGTAATCAGAGCTCAAGGTTGTTAACAAAGTGTGTTCGGTTCAAAGCTTGATCAAACATCCGGTAAGAATTAGTCATTAGTAAATTCTATTTGAATATTAGAAAAAGGAAGTTAATGTGCGCGGGAAGAGTGCGTTAATACACTCAAGCCCGGAAAGTGCACTAAATGAGAACGGTCAAAGCAAGTTACGAACTTGGCTAAACCGAAGCAAACAAAGTTATGTTATAAAAGAGATGTTTAATAATTGATATAAACATTTCAGTTTCAAGACATCCGGTAAGAGTTACTTATAATTGAGTTTAGATATAATTAAACGATATGAAATATGTGAAAAGTGTATGGAAAGAGTGTATAAATACGCTCGAACCTGGGAAATACACTAAGTAAGAAAGGTAAGGCAAGATATGTACTTGACCAAACCGAAAAGGAATAACACATTACTTATGATTAAGTGAGCATGATACAAATTTCCGTATAATAAGATGGAAATGAATTAAATAATTATTGATCAACCATTATGAATGTTTCAGTTAAAGAAATGTCTGGAGTAACCGGAGATGATTCGACATCTCAATTGACTGAACAAATGAAAGCTAAGATTTCCGAGGCAGTCGGAAAAGCTCTAGAAAATAGTCTATCACAGTATATTGATAGATTACAAACCACAATCGTGCCGGTGGTGGACGATATGATGGCTGAATTGAAAGACAACATATTACAAGAAATAGAAGAAAGGAGGGTGTTGGATATGAATCCAAGTCCCATAAAGAAATCCAAGTCTAATAAAGCTCCCAAGAAAGGAGTTACAAAAAGTGTAGTACATCAGTGTAAATTTTGTGGAAAAATTCACAAGGGCACAAGTGGTAGGCCAAGACATAAGAAGTCTAAATGTCCAGAGAAGCTTGGAACCAAGGACACAACCGACACAAAGTCTGATGCCCAGAAATCAAGGACAAAGTTGTTTTATATAACAGCCACAGAGGCT
This sequence comes from Helianthus tuberosus, assembly GCA_030545235.1. Taxonomy (NCBI): domain Eukaryota; kingdom Viridiplantae; phylum Streptophyta; class Magnoliopsida; order Asterales; family Asteraceae; genus Helianthus; species Helianthus tuberosus. The sequence continues at coordinate 51,065,880 of CM060403.1, read as the reverse complement.
AAAGCTGAACCTGATGTCGCTTCAGGTATACTCTTGTAAATTAAATTTCAGCATGAATTTTTAATTATTACGAGTGCAAATAAATCACTTGTTTTATATCAATTTATTCAACATCCTACATTCGCGTTAACGAAATTACCTATGCTTTGAGAAATAGAAATAGGTAATAATAAAAGTTCTATTGTTTATAAGAGGTGCTGAAACTGTACATTGAGCATCGAGGTAAAAGTAATCTCGATAGATATTGCAATGGGAAGGAGTGCGTGTACACTCGGACCCGGAAATTGCAATAATAATAAATAGCAAAGACAAGGTTATAGACTTGGCCAAACTAAATAAAACGCGTAGGAGCGTCATTTACATCAACAGACGATGTAGATAAATTTCATGCAACGATAAACAATAATAAAATTAAATGAATTAATTATGTTATTGTTTCAATAGGATTAAGGTTAAGGATGAGAAATTAAAATTCGGACCGAGAATATCCGCGAAAAAGAAGTTAAATGAATGATACGTATTATTCGCTACTATGAATAATAAAGTATCAATAAATGCAAATTTAGAAACTTGGGTATGGGTAACCATCCAAGTAATACATTATTAATCAAATCCTCATGAGAAAGAACGATGATCGCAGTGATGGATGTGATTATATAAAAGCCTAGTAAAATAAACCTTATGAAAGTGTTAGAATAAGAACGGGTAAACCCCAAAAGCCGTATAACCACAACAGTGGTTTTACCAGATAAGACTTAAGAAATGGGCTTTCGGAACATTAGTAAAAGAAACAGACCCAAGGGTCGCTAACAATAGGAAGGTGACGTTCGGATCAAATAAGCAAAATGCTGGATAATAAAGGTAAAAGAAAGCCGGATGACTGGAGCGTGTTACATTAAGGTAATAAGCCCAAGGGAAGGGATAAGAATCAAGGTAAATAAAAATATAAACCAATAAACAAGAATGTTAGGGAATAGGGGTAAAGTTTGACTATCATAAGTGATGAAGTACACTCGAACTAGTCAAACAAGACGAATGAAAGAATAAAAGACTTGGTGAAATAAGGGAGACAGACTACGCTAATACTACTGAATAGATCGAAACGAAGTCTTAATGCATGCCGGAATGGCTACTTTGATAATGAATTCGGTAAAATACCCGATTGATGGGTAGGAATACGGATATATGCGTAAACCAAGGGAAAGTGACGCAGATTAAAAGTCAAAAGACTTAGATTAAGAGTTATGACTAAAGGACAATAAAACTTTGCAAAAACAGAAATTTTGATAGTTAAGTTCAATTATTTTAATACTGGACGGGCCGAATAAAGTATAATACTTGATATTCCAAGTAAGCATAACCCGAATAATGAAAATGCGAAATATTACTGAACCAATGTGATAGGTCGTAAAAGAGTATGGAAAGGAAAATGCAAACCAATAAAACCGGGATGTTAAAAACAATACGATAACGAACCCGGTAACGGGTTGAAAGGAATTAGAGGCATAAACCAAATAATGGAATAAGTAAAATAAACCAACGCGAAAGTGACTTAAGAAGTCATAGAATCGGAAGGATAATCCGAAAGAAAATGAGTGTAGCTTTAGACTATGGTTAAGGTCAAATGAATTTTGAAAACAAAAGTCATTTATTCAAAATATAAAAAGGGAATGCTTTGACGCCATATGTATACTTATGCAATTAAATAAAGATATGAAATTATAAACACGCAAAGGGCTGATGACGGTAATATAGAATACCCGAATGCCGAGGTATGAGGTAAGATGATGACCAATTAGTCTAGGCAATAAACAAGTTGTAGTCAAAATAATGGGGTGACCTATATAGAATGCTTGTCAATATAAGACTAGCGTGAAGTAAGTATGCCGACGGACTCAGTGACTGGATGGTCAAAACACAGCCCGGTCAAGAAGGCAACAAAGATAGTTAGGACTAGACCAAAGGACTACTTAAAGAAGGTTTCGGGGACGAAACCCTTTTAAGGGGGGTGAACTTGTAACATCCCGAAATTTATAAAACTTTATATTAGAATTTTAAAGTACTAAGTAAATGAGAATAAGCTAACTAGGAAATAAATAACCTAGTTAGCTAGTTGTCTTGTAGTAACACATGAAGGGATTGAAAAAGTCTAAATTATAAAGTTAACAAAGGTTGAGGGGCTTATGTTGTAAAACTTGAAACTTAATTTAATAAAAATAAAATAACACACACCAAACACACACAAAGGTGTGTCTGGTCGATCAGGAACACAGGGGCGACAAAGGGCTCCCCACCAAACCCTACTTCTTGTCAAAATTGATCAAATTGGAAGTCCTAATCTGTTCCAAATCAAGTTCCAAGCACAAAATAGTGATCCCCTTTGAAAAAGGATCAAAAGGTATGTAATTTCCATGGAAAACCTTCATCTAAATTTCTGAGTAAATCCATGAAATTCAGAATTGATGTTGCATGTTGGTTGTTTGGGATGAAATAGTGTCTAGGGATAAACCCTAGTCAACTACTTGTTGAAGTTTTGCCTATTTCTTGAGAAGTTCATAATCACCATTGAAGGTGATAAGTGGTTTTGTAGAATTTTGTTAAACACTAGGATTACCTTTGTTAACTTAGTGTAATTGAGCTCCATGGAGCAAATCCAGATTGGTTGATATGAAAAATTGTCAAGAACATGTGAAATAATGTTTAAATCTTGGTTAAATAGTTAGTCAAGAACTTGATTTTGAATTGTATGAAATCATGCCCATTAGGTGTTTGATATAATGCCTAAGAGAAGACAAGTGTTGAGAAATTGGACTAAAAACGCATATTTGATTAGTGTGGTAAATTATGCGTTATATACTATAAGAGAGTTCTAAACATCTATGGTTGAACTCTATAGGCAAGAAAATCGGAACGTCAATGGACAAGCTAGTGGTGATACGCGATTGAAGGGAACGATTTGAAGGTACGTAACCACGGTTTCGTTACGTTATGTTTGTTATGTATTTTTACTAGTAGACTTGAATTTAGAATAGTGTATGAATTCGGATGTCTAGTTGAAGTGACGAAGATCACTAAATGAGTAAATGGGTTAAATGTTGGTTAGAACAAGTTTGGTATGTTGTAAAATGGTGGTTCCCATTAAACAACCAAACGGGTCGAACAATGGTTGAAATTGTAGTGTTGAAGTGACTAAAACGTCACTCATTAAAAAAATTGAGTTATAAAACGTAATCCTTGGAATGGACGTGATACGCTAAGATTGACAAGCCCCGGGAATGGGTAATCATGGTTAGAAACCAATGTTGATGAATTATGCAAGTATGTAACTCGATTCTTTACATTGAGTAATTTGATAACTAGAATATGTTTAGTTGTGTTGTTAAATAAAGGTTGTGTTCATTGAAACGACAAGGTACGTTACTTGAATGAATAGGTTAAAGTCGGTTAAAAGTCGTTTGGTTGTCATTATAATGGTGGATTCCATAGATGAGCCAAACGGGTCGAATAATTAATTAGTACGTAGCTAAACGCTTCGTTAATATGGTTATTTGGTACTTTGTTATTGTTAATGATATAAATATTAGAATACGAGATTTTGATAGTTTGGTTTGCTTGAATAATTAACTTCCTAAGGGCAAATTAACGGGTTATTAAGAGAAGGTATAAACCGAGTAACGGTCGTATCTTACTCGAAGATTTCGAATCCGAGTGATGGATAGTGATTTACTAAAGACGCAAACTGATGATGGGAGTGTGGGTGTTGAAGATAAGTAACCCATGGTTCGGGACTTCTTATTAAGAAGTGACATTCTGTCTATGCAAGTTGGGTGAAATGAACAAATGGGTCAAAACAACAATGTTACAGGAACTACCGTAAGTTACGGTATCTACCGTAACGTACGGTAGAAATCAAACTGTTACGGCAGATCTATACTGCCTTACGGCAGACCAAAAATTATCCAGTGACTACCGTAACTTACGGTAGATACCGTAAGTTACGGTAGAGTCCAGGCTTTTGATAAAAATTTTGCATATCGTAGTTAATCGAATCCGTTTTTAAGCGTAGTTTCGATTGTGCAATATTTCTAAGAACTCTAACAGTAATGATTGTTAAAAATCTCCAACTTTTAGGTATTGCAAGTACGTGGATGATGGTCAAGTCAATGCTCTCAAACCGAACACAATCTTTTGAAGCTTCCGCATTAGATTTATCCCGTTTAGACAATGTTTATAATGTAAACAATTTGCTAATCATGTTTTACAATGGTGGAACTAGTTAAGCAATCATCTAGTATGTAATTACTTTATAACTTAAATTTTGTACTTACTTGAAGTAAGGTACCGTTTTATATAAAATCTTGCGTATTTACATTAAATTCTTATAAAATTAAGATGGGTGTTACATTACGCCACTAATAGGCCCAACCCCACCCCTTTGTCCCCTTGTTCGAAATATCACGCTCAACCCACACATCCTTGTTCCTTGCAACCCATTAGCCCAACTTCCCATGTGACTTAATTATACGTACTTGGCTTTGGGAATAAGAAATAAAAACAGAAACCCTAAACACCCCCTTGTGTGCGTCGACCAGGAGAACCCCCCCCCCCCTTGCGCAAATCGATTCCCGTTCAGCTTCTTGTTCGCCTCTTTCTTCCTCGTTAGCCCTTCTATTCGCTCCAAGGTTAGTATTCTTGATTTGGATTACGATTCATGGTGTGATTTTGTGGAATCATGGCTGTGATTTTAGTTGACATGCTAGGGTTTGGTTGTTGCATGATTAATTTCGGTTGAGTATGCGATTTGTTGAATTAATCGATAATATGTATGCATAAATGATCATTGGCTGCGTATTTGTGAAAATCATGATGTTTTATATCTAGGGTTTTGTGATTATTGATATGATTAGGTGATAATTGATGCTTAATCAGCTGTTAGTTATTAATAGGAAGTGCCGGGATCGTTTACACGCGTTTTGGTGTTGTTTAAATGTAAAACAGTATGTTGATTGATGAAAATAGCCAACTTCAGTTGGCTGTAAACGGACAATTATAAATCGAAAAATTGATTTTCTGAACTCTAAATTATACGTTTTCGAAAAACGCTTCAAATGGCGTTGGAATCATATTTTTTTAAGGTCGTTTGCTATTTTTAAAGGTCTGTTTTGTACAACAGCAAAAGCTGCATTTTTTCTGCAGAAAATGTGTGTTATGTTTTTCATCATAACTTGAAATCTGGAGAGAGTTAGGTCATGAAATTCATACAGTAGATGGCCACGGGTGTCATCATAATTCTCCAACTGAAATTTCGTCAATCGGACTTACGATGAATTTTAAATGAATTTTTCCGTTGACTGCAGTTAGAAAGTGATGAATCTGACTGCAGCCCGGTAAATGATTTTTGTAAAATAATTGGTAATGAATTGAGTCCCGATATTTTTACACAATGAGACATGGTCCGTTTAGAACATTCTGTAAGTGTTTGAGAATTTTTGGAACAAGATAACTATTTTATAAAAATACCTGAAAACAACCCAGTTTTGGATATTAAAGCTGAAACAGTATAAGTGGTGATTTGCGCGTCTAAATGTCGGTTGTGCTATCTGATAATGATCCAACTTGTTACATGACAATGAAAGTGTTATGTGAAGTATTGTGTGCTTGTTCATGAGTAGTTATAGGTGGAATATGTATATGTGCGTGAACTGTCAAAGTGAGAGCATGTTATGCGGTAGATGCGTGTAGGAGTTTCGTGCTTTATGTGAACACACTAATGAACTAAATGGTAATCATGCTAGGACGTGATTGACTACCATGACTATTAACCATTTTTAAGAAACCAACCGAGCAACCAAAGGTTAGTTCACACTTTTTCTACAAAGCATGGGATTCCCGGTGGTTTGGGAATGGGTTAAATAACAACAATCCCCCTTGGGTGGGATACAACCTGCGTAGTCTCCTTGGGTAGAATACGTACCTCCGCTCTCCTTGGGAAGAGCGACAACCTTAAACTTACTAGACAACAACTCTATCTTAAGTCCCTCATTTTTATATTGACTTAATCGCTGGGCCATTGGCGAACGGGTCATTAGTTAAATAGCGCTATTAGGTCTGACAAGCCTCACACCGTGCCGCAGAGGACGGGCGTGGACTAATGGACTTGGGCACTTAGTCAATGATGATAGAAATTGACTCAGGGCACTCAACATAACTTAAGTCAATAGTCGATATGGTACGGGTCTAGTGGTTTAAAACAACGGGGTAGCCCCCACGGTATGTGGTTATGAGAACAAGGAACTTAACAACACATGGTTTTGGAATAACTTATGGTTTTTGGAACAACGTTAAAGCGAACAACCAACTGTGAACTCGCCAACTTTTTGTTAACACACTACTGCATGCTTTGCAGGTCGTTAGGTACATGGCGGGGACTTGCATGAGGAGTGGGCGTTGTGGCAGGGAACTAACTGTTGGGTTCCTAATATTTAAACTTTATGCTTCTAAACTGCTATATGGGTTTTGATTCTTTATGCTTCCGTTAACTTCTGAATTTGGTTTTGGGAACACTAAATGTTTTGTTTGCTATGGTTTCACTTTACTTTACTTAATGTTTAATATGATTGCTGGTATGATCCTAGTCAGTCACACGCCTCGCGGTAATACTCCACTTGTGGATTTTGAGGGTGTGACAATTTTACCCCCTCTCCTAACCCTCTAATGTTTAGGGAAAGAAAATTCATCTAAAAACTTTTTTGATTCCTTTTTTTAGGTTTTTTCCACGTACCAGAGGCGGACCTAGCATAGAACACGGGGCAACCCCCGTTGCCCCTTGACGCTCTGGCGGTAGTGTAAAATTAATGTAAATTTTGAAAAAAATTGACGTTTTTCCGATTTCGCTGGCCCTTTTTATAGAAACGTTTCCCCTTTAGATTTTTTCTAGATCCGCCACTGCCACGTACCTTCTTTTGTAATAGAACCATTACCTGTTGGCTTCGCTATTTTCACCTACTGATTATATGCATCTCAACTTTTTTTTTAATTGCGTTTGACGGTCAAAATCAAGATTTAACATCTAATTTTGAAAAGGCCACGTAAGATTCAATGTAAATAATACAAATGTTTCCCACAAATTATTGTAACATAAAAATTATAGCACCACACAAACCTAAACCATACATAAGAATCACAAAAAAAAAAACTAATCTTCCTTTTACGAAGAGCCAACGCTTAAAAAGCATACTTGCTATGTAATTCATCAAAAAACAACGATGCCGACACACACAAAGTACAAATGTTATATGCAAGGCTTAGACCACCCGTGGTGGTATCGAATTTGGGCGATTTAGTTGAAGAACGCCCCTCCACGCAGGAAGTTCCGCCCCCATGGGCATTGTTTTGGAGATTTGAGGTTGCAGCGTTCTTTATTCAACGCCCAACTTCTAATTCTTTGTCCAATCACATGCATTCTTGTTTTCTTATCCGATCACATGCATTCTTCCTTTTAACATAATGCCCACATCCCCACTACACCCATTTTAGAAAAACGCCCCATAAAGCCCCTTGTTGACTGGATCGTCACATGGCGCAAAACACCCAAGGATGGGGTTTCTTCCACTAGGCATGGTCTTATAGGCTGTTTGAAAAATGGCTTAATAATCACGCCCGATTAGGTAACAATAGTAAACCAATGGCTGTCAATACTCTATACCATACAACATGTTATCAAGCTATTTATGTGCATCTATTAAGGAGCATAACGACCAACGCTATTTTTTGTAGTATGTTCTCACAGCGCCTAATTTATGGTGGCAGATGGTACGTGTTATCACAGCGCTTAGTTTTCTGGTGGCAGGCGGTACACGTAAGATAACGCCTTGTAAAAAGAATGATGATTTGTACTCTTTGCTACAGTAAGGTACTCCCACAAAGAAATATTAAGTTATTGATATTATAGAGTCAAAGAATTACTATTGAAATACATATCAGATTAGAGTTTAACGACCATTTATGAAACTCAAATCCGCTAGAATACGTCCATGCAACTCTCTTCTTAATCTGGCAATTTTCCTTTTCCTCCTACCGACCACCGATTATGTACATACACCAAGCAATAATAATTTATAGAAACTTTTAGTTCCCTCGTATTCTCTCTCTGTACCCCATTCTCTTCTGACCATCGCCGGAGGCTCGACAGAGAGGAGAATCAGGAGTTAGTGTGCGAGGTCGCCTATTTCTAGCTTGACCTATCTTTCTAACTCGTTACTTCGACTCTCTCATTCTCCATATGGGATCTGGTCTGGTCTCCTCCGCATCTCTTTTGCCGGTTTTCTTTCTGAAGGAAGTTGAACAGCCATTCCCTGTGCTTCGTTTCTTGGTTGCTTAGTAGGTCTGTGATTGGTCGCGGCTATCTAGTATAGTTAAGCTTGACTGATACGAATCCTATTAACCTCTTATAGATCGTTTCACCGGAGTCGTTTCCTATGGGAGAGGGTAGAGTTGAAGTTCTTAAGTTCTTTGTCACAAACTTGCCAGAGCGTAGTAGTTCAAATGAGATTGGAGATTGCTTCAGCGCCTACGGGAAAGTTGTAGGGGTTTACATCGCAAGAAAAAGAGATAAAGTGGGAAATAGATTTTGGTTTGTCTCTTTCACTAGGGTTCGGGATAGGAAGACTCTGGAAAATAGCATGAATATGGTTTGGGTGGGTAGTCACAAACTCAAGGTTAACATTGCGAAGTTTTCATTGGAGAACAAGACAGGTAATCTGGATTCTGTGAAGAGAAAAGATCATCATCAGGCCGCTGCTTGGTTTTCCTTTGGTGGCGGCCATTCTCAGAACTCTAAAACTTTCCTCCAAAACCCTTTAGGTACGGCCTACAGGGACTGTCTGATGGGGAAGTTGAAACATGATGCGTTGGAGGAAAAGTTGGTTGAGATTTCAAGCTTTGTGAAACCGAACGAGTTTTGGTTAAACAAAAGTCTTATTGCTAGATTATCTGACCTTCCTACTCTCGTCAAGCTGGACAAGCTGTTGGTTAACTCGGTTGGTTCAAAGGTTCGGATCAAATATGTAGGGGGCCTTTTCATTCTTCCGGTCTTCAATAACGAGGAAGAGATGCTGTTGTTTAAAGATTTTAACCTGGATTCAAAGGTTTGGTTCTCCTGGTTGGAAGTCTAGACTGGGCAGTCTCTTCCTTTTGAGCGTATTGCCTGGCTCAAAATTACGGGAGTTCCGTTGCATCTTATGGACAATGAGGTGTTCGATTCGGAGGGAAAGATCTTTGGGAAAGTGGTTCATGCTTCTTCTATGTCCAAGACCTCTAGTGATCTCACCTTTGATCTGGTGGGAGTGCTTGCTGGGGATGGTGATAGAATTAGCGACACTGTAACTCTTAAATGGAAAGGCAAGAAGTTCAAAGTTTGGGTCGACGAAGAACTTGGGGCATGGGTTCCGGATTGCTTAGTTTTCGATGAATTTTGGGATGAGACTACTGAATTTGAGAAGAATGATGAGGAGGAAGTTAAGGATTCCCCAAGCACGATGGAGGTTATTGCTAGTCAAACGGCATCTTCGGTGGTTTCAGCGGGTGGTTGCGTGGACGGAATTTAGTCAGGCTCCTTGGAAGTGGTAGGGACTGATGTTAATGTCGAGGTTTATCCTGAGAAGTCGTTCGGGTCTGTCGACGAGACTCACGAACCGTCGATACATGTGCATGGGATTTTTTCCAAAGGTAGCGGCGGTGAGAGTCCCAAGGTGACGTTTCATAGGAAAAAAAATGGTCCATGAATCTGACAGGGTGACTTTTCCTTCCGATGGCGGCGCTTCCAGAGCGGATTCTTGTGGGCCAATTCTTTTCACTTTTAAGGCACATGGGCCTATGGCTAATAAGGCCAACATTAAATCTAGACAAATTGCTTCTAAAAAGAGGCCCATTAGTTCCACTAAGGCCCATTTCGAGAATGTTGTTATACAAGACCTAAATTATGATGGGGATAACCCTTTTGGGATCTGTGAGCTTTATGGCGTGAAGATGAGATTCTCAGGCAGAACAAAAGAAAAAAGGTGCACCCTCTTTCAAACTCTGATGGGGGTAGGAAAGCACAGAGAAGAAGAACAGAGGCGGAAGATTTCGATTTTAATGCCCCCGCTCCCAGTCATTCATCGCCAGCTAGAGGGGTTCTAGAAGATGCGAGGGCCCCGGAGATTGAGAAAGAAACTTTGGCTATGGCCAGGATTGCAGAACACATTGGTATTCAGTTGTGTGAATTTCAGCAGGAGGTAAGTGGTCTGGTTAGGGATGAAGGGATTGCAATGGGTTCCTCATGATTTTTTTGAATATAAACATTAAAGGGGCAGGAGTTGACAGAAAGAGAGTTTGGATAAATCGTCTGAAGAAGGAGCATAACATTGACTTCCTGTGTATTCAGGAGTTGATGGCCTCGGTTGGTTCTGTGTTCGTGTTCAAACAATTTTGGGGGACTGGCCTTCTTGATATTGATTGGGTGGATGCTCAAGGGAAGTCAGGAGGTATAATTTCTATATGGGATCCGAGTAAGTTTTCTAAACAAGAAGTGGTTAAAAATAAGAACTTTCTTCTTGTCTTGGGTCGGGTTAAGGGGAGATCGGAATAGATGTGTGTCATTAATATCTATGCCCCCCAAGATCTGCAGGCAAGGAAGGTTCTCTGGAACACGATCTCAAGCTGCTCTCGAGGTCGTTTTCTGGCCAGTGGGTTTTCCTAGGAGATTTTAACGAAGTCCGTTATCCGGAGGATCGGTTAAATTCTTCTTTTAATCCTTCAGCGTCTCAGTTTTTTAATGAATTCATATATGATTTAGGGCTTATGGAATATGTTATGAACGGCCAGAAGTTTACTTTCAGGGCAGGTAACAGTGATAAACTCAGTAAGATTTACAGAATTTTGGTTTGCCCGAATTTTTGGAACGTCTGGCCTACGGCCACTTTTACCGCCCTACCTCGTGGACACTCCAACCATAACCCATTAATTTTAATCACGGACCACTCCAATTTTGGACCCATTCCTTTTAAATTTTTTCAACTCTTGGCTCTTGCACCAAGATCTGTTTCGGATTATGGAAGAGGAGAATTCCAATTTTTTTGGATCAGGCGTTTGTTAGTACAGTATGTCTATCGCCTCCGTCATCTCAAGACCGTAGCAGAAATAGATTAAGTTTTGTGCTTATAGTGTTATATTTTAGTAAAAGGCAAGGTGGCATTTGTGTAAATAAGGGAAACTCTCCTTATAAGCCTTGGCCTATAAATAGAAGCCTTAGGGTTTCATTTAGGAACTTTTGACACTTTTGCTCATTTGCTACATTTGAGAGCTCTAGTTCTAGAGAGAGAAACTAGAGAGAGAAAGTGTCTAGGTGATTCACGGTTCCTGTAACGATTTCAGATCTTTGAATAGAATCACGTTTATTGTACGTCTCGTGTGTTTCGGTCTTGCTCGTGCACGGATTCCGCACGTCGTACGAGTCGGTTCGCAATTGTTCGGAGTCAAACCGGTCCTAACAAGTGGTATCAGAGCACTTGTTAAAATCAAAAATCAAAAACAGTTTGTGATATCTCCAAGGTCATTAGTTTGGACTTGGATGATTAACTGTGAGGGATTTGGAGGCTTATATTGTTAAAATCTGTAAAAGAGCCAGTTTCCGATCTGGTTCGTTGAAACTGCCAAATCTTTGAAGATTGTTGATAGGGGGAGAGTATCAAGTATTCCTGGATATATTCATATTATTATATTTTAGTCCCAGGATCTTGATTTAGAAAGTTTAATAGAGCCAGGTTACGATACCTGGACAACTGAAAATGCTTTCATTGTAAAATATTTTAGCAAAAGTTGAGAGAGCCAGGTTTTCAATCCTGGATGTTCAAAACGTTGTTACTTATAAACGTTTGAGTGTTGCAGATGTTGTACCAGACTACGATCCCGACAGCAGTGTCTAAGGGGGAGTCTGAAGACGAGCTCAACGCAAGGGGAAGCGTGCATAGGAGCCAGGATTCTTTCCCAGAAGAGCTTGTAACCGGAAAGCCAGGTGTCGATCCCAAAAGCACGGAAGCTTGACGAAAGGGGGAGCCTGAAGAGTCTACCTAAAGGGGGAGCTGAAGCTGAAGACAGATCCACGGGGATTCTGTTCGAGCAAGAGGGAGTCTTCGTTGCAGAAAATGTGTTAAAGCTTCAATAAGACTCAGTGAGAGAGAGAAAGACCAGAAGCTACGAGTCTGAATGTTTGAGATTGACTGCGGCAATATCCAAGGGGGAGTCTGTTAGTACAGTATGTCTATCGCCTCCGTCATCTCAAGACCGTAGCAGAAATAGGTTAAGTTTTGTGCTTATAGTGTTATATTTTAGTAAAAGGCAAGGTGGCATTTGTGTAAATAAGGGGAACTCTCCTTATAAGCCTTGGCCTATAAATAGAAGCCTTAGGGTTTCATTTAGGAACTTTTGACACTTTTGCTCATTTGCTACATTTGAGAGCTCTAGTTCTAGAGAGAGAAACTAGAGAGAGAAAGTGTCTAGGTGATTCACGGTTCCTGTAACGATTTCAGATCTTTGAATAGAATCACGTTTATTGTACGTCTCGTGTGTTTCGGTCTTGCTCGTGCACGGATTCCGCACGTCGTACGAGTCGGTTCGCAATTGTTCGGAGTCAAACCGGTCCTAACAAGTGGTATCAGAGCCAGAGATCGATTGCTCAGATCATTCACACGATTTCGCACAGGATTTCATTGTATTCAGATTCAAAATCGCATCAGATTTGTCTTAGTTCTTCATCTTTCTTCTCTGTCATGTTTTAAACAGAAAAACGCAAAATTAACCAGGATTTTACGGTTAAAAATTGATAATTTTCGGATATGTTGTGCGAATATACATGATCTAATAGCCTATAAATTTTCAAATCATAACTCTAAGTCATTTGTGAGAAAATTAGATTTTTGTGGTTCGAAAATGTTAAAAGTTGCTGCTGTTGTTATTGATGTTCACCCGCACGGATGACTTATCCGCACGCATGAGTCATACGCACGGATAACTAATCCGCGTTGACTGATTGTTGACCTATACGTACGGATAAGTTGCACGCACGGATAACATCTATCCGCACGGATAACAAATACGTGTCACAATATTTCACCCGATCAAGTCAACATTAGTCAGAATAGTCAGTTGCACATGACATTTAATTGAATTCAGTATTTGCATGTGATTGTTTCAGAGATTTGAAAATTGGTGATTGCATGTGATTCATTAATTGCATTCGGTGAACTTATGCATTCGGTGATCATTCCATGTGAATTTGTCTTTTTCAATAAGTTTGCACGTGATATTTCTGAATTCAGTGAACATGTGATCAGTCTGCATTCAGCCATTGTTAAATTCATGTGATTGTTTCAGAGCTTGAAAGTCAAGAGCATGTGATATTGTTTGTTGGTCGAATAGGAGTTGTGTCACCCGTACGTATAAGTCATACGCTCGTATAAGTCATACGCACGTATAAGTCATACGCACGGATAAGCCATACGCACGGATAGCATCATTTCCCATACGCACGGATTACTTTCAGCCATCCGTGTTGACTTGCTGACTTGCCACACGCACGGACAACTTGTCCGCGCGGATAACATCACCACCCGTGCGGATAACATCATCTGGATCCCCATCCGCACGCACAACAATCCGTGTTGACTTTTATTTGACCATACGGGCGGATAACTTGTACGCACGGATAGCAATTCGTGTCAAAGCACATCACTTGTTCATTCATTTAGTCAACATTATCAGCCTTTAACAGTCAACATTATCAGAATTTCATGTGAATCATTAATGCCTTCGATGAACATGTGAATTTGTGTGTTTCAATAAAAATTGCATGTGATAGATAAGAGTTTGTCGGCGAGTATATGTATGCATGTGATATTTCTGTCAAGTTTCTAAACTCATCACTCATTTACATAACTTAGTCAACATGTGCATGTGAACATTTAAGTGTGTCAGACCGATACAGTTTTGTCGTCTAGTAGAGTAAGTCAGATCCTTTCAGTTGCACGGATAGTTTCATCCGGATCCCCACCCGTACGTATCACTATCCGGATCCCCATCCGGACGAATCATCATCCGGATCTCCATCCGTTCGAAGACACCCATCCGAGTGGGCTGATCTCATCCGATTGGGACAACATCATCTTATTGACTATTGATCCATCCGAACGGACCAAATTCTTTTACGATCGTTTGACAAATTTGATTAAACTCATTGTGTTTATTTGTTCGTATTCAGGTGTTTCAAGATGGCTAAACTGTTTGATGAACAGGAAAACGAGAAACTTAAAAATTTAAACGTTTGGACTTCTGGATCTTGGATTGATAAGAAAAATAAGAAGGATCTTTGGATTAAAAGATTCGAAAATTTCTTGTGCATGAAAAATGAATCTTTGGAACAATTGGACAGACGGTTTGATGAGTTGATTGATAAGTTAGATAGATATGAGATAAGGGTTTCAAATGCTGAAAAAATTTCAAAATTTGCTGATGCATTACCTTTAGAGTGGGAAAAAATTTTAAGTGAACTAAAAAGGGATGCTAGTTTCTCAAAACTTCATTTTAGAGAATTCATCGATAAGCTCAGATCACATAAGTTTGATAAAGAAAAAAGAAAAGAAGAGTTGATGAATGAAATGAAGAGGGATTTAGAAAAGATAAATTTGGATGTGATCATTGAAATGAGAAAAAGAGTCTCTGTGTGTCTTGCTGCAAAGAATGTCATGAAATATGATATCAAGAGAGGTTGTTCTATTGATGAATATGCAAACCCTCTTGATTTTGTTAAAATTTTTTGTGCAGGAACTACCAGGATGGAAACAAAGAAAGAAGCTGATGTTGAAAAGATGAATGAAAAATGCTCAAAATGTGATAAACTTGGAGCAGACAATGCCAAATTCTTGAGTGATGCGGAGAATTTGACATTGGAAAACAAAGCTTTGAAAGATGGGAAGAATGCTGATGATGAACAGATTCTGGAGATGCGCTTGAACTGTGAAAAACTAAAATCTGAAAATATCAAACTGTTGAGTGATGTGGACAGTTTGACATTGGATAACAAGATTTTGAAAGAAAAAGAAAAAGAGTTTGAAAATGAAAAATTAAAATTTGAAAATGATTTCAAAAGTCAGTTAAAGATTTTAGAAGATGAGAGAGATGTTTTTGGTAAAAATAATATTGAAAAACAATGTGAAATAAATTCTCATCTTGATAAAATCATTCGACTTGAGCATGAAGCCGAAGGTAATAGAAAGAAAATTGCTGATTTAGAAAACAAATTGAAAAGTTTTGTGACTTCTGCATCATATGTTTGTCCAAAACCGATCAATTATGTTCCAATAAGTGACAATGTCACAAATTTTGACAAAGTCAAAATTGAAGATTGTGATGACAAAGCTGATGATGAAAAAGAAAAAGAAAAGAAAAGAAAAATATTTTTAGATTTACAAGAAAAATTTAAAAATACTGTTTTGCAATCTACTGAAACAGGTGAATGTTCTAAACAAAAACCTGTTAAGAAGAGTGTAGAACAGAAACAAAAAGTTAAAAATTCGAAAAATTTTAAAAATGAAAATAAAAGCTCATCAGTTCAGTCATCAAATCATTATAAAAAATCACAAAAATTTGTAAATGAAAATTCACAAATTGATGGTAATAAGTGGTGCAGGTTTGACCACAGTGCTCAAAAGACAAATCCAGCATTGAAGAGGAGAAATGATTATCACCAAGCCAAACAATGTTATGATCTGAAGGTTTGGACTGACAGAAGTGGATGGTACGATAACAGAGTGTGCTACACCTGTGGTGTTAGAGGACACATTGTTGTTAACTGCCAGAATTGGAATTATGAGACAAGAAAATGCTATAATTGCCATATCAGAGGACATATTGCCAGAGATTGCCCAAGGAGATCGATGGGGAGATCAAGGGTTGAATCTCAGAGAACGATAAAGAAACCAGTTAATGTCAAGCCCAAAGAACAGAAGGTTCTAGAACAGAAAGTGAAACTTTCGCAAGGGCAAAAAGACAGACTGAGGAAGAAGAGGAAGAAGGCGAGAGAATACTTGGAGAAGATTTTGTCTTCAGGTTCACCGGTTGGTTCGAATAAAAGTTCTGATGAATCGATTCACTCG
The DNA here is from genome assembly GCA_030545235.1 of Helianthus tuberosus. Lineage (NCBI taxonomy): Eukaryota > Viridiplantae > Streptophyta > Magnoliopsida > Asterales > Asteraceae > Helianthus > Helianthus tuberosus. Next base: position 51,049,693 of record CM060403.1, on the reverse strand, counting down.
ACGACAAAGTCAAGCAAATCGAATTCTTCAGATGCAAATCTGAGGACAAATAAGAAGAAAAAGAAAGTTATTGGCGATGAATCTGGCTCATCCAAGTCAGACAAGCCAAGTTCGGGCAATGAATCTGATTCCACAAAATCAGAGGAGCCACAAGTTGAGGTAAAAAAGAAAGAGACAGTTCCATTAATGAATGATGAGAACTTTCCACCATTACGTGCCGCAAACCTAAAATCAAAAGGTGTTGATGCTGGAAAAATGTTTAATAGCAATGTTAAACATATTTTTAGCAAGATGGCTGATGGAAAGGTAAAAGGGGCAAAAGAATTTTATGAAGAAAAGAGAAATGTTCAAAACACACCCAAGACTGGTCAGGCTTGGGTACATAAATCTGTTGGTTGAATTTCTGACTTGCCGGAGCTTCCAGGTTGGTAAGTGTGAAGCAGGTATCGGCATCATTCTTGAGAAATTCACAGGATGGTAACTGTGATATTTCGTCTTACAAGTGGTTAATCAAGGACATTAAGTTGTACTTGATTTTCTACAAGTGATAGTGGTGTTTGACCTAATAATGTTAAATTTTTCAAAATGGGTTAAAGAGAACAAGGTGATGAGATGACCCCGAACCCACAAGTGATGGGTAAACAAACTAATTTTTCCAGAAAAACCATTCTGATTAACACAAACTTAAGTGTTTTGAAATCATTATGGGAAAATAGTTTGTTGTAAGGGGGAGTTCTGATTGAATACGCCGAAACCCTCACGGCTGAACAAACATGATTACTTTCACAAGATTGAAAAACGGTTTTCAAACTGTCGAAAATCAATGGGATGTAAATCATGGGGGTACGTTATATTTTCTGCAAAACAGAGCATGAGATGCAGAAAATGGATGGCGAGACAAAGCTATCAGCATTGGGTTGTCATTTTTTTTAAATGGTTTTGCATTTTAGGGGGAGTAATATTGTTAGAAAATACAAAAACATTTGAAAAATTTGAAAAAGCCAAAAACATGATAAAATTCAAAAATTGAGTTTTTGTGTAAAAAGAGGAAATGATAGTACATCAGTAGACAGTTACAGTATGCTAAAGAAATGTAATGTTTAAATAGCGTTAAACGGTCTCACTGATAATATGCCGATAGGTTTTTATACATTTAGTAAACTTTTTCGGGATATAAACATAAATTCAAACTTGATTATTTCGTGGGGAACACTACTTGGATATATAGGTAACCCCTGAAATCTCGTTTGAAGGACCCCTCTTTCTGAGATACTAGGTCTTTATGCTTAGTGATATCTGGGGTATTATCCCGGGACTTCTGATTTTGCGGAAGCAATGGCCTAGTCCCCGGAGAATACTTTCCGCATTGCTTGAAACATAGCATAGCCCTCAGCTAAAAAATGATGAAACATTGAAAAATGCTAATCATGGCTGTTGTAATTCAAAAGATCCTCTAAAGGGGACACACCAAAAGTCGAGCTGTCATCTCTCTGCTGAACGGAAGTTCTGACCTGAGCTCTCACGGTTTTGTACTATAATTTATTCCCCTTACAGATATCATCTAGGTATATTCACCTATAAGACTGAATATTGGGATCTGGATACGGGAGTATATTCAAGAGGTGGGACACATGAATAAGTTTAAGTTCTTAAAACATCTAATTCGTATCCTGAATCAGTTGAACTTTGTATGAAAATTTAAGTGGATCAGTATATCGACAATCTAAGTGAATTGTTTAATTCTTAATGTGTAACTAAGCTCAACGGTACTTGTGACTTGTCAAAAACTGATATGATCCTCTGACGCAAACTCAAACAAAAATATTGTCTGTAAATATGTTTGTACATATTTCTTTATTGCTTTTTATTTTCAGAAAAATACAAAAAGATTTTTGATTCTGCTTTATTTTCGACAACCGATGTCTGAAGCTGAGTTTTAAAATCTAAGTATGCTGATTGTGTTTCTGAAAAATAAAACAAGTTCATTAATTTGAAACTTGAAGTTTTTAAAATCAAAAATCAAAAACAGTTTGTGATATCTCCAAGGTCATTAGTTTGGACTTGGATGATTAACTGTGAGGGATTTGGATGCTTATATTGTTAAAATCTGTAAAAGAGCCAGTTTCCGATCCGGTTCGTTGAAACTGCCAAATCTTTGAAGATTGTTGATAGGGGGAGAGTATCAAGTATTCCTGGATATATTCATATTATTATATTTTAGTCCCAGGATCTTGATTTAGAAAGTTTAATAGAGCCAGGTTACGATACCTGGACAACTGAAAATGCTTTCATTGTAAAATATTTTAGCAAAAGTTGAGAGAGCCAGGTTTTCAATCCTGGATGTTCAAAACGTTGTTACTTATAAACGTTTGAGTGTTGCAGATGTTGTACCAGACTACGATCCCGACAGCAGTGTCTAAGGGGGAGTCTGAAGACGAGCTCAACGCAAGGGGAAGCGTGCATAGGAGCCAGGATTCTTTCCCAGAAGAGCTTGTAACCGGAAAGCCAGGTGTCAATCCCAAAAGCACGGAAGCTTGACGAAAGGGGGAGCCTGAAGAGTCTACCTAAAGGGGGAGCTGAAGCTGAAGACAGATCCACGGGGATTCTGTTCGAGCAAGAGGGAGTCTTCGTTGCAGAAAATGTGTTAAAGCTTCAATAAGACTCAGTGAGAGAGAGAAAGACCAGAAGCTACGAGTCTGAATGTTTGAGATTGACTGCGGCAATATCCAAGGGGGAGTCTGTTAGTACAGTATGTCTATCGCCTCCGTCATCTCAAGACCGTAGCAGAAATAGATTAAGTTTTGTGCTTATAGTGTTATATTTTAGTAAAAGGCAAGGTGGCATTTGTGTAAATAAGGGGAACTCTCCTTATAAGCCTTGGCCTATAAATAGAAGCCTTAGGGTTTCATTTAGGAACTTTTGACACTTTTGCTCATTTGCTACATTTGAGAGCTCTAGTTCTAGAGAGAGAAACTAGAGAGAGAAAGTGTCTAGGTGATTCACGGTTCCTGTAACGATTTCAGATCTTTGAATAGAATCACGTTTATTGTACGTCTCGTGTGTTTCGGTCTTGCTCGTGCACGGATTCCGCACGTCGTACGAGTCGGTTCGCAATTGTTCGGAGTCAAACCGGTCCTAACAGCGTTCCGGATCCTTTTAGCTAATAAGTTGAGGGATTTCAAGGAGGCAATTAAGCGCTGGGCTAAGACATTAAAGATAACATCCAGTCGGGAATCAAGTTTCCTTCGAGAGCACTTGCAAGAATTTGAGATGAAATTAGAAGCCAGTTTTGTTTCTGAGGGGGAGCTGAAGTGGAATGTGGAGAACAAAATTAAATTGGCAGAAATTGAGCAAGGTATTTCCATGGATCTGCAACAAAAATCTCGAGTGAAGTGGGCTCCGGAAGGGGATGAAAATACCGCGTATTTTCATGGTATCATTAACAGCAAAATTTGCAGGTCCCGATTGAATGGTTTAATGATCAATGGTTGTTGGGTGACTGATCCGAAACTTATTAAAGGGGAAGTTTTTAGATTTATTGCAAAGAAGTTTCAAAATCCTTCCTCGTCTCGACCGACCTTCACATGTCATGGTTTAAAGTCTCTCTCCGAAGATGAAGGCAATTTACTTTGTGCCCCCCTTTACTTTAGCTGAGATCAAAACTGCAGTTTAGGAGTGTGATGGGAATAAAGCTCCGGGTCCAGACGGCTTCAATTCTCGGTTTATAAGGGCCTTCTGGCATCTTCTGGAGTCGGACTTCTTGAATGTTCTGAATGAATTCCATAAGTGTGGAAAGATCAGCCGGGGGTGTTCGTCTTGTTTCATTGCTTTGGTCCCTAAAATTTCAAATCCGAATTCCCTTAATGATTTCCGTCCTATCAGTCTTGTGGGTTGCATCTCGAAAGTCATCTCAAAAGTTCTTGCTAATCGGCTCAAATTGGTGATTCACAAACTGATCTCGGACAATCAATCGGGCTTCCTTTCTAACCGTAACATTTTGGACGGTCCAATGATGGTTAATGAGTTGATGGCTTGGAAGAGAAAATGTAAGAAGACTATGCTCTTATTCAAGATTGATTTTGAAAAGGTGTTTCGATACAATAAACCGGGGTTTTACAGATTCTATGTTGGCTCAAATGGCTTTTCCTATTACTTGGAGGAAATGGATTCGGGGAGTTCTTGAATCTTCGCGGTCTTCAGTTCTTGTTAACGGTTCCCCTACTTTCGAGTTTCAATGCTTGAAGGAGTTCGCCAAGGGGATCCGCTGTCTCCGCTCATTTTTATTATTGCCATGGAAGCTTTCACGTGTTTCATGAATAGAGCTTCTCGTTGCGGGGTTTTTGACGGGGTTGTGACTCCTAACAACGGTCCCGTTGTCTCTCACTTTATGTATGCGGATGATGTTCTTGTGGTGCGAGAATGGTCGGAAGATGATATTCTCAACCTTGCTAGGATTTTAAGAGCTTTTTACCTTGCGTCCAGGTTGAAGATTAATTACCTTAAGTCGACGCTCTTTGGGCTTGGGATTGAGGAGTGTGTTGTGGAAGATTTCGCCAACAAACTTCATTGCAAGGCCTAATCACCTCCGTTTACTTACCTTGGTTTAGTGGTTGGTGCAAATATGAATTTGTATAAAAACTGGAGCCCGGTCATTCAAGTTGTAGAAAATAGACTCTCTATGTGGAAAGCCTCAACGATATCCATTGGTGGAAGAGTTACCTTGCTTAAATCGGTTCTTGATAGTTTACCGATTTACTTCTTCTCCATATACAAAGCCCCGGTTCGCGTCATCCACAAGCTTGACGGCATTAGAAGAAAGTTTCTGTGGTGTGGTAATGAGGATAAAAACAACATCAATTGGGTGGCATGGGATAAGGTGGTTTCGCCTAAAAGTGTCGGAGGGCTGGGCTTAATGCCTCTTTTGGATTGCAATCTTAGTCTCTGATGTGCGTTAGGTGTGATATATTTTTATTAATATTTTAAGCCATTTTTAACACTTTAGTCAAGTTTTAAATTTATAAAACACGATATTCTACTAACACTAAACACACATATGGGCAAGTGCACCCATCGTGATCGTAGTATAGCGTTGGTAAGAGACCGAGGTCGTCCAAGGACACAAGAGCTTTTAGTACCGGTTTATCCTCAACGTCTAATCAAATCAAAAGTTTAGAAAAGGTTTTAAACATGACAATAAAGACTAAAAATGCTGAAAATAAAAATAAAAATAAAAATAAAAACAGATAGACAAGATGAATCACTTGGATCCGACTCGCCTTTAATGTAACCTTTGATGATTTCCGCACTTTTGCACTTTTTAAGAGATTATCTTAGTTGTAGTAGTAGGCCCCTCTTTTGAAGGTGACGTTACCCTCAACCCAGTAGTTTGAGTCAGCAAGGATACAATCCTAAATGGTCGGAGTATTGAAAGATAATTAATTAAGTTATTAATGCGTAATGTGGTAGGCCCCTCTTTTGAAGACGACGTTACCCTCGGCTAAGTGGTTTGAGTCAGCAAGGATACAATCCCAAGTAGTCGGGTTAATGTATTAATAGTAGTTTACATATGAGGGGATCAAGCCATTCGCACCCCCTCCATCCAATACCAGTGGGTATTGAAGGAGGTCCTAGTAAGCTTGACCCAGGTCCTTGCAGGATCTATACACTAAACAAGGCAAGAACCTTACCAAACCATTCCCTTAACCCTCGACCAGGTAGCCAACATATCTCTATATAGACCGTAGAGATATGAATGGTGTAAATCTTTTATTTTATATAGACAGTAAAATAACGCCAAGACACCACTAACACATGATAAGGAAGTTTCACCTTCAACATAAGAAACTAGTTATTAAAGTCATTAATACAAAACCAAATAAAAAGTGCGAAAAGATTAAAAATCAAAAGTATTACATTAAATGCTTGTCTTCACCAAGTGATGTGAGAGACTTAGGCAAACGTGGCATTTGATTGTCAAGAACTCTTACTATCAATCTTGGATCCCGAGACTACTACACACACTCTAAGATGGATGATGGATGATGGTGGTGGATGTGGGTGTTGTGATGGTGGTGGAGTGTGGGTGAAGTGGGAGAGAGGTGGTTTGCCAAGGGATGCCTTTGAAGTGAACCAAGCACCCCTATTTATAGCCTGCACAGAAGCCCGGACACGGCCCCGTGTCCATCCTCTTTCTCTTTCTTCATTAATTACAATTTGTCTGCATTAGCTCCACACGCCCCCTTGTTCGCTGGGCACGGCCCCGTGTGCAGAAGCGTATCTATACTATCAAGATTTGCTGGATTCTGCGAATCTTAGCGTTGACCACGGCCCATGTTAAGCTAGGCATGCCCCCATGCTGGGAATAGAAGCTTCTAAGACTTTTTCTTTTCTGCAGACTTCTGGCCACGCCCCCGTGTCCGCTGGGCACGGGGCCGTGGTCAGCCTTCTGTTTCTTTGTTTTTGCTTGGGAAGATGCTGTCGAGGGGTCGGGCATGCCACGTTTATTCCTTTTCTTTGTATTTATGTTAGATTTGGCTGCATATTTGTTCCTTTTGTTCAATTACGCTTATTTAGTCCTGAAAATACAAAAGGAAGACAAAAACACACTTTTTCCAACATTAGTACTAAAAAGGGTTAGTTTTATGCCTCATTTGATTTAATTTATATGTTGCATTTTACACACATCAGTCTCCTAGCCAAATGACATTGGAGATTTAAATCATAAAAAATGCACCTGTGGAATAAAGTCATTACTGCCTTGCATGGGGGTCCAAGAAGGAAAGAGTTTGTGCCTTGTAATAAATATATTGGTGGTGTTTGGAAACAAATTTCAAAAGTTGGAGATGTTTTAAAATCGAATAATGTTAACCTTGAAGGCCTCCTTAGATGTGTGGTTGGTAATGGGAAGCATATCCGCTTCTGGAAAGAGTTATGGTTCGGGGATTCGTCTCTAATGCTGCTGTGCCCTCTTTTATACAGCTTGGAATCGGACAAGGATGTTAGTGTGGCAAATCGAGTGAAGTTGCATAATGGCTCTCCTCATCCGGTTTGGAGCTTGTCTCGCATTCCTGATACAAGGGCGGAGCTGGAAGAATTATTATTCGGCAATAACGTCATTCGGGACGGTATTTTTACTGAAGCTGAGGACTCGTGGCAGTGGATTGGAGATAAAAGTGGAACTTTTTCGGTTCGCTCGGTTCTGATGTTGTTGCAAGGTCCTTGTCGTTTCTCTCCGCCTAATATTTTTAAGTGGAACAAATGGCTTCCTCTCAAAGTCAACATATTTGGCTGGAGGAAGGCTTTGAATCGCCTTCCTTCCAAGGGTAGTCTCTCAAAAAGGAACACCCATATCGTTAACGATCTTTGTCCGTTTTGCTCGGAGTCTACTGAGTCTTTGGAACACTTATTTACTGCCTGTCGATGTGCTCATGAAGTGTGGTCTAAGATTTCCCGCTGGATAAACTCCCCTCATGTTATGGCTTTCTCTATCCTAGACATCCTGCGTTTCCATGAGAGTATCAATGGGTCTTCGATCTATTGCAAAGCAGTTCAATCGGTTATTCTCCTCACTTGTTGGGTTTTATGGAGGCATAGGAACATCATTTTTAACGGTATGAAGATGAATCTTCAAGGCATCGTGGATGAGGTTAAAGTGCTGGGTTTTCTATGGCTGAAAAGTAGAGCGAAAGGCCTAAATTTATCGAAGCATCAATGGGATAGTTTCTATTTTATGTAATTTTGTTGTTTTTTCTGTTGTTTCCTAGCTCCTCGCTAGTTTTTGTGGAATGAAATTTGCCTTTACATACACCAATACAAAACCTCTGCTCTCTCACATACTAAAACCCACAATCTACTCACTCTACACACAGTTATTGAGAGTCGCGTCAGAGTGGGCGGAACCTATTCCACCACCCCTGGTCACCACTGCAGCTTCATCGCCAACATGGAATCCCCTCGAGGTTCGTTGCCTGATCGAACGCCGAAGATCACATGTTAGCCCGGTCACCAAATTAATTATTCAAAATACGGAGCAATAAGGTATAATATTTAGAACACGCAAATGTTTACAAAATGTCAACAAAATTTTATATGTTTATATAAATTGCTTACTGTATCAGTCTAGTCCCCTTGCCACCATCCATGAAGGACGGATCTACCAAAATCACCAAAACCACCACAACCCACATGAAAAAACAAAATGAACACCTCCCTTTCTCGCTCTCCCATACATGAATTGAATTGATTCTACAATAAATCAATACAGTTAAACAATATAAGTGTAACAGAATAAGCAATGTTATATATAGGATTAGGATCAAATACAAAGGATCCTAATTGTAAGAAGTGTAAGAAGGATTTATAGAGTGACAAGTGTCCAATAACCTAAAAAAACCCACTACACAAAAAAACCCACTAAAAAAAAAAAAAAACTTAAACATCCACCACCACCAAAAACACCCACCCCCACCCCCCCCCCCCCGCCCCCCACATCACCCACCCTCAAAAAAATAAAAAATAATTTTTTTTTTTTTTTTTTTTTTTTTTTTTTTTTTTGCCGAGGGGGTGGGGGTTTAGGTTTTTGGGTGGTGGTGGGGGTGGGGGTGGGGGTGGGTGTTTAGTTTTTTTTATATTTTTTTTTTAGGTTTTTTTGGGGGGGGGGGGGGGGTGTTAGGTTTTTTTAGGTTTTTGGGGGGTGGGGGTGGGGGGGGGGTTAGGTTTTTTTTAGGTTTTTGGGGAGTGGAGGTGGGGGGTGGGGTTAGGTTTTTTGGGGGTTTTTTTGGTTGGGGGGGGGGGGGGGGTGGGGGGTGGGGGGTTTAGGTTTTTTGGTTGGGGGGGGGGGGTTTAGGTGGGGGGTGGGGGGTTTAGGTTTTTTGGTTGGGGGGGGGGGGGGTTTAGGTTTTTGGGTGGGGGTGGGGGTGGGGGTGGGGTGGGGGTGGGTGTTTAGGTTTTTTGTGGTGATGTAGTGGGTTTAGTTTTAGGTTATTGGACACTTGTCACTCTATAAATCCTTCTTACACTTCTTACAATTAGAAGCCTTTGTAGAATAACTTGACCCGTTATATATAAATGTACAAACCAAATTAACAACACTTAGGGATCTCCAATCTGAAATTTAAATAATAAATAACAGGATCTATATAAAGAAGAACGATTAACAGAGAAAGTCAGATTGAATACTTACAGTCATTGAAGGATTGAAAGTAGATGAACAGTCATAAGATGAACCTGTCCCTTTCCTTGATGTTGCTCTTTGAATCAGATTATGATTCATGAGTCCTCTCTTCGCTCGTTTTTCTAAAAATTCTTTGTTGCTTCTGCTAAAGAACAATCTGAATCACTGTTTCCATCATTTGGTTTTGGTTTTGGTTTTGGTTTAACTGAAATAAATGATAAGGAGAGAGGAAGAGCACGTCGTCGTCGCCACACATTCATGACGTAAAGACGGAATTGGCCACCAATAACAACCACTACCTTCAAACCACAGTCGCCGCTGACCCCTGAAAAACCTTATTGTTGGTGTCAAAAACATCTACATTGTCACCATCGCCTTAGACATTTTTGTCAGTTTCATCCTAAACAACTTTTTTTTTGTACCATATTGTCTTCACTTTTGGGATTTTTTGCCATTTTCATCCAAACGTATAATTTTCGGTCAAGACATTTGGATGCAAACAGTAAAAAATCCCAAATCTCAGGGACAATTTTAGCAAAAAAGTTAGACGTTTGGATGCAAATGGTAAAAAAAATCTCAAAAGTAAAGGGTAATATGGTATCAAAAAATTGTTTTAGATAAAACTGATAAACATGCCCAAACCTTAGGGACAATTTTGGCAATTTACTCTAAACCTAGGCTATAAATATGAAACAACCTGTTCTTTTTAATAAATTTATGTGGAATTGACTGTTTCAAGGAGCAATTGCTGATCTATTGGAGGACGGGAAGGAAAAAAAAAACTCTCCCTTCAAAGGCGCTACACATCATTGGCAAGGTATGAAACTATTAGGAAACCATTGATAATAATTAGTCTTAAGGGATATTAGTTTATAGGTGTAAATATGGTAACTAGATTATGGTCTATTGTGCTAATTGTTGTGATATTTTTTTCAAAAAGAGCAGTACCCATTGTTGATTAAATTATTGGATGCACTTGTACAATTCCTCTAAAAGAAAATATAGTTCAATGTGGTGATGAGATTGATCCGATTGCAAAGGAAAATTATATTGTCGTCGATAGCATAGAGAGCATGAAGCACATGTAGATAGTATTTAATAATAAAAGTATGTGTGTGACCTGTTAGTGGTTATATCATCTATCAGTCAATAGGAGTAGTCGGTTGTGTTATCAGGAGATGAACTAACTAACAGGCCGGAAGATATATGGTTGTAATACATAATGAGTTGGAGCTATTTCTGCAATTGAAGATACTACTACATTGTTTCTTCTTCTGTCACGTTCTTGTCTTGTACATGTGATTGAATGGTCTTGAATTTGTAATAATTGTAGGACCGAGTTTCGGAACCGAAACCGTGATTATCATGATTATGTTCATAGACGGGAAGATTAGAGACGGATGAAATACTTGCTTGTATTGATTTTGTAACATAACATAACAAGCCGGCCCGATTAACAAGCTAACCGAACCATACCAAAGGAGTACACATCCGGGGAGAGACCAAGTGGTGATCTCTCCCGGTGAGGTCTCAAACCTCCTAAAACTTCCAAGTGTTTGAAATGGCAAGGGTTTTCTATTTATAGTCACACCCCTTGTCTTGCAAACACACACGGTCAACCGAATAACCCTCTCGTTTGACCACTTCAAACGAGCGGGTCTATACACGTTCGATAGACCGTTTCACTAACTATTACAAATTCAGCGTAAAATAAATCTAATCTATTCGACAAGCATCGGACACAAAATCTGCATCAACACCCTAATTGATTAAAACCCTAATTTAAGAACTATCAAATATCAGTGATATATCGGTCAATATCGGTACCGATATTTTACATGGGGACCAATAACTGATATTAACTGCATAGGTCAAAACACAAGACTGAAGAGTTAAGACCAGATTTTAAAGTGGTGTTTGGATCAAGATAATTAGATGTAATTTAAAGGGCAACATGAGTTATCTCAAACTTACCGATATCAATTGCTCATGTATAAAATATACCAACTGTTGGCTTGACATGCAATCCCTAAACACATGAAAGTAAAATAATGTAGTAATGATCCAAAAGATTAAGAAAGAATAATTGGATGGCATAAATTATAGTGCCACTTCATATAAACCCTTACCAGATACCATCACATGCCAGCACAATAAACTCATCATCCTCGAATAGCTCAAGCTAACAAAAAATAAATATGCATGTCAAATAAAAATAATCCATAAAAAGTTGCATATTTGGTGTGCAGAGGGACTTACAGTGTTGACATCAGGATTAGCCGTTACCATCTGTTTTTCAGGTGATAAACACTTATTCTGTTTAAATTCCTTGTTACCTGCCAATTATCTCATCATCCTCGAATAGCTCAAGCTAACAAAAAATAAATATGCATGTCAAATAAAAATAATCCATAAAAAGTTGCATATTTGGTGTGCAGAGGGACTTACAGTGTTGACATCAGGATTAGCCGTTACCATCTGTTTTTCAGGTGATAAACACTTATTCTGTTTAAATTCCTTGTTACCTGCCAATTATCGCTACAGTATTAAAAAACAATTAATAAGATGAACCAATCTATCTATCTATCTATCTATCTATCTATCTATCTATCTATCTATCTAGGTTCAATTATCTACCCCAATCACTTCCATAAAAACTAATCAAACTCTAATTAAAAACAATCACATCAATTCCGAGTCAATCATGACCTTTGACTTATAAAATAACCTCCAATTCAAATTTCAAATTCAAAAAACTCTACTTTTTTCTACACAGAAATTGGAAAGAAATTAATGGTAAAACGTGACCCGATCCACTAATAGGATCTGGATACTAATTGCAATCACGTCGGATCAAATAAAAAACAGTGATGTAAAACTTCTAAACCACACTATAACATCACATCATATATTGAATTAAAAGGATTAAAACTTACCTTGCCATTTGATACATATAGACTATAGCCTTCGATACATCACACTTCAAAATCTACACTCCCAAAGAAATAAAAAAACAATAAAATATGAAGAATTTATCAAACTAAATTGATAAATTAAAAGGAAAAAAGAAAATTAAAATATATGAGACTTGAACTACGTATATCGAATGAATCAGAAAACAAAGAAATTGAATACTAACCTTTAGGCATTGAAGATCAAAATTAGGGTTTCCTCTACATCAAAAACAACATTCCTCATCACCTACTAACGTCATCAGCATCACTGAAACCTTTCATCAATTTAACTTTTTTCCAGATAAAAGGAGAACCTTTTTAGTCATCACGAACTGTAGATCTCTTTAAAAAGGTGGAATTAAATAGAACATAAATGGAATACCTGTAAAGCAAATCTTTAAAAGACATGGTGCGAATGAAGGTGGCTATGGGCGAAGCCTTGTATCTGGATTCAACCCCATCACAAACTACAGATTCAGTTCAGTTAAGAACACTATTGATTGATGAAAAATTAAACTTCATTACCATATTATTAAGAAATTAAACACACTATTCATTCCATAAATAAAAAAACTACAAATAAAAAAAATTAGTATGGTTCAGGAACAATCAATCGTTAACTGAAGAAGTTTTTAACATTTTTTTCAATCGACCTCTGGTAATTGATTAAAAATTAAACGTCATTACCGTAAACTTCAGATATTAAACACACAACTCATTCAAGAAATTAAAGAAAATAAAAGATCCCAGTATAGTTCAAGAATAATCAGTCAGAATAATGTTTTTTTACCAATTTTTTCAATCACATTCAGTTAATTGATTAAAAATTCAACTTCATTACCATAAAAAACTTGTGTACCTACTTGTAGAAGTCATGTGGAAGACCGGTGAGTATTTCGACACCGTCACTTGCGTTCGTCTCACATCCACACGCAACGAACATCTCAATAGCCTCAGGTATTAAAACTATCATATTCTTCAAAATAGGAAAAATTAAGTTATACCATCCTCTCAAAGCAATAAAATTGATAATTAAAACTGAATCTAACAGAGGTAATCACTAATTATTCTTTTATTTCATTTCACCAACAAAAAAATTTAATAGATGATAACGTTCATGGATATAACTCATATAATATGCCACTCATTTATATCAGTTGTATTCACAATGTATTTTGTGGATTCCGTCTTGGTTTTCTATTTGTATCAATTAAATAGGACCCAAATTATCTTAATCAAGAGAAAATCAGTCATGCCATTATACATCCACCATCAATAAAAACCAATGTGAAATTTAAAAAAAAAACATGATAATTTGAACCGATTATAAAACATTCCCTTGTAAAACTGAATATGTGTAATGTTATGAACTAAATAAAGAAAGGTACCTGAAATAGATTAACTCAAGTGTTAGTTAGATTATATGGTAACAAAAAGAGACATTGCAAGTTCAAAGAAAAAATATATAAATATAACAAGCATAAGTTTTGAGCACCTGAGCAAAGTTACCCTTCCAATAGCCTTTAATGCCTTCTTGCTTCCCTACAGATACAAAGGTCTGCCAAAACCAAACAAAGGTTATAAGTTGAACAATTGCAAGTCTCTTAATTCCATGATGTATTAAATGAAAAGAAATAATGACCCTGTAAAGACACTCCAATAGCTTTCTTAGGCCATGAGTCTACAATCAAATCAAATCAAATCAAAGATATGAATATTATATTTATATTCCCCTGAAGATAAACAGAGTACCTATCCTATATATGCATTTCATACAAAAACAATCAACTAAATAACAACACAACAACAATGTTAATGAATCAAACTTTTCTACCAAATCGACAAATTTAAAAAAATTACTGAACAAAAACATGACAAAAAAGTAAAAAAAAAAAATTAATAAATAATCGCAAACATGTGATATGTACTTACCAATGTGTAACGGCAAAGGTGGACTTGAAGTACGAAAGACTCGATCTTTCGCATTTTAACCTTTTACATATTAGAGATTAAAAAAATCGAATTGATCCATACATAAGTAAGTGAATCTTTAGTAATTTAAGGCCATCCTTGTTTTCCTAAAGATCAAGAACACATATTTTTGTGAATTGATTGGAGAAGAATATTGATGTAGAGGGACGAAGAAGGGCTGCTATTGTTTATGAGAGAAAAGGCAAAACAAAATGGGATTTGAGCATCATAATGAGAAATCTTCTTTTTTTAAGATTATTTTCATTGGAAAATCAAGGCAACAAAACTTATACAATGGTGGTAACTGGAATAACTGAAATGAAAATTATAAAAAATCATTTTGTGTGCCCATCCTTCACTTTTCATGAATTTAAGTCTTCTTGTTTGATACCAACTCTCAAGAAATGCGTGTGTATGTGTGTGTCTGAATATGTATGTATATATGTGTGTGCACATGCATGCCATACAACATCTATCATAAAGCAAAATTAAAAAAAAAGTAAAGCAGTTTTACCAGCTATGAGAAGTTATGCAAGAATGTCAACAATCTTAGGAATATTTTCTAATGTATCCTTGCTGAAAAGCGGAAGTCCACGAATTGCTGCACCCGTATCATTATAAAACGAAAAGCCAAAAAATGGTTAAACTATAAGAATATCAGCTGAAACAGATTCAAATAGTAGCAATCCAATATCAATCTAACATAAGAACATCATATAGCTTCTAAAAATAAACATAGTACTTCACTAAATGCTTTTTCCACTTCTCTTATCCCTAATGAAGCAGTGGTACAGTACTAATATAGGATTCAAACCTGAAGATGCTTGATATCATTTTTCGATTAGTATCAAAGTGGGTCAATATTGCCGTTTATAAGGAAATGTATCTAATGTAAATGTGATGAGAAATTGGTCATATTTAGTGTATAAATAAATTTGCAACCTTTTTCCACCTTGTGTTGAGTAGCGAGTAGAAAACAATAGTACCAGCTCCAAGCCTCATGGTATGTGTTTTGAATCCATTTTCATCTGTCAAAAATATGAAAATTGGATATAAATAACATAAATGAGCATCATAATGTATACTTATTTTGATCTTATCACCCTAAAGTACAATCTTCCAAAAGAAGAATTTAATCGAAGTTTTAGAACTTTCACTTCATTAAAACATCATATTCAACAATTCTTCATATTTGGGGTCCAAATTCATTATCAGTAACCCTCCACACAAATTCACTCAAGCAGAATCAAAATCTAATGAGATTACAGACAACAGGAAGTAAACCATGATTAAACATAAATTAAACATGAATCGTGAAAGAAAGTTAGGTTTAGAGCATTAAAGATCGAGAAAAAAAAAGCCTCGCTCTTTATTTGACCCGTTTGAGATAATCGAAACCCAAATTGGACCATTATAAGAAAAATAGTTTAGGAATATCACTTCCATGTAAGTTGCACAGTTTACCTGAAGGTCCATCATGGCTTTGGCTTGGTACCTTTGTAGTGGCATTTCATATTGACGAATATTATGCACCATCTTTTTTACCTGGTTACCGAGGGCATTACAAATATAAAATATTCTCCATGTATTCATATATTAAATTGTAAAAGCTATGTAAATAGAATATGAGATGAGTACAAAAAATATTAATACCTGAACATCGTGATTGACAACAACCGGAGGAAGAAGACCACGTAAATATTGAGCATCTATCTCTTTCTTAGTGAAGGCCAGACCTTTGTTGCAATGTGGGTCCCGTAACGACGAATATCCGCTGTACAAATAGAGAGAATTATTCATAAATTTTAAGTTAAATACAGGACTAATGTCATGATATACTAAAAGAGAAGCGATATATTGAATTCTTCGGCATGGTTAACACATCAAACTGTGTTACCAGAAGCTTGTCAGAGAAACTACCAGATCAAATGATATAACAGATCTAAAAAAAACACTAACAATCAAACGTAAATTGTATATATCTAAATTGATCAAACAACTCTTGCAGTGCACACATATATCCATTCTCAAACCAAATTCAAATCTTTTCCACCATCTCTCAGCGCCACCACTCTTGTAACTTATTACTTATGACTTATGACCATGGCGTTGTCTTCAACCCGCTTCCTGCTACATACTGGAAGATGAAAAAAATAAAACATTCCACACAAACAATCAAGAACACTGAAAAAAAAAAGAATTAGCCAACAAATAACCCTAATTCAATTGTTGAAGATCAACAAACTTATTTACAATCCAAATTCAAGTCAAACCCATATGCCCAATTATCAAAATCACATAAACCCTAAATTCCTATTGCAAATCATTAACAGGAACCCTAAAATCTGAGTAATAGATAAATAACAGATTCGTACCTTGGTGTCGACGACATTTAACTATCAGAACCGAAAAGCAATCCAAGATCAAGAAACCCTAGGTCAGAACGAATGAAGATCAATTAAATCAACAACTAAAAGGAAGATCGAATGTTAAAGAATGATAAAATCATCATGGTTAATCCAAATAATTGTTGATCTAACCTTGATCTGAAGATCTTTGAGGAGCCGAACCTTGATGTTGAAGATAGTTGAGAGCCGATTTAGAGATGGAGAACAGAAACTTACGATGGAAGAATAAAACCCTAGGAGGCGGAGATGTATGAATGAAGATTAGAGAAGTCAGGTTATAAGTTTTATATACGGAAGGAAAAACCATGTATCCGACCCAAAAACTTTCGGATCCCGCGTCCAAATGAAGTGTTTGGTTTGTGTATTGTAAAATTTTGTTTGTGTATTTAGTATTAGACAACTTCCCTCCCAAAATCAAAGTTCACTAAACCAATGGATGCCACATCAGCAAAATGACTCCACCATTCAAGTACACATAGCCCAAATCATCTCATTTATTAATATATATAGATTACGAACAATAAATATAAATATGTTCATCTTGAAACTATTCTTTAGGTTGCGGATTTCTTATTGTCGTTTGATTTAGAGTTTATAAGAAGACTTGCGGGTTCCGATTTAACAATGAAGTCTTCTGGACTGACTTATAGTTTACTCCTTCATGGTTTATTCATCTTCTTTTCTGTTGACACCATGATCAAGAACGGTAATAGAAGAATTATCTTGGAAATCCATCAAGCTCACAACCAGATAAGATAATCTAAACCTAATCGTGTTTAATTCGTTCCTGGTCATTTTTCTTTGCTAATCTCATGTCACAAATACTCCATGGGATTGTTATAATCAGAAGCATGAAGTTTCAATCCGAAAGTCCTCTGGTGAAATTACATCTGATTTGTTATAATCAAGCTACTTGGTGTAGTCGCTGACCCTAATTTCCAAGCGGTCTCATGGGTTTCCGTTTCTAAAGGTATAGATAACTAATCTTGCATCGTTATTTAAAGTAAGTTACGAAGTTTGGAGGTTAACGCTGGATCTATTTGCTTGTTTTTCTCAAATTAATAACGAACCAAAACAAAAATCCTATGTTATTTATTCCAAAACTGTAAGTTTGCTGGTTTAATTTTATGGGCTGGTGTTTACTTGCAGTTTTTCTTCAATCCTAACATATGTTTGTACTGCTGATCTTGTTTTGCAGCTTTAAAAGTGCAGATTTGATAGACATTTAACATGTCATCACTCATAATCATAATCCGGTTGGTTTTCTTGTGTTCTACCTTTTTGATTGAGTTTGTTTTAGTTTATATACATATATGATATATATGATCTAAACATATTACTTTTAAAAGGTTGTTAGCTTATACAATTTTGATTACAAAAATATATATTTGTTTTCTTTTTTTATGAACAACCATGGATGCGCGAATCATATGATCCCTCCATGGAGAATTGTGCAAAACAGTACTTCAATCTTCCCGAGGTTCAAAAGGCTTTTCATGTCAACATAACTAAGCTTTCATATACATGGAAAACATGCATGTGTGCTTTTTAATTTTAAATCTTTACCTTCTTTTCACTCCCTTTAAGATCCTTGTATGCAGTGGTGTTGGTGGGTATTGACAAACTTTCCACTGTCAATGCTTCCCATCTACAAAGAACTCATAGTTGCTGGTTTACAGGTGTGGGTATTCAGGTATGCTTCAAAAAGTAGGCGAGGCGAAATATTTACAGTATGTGTAATGCTTAATTCTATGGCAAAATTATCAATTACAAACGTTTTAACTGTATGTGATTATTTGTAGGTCCTGGTTAGAAATGTGTGTCACGTCCCTGACTGTTCTGTGTCTGGTGCTATGGATGCTCCTTAAAAAGAATCACTTGACACACCATAGTCACATGGTTCGTGGTACGCTCCGGTGCGGGAACCTGAAACGGGATCGCAATTCGTTAGGTCCCTAAAATTCGGTACAAGGGGGGGGGGGGGGGGGTAAGCCAAAACCACTATCAATACAACCAATCTTTCTCACCATGTATTTTTATTATTATTGTTATTATTATTATTCCATATTATTCGTATGTGTATCTTTGTCACCATTTATAGGTTAACATGTTATTGGTTGTATTGATAGTGGTTTTGGCAGTTATACAAAAATATCTCTATCTTGTAGATGACTGAAAGTAACTCCCATGGTAATGAATACGACGGAATCATAGTTTCAGAAACGTGTATGCGTGGTTTCTTTTAGAACGTTCATAAGGTTTGCGATTACATTACCTCACTGTACATAGGAAAAAGAGCAAAAATGTCATGCATATTTGTTTGTTGTTGTGTCCACATGGGGTGTTTTAGGTATTAGCATTCGGGTGTCATTGTACATAGGAAAAATGGCAAATATGTCATGCATATTTGGTTGTTGTTGTGTCCACATGGGGTTATTTTGATATGTTTTTTAAACAATAATTGATAAAACATGTTATTGCAGGTGAGATGGTGGTTGGTCAAAGAAAAACCCGTTTTATGGATGAGATATCGACGAGACTAGATATAGCTCAACTACAAGCCAATTGTGAAGGGCATAGATAATTTTGTTCATTAAGTGGAAGCCACAGTTCTAATGGCACTGCCTACACCTGAAACATTTAATCTTTTTGATGCTCTAATTCTTTTAACAAAAGGGCACATGGTCTATGAAGGTCCTCAAGAACAAGTCCTTGACTTCTTTGGTTCTTAGGTTTTCAAAATCTCTTATTTAAAGGCATTGCTACCGGTTTTCTTCTTGAGGTATTAATTTATTATTTATGCTTTTTTTCTATCTATTATTACTTTTCACTAGGAAATTTCACAAATGATTTGTTACGTGTTATTTTAAAACAAAAATAAGTTAAAAGAGATAGCACAATATTGGATCCACTTTGCTTTTTTTTTTTATACAACAAAGTTAAATGGTGAGTTTGTTCACAATATTGCTTATATATGTGTAATAGGCTCTCCACGACCTGCTGATTTTTAATACCTTTTATGTTAAATACTTATTTTCCATTATTCAAATAAGAAAACTGCCATAAATGAGTGTCAACCCGCCGCATCGCACGGGCACCCTACTAGTTTTATATGATAGATATAAAGAATTTTGTTAGGCTCAACCTATTCACACACCCTATCTGCCTATTTAGACACCCTTTGCCTCGTATATGCCTCGAATAGGCCTATACGAGGCGTATAGGGTTACATCAAAGTCAGTGTCTGACTCATGTCACTTCTGGTTTGACTGCTTCAATATGCCTCGTATAGGCTTATACTGGGCGTATAGGGCCCCTCGTATAGGTCTCATATATGACCCTTTGCCCCTTATATGCCTCGTATAGGCCTATACTGGGCGTATATAAGGGTTTTTTTTAACAAACATTTTATACAATATTAATCGTTTTAGCAAAC
Source organism: Helianthus tuberosus (assembly GCA_030545235.1). Classification (NCBI taxonomy): domain Eukaryota; kingdom Viridiplantae; phylum Streptophyta; class Magnoliopsida; order Asterales; family Asteraceae; genus Helianthus; species Helianthus tuberosus. The sequence goes on along the minus strand of CM060403.1, from coordinate 51,029,752 downwards.
TTTTATACAAAAACAAGTTTTTTATTTTAAATAATTAATATTAGGACCTCTCGTTGGTGTTTTTTTGAGTTGAAAAATGGATGTTTTGGTAGGGTAATTTGATTGTTTTTGGAGGGAGATGTTTTTTTGAGTAAAAAAATGGGTGTTTTGGTGGGGTAATTTGAGTTTTTTTTTTAAGAAAAGTTTTATTTTTTTATAAAAATATTTTACCATTTTCAAGATCGGCCTTTAAAAATATTCGATCGTTTGGATTTTAATAATCCCAAGTTTCACTAATTGGCCGGTAATAATCCCAACTTCAAAAATTGCCTACAACAGTCCCAACTTGTAAGATTTTGGCCACCAATGATCCTTGTCTAACTGGGTTATAACCCAGTTAGTTTTTTGAAGTTTTGAGCGGCGGAGAAGGTCACTAGAGGTTGGAGATAACAAGTGGTGGTCTCCTTTGGTGGTTTCAGGGGTAAAGAAGGTCGTCAGAATAAGTTGCAGGTCATCGGAGTTGCGTAGATGGTGGAAATTTGGTGGTTTCAGGGGTAAAACGGGTCGCCGGAATAAGTTGCAGGTCACCAACCCAACAAGGTTATAACCCAGTTAGTCAAGGATCATTGGTGGCCAAAATCTTACAAGTTAGGACTGTTGTAGGCAATTTTTGAAGTTGGGATTATTACCGGCCAATTAGTGAAGCTTGGGATTATTAAAATCCAATACCCCTTGTTTTTAACATATAGTGTAGTATAGGTCTCGTATAGGTCCCTTATAGGTCTTGTATAGGCCTATCGACGTATACGGGCGTTGTATCATATCCTATAGTATCATATCGTATTGTATTGTATTGTATCGTATAGTGTAATATAAGTCTCGTATAGACCTATAAGGGACCTATACGAGACTTATACTATACACTATACGATACAATACAATACAATACAATACAATACAATACGATACCATACCATACTATACGATACAATACGATACAATACGATACTATCGTATCATATAGTGTAGTATAGGTCCCTTATAGGTCATGTATAGGCCTATCGACGTATACGGGTGTTGTATCATATCATATAGTTTCGTAACGTATCGTATCGTATCGTGTAGTGTATAGTATAAGTCTAGTATAGGTCCCCTATAGGTCTTGTATAAGCCTATAGGCCTAAACGGGACCTAAACCACACCTATAGTCCTATACGAGTGTTGTATCTTATACAATAGTCTAGTATCGTATTGTATCGTATCGTATCGTATCGTATCGTATAGTATAGTGTAGTATAAATCTCGTATAGGTCTCGTATAGGCATTGTATGGGCCTATGGATGTAGTGTCGTATCCTATAGTATCGTGTTGTATCGCATCGTATCGTATAGTGTAGTATATAAGTCTCGTATAGGTCTTGTATAAGCCTATCGTGTTGTATCGTATCGTATAGTATAGTATAAGTCTCGTATAGGTCTTGTATAGGCATCGTATAACTAATATTAGTGTTATTATAATTAATATGAGTTTTTTATAATTAATATTAGTGTTATTGATATTAATATGAGTTTTTTATAGTTAATATTAGTGTTATTGATATTTAAAAAGAGAAGAAAAAAAAAATAGACGCCCAGTATAGGGCTATACTGGGCGTCTATGTGGACCAAAAGACTATTATACCCCTGAATTAGGCCTATACTGGGGGCCAAACAGGGTTATAATGGTCTTTTGGACCCCTCGTATAGGCCCAGTATAGACCTATACTGGACGTCTATTTTTATTTTTTTTGTTTTCTCTTTTTAAATATTTAAAAAAAGAAAACAAAAAAAATAAAAATAGACGCCCAGTATAGGGCTATACTGGTGTCCAAAAGACCATTATAGCCCTGAATTAGGCCTATACTGGGGGCAAAACAGGGCTATAATGGTCTTTTGGACCCCTCGTATAGCCCCAGTATAGCCCTATACTGGGCGTCTATTTTTTTTTTTGTTTTCTTTTTTTAATAGAAAAAAAAATAGACGCCCAGTATAGGGCTATACTGGGGCTATACGAGGGGTCCAAAAGACCATTATAGCCCTGTTTTGCCCCCAGTATAAGCCTAATTCAGGGGTATAATGGTCTTTTGGTCCACATAGACGCCCAATATAGCCCTATACTGGGCGTCTATTTTTTTTTTCTCTTTTTAAATATCAATAACACTAATATTAACTATAAAAACTCATATTAATATCAATAACAGTAATATTAATTATAAAAAACTCATATTAATTATAATAACACTAATATTAATTATACGATGCCTATACGAGACTTATACTATACGATACGATACAACCCAATAGGCCTATACAAGACGTATACGAGACTTATACTACACTATACGATACGATGCGATACAACATGATACTATAGGATACGATACTACATCCATAGGCCCATACAATGCCTATACGAGACTTATACTACACTATACTATACGATACGATACTAGACTATATGATAAGATACAACTCTCGTATACGTCGATAGGCCTATACAAGACCTATAAGGGACCTATACTACACTATATGATACGATAGTATCGTATTGTATCGTATTGTATTGTATCGTATAGTATGGTATCGTATTGTATCGTACATTGTATAGTATAAGTCTCGTATAGGTCCCATATAGGTCTTGTATACGCCTATAGGCCTATACGGGACCTAAACCACACCTATAGTCCTATACGAGACCTATACTACACCTACATGCCTATACGAGTGTTGTATCTTATCATATAGTCTCCTATCGTATTGTATCGTATCGTATAGTGTAGTATAAGTCTCGTATAGGTCTCGTATAGGCATTGTATGGGCCTATCGATGTAGTATCGTATCCTATAGTATCGTGTTGTATCGCATCATATCGTATAGTGTAGTATAAGTCTCGTATAGGTCTTGTATAGGCCTATCGTGTTGTATGGTATCGTATAGTGTAGTATAAGTCTCGTATAGCTCTCGTATAGGCATTGTATAATTAATATTAGTGTTATTATAATTAATATTAGTTTTTATAATTAATATTAGTGTTATTGATATTAATATGAGTTTTTTATAGTTAATATTAGTGTTATTGATATTTAAAAAGAGAAAACAAAAAAAAATAAAAATAGACGCCCAGTATAGGGCTATACTGGGGGTCTATGTGGACCAAAAGACCATTATACGGTATACTGGGGGCAAAACAGGGTTATAATGGTCTTTTAGACCCCTCGTATAGGCCCAGTATAGGGCTATACTGGGCGTATACTGGTGTCCAAAAGACCATTATAGCCCTGTTTTGCCCCCAGTATAGGCCTAACTCAGGGGTAAAATGGTAATTTGAATTATATACATACGCCTCATATAGGCCTATACTTGGCATATATGAGAGGCAAAAAAGACCAATTTACCCCAGTATAGGCCTAAATCAGGGGTTAAATGGTCTTTTTTCGCCTATACGCCCAGTATAGGCCTATACGAGGCATATACGAGGCAAGTAAGACAAAATATGACATAATCAGAGATTCTCTTGGAAATTGAAAAAGGTAATACGCCTCGTATAGGTCTATACGAGGCTTCTTGAAGGGTGTGGAAATAGGGAGTTGGGTGTGTGAATATGTAGACCCTTTTGTTATTAACATTTTATATTAGAATATTTTGAGTTATGATGGTGTAGGGTCTTATAAAATAATTCAAACTAAAAGTGAAAGGCTGATTTGTGAATTGTCTATTAATTTAGTGTAATTATATAAATTCTTTCATCTTTTGAGTCCTGTACGTAACCTAACTCTGGACCGGCGCCGTTAGGTTTTCACATTCGTCGCCGGCAAACAAGCTTCATCACAACTCGCAACCTTCTGTTTGGACGCATCGATCACATCTGTTCTATACAAGGCCGCTGGGTTCGACCACCATAACCAACGCATACCGCCGCAATGTCATTCTTGCTGCCATGAACCGGAGATCTTCATCAGTGCGGTATGGATTTCTACCTCGCTGCTCGCCGGCGTTGCCAACTAACGGTCGCTGCTGCAACCACCATATCGTTCTGATCTGTAAGGTATACAAACAGATTACCTTTGTTCATTTAAAGTCTTCGGTTATTATTTCCAATTTGGTTTGGGTTACTAAGCTTTCCAGCGATCGCGGGTTTGGGCCATGGGTTTGGTTTGGATTGGGTTGTTTGCCAACGATTTAAAAAAAGGAAACAAGAGAAATAGTGAAATTTGTGTATGAATGTGTGTGTACGTTGCTGTGCATATATGTATATATGTTATGAGTGTGTGTATGTGAGCATGGTGGGTGGATGTGAATGTGAATGTGTGTGTTGATGTACGAGGATGATATCATCCATTTATATTGTGTTGTGTGTATAGTGATAATGATAAGGAAGTTTCACCTTCAACATAAGAAACTAGTTATTAAAGTCATTAATACAAAACCAAATAAAAAGTGCGAAAAGATTAAAAATCAAAAGTATTACATTAAATGCTTGTCTTCACCAAGTGATATAAGAGACTTAGGCAAACATGACATTTGATTGTCAAGAACTCTTACTCTCAATCTTGGATCCCGAGACTACTACACACTCTAAGGTGGATGATGGATGATGGTGGTGGATGTGGGTTGTAGTGGTGGTGGAGTGGTGGTGAAGTGGGAGAGAGGTGGTTTGCCAAGGGATGTCTTTGAAGTGAACCAAGCACCCCTATTTATAGCCTGCACAGAAGCCCGGACACGACCCCGTGTCCATTAGGCACGGCCCCGTGTCTATCCTTTTTCTCTTTTTTCATTAATTGCTATTGTCTTTATATGGCTCCACACGCCCCCGTGTTCGCTGGGCACGGCCCTGTGTGCAGAAGCGTATCTGTACTATTAAGATTTGCAAGATTCTACGAATCTTAGCGTTGACCACGGCCCGTGTTGAGCTGGGCACGCCCCCGTGTTGGGAATAGAAGCTTCTACAGTTTTGTCTTTTCTGCAGGCACCTGGCCACGCCCCCGTGTCCGCTATGCACAGGGTCGTGGTCAGCCTTCTGTTTTTTTTGTTTTTGCTTGGGAAGATGCTGTCGAGGGGTCGGGCATGCCACGTTTATTCCTTTGCTTGTATTTATGTTAGATTTTGCTGCATATTTGTTCCTTTTGTTCATTTAAGCTCATTTGTTCCTGAAAATACAAAAGGAAGACAAAAGCACACTTTTCCAACATTAGTACTAAAAAGGGGTTAGTTTTATGCCTCATTTGATGTAATTTATACGTTGCATTTTACACACATCAAGGACTAATCGGAACTCTTGGAGAAGATAAGTGAAAAAGTTATCAAATGATATTAATAAATGGTAAATGAAATTAAAAGACAAGTTATCTTTACCTACCGGGCAAATTAAAACCGCCGACTGAAAAACTGCTAGACATCACATCAGTTGTCAGTTTAAAATTCAAATTCTCAACTGCTCTCAACCCTTGAAGCCTTGAAGCCTTCAAGCAACAAAAAACAATGTGAAAAAATCAGAAGCGTTTGAGCATAAACCCCAAACACCTCTGACTTGGGGGGCTGATGACGGGGGTAGCCCAAATCTTCAATAACATGACTAAAACACATAACAGCTAAAGAGGTTGAATGGTTAAAGGGTTCAAAACCCACGAAACATTGTGAGCAGAAGAGTCCATGCACAGTAATCAGTCACATCAATTGATATCTCACCAACTCAGTCGAAAAAGTAAACATGTGCAAAAGAGAACAGCCTTTTGTCCGCAGGTCCAAAGCCTTCAACCCCTAAAAGAGTAAGCCTCCTACTACAGCAAGGTTCACTATGTCAAAGGTTTCCCCTTTGGGAGAAAACCTTCTCTATAAATGACACTTCACTGCATTCATTTCAAACATTCCGGATCAGTTCAGATCTTCTTGGATCTCTGATATTTCTTCTTGTCTTTCGAGAACTTGTTTCATGCAAGTTTCTCTTCTTCACTTCAAATCACATAATTTACTTGCCCTTGCATCCGAGGCTGAACATCCTTCGGCCGAAGATCTTAAGTAAATAACAAACATAACTAGTGAACCTCCTTCTACGTCTAGCAAACGTAAGGCGACCCCACGACCTGCGTTAGGCAAACTTCAACCCTTGAAGCCTTTTGCCTAACCAGTCTGTCCACTACTTAAGGTCTCGTATTTGTTGTAACAACAATGACAATAGTTGAGACCGAAGATCAGATGTATGTACCACACAGGTTGTACGCATTAGTGTAAACTACAACAAGAGCCTTCATTCAAATGAATTAACCAACCAAAATACAGGAGGGTTATCTTGAGAATGAATGTAAAAACCAATCAAAGTAAATTTTTAATACAAATCTCACTATAATTAAGATATAACATTGAAAAAAGAAAATACTTTTTAAATAATTATTCTCTTCTCTCAAAATCATTCTTAATAAATTTTTTTACACATGCTTAAATTTTCTTTATTTATGAATGCATGGAAAATTAAACGTGTAAATTTATTTTACAAAATTTTATTCGAATAATAATAATGATAAGTGTAAACAAAAATTGAATTTGAATTGTTTTTAACCAGGTTCTATAGAGTTTTTTCATATCAAAATCAATTTTTAATACAAATCTCATTATAACTAAAATATAATGTTAAAAAAAATTCTTTTTAAATAATTCATCTCTCCTCTAAAATTCACTTCTAATAAATTTTTTACACATGTGTATATACAACAAATTTATACATGTGTAAATGACAAACTTATAGATGCGTAAATTTTCTTTATTTACCAAGCATGTAAAATTAAATGTGTAAATTTATTTTCTAATATTTTATGCGAATAATGATGATAAGTGTAAAAAAAATTTATATTTGTATTGCTTTTAACCAAGTTCTCGCAGTTTTTTCATTCGCTCTCACAATTTTCGCGATATTTAGCGTTCTCAAGATAACTCTCCCCTATATATAGCGGAGAGTTTTCTTGAAAACGCTAAATGCTGTGAGAACCATGAAAACGAATGAAAAAACCCATGAAAATCATTTTTAATACAAACCTCATTATTTAAAAAGCTTTTAAAGCATACAATTTTTTTTATTTTCCATTAAAATCGCAACATTTTATTAATATTTTTTTTTTGAAATTTTAGTTGTGTTCACAAGTGATTCTCATGATTCTTACGATAAATGGTGGTTCCCTCATGAACCCTAACATATATATATATATATATATATAGAGAGGGTGGGGTTCTAGAGTGAACATTAATGTATTTGTGAACTAAGTGAACAAATTCTGACCATTGATTTACATAATCATATCGTAAAATATACTAGTGTATTTTCATCATCATATCCTGGCCATTGATTTACACTTGTGTATTGATAATCAATGGCTATGATTAGTTTGCTAGTGTTCACAATCAAGAGGGTTGTTCACTAATGAACCTAACCCTATATATATCAAGGGAAAACCCCTCTGAGTTATAAAAACTTAGAGAACTCAGTCTTCCCGTGCGAGTTTTTGCCCCATTTTTTTCACTCCCCTTTACGGCTACTATAAAAGCCGATGACATAAGCATGATATCACCTTTTCACAGCTTTTACTGTTAGTTTTTTTGGGTAAGTTGATCTTTTAGGATTTTTTGTAAATAGAATTGAAAAAACTTTTCATATGGCCGACTTCTCTATGTTCTAACAACTTATATAAGTTTTTATTTTACCATAACCCTATATATATATATATATAGAGAGAGAGAGAGTGTGTGTAACACCCCGTGTTTTCGTAAGTCTAAGTCAAAGTCAAGATTGAAGTCAAAGGGAGACAAGATTGCTAATTGCGATCTGTCACCCCTTGCTCAATTCCTGTTTTGACTTCTTTGACTTGTAGATAGTCTATTTTATGCTTTACGTTAGTTGTATTATGGGGAGTACTTATTACTAATCGAGGTTTATCGCATGTTTTATCGCTTTATTTCTCATCGCAATCGCAATCGCATTCGCAACTCGAATTATGTGTTCTGGATATTGTTTTGTGTGTGTGCAACTTATGTGTTACTTGTGCATGTTTATTTATGTTTATGTTGAGGTGATTAATCAAAACGCAATCGCAACTCAATCGCAATCGAATCGCAAACGCTAAACGCAAGTGAAATTAGGATGATTGTATGTTGATATAGTAGTTGGGATTAAAGGTAATTTGAATAGGAAACTCTATCGCATCGCAGCGCCCGCAATCGTAATCGAAACAACAAAACTCGTCGCGCCGTGCACTCCAATCGAGTGGCCAGCCGATCGAGCTGCCACCCGATCGGGCTGCCACCCGATCGAGGTGCCACTCGATCGAGCAGCCACCCGATCGGGTTACAACCCGATCGACCAGCCACTTACTCCCCCCTTTCCTTTTATGGAAAGCCTATAAATACCCCCATATGTCAACATCATTTGATGTTGACAGCTCTCTCTCTACCCTACTCGCTCCAGCTCACTTTTCTTCAGATTTCTCCCGATTCTTGTAAGTTTTCCATCTAAATCTTGTACTTTCTTGATCTACACGCACTCCTACACCTTTCTATCTTTTGAATCTTAACTTTTAACCGTGAAATCACTAGATTTTAGGTGTTCTAGGATGATATCATCATGGTGTTCTTGAGAACTTCATGATTTGACTTCAATCCACCAAGAACAACTTAGATCTGAACGATTTCCACATGAATAACCAAAGATCTTTCATAGATCTGAACATATTCATGGTGAAAAGGATTGAAAGATGGTTTTCCAACTTTCTTTCAACTCTTTTACACTCAATGCACTCAAAACCGATAGAATCGGAGCTTGTTCTGATCTTCTACTCTTTCTTGTCAAAAAGATGGTTCAAGATCTGGATTCTATCCATGAGACCACCGATTTCGGGTTAACCAAGAACAACCGTCTTGAACCGGTTAACTGGTTGAACTTGGGTGATTCCTGTTCGATCGGGTCACTTGGGTCAAGATGAGGTTCTGTTGATTAGCACGTTGTCACACCGTCTCGATAAAACCGCAAAACTATCAAAACAACCAAGGAAGAAGACGATCAGGTCAACCAGGACGGAGTGCCGCCCAATCGGACTGTTGTCCGATCGGATTGTCACCCGATCGGGTTGCCACCCGATCGGCTTGCACCTTGGCCCCACACTTAACTTTTATTTCAATACTTGAGGATTTGAACATTGAACGAAATGTTGTCCGATCGGATCACCACTCGACCATGTGATGTTCTGACTTCAACACTTAAACAATTTTCAACATGTTCAATACAAATGGATTGCCACCCGATCGGACTACAACCCGATCGAGTGACAAACTGCTGTGAACTTGTTCTCACTAAAGTGTCCAACCAATCGGATTGTCGTCCGATAGAACAGTCGTTCGATCGACCGACCTGAAAGGTAGAGATACTTCTCTATTTTCAAAATGCTACAACGAAAACTTCAAAAGTCAAGCCATCATACACAAACACATCCATCCCAAACAAGGTAACAATCCAATCGAATGGTCACCCGATCGGATGACCATCCGAGCGGACTGTCACCCGTTCGATCGGCCACCCGATCGGATTGCCATCCAGTCGGATTACTGACCGACCCTTTGACCCTTGTTCCGTTTTACGCGTCGCTTATCTTTTATGCTATCATTCTGATCAGGCTAATCTCGCTCTAAGCGCTCCCTTCAATCCATCATCGCTGTGAGTATACTCGATCCCTTTTTGCTTTACGCACTTTTGGGTGTTACATACGTTACTTATTCTTAATCACATCGAACGCACTACTCAATACTTAAAACGCTAACCATTACCGCATGTTATACGTGACTTAATGAATGCTTGTTTGTTATGTTTACACATGGAATGCTGTCTACCTGCCTTAGCAACGATAGTACTATTTGTTTTGACTCAGCACCTGTTCACTCAGGGGTTGTTAAGGACAATTTATTACATGGCTCACAGTGGTGAGTGTGTATTACGAACTGCCTTGGGCAGTCAACCCGCAGTTATTGGTATCGATAGGTTCATGTCGATAACTAACATGCCTCATTTTACACTGTGTACGTGCTGGTTATGCGTAACGATTTCGAACTTTATTATATCTATTAAACTTGTATGCTCACCTTTACACTATGTGTATTGACTTTTACTTTAACGTATGTGACAGGAGCTTAGGATGTTTATATGCTTGGCTTGCTGTGAAATCGAGGCTAGGAAAGGTCTAGAAACAAATAAACAATTGTCTGTGTTTGAAAATCTGAGTTGTCGGAACAGAACAATTTGACTAGATCTTGTCTGTAATAATTATGTTATCTTTTATGTCATGGTATGGGACATGATGCTTTAAATAATTGGTAATTTTAGTTGTTATGAAAAATTCTGGACAATCTGTTTCGCTCAGTGCCGCGCCCCGATGTTTCCGCCATCGATTGGGGTGTGACAGATTGGTATCAGAGCCATAACTATAGAGAATTAGGTAAGACTCGACCTAGTCCGGGTCGATGTCTTAGAAACGACCTAGTCTATAGTTTAGGTACCAACAGACCAACTTGTGCATACCTTTAGGGGTATTGTACAAGCTTACTTGCTATATCTCGCTATTCTTGTCTACGCTACACTATCACTACACTCAAAATTTTCGAAAATGAACGAGCGATTAGGTCGAGATTAGGTGTGAAAACCGCAAACTCTCAACCAAATTGTTTGTTCGACCTGCATTTCATCCACAAACAGGAGAATTTGCGTCGAATCAGGGGTGAAATTCGTACTTTTGGCGCATAATTCTTCTTTATTTTATCAAACACAGGAACGTAGTTGTTAAGTCAGGGGTGAAACCCAAACCTTGACAACCTGTTCCTATCTCATTTTGGTTTTTACAAACTCTTACCAAAGTCTCGACGGACTCCAACGACTTGAAGTCACATTGAAACTGAAGGGAGGCGTGCCATTCGCCCACATTCGAGGCGAGAGCGCAGTCTCCCGAAAGTCATAGTGTGTACTAAGAATCCTTGTGAATAGTCGAATCACTTTGGTTAGTCGATGTCTAATAGCCGCAGACAATCTATTCTCGATTTTTATGTGTTTTGATTCTGAGCTCGCTACTGCCGACTCTGATATTTGTCATTTTTATGAGGATTTTACGTGTTTTATGTGACTTATCTGTTGATGTGTTACGATTTTTGGTGATTTATTCACTCTTCGCTCTTCGTTTAGATCGACACACACGACTCGCACTGCACTTCTACCTCAAAACGCTGACAAATCGATATTACATGAGGAATGACTTTACGTTAGGTTGCTCGATGTATATTCATTAATGCAATCGCTATTCTCGAACACTCGCGGACTTTGAATGATAGGTTTCTGTATTCTGACTGCCTCTCTGTGCTTCTAGGTGAATTGCGTGCTTATATGCTTCTGTGTTTCTGTGCCTTACGTGCTTATGTGCTTCTGTGCTTATGTGGATCTGGGATTATGTGCCTATGTGTTTACGTGATAGTGCTCCTGATCTCTAGTAGTATTAGGCGTGTGAGGTGAGATTCGATTTTATTATGTCTGAGTCCTATGGCGATGTCTGTTGCAGACAATGTCGTCATCTGGAACCCGTCACCCACGAATTACTCGTCAAGAACAGAGAGACAAACGCCTTGCTGCCCTCGTCGCTAAGAAAGTAGCAAAGGTAGTTCCTTAGATCGTGAGTGAACTGTATGAGAATGTGAGCAAATCGCCTGAAGAGTCCAGGACCGAAGCTCCCAAAGCTACTCCTAAAGATGCTTTCAACTTCAAACAGTTCAAGGCATGCGGACCGAAAGAGTTCACTGGCGAAGATGGCCCTACGGCCTTGTTTCAATGGTTCGACTCAATCGAGGTCACCCTGCGTCAGAGTGGATGTCCTGACAATCTCCGCACTCCTAACGCTACCGGCGTTTTCCATCCCGCGCTCTAGACTAGTGGACGGCCGAGAGGAACAAACGCGGAAACGATGCAGCCTATGGTCTGTCATGGGGTGAGTTGAAGAACGTTATGCTCGAAGAGTTCTGCCCTCCCCATGAGCACCAAAAGCTGGAGGATGAATTCTGGCATCTGAAGCAGAAGGAAGGTGACAACGCTGCTTTGACTGATCGCTTCAAGCAGCTTAGTATTATCTGTCCTGATCAAGTCAAGACTACTGACATGACAATCAAGAAGTACATCCGCGCTCTGCCGGACTGTGTTGCAGATTTTGTGTATGCTTCAAAGCCAGCAACAATTGAGGAAACTTATCTGCTTGCCGCTGAAATCAACGACAAGCGAGTTAAAGCTGGTTTCTGGGATAAAGCCACCAAGAACCTGCACCAAGCTACCGCCGCACCAACTACCGACACCGCCGCCGCCTCTCAGTCATCGAAGTCCTCTCGTCGCAAGAGGAAGAACAACAACAGCAGCTCCAGCAACAAGAACTGTGCTGTCACTACTACCACAGCTCCACTTCAAGCCGTACCGGCTCAGCAGCAACCCCAGCACCGATCCGCTCCAGCACCAGTTACCTATGCACTGCCTGCAAAGCGTGCATACACTGGCCCCCACCCTGCTTGCCCGACCTGTACTTATCATCACCCGATGGGTATCGCCTGCTGATTTTGCGTACACTGCAATATGTACGGCTACTTCACCGCTAACTGCCATACTGGTCCTCGACAAGCACCAGCTCAAGCTACTGCTCATCGAGCTCTACTTCCAGCCCCGCAAGGCCAACAAGCGGCTCAGGCACCCGCGGTCAACGCCAGAGTCTACTTCGCGTGTGGTGATCCCAACCATTTCGCGAACATGTGCCCGAAGAGGGTTGTGAAACAAGTGCCCCAGCACCAGCAGCCTCAGCAACAGCAACAGCAGCAGCAACAGCCTCAACAGCAGCAACAACAAGCCGCCCGCGCCAGAACTTTCAACATCAATGTGCGCCAAGCCCAAGCCAACAACAATGTGGTTAATGATACGTTTCTCGTAAATGGTATTTATGCTTCGTGCTTGTTTGATACTGGAGCCGATAACTGTTTTGTATCGTTTGAGTTCGAAAAGCTCCTAAATCGTAAGCGCTCCCATCTCCCCTCAACGTTTGATGTTGAAGTCGCCACCAGAAGAACCTTCGCTGTTAATTTTGTTCTTCGTGATTGTACTCTTGAGCTCAACAATCATATCTTTCCGATCGATCTCATTCCGATGCAACTCGGAAGTTTTGACATCATAATAGGCATGGACTTTCTTCGTGAAAACCATGCTGAAGTTGTGTGCTTTGATAAGATGATTCGATTCGCGCTCGCTAATGGTGATTTACTGTGTGTTTATGGTGAAACTGCTTCGAAGGGTCTCAAGCTCATGTCATGCGTCCAAGCTAGCAAGTATCTCCGCAAGGAATACAGAGCTTTCTTGGCTAACATTGTAGTAGCGGAGAAGGAAAAGAAAGGAAAGACAGAAGTGAAAGATGTTACTGTGGTTCGTGAATTTCCTAATGTGTTTCCTGATGATCTTCCTGGTCTTCCGCCAGGTCGTGATATCGACTTTTGTGTCGACCTCATTCCTGGAGCCAACCCTTTTGCTAAAGCTCCCTATCGACTCGCTCCATCCGAAATGCGTGAACTCTCGAGTCAGCTCCAGGAATTACTTGATAAAGGCTTCATTCGCCCGAGCACCTCTCCATGGGGCGCACCAGTCCTTTTCATCAAAAAGAAGGATGGGTCGTTCCGGATGTGCATCAACTATCGGGAGTTGAATAAGTTGACCATCAAGAATCGCTATCCCCTGCCTCGAATTGATGATTTGTTTGATCAGCTACAAGGCTCTACGTGTTTCTCAAAGATCGATCTACGCTCAGGCTATCACCAGTTACGCATTCAAGAGGAGGATATACCCAAAACCGCTTTTTGCACTCGCTACGGCCACTATGAGTTCGTTGTTATGCCTTTTGGCCTAACCAACGCACCTTCGGTTTTCATGGATCTGATGAATCGGGTGTGTAAACCATTTCTTGACCGCTTCGTCATCGTGTTCATCGATGATATCCTGATCTATTCCAAGTCGAAAGCCGAACACGCGCAACATCTACATTTGGTTCTCGAGTTACTCCAGGGGAATCGACTCTATGCCAAGTTCTCCAAGTGTGAATTTTGGCTGGAGGAGGTTCAATTCCTCGGTCACATTGTAAATAGTCAAGGTATTCATGTCGATCCCGCGAAGATTGAAGCTGTTAAGAGTTGGGTTACGCCGAAGAACCCGTCTGAAGTCCGTTCTTTTCTCGGACTAGCGGGCTATTATCGTCGATTTATCGAAGGGTTCTCTAAAATCGCCGTGCCGCTTACCACTGTCATGCATAAAGACAGATCCTTTTTTTGGGGAACCGAGCAAGAGCCTGCCTTCCAAACCCTCAAGCAAATGCTTTGCAATGCTCCCGTCCTCACTCTACCCGACGGAAACGATGACTTCATAGTCTATTGCGATGCCTCGAACCTTGGTCTTGGTTGTGTTCTCATGCAACGGGACAAGGTCGTTGCTTACGCATCTCGTCAGCTCAAGATCCATGAGAAGAACTATACAACCCATGACCTCGAGCTAGGCGCCATTGTTTTTGCGTTAAAGATTTGGCGACACTACCTTTATGGTACCAAGTGTACGATCTTCACCGATCATAGGAGTTTACAACATATCTTTGACCAGAAGGAACTTAATATGCGTCAACGCCGATGGGTAGAACTTCTCAACGATTACGACTGTGAGATCCGTTACCACCCAGGCAAAGCAAACGTCGTTGCCGACGCCCTTAGCAGGCGAAGCTATTTGCATAGCATTCCTAATATTCCAGCCTAGCATCATCTCGAAACTCTCATCCGCGAAGCCCAACATGCTTGTTTTACTGAGCGCACTTTGAAGAAGGAAAGAATTTATCACGATGGAGCCCAGCTAGTGAATAAGTCAAATGGGATATTCCATTATCTGGACCGAATCTGGATCCCTAAGCGGACCGATTTACGATAGACTCTGATGGACGAAGCCCAAAAATCTCGGTATTCTATTCATCCCGGTGCCGATAAAATGTACCAGAACCTTCGCTACAAGTACTGGTGGCCGGGCATGAAGAGGGATATCGCTCTCTATGTTGGGAAATGTCTGACTTGCTTGAAAGTTAAGGCTGAGCATCAAAGACCCTCTGGCTTGCTTGAGCAACCCCCGATCCCTATGTGGAAGTGGGAAAGCATAGCTATGGACTTCATCACAAAACTCCCGCGTACGTCATCAGGACACGACAGCATCTAGGTTGTCGTTGACCGTTTGACCAAATCTGCTCATTTTCTGCCAATACGGGAAGACTACAAGGTAGAACGATTAGCCCGAATCTACGCCAATGAGATCATTTGTCGACATGGGACGCCTCGCGACATCATTTCTGACCGCGATGCTCGGTTTACCTCATGACTGTGAGAAACGTTTCAAGCGGCTCTCTGTACTACGCTTAATCTAAGTACCGCATTCCACCCTCAAACCGACGGTCAGACTGAGAGAACGATTCGTACCCTTGAAGACATGCTCCGTTCATGTGTCATAGATTTCGGTGGTAATTGGGACGCTTACCTGCCGTTAGTCAAATTCTCGTATAATAACAGTTATCATTCCAGCATTCAAATGGCACCGTTTGAGGCTCTATACGGAAAAAGATGTCGATCGCCTATTGTATGGCACGAGATCGGGCACTCGCAATTAACCGGTCCGGAGCTACTGCAAGAAACGTCAGAAAAAATCCTCCAAATTCGAGACATTTTGCTGAAAGCTCGGAGTCGTCAGAAAAGTTACGCCGATAGACGACGCAAGCCCCTTGAATTTGACGTTGGCGACCGTGTACTCCTAAAGGTATCACCTTGGAAGGGTGTGGTCAGATTCGGCAAGAAAGGAAAGCTCGCGCCTCGATATGTTGGACCTTTTAAGATTCTGGAAAGGATCGGAAAAGTCGCCTACAGACTCGAACTACCGGAGGAACTTAGCAACGTTCATCCGACTTTCCATGTGTCAAACCTCAGAAAGTGCCTGGCTGAGAATGATCTGTTCGTGCCTCTTGATGATCTCCAAGTAAACGAAACACTACACTTCGTGGAGAAGCCTGTCGAAATCATGGATCGCCAAACCAAGCAGCTCAGACGCTCGCACATTCCTATTGTGAAGGTCCGATGGGAAGGCAAACGAGGCGCATAGTTCACTTATGAACTCGAAAGCGACATGAAGGAAAAGTATCCGCAGTTGTTTGTTACGGCTTCGGGCTAATTTTGGGACGAAATTCCCTTAAGAGGGGGAGGCTGTAACACCCCGTGTTTTCGTAAGTAAAAGTCAAAGTCAAGATTGAAGTCAAAGGGAGACAAGATTGCTAATTGCGATCTGTCACTCCTTGCTCAATTCATGTTTTGACTTCTTTGACTTGTAGATAGTCTATTTTATGCTTTACGTTAGTTGTATTATGTGGAGTACTTATTACTAATCAAGGTTTATCACATGTTTTATCGCTTTATCGCTCATCGCAATCGCATTCGCAACTCGAATTATGTGTTCTAGATATTGTTTTGTGTGTGTGCAACTTATGTGTTACTTGTGCATGTTTATTTATGTTTATGTTGAGGTTATTAATCAAAACGCAATCAAAACTCAATCGTAATCGAATCGAAAACGCTAAACGCAAGTGAAATTAGGATGATTGTATGTTGATATAGTAGTTGGGATTAAAGGTAATTTGAATAGGAAACTCTATCGCATCGCAGCACCCGCAATCGCAATCGAAACAGCAAAACTCGTCACGCCGTGCACTCTAATCGAGTGGCCAGCCGATCGAGCTGCCACCCGATCGAGGTGCCACTCGATCGAGCAGCCACCCGAACGGGTTACCACCCGATCGACCAGCCACTTACTCCCCCTTTCCTTTTATGGAAAGCCTATAAATACCCCCATATGTCAACATCATTTGATGTTGACAGCTCTCTCTCTATCCTATTCGCTCTAGCTTACTTTTCTTCAGATTTCTCCTGATTCTTATAAGTTTTCCATCCAAATCTTGTACTTTCTTGATCTACACGCACTCCTACACCTTTCTATCTTTTGAATCTTAACTTTTAACCGTGAAATCACTAGATTTGAGGTGTTCTAGGATGATGTCATCATGGTGTTCTTGAGAACTTCATGATTTGACTTCAATCCACCAAGAACAACTTAGATCTGAACGATTTCCACATAAATAACCAAAGATCTTTCATAGATCTGAACATATTCATGGTGAAAAGGATTGAAAGACGGTTTTCCAACTTTCTTTCAACTCTTTTACACTCAATGCACTCAAAACCGATAGAATCGGAGCTTGTTCTGATCTTCTACTCTTTCTTGTCGAAAAGATGGTTCAAGATCTGGATTCTATCCACGAGACCACCGATTTCGGGTTAACCAAGAACAACCGTCTTGAACCGGTTAACTGGTTGAACTTGGGTGATTCCTGTTCGATCGGGTCACTTGGGTCAAGATGAGGTTCTGTTGATTAGCACGTTGTCACACCGTCTCGATAAAACCGGAAAACTATCAAAACAACCAAGGAAGAAGACGATCAGGTCGACCAGGACGGAGTGCCGCCCAATCGGACTGCTGTCCGATCGGGTTGCCACCCGATCGGCTTGCACCTTGGCCCCACACTTAACTTTTATTTCAATACTTGAGGATTTGAACATTGAATGAAATGCTGTCTGATCGGATTACCACCCGATCGAATCACCACTCGACCATGTGATGTTCTGACTTCAACACTTAAACAATTTTCAACATGTTCAATACAAACGGATTGCCACCCGATCGGACTACAACCCGATCGAGTGACAAACTGCTGTGAACTTGTTCTCACTAAAGTGTCCAACCAATCGGGTTGTCGTCCGATCGAACAGCCGTTCGATCGACCGACCTGAAAGGTAGAGATACTTCTCTATTTTCAAAATGCTACAACGAAAACTTCAAAAGTCAATCCATCATACACAAACACATCCATCCCAAACAAGGTAACAATCCAATCGAATGGTCACCCGATCGGATGACCATCCAAGCGGACTGTCACCCGTTCGATCGGCCACCCGATCGGATTGCCATCCAGTCGGATTACTGACCAACCCTTTGACACTTGTTCCGTTTTACGCGTCGCTTATCTTTTATGGTATCATTCTGATTAGGCTAATCTCGCTCTAAGCGCTCCCTTCAATCCATCATCGCTGTGAGTATACTCGATCCCTTTTTTCTTTATGCACTTTTGGGTGTTACATACGTTACTTATTCTTAATCACATCGAACTCACTACTCAATACTTAAAACGCTAACCATTACCGCATGTTATACGTGACTTAATGAATGCTTGTTTGTTATGTTTACACATGGAATGCTGTCTACCTGCCTTAGCAACGATAGTACTATTTGTTTGGACTCAGCACCTGTTCACTCAGGGGTTGTTAAGGACAATTTATTACATGGATCACAGTGGTGAGCGTGTATTACGAACTGCCTTGGGTAGTCAACCCGCAGTCATTGGTATCGATAGGTTCATGTCGATAACTAACATGCCTCATTTTACACTGTGTACGTGCTGGTTATGCGTAACGATTTCGAACTTTATTATATCTATTAAACTTGTATGCTCACCTTTACACTATGTGTATTGACTTTTAATTTAACGTATGTGACAGGAGCTTAGGATGTTTATATGCTTGGCTTGCTGTGAAATCGAGGCTAGGAAAGGTCTAGAAACAAATAAACAATTGTCTGTGTTTGAAAATCTGAGTTGTCGAAACATAACAATTTGACTAGATCTTGTCTGTAATAATTATATTATCTTTTATGTCATGGTATGGGACATGATGCTTTAAATAATTGGTAATTTTAGTTGTTATGGAAACTTCTGGACAATCTGTTTCGCTCAGTGCCGCGCCCCGATGTTTCCACCATCGGTTGGGGTGTGACAGAGAGATAATCACATTTTCACAAGTGTTTATTACACTTTTCTATTCCCTCACATATTTTTTTGTTTTTTTGGGTAAAGGGTTACCCCGGTGAATATTATACCAACCAAAACAAATCAAACAAGTGAGGAGCAAAAGCACACCTCAGTTCTCTCGGAAGACATGCCAAACGAGAGTAGACAAGCGCAAACAAACGCAAACACAAACACACCAATCAACTACGTACACAGACACAGTAAACCATAAAAATAAAACTAGCCACAATCATCATCAGCTACTATAAGACCCCGCGGCAACGCCCACTCTTGCAAAACTCTATCCGTATGTACGGAATACTTGAATTTCATTGACTGAAGCTTCAACCGGACTGTAGATAATATAACATTAACCAGCTGCTCATGATTCCTTCATTTAGCCGAAAATAATCTCCTATTTCGTTCATCCCAAACAAAGTATGCCAAAGCGCTCACCACAAGTTTAGCAATAACTTGCATCGCCTGCTTCGAATTCGCTATCCCCATCAAGTGATCAAAAATAGCGCTCCATCTGTTAGGAATCGCTCCCATGTCCGCTCTATCTTTGACACCGTTCCAAACTAGGGACGCATAACCACACTCAAAAAACAGATGCTCATGAGAGTCCGGACCTGAAGTACACAATGAGCAGCACATAAGATTAAAATTAGCATTACCCGAGGTGTTCCATCTACTCATAACGTCTTGAGTCTTCAACTTCTTATTGACAATAAGCCACATTATAAACGAGTGTCTTGGAATAGCTTGCGGGAACCACACCAAATTAGACCAATGGACCTCATCTTGAGTAGCACGAATATCATCCCACACCGAGGAAGTGCCAAAGTCAATCATAATCCCCATCCTATTCTTCCACACCAGCTTATCTTGCTTCGCCACATCCAATTCAATATCACGCAAGAGCATCAATGCCGGGAACTGACTTGTCTAAAATGTAGGCCAATGCCATCCACCATGGACGAATACATCAGATAGTATGGTCTCCATGTTGAATCCTGCATTAGCAATTAATCTAGGTGTTACTATAGAATAAAGAGGACATACATCATCCCATTTATCGAACAAGACCATAGTATTCTTACCATCACCAACATCGGTCCATACATGGCTTCGAATATGTGGTCGTAAGCTTAGCATTTTCCTCCAACTCCACGTGATGTTACTTTTCACCGGTACATCCCAAAATGATCTACCCTGGAGGCGATAAGAATGGATCTATCTAACCCATAACGATTCCCGATGGGTGAGGACACTCCAAATGTGAACTGTCATCAAAGCATTGTTCATATCTCCAATTCTACGGATCCCCAACCCACCCTCTTGCTTTGGTACACACACTGATTTCCATTTGACTTTAGCTTTCCCTTTAATATCATCCCCTTGAGCCCACAAAAACTGTTTCATCCTATCTTCAAGCTCCTTAATGATACATTTTGGAAGGATAAACACCGAAGCCCAGTAAATATGCAAGGACGATAGAACTGAACGAATCAACTGTAGTCTCCCTGCAGACGATAAGCACTTATTCCTCCGGTCCGTAATCCTAGACTCCATATTCTCAACAAGTTTTTTGCAATCCTTGTATTGTAGCCGAGAAGAAATAAGCGACACCCCTAAGTACCGAACAGGTAACACCCCTTCGTCAAACGGCATAATGCTACGAATACTATTTTTCACCTGGTCCGCAACATTACCAAAGAATACCGTGCTTTTACCCATACTCGGAACAAGGCCTGACATATCCTTGAACAAATTTAGCGCCTCCATAATAACTTTCACTGACCGCTGATCACCCCTTGAAAAAAGAAACAAATCATCGGTGAAACATAAGTTAATGATTTTTTGCTTCTCACACTTGCTATGGTACCTGAATGCTTCAGAACTCAAGGCTTGGTTTTGTAGAATAAGTGTAAGTGTCACAGCCCCCGACCCCTCCCTGGGAGAGGGAGCCGTAAGCCAGTCAGATGGTATCGGTGTTTATTAATTTGACAGCGGAAATTTTCATCAGGACCGTAGTTAGGAAATATTTTTATCAGAGTTAAACACCATAACGTTCAAAATGAATAAATGGGATAAAACCCAAGTTTTTCTGATAGTACATTTATAATAGACAAATGGGACAAAGCCCGATTTTCATTTTAAATATAAATATTTATAGGGAGTAACCTTGATTATTGAAAACAATTCTCCTTTTTAATTAGATAACTTTTATAGCCACTTTTCTAAGCCTTCAGTGCTCTCCAGCTGGATTTTATTGACTTCACACTAAGTTACATGAAACACGTGTTTAAAACATTTTATCAGCAAGAAATACTGGTGAGTGAATCCCAGTTTAATCAAAACAGATTTTATCATTTTACAGCATTGAGGGCGGTCGCGCAATTACATTTGTTTCCATCTACTTTAATTACCACCCACGGTACTGTCAACCCGAGTTGTGGTCATGTTACTACTCACAGTGTAGTAACAAATTTTGTATACAAAACCCCAACATACCGACGATAATTGTAGAATACAAATACTCAATCACTGTTAATTATAATTTAAAACAATTGAGGCTTTGTAAAACAGTTTGTAAAAAGGAGGATTACTCACATTGCTATTTTAGGTTTTTCCTTGTGATTTCCTGGTTATAATCTAATAAATTAAACAATGCACACGCGTTAGTATAATAACCCAATTTACATTAGTTATACCCTCCCCGAGACAAAACTCCAACGATTACGTCGGGCAGAGCCTCGACAACCGTTACGGAGCACTAGATCAATCGGGCAGCGTATCTAATACGTAACCGGGGGTTATGATACTTACATCGAGGCAGAGCTTCGCTATTTAGGGGGGTATTTTACCCGGGAATTATTATTGCTCTTCAGAAAATTGAGAGAGAACGAGAATTGTGAATGAAAACAACTGAAGCCAATCGATCCCATTTATAGAGCTGTTCAGGGGCTCCCTCACGCCCCGCGACGGAAATCAAAGGGGCCGTCGCGCCCCACCAGGGCCAAAAAGGGTTACGCCGGTTGTCATCCCGGTTGTCGACGCGTGTCCTGCCATGTGGCGGCTCCGAGTTACGCCGCTTGTCCCCTCGCTCGCGGCCCGCGAAGAAACACAAGCAGTCTGTCGCGGGTGCGACAGACTTAAATTATTATTTTTATTTGTGTTTTAATGAGATAAAGGGATTTCGGGGCCGGTTTTCATATACGGGGTGTATTTTAGGACATTTGGGGGTGTCAAAAATATTTTAAGGAGGGTTGTTATATCTTGGGCATAACTCCTGGACTGTTTAATAAAATATATAATGCACTCGTATTATGTATAGTAACCCAATTCAACTTTATCCCTACGTCACGAGACAGAACCCCAACGAACTTAGTCGGGGAGAGCCTTGAGATGCGTTACGGGGCTCTAGATCAATCGGACAGGGTATCAATGATTAGGGGTTAAAACACTTAAAACGGGGCAAGGTCTTATTATTATTATAAGTGAAATAAAAAATAAAAATAGAATTTGGAGAGAGAGAAGATCACGAAAGATGCAAGGAAAGAAAGAAAAAGAATTGTGAGCCGTTTGAAAAGCTTCACACCTTCTGTATTTATAGAAATTTGAAACTTTCCATGCAAGTCTAAAGATTCCTTCTTATCTCATATGCATATACGTACACACAAGAATTAAATGCTCATGTAAACTTTCAAACTACAATTTGTTTAGATTTTTATTTTATTATTTTATTAATTTTATTCCAAACGTACATTTTAACTTTTGTTTTTATTTTGATTATTGTTATTATTATTTTATTAATATATATATATATATATATATATATTAATTAATTTAGCTGCTTCGCTTATTTGGCGCGTATAACTTCTAAAATATGACGTTTTATAAAACAATGAATATGTCATTAGAACGAGAATATTTGTATCTATATTTTGAACCAAGTTTCATTAAAAACGGAGTAGGTTCAAATATAATGTATTTTTATAATTTAATTATTAAACGGTTCCTAGGCCCGTCTAGGTACTTCATATTTCTAACAGTCAACTTACCCATGATCTATTCGTGTAATAACTTTATTTAAAATTTAAAATTTAAAATTTTGGGAATGTTATAGTAAGAACCTCCATCACAATGGTAAACAAATATGGAGACATGGGGTCTCCCTGACGTAACCCTCGTTTACCCTTAAAGTAACCATGAAGATTCCCGTTAACTGCCAAAGAGAAGGAAGTGGATGTCACGCATGCCATAATCCATTTTACCATCTTCTCATGAAATCCGAATCCTACCAAACTCTTTTCGAGAAAACTCCACTCTACCGTATCATATGCCTTATGGATATCCACTTTGAAAGCGCATCTAGGAGGACCAACGTTTCGGTGATAGTTATGCATAAGCTCTTGGGTCAATAGATTGTTATCAGAAATCCTTCTCCCCGGCACAAACGCAGACTGATTTATGCTCACAATATCAGCCAACCGATCCTTAATCCGATTAGATATAATCTTGCTAATGCATTTATATAACGTGTTACAGCAAGAAATCTGATGATAATCAGTAACTAGCAACGGAGTACTCACTTTTGGAACCAGCGATATAATAGTGTGATTTAGTTGCTGAAATAATCTCCCATTATGAAAAAAATCCTTTATCGCCCGACAAACATCAACCCCAACAATGTGCCATGCCCTTTTAAAAAAGACTGAAGTGTGCCCATCCGGACCAGGAGCTTTATTACCAGCTATAGAAAACATCGCCTTTTTTATCTCATCATTTGTGACCTCACGCACCATGTATTCAGCTTTCTCATTAGGCAAAACATTAGTAAAAAGATCCGGAGTAGGATCCTTATTGACATTACCCACACCTCCAAAGAACCGAGAGTAATGATCCACTAATGCTTGCGGCACCATCCCCCCTTCAAAGAGAATACCATTGGCGTCCCTAATAGAGAATATTCTGCTTCGATGATTCCTGGCTTTCACAACATTATGAAAGAATTTTGTATTCGAATCACCCAAGGCAAGCCATTCAACTTTAGATTTTTGTTGCAAGAACAAAGCTTCATCGCGAACCGCAGAAATGTAGTCTTTAAGTAATTGAGCATGCTGATCCGTTAAATTAGTACTCAATGGATTAGCATCAATAGCCCGTTGACAATCATCCAAACTCCGCCTGGCCACCTTCAATTTTTCATGAAAATTCCCTTGCTTGTGAAGCAGTTTACGTAACGGAGTTTTCAATGCTTTAAGTTTCTTCACCACTTGGAACATTCTAACCCCTTGCACTTCCGAGCCCCAAACCCGAGTAACTTCATCTAAGAAGCCTTCCTTGTCCGCCAACAAATTAACAAATTTAAACGGTTTCGGTTTATCCCTTGCAATATTCGGCAATACCAGAGTACAAGGAGAATGGTCTGAGATGCGGTAAGGATGGAAACAAGCAGCTGCCGTTGGGAATGCATCGATAAAGGGAGTATTCCCAAGTATTCGGTCTATCTTCTTAAACACAACACCTTGGTTTTTTTGCTTATTCTTCCAAGTATAATGCAGGCCCGAACTATTAATATTAAACACTTCAATGTTATTGACACAATCCTTAAAATCCCTCATTCCAATACTACACATAGACGAACCAGTAAGGGAATCCTCCAAGTACAACGAAGAATTAAAGTCACCCATTTATCCTTAAAATCCCTCATTCCACAATTGCCGACGGTTCTTATAATGGTTATCAGCATAAACAAACGAACAAAACAGAGTTTTATGATCAATCTTAAACACAATCTGAGTATGTATAACCTGATCAGCTTGAGACAAGACCATGACATCTACCAAATTTGCATCCCATCCCACCATGATACGCGTCCCTTTAGAGCAACATCCCGAGTTTGTAGCCCAACTCCAAGATCGACACACTTTCTTTCATACATCCGAGACATTAGACGCATCCACATGGGTTTCCATTATAGCACACACCTGTAAATGATTATCAGTAACAACCTGCCAAACCTCTTTTTGTTTCAGGGACCGGTTCAACCCCCGAATATTCCATGCAGCTAAACTACCCATGGAGACCAGCTTCACCGGGTGTGCTTGCACCCTCAGATCCTGCGGTTTCCAACTTCCTATCCAAAAACTTAGGAATTTCAACTAGTAAGTCATCAACAGCGACACCATCATCAATAATCTCCTCATTCCCATCAGTATTTCCTCCTGGCCGACCATCCATTTTCTTGGTCGTAGAATCCTCCTTAGTAACATCCTGATTAGTCGCATCAGCCTCCTTAAGAACATCGAACGAATTGGACACCACAACATGAGAAGAAGAAGGTCTCTCCCCTTCAGACTTGTTTTTTTTCCAACCGGCCTATAAATCATTTTTTGCTTCTGAGTTTTAACATGAAAATTCGGCTGCCCACCTTTCTTATTTTTACCTTTCACATCTTGAAATTCATCATTCTTCTTATGAGCATCATCAGCGGCCATAGGTTTCGGTTGCTTTGGGCATGAATTATTATCATGTCCAAAGACACAGCAATGTGGACATCTTAACGGCTCCCAATCGTACTCAACTTTAACCTCAGCTTTAGAGAATCTGTTACCTTCCATTGACGGGACTGCAACCATAACACTTCGTTTTAATTCCGTACCAGCATTAACTTCAATAAGTTCCCTTGCAAAACTACTTCTTCCCCAAGATTCTGAACACATCGAGGCCGTATAAGAACCTACCATTTTTGGCACTCCTATCTTAGATGCGAGCAGACTCAATCCATACTCAGTAAACGCCGGGAGTGGCACATCATGCATTTTCACCCAAACTGGGATATCAGTTATTTCCTCTTTCATTAACGTAGCCGAAGGTGACCATTCTTTAAGGATTATAGGAACATTCCTTATTATTCAAGGCCCATCCTCCGTCAGTTGCTCCATTCCTTTTTTCGTTTTGAACTTAAAAGAGAAAAAAAACCTTCGCATTCATCATCATCCTTGCTAATCCATATTTCGCCCAATTGTTCTTCACAAAATAGTCTACCACCGGATATGCTAGTCGCTTCCCCAAGAAGTAACCATATAACGTATTCTCAAAACGATCATGAACCTCCTTGACAGACGAGACAGGGATAACTACATCCACTCCACACCCTCCATGGTATCCGTCGACTCCATACGTCTAAAGTTTATTTTCACTCCCTCTTTCTGCGCCTGGACAACCTTAGCAAAGGTAATCGGCGGCTTGGTCTCAATCCCCTCATCAGTTCGTTTGTTCAGATTGTCTTCCTGTTGCACTTCAGTACCTTGACTAGGGTTTGCATGGGACGGTGTTCTGAAGTCAGCAAAAGTAGTAAACTTCACAGTCTGCTCTCCCACGGGTTTAGATATCTTGGACAAGCCATCCAATATAGAAGAACCAGATGTTGAATACAAGCCCCTCCTCGGCATCATCGTATTACCCTCCATGTTCGTTACCCTCAAACCAGTACCCCGCGTAGACGTTGTTCCTCCACCATCCTTCATTATTCCTAGATCAGTAAAGTCCAACCTGCCGTCACTACCTCTCTCCATGCAATCAAAAACCACGTGAAACTAACAGAATCCAGACCAACAACAAACGCAAACAAAAACCCTAGTTCTAGCAGCTTTACGTAATGGATCAAAACTAATCAAAATAGAGACTCAGGTAAATCAAGGTTACTGCCCAACCAGTAGGACCGATAAACCCTATCGCTATTCCAATAGAATCAAAACACTAGAGTAACGAACGGCGACAAACAAACAGAAAAACAGAAAAACCCTAAGCTTCAAAACGATCAGAAGAGCAATCAGAGTTCGTATTCGGAGAAATTCCCACGAATAGCTGTTGATACATATATGTGGACGCGGCCCGTTCGGTTCGACATCACTACAAGAATTGATATCCTCCATCAATCTCGGTGATAGTTGCTGTTCTGCTTGTTGCAGATTTGTCTGTTTGCTGCTTGCTCTTCTGTTTGATGTTGTATGCGATGAAAAACCTTCTCCTGCATGTTGTGACGAAAGACATACAGCTGCTGATGGACGAAAGACATACAACTGCTGTTTGACGAAACACCTGTTGAAGAAACATATGTTTCGTCGAATATAGGGTGATGACGAAAAACATGTTGATGAAATACATGTTTCGTCGACTTGGGAGTGTGACGAAACACACTTTGTTTCGTCACATTGGTGTTTCGTCGAGGACTTTCGCTGGCTGAAGGAGTTTCGTCATCTCCGTCCTTTATATAAACAGCAACTGAAGACAAAAGTATTAGACACAACACAAGAGAGAAGACACACAGCACACAGAGTACACAGTGAGAGAATATCAGAGAGTTTGTGAGAGTTTCTTGTTCAAAATCTTGTAAACAACTTTCCGATCTTAATATATTATGAGTTTGAAACAGTGAATCTTTGTGTCTCGTGTTTATCGATCTCGGTTTGCTTTCCCGGTTGGATTCCGCACAACCGGGTTTGTTCGTATACAAGGATTAGGTGACTAGATCCTCCGCTAGTTGGACCTACAAGTGGTATGGCTCTCTTCCTTGTTAAAACCTAGTGTTTTTCTTGTGTTTGAAGGTCATACTTTCTGGAAAAATCAGTTTATAACTTCAAGAATCTTGGTATTTTGCAGTTAGTTCATAAGAAAACCTTGTTTAAAACTCATTTATGTATGGTGTGTTAAGGTTTTTAGTGATGTTTCTTGCAAAATTTGTGTTTGGAAACTTTTCTGGTGGCCGGTAAATTCAAAAACTCATCGTGTTCTTCATTTGTTCTTCAAGATCTTCATATCTTCTGGGTTTTTAAATTTATCTACTGGTTTCTTTTATTGTTAAAATATTGATTAGTGGGTAAAAGTTGGTAAGAAAAGTATGGTCACGTTGAAAAGTAAGGGGTGTTTGACTATAGTGTCCATGGGCATGATGGGTTGGTGAGCCACTGAGGTGTTGTTTGAAAATTGTGTTCACCAACTTTGTCAGAGGATAAGATTTGGTTTATCAAAAAAAAAAATCTCATAAAGTTGCCTAACACTTTTGTCAACGAAAAACCCATTATTCTCTGTTTCTATTTTAGACGAAAAACCTAAGTATTTCGTCACAATTGGTTTAGATGAAAGACCACATTTTTCGTCACTTTGGTCATTTACAAAAACACCTTTTTCGTCAGTTAAGGTCTTTCGCCAAGAATCAAGTTTTTCGTGGGACACTCTTGTCAATTTTTAACAGAAGCTTACAAAAGTTATCTTAACTGTTTGTTTTAAGTGATTTTAGCAGGTATTCATTATTATATATTCAAAATGAATTCAGACTGGTGGGGTATTCCATCCAATACGGAGAGCAAATATAGAAGCACGGGTTTATCGCCATCATCGGCCGAATCTCCCGCACCCGTATCTAATACGGAGAGCAAGTATAGAAG
The DNA here is from genome assembly GCA_030545235.1 of Helianthus tuberosus. Lineage (NCBI taxonomy): Eukaryota > Viridiplantae > Streptophyta > Magnoliopsida > Asterales > Asteraceae > Helianthus > Helianthus tuberosus. The sequence goes on along the minus strand of CM060403.1, from coordinate 51,001,282 downwards.
TACGGGTTTATCGCCATCATGGGCCGAATCTCCCGCACCAGCATTTTCGTCAGTTCCATCTCAAACGAATCAAATTTCGACAAGTCAATGGGCGTTCGTTTCAAATCAAAATCAAAGTATTCATAGTATACTTTTAAGCGAAAGTGAAACCGGAAGCCTTAATCGCCCACCGAAGCTAATGCACATGAATGAATATCTTGGATGGGAAGACATATTCCATACGTATGTTCTTGGGCAAAACACGGAATTGTGGTTATGTTTTACTACAGATTTCGATCAAGCTCTTGAGGTTGCCGCTTCAACTGACGCGACATTTGCTGATCTTACGGCAGACGAGAAGAAGAAATATGATTTGGAAAAGAAAGCATTTTCTATTCTAACTCAAGCGTTGATGTGACAACCCTCATAATTACATGTATCCATACGATTAATTAATGTTAAATAAAAGTGCTTGATGACTGTGCTGAATTACTTAACTGCTTCTGATTACTGCGTCATACTTACATGTGTTTGTTAACACACTAGTCTTGTGCAGAAAAATTGACTAAATAGTCCTGAATGTTTTCCTAAGTGTTAGGAATTAAAAGTGTTACAAAAATATATATATAAGATACTTTACGGAATAGTTAAACACTTTAACGTAACAGTATCCGACCGAACAACCGGACATTACCCGGGACACCAAATATTTTTCAAACACATTATTTAATTATTTTGAGCTAGTCATGGTCCCGGTACACCATAACACCCACTAAAAATCATATAACTAACATATCTTTCATAGTTACTTGGAAACTAACTTATATTTACCATTTAGTTGAAAATGTTACCCTTTACCCCCCCCCCCCCAACCGAATTCGGTCCATATGGACCCACACAAATCATCCACCATGCCTCATATCTTGATTAGATTTTTATTCAATTGTTTATTATGGATCTTGCTTGTTGGTTTAAACAAAATATATGTGAGACATTATAAGTATGGTGTTCCATCACCTCATATCTTTCAACTAGATCACACCACTGTCACACCCCGACCACGTAGAACATACAAAACGTGGCGGAAAACGTCGGGGAGTGTTGTAACAGAATTAATTGTTTCATAACCATGGCATACAAAGTTGTATTTTATTTATCAACATAAGAGTTACATTGTTTTAAACAGGAATCAAAGAGTTTATAACATAATTAAACTAAGTCTATCTTCGTTTTATGTCTCTAAGGCACACGTCCGCCCTAGTGTCACGATCATCGTCCTACGCAAAAGCTCCTGAAAACACATGTGAAAATAGGTACGTCAGCATAAAAATGCCTGTGAGATACATAGGTTTTGTGAAAATAGAATTCATGACTTATGTTTGAGAAAATGTTTAGTCATGAACCTTGTAATTTGCTTTGTCTTGTAAATCATTTGAAAAACGATAAGATCAGATGATATATATAAATAAGAGAATAATGTATGGTTTAAATGTATAACCAAGTAAAATGAGTTGTATAAAGTAAATTGTTTGTAAACCAAAGTCTTGTGAAAATCGTGTTACTTGTGTAAAATGTATAAGTCCAAATTGAATGATTTAAATAACGCTATGATATGTAATATAATACAAACATTTATATATAGGAAGTACCAGCGGCGTATCCACCATGCTTGTATCATATTACTCACATCTCGTTACTAAAGTCACTTAAACAAACCACCAATGTATAAAGTCCATGTTTAAACCAATAGTCAAAAGTCCTTGTATAAGCTATGTCAAATGTTATGTATTGTAAGTAAAGTATTGTCACATAATCCAAATGTAGAAATGTACAAAACAAAGTATTTTGAATATATCAAAAAGTTATGTTTTGCAAAGTAATGCATGTTACATTGATACAAACATTTATGTGGTAAGTTAACGCATACATTCAAGCCTTGAGACAGTCGGATAACCCTTTCAGTCAAGGTTATCAAAAGAAATGTTTTCGGATTCAGTCATTCCTTACATCCAAACAAACCCGGGATGTCAGGAATGGGATTTGTCAAGTCCTATGGTACCAGTACTTACTACCGAGCGGCGTAGCTAATGTTAATGAACGTATAAAAGTCTCGTTTGTGCAAACCAAATGTTATAGCAGTTGTATACATGTCATATGAAAACAATGTACTAAGTATGCTAAGTTAACATACAAAGCAGAAAAGTCATGTAAATCAATGTGCTAGCATGCTATCAGTCAACATACATAGCAGAAATGTAATGTAAAACAATGTACTAAGTATGCACACAATGGGCATATATAGCATGAAATGTAATGTAAAATGATGTACTAAGTATGCACACAATGGGCATACATAGCATGAAATGTAATGAAATCATGTACTATAATGTACTAACGAACATAGCAGGTATATGATGTGAAAACAGGAAAGCATGAAAGTAACAAGTAGGCACATGTGTTTCACCCCAAAACAGTTTGGAAAACAGTAAAAGAGGGGTCTATGTACTCACTTGAGATTGCTCAGAAGTCCTAAGATAACCACCAAGCAATGCTAGAGATCACGGAATCAAACGACACCTAATATAGGTAACTATGTTAATAAACCGGACCTATATCGGAGGATCGGATAGAATGAGGGTTCGTAAACCAAACGAGTATGTAGACTCGTGTAATATGGTTTAACAAAGCCTACGTACTAAATGAAACCTAGCCTAAATGCTTACGACCCATTACGACCCGTTTAGGTAACTTATGCTACTTTAACGCGTATTTCGCGTGAAACGCGTTTGGACCGCCTAACTAGTCCTATGACAAGTAACATATGCCTTAACATGTCTAATATTGTTGTCAAATCAGTTTAGATGTCAAAAGTTATGTTACATATGTTTAAAATGAATTTTGGCATCAAAGGGGTATTTTGGTAATTTACCTAAGGCATATAAACGACCTATCATACAACTACTTAAACGAAGCGACCATAAGGTATAACCTCGGAAGGTTATTCCCTATATACTATGGTCACCTAATGTGTTTGGTCGGATCCTAATGATCGACCAAATGGGTCGGCTTCGAAGGTATAAGCGATTTGTTAGATCGCTTACCCTTACGACCCTAGACAACGTGGTAATCAGTAGGCATAGTCACAAGGGACTATAACCATCGTGATTAAAATCACGTTGCGAAGTTCAAACGAACTTCGCATTAACCATAAACTGGTCAATGCAGAAAGTCAAACAAAGTTTGACTTTCGGACTCGAAAAGCAATAAAAGAACGAAGGAACACTTACAAAGGGTCCCCGAATGCTAATCTTGATTCAAGTAGCTCAGGTATGAAACAAAGGTTTCAACTTAGAGCTTCTCAAATCAGATTCTTGTGAGGAATGAGTGAAAATGTGATGGGTATTTATAGATTTCGGTTCACCGTTAGGATCGTTTCTTGGAGAAGAGGGAATGATCTCGCCCGTACACTTGTCGGAATGTTGTGGTAACTCATATTGCTCTACCACAAGAGTTGGACACATGGCATTGGCCTTTGGAGGGTGTTTAAGGGCTGTTAACAGCTGACAAAAACGATTTGCTGCATCTGTCCCCTGCTTGCGCACCGCAACACTCCCATTGTTGAGGTGCGCAAGGACCTAGTTTGGCAGATTTACAGTTTTGGTCCCTGTTGTGTTATAAGGTCCTTTCCAACGCGTTTAAGGCCCGTTAACCCCATTTCAAAGCTCTAAAATGAAGTTAAGGTATAGGGAACTTAAAATGTGCTCAAAAATATCTCGTATGTCGGTTTGTTTAGCTCGCGATGTTCTGTTAATTACGACGGAATGCGCATAAGCGCGAAAAACGATCCAAATGGCGTGACGAATGGATTTTTCTTATGCCAAACACTAAAATAAAATATTTTAGTGCTTACATAAATTTTTGGATGTCCGGATGTATTCAGAACGTAAGTTATGCGTGAAAATGCAAACTTGTGCACTTTTTTGACGCTTTTAGTCCCTGAATGACCCAAAAGTTTATTTTAGCACACCGAACCCCTTAAAGCCTATTTCTAAGCTATGTAAAGGATATTTATGGTATGTTTAACTTATGGTCATGTTCCGGAATGTTCGTTACAGTTCAAATTGGCATACTTTCGCAGTTTGTCAAGTTTAGTCCCTATAAGCGAATTAACTTGTTTTTGCCATACCAAAGCCTTCAAAACTTATTTCTAAGTTATGTAAAGGTTATTTAAGGTATGTTAAGTATATGTTGATGTTCCGGAGTATTTGTCGCATTAAACTGGTTACGTTTACGCACCAGTTTGCGTATAACTCTCCAGAAAGCGATATAGAGTTTGAAATTGAACAAAAGTCAAAACATGAAAAATGTAAAACACAACCAAACAAACATTGGGATCAAATAACATTGTTTTATTGATAATATAACTGTTCACAATGATAACAAGCACAGATGTTACAGTTTCCCCTACTTGTGGAAATTTCGTCCCGAAATTTATTTAGAGGAAACTCGTGGGAAAAGATGCGGATATTTCGCCTTCATTTGATCTTCGCGTTCCCAAGTAAACTCGGGTCCACGTTTAGCTTCCCAGCGAACTTTAACCAAAGGAATGCGCTTACGTTTAAGCCACTTGACTTCACGTTCCATGATTTCCATAGGTTTCTCAACAAATTTCATTGTTTTGTCAACACGAATTTCGTCAAGCGGTATGTGGAGGTTCTCATCAGCTAAACACCTCTTGAGATTGGACACGTGAAAGGTTGGATGAACATTTCCAAGTTCAGGAGGTAACTTAAGTCTGTAGGCTACCTTACCGATTCTTTCGACGATCTTGAATGGTCCAACGTATCTAGGTGCAAGTTTTCCTTTCTTTCCAAATCTGATCACACCTTTCCAAGGTGAGACCTTAAGTAATACTCGATCACCGACTTGAAATTCCAAGGGCTTGCGTTTTGGGTTCGCGTAACTCTTTTGACGGCTTCTAGCTGTCTGAAGGTTATCACGAACTTTCTTAATCTTGTCAGTTGTCTCTAAAATGAGAGCAGGTCTAGTAAGCTGAGCGTCGCCGATCTCATTCCAGCAGACTGGTGAACGACATTTTCGACCATAGAGAGCCTCGAAAGGAGCCATTTTGATGCTGGTGTGATAACTGTTGTTGTAGGAGAATTCAATTAACGGCAGATGTGAATCCCAACTACCACCAAAATCGATCACACAAGCTCTAAGCATATCTTCCAGAGTCTGGATTGTTCTTTCAGATTGACCATCCGTTTGCGGATGATAAGTTGTGCTCAGGTTAAGTTGGGTCCCCATAGCAGATTGCATGGTTCTCCAAAAATGAGAAGTGAAACGAGCATCTCTGTCAGAAATGATGTTCAAAGGAACACCATGTCGAGCTACAATTTCATCCACATAGATTTTAGCAAGTTTGTCAGCAGGAAAATCCTCACGGATTGGCAAGAAATGCGCTGACTTAGTAAGACGATCAACAACTACCCAGATGGCATCATGACCTTTCTTTGTGCGTGGAAGTTTGGTAACAAGATCCATAGTAATGTTTTCCCATTTCCAAACTGGGATCTCTGGTTGCACCAATAAACCAGAAGGACGCTGATATTTAGCCTTAACCTTAAGACAAGTAAGGCATTTGGATACATATAAGGCAATGTCTTTCTTCATACCAGGCCACCAATACTGAATACGAAGATCCTTATACATCTTATCTGAGCCAGGATGAACAGAATAACGAGACTTATGGGCTTCATCCATAAGCAAGGTGCGAAGGTTATCTTGGCTTGGGACCCACAAACGGTCCATGAAGTAATACGATCCATTGTCCTTCAGTTCCAGATCAGGTGTTATGTGATAGGGAAATTCCTTATCCATCAAACCTTGTGAAACACAAGATTGTTGAGCCTGAGAAATGCGTGCTTGGATATCAGATTGAGCTTGAATAACAGATTGAACACGAACACAATGAAGCTTAGTACGTTCCTTACGACTCATTGCATCGGCTACGACATTTGCCTTACCCGGATGGTAGCGAATTTCGCAGTCATAGTCGTTTAAAAGCTCAACCCAACGTCGTTGCCTCATGTTGAGTTCTTTCTGATTGAAGATATGCTGAAGACTTTTATGGTCCGTGAAAACCACACATTTTGTACCGTACAAATAGTGTCTCCAGATCTTTAGAGCGAAAACAACTGCACCCAACTCAAGATCATGAGTGGTGTAGTTCTTCTCATGTATCTTCAACTGCCTCGATGCATATGCTATGATTTTGTTCCTTTGCATCAGGACACAGCCAAGACCCAATTTAGATGCATCACAATAAACGACGAAATCATCATTGCCCTCAGGCAAAGTCAGAACAGGCGCGTCGCAAAGCTTCTGCTTCAAGTTTTGAAAAGCTTCCTCTTGTTTGAATCCCCACTCAAAGGGCTTGTTCTTCTGAGTTAGAGCAGTTAGAGGAACTGCAATCTTTGAGAAGTTTTCTATGAAGCGGCGGTAATAACCCGCCAGGCCAAGAAAAGAACGAACCTCAGTAGGAGTAGTAGGCGCATCCCAATCCTTGATCGCACTGATCTTGGAGGGCTCTACATGAATACCTTGTTCGTTGACAATATGTCCTAAAAATTGAACTTCTTTAAGCCAAAATTCACACTTGGAGAATTTGGCGAAAAGTTGCTCTTTCTTTAGGAGTTCCAAAGTAAGACGAAGATGTTGCTCGTGATCAGCTCGCGTCTTAGAGTAAATCAAGATGTCGTCAATAAAAACAATGACGAAATGATCCAAATAAGGTTTGCAGACCCTATTCATTAAGTCCATGAAAACAGCAGGAGCATTAGTCAAACCGAATGGCATGACTGTGAACTCATAGTGCCTATAACGAGTGCGGAAAGCTGTCTTTGGAATATCTTCTTCATGCACACGAAGTTAATGATACCCGGAACGCAGATCAATCTTCGAAAAATAAGAAGCGCCCTGTAACTGATCAAAGAGATCGTCTATGCGCGGTAGGGGATATCGATTCTTGATGGTAAGCTTGTTAAGCTCACGATAATCGATACACATCCTAAAGGATCCATCCTTCTTCTTGACAAAAAGAATGGGAGCACCCCAAGGTGAAAAGCTAGGACGGATAAAACCTTTGTCAGAGAGCTCCTGAAGCTGCTTAGACAACTCTTGCATCTCAGACGGTGCAAGACGATTTGGAGCTCTGGCAATGGGATTTGCTCCAGGTACGAGATCAATACGAAACTCGAGTTGGCGTGCTGGGGGTAGACCGGGTAAATCTTCAGGGAATACTTCAGAATAATCCCGAACAACAGGGATATCTTGGATAGACTTACCTTTGCCTTTATCTGCGGTAACATGTGCCAAGAAGGCCACATAGTTCTTTCGCAGATACTTCCGAGCTTTAAAACAAGACATGAGTTTGAGACCACCAGAAGGTTTCTCACCCTGAACCTGTAGGATCTCGCTTGTCGAAAGCGGCACACGAACGATCTTCTCGAAACAAACTACCTCTGCGTGATGCTTGGATAACCAATCCATACCCACAATGACGTCGAAGCTTCCAAGTTGCATAGGCGTGAGGTCGATCGGAAAAAGATGGTCGTTAAGGTTCAACTGGCAGTTGTGAAGAACAGAATCAAGAACAATGGGTTCACCACTAGAAACTTCTACTGTCAAAGGTTTACCTAGTTTCGTTCTAGACACGCGAAGCAATGGCTCAAAAGATAATGACACAAAACTCTTATCGGCACCCGAATCAAAAAGAACAGATGCAGGCTGATTATTAATAAAGAACGTACCGTTCACCACTTCATTGTCTGCTTGTGCCTCTTGAGCATTCATGTTGAAGACTCGACCTCGAGCCTGAGCTTGATTCTGATTCTGATTCTGGTTGGCTAGCCTTGGGCACCGGTTCCTGTAGTGGGTCAGATCCCCACAATTGTAGCACGAACCAGGAGGAAAATGAGGTCGTGCAGCTTGACCTTGTTGCCGAGCAAGAGGCTGAGCAACTTGTTGGGCTTGGTTATGAATGTCCTGATTCTGGTTAGCCGGAATGCGACAAGTAGCGGCAAGATGACCAATTCTCCCACAGTTAGTGCAATGACGACATTGGAGATGTGGTAGGTGATGGCCATTACACCTGTTGCACAAAGGTGCCGTGCCAAGATATGGCTTCTTGGCTAGTGGTTGCGCAGGCTGATTTGGTGCAGCTTGAGCCTGTGCAGTAACGGCATAGTTTTGGGAAGCCTTCCGCTTCCTAGAACCCTTTGAGGAACCAGAATTCTTTCCATTCTTGTTTTGACCTTTCTTACTATCCCCCTTGTCAGACGCCTGCTTCTTACCCTTGTCACCCTTTTTATGCAGCTTTCCCTTTCGAACCTGCGACTCAGTCAATGTCGCTGCTAACTCGATTGCCTGACGGAGTGTACCTTTCGATAGCCTTGTCGAGTGGGGTAACCATAGTCGGGCAAAGCAGACTCAACTCCTCAAACCTGTCAGTATATGCCCGATGCTCACCACTATCTTGTTTCAAGTCATCAAACTCTTTCTCCAAAGCTCGCTGTTCATGACGAGGACAGAACTCCCTCATCATAAGGGCCCTAAGTTCAGCCCAAGTTTGTGCTAGAGCAACTTCTGCACCACGGTCTCTCATAACCCCATTCCACCATGTGAGAGCCCTCTTCTGAAACACACTCGAAGAAAACTCGACCTTGCGATTGTCAGGACACTGCACGTGGCGAAAAGTATTCTCAATGCTCTCGAACCATTGAAGAAGCCCAGTCGCTCCTTCAGAACCACTAAACTTGAGTGGTTTAGCCGAGTTAAAATCCTTGTATTTGCATGGAGCATTGTTATTGTTGTTGGCTTGGTTCCATTGAGCAAAGAGGTTTGGGAATTGAGCAGCCATCTGTTGCGCAATGATTTCTGCCAGTTCGGCAGTCGCTATCTGGTTTTCGCGTCGAGGAGGCATTCTAAAAGAGGAAAACATGAAAGGAAACGAGTGAGATGATTGGATGAAGAGAATGAGATGAAACAAAATCAATAAAAGCAAAGATGGTGGTCATTCGTCCGCATTACCAAGCTAACAAATGACACACAGTGACTAATCAAAGTAAATGGGTCAAAAATAATGTATCGCGAAGACATGCTCGCCTATAAGTGAACACTCACCCCAAGAGTTCCCAGGTAAGAGTGACTGGTCCGATTATGTGGATTTGTACGAACACTCTAGCCTTAGACAGAAAACCCAGGGTACAGGCATTCACTCTTCCAGTTTGCACGTGTTCACACTATTTAGAACCCAAAACTTTGATGAGATTTTGAAAATTTGAAGGCACAAGGCCAAAAACCAAACTGGAAGGGTTCAAAACCATATAACAGAGGGTTCAAAACCTTACAATAGAGGGTTCAAAACCTTGTAATAAATCATCCAAAAACAGATGATTGTTTTTCAAAAATCATTTCGGAAAAATTTGGTTTTTGTTTTGATAATCACCTAAGGATAGGTGATGTGCATGTTTTAAGATCTAAACACAAGATAACTTGTGTTAGGGTCCTAGAAAAGTTATAGTCTAGGTCAAAGAATTACTAATAACCTAATTCCCTATAACCAGTGGCTCTGATACCAACTCTTCTGTCACACCCCGACCACGTAGAACATACAAAACGTGGCGGAAAACGTCGGGGAGTGTTGTAACAGAATTAATTGTTTCATAACCATGGCATACAAAGTTGTATTTTATTTATCAACATAAGAGTTACATTGTTTTAAACAGGAATCAAAGAGTTTATAACATAATTAAACTAAGTCTATCTTCGTTTTATGTCTCTAAGGCACAGGTCCGCCCTAGTGTCACGATCATCGTCCTACGCAAAAGCTCCTGAAAACACATGTGAAAATAGGTACGTCAGCATAAAAATGCCTATGAGATACATAGGTTTTGTGAAAATAGAATTCATGACTTATGTTTGAGAAAATGTTTAGTCATGAACCTTGTAATTTGCTTTGTCTTGTAAATCATTTGAAAAACGATAAGATCAGATGATATGTATAAATAAGAGAATAATGTATGGTTTAAATGTATAACCAAGTAAAATGAGTTGTATAAAGTAAATTGTTTGTAAACCAAAGTCTTGTGAAAATCGTGTTACTTGTGTAAAATGTATAAGTCCAAATTGAATGATTTAAATAACGCTATGATATGTAATATAATACAAACACTTATATATAGGAAGTACCAGCGGCGTATCCACCATGCTTGTATCATATTACTCACATCTCGTTACTTAAGTCACTTAAACAAACCACCAATGTATAAAGTCCATGTTTAAACCAATAGTCAAAAGTCCTTGTATAAGCTATGTCAAATGTTTAGAAGTCCAAATGTAGTCAAGTAATGTGTAACAAATGTTATGTATTGTAAGTAAAGTATTGTCACATAATCCAAATGTAGAAATGTACAAAACAAAGTATTTTGAATATATCAAAAAGTTATGTTTTGCAAAGTAATGCATGTTACATTGATACAAACATTTATGTGGTAAGTTAACGCATACATTCAAGCCATGAGACAGTCGGATAACCCTTTCAGTCAAGGTTATCAAAAGAAATGTTTTCGGATTCAGTCATTCCTTACATCCAAACAAACCCGGGATGTCAGGAATGGGATTTGTCAAGTCCTATGGTACCAGTACTTACTATCGAGCGGCGTAGCTAATGTTAATGAACGTATAAAAGTCTCGTTTGTGCAAACCAAATGTTATAGCAGTTGTATACATGTCATATGAAAACAATGTACTAAGTATGCTAAGTTAACATACAAAGCAGAAAAGTCATGTAAATCAATGTGCTAGCATGCTATCAGTCAACATACATAGCAGAAATGTAATGTAAAACAATGTACTAAGTATGCACACAATGGGCATATATAGCATGAAATGTAATGTAAAATGATGTACTAAGTATGCACACAATGGGCATACATAGCATGAAATGTAATGAAATCATGTACTATAATGTACTAACGAACATAGCAGGTATATGATGTGAAAACAGGAAAGCATGAAAGTAACAAGTAGGCACATGTGTTTCACCCCAAAACAGTTTGGAAAACAGTAAAAGAGGGGTCTATGTACTCACTTGAGATTGCTCAGAAGTCCTAAGATAACCACCAAGCAATGCTAGAGATCACGGAATCAAACGGCACTTAATATAGGTAACTATGTTAATAAACCGGACCTATATCGGAGGATCGGATAGAATGAGGGTTCGTAAACCAAACGAGTATGGAGACTCGTGTAATATGGTTTAACAAAGCCTACATACTAAATGAAACCTAGCCTAAGTGCTTACGACCCATTACGACCCGTTTAGGTAGCTTATGCTACTTTAACGCGTCGTTCGCGTGAAACGCGTTTGGACCGCCTAACTAGTCCTATGACAAGTAACATATGCCTTAACATGTCTAATATTGTTGTCAAATCAGTTTAGATGTCAAAAGTTATGTTACATATGTTTAAAATGAATTTTGGCATCAAAGGGGTATTTTGGTAATTTACCTAAGGCATATAAACTACCTATCATACAACTACTTAAACGAAGCGACCATAAGGTATAACCTCGGAAGGTTATTCCCTATATACTATGGTCACCTAATGTGTTTGGTCGGATCCTAATGATCGACCAAATGGGTCGGGTTCGAAGGTATAAGCGATTTATTAGATCGCTTACCCTTACGACCCTAGACAACGTGGTAATCAGTAGGCATAGTCACAAGGGACTATAACCATCGTGATTACAATCACGTTGCGAAGTTCAAATGAACTTCGCATTGACCATAAACTTGTCTATGCAGAAAGTTCGGACTCGAAAAACAATAAAAGAACGAAGGAACACTTACAAAGGGTCCCCGAATGCTAATCTTGATTCAAGTAGCTCAGGTATGAAACAAAGGTTTCAACTTAGAGCTTCTCAAATCAGATTCTTGTGAGGAATGAGTGAAAATGTGATGGGTATTTATAGATTTCGGTTCACCGTTAGGATCGTTTCTTGGAGAAGAGGGAATGATCTCGCCCGTACACTTGTCGGAATGTTGTGGTAACTCATATTGCTCCACCACAAGAGTTGGACACATGGCATTGGCCTTTGGAGGGTGTTTAAGGGCTGTTAACAGCTGAGAAAAACGATTTGCTGCATCTGGCCCCTGCTTACGCACCGCAACACTCCCATTGTTGAGGTGCTCAAGGACCTAGTTTGGCAGATTTACAGTTTTGGTCCCTGTTGTGTTATAAGGTCATTTCCGACGCGTTTAAGGCCCGTTAACCCCATTTCAAAGCTCTAAAATGAAGTTAAAGTATAGGGAACTTAAAATGTGCTCAAAAATATCTCAGATGTCGGTTCGTTTGGCCGTACGATCGCGATGTTCGGTTAATTACGACGGAATGCGCATAAGCGCGAAAAACGATCCAAATGGCGTGACGAATGGATTTTTCTTACGCCAAACACTAAAATAAAATATTTTAGTGCTTACATAAATTTTTGGATGTCCGGATGTATTCAGAACGTAAGTTATGCGCGAAAATGCAAACTTGTGCACTTTTTTGACGCTTTTAGTCCCTGAATGACCCAAAAGTTTATTTTAGCACACCGAACCCCTTAAAGCCTATTTCTAAGCTATGTAAAGGATATTTATGGTATTTTTAACTTATGGTCATGTTCCGGAATGTTTGTTACAGTTCAAATTGGCATACTTTCGCAGTTTGTCAAGTTTAGTCCCTGTAAGCGAATTAACTTGTTTTTGCCATACCAAAGCCTTCAAAACTTATTTCTAAGTTATGTAAAGGTTATTTAAGGTATGTTAAGTATATGTTGATGTTCCGGAGTATTTTTCGCATTAAACTGGTTACGTTTACGCACCAGTTTGCGTATAACTCTCCAGAAAGCGATATAGAGTTTGAAATTGAACAAAAGTCAAAACATGAAAAATGTAAAACACAACCAAACAAACATTGGGATAAAATAACATTGTTTTATTGATAATAGAACTGTTCACAATGATTACAAGCACATATCTTACAACCACTCCTTCACTCTCCTCTCTCTTCCTCTCGGCCACCCACAACCGCCCCCATCATCACCATTAAACCACCATCATCATCCATTATTCAAGTTCCATTCAAGCATCTAAGGTGATTCAAGGAAGTTTCATTCAAGCATCTAGATTCTTCCCTAGCCTTGTGCTAGTAGTAAGCTCTTGTTTAACTCTTGATCATCTTGCTTTTATGATTAAAAGTTGTAGTAAGACTTGTATGTTTAAAAACACTAAAAGAGTTAGAACAAGAAACATAAACATGAAGTTTACATAAAGTTTACATTAGAATGGAACATGAAGATGAAGTGTCGTTAGTAGGATGTTGTAATGAATATGTAGTTGATTTCTTGATAAACCCGTTGTTAGGACATTTGTTGGTACGATGTAGTGACGTTTAGACTATAAAGAAACATGCTGATTGACATTTTCAGCCAACTTCAACTGGCTGTAAACGGATCATAATAATCGAAAAACTAAATTTCTGAAGCCTAAATTATTTATTTTCGAAAATCAGATCCAATGGCACTGGAATCGTAATTTTTCGAGGTCGTTTACTGTTTTTAAGGACCCATTTTGTAACAGCAGCTAAAGTTGAGTTTTTACTGCAGTAAATGGGTGATATGTTTTTAGTCATAACTGGAAATCTATTTTCAATCAGCTCATGAAATTTGTACAGTAGATGACCACTGATGTATTTGTAATTCTCCTACTTGAATTTCGTAAATCGGACTTATGAGGAATTTTAAGTTAATTATTCCGTGGACTGCAGTCAGAAAAAGATGAATCTGATTGAAGTCCGGTAAATAAATTTTTATAAAATATTGGTAATGAATTGGATCCCGAGATTTTTACACAATAATATTTGGATCGTTTAAGACCTTCTGTGAAAAGTTGGGAATTTTTGGAATAACTTAACTATTTTATTAAAATCCCCGAAAACAGCCCAGTTTTAAATATAAAAGCTGAAACGACATAAGTAGTAATTTGCGTGTCTAAATGGCGGGTAGGTTGTCCGAGAATGATATAACATGTTATATGTGTTATGTACAATGTCGTATGTTTGCTTATGAACGGGAATAGATGGGAAGTTTATATGAGCATAAACCGTTAAGGTGATGCATGTTATGTGATAGATACGTGTAGGAACTTTGTGCTCTATTTGAAAACCACTAAATGACTAACTGGTAATCATATTAGGATGTGATTGATCGGCCTTGACTGTTAGCTATTTTTGAGAGTCAAACCGAGCAACCAAAGGTGAGTTCACACCCTTACTAAGGCATGGGATTCCCGGTGGTTGGGAATGGGATTAAATAGCTGAGACGGAACTTGTACTTTCACCACTACTAGACTACTTACCTCCGTCCTCAGATTGGGAAGGACGCCAGCGCTAAACCTACGTACTCACTACGTACCACTGTCCTCGGATCGGGAAGGGCACCTGTTGGTGCATCTAGTGTCTGTTAACTTCGTCTTAATCGAGTCTTATGTCTAGACAGGATAAACGAGCACACAACAGGGTTGAAATTAGGGTTAGACTTTGTTAAAGTGGGTGATTCCGCTTGAAAGTGTCAAGGTTCAGTTCAAGCGAAATCAGATTAGTTAATTCCGCTTGAAATGAACATTGACATGTTCAAGTGAAATTACCTATTTCGCTTGAAACAGACATGTCAAGTTCAAGCGGAATCTCACATCTATAAATACCTGTGTTGTGTTATCATTTAGAGCGGAATTAAAGAATATTGTTTGAGAGCCGAGGTGCTGCCAAATTGTAACCAGATCTGTAAAAGCTCAGAAAATTAGTAATAGATAAAGATTAGAAAGGAACAAGCTGTGTTGACATCTTTTACATTGATTCCGCCTTTGTATTTGATGATGAACTACTCAGATTGACTCGTTAGGGTCACACGACGATCCAACAAGTGGTATCAGAGCTCAGGACGAGGAGTTCATACCAATTCAACATGATTTTACCGGATTCTCACACTTTTACTCATTATTTTCTGATTTGAACAATTTTTAACGGTTGAAATGGCCTGATTTTGACATATATCAAGCGAAACACAGTTTTATGTAATCCTTGAAAGAATTGGACCTTAAATCAAACAAATTCGGATAAAAATGGTTAATTCCGCTTGAAAATCGGTTTGAACTTGCTGACATCATACTAATCTCGCTTGAAAGTTTGAGTGTAATTCCAAGCGGAATTACCTATTTGATCTTATTCCGCTTGAAAAGTGCATAACATTTCAAGCGAAATCTAATTCTGCTTGAATCTATTGTCTGATTTCGCTTGAATCCTTATCCCGCTTGAAAGTTCAAGCGAAATAAGTGATTTCGCTTCAAAGTGTGCTATTCCGTTTGAGTGGGATTTCGCTTGAAAGCTGATTCCGCTTGAAAGCTGATTCCGCTTGAACAGATTCCGCTTGAAATTGTTTTTCAAAATTTCAAAAATTTTCTAAGTGTTTGTTGATTGTTTCAGGTACGTAAAAATGGATGATTTCATGAATCCTTTCTGTGATGTGTTTGCATTTACCGGTGGTTCGGGAGATGGCACTTCAGATAACACAAATGAAACTACACCAACACCGAGTGCAAAGAAGACTATTTCTGATGCATTAAGTGTTGAGAGTGCTTATGAAACATACAACAAACCTCCAAAGTTGTTGGCAATAGAAGATTATAATAGGTGGGCTACAAGGTTTGATGAGTGGCTTCAAGCCTTTGCATATCAAAGCTGGAAGAGTTTAAAGATTGGTTACACTAGAGGAAATCGTTTTGGTGAAAGTTTGACATATACTGATGAGATTGAAAGATATATTGCTGAACAAAAGTGCATCGCGTTAATTCATCAGTCTGTGAGAGATGATATAATTTCATTGATTGAATATGAAAATTCAAAAGATCTTTGGGAGAAACTGAGGGTAAAGTGTGTAGGCAGTGCTGAGATAGTAAAAAACAAAAAGAAATTGCTAAGAAAAGAGTTTGATTTATTTGGTTGGTTAAAGAACGAGTCTGTTTCCAAGATGATTGAGAGATTCGGGCATCTGAAATTGGATCTTGCTAGACATGACATCATTTACAGTCAAGAAGAGCTGGTAGACAAATTGTTTGATGCTTTACCGAATGAGCAAGACTGGCAATATTTTGCATTGATGCTGAAGAATACGATAAAGCCTGCTGATTTGACAGTGGATCTGCTTATTGAAAGACTGGAGAGTCACGAGTTGGAGATCAAGAAATCTAGCAAAGTCAACAACTCATCTTATCAGCAAAATGAAGAGTTGTACTACAGAGGAAATCTACCAAAGACTGGTTCTCCAAGAACAACATTTTCTGCAGAGGGTTTAAAGAATGTGAATCAAGAAACTCTGCACAGTGGTTTTCATAGTGGATCTTCTTCAACAACTCCAAGCCAATCTGCATCAAAGAATCTGTTCCAATGTAACATTGCTGTGGATCTGAAGAACGCTCAAAATTTCAGCGAAGAGTCAGCAAAACAACAGATGGTGTTCTTAGCGTCGGTGTTAGAATCGTACGAGAGCCTCGTGGCGGGCAAGATTGGAAACACCAACCTGACTAAGGAGGACTATGATCAAATAGATCCTGAAGAGATGGAACTGATCGATATCAGGTGGTGTATGGCCAGTGCAGTCCGGAGAGCGCAACGATTCATGGAGATTACTGGGAGACGTTCAATTGGCAGACCTTCCACCAAATTGGGCTTTGACAAATCAAAGGTCACGTGTTTCCGATGTAAACAAAAAGGACACTTTAAACGTGAGTGTCGTAATGCTCCTGCTGGTGATACTGCAAATCCATTCCGTGAAGATTACTAAAAAAGAGCAATCTACCATCAAAACAAATCTGAACCCCCCAGAATGAAGCAGCTTGAAGATACCCCCAAAGAAAAATCAAGAGCTCTTGCTGTTATTCATGATGATGAGGGATACGATTGGAGTGATGTGTTACCGGAGGAAGATGTAGTAGGCTATGCGTTTGTAGAAAATGATGTTCCTTTCAAAGACACAAGAACTGAAGAACAAATATACCGAAGCAGACAGCAGAGAGCAGAATTCAAGATGATGAGATTATCTAGGGTGTTCAGTGAAGCCAGGAAAGCAAAGAGATGGGATCTTGATAGAGAATGTTACCTTGATCCTCAAGGAAACATTGCTATTGATACGAAAACTCTTAGTATTGAAGCTTTCATTGAGGAATTTGCTGAAGAAGAAGAAACCCAACAGAGAGAATGGTGGGGAGGTGGAGAAGAGAAACAAAAAGAAAAAGAGAAAGAGAATGAATCGCAGTCTAAGAAGATTGATGAAGGGATTATTGATACTTCAAAAGAATTCACAGCTGAAAACTTGATGAAGATGGCTGACAAAGTACGTGCTGCAAAGGAACTAGAGGTAGACTCTAAGTCTGAAACTGAGTCTAAAAGCAAGGTCAGTCCAAACATTTCAACAAGTGAGACAGGTAAGAAAGTCAAAGGTGATAGTGACTACAAAAGTTGCATGAAAAACTGCAAGTTTTGTAGTACACTCACTTACCTTAGTGATACAAAGGTTGAAGAACTGACAAAAAGAGTCAGAAAGGTTGAAGATCAGATTCTAGATTGTAATAAAATGCTCAAAGCTTCAAATGATCGTGCTAAAAATTTAACTGAGAAAATTGAAAATGATAAAATTGAAGTAGAAAGAGTTAGGAAAGAGAATGAAAAACTGGTTCTTGAAAATCGTCAAATCTCAGAAAATTTTGAAAAATTAAAACGAACAGTAAAAGATTCTGATGAAAGAAACGGTAAAACCAATAAGGAAAATGAGCATTTAACTGTCGTTCTTAGATACAAAGAAGAGCAAATCAACCAACAACTGGATGAGATTGCTAAATTGAAGCTTCAGTTTGAAGAAGCTAAGATTGAGAATGAGCGTATCAATTTGAAATTGAAAAGTTACAACTCTGCAAGCTTTGTTTTACAACACATTGTCCCCAAACCTATCAGGAAAAACAAAGCAGGTGAAGATGTATACTTTGATGGAACAGGGGTTGGGTTTCACCAGGTTCCACCACCAGTTCTAAACAATTTCTCAAAGAAGAAATCCGGGTTGGTTAATGATGAAGATGTTAATGAAATAAAACTTCCAGAGTCAATTGATGTTACATTTTCTTCATCTGATGATAGTGTTCAAACTGAGATTGTGCAAGGCATGGCTGAAAGTGTTTTGAAGTCTGATAGTGATTCAGTTGAGGATGAAGAGTGTTTTCTGGATAAATACATTCCAAAACCAAAATCCAAAAACAACTTAAATGAAGAACCTACTCTTGTCATGTACAAGATGTCGGGATCGGATAAGTTGTATTCAGATTCTGAGTTTCCACTGGAGAATGTTAATGTTGCTAAATTGACAAATGTGTTCAAATTGGTTGAAATTGATCTGTCTGAGATTGAAGGTCTAAAACAGATGAAGAGGCAAATGAATTTTGAAAAAGATAAAGCTTACTACAAGAAACCTGTTGTTCCACCGCGTTTTTATAACAACAATCAAAACAGATGGTCGGGTGGTTATCAGGGTGGTAAGAAATATCAGACAAAGAATTTTCAAAATAAGAAGTTTACTGAGAAAAAGGTGTTTGTGAACAGTTCAAGTTCACTTTCTGATGAAGAATCTGAGATTTTTTCAAAAACAAACAAAGAGTTCTTTGAGAAGAAAGCATCGCAGCCTCAGTCTGAAGGCACAAGTCGGGTAGTTGACACCCGAACATGCTTCAAATGCAATCAAGTTGGACATATTGCACGAAAGTGTACCAACTTGAAGTCTAAGACTGAAGTTGTGATGAATTCAAGAAAGAAAGATGTTGTGAAGGGAAAAACTCCATTGGTTGTTGAGAAAAAGGTTTTGAAAAATGACAACACCAAGATCAAAACTGAACATGTTAAGAATATGGTAATTAAAAATGACAAGTTTTACTAACGGGTTGCATCGTCTCAACAAACATGGAAGGCAAAAGTGGTTGAAAAGAAAACAAGTGTTCCAAAACCAAAGGTTTCAGATTCAGAAAAACAATCGTCTTCTACCACTTTGGTAAAGATGGATGTTCCTTTGGATTATTATGAAAAATTGGAGAAACAATCTTCTACTCCATCAGAGAAGAAAAATGTTCAAAAGAAAAATCAACCAACCGGTCAACCTAAGAAAGATGATTTTTTCCTATACAAAAAGGTTGAGGTTGGATCTGAGGAAAGCTTAAAGATGAACGACAAGAATTTTCCACCACTTTACATTGCAAAATCCCACATCAATGTCAAGTTACCCGAGTCAAAAGAGGCTTGGGTGGCATCAACTTCTAACTAAATTGTTTTTTAAATGTGCAGGAGCATCCAAGATCCATTTCACGTTGGATTATGGATAGTGGAGCTTCTCGGCACATGACGGGGAAGAGAACCCTATTGTATGATGTTAGAGGGTTTAATGGAGGTTACGTGGGATTTGCAGGTAATCAGGGTGGTCGAATAGTTGGAGAAGGAACTTTATCAAATGGGATTGTTACGTTTGAAAGAGTAAATTACATCACTGAGCTTGAGAATAATCTTCTGAGCATATCTCAGATCTGTGATCGCATGTATACAACGCACTTCACAGACAAAGAATGTTTGATCTTGAAACCAGGATTTGTTGTTCCTGAAGAATGGATTATCATGAGGGCACCTAGAGTGAATGATCTGTATGTGTTAGACATGAGTGTAGCTACTACAACCACGGGTCAGGCTCACTGTTTTGTGTCCAGAGCAATAGAGAAGGAATCGCAATTGTGGCACCGGAAGATGGGTCATATACATCTTAGAAAAATGAATCATTTGGTGCACAATAACTTGGTTACAGGTGTTCATGTGAAAGGTTTTCATCTGGAAGGGGAGTGCATTAGCTACGTCAAAGGCAAGCAAAAGAAGAAATCACATCCTCAAAAGAAAGTCAACTCAGTCTCAAGACCATTAGAGAGACTTCATATGGATCTGTTTGGTCCAGTAAACGTCAAAAGTATTATCGGGGATCTCTACTGTCTAGTAGTAACTAATGATTATTCCAGATTTTCGTGGGTTTCATTTCTGAAGTCTAAAGATGAGACGTTTGATAGTTTGATGGCGTTGTTCAGAAAAATTGAAAACTTGTACCAAAGGCGTATCAGAAGAATCAGAAGTGATAATGGTACTGAGTTCAAGAACAACAAGATGGAAGAATATTGTGATGAGAGAGGTATACTGCAAGAATTTAGTGCTCCTTACACTCCGCAGCAAAATGGAGTAGCTGAAAGAAAGAACAGGACGCTAATTGAAACGGCCAGGACGATGCTTGCTGATTCAAAGCTACCAGTCAATTTTCGGGCAGAATCAGTATCAGCCGCTTGCTATACACTCAACCGGGTTCTCACTGTAAAGAAATTCAACAAGACATGTTTCGAGCTGATCAACAATCGGAAACCGAACCTGAAGTATTTAGAACCGTTTGGGTCTCCCTGCACAGTTCTAGAACCTTCTGGAAAGTTTGATGCAAAGAGCATTGAGGGAATATTTGTGGGTTACGCTAGTCCACAAAAGCGAGTCTATGTTCCTAGTTTGAAGCAGATTATTGAGGCATACAATGTTGAATGTCAAGTTTACACAATGCCGCCGCAAAATCCCGTTGATTCATGGCGTTTTCATTATGATACTTTGTGGGATTCGTTTGACATGGAAGAAGAAAAGGAAGAAGAAGAAGATTTCTTTGACGAGTTGGATATTCTAAGAGAGTATGAGTCATCGCAGGAAAGGTTTCCAGCTGAGTATTCAAGACGACCGCGACAAACTTCAAATGATGATGAAGCAGGTCCAAGCAATGCTGGAGAACATGATGATATTCAACAAAATGAAGTTGCTCATGATAATCAGACGGCAGTTTATGATAATTTAGAATCTGATGATAGACCGATATTCGATCATGGTGATTCAGATTCTGAGGGGGAGCAAATTCAGATTTCAAGTCAAACAAACCCAGTCAATGAACTAGGTGCAAATTAAAATTTCACAAATTTGGAAGGCGAGGTAGATGTTCCAGGAGAGGTGATGCCGAGAACTCTTTCATATCATCCAGAAGAATTGATCATTGGAGAATTGCAAATAGGCGTTCGCACACGACGACAAATTGACCAAGGCCTTACTTGTTTTTATTCTACAGTAGCTCCTTTACAAACTGAGTTTTCACTAAGTTGTTTTATTTCGCAGATCGAACCGCGAACTTACAAAGAGGCGCTAACTGAAGATTCTTGGGTCAATGCCATGCAAGAAGAGTTGAGTCAGTTTGAGAAGTTAGGTGTGTGGAAGTTAGTAGACTTGCCTGATGGTCAAAGGAAGATAAACACCAAGTGGGTGTTCAAGTGCAAGAGGGATGATCGAGGGATTGTTGTTCGTAACAAAGCTCGACTCGTAGTCCAGGGCTTTAGTCAGCAGGAGGGTATAGATTTTACTGAAGTGTATGCTCCGGTTGCTAGACTAGAAGCAATCAGAATCTTCCTAGCATTTGCATCTTGGAAAAATTTCAAAGTATATTAGTTAGATGTTAAATCGGCGTTTCTCTATGGGAAGGTAAAAGAGGAGGTATATGTCGGTCAGCCACCGGGCTTTACCGATCCAATCCACAAAGACAAGGTCTACTTGCTTGATAAAGCGCTGTATGGTTTACACCAGGCCCCGAGAGCTTGGTACGAGACATTGTCTCAACATTTGCTAGCCAACAGCTTCTTCATCCGTGGAAAAGTGGATGCCACTCTCTTCACCAAAGAGGTTGATGGACATCTTCTGATAGTTCAAATTTACGTGGACGACATCATATTTGGGTCAACAAATGAGAATATGTGCAAAGAGTTTGAACAAGTTATGAAGCAGAAATTCGAAATGTCATCGATGGGTGAGATGAAATTCTTTTTGGGACTGCAGGTTGATCAACTACCCAAAGGAATTTTCATACATCAAACGAAGTACGTTCATGATATCTTGGAGAAATTCGGGATGTCAGGTTCTACTCCAGCTTCCACCCCATTAGCGACGAATCATGGGATAAACCCTGATCTCACCGGAGAGAAGGTAGATGAAACGTTGTATCGTTCTATGATCGGTTCGTTAATGTATTTGACAGCTTCAAGACCCGATATTATGTATCCAACCTGCCTCGCAGCGCGGTTTCAGTCTAATCCTAGAGCTTCACATATGGTGATTGTAAAAAGGATATTTCGCTACCTGAAAGGAACTCCATCATTGGGGTTGTGGTAACCAAGAGAAGGCGATTTCACGCTCGAAGGGTATTCTGATTCTGATTTTGGATGCTGTAAAGTTAATGCTAAATCAACAACAGCGGGGTGCCAGTTTTTCGGACCACGTTTGGTCACCTGGCAGTGCAAAAAGCAGACCTCTGTAGCTTTATCCACATGTGAAGCTGAATATGTTTCTGCGAGCAGTTGCTGTTCTCAGATCTTGTGGATCCAGCAACAGATGAGAGACTACGGTTTGCAATTTCTAAACACCCCTATCTTTGTTGATAATGAGGCAGCGATTAACATTACTAAAAATCATGTTCATCACGCTAAAACCAAACACATTGAAATTCGTCATCACTTCATTCGCGATTGTTTCGAGAAGAAGTTGATACGAATTGAGAAAATCCACACTGACGAACAAAAAGCTGATTTACATACCAAAGCATTTGATAAAACACGTTTTCAATATTTGCTAAAACTGAATGGTATGAAGCTTTTATCGGTGTTGGAAGAGATTATTGGCGTTGATGAAGGAAACATTGTAGATGATGATGTTGAGAAACAATCTGCAATGGTTTGTCGAATTTTTTACCTGTTTTGGTATTTAGGGGGAGAGTATAGGGTAATATTTTCAGAAAATACAAAAACAGTAAAAAATTTCAAAAATACAAAAACATGATATATTTTCAAAATCCAAAAACAGTAGAAAAACATAAAAGAGCTTGTGTAAAAAGGGAAAATGATAGTACATCGGCTTGACAGTTACGGTATGATAAAGAAATGGAATGTTTAAATGCGTTAAACAGTCTCGCCGATGATGTGCCGATAGGTTTTTACACATTTAGTAGGTTTGTTCGGGATATAAATCTAAATCTTTACTTACTTATTTCGTGGGGAACACTACTTGGATATATAGGTAACCCCTGAAATCTTGTTTGAAAGATCCCTCTTTCTGAGATACTAGGTCTTTATACTCAGTGATATCTGGGGTATTATCCCGGGACTTCTGATAATGCAGAAGCAATGGCCTAGTCCCCGGAGAATACTTTACCGCTTGCTTGAAATATAGCGCCGCCCTCAGCATAAATGATGAGACAATAAAATTGCTAATCAATGTTGTTGTAAAAAAGATCCTCTAAAGGGGACCCACTAAAGTCGAACCATCATCTCTCTGCTGAACGGAAGTTCTGACCTGAGCTCTCACGGTTTCGCAATTTAACCCTTTACAGATATCATCTGTGGTATACTCACCTGTAAGACAGAATATTGGGATCTGGAAACGGGAGTATATTCAAGAGGTGGGACACATGAATAAGTTTAAGTCTCTAAAACACTAAATCCGTATCCTGGACAGATTGAAATTTGTGTGAGAATTTAAGTGGATTAGTATATCGACAATCTAAGCGAATTGTTTAATTCTGAATATGTAATTAAAGCTTAACGGTACTTGTGACTTGTCGAATAGCTGATATGATTCCCTAACA
This sequence comes from Helianthus tuberosus, assembly GCA_030545235.1. Taxonomy (NCBI): domain Eukaryota; kingdom Viridiplantae; phylum Streptophyta; class Magnoliopsida; order Asterales; family Asteraceae; genus Helianthus; species Helianthus tuberosus. The sequence continues at coordinate 50,977,425 of CM060403.1, read as the reverse complement.
TGCTCGCCAAAAATATGTTTGTAAATAGTTTATTGTTACTGCATTTTATTTCTGTAATTCATTTCTAGTTTAGAAGCTTTGTTATAAAATCCAAAAAGATTTTTCACTTCTGCTTTATTTTCCGACAAACCAAAGTGGAGAGTTGATCTTCAGATTCGAATTGAAGCAGATGCAGGAAGTTTCTGGACTGGAGGATGAGTTTGGAGCTAATCATGATAAACTTGAGAAATTGAAAAGTCAAAACAAGTTCATTAACTTGAAACTTGTAAATTTTTTTCAGAAATTATTTGAATATTTTGAACAAATGTCAGTGTGATTTATCTCAGGTCAACCAAGGTCATTAAGTTGGATTTGGTAGACAAATTGAGTAATCAGGGTCATTAATTTGGACCTGAATACTTAAGTGGATTTATAAAATTCTGACAAGAAGTTGAATGGTAAGTTAGGATTGAAACTGTTATTGTCATATATCTTATATTTAGGTAGAGATTGTGCAGGTAACAGGTATGAATTTGAGAAAGCAGCTAAGCAAGATCCCAGCTTACTGATAGGGGGAGTCTGAAGACTTAAAGTCAGATGCAGTTCCAGGATCTATATTCAAGGGGGAGCTTGAAGGTGTTAAAGATTCAGATTCTGTGATTCATGCCAGCTGTTGATTGAAGATAAAGATTGAAGGAGCTTTACAATGTCAAAACAATTTGGAGAAAGACAAAGACTAAAGACTCGACGCCGAAGACTTCGTCAACATCCAAGGGGGATTCTGTTGGTGCATCTAGTGTCTGTTAACTTCGTCTTAATCGAGTCTTATGTCTAGACAGGATAAACGAGCACACAACAAGGTTGAAATTAGGGTTAGAATTTGTTAAAGTGGGTGATTCCGCTTGAAAGTGTCAAGGTTCAGTTCAAGCGAAATCAGATTAGTTAATTCCGCTTGAAATGAACATTGACATGTTCAAGCGAAATTACCTATTTCGCTTGAAACAGACATGTCAAGTTCAAGCGGAATCTCACATCTATAAATACCTGTGTTGTGTTGTCATTTAGAGCGGAATTAGAGAATATTGTTTGAGAGCCGAGGTGCTGCCGAATTGTAACCAGATCTGTAAAAGCTCAGAAAATTAGTAATAGATAAAGATTAGAAAGGAACAAGCTGTGTTGACATCTTTTACAATGATTCCGCCTTTGTATTTGATGATGAACTACTCAGATTGACTCGTTAGGGTCACACGACGATCCAACAGCACATGCGTTAAACCTACGTACTCACTACGTACCACTGTCCTCGGATCGGGAAGGGCACCTACGCTAAACCTACGTACTCACTATGTACCACTGTCCTCGGATTGGGAAGGGCACCTGCGCTAAACCTACGTACTCACTACGTACCACTGTCCCCGGATTGGGAAGGACACCAGCGCTAAACCTACATATTTAATATGTACCTCTGTCCTCGGATTGGGAAGGACACATATATATACATCTAGTCTAGTGGGTTACAACATGGGGTAGCCCCCACCATTTATGGTTTGGGAAAAATAGGAAAGTTGATTTAACCTGCAGTTGCAAACAAACTCATAGTTCTTGAAAAACTACTTTATAATGAACACCTACTGTGAACTCGCTCAACTTTGTTGCTGATTTGTCGTTACATGCCTTGCAGGTCATTAGGTACTTATGGAGCTTGCGCGGGGAGGAGGTCGTTGTGGGATATGGACTATTATGTCCCGTGCCTAATAAATAAACTTTATGAACTTATGGAACTTATGTTTGGTCGTTAAACTTATGAACTATGAACTTATGTTTTGGACTTACGTCTTATGCTTCCGCTGTTAACTTAAAGTCGGTTACTGTCTTTTGGTCACCAATTGTATTGTGGTTGGTTTATTTACTTAATTATGTTGTTCAATATGATTGGTGGATCGATCCTGGTCATGTCATGCCTCCAAGCGGTGATACTCCGCATGGTGGATTTTGGGGGTGTGACAGATTGGTATCAGAGCCATTGGTTATAGTGAACTTGGTTTTTAAAAAAAGGGGAAAAGCTTTTTGATAAAACTAGACTATAACCTGTACAGTGCTCAACGATCCACAATGTCGCTTCGCTCCACGTGCAAGACTCAACACTATAGGTAATATGGTTTATGTTTGTATTACCTGCTAGTAGCGCATTTTATGCTTAGTTAGCGTAACAACTATTGCTTGAAACCCTGTGTGTTTGCTCTCTTCTGTCACTCCACACTTATGCACTTTCGCGACACCACTTCTTACTTGTGTTCCTTCGATGTGAAGATCATGGGTGGACGCCTGAACTTGACTCAAGCCCAGCTGACGGCTTTAATCAACGAACGAGTTGCTGAGTCACTCGCAGCAATTCCAGCAGGAGGTCAACATGCTCAGCCTCCTGTGTGCACATTCAAAACATTCATGGATTGCCGACCTAGTACTTTCAGCGGCATAGAAGGAGTTGTAGGCCTTATTCACTGGTTCGAGAAGCTCAAGTCTGTTTTTGAGATGTGTGAATGCCCTGAAGATTGTAGGGTGAAATATGCTACTGGAACACTCGAAGGTGCTGCGTTAACCTGGTGGAAAGCACAAGTTCAACTGCTAGGGCTGGCGGTTGCTAATGCCACCCCATGGAATGACTTCAAAGAATTGATCAAGGAAGAGTACTGTAGTCGTGACGACATCCACAAGCTAGAGGTGGAATTTTTCAATTTGAAGATGACGGGGTCTGAGATTGAGGCGTATATGAAGAGGTCAAACGAGCTGGCCATCTTGTGTCCTACTATGGTGGACCCTCCCATCAAACGTATTGAGCTGTACCTCAAGGGTCTTGTACCAGAGATTCAGAGTCACGTGACTTCAGCTAACCTGGGTACCATTTAGCAAATCATTAAGTTGGCCCATCGTCTCACCGACCAGGCAGTTGAACAGAACAAACTGCCCAAGCGTATTAGCGCTACTACTACTGACGCTCCCAATGATAACAAGCGAAAAAGGGATGGGAATTCTAGTAAGGGTTCTACTTCAGTTCAGTCTCAGCAGCGAAAGACTGATGACTACCAGAGTCCTGGTCAGCAATCTTCTGGTAGCCAAGGACAGGGTGGATACCGAGGGAACCACCCCAAGTGCAATCGGTGCAACAGGAATCATAGCGGGCAGTGCAACAAGGGTCATTGTCAGAGATGTAACAAGCCTGGACATGAAGCCAAAGACTGCAGGAGCTCACGCCCTACGAATCAGAATCGACAACAGCAGCCACAAGCTCCCCAGAACCAACATCAACACCAGTAGGGTAATAAGGGATGCTTCCAGTGCGGTGCTGAGGGTCACTTCAAGAGGCACTGTCCACAGCTGAATCAGAATCAGAACAACAACCAAGGAAACGGAAACAACAATGGAGGCAACAATGGAGGCAACAACGGGGGTAACAATAATGGCAATGGTGCCAGGGGACGTGTTTTCATGCTTGGTCAGGGTGATGCAAGGAACGATCCCAACGTTGTGATGGGTAAGTTTCTTCTGGATGATTTCTTTGTTACTATGTTATTTGATTCGGGTGCCGATACTAGTTATGTGTCCTTAAAAGTTAGCCAAATGCTTAAGCGCACCCCAACACCTTTGACCACCAAATACACGGTAGAGCTAGCAAACGGTAAAAGTCTCGAGGCCACACACATAGTTAAGGGTTGTAACCTCGTCCTAGCTGGCCAGACCTTCTCTATCGATCTTATCCCTATCATACTTGGTAGTTTCGACGTCGTTATTGGGATGGATTGGCTATCTCATCATCAAGCGGAGATTATTTGCAAGGAGAAAATCGTCCACATTCCTCGTTCTGGTGAAGAACCTCTCATGATTAATGGCGACAAGAGTGGTGCTGTTTTGGGCATCATCTCTTTCCTTAAGGCCCAGAAGTGTTTACGGAAGGGCCACACTGCCATTCTAGCACTCGGTACTGACGCATAAATGGAAGATAAGAGAATTGAAGACATACCTATTGTACGTGATTTTCCTGAGGTATTTCCTGAGGAATTACCTGGTCTTCCGCCTCATCGACAAGTCGAGTTTCAAATCGAGCTAGCTCCTGGAGCAGCACCAATAGCTCGTGCACCTTATCGACTAGCACCGTCAGAACTTGAAGAACTGTCCACGCAACTACAAGAACTCTTGGAAAAGGGTTTCATACGTCCTAGCTCTTCGCCTTGGGGAGCACCAGTGTTATTCGTGAAAAAGAAGGACGGTACCTTCAGAATGTGTATTGACTACCGCGAACTCAACAAAGTGACAATAAAGAATCGTTATCCTCTTCCACGCATTGATGACGTATTCGACCAGTTGCAAGGGTCGAGCTATTACTCTAAGATTGATTTGAGATCAGGCTACCATCAACTGAGAGTCCGGGATGAGGACGTCTCCAAAACAGCATTTAGAACTCGTTACGGCCATTACGAGTTTCTGGTTATGCCTTTCGGATTGACGAACGCACCAGCGGTCTTCATGGATCTCATGAACCGAGTATGCAAACCTTACCTGGATAAGTTCGTTATTGTTTTCATCGACGACATCCTGATCTATTCTAAGAGTTAGGAGGAACACGAGCAGCATCTACGACTTATGCTGGAACTCCTTCGAACAGAGCAGCTGTATGCCAAATTTTCGAAATGTGACTTCTGGCTTCGCGAAGTCCACTTTCTAGGCCACGTGATAAACAAGGATGGGATTCATGTGGATCCATCCAAGGTTGTCTCGATCAAGAACTGGCCTGCACCCCGTACACCAACAGAAATCCGCCAATTCTTGGGTTTAGCAGGATATTACAGAAGGTTTATAAAGGATTTCTCAAAGATTGCGCAACCTCTCACTTCATTGACTCAGAAGGGTGTCACCTATCGTTGGGGTGATGCACAGGAATCTGCTTTTCAGCACTTAAAAGATAGACTTTGTAGCGCGCCTATCCTCTCTTTGCCTGAAGGCACAGATGATTTTGTGGTTTATTGCGACGCTTCCATCCAAGGACTTGGTTGCGTGTTGATGCAATGTGACAAGGTCATTGCCTACGCATCACGCCAACTTAAGGTTCATGAAGGAACTACACTACGCACGACTTGGAATTAGGAGCAGTTGTTTTCGCACTTAAGATATGGAGACATTACCTGTACGGTACCAAGTGCACCATTTACACCGATCACAGGAGTCTCGAGCATATCTTTAAGCAAAAGGAGTTAAACATGCGACAACGCCGATGGGTCGAGCTCTTGAACGACTACGAATGTGCGATCAAGTACCATCCGGGCAAAGCCAATGTTGTGGCCGACGCTCTCAGCCGAAAGGATACTATACCTAAACGTGTGCGAGCGTTACAACTTACCATCCAATCTAGTCTTCCTGCCCAGATACGAGATGCTCAGGTCGAAGCATTGAAAGCAGAAAACATCAGGGCTGAGTCCTTACGAGGATCGAGGAAACGGTTAGAACAAAAGGAAGACGGTGCCTAATATGTAAACGGGCGCATCTGGGTCCCACTTTACGGGAACTTACGCGAGCTTGTGATGGATGAAGCGCACAAGTCTCGTTATTCGGTACATCCTGGTTCGGATAAGATGTACCACGATCTCAAGACTACGTATTGGTGGCCTAGTATGAAAGGCCACATAGCAACCTACGTCAGCAAATGTTTGACTTGTGCGAGAGTCAAGACTGAATATCAGAAACCATCAGGCCTACTTCAACGACCAGAGATCCCGATATGGAAATGGGAGCAAATTTCCATGGATTTCGTTACTGGCCTGCCTAGATCTCAGCGTGGAAATGATACCATTTGGGTGATCGTGGATCGACTGACTAAGTCTGCACACTTCTTGGCTATCAAGGAAACCGACAAGTTTTCTACTCTAGCAGATGTCTACCTAAAGGAAGTAGTATCGAGGCACGGAGTGCCAACCTCCATCATTTCTGATCGTGACTCACGTTTTACATCTGAATTGTGGCAAGCTATGCACAAGTCCTTTAGTTCTCGATTAGACATGAGCACGGCATATCATCCACAGACGGATGGGCAATCTGAACGCACCATCCAAACCCTTGAAGACATGCTTAGGGCATGCGTAATCGATTTTGGTAATGGATGGGAAAAGCACCTCCCGTTAGTGGAGTTTTCGTACAACAACAGTTACCACACCTGTATCCAGGCCGCTCCGTTCAAGGCATTGTATGGACGGAAGTGCCGATCACCTATTTGTTGGGCAGAAGTTGGTGACAGCCAAATCACTGGCCCAGAACTGGTAGTAGATACGACCGAGAGAATTGCTCAGATAAGACAGCGAATGGCGGCAGCTCGTGACCGTCAGAAAAGCTATGCTGATAAGCGCAGGAAACCACTCGAGTTCCAGGTTGGGGATCGAGTGCTACTAAAAGTCTCACCTTGGAAGGGTGTAGTTCGTTTTGGCAAATGAGGCAAACTCAATCTGCGCTATGTCGGACCATTCAAAATCATTGAGAAAATTGGCAAGGTCGCTTACAAGTTGAATCTACCGGAAGAACTCGCCGGAGTTCACAATGTTTTCCATGTGTCGAATCTGAAGAAGTGTCTGTCAGATGAGACCCTCATAGTTCCCTTAAAGGAGCTCACTATCGACGACCAGCTGCGATTCGTCCAAGAACCAGTAGAGATTACTGATCGAGATGTTAAGGTTCTCAAGCGTACCAGGATACCTCTTGTTCGAGTTCGTTGGAACTCCCGTCGTGGCCCAGAGTATACCTGGGAACGAGAAGACCAAATGAAACTCAAGTATCCCCAGTTGTTTAAGAAAAGTGCAACCACTACTGAGGCTGATGCTACTGCAGAATTTCGGGACGAAATTCCAAATCAACGGGGGGATGATGTGACATCCCAGGAAAAGCCAGTAAAACCGCAACTTAACTAGCTTCCTCAGTAACCACGCACTAAATTTCGGGACAAAATTTTCTTAATAGGGGGAGAATGTGACAACCCTCATAATTACATGTATCCATACGATTAATTAATGTTAAATAAAAGTGCTTGATGACTGTGCTGAATTACTTAACTGCTTCTGATTACTGCGTCATACTTACATGTGTTTGTTAACACACTAGTCTTGTGCAGAAAAATTGACTAAATAGTCCTGAATGTTTTCCTAAGTGTTAGGAATTAAAAGTGTTACAAAAATATATATATATAAGACACTTTACGGAATAGTTAAACACTTTAACGTAACAGTATCCGACCGAACAACCGGACATTACCCGGGACACCAAATATTTGTCAAACACATTATTTAATTATTTTGAGCTAGTCATGGTCCCCGTACACCATAACACCCACTAAAAATCATATAACTAACATATCTTTCATAGTTACTTGGAAACTAACTTATATTTACCATTTAGTTGAAAATGTTACCCTTTACCCCCCCCCCCCCCAACCGAATTCAGTCCATATGGACCCACACAAATCATCCACCATGCCTCATATCTTGATTAGATTTTTATTCAATTGTTTATTATGGATCTTGCTTGTTGGTTTAAACAAAATATATGTGAGACATTATAAGTATGGTGTTCCATCACCTCATATCTTTCAACTAGATCACACCACTCCTTCACTCTCCTCTCTCTTCCTCTCGGCCACCCACAACCGCCCCCATCACCACCATTAAACCACCATCATCCTCCATTATTCAAGTTCCATTCAAGCATCTATGGTGATTCAAGGAAGTGCAAACTTGTGGAGCTTCAAAAGGGCTTTGTTCTTGCTTGTTCATCATCATTTCTCATCACATTCTTCACTAGATTCTTCCCTAGCCTTGTGCTAGTAGTAAGCTCTTGTTTAACTCTTGATCATCTTGCTTTTATGATTAAAAGTTGTAGTAAGACTTGTATGTTTAAAAACACTAAAAGAGTTAGAACAAGAAACATAAACATGAAGTTTACATAAAGTTTACATTAGAATGGAACATGAAGATGAAGTGTCGTTAGTAGGATGTTTTAATGAATATGTAGTTGATTTCTTGATAAACCCGTTGTTAGGACATTTGTTGGTACGATCTAGTGACGTTTAGATTATAAAGAAACATGCTGATTGACATTTTCAGCCAACTTCAACTGGCTGTAAATGGATCATAATAAATCGAAAAACTGAATTTCTGAAGCCTAAATTATGTATTTTCGAAAATCAGATCCAATGCACTGGAATCGTAATTTTTCGAGGTCATTTACTATTTTTAAGGACCCATTTTGTAACAGCAGCTAAAGCTGAGTTTTTACTGCAGTAAATGGGTGATATGTTTTTACTCATAACTGGAAATCTATGTTGAATCAGCTCATGAAATTTGTAGAGTAGATGACGACTGATGTATTTGTAATTCTCCCACTGGAATTTCATAAATCGGACTTACGAGGAATTTTAAGTAAATTATTCCGTGGACTGCAGTCAGAAAAAGATGAATCTGATTGAAGTCCGGTAAATAAATTTTTATAAAATATTGGTAATGAATTGGATCCCGAAAATTCTACACAATAATATTTGGATCGTTTAAGACCTTCTGTAAAAAGTTGGGAATTTTTGGAACAAGTTAACTATTTTATTAAAATCCCCGAAAAAAGCCCAGTTTTGAATATAAAAGCTGAAACGACATAATTAGTAATTTGCGTGTCTAAATGGCGGGTAGGTTGTCCGAGATTGATATAACATGTTATATGTGTTATGTGCATTGTCGTATGTTTGCTTATGAACGGGAATAGATGGGAAGTTTATATGAGCATAAACCGTTAAAGTGATGCATGTTATGTGATAGATACGTGTAGGAACTTTGTGCTCTATTTGAAAACCACTAAATGACTAACTGGTAATCATATTAGGACGTGATTGACCGGCCTTGATTGTTAGCTATTTTTGAGAGTCAAACCGAGCAACCAAAGGTGAGTTCACACCCTTACTAAGGCATGGGATTCCCAGTGGTTGGGAATGGGATTAAATAGCTGAGACGGAACTTGTACTTTCACCACTACTAGACTACTTAACTCCGTCCTTGGATTGGGAAGGACGCCAACGCTAAACCTACGTACTCACTACGTACCACTGTCCTCGGATCGGGAAGGGCACCTGCGCTAAACCTACGTACTCACTACATACCACTGTCCTCGGATCGGGAAGGGCACATGCGCTAAACCTACGTACTCACTACGTCCCACTGTCCTCAGATTGGGAAGGGCACCTGCGCTAAACCTACGTACTCACTACATACCACTGTCCTCGGATTGGGAAGGACACCGGCGCTAAACCTACATATTTAATGTGTACCTCTGTCCTCGGATTGGGAAGGACACATATATATACATCTAGTCTAGTGGGTTACAACATGGGGTAGCCCCCACCATTTATGGTTTGGGAAAAATAGGAAAGTTGATTTAACCTGCAGTTGCAAACAAACTCATAGTTCTTGAAAAACTACTTTATAACGAACACCTAATGTGAACTCGCTCAACTTTGTTGTTGATTTGTCGTTACATGCCTTGCAGGTCGTTAGGTACTTATGGAGCTTACGCGAGGAGGAGGTCGTTGTGGGATATGGACTATTATGTCCCGTGCCTAATAAATAAACTTTATGAACTTATGGAACTTATGTTTGGTCGTTAAACTTATGAACTATGAACTTATGTTTTGGACTTACGTCTTATGCTTCAGCTGTTAACTTAAAGTCGGTTACTGTCTTTTGGTCACCAATTGTATTGTGGTTGGTTTATTTACTTAATTATGTTGTTCAATATGATTGGTGGCTCGATCCTGGTCATGTCACGCCTCCAAGCGGTGATACTCCGCATGGTGGATTTTGGGGGTGTGACAGTTGAGCAAGGATATATATCATCAGTTTGTCAGCTTCAAGACGACAAAGCGTTTATGGGATGCATTGAAGATGAGAGTTCTAGGAAATGAAGCGTCACGCAAATTGCGACATGATTTACTCAAGAAGGAGTATGATGGCTTCACATGTATGGAAAAAGAATCTTTGGCAGATTTGACAAGTCGATTTTATCACTTGCTGACTGAATTGAATAATTATGGGGTAGCAACAACTACAGCAGAGGTTGTCACAAAGTTTGCCGATGCACTGCCACCTCAATGGAATGGTTTCTTGGAAATCTTGAAATACAATGGCACATTGGCTACGACAAACATCAATGATTTCGTTCAGCTCTTGGAGAACAAAGATCAAGAAGAAATCAGGAAGGTGAAATGGATTCCAGTGCAACAAAATCCTGATACGTATTATGGTAACTGTGGAGGTTCTAGCACTGTTGCAAGACCTGTTACACATGCTCCGCTACAAACGGCTTTTGTCTCAAGCACTGACTTGTATGGAAATCCAATACAGTCAGTTCCTCAACAACAAAGAATAACAGACTTGTATGGAAATCCACTACAGCCAGTTCCCCAGCAGCAAACCCAAAGGTCTTCTGTAGCAACTGATTTGTACCGAAATCCACTACCAGTTCCACAACAAGCTTGTTATGGAAACACCTCATCTGCTGGTCCGTCATCTAATCCAAATACAGTTCGGCTCGACACTTCAGGCTTCTCAAAAGTAAGTGTTGAAGTAGCTAAAGAACATATGGAGCTACTGAACACTTTGGTGAGTGCGTATTGCGGGTTAATAGCAGGTCAGATTGGAAACATCAATCTGACACAAGAAGATTATCAGCAGATTGATAAGGAGGAAATGGATTTGATGGACATCAAGTGGGCTTTCGCTAGTGCTGTTAGGCGAGCTAAAGAATTCATGGAAAGGACTGGTAGAACCAGCTTAGAAAGCAAGAAAGACACCAAGTACGGGTTCGATAAACAATCAGTCAAGTGCTTCAATTGTGGTGAAAGAGGTCACTTCAAAAGAGAATGTACGAAGCCAGCTCAGCATGGGAACCAGAATCCGTTCAGGAATCAAGGCAACTAGCAGAATCAAAATCAAAACAGGAATAACGAGCGTACGTTGATTCCTGTGAACAACCCAAATCAAGCAGGAGCATCAAATGCCAACCAGGCTTTTGTGGTACAAGTCGATAAAGGTTGTGACTGGTCGATTCAATTGGGAAGTGATGTTCAGGATGGAACAGCTTGTTTTGCTGAGGTTGTCAAGGATCTGAAACACACCAGTGGTGGAGAATCATCTGAAGATGAAGACAGTTCTGGTTACAGTAGAAGCTCAGATAAAGAATCCTCAGCTTCAGGCGATGATCATTTGGATGAAACGTTAAGTGTGACAGTCGATGCAAATATTGATGAATTGTTAGGAGAAGCTGAAGCAGGGAATCATAGAAGATCAATCTTGGTGGATGAAGCTGCTTATTCTTCTTCATATTCTAAGCATTCAGCCTTTATGGCTAATGTGGGCGGTTCATCAAACCAGGTATGTGTCGATGATCCAACTTCTGATAAATGCGATAAATGTGTTAGTTTAGGTGATAAATTGTTGGACTTGCAAAGCAAATATGATGATTTGCAAAGCAAGTATGATGTGACATATATCCACAATCAAAAGTTGATAGTGGATCTTTCGAAATGCAAAGAGGCTAACATGTTTTATGAAAACCATGAAAAAAAGTTTAAAACGATGATTGACAAATTGAGAGAAGATAAAACCGAGCTAACTAAAATGGTTTCAAGAAAACAAATTGACATAAACTGTTATATCAATCGTCTCGAGGTCATGCAAAAAGAGTTAGCCTGTGTAAAGTGTGAAAGTGAGGCGATCCAGCTTAAGCTAGATTGTTACTCAAACTCTAGGTATGTTCTGGATCACATCATTGACATACAAAAGGAGAAAAAGGATGTCACGTGCATTGGATATAAGAAATGTCCACCACCTGTTATACACAATTATGATGCTATGCCTGATGAGGAGAATATAACTTATTTTGAGCAATCTGTTCCTTTAGACATTGAGGAATTTGCAACCGGACTCGGATACAAAACGGAAGTATCATCAGATTCGGATGTGTCAGCAGATACGAAAGTATCAACTGCTGAACAAAATCAGGATCCTCCGGTCATTGTTGAGGATGTTGATTCTTCAGATGATGAATCCGATGATACTGACTCTGCACAATCTGATGCGGTTGTCAAAGAAGAGGACATACCTCTCGAGAATCACATTCTATGTGATCCTTCTGCAAAACCTGCTAAGACTGTTCAGGTTGAGTCCACTTCTGCACAAAAGTATGAGAGTGTGAATTTGCTATACACTCTTGTTGGTGATGATAAAATCTATTCTGACAAAGATTTTACGATTAAAAATGTAAATCAATCTTTAATCAGCAAAGTTTTTGAAGACTCGACAAGTAGGTTTTTGGGAAAGTTGGGTTCACACGTTGTGGTAACACAGTGCCCTCCGATTCCAAAGGCCGAAATTCGAAAACAATATGGCAATCAGAAATTACCAACAAAGAAAATTCAGCAAAATCATAACAAACCAAAAGGTAAATCAACGACTCAAGGTCGAAAGGAACCGAACCAAAAGAGGAACAAGAAGGTAAACTTTCTGAAATCAAAGGGAACGGATAAATTGGAAACTTTTGCAAATAAATCTAACTTGGATCATATCAATCAAGTTAAATTTTTGAAAAGAAATGAACAAAACAGTTCAAAACCAAGTACCTCGGGATCACAAAGTTCATCAACAAGACAGTCATATGATACTTCGGGGTTTGTTGAACGAAGATCATGTTTTGAGTGTGGTTAAATTGGACATATTATTCGAAATTGTCCGTATCTTCATAAACTAAAAGCCAAAGTTGATGATCCCCGTGAACAAAATTACCGAAAGCGATCTGTTTCTTCAAAACAAGATCCCCGTCTTGTAAAAGAAAGGGAAAAGAAACAGAAACGCCAACAAGTCAAGGTAATTGAGAAGGCAATTAAAATCGACATGGTTCACAAATAATTTGTTTCAGTTAAACCAGAAACTTCAAAAATTTCAAAAACTTCAAACAATCATGAAGTTAAAGTTTCAAACAATCAAACTGGTAAAACTCAACAGACATGGAAACCTAAAATGACCACAACTTCAGGGGGAGCATCACAATTTCCTAACCATCGAGAAATTGAAATAACTTTTGTCGATGAAAATGGAAGACCCAAGACCACAAAGGCTTGGGTCCCCATCTCCAACTAATCATGTGAGTTCATGTGCAGGGTGTTCCAGGAGGAACTTTCAGCAGTCATTGGATTGTTGATAGCGGGGCATCCAGGCACATGACAGGGGACATGAAGCTTCTCTACGAAGTTAAATCTATTAGAGGAGGTTATATTGCTTTTGCTAGAGATAAAGGCGGATATATTACTGGTGAAGGAATGGTATCCAATGGGGTTGTAAGCTTTGACAAGATCAACTTTGTACAACAACTTGATCACAATCTTCTCAGCGTTTCACAAATTTGTGATAAGAAGTTTTCAGTACAGTACACTTTGATGCAAATGGATGTTATGTGCTGAAACCCGGTTTCAAGATTCCTAAAGAATGGATTCTCTTATCTGCTCCAAGGATTAATGATTTGTATGTCCTTGATATGAGCCAAGCAATTACAACGTCTGCACAAGCAACTTGTTTCGTTTCCAAAGCCACAGAAAAGGATTCAATCTCTTGGCACAGACGGATGGGACACATTCATTTAAGAAAAATGAATCACTTGGTGTCAAATGAATTAGTGACTGGTGTTCCTCTTAAAATTTTCCATCTTCAAGACGTCTGTGTTTCATGCCAGAAAGGAAAACAAAGAAAGAAGTCGCACCCTACAAAGAAGATTAACACCGTGGCAGTTCCGCTTGAACGTTTGCACATGGATTTATTCGGTCCTGTCAAGCATAAAAGCATCAGGAATGATCAGTACTGCCTCGTGGTGACTGATGATTATTCAAGATTTTCTTGGGTGGCGTTCATGGCACACAAGAGCGACACTTTCGGGATTATCAAAAACTTGATCACAACGATTGAGAATTTGTATTCTTTGAAAGTTAAACGGATTTGCAGCGACAATGGAGGAGTTTAAGAATCATGCCATGGAGGAGTTCTGTAGATCCAAAGGTATTCTTCACGAATTTAGTGCAAGTTACACTCCTCAACAGAATGGTGTCGCTGAGCGTAAGAACCGTACATTGATCGAAACTGCTAGGACTATGTTGGTAGAGTCCCAGTTGCCCATTCCATTCTGGAGTGAAGCTGTGGCCTCTGCATGCTACACGTTGAATCGAGTCCTTACTGTAAAAAGACACAACAAGACCTGCTTTGAGCTTCTTCACAAACAGAAACCAGACTTGCAATATCTTGAACCGTTTGGAGCTCCTTGCACAATGATCGATCTGAATGGAAAGTTTGGGGCAAAACCAATTGAAGGATACTTTCTTGGGTATGCCACCCCGAACTTAAGAGTCTGGAACCTAAAGACTAAAAGGGTCGAGGAATTGTCTGAGGTCAGGGTACAACGGCACACATTGCCAGTCAAATGTCCAGGTCAACCATGGATGTTTGAGTACGATGACTTTTTCAATTCGATCAATATTCAAGAAGTCGAAGAAAGTGCTGCGTCAAGGATGTTTTTCGAGAGTGACAACGCAACAGATTCACCGTTGGTTCGTCCAATTATTGTCAACAATCCAGGACCATCTTCAGTGAACAATAATGCTCTCGACAATGAGGATTTTCACGATGCTACCGAACTGAACGAATCTTCAAAGGATGATGAATTTCTCCATGCAGAGCAAGAAGTTGTTCATGGTACTTCAGAGGCTACACCTCCAGTGGACGCCCCTAAAACAGTTGAAGCTACTGCATCATCCTCTTCGCCAGTTCAGGGTATTGATTTGGTTGACTTGGTTGTTGATCTTCAACAACCTGGGTATAAATGTTCCAGTTCCAGATAATCCAGAAACAAGAATTCATAATACCCATCCTCAACAAAACATCATCGATAATGTACAAAGTGGCGTTCAAACGAGAAACCAGTTGCGAAACAACAACAATGCAGGCTTGTATGCGACGATTCGAGAATCTGGTCAGCAAAACGATTGGTCCTTCGCGTGTTATGTTTCACAAGAAGAACCAAAATCTTGGAAAGAAGCTTTGAAAGATAATGCTTGGGTGGAAGCTATGCAGGAAGAACTGCAGCAATTCCAGAAGCTAGGTGTATGGAAACTCGTTGATAAACCTGAAGATTACAAGAAGATTGGTACCCGTTGGGTTTATAAGTGCAAAAAGGATTATCGTGGAGTAGTTATCCGAAACAAAGCAAGATTAGTCGTTCAAGGTTTTCGTCAGATTGAAGGGATCGACTACAACGAAGTTTATGCACCGGTTACACGTCTTGAAGCAATTCGAATCTTTCTAGCCTATGCGTCCTTCAAAGGATTCAAGGTGTACCAGATGGACGTGAAAAGTGCATTCTTACATGGTGTGGTTGAAGAAGAGGTGTACGTCGAATAGCCTCCAGGTTTTGAAGATCCTATTCACCCTGATCGGGTTTGGTTGCTGAACAAAGCTCTCTATGGTCTACATCAAGCACCGCGAGCTTGGTATGCAACCTTATCTAATTATCTGCTGGAGAATGGATTTCGAAGAGGTCTTATCGACTTCACTATTTTCATCAAAGAACAGGATGGAGATCTTCTATTGGTACAACATCAAGACCAGATATAGTGTATCCAATGTGCCTGCTTGCAAGATATCAAGTTAACCCGAAGGCCTCACATCTTGTAGCTGTGAAAAGGATTTTTCGCTATTTGAATGGATGCCCAGACACCGGTCTATGGTACCCTAGGGATGATAGCTTTGACTTGATCGCTTTCAGTGATTCTGATTTTGGCGGATGCAAAATCGACGGCAAATCCACAACGGCTGGATGTCAGTTTTTAGGAAATCTCCTAGTCACATGGCAGTGCAAGAAGCAGACTTCTGTCGCTACATCAACATGCGAAGCTGAATACATTGCTGCCTCAAGTTGTTGCTCCCAAGTCCTTTGGATCCAACAACAAATGCGAGACTACGGTTTTGAATTCGTAACTACTCCTATTTTCGTTGATAATTCTACTGCCTTACAGATCACTAGAAATCCAGTGCAGCACTCAAAGACCAAACACATCGAAATTAAATATCACTTCATACGTGATTGTTTTGACAAAAGACTAATCGATGTTGTTAAGGTCCACACCGATGACCAACGTGCCGACCTTTTTACCAAAGCATTTGACAAATCACGATTTGACTTTTTATTAATGGTAAACGGCATTAAGGTCAAGCCAGAGTAAAACCAACATCGGAAAATCATTTTTGTAAATATTTGTTTGTGTTTTCTTAATTTCTCGTACTTTTTGCATTTTAGGGGGAGTAAAAACGAAAAATACAAAAACATTGAAAAATTTTAAAAATCCAAAAACATCGAAAAATTTCAAAAACACAAAAACAATAGAAAAACAAAAATGAGTTTCCTGGCGAGAAAAAGAGAAAATGATAGTACATCAGTGGTTTGTCGAAACCTTTTTAAACCTAAAATGAAAAATGATAAGCAGCTCTATATAAGATGTATCGGTAGGCTCACAATCATTTTAAAGTGTGCAGGGTGATATAAACCTTAATCGACTGAAGACTGTGTGGGAACCACTCATTGGCATATGGTCTTGGTACCGAAATTTCGTTTGAGAGATTGCCGAGGTTCTGAGATATGTGGTCTTTATGTTGTTTATCATCTGGGTATCATGGTTGTTTCTTTTTCCGAAATATAACGGAGACGAAGTCTAGATCTTCCATGATACCATACATACGTGTACTTATTGCATACGACCTCAATAAGTGATAAACAATCACATGTCCCAATCAATAAGTGATAATATATCACAGATTCTTTGCGGGAGTCAAGTTCGTCTCTTTGCTGTACGTTAGTACTGACCTGTTCACGGACTTGCTCCTGTGCCCTCATGCATTTGAATATCAAGTTCCTCATTAATAAGTGATTTTATCACATAGGGGCTTGTATTCACTCAAAAATAAGTGAGTATCTCACATTTTCATATACGTCAAAACAGATGATAAATGGTATACTCACCAGTAAGATGAACTCTCGTACATACCTTGATACGGGAATGTGTCGTGTGTGGATGAACACCGGTCACTAATCGTATCCCCTCACCACGATTACATCTGATAAGTTGAGCTTATGTGGACAACAATACCGATAATCGTTATAGGATGTTTATCTAAATGTTAACTAATTGAACAACAAGAGCGTTTTGCCGTGACCGTACACTGATATGATTCTCTTACCCTCGAAACTAGCAAAAAGAATGTCTGTAAATATTTATTTAATGCTTTCAGTTTCTGCATCTCTGTTTATATTTATTTACTGCTTTCAGTCTTTACATTTGAAATATTCAAAATTCCTAAAAGATTTTAGGTGTGTTTTAATATAAACTTTATAAAAACCAAAAAGATTTTATTTCTATCTTATTTTCGATTGCCCGATGTTGGATCTCGAGTCTTCTCCACCTGAAATCTGATCGAAACCAAAACAACTGATTCTTCATAAACGGTCGAAATTTGCAAGTTATGAAAGTTAAAAACTAAAATTGAACAATTTGTTAAACTTTCAAACTGTCAGACGGTAGTTGAAAAATGGTCACATGTGTGTCGTTTGTTTATGATAATTATATTCCAAGCGTTTGTTCTCATTACGTGTTTAGCTTTCTTGTATGTGCAGATGCGGCATCAGGACCAGCTAAAGGCAAAGAGAACGTGTTCGATAACAAGCTTTGGAATGAAGACACGACGTAAAGGCACTCAAAAGATAAAGATGATCGAGTTGCCGCTGACCTATCATCAACACCTCAAGGATCTAAGTGCTGAAAATGGAGTTTATTTTAAGGGGGAGTTTGTTAACACACTTCCTAAATGAAATGGGGAGTTTGTTGATACACTTTCTACTTACGACATGTGAAGACTTTGAAGATCATCCGACATAAAAGACATGGAAGATGAACCCTCACGAGCAGCGTCCAAGGGGGAGTTTGTTGATACATATATGTGGACGAGGCCCGTTCGGTTCGACATCGCTACAAGAATTGATATCCTCCATTAATCTCGGTGATAGTTGCTGATCTGCTTGTTGCAGATTTGTCTGTTTGCTGCTTGTTGTTCTGTTTGATGCTGTATGCGACGAAAAACCTTCTCCTGCATGCTGTGACGAAAAACATGCAGCTGCTGATGGACGAAAGACATACAACTGCTGTTTGACAAAACACCTGTTGAAGAAACATACGTTTCGTCGAATATAGGGTGATGACGAAAAACGTGTTGATGAAATACATGTTTCGTCGACTTGGGAGTGTGACGAAACACACTTTGTTTCGTCACATCGGTGTTTCGTTGAGGACTTTCGCTGGCTGAAGGAGTTTCGTCGTCTCTGTCCTTTATATAAACAGCAACTGAAGACAAAAGTATTAGACACAGCACAAGAGAGAAGACACACAGCACACAGAGTACACAGTGAGAGAATATCAGAGAGTTTGTGAGTTTGTGAGAGTTTCTTGTTTAAAATCTTGTAAACAACTTTCTGGTCTTAATATATTGTGAGTTTGAAACAGTGAATCTTTGTGTCTCGTGTTTATCGATCTCGGTTTGCTTTCCGGGTTGGATTCCGCACAACCGGGTTTGTTCGTATACAAGGATTAGGCGACTAGATCCTCCGCTAGTTGGACCTACAATAGCAGATCTGATACACTTCTAACCATGCAAAGAAGAAGAGGATTACACGAGGAGCCTTGGTCGCCATGTTAGAGAGAGAAACTAGGGTTCCCTCACTTATTAGAGAGATCCATTAAATACATGGTTGGTCTGGGAGCGCAAAGTGAGCGACTACTCGGGGTCCAATTCTAACCGTTTAACATAGACATATATAATTTTTATTAGATAAAAGGCATCAAGTTATTTTTAAAATCTAATTTGTTTGTTCAACCTATTAACTTTTGATTTACTTTAGGCTAACTAAATAATTAAACCAACTTTTCAATTTAATCCATTTACCCAACTAAACCGATTAGGGGCCATTTTTTCGGCTGGCTCCAACCCTAAATTCTCAAGGATTCTGGGGGATGGTCTTGAATTTAAAGATAAAAACAAACATTTGTTTCTACAGTGGCAAATATGTTGTTTCTTGAGTCACCTGCCAGAGTTGGTTTCTCATATTCAAATACAACTTCTGATTATGATGATGCTAGCGACAAGAACACTGCGGATGATTCTTATGTGTTTCTTGTTAACTGGCTTGAGAGATTCCCTCAGTACAAATCACGTGATTTCTATTTAACCGGAGAAAGTTATGCCGGGCATTATGTTCCTCAACTTGCATACACCATCCTACACAACAACAAGAAAACAAACCAGACAATCATCAATATCAAAGGGATCGCCGTATGTTCACTTCTTCTAACCATTCTTAAATTCTTGGAAAAATTTGCTGCTTTATATTTTCCCAACCCAACACAAGAAAATAACCCTTGGTGTCAAATCTGCAGATAGGAAATGCATGGATGGATGATGAAACAAGTTTGAAAGGACTGTACGATCATTGGTGGACTCATGCGATAATTTCAGATACAACACATGATGCCATCTTCAGATATTGTGACTTTGCTAGCGGTTCTTTATCTGATATGTGTCACAATATTACAGACCAAACTTGGAAAGATGTCAGAAAGATTGATGTATACCATATCTATGCACCCATTTGCTTGACCCCTAATCAAAGAAATACATCTGCCATTCCTGGTTCTGTAAGGCCTCTATATACATTTGATCACCAATGTGAATAGTTGGAACAGATCAAGATATCATCATATTTCAATTTCTTTCTTTCAGATTAACAAGTATGATCCATGCTTGAATTATATTTTTGAATTTTATCTTAATGACTCCATGGTGCAAAATGCATTGCATGTGAAACCTACCTCATGGGACTTATGCAGGTATAATAACATAGATAATTACTCTTGTAGACTAATATATGTCATCTTATGATAACTTCAAACTAACTGATAACAAAATGTTTATGAAAAAATATTAGTCATCTTCTCACGACATGGAACAACCATCAAGTTACCATCCTGCCAATAATCAAATATCTGATTGGTAACGGCCAACGCCTTTGGGTATTCAGGCAAGCATTCCAGACACTTTAAATGACTAGATATTTACTTTCCAAGGTCGATATTTAAAAACTGTGCATTTTTCACCATTGCTTGTATCTTTGGTTATGTAGTGGCGATGTAGATGCACGTGTTCCAGTTACTTCCTCTAGGTACTCCATCAACACTCTCAATTTTCCTATCCAGACAGCTTGGCGGCCTTGGTACCACAATAATGAGGTGATCACAATACTCTCTTGCTTCTGCAAATTTATATATACTACATTTACTATGAGGGGGATAGTGTCAGCAGCTGTCTGGCACCCCTCATTGGTCGTGGCTTTTTGTATTTTCCTTTCGAACTTTCAACTTCGCTAAAATACGTGTTTAGCCGCTCTGCTTTTAAAAAAGTTTTTTTTTATTTGTTAACTTTGTTTATATTCGTTTTTAGCTCCTCTGCTATAACTTTAGTAGTGTATATGTTTAATCCTTCTACTTTTATTCCTTTTGGTGATTGAGCGTGACTTTTTGTATCTTGCTTTTAAACCATCAACTTTGAAAATATAAGTGTTTAGCCACTCTGTTTTTTTTTTTTTTTTAAAATTCTTTTTTATTGATCAGCTTTGTTCATATGCGTGTTTAGTCCCTCTTCTTTAACTTTCTTTGTGTACATGTTTAGTCCCTCTACTTTTATTTCTTTTAGCCTTTTCCCCTTGTTACTGTGACGAAACAACCTGGGAGAATAGTGACCATTTTCTATTGGTGGACAAACACTATTACTCCTACACTTTAATAAAGTTACTCTAAGATGAGCATTGGCGGAGCTAGCTCATTAACTTAGGGGTATCCCGAATTATTTTTACCATGCAACCATACAATAATAATTAAAAAACTAACAAACCTACAAACAATAATACTACATAAACAATAACAAACAAAAAAAACAAAGGACAAGAAACATTCACCAAACACGCAGGTCAACCGCCAGTCAACGGAGCAGCAGCAGGGACGCTGGGACGATCGCAATTCGCTGTGACGTTCTGTTTCCAGCTTTGCCATCAATACACAAAAGTAGAGGTGCACAAAAAACCCGAACCCGAAAAAAAAACCCCAAACCCGGGTATTAGAAAAACGGGGTTTTTTAAACCTGAACCTACCCGTATGGTAGGGACCGGGTATGCATATTCAGTTCAATACCGGAACCCGAACCCGGGTTTTTTCGTACCCGGGTTTTCAGTGTACACGAGTTTCCATAAAACTCGTTACCGTGTTTTCGTAATACCCGGGCCCGTTGTGTACAACGGCTTATTTGAACATTTAGAACTTGTGTGAGGCTTTTTTGGTTAGATGTCAAGGCATACAAAATGTATAAATCTATGTTTTATGCCAAAAAAAATAATATTCAAAAATCCGATCTATACCTGAACCCGAACCATACCTAACCAATACCTGAACCATACCTACCTGACCAATACCCGAACACTACCCGACCAATACACGAACCCGGAAATAGGGTATTGTAATACCCGGGTATTGAAAACCCGAAACCGAACCCTACCCGAACCCGGGTACATAGGGTATAGATTTTATGGCCAATACCCGGACCCGAACCCGACCCGGGTTTGGTCAATACCGAAAATTCGAAACCCGATCATACCCGTACCCAGGTATATACCCGAACCCGGGTATTAAAAAGCCCGGTTTGTGCACCTCTACACAAAAGGATATTTTATTGTTATGGGGCTTGGGCTAAGTTTATCAATTGCGCTTTTTTGAATTATATTATTCTTAATGTGGGTTAACTCTATCATTTGGGCTTAATTATTACACAAGTTTGGTGTTGTAAAAGGTTTGGGCTTATACAAATTTGCAATTTTAAAGTTTCCTATTTGGGTATCCCCGTATTTGTTTAGGGTATCCTTTATATCAAACCGAAAAAAATAAAATAAAAAAACTACACCACGAAGACGGGGTTGAGCCATAGCCCGTGCTACATCTACTTACACTATACCTCCGCCCCTAATGATGAGCGTATTTTTACCTTTGTCTCTGTGTAATTTTTATTGAGATTGTGTTATGAGTAGTTTGTTCAAGTAACCGAAACATAGATATATATGTTATCAAACTGAGATATATTCTACTTACCACCCGCAAAGCGGGCGGGCGGGCGGGTCATAACACCAGTTATTGTATAAAAACGAAAAAAATCATTTTGCAACATAAAACCCGTAGCTACGTCTATTTGGGCTATCTTTAATTGTTATGTGTGATATGCATTTGTGTTCTTAAAGATGTTGCCGAATACTATGAAAATCCACAAATTCTCCCAACTCATATATGTTTTAAGTGGCTTGTATGTGTAGGTATGTGAGAATATCAATCTGATGTCCAATGGAGAGAGGAACTTTTTCTGGTGGGGGGGAATGCCGCCGGAGTTAATTGATGGACGTGATCTCAGTCTCATACTACTACACCGCATCGTGAAGCACAACGGTGGGTTCGATGAGATAATGAAGAAAGACATGTGGGGCGATATATCGGTGAAATATGGCTACGAAGCGGATGACGCTTACGAAATGAAGGTCGCCTACATTTATTATCTAGAGTTGGTCGAATGGTATTTCGATTACATCAAGAAGGAGCGTGCAAGAGAGAAAGTTGGCATGGCCGAAAGCTCAAGCAATTGCGGATGGATCGACGATACAAGCGACGATGACATGGTGGTCAAGATCGAGGTCACCAAAAATCGTAAGGAGTGATCGTGATCGAAGGGCTCGGATGTTCTTGCTTAAGGGGGAGAATGAAGATCGTTATGGTAATCAAGATCATCCGAGTTACAAGCTATGGGCCTCGGGCCGGTTTATGTTTATTTATTTTGTTTATTTCGTAATGGGTCAAAACACTGTATGTTATGTTTTATTGTCATTTGGGCCGTAGGCCACATATGTATGGGTCGAACAAGGATGTTATGTCTAGTCCATTAGTTTAGCGGTTAACATAAGGAATTTGGGCCGGAAATTATGAAACGTCACGACCCTTATCAGCAAATAACCACCAGGCGGTTATTTTGGAACATCGCAACTATTCGCGAACGGTTGTGACTGGGAAACGACGTGACTGTTCATCCCTATAAAAGCCGGCTGCCAAACTCCCTTGTTAATCGGTTGTTCAGTCAGTTTGTAATCAGAACGTGTGTTACATTCAGTTATCATATTCAAGTTCTAGTATCATTCAAAGTTCAATTCGGTTAGTTTGTTTTACAAATCAGTTTCGTTCAATTCATCATGAACACTTGTGATTGTTGTGGATTGTTCGTAAATGATTGTGTTTGTGGTCACAAGACCATCCGTTCCGAATGGTCCTGGGTTTCCGATGACGATGATACCAACATTGGTATCAGAGCCAAAGGTTTAACAGGAAGCGGAAGGGATTGTGATCAAGAAGAAAACCGGGTTCGTGGAAACAAAGGGAAATCGGTGGTTACCGATTATGGTGATGATGTTTTTGTTCGTAGTGGAGAGTGCGGCCGGGCGGCGGAAGTGGATGAGTACGCGCAGGGGAAGCCAACCATGCGGACCGGGGTATCACCAATGAAAAAGTTTCCAAAGAAAGCGTTTCAAAGGGGTTTCGTGAAGAAGTCCGGGAAGAAACCTAATGCACCAGTGGGTAGGCCGAGAAAACCGGGGGTTCGGTGTTTCAAGTGCAAGAAGTTCGGCCACATCGCGTCAATTTGCCCTAGTAAGTATATTATATTATCACCATTGCCAGTCGAGTGTGATTATATTGTGAAGGATACTTGCGGGGGTAAATGGGATTCAATCTGGGTTGTGGATCCCACGTTTAAAACGCATATGACGGGAAACCGTAATTTGTTTAAGTGTTTCAAGAGACACTTCGGGGTTGTAACGAATGAAAGCAAGAAAGACGTTTCGTTTGTTCATGGAATTGGTGAAGTGAGAGTGCCGGTGGACGGCAAGGATAAGACAATCCCGTGCGTAAGTTACGCACCAAAACTTGACAGGAATGTTCTAAGTTTAGAACAACTCTTGTTTCAAGGGATTGAGACGGTTACTATGGGTGAGAAGTGTATTTTGAAGAAGATGTTCGGTTGTCGATCAAAGGGGTTCGACATATACGAAGACAAGTCGGAAACCGACTTGGAACAAGATTATCTTAATGCTTTCTACGATAATCTTAGGGTTGATAATGGCTACAAGAAAGAGAAAGAGGAATTCCAAGAGTGTCTGGGGGATTATTATGAACGAGAATTCGAGAAGTCGAAAAATAAAAAGAAAGTGTACGGTGAACGTCCAAACGCTAGGAAGGTTGTGTACTCCAAGAAAGCAAAGAAGGCTTTATTGATCTACATTGAAGGCGAGAAGGATAATCCACGCCAATCAAGGCAAATGCTTCGGGAACGGGCAATAACTCTCTCTCAACTCGAGGAGGACGTTGTTGAAAGAGGGTTGATCATGGAAAGTTGCGTTGAACCAGGGGATCTTATCACACTACACGAAGAAATCAAGAAGCACCCAAGATTCTTCGACGCACCGTTCGAAGAAATTTTGGTTTGGTTCATCACGGATTTTCTAGGGATTGTTTGTGAGAAAGCAATGCCGCCGGAGTTAATTGATGGACGTGATCTCAGTCTCATACTACTACACCGCATCGTGAAGCACAACGGTGGGTTCGATGAGATAATGAAGAAAGACATGTGGGGCGATATATCGGTGAAATATGGCTACGAAGCGGATGACGCTTACGAAATGAAGGTCGCCTACATTTATTATCTAGAGTTGGTCGAATGGTATTTCGATTACATCAAGAAGGAGCGTGCAAGAGAGAAAGTTGGCATGGCCGAAAGCTCAAGCAATTGCGGATGGATCGACGATACAAGCGACGATGACATGGTGGTCAAGATCGAGGTCACCAAAAATCGTAAGGAGTGATCGTGATCGAAGGGCTCGGATGTTCTTGCTTAAGGGGGAGAATGAAGATCGTTATGGTAATCAAGATCATCCGAGTTACAAGCTATGGGCCTCGGGCCGGTTTATGTTTATTTATTTTGTTTATTTCGTAATGGGTCAAAACACTGTATGTTATGTTTTATTGTCATTTGGGCCGTAGGCCACATATGTATGGGTCGAACAAGGATGTTATGTCTAGTCCATTAGTTTAGCGGTTAACATAAGGAATTTGGGCCGGAAATTATGAAACGTCACGACCCTTATCAGCAAATAACCACCAGGCGGTTATTTTGGAACATCGCAACTATTCGCGAACGGTTGTGACTGGGAAACGACGTGACTGTTCATCCCTATAAAAGCCGGCTGCCAAACTCCCTTGTTAATCGGTTGTTCAGTCAGTTTGTAATCAGAACGTGTGTTACATTCA
The DNA here is from genome assembly GCA_030545235.1 of Helianthus tuberosus. Lineage (NCBI taxonomy): Eukaryota > Viridiplantae > Streptophyta > Magnoliopsida > Asterales > Asteraceae > Helianthus > Helianthus tuberosus. The sequence continues at coordinate 50,951,852 of CM060403.1, read as the reverse complement.
GTTATCATATTCAAGTTCTAGTATCATTCAAAGTTCAATTCGGTTAGTTTGTTTTACAAATCAGTTTCGTTCAATTCATCATGAACACTTGTGATTGTTGTGGATTGTTCGTAAATGATTGTGTTTGTGGTCACAAGACCATCCGTTCCGAATGGTCCTGGGTTTCCGATGACGATGATACCAACAGATTTGGGCAGCAAGCCAAAACCTATGTCATATGCGTCGAAGGTTGCCACAGTTAAACCGACATGCAAGGTAAACTTCAGATTTTTAGAGAGTAATGATCAAGTGGATGATGTGGATGTTATGATTCCAGTTGATTCGGTTAAAAAAGTTCAAGATAGGTTTGCAAACGTTTTATTTGGGTACTTCCTGGGAAAGAGGCTTGCATTTCCTGTTGTTGAATACTTTGTTAGTAACAGATGGGATAAGTATGGACTTCAAAAGTGTATGATGAATGGGAAGGAATTTTTCTTCTTTAAATTCAGTACTAAGGAAGGGATGGATCAAGTGCTAAAAGATGGGCCATGGCTAATAAGGAATATTCCGATTTTTTTGAAATATTGGTCACCTAACACAGAGCTAAAAAAGGATGAACTGAAGAAAATTCCAGTATGGGTAAAAATGCATGACGTTCCTATTGCTGCGTACACTGAGGATGGTTTAAGCCTCATTGCTTCTAAAATTGGTTCTCCGAAAGTGCTAGATAATGAGACTTCAAAAATGTGTGAAGATTCGTGGGGAAGGAGCGGTTTTGCAAGAGCTATAATAGAATTGAATGCTGAAAGAGAGCTGAAAGATAACATAATTGTGGCCATTCCTAATGTAGAAGAGGGAGGAATCTTGAAGAGTAATATACGGGTTGAATATGAGTGGAAACCACCCAGGTGCCCAACGTGTATGGTGTTTGGTCACAGTATTGACTCGTGTCCTTTAAAACATTTGGATCATACTCAGAATGATGGCAAAGACAAAGACAAGGTGGACGAAAATGGGTTCAGAGAAGGAAATAAGAAAAAGAAAGGGAACAGACAGGTATTCCAGGTTAGGGAAAGGCAGAAATTTGTGTACAAGCCTAAAATAGGGACTGAGCAACATGACAAATCAAAGCCGAGTACGTCAAAAGCTCCACCAGTGCAGATGAAGAACACTTTTAGTGTTTTCAGCTCATATGTTGGCGAAGAGGTACATGATCAAGACGAGGTTCGAGTTGACTTGAATGAGACGAGTAATTTCATGGATAATAATCAGGTGGGTTCCCAGAAAAATACAGGTGCAAGCACACCTGCTGTCGAGGTTATTAATGGTTAGCTTGGCTTGCTGGAACATAAGGGGTTTGAACCAAACCCTTAAACAAAAAGAGGTTCAAATGGTTCTTAAAGCGCAGGGTTTAAAGATGTTTGCTGTTCTGGAGTCTCATGTTCAAGTGGGTAATCTAGCTAGTGTGTGTAAAAAGGTTTTTAGAAGCTGGGAATGGACGTCAAACGGAAGCTTTTATAGTAAAGGCACTAGAATTATCATTGGCTGGGATACGGATGTGGTAGACGTTATGGTCTTAAATGCTACAAATCAGATTATTAACACTAAGATTGTCCTTAAGGAGGATAAGAAGATTGTGTATGGTACTTTTGTGTATGCGAGTAATAACTATCAGGAAAGAAGAAAGCTGTGGGAGTCTTTGAGCATGCATAAAGTTCTGGTCCAGAATAGTCCTTGGATTGTTCTAGGTGATTTTAACACTACCTTGAATTTAGAAGATAGCTGCATGGGATCTTCTTCTGTTAATTCGGGCATGAGGGATTTCAAGGAGTGTGACCAGAATATTGAGATTTTTGATGTTAATGCGTCGGGGTTACAATTCACATGGACGCAAAATCCAAAGAATGGGATAGGGATTCGGAAAAAATTAGATAGGATCATGGCGAATGTGCATTTCATTGATTTGTTTCGTAATGCTCATGCAGAATTTTTGCCTTATGGAGTGTCAGATCACAGCCCATGTATCTTAAAAGTGACTCACAATTCCATTACAAATCCTAAGCCGTTTAAATTCTCTAATTTTTTGGTTCACAAAAAGGATTTTATCAGTGTAGTTAAAGAGGGATGGGAATTCTCGGTTAATGGGGTTCCGATGTTTCAAGTGGTCAAAAAGCTTAGACATCTTAAGCATGCTATGAGATGTCTTTTGATGAAGCAAGGAAATATTCACAAAAAGGTTGTTCAACTGAAAGAGGAGCTGGATAAACTTCAAAGCAGGGTGGATTTGGACCCGTTTAGTCTGAAATCGCGTGAAGAGGAAGCTGTATGTCTTAAGAATTATCAAGAAGCAGTGCTAGATGAGGAGAGATTCCTTAAACAGAAAGCCAAACAGAAATGGTTAGAGGTGGGCGATTCTAATTCAGCTTATTTCCACAATGCTATCAAATGTAGGAACCATGTCAATAAAATCAATGTTATTAAAGATATGAATGGTATTCGGCATGAGGGGAGTAATGTGGTTAATGCTTTGGTGGATCATTTCAAAGTCTTTCTGGGGAGTGATGGTACTGTAGCTAGAAAGCCATCTCCGGATTTATTCTCTAAGAAGCTTCCCAGTGGTGTGGCAGAGGCAATGATAAGAGAAGTTACAAATGAAGAGATTAAGGATGCTATATTTTCAATTAATGAAAACAAAGCTCCGGGTCCGGGTCCGGATGGGTATACGTCAGGTTTTTTTAAAGGAGCATGGTCTAGAGTGGGTGAAGATATTACAAAAGCTATAGCGGATTTTTTTGCCTCGGGGAGATTGTTACAAGAAGTTAATCACACTTTTTTAGCTTTAATCCCAAAGGTTAGCATTCCTACAAGTGTCACTGAATTTCGTCCTATAGCATGTTGCAATGTTATTTATAAGGCTATTAGCAAGATTATTACTAATAGAATTCAAGAAGGGTTGCAAATGATTATTAGTGAGAATCAATCGGCTTTTATTCCAGGAAGGAGAATATCAGATAATATTATCCTTACATAGGAGTTAATGCACAATTATCACCGTCAAGCTGGTCCCCCTAGATGTGCTTTTAAAGTAGACATCCAGAAAGCATATGATACGGTAAATTGGGATTTTCTTGAGGATATTTTGCATGGTTTCGGTTTTCATAATCAAATGATTCGATGGATCATGGTTTGTGTGAAATCAGTATCGTTTTCTCTAAGCATCAATGCACTACTACAGAAATAGGCATTTGCTACGGCCAAATCTGTAGCAAATCCGTAGCAAACACCCTTTTTGCTACGAATTTGCTACGGTTTTGATTCGTAGCTACAAGTCCCGTCGCGAATTTATTTGCTACGAACTTTAGCTACGGAAATTATGTTTGCGACGAATTTAGCTACAAAAAATGTCGTCCGTATTTTAGCCACGAATTTGCTATGAAGAAGGTCGCTACGAAATTTTGCTATGGGTTTTTAGCTACGGAAACTTTTAGCAACGATTGTTTTTAGCTACGGATACGTGTAGCTACGGAAAATTTTAGCTACGGATGTTTTTAGCTATGGTTATTTTTAGCTACGGAGTAGTAGTTTTGCTACGAATGGGTTGGCTATGATACTTTGCAATGTTTTTGCTACAAAATTTAACTACGAACTTGCTACGAGTTTGACTACATAAATTTGCTACAGTTTGTGCAAATCCATTGAAAAATTTTGTTTCAAATTTTTTATAATTTTTGTTACGAATATAGCTACAGATTTTGAAAGGTTTTAGCTACAAATGTGTACGGTTTTTTTGCTAAGGATTTAACAATTGATATTAAGAAACTTTAAAATTTTATTATTTTTTTCATTATTTTTCGTTCAATCATTATACTCAAATCTTTAATAAATATAAAAAACCAACATGACTTGATATACAAACCAATAAAATTAAAATACCAACTTATTCAAATAACACAATAAAATCCAAACTACACAAAAACCATACACCTAATTTCAACATTAAAGAACATTTTGTGGCGGATTATCTGACAACAATTCTAGTCTGCCTTTCATTTAAGTGTATAAACAAACTTTCTTCAATTTTCCGGTCATAGCATATTTCTCTACTTGTTGTCTTCTTCCAGTCCAACTTCATGGCACCTCAGACTAATAAATGAACATTAACTAGCTTTACATCAAATTACCAAAATCCAGTTACGTAAACCAAACAAAACCTAACCCAACAAACCAATCTCCTCTAAGCACTAGTAAACTTGGTAACAGCCTTAGTACCCTCGGAGACAGCATGTTTGGCCAATTCACCGTAGTGCGACAGTTCCAGAACGATAACGATGAGGCTTCTTCACTCCTCCGGTTGTTGGAGCAGATTTCCTAGCAGCCTAAACAAATCGTCACAAAAAAAAATCATAAACGACGAACAGTTTTGTAACAAAATCAAAACGAAAACTGTACAAAACGTTGAAAGAATCAAATACCTTGGTAGCGAGTTGCTTCCTTTGAGCCTTTCCACCGGTGGACTTACGAGCGGTCTGCTTCGTACGAGCCATTGCGAATCAAAGTAACAAATCTGAATAAATTTCAAAAGAAAAACACAGTCAGAACAAAATCAACCAATTTTGAACTGTTGATGAACGATTAAAGAAGAACATGCATAATAATCTTATTGGAAAAGGTGAGAATAGATGGATTTGGGAACTAGGGTTTCAGATTGCGAAAAGACTAATCAGGTAAATAATGCCTGGTTATATATACGTGGAAGTTGAGTTCGCAACGGCTTTTGAAAGAGAAATAGTGGATCTGTGTGCTTTATTCTGATTGGTGGAGATTAAAATGAAGGGTTTTGATTAGTTGGAAGGAGGTGACTCGGATCGGGAGTTTGTGTTTGTTTTGACTCGGTGGCTTTGTGTTTCTTTTGGGTGTGTAATCGGTTATGGCCGACCGGTCTGACCGGAGTTCGTTGCTTGTGCCGGGCCGGGTCACCCCTTCAGACCGTTTCTGCATGCAACCGAAGGTTTGACCGGCGGCCGGTGGTTCGGCCGGAATTCGTTTAAAGGTTCGACCGGTTCTACTTTTTTTCTAATAAAAAAAAAAAACACAAGTGAAGATGGAAATGAAGTGTTGGGATGAAGAACTTGACCCACATACTCACACCTGTAAATGGAGACATCACCTCATCTATTAGACCATGAATGATTCCATAAAGAATGAGAAAATTGGAAAATGAAGGAGCTGTAGAGACTAGAGAGAAGATATAAACCATCGAGATTTGTAGGGAGAAAAATTAGGGTCATGCTATTCACACACGGAGAAAATTATTTTCACACCCCAAAGCGCCGCGCTATGGCCAAAGCGGGGCGCTTTGGTGTAAAGTCAACCGACAAGGACTGAACCGGTCAAATCGGTTACGTGTGATGTCGTATTCCATTATATCGTATCATTTTGGTTTGAAAGCACAAGTACTCCTAAATTGTATGGACACTAAAAACACTTAACCATTATATAAACTAGAAGATTTCACTAAAAATTGTATGGACAAAATATTTTAACTTATTAAATTAATAAATTAAGAGATGTGATTAAAAAGGTAGAGTAGCTTCAGCATCGAGAAGGGTTTCTTGTAGTGTCATTAAAAAGTCGACTTGTCAGACAAAATTTCTTGTAGTGTCATTCATGGACCCTCACCTCTACTATCTAGCTATCATCTTACTATATTAGTCAAATATAGCTAGCAGTTATAATTTTGTGGTAAACCAAGTGATTGTGTAGGCAATTGTGGATCAAGGGTCTGGATTTTGAAATTTTGAAATTTTGAAACCTTTAGCTGCTGCAATGTTCACCTAATTTGAATCTTGACAAAAAAAGATTAAAAATTTGGAAAACCAAGTGATTGTGTAGGCAATTGTGGATCAAGGGTCTGGATTTTCTTGAATGTATAAATCGACACACTGGATTTCGTGCCACTCTGATTGGATCCAAGTGTTTCCCCTCAAATTGTATTTTGAGTTTTCATTTTAAATAAAAAAATGGCCGTTTAATTTTGTAATAAGATGACGTCATATATTAAAATAGAGTTGTAGGATTTTATATATAGAGTTAATTGCCCGGATGGTCCCTGTGGTTTCATTTTAACTGCCCGAATTAAAAACAATTTTAAAAAATTAAAAATAAAAGCCCTAAGCGAAATGTAAAAAAAAAAAAAAAAAAAAACCAAAGCGCCGAGCTTAGGCCAAAGCGGGGCGCTTTGATGTAAAAAAAAAAAAAAAAAAAAAAAAACTCAAAGCGCCCCTCTTTGGCCATAGCGGGGCGCTTTGATGTAAAGCAACAGACAAGGTCTGACCGGTTCAGACCTTGTCTGTTGACTTTACACCAAAGCGCCCCGCTATGGCCATAGCGCGGCGCTTTGAGTGTGCAAATAGACCAAGGGCGTGTGTGAATAGACCAGGCCAAAAATTAAAGAAAAAAATGGTTGAGTATGTCAGTAAAAGCATTCAAGTAACATATGGCAGTGTGTTGAGTGTTGACTACTACTTTTTATTGTTTATGGTGCATTATTAATGTAAAATTTATGTATATTTTTTATTTTGTTTTACTTATTAAGGGTAATTTTCAAACTATAACATAAATAAAATAATAAATCTTTACAAAGTTGCAAATATTTAGTTAACTTATTTATAATATTATCCGATTCTTAAATCCAGTTCAACCGGTCAGACCGGTTCGACCAGTGAACCGGTAAGGCGAGCGGTTCGATGTCCGGTTCGGTTATGAAAACATTAGTCAGTAGCCCGAGTCGTGTTCAGAACTTTTGACGAAGTCCCAAAAACATGTGTTTCTTTGTTTGGAGTTAAAACATAGGGGTGCAAACGAGCCGAGCTACTCGAGCTCGGCTCGATAAAAAACTCGAACGAGCCGAGCTCGAGCTCGATAAAAAACTCGAACGAGCCGAGCTCGAGCTCGAGCCTGAGCCTAAAAACAAGTTGAGCCCGAGCCCGAGCTTCGCTTATCGAGCTCTCGAGCCGGCTCGCGAGCCTAAACAAGCTTTCTGTTTATATAATTTTTATTAATATATTAAACATATATTATATAATAATAATTACCATTTATATAAATATAAAAACTAACTAAATTATATGTATAATAATAATTATAATTAATACAAATTAATTAATAAATACTAAACGAGTCGAGCCTGAGCCGAGCTCGAGCTTGAAAAATTACCTTCGAGCCGAGCTCGAGCTTTAGAAATAAAGCTCGAATCGAGCCAAGCTCGAGCTTTCATATGTTAATGGAGCTTGAGCTCGAGCCTGGTCGAGCTCGGGCTCGGCTCGGCTCGTTTGCACCCCTAAAACACTTCTATATAGGGCTGCAAACGAACCGAACGAACACAAACAAGACCTTGTTCGTGTTCGTTTGTTAAGAAATATATGTGTTCGCGAACCGTTCACGAACACTTATCGAACGAGATTTTATGTTCGTGTTCGTTTGTTAAGGAAATGAACTTGTTCGTGTTCGTTTGTGTTTGTTTCTTAATTTTAGGCAACGAATGTCGACAAACACAAATGAGCACATACTAATGTTCATGAACATAAATGGAAATAAACGAACACAAACCATCGTTCATGAACAGCAAATATAATACACTCACACTTCTTAGATATTTAATTTGTCGGAATTTTGAAGTATTTAAATATATATAATAAACTAAAAACAAAAATGAACTATCGAACACAAACGATCACGTTACCGAACGTTCACGAACATAATTGAACGAACACGACCTCTGTCCATGTTTGTTCATTTAACTAAACGAACGGAATTTCTTGTTCGTGTTCGTTTGTTTCATAAACGAACGAACACAAACGAACTTCCCGCCGAACGGTTCACGAACTATTTGCCGAACGTTTGGTTCGTTTGCAGCCCTACAGTTCTATATGGGTCGTATTCGGGTCAACCCACAAAACTTCGGGTCGTGTTCGGGTTCATATGTATGATATGATTTTCGGTTCGGGTTCGTGTAAAATTTTCGGGTTCGGGTCAGGTTAAACCCGCCAACCCGCGAACACAACCCGTTTAGCACCCCTAACCAAAATAGGTTCAGGTCAAAACGTGTTGAACTAATGATAAAAACAAATGTCTAAAATCATAAAAAAAAAATTAGAATCTGTTAAAATTAAAAGTATAATAAAAAACAAAATCATCTAAACCACCATGAATCCAATTTGCTACTTATGATGGTATTACTACCCACGCCCCGCAACGCGGGGTTAACACTAGTTATATATGTAAATAAACTAGTTTTATGCCCTGCCCGTATTGCGGGTCGTAGACCGAATATTTCTCTACCAATTAAAACAAAACAATATCATAGCTTTGCTAGATAAAAAAACTAAAACAATGGCAATGCTATAATTTTTAGCTGGTGCAAAACTGAAATTTGTCAAAACAATGAGCGAGTGCAAGGGAGTTGCCAGACACAAATATAAATTATATCGAGTCAACCAATTAAAATAAAACACAACCATAGTTTTGCTAAAAAACTAAAACGATGGGAAGGCCGTAATTTCGAACTGGGGGCAAAATCATAATTTTTAACTGGGGTAAAATCGTAATTTGTCAAAAGCTAAAACAGTGGCAAGAATGTAAATTAGAATTAGGGGCAAAATCTTAATTTTGAAAAGGGGGAAAATCGTAATTTTAAATTGTACGTAAAATCGGAACTTGTCTGGGCCAATGTGGGAGTGACGGGTAGCTGCTTGGCACTGTTCCCCCTCATGGTCTTCGTAGTACTAGTTTATGTCCCGCCCACGTTGCGGGCGCTCGGCCAAATATTTCTCTACCAATTAAAACAAAACACTATCAAAGTTTTGCAAATAATATGAAAACATTATAGAAAGCGTTATAGAAATAAAATGAGTACAAATAATATGAAAACGTTATAGAAATCAATTACTAAATGTTCTAATATATTTAACTAGAGATGAGTTCGGTGTCAACTGGTACTGAAAATCCTAAGAATGAGCACCGGTACCGAAAATACATGGTATGGTACCGGTATTTGAGTGGTAAAATCGATAAATATCGGTACCGTACCAAACCGGTACCAAATATATTCGGTACCGGTACCCAACACCATTTGCTCATCCCTATGCTTAATTTGGTACGTAATATTTGTATGAGATAGCTATATTAAATGTATTTATGTTTACATCAGTCCGTATAAAATTGACCTTTTTTTAACTATTTTTAAGTAATCAATATATTTGCTTTTGATTTTTCTATAGTATATATTATTAATTATTTTTTAATATTTCTTTTGTCTATTTTTTCTTATGGATTTTCTTACGCGTCTTTTTTATTGTTGTTTGAATATTTATTTTGTTAGTTTGCTATGGATTTTGCTACCACTATTATTAATTAATTTTAATTGTTTTTTTATTTTTTGCAACGTATTTTGCTATGGATGTTGCAATGGATATTAGTAAATTATTTTTGGAATACTTTCTTTTTCTTATTTTGCAATGAATTTTTCTATGGATTTACTACCGATTTTGCTACGTTAGTTTTTAAGAATTTTTCAAGATTTTGCTACCAATTTCTCTGCCGACTCTATTTACTTACCGATTTTGACTCTATTTACTTACCGATTTTGCTACCATTCTTATTAAACCTCAGTTAGTTAGTTTTTAAATATTTATTTTTATGATTTAGCTAGGGACTTTGCTACCAATTTTACTAAGTTTTTTATTAAATTTATTTTCACAATTTTGCTATCGATTTTGCTACAAATTTTATTTTACTTTTTTTAGTTTATTTCTTAATACTTATTTTCATGGTTTTGCTACGGATTTTGCTACCGGTTTTGCTACATTATATGATTTATATTAATTTCATCAATTTTGCTACGAATTTGCTATGAGTTTTGCTATGAAATTCATTTGCGACGGAAGTTCGTAGCTAATCCGTAGCTAATTCGTAGCAAAATGAGCTCATAGCTAATCCGTAGCAAAATATCCATGGATATTTTAGAGGGAAACGGGGCCTTAGACAGGGTGATCCTGTGTCTCCATTTCTTTTCACAATGGTAATGGAAGTGCTTACTCTTACCATCCAAAAACATGTGAAAAGTGGGACTTCGTTCAGATATCACAATAAGTGTGAAAAACAAGAAATTGTCAACTTGTGCTTTGCTGACGATTTGCTTTTGTTTGCGAGAGGGGAGATTAAGTCGGCCAAGATTATTATGGAGTCCTTGATTGAGTTTAGAGACATGTCTGGTCTTATACCTAGCATCCCCAAGAGTTCCGCTTTCTTTTGTAATGTATCGACAGGGGTTAAAGCTAGTATATTGCAATTTATTCCTTTTGAAGAGGGTAAATTGCCTATAAAATACCTGGGTGTGCCGTTGCTAGCGTCAAGACTGATGAAGAAAGACTGCAAAGTTCTGGTGGAAAGAATGAATAACAAAATTACTAACTGGAAAAACAAGTTTTTGTCTTTTGCGGGTAGATTGCAATTAATTAAGTCGGTTCTCTCCTCTATACATGTTTATTGGGCGTCTGTATTTATATTACCGGTCAGCATAATCAAGGAGCTTGAAGCAAAAATGAAATGGTTTCTATGGGGTCAAGGCATGGTTTCTAAAGGTAAAGCTAAAGTGGCGTGGAAGGAAGTGTGTCTGCCAAAGCATGAGGGAGGTCTAGGTATTAAGCGAGTGGCTGATGTGAATCACTCGTTAATTACTTTTCACCTTTATAGTATTCTGGCTAGGCGGAAATCCATCTGGACTTCATGGGTGCTGGATCATAGAGTTAAAAACAGAAGTATATGGGATGTTCAGTTGAAGGCGTCTGATCCATGGGGTTGGAAAAAACTTCTTCGATGCAGGGATCTTGTGCGAAGTATATTCTGGATTAAGGTGGGGAATGGGAGAAATACTTATATTTGGCATGATAATTGGTCCGCTGAATCTCCGTTGGGAAACATGGTCACGCCAAGACAGATGTATCATCATGGCTTCTCAACAGCCTCTAGTCTTGCGGATGTTGTTCATCATGGTTTATGGAGATGGCCAGAAGAATGGAGAGATGTATACCCGCAGTTGTTTCAGCTCGTTCCAATCACGTTACACCCGAACAAGGAAGACATGGTCATGCTTAAGAAATCTGATGGTAAAGTAGTAGAATACTCAACTAAAGATGTGTGGGAAGAGATCCGAAGTAGGGGTACTGATATTGCATGGGTGAATGTAGTGTGGTCGGCTTTTAATATTCCAAAGCATTCTTTCTTGTGCTGGCTCATATTTAAAAAGAAATTATGGACCCGGGATCGTATGTTATATTGGAATCAAAACGTTAGTCGATCCATGAATCTTATGTGTTGCTTACTTTGCTGGAAAGGGGTAGATTCTCATGAACATTTGTTCTTTCAGTGCGATTATTCAAAGCAAGTATGGTTTGCTATCAGAGAAAAGGGAGGTATGCATTCTGTGTCAGAGAAATGGGAAGATATTAATCAATGGCTTATTCCTAAGGCGAGCTCGAAGACGGCTTTAGTTGTGTCAAGTAAGTTGCTTGTAGCTGCTACGGCATATTACGTGTGGCAAGAACGCAATGCGAGATTTTTCAAAAACCAGTTACGTCCTCCGGAGTGTTTAATAGATATTATTATAAATACGGTGCGTATGAAGCTGATGTCGTTCAAGTTTCAGAGAAGTGCTCGGGTGCAATCGTTCTTAGAAGACTGGAAGCTAGATGCTGCTGATAGATTTGAAACTGAGTAGTGTCATGTCTGTAACTAGAACCTAGATGGCTTGGTGCCTTTGGAAGTTTATTTGTCTACTTATATGTGGTTTGTCACATATAAGAACTAGGGGGTAATTCAACCTCTCTACTTGTTTTTATTGATAGTAATACAATCACCGGGGTAATCCCTTTACCCAAAAAAAAAAAATCATTGTTAATAACTTTTTAGATACTAATATGTGTGATTAATAGGTAAAGATGTCCATTAATAATTATAATGCAAAATATGGTTTTAACCATAAAACAAAAGTTAATTTTCATAACAACAAATTTTTCCATGGCCTCTTAAACATGAAATCATGTTAACAGGTTGGAGGGTATTTAGAGGAATACAAAGGATTGCTTCTGATAACCGTTAGGGGCGCAGGCCATGCTGTTCCAAGCGACCAGCCACAACGTGCATTGGCCTTGTTCTCATCGTTCCTCGAATGGATACTCCCATCTTCCTCATAGACATGTTACTGCTTTTTTAAGGTTTTAATATACTTTTACTTTTCCCGTGAGCAAGTTTGACAAGAGCTCAGATTTCAAATGGTGTCTAAAGCTGACCGACTTTTTTACTTCTGAATTCTAGCACCTAGCTAATGTAACGAATAATAATATGAAGTTCGAGCTTGACATGCATTTAAACGATGATACTTCCTCAGAATTTAGTTATGCCACAAGTCTTATTGTTTTTCATTTTCTTATGGTGTTGCCATCTAACTCAACTCGATTTTCACCCAGGGGTGAAAATTTTTCATTTTTGGTTTTGTTATTTTTCATATTTATTTTTGTTATTTTCATTTTAACTGTTGTGTTTTTTTTTATATTTTTATGTTATTTTTATTTGTACATTTTTTCATTATTATTACTATTACTATTACTATTATTATTACTATTACTATTACTATTACTAATTTAGCCTATCCTAGTCCGAAACCATCTTGACCCAAGTCCATCCCAACCAAAACCCATCCTGATCCATAACCATCCTGCCCCTTTTGCACCTCTAAGTGGAACCCGTGACTTGTAGAATACCAAACCAATGGCTTAACAAGTGAGCTTGTTATATAATTTAGATGCTTAAATCTTACCGAGTCATTACCGTACCAACTTCTTCATATAAGGTTTACCCAAAACCCTAATTCACCAACCCACGTATGTTAACCCGTGTTCCCACTTGTAGGATTTATGGCGCGTTTGGTTCGGAGGAATTTAAGGGAATTGGAATCTGAATTCCATCTCTTGTGATGTTTGGTTTACAGAATTTGATAGAATTGGAATCTCAATTCCAATTTTTATGTGTTTGATTGACAGTGGAATTGGAATTGGAATTGGAATTTAGCATGAATTCATTCAAATTCCTTTAAATAAAGGAATTCAAAATTCTTCCTATATGTGAAGGAACTAAAGTAAATTCATTGGAATCATGGACCGTTTCAACCTGCACCGTTTCGACTTGAAACGTTTTCGACCCGTACTTTTTCGATCCGAACAGTTACTGTTTCGACTCCTTGGATGATGTATGGTTTTAATCTATGCTTTTTTAGTGTTATAGCTTCATGTGTCAAAATGGATTGTGGTGTATGTTATCAAATGTATCAGCTTCTTGTATTGGACTTAATGGTTCAAAATGGCTTATAGTGTATGGTTTCAATTGTTGTATTCGTTGACTTCATTGGTCAAAAACCATACACAGTTTGTATGTATGGTTTCAGGTTGTGTCACAATCTTTCAAATGGGTCACTTTAATGTTTTCAGGTCTTTAATGGACCCAAAATTAAACAAGTCTTAAATGGGCAAACATTTCAATCTTCAAAATACACCACATACTTCATTTAACATAGTCTAAACATTTCAATCTTCCAAATAGAGCCACATACTTCATTAAACATAGTCTTCATACATTAGCAAAATGATTACATTATCACATTCTAATCTCAAAACATGCATACTGAAACGATTGCTGCTCAAATACAAATCAAATACAACATAAACATAACCCAGCTGCTAAATAATGCAATTTTCAGCCTTCTGTTTTGTACTGCTAGTGTTCTTGTCATTTCTTCCAGATTGTTTTGGATTGCAATAAACCACGTATGATAGTCGCTGCTCGTTCACACATCGGATGTTCTTTCCAAGCAACAAACCCATACCGTGTGCAACAATAGAATTTGCGACCAGGGTTTGCAGATGTCCATGATGTTCGAACGGTTGTTGGAGATCCACATGAACACAATATGATTCCATGGTTTCTCATTATTTTTGAGGTTGGATTTTAATGCAGGTTTGAGGCTTTCATTGTTGTATAGAAAGGAGCATTTAGGGTTTTAAAAAGGTAGGTGGGGAAGATGACAGAGAAATAAAGGACATAAATGCCCCTCGTGTGAGGGGCACGTGGGGTGGGACAAACGGTAGTTAGGAACCATGTTAAGTTGCTGGATTATAATTGTTAAATTAAGTAAACTTGTTTAAACTATTGGACTTAGGCCCTGTTTGTTTGCATCTTAATAGCCTCTTAATACCCCATGTCTGATTGAGTCAGATTTCAGATTGTTTGTTTCACCCCTCTTAAAACTTACCCAACCTCTTATTTGTGTATGACCGAGTCATACATGGGGTGGAGTCTGACTAAACTCTGAATGACAATTGTGACTTGTATACCCCTCAATCCTAAAAAACACAAACATCTCTCTTGCATCCCACCGGAGCCACTGTACACCTGCATCTAGCAGGAAAACAACAAGCTCAGCCACCGGCGACGTCTTCGGGTTGCCGGAAAAACATCGATGCCACGTTCTCTCTTCCCGATCTATCTCTCTCTCACTGATCTCTCTCTCTTCTTCCTGCTTCGAACCCGCTGTCCGAGACCACCACTTTCGCCATCAACCATCGCTATCATCATCATCATCATCATCATCAACATCATCATCGGCACGGATGACGGAGACGCGAGCGGCGGATGATCGGGAGGAAGATCCTGGACGTTGATTGAAGGAACGTTGACCGATCCACGGTGAAGAGGATGCGTTAAGCTTGACAAAACTTGCAGACGCCATTGGTGTGTGTGTGTGTAGAAGAAGAAAGAGGATTCAAGGGTTTGTTTGTTTGTTTATAAGAAGTGTGTGTTGTCTAGGGGACTCCGCGGGTAACACAGGGAGTGTATATAATAATAATTAGGTATTTAATTTTGTTGAGAGGGGTAAAAATGTCATTTTACACAGTCCTTCAGATGTGCAACCAAACAACACTTTACTAGTTCAGCACTTAGCTGTTTGGTAGCCTCTTAATGACCATTCAGATGCTACCTCTTAATGGTTTAAAACCTCTGAATGAATAAGAGGTAACCTCAAGTCTGAATGGTTAAGAGGCAACCTCTGAATGGTAAATAATCACATGTCACATTCTTCTACCTTCTCATTGGTAAAATTCTTAATGGTTCCATTAAGAGGTAGCCTCTTAATGACCATTCAGAGGCTACCAAACAGCTACTGGTTCAGAGCCTCTTACCCATTCAGACCTCTTATTCATTCAGCACTTATTGGTTCAGATGTTGCCAAACAGCCCCTTAAAGTGTTAAAACAAGCAAACCACATGGACGAAAATTAAGGTTTACTCTATTATCTATTATGCAAATGCCCTTTTAATTACTACGTAACCCAAATAGAAAAGATCTTTTATAGACCCTAACATCAACTACCATGGTCATCTGCATACCATAAGCAGCAATCGCCATTGTCATCTCCAATACACTATCAATATCCATCACAAACCATAGGGACGGTTATGGGAAAAAATGTTTTTGGATGAAAATGGCAAAAGTTGTCAAACCACAGGGACAAAAATGGCAGTTTACTCAACTTTTAGTTATCATCTTCATCATCGTTGTTTCGTGGAATACCCCAAATGTGTTCAATCAAATCCACTTAAAGGTTGTGATATATAATATTGTCATAAATCTGTGATTTCACTTCTCAGGCTTCTTCATGAATGATTTCTTTAGTATTTGGTTAACTCCCCTCCTAGTAGTACTCGCAAATTGTGTGTCCCTCATCCTCCAAAATCATGTTATGTAAAATAACGCATGTGTACATCACCTTTCTAATTCTATATTTTTCCATAATCCTACATGGCATCCTCAAAATGCGCCATCTTTTCTGCAAAACATCAAAGGCTCGTTAGATGTCTTTTCGTGCCGCCATTTGAGCACCATTAATCTTCGTTCTCTTTTCGCCTAAAGTTGTACGCTTTGTAAATGGTTTTACAAACACCGCATAGTAAATTCCATCCATTAGATAATAATCGTATTTGTACTCCGTACCGCTTACAAAAAAAAGCCTTAGTTCCAACACCGTATATAGTCATTGAAAATGAGTGATTGATTAAGAATATTTAAATCATTATTTGAAGTAGATATATCAAAGAATGCAGCCAAATCCAAAGATCTTGTGATGCAACCGCTTCAAGCATCATAGCAGGTTTTTTATGATATCCACTAGTGTGTTAGACGGGCCACACAGCTAAACAACTTTCCCACTCTCATTCCTTACATTCTAAACTACTGATCATCCCAGGGAAACCATGTCGTTCTTCATGAGCCTCGAAAATTTTTTGTATGTCACAAAACGTAGGTTTTCTCAAATATTTTTTAAATATCGATTAACAAAATGAAGGATTTCCCTAGCCACTCGTTTCAACATTTTTATATAGTCTATGTCCAAAGCCGTGCCATAAGCCAAATGTCTAATCACGGCTGGGAATTTTTGCAACGTGTTATAACCCATACTACCATGCGCATTGGTTTTTTGTTGGAAAAATTAATATTTATTTTGTAAATCGTTTGTTATTCTTAGAAATAAACATCAGCTAATATGTAAACGATGCCTAAAACTCCTATCATCATATGTTGGATTGGGTGAAAATAATCACTTAAAAATAAGTCATGTGTGGTGAGCCGATCACGTATTATATATTTCCTCCTTTTGGGTTGTGACGAGGAGCCTTGGTCTTCAAATATAGTTTGAACCACTTTCTAAACCACTGATATTATTAGCTCTGGTCCATCATCATCATCTGATGAGAGTAAAAGAAGCTTTTCAAGCGAAGACGATGATGATGAAGATGAAGATGATAAACTTGAGCCTTCCATTGTTTTAGAGAAATATAAAATTGGGAGTGGAAAACATGTGGGTAGAGAGAAATAGGTTGGATATGTGTGTTTTTGGAATTCTCTCCATGCCATGGCATGGGCGGTGTGGTGGCGTGGTGGAGGCCTCCACGCCTCCACACCGGGGAGTCTAAGTTTGTATTGTTTGAGATGTTTTAGCGTATCTTTCTAGGAAGCTTATAATATGTTCAATACATTATTAGCATTGAATACGTTGGTCAGGCTCTTAGCGGTACAAGGATACAGTGTTATATGGTATATGGATGAACTTGATAAATGAAAAAAACTATAAAGAAAATGACTCAACTTAAAATAGGTTTAACTTTTGCTCAGTTTGGAGTAACATACGTGATCTATTAAAATTTCTACCCAGCCTGGTGCTTAGAGAAATCGCTTCGGGCGGTGGACCCAAATCTTGAAACCAAATTCCTTGATCCCGGATTTTCCCGAAATATATATATATATATATATATATATATATATAGGTAAAGAGTATGGTACAAATAAGCTAATCGTACATTACGTACGTGATGCCAACAGCCGTACACGTGTCCCTGATTCATTTTCTTACATAAGGGTATATCATACTTTCCATTCAATCAGCAGAGCGCAAATTACACAATTCCAGATCCCGATTAATTCGTTACACCACTATCCGGGTAATTATGATTCGCATCAGAGCGATGTTACTCAGTTCCTTTAATTCCCTTTACAATCTGGAATTAAATCGTATCAGAGCGATGTTACTCAGTTCTTTTTAATTCCCTTATGATCTAGAATTGAAATTTCGCATGTGTATAATAAAAATTTTGCATGTGCATGTTTACATGATAATAATAAATTCGTATGTGTATGTTACTTTTTGATTATAAATTCGCATGTGGTGTTGACAAATAATTATGATTCAATGTGCATGTTTGTATGATTCGCATGTGCATGGGATTTTAATTTTTGAATGGACATACAAACTAGTATGATTCACATGTGCAATGCATTAATTTCGCATGGATGCATTAATTTCGCATGGATACATTAATTTCGCATGGATATATTCATGTATTCGCATGTGCATGGGAATTTAATTTTGAATGGACATACAAACTAGTATGTGGATGACACTAATTTCGCATGGCATTAATTTGGCACTAATTTCGCATGTGGACAAAAATTCGCATGGCATTAATTCGCATGTGGATGGCACTAATTCCGCATGGCATTATTTTGGCAGGGACATAAAATATATCCATGTTGACAAAAATTACATGTTGTGGAATGTTCCAAAGAAATGGGAATCGCATGTGTTGCAAAAAAATAATGTTCGCATGTTATTTTTAATACCAAAATCGCATGCTGTAAAAAAAATACCAACATCGCATGTTGTAAACCAATTTCCCATGTTTGATATTGAATTTGCAGAAGAGTCGGTTGGAGAAGAAGAAGGTACCGAACGAAATTGCCGGGATTTTGATAGAGAAATTATCGATTTTATCCTTCGCGGTTAGTTTTATGTATATTAATTTGATTAATTTAATGATATAAATTAGTTTTGCCCGCTTTTGATGGATTGAAGATCGTACGGCTGTGGGCATCGCGTACATAATGTAGGATAAGAGATATTGTACGTTAACCGGCCTCTTCATGGCAATATGCCTTTTTCTTCTATATATATATATATATATATAGTGGAGAGTTCAAATGAGAAGAAATTTTTTGTAAGAAGAAAAAAAAAGAAATTTCAACCAATAAGAATGCTTTATTTTACTTCATTTAATATAAGTATTTAATTTTACTATAAGGGTACATTGGTAAATCTACATAGGTCGTTAATTTGTAGTCTTCCTCTTTACTAGCTAATTACATTAATTTTTTTGTAACTTATCTTCAAAATATATATTTTTTCAAAAAAATAAAATAAAATAATTTAAAGTGTAGGATAAATTACGAGTTGTGTAGGATAAATTTCAACGAGTAGGACGAATTTCGAAATATGTAGGATAACTTTTGATGTGTGTAGGCAAAAAAAGTTAGTGTGAAGGATAATAGTCTTTATGACTAATTAATTAGTCAAAAAATGATAATAAATGAGATAAGTGAAAAAACTATTTAATGTTTTACAAAATTACCCTTTGTTCTTTTTATTCTCAATTAAATTTTCTTTTCAAATGAACCTTCCCCTATATATATATATATATATATATATATAGGGAGAAGATCATGCGAGAACCACCTCTTATTGTGAGAACCGCGAGAACCAATGTGAACACACCAAAAATGCCTAAAAATAGCTAAAAATCACACAAAATTTTTTTTTTTTAATTTTTTAATATTTTTTATAAAAAAAATCGCTACTTTTCGAAGCCAAAAAAAAAAAAAAAAAATTTTAAAAATTTTTTATTTTTTTTTTGGCTTCGAAAAGTAGCGATTTTAACATAAAAAATATTAAAAAATTCAAAAAAAATTTTTTAGATTTTTTTAAGTTTTTTGGGGGTTTAGTTTTTAGCATTTTAGCTTGGGGGGGGGGGGGGGTTTAGGTTTTTGGGGGGTGGGGGAGGGGGGTTTAGGTTTTTTTTGGGGGGGGGGGGGGGGGGGGGGGTTAGGTTTTTTTTTGGGGGGGGGGGGGGTGGGGGGGTTTAGGTTTTTTGGGGGTGGGGGGGTTAGGTTTTTTTAGCTATTTTAGGTTGTGTTCACATTGGTTCTCAAGGTTCTCACAATAAGGGTGGTTCTCGCATGAGCCCCTCCCTATATATATATATATATTGAGATGTGAAACAAGTAAATCGTGGGTTTTTAATCCTATTCTAGTGGTGTCAACTTTAATTAAAAAAGTGTATTCAAGTTGTGTTATACCAATCATACATTCATCTGCACTAACATTTGTATGAACTTTGTGAGTACTAAGCAACAATAAATGACTTTTTCATATCAGTAGCAACATAGAAACATTTGTTTCTATTTAATCATAATACTGAAATACACTTGCAGTAAAACTCCACTGACACCAAGACGGTTTCCTACAAAAGCGTCATTCTGGCCATAATGACGAGAGCACAGAAACCGATTGTGTCCTAACTGTGAAGTAGAAAAGCGAACAGGAACATTCTTTGTTTCATGTGAAAATAACGTTCAGATATTTTCCAGCAAAAGATTTTAGATCATGACACTAATTCATGTCTTGGTTCACCTCAATCTTTAGCCCCTACAATTCAAAACAAAACAGTAACTTATGTTAATATAAATGAATTCAAAACTAAATGCTAACATGTCAAAGATAGAATGAACTTTTACAATTTCACCAACTGATCTTGTACGATGGAAGTGACACCATATATCCAAGACATAGGAGGTGCAGAATAAGTTGCCACTGGCATATGTGATGGTAGCTTAGGCAGGGGCGCTTCACACTTGAGTACTTGTATAGCTTGCCTAATTGATGGACGAAGATCAGGGTCAGGGTGTGCACACCATAACCCAACAACTATCAATCGCTTAAGTTCTTCCTCGTCAAAATCCGAGCCAAGACGTGGATCTGCAGCTTCGACTAGAGTTCTAGTCCCATAGAGCTCCCAAACCCATTCTACAAGTCTTGTTTGTCTTTCTTCCGCTGTGTACACGATAGTTCTCCTCCCACTAGCTATTTCCAAAGTAACAACACCAAAGCTATACACATCTGATTCCTTGCTTACTTTTCCTGTTACTGCACATTCTGGGGCCATGTAACCCATGGTTCCAGCTAACATTGTGGTCTGTGAGCCTTTTTCGTGTTCAACCAACTTTGCTAACCCAAAATCACCAAGCTTTGGGTTGAAATCTGAGTCCAACATCACATTGCTCGATTTGATATCTCGATGCAAAACACATTGCTCCCATTCTTCATGAAGATACAGCAAAGCAGAACCCAAGCCGTGGGCAATTTTGTACCTTGTGTCCCATGCCAACAAGCTCTTTTCCTTGAAAAGGTGTAAATCCAAACTTCCATTTTCCATAAACTCATAAACAAGTAGGAGTTCTCTATTCTCGTGACACCAACCAATGAGTTGCACCAGATTTCTATGCCTCAATCGACTAATGATCATGACTTCTGATGCATACTCCTTGATCCCTTGTCTGGAACTTGTTGATACCCGTTTAACTGCAGCGTGTGTGCTCGAATCTTTAAAGAAACCTTTGTAAACACCTCCAAAACCTCCCTCACCAAGCTTCTGGTTCTCTGCAAAGTTACATGTGGACCGAACTAATTTTTGGTAGGAAATTCTTTTAGGTCCAGTGCCCATTTCAAAGACTTTGTTCATCTCTACATCAAATTCATGTTCGTCCTCTTCATTTTCCCAGATTTTCTTCCTCTTCCATCTCCGCATAACAAAAATAAGCACCGCCATAAATATAATGGCGACCCACATTCCTACTATCAATCTCACCTTCATATTTTTAACTTTTGTAGGAAAATCCGAACTAAGGAAACTCCAAGATATCACCGAATGGCTCTGGTAAAAAGGAAATCCAGATGCACTTCCTGAGAATCCGAAAATAACCCATTCAGGCAACTCATTACTCATATCAATAGTGTAAACAAGTCCATCTTGACGTACAACTGTATTATTTTGAAAACCAGTGAAGGAAACAGTGAGATTTTTTGAAACAGAATCGTATGTAATCCAAGCTTGAGACAATCCCCCACCAGGTACATTGCTTAACCAATTTTTATAACCAACAGAAGTAGGAGAGTTTATGCTAATACCCACATGATCACTGCTATATATTCCACCAGTAACAAACTCCACTGCAACAAATGGGCTCATGGATGTATTATTACTAAGAGGAAGCCCCAAAGCCGACCCACCAGTTATAACAGAATTATTCTGAGCAAGAAAGAATGTGAGGCCACCACCGGAAGTCATTTCCCCATATGAATTAATCACAAAGGTGAAATTCGTAGAGAAGCTTGCCAACTGACCAGATTTTCGGTCCCATAGATGAAGTGGTCTGATATATGTTGCCCGTCCAGCTACATTCTCAAAGTACCCGGACCCCATAGGCGTCAGTTGGATTCCATCGCTAGTGATATAAGCAGCACCTTCAGCAACTATTTCCAGATTCTCACTTCGTGGACCAATATCTGTCAAATTGAACGTCATTGAAGCCACACATAGGATCAAATGTACAAGGAAATAAATGATCAAACAAGTCCTGGAGAATGCCATTAATGGTCTGATAGTATTTTCAACATATATATTGTATCCATACAGATGGGTGTAATATTTCTGATTAAAGTCAGGACATTCCGTAAGCCGAACCAAGATCTGGCTAACATATTATATTTTCCTAGTAAAGTGCCAACTCTTCTTCTATTAGCTAGCTGTTCATTTTATATAATTCTCTTCATTTTTATATGTAATTATCTTCCTAGCGGCTTAAAAGAATATCGTTTAGCAATGAGGTTGAAACGTTTGATGACAAAACACAATGACTACGAATATCGTTTAGCAATGAGGTTGAAACGTTTGATGACAAAAGACAATGACTAAATCATGTTAGAAACATTAAATATATTATATTAACATTTTAGACACTAATAAATTCATGGATGAAAACAAATTTAATGTCCGTTTGGAGCCTGCGATGCGTATAACATTGTTTATTTAACCACTTAATAAACTCGGTTTATGTATTTAAACTTTTGTTACAGAAATAACTTTCTAGAAAAGTGGTTACTGGTATGTTTAGTGGGAAAAGAAAACTATTTTTAAAATTTTCAAAAAAAATCACACATTGTATTTACACTAAAACAGTAGGTATGTTTGGTATGGAGCTTTTAGAAGCTTGTAGCTTTAAGTTTTTAAGAAAAAAAACCATATTCAATAAAAAGACTTGTTTGATTGAAAGAGCTTGAAGCTTTTAGGTTAGGAGCTTGAATCTTTTGGTTGAACGCTCATACTAGTAGCGTTTAGAAGGAGCTACAAGCTTTTAGGGGAAAAATGACTAATTTAACCTTTAAAAATAATGAACTTTTTAATGCACAAGTTTTTTAAATTTTTAGTTATGTCCATTTTGATCATTTTATACATTTTATTAAAAGCTTCAGCTACTCTTCTAAACCTCAAATATATCTAAAAAGTTACAGCTACCAGCTAACAGCTAACAGCTACCAGCTACCAGCTACCAGCTTGCAGCCACCAGGTACTTTTGCCAAACATACCCAACATGTTATCACCGGGGTATCCTGGACGAAAAATAACCGTCACAAAAAATTGTAGGAAATATACTAACGGATAAGAAAATATTTTTTTTTAACTTAACAGAATCGTCGATGATCCTTCCTAAATTTCGGAGTGTACCGGTCAGTGTTAGGAGACCAATAATAGTCTCTATCAGCCTTCCTGATTCCGGATAAATTGTCTGATATTGGTTTCAGAAGCCTCATCCGTAAGAAACCGAGCACTTTCGAAAAACATATTCTTTCATAAACAGATAACGAAAATCCGTCGGAAATTCCGGTCATAATGTTCTCGATGTATAATTATTAAATGCAATTTTACACTAAAACTAGCAAAAAAACTACTAGTTTTCTATGCCAACGTTGTACCCACTAGTAAAAAATATCTTTCTTGACGCACATTGCGTGTCATAAAAGGGTACTTATGACACACAAAAAAGTGTCGTTAAATGGCATGTCATAAAAACAACATGACACGCGTTTGTGTGTGACACACTTTTATAACGGGTCGTATTATTGGCACACCTTGGAGGATTAAATCGACACCCTCAATACGCATCGTATAGGCCTATACGATGCGTATTGAGGTGGGTTCAAACTTCTATGTCTGCCAAAGGCTGCCATTGTCCCCTACCAAAAAGTAATACGTATCGTATAGGCATATACGAAGCGTATTGAGGGTGTCGATTTAATTTTTTAATTTTTGCAAGGTAGCTTCCTGTCACGCGGTAGCTTTCCGTCACACGAACGAAAAAGCAGCACTTTGGACATCTGTTGGTCTTCAAACATCTAGGAAACATTATTTGAGAATACCCCTGAATTTATCGAAGCTGTAGAATGAGATCCTCCACTGTTGGGTTATTATCTTTCAACCTCATTTTCCCTAAATTTATCGAATATGTTTTTCAACAGGGATGTAATGCAATGATTCCTCTCAATTGAATAGACCGACACTTGCTTCATAGGACTCACTTGAATCATCTCGGATGTAATAACAGTACGTTTAGCATCCGTGCCTGCTTGAATTGCAGAAAGCAAAGGATAACGAAGATGAACATTGTATTTATCACGAAAGTACTGAACAACCGAGATAACAGCTCCGGTTTCATCCGCTGCATTTGGAACAGAAGAGTTGAAAAAACTGCAATTGGAATTGATCTTGGAACAACATACTCTTGTTACCATATGACACATGATAAAAGCGCTTCTCTAGACAATCTGGGATTATGTTCCGCAAATTGGGAACCACATATTTGCTTCAAGATTTACGTCTGATGTCCAACTTTGATCACATTTGACTTCATATGCGGCAGTCCAATGACTTTCTTCCCACGTGTCTGCACCGTGACCTTCATATTCTTGGTTCAATACCAACTCATCTTTAGTAGTGTTTGTTTGAGAACCTAATTCAGATACACAACGGTTCTCCATTCCAAATCAGCAAGCAAATACACAACGGTTCTCCAATTCCAGATCAGTAATGTAAGGAGAAGAGTTGAGATAACGGACATCCATCAAGCTCAAAAAGAAAACTTGTGTTTCCCATAGTCACAAACAATTGCAGTTTGTATTTCGCATAGCCACCGTTTCGGTAGTAAAAAAAGGTTGAGGTTTGCAGATTCAATCTTCATTGCTTCATTAAAATTAACAAGGCGGTCTGTTGCTTCGTCCACTAGAACTATTTGTATATGCATTCTTTTGGTAGTTAAAGCGCTAATGAGGCGCCATTAGAAGAAGTACCCAAACACACACACTCTCTCTCTCTCTCTCTCTCTCTCTCTCTCCTCAGCTATACAACTGATTCCTCTGGGTTTCTTAAATCAGATTTTCACTTAGGGTTTTTGTTATTTGATCAATGGAAGTTGAAATCGACATAAAGGACATCCGTGCCTGCTTGAATTGCAGAAAGCAAAGGATAACGAAGATGAACATTGTATTTGTCATGAAAGTACTGAACAAGGATGTAATGTAATGTTTCCTATCGATTGAATTGACCGACACTTGCTTCATAGGACTCACTTGGAATTGATTTGCACATCCAAAAAACTGCAATTGGAATTGATCTTGGAACAACATACTCTTGTTACCATATTATTCGTCCACTAGAACTATTTGTGTATGCATTCTTTTGGTAGTTAACAGCGCTATAACAGGATGGATGTGACACACACAGATAGATAATATTTGTGTTTCCCATAGTCACAAAAGATTGCGGTTTGCACATTCAATCTTCAATACTTCATTAAAATACCACTAGTAGAAGAACCCGACACGTCTTCATGTTACGGAGAATGTTCTCGAAATTGAAGGAAAAGAAGTAAAAAAGATGAATTAAGGCGTGCATTGTTTAAATCTGAATCAGTTGTTAGGGTTTCGTTTCTTCATGCTCCAACTAAATCGTTGAATCCCAATGCTTTTCTAAAAATTTTCATTGCACATTCAATATTCACAGTTGCATTTGGAAGCACGCAACGAATTTGACAACTGTTGCGGTTTGCAAATTCAACGGTTCTCCAATCTTTGTTGCGTACTGATTATTGAAAAGATTTGTTGAAATTGAAGAAAAGAGTAAAAAAGATGAATTGAGGCGTACATTTGGAACAAGAAGTCCAACAATCCGTTCATTATCTGTTGTTATCTAAAACAATATGAATGCACACAACGAATTTGACAACTGTGAATAACAAACTGTGGAGAACTTGTTTGCATTATCCTTCAACATAACAATTTTGAATGTATATAAGAGCGTGATCAACTACTTTGGGTATATTCGAAACCAACTAAAATACGTTAAAATACGCTAATTTACGCTAAATTACGCTAAATTACGTTACAATACGCTAAAATACCCTAAATTAGGTTAAAATACGCTAAATTACGTTAAATTACGTTACAATACGTTAAATTACGCTACAATACGTTAGAATACGCTAAAATACGCTAAAATACCCTAAAATACGTTAGAATACACTCAGATACGTCAAAAATACTATTAAATATGCAACAATATGTTAGAATACGTCAAAATACGCAAAACTACGTCAAATACGCGACTAACGATATTTACACACACGTATACATATAACACGACACTATGGAGTCTAAGTGGATTTCAAACTAAACTGTACGTAATAATGGAATACGATATTCGCACGCAACCGAACGGCACCGAAACGACTTATGTTGAAGGTATACGTCATAAAACGACAAAATATGCGAAAGTTCGGCAAAAAACGAGACGTATACACGTCGAACCGAGGGAAACACGATAAAACTAAATTTGAAATAATGTCATATACGATCATATAGGCCTACGTTGTATCGTATATCAGCTTAATACGAATCGTATAGGCCTATACGATTCGTATTAAACTTTGAATTTTCTAAAAAATACCCCTGAATTTATCAGAAAACCAGGGGTATTTCAGTAAATTCATCAATTAATACGTATCGTATAGGCCTATACGATGTGTATTGAACTATAAATTTCTCAAAAATGTTTTTTAAATCAAGGGTTCCATCATTACAACCACTTGTTTTCAACAGGGATGTAATGCAATGATTCCTCTCAATTGAATAGAGAGACACTTGCTTCATAGGACTCACTTGAATCATCTCGGAAGTACTGAACAACAGAAATAACAGCTTCGGTTTCATCAGCCGCATCGTTTACCATGGAATGCATCCGTATTTTTGTAAATCGACCAAACAAGCATGCCATGAACGAGTCTAGAACACTCGTAATCCTCAACCGGCTTTGAAACCGGACGGAATTTACGAAGAAACTGTTCGATTTCACGGTGAGTGGAGAAATTAGCGACGGAGAAACTGTTGGAATTTATAGATTTCGGTTGGTTCAGAAACTTAACAAGAGAAGCAACTTAAAAAGCGGTGAACGGTATTTAACGTACACACCGCATTCGAAGATCCTTGCATTAGACTCAATTTGTTGGAATTTGTGGATTTCAGTTGGTTCAGATCTCTATTCGGTCATCTTTCCTCTCAATTGAATAGACAGGCAATTGCTTCATAGGACTCACTTGAATCGTCTCGGAAATACTGAATCAACAGAAGGATGAATCAACAGGCATGCCTTGAAGTACTGAATCAACAGAAATAACTGAAATAACAGCTTCGGAATCTATTAACCCACAATTTGTTGGAATTTGTAGACAGACACCTGCTTCATAGGACTCACTTGAATCGTCTCGAAAGTACTGAACAACAGAAGGATGAGATATCGGCAGTTAGCTCGAAGAAGTTTCTCTCAATCATGTGTTCCAATAGATTCTCCCTTTTAACAATGTCCTGCTAATTGTTGGAATTTGTGGATTTCAGTTGGTTCAGACAGACACAATTTGTTTTCAACGGGGATGTAATGCAATGATTCCTCTCAATTGAATAGACAGACACTTGCTTCATAGGGCTCACTTAAATCGTCTCGGAAGTACTGAATAACAGAAGGATGAGATATCGGCAGTTACGAGATTCTTCGAGAATTAGAAAAGGAGAAAATACGGAACGAAAAGGGTAGTATGAGTCTGAGTCCATTGTTGTTCGTGTCAGGTTTGTATTTCCTATAGCCACTGTTTCCGTAGTAAAAAAACGGTTGCGGTTTTGCACATTCAATCTTCATTGCTTCATTATAATTAATAATGCGGTCTCGATTGAAGATGTAATCTGCAGATTGTCTAAAGAAGCGCTTTTATCATGTGTGATCCAGAGGTCGGTCTCGGGTGTGCATAAGATCCGTGGGCCCTATTGTCAGATTATTGAACCAAGAAAGTCATTGGACTGCCGCATATGAAGTCAAATGTGATCGAACTTGGACATCAGACGTAAAATCTTGAAGAAACGGAACATAATCCCAGATTGTCTAAAGAAGCGCTTTTATCATGTGTGATCCAGAGGTCGGTCTCGGGTGGGCATAAGATTCGTGGGCCCTATTTTCGGATTATTGAACCAAGAAAGTCATTGGACTGCCGCAGATGAAGTTAAATGTGATCAAACTTGGACATCAGACGTAAATCTTGAAGAAACGAAACATAATCCCAGATTGTCTAAAGAAGCGCTTTTATCATGTGTGATCCAGAGGTCGGTCTCGGGTGGGCATAAGATCCGTGGGCCCTATTGTCGGATCTGTGACTGCATGGAAGATGTGATTAAGGTAAGCGTGCCGTATCATGTGTCATAAAATGGAACATAATCACAGATTGTCTAAAGAAGCGCTTTTATCATGTGTCATATTAGAGTAGTATGAGTCTGAGTCCATTGTGGTTCGTGAATGTTTCGAATCATCATAGAAGACGTATCGGGTGAGTTATGGTTGATTTATAGGAGGAGGTTATGAAACGAATATATGTTTATGCGAATTTAAAGGACAATACTGACAGAGGTGCTGGTCTTTTCTTCCACTGTGCAAACTTGAAAAATCTCACCATAACACATCTAATATGACACATGATAAAAGCGCTTCTTTAGACAATCTGGGATTATGTTCCGCAAATTGGGAACCACATATTCGTGTGTAAAAACTTGGAAAGATGACCGAATAGAGATTTGTATACACCCTTGGTATTTGTTTACCACATGACACATGATAAAAACGTTTCTTTAGACAATCTGGGATTATGTTCCTCAAATTGGGAACCTCATTGTAGACTGGTGGGCTTGAATGGTTTTAATAATACTTGAAAATGGAAATAACCGTGTCAAGATCTTTATCTATCATATCATCGACCAACTGCTCAAAATCCCTTTCGTTTCTCGGGTTCGCATTCGACACAACACAACAAAAAATAAATTCAAAAAAACAGTGGCTTGATACGCATCGTATAGGCCTGTACGATGCGTATCAAGCCCGCCGCCAGACATAACCTGCACCTGTCAGTCTGCCATGTTTTTACTTTATTTCAATACGCATCGTATAGGCCTATACGATGCGTATTGAATTGAAAAAGTGTGCGGATAGACATGGGGTGTGCCATTAGAAAATCCCTTTATAACACGCGTTTATGACACGACACACATTTATGACACATAATTATGACGTTCATTTATGCATGTCATGCTTTTAAATGTTTAGAAATAAAACAAGTTTTTTTTCTGTAAAATTACTATTGTTTTCCAGATACATATATAATAATCAAATCAATAAATATAGTTCTTAATCTATTATATATAGTAAATGAAAGTTATTTGGGCCACGTGTCAGTAGATTAGGGCATCTTTTTTTCCCTTTTCCTGCCCAACAGTACCACTCCCCTTTATTCTCACCTTTTCACAAACCCTACTTCATTCTTCTCCTTCACCTTTCCATACAAGATCCCCTTTCTTTCTGTTGTTCATCTTTCTCCTTCTTCATATTTCCATCTCCTCAACAACGTCCGGCAGAGGTTACTTCTATTGGATACATCTGCGTTTGAAACCCTAAATCATGTACCGTCGAGTAGTTGAAGAACAGAATATTCATGTAAGATCTATTTTCTCATTCGGAAATTTTATTTGGTTTTATCTATTTTCTCATACTGAACACGATGAACCCTTTTGTACCCTTAGAAGAAGAAGAAGAAGAAGCTCTCCTAGGGTTTCTTATCGTACACGATGAACCCTTTTGTACAATGTCACACCCCAACCGATGGCGGAATCATCGGGGCGTGGCACTGAGCGAAACAGATTGTCCATGAGTATCCATAACAACTATTCATTACCATATAATTTAAATGTTATGTCCCATACCACAACATATTTAAAATAAACAGTTATTACAAATAATTGTCTCATAAACCATATACTGTTCCGACAACTCAGATTTCATTAAATTGTTTGTTTGTTTCTAGACTTGTCCTAAGTTGATTCCACATAGCAAGCATCCTAGCAGATAGCATCCTAAACACCTGTCACATACGTTAAAATAAGGGTCAATACACATAGTGTAAAGGTGAGCATACAAGTTTGATAGATATAATAGAGTTCGAAATCTTTTACGCATAACCAGCATGTAACATGTATAAAGTGAAGGCTAGTAGGTTATCGACAGAGAAATATGCACAGACGTGACTACGAGTTGTAGAATGCACAACACATATCCCCACTGGGACACGTGAAGTAAAGCCCTTAACAACCCCAGTCCACGACAAGTGCTGAGTCCAAACTATAGTACTATCGTTGCTAAGGTGTCAGGAAACAATCACTGTGTTAACATAACATACAAGCATTCATCGAATAACACGTAGCATGCATTAGCGGTTAGCGTATAAATAGTGTTGCGTCGTGTGTCGATTGTGATTTAGAATATGTAACGTATGTAACACCCAAAAGTGCGTAAAGCAAAAAGGGATCGAGTATACTCACAGGTCGTGCTTAACAAGTAAACACTATCTTTGATTGAAGGGAGCGCTGGAAGAGATTAGCCTGAACAGTTAACGATAGCATAAACGATAAGCGACGCGTAAAACGGTGCAAGAATGATATGTGTCGGATGGTAATCCGATCGGATGGCCATTCAACTGGATTGACACCTCCTCTGGTGAGGATGTGTTTGTGTATGATGGTTTGAACCTGTTGAAAATTGTTTAAGTGTTGAAGTCCCAAACGTCACATGGTCGGATGGTCGTTCGATCGGATGGCAATCCGATCGGACAACAATTAGTTCGACGTGTAGATCTTCAAAAGTTGAATCAAAAGTTTAAGTGTGGGACCAAGTACAAGCCGATCGGACGGCTGTTCGATCGGATGGCAATCCGTCCCATCGACCTGTTCGTCTTGACACTTGATTGTTTTGATAGTTGCAGTTTTGATAGAGACGATTTGATAACGTGCCAAACAATAGAACCCTTGTCAAGACTCAAGTAATCCGATCGGATAGGAGTCACCCTAATCCGGTCAGTTGACTGTTCGAGGCGGTGGTTCATGTTTAACCCGAAATTGGTCGTCTCTTAGATAGGATTCAGATCTTGAACCAACACATCACTAAGAAAGAGTAGAAGATCAGAACAAGCTCCAATTCTATCGGTTTTGAGTGCATTGAGTGTTAAAGAGTTGAAAGACAGTTAGAAAACCATCTTTCAATCCTTTTCACCATGAATATGTTCAGATCTATGCAAGATCTTTGTTCATTCATGTGGAAATCGTCCAAATCTAAGTTGTTCTTGGTGGATTGAAGCCAAAACATAAAGTTCATAAGAACTCCATGATGACATCACCCTAGAACACCTCAAATCCACTGATTTCATGGTTAAAAGTTAAGATTCAAAAGAAAGAATGATGAAGAAGTGTGTGTAGATCATAGAAGTACAAGATTTAGGTTGAAAACTTACAAGAATCACGAGAAATCGAAGGAAAGAGAGCTTGAGTGCGGCTGGGTCGAGTAGGGAGCTGTCACATCAAGTGATGTCACAAGTGAGGTTATTTATAGGGTTTCCCAAAAAGGAAGGTGCAAGGGATCGAGTGGGTCACCGATCGGATGACAGTCCGATCGGGTGGCAATTGTCACACCCCGACCGCGTAAAACAACAAACTGCGGCGGAAACGTCGGGGAGTCGTGTGGCAGAATTATTGTTTCAAAACACATGATAAGTAAAGTTAAGTTTTACAAGTTTAAATTATTACATTGTCTTAGTTCAAACAAAACACATAACATAAAAGATGATAACTTTCTTGATTTTAGATTGCTAAGGCCCAAGTCGCCTAAGTGTAGCTTGCTCACATCAAATATCCGCTCCTGAAACATATGTGAAAGTAAATACGTCAGCATAAAAATGCATGTGAGTAACGTAGGTTTAGTTTTGAAAATTCATGACTTTAAAGGTTAAAAGAAATGTTTAACGAAAAGTAGTCATGAACCTTATAAAATATTTTCTTTCATAAAATCATATGAAATCAAATGATATAAAAGAATAATGTATGGCTAAGTAAATAACCAAATGAAAATAATATGTATAAAATATGCCATGTCTTGTCTTTGTTGAAGTGGTTTAGATAACGCCACGATATGGAATACAATAAAAGCACTTATGTATAGGAAGTACCAACGGCGTATCCACCATGCTTTTATCATATTACACACGTCTCGTTACTTAAATCACTTATTAATAACCATGAAATAGTGTCTTGTTTAAATGTCAATGTCCAATGTCAAATGTCATGTGTAAACAATGTCTAATGTCAAGTATAAACAAATGTCTTTTGAAATCCAATGTCATGTACAAAACAAGGTCTTTGAAATAACCAAGAGTTAAAATCAAAAGTAATGTTTTGAAAACCATTGCTTTTATCGATATGAACATTTATGTGGTTTGTCTATCGCATACACTCAAGCCTTGAGACTGTCGGATAAACCCTTATCAGGATCAAGGTTTATCAAAAATGTATTCGGATTCTGTCATTCCCCTTCCGAAATACCTAGAAAGCGGGAACGGGATTTGTCAAGTCCTATAGCGCTATTACATACTACCGAGCGGCGTGATCAATGTTAATGAATGTACTACTAACCCGTTAAACATACCAAATGTCCTTTTCATTGTAAGCATGTCATGAAAATGTCTTTGTAAAACCATGCATTAGGCATACTAAGTCAATATGCCAATAAAATGTCTTTGAAACCAAATGTTAGGTATACTAACTCAATATACCATAAAAATGTCTCTGAAATAATGTATTATATGTAATATGTAATATGTAATATGTAATAAAACATGTATAATGTCATTAAAACGAAAAGTAAGGTTATGCACATATGCTTCACCCCAAAACATTTGAAAACGTAAAATAGGGGAACTATGTACTCACCGTTGGGTGCGTTTTTATATGTTAACACAATCCCTCAAATTGTTTATTCGTCCTAAATTAAGTAACAACAATTTAATAATCAAAAACCCACAAAAATACATAAGTTTCTCCGATACTTGGAATTTTCACATAACTTTGAGATTTTCTCAAAAAGTTATTATTTTTTTTTATTATAATGGTGTATTTATATATATATATGAGTTCATATATATTTTAAAACTTTGCGACTTGAACGATTTTATTGGTGACCCTCATCATGTTATAAGCAATATATCTACGATTTGCGCGTCGTAATATATATACTCAAATGTGACATACTAATAATAACGTAATACACATAATCTTGTCAAGTATTAACATGTCATCATACACATATTATAAATCACATAACATCTTGTAACACATAAAATTAACCCAGGAACAACCCATTCTAGTGTACATTGAAAAACGCGTATTTTAGCGATTCGGTAACGTTTTTGGGCGTCGGAAGTCACGTATGCTAACCAAACACCAAGTAAACTTAATATAAGTTAAAATACTTATTTTTATATCAAAAATATCAGTTTACTTACTGATCTAAAACAGTTTTAGAAAAATCCTCCGAAAAGCCGATTTTTAACCGTTTTACCGCATAGTTTTGCATCAAACGTTACCCTAACCATCCCAAATCGTAACGACTTGATATTTTAACATAACCCATGTTATTTACTGAATAAAATAGTGGTTATACTCATGATAGTGCAGGTCTCACATAAAGCACATAAATCATGCAAATTTCACATATTTTACCACTTTCTAAGCTATATGCACAACATGCAAAGCTATCAAACCTATGACAAAGTCTCATGCCATTATAATATACCAAATAATTTTATTTTTAGTGTTTATAATCTGTTCTAAAACATTTTTGTCATACAATTATTTTTTTATCATTTCTTAAGCTTTAAATCAACATGTATTCTTATGTACAAGTGTCTAAAGCACACTATCATATCATCATCATTTCATGTGAATTTAAATGCATCAAACATGTAATTTATTCATGTTTACTTACTGATTTAATTGAACATTCATCGTATCATGCACAAATCATCAAACACTTGAATTTTATCTATCATTCAAGAACAAGCAACAACTTAAAAATTCTCAAATATGTCTAATAAATTTTTGGCCATTTACAAGTCAAAATACTAACATTATTTCAAATTATAACTCATGATTCAATCATTCCTTTATATTTCTAACATATTTTCACATAATCTTGTTCATGCAAGCAAACATCCTAAACAAGTATTTATCAAAAATCAACTTAAACTCAAATCTCATACACATACATGTATATATACGGTTATATACACACATATATACTACCATTTTTATTTTGTATCAAGACCCATTTCTTTTTAGATTTCAAGTTTGTGAAAAAATTCCAAGATTCAAGAGAAACTTCCAATCATCAAGAACAACCAAGAATCAAGTGTATGATTTAAACATAAACTTTATACCTTCAAGATTCAAGTGAGTTTTTGATGAGATTTTGATGATATGGAGCTTGAAATCACTTGAAAACACCTTGGAACTCCTTTGGATCTTCACACCAACTTGAAACTAGCTTGGAATGGAGTTTAATCTTGAAGAACAAAGTTGAAAAAATGAAAATGGAAGAGAGAAAGGGGTGTACGGTTATGGGGGAGGAGAGAGAGGAGTGATCTTGGTTTGATTTTGTTTGTGATCTTGAAAGATTTATAGAGATATGGAAGATTTATGAAGATTGAATGCATCAACACTTGTCAAGTGGAAGAAAAAAAAGTGAGCACATGTCTACATACATACATACACGAAACATACATATATATATATATGCACA
This sequence comes from Helianthus tuberosus, assembly GCA_030545235.1. Taxonomy (NCBI): domain Eukaryota; kingdom Viridiplantae; phylum Streptophyta; class Magnoliopsida; order Asterales; family Asteraceae; genus Helianthus; species Helianthus tuberosus. The sequence continues at coordinate 50,917,059 of CM060403.1, read as the reverse complement.
AAATACACATAAATGATATATGTAGGTTAAAAACAGGTGTTTAACTGGATACCGGGTATTTTATCTAGCGTTTAAATCCCGGTTTATGGCGTTCTAAATTATTTTTATTATTCTATAAAAACAAACTCGCGAAATTATTACTGAAATAAATATCAGTTGCCGAGACTGGCTGCGTTGTCTGCGTTTTGCAGTAGAAGCACTGTGTTACGCAGTAACACGCGGTACGCGCTTAAACTTTGAAAAATGACATTTTTAAGCGTTTTAATTTATTTTTCAACACGAACATGATTAAAAAATAAAATTTTAATCATAACAGAATATTTTTGGGATTTAAATATTATCCGGGCGGTCACCAACGTTCGTTTCGTTGTTTTGTCGCAAATAGTTCTTTAGTTCGAATAAACATGTTTTTGCCATACCGAATCCTTCGAAACTTATTTCTAAGTTATGTAAAAGGTATTTAGGGTATGTTTGGCTTATGTCACAGTTCCGGAGTGTACGTCGCGTTAAACTGATTATGTTTACGTAACGGTTTATGATTTCACTTCCAGAACAGGTTTGAGAGTTCGGAATTGGACAATGATTAAAAACGTGCTAATGTCACAAATAATTAAAAAAATTTTGAAATTAAAACACCATATTTCATTAAATACAAAGTTGTTCAGAATAGTACAAGGATTAAAATACACAGATGTCACAGTCTCCCCTACTTTTGGAAATTTCGTCCCGAAATTTAATTAGAGGAAACTTGTGGGAAAAGGTGTGGATATTTCTCCTTCATTTGATCCTCTCATTCCCAAGTAAACTATGGGCCACGTTTGGATTCCCAGCGAACTTTGACTATCTGTATGCGCTTGCACTTGAGCTTCTTGACTTGATGATCCAATATTTCCACAGGTTTCTCGACGAAGTGCATCGTGTTATCGACACGAATTTTATCAAGGGGGATGTGGAGGTTTTCATCAGCCAAACACTTTTTTAGATTGGACAAGTGGAAAGTTAGATGAACATTTCCAAGTTCAGGAGGCAGCTCAAGTCTGTAGGCTACTTTTCCGATTCTTTCAACGATCTTGAATGGTCCAACATATCGTGGTGCAAGTTTTCCTGTATTCCCAAATCTGATTACACCTTTCCAAGTAGATACCTTGAGTAGGACGAGATCACCGACTTGGAATTCCAAAGGCTTGCGTCATCTATCCGCGTAACTCTTTTCACGGCTTCTAGCTGTTAAGAGGTTGTCGCGAATTTTCTTGACTTTGTCTGTAGTCTCTAGAATGAGTTCAGGTCTAGTGAGCTGAGCTTCACCAATCTCATTCCAGCAGACCGGCGAACGACATTTTCGACCGTATAAAGCTTCGAAATGAGCCATGTTGATGCTGGAGTGATAACTATTATTGTAGGAGAATTCGATCAATGGAAGATGCGAATCCCAACTACCACCAAAATCGATCAAACAAGCTCTAAGCATATCCTCCAATGTCTGGATTGTTCTTTCATATTGTCCATCCGTTTGAGGATGATAAGCTGTGCTCAAGTTGAGTTGGGTTCCCAAAGCAGATTGTATGGTTCTCCAAAAGTGAGATAAGAATCGAGCGATGTAAGGACTCTCAAAATTGTCCTAAAAAATACCCGTAAGTATAAACCCGGACCCCTGAAACCCTAAACTGTTTTAAAAACCAAGAAAAATGAAATTCTGGGTCACGGGAGGGCCGCGTAAAAGACAAGAGATGTCTTACGCGGGCCGCGTCAACATGTAGTTTGACCAGATAAGCATCCGGATCCACGTGTTACACGCGTGGCAAGTCTAGTGGTGACACGATAGCCCTAATCTACGTATAGACTGCCCTCGCGGGCCGCGTAAAGAACAAGAGAAGGTTTACGCGGGCCGCGTGAACCTTCAATTTCAGCTATAAATAGCTTGTTGCGTGGACAGTCCACTGGTGTCGAAACAAACTTTCAAAAACGAATTCTTGTTACTCTGAAGTCGAAATTACTTTCAATATTAGCGAGGCGCTGCTCCGATACCGGGTATTAACCCGATCGCTGCTACGATTCAATGTCCGATCGATTAAACTATCCAATGGATGTTTAAGTGTTGCCCACATTAGGGTTAATGCTTTGTCATTCGTTGTTAATTCAGTGGATATTTAAGTATCGCACTTTGTCATTTGTTGTGAAGGTTTTAATCTCGTGAGTTATCGTAAATGCTGTATTAGTTACTAACCGAGTTCGTGTGTATGTATTAAATTTAGGTTGAAAGGCTAATCAGTAGGCTAAGCTCTGCTCATATAAATCTGCGATGTGAGTCATTCTCTTTATTTAAATCAAAGTATTTTACAAAATCATGTTATTTTCAAAGTTATAATTACAGGGATTAAGTCTTTGTAAATCTCCATATTACAGCCGGTATGTGGGGTTTTGTATACACTACTTGATAATCGTCACCATTGGACAACGGGGCCAATGGGTGATATGACCATAGTCACAGAAATGAGTCGAGTGACAAATACCGATGGGTAATTGGTTGATATATAAACATTGTAATTGCTCTTAATACTGTAAATTATAATAACGGGTCATTTTAGTAAAAAGAATGATTCACCAGTATTTCCCGCTGACAAAACCTTTTTAAAACATGTTTCAGGTGATATGTTGTGATCCAAGAAAAGTGTCGTGAAGCACTACAAGCTTTAGGAAGTGGCTCAATATAAAATAAACATGTTTTGTAAAATAAAGATTTCTCAGTGAAATCATATGATTGTAAATTACCAGGGTTTTATTCCGAGCTGTGAAATAAAATAAACGGGAAATTTAAGTTTTAATAAGATCCTGTAAAAAGTCTTCCGCTGTCAAATTAATTAAATAAATACCACGGGATTTTCTGTCCCGCGGCTCCTGAAACGGGTCAAACCGGGTCAGGGGCCGTGACACATCTCGCTCTGATATGATGTTCAAAGGAACACCATGTCGGGATACAATCTCATCTACATAGATCTTGGTAAGCTTTTCAGCAGAGAGATCCTCACGGATTGGCAAGAAGTGAGCAGATTTTGTCAAACGATCAACTACTACCCAAATGGCATCATGACCTCTATTAGTGCGTGGTAGTTTGGTAATGAGATCCATGGCAATGTTTTCCCATTTCCAAACCGGTATCTCTGGTTGTTCCAATAATCCAGAGGGATGTTGATGTTCCGCCTTAACCTTCAGACAAGTAAGGCATTTGGATACATATAAAGCAATGTCTTTCTTCATTCCCGGCCACCAAAACTGGGTTTGAATATCCTTATACATTTTGTCTGCACCAGGATGAATTGAATAACAAGACTTATGAGCTTCATCCATCAACAAGGTGCGGAGATTGTCTTGAATTGGAACCCACAAACGGTCCATGAAATAATATAATCCATCGTTCTTCAGTTCAAGGTGAGGCGTAAGATGATATGGTAATTCCTTACCCATCAAGTTCTGTGAAACACAAGTACGTTGAGCTTGAGAAATGCGGGTTTGAATGTCAGATCGAACTTGAACACAATGAAGCTTGACTCGTTCCTTATGACTTAGCGCATTGGCTACGACATTCGCCTTTCCAGTTTCCAGGATGGTAGCGAATCTCGCAGTCGTAGTCGTTTTGAAGTTGTACCCAACGTCGTTGCCTCATGTTTAGTTCTTTCTGATTGAAGATGTGTTGGAGACTTTTGTGGTCAGTGAAAACCACACATTTTGTTCCATAAAGGTAGTGCCTCCAAATTTTGAGAGCAAAAACCACAGCGCCTAACTCAAGATCATGAGTCGTGTAGTTTTTCTCATGGATTTTTAATTGTCTTGACGCGTAGGCTATGAATTTGTTCCTTTGCATGAGAACACAACCAAGGCCTAGATTCGATGCGTTACAATATACGACAAAGTCTTCGTTTCCCTCAGGTAAAGACAACACAGGAGCGTCGTAGAGTTTATGTTTCAAGGTCTGAAAAGCTTCTTCTTGTTTGGTCCCCACTCAAAAGGTTTATTCTTTTGAGTTAAGGCTTTGAGAGGAACCGCAATCTTGGAGAAGTTTGCAATAAAGCGGTGGTAATAACCCGCGAGACCCAGAAACGAACGAACCTCGGTAGGAGTAGTTGGTGTATCCCAATCCTTAATCGCACTGATTTTGGCGGGATCTACATGTATACCTTGTTCGTTAACAATATGTCCCAAAAATTGAACTTCCCTAAGCCAAAATTCACACTTGGAGAATTTAGCGAAAAGTTGTTCCTTCTTTAGGAGCTCCATTGTTAGACGGAGATGTTGTTTATGGTCAGCTCGTGTCTTGGAATATATCAAAATGTCATCAATGAAAACGATGATGAACTTATCCAAATAAGGCTTACAAACCCTATTCATTAAATTCATGAAGACGGAAGGAGCATTCGTTAAACCGAAAGGCATAACAGTAAACTCATAGTGGCCATATCGTGTGCGGAAAGCAGTCTTGGGAATATCTTCTTCGGATACGCGAAGCTGATGATACCCAGAACGTATATCAATTTTCAAAAAGCAGGTAGCACCCTGAAGCTGATCAAAGATATCATCAATGCGAGGTAGGGGATATCGATTTTTGATGGTGAGTTTGTTAAGCTCACGGTAATCGATACACATTCGGAATGATCCATCCTTCTTCTTTACAAATAGGACAGGTGCGCCCCAAGGGGAAAAGCTCGGACGATAAATCCTTTGTCTGATAACTCTTGCAGCTGCTTCGACAACTCTTGCATCTCAGACGGTGCAAGACAGTATGGAGATTTGTCATGTCACACCCCGACCACGTAAAACGAGAAACACGTGGCGGAAACGTCGGGGAGTGTTGTAACAGAATTATTGTTTCACAACCATGGAAATTAAAGTTACGTTTTATTTAACAACAAGAGAGTTACATTGTCTTTAAACATGAAACCAAGAGTACATAACATAATTAAACTAAGTCTATCTTCGTTTTTATGTCTCTAAGGCACAGGTCCGCCCTAATGTCACGATCATCATCCTAAGCGACTGCTCCTGAAAACACATGTGAAAATAGGTACGTCAGCATAAAAATGCCTGTGAGATACATAGGTTTAGTGAAAATAGGATTTATGACTTGGGATTTAAAAGATAGGTTTAATAAAAATTAGTCATAAATCTTGTTAAGTGTTTTCTTTTATAAATCATATGAAAACTCGATAAGAAATCAGACTATATAAAAGAATGGCGTATGGTTAATAAAATAACCGAGTAAAATGAGTTGGATAAAATAAAATGTTTTGTAAGACAATGTCTTGTGAAAAATAAGTTGTTTATGTAAAATGTAATATGTCAAATATTGAAATGATTTAGGTAACGCTACGACATGTAATATCATACAAGCACTTATATATAGGAAGTACCAGCGGCGTATCCACCATGCTTGTATCATATTACACATGCCTCATTACTCAAATCACTTACCCAAACCAACCATCATTGTAAATTGTTCATGTATAAATCAATTCTCAAGTGTTATTGTGTAAACCATATCAAAATGTCTATGTCTAATGTAAATCACTAAATGTGTATATCAATGCCAAAATGTCTATATCAAATGTCAATTATGTAATGTGTAACCAAAATGTCATGCATGGCAAGTGAAATATGTATCAACTAAACCATAGGTAAAAATGCACAAAGCAATGTATTGAAGTAAAACGTGGTTTAAATCAACGTTATGTTTTGTGGAAATGCATGCTATACTGAATACAAACATTTATGCGATATTGTAAAAATGCATACATTCAAGCCTTCTGACTGTGGTGATAGACCTTTAAACAAATTAAAGGTTTATCTGTGTTATGTCTATCGAATTCGGTCATTCCTTCCATCCAAACATACCTAGGATGTCAGGAACGGGAGTTGTCAATTCCTATGGTACCACTACCTACTAACGAATGGCGTAGCTAATGTTAATGAATGTATTTTTGTCCCATTTAAACAAACCAAATGTCATACCAAAATGTAAGCATGTGAAAACAATGCACTAAGTATGTAATCAAATGAACATACATAGCGTGAAATGTAATGTAAAACAATGTACTAAGTATGCACACAATGGACATACATAGCATGAAATGTAATGTAAAACAATGTACTAAGTATGCACACAATGGACATACATAGCATGAAATGTAGTGTAAAACGATGTACTATAAATGTACTAATGATCATAGCAAGTATATGATGTGAAAACATGGAAAGCATGAAAGTAACAAGTAGGCACATGTGTTTCACCCCAAAACAGTTTGAAAACGGTAAAAGAGGGGTCTATGTGCTCACTTGAGATTGCTTAGTAGTCCTTGAGTAACAAACAAACAATGCTAGAGATCACGGATATCAAACGACACCTAATATAGGTAACTATGTTAATATACCGGACCTAAATCGGAGGATTGGATAGAATGAGGGTTCGTAAACCAAACGAGTATGGAAACTCATGTAGTATGGTTTAACAAAGCCTTCATTCTAAAATGAAACCTAACCTAAGTGCTTACGACCCATTACGACCCGTTTAGGTAGCTTATGCTACTTTAACGCGTCGTTCGTGTGAAACACGTTCGGAACGCCTAACTAGTCCTATGATAAGTAAAATATGCCTTAACATGTCTAATATTGTTTCCAAAACAGTTTAGATATCAAAAGTTATGTTACATATGCTTAATATGAATTTTGGCGTAAAAAGGGCATTTTAGTCATTTACCTAAGGCATATAAACTACCTATCATACAACTAACTAAACGTCGTGACCATAAGGTATAACCTCGGAAGGTTATTCCCTATACAACTATGGTCACCTAATGTGTTTGGTCGGATCCTAATGATCGACCAAACGGGTCGGGTTCGAAAGTATAAGCGATTGTTTAGATCGCTTACCTTTACGACCCTAGACAAGCACAAAACTAAAAGTGACGAGCTAAGCATGTTAAAACATGCTTAACTAAGTTTAGAAAACAGGTTTGGTATCAAAACAACGGTTTTGATACCTAAGAGTAGTTTGGTTACAAAATACGCAAGAATGCGTATTTTGGCCGAAACTACGACTCGTCACTGAGCCTAGATAACGTGGTAATTAGTAGGTATAGTCACTAGGGACTATAACCATCGTGATTACGCTCACGTTATGAAGTTCAAACGAACTTCGCATTGACCATAAACTTGGTCAACGCAGAAAGTCAAACAAAGTTTGACATTAATGCTAAAAGAGTAAAAGAACGAAGGAACACTTACAAAGGCTCCCCGAAAGCTTTGATTTCCAAATATTTCTCAGGTATGAAGCGCTTTTACACCTCAACTTAGAGAAGTTTTCAGAATTCAAGTGGGTTTTGAGTTGTGAATCAAAGGGGTATTTATCGGATTTGGAGCACCGTTAGGATCGTTCCTCGAATACCGTGCTTTGATCTTGTCCCTACACTTGTTGCAACCCTAAGGTAACTCAAATTGGCCCCCCATTATCAGGAAGAGGCAAGTGCAAAAGGGATTAGGAGTGGGTAATAGTTGTTAACAGTTGTTTAACTAAATATTCTGTTCTGGGGATACCTTACGGATCGTAAGGGTGATGGCTTACGGTCCGTAAGCCAGCAACTTTGCAGAATTGTCAGTTTTGGTCCCTGTTATGCATTAAAGCCATTTCCGACACGTTTAAGGCCCGTTAAGCCAACGTTAAGGCCCTAAAATGATGCCTAAACATTGTGGACATGAAACATGCTCAAAAATATGTCGGATGTTGGTTCGTTTGGCCGTACGATCGCGATGTTCGGTTAATTACGACGGAATGCGCATAAGCGCGAAAAACGATCCAAATTGCGTGACGAATGGATTTTTCTTAAGCCAAACACTAAAATAAAATATTTTAGTGCTTACATAAATTTTTGGATGTCCGGATGTATTCAGAACGTAAGTTATGCGCGAAAATGCAAACTTATGCACTTTTTGACGCTTTTAGTCCCTGAATGACCCAAAAGTTTATTTTAGCACACCGAACCCCTCAAAGCCTATTTCTAAGCTATGTAAAGGATATTTATGGTATTTTTAACTCATGGTCATGTTCCGGAATGTCTGTTACAGTTCAAATTTGCATACTTTCGCAGTTTGTCAAATTTAGTCCCTGTAGGCGAATTAACTTGTTTTTGCCATACCAAAGCCTTCAAAAATTATTTCTAAGTTATGTAAAGGTTATTTAAGGTATGTTAAGTATATGTTGATGTTCCGGAGTATTTGTCGCATTAAACTGATTACGTTTACGCACCAGTTTGCGTATAACTCTCCAGAAAGCGATGTAAAGTTTGAAATTGAACAAAAGCCAAAACATGAAAAATGTAAAACATAACCAAACAAACATTGGGATCAAATAACATTGTTTTATTGATAATTGAACTGTTCACAATGATTACGAGCACAGATGTTACAGTCTCCCCTACTTGTGAAAATTTCGTCCCGAAATTTATTTAGAGGAAACTCGTGGGAATAGATGTGGATACTTCGCCTTCATTTGATCTTCGCGTTCCCAAGTAAACTCAGGTCCACGTTTAGATTCCCAGCGAACTTTGACCAATGGAATGCGCTTGCGTTTGAGCCACTTGACTTCACGTTCCATGATTTCCACTGGCTTCTCAACAAATTTCAGTGTTTTATCAACACGAATTTCGTCAAGTGGTATGTGGAGGTTCTTATCAGCTAAACACTTCTTGAGATTGGACACGTGAAAGGTTGGATGAACATTTCCAAGTTCAGGAGGTAACTCAAGTCTGTAGGCTACCTTACCGATTCTTTCGACGATCTTGAATGGTCCAACGTATCTAGGTGCAAGTTTTCCTTTCTTTCCAAATCTGATCACACCCTTCCAAGGTGAGACCTTAAGTAATACGCGATCACCGACTTGAAATTCCATGGGCTTGCGTCCTTGGTCCGCGTAACTCTTTTGACGGCTTCTAGCTGTCTGAAGGTTATCACGAACTTTCTTAACCTTATCAGTTGTCTCTAAAATGAGGGCAGGTCCAGTAAGCTGAGCCTCGCCGATCTCATTCCAGCAGACTGGTGAACGGCATTTTCGACCATAGAGAGCCTCGAAAGGAGCCATGTTGATGCTGGAGTGATAACTATTGTTGTAGGAGAATTCAATTAACGGAAGATGTGAATCCCAACTACCACCAAAATCGATCACACAAGCTCTAAGCATATCCTCCAGAGTCTGGATTGTTCTTTCAGATTGACCATCCGTTTGCGGATGATAAGCTGTGCTCAGATTAAGTTGGGTCCCCATAGCAGATTGCATGGTTCTCCAAAAATGAGAAGTGAAGCGAGCATCTCTGTCAGAAATGATGTTCAAAGGAACACCATGTCGAGCTACAATTTCATCCACGTAGATTTTAGCAAGTTTGTCGGCAGAAAAATCCTCACAGATTGGCAAGAAATGCGCTGACTTAGTAAGACAATCAACAACTACCCAGATGGCATCATGACCTTTCTTTGTGCGCGGAAGTTTAGTAATGAGATCCATAGTAATGTTTTCCCATTTCCAAACTGGGATCTCTGGTTGCACCAATAAACCAGAAGGACGCTGATGTTCAGCCTTAACCTTAAGAAAAGTAAGGCATTTTGATACATATAAGGCAATGTCTTTCCTCATACCAGGCCACCAATACTGAATACGAAGGTCCTTATACATCTTATCTGAGCCAGGATGAATAGAATAACGAGACTTATGGGCTTCATCCATAAGCAAGGTGCGAAGATCATCTTGGCTTGGGACCCACAAACGGTCCATGAAGTAATACGATCCATTATCCTTCAGTTCCAGATCAGGGGTTATGTGATAGGGAAATTCCTTATCCATCAAACCTTGTGAAACACAAGTGTGTTGAGCCTGAGAAATACGGGCTTGGATATCGGATCGAGCTTGAATATCAGATTGAACACAAACACAATGAAGCTTAGTACGTTCCTTACGACTCAATGCATCGGCTACGACATTCGCCTTACCAGGATGGTAGCGAATTTCGCAGTCATAGTCGTTTAGAAGCTCAACCCAACATCGTTGCCTCATGTTGAGTTCTTTCTGATTGAAGATATGTTGAAGACTTTTGTGGTTCGTGAAAACCACACATTTTGTACCATACAAATAGTGTCTCCAGATCTTAAGAGCTAAGACAACTGCACCCAACTCAAGATCATGAGTGGTGTAGTTCTTTTCATGCACCTTCAACTGCCTCGATGCATATGCTATGACTTTGTTTCTTTGCATCAGAACACAGCCAAGACCCAATTTAGATGCATCGCAATAAACGACGAAATCATCATTGCCCTCAGGCAAAGTCAGAACAGGCGCGTCACAAAGCTTCTGCTTCAAGTTTTGAAAAGCTTCCTCTTGTTTGAATCCCCAATCAAAGAGCTTGTTCTTCTGAGTTAGAGCAGTTAGAGGAACTGCAATCTTTGAGAAGTTTTCAATGAAGCGGTGGTAATAACCCGCCAGACCAAGAAAAGAACGAACTTCAGTAGGAGTAGTAGGCGTATCTCAATCCTTAATCGCACTGATCTTGGAGGGATCTACATGAATACCTTGTTCATTGACAATATGTCCTAAGAATTGAACTTCTTTAAGCCAGAATTCACACTTGGAGAATTTGGCGAAAAGTTGCTCTTTTTTCAGGAGTTCTAGAGTAAGACGAAGATGTTGCTCATGATCAGCTCGCGTCTTGGAGTATATCAAGATGTCATCAATAAAAACAATGACGAACTGATCTAAATAAGGCTTGCAGACCCTATTCATTAAGTCCATGAAAACAGCAGGAGCATTAGTCAAACCGAATGGCATGACTGTGAACTCATAATGCCCATAACGAGTGCGAAACGCTGTCTTGGGAATATCTTCTTCATGCACACGAAGTTGATGATATCCAGATCGCAGATCAATCTTTGAAAAATAAGAAGCGCCCTGTAACTGATCAAAGAGATCATCGATGCGAGGTAGGGGATATCGATTCTTGATGGTAAGCTTGTTAAGCTCACGATAATCGATACACATCCTAAAAGATCCATCCTTCTTCTTGACAAAAAGAACGGGAGCACCCCAAGGTGAAAAGCTAGGACGGATAAAACCTTTGTCAGAGAGCTCCTGAAGCTGCTTAGACAAATCTTGCATCTCAGACGGTGCAAGACGATATGGAGATCTGGCAATGGGATTTGCACCAGGTACGAGATCAATACGGAACTCGACTTGGCGTGCTGGGGGTAGACCAGGTAACTCTTCAGGAAACACATCAGGATAATCCCTAACAACAGGGATATCTTGAATAGACTTACCTTTGCCCTTATCTGCTACAACATGTGCCAAAAAGGCCACATGTGCCAAAAAGGCCACATAGTTCTTTCGCAGATACTTCCGAGCTTTAAAACAAGACATGAGTTTGAGACCACCGGTAGGTTTCTCACCATGCACCTGTAGGATCTCGCCTGTCGAAAGCGGCACACGAACAATCTTCTCGAAACAAACTACCTCTACGCGATGCTTGGCTAACCAATCCATACTCACAATAACGTCGAAGCTTCCAAGTTGCATAGGCGTGAGGTTAATAGGAAAAAAGATGGTCGTTAAGGTTTAACTGGCAGTTGCGAAGAACAGAATCAAGAACAATGGGTTCACCACTAGCAACCTCTACTGTCAAGGGTTTTCCTAGTTTCGTTCTAGACATGCGAAGCAAAGGCTCAAAAGATAATGACACAAAATTCTTATCGGCACCCGAATCAAAAAGAACAGATGAAGGATGATTATTAATAAAGAACGTACCGTTCACCACTTCATTGTCTGCATGTGCCTCTTGTGCATTCATGTTGAAGACTCGCCCTCGAGCCTGAGCCTGATTCTGATTTGGATTAGCATTCACCAATCTTGTACACTGATTACGGTAGTGGGTCAGATCCCCACAATTGTAACAAGAACCTGGCGGGTAGTGTGGTCGTGCAGCTTGACCTTATTGCTGAGCAGGAGGCTGAGCAAATCGTTGAGCCGGGTTCTGAATTGCCTGATTCTGAGCAAAACGACAAACATCAGCAAGATGACCTGACTTCCCACAGTTAGTACAGAAACGGCACGGAAGTTGCGGCTGATGGTGACTGTTGCATCTATTGCACAAAGGTGCATTCCCTGCATAACGCTTCTTCGCTGGAGGCTGTGCGGGTTGGTTGGGAGTTGCCTGGTTAACTTGGACAGTGACAGCAAAATTTTGGGAAGCCTTACGCTTCCTTGACCCTTTCGAAGAACCAGATTCCTTACCCTTCTTGTTCTTACTCTTCTTGTCATCCTCTTTGTCAGACGCCTGCTTCTTACCCTTGTCACCCTTTTTATGCAGCTTACCCTTTCGAACCTGCGACTCAGTCAATGTCGCTGCTAACTCGATCGCCTGACGGAGTGTGGTAGGGTTACTACCAGTAATGATGTCTTGCACTGAGTTAGGTAGACCATCGATGTACCTTTCGATAGCCTTGTCGAGTGGGGTAACCATTGTTGGGCAAAGCAGACTCAACTCCTCATACCTATCAGTATACGCCTTGTGCTCGCCACTGTCCTGTTTCAAGTCATCAAACTCTCTCTCCAAGGCTCGCTGTTCATGATGAGGACAAAACTCCGTCATCATAAGGGCCCTAAGTTCGGCCCAAGTTTGTGCTAGAGCAACTTCTGCACCACGGTCTCTCATAACCCCGTTCCACCACGTAAGAGCCCTCTTCTGAAATACACTCGAAGAAAACTCGACCTTGCGATTATCAGGACACTGAACGTGATGGAAAGTGTTCTCAATGCTCTCGAACCATTGAAGGAGCCCAGTTGCTCCCTCAGAACCACTAAACTTGAGCGGTTTAGCCGAGTTAAAACTCTTGAAGTTACAAGGAGCATTGTGGTTGTTGTTGGCTTGGTTCCATTGAGCAATAAGGTTTGGGAACGCAGCAGCCATTTGCTGCGCAATGATTTCTGCCAGTTCGGCATTCGCTATCTGATTCTCGCGTCGAGGAGGCATTCTAAAAGAGGAAACATGAAAGGAAACGAGTGAGATGATTGGGTGAAAAGAATGAGATGATACAAAAATTGACAACAGCAAGGTGGTGGTCATTTGTTCGTTACCATAAAGCAAACAAACGACACACATTGACTAATCAAAGTAAATGGGTCAAAAATAATGTATCGCGAAGACATGCTCGCCTATAAGTGAACACTCACCCCAAGAGTTCACAGGTAAGAGTGACTGGTCCGATTATGTGGATTTGTACCCCAAGAGTTCGCACGTGTTCACAATATTTAGGACCCAAAACTTTGACGAGATTTTGAAAATTCAAAGGGGTTCAAAACCTTATAACAGAGGGTTCATAACCTTGTAATCAATCATCCTAGATCAGATGATTAGTTTTCAAGGCGGATTCGAACTTGATGTTCTCGTTGTGGTTATCACCTAAGGATAGGTGAAGTGCATGTTTTAAAATCTAAACACAAGAAAACTTGTGTTGGGGTCCTAGAAAGTTATAGTCTAGGTCAAAGCATTACTAATAACCTAATTCCCTATAACCATTGGCTCTGATACCAACTCTTCTGTCACACCCCGACCACGTAAAACGAGAAACACATCAAAAATTCTCAAATATGTCTAATAAATTTTTGGCCATTTACATGTCAAAATACTAACATTATTTCAAATTATAACTCATGATTGAATCATTCCTTTATATCTCTAACATATTTGCATATAATCTTGTTCATGCAAGCAAACATCCTAAACAAGTATTTATCAAAAATCAACTCAAACTCAAATCTCATACACATACATGTATATATACGGTTATATACACACATATATACTACCATTTTTATTTTGTATCAGGACCCATTTCTTTTTAGATTTCAAGTTTGTGAAAAATTCCAAGATTCAAGAGAAACTTCCAATCATCAAGAAAAACCAAGAATCAAGTGTATGATTTAAACATAAACTTTATACCTTCAAGATTCAAGTGAGTTTTTGATGAGATTTTGATGATATGGAGCTTGAAATCACTTGAAAACACCTTGGAACTCCTTTGGATCTTCACACCAACTTGAAACTAGCTTGGAATGGAGTTTAATCTTGAAGAACAAAGTTGAAAAAATGAAAATGGAAGAGAGAAAGGGGTGTACGGTTATGGGGGAGGAGAGAGAGGAGTGATCTTGGTTTGATTTTGTTTGTAATCTTGAAAGATTTATAGAGATATGGAAGATTTATGAAGATTGCCTGCATCAACACTTGTCAAGTGGAAGAAAAAAAAAGTGGGCACATGTCTACATACATACATACACGAAACATACATATATATATGCACAAAATACACATAAATGATATATGTAGGTTAAAAACAGGTGTTTAACTGGATACCGGGTATTTTATCTAGCGTTTAAATCCCGGTTTATGGCGTTCTAAATTATTTTTATTATTCTATAAAAATAAACTCGCCAAATTATTACTGAAATAAATATCAGTTGCCGAGACTGGCTATGTTGTCTGCGTTTTGCAGTAGAAGCACTGTGTTACGCGGTACGCGCTTAAACTTTAAAAAATAACATTTTTTAAGCGTTTTAATTTATTTTTCAACACGAACATGATTAAAAAATAAAATTTTAATCATAACAGAATATTTTTGGGATTTAAATATCATCCGGGCGGTCACCAACGTTCGTTTCGTAGTTTTGTCGCAAATAGTTCTTTAGTTCGAATAAACATGTTTTTGCTCACACCAAATATTCGCTCCTGAAACATATGTGAAAGTAAATACGTCAGCATAAAAATGCATGTGAGTAACGTAGGTTTAGTTTTGAAAATTCATGACTTTAAAGGTTAAAAGAAATGTTTAACGAAAAGTAGTCATGAACCTTATAAAATATTTTCTTTCATAAAATCATATGAAATCAAATGATATAAAAGAATAATGTATGGCTAAGTAAATAACCAAATGAAAATAATATGTATAAAATATGCCATGTCTTGTCTTTGTTGAAGTGGTTTAGATAACGCCACGATATGGAATACAATAAAAGCACTTATGTATAGGAAGTACCAGCGGCGTATCCACCATGCTTTTATCATATTACACACGTCTCGTTACTTAAATCACTTATTAATAACCATGAAATAGTGTCTTGTTTAAATGTCAATGTCCAATGTCAAATGTCATGTGTAAACAATGTCTAATGTCAAGTATAAACAAATGTCTTTTGAAATCCAATGTCATGTACAAAACAAGGTCTTTGAAATAACCAAGAGTTAAAATCAAAAGTTATGTTTTGAAAACCATTGCTTTTATCGATATGAACATTTATGTGGTTTGTCTATCGCATACACTCAAGCCTTGAGACTGTCGGATAAACCCTTATCAGGATCAAGGTTTATCAAAAATGTATTCGGATTCTGTCATTCCCCTTCCGAAATACCTAGAAAGCGGGAACGGGATTTGTCAAGTCCTATAGCGCTATTACATACTACCGAGCGGCGTGATCAATGTTAATGAATGTACTACTAACCCGTTAAACATACCAAATGTCCTTTTCATTGTAAGCATGTCATGAAAATGTCTTTGTAAAACCATGCATTAGGCATACTAAGTCAATATGCCAATAAAATGTCTTTGAAACCAAATGTTAGGTATACTAAGTGAATATACCATAAAAATGTCTCTGAAATAATGTATTATATGTAATATGTAATAAAACATGTATAATGTCATTAAAACAAAAAGTAAGGTTATGCACATATGCTTCACCCCAAAATATTTGAAAACGTAAAATATGGGAACTATGTACTCACCTTTGGGTGCGTTTTTATATGTTAACAGAATCCCTCAAATTGTTTATTCGTCCTAAATTAAGTAACAACAATTTAATAATCAAAAACCCACAAAAATACATAAGTTTCTCCGATACTTAGAATTTTCACATAACTTTGAGATTTTCTCAAAAAGTTATTATTTTTTATTATAATGGTGTATTTATATATATATGAGTTCATATATATTTTAAAAACTTTGCGACTTGAACGATTTTATTGGTGACCCTCATCATGTTATAAGCAATATATCTACGATTTGTGCGTCGTAATATATATACTCAAATGTGACATACTAATAATAACGTAATACACATAATCTTGTCAAGTATTAACATGTCATCATACACATATTATAAATCACATAACATCTTGTATCACATAAAATTAACCCAGGAACAACCCATTCTAGTGTACATTGAAAAACGCGTATTTTAGCGATTCGGTAACGTTTTTGGGCGTCGGAAGTCACGTATGACTAACCAAACACCAAGTAAACTTAATATAAGTTAAAATACTTATTTTTATATCAAAAATATCAGTTTACTTACTGATCTAAAACAGTTTTAGAAAAATCCTCCGAAAAGCCGATTTTTAACCGTTTTACCGCATAGTTTTGCATCAAACGTTACCCTAACCATCCCAAATCGTAAAGACTTGATATTTTAACATAAACCATGTTATTTACTGAATAAAATAGTGGTTATACTCATGATAGTGCAGGTCTCACATAAAGCACATAAATCATGCAAATTTCACATATTTTACCACTTTCTAAGCTATATGCACAACATGCAAAGCTATCAAACCTATGACAAAGTCTCATGCCATTATAATATACCAAATAATTTTATTTTTAGTGTTTATAATCTGTTCTAAAACATTTTTGTCATACAATCATTTTTTTATCATTTCTTGAGCTTTAAATCAACATGTATTCTTATGTACAAGTGTCTAAAGCACACTATCATATCATGTGAATTTAAATGCATCAAACTTGTAATTTATTCATGTTAACTTACTGATTTAATTGAACATTCATCGTATTATGCACAAATCATCAAACACTTGAATTTTATCTATCATTCAAGAACAAGCAACAACTTAAAAATTCTCAAATATGTCTAATAAATTTTTGGCCAATTACAAGTCAAAATACTAACATTATTTCAAATTATAACTCATGATTCAATCATTCCTTTATATTTCTAACATATTTTCACATAATCTTGTTCATGCAAGCAAACATCCTAAACAAGTATTTATCAAAAATCAACTCAAACTCAAATCTCATACACATACATGTATATATACGGTTATATACACACATATATACTACCATTTTTATTTTGTATCAAGACCCATTTCTTTTTAGATTTCAAGTTTGTGAAAAAATTCCAAGATTCAAGAGAAACTTCCAATCATCAAGAACAACGAAGAATCAAGTGTATGATTTAAACATAAACTTTATACCTTCAAGATTCAAGTGAGTTTTTGATGAGATTTTGATGATATGGAGCTTGAAATCACTTGAAAACACCTTGGAACTCCTTTGGATCTTCACACCAACTTGAAACTAGCTTGGAATGGAGTTTAATCTTGAAAAACAAAGTTGAAAAATTGAAAATGGAAGAGAGAAAGGGGTGTAGGGTTATGGGGGAGGAGAGAGAGGAGTGATCTTGGTTTGATTTTGTTTGTGATCTTGAAAGATTTATAGAGATATGGAAGATTTATGAAGATTGCATGCATCAACACTTGTCAAGTGGAAGAAAAAAAAAGTGGGCACATGTCTACATACATACATACACGAAACATACATATATATATATGCACAAAATACACATAAATGATATATGTACGTTAAAAACAGGTGTTTAACTGGATACCGGGTATTTTATCTAGCGTTTAAATCCCGGTTTATGGTGTTCTAAATTATTTTTATTATTCTATAAAAACAAACTCCCCAAATTATTACTGAAATAAATATCAGTTGCCGAGACTGGCTGCGTTGTCTGCGTTTTGCAGTAGAAGCACTGTGTTACGCGGTACGCGCTTAAACTTTGAAAAAATAACATTTTTAAGCGTTTTAATTTATTTTTCAACACGAACATGATTAAAAAATAAAATTTTAATCATAACAGAATATTTTTGGGATTTAAATATTATCCAGGCGGTCACCAACGTTCGTTTCACAGTTTTGTCGCAAATAGTTCTTTAGTTCGAATAAACATGTTTTTGCCATACCGAATCCTTCGAAACTTATTTCTAAGTTATGTAAAGGGTATTTAGGGTATGATTGGCTTATGTCACAGTTTCGGAGTGTACGTCGCGTTAAACTGATTATGTTTACGTAACGGTTTATGATTTCACTTCCAGAACAGGTTTGATAGTTCGGAATTGGACAATGATTGAAAACGTGCTAATGTCACAAATAATTAAACAAATATTGAAATTAAAACTCCATATTTCATTAAATACAAAGTTGTTCGGAACAGTACAAGGATTAAAATACACAGATGTCACAGCAATCCGATCGGATGGCAATCCGATCGGTTGGCCATCCGATCGAGCGGTCACTCGATCGAGTGGCTCCGACGTTTGAACTTCGGTGTTTCGTTTCGTGTGTTGGGTTTTGCGATGCGTTTAAGCGAGTTTCGAGTTTGCGACGAGATAGATTAATAATAAACACAAAAATACTTTATCTAACATACAATCATCATAATTAACTGGCGTTTAGCGTTTGCGATTCGATTGCGATAGAGGTGCGATTGCGTTTCGATTAATCACCACAACATAAACATAAATAAACACGCACAAATAACACATAAAAGGCACACACACACATATAACAATAGCCAAAACACATAATTCGAGTTGCGAATGCGATTGCGATGCGATAAAGCGATAAAACACGCGATAAATATCGATTAAACCTCGATTATTAACATGTACTCCACATAATACAACTAATGCGATAAAATAAGTAGATTATCTACAAGTCAAAGAAGTCAAAACAGTAGTTGAGCAAGGAGTGACAGATCGCAATTAGCAATCTTTTCTTCCTTTGACTTCAATCATGACTTTGAATTTGACTTTCGAAACACGGGGTGTTACAGCCTCCCCCTCTTAAGGGAATTTCATCCCGAAATTAGGCTGAAGCTGTTACAAACAACTGCGGATACTTTTCCTTCATGTCGCTTTCGAGTTCCCAAGTGAACTCTGCGCCTCGTTTGCCTTCCCAACGAACCTTCACAAGGAATGCGTGAGCGCCTGAGCTGCTTGGTTTGTTGGTCCATGATCTCGACAGGCTTCTCCACGAAGTGTAATGTTTCGTCCACTTGAAGATCCTCCAGTGGGACGTGTAAATCATGCTCAGCCAGACACTTCCTGAGGTTCGAAACATGGAAAATCGGGTGGACGTTGCTAAGTTCCTCCTGTAGTTCGAGTCTATAAGCCACTTTTTCGATCCTTTCCAGAATCTTAAAGGGTCCAACATATCGTGGCACGAGTTTCCCTTTCTTGCCGAATCTGACCACACCCTTCCAAGGTGATACCTTTAGGAGTACGTGATCGCCAACGTCAAAGTCAAGGGGCTTGCGTCGTCTATCGGCGTAACTTTTCTGACAACTCTGAGCTTTCAGCAGATTGTCTCGAATTTGGAGGATTTTGTCAGTCATTTCTTGCAACAGCTCAGGACCGGTTATTTGCAAATCTCCGATCTCGTGCCATACAATAGGCGATCGACATTTTCTTCCGTATGGTGCCATTTGAATGCTGGAATGATAACTGTTATTATACAAGAATTCGACTAAAGGTAAGTATGTGTCCCAATTACCACCGAAATCAATGACACACGAACGGAGCATGTCTTCAAGGGTGCGAATCGTTCTTTCAGTCTGACCGTCAGTTTGGGGATGGAAAGCGGTACTTAGATTAAGCGTAGTAGCGATAGCAGATTGAAACGCTTCCCAAAGACGCGAGGTAGACCGACCATCGCAGTCAGAGATGATGTCGCGAGGCGTCCCATGTCAACAAATGATCTCATTGGTTTAGATTCGGGCTAATTTTTCTACCTTGTAGTCTTCTTGTATCGGTAGGAAGTGAGCAGATTTAGTTAAGCGGTCAACGACAACCCAGATGTTGTCGTGACTTGATGGCGTGCGTGGAAGTTTCGTTATGAAGTCCATAGCTATGCTCTCCCATTTCCACATAGGGATCTCGGGTTAGACGAGTAAGCCAGAGGGTCCTTGATGCTCGGCTTTGACTTTTGAGCAAGTCAGGCACTTCGAAACATAGAGAGCGATATCTTTCTTCATGCCCGGCCACCAGTACTTGTAGCAAAGGTCCTAGTACATTTTATCGGCTTTGGGATGAATAGAATATCGGGATTTGTGGGCTTCGTCCATCAAAATCTGTCGCAAATCGGTCCGTTTAGGGATCCAAATTCGGTCCAGATAATGGAATATCCCATTCGAATTATTCACTAGCTGGGCTCCATCGTTGAGAATCCTTTCCTTCTTCAAAGTGCGTTCGGTAAAACAAGCATGCTGGGCTTCGCAGATAAGGGTTTCGAGATGATGCTGGGCTTGGACGTTACGAGCGCTATGCAAATAGCTTCGTCGGCTTAGCGCGTCGGCGACGACATTTGCTTTGCCAGGGTGATAACGAATCTCACAGTCGTAATCGTTGAGAAGTTCCACCCATCGGTGTTGGCGCATATTCAGTTCTTTTTGGCTGAAGATGTGTTGTAGGCTCCTATGGTCGGTGAAGACCGTACACTTGGTACCATAAAGGTAGTGTCGCCAAATCTTCAACGTGAAAACAACTGCGCCTAGCTCAAGGTCGTGGGTTGTATAGTTCTTCTTGTGGATCTTGAGCTGACGAGATGCGTAAGCGATAATCTTGTCTCGTTGCATGAGAACACAACCAAGGCCAAGGTTCGAGGCATCACAATAGACGATAAAGTCGTCCTTTCTGTCGGGTAAAGCGAGAACGGGAACATTGCAAAGCATATGCTTGAGGGTATGAAAGGCAGTCTCTTGTCCAGTTCTCCAAAACAAAAGGCTTGTCTTTATGCGTGAGGGAAGTAAGCGGCACGGTGATTTTTTAGAATCCTTCGATAAATCGGCAATAATAGCCCGCTAGTCCGAGAAAAGAACGGACTTCAGATGAGTTCTTAGGTATAACCCAACTCTTAACATCTTCGATCTTCGCAGGGTCGACGTGAATACCTTGACTATTGATAATATGACCGAGGAATTGAACCTCCTCTAGCCAGAATTCACACTTGGCGAACTTGGCATAGAGTCGGTTCCCTTGGAGAAATTCGAGAACCAAACATAGATGTTGCGCGTGTTCGGCTTTCGACTTGGAATAGATCAGGATATCATCGATGAACACGATGACGAAGCGGTCGAGAAATGGTTTACACACGCGAATCATCATATCCATGAAAACTGCGGGTGCGTTGGTTAGACCAAAAGGCATAACAACGAACTCATAGTGGCCGTAACGAGTGCGAAAAGCGGTTTTGGGTATATCCTCTTCTTGAATGCGTAATTAGTGATAGCCTGAGCGTAGATCGATCTTGGAGAAACACGTAGCACCTTGTAACTGATCAAATGAATCATCGATTCGAGGCAGGGGATAGCGATTCTTGATTGTCAGCTTATTCAATTCCCTGTAGTCGATGCACATCCGGAATGACCCATCCTTCTTTTTGACGAAAAGGACTGGTGCGCCCCAAGGAGAGGTGCTAGGGCGAATGAAGCCTTTATCAAGAAATTCCTGGAGCTGACTCGATAGTTCGCGCATTTCAGACGGAGCGAGTCGGTAAGGAGTTTTAGCAACAGGGTTGGCTCCAGGAATGAGGTCGATATGAAAGTCGATATCACGACTTGGCGGTAAGCCGGGGAGATCGTCAGGAAAAACGTTAGGAAATTCACAAACAACGGGAACATCTTTCACTTCTGTCTTTCCTTTCTTTTCCTCCTCCGCTACTATAATGTTAGCCAAGAAAGCTCTGTATTCCTTGCGGAGATACTTGCTAGCTTAGATACACGACATGAATTTGAGATCCTTCGAAAGGGTTTCAACATAAACACAAAATTGATCACCATTCGCGAGAGAGAATCGAATCATCTTATCGAAGCAAACAACTACAGCATGGTTTTCGCAAAGAAAGTCCATGCCTACTATGATGTCAAAACTACCGAGCTGCATCGGAATAAGGTCGATAGGAAAGATGTGATTGTTGAGTTCGAGAGTACAATCACGAAGAACAGAATTGACGGTGACGGTTCTTCCGGTGGAAACTTCAACATCGAACGTCGAGGGGAGATAGGAGCGCTTATGATTAAGGAGCTTTTCGAATTAAAATGATACAAAACAGTTATCGGCTCCAGTATCAAATAAACATGAAGCATAAATACCATTCACGAGGAACGTACCATTAACCACATTGTTGTCAGCCTGAGCCTGGCGCACATTTATGTTGAAAGTTCGGGCGTGAGCTGCTTGCTGCTGTTGCTGCTGAGGCTGCTGTTGGGTCTGTTGCTGCTGTTGCTAGGGTTGCTGCTGTTGTGGCTCTTGCTTCACAACTCGATTCGGGCACATGTTTGCGAAGTGGTTGGGATCACCACACGCAAAGCAAGCTCTAGCGTGGATCACGGGTGCAGGAGCCGCTTGCTGGCCTTGAGGAGCAGGAAGTAGAGCTTGTTGAGCAGTAGCTGGAGCTGGAGCTTGACGTTGACCTGTACGGCAGTTGGCGCTGAAGTGGCCGTACATGTTGCAATGCACATAATATCTGCAGGCGATTCCCACTGGATGGTGATAAGTACAAGTAGGGCACGCCAGGTGAGGACCAGTGTACGCACGCTTAGCTGGCGGTGCGTTGGTAATCGGGGCCGCTACTTGGCGGTGCTGTTGCTGCGGTGGAATTGGAACTGATTGGAGCGGGGCAGTAGTGGTGACAGCACAGTTCTTATTGCTGGAGTTGCTGTTGTTCTTCCTCTTGTGACAAGAGGACTTTGAAGATTGAGGAGCGGCGGCGGTTTCAACAGTTGCGGTGGTGGTAGCTTGGTGCAGATTCTTGGTGGCTTTATCCTAGTAGCCAGACTTGACCTGCTTGTCATTGATCTCAGCGGCGAGCAGATAAGTTTCCTCAATCGTTGTCGTCTTTGCAGCCTGAACGAAATCAGCCACGCAATCCAGAAGAGCACGGATATACTTCTTGATGGTGATTTCGGGCGTCTTAACTTGGTCCGGACAGATTATGCTGAGCTGCTTGAAGCGAGCAGTTAAAGCAGCATTGTCACCATCCTTCGACTTGATATGCCAGAATTCGTCCTCCAACTTTTGGCGCTTGTGGGGAGGGCAGAACTCTTCCATCATGACGTCCTTCAACTCGTCCCACGTCAAACAGTAAGCTGCATCATTTCCGCGTTTGTTTCTCTCGGCCATCCACCAGTCTAAAGCGCGGGACTGGAAGACGCCGGTGGCGTTTAGAGTGCGGAGATCTTCAGGACAGCCACTCTGGCGCAGGGTGACTTCGATCGAATCAAACCATTGAAACAAGGCCGTAGGCCCACCTTCGCCAGTAAATTCTTTTGGGCCGCATGCATTAAACTGCTTGAAGCTAAAAACAGCCTTGGGAGCATCAGTCCTGGACTCTTCGGAGGACTTGCTAGCGTTTTCATTCAACTCGCTAACAATTTGCGGGATAACCTTTGCAATTTGCTTGGCGAAGAGTGAAGAGATACACTTGTCCTTTTGGTTACGTCAGGCAGCGCACGAGTGACGGGATCCAGATGATGACATTGTCTGTAACAGACATCGTCGTAGGACTTAGACACAATATAATCGAGTCTCACCTCACACGCCTAACACTACTAAAACTCAGGAACACAATCATGTAACACATAAACACATAGGCACATAAACATAGATTCACATAAGCACGTAGGAGCACATAAACACAGAAGCACAAGAGGCAGTCAGAATACAGAAACCTATCATTCAAAGTTCGCGCGTTCGAGAATAGCGATTGCTATTAGCGAGTACACAACGAGTAATATAGCATGCGTTCATCCACAAGTAATAGCGATTTGTTAGCGGTGTGTAGTGTGTCGTGTGCGATAGGCGGAGCAAGAAGCGTTAAATCGAAACCATCAGTATCTCAATACGCTAACAAATAAACAAAACCACATAAAACACATAAAAGAGACAAATATCAAGGTCAGCGGCGGCGAAATCCAGAATCGAAAGCATATAAAATCGAGTATGGATTGTCTTAGGCTGGATAGAAGTTGACTTCCCAAAGTGATTCGACTATTCACAAGGACTTTTAGTGCACACTTTAACCTTCGGGACTGTGCTCTCGCCTCGAATTTGGGCGACCGACATGCATCTTTCAAGTTTAGTGTGACTTCAAGTCGTTGGAGTCCATCGAGACTTTGGTGAGAGTGTTGAAAACCAAAATGAGAATCAGAACAAGTCGTTAAGGTTCGGGTTGCACCCCTATCTTAACAACTTTGTTCCTGTTTTTGATAAAATAGGGAGGAATTATGCGTTAAAGAATCCTGATTCAGCGCAAATTCTCCTGTTTTATAGATAAAAATACGGGTCGAACAAGCAATTTAGTCGAGAGTTTGCGGTTTTCACACCTAATATCGACCTAATCACTTGTTCATTTTCGAAAATTAGAGTGCAGTGGTAGTGTAGTGTAAGCGAGAATAGCGAGATATAGCAAATAAGCTCGTACAAAACCCTTACTGGGTATGCACAAGTCGGTCTGTTGGTACTTAACTATAGACTAGGTTGTTTCTAAGACATCGACCCGGAATAGGTCGAGTCTTGCCTAATTCCCTATAGTTATGGCTCTGATACCAATCTATCACACCCCAACCGATGGCGAAATCATCGGGGCACGGCATTGAGCGAAACAGATTGTCCATGAGTATCCATAAGAACTATTCATTACCAGATAATTTAAACATTATGTCCCATACCACAACATATCTAAAATAAACAGTTATTACAAATAATTTTCTCATAAACCAAATACTGTTTCGACAACTCAGATTTCATTAAATTGTTTGTTTGTTTCTAGACTTGTCCTAACTTGATTCCACATAGCAAGCTTCCTAGCAGATAGCAACCTAAACACCTGTCACATACGTTAAAATAAGGGTCAATACACATAGTGTAAAGGTGAGCATACAAGTTTGATAGATATAACAGAGTTCGAAATCGTTTACGCATAACCAGCATGTAACATGTATAAAGTGAAGGCAAGTAGGTTATCGACAGAGAAATATGCACAGACGTGACTGCGAGTTGTAGAATGCACAACACATATCCCCACTGGGACACGTGAAGTAAAGCCCTTAACAACCCCTGTCCACGACAAGTGCTGAGTCTAAACTATAGTACTATCGTTGCTAAGGTGTCAGGCAACAATCACTGTGTTAACATAACATACAAGCATTCATCGAATAACACGTAGCATGCATTAGCGGTTAGCGTATAAATAGTGTTGCGTCGTGTGTCGATTGTGATTTAGAATAAGTAACGTATGTAACACCCAAAAGTGCGTAAAGCAGAAAGGGATCGAGTATACTCACAGAACATGCTTAACAAGTAAACACTATCTTGGATTGAAGGGAGCGCTGGAAGAGATTAGCCTGAACAGTTAACGATAGCATAAACGATAAGCGGCGTGTAAAACGGTGCAAGAGTGATATGTGTCGGATGGTAATCCGATCGAATGGCAATCCGATCGGATAGCCAGTCGATTGGATGTCAATCCGTTCGGATGGTCATCCGATCGGATGGCCATTCGACTGGATTGATACCTCGTCTGGTGAGGATGTGTTTGTGTATGATGGTTTTCCTTTTGAAGTTTTCGTTGTAGCATTTTGAAAACAGAGAAGTATCTCTACCTTTCAGGTCGATCGATCGAATGGTGGTTCGACCGGGTGACGATCCGTTCGGCAAGGTATTTCTCAGAAAACAAGTTAACAGCAGTGTTGTCACTTGATCGGATGGTCTACCGATTAGGTGGCAATCCGTTGGAACTGACTACGCATTGAACATGTTGAAAATTGTTTAAATGTTGACGTCCCAAACGTCACATGGTCGGATGGTCGTTCGATAGGATGGCAATCCGATCAGACGGCAATTCGTTCGACGTTTAGATCTTCAAAAGTTGAATCAAAAGTTTAAGTGTGGGACCAAGTACAAGCCGATCGGACGGCAGTCCGATCGGATGGCAATCCGATCGGACGACAATCCGTCCCAGTGACCTGTTCGTCTTGACACTTGATTGTTTTGATAGTTTCAGTTTTGATAGAGATGATTTGATAACGTGCCAAACAACAGAACCCTTATCAAGACTCAAGTAATCCAATCGGATAGGAATCACCCTAGTCTGGTCAGTTGACTGTTCGAGACGATGGTTCATGTTTAACCCGAAATCGGTCGTCTCTTAGATAGGATTCAGATCTTGAACCAACACATCACTAAGAAAGAGTAGAAGATCAGAACAAGCTCCGATTCTATCGGTTTTGAGTGCATTGAGTGTAAAAGAGTTGAAAGAAAGTTAGAAAACCATCTTTCAATCCTTTTCACCATGAATATGTTCAGATCTATGCAAGATCTTTGTTCATTCATGTGGAAATCGTCCAAATCTAAGTTGTTCTTGGTGGATTGAAGCCAAAACATGAAGTTCATAAGAACTCCATGATGACATCACCCTAGAACACCTCAAATCCACTGATTTCACGTTTAAAAGTTAAGATTCAAAAGAGAGAATGATGAAGTGTGTGTAGATCATAGAAAGATTTACGTTGAAAACTTACAAGAATTGCGAGAAATCGAAGGAAAGAGAGCTTGAGTGCGGCTGGGTCGAGTAGGGAGCTGTCACATCAAGTGATGTGACAAGTGAGGGTATTTATAGTGTTTCCCAAAAAGGAAGGTGCAAGGGATCGAGTGGGTCACCGATCGGATGACAGTCCGATCGAGTGGGTCACCGATCGGATGATAGTCCGATCAAGTGGCAATCCAATCGGATGGCAATCCGATCGGTTGGCCATCCGATCGAGCGGTCACTCGATCGAGTGGCTCCAACGTTTTAACTTCAGCGTTTCATTTTATGCGTTGGGTTTTGCGATGCGTTTAAGCGAGTTTTGAGTTTGCGACGAGATAGATTAATAATAAACACACAAATACTTTATCTAACATACAATCATCATAATTAACTGGCGTTTAGCGTTTGTGATTCGATTACGATAGAGGTGCGATTGCGTTTCGATTAATCACCACAACATAAACATAAATAAACACACACAAATAACACATAAAAGGCACACACACGTATAACAATAGCCAGAACGCATAATTCGAGTTACGAATGCGATTGCGATGCGATAAGCGATAAAACACGCGATAAATATCGATTAAACCTCCATTATTAACATGTACTCCACATAATACAACTAATGCGATAAAATAAGTAGATTATCTACAAGTCAAAGAAGTCAAAACAGTAGTTGAGCAAGGAGTGACAGATCGCAATTAGCAATCTTTTCTTCCTTTGACTTCAATTTTGACTTTGACTTTCGAAACACGGGGTGTTACATACAAGCTCCTGTTAATCGGTGATACTGGTATGAATAACTTTGTTTGTAGCTTTTGATTTTGTCTTTCATTTGTTATTGTTTATTCAGATGCTTGCTCTGTTGTATCATGTGATTATGAGTAGATTGACTTTGATATGTTTGTAGTTTTTGTTTTTCACAATCTGTTTTGTTGATTTATTCACCCATGTTAGTAATGTTGGATGCTCCTATGTTTCTTGATCCTCTGTTTTTATTCAAACTTTCATATTATTATTCTAGCAATCGAAGAAGAATATATAGATTTTATGCTTCTATTATTATTATTATTATTATTATTATTTTATAGAGTTTGTTGATTAGAAGTAACCTCTGCCGGATCGTTGTTAAGGAGTTGGAAATGTGAAAGAGAAGGAGAAGGACGGTAAATTCATTGTTGGATTGTTTATGTAGTTAACTAAGTTGAGTAGCTTTACTACTCAATTCAGAGAAGTTTTTGAGATTGTTTTCACACTTTATTATTTTTGCAGCAAGTTCTACTTCATTATTCATGTGGCAACTTTATATTTGCAGGCTTGTGAATTAAGGTTGGTTGTTACTTAATTTGTGTTTACTTTAATGATTTTCAGTTTCATGAAGTCATTGTTGAGAAACTGATTTTGTTTTCAGGTCTATTGATAGGTGATACCAGTCCAAAAGTTTAGGCTTCATCGCTTTTTGTTATTCAGTATGGTACTCATTTACAGTCCCACTTTCAATGAGGTTGTGTTAGTCATGTATTTGATTTTTGCCATTTTCTTTACAATTGAAGTTAGGGAGAGTCGAATTAAGATGGTAGAGCGGAAGACAATCTCAGATGAGTAGAGGAATTTTAGTGCATGATTGAGATCAGTCGGACCCATGTACTGTAAGTCATTGAATGTTTTAATCTTACAATCAGTTTTACTTTGTTTTTTAAGAAGGTGTTGTTGTCATGGACATCGAGGTGATTTCACATGCCTCCAAGTTGTATTTTTGGTGTAGAGCAATTGCATAAACACTAATATGTGACTTTTTTGAGTAATAATATAGTTAAATATCTGCTTTTTCCATATAATTGTCGCATCATCTTCTTCCTTCTTCATTGCACAACACCAAGGTAACCTCAATTGGTCTGATTTTTTGATATTCGTAACATCTTCATTTACCGTTTATTGATGCATTGATTCATTTGTAATCACTTGCAGATCAACCGTCATCTCAAGTTGAGCAATTAAACGGACTTTTCTTAAACAGCACCGTAAGTTTCATTCACTAATCCATGCATTGTTAATTCCACATGTTTTTTTTTATTCTTAATCATCGATTCTGTTTCAGGTACACTTTTTGCTGTTAGTTCCACGTGTTTTTTTTAGATTAATTGTTGCTATATATATATATATATATATATATATATATATATATATATATATATATATTGTTTTGATGAAAAGGGAAAACGTTCGAGACGTTTGATCCAAGAACCGAAGAAAAGATAGCGGATATTGCTGAAGGAGATAAAGATGATGTTGATCTGGCTGTTGAAGCTGCACGTTGATCCACAATAAGCACTGCCCATCTAAGTTTCCTCCAACGACAGTGGTTATAACAAGTTAATAAGGCAAAGCACCGATCTGCCTAACAACTGTTGGATATAAAGACTGTTGTACACAAAGACTGATGAAGATCATCCACTGTTGAAGACCAAAGCACTCATGAAGACCAAAGTTTTGTTGAAGACAAGCACTGATGAACAAAAGGCCTGATTAACCAAAGGTGATGTCACACCCCGACCGCGTTAAAACAATGAAACCGCGGCGGAAACGTCGGGGAGTGGAGTGGCAGAATCATTGTTTCACAACCATCGATTCAAAATGTTTCGTTTTATTAAAATATTAACATTAACATTGTCTTTGAAACCAAACAAACAAGATTACATATCATCTATCATCGTTATTAAGTCACTAAGGCCTCGTCCAATCCTAAGTGAGCATGCATCCTACTTGTAATCAACATCATTCGACACCACCTGAAACATATGTAAAAATAAAGTCAGCAAAGAAATGCCGGCGAGCACATAGGTTTTGTGTGAGTGTCAGATTCATGGCTCGTTTACATGTTTAAATAACTCGTATAACCTTGTTAATCGATATTGGAAAACCTTGTTTTGTAAAACATTTGTATTGAAAAATGAATAACCAAGTCAAAACAGATTGGTTATAGTTTATAAAACCTCGATGCCATGAATCTTAACCCAAAACATTTGTTTATGTAAACCCAAATCGTAAATCGTTCTCGTAAAATAACTCGTATGGTTTATATCGTTTAGTAAACTTCGTTTGTGTGACTTTGTTTCAAATCGGTCGCCCAAGTGAACTATATAACGCCACGGTATGTAATATGATAAAAGCAATTATATATAAGAAGTACCAGTGGTGTATCTACCATGCTTTTATCACATTACACCCGTCTCGTTATCTAATCACAAACCAAAAACCAATCGTTCGTCCAATTCGTTTAACTTGTTTAAATCGTTCAAATCGTTCTATCATTTCAAATTGCTCAATCGTTCAATCTCGTTCCTGAAAACCCGAACCGCTTGACCCCTTCTTACTCGATTCATTAGGGTTGGGGATGGATGGATGGAACCAATCAGAAGTGCAAATCGCGCAAGCGAAGCCGGGAAACGGACCGCAGCGCAACGACTAGGACTCGTGTCGGAGGAGAAAACTAACTTTTGGTCGTCTCGCTTATAACATTCAATCCTTCACAACTCGTCCATCGTTCATCTCGTATTAACAAACCACCAAAGGGTAAGTTAACAATCATCAGGTTCAGTCGTTACCCACATAACCCCCACACATAACCATGGGTGCAGTCTGATAATGGGATTTGTCAGATCCTATGGTACCATAACTAATACTGGTTGGTTCGTCCAAAATTAATGAATGTTATTCGTTATGTAAATACGTCCAACAAGTTTGTTCACATTATCGAAATCGTTCTTGTTTAATATAAACCATAGTATTCGTTTTTGAAATCATCGTTTAAAATATCGAAATCGTTTAACACATATGAATCACCCCAAAACAATCAAAAACAGTAAAATAGGGGAATTATGTACTCACATCGAAGTGCAAAGTGTCCTCGATCTAATGAACTAGCAAAGCTCGAGTAAACCAAGGAATTCAAGTAGCACCTAATAATCGGATCGCTGGTAAATAAATCGACACATAAATCGGAAGATCGGGTAGAATGAGGTCTTGTAAACCAAATGAGTATTGGAACTCATGTGATATGGTTTAACAAAGCCTACATTCTAAATCGGAACCTATCCTAAGTGCTTACGACCCGTTACGACCCATTAAGGTAGCTTACGCCACTTTAACGCGTCGTTCGCGCAAAGTGCGCGTTCGAGACGCCTAACTAGTCCTATGAAAAGTATTATATGCCTAAACATGTTGCATAAGCAGTTTAAGTGACAAAAGTTAGGTTACATATGCTTAAAATCCATTTATGCATGAAAAGGGCATTTTGGTCATTTTCCTAAGGCATATAAACTATCTATCATACAACTAATTAAACTAAGTGACCATATGGTATAACCTCGGAAGGTTATTCCCTATACAACTATGGTCACAAATATGCTTGGTCGGATCCTAATGATCGACCAAACGGGTCGGGTTTGAAAGTCTAAGCGGTTGTTAAGACCGCTTATCTTACGACCCTGTACAAGCACTAGACTAAAAGTGACGAGTTAAACATGTTTTAAGTTAGAAAATCGGTTTTGATATCAAAACAAAGTGTTTTGATACCCGAAGATAGTTTCGACTCAAAATGCGCATAAACGGCATTTTGACCGAAACTTTGACTCGTTACTTCGACTAATCAACGTGGTAATCAGTTGGTATTGTCACAAGGGACTATAACCATCGTGATTACGCTCACGTTGCAAAGTTCAAACAAAATTTGTGTTGACCAAAGACTGGTCAAAGCAGAAAGTCAAACACTGTTTGACTTTCATGCTTGAAAAGCATAAAAAACATGAAAGAATATTCACAAAAGGTCCAAGCAAGGAAGATTTGATTCAAATAACTCAGGTATGAAGTATAAACTTCAACTTAGAGCAGATTGAATCAAAGTGTAAGCTGAAATGAAATGAAATGGTGGGTATATATAGATTTCGGAGAACCGTTAGGATCGTTTCTCGAAATTTAAGCCTTGATCTTAACCCTCCATGTGTTACCCATAGTTTACAATACAATGGGACACCAAAAACAATCAAATGGTATTGCAAAACAAGGATAAAAACCATCAAAACTAGCTCAAATGACCAGATTCAATGCCTATGTCTGACAGTCTGTCGTGGGCCGCGTAGACCCAGGCTAAGTCTTACACGCCCCTCATAGGGAAGTTTGGCAGATTGTCAAGTTTAGTCCCTGCAGGCCTGAAACTTGGTTTTGATGCATTTTTGACACGTTTAAGCCCCGTTAAACCCATTTCAAGGCTCTACAATGAAGTTAAAGTATAGGAATCTTAAAATATGCTCAAAAACATATTTCGTTATTCGGTTAATTACGACGAAAACTCGAAGGGACACAAAAACGATCCAAATTTCACGACGAATGGTATTTTTGCATTCCAATCTCTAAAATAAAATATTTTAATGATTACAAAAATTTTTGGATGTCCGGATATGTTCAGAACGTAAGATATGCACGAAAATGCAAACTAATGAACTTTTTGACGTTTTTAGTCCCTATTGATCAAATAAGTTTATTTTCGCATACCAAACCCCTCAAAGCCTATTTCTAAGCTATGTAAAGGATATTTAAGGTATGTTTAGCTTATGATCAAGTTCCGGAATGTTCGTTACCATACGAATCGGCATAGTTTCGCAGTTTTACGCAAATGGTCCCTCCGATCGAATAAACTTGTTTTCGACACACCAAACCCTCTAAAACTTATTTCTAAGTTATGTAAAGGTTATTTAAGGTATGTTAAGCCTATTTTACTATTCCGAAGTGTTTGTCATGTTAAACTGATTACGTTTACGCATCAGTTTGCGTAGAACTTTCCAGAAAGCGATTTAAAGCTTGAAATCGAACTAGAATCAAATTGTAAAATCATTAAACACAAATACACACATAATAACACCAAAACACATCGTTTTATTGATAATTGATATTTTTTTACATCGTACATCGTTTACAGAGCACAGTTGTCACAGTCTCCCCTACTTTAGGAAATTTCGTCCCGAAATTTTAACTAGAGGAAACTTGTGAAAACAAATATGGGTATTTCGCCTTCATTTGGTCCTCACGTTCCCAAGTAAACTCTGGGCCACGTTTGGACTCCCAGCGAACCTTGAACAATCGAATTCGCTTGTTCTTCAACTGTTTGACTTCACGGTCCATTATCTCCATAGGTTTCTCGATAAAGTGCATCGTTTCATCAACTTGAATTTCGTCGAGTGGAATGTGAAGATCAGTATAGGCTAAACACTTTCGTAGATTGGACACATGGAATGTTGGGTGAATATTCCCAAGTTCAGGAGGTAGCTCTAGTCGATAGGCGACCTTTCCGATTCTTTCAACAATCTTAAATGGTCCAACATATCGTGGTGCAAGTTTTCCTTTCTTGCCAAATCTCACCACTCCCTTCCAAGGTGACACCTTGAGTAGGACATGGTCGCCAACTTGAAATTCCAAGGGCTTGCGTCGCATATCCGCATAACTCTTTTGACGGCTTCTAGCTGTCAGAAGATTATCGCGAATTTTCTTGATTTTGTCTGTTGTTTCCAGAATGAGCTCAGGTCCAGTAAACTGAGCCTCACCGATCTCATTCCAACAGATAGGTGAACGACATTTTCGACCGTATAAAGCTTCGAACGGTGCCATATTGATGCTAGCATGATAACTGTTGTTGTAAGAGAACTTGATCAATGGCAGATGAGAATCCCAATTACCACCAAAGTCTATCACGCATGCTCTAAGCATATCCTCCAATGTTTGTATCGTCCTCTCAGATTATCCATCTGTTTGGGGATGATAAGCAGTGATAGATTCAGTTGAGTTCCCAAAGCAGATTGCATGGTCTTCCAAAAATGAGATGAAAATCGAGCATCACGATCAGATATGATATCCAAAGGAACACCATGTCGAGATACAATCTCATCAACATAAATCTTTGCAAGTTTATCAGCAGATAGATCCTCGCGAATCGGTATAAGGTGAGCTGACTTCGTTAATCGATCGATAACAACCCAAATAGAATCGTGACCTCTAGATGTACGCGGTAACTTTGTGATGAGATCCATTGCAATGTTCTCCCACTTCTATATCGGTATCTCTGGTTGTACAAGCAAACCAGATGGTCGTTGATGTTCAGCCTTGACTTTGAGACAAGTTAGGCATTTCGATACATACAAAGCAATATCCTTCTTCATACCAGGCCACCAGTACTGAGTACGAAGATCCTTGTACATTTTGTCAGCACCAGGATGGATAGAATAACGAGACTTGTGAGATTCGTCCATCACTAAAGTGCGAAGATTGTCTTGTTTTGGAATCCACAAATGATTCTTGAAATAGAGTAACCCATCGTCTTTCGTTTCGAGTTTAAGCTCAAGTTGACGTGGTAATTCCTTACCCATCAAATTTTGTGAAACACAAGATTGTTTAGCTTGAGAGACACGAGATTGAATATCGGATAGAGTGCAAACAAAATTAAGCTTGACTCATTCCTTTCGACTTAGCACATCAGCTACGACATTCGCCTTACCAGGATGGTAGCAAATTTCACAATCGTAATCCTTCAGTAATTCAACCCAGCGTCGTTGCCTCATTGTGACACCTGTGTCACTGCGACCAGCAAACAAATACCAAATCAATGAAATATTGTGTTTCATACTTTGGACTTGTATAAATATGTGTATCTTTTGCACATATCAACTCTTGTTCGATTTCAAACTCTACATCACTTTCTGGAGAGTTATACGCAAACTGGTGCGTAAACGTAATTAGTATAATGCGACAAATACTCCGGAACATCAACATATACTTAACATACCTTAAATAACCTTTACATAACTTAGAAATAAGTTTTAAAGGCTTTGGTATGGCAAAAACAAGTTAATTCGGCTACAGGGACTAAACTTGACAAACTGCGAAAGTATGCCAATTTGAACAGTAACAGACATTCCGGAACATGGCCATAAGTTAAACATACCATAAATATCCTTTAAATAGCTTAGAAATAGGCTTTGAGGGGTTCGGTGTGCTAAAATAAACTTTTGGGTCATTCAGGGACTAAAAGTGTCAAAAAGTGCACAAGTTTGCACTTTTGCGCATAACTCACGTTCTGAATACATCCGGACATCCAAAAATTTATGTAAGCACTAAAATATTTTATTTTAGTGTTTGGCATAAGAAAAATCCATTCGTCACGTCATTTGGATCGTTTTTCGCGCTTATGCGCATTCCGTCGTAATTAAGCGAACATCGCGATTGTACGGCCAAACGAACCGACATCTGAGATATTTTTGAGCACATTTTAAGTTCCCTATACTTTAACTTCATTTTAGAGCTTTGAAATGGGGTTAACGGGCCTTAAACGTGTCGGAAATAGCTCTAAACAACTACAGGGACCAAATATGTAAATCTGCCAAACTTGGAGGCTTACGGACCGTAAGCCTTATCCTTACGGTCCGTAAGGGGTCTTCAGACAGCAGAAATTCAGAAACATCGAATCTGGTCCGTTCCACTTGTTGCACATGGTTTTGGGGAATCTATGGGCTGGTATTGTGGGCACATGGTATTACAATACCATGGGTGCAAGTGTATGGCCAAGATTGAAGCACGTTTTCCAAGAAACGATCCTAACGGTTCGGGAAATCCTATAAATACCTCATGCCTTCAATTGCAAAACCCACTAGAATTTTGATTTGAGAAACTCTAAGTTGAAACCATTGTTTCATACCTGAGTTACTTGGATCGAGGTTAGCATTCGGGGACCCTTTGTAAGTGTTCCTTCGTTCTTTTATTGCTTTTCGAGTCCGAAAGTCAAACTTTGTTTAACTTTCTGCGTTGACCAGTTTATGGTCAATGCGAAGTTCGTTTGAACTTCACAACGTGATTGTAATCACGATGGTTATAGTCCCTTGGGACTATGCCTACTGATTACCACGTTGTCTAGGGTCGTAAGGGTAAGCGATCTAATAAATCGCTTATACCTTCGAACCCGACCCATTTGGTCGATCATTAGGATCCGACCAAATACATTAGGTGACCATAGTATATAGGGAATAACCTTCCGAGGTTATACCTTATGGTCACGGCGTTTAAGTAGTTGTATGATAGGTAGTTTATATGCCTTAGGTAAATTACCAAAATACCCCTTTGATGCCAAAATTCATTATAAACATATGTGACATAACTTTTGACATCTAAACTGATTTGGCAACAATATTAGGCATGTTAAGGCATATTCTACTTGTCATAGGACTAGTTAGGCGGTCCGAACGCGTTTCACGCGAACGACGCGTTAAAGTAGCATAAGCTACCTAAACGGGTCGAAATGGGTCGTAAACACTTAGGTTAGGTTTCATTTAGCATGTAGGCTTTGTTAAACCATATGACACGAGTCTCCATACTCATTTGGTTTACGAACCCTCATTCTATCTAAATCCCCCGATTTAGGTCCGGTTTATTAACATAGTTACCTATATTAGGTGCCGTTTGATATCCGTGATCTCTAGCATTGTTTGGTTGTCACTCAAGGACTACTGAGCAATCTCAAGTGAGTACATAGACCCCTCTTTTACTGTTTTCCTAACTGTTTTGGGGTGAAACACATGTGCCTACTTGTTACTTTCATGCTTTCCATGCTTTCACATCATATACCTGCTATGTTCGTTAGTACATTATAGTACACGATTTCATTACATTTCATGCTATGTATGCCCATTGTGTGCGTACTTAGTACATCGTTTTACATTACATGCTATGTATGCCCATTGTGTGCGTACTTAGTACATCGTTCTACATTACATTTCATGCTATGTATGTCCATTGTGTGCATACTTAGTACATTGTTTTACATTGCATTTCTGTTGCATATGCTCATCCAGCATATGAACACATTATACTACATTTTGAACCATTGTAACCATTTGACTATGTGAACCGTCGTAACCCTTTGATTATATGAACCGTTTGTAACTATTGAACCGTGTGAACCAGTTGTATCCGTTGACATGATTTACATTTGACAATAGACATTTGACTATACATAAACATTTCTACAATTGTTAAACATTTTACTTTGGTGGTTTGGTTTGAGTAAGTGATTTAAGTAACGAGGCGTATGTAATATGATACAAGCACGGTGGATACGCCGCTGGTACTTCCTATATATAAGTGTTTGTATGATATCACATATTGTAGCGTTATTTGAATCATTTCAATTTGAGACATATAACATTTTATACAAATAACATACTTTTCACAAGACATTGATTTACAAACAACTGATCTTATACAAACTCATTTTACATGGTTATTCATTTAACCATACATTATTCTCTTATTTATACATATCATCTGATCTTATCGTTTTTCAAATGATTTACAAGACAAAGCAAATTACAAGGTTCATGACTAAACATTTTCTCAAACATAAGTCATGAATTCTGTTTTCACAAAACCTATGTATCTCACAGGCATTTTTATGCTGACGTAACTATTTTCACATGTGTTTTCAGGAGATGATGCATAGGACTTATCAAGACATACTTAGGCGGACCTGTGCCTTAGTGACTTAAAACGAGACAAGAACTAGTTAATTTTTGTTATATACTCTTTGTTTCTTGTTTAAAACAATGTAACTCTCTTGTTTGTTTAATAAAACGAAACTTTAATTGCCATGGATTTGAAACAATTAATTCTGTTACAACACTCCCCGACGTTTCCGCCACGTTTTGTATGTTCTACGTGGTCGGGGTGTGACACTCATGTTCAACTCCTTCTGATTGAGAATGTGTTGGACACTTTTGTGGTCTGTGAAAACCACACATTTCGTACCATAGAGATAGTGTCTCCAGATTTTGAGAGCAAAAACCAAAGCACCCAACTCAAGATCATGAGTCGTGTAGTTCTTCTCGTGAACTTTCAATTGTCTTGACGCATATGCTATAACTTTACCTCGTTGCATAAGAACACAACCAAGGCCTAAGTTGGACGCATCACAATAGACAATGAAATCATCGTTTCCATCGGGCAAAGATAAAACAGGAGCATCACAGAGTTTTTGTTTCAGCATTTGAAACGCTTCTTCTTGTTTAGGTCCCCACTCAAAAGGCTTATTTTTTGAGTCAAAGCAGTGAGAGGAACCGCAATCTTCGAGAAGTTCGAAATAAGTCGCCGATAATATCCGGCAAGACCAAGAAAAGAACAAACTTCTGTCAGTGTCGTAGGTGTATTCCAATCCTTAATAGCAGCTATTTTGGAAGGATCCACATGAATACCTTGCTCGTTGACAATATGACCCAAAAATTGAACTTCTTTAAGCCAGAATTCACACTTGGAGAATTTGGCAAACAGTTGTTCCTTCTTTAAGAGTTCCAGTGTCAGACGAAGGTGTTGTTCGTGATCGGCTCGAGACTTCGAATAAATGAGGATGTCGTCAATGAACACAATGATGAACTTTTCTAAATAAGGCTTACAAACCCTATTCATTAAGTCCATGAAGATAGCTGGGGCATTCGTCAAACTAAAAGGCATGACAGTGAACTCGTAGTGAGCATATCTCGTGCAGAAAGCAGTTTTGGGAATATCTTCTTCGAGTACACGAAGCTGATGATACCCAGAATGCAGATCGATCTTGGAAAAACATGTAGCACCTTGCAGCTGATCAAATAGATCATCGATTCATGGTAGGGGATATCGATTCTTGATGGTAAGCTCGTTAAGCTCATGATAATCGATACACATTCGAAAAGATCCATCTTTCTTTTTCACAAACAGCACTGGAGCGCCCCAAGGTGAATAACTCGGTCGGATGAATCCTTTATCAGATAACTCTTGAAGCTTTTTAGATAATTCTTGCATCTTGGATGGTGCAAAACGATAAGGTGCTTTCGCAATTGGGTTAGCATTAGGTACAAGATCAATATGGAACTCGACTTGACGAACCGGAGGCAAACCAGGCAGTTCATCAGGAAACACCTCTGGATAATCTCGAACAATCGGAAGATCTTGAATACTTTTGTTCTTGCCTTTCTCCTCGGTGACATGTGCCAGAAAAGCCACATATCCTTTTCGTAAATAACCTTGGGCTTTAGTACACGACATGAGTTTTAACCCTCCAGATGGTTTCTGTCACACCCTGGCTTTGCGGAAGCGTGGTTAATTTTGGTGTGACTTCTTAATACCATAGCTTAATCATAACAAGCTATATGAATTTAAAAACCATGCAAGTCATCCATTAAGTTTTGAAAAGCAACACAAAACCATTGTTTTAGCATACAACCATAACCTTGTTCAGTAGACATTACAACTTATAACATAACATAAACGTGGTTTAAGGACTGTGTCTTGTCCAGGAAAGAGACACATCCCCTAAACCCTGATGACTCCATGACAAGTGCAGCGGAAAACGTCCCATACCGTGCCAGATCCGTTTAATTTCCTGAAATACATGTGAGTTGAAAAATCAACAATAATGTTGAGCGAGTTCATGTGTTTAGCATGTGCGCGCGAATAAACCTTTATAATCACTGAATGCTTTGTAAACTCTGGTATGAAGCAGATAAGGAAACATATTAGTAAATGTGTAACCACATGGTCCAACCTTAGGGCGCATGGGTGGGGATAGGACAAGATCACCTCATGGTCCAACCTTAGGGCGCATGGGTGGTGTTACGACAAGGTCACCACATGGTCCAACCTTAGGGCGCATGGGTGGTGTTATGACAAGGTCACCACATGGTCCAACCTTAGGGCGCATGGGTGGTGTTATGGCAAGGTCACCACATGGTCCAACCTTAGGGCGCATGGGTGGTGTTTGTCATGCTCAAATAGGCCTACCACTCGTATCCCTCGATCGCACTACGAGGACTAATGTTCTTAAGGTTTCACCTACCCAAGCACATAACCTAACAGTTCCTTCCTGAGCTGACCATACCATGTAAGAAATATTCATAAACATAGTAACATGTATTTCACCCCCGCAGTTTAGAAAACTGAAAACAGTTAGAGAAAAGGGGGACATGAACTCACCGTGAATGCGCGTCTCTACCAAGTGTCTCCAATACAGTAAGCTGTGCAACGACCTACAAGTGCTAATTCTATTAGACGGACGGCCGTGCCTTAGCTTTACAGTTTATGTCTTTGGGGAAATAGTTAGACAACTATTTCGTGTGTTTGTTCCGTATACACTTGGTAGTTAAAACTTCTTCCCAAGGATGGGGGATACAATACATGTGCGTAAGTTACGTTTTATCAATCTTGTGGTAATGTAATTACCGGTGTAACTTATATGTTAGTGTGGAAGCGTTCGCAAAGTTTTGGAATCATTAACGCTTGTAAATATTATTTTCACTCTAAAATAATATTTATGTATTTCACAAAATAATCATAAACAGTGTTGTGACAAATATATTTATCACGTTAATCTTTGTGAAAATCCCACCTCCGAATATTTAGTAAAATATAGTGCTGGCGAAATTTATGTTTTGAAAATATGTCCAAAGATAGTTCTAACACTTGTTGTGTAAATAAGCCTAAGTGTTAGGTTTTTAGAAAATTTCGCCAGAGTTTCCTCTGTAACTGGAGGTGGCCACGCTTTCAAGCGTATCATTTTCTTTTAACAAATCAATCCAACAATCTTCTTAATTCGATCAAACAATTTCCGACACATCAAACTAGTCGACAAGTATGTAAATTTGCATAATCGCATGAACTTGTAGTTTTTCCGCAACTATAATGTAAATCACCTTTATATATATGGATCCTTATATAAAGTGTAACATCTGTGCTTGTAATCACTATGAACAGTTCTATTATCAATAAAACAATGTTATTTGATCCCAATGTTTGTTTGGTTGTGTTTTACATTTTTCATGTTTTGACTTTTATTCAATTTCAAACTCTATATCGCTTTCTGGAGAGTTATACGCAAACTGGTGCGTAAACGTAACCAGTTTAACGCGACAAATACTCCGGAACATCATCATATACTTAACATACCTTAAATAACCTTTACATAACTTAGAAATAAGTTTTGAAGGCTTTGGTATGGCAAAAACAAGTTAATTCGCTTACATGGACTAAACTTGACAAACTACGAAAGTATGCCAATTTGAACTGTAACAGACATTCCGGAACATGACCATAAGTTAAACACACCTTAAATATCCTTTACATAGCTTAGAAATAGGCTTTGAGGTGTTCGGTGTGCTAAAATAAACTTTTGGTTCATTCAGGGACTAAAAGTGTCAAAAAAATGCACAAGTTTGCATTTTCGCGCATAACTTACGGTCTGAATACATCCGGACATCCAAAAATTTATGTAAGCACTAAAATATTTTAGTTTAGTGTTTGGCATGAGAAAAATCCATTCGTCACGCAATTTGGATCGTTTTTCACGCTTATGCGCATTCCGTCGTAATTAACAGAACAACGCAATTGTACGGCTAAACGAACCGACATCCGGCATATTTTTGAGCATGTTTCATGTTCCCTATACTTTAACATCCTTGTGAAGCTTAAAAATGGGCTTGACGGGTGCTAGAAGTGCCAAAACACGACGATACGCGCTCAGGAACCAAAATTGCAAAACTGCAAAAAAAAAATATAAAAAAAATAAATAAATAAATGCAGCAAAAAGCCATTTTAAACATAAGTTAGCAGCCCCTAACACTTCCCAAAGGTCAAGTGCCACATGTTAATCTCCTATGGTGGCCAAAATTAGTTACCACAACATTTTGACAAGTGTACGGCCTAGATCGTGCCCCCTTTTCCAAGAAACGATCCTAACGGTTGTGGGTTTACTATAAATACCCAACCCATTTTCACTCATTCCTCACTAGAATCAGATCTAAAAGACTCTAAGTTGAAACCATTGTTTCATACCTGAGTTATTTGGATCTAGATTGGCATTCGGGGACCGTTCGTAAGTATACTTTCGTTCTTTTATCGCTTTCGAGTCCGAAAGTCAAACTTTGTTTGACTTTCTGCATTGACCAGTTTATGGTCGATGCGAAGTTCGTTTGAACTTCATAACGTGAGCGTGATCACGGTGGTTATAGTCCCTTGTGACTATGCCTACTGATTACCACGTTGTAGGGTCGAAAGGATAAGCGATCTAATAAATCGCTTATACCTTCGAACCCGACCCATTTGGTCGATCATTAGGATCCGACCAAATACATTAGGTGACCATAGTATATAGGGAATAACCCTCTGAGGTTATACCTTATGGTCGCTACGTTTAAGTAGTTGTATGATAGGTAATTTATATGCCTTAGGTAAATTACCAAAATAACCCTTTATGCCAAAATTCATTTTTAAACATATGTAACATAACTTTTGACATCTAAACTGATTTGACAACCATATTAGACATGTTAAGGCATATATTACTTGTCATAGGACTAGTTAGGCGGTCCGAACGCGTTTCACGCGAACGACGCGTTAAAGTAGCATAAGCTACCTAAACGGGTCGTAATGGGTCACAAGCACTTAGGATAGGTTTCATTTAATATGTAGGCTTTGTTAAACCATACTACATGAGTTCCCATACTCATTTGGTTTACGAACCCTCATTCTATCCGAT
This sequence comes from Helianthus tuberosus, assembly GCA_030545235.1. Lineage (NCBI taxonomy): Eukaryota > Viridiplantae > Streptophyta > Magnoliopsida > Asterales > Asteraceae > Helianthus > Helianthus tuberosus. The sequence continues at coordinate 50,874,716 of CM060403.1, read as the reverse complement.
CTTCCGATTTAGGTCCGGTTTATTAATGTAGTTACCTATATTAGGTGTCGTTTGATATTCCGAGATCTCTAGCATTGCTTGGTGGTTATCTTAGGACTTCTGAGCAATCTCAAGTGAGTACATAGACCCCTCTTTTACTGTTTTCCAAACTGTTTTGGGGTGGAACACATGTGCCTACTTGTTACTTTCCTGCTTTCCTGTTTTCACATCATATACCGACTATGTTTGTTAGTACATTATAGTACATGATTTCATTACTTTTCTGCTATGTATGTTGACTGATAACATGCTAAGCACATTGTTTTACATTACTTTTCTGCTATGTATGTTGACTGATAACATGCTAAGCGCATTGATTTACATTTCTTTTCTGCTATGTATGTTGACTGATAGCATGCTAGCACATTGATTTACAAGACTTTTCTGCTTTGTATGTTAACTTAGCATACTTAGTACATTGTTTTCTTATGACATGTATACAACTGCTATGACATTTGGTTTGCACAAACGGGTCTTTATAACATTCATTAACATTTGCTACGCCGCTCGGGAGTAAGTAGTGGTACCATAGGACTTGACAAATCCCATTCCTGACATCCCGGGTTTGTTTGGATGTAAGGAATGACTGAATCCGAATACAATTCTTTTGATAACCTTGACTGAAAGGGTTATCCGACTGTCTCAAGGCTTGAATGTATGCGTTAACTTACCACATAAATGTTTGTATCAATGTATCATGCATCACTTTGCAAAACATAACTTTTTGATATATTCAAAATACTTTGTTTTGTACATTTTTTTTTACTTATGGTTTAAGTAGTCTTATTTTACTTACCATACATAACATTTACTACACAATTACTTGACTACTATTGGACATGGACATTTGACATGGATATTTGACATAGACATTTGACATGATTTATATCTTGACATCTTATTCAATACATTTGACACTTGGTTTAAACATAGACTTCTTACATTGTTTGGTTTGGTTTGATTAAGTGATTAAGTAACGATGCGTGTGTAATATGATACAAGCATGGTGGATACGCCGCTGGTACTTCCTATATATAAGTGTTTGTATGGTATTACATGGCGTAACGTTATTTGAATCATTTCAGTTTGATACATATAACATTTTATACAAATAACATACTTTTCACAAGACATTGATTTACAAACAACTTATCTTATACAAACACATTTTTACATGATTATTTATTTAACCTGACAATTACTTATACATATCATCTGATCTTATTGTTTTCAAATGATTTACAATACAAAGCAAAGTACGGGGTTCATGATTAAACATTTTCTTAAACTCAAGTCATGAATCCTATTTTCACAAAACCTATGTATCTCACAGGCATTTTTATGCTGACGTACTTATTTTCACATGTGTTTTCAGGTGCTTTTCCATAGGATGCCATCATGATACTAGGGCGGACCTGTGCCTTAGAAACTTTAAAAGAAGATAGACTATGTTTAATTATGTTCTGAACTCTTTAATTACCTGTTTGAAACAATGTAACACCTTTGTTTATAAATAAAATACAACTTTGTTTGCCTTGGATTTGAAACAATTAATTCTGTCGCAACACGCCCCGATGTTTCCGCCGCGATTAGTTGTTTTACGCGGTCGGGGTGTGACAGAAGAGTTGGTATCAGAGCCAATGGTTATAGGGAATTAGGTTATTAGTAATGCTTTGACCTAGACTATAACTTTTCTAGGACCCTAACACAAGTTGTCTTGTGTTTAGATTTTAAAACATGTACATCACCTATCCTTAGGTGATTATCAAAACAAGAAACCAAATTTTTCGAAACGATTTTTGAAAAACAATCATCTGTTTTTGGATGATTTATTACAAGGTTTTGAACCCTCTTTTGTAAGGTTTTAAACCCTTCCAGTTTGACTAAATTTTTGGCCTTGTGCCTTCAAATTTTCAAAATCTCGTCAACGTTTTGGGTTTTAAATAATGTGAACACGTGCAAACTGGAAGAGTGAATGCCTGTATTCTGGGTTTTCTGTCTAGGCAAGCACTTCGTATACATCTCATCAGACGCGATACCAGTTGTGCTTACCTGGGAATTCTTGGGATGAGTGTTCACTTATAGGCGAGCATGTCTTCATGATACATTATTTTCGATCCATTTACTTTGTTTAGTCACTGTGCGTCGTTTGTTTGCTTGGTAATGCGGACAAATGACCACCATCTTTGCGTTTGTTAATTTTGTTTCATCTCATTCTTTTCACCCAATCATCTCACTCGTTTCCTTTCATGTTTTCCTCTTTTAGAATGCCTCCTCGATGCGAAAACCAAATAGCGACTGCCGAACTGGCAGAAATCATTGCGCAGCAGATGGCTGCTCAATTCCCAAATCTCTTTGCTCAATGGCAACAAGCCAACAACAACAACAATGCTCCATGCAAATACATGGATTTTAACTCGGCTAAACCACTCAAGTTTAGTGGTTCTGAGGGAGCGACTGGGCTTCTTCAATGGTTTGAGAGCATTGAGAATACTTTCCGCCACGTGCAGTGTCCGGATAATCGCAAGGTCGAGTTTTCTTCGAGCGTGTTTCAGAAGAGGGCTCTCACATGGTGGAACGGGGTTATGAGAGATCGGGGTGCAGAAGTTGCTCTAGCGCAAACCTGGGCTGAACTTAGGGCCCTTATGATGAGGGAATTATGTCCTCGTCATGAACAGCGAGCGTTGGAAAAAGAGTTTGAGGACTTGAAACAAGACAGTGGCGAGCACGGGGCTTATACTGATAGGTTTGAAGAGTTGAGTCTGCTTTGCCCAACTATGGTTACCCCACTCGACAAGGCTATCGAAAGATACATCGACGGCCTACCTGACTCAGTACAACACATCATTAATGGTAGTAACCCTGCCACACTCCGTCAGGCGATCGAGTTATCAGCGACATTGACTGAGTCGCAGATTCGAAAGGGGAAGCTGCACAAAAAGGGTGACAAGGGTAAGAAGCAGGTGTCTGATAAGGAAGATAGCAAGAAAGGTCAAAACAAGAAGGGAAAGAATTCTGGAGGGTCTAGGAAGTGGAAGGCTTCCCAAAACTATGCTGTTACTGCACAGGCTCAAGCTGTACCAAATCAGCCTGCGCAACCACTAGCCAAGAAGCCTTATCTTGGCAATGCACCTTTGTGCAACAGGTGTAACGGCCATCATCAACCACACCTCCAGTGTCGTCAGTGCACCAACTGTGGAAGGCCTGGTCATCTTGCTGCCACCTGCCGCATTCCTGTTAACTAGAACCAGGCAGTTCAGAACCAAGCCCAACAAGTTGCTCAGCCTCTTGCTCAGCAACAAGGTCAAGCTGCACGACCTCATTTTCCTCCTGGTTCGTGCTACAATTGTGGGGATCTGACCCACTACAGGAACCGGTGCCCAAGGCTAGCCAACCAAAATCAGAATCAGAACCAAAATCAGGCTCAGGCTCGAGGGCGAGCTTTTAACTTGAATGCCCAAGAGGCGCAGGCGGACGATAATGTGGTGAACGGTACGTTCTTTATTAATAATCAGCCTGCATCTGTTCTTTTTTGTTCGGGTGCCGACAAGAGTTTTGTGTCATTGTCTTTTGAGCCATTACTTCGCGTGTCTAGAACAAAACTAGGTAAACCTTTGACAGTAGAAGTTGCCAGTGGTGAACCCATTGTTCTTGATTCTGTTCTTCACAACTGCCAGTTGAACCTTAACGATCATCTTTTTCCTATTAACCTCACGCCTATGCAACTTGGAAGCTTCGACGTCATTGTGGGTATGGATTGGTTATCCAAGCATCACGCTGAGATAGTTTGTTCTGAGAAGATTGTTCGTGTGCCACTTTCGACAGGCGAGATCCTGCAGGTTCAAGGTGAGAAGCCTATCGGTGGTCTCAGACTCATGTCTTGTTTTAAAGCTCGGAAGTATCTGCAGAAGAACTATGTGGCTTTCTTAGCACATGTTACAGAAGATAAAGGCAAGGGTAAGTCTATTTCAGATATTCCTGTCGTTCGGGATTATTCTGAAGTATTCCCTGAAGACTTACCTGGTCTACCTCCAGCACGCCAAGTCGAGTTCCGCATTGATCTCGTACCTGGTGCAAACCCCATTGCCAGAGCTCCATATCGTCTTGCACCGTCTGAGATGCAAGAGTTGTCTAAACAGCTTCAGGAGCTCTCTGACAAAGGTTTTATCCGTCCCAGTTTTTCACCGTGGGGTGCTCCCGTTCTTTTTGTCAAGAAGAAGGATGGATCCTTTAGGATGTGTATCGATTATCGTGAGCTTAACAAGCTTACCATCAAGAATCGATATCCTCTACCTCGCATCGACGACCTCTTTGATCAGTTACAAGGTGCTTCTTATTTTTCGAAGATTGATCTGCGATCTGGATATCATCAACTTCGGGTGCAAGAAGAAGACATTCCGAAGACAGCATTCCGTACTCGTTATGGACATTATGAATTCACAGTCATGCCATTCGGTTTGACTAATGCTCCTGCTGTTTTCATGGACTTAATGAATAGGGTCTGCAAACCTTATTTGGATCAGTTCGTCATTGTTTTTATCGATGACATCTTGATTTACTCTAAGACGCGAGCTGATCACGAGCAGCATCTTCGTCTTACTCTGGAACTCCTGAAGAAAGAGCAACTTTTCGCCAAATTCTCCAAGTGCGAATTTTGGCTTAAAGAAGTTCAATTTTTGGGACACATTATCAACGAACGAGGTGTTCATGTAGATCCCTCCAAGATCAGTGCGATTAAGGATTGGGATACACCTACTACTCCTACTGAAGTTCGTTCTTTTCTTGGTCTAGCGGGTTATTATCGCCGCTTCATTGAAAACTTCTCTAAGATTGCAGTTCCTCTAACTGCTCTAACTCAGAAGAAAATGCCCTTTTATTGGGGAATCAAACAAGAGGAAGCTTTTCAACACTTGAAGCAGAAGCTTTGCGATGCGCCTGTTCTATCATTACCTGAGGGTGATGATGATTTTGTCGTGTATTGTGATGCATCGAAATTGGGCCTTGGCTGTGTTCTTATGCAAAGGAACAAAGTCATAGCTTATGCATCAAGGCAGTTGAAGATACATGAGAAGAACTACACCACTCATGATCTTGAGTTGGGTGCAGTTGTTTTTGCTCTAAAGATCTGGAGACACTATTTGTACGGTACAAAATGTGTGGTTTTCACGGACCACAAAAGTCTTCAGCATATCTTCAACCAGAAAGAACTCAACATGAGGCAACGACGTTGGGTTGAGCTTTTAAACGACTATGACTGCGAAATTCGCTACCATCCTGGTAAGGCGAATGTCGTAGCTGATGCATTGAGTCGTAAGGAACGTACTAAGCTTCATTGTGTACGTGTTCAATCTGTTATTCAAGCTCAATCCGATATCCAAGCACGCATTTCTCAGGCTCAACAATCTTGTGTTTCACAAGGTTTAATGGATAAGGAATTTCCCTATCACATAACGCCTGCTCTGGAACTGAAGGACAATGGATCATATTACTTCATGGACCGTTTGTGGGTCCCAAGCCAGGATGATCTTCGTACCTTGCTTATGGATGAAGCCCATAAGTCTCGTTATTCTATTCATCCGGGCTCAGATAAAATGTATAAGGATCTTCGTATTCACTATTGGTGGCCTGGTATGAAGAAGGACATTGCCTTATACGTATCCAAATGCCTTACTTGTCTAAAGGTTAAGGCTGAACATCAGCGTCCTTCGGGTTTATTGGAACAACCAGAGATCCCAGTTTGGAAATGGGAAAACATTACTATGGATCTTGTTACCAAACTCCCGCGCACAAAGAAAGGTCATGATGCCATCTGGGTAGTCGTTGATCGTCTTACCAAGTCAGCACATTTCTTGCCAATCCGTGAGGATTTTCCTACTGACAGACTTGCTCAAATCTATGTGGATGAAATTGTGGCTCGACATGGTGTTCCTTTGAACATCATTTCTGACAGAGATGCTCGTTTCACTTCTCATTTTTGGAGAACCATGCAATCTGCTATGGGAACCCAACTTAATCTGAGCACAGCTTATCATCCGCAAACGGATGGTCAATCTGAGAGAACAATCCAGACTCTGGAGGATATGCTAAGAGCTTGTGTGATCGATTTTGGTATTAGTTGGGATTCACATCTTAAGTTGATTGAATTCTCCTACAACAACAGTTATCACACCAGCATCAAAATGGCTCCTTTCGAGGCTCTCTATGGTCGAAAATGTCGTTCACCAGTCTGCTGGAATGAGATCGGCGAGGCTAAACTTACTGGACCTGCTCTCATTTTAGAGACAACTGACAAGATAAAGAAAGTTCGTGATAACCTTCAGACAGCTAGAAGCCGTCAAAAGAGTTACGCGGATCCAAAACGCAAAGCCTTGGAATTTCAAGTCGGTGATCGAGTATTACTTAAGGTCTCACCTTGGAAAGGTGTGATCAGATTTGGAAAGAAAGGAAAACTTGCACCTAGATACGCTGGACCATTCAAGATCGTCGAAAGAATCGGGAAGGTAGCCTACAGACTTGAGTTACCTCCTGAACTTGGAAATGTTCATCCAACTTTTCACGTGTCCAATCTCAAGAGGTGTTTAGCTGATGAGAACCTCCACATACCACTTGACGAAATTCGTGTTGGTAAAACACTGAAATTTGTTGAGAAGCCAGTGGAAATCATGGAACGTGAAGTCAAGTGGCTCAAACGTAAGCGCATTCCTTTGGTCAAATTTTGTTGGGAAGCTAAACGTGGACCCGAGTTTACTTGGGAACGCGAAGATCAAATGAAGGCGAAATATCCGCATCTTTTTCCACGAGTTTCCTCTAAATAAATTTCGGGACGAAATTTCCACAAGTAGGGGAGACTGTAACATCTGTGCTTGTAATCACTATGAACAGTTCTATTATCAATAAAACAATGTTATTTGATCCCAATGTTTGTTTGGTTGTGTTTTACATTTTTCATGTTTTGACTTTTATTCAATTTCAAACTCTATATCGCTTTCTGGAGAGTTATACGCAAACTGGTGCGTAAACGTAACCAGTTTAACGCGACAAATACTCCGGAACATCATCATATACTTAACATACCTTAAATAACCTTTACATAACTTAGAAATAAGTTTTGAAGGCTTTGGTATGGCAAAAACAAGTTAATTCGCTTACATGGACTAAACTTGACAAACTACGAAAGTATGCCAATTTGAACTGTAACAGACATTCCGGAACATGACCATAAGTTAAACACACCTTAAATATCCTTTACATAGCTTAGAAATAGGCTTTGAGGTGTTCGGTGTGCTAAAATAAACTTTTGGTTCATTCAGGGACTAAAAGTGTCAAAAAAATGCACAAGTTTGCATTTTCGCGCATAACTTACGGTCTGAATACATCCGGACATCCAAAAATTTATGTAAGCACTAAAATATTTTAGTTTAGTGTTTGGCATGAGAAAAATCCATTCGTCACGCAATTTGGATCGTTTTTCACGCTTATGCGCATTCCGTCGTAATTAACAGAACAACGCAATTGTACGGCTAAACGAACCGACATCCGGCATATTTTTGAGCATGTTTCATGTTCCCTATACTTTAACATCCTTGTGAAGCTTAAAAATGGGCTTGACGGGTGCTAGAAGTGCCAAAACACGACGATACGCGCTCAGGAACCAAAATTTCAAAACTGCAAAAAAAAAAATATAAAAAAAATAAATAAATAAATGCAGCAAAAAGCCATTTTAAACATAAGTTAGCAGCCCCTAACACTTCCCAAAGGTCAAGTGCCACATGTTAATCTCCTATGGTGGCCAAAATTAGTTACCACAACATTTTGACAAGTGTACGGCCTAGATCGTGCCCCCTTTTCCAAGAAACGATCCTAACGGTTGTGGGTTTACTATAAATACCCAACCCATTTTCACTCATTCCTCACTAGAATCAGATCTAAAAGACTCTAAGTTGAAACCATTGTTTCATACCTGAGTTATTTGGATCTAGATTGGCATTCGGGGACCGTTCGTAAGTATACTTTCGTTCTTTTATCGCTTTCGAGTCCGAAAGTCAAACTTTGTTTGACTTTCTGCATTGACCAGTTTATGGTCGATGCGAAGTTCGTTTGAACTTCATAACGTGAGCGTGATCACGGTGGTTATAGTCCCTTGTGACTATGCCTACTGATTACCACGTTGTAGGGTCGAAAGGATAAGCGATCTAATAAATCGCTTATACCTTCGAACCCGACCCATTTGGTCGATCATTAGGATCCGACCAAATACATTAGGTGACCATAGTATATAGGGAATAACCCTCTGAGGTTATACCTTATGGTCGCTACGTTTAAGTAGTTGTATGATAGGTAATTTATATGCCTTAGGTAAATTACCAAAATAACCCTTTATGCCAAAATTCATTTTTAAACATATGTAACATAACTTTTGACATCTAAACTGATTTGACAACCATATTAGACATGTTAAGGCATATATTACTTGTCATAGGACTAGTTAGGCGGTCCGAACGCGTTTCACGCGAACGACGCGTTAAAGTAGCATAAGCTACCTAAACGGGTCGTAATGGGTCACAAGCACTTAGGATAGGTTTCATTTAATATGTAGGCTTTGTTAAACCATACTACATGAGTTCCCATACTCATTTGGTTTACGAACCCTCATTCTATCCGATCTTCCGATTTAGGTCTGGTTTATTAATGTAGTTACCTATATTAGGTGTCGTTTGATATTCCGAGATCTCTAGCATTGCTTGGTGGTTATCTTAGGACTTCTGAGCAATCTCAAGTGAGTACATAGACCCCTCTTTTACTGTTTTCCAAACTGTTTTGGGGTGGAACACATGTGCCTACTTGTTACTTTCCTGCTTTCCTGTTTTCACATCATATACCGACTATGTTTGTTAGTACATTATAGTACATGATTTCATTACTTTTCTGCTATGTATGTTGACTGATAACATGCTAAGCACATTGTTTTACATTACTTTTCTGCTATGTATGTTGACTGATAACATGCTAAGCGCATTGATTTACATTTCTTTTCTGCTATGTATGTTGACTGATAGCATGCTAGCACATTGATTTACAAGACTTTTCTGCTTTGTATGTTAACTTAGCATACTTAGTACATTGTTTTCTTATGACATGTATACAACTGCTATGACATTTGGTTTGCACAAACGGGTCTTTATAACATTCATTAACATTTGCTACGCCGCTCGGGAGTAAGTAGTGGTACCATAGGACTTGACAAATCCCATTCCTGACATCCCGGGTTTGTTTGGATGTAAGGAATGACTGAATCCGAATACAATTCTTTTGATAACCTTGACTGAAAGGGTTATCCGACTGTCTCAAGGCTTGAATGTATGCGTTAACTTACCACATAAATGTTTGTATCAATGTATCATGCATCACTTTGCAAAACATAACTTTTTGATATATTCAAAATACTTTGTTTTGTACATTTTTTTTTACTTATGGTTTAAGTAGTCTTATTTTACTTACCATACATAACATTTACTACACAATTACTTGACTACTATTGGACATGGACATTTGACATGGATATTTGACATAGACATTTGACATGATTTATATCTTGACATCTTATTCAATACATTTGACACTTGGTTTAAACATAGACTTCTTACATTGTTTGGTTTGGTTTGATTAAGTGATTAAGTAACGATGCGTGTGTAATATGATACAAGCATGGTGGATACGCCGCTGGTACTTCCTATATATAAGTGTTTGTATGGTATTACATGGCGTAACGTTATTTGAATCATTTCAGTTTGATACATATAACATTTTATACAAATAACATACTTTTCACAAGACATTGATTTACAAACAACTTATCTTATACAAACACATTTTTACATGATTATTTATTTAACCTGACAATTACTTATACATATCATCTGATCTTATTGTTTTCAAATGATTTACAATACAAAGCAAAGTACGGGGTTCATGATTAAACATTTTCTTAAACTCAAGTCATGAATCCTATTTTCACAAAACCTATGTATCTCACAGGCATTTTTATGCTGACGTACTTATTTTCACATGTGTTTTCAGGTGCTTTTCCATAGGATGCCATCATGATACTAGGGCGGACCTGTGCCTTAGAAACTTTAAAAGAAGATAGACTATGTTTAATTATGTTCTGAACTCTTTAATTACCTGTTTGAAACAATGTAACACCTTTGTTTATAAATAAAATACAACTTTGTTTGCCTTGGATTTGAAACAATTAATTCTGTCGCAACACGCCCCGATGTTTCCGCCGCGATTAGTTGTTTTACGCGGTCGGGGTGTGACATAAAGTAGCTTTAATCTTGTAAAAACCTTGTGACTAGCGAAATCCGTCTTTACAACTTCTAGTCATTTTTCCCAAAAATAGTTATTTATCGGGTCTTTTCATTTCACAAGTGTCTACGCACTTGTGGTTCATAAAATCATATTTATTAGTGTAAGATCCATCTTTAGAAAAAAAATATGATTTCTTTAAAGTGTGGTCTTTCAAAAATACCACTTGCGGATACGTAGATCCGCTAGTTTTAAACACCATTTTACCGGTTAAACCACTTTTACACAAGTAAAATTCCTTTACACAAGTTCATACTCTAAATGTGGTAGTGTTTCACCTTTAACCCTTGTATCTTTCAAAAACGAGCTTATGTGATGATACGTGATTTTACAAAGTCGGGTTAAACGGAGATTTGAGCTACCACATCATAGATCGGGTCTAGATAAACACAAATTTCAAGTCCTACGACTTTTACACAAGTTATATGCTATTAACCTCCATTTTTGTGATTTTACTAGACTTTAAAGTTCCAAAACGCATGTTTACGATATTTAACCGACGAAAGTCCTTTTACCCACTTTAGATAAGTGTAAAAACAAGTTTTAAGCAATATACCTCTAGCTCAAGGCTAGGGAAGATCTTTGGCGAAGAAGTGGTGGATAAAAGCTAACGGTAGAGGTCCTTCGCGTTCCGAGTGCACCAAAGCTCCTAATATGCGACTTGTGAAGCTTGAATGATCTTGGAATGGAGTGAATAAGAACCGAAAATATGATGGTTGTGTGGGTAGAGTTCGGCCGAAGGTGGGGAGGCAAGAGAGAAAGATTTTTGTTGGTGAAATGTGAAGGGTGAACTCTCATGTGTAATCCATGATACTTATAGGTAAAATTAGATGCTATTAACCATTGGTAATTGTGTTCACTAGATACTTGACATACAATAATAAAATAATACACTTTGTACTCTTGTGTTCCCTTGGTTGGGCCGATCCCATTAGGGGGGTGGGTCTAGTTCGGTTCAAACTTGTTTAGTTAGGTGATTAGTTTAGGTTAAATAAGTAGGTTAAGTGTTTAACTTGGTTAGTAATATAAAGCGTGTTATGACGGGTGTTAGGGTAATCAGGGACCCTAACTGGCACAGAAAAATATGGTTAGTGAAAATATTAATATTTTCGTGTTCCGGGTAAAGTCCGGTTGTTCGGTTGGATAGTAATCTTGTTAAAGCGTTAAAAAGCTTTAAAGTGTCGTTATTACATTTTTAGTGACACATTTTGTTTTCCCGACACTTTAGAAAGTGTCTAGTAATATTTTCTCATTTTCTGGCACTTTACTAGTCAGCTAGAAGCTGGTTAAATTATTAAAGTGTTGTGTTTGGTACTTAAAGTACGTTTTTGGCACATCCGAATCAGTGTATCTTATCCCTAGAGACGCGGTAACACAACCCTTAAATCCTACACTCACTACCAGTGTAGCCAAAATATGTGAGGCTCTTAACAGGCCTTAGAGGCAGTGTCTGCCTGATGCTGGTCATATCAGCATGTTTGCCGTGTATCCGTTTAGTGCTACTGTGCTTTTTGTGCATCATGTTTGTCACTAAGGTGCCGTATGAATATAATGTAGTGACAGCAAATAAAGTATGATGCAAGTAAGTGCATGTATCAGTATGCAGGTAGCAGTTTATCAGCTAGTTTCAATCAAGCACAGTAATTAAGTAGTAATTAATCATTAATTAAGTTGTACGGATACCTGGTTTAGTGCGGGTTGTCACATTCTCCCCCCGTTAAATAAATTTCGTCCCGAAATTTAAGTTCTGCTTGTAGAAGCAGGGTTCTTAGGAAATAAGTGGGGGTATTTCTCTTTCATCCGGTCCTCACGTTCCCAGGTAAATTCAGGACCATGTCTGGCATTCCAACGTACTTTGACGAGTTTGACACTGCTCCGGCGGGTCTTGTTAACTTTCCAATCCGTGACCTCAACAGGTCCTTCAACGAAGTGGAGCGTGTCGTCAATATGAATCTCGTCGATAGGAATGGCAACGTCAATTTGAGTTGGACTTTTCTTTAAATTGGATACATGAAATGTATCGTGAACACCATTCAGTTCAGTAGGTAGGTCCAACTTGTATGCTACTGTCCCAATTCCTTCCAGAATTCTGAAGGGACCAATGTAGCGCGGATTTAACCTTCCATGCTTACCCAAGCGTGCTACCCCCTTCCAGGGTGAAACTTTCAATAATACCATCTCTCCGACTTGGAAGTCCACATGCTTCCGGTTTGGATCCGCGTAGGCCCTTTTGTCTGTGGCGAGCTGCTTCGATGCGTTTAAGTATTTGCGCGATCTTGTCTGTCGTCTCTTGGACGATCTCGGGACCAGCAAGCTGCCTATCACCCGCGTCAGACCAACATAGTGGTGATCGGCACTTGCGTCCGTATAGGGCCTCAAATGGCGCGACACCAATACTGGTGTGGTAGCTGTTGTTGTATGAAAATTCGACCAAAAGTAAGTGTTTATCCCAGCTCCTTCCTAATCCATAACACATGCCCTCAGCATGTCTTCCAAAGTTTGTATCGTTCGCTCGCTCTGGCCATCAGTTTGCGGATGGAACGCAGTGCTCAGATTTAATTGCGAGCCAAAAGATTCTTGGAAGGATTGCCATATTCTTGGCACAATTCTTCCGTCTCTATCAGAGATGATCGAGAGAGGTACTTCATGTCGTGTCACGATCTCTCTCAAGTAAATTTCCGCAAGTTTACTAGTGCTGTCTTTCTCCTTGATCGGCAGAAAGTGTGCGGATTTTGTTAGGCGGTCAACCATCACCCAAATCATATCATGGCCTCTTGGCGTTCTTGGCAGTTTTGTAACAAAATCCATTGAGATTTGTTCCCATTTCTACTTGGGAATCTCAGGTTGTTGCAGAAGTCCCGAAGGCTTCTGGTATTCCGCTTTAACCTTAGCGCACGTTAAACATTTGCTCACGTAAACAGCAACGTCGCCTTTCATCCTAGGCCACCAATAATAACCTTTGAGATCCTGGTACATCTTATCCGATCCAGGGTGGATAGAGTACCGTGACTTGTGCGCTTCGTCGAAAATAACTTCCCTTAATCCACCAAACAGAGGAACTCAAATCCTTTTCTCAGAACATAACGTTCCTTCCTCGTTTGGTACCAAAAGCTTTTCCATTCCACGGAGATATCCTTCCTCAAGGTTTCCCTCCTTGAGAGCTTCCTTTTGTGCAGCACGAATGCGCGAGGAAAGATCGGTTCGTATGATCATTTCCAAAGCTCTAACCCTTATGGACTTGATTCTTTCTTTACGACTTAGGGCATCGGCGACTACATTCGCCTTCCCTGGATGATATTTTATCTCGCAGTCGTAGTCGTTTAGTAACTCAACCCATCGTTTTTGCCTCATATTCAACTCCTTCTGGTTGAATATATGCTGTAGGCTTTTGTGATCTGTGAAGATTGTGCACGTCGTACCATACAGGTAGTGTCTCCAGATCTTTAAAGCGAAAACCACTGCGCCAAGCTCTAAATCGTGTGTGGTATAGTTCTTTTCGTGCACTTTCAGTTGGCGTGATGCGTAAGCAATGACCTTTTGGCGTTGCATCAACACACAACCCAATCCTTGACGCGATGCGTCGCAGTATACCACAAAATCGTCGGTACCTTCTGATAGAGCTAAGATTGGCGCGTTACAAAGCTTATCCTTCAATATCTGAAATGCTTCATCCTGTTTGATTCCCCAATCAAACGTCTTATCCTTCTGCGTGAGGAGCGTCAACGGTTGAGCGATTTTTGAAAAATCCTTGATGAACCTTCGATAGTAGCCAGCCAAACCCAAGAATTGTCGAATCTCGGTTGGCGTTGTAGGCGTTTCCCAATTCTTGATTGCCTCGATCTTTGTGGGATCAACATGAATTCCATCCCCATTAACCACATGTCCAAGAAACTGGACTTCGCGTAGCCAAAACTCGTACTTGGAGAATTTGGCATGCAACTGTTCCTTCTTTAGCAGCTCCAGAATAGTTCTTAGATGCTGTTCGTGCTCAGCCTTTGTCCTTGAATAAATCAAGATATCGTCGATGAATACAATCACGAACTTGTCCAAGTATGGCTTGCAAACTCTATTCATCAAGTCCATAAAGACCGCAGGTGCGTTTGTCAAACCAAACGGCATAACTAGGAACTCGTAGTGTCCATAACGAGTTCGGAAGGCTGTTTTCGGGATACTTTCCTCCTGTATCCTTAATTGATGGTATCCAGATCGAAGATCGATCTTTGAATAATATTTCGAGCCTTGCAGTTGATCAAACTGATCGTCGATTCTTGGCAGAGGATATCTGTTCTTGATCGCCAGCTTGTTCAACTCTCTGTAGTTGATGTTTATTTGAAAATCATCATCCTCCTTTTTGATGGGTAACAATGGGATTACCCCGAAAAGGAATTTTTGGTCTGTTATCTTCCTTCTCTAACCATTGCCAACACTTCTCTGTCAATCCTTGCATCTTTGAAAATGTAAGTTGCTATGATGCATCGACTACGGGTGCCGTGCCCGGAATTAAATCGACGCGGGATTCGACTAATCGTGAGGAGATGATTTCGGCAAGTCTTCGGGGAAGACTTCGGGGTATTCTCCAATCACAAGGATACCTTTGAGTTTTGGTTCTTCGACTTCCTTTTCCATAACATGAGCCAAGAATGCAACACATCCTTTGTGCGAGAATTTTTGGGTCTTCTTATAATCCGCAGGAGCGTATCCTGCTCCATGAGTCACGATCATTCCTCCGTTCGTCGTCGGGGCGTGGACGTCAATCTCCGCATGGTCATTCGACAACCAGTCCATCCCAATTATCGCGTCGAAGCTTCCGTTAGGCTTATTCTATCGAGAACTGGGTATCTAGGTTACTTACTACTAAAACAACTGTATTTTCTGAAGCTAAAATTTGGCAATACTGTCAAATAGAGCATAACATTAACTTTTATGAGACGTACCGATATCCACGCTTGGATTCTATCCCCGCTATTGAGCTTTCATCCACTTGCCTGAGTGTTCTTAGGGCAATACTTCCTGAAATGCCCCACATCACCGCAATTAAAGCATGCTTGGCCACAGCCTTGATCGTCACCATCCCTGCCTTGATAGTTGTTGTCGTCGTTATTTCCCCCGCGGTTTCCGCTACCATCTTGACCTCTATTTCCATGTTTAGTACCTTGCCGACACGTTTCCTTGACATGTCCCACCTTGCCACAGTTACCACATTTTCCATATCTACACCGCCCGTTATGGTGACGTCGACAGTTGTCGCACTCTGGTAGGATACCCGTGTACTCTTTTCTCTTTTTGGCCTTGTCGTTGCTACTCGACTGGGTACCCTGTTTGAAATTCACCAACTTCCTCTTGTTATCCCCAGATGACTCTACATGAGTTTCCTTCTTCTCCTCAGAGGTTGAAAATTTGTTCATCCTGATTGCCTCTTCCGTCAGGGCTACACTTAGGTTGATGGCCTCAGTGATTGTTGCAGGCTTTGATGCCGTTACCATGCTTATGATTTGGGGTGCCAATCCCCAAATGAAACGCTCAATCCTCTTAAACTCCGGATCTACCATGTATGGAACGATACGCGATAGAACTTGGAACTTCTCCACATACTCAACTATTTTTGGACCTTCCATCTTCAAGTTCCAGAATTCAGTTTCTACTTTCTGGCTTTCTGTTCTCGAACAGTACTTTTTATGCATTAGCTCTTTCAGCTCGTCCCATGATAGAGCATATGCAGCAGCCTCGCCCATTGTCTGAACCTGAAGTTTCCACCACGACAGAGCCCCATCTCGGAACAGCCCGGAAATGTACGTGACCTGATCTCTTGGGGCGCATTTGCTCGCACGCAAAACAGTGTCCGTCTTCTCAATCCAGCGTACGAAAGTTACGGCACCCCCAGTGCCGTCAAAATGTAGGGGCTGACAGCCTAAGAAATGCTTGTAAGTGCAGCCGTTGGGTGGATTACTTCCTGAGGTATCTCCGTTGTGCTCGGAGCGATGGGCGTCGTATTGTGCGATGACTGCAGCAATGATTCCCTGAAGTTCCGCCTCGTTGGTGGGTATGCGTACACCCCGTTTTGGAGGCATTTTCTGAAAGATGTTTCACGTAGGTTAGGTCATCGCAAATAAAATGCATGTATGCATTCAACATTATCAACACATAACATCTCATGCTATCAATAAATCATCCACATAACATCTCATGATATAAATAAATTAGCCTCTGCAATGGTCGAGGCTTCGAGGTAGTAACCATACCCCTGATCTGGGGTGCAAGTGTCCAAGTGAATCGTTCAATCCTTTTGAACTTCGGTTTGACTAAGTAGGGGGGGCGACCCTAGATAAGTCGTGCGATCGCTGGACAAGTTCAGGAATTTCTGGTTCGTCCATTTTCAAATTCCAGAACTTCTCGTCAAGTTTCTGAGTTTCTGTCCTAAAATTGTATTTCTTCTCTATCATTCCTTTGAGCTCGTCCCAGCTCAGTGCATTAGCAGTATCTTGTACCAAGGGTCTGAACCTGGAGGTTCCATTAAGAGAGTGTGCCATCTAGAAATATCCCTGAGATGTAGGTAACACTCTGTTGACGATCAGTTACTCATCCTTAGAATGGAGTCGGTCTTTTTCGGACCAACGAACAAATGCAACGGTGCCTCCTGTTCCGACAAAGTTCAAAGGCTTGCAGTTCAGGAACTGTTTATAGGTGCAGCCAGTTGGAGGGTTATCTCCAGTAATGTCGTCGTTGTACTTAGAGTGGAGGTCTTCATGTCGTGCATTTATCTGCGAGATGCGTTCTTGCAGCTCGTCCTCTGTCCTTGGCAATGTACTGGCGTTTGTGTCGTGTCTGGGTGACATTCCCCTTTTGTCGAAGTGGTGTGAAGCGGGTTAGACAACGTTTCAATTGTCTATGAGGTGTATGTAGCAACATAAGCCATCATGTAATCACCCAATTTCACCCGCAAATATACTCACTGTATAAGTGGGGAAATAAATTCCTGAGCCTTCACATAGGCTTGTCAATTTGGCTTGTTGCTTGTAATAGAATGAACTCAAGGCTACATCGCCTAGGTCATTTGTGTTTAGGTTATTTCCTGCTGCATTGGTTATCATCAGCTTGGCTTGCAGAGTCCACCAGGATTCCTGTGCACTACAAATCGTTATTACGTGGGCCCCCGTAATAATAAATTGTCTTGCACAGTTACCCCAAATTTTCTCTCATCCAAGCAGATGATCAATCAAGGAGCAACAGCCGGTGCATTGGCATGAACAGGGTCATACTCCAATACGGGGTCAGGAGCAACGCCTGGCTCAGGGGCCACGGCTAGCTTCGAATTAAAAACTCCATCTCAAAATCAGCTGGATCAACAATCACAGGGGTTACAGGATCCCCCAAGGGCTGGTCTAAGTGCATGAACTCAATGTCATGGTCTGGATCAATCACCAAGCGGAACAACAGAACTGTCCTCATAATCGCGATCAAACTCAAAGCTGTGTGTGGGATCCGGTGCAGCTGATGATGCCATATCAGGGTCGGCGTCGTGTAAGTGGTGCTGCATTCCCTGTATGTGCGAAGACGCGGATGTCAGAGGCTCAAATGAGTCTGGGATAGGGGAATGAGTTTCCCCTGCAGGAGCGTCCGCATGCAGTAGTCTAATGCTAGCAGCGAGAGGGCCTTGCCCTCAAGTGGGTCCTCCTCTTAATAGTTCGACATCGTCTTTAGAGGCAATGTCGGCGGCATATCAACAACGAGATAAGTGGCAAGGGGCACAGGAGCAGGGATCACCGCCAGTGGCAAATTCCCAACAAGATGGCCATCAGTAGGCTCTGCTACGACTTCAGGCAGTGCACAAAGGGCTGAAAGTCGTCATTGTCTGTGCCGGTAGTATCAGAAATGTACACCTCGTGCTTCGTTGAACTATGTCGTCTGATACTATGGTCATGGGGTTCGTAGTGCCCATCCTTCTAGTACTTGATGAAAGCATAACGTTTGTAACACAAACACATATACGTATAATAATCAATCATATAATCAGTTAATCACATAAGTCACCAAGTAAGGTATCACATACTTCTCCTAGCCTTACTAGCCAATTTCATTCAGTCTACAAGACTGCTCTATCCTTCACTTAAACCAAACCTCGATCCTCCAGATCGATCCTATAACAAACCAACGTGTTCAACTACCTTGACCATCTCGATCCTCCAGATCGATCCTATAACAAACCAACGTGCTCAAATACCTTGACCATCTCGATCCTCCAGATCGATCCTCAGCCCTCCAAGCTGAACGTATAATTAATAAAATGTGCTCAACATTTGTTTGTAAAAAGTGTGGATCTGGACTTAAGTGGTATGCAGAAAAATGTTTTCGTGAGAGCCCTAGTGATCATAGTCTAGACTCGAGACAGAATCCTAGTTCGCTATGATCAGAGCTCTGATACCAAGCTGTCACACCCTGGCTTTGCGGAAGCGTGGTTAATTTTGGTGTGACTTCTTAATACCATAGCTTAATCATAACAAGCTATATGAATTTAAAAACCATGCAAGTCATCCATTAAGTTTTGAAAAGCAACACAAAACCATTGTTTTAGCATACAACCATAACCTTGTTCAGTAGACATTACAACTTATAACATAACATAAACGTGGTTTAAGGACTGTGTCTTGTCCAGGAAAGAGACACATCCCCTAAACCCTGATGACTCCATGACAAGTGCAGCGGAAAACGTCCCATACCGTGCCAGATCCGTTTAATTTCCTGAAATACATGTGAGTTGAAAAATCAACAATAATGTTGAGCGAGTTCATGTGTTTAGCATGTGCGCGCGAATAAACCTTTATAATCACTGAATGCTTTGTAAACTCTGGTATGAAGCAGATAAGGAAACATATTAGTAAATGTGTAACCACATGGTCCAACCTTAGGGCGCATGGGTGGGGATAGGACAAGATCACCTCATGGTCCAACCTTAGGGCGCATGGGTGGTGTTACGACAAGGTCACCACATGGTCCAACCTTAGGGCGCATGGGTGGTGTTATGACAAGGTCACCACATGGTCCAACCTTAGGGCGCATGGGTGGTGTTATGGCAAGGTCACCACATGGTCCAACCTTAGGGCGCATGGGTGGTGTTTGTCATGCTCAAATAGGCCTACCACTCGTATCCCTCGATCGCACTACGAGGACTAATGTTCTTAAGGTTTCACCTACCCAAGCACATAACCTAACAGTTCCTTCCTGAGCTGACCATACCATGTAAGAAATATTCATAAACATAGTAACATGTATTTCACCCCCGCAGTTTAGAAAACTGAAAACAGTTAGAGAAAAGGGGGACATGAACTCACCGTGAATGCGCGTCTCTACCAAGTGTCTCCAATACAGTAAGCTGTGCAACGACCTACAAGTGCTAATTCTATTAGACGGACGGCCGTGCCTTAGCTTTACAGTTTATGTCTTTGGGGAAATAGTTAGACAACTATTTCGTGTGTTTGTTCCGTATACACTTGGTAGTTAAAACTTCTTCCCAAGGATGGGGGATACAATACATGTGCGTAAGTTACGTTTTATCAATCTTGTGGTAATGTAATTACCGGTGTAACTTATATGTTAGTGTGGAAGCGTTCGCAAAGTTTTGGAATCATTAACGCTTGTAAATATTATTTTCACTCTAAAATAATATTTATGTATTTCACAAAATAATCATAAACAGTGTTGTGACAAATATATTTATCACGTTAATCTTTGTGAAAATCCCACCTCCGAATATTTAGTAAAATATAGTGCTGGCGAAATTTATGTTTTGAAAATATGTCCAAAGATAGTTCTAACACTTGTTGTGTAAATAAGCCTAAGTGTTAGGTTTTTAGAAAATTTCGCCAGAGTTTCCTCTGTAACTGGAGGTGGCCACGCTTTCAAGCGTATCATTTTCTTTTAACAAATCAATCCAACAATCTTCTTAATTCGATCAAACAATTTCCGACACATCAAACTAGTCGACAAGTATGTAAATTTGCATAATCGCATGAACTTGTAGTTTTTCCGCAACTATAATGTAAATCACCTTTATATATATGGATCCTTATATAAAGTAGCTTTAATCTTGTAAAAACCTTGTGACTAGCGAAATCCGTCTTTACAACTTCTAGTCATTTTTCCCAAAAATAGTTATTTATCGGGTCTTTTCATTTCACAAGTGTCTACGCACTTGTGGTTCATAAAATCATATTTATTAGTGTAAGATCCATCTTTAGAAAAAAAATATGATTTCTTTAAAGTGTGGTCTTTCAAAAATACCACTTGCGGATATGTAGATCCGCTAGTTTTAAACACCATTTTACCGGTTAAACCACTTTTACACAAGTAAAATTCCTTTACACAAGTTCATACTCTAAATGTGGTAGTGTTTCACCTTTAACCCTTGTATCTTTCAAAAACGAGCTTATGTGATGATACGTGATTTTACAAAGTCGGGTTAAACGGAGATTTGAGCTACCACATCATAGATCGGGTCTAGATAAACACAAATTTCAAGTCCTACGACTTTTACACAAGTTATATGCTATTAACCTCCATTTTTGTGATTTTACTAGACTTTAAAGTTCCAAAACGCATGTTTACGATATTTAACCGACGAAAGTCCTTTTACCCACTTTAGATAAGTGTAAAAACAAGTTTTAAGCAATATACCTCTAGCTCAAGGCTAGGGAAGATCTTTGGCGAAGAAGTGGTGGATAAAAGCTAACGGTAGAGGTCCTTCGCGTTCCGAGTGCACCAAAGCTCCTAATATGCGACTTGTGAAGCTTGAATGATCTTGGAATGGAGTGAATAAGAACCGAAAATATGATGGTTGTGTGGGTAGAGTTCGGCCGAAGGTGGGGAGGCAAGAGAGAAAGATTTTTGTTGGTGAAATGTGAAGGGTGAACTCTCATGTGTAATCCATGATACTTATAGGTAAAATTAGATGCTATTAACCATTGGTAATTGTGTTCACTAGATACTTGACATACAATAATAAAATAATACACTTTGTACTCTTGTGTTCCCTTGGTTGGGCCGATCCCATTAGGGGGGGTGGGTCTAGTTCGGTTCAAACTTGTTTAGTTAGGTGATTAGTTTAGGTTAAATAAGTAGGTTAAGTGTTTAACTTGGTTAGTAATATAAAGCGTGTTATGACGGGTGTTAGGGTAATCAGGGACCCTAACTGGCACAGAAAAATATGGTTAGTGAAAATATTAATATTTTCGTGTTCCGGGTAAAGTCCGGTTGTTCGGTTGGATAGTAATCTTGTTAAAGCGTTAAAAAGCTTTAAAGTGTCGTTATTACATTTTTAGTGACACATTTTGTTTTCCCGACACTTTAGAAAGTGTCTAGTAATATTTTCTCATTTTC
The DNA here is from genome assembly GCA_030545235.1 of Helianthus tuberosus. Taxonomy (NCBI): domain Eukaryota; kingdom Viridiplantae; phylum Streptophyta; class Magnoliopsida; order Asterales; family Asteraceae; genus Helianthus; species Helianthus tuberosus. Next base: position 50,852,939 of record CM060403.1, on the reverse strand, counting down.
TGGCACTTTACTAGTCAGCTAGAAGCTGGTTAAATTATTAAAGTGCTGTGTTTGGTACTTAAAGTACGTTTTTGGCACATCCGAATCAGTGTATCTTATCCCTAGAGACGCGGTAACACAACCCTTAAATCCTACACTCACTACCAGTGTAGCCAAAATATGTGAGGCTCTTAACAGGCCTTAGAGGCAGTGTCTGCCTGATGCTGGTCATATCAGCATGTTTGCCGTGTATCCGTTTAGTGCTACTGTGCTTTTTGTGCATCATGTTTGTCACTAAGGTGCCGTATGAATATAATGTAGTGACAGCAAATAAAGTATGATGCAAGTAAGTGCATGTATCAGTATGCAGGTAGCAGTTTATCAGCTAGTTTCAATCAAGCACAGTAATTAAGTAGTAATTAATCATTAATTAAGTTGTACGGATACCTGGTTTAGTGCGGGTTGTCACAGTTTCTCTCCACGAACCTCTAAAACTTCACCAGATGAAAGAGGAATACGAACAATCTTATCGAAATAAACCACCTCAGCATGAAACTTAGTTAACCAATCCATCCCTACGATAATATCGAAACTCCCAAGTTGCATCGGTGTGAGGTCAATAGGAAAAAGATGGTTGTCGAGGTTCAATTGACAATCGCGAATCACAGAATCGAGTACAAGAGGTTTACCAGTAGCAACTTCAATAGATAAGAGTTTCCTCAGTTTAGTTCTAGGTGTCGCAAGCAAAGGCTCAAATGATAACGAAACAAAACTTCTATTGGCACCAGAATCGAAAAGAATAGATGTAGGTTGATGGTTAACAAGGAACGTACCATTAACAACCTCGTTGTCAGCTCGAGCCTAGTTTGCATTCAGATTGTATGCTCGTCCACGAGCGGGATTCACATTGGCATTCGCGTTGGCATTCGGATTTGCAAGCCTCAGACAGTTGTTGCGGAAATGACCTATTTCACCGCAGTTGTAACACGAACCTGGTGGGAATCTAGCAGCATTCCCCTGAGCTTGTGCTGGATTCTGCGCAGCTTGATTCTGACCCAAACGACAAATGTTGGCCAGATGCCCAAGTTTACCACAAGTAGTACACTGTTTGCAAGCCTGTTAGGTCGCATGATGACCATTGCACCGAGCACAGTGAGGTGCGGTACCAGCATACTGTTTCTTGGCAGGAGGTTGTGCCGGTGGGTTCTGAGCATTCTGTGTAGTGACTGCAAAGTTTTGGGAAGCCTTGCGCTTCCTCGACCTCCATGAAGACTCGCCTTTCTTACCCTTGCCCTTTCCCTTGTCTTGTGCATCATCTGCTGACTGCTTTTTGTCGCCCTTGTGGGTAAGTTTACCTTTTCTGACTTGAGACTCAGTCAGAGTAGCAGCCAATTTGATCGCTTGTCGGACAGTGGTAGGATTACTACCAGTTACAATGTCTTGCACAGTATCGGGAAAACCATCGATATACCTCTCAATTGCTTTCTCCAATGGGGTAACCATAGTAGGACACAACAAACTGAGCTCCTCATAACGATCCGTATACGCACGGTGTTCTCCCCCATCTTGTTTCAAATCATCGAATTCTCGTTCCAAGGCCCTAATCTCGTGATGGGGACAGAACTCTTTCATCATGAGAGCTCGAAGCTCTTCCCACGTTTGTGCCATCGCCACATTGGCACCCCTATCACGCATCACACCGTTCCACCATGTAAGAGCATGCTTCTCGAACACAATTGACGCAAACTCAACCTTACGCTCATTCAGACACTGAACATGTCTGAAGGTGCTTTCCAAACTTTCCAGAAAACTTCAAAGGTTTAGCCGAATTAAACATTTTAAAACTGCACTAAGCATTGTTGTTATTATTGTTGTTTGCTTTATTGATCTGAGTTACTAGGTTCGGAAGCATAGTTGCGATTTGCTGAGCGACAAGGGCTGGGATTGCAGCATCCTGTTCGGGATCACGTCTAGGTGGCATATTCTAAAAAGAACAAGGAAACATGAGAAACGAGTGAGATCGACAATTGGATAAACAAAAGAGGTATTGAAAACATCGACAAGACACAAGGAAGGCGATCATTCGTTCGTTACCTCAAACAAACAAACGACACGCAGTGACTAATCAAAGTAAATGGGTCAATATAATGTATCGCAAAGACATGCTATAGCCTATGAGTGGACACTCATCCCAAGAGTTCCCAGGTAAGAGTGACTGGTCCGATTATGTGGATTTGTACGAACACTCTAGCCTTAGAAAGAAAACTAAGGATACAGGCACCCACCCTTCCAGATTGCACGTGTTCACATTATAAAACCCAAACTTTGGCGAGATTTTGAAAACTTAGAGGGTTCAAAACCTTATAATTAATCATCCAAGAATAGATGATTGATTTTCGAATCGGATTTGTTATTGTGTTCTCATTGTGGTTATCACCTAAAGATAGGTGACGGTATTGATTTAAAAATCTAAACACAAGAAACTTGCGTTAGGGTCCTAGAAAAGTTATAGTCTAGGTCAAAGCATTACTAATAACCTAATTCCCTATAACCATTGGCTCTGATACCAACTCTTCTGTCACACCCCGACCGCGTTAAAACAACGAAACCACGGCGGAAACGTCGGGGAGTGGAGTGGCAGAATCATTGTTTCACAACCATGGATTCAAAATGTTTCGTTTTATTAAAATATTAACATTAACATTGTCTTTGAAACCAAACAAACAAGATTACATATCGTCTATCATCGTTATTAAGTCACTAAGGCCTCGTCCAATCCTAAGTGAGCATGCATCCTACTTGTAATCAACATCATTCGACACCATCTGAAACATATGTAAAAATAAAGTCAGCAAAGAAATGCCGGCGAGCACATAGGTTTTGTGTGAGTGTCAGATTCATGGCTCGTTTACATGTTTAAATAAGTCGTATAACCTTGTTAATTGATATTAGAAAACCTTGTTTTGTAAAACATTTGTATTGAAAAATGAATAACCAAGTCAAAACAAATTGGTTATAGTTTATAAAACCTCGATGCCAAGAATCTTAACCCAAAACATTTGTTTATGTAAACCCAAATCGTAAATCGTTCTGGTAAAATAACTCGTATGGTTTATATCGTTTAGTAAACTTAATTTCTGTGACTTTGTTTCAAATCGTTCGCCCAAGTGAACTAAATAACGCCACGGTATGTAATATGATAAAAGCACTTATATATAAGAAGTACCAGCGGCGTATCTACCATGCTTTTATCACATTACACCTATCTCGTTATCTAATCACAAACCAAAAACCAATCGTTCGTCCAATTCGTTTAACTTATTTAAATCGTTCAAATCGTTCTATCATTTCAAATCGCTCAATCGTTCAAACTCCTTTAGAATCGTTCTCGTTTTAATTGTGAAACTAACTTTTGGTCGTCTCGCTTATAACATTAAAACCTTCGCAACTCATCCATCGTTCAACTCATATTAACAAACCAACAAAGGGTAAGTTAACAATCATCAAGTTCAGTCGTTACCCACATAACCATGGGTGTAGTCTGATAACGGGATTTGTCAGATCCTATGGTACCATAACCTAATACTGGTCGGTTCGGCCAAAATTAATGAATGTTATTCGTTATGTAAATACGTCCAACAAGTTCGTTCACATTATCGAAATAATTCTTGTTTAATATAAACCATAGTATTCGTTTTTGAAATCATCGTTTAAAATATCGAAATCGTTTAACACATATGAATCACCCCAAAACAATCGATAACAGTAAGATAGGGGAACTATGTACTCATATTGAAGTGCAAAGTATCCTCGATCTAATGAACTAGCAAAGCTCGAGTAAACCAAGGAATTCAAGTAGCACCTAGTAATCGGATCGCTAGTAAATAAATCGACATCTAAATCAGAAGATCGGGTAGAATGAGGTCTTATAAACCAAATGAGTATTGGAACTCATGTGATATGGTTTAACAAAGCCTACATTCTAAATCGGAACCTATCCTAAGTGCTTACGACCTGTTACGACCCATTAAGGTAGCTTACGCCACTTTAACGCGTCGTTCGCGCAAAATGCGCGTTCGAGACACCTAACTAGTCCTATGACAAGTATTATATGCCTAAACATGTTGGATAATCAGTTTAAGTGAAAAAAGTTAGGTTACATATGCTTAAAATCCAATTATGCATGAAAAGGGCATTTTGGTCATTTTCGTAAGGCATATAAACTACCTATCATACAACAAATTAAACTAAGTGACTATAAGGTATAACCTCGGTTTTAATCTATGGTTTTTTAGTGTTATAGCTTCATGGGTCAAAATGGATTGTGGTGTATGTTATCAAATGTATCAGCTTCTTGTATTGGACTTAATGGTTCAAAATGGCTTATAGTGTATGGTTTCAATTGATGTATTCGTTGACTTCATTGGTCAAAAACCATACACAGTTTGTGTGTATGGTTTCAGGTTGTGTCACAATCTTTCAAATGGGTCACTTTAATGTTTTCAGGTCTTTAATGGACCCAAAATTAAACAAGTCTTAAATGGGCAAACATTTCAATCTTCAAAATACACCACATACTTCTTTTAACATAGTCTAAACATTTCAATCTTCCAAATAGAGCCACATACTTCATTAAACATAGTCTTCATACATTAGCAAAATGATTACATTATCACATTCTAATCTAAAAACATGCATACTGAAACGATTGCTGCTTAAATACAAATCAAATACAACATAAACATAACCCAGCTGCTAAATAATGCAATTTTCAGCCTTCTGTTTTGTACTGCTAGTGTTCTTGTCATTTCTTCGAGATTGTTTTGGATTGCAATAAACCACGTATGATAGTCGCTGCTCGTTCACACATCGGATGTTCTTTCCAAGCAACAAACCCATACCGTGTGCAACAATAGAATTTGCGACCAGGGTTTGCAGATGTCCATGATGTTCGAACGGTTGTTGGAGATCCACATGAACAGAATATGATTCCATGGTTTCTCATTATTTTTGAGGTTGGATTTTAATGCAGGTTTGAGGCTTTCATTGTTGTGTAGAAAGGAGCATTTAGGGTTTTAAAAAGGTAGGTGGGGAAGATGACAGAGAAATAAAGGACATAAATGCCCCTTCAGATGTGCAACCAAACAGCACTTTACTAGTTCAGCACTTACTGGTTCAGAGCCTCTTACCCATTCAGACCTCTTATTCATTCAGCACTTATTGGTTCAGATGTTGCCAAACAGCCCCTTAAAGTGTTAAAACAAGCAAACCACAGGGACGAAAATTAAGGTTTACTCTATTATCTATTATGCAAATGCCCTTATAATTACTACGTAACCCAAATAGAAAAGATCTTTTATAGACCCTAACATCAACTACCATGGTCATCTGCATACCATAAGCAGCAATCGCCATTGTCATCTCCAATACAATATCAATATCCATCACAAACCATAGGGACGGTTATGGGAAAAAATGTTTTTGGATGAAAATGGCAAAAGTTGTCGAACCACAGGGACAAAAATGGCAGTTTACTCAACTTTTAGTTATCATCTTCATCATCGTTGTTTCGTGGAATACCCCAAATGTGTTCAATCAAATCCGCTTAAAGGTTGTGATATATAATATTGTCATAAATATGTGATTTCACTTCTCAGGCTTCATGAATGATTTCTTTAGTATTTGGTTAACTCCCATCCTCGTAGTACTCGCAAATTGCGTGTCCCTCATCCTCCAAAATCATGTTATGTAAAATAACGCACGTGTACATCACCTTTCTAATTCTATATTTTTCCATAATCCTACATGGCATCCTCAAAATGCGCCATCTTTTCTACAAAACACCAAAGGCTCGTTAGATGTCTTTTCGTGCCGCCATTTGAGCACCATTAATCTTTGTTCTCTTTTCGTCTAAACTTGTACGCTTTGTAAATGGTTTTACAAACACCGCATAGTAAATTCCATCCATTAGATAATAATCGTATTTGTACTCCGTACCGCTTACAAAAAAAAAGCCTTAGTTCCAACACCGTATATAGTCATTGAAAATGAGTGATTGATTAAGAGTATTTAAATCATTATTTGAAGCAGATATATCAAAGAATGCATGCCAAATCCAAAGATCTTGTGATGCAACCGCTTCAAGCATCATAGCAGGTTTTTTATGATATCCACTAGTGTGTTAGACGGGCCACACAGCTAAACAACTTTCCCACTCTCATTCCTTACATTCTAAACTATTGATCATCCCAGGGAAACCATGTCGTTCTTCATGAGCCTCGAAAATTTTTTGTATGTCACAAAACGTAGGTTTTCTCAAATATTTTTTAAATATCGATTAACGAAATGAAGGATTTCCCTAGCCACTCGTTTCAACATTTTTATATAGTCTATGTCCAAAGCCGTGCCATAAGCCAAATGTCTAATCACGGCTGGGAATTTTTGCAACGTGTTATAACCCATACTACCATGCACATTGGTTTTTTGTTGGAAAAATTAATATTTATTTTGTAAATCGTTTGTTATTCTTAGAAATAAACATCAGCTAATATGTAAACGATGCCTAAAACTCCTATCATCATATGTTGGATTGGGTGAAAATAATCACTTAAAATAAGTCATGTGTGGTGAGCCGATCACGTATTATATATTTCCTCCTTTTGGGTTGTGACGAGGAGCCTTGGTCTTCAAATATAGTTTGAACCACTTTCTAAACCACTGATATTATTTGCTCTGGTCCATCATCATCATCTGATGAGAGTAAAAGAAGCTTTTCAAGCGAAGACGATGATGATGAAGATGAAGATGATAAACTTTAGCCTTCCATTGTTTTAGAGAAATATAAAATTGGGAGTGGAAAACATGTGGGTAGAGAGAAATAGGTTGGATATGTGTGTTTTTGGAATTCTCTCCATGCCATGGCACGGGCGGTGTGGTGGCGTGGTGGAGGCCTCCACGCCTCCACACCGGGGAGTCTAAGTTTGTATTGTTTGAGATGTTTTAGCGTTTCTTTCTAGGAAGCTTATAATATGTTGAATACATTATTAGCATTGAATACGTTGGTCAGGCTCTTAGCGGTACAAGGATACAGTGTTAATATGGTATATGGATGAACTTGATAAATGAAAAAAACTGTACAGAAAATAACTCAACTTAAAATAGGTATAACTTTTGCTCAGTTTGGAGTAACATACGTGACCTATTAAAATTTCTACGCAGCCTGGTGCTTAGAGAAATCGCTTCGGGCGGTGGGCCCAAATCTTGAAACCAAATTCCTTGATCCCGGATTTTCCCGAAATATATATATATATATATATATATATATAGGGTGAGGTTCCTGTAAAAAGGACTCTTTTCGTGAGAAGTGTGAGAAGACATAGAAATTGACATGTAGGCATCATGTTTTGAACTTAGGCATGATGTTTTTTGTTGTTATGGCAAGAAAAACACCAAACATAACAATTTAAAACAAAATGAAACATATTATGGACGTGAAATTTAAAAGACACTATTTAACACTTAAAACACACTACTTAATGTTCTTGACACGGTGTTTTAAGTTTTAAGCCTAGAATTCATTGCGTTGTGTCTTAAATTGTTATGTTTAGTGTTTTTCTTGCCAAAACAACGCAAAACATTATGTGTAAGTCCAAAACATGATGTCTACATATGAATTTTTATGCCTTCTCACACTTCTCACGAAACATGTACTTTTTACAGGATCCTAAGACTATATATATATATATATATATATATATATATATATATAGGTAAAGAGTATGGTACAAATAAGCTAATCGTACATTACGTACGTGATGCCAACAGCCGTACACGTGTCCCTGATTCATTTTCTTACATAAGGGTATATCATACTTTCCATTCAATCAGCAGAGCGCAAATTAGACAATTCCAGATCCCGATTAATTCGTTACACCACTATCCGGGTAATTATGATTCGCATCAGAGCGATGTTACTCAGTTCCTTTAATTCCCTTTACGATCTGGAATTAAATCGTATCAGAGCGATGTTACTCAGTTCTTTTTAATTCCCTTATGATCTAGAATTGAAATTTCGCATGTGTATAATCAAAATTTCGCATGTGCATGTTTACATGATAATAATAAATTCGTATGTGTATGTTATTTTTTGATTATAAATTCGCATGTGGTGTTGACAAATAATTATGATTCAACGTGCATGTTTGTATGATTCGCATGTGCATGGGATTTTAATTTTTGAATGGACATACAAACTAGTATGATTCACATGTGCAATGCATTAATTTCGCATGGATGCATTAATTTCGCATGGATATATTCACGTATTCGCATGTGCATGGGAATTTAATTTTGAATGGACATACAAACTAGTATGTGGATGACACTAATTTCGCATGGCATTAATTTAGCACTAATTTCGCATGTGGACAAAAATTCGCATGGCATTAATTCGCATGTGGATGGCACTAATTTCGCATGGCATTATTTTGGCAGGGACATAAAATATACCCATGTTGACAAAAATTGAATGCTGTGGAATGTTCCAAAGAAATGGGAATCGCATGTGTTGCAAAAAAATAATGTTCGGATGTTATTTTTAATACCAAAATCGCATGCTGTAAAAAAAATACCAACATCGCATGTTGTAAACCAATTTCCCATGTTTGATATTGAATTTGCAGAAGAGTCGGTTGGAGAAGAAGAAGGTACCGAACGAAATTGCATGGATTTTGATAGAGAAATTATCGATTTTATCCTTCACGGTTAGTTTTATGTATATTAATTTGATTAATTTAATGATATAAATTAGTTTTGCCCGCTTTTGATGGATTGAAGATCGTACGGTTGTGGGCATCGCGTACATAATGTAGGATAAGAGGTATTGTACGTTAACCGGCCTCTTCATGGCAATATGCCTTTTTCTTCTATATATATATATATTGAGATGTGAAACAAGTAAATCGTGGGTTTTTAATCATATTCTAGTGGTGTCAACTTTAATTAAAAAAGTGTATTCAAGTTGTGTTATACCAATCATACATTCATCTGCACTAACATTTGTATGAACTTTGTGAGTACTAAGCAACAATAAATGACTTTGTCATATCAGTAGCAACATAGAAACATTTGTTTCTATTTAATCATAATACTGAAATACACTTGCAGTAAAACTCCACTGATGCCAAGACGGTTTCCTACAAAAGCGTCATTCTGGCCATAATGACGAGAGCACAGAAACCGATTGTGTCCTAACTGTGAAGTAGAAAAGCGAACAGGAACATTCTTTGTTTCATGTGAAAATAACGTTCAGATATTTTCGAGCAAAAGATTTTAGATCATGACACTAATTCATGTCTTGGTTCACCTCAATCTTTAGCCCCTACAATTCAAAACAAAACAGTAACTTATGTTAATATAAATGAATTCAAAACTAAATGCTAACATGTCAAAGATAGAATGAACTTTTACAATTTCACCAACTGATCTTGTACGATGGAAGTGACACCATATATCCAAGACATAGGAGGTGCAGAATAAGTTGCCACTGGCATGTGTGATGGTAGCTTAGGCAGGGGCGCTTCACACTTGAGTACTTGTATAGCTTGCCTAATTGATGGACGAAGATCAGGGTCAGGGTGTGCACACCATAACCCAACAACTATCAATCGCCTAAGTTCTTCCTCGTCAAAATCCGAGCCAAGACGTGGATCTGCAGCTTCGACTAGAGTTCTAGTCCCATAGAGCTCCCAAACCCATTCTACGAGTCTTTTTTGTCTTTCTTCTGTTGAATCAGTTCTGTTTAAACATGAAGGAAAACATGAAAACATACCTTTGATTGCATCAGCACAGGCTAGCAGAGAATCCAGATGGAGACGCAGCAATAAGGTTTGACATGATTGTGATCTTGGTCTGGTTCCTCCTTAGGGTGCTGACTGATGATGGTGATGATGAAAACCGAATAGGGGATTCGGTTATGGAGATGGAGGTCGATGATGTTATGATTATGGGGTGTTTCTAATGTGTAATTGTCTAACCCCTTAACCTCCACATAAGTCTCCCTTATATAAGCACCCAGGAGGAAACCTAATTAGTTAATAAGGGTAATATGGTCCATCAACAATTACCAACTAATTATTTAATAGGTTAATATATATTTTGATCTATATTATGTAAATGATTATAATGGCTATAGATTAAATATTAAATCATAATATATTTAATCTTACATTCTCCCACTTAGCCGAGTAATCATTTACTATGAGTATTAGATAAGCCTGATCAGGAGTTAACACTCATTTTAGCCTTAAACAAGTACTATAGCAGAAAAATACAGCCGTTGAATCATTATGCGACTCAGGACCCCCATTAATCATACTATAGCCTTAATTTAAAACCTAATCGTTATGATCAAAATACGCATAAGCCCTTTGTTTGATTTGTAACTATATTTGTCTATATGCCGTTATGCTAGCTTGACATATTCTTAGAGACATACAAAATCAAACTGATGAGGAAAATTAACTAATACTTAGTCATTCATAGTACGATATGCAGTTGCGCATGGCCATCAATTAATACCCGTCTCTGAGCTCTCTTAATAAGACTTATGGGTAATAGCCATTCAGTTATAGGATCCTTAAGCATATCATGAATGTATTCGATACAAAACTTAGTTTCCTCAATTCGCTCATAAACGAATATTAATTGTGTATCGAAATTTAATGCAGCACCTCTTGAACTGTTACTGTTCAAGGAGTTATGGTAGCTGACTTTATCACACTAAGTCTTCAAAACATTAATTATATGGAGTTAATAAACTTATGAGTCCACTGATAAATTTCCAACAACATTTAGTGACTATATTATGTCGTTATAACTTAGGTTGTTAATATCAGTGCATTATGACTCCTCCATGGGTTTTGTCTGCTGACATAAAGATATACCCGAAATTACATTTTGTCATCTTTGAATATCTCAAAGTTAGAGTAATAAACCGGTTTTAATTCTCACTTCTTCTTCAAATTATAGCTTCTCGTTTCTTTTAAAGATATTGTAATACTCCATTAAATGCTTCACATTAATCTAGACATATCTAGTGTGTTGCAATGTGAGTAATATCTAAACGAGTATAGACTTGAACTTACATAAGGCTTCCAATTAATGAAGCATAAATAAACAATCTCATTTATCCTATTATCCTCTAAAGGAGAGCAGTATTGTTTGTTACACATGTAAGGACCCATTTAATGTTAAACTTATGGAACGGAACTAATATCCCATTGGGTCTATCTCAGTATGTTATGATATCAATCACGTAAGAGATATCTCTGAGATTTATTATATCAAAGTTTGTGTTAACAATGCTTTGACTTATGTAACATATACTTGTCAAAAGAATATCATCTATATAGACAAGTTTATCTTAGTTGCTCCCACTCATTTTGAGATAGGTACATTAATCCACTTGATTCTTGATGAAAATAATTACGTTAGCTTTTCATCACATTATGATGTTTGCATTAACCCATACATGGATATTATTGGCTTACAAATAAAGTGTTCTTTAACCTTCAGTTTGAAACATTAGGTTGTTATCTAATGAACATGTAAATGTGTCAGCCATTTGTTAGGGAAAATTGTTTATAATGTTCATCTAATGTAGCTTTAAACTATTATAAGCTACTAGAACAGTGATGATCCTCAAAGAAATCTTTTGTTAGATATGTAATAAAGATTCTTTAATAATTTATCTCTTCCTAAGTATAACCTTTGACAATCAATCATGTTTCTTAGTGTCTTAACGTTTATATTAGGATCTGATTTAGTTATGAACACTCTTAGGTAATTCAATCAAATCCCATACGTTATTCGAACACATAAAATCAGTTTTACTAGAAAACTGTTTCATTCCATTTAAAAGAATATTGATTGACACTAATGGCTTAATTTGAAGAGATAGGATCAGTAAACATTTCCAAAATCCATTTCAACTTCAATTAGGGAGGTTATGTAATCATCAAAGTTAGTAGGTTTTTAAACCTAGATGACCTCCTGAGTTGATTATTGGGTTCATTAGAAGTTTCAATTTTATGGATTAGCTCTTGGTTAGGTTGCTATCATTTTCAGGATTCTAAGTTTGTAAGAGTTGGTGCAGTATGATGTACAAGAGGTGTAATCGGAGTTAAATTCGGAGTGAAATTTAATGACACTCTTCCCCCCGCCTCTTGTATTCCTTGCAAGTCATGATAAGGACTTTGACTGCTCCCACTGACCTTAGAAAACTTTAGGAACTCAGCATGCTTAGGGTCAATATGTAACGACCAACAAATTCTAATAGAGAAACACAAATTAATGACGTTAGTCGTTGTGATTTCTCTTGTTGAGGATTATGTTCGTTTAGGTAAGAAATCTAAGTGTGCCCACAATTAAGCAACAATGAAACTTTTGTAAGAGTAGCATTAGATTTAAGGAGATAAGTTATGATAGAACAGTGTCATAATGGAGCAGTGTCTTGTACAAGAGGTGTAAATTGAGGTAATGTAAAATTTTCACTCCCCCACCTCTTGCAACTATTGCAAGTTATTATTAAGACACTTAATGCTCCCACTGATCTTTAATATCTCTAGAATTCTACAAGAGAAGTTTCAATGAGGTACGTGACGTGGGAACCTATCATATATATGTTAGACTTGATTTGATTTCTTTAATGTCCAGATATCATAAGAAACTTTAGGGACATATCTAATAGAAATCTTATTAAGTATATATATATGAATAGATTTCTTCTAAGACTGTGGGCCATATGCGACAAAAGTTAGATACAAGTTGATAGCCTTTTAAATGATAAATGAATTATGTCTGAATATTCCATTTGAAATAAGTTCCATGAATGTCAATGAATGACTTATGATGGACCCATACTTATTTCTTAAGCCAAGTTATATTTTAGGGCTTTAATGTCATGATTTAAAATCACTTAGAATGAGATTAGTTGAATAATCATCCTCATTAACCATGTCATGATTTCTCATGAATTTCGGTTATAATGGATGAAATTTATAAGTCTCATGTTCCTTTTGTCAAATTCTCATTTGCATGGTGACAAAAGTTGTGAAAGAGTAAGGTATCATCTATTTCCATCTTAGTAATGTTTCTATCCAGATATTTAGAACAAATAAGATGAGAGTTTAAGGTAAGTGTGACTTGATGTTGACTATGCAAACCTAAAAACCTTCATAACATTGCTTAATTATGATACTATATTCCGATTAATTTTCAGAATATATAAGGTATCGAAAAGCGTTGTCAGAAGATTGCTTATTATGGTTCTTATAGCCTTAACATTTAATTTTGTCACTAACTCTCGTGTTAGTTATTTGTCGAGTTCTGGTAAGGAAACGTATGGAACTAGAGTTAACTAATCATGTGTTAATTGGAATATTAAAATTATCAGACTTAAATATCATTAGTAAGTGACTACTTAATTAACTTATCCAACTGTTCTTTTGAATAATGGATAGTCTCGTTGCTTATGCCTAGTCTAATGACATAATTATGCAGTGAGATTTTCCCTTGAAGAACCTTAAAGTTGGAATTAGCACTTGTAATTTGTCTATGGACCTTAGAACAATCCTCTTTTAAAGTTTAAGTGGTTCTAAGGTGAGTAACAACTTATTTTCCAGCTTCAAACATTTATTTCTTTGTACATATGTTGCTTATCAACACACTCATTATACTTTGGTACTTTTGAGTGTTATAGTTGATTTATAATGCATCAAATTGTACAAGTGAAAATCTTAGTATGTGATGTACTGGAAAAATGTACTTATTTCCATGCGTAAGCCCTTAACTTTATGGGTCATGGTATTGTACATTATTATGTATTCACATATACCACTTAGCTTTATAATTTATAATTTAAATGAAGGCATGCATCTTAGGAGTTCTAGTGATTATTCCACAATTATAGATTAGTCTTAGGAAAGACTTAATCTGGAATAACCTTTTAGTGACAGCACTTATTCTTGATTATCATAAGAGACATCATGTTCGATTTATCCTAATCATCATGCTCTACTTTTCTTCTGTAGTGCTTTATCAGAAGAGAGCAATAGGATTATCGTGCCTTAAGAGATAATCAAGGATTTAATTTAAGAGCTAATTCTTATAGAAACTTTAAGCAAAACATATTAGATTTAGGAATTATAGTGGATGAGATATAGATTTATAGAAGAAAAATTACAGTGAGTAAAAAATTATGGGTACTAAGAATAAGGCAGACGAAATGATCATAAAAATTAATTAAGGATCGTTAATATAAGGATCATTGTGTGAAGATGTTGTGATATGTCTATTACTAACATCAAAATAATAGACTTAGCTAAAAATTCTACTTAAACGAAGACAAAACAGCTTTGGCCAGAAGTGTAATCATTTAAGCATATGTGCAAAGTGGTTGCAACAAATCAGCGTTGGCCAGAAATTGAGACAATCACTTTAGTTATGCACTCGTTAAGTATGCCATCTATGAATGAATTAAATCAGCTTTGGCCAGAAATTAAGACATTCATGCTTATGATGCATACTTAACATAGCTTTCGTAATACTTGAACGATAAGTAGATGTATCAAGTCAGCTTTGGCCAGAAATGATACATCAAAAGCTCATTCAAGTTAAGCTATTTTGGTTTTGTAAAACATTATTTGATCCTTATTAATTAACTAAATATTTACAAAAACCAATTATTTAATAGCAAACCACCCGTTAGCGCGGATCGAACTTGTTGTCTCGAGTTATGACCTTATGGTCTCGAGTCGAGACCTTTGTCTCGAGTTATGATCTTATGGTCTCGAGTCGAGACCTCTGTCTCGAGTCGCAATCTCAGTCTCGAGTCGTAATCATGGTCTCGACTAGTATGTTTTATGAGATCTCAGTTCCTTGATGAGGTCTCGAGTCGCAACCATGGTCTCGAGTGATGAAGATTGAAGTCCTTAGTTGAAACCTTTAGTGGTCTCGAGTCGAGACCTTATGGTCTCGAGTCGAAATCGTTGTCTCGTGTTGTGAATATTTGAGAACATTTATGATTTCGAGTCGAGATCTCGTAGTCTCGAGTCGAGATCTTGGTTTTGGGTCGTTAAAATTGATCTTGAAACTTCCTGTTAACAACTGTTAATGCAAAACATAACTGAAAATTCGAAATTTAAGGGATTTTGAGATATGGTTTCCTGTTTTAGTGATGATCTAATTTTATCATAATATTTCGAAAATTTTATCTGATTATCTATTAACAGATTTCGAAAATCTTTAGAATGTAAAACAGATCAAAACAGGAAATAACACTCAAAAATCCAAATTATATTCCAAAACATAATAGAATTTTTCGAATTTTCCTAAGAACATGAAGAACCCTAAAACATAAAAACATAATTCTGGAAATCCGAAACCTGAATTTTAATGGTTTTGTAATGGATTTCGTGACAACAAGTTTAACCCTTTATGATTTCGAGTCAATTTATCAAATAACTTTTTCCGAAAACAGGGATTTCGGCAAAAAGGAACTCGAAAACAGTTTTGATTTTGATGAACTTTTAAGGCTTTAAAACTTTCTGTTTTCCAGATTTATGATCCCAGAATAATGGATACGAAAACAGAACCGATTTATCAACATATGCTCTGATACCACATGTTGAATCAGTTCTGTTTAAACATGAAGGAAAACATGAAAACATACCTTTGATTGCATCAGCACAGGCTAGCAGAGAATCCAGATGGAGACGCAGCAATAAGGTTTGACATGATTGTCATCTTGGTCTGGTTCCTCCTTAGGGTGCTGACTGATGATGGTGATGATGAAAACCGAATAGGGGATTCGGTTATGGAGATGGAGGTCGATGATGTTATGATTATGGGGTGTTTCTAATGTGTAATTGTCTAACCCCTTAACCTCCACATAAGTCTCCCTTATATAAGCACCCAGGAGGAAACCTAATTAGTTAATAAGGGTAATATGGTTCATCAACAATTACCAACTAATTATTTAATAGGTTAATATATATTTTGATCTATATTATGTAAATGATTATAATGGCTATAGATTAAATATTAAATCATAATATATTTAATCTTACATCTTCCGCTGTGTACACGATAGTTCTCCTCCCACTAGCTATTTCCAAAGTAACAACACCAAAGCTATACACATCTGATTCCTTGCTTACTTTTCCTGTTACTACACATTCTGGGGCCATGTAACCCATGGTTCCAGCTAACATTGTGGTCTGTGAGCCTTTTTCGTGTTCAACCAACTTTGCTAACCCCAAATCACCAAGCTTTGGGTTGAAATCTGAGTCCAACATCACATTGCTCGATTTGATATCTCGATGCAAAACACATTGCTCCCATTCTTCATGAAGATACAGCAAAGCAGAACCCAAGCCGTGGGCAATTTTGTACCTTGTGTCCCATGCCAACAAGCTCTTTTCCTTGAAAAGGTGTAAATCCAAACTTCCATTTTCCATAAACTCATAAACAAGTAGGAGTTCTCTATTCTCGTGACACCAACCAATGAGTTGCACCAGATTTCTATGCCTCAATCGACTAATGATCATGACTTCTGATGCATACTCCTTGATCCCTTGTCTGGAACTTGTTGATACCCGTTTAACTGCAGCGTGTGTGCTCGAATCTTTAAAGAAACCTTTGTAAACACCACCAAAACCTCCCTCACCAAGCTTCTGGTTCTCTGCAAAGTTACATGTGGACCGAACTAATTTTTGGTAGGAAATTCTTTTAGGTCCAGTGCCCATTTCAAAGACTTTGTTCATCTCTACATCAAATTCATGTTCGTCCTCTTCATTTTCCCAGATTTTCTTCCTCTTCCATCTCCGCATAACAAAAATAAGCACCGCCATAAATATAATGGCGACCCACATTCCTACTATCAATCTCACCTTCATATTTTTAACTTTTGTAGGAAAATCCGAACTAAGGAAACTCCAAGATATCACCGAATGGCTCTGGTAAAAAGGAAATCCAGATGCACTTCCTGAGAATCCGAAAATAACCCATTCAGGCAACTCATTACTCATATCAACAGTGTAAACAAGTCCATCTTGACGTACAACTGTATTATTTTGAAAACCAGTGAAGGAAACAGTGAGATTTTTTGAAACAGAATCATATGTAATCCAAGCTTGAGACAATCCCCCACCAGGTACATTGCTTAACCAATTTTTATAACCAACAGAAGTAGGAGAGTTTATGCTAATACCCACATGATCACTGCTATATATTCCACCAGTAACAAACTCCACTGCAACAAATGGGCTCATGGATGTATTATTACTAAGAGGAAGCCCCAAAGCCGACCCACCAGTTATGACAGAATTATTCTGAGCAAGAAAGAATGTGAGGCCACCACCGGAAGTCATTTCCCCATATGAATTAATCACAAAGGTGAAATTCGTAGAGAAGCTTGCCAACTGACCAGATTTTCGGTCCCATAGATGAAGTGGTCTGATATATGTTGCCCGTCCAGCTACATTCTCAAAGTACCCGGACCCCATAGGCGTCAGTTGGATTCCATCGCTAGTGATATAAGCAGCACCTTCAGCAACTATTTCCAGATTCTCACTTCGTGGACCAATATCTGTCAAATTGAACGTCATTGAAGCCACACATAGGATCAAATGTACAAGGAAATAAATGATCAAACAAGTCCTGGAGAATGCCATTAATGGTCTGATAGTATTTTCAACATATATATTGTATCCATACAGATGGGTGTAATATTTCTGATTAAAGTCAGGACATTCCGTAAGCCGAACCAAGATCTGGCTAACATATTATATTTTCCTAGTAAAGTGCCAACTCTTCTTCTATTAGCTAGCTGTTCATTTTATATAATTCTCTTCATTTTTTTATGTAATTATCTTCCTAGCGGCTTAAAAGAATATCGTTTAGCAATGAGGTTTAAACGTTTGATGACAAAACACAATGACTACGAATATCGTTTAGCAATGAGGTTGAAACGTTTGATGACAAAAGACAATGACTAAATCATGTTAGAAACATTAAATATATTATATTAACATTTTAGACACTAATAAATTCTTGGATGAAAACAAATTTAATGTCCGTTTGGAGCCTGCGATGCGTATACCATTGTTTATTTAACCACTTAATAAACTCGGTTATGTATTTAAACTTTTGTTACAGAAATAACTTTCTAGAAAAGTGGTTACTGGTATGTTTAGTGGGAAAAGAAAACTATTTTTAAAATTTTCAAAAAAATCACACATTGTATTTACACTAAAACAGTAGGTATGTTTGGTATGGAGCTTTTAGAAGCTTTTAGCTTTAAGTTTTTAAGAAAAAAAACCATATTCAATAAAAAGTCTTGTTTGATTGAAAGAGCTTGAAGCTTTTAGGTTAGGAGCTTGAATCTTTTGGTTGAACGCTCCTACTAGTAGCGTTTAGAAGGAGCTACAAGCTTTTAGGGAAAAAATGACTAATTTAACCTTTAAAAATAATGAACTTTTTAATGCACAAGTTTTTTAAATTTTTAGTTATGTCAATTTTGATCATTTTATACATTTTATTAAAAGCTTCAGCTATTCTGCTAAACCCCAAATATATCTAAAAAGTTACAGCTACTAGCTACCAGCTACTAGCTACCAGCTACAGCTATCAGCTACCAGCTTGCAGCCACCAACTACCAACTACCAGCTTCCAGCCACCAGGTACTTTTGCCAAACATACCCAACATGTTATCACTGGGGTATCCTGGACGAAAAATAACCGTCACAAAAAATTGTAGGAAATATACTATCGGATAAGAAAATACTTTTTTTTTAACTTAACAGAATCGTCGATGATCCTTCCTAAATTTCGGAGTGTACCGGTCAGTGTTAGGAGACCAATAATAGTCTCTATCAGCCTTCCTGA
Organism: Helianthus tuberosus; assembly: GCA_030545235.1. Taxonomy (NCBI): domain Eukaryota; kingdom Viridiplantae; phylum Streptophyta; class Magnoliopsida; order Asterales; family Asteraceae; genus Helianthus; species Helianthus tuberosus. Next base: position 50,834,015 of record CM060403.1, on the reverse strand, counting down.
TTCCGGATAAATTGTCTGATATTGGTTTCAGAAGCCTCATCCGTAAGAAACCGAGCACTTTCGAAAAACATATTCTTTCATAAACAGATAACGAAAATCCGTCAGAAATTCCCGTCATAATGTTCTCGATGTATAATTATTAAATGCAATTTTACACTAAAACTAGCAAAAAAAACTACTAGTTTTCTATGCCAACGTTGTACCCACTAGTAAAAAAATATCTTTCTTGACGCAAATTGCGTGTCATAAAAGGGTACTTATGACACACAAAAAAGTGTCGTTAAATGGCATGTCATAAAAACAACATGACACGTGTTTGTGTGTGACACACTTTTATAACGGGTCGTATTATTGGCACACCTTGGAGGATTAAATCGACACCCTCAATACGCATCGTATAGGCCTATACGATGCGTATTGAGGTGGGTTCAAACATCTATGTCTGCCAAAGGCTGCCATTGTCCCATACCAAAAAGTAATACGTATCGTATAGGTATATACGAAGCGTATTGAGGGTGTCGATTTAATTTTTTAATTTTTGCAAGGTAGCTTCCTGTCACGCGGTAGCTTTCCGTCACACGAACGAAAAAGCAGCACTTTGGACATCTGTTGGTCTTCAAACATCTAGGAAACATTATTTGAGAATACCCCTGAATTTATCGAAGCTCTAGAATGAGATCCTCCACTGTTGGGTTATTATCTTTCAACCCCATTTTCCCTAAATTTATCGAATATGTTTTTCAACAGGGATGTAATGCAATGATTCCTCTCAATTGGAAGAAGTACCCAAACACACACACTCTCTCTCTCTCTCTCCTCAGCTATACAACTGATTCCTCTGGGTTTCTTAAATCAGATTTTCACTTAGGGTTTTTATTATTTGATCAATGGAAGTTGAAATCGACATAAAGGACATCCGTGCCTGCTTGAATTGCAGAAAGCAAAGGATAACGAAGATGAACATTGTATTTATCATGAAAGTACTGAACAAGGATGTAATGCAATGTTTCCTATCGATTGAATTGACCGACACTTGCTTCATAGGACTCACTTGGAATTGATTTGCACATTCAAAAAACTGCAATTGGAATTGATCTTGGACCAACATACTCTTGTTACCATATTATTTGTCCACTAGAACTATTTGTATATGCATTTTTTGGTAGTTAACAGCGCTATAACAGGATGGATGTGACACACACAGATAGATAATATTTGTGTTTCCCATAGTCACAAAAGATTGCGGTTTGTATTTCGCATAGCCACCGTTTTCATAGTAAAAAACGGTTGCGGTTTGCACATTCAATCTTCAATACTTCATTAAAATACCACTAGTAGAAGAACCCGACACGTCTTCATGTCACGGAGAATGTTCTCGAAATTGAAGGAAAAGAAGTAAAAAAGATGAATTAAGGCGTGCATTGTTTAAATCTGAATCAGTTGTTAGGGTTTCGTTTCTTCATGCTCCAACTAAATCCTTGAATCCCAATGCTTCTCTAAAAATTTTCATTGCACATTCAATATTCACAGTTACATTTGGAAGCACGCAACGAATTTGACAACTGTTGCGGTTTGTAGATTCAACGGTTCTCCAATCTTTGTTGCGTACTGATTATTGAAAAGATTTGTTGAAATTGAAGAAAAGAGTAAAAAAGATGAATTGAGGCGTACATTTGGAACAAGAAGACCAACAATCCGTTCATTATCTGTTGTTATCTAAAACAATATGAATGCACACAACGAATTTGACAATTGTGAATAACAAACTGTGGAGAACTTGTTTGCATTATCATTCAACATAACAATTTTGAATGTATATAAGAGCGTGATCAACTACTTTGGGTATATTCGAAACCAACTAAAATACGTTAAAATATGCTAAAATACGCTAATTTACGCTAAATTACGCTAAATTACGTTAAATTACGTTACAATACGCTAAAATACCCTAAAATGGGTTAAAATACGCTAAATTACGCTAAATTACGCTAAATTACGCTAAATTACGTTAAATTACGCTACAATACGTTAGAATACGCTAAAATACGCTAAAATACCCTAAAATACGTTAGAATACGCTCAGATACGTCAAAAATACTATTAAATACGCAAAAATACGTCAAATACGCGACTAACGATATTTACACACACGTATACATATAACACGGCACTATGGAGTCTAAATGGATTTCAAACTAAACTGTACGTAATAATGGAATACGATATTCGCACGCAACCGAACGGCACCGAAACGACTTATGTTGAAGGTATACGTCATAAAACGACAAAATATGCGAAAGTTCGGCAAAAAACGAGACGTATACACGTCGAACCGAGGGAAACACGATAAAACTAAATTTGAAATAATGTCATATACGATCGTATAGGCCTACGCTGTATCGTATATCAGCTTAATACGAATCGTATAGGCCTATACGATTCGTATTAAACTTTGAATTTTCTCAAAAATACCCCTGAATTTATCAGAAAACCAGGGGTATTTCAGTAAATTCATCAATTAATACGTATCGTATAGGCCTATACGATGTGTATTGAACTATAAATTTCTCAAAAATGTTTTTTAAATCAAGGGTTCCATCATTACAACCACTTGTTTTCAACAGGGATGTAATGCAATGATTCCTCTCAATTGAATAGACAGACACCTGCTTCATAGGACTCACTTGAATCATCTCGGAAGTACTGAACAACAGAAGGATGAGATATCGGCAGTTAGCTCGAAGAAGTTTCTCTCAATCATGTGTTCCAATAGATTCTCCCTTTTAACAATGTCCTGCTAATTGTTGGAATTTGTGGATTTCAGTTGGTTCAGACAGACACAATTTGTTTTCAACGGGGATGTAATGCAATGATTCCTCTCAATTGAATAGACAGACACTTGCTTCATAGGACTCACTTGAATCGTCTCGGAAGTACTGAACAACAGAAGGATGAGATATCGGCAGTTACGAGATTCTTCGAGAATTAGAAAAGGAGAAAATACGGAACGACAAGGGTAGTATGAGTCTGAGTCCATTGTTGTTCGTGTCAGGTTTGTATTTCCTATAGCCACTGTTTCCGTAGTAAAAAACGGTTGCGGTTTTGCACATTCAATCTTCATTGCTTCATTATAATTAATAATGCGGTCTCGATTGAAGATGTAATTGCAAGATTGTTTGTCGGGCTTCCAATGCTCACACAGGGTGATAAACAACACTGATATTGAACGGATTACTGAACCAAGAAAGTCATTGGACTGTCGCAGATGAAGTCAAATGTGATCAAACTTGGACATCAGACGTAAATCTTGAAGAAACGGAACATAATCCCAGATTGTCTAAAGAAGCGCTTTTATCATGTGTGATCCAGAGGTCGGTCTCGGGTGTGCATAAGATCCGTGGGCCCTATTGTCGGATTATTGAACCAAGAAAGTCATTGGACTGCCGCATATGAAGTCAAATGTGATCGAACTTGGACATCAGACGTAAAATCTTGAAGAAACGGAACATAATCCCAGATTGTCTAAAGAAGCGCTTTTATCATGTGTGATCCAGAGGTCGGTCTCGGGTGGGCATAAGATCCGTGGGCCCTATTTTCGGATTATTGAACCAAGAAAGTCAATGGACTGCCGCAGATGAAGTCAAATGTGATCAAACTTGGACATCAGACGTAAATCTTGAAGAAACGAAACATAATCCCATATTGTCTAAAGAAGCGCTTTTATCAAGTGTGATCCAGAGGTCGGTCTCGGGAGGGCATAAGATCCGTGGGCCCTATTGTCGAATCTGTGACTGCATGGAAGATGTGATTAAGGTAAGCGTGCCGTATCATGTGTCATAAAATGGAACATAATCACAGATTATCTAAAGAAGCGCTTTTATCATGTGTCATATTAGAGTAGTATGAGTCTGAGTCCATTGTGGTTCGTGAATGTTTCGAATCATCATAGAAGACGTATCGGGTGAGTTGTGGTTGATTTATAGGAGGAGGTTATGAAACGAATATATGTTTATGCGAATTTAAAGGACAATACTGACAGAGGTGCTGGTCTTTTCTTCCACTGTGCAAACTTGAAAAATCTCACCATAACACATCTAATATGACACAAAAGCGCTTCTTTAGACAATCTGGGATTATGTTCCGCAAATTGGGAACCACATATTCGTGTGTAAAATCTTGGAAAGATGACCGAATAGAGATTTGTATACACCCTTGGTATTTGTTTACCACATGACACATGGTAAAAACGTTTCTTTAGACAATCTGGGATTATGTTCCTCAAATTGGGAACCTCATTGTAGACTGGTGGGCTTGAATGGTTTTAATAATACTTGAAAATGGAAATAACCGTGTCAAGATCTTTATCTATCATATCATCGACCAACTGCTCAAAATCCCTTTCGTTTCTCGGGTTCGCATTCGACACAACACAATAAAAAATAAATTCAAAAAAACAGTGGCTTGATACGCATCGTATAGGCCTATACGATGCGTATCAAGCCCGCCGCCAGACATAACCTGCACCTGTCAGTCTGCCATCTTTTTACTTTATTTCAATACGCATCGTATAGGCCTATACGATGCGTATTGAATTGAAAAAGTGTGCGGATAGACAGGGGGTGTGCCATTAGAAAATCCCTTTATAACACGCGTTTATGACACGACACACATTTATGACACATAATTATGCCGTTCATTTATGCATGTCATGCTTTTAAATGTTTAGAAATAAAACAAGTTTTTTTTTCTGTAAAATTACTATTTTTTTCCAGATACATATATAATAATCAAATCAATAAATACAGTTCTTAATCTATTATATATAATAAATAAAAGTTATTTGGGCCACGTGTCAGTAGATTAGGGCATCTTTTTTTCCTTTTTCCCGCCAACAGTACCACTCCCCTTTATTCTCACCTTTTCACAATCCCTACTTCATTCTTCTCCTTCACCTTTCCGTACAAGATCCCCTTTCTTTCTGTTGTTCATCTTTCTCCTTCTTCATATTTCCATCTCCTCAACAACGTCCGGCAGAGGTTACTTCTCTTGGATACATCTGCGTTTGAAACCCTAAATCATGTACCGTCGAGTAGTTGAAGAACAGAATATTCATGTAAGATCTATTTTCTCATTCGGAAATTTTATTTGGTTTTATCTATTTTCTCATACTGAACACGATGAACCCTTTTGTACCCTTAGAAGAAGAAGAAGAAACTCTCCTAGTGTTTCTTATCGTACACGATGAACCCTTTTGTACAATGTCACACCCCAACCGATGGAGGAATCATCGGGGCGTGGCACTGAGCGAAACAGATTATCCATGAGTAACCATAACAACTATTCATTACCATATAATTTAAATGTTATGTCCCATACCACAACATATCTAAAATAAACAGTTATTACAAATAATTGTCTCATAAACCATATACTGTTCCGACAACTCAGATTTCATTAAATTGTTTGTTTGTTTCTAGACTTGTCCTAACTTGATTCCACATAGCAAGCATCCTAGCAGATAGCATCCTAAACACCTGTCACATACGTTAAAATAAGGGTCAATACACATAGTGTAAAGGTGAGCATACAAGTTTGATAGATATAATAGAGTTCAAAATCGTTTACGCATAACCAGCATGTAACATGTATAAAGTGAAGGCTAGTAGGTTATCGACAGAGAAATATGCACAGACGTGACTACGAGTTGTAGAATGCGCAACACATATCCCCACTGGGACACGTGAAGTAAAGCCCTTAACAACCACAGTCCACGACAAGTGCTGAGTCCAAACTATAGTACTATCGTTGCTAAGGTGTCAGGAAACAATCACTGTGTTAACATAACATACAAGCATTCATCGAATAACGCGTAGCATGCATTAGCGGTTAGCGTATAAATAGTGTTGTGTCGTGTGTCGATTGTGATTTAGAATATGTAACGTATGTAACACCCAAAAGTGCGTAAAGCAAAAAGGGATCGAGTATACTCACAGATCGTGCTTAACAAGTAAACACTATCTTGGATTGAAGGGAGCGCTGGAAGAGATTAGCCTGAACAGTTAACGATAGCATAAACGATAAGCGACGCGTAAAACGGTGCAAGAATGATATGTGTCGGATGGTAATCCGATCGAATGGCAATCCGATCGGATAGCCAGTCGATCGGATGTCAATCCGTTTGGATGGTCATCCGATCGGATGGCCATTCAACTGGATTGACACCTCGTCTGGTGAGGATGTGTTTGTGTATGATGGTTTGAACATGTTGAAAATTGTTTAAGTGTTGAAGTCCCAAACGTCACATGGTCGGATGGTCGTTCGATCGGATGGCAATCCGATCGGACAACAATTAGTTCGACGTGTAGATCTTCAAAAGTTGAATCAAAAGTTTAAGTGTGGGACCAAGTATAAGCCGATCGGATGGCAATCCGTCCCATCGACCTGTTTGTCTTGACACTTGATTGTTTTGATAGTTGCAGTTTTGATAGAGACGATTTGATAACGTGCCAAACAATAGAACCCTTGTCAAGACTCAAGTAATCCGATCGGATAGGAATCACCCTAATCCGGTCAGTTGACTGTTCGAGGCGGTGGTTCATGTTTAACCCGAAATCGGCCGTCTCTTAGATAGGATTCAGATCTTGAACCAACACATCACTAAGAAAGAGTAGAAGATCAGAACAAGCTCCGATTCTATCGGTTTTGAGTGCATTGAGTGTTAAAGAGTTGAAAGACAGTTAGAAAACCATCTTTCAATCCTTTTCACCATGAATATGTTCAGATCTATGCAAGATCTTTGTTCGTTCATGTGGAAATCGTCCAAATCTAAGTTGTTCTTGGTGGATTGAAGCCAAAACATAAAGTTCATAAGAACTCCATGATGACATCACCCTAGAACACCTCAAATCCACTGATTTCATGGTTAAAAGTTAAGATTCAAAAGAAAGAATGATGAAGAAGTGTGTGTAGATCATAGAAGTACAAGATTTAGGTTGAAAACTTACAAGAATCGTGAGAAATCGAAGGAAAGAGAGCTTGAGTGCGGCTGGGTCGAGTAGGGAGCTGTCACATCAAGTGATGTCACAAGTGAGGTTATTTATAGGGTTTCCCAAAAAGGAAAGTGCAAGGGATTGAGTGGGTCACCGATTGGATGACAGTCTGATCGGGTGGAAATTGTCACACCCCGACCGCGTAAAACAACAAACTGCGGCAGAAACGTCGGGGAGTCGTGTGGCAGAATTATTGTTTCAAAACACATGATCAGTGAAGTTAAGTTTTACAAGTTTAAATTATTACATTGTCTTAGTTCAAACAAAACACATAACATAAAAGATGATAACTTTCTTGATTTTAGATTGCTAAGGCCCAAGTCGCCTAAGTGTAGCTTTCTCACATCAAATATTCGCTCCTGAAACATATGTGAAAGTAAATACGTCAGCATAAAAATGCCTATGAGTAACGTAGGTTTAGTTTTGAAAATTCATGACTTTAAAGGTTAAAAGAAATGTTTAACGAAAAGTAGTCATGAACCTTATAAAATATTTTCTTTCATAAAATCATATGAAATCAAATGATATAAAAGAATAATGTATGGCTAAGTAAATAACCAAATGAAAATAATATGTATAAAATATGCCATGTCTTGTCTTTGTTGAAGTGGTTTAGATAACGCCACGATATGGAATACAATAAAAGCACTTATGTATAGGAAGTACCAGCGGCGTATCCACCATGCTTTTATTATATTACACACATCTCGTTACTTAAATCACTTATTAATAACCATGAAATAGTGTCTTGTTTAAATGTCAATGTCCAATGTCAAATGTCATGTGTAAACAATGTCTAATGTAAAAGTATAAACAAATATCTTTTTGTGACACTTGGGTCACTGCGACCATCAAACAAATGCCAAGCCAATGAAATATTGTATTTCATACTTGGGATCTGTATAAATATGTGTATCTTTTGCACATATCAATTCTTGTTCGATTTCAAGCTTTAAATCGCTTTCTGGAAGGTTATACGTGCACTGATGCGTAAATATAACCCGTTTAATGCAACGAACACTCCGGAATAGTGAAATAGGCTTAACATACCTTAAATAACCTTTACATAACTTAGAAATAAGTTTTGAAGGCTTTGGTATGGCGAAATCAAGTTAAATCGCTTATAGGGACTAAAGTTGACAAACTGCGAAAGTATGCCAATTTGAACTGTAACAGACATTCTGGAACATGACCATAAGTTAAACACACCTTAAATATCCTTTATATAGCTTAGAAATAGGCTTTGAGGGGTTAGGTGTGCTAAAATAAACTTTTGGCTCATTCAGGGACTAAAAGTGTCAAAAAGTGCATAAGTTTGCACTTTCGCGCATAACTTACGTTCTGAATACATCCGGACATCCAAGAATTTATGTAAGCACTAAAATATTTTATTTTAGTGTTTGGCATGAGAAAAATCCATTCGTCACGCAATTTGGATCGTTTTTCGCGCTTATGCGCATTCCGTCGTAATTAAGCGAACATCGCGATCGTACGGCCAAACGAACCGACACCCGAGATATTTTTGAACACATTTTAAGTTCCCTATACTTTAACTTCATTTTAGAGCTTTGAAATGGGGTTAACGGGCCTTAAACGCGTCGAAAATGGCCTTATTTCACAACAGGGACCAAAACTGCCAAAAATGAAACTTTCTGTTCTGCAAGGTCCTTACGGACCTCAACATTGTGAGTGTTGAGGTCCGTAAGCATTCCCCAGACAGCAAAAACTTGCAGAAACTTTGAATCTGGTCCATTCCACCTTGCACATGGTTTTGGGGCAATACCTTAGGCTCTAATGGTTTTCAAAAACCAGGGTTTTGAGGTGGAGGGTTGAGATTGAAGCACGGTTAACGAGGAACGATCTTAACGGCTCTACGAATCCTATAAATACCCATTGCCTTCATTTGCCAAAACCCACAAGAATCTTGATTTGAGAAGGTCTAAGTTGAAACCTTTGTTTCATACCTGAGCTACTTGGATCGAGGTTAGCATTCGGGGACCATTTGTAAGTGTTCCTTCGTTCTTTTATTGCTTTTCGAGTCCGAAAGTCAAACTTTGTTTGACTTTCTACATTGACCAGTTTATGGTCAATGCGAAGTTCGTTTTAACTTCGCAACGTGAGTGTAATCACGATGGTTATAGTCCCTTGTGACTATGCCTACTGATTACCACGTTGTCTTGGCTCAGTGACGAGCCGTTGTTTCGGTCAAAATGCGCATTCGTGCGTATTTTGTAACCAAACTACTCTTAGGTATCAAAACTGTTTGTTTTGATACCAAACTTGTTTTCAAACTTAGTTAAGCATGTTTTAACATGCTTAGCCCGTCACTTTTAGTTTTGTGCTTGTCTAGGGTCGTAAGGGTAAGCGATCTAATAAATCGCTTATACCTTCGAACCCGACCCATTTTGGTCGATCATTAGGATCCAACCAAATACTTTAGGACCATAGCATATAGGGAATAACCTTCCGAGGTTATACCCTATGGTCACATCGTTTGAGTAGTTGTATGATAGGTAGTTTATATGCCTTAGGTAAATTACCAAAATACCCTTTTCATGTGTAATTGGTAATTAAGCATATGTAACCTAAACTTTCATCACTTAACTGATTATGTAACATAATTAAGCATTTTAGGCATATAATACTTGTCATAGGACTAGTTAGGCGAACGCGTTTCACGCGAACGACGCGTTAAAGTAGCATAAGCTACCTAAACGGGTCGTAATGGGTTGTAAGCACTTAGGTTAGGTTTCATTTAGTATGTAGGCTTTGTTAAACCATATTACACGAGTCTCTATACTCGTTTGGTTTACAAACCCTCATTCTATCAAATCCTCCGATCTAGGTCCGGTTTATTAACCTAGTTACCTATTTTAGGTGCCGTTTGATATCCGCGATCTCTAGCATTGTTTGGTTGTTACTCAAGGACTACTAAGCAATCTCAAGTGAGTACATAGACCCCTCTTTTACTGTTTTCCAAACATTTTGGGGTGAAACACATGTGCCTACTTGTTAGTTTCGTGCTTTCCTGCTTTCACATCATATACTTGCTATGTTCATTAGTACATTTATAGTACATGATTTCATTGTGTTCATGCTATGTATGTCCATTGTGTGCATACTTAGTACATTGTTTTACATTACATTTCATGCTATGTATGTCCATTGTGTGCATACTTAGTACATTGTTTTACATTACATTTCATGCTATGTATGTCCATTTGTTGCATACTTAGTACAGTTGTTTCACATCACATGCTATGTATGTCTATTGTTGCATACTTAGTACAGTTCACATGCTATGTATGTCCATTTGTTGCATACTTAGTACAGTTGTTTCACGTCACATGCTATGTATGTCTATTGTTGCATACTTAGTACAGTTGTTTTCATCACATGCTTACATTTTGGTATGACATTTAGGTTATTTACAATGGAACAATACATTCATTAACATTAGCTACGCCGTTCGTTAGTAGGTAGTGGTACCATAGGAATTGACAACTCCCGTTCCTGAAATCCTGGGTAGGTTTGGATTGGAAGGAATGACCGAATTCGATACACATAACTTAGATAAACCTTTAATTTGATTAAGGGTTTATCGCCTCAGTCTCAAGGCTTGGATGTATGCATTTTCACAACACCGCATAGATGTTTATATCAGTATAGCATGCATTTGTTCCACAAAACATAGCTTTGATTTAAACCATGTTTTACTTCAATACTTTGTTTTTGTGCATATGGTTTAGTTGATATATTTCACTAGCCATACATATCATTTTGGTTACACATTACATGATTTACATTTGACACATAAACATTATTGACATTGGTTATACATTAGATGACTTACATCTTGACATAAACATTTTGACATATTATTCAATACGTTTGGCAATTGGTTTAAACATAGACATCTTACATTGTTGGTTTGGTTCAAGTGATTTAAGTAACGAGGCGTGTGTAATATGATACAAGCATGGTGGATACGCCGCTGGTACTTCCTATATATAAGTGATTGTATGGTATTACATATCGTAGCGTTATTTGAATCATTTAAATTTGGACATGTAACTTTTATACAAACTCATTTCACATGGTTATCCACTTAACCATGTGTTATTCTTTTATACATATATATCATTTGGTTTATTTATCACTTTTCAAATGATTTACAAAACAAAGCAAACTACAAGGTTCATGACTAAACATTTTCTTAAACATAAGTCATGAATCTCATTTTCACAAAACCTATGGATCTCACAGGCATTTTTATGCTGACGTACCTATTTTCACATGTGTTTCAGGATATGTTGCATGGGATTTATCAAGATACACTTAGGCGGACTTGGGCCTTAGTGATAATAAAAGATGCAAGACTAGTTATTTATGTTATTTTTTCTTTGATTGTCAAGACATTGTAACTCTTTTAATCAATAAAACAATATTTCAATTTCCATGTGTTATGAAACAATGATTCTGTTACGACACTCCCCGACGTTTTCCGCCACGTTTTGTTGTTCTACGTGGTCGGGGTGTGACAAAAAAGTTGGTATCAGAGCTCATGGTTATAGGGAATTAGGTTATTAGTAATGCTTTGACCTAGTCTATAACCTTCCTAGGACCCTAACGCGAGTTTACTTGCGTTTAGTCATAAAACAATACTGTCACCTATCCTTAGGCGACAACCACAACAAGAACATAAATTTCAAAACCGCTTGAAAACTAATCATCTGTTCTAGGATGATTGATTACTAGGTTTTGAACCCTCTGTTATAAGGTTTTGAACCCTCTAAGTTTTTCAAATCTCGTCAAAGTTTGGGTCTTATGATGTGAACACGTGCAAACTGGAAGAGTGAATGCCTGTACCCTGAGTTTTCTGTCGAAGGCTAGAGTGTTCGTATAAATCCGCAGTATCGGACCAGTCACTCTTACCTGGGAACTCTTGGGGTGAGTGTTCACTTATAGGCGAGCATGTCTTCAGCTATACATTAATATGACCCGCTTACTTTGATTAGTCACCATCTCATTTGTTTGCCTTAGGTAACAAACAAATGATCGCAATTTCTATGCGTTGTCATTTTATTTTATTTACCGATAACCTTTCACATGTTTCTCCCTATGTCTTTCATTTCCTTCTAGAATGTCTCTTCCTCTCAGCAACGGTCAAATGTCTGAGCAAATAGCCAAATTTGTCCAGCAAATAGGCGAAGTGATTCTGAAGACTGTGGATTTAGGCATTGCCATGTCTCGTCTCAACAATGAAGCCACTCAAGAATCACCAAAGGAAGCAGAAGCCAAGCCTTCACCTAAACCAAAGAAACGTAAAGCTTCAAAGAATCCCGCAGCGGTTGCACCAAAACAGGCAAGACCTAGCCAAGTAACAGCACTACCAGCCAGGAAGCCATACAACGGAACTGCACCCTTGTGCAACCAATGTAGCCTTCATCATCAGGCTAGCGTGAAGTGCCGCAAATGCCAAATTTGTGGACTTATAGGTCATACGGCAAGGGTTTGCCCAACTACAGCAGTACCAAATCAAACAAGACCCATCCGGGTGGCAACACCACCTGTTAAGAAGCTATACAAGGGAACAGCACCAATATGCGACAAACGTAATGCACACCACTTAGCTCACCTACAATGTCGTTTGTGTGCATCATGTGGGCGACTCGGTCACCTGGCAAATGCTTGTCGATTTACCCCAAACCAAAGTGGTCCAAACCAACCACAAGCCAACTCTGCTCAAGCTCGTTTCTCACGAGGGTCTTGCTACAACTGTGGCGAGATGGGCCATTTCCTAAGGGATTGCCCAAAGCTTGCTAATGCAAATCCAACCCACGGATAAGAAGTTGGTTGGCTAGAAGATGTTGTTGTCTTATGCTTTTGTTTCTTCTATTTCTTGTAATGTGAAACGATTTGTTTTGTTTATAAATAAATTCTTGTTCACAATTCTGATATGCGAGTGTAGTTACAAGTGTGTATGACTTTTCCTATGATACCTACATCAAGGAACTATGTTCCTTACAAACTACTCTTGTGATTTTCTCTTTCAAATAATCGCTCATGATTCCCTCTAAAATTTAAGTACTCGTTTCATTCTAGGATACGAAGTACAGAAAATAAAGTGACATTATGAGTAATCATGCTTTTGCACATCTGTGCCTTTGAATCCTTGGTTAGATAACTAAGGGTATTTTCAAATCCCATACCCATTACGTTTTGATTTTTCAACATACACAGTACAAGTATTTCAAAAACAATCTTCATGATCTCAAAACATTTCATATAGTTTGAAAACAATTTTTTTTTTAAAATGCATTGTCTATGTTATTTCAGAAACATTGGTTATGTTTTCAAAAACAACCTTCATAATTTCAAAATGTTTCATATAGTCTGAAAACAATATTAACACAGTACATTTTCTTATCAAGTGCATGATTTCGAAAAGCATCATTCATGTCTTTCAAAAACCTTGTACATCATTTCAAAATTTATCTCGCATGATTTTAAAACAAATTTTTAAAAATATATACCTACCTAATGCACCTACTCTATGATTTCAAAGGTATTATATATAAGGTTTCAAAAACATTGAACACATTTTTAGAACCCCATGTATAGTTTTCCAAAAATATTTTTCTTCATACATTGACTTCACCTTCAAATTTCGCTTCATATGTCACCTTGGCATATCTAGCATCGCAACTTCATAAGCGTTTTTTCTTCATGTTTTGACTTAAGCACATCCAGTGCAAGGTTTCAAAACATCTTCAACTTCTAAAATCAATATGGGATCTTTTTATCTTCACAATTAGACCCTTGTGGATGATTATCATTCAAATCAGAGTCCTTAATTGGATTCCTTATGTACCTAAATTCGAACGTTTCGGTTCCTTATAATCGAAATCGATTTTTCTCTTCAAAAATCTTTCTATCTTTATAGTTAGATTCTTGATAATGTTTAAAGTACCAAATGAAATCCAAGGAATGGATTCCTAGTGTGCTTTAAATACATGTGCTCTGTTAGCAGAACAAATTTCTAGTTAAGCAATTTTTTGGTTATGTGACTATGTGTTTATACATTTTATGTTTTCTTTTATGCATTTTGTGTTTTTATACTCTGGGTATTCGTTATCCAAATTCTCGTAGAATCTTTCATATCTTCATATGAGGGATTCGTAGTAGGATATTCAAAAGGGTACTACCTTAAATCCTAAATGGGCTTCTATGTAATAGTTAAGACCCTTGGATTATATAGTACTATTCCATGATTCATAAGAGACCCTTTTAGTGGTCTAGTCAAAAAGATTGATTCAAAAATCTGGTTAAGAATGACATGTGATGATATAAGCTGAAAAGACTCCTTGGTTGTCTATTAAAATCATTTATTGATTTAATAAAAGGGACCCTATGGTGGTCTAGTCACACTCATCACAGGTTTGTTCATTTGGTTTTCCCCTACACATTATAAAATAGACTGTGTTAACTATGCAAGGAATTATCTAATTATGGACTCGTACATAATTATGAAATTCAGTGCACGGAAACCACAGTAAGATTTATTATGTGTAAGAACCGATAGTGGCAACAATAACGAAATGTGAACAATGTATAGGAGGTATGGTGGACGCACCAATGACGCTTCATATACTTGTATATAAGTATCCCTCTTACATAGCAAGCACGATGTTATTAAAGTTACTAGAAGTTCAGAACCCTAACCAATGTTGTTCGATCTTTTCAACTTCATGTTTTAAACTCTCACAAGTTTCCTCTAAATAAAAATTTCGGGACGAAATTTCCTAAAGTAGGGGAGACTGTGACACCTGGGTCACTGCGACCATCAAACAAATGCCAAGCCAATGAAATATTGTATTTCATACTTGGGATCTGTATAAATATGTGTATCTTTTGCACATATCAATTCTTGTTCGATTTCAAGCTTTAAATCGCTTTCTGGAAGGTTATACGCGCACTGATGCGTAAATATAACCCGTTTAATGCAACGAACACTCCGGAATAGTGAAATAGGCTTAACATACCTTAAATAACCTTTACATAACTTAGAAATAAGTTTTGAAGGCTTTGGTATGGCGAAATCAAGTTAAATCGCTTACAGGGACTAAAGTTGACAAACTGCGAAAGTATGCCAATTTGAACTATAACAGACATTCTGGAACATGACCATAAGTTAAACACACCTTAAATATCCTTTATATAGCTTAGAAATAGGCTTTGAGGGGTTAGGTGTGCTAAAATAAACTTTTGGCTCATTCAGGGACTAAAAGTAAGTTTGCACTTTCGCGCATCACTTACGTTCTGAATACATCCGGACATCCAAGAATTTATGTAAGCACTAAAATATTTTATTTTAGTGTTTGGCATGAGAAAAATCCATTCGTCACGCAATTTGGATCGTTTTTCGCGCTTATGCGCATTCCGTCGTAATTAAGCGAACATCGCGATCGTACGGCCAAACGAACCGACACCCGAGATATTTTTGAACACATTTTAAGTTCCCTATACTTTAACTTCATTTTAGAGCTTTGAAATGGGGTTAACGGGCCTTAAACGCGTTGAAAATGGCCTTATTTCACAACAGGGACCAAAACTGCCAAAAATGAAACTTTCTGTTCTGCAAGGTCCTTACGGACCTCAACATTGTGAGTGTTGAGGTCCGTAAGCATTCCCCAGACAGCAGAAACTTGCAGAAACTTTGAATCTGGTCCATTCCACCTTGCACATGGTTTTGGGGCAATACCTTGGGCTCTAATGGTTTTCAAAAACCAGGGTTTTGAGGTGGAGGGTTGAGATTGAAGCACGGTTAACGAGGAACGATCTTAACGGCTCTACGAATCCTATAAATACCCCTTTCCTTCATTTGCCAAAACCCACAAGAATCTTGATTTGAGAAGCTCTAAGTTGAAACCTTTGTTTCATACCTGAGCTACTTGGATCGAGGTTAGCATTCGGGGACCCTTTGTAAGTGTTCCTTCGTTCTTTTATTGCTTTTCGAGTCCGAAAGTCAAACTTTGTTTGACTTTCTGCATTGACCAGTTTATGGTCAATGCGAAGTTCGTTTGAACTTCGCAACGTGAGTGTAATCACGATGGTTATAGTCCCTTGTGACTATGCCCACTGATTACCACGTTGTCTAGGCTCAGTGACGAGCCGTAGTTTCGGTCAAAATGCGCATTCGTGCGTATTTTGTAACCAAACTACTCTTAGGTATCAAAACCGTTTGTTTTGATACCAAACTTGTTTTCAAACTTAGTTAAGCATGTTTTAACATGCTTAGCCCGTCACTTTTAGTTTTGTGCTTGTCTAGGGTCGTAAGGGTAAGCGATCTAATAAATCGCTTATACCTTCGAACCCGACCCATTTTGGTCGATCATTAGGATCCGACCAAATACTTTAGGACCATAGCATATAGGGAATGACCTTCCGAGGTTATACCCTATGGTCACATCGTTTGAGTAGTTGTATGATAGGTAGTTTATATGCCTTAGGTAAATTACCAAAATACCCTTTTCATGTGTAATTGGTAATTAAGCATATGTAACCTAAACTTTCATCACTTAACTGATTATGTAACATAATTAAGCATTTTAGGCATATAATACTTGTCATAGGACTAGTTAGGCGAACGCGTTTCACGCGAACGCCGCGTTAAAGTAGCATAAGCTACCTAAACGGGTCGTAATGGGTTGTAAGCACTTAGGTTAGGTTTCATTTAGTATGTAGGCTTTGTTAAACCATATTACACAAGTCTCCATACTCGTTTGGTTTACAAACCCTCATTCTATCAAATCCTCCGATCTAGGTCCGGTTTATTAACCTAGTTACCTATTTTAGGTGTCGTTTGATATCCGCGATCTCTAGCATTGTTTGGTTGTTACTCAAGGACTACTAAGCAATCTCAAGTGAGTACATAGACCCCTCTTTTACTGTTTTCCAAACATTTTGGGGTGAAACACATGTGCCTACTTGTTACTTTCGTGCTTTCCTGCTTTCACATCATATACTTGCTATGTTCATTAGTACATTTATAGTACATGATTTCATTGTGTTCATGCTATGTATGTCCATTGTGTGCATACTTAGTACATTGTTTTACATTATTTTTCATGCTATGTATGTCCATTGTGTGCATACTTAGTACATTGTTTTACATTACATTTCATGCTATGTATGTCCATTTGTTGCATACTTAGTACAGTTGTTTCACATCACATGCTATGTATGTCTATTGTTGCATACTTAGTACAGTTCACATGCTATGTATGTCCATTTGTTGCATACTTAGTACAGTTGTTTCACGTCACATGCTATGTATGTCTATTGTTACATACTTAGTACAGTTGTTTTCATCACATGCTTACATTTTGGTATGACATTTGGGTTGTTTACAATGGAACAATACATTCATTAACATTAGCTACGCCGTTCGTTAGTAGGTAGTGGTACCATAGGAATTGACAACTCCCGTTCCTGAAATCCTGGGTAGGTTTGGATTGGAAGGAATGACCGAATTCGATACACATAACTTAGATAAACCTTTAATTTGATTAAGGGTTTATCGCCTCAGTCTCAAGGCTTGGATGTATGCATTTTCACAACACCGCATAGATGTTTATATCAGTATAGCATGCATTTGTTCCACAAAACATAGCTTTGATTTAAACCATGTTTTACTTCAATACTTTGTTTTTGTGCATATGGTTTAGTTGATATATTTCACTAGCCATACATATCATTTTGGTTACACATTACATGATTTACATTTGACACATAAACATTATTGACATTGGTTATACATTAGATGACTTACATCTTGACATAAACATTTTGACATATTATTCAATACGTTTGGCAATTGGTTTAAACATAGACATCTTACATTGTTGGTTTGGTTCGAGTAAGTGATTTAAGTAACGAGGCGTGTGTAATATGATACAAGCATGGTGGATACGCCGCTAGTACTTCCTATATATAAGTGATTGTATGGTATTACATATCATAGCGTTATTTGAATCATTTAAATTTGGACATGTAACATTTTATACAAATAACATACTTTTCACAATACATTGTTTTACAAACAACTTAATTTATACAAACTCATTTCACATGGTTATCCACTTAACCATGTGTTATTCTTTTATACATATATATCATTTGGTTTATTTATCACTTTTCAAATGATTTACAAAACAAAGCAAACTACAAGGTTCATGACTAAACATTTTCTTAAACATAAGTCATGAATCTCATTTTCACAAAACCTATGTATCTCACAGGCATTTTTATGCTGACGTACCTATTTTCACATGTGTTTCAGGATATGTTGCATGGGATTTATCAAGATACACTTAGGCAGACTTGGGCCTTAGTGACAATAAAAGATGCAAGACTAGTTATTTATGTTATTTTTTCTTTGATTGTCAAGACATTGTAACTCTTTTAATCAATAAAACAATATTTCAATTTCCATGTGTTATGAAACAATGATTCTGTTACAACACTCCCCGACGTTTTCCGCCACGTTTTGTTGTTCTACGTGGTCGGGGTGTGACACTTTTGAAATCCAATGTCATGTACAAAACAAGGTCTTTGAAATAACCAAGAGTTAAAATCAAAAGTTATGCTTTGAAAACCATTGCTTTTATCGATATGAACATTTATGTGGTTTGTCTATCGCATACACTCAAGCCTTGAGACTGTCGGATAAACCCTTATCAGGATCAAGGTTTATAAAAAATGTATTCGGATTCTGTCATTCCCCTTCCGAAATACCTAGAAAGCGGGAACGGGATTTGTCAAGTCCAATAGCGCTATTACATACTACCGAGCGGCGTGATCAATGTTAATGAATGTACTACTAACCCGTTAAACATACCAAATGTCCTTTTCATTGTAAGCATGTCATGAAAATGTCTTTGTAAAACCATGCATTAGGCATACTAAGTCAATATGCCAATAAAATGTCTTTGAAACCAAATGTTAGGTATACTAAGTCAATATACCATAAAAATGTCTCTGAAATAATGTATTATATGTAATATGTAATAAAACATGTATAATGTCATTAAAACGAAAAGTAAAGTTATGCACATATGCTTCACCCCAAAACATTTGAAAACGTAAAATAGGGGAACTATGTACTCACCTTTGGGTGCGTTTTTATATGTTAACACAATCCCTCAAATTGTTTATTCGTCCTAAATTAAGTAACAACAATTTAATAATCAAAAACCCACAAAAATACATAAGTTTCTCCGATACTTAGAATTTTCACATAACTTTGAGATTTTCTCGAAAAAGTTATTATTTTTTTATTATAATGGTGTATTTATATATATATGAGTTCATATATATTTTAAAAACTTTGCGACTTGAACGATTTTATTGGTGACCCTCATCATGTTATAAGCAATATATCTACGATTTGCGCGTCGTAATATATATACTCAAATGTGACATACTAATAATAACGTAATACACATAATCTTGTCAAGTATTAACATGTCATCATACACATATTATAAATCACATAACATCTTGTAACACATAAAATTAACCCAGGAACAACCCATTCTAGTGTACATTGAAAAACGCGTATTTTAGCAATTCGGTAACGTTTTGGGGCGTCGGAAGTCACGTATGACTAACCAAACACCAAGTAAACTTAATATAAGTTAAAATACTTATTTTTATATCAAAAATATCAGTTTACTTACTGATCTAAAACAGTTTTAGAAAAATCCTCCGAAAAGCCGATTTTTAACCGTTTTACCGCATAGTTTTGCATCAAACGTTACCCTAACCATCCCAAATCTTAACGACTTGATATTTTAACATAACCCATGTTATTTACTGAATAAAATAGTGGTTATACTCATGATAGTGCAGGTCTCACATAAAGCACATAAATCATGCAAATTTCACATATTCTACCACTTTCTAAGCTATATGCACAACATGCAAAGCTATCAAACCTATGACAAAGTCTCATGCCATTATAATATACCAAATAATTTTATTTTTAGTGTTTATAATCTGTTATAAAACAGTTTTGTCATACAATCATTTTTTTTTATCATTTCTTGAGCTTTAAATCAACATGTATTCTTATGTACAAGTGTCTAAAGCACACTATCATATCATCATCATTTCATGTGAATTTAAATGCATCAAACATGTAATTTATTCATGTTTACTTACTGATTTAATTGAACATTCATCGTATCATGCATAAATCATCAAACACTAGAATTTTATCTATCATTCAAGAACAAGCAACAACTTAAAAATTTCTCAAATACTAACATTATTTCAAATTATAACTCATGATTCAATCATTCCTTTATATTTCTAATATATTTTCACATAATCTTGTTCATGCAAGCAAACATCCTAAACAAGTATTTATCAAGAATCAACTCAAACTCAAATCTCATACACATACATGTATATATACGGTTATATACACACATATATACTACCATTTTTATTTTGTATCAAGACCCATTTATTTTTAGATTTCAAGTTTGTGAAAAATTCCAAGATTCAAGAGAAACTTCCAATCATCAAGAACAACAAAGAATCAAGTGTATGATTTAAACATAAACTTTATACCTTCAAGATTCAAGTGAGTTTTTGATGAGATTTTGATGATATGGAGCTTGAAATCACTTGAAAACACCTTGGAACTCCTTTGGATCTTCACACCAACTTGAAACTAGCTTGGAATGGAGTTTAATCTTGAAGAACAAAGTTGAAAAAATGAAAATGGAAGAGAGAAAGGGGTGTACGGTTATGGGGGAGGAGAGAGAGGAGTGATCTTGGTTTGATTTTGTTTGTGATCTTGAAAGATTTATAGAGATATGGAAGATTTATGAAGATTGCATGCATCAACACTTGTCAAGTGGAAGAAAAAAAAAGTGGGCACATGTCTACATACATACATACACGAAATATACATATATATATGCACAAAATACACATAAATGATATATGTAGGTTAAAAACAGGTGTTTAACTGGATACCGGGTATTTTATCTAGCGTTTAAATCCCAGTTTATGGCGTTCTAAATTATTTTTATTATTCTATAAAAATAAACTCGCCAAATTATTACTGAAATAAATATCAGTTGCCGAGACTGGCTGCGTTGTCTGCGTTTTGCAGTAGAAGCACTGTGTTACGCAGTAACACGCGGTACACGCTTAAACTTTGAAAAATAACATTTTTAAGCGTTTTAATTTATTTTTCAACACGAACATGATTAAAAAATAAAATTTTAATCATAACAGAATATTTTTGGGATTTAAATATTATCCGGGCGGTCACCAACGTTCGTTTCGTTGTTTTGTCGCAAATAGTTCTTTAGTTCGAATAAACATGTTTTTGCCGTACCGAATCCTTCGAAACTTATTTCTAAGTTATTTAAAAGGTATTTAGGGTATGTTTGGCTTATGTCACAGTTCCGGAGTGTACGTCGCGTTAAACTGATTATGTTTACGTAACGGTTTATGATTTCACTTCCAGAACAGGTTTGAGAGTTCGGAATTGGACAATGATTGAAAACGTGCTAATGTCACAAATAATTAAACAAATATTGAAATTAAAACACCATATTTCATTAAATACAAAGTTGTTCGGAATAGTACAAGGATTAAAATACACAGATGTCACAGTCTCCCCTACTTTTGGAAATTTCGTTCCGAAATTTAATTAGAGGAAACTTGTGGGAAAAGGTGTGGATATTGCTCATTCATTTGATCCTCTCATTCCCAAGTAAACTATGGGCCACGTTTGGATTCCCAGCGAACTTTGACAATCCGTATGCGCTTGCGCTTGAGCTTCTTGACTTGATGATCCAATATTTCCACAGGTTTCTCGACGAAATGCATCGTGTTGTCGACACGAATTTTATCAAGGGGGATGTGGAGTTTTTCATCAGTCAAACACTTTTTTAGATTGGACTAGTGGAAAGTTGGATGAACATTTCCAAGTTCAGGAGGCAGCTCAAGTCTGTAGGCTACTTTTCCGATTCTTTCAACGATCTTGAATGGTCCAACATATCGTGGTGCAAGTTTTCCTGTCTTCCCAAATCTGATTACACCTTTCCAAGTAGATACCTTGAGTAGGACGAGATCACCGACTTGGAATTCCAAAGGCTTGCGTCATCTATCCGCGTAACTCTTTTGACGGCTTCTAGCTGTTAAGAGGTTGTCGCGAATTTTCTTGACTTTGTCTGTAGTCTCTAGAATGAGTTCAGGTCTAGTGAGCTGAGCTTCACCAATCTCATTCCAGCAGACCGGCGAACGACATTTTCGACCGTATAAAGCTTCGAAATGAGCCATGTTGATGCTGGAGTGATAACTATTATTGTAGGAGAATTCGATCAATGGAAGATGCGAATCCCAACTACCACCAAAATCGATCACACAAGCTCTAAGAATATCCTCCAATGTCTGGATTGTTCTTTCATATTGTCCGTCCGTTTGAGGATGATAAGCTGTGCTCAAGTTGAGTTGGGTTCCCATAGCAGATTGTATGGTTCTCCAAAAGTGAGATAAGAATCGAGCGATGTAAGGACTCTCAAAATTGTCCTAAAAAATACCCGTAAGTATAAACCCGGACCCCTGAAACCCTAAACTGTATTAAAAACCAAGAAAAACGAAATTCTGGGTCTCAGGCGGGCCGTGTAAAAGACAAGAGATATCTTACGCTGGCCGCGTCAACATGTAGTTTGACCGGATAAGCATCCGGATCCACGTGTTACACGCGTGGCAAGTCTAGTGGTGACACGATAGCCCTAATCTACGTATAGACTGCCCTCGCGGGCCGCGTAAAGAACAAGAGAAGGTTTACGCGGGCCGCGTGAACCTTCAATTTCAGCTATAAATAGCTTGTTGCATGCACAGTCCACTGGTGTCGAAACAAACTTTCAAAAACGAATTCTTGTTACTCTGAAGTCGAAATTACTTTCAATATTAGCGAGGCGCTGCTCCAATACCGGGTATTAACACGATCGCTGCTACGATTCAATATCCGATCGATTAAAATATCCAATGGATGTTTAAGTGCTGGCCACATTAGGGTTTATGCTTTGTCATTCGTTGTTAATTCAATGGATGTTTAAGTATCGCACTTTGTCATTTGTTGTAAAGGTTTTAATCTCGTGAGTTATCGTAAATGCTGTATTAGTTACTAACCGAGTTCGTATGCATGTATTAAATTTAGGTTAAAAGGCTAATCAGTAGGCTAAGCTCTGCTCATATAAATCTGCAATGTGAGTCATTCTCTTTTTTTAAATCAAAGTATTTTACAAAATCATGTTATTTTCAAAGATATAATTACAGGGATTAAGTCTTTGTAAATCTCCATATTACAGCCGGTATGTGGGGTTTTGTATACACTACTTGATAATCGTCACCATTGGACAACGGGGCCAATGGGTGATGTAACATCCGTGCTTGTAATCTTTGTGAACAGTTATATTATCAATAATACAATGTTATTTGATCCCAATGTTTGTTTAGTTGTGTTTTACATTTTTCATGTTTTGACTTTTGTTCAATTTCAAACTCTATATCACTTTCTGGAGAGTTATACGCAAACTGATGCGTAAACGTACTCAGTTTAATGCGACAAATACTCCGGAACATCAACATATACTTAACATACCTTAAATAACCTTTACATAACTTAGAAATAAGTTTTGAAGGCTTTGGTATGGCGAAATCAAGTTAAATCGCTTATAGGGACTAAAGTTGACAAACTGCGAAAGTATGCCAATTTGAACTGTAACGAACATTCTGGAACATGACCATAAGTTAAACACACCTTAAATATCCTTTATATAGCATATAAATAGGCTTTGAGGGGTTCGGTGTGCTAAAATAAACTTTTGGGTCATTCAGGGACTAAAAGTGTCAAAAAGTGCACAAGTTTGCACTTTCGCGCATAACTTACGTTCTGAATACATCCGGACATCCAAAAATTTATGTAAGCATGACTATATTATGCTTTAGTGTTTGGCTTGCCAAAAATCCATTCGTCGCGTCATTTGGATCGTTTTTCGCGCTTATGCGCATTCCGTCGTAATTAAGCGAACATCGCGTTCGTACGACCAAACGAACCAACATCCGACATATTTTTGAGTATGTTTCATGTCCACAATGTTTAGGCATCATTTTAGGACCTTAAAGTTGGCTTTACGGGCCTTAGAAGTGTTGGAAATGGGCTTAAACACGTGCAGGGACTGAAACTGTAATTTTTGAAACTTTGTTCTGATCTGCAACTCTCAGGCGGCCCGCCTGAGTTTATGAACATCCTGAAGCGGGCCGCGTCTGACTATCAGACCAGATTAACTGCATTTAACAGCAGATTGCAGCTGTTTGATCCTCACCCACACATTCTCAATTGCTTAGTCAGATGATAAGGACCATTTTTAGGCACCATAACTTTCCAACACTTGTACGGATGCGATTAAAGCACGGTTTCCATGAAACGATCTTAACGGTGGACCGAAAACTATAAATACCCCATGCCCCCCATTGCAAAACTTACAAGAATTTTGATTTGAGAAACTCTAAGTTGAAACAATTGTTTCATACCTGAGATTTTTGAATCGAAATTAGCATTCGGGGACCCTTCGTAAGTATTCTTTCGTTCTTTTATTGCTTTTCGAGTCTTTTAGAGTCTGAAAGTCAAACTTTGTTTGACTTTCTGCATTGACCAGTTATGGTCAATGCGAAGTTCGTTTGAACTTCACAACGTGAGTGTAATCACGTTGGTTATAGTCCCTTGGGACTATGCCTACTGATTACCACGTTGTCTAGGGTCGTAGGGTAGGCGATCTGATAAATCGCCTATACCTTCGAACCCGACCCATTTGGTCGATCATTAGGATCCGACCAAATACATTAGGTGACCATAGTAGGTAGGGAATAACCTTCCGAGGTTATACCTTATGGTCACGACGTTTAAGTAGTTGTATGATAGGTAGTTTATATGCCTTAGGTAAATTACCAGAATACCCTTTTCATGTATAATTGGTAATTAAGCATATGTAACCTAAAATTTTGTCACATAACTGATTATGTAACATGTTTGGGCATATAACACTTGTCATAGGGCTAGTTAAGCGGTCCGAACGCGTTTCACGCGAACGACGCGTTAAAGTAGCATAAGCTACCTAAACGGGTCGTAATGGGTCGGAAGCACTTATGATAGGTTTCAATTAGTATGTAGGCTTTGTTAAACCATATTACACGAGTTTCCATACTCGTTTGGTTTACGAACCCTCATTCTATCCGATCTTCCGATTTAGGTCCGGTTTATTAACATAGTTACCTATATTAGGTGCCGTTTGATTCCGTGATCACTATCATTGTTTGATTATCACTCCAGGACTACTGAGTAATCACAAGTGAGTACATAGACCCCTCTTTTACCGTTTTCCAAACTGTTTTGGGGTGAAACACATGTGCCTACTTGTTACTTTCATGCTTTACATGTTTTCACATTATATATACCGGCTATGCTTGTTAGTACATTATAGTACATGATTTCAATACATTTCATGCTATGTATGTCCATTGTGTGCATACATGGTACATCGTTTTACATTACATTTCTGCTATGTATGTTGACTGATAGCATGCTAGCACATTGATTTACATGACTTTTCTGCTTTGTATGTTAACTTAGCATACTTAGTACATTGTTTTCATATAACATGTTCACGTTTGCTATGACATTTGGTTTGCACAAACGGGTCTTTATTACATTCATTAACATTTGCTACGCCGCTCGGCAGTAAGTAGTGGTACCATAGGACTTGACAAATCCCATTCTTGACATCCCGGGTTTGTTTGGATGTAAGGAATGACTGAATCCGAAAACATTACTTTTGATAACCTTGACTGAAAGGGTTATCCGACTGTCTCAAGGCTTGAATGTATGCGTTAACTTACCACATAAATGTTTGTATCAATGTAACATGCATTACTTTGCAAAACATAACTTTTTGATATATTCAAAATACTTTGTTTTGTACATTTTTTTACTTATGGTTTAAGTAGTCTTATTTTACTTACCATACATAACATTTGATATACATTACTTGACTACTTTTGGACTTATAAACATTTGATATGGTTTATACAAGGACTTTTGACTATTGGTTTAGACATAGACTTTATACATTGGTGGTTTGTTTAAGTGACTTAAGTGACGATATGTGAGTAATATGATACAAGCATGGTGGATACGCCGCTGGTACTTCCTATATATAAATGTTTGTATTATATTACATATCATAGCGTTATTTAAATCATTCATGTTGGACTTATACATTTTATACAAGTAACATGTTTTCACAAGACTTTGGTTTACAATACAGTTTATTTTATACAACTCATTTTACATGGTTATTCATTTAACCATACATTATTCTCTTATTTATACATATCAACTGAACTTATTGCTTTCAAGCGATTTACAAAACAAATCAAATTACAAGGTTCATGATTAAACATTTTCTCAAACATAAGTCATGAATCTTATTTTCACAAAACCTATGTATCTCACAGGCATTTTTATGCTGACGTACCTACTTTCACATGTGTTTTCAGGTGCTTTTCCATAGGATGACGATCATGACACTAGGGCGGACCTGTGCCTTAGAGACTAAAAACGATGATAGACTTTGTTTAATTATGTTATAAACTCTGTATTTCCTGTGTTAAGACAATGTAACTCTTGTTTAATAAATAAAATACAACTTTGTTTGCCATGGATTTGAAACAATTAATTCTGTTACAACACTCCCCGACGTTTTTCGCCACGTCTTGTATGTCATACGTGGTCGGGGTGTGACAGAAGAGTTGGTATCAGAGCCAATGGTTATAGGGAATTAGGTTATTAGTAATGCTTTGACCTAGACTATAACTTTTCTAGGACCCTAACACAAGTTATCTTGTGTTTAGATCTTAAAACATATACAACACCTATCCTTAGGTGATTATCAAAACAAGAAACCAAATTTTTCCGAAACGATCTTTGAAAAACAATCATCTGTTTTTGGATGATTTATTACAAGGTTTTGAACCCTCTTTTGTAAGATTTTGAACCCTTCCAGTTTTATTAAATTTTTGGCCTTGTGCCTTCAAATTTTCAAAATCTCGTCAACGTTTTGGGTCTTAAATAATGTGAACATGTGCAAACTGGAAGAGTGAATGCCTGTATTCTGAGTTTTCTGTCTAGGCAAGCACTTCGTATACATCTCAACCAGACGCGAGACCAGTTGTGCTTACCTGGGAATTCTTGGGATGAGTGTTCACTTATAGGCGAGCATGTCTTCGTAATACATTGTTTTTGATCCATTTACTTTGATTAGTCACTGTGTGTCGTTTGTTTACTTTGTGATACGGACGAATGACCACCATCTTTGCTTTTGTTAATTTTGTTTCATCTCATTCTTTTCATCCAATCATCTCACTCATTTCCTTTCATGTTTTCCTCTTTAGAATGCCTCCTCGACGCGAAAACCAGATAGCGACTGCCGAACTGGCAGAAATTATTGCACAGCAGATGGCTGCCCAATTCCCAAATCTCTTTGCTCAATGGAATCAAGCCAACAACAACAACAATGCTCCATGCAAATACAAGGATTTTAACTCGGCTAAACCACTCAAGTTTAGTGGTTCTGAGGGAGCGACTGGGCTTCTTCAGTGGTTTGAGAGCATTGAGAATACTTTCCGTCACGTGCAGTGTCTTGACAATCGCAAAGTCGAGTTTGCTTCGAGCGTATTTCAGAAGAGGGCTTTGACATGGTGGAACGGGGTTATGAGAGATAGGGGTGCTGAGATTGCTCTCGCACAGACATGGGCTGAACTTAGAGCCCTTATGATGAGGGAATTCTGTCCTCGTCATGAACAACGAGCGTTGGAGAAAGAGTTTGATAACTTGAAACAAGACAGTGGTGAGCACAGGGCATATACTGACAGGTTTGAGGAGTTGAGTCTGCTTTGCCCGACTATGGTTACCCCACTCGACAAGGCCATCGAAAGGTACATCGACGGCCTACCTGACTCAGTGCAAGACATCATTACTGGTAGTGACCCTGCCACACTCCGTCAGGCGATCGAGTTATCGGAGACATTGACTGAGTCGCAGATTCGGAAGAATAAGCTACACAGGAAGGGTGACAAGGGCAAGAAACAGTCGGATGACAAGGAAGATAGCAAGAAGGGTCGAAACAAGAAGGGAAAGAATTCTGGAGGGTCTAGGAAGCGGAAGGCTTCCCAAAACTATGCCGTTACTGCACAGGCTCAAGCTGCACCAAATCAGCCTGCGCAGCCACTAGCCAAGAAACCTTATTTTGGCAATGCACCTTTGTGCAACAGGTGTAACGGCCATCATCAACCACACCTCCAGTGTCGTCGGTGCACCAACTGCGGTAGACCTGGTCATCTTGCTGTCAACTGTCGCATTCCTGTTAACCAGAACCAGGCAGTTCAGAACCAAGCTCAACAAGTTGCTCAGCCTCTTGCTCAGCAACAAGGTCAAGCTGCACGACCTCATTTTCCTCCTGGTTCATGCTACAATTGTGGGGATCTGACCCACCACAGGAATAGGTGCCCAAGGCTAGTTAACCAGAATCAGAACCAGAATCCGAATCAAGCTCAAGCTCGAGGGCGAGCTTTTAACTTGAATGCCCAAGAGGCGCAGGCGGACGATAATGTGGTGAACGGTACG
The DNA here is from genome assembly GCA_030545235.1 of Helianthus tuberosus. Lineage (NCBI taxonomy): Eukaryota > Viridiplantae > Streptophyta > Magnoliopsida > Asterales > Asteraceae > Helianthus > Helianthus tuberosus. The sequence continues at coordinate 50,805,191 of CM060403.1, read as the reverse complement.
TTCTTTATTAATAATCAGCCTGCATCTGTTCTTTTCGATTCTGGTGCCGACAAGAGTTTTGTGTCATTGTCTTTTGAGCCAATGCTTCGCGTGTCTAGAACGAAACTAAGTAAATCTTTGACAGTAGAGGTTGCTAGTGGTGAACCCATTATTCTTGATTCTGTTCTTCACAACTGCCAGTTGACCCTTAACGACCATCTTTTTCCTATCAACCTCACGCCTATGCAACTTGGAAGCTTCGACGTCATTGTGGGTATGGATTGGTTATCCAAGCATCATGCAGAGGTAGTTTGTTTCGAGAAGATCGTTCGTGTGCCACTTTCAACAGGAGAGATCCTACAGGTTCAAGGTGAGAAACCGTCTGGTGGTCTCAAACTCATGTCTTGTTTTAAAGCTCGGAAGTATCTGCGGAAGAACTATGTGGCTTTCTTAGCACATGTTACAGCAGATAAAGGCAAGGGTAAGTCTATTTCAGATATTCCTGTCGTTCGGGATTATTCTGAAGTATTCCCTGAAGATTTACCTGGACTACCTCCAGCACGCCAAGTCGAGTTCCGTATTGACCTCGTACCTGGTGGAAATCCCATTGCCAGAGCTCCATATCGTCTTGCACCATCTGAGATGCAAGAGTTGTCTAAGCAGCTTCAGGAGCTCTCTGACAAAGGTTTTATCCGTCCTAGCTTTTCACCTTGGGGTGCTCCCATTCTTTTTGTCAAGAAGAAGGATGGATCTTTTAGGATGTGCATCGATTATCGTGAGCTTAACAAGCTTACCATCAAGAATCGATATCCCCTACCTCGCATTGATGATCTCTTTGATCAGCTACAGGGCGCTTCTTATTTTTCGAAGATTGATCTGCGATCTGGATATCATCAACTTCGGGTGCATGAAGAAGATATTCCCAAGACAGCGTTCCGTACTCGTTATGGGCATTATGAGTTCACAGTCATGCCATTCGGTGTGACTAATGCTCCTGCTGTTTTCATGGACTTAATGAATGCCTTATTTGGATCAGTTCGTCATTGTTTTTATTGACGACATCTTGATATACTCTAAGACGCGAGCTGATCACGAGCAACATCTTCGTCTTACTCTGGAACTCCTAAAGAAAGAGCAACTTTTCGCCAAATTCTCCAAGTGTGAATTCTGGCTTAAAGAAGTTCAATTTTTGGGGCATATTATCAACGAAAAAGGTATCCATGTAGATCCCTCCAAGATCAGTGCGATTAAGGATTGGGATACGCCTACTACTCCTACTGATGTTCGTTCTTTTCTTGGTCTAGCGGGTTATTACCGCCGCTTCATTGAAAACTTCTCAAAGATTGCAGTTCCTCTAACTGCTCTAACTCAGAAGAACATGCCCTTTGACTGGGGATTCAAACAAGAGGAAGCTTTTCAAAACTTGAAGCAGAAGCTTTGCGACGCGCCTGTTCTGACTTTGCCTGAGGGCAATGATGATTTCGTCGTTTATTGCGATGCATCTAAATTGGGTCTTGGTTGTGTTCTGATGCAAAGGAACAAAGTCATAGCATATGCATCGAGGCAGTTGAAGATACATGAGAAGAACTACACCACTCATGATCTTGAGTTGGGTGCAGTTGTCTTCGCTCTTAAGATCTGGAGACACTATTTGTATGGTACAAAATGTGTGGTTTTCACAGACCACAAAAGTCTTCAGCATATCTTCAACCAGAAAGAACTCAACATGAGGCAACGACGTTGGGTTGAGCTTTTAAACGACTATGACTGCGAAATTCGCTACCATCCTGGTAAGGCGAATGTCGTAGCTGATGCGTTGAGTCATAAGGAACGTACTAAGCTTCATTGTGTTCATATTCAATCTGTTATTCAAGCTCGATCCGATATCCAAGCACGCATCTCTCAGGCTCAACAATCTTGTGTTTCACAAGGTTTGATGGATAAGGAATTTCCCTATCACATAACACCTGCTCTGGAACTGAAGGACAATGGATCGTATTATTTCATGGACCGTTTATGGGTCCCAAGCCAGGATGATCTTCGTACTTTACTTATGGATGAAGCCCATAAGTCTCGTTATTCTATTCATCCGGGCTCAGATAAGATGTATAAGGATCTTCGTATTCAGTATTGGTGGCCTGGTATGAAGAAAGACATTGCCTTATATGTATCCAAATGCCTTACTTGTCTTAAGGTAAAGGCTGAACATCAACGTCCTTCGGGTTTATTGGTGCAACCAGATATCCCAGTTTGGAAATGGGAAAACATTACCATGGATCTTGTTACCAAACTCCCGCGCACAAAGAAAGGTCATGATGCCATCTGGGTAGTTGTTGATCGTCTTACAAAGTCAGCGCATTTCTTGCCAATCTGTGAGGATTTTTCCGCTGACAGACTTGCACAAATCTATGTGGATGAAATTGTAGCTCGACATGGTGTTCCTTTGAACATCATTTCTGACATAGATGCTCGTTTCACTTCTCATTTTTGGAGAACCATGCAATCTGCTATGGGGACCCAACTTAATCTGAGCACAGCTTATCATCCGCAAACGGATGGTCAATCTGAAAGAACAATCCAGACTCTGGAGGATATGCTAAGAGCTTGTGTGATCGATTTTGGTGGTAGTTGGGATTCACATCTTAAGTTGATTGAATTCTCCTACAACAACAGTTATCACACCAGCATCAAAATGGCTCCATTCGAGGCTCTCTATGGTCGAAAATGTCGTTCACCAGTCTGCTGGAATGAGATTGGCGAGGCTCAACTTACTGGACCTGCCCTCATTTTAGAGACAACTGATAAGGTCAAGAAAGTTCGCGATAACCTCCAGACAGCTATGAGCCGTCAAAAGAGTTACGCGGATCCAAAACGCAAACCCTTGGAATTTCAAGTCGGTGATCGAGTATTACTTAAGGTCTCACCTTGGAAAGGTGTGATCAGATTTGGAAAGAAAGGAAAACTTGCACCTAGATACGTTGGACCATTCAAGATCGTCGAAAGAATCGGAAAGGTAGCCTACAGACTTGAGTTACCTCCTGAACTTGGAAATGTTCATCCAACTTTTCACGTGTCCAATCTCAAGAGGTGTTTAGCTGATGAGAACCTCCACGTACCGCTTGACGAAATTCGTGTTGGCAAAACACTGAAATTTGTTGAGAAGCCAGTGGAAATCATGGAACGTGAAGTCAAGTGGCTTAAACGCAAGCGCATTCCTTTGGTCAAAGTTCGTTGGGAAGCTAAACGTGGACCCGAGTTTACTTGGGAACGCGAAGATCAAATGAAGGCGAAATATCCACATCTATTTCCACGAGTTTCCTCTAAATAAATTTCGGGACGAAATTTCCACAAGTAGGGGAGACTGTAACATCCGTGCTTGTAATCTTTGTGAACAGTTCTGTTATCAATAATACAATGTTATTTGATCCCAACGTTTGTTTAGTTGTGTTTTACATTTTTCATGATTTGACTTTTGTTCAATTTCAAACTCTATATCACTTTCTGGAGAGTTATACGCAAACTGATGCGTAAACATACTCAGTTTAATGCGAAAAATACTCCGGAACATCAACATATACTTAACATACCTTAAATAACCTTTACATAACTTAGAAATAAGTTTTGAAGGCTTTGGTATGGCGAAATCAAGTTAAATCGCTTATAGGGACTAAAGTTGACAAACTGCGAAAGTATGCCAATTTGAACTGTAACGAACATTCTGGAACATGACCATAAGTTAAACACACCTTAAATATCCTTTATATAGCTTAGAAATAGGCTTTGAGGGGTTCGGTGTGCTAAAATAAACTTTTGGGTCATTCAGGGACTAAAAGTGTCAAAAAGTGCACAACTTTGCACTTTCGCGCATAACTTACGTTCTGAATACATCCGGACATCCAAAAATTTATGTAAGCATGACTATATTATGCTTTAGTGTTTGGCTTGCCAAAAATCCATTCATCGCGTCATTTGGATCGTTTTTCGCGCTTATGCGCATTCCGTCGTAATTAAGCGAACATCGCGTTCGTACGACCAAACGAACCAACATCCGACATATTTTTGAGTATGTTTCATGTCCACAATGTTTAGGCATCATTTTAGGACCTTAAAGTTGGCTTTACGGGCCTTAGAAGTGTTGGAAATGGGCTTAAACACGTGCAGGGACTGAAACTGTAATTTTTGAAACTTTGTTCTGATCTGCAACTCTCAGGCGGCCCGCCTGAGTTTATGAACATCCTGAAGCGGGCCGCGTCCGACTATCAGACCAGATTAACTGCATTTAACAGCAGATTGCAGCTGTTTGATCCTCACCCACACATTCTCAATTGCTTAGTCAGATGATAAGGACCATTTTTAGGCACCATAACTTTCCAACACTTGTACGGATGCGATTAAAGCACGGTTTCCATGAAACGATCTTAACGGTGGACCGAAAACTATAAATACCCCATGCCCCCCATTGCAAAACTTACAAGAATTTTGATTTGAGAAACTCTAAGTTGAAACAATTGTTTCATACCTGAGATTTTTGAATCGAAATTAGCATTCGGGGACCCTTCGTAAGTATTCTTTCGTTCTTTTATTGCTTTTCGAGTCTTTTAGAGTCTGAAAGTCAAACTTTGTTTGACTTTCTGCATTGACCAGTTATGGTCAATGCGAAGTTCGTTTGAACTTCGCAACGTGAGTGTAATCACGTTGGTTATAGTCCCTTGGGACTATGCCTACTGATTACCACGTTGTCTAGGGTCGTAGGGTAGGCGATCTGATAAATCGCCTATACCTTCGAACCTGACCCATTTGGTCGATCATTAGGATCCGACCAAATACATTAGGTGACCATAGTAGGAAGGGAATAACCTTCCGAGGTTATACCTTATGGTCACGACGTTTAAGTAGTTGTATGATAGGTAGTTTATATGCCTTAGGTAAATTACCAGAATACCCTTTTCATGTATAATCGGTAATTAAGCATATGTAACCTAAACTTTTGTCACATAACTGATTATGTAACATGTTTGGGCATATAACACTTGTCATAGGGCTAGTTAGGCGGTCCGAACGCGTTTCACGCGAACGACGCGTTAAAGTAGCATAAGCTACCTAAACGGGTCGTAATGGGTCGGAAGCACTTATGATAGGTTTCAATTAGTATGTAGGCTTTGTTAAACCATATTACACGAGTTTCCATACTCGTTTGGTTTACGAACCCTCATTCTATCCGATCTTCCGATTTAGGTCCGGTTTATTAACATAGTTACCTATATTAGGTGCCGTTTGATTCCGTGATCACTATCATTGTTTGATTATCACTCCAGGACTACTGAGTAATCACAAGTGAGTACATAGACCCCTCTTTTACCGTTTTCCAAACTGTTTTGGGGTGAAACACATGTGCCTACTTGTTACTTTCATGTTTTACATGTTTTCACATTATATATACCGGCTATGCTTGTTAGTACATTATAGTACATGATTTCAATACATTTCATGCTATGTATGTCCATTGTGTGCATACATGGTACATCGTTTTACATTACATTTCTGCCATGTATGTTGACTGATAGCATGCTAGCACATTGATTTACATGACTTTTCTACTTTGTATGTTAACTTAGCATACTTAGTACATTGTTTTCATATAACATGTTCACTTTTGCTATGACATTTGGTTTGCGCAAACGGGTCTTTATTACATTCATTAACATTTGCTACGCCGCTCGGGAGTAAGTAGTGGTACCATAGGACTTGACAATTCCCATTCCTGACATCCCGGGTTTGTTTGGATGTAAGGAATGACTGAATCCGAAAACATTACTTTTGATAACCTTGACTGAAAGGGTTATCCGACTGTCTCAAGGCTTGAATGTATGTGTTAACTTACCACATAAATGTTTGTATCAATGTAACATGCATTACTTTGCAAAACATAACTTTTTGATATATTCAAAATACTTTGTTTTGTACATTTTTTTACTTATGGTTTAAGTAGTCTTATTTTACTTACCATACATAACATTTGATATACATTACTTGACTACTTTTGGACTTATAAACATTTGATATGGTTTATACAAGGACTTTTGACTATTGGTTTAGACATAGACTTTATACATTGGTGGTTTGTTTAAGTGACTTAAGTGACGATATGTGAGTAATATGATACAAGCATGGTGGATACGCCGCTGGTACTTCCTATATATAAATGTTTGTATTATATTACATATCATAGCGTTATTTAAATCATTCATGTTGGACTTATACATTTTATACAAGTAACATGTTTTCACAAGACTTTGGTTTACAATACAGTTTATTTTATACAACTCATTTTACATGGTTATTCATTTAACCATACATTATTCTCTTATTTATACATATCAACTGAACTTATTGCTTTTCAAGCGATTTACAAAACAAATCAAATTACAAGGTTCATGATTAAACATTTTCTCAAACATAAGTCATGAATCTTATTTTCACAAAACCTATGTATCTCACAGGCATTTTTATGCTGACGTACCTACTTTCACATGTGTTTTCAGGTGCTTTTCCATAGGATGACGATCATGACACTAGGGCGGACCTGTGCCTTAGAGACTAAAAACGATGATAGACTTTGTTTAATTATGTTATAAACTCTGTATTTCCTGTGTTAAGACAATGTAACTCTTGTTTAATAAATAAAATACAACTTTGTTTGCCATGGATTTGAAACAATTAATTCTGTTACAACACTCCCCGACGTTTTCCGCCACGTCTTGTATGTCATACGTGGTCGGGGTGTGACAGGTGATATGACCATAGTCACAGAAATGAGTCGAGTGACAAATACCGATGGGTAATTGGTTGATATATAAACATTGTAATTGCTCTTAATACTGTAAATTATAATAACGGGTCATTTTAGTAAAAAGAATGATTCACCAGTATTTCCCGCTGACAAAACCTTTTTCAAACATGTTTCAGGTGATATGTTGTGATCCAAGAAAAGTGTCGTGAAGCACTACAAGCTTTAGGAAGTGGCTCAATATAAAATAAACATGTTTTGTAAAATAAAGATTTCTCAGTGAAATCATATGATTGTAAATTACCAGGGTTTTATTCCGAGTTGTGAAATAAAATAATCGGGAAATTTAAGTTTTAATAAGATCCTGTAAAAAGTCTTCCGCTGTCAAATTAATTAAATAAATACCACGGGATTTTCTGTCTCGCGGCTCCTGAAACGGGTCAAACTGGGTCTGGGGCCGTGACATATCTCGCTCTGATATGATGTTCAAAGGAACACCATGTCGGGATACAATCTCATCTACATAGATCTTGGTAAGCTTTTCAGCAGAGAGATCCTCACGGATTGGCAAGAAGTGAGCAGATTTGTCAAACGATCAACTACTACCCAAATGGCATCATGACCTCTATTAGTGCGTGGTAGTTTGGTATTGAGATCCATGGCAATGTTTTCCCATTTCCAAACCGGTATCTCTGGTTGTTCCAATAATCCAGAGGGATGCTGATGTTTCGCCTTAACCTTCAGACAAGTAAGGCATTTGGATACATATAAAGCAATGTCTTTCTTCATTCCCGGCCACCAAAACTGGGTTTGAATATCCTTATACATTTTGTCTGCACCAGGATGAATTGAATAACGAGACTTATGAGCTTCATCCATCAACAAGGTGCGGAGATTGTCTTGAATTGGAACCCACAAACGGTCCATGAAATAATATAATCCATCGTTCTTCAGTTCAAGGTGAGGCGTAAGATGATATGGTAATTCCTTACCCATCAAGTTCTGTGAAACACAAGTACGTTGAGCTTGAGAAATGCGGGTTTGAATGTCAGATCGAACTTGAACACAATGAAGCTTGACTCGTTCCTTACGACTTAGCGCATCGGCTACGACATTCGCCTTTCCAGGATGGTAGCGAATCTCGCAGTCGTAGTCGTTTTGAAGTTCTACCCAACGTCGTTGCCTCATGTTTAGTTCTTTCTGATTGAAGATGTGTTGGAGACTTTTGTGGTCAGTGAAAACCACACATTTTGTTCCATAAAGGTAGTGCCTCCAAATTTTGAGAGCAAAAACCACAGCGCCTAACTCAAGATCATGAGTCGTGTAGTTTTTCTCATGGATTTTTAATTGTCTTGATGCGTAGGCTATGACTTTGTTCCTTTGCATGAGAACACAACCAAGGCCTAGATTCGATGCGTCACAATATACGACAAAGTCGTCGTTTCCCTCAGGTAAAGACAACACAGGAGCGTCGTAGAGTTTATGTTTCAAGGTCTGAAAAGCTTCTTCTTGTTTGGGTCCCCACTCAAAAGGTTTATTCTTTTGAGTTAAGGCTGTGAGAGGAACCGCAATCTTAGAGAAGTTTGCAATAAAGCGGCGGTAATAACCCGTGAGACCCAGAAACGAACGAACCTCGGTAGGAGTAGTTGGTGTATCCCAATCCTTAATTGCACTGATTTTGGCGGGATCTACATGTATACCTTGTTCGTTAACAATATGTCCCAAAAATTGAACTTCCCTAAGCCAAAATTCACACTTGGAGAATTTAGAGAAAAGTTGTTCCTTCTTTAGGAGCTCCATTGTTAGACGGAGATGTTGTTCATGGTCAGCTTGTGTCTTGGAATAGATCAAAATGTAATCAATGAAAACGATGATGAACTTATCCAAATAAGGCTTACAAACCCTATTCATTAAATTCATGAAGACGGCAGGAGCATTCATTAAACCGAAAGGCATAACAGTAAACTCATAGTGGCCATATCGTGTGCGGAAAGCAGTCTTGGGAATATCTTCTTCGGATACGCGAAGCTGATGATACCCAAAACGTAGATAAATTTTCGAAAAGCAGGTAGCACCCTGAAGCTGATCAAAGAGATCATCAATGCGAGGTAGGGGATATCGATTTTTGATGGTGAGTTTGTTAAGCTCACGGTAATCGATACACATTCGGAATGATCCATCCTTCTTCTTTACAAATAGGACAGGTGCGCCCCAAGGGGAAAAGCTCGGACGATAAATCCTTTGTCTGATAACTCTTGCAGCTGCATTGACAACTCTTGCATCTCAGACGGTGCAAGACAGTATGGAGATTTGGCATGTCACACCCCGACCACGTAAAACGAGAAACACGTGGCGGAAACGTCGGGGAGTGTTGTAACAGAATTATTGTTTCACAACCATGGAAATTAAAGTTACGTTTTATTTAACAACAAGAGAGTTACATTGTCTTTAAACATGAAACCAAGAGTACATAACATAATTAAACTAAGTCTATCTTCGTTTTTATGTCTCTAAGGCACAGGTCCGCCCTAATGTCACGATCATCATCCTAAGCGACTGCTCCTGATAACACATGTGAAAATAGGTACGTCAGCATAAAAATGCCTGTGAGATACATAGGTTTAGTGAAAATAGGATTTATGACTTGGGATTTAAAAGATAGGTTTAATAAAAATTAGTCATAAATCTTGTTAAGTGTTTTCTTTTATAAATCGTATGAAAACTCGATAAGAAATCAGACTATATAAAAGAATGGCGTATGGTTAATAAAATAACCGAGTAAAATGAGTTGGATAAAATAAAATGTTTTGTAAGACAATGTCTTGTGAAAAATAAGTTGTTTATGTAAAATGTAATATGTCAAATATTGAAATGATTTAAGTAACGCTACGACATGTAATATCATACAAGCACTTATATATAGGAAGTACCAGCGGCGTATCCACCATGCTTGTATCATATTACACACGCCTCGTTACTCAAATCACTTACCCAAACCAACCATCATTGTAAATTGTTCATGTATAAATCAATTCTCAAGTGTTATTGTGTAAACCATATCAAAATGTCTATGTCTAATGTAAATCACTAAATGTGTATATCAATGCCAAAATGTCTATATAAAATGTCAATTATGTAATGTGTAACCAAAATGTCATGTATGGCAAGTGAAATATGTATCAACTAAACCATAGGTAAAAATGCACAAAGCAATGTATTGAAGTAAAACGTGGTTTAAATCAACGTTATGTTTTGTGGAAATGCATGCTATACTGAATACAAACATTTATGCGATATTGTAAAAATGCATACATTCAAGCCTTGTGACTGTGGTGATAGACCTTTAAACAAATTAAAGGTTTATCTGTGTTATGTCTATCGAATTCGGTCATTCCTTCCATCCAAACATACCTAGGATGTCAGGAACGGGAGTTGTCAATTCCTATGGTACCACTACCTACTAACGAATGGCGTAGCTAATGTTAATGAATGTATTTTTGTCCCATTTAAACAAACCAAATGTCATACCAAAATGTAAGCATGTGAAAACAATGCACTAAGTATGTAATCAAATGAACATACATAGCGTGAAATGTAATGTAAAACAATGTACTAAGTATGCACACAATGGACATACATAGCATGAAATGTAATGTAAAACAATGTACTAAGTATGCACACAATGGACATACATAGCATTAAATGTGGTGTAAAACGATGTACTATAAATGTACTAATGATCATAGCAAGTATATGATGTGAAAACATGGAAAGCATGAAAGTAACAAGTAGGCACATGTGTTTCACTCCAAAACAGTTTGAAAACGGTAAAAGAGGGGTCTATGTACTCACTTGAGATTGCTTAGTAGTCCTTGAGTAACAAACAAACAATGCTAGAGATCACGGATATCAAACGACACCTAATATAGGTAACTATGTTAATATACCGGACCTAAATCGGAGGATTGGATAGAATGAGGGTTCGTAAACCAAACGAGTATGGAAACTCGTCGTTTAGGTAGCTTATGCTACTTTAACGCGTCGTTCGCGTGAAACGCGTTCGGAACGCCTAACTAGTACTATGATAAGTAAAATATGCCTTAACATGTCTAATATTGTTGCCAAAACAGTTTAGATATCAAAAGTTATGTTACATATGCTTAATATGAATTTTGGCGTAAAAAGGGCATTTTGGTCATTTACCTAAGGCATATAAACTACCTATCATACAACTAACTAAACGTCGTGACCATAAGGTATAACCTCGGAAGGTTATTCCCTAAACAACTATGGTCACATAATGTGTTTGGTCGAATCCTAATGATCGACCAAACGGGTCGGGTTCGAAAGTATAAGCGATTGTTTAGATCGCTTACCTTTACGACCCTAGACAAGCACAAAACTAAAAGTGACGAGCTAAGCATGTTAAAACATGCTTAACTAAGTTTAGAAAACAGGTTTGTTATCAAAACAATGGTTTTGATACCTAAGAGTAGTTTGGTTACAAAATACGCAAGAATGCGTATTTTGGCCGAAACTACGACTCGTCACTGAGCCTAGATAACGTGGTAATCAGTAGGTATAGTCACTAGGGACTATAACTATCGTGATTACGCTCACGTTATGAAGTTCAAACGAACTTCGCATTGACCATAAACTTGGTCAACACAGAAAGTCAAACAAAGTTTGTCTTTAATGCTAAAAGAGTAAAAGAACGAAGGAACACTTACAAAGGGTCCCCGAAAGCTTTGATTTCCAAATATTTCTCAGGTATGAAACGCTTTTACACCTCAACTTAGAGAAGTTTTCAGAATTCAAGTGGGTTTTGAGTTGTGAATCAAAGGGGTATTTATAGGATTTGGACCACCGTTAGGATCGTTCCTCGAATACCGTGCTTTGATCTTGTCCCTACACTTGTTGCAACCCTAAGGTAACTCAAATTGGCCCCCCATTATCAGGAAGAGGCAAGTGCAAAAGGGATTAGGAGTGGGTAACAGCTGTTAACAGCTGTTTAACTGAATCTGCTGTTCTAGGGATACCTTACGGACCGTAAGGGTGATGGCTTACGGTCCGTAAGCCAGCAACTTTGCAGAATTGTCAGTTTTGGTCCCTGTTATGCATTAAAGCCATTTCCGACACGTTTAAGGCCCGTTAAGCCAACGTTAAGGCCCTAAAATGATGCCTAAACATTGTGGACATGAAACATGCTCAAAAATATGTCGGATGTTGGTTCGTTTGGTCATACGATCGCGATGTTCGGTTAATTACGACGGAATGCGCATAAGCGCGAAAAACGATCCAAATTGCGTGACGAATGGATTTTTCTTATGCCAAACACTAAAATAAAATATTTTAGTGCTTACATAAATTTTTGGATGTCCGGATGTATTCAGAACGTAAGTTATGCGCGAAAATGCAAACTTATGCACTTTTTGACGCTTTTAGTCCCTGAATGACCCAAAAGTTTATTTTAGCACACCGAACCCCTCAAAGCCTATTTCTAAGCTATGTAAAGGATATTTATGGTATGTTTAACTCATGGTCATGTTCCGGAATGTCTGTTACAGTTCAAATTGGCATACTTTCGCAGTTTGTCAAATTTAGTCCCTGTAGGCGAATTAACTTGTTTTTGCCATACCAAAGCCTTCAAAACTTATTTCTAAGTTATGTAAAGGTTATTTAAGGTATGTTAAGTATATGTTGATGTTCCGGAGTATTTGTCACATTAAACTGATTACGTTTACGCACCAGTTTGCGTATAACTCTCCAAAAAGCGATGTAAAGTTTGAAATTGAACAAAAGCCAAAACATGAAAAATGTAAAACATAACCAAACAAACATTGGGATCAAATAACATTGTTTTATTGATAATTGAACTGTTCACAATGATTACGAGCACAGATGTTACATGGCAATCGGGTTAGCACCGGGTACAAGGTCAATACGAAACTCGATTTGACGTGCTGGGGGTAAACCAGGTAAGTCTTCAGGAAAAACCTCAGGATAATCCCGAACGACATGGATGTCTTGAACAGTTTTACCCTTGTCATTCTCCTCTACGACACGTGCCAAGAAAGCCATATAATTCTTTCGTAGATATCTATGAGCTTGGGTGCTAGACATTAGTTTGAAGCTACTAGCGGGTTTATCTCCACGAACCTCTAAGGTTTCACCAGACAAAAGAGGCACACGAAAAATCTTGTCAAAACAACCAACCTTTGAACGGTATTGGGTCAACCAATCCATCCCTACTGTAACGTCGAAACTCCCAAGTTGCATTGGCGTGAGATCAATGGGAAAAAGATGATCGTTGAGGTTCAACTGGCAATTTCGAATGACGGAATCAAGTATAAAGGATTCACCACTGGCTAACTCTAATGTCAAGGGTTTTCCTAGTTTTGTTCTAGGCTTTGCAAGCAATGGTTCAAAAGCTAGGGATACAAAACTCTTGTCGGCACCCGAATCAAAAAGAAAAGAAGCAAGTTGGTTGTTAACATAGAACGTACCATTGACCACCTCATTGTCGGCACGCGCTTCATTGGCATTGATGTTTTATACTCGTCCACTAGCCGGGTTCGCATTTGCCAACTTCGGACACTTGTTCCTGTAGGGAGTCAGATCTCCACAATTGTAGCAAGACCTAGGCTGAAAAGGAGGTCGTGCAGGATTAGATGGTTGTTGAGCAGGGTTTTGTGCCGCTTGATTCGGAGCAGGAGGAGAGCGACATGTGTTAGCCAAATGACCATATCTTCCACAGTTGTTGCAAAGACGACACTAAAGATGTGGTTGATGATGACAATTGCACTTGTTACAAAGAGGTGCATTACCAACATACTGTTTCTTGGCAGGTGGTTGTGCTGGCTGGGTAGGAGCAGCTTGATTGGTCTATGCAACAACGACAAAGTTCTTGGAAGCCTGACGCTTCCTAGATTTCTTCGAGGTTTCAGCTTTCTTTCCCTTCTTCTTCTATGTCTTGTTAGATGGTTTCTTGTCACCCTTGCGGTGGAGTTTACCCTTCTTGACTTGAGACTCAGTCAAGGTTGCAGCTAGCTCAGTGGCTTGTCTAACCGTGGTAGGGTTGTTGCCGGTGACGATATCCTGAACAGGATCAGGCAGACCATCTATGTACTTCTCAATCGCCTTGTCCAAAGGCGTGACCATGGTGGGACATAGCAGGCTCAGTTCTATGTAGGCACGGTGCTCTCCACTATCTTGCTTGAGATCGTGGAATTCGTTTTCCAGTGCCCTCAGTTCATGACGAGGACAAAACTCCTTCATCATAAGTGCGCGAAGCTCTTCCCATGTTTGAGCCATTGCCACGTTGGCACCTCTGTCCCTCATCACACCATTCCACCAAGTAAGCGCCCTTTTCTGGAACACACTTGACGCAAATTCAACCTTTCGCTCATTCGGGCATTGAACGTGACGAAACATACTCTCGAGACTCTCGAACCACTGTAGGAGCCCAGTTGCTCCTTCTGACCCAGAAAACTGAAGCGGTTTAGCCGAATTGAAAGTCTTAAAGTTGCACGGAACAGGTGCGTTGTTATTGTTGTTTGCTTGGTTTAACTAAGTTACTAGGTTCGGGAGTACAGCAGCGATTTGCTGAGCGATCAAGGCTGCCATTGCGGCGTCTTGAATTTGATCACGTCGAGGAGGCATCTAAAAGAAAAGGAACACAAGGAGAATGTGTGAGATTGACATAAGACAATCAAAAGGAGTATTGAAAATATCGAAAAAACAAAGGAAGGTGGTCATTTGTTCGTTACTTAAAACAAACAAACAACACAGTGACTAATCAAAGTAAATAGGTCTACATAATGCATAATGAAGACATGCTTTAGCCTATAAGTGGACAGTCACCCCAAGAGTTCCCAGGTAAGAGTGACTGGTCCGATTATGTGGATTTGTACGAACACTCTAGCCTTAGATAGAAAACTCAGGGTACAGGCACCCACCCTTCCGGATTGCATGTGGTCACATTACTAAGACCCAAACTTTGACGAGATTTGAAAACTTTAAAGGCGTAAAGCCAAAAAATAAATCATCTAAGGATAGATGATTGATTTTCAAATGGAATTGAGATTTGTGTACTTGTTTTGGTAATCACCTAAGGATAGGTGATGGTATTGTTTTAAGATCTAAACACAAGATAACTTGTGTTAGGGTCCTAGAAAGGTTATAGTCTAGGTCAAATTTTTACTAATAACCTAATTCTCTATAACCATGGGCTCTGATACCAACTCTTCTGTCACACTCCGACCGAGTAAAACAACAAACCGCGACGGAAACGTCGGGGAGTCGTGTGGCAGAATTATTGTTTCAAAACACATGATAAGTAAAGTTAAGTTTTACAAGTTTAAATTATTACATTGTCTTACTTCAAACAAAACACATAACATAAAAGATGATAACTTTCTTGATTTTAGATTGCTAAGGCCCAAGTCGCTTAAGTGTAGTTTTCTCACATCAAATATTCGTTCCTGAAACATATGTGAAAGTAAATACGTCAGCATAAAAATGCCTGTGAGTAACGTAGGTTTAGTGTTGAAAATTCATGACTTTAAAGGTTAAAAGAAATTTTTAACGAAAAGTAGTCATGAACCTTATAAAATATTTTCTTTCATAAAATCATATGAAAATCAAATGATATAAAAGAATGATGTATGGCTAAGTAAATAACCAAATGAAAATAATATGTATAAAATATGCCATGTCTTGTCTTTGTTGAAGTGGTTTAGATAACGCGACGATATGCAATACAATAAATGCACTTATGTTTAGGAAGTACCATCGGAGGATCCACCATGCTTTTATCATATTATACACGTCTCGTTACTTAAATCACTTATTAATAACCATGAAATAAGGTCTTGTTTAAATGTCAATGTCCAATGTCAAATGTCATGTGTAAACAATGTCTAATGTCAAGTATAAACAAATGTCTTTTGAAATCCAATGTCATGTACAAAAACAAGGTCTTTGAAATAACCAAGAGTTAAAATCAAAAGTTATGTTTTGAAAACCATTGCTTTTATCGATATGAACATTTATGTGGTTTGTCTATCGCATACACTCAAGCCTTGAGACTGTCGGATAAACCCCTATCAGGATCAAGGTTTATCAAAAATGTATTTGGATTCTGTCATTCCCCTTCCGAAATACCTAGAAAGCGGGAACGGGATTTGTCAAGTCCTATAGCGCTATTACATACTACCGAGCGGCGTGATCAATGTTAATGAATGTACTACTAACCAATTAAACATACCAAATGTCCTTTTCAATGTAAGCATGTCATGAAAATGTCTTTGTAAAACCATGCATTAGGCATACTAAGTCAATATGCCAATAAAATGTCTTTAAAACCAAATGTTAGGTATACTAAGTCAATATACCATAAAAATGTCTCTGAAATAACGTATTATATGTAATATGTAATAAACATGTATAATGTCATGAAAACGAAAAGTAAAGTTATGCACATATGCTTCACCCCAAAACATTTGAAAACGTAAAATAGGGGAACTATGTACTCACCTTTGGGTGCGTTTTTATATGTTAACACAATCCCTCAAATTGTTTATTCGTCCTAAATTAAGTAAGAACGATTTAATAATCAAAAACCCACAAAAATACATAAGTTTCTCCGATACTTAGAATTTTCACATAACTTTGAGATTTTCTTGAAAAGTTATTGTTTTTTATTATATTGGTATATTTATATATATATATGAGTTCATATATATTTTAAAAACTTTGCGACTTGAACGATTTTATTGGTGACCCTCATCATGTTATAAGCAATATATCTACGATTTGCGCGTCGTAATATATATACTCAAATGTGACATACTAATAATAACGTAATACACATAATCATGTCAAGTATTAACATGTCATCATACACATATTATAAATCACATAACATCTTGTAACACAAAAAATTAACCCATGAACAACCCATTCTAGTGTACATTGAAAAACGCGTATTTTAGCGATTCGGTAACGTTTTTGGGTGTCGGAAGTCACGTATGACTAACCAAACACCAAGTAAACTTTATATAAGTTAAAATACTTATTTTTATATAAAAAATATCACTTTACTTACTGATCTAAAACAGTTTTATAAAAATCCTCCGAAAAGCCGATTTTTAACCGTTTTACCGCATAGTTTTGCATCAAACGTTACCCTAACCATCCCAAATCGTAACGACTTGATATTTTAACATAACTCATGTTATTTACTGAATAAAATAGTGGTTATACTCATGATAGTGCAGGTCTCACATAAAGCACATAAATCATGCAAATTTCACATATTTTACCACTTTCTAAGCTATATGTACAACATGCAAAGCTATCAAACCTATGACAAAGTCTCATGCCATTATAATATACCAAATAATGTTATTTTTAGTGTTTATAATCTGTTCTAAAACATTTTTTTCATACAATCATTTTTTTATCATTTCTTGAGCTTTAAATCAACATGTATTCTTATGTACAAGTGTCTAAAGCACACTATCATATCATCATCATTTCATATGAATTTAAATGCATCAAACATGTAATTTATTCATGTTTACTTACTGATTTAATTGAACATTCATCATATCATGCACAAATCATCAAACACTTGCATTTTAACTATCATTCAAGAACAAGCAACAACTTAAAAATTCTCAAATATGTCTAATAAATTTTTGGCCATTTACATGTCAAAATACAAACATTATTTCAAATTATAACTCATGATTGAATCATTCCTTTATATCTCTAACATATTTGTACATAATCTTGTTCATGCAAGCAAACATCCTAAACAAGTATTTATCAAAAATCAACTCAAACTCAAATCTCATACATATACATGTATATATACAGTTATATACACACATATATACTACCATTTTTATTTTATATCAAGACCCATTTCTTTTTAGATTTCAAGTTTGTGAAAAATTCCAAGATTCAAGAGAAACTTCCAATCATCAAGAACAACCAAGAATCAAGTGTATGATTTAAACATAAACTTTATACCTTCAAGATTCAAGTGAGTTTTTGATGAGATTTTGATGATATGGAGCTTGAAATCACTTGAAAACACCTTGGAACTCCTTTGGATCTTCACACCAACTTGAAACTAGCTTGGAATGGAGTTTAATCTTGAAGAACAAAGTTGAAAAAATGAAAATGGAAGAGAGAAAGGGGTGTACGGTTATGGGGGAGGAGAGAGAGGAGTGATCTTGGTTTGATTTTGTTTGTAATCTTGAAAGATTTATAGAGATATGGAAGATTTATGAAGATTGCATGCATCAACACTTGTCAAGTGGAAGAAAAAAAAGTGGGCACATGTCTACATACATACATACACGAAATATAGATATATATATGCACAAAATACACATAAATGATATATGTAGGTTAAAAACAGGTGTTTAACTGGATACCGGGTATTTTATCTAGCGTTTAAATCCCGGTTTATGGCGTTCTAAATTATTTTTATTATTCTATAAAAATAAACTCGCCAAATTATTACTGAAATAAATATCAGTTGCCGAGACTGGCTGCGTTGTCTGCGTTTTGCAGTAGAAGCACTGTGTTACGCGGCGCGCTTAAACTTTGAAAATAACATTTTTAAGCGTTTTAATTTATTTTTCAACACGAACATGATTAAAAAATAAAATTTTAATCATAACAGAATATTTTTGGGATTTAAATATTATCCGGGCGGTCACCAACGTTCGTTTCGCAGTTTTGTCGCAAATAGTTCTTTAGTTCGAATAACATGTTTTTGCCATACCGAATCCTTCGAAACCTATTTCTAAGTTATGTAAAGGGTATTTAGGGTATGTTTGGCTTATGTCACAGTTCCGGAGTGTACGTCGCATTAAACTGATTATGTTTACGTAACGGTTTATGATTTCACTTCCAGAACATGTTTGAGAGTTCGGAATTGGACAATGATTGAAAACGTGCTAATGTCACAAATAATTAAACAAATATTGAAATTAAAACACCATATT
Organism: Helianthus tuberosus; assembly: GCA_030545235.1. Classification (NCBI taxonomy): domain Eukaryota; kingdom Viridiplantae; phylum Streptophyta; class Magnoliopsida; order Asterales; family Asteraceae; genus Helianthus; species Helianthus tuberosus. The sequence continues at coordinate 50,786,399 of CM060403.1, read as the reverse complement.
TTATTAAATACAAAGTTGTTCGGAACAGTACAAGGATTAAAATACACAGATGTCACAGCAATCCGATCGGATGGCAATCCGATCGGTTGGCGATCCGATCGAGCGGTCACTCGATCGAGTGGCTCCGACGTTTGAACTTCGGCGTTTCGTTTCGTGTGTTGGGTTTTGTGATGCGTTTAAGCGAGTTTCGAGTTTGCGATGAGATAGATTAATAATAAACACACAAATACTTTATCTAACATACAATCATCATAATTAACTGGCGTTTAGCGTTTGCGATTCGATTGCGATAGAGGTGCGATTGCGTTTCGATTAATCACCACAACATAAACATAAATAAACACGCACAAATAACACATAAAAGGCACACACACACGTATAACAATAGCCAAAACGCATAATTCGAGTTGCGAATGCGATTGCGATGCGATAAAGCGATAAAACACGCGATAAATATCGATTAAACCTCGATTATTAACATGTACTCCACATAATACAACTAATGCGATAAAATAAGTAGATTATCTACAAGTCAAAGAATTCAAAACAGTAGTTGAGCAAGGAGTGACAGATCGCAATTAGCAATCTTTTCTTCCTTTGACTTCAATCATGACTTTGACTTTGACTTTCGAAACACGGGGTGTTACAACCTCCCCCTCTTAAGGGAATTTCATCCCGAAATTAGGCCGAAGCTGTAACAAACAACTGCGGATACTTTTCCTTCATGTCGCTTTCGAGTTCCCAAGTGAACTCTGCGCCTCGTTTGCCTTCCCAACGAACCTTCACAATGGGAATGCGTGAGCGCCTGAGCTGCTTGGCTTGTTGGTCCATGATCTCGACAGGCTTCTCCACGAAGTGTAATGTTTCGTCCACTTGAAGATCCTCCAGTGGAACGTATAAATCATGCTCAGCCAGACACTTCCTGAGGTTCGAAACATGGAAAGTCGGGTGGACGTTGCTAAGTTCCTCCTGTAGTTCGAGTCTATAGGCCACTTTTTCGATCCTTTCCAGAATCTTAAAGGGTCCAACATATCGAGGCACGAGTTTCCCTTTCTTGCCGAATCTGACCACACCCTTCCAAGGTGATACCTTTAGGAGTACGTGATCGCCAACGTCAAATTCAAGGGGCTTGCGTCGTCTATCGGCGTAACTTTTCTGACGACTCTGAGCTTTCAGCAGATTGTCTCGAATTTGGAGGATTTTGTCAGTCATTTCTTGCAACAGCTCGGGACCGGTTATTTGCAAATCTCCGATCTCGTGCCATACAATAGGCGATCGATATTTTCTTCCGTATGGTGCCATTTGAATGCTGGAATGATAACTGTTATTATACGAGAATTTGACTAAAGGTAAGTATGTGTCCCAATTACCACCGAAATCAATGACACACGAACGGAGCATGTCTTCAAGGGTGCGAATCGTTCTTTCAGTCTGACCGTCAGTTTGGGGATGGAAAGCGGTACTTAGATTAAGCGTAGTACCGATAGCAGATTGAAACGCTTCCAAAAGACGCGAGGTAGACCGACCATCGCGGTCAGAGATGATGTCGCGAGGCGTCCCATGTCAACAAATGATCTCATTGGTTTAGATTAGGGCTAATTTTTCTACCTTGTAGTCTTCTTGTATCGGTAGGAAGTGAGCAGATTTAGTCAAGCGGTCAACGACAACCCAGATGCTGTCGTGACTTGATGGCGTGCGTGGAAGTTTCGTTATAAAGTCCATAGCTATGCTCTCCCATTTCCACATAGGGATCTCGGGTTGGACGAGTAAGCCAGAGGGTCCTTGATGCTCGGCTTTGACTTTTGAGCAAGTCAGGCACTTCAAAACATAGAGAGCGATATCTTTCTTCATGCCCGGCCACCAGTACTTGTAGCAAAGGTCTTGGTACATTTTATCGGCTTTGGGATGAATAGAATATCGGGATTTGTGGGCTTCGTCCATCAAAATCTGTCGCAAATCGGTCCGTTTAGGGATCCAAATTCGGTCCAGATAATGGAATATCCCATATGAATTATTCACTAGCTGGGCTCCATCGTTGAGAATCCTTTCCTTCTTCAAAGTGCGTTCGGTAAAACAAGCATGCTGGGCTTCGCAGATAAGGGTTTCGAGATGATGCTGGGCTTGGACGTTACGAGCGCTATGCAAATAGCTTCGTCGGCTTAGCGCGTCGGCGACGACATTTGCTTTGCCAGGGTGATAACGAATCTCACAGTCGTAATCGTTGAGAAGTTCCACCCATTGGTGTTGGCGCATATTCAGTTCTTTTTGGCTGAAGATGTGTTGTAGGCTCCTATGGTCGGTGAAGACCGTACACTTGGTACCATAAAGGTAGTGTCGCCAAATCTTCAACGTGAAAACAACTGCGCCTAGCTCAAGGTCGTGGGTTGTATAGTTCTTCTTGTGGATCTTGAGCTGACGAGATGCGTAAGCAATAACCTTGTCTCGTTGCATGAGAACACAACCAAGGCCAAGGTTCGAGGCATCACAATAGACGATAAAGTCGTCCTTTCCGTCGGGTAAAGCGAGAACGGGAGCATTGCAAAGCATATGCTTGAGGGTTTGAAAGGCAGTCTCTTGTCCAGTTCTCCAAAACAAAAGGCTTGTGTTTATGCGTGAGGGAAGTAAGCGGCACGACGATTTTTTAGAATCCTTCGATAAATCGGCGATAATAGCCCGCTAGTCCGAGAAAAGAACGGACTTCAGATGAGTTCTTAGGAATAACCCAACTCTTAACAGCTTCGATCTTCGCAGGGTCGACGTGAATACCTTGACTATTGACAATATGACCAAGGAATTGAACCTCCTCTAGCCAGAATTCACACTTGGCGAACTTGGCATAGAGTCGGTTCCCTTGGAGAAATTCGAGAACCAAACGTAGATGTTGCGCGTGTTCGGCTTTCGACTTGGAATAGATCAGGATATCATCGATGAACACGATGACGAAGCGGTCGAGAAATGGTTTACACACGCGAATCATCATATCCATGAAAACTGCGGGTGCGTTGGTTAGACCAAAAGGCATAACAACGAACTCATAGTAGCCGTAACGAGTGCGAAAAGCGGTTTTGGGTATATCCTCTTCTTGAATGCGTAGTTGGTGATAGCCTGAGAGTAGATCGATCTTGGAGAAACACGTAGTACCTTGTAACTGATCAAACGAATCATCGATTCGAGGCAGGGGATATCGATTCTTGATTGTCCGCTTATTCAATTCCCTGTAGTCGATGCACATCCGGAACTACCCATCCTTCTTTTTGACGAAAAGGACTGGTGCGCCCCAAGGAGAGGTGCTAGGGCGAATGAAGCCTTTATCAAGCAATTCCTGGAGCTGACTCGATAGTTCGCGCATTTCAGACGGAGCGAGTCGGTAAGGAGCTTTAGCAACAGGGTTGGCTCCAGGAATGAGGTCGATACGAAAGTCGATATCACGACTTGGCGGTAAGCCGGGGAGATCGTCAGGAAAAACATTAGGAAATTCACAAACAACGGGAACATCTTTCACTTCTGGCTTTCCTTTCTTTTCCTCCTCCGCAACTATAATGTTAGCCAAGAAAGCTCTGTATTCCTTGCGGAGATACTTGCTAGCTTGGATACACGACATGAATTTGAGATCCTTCGAAAGGGTTTCAACATAAACACAAAATTGATCACCATTCGCGAGCGAGAATCGAATCATCTTATCGAAGCAAACAACTACAGCATGGTTTTTGCGAAGAAAGTCCATGCCTACTATGATGTCAAAACTACCGAGCTGCATCAGAATAAGGTCGATAGGAAATATGTGATTGTTGAGTTCGAGAGTACAATCACGAAGAACAGAATTGACGGCGACGGTTCTTCCGGTGGAAACTTCAACATCGAACGTCGAGGGGAGATAGGAGCGCTTACGATTAAGGAGCTTTTTGAATTCAAATGATACAAAACAGTTATCGGCTCCACTATCAAATAAACATGGAGCATAAATACCATTCACGAGGAACGTACCATTAACCACATTGTTGTCAGCCTGAGCCTGGCGCACATTGATGTTGAAAGTTCGGGCGCGAGCTGCTTGCTGCTGTTGCTGCTGAGGCTGCTGCTGGGGCTGCTGCTGCTGTTGCTAGGGTTGCTGCTGTTGTGGCTCTTGCTTCACAACTCGATTCGGGCACATGTTTGCGAAGTGGTTGGGATCACCACACGCAAAGCAAGCTCTAGCGTGGATCGCGGGTGCAGGAGCCGCTTGCTGGCCTTGAGGAGCAGGAAGTAGATCTTGTTGAGCAGTAGCTGGAGCTGGAGCTTGACGTGGACCTGTACGGCAGTTGGCGGTGAAGTGGCCGTACATGTTGCAATGCACACAATATCTGTAGGCGATTCCCACTGTATGGTGATAAGTACAAGTAGGGCACGCCAGGTGAGGACCGGTGTACGCACGCTTAGCTGGCAGTGCGTTGGTAATCGGGGCGGCTACTTGGCGGTGCTGTTGCTGCGGTGGAATTGGAACTGATTGGAGCGGGGCAGTAGTGGTGACAGCACAGTTCTTATTGCTGGAGTTGCTGTTGTTCTTCCTCTTGTGACAAGAGGACTTTGAAGATTGAGGAGCGGCGGCGGTTTCAACAATCGCGGTGGTGGTAGCTTGGTGCAGATTCTTGGTGGCTTTATCCTAGTAGCCAGACTTGACCCGCTTATCATTGATCTCAGCGGCGAGCAGATAAGTTTCCTCAATCATTGTCGTCTTTGCAGCCTGAACGAAATCAGCCACGCAATCCAGAAGAGCACGGATATACTTCTTGATGGTGATTTCGGGCGTCTTAACTTGGTCCGGACAGATTATGCTGAGCTGCTTGAAGCGAGCAGTTAAAGCAGCATTGTCACCATCCTTTGACTTGATATGCCAGAATTTGTCCTCCAACTTTTGGCGCTCGTGGGGAGGGCATAACTCTTCCATCATGACGTCCTTCAACTCGTCCCACGTCAAACCGTAAGCTGCATCATTTCCGTGTTTGTTTCTCTCGGCCGTCCACCAGTCTAAAGCGTGGGACTGGAAGACGCCGGTGGCGTTCAGAGTGCGGAGATCTTCAGGACAGCCACTCTGGCGCAGGGTGACTTCGATCGAATCAAACCATTGAAACAAGGCCGTAGGCCCACCTTCGCCAGTAAATTCTTTTGGGCCGCATGCTTTAAACTGCTTGAAGCTGAAAACAGCCTTGGGGGCATCAGTCCTGGACTCTTCGGAGGACTTGCTAGCGTTTTCATTCAACTCGCTAACAATTTGCGGGATAACCTTCGCAATTTGCTTGGCGAAGAGTGAAGCGATACACTTGTCCTTTTGGTTACGTCGGGCAGCGCGCGAGTGACGGGATCCAGATGATGACATTGTCTGCAACAGACATCGTCGTAGGACTTAGACACAATATAATCGAATCTCACCTCACACGCCTAACACTACTAAAACTCAGGAACACAATCATGTAACACATAAACACATAGGCACATAAACATAGATTCACATAAGCACGTAGGAGCACATAAACATAGAAGCACAAGAGGCAGTCAGAATACAGAAACCTATCATTCAAAGTTCGCGCGTTCTAGAATAGCGATTGCGATTAGCGAGTACACAACGAGTAATATAGCATGCGTTCATCCACAAGTAATAGCGATTTGTTAGCGGTGTGTAGTGTGTCGTGTGCGATAGGCGGAGCAAGAAGCATTAAATCAAAACCATCAGTATCTCAATACGCTAACAAATAAACAAAACCACATAAAACACATAAAAGAGACAAATATCAGGGTCAGCGGCGGCGAAATCCAGAATCGAAAGCATATAAAATCGAGTATGGATTGTCTTAGGCTGGATAGACGTTGACTTCCCAAAGTGATTCGACTATTCACAAGGACTTTTAGTGCACACTTTAACCTTCGGGACTGTGCTCTCGCCTCAAATTTGGGCGACCGGCACGCATCTTTCAAGTTTAGTGTGACTTCAAGTCGTTGGAGTCCATCGAGACTTTGGTGAGAGTGTTGAAAACCAAAATGAGAATCAGAACAAGTCGTTAAGGTTCGGGTTTCACCCCTATCATAACAACTTCGTTCCTGTTTTTGATAAAATAGGGAGGAATTATGCGTTAAAGAATCCTGATTCAGCGCAAATTCTCCTGTTTTATAGATAAAAATACGGGTCGAACAAGCAATTTAGTCGAGAGTTTGCGGTTTTCACACCTAATATCGACCTAATCACTTGTTCATTTTCGAAAATTAGAGTGCAATGGTAGTGTAGTGTAAGCGAGAATAGCGAGATATAGCAAATAAGCTCGTACAAAACCCTTACTGGGTATGCACAAGTCGGTCTGTTGGTACTTAACTATAGACTAGGTTGTTTCTAAGACATTGACCCGGACTAGGTCGAGTCTTGCCTAATTCCCTATAGTTATGGCTCTGATACCAATCTGTCACACCCCAACCGATGGCGAAATCATCGGGGCGCGGCATTGAGCGAAACAGATTGTCCATGAGTATCCATAACAACTATTCATTACCAGATAATTTAAACGTTATGTCCTATACCACAACATATCTAAAATAAACAGTTATTACAAATAATTTTCTCATAAACCAAATACTGTTCCGACAACTCCGATTTCATTAAATTGTTTGTTTCTAGACTTGTCCTAACTTGATTCCACATAGCAAGCATCCTAGCAGATAGCAACCTAAACACCTGTCACATACGTTAAAATAAGGGTCAATACACATAGTGTAAAGGTGAGCATACAAGTTTGATAGATATAATAGAGTTCGAAATCGTTTACGCATAACCAGCATGTAACATGTATAAAGTGAAGGCAAGTAGGTTATCGACAGAGAAATATGCACAGACGTGACTGCGAGTTGTAGAATGCACAACACATATCCCCACTGGGACACGTGAAGTAAAGCCCTTAACAACCCATGTCCACGACAGGTGCTGAGTCTAAACTATAGTACTATCGTTGCTAAGGTGTCAGGCAACAATCACTGTGTTAACATAACATACAAGCATTCATCGAATAACACGTAGCATGCATTAGCGGTTAGCGTATAAATAGTGTTGCGTCGTGTGTCGATTGTGTTTTAGAATAAGTAACGTATGTAACACCCAAAAGTGCGTAAAGCAAAAAGGGATCGAGTATACTCACAGAACATGCTTAACAAGTAAACACTATCTTGGATTGAAGGGAGCGCTGGAAGAGATTAGCCTGAACAGTTAACGATAGCATAAACGATAAGCGGCGCGTAAAATGGTGCAAGAGTGATATGTGTCGGATGGTAATCCGATTGAATGGCAATCCGATCGGATAGCCAGTCGATCGGATGTCAATCCGTTCGGATGGTCATCCGATCAGATGGCCATTCGACTTGATTGATACCTCGTCTGGTGAGGATGTGTTTGTGTATGATGGTTTGCCTTTTGAAGTTTTCGTTGTAGCATTTTGAAAACAGAGACGTATCTCTACCTTTCAGGTCGATCGATCGAACGGTGGTTCGACCGGGTGACGATCCGTTCGGCAAGGTATTTCTCAGAAAACAAGTTCACAGCAGTGTTGTCACTCGATCGGATGGTCTACCGATCAGGTGGCAATCCGTTGGAACTGACTACGCATTGAACATGTTGAAAATTGTTTAAATGTTGACGTCCCAAACGTCACATGGTCGGATGGTCGTTCGATAGGATGGCAATCCAATCAGACGACAATTCGTTCGACGTTTAGATCTTCAACAGTTGAATCAAAAGTTTAAGTGTGGGACCAAGTACAAGCCGATCGGACGGCAGTCCGATCGGATGGCAATCCGATCGGACGACAATCCGTCCCAGCGACCTGTTCATCTTGACACTTGATTGTTTTGATAGTTGCAGTTTTGATAGAGATGATTTGATAACGTGCCAAACAACAGAACCCTTATCAAGACTCAAGTAATCCGATCGGAATCACCCTAGTCCGGTCAGTTGACTGTTCGAGACGGGGGTTCATGTTTAACCCGAAATCGGTCGTCTCTTAGATAGGATTCAGATCTTGAACCAACACATCACTAAGAAAGAGTAGAAGATCAGAACAAGCTCCGATTCTATCGGTTTTGAGTGCATTGAGTGTAAAAGAGTTGAAAGCAAGTTAGAAAACCATCTTTCAATCCTTTTCACCATGAATATGTTCAGATCTATGCAAGATCTTTGTTCATTCATGTTGAAATCGTCCAAATATAAGTTGTTCTTGGGGGATTGAAGCCAAAACATGAAGTTCATAAGAACTCCATGATGACATCACCCTAGAACACCTCAAATCCACTGATTTCACGTTTAAAAGTTAAGATTCAAAAGAGAGAATGATGAAGTGTGTGTAGATCATAGAAAGATTTACGTTGAAAACTTACAAGAATCGCGAGAAATCGAAGGAAAGAGAGCTTGAGTGCGGCTCGGTCGAGTAGGGAGCTGTCACATCAAGTGATGTGACAAGTGAGGGTATTTATAGTGTTCCCCAAAAAGGAAGGTGCAACGGATCGAGTGGGTCACCGATCGGATGACAGTCCGATCAGGTGGCAATCCAATCGGATGGCAATCCGATCGGTTGGCCATCCGATCGAGCGGTCACTCGATCGAGTGGCTCCAATGTGTTAACTTCGGCGTTTCATTTTGTGCGTTGGGTTTTGCGATGCGTTTAAGCGAGTTTTGAGTTTGCGACGAGATAGATTAATAATAAACACACAAATACTTTATCTAACATACTATCATCATAATTAACTGGCGTTTAGCGTGTGCGATTCGATTACGATAGAGGTGCGATTGCGTTTCGATTAATCACCACAACATAAACATAAATAAACACACACAAATAACACATAAAAGGCACACACACGTATAACAATAGCCAGAACGCATAATTCGAGTTACGAATGCGATTGCGATGCGATAAGCGATAAAACACGCGATAAATATCGATTAAACCTCGATTATTAACATGTACTCCACATAATACAACTAATGCGATAAAATAAGTAGATTATCTACAAGTCAAAGAAGTCAAAACAGTAGTTGAGCAAGGAGTGACAGATCGCAATTAGCAATCTTTTCTTCCTTTGACTTCAATCTTGACTTTGACTTTAACTTTCGAAACACGGGGTGTTACATACAAGCTCCTGTTAATCGGTGATACTGGTATGAATAACTTTGTTTGTAGCTTTTGATTTTGTCTTTCATTTGTTATTGTTTATTCAGATGCTTGCTCTGTTGTATCATGTGATTATGAGTAGATTGACTTTGATATGTTTGTAGTTTTTGTTTTTCACAATCTGTTTTGTTGATTTATTCACCCATGTTAGTAATGTTGGATGCTCCTATGTTTCTTGATCCTCTGTTTTTATTCCAACTTTCATATTATTATTCTAGCAATCGAAGAAGAATATATAGATTCTATGCTTATTATTATTATTATTATTATTATTATTATTATTTTATAGAGTTTGTTGATTAGAAGTAACCTCTGCCGGATCGTTGTTAAGGAGTTGGAAATGTGAAAGAGAAGGAGAAGGACGGTAAATTCATTGTTGGATTGTTTATGTAGTTAACTAAGTTGAGTAGCTTTACTACTCAATTCAGAGAAGTTTTTGAGATTGTTTTCACACTTTATTATTTTTGCAGCAAGTTCTACTTCATTATTCATGTGGCAACTTTATATTTGCAGGCTTGTGAATTAAGGTTGGTTGTTACTTAATTTGTGTTTACTTTAATGATTTTCAGTTTCATGAAGTCATTGTTTAGAAACTGATTTTGTTTTCAGGTCTATTGATAGGTGATACCAGTCCAAAAGTTTAGGCTTCATCGCTTTTTTTTATTCAGTATGGTACTCATTTACAGTCCCACTTTCAATGAGGTTGTGTTAGTCATGTATTTGATTTTTGCCATTTTCTTTACAATTGAAGTTAGGGAGAGTCGAATTAAGATGGTGGAGCGGAAGACAATCTCAGATGAGTAGAGGAATTTTAGTGCATGATTGAGATCAGTCGGACCCATGTACTGTAAGTCATTGAATGTTTTAATCTTACAATCAGTTTTACTTTGTTTTTTAAGAAGGTGTTGTTGTCATGGACATCGAGGTGATTTCACATGCCTCCAAGTTGTATTTTTGGTGTAGAGCAATTGCATAAAAACTAATATGTGACTTTTTTGAGTAATAATATAGCTAAATATCTGCTTTTGCCATATAATTGTCGCATCATCTTCTTCCTTCTTCATTGCACAACACCAAGGTAACCTCAATTGGTCTGATTTTTTGATATTCGTAACATCTTGATTTACCGTTTATTGATGCATTGATTCATTTGTAATCACTTGCAGATCACCCGTCATCTCAAGTTGAGCAATTAAACGGACTTTTCTTAAACAGCACCGTAAGTTTCATTCACTAATCCATGCATTGTTAATTCCACATGTTTTTTTTATTCTTAATCATCGATTCTGTTTCAGGTACACTTTTTGTTGTTAGTTCCACGTGATTTTTAGATTAATTGTTGATATATATATATATATATATATGTTGTTTTGATGAAAAGGGAAAACGTTCGAGACGTTTGATCCAAGAACCGAAGAAAAGATAGCGGATATTGCTGAAGGAGATAAAGATGATGTTGATCTGGCTGTTGAAGCCGCACGTTGATCCACAATAAGCACTGCCCATCTAAGTTTCCTCCAACGACAGTGGTTATAACAAGTTAATAAGGCAAAGCACCGATCTGCCTAACAACTGTTGGATATAAAGACTGTTGTACACAAAGACTGATGAAGATCATCCACTGTTGAAGACCAAAGCACTCATGAAGACCAAAGCTTTGTTGAAGACAAGCACTGATGAACCAAAGGCCTGATTAACCAAAGGTGATGTCACACCCCGACCACGTTAAAACAACGAAACCGCGGCGGAAACATCGGGGAGTGGAGTGGCAGAATCATTGTTTCACAACCATGGATTCAAAATGTTTCGTTTTATTAAAATATTAACATTAACATTGCCTTTGAAACCAAACAAACAAGATTACATATCATCTATCATCGTTATTAAGTCACTAAGGCCTCGTCCAATCCTAAGTGAGCATGCATCCTACTTGTAATCAACATCATTCGACACCACCTGAAACATATGTAAAAATAAAGTCAGCAAAGAAATGCCGGCGAGCACATAGGTTTTGTGTGAGTGTTAGATTCATGGCTCGTTTACATGTTTAAATAACTCGTATAACCTTGTTAATCGATATTCGAAAACCTTGTTTTGTAAAACATTTGTATTGAAAAATGAATAACCAAGTCAAAACAGATTGGTTATAGTTTATGAAACCTCGATGCCATGAATCTTAACCCAAAACATTTGTTTATGTAAACCCAAATCGTAAATCGTTCTCGTAAAATAACTCATATGGTTTATATCGTTTAGTAAACTTCGTTTGTGTGACTTTGTTTCAAATCGGTCGCCCAAGTGAACTATATAACGCCACGGTATGTAATATGATAAAAGCAATTATATATAAGAAGTACCAGTGGTGTATCTACCATGCTTTTATCACATTACACCCGTCTCATTATCTAATCACAAACCAAAAACCAATCGTTCGTCCAATTCGTTTAACTTGTTTAAATCGTTCAAATCGTTCTATCGTTTCAAATCGCTCAATCGTTCAATCTCGTTCAGTATCGTTCTCGTTTTAATTGTGAAAACTAACTTTTGGTCGTCTCGCTTATAACATTCAAACCTTCACAACTCGTCCATCGTTCATCTCGTATTAACAAACCACCAAAGGGTAAGTTAACAATCATCAGGTTCAGTCGTTACCCACATAACCCCCACACATATCCATGGGTGCAGTCTGATAATGGGATTTGTCAGATCCTATGGTACCATAACAAATACTGGTCGGTTCGTCCAAAATTAATGAATGTTATTCGTTATGTAAATACGTCCAACCAGTTTGTTCACATTATCGAAATCGTTCTTGTTTAATATAAACCATAGTATTCGTTTTTGAAATCATCGTTTAAAATATCGAAATCGTTTAACACATATGAATCACCCCAAAACAATCAAAAACAGTAAAATAGGGGAATTATGTACTCACATCGAAGTGCAAAGTATCCTCGATCTAATGAACTAGCAAAGCTCGAGTAAACCAAGGAATTCAAGTAGCACCTAATAATCGGATCGCTAGTAAATAAATCGACACCTAAATCGGAAGATCGGGTAGAATGAGGTCTTGTAAACCAAATAAGTATTGGAACTCATGTGATATGGTTTAACAAAGCCTACATTCTAAATCGGAACCTATCCTGAGTGCTTACGACACGTTACGACCCATTAAGGTAGCTTACGCCACTTTAACGCGTCGTTCGTGCAAAATGCGCGTTCGAGACGCCTAACTAGTCCTAAGAAAAGTATTATATGCCTAAACATGTTGCATAAGCAGTTTAAGTGACAAAAGTTAGGTTACATATGCTTAAAATCCAATTATGCATGAAAAGGGCATTTTGGTCATTTTCCTAAGGCATATAAACTATCTATCATACAACTAATTAAACTAAGTGACCATATGGTATAACCTCGGAAGGTTATTCCCTATACAACTATGGTCACAAATATGCTTGGTCGGATCCTAATGATCGACCAAACGGGTCGGGTTCGAAAGTCTAAGCGGTTGTTAAGACCGCTTATCTTACGACCCTGTACAAGCACTAGACTAAAAGTGACGAGTTAAACATGTTTTAACATGTTTAACTAAGTTAGAAAACCGGTTTTGATATCAAAACAAAGTGTTTTGATACCCGAAGATAGTTTCGACTCAAAATGCGCATAAACGGCATTTTGACCGAAACTTTGACTCGTCACTTCGACTAATCAACGTGGTAATTAGTAGGTATTGTCACAAGGGACTATAACCATCGTGATTACGCTCACATTGCAAAGTTCAAACGAAATTTGTGTTGACCAAAGACTGGTCAAAGCAGAAAGTCAAACACTGTTTGACTTTCATGCTTGAAAAGCATAAAAAACATGAAAGAATATTCACAAAAGGTCCAAGCAAGGAAGATTTGATTCAAATAACTCAGGTATGAAGTATAAACTTCAACTTAGAGCAGATTGAATCAAAGTGTGAGCTGAAATGAAATGAAATGGTGGGTATATATAGATTTCGGAGAACCGTTAGGATTGTTTCTCGAAATTTAAGCCTTGATCTTAACCCTCCATGTGTTACCCATAGTTTACAATACAATGGGACACCAAAAACAATCAAATGGTATTGCAAAACAAGGATCAAAACCATCAAAACTAGCTCAAATGACCAGATTCAATGCTTATGTCTGACAGTCTGTCGTGGGCCGCGTAGACCTAGGCTAAGTCTTACACGCCCCTCCTAGGGAAGTTTGGCAGATTGTCAAGTTTAGTCCCTGCAGGCCTGAAACTTGGTTTTTGATGCATTTTTTACATGTTTAAGCCCCGTTAACCCCATTTCAAGGCTCTACAATGAAGTTAAAGTATAGGAAACTTAAAATATGCTCAAAAACATATTTCGTTATTCGGTTAATTACGACGAAAACTCGAAGGGACACAAAAACGATCCAAATTTCACGACGAATGGTATTTTTGCATTCCAATCTCTAAAATAAAATATTTTAATGATTACAAAAATTTTTGGATGTCCGGATATGTTCAGAACGTATGATATGCGCGAAAATGTAAACTTATGCACTTTTTGACGCTTTTAGTCCCTATTGATCAAATAAGTTTATTTTCGCATACCAAACCCCTCAAAGCCTATTTCTAAGCTATGTAAAGGATATTTAAGATATGTTTAGCTTATGATCAAGTTCCGGAATGTTCGTTACCATACGAATCGGCATAGTTTCGCAGTTTGACACAAATGGTCCCTCCGATCGAATAAACTTGTTTTCGACACACCAAACCCTCTAAAACTTATTTCTAAGTTATGTAAAGGTTATTTAAGGTATGTTAAGCCTATTTTACTATTCCGGAGTGTTTGTCGCGTTAAACTGATTACGTTTACGCATCAGTTTGCGTATAACTTTCCAGAAAGCGATTTAAAGCTTGAAATCGAACTAGAATCAAATCGTAAAATCATTAAACACAAATGCACACATAATAACACCAAAACACATCGTTTTATTGATAATTGGTATTTTTTTACATCGTACATCGTTTACAGAGCACAGTTGTCACAGTCTCCCCTACTTTAGGAAATTTCGTCCCGAAATTTTAACTAGAGGAAACTTGTGAAAACAAATATGGGTATTTCGCCTTCATTTGGTCCTCACGTTCCCAAGTAAACTCTGGGCCACGTTTGGACTCCCAGCGAACCTTGACCAATCGAATTCGCTTGTTCTTCAACTGTTTGACTGCACGGTCCATTATCTCCACAGGTTTCTCGACAAAGTGCATCGTTTCATCAACTTGAATTTCGTCGAGTGGAATGTGAAGATCAGTATCGGCTAAACACTTTTGTAGATTGGACACGTGGAATGTTGGGTGAATATTCCCAAGTTCAGGAGGTAGCTCTAGTCGATAGGTGACCTTTCTGATTCTTTCAACAATCTTAAATGGTCCAACATATCGTGGTGCAAGTTTTCCTTTCTTTCCAAATCTCACCACTCCCTTCCAAGGTGACACGTTGAGTAGGACATGGTCGCCAACTTGAAATTCCAAGGGCTTGCGTCGCATATCCGCATAACTCTTTTGACGGCTTCTAGCTGTCAGAAGATTATCGTGAATTTTCTTGATTTTGTCTGTTGTTTCCAGAATGAGCTCAGGTCCAGTAAACTGAGCCTCAGCGATCTCATTCCAACAGACAGGTGAACGACATTTTCGACCGTATAAAGCTTCGAACGGTGCCATATTGATGCTAGCATGATAACTGTTGTTGTAAGAGAACTCGATCAATGGCAGATGAGAATCCCAATTACCACCAAAGTCTATCATGCATGCTCTAAGCATATCCTCCAATGTTTGTATCGTCCTCTCAGATTGTCCATCTGTTTGGGGATGATAAGCAGTGCATAGATTCAGTTGAGTTCCCAAAGCAGATTGCATGGTCTTCCAAAAATGAGATGAAAATCGAGCATCACGATCAGATATGATATCCAAAGGAACACCATGTCGAGATACAATCTCACTTCTATAGAATCGGTATAAAGTGAGCTGACTTCATTAATCGATCGATAACAACCCAAATAGAATCGTGACCTCTAGATGTACGCGGTAACTTTGTGATGAGATCCATTGCAATGTTCTCCCACTTCTATATCGGTATCTCTGGTTGTACAAGCAAACCAGATGGTCGTTGATGTTCAGCCTAGACTTTGAGACAAGTTAGGCATTTCGATACATACAAAGCAATATCCTTCTTCATACCAGGCCACCAGTACTGAGTACGAAGATCCTTGTACATTTTGTCAGCACCAGGATGGATAGAATAACGAGACTTGTGAGATTCGTCCATCACTAAAGTGAGAAGATCGTCTTGTTTTGGAATCCACAAACGATTCTTGAAATAGAGTAACCCAACGTCTTTCGTTTCGAGTTTAAGCTCAAGTTGACGTGGTAATTCCTTACCCATCAAATTTTGTGAAACACAAGATTGTTTAGCTTGAGAGACACGAGATTGAATATCGGATAGAGTGCAAACAAAATTAAGCTTGACTCGTTCCTTTCGACTTAGCGCATCAGCTATGACATTCGCCTTACCAGGATGGTAGCGAATTTCGCAATCATAATCGTTCAGTAATTCAACCCAGCGTCGTTGCCTCATGTTCAGCTCCTTCTGATTGAGAATGTGTTGGACACTTTTGTGGTCTGTGAAAACCACACATTTCGTACCATAGAGATAGTGTCTCCAGATTTTGAGAGCAAAAACCAAAGCACCCAACTCAAGATCATGAGTCGTGTAGTTCTTCTCGTGAACTTTCAATTGTCTTGACGCATATGCTATAACTTTACCTCGTTGCATAAGAACACAACCAAGGCCTAAGTTGGACACATCACAATAGACAATGAAATCATCGTTTCCATCGGGCAAAGACAAAAGAGGAGCATCACAGAGTTTTTGTTTCATCGTTTGAAACGCTTCTTCTTGTTTAGGTCCCCACTCAAAAGGCTTATTTTTTGAGTCAAAGCAGTGAGAGGAACCGCAATCTTCGAGAAGTTCGAAATAAGTCGCCGATAATATCCGGCAAGACCAAGAAAAGAACAAACTTCTGTCAGTGTCGTAGGTGTATTCCAATCCTTAATAGCAGCTATTTTGGAATGATCCACATGAATACCTTGCTCGTTGACAATATGACCCAAAAATTGAACTTCTTTAAGCCAGAATTCACACTTGGAGAATTTGGCAAACAGTTGTTCCTTCTTTAAGAGTTCCAGTGTCAGACGAAGGTGTTGTTCGTGATCGGCTCGAGACTTCGAATAAATGAGGATGTCTTCAATGAACACAATGATGAACTTTTCTAAATAAGGCTTACAAACCCTATTCATTAAGTCCATGAAGATAGCTGGGGCATTCGTCAAACTAAAAGGCATGAAAGTGAACTCGTAGTGACCATATCTCGTGCGGAAAGCAGTTTTGGGAATATCTTCTTCGAGTACACGAAGCTGATGATACCCAGAATGCAGATCGATCTTGGAAAAACATGTAGCACCTTGCAGCTGATCAAATAGATCATTGATTCGTGGTAGGGGATATCGATTCTTCATGGTAAGCTAATTAAGCTCACGATAATCGATACACATTCGAAAAGATCCATCTTTCTTTTTCACAAACAGCACTGGAGCGCCCCAAGGTGAATAACTCGATCGGATGAATCCTTTATCAGATAACTCTTGAAGCTTTTTAGATAATTCTTGCATCTCGGACGGTGCAAGACGATAAGGTGCTTTCGCAATTGGGTTAGCATTAGGTACAAGATCAATATGGAACTCGACTTGACGAACCGGAGGCAAACCAGGCAGTTCATCAGGAAACACCTCTGGATAATCTCGAACAATCGAAAGATCTTGAATACTTTTGTTCTTGCCTTTCTCCTCGGTGACATGTGCCAGAAAAGCCACATATCCTTTTCGTAAATAACCTTGGGCTTTAGTACACGACATGAGTTTCAACCCTCCAGATGGTTTCTCTCCACGAACCTCTAAAACTTCACCAGATGAAAGAGGAATACGAACAATCTTATCGAAATAAACCACCTCAGCATGAAACTTAGTTAACCAATCCATCCCTACGATAATATCGAAACTCCCAAGTTGCATCGGTGTGAGGTCAATAGGAAAAAGATGGTTGTCGAGGTTCAATTGACAATCGCGAATCACAGAATCGAGTACAAGAGGTTTACCAGTAGCAACTTCAATAGATAAGAGTTTCCTCAGTTTAGTTCTAGGTGTCGCAAGCAAAGGCTCAAATGATAACGAAACAAAACTTCTATTGGCACCAGAATCGAAAAGAATAGATGTAGGTTGATGGTTAACAAGGAACGTACCATTAACAACCTCGTTGTCAGCTCGAGCCTAGTTTGCATTCAGATTGTATGCTCGTCCACGAGCGGGATTCACATTGGCATTCGCGTTGGCATTCGGATTTGCAAGCCTCGGACAGTTGTTGCGGAAATGACCCATTTCACCGCAGTTGTAACACGAACCTGGTGGGAATCTAGCAGCATTCCCCTGAGCTTGTGCTGGATTCTGCGCAGCTTGATTCTGACCCAAACGACAAATGTTGGCCAGATGCCCAAGTTTACCATAAGTAGTACACTGTTTGCAAGCCTGTTAGGTCGCATGATGACCATTGCACCGAGCACAGTGAGGTGCGGTACCAGCATACTGTTTCTTGGCAGGAGGTTGTGCTGGTGGGTTCTGAGCATTCTGTGTAGTGACTGCAAAGTTTTGGGAAGCCTTGCGCTTCCTCGACCTCCTTGAAGACTCGCCTTTCTTACCCTTGCCCTTTCCCTTGTCTTGTGCATCATCTGCTGACTGCTTTTTGTCGCCCTTGCGGGTAAGTTTACCTTTTCTGACTTGAGACTCAGTCAGAGTAGCAGCCAATTTGATCGCTTGTCGGACAGTGGTAGGATTACTACCAGTTACAATGTCTTGCACAGTATCGGGCAAACCATCGATATACCTCTCAATTGCTTTCTCCAATGGGGTAACCATAGTAGGACACAACAAACTGAGCTCTTCATAACGATCCGTATACGCACGGTGTTCTCCCCCATCTTGTTTCAAATCATCGAATTCTCGTTCCAAGGCCCTAATCTCGTGATGGGGACAGAACTCTTTCATCATGAGAGCTCGAAGATCTTCCCACGTTTGTGCCATCGCCACATTGGCACCCCTATCACGCATCACACCGTTCCACCATGTAAGAGCATGCTTCTCGAACACACTTGACACAAACTCAACCTTACGCTCATTCAGACACTGAACATGTCTGAAGGTGCTTTCCAAACTTTCCAGAAAACTTCAAAGGTTTAGCCGAATTAAACATTTTAAAACTGCACTGAGCATTGTTGTTATTATTGTTGTTTGCTTTATTGATCTGAGTTACTAGGTTCGGAAGCATAGTTACGATTTGCTGAGCGACAAGGGCTGGGATTGCAGCATCCTGTTCGGGATCACGTCTAGGTGGCATATTCTAAAAAGAACAAGGAAACATGAGAAACGAGTGAGATCGACAATTGGATAAACAAAAGAGGTATTGAAAACATCGACAAAATACAAGGAAGGCGATCATTCGTTCGTTACCTTGAACAAACAAACGACACGCAGTGACTAATCAAAGTAAATGGGTCAATATAATGTATCGCGAAGACATGCTATAGCCTATGAGTGGACACTCATCCCAAGAGTTCCCAGGTAAGAGTGACTGGTCCGATTATGTGGATTTGTACGAACACTCTAGCCTTAGACAGAAAACTCAGGATACAGGCACCCACCCTTCTAGATTGCACGTGTTCACATTATAAGACCCAAACTTTGACGAGATTTTGAAAACTTAGAGGGTTCAAAACCTTATAATTAATCATCCAAGAATAGATGATTGATTTTCGAATCGGATTTGTTATTGTGTTCTCATTGTGGTTATCACCTAAAGATAGGTGATGGTATTGATTTAAAAATCTAAATACAAGAAACTTGCGTTAGGGTCCTAGAAAAGTTATAGTCTAGGTCAAAGCATTACTAATAACCTAATTCCCTATAACCATTGGCTCTGATACCAACTCTTCTGTC
Organism: Helianthus tuberosus; assembly: GCA_030545235.1. Lineage (NCBI taxonomy): Eukaryota > Viridiplantae > Streptophyta > Magnoliopsida > Asterales > Asteraceae > Helianthus > Helianthus tuberosus. Next base: position 50,767,119 of record CM060403.1, on the reverse strand, counting down.
ACACCCCGACCGCGTTAAAACAATGAAACCACGGCGGAAACGTCGGGGAGTGGAGTGGCAGAATCATTGTTTCACAACCATGGATTCAAATTGTTTCGTTTTATTAAAATATTAACATTAACATTGTCTTTGAAACCAAACAAACAAGATTACATATCGTCTATCATCGTTATTAAGTCACTAAGGCCTCGTCCAATCCTAAGTGAGCATGCATCCTACTTGTATTCAACATCATTCGACACCACCTGAAACATATGTAAAAATAAAGTCAGCAAAGAAATGCCGGCGAGCACATAGGTTTTGTGTGAGTGTCAGATTCATGGCTCGTTTACATGTTTAAATAAGTCGTATAACCTTGTTAATTGATATTGGAAAACCTTATTTTGTAAAACATTTGTATTGAAAAATGAATAACCAAGTCAAAACAAATAGGTTATAGTTTATAAAACCTCGATGCCATGAATCTTAACCCAAAACATTTGTTTATGTAAACCCAAATCATAAATCGTTCTGGTAAAATAACTCGTATGGTTTATATCGTTTAGTAAACTTCATTTGTGTGACTTTGTTTCAAATCGTTCGCCCAAGTGAACTAAATAACACCACGGTATGTAATATGATAAAAGCACTTATATATAAGAAGTACTAGCGGCGTATCTACCATGCTTTTATCACATTACACCTATCTCGTTATCTAATCACAAACCAAAAACCAATCGTTCGTCCAATTCGTTTAACTTGTTTAAATCGTTCAAATCGTTCTATCATTTCAAATCGCTCAATCGTTCAAACTCGTTTAGAATCGTTCTCGTTTTAATTGTGAAAACTAACTTTTGGTTGTCTCGCTTATAACATTAAAACCTTCGCAACTCATCCATCGTTCAACTCGTATTAACAAACCAACAAAGGGTAAGTTAACAATCCTCAGGTTCAGTCGTTACCCACATTGTGACAACTGGCACAAACCGGTAATTTCCGTACACTTTAATTATTATTTAATGACTGCAATTATGTGCTTAATTGTCAGCAATGTCTGAACACATACTAAACAAGTGAATTCATGCACGTTGTATACTACAAAATATTGCTTTATGCATAAACGAGAGCGTTGCGTCAGAAATACTAGTAAACTCACCGGTAAGACACACTGTGTCAACAGAACTGCAGAAAGCAGCCAGACATTAGAATTGAGGCCTAGGTGTAGGTCCGACGACAAAAGTACATTAAAACCCAAGAGTACATATAAGGGTTTAATTTATAGACATTGCGAAAGCAAAAATAAGCACTAAAAAGCACCCGAAACGCACTTTAGGTGCAGAATTTTGTATAATTCAGCAATAATTCAGATTTTAGCACACGAATATTATGCTGAAAATATAAATTTTTCATCCAGAATATTTCCCCAAGTTTTGGGAATCGAAAGGGATACAAAAAGGTACTTAAAAGACACTAAAAAGTGTGATTTAGCACTTTAACGAACCGGTTTATAACCGAACAACCGGATATTACCCGGAACCTAAAAAATATTGTCAACGACATTATTTTTCTTTTTCTGAGCTAGTTAGGGTCCCCGAATACCCTAACACCCGTTATAAATTATAACACTCTAGTAACTAATTAATCACTTAATTTAACAAACTAGTGCCTAACTAGTTAATTAAAATCCAACTAAATGCCACCCCATCACAACCGAATGGTTTTCTCATGTGGGACAAATCCTTACTTTTTTAATTATTTTATAAACTTATGCCTCATATCTAGAAGACATTATATACTTTGGATATTAGTGGTGATGAATATAAGAATATATGGAGGATAACACTTTCACTCACTAACCACAACACTTAACAAAATCATTCTTTTTCCCTCTTGCCATACCTACGGCCGAGAGCTACCTCACACCCACCATCACTTTTCAAATTTTGTTATTGCAATTCCACATACCTATCAAGGTGTTAGAGCTCATATGAGGAGACCCGGTGCTTACGGAATCGCAAGGACCTCGCTACAACGCTAATAACCACCCATTTTTCGTCTAGTTTCTTCCCTAGCCTTGAGCTAGTTGTAAGTGATTCAAAACATCTTCTTGTTCATATTTAAAGTGGTTAATAAGAAATTTAACGGATAAAAATTTTGAACACTAGAGATCAAAGTTTAAAGTCTTGTTAAAATAATAAACATGGTGGTTAATGAGTAAATATTAGTGTAAAACTTATGGAACTTGTTTTGTTATGGTTATTTATTATTGTTGGATGCTAGTAGGGGAACGGATCGTCATCTAACCACGCTATGTCATGTTCATGGAACATGAACTAGCACTATGTTTAGTGTAAAAATAACTAGATGACGAACCCTTTCACTCACAAACATGAACTTGTGTAAAAACGATTTTTCTTATGAAATGGAGTTCTAAACTAGTAGATCTACGGATCTACAAGTGGTATTTTTGAAGAACCAAGGGTATGATGAAATCATGTTTAAAAAGCCGGATCTTTCTCAAAATAAAGACATTTTTTAGAACCAAAAAGTGTGTAGACACTTGTGTAACGAAAGGATTTAACAAAGCAATATTTTCGTAAATACCGACTAGAAGTTGTAAAACTTCATATTCTTTAAAAATAAAGTTTTCGAGATAATGATTTTATTTTTAAAGATGGAAAGACTTACTAAATGTGCTAGTAAGTTACTACACATTTTTACACAACTTGCAAGTTCATGTGATTGCGATATATGTTTATGTTGGACTAGTTTGATGATGATTGGGAAATTGATTGGTTGAATTTTTAAAAGAAAATGATACGCTAGTAAGCGTGGCCACCTCCAGTTACAGAGGAAACTCTGGCGAAATTTTTCCAGAAAATAACACTTAGAATATTTTTTGTGACAAGTGTTATGAATATATTTTTGGCTTGTTTTCCAAACAAACTTCGCCATGATTTTTATTACAAAATTTCCAAATACCGGAGGAGGATTTTCATAAATAAAACTTGTTAAATATATATTTAGAATATATATATATTTATCGCTTGTATGATTATGTGATTATTTTGTGAACTAGGTATATATTATTTTTAGAGTAAAAATAATATGATTTGGAGATACTCGTAAAGAGTAAAAATACAAAAAAAATACACATACAACATACAAGGTACATAATTCGGGTGCAAAGTGCAAAACACGAGATACTTATATTAATTTTAGAGAAAATAATATAAGTAAGATACTTAGTTAAAAATATAAAATATTTTTAACACAAGAATATATACACCAAAGAGAGTGACTGTACTTGTGCGATACAAGTCTAGTGACTAACGTTAATAAAACGCGTATAGGTTACGACGTTAATTAAGCAAATCCGGTGAAGTTTACGACGCAAGGAACGCAAAGTTGTGAGTTCATGCTCCCCCTTTTCTCTTTAACTGTTTTCAGTTTTTATAACTTCGGGGGTGAAATACATGTACAAATGTACAATATTTATAATTGGTATGATATAAATACAAGAAGCACACTTGGTGAGAACGAGAACCAAGTGTGACGAAATATAAGAATACAAGAAGTACACTTGGTGAGAACGAGAACCAAGTGTGACGAAATAATAGAATATGAGAAGCGCACTTGGTGAGAACGAGAACCAAGTATGAGGCGTTATGAGGAATGATACGAGAAATCGTGTCACGAATAGGGTACATAAGCACCATTAATCAACAATATACCTAGACCGCAGAACAAAAGGTTAGATCTAACGGGTGCCGGGCAGCCACACTCTCGGTGAGGGCGAGAATCGAGTAGTGCTTTTGTGTCTCAGAATATACCAATTAAATGCCTAAGGTTTGGTGACTTCCTATGTCGTGTCACATGTTAATGGCTTTGCAACCCATTAACAACCCTGATACTTACAGGAATACTTTATTTACATAAAATTCATACCATACTAAAACTTGATGAATACTTGAGTACGTGGGGTACTCAAGAAAAGCTTGAATTATACTTGAAGTACGTGGGGTACTCAAGAAAATGGGAATTATACTTGAGTACGTGGGGTACACAAGAAGAATTTGAATTAAACATGAGTACGTGGTGTACACATGAAACTGGATTTATATATGAAAACTTGATTTATTCACAAACTATGTTTTCATACAAAGTATACAAACGTGAAATACAAAATTGCATGAATTCACACCAACATTATGTTGACGTTTTTTCCAAAACTCACATGTATTTCAGGTAACTAGGATGGATGTGCGCGCGGTCTCGCTTATGCTTGTGGATGTCGCTTATGTTTATCTTTAAATAAAGTTGTAAACTTTTCAAGACAATGTTTTATGCGACTTAGCGATGAAAACGCTAAACTTATGTTTTCAAATTATGGTATTTGATGTTATTTTACGAGCATGTAGCATGTTTACTCTTCGTATGCAATGAGAACCTTTCATGATCACACCTCGTGCTTCCGCCGCAGAAAGGGGTGTGACACACATAACCATGGGTGTAGTCTGATAACGGGATTTGTCAGATCCTATGGTACCATAACCTAATACTGGGCGGTTCGGCCAAAATTAATGAATGTTATTCGTTATGTAAATACGTCCAACAAGTTCGTTCACATTATCGAAATCGTTCTTGTTTAATATAAACCATAGTATTCGTTTTTTACATTATCGTTTAAAATATCGAAATCGTTTAACACATATGAATCACCCCAAAACAATCGATAACAGTAAGATAGGGGAACTATGTACTCATATCGAAGTGCAAAGTATCCTCGATCTAATGAACTAGCAAAGCTCGAGTAAACCAAGGAATTCAAGTAGCACCTAGTAATCGGATCGCTAGTAAATAAATCGACACCTAAATCGGAAGATCGGGTAGAATGAGGTCTTATAAACCAAATGAGTATTGGAACTCATGTGATATGGTTTAACAAAGCCTACATTCTAAATCGGAACCTATCCTAAGTGCTTACGACCTGTTACGACCCATTAAGGTAGCTTACGCCACTTTAACGCGTCGTTCGCGCAAAATGCGCGTTCGAGACACCTAACTAGTCCTATGACTAGTATTATATGCCTAAACATGTTGCATAATCAGTTTAAGTGAAAAAAGTTAGGTTACATATGCTTAAAATCCAATTATGCATGAAAAGGGCATTTTGGTCATTTTCCTAAGGCATATAAACTACCTATCATACAACTAATTAAACTAAGTGACTATAAGGTATAACCTCGGTTTTAATCTATGCTTTTTTAGTGTTATAGCTTCATGGGTCAAAATGGATTGTGGTGTATGTTATCAAATGTATCAGCTTCTTGTATTGGACTTAATGGTTCAAAATGGCTTATAGTGTATGGTTTCAATTGTTGTATTCGTTGACTTCATTGGTCAAAAACCATACACAGTTTGTGTGTATGGTTTCAGGTTGTGTCACAATCTTTCAAATGGGTCACTTTAATGTTTTCAGGTCTTTAATGGACCCAAAATTAAACAAGTCTTAAATGGGCAAACATTTCAATCTTCAAAATACACCACATACTTCATTTAACATAGTCTAAACATTTCAATCTTCCAAATAGAGCCACATACTTCATTAAACATAGTCTTCATACATTAGCAAAATGATTACATTATCACATTCTAATCTCAAAACATGCATACTGAAACGATTGCTGCTCAAATACAAATCAAATACAACATAAACATAACCCAGCTGCTAAATAATGCAATTTTCAGCCTTCTGTTTTGTACTGCTAGTGTTCTTGTCATTTCTTCGAGATTGTTTTGGATTGCAATAAACCACGTATGATAGTCGCTGCTCGTTCACACATCGGATGTTCTTTCCAAGCAACAAACCCATACCGTGTGCAACAATAGAATTTGCGACCAGGGTTTGCAGATGTCCATGATGTTCGAACGGTTGTTGGAGATCCACATGAACAGAATATGATTCCATGGTTTCTCATTATTTTTGAGGTTGGATTTTAATGCAGGTTTGAGGCTTTCATTGTTGTGTAGAAAGGAGCATTTAGGGTTTTAAAAATGTAGGTGGGGAAGATGACAGAGAAATAAAGGACATAAATGCCCCTTCAGATGTGCAACCAAACAACACTTTACTAGTTCAGCACTTACTGGTTCAGAGCCTCTTACCCATTCAGACCTCTTATTCATTCAGCACTTATTGGTTCAGATGTTGCCAAACAGCCCCTTAAAGTGTTAAAACAAGCAAACCACAGGGACGAAAATTAAGGTTTACTCTATTATCTATTATGCAAATGCCCTTATAATTACTACGTAACCCAAATAGAAAAGATCTTTTATAGACCCTAACATCAACTACCATGGTCATCTGCATACCATAAGCAGCAATCGCCATTGTCATCTCCAATACACTATCAATATCCATCACAAACCATAGAGACGGTTATGGGAAAAAATGTTTTTGGATGAAAATGGCAAAAGTTGTCGAACCACAGGGACAAAAATGGCAGTTTACTCAACTTTTAGTTATCATCTTCATCATCGTTGTTTCGTGGAATACCCCAAATGTGTTCAATCAAATCCACTTAAAGGTTGTGATATATAATATTGTCATAAATCTGTGATTTCACTTCTCAGGCTTCATGAATGATTTCTTTAGTATTTGGTTAACTCCCCTCCTCGTAGTACTCGCAAATTGTGTGTCCCTCATCCTCCAAAATCATGTTATGTAAAATAACGCACGTGTACATCACCTTTCTAATTCTATATTTTTCCATAATCCTACATGGCATCCTCAAAATGCGCCATCTTTTCTGCAAAACACCAAAGGCTCGTTAGATGTCTTTTCGTGCCGCCATTTGAGCACCATTAATCTTCGTTCTCTTTTCGCCTAAAGTTGTACGCTTTGTAAATGGTTTTACAAACACCGCATAGTAAATTCCATCCATTAGATAATAACCGTATTTGTACTCCGTACCGCTTACAAAAAAAAGCCTTACTTCCAACACCGTATATAGTCATTGAAAATGAGTGATTGATTAAGAATATTTAAATCATTATTTGAAGCAGATATATCAAAGAATGCATGCCAAATCCAAAGATCTTGTGATGCAATCGCTTCAAGCATCATAGCAGGTTTTTTATGATATCCACTAGTGTGTTAGACGGGCCACACAGCTAAACAACTTTCCCACTCTCATTCCTTACATTCTAAACTACTGATCATCCCAGGGAAACCATGTCGTTCTTCATGAGCCTCGAAAATTTTTTGTATGTCACAAAACGTAGGTTTTCTCAAATATTTTTTAAATATCGATTAACGAAATGAAGGATTTCCCTAGCCACTCGTTTCAACATTTTTATATAGTCTATGTCCAAAGCTGTGCCATAAGCCAAATGTCTAATCACGGCTGGGAATTTTTGCAACGTGTTATAACCCATACTACCATGCGCATTGGTTTTTTGTTGGAAAAATTAATATTTATTTTGTAAATCGTTTGTTATTCTTAGAAATAAGCATCAGCTAATATGTAAACGATGCCTAAAACTCCTATCATCATATGTTGGATTGGGTGAAAATAATCACTTAAAAATAAGTCATGTGTGGTGAGCCGATGACGTATTATATATTTCCTCCTTTTGGGTTGTGACGAGGAGCCTTGGTCTTCAAATATAGTTTTAACCACTTTCTAAACCACTGATATTATTAGCTCTGGTCCATCATCATCATCTGATGAGAGTAAAAGAAGCTTTTCAAGCGAAGACGGTGATGATGAAGATGAAGATGATAAACTTGAGCCTTCCATTGTTTTAGAGAAATATAAAATTGGGAGTGGAAAACATGTGGGTAGAGAGAAATAGGTTGGATATGTTGTGTTTTTGGAATTCTCTCCATGCCATGGCATGGGCGGTGTGGTGGCGTGGTGGAGGCCTCCACGCCTCCACACCGGGGAGTCTAAGTTTGTATTGTTTGAGATGTTTTAGCGTTTCTTTCTAGGAAGCTTATAATATGTTGAATACATTATTAGCATTGAATACGTTGGTCAGGCTCTTAGCGGTACAAGGATACAGTGTTAATATGGTATATGGATGAACTTGATAAATGAAAAAAAACTGTAAAGAAAATGACTCAACTTAAAATAGATACAACTTTTTCTCAGTTTGGAGTAACATACGTGACCTATTAAAATTTCTACGCAGCCTGGTGCTTAGAGAAATCGCTTCGGGCGGTGGGCCCAAATCTTGAAACCAAATTCCTTGATCCCGGATTTTCCCGAAATATATATATATATATATATATATAGGGGAAGGTTCATTTGAGAAGAAAATTTAATTGAGAAGAAAAAGAACAAAGGGTAATTTTGTAAAACATTAAATAGTTTTTTCACTTATCTCATTTATTATCATTTTTGACTAATTAATTAGTCATAAAGACTATCATCCTCCACACTAACTTTTTTTGCCTACACACATCAAAAGTTCTCCTACATATTTCAAAATTCATCCTACACGTAAAAATTTATCCTACACAACTCGTAATTTATCCTACACAACTCGTAATTTATCCTACACTTTAAATTATTTTATTTTATTTTTTTGAAAAAATATATATTTTGAAGTTAAGTTACAAATTATTTAATTTATTTAGCTATTAAAGAGGAAGACTACAAATTAATGAACTATGTAGATTTACCAATGTACCCTTATAGTAACATTAAATACTTCTATTAAATGAAGTAAAATAAAGTATTCTTATTGGTTGAAATTTCTTCTTTTTTCTTCTTACAAAAAATTTCTTCTCATTTGAACTCTCCACTATATATATATATATATATAGGTAGAGAGTATGGTACAAATAAGCTAATCGTACATTACGTACGTGATGCCAACAGCCGTACACGTGTCCCTGGTTCATTTTCTTACATAAGGGTATATCATACTTTCCATTCAATCAGCAGAGCGCAAATTAGACAATTCCATATCCCGATTAATTCGTTACACCACTATCCGGGTAATTATGATTCGCCTCAGAGCGATGTTACTCAGTTCCTTTAATTCCCTTTACGATCTGGAATTAAATCGTATCAGAGCGATGTTACTCAGTTCTTTTTAATTCCCTTATGATCTAGAATTGAAATTTCGCATGTGTATAATAAAAATTTCGCATGTGCATGTTTACATGATAATAATAAATTCGTATGTGTATGTTACTTTTTGATTATAAATTCGCATATGGTGTTGACAAATAATTATGATTCAATGTGCATGTTTGTATGATTCGCATGTGCATGGGATTTTAATTTTTGAATGGACATACAAACTAGTATGATTCACATGTGCAATGCATTAATTTCGCATGGATGCATTAATTTCGCATGGATATATTCACGTATTTGCATGTGCATGGGAATTTAATTTTGAATGTACATGAAAAAAATAATGTTCGCATGTTATTTTTAATACCAAAATCGCATGCTGTAAAAAAAATACCAACATCGCATGTTGTAAACCAATTTCCCATGTTTGATATTGAATTTGCAGAAGAGTTGGTTGGAGAAGAAGAAGGTACCGAACGAAATTGCCGGGACTTTGATAGAGAAATTATGGATTTTATCCTTCGCGGTTAGTTTTATGTATATTAATTTGATTAATTTAATGATATAAATTAGTTTTGCCCGCTTTTGATGGATTGAAGATCGTACGGCTGTGGGCATCGCGTACATAGTGTAGGATAAGAGGTATTGTACGTTAACCGGCCTCTTCATGGCAATATGCCTTTTTCATCTATATATATATATATATTGAGATGTGAAACAAGTAAATCGTGGGTTTTTAATCATATTCTAGTGGTGTCAACTTTAATTAAAAAAGTGTATTCAAGTTGTGTTATACCAATCATACATTCATCTGCACTAACATTTGTATGAACTTTGTGAGTACTAAGCAACAATAAATGACTTTGTCATATCAGTAGCAACATAGAAACATTTGTTTCTATTTAATCATAATACTGAAATACACTTGCAGTAAAACTCCACTGATGCCAAGACGGTTTCCTACAAAAGCGTCATTCTGGCCATAATGACGAGAGCACAGAAACCGATTGTGTCCTAACTGTGAAGTAGAAAAGCGAACAGGAACATTCTTTGTTTCATGTGAAAATAACGTTCAGATATTTTCCAGCAAAAGATTTTAGATCATGACACTAATTCATGTCTTGGTTCACCTCAATCTTTAGCCCCTACAATTCAAAACAAAACAGTAACTTATGTTAATATAAATGAATTCAAAACTAAATGCTAACATGTCAAAGATAGAATGAACTTTTACAATTTCACCAACTGATCTTGTACGATGGAAGTGACACCATATATCCAAGACATAGGAGGTGCAGAATAAGTTGCCACTGGCATGTGTGATGGTAGCTTAGGCAGGGGCGCTTCACACTTGAGTACTTGTATAGCTTGCCTAATTGATGGACGAAGATCAGGGTCAGGGTGTGCACACCATAACCCAACAACTATCAATCGCTTAAGTTCTTCCTCGTCAAAATCCGAGCCAAGACGTGGATCTGCAGCTTCGACTAGAGTTCTAGTCCCATAGAGCTCCCAAACCCATTCTACGAGTCTTGTTTGTCTTTCTTCCGCTGTGTACACGATAGTTCTCCTCCCACTAGCTATTTCCAAAGTAACAACACCAAAGCTATACACATCTGATTCCTTGCTTACTTTTCCTGTTACTACACATTCTGGGGCCATGTAACCCATGGTTCCAGCTAACATTGTGGTCTGTGAGCCTTTTTCGTGTTCAACCAACTTTGCTAACCCAAAATCACCAAGCTTTGGGTTGAAATCTGAGTCCAACATCACATTGCTCGATTTGATATCTCGATGCAAAACACATTGCTCCCATTCTTCATGAAGATACAGCAAAGCAGAACCCAAGCCGTGGGCAATTTTGTACCTTGTGTCCCATGCCAACAAGCTCTTTTCCTTGAAAAGGTGTAAATCCAAACTTCCATTTTCCATAAACTCATAAACAAGTAGGAGTTCTCTATTCTCGTGACACCAACCAATGAGTTGCACCAGATTTCTATGCCTCAATCGACTAATGATCATGACTTCTGATGCATACTCCTTGATCCCTTGTCTGGAACTTGTTGATACCCGTTTAACTGCAGCGTGTGTGCTCGAATCTTTAAAGAAACCTTTGTAAACACCTCCAAAACCTCCCTCACCAAGCTTCTGGTTCTCTGCAAAGTTACATGTGGACCGAACTAATTTTTGGTAGGAAATTCTTTTAGGTCCAGTGCCCATTTCAAAGACTTTGTTCATCTCTACATCAAATTCATGTTCGTCCTCTTCATTTTCCCAGATTTTCTTCCTCTTCCATCTCCGCATAACAAAAATAAGCACCGCCATAAATATAATGGCGACCCACATTCCTACTATCAATCTCACCTTCATATTTTTAACTTTTGTAGGAAAATCCGAACTAAGGAAACTCCAAGATATCACCGAATGGCTCTGGTAAAAAGGAAATCCAGATGCACTTCCTGAGAATCCGAAAATAACCCATTCAGGCAACTCATTACTCATATCAACAGTGTAAACAAGTCCATCTTGACGTACAACTGTATTATTTTGAAAACCAGTGAAGGAAACAGTGAGATTTTTTGAAACAGAATCATATGTAATCCAAGCTTGAGACAATCCCCCACCAGGTACATTGCTTAACCAATTTTTATAACCAACAGAAGTAGGAGAGTTTATGCTAATACCCACATGATCACTGCTATATATTCCACCAGTAACAAACTCCACTGCAACAAATGGGCTCATGGATGTATTATTACTAAGAGGAAGCCCCAAAGCCGACCCACCAGTTATAACAGAATTATTCTGAGCAAGAAAGAATGTGAGGCCACCACCGGAAGTCATTTCCCCATATGAATTAATCACAAAGGTGAAATTCGTAGAGAAGCTTGCCAACTGACCAGATTTTCGGTCCCATAGATGAAGTGGTCTGATATATGTTGCCCGTCCAGCTACATTCTCAAAGTACCCGGACCCCATAGGCGTCAGTTGGATTCCATCGCTAGTGATATAAGCAGCACCTTCAGCAACTATTTCCAGATTCTCACTTCGTGGACCAATATCTGTCAAATTGAACGTCATTGAAGCCACACATAGGATCAAATGTACAAGGAAATAAATGATCAAACAAGTCCTGGAGAATGCCATTAATGGTCTGATAGTATTTTCAACATATATATTGTATCCATACAGATGGGTGTAATATTTCTGATTAAAGTCAGGACATTCCGTAAGCCGAACCAAGATCTGGCTAACATATTATATTTTCCTAGTAAAGTGCCAACTCTTCTTCTATTAGCTAGCTGTTCATTTTATATAATTCTCTTCATTTTTATATGTAATTATCTTCCTAGCGGCTTAAAAGAATATCGTTTAGCAATGAGGTTGAAACGTTTGATGACAAAACACAATGACTACGAATATCGTTTAGCAATGAGGTTGAAACGTTTGATGACAAAAGACAATGACTAAATCATGTTAGAAACATTAAATATATTATATTAACATTTTAGACACTAATAAATTCTTGGATGAAAACAAATTTAATGTCCGTTTGGAGCCTGCGATGCGTATAACATTGTTTATTTAACCACTTAATAAACTCGGTTTATGTATTTAAACTTTTGTTACAGAAATAACTTTCTAGAAAAGTGGTTACTGGTATGTTTAGTGGGAAAAGAAAACTATTTTTAAAATTTTCAAAAAAAATCACACATTGTATTTACACTAAAACAGTAGGTATGTTTGGTATGGAGCTTTTAGAAGCTTGTAGCTTTAAGTTTTTAAGAAAAAAAAACCATATTCAATAAAAAGACTTGTTTGATTGAAAGAGCTTGAAGCTTTTAGGTTAGGAGCTTGAATCTTTTGGTTGAACGCTCCTACTAGTAGCGTTTAGAAGGAGCTACAAGCTTTTAGGGGAAAAATGACTAATTTAACCTTTAAAAATAATGAACTTTTTAATGCACAAGTTTTTTAAATTTTTAGTTATGTCCATTTTGATCATTTTATACATTTTACTAAAAGCTTCAGCTACTCTGCTAAACCCCAAATATATCTAAAAAGTTACAGCTACTAGCTACCAGCTACTAGCTACCAGCTACAGCTACCAGCTACAGCTACCAGCTACAGCTACCAGCTACCAGCTACAGCTATCAGCTACCAGCTTCCAGCCACCAGGTACTTTTGCCAAACATACCCAACATGTTATCACTGGGGTATCCTGGACGAAAAATAACCGTCACAAAAAATTGTAGGAAATATACTAACGGATAAGAAAATACTTTTTTTTAACTTAACAGAATCGTCGATGATCCTTCCTAAATTTCGGAGTGTACCGGTCAGTGTTAGGAGACCAATAATAGTCTCTATCAGCCTTCCTGATTCCGGATAAATTGTCTGATATTGGTTTCAGAAGCCTCATCCGTAAGAAACCGAGCACTTTCGAAAAACATATTCTTTCATAAACAGATAACGAAAATCCGTCGGAAATTCCCGTCATAATGTTCTCGATGTATAATTATTAAATGCAATTTTACACTAAAACTAGCAAAAAAAACTACTAGTTTTCTATGCCAACGTTGTACCCACTAGTAAAAAAATATCTTTCTTGACGCACATTGTGTGTCATAAAAGGGTACTTATGACACACAAAAAAGTGTCGTTAAATGGCATGTCATAAAAACAACATGACACGCGTTTGTGTGTGACACACTTTTATAACGGGTCGTATTATTGGCACACCTTGGAGGATTAAATCGACACCCTCAATACGCATCGTATAGGCCTATACGATGCGTATTGAGGTGGGTTCAAACTTCTATGTCTGCCAAAGGCTGCCATTGTCCCCTACCAAAAAGTAATACGTATCGTATAGGCATAAACGAAAAAGCAGCACTTTGGACATCTGTTGGTCTTCAAACATCTAGGAAACATTATTTGAGAATACCCCTGAATTTATCGAAGCTGTAGAATGAGATCCTCCACTGTTGGGTTATTATCTTTCAACCCCATTTTCCCTAAATTTATCGAATATGTTTTTCAACAGGGATGTAATGCAATGATTCCTCTCAATTGAATAGACCGACACTTGCTTCATAGGACTCACTTGAATCATCTCGGATGTAATAACAGTACGTTTAGCATCCGTGCCTGCTTGAATTGCAGAAAGTAAAGGATAACGAAGATGAACATTGTATTTATCACAAAAGTACTGAACAACCGAGATAACAGCTCCGGTTTCATCCGCTGCATTTGGAACAGAAGAGTTGAAAAAACTGCAATTGGAATTGATCTTGGAACAACATACTCTTGTTACCATATGACACATGATAAAAGCGCTTCTCTAGACAATCTGGGATTATGTTCCGCAAATTGGGAACCACATATTTGCTTCAAGATTTACGTCTGATGTCCAACTTTCATCACATTTGACTTCATATGCGGCAGTCCAATGACTTTCTTCCCACGTGTCTGCACCGTGACCTTCATATTCTTGGTTCAATACCAACTCATCTTTAGTAGTGTTTGTTTGAGAACCTAATTCAGATACACAACGGTTCTCCATTCCAGATCAGCAAGCAAATACACAACGGTTCTCCAATTCCAGATCAGTAATGTAAGGAGAAGAGTTGAGATAACAGACATCCATCAAGCTCAAAAAGAAAACTTGTGTTTCCCATAGTCACAAACAATTGCAGTTTGTATTTCGCATAGCCACCGTTTCGGTAGTAAAAAAAGGTTGAGGTTTGCATATTCAATCTTCATTGCTTCATTAAAATTAACAAGGAGGTTTGTTGCTTCGTCCACTAGAACTATTTGTGTATGCATTCTTTTGGTAGTTAAAGCGCTAATGAGGCGCCATTAGAAGAAGTACCCAAACACACACTCTCTCTCTCTCTCTCTCTCCTCAGCTATACAACTGATTCCTCTGGGTTTCTTAAATCAGATTTTCACTTAGGGTTTTTATTATTTGATCAATGGAAGTTGAAATCGACATAAAGGACATCCGTGCCTGCTTGAATTGCAGAAAGCAAAGGATAACGAAGATGAACATTGTATTTATCATGAAAGTACTGAACAAGGATGTAATGCAATGTTTCCTATCGATTGAATTGACCGACACTTGCTTCATAGGACTCACTTGGAATTGATTTGCACATTCAAAAAACTGCAATTGGAATTGATCTTGGAACAACATACTCTTGTTACCATATTATTCGTCCACTAGAACTATTTGTATATGCATTCTTTTGGTAGTTAATAGCGCTATAACAGGATGGATGTGACACACACAGATAGATAATATTTGTGTTTCCCATAGTCACAAAAGATTGCGGTTTGTATTTCGCATAGCCACCGTTTTCATAGTAAAAAACGGTTGCAGTTTGGACATTCAATCTTCAATACTTCATTAAAATACCACTAGTAGAAGAACCCGACACGTCTTCATGTCACGGAGAATGTTCTCGAAATTGAAGGAAAAGAAGTAAAAAAGATGAATTAAGGCGTGCATTGTTTAAATCTGAATCAGTTGTTAGGGTTTCGTTTCTTCATGCTCCAACTAAATCCTTGAATCCCAATGCTTCTCTAAAAATTTTCATTGCACATTCAATATTCACAGTTGCATTTGGAAGCACGCAACGAATTTGACAACTGTTGCGGTTTGCAGATTCAACGGTTCTCCAATCTTTGTTGCGTACTGATTATTGAAAAGATTTGTTGAAATTGAAGAAAAGAGTAAAAAAGATGAATTGAGGCGTACATTTGGAACAAGAAGTCCAACAATCCGTTCATTATATGTTGTTATCTAAAACAATATGAATGCACACAACGAATTTGACAACTGTGAATAACAAACTGTGGAGAACTTGTTTGCTTTATCCTTCAACATAACAATTTTGAATGTATATAAGAGCGTGATCAACTACTTTGGGTATATTCGAAACCAACTAAAATACGTTAAAATACGCTAAAATACGCTAATTTACGCTAAATTACGCTAAATTACGTTAAATTACGTTACAATACGCTAAAATACCCTAAAATAGGTTAAAATACGCTAAATTACGCTAAATTACGTTAAATTACGTTACAATACGTTAAATTACGCTACAATACGTTAGAATACGCTAAAATACCCTAAAATACGTTAGAATACGCTCAGATACGTCAAAAATACTATTAAATACGCAACAATATGTTAGAATACGTCAAAATACGCAAAAATACGTCAAATACGCGACTAACGATATTTACACACACGTATACATTTAACACGGCACTATGGAGTCTAATTGGATTTCAAACTAAACTGTACGTAATAATGGAATACGATATTCGCACGCAACCGAACGGCACCGAAACGACTTATGTTGAAGGTATACGTCATAAAACGACAAAATATGCGAAAGTTCGGCAAAAAACGAGACGTATACACGTCGAACCGAGGGAAACACGATAAAACTAAATTTGAAATAATGTCATATACGATCGTATAGGCCTACGTTGTATCGTATATCAGCTTAATACGAATCGTATAGGCCTATACGATTCGTATTAAACTTTGAATTTTCTCAAAAATACCCCTGAATTTATCAGAAAACCAGGGGTATTTCAGTAAATTCATCAATTAATACGTATCGTATAGGCCTATACGATGTGTATTGAACTATAAATTTCTCAAAAATGTTTTTTTAAATCAAGGGTTCCATCATTACAACCACTTGTTTTCAACAGGGATGTAATGCAATGATTCCTCTCAATTGAATAGACAGACACTTGCTTCATAGGACTCACTTGAATCATCTCGGAAGTACTGAACAACAGAAATAACAGCTTCGGTTTCATCATCCGCATCGTTTACCATGGAATGCATCCGTATTTTTGTAAATCGCCCAAACAAGCATGCCTTGAACGAGTCTAGAAGACTCGTAATCCTCAACCGGCTTTGAAACCGGACGGAATTTACGAAGAAACTGTTCGATTTCACGGTGAGTGGAGAAATTAGCGACGGAGAAATTGTTGGAATTTATAGATTTCGGTTGGTTCAGAAACTTAACAAGAGAAGCAACTAAAAAAGCGGTGAACGGTATTTAACGTACACACCGCATTCGAAGATCCTTGCATTAGACTCAATTTGTTGGAATTTGTGGATTTCAGTTGGTTCAGATCTCTATTCGGTCATCTTTCCTCTCAATTGAATAGACAGACAATTGCTTCATAGGACTCACTTGAATCGTCTCGGAAGTACTGAATCAACAGAAGGATGAATCAACAGGCATGCCTTGAAGTACTGAATCAACAGAAATAACTGAAATAACAGCTTCAGAATCTATTAACCCACAATTTGTTGGAATTTGTAGACAGACACCTGCTTCATAGGACTCACTTGAATCCTCTCGAAAGTACTGAACAACAGAAGGATGAGATATCGGCAGTTAGCTCGAAGAAGTTTCTCTCAATCATGTGTTCCAATAGATTCTCCCTTTTAACAATGTCCTGCTAATTGTTGGAATTTGTGGATTTCAGTTGGTTCAGACAGACACAATTTGTTTTCAACGGGGATGTAATGCAATGATTCCTCTCAATTGAATAGACAGACACTTGCTTCATAGGACTCACTTGAATCGTCTCGGAAGTACTGAACAACAGAAGGATGAGATATCGGCAGTTACGAGATTCTTCGAGAATTAGAAAAGGAGAAAATACGGAACGACAAGGGTAGTATGAGTCTGAGTCCATTGTTGTTCGTGTCAGGTTTGTATTTCCTATAGCCACTGTTTTCGTAGTAAAAAACGGTTGCGGTTTTGCACATTCAATCTTCATTGCTTCATTATAATTAATAATGCGGTCTCGATTGAAGATGTAATTGCAAGATTGTTTGTCGGGCTTCCAATGCTCACACAGGGTGATAAACAACGCTGATATTGAACGGATTATTGAACCAAGAAAGTCATTGGACTGTCGCAGATGAAGTCAAATGTGATCAAACTTGGACATCAGACGTAAATCTTGAAGAAACGGAACATAATCCCAGATTGTCTAAAGAAGCGCTTTTATCATGTGTGATCCAGAGGTCGGTCTTGGGTGTGCATAAGATCCTGGGCTCTATTGTCGGATTATTGAACCAAGAAAGTCATTGGACTGCCGCATATGAAGTCAAATGTGATCGAACTTGGACATTAGACGTAAAATCTTGAAGAAACAGAACATAATCCCAGATTGTCTAAAGAAGCGCTTTTATCATGTGTGATCCAGAGGTCGGTCTCGGGTGGGCATAAGATCCGTGGGCCCTATTTTCAGATTATTGAACCAAGAAAGTCATTGGACTGCCGTAGATGAAGTCAAATTTGATCAAACTTGGACATCAGACGTAAATCTTGAAGAAACGAAACATAATCCTAGATTGTCTAAAGAAGCGCTTTTATCATGTGTGATCCAGAGGTCGGTCTCGGGTGGGCATAAGATCCGTGGGCCCTATTGTCGGATCTGTGACTGCATGGAAGATGTGATTAAGGTAAGCGTGCCGTATCATGTGTCATAAAATGGAACATAATCACAGATTGTCTAAAGAAGCGCTTTTATCATGTGTCATATTAGAGTAGTATGAGTCTGAGTCCATTGTGGTTCGTGAATGTTTCGAATCATCATAGAAGACGTATCGGGTGAGTTGTGGTTGATTTATAGGAGGAGGTTATGAAACGAATATATGTTTATGCGAATTTAAAGGACAATACTGACAGAGGTGCTGGTCTTTTCTTCCACTGTGCAAACTTGAAAAATCTCACCATAACACATCTAATATGACACATGATAAAAGCGCTTCTTTAGACAATCTGGGATTATGTTCCACAAATTGGGAACCACATATTCGTGTGTAAAAACTTGGAAAGATGACCGAATAGAGATTTGTATACACCCTTGGTATTTGTTTACCACATGACACATGATAAAAACATTTCTTTAGACAATCTGGGATTATGTTCCTCAAATTCGGAACCTCATTGTAGACTGGTGGGCTTGAATGGTTTTAATAACACTTGAAAATGGAAATAACCGTGTCAAGATCTTTATCTATCATATCATCGACCAACTGCTCAAAATCCCTTTCGTTTCTCGGGTTCGCATTCGACACAACACAACAAAAAATAAATTCAAAAAAACAGTGGCTTGATACGCATCGTATAGGCCTATACGATGCGTATCAAGCCCGCCGCCAGACATAACCTGCACCTGTCAGTCTGCCATCTTTTTACTTTATTTCAATACGCATCGTATAGGCCTATACGATGCGTATTGAATTGAAAAGTGTGCGGATAGACAGGGGGTGTGCCATTAGAAAATCCCTTTATAACACGCGTTTATGACACGACACACATTTATGACACATAATTATGACGTTCATTTATGCATGCCATGCTTTTAAATGTTTAGAAATAAAACAAGTATTTTTTCTGTAAAATTACTAGTTTTTTCCAGATACATATATAATAAATCAATAAATACAGTTCTTAATCTATTATATATAATAAATGAAAGTTATTTGGGCCACGTGTCAGTAGATTAGGGCATCTTTTTTTCCCTTTTCCCGCCCAACAGTACCACTCCCCTTTATTCTCACCTTTTCACAAACCCTACTTCATTCTTCTCCTTCACCTTTCCATACAAGATCCCCTTTCTTTCTGTTGTTCATCTTTCTCCTTCTTCATATTTCCATCTCCTCAACAATGTCCGGCAGAGGTTACTTCTATTGGATACATCTGCGTTTGAAACCCTAAATCATGTACCGTCGAGTAGTTGAAGAACAGAATATTCATGTAAGATCTATTTTCTCATTCGGAAATTTTATTTGGTTTTATCTATTTTCTCATACTGAACATGATGAACCCTTTTGTACCCTTAGAAGAAGAAGCTCTCCTAGGGTTTCTTATCGTACACGATGAACCCTTTTGTACAATGTCACACCCCAACCGATGGCGGAATCATCGGGGCGTGGCACTGAGCGAAACAGATTGTCCATGAGTATCCATAACAACTATTCATTACCATATATTTAAATGTTATGTCCCATACCACAACATATCTAAAATAAACAGTTATTACAAATAATTGTCTCATAAACCATATACTGTTCCGACAACTCAGATTTCATTAAATTGTTTGTTTGTTTCTAGACTTGTCCTAACTTGATTCCACATAGCAAGCATCCTAGCAGATAGCATCCTAAACACCTGTCACATACGTTAAAATAAGGGTCAATACACATAGTGTAAAGGTGAGCATACAAGTTTGATAGATATAATAGAGTTCGAAATCGTTTACGCATAACCAGCATGTAACATGTATAAAGTGAAGGCTAGTAGGTTATCGACAGAGAAATATGCACAGACGTGACTATGAGTTGTAGAATGCGCAACACATATCCCCACTGGGACACGTGAAGTAAAGCCCTTAACAACCCCAGTCCACGACAAGTGCTGAGTCCAAACTATAGTACTATCGTTGCTAAGGTGTCAGGAAACAATCACTGTGTTAACATAACATACAAGCATTCATCGAATAACGCGTAGCACGCATTAACGGTTAGCGTATAAATAGTGTTGCATCGTGTGTCGATTGTGATTTAGAATATGTAACGTATGTAACACCCAAAAGTGCGTAAAGCAAAAAGGGATCGAGTATACTCACAGATCGTGCTTAACAAGTAAACACTATCTTGGATTGAAGGGAGCGCTGGAAGAGATTAGCCTGAACAGTTAACGATAGCATAAACGATAAGCGACGCGTAAAACAGTGCAAGAATGATATGTGTCGGATGGTAATCCGATCGAATGGCAATCCGATCGGATATCCAGTCGATCGGATGTCAATCCGTTTGGATGGTCATCCGATCGGATGGCCATTCAACTGGATTGACACCTCATCTGGTGAGGATGTGTTTGTGTATGATGGTTTGAACATGTTGAAAATTGTTTAAGTGTTGAAGTCCCAAACGTCACATGGTCGGATGGTCGTTCGATCGGATGGCAATCCGATCGGACAACAATTAGTTCGACGTGTAGATCTTCACAAGTTGAATCAAAAGTTTAAGTGTGGGACCAAGTACAAGCCGATCGGACGGCTGTTCGATCGGATGGCAATCCGTCCCATCGACCTGTTTGTCTTGACACTTGATTGTTTTGATAGTTGCAGTTTTGATAGAGACGATTTGATAACGTGCCAAACAATAGAACCCTTGTCAAGACTCAAGTAATCCGATCGGATAGGAATCACCCTAATCTGATCAGTTGACTGTTCGAGGCGGTGGTTCATGTTTAACATGAAATCGGTCGTCTCTTAGATAGGATTCTGATCTTGAACCAACACATCACTAAGAAAGAGTAGAAGATCAGAACAAGCTCCGATTCTATCGGTTTTGAGTGCATTGAGTGTTAAAGAGTTGAAAGACAGTTAGAAAACCATCTTTCAATCCTTTTCACCATGAATATGTTCAGATCTATGCAAGATCTTTGTTCATTCATGTGGAAATCGTCCAAATCTAAGTTGTTCTTGGTGAATTGAAGCCAAAACATAAAGTTCATAAGAACTCCATGATGACATCACCCTAGAACACCTCAAATCCACTGATTTCATGGTTAAAAGTTAAGATTCAAAAGAAAGAATGATGAAGAAGTGTGTGTAGATCATAGAAGTACAAGATTTAGGTTGAAAACTTACAAGAATTGCGAGAAATCGAAGGAAAGAGAGCTTGAGTGCGGCTGGGTCGAGTAGGGAGCTGTCACATCAAGTGATGTCACAAGTGAGGTTATTTATAGGGTTTCCCAAAAAGGAAGGTGCAAGGGATCGAGTGGGTCACCGATTGGATGACAGTCCGATCGGGTGGCAATTGTCACACCCCGACCGCGTAAAACAACAAACTGCGGCGGAAACGTCGGGGAGTCGTGTGGCAGAATTATTGTTTCAAAACACATGATAAGTAAAGTTAAGTTTTACAAGTTTAAATTATTACATTGTCTTAGTTCAAACAAAACACATAACATAAAAGATGATAACTTTCTTGATTTTAGATTGCTAAGGCCCAAGTCGCCTAAGTGTAGCTTGCTCACATCAAATATTCGCTCCTGAAACATATGTGAAAGTAAATACATCAGCATAAAAATGCCTGTGAGTAACGTAGGTTTAGTTTTGAAAATTCATGACTTTAAAGGTTAAAAGAAATGTTTAACGAAAAGTAGTCATGAACCTTATAAAATATTTTCTTTCATAAAATCATATGAAATCAAATGATATAAAAGAATAATGTATGGCTAAGTAAATAACGAAATGAAAATAATATGTATAAAATATGCCATGTCTTGTCTTTGTTGAAGTGGTTTAGATAACGCCACGATATGGAATACAATAAAAGCACTTATGTATAGGAAGTACCAGCGGCGTATCCACCATGCTTTTATCATATTACACACGTCTCATTACTTAAATCACTTATTAATAACCATGAAATAGTGTCTTGTTTAAATGTCAATGTCCAATGTCAAATGTCATGTGTAAACAATGTCTAATGTCAAGTATAAACAAATGTCTTTTGAAATCCAATGTCATGTACAAAACAAGGTCTTTGAAATAACCAAGAGTTAAAATCAAAAGTTATGTTTTGAAAACCATTCTTTTATCGATATGAACATTTATGTGGTTTGTCTATCGCATACACTCAAGCCTTGAGACTGTCGGATAAACCCTTATCAGGATCAAGGTTTATCAAAAATGTATTCGGATTCTGTCATTCCCCTTCTGAAATACCTAGAAAGCGGGAACGGGATTTGTCAAGTCCTATAGCGCTATTACATACTACCGAGCGGCATGATCAATGTTAATGAATGTACTACTAACTCGTTAAACATACCAAATGTCCTTTTCATTGTAAGCATGTCATGAAAATGTCTTTGTAAAACCATGCATTAGGCATACTAAGTCAATATGCCAATAAAATGTCTTTGAAACCAAATGTTAGGTATACTAAGTGAATATACCATAAAAATGTCTCTGAAATAATGTATTATATGTAATATGTAATAAAACATGTATAATGTCATTAAAACGAAAAGTAAAGTTATGCACATATGCTTCACCCCAAAACATTTGAAAACGTAAAATAGGGGAACTATGTACTCACCTTTGGGTGCGTTTTTATATGTTAACACAATCCCTCAAATTGTTTATTCGTCCTAAATTAAGTAACAACAATTTAATAATCAAAAACCCACAAAAATACATAAGTTTCTCCGATACTTAGAATTTTCACATAACTTTGAGATTTTCTCGAAAAGTTATTATTTTTTTATTATAATGGTGTATTTATATATATATATATATATATATATATGAGTTCATATATATTTTAAAAACTTTACGACTTGAACGATTTTATTGGTGACCCTCATCATGTTATAAGCAATATATCTACGATTTGCGCGTCGTAATATATATACTCAAATGTGACATACTAATAATAACGTAATACACATAATCTTGTCAAGTATTAACATGTCATCATGCACATATTATAAATCACATAACATCTTGTAACACATAAAATTAACCCAGGAACAACCCATTCTAGTGTACATTGAAAAACGCGTATTTTAGCGATTCGGTAACGTTTTTGGGCGTCGGAAGTCACGTATTACTAACCAAACACCAAGTAAACTTAATATAAGTTAAAATACTTATTTTTATATCAAAAATATCAGTTTACTTACTGATCTAAAACAGTTTTAGAAAAATCATCCGAAAAGCCGATTTTTAACCGTTTTACCGCATAGTTTTGCATCAAGCGTTACCCTAACCATCCCAAATCGTAACGACTTGATATTTTAACATAACCCATGTTATTTACTGAATAAAATAGTGGTTATACTCATGATAGTGCAGGTCTCACATAAAGCACATAAATCATGCAAATTTCACATATTTTACCACTTTCTAAGCTATATGCACAACATGCAAAGCTATCAAACCTATGACAAAGTCTCATGCCATTATAATATACCAAATAATTTTATTTTTAGTTTTTATAATCTGTTCTAAAACATTTTTGTCATACAATCATTTTTTTATCATTTCTTGAGCTTTAAATCAACATGTATTCTTATGTACAAGTGTCTAAAGCACACTATCATATCATCATCATTTCATGTGAATTTAAATGCATCAAACATGTAATTTATTCATGTTTACTTACTGATTTAATTGAACATTCATCGTATCATGCACAAATCATCAAACACTTGAATTTTAACTATCATTCAAGAACAAGCAACAACTTAAAAATTCTCAAATATGTCTAATAAATTTTTGGCCATTTACAAGTTAAAATACTAACATTATTTCAAATTATAACTCATGATTCAATCATTCCTTTATATTTCTAACATATTTGCACATAATCTTGTTCATGCAAGCAAACATCCTAAACAAGTATTTATCAAAAATCAACTCAAACTCAAATCTCATACACATACATGTATATATACGGTTATATACACACATATATACTACCATTTTTATTTTGTATCAAGACCCATTTCTTTTTAGATTTCAAGTTTGTGAAAAATTCCAAGATTCAAGAGAAACTTCCAATCATCAAGAACAACCAAGAATCAAGTGTATGATTTAAACATAAACTTTATACCTTCAAGATTCAAGTGAGTTTTTGATGAGATTTTGATTATATGGAGCTTGAAATCACTTGAAAACACCTTGGAAATCCTTTGGATCTTCACACCAACTTGAAACTAGCTTGGAATGGAGTTTAATCTTGAAGAACAAAGTTGAAAAAATGAAAATGGAAGAGAGAAAGGGGTGTACGGTTATGGGGGAGGAGAGAGAGGAGTGATCTTGGTTTGATTTTGTTTGTGATCTTGAAAGATTTATAGAGATATGGAAGATTTATGAAGATTGCATGCATCAACACTGTGTTACGCAGTAACACGCGGTACGCGCTTAAACTTTGAAAAATAACATTTTTAAGCGTTTTAATTTATTTTTCAACACGAACATGATTAAAAAATAAAATTTTAATCATAACAGAATATTTTTGGGATTTAAATATTATCCGGGCGGTCACCAACGTTCGTTTCATTGTTTTGTCGCAAATAGTTCTTTAGTTCGAATAAACATGTTTTTGCCATACCGAATCCTTCGAAACTTATTTCTAAGTTATGTCAAAGGTATTTAGGGTATGTTTGGCTTATGTCACAGTTCCAGAGTGTACGTCGCATTAAACTGATTATGTTTACGTAACGGTTTAGGATTTCACTTCCAGAACAGGTTTGAGAGTTCGGAATTGGACAATGATTGAAAACGTGCTAATGTCACAAATAATTAAACAAATATTGAAATTAAAACACCATATTTCATTAAATACAAAGTTGTTCGGAATAGTACAAGGATTAAAATACACAGATGTCACAGTCTCCCCTACTTTTGGAAATTTCGTCCCGAAATTTAATTAGAGGAAACTTGTGGGAAAAGGTGTGGATATTTCTCCTTCATTTGATCCTCTCATTCCCAAGTAAACTATGGGCCACGTTTGGATTCCCAGCGAACTTTGACTATCCGTATGCGCTTGCGCTTGAGCTTCTTGACTTGATGATCCAATATTTCCACAGGTTTCTCGACGAAATGCATCGTGTTGTCGACACGAATTTTATCAAGGGGGATGTGGAGTTTTTCATCAGCCAAACACTTTTTTAGATTGGACAAGTGGAAAGTTGGATGAACATTTCCAAGTTCAGGAGGCAGCTCAAGTCTGTAGGCTACTTTTCCGATTCTTTCAACGATCTTGAATGGTCCAACATATCGTGGTGCAAGTTTTCCTGTCTTCCCAAATCTGATTTCACCTTTCCAAGTAGATACCTTGAGTAGGACGAGATCACCGACTTGGAATTCCAAAGGCTTGCATCATCTATCCGTGTAACTCTTTTGACGGCTTCTAGCTGTTAAGAGGTTGTCGCGAATTTTCTTGACTTTGTCTGTAGTCTCTAGAATGAGTTCAGGTCTAGTGAGCTGAGCTTCACCAATCTCATTCCAGCAGACCGGCGAACGACATTTTCGACCGTATAAAGCTTCGAAATGAGCCATGTTGATGCTGGAGTGATAACTATTATTGTAGGAGAATTCGATCAATGGAAGATGCGAATCCCAACTACCACCAAAATCGATCACACAAGCTCTAAGCATATCCTCCAATGTCTGGATTGTTCTTTCATATTGTCCGTCCGTTTGAGGATGATAAGCTGTGCTCAAGTTGAGTTGGGTTCCCATAGCAGATTGTATGGTTCTCCAAAAGTGAGATAAGAATCGAGCGATGTAAGGACTCTCAAAATTGTCCTAAAAAATACCCGTAAGTATAAACCCGGACCCCTGAAACCCTAAACTGTATTAAAAACCAAGAAAAATGAAATTCTGGGTCTCAGGCGGGCCGCGTAAAAGACAAGAGATGTCTTACGTGGGCCGCGTCAACATGTAGTTTGACCGGATTAGCATCCGGATCCACGTGTTACACGCTTGGCAAGTCTAGTGGTGACACGATAGCCCTAATCTACGTATAGACTGCCCTCGCGGGCCGCATAAAGAACAAGAGAAGGTTTACGCGGGCCGCGTGAACCTTCAATTTCAGCTATAAAATAGCTTGTTGCATGCACAGTCCACTGGTGTCGAAATAAACTTTCAAAAACGAATTCTTGTTACTCTGAAGTCGAAATTACTTTCAATATTAGCGAGGCGCTGCTCCGATACCGGGTATTAACACGATCGCTGCTACGATTCAATGTCCGATCGATTAAACTATCCAATGGATGTTTAAGTGCCGCCCACATTAGGGTTTATGCTTTGTCATTCGTTGTTAATTCAATGGATGTTTAAGTATCGCACTTTGTCATTTGTTGTGAAGGTTTTAATCTCGTGAGTTATCGTAAATGCTGTATTAGTTACTAACCGAGTTCGTGTGCATGTATTAAATTTAGGTTAAAAGGCTAATCAGTAGGCTAAGATCTGCTCATATAAATCTGCAATGTGAGTCATTCTCTTTTTTTAAATCAAAGTATTTTACAAAATCATGTTATTTTCAAAGTTATAATTACAGGGATTAAGTCTTTGTAAATCTCCATATTACAGCCGGTATGTGGGGTTTTGTATACACTACTTGATAATCGTCACCATTGGACAACGGGGCCAATGGGTGATATGACCATAGTCACAGAAATGAGTCAAGTGACAAATACCGATGGGTAATTGGTTGATATATAAACATTGTAATCGCTCTTAATACTGTAAATTATAATAACGGGTCATTTTAGTAAAAAGAATGATTCACCAGTATTTCCCGCTGACAAAAACTTTTTCAAACATGTTTCATGTGATATGTTGTGATCCAAGAAAAGTGCCGTGAAGCACTACAAGCTTAAGGAAGTGGCTCAATATAAAATAAACAGGTTTTGTAAAATAAAGATTTCTCAGTGAAATCATATGATTGTAAATTACTAGGGTTTTATTCCGAGTTGTGAAATAAAATAATCGGGAAATTTAAGTTTTAATAAGATCCTGTAAAAAGTCTTCCGCTGTCAAATTAATTAAATAAATACCACGGGATTTTCTGTCCCGCGGCTCCTGAAACGGGTCAAACCGGGTCAGGGGCCGTGACAGTCTTTTATTAGGAGAAAGTCAAGGGAAATTAAAGAAATCACAACCAAAAGAAAAGAGAGTTAATCAGAAAACCCAAGAACTAGGCAGTAAACCACCATGGGAAGATAAGTTAGATGAAAAATGGGCAGATCTTTATATGCTAGCCACTGTAGCAGTAAATGCAAATCTTTAAAATACTCTGACTCAAGTTTTAGCACCCTTATCACCTACAAGCCAGAAGCTTTACCCAGTAAATAAATAAGTTTACAATAAAACTTAATATGTTTTAATTGTCAGTTGTTCTTGATATTAAATTAGTTACACGGTATGAAATAATATTTAAAGGTTATTTATGAAATTTTATTATAAAATTTTTAACTTAGCAATTTTTGTGTATTTTGCATATATGCTAAACAGCATGAATGACTTGTCTGAAGCCCTTCAGAATTTAAATCTCTATCCGGTGAAAATAGAGGTTTCCAGATATTTTAATAGGTATATACCTGATATAGAAGAACCTATGGAATTTGTCACACCCCGACCACGTAGAACCTACAAAACGTGGCGGAAACATCGGGGAGTGTTGTAACAGAATCATTGTTTCATAACACATGGAACTTGAAATATTGTTTTATTGATTAAAAGAGTTACAATGTCTTGACAATCAAAGAAACATAACAAAATAACTAGTCTTGCATCTTTTATTGTCACTAAGGCCCATGTCCGCCTAAGTGTATCTTGATCAATCCTATGCTTCATTTCCTGAAACACATGTGAAAATAGGTACGTCAGCATAAAAATGCCGGCGAGTACATAGGTTTTGTGAAAATAAGATTCATGACATCTGTTTAAGAAAATGTTTAGTCATGAACCTTGTAATTTGCTTTGTCTTTGTAAATCATTTGAAAAACAATAAGTTCAGATGATACGTATAAATAAGAGAATAATGCATGGTTAAATGAATAACCATGTAAAAATGAGTTTGTATAAGTTAAGTTGTTTGTAAAACAATGTATTGTGAAAAGTATGTTATTTGTATAAAATGTTATATGTCTAAATTGAAATGATTTCAAATAACGCAACGATATGTAATACCATACAATCACTTATATATAGGAAGTACCAGCGGCGTATCCACCATGCTTGTATCATATTACACACGCCTCGTTACTTAAATCACTTACTCAAACCAAACCACCAATATAAGATGTCTATGTTTAAACCAATTGTCAAAAGTCCTTGTATAAACCATGTCAAATGTTGATAGTCCAAAAGTAGTCAAGTAATGTGTAACAAATGTTTATGTATGGCTAGTGAAATGCATCAACTAAACCATAGATGAAATGCACAAAACAAAGTATTGAAGTAAAACTTGGTTTAAATCAAAGTTATGTTTTGTAAAATATATGCATGCTATACTGATATAAACATTTATGCGGTATTGTGAAAATTCATACATCCAAGCCTTGCGACAGTCGGATAACTATGTAATAATGAGTTATCAAAAGAATATGTATTCGGATTCGGTCATTCCTTACGTCCAAACAAACCCGAGATTTCAGGAATGGGATTTGTCAAGTCCTATGGTACCACTACCTACTACCGAGCGGCATGATCGGTGTTAATGAATGTACATTGTCTCATTT
This sequence comes from Helianthus tuberosus, assembly GCA_030545235.1. Taxonomy (NCBI): domain Eukaryota; kingdom Viridiplantae; phylum Streptophyta; class Magnoliopsida; order Asterales; family Asteraceae; genus Helianthus; species Helianthus tuberosus. The sequence goes on along the minus strand of CM060403.1, from coordinate 50,737,721 downwards.
AAACAAACCAAATGTCATAACAAAATGTAAGCATGTGATGAAAACAAATGTACTAAGTATGCAAATAAATGAACCTACATAGCATGTGATGTGATGTGAAACGATGTACTAAGTATGAACTAAATGGACATACATAGCATAAAATGTAATGTAAAACGATGTACTAATAGTGTACTAATGAACATAGCAAGCATATGATATGAAAACATGGAAGAGCATGAAAGTAAGAAGTAGGCACATGTGTTTCACCCCAAAACGTTTGGAAAACAGTAAAAGAGGGGTCTATGTACTCACTTGAGATTGCTCAGAAGTCCTAAGATAACCACCAAGCAATGCTAGAGATCTCGGAATATCAAACGGCACCTAATATAGGTAACTACATTAATAAACCGGACCTAAATCGGAAGATCGGATAGAATGAGGGCTCGTAAACCAAATGAGTATGGGAACTCATGTAGTGTGGTTTAACAAAGCCTACATACTAAATGAAACCTAACCTAGGTGCTTACGACCCATTACGACCCGTTTAGGTAGCTTATGCTACTTTAACGCGTCGTTCGCGTAAAACGCGTTCGGACCGCCTAACTAGTCCTATGACAAGTAACATATGCCTTAACATGTCTAATATTGTTGTCAAATCAGTTTAGATGTCAAAAGTTATGTTACATATGCTTAAAATGAATTTTGGCGTCAAAAAGGCATTTTGGTAATTTACCTAAGGCATATAAGCTACCTATCATACAACTACTTAAACGAAGCGACCATAAGGTATAACCTCGGAAGGTTATTCCCTATATACTATGGTCACCTAATGTGCTTGGTCGGATCCTAATGATCGACCAAACAGGTCGGGTTCGAAAGTATAAGCGATTGTTTAAATCGCTTACCTTACGACCCTATATAAGCACTAAACTAAAAGTGACGAGCTAAGCATGTTAAAACATGCTTAACTAAGTTTAGAAAACAGGTTTGGTATCAAAACAAACGGTTTTGATACCCATAAGTAGTTTGGTTACAAAATACGCAAGAATACGTATTCTGACCGAAACTACGGCTCGTCACTGAGCCTAGATAACGTGGTAATCAGTAGGTATAGTCACAAAGGACTATAACCATCGTGATTACAATCACGTTACGAAGTTCAAACGAACTTCGCATTGACCATAAGCTGGTCAATGCAGAAAGTCAAACAAAGTTTGACTTTCAGACTCGAAAAGCAATAAAAGAACGAAAGAATACTCACGTAGGGTCCCCGAATGCTAATCTAGATCAAAATAGCTCAGGTATGAAACAAAGGTTTCAACTTAGAGCATTTGAGATCAGATTCTAGTGAGTTTAGAGGTTGGATGGCAAGGGGTATTTATAGTGAATGGTCCACCATTAGGATCGTTTGTCGAAATACGTGCCTTAATCTCATCCGTACATGTGTCGGAACCTTATGGTACCCAAAAAGGCCACTCACCATAAGAGTTTGACACTTGGCACTTGACCTTTGGAGAGTGTTAAGGGCTGTTAAAAGATGAAAAAAAAAACGTTTTGCTGCATCTGGCCCCTGTTTACGGACCTAGTTTGGCAGATTTACAGTTTCAGTCCCTGCAACCTCAAAACTTGGTTTTCGATGCGTTTTTTTTTGACACGTTTAAGCCATGTTAACCCCATTTCAAAGCTCTAAAATGAAGTTAAAGTATAGGGAACTTAAAATGTGTTCAAAAATATCTCGGGTGTCGGTTCGTTTAGCCGTACGGTTACGTTGTTCGGTTAATTACGACGGAATGCGCATAAGCGCGAAAAATGATCCAAATGGCGTGACGAATGGATTTTTCTTATGCCAAACACTAAAATAAAATATTTTAGTGCTTACATAAATTTTTGGATGTCCGGATGTATTCAGAACGTAAGTTATGCACGAAAATGCAAACGTGTGCACTTTTTGACGCTTTTAGTACCTGAATGAGCCAAAAGTTTATTTTAGCACACCGAACCCCTCAAAGCCTATTTCTAAGCTATATAAAGGATATTTAAGGTGTGTTTAACTTATGGTAATGTTCCGGAATGTCTGTTACAGTTCAAATTGGCATACTTTCGCAGTTTGTCAAGTTTAGTCCCTGTAAGCGAATTAACTTGTTTTTGCCATACCAAAGCCTTCAAAATTTATTTCTAAGTTATGTAAAGGTTATTTAAGGTATGTTAAGCCTATGTCACTATTCCGGAGTGTTTGTTGCATTAAACTGGTTATATTTACGCATCGGTGCGCGTATAACCTTCCAGAAAGCGATTTAGAGTTTGGAATTGAACAAAAATTGATATGTGCAAATGATACACATATTTTTACAAATCCCAAGTATGAAATATAATATTTATTGGTTCGGTATTTGTTTGATGGCCGTGGAGGCACAGGTGTTACAGTCTCCCCTACTTTAGGAAATTTAGTCCCGAAATTTATTTAGAGGAAACTTGTGAGAGTTTAAAACATGAAGTTGAAAAGATCGAACAATATTGGTTAGGGTTCTGAACTTCTAGTAACCTTAATAACATTATGCTTGCAATGTAAGAGGGACACTTATATACAAGTATATGAAGCGTCATTGGTGCGTCCACCGTACCTCCATTACATCGTTCTCATTTTGTTATTGTTGTCGCTATCGGTTCTTACACATAATAAATCTTACTGGGTTTCTGTGCACTAAATTTCATAATTATGTACGCGTCCATAATTAGACAATTCCTTGCACAATTCACACAGTATATTTTATAATGTGTAGTGTAAAACCAAATGAACAAACCTGTGATAAGTGTGACTAGACCGCCATAGAGTCCTTTTAATTAAGTCAATAAATGATCTAAATAGACTATCAAGGAGTCTGTTCAGCTACATCACTAGATGTCGTCCTTTAACCAGATTGTGAATCAATCTTTTTGACTAGACCTCTAAAAGGGTCTCTTATGAAACATGGAGTGGTACTATATAATCCAAGGGTCTTAACTATTATATAGAAGCCCATTAAGGATTTAAGGCAGTACCTTTTGACTATCCTGCTACGAATCCCTCATATGGAGATATGAAAGATCCTGCGAGGATTTGGATAACAAATATCCAGAGTATAAAAACACAAAATGCATAAAAGAAAACATAAGATGAATAAACACATAGTCACATAACCACAAAATTGTTTGTTAATTTGTCTTGTTAATTGCGTACATGCATTTAAAGCACACTAGGAATCCATTCCGTGGATTTCATTTGGTACTTTAAACGTTATCAATAATCTAACTATAAAGATAGAAAGATTCAAAAAGAAAATTCGATTTCGATTATTAGGAACCGAAATGTTCGAATTTAGGTACATAAGGAATCCAATTAAGGACTCTGATTTGTATGACAATTATCCACAACGATCTAATTGTGAAGATAAAAAGATCCCATATGGATTTTAGAGGTTGAAGATGTTTTGAAACCTTGCACTGGACGTGCTTAAGTCAAAACATGAAGTTGAAATGCTTATGAAGTTGAGATGCTCGATATGCCAAGGCGACATATGAAGCGAAATTTGAAGGTTAAGTCAATGCATGACAAAAATATTTTTTTTTTGCAATACTATGCATGGGGTTCTAAAAATGTGTTCAATGTTTTTGAAACCTTATATATAATACCTTTGAAATCATAAAGTAGTTGTATTAGGTAGGTATATTCATAAAAATGTTTTAAAATCATGCGAAATGAATTTTGAAATTATGTATAAGGTTTTTGGAAAACATGAATGATGCTTTTGAAATCATGCACTTGATAAGAAAATATATTGTACTAATATTGTTTTCAGGCTATATGAGACATTTTGAAATCATGAAGGTTGTTTTTGAAAATACAGACAAAGCTTTGTGCATTTGTTATGTTTAAGTAAATACACTATATTAAAAATGTTTTCGAACTATGTATAGGATGTTTTGAAATCATGTAGGTTGTTTTGAAAACTTATGTTATGCATGTTGAAGAAATCAGAACGTAATGGGTATGAGATTTGAAAATACTCTTAGTTATCTATCCAAGAATTCAAAGGCACAGATGTGTGAAAAGCACGATTACTCATAATTTCGATTTATTTCTTGTACTTCGTTTCCTAGAATGAAACGAGTACTTAGAATTTTCCAAAGGAATCATGAACAAACGCAAGAATGGGAAATTCGCAAAAGTAGTTTGTAAGGAATATAGTTCCTTAATGTAGGTATCATAGGAAAAGTCATACACATATGTAACTACAATTGTACATCAGAATTTGTGAACAATAATTTATTTATAAACAAAACAGATTGTTTCACATTACAAGAAAATAAAAGAACAAAAGCATAAGACAGCAACATCCTTTGTTCAGTCAAATGCTTATCCGAGGGTCAGATTTGCATTAGCAAGCTTTGGGCAATCCCTCCGGAAATGGCCCATCTCGCCACAGTTGTAGCAAGACCCCAGCGAGAAACGAGCTTGAGCAGGATTGTCATCAGCTTGATTTGGTACAGCTGCAGTTGGGAAAACCCTTGCTGTATGACCTATAAGTCCACAAATCTGGCATTTGCGGCACTTCACACTAGCATGATGATGGAGGCTACATTGGTTGCACAAGGGTGCAGTTCCATTGTATGGCTTCCTAGTAGGGGGTTGAGCTGGTTGGTTGGGGACGGCTTGATCATTGTGAGCGACCACGGCGAAATTCTGAGAAGCCTTTCGCTTCTTTGACTTCTTAGGAGATCGTTCATCCATGGTCTTTGATTCCTCGATTGGTTTCTTGGCTGATGGTGCTGTCACCTGACTAGGTCCTGCCTGTCTTGGTGACTCTTGAGTGGCTTCATCCTGGAGACGATAGATGGTAGTAGTTAATTCAACAGTCTTCAGGACTACTTCGCCTATTCGTTGAGCGAATTTGGCTGTCTGCTCGGACATTTGACCGGTGCTGAGAGGAAGAGACATTCTAGAAGCAAATGAAAGGCATAGGAAGAAACAGGTGAAAGGTTATTGGATAATCAATACAGAATGGTAACGAATGAAAATTGTGATCATTTGTTTGTTTCCTAAGGCAAACAAATGAGATGGTGACAAATCAAAGTAAATGGGTCAAAAATAATGTATCGCGAAGACATGCTCGCCTATAAGTGAACACTCATCCCAAGAATTCCCAGGTAAGCACAACTGGTCTCGCGTCTGATGAGATGTATACGAAGTGCTTGCCTAGACAGAAAACCCAGAATACAGGCATTCACCCTTCCAGTTTGCACGTGTTCACATTATTTAAAACCCAAGACCTTGACGAGGTTTTGAAAAACTCAAAGGGGTTCAAAACCATATAACAGAGGGTTCAAAACCTTACAATAAAGGGTTCAAAACCTAGTAATCAATCATCCTAGAACAGATGATTAGTTTTCAAAGTGGTTTTGAAATTTATGTTCTTGTTGTGGTTGTCGCCTAAGGATAGGTGACAGTATTGTTTTATGACTAAACGCAAGTAAACTCGCGTTAGGGTCCTAAGAAGGTTATAGACTAGGTTAAAGTATTACTAATAAGCTAATTCCCTATAACCATGAGCTCTGATACCAACTTTTCTGTCACACCCCGACCACGTAGAACCTACAAAACGTGGCGGAAACATCGGGGAGTGTTGTAACAGAATCATTGTTTCATAACACATGGAACTTGAAATATTGTTTTATTGATTAAAAGAGTTACAATGTCTTGACAATCAAAGAAACATAACAAAATAACTAGTCTTGCATCTTTTATTGTCACTAAGGCCCATGTCCGCCTAAGTGTATCTTGATCAATCCTATGCTTCATTTCCTGAAACACATGTGAAAATAGGTACGTCAGCATAAAAATGCCGGCGAGTACATAGGTTTTGTGAAAATAAGATTCATGACATCTGTTTAAGAAAATGTTTAGTCATGAACCTTGTAATTTGCTTTGTCTTTGTAAATCATTTGAAAAACAATAAGTTCAGATGATACGTATAAATAAGAGAATAATGCATGGTTAAATGAATAACCATGTAAAAATGAGTTTGTATAAGTTAAGTTGTTTGTAAAACAATGTATTGTGAAAAGTATGTTATTTGTATAAAATGTTATATGTCTAAATTGAAATGATTTCAAATAACGCAACGATATGTAATACCATACAATCACTTATATATAGGAAGTACCAGCGGCGTATCCACCATGCTTGTATCATATTACACACGCCTCGTTACTTAAATCACTTACTCAAACCAAACCACCAATATAAGATGTCTATGTTTAAACCAATTGTCAAAAGTCCTTGTATAAACCATGTCAAATGTTGATAGTCCAAAAGTAGTCAAGTAATGTGTAACAAATGTTTATGTATGGCTAGTGAAATGCATCAACTAAACCATAGATGAAATGCACAAAACAAAGTATTGAAGTAAAACTTGGTTTAAATCAAAGTTATGTTTTGTAAAATATATGCATGCTATACTGATATAAACATTTATGCGGTATTGTGAAAATTCATACATCCAAGCCTTGCGACAGTCGGATAACTATGTAATAATGAGTTATCAAAAGAATATGTATTCGGATTCGGTCATTCCTTACGTCCAAACAAACCCGAGATTTCAGGAATGGGATTTGTCAAGTCCTATGGTACCACTACCTACTACCGAGCGGCATGATCGGTGTTAATGAATGTACATTGTCTCATTTAAACAAACCAAATGTCATAACAAAATGTAAGCATGTGATGAAAACAAATGTACTAAGTATGCAAATAAATGAACCTACATAGCATGTGATGTGATGTGAAACGATGTACTAAGTATGAACTAAATGGACATACATAGCATAAAATGTAATGTAAAACGATGTACTAATAGTGTACTAATGAACATAGCAAGCATATGATATGAAAACATGGAAGAGCATGAAAGTAAGAAGTAGGCACATGTGTTTCACCCCAAAACGTTTGGAAAACAGTAAAAGAGGGGTCTATGTACTCACTTGAGATTGCTCAGAAGTCCTAAGATAACCACCAAGCAATGCTAGAGATCTCGGAATATCAAACGGCACCTAATATAGGTAACTACATTAATAAACCGGACCTAAATCGGAAGATCGGATAGAATGAGGGCTCGTAAACCAAATGAGTATGGGAACTCATGTAGTATGGTTTAACAAAGCCTACATACTAAATGAAACCTAACCTAAGTGCTTACGACCCATTACGACCCGTTTAGGTAGCTTATGCTACTTTAACGCGTCGTTCGCGTAAAACGCGTTCGGACCGCCTAACTAGTCCTATGACAAGTAACATATGCCTTAACATGTCTAATATTGTTGTCAAATCAGTTTAGATGTCAAAAGTTATGTTACATATGCTTAAAATGAATTTTGGCGTCAAAAAGGCATTTTGGTAATTTACCTAAGGCATATAAGCTACCTATCATACAACTACTTAAACGAAGTGACCATAAGGTATAACCTCGGAAGGTTATTCCCTATATACTATGTTCACCTAATGTGCTTGGTCGGATCCTAATGATCGACCAAACATGTCGGGTTCGAAAGTATAAGCGATTGTTTAAATCGCTTACCTTACGACCCTATATAAGCACTAAACTAAAAGTGACGAGCTAAGCATGTTAAAACATGCTTAACTAAGTTTAGAAAACAGGTTTGGTATCAAAACAAATGGTTTTGATACCCATAAGTAGTTTGGTTACAAAATACGCAAGAATACGTATTCTGACCGAAACTACGGCTCGTCACTGAGCCTAGATAACGTGGTAATCAGTAGGTATAGTCACAAAGGACTATAACCATCGTGATTACAATCACGTTGCGAAGTTCAAACGAACTTCGCATTGACCATAAGCTGGTCAATGCAGAAATTCAAACAAAGTTTGACTTTCAGACTCGAAAAGCAATAAAAGAACGAAAGAATACTCACGTAGGGTCCCCGAATGCTAATCTAGATCAAAATAGCTCAGGTATGAAACAAAGGTTTCAACTTAGAGCATTTGAGATCAGATTCTAGTGAGTTTAGAGGTTGGATGGCAAGGGGTATTTATAGTGAATGGTCCACCATTAGGATCGTTTGTCGAAATACGTGCCTTAATCTCATCCGTACATGTGTCGGAACCTTATGGTACCCAAAAAGGCCACTCACCATAAGAGTTTGACACTTGGCACTTGACCTTTCGAGAGTGTTAAGGGCTATTAAAAGATGAAAAAAAAAACGTTTTGCTGCATCTGGCCCCTGTTTACGGACCTAGTTTGGCAGATTTACAGTTTCAGTCCCTGCAACCTCAAAACTTGGTTTTCGATGCGTTTTTTTTTACACGTTTAAGCCATGTTAACCCCATTTCAAAGCTCTAAAATGAAGTTAAAGTATAGGGAACTTAAAATGTGTTCAAAAATATCTCGGGTGTCGGTTCGTTTAGCCGTACGGTTACGTTGTTCGGTTAATTACGACGGAATGCGCATAAGCGCGAAAAATGATCCAAATGGCGTGACGAATGGATTTTTCTTATGCCAAACACTAAAATAAAATATTTTAGTGCTTACATAAATTTTTGGATGTCCGGATGTATTCAGAACGTAAGTTATGCACGAAAATGCAAACTTGTGCACTTTTTGACGCTTTTAGTACCTGAATGAGCCAAAAGTTTATTTTAGCACACCGAACCCCTCAAAGCCTATTTCTAAGCTATATAAAGGATATTTAAGGTGTTTTTAACTTATGGTCATGTTCCGGAATGTCTGTTACAGTTCAAATTGGCATACTTTCGCAGTTTGTCAAGTTTAGTCCCTGTAAGCGAATTAACTTGTTTTTGCCATACCAAAGCCTTCAAAACTTATTTCTAAGTTATGTAAAGGTTATTTAAGGTATGTTAAGCCTATGTCACTATTCCGGAGTGTTTGTTGCATTAAACTGGTTATATTTACGCATCGGTGCGCGTATAACCTTCCAGAAAGCGATTTAGAGTTTGGAATTGAACAAAAATTGATATGTGCAAATGATACACATATTTTTACAAATCCCAAGTATGAAATATAATATTTATTGGTTCGGTATTTGTTTGATGGCCGTGGAGGCACATGTGTTACAGAATTCAACGTTCCACCTCCAGAGAAACCCAAGCCTAAGAAAAGGAGAAGATTCGTGGGATGGAGGCGTGTGCGCAGAAGGAAACCCACCACTAGGAAGATTCCCAAAATAGAAAATCCCTTAGACAAAGGGAAGGGGATTGAAGTCGGGGAAGGTTCTAGGCAGATGGAAATGCAGTTTGAGGAATATTCTAGGCAAATGGAAATGGAGTTTGGGGATGGTTCTAGGCAAACCAAGATAGAAATTGGGGAAAGCTCTAGACAAATTGAGGAGTTACCATTTCAGGAGGAATTGGATCGTGCATTGGCAAGCTGTGATGTCGTCAGGCCTATCAATAATAATCTTTACCCTTATCCTGCTGAAACTCAATTACCAATGAACTTGGAACCAGCAATCCCAGAACCTATAATCCACACCCAACCTCTAGGAATGGATGAGTGGTGGACTAATGATTGGCAGTTCCAAAACCTTCTCAACAGTCCTTATTCCTTTCTCCCTCAGTTCGACCCAGAACCTATACCAAACCCACCAATGAGCAATGAAAATTTAGCTGAACTCCGCCACTTTGGTGAGGAGCTGGTGGATGCAGGAAATAGGATCAGGGAAGTAGGAGAACAAATTTCCTGGAAATACGACGAAAGGGAACGTCGTTACTGAAATACCAATTGACAAAGGATAGTGGGTTTGTGAAATTGTGCTTGTATAATAAATACTAAAATATAATCTTGTAAAATAACTACAAATAAAACTTTGTAAGATAATGATGTGTATTGACGCATATTATAAAATATAAAAATGGGAATCGAGAAATCGATAATTTTGGCTATGTGTATTGTGAAATTTGTATGATTGTTTTGTGTATAATTGTTATTTATTCGATACTAATAAATTATATATATTAATTATCAGATGGAAAACGCTAATAACGAACCAGTTAATGAGGTTAATCAATCTGAGCAACATCCGGAGGATCAATTTCTAAATAGGCAAGATATCGAAAATATCATTGCTCAGGGAATAGCCAATGCTATTCCAGCAATAGTTGCTGCTGTTAGAATCCAATCGAACCTCAACAAATCATTCCTAGCAAACGTATTTCTGAAGATAATTTCAGTAATAATGTAAATGGAGGCGGCAATCATACTAATAACAATAACGATCCACGGCAGGCTTCGCTCCTTAAGAAAATGAAAACTACAACACCTGGTTGCACTTACAAAGAATTTCTTGCTTGTAAACCCGCTGAATTTGCAGGCAATGAAGGAGCGACGGCAGCACTGCGTTGGTTAGAGAAAACCGAGGCAGTAATTACAATAAGTAAATGTGCCAAGGACGATCAGGTCATGTACGCGTCAAATCTTTTTAAAGAAGGGGCACTAGAATGGTGGAACACGGTGTTACAAGCAAAAGGAAGGATGATGGCGTATGCCATGAACTGGGAAGAATTTAAGAGTCTTGTAGAAAGAAAATTCTGTCCCGAATATGAAAAAGATCAAATGGAGAATAAGTTCCTAAATCATCGAATGACGGGTGTAGATTGTCGAGGATATACTTCGACATTCTTTGAATATGCTAGAGTGGTACCAACACTGGCTTCGCCAGAACCGGTACTCATTTCTCACTATATTTGGGGATTGATTAGCGAAATCCGTAATATCGTTAATGTCACACCCTGGCTTTGCGGAAGCGTGGTTAATTTGGTGTGACTTCTTAATACCATAGCTTAACCATAACAAGCTATATGAAATAAAAACCATGCAAGATCATCCATTCGATTAAGTTTTAAAAACCAAATATAACAACATTGTCTTAACGGAAACACATCCTAACGACATAAACATTGTTCAATAAACACAACATAACATAAGCATAGTTTAAGGACTGTGACTTGTCCAGGAAAGAGTCACATTCCCTAAACCCGGATGACCTCGTAACTAGTGCAGCGGGAAAATGTGTCATACCGCGCCAGATCCTTTAATTCCCTGAAATACATGTAAGTTGAAAAATCAACAATAATGTTGAGCGAGTTCATGTGTAAGTGAGTAAATAAACCTTTGTAAGTATAAAAATAGTCTTGGTATGTAGCAAATAAGGGAATTGAGATCACCAATGGTTTGCAAGGCCATTGATATATGTGAAGTGCAAATAGGGAGACTCAAACCTAGCAGATTTATGCGCGTTGGGCACAAAGTCACCCCGAGGTCCGTTTCTAGTTTGGCCTGGGGCTGGGCTCGCTACACCCAGATAGATCTACCGCTCCTGTACCTTGGTCCTGCCATGAGGACTAATGGCCTCATATTGCTCCTACCCACTCACATGATCTAAGTAGTAAACCTCCTTACGCTAACCATACCATGTATAAAGTACTTGTAATCAAAGTAACATGTATTTCACCCCCGCAGTTAAAAACTGAAAACAATTAAGAGAAAAGGGGGACATGAACTCACAGTGGTGCGTCTCTACCAAGTATGTCTCCTGATCAAGCAGCTGTGTGACGACCTACACGTACTAATTCTATTAGACGGACGGCCGTGCCTTAGCTTTAAGGTTTAAGTCTTCGGGAAATAGTTAGACAACTATTTCGTGTTTAAATTCTGTATATACTTGGTAGTTATTTTCCTTCCCAAGGATGGGGGATTTAATACATGTGCGTTCGTATAATTTTGAAATATATGATTAAGTCTCACTTAAAATATATTTTATTTCTAACTCCAAAATATAAATATTCTTCTCAAAAATATTATATTTTCTATTACATAAATTTTCCCAAAATAATACTTTGACAAAAATACGCGTTAAGTCGTATTTTCTAAAAATGCGTAAGTTACGTTTCAACGATCGAGTGGTATTGATAATTACCGGTGTAACTTATATTTTAATCGTAGAGGCATTCGTATTATTTTGGATCCGTTAACATTCGTTAGTATTATTTTTACCCTAAAAATAATACTAGTATTTTCACAAAATAATCATAAACACATATCAAGTGACTTTATGAAAAATATATATTAAATATACTTTTACCAAGTTTTATTTTGTGAAATCCCACCTCCGATGTTTCGTAAATAAAGTCGTGGCGAAATCTATAATTTGAAAACAAGTCGGAGAGTATTTCTAACACTTATAGTGAAAATAATTCTAAGTGTTAGGTTTTTAGAAAATTTCGCCAGAGTTTCCTCTGTAACTGGAGGTGGCCACGCTTTTAAGCGTATCATTTTCTTTTATAAATCAAACCAACAATATTCTTATTCGATCAAAACAATGTTCAACGTATCAAACTAGTTAATAAACATGTAATTTGCAAGAATCTCATGAACTTGTAGTTTTCTAATATTATGAAGTAAATCCCATTAATTTTAGTGGATCTTTGTATAAATCAATCCGGTTTCGTAAAAACCCCGTTTTTAAAGAAAGTCCATCTTTACAACTTCTTATCATCTTTTTCAAAAATAGTTATTTTGTCGAAACTTTGTGTTACACAAGTGTTTACACACTTGTGTGTTCTAAAAATCTTTCGTGTTAGTGTAAGATCCGTCTTTAGAAAACATGATTTCTTTGATACTTGGTTCTTTGAAAATACCGCTTGTAGATCCGTAGATCTACTAGTTTTAAACACTATTTCACAAGTAAAATCGCTTTTACACAAGTTCATGATTCGTGTGTGGTAGAGTTTCATCCTTTAACCCTTGTTACTTCCAAAACAACCTTATGTCATGATCCATGATCATGACCAACCCGGGTTAAATGATGATCCGAGCTACCACAACATAGATCGGGTCCAAATAATTACACAAAACAAATACTACATGATTTACACAACATATGAGCTTTTAACCAACATTTTTAGTGTTTTAAGTAGACTTTTGTGTGTCATCTTGTATGTTAACGAGTTTTAACCGTTACGAATCATATTAACCACTTTAAAATAGTTCGAGAAGGTGATTCAAGCAACTTACTACTAGCTCGAGGCTAGGGAAGAATCTATGCGAAAAATGCGTGGATAAAAGCAATAGAGTGAGGTCCTTCGCCTTCCGATTGCACCAAAGTTCCTTATACGCGATCCTTATCACTTGTAGATGCTTGGAATGGCTTGAAACAAATTCGAAAATGATGGATGGGGGTGGGGTGTGTTCGGCCGAGAGCTCTAGGAGAGGGAGAGAGTAGTGTTTGTGTGATGTTGATAAGTGGATGATCATGTTAGACTAAGCTAGCAACTTATAGACAAAGTTAGGGTGATTAACCATTGGATCTTATGCTAACTAGATATTAGGCATAAGATTATAATAATGTTTTAGAGGACAAGGTATGTCCCCCCTCATGGGGACGGTTGGTAAAGGGGGGGGGGGTACTAGTTCATTTCCAACAATTAGTTAAGTATATAGTTAGGTTAATCTAGTTAAGTTAAGTGATTAACCTGGTTAGTGGTGTGTCATGCGTTACAATGGGTGTTAGGGTATTCAGGGACCCTAACTGGCTCAGAAAAAGATAAACTATGAAAATGACAATATTTTCATGTTCCGGGTATAGTCCGATTGTTCGGTTGGATAGTAATCCGTTAAAGTGCTTAACAAAGCTTTAAAGTGTCGTTAATACCCTTTTTAGTGACACAACTCATTTCTGACACTTTGGTAAGTGTCTAGTAATGTTTTTCTTCATGTTTTGGCACTTTATTAGGTAGCTAAATGCTGAATTATTATGTAAAGTGCTGAATTTTGTGTTTAGAGCACGTTTTAGGCCCATCCAGTCATTGTAACTTATTCCTAGAGACGCAGTCCTACAACCCTTGTATCCCTACACTCACCACTAGTGTAGTAACTATCTCAGGCTCCTACAGGCCTTAGGGGCATTGTCTGCCTGATGCTGGCTTTATCAGCATGTTCAATAGGTTATCCGTTTATAATGCTACTGTGCTTTTTGTGCATCATGTGTGTCACTAAAGTTCAGCATGTAAATGATGTAGTGACGGTAAGTAAAGTATGATGCAGGTAAGTGCATGTATCAGTATTCAAGTAGCAGTTCATCAGTAGTTTCAAACAAGCACAGTAATTAAGCAGTAATTAATTATTAATTAAGTCGTACGGATACCTGGTTTAGTGAGGGTTGTCACATTCTCCCCCCGTTAGAAAAATTTCATCCCGAAATTTTAAGTTCTGCTTGTAGATGCAGGGTTCTTAGGAAATAGGTGGGGGTATTTCTCTTTCATCCGGTCCTCACGCTCCCAGGTGTATTCAGGACCATGTCTGGCGTTCCAACGAACCTTGACGAGCTTGACACTGCTCCGGCGGGTCTTGTTTACTTTCTAATCCGTAACCTCAACCGGTTCTTCAACGAAATGGAGCGTGTCGTCAACATGAATCTCATCGATGGGAATGGCAATGTTATCTTGAGTTGGACTTTTCTTCAGGTTGGATACATGAAATGTATCGTGGACTGAATGGAGTTCAGCAGGTAAGTCCAGCTTATATGCTACTAGTCCTATTCTTTCCAGAATTCTGAAAGGACCAATGTAGCGTGGATTTAACTTCCCACGCTTTCCGAAGCGTGCCACACCCTTCCAGGGTGAAACTTTCAATAAAACCATTTCTCCAACTTGAAATTCCAAGTGCTTCCGGTTTGGATCCGCATAGGCTTTCTGTCTGTGGCGAGCTGCTTCGATGCGTTTTAGAATCTGCGCAATCTTGTATGTCGTCCCTTGGACGATTTCAGGACCAGCAAGCTGCCTATCACCTGCGTCAGCCCAGCATAGGGGTGATCGGCACTTGCGTCCGTAAAGGGCTTCAAATGGCACGACACCAATACTGGTGTGGTAGCTGTTGTTGTATGAAAATTCGACCAAAGGAAAATGCTTGTCCCAGCTACCGCCCAAATCCATAACACACGCTCTCAGCATGTCTTCCAAAGTCTGTATCGTTCGCTCGCTTTGACCGTCAGTTTGCGGATGAAACGCAGTGCTCATATTTAATTGTGAGCCAAAAGCTTCTTGGAAGGATTGCCATATCCTTGACACAAATCTTCCGTCTCTATCAGAGATGATTGAGAGAGGCACTCCATGGCGCGTAACGATCTCTCTCATGTAAATTTCGGCCAACTTGCTCGTATTATCCTTCTCTCTGATAGGTAAGAAGTGTGCTGACTTCGTTAATCGGTCCACTATTACCCAAATAGTGTCATGGCCTCTTGGCGTTCTTGGCAACTTTGTAATGAAATCCATGGAGATTTGTTCCCATTTCCACTTGGGAATCTCAGGTTGTTGCAGAAGTCCTGAAGGCTTCTGGTATTCCGCTTTCACTTTAGCACACGTTAAACATTTTCTCACATAAACAGCAACATCGCCTTTCATCCTAGGCCACCAATAATAATCTTTGAGATCCTGGTACATCTTATCCGCTCCAGGGTGGATAGAGTACCGCGACTTGTGAGCTTCATCGAAAATAACCTTCCTTAAACCTCCAAACAAAGGAACCCAAATCCTTTTCTCAAAACATAACGTTCCTTCCTCGTTTGGCACCAATAGCTTCTCCATCCCACGGAGATATTCTTCTTCAAGGTTTCCTTCCTTGAGAGCTTCTTTCTGCGCGGCACGAATGCGCAGGGAAAGATCGGTTCGGATAATCATTTCCAAAGCCCTAACCCTTATGGGCTTGATCCTCTCCTTTCGACTTAGGGCATCGGCGACCACATTCGCCTTCCCTGGATGATACTTTATCTCGCAATCGTAGTCATTTAACAACTCAACCCATCGTCTTTGTCTCATATTCAACTCCTTCTGGTTGAATATGTGTTGTAGGCTCTTGTGATCTGTAAAAATTGTACACTTTGTACCATAAAGGTAGTGTCTCCAGATCTTTAATGCAAAAACCACTGCGCCAAGTTCCAAATCATGTGTGGTATAGTTCTTTTCGTGCATTTTCAATTGACGCGATGCGTAAGCAATAACCTTTTGGTGTTGCATCAACACGCAACCCAATCCTTGACGCGAAGCGTCGCAGTATACCACGAAATCATCTGTACCTTCCGGTAGTGCTAAGATTGGCGCATTGCAGAGCTTATCCTTCAATATCTGGAACGCTTCTTCCTGTTTGATTTCCCAATCAAACTTCTTATCTTTCTGCGTGAGGAGCGTCAATGGTTGAGCGATTTTTGAAAAATCCTCAATGAATCTTCGATAATAGCCAGCCAAACCCAAGAATTGTCGAATCTCGGTTGGCGTCTTTGGCGTTTCCCAATTCTTGATCGCTTCGATCTTGGTTGGATCCACATGGATTCCATCTCCATTCACCACATGTCCAAGAAATTGGACTTCACGTAGCCAAAACTCGCACTTAGAGAATTTGGCATACAGCTGTTCTTTCTTCAGCAACTCCAAAATAGCTCTTAAATGCTGTTCGTGCTCAGCCTTTGTTCTTGAATAAATCAAGATGTCGTCGATAAACACAATCACAAACTTGTCCAAGTACGGCTTGCAAACTCTATTCATCAAATCCATAAAGACTGCAGGTGCGTTTGTCAACCCAAACGGCATAACAAGGAACTCGTAGTGTCCATAACGAGTTCTGAAGGCTGTCTTCGGGATACTTTCCTCTTGTATCCTTAACTGATGGTATCCAGATCGAAGATCGATCTTTGAATAAAAGCTTGAACCTTGCAGTTGATCAAACAGATCATCAATTCTTGGCAGAGGATATCTATTCTTGATCGTCAGCTTGTTCAGCTCCCGGTAGTCGATGCACATTCGAAAACTACCGTCCTTCTTCTTGACAAACAGGACTGGAGCTCCCCAAGGCGAGAAGCTTGGTCGGATAAATCCCTTGTCTAACAACTCTTGAAGTTGTGTCGACAGTTCCTGCATCTCAGACGGAGCAAGTCTATAAGGTGCCTTAGCCACAGGCGCGGCGCCTGGAACTAAGTCAATGCGGAACTCTACTTGTCTCTGAGGTGGCAGTCCAGGTAAGTCCTCTGGGAAGACTTCTGGATATTCCCTCACGACAGGGATGTCTTCTATTCTCGGCTCAGCAGCCTTTTTATCCATAATGTGTGCCAGGAAGGCAACACATCCCTTCTGCAAACACTTTCGCGCTTTCAGGCAGCTGATAATTCTTAACGGCGTATCACGCTTCTCCCCGTGGACCACAATTGTTTCGCCATCTTCGGTTGGGATACGAATGACCTTTTCGTGACAAACTATCTCAGCCTTGTTGCCTGATAACCAATCCATTCCTACCACCACGTCGAAGCTTCCCAACTGGACTGGTAGTAGATCCAAAGCAAACTCACGCTCTCCCAATTCGATCACACAACCTCTGATTACTTCATTGGCTTCTACTAACTTCCCATTAGCCAATTCGATTGAGTAGGGGATATTTAACTTATTAGCGGCTAAACCAAGCATATTCTTAAACTCTAACGACACGAAGCTATAATCGGCGCCAGTATCAAATAAAACGGATGCATAGCGTTGGTTTACAGGGAACGTACCAGTGACAATATTGGGATCCTGGCGCGCCTCCCTTGCTTCAATATTAAACGCTCTTCCACGGGCTTGGTTTAACTCTGGGCAGTTCCTCTTAAAGTGCCCGATATCACCATAGTTAAAGCATCCAAGTCTTTGCCCGTTTCCACCTCCATTTCCAGCTTGATTATTCCTTTGGTTATGATTCACGGCGCCCGCTTGGTTAGCATTGTTGCCTCGATTCCCATTACCTCCATTGTTTCCTTGTGGGCGATTTCCATTCCCACCCCGATTATTTCTATTCCCAAATCCTCCTTGGCCTCCCCGGCCAGCACTAGCCCAACAAGAATCCTTCAAATGACCCGGCTTTCCACATGCTTCGCATACTTTCACACTACAATGGCCAGTATGGTGGCGTTGGCAGGTATTACACTTGGGCTGGGTGCCCATATATCCTTTTCCTTTCTTTCCACTACCAGCTGTAGCCTGAGCTGGCGTGCCTGATCCTCCTTTCTTAACAACCACACTGGCGCCCTGCTTGAAGTTCGAGAACTTCCGTTTGTTACCTCCTGATGACTCGACGTGAGTCTCTTTCTTCTTAGTCTCAGCATCACCAAACTTGTTCAGGCGAATAGCCTCCTCTGTGAGAGCCACGCTCAAATCGATTGCCTCAGTAATTATCGCAGGCTTGGATGAGGTCACCATGCTTATGATTTGAGGAGCTAATCCCCAAATGAAACGTTCAATTCGCTTGAACTCCGGAGTGACCATGTAGGGTACCACATGCGATAAGTCATGGAACCTTTGAACGTATTCTGCGATCTTTGGACCTTCCATTTTCAAATGCCAGAACTCGGTTTCCAACCTTTGGATTTCCGCGCGAGAGCAGTACTTCTTGCGCATGAGTTCCTTCAGTTCGGTCCAGGTTAGCGCGTAGGCAGCAGCTTCACCAAGTGTCTGTACTTGCAAATTCCACCAAGAGAGGGCTCCATCCAAGAATAGCCCTGAGATATAGGTGACTTGCTGATCTAGTGCGCATTTGCTCATGCGAAGAACAGATTCAGTTTTCTCAGCCCAACGAACAAAGGCGACAGCTCCTCCTGTGCCATCAAAGTTGACCGGTTTGCAGTCTAGAAACTGCTTGTAGGTGCACCCTGCACATACATTGTAACACGCGAACGACATTAGCATCTTTGCTAAAGATATCCAATTAGGTCATGGTATGTCTAAATGACTCAGTATTACCATGAGGTGGATTGTTGTTGCCATTGTTGTATGAGCTGCTTCCGCTGGGTCCTCCTTGCGAAGCGGCGTATTGTGCGATGGCAGCAGCGATGACTTGCTGGAGTTCTTCCTCATTGGTGGGCATCGGTGTTTGATGTCTCGGCGGCATCTTCTAAAAGATGGGTTCATGTCGGTCAGGCCATAATAAAGATCCCATGTTATAATACGTAAGTCAGGTCATAATGTAGCGTACGTATATAATGATAGTAATAGTACATAACATCTCATGTTATAATCATATCAATCGCACAACATCCCATGTTACAGACATCAATCACACAACATCTCATGTCATAGAATATAAATAACCAAATCAAGCATCAAATATGATGAGAATACTGCGATTGCCATATATTGAGACCACATAGTAAGCGTACAAGTACATCACAGTGTCATACAACATCAGTCGACTAAGGGCTACATCACCCTAGTCCAAAAACTATATCAAATCAGTGTCAGTACATCAAATGCATGTCAATAAAAGTCAGAATCATAATGTAGTCTCCAAAAATGCTGTGCAGTCAAAAGCATTCGCCGTCTTCTCACCAGCGTCTACCCATACGGTACTGAAGAGCTCTACATGGATGGCGGTGGAGGAGGGGGAAAGTGAGTGTAAAACAAGCGACGCAAATGGAGCCAGTCCTCCTCCATGGCTCTCTGGGTACGCAACCAAGAAGCAACCTGCTGCTCAAGTGCCAAAAGGCGTGCAGCATAGTCTGGTGGTAAAGGTCGAGGGTGCTGCAAAGGAGAGTGGGTCTGACCCTGACACTGGCACGGCGGTGGCTGAGCTCTCTCGAGCTCCTGAATGCGCTGTGTGTGTGCCTCGTGCTGGGCGACAAAAGACATCAGAACGTCCTCAATAGTATACCCCATATGGAAAGAATGGTAGGGGTCGGTCGGTGGCATAGCAGAAAGTGACGACCAGAGAAACGGCTCACTGGTGGGATCAAAAGGTGCCACATGAAATGGAGAAACAGGGGGAAAAGTAGCAGACGGTGGTATAGCAGGGATAGATACCGGTATATGTCCAAATGGGTGAGCCGAAGAACCTTCTCCAGGTCGCGCTGGAGGTGTAAACCGAGGAAATGAAAAGGAGGTATCAACGTGACGGGTATCAGTGATCTGAGGGGGAATAGGTGGAACCTCATCATCAGCAGGAATCCACCCATGCTGGGCGTGCTCATCTCGTGGGTCAATCTGTGCCTCAAAAAGTGCACGATCAAACTGAACTGGCATAGGATCATGGTGAGGTGCAACAAGAGGGTCAACTGGTGCATCAGCAATAAGTGGGGGATCAACAAGATCAGCAGCAATGACATGATCGCCCTCCAATAACGGAGCATCTATAGGGTGATCATCAATAGGTGGGTCAGCAATGACAGGCTCAATAGGCATGCCAGCATGAGCAGGGTCATGCTCAAGCACTGGGTCAGGAGCAGCCACTGGCTCAAGGGCCATGGCAGGCTCGGGATCATCAAAAGCCATCTCAAAATCAAACTCAGGGTCGATGGGATCAACTGGGTCTACTGGATCCTCCATAGGCTGATCCATGGGTATAAACTCTATATCCTGATCTGAGTCGAATCCTGGGGGAAAGACAGAATCGGAATCCTCCACATCCTCGTGGTCGAAAGCAAAACTAGGAATAGGGGCAACAGAGGATGCCTGGTCGGGATCTGATCCATGTGAGAAGTGATGCGCACTCTGGGTGTGTGAAGGTGCGGAGGCCACAGACTCGAATGAGTCTGGGACCGGAGAGTGAGCGGATGACTCCTCGGCGGGAGCATCTGCGATCATCAAGAGATCACCAGCAGCAAGAAGGGCCTCGCCCTGAACATCATCCTCTAAGGGCTCGTCATCAAACAGATCGACGTCGTCGTCGGCGTCGAGGAGTGAATCGTAAGCAGGATATGAAGCAAGCGGTATGGGAGCAGGGATCTCCACTAACGGTAGGTCCCCGGCCAAAGGGCCATCAGCGAGCTCATCAGCACCATCAGGTAAAGCAAAGGGCTGAAAGTCGTCCTCGTCAGTGCTAGTAACGTCAGATGTGTGGACCTCGTGCTCTGAAGACTCAAGGTCATCTGATACTATAGGTCTAGGTCCTGTGGTGTCTGAGTCACCTGTGCCAGAGGTGTCCATGGTGTCTGTAATATAAACACAAACATGCACAAACAGTCAATCATACAATCAAATAATCACATAAGTCACCAAGTAAGCAATCAAATAATTCTCCTAGTCCCACTAGCCTCCCAGCCTCTCAGACTGCTCTTCCTAGTCCCACTAGCCAATTCTCCTAGTCCCACTAGCCAATTCTCCCAGCCTCTCAGACTGCTCTTCCTAGTCCCACTAGCCAATTCTCCCAGCCTCTCAGACTGCTCTTCCTAGTCCCACTAGCCAATTCTCCTAGTCCCACTTGCCCACTACCTCGGCCTCTCAGACCGAGCCTCGGCCTCTCAGACCGAGCCTCAGCCTCTCAGACTGAGCCTATGAATAATAATTAAAATGCGCGCAACATTTGTTTGTAAAAACGTTTTGGATCTGGACTTAAGTGGTATGCAGTAAAAATGTTTTCGTGAGAGCCCTAGTGATCATAGTCTAGACTCGAGAAGGAATCCTAGTTCGCTATGATCAGAGCTCTGATACCAAGCTGTCACACCCTGGCTTTGCGGAAGCGTGGTTAATTTGGTGTGACTTCTTAATACCATAGCTTAACCATAACAAGCTATATGAAATAAAAACCATGCAAGATCATCCATTCGATTAAGTTTTAAAAACCAAATATAACAACATTGTCTTAACGGAAACACATCCTAACGACATAAACATTGTTCAATAAACACAACATAACATAAGCATAGTTTAAGGACTGTGACTTGTCCAGGAAAGAGTCACATTCCCTAAACCCGGATGACCTCGTAACTAGTGCAGCGGGAAAACGTGTCATACCGCGCCAGATCCTTTAATTCCCTGAAATACATGTAAGTTGAAAAATCAACAATAATGTTGAGCGAGTTCATGTGTAAGTGAGTAAATAAACCTTTGTAAGTATAAAAATAGTCTTGGTATGTAGCAAATAAGGGAATTGAGATCACCAATGGTTTGCAAGGCCACTGATATATGTGAAGTGCAAATAGGGAGACTCAAACCTAGCAGATTTATGCGCGTTGGGCACAAAGTCACCCCGAGGTCCGTTTCTAGTTTGGCCTGGGGCTGGGCTCGCTACACCCAGATAGATCTACCGCTCCTGTACCTTGGTCCTGCCATGAGGACTAATGGCCTCATATTGCTCCTACCCACTCACATGATCTAAGTAGTAAACCTCCTTACGCTAACCATACCATGTATAAAGTACTTGTAATCAAAGTAACATGTCTTTCACCCCCGCAGTTAAAAACTGAAAACAGTTAAGAGAAAAGGGGGACATGAACTCACAGTGGTGCGTCTCTACCAAGTATGTCTCCTGATCAAGCAGCTGTGTGACGACCTACACGTACTAATTCTATTAGACGGACGGCCGTGCCTTAGCTTTAAGGTTTAAGTCTTCGGGAAATAGTTAGACAACTATTTCGTGTTTAAATTCTGTATATACTTGGTAGTTATTTTCCTTCCCAAGGATGGGGGATTTAATACATGTGCGTTCGTATAATTTTGAAATATATGATTAAGTCTCACTTAAAATATATTTTATTTCTAACTCCAAAATATAAATATTCTTCTCAAAAATATTATATTTTCTATTACATAAATTTTCCCAAAATAATACTTTGACAAAAATACGCGTTAAGTCGTATTTTCTAAAAATGCGTAAGTTACGTTTCAACGATCGAGTGGTAATGATAATTACCGGTGTAACTTATATTTTAATCGTAGAGGCGTTCGTATTATTTTTGATCCGTTAACATTCGTTAGTATTATTTTTACCCTAAAAATAATACTAGTATTTTCACAAAATAATCATAAACACATATCAAGTGACTTTATGAAAAATATATATTAAATATACTTTTACCAAGTTTTATTTTGTGAAATCCCACCTCCGATGTTTCGTAAATAAAGTCGTGGCGAAATCTATAATTTGAAAACAAGTCGGAGAGTATTTCTAACACTTATAGTGAAAATAATTCTAAGTGTTAGGATTTAGAAAATTTCGCCAGAGTTTCCTCTGTAACTGGAGGTGGCCACGCTTTTAAGCGTATCATTTTCTTTTATAAATCAAACCAACAATTTTCTTATTCGATCAAAACAATGTTCAACGTATCAAACTAGTTAATAAACATGTAATTTGCAAGAATCTCATGAACTTGTAGTTTTCTAATATTATGAAGTAAATCCCATTAATTTTAGTGGATCTTTGTATAAATCAATCCGGTTTCGTAAAAACCCTGTTTTTAAAGAAAGTCCATCTTTACAACTTCTTATCATCTTTTTCAAAAATAGTTATTTTGTCGAAACTTTGTGTTACACAAGTGTTTACACACTTGTGTGTTCTAAAAATCTTTCATGTTAGTGTAAGATCCGACTTTAGAAAACATGATTTCTTTGATACTTGGTTCTTTGAAAATACCGCTTGTAGATCCGTAGATCTACTAGTTTTAAACACTATTTCACAAGTAAAATCGCTTTTACACAAGTTCATGATTCGTGTGTGGTAGAGTTTCATCCTTTAACCCTTGTTACTTCCAAAACAACCTTATGTCATGATCCATGATCATGACCAACCCGGGTTAAATGATGATCCGAGCTACCACAACATAGATCGGGTCCAAATAATTACACAAAACAAATACTACATGATTTACACAACATATGAGCTTTTAACCAACATTTTTAGTGTTTTAAGTAGACTTTTGTGTGTCATCTTGTATGTTAACGAGTTTTAACCGTTACGAATCATATTAACCACTTTAAAATAGTTCGAGAAGGTGATTCAAGCAACTTACTACTAGCTCGAGGCTAGGGAAGAATCTATGCGAAAAATGCGTGGATAAAAGCAATAGAGTGAGGTCCTTCGCCTTCCGATTGCACCAAAGTTCCTTATACGCGATCCTTATCACTTGTAGATGCTTGGAATGGCTTGAAACAAATTCGAAAATGATGGATGGGGGTGGGGTGTGTTCGGCCGAGAGCTCTAGGAGAGGGAGAGAGTAGTGTTTGTGTGATGTTGATAAGTGGATGATCATGTTAGACTAAGCTAGCAACTTATAGACAACGTTAGGGTGATTAACCATTGGATCTTATGCTAACTAGATATTAGGCATAAGATTATAATAATGTTTTAGAGGACAAGGTATGTCCCCCCTCATGGGGACGGTTGGTAAAGGGGGGGGGGGGTACTAGTTCATTTCCAACAATTAGTTAAGTATATAGTTAGGTTAATCTAGTTAAGTTAAGTGATTAACCTGGTTAGTGGTGTGTCATGCGTTACAATGGGTGTTAGGGTATTCAGGGACCCTAACTGGCTCAGAAAAAGATAAACTATGAAAATGACAATATTTTCATGTTCCGGGTATAGTCCGATTGTTCGGTTGGATAGTAATCCGTTAAAGTGCTTAACAAAGCTTTAAAGTGTCGTTAATACCCTTTTTAGTGACACAACTCATTTCTGACACTTTGGAAAGTGTCTAGTAATGTTTTTCTTCATGTTTTGGCACTTTATTAGGTAGCTAAATGTTGAATTATTATGTAAAGTGCTGAATTTTGTGTTTAGAGCACGTTTTAGGCACATCCAGTCATTGTAACTTATTCCTAGAGACGCAGTCCTACAACCCTTGTATCCCTACACTCACCACTAGTGTAGTAACTATCTCAGGCTCTTACAGGCCTTAGGGGCACTGTCTGCCTGATGTTGGCTTTATCAGCATGTTCAATAGGTTATCCGTTTATAATGCTACTGTGCTTTTTGTGCATCATGTGTGTCACTAAAGTTCAGCATGTAAATGATGTAGTGACGGTAAGTAAAGTATGATGCAGGTAAGTGCATGTATCAGTATTCAAGTAGCAGTTCATCAGTAGTTTCAAACAAGCACAGTAATTAAGCAGTAATTAATTATTAATTAAGTCGTACGGATACCTGGTTTAGTGAGGGTTGTCACAGTTAAAGCTGCGAGACCTCGCACTATTGACGATGCGGTAGAATTAGCTAACACCCTAACTGACGAACTGGTACGCACAAGAGATGAAAACAGGAAAAAGGAACTGGCTCAGAAAATTACCCAAGGATTTCATGTGGGTAATAATAGCAACTTCAAGAAAAGAGGAACAGGGCAATCCTCAACTCTGCCGATTTGCAGGAATTGCAAAAAGAAACAGTATGGAAGATGTAATGTAACCTGCAATTTTTGCAAAATGGTAGGACATCGTGAAGAAGATTGCAGAAAGAAAACCAGGATCTGCTATAACTGTGGAGAAGCTGGGCATTTCAAAACAGAATGTCCTAAAGTGGTTAAACTAGTAGATAACAAAGCCAAGACGGCCGACAGAGCTACTAAAAAGAATGTCAGAACATTCCAGTTGACCACTCAAGAAGCAGAACTCATTCCAGATGTGATAGCTGGTACGTTCTTAGTTCACAACATTTACGCAAAAGTATTATTTGACTCTGGTGCGAACCAAAGTTTTATAAATACTTCATTATGTCAAGCTCTTAACTTACCCTTAACCAACTTTAGACAAATTTTTACAGTCGAAACGGCAGACGGAAATTCTGTCAAAATAGATAAGGTTGTGCAAGAAGGAAAGATAGATCTGTTAGGCTATAAATTTCATGCAAACCTATTGCCAATGAATTTAGCTGGGTTCGATGTTGTGTTAGGAATGGATTGGTTGATAGCCAACCATGCTCGAATCCTTTGTGATAAGAATTCCATAGAAATTCGTGCACCTACTGGAGAAGTAATTATGATTACAAGAGATAAACCACGTAAACCTATGAAGTTCATATCAGTAATGAAAGTTGCTAATTATGAACAGAAGCAAGGAAAAGTATATATGATTTCAGTAATCATTAGTACTAAGGGTAAAGAACTTAAGGAGATTCCTGTAGTCTTAGAATACCCAGATGTATTCCTAGAAGAATTACCAGGATTACCACCAGATAGGGAAGTAGAATTTAGGATTCATCTAATTCCAGGAACTATACCGATAGCCAAGGCACCTTATCGGTTAGCACCCACAGAAATGTTAGAACTGAAAAAGCAATTAGATGAATTACTAAGTAAAGGTTTCATACAACCTAGTTCATCCCCATGGGGAGCACCAGTGTTGTTTGTAAAGAAAAAGGATGGTTCGATGAGAATGTGTATTGATTATAGAGAATTGAATAAGGTTACAATTAAGAATCGATACCCATTACCTAGGATTGATGATCTTTTTGATCAACTTCAAGGAGCTAGATATTTTTCTAAGATTGATTTACGCTCCGGATATCATCAATTAAAGGTACAAGAAGAAGATATACCTAAAACTGCTTTCAGAACTAGGTATGGTCATTACGAGTTTACAGTCATGCCCTTCGGATTAACGAATGCACCTGCAGCATTCATGGATATGATGAATAGGATCTGTAAACCGTACTTGGATAAATTTGTAATTGTTTTTATCGACGATATACTTATTTATTCCAAAAGTCAGGACGAACATTGTCAGCACTTGCATGCACTCTTAACTTTGTTAAGAAAAGAAAAGCTTTATGCCAAATTCTCAAAGTGTGAATTTTGGCTACAAGAAGTGCAATTCTTAGGTCACATGGTAAATCACGAAGGTATTCATGTAGATCCTGCTAAGATAGAGGCAATTACCAAATGGAAGGTTCCGCAATCCGCAATGGAAATTAGAAGTTTTATAGGTTTAGCTGGAGGATACTATAGACGGTTTATTAAGGATTTTTCCAAAATAGTTGTACCATTAACTAAGCTAACCTATAAATCAGTTAAGTTTGAATGGGGAACTAAGCAAGAAGAAGCTTTTAGGATTCTAAAGCAAAAGTTAACCAATGCTCCAATCCTAGCTTTACCAGAAGGGACTGAAGATTTTGAAGTTTACTGTGATGCTTCAAAACTAGGATTAGGATGTGTGCTAATGCAACGCAAAAAGGTAATTGCGTATGCTTCAAGACAATTGAAAAAGCACGAGGAAAACTATACAACTCATGATTTAGAATTAGGAGCCATAATTTTTGCCCTTAAGATTTAGAGACATTATCTGTACGGTAGTAAATTTACTATCTATACAGATCATAAGAGTTTAAGATATATATTTGGGCAAAAAGAGTTAAACATGAGGCAAAGGAGATGGATGGAAATCCTAAGTGACTACGACTGTGATATTCAGTATCACGAAGGAAAGGCAAATGTAGTTGCAGATGCCTTAAGTCGTAAGTATCATGAAAAGCAAAAGCGAGTTCGTGCTCTTAGATTAAATCTACACTTAGATTTAATGGAACAATTGAAGAGTGTTCAAGCTACAGCAATCAAGGATGATGCTAAAGGAATGAAAGGACGAATAAAAGAAGTAGAGCAAGGAGCTGATGGAATTTGGAGATTCCATAAGAGCAGAATTTGGGTACCTAAGCAGGGAGAATTAAGAAATAAAATTTTAGAAGAAGCTCATAAATCTAGGTATACCATGCACCCTGGAAACAATAAAATGTACCAAGATTTAAGAAATAACTTCTGGTGGATAGGAATGAAAAAGGACATAGCTCAATATGTTTCTAAATGTCTTACGTGTTCACAAGTTAAGGCAGAACACCAGAAACCTTCAGGTCTACTACAACAACTAGAGATGCCTGTATGGAAATGGGAACTCATAACAATGGATTTTGTTACTAAGTTACCCACAACCAGAAAAGGTAATGATGCGATTTGGGTAATTGTGGATCGATTAACCAAATCAGCTCATTTTCTACCTATGAAAGAAACCTTTAGTATGGAAAGATTGGCAAAGTTGTATGTAGATGAAGTAGTATCCTTACATGGAGTTCCACTCTCCATTATCTCAGATAGGGATAGTCGTTTCACTTCCCATTTCTGGACTAGTTTCCAAGAAGCAATGGGAACTCGACTAAATTTAAGTACGGCATATCATCCTCAAACCGACGGACAAAGCGAACGAACAATCCAAACTCTGGAAGACATGCTTAGAGCATGTGTGATAGATTTTGGTGGAAACTGGGATGATCACTTACCTTTAATTGAATTCTCCTATAACAATAGTTATCATTCAAGCATCGAAGTTGCCCCATTTGAAGCACTGTATGGACGAAAGTGCAGAACTCCAGTTTGTTGGGCAGAAATAGGAGAAGGCCAATTGTCAGGTCCTGAAATAGTACAAGAGACGACCGACAAGATTACCCAAATCAAGGAAGGATTGAAGATGGCTCGAGATCGCCAGAAGAGTTATGCAGATAATAGACGGAAGCCGTTGGAATTCCAAGTGGGAGACAGAGTACTGTTGAAAGTTTCTCCTTGGAAAGGAGTTGTTAGATTCGGTAAGAAAGGAAAGCTAAGTCCAAGATACGTAGGACCGTTTCCGGTGATCCAACGTATAGGACCAGTTGCTTATCGTTTAGAACTACCAGAAGAGTTACCTGGAGTACATGACGTATTTCATGTATCCAACCTCAAGAAATGTCTATCTGACGAATCTTTGATAATACCTCTCCAAGATATAGAGGTAAACGAAAAGTTAAAATTTGTTGAGAAACCTCTTCAGATAGAAGACCGAAAGATAAAGTTTCTCAAACACAAACGGTTAGTACTCAACAAAGTCAAGTGGGATTCAAAGAGAGGACCCGAATACACTTTGGGAGCTGGAATCAGAGATGAAGCGAAAGTATCCTCACTTATTCCAATAAATCTCGAGGACGAGATTTTAAATAAGGTGGGGAGGATGTAAGGATTCTCAAAATTGTCCTAAAAATATACCCGTAAGTATAAACTCGGACCCCTGAAACCCTAAACTGTATTAAAAACCAAGAAAAACGAAATTCTGGGTCTCAGGCGGGCCGCGTAAAAGACAAGAGATGTCTTACGCGGGCCGCGTCAACATGTAGTTTGACCGGATAAGCATCCGGATCCATGTGTTACACGCGTGGCAAGTCTAGTGGTGACACGATAGCCCTAATCTACGTATAGACTGCCCTCGCAGGCCGCGTAAAGAACAAGAGAAGGTTTACGCGGGCCGCGTGAACCTTCAATTTCAGCTATAAATAGCTTGTTGCATGCTGTCACACCCTCAAAATCCACACGCGGAGTATTACCGCGAGGCGCGTGACGACCAGGATCTTAGCCACTAATTATTTTGAACCGTTTAGTCATTATTACAAATAATGGTGTAATTAGCGGCCAATTTAAATTTTTCAAAACATGGTTTAAGGTTTTGCAGCGGAAAGGAAAGATATTCATATCGTAATTCAAAACCACAAGTTTATTATCATATTACTTACGAACCACGTACTCCATCCGATTGCAAAGTCCGTCCAGAGCTGTATCGAGCAACCTGCAAAGCATGCAGTAGAGTGTCAACATAAAGTTGGCGAGTTCACGGGTTTAGAGTTTTCCAGTTTTATTTCCAAAAACTTGTTTCAACAGTTAATTTATCCGTTTATACATGCGATGGGGAGCTACCCCATAAGTAAGCGACTAAACTGTTTTTACAATACCGAATACTATTCATCCGTACGTTTCCGTAGAGTGCCCCGTTTGTCAATGTTCTATCATCATTGACGGTTGCCAGAGTACATTAGTTCACGCCCGATCCCATACGCGGGCACGATGTGAGGTTGGTGAGACCTAAATAGCGCTATCAACTAATAACCCGTTCGCCTGACCCCGGCGACTAATCGGTATTAAGAAGTGAGGACTTGAGTGATAGAGTTTTGTTTAGTGTTGCTTGTTGCATCCAGTATAAACAGTAATTAACTAAAAGTTCCCAATAACAAGGGAAGTAAGTAAGTTTGTTCCCAGTAACAAGGGAAGAAAAGTAAGTTTGTATCCATCACAAGGGGATAGTGTTGTTACCCGTATCCCCCACAAGGAGATAGAAATACCGTATCCCGCACAAGGAGATAGTAAGCAATCCCAAACCAGGAAAAGTGTTTTGTTCCATTTCCCAACCACCGGGAACGCATGCTTTAAGTAAAAAGTAGTGAACTCACCTTTGCTTTGCTCGGTAGTTAATTTACTTGTGTTACGTTGGTCAACCATACCCTATTATGGTTTATAAATATTTATTAGGTTCGTGTGCAAGTAATGGCACGTACAACTACACGTATTTAGCACATAGCACGTAAGTTACACTAGCATGTACGTTATTGGGCCTATCCTAGCATGCAAGCAGTTAAACAGTAACAGTTAAACATTTACAGTAACACGTAGTTCAAAACATCAGTTTGTGCGGCCCAATAACTAAGCAGAGTAGTCCAGTCGAAACCGGGTGGTCTCGACTCGAGAACAAGAGGTCTCGAGTCGCAACCATGTAGTTCCGAGTCGCAACCAGACGGTCTCGAGTTGTGCATATCTGAGTCGCAACTTTAGAGGTCTCGAGTTCCGTCTCGAGTCGAGACCAGGAGATCTCGAGTCGCAACTGTGCTGGTCTCGACTCCCGAAGCGCCATGCCTGGTTTCGAGTAGTCGTTCAATGGTCTCGAGTCGCAACCATGTGTTTCGACTCGCAACCTTTGCTGATGTTTCTAGAATCCTTCGAATGGTACTATCCAATCAGATTTTATTAACATGTTTTATTCTACCGTACACTACCAAATTGGATCAAAACAACAAAAATTCAAATATTCATGGCATCTTCAAACCGTTCATCATGTTCTTCATTTTATTTGTCCACATCCGTCCAAATCACTCTAACCTAAATAATTCTAACTGATTTCTTAACACCCAAATAGTTCACACAGATAAACACTCGAACAAAACCATCAGTTAGATATCACCACCACCAATTACATCAAAACTCAATATTAAATTAACCAATCAACCAATCAAGTATATAGCAATGTACGAGATATTTATAAAAGCCTTATCATCATTACAACATCAGCACCAAATGGTAAATCATAAATTAACTTTTACATTCAAACTCCCAAGTCAAATAAGCCAAAAATCACGTTCATATATAATCATAAAAGCAAACAGATGAATAAAGCACTAGCATATCATTAAGCCGATTAACATCATCCTCGAACTCCACAAAACAAAACAAATAACTGTTTTTCTTTTGCCCAAGCATCATCCTAAACTCATTTTTAAACACCACTTACGCTAAAAACAGTTAATGAATCCATAAACATTTTTAGTCAAAATTACAAAATACACACTTCCTTTATTCAAAACACATATAATCAGATCACAATGTTCAATCTCAGAAAGGTAATCCGAATCAGAAATATATACCCACTGTTCGATGAGCTAAGACGAGTGGCGAGGTACGACATCCCTCGGAGTCAGCGCAGTCGCTGCCACGGGCTCCATTCGCCAAATCAGGAACGAACCAGCTGGATTATTGGTCGGACCGAACCGAGACTCGAACCCATCCGGAGCCCAACCACCACTTCAACTGTTCGGACTTCTGCCGTTTGCCGATGAGATACCTCCGTTGTTGCTGCTCTAGCGGCTCCACCGCCGCCGCGCCGGACGCCGCCGCCATGAAACAAACGACTTCCTCTGAATCTCTCTCTCTCTACGTCGATGTATCAAACCTGCTTGGTGGGGGACGCGTTACAGGGAAGAAGATAGGCAGCTGAGGTGTGGGTGGTTGTCGTCGGAGTTCGCCATAGGTGCGACTTTGGTTGCCTGAGTTGCAATAGAGAAGGAGAGGGGGTTTAGGTGGACGAGTTGTGGGGGTTGTGCCTGTCGGAGAGGATAGCCGGAGCTCCCATCTCCGGTCACCGGTGTGAAATCGAGAGAGTACAAGGAGTGGATCCGTTTGTTTGTGTGCGGCTGATACAAGTTTTGTAGGGTTTTTATTGTGTTAAGAAGATAGGTGGGGTTTATTAAGGGGGTAGGGTTTAAGTTTGTATAAATAGGTAGGGTTTAGGTTTAGGTTGGGCCTAGCCCAAGTGCGTGAACCCGTTAAACGGCTGTGCGTCACGCTGAAATAGACTGGTCCGGTTATTTTAAAATATAACAGTGATGCGTAAATAAATTTCTCATCGCGTGCTATTAATAATAATAATAATAATAATAATAATAATAATAATAATAACAGGTTCGTCTCACGACGATCAGGATCAAGGGTTCGAGTTGTCACATTCTCCACATGTTACAGAAATTTCGTCCTCGAAATTTAAGCAAAAGTCATACACTACGCTCTATATGGATACATAGACTCCATTACCGTACGTAGATACAAGTAGTTTCACGAAAGTACACAGAACGAACATGCAAGCCACATAGCACATACAATCACATAACACTAGGTTCACAGGGTTGGTACGTATTTCACTCAGTATAGAATTTCACAAATTTAATTATAACATCCAAGAAACGTAAAGGAAAACCCGTAGTGTCACATTATCCCCAAGTTCAAGAAATTTCATCCCGAAATTTAGCGCACAGCCACTGACAAGCTAGTGTGATTAAACGTTTTCGTGGGGTGTCACGTCATCCCCTGTTGGTTTGAAATTTCTTCCCGAAATTTAGCGGTAGCCTCAGTGCTGGAAGTAATGTTTGTGGGCAACTTGGGATACATGCGCATCAACTGGTTTTCCCGTTCCCAGGTAAACTCTGGGCCACGGCGTGAGTTCCAACGAACTCGGTCTGTTACTCCACGCTAGAGGACTTTGATTTCTTGATCCTTGATCTCAACCGGTTCCTCAACGAAGCGTTGTTTGTTGCTGATCACAAGTTCCTAAAAAGGAACAACGAATGTTTCATCTGGCAGACACTTCTCCAGATCAGGCACGTGAAAGACGTGTACCGCACTTAGCTCTCCATGCAGGTTTAGTCTGCAAAGCTACCTTACCGATCCTTTCGGAAATTTCGAACGGTCAAACACATCACGGATTAAGCTCGTCTCGTTAGCCATAACGTACCACACCCTACCAGGGTGAAACTTTAAGTAGAATCCAGTCTCCGACTAGGAATTCTAGAGGTTTCCTACGCTTATCCGCGTAGCCTTTCTGACGGTCTGGAGTTGCCGTCATGCGTTGTCTGTTCTGGGTAATCCCACCCGTTGTGTCAAGTGCAAGTTCTGGGCCGGAAATTTGGCCTCCGCCCAACACAGAGGTGACCGGCATCTGCGTTCGTGCAATGCCTCAAATGGTGCTGCCTGAACGCTAGTGTGGTAGCAGTTGTTGGGAGAGAATTCCACAGAAGGGAAGTGTCACTAGTATCCAAGGGTCGATAACACATATTCTTAGCATGCCTTTGAGTGTTGGATGGTGCGTTTGGCCCATTCATCAGTTGGCGGGCGATAAGCGGTGCTCATGCCTAGCGGTGAGCCCAAAAGTCTTTCGTGCACAGCCTTGCGAAGAATCGGATGCAAAACGTGGGTTACGATCAGGTAAAAGAGAAGTTGGCATCTAGTGCCTAGTATCTACTTCTATCAAGTAGATGGTTGCAAGTTCGGAAACTTGTCGGTTTCCTTGGTCGCGTGTTGTTACCAGCAGACATGTTATCGATGCCCCGGA
Source organism: Helianthus tuberosus (assembly GCA_030545235.1). Lineage (NCBI taxonomy): Eukaryota > Viridiplantae > Streptophyta > Magnoliopsida > Asterales > Asteraceae > Helianthus > Helianthus tuberosus. The sequence goes on along the minus strand of CM060403.1, from coordinate 50,704,242 downwards.
CATGATAGCATAAGATAGAAGCACCTCGTAGATTATCTTCCGGTTGCTGGAGTTGCGGATCGTTTGAGGATCTCTCGAATTCTAGGTGATGCTCCTTTTTGAGTTCAAATCGTGAGAGGTTGTGTATACAGTCGAGAATGCGGGCTTTGTGGCGTTAAAAGTCGTGTACTTTTGCGTCGTAGAAGTTCCAAGGTAAAGCGTAGGAGTCGTTTGGATTCCCCACTGACTTTCAGAATAGGTTCGGGCGTCGCCGAAAGAAACAAGTGTCGAATGTTGACAGGATGGAATAAATTCGAGCGTCGTGACTAGGTGTTGATCGTATCGAGTTCGAAGAACAGTGCTTGCGATACCCGTTACCCCCGGGGTATCCTTGGCTCGTTGCCCCCAACGAGTAACATTCGTAGGAAGTATTTCGTCCAAACGGAGATTTGTGCAGAATAGAGTAGGATAAGAATCAGGGAATTCATAACACGAGTAGCGAGGTAATGTTTGAAGGGTAGTCAACGTTGGTGCGTTCAATTTGAGACAAAACATAAAAGGCTTGGTGGTCGGCAATAAGGATTTATCTGCTGTCGATGAGGTAGCTGGTCGTACATAAGTCGTGGGCGATTAGGATACAGAACGTCGTTTTGCCGATAAGAGGTGTTACGTCGGTATGAATGGCACAACAAGAACCAATGATAGAGAAGGACGGTCGTTGCATGGGTCAGGGGGGGGTTTAAGGTTCACTGAAACGTCTAACAAGATGTTCTGAGCTGAGCCGTATGCGAACAACGAGTTTGTGATCTCCCAAACCTGGTAAGTAACCAAATTTGAATAGACTGTCGAAGTCGTGAGGACGAGTCCGAAGCAGTGCTTGTGTCGTCGAAAGGCTTCCATGTAAGGCAATAAAAACATGTCTGAAAGGATACGTTTGGATCACACGTCACAATTTTTAAGATTCAAGAAGTTTATTGACTAGCAGTCGTGTTTGCTGAATTTCCCCACACCAGAGGGAAATCTGGTCAAGGTCTCAGCATGAGGGGGGGGAGGGGGGGTTCGACGTGAAACTGTGAAAACAGGTTTTCAGGGAAGTACAATTGAAGTAATACATTGTTGAATTTCAAGGGATAAAAGTTTGCCGACTAAAGGTCGAGTTTGTTGAATTTACCAAACTGAAGAGAGATACGAAGAAACGTGGATGTCGTGATAAAGATACGATAGGAGCGGGGATACCATCTGAGCAATAAACGCGGATTCGTACGAAAGCTGGCGAAAGGATTCGCAGAATCAGGGAAGTCGTCAAACAATAACAGTTCTGACAAATGAAGGATAGGGTAAGCATCAAAGTCGCCGTACTCGTCGGTGGGTTGACTGGCTCGTGCCTTCCTCTTGCCACGCTTTCAACTACGCCGGTTTATAAGAAATATATCAATTTGCTAGGTTTTGGGGCGTGCTAAGGTATAACCATGCAACGAGGAATTAGGGGAAATAACTTCGTGGTCGAAAAGGTGATACGAGTGCTGGCACTACAATGAGAAGCATACACCACGCATGCTTTTCGTGTTCGAGACGTGCAAACAGAAACCCGAAAAGTGTAGACTTACTAGGAGGCTTCAAGAATCTAGGTGATCAGTCGTATGAGGGAAAAAGTCTCACTACTTAAGTCGGGAAAAGAAATACGCAAGTAAAAAAGATGCGAATGACGTCGTCGTTCCTTCTAATATCCCATGATATAGGGATGGCTCCCCTTCGTCGATTCGTTCTCGTAACTTATCTATGTGCTTCATAGCAGGCCTTTCCTGGGCAGGTCTATTGAGTGGACGTCCCTCGCGTCGATTTACAGTCTAGGGATGATATCAAGAAATACGTGGACGAGGGCTTGGAATAACTGGTTCCTTGCCCTTAGTGTGTCGTGGTTTCGAACCAGGTTTAGGAGGACTCGCTCCTGTTTAGCACGTAACATGCTTGCCCAGCCTTCGTATGATCCACTGTGTTAAATACTAAATATACGCATACATACTAACACATATATGCTAATTATACACATATACACATGCGTGTTCACACACATAAGTTATGCACAAGTAAATGCCGTTAACCTACCATTACCAGGTGAGCATTTGAGTCTGACGAACCTTGCAATCCGGAGTGTGGTGTCGTTGTGGTTTTTGTTAAAGAACGGTTATAGTCTGGTTTTCATATAAAAATATTTTATATTTAAAACCTAGTTCGCTATAACCAATGGCTCTGATACCAATCTGTCACACCCTCAAAATCCACACGCGGAGTATTACCGCGAGGCGCGTGACGACCAGGATCTTAGCCACTAATTATTTTGAACCGTTTAGTCATTATTACAAATAATGGTGTAATTAACGGCCAATTTAAATTTTTCAAAACATGGTTTAAGGTTTTGCAGCGGAAAGGAAAGATATTCATATCGTAATTCAAAACCACAAGTTTATTATCATATTACTTACGAACCACGTACTCCATCCGATTGCAAAGTCCGTCCAGAGCTGTATCGAGCAACCTGCAAAGCATGCAGTAGAGTGTCAACATAAAGTTGGCGAGTTCACGGGTTTAGAGTTTTCCAGTTTTATTTCCAAAAACTTGTTTCAACAATTAATTTATCCGTTTATACATGCGATGGGGAGCTACCCCATAAGTAAGCGACTAAACTGTTTTTACAATACCGAATACTATTCATCCGTACGTTTCCGTAGAGTGCCCCATTTGTCAATGTTCTATCATCATTGACGGTTGCCAGAGTACATTAGTTCACGCCCGATCCCATACGCGGGCACGGTGTGAGGTTGGTGAGACCTAAATAGCGCTATCAACTAATAACCCGTTCGCCTGACCCCGGCGACTAATCGGTATTAAGAAATGAGGACTTGAGTGATAGAGTTTTGTTTAGTGTTGCTTGTTGCATCCAGTATAAACAGTAATTAACTAAAAGTTCCCAATAACAAGGGAAGTAAGTAAGTTTGTTCCCAGTAACAAGGGAAGAAAAGTAAGTTTGTATCCATCACAAGGGGATAGTGTTGTTACCCGTATCCCCCACAAGGAGATAGAAATACCGTATCCCGCACAAGGAGATAGTAAGCAATCCCAAACCAGGAAAAGTGTTTTGTTCCGTTTCCCAACCACCGGGAACGCATGCTTTAAGTAAAAAGTAGTGAACTCACCTTTGCTTTGCTCGGTAGTTAATTTACTTGTGTTACGTTGGTCAACCATACCCTATTATGGTTTATAAATATTTATTAGGTTCGTGTGCAAGTAATGGCACGTACAACTACACGTATTTAGCACATAGCACGTAAGTTACACTAGCATGTACGTTATTGGGCCTATCCTAGCATGCAAGCAGTTAAACAGTAACAGTTAAACATTTACAGTAACACGTAGTTCAAAACATCAGTTTGTGCGGCCCAATAACTAAGCAGAGTAGTCCAGTCGAAACCGGGTGGTCTCGACTCGAGAACAAGAGGTCTCGAGTCACAACCATGTAGTTCTGAGTCGCAACCAGACGGTCTCGAGTTGTGCATATCTGAGTCGCAACTTTAGAGGTCTCGAGTTCCGTCTCGAGTCGAGACCAGGAGATCTCGAGTCGCAACTGTGCTGGTCTCGACTCCCGAAGCGCCCTGCCTGGTTTCGAGTAGTCGTTCAATGGTCTCGAGTCGCAACCATGTGTTTCGACTCGCAACCTTTGCTGATGTTTCTAGAATCCTTCGAATGGTACTATCCAATCAGATTTTATTAACATCTTTTATTCTACCGTACACTACCAAATTGGATCAAAACAACAAAAATTCAAATATTCATGGCATCTTCAAACCGTTCATCATGTTCTTCATTTTATTTGTCCACATCCGTCCAAATCACTCTAACCTAAATAATTCTAACTGATTTCTTAACACCCAAATAGTTCACACAGATAAACACTCGAACAAAACCATCAGTTAGATATCACCACCACCAATTACATCAAAACTCAATATTAAATTAACCAATCAACCAATCAAGTATATAGCAATGTACGAGATATTTATAAAAGCCTTATCATCATTACAACATCAGCACCAAATGGTAAATCATGAATTAACTTTTACATTCAAACTCCCAAGTCAAATAAGCCAAAAATCACGTTCATATATAATCATAAAAGCAAACAGATGAATAAAGCACTAGCATATCATTAAGCCGATTAACATCATCCTCGAACTCCACAAAACAAAACAAATAACTATTTTTCTTTTGCCCAAGCATCATCCTAAACTCATTTTTAAACACCACTTACGCTAAAAACAGTTAATGAATCCATAAACATTTTTAGTCAAAATTACAAAATACACACTTCCTTTATTCAAAACACATATAATCAGATCACAATGTTCAATCTCAGAAAGGTAATCCGAATCAGAAATATATACCCACTGTTCGATGAGCAAAGACGAGTGGCGAGGTACGACATCCCTCGGAGTCAGCGCAGTCGCTGCCACGGGCTCCTTTCGCCAAATCAGGAACGAACCAGCTAGATTATTGGTCGGACCGAACCGAGACTCGAACCCATCCGGAGCCCAACCACCACTTCAACTGTTCGGACTTCTGCCGTTTGCCGATGAGATACCTCCGTTGTTGCTGCTCTAGCGGCTCCACCGCCGCCGCGCCGGACGCCGCCGCCATGAAACAAACGACTTCCTCTGAATCTCTCTCTCTCTCTACGTCGATGTATCAAACCTGCTTGGTGGGGGACGCGTTACAGGGAAGAAGATAGGCAGCTGAGGTGTGGGTGGTTGTCGTCGGAGTTCGCCATAGGTGCGACTTTGGTTGCCTGAGTTGCAATAGAGAAGGAGAGGGGGTTTAGGTGGATGAGTTGTGGGGGTGGTGCCTGTTGGAGAGGATAGCCGGAGCTCCCATCTCCGGTCACCGGTGTGAAATCGAGAGAGTACAAGGAGTGGATCCGTTTGTTTGTGTGCGGCTGATACAAGTTTTGTAGGGTTTTTATTGTGTTAAGAAGATAGGTGGGGTTTATTAAGGGGGTAGGGTTTAAGTTTGTATAAATAGGTAGGGTTTAGGTTTAGGTTGGGCCTAGCCCAAGTGCGTGAACCCGTTAAACGGCTGTGCGTCACGCTGAAATAGACTGGTCCGGTTATTTTAAAATATAACAGTGATGCGTAAATAAATTTCTCATCGCGTGCTATTAATAATAATAATAATAATAATAATAATAATAACAGGCTCGTCTCACGACGATCAGGATCAAGGGTTCGAGTTGTCACACATGCACAGTCCACTGGTGTCGAAACAAACTTTCAAAAACGAATTCTTGTTACTCTGAAGTCAAAATTACTTTCAATATTAGCGAGGCGCTGCTCCGATACCGGGTATTAACACGATCGCTGCTACGATTCAATTTCCGATCGATTAAACTATCCAATGGATCTTTAAGTGCTGCCCACATTAGGGTTTATGCTTTGTCATTCGTTGTTAATTCAATGGATGTTTAAGTATCGCACTTTGTCATTTGTTGTGAAGGTTTTAATCTCGTGAGTTATCGTAAATGCTGTATTAGTTACTAACCGAGTTCGTGTGCATGTATTAAATTTAGGTTAAAAGGCTAATCAGTAGGCTAAGCTCTGCTCATATAAATCTGCAATGTGAGTCATTCTCTTTTTTTAAATCAAAGTATTTTACAAAATCATGTTATTTTCAAAGTTATAATTACAGGGATTAAGTCTTTGTAAATCTCCATATTACAGCCGGTATGTGGGGTTTTGTATACACTACTTGATAATCGTCACCATTGGACAACGGGGCCAATGGGTGATATGACCATAGTCACAGAAATGAGTCGAGTGACAGATACCGATGGGTAATTGGTTGATATATAAACATTGTAATTGCTCTTAATACTGTAATTATAATAACGGGTCATTTTAGTAAAAAGAATGATTCACCAGTATTTCCCGCTGACAAAACCTTTTTCAAACATGTTTCATGTGATATGTTGTGATCCAAGAAAAGTGTCGTGAAGCACTACAAGCTTTAGGAAGTGGCTCAATATAAAATAAAAATGTTTTGTAAAATAAAGATTTCTCAGTGAAATCATATGATTGTAAATTACCAGGGTTTTATTCCGAGTTGTGAAATAAAATAATCGGGAAATTTAAGTTTTAATAAGATCCTGTAAAAAGTCTTCCGCTGTCAAATTAATTAAATAAATACCACGGGATTTTCTGTCCCGCGGCTCCTGGCCGTGACACATCTCGCTCTGATATGATGTTCAAAGGAACACCATGTCGGGATACAATCTCATCTACATAGATCTTGGTAAGCTTCAAACATGTTTCAGGTGATATGTTGTGATCCAAGAAAAGTGCCGTGAAGCACTACAAGCTTTAGGAAGTGGCTCAATATAAAATAAACATGTTTTGTAAAATAAAGATTTCTCAGTGAAATCATATGATTGTAAATTACCAGGGTTTTATTCCGAGTTGTGAAATAAAATAATCGGGAAATTTAAGTTTTAATAAGATCCTGTAGAAAGTCTTCCGCTGTCAAATTAATTAAATAAATACCACGGGATTTTCTGTCCCGCGGCTCCTGAAACGGGTCAAACCGGGTCAGGGGCCGTGACACATCTCGCTCTGATATGATGTTCAAAGGAACACCATGTCGGGATACAATCTCATCTACATAGATCTTGGTAAGCTTTTCAGCAGAGAGATCCTCACGGATTGGCAAGAAGTGAGCAGATTTTGTCAAACAATCAACTACTACCCTAATGGCATCATGACCTCTATTAGTGCGTGGTAGTTTGGTAATGAGATCCATGGCAATGTTTTCCCATTTCCAAACCAGTATCTCTGGTTGTTCCAATAATCCAGAGGGATGCTGATGTTCCGCCTTAACCTTCAGACAAGTAAGGCATTTGGATACATATAAAGCAATGTCTTTCTTCATTCCCGGCCACCAAAACTGGGTTTGAATATCCTTATACATTTTGTCTGCACCAGGATGAATTGAATAACGAGACTTATGAGCTTCATCCATCAACAAGGTACGGAGATTGTCTTGAATTGGAACCCACAAACGGTCCATGAAATAATATAATCCATCGTTCTTCAGTTCAAGGTGAGGCGTAAGATGATATGGTAATTCCTTACCCATCAAGTTCTGTGAAACACAAGTACGTTGAGCTTGAGAAATGCGGGTTTGAATGTCAGATCGAACTTGAACACAATGAAGCTTGACTCGTTCCTTACGACTTAGCGCATCGGCTACAACATTCTCCTTTCCAGGATGGTAGCGAATCTCGCAGTCGTAGTCGTTTTGAAGTTCTATCCAACGTCGTTGCCTCATGTTTAGTTCTTTCTGATTGAAGATGTGTTGGAGACTTTTGTGGTCAGTGAAAACCACACATTTTGTTCCATAAAGGTAGTGCCTCCAAATTTTGAGAGCAAAAACCACAGCGCCTAACTCAAGATCATGAGTCGTGTAGTTTTTCTCATGGATTTTTAATTGTCTTGACGCGTAGGCTATGACTTTGTTCCTTTGCATGAGAACACAACCAAGGCCTAGATTCGATGCGTCACAATATACGACAAAGTCGTCGTTTCCCTCAGGTAAAGATAACACAGGAGCGTCGTAGAGTTTATGTTTCAAGGTCTGAATAGCTTCTTCTTGTTTGGGTCCTCACTCAAAAGGTTTATTCTTTTGAGTTAAGGCTGTGAGAGGAACCGCAATCTTGGAGAAGTAGTTGGTGTATCCCAATCCTTAATCGCACTGATTTTGGCGGGATCTACATGTATACCTTGTTCGTTAACAATATGTCCAAAAAATTGAACTTCCCTAAGCCAAAATTCACACTTGGAGAATTTAGCGAAAAGTTGTTCCTTCTTTAGGAGCTCCATTGTTAGACGGAGATGTTGTTCATGGTCAGCTCGTGTCTTGGAATAGATGAAAATGTCATCAATGAAAACGATGATGAACTTATCCAAATAAGGCTTACAAACCCTATTCATTAAATTCATGAAGACGGCAGGAGCATTCGTTAAACCGAAAGGCATAACAGTAAACTCATAGTGGCCATATCGTGTGCGGAAAGCAGTCTTGGGAATATCTTCTTTGGATACGCGAAGCTGATGATACCCAGAACGTAGATCAATTTTCGAAAAGCAGGTAGCACCCTGAAGCTGATCAAAGAGATCATCAATGCGAGGTAGGGGATCTCGATTTTTGATGGTGAGTTTGTTAAGCTCACGGTAATCGATACACATTCGGAATGATCCATCCTTCTTCTTTACAAATAGGACAGGTACGCCCCAAGGGGAAAAGCTCGGACGATAAATCCTTTGTCTGATAACTCTTGCAGCTACTTCGACAACTCTTGCATCTCAGACGGTGCAAGACAGTTTGGAGATTTGGCATGTCACACCCCGACCACGTAAAACGAGAAACACGTGGCGAAAACGTCGGGGAGTGTTGTAACATAATTATTGTTTCACAACCATGGAAATTAAAGTTACGTTTTATTTAACAACAAGAGTTACATTGTCTTTAAACATGAAACCAAGAGTACATAACATAATTAAACTAAGTCTATCTTCGTTTTTATGTCTCTAAGGCACAGGTCCGCCCTAATGTCACGATCATCATCCTAAGCGACTACTCCTGAAAACACATGTGAAAATAGGTACGTCAGCATAAAAATGCATGTGAGATGCATAGGTTTAGTGAAAATAGGATTTATGACTTGGGATTTAAAAGATAGGTTTAATAAAAATTAGTCATAAATCTTGTTAAGTGTTTTCTTTTATAAATCGTATGAAAACTCGATAAGAAATCAGACTATATAAAAGAATGGCGTATGGTTAATAAAATAACCGAGTAAAATGAGTTGGATAAAATAAAATGTTTTGTAAGACAATGTCTTGTGAAAAATAAGTTGTTTATGTAAAATGTAATATGTCAAATATTGAAATGATTTAAGTAACGCTACAACATGTAATATCATACAAGCACTTATATATAGGAAGTACCAGCGGCGTATCCACCATGCTTGTATCATATTACACACGCCTCGTTACTCAAATCACTTACCCAAACCAACCATCATTGTAAATTGTTCATGTATAAATCAATTCTCAAGTGTTATTGTGTAAACCATATCAAAATGTCTATGTCTAATGTAAATCAATTTTCGTGTGCGGAAAGCAGTCTTGGGAATATCTTCTTTGGATACGCGAAGCTGATGATACCCAGAACGTAGATCAATTTTCAAAAAGCAGGTAGCACCCTGAAGCTGATCAAAGAGATCATCAATGCGAGGTAGGGGATCTCAATTTTTGATGGTGAGTTTGTTAAGCTCACTGTAATCGATACACATTCGGAATGATCCATCCTTCTTCTTTACAAATAGGACAGGTGCGCCCCAAGGGGAAAAGCTCGGATGATAAATCCTTTGTCTGATAACTCTTGCAGCTACTTCGACAACTCTTGCATCTCAGACGGTGCAAGACAGTTTGGAGATTTGGCATGTCACACCCCGACCACATAAAACGAGAAACACGTGGCGAAAACATCGGGGAGTGTTGTAACATAATTATTGTTTCACAACCATGGAAATTAAAGTTACGTTTTATTTAACAACAAGAGTTACATTGTCTTTAAACATGAAACCAAGAGTACATAACATAATTAAACTAAGTCTATCTTCGTTTTTATGTCTCTAAGGCACAGGTCCGCCCTAATGTCACGATCATCATCCTAAGCGACTGCTCCTGAAAACACATGTGAAAATAGGTACGTCAGCATAAAAATGCATGTGAGATGCATAGGTTTAGTGAAAATAGGATTTATGACTTGGGATTTAAAAGATAGGTTTAATAAAAATTAGTCATAAATCTTGTTAAGTGTTTTCTTTTATAAATCGTATGAAAACTCGATAAGAAATCAGACTATATAAAAGAATGGCGTATGGTTAATAAAATAACCGAGTAAAATGAGTTGGATAAAATAAAATGTTTTGTAAGACAATGTCTTGTGAAAAATAAGTTGTTTATGTAAAATGTAATATGTCAAATATTGAAATGATTTAAGTAACGCTACAACATGTAATATCATACAAGCACTTATATATAGGAAGTACCAACGGCGTATCCACCATGCTTGTATCATATTACACACGCCTCGTTACTCAAATCACTTACCCAAACCAACCATCATTGTAAATTGTTCATGTATAAATCAATTCTCAAGTGTTATTGTGTAAACCATATCAAAATGTCTATGTCTAATGTAAATCACTAAATGTGTATATCAATGCCAAAATGTCTATATCAAATGTCAATTATGTAATGTGTAACCAAAATGTCATGTATGGCAAGTGAAATATGTATCAACTAAACCATAGGTAAAAATGCACAAAGCAATGTATTGAAGTAAAACGTGGTTTAAATCAACGTTATGTTTTGTGGAAATGCATGCTATACTGAATACAAACATTTATGCGATATTGTAAAAATGCATACATTCAAGCCTTGTGACTGTGGTGATAGACCTTTAAACAAATTAAAGGTTTATTTGTGTTATGTCTATCGAATTCGGTCATTTCTTCCATCCAAACATACCTAGGATGTCAGGAACGGGAGTTGTCAATTCCTATGGTACCACTACCTACTAACGAATGGCGTAGCTAATGTTAATGAATGTATTTTTGTCCCATTTAAACAAACCAAATGTCATACCAAAATGTAAGCATGTGAAAACAATGCACTAAGTATGTAATCAAATGAACATACATAGCGTGAAATGTAATGTAAAACAATGTACTAAGTATGCACACAATGGACATACATAGCATGAAATGTAATGTAAAACAATGTACTAAGTATGCACACAATGGACATACATAGCATGAAATGTAGTGTAAAACGATGTACTATAAATGTACTAATGATCATAGCAAGTATATGATGTGAAAACATGGAAAGCATGAAAGTAACAAGTAGGCACATGTGTTTCACCCCAAAACAGTTTGAAAACGGTAAAAGAGGGGTCTATGTACTCACTTGAGATTGCTTAGTAGTCCTTGAGTAACAAACAAACAATGCTAGAGATCATGGATATCAAACGGCACCTAATATAGGTAACTATGTTAATATACCGGACCTAAATCGGAGGATTGGATAGAATGAGGGTTCGTAAACCAAACGAGTATGGAAACTCATGTAGTATGGTTTAACAAAGCCTTCATTCTAAAATGAAACCTAACCTAAGTGCTTACGACCCATTACGACCCGTTTAGGTAGCTTATGCTACTTTAACGCGTCGTTCGCGTGAAACGCATTCGGAACGCCTAACTAGTCCTGTGATAAGTAAAATATGCCTTAACATGTCTAATATTGTTGCCAAAACAGTTTAGATATCAAAAGTTATGTTACATATGCTTAATATGAATTTTGGCGTAAAAAGGGCATTTTGGTCATTTACCTAAGGCATATAAACTACCTATCATACAACTAACTAAACGTCGTGACCATAAGGTATAACCTCGGAAGGTTATTCCCTATACAACTATGGTCACCTAATGTGTTTGGTCGGATCCTAATGATTGACCAAACGGGTCGGGTTCGAAAGTATAAGCGATTGTTTAGATCGCTTACCTTTACGACCCTAGACAAGCAAAAAACTAAAAGTGACGAGCTAAGCATGTTAAAACATGCTTAACTAAGTTTAGAAAACAGGTTTGGTATCAAAACAACGGTTTTGATACCTAAGAGTAGTTTGGTTACAAAATACGCAAGAATACGTATTTTGGCCGAAACTACGACTCGTCACTGAGCCTAGATAACGTGGTAATCAGTAGGTATAGTCACTAGGGACTATAACCATCGTGATTACGCTCACCTTATGAAGTTCAAACGAACTTCGCATTGACCATAAACTTGGTCAACGCAGAAAGTCAAACAAAGTTTGACTTTAATGCTAAAAGAGTAAAAGAACGAAGGAACACTTACAAAGGGTCCCCGAAAGCTTTGATTTCCAAATATTTCTCAGGTATGAAGCGCTTTTACACCTCAACTTAGAGAAGTTTTCAGAATTCAAGTGGGTTTTGAGTTGTGAATCAAAGGGGTATTTATAGGATTTGGACCACCGTTAGGATCGTTCCTCGAATACCGTGCTTTGATCTTGTCCCTACACTTGTTGCAACCCTAAGGTAACTCAAATTGGCCCCCCATTATCAGGAAGAGGCAAGTGCAAAAGGGATTAGGAGTGGGTAACAGCTGTTAACAGCTGTTTAACTGAATCTGCTGTTCTGGGGATACCTTACGGACCGTAAGGGTGATGGCTTACGGTCCGTAAGCCAGCAACTTTGCAGAATTGTCAGTTTTGGTCCCTGTTATGCATTAAAGCCATTTCCGACACGTTTAAGGCCCGTTAAGCCAACTTTAAGGCCCTAAAATGATGCCTAAACATTGTGGAGATGAAACGTGCTCAAAAATATGTCGGATGTTGGTTTGTTTGGCTGTACGATCGCGATGTTCGGTTAATTACGACGGAATGCGCATAAGCGCGAAAAACGATCCAAATTGCGTGACGAATGGATTTTTCTTATGCCAAACACTAAAATAAAATATTTTAGTGCTTACATAAATTTTTGGATGTCCGGATGTATTCAGAACGTAAGTTATGCGCGAAAATGCAAACTTATGCACTTTTTGACGCTTTTAGTCCCTGAATGACCCAAAAGTTTATTTTAGCACACCGAACCCCTCAAAGCCTATTTCTAAGCTATGTAAAGGATATTTATGGTATGTTTAACTCATGGTCATGTTCCGGAATGTCTGTTACAGTTCAAATTGGCATACTTTCGCAGTTTGTCAAATTTAGTCCCTGTAGGCGAATTAACTTGTTTTTGCCATACCAAAGCCTTCAAAACTTATTTCTAAGTTATGTAAAGGTTATTTAAGGTATGTTAAGTATATGTTGATGTTTCGGAGTATTTTTCGCATTAAACTGAGTACGTTTACGCACCAGTTTGCGTATAACTCTCCAGAAAGCGATGTAAAGTTTGAAATTGAACAAAAGCCAAAACATGAAAAATGTAAAACATAGCCAAACAAACATTGGGATCAAATAACATTGTTTTATTGATAATTGAACTGTTCACAATGATTACGAGCACAGATGTTACAGTCTCCCCTACTTGTGAAAATTTCGTCCCGAAATTTATTTAGAGGAAACTCGTGGGAATAGATGTGGATACTTCGCCTTCATTTGATCTTCGCGTTCCCAAGTAAACTCAGGTCCACGTTTAGATTCCCAGCGAACTTTGACCAATGGAATGCGCTTGCGTTTGAGCCACTTGACTTCACGTTCCATGATTTCTACTGGCTTCTCAACAAATTTCAGTGTTTTATCAACACGAATTTCGTCAAGTGGTATGTGGAGGTTCTCATCAGCTAAACACTTCTTGAGATTGGACACGTGAAAGTTTGGATGAACATTTCCAAGTTCAGGAGGTAACTCAAGTCTGTAGGCTACCTTACCGATTCTTTCGACGATCTTGAATGGTCCAACGTATGTAGGTGCAAGTTTTCCTTTCTTTCCAAATCTGATCACACCCTTCCAAGGTGAGACCTTAAGTAATACGAGATCACCGACTTAAAATTCCATGGGCTTGCGTCCTTGGTCCTCGTAACTCTTTTGACGGCTTCTAGCTGTCTGAAGGTTATCACGAACTTTCTTAACCTTATCAGTTGTCTCTAAAATGAGGGCAGGTCCAGTAAGCTGAGCCTCGCCGATCTCATTCCAGCAGACTGGTGAATGACATTTTCTACCATAGAGAGCCTCGAAAGGAGCCATGTTGATGCTGGAGTGATAACTATTGTTGTAGGAGAATTCAATTAACGGAAGATGTGAATCCCAACTACCACCAAAATCGATCACACAAGCTCTAAGAATATCCTCCAGAGTCTGGATTGTTCTTTCAGATTGACCATCCGTTTGCGGATGATAAGCTGTGCTCAGATTAAGTTGGGTCCCCATAGCAGATTGCATGGTTCTCCAAAAATGAGAAGTGAAGCGAGCATCTCTGTCAGAAATGATGTTCAAAGGAACACCATGTCGAGCTACAATTTCATCCACGTAGATTTTAGCAAGTTTGTCGGCAGAAAAATCCTCACGGATTGGCAAGAAATGCGCTGACTTAGTAAGACGATCAACAACTACCCAGATGGCATCATGACCTTTCTTTGTGCACGGAAGTTTAGTAATGAGATCCATAGTAATGTTTTCCCATTTCCAAACAGGGATCTCTGGTTGCACCAATAAACCAGAAGGACGCTGATGTTCAGCCTTAACCTTAAGAAAAGTAAGGCATTTTGATACATATAAGGCAATGTCTTTCCTCATACCAGGCCACCAATACTGAATACGAAGGTCCTTATACATCTTATCTGAGCCAGGATGAATAGAATAACGAGACTTATGGGCTTCATCCATAAGCAAGGTGCGAAGATCATCTTGGCTTGGGACCCACAAACGGTCCATGAAGTAATACGATCCATTGTCCTTCAGTTCCAGATCAGGGGTTATGTGATAGGGAAATTCCTTATCCATCAAACCTTGTGAAACACAAGTGTGTTGAGCCTGAGAAATGCGGGCTTGGATATCGGATCGAGCTTGAATATCAGATTGAACACGAACACAATGAAGCTTAGTACATTCCTTATGACTCAATGCATCGGCTACGACATTCGCCTTACCAGGATGGTAGCGAATTTCGCAGTCAAAGTCGTTTAGAAGCTCAACCCAACGTCGTTGCCTCATGTTGACTTCTTTCTGATTGAAGATATGTTGAAGACTTTTGTGGTCCGTGAAAACCACACATTTTGTACCGTACAAATAGTGTCTCCAGATCTTAAGAGCGAAGACAACTGCACCCAACTCAAGATCATGAGTGGTGTAGTTCTTTTCATGCACCTTCAACTGCCTTGATGCATATGCTATGACTTTGTTTCTTTGCATCAGAACACAGCCAAGACCCAATTTAGATGCATCGCAATAAACGACGAAATCATCATTGCCCTCAGGCAAAGTCAGAACAGGCGCGTCACAAAGCTTCTGCTTCAAGTTTTGAAAAGCTTCCTCTTGTTTGAATCCCCAATCAAAGGGCTTGTTCTTCTGAGTTAGAGCAGTTAGAGGAACTGCAATCTTTGAGAAGTTTTCAATGAAGCGGTGGTAATAACCCACCAGACCAAGAAAAGAACGAACTTCAGTAGGAGTAGTAGGCGTATCCCAATCCTTAATCGCACTGATCTTGGAGGGATCTACATGAATACCTTGTCCGTTGACAATATGTCCTAAGAATTGAACTTCTTTAAGCCAGAATTCACACTTGGAGAATTTGGCGAAAAGTTGCTCTTTCTTCAGGAGTTCTAGAGTAAGACGAAGATGTTGCTCGTGATCAGCTCGCGTCTTGGAGTATATCAAGATGTCATCAATAAAAACAATGACGAACTGATCTAAATAAGGCTTGCAGACCCTATTCATTAAGTCCATGAAAACAGCAGGAGCATTAGTCAAACCGAATGGCATGACTGTGAACTCATAATGCCCATAACGAGTGCGGAACGCTGTCTTGGGAATATCTTCTTCATGCACACGAAGTTGATGATATCCAGATCGCAGATCAATCTTTGAAAAATAAGAAGTGCCCTGTAACTGATCAAAGAGATCATCGATGCGAGGTAGGGGATATCGATTCTTGATGGTAAGCTTGTTAAGCTCACGATAATCGATACACATCCTAAAAGATCCATCCTTCTTCTTGACAAAAAGAACGGGAGCACCCCAAGGTGAAAAGCTAGGATGGATAAAACCTTTGTCAGAGAGCTCCTGAAGCTGCTTAGACAACTCTTGCATCTCAGACGGTGCAAGACGATATGGAGATCTGGCAATGGGATTTGCACCAGGTACGAGATCAATACGGAACTCGACTTGGCGTGCTCGGGGTAGACCAGGTAACTCTTCAGGAAACACATCAGGATAATCCCTAACAACAGGGATATCTTGAATAGACTTACCTTTGCCCTTATCTGCTACAACATGTGCCAAAAAGGCCACATAGTTCTTTCGCAGATACTTCCGAGCTTTAAAACAAGACATGAGTTTGAGACCACCAGTAGGTTTCTCACCATGCACCTGTAGGATCTCGCCTGTCGAAAGCGGCACACGAACAATCTTCTCGAAACAAACTACCTCTGCGCGATGCTTGGCTAACCAATCCATACCCACAATAACGTCGAAGCTTCCAAGTTGCATAGGCGTGAGGTTAATAGGAAAAAGATGGTCGTTAAGGTTTAACTGGCAGTTGCGAAGAACAGAATCAAGAACAATGGGTTCACCACTAGCAACCTCTACTGTCAAGGGTTTTCCTAGTTTCGTTCTAGACATGCGAAGCAAAGGCTCAAAAGATAATGACACAAAATTCTTATCGGCACCCGAATAAAAAAGAACAGATGCAGGCTGATTATTATTAAAGAACGTACCGTTCACCACTTCATTGTCTGCCTGTGCCTCTTGTGCATTCATGTTGAAGACTCGCCCTCGAGCCTGAGCCTGATTCTGATTTGGATTAGCATTCACCAATCTTGTACACTGATTACGGTAGTGGGTCAGATCCCCACAGTTGTAACAAGAACCTGGCGGGTAGTGTGGTCGTGCAGCTTGACCTTATTGCTGAGCAGGAGGCTGAGCAACTCGTTGAGCCGGGTTCTGAACTGCCTGATTCTGAGCAAAACGACAAACATCAGCAAGATAACCTGACTTCCCACAGTTAGTACAGAAACGGCACGGAAGTTGCGGCTGATGGTGACTGTTGCATCTATTGCACAAAGGTGCATTCCCTGCATAACGCTTCTTCGCTGGAGGCTGTGCGGGTTGGTTGGGAGTTGCCTGGTTAACTTAGGCAGTGACAGCAAAATTTTGGGAAGCCTTACGCTTCCTTGACCCTTTCGAAGAACCAGATTCCTTACCCTTCTTGTTCGTACTCTTCTTGTCATCCTCTTTGTCAGACGCCTGCTTCTTACCCTTGTCACCCTTTTTATGCAGCTTACCCTTTCGAACCTGCGACTCAGTCAATGTCGCTGCTAACTCGATCGCCTGACGGAGTGTGGTAGGGTTACTACCAGTAATGATGTCTTGCACTGAGTCGGGTAGACCATCGATGTACCTTTTGATAGCCTTGTCGAGTGGGGTAACCATTGTTGGGCAAAGCATACTCAACTCCTCATACCTATCAGTATACGCCCTGTGCTCGCCACTGTCCTGTTTCAAGTCATCAAACTCTCTCTCCAAGGCTCGCTGTTCATGACGAGGACAAAACTCCCTCATCATAAGGGCCCTAAGTTCGGCCCAAGTTTGTGTTAGAGCAACTTCTGCACCCCGGTCTCTCATAACCCCGTTCCACCACGTAAGAGCCCTCTTCTGAAACACACTCGAAGAAAACTCGACCTTGCGATTATCAGGACACTGAACGTGACGGAAAGTGTTCTCAATGCTCTCGAACCATTGAAGGAGCCCAGTTGCTCCCTCAGAACCACTAAACTTGAGCGGTTTAGCCGAGTTAAAACTCTTGAAGTTACAAGGAGCATTGTGGTTGTTGTTGGCTTGGTTCCATTGAGCAATAAGGTTTGGGAACGCAGCAGCCATTTGTTGCGCAATGATTTCTGCCAGTTCGGCATTCGCTATCTGATTCTCGTGTTGAGGAGGCATTCTAAAAGAGGAAACATGAAAGGAAACGAGTGAGATGATTGGGTGAAAAGAATGAGATGATACAAAAATTGACAACAGCAAGGTGGTGGTCATTTGTTCGTTACCATAAAGCAAACAAACGACACACATTGACTAATCAAAGTAAATGGGTCAAAAATAATGTATCGCGAAGACATGCTCGCCTATAAGTGAACACTCACCCCAAGAGTTCCCAGGTAAGAGTGACTGGTCCGATTATGTGGATTTGTACCCCAAGAGTTTGCACGTGTTCACAATATTTAGGACCCAAAACTTTGACGAGATTTTGAAAATTCAAAGGGGTTCAAAACCTTATAACAGAGGGTTCAAAACCTTGTAATCAATCATCCTAGATCAGATGATTAGTTTTCAAGGCGGATTCGAACTTGATGTTCTCGTTGTGGTTATCACCTAAGGATAGGTGAAGTGCATGTTTTAAAATCTAAACACAAGATAACTTATGTTAGGGTCCTAGAAAGTTATAGTCTAGGTCAAAGCATTACTAATAACCTAATTCCCTATAACCATTGGCTCTGATACCAACTCTTCTGTCACACCCCGACCACGTAAAACGAGAAACACGTGGCGGAAACGTCGGGGAGTGTTGTAACAGAATTATTGTTTCACAACCATGGAAATTAAAGTTACGTTTTATTTAACAACAAGAGAGTTACATTGTCTTTAAACATGAAACCAATAGTACATAACATAATTAAACTAAGTCTATCTTTGTTTTTATGTCTCTAAGGCACAGGTCCGCCCTAATGTCACGATCATCATCCTAAGCGACTGCTCCTGAAAACTCATGTGAAAATAGGCACGTCAGCATAAAAATGCCTGTGAGATACATAGGTTTAGTGAAAATAGGATTTATGACTTGGGATTTAAAAGATAGGTTTAATAAAAATTAGTCATAAATCTTGTTAAGTGTTTTCTTTTATAAATCGTATGAAAATTCGATAAGAAATCAGACTATATAAAAGAATGGCGTATGGTTAATAAAATAACCGAGTAAAATGAGTTGGATAAAATAAACTATTTTGTAAGACAATGTCTTGTGAAAAATAAGTTGTTTATGTAAAATGTAATATGTCAAATATTGAAATGATTTAAGTAACGCTACGACATGTAATATCATACAAGCACTTATATATAGGAAGTACCAGCGGCGTATCCACCATGCTTGTATCATATTACACACGCCTCGTTACTCAAATCACTTACCCAAACCAACCATCATTGTAAATTGTTCATGTATAAATCAATTGTCAAGTGTTATTGTGTAAACCATATCAAAATGTCTATGTCTAATGTAAATCACTAAATGTGTATATCAATGCCAAAATGTCTATATCAAATGTCAATTATGTAATGTGTAACCAAAATGTCATGTATGGCAAGTGAAATATGTATCAACTAAACCATAGGTAAAAATGCACAAAGCAATATATTGAAGTAAAACGTGGTTTAAATCAACGTTATGTTTTGTGGAAATGCATGCTATACTGAATACAAACATTTATGCGATATTGTAAAAATGCATACATTCAAGCCTTGTGACTGTGGTGATAGACCTTTAAACAAATTAAAGGTTTATCTGTGTTATGTCTATCGAATTCGGTCATTCCTTCCATCCAAACATACCTAGGATGTCAGGAACGGGAGTTGTCAATTCCTAACGAATGGCGTAGCTAATGTTAATGAATGTATTTTTGTCCCATTTAGACAAACCAAATGTCATACCAAAATGTAAGCATGTGAAAACAATGCACTAAGTATGTAATCAAATGAACATACATAGCGTGAAATGTAATGTAAAACAATGTACTAAGTATGCACACAATGGACATACATAGCATGAAATGTAATGTAAAACAATGTACTAAGTATGCACACAATGGACATACATAGCATGAAATGTAGTGTAAAACGATGTACTATAAATGTACTAATGATCATAGCAAGTATATGATGTGAAAACATGGAAAGCATGAAAGTAACAAGTAGGCACATGTGTTTCACCCCAAAACAGTTTGAAAACGGTAAAAGAGGGGTCTATGTACTCACTTAAGATTGCTTAGTAGTCCTTGAGTAACAAACAAACAATGCTAGAGATCATGGATATCAAACGGCACCTAATATAGGTAACTATGTTAATATACCGGACCTAAATCGGATGATTGGATAGAATGAGGGTTCGTAAACCAAACGAGTATGGAAACTCATGTAGTATGGTTTAACAAAGCCTTCATTCTAAAATGAAACCTAACCTAAGTGCTTACGACCCATTACAACCCGTTTAGGTAGCTTATGCTACTTTAACGCGTCGTTCGCGTGAAACGCATTCGTATCGCCTAACTAGTCCTATGATAAGAAAAATATGCCTTAACATGTCTAATATTGTTGCCAAAACAGTTTAGATATCAAAAGTTATGTTACATATGCTTAATATGAATTTTGGCGTAAAAAGGGCATTTTGGTCATTTACCTAAGGCATATAAACTACCTATCATACAACTAACTAAACGTCGTGACCATAAGGTATAACCTCGGAAGGTTATTCCCTATACAACTATGGTCACCTAATGTGTTTGGTCGGATCCTAATGATCGACCAAACGGGTCGGGTTCGAAAGTATAAGCGATTGTTTAGATCGCTTACCTTTACGACCCTAGACAAGCACAAAACTAAAAGTGACGAGCTAAGCATGTTAAAACATGCTTAACTAAGTTTAGAAAACACGTTTGGTATCAAAACAACGGTTTTGATACCTAAGAGTAGTTTGGTTACAAAATACGCAAGAATGCGTATTTTGGCCGAAACTACGACTCGTCACTGAGCCTAGATAACGTGGTAATCAGTAGGTATAGTCACTAGGGACTATAACCATCGTGATTACGCTCACCTTATGAAGTTCAAATGAACTTCGCATTGACCATAAACTTGGTCAACGCAGAAAGTCAAACAAAGTTTGACTTTAATGCTAAAAGAGTAAAAGAACGAAGGAACACTTACAAAGGGTCCCCGAAAGCTTTGATTTCCAAATATTTCTCAGGTATGAAGCGCTTTTACACCTCAACTTAGAGAAGTTTTCAGAATTCAAGTGGGTTTTGAGTTGTGAATCAAAGGGGTATTTATAGGATTTGGACCACCGTTAGGATCGTTCCTCGAATACCGTGCTTTGATCTTGTCCCTACACTTGTTGCAACCCTAAGGTAACTCAAATTGGCCCCCCATTATCAGGAAGAGGCAAGTGCAAAAGGGATTAGGAGTGGGTAACAGCTGTTTAACTGAATCTGCTGTTCTGGGGATACCTTACGGACCGTAAGGGTGATGGCTTACGGTCCGTAAGCCAGCAACTTTGCAGAATTGTCAGTTTTGGTCCCTGTTATGCATTAAAGCCATTTCCGACACGTTTAAGGCCCGTTAAGCCAACGTTAAGGCCCTAAAATGATGCCTAAACATTGTGGACATGAAACATGCTCAAAAATATGTCGGATGTTGGTTCGTTTGGTCGTACGATCGTGATGTTCGGTTAATTACGACGGAATGCGCATAAGCGTGAAAAACGATCCAACTTGCGTGACGAATGGATTTTTCTTATGCCAAACACTAAAATAAAATATTTTAGTGCTTACATAAATTTTTGGATGTCCGGATGTATTCAGAACGTAAGTTATGCGCGAAAATGCAAACTTATGCACTTTTTGACGCTTTTAGTCCCTGAATGACCCAAAAGTTTATTTTAGCACACCGAACCCCTCAAAGCCTATTTCTAAGCTATGTAAAGGATATTTATGGTATGTTTAAATCATGGTCATGTTCCGGAATGTCTGTTACAGTTCAAATTGGCATACTTTCGCAGTTTGTCAAATTTAGTCCCTGTAGGCGAATTAACTTGTTTTTGCCATACCAAAGCCTTCAAAACTTATTTCTAAGTTATGTAAAGGTTATTTAAGGTATGTTAAGTATATGTTGATGTTCCGGAGTATTTTTCGCATTAAACTGATTACGTTTACGCACCAGTTTGCGTATAACTCTCCAGAAAGCGATGTAAAGTTTGAAATTGAACAAAAGCCAAAACATGAAAAATGTAAAACATAACCAAACAAACATTGGGATCAAATAACATTGTTTTATTGATAATTGAACTGTTCACAATGATTACGAGCACAGATGTTACATGGCAATCGGGTTAGCACCGGGTACAAGGTCAATACGAAACTCGATTTGACGTGCTGGGGTAAACCAGGTAAGTCTTCAGGAAAAACCTCAGGATAATCCCGAACGACATGGATGTCTTGAACAGTTTTACCCTTGTCATTCTCCTCTATGACACGTGCCAAGAAAGCCATATAATTCTTTCGTAGATATCTATGAGCTTGGGTGCTAGACATTAGTTTGAGGCTACTAGTGGGTTTATCTCCACGAACCTCTAAGGTTTCACCAGACAAAAGAGGCACACAAACAATCTTGTCAAAACAACCCACCTTTGCACGGTATTGGGTCAACCAATCCATCCCTACTATAACGTCGAAACTCCCAAGTTGCATTGGCGTGAGATCAATGGGAAAAAGATGATCCTTGAGGTTCAACTGGCAATTTCGAATGACGGAATCAAGTATAAAGGATTCACCACTGGCTAACTCTAATGTCAAGGGTTTTCCTAGTTTTGTTCTAGGCTTTGCAAGCAATGGTTCAAAAGCTAGGGATACAAAACTCTTGTCGGTACCCGAATCAAAAAGAATAGAAGCAAGTTGGTTGTTAACATAGAACGTACCGTTGACCACCTCATTGTCGGCACGCACTTCATTGGCATTGATGTTGTATACTCGTCCACGAGCCGGGTTCGCATTTGCCAACTTCGGGCACTTGTTCCTGTAGTGAGTCAGATCTCCACAATTGTAGCAAGACCTAGGCGGAAAAGGAGGTCGTGCAGGATTCGCTGGCTGTTGGGCAGGGTTTTGTGCCGCTTGATTCGGAGCAGGAGGAGAGCGACATGTGTTAGACAAATGACCATATCTTCCACAGTTGTTGCAAAGACGACACTAAAGATGTGGTTGGTGATGACAATTGCACTTGTTACAAAGAGGTGCAGTACCAACATACTATTTCTTGGCAGGTGGTTGTGCTGGCTGGGTAGGAGCAGCTTGATTGGTCTATGCAACAACGACAAAGTTCTTGGAAGCCTGACGCTTCCTAGATTTCTTCGAGGTTTCAGCTTTCTTTCCCTTCTTCTTCTATGTCTTGTTAGATGGTTTCTTGTCACCCTTGCGGTGGAGTTTACCCTTCTTGAATTGAGACTCAGTCAAGGTTGCAGCTAGCTCAGTGGCTTGTCTAACCGTGGTAGGGTTGCTGCCGGTGAGGATATCCTGAACAGGATCAGGCAGACCATCTATGTACTTCTCAATCGCCTTGTCCAAAGGCGTGACCATGGTGGGACATAGCAGGCTCAGTTCTGTGTAGGCACGGTGCTCTCCACTATCTTGCTTGAGATCGTGGAATTCGTTTTCCAGTGCCCTCAGTTCATGATGAGGACAAAACTCCTTCATCATAAGTGCGCGAAGCTCTTCCCATGTTTGAGTCATTGCCACGTTGGCACCTCTGTCCCTCATCACACCATTCCACCAAGTAAGGGCCCTTTTCTGGAACACACTTGACGCAAACTCAACCTTTCGCTCATTCGGGCATTGAACGTGATGAAACGTACTCTCGAGACTCTCGAACCACTGTAGGAGCCCAGTTGCTCCTTCTGACCCAGAAAACTAAAGCGGTTTAGCCGAATTGAAAGTCTTAAAGTTGCACGAAACAGGTTCGTTGTTATTGTTGTTTGCTTGGTTTAACTGAGTTACTAGGTTCGGGAGTACAGCAGCGATTTGCTGAGCGATCAAGGCTGCCATTGCGGCGTCTTGAATTTGATCACGTCGAGGAGGCATCTAAAAGAAAAGGAACACAAGGAGAATGTGTGATATTGACATAAGACAATCAAAAGGAGTATTGAAAATATCGACAAAACAAAGGAAGGTGGTCATTTGTTCGTTACTTAAAACAAATAAAACAACACAGTGACTAATCAAAGTAAATAGGTCTACATAATGCATAATGAAGACATGCTTTAGCCTATAAGTGGACAGTCACCCCAAGAGTTCCCAGGTAAGAGTGACTGGTCCGATTATATGGATTTGTACGAACACTCTAGCCTTAGACAGAAAACTCAGGGTACAGAAAACTAAGTGGACAGTCACCCCAAGAGTTCCCAGGTAAGAGTGTTAGGTATACTAAGTCAATATACCATAAAAATGTCTCTGAAATAATGTATTATATGTAATATGTAATAAAACATGTATAATGTCCTGAAAACGAAAAGTAAAATTATGCACATATGCTTCACCCCAAAACATTTGAAAACGTAAAATAGGGGAACTATGTACTCACCTTTGGGTGCGTTTTTATATGTTAACACAATCCCTCAAATTGTTTATTCGTCCTAAATTAAGTAAGAACGATTTAATAATCAAAAACCCACAAAAATACATAAGTTTCTCCGATACTTAGAATTTTCACATAACTTTGAGATTTTCTTGAAAAGTTATTATTTTTTATTATATTGGTATATTTATATATATATGAGTTCATATATATTTTAAAAACTTTGCGACTTGAACGATTTTATTGGTGACCCTCATCATGTTATAAGCAATATATCTACGATTTGCGCGTCGTAATATATATACTCAAATGTGACATACTAATAATAACGTAATACACATAATCATGTCAAGTATTAACATGTCATCATACACATATTATAAATCACATAACATCTTGTAACACAAAAAATTAACCCATGAACAACCCATTCTAGTGTACATTGAAAAACGCGTATTTTAGCGATTCGGTAACGTTTTTGGGCGTCGGAAGTCACGTATGACTAACCAAACACCAAGTAAACTTTATATAAGTTAAAATACTTATTTTTATATCAAAAATATCAGTTTACTTACATATCTAAAACATTTTTATAAAAATCCTCCGAAAAGCCGATTTTTAACCGTTTTACCGCATAGTTTTGCATCAAACGTTACCCTAACCATCCCAAATCGTAACGACTTGATATTTTAACATAACCCATGTTATTTACTGAATAAAATAGTGGTTATACTCATGATAGTGCAGGTCTCACATAAAGCACATAAATCATGCAAATTTCACATATTTTACCACTTTCTAAGCTATATGTACAACATGCAAAGCTATCAAACCTATGACAAAGTCTCATGCCATTATAATATACCAAATAATGTTATTTTTAGTGTTTATAATCTGTTCTAAAACATTTTTGTCATACAATCATTTTTTTATCATTTCTTGAGCTTTAAATCAACATGTATTCTTATGTACAAGTGTCTAAAGCACACTATCATATCATCATCATTTCATGTGAATTTAAATGCATCAAACATGTAATTTATTCATGTTTACTTACTGATTTAATTGAACATTCATCATATCATGCACAAATCATCAAACACTTGCATTTTAACTATCATTCAAGAACAAGCAACAACTTAAAAATTCTCAAATATGTCTAATAAATTTTTGGCCATTTACATGTCAAAATAATAACATTATTTCAAATTATAACTCATGATTGAATCATTCCTTTATATTTCTAACATATTTGCACATAATCTTGCTCATGCAAGCAAACATCCTAAACAAGTATTTATCAAAAATCAACTCAAACTCAAATCTCATACACATACATGTATATATACGGTTATATACACACATATATACTACCATTTTTATTTTGTATCAAGACCCATTTCTTTTTAGATTTCAAGTTTGTGAAAAATTCCAAGATTCAAGAGAAACTTCCAATCATCAAGAACAACCAAGAATCAAGTGTATGATTTAAACATAAACTTTATACCTTCAAGATTCAAGTGAGTTTTTGATGAGATTTTGATGATATGGAGCTTGAAATCACTTGAAAACACCTTGGAACTCCTTTGGATCTTCACACCAACTTGAAACTAGCTTGGAATGGAGTTTAATCTTGAAGAACAAAGTTGAAAAAATGAAAATGGAAGAGAGAAAGGGGTGTACGGTTATGGGGGAGGAGAGAGAGGAGTGATCTTGGTTTGATTTTGTGTGTAATCTTGAAAGATTTATAGAGATATGGAAGATTTATGAAGATTGCATGCATCAACACTTGTCAAGTGGAAGAAAAAAAAAGTGGGCACATGTCTACATACATACATACACGAAATATACATGTATATATATGCACAAAATACACATAAATGATATATGTAGGTTAAAAACAGGTGTTTAACTGGATACCGGGTATTTTATCTAGCGTTTAAATCCCGGTTTATGGCGTTCTAAATTATTTTTATTATTCTATAAAAATAAACTCGCCAAATTATTACTGAAATAAATATCAGTTGCCGAGACTGGCTGCGTTGTCTGCGTTTTGCAGTAGAAGCACTGTGTTACGCGGTACGCGCTTAAACTTTAAAAAATAACATTTTTAAGCGTTTTAATTTATTTTTCAACACGAACATGATTAAAAAATAAAATTTTAATCATAACAGAATATTTTTGGGATTTAAATATTATCCGGGCGGTCACCAACGTTCGTTTCGCAGTTTTGTCGCAAATAGTTCTTTAGTTCGAATAAACATGTTTTTGCCATACCGAATCCTTCGAAACTTATTTCTAAGTTATGTAAAGGGTATTTAGGGTATGTTTGGCTTATGTCACAGTTCCGGAGTGTACATCGCGTTAAACTGATTATGTTTACGTAACGGTTTATGATTTCACTTCCAGAACAGGTTTGAGAGTTCGGAATTGGACAATGATTGAAAACGTGCTAATGTCACAAATAATTAAACAAATATTGAAATTAAAACACCATATTTCATTAAATACAAAGTTGTTCGGAATAGTACAAGGATTAAAATACACAGATGTCACAGGAATCCGATCGGATGGCAATCCGATCGGTTGGCCATCCGATCGAGCGGTCACTCGATCGAGTGGCTCCGACGTTTGAACTTTGGCGTTTCATTTCGTGTGTTGGGTTTTGCGATGCGTTTAAGCGAGTTTCGAGTTTGCGACGAGATAGATTAATAATAAACACACAAATACTTTATCTAACATACAATCATCATAATTAACTGGCGTTTAGCGTTTGCGATTCGATTGCGATAGAGGTGCGATTGCGTTTCGATTAATCACCACAACATAAACATAAATAAACACGCACAAATAACACATAAAAGGCACACACACGTATAACAATAGCCAAAACGCATAATTCGAGTTGCGAATGCGATGCGATAAAGCGATAAAACACGCGATAAATATCGATTAAACCTCGATTATTAACATGTACTCCACATAATACAACTAATGCGATAAAATAAGTAGATTATCTACAAGTCAAAGAAGTCAAAACAGTAGTTGAGCAAGGAGTGACAGATCGTAATTAGCAATCTTTTCTTCCTTTGACTTCAATCATGACTTTGACTTTGACTTTCGAAACACGGGGTGTTACAGCCTCCCCCTCTTAAGGGAATTTCATCCCGAAATTAGGCCGAAGCTGTAACAAACAACTGCGGATACTTTTCCTTCATGTCGCTTTCGAGTTCCCAAGTGAACTCTGCGCCTCGTTTGCCTTCCCAACGAACCTTCACAATGGGAATGCGTGAGCACCTGAGCTGATTGGTTTGTTGGTCCATGATCTCGACAGGCTTCTCCACGAAATTTAATGTTTCTTCCACTTGAAGATCCTCCAGTGGAACGTGTAAATCACGCTCAGCCAGACACTTCCTGAGGTTCGAAACATGGAAAGTCGGGTGGACGTTGCTAAGTTCCTCCTGTAGTTCGAGTCTATAGGCCACTTTTTTGATCCTTTCTAGAATCTTAAAGGGTCCAACATATCGAGGCACGAGTTTCCCTTTCTTGCCGAATCTGACCACACCCTTCCAAGGTGATACCTTTAGGAGTACGTGATCGCCAACGTCAAATTCAAGGGGCTTGCGTCGTCTATCGGCGTAACTTTTCTGACGACTCCAAGCTTTTAGCAGATTGTCTCGAATTTGGAGGATTTTGTCAGTCATTTCTTGCAACAGCTCTGGACCGGTTATTTGCAAATCTCCGATCTCGTGCCATACAATAGGCGATCGACATTTTCTTCCGTATGGTGCCATTTGAATGCTGGAATGATAACTGTTATTATACGAGAATTCGACTAAAGGTAAGTATGTGTCCCAATTACCACCAAAATCAATGACACACGAACGGAGCATGTCTTCAAGGGTGCGAATCTTAGGTGTGTATTGTTAATATAATGAACGAGGATCTTTAACGATAAATCTTAGGTGCATCCAACAGTATGAACGAGCATTACGGAGTCCCAAGTTCGTATAAAAGGTCACTTTATGGTGTAGTTTCGCTAGTTGATGTTTTTAGTCCTTTTAACGCACAAAGTTGTGCGGACTATCGTTTAACGACATCAAGGCCTTACGTAATCCATAGTAGGCATTCTTGAGAGTATTATGGGACATCACAATGCTCCGGGTTCGTTTAAAAGGTCTTTCAGAGGTAAGAATTAACATATTGACACTTTTAACCCTTTTAACGCACGAACTTGTGCGTATTACCGTTTAACGGCATCAAAGCCCTAAACGGCCAATATTAAGTATTCCAAAGAGTGTAATAAAACATCATAATGTTCTGGATTCGCTAAAAGGTCACTCAGAGGTAAGAATTAACATGTTGACGCTTTTAAATCCTTCGACGCGCAAACTTTTGAGTTCATCGCAAACGGTTTTGATTACCCAACTAGTGGCTTAATATGAGAACATGAATATCTTATAATGTCACTCAGAGGCTTAGTTTAAGCATTTTGACACTTTCAGTCCTTTCGTATTCAAAGTTTTAACTATTTGGCAATAATAGTCCCTCCTAGTCAATGTTTGACATATTTAGGATTAGGGACACATGTCAATATGTTATTGGACATGATTTTACGAGGTGTTACAAAAAGACAATTCATGGGTTGAAGCTATGCAAAAGGAATTGGCCCAGTTTGCTAAGTTGAAGGTTTGGGAGTTAGTTGACCTTCCGAAAGGTGAAAAGGAAATAGGCACTAAGTGGGTGTTTAAGTGCAAGAAAGATGATCGAGGGATAGTAACGAGAAACAAAGCTCGATTGGTTGTCAAAGGTTTCAATCAGCAAGAAGGGATTGATTACAATGAAGTGTTTGCATCGGTGGCAAGATTGGAAGCAATTCGTTTATTCCTAGCTTTCGCTTCATTCAAGGGCTTTAAAGTTTACTAACTAGACGTGGAGAGTGCATTTCTTTATGGGAAAGTCCAAGAAGTGGTGTATGTCTCATAACCAGATGGGTTCATTGATCCAGATTATCCAGATTGTGTGTACAAACTTGATAAAGCTTTGTATGGATTACATCAAGCTCCCAGGGCGTGGTACGCGACACTGTCAACACATCTGATCAGGAATGGTTTTGAAAGAGGTCAGATTGACAGTACACTGTTCATTAAGAGAAAGAATGAAGATTTTCTGCTGGTGCAGGTATACGTTGATGACATCATCTTTGGGTCATCAGATGAGAGCATGTGTAAAGAGTTTGAGCAAGTGATGAAGAGCAAGTTCGAAATGAGTGCTATGGGTGAGCTGTCTTACTTTCTAGAATTACAAGTTGAACAGAAGCAGGATGGGATGTTTATTCATCAGACAATGTATGTGTATGACATTTTATCTCGATTCAAAATGGAGGATTGCTCTACTTTCAACACACCCATATGCGAAAATCACAATCTTGGCCCAGATCATGAAAGTACTGAAGATGTTGATCCTACTCAATACAGGGCAATGATTGGTTCTCTAATGTACTTGACTGCTTCATAACCCAACATCATGTTTGCCGTATGTCTGTGTGCCAGATATCAGGCTAATCCAAAAGAGTCACACATGAAAGCAGTGAAGCAGATTCTTCGTTACTTGAAGGGGAAACCTAAACTTGGGTTGTGGTATCTAGCTGATAGTGTTTTGAAGTTTGTTGCTTACACTGACTCGGACTTTGGAGGATGTAAGTCTAACAGAAAGTCTACAACAGGTGGTTGTCAGTTCTTAGGAGGCAGGATTGTGTCTTGGTAATGCAAGAAGCAATCTTGTGTGTCTACCTCTACGTGTGAAGCTGAATATATTGATGCGGGTAGCTGTTGCTCTCAGTTCTCTGGATACAACAGCAGATGCGCGATTACAGTTTGTATTTCACTCGTACTCCTATTATGATAGACAATAATGCCATAATTTCTATAACAAATAATCCCGTGAAACACAGTCGCATAAAACATATTGACATTCGTCATCATTTTATACGGGATTGTGCTGAAAAGAAACTAATTGAACTTCATCGAGTCGACACACTAGATAACCTGGCAGATCTTTATACTAAAGCGTTTGACAGGGTTCGCTTTGAACATTTAGTCGAACTCAACGGGATGAGGAATCCTAAATAACTGGTTTTTCATAAGAATTTTGTAAATAGTTTATTGTTTTCTTAAAAAAAAATTAAAAAAAAAAAGAAAACCACAAAATCCAAAAACATTGAAAAATCAAAAACATAAAAAAATAAAAAATAAAAAATTAGTTATCGCTGTGTGAAAAAGAAGAAATGATAGTACATCAACAAGTTAGACTGTCACACAAAATTGAACTTAAATTGCTCAAGTGTGATAGCAAATTCATCATATGATGTACCAGTAGGCAAAAGCATGAAATAATCAACTTACCAATATAATATAAACCTAAACGAACTGAGTATGAGTGGGGAACACATCAGTGGTGTATGGTTTAATGACCTTAAATCATGCGTTGATAGATTGCCAAAATCTGAGGTTTTGGGTCTTTATATTGTTATTTCATCCGGGGGTATCAGGGTTGTCCTTCTGCTGCATCCAGATACATGCTAACCTAGGCACAACCAGGATATCTTGAAAGAGCTAAAAATGCCAAAACCCATAAATGAAGAAGCTCTCCAAGAGAGTCATTCAAATGTGCAAAACACATAAATCGTACCAAAAATTGGTATTTGTCTTAGCCCTCGTTAGATATTTTGGTCTCTTTGCTGTACGGAAGTACTGACCAGATCACCAATTATCTATCGTTGAAATACAAAACGGATGAATTCGGTATACTCACCTACTACGAGGAATCTTTGTGCATACCTTGATCGCGGGGGTACATCCTGAAGTGGGACACACTAGTATTTCAGTAATAAAATTACCTTAACGTATCATATGGTAATGGTACTTGAAATGTTCATGCATTTTGTTTAAGTGGACAAACATACTGGTAATCGTCTTGGACTGCTTTTCATGAAAAAATATATAAAGAATTATCTAAAAGTGTGAAAACAGTTTGATTTTGTTGATATGATCTTCTTACCAGTGCTTCTCACAAAAATAGAGTGTTTATTGCTTTTGTTATTTACTTGCTTTCAGAAAAATATAAAAAATCCAAAAATAGGGTCTTTTTCTGTTAAAATTCTTAACGTGCGGAAAGCTGTTATTCTTGGAGGAATTGTTACTGATAGGGGGAGACGGTGTTAGAAAGTGAGTTCACAATTTTAAATCATACAGGGTCTTGTGTGTTGGACAAAAGTTGGTGATAAATTGAAAATGCTTAATCTGTGATACAGTTTAACTATCTCTTGAATAATAATAATTTATTTAACTTTGTTGAAAAATTCTTATGGTTTCTCGAGATGTTTGTTTTCTAGTATACATGTTGAAGCAGTGTGGTGTTGGGAAGTTAAAATGAATAGATGAGAGTTTGATTGGATGCATGGTAGAACCTCCTTTCTACATTGCAAACAAAGTTGAAGAGTTTGAAGATTGATATGCAAATGCTAAACTGGAGTTTACTCAAGTGCTAACATTTTGAAGATTTGGTGATTGGATGCATCAGCTTTGGGGGAGTCTGTTGCTGACAGAAGCTGTTAAAGCTGAAGTTATCCAAAGACCAAAGACAATGCAAGATTACATGAAGAATGCCTTATGACTGAAGACAAAGTTATTTTATGAAGCTATTGTCAAGGGGAAGTTTGTTGGTTCATATTTGTGACAATAGCTTAGATTTGGTTTTTGGATATCTTGTAATTAGTAAAACGATAAATGGTTAGCGGGTTTGGATTTGTAATAGTTAGTTGTAATGTTTGGGCTAACCAAACCCACACGAATTGGGTGTATGGGGCGAATTGGGCTTAGACCAATTCGCAGCCCATGAGGTTTAACCCTAGCCCATGTTGCAACCTTGTGTTATATAAACAAGGCTTTGAATTAGGGTTTAGGTTAATCAGCCAAAAACGTTTTAGAGAGGATTTTCGTGAGAGCACTAGAGGCTTGGACGAATTTAGGGTTTTGATTGATTGTAATACTTGTGTTTGATAATCAATAAAAACCCGGTTGATAGTAATTTTTGTTTTCTACTCGTTTCTGTGATATTCTGGTCTAGAGGATTCCGCACTCTAGATTGGGTTAACGATTCTGTGACGATCCGTACGAACCAGGGGACCTACAACTGGCTCAGGTGAGGCTAAGGTTGGCACTATCCTAGCATATTCAAAGAATATGGTAGTGTAACCTTTGCAGTCTATTCCAGTTATTTTAAGATTTAGGAACTTATTAGGGATTTGTTCTTTTTCATGAGGAGGACAGAATTTTCTTTCGAATATCTCCTTAAAATTAGTCCATTTCATATTATAAACTCTGTCACTTCCCCTAGACTGGAGAATAGTATTCCACCATTCTAAGGCTGCATTCTTAAAAAGATTAGAAGCAAACATAATCTTATCTTCATCTACATATTTACTTATTTTTATGATTGCCTCTGTCTTTTCTATCCAACGTAATGTTGCAATGGCTCTTTCATTGCCTGAGAATTCTATTGGTTTGCAGGCCAAGAATTCTTTATAAGAACAACCGTAAGAGACGGTTCTTCTTCTCTTAGGAATTGGAGCTTGGATTATTGGTCCGTTATTATTGTTCATACTGTGACTTGGTTCAGTGTGTTGGCGTTTACTTACATTTGCAGATTTATTATTTTCTGCTTCTTTAACAGTCTTGATAATATAGGGCATAGCATCTATAATTCGTTGTGCTACTATATGTTGGATGGCACTGTTATCTATTTGGTTCCCGTTATTCTCATTATTCTGGTTTTCCTGATTTACTTCATTGTCCATCTGAATTGGAAACACTTATCAGGTATTAATTATCACAGAATAAAAATTAATACAAATAATCACGTCAACAGATTGATCAAAAACGTCGAACATTGCGACTTTTACTCTTTTCATATATATATATATATATATGCATCAGTTATACTACAACTGGAAATAAAATATACAAGTAGTTATGCATCTGTATCTATTTTAGTCTTATTGGTTATATATTATATTTTTATTTTTTTCTATTTTTTTATCAAAATACAAAATTACACACATATCAATGTATTATTCTAGGTGTCATGTATCCAATCGTGTATCTCTCGCTCAACATGCTTCCATATTAACTTCTCTCCTATCTGTCGAATTCTATCTCCTTCTTCTACTAACTCGTCACCATATGAGCAAAGTTCCTCCAAATTTTCCTGACTCATAGGTGGCATGGGTGCTGGTACTGGATCAGGGTATCGAGGAATGGGGTGTCCATATGTCACACCCCGACCGCGTAAAACAACAAACCGCGGCGGAAACGTCGGGGAGTGTAGCAACAGAATTATTGTTTCACAACCATGGTAATTAAAGTTTTGTTTTATTTATAAACAAGGAGTCACATTGTCTTAAAACAACAGAACCAAAGAGTACATAACGAAATTTAAACTAGTCTAGCTTCATTTTATGTCACTAAGGCACAGGTCCGCCTAAGTGTATCTTGATCATTCCTATGCATCAGCTCCTGAAAACACATGTGAAAATAGGTACGTCAGCATAAAAATGCCTGTGAGATACATAGGTTTATTGATTTAGGATTCATGACTTGTATTTGAAAGAAAAATTTAACAAAAAGTTAGTCATGAATCTTATTAAAAGGTTTTCTTTTATAAATCATATGAAAATTGATAGGTAATTAAATGATATATAAAAGAAAGATGTGTGGTTAAATAAATAACCAAGTAAAATAAATTTGTATAAGTTATGTTATTTGTAAAACAATGTTTATGTGAAAATATGTTCTTTGTATAATATGTAATATGTCTAAATTGAAATGATTTACATAATGCTACGATATGTAATATCATAAAAGCACTTATATATAGGAAGTACCAGCGGCGTATCCACCATGCTTTTATCATATTATACACACGCCTCGTTATTTAAATCACTTACCCAAACAAACCACCAACATGTCTTGTTTAAACAAATGTCAAATGTTTATGTATACAATGTCTATTGTCAAATGTAAATCATGTAATGTGTAATCAAATGATATGTATGGCAAAGTAAATAAAAATATCTACTCTAACCATATGTAAAATGTACAAAACAATGTATTTGAATAAATCAAAGTTTAAATCAAAAGTTATGTTTTGTAAAATAAATGCATGCTCTACTGATACAAACATCTATGTGGTATTGTACTGATACAAACATCTATGTGGTATTGTTAAAATGCATACATTCGAGCCTTGCGACTGTGGCGACAAACCCTTAACAAATTAAAGATTTATAAAAAATTATGAATATCGGATTCAGTCATTTCCTACTTCCAAACAAACCTAGGAAGCCTGAAATGGGATTTGTCAGATCCTATAGTACCACTACTTACTACCGGGCGGCATGGCCAATGTTAATGAACGTACTTTTATCCCGTTAAACAAACCAAATGTCATACCAAATGTATGCATGTTATGTGAAAACAATATACTAAGTATGCAAAAATGAACATACATAGCATGAATATGATGTAAATCAATGTGTACATATGCTAAAATGAACATATGAAACAAATGTGTTTTATGAAATCAATGTACTGTCATGTTAATGAAACATACATAGTAAAAATATGGATGAAATCATGTACTATACATGTACTATATGAACATAATAAGCATATGATATAAAAACATGAAAAGCACAAAAATAACAAGTAGGCACATGTGTTTCACCCCAAAATAGGGGTGAGCAAGTTTAGGTTCGGACCAAAAATAACCGAGAACCGAACCGAAAATATACCCAACCCGACTCGAACCCTAGTACGTAGGTATTTAGATCGGTTCCAATTTTTCATATAAAATAGGGTCGGGTCGGTTCTCGGTTCTTTTCATGGTGAAACTTGACTTGGACCTATGGACCGGAACCGACCCTATATTTAGGGTAGTGAATCGGTTCTATATTTTATGTTTGATCGGTTCTCGGGTCGGGTCGGGTAATGGTCGGGTAGGGTCGGGTTTTTCCTTTTGCTCACCCCAACCCCAAAACAGTTAAAAACAGTAAAAGAGTGGACTATGTACTCACTTGAGATTGCTCAATAGTCTTTGAATAACAACCAAGCTAAGCTAGAGAGATCACGGAATCAATCGACACCTAATATAGGTAACTACGTTAATAAACCGGACCTAAATCGGAAGATCGGATAAAATGTGGTTTCGTAAACCAAATCAGCATAGGAACTCATGTAATATGGTTTAACAAAGCCTACATTCTAAAACGGAACCTATCCTAAGTGCTTGCGACCCATTACGACTCGTTTAGGTAGCTTACGCTACTTTAACGCGTCGTTCGCGTAAAACGCGTTCGGACCGCCTAACTAGTCCTATGACAAGTATTATATGCCCTAATATGTCTAATAATGTTGCCTAATCAGTTTAGATATCAAAATTTAGGTTACATATGCTTAAAATGAATTTATGCGTAAAAAGGGTATTTTGGTCATTTTCCTAAGGCATATAAACTACCTATCATACAGCTAACTAAACGTAGTGACCATAAGGTATAACCTCGGAAGGTTATTCCCTATACAACTATGGTCACAAAATATGTTTGGTCGGATCCTAATGATCGACCAAACGGGTCGGGTTCGAAAGTCTAAGCGGTTGTTTAGACCGCTTATCTTACGACCCTACATAAGCACTAAACCTAAAAGTGACGAGTTAAACATGTTAAATATGTTTAACGAAGTTAGAAAACAAGTTTGATATCAAAACAAAGGGTTTTGATACCCAAGAATAGTTTGGTTGCAAAATACGCATAAACGCGTATTCTGACCGAAACTATGACTCGTTACTATGCCTAAATAACGTGGTAATCAGTAGGTATAGTCACAAAGGACTATGACCATCGTGATTACGCTCACGTTGCGAAGTTTAAATGAACTTCGTGTTGACCATAAACTGGTCAAAGCAGAAAGTCAAACACTGTTTGACTTTCGTGCTTAAAAACGCGTAAAAGAACGAAAGAAACTTACAAGAGGTCCAAGCAATGGAGATTTGATCTAAAAATTCTCAGGTATGAAGTGTAGAAACTCCAAATTAGAGAAATAATCAGATCAAGTGTGAGGATTGGAATGAATGGAAGTGGGTAATTATAGATTTTGGGCCACCGTTAGGATCGTTCCTCGATAAACGAGCTTCAATCTTGGCCTTACAAGTGTGCCCATTGTTTTGTAATACCATGGGTGCCCCAAAACAAACCCATAGACTCAAAGAAACCATGTGCAAACAAGGGAAACAGATGGAAACAGATTCTGGCTGATCTGATGGGCTCTCGCACCCCGCGTACGAGACAGGTTCAGATTACGCGGCCCGCGACAGCCTGGGATATCAGAAACAGTTTCATTTTTTTACAGAAATGGTCCCTGCAAGTGTTTAAGCTCATTTTTGATACGTTTAAGGCCCGTTAAGCCATTTTCAAGGCTCTATAATGATGCCTAAGCATAAGGGACATGAAACATGCTTGAAAATGTGTCGGATGTCGGTTCGTTTGGTCGTACGATCACGTTATTCGGTTAATTACGACGAAACACGAACGGACGCAAAAAACGATCCACATTACGCGACGAATGGAATTTTATCAAGCCAATCACTAGAATAAAATATTTTAATGATTTCAAATTTTTTTTGGATGTCCGGATGTATTCAGAACGTAAGATATGCGCGAAAATGCAAACTTATGCACTTTTGACGCTTTTAGTCCCTGATTGACCAAAAAGTTTATTTTAGCACACCGAACCCCTCAAAGCCTATTTCTAAGCTATGTAAAGGATATTTAGGGTATGTTTAACTTATGATCAAGTTTCGGAATGTTCGTTACAGTACGAATCGGCATACTTTCGCAGTTTGTCGAAATTAGTCCCTGTAAGCGAATAAACTTGATTTTGCCATACCAAATCCTTCAAAACTTATTTCTAAGTTATGTAAAGGTTATTTAAGGTATGTTAAGAATAAATTGATGTTCCGGAGTGTTTTTCGCGTTAAACTGATTACGTTTACGCATCGGTTTACGTATAACTCTCTATATAGCGATATAGAGTTTGAAATTAATCAAAAATCAAAACATGCAAAATGTCAAACATAAACAAACATATATTGGGATCAAATCACATTGTTGTATTGATAACTGAACTAATTAAGGTTTATACAATGATTACAAGCATAGATGTCACAGTCTCCCCTACTTGTGGAAATTTCATCCCGAAATTTATTTAGAGGAAACTTGTGAGAATAGATGCGGATATTTCGCCTTTATTTGATCTTCACGTTCCCAAGTAAATTCGGGTCCACGTTTAGATTCCCAGCGAACTTTGACAAGTGGAATGCGCTTGCATTTGAGCCACTTGACTTCACGTTCCATGATTTCCACAGGCTTCTCAACAAAATGCATCGTGTTGTCCACACGAATTTCATCAAGCGGTATGTGGAGGTTCTCATCAGCTAAACACTTTTTGAGATTGGAGACGAGGAAGGTTGGATGAACATTTCCAAGTTCAGGAGGTAACTCAAGTCTGTAGGCTACCTTTCCGATTCTTTCGACGATCTTGAATGGTCCAACATATCTAGGTGCAAGTTTTCCTGTCTTCCCAAATCTGATTACACCTTTCCAAGGAGAAACCTTAAGTAACACGCGATCACCGACTTGAAATTCCAAGGGCTTGCGTCGTCGATCCGCGTAACTCTTTTGACGGCTTCGAGCTGTCTGAAGGTTATCGCGAACTTTCTTAACCTTATCTGTTGTCTCTAGAATGAGGTCAGGTCCAGTAAGCTGAGCCTCACCGATCTCATTCCAGCAGACTGGTGAATGATATTTTCGACCATAGAGAGCTTCGAAAGGAGCCATGTTGATGCTGGAGTGATAACTATTATTGTAGGAGAATTCAATCAACGGAAGATACGAATCCCAACTACCACCAAAATCTATCACACAAGCTCTAAGCATATCCTCCAAAGTCTGGATTGTTCTTTCAGATTGGCCATCTGATTGCGGATGATAAGCTGTGCTCAAATTAAGTTGGGTTCCCATAGCAGATTGCATGGTTCTCCAAAAACGAGATGAGAATCGAGCATCTCTGTCAGAAATAATGTTCAAAGGAACGCCATGACGGGATACAATCTCATCCACATAGATTTTAGCCAGCTTGTCAGTAGATAGATCCTCACGGATTGGCAAGAAATGTGCTGACTTAGTAAGACGATCAACAACTACCCAGATGGCATCATGACCTCTTTTAGTG
The DNA here is from genome assembly GCA_030545235.1 of Helianthus tuberosus. Lineage (NCBI taxonomy): Eukaryota > Viridiplantae > Streptophyta > Magnoliopsida > Asterales > Asteraceae > Helianthus > Helianthus tuberosus. Next base: position 50,665,681 of record CM060403.1, on the reverse strand, counting down.
CACGGAAGTTTGGTAATAAGATCCATAGCAATGTTTTCCCATTTCCAAACTGGAATCTCTGGTTGCTCCAATAAACCAGAGGGATGTTGATGTTCAGCCTTAACCTTAAGACAAGTAAGGCATTTGGATACGTATAAGGCAATGTATTTCTTCATACCAGGCCACCAATACTGAGTACGAAGATCCTTATACATTTTATCTGCACTAGGATGGATAGAATAACGAGACTTATGAGCTTCATCCATAAGCAAGGTGCAAAGATTGTGTTGACTTGGGACCCACAAACGGTCCATGAAATAATACAATCCATTGTCTTTTAGCTCGAGATCAGGCTTAATGTGAAATGGTAATTCCTTACCCATCAAATCTTGTGAAACACAAGTATGTTGAGCCTGAGAAATGCGGGTTTGAATATCAGATCGAACTCGAACACAATGAAGCTTGACATGCTCTTTACGACTCAAAGCATCGGCTACGACATTCTCCTTACCAGGATGGTAACGAATTTCGCAATCGTAGTCGTTTAGAAGTTCAACCCAACGTCGTTGCCTCATGTTAAGTTCTTTCTGATTGAAGATATGCTGAAGACTTTTGTGGTCAGTGAAAACCACATATTTTTTACCATATAAATAGTGTCTCCAGATTTTGAGAGCGAAAACAACTGCACCTAACTCAAGATCATGAGTCGTGTAGTTATTTTCATGAACCTTCAATTGCCTCGATGCGTAAGCTATGACTTTATTCCTTTGCATAAGAACACAGCCAAGACCCAAATTGGATGCATCACAATACACGACGAAATCATCATTGCCCTCAGGTAAAGATAGAATAGGCGCATCACAAAGTTTCTGCTTCAAGGTCTGAAACTCTTCTTCCTGTTTGGTTCCCCATTCAAAGGGTTTGTTCTTCTGAGTTAGAGCAGTTAGAGGAACTGCAATCTTGGAGAAGTTTTTGATGAAGCGGCGGTAATAACCCGCAAGACCAAGGAAAGAACGAACTTCAGTTGGTGTAGTAGGCGTATCCCAATCCTTAATCGCACTGATCTTGGAGGGATCTACATGAATACCTTGTTCGTTGACGATGTGTCCCAAAAATTGAACTTCCTTAAGCCAAAATTCACACTTGGAGAATTTGGCGAAAAGTTGCTCTTTCTTCAGGAGTTCCAGAGTAAGACGAAGATGCTGCTCATGATCGACTCGAGTCTTGGAATAAATCAAGATGTCGTCAATGAAAACGATGATGGACTTATCCAAATAAGGCTTACAAACCATATTCATCAAGTCCACGAAAACAGCAGGAGCATTAGTCAAACCGAATGGCATAACAGTGAACTCATAATGCCCATATCTTGTGCGGAAAGCTGTCTTGGGAATATCTTCTTCAAGCACACGAAGTTGATGATACCCAGAACGCAGATCAATCTTTTTAAAATAAGAAGCACCCTGTAATTGATCAAAGAGATCATCAATGCGAGGTAAGGGATATCAATTCTTGATGGTAAGCTTGTTAAGCTCATGATAATCGATACAGATTCTAAAAGATCCATCCTTCTTCTTGACAAAAAGAACGGGAGCACCCCAAGGTGAAAAGCTTGGACGAATAAAACCTTTGTCAGAAAGCTCCTGAAGCTGCTTAGATAATTCTTGCACCTCAGACGTTGCAAGATGATAAGGAGACCTAGCGATAGGATTAGCACCAGGTACAAGATCAATACGAAACTCGACTTGGCGTGCTGGGGGTAAACTAGGTAATTCTTCAGGAAAAACTTCAGGATAGTCCCGAATGACAGGGATATCTTGAATAGACTTACCTTTGCCTTTATCTGCTACAGCATGTGCCAAGAAAGCAACATAGTTCTTTTGCAGATACTTCCGATCTTGAGTACAAGACATAAGCTTAAGACCACTAGCAGGTTTCTCACCACGAACCTCTAAAATCTTACCTGTTGAGAGCAGAACACGAACAGTCTTCTCAAAACAAACTACCTCTGCGTGATGCTTGGCTAACCAACCCATTCCTACTATAATGTCGAAGCTTCCAAGTTGCATCGGTGTGAGGTCGATAGGAAAAAGATGGTTATTAAGGTTCAACTGGCAATTTCGAAGAACAGAATCGAGAACAATGGGTTCACCACTAGCTACCTCAACTGTCAAGGGCTTTCCTAGTTTCGTTCTAGACATGCGAAGCAAAGGCTCGAAAGATAATGACACAAAAGTCTTATCGACACCCGAATAAAAAAGAACAGATGCAGGCTGATTATTAACAAAGAACGTACCGTTGACCACCTCGTTGTCTGCTCGTGCCTCGTTAGCATCCAGGTTAAAGACTCATCCACGAGCCTGAGCCTGATTTGTGTTTACCAATCTTGGACACTGATTTCTGTAGTGGGTCAGATCCCCACAGTTGTAGCACGAACCAGGAGGATAGTGAGGTCATGCAGCTTGAGCCTGTTGTTGAGCAGGTTCTTGAGCAGCTTGCTGAGCTGGGTTCTGTGCAGCTTGATTAGGAGCAAAACGACAAACATTGGCAAGATGACCCGATTTTCCACAGTTAGCACAGAAACGACACTGAACTTGCGGTTGATGGTGACTATTGCATCTGTTGCACAACGGTGCATTCCCCGCATATTGTTTCTTTGCTGGTGGTTGTGCGGGTTGGTTAGGAGCTGCCTGGTTGACTTGTGCAGTAACAGCGAAATTCTGAGAAGCCTTGCACTTCTTAGACCTCCCTGAAGACCCAGCTTTCTTACCCTTCTTACCCTCACTCTTGTCAGACGACTGTTTCTTATCCTTGTCACCTTTCCTGTATAGCTTACCCTTTCTGATCTGTGACTCAGTCAAAGTCACAGCTAACTCGATTGCCTGACGAACTGTGGTAGGGTTGCTACCAGTGACGATGTCTTGCACAGAGTTAGGTAAGCCATCAACATACCTCTCGATAGCTTTCTCGAGTGGGGTAACCATTGTAGGGCATAACAAACTCAGCTCTTCGTATCTGTCGGTATAAGCCCGATGTTCACCACTGTCCTGCTTCAAGTTATCAAACTCCCTTTCTAAAGCCCTGAGATCATGACGAGGACAAAATTCCCTCATCAGTAAAGCCCTAAGCTCTGCCCAGGTCTGTGCTAAAGCAACCTCAGCACCATGGTCTCTCATTACCCCGTTCCACCAAGTAAGAGCCCTCTTTTGAAATACGCTAGAGGCAAACTCGACTTTGCGATTATCAGGACACTGAACATGACGAAACGTACTCTCAATGCTCTCAAACCACTGTAGGAGCCCAGTTGCTCCTTCAGAACCACTAAACTTGAGTGGTTTAGCCGAATTGAAACTCTTGAAGTTGCATGGAGCATTTTGGTTATTGTTGGCTTGGTTAACTTGAGCAATAATGATTGCTGCCAGTTCGCCATTAGGTGTCACACCCCCAAAATCCACACGCGGAGTATCACCGCCTGGAGGCGTGACTGACCAGGATCAAGCCACCAATCATATTGAACAATGTAAATAGTAAATATAAATCAACCAACAATACGAAAGGTGTTCAAAACCAAAGTATATTATCAATGTTTAGCGGAAGCATAAATGTAAAACCCAACTTAAGTAATAAGTTTGTAATGTCTTAAAGTTTAACATGGCATCCACAATCCATGTCCACAACGACCGCGCCTCCCTGTGCAAGCTCCATGAGTACCTAACGACCTGCAAGGCATGTAACAACGAGTCAACAACAAAGTTGAGCGAGTTCACAGTTGGTTGTTTAGTTATTGTATTCGTTTCGTAAACCGTATGATTGTTTAGTAACCAATGTATCGTATTTATTTGTATCGCGGCCTTCCCGGCATGTGTGCGAAGATTAGTGGGGGTCTCCCATGTATTATAGACTAGTTACATTTGTATCGCGGTCCTCCAGGCATGTGTGCGAAGATTAGTATATGTATCGCGGCCAACCCAGGCATGTGTGCAAAGATTAGTATATGTATCGCGGCCAACCCAGGCATGTGTGCGAAGATTAGTATTTGTATCGCGGCCATCCAGGCATGTGTGCGAAGATTAGTATTTGTGGGATCTTCCCAGATGTTACTAGTCTATTTGTTTCTATAGGTGTCCTTCCCAACCCGAGGACAGTAGTACGTATTCTAGTAGCAATGTAAGTACATGTAATCATTCAATCCCATTCCCAACCCCGGAAATCCCATGCCTTGGTAAGAGTGTGAACTCACCTTGGTTTGCTCGGTATGCTATACTATGTGCTCACAAGAAATCAGTCAAGTCCTATAGTGCACGTATACTCAATCAGTTCATGTTCGTAATGTTTCACATGTAACTAGCATCACAGTAATATCACAGAGTGTGTCTAGCAGTTAGCATCTTGTATCATGTAAACAGTTAATCCAATTCATGCAAATTTCATACAATCTAATGTTGTTAACCGATAACACACTTTAACAGAGTTAGCAAGTTTAACTGGATTACCATATTCCAACAAGGTTACACAGTTAACAAAGTTAACATCTAACAGAACTAGTGAACTAACTGTGTTACGTGCTTAACTTAACTGAGTTAAATAGTTTAGCAGAGTTAACATGTTTAACTGAATTAGCAACTAACAGTGTTAACAACTAAAAGAGTTAATAACTAACAGTGTTATAGTACACAAAGCAAATGTGGCGAAAACACATTTGGGCCGAAAACACTCTTGGGCCGAAAACACTCTTGGGCCGAAAACTCTTCTGGGCCGAAAACTCTTTTGGCGAAATCATTAGGGTGACAAAATCCCATAGTGATTTCGTCCAGGGTTTTGATGAAAACACTGTTTTCGGCTGCCCTTGATTTCGTCGTGTACTTCATCATCATCAACACAACAGATACGTGCAATAGTTACCCTAAACATCAGTAACAGATTCGGCAGTTTCAAACAATTGTTCAATCGGAAACATTAACACCATTACATAAACTACTCAGTCATTAGTTCATTCAGAATCATCCTCCAAACATCACGTAAACAGAATCATTATCAACATTCAGTTCAACGATTAAACATACATATTGCAGCCGATCTATTTACATGTGCATCCATCCATCGATTAATTTTTCTAGAACCCACAAACCCTACACTTTACAACATCAGATCTATCTTACAAGATTCATGACAAAAACATCCAATCCATCCATTCAGTTTTATGTCATCGACAGATCATGTTTAATATACGGGACCTTAATATACAATTCAATTCCAATCATATGCTCATCATCACACCCACTAACAGTTAATACACGAAAGCATATTACCAATTCATTATGAAGTCAAGATCGTATAAATCATTAGATCATTCAAAGGAAAGCATGGCTTAATTACACAACATCATCATTCAATCAATTATCTAAATACTAACCGTATGTGGGATGGAACAAACAAGATCTTCAAAAGGAATGATAGTTGCCGTCGAGTGTAAAAGAGAGTCTAGGGTTTGCCGATTAAACTTTCACGTAAAGGTTGTGAACAAATTATATAACAAGTAGCTATTGGGCCGAAGCCCATTTGGTTTTCGTTGGCCCTCTTGTGGACGAAAACACTAGGGTGGGTGTTTTCACCACAAGTGTTTTCGTGTAATGTATCAGGTTGGGGGTGATTTCGTGGGTGGGGTTTTCAGCCAATGATCCATATTTAGTTATAACACACCAATTAACACAAGACCCCTTATTAACATATACTACAAACACACTTAATCCACACACCATATAAATCATATACATCATATAAATCACAATACGATTTATAATAATACACACGTGTACAGTTGTGAACAAACAAATCGTGTCAATAAACTATCTACACAATTTACGTGCAACAATACGAAGATGGAATCTCAGAAACTCGGGTTGTCCCATTATCCCCAACTTGAAAGAAATTTCGTCCCGAAATTTAGCACGTGGTTACTGAGGAAGCTAGTAGTGTTGCGTAGTTTTCCTAGTTTCCCTGGGGTGTCAGCTTCAGCCTCAGTAGTGGTTGCACTGTTTCCGAATAACTGGGGATATTTGAGTTTCATTTGATCTTCGCGTTCCCAAGTGAACTCTGGGCCACGACGGGAGTTCCAACGAACTCGAACAAGAGGTATTCTAGTGTGCTTGAGGACCTTAACATCCCGGTCCGTGATTTCAACTGGTTCCTCGACGAATCGCAACTGATCGTCGATAGTGAGCTCCTTCAAGGGAGCTATGAGGGTCTCATCTGACAGACACTTCTTCAGATTTGACACGTGGAAAACGTTGTGAACTGCACTGAGTTCTGCTGGTAAGTTCAGTTTGTAGGCCACCTTGCCTATCTTCTCGATGACTTCGAAAGGTCCGACGTATCGGGGGTTAAGTTTACCTCGCTTGCCAAAACGAACCACACCCTTCCAGGGTGAGACTTTGAGTAGTACCCGCTCCCCAACCTGGAGCTCGAGTGGTTTCCTGCCCTTATCGGCGTAGCTTTTCTGATGGTCACGAGCTGCCGCCATTCATTGCCGTATTTGAGCAATTCGTTCTGTTGTGTCTACCACAAGTTCTGGGCCAGTGATCTGACTATCTCCCACCTCTGCCCAACAAAGAGGTGACCGGCATTTACGCCCGTACAATGCCTCAAACGTAGCAGCTTTAATGCTGGTGTGGTAGCTGTTATTGTACGAAATTCTACAAGTGGCAGATGCTTTTCCCAGCCGTTGCCAAAGTCAATCACACATGCTCTAAGCATGTCTTCAAGAGTCTGGATGGTGCGTTCAGACTGCCCATCAGTTTGCGGGTGATAAGCTGTGCTCATGTCTAATCGTGAGCCGAAGGATTTGTGCATCGCTTGCCAAAGTTCTGAAGTGAAACGTGCATCACGATCGGAAATAATAGAGGTGGGCACCCCGTGCCTCGAAACCACTTCCTTCAAGTAAACGTCTGCTAAAGTAGAGAACTTGTCTCTTTCCTTGATAGCCAAGAAGTGTGCAGATTTTGTGAGTCGGTCCACGATCACCCAAATAGTATCGTTACCACGTTGAGATCTAGGTAGGCCAGTAACGAAATCCATGGAAATTTGCTCCCATTTCCATTGTGGTATCTCTGGTTGTTGGAGTAGGCCCGATGGTTTCTGATATTCCGATTTGACTCTCGCACAAGTCAAACACTTGCTAACGTAAGTTGCTATATGAGCTTTCATGCTAGGCCACCAATATGTAGTTCTCAAGTCGTGGTACATCTTATCCGAACCAGGATGTACTGAGTAGCGAGACTTATGAGCTTCATCCATTACAAGCTCGCGTAAGTTGCCATAGAGTGGGACCCAAATGCGTCCTGTTACATAGTAAGCGCCGTCTGCCTTTTGTTCCAGCCGTTGTCTTGAACCGCGTAGGGCTTCAGCCCTGACGTTTTCTGGTTTCAATGCTTCTACCTGAGCATCTCGTATCTGAGAAGGAAGACTAGACTGAATAGTGAGTTGCAACGCTCGTACACGCCTAGGTGTAGTATCCTTTCAACTGAGGGCGTCGGCCACCACATTGGCTTTGCCCGGATGGTACTTTATAGCACACTCATAATCGTTCAATAGTTCGACCCATCGACGTTGTCGCATGTTCAACTCTTTCTGCTTGAAGATATGCTCGAGACTCCTGTGATCGGTGTAGATGGTGCACTTGGTACCGTACAGGTAATATCGCCATATCTTGAGCGCAAAAATAACAGCTCCCAGCTCTAAATCATGTGTAGTGTAATTCCGTTCGTGAATCTTAAGTTGGCGCGAAGCATAAGCAATGACTTTATCCCGTTGCATCAACACACATCCAAGACCTTGGATGGATGCGTTGCAGTAGACTACAAAATCGTCCGTGCCTTCAGGCAACGAGAGGATAGGTGCGCTACAAAGTCTATCCTTTAAGTGCTGAAACGTTGTTTCCTGTGTATTACCCCAACGATAAGCAACACCTTTCTGTGTCAGTAATGTAAGCGGCTGTGCAATCTTTGAGAAGTCTTTGATGAACCGTCTGTAATAACCCGCCAAACCCAAGAATTGGCGTATTTCGGTTGGTGTGCGAGGTGCAGGCCAGTTCTTGATCGAATCTACCTTGGATGGATCGACATGAATCCCATCCTTGTTTATCACGTGGCCTAGAAAGTGGACTTCACGAAGCCAGAAGTCGCATTTCGAAAACTTAGCATACAGTTGTTCTGCTCGAAGTAGTTCCAAAATGAGTCGTAAATGCTGCTCATGTTCCTCCTGACTCTTCGAATAGATCAGGATGTCGTCGATGAAAACAATAACGAATTTGTCAAGATAAGGTTTGCACACCCTATTCATAAGATCCATGAAAACTGCAGGCACGTTTGTTAATCCGAATGGCATGACCAGAAACTCGTAGTGGCCGTAGCGTGTTCTGAACGCTGTTTTGGAGACGTCCTCGTCCCGGACTCTCAGTTGATGATAGCCTGACCTCAAATCTATCTTTGAATAGTAGCTTGACCCTTGCAGTTGGTCGAATAAATCATCAATGCGTGGAAGAGGATAGCGATTCTTCACGGTCACCTTGTTCAGTTCGCGGTAATCTATGCACATGCGGAAGGTACCGTTTTTCTTCTTCACAAACAATACAGGAGCTCCCCAGGGCGAAGAGCTAGGACGAATGAAACCCTTATCCAAGAGTTCTTGTAATTGCTTAGACAGTTCTTCCAGTTCGGTTGGAGCTAAGCGATAAGGTGCTCGAGCTATAGGCGCTGCTCCTGGAGCTAGCTCGATCTGGAATTCGACCTGGCGAGGAGGCGGTAGCCCAGGTAATTCCTCAGGAAACACTTGAGGAAAGTCGCGTACAACTGGAATATCCTCTATATTCTTCTCTTTCATCGATGTATCAGTAACGAGTGCTAAAATAGCAGTGTGGCCCTTTCGTAAACACTTCTGGGCCTTAAGGAAGGAGATGATGCCACTCACGACACCACTCTTGTCGCCTTGAACTTCGAGAGGTTCTCTGCCAGAACGGGGAATGCGAATGATCTTCTCTTTGCATAGAATCTCTGCTTGTTGTTGAGATAACCAATCCATACCAATGACGATGTCAAAACTACCCAGAGTTATGGGAATGAGGTCGATAGAGAAGGTCTGACCAACGAGGATAAGATTACAACCCTGAACTACGTGTGTGGCCTCTAGACTTTTACCGTTAGCTAACTCTACGACATGTTTGGTGTTCAAAAGTGTTGGTGCGCGTTTAAGCATTTGACTAACTTTCAGAGACATATAACTGGTATCCGCACCCGAATCAAATAATACAGTAACATAAAAGTCGTCGAGAAGGAACTTACACATAACCACATTAGGATCATTCCTTGCATCACCCTGACCGATCACGAATGCACGACCCCTAGCACCATGGTTGTTATTGTTTCCCCCATTGTTGTTCCCGTTGCCCTGATTATTGTTGTTGTTATTCTGGTTCTGGTTTAACTGGGGGCAGTCCCGCTTGAAGTGGCCTTCAGCCCCACACTGAAAGCATCCCCTATTGCCTCGCTGTTGCTGTTGTTGCTGGTTTCGTGGAGCTGGTGGTTGTTGTTGCTGGTTCTGATTCGCAGGTCGTGATCTCCTGCAATCTTTAGCCTCATGACCCATCTTGAGACACCGCTGACAACGACCCTTGTTGCACTGGCCATTGTGGTGCTTGTTGCAAGTATTGCACATTGGAAGGTTTCCTCTATATCCACCATGTCTTTGACTACCAGAAAATTGCTGACCAGGGCTCTGGTAGTTATCAGTCTTTCGCTGCTGTGCCTGAGACTGAGCGGTAGCTGAACCCTTGCTGGAATCACCATCCCATTTCCGCTTGTTTTCATTGGGAGTAGCGGAAGTAGTAGCAGTGGTAGTAGTACCGATATGTTTAGGCAGCCTGTTCTGTTCCACTGCCTGGTCTGTGAGACGGTGAGCTAACTTGACGATCTGTTGGATGGTGCCAAGATTTGCTGAGGTTACGTGACTTTGAATCTCTGGCACTAGACCCTTGAGATACAGTTCGATACGCTTAATGGGAGGGTCTACCATAGTAGGACACAGAATAGCCAACTCGTTTGACCTTTTGGTGTATGCTTCAATCTCCGACCCCGTCATCTTCAGGTTGTAAAACTCTACCTCTAGCTTATGAATGTCATCACGGCTATAGTATTCCTCTTTGATCAATTCCTTGAAATCGTTCCAAGGGGTGGCGTTAGCAACAGCCAACCCTAACATCTGAACTTGCGCATTCCACCAAGTCAGCGCAATGCCTTCTAGAGTACCAGTGGCGTACTTCACCCTGCGAGCCTCAGGGCATTCACACATCTCAAAAACGGACTCGAGCTTTTCAAACCAATGGAGGAGTCCAACTGCTCCTTCCGTGCCACTAAAAGTAGTAGGACGACAGTCCATGAAAGTTTTGAAGGTGCAAACAGGTGGCTGACCTACTGTGTATAAGAATCAGGACAAAGTTAAACACAAGAGTTGGTTTAGGAGTGTAGGATCTAAAGATCCTAGTGTGAGTTACGACTGCAGGGTATACCTCCTGCTTGTGCAGCTGCAAGTGCCGCAGCAACTTATTCGTTAATCAGAGCCGTCAGCTGGGCTTGTGTCATGTTAACGCATCCACTCATGATCTTCACAAGTAAGAGAACAGAAGTGAGAAGTGCGTCGTATCAATACGCAAGTGTGGAATGACAGAAGAGTGTGAGCATTCAAGATTCCAAATAGTAGTTGTTACGTTATCTAAGCATACTCTGAGCAATGTAAGATGTATCTAGCAAGTAGGTAATGTAAACATGAACAGTATTACCTATAGTGTTGAGTCTTGCACGTGGAGCGAAGCGTCGTTGTGGATTGTTGAGCACTGTACAGGTTATAGTCTGGTTTTAACAAAAACTTTTTCCCCTTATTAAAACCAAGTTCACTATAACCAATGGCTCTGATACCAATCTGTCACACCCCCAAAATCCACACACGGAGTATCACCGCCTGGAGGCGTGACTGACCAGGATCAAGCCACCAATCATATTGAACAATGTAAATAGTAAATATAAATCAACCAACAATACGAAAGGTGTTCAAAACCAAAGTATAGTATCAATGTTTAGCGGAAGCATAAATGTAAAACCCAACTTAAGTAATAAGTTTGTAACGTCTTAAAGTTTAACATGGCATCCACGATCCATGTCCACAACGACCGCGCCTCCCTATGCAAGCTCCATGAGTACCTAACGACCTGCAAGGCATGTAACAACGAGTCAACAACAAAGTTGAGCGAGTTCACAGTTGGTTGTTTAGTTATTGTATTCGTTTCGTAAACCGTATGATTGTTTAGTAACCAATGTATCGTATTTATTTGTATCGCGGCCTTCCCGGCATGTGTACGAAGATTAGTGGGGGTCTCCCATGTATTATAGACTAGTTACATTTGTATCGCGGCCCTCCAGGCATGTGTGCGAAGATTAGTATATGTATCGTGGCCAACCCAGGCATGTGTGCGAAGATTAGTATATGTATCGCGGCCAACCCAGGCATGTGTGCGAAGATTAGTATTTGTATCGCGGCCATCCAGGCATGTGTGCGAAGATTAGTATTTGTGGGATCTTCCCAGATGTTACTAGTCTATTTGTTTCTATAGGTGTCCTTCCCAACCCGAGGACAGTAGTACGTATTCTAGTAGCAATGTAAGTACATGTAATCATTCAATCCCATTCCCAACCCCGGGAATCCCATGCCTTGGTAAGAGTGTGAACTCACCTTGGTTTGCTCGGTATGCTATACTATGTGCTCACAAGAAATCAGTCAAGTCCTATAGTGCACGTATACTCAATCAGTTCACGTTCGTAATGTTTCACATGTAACTAGCATCACAGTAATATCACAGAGTGTGTCTAGCAGTTAGCATCTTGTATCATGTAAACAGTTAATCCAATTCATGCAAATTTCATACAATCTAATGTTGTTAACCGATAACACACTTTAACAGAGTTAGCAAGTTTAACTGGATTACCATATTCCAACAAGGTTACACAGTTAACAAAGTTAACATCTAACAGAACTAGTGAACTAACTGTGTTACGTGCTTAACTTAACTGAGTTAAATAGTTTAGCAGAGTTAACATGTTTAACTGAATTAGCAACTAACAGTGTTAATAACTAAAAGAGTTAATAACAAACAGTGTTATAGTACACAAAGCAAATGTGGCGAAAACACATTTGGGCCGAAAACACTCTTGGGCCGAAAACTCTTCTGGGCCGAAAACTCTTTTGGCGAAATCATTAGGGTGACGAAATCCCATAGTGATTTCATCCAGGGTTTTGATGAAAACACTGTTTTCGGCTGCCCTTGATTTCGTCGTGTACTTCATCATCATCAACACAACAGATACGTGCAATAGTTACCCTAAACATCAGTAACAGATTCGGCAGTTTCAAACAATTGTTCAATCGGAAACATTAACACCATTACATAAACTACTCAGTCATTAGTTCATTCAGAATCATCCTCCAAACATCACGTAAACAGAATCATTATCAACATTCAGTTCAACGTTTAAACATACATATTGCAGCCGATCTATTTACATGTGCATCCATCCATCGATTAATTTTTCTAGAACCCACAAACCCTACACTTTACAACATCAGATCTATCTTACAAGATTCATGACAAAAACATCCAATCCATCCATTCAGTTTTATGTCATCGACAGATCATGTTTAATATACGGGACCTTAATATACAATTCAATTCCAATCATATGCTCATCATCACTCCCACTAACAGTTAATACACGAAAGCATATTACCAATTCATTATGAAGTCAAGATCGTATAAATCATTATATCATTCAAAGGAAAGCATGGCTTAATTACACAACATCATCATTCAATCAATTATCTAAATACTAACTGTATGTGGGATGGAACAAACAAGATCTTCAAAAGGAATGATAGTTGCCGTCGAGTGTAAAATAGAGTCTAGGGTTTGCCGATTAAACTTTCACGTAAAGGTTGTGAACAAATTATATAACAAGTAGCTATTGGGCCGAAGCCCATTTGGTTTTCGTTGGCCCTCTTGTGGACGAAAACACTAGGGTGTTTTCACCACAAGTGTTTTCGAGTAATGTATCAGGTTGGGGGTGATTTCGTGGGTGGGGTTTTCAGCCAATGATCCATATTTAGTTATAACACACCAATTAACACAAGACCCCTTATTAACATATATTACAAACACACTTAATCCACACACCATATAAATCATATACATCATATAAATCACAATACGATTTATCATAATACACACGTGTACAGTTGTGAACAAACAAATCGTGTCAATAAACGATCTACACAATTTACGTGCAACAATACGAAGATGGAATCTCAAAAACTCGGGTTGTCACATTATCCCCAACTTGAAAGAAATTTCGTCCCGAAATTTAGCACGTGGTTACTGAGGAAGCTAGTAGTGTTGCGTAGTTTTCCTGGTTTCCCTGGGGTGTCAGATCCTATGGTACCACTACTTACTGTCGAGCGGCATGGCCAATGTTAATGAACGTACTTTTGTCCCGTTAAACAAACCAAATGTCATACCAAATGTAAGCATGTTATGTGAAAACAATGTACTAAGTATGCAAAAATGAACATACATAGCATGAATATGATTTAAATCAATGTGTACATATGCTAAAATGAACATATGAAACAAATGTGTTTTATGAAATCAATGTACTATCATGTTAATGAAACATACATAGTAAAAACATGGATTAAATCATGTACTATACATGTACTATATAAACATAATAAGCATATGATATAAAAACATGAAAAGCACGAAAATAACAAGTAGGCACATGTGTTTCACCCTAAAACAGTTAAAAACAGTAAAAGAGAGGACTATGTACTCACTTGAGATTGCTCAATAGTCTTTGAATAATAACCAAGCAAAGCTAGAGAGATCACGGAATCAATCGGCACCTAATATAGGTAACTACGTTAATAAACCGGACCTAAATCGGAGGATCGGATAAAATGAGGTTTTGTAAACCAAATGAGCATAGGAACTCATGTAATATGGTTTAACAAAGCCTACATTCTAAAATGGAACCTATCCTAAGTGCTTACGACCCATTACGACTCGTTTAGGTAGCTTACGCTACTTTAACGCGTCGTTCGCGTAAAACGCGTTCGGACCGCCTAACTAGTCCTATGATAAGTATTATATGCCCTAATAAGTCTAATAATGTTTCCTAATCAGTTTAGATATCAAAATTTAGGTTACATATGTTTAAACTGAATTTATGCGTAGAAAGGGTATTTTGATCATTTTCCTAAGGCATATAAACTACCTATCATACAACTAACTAAACGTAATGACCATAAGGTATAACCTCGGAAGGTTATTCTCTATACAACTATGGTCACAAAATATGTTTGTTCGGATCCTAATGATCGACCAAACGGGTTGGGTTCGAAAGTCTAAGCGGTTGTTTAGACCGCTTATCTTACGACCCTACATAAGCACTAAACCTAAAAGTGACGAGTTAAACATGTTAAAAAATGTTTAACGAAGTTAGAAAACAAGTGTGATATCAAAACAAAGGGTTTTGATACCCAAGAATAGTTTGGTTGCAAAATACGCATAAACGCGTATTCTGACCGAAACTATGACTCGTCACTATGCCTAAATAACGTGGTAATCAGTAGGTATAGTCACAAACGACTATGACCATCGTGATTACGCTCACGTTGAAAAGTTTAAACGAACTTCGTGTTGACCATAAACTGGTCAAAGTAGAAAGTCAAACACTGTTTGACTTTCGTGCTTAAAAACGCGTAAAAGAACGAAAGAAACTTACAAGAGGTCCAAGCAATGGAGATTTGATCTAAAAATTCTCAGGTATGAAGTGTAGAAACTCCTACTTAGAGAAATAATCAGATCAAGTGTGAGGATTGGAATGAATTGAAGTGGGTATTTATAGATTTCGGGCCACCGTTGTGACACCTGTGTCACTTCAACCATAAAACAAATTCCAAACCAATGAAATATTGTATTTCATACTTTGGACTTGTATAAATATGTGTATCTTTTGCACATATCAACTCTTGTTCGATTTCAAGCTCTACATCGCTTTCTGGAGAGTTATACGCAAACTGATGCGTAAACGTAATCAGTTTAATGCGACAAATACTCCGGAACATCAACATATACTTAACATACCTTAAATAACCTTTACATAACTTAGAAATAAGTTTTGAAGGCTTTGGTATGGCAAAAACAAGTTAATTCGCTTACAGGGACTAAACTTGACAAACTGCGAAAGTATGCCAATTTGAACTGTAACAAACATTCCGGAACATGACCATAAGTTAAACACACCTTAAATATCCTTTACATAGCTTAGAAATAGGCTTTAAGGGGTTCGGTGTGCTAAAATAAACTTTTGGGTCATTCAGGGACTAAAAGTGTCAAAAAGTGCACAAGTTTGCACTTTCGCGCATAACTTACGTTCTGAATACATCCGGACATCCAAAAATTTATGTAAGCACTAAAATATTTTATTTTAGTGTTTGGCATAAGAAAAATCCATTCGTCACGCATTTTGGATCGTTTTTCGCGCTTGTGCGCATTCCGTCGTAATTAAGCGAACATCGCGTTCGTACCGCCAAACGAACCAACATCCGACATATTTTTGAGCATGTTTCATGTCCACAATGTTTAGGCAACATTTTAGGGCCTTAAAGTTGGCTTTACGGGCCTTAGAAGTGTCGAAAATGGCTTAAAACACCAACAGGGACTGAAACTGTAATTCTGCAAACTTTATTCTGATCTGTACAGCCCAGGCGGCCCGCCTCAGTTTCTGTACATGCCCACGCGGGCCGCGTCAGCCTTCTGGACCAGATTAACTGCATTTAACAGCAGATCCAGCTGTTTAATCCACAACCACACACTCACACATGCTTAGTCAGCTGATAAGAACCATTTTTAGCCACCATAACTTTCCAACACTTGTACGGATGAGATTCGAGCACGGTTTCCATGAAACGATCTTAACGGTTACCCGAAAACTATAAATACCCCACCCCACAACTTCAAAACCCACTAGAATTTTGATCTTAGAAACTCTAAGTTGAAACCATTGTTTCATACCTGAGATTCTTGGATCGAGATTAGCATTCGGGGACCCTTCGTAAGTATTCTTTCGTTCTTTTATTGCTTTTCGAGTCTTTTCGAGTCTGAAAGTCAAACTTTGTTTGACTTTCTGCGTTGACCAGTTTATGGTCAATGCGAAGTTCGTTTGAACTTCGCAACGTGAGTGTAATCACGTTGGTTATAGTCCCTTGGGACTATGCCTACTGATTACCACGTTGTCTAGGGTCGTAGGGTAAGCGATCTGATAAATCGCTTATACCTTCGAACCCGACCCATTTGGTCGATCATTAGGATCCGACCAAACACATTAGGTGACCATAGTATATAGGGAATAACTTTCCGAGGTTATACCCTATGGTCACATCGTTCGAGTAGTTGTATGATAGGTAGTTTATATGCCTTAGGTAAATTACCAGAATACCTTTTTCATGTATAATTGGTAATTAAGCATATGTAACCTAAACTTTTGTCACATAACTGATTATGTAACATGTTTAGGCATATAACACTTGTCATAGGACTAGCTAGGCGGTCCGAACGCGTTTCACGCGAACGACGCGTTAAAGTAGCATAAGCTACCTAAACGGGTCGTAATGGGTCGTAAGCACTTATGTTAGGTTTCATTTAGTATGTAGGCTTTGTTAAACCATATTACACGAGTCTCCACACTCGTTTGGTTTACGAACCCTCATTCTATCCGATCCTCCGATATTAGGTCCGGTTTATTAACATAGTTACCTATATTAGGTGCCGTTTGATATCCGCGATCTCTAGCATTGCTTGGTGGTTATCTTAGGACTTCTGAGCAATCTCATGTGAGTACATAGACCCCTCTTTTACTGTTTTCCAAACTGTTTTGGGGTGAAACACATGTGCCTACTTGTTACTTTCATGCTTTCCTGTTTTCACATCATATACTTCCTACGTTCATTAGTACATTATAGTACATGATTTTCATTGTGTTCATGCTATGTATGCCCATTGTGTGCGTACTTAGTACATCGTTTTATATTACATTTTATGCTATGTATGTCCATTTAGTTCATACTTAGTACATTGTTTTACATTACACTTATGCTTTGTACATTGTTTTACATTACATTTCTGTTGCATATGCTCATCCAGCATGTGAACACATTATACTGCATTTTGAACCGTTGTAATCATTTGACTATGTGAACCGTTTGTATCTGTGAACCGTTTGTATCTGTGAACCGTTTGTATCTGTGAACCGTTTGTATCTGTGAACCGTTTGTATCTGTGAACCGTTTGTATCTGTAAACCGTGTGAACCGTATTTGACCATACATAAACATTTCTACAATTGTTAAACATTACTTTGGTGGTTTGGTTTGATTAAGTGATTAAGTAACGATGCGTGTGTAATATGATACAAGCATGGTGGATACGCCGCTGGTACTTCCTATATATAAGTGTTTGTATGGTATTACATATCGTAGCGTTATTTAAATCATTTCAGTTTGAGACATATAACATTTTATACAAATAACATACTTTTCACAAGACATTGATTTACAAACAACTTATCTTATACAAACTCATTTTACAATGGTTATTCATTTAACCATACATTATTCTCTTATTTATACATATCATCTGATCTTATCGTTTTTCAAATGATTTACAAAACAAAACAAAGCAAATTACAAGGTTCATGACTAAACATTTTCTCAAACATAAGTCATGAAACCTATTTTCACAAAACCTATGTATCTCACAGGCATTTTTATGCTGACGTACCTATTTTCACATGTGTTTTTCAGGAGCTGTTGTATAAGATGATCAAGATACACATAGGCAGACTTGGGCTTTAGTGACAATAAAAGATGCAAGACTAGTTAATTATGTTGTATTTCCTTGTTTGTTAAGACATTGTAACACTTTTAATCAATAAAACGAAACTTCAATTGCCATGGATTTGAAACAATTAATTCTGTTACAACACTCCCCGACATTTCCGCCACGTTTTGTATGTTCTACGTGGTCGGGGTGTGACAGAAAAGATGGTATCAGAGCCAACGGTTATAGGGAATTAGGTTATTAGTAATGCTTTGACCTAGTCTATAACCTTCTTAGGACCCTAACGCGAGTTTACTTGCGTTTAGTCATAAAACAATACCGTCACCTATCCTTAGGCGACGACCACAACAAGAACATAAATTTCAAAACCGCTTCGAAAACTAATCATCTGTTCTAGGATGATTGATTACAAGGTTTTGAACCCTCTATTATAAGGTTTTGAACCCTCTGTTATATGGTTTTGAACCCCTTTGAGTTTTCAAAATCTCGTCAAAGTTTTGGGTTTTAAATAATGTGAACACGTGCAAACTGGAAGGGTGAATGCCTGTATTCTGGGTTTTCTGTCTAGGCAAGCATTTCGTATACATCTCATCAGACGCGAGACCAGTTGTGCTTACCTGGGAATTCTTGGGATGAGTGTTCACTTATAGGCGAGCATGTCTTCGCGATACATTATTTTTGACCCATTTACTTTGATTAATCACTGTGTGTCGTTTGTTTACCTTGTGGTAACAAACAAATGACCACTATCCTTGCTTTCATCAGATTTGTTTCATCTCATTCTTTTCGTCTAATTCTCTCACTCGTTTCCTTTCATGTTTCCTCTTTTAGAATGCCTCCTCGACGCGAAAGCCAGATAGCGACTGCCGAATTGGCAGAAATCATTGCGCAGCAAATGGCTGCTCAATTCCCAAACCTCTTTGCTCAGTGGAATCAAGCCAACAACAACAACAATGGTCCATGCAATTTCAAGAGTTTTAACTCGGCGAAACCACTCAAGTTTAGTGGTTCTGAGGGAGCGACTGGGCTTCTTCAATGGTTCGAGAGCATTGAGAATACTTTCCGCCACGTGCAGTGTCCTGACAATCGCAAGGTCGAGTTTGCTTCGTGTGTGTTCCAGAAGAGAGCTCTTACGTGTTGGAACGGGGTTATGAGAGATCGTGGTGCAGAAGTTGCTCTAGCACAGACATGGGCTGAACTTAGGGCCCTTATGATGAAGGAATTCTGTCCTCGTCATGAGATCAGGGCCTTGGAAAGGGAATTCGACAATCTGGAGCAAGACAGCGGTGAGCATCGAGCCTACACGGACCGTTATGAGGAGTTAAGTCTGTTATGCCCAAACATGGTCACACCTTTGGATAAGGCAATCGAAAAGTACATTGATGGCCTCCCTGACTCAATACAAGACATTGTGACTGGCAGCAACCCTACTACAATTAGACAGGCCATTGAGCTATCTGCAACCTTGACTGAATCAAAGATCAGGAAAGGTAAACTTTTCCGAAAAGGTGACAAGAAGCCGGTCGAGGAATTGAAACCAATCGAGGAATCAAAGACCATGGATGAACAGACTGGATCCCTTGAGCGGTCAAAGAAGCAAAAGGCTTCTCAGAACTTCGCCATGGTTACTCACAATGGTCAAGCCGTCCCCAACCAACCAGCTCAACCCCCTGCTAGGAAGCCATACAATGGAACTGCACCTTTGTGCAACCAATGTAGCCTCCATCATCATGCCAATGTAAAGTGCCGCAAATGCCAAACTTGTGGACTTATAGGCCATACAGCAAGAGTCTGCCCAGATGCAGCTGCACCAAACCAAGCTGGCAACAATACCGCTCAAGGTCGTTTTCTACCAGGTTCTTGCTTCAACTGTGGCGAGATGGGTCATTTCCGAAGAAATTGCCCAAAGCTTGCTAATGCAAATCCAGCACAGGGATGAGCATCTGACCGAATGGAAGACAACGCTGTTTAGAAATAATCACGTCTTATGTATTATTTTCTTTTATTGTCAAGGTCCCTGAAACAGTTGTTATCATTGTTTATAAATAAATCTTTTATTTACATTACAATGTATTTATGTGGTTGTATGTATGAACAACATACCTCTTACAATACCGACAATCAAGGAACCGTATTCCTTGAAGGACAGACTACCCCCAAACTTTCTTCCACTTTATGATCTCTTGCATTTTCCACGAAATTCCTAAGTACCCGTTTATTCTAAGGAAACGAAGTACAAGGCGCAAGTTACAACACTGGACGAATACCCAAAGTACCACTATAAATCCTTACTAGGGTACCTAAGGGTATTTCCGTAAATCCTAAAATTATTGTGCTCCTTAATTCGAATATTACGTTTCTTTGAGAACAAAATCGAAATTTTTGGGAGATCTTCCTATCTTTTCAGATAGATCCCGGAGGACTTTGAAATCCATCGACTGTTTTCCATATCCGTTCTCAATCGATAACAAATTAATAACAAATTAATAACCAAGTTAAACAACTATGTGATTATGTGCTTATGAACATTACAAGACAAACTGTGCGGACTGTGCAAGGAATTACGTAATTATGGATGCATACATAATTATGGAATTTAGTGCACAGAAACCACAGCGAGCTTTGTCATGTGCCTAGAAGTTAACTCCATTCATTTCCGTTTCTGAGGAAGCACCCGTTGAAAATGACTCCGTTTGTTCATTTTCGTTTCTGAAGATTTGTCCGTTGAGGAAATGAATATCCGTTTGTCTATCATTTTCATTTCCATTTCTGAGGAAGCACCCGTTGAAAATGACTCCGTTTGTTCATTTTTGTTTCTGAAGATTTGTCCGTTGAGGAAATGAATATCCGTTTGTCTATCATTTTCAGTTCCATTTCTGAGGAAGCACCCGTTGAAAATGACTCCGTTTGTTCATTTTTCGTTTCTAAAGATTGTCCGTTGAGGAAATGAATATCCGTTTGTTTCTCCTTTTCATTTCCATTTCTGATGAAGCAACCGTTGAAAATGACTCCGTAAGTTCATTTTACGTTTCTGAAGATTGTCCGTTGAGGAAATGAATCCCCGTTTGTTTATTCCTTCATTTCCGCTTCTGAAGAATACTCATTGAGGAAAATGACTCCGTCTGTTCATTTTTCGTTCTGAAGAATGTCCGTTAAGGAAATGACAGGATTATGCCTTACATATCTCTGGTAGTTATTTGACACAAAGTCACAAATAGACTCCTACGAATAAATTTCAGGACGAAATTTCCTAAAGTAGGGGAGACTGTGACACCTGTGTCACTTCAACCATCAAACAAATGCCAAACCAATGAAATATTGTATTTCATACTTTGGACTTGTATAAATATGTGTATCTTTTGCACATATCAACTCTTGTTCGATTTCAAGCTCTACATCGCTTTCTGGAGAGTTATACGCAAACTGATGCGTAAACGTAATCAGTTTAATGCGACAAATACTCCGGAACATCAACATATACTTAACATACCTTAAATAACCTTTACATAACTTAGAAATAAGTTTTGAAGGCTTTGGTATGGCAAAAACAAGTTAATTCGCTTACAGGGACTAAACTTGACAAACTGCGAAAGTATGCCAATTTGAACTGTAACAAACATTCCGGAACATGACCATAAGTTAAACACACCTTAAATATCCTTTACATAGCTTAGAAATAGGCTTTAAGGGGTTCGGTGTGCTAAAATAAACTTTTGGGTCATTCAGGGACTAAAAGTGTCAAAAAGTGCACAAGTTTGCACTTTCGCGCATAACTTACGTTCTGAATACATCCGGACATCCAAAAATTTATGTAAGCACTAAAATATTTTATTTTAGTGTTTGGCATAAGAAAAATCCATTCGTCACGCATTTTGGATCGTTTTTCGCGCTTGTGCGCATTCCGTCGTAATTAAGCGAACATCGCGTTCGTACCGCCAAACGAACCAACATCCGACATATTTTTGAGCATGTTTCATGTCCACAATGTTTAGGCAACATTTTAGGGCCTTAAAGTTGGCTTTACGGGCCTTAGAAGTGTCGAAAATGGCTTAAAACACCAACAGGGACTGAAACTGTAATTCTGCAAACTTTATTCTGATCTGTACAGCCCAGGCGGCCCGCCTTAGTTTCTGTACATGCCCACGCGGGCCGCGTCAGCCTTCTGGACCAGATTAACTGCATTTAACAGCAGATCCAGCTGTTTAATCCACAACCACACACTCACACATGCTTAGTCAGCTGATAAGAACCATTTTTAGCCACCATAACTTTCCAACACTTGTACGGATGAGATTCGAGCACGGTTTCCATGAAACGATCTTAACGGTTACCCGAAAACTATAAATACCCCACCCCACAACTTCAAAACCCACTAGAATTTTGATCTTAGAAACTCTAAGTTGAAACCATTGTTTCATACCTGAGATTCTTGGATCGAGATTAGCATTCGGGGACCCTTCGTAAGTATTCTTTCGTTCTTTTATTGCTTTTCGAGTCTTTTCGAGTCTGAAAGTCAAAATTTGTTTGACTTTCTGCGTTGACCAGTTTATGGTCAATGCGAAGTTCGTTTGAACTTCGCAACGTGAGTGTAATCACGTTGGTTATAGTCCCTTGGGACTATGCCTACTGATTACCACGTTGTCTAGGGTCGTAGGGTAAGCGATCTGATAAATCGCTTATACCTTCGAACCCGACCCATTTGGTCGATCATTAGGATCCGACCAAACACATTAGGTGACCATAGTATATAGGGAATAACCTTCCGAGGTTATACCCTATGGTCACATCGTTCGAGTAGTTGTATGATAGGTAGTTTATATGCCTTAGGTAAATTACCAGAATACCCTTTTCATGTATAATTGGTAATTAAGCATATGTAACCTAAAATTTTGTCACATAACTGATTATGTAACATGTTTAGGCATATAACACTTGTCATAGGACTAGCTAGGCGGTCCGAACGCGTTTCACGCGAACGACGCGTTAAAGTAGCATAAGCTACCTAAACGGGTCGTAATGGGTCGTAAGCACTTATGTTAGGTTTCATTTAGTATGTAGGCTTTGTTAAACCATATTACACGAGTCTCCACACTCGTTTGGTTTACGAACCCTCATTCTATCCGATCCTCCGATATTAGGTCCGGTTTATTAACATAGTTACCTATATTAGGTGCCGTTTGATATTCGCGATCTCTAGCATTGCTTGGTGGTTATCTTAGGACTTCTGAGCAATCTCATGTGAGTACATAGACCCCTCTTTTACTGTTTTCCAAACTGTTTTGGGGTGAAACACATGTGCCTACTTGTTACTTTCATGCTTTCCTGTTTTCACATCATATACTTCCTACGTTCATTAGTACATTATAGTACATGATTTTCATTGTGTTCATGCTATGTATGCCCATTGTGTGCGTACTTAGTACATCGTTTTATATTACATTTTATGCTATGTATGTCCATTTAGTTCATACTTAGTACATTGTTTTACATTACACTTATGCTTTGTACATTGTTTTACATTACATTTCTGTTGCATATGCTCATCCAGCATATGAACACATTATACTGCATTTTGAACCGTTGTAATCATTTGACTATGTGAACCGTTTGTATCTGTGAACCGTTTGTATCTGTGAACCATTTGTATCTATGAACCGTTTGTATCTGTGAACCGTTTGTATCTGTGAACCGTTTGTATCTGTAAACCGTGTGAACCGTATTTGACCATACATAAACATTTCTACAATTGTTAAACATTACTTTGGTGGTTTGGTTTGATTAAGTGATTAAGTAACGATGCGTGTGTAATATGATACAAGCATGGTGGATACGCCGCTGGTACTTCCTATATATAAGTGTTTGTATGGTATTACATATCGTAGCGTTATTTAAATCATTTCAGTTTGAGACATATAACATTTTATACAAATAACATACTTTTCACAAGACATTGATTTACAAACAACTTATCTTATACAAACTCATTTTACAATGGTTATTCATTTAACCATACATTATTCTCTTATTTATACATATCATCTGATCTTATCGTTTTTCAAATGATTTACAAAACAAAGCAAATTACAAGGTTCATGACTAAACATTTTCTCAAACATAAGTCATGAAACCTATTTTCACAAAACCTATGTATCTCACAGGCATTTTTATGCTGACGTACCTATTTTCACATGTGTTTTTCAGGAGTTGTTTCATAAGATGATCAAGATACACATAGGCAGACTTGGGCTTTAGTGACAATAAAAGATGCAAGACAAGTTAATTATGTTGTATTTCCTTGTTTGTTAAGACATTGTAACACTTTTAATCAATAAAACGAAACTTCAATTGCCATGGATTTGAAACAATTAATTCTGTTACAACACTCCCCGACATTTCCGCCACGTTTTGTATGTTCTACGTGGTCGGGGTGTGACAACCGTTAGGATCGTTCCTCGATAAACGAGCTTCAATCTTGGCCTTACAAGTGTGCCCATTGTTTTGTAATACCATGGGTGCCCCAAAACAAGCCCATAGACTCAAAGAAACCATGTGCAAACAAGGGAAACAGCTGGAAATAGCTGGAAACAGATTCTGGCTGATCTGATGGCCTCTCGCGCCCCGCGTACGATACAGGTTCAGATTACGCGTCCCGCGACCGCCTGGGATATCAGAAACAGTTTCATTTTTTAAAGAAATGGTCCCTGCAAGTGTTTAAGCTCATTTTTGATACGTTTAAGGCCCGTTTAAGGCCCGTTAAGCCATTTTTTAAAATGTGTCGGATGTCGGTTCGTTTGGTCGTACAATCACGTTATTCGGTTAATTACGACGAAACACGAACGGACGCGAAAAACTATCCAAATTATGCGACGAATGGAATTTTATCAAGCCAATCACTAAAATAAAATATTTTAATGATTACAAAATTTTTTTGGATGTCCGGATGTATTCAAAACGTAAGATATGCAAACTTATGCACTTTTTGACGCTTTTAGTCCCTGATTGACCAAAAAGTTTATTTTAGCACACCGAACCTCTCAAAGCCTATTTCTAAGCTAAGTAAAGGATATTTAGGGTATTTTTAACTTATGATCAAGTTCCGGAATGTTCGTTACTGTGACAACCCTCGAATTTACATGTAACCGTACAGTTAATTTATAATAATTAATGTGCTTGACGACTGTGTGGAATTACTTAACTGCTTTCTGATATCTGTGTTATGCTTACACGTATTTGTTAATATACTAATAGTGTACAGATAGGTCACTATATAGTCCGTTATATTTTCCTAAGTGTTAGAAAGTAAAAACGTTACAAAATATATAAGTAGGACGCTTTACGGATTAATTAAGCGGTTTAACGGAACAGGATCGAACCGAACAACCGGACTTTACCCGGAACCTAAAAATATTGTCATTTACATTATTTTTCTTTTTCTGAGCTAGTTAGGGTCCCCGAGTACCCTAACACCCGTTACAACTTACTACATGCTAGTAACTAAATTAATCTCCTACTTAACAACTAATGTCTAACCATTTAGTTAAAAACCAACCATGAGACCCCCCCCCCCAACGAAATCGGTCACCATATGGTGACACCTTTGTCCTTTCATGATTATAATAATCCTAAATGTCTAAAATCAAGTGGACATAAGAACCTTTGGGTAATTAAGTTGAGGATTGTCTATAAGTATCTAGCTTAATCCATCATAAACTTCACCACTCCCATCAAAAATCATCTACTCTCTCTCCCTCCTTGCTCCTCACGGCCGAAGACACCCACACCCATCCATCCATCATTTCGATTTCCATCAAGCTATTACAAGATCATTCAAGTGTTAAGGATCACCTACAAGGAAGCTTGGTGCATTCGGAACGCGAAGGACCTCACCCCATCGCTTTTATCCACTTGATTTTCGACTAGAATCTTCCCTAGCCTCGAGCTAGTAGTAAGTTGCTCTAAACACCTTCTTGATCTATTCTAAGGTGGTTAATAAGAGTTTCGTCGGTTAAAAATCACTAACATATAAGATCACCAACTAAAAGTCTACTAAAGTGATGAACAAGGTGGTTAAAGGATGAATGTTAGTATAAAACATGTAGATCTTGCGTGATTATGATGATTGGCTGATTATCTGATGTTGTGCTGAATAATATTAGTATGTGATGTTGTTGTGGTCACTAAACTTGTTAACGGAATCGATCGAACACGATTTAGAAGGCTAAACACTAAAAATCAGAATCTGTCCTGGTTTTACAGCCAACTTCAGTTGGCTGTAAACAGGTCTTAAACTTAACGAAAAACCGATATTTTGAATCTAAAATATGTTATTATGAAATACGGTTCTAATGGCACCGGAATCGTAATTTTTGGACTCCGTTTACTATTTTTAAAGTATTAATTTGTAACAGCAACTTAAGCTGAATTTTGACAACAATAAATGGGTGTCGTACTTTCAGTCATAACCTGAGTTTTATGATGAATCGGACCATGAAATTTGTACAGTAGATGACAACCGATGTATTTGTAATTACCCCACTGGAATTTTGTAAATCGGACACTCGATGAATTTTTAATAAATTGTTTCGTGGGATGTGGTCAGAAATACATAAATCTGAGTTCAGTCCCGAATATGAAATTTTTATAAAATATTGGTAATGAACCGGACCGCGATATTTTTACACAATAAAATATGGAATGTTTATGACATCCTATAAAAATTTGGGAATTTTTGGAATAATCTAACTATTTTATTTAAATGTCCGAAAACAGCCGGTTTTGAGTATTAATGCTGAATTGACAT
This sequence comes from Helianthus tuberosus, assembly GCA_030545235.1. Classification (NCBI taxonomy): domain Eukaryota; kingdom Viridiplantae; phylum Streptophyta; class Magnoliopsida; order Asterales; family Asteraceae; genus Helianthus; species Helianthus tuberosus. The sequence goes on along the minus strand of CM060403.1, from coordinate 50,638,908 downwards.
AAGTTGTGACTTGCGTGTCTAAATGTCGAGTATGCTATCTGTGAATGATTTAACATGTTATATGTGTTATGTGCATTATCGTATGTTTGATTTTGAGTGGGGAATGGACGGGAAACTTAGATGGGCATAAACCGTTACAGTGAAGCATGTTGTGTGATAGATACGTGTAGGAACTTTGTGTTCTATTTGAAAGCCACTAAATGACTAACTGGTAAATTATATTAGGACGTGATTGACCGACCTTGACTGTTAGCTATATTGAGAGTCTAACCGAGCAAACCGAGGTGAGTTCACACCCTTACTAAGGCATGGGATTCCCGGTGGTTGGGAATGGGATTGAATAACTGCTCGTACTATCACTCTATTTATATTACCAACACTACTAGACTACCTACTACTGTCCTCGGATTGAGAAGGGCACGTACGTAAAACCTACGTACACTCACACTTACTACTGTCCTCGGATGAGAAGGGCACGTACGTAAAACCTACGTACACTCACACTCACTACTGTCCTCGGATGAGAAGGGCACGTACGTAAAACCTACGTACACTCATACTTAACACCGTCCTCGGATTGGGAAGGACACTTATGGATACGCCTAGTCTAGTGACATACATAATGGGAAGCCCCCACTAAATATCGTAAAGGTTTGGGAATCAAGGATAATGGGTAATACATGGTTATGAAACGAACTTCCGATTCCTGATACGAACTCATTAACTAAACAACCAAACGTGAACTCACTCAACTTTGTTGTTGACTAGTTATTACATGCCTTGCAGGTCGTTAGATGCTGTGGAGCTTGCACATGGAGGTGGTCGTTGTGGAATGCGAACTAATATGTCCCGTACTTACTAAATAAACGTTACGAACTTATGAAACTTATGTTGGGGTCTTTAAACTTATGAAACTACAAACTTATGTTTTGGTTTAACGTCTTATGCTTCCGCTGTTTAAATTGAACTTGGTTAACTTCCTTTTTGGTCACCAATTGTATTGTGATTGATTTTATAAACTAAAATACGTTGTTCGATATGATTGGTGGCTCGATCCTGGTCACGTCACGCCTCCAAGCGGTGGTACCCCGCATGGTGGATTTTGGGGGTGTGACAGTTACAGTAAGAATCGGCATACTTTCGTAGTTTGTCGAAATTAGTCCCTGTAAGCGAATAAACTTGATTTTGCCATACCAAAGCCTTCAAAACTTATTTCTAAGTTATGTAAAGGTTATTTAAGGTATGTTAGGCATAAATTGATGTTCCGGAGTGTTTGTCGCATTAAACTGATTACGTTGACGCATTGGTTTGCGTATAACTCTCTAGAAAGCGATATAGAGTTTGAAATTAATCAAAAATCAAAACATGCAAAATGTCAAACATAAACAAACAAATATTGGGATCAAATCACATTATTTTATTGATAACTGAACTGATTAAGGTTTATACAATGATTACAAGCACAGATGTCACACCTTAAGGGTATGGATTTCTTATTACACTCTGCTTCCACCAGTCGCTGTTCCAAAATGGGTCTAAAGGGTTAAGTTCAGTGTACTGAGCTATGGGGTTTGGTGGGGGAATTCTGGGGATCTCATAAGGGTCAACATCTGGGATTGGAAACCGGTCTTCCTAATTGGGTTCTAGCATTTGTTGATCTGGGAATAAGGGTAACAGTGGCGGTTCAACTATTTGGTTTAGGTTAGAGTCTACTGCTGTGGTGGCTAGCATATAGAAATCTGCCAATTGCCTATCTAGCTCCTCTTCCCACGGTGGCCTATTGACTGCTTCCTGAGTTTAGGCATTCACTTCCCTATTAGCTCTGACTAATGCTCTTTGTTGTTGTAATTTCTTCATCCTTTTTCTTCTCTCATGTGCTCCCCTATTAAACCATCCTCTCTTTTTGGAAGGAAATGGCTCCTCAGACTGTGCCTTAAAGATAAATATTCCTTCCTCAGTATCAGCTGAGTATCCGAACGGATTTGGCTGAGATAAGGTTCCTTCATCTTTTGGGGAACTAGCTAAGTGACGATAAGCATCTGATGTACCTTGCTCACTCATACTGTAAACTAACAAATAGTCAAATAACACAAAACAATAATATACTTATTTACACATAATCACGTGAATTGTTTCCTAACACAGTTTTGGCTTAAACCAGTGGCTGTAGCTCTGATACCACCTTCTGTCGCTGCCCCCGACCCGGGAGTGGGTTGCCGCGGGATACTCAGAGCGGGATACTCAGTGGGCCTTCTTCACTGGTTTGAAAAGCTCGAGACTGTTTTCGAGATGTGCGAATGCCCCGAAGACCGTAGGGTGAAATATGCTACCGGTACACTTGAAGGAGCTGCGTTAACCTGGTGGAAGGCACAAGTTCAACTACTAGGACTGGCAGTTGCTAATGCCACATCCTGGGATGGTTTCAAAGAGCTGATCAAAGAGGAGTACTGTAGTCGGGATGACATCCACAAGCTAGAAGTGGAATTTTACAATCTGAAGATGACAGGATCTGAGATCGAGGCGTATACTAAGAGGTCAAACGAGCTGGCCATCCTGTGTCCAACCATGGTGAACCCTCCCTTCAAACGAATTGAGCTCTATCTCAAGGGCCTTGTACCAGAGATTCAAAGTCATGTGACTTCAGCCAACTTGGGTACCATCCAGCAAGTCGTCAAATTGGCTCATCGTCTCACCGACCAGGCGGTGGAACAAAACAGACTACCCAAGCGTATTGGTGCTGCTACTTCTGATGCACCTACCGACAACAAACGAAAATGGGATGGGAATTCCGGCAAAGGCTCTACCTCTGTTCAGTCTCAGTCTCAACAACGAAGGACTGAGGACCATAGGAGCCCTGGTCAGCACTCTTCTGGTAGTCAAGGGCAGGGTGGATATCGAGGAAACCACCCAAAGTGCAACAAATGCAACAGACACCACAGTGGTCAGTGCAACAAGGGACGCTGTCAGAGGTGTCTCAAGATGGGTCATGAAGCCAAGGATTGCAGGAGCCCACGGCCTACGAATCAGAATCGTTAGCAGCAACAGCAAGCACCGCAGAATCAGCAACAGCAACAGGGCAACAAGGGATGCTTTCAGTGTGGTGCTGAAGATCATTTCAAGAGACACTGCCCGCAGTTAAATTAGAATCACAACCAAGGAAACGGGAACAATAATGGGGGCAACAATGGAGGAAACAATGATGGCAACGGTGCCAGGGGTCGTGCGTTCGTGATTGGTCAGGGAGAAGCAAGGAACGATCCCAACGTTGTGATGGGTAAGTTTCTTTTGGATGACTTCTTTGTTACCGTTTTATTCGATTCGGGTGCCGATACTAGTTATGTGTCCTTAAAAGTTAGCCAAATGCTTAAGCGCACTCCAACACTCCTGAACACCAAACACGCGGTAGAACTAGCAAATGGTAAAAGTCTAGAAGCCACACACGTAGTTAAAGGTTGTAACCTCGTCTTAGCTGGTCAGACTTTCCCTATCGATCTTGTTCCTATCACCCTTGGTAGTTTCGACGTCGTTATTGGGATGGATTGGCTATCTCATCATCAAGCGGAGATTGTTTGCAAGGAGAAAATCGTCCGCATTCCTCGTTCTGGTGAAGAACCTCTCATGATTCATGGCGACAAGAGTGGTGCTGTCGAAGGCATCATCTCTTTCCTTAAGGCCCAGAAGTGTTTGCGAAAGGGCCACACTGCCATTCTAGCACTCGTTACTGACACATCCACGGAAGAGAAGAGAATTGAAGACATCCCTATTGTGCGCGATTTTCCCGAGGTATTTCCTGAGGAATTACCTGGTCTTCCGCCTCATCGCCAAGTTGAGTTTCAAATCGAGCTAGCTCCTGGAGCAGCGCCAGTAGCTCGAGCACCATATCGTCTAGCTCCATCAGAACTCGAAGAACTGTCCACACAGCTACAAGAACTCTTGGAAAAGGGTTTTATACGTCCGAGCTCTTCGCCCTGGGGAGCTCCAGTCTTGTTCGTAAAGAAGAAGGATGGTACTTTCAGAATGTGTATTGACTATCGCGAGCTCAACAAGGTGACTGTGAAGAATCGTTATCCTCTTCCACGTATTGACGACTTATTCGATCAGCTGCAAGGGTCGAGCTATTACTCTAAGATCGATTTGAGATCGGGATACCATCAACTGAGAGTCCGAGAAGAGGACGTCTCCAAAACAGCATTCAGAACTCGCTACGGCCATTACGAGTTTCTGGTTATGCCATTCGGGCTAACGAATGCACCAGCGGTCTTCATGGATCTCATGAACCGAGTGTGCAAGCCTTACCTGGATAAGTTCGTTATTGTGTTCATCGACGATATCCTGATCTATTCCAAGAGTCAGGAGGAACACGAGCAGCATCTACGTCTTATGTTGGAACTTCTTCGAAAAGAACAGTTGTATGCCAAGTTTTCGAAATGTGACTTCTGGCTTCGCGAAGTCCACTTTCTAGGCCATGTAGTAAACAAGGATGGGATTCATGTTGATCCATCCAAGGTTGACTCAATCAAGAACTGGCCTGCACCCCGCACACCAAAAGAAATCCGCCAATTCTTGGGTTTGGCAGGATATTACAGAAGGTTTATCAAAGACTTCTCCAAGATTGCGCAACCTCTCACTTCACTGACTCAGAAGGGTGTCATCTACCATTGGGGTGATACACAAGAATCCGCTTTTCAACACCTAAAGGATAGACTTTGTAGCGCGCCTATCCTCTCATTGCCTGAAGGCACATATGATTTTGTAGTTTATTGCGACGCTTCCATCCAAGGATTTGGTTGCGTATTGATGCAACGTGACAAGGTCATTACCTACGCATCACGCCAACTTAAAGTTCACGAAAGGAATTACACTACTCACGATCTGGAGCTGGGAGCAGTTGTTTTTGCGCTAAAGATATGGAGACATTACCTGTACGGTACAAAGTGCACCATTTACACCGACCACAGGAGTCTCGAGCATATCTTCAAGCAAAAGGAGTTAAACATGCGACAACGCCGATGGGTCGAACTCTTGAACGATTACGAATGCGCTATCAAGTATCATCCGGGCAAAGCCAATGTTGTGGCTGACGCCCTCAGTCGAAAGGATACTTTACCAAAGCGTGTACGTGCTTTACAGCTTACCATCCAATCCAACCTTCCCGCTCAAATTCGAGATGCCCAGGTCGAAGCATTGAAAGCAGAGAACATCAGGGCTGAATCCCTAAGAGGATCGAGGCAGCGGCTAGAACAAAAGGAAGACGGCGCTTACTATGTAACAGGGCGCATCTGGGTTCCATTTTATGGCAACTTACGCGAGCTTGTGATGGATGAAGCACATAAGTCTCGTTATTCTGTACACCCTGGTTCGGACAAGATGTACCACGACCTCAAGACTACGTATTGGTGGCCTGGCATGAAAGCCCACATAGCAACCTACGTCAGAAAGTGCTTGACTTGTGCGAGAGTCAAGTCTGAATATCAGAAACCATCAGGCCTACTTCAACAACCAGAGATCCCGAAATGGAAATGGGAGCAAATTTCCATGGATTTCGTTACCGGCCTGCCTAGATCTCAACGCGGAAATGATACCATTTGGGTGATCGTAGATCGACTGACCAAGTCTGCACATTTTCTGGCCATCAAAGAAACGGATAAGTTTTCTACTCTTGCAGACATTTACCTAAAGGAAGTGGTATCAAGGCACGGAGTGCCAATCTCTATTATATCTGATCGTGACGCACGTTTTACTTCTGAACTGTGGCAAGCAATTCACAAGTCCTTTGGCTCACGTTTAGATATGAGCACCGCTTATCACCCACAGACGGATGGGCAATCGGAACGCACCATCCAAACCTTGGAAGACATGCTTAGGGCATGCGTAATCGACTTCGGCAATGGCTGGGAAAAGCACCTCCCGTTAGTGGAGTTTTCATATAACAACAGCTACCACACCAGCATCCAAGCCGCCCCATTTGAGGCATTATACGGACGCAAATGCCGATCACCTCTCTGTTGGGTAGAAGTTGGTGACAGCCAAATCACTGGCCCAGAACATGTGGTAGATACCACCGAGAAAATTGCTCAGATACGACAGCGAATGGCGGCAGCTCGTGACCGTCAGAAAAGCTATGCTGATAAGGGAAGAAAACCACTCGAGCTTCAGGTTGGGGATCGAGTGCTACTCAAAGTCTCACCTTGGAAAGGTGTAGTCCGCTTTGGCAAACGAGGCAAACTCAATCCGCGGTATATCGGACCATTCGAAGTCATTGAGAAAATTGGTACGGTAGCCTACAGGTTGAATCTACCCGAAAAACTCAGTGGAGTTCACAACGTATTCCATGTGTCAAATCTGAAGAAGTGTCTGTCAGATGAGACCTTCATAGTCCCTCTCAAGGAACTCACAATCGACGACCAGCTGCGATTCGTCGAGGAACCAGTAGAGATTACTGATCGAGATGTTAAGATTCTCAAGCACACAAGAATACCTCTCGTTCGAGTTCGTTGGAATGCTCGTCGTGGCCCAGAGTATACATGGGAACGAGAAGACCAAATGAAACTCAAGTATCCCCAACTGTTTAAGAAAAACGCAACCACTACTGAGGCTGAAGCTACTGCAGAATTTCGGGACGAAATTCCAAGTCAACGGGGGGATGATGTGACACCCCAGGAAAATCAGGAAAACAACGCAACTTAACTAGCTTCCTCAGTAACCACGCGCTAAATTTCGGGACGAAATTCTCTTAACAAGGGGAGAATGTGACAACCCTCGAATTTACATGTAACCGTACAGTTAATTTATAATAATTAATGTGCTTGACGACTGTGTGGAATTACTTAACTGCTTTCTGATATCTGTGTTATGCTTACACGTATTTGTTAATATACTAATAGTGTACAGATAGGTCACTATATAGTCCGTTATATTTTCCTAAGTGTTAGAAAGTAAAAACGTTACAAAATATATAAGTAGGACGCTTTACGGATTAATTAAGCGGTTTAACGGAACAGGATCGAACCGAACAACCGGACTTTACCCGGAACCTAAAAATATTGTCATTTACATTATTTTTCTTTTTCTGAGCTAGTTAGGGTCCCCGAGTACCCTAACACCCGTTACAACTTACTACATGCTAGTAACTAAATTAATCTCCTACTTAACAACTAATGTCTAACCATTTAGTTAAAAACCAACCATGAGACCCCCCCCCCAACGAAATCGGTCACCATATGGTGACACCTTTGTCCTTTCATGATTATAATAATCCTAAATGTCTAAAATCAAGTGGACATAAGAACCTTTGGGTAATTAAGTTGAGGATTGTCTATAAGTATCTAGCTTAATCCATCATAAACTTCACCACTCTCATCAAAAATCATCTACTCTCTCTCCCTCCTTGCTCCTCACGGCCGAAGACACCCACACCCATCCATCCATCATTTCGATTTCCATCAAGCTATTACAAGATCATTCAAGTGTTAAGGATCACCTACAAGGAAGCTTGGTGCATTCGGAACGCGAAGGACCTCACCCCATCGCTTTTATCCACTTGATTTTCGACTAGAATCTTCCCTAGCCTCGAGCTAGTAGTAAGTTGCTCTAAACACCTTCTTGATCTATTCTAAGGTGGTTAATAAGAGTTTCGTCGGTTAAAAATCACTAACATATAAGATCACCAACTAAAAGTCTACTAAAGTGATGAACAAGGTGGTTAAAGGATGAATGTTAGTATAAAACATGTAGATCTTGCGTGATTATGATGATTGGCTGATTATCTGATGTTGTGCTGAATAATATTAGTATGTGATGTTGTTGTGGTCACTAAACTTGTTAACGGAATCGATCGAACACGATTTAGAAGGCTAAACACTAAAAATCAGAATCTGTCCTGGTTTTACAGCCAACTTCAGTTGGCTGTAAACAGGTCTTAAACTTAACGAAAAACCGATATTTTGAATCTAAAATATGTTATTATGAAATACGGTTCTAATGGCACCGGAATCGTAATTTTTGGACTCCGTTTACTATTTTTAAAGTATTAATTTGTAACAGCAACTTAAGCTGAATTTTGACAACAATAAATGGGTGTCGTACTTTCAGTCATAACCTGAGTTTTATGATGAATCGGACCATGAAATTTGTACAGTAGATGACAACCGATGTATTTGTAATTACCCCACTGGAATTTTGTAAATCGGACACTCGATGAATTTTTAATAAATTGTTTCGTGGGCTGTGGTCAGAAATACATAAATCTGAGTTCAGTCCCGAATATGAAATTTTTATAAAATATTGGTAATGAACCGGACCGCGATATTTTTACACAATAAAATATGGAATGTTTATGACATCCTATAAAAATTTGGGAATTTTTGGAATAATCTAACTATTTTATTTAAATGTCCGAAAACAGCCGGTTTTGAGTATTAATGCTGAATTGACATAAGTTGTGACTTGCGTGTCTAAATGTCGAGTATGCTATCTGTGAATGATTTAACATGTTATATGTGTTATGTGCATTATCGTATGTTTGATTTTGAGTGGGGAATGGACGGGAAACTTAGATGGGCATAAACCGTTACAGTGATGCATGTTGTGTGATAGATACGTGTAGGAACTTTGTGTTCTATTTGAAAGCCACTAAATGACTAACTGGTAAATTATATTAGGACGTGATTGACCGACCTTGACTGTTAGCTATATTGAGAGTCTAACCGAGCAAACCGAGGTGAGTTCACACCCTTACTAAGGCATGGGATTCCCGGTGGTTGGGAATGGGATTGAATAACTGCTCGTACTATCACTCTATTTATATTACCAACACTACTAGACTACCTACTACTGTCCTCGGATTGAGAAGGGCACGTACGTAAAACCTACGTACACTCACACTTACTACTGTCCTCGGATGAGAAGGGCACGTACGTAAAACCTACGTACACTCACACTCACTACTGTCCTCGGATGAGAAGGGCACGTACGTAAAACCTACGTACACTCATACTTAACACCGTCCTCGGATTGGGAAGGACACTTATGGATACGCCTAGTCTAGTGACATACATAATGGGAAGCCCCCACTAAATATCGTAAAGGTTTGGGAATCAAGGATAATGGGTAATACATGGTTATGAAACGAACTTCCGATTCCTGATACGAACTCATTAACTAAACAACCAAACGTGAACTCACTCAACTTTGTTGTTGACTAGTTAGTACATGCCTTGCAGGTCGTTAGATGCTGTGGAGCTTGCACATGGAGGTGGTCGTTGTGGAATGCGAACTAATATGTCCCGTACTTACTAAATAAACGTTACGAACTTATGAAACTTATGTTGGGGTCTTTAAACTTATGAAACTACAAACTTATGTTTTGGTTTAACGTCTTATGCTTCCGCTGTTTAAATTGAACTTGGTTAACTTCCTTTTTGGTCACCAATTGTATTGTGATTGATTTTATAAACTAAAATACGTTGTTCGATATGATTGGTGGCTCGATCCTGGTCACGTCACGCCTCCAAGCGGTGGTACCCCGCATGGTGGATTTTGGGGGTGTGACAGTTACAGTAAGAATCGGCATACTTTCGTAGTTTGTCGAAATTAGTCCCTGTAAGCGAATAAACTTGATTTTGCCATACCAAAGCCTTCAAAACTTATTTCTAAGTTATGTAAAGGTTATTTAAGGTATGTTAGGCATAAATTGATGTTCCGGAGTGTTTGTCGCATTAAACTGATTACGTTGACGCATTGGTTTGCGTATAACTCTCTAGAAAGCGATATAGAGTTTGAAATTAATCAAAAATCAAAACATGCAAAATGTCAAACATAAACAAACAAATATTGGGATCAAATCACATTATTTTATTGATAACTGAACTGATTAAGGTTTATACAATGATTACAAGCACAGATGTCACACCTTAAGGGTATGGATTTCTTATTACACTCTGCTTCCACCAGTCGCTGTTCCAAAATGGGTCTAAAGGGTTAAGTTCAGTGTACTGAGCTATGGGGTTTGGTGGGGGAATTCTGGGGATCTCATAAGGGTCAACATCTGGGATTGGAAACCGGTCTTCCTAATTGGGTTCTAGCATTTGTTGATCTGGGAATAAGGGTAACAGTGGCGGTTCAACTATTTGGTTTAGGTTAGAGTCTACTGCTGTGGTGGCTAGCATATAGAAATCTGCCAATTGCCTATCTAGCTCCTCTTCCCACGGTGGCCTATTGACTGCTTCCTGAGTTTAGGCATTCACTTCCCTATTAGCTCTGACTAATGCTCTTTGTTGTTGTAATTTCTTCATCCTTTTTCTTCTCTCATGTGCTCCCCTATTAAACCATCCTCTCTTTTTGGAAGGAAATGGCTCCTCAGACTGTGCCTTAAAGATAAATATTCCTTCCTCAGTATCAGCTGAGTATCCGAACGGATTTGGCTGAGATAAGGTTCCTTCATCTTTTGGGGAACTAGCTAAGTGACGATAAGCATCTGATGTACCTTGCTCACTCATACTGTAAACTAACAAATAGTCAAATAACACAAAACAATAATATACTTATTTACACATAATCACGTGAATTATTTCCTAACACAGTTTTGGCTTAAACCAGTGGCTGTAGCTCTGATACCACCTTCTGTCGCTGCCCCCGACCCGGGAGCGGGCTGCCGCGGGATACTCAGAGCTGGTGGTATCGATGTTTATTAATATGGCAGCGGAACTTATTCATCAGGACCGTAGTTAGGAAATACTTTTATCAGAGTTAAACACCAAACTTTTATAATAATAAATGGGATAAAACCCAAGTTCATTTGACAATACATTTGTAGGGATAAACCCTAATATATTGAAAACAAAAACTCATTTTTATTTAGGTAACTTTTATAGCCACTTTTCCAAGCCTTCAGTGGTCTCCAGCTGCCTTCTATTAGCTTCACATTAAGTTACCTGAAACGCGTTTTAAAAAGATTTTATCAGCAAGAAATACTAGCGAGTGCATCCCAGTTTAATAAAAACGGTTTTATAATCTTTACAGTAATTGAGAGCATCCGCATTTACATTGTTTATATCTATCCAATTACCCCTTTGGTACTGTCAATCCTGACTTGTGGTCATGCTACTATACGCAATAGTAACGATTTTCAAGTAATGTATACAAAACCCCAACATACCGGCAGTAATGGTAGAATTACAAATACTCAATTACTATTAAGTGTAAATTTAAAGCATTTGAGGTTTTGGTAAAAAATGTGACAAAAAGAAGATGTACTCACTTTGCTTATTTAGGTAAAACTAAAGCTTCCTGATGATTCTCCTAGTTATTATCTATTAAAATTAAACAATGCACACGTGTTAGTAAAATAACCCAAATCATATTAACCATTCAACTCGAGATAGAACTCCAATAACTGAGTCAGGCAGAGCCTTGACATGCATTACGGAGTCCTAGATCAACGACTGAGTCAGGCAGAGCCTTGACATGCGTTACGGAGCCCTAGATCAATCGTGTAGGGTAACAAATAGGGTTATAATACTTACAACGAGGCAGAGCTTCGCTTTTTAGAGGTTTTATTTCCCGAGTATAATGGCCCATTATAGATCAGAGAAAAGAAAAGAAATTGAACGACGACAAATGAGGCTGAAGCCTCTATTTATAGGGTGGTCGAGGGGTGTCTGGCACCCCACGAAAGATATAAGGCTGGCCTTCGCGGCCCGTGAGAGCATGCATGTTGATTATAGCTTGGTCGAGTCAGGGGTATAGGTTTGTTGTGTAACCTGACACGTGGCGGACCAGGGTTCGGCCTGGTGTCTTGTTGTCGCGCCCAGCGACAGACCTAGTGTCGCAGCCCCCGACCCCTATCCCGGAAGCGGGTGCCGCGAGGGCAGATGGGTGGTATCGGTGTTTATTAATTTGGCAGCGGAATACATCAGGACCGTAGTTAGGAAATATTTTGATCAGAATAAACCACCAATTTTTATAATAATAAAGCTTTGGGATAAAAACCCAAGTTCATTTGACAATACATTTGTAGGGATAAACCCAAATTATTGAAAACAAAAACTCTTTTTTATTTAGGTAACTTTTATAGCCACTTTTCCAAACTTTCAGTGCTCTCCATCTAGCTTCCATTGGCTTTCACATTTTGTTACCTGAAACGCGTTTTAAAAACATTTTATCAGCAAAAAAATACTGGCGAGTGCATCCCAGTTTAATCAAAACAATTTTATCACGTTTACAGTATTGAGGGCATCCACAATTAAATTTGCTTATATCTATCCAATTACTCTTTTTCCTGGTACTCTCTTTCCTGACTGGTTGGTCATGCTACGATTCCAATAGTAACGAGTTTCAAGTAATGTATACAAAACTCCAACATACCGGCAGTAATTGTAGAATCGCAAATACTCAATTACTGTTAAGTGTTATTTAAAACATTTGAGGTTTTGGAAAAGTCTTTTGACTCAACAAAGTAATTTACAAAAAGGTGCCAAAAAGCAGATGTACTCACATTATTTACTTAGGTAAAACTAAAGCTTCCTGTTGTATCTCCTGGTTATTATCTATTAAAATTAAACAATGCACATGTGTTAGTAAAATAACCCAAATCACATTAACCGTACAACTCGAGACAGAATTCCAATGACTGAGTCGGGCAGAGGCGACACGCATTACGGAATCCTAGACCAATCGGGTGTACACACGAGACAGAATTCCAATGACTGAGTCGGGCAGAGCCGACATGCATTACGGAATCCTAAATCAATCGTGTAGGGTAATAGCAGGGTTATAGTACTTACAACGAGGCAGAGCTTCGCTTTATAGTGGGTATTATATCCGAGTATAATAATTACTATCAGAAAGTTGAGAGAGAATCAGAAAGTTTGAATGAAACTCAAATGAGCCGAAGCCCCCATGTTATAGGCTGGTCGAGGGGTCCTTCGCGCCCCGCGAGGACCACCTCTACCTCCGTCGCGGGCCGCCAGAGCCAAAAAAAGGCGGCGGTAGGCTTGGTGAGTCAAGGGGTGGCCATGCCGTGTCATAGGACACATGGCATCATTGTGTGCCGGCGAAGCAAGGGCCGTCGCGCCACATGAAGGATCCTCCTTCGTCTGTCGCAGGCCGCGAGCGACACATAGATCTTGTTTTTCTTGATTTTCACAAGTACAAAGGTATTTCGGGCTCGTTTCTCATATACGGGGTATATTTAGGAACGTTTAGGGGTGTCCAAAAATATTTTTTAGGAGGGTTGTTATATCCTCCCCACCTTGTTTTAGATCTCGTCCTCGAGGTCTACTGGAATATGTGTGGGTATTTCCTTTTCATTTTTTATTCGAGTTCCCAAGTGTATTCTGGTCCTCTCATGGAATCCCATTTCACTTTGACCAGAACTAGTCTCTTGTGTTTGAGGTTCTTGATCTTTCTATTTTCAATCTGAACGGGTTTCTCGATAAACTTAAGTTTCTCATTTACCTCTATGTCCTTAAGAGGTATCACTAATTATTCCTTTGCTAAGCACTTTTTGAGATTACATACATGAAACACATCATGTATTCCTGCCATTTCCTCTGGCAGTTGTAGCTGATAGGCTAAAGGTCCTATTCTTTTAATAATCTCAAAAGGTCCAACATACCTGGGGCTTAGCTTTCCCCTCTTAACGAATCTGACTACTCCTTTCCATGGAGAAACCTTTAGTAGTACTTTATCTCCTACTTGAAATTCTAAAGGTTTTCGTCTGTTATCTACATAACTCTTTTGACGATGTCGTGTTGCTTTTAGTTTTTCCTTGACTTGAATTATCTTATCTGTTGTTTCTTGCACTATTTATGGTCCAGATAATTGCTTTTCTCCAGTTTCTGCCCAACAGACTGGAGTTCTAAACTTTCGTCCATAAAGTGCTACAAATGGTGCAGCATTAATGCTAGTATGATAGCTGTTATTATAGGGAAATTCTATTAATGGTAAATGGTCATCCCAATTTCCTCCGAAATCAATTACACAAGCGCTAAGCATATCTTCCATCGTCTGGATTGTCCTTTCGCTTTGTCCGTCCATCTGTGGATGATAAGCTGTGCTTAGATTTAACCTTGTTCCCATTGCTTTTTGGAAACTTGTCCAAAAATGAGAAGTAAAACGGCTATCTCTATCAGATACGACAGATAAAGGAATTCCATGTAATGAAACTATTTCATTTACATATAGCTTGGCTAACTGTTCCATACTGAAAGTTTTCTTCATGGGTAAGAAATGAGTAGATTTGGTCAATCTGTCTACAATTGCCCAGATTGTATCATTTCCTTTTCTTGTTTTGGGCAATTTGGAAACAAAGTCCATTGAATTCCCATTTCCATATTGGCATCTTTAACTGTTGCAATAACCCCGAGGGTTTCTGATGCTTAGCTTTAACTTGTGAACAAATTAGACATTTAGCAACATAATTAGCTTTATCCTTTTTCATTCCTATCCACCAGAAATTCTTTCTTAGATCTTGATACATCTTATCACTTCCGGGATGTATCGTATACTTAGATTTATGAGCTTCTTCTAGAATTCTGTGGCGTAGGTTTCCTTGTTTAGGTATCCATATCCTTTTCTTATGGAACTTCCAAATTCCATCTGTTCCTCGTTCTAATTCCTTAATCATTCTTTTTAAATTTTCGGCATCATCCTTGATTGTTGTTTTATGTACTTATCTGATTTGCTCATTTTAATCTACTTGTAGATTTAATCTAAGAGAACGTACTCGTTTCGGCTTTTCATGATACTTTCAACTTAAAGCATCAGCTACTACATTAGCTTTCCCAGCATGATAGTGGATATCACAATCGTAATCACTAAGGATTTCCATCCAGCATCTCTGTCTCATATTTAATTCTTTTTGCCCAAAAATATATCTTAAACTCTTATGATCGGTGAAGACAACAAATTTATTTCCATATAAATAGTGTCTCCAAATCTTAAGGGCAAAAACTATGGCTCCTAGTTCTAGATCATGGGTTGTATAATTCTCTTCATGTTTCTTAAGTTGTCTAGAGGCATAAGCTATAACCTTTTGACCTTGCTTCAACACACATCCATATCCTAGCTTAGACGCATCACAATAGACTATAAAGTCTTCGGTTCCTTGTGGTAATGCGAGTATGGGTGCATTGGTTAATCTTTGCTTAAGAATCTTAAAAGCTTCTTCTTGTTTTGGTCCCCATTCAAACTTAACTGATTTGCATGTCAGTTTAGTCAAAGGAATGTCGATTCTAGAAAAATCTCGAATAAACCGTTTATTCCTGTCAGTCCAAGAAAACTTCTTACTTCCGTTGGTGATTTAGGGACTTTCCTTTTAGTAATTGCCTCGATCTTTGTGGGATCTACATGAATTCCTTCATGATTAACCAGACGTCCAAGGAATTACACTTCTTGTAACCAAAATTCATATTTTGAGAATTTAGCATAAAGCTTCTCTTTTTTTAACAATGTTAGAAGTGTATGCAGATGCGCTGCATGTTCATCTTTACTCTTAGAGTAAATTAGAATATCATCTATAAAGACAATTATGAATTTATCCAGGTATGGTTTTGCATATCCTGTTCATCATGTCCATAAATGCAGCTGGGCCATTAGTTAAACCAAATGGCATGACGGTAAATTCATAATGACCGTATCTCGTTCTGAAAGCAGTTTTAGGAATATCCTCTTCCTATACTTTTAGTTGATGATATCCTAAGCGTAAGTCGATCTTAGAAAAGAATCGAGCTCCTTGAAGTAGATCGAACAGATCATCGATTCTCGGTAGTGGGTACCGATTCTTAATCGTAATCTTGTTCAAATCTCGGTAATCAATGCACATACGCATCGATCCATCTTTCTTCTTAACAAACAACACCGGTGCTCCCCACGGTGATGAACTTGGTTGTATAAAACCTTTGTCAAGAAGTTCGTCCAATTGTTTCTTCAGTTCCTGCATCTCTATTGGTGCTAATCGATATGGTGCTTTGGCAATCGGTGTCGTCCCTGGTATTAGGTGAATCCTAAATTCAACCTTTCTATTAGGCGGTAATCCAAGTAACTCTTCTGGAAAGACGTCTGAGAATTTAGATATTATAGGAATATCTTTTAATTCTTTTCCTTTAGTATTAATGATTACAGAAATCATATATACTACTCCTCCTTTCCTTCCATAACTTGCAGCTTTCATCACAGAGATGAATTTTGTCGATCTGGTTGGCTTATCTCCTTTAATTGTGATCTTTTCACCACTTGGTGTACTTAATTGTACTGACTTTTAATCATATAAAATACTGGCATGATTGGCTACCAACCAATCCATTCCTAATACGACATCAAAACTAGCCAGATTCATTGGGCAAAGGTTAGCAAAGAAATGATGGTTCAGGATTTCTATTCTTGCTCCCTGCAAGATTTCACTTATCTTAACGGATTCTCCGTTCGCCGTCTCTACCAGAAAATCTTGTTGCAGTTTGGCTAAGGGTTGGTCAAGAAGTTTGTAGAAAGAAGTATTGATAAAACTTTGGTTTGCACCAGAGTCAAACAATACTTTGACAAATATGTTATTAACTAAGAACGTACCGGCAATCACATCCGGAATCATCTTGGCTTCCTCAGCGGTCAGAACAAAGGCCCTGACATTTTTCTTAGGCGCTTCAGTTGTCTTACTCTTGTTGGTTGTGGCTAGAGCTAGTTTCGGACAGTTCGGTTTGATGTGCCCTGTTTCTCCACAATTGAAGCATATCCTATTGTTAGGTTTCGATCAACATTCTTCTTCCTTATGTCCTAGCTTCTTGCAAAAATTGCAGAACCTTGCACATTTCCCATAATGCTTCTTTTTACAGGTCTTGCTGTAAGGTGCAGAGGAAGAACATGTACCTCTTCCATGGTACTGAAATTCTTGGGTAAGTTTCTGAGCTAGGTTCTTTCTCTGGTTTTCCTCTTGTGTACATACCAATTCATCAGTCAGGGTATTGGCTAGTTCTACTGCTTCTTCTATGGTTTGCGGTCTAGCTGCCTTGACTACGAGTCTAATTTCACTAATTAATCCCCAAATATAACGAGAGATTAACACGGGTTTAGGTGAGGCTAAGGTTGGCACTATTCTAGCATATTCAAAGAATATGGTAGTGTAACCTGTGCAGTCTATTCCAGTCATTTTGAGATTTAGGAACTTATTGGCGATTTGTTTCTTCTCATTAGGAGGACATAATTTTCTTTCAACCATTTCCTTAAAGTTGATCCATTCCATATTATAAACTCTGTCACTTCCCCTAGACTGGAGAATAGTATTCCACCATTCTAAGGCTGCATTTTTGAAAAGATTAGAAGCAAACATAATCTTATCTTCATCTGCACATTTACTTATTTTTATGACTGCTTCTGTCTTTTCTATCCAACGTAAGGCTGCAATGGCTCCTTCATTTCCTGAGAATTCTATTGGTTTGCAGGCCAAGAATTCTTTATAAGAACAACCGTAAGAGACGGTTCTTCTTCTCTTAGGAATTGAAGCTTGGATAACAGGTCCGTTATCATTCATACTGTGACTTAGTTCAGTGTGTTGACGTTTACTTGCAGATTTATTATTTTCTGCTTCTTTAACAGTCCTGATAATATAAGGCATAGCATCTATAATTCATTGTGTTACTATATGTTGGATGGCACTATTATCTATTTGGTTTCCGTTATTCTCATTATTCTTGTTTTCCTGATTTACTTCGTTCGACATCTGAATCGTGAACATTTATCAGGTATTAATTATCACATAATAAGGACAATACAATTACTTATACACAATCACACAAACAAGTTGGTCAAAAACGTCGATCATTGCGAATTTTACTCTTTTCTATATATATGCATCTATTACAAATTACAACTAGAATTTAAATATACTAGTAGTTATGCATTCGTATCTATATATATATATATATATATATATATATATAATCAAAATATAGAATTACACATATATCTAGGCATTTTCTGAGTGTCATGTATCCAATCATGTATGTCACGCTCAACATGCTTCCACATAAGCTTTTCTCCTATTAGTCGAATTCTATCTCCTTCCTCTACTAATTCGTCACCCAATGAGCGAAGTTCCTCCAAATTTTCCTGGCTCATAGGTGACACGGGTGCGGGTACTGGATCAGGGTGTTGAGGGATAGGTTGTTCATAAGGGTATAGGTTTCTTATTACACTCTGCGTCCACCATTCGCTACTCCAAAAGGGATCTAAAGGGTTAAGGTCAGTGTACTGAGCTATGGGGTTTGGTGGGGGAATTCTGGGAATCTCATAGGGATCTACATCTGGGATTGGAAATGGATCCTCATGGTCGGGTTCCAGCATTGGTTTGTCTGGAAACAAAGGTAACAGTGGCGGCTCAACTATTTGGTTTAGGTTAGCATCTACTGCTGTAGTGGCTAACATGTGAAAATTTGCCAGCTGTCTATCTAGTTCCTCTTCCCAAGGTGGCCTACTGGCTGTTTCCTGAATCTGTGCATTTGCTTCCGTATTAGCCCTGACTATCGCCCTCTACTGTTGTAACTTCTTCATTCTCTTTCTTCTCTCATGTGCTCCTCTATTAAACCAAACTCTTTTCTTAGTAGTAAAGGGTTCCTCAGACTGTGCCTTAAATATAAATATTCCTTCCTCAGTATCGGCTGAGTATCCTGAGGGATTAGGTTGAGATGATGTTCCCACATCTTTTAGTGAACTATCTAAATGACGATAAGCATCCGAAGTTCCTTGCTCACTCATACTGTAACCTAACAAATAGTCAAATAACACAAAACACATAATCATATAAGTTTTTTCCTAACACAGAATTTAGAATTTAAGTGTCAGCAGAACACTTCTTTGGCTTAAACCAGTGGCTGTAGCTCTGATACCACTCTCTATCGCAGCCCCCGACCCCTATCCCGGGAGCGGGCGCCGCGAGGGCAGATGGGTGGTATCGGTGTTTATTAATTTGGCAGCGGAATACATCAGGACCGTAGTTAGGAAATATTTTGATCAGAGTAAACGACCAATTTTTATAATAATAAAGCTTTGGGATAAAAACCCAAGTTCATTTGACAATACATTTGTAGGGATAAACCCAAATTATTGAAAACAAAAACTCTTTTTTATTTAGGTAACTTTTATAGCCACTTTTCCAAGCTCTCAGTGCTCTCCAGCTAGCTTCTATTGGCTTTCACATTTTGTTACCTGAAACGCGTTTAAAAACATTTTATCAGCAAAAAAATACTGGCGAGTGCATCCCAGTTTAATCAAAACAATTTTATCACTTTTACAGTATTGAGGGTATCCGCAATTACATTTGCTTATATCTATCCAATTACTCTTTTTCCCGGTACTGTCTTTCCTGACTGGTTGGTCATGCTACTATTCCAATAGTAACGAGTTTCAAGTAATGTATACAAAACCCCAACATACCGGCAGTAATTGTAGAATCGCAAATACTCAATTACTGTTAAGTGTTATTTAAAACATTTGAGGTTTTGGAAAAGTATTTTGACTCATAAAAGTAATTTACAAAAAGGTGGCAAAAAGCAGATGTGCTCACATTGTTTACTTAGGTAAAACTAAAGCTTCCTGTTGTATCTCCTGGTTATTATCTATTAAAATTAAACAATGCACATGTGTTAGTAAAATAACCAAAATCACATTAACCGTACAACTCGAGACAGAATTCCAATGACTGAGTCGTGCAAAGCCGACATGCATTACGGAATCCTAGATCAATCGGGTGTACACACGAGACAGAATTCCAATGATTGAGTCGGGCAGAGCCGAAATGCATTACAGATTCCTAAATCAATCGTGTGGGGTAATAGCAGGGTTATAGTACTTACAATGAGGCAGAGCTTCGCTTTATAGTGGGTATTATACCCGAGTATAATAATTACTATCAGAAAGTTGAGAGAGAATCAGAAAGTTTTAACGAAACTCAAATGAGCCAAAGCCCCCATTTTATAGGTTGGTCGAGGGGTCCCTCGCGCCCCGCGAGGACCACCTCTACCTCCGTCACGGGCCGTCAGAGCCAAAAAGGGCGGCGGTAGGCTTGGTGAGTCAAGGGGTAGCCATGTCGTGTCATATGACACGTGGCATCATTGTGTGCCGGCCAAGCAAGGGTCGTCGCGCCCCGCGAAGGATCCTCCTTCGTCTGTCGCGGGCCGCGAGCGAAACATAGATCTTGGTTTTTCTTGATTTTCACAAGTACCAAGGTATTTCGGGCTCGTTTCTCATATACGGGGTATATTTAGGAACGTTTAGGGGTGTCCAAACATATTTTTAGGAGGGCTGTTATACCGAGAGGACTGGGTCGCGGCTCGCGAGCGATAAGTACTTTTTGTTTTTATTTAATTTTAAGAAATATTAAGGTAATTAGGGTCCGTTTCTCATATACGGGGTATATTTTAGGACGTTTAGAGTCACGTTAAGGGGTCTTAGGAGGGTTGTTATATGATCCAACCGTATGTCCAACCAGACATTTGACTAATGGATCAACCAACAGTACTTTTTGACACCCAACTCATTCCTTACGGTCGAGCAGGTCAAACTGATCTAGAGGACCAGGATAACTAGAAGGCACGCGGACGAACACTCATTCAGATCAAAGACAACCATGGCGCCGTTAGCAGCACGAAGAAGTTTTTATGTGATGAGTTATGGTGAATAAAACGTTTTGAGTTTAATTTTGTATGAACTAGTTTGAGTCTAATGAAGGTTGTTATAAATTTTCGAATACAAATGTAATAACATGATTTTTGGTAGTATGTTTTAAGTAACGAATCGTCTAGTATGACTTGAACGACACAACCCTAACCACTTTCGTAACCGGTGCCTCAAGTTCGGCAAATTCGAGTCGAGGCTACATGGTGACGATAAAAATTTTAGGACCTCCAAAAAAAATAAAGTAAGATATAATAAATGTTTTTAGTAAATTTTCTACTTCAGGACAAAAGTATTTCCCTTAAAACTTAATGAAAATATTTTATAAATAAACCAAGTTACTTTTGGACATGGGAAGTTTAAAATACTAATGATTTACACTCGATGAAATGTAAAGATAGTTAACAAAACGAAATAGACACGAGTCTAATTAACAAAGTTGTAGTTAACGTAAGATCGTTTGAGAAATAAAAATTTCTTAGTAAAACTGAAATTTCTCCTACTACTCCTTCATCACTTGATACGCATCATCAAATTGCCGATCCAAGAGCATACGAGTTGTTCCCTCAATCTATCTTTAGACCCTTCTACGTTTGTTCGGCTCGTAATTTTCGCCTGACTAGTGGAAGTTAAGAGCATTGCTGCTACTTCATTTCTTCTGTCATTTGACTTCACGTTTTGTTTTCCCTCATTATCGACTTTTCTTACTACTCCTATTTTGTATCCTTGATGTTCGCACTAACGTCAATCGATACAATTATTACTCTTAATTAGTACCATTGACAGCTTGTGCCGATGTCATGCTTTCAACGTTACTAAGATTTATCATCATTTTTCGTCTCTTTTACTGAGATGTCTTATGTTATCTCCATGTTATGCATTTACGATTTGTTTTATTGCTAACACATGTTGTTGCAGTTTCACATCATCATTCATCACGGCTTACCATTCCCCATAATTTATGAGATGTGGGTATCGTCTCACTTATTCATAGACCGACCCTTCCCTCATAACTATGGATGTAGGTACTGCCATCATTTAGTCACGCCCTTATTGGGTTCGGGACTCACACATTAGTTGTTTATGGTTTGGATATGTTTATTTAATTAGTAAGTTTGAGTCTCGCATAGGACCAATCGAAACCGCTAACGAGATGAAATTTGAAAAGGACATGGTGGATACGCCGCTGGTACTTCTTATATATAAGTGTTCTTATCAAAATATCAAAAGCCTCATTAGATTGGTTAAGATAAGTTCTATGAAAGTTGTGTTTGTGTCATCAATCATGATCCGAATAATGAAGCCGATGAAATTTGATAAGGACATGGTGGATACGCCTCTAGTACTTCCTATATATAAGTGTTCTTATCGAAATATCAAAAGCCTCATTAGACTGGTCATGAGAAGTTTTTGTTTATGTTGTCAATCATGATTCGAATAATAATGTGGATGAAAATTTGATAGAGACATGGTGGATACGCCGCTGGTACTTCCTATATATAAGTGTCTCTGTCAAATTTTCAAATGCGACGTTAGACTAATCATGAGAGTTGTAGTCAGTCTGTTTTGGTTCTGTGATTGGGGATTCAAATTCTATGACTTCGATCCTTTAACTCAAATTGTGGCATTTCATGAGAAATTCTTCAAGATTCTAAGTCGTGATACGGATTAGTTTAGGCATCATGAGTGTACTTTATGACTCATTTGGAAAACTCTCTCGTGTTACAAGTCATCCTTGGAACATGATTTTCTCCTAAGCCACAATCAACCCTCTATACGCCAATCTTGGGCTTCGTGATTGTAATGATCATAGAGCCTATGACCGACTACCTTGTACATAACAGTTAATGCTCTTCATTTCTATACCATTGGCATTTGAAAGCGATTCCCTAATTGGGTATGCAACCCTTATCAGGAACGTTACTGCCTCAATAAGTCTACACTTATCAAAATACCTCAGGTCGAGTGTGTTCTCAGCAACGTTGGGACTTGTGTCTAACACATGACACCTGACATTCCTAAAGAATAATCCAATTCTAGGATTTAAGTTTCTAATGCAACTACACAATTGGACCGATATAGTTTACGTCTATAGAAGACACTACACCTCCTCCTATACGAATAGTTTCCACTTAATTTCGGGACAAAATTCCCAAAAGTTAGGGAGACTGTAACATCCACCAAAAACGGACCTTCGTAAATCCAACCCGGGTTTTCGGAGGTCCGTTTTTGGCGGATGTTACAATGTTTGAGAGCGCGGTTGTAATTTAGAAGACGTGTATGGTTGAAGCCATGGGTAACAAAGACAACCGAACGATTTTAGTTTTGAGTAGGTGGGAGGTGTAGCAAACAACATGTAACATGGGGAGTTAATGTTAGGGTTGGAGTTGGAAGACGATTAATTAAGTAATTAGCGGTTTGGAATGCATGAGACCAAAATTTTTGTGGAAGATTTGCATAGTGAAGAAGAGCTCGACCCGTTTCAACTACATGACGGTGACGTCTTTCAACGACACCATTTTGCTCGGGTGTATGAGGCGGTGTTGTGTAATGGGAGATGCCATGTAAGTTGAGGTATGATTTTAGGACGAGGTATTCACTACCATTGTCAGTGAATAAAGAGACAATAGGTGTTTTGAAAAAATTTTCAACTAAAGTTTTAAATTGGGGAAAAAGTATGGAGACATCGGATTTTCGTTTCATAGGGTATAACCATATATATCTGGAGTGTGACAACTCGTACATTCCAGAGTCTTTTACTTGTTCCTTTTATGCTTTGTGATACGCTGTATTTAGTGTTTGTGTTGGAATGAATGGATTTGATTGGATGTTATAAATGTGTGAATTGTTGCTAAATGTTAAATGTTGTTTGTTGTATATGAACTTGATCGCACAACACCGGGTCGCACACCTCACTCTCGACCGCACACTCCTCATCCTTTGTGCTAGTATACTCGGCCCAGAGCATACATCATTCGTGTCTTGGCCTACGGCCCAAACGGAACCCAAGAGTTGAGCCCAGCTCATTTCTTGTGCGCATACACACACATGTTTAGGGTGTAATTCCCATAATCTCTCACTCGACGGCAGCCCTCCCTTCATTCGAAGCCCTTGCATCTCGATCAAACCACCAATTCATTCTACATTATGGTTAGTGTTCCATCATTGTTAGTTTGCTTAAAAAGTGATATTTGATGTTGTGATTGTTATAATCTTAGGTGATGACTTGATGATTGATGCGTGATCATTATGTTGAATGGGTTCTTGTACGATGTATGATGTGCGTGTTAAAACTGCCTTGTTTGATGATTAGGAACATATGTTAACAAAACAGTTAGAAGGGATGTGTATGATGTTGATGTTGATCTATGGTCGTTTACATGTTAATTGATTGATAATTTTCAAGTATGAGATGTGTTGTATTATTGGCATGGTGTTACACAAGAACTAGGGTTGCATGATATGTATGTTGATGGTCATGAATCTGTTGGGGGTTGGAATACTAAAGTGTTATTATGATGAATGAATAATTGGTTGCTAGTGAAGAGTATTTGATGGTATGAATGTGCGGACTGGTCCGATTAGAATGTTTGGATTGTTTAGAATGTTGTTAATTGTTGTTAATGAATAGATAACAATTAGGGTTGTATGAATGGGTTGTTCTACTAAATGATTGCTATTTGATCTGATTGAAACATGCTAAAATTGATAACTGCTGTTACAAAAATGACGGACAATTAAAAGGGAAATCAATTACATCTTCATAGGTTTCGACAGAGGCTGCGAGTCGAAATCTCTTGGTTCCGACTCGAAACCAAACTTCACAAAACAAGAGGACTCGAGGCCAGCCTGGTTGCGACTCGAGACCTGACTCAAAACCTCAAGGTTTCGACTGGTACTTCATGACTCGAAATCTCTGATTTCGACTCGAGACCTTTTTTACTACAACTCGAGACCTCTTGATCTCGACTCGAGATCTCTAGGTTGCGAGTCGAGACCTCATAGTTTCGACTGAGGTCCCACTCGCAACGTATACTAAACTGGGACGTATAACAGAACTGTTTACACCTCTGGGCTATTTGTTAAAAGTTTAAGTCTGGCCTACTTGCTCTATGTGTTATGTGATAGTTGATTTGCATGTTGCCTGTTAGATACGTGTAAGTTATACGTGGACTATTTGTGTACGATACTGATAAACCATGGTAACCATAATAGGACGTAGTTGACACCATTAGCTCAAGTTACTTTTATCTGCTGAGCTAAGCTAAGGTGAGTTCACACTTTTCTTAAAAGCATGCAATTCCCGGTGGTTTGGGAATGGAACAAACAACAACTATCCCCCCTTGGGTGGGATACAACCCGCGTAATTCTCCTTGGGTAGAATACGTACAACCTCGTCCCCCTGGTGAGGGACGGAAACCGTTATTTATTTTACATGTCTTAAGCGGACTAGACGAAACTCTATCTGAAAGTCCCCACACATTTTATACCGATTAATCGCCGGCCAATGGCGAATGGGTTATTAGTTAAATAGCGCTATTAGGTTTGACAAGCCTCACACCATGCCACATAGGACGGGAATGGATTAATATACTTGGGCACTTGGTCAATGATGATAGACATTGACTTGGGGCACTCAACATAACTACAGTCAGTAATCGGTATGGTAACGGGTCTAGTAGTTTAAAACAGTGGGGTAGCTCCCCATGACATGTTTTATAAAGAACAAAGTAAATTGACAAATTAATGGTTTTTGGAACAACACTAAACAAAAGAACTGTGAACTCGCCAACTTTATGTTGACACGCTACTGCATGTTTTGCAGGTTGTTAGGTACATGGCTGGAGCTTGCACGAGGAGTGGACGTTGTGGCAGGGAACCTGTTGGGATTGAACCCTACAAAGGAACAAATGATATAAAGCAAAAAATGGTTCAAAACAATGGATCATCATAAGCAATGCTTGTACAAAGACTTTCCCCTTGACAGTGGCCCTAACAACTGATAGACTCCAAGTACTGCCCATTACAACTGCTGACAAGTCAAGCACTGATGAAGATTAAAGTACTAAAACTCTATCTACTGTTGTCTCCTAAGTACTGCTGAAGACTAAGGAACTGCCCATTCAAGGACTGTTCAAGCTTTGAAGAAAGTACTGATGCTCAACATCAGTGCTTAGACTACATCAGTGGAAAGTGAAACAGTAGTTTATTTATGCATTGTTTATGTAATCAGTAGATTAGTAATCAGTGGTTGTCTAGAACAGTGTTTGTAGTTTGTTAGGAAGTTAGATGTCACTTTCATGGTGACGTCAGCCGAAGATGCTCAGTGGTTGGGTTGTACTATAAATAGAACAGTACCCTGTACTGTTCTGTAAGCTCTTTTCTTCTAAGTCATTCTGTACGAACAATTACTGAGCTCAGGCTGAGGGGGAGACTTGTGCATGCATGCAATTGTAATTGATTATTGTAATAAATACAATCATTCAATTTGATGTTAAACATGTTTGCTTAAACTTTTCTTCCATTGATTGTGTATTCAATGTTTATTTCATAATTCCGCTGCAACTCATATCTCTGTATCACCTTCACTTTAATTAAACAAACACAATCAAAGAAACTCAGATCCTAACAGAACCAACTGTCGGGTTCCTATTATATACTATCTTAAAAGACAAAGCCGGTGGGGTTTCCCACCGGCTTTGCCTTCTCCCCCTCATATTTTCACAATGTTGTAACTTTAACACCTTCACTTTGGTACACCATCAGGCCGGTTGATTTCACTGTCCATTGATAGCTCCATGTCGTCAATATCCAGATCTCCACCTTCAACAAGTGACTCCGCAATAGATCCACGGCAGCCGGAGCCGCCGGCGACGGCGGTTGTCGGAATCCAGCCGATGTGGTGGTCCCCGGTGCTTCAACGGCGAGGAATGAGAGCGCGAGCATGTCGATGACGAGGATTGATGCAGAGATCACGAGGAGAGCGGTTGATTTGGACATTTTTGCAGTGGTTTCTTCTGACTTTCTCTCTCTAGATGGGTGCTGACAGGGTTGAGTGATAAAGAGATGCATATTGTTTAAAGATGAGTTGTGTTATATTTAGTCCTTTTAGTTTTGGAGAATTGCCATTGTTGCACTTTATTTAGTTTGAAAGTGTGTTATAGCATTGTTTGATGAGCAATTTTATACAAAATATTTATTGAGTTATTGTGGTTTAAATTAACTTTTTTTTAGCCAATGAGCTGGTGATGGAGTGGTAAGGGAGAGACATGATGTTATAAAATTTTATCTTTACCTTTTCTTAGCCCTTAAGTTTAGGAAATGCAATTTTTAACCATTCAACTTTTTATAAACTTTGTAAATGCCACTTTGACCCCCTCGAGAGTTTGTCTTAACTATAGGATACATTGAGTTTAAATAGATACATCAAAACGTGCGTTTTCATATGGTT
This sequence comes from Helianthus tuberosus, assembly GCA_030545235.1. Classification (NCBI taxonomy): domain Eukaryota; kingdom Viridiplantae; phylum Streptophyta; class Magnoliopsida; order Asterales; family Asteraceae; genus Helianthus; species Helianthus tuberosus. The sequence goes on along the minus strand of CM060403.1, from coordinate 50,611,796 downwards.
AACACATCAGATAACCCTTGGACTAATCCGTTTGATATTTGCGAAGTACCCGCGCCGCAACGCGCGCGGGTCTTATTACTAGTTATTAAAAACTATGCTTTTGAACTACTAATGGGTTTTAAACTTCATGCTTCCGCTAACACTTAAACTTGGTTTTGTGATATTGTTTTCGTGAACACTAAACATTTTGATTGTATTTTACTTATCGTTTAGTATGATTCGTGGTATGATCCTGGTCAGTCACACGCCTCGCGGTAATACTCCGCTTATGGATTTTGAGGGTGTGACATCGAGTAAAAATCAACAAATATAACATAGTATCTAAAACCATCAATTGAAGTTTGTACTAGCCCCCATACGTCCGAGTAGATCAGTTCTAAGGGTTTATTTGCAATGAAGGAGTTTTGGCCAAATGGAAGTTTATGGCTTTTATTTAAAGAACAAGAATTACAATGAAAAGACTCGTGTGGCACGTTATTACAAGTAAGTCCTAATTTAACAATTAAAGACTTAGAAACTTTGAACGAGGGATGTCCAAGAGTATGGTGTCACGCGAGTAGAGATCCCTTTGTGGTAGCATTAACATGAGGAGATGATCGGAGTGGTCCATAGTAAACATCATTGACATTCACTGCCCGCATGAGAGGCGCCCCCATGCATAGGTCCTTAACAAAGAAATAATATGGAAAAAAATCAACGGAAACACGGTTAGTACGACAAATTTTACCAACAGAAATAAGATGATTTCGTAAGTGAGGGACAATGAGTGTTGGTGCATACGTCTGTCGACTTCGTCTTGTATCGAGTCTTGTATTTGTATAGATAGATCAGGGCACGAAAAACGAGGAAATGTGTGTTTATAGGTAATTTCGCTTGAAATGACACATATGCCATTTCAAACGAAATTAACATGTTAATTCCGTTTGAAGTAATTTTGTGAGGAATTAGAATCCGTTTGGGCAGTTTCAACCGAAATTATAAGCCTATAAATACCTATTGTGCCTAGTCATTTGGAACAATTCTGATTCCGGTAGGGAAGCTCTGCCGAAGTGTCTACAGCATTGTAATCGATCTAATATCAATCAAAAGACAGTTAAAAGTGATATTATTGCTGAATTGAACTTGATACGTCTGTTTCCGCCTTTTGTATTGAGAAAAACTCTTCTGATCGACTCGTTTGGGTCACAAAACGTTCCTACAAGTGGTATCAGAGCTCAGGAGGAAGAGTTCTTGCCAATTCAGCTGAAAATTCTGTTTTCTACACCTTCTTTTTCAAAATTAACAACTTTTCACAGTTAAAATCGGCTAATTTTCTCACATTGTGCAAAACAGTGTTTTAATGAATCCTTGAAAGAATTGGACTTAAATTCGATCTAAAATTGGTAAAATTGATAATTTCGCTTGAAAAACAGCTCGAGAATGATGACGTCAGCGGTATTTCGCCCGGAATTAGACCTTTATTTCGCTTGAAATCAGTATTCCGTTTGAGTGATTCCGTTTGAAATTACTATTTCGCTTCAATTGTTCATTCCGTTTGTGAATTTCACATGAAATCAGTAATTCCGTTTGAAAAAGTGTTATTTCACACGAAATCAGGTAATTCTGTGTGGAAAAGGTATTTCGTTTGAACAAGTGATTCCGTGTGAGTTGGTATTTCGCTTGAGATTGTTGTGCAGGTGATTCCGCTTCAACTGTGATTTCGTTTGAAAAGGTATTCCGTTTGAAGAAGTGATTTCGTTTGAGTTTGATTTCGTTTGATAGTGTCAGAGTTTTGTGAAACTTGTTACCGAAACATGGAAGAGGAATTTTATAACACTTTTGCTACTACACCGACTACTCCGGCTAGTGTTACTCAGAACTTGACCATGGAAAATGAAACGGGCACTATGCAAAAACCTCCAAAGCTTATGAACATTGAAGAGTATAAAGGATGGGAGGAACGATTTGAAAATTGGGTGCAAGCAAATTATTTGGATGCTTGGGAGTGTGTTGAAACAAAGTATGTTAGACCGACAAATGATGATGAAGAGGAGATTGCTATTAAAGATCTAAGTGTTGATGATAGAAAGAAATACAAAAATGAAAAAATGATGATTAGTCTATTGCATCAAGCTGTGAAGGAAGATATCTTAGTTTTATTGCAACACAATGGAAGTGCATACTCTATCTGGAGAGCATTAAAATCAAAGTTTGTTGGAAGTAAAGAAATGATCAAAAACAAAAAGTCACTTTTGAAAAAGGAATTTGATCTATTTTGTGGCTTGAGAACTGAGAGCACCAAGCAGATTATCGAAAGATATTGCAATCTGTTAGTTCAAATGAAGAGAGTGAGTATCAATAAAGATAATGAAGAATTGATAGAAAAGTTGGCTGATGCATTGCCACATGAAACTTGGGGCACATATCTTATGATGCTGAGAAATAAGAAAGATTTTGGGAATCTAACACTGAACAAGTTCATTGAAAAGCTTGAAGCTCAAGAGATGGAACAAAGGAAGATATCAAGAATGAAAGATTTTGATGGTGAACAAGATATCGGTCTTTATTACAAAGGAGGTATAAGTGACAAGACCAACATGTCACCAAAGGTTGAAACTGCATTCAATGCTAAAAGTTCATCAGGAGGGTCATCTAAAGGATCAAACAGCAAAACTGAATTTTCTTCATATTCATCATATGATCCAAATTTTTCAACAACCAAGAATGGAAAGAGGTTACAATGCAACATTGTTTTGAATCTTGAAAATGGTGAAAATTTCTCGGAAGAGGTTGCAAAAGGTCACATGTCATTATTGGGAACTGTATTAGAATCATATGAAAGTTTAGTTGCAGGAAAGATCGGGAATCCAATGTTGACAAAATAAGATTACGAACAGATTGATGTTGAGGAGATGGAATTGATGGATATAAAGTGGTGTTTGGCAAGTGTTTTGAGAAGAGCTGAAAAGTTTAAACAAATTACGGGAAGAGATGATTTCCGTGATGCAAATGTTTCTACTTTAGGTTTTGATAAATCTAAAGTTACTTGTTTTCGTTGCAGGGAAAAAGGACACTTCAAGAGAGAGTGCACAAATCGCGAAGCAAGTGGAGTTCAAAATCCGTTCAACAACAATGATTACTATCGGAAAGCAATTTATCATCAAGTTGCTCAACAACAACAAGAACCACAAACTGCACATGCCAGAAAGGCAATCGAAGAATCATCAAAAAGAGCTTGTATGGTGAATCAAGATGATAAAAAGTCAACAAAAGATTTCAGTTGGGATAAATATGTTTCAGCTGATAGTAAAGCATGTCTGATAAACCAAGATGATGAAAAATTACCAGAAGGGTTTAGCTGGGAAAATTTCAGTTGGGATGATTATGATCCTAACAAAAATCCAAATCACAAAGCTTTTGTTGCTAGAGTTGCTGAAGACAGTGATAATGATGATGATTATTATGCAAGGAGAATGGAAAAGCACTTAAAAATGATGGAGGAGAGTGACAGTGATGATGGAAAAGCTAAAAAGAAAAAGAAGAAAGTTAAAAAACCTGTCAGCAGTGATGATGAAGAAGGTCCGGTGATAAGGAAAAAGGTCAAAGATATTCCAGTTTTCAAAGTTGAAGCTGAAGCTGATGCACAGAAGATTCCGGTGATATGCGAAAACTGTGAAGCAGTGAAGAAGCAAAATAGTACATTGATTCATAACATGAACAGATTGAAGGAATCTTATGATGTTCTAAACAAAGCAATGAATCAATACAATCAATCAAGCAGTGAACAAGCAACAGCTATGAAGACACTTCAAGTAGCTTTCATGACAAAGCAGAAAGTTGTTAACAATTACATTGAAAATGTGTTGTGCTTGAACAGAAACTGGAAACTCAAAGGATTGAAACAGAAAGAGTTAACCGTTTGTTAAAAAGTTACTCATGTACTTCTTATGTTAATGACAGGATTTATCCAACAGTTGAAGGCATGAAGGCATTTGATGAAGAGGAAGTATCTGAAGACAAGAGTTCTGAAAAGAAAAAGGATACTGAAGTGAAGATTTCTGGTAAGAAACAAAGTGCCAGTTATACAAAGTGTCCACCCCCGCTTGAAAATGGATATTCTCCTAGAAATCCAAATTCAGAAAGAGTCAAAAAGGCAACCAATTTACAGTGGGAGTCTGAGTCTTCAGAAAATTTGCCAGACAACATTGATGTTACTTTCACATCGTCTGACACTGATCATGAGTCCGAATTAATAAAGAAAGTGGTCAATCAGGTGTTGGATAATGATGAAACCGAGGAGTCAAAGTTGGAGTCAAACTCGGAGTCAAAATCTGACAAGTCAAAATCAACTGTCAAAAAGGAGAAACGGGTTTATAATAAAGAATTTATGCTATCAAAATCTAATTTGAATGACGAAACATTTAAAGTAGCTTATACTTTGAATGATTCTGACAAATTATATTCTGATGATGAATTTCCAATAAGAGGTGTTAAAACTGAAATGATAAAAAAAGGTTTTCAAATTAACAGAAATTAATATTTCTGAAATAAAAGATGTAAATCTTTCTGAAAATCCTAAACCTTACACCTCAAGAGTACAACAAAGGTTAAACAAGAAAAAGGGTTACAGTTCTGGTTCAGGTTATCGAAAGAAACCAAACCATAACGGTAATTTCAAAAGAAAGGGATTAGGATTTATTCCACCGAAAAATTATAAAAATAGGAAAACTTATAAAACAAAAACTGTGTTTGTTGCAGGAACATCAACTAAAGAAGAAAAGGAGTAGTTGTTCAGAAATCAGACAAACAAAGAATTCCTTGCTAAGAAGCAAGAAGAAATGAAGAAAGAAATTGCTCAGAAAAAGGAAACGAGAACCTGTTTTCAATGCAAAACAGTTGGTCATATTGCTAGGAATTGTCCAAAGGCAATCCAACCAAAACAGGGAGTTTCTGATAAAATTAAAGAAAAGATGGTTGATAATGAACCACCAACCAAACAATTCAAAGTTTTCAAAAATTCGAAGTTTGAGGTTGGTGAATGTTCAAAAAGATTTTACAAAAGAAAGGTGAATCTTGACAATCAAAGATGGGTTGTTAAGAAGTCTGATGATAGTTCTAGCAATGATTCTGATTCGTGAAAATCAGAGGAGCTATTTTCTGGCGATGAATCTGATTCCACAAAGTCAGAGGAGCCACGTGTTGAGTTAAAATTGGAAACTTCAGTACCGCCAATGGATGATGCAAATTTTCCACCATTGAGGGCTGAAAAATTTAAACAAAAAGTTGGTAAAGTTGAGATTTCAAATCAATTTTTCTCTGAAAAGAAAAATTTTGATATTGAAAAGGCATTTAACCCCAAAGTGCAACATATTTTTGGTAAAATGGTTGATGGGAAGGTTAAAGGGGTGAAGGAATTCTATGAGAAGAAAATGAAGAAACCAGGTAAGGATAGGTCGTCCCAGGTTTGTGACTGGGATGGAACCTATTATGATGAGTGAAAAATCAGGACTTGCCGGAGCTCCCAGGTTGGTAATCATGGAGCAGGAATTGGCATCCTTCTTGAGAAATTCACGTTTGTGATATTTAGATTTACAAAGTAGTAAATCAGGGACATTAAGTTGTACTTGATTTTCTACATGTGATATTTGTTGGTTGTACTTAAAATTGTTAAATATTTCAAGTGGTTAAAGAAGAAAACAATGTGATGAGATCCTCTAACCTACAAGTGGTTTTATAAAATCAACAAAACTAATTTTCCGGAAAAACCATTTTGATTAAAACAAACTTAAGTGTTTTGAAATCAAATGGGAAAATGGTTTGTTGTAAGGGGGAGTTCTGATTGTTTATGCTAAGTGGATGACGATTTGAAGCGATTTGATATCAGTTGTCATTTTATTTTGTACAGTTTGTTTTCAAATTTCCTTTAAATGATTTTGAATTTTAGGGGGAGTAAGAAATTTTCAGAAAATCCAAAAACATTTAGAAAATTTGAAAAAGTCAAAAACATGATAAAATCAAAAATGAGTTTTGTTGTAAAAAGAGGAAATGATAGTACATCAGTGGACTATCACAACATGCTAAAGAATTGGAAAGTTGAAAATGTGATAAACGGTCTCACTGATGATATGCCAGTAGGTTTTTACACATTTAGTAGATTGTGACGAGATATAAACCTAAATTTCAAACTTACTTATATAGTGGGGAACATATCTCGGATATATGGGTAACCCCCGAAATCTTGTTTGAAAGGTCCCTCTTTCTGAGATACTAGGTCTTTATGCTTAGTGATATCTGGGGTATTATCCCGGGACTTTTGATTTTGCGGAAGCAATGGCCTAGTCCCCGGAGATTACTTTAATGCTGCTTGAAATATAGCTCACCCTCAGCATAAAAAATGATGAAACATTGCAAAATGCTAATCATGTGCTGTTGAAGAAAAGATTCTCTAAAGGGAACCCACCAAAAGTCGAAGCCGTCATCTCTCTGATTTTGCGGAAGCAATAGCCTGAGCTCTCACAGCCCTCGCATTTAACCCTTTACAGATATCATCTAGGTATACTCACCTGTAAGACTGGATATTGGGATCTGGATACGGGAGTATATTCTGAGGTGGGACACGCGAATAAGTTTAAGTTCTTAAAACATTAATCTCGTATCTCGATTCAGTTAAACTTTGTGTGAAAATTTAAGTGGATCAGTATACTGACAATCTAAGTGAATCGTTTAGAACTTAAAATGTTTAAAGCTTAACGGTGTTAGTGATTTGTCTCAGAAACTGATATGTTCCTCTTACACAAACTCACAAAAATATCGTCTGTATATATTTCTTTACTGCATCTCATTTAAAGTCAAAATCCAAAAAGATTTTAGTGTGTTTTAGCATAAATTTTGAAAAATCCAAAAATATTTTCGACAACGGATGTTGAAAAGCTGATTTTCAAAGTTCCAAGTGTTAAACATGATGAACAGGTTTGGGAGAGTGTTGTTTGAAAAGATAAATGGTATTTCTTCAAGTGGTCATCAGAAGTTTTTAAAATGTTAAATCATTTCATTCATACAAGTGGTTTATCAGAGATTAACATTGTAAAATCATTTGTTGCGTGTTTGTGTATACAAGTGGTAAGCAGAGAATAAATTTGTCAAAATGTTAAATTGTGAAATTTATTTCTGGGTTAAGATTGTGCAGGTTAGCCAGGTTTTGATCCTGAGCAGGATGTTAGCCAGGTCACGATCTTGAATCTGTGAAAGCCAGACTACGATCCTAAGCATAACTTAAGGGGGAGTCTGAAGTTGTAAGAGCCAGTCACAGATCTTGGGATAGAAGATTGTAGAGCTAAGTTTAGATCCAGATGTTAATGCAAGCTGATGATGCTAATGAACTTAAGGAATCAAGAGACCTGATCAAGAAGAGTATAAAGCCAGGTTGCGATTCTGAAAGAAAGATAAGAGAGAAGATTGAGGATACTTTACATTGTTAGATATTTCGGAAGAGGTCGAGAAGACTGATAAAGACTGAAGGTTTGACAACCGAAGACTCGACACTGAAGACTCGTCAACATCCGAGGGGGAGTCTGTTGGTGCATACGTCTGTCGACTTCGTCTTGTATCGAGTCTTGTATTTGTATAGATAGATCAGGGAACGAAAAACGAGGAAATGTGTGTTTATAGGTAATTTCGCTTGAAATGACACATATGCCATTTCAAACGAAATTAACATGTTAATTCCGTTTGAAGTAATTTCGTGCGGAATTAGAATCCGTTTGGGCAGTTTCAAGCGAAATTATAAGCCTATAAATACCTATTGTGCCTAGTCATTTGGAACGATTCTGATTCCGGTAGCAAAGCTCTGCCGAAGTGTCTACAGCATTGTAATCGATCTAATATCAATCAAAAGACAGTTAAAAGTGATATTCTTGCTGAATTGAACTTGATACGTCTGTTTCCGCCTTTCGTATTGAGAAAAACTCTTCTGATCGACTCGTTTGGGTCACAAAACGTTCCTACAATGAGAACATCATTTAATAGGAGTGGACGTGAGTTAGTGTGAATGGTGGTTTGACCGGTGTGTGTAATGGGAAGAGTTTTACCGTCACCTAAGACAATCTCATCCGGGCCACCGAATTCAGAAAGAACGGGTAATGAATTATGATTGGAGCGGTGTGAGTCGAAGCTCCGGCGTCCCACATCCATGTCGGGTGTGTAGCAGTGTGTTGAGTGGAAGTGAGATTAACCATAGGAGTGGAGGGATGACCTTGAGCCGAATAGTTGTCGTCTCAGAGAAAGCGACCAAGCTTCCATCAATCTTTTGTCTCGTGCCCAGGAATGCTACAAAAATAACAGTAAGCATTGGTGCGGGCTGAACGGGTTTAGTTGTTGTTGGATGCCGGTCATGAGGACCATGGGGTGCGACTGGCAAAAGAGTGAATGGGTGATTGATGTTTGTTGGAGCGGTAGTCGATTTGAGATTTGGGATAATTTCTTATGGGTTGACGTTGGGTTTGATATACTGTGGCAATAAGTGGTTCAGAATTGAGATTTTTCATTCATGGTCCAGTAACTTGTCAAATAATTGCGCAAAAGAGATCGTCGTATCGAGAGTCTTTAAGGCAGCAACAAGACCGGCAAAGTCATCACCTAGTTGGTTCATGATGTGAGCCACTAGGTCCTCTTCATCAACGGGACTCTGGGCTAAGGCTAATTCATCCGAGATCGATTTCATATCATGTAAGAAATCTGTGACGGATCGAGATCCTTTGGGATTCTTGGCTAGCCTGGACTTGAGTGAGACGATACGAGAACGGGAGCCACTCACGTTATGAGCATTCCAGGCTTGTCGCGCCGTTTCAACAGACGAAACAAGCGACTAAATCTGGTCCAAGCACCTTCCGAGTAGAGCGCTGATAATCATCTGGTCCTAGCGAAACCATGGAAGATAGGCAGGGTTTGGTTTTGACACATCGCCGGTGACAAGCGTTTTGGCCGGCAGTTCGGTAAGGCCAACACTCTGGTGATCAAGTTCAAGTCCGAATAGAGTAGAGAGAACCTGTTTGCGCCATGATGGGAAGTTGTTAGAGGTGAGTTTGATGGGGAAGTGATTGGAAGCAGTGAGATGTATTATCTGTGAAGTGGCCATGGTAGGTTTGCAATGAAGAAAAGGAGTAACATGAAGTGTAGGGTCTGAATAAAAAAAAAAAGACTCATGGGAGTATGTCAGGCTCTTGATACCATAACGAGGATATGTGAAAGTGATTGAAAAAGCTTTCTCATTGATTCTCGATGGTATATAAAGGATGATTACAACACTACTCAAGGAGCAAATTAAGTTACAGTTATACAAGGATATTGACTACCTAAAATACAATATTTGAATTTGAAATCTATACATTTAATATCATATCATGTGTCATTAATAACGAACCCCAACGAGCTTTACTTATCGAGCTCGAGCGGACTCACGAGTCTAGGCTAGCATGTTATTGATGCAGTTTTATTTAGTATATATAATAATAATCATTATCTACAAAATTATGATAACAACTAACTCATTAGCCAAAATTGAGCTTTAAAAACAAACCCTGAATAGCCATATTTGAGCTTTAAAAACAAACCTTGAACCTCGAACTAAAATTATCATATAGGGTAAATTACACTTTTCGTCCTTTATATTTGTATTGGATTGCAATGGATAGTCTTTAACTTCAATAATTACAGTCACAACCCTTTATTTGGAAAACCCATTACATCCTACGTCCTTTATCACTAACCTAGTTGATTTAAACTGTTAAGTCATATCAAGTAAGGGCATTTATGTCTTTTTACCCCCTGATTCTTCCCCTTATAAACCCCACTTTCACTACCACTCACCACCAACACCAACACCAACAACCCACTACCACCACCAACCCCCACCAGATCTGACCTGTCACCACTTTCTAATCCTCATTTTAATCACTTACACACCTAACCACATTATGTGTGTAGGAGAAAAGGAAGACCAGATTCCCTTTCCGGTGAGATTTCTGGTGTCGTTGCCGTCCAAACGGAATCGGAGACCCAACCGTCGGCTACCACATATCTCCTACCACTATGAAAACAGGATCCGGCGAGTTTGACGGAGCTTTGGTCCCGAGATGACCGGTTCGGTGACAAGAAATGAGTAGAAGATAGAAACGACACCAAGCAATCACTTATAATCTGGTCTCTATTCATATCTAAAAGTTACAGCACCGTGAGACCAGTCGAACAGCATGTCCCCTCAGAGATCCAAAAGCTTGTCCAATTGGGAACCCCGACTCCCTATTTATAGGCAACAGCCTATCCGGATGAACCTATGTCCATCCGTCCGGATGGACTTATACAATGCACAACCTATATCCGGATGGGGTTTGGACTTGAATGTTGTCCATCCATCCGGATGGACCTTTACAGTATCAACACCATGTCCAACTGATCCTATTCTATACAATATTCAACATACACTCTATCTAGCTATTCGCACAGTGGCAGACGTATGGAATATGTACCAACAGATTCCCCATCGGCTGTCACTGTCGAATCGTCACAAAACATTGAGCTGTGTTTGAATATTATGCAATCTTCAATTTTTCTAAACGGTATTCTCCACAATCAGCAAATCTTGATTTGATAACAAATGATCTGGTAACGCATACTGATCTCCGAAGCATTCGGGCATAATCAGATTCATCCTCCTGGATAATCTAGATCTCGGAAGCTATCATCCACAATCAGATTCTCATTCCTAGACAATTCTGAAGTCGGAACCACCCGAATACTGTTGTACTGTCACGAATTTCAAAAAATGCCGGAATTTCAACATATGATATTGAAATTTTTATTCCCCCTTATTTTTTGCAAATTCTGACATCTTCTTACTGAATTCCCCCTCACTCTGAGCAATTCAGTCTTTTATTATCTCTGAAAAACTTGACTCTATGAAGAATGTAACAGTTCTGCCACCAGACGTCAGTTTTTCATCTATGCAGATTTAACAATACGGCCCATAAATAGTCAGATACCCTTGAATATAACAATTCTACACCAGTATCATTACTACCCCACTAATTTCCACAACCTCTAATCGCATCATCATGTTTGATATCCCCCGAAATGTAATACGATGAAAACACTTATATATAGGAAGTACCAGCGGCGTATCCACCATGCTTTTATCACATCACACTTGAACGGACATCACACTTGAATGGACTGATTCTGAAACGAATTGACTTTAATCCCGAATGTTCAAAAAGTTCACAAAATCTGACAATTTCAGCTCATCCGCCCGGATGTACTATTCACCCACCCCATCTGTCCGGATGTGAACATGCCGATCCATCCGGATGAAGTCTTCTGTCTATCTGTCCGGATGGAGTCTCCTGTCCATCCGGATGAGTATCTACTGTCCATCCGGATGAGTGCATCCGTCCGGATGGGTACATCCATTAGCACATGTTCAAACTTTTCAAGAACACTCATAATCACAATTTTCGATCCAGAATCTTTATTACTTTGAATTTTAAAATGAAACTTCACAGGGTTGTGCAAAAATCAATTCTGAAACTAATGATGTCTTCAATTTTGAATTCCATCCGTGAATTGACCTTCAATTTGATGTTTTATTCAATTTTTACGTCAAAACTCCCTACACGTCCAAAATCTATGAGCGTAGGTGATTCAATCAACTGATAGATCGATTGAATCGGTACCATAGCTCTGATACCAATTATGAAAACAGGATCCGACGAGTTTGACGGAGATTTGGTCCCGATATGATCGGTTCGGTGATAAGAAATGAGTAGATGATAGAAACGACACCGAGCAATCACTTATAATCTGGTCTCTATTCATATCTAAAAGTTACAGCACCGTGAGACCAGTCGGACAGCATGTGAAAATTGAATCAACTGATTTAGATGGTAGTTTAAACGGCTAAGACGAACTACGATGATGACGGTGAAGATTGAATCAACTGATTTAGATGGTAGTGGAACCCTAGCCACCTTTGGAAAATTTTCAAAGGTTTTGCCATAGATCTATAACAAATCTAGCATTTTTCTCGACTTTTGAATCTAGCATTTTATTAGACTAGGGTTTTGTAGACGGCGGAGGATGTGGGAGTGGTGCGCCGGAGGAGGATGGTGGTTAGGGTTGCAGACGACGGATAAAAGGATGGTCTTTTTACCCATATTAAGATCTGAATTGGAGACATACTTCTCAGTTTACTAGCAGGAAGATTACCCATATTAAGATCCAAAATTTTGGAAGAAAAGGATTGTCTTTTACTTCAAAGGTGGTGCTTTTCTTTGTGCTGCTTTTCTTATATGAACGATTTGTTTCATATGTTTCACTATTTTCATAAGATGTCCTAGGTGGATAAATGATTGGTTTTTGCCTTTCGATCTCATCAAGATCCTTTGTTCTATGAAATGGATCTTGGATCTTCATCTTTCCTTTTAAAGGTGCCGCACAGCTCTTATAATTTCCCATATAAATTGATGATTCAGATTCACGAAGCTTGGGTAGAAAAAATATTGCGACTTGCTAACATTCTTTAAACACGAAGATTTGCTAATATAAGATTATGAGGTCTTTGGAAAATTAAGATTAAGGGAAGTGATGATTCAGAGAGAGGGGACAAAGATATTTAGAGAGAAAGAGAGAGAGAGAGAGGTGGATTAAAGAGGAAAACTTTATTGCATAAATAGTCCTTAAACAGCAAAAAGACGAATTTACCCTCATGTGCGATTCACATGACTGTATTTAACTGAAAAATTTAACCTGATAGTGCTAAAGGACATACAGTGTAATGAGTTTCGCAAATAAAATATTGTGACTGTAATTATTAAAGTTAAAGGTTGTCCATTACAACCCGATACGATGAAAAAGGGTTATTTACCCTATCATATAAGTTAGTTAGACCATGGGGTGTGGGGGTCGTCCCCCGGCGCCGCTCGTCTCGGTCGTTCCTCACCGCCCCTCCCCGGCTCGTCGCGGCTCAACTGGCTGAATTTGGACGTTGGGGACGAGGTGTTTGGTTGGCTGATGGTGGGCCACCTGTGAGAGAGATAGAGAGAATTTTTTTTTTGTTTTAATTATTTAATTAAATCAAACAAAATAATATTAAAAAAAGGGAGGGAGGACTATCCTTCGTACCCTTAGGTAGTCTCCAAATGGATGGTCCTTCATCCATGGTGATGTGACGCCTACGTAACGGGTAATCTCCAAAAATACTAAGCAAACCACACCCCATGATCTTAAACGAGCTAGTCTCGCCTCTAGGGGTGTTCATGAGCCGATCCGATCCGATCGAGGGTCTGCTCATGCTCGGATTGAATCACAACCGATTCGATCCGAGCGGATCGAATTTGCAAAACCGATCGCAAAAGTGATGCTCATGCTCGGATTAAATTTGAATCGGTCGGCTCAGTTTCGCTCGGTTTTTATCTAATCCTAAAAAAAATCGAGCGGATCGTTTTCGCTCAATTGAATTATAAGGCTTCATTCAACAAAAACAAATTCTAACTTAATTAAAACATGTCCAACACTTTACTAACAAAAGTAATACATAACTCAAATCATGATTCTAAAAATGTTCTTAACAATATCAAGAAGCACAAAATAAAGTGCGAATACAAATTGTCATTTAGTTCAAAAGCCATAAATTTCTTCTTTAAGCTTGATCATCTTCATCCACAAAATTCAACTTCAAATCAACATATAAAATCTATAATATATATATATATATATATATATAGGACAAAGATCCGTTAGGAACCACCCTTTATTGCGAGAACCGCGAGAACCAATGTGAACACAATCAAAAATACTTAAAAATAGCTAAAAAACACAATTTTTTTTAATATTTTTTATAAAAAAATCGCTACTTTTAGTAAAAAAAAAAAATTTTGGCTACTAAAAGTAGTGATTTTAACTTAAAAATATTAAAAAAAAACAATTTTTTGTGTCTTTTTGATTTTTTTAGATTTGTTTTAGATTTTTTTTTAGGTTTTTTGGGGGTTTAGTTTTTAGCATTTTAGCTTTAGGGGGGGGGGGGGTGGGGGGTTTAGGTTTTTTGAGGGGGGGGGGGTTAGGTTTTTTTAGGTTTTTTTTAGCTATTTTAGGTTGTGTTCACATTGGTTCTCGCGGTTCTCGCAATAAAGGTGGTTCTCGCATGAACCTATATATATATATATATATATATATATATATATATATGGTAGGGATCCTAAGAGAAGTCCACCCTATTTGAGAAACTTGAGAGCACTCTGGACCACACATTTTACCTAAACTTTTCGTAATATACACATATGTATAGTATAAAGTTGACTATATACATATATGTATATTGTCAAATCTTGAATTATACACATATGTATATATTCAATTTTAAACTATACATATGTGTATATTACGAAAAGTTTATGGAAAATGTGTGGTCCAGAATGCTTCTCAAGTTTCTCAATTAGCCTAGTGCTTCTCATGTGATCCTAACCCTATATATATAATATATATATAGGGTTGAGTTCATTTCAGAACTCTAAATAACTACAGAACTTTCAGAACTCCTAATAAACAATCATTTTATATATAAGTTTTTGTATTTAGGATCTTTTTATCATCTATTATATGTATTTCTTTGATTACATACGTGTTAAAAGTAGTTTACATATGTTTAATTGCCAAAATTATATATATGTGTCATAACTAATTATATATATGTAAAAAAACCAGTTTACATATGTGTAATTATAAAATTACATATAAAAAATGATAAAATTACTCTTAACATGTATGTAATCGTAAAAATACACATAATAAATGATAAAATTATCCTAAACATAAAAATATATAAATAAAAAGATTGTTTATTAGGAGTTCTGCGAGTTCTGTAAATATTTATGGCTCTGAAATGATTCTGGCCCTATATATATATATAGAGGCCGGTTATCATACAAATGCCCTTATCGTACATTACGTACGCTACAATCTCAGCCGTCAGATCATCTTCCGCATTTTAAAATAGCATGTTGTTTTTTTTATAACAATTTCGCATGTGATAATTTTTTATGAATTCGCATGTTGTTTTTTTGTACCAATTTCACATGTGATAATTTTGATGAAATAGCATGTTGTTTTTTTTTATAACAATTTCGCATGTGATAATTTTTGATGAATTCGCATGTTGTTTTTTGTACCAATTTCGCATGTGTTAATTTTGATGAAATAGCATGTTGTTTTTTTGTAACAATTTCGCATGTGGTACAAAAAACAACATGCGAATTCAATGCGAGATGATCGGGCGGCTGAGATTGTAGCGTACGTAATGTACGATAAGGAGATTTGTACAGTACTCTTTACCTATATATATATATATATATATATATATATTATTAATAAAAATAATTCGAGTGAAATCGAGCGATCGACGAGCGAGCGGAGCTTTGCTCATGCTTGGATTCAATTTGAATCGAACCGATCCGAGCGGCTCATTTACAAACTGAGGGGGAATCAAACGAGCATTTTTCGAGCGATCTTCGATCGTCGAACAGTTTGTACAGCGCTACTCGCCTCTAGTTGAAGCCCGGCTAGCTAAAGTGTCGTTTCTTCCGCCCCTAGTTAAAACCCATGGAATATTGCATAACTTTACCCGCAAACAGATTCACATTCTCTCTCTATTTGTCACCACATCACACATCTTCTTCCTCACTCTCCCTACAAACCACCATTTCTGCAACAATGGAAGCTTCCGCCCTCTTCTCCACCTCCTTCCGCCCACCCTCCCTCCACCTCCGATCCCGCCTCCTCTCCAAATCCCACATTCCCAAAACCCCCAATTTCCCACCACTCACACTCAAACCCTACATCTCCACCAAACCACCCTACATCTTTACTCTCCAATCAAAACCCCTCAAACTCAAACCCATCTCAGCTTCCTCCACAACTGCAATAATAACCGAACCCCAACAACCCAGCAAACCTCAGATTCAAGGCGCCAAACTTATACCATTAATCCTCTCCATATCCATCGGGATAATTCTTCGCTTTGCGGTTCCAAAACCCATTGAAGTCACCCCACAAGCATGGCAACTGTTATCCATTTTTGTGTCCACTATAGCGGGTCTTGTCCTCTCGCCTTTACCCGTAGGCGCCTGGGCGCTGCTGGGGCTAACAACAACCATTGTAACTAAGACCCTGACGTTTACGACGGCGTTTAGTGCGTTTACTAATGAGGTTATTTGGTTGATTGTCATTTCCTTCTTTTTTGCTAGGGGATTTGTGAAGACGGGGTTGGGGGATCGGATTGCGACTTATTTTGTTAAGTGGTTGGGGAAGAGTACGTTGGGGTTGAGCTATGGGTTGACGTTGAGTGAGGCGTTGATTGCTCCGGCTATGCCCAGTACTACCGCCAGAGCGGGTGGGGTGTTTTTGCCGATTATTAAGTCGTTGGCGGTTTCGGCTGGGAGTATGCCGAATGATCCGAGTGCGAAAAAGATTGGGGCGTATCTTGTTCAGTCTCAGTTTCAGGTTAGACTTGATAATGTTTAGTTTGTGTGTTGGTTTTAAAATGCGCGTGTCAGGGGTGAATAATGCGTTGATGAGATTGCATGTGATGTGATTGCATTGCGTTATGTGGTGATGGGATCGCATGTGAATGTGATTGCATCGCGCGATGTGGTGATGGGATCTCATGTGATAGATGAGATTGCATCTCGCGATGTGATTCCATGTGATGCGGTCTTGTGTGGCGCATTATGCAGTTGACCAATATTCAAACAATTTAGACCATCGATTTCAACGGGTGTGAGTTTTTCAAATTTGATCTATTGATCAATGGGTTTGAGTATTTGAGCAAATTAGACGGTCGAAAGAACAAATCTAACTAGAGATGACGAGAATATTATATATTTAGTATTTAGAACTTATAAAAGTAATCAAGTTAAATAATTAATATATAAATATATTTTTAGTATATTTCTAATAACGAACACCTCACAATTTTGGGATCATAACACATCGGAGTGCCATACGTTATTATTGATCAAATGTTGGTTGGTATATAGAAATTTCAGATTCACTTATTCACAATTAGGTTTTTGCACAATTTAAATTCCAAAAGTGGAGAACTGATGCACAATTCACAAAGCTACTGATCTTTTGCACAAGATTATGCTTTTTACAATGATGTATATGCATATTATGAGACTATTATATGGAAGACAGTTATTTAAAAAAAATCCATTTTATTACAAGTTATTAATTTAGATCAATTTGGGAGATTAGGTATGGCTTTTTGTGGAGCAAAAGGGCAAGGATTTGATTAGTTATGTTAATTAACAATAAGTCAAAAGTAGTCAACTTTTAGATTGTGTCAACTGTCAAGTAATTGCTAACTTGTTATGTAAGCCAACAGGTGCATTAGTGCATATCGATCATGTTACGCGCTCCCTCCGTTCCATGGAAATTGCAAACTTTGACCGGTCACAGGCTCGCAACACTTGAGATAAATGTTTCACTGTTAACCCGATGTACCAGACACCCTTTAATATAACAATATTTGGCATTCTTTTTAACTCGAATTTAGATCACCAGTTGTTTGTGATAATAGCAACGTTGTACCATTTATTTCAGAGTTTACACATCTCTTGAGGTGATTATAATTTTTACAAAGTTGTTATGTGATGTTTTGACAGTGTGCTGGCAATTCTAGTGCTCTTTTCTTGACTGCTGCAGCACAAAATCTCTTGTGTCTAAAACTCGCTGAGGAACTCGGGTTAGTAATTGCAAGTCCATGGGTTTCATGGTTCAAGGCTGCTAGTTTACCGGCTTTCGTTTCACTTCTACTTACTCCATTCATTTTGTACAAAATTTACCCTCCGGAAACCAAAGACACGCCTGATGCCCCTGCCATTGCTGCAAAGAGGCTTCTAGACATGGGTCCCGTTACAACTAACGAATGGGTTATGATCGCCACCATGATTCTTGCTGTCTCTCTTTGGGTATTTGGGTATGTGATATTTCGCAAACTACTAGCTTTTATTTTGATTATATTACATTTCATTTTGTGTGTCCCGGTCATTTTGTGGTACCAACAAATCCGCCCGTAAACTAACTAGAGTTGAATACGTTGAAGAGTCCCTTAAATAAAATAGAAAATGAAAAACATAATTTTTATTGTATTGAGGTGATTTACTTATCATGTGTCCTTTGGGTTATGTTTCATAGCTAACGAGTCAAATGGACAGGTTAAATAATTAAACAAATAGGTTTAAAGAAAATGGGTCAGATGGGATAAAATGTCCCCCAAAGTGTTTTTTCAATGCATAAAACCTCCCAAATCATTTTATACAAAAGAAATTAGATTATTGTTAATAGTGCTCATAGCGGGTGCTATAGCAAATAGTGTAGCGAAGCCGCTCATGTGTCACTCTTGGATTTTGGCGCCTCCATAGCGGGCAAATAGCCGAATTTTAGTTTTTTTATTTTTATTTTCTGTTTTAATATAAATAGCGGGATTTTAAGTTTTTTTGTTAAATGTACATATAGAACAGCGTATTTGGATATAATATACATATAAAATAATTCTAAAATTTTCTCCTAATGTGTCGCTAAACATACAACAACGCTATTTCATCGCTATCGCTACGTAGCGTATAGGTAGCTTGTCGCTATCGTCCGCTATTCGCTATTAACAACTATGATATTATATAATTTTCACAATCGTATTTGACACTAACTATTTAAAAAAAAAGATTTGGACAATAGGTGTTTTGGAGCAACACAGCATTAGATAACCTGTTTCGACCCGTAGCAAATTACTGACCCGCTCATTTTGTCATCTACATATACCCGGGTCAAAATCTTGGATCCACCACTGGAAATTTTAATGTGGTTTATTCTCTACACAGGGATGCTATTGGTATACCGAGTGTCGTTACCGCAATGTTGGGGTTATCGATACTATTATTGCTAGGAGTGCTAGAATGGGATGACTGCTTAAGCGAAAAGTCAGCATGGGACACTTTAGCTTGGTTTGCCGTACTTGTGGGCATGGCGGGTCAGTTAACAAATCTTGGAATAGTAACATGGATGTCTAATTGCGTAGCCAAATTCCTTCAATCGTTCTCTTTGAGTTGGCCTGCTGCATTTGGTGTCCTTCAAGGAGCTTACTTTTTGATCCATTACATGTTTGCTAGTCAAACGGGCCATGTCGGAGCCTTATACTCCGCGTTTCTTGCTATGCATTTGGCGGCAGGGGTGCCAGGTGTATTGGCGGCACTTGCTTTGTCTTATAACACAAATTTATTTGGTGCTCAAACTCATTATAGCAGTGGTCAAGCAGCTGTTTACTTTGGAGGTAATGCTAATCTTTCCTATATAAACTGGCAAGAGGTCACCTGTATAAGACACGATTAGACCTGTTTTCTTGAAACGTACACTACGTGATTTTTTACTGTTTTTTTTTAAATAAATAAATTTAGGAGGATAGGATCCATCGTTTCTTCTTCTTGGTACATAAAACAAACAACTGTGTTATAGACATGAGATATAAAGTAGTTAAACGAGTTGTATTCATGTTTAATACCTGTGTTATTCGTGTCGTCAGAGACCTGTTAAACACGATAAGACACGGCTTTTTTAAGCGTTTACTAATAGATGTGTCAATTTGGGTTGTGTTTATTTTTAAACGGGTCAAATAAAAAGTAAGCCGGTTGAAAATGCTTATGTTCTTTTAATTTTTTTATATTCAAAGATATGGAGATTTTTCTTGTTGAAATACTTCATAGTTGACGCATTAATTACTTATAAAAAGATTAATAAAGAGGAATCTTTTCAGGTCAATCTAACCCGTCCTGGTCATTGTAACCCGAACTTGTTTTGAATTGTTACCCAACCCGCCCTTTACAGATTGACTTTTGGGGTCAAACGAAGTAAACTTCAACAAGCAAGTTACTATGAAATTTATCAGATTTGTATAAAATAAATTTTAGTGATACATTAAAGTTACTATGAAATTTATCAGAATTGTATAAAATAAATTTTAGTGATACATTAAGCTTCGGACAAGTTGCAAAAGCACAAAATTTGGTGTCAAATAACATGAAGTTTATGTCAAATTTGAATATGTGAGAAGTAATAGGTTGACCTTAAAAGTCCATTTGGTGTACTATGACTAAGTTTCTTTTTCTTGTTTTCTTTGTCAACAGCCGGTTATGTGGAACTACCAGATGTATTTAGAATCGGGTTTATTATGGCTTGTATTAACGCGGTGGTCTGGACAGTTGTTGGCGGCGCATGGTGGAAGTTTTTGGGGTTGTATTGATTCTCAAGTTTCATCAAGTAGATATCTTTCTCGTTTATTGTATAATGCCCTTCGTTTCAAGTTAGGGATTTGTGCACCAGAAAAAAAGCCACATAATTTGTTGACTTTTCAATTTTGACCTCTTGAGATCAGTCATGATCATCTGTTTGACTTAATTGAGAAATCAATATGGTATGGTTATAGTTTTACCAAAATTAATTATAGACATACATATATGTATATATTTGGATGACACATTTATGGTGTTCATTTGTATGTCCAATTGGCCAAATAGTGATGTGAAGTGATAAGGTTTCCCTTGGATAAGCCAAAAGGGCACTAGTAAGAAATGAGTAAGCCCAAAGCAACAAACAACTTTTTGAGCAAAGGGTATCAGTTGTTAATGCATTTGAGGTCTGGATTTGGAATAATAGGCTTGGTACCTAATCTGTGGCAAGCATAGAGCGGTCAAGATTGACAAATGCCCAAATGGGCGCTAAAATAATTCTTCCGTAGCGACCTACAACTCTATGCAATGTAGATGGCCAATTTATAACACAACCTGATATTACTTTTTTTTTATTATTCGCGAATGTCGGGAGGTCTGGCATATGTTGTCTTAACCGGGTTCGCGCTAGAGAGCCCCCTCGCACAATAGATCCTCAATTTAAACCCCTTAATGAGAAACCCCTATCACCCAGATTCGAACTTGAGACTTGGAGGGGAAAACTCATCCAAGCCCACCATAAGTGAAACTTAAATATTCATGGCCACCACTAGAGCACTAGTGATGGTTACAACCTGATATTACTTGATACGAAGTTAAATGGGTTATAGTGTAAACAAGTTTAGGTCTAATGGGTTAATACGTTAATGACACGATTAAAATGTGTCTAAACGGGGTCAAGTCGCTTAACCCTTAACCGGTTTATGAGATGCAAAATACTTTTAATTTGTCGTGCTAAATAGGTTACCATGTTGGCATGACATGTTTATAACCCTTTTATTAAAAACAAAATACTATCAACATGTATAAAAATATACTTATTATATTTAAATATAGATTGTAACTTTTTTAACTTTTATTTCATCATGTCTTGTGTCAAAATAACTGGTATCAAACTTCAAAATACTTTACTACAATCACTTTACAAGAACTTGAAGTAACAACACACTCGACTCACTAACAGTTCATCAACACAACGAACTGTTAACACTCACGAACAGATCTATACAAGCTAAACAAGATCTTTAACACAAGATCTTTAACAAATGCTCTGAATCTGATCAAAAGGTAAGTGAGAGAATGTGAGATAGACTAACGAAGGATCTGGAATGTGTGTTACTGAAATGTGTGTTTTCTAATCTGAAAACATATCAACATAATCTGATATATAGTAGATAAAAACTGATCCATTCACATCTGATGTCTTCTAGGAAAGTCCAGCCCAATACTAGTAGCCCACGAACACGGCAACATAATCACAGCAGCCCAGTTACAAACTCTTTAAACTGGATCCAATGCTTAAGCCCAATCCTCAACACTTCCATTTGACAAGCCCAGCACCTCATTTATTAAAAAAAACAAACTATTAATGACATTTAACAAGCATTATTTATGATATTAAAACTGAAGTAAAAGTATCCCTTTTAACATCTTGTTATTTCTTTAACCATATTTAGCGGATTGTGTTAAACGTATCATGTCATTGATTTACTGAAATGAAACGTCTACTTAAATCCTATCCCACGTGAACCTACTTTCACATATAGATTGTAATTTTTGGAAGATAACTTTCATTAAACACACAGAGCCAAAAGACTATCTCTAAGGCGGAAATAGCCCGGCCAAAAACCACGAATTACATGAAATCGAAGTTACACCATTTTCTCCAATCTACCGTATCAAATTTATATCTATTCCTATACCACAAGAACCCGTACGCTTTAACATCCGAGACAACTTCAACCACGTTACAAATTTTAAATTCTGACCTTTCCGTGGGATCTCAGTCTCATGATCAACTATAAAAATAAGTTAATTGATAAATAAATGTCTTATTGTCCTGTATAGAATGAACGTGAGAAATAGTAGAATATTTCAAGAGAACATGCCATGTTTTGTTATTCTTATATTCCAAGAGTTGTTTTGTTGATTCTTTAATAGGCCACAGGGGTATTGTGTTTTTGTTTATTCTCTACATAAGAATTTTCTTCTTTTTTATGCTACTTTGGTAGTATATTATAAAGTAAATTTATTGTGGTTTAGTAAAAGTTAAGATTTTTTTTTTATTTATTTCTAGAGTTATATGAATTGTTATTTATTAAAATCTACTTTCACACGAGTTCTTGTAGGTAGATATTTATTTACAACCTACGTTAATCAGACTTTTAACTCTATTATTAATTTGTAAAGTATTGCTATAACAAATATTAGACTGAGGATAGTAGTTAGACTGGCTAGGCAAAGGTTCAAGAATCCCGATTAGCCTAACGCAGGTCGCGGGGTCCCCCCATGTATGTATTAGATAACATTATCAGACTAAGGTTACGAGCCCACGGGCTCATTAGGTTAGTTAGGGTTTTGTTACGGCGTCTATATATTGTAACTCAATCATTCAATAATATCATTCAGTCTTTTACAATCTTACATGGTATCAGAGCCAACCTAGGCTCTATATCGTTTCCGTTGCGTCAAACACAAATAAAAGGGCGGCGCGCCGCAACCGCCGCCACCCTGTCCCATCTCCGTTTATAGTTTATTTTATTTTCTTTTTCTAGTTTTCCGTTGAATAAAGCCTCGAAATCGATTGCAGCCTATTTTTCCGTCATTTGCCACTTATCACCTTCAATTTTGTGCTCATCGTTGCTGCCTTCGATTGATATTAATCATTGTAGTGATTAATATTAAACAATTATTGGTGGATATTATTGGTGAATATTAAGTAATATTTTGCTTTGATTAAAGTGCCACCCGGGTATATAACAATTATAATATGAATTATCCTACATATACATTATCCAAGTTAAAGGAATAGTGCCACGCAACATATACATTATCCAAGTTAAAGGAATAGTGCCAGGCAACTTGCCTGGCACTTTCCTGTTGAACCAACTCATTTTTAATTTAATTTTATTCCCAGTTTAAAATTACGCTTTCGTCCTTCGTTTAAAATTACGTTTTTGCCCCCAGCTCAAAATAAAATTATAATTTTGCCCTTAGCTAAAATTACGTTTTCGCCCCCAACTCAAAATAAAATTATAATTTTGCCCTTAGCTCAAAATTACGCTTTTGCCCTCGATTCAAAAACTCATTTTTAATTTTGTTCCCAGTTTAAAATTACGGTTTCGCCCTCCGTTTAAAGTTACGTTTTTGCCCCCAGTTCAAAATAAAATGTTGTTTTTCCCTCTAGCTCAAAATTACGATTCTGCCATCAGCTCAAAATTACGTTTTTGCCTCCAGTTCAAAATAAAATTATGTTTTCCCCTAGCTCAAAATTATTAGCTGCCTGTCACTTCCCTATTGGACCAACTCATTTTTTATTTAATTTTATTCCCAGTTCAAAATTACGTTTTTGCCCACAGCTCAAAATAAAATTATAATTTTGCCCTAGCTCAAAATACGCTTTTGCCCTCGGTTCAAAAACTCTTTTTTAATTTTGATCCCAGTTTAAAATTACGGTTTCGCCCTCCGTTTAAAATTACGTTTTTGCCCCCAGTTAAAAAAATAATATGTTGTTTTTTTCCTCTAGCTCAAAATTACGATTATGCCCTCAGCTCAAAATTACGTTTTTGCCCACAGTTCAAAATAAAAATATGTTTTCCCCCCTAACTCAAAATTATGATTTTGCTCTCAATTTAAAATCATGATTTCGCCTCCTGTTCAAAATATAATTCCGACTTTGCCCTCTGTACAGACATACATGTTATGAGAAAGAAATATTCGGCTTATTGCCGCGCAACGCGAGCGGGGCAAAAACTAGTTGTTTATACACAAAGCATTCACTATTGTGATTCAAGTTATATTGCTGCTACGACGTCGTTCAACAAGATTTATGCAAAAGAAAGACATATAATGGCAAAAATTCATTGTTTTTATTTGTGATGCTAGTATGCTACGGCACCATCTGAGCAGCCATGACACTCACCCATCATACTCCTCTAGCAGTTTATTGCCGCCACGCCGCTGCCGCTCTCTTTTGTTTTTATTTATTGCCGCCGACTTCGGTCCGCCACTTATTGGACTACGGTCCCTACCATTGCAGTCGACTTTGGTCTGCTGCTTATTGAACCACGGTTCCTTCCTATCGCCGCTGACTTCAGTCCGTCGCTCATTGGACTTCGGTCCATCACAGCGCCGCCTGCAGGACTACGGTCCGCTGCCGCGTTGCTAGTTAAGTTAGATTTCTACTTCGCAAGAGCACCGCTACATTGAACGCCACTTGTAGGATTACGGGATTTGTCATTGAAGACAATGGATGGCAAAATCAAGCAAAATACGGATTTGTTGGCAAAAGTTTGGATTCTGGAATCGGTCAAAGCACATTTATCTTTTTTATGTTTTATGTTTTTGTTTTCCCAGTCTGAGCTTCTGGTTTCCTTCCGCTCCGACTGCGGGGGAGTATTAGATAACATTATCAGACTAAGGTTACGAGCCCATGGGCTCATTAGGTTAGTTAGGGTTTTGTTACGGCGTCTAGTATGCAATATGTAGGGTCGGATCACTCTCCTATTGAATGCTTTGAGTTCAGGATTGAAAGAGATTCAACCCAGAACATATGCATGCAATGTGATAGTGTTTTGGTGAGTGAAGAATAGAACAAGTAGATTACAAGTTCTATAGAGAGAGAGAGAGAGTAAGATTTCCAGGAACGTTTGGCTGAATGACCAAGTGTGGTCATTTATAGGGAAAGAGTAAGCCAAGAGAGAAAACCTTTGACTAGTGATCCGTTGATGCAGTGAGGGGGTTGCCCTTTTTGATAGGTTGAAGGCTTCGGACCTGCAGGTAATAGAATGCCACTTCTCACGTGTTCTTTTGCTGCTAAGTGGGAGAAGTCACACGTAAAGTGTGATGGGACGTGTCACTGTTCCATGCTTTTTGCTGTTCACTACAGCTGGTCGTCTTCCGAACCCTTTAACCTTTCAACCTTTTAAGCTACATTGCACTTATATCTAGTTTATTTAGCTTGAGCTACCCACGTCATCAGCCCCCCAAGTCAGAGGTGTTTGTGGTGTAAGCTCAAATGCTTCTGACTTTTGTGCAATTTTTAATGGCTTAAAGGCTTGAAAGGTTCCAAACTTCATATTTTGGGCGGCGAAACAGCTACAATTTTGAATTTGAAAGGACGGTTGATTTGACGGATGTGACAGTTTTTGCAGACGGCAGTTATTAGCCCATAGGTTAATTATGGTAACCGTCAGTCCCTATTTAATTTCTCATTTATCAATAGAAACAACTTTACTTATTTTCCTCCAAATCTTTCGAGTTTTATCACAATTTCTCCGTCCAGGTTAATATTTTCTCATCTTTTTCGTTTTTTCTTTCGATCATCGCTCATGGGTGCCCGGAAGGATCAATCCACTAGCTACTCTCGCCTCACCCAAGAAGAGGTTGAGGCGTTTTGTGTTCAATGCAGGATTGATTTAAAGTTTAGCCCGGTGGCTCCTGGTTTGGACAAGTCAATGGATCAATGTCCGACCGGTTCTATCGCCTTGTACTGTCGTCATTTTGAATTTTCAAACCTTCGTCATCCTTTCTCTGTTTTTGTTCTTAATGCGTTAGAGTATTACCGTATTTCCTTTGGTCAAATACACCCTCAGGGCCTTGCTAAGGTTTTGCATTTCGAGATTTTATGACCCGTCACTATTAGCCTTTCGCCGTTTCTTTCGCTTGGCGAAGAATGGTGATTGGTTTACATTTTAGACGTTGATACCTGTTTAATTTCATCCATGGTAACTACTCTTGGTTCGTGGAAAGATCGTTTCTTTTGGGTTTCAGAGTCTATTATTCCTTTCAAAATGATTTGGAGGCATCCAGATGTCATTCTTAATGAACTTGAACCTTCCGATTCTGAGTTGGACAGTTGGTTTCTAAAGTCCATCAGAGCATGCCCTTATAGGCTTCGTCCTTTTCCTGAAACTTTGTTGGTTTTAATGGGGATAAGCAAATTGTGGGATAAACCGGACCGGGATCCTGTACTCATGAGGGATGGTCAGAGTATGCATTTGCTTTTTTGATTTCTTTTTTTGTTATTCTTTCAACATTATTGCTTATGTTTTATTTTTTGTTTTGATGGCAGTCATGTCTGCCTTGGATTTCATCAAGAGTGATGATACATCAGATGTTGTGTTTGCTGATGCTGCCTCTGCTGAGGGTGAGGTTGCTGTGGTTTGAGGCTCTGAGCATAGGTTTGAAGGGTCGGGTTACGTTAGTGTTCCCAATGTTAAGGGGTTTGTGAAAGTTGCTGCTACAAAGGCTTCCACCCGTCGCTCTACTCGTCGTAAGGATGCTGGGCAGCCTTCGTGTTCTGAAACAATTGATCTTGGTGATGATTTGGAGGTTGAAGATACGGAGGTTCCTACAGATGGGAAGAAAGGGGAGTTGCCCCTGGTGGTGGGTAAGGATACCAAGGCGTTAGGTAAAAAGGTTGGAGGGTTGAAGCCTTCAGGCAAGGCTATTGAGGGTTCTTCAAACGTTGACCCGGGGGAAGTATATGTGCCTGACTGGAAGGTCACTATTTCTGATAGTTTCAAATCCCCGTCTGTCTGTGAAGATGTTCTCACTCACTTTGCCCCTCCGGCTGTCGGTGCGTCTTCCTCCACCATGGATGATGATCAGATGATCGCTAAAATGATCATGGGTGCTTGTAACCTCTGTGCCCTACTTCCTGAGGGCATTTCCCGCTTTCGAAAGAGAATGCAAGAGTATGAGGCCTTCTCGAAGAAAAGAGAGTCCATGAAGGTTAATATGGCTGCCTTGAAGGAGGAAAGTGAGGGATTTGCTGAAAAAGAGAAAGCTTGGAAGATAAAGGTTCACGAGCTTACCTAGAGGCATGAAGTTGAGGTTGGTGAGTTGAAGAAACAGGTTGAAGCTTCCTCAAAGGAGAAGGAAGAGTTGGAGGCTTCCTTAGCTCAATTGGCCAAGGACAACAAGTGGCTTATTGAACATGGCTTTCAACAAGTTGTCACTTATCTTCTTCACTCATTTGAGTTTAACAGGGCTTCAGGTGATGTCTATTTAAAACTTCTCATTCATGGAAGACATCAGGGCTACATTGCTAGATTTGATGTCTGTGAAGCTGGGACTCCAAAAGATAAGTCTTCTTTCTTTCAGCCCGAAGCATTCAAGGTTTTTAAGGATACCGTCGTGAAGATGGTACGCTTGACCTACCCTTATGTGGGTAAGGTCTCTGAGTGCTATGGCAAACCTCTTTCCGTCTTGTAGGGGTTGAAACCCCGAGGCCTCAATGAAGTTGTTTGCAATGAAGTGCTCAAATCCCTCTCCAAGAAACGTCTTTGCTCTGGATATGGCGAGGTAAATTGTTCTGAAGATGGAGATAGTTCAAAGGGTTCAAGCCTTGAAGCTTCTGAGGCAGCGGGTGCAGCAGGGAGAAAGAAGAGGAAGGCTAGGAAGACCCATGAGGATGGAGGTAAGAAGGATGATGCAGCGAAACCTACCGTTTCTGATGCTGCAAAGTGAAGAAGGGATTTTAATTCGTAGCTTTCTTCGCACGTTGAACAATGTTTATGGATTATATGTTTTAAACATCTTTTCTTTAAGGGAACCGTTTAGGTCTCTGGTTGCTTAAAGCCTTAAAGGCTTCTGATAATATCTTATGTTTGATGGCCTGTGTGGCCTTTTCTACTTCTAACTTTGCTAATGTTTGACATGTTATGGTCTACTTGTTTTACGTTGTTATGTTGTTTCATTTACTCCCTTGTGTTTTTATTTGTTTTGTGTGTTGCCTTTGTTAATGGTTTATGTGTCCCATGTCATTTATACCTTGAAGGGTTCAGAGCTGCAGTCACTTAGCCTTAGGATATTTTTAACAAGAGGATACAATACCTATCCTATTCATGACTTTTACTTAGTTTGATTTTGGTTCGTAAGCCGATGTTAAGGCTTAAGGAACATTTGGTGTAGGCTGCTCAAACCCGTCTATGAGACATATTTTTTGAAAAGTTTTCTAAGTCTCATGGAGTTACATTGATTTAGGAACTCACCCCTTATATAGGTCCATTCAACCCTTGAACCTATTGAGCGATGTGGCCTGGGAGCTCATCCCCTTAAATGGCCCTTGCCATGGAGTTTCTTGCTAGGTTCTCAATCTGCTCATAGGATAGAAAGACAAACTTTGATAAAAAAACTTCATCATTCGTTCATTTCAAAGTGTTTTGGTTACAAGGGGAATAAAACAACACTTTGGAATTCTTTCTAACACATTAGACTAAACATGGAACCTTTTTAGGTTTTTGCCATTCCAATGACGGGGAATCTTTTTGCCTTGTGGATCTGCCAGCTTGTATGATCCCCCTTTGTGGGCTTCAAGGATGGTGTATTGTCACGGCCCCCGACCCGGTTTGACCCGTTTCAGGAGCCGCGAGACAGAAAATCCCGTGGTATTTATTTAACAGCGGAAGTTTCTTCATGATCTTTTTTAAAACTGCAATTTTTCCCGATTATTTTATTTCACAATTCGGGATACACCCCGATAATTTACAATCATATGATTTCACGGAGAAATCTTTATTTTACAAAACATGTTTCTTTATTTTATATTGAGCCACTTCCTTAAGCTTGTAGTGCTTCGCGGCACTTTTCTTGGATCACAACAGATCACCTGAAACATGTTTGAAAAAGGTTTTGTCAGGGGGAAATACTGGTGAATCATTCTATTTACTAAAAGGACCCGTTTGTTATAATTTACAGTATTAAGAGAGATTACAATGTTTCCAGATATCAACCAACTACCCACGATATTTGTCACTCGACCATCCATCGGTAACCTCATTGTCCAATGGTGTCTGTGACTATGGTCATATCACTCATTGGCTAACCCGTTGTCCAATAGTGACGGTTATCAAGTAATGTATACAAAACCCCACATACCGGCTGTAACTTGGTGATTACATAAACTTAATCACTGTAATTATAACCTTTGAAAATAAACATGATTTTGAAAGTAATTTGATAAAAAGAGAATGACTCACATTGCAGATTTAATATGAACAAAGCTTAGCCTACTGATTAGCCTTGATAACCTAGTTTAAATAACAATGCACACAAACTAGGTTAGTAACTAATACAGCATTTACGATAACTCACGAGATTAAACCCTCACATCGAATGACAAAGTGCGATACTTAAACATCCATCGAATTAACGACGAATGACAAAGCATAAACCCTAATGTGGGCAGCACTTAAACATCCATTGGATAGTTTAATCAATCGGACATTGAATCGTAGTAGCGATCGAGTTATTACCCTGTTTTGCGGCAGCGATTTGTGATCGTGTGTGTTTTGGAACTGTTTCTGCTATAACTCAGTGTACGTAACGAAATTTTACGTCGTTTCAACTCCAGAATTCATGTCCCAAACACCCCTATTTATACATAAAATTTGACCCCCTCGCGTGACGCGAGGGGTACCCCCTGGGGCGTCGCGTGACGCGAGGGGTCCCTATCTATCATAGGGTAGCCACGTCCCTAACTAGCTTGGCTGACTTGACGGATTCTTAAAATTCGATTTTGACAGCTAATTTTGTGGATAATCGTAACTAGGGAAAAGCCCCCCCTGAGTTTTAGGGGCCCTGATCCTGATTCTGATTATTCTGAAAATTTTAGGGTTTGTGCAGAATCACTTGGGTGTCTCAATTAGGGTTTCCTTTTGGACAAAATAAAATAATAATTAGGACTTTTGATACGAGTTGTTACATCCTCCCCACCTTAATAAAAATCTCGTCCTCGAGATTTACTGGAATAATTGAGGATACTTTCGCTTCATCTCTGATTCCAGCTCCCAAGTGTATTCAGGTCCTCTTTTTGAATCCCACTTGACCTTGACAAGTACTAACCATTTGTGTTTGAGAAACTTCACTTTTCTGTCTTCTATTTGAAGAGGTTTCTCAACAAATTTTAACTTTTCGTTTACCTCTATATCTTGGAGAGGTACTACCAAAGTTTCGTCTGATAGGCATTTCTTGAGGTTGGATACATGAAATACATCATGTACTCCAGCTAACTCCTTTGGTAGTTGTAAACGATAAGCAACTGGTCCTATACGTTGGATCACTGGAAATGGTCCTACGTATCTTGGACTTAGCTTTCCTTTCTTACCGAATCGGACTACTCCTTTCCAAGGTGAAACTTTTAATAGTACTTTGTCTCCAACTTGAAACGATAAGCGTCTATTGTCTGCATAGCTCTTTTGACGATCTCGAGCTGTCTTCAGTCTTTCCTTGATTTGTGTAATCTTGTCGGTCGTTTCTTGCACTATCTCAGGACCTGACAATTGACTTTCTCATATTTCTGCCCAACAAACTGGAGTTCTGCACTTTCTTCCGTACAGTGCCTCAAATGGGGCAGTTTCGATGCTTGAATGATAACTATTGTTATAGGAGAATTCAATTAATGATAAATGGTCGTCCCAATTTCCACCAAAATCTATTACACATGCTCTGAGCATGTCTTCCAGAGTTTGGATTGTCCTTTCACTTTGTCCGTCTGTTTGAGGATGATATGCAGTGCTTAGGTTTAGTCGAGTTCCCATTGCTTCTTGGAAACTAGTCCAGAAATGGGAAGTAAAACGACTATCCCTATCCGAAACAATGGAGAGTGGAACTCCATGTAAAGATACTACTTCATCTACATACAACTTTGCCAATCTTTCCATGCTAAAGGTTTCTTTCATAGGTAGAAAATGAGCTGATTTGGTTAATCGATCCACAATTACCCAAATCGCATCATTACCTTTTCTGGTTTTGGGTAACTTAGTAACAAAATCCATTGTTATGAGTTCCCATTTCCATACAGGCATTTCTAATGGCTGTAGTAGACCTGAAGGTTTCTGGTGTTCTGCCTTAACTTGTGAACAAGTAAGACATTTAGAAACATATCTAGCTATGTCCTTTTTCATTCCTATCCACCAAAAGTTATTTCTTAAATCTTGGTACATTTTATTGTTTCCAGGGTGCATGGTATACCTAGATTTATGAGCTTCTTCTAAAATCTTATTTCTTAATTCTCCCTGCTTAGGTACCCAAATCCTTCTTTTGTGGAATTTCCAAATTCCATCAGCTCCTTGTTCTAATTCTTTTATTCGTCCTTTCATTCCTTCAGCATCATCCTTAATTGCTGTAGTTTGAACATTCTTCAATTGTTCCATTAAATCTAATTGTAGATTTAACCTAAGAGCACGAACTCGTCGTTGTTTCTCATGGTACTTACGACTTAAGGCATCTGCAACTACATTTGCCTTTCCTTCATGATATTGAATATCACAGTCGTAGTCACTTAGGATTTCCATCCATCTCCTTTGCCTCATGTTTAATTCTTTTTGCCCAAATATATATCTTAAACTCTTATGATCCGTATAGACAGTAAACTTACTTCCGTACAGATAATGTCTCCAGATCTTCAGGGCAAAAATTACGGCTCCTAATTCTAAGTCATGAGTCGTATAGTTTTCTTCGTGCTTTTTCAATTGTTTTGAAGCATACGCAATTACCTTCTTGCGTTGCATCAGCACACATCCAAATCCTAATTTTGAAGCATCACAGTAAACTTCAAAATCTTCAGTTCCTTCTGGCAAAGCTAGGATTGGAGCATTGGTTAACTTTTGCTTTAGAATCCCAAAAGCTTCTTCTTGCTTTGGTCCCCATTCAAACTTAACTGCTTTACAGGTTAGCTTAGTTAATGGTACAGCTATTTTGGAAAAGTCCTTAATAAACCGTCTATAATATCCAGCTAAACCTATAAAACTTCTAATCTCCATTGCAGATTGCGGAACCTTCCATTTGGTAATTGCCTCTATCTTAACAGGATCTACATGAATACCTTCATGATTCACCATGTGACCTAGAAATTGCACTTCTTGCAACCAAAATTCACACTTTGAGAATTTGGCGTAAAGCTTTTCTTTTCTTAACAAAGTT
Source organism: Helianthus tuberosus (assembly GCA_030545235.1). Taxonomy (NCBI): domain Eukaryota; kingdom Viridiplantae; phylum Streptophyta; class Magnoliopsida; order Asterales; family Asteraceae; genus Helianthus; species Helianthus tuberosus. The sequence continues at coordinate 50,579,343 of CM060403.1, read as the reverse complement.
AAGAGTGCATGCAAGTGCTGACAATGTTCTTCCTGATTTTTGGAATAAATAAGTATATCGTCTATGAAAACAATTACAAATTTATCCAAATACGGTTTACAGATCCTATTCATCATGTCCATGAATGCGGCAGGTGCATTCGTTAATCCGAAGGGCATGACTGTAAACTCGTAATGACCATACCTAGTTCTAAAAGCAGTTTTAGGTATGTCTTCTTCTTGTACCTTCAATTGATGATATCCGGAGCGTAAATCTATCTTAGAAAAGTATCTAGCTCCTTGAATTTGATCGAAAAGATCATCAATTCTAGGTAATGGGTATCGATTCTTAATTGTAACCTTATTCAATTCTCTATAATCAATACACATTCTCATTGAACCATCCTTCTTCTTTACAAACAACACTGGTGCTCCCCACGGGGATGAACTAGGTTGTATGAAACCTTTACTTAGTAATTCATCTAATTGCTTTTTCAGTTCTAACTTTTCTGTGGGTGCTAACCGATAAGGTGCCTTAGCTATCGGTGTAGTTCTTGGAATTAGATGAATTCTAAATTCTACTTCCCTATCTGGTGGTAATCCCGAAAGTTCTTCTGGAAAGACATCCGGGTATTCTGAGACTACAGGAATCTCCTTAAGTTCTTTACCCTTAGTACTAATGATTACTGAAATCATATATACTATTCCTTGCTTCCGTTCATAATTAGCAACTTTCATTACTGGTATGAACTTCATGGGCTTACGTGGTTTATCTCCTGTAATCATAATCACTTCTCCGGTGGGTGCCTGAATTTCTATGGAATTCTGATCACAAAGAATTCGAGCATGGTTGGCTACTAACCAATCCATTCCTAATACAACATCAAATTCGGCTAATTTCATAGGTAATAGGTTTGCAAAGAATTTATGACCTGAGAGTTCTATATTTTCCTTTTACAAAACTTTATCTATGCTAACAGAATTTCCGTCTGCCGTTTCGACTGTAAAAATCTGCCTAAGGTTGGTTAAGGGTAAATTAAGATCTTGGCAGAATGAAGTATTGATAAAACTTTGGTTTGCACCAGAGTCAAATAATACTTTTGCATACACGTTGTGAACTAAGAACGTACCAGCTATCACATCTGGAATGAGTTCTGCTTCTTGAGTGGTTAGCTGGAATGCTCTGACATTCTTTTTAGTAGCTCCGTCGGCCGTCTTGGCTTTGTTATCTGGTGGTTTGACCAATTTAGGGCATTCTGTTTTGAAATGCCCCGCTTCTCCACAGTTAAAGCAGGTTATGGTTTTCTTCCTGCAGTTTTCTTCACGATGTCCAACCATTTTACAAAAATTGCAGGTTACACTACATCTTCCAAAATGTTTCTTTCTGCAATTCCTGCAGAACGGCGGATTTGAGGATTGCCCTGTTCCTCTTTTCTTGAAGCTGTTATTATTACCCGTACGAAATCCTTGAGTAATTTTCTGAGCCAGTTCTTTTTTCCTGCTTTCATCTCTTGTGCGTACTAGTTCGTCGGTTAGGGTGTTTGCTAATTCCACTGCATCGTCAATAGTACGAGGTCTCGCAGCTTTAACAATATTGCGGATTTCACCAATCAATCCCCAAATATAGCGAGAAATGAGTACCGGTTTTGGCGAAGCCAGTGTTGGTACCACTCTAGCATATTCAAAGAATGTCGAAGTATATCCTCGACAATCTACACCCGTCATTCGATGATTTAGGAACTTATTCGCCATTTGATCTTTTTCATATTCGGGACAAAATTTTCTTTCTACAAGACTCTTAAATTCTTCCCAGCTCATAGCATATGCCATCATCCTTCCTTTTGCTTGTAACACCGTGTTCCACCATTCTAGCGCCCCTTCTTTAAAAAGATTTGACGCGTACATGACCTGATCATCCTGGGCACATTTACTTATTGTAATCACTGCCTCGGTTTTCTCTAACCAACGCAGTACCGCAGTTGCTCCTTCATTGCCTGCAAACTCAGATGGTTTACAAGCAAGAAATTCTTTATAAGTGCAACCAGGAGTTGCAGCTTTCATTTTCTTAGGGAGCGGAGCCTGCCGTGGATTATTATCGTGATTAGTATGATTACCGCCTCCATTTACGCTATTACTGAAGTTATCTTCAGAAATACGTTTGCTAGAAATGATTTGTTGAGGTTCGATTGGATTTCTAACAGCAGCAACTATTGCTGGAATAGCATTGGCTATTCCCTGAGCAACGATATTTTCAATATCTTGCCTATTTAGAAATTGATCCTCAGGACGTTGCTTAGATGGATTAACCTCATTAACTGGTTCGTTATTAGCGTTTTCCATCTGATATATATAATTTATTAGTATTAAAATAAATAACAATTATACACAAAACAATCATACACATTTCACAAAGCACATATAGCCAAAACTATCGATTTCTCGATTCCCATTTTATATATTTATATATATTATGCATCAATACACATCATTATCTTACAAAGTTTTATTTGTAGTTATTTCACATGATTATATTATTATTGCTATTATACAACCACATTCTCATAACCCCACTATCCCTCGTCAGTTGTTATTTCAGTAACGGCGTTCCCTCTCATCGTATTTCCAGGAGATCTGTTCTCCTACTTCCCTGATCCTATTTCCTGCATCCATCAATTCCTCGCCAAAGTGGCGGAGTTCAGCTAAATTCTCATTGCTCATAGGTGGATTAGGTATAGGTTCTGGGTCGAATTGAGGGAGAAAGGAATAAGGACTGTTGAGAAGGTTTTGGAACTGCCAATCATTCGTCCACCACTCGTCCATTCCTAGAGGTTGGGTGTGGATTATAGGTTCTGGGATTGCTGGTTCCAAATTTATTGGAAGTTGAGTTTCAATAGGATGAGTAAAAACATTTTTATTGACAAGCTTAATAGTATCACAGCTTGCCAATATAAAATCTAGCTCCTCCTGTAATGTCATTTCCTGGGTTTGCTTAGAGCTTTCTCCAATTTCTATCTGGGTTTGTTTAGAACCTCCTCCAATCTCCATTTCTAATTGCTTAGAATATTCTTCAAACTGTATTCCCATCTGCCTAGACTCTTCCCCGACTTCAATTCCCTTCCCTTTGTCTAAGGGATTTTCTATTTTGGGAATCTTTCTAGTGGCGGGTTTCCTCCTACGCACACGCCTCCATCCCACAAATCTCCTCCTTTTCTTGGGCTTGGGTTTCTCCGGAGGTGGAGCATTGAATTCCATAGGTTCTTCTATATCTGGTATATACCTATTGAAATCTCTGGAAACCTCTATTTTTACCGGATAGAGATTTAAATTCTGAAGGGCTTCAGACAAGTCACTCATGCTGTTTAGCATATATGCAAAATACAAAATTGCTAAGTTAAAATTTTATAACAAAATTTCATAAATAACCTTTAAATATTATTGCATACCGTGTGACTAATTTAATAAAAACAACGGAAAATTAAAACACACTAGGGTTTACTGTAAACTTATTTATTTACTGGATAAGGTTTCTGGATTGTAGGTGATAAGGGTGCTAAAACTTGAGTCAAAATATTTAAAGATTTGCATTTACTGCTACAGTGGCTAGCATATAAAGATCTGCCCATTTTTCATCTAACTTGTCCTCCCAGGGTGTTTTACTGGTTAATTCCTGGGTTTCCTGGTTAACTTTCTTTTCTCGGGATTTCTTTAGTTTCTCTTGACTTTTCCTAATAATCAAACTTCTTTTATTAGGAGAAAATGGTTCCTCATATTGTGCCTTACGGACAAATATTCCTTCTTCAGGATTTGCATAGGGTTTTGTTTGGGATGAACTTCCCTTCTCGTTTGATGACCTATCTAATTTAAGATAGATGTTTGAAAGCTTTTGCTTACCCATACTGTACACAAATATTCAAGTAATAAAACACATAATCACAAATTGGCAATCAGTAAAATTAAGTATTTTCTAAATGCTTAATTGGCTTAAATCAGTGGCTCTAAAACCACCTTTTCCTGTCACGGCCCCCGACCCGGTTTGACCCGTTTCAGGAGCCGCAAGACAGAAAATCCCGTGGTATTTATTTAACAACGGAAGTTTCTTCAGGATCTTTTTTAAAACTGCAATTTTTCCCGATTATTTTATTTCACAATTCGGGATACACCCCGATAATTTACAATCATATGATTTCACAGAGAAATCTTTATTTTACAAAACATGTTTCTTTATTTTATATTGAGCCACTTCCTTAAGCTTGTAGTGCTTCGCGGCACTTTTCTTGGATCACAACAGATCACCTGAAACATGTTTGAAAAAGGTTTTGTCAGCGGGAAATACTGGTGAATCATTCTATTTACTAAAAGGACCCGTTTGTTATAATTTACAGTATTAAGAGAGATTACAATGTTTACATATATCAACCAACTACCCACGATATTTGTCACTCAACCATCCATCGGTAACCTCATTGTCCAATGGTGTCTGTGACTATGGTCATATCACTCATTGGCTAACCCGTTGTCCAATAGTGACGGTTATCAAGTAATGTATACAAAACCCCACATACCGGCTATAACTTGGTGATTACATAAACTTAATCACTGTAATTATAACCTTTGAAAATAAACATGATTTTGAAAGTAATTTGATAAAAAGAGAATGACTCACATTGCAGATTTAATATGAACAAAGCTTAGCCTATTGATTAGCCTTGATAACCTAGTTTAAATAACAATGCACACAAACTAGGTTAGTAACTAATACAACATTTACGATAACTCACGAGATTAAACCCTCACATCGAATGACAAAGTGCGATACTTAAACATCCATCGAATTAACGACGAATGACAAAGCATAAACCCTAATGTGGGCAGCACTTAAACATCCATTGGATAGTTTAATCAATCGGACATTGAATCGTAGTGGCGATCGAGTTATTACCCTGTTTTGCGGCAGCGATTTGTGATCGTGTGTGTTTTAGAACTGTTTCTGCTATAACTCAGTGTACGTAACGAAATTTTACGTCGTTTCAACTCCAGAATTCATGTCCCAAACACCCCTATTTATACATAAAATTTGACCCCCTCGCGTGACGCGAGGGGTACCCCCTGGGGCGTCGCGTGGCGTGAGGGGTCCCTATCTATCATAGGGTAGCCACGTCCCTAACTAGCTTGGCTGACTTGACGGATTCTTAAAATTCGATTTTGACAGCTAATTTTGTGGATAATCGTAACTAGGGAAAAGCCCCCCCCCCCCCCCCTGAGTTTTAGGGGCCCTGATCCTGATTCTGATTATTCTGAAAATTTTAGGGTTTGTGCAGAATCACTTGGGTGTCTCAATTAGGGTTTCCTTTTGGACAAAATAAAATAATAATTAGGACTTTTGATACGAGTTGTTACATGTATGGCCCTTCCCAGTTAGGTCCAAGTTTTCCTTAGCTTTCTTTTTTGCTGGCCTCGTTGTTTCGAAGGACAAGATCCCCTGGCTTGAACCGTTCATACTTTACCCGTGCATTGTAATAGGATTCCATTTTCTGCTTGTATTTTGCTTCTTGTATGACTGCTTGGTCACGGGCTTCTTCAACGAGTTCCAAGTTCAACATCGTCTCTTGCTTGTTTGATTCTAGATCAATATTGAACGTCGTCTTCGTTGTAACTTCTATTTCAGTCGGGATTACAACCTCTGATCCAAACTCTAGGCTGTATGGTGTTTTCTTGTGACTCGTCTTCTCGGTTGTTCGAATTGCCAATAACACATTGGGAAGTTCTTCGAGCCAATTGTTGTCGTACCTTCTGTCACGACCCCAGACCACACCCTGGACGGGAGCCGCGAGCAGTCGAGTGGTACCGGTGATTATTTTGAAAAGTATTGCAGCGGAAATTTCATCAGGACTGTGAGTTAGGAAAAATATCAGAGTTTTGAAAACACCGGATTTTATTTAATAAATAGATGGGATAAAACCCATGTTTTACAAAGGTAGCTTTAATAAGGGATAAACCCGAATATATGAAACCATGTTTTCTTAATTTAATTACGTTGATAAAATAAGCCACTTCTTTAAGCCTTTCGGTGCCATATCATCACTCTTATTCCAATCTACTGTCATTACCTGAAACGCGTTTTAAAAAGGTTTGGTCAGCAGGAAATACTGGTGAGTTCATTCATTTTTTGTACAAAACGACGCACAGTTATAAGTTACGGTATTAAGGGCGATTACAATGTTTATATCAACCAATTACCCCAAATCGATATTTGTCACTCGACTCGTTTCTGTTACTATGGTCAGATCACCCATTGGCTAACCCGTTGTCCAATGGTGACGGGTATCAAGTAAATTATACAAAACCCCACATACCGGCAGTAATTAAAGATTACAAAGACTTAATCCCTGTAATTATAACTTTGAAAATAAATAGGATTTTGGAAACAATTTAATAAAAGAGAATAACTCACAAACTGTGAGAAAAAGAGAATGGACTCACCTTGTTAGCATATAGTCTTGATTAAACAAGCATCTTGATTCTAAGCATCTACTTTATAGTTCTGAATCCTCTGATGATTAAGCATCCATTTTGATTGTAAGTGTATGGGGTAGAGTTTCGAGTAGTTAAACATTTAGTTTAACAGAATGGAATACGTATTAGTGTTAAACCTAATCAAACCTAACGATGGTCACGAGATCCGAACCTTAACGAAATTCACAAAATATAGTATTGTTTAGACAGCACTTTGGCATCCGTTTAACGAAATTCACAAAGTAGAGTACTTTGGCATTCATTAGTTGGTTCCTGAATCGATCGGACAGAATATCGCATCGGTGATTATTGGTTAGAACACCAACGTATAGAGAGAAGAATAGAAGAAATGAGCAAAGAAAAATGAATCCTAAGCTTCCTATTTATAGGTAGGAAATATGAAATTTCTAGGAAGTTTCCTATATGCTTTCTAGGAAATTTCATATACATTTTCTAGGAAGTTACCTATACATTTTCTAGGAAGCTTCCTACCCACATATATATCCTCTTATACCTTCCTAGCAACTTCCTTTGATATTATCTATTTCATATATATTTTATTTTCATGTATATCTCTATCTAGGTGTTTAATTTACTTAATTAATCTTGCTTAGCTTAATTAATCTTGCTTAGCTTAATTAATCTTGCTTACTGATTAATTAATCTTACTTAACCGATTAATTAATTTTAACGGTTTAATCAAGTAATTTACTTAGCCGATTAATTAAATAACGTAACTAGCTGATTAATTAACTTACTTAGCTTACTTAACTGCTAAGTTTCCTTTCCTGTTAAGTTGCCGTAGCTATTAAGTTTTCTAAACCGCTAAACTATTTTAATAGCTAAGTTTGATATACTAGTTTAATAGCTTCCTGATTATGAGTTCTAATTTTCTAGACACAAGAACTCGTATTAGTGGATTAACTCAATTCAACTTTAACGATAATCACGAGATCGAAACCCTCACAATGAATGACAAAGTATAGCCAGATATTGGCAGCACTTAAACATCCACTGGATCGGTTTTAATCGATCGGATAAAGTATCGTACCAGTGATTAAAGTTATTACCCTAATAACGGGCAGAGATTTGGGATTTAGAAGGTATAATCCCGAGCTACTATTTACTATAATAAAAGCTGAAGGAAAGAAAAGAATTGAACAGTTTGAAACGTAGCAGTGATCTAGCTAATACCCTGGATTTGTAGCAGCGTCTTGACACCGTAAAACTCGTTTTTAGCATAATTGGGACGTTTTGAAACTGAAATTTCGAATACAGAAGCAAGTCCCATGCACAGGCTACTTATAGCAACATTTTAGGTTTTACGCGGCCCGCGTAAGCCTTAATAAGATCTTACGCGGCCCGCGAGGCCATAAAGGCGGCAGTAGGGTTTGCTGAGTCATCGGTGGTCTTGACACGTGGACGACACGTGTCCCTTAAGCTTATCCGGAGATTTTCAATTTGTCGCGGCCCACGTAGCCTTTCCTTATGGCTTACGCGGCCCGCGTGAAATCCAATTTTCTTGATTTCTTGATTTTTCATGCACATTAGGGTTTCAGGGGTCCGGGTTTCCACTTACGGAGTGTTGTGGGACATTTTTGTAGGTCCTTACATCCTCCCCACCTTAATTAAAATCTCGTCCTCGAGATTTACTTGAACAAGTAAGGATACTTCCGTCTTTTTTTCGATACCCAAGTATATTCGTGTCCACGCTTTAAGTCCTACTTCACCCTGACCAGAACTAATCTTGCATGTTTTTGGAATTCTTATGATTGACTTATACGGTCTTGAATTTACTTCTTATATTTTCAGGAGGTATAACTAAAGATTTCTAAGTATTTCATGAAATGTATCATGTATACTTGCCATTTTAGCTGATAGGCTACTGGTCCACTTTGCTTAGTTACTTTAATGGTTTGACATTCCTTGGACTTTAACATTCCTTTCCAAATACAGAGAGACTTTTAGTGATATCCTTTCTCTTATTTCAATGGTTTGCCGATCTCATGGCCTGATAGTTGCTTTTCTCATATGTATGTCTAACAAACTGGATGATACTATCATCCATAAAGTGTTTTAAACGGTTAACACTAATACTTGTAGATCAATTATTGGAGAATCTTATGAGTGATAAATGATAGTTCTATTTATCGCACATGCACTTAGCATGTCTTTCTATGTTTATAGTGTTCCTTTATATTGCTCAAAATAGGTCGGGTTAAAATTTTCCCAAAAATGAGAAGTGAAATGACTATCTTGATTTAATACAATAGATAACGGGATTCTATGTAATGAGACCATTGGATCCCTACACAACTTAACTAAGCGTTTTATGCTAAAGGTTTCCTTCATTGGTAGGGATTGCGCAGACTTGGTTAATCGATCCACAATCTCCCTGATTGTGTCGTTATATTTCTTATGTTAGGTAATTTGGTAACAATATCCATTTGTTATCAATCCCCTTTCCATACTGACACTTCTAGTCATTGAAGTCAACCTAAAGGTTTCTAACGTTCAGCTTTAACTTGCTAACAGATTAAATACTTATTGGCATAACTTGCTATCTATCAGTAATTCTTATAAAGCTCTTGATACCTCATATTACTTACATGATGCAACAATTACTTAGTTCTATGAGCTCCTTCGAGAATTCTTTCTCATAGGTTTCCTTGATTAGGACCCAAATTCTTTTCTTATGGAATCTCCAAATTCCATTAGTTCATTTTTTTTTCTAATTCCTTCATTATTCCTTTATAATCCTTCAGCATCATCCTTGATTGCTGTTTCTTGGGCATTCTTCAATTGTTTTATTAAATATATCCGCAATTTTAATCTAAGAGCACGTACTTGGTTTGACTTCTTATGAAACTTATGGCTTAAAGCATCAACTATAACATTAGTCTTAACTTGTAATCGGTGTTGTTCCTAGTCTCGGATGAATTCTAAGTTTCTTCTCACGATCGGGTGATAGTCTAAGTAGATCCTCTGGGAAACGTCGGTCGGAATTTCTTTCAGTTCCATGCCTCTAGTGTTGATGAACTCTGAGACCATATACGCTATGTCTTAGTTCCATGCATAACTCGCAGCTTTCCTCACAGAGACGAACTTTGTCGGCTGGTCTGTCTTGCCTCTTTGTGGTCACTTCTCCGGTTGGCTTGCAAACCTAAACCTAAGTCAGCAATCACCTCTTGAATCATCGTTTCCATGTTATTTCTTTTTATCAAGCAGACATGATTTCCTTTCTGTCAGTTCTTTTCATTCTTTCCATTTAATGGCATATGTCTTGATCCTGTGTTTCGAAGATCGGGTTTCACTATCTAAATGTCTAAATTTTGAAGCATACATTACTTCATTTTTCTTAACATATATACTAATGGTTAGGACAACTGTAGTCCTTTAAGCTCACGTATTGTTGCAGCAATTCCTTTGTTACTGACAATCTTAGTAGGATTATAGGTGAAGAAAGTCTTTGTAAGTGCATCTAGTCGTGGTTACTGTTATCTTCGCAAGAGTTCTTAAAGAAAGCATAATTACTCTCATTAGCGTAGGTTTTGAGACGTTTTGTACCTAGCACAACTTTTCCTAATGCGTTAATAATCTAAGGTAACGCAGAGGGAATTCTTATACTTTCGATGGCGTCCCAACTTTAAGGGTTCACATTGTTCATCTTGTCGCACGAGTTACGAGACGGTTGATCAAATGGAATAGTTTTCGATGTCGGAATTATAGATGTATACGAGAGATTCCTGATAAAAATTCTAGAATTATTATTGACACACAGGCTCGTGATGTATTTTAAATTATCAATCCTTATGGTTTTTGGATTTCCTTATAGATATACATATACATATCTATATAATCGTATACTGCAATATACATACCATTCATAAGGTCAATGTATTTAACAGATTCATAATTCCAAAGACAAGTCAGACATCAGGTCATGATACTATTTAGGGAATTCTGTCACTTGTTTGACATATTATATACCCCATCTTACCCGGTTCTCGCCGGAGAGGTAACCCCATCTTACCCGGTTCTCGCCGGAGAGGTAATTTGTATTTCCCATAAATAGAATCTTCTCAATTCATGATTAAAAATGAATCTTTTATTAGAGCTTTTATCAAAGAACAAGGTAATTAGTATTCACATGATGGATCATATTCTAGAACCCAGTAGTACCAATAAACAAGAAATAACAGTGGCCAAGTGTTATCGCTTATTTACCATACTTGCAACGTTCTAGTCATCATCCTCACGGCATACTAATCACCCATCACATTTTATCTACGCAAGTAATTAGCTTATCTCGAAGCTTATACTAAGGCATCTTTCTTAAGTTCAAGTCTAAATACTATCGTGTTGCTACCAGTTAATAACAATTTCCTAACTCTTTCGTTTAAGCTTAGGTATTATTACAACACCCAATTGCTTAAATAAGTGGCTCTGATACCACCTTCTGTCACGACCCCAGACCACACCCTGGACGGGAGCCGCGAGCAGTCGAGTGGTACCGGTGATTATTTTGAAAAGTATTGCAGCGGAAATTTCATCAGGACCGTGAGTTAAGAAAAATATCAGAGTTTTGAAAACACCGGATTTTATTTATTAAATAGATGGGATAAAACTCATGTTTTACAAAGGTAGCTTTAATAAGGGATAAACCCGAATATATGAAACCATGTTTTCTTAATTTAATTCCGTTGATAAAATAAGCCACTTCTTTAAGCCTTTCGGTGTCGTATCATCACTCTTACTCCAATCTACTGTCATTACCTGAAACGCGTTTTAAAAAGGTTTGGTCAGCAGGAAATACTGGCGAGTTCATTCATTTTTTGTACAAAACGACGCATAGTTATAAGTTACGGTATTAAGGGCGATTACAATGTTTATATCAAGCAATTACCCCAAATCGATATTTGTCACTCGACTCGTTTCTGTGACTATGGTCAGATCACCCATTGGCTAACCCGTTGTCCAATGGTGACGGGTATCAAGTAATGTATACAAAACCCCACATACCGGCAGTAATTGAAGATTACAAAGACTTAATCCCTGTAATTATAACTTTGAAAATAAATAGGATTTTTGAAACAATTTAATAAAAGAGAATAACTCACAAACTGTGAGAAAAAGATAATGGACTCACCTTGTTAGCATATAGTCTTGATTAAACAAGCATCTTGATTCTAAGCATCTACTTTATAGTTCTGAATCCTCTGATGATTAAGCATCCATTTTGATTGTAAGTGTATGGGGTAGAGTTTCGAGTAGTTAAACATTTAGTTTAACAGAATGGAATACGTATTAGTGTTAAACCTAATCAAACCTAACGATGGTCACGAGATCCGAACCTTAACGAAATTCACAAAGTATAGTCTTGTTTAGACAGCACTTTGGCATCCGTTTAACGAAATTCACAAAGTATAGTACTTTGGCATTCATTAGTTGGTTCCTGAATCGATCGGACAGAATATCGCATCGGTGATTATTGGTTAGAACACCAACGTATAGAGAGAAGAATAGAAGAAATGAGCAAAGAAAAATGAATCCTAAGCTTCCTATTTATAGGTAGGAAAAATGAAATTTCTAGGAAGTTTCCTATATGCTTTCTAGGAAATTTCATATACATTTTCTAGGAAGTTACCTATACATTTTCTAGGAAACTTCCTACCCACATATATATCCTCTTACACCTTCCTAGCAACTTCCTTTGATATTATCTATTTCATATATATTTTATTTTCATGTATATCTATCTAGGTGTTTAATTTACTTAATTAATCTTACTTAGCTTAATTAATCTTGCTTAGCTTAATTAATCTTGCTTAACCGATTAATTAATTTTAACGGTTTAATCAAGTAATTTACTTAGCCGATTAATTAAATAACGTAACTAGCTGATTAATTAACTTACTTAGCTTACTTAACTGCTAAGTTTCCTTTCCTATTAAGTTGCCGTAGCTATTAAGTTTTCTAAACCGCTAAACTATCTTAATAGCTAAGTTTGATATACTAGTTTAACAGCTTCCTGATTATGAGTTCTAATTTTCTAGACACAAGAACTCATATTAGTGTATTAACTCAATTCAACTTTAACGATAATCACGAGATCGAAACCCTCACAATGAATAACAAAGTATAGCCAGATATTAGCAGCACTTAAACATCCAATGGATCGGTTTTAATCGATCAGATAAAGTATCGTACCAGTGATTAAAGTTATTACCCTAATAACGGGCAGAGTTTTGGGATTTAGAAGGTATAATCCCGAGCTACTATTTACTATAATAAAAGCTGAAGGAAAGAAAAGAATTGAACAGTTTGAAACGTAGCAGTGATCGAGCTAATACCCTGGATTTGTTGCAGCGTCTTGACACCGTAAAACTCATTTTTAGCAGAATTGGGACGTTTTGAAACTGAAATTTCGAATACAGAAGCAAGTCCCATGCACAGGCTACTTATAGCAACATTTTAGGTTTTACGCGGCCCGCGTAAGCCTTAATAAGATCTTACGCGGCCCGCGAGGCCATAAAGGCGGCAGTAGGGTTTGCTGAGTCGTCGGTGGTCTTGACACATGGACGACACGTGTCCCTTAAGCTTATCCGGAGATTTTCAAGTTGTCGCGGCCCGCGTAGCCTTTCCTTATGGCTTACGCGGCCCGCGTGAAATCCAATTTTCTTGATTTCTTGATTTTTCATGCACATTAGGGTTTCAGGGGTCCGGGTTTCCACTTACGGAGTGTTGTGGGACATTTTTGTAGGTCCTTACACCTTCCCAAACTAGTTTTAATCCCTTTAACAATGCTGCGGTTTGTTCTTTCAACTTGACCATTGGATTGTGGGTAAGCCACCGAACTGAACACTTGGGTTATTCTGAACTTCTTGCACCAGGAGCTAAAAGGCTTCTCGGCAAACTGCTTCCCGTTATCCGTGACTAGCACCCTAGCAGCCCAAATCGACAGATTATGTTTTCCCACATGAAATCAATGACTTGTTTTCCTGATATCTTTGCCAATGGCTTCACTTCTGGCCACTTGGTGAAGTAGTCCACGACCACCAATAAGAACTTGACTCCTCCTTTGGCTGGTGGGAATGGACCAATAATGTTCATTCTTTACTTGTGGAATGGCCAGGCTGAGAAGATGGGAACCAGGTCGTGTTTTGGGCTTTTGGGCATCGGAGCATGTATCTGGCAAGCTTCACACTTTCGCAGCTGTTCAGATGTATCCTGATGCATGGAGGGCCAAAAATATCTAAGGTTCATTAGCTTGGAAACTACTGATCTTAGGCCGTAGTGAGCCCCATGTATTCCTTCGTGAACCTCCTTGATCAGATATTGGCTTTGCTCTGGGCCAACGCATCGAAATAGTGGTGCAAGGTATCCCTTTTTGTAGAGGATATCTCCTTGTAACACATACTGTCTTGATTTGATCCGAACCCTTTCAGCTTCCGTTTGATCACTGGCAACTCACCATTTGTTAGGAATTTAACTAAAGGGGTCATCCAATTTGGCCCTTCTTCTGTAATCACATCTTGTACTTAGAGTTCTTGAATGGACGATTTTTTTAACACTTCAACCAACACTTTCTTGGTGAGATGGGCAAAGCTAAGTGATGCAAGCTTGCTTAGTGTATCGACTTTCTTGTTTTGTGACCTTGGGACTTGTTTAATGGTGCATGATTGAAACGTGCCCATGAGTTCCTTTGCCTTTTCTCAATACTTCTTCATGTTGGGTTCTTTAGCTATGTAGCCATCATTCACTTGACTTGAAACGAGCAAAGAGTCTGTGAAGACTTGAAGCTTTTGAACGTCCATATTTTTTGCTAGCTTGAGTCCTTCAATCAGTGCTTCATACTCGGCTTCATTGTTGATTGTCTGAAATTTAAGCCGGAGAGCATATGTAAATTCTAATTCTTTAGGATTGATCAGGACTAGCCCTGCCCCTGACCCTTCAAGGCTGGAAGCTCCATCGGTAAAAAGCTTCCAGGTATCAGGGTCAGAAGGTTCAGCGGATGTAGTGTTAACTTCCGTTATTATTTCCTTTGGAATTTCCAAAATGAAATAAGCCAGGATTTGGGCTTTCACAGCTTTCCTTGGAACGTAGGTGATGTTTTGTTCACCTAGTTCCACTGCCCATTTGGCTAAGCGTCTGGAGGTTTCAGGCTTTTCAAGCACACTTTTAATGGGTTGGTCAGTGACCACTTGTATTGGATGTGCTTGAAAGTACCTTCGAAGCCTTCTGACTGTTTTTACCAAGGCTAGAGCAAGTTTTTCCAATGGGGGATACTTGGTCTCTGCCAATTTTAAAGTTTTAGTGAAGAAGTAAACGGGTACCTGAGCCTTATTTCATTCAATGGTCAGGACCGCACTGATAGCTTACTCAACAACTGAAAGATAGACAAAGATTAGTTCCCCTGTTTCCGGAGCAGCAATGTCAGATAATGAAGCTAAATGCTGCTTCATTTGGTTAAAGGCTTCTTCAGCTTCCCCAGTCCATCGGAATTCATTCTTGTTTGTGCAACCTTGAAGGGTTTTGAAGAAAGGAAAGGACTTCTCAGCCAGCTTGGACGTAAAACGCTTCAAGGCTTCAAGCTTTCCGTTCAAGATTTCAACCTCCTTCTTGCTTTGTGGGGACCTTGTATCAAGAATGGCTTTAACCTTGTTGGGGTTAGCCTTTATGCTTTGCTTTCCCATGATATGTCCCAAGAACTTGCCTTTCTCAAAACCAAATGAGTACTTTACAGGTTAAGCTTCATGTTGATCTTTCTGAGATTCCGGAATGTTTCTTATATATCATCGAGCATTTTACCTTCAGTTTTGCTCTTGATCACTAAGTCATCAAAGTAAGCCTTCATGTTCTTGCCTATTTGCCCAAAAAATGCTTTGTCTACCAAATGTTGGTAGGTTGCTCCCATGTTCTTCAGGCCAAAGGGCATTTTTGGTAACAGAAAATACCCTTGTGAGTATGGAATGTCATCTTTTCTTCATCACCCTTCTTCATCTGGATATGATGATAACCTTTGTAAGCATCCAAGAAGCATTTGAAGGGGAAGCCTGTGAGCGAATCGACTTTCAAATTAATTTCAAGCAAAGGATAGCAATCCTTTGAACATGATTTGTTTAGATCCTTGAAGTCAATACACATCCTCCAGGATCCATCAGGCTTTTTGACCATCACCGGATTGGCTATCCAGGAATGGTATTTTACTTTTCGGAGAATTCTTGCTTGTACAAGCCCTTCAACCTCTTTGCATGATGCAAGGCTTTTGTCCGGGGCCAAACTTTTTTTTTTTGCTGAACAACAGGTTTCTTATTGGATGGGATTTTGAGCTCATGCTCAACGATATCTCGAGGGATACCGGTCATGTATTCAGGACACCATGCAAAGATGTCCATGTTGTGTAAAAGCAGCTTCTTGAGATACGAGAGAGTGTCTTCGGTAAGGTTGGTATTCACCTTTATCCTTTGTTGGGGATATTTCGGGTCAATGATCCAGCCTTGTTCCTCCTTTTCATTTTTTGTTAAACTTTCCCCTTCAAACAGGAAGGCTTCCTGGGTAGGTTGAAGGGTTGTGATCCCTCTTTCGGTTGGGAACTTGACTGTGCCTTGGCTAATTGAAACCGTCATGCCAAACTCACTTTGCCTAGGCCTTCCTATGATGACATTATAGTTGGAAGGCATGTTGATTACCACAAAGGTAAGTGGTTTGGTCCTTTCCATTTTTCTTTCACTAAAGCAAACATCAAGCGTTAATTGGCCCAAAGGCTTGATAGGAACATCGGTGATACATTTAATAAAGGACTCAGCTAGCTGAAGCCTTGAAAGTTCATCGTTGCTTAGACGGTTGAAGCATTTCTCGAACACTGTCTCGGTTGCTGCCCCTGTATCAATGTAAGCTTTGTTTTTTTATGGTTCCCACAGTGGCTTCCACCACCAAAGGGTTCGAGAGTAGACCCCTTTCTGGTGCTGGGAAGCATACACATTGAAGCTCCCAAGCCTCCAAGCGTGGCCGTTTGTGGGAAGCTTTTTCATCAAGGTTCACCATGTTTACCTCTTTACTTTTACCTTCAGCCATTTTGTCTCTTACCCCTTTGACCAAATGGGCAAGTTCTCCAGACTTAACAGTTTCCTCAATTTTTTTCTTGAGCTGAAAACAGTCGTTGGTGTGATGACCTTTCTCCTCATGGAACTCACAGTACTGAGTGGAGTTTTCATTTCTTTTACTCTTTGGCAAGGGTCGGGGTGTTTGGAAGCTATGCTTTACCTCTTCAGTGGCAAGGATCTCTTGTGGGGTTTTGGTTAAGGCTGTGAAGTTCACAGTTTTTTCCCTACTTATAGGGTTTCTGCCTTCAGACCTTCTTGGGTCTGAATTTCTGGAACGTTTGTCATAGGAAACATAGTTGCTTCTCTTCCTATTCGGGCTGTTACTCCTCCAATTGGGACCCCCTTTTTCTTTGTTCCTTGATATCAACGACTTCTTCCCCCCGGATGTGAGCTTTCACCCATTCAAGGGCCTCTTCAAGGGTCTTGGGTAGGCACTTGTTGAAGTCCCTAGTGAGGTACTTGGAGGTGATACCATTCATGAAGCCTGCAACCCTCATCTTTTCGTCAGCACCCACGTATGTTAACCCTTCTTTCTTGTACCTTTCGATGAAATCTCTAAGGCTTTCATCATCCATTTGCTTGATTTGAAAAATCACTGTTGCATCTTTGACGTACCTCCGTTGCTGCGAAAAGTTAGCCAAGAAACCTTTGCTTAGGTTGTCAAAGGTTCGAATGCTTCTATCGGGTAGGTCGTTGAACCAAATACGGGCAGACCCTACAAGGGTTTGCATGAACATAAGACAACACTCGGCATTAGACCACTTTTCAATCCTTGCAGCCCTAGTAAAGATTTGGAGGTGGTCTTCGGGATCTTCGGTTCCAACATAAGTTCTTATGTGGGATGGCATCTTAATCCGGGTCTGAAAATCATAGTCGGCAATTTGTTGGGAAAAACAAGACAAATTGCTAGGCTTGTACGGTTTGACAAGATCTTTTTCTGCTCTTGAGGCCGGATTGTTGTTTGTATTTCCTTGAGTGGTCAACACTTAATTGATGAAGTGTTGCGAAGGGAAATGTGCCATCAGGTTGAAGCCTTGAAGGCTTTCGGGTGTAGCCATGTAGTTCATCCCCATGGGGGTACTCATAGCTGCACTTCGAGCCAAGGGGAGAACAGACAAGGCTTGCTCCTATGTTGTGGACACAGGAGGGGCAAGGCTTGAAGCTGGTGACTGTAATAACTGATCCAAAGTTATCTCATGTCCCAACGGTGCACCAGTTGCAACCGGTTAGGAGGTAAACAAAGGAAAAATGGTTGGATCTGGTCTTGCGACGGCATATGGGCTTGGATTTGGTGGAAGATGACTAGGACCAGCTTCATTTCGGGATGCCGTAGCTTGTGAGCTTACAAAAGGAGGTAGAGGTGGCCCAGGTGACAACGAGGGTTCAGGCTCGTCACAATCCAGCCTGATTAGTACACCTTTATCTCTTTCTCGGCTCACATACTGGTTGAGAAGAGATCTCAACTGTAAAAAGTTGCTTGCTACAGCTTTATCTCTTTCTCGGCGACAACTTGTTGCTACAACAAATATAAGATCGGGGATAGTGGTTAGACTGGCTAGGCAAAGGGTTCAAGAGTCCCGATTAGCCTAACGCAGGTCGCAGGGTCCCCCCACCTATGCAATACATAGGGTCGGATCACTCTCCTATTGAATGCTTTGAGTTCAGGATTGAAAGAGATTCAACCCAGAACATATGCATGCAATGTTATAGTGTTTTGGTGAGTGAAGAATAGAATAAGTAGATTACAAGTTCTAGAGAAAGAGAGAGAGAGAGAGAGTAAGATTTCCAGGAATGTTTGGCTGAATGACCAAGTGTGGTCATTTATAGGGAAAGAGTAAGCCAAGAGAGGAAACCTTTGACTAGTGATCCGTTGATGCAGTGAGGGCCCTTTTTGGTAGGTTGAAGGCTTCGAACATGCGGGTAAAAGAATGTCACTTCTCACGTGCTCTTTTGCGGCTGAGTGGGAAAAGTCACACGTAAAGTGTGATGGGACGTGACACTGTTCCATGCTTTTTGTTGTTCACTATAGTTGGTTGTCTTCTGAACCCTTTAATCCTTCAACCATTTAAGCTACATTGCATTTATAGTTAGTTTATTAAGTTTGAGCTACCCACGTCATCAATACATAAAGAAATTAACCCCTCCCTAAACAAAATAAGAAAGAAAATCGAGAAACTATTATCTTACAAGTTATAATATACACTTATAGGCATGTTAGATTAAAAAAAAAATAGCGTGTTGCGTGACTAATGTGTACCATATCCATTTTACATCGTGTATGAAATTAAACATTTTCTTAAATGGCCATCTTACGCAAATCTAGCATCGCATATAGTATTTTCATGGCTTATCATCATATAAATATACATTTTGCCCATGAATTCAAATAAAATGCAATTTGAATTTCCTATTCATGTTATTAGTATTCCTATTCCTGTTTATTCAATGTAGCTAGCTAAAAAGATCACTATGAATCAATTATAATTTATCTCGTGATTCAAGCATAGTGAATTTTTTTAACAATAACAAGACCAGTCAATGTTTGTTGATGGTTCGTAAAGCATAATAGGCAGGGAGTGGTTATGTAACCGCAAATTTTGACACTTTAGGCTATAGGGTCTCATGACCACCATGACCATTCATATAGGCACAGTATCATCTATCTTTAATCCATCATTTAAAACCACTACCCTAAGGGTTTGGTCATGACCCAAACCACTATCCCCTTTAATTTTTTTAATTTATTTTTGTCTTAAAATTATCAAATGGGAGGGCCGTGGTAATCGTTGTTTAATCCATGGGAACCACCATCAATCAAGGAGAGGGATGGTGTACCATTTAATTAATGGTCCTATGTGGAAATAATGTTCCAATCCATGACCCTCACACCCCATAGCCTTATAGCCGCAAATTTCTATTACACCTGGTTTGTTGCTTGTGTCGCCAAGGTTTAGAGACAACGCATTAACCATTGGGTTGAACAGAGATAACATATTAGCTAGGGACAGGGGCGCAGCTTCCTTGGGGCGGGAGGGGGCGCCCGTCCCCCCGAACTTTTCGACGCGTAGTGTTATGAACTTTTCATCACTCTCGTCAACAATCTTCTCTCGCGAATCGCGATACACAATCAAGCTATTAAACCATGTTCTGTATGTTTCACCATCCATTACATCAACGGTGCTTCAATTCTTATGATGACCTCATATAATCTATTTCGGTTTAGAATTTTTTTAGTAGCATTCTATTTATACTGTTGCATATTATTGAATATGTTATCGCAAATGGATTCTCTATTATATTATGTTGAAGAGTGAAGACGATATTTAATAACTTCAATCAATAGAATAATTGAAAATATATCTTTTTTTTATGGTTGTTGTTGTGTGTTTACGTAAATAGTTAATGTTTGATTGACTAATTTAGATCGATATATAACAAATCTTTTGGTTAACTACAACAAATAGTATTTTTTAGGCTCAACTCAAGAAGATTCAAGATTTTATAAATCTAGTACTTGCATCATCCTAAACAGTATTTAGATCTACAATTATGGGTGTTGCGAACGTTCTCATGTTAATTGCATGTCTGTAAGCAATTTACTTACATGTAAAAAACAAGTTACACTTACGTAATTAGTTAACTTACACATATGTAAATAATTATCTTACATGTAAACAATTTACTTACATAAATGTTAAAAAAAGTTACACCTAGGTAATGAGTTAACTTACACATATGTAAATAATTATCTTACATACATGTAAACAAGGTTCAAAGAAGAAGAAACTGAATATTAGTTTGAAAAAAATTGATTATCACTAAAGTCACGTATATGTAAGTCTATGTAAATAGTACACATAAATATATAAAAAAAACTAAAGATATAAAATAAACTAAAGATATATACAAATAGACAGTATTAAATTAGCTTGTATAAATGAATGAGCTATGAAAATACTTACATATGTATAAATATTAGGCTTATATGTATGTACATTTACATATATGTAAATAACGTCCAATATGAAGAAAATGTGGACCAGTGTAGATATATGCATACTTGTAAATATTAACCTTACACGTATGTTAAACATGTCATTAACATATATATGTAAACAAAGTATCAGTTTGAAAAATGAACGATCAGTATGAAGATATACTTATAGCCAAATAAGAAATGAATTTTAAATAGTTAGCTAGATTTTCATACGATATTTCATTAGTTTGAAGAAATGAAAAATTACCATAAACCCATAAAAGTTGGAGCATAATAGATAATAACAAATTGATAGAAACAAGCGACAGTTTATTAAAGAATTAGTCAACATGAGAGAGAAACAATTTTCTAGATTACTATTATACCCTTTGTAGTTTATTTTTATATTTATTAAATTATAAGACATAAGTGGTTCATGTTGTTCTGAAAAGAACCCAACCATATATATATATAAATATATATATATATATATATATATATAGGGAGAAGTAGCGATTTGAGCATAAAAAAAATTAAAAAAATTTAAAAAAAAAAATTTTCCCACTAAAAGTAGCGATTTGAGCATAAAAAATATTAAAAAAAAAAAATTTAGATTTTTTTTTTGATTTTTTTAGATTTTTTTAGGTTTTTTGGGGGTTTAGTTTTTAGCATTTTAGCTTGGGAGGGGGGGGGGGGGGGGTTAGGTTTTTGGGGGGTCGGGGAGGGGGGTTTAGGTTTTTTTTTTTAGGGGGGGGGGGGGTTAGGTTTTTTTTTAGGTTTTTTGGGGGTTTTAGTTTTTAGCATTTAGCTTGGGGGAGGGGGGGGTAGCTTGGGGGGTGGGGGGGGGGGGTTTAGGTTTTTTTTTGGGGGGGGGGGGGGGGGTTAGGTTTTTTTGGGTTTTTTTTAGGTTTTTTTTAGCTATTTTAGGTTGTGTTCACATTGGTTCTCGCAATAAATGGAGTTCTCGCATGAGCCCCTCCATATATATATATATATATATATATATATAGGATAAGGATCATTACTGAACACTAATTATTGCGAGAACAAAAAGAACAAATCTAAATCACTAAATTTAGGGATGGAAGGTTCATATTTCTTAAATTTTATGTTTCTTACATTCATATGTGTATTATATATACATAAAAAAATCATATATTTTGCCCTACATATAGTCTACATAAATGTAGGTAATTTAGCCTACATATAACCTAAATGTGTGTAGGTTATTTAAAAACTGACGTTTTTTCATATTTTGTTTTAAGTTCTAGTGTGAGAAACAATAAATCTTACATTTATAACATTCTCATTTACTTTTTAGGTTTTTAGGATTGAAAAAATGAGTGATTCATTTTGTTCTGCTTGTTCTCGCAATATTTAGTGTTCTGCATAGAACCTTCCCCTATATATATATATATAGGGGAGTGCTAAAATGAAAACCACCTTCAGTTGTAAGAAACGTGAGAACCACTCTCGACCAATCAGATTATACCAACTAAAAGGGTATTTTGGTCATTTACCCCAAATGTCAAATCTCCCCTTTCTCTCTCTGCATTTAAAGCTATCACACTTTGTCTCTCTCCTCATTTTTGTTTCCTTTCATCTTCTCTCTCCTCATTTCTTCAAAGAAGACAGACCTTCATCTTCTTCATCCCAACCCATATCCCACCACCATATTCATCACCACACCCCGAACCTCTATTTTCTCTCTGCTAATCCGACTGTTGTTTTCGGTGCAGCCAAGACACACCCACACGACCATACACCCCCTTCTTCTCCGGTGCAGGCAAGAAGAAAGAGAGCCACCGCCACGACGGCGGGACCAGAAAAAAACAGGGAGAGAGAAGGAGGGAGAGAGAGTGCGACGGAGGAAAGAAGGGACCGGTGGTTTGTGGGGAGACGGTGCCGGGAGACGGTGGTGGGGCAGGTGGTGTGTTCGGAAGTCGGTGGTGGGGCAGGTGGTTGGTGGGGAGACGGTGCCGGAAGCTACAGATCTGAGATTTACGAATCTACTTCGAGTTAAGATCTGAATCAAGGTGTTCACTGTTCTGTTTGTTGTTACGAATCGGGAACGTCATAGGTTCAAGGTGTTCATTGTTCTGTTTGGTGTTCACTGTTCTGTTTGGTGTTAACTGTTCTATTTGTTCACTGTTCTAAGATTTACGAATCTATTCCGAGTTTAAGATCTGAATTATCTGCACACGGATGTTGAACATTTGTGCCGGTGGTCCCGACGCCAGTGGTCCCGATGGCGCCGGCAGTGCCGGTGATCTTTGTTTCATCTCCGGTGGTGCCGGGGGAGGCGGAGGTGACTTTTTCTCACCGATGATGCCCCGGTGAACTGAGGTTAGTAGATGAATTTTGATTTTTGCGGTTGATTTTTCTGATTGTCCCCTCTTTCCCTCCACTGATTTGTTTTGGTGGTTTGTTTTGATCTTGATAGTTGATTGTGTTTAATTGTTTGTTTACTGTAGTGTTCTAGATTCGAAACCTTTCGAGTGGGGTTGAGTTGACAGTGATAGAACGAAAAACATTTTTTTCCGACAATTGATGGCGATGGCGTGGCAATGATGGCGGGGGGTAGGTTTTTGAACCCGCAACCCCACTTTTTGCAGCCATGATTAGCGGAAACTTTGAGCCAAAACCCGTTTTTTTCTAGACCCACAGATGGTTTTTTTATTCTTGTTTGGTTTTTTAGTTTTTTTTTTCAACTTATATCACACCCCGATATTTTCACATATTACCGGTGGGCCCGGCGGGGAGTATCGTGACGTAGTTGATATCATCATAGTCAATACACACAATATAATAGCACAGCGGAAGGCTTGGTGAATAATTACTATTACAAACCATAGTGTCCGAGTGTCCAAGTAAAAGAATATACAGACTTAGTTGTAATAGAGATCCACAGGCGGATCATAAAATAAAATACAAGAAACTGAAATACCAGACTACAGGCATCTAAGGATTTGCAAGATCCTCTTATTTGACACCAAGTAGCTCCAGCCTATTTACGTGAGGTACCTGTCACTTAATCTTTGGAAAATACTTCAGTTTACACTGGTTAATACAATTAACCGACTCATTTGAAAATATTTATGAAAATTGATTTAAGTGCACAAGGCACAAACCATTTATAACTTGGGACAATTATTTAAGATAATCTTGTATACAGTTTTACATGTTTGTCATACATATGGGGCCGGTTTGGAAGCCGATCATGATTAACCGACTCACCACTTATAGAACCCACAAAGGAGTTATCCCCAACATGTGGGTTATATTAGCATTTGCATCTGTCAGGTGTATGCCTACACCCCGTGCATAGGACGTGGCCATTTTCAAATGAAATGAGCCGAGGATATCCAGGACACGGTCGTATTAACCCCCAATGCTTATGTTATCAAACAAAACAGATTAAAACGGGTTATGTAAATTTATTAATCACAATCCGATTAAATGATTTCATACCCGACCAAGCGGTATTATTATAATACCGTATCCTAAGCCCGTATAAGGAAAATAAGTTAAAAGTATTTACCTGAGCTAGATGTGAAAGAAGTAACTCAGCCGTATAATCCTAAAGCCTTATGAAAATACCTTCTACTGAAGCTACTCAATCTGTATAGAAGGTTTATTAACCTATTAGGATACTAACAGGTCTTTATTTAAGACAAAGACTTAGACCGGTTAGTTTGAAAGATACTTTACGGTTCGAAAAGCTAGATTAAGCGGAGAGCGGAATAGAATGTGATTTAGACCCGACAAGTTTGGATACTTGTATAATATGGGTAAACTAAACACATTATGGAATTTGAAGATTTAATGATAAGGTTAAACCCGTTTCGGCTATTTTATGTAAACTAGTTACATAAACCGATCCGAACGCATAAATGCATAACGGGTAACCAAATGGATTATATACAGGTCTCAAATGTTATTATGCTTAGGATATGTTAATACATCAGTAGGATGTTAACATATATGCCCAGAAAGTATTTAAAATTGATTTAAGTCCCGTAAGGGCATTTTAGTCATTTTAATGTTATATAAAAGAGATTTAATAGTAAATTGAGGTTCTGGTCTAAAGTATTTGGTAAAAATATTAATTTTATCACAATACATCAGTAAGATATTATACATATGTGAGGTTTGCCAATTATGGCCAAACTATGCCCGAAAGGGTATTTTGGTCATTTCACATATGCTTTTAAGGACATTTTTAGAAGTCTGAGTTCATGACTTATACCTACTGTAATAATATTAAAAATTATTTAGAAATTCAATGGGTAACAAGTCTTAGGTGTTTAATATGGTTTTAAACCATACTACGCACCTAATTAGCGTAAAAGTCGCTAATTGACGATAATTAAGATGTTTATGGAAATCTGAGATTTTGATCAGCCTCAAGTGTTCAAAATATTTTATTTAATGTATAATATCAGTAGGAAAAGGTTTGGCATTCAAATCATGTGTTAATCTCTTTTTATGCATAAAAAGGGTATTATCGTCATTTACCGAATTATACAAGAACTCAATGATATGGTCAGTTTATAATCTGACCAAAAATCCTAAAAATCCCTAAAAATAATATCTTAACAGTAGGCAATGAGTTTTGGGTCAAAATCCAAGTTTAAACATTCCTTATGCAAGATATCGTAATTTAATTAATAAAAACTATCAATTTACGATATCGATCATAACTTCTGTTTAAGACCAGAAACTGATGTCAAATTTTTGGGACATGCTTATATATCAGTAATAAAGGTTTTTGTTCTCTCATATTTTCAAAAATCTCGTTTATATGTCAAAAGGGGAAAATGGGCATTTATAAGCATATTAACGGAGATTAGCATATAATTCAGAATACTAAGGACCAGGTAATATAACTCCAGAGGGTTATACTACAACATAAGGTGGTCCTAATGGAAGCTTAAAACATGGAAGAATTAAGCTCAATCGGGTCAGAACTGAAAGTCAAAGCAAAAGTCAAGCTTTTGCGACTTTCGGTTGTGAACCGAACCTAAACTGATAATTGTCGGGTTGAACATGCTTAAACATGTTCTAATATTAATTACCAAGTTATTAGAGTGTTAAAATATAATTTATAACCTCTGCATTGTTAGTTATAATTATAAATTTCAAATTCTGGTCAGTTTGACTTTTTAACTTAATAGTTTGACCCGACAATTAACTAGGCAAACGAAATAATTAGGAGGTGCCCTTTTAAGGGTTAATCACCTACCTAATTATGGTCACATAACCACATTCAATTCGAACAGTGGCTGGACCATTTGAGTTTAAACCGAAAGTCAAAGTTAGATTATGATAACTTTGACTTTTCGGTTTTTAAACTAAAAACTGAACTAAGGAAGGGGGCTAAGACACTTACAAAGGGTCCTAGCTATCTTTTCTACAAGAATAAGTTTCCCTTTGATTCAGGGACCTCCAGAGATGCTCAGAACACAAGCTTAGAGAGTTAAGAGTGTTTTTGAGAGAAAGTGCAAATGAAATGTTGAACTTATGGCCCTATATATAGTGAATTCAGGTTGCCCCAGATGACTACAGGTGTTTAGGGATGTAATATGGTGTCTCCAGGTGTCCATGGTGGTTTTTAATACCAGCAACAAGGCCATATAATCGAATTAACTTGTTTGGAGCTCAACGAAAGGAAGAGAGACCTGCACCTGGCAACACAAAACTGTTGAAACAGTGCCGTCGCGTCGCGCGACGGCAGAATGGGCACATGGTGGCGCCACGCGACCTCCTTGGTTGCCAGCCAAACAAGTTTCTTCTTTGACAAGTTTAGTCCCTGCACCTTTTTAAGCTTTATATCTTTCATTTTAAGCACAATTGGCCCTTGTAGTTAGTTTGTAGATGATCTAGGGAGTACAACCAAACACCGTTAGGCCCGGTTTCATTAATTGATCACCGAAAACATAAGTTTCGCCTCGTTGACACTTTAAACCCTAATTCTTGGGAATTCGCGTAAACAACACATAACGATCTCGAAACCTTGTGAAATTTATATCACTTATTCTTGAGAGTATATTTGAATATTTCGAAGCCTCGGGTTCGTTAAAAGGTCACTCAGAGGTAAGAATTAACATGTTGACACGTTTAAGCCCTGTAGTTTATAATCTTTCGATTATTTTCACAAACGGCTTCTTATATCCAATTAGTTAGTCGTTTAAGAATATATTCTTCGTGTGTGGTCATTCAGAGGGACAAGTTTGGCATGTTGACACTTTTAGTCCCTTCGCATACATAATTTCATCGTTTGGCAACTTTAGTCCTTCAAACTCAATCTTTTTCATATTTAGAGTTTAGGACACGTGTCTTTACATAATTGGACACGTTTTTTACGTGGTGTTACATCCTCACCCCCTTAAAAGAAATCTCGACCCCGAGATTTACTAGAATAAGTGAGGGTACTTCTGTCGCATAGTGGACTCAACTTCCCATGTATTATCGGGGCCTCTACGAGCATCTCATTTAACTTTAACTATAGGCATGTGCTTCTTTCGGAGCTTTTTAATCTGTGGATCCTCGATCGATATAGGTCTTTCAACAAACCTCAGGCTTTCATCAATCTGTACGTCTTTATGAGACATTGCTAGCGATTCATCAGCTAGACATTTCTTTAAATTACAGATGTGGAACACATTATGAATTCCACTAAGCTCCTCAGGCAAGCTTAGCTTATAAGCTACACTGCCGACACATTCAATAATCTCGAATGGTCCAATATACCTTGGGCTTAGCTTGCCCTTTTTACCAAAACGCATCACACCCTTCCAGGGTGATACTTTTAGTAAGACTTTATCGCCTACCTCAAACTTTAGAGGTTTTCGCCTCTTATCAGCATAACTTTTCTGCCTATCCCTGGCAGCTTTCAGGCGATCGCAAATTTGGACAATCTTGTTCGTCGTTTCAAGGACTATATCAGGTCCTGATAACTGAGCTTCTCATACTTCCGCCCAACAAACAGGTGTTCTGCATTTCCTTCCGTACAACGCCTCAAAAGGCGCAGCCTGAATGCTAGTATGATAACTGTTATTATAGGAGAACTCGATCAAAGGTAGATGGTCATCCCAGCTACCTCCCAAATCAAAAACACATGCTCGAAGCATGTCTTCCAAAGTTTGAATTGTACGCTCACTTTGTCCATCTGTTTGAGGATGGTAAGCAGTACTAAAATTCAAATGAGTGCCTAATGATTGTTGGAAACTTTTCCAAAAGTGAGAGGTGTATCTAGTATCTCTATCGGATATAATAGATACCGGCACTCCGTGGAGAGATACAATCTTATCCACGTACAATTGAGCTAGCTTGTCGGAGCTATGAGTCTCCTTGATGGGTAAGAAATGTGCTGACTTAGTCAGTCTATCAACTATGACCCATATAGTATCATTTCCATGCCCTGTTTTAGGTAACTTGGTTATAAAATCCATAATTACCATCTCCCACTTCCATGTGGGAAGTTCTGGCTGTTGTAGCAGACCTGGCGGCTTTTGATGTTCAGCTTTAATTTGAGCACAAGTCAGACATTTGGCTACATGTGTGGCAATAGATTTCTTCAAACCTATCCACCAATAGTTGGCTTTCAAATCTTGATACATTTTGTCACCTCCAGGGTGAACTGAGTATTTCGAATTGTGAGCTTCCTGGAGGATTATATCTCGAAGCCCTCCATGAATAGGAACCCAGATTCTTCCATTCATCCTGAGGATTCCATCCTTACTAGGTGCTAACTGTTCAGCAGTTACACCTAACTTTTCACTTGGAAGGTTAGCTTCCAAAACAACTTTTTTCTGAGCAGCTAACAGCCTTTCATTCAAGTTGTTCTTGAGTTCAATGCTCTTGGCATTAATCCTTATAGGGTTGACTCTTTCCTTTTGGCTTAGAGCATCAGCGACTACATTCGCTTTGCCAGGATGGTAGCGAATTTCACAATCGTAGTCATTTAGAGTCTCCATCCAGCGGCGTTGTCTCATATTGAGATCCTTTTGATTGAATAAGTGTTGGAGACTTTTGGGATCCGAATAGATCACACATTTAGTTCCATATAAATAGTGTCTCCATAACTTAAGTGCGAAGACAACGGCACCCAACTCCAAATCGTGGGTGGTGTAATTCTTTTCGTGCACCTTTAGTTGTCGTGATGCATAGGCAATCACCTTGCCTCTTTGCATAAGTACACAACCCATACCGGTGTGTGAAGCATCACAGTACACGACAAACTCTTCAATTCCTTCGGGCAATGTCAACACCGGAGCATTGCTCAATTTCTGTTTAAGAATCTCAAAAGACTCTTGTTGTTTTGGACCCCAATCAAACTTTACATTCTTGCGGGTCAGAGAAGTCAATGGTGCAGCTATCCTCGAGAAGTTCTCA
Source organism: Helianthus tuberosus (assembly GCA_030545235.1). Taxonomy (NCBI): domain Eukaryota; kingdom Viridiplantae; phylum Streptophyta; class Magnoliopsida; order Asterales; family Asteraceae; genus Helianthus; species Helianthus tuberosus. Next base: position 50,550,373 of record CM060403.1, on the reverse strand, counting down.
ATGAATCTCCTATAATAACCAGCTAATCCCAGAAAGCTACGAATCTCTGTAGGTGTCTTAGGTGCCTCCCAGTTCATGATAGCTTCTATTTTAGCTGGATCGACTTGGATACCACGCTCGCTCACAACATGTCCAAGGAATTGGACTTCGCGAAGCCAGAACTCACACTTGGAGAATTTAGCGTACAGCTTCTCCTGTCGAAGCAATCCTGAAATACATCGAAGATGTTTCTCATGATCAACCTGACTACGAGAATTGATAAGTATGTCGTCTATAAAGACAATGACAAACTTGTCTAAGTATGGCTTGCAGACTCGATTCATGAGATCCATGAATGCTGCAGGTGCATTAGTGAGCCCGAAAGGCATCACTAAAAACTCGTAGTGACCATACCTTGTTCTGAACGCTGTCTTAGGTACATCTTCAGTTCGGACCTTGAGTTGATGATATCTAGATCTCAAATCGATCTTCGAGAAGAAGCTTGCCCCTTGAAGTTGGTCGAATAAGTCGTCGATCCTGGGTAATGGATAACGATTCTTGATCGTTACCCTATTTAATTCATGATAATCAATGCATAAACGCATTGATCCATCCTTCTTTACAAACAATATAGGAGCTCCCCAAGGCGAAGAGCTGGGTTGTATGAAACCCTTTTCCAGTAAGTCATCCAATTGAGTCCTGAGCTCTTTCATTTCAGTAGGTGCTAGACGATAAGGAGCTCGTGCAATTGGTGCAGATCCTGGCATAATGTCTATCCTAAATTCAACTTGCCTCTCAGGAGGTAATCCAGGTAATTCATCAAGAAAGACATCAGGATACTCGGAAATAATTGGAATATCTTCGATCTTGGGCTTTGGTTCATCAATAGTCACTTGTGCCATGTAGATGACACATCCGCTCTTCAAACACTTCGATGCCTTGAGAATAGACACATTGTTGGGCAAACCATATTGTGTATCTCCTTGAATAGTGAAGGATTCACCAGAAGGGGTTTTGATGTTAACTATCTTTTTATCGCAGGCAATTTGGGCTTGGTTATGCGATAACTAATCCATGCCTAAACTACATCAAACCCAGCCAATTTCATTGGCATGAGGGATAGCGGGATAGAATGATTCTTAATGGATATAAAGCATCCATCAAGAAGAGTTGAAGCAGTTTCTAAGGTACCATCTGCTAGCTCTACCTCATATTTTATGTCTAGAGTTTTAATAGGCAGATTCAGTAACTTACTAAACTTATGGTCTACAAAAGATTTATCAGGACCTGAATCAATTAAAACTCGAGCATAAATATCATTAATGAGGAAGGTACCTGTTATAACGTTCTCGTCATTCACTGCCTCCCTTGCATTCATTTGAAAAACCCTAGCATTTGTTTTCTTTGCCTCATCAGGCTTCTTAGCATTTTTAGGGCAATTAATCTTGATGTGCCCCTTTTCGTTGCAACCGTAGCAGGTCGCATCCTTGATGTTTCGGCACTCAACAGTCTTGTGCCCTTTCTTCTTGCAGATCCCACAAGGTTTAGCTTGTGGGTCCTGGTTGCACTTTCCAAAGTGCCTCTTGTTACAAGTTTTGCATCTGGGCTTGTCACCTGACTGCCCTTTCTTGGAACCAGAGTTCCCTTTATTCTTTTTGTTCGATTGGTGGGACTGGTCTTCCTCCCTCTTTCTTTTCCCTTCATCGGTGGTTTTCTTTGCCCTACTCCTTACAACATCAAGAGTAAGTGACAAAGATAGATCTACAGCAGATCTATAAGTAGCAGGCTTAGAAGCCTTGACCTTTCCTTTAACCTCTGGGGCTAAACCACCGATAAAACGCGCAATGCGTTTGGGTTCTGGGGTGACCAAATATGGCACAAGTCTCGACATTGAGTTGAAACTGGTCACATAGGACCTACAATCCAAATCCTTCATCACCAGAGTGAGGAAGTCAGTCTCTATTCTTTCCACTTCATGCTGAGGACAGTAAGTGTCCTTTATAAGTTCAACAAATTTATCCCATGAAAGATTATATAGAGGAACCTTTCCAGTGGATTGCACCAAGGCTTTCCACCATGTTAGGGCGTCGCCCTTGAAAGACTGAGATACAAACTTGACGATGTCTTCCTTAGCACACCCACTGATGTCAATCACAGTTTCCATTTCATCCAACCACTTTATACAGTCGATTGCTCCCTTTTCTCCCGTGAAATCTCTTGGTTTACAGGAGACGAAATATTTATAGGTACAACCCTTGTTGTACCTGGGAGTCTGATCGAGGACAATCTGCCTCTTTGGTTCACTTTTCTGAAGAGATAAGTGTTGAGACTCATCCTTCTTCAGTGTATGCGAATGTGATAGGGACTTCGTATGAGTTTTGGACTGAACATTAATCAGTTCCTTGAATATTTTGTCCACAGCTTGAGCAACCGCTGTGTCAATCATCGCTTGTAATTCAGCACCAGTAACATTTATCCTGGTATTATTGTTTCCTTCCACAGGATGACTGTTTGCTTCGTCAGAGCCAACCATGATTTGAGTACTAAATTAAACAATAATGATGTCTTTAGATTATATAATGAATCATCGCATTGATGATTAGATGGTCATGGTATTAATAAACCATATAGACCATTTTAGATAACAAGTAAGAATCTATTTGATTTTGGTTTGCCTAGGTTACAAATGAACCATTATTGGCAATCAATAGGATATAATCCTTTATATTTATTAGAAAGGGGACATAAGTCACAACTGTCAATGTCATAAAAGACATTTTCAGATAGCACAAAAGGCTCGTCTCGAAGGACATTTAGATGGCACAAAAGGCCTTGTCACAAAGACAATTAAAACAAAATCAACAATTTCTTGAATCAGTGATTTTTAAGGGTCGAACATAGTTCATCACCTTTTTGACAAGAAGTTTATAATATAAAACTATCATTGTCATAAATACACCTTTGCCTATAGGTATACATCTCAATTGGATGTTTTGGTGTATACATCATATTGATGTTTAATAGCCATGATTCGTATTGATCATATAGGCCATGAAGGTGGCTTGGAAAGATCCAAGTACTTTTGGAAGCTAGTGTGGTTTCTCAAGTCACACAGCCAGGAATAACATGTTTTCAGATGTTAACAGAGAATTTATTGTCTTAAAAAGGTTGTACCACCATCATAGCCATTAATATTTTGGCTAGGTTATACCTTTAAGAACTTCTTTTTGAAATTTTTCTTTGGCAGATCAATTAAAATTGAAATGATATTGCATGATGATGTAATAAAAATACACATTTAAAATCTCAAAAAGAAATTCCATTAAAATACTAGACTATTACGAGAATGCCCTAAACGGTCTTGAAATAAACACACTGTCCACACAGGGACTACAGAAAAAGAAATAAGTCCACGCAGGGACTAAGTACAGAAAATAAAATGTCCTCGCAGGGACTTGATTGAAATTACAATACAAAATAAAATAAAACAAATTTCTATTTCTTTTTGACTTTTATGAGGTTCGCAAGGCCCTTGAGAAATTTGTTATGCTTTTTATTTGTTTTGTCCGCTTTTTGCTCAACCTGGTCCAACCTCTGCAGAATTTGTTGAGTTTGAATTTGTTGAGGAGGAGGAGGTTGTTATTGATAAGGTGGGTATTGATACCCTTGCACTGGATATCCAGTTGGGTAAACTGGAGGAAATGGTGAAGGACAAAGTGCATTAAATTGTGCTGCCTCAAGATATGGATCTTGGGCAGGGGCTTGATATCCATAATCCGTAGGAGTTGGATATTCAAATGGGTTATACCCAGACGAACCTGGGTAAGTCGGTATCGGGTTTTCAAAACCCACTGGCGGTGGCGGTGGTGCAAAAGAAATTGGCGGGGGATCATTTTCCGGCACCGCATGTGAAGGTCCACCCATCTGTGGATCTTCGGGAATAGGAGGGTATGTGCTTGAAGCTTGAGGGGAACTAAATCTTGGTCCCCCTCGCACAGACATCCGTGCATTCCTCCTTCGCCTATGTGGCTCAGGAGGTGGTTGTGGTGGTTGTTGAGGTGGTTCCTCAACGGGTAAAGGCGGTGGAGTAACCGCTTGAAGATATGGTTCCTCCAATGGAGGTTGGGGAGGAGAGTAATGGAAAGATGGGGTATATTCCCATTCATACTTGTTCCACCTTTCGGCCGATGAGTCGGGGCGTTGATATGGCGATCCTTGGTAAGGAGAACCGTTGGAGATACTGATGGGGTGAGTTGGTGTCCCAGTTGGCGGCTCTGGATCAGGATCGTCATCCATCTCCATCTCTTGGGAGAAGTTGTGACACCCCAGGAAAAGCCAGTAAACACCGCAACTTAACTAGCTTCCTCAGTAACCACGCACTAAATTTCGGGACGAAATTTTCTTAACAGGGGGAGAATGTGACAACCCTCGTAATTACATGTATTCGTACGATTGATTAATATTATATTGTGCTTAATGATTGTGCAGAAACTTGACTAAATGGTCCTGAATATCTTCCTAAGTGTTAGGAATTAAAAGTGTTGCAAAAAGATACCGAAAAGACACTAAATGGAATAATTAAACACTTTAACAGAACGGTATCTAACCGAACAACCGGGCATTACCCGGGACACTAAATTTTTGTCAAAAACATTGTTTTATTATTTCTTGGCTAGTCGTGATCCCCATACATCATAACACCTATTAAAATATCTACTAATTAGTATATGGAATTATATACTTGGAATCTAATTTACATTTACCAACTTGGTCACAAAATTTACATCCAACCCCCCCCCCCCTAACCGAATTCGGTGCCAAAGGACCCACAAGATCACCAACTCAAATCTTCACCATACTCCCAATCTTGTTCCTAGATTATATTCTAATTTTATAATAGATTGATTGCTTGATAGTGTTAACAAAATATATGAAGATATCTTATAAGTATGGGAGCATCCTTACAACATCACTTCTCATAAATTCACACTACTCCTTCACTCCCCACTCTCTTTCTCTCGGCCCTCCCTTAACCGCCACCATCACCACCATTTCACCACCATCTTCATCCATTCTTGAGCTTCATATAAGTGCTAGAAGGTGATACTTGGAGGTTGAAGCTTGGGGGTCTCGAAGGAACTTCATACTTTGCTCTACACCTCATCTTCATCATCATTCTTTGTTCATAAGTTCATCCCTAGCCTTTGAGCTAGTTGTAAGTCTTTGACTTCACTCTTGGTTAGTTGTATGATGATTATTCGTAAGATTGTTATTTGATGTTTAACACAAGAACATAAAAAGAAAATGAACAAAAAACATGAACATAAGTTTACATGAAGATGAAATCTTGTTGGGTTAAGGTTGGTTAAAGCATGCATGATATTTGATCATTGATTTCTTGATAAACCCGTTGTTAGGACATTTGTTGATACGTTTTAGTAACATCTAGACTATAAAAAGCATGCTGATTAGCATTTTCAGCCAACTTCAACTGGCTGTAAACGGATCATAATAAATCGAAAAACTGATTTTCTGAAGCCTAAATTATGTATTTTCGAAAAACGGATCAAATGGCACTGGAATCGTAATTTTTCGAGGTCGTTTACTATTTTTAAAGGTCTGTTTTTGGACAGCAGCTCAAGCTGAGTTTTACTGCAGAAAACGTGTGTTATATTCTTCATCATAACTTGAAATCTGTGTAGAATTAGCTCATGAAAATTTTACTGTAGATGACCACTGATGTCATAGTAATTCTCCCACTAGAATTTCATAAATCGGACTTACGATGAATTTTAAATAAATTATTCCGTGGACTGCAGTCAGAAAGTGATGAATCTGATTGCAGTCCGGTAAATGATTTTTTATAAAATATTAGTAGTGAATTGGATCCCGAGATTTTTACACAATAATATTTGGATCGTTTAAGACCTTCTGTAAAAAGTTGGGAATTTTTAGAACAGGGTAACTATTTTATTAAAATTCCTGAAAACAGCCCAGTTTTGAATGTAAAAGCTGAAACGACATAAGAAGTAATTTGCGTGTCTAAATGTCGGGTAGGTTATCTGAGAATGATCTAACATGTTATATGTCAATAAAAGTGTTATGTGCAATGTCGTATGTTTGTTTATGAGTGGAAGTTTATATGGACATGAACTGTTAAAGTGATGCATGTTATGTGATAGATGCGTGTAGGAACTTCGTGCTTATTTGAAGTCACTAATAAACTAAGTGGTAATCATACTAGGACGTGATTGACCGACCTTGACTGTTAGCTATTTTTGAGAGTCAAACCAAGCAACCAAAGGTGAGTTCACACTCCTTCTAAGGCATGGGATTCCCGGTGGTTGGAAATGGGTTAAAGAACTAAAACGGAACCTGCATATTCTCCTTAGGTAGGATATGTACCGCCATCCTCCATGGGTAGGATGCCAATATTAAAAGAACTAAAACGGAACCTGCATATCCTCCTTGGGTAGGATATGTACCGCCATCCTCCATAGGTAGGATGCCAATATTAATCCTGCGTATTCTCCTTGGGTAGAATACGTACGTTCGTCCTCCTTGGGTAGGACAACAACCTTAAAACTTACTAGACAAAACTCTATCACCTAAGTCCCTCATTTTATATCGACTTAATCACCGAGGCCAATGGCGAGCGGGTCATTAGTTAATAGCGCTATTAGGTTTAACAAACCTCACACCGTGCCGTTCGGACGGGCGTGTACTAATGGACTATGGCAAACTGTCAATGATGATAGACATTGACGTAGGGCACAACTATTGTTCGTCAATTGTCGATATGGTAACGGTCTAGTGGTTCATATGGGGAAACCCCCACGGGTCATGGTTTGGGACAGAAGGAATTGGTTAATCATATTTTCAACTATGGGGTAACCCCCACGGCAAGTAAGCCAACTAAACGAAAACCATGTTTTTGAAACGACTTAAAATGAACACCCAACTGTGAACTCACTCAACTTTGTTGTTGACTCGTTGTTACATGCCTTACAGGTCGTTAGATGCTTATGGAGCTTGCACGAGGAGGAGGTCGTTGTGGGATATGGACTGCTATGTCCAGTTATAAACATTTAAACTTTATGAACTTATTACTTATGTTGGTTTTACATTTGATGCTTCCGCTGTTTAATTTGAACTTGGTTAACTAGCTTTTGGTCACCAATTGTATTGTGGTTGGTTTGATTTACTTAATTACGTTGTTCAATATGATTGGTGGCTCGATCCTGGTCATGTCACGCCTCCAAGCGGTGATACTCCGCAGGGTGGATTTTGGGGGTGTGACAGAAGTGGTCTTCGGGTCCTAAGGGATTGTAACCCAGTGGTTCGTTAAAATAGTCGTTTGGGTTAAATTGGGCCGGGGAATAAGTGGAGTCAGAATGATGAAAAGAATGGGAGTGTAAAGAGTGGTATGAATGGTGTGAATGGTGAGAATGGTGAGAATCTTGGGAATGGTGTGAATGTTGGGGCTCGTCTTGAATAGGCGGCCCAAAGGAAGGGTGAAACGATGGTGAAGAACTTAACGAGACCGAGTGTCTCGCGGGCTCAAATGAATGTCCCCAATTGTCTCGCGAATCAGAGCTAGAAAAGGACGCGGATGGAGTGCGCCTGTGAGAGGGTCCCGCATGGCTTGATGGTCCTCCCCTCATAGGACCTTTCCCTTTTCCTCGAACGCGCGGTGACATTTTCAATTAGCAAACCTGTCAAAATAAGTAAAACAAAACATAAACGACAAAAGGAAAAATAAGAATAATCCTAGGTCATTTGCCTAGACTCAGAAGTCTAAGGAATGTGCTTATTGTGTCATTGAGATTAAACACAAAAGGCTAGTGTTTAATTCACTCAATGTTGGCTCTGATACCAACCTGTCACACCCCGATATTTCCACATATTACCGGTGGGCCCGGCGGGGAGTATCGTGACGTAGTTGATATCATCATAGTCAATACACACAATATAATAGCACAGCAGAAGGCTTGGTGAATAATTACTATTACAAACCATAGTGTCTGGGTGTCCAAATAAAAGAATATACAGACTTGGTTGTAATAGAGATCCACAGGCGGATCATAAAATAAAATACAAGAAACTGAAATAACAGACTCCAGGTATTTAAGGATTTGCAAGATCCTCTTATTTGACACCAAGTAGCTCCAGCCTATTTACGTGAGGTACCTGTCACTTAGTCTTTGGAAAATACGTCAGTTTACACTGGTAAATACAAGTAACCGACTCATTTGAAAATATTTATGAAAATTGATTTAAGTGCACAAGGCACAAACCATTTATAACTTGGGATAATTATTTAAGATAATCTTGTATACAGTTTTACATGTTTGTCATACATATGGGGCCGGTTTGGAAGCCGGTCATGATTAACTGACTCACCACTTATAGAACCCACAAAGGAATTATCCCCAACATGTGGGTTATATTAGCATTTGCATCTGTCAGGTGTATGCCTACACCCCGTGCATAGGTCGTGGCCATTTTCAAATGAAATGAGCCGAGGATATCCAGGACACGGTCGTATTAACCCCCAATGCTTATGTTATCAAACAAAACAAATTAAAATGGGTTATGTAAATTTACTAATCACAATCCGATTAAATGATTTCATACCCGACCAAGCGGTATTATTATAATACCGTATCCTAAGCCCGTATAAGGAAAATAAGTTAAAAGTATTTACCTGAGCTAGATGTGAAAGAAGTAACTCAGCCGTATAATCCTAAATCCTTATGAAAATACCTTCTACTGAAGCTACTCAATTTGTATAGAAGGTTTATTAACCTATTAGGATACTAACGGGTCTTTATTTAAGTCAAAGACTTAGACCGGTTAGTTTGAAAGATACTTTACGGTTCGAAAAGCTAGATTAAGCGGAGACCGGAATAGAATGTGATTTAGACCTGACAAGTTTGGATACTTGTATAATATGGGTAAACTAAACACATTATGGAATTTGAAGATTTAATGATAAGGTTAAACCCGTTTCGGCTATTTTATGTAAACTAGTTACATAAACCGATCCGAACGCATAAATGCATAACGGGTAACCAAATGGATTATATACAGGTCTCAAATGTTATTATGCTTAGGATATGTTAATACATCAGTAGGATGTTAACATATATGCCCAAAAAGTATTTAAAATCAATTTAAGTCCCGTAAGGGCATTTTGGTCATTTTAATGTTTATAAAAGAGATTTAATAGCAAACTGAGGTTCTGGTCTAAAGTATTCAGTAAAAATATTTATTTTATCACAATACATCAGTAAGATATTATACATATCTGAGGTTTGCCAATTATGGCCAAACTATGCCCCGAAAGGGTATTTTGGTCATTTCACATATGCTTTTAAGGACATTTTTGGAAGTCTGAGTTCATGACTTATACCTACTGTAATAATATTAAAAATTATTTAGAAATTCAGTGGGTAACAAGTCTTAGGTGTTTACTATGATTTTAAACCATACTATGCACCTAATTAGCGTAAAAGTCGCTAGTTGACGATAATTAAGATGTTTATGAAAATCTGAGATTTTGATCAGCCTCAAGTGTTCAAAATATATTATTTTATGTATAATATCAGTAGGAAAAGGTTTGGCATTCAAATCATGTGTTAATCTCATTTTATGCATAAAATGGTATTTTCGTCATTTACCGAATTATACAAGAACTCAATGATATGGTCAGTTTATAATCTGACCAAAAATCCTAAAAATCCATAAAAATAATATCTTAATAGTTGGCAATGAGTTTTGGGTCAAAATCCAAGTTTAAACATGCCTTATGCAAGATATCGTAATTTAATTAATAAAAACTTTCAATTTACGATATCGAACATAACTTCTGTTTGAGACCAGAAACTGATGTCAAATTTTTAGGACATGCTTATATATCAGTAATAAAGGTTTTTGTCCTCTCACATTTTCAAAAATCTCGTTTATATGTCAAAAGGGCAAAATGGGCATTTATAAGCATATTAACGGAGATTAGCATATAATTCCGAATACTAAGGACCAAGTAATATAACTCCAGAGGGTTATACTACAACATAAGGTGGTCCTAATGGAAGCTTAAAACATGGAAGAATTAAGCTCAATCGGGTCAGAACTGAAAGTCAAAGCAAAAGTCAAGCTTTTGCGACTTTCGGTTGTGAACCGACCCTAAACTGATAATTGTCGGATTGAACATGCTTAAACATGTTCTAATATTAATTACCAAGTTAGTAGAGTGTTAAAATATAATTTATAACCTCTGGATTGTTAGTTATAATTATAAATTTCAAATTCTGGTCAGTTTGACCCGACAATTAACTAGGCAGACAAAATAATTAGGAGGTGCCTTTTTAAGGGTTAGTCACCTACCTAATTATGGTCACATAACCACATTCAATTCGAACAGTGGCTGGACCATTTGAGTTTAAACCGAAAGTCAAAGTCAGATTATGATAACTTTGACTTTTCGGTTTTTAAACTTAAAACTGAACTAAGGAAGGGGGCTAAGACACTTACAAATAGTCCTAGCTATCTTTTCTACAAGAATAAGCTTCCCTTTGATTCAGGGACCTCCAGAGATGCTTAGAACACAAGCTTAGAGAGTTGAGAGTGTTTTTGAGAGAAAGTGCAAATGAAATGTTGAACTTATGGCCCTATATATAGTGAATTCAGGTTGCCCCAGATGACTACAGGTGTTTAGCCATGTAATCTGGTGTCTCCATGTGTCCATGGTGGTTTTTAATACCAGCAACAAGGCCATAGAATCGAATTAACTTGTTTGGAGCTCAAGGGAAGGAAGAGACCTGCACCTGGCAACAGAAAACTGTCAAAACAGTGTCGTCTCGTCGCGCGACGGCAGAATGGGCACATGGTCGCGCCACGCGACCTCCTTGGTTACCAGCCAAACAAGTTTCTTCTTTGACAAGTTTAGTCCCTACACCTTTCTAAGCTTTATATCTTTCATTTTAAGCACAATTGGCCCTTGTAGTTAGTTTGTAGATGATCTAGGGAGTACAACCAAACACCGTTAGGCCCGGTTTCATTAATTGATCACCGAAAACATAAGTTTCGCCTCGTTGACGATTTAAACCCTAATTCTTGGGAATTCGCGTAAACAACACATAACGATCTCGAAACCTTGTAAAATTTATATCACTTATTCTTGAGAGTATATTTGAATATTTCGAAGCCTCGGGTTCGTTAAAAGGTCACTCAGAGGTAAGAATTAACATGTTGACACATTTAACCCCTGTAGTTTATAATCTTTCGATTATTTTCACAAACGGCTTCTTATATCCAATTAATTACTCGTTTAAGAATATATTCTTCGTGTGTGGTCATTCAAAGGCACAAGTTTGGCATGTTGACACTTTTAGTCCTTTCGCATACATAATTTCATCGTTTGGCAACTTTAGTCCTTCAAACTCAATCTTTCTCATATTTAGAGTTTAGGACACGTGTCATTACATAATTGGACACGTTTTTTACGTGGTGTTACAACTTATCTGAGACAGCTTGGTAAAACCCGTAAAAAAAATTTTGTTTGGCGTAAAAAAAAAAATTAACCTGTAAAAATTTTTTGGCGTAAAACTAAAAACGTAAAATGTAAAACGTAAATTTTTTAACGTAAAACGTAAAGTTTGTAACGTAAAACATAAATTTTTTAACGCAAAACGTAAACTTTTTAACGTAAAACGTAAACTTTTACGCGTAAAACGTAAAACGTAAAATGTTAAGTTTTTAATGTAAAACGTAAAACGTAATTTTTTAATGTAAAACGTAAACTTTTTAACGTAAAACGTAAAACGTAAAGTTCTTAACGTAAAACATAAAACGTAAAGTTTTTAACGTAAAACGTAAAACTTAAATTTTTTAACGTAAAACGTAAACTTTTTAACGTAAAACGTAAATCGTAAACTTTTTAACGTAAAAAACGGCGAGTTAAAAAAACGACGCCTGAAAAAGCCAGGCGTAAAAACGGGGTGTAAAAAAAAGGGCTCTTCAAAACGTTTTTTTTAAACAAATCTTAAAAAAAAAATTATCATAAAAATCTGATTTCAAAAAATTATTTAACAAAAAAAATTGTTTTTTAATAAAAAGTAATTAATGAATAGGACAAAAAAGGCAATTAAAAATAATATATATAAAAAGACAAAAAAACAATTTTACTTATATACCCTTTACCAATAAAATATTAAAAACATAATAAGACAAAAAGTATTTAATATTAATTTTAACTACTTTTAATCTCATCCATCCATCTTGAAGATCTAATGGCCAGAAAGTGGTTCTCGTGGTTCTTACAAGTGGATGTGGTTTTCATTTTAGTGCTTCCCTATATATATATATATATATATAGGGTAAGGTTCATGCGAGAACCACCCTTATTGCGAGAATCGCGAGAACCAATGTGAACACAAAATAAAATCTAAAAAAATCAAAAAAGCACTCATATATATATAGGGTAAGGTTCATGCGAGAACCACCCTTATTGCGAGAACAGCGAGAACCAATGTGAACACAAAATAAAATCTAAAAAAAATCAAAAAAGCACTCAAATTTTTTTCTTTTAATATTTAAAAAAAATCGCTATATTTCGTTACCAAAAAAAAAACTTTTATTTTCCGAGTAACAGTTATCCATGCACATGTGCATATGTATCATTACTTCGACAAATTCGGTAATACGTTATCAGGAATAGACAATTGCACTTTAATTTACAATACAATTTGTAATACATTGCTTTTTTACATTACCAATATTCAAAATGCACATGTGCATCATTAGGTATAACCATGATATAACGTGTTTTGCTACAAAAAGTTTGTGATTTTAAATGGAGAAGTAGGCCTATATACATGTTTTTTGGTTAGTTATATCTAGTGGTTGATGGTTTGGTTATAGTTTGTCAATTTATGATGTAATATGTTGATTGGATAGTATAAATGGTGTTTACATACATGTAATAAAGTGAAAATATTTGTAATGATATTGTATTATGGATGGTAGGAGGTAATGGTAATGTATTATGGATGGTATGATAGATGAAAGGGAAAGTGTATTCAAAGTAGTGTACCAAAACACCTTATTTCATGTTGATACCTATAGATGCACATGTGCATTTCTAATATTGGTAATGTAAAAAGTATTGTATTACACATGGTAGTGTAAATGAAAGTGCAATTGTCTAATATTTGTAACGAATTACGGAATTTGTCAAAGAAATGACAAAAATGCACATGTGCATGTTTGTGTATTATGGATGGAATGATAGATGAAAGAGAAAGTAGTGTACCAACACATCTTATTTCATGTTGATACATATAGATGCACATATGCATTTCTTATTTTGTTAACGTAGAAAGTAGTGTATTACACGTGGTAGTGTAAATGAAAGTGCAATTGTCTAATATTTGTAATGAATTACGGAATTTGTCAAAGAAATGATACAAATGCACATGTGCATGGATAACTGTGACTTGAATTTTTTTTTATTATAAACGAAATATAGCGATTTTTCCAAAAAAATAGTAAATTTTTTTTTTGGGTAGTTTTTAGATTTTTTTAGGTATTACTGTTTGTGTTCACACTGGTTCTCGCGGTTCTCGCAATAAAGGCGGTTCTCGCATGAACCTTACCCTATATATATATATATATATATATATCCGTTAGGAACCACCCTTTATTGCGAGAACCGCGAGAACCAATGTTAACACAACCAAAAATACCTAAAAACACCTAACCCCCCACCCACCCCCCCCCCCCAAAAAAAAAAAACCAACCCCCCCCCCCCCCCCCCAAAAAAAAAAAAAAAAAAAACCTAAACCCCCCTCCCCCACCCCCCAAAAACCTATCCCCCCCACCCTCACCCCCAGCCAAGCTAAAATGCTAAAAACTAAACCCCAAAAAAACCTAAAAAAAAAAACACACACAATTTTTTTTTTTACATTTTTACATTAAAATCGCTACTTTTAGTAGCCAAACAAAAATTAAAAAAAAATTAATTTTTTTGTGTGTTTTTTAGCTATTTTTAGGTATTTTTGTTTGTGTTCACATTGGTTCTCGTGGTTCTCGCAATAAAGGGTGGTTCCTAACCGATCCTTCTCCTATATATAGGGGATGGTTATCTTGAGAACGCTAAATATTGCGAAAATCGTGAGAACGAATGAAAAAATCAATCAAAACCATTTTTTTAATACAAACCTCATTGTAATTAAGATACAACATCAAAAAAAGAATTTACAAATCAAATAATTCATTTCTCCTTTCAAAATCAGTTTTTTTAGATTTTTTACACATGTGTAAATGACAAACTTACACATGTGTAAATTTTATTTATTTACGAATTCACGTAAATTTAAACGTGTAAATTAAATTTCTAACATTGTATTCGAATAATAATGATAAGTGTAGAAAATTTTTTTGAGTTTGAATTGTTTTTGACCATGTTCTCGCGGTTTTTTCATTTGTTCTCACGGTTCTCACAATATTTAGCGTTCTCATTTAAACCTTCCAATATATATATATATATATAGGGTTAGGATCACGTGAGAAGCACTAGGCTAATTGAGAAACTTGAGAAGCATTCTGGACCACACATTTTCCCTAAGCTTTTCGTAATATACACATATGTATAGTTTAAAATTGACTATATACATATGTGTATAATTCAAGATTTGACAATATACAGATATGTATACAGTCAATTTTATACTATACATATGTGTATATTACGAAAAGCTTAGGGAAAATGTGTGGTCCAGAATGCTTCTCAAGTTTCTCAAATAGGGTGGACTTCTCTTAGGATCTCTACCCTATATATATACAGGAGAAGGATCCGTTAGGAACCATCCTTTATTGCGAGAACCGCGAAAACCAAGTGTGAACACAACCAAAAAATAAAAAAACACTCAAATTTTTTTTTTTAATATTTTTAAAAAAAAATTGCTATATTTCATAACAAAAAAAAACAATTTCGAGTAACAATTATCCATGCACATGTGCATATATATCATTTCTTTGACAAATTCCATAATACATTACTAATATCAGACAATTGCACATTCATTTACACTACCATTCATAATATACTACTTTTATATTAACAATATTATAAATGCACATGTGCATCTATATGTATGAACTTGTTATAACATTAACAACACCAGAAATGCACATGTGCATCTATATGTATGAACATGTTATAACGTGTTTTGGTACACCACTTTGAATACACTTTCCCTTTCATCTATCATACCATCTATAATACACTACCATTACCTCCTACCATCCGTAATACAATACCATTGCCTCCTACCATCCATAATACAATACCATTACCAATATTTCACTTTATTACATGTACATCAATACCCTTTATACCATCCAAACAGCATATTACATCATAAAGTGACAAATATAATCAAACCATCAACCACTATGTAGGTCTCGGTTTGAATCCGTTTCGATTGCGAACCGACCGATCGACGTGCGGAATCCGTGAACGATCGTGACCGAAACACACGAGAAGTAATATAAACGTGATTCTTTGATAAATCTGAAATCGTACAAGAACCTTGAATCACCTTGCCACTTTCTCTCTCTAGAACTTTCTCTCTCTAGCACTAGAGCTCTCCAAGTCACAAAATGGCAAAAAGTCTCTAATTCTAACCCTACCTCATCTATTTATAGGCCAAGGCTTATAAGAGCTTTCCTCTTATTTACAATATTGCCACCTTGCCTTTTCTATCTAATATTACAATGTAAGGCTAGAAATAAACTGTTTCAGCTACGATTTGAGATGACGGAGGCGATAGACATACTGCACTAACAGACTCCCCCTTGGATATTGCCGCAGTCAATCTCAATCATTGAGTCAAACTCGTAGCTTCTGGTCTTTCTCTCTCTCACTGAGTCTTCTTGAAGCTTTAACACATTTTCAGCAACGAAGACTCCCTCTTGCTCGAACAGAATCCCCGTGGATCTGTCTTCAGCTCCAGCTCCTTCCTTTCGGTAAACTCTTCAGGCTCCCCTTGTCGTCAAGCTTCCGTGCTTTGGGATCGACACCTGGCTTTTCGGTTACAAGCTCTTCCGGGAAAGAATCCTGGCTCCTATGCACGCTTCCCCTTGCGTTGAGCTCGTCTTCAGACTCCCCCTTAGAGTCGGCTGTCGGGATCGTAGTCTGGTACAACATCTGCAATTCTCAAACGTTTATAAGTAACAATGTTTGATTGACCAATCGTCCAGGAATTGTAACCTGGCTCTATCAAACTTTCTAAATCAAGATCCTGGGACTAAGATATAATAATATGAAATATATCCAGGATTACTTGATACTCTCCCCCTATCAACAATCTTCAAAGATTTGGCAGTTTCAACGAACCGGATCGGAAACTGGCTCTTTTACAGATTTTAACAATATAAGCATCCAACTCCCTCACAGTTAATCATCCAAGTCCAAATTAATGACCTTGGAGATATCACAAACTATTTTTGAATTTTTATTATAAAACTTCAAGTTTCAAATTAATGAACTTGTTTATTTTCAGAAACACGATCAGCATACTTAGATTTTGAAACTCAGCATCCAGACATCGGTTGTCGAAAATAAAGCAGAAATCAAAATCTTTTTGAATTTTTCTGAAAATAAAAAGCAATAAAGAAATATGTACAAACATATTTACAGACAATATTTTTGTTTGAGTTTGCGTTAGAGGATCATATCAGTTTTTGACAAGTCACAAGTACCGTTGAGCTTAGTTACACATTAAGAATTAAACAATTCACTTAGATTGTCGATATACTGATCCACTTAAATTTTCATACAAAGTTCAACTGATTCAGGATACGAATTAGGTGTTTTAAGAACTTAAACCTATTCATGTGTCCCACCTCTTGAACATACTCCCGTATCCAGATCCCAATATTCAGTCTTACAGGTGAGTATACCTAGATGATATCTGTAAGGGGAATAAATTATAGTACGAAACCGTGAGAGCTCAGGTCAGAACTTCCGTTCAGCAGAGAGATGACGGCTCGACTTTTGGTGTGTCCCCTTTAGAGGATCTTTTTGTTACAACAGCCATGAATAGCATTTTTCAATGTTTCATCATTTTTAGCTGAGGGCTGTGCTATGTTTCAAGCAATACGGAAAGTATTCTCCGGGGACTAGGCCATTGCTTCCGCAAAATCAGAAGTCCCGGGATAATACCCCAGATATCACTAAGCATAAAGACCTAGTATCTCAGAAAGATGGGTCCTTCAAACGAGATTTCAGGGGTTACCTATATATCCAAGTAGTGTTCCCCACGAAATAAGCAAGTTTGAATTTAAGTTTATATCCCGAAAAAGTTTACTAAATGTATAAAAACCTATCGGCATATCATCAGTGAGACTGTTTAACGCTATTTAATCATTACATTTCTTTAGCATACTGTAACTGTCTACTGATGTACTATCATTTCCTCTTTTTACACAAAAACTCAATTTTGAATTTTTTATCATGTTTTTTGGCTTTTTCAATTTTTCTAATGTTTTTGGATTTTCTGACAATTTCTTACTCCCCCTAAAATGCAAAACCATTTAAAGAAAATTTGACAACCAATACTGATAGCTTTGTCTCGCCATCAGTGTACTGATTTGCAACTGATTTGCAGAAAAACTAATATAAAGTACCCCCATGATTTACAACCCATTGATTTTCGACAGTTTGAAAACCGTTTTTCAATCTTGTGAAAGTAATCATGTTTGTTCAGCCGTGAGGGTTTCGGCGTATTCAAGCAACATATTTTTGTATTTTTGACAAAAACAAAACATATTTTTGGTTTTTCAAATTTTTGACAAACTGAAAACATATTTTTTGGTTTTTAAATTTTCAATTTTTAGGGTTTTTGAAAATATTGTTTATTTATGTACAGAAAACAAACAAACTCCCTGTTTCAACCAACACAGGATTCAGCAGCCTCTTCTTCTTGTGCCAGGCTGCTCCGATTTCCATTTTCACAATCTTCAGTTGTCTTGAGCACCTGCACATTCAAAGTATTTGATTACTTGAACAATTTAGCCCAGGTCTGTTTGACCTTAGGCATTTCAACACAATAATCTTCATTCAATGCCGGAAAGTCTTTGTCATCTTTCACAAAGACCTTATCAACTTTGACTTCAACTTTTTCATCTTTTACAAAAATCATCGGTTTTTTAATACTCCATGTTTGACCTTTCGGAGTACCTCTTTTGTAAAAATGAGACTCTTTTTGAACATTTTGTTTTTGAACAACTTTTGGTTTCCAAAACTCTTGAGTTTTTGTCATATCAACAGTTGTTTTCCAACTTTGAGTTGTTCTGACTCTGGGTGTGTGAGAATTCCAGGTTTGTCTTGAATCAGACATAATCTGTTTTGGTTTCCAAATTTGAGTCGAAGCAAACTTGTTTGTGTTGTACCTCCAAGTTTGTTTTGAGTCAAATCTGGTTGACCTTGGTCTCACAATCTCAGATTTTTGTTTCTCAACATCAATCTTCTTTTTGTCAACATCCACAGGTTTCAGATTAGGACACTTGCGTGCAAGATGTCCTTTTTTATCACATTTGAAACATGTTCTCATGGACACATATTTGACCTGTGGTTGTTGCTTTTTCTTTTGAGCACTGAACTCTTCATTAGACTGTTGTCTAAATTTGAGTTTTTCCTCTTCTTCAAAACTTTTTCCTTGAACAAAATTCATCTTTGTCTGAAAATTCGGAGTTTCATTTCTTTTCCAACTTTGTTTCTTCTTATAACCCAACCCAGCCTTCATGTTTTTCTTCTTAAAACCAGGTTTGTTATAAAAAGTTTTGTGACACTTTCCAGCAAACTTTGGAATTTCAGACTTTTCAATCTCTACCATTTTGAAAACTTTATCAACCTTTTCTGCAATCACATTCTGAATCGGGAATACAACATCTAAGAATAATTTGTCCGATCCAATCATGGTATAAACCAATCCTTTTGAATCATCACTCAAATTTTTCTCGGATTTTGTGTTTTTCAGATATCCATCATGAAAATTACCTTCATTTTCATCCTGTGATTCAGATTTACCTGTATCACCCGACTCTTCTTTCAACACACTTTCAACGACTTTACCTACCACCTCTGAATCATGAGAATCATCAGATTTAGAATAGGTTATATCAATGTTGTCTGGCAATTGATCTACCATGTTGAAAGCTTTTTCGACCTTTTCCTCATCATAAAACACAAACTTTTTCGGTGGTCGAACTTTATGAAACTCTGAGCCAATGCCTTTCTTGTTTTGCTCAGACTCACCATCCTCCGGTTTTATGTTGAAAATACGTTCAAGCACATATGACGACGCGTGATAACTTTTTAACTTGTTATTATCCTGTTCTAAATCAGCAATCTGACGCTTTAGCTTAGCAACATCCTCAATGTAAGAATTAACAACTTGTTGCTTTATTTCATACATTCGTTTATACTCATTAGTTGTTTCAGAACAATATTTCAATCTTGATTGAACAAGTTTCATTTCACTTTTTACTTTTTCATATGATTCTTTTGTAATGTGATAAGCCAATTTTATCGAATCATATTCCTTTTTCATTTCCTGAAAAGCATTCTCTTTTTTATCACATTCTCCTGTCTTTTTCGAAACATTTTCTTTCAAAACTCCATTTTCTTTTTCTAACTTTTTACATTTTTCTGAAAGCGTTTCATTATTTTCTTTTAAAACCTTTTCATTTTCAAACATTTCTTTGTATTTACCTTTAAAAACTTCTTCGATTTTAGTAAACTCAAGATCTCTTGTTCTGAACCTTTCGTCTTTTTCAGTACAAGCACTGCATGGTTCCATGCATTTCTTGCACTGTTCATCGATTTTAATTTGAGTTTCAGAATCAGAATTTACCTCAGTGATTGGCACTTCGGTGTTTGCTTCAGTTTCTTTCTGCTGCTTCTCATCAACAGCTTCAACACCATCATCTGTTGAACTTTCAACCTTCACTTCTTGTTCTGCTTTCTTCACATCTTCTCCAACCTGTTGTTCTTCAGTAACAACTTCTTTCACAACTTCCACATTCACCACCACTTCTTCTTTCACTTCTTCAACAATCTTCACATCTTCTTCTTTAACTGCTTCTGCTTTAACCTCTTCAGCAGCTTTCTTCAGATTGTTTACCATCTCTTCAACATTCTTCTTCATTCTTTCTTCATTCCTCTTCCTCAGTTTTATCGTCATATCATCCCTGATGATTTTATCCAGTCGTTTCACATATGTCTTGTCTTTTGCAACATTGGAATAATATTCGCCGGATCGAGGAATTACTAGAAGAACATCATCGTGAACTATGTCACTTCTGGGAACAACCGGTTCACCTTGTTTGTTGACAAAACATTCTTGCTGTTTATCCCATCTTTTGTTCGCAACAGCATTTTCATATTCTTCTTGCATTTTCTCCATTCTGCACCCTACAATGAATCTTTCTCTTGGAGTTTTTTCTTTCAAAATCTCTTCTCGAGTTTTCTCTTTGACCTCAGCAACAACATTTTCTTCTTTGTTTTCTTCACGAATTTCAGCAACAAGAACATGATGCTGGGCTTTTGATGCTTTTCTGCCATGAGCTGTTACAGGACGATCTTCATCTGGAAGAATCTGACTCCAATCATATCCTTCATCATCGTGGATTAGAGCACAAGCTCTTGACTTATCTCTGGGTTTATCTTCGATCATCTTTGGCTCTTCTCTGCTACGGTGGTAAATCTCCTTTCGGTAGTAATCATCATTGAACGGATGTTCATTTCCACCAACCGCAGAATTGTTGCACTCTCTTTTGAAATGACCTTTTTGCTTACATTTAAAGCAGGTCACTTTGGACTTATCAAATCCAAGTTTTGTAGATGCACCACCAAGAGATTGCTTCCCAGTAATTTCCATATATCTTTGAGCTCTGCGAATGCAGCTTGCCAAACACCAACGGATGTCAATGAGTTCCATCTCTTCCGGATCAATCTGGTCGTAGTCTTCTTTGGTTAACTCAGAGTTACCAATCTTGCCTGCAACTAGACCTTCATACGATTCCAGAACAGATGATAGAAAACTCATTTGCTGCTTAGCTGCATTGATGCTCATTGCAGGAGAATTCTTCAGTTTGAGAGCAATATTGCAGAGAACTTCTTCAGATTCTTCAGGGCTTGCTTTTGAAGAAGATGAATGGTATCCTGAATTGTAACTTGACGAGCTTGTTTGTGGTTCTTTCATCTTTTCAACGCTGATTCCGGTCTTTGGTGATTCGCCAACTTTCACCGAAGGTGGGCTACCTTTGTAATAAAGACCGACATTTTGATGATGCGAAGAACCACTCATCTTGTTTTGCTTTTGTAGCTCCAGATCATGACTCTCAATCTTTTCTAACAAAGCATCAAGAGAAATTGTATCAAATTTTTCATTATTTTTCAAGATAAAAACAAACGTTTGCCACTGATCAGCTCGTGGTAACGCTTCAATTACTTTATCAACAATTTCTTCTCTAGTTTTCACAATTTTAAATCTTTCAAGTTCAATTTTTAAATGGCAAAACCTCTCAATCATTTGCCTTACTGTCTCTCCCTTTAAACTGTCAAACAGATCGAATTCCTTTTTTAATAACGCGATTTTGTTTTTCTGAATTTGTTTACCCCCCTTAGCTTTTATTTTCAAAGCTTTCCACACAGACTTCGATGACCCATCATGTATTAATAAAGAAAATATGTCATCTCGAACTGCTTGTTGGATCAAAGCAATCATCTTCTGTTCGTATGAAAATTTCTTTTTGTCTTCCTCTGAATAATCTTTGATCAGAATTTCTTCTCCTTTGTCATTTGTTGGGTTAGCATATCCAAACTTTAAACAAAACCAACTCTCATGTGCATATGCCTTCGTCCAATTGACAAACCTCTCCTTCCACCAAACATAATCCTCAATGTTATTCAGCTTCGGAGGTTTTGAATAGGTTCCATAAAAGTTGTCATTGTTAATGTTGTCTTTGATGGTTTTCGTTATCGCTTTGGGTGTATCGTTTGAACCTTCCACTGTATCCGAGGTAAACGCGTTATAGAACGTATTGAAAAATTCTTCAGCCATGATATGATCTTCTCGATTAACAGCACCTTTTATAATCACCTGAAACACGAACAAACAAACACAATGAGTTTAAACAATATCAAACAAATGAATCGTAAAAGAATTTGGTTCGTTCGGATGGATCAATAGTCAATCGGATGATGTTAGCCCAATCGGATGAGATCAGCCCACTTGGATAGGTGTCTTCGAACGAATGGAGATCCGGATAATGATTCGTCCGGATGGTGATCCGGATGGTGATCCGGGTGATGATTCGTGCGAGTGAGTTATCCGCACGAGTGGGGATCCGGACGAGTGTCTTATCCATGCGAGTGGGGATCCGGACAAGTGTCTTATCCGTGCGAGTGTCTTATCCGTGCGAGTGGGGATCCGTGCGACTAAGGTGATCCGTACGAGTGAGGAATCCGTATGCTGAAGGTGATCCGGACGAGTGAGGATCCGTGCGGATTGTGGTGATCCTTCCGGCTGAAAGTAATCCGTGCGAGTAACCGGTCAACAATACTTTGACCCGGATAGTTTATTCGTGCGAGTGATGTAATCCGTGCGGATATTGTAATCCGTGCGGATAATGTAAGCCGACTCTTTGACACAAATCAATATACTAAACGACAAAACTTGAGTTGATCGGTTGGCTTTTTGACTTCAAGGCAAAATCACATGCAATCAACAATTTTCAAATCTCTGAAACAATCACATGCAAATACTGAATTCAATTAAATGTCATGTGCGACTGACTATTCTGACTAATGTTGACTAAGCGACTTGATCGGGTGAAATATTGTGACACGTATTGTTATCCGCGCGGAGAAGTTGTCCGTGCGAGTGGATTGCTATGACCCGGATTGTTGTTCGTGCGGACAAGTTGTCCGTGTGGACAAGTTGTCCGTGCGAGTGGTTTATTCTTGCGGACAAGTTATCCGCGCGAGTGATTTATCCATGCGGACAAGTTATCCGCGCGAGTGATTTATCCGTGCGAACAATCAGTCAACAAAGGTCAACACGGATTGATATCCGCACGGGTAATAATCCGTACGGATAGGTCAACAGAAGTCAACTTGTTTAAATGAATTTAGTAGCCGACGTGATCACATGCAATTTTTATAATCACAAACATTTAATATTCAAGTAAAACAAGAACAAGCCACGTGCAATACTGAAATCACATATATTCAGTGATAAAGTTGATCTGACAAGGTTGAAAATAGTGTCTCGGAATGGTATCCGACCGGATCAGTCAACGAAAGTCAATGAATTTAATGAACTGCAAGAGTGATACTAAAACCCGGATTGTTATCCGTGCGAGTTATCAGTCAACAAGTCAACACTTTAATGAACTGTGATTCGTGCAAGTAAGCTAGTCAACAATAGTCAACCCGGATTTGTTATCCGCACGGATTGCCATCCGTGCGGTGAACATCAGCAGCAACATTCAACATTTTTAACAAACTTCGAACCAAAAAAAATCAGATTTCTCACAAACGGCTTCGAATTAAGATCTGAAAATTTGTAGGCTTATAGATCACGTATTTTCGCACAACATATCCAAATTTTAGCAATTTTTATCCTTAAAAAGTCGTTTAATTTGACGATTTTCAGACAAAAACGTGAAGAATATGAAAAAGTGAAGAAATAGATCAAATCTGAGTGAAATCGACTCTGAATCTGATGAATTTCTGTGCGAAATCGTGCGTTTGATCCGTGCAATCGAGCTCCTGCTCTGATACCACTTGTAGGTCCCGGTTTGAATCCGTTTCGATTGCGAACCGACCGATCGACGTGCGGAATCCGTGAACGATCTTGACCGAAACACACGAGAAGTAATATAAACGTGATTCTTTGATAAATCTGAAATCGTACAAGAACCTTGAATCACCTTGCCACTTTCTCTCTCTAGCACTAGAGCTCTCCAAGTCACAAAATGGCAAAAAGTCTCTAATTCTAACCCTACCTCATCTATTTATAGGCCAAGGCTTATAAGAGCTTTCCTCTTATTTACAATATTGCCACCTTGCCTTTTCTATCTAATATTACAATGTAAGGCTAGAAATAAACTGTTTCAGCTACGATTTGAGATGACGGAGGCGATAGACATACTGCACTAACACACTAGATATAACTAACCAAAACACATGTATATGGGCCTATTTCATCATTTAAAATCACAAACTTTTTGTACCAAAACACGTTATATCATGGTTATACATAATGATGCACATGTGCATTCTTAATATTGGCAATGTAAAAAGTAGTGTATTGCGGATGGTAATTTAAATGAAAGTGCATTTTTCTACTACTGGTAATATATTACGGAATTTGTCCAAGAAATGATACATATGACATGTGCATCCATAACTGTTACTCGAAAAAAAAAGTTTTTTTTTTTTTTTTTTTGTAACAAAATATAGCGATTTTTTTTAGAAAAATATTAAAAAAAATTGCGTGTTTTTGGATTTTTTAGTTATTTTTTGTGTTCACATTGGTTCTCGCGGTTCTCGCAATAAAGGTGGTTTTCGCATGAACCCTACCATATATATATATAAACGGGATCAGGAGAAAACGCTCAAAAGTGTGAGAACGGTGAGAACGCTTCCTGGCCCAACACGTGTCACGCGGCATAGAAAAGGGCGGAGGGGCTTTTTTGTCCTTTCATA
The DNA here is from genome assembly GCA_030545235.1 of Helianthus tuberosus. NCBI lineage: Eukaryota > Viridiplantae > Streptophyta > Magnoliopsida > Asterales > Asteraceae > Helianthus > Helianthus tuberosus. The sequence continues at coordinate 50,525,610 of CM060403.1, read as the reverse complement.
TTTCTTTTTTTAAACGTGTGTCACTTCATCTTTCCATTTTTTGCCGTTTAATAAATACGCGGCGTTTTTATTGTTTTTAGATCAGGATCATAGTAAATATTTTGATGTTTTAAGTATGTTTTGCCGTTTTTATTGTTTTTAGATCAGGATGCAGGCCTATAATGTAAAAAACATCATTAATTTTCTTGATTTTATTATATCAAGTGTTGTGCCATGTAGGATACAGGTGTATAATGTGACAGGCAATTATGGTGTTTTGAAAAGATAATTAAATTCAATTTTCCATGTAGTGGCTTTTAATATAATAAATGTTTGGAAATAATGATACCGTCTCTTCATTTTACTGTTTTGCAATTATTGTTTCGTTCAATTTCTTCTGTCAATTAGTGTTGATTTTTCTAGTAATACTTTGTTTGGCGTTTTTTGGCGTTTTATATAGCAACATCGTGCTTTACTAGCATCCGTTCTCACAGTTTTTCACACTATCAGGCGTTTTGGTGTTTGTAGTTTTTGGCGTTTTATACTCAATTTTTTTTAAATTAGTAGAGAATTAGATAATAAACAACAAAGAGTTAGATAACAAACAATAGAAAATGAAAAAAAAATAAAAATTATAATCTAATTTCTAATCCAAATCTTCACTGTCATCAGCCTCTTCTGTAGATAACTGCCTTTTTGGCATTTGAACCTGTATTTGAATACCTTATGTAGATCCTTATTTTCCTACATAACACCCGTCTTTAGAAGATGCTTATTTTTTGTGGCATCCTTTATTGTGGGTTGATATATACTTGTTTGATGGCATGTTGAAGACCAACGCCTGCTCTAATGTATTGATCCCTTCATGCCATCAATATAACCATCAAGAACAAAGTGACATGATGTCATATCAGTGTCATCAGTCTCTTTTTCTTGAATATTTGTCCATCTCATTCAGCAAAAGATTATAGAGATACCCAACTCAAAGAAGAATCCATTCAGTGAAATTTCATTCAGATCAATACTGAATATAGAAGAAAGGAGGTTCTGCATCTGTGGCTTTTTAAGTATTTTTTGGCGTTTTTAAAGTGAATGGTTTCTAGGAAATATGGCGTTTGTTTTTGGTTTGTGATCAGTTTTTGGCGCGAAGTTTAGGCGGGCTTTTATTTATAATAAATGATATTAATAAAGTAGCCGTCTTTTTAGTTACTGTGTATTTTTACTGTTTCTTGTTCAGCTTTTTATGAGTTTTTAGGGTCATAGACTTTCCATCTCCCAAGTTTGGCGTTTTTAATGGCTTTAAGTAGCTTTTGGCGTTTTTTTTTTTCCATTTTTAGCCTTTATTAATACTTTTGCAAACTAATTTCATTATAGTTGGGAGTTTTTGGCGTTTTTACTGCATTTTTGCGTTTCACATGCATTATGACTGTTTGGCGTTTTATTAATATAATGTATTTTTTTTATTCTAAGTTAAAAAATACATAACAAACAACAGAAAAAAAAATTAAAAAATAAAAATAGAAGCAATTCATCTTCCAAATCTTCACTGTCATCAGTCTCTTTCTTCTTTGAATCATGTTCGCTGGCGGTTTGGCTTAGCCATGCTTGTGTTTTTGTGGCCGTTTGGAAAGACAAAATGACATAAGTTTTTTGTTTGAATATGTATCTTCAAACAACTCATCAGTGTTATTCGTCTTTTCATGCCATTATAATATTCATCAATAACAAAACACAAAAAATGACATAAGTCTGACACCAACATCTTTTTATTTATGATTTGTCCATCTCATGCAACAAAATGTTATTTGAGTCCCAGCACCTCAGGGAAGAATGCATTCTCCGAAACTTTGGCGTAGAACAATATTTGAATATACAATAAACGATATTTGCCATTTTTGGTGTTTTACTAAGGAAATAGAGTATCTGAAAGAACCGTCGATTTTTTGGAATCTTTGATGTTTGAGTGTTTTGGCGTTTTCTAAGATGATTGGTATATAGTAAAATATGACATTTTTTGAGTAGGTGTGTTTGATGTTTTGGGGATTTTGGCGTTTGTAAAATGAATGGTATATAGTAGAAAATATGGCGTTTCAGGTTCTGGGGGTGTGTTTTTATGTATGGGATGTTTTTGTTTATATAGGGCTGTGTTTTGGTCTGTAATGGCGTTTTATTCATTTGTATGGCGTTTTGGTATAGAAGTGTAAAGACCTTTTTACCCTTAATGAGGCGCGTCCACGTAATAAAATTGATGTTATTTACGAAAACGCCACCGCGCCAATCTAGTCCATAGATTGTTTTAATCGGACGATCCATAAGCGTTCTCACCGTTCTCACACTTTCTACCGTTTTCTCTAAATCCCTATATATATATATATATATGAGTTGTATATATATATGTGTGTGTGACTGGAGTTTGTCTTTTTGTGGATCGTCTTCACCGTCTACACCCCGACGATTTGGACGACGTCGGTGGGGGGGATGGGGGGAGGTGCGGCGCCGGTCCTCGGCGATCCCAGGCGGAAGCCCACACCGTGCAGCCTTATCAATCAATTTTCGTAGGGAATTTTATTTTTGACCTAAAAAATCAACTAGAATTTTGCATTTGGGTGTACTCAACAACCGATAAATCCATAATGCGGCCAACGAGCTTAAGCTTGAAACCGTATTTTAATTTGATCAAGGGCGGAACTACGGGAGGGTCCGTTGGCCCTCTGACCAGCCGAGTTTATGTTGACCGGTATTGTGACATCTGTGTCACTTCAACCATCAAACAAATACCAAATCAATGAAATATTGTGTTTCATACTTGGGATTTTTATAAATATGTGTATCATTTGCACATATCAATTCTTGTTCGATTTCGAGCTTTAAATCGCTTTCTGGAAGGTTATACGCGGACTGATGCGTAAACGTAATCAGTTTAATGCGAAAAACACTCCGGAATAGTGAAATAGGCTTAACATACCTTAAATAACCTTTACGTAACTTAGAAATAAGTTTTGGAGGGTTTGGTGTGTCGAAATCAGGTTTATTCGTTTACAGGGACTAATTTCGACAAACTGCAAAAGCATGCCGATTCGTACTGTAACGAACGTTCCGGAACTTGAACATAAGTTTAACATGCCATAAATATCCTTTACATAGCTTATAAATAGGCTTTGAGGGGTTCGGTGTGCAAGAAATAAACTTTTTGGTCAAACAGGGACTAAAAGCGTCAAAAAGTGCATAAGTTTGCATTTTCGCGCATATCTTACGTTCTGAATATATCCGGACATCCAAAAATTTATGTAATCATTAAAATATTTTATTTTAGTGATTGGCATGATAAAATTCCATTTGTCGCGTAATTTGGATCGTTTTTCGCGTCTGTTCGAGTTTCGTCGTAATTAACCGAACAACGCAACCGTACGACCAAACGAACCGACATCCGAGATGTTTTTGAGCATATTTTAAGTTCCCTATACTTTAAATTCATTTTAGAGCCTTGAAATGGGATTAACGGGGCTTAAACGTGCCAAAAATGCATCGAAAACCAAGTTTTGGGCTTGCAGGGGCCAAAACTGTAAATCTGCCAAACTTCTTAGGCGGGGCGCGTAAGCCTAGACCTAATGCTACGCGGGGCGTGACAGACTAATAGTACAGAAACATTGAATCTAGCCTTTGAGCTGGTTTTGATGGTTTTTAATCCCTGATTTGGGATACCATCTGCTGGATTTTGATAGTATTTCATGTCCCATGGTATTCTAAAACCTTGTGCCCACTAGGAGGGTCAAGATCGAAGCCCCTTTTGCAAGAAATGATCCTAAAGGTTTACCGAAAATTATAAATACCCAAGCCCTCTTCCATTTTTCTGCACCCTTGATCTGATTAATGCTCTAAGTTGAAGCCTTTGCTTCATACATGAGTGTTATAGATCAAGTTCTTCCTAGCTTGGACCCTTTGTAAGCTTCTTTCGTGCTTTTATTGCTTTTCGAGCATGAAAGTCAAACAGTGTTTGACTGTTAGGTCCCGGATTGATCCGTTTCGATTGCGAACCGACTCGTGCGACGTGCGGAATCCGTGCACGAGCAAGACCGAACACACGAACAGTAATTCTAACTGTGATTCTATTCAAATATCTGAAATCGTACACGAACCGTGAATCACCTAGACACTTTCTCTCTCTAGTTTCTCTCTCTAGAACTAGAGCTCTCAAATGTAGCAAATGAGCAAAAGTGTAAAAGTTCCTAATTCTAACCCTACCTCATCTATTTATAGGCCAAGGCTTATAAGGAGAGTTCCCTTATTTACAATAATGCCACCTTGCCTTTTACTTTAGATATTACAATATAAGGCTATGTTTAAACTGTTTCAGCTACGGTTAAGATTGACGGAGGCGATAGACATACTGCACTAACAGACTCCCCCTTGGATATTGCCGCAGTCAATCTGTAGTCAAACTCGTAGCGACTTGTTTCTCTCTCTCTCTGAGTCTTCTTGAAGCTTTTTCATCTCTACTGCAACATAGACTCCCTCTTTCTTGAACAGAATCCCGGTGGATCTGTTTTGAGCTTTAGCTCCCCCTTTCAGAAAACTCTTCAGGCTCCCCCTTTCGTCAAGCTTCCGTGCTTTGGGATCGACACCTGGCTTTCCGTATACAAGCTCCTTCAGGATAGTTTTCTGGCTTCTTGAATCCACGCTTCCTCTTGCGTTGAGCTCGTCTTCAGACTCCCCCTTAGACTCAGCTGTCGGGATCGTAGTCTGGCTTTCACATGTTCACAAGTTCAGGATCAATTCCTGGCTCTGTTCTGCATATGCTCAGGATTTGAAACCTGGTTAACCTGCACATCCTTTACCTCAACATAAGTTTCACAAATTTATAACACTTAGATTTAAGAAACTTACTGGTAGAAATCATTCATTTATCAATCTGTATAGTTACATCAAGTTCAAGTGAATGACCTTGATTAACTAATCACACAATCTTTCAAAACATTTGTATATAACATTCAAAGTTTCTCAACAAACACTCCCAGCCCAGTATAGTTCATCATGTTTAGCACTTGGAATTTTGAAAATCAGCTTTCCAACATCAGTTGTCGAAAATCTTTTTGTATTTTTCAAAACTCTATGCTAAAACACACTAAAATCTTTTTGGATTTTGAGTTTAAAGAAATGCAGTAAAGAAATATGTACATACAATATTTTTGTGAGTTTGTGTAAGAGGATCATATCAGTTCATGAGACAGATCACTAGCACCGTTGAGCTTTTAATCACTTTAAGTTCTAAACGATTCACGTAGATTGATGATATAGTTGTCCTCTTAAACTCAATCTAAAAACTTTCGAAATGCTTACCGATACGTTAAGGTATATTAATTTTGCACTAAATTCTTATGGACCCCACGATCTCAGCATATCCCCTCATCATGCAATACACTAACTCAAGTAATGCCTTTAAACTTTCATCAACTATGATATGTGCGAAAATAATGCAGAATGTTTAAACATTAACAATCAGGTCGATACTTCCGTATACGCAGAGAAAGTCCAATGTTTAAACAAAATAAGAAAAATAAAATAAGTTGAAGTTGTTTAGGCTTTAACCACCAGGTCGATACTTCCGTATACGCAGAGGAGGTCCAAAGCTTAAACGAAACACCAAAGAAAATAAAGCAGAACGTTTAGGCAATAACATCCAGGTCGATACTCACGTATACGCAGAGGATGTCCAATGCTTAAACAAAATAAAGAAATCAAACAAGTTTAAATCTTTGCAAAATGAAATGCACAATCACAGCGACTTTTTCAGCAAAGTTGTGAAAGTTCACAGACTTAACCAGTTTTATGTCTTTCGACAATCAGCGATTACCGAGTAGGCACACAGTCAAGAAGGACAAAACTAAGTACTATGCTTTCAACCATGTTTTCCACTAGAACTAGGCTTTTTCATTTAAGTTTGTATCGTTATCGCAAATCTACTAGTCTAGCTGAGCCTATCGTCACATCTTTAGTGAGACCGTTTATCACATTTGACATATCATTTCTTTAGCATGCTGTGATAGTCCACTGATTTACTATCATTTCCTCTTTTCTCAACAAAACTCATTTTAGCTTTTTCAATGTTTTTGACATTTTCAAATTTGACATTAAATTTTTCTCCCCCTAAAATCAAAATATGTTTCAATTTTGATTTTCTGAGAAAATTTGAAAACAAACTATACAAGAAACGTGACAAACTGATATCAAATCGCTTCAATTCGCCATTCACTTGGCATAAACAATCAGAACTCCCCCTGACAACAAACTATTTTCCCATTTAGATTTCAAAACACTTAAGTTTGTTTTAATCAAATGGTTTTTCCGGAAAATTAGTTTTGTTTGTCTTTTTCACAATCTCGGGGTTTCATCACATTGTTTACCTTTATCCACTTATCGGAAAGAGAAAACAAGTACAACTTAATGTCCTTGATTAGTCTTTTGTGATTCGAAATATCACAGTTACCAACCTGTGAATTTCTCAAGAAATATGCCGATTCCTGTTCCACACTTACCAACCTGGGAGTTCCGGCAAGTCAGGTTTTTCATTTAAACAGATTCACCCAAGCCTGACCATTCTTGGGTTTGACAATTTTTACCTCAACAGATGGCTCTTCTGGTTTTGACAAACCAGAATCATTGCCTGAACGTGGCTTGTCTGACTTTGACCTGTCAGATTCATTGCCTGATGGTGGCTTGTCTGACTTTGAGACGTCAGATTCATCGCTGACATGTTGCTCCTTTGTTTCCGAAGAAACAAATTCATGGCTAACAACTTTCTTTTTCTTCTCTTTTGTCCTCAGATTTGCATCTGATGAATTCGTTTTGTTTGACTTATCGGTCTTGGGAGAGCAAAACGATTTATTAGAACTTTTTCTCGGATTACCAGTTGTATCCGAGGACAAAATTCTCTCGAGATATTCTCTCGCCTTCTTTCTTTTCTTCCTCAGTTTGTCTTTTTGCCCTTGTTAAAGCTTTACTTTCTTTTATTGAACTTTCTGTTCTTGAACTTTTGGTTCTTAAACTTTTTGTTCTTGAACTTTTGGTTCTTGAACTTTCTGTTCTTTAGGCTTGACATTGACTGGTTTCTTTTCCATTTTCTGATATTTAGCCCTCGATCTTCCCTTTGATCTCATTGGGCAATCTCTTGCAATATGTCCTCTGATTTGGCATTCATAGCACCTTCTCGTTTCGATTCTCTGTCTTTGGCAGTTAACAGAAATGTGTCCTTGATAGCCACAAGTGTAACACACTCTGTTATCATACCTCTCACTACCTTCATACCAAACACCGTCTTCAAACCACACACTTAGATCATAGCATTGATTTGCCTTGTGGTACTCATGTCTCCTCTTGTATCCTTGATTTGGCATTTGAGCACTGTAGTCAAACCTGCACCACTGATTACCAACTTTTTGTGAGTTTTTATTTTCAAATTTTTGTGATTTTTTATAATGATTGGATGACTGAACTGATGAGCTTTTATTTTCTTTTTGAAAATTTTTCGATTTTTTATCTTTTTGTTTCTGTTCCACATTCTTCTTTACAGGTTTTTGCGTTGAGCATTCACCTTTCTCAGTAGAATGTAAAACAATATTTTTAAACATTTCATTTAATTTCAAAAAAGTTTTTCTTTTTTCTTCTTTTTCTTTTTCATCATCAGATTTATCATCACAATCTTCAATTTTGACTTTGTCAAAATTTGTGACATTGTCACTTATTGGAATAGAATTGATCGGTTTTGGACACACATATGGTGTCGAAGTCACAAAACCTTTCAATTTCACTTCAAGCTCTTTGATTTTAATCCGAGCTTTTTCAGCTTCTTTTTCAAGCTGAATGATTTTAGCAAGATGAGAATTGATTTCAATTTGTTTTTCAAGATTATCTTTACCAAAAATATCTCTCTCATCTTCTAAAATCTTGATTTGACTTTGAAAATCTTTATCAAATTTTAATTTTTCATGTTCAAAATTTTCAATTTTTTCTTTTAAAATTTTGTTTTCTGCTGTCAAACTGTTCATATCACTAAGCAGTTTGACATTTTCAGACTTCAAATTCTCACAAATTTCTCGCATATCAAAAATCTGTTTATCATCAGATTCTTTCTCATCCTTCAAGCTTTTGATTTCCAATGTTAAACTTTCTACATTCTTCAGAAGTTTGACATTGTCTGTTTCTGATTTTTCGCATTTCGAGCATTTTCCATTCATCTTTCCATCATCAGCTTCTTTCTTTGTTTCCATCTTGTATGTTCCTGCACAGAAAATTTTAACAAAATCAAGAGGATTCATATTTTCATCAATATAGCAACCCCTCTTAATATCGTATCTCATAACATTTTTTGCTGCAAGACACACAGTGATTCGTTTTCTCATTTCAATGATCACATCCAAATCTATCTTTTCTGATTCTCTTTTTATTTCATCCAATAACTCCCTTTTTCTTGAATCTTTATGACTCCGATGATTTGTTATTGTATTGATGAAACTTCTTAAATCAAAACGTGATAAACTAGAATCCCGTCTTAGTCCATTCACGAATTTCTCCCATTCCAAAGGCAAAGCATCAACAAATTTTGAGATTCTTTCATCTTTTGAATGATATATCTTATGTTTTTCTAGCTTGATGATTAGATCATAAAACCTTTCATTCAACTCCTCCACTGATTCATTCTTCTTACATAAAAAATTTTCGATTCTTTTAATATAAACATCCTTATCACCTAATCTCGCACACCAAGATTCACAATGCCAATCATTTAAATTTTCAAGATTCTTGTTTTCCTTTTCGTCAAACATTTTGACCACAATTTCTTTGTTAAATGACTTGGTTCAAAAATTATTTTTAGCTCAAAGTCCACAAATTTTCAACTTCTTGGAATTTGCACCTTGTAAATCACCTCGAATCACCTGCAAACAAACAAACAAACAATCAGTTTAAACGAACTGAATACGTAACAGTGTGCGTTGATGAAATCAATCTAAGACTCGTGTCGAAGATTTGCGAATAAATGTTGTTTGGGTGAGTTATCTATCCAACTCTTTGACACAAGCCACTCGACAAAACTTGAGTTAATTGGTTGGCACTTTGACTCTTTGACTTCGAGTGAGTTGTCTGACCAGATTACACATTGACAAAGTTTGAATATTATTGAAATGATTTAATAAGTGGCCGACAATCAACAAATTAACTTCAATCTTATAGGACCTCTACATAACCCATTCACAAATGATCCTTTCAATCGGTGGGTCTGACAATCTTATCAACTTACATATGCATCCTTCGTGAAAGTCTGAATCAAAACACATGCAAACACAATTAATATGAATTATTATATCACATGCATGTTCACTCTAAACTTGATTGATTTTATGTTTCGGTGCTGACAAAGCTGATTAATGTTGACTAAGTGTGACAGACACGGATTGTTGTGACGTGTATTGTTATCCGGATGGTGAACCGGATGATAATACGCACGAGTGGGGATCCGCACGGGTGGTGATCCGCGCGGGTGGGGATCCGGAGATGTTATACGCACGGGTGGGGATGTTATCCGCGCGGACAAGTTGTCCGTGCGTATGGCAAGTCAACAAGTCAACACGTATGGCTGAAAGTATACCGTGCGGGTGAGTTGCTATGACACGTATTGTTGTCCGTGCGGGTGGGAAATGATGATGTTATCCGCACGGGTGACACAACTCATGTATTGATATGCACTAATCACATGACACTTATCACATGCTCTTTACTCTTAAACAATCACGTGACAACAATTATGAGAACTATCTGCAGTAAAGAATATCACATGCAAAACAATTATGTTCACCGCTTTGACTGACAAAATAACAATGTTGACTAAAGTCGGATAGTATATTGTGACGCGTATTGCTAACCGTGCGTACAGGTCAACAAATAGTCAAAGCGGATAGTTGTGCGTGCGTGTGACTCAACCGCACGTATAGGTCAACAATTAGTCAACGCGGATGGTCATACGCACGGATGGCAATCCGCGCGTAGAACAACAACCGTAACAGCAGCAACTTTTATCATATTTCGATCAAAAAATCTCAAATTTCTCCCAAAATACTTTGAATTTGATTCTGAAATTTGGTAGGATTTTAGATTAACTGATTTCGCATATCATATCAAAAAATCAGCCGATTTTAACCATAAAATCCTTGTTAATTTGCCAATTTTCAGTTAAGAACGTGAAAGTATGAAAAATATGAGAAATTCGATAAATCTGAATGATTTTTCGCTCTGAATCTGCTGAAATTGAGTGCGTAATTGTATGTTTGATCTCGCAACCGAGCTCCTAGCTCTGATACCAATTGTAGGTCCGGATTGACACCGAATCGATTGCGTAACGAACGTGCGACGTGCGGAATCCGTGCACTATCGTGGATCGAACAGACAAAAACGTACAATTTTAACGTGATTCAATTGATGATCTGACGATTACAAGCTCCGGAAATCACGTAGAGAGAGCTTTCTCTCTCTAGACTTTCTCTCTCTAGATTATCTCCCTAAACCACCAAATGAGCAAAAGTCATTAAACTAAGCCCTAACTCCTCTATTTATAGGCAAAGGATTATAAGGGATTTCCCCTTATTTACTATAATGCCACCTTGCCTTTTACTTTAGATATTACAATAAAATGCTAGAATTCTTCTGTTTCGGCTACGGTTAAGATTGATGGAGGCGATAGACATACTGCACTAACATTGACTTTCTGCTTTGACCAGTCTTTGGTCAACACAAAGTTTGTTGAACTATGCAACGTGAGCGTAATCACGATGGTTATAGTCCCGTGTGACTATACCTACTGATTTCCACGTTGATTAGGCGTAGTGACGAGTCATAGTTTCGGTCAAAATGCGTATTTATGCGTATTTTGCAACGAAACTATCCTTGGGTATCAAAACACTTTGTTTTGATATCAAAACCTGTTTTCTAACTTAGTTAAACATCTTTCAACATGTTTAGCTCGTCACTTTTAGTTTAGTGCTTGTGTAGAGTCGTAAGTCAAGCGGTCTAAACCACCGCTTAGACTTTCGAACTCGACCCGTTTGGTCGATCATTAGGATCCGACCAAGCATGTTTAGTGACCATAGTTGTATAGGGAATAACCTTCCGAGGTTATACCTTATGGTCACATAGTTTAAGTAGTTGTATGATAGGTAGTTTATATGCCTTAGGAAAATGACCAAAATGCCCTTTTCATGCATAATTGGTTTTTAAGCATATGTAACCTGAAATTTTGTCACTTAACTGATTATGCAACATATTTAAACATGTTAGGGCATATAATACTTGTCATAGTACTAGTTAGACGTCTCGAACGCGCGTACGACGCGTTAACGTAGCGCAAGTTACCTTAATGGGTCGTAACAGGTCGAAAGCACTTAGGATAGGTTTTGATTTAGTATGTAGGCTTTCTTAAACCATATCGCATGAGTTCCAATACTCATTTGGTTTACGAAACCTCATCCTATCCGATCTTCCGATTTAGCTCCGGTTTATTAACATAGTTACCTATATTAGGTGCCGTTTGATTCCGTGATCCCTTTAGCTTTGCTTGGTTGTTATTAAAGACTTCTAAGCATCCTCAAGTGAGTACATAGTTCCCCTTTTTTACCATTTTAAACTGTTTTGGGGTGATTCATATGTGCTAAGTGATTTCGAGTCTTTTAAACAAATACTATGGTTTATATTACTATGTGAAATATTTGAACTGGTAGAACCATTTGGAGCAGTTTGATCCATGTGAACCATTTGGAACTGTTTGATCCATGTGAACCGTTTGGAACTGTTTGATCTATGTGAACCGTTTGGAACTGTTTAATCTATGTGAACCGTTTGGAACTGTTTGATTTATGTGAACCGTTTGGAACTGTTTGATTTATGTGAACTATTTGAACTGTTTGAACCATTGGGTTAGGGAAGTGATTAGGTAACGGGGCGGGTGTAATGTGATAAAAGCATGGTGGATATGCCGCTGCTACTTCCTATATATAAGTGCTTTTAACACATTATATATCGTTGCGTTATCTAGATCACTTGGGCAAAGGTTATCAAAACGAGGTTATATTAAAGGGTTTTTCTAACAATATAAACCATTCGAGTTTTATTACAAAAACAATTTACGATCTGGGTTTACTTAAACAAATGTTTTGGGTTAAGAATCATGGCTGCGAGATTTTATAAACTATAACTAACTTGATTTGAGCTGGTTAATTATGTTGCAACACTATACACTTTTCAAAACAAGGTTTTTAATACGGTATTGCAACATGTAAACGAACCATGAATCTGACACTCACATAAAACCTATGTACTCGCCGGCATTTTTGTGCTGACGTATTTTCACATATGTTTCAGGTACCATAGTTTATGATGTTTGTTGATGAAATTGGTGCATGCTCACATAGGAATGGACGAGGCCTTAGTGACTTAATAACAATAGAAGTTAATTTGTTCATGTTTTGTTTCTAGTTACAATACAATGTAATAAACTTAATTTAATAAAACAGAACTTTTTATCCATGTGTTGTGAAACAATGATTCTGTTACGACACTCCCCGACGTTTCCGCCGCGGTTTGTTGTTTTAACGCGGTCGGGGTGTGACAGAAAAGTTGGTATCAGAGCTCATGGTTATAGGGAATTAGGTTATTAGTATTGCTTTGACCTAGTCTATAACCTTCCTAGGACCCTAACACAAGATTCTTGTGTTTAGATCTTAAAACAATACCGTCACTTATCCTTAGGTGACAACCACAACAAGAACACAAATTTCAAACCCACTTTGAAAACCAATCATCTATTCTAGGATGATTTTTATAAGGTTTTGAACCTTCAAAGTTTTCAAAATCTCGTCAAAGTTTGGGTCTTATAATGTGAACACGTGCAATCTGGAAGGGTGGATTCCTGTACTCTGAGTTTTCTGTCTAAGGCTAGAGTGTGAGTACAAATCCACATAATCGGACCAGTCACTCTTACCTGGGAACTCTTGGGGTGAGTGTCCACTTATAGGCTAAAGCATGTCTTCGCGATACATTATATGACCCATTTACTTTGATTAGTCACCGTCTCATTTGTTTGCCTTAGGTAACAAACAAATGATCACAATTTTATGCGTTGTCATCCTGTTTTGATTACCCGATAACATCTCGCTTGCTTCCTCCCATGCCTCCCATTATCTTTAAGATGCCTCTTCATCGCAACAACACTCAAATGCCCGAACTAGGTGCTATAATTGCCTAACAAATAGGCGTCGTACTCCAGAGGACCGTTGATTTAGCTATCACCATGACTTGCCTCAGGGATGAAGCCGTACAAGGGAACTACTCCTTGGTGCAATCAATGCAACCGTCATCATCCAAATCTAATACCCTGTTTCAAATGTACCCACTGTGGACGATGGGGACATTTGGTTAACATGTGTCGCTTTGCTATCCAAAACAAAGCTGTTGCAAATCCTGCTGCTGCCCAACCTCCAAACTCTGCTTTATATGTCGCCTTGGCATATCTGGCATCTCAACTTCATAAGCATTTTACCTCATGTTTTGACTTAAGCACGTCTAGTGCAAGGGTTCGAAGCGTCTCCCGCTATTCAAATCCCAAAATCCATTTAGGGTCTTCTTATCCTCACAATTAGATCCTTATGGATGATTATCACTTAAATCGGAGTCCTTAATTGAATTCATTGTATGCTTCAATACATACATTACGATTCAATAAGGACAAAACCGAATTCCTATTAAAGATCTTCCTATCTTCATAGTTAGATTCTTGAAGATGTTTAAAGTGCCAAATGAAATCCACGGATTGGATTCTTGGTGTGCTTTAAATGCATGTGCACAATTAACAATTTAACAAAATGATAACAAATTGAAAACCAAGATAAATAATTATGTGATTGCGTGATTATGTTTTATGTGTTGGGTATTTGTGTAATCTGAATATTCGCTATCCAAATCCTCGTAGAATCTTCCATATATGCATATGAGGGATTCATAGTAGGATATCCAAAGCTACTACCTTAAATCTTTAATGCGCTTCTACGTAATAGTTAAGACCCTTGGATTATAAAGTACCATTCCATAATTAGACCCCTTGAGGGGTCTAGTTAAAAGATTGATTCAAAAATCTGGTTAGGAATGTCATGTGATGATATAGCTGAAAAGTCTCCCTAGTGGTCTATTTAAAGAGATCATTTATTTGAGTTAATTTAACCGGACCCTATGGCGGTCTAGTCACACTCATCACAAGTTTGTTCCTTTGATTTTCTTCCCCTACACATTATGAAATGCACTGTGCGGACTGTGCAAGGAATTACATAATTATGGATGCATACATAATTATAGAATTTAGTGCACAGAAACCACAGCAAGTTTTGTCATGTGTATAGAGTTAACTCTATTCATTTCCATTTCTGATGAAGCACCCGTTGAGGAAAAATGAACCAGCTATTCATTTTTCACTTCTGAAATAATATCCGTTGAGGGAAATGAATATCCTTTTGTTTACCCCTTCATTTCCGTTTTTGACGAAGAACCCATTGAGGAAAATGACTCAATCCGTTCATTTTCGCTTCTGAAGAATATATGTTGAGGGAAATGAATATCCTTTTGTTTATCCCTTCATTTCCATTTCTGACGAAGAACCCGTTGAGGAAAATGACTCAATCCGTTCATTTTCGCTTCTGAAGAATATCCGTTGAGGGAAATGAATATCCTTTTGTTTATCCCTTCATTTCCATTTCTGACGAAGAACCCGTTGAGGAAAATGACTCAATCTGTTCATTTTCGCTTCAGAAGAATATCCGTTGAGGGAAATGAATATCCTTTTGTTTATCCCTTCATTTCCATTTCTGACGAAGAACCCATTGAGGAAAATGACTCAATCCGTTCATTTTCGCTTCTGAAGAATATCCGTTAAGGGAAATGAATATCTTTTTGTTTATCCCTTCATTTCCATTTCTAGTGAAGAACCCGTTGAGGAAAATGACTCAATCTGTTCATTTTCGCTTCTAAAGAATATCCGTTGAGGGAAATGAATATCCTTTTGATTATTCATTCATTTTCCATTTCTGATGAAGAACTCGTTGAGGAAAATGACTCAATCCGTTCATTTTCGCTTCTGAAGAATATCCGTTGAGGGAAATGAATATCCTTTTGATTATTCCTTCATTTCACTTCTGATGAAGAACCCGTGGAGAAAAATGAATCATCCATTCATCTTCGTTTCTGAAGTATATCCACTGGGAAATGACAAGATTATGCCTTGCATATCTTTGATGGTTATTTAACACAACCATCACAGACAGACTCCTACGAATAAAATTTCGGGACGAAATTTCCTAAAGTAGGGAAGACTGTGACATCTGTGTCACTTCAACCATCAAACACATACCAAATCAATGAAATATTATGTTTCATACTTGGGATTTTTATAAATATGTGTATCATTTGCACATATCAATTCTTGTTCGATTTCGAGCTTTAAATCGCTTTCTGGAAGGTTATACGCGGACTGATGCGTAAACGTAGTCAGTTTAATGCGAAAAACACTCCGGAATAGTGAAATAGGCTTAACATACCTTAAATAACCTTTACGTAACTTAGAAATAAGTTTTGGAGGGTTTGGTGTGTCGAAATCAGGTTTATTCGTTTACAGGGACTAATTTCGACAAACTGCAAAAGCATGCCGATTCGTACTGTAACGAACGTTCCAGAACTTGACCATAAGTTTAAAATGCCATAAATATCCTTTACATAGCTTAAAAATAGGCTTTGAGGGGTTCGGTGTGCAAGAAATAAACTTTTTGGTCAAACAGGGACTAAAAGCGTCAAAAAGTGCATAAGTTTGCATTTTCGCGCATATCTTACGTTCTGAATATATCCGGACATCCAAAAATTTATGTAATCATTAAAATATTTTATTTTAGTGATTGGCATGATAAAATTCCATTTGTCGCGTAATTTGGATCGTTTTTCGCGTCCGTTCGAGTTTCGTCGTAATTAACCGAACAACGCAACCGTACGACCAAACGAACCGACATCTGAGATGTTTTTGAGCATATTTTAATTTCCCTATACTTTAACTTCATTTTAGAGCCTTGAAATGGGATTAACGGGGCTTAAACGTGCCAAAAATGCATCGAAAACCAAGTTTTGGGCTTGCAGGGGCCAAAACTGTAAATCTGCCAAACTTCTTAGGCGGGGCGCGTAAGCCTAGACCTAATGCTACGCGGGGCGTGACAGACTAACAGTACAAAACCATTGAATCTAGCCTTTGAGCTGGTTTTGATGGTTTTTAATCCCTGATTTGGGATACCATCTGCTGGATTTTGATAGTATTTCATGTCCCATGGTATTCTAAAACCTTGTGCCCACTAGGAGGGTCAAGATCGAAGCCCCTTTTGCAAGAAATGATCCTAACGGTTTACCGAAAATTATAAATACCCAAGCCCTCTTCCATTTTTCTGCACCCTTGATCTGATTAATGCTCTAAGTTGAAGCCTTTGCTTCATACATGAGTGTTATAGATCAAGTTCTTCCTAGCTTGGACCCTTTGTAAGCTTCTTTCGTGCTTTTATTGCTTTTCGAGCATGAAAGTCAAACAATGTTTGACTTTCTGCTTTGACCAGTCTTTGGTCAACACAAAGTTCGTTTGAACTTTGCAACGTGAGCGTAATCACGATGGTTATAGTCCCGTGTGACTATACCTACTGATTTCCACGTTGATTAGGCGTAGTGACGAGTCATAGTTTCGGTCAAAATGCGTATTTATGCGTATTTTGCAATGAAACTATCCTTGGGTATAAAAACACTTTGTTTTGATATCAAAACCTGTTTACTAACTTAGTTAAACATGTTTCAACATGTTTAGCTCGTCACTTTTAGTTTAGTGCTTGTGTAGAGTCGTAAGTCAAGCGGTCTAAACCACCGCTTAGACTTTCGAACTCGACCCGTTTGGTCGATCATTAGGATCTGACCAAGCATGTTTAGTGACCATAGTTGTATAGGGAATAACCTTCCGAGGTTATACCTTATGGTCACATAGTTTAAGTAGTTGTATGATAGGTAGTTTATATGCCTTAGGAAAATGACCAAAATGCCCTTTTCATGCATAATTGGTTTTTAAGCATATATAACATAAACTTTTGTCACTTAACTGATTATGCAACATATTTAAACATGTTAGGGCATATAATACTTGTCATAGGACTAGTTAGACGTCTCGAACGTGCGTTTGCGTGAACGACGCGTTAACGTAGTGCAAGCTACCTTAATGGGTCGTAACTGGTCGAAAGCACTTAGGATAGGTTTCGATTTAGTATGTAGGCTTTGTTAAACCATATCGCATGAGTTCCAATACTCATTTGGTTTACGAAACCTCATCCTATCCGATCTTCCGATTTAGGTCTGGTTTATTAACATAGTTACCTATATTAGGTGCCGTTTGATTCCGTGATCCCTTTAGCTTTGCT
The DNA here is from genome assembly GCA_030545235.1 of Helianthus tuberosus. Lineage (NCBI taxonomy): Eukaryota > Viridiplantae > Streptophyta > Magnoliopsida > Asterales > Asteraceae > Helianthus > Helianthus tuberosus. The sequence goes on along the minus strand of CM060403.1, from coordinate 50,508,115 downwards.
TGGTTGTTATTAAAGACTTCTAAGCATCCTCAAGTGAGTACATAGTTCCCCTCTTTTACCGTTTTAAACTGTTTTGGGGTGATTCATATGTGCTAAGTGATTTCGGGTCTTTTAAACAAATGTTATGGTTTATATTACTATGTGAAATATTTGAACTGATAGAACCATTTGGAACTGCTTGATCCATGTGAACCATTTGGAACTTTTTGATCCATGTGAACCGTTTGGAACTGTTTGATCTATGTGAACCGTTTGGAACTGTTTAATCTATGTGAACCGTTTGGAACTGTTTGATTTATGTGAACCGTTTGGAACTGTTTGATTTATGTGAACTCTCTGAACTGTTTAAACCATTGGGTTAGGGAAGTGATTAGGTAACGGGGAAGGTGTAATGTGATAAAAGCATGGTGGATACGCCGCTGGTACTTCCTATATATAAGTGCTTTTAGCACATTATATATCGTTGCGTTATCTAGATCACTTGGGCAAAGGTTATCAAAACGAGGTTATATTAAAAGGTTTTTCTAACAATATAAACCATTTGAGTTTTATTACAAAAACAATTTACGATCTGGGTTTACTTAAACAAATGTTTTGGGTTAAGAATCATGGCTGCGAGATTTGATAAACTATAACCAACTTGATTTGAGCTGGTTAATTATGTTGCAACACTATATACTTTTCAAAACAAGGTTTTTAATACGGTATTGCAACATGTAAACGAGCCATGAATCTGACACTCACATAAAACCTATGTACTCACTGGCATTTTTATGCTGACGTATTTTCACATATGTTTTAGGTACCATAGTTGATGATGTTTGTTGATGATATTGGTGCATGCTCACATAGGAATGGACGAGCCCTTAGTGACTTAATAACAATGGAAGTTAATTTGTTCATGTTTTGTTTCTAGTTTCAATACAATGTAATAAACTTAATTCAATAAAACAGAACTTTTTATCCATGTGTTGTGAAACAATGATTCTGTTACGACACTCCCCGACGTTTCCGCCACGGTTTGTTGTTTTAACGCGGTCGGGGTGTGACAGGTATACCTTACGAAATTTTTTTCTAATAGTTTAACCCTTCGATAGGTATATATATTGTTAGTGCAGTATGTCTATTGCCTCCGTCATCTCAAGACCGTAGCAGAAATAGATTAAGTTTAGTGCTTATAGTGTTATATTTTAGTAAAAGGCAAGGTGGCATTTATGTAAATAATGAGATATCTCATTATATCCCTTGGCCTATAAATAGGAGCCTTAGGGTTTCATTTAGGAACTTTTGACACTTTTACACATTTGGAGCTTGGGAGATCTAGAGCTAGAGAGAGAAAGTTCTAGAGAGAGAAAGTGCTACACGTGATTCAGGTGCTTTGTACGTTATCATATTCATCAATAGAATCACAGATTATATTACGTCTCGTGTGTTCGGTCACGATCGTGTACGGATTCCGCACGTCACACGTTCGTTACGCAATCAAAACGGATCAAAACCGGGACCTAACAAGTGGTATCAGAGCAGGAGCTCGGTTGCACTGATCTATCACACGAATTCGCACTCGATTTCAGCAGATTCAGAGCTAAAAACATCCAGATTTGTCAAATTTTTCTTAACTTTCTTGTTCTTCACGTTTTACTCTGAATTTTGCAAAATTGACATGGTTTTTACGGTTCAAATTCGCTCATTTTTTTATATGTTATTCGAAACTATCTGATCTAATACTCTATAAATTTTCAAGTCAAAATTCCAAGCCGTTTGGAAGATATTCGAATTTTTGTGATCGAAAAAGTTGTGAAAAATGTGGAATGTTGCTGCTGTTGTTAACCGCACGGATTGCCATCCGTGCGGATGACTAATCCGCATTGACTAGTGTTGACCAACTTTCTCGCCCGGATAAGATACTCATACGGATAAAGATTCACTTTGACTTGTTACTCGTACGACTAACTTACTCGTGCGGATAAACTATCCGCTTTGACCTTTGTTGACCTATCCGCACGAATAGCGTGTCACAATATCTCACCCGTTCAAGTCATTTAGTCAACATTAGTCAGAATTGTCAGCACTTTAAATACAATCGGTGTGAAGTAACATGCACATGACATTTAATTGAATATTCTGTAATACATGTGATCGAGATCTGAAAGAAATCACGTGATCTAATCATGCAGACCTGAAATGTTGACTAAAATGGATGGTAAAGTTGTTGATTGCATGTGATTTGTGCCAAGCTCATTGAATCATCATCATCCGGATCATTCATTCGCACGTGCGGATCATTCACTCGCACGGATAACAAATCCGTGTTGACCATAGTTGACTGGTTACCCGCACGGACAGAAATCCGGGGCACTCGAACGGATAACAATTCGCGTTGACTGATATTTGACCATCCGGACGAACAACTCATCCGCACGAATAGCTTTGACTATTAGTTGACCTATCCGCACGGACAACTTGTCCGCACGGATAACATCATTTGCTTCATCCGGATCTTTCACTCGCGCGGACAGAAAATCCGTATTGACTTGATTGACCACTCTCACGGATAAGTAATCCGTGTCACCACATCTCGGGAATTTCATTAAGTCAATACTGACAAGTCAAGCGGTGGCATGTGAATTTCATTACAAAGTATTTTTCAAAGCCTTGTCCTCATTTTAGAAAATCACGTGATTCACCGAGCCTTCATTAATATCATACTACAACTTTACATGTGATTTGTTCAACTTTGTCGAGTTTGAGGTGTCAATTTGTATTGTCTGCCACTTAATCATATTCTCACGTGAAGGTTATTGTAAGGTTGCAAGTGAGTTTGTCGTTCATTAATTGTGGTCAAAAGGTCAAACAAGAAATCCGGACGAATCACCTTCATCCGCACGTATTCTCACCCGTGCGGATAACACACATCATACGGATTATTCAGTCGCACGAACAACTCACTCGGGCGGATTCATCACTCGTACGGATTATCTTCAGCCAAACTTCATCCGCACGGATCCCCACTCGTGCGGATAACTCACTCTCACGAATCATCACCCGGATCACCATCCGAACGAATCAACATCCGGATCTCCATCCGTTCGAAGACACCCATCCGAGTGGGCTGATCTAATCCGATTGGAACAACATCATCCGATTGACTGTTGATCCATCCGAACGGATCAAATTCTTTTAAGATCGTCTGACAAATTTGATTAAACTCACTGTGTTTGTTTGTTCGTAATTCTTGTGATCAAAGTGATTCAAGGTGATTAAAGATTTACAAGGGGCGAATATCAAAAAGAAGATTTAAAATGTCAGGAGAAACTGATTCTGATAGATGGTGGAAAGCAGACTATGCAAGATGGGAAATTGGAAAATTAAACGAACCATTCAAAGAAGCTAAAAGAGCCAAACGATGGAATGATGAGTTGGAATGTTACATGGATCCACGGGGTAATCCAGTTGTTGACCCATCAAAAGTGGTTTTCAAAGCTATAACAAATTTGCTTCCAAGACAGGCTACTTTCAATACACGAAGGTTATCTGATAAAGCATATCTGCCTGATTTGGAGAAGAAGATAAGAGAGGTTTGAAAAGCAAGTCTACCGAAGGTGGTAGAAATGAAGAAGAGAAAAGAAGAAGAATTGAAGAAGATGATTGAAGAAGTAAAGAATGTTGTGAAGATTGCTGCTGAAGAAGATCAGAAAGTTGAAAAAGAACAGAAGATTAAAGAAGCACAGAAAGAAGAAAAAGAGGAGAACAAAGAGCATGATCAGAAAGCTGAGACAGAAGAACCGGTGCTGAATGAGACTGAGGTTAGAAAATCTTCTGATCTATCGAATGTTGAATTGGTTGATGAAAAAGAAAACAAATGCAGGAATTGCATAGAAATGTGCAAAGCCTGTATTGAAAAAGATGAAACAATCAAAACAAAAGATATTGAAACAAGTAAACTTGAAAATGTTTTCACAACAAAATGTAAAGAAATGATTGAAAAAGAAGAAATTTTGAAATTAAAAGTCGAAAAGCTAACACAGAAATGTCAAGGTCTTGAAAAGGATAATGATGTTTATAGACAACTGTGTTCAACAAAATGTGTTGATTGTGTTGAAAAAGAATCTAAATTTCAAGATTTACAAAAACAGTATGATTCTTTAAAATGGTCGAGTCAGAGAGTACAAGAAGCTTATGATACTTTGAAGAGCCAAGTCAAAAGTTTTGATCAAAGATTGTCAGAAACTTTAGTCACTAAAGAAATGTATGAAAGAAAGTTTAAAGAAAAGCAAATTGAATTAAACAAATGTGTTGATGAAATTGCTAATCTTAAACAAGTCTTGGCTGAAAAAGAAAAGGTTGTTACAAAACTTCAAAGTTATCATAACTCTTCGTACATTCTTGAATGCATTTTCAACATCACACCAGATGATAAAGATACTGACAATTGCAAAAAGGGTATTGGTTCAGAGTTTCATCAGGTACCACCACCATTGAGAAACAATTATACTTTTTATGATGAGGAAAAGGTGGCAAAGGGTTTGAACATAGCTGACCAGTTACCTGAAAGTATCGATGTGACTTACTCCAAATCTGATGATGCTAATGATTCAGAGGTGGTAAGTAAGGTTGTTGAAAGTGTTTTGAAAGATGAGTCTACAAAAGGTAAGTCTGAATCACAGGATGAAGATGAAGGAAATCTTTATGATGGTTATCTGAAAAACACAAAATCCGAGAAAAATTTGAATGATGATTCAAAAGGATTGGTTTATACCATGATTGGATCGGACAAATTATTCTTAGATGTTGTATTCCCGATTCAGAATGTGATTTCAGAGAAGGTCGATCAAGTTTTTAAAATGGTTGAGATTGAGAAGTCTGAGATTCCAAAGTTTGCTGGTAAAGGTCATAAATCTTTTTATAACAAACCTGGTTTTAAGAAGAAAAACATGAAGGCTGGTTTGGGTTATAAAAAGAAACGGAATTGGAATCAAAGTAAAAAACCAAATTTGCAACAAAAGATGAGTTTTGTTCAAGGGAAAAGCTTGAAAGAAGAGGAAAAACTCAAATTTGGACAGCAGTCTAATGATGAGTTTGAGACTATGAAAAAGAAACAACAACAGGCCAAGGATGTTTCAAAGAAAGTATGTTTTAAATGTGATCAAATTGGACATGTTGCACGAAAGTGTCCAAATCCAAAGCCTGTTGATGTTGAAAAACAGAAGTTTGAGGGTGTGAAATCAAGGCCAACCAGATTTGATTCAAAACAAACTTGGAGGTATAACACAAACAAGTTTGCTTCGAATCAAACTTGGAAACCAAAACAGACTAGGTCTGATTCAAAACAAACACAGATTTTTCACACACCCAGAGTCAGAACAATTCAAAGTTGGAAAACAACTGTTGATATGACAAAACCACAAGAGTTTTGGAAACCAAAAGTTGTTATTCAAAAACAAAATGTTCAAAAAGAATCACATTTTTACAAAAGAGGTACTCCGAAAGGTCAAATGTGGAGTGCTAAGAAACAAGTGACGTCGGAAAAAGATGAGAAAGTTGAAGTCAACGCTGAAAAAGTTTTAAATGACAAAGAGTTTCCGAAATTAAATGAACATTATTGTGTTGAAATGCCTAAGGTCCAACAGACCTGGGCTAAATTGTTCAAATGATTGATAAAGTTTGAATGTGCAGGTGCTCAACGAAGCTGAAGATTGTGAGAATGGTAGTTGGAGCAGCCTGGCACAGGAAGAGGCTGCTGAACCCTGGTTTGGTTGAACAGGGAGTTTAACATTTTCTGTACATAAATAAACAATATTTCAAAAACTCTAAAAATTGAAAATTTAAAAAAAAAAAAAAAAAAAAACCAAAAATATGTTTTTGTTTTGTCAAAAATTAGAAAATTCCAAAAATATGTTGCTTGAATACGCCGAAACCCTCACGGCTGAACAAACATGATTAATTTCACAAGATTGAAAAACGGTTTTCAAACTGTCGAAAATCAATGGGTTGTAAATCATGGGGGTACGTTATATTTTCTGCAAATCAGAGCATGAAAAGCAGAAAATGGATGGCAAAACAAAGCTATCTACATCGGTTTGTCAAATTTTCTTTAAATGGTTTTGCATTTTAGGGGGAGTAAGAAATTGTCAGAAAATCCAAAAACATTAGAAAATTTTGAAAAAGTCAAAAACATGATAAAATTCGAAAATTGAGTTTTTGTGTAAAAAGAGGAAATGATAGTACATCAGTAGACAGTTACAGTATGCTAAAGAAATGTAATGATTAAATAGCGTTAAACAGTCTCACTGATGATATGCCGATAGGTTTTTATACATTTAGTAAACTTTTTCGGGATATAAACCTAAATTCAAACTTGCTTATTTCGTGGGGAACACTACTTGGATATATAGGTAACCCCTGAAATCTCGTTTGAAGGACCCATCTTTCTGAGATACTAGGTCTTTATGCTTAGTGATATCTGGGGTATTATCCCGGGACTTCTGATTTTGCGGAAGCAATGGCCTAGTCCCCGGAGAATACTTTCCGCATTGCTTGAAACATAGCACAGCCCTCAGCTAAAAAATGATGAAACATTGAAAAATGCTATTCATGGCTGTTGTAACAAAAAGATCCTCTAAAGGGGACACACCAAAAGTCGAGCCGTCATCTCTCTGCTGAACGGAAGTTCTGACCTGAGCTCTCACGGTTTCGTACTATAATTTATTCCCCTTACAGATATCATCTAGGTATACTCACCTGTAAGACTGAATATTGGGATCTAGATACGGGAGTATATTCAAGAGGTGGGACACATGAATAAGTTTAAGTTCTTAAAACATCTAATTCGTATCCTGAATCAGTTGAAATTTGTGTGAAAATTTAAGTGGATCAGTATATCGACAATCTAACTGAATTGTTTAATTCTTAATGTGTAACTAAGCTCAACGGTACTTGTGACTTGTCAGAAACTGATATGATCCTCTAACGCAAACTCAAACAAAAATATTGTGTGTAAATATGTTTGTACATATTTCTTTACTGCTTTATATTTTCAGAAAAATACAAAAAGATTTTTGTTTCTGTTTTATTTTCGACAACCGATGTCTGAAGCTGAGTTTCAAAATCTAAGTATGCTGATTGTGTTTCTGAAAATAAAACAAGTTCATTAATTTGAAACTTGATGTTTTAAAATAAAAAATCAAAAACAGTTTGTGATATCTCCAAGGTCATTAAGTTGGACTTGGATGATTAACTGTGAGGGATTTGGATGCTTATACTGTAAAAAATCTGTAAAAGAGCCAGTTTCCGATCCGGTTCGCTGAAACTTCCAAATCTTTGAAGCATGTTGATAGGGGGAGAGTATCAAGTAATTCTGGATATATTCATATTATTATATCTTAGTCCCAGGATCTTGATTTAGAAAGTTTAATAGAGCCAGGTTACGATACCTGGACAACCGAAAATGTTTTCATTGTAAAAATTTTAGCAAAAGTTGAGAGAGCCAGGTTTTCAATCCTGGATGTTCAAAACGTTGTTACTTATAAACGTTTGAGTGTTGCAGATGTTGTACCAGACTACGATCCCGACAGCAGTGTCTAAGGGGGAGTCTGAAGACGAGCTCAACGCAAGGGGAAGCGTGCATAGGAGCCAGGATTCTTTCCCGGAAGAGCTTGTAACCGGAAAGCCAGGTGTCGATCCCAAAGCACGGAAGCTTGACGACAGGGGGAGCCTGAAGAGTTTACCTAAAGAGGGAGCTGAAGCTGAAGACAGATCCACGGGGATTCTGTTCGAGCTAGAGAAAGAGAAAGAAAAGACGCTACGAGTTTGACTCAATGATTGAGATTGACTACGGCAATATCCAAGGGGGAGTCTGTTAGTGCAGTATGTCTATCGCCTCCGTCATCTCAAGACCGTAGCAGAAATAGATTAAGTTTAGTGCTTATAGTGTTATATTTTAGTAAAAGGCAAGGTGGCATTTATGTAAATAATGAGATATCTCATTATATCCCTTGGCCTATAAATAGGAGCCTTAGGGTTTCATTTAGGAACTTTTGACACTTTTACACATTTGGAGCTTGGGAGATCTAGAGCTAGAGAGAGAAAGTTCTAGAGAGAGAAAGTGCTACACGTGATTCAGGTGCTTTGTACGTTATCATATTCATCAATAGAATCACAGATTATATTACGTCTCGTGTGTTCGGTCACGATCGTGTACGGATTCCGCACGTCACACGTTCGTTACGCAATCAAAACGGATCAAAACCGGGACCTAACATATATATATATAGAGTGGGAGTTGGCTAGAAAGCCTAAGTTTCCTATAAAGTGTAGGAAGCAATAGGGAGGTGACATGTGGCATGGAGGGTTTTTAATGTGACAACTCTTACTTTTCCATGTGTTTCCGTACAATATAAACAGTAATTGTTCTTTAATGACTGTGTATGCTTGAACCAATGATATGAATGATTTTCTGATTACTGTCATAGACATACAAATACATTACATGATTGCATGATATTTATGAATGTTAAATGCATCATGGGACAGTTGGATTAGTGCACAGAATGAAACCAGTACATTGATCAGATAAACCAGAAGTACTGATGGGAGTTCAGTACTCAGACAGACATGTTGTTAGAACACAGAATGAGCCCCGGAACCAAGAGTTACACTAGAATAATATGTAGGGAAGTAGGGATTATAAAACTGCCTTTCGAGTCATGGTTTTAGTGCCAGAAAGTGTCTGAAACACACTAAAACTGCAGAATTCTGCAGAAAACAGCTAAAATCAGCATTTTAACTTCAAAATATAATGCAGAAATGTGGTTTAATGGTCCAGAATAGCTTGATAAGTGTCGGGAATCAAAACTGTCATAAAAGACATCTTATTGCACACTAAACTGCGCAATTTAGCACTTTAACGAACCGGTAACCAATCGAACAACCGGACACTACCCGAAACACCAAAATTTCACTAGAAGCATTGTTTTAATGTTACCAAGCTAGTTATGATAACCCAACACCATAATACACCCTAAAACACTATAACACATTAAACACTAAACATTACACTTGAAAGCTAACTAACATACTTAACTTGAAGTTAAAACTCAACTAATACCCCCCCCCCCCTAATTTAGGGCCGGTTACATGAGGGCCCCACATGTAGATTTTTTTGAATATTTTAATAGATATGTTGAATTGAGTTCCAACATAAAAACCATGGGATAATTTGATGTTGGAGATCATTCTACATAAACCACAAGTCCTTCACTCTTAACATTCTAACACATCTAAACCAACAAACTCCTTCTCCTTCTTCCTCCATAGCTACGGCCCAACACCCCCTCTCACACTCCTCCATTTTTCAATCCATCTCATACAATCCAAGGTGATCATAAGGTGTAACAAGCATAACTAGGAAGGTGGGAAGCATAGGAAGTGGAAGGACCTTCTCTTGGAGCTTTTATCCACTACATTTCTCATCATCTTCATTCTTGATTCTTCCCTAGCCATAGTGCTAGTAGTAAGCTTCTTTGATCCTATTTTTACTCAAGATTTTAGTGGTTAAAGTATAATGTAACTTGGTAATTTAAAGAATCTCAAGAAAACATAAAGATGAACATTAACATAAAGCTCTAGATCATGAAAATCAAAGATGTTTAAGTGTATGTAGTAGACTTGTTTGTTGATTTCTTGTGTTTATGATGTAGATCATCATAAGAAGCTTGCTAGATGATGATTAAACACATGATCTAGCAAGTATAAGGATGGATAGTGAGAAAATCATGTTGATCATCCTTTATGTAAACCATGAAGTTGAAGATGAGTTTGTTTTTTGTGTAGGATGATGAATCCTACAAGATGTTAGTCTTGAAAGTAAAGGATTTCAAAAATAAAAATCTCAAGAAACTAAAGTTTACTACTAGATTTCACATGATTTGATTTCAAAGGAAAATAACCATGTTTTAGAAGGTTAAATGGAACTAGAAAGGTGTATGTAACATGAAAAACACAAGAATATTTATTTTTGAAAAATCATCATACAAGTTGTAAAGAATGAAAATTCACAAGAATGGGTTTTATAAATTAAAAACCATAGATTTAGTGGTCTTACAACCTATTAAACATGTTAAGTTACTACAAATTTTTATTAACTTAAAGTTCATGTTATATGGTAAAATTGCATATTAAAGCTTATGGTAAGTTATGTGAAACTTGTTGTTGATTGATGATGAATTTTTAAAAGAAAATGATATGCTAATAAGCATGGAAACCTCCATTTTTAAGGGGAAACTATGGCAAATTTTTTGTAGAAATTAAACACTTAGAAAAATATTTTTAAACAAGTGTTTACAAGTAAATTTTGATCTTGGTTTTAATATAAAAATTTGCCATAATTTTAATTACAAATATTGGAGGTTGATTTTTGATAATGAAAATCACTAAGTATATATTTAGGAAAATATATATTTAGATGTCACAAAATTTGTGTGCTACTTGTATATTGATTGTATTAGTTATATTAAAATTAGGACTTGAAAATAATACGCAATGCCAATACTAAAAATTGTAATATAAAAATATTACCAAAATCCCAAGAAAATAAATATATAATCTATACCCGAATATTGGACAAACCGGACAAGGACATTGGACTATATTTATATACATATTCCGGATATAAACTCGTAATTCGACAAATGTGATAAACGGTATTTTGAAACCGAAGAGATGGTAAAATATAAATTTTTACAACTATTGCAAAATATATCACATTTTGTCAAAGGGGAAAATATATTATTTTTGAAGTATATATTTTCTTAAACAAATCAAAAATATATTATTTTGGTGAAATCTAAAAATATATATTTTTCTAAGTTAAATATTAAAAATATATTATTTTTGAGATATATATGGAAGTATACTTGTTTTTGCCAAGTAAAATTTATAGATATTTTTCTATAAAAATTCTCTCAAAATATGTATATTTTAAGAATATAAAGTTCTTGACTTTTAGTTGTATAAAAATAATATTCTAGAAAATTAAATACAAATTAAGTATAAAATACATAACAAATACAAGAAAATACGTATTCCTATACGTATAAATACACACCGGAATACACTACCTACACTTGGCAAAATACATAAATACAAGCATACCTATACTTGGAAAATACATATGTGAGAAATACATGATAAACAAGTCAAAATATATTATTTATAACAATATCCCAAATAATTGGATAAAAATAGTTTAAGATAACTTATTCTTATTTTAACTTATATAAATTGAAATTATATAATATACATCCAACATATAACTCAAAGTATACCAATTCCAAAATAAGTCTTAATAAATAAGACTAAGAGTCGTTACGCGACCTAATCGTCTAATAAAACATAGTACGTGTGTAGGTAGTGATACGACCCAGGAAGTGAACCCTTGAGTATACGAGACAACAGGACGCAAACTTGTGAGTTCATGTCCCCCTTTTCTTTTAATTGTTTTCGGATTTATAACTTTCAGGGTGAAATACATGATTCAAATGTTTCAAATGGTATGGTATTGCTAAGGAATGAACTGTTAGATCATGTGAATGGGTAGGCGCACACTTAAGACCATTAATCTTTGTATGAAGACCGAGGGGCATGAGTGATAGATCTATCTGGGTGTTGCGAGCCCCACCCATGGGCCCGAGAGTGGTCGAATGTGGTGACTATGTCGTGCCAGTCGGGTGGACCGGTACAAAATCCGCTAGGATTGAGCCATCCTACACCATTGCACACATATTAATGACCTTGCAAATCATTAATTGACCTGTTCATAGACGCTTTCATACCGGATTACAAAGGAATACTTACAAATGTTTACAAGATTATCCGTGTACACATACAAAAACACATGAACTCGCTCAACTTTTGTTGATGTTTTCAAATTACATGTATTTCAGGAAACTAATGGATCTGGCGGCGTTATGAAAGTTTCAAGAAGATAATTCAAGTTTGATGTCATCCTTTATGGAAGGGTTTGGTTAGTATATTTTATCTTCGATAAGATATATGAACCAAAGCCTTAGTTTAAAAAGTCTTTTGTTTTAAAAAGTCCTTTACGGAACTTGTTTCATTTGAATGGTTGTAACTTAACTTGAAGTCTGTTGGTTTAACTTAACAACTTGGGTTTGTAATATTTTGAAACTTATGTATGGATGAACATCAATTTTTAATCATTTATTTGTTTATTATAATTGAATGCAATGATATTGATCAAGTCACACATCACACGCTTCCGCAAAAGTCAGGGTGTGACAGGTTGGTATCAGAGCTTCGATTGTAGTGAACTAGGATTCCTTCTCGAGTCTAGACTACAATCACTAGGACTCTCTCACGAAAATATTTTTACAAAATATTTTTCATTGCATTTACAAAACGGCAAGATCCATGGAACAAACATTTTACAAAGGAAAGAAAGAAACACGAGCAAGGACTTAATTGGTGGTTTAGTTTGCATGGGATAGACTTGTTAAGTTAGAAAAGACTCACGTAGGAATAATGTGAATACATGTTACGTGATGCCTATATTTGCCTGCATATACTGAGTGATAGTAATTAATATAAGTGCATACGCCATGATTATTATGTTACAGGTACTGATGTCATCATCACAGAGTAGTGGATTGACTGAGGAGCATGATCCGATGGTGATCGTCTCCGATGATGAGGTGGCACCCATCCCAGAGATTCTTACCTCCGACACCGACAGTGACCCAGAGATGTTATCGGATGATGACGATGATTTTCAGCCCTTTGCGCTGCCAGACTTTGGAGACGATGCCCCGTTTGCTGATGACGTTCCTGTTGATGACGTTCTTGCACTTCCTTTTCCGATTCTTGATCAGCTTATCATCGGTCACCCGATGGTGAGCATCTTGTAGCGCCCATTCTACACGCTGTCCCACTCGTTGCCATTCCTCCCGAGGATTGGCCTTTTGATGACCTACCTGATGACGATTTTGATATCTTCGTGGGCGATCACCCTGTAGGCGATCAGGGTGACGATGAGGTAGATGATGTTGTTGTTGTGTTGGATATACCTTCTCCCGTTGTGCCAGTTATTGACATCTACTCCGACTCTAGTGTACACTCTGTTGCAGACTCCTTCGAGTCTGTAACTTCTTCGGCCCCGCAGGCTGCAAGACTCAGACTCTATGCGACTGATCTAACGATGAGGACGCTATGTCCGCCGCTCTGTCCTCTCCCGTCCGTGCACCCACACCTCCACCTGTCCCTGATCATGTCCTTGATTACGTCCTTGAGCCTATTTTAGCACCCCTCGATCTCCCACCCATTGCTCCAGTCGTTTCACAGCCCCCACCAGCTGTTTTTGCTTCCCCTATACCAGGGAGTCCTCTCCCTCCTTTTGTTTCTGATGAGCACCGCACCGATCTCCCTGTCATTTTTCGACATGAGATTCCTGCTCCCCGCCCAGGGGAGGGCACATTGGGGCAGCCCCCGAGCTTTGATCCATTTGCATCGGCTGATTTTCCTCCCATACCACAGTATACTTCTTTCGAGTCTGATCCACTTGACCATCCATTTAGATGGTTTCCTCCTTACACTATGCCGATATCAGACCCATATCACCCTTCACACCACGTCGGTTATACGCGAGATGATTTGCTCCTATCTCTGCAGCTTTAGTTTGAGATACTCAGCCGTAGAGTCCTTGAGCTCGAGTTTGGGGAGGGCGCTAGTCGGTCTCCATTTCCATCATATCCATCATCTGTTCCCCCACCATCATCATCGATTCCTTTTGTTCCTCCATCTGCTGCACCCACTTCCATGGAGGGCTTCGATGCCCATTTCCTCACGGCGGAGCAGCAGATCAGCTATCTTGTTCGCCGCGTCCACGAGCTTGAGGAGGAGCTCGCCCACTTGCGTAGCCTGATCTTTTTCCCTCCTCCCTCACCGCCATCAGCATCCTAGATCTTTTGGTTTTATGCAGGTACCACTTTTGATGAGAAGACTACAATTGAGCACAAGATTTATGAAGACATGAAGACAAGAAACATGATTGTTACTTTTGTATATTACAGACTTGTTTGACCGGGGTAGTGTGACCTCGTGTCCCTTTTGATATGCTATTATTTAAAAACAATGTATCATGTGGTTGAATATTTATGAAAAGCTCAATGGTCGTTTTCTCATTAAATTCAAGGTTGATTTATATGTTCATATGATGTTTATGTGGTTACATGGTTGTTTGTTGTGATGATTGCTTATGTTATATATATATATATATATATATATATATATATGTACACCTCCTAGACAATTACTTAATGAATAAGGCCTAACCTACCCGATATTTCTTACTAGAAGAAAAATTCCGCCCCGACGAAATACCAATACCAACAACACACTACCCAGGACAGAAGCTGAACTGCACGAACGTATATCACAAGCAATTGCTCAGCACGAGGCCATCCGCTCAGAGCATAGCGGTGGTACCTCTAGAAATAACCCCCCAACTGGTAATGTTAAGTCACCCAAGACACATTACAAATCTTTTGGATATTTCCAATTGTGCTTTGTCAATGCTCACGCGTGAATTGTGATGCTTGTATTACAGGCTGTACTTACAAGCAATTTCTAGATTGCAAACCTCTCAACTTTGATGGCACTGGAGGTGCTGTCGCTTTTGTTCGTTGGGTCAAGAAAACCGATTCTGTGCTAAGGATGAGCAAGTGTGCTCCTGAACAGAGGGTTACTTATATTTCTGGGTTATTTATGGATGGAGCACTCTCATGGTGGAACCTCCAAGTTCAAACTCTTGGCGAGACTGCGGCATACACGCTAACCTAGGATGAGCTTAAGGAGCTGATGCGCAAGAAGTACTGTTCGCGAGCTGAAATCCAGAAACTGGAGACAGAGTTCTGGAATCTAAAGATGGTTGGTCCAAAAGTAGCCGAGTATATTCAGCGTTTCCTTGATCTATCAAGGGCTGTTCCCTACCTTGTCGAGCCGGAGTTCACAAGAATTAAGCGGTTTATTTGGAGACTTGCGCCATAAATCTTAAGCATGGTTACTGCTTCTAAGCCTCCGACTATCGCAGAGGCAATTGATCTGAGCGTGGCCCTTACTGAAGAGGCTGTTCGTTTGGGAAAGTTTTCTATATCTCAAACCAAGAAGAAGGAAACTCATGTGGAATCCTCAAGTGATAACAAAAGGAAGTTTACGAATTACAAAAAGAGCACCCGAGCAAACCACAATCCCAACAAGCGTAGGGATACCAATCCGCCAGCAGGAGCCCAGACTGGCGCGACACACACTGAACCCAGGGGAAAAGGGTATATGGGTACCCTACCAAAGTGTGACACTTGTCAATTCCATCATACTGGTCGATGCAGATATGGAAAATGTGATAACTATGGAAAGATTGGGCATTCAAAGGATACATGTTGGTACGGTGCGGGACGTGGTAATGGAAATGACGGTGGAAATGGTAATCATGGTGGGAATGGAAATCAGTATGGAAACAGAAACCCAGGCGGGAATGGTACTCAGGGTGGAAATGGAAATAGGGGTGGAGATGGAAACCAAGCTGGTAATGGAAATTGTGGAGGAAACAACAAAAACAATGGTCAAGGCGGAAATGATAACAGACGTGGTCAAGGCTGTTTTGGCTGCGGGGACATGGGGCACTTCAAGCGGGATTGCCCTAAGAACAATCAGGCCCGAGGAAGAGTGTTTACCATTGGAGCCAGGGAAGCACGCCAGGATCCAAATGTGGTTACTGGTACATTCCCTATTAACCAACGCTATGCATCTATTTTGTTTGATACTGGCGCCGACTATAGTTTCGTATCTATAGACTTTAAGAATACACTTGGCCTAGTCGCAAGAAAGCTAGACGTCCCTTATTCGATAGAACTGGCTAATGGAAAGATAGTAAAGGCGAATGAAGTGATTAAGGGTTGTACCTTGGAGCTTGGAGAACGCGAATTTTCTATCGATATTCTACCTGTTGATTTAGGAAGCTTTGATGTCGTTGTTGGGATGGATTGGTTGTCCAACAACCACATGGAGATAGTTTGCCACAAGAAGACCATTCGCATTCTGTTGGTGAATGGAGAGACGCTTGTGGTTCATGGAGAGAAGCACATGACGCCCTTGCGAATTATCAATTGTATGAAAGTGCAGAAGTGTCTACGAAAAGGATGAGTTGCCTTCCTAGCACACGTACTGGATAAGAAAGCTGAGGAGCCGAAGCTTGAAGACATTCCAGTGGTAAGGGATTATCCTGAAGTCTTCCCCAAAGACTTGCTAGGATTACCAAACAAGTCGAATTCCATATTGACTTGGTTCCAGGCGCCGCTCCTGTAGCCAAGGAACCATATCGACTTGCGCCGTTCGAAATGCAAGAATTATCTACGCAACTCCAGGAGTTGTTAGACAAGGGATTTATAAGGCCGAGCGTCTTGCCTTGGGGAGCTCCAGTGTTATTTGTCAAGAAGAAGGATGGTAGCTTTCGCATGTGTATCGACTACAGGGAGTTGAACAAGATAACCATCAAGAATCGGTATACATTACCGAGAATTGATGATTTATTCGACCAATTGCAAGGATCGAGCTATTACTCCAAGATTGACCTTCGGTCTGGATATCATCAGTTAAGGATTCAAGAGGAGAGCATACCAAAGACTGCATTCAGGACCCGTTACGGACACTACGAGTTCCTTGTGACGCCGTTTGGATTGACTAACGCGCCAGCAGTGTTTATGGATCTGATGAATCGTGTATGCAAGCCATAACTCGATAAATTTGTAATTGTATTTATCGACGATATTCTGATTTATTCACGAATGAAGGAAGAGCACGCGCAACATCTCAGAGCCATTCTGGAACTACTGAAGAAAGAGAAACTCTATGCAAGTTCTCAAAATGCGAATTTTGGATTCGCGAAGTACAGTTGCTTGGTCATGTGGTGAACGAGAATGGTATCCATGTGGATCCAGCGAAGAACGAAGCGATAAAGAATTGGGAAACTCCCAAAACACCGACTGAAATTCGACAGTTTTTGGGATTAGCAGGCTATTACCGCAGATTTATCGAGAATTTCTCCAAAATAGCTCAACCACTAACTTCCCTTACTCAGAAAGACAAGAAGTATGACTGGGGAGACAAGCAGGAAGAAGCCTTCCAACTACTAAAAAACAAGCTATGCGATGCACCGATATTATCTCTAACCGAAGGCACTGAAGACTTCATGGTATATTGCGACGCTTCACGTCAGGGATTGGGTTGCGTGCTCATACAACGCCAAAAAGTCATCGCTTATGCATCACGACAACTGAAAGTACATGAGAAGAATTATACCACCCACGACCTGGAGCTAGGCACGGTGGTATTTGCCTTGAAGATTTGGCGACATTATTTGTATGGTACTCGATGTACTATCTTCACAGATCACAAGAGTCTGCAGCACATATTTGATCAAAAGGAGTTAAATATGCGTCAGTGATGATGGGTTGAGTTGCTGAATGATTACGATTGTGAGATCAAGTATCATCCTGGAAAAGGCAAACGTGGTAGCAGACGCATTGAGTCGAAAGGAAAGGGTTAAGACCCTAAGGGTTCGAGCTTTAGAAATAACAATTCGGACGAATCTCACTTCATGCATACATGACGCACACCAAGAAGCCCTTAAGAAGGAAAATCTTAAGGCTGAATATCTCCGAGGTATGGAGAAGAAGTTGGTGCTAAATGAGGAAGGAACCTTATACTTTATGGGACGCATTTGGGTTCTACTCTATGGCTGTATTCGAGATGTTATCTTTGACAAAGCTCACAAGTCGAGATACTCGATCCACCCAGGATCAGACAAAATGTACCAAGACTTGAAAGAGTATTATTGGTGGCCAAAACTCAAAAGCGACGTTGCCGTTTATGTTGGAAAATGCCTAACCTGTACTAAGGTCAAGGCCGAATATCAGAAACCTTCCGGTCTATTGCAACAACCTGAAATACCCGTATGGAAGAGGGAGCAAATTTCGATGGATGATGTGTGTAAAATGCAACATATAAATTACATCAATTGAGGCATAAAACTAACCCTTTTTTAGTACTAATGTAGGAAAAAGTGTGCTTTTGTCTTCCTTTTGTATTTTCAGGACCAAATGAGCTTAATTGAACAAAAGGAACAAATATGCAGCCAAATCTAACATAAATAGAAGAAAAGGAATAAACGTGGCATGCCTGACCCCTCGACAGCATCTTTCCAAGCAAAAACAAGAGAACAGAAGGCTGACCACGGCCCCGTGCCCAGCGGACACAGGGGCGTGGCCAAGTGTCTGCAGAAAAGACAAAGCTATAGAAGCTTCTATTCCCGACACGGGGGCGTGCCCAGCTCAACACGGGCCATGGTCAACGCTAAGATTCGCATAATCCAAGCAAATATTGATAGTACAGATACGCTTCTGCACACGGGGCCGTGCCCAGCGGACACAGGGGCGTGTGGAGCTAATGCAGACAAATTGCAATTAATGAAGAAAGAGAAAGTGGATGGACACGGGGCCGTGCCCATTGGACACGGGGCCGTGTCCGGGCTTCTGTGCAGGCTATAAATAAAGGTGCTTGGTTCACTTCAAAGGCATCCCTTGGCAAACCACCTCTCTCCCACTTCACCCACACTCCACCACCACTACAACCCACATCCACCACCATCATCCATCATCCATCTTATAGTGTGTGTAGTAGTCTCGGGATCCAAGATTGATAGTAAGAGTTCTTGACAATCAAAGGCCATGTTTGCCTAAGTCTCTTACATCACTTGGTGAAGACAAGCATTTAGTGTAATACTTTTGATTTTTAATCTTTTTGCACTTTTTATTTGGTTTTGTATTAATGACTTTAATAACTAGTTTCTTATGTTGAAGGTGAACTTCCTTATCATTTGTCCGTGGTGTCTTGGCATTATTTTACTGTCTATATAAAATAAAAGATTTTCACCATTCATATCTCTACGGTCTATATAGAGATATGTTGGCTACCTGGTTGGGGGTTAAGGGAATGGTTTGGTAAGGTTCTTACCTTGTTCAGTGTATAGATCCTGCAAGGACCTGGGTCAAGCTTACTAGGACCTCCTTCAATACCCACTGGTATTGGATGGCGGGGGTGAGGATGGCTTGATCCCCTCATATGTAAACTACTATTAATACATTAACCCGGCTACTTGGGATTGTATCCCTGCTGACTCAAACCACTTAACCGAGGGTAACGTCACCTTCAAAAGAGGGGCCTACCACATTACGTATTAATAACTTAATTAATTATCTTTCAATATTCCGACCCTTTAGGATTGTATCCTTGCTGACTCAAACTGTTGGGTTGAGGGTAACGTCACCTTCAAAAGAGGGGCCTACTACTATAACTAAGATAATCTCTTAAAAAGTGCAAAAGTGCGGAAATCATCAAAGGTTACACTAAAGGCGAGTCGGATCCAAGTGATTCATCTTGTCTATCTGTTTTTACTTTATTTTATTTTTCAGCATTTTTAATTTTTATTCTCATGTTTAAAACCTTTTCTAAAAAATTTGATTTGATTAGACGTTGAGGATAAACCGGTATTAAAAGCTCTTGTGTCCTTGGACGACCTCGGTATCTTACCAACACTATACTACGCTCACGATGGGTGCACTTTTCCATATGGGTGTTTAGTGTTAGTAGAATATCGTGTTTTATAAATTTAAAACTTGACTAAAGTGTTAAAAAGGGCTTAAAATATTAATAAAAATATATAACGGTACACACGCATCAATGGACTTCATAATGAAATTACCTAGGACTCCTAGAGGGCACGATATGATATGGGTAATAGTGGATCGATTAACAAAGTCTGCACACTTCCTGCCAATTCGAGAGAAAGATAGCACTGGAATGTTGGCCGAACTATACCTTTAGGGGATAGTGGCACATCATGGAGTGCCTATCTCGATAATTTCAGACAGAGATGGACGATTTGTATCAAGGATCTGGCAATCCTTTCAAGAGGCCTTTGGATCTCAATTAGTTCTAATCACGGCCTTCCACCCGCAAACATACGGTCAGAGCGAATGAACCATACAAACACTGGAAGATATGCTTCGTGCATGTGTTATGGATTTAGGTGGCAGCTGGGATACTCATCTACCTTTAGTTGAGTTTTCCTATAATAACAGCTACCATACGAGCATAAAAGCCGCACCGTTCAAAGCTCTATATGGCCGTAAGTGCCGCTCACCATTGTGTTGGGCAGACGCTAGAGACAAACAGTTGATTGGTCCCGAGCTTATTCAAGAAACAACCGAGAAAATCATGCAGATCCGCGAACGCATCAAGGCGGCTCGTGATCGACAAAAGAGCTATGCCGATCGAAGACGGAAACCTCTAGATTTCGAGGTAGGAGATAAGGTTTTGTTGAAGGTCTCACCATGGAAGGGTGTAGCAAGGTTCGGAAAACGTGGAAAGTTGAATCCACGTTACATTGGGCCATTCAAGATCTTGGAAAAGGTTGGTACCGTAGCGTACAAACTAGAATTACCAAAAGAACTGAACGGTGTACATGATACATTCCATGTGTCTGACCTTAAAAAGAGTCCAACCCAAGAAACAGTTATCATCCCTGCGGATGAGGTGCATATCGACGACAAACTCCGATTTACAGAACAGCCTGTTGAGGTAATGGATTGGAAGATCCAGAGAACAAGGAGGAGTCGCATTAAACTTGTCAAGGTACGTTGGAATTCTAAGCACGGGCCCGAATACACGTGGGAACGCAAAGACCAGTTCAAAACCAAGTATCCCCACCTTTTCGAGAAAGCTCCTGCGAGAGATAACTCAGCTTGAATTTCGGGACGAAATTCTCTTAACGGGGGGAGAATGTAACAACTGTCACTTTTTCATGTATTTCCGTACAATATAAACAACAATTGTTCTTTAATGACTCTGTATGCTTGAACCAATGATATGAATGATTTTCAGATTACTGTCATAGACATACAAATACATTACATGATTGCATGATATTTATGAATGTTAAATGCATCATGGGACAGTTGGATTAGTGCACAAAATGAAACCAATGCATTGATCAGATAAACCAGAAGTACTGACGGGAGTTCAGTACTCAGACAGACATGTTGTTAGAACATAAAATGAGCCCCAGAACCAAGAGTTACACAAGAATAATATGTAGGGAAGTAGGGATCATAAAACTGCCTTCCGAGTGATGATTTAAGTGCCAGAAAGTGCCCGAAACACACTAAAACTGTAGAATTCTGCAGAAAACAGCTAAAATCAACATTTTAACTTCAAAATATAATGCAGAAATGCGGTTTAATGGTCCAGAATAGCTTGATAAGTGTCGGGAATCAAAACTGTCATAAAAGACATCTTATTGCACACTAAACTGCGCAATTTAGCACTTTAACGAACCGGTAACCAATCGAACAACCGGACACTACCCGAAACACCAAAATTTCACTAGAAGCATTGTTTTAATGTTACCAAGCTAGTTATGATCACCCAACACCATAATACACCCTAAAACACTATAACACATTAAACACTAAACATTACACTTGAAATCTAACTAACATACTTAACTTGAAGTTGAAACTCAACTAATACCCCCCCCCCCCACTTTAGGGCCGGTTACATGAGGGCCCCACATGTGGATTTTTTTTGAATATTTTAATAGATATGTTGAGTTGGTTTCCAACATAAAAACCATGGGATAATTTGATGTTGGAGATCATTCTACATAAACCACAAGTCCTTCACTCTTAACATTCTAACACATCTAAACCAACAAACTCCTTCTCCTTCTTCCTCCATAGCTACGACCCAACACCCCCTCTCACACTCCTCCATTTTTCAATCCATCTCATACAATCCAAGGTGATCATAAGGTGTAACAAGCATAACTAGGAAGGTGGGAAGCATAGGAAGTGGAAGGACCTTCTCTTGGAGCTTTTATCCACTATATTTCTCATCATCTTCATTCTTGATTCTTCCCTAGCCATAGTGCTAGTAGTAAGCTTCTTTGATCCTATTTTTACTCATGATTTTAGTGGTTAAAGTATAATGTAACTTGGTAATTTAAAGAATCTCAAGAAAACATAATGATGAACATTAACATAAAGCTCTAGATCATGAAAATCAAAGATGTTGAAATCCTATTCTCTCTCTCCTTGGGGCGATTTTTGTTCTTCATGAAACCCTAGTTTTTCCTTGCGATCTTTTGTATAACAGTCTGTGATTAGAGTTTTTGATTATTCAAAATTCTATAACGAACTTGTTAGCAATAGTGATCAATTTAAAAATAGGGTTTTTGTTTCGTTTCTTGCTTTATCGCCGCCTTAGAATCTGATTTGAAATCCTAACCTATTAGATTGGTTGTTATTGATCGCGGTTAACTGAGATTAATTTAGCTAGATTGATACACTGGTTTAATCAGTTAAGGATTGAGAATCGGTGCTAAGGTTCAAGGATTAGGGTTTTTTCTTCTGGTTTGTTTGTTGGCTTTCGTTTTTCTCTGTGCTTGGAGACGTAATCTGTGGTGCATGGTTTCTTGTCTTTCATTGATATAGGGAGAGTGGAGTACTCTTTAATGAATGAACATAAAAATACAGGGAGTAACATCCCGATTTGTCAGGTGAAGCCGTCATTAGTTGATCAAGATGGGTACCCTTTACCGTTTGCTGAAACTGATAACATGAATGAACCTGTGGTTGATGAACTGGAGTCTACACCTGGAACAGCACCAGTACGTGGGATTGGATTACGTGTAACTAATATTGAAGGAAACCCATTGCTGCCGAGGAGAGGTATGTATTCTACGTCGAATGCATCGATCTTGGATGGTTTGACAAGTATTTCTAAACTTGTGGAAAATCTGTATGCTGGTAAATCTACTAATCTGAATTCGCGGTCATCGGATATGGGGATTCAGGATAGTGAATTGTTTTTTAATACATCTGGGGAGTCTTCGTCGAGGACTCAAAAGGGTAATACGGATGACAAGGGTCACGAGACTCTCTCTTTTGCTAATGTGGTTCAAAGGAAGAAGGCGGAGGTTAAGGTAAATTTCCGAACTCTGGAATCGGATGAAACTTTTGAAGGGGCTGATGTTGTCATCCCGTTATCATCGGTTAAGCAGGTTTCGGAGAGGTATGTTCACACGTTATATGGGTATTTTCTGGGAAAGAGGCTTGCTTTTCCAGTGGTTGATTATTTCGCTAAAAAGAATTGGGTAAAGTATGGTTTAACGAAAATGATGATGAATGCTAAGGGATTCTTTTTCTTTAAGTTCAAGACAAAAAATGGAATTGATCAATTGTTAGAAGACGGCCCTTGGATGATAAGGAATGTGCCGATAATACTGAAGGAGTGGTCACTCACTGTTACAGTAGAGAAGGAGGATATAACAACTGTTCCGGTTTGGGTCAAGATGCATGATATTCCGTTGGCAGCGTTTACAGAGGATGGTCTAAGTCTTGTAGCTTCGAAAATAGGGACACCAAAGATGTTGGATTCGTACATAGCGATAATGTGTGCTGAATCATGGGGTAGAAGTAGTTTTGCTAGAGCTTTGATAGATGTTCATGCGAGTATGGAATTAAAAAAGAGCATCACGATGGCTATTCCATCTCTAGATGGAAAAGGATTTTCAAAGTCAGAAATTAAAGTGGAATATGACTGGGTTCCGTTGAGATGTTCTTCTTGCTGTGTGTTTGGGCATGATGATGCCTCATGTCCAAAGAGTGCAAAAGTGGGTGCTGAACCGGCTGTTAAAGATCAAGAGGTTTTTCAGGATGCTAAAAAAGTTAGAAAAGGAAGTAATCCGGGTGTGCATATTAATAATCAGAAACAGAAGTTTGTTTATAGACCGGTAGTAAAACAGAAAACCAAATCTGATGGTAGGGTGCAATCCGAAAACCAGGTCTCAACTTCCAATCTGTTTCATGTGCTGGGCGAAGAATCTGATGATGGCAACTTAGATGTTGGAAATCGACAACATAATAGAGCAGCGGAAAAGGTTCAAACGGCTAAACATATTCGTGATAAATCTAAAAATACTAATGCGGAAGAAGTAATTGCGGATGAAGTGGGTATAGATGATCTTTTGGCTGATATTCCAAATTATTTGGAGAAGAAACAGGTGAACCAAGGGGCTGAGGGTGCAAGCACACCCGGAGATAGTGGTGTCCATTGGTAGCATAGCTTCGTGGAATATAAGGGGGTTGAACCGCCCCCTTAAACAGAAGGAGGTTCGACAGGTGATGGTGGATAATCATTTGCATGTTTGTGCGATTATGGAGACTCATGTGGACTCTTCGAAGGTTTATGAGGTTTGTAATAAGGTTTGTCGTTCTTGGAGTTGGGCTTCGAACACGGCTCTCTGTAGCAAGGGTACTAGAATCTTGGTAGGCTGGGATGCTAATGTTGTGGATGTGATGATTCTTGCTCAAACGGATCAAGTGGTGTATACTCAGGTGATGTTTAAGCTGGATCAGAAATCTATTTTCGTTTCTTTTGTATACGCGGATAACTATTACAAGAAAAGAAGGGATTTGTGGCAAAACTTACTTGTTCACCGGTCGTTCATGAGTGATAAACCTTGGGTTATGATGGGAGATTTTAACGCGCATCTCTCTTATGAGGATACAAGTGTAGGGTCTTCCACGTTTCATATCGGGAACAGAGAATTCAAGGAGTGTGTTAATGAGCTAGAGATGTTCGATATTAATAGCTCGGGCCTTCACTATACATGGTTGAATAAGCAACAGGATAGTGGGATTATCTTTAAGAAACTTGATCGTATCATGTGTAACATCCATTGTGTAGATGTTTTCCCAAACGCAGCTGTGTATTTTCACCCTTATAGGGTCTCGGACCATGCCCCGTGTATATTAAAGTTGCCTGATATTTCTAGGGAAAAGCCAAAGCCCTTCAAGTTTGTCAACTTAGTGGCTGATAAGCGTGGTTTTTTGGAGGAAGTGCAGCGTATTTGGTGTACAAATGTTGATGGGTATCATATGTTTCAGGTTGTTCGGAAGTTAAAGTTGCTTAAAGCTCCGCTTCGGAAAATTTTATATCAACAAGGCAATTTGCACCAGAATGTGCTAAATTTGCGAAAAGAGTTAGATGATTGTCAGTTTGGTATTGATGGGGACCCTCTAAATGGAGACTTGATAAGTCAACATGGCCGGTTACTTCAACAATACATGGATGCGGTGCGAGATGAAAAGGGTTGTTTCTGAAACAAAAATCCAAGGTTGATTGGCTTGCGGTTGGGGATTCGAACTCTAGATACTTTCATAATGTTGTCAAAACTAAGAATCATCGAAGCCGCATTTTTTCTATTCGAGATGGGAATGGAACGCTGCATGAGGGGGGATCGGTTCCTCAGGTTATGGTTGACCATTACACAATTTTTTTTGGCACTCTGGGAAATATTTCGTTGCATCCGACTCCAGATCTATTTCGGAATATATTATCTTCTCATAAAGCTAGTAGTATGGTTCGTGCGGTGACGGAAGACGAAATAAAGAGAGCTATGTTCTCAATTGCTGGGAATAAAGCGCCTGGCCCTGACGGATACACTTCGGTTTTCTTTAAGAAAACATGGGAAATTACTGGGAAGGATGTTTGTAAGGCTGTGCATGATTTTTTCTCTAATGGCAAACTTCTACGGGAGCTGAATCATACCATTCTTTCGCTGATTCCGAAGGTGAGCACACCTGCTTCGCTTTCGGATTATAGACCTATTTCATGCTGTAATACATTATATAAATGTATTAGTAAAATAGTCACCAATCGGATTAAAGAGGGTTTGGCGGACATTGTGAACATTAACCAATCGGCTTTTGTTCCAGGGAGGAGGATTTCTGATAATATCCTCCTAACCCAGGAATTAATGCATAATTATCATCGAAATCATGGGCCTCCGAGATGTGCGTTTAAGGTGGATATTCAGAAGGCTTATGATACAGTAGATTGGAATTTCTTGAAGCAGATTCTCCTGGGTTTCGGCTTTCATTCGAAGATGGTTACTTGGATTATGGTTTGTGTCTCAACTACCTCGGTTTCTGTGGGATTGAATGGTAACCTTTATGGATATTTTAAAGGAAAAAGGGGGTTGCGGCAGGGTGATCCGATATCTCCATACCTATTTACGTTGGTTATGGAGGTTCTAACCTTAATTTTGCAAAAACAAGTTGACTTGTCTTTGGAGTTCAGATTTCACAATAAATGTGAAAAGCAAAGGATTATAAATTTGTGTTTTGTTGATGATCTTTTTATGTTTGCGAGAGGGGATAAGAATTCGGCTAAGGTCATTATGGATTCTTTAAATCTTTTCAAGAGCATGTCGGGGTTGGTTCCAAGCATGACCAAAAGTACTGTTTACTTTGCTAATGTCTCGAATAGTGTGAAGGGTCTCATCCGTAGCTTCATGCCGTTTGAAGAGGGTACCCTGCCAGTTCAATATCTAGGGGTTCCTCTCATTACAACAAGGCTCGTGTACAGTGACTGCAAGCGGATTGTGGAGAACATGGAGGCAAAAATTACAGATTGGAAAGCGAAGAGTTTGTCCTTTGCAGGGCGGCTCCAGCTAATCCGGTCAGTTTTATCATCTATGCATATTTACTGGGCTTCGGTCTTTATATTACCAAAGCGTGTTATTATGGAGTTAGAGGAAAAAATGAGACGTTTTCTTTGGGCTCAGGGCAATAGTATTAGAGGAAAAGCTAAAGTTAAGTGGTGTAAAGTTTGTTTCCCGAAACAGGAAGGAGGTTTGGGTATTCGCAGAGTTTTGGATATGAATAATGCTCTTATGGTCTCGCATGTGTGGAGTATCCTAACATGTAGAGAATCCTTGTGGGTTAAATGGATTCATTTGTATCATTTACGTGATAGGAGTTTCTGGGAGGTTCCGGTTAGAAATAATGTGGCATGGAGCTGGAAGAAAATGTTGCAACTTCGCCCAATTATTCGAAAGCATATTTGGATGGAAATTGGTGATGGTAATAAAACTCTAGCGTGGTTTGATATCTGGGATGATGCTTTTCCGTTGATTTCCTTTCTGACTCCTAGGATGATAGCTAATGCTGGGTTTGGTATGCAAACTAAGGTTGCTGAGTTGTGGGAATTTGGAGGATGGAGGTGGCCGAATGCTTGGGTTCAGCGATATCCGGCTTTACAAAACATGAGGGTTATTAACTTGAATCCTAATATGCAGGATAGGGTGGTGTGGAGATCCAGTTCGGGCTCAGTTGTAGACTATGGAACTTCGATGGTATGGGAGGAGATTCGGCTTATTCAGAATGCGGTTCCTTGGGCCAATATCGTGTGGTTTTCTCAAGCTATTCCTCGGCATTCGTTTGTCTTGTGGCTGCTTATAAACAAGAAACTAAAGACACAGGATGTTATGAGGAAATGGTGTTCTTGGGGAAATATGAACTTTAATCTCATGTGCTGTTCCTTGTGTACGTCTGGACCAGATTCTCATGAGCATCTTTTCTTTGATTGTTTGTACGCTTCTCAGATATGGCATGGTGTTCGAGATAAAGTGGATATGGGAACTATTGACTCCTCTTGGGATGCGATATATGATCACTTAGTTCAGCATGCGGATTCGAAGAAGGTTATACATATTGTTGGACGTCTAGTGGTGGGTGCGGCAGTCTATTTTGTATGGCAAGAACGAAACCAGCGATTGTTCTCTAGTAAGAAGAGAAATGAAAGTCAGCTAGTTGAGGTGATTCTGAACACTGTCCGGATGAAGCTACATTCCATGAAATTCAAGAGATCAGTTCAGGCGACGAGAGTGTTACACTTATGGAGCTTACCTCGCGGGTTATTGATGGATGATGATGACTGCGGCTAAGTCTTTTGTCATGTGTTTTAGTATAGTTTAATCCTGTGTGATTGGTTTTTTTTGTTTGCTTTGTTGCTTGTTGAACTCAAATATGGCATGTCATGTTTGAGAACTAGGGGTTCATGTTAGGCTCTCACTTGTTTTTTTGTGGTTTGTGTGAAATAAAATTTAACCGGGGTAACCCTTACCCAAAAAAAAAAAAAAAATCAAAGATGTTGAAGTGTATGTAGTAGACTTGTTTGTTGATTTCTTGTGTTTATGATGTAGATCATCATAAGAAGCTTGCTAGATGATGATTAAACACATGATCTAGCAAGTATAAGGATGGATCTTGAGAAAATCATGTTGATCATCCTTTATGTAAACCATGAATCACTACAAGAAAATGAGGCTAATGCAACCTCGATAAAATGTTGCATTAGGCCTAATGCAACCTTTTATTGGGGGCTGCATTAGGTGAAGTTGCATTAGACCTACTGCAACCTTTTCAAAGCCTAATGCAACTTTTTCTAAAAGTGTTGCATCTAATATTAAAATGCAACCCTTTTTAGTATGCAACCTTTTTATATTCTAATGCAACTTTTTTACTTTGAAAGACAACTTTTTTAATGCTCAAATGCTACTTTTTTAATGCTTTAATGCAACCTTTATTGTAGTTTAGTTATAAAATGCAACCTTTTTCTAGGCTTAATGCAACCATTGTTATTTTTTTAATAGCCAAAATGCAACCTTTTTTACACTCAAATGCAGCTTTGAGACATAAATTGCTATTAAATAATTTGCGTTTAATCATAATTACACCGAAACAATAATAACACAAATATCATTAATACTCAAATGGTGTACTTTAACAATATAGTCAACACTATGTGTCGATTACAATGATAAAGAGAAATGAAAACATTCTACTCATCTAGATCTCCAATTAGTAGTTGTTTCATAGCCTTCCGCATCATAGCTTCCAAGCTTTATCGTTGGCTCTCAATGTCTTTTTGCATAACTTCAAGCTCAGTTGTTTTCTTTGATAAAAGATGGTTATTTATTGATCAACATTTTTAAACATCACTTGTAAGTCAAATATTCCAGAACATAGTAATCTGCAAGAAATAGATAAAAATAAGTTATGATATCAAATGAGAAGCTAAATACTGATGAAATCAATCAATTACAAAAATAATTAGTGAATTTGCATATTCTCCTTCCCAATCTTGAGTTGTTGACTATAAATCGCTATACCTTAGAACTAAAACTCAAGTAAGTAGACTTAATAAAACAGGCAAGGCAAGGCGGGTGGTAAAAATTAGTTCAAGCCTGAATGGGTTTAGGTCAAGATAAGTCGATTTATAAGATCACTCAAAAGTCAAATTTCATCAATCTATATACAAGTTCAAAACTAGTAATGAAAATAATTCTATGTGCAAAGTAATGCTGCTGGCAAACCATTTTCTAAATATTGCCACTATAATTGTACTTGTAACATATAATATATACCCATACACGTTAACAATTAACACGGTACAACTCGATGTTAGTATTTTACAACTCAATGGTGCTAGTTATAACATTATACCTAGTCCAATGTAGTTGTCACTATCTTATACAAAACAATACCATCTTTTACGAACCCATGGACTCTGAAAAGTCAAAATTGGACCTTCATACATTAATTTAGCAATAGATATTTTTTTGAACGGTATGGCAATATGTAAATATGCTAGTGAACTTCATTTAACTCATGCTTCAAAGGATGCTCTAAACATAGTTATAATTGATGGCAATATTAAGCTTCCGTGATCAAATTGAAAGTCATCACAAGCAAATGGAAAAAAGTTCATGATAAAACTAACAGAAAAGAATCAAAATTAAACACACATGCACATAGTGGATATATCTAATTCAAAATTCTGTACTTACTCATTTCTGTCACAAGTCTACAACGCTTTCACTTGGTAACTTTTTTCCCTTCATTATCCCATTGATTCAGCGCTTGAGCTGTCCCCTTCAACAGAAAGACCTTTGCCTACAAGATCAAATGTAACCTAATTTGAATATGGAATACAGAACAAGTTGCACTGTGCAGAATGACAATTAGGAAAAAACATAAACATGTAGCATAATTCTTGTTTTTTAAGTGTCGTAGAAAGCTACCCGAGAAAAATCATGACTGAATCAGAAATTCTAGCTGGAACCATGTAAGTAAAATACAAAGTCTTCTGGTAAGTACCACTAACTTATCGTGTAAATTTAGTATCTGACTGAAGGCATTAGCCTACCTGTATATAAATGTACAATTAACTACAATAATAAAAATAATAGATAAATTCCCTTCATAAGAAATCACAAGCAAGCATCTTTAATGCCAAAAAAAATATGAGCTAAATGAGTTTTTTTAGACAACCCAACTAATGTATTTAATAATATTGTAGACTGGAAAAATATAACTACGATTTAACCTCTTGAACATTTGGATTCACATCTTCTATGTTAAGACAAACATATAATCCCAAGAAGAGGCAAAGAAGAGCTCGAAGTCATGTTCATGTAATTGTATCGTTGTGCAAAGCAAGACCAAAACACATTACCGAATAAAAAGGTGACAAAATGGGTGGGACTGGTAACGGGTCAAAACATGCTATGTGGGTATAAGTTGGTCATTGGTTTGCCTCAAAACACTTTGTCCAAAAAATATATATATAAAAACTTGTCAAGTATAATTACAAATGTCTTACTACTTTATATAACAATTAAATTTTTTAACCGCATCTGTTTGACCTATTCAACCCATTTCCTTAGCTAACTTTTTTTAATTTGACCCGTCAGAGATAAAAACATACGCTGAATTGATCAATTCAAAAGTAAATGAGTCGAAATTTCCACCTCTAACTCTGAAAATAATGCATAAATTGGTAGTCTTCTACTAACATGGTTTAATTAATGCTGGGCAGATGGCTTCTGAAAAGTGCACTTGAAGTTCCAGACCTAGTGGTCAGTTAAGATCCGTCGTTTGTATTGTAATCTGATTTAAAAAACAAAGAAACATTGTGTATTACTAATGTAACTTTTAGATAAAATGAAAATGACAGGAAGCTTATATAAGGTGGTGGTGACAGACGTCTAGATCGCCCCCACAATAAACCATCCACTTCTTAAAAAGGTGATTGTGACAGATGTCTAGATCGCTCCCACCTTCATTCCATTAAGCTATAGTTAGTATACAAAGCTACTCTCCATTAAAAGATAATGAAAAGTGGCCGCGAACTCCAATTGCAATGATAATTTAAATAAAAACATTAACCAACATCATGTCTTATGTCGACAGATGTCATATAAAACATAAAACGATATCATAACTTTGTTCTTTCCCTATCTTAAAGGTTTGTGATATGATTACAAAAAAAAAAAAAAAAAACTTCAAGAACCCAGCTGCTACAAAACCATCTATACTTAGTGAGTTATTTTATTTAAGTAATTAACTATTGGTTTAATAGTCTACCTGGTAATACGTTTACCTTCTCCTTTAGAAGGCAAACAATCTAGCAGCTGGTTCTTT
This sequence comes from Helianthus tuberosus, assembly GCA_030545235.1. Lineage (NCBI taxonomy): Eukaryota > Viridiplantae > Streptophyta > Magnoliopsida > Asterales > Asteraceae > Helianthus > Helianthus tuberosus. The sequence goes on along the minus strand of CM060403.1, from coordinate 50,476,655 downwards.
TGGCCCCAATTTTCAGTTGGTCACTTGTAGTTTCCATTAAACAAATTTGCAAATATCAAGCAGACTTCATAGCTCAAATGTCATTTACATGATTGCTACTATACATTAAAAAAAAGCTAAAATCAGACTAGGTTAATTTCATATGCTCTTTAATAGGCTCAAATGGCATTCACGCAGAGATTCAATTTACATTAATTTCAGTTATTAATTTTATTACTACATTCAAATACGAATCATTAATCATTTTTGGTGTAACATAATCGAAACCTTAAACTATATGATTCAACCAAATACACAAAACTGATTTTTAATGAATATGTTAATAAATATAATACCCTCACCTTAAAGAATAACCGTGGTAGACGATTCGGGAATCATCATAGAAAACCACTCGACAATTATCCCCGTTACGTTTCCTCTTGCTCGCCCTAATCCATAGCGGTTATGTAGAAGCAGGAGACCGATAAATTGATATTGGATAGATGGGCCGATTTAGGGTTAAGATAGAGAGCACGGAAGTTGAGATCGACGAATTGGGGACGTAAATTTAGGTTAAGGGGGGTGAGAATTATTTTCCTTTGGGGGGAAACGATATCTTGGGAGGGAATAAATTTTTTTATTTGGGGGGAAACAAAATTAATTGATGATAGTTTTAAAATTATAAAATTAAGGAAAATTAATATTTTTAACTATATATATCTTACTTACAAAAATCATAAATATAGCTATTCAAACTTACCAGTCTTAATAGACAATTCTAGGTAGGGATGAACATTTTGGTATCGGTACTGGACGTAGAAAGTTTTGGTACTAACTATTTGGCATTTTCGGGTCGGTATTTTTGGTTTGGTCGGTATTTTTGGTTTGGTATCAGTTCGGTACGGTACCGGTATTTTACTTATTTATACCTTCAAATATTGTACCGTACGGTATCGATCTCATCCCTAATACTAGGTATTAGTGGATTACATAGTGTTGTAGCGAGTCATGTTAGACGACAATGGGAAGTAATAGATTACACATGTCAATATTGGTTTTGATATTCATGATGACTTCTAATTGAACTGTTATGAGCTTTGTGGTGTCATTTTATGTATTAAAGGGTTACATCTGTTGCAATGAATCATGTTACATCATAATAGGCTATAATATATCGTAACTATCTTAATGTAGGGATAAGTGTGTGTACCGATGCCGAAAATTGCCAAAAGTGGGTATCAGTATTGATACCGAAAATGTTTAGTACGTACAGGTATTTGAAGGTAAAAATCAGTATTCCACCCGAACCGTTTTGACCCGTACCGTTTTTATGTGAATCGTTTGACGCGGACCGTTTCACCTCGTATCGTTTCCACCCGAACCGTTTTGACCCATACCGTTTTGAACCGAACCATTTTGGCGCGAACCATTTCGACGCGGACCATTTCGACCCGTACCGGATTCACCCGAACCGTTTCGACCCGTACCGTTTCCATCCGAACCGTTTCGACCCGTACCGTTTCCACCGAACCGTTTTAACCCGAACCGTTTCGACGCAAACCGTTTTGACGCGAATCCTTTCAATCCGTATCGTTTCCACCTGTAACGCCCTAACACGTTTTACAACATAACCCATCACATTCAAAGTCATCAAACACCAAAATTCTACTTACCTTGTGTTCAAGAATGCATAGATGATCCAGAATCGAGACATGCATGGACTCAAGATCACATCTAGGGCTTGAATTTGCTAAATTTATGATAATTAGGGGTTTTCCCCTTTTCTCCTTCCTGATCCATACGACACACACACCTCAATGTGTGTGTGTTTGTGTTTTAACCCTAATTAACCATTCAAGTTCCAATTTTAACATGTTTGCCCCCTAAGGATTCATTCCTTTATTATTTTTAGCTACTCCTTTTAACTAGGTTAAATAGCCTAGTTATTTATTTCATGATATGTCCTATAGGAACATACGACAATATAAACATTCGGGTTTTGGGGTGTTACAAGTCTACCCCCCTTAAAGGAGGTTTCGTCCCCGAAACCTTGCTTATTTCCACTTAACATTGAATACCTTCTTTTACGTGTTACCACTAACCCTTCTATTTCGCACACTTAGAACACACTTCTAGATTGTGTACCTTTAGATTTTGAATTCTTGCCTCATGTTAGTTGCTTAGTGGTGTTCATTACTACATGTTTATTCATTTATTTCATTCAAAATACATACCATGGCAAGAATGCACTCATACTTTATAAAAATGCCTCATTCATGAACAAATATAATCGTACGTCCTATTCTTACTTTCTTAAATCGAGCATAATACTTCCATACGTTCATTGATCATAACGACTCGATTATATCTACTTTTTATTCATAAATCATGTTGGACATGCCACTCTTGCACAAATACTCATTACAACAGTCCATACTATCAATATGCATACTTCTTCAAATTTGTAATAATACATACATTCGTATGATCCGTTTACAACAAATCTAATACCTTTATCTCGTCTTTTAAGATTACATTCCATACATACAATGTATAACCTTTAATTCTTGTTTCGTATCACAACAAAACTATTATTTCATAGTCACACATACTTGCTTAGCTCCAAAGTTAACATCATTCTACGTCTGTTAACGTTACATGCTACTGGTTATACTCATATACGTACATTCACACGTATGTTCATACATACAAGCTTTATTCCTTTGTGCACATTCAATCCCATTTAATGCATACGTACATGCGTTTATATATGTACACACATACATCTATTTACATACACCCGAAAACATACTCACAACAATAACACATCTATGCGTACATTTTTACATGCTTACTTATCGTTATATAATACACACACTCATACGTACCTTCATACATCTATTACATACATTCATACCATCCCTATCTCTCTACCTACATACGTACGTTCATACGTATCTTCATACCTTCATACATTCCTACATCTCTTCATACATGTATACATTTATAGATACCTTCCTACCTTAATGTATTCATACATATATATATACATAATTACATATATTTCAACACCTCTACGTACATGCGTACATTCATACATACCCTTCATACCTTCATGGACGATAATTCCTTCTTCATGCATACGTACGTTTACATGTATATTCATATATTACATTACAAATCATTTCATTCGTGATTTCTCATGCATTACTTACTATTCACACATATGGACGTTACTGAAAACTTTAAGACTGAACTAAGATTTCATTCCTTTATTGACCTCTAACTAGATTGACTTCATTCGTCTGTAAAATGAGCTCTCATCGTGAGCATCCTTTCAACACATTTACTACTATCATCAGCCAATAATTCCATTATTCTCATTTATAACATTAATACTCAAAGGTATCTGAATCGTACATACATACATGCTTTCATACGTGCATACATACATACATTCATTCATACATATCTACATATGTGCATACATTCATACATACCTTCATACGTACTTACATTCATTCATTTATACTTACATACAGTCATACATACTTGCATACATTCGTACATACTTACATACGTGCATATATTCATACATACTTACATACATGCATATCTTCATACATACTTACATACGTGCATATCTTCATTGGGACTAACGGGGGTTCGGGGGCAGCGCCCCTGAGAGAAGTGGGGTCCAAGGGGCGGAAGCCCCTGGCGGGGTCCAAGGGGCAGAGGGGGGTTCGGGGGCAGCGCCCCTGAGAGAAGTGGGGTCCAAGGGGCGGAAGCCCCTGGCGGGGTCCAAGGGGCAGAGCCCCTGGCTGGGGAAAATTTTTATTTTGGACAAAAGTCCTTTATCAAAAATATATCAGAAACTTGATTTCGGCCAAAAAGTGCATTCCAAGGTGATTACACAATGTCATATAAATTTTGGCTCAATTTTGACCTCCACCGTAAATTACGGTACCTACCGTAATTTACGGTGGCAAACTTTTTACGGTGGAAACTTGCTGTCTTACGGTGCAAACATTTGTCCCCAGTACCCACCGTAAATTACGGTACCCACCGTAATTTACGGTGGAGCCTGCACATCAGCAGATTTTTCCGTCGTTCTTGCATACTTAAACGCGCATAACTTTTGAACCGTTTACCCGTTTAACCTCCCGTTTCTTCCTACATGACCAAAATTTGGTCCTCTTTCATATGGACTCAAAATCCCACGTCCGGATTAAGAAAATTCTTAACTTACAAGCTTTCGGCTCAATATTCTTTTAAGAATTATTCGACCCGTTCGTGCATTTATCAAACAAACACGTTTGTTTGATCCCAATTTCTCATGAACCCCATAATTTCAAGGTTGTCTATCATACTAAATTCATATCACGGGTTTATCTACATTCTTAAACTAGTTTTCGCTCCTATGCTCATTTTGACCCGTTAAGGGTATATAAGCATTTCCACGCATAAATCGCTTTCATTCGCTTCTATCTTAGCATCACCACATTTCTTGTCATCTAATTTTCCACCACAACTATATTTGTAGTGGATTTAGTGCAAGAATCTATTTATTCCGAGTTTTACTCCTCGGATTATCCTTTTACGGCAAACGCCCATTACAAGGCTTTACGCCAAAAGGGCTTATATCTTTCACTTTTACTCAACCACAAGGGTTTATTCATTTATAAAACTTATTTCCAAACTACCTTTAAGGGTCGTTTGCCCATTTTGCCTTTCGAGGGCGTTTTGGTCACTTTTTTTTAGCCCTTCTTTACGACGAGGGACTTTCAACTACGCAATTGACCAAAGTCGCACATCTTTGCTAAAATTTTACTTACACATACCTGGCTCGAGTCAAAGCATGGACCCGTTTAAGTACATTGCATTTTTAATTACTAAATAATAGCAACGAAATTTCCATACGCTATCCATCCAATTCTCTCATTTGACTCGTTACGGATTTTCACCGTGTGTTCATAATCCTTAAATCCTTCCCCTACGCATTCAACCCATCATCGCTTACGCCATAGGGTGCCCTTTTTTTGAATTTCCCCTTACATTTATCTACACATAACTAATTTACCGTTTTACCCTTCTTATTTTCATTATGGCATACATCATATCAAAATCTTTCAAAACTCATTATACTTTCGTCATTCCATGGCTAAATTACCATTTTACCCCTTTTTACCATTAAGCATGGTTTTCATCATTTTCTCTCGTTCCGACCCGTATCATTTCGTGTCGGAACCTCGTATTTCAAATTCACCTTATCGTACTTATCACCCATAAAACAAATAAGTATTCTACAAAATGAGCGTAAACTTTACTTACCTTGCATCGGATTATACTTTTTCCGCGAACTTGATCCGTTCATTCCTTCTTTCCATTCTTCATAAGTTTGATCCGTATTCCCCTACGGATTCAAACCTTCATTCATACCTTCCATTCTTTTCATTCCATTCATGTTTGAATTCATTCACGAATTCAAACCTTTCATTCATACTTTCCATTCCTTTCTTTCTTTCTTATGTTCGACCCAATTCTTAAAGAATCGTTGGACCCCTTTTTCCCTCCCACACGACCCCTATTCCCAGTTCGTCTGGACATACAAATGATGATTCTCATGGCCCCACAAGCGTCCTATGCTTCTTGCACACTGGCCAGGCGTGCAATCCACATACTAGTCTCGTGTCTTCATGAGAATTAGCACTTTACGTTCAGGGAACCGGTCTTAAGTTCGTGCCACACTCATATGAATCCTTCAAGGATTTCACCCTCGCATATAAGGGTATGCTACATACCGATACTTACCTAATTTAAAATTTGTGTACCTGGGGTCCACTTTGCCTGGCTTATCACACGCCTTAACCTCCATGCTAGCCCGTGTCTGCGGAACATCCTCATTGTTCTACAAGCTTCACCTTACACATTCATCATGGTTAGTAACACCACACATACTTATTTGTATTAAATTTTACCTTTCGGTCTTGATCGAGTCTCGGATTGTACGGGTCACTAGTCACAAGAGCACACGGGTTTGAGTTCAAGTACTCACTTATTTGTACTTGATTTCACTCAAACTCAGGCTCTGATACCAACTTGTAACGCCCTAACACGTTTTACAACATAACCCATCACATTCAAAGTCATCAAACACCAAAATTCTACTTACCTTGTGTTCAAGAATGCATAGATGATCCAGAATCGAGACATGCATGGACTCAAGATCACATCTAGGGCTTGAATTTGCTAAATTTATGATAATTAGGGGTTTTCCCCTTTTCTCCTTCCTGATCCATACGACACACACACCTCAATGTGTGTGTGTTTGTGTTTTAACCCTAATTAACCATTCAAGTTCCAATTTTAACATGTTTGCCCCCTAAGGATTCATTCTTTTATTATTTTTAGCTACTCCTTTTAACTAGGTTAAATAGCCTAGTTATTTATTTCATGATATGTCCTATAGGAACATACGACAATATAAACATTCGGGTTTTGGGGTGTTACACCACCCGAACTGTTGCGACGCGAACCGTTTCCATCTGAACGGTTTCGATGCAAACCGTTTCGACCCGTACCGTTCCCACCCGAACCGTTTCGACGTGAATCCTTTCGACCCGTATCGTTTCCACCTGAACTGTTTCGACCCAAATCATTTCGACGCAAATCCTTTCGACCCGAACCGTGTCCACCCAAACCATTTCGACCCGAACCATTTCGACACGAATCATTTCGACCCGAACCATTTCGATGCGAACCGTCTCAACTCGACGCGAAACGTTTCGACCCATTGGTTTCCACCCGAACCGTTTCGACGCAAATCATTTCGACCCGTACCGTTTAGACGCAAACTGTTTACACCTGTACCTTTTCGACCCCAACCGGGGTGGTGGGTGCTAGAGTGATGGATTCCAATTCATTTGACAACTAAACACATCAAAAATGGAAAAATGGAATTGAGATTCCAATTCCAATTGAAATGTTTAAATTCCAAATCCAATTTCTTAACTATCGCCATGATTTCTTAACTGTTATTCCTATTGAAGGTCTGGGTCAACGTATGTCAACGGTGGAGTACCGGTCAATCCTTAAGTATCGTCTGATGATCCCCATGTTCTCGAATGATGAAACTTGCCCAGTCTGCCGTAAAGCATGCCTGGACAAATACGGGGAGCATGCGTTACACTGTAGAGAGTTGCCGGGGTTTAAATATCGCCATGACTTTGTTCGAGACGCGTTAATGGATATTCTCAGACGAGCAGGGATCTCGGCAAAGAAAGAGGCACCAGTTAATTTTCTTACAGACCCTACGGAAGGGAGGTCCACCCTACGCCCAGCTGACGTGCTAGTTTTTGGTTGGGAGGGCGGGAAACATGCTTGTGTCGATCTCACAGGTGTATCCCCCCTAGCCGGGTTTCAGGAAAATGGGTTTGTGGCGGGGCAAGCGGTTCTGAAAGCAGAGTAAAAAAAGGTGGAAAAGCACGCGAAAGCTTGTGAGGATAATCAACGTGCCTTTGTCCCCCTGGCGTTTGACACGTTCGGCTCCTTGGCGCCGGAGGCGGTTCGATTCTTTACTAGAGTTCAGCGTGTGGTCCACATCAACTTTTCGACCCCTCAGGGGCGACGCTTTATTTTTAGTAGATTAGGGTTTTCTATTCAGAAGGGGATGGCGGCGCAGTTTGTTGCCCGTCTACCTGCTATTCTTGTGTAACTTGCCCTGTTGATTGAATGAAAACCGATTTTCAACTTAAAAATCCAATTTCTTCAAATTCTAATTTCTATACAAATTTCAATTCTAATTCCAAAACATTCCGCAAATCAAAGACACTCTAATACTCCAACACTAAGGCTACACGGTATGGGGTCGTCCCCCCACCCGTCCTGCTCCGGCGACGGGAGCTACACCAAACCCCCCCCCCCCCCCGGTCCCCGTCCTCATCGTCCCTTCTTGGACGTTGGCGACGAACCAATTGTGGGCCCCCTTCCTTCAAAAAGTGACCGTTATTTTAAAAAGAAAATTTTCCATTTTTCAAAAACAAACAAACGGTCAAAAATTTAAAATATATATATTTCCATTCCATTTTCACCTCCATTCACAAATTTAACCCCAAAATTTCATCTCTCTCACATAATTTTTATAAATCTTCTTCCACTTTTATAAACCTTATACTCTATCATGGATCCCTTCAACAACCCGAACAAACCGAACAATCCCAACGATGGATGTCGATCAGTATCCCGAGCCGTCGAAGAAAAAACTCGTGTAGCTGAAGAAAAGTTACGCGAGAAGGTCCGAATGTCGAATGAGAAAATCCGAATTTCCGATGAAAAAATTCGGCTCAAGGAATGGGAAATAATAACAATGGATGTCGATCAGTATCCCGAGCCGAAACGTTCGATGTTGAAAAAACTACAAACCGACATCATGAAGAAGCATGATATTATTTAAGTTTATGTTTTGTTTTAAATTTATATAATGTGCTTTTAATATTAATGAAAATATTTTGTTAGTTTATTTGTTAAATGTTAAAAAAAAAGTAGAAGATTAAAAAAAAAACATAAAAATGGTGGGGAGGACTATGACTATGACCATCCTCTCATACCCTCTACTTTTGGGGGATGGAGCATCCTTGGGAGGACTATGACGTGGCGCCTACGTGACGGATCATCCTCCCTTGGAGGACCATCACCATACCCACTAGCCTAACCACTCAGTTTATCAATGTAATTGCCTTTTATAGCCCTTACATCAATATAATTAAAGTAGTGGTGGTGAGCACTATATACACCAAACTCACACATTTAGTTATTTCTTTATTTAAAATAATTTATTCTCGAACATTTACATAACTACCTCTCAAGGTAATCAACTTGCATCCATAGCTTTTAATCAATTTTAGGACTCGTTATTACCCCCTACGTAAAATTCCCTCCAAAATAATTTGTATTCCACTAACCTAGAATTCCCTCCAAACTAATTTGTGTTCCCACAATTCACAAACTTTAATATTTCCCATCAGACTGGAGGGTATGGGGGCCGTCCCCATCTCGCCACCCCGTCTTCCCCACCCCCTTGCTCCGGCGCCGGGCCAGGCCCGTCATCTCCGTCCTCCACAAGCCGGGTTCGACGCCCCTCACTCCCACACACACACCTATACACATACATATATATATAAAGGGGTTCATCCGCCACCCCCTAGGTCCATCCCCTTTAGGCCCCCGCTTACGTGGCGTTGACGTGGCTGCCCATCCCCTTGGAGATGAGACTCTCCATACCCTCCACTCTTATGGTTTCCACTATTGGTAATCTTAGTCACTGTTGTTTTAATCCTAAACCCTGAATATGTATGAGCTAGTTTTAAGTTGAAACTTTAGATTTAATTTAAATAAGTGAAAACAAAAATACAACAGCTTACTGTTTCTATGCTTTATTTATTTTCTTTTTCTTTTTTGATTGAAACTTTTATAATAATTATTATTCATTATCTTTTATTACAACGAGACTTGCATTTGCATTTGTTAATCAAAACTTTCGATACATTTTTTTGTCTTCTCCATTTAATCATGCAACCTTATATAAAAAGAGTTGCATCCAAGTTTTAATAATGCAACCAATCTAAAAAAAGTTGCAAATTTTAATAGAATTTGCAACCTTTCAAGCAAAAGGTTGCATTAGGTATTTTTATGTAACCTTTATGTTGATAAAGTTGCATTAGAGTCAAATGCAACACAATTGGAAAAAGGTTGCATCTAAAAAGTTGCATTAGCTTTATTTTCTAGTAGTGAATTAGTTTTTTTTTTATGTAGGATGATGAATCCTACAAGATGTTAGTCTTGAAAGTAAAGGATTTCAAAAGTAAAAATCTCAAGAAACTAAAGTTTACTACTAGATTTCACATGATTTGATTTCAAAGGAAAATAACCATGTTTTAGAAGGTTAAATGGAACTAGAAAGGTGTATGTAACATGAAAAATACAAGAAGATTTATTTTTGAAAAATCATCATACAAGTTGTAAAGAATGAAAATTCACAAGAATGAGTTTTATAAAATAAAAACCATAGATTTAGTGTTCTTACAACCTATTAAACAACATGTAAAGTTACTACAAATTTTTACTAACTTCAAGTTCATGTCATATGGTAAAATTGCATATTTAAAGCTTATGGTAACTTATGTGAAACTTGTTGTTGATTGATGATGAATTTTTAAAAGAAAATGATATGCTAATAAGCATGGAAACCTCCATTTTTAAGGGAAAACTATAGCAAAATTTTTGTAGAAATTAAACACTTAGAAAAATATTTTTAAACAAGTGTTTACAAGTAAATTTTGATCTTGATTTTAATATAAAAATTTTCCATAATTTTTATTACAAAAATTACAAATATTGGAGGTTGATTTTTGATAATGAAAATCACTAAGTATATATTTAGATGTCACAAAATTTGTGTGCTACTTGTATATTGATTGTATTAGTTATATTAAAATTAGGACCTGAAAATAATACACAATGCCAATACTAAAAGTTGTAATATAAAAATATTACCAAAATCCCAAGAAAATAAATATATAATCTATACCCGAATATTGGACTGTGACACCTGGGTCACTGCGACCATCAAACAAATACGAAGCCAATGAAATATTGTATTTCATACTTGGGATCTGTATAATTATGTGTGTCTTTTGCACATATCAATTCTTGTTCGATTACAAGCTCTAAATCGCTTTCTGGAAGGTTATACGCGCACTGATGCGTAAATATAACCAGTTTAATGCAACGAACACTCCGGAATAGTGAAATATGCTTAACATACCTTAAATAACCTTTACATAACTTAGAAATAAGTTTCGAAGGCTTTGGTATGGCAAAATCAAGTTAAATCGCTTACAGGGACTAAAGTTGACAAACTGCGAAAGTGTGCCAATTTGAACTGTAACAGACATTCCGGATCATGACCATAAGTTAAACATACCATAAATATCCTTCACATAGCTTAGAAATAGGCTTTGAGGGGTTCGGTGTGCTAAAATAAACTGTTGGCTCATTCAGGGACTAAAAGCGTCAAAAAGTGCACAAGTTTGCATTTTCGCGCATAACTTACGTTCTGAATACCTCCGGACATCCAAAAATTTATGTAAGCACTAAAATATTTTATTTTAGTGTTTGGCATGAGAAAAATCCATTCGTCGCGTCATTTGGATCGTTTTTCGCGCTTATGCGCATGTCGTCGTAATTAAGCGAACATCGCGATCGTACGACCAAACGAACCGACATCCGGGATATTTTTGAGCATGTTTCATGTCCACAATGTTTAGGCATCCTTGTGGAGCCTTGAAAATGATTTAACGAGCCTTAAACATGTCGGAAATGGCCTTAATACACAACGGGGACTGAAATGGAAACTTTGGAAACTGTTGCTGATCAGAAGGACCTTAGCGTGACACCTAGCCCCCTTGGCGTCACGCGAGGCCCCTTCAGAACAGCAAAGGTTGTTTAATCAATTGTTAACAGCCTTTCAATCCCCCAAAGGCCAATGCCACATGTCAATCTCTTGTGGTGGGGGCAAAATGAGTTACCATAACATTCCAACACATGTACGGATGAGATTCGATCACGTTATTCAAGAAACGATCTTAACGGTTCGAAGAATCCTATAAATACCCATCCATCCCAACCTCAAAAACCCACAAATCTGATTTCAAAGCTCTAAGTTGAAGCCATCACTTCATACCTGAGCTATTCGATCAAGATTTACTAGCGGGGACCCTTTGTAAGTGTTCCTTCGTTCTTTTATCGCTTTTCTAGTCCGAAAGTCGAACTATGTTTGACTTTCTGCATTGACCAGTTTATGGTCGATGCGAAGTTCGTTAGAACTTCATAACGTGAGCGTGATCACGATGGTTATAGTCCCTAGTGACTATACCTACTGATTACCACGTTATCTAGGCTCAGTGACGAGTCGTAGTTTCGGCCAAAATGCGTATTCTTGCGTATTTTGTAACCAAACTACTCTTGGGTATCAAAACCATTTGTTTTGATACCAAACCTGTTTTCTAAACTTAGTTAAGCATGTTTTAACATGCTTAGCTCGTCACTTTTAGTTTAGTGCTTATATAGGGTCGTAAGGTAAGCGATCTAAACAATCGCTTATACTTTCGAACCCGACCCGTTTGGTCGATCATTAGGATCCGACCAAGCACATTAGGTGACCATCGTATATAGGGAATAACCTTCCGAGGTTATACCTTATGGTCACATCGTTTGAGTAGTTGTATGATAGGTAGTATATATGCCTTAGGTAAATTAACAAAATGCCCTTTTTACGCCAAAATTCATTTTAAGCATATGTAACATAACTTTTGGTATCTAAACTGATTTGGTAACAATATTAGACATGTTAAGGCATATTTTATTTATCATAGGACTAGTTAGGCGTTCCGAACGCGTTTTACGCGAACGACGCGTTAAAGTAGCATAAGCTACCTAAACGGGTCGTAATGGGTCGTAAGCACTTAGGTTAGGTTTCATTGTAGTATGTAGGCTTTGTTAAACCATATTACACGAGTCTCCATACTCGTTTGGTTTACGAACCCTCATTCTATCCAATCCTCCGATTTAGGTCCGGTATATTAACATAGTTACCTATATTAGGTGCCGTTTGATATCCGTGATCTCTAGCATTGTTTGGTTGTTACTCAAGGACTACTAAGCAATCTCAAGTGAGTACATAGACCCCTCTTTTGCTGTTTTCAAACTGTTTTGGGGTGAAACGCATGTGCCTACTTGTTACTTTCGTGCTTTCCTGTTTTCACATGATATACTTGCTATGTTCATTAGTACACTATTAGTACATTGTTTTAGATTACATTTCATGCTATGTATGTCCATTGTGTGCATACTTAGTACACTGTTTTACATTACATTTCATGCTATGTATGTCCATTGTGTGCATACTTAGTACATTGTTTTACATTACATTTCATGCTATGTATGTCCATTGTGTGCATACTTAGTACATTGTTTTATATTACATTTCATGCTATGTATGTCCATTGTGTGCATACTTAGTACATTGTTTTACATTACATTTTGTTGCATATGCTCATCCAGCATATGAACACATTATATTACATTTTGAACCGTTGTAACCATTTGACTATGTGAACCGTCGTAACCATTTGATTATTTGAACCGTTTATAACTGTTGAACCATGTGAACCATTTGACAATAGACATTTGACTATACCTAAACATTTCTACAATTGTTAAACATTACATCTTGATGGTTTGGTTTGAGTAAGTGATTTAAGTAACGAGGCGTGTGTAATATGATACAAGCATGGTGGATACGCCGATGGTACTTCCTATATATAAGTGTTTGTATGGTATTACATATCGTAGCGTTATTTGAATCATTTCAATTTGAGACATATAACATTTTATACAAATAACATACTTTTCACAAGACATTGTTTTTACAAACAACTTATCTTATACGAACTCATTTTACATGGTTATTCATTTAACCATACATTATTCTCTTATTTATACATATTATCTGAACTTATTGTTTTTCAAACGATTTACAAAACAAATCAATTTACAAGGTTCATGACTAAACTTTATTAAACATTTTCTTAAACTTACAAGTCATGAATCCTATTTTCACAAAACCTATGTATCTCACAGGCATTTTTATGCCGACGTACCTATTTTCACATGTGTTTTCAGGAGTTGATGCATAGGACTTATCGAGATACACTTAGGCAGACTTGGGCCTTAGTGACAATAAAAGATGCAAGACTAGTTATTTATGTTATATTTCTTTGATTGTCAAGACATTGTAACTCTTTTAATCAATAAAACAATATTTCAATTTCCATGTGTTATGAAACAATGATTCTGTTACAACACTCCCCGACGTTTCCGCCACATTTCGTTGTCTCACGTGGTCGGGGTGTGACAGAAAAGTTGGTATCAGAGCCAATGGTTATAGGGAATTAGGTTATTAGTAATACTTTGACTAAAAATATATTATTTTGGTGAAAACTAAAAATATTTATTTTTCTAAGTTAAATCTTAAAAATATATAATTTTTGAGATATATATGGAAGTATACTTGTTTTTGCCAAGTAAAATTTATAGATATTTTTCTATAAAAATTCTCTCAAAATATGTATATTTTAAGAATATAAAGTTATTGATTTTTAGTTGTATAAAAATAATATTCCGGAAAATTAAATACAAATTAAGTATAAAATACATAACAAATACAAGAAAATACGTATTCCTATACGCATAAATACACACTGGAATACACTACCTACACTTGGCAAAATACATAAATACAAGCATACCTATACTTGGAAAATACATATGTGAGAAATACATGATAAACAAGTCAAAATATATTATTTATAACAATATCCCAAATAATTGGATAAAAATAGTTTAAGATAAAATATTCTTATTTTAACTTATAAAAATTGAAATTATATAATATACATCCAACATATAACTCAAAGTATACCAATTCCAAAATAAGTCTGAATAAATAAGACTAAGAGTCGTTACGCGACCTAATCGTCTAATAAAACATAGTACGTGTGTAGGTAGTGATACGACCCAGGAGGTGAACCCTTGAGTATACGAGACAGCAGGATGCAAACTTGGGAGTTCATGTCCCCCTTTTCTTTTAACTGTTTTTGGATTTATAACTTTGGGGTGAAATACATGTTTCAAATGTTTCAAACGGTATGGTATAGCTAAGGAAGGAACTGTTAGATCATGTGAATGGGTAGGCGCACACTTAAGACCATTAATATTTGTACAAAGACCGAGGGGCATGAGTGATAGATCTATCTGGGTGTTGCGAGCCCCACCCATGGGCCCGGGAGTGGCCGAATGTGGTGACTATGTCGTTCCAGCCGGGTGGACCGGTACAAAATCCGCTAGGTTTGAGCCTTCCTACACCATTGCCCACATATTAATGACGTTGCAAATCATTAATTGAACTGTTCATAGACGCTTTCATACCGGATTACAAATGAATACTTACAAATGTTTACAAGATTATCCGTGTACACATACAAAAACACATGAACTCGCTCAATTTTTGTTGATGTTTTCGAATTACATGTATTTCAGGAAACTAATGGATCTAGCGGCGTTATGAAAGTTTCAAGAAGATAATTCAAGTTTGATGTCATCCTTTTTGGAAGGGGTTGGTTAGTATATTTTATCTTCGATAAGACATACGCACCAAAGCCTTAGTTTAAAAAGTTTTTTGTTTTAAAAAGTCCTTTATGGAACTTGTTTCATTTGAATGGTTGTAACTTAACTTGAAGTCTGTTGGTTTAACTTAACAACTTGGGTTTGTAATATTTTGAAACTTATGTATGGATGAACATCAAGTTTTAATCATTAAGTTGTTTATTATAATTGAATGCAATGATATTGATCAAGTCACACATCACACGCTTCCGCAAAAGTCAGGGTGTGACATTTAATAAAAAGGGCATTTGTGTAATTTGAATATTATTTTAATTATGGATTATATTATTAGGATAACTAACTAACCAGAAAATTATGGAAACTAAATATCTCATTTAATTCAAATCGACATTTTTAATTTAAATTATACAATCCATACAACATATTCACAGGGAATTCGTAAATCTGGTCTTTCACAACATCTTTTACTGATCAAAATCATGGCGTCAAATACTATGGTTGATTGCGGTGATGGTAGTGTTTTTATGATATTGCATAAACTTGATTTTTTGTTTGATTTGTTGTAGTGATTGTATGATTTATGTAACAATGATTTTTGCTGGAGGATTTCTTGATTTGTTGACATTGTGTTTTACCAGCAAACAGACTAACACCATTGAGTATTAAACTTGATTTTTTGTTTGATTTGCTGGAAGAATTCTTGACATTGTGTTTTACCAGCAAACAGACTGATACCATTGAGTATAAAACTTGATCTTTTGTTTGATTTGCTGGAGGATTTCTTAACATTGTGTTTTACCAGCAAACAGACTAATACCATTGAGTATTAAACTTGATTTATTGTCTGATTTTGTTGGAAGATTTCTTGACATTGTGTTTTACCAACAAATAGGCTATTACCATTGAGTATTAACTTGATTTTTTGTTTGATTTGCTGGAGGATTTCTTGACATTGTGTTTTACCAGCAAACAGACTAATACCATTGTGTTTTAATAGTTTATCATTAGATTAATTAGAGGATTTTTTTTCGTTGTGTTTTAAACATTCACACCGTAACATGTGTTTTTCTTGTTCGAATACATTTAGCATCGAATTGAATTTATGGTTTGTGTTTTAAATATGTATCTCGTGTAGTGTATTGTTATGGCCTGTGTTTTATGTTACTATGTGTTTGTAGAATTTTCCCTCTTAAGTTTTATTTAACATTTGTGTTTATATCATTTATGTGTTTTAACATGTTCATGTGTATTGTTATGGGCTGATTTATAGTCACATCTATTTCGATGTGTTTTAAACATGTATCACGTGTAGTGTATGGTTATGGCAGGTGTATTTTTTCATTACTTATGGTGTTTTTTACCGTCACATTGCGTTCAATGTGTGTTTTAATCATTTTTGTTGGTCAGTAATGAAGTAATGAATGTGGTTTTTTTTTGGGTTTTTAATTTGTGTTTTTTATAGATGGCCCCACATACCAACCATGGGGTGTAGAACATGTTTCTCCCAATTCAGGTAAAAAGACATACACTCCAAACTCATCATCTTCGATGACTCTAGTTGTTGGCATGTTATTTGACACAGTAGATGCGTACAACTTCTATAAAACATATGCACTTGCGGGTGGTTGGACTAAGAAATATACCCCAAATTCAACATTGTACTTGTGGAAAATACAATATGATATTAAAGGATGCATGCAGTTCAAAGAAGGCTGATGGTGTATTGACGATGGATTAAGACAATGGTCATGGGTCAGCGGACGGGGATGATGTGTTTTATTTTTCAGTTTATTGGAGGATTTTTTCAGGATTAAAGTGTTTTATTTTTTCTATGTTAACTACTGCCCAACTGTTCATCTATTTCATGTTAGCCTTTTTTATGCAGTGTAGAATGTGTTTTACGCGGGCATACATAAATGTATCTATTTCATTTTGGAATTTTACCCAAATGTTTTTATTCTTCATGTTCTCTTCTATTCATTTTCATGAAGTGTAGAATGTGTTTTACATAGACATACATAAATAAGTTTGTAATTGTTCAAATTGATAACACGTCAACCATCTACGAATAATGTTCAAACATAACCAAACATAAAAAAAACTATCCAAAACACCTTTAAATCTAAAACCCACATTGAAGGCGTTCATGAAATACCTATTTGGAGCCCAACCTCGCAAGGATAGCTTCAAATGCAGCTGCATCTAGCCTCTTCTTTTTGTCTTCAGTTAACTTCTTATACCTTGCCACATCAGCCTCCACAAACGGCCTTAAGAAAAGTGACCATTAGAGACTAAATTATTAGGGACTGAAATATCAGTCTCAAATACATAATATCCAGGACAGATTTATCAGTTACTAATAACATTGGGGACTGATTTCTACACGACAATATTTAGCGACAAAAAATCAGTCGCTAAAACCTTGACGCCTTATTTGAGACTATGTTTCAGTTGCAAATATGTTCGTGCCATATAAAATTTTTGAGGGTCGTTTATAGGCCACTGATTTTTAGTCTCAGATGTGTTCCATCTATAATGAAAACTGGTGTAAATGTATCGGTAACTGATCTTTAGTCTCTAGTATGGGGGGATATATTAAAGAGTAAAAATCAGTTCTTAATATTCCAAATATCGGATCAAATTTGGGACTGATATTCAGTGTTGAATGCCCTTTAAATATGAAATGATTAAGGGTTGATTTTTAGTATTCAATTATTTGGCAATGGAAGTATCTATTTGGCAATGAAAGTATCTGAGGCCGAAAATTTAGTCTTAAACATCTTGTAAGAGATTTCAAGTTTCAATCTATAAAATAATTCATCAAAATGGTAGGGTATGTGTCGAGTATGGAGACTGAATATTAGTCCCTATTGGGGCGTTATTAAAAGTTTAATTCAACTATTAATCGATATAAAAAAATAACTATTATTTTCAAAAGTTTGCATCCAAAGTTATGTAGTGCCAATGGGCAGAACTATACTATACACAACAACCGTTCTAGCGCTCTTTGTTGTTCGCTTACCCTTTTCGCTAGCTTTGTTATCCATCTCGTTCGCTTACCCTTTTCGCTAGTTATGTGGGATCCATAGGTTTCGATCGACCTCATTTAACTATTATTAAAGGAAACGAGAATGATGGAAATAAATCGAATTGGAGTTGACCTATCGGTTTATGGAGATTGAAGAGAAGTTATGTCATGTGTGATTAGTCAAGCAAAGGATAGAGACGAACTTGGGTGTGGTTGGAGGATTACTTTTAGTTTAATATTATTGTATCAGGCTAAACGTTTGTACATGGTGTGACACAATATGGATACTTTTAGTGTTTAAATATCATATAAATTAATATTTTAAATGTTCAATATTAAAATAAAAAAATAAAACATTTATTTAATCCATTTAAAACATACAACTGGTATCTTTGAACGGATAAAAAAGTATTATTCATTTTCTAAAACAGAAAGTTAAATTTATACCTGCGAGTGTATATGGATGAGTTTGTAACTTTTCATCATCATACTTTATTTGCCATCTATTTAACTATATCAAAATACATAAACACTAAATTAAAATAATAGATTGGATCTTAAAGGTTAAATTCGGTCTAAAAGATTACGTAACTCTTTAAGATCTAGTATTAAGTAATAAAATCAGCTATGGTCCATCATGATTAGTAAGACCTAGTACGATCAATTAGAACGTGTATGAGCTATTATTGCCTAGTGTTATTTACTATAACTCACTATAACCCAATGTAACATTTTAAGACATAATATGACCTATTTCAGCCTAACATGATCCATTAAAAGCCAACATGATGACTAATAAGGTTCAACTTGGTCTGTTAAAGTACTATGACTCGCAACAACCTGTTACAACCATTTAAGACCTAATATGAACTAATAAAGTCAATAATGGTCCACTAAGACATCTATGATCTTGCCCATTACAATCTACTACGATTCACTACAATCTGTCACAACCGTTTAAGACCCAATATAAAGTAATAAAGTTAATCATGGTCCATCAAGAGTTATCATGACTATTAAGACAAAATTCGACCCATTAAAATGTACATTATTGTCCATTATGGTATAATATGAGTCACTACAAGCCAATATAACTCTATAAGACGAAGTGTAGTGGTTTAACTAAAAATTAAATAAAATAAAAATATGAGTATTGGTGACTAGTTGGTGTTCAATGGGGCCACCTCTATCTTTTTTTCACACCCGCCATTGTCTTGGTGGAGGTGCCCTTTGGCCCCTTATTTAACAGATCGACGCCATGTTTGGCGCCCCCTTTGATGATTCGGTAAGGGGCGTAGATCTACTATACTTGGTCTGGGGCCTGACAAGATCTAATAAAGTCAATTATAGTCCATTAGGAGTCATCACGACTAATAATACAAAATATAATCTAATCTAATAAAGTCATCACTGTCAATTATGGCCATATATGGTTCAGTAAGACATATATGATAGGCTCATTAGTATCTACTATGGCACACTACAACTAATCTAAGGGGAGTGGGGGTGCGCACGTGATGGGGCTTTTTCACGAGTGATGGGATACCAAACACCGCCGCCACCATCATTTTCCACGAGTGATGGGCTTTTTCCGTGAACGTTTTCACGCGTTGAACTTGTTTGAAAGCAGATGTTTTTTTGTTTTTTTTTCCTTCAATGATTGACATTTATTTTACTCCCCAATCATTTATTTAATAATATTAATTTGGTGATCAAATTTTAAATTACATACTAAAATTTTCACAACTTAAAGCTTGAATTCATTCTGATTGGGAGGTTTTCCAATAGGAATTATATGAAGTTTATGTCGTTTTTTAGCCCTAAGAATTCATCTGTTATGTTCAATACATAGCATAGTATATGCATGTATCATATTACACAATATGCTAATCAAAGAAGACGGACGTGCAATATCTCCAGATTAGGTGCCGGATCCTCCTACACAAGTTCACGTTCCAGAAAATATCCAACAAGACTTGCGTGATGAAGAAACTCACTTTCGGTTGAGATACGATTTAATCGAACTAGTAGGTTCTTTATTATTTTTTAAATTGTAGTCTAAAATATTTCTAGTATGTTTAATTGAATTAGTATGTTTTAATTTTAATGAAATTTATAATTTTAGTGTTTTATTGTTAATTTCTAATTTAAAAAAAATTAAAAAAAGTTGTGAGTGATAGAATTCCATCACTAGTGATGACCACCGCCACTAAAAAAAGGTTGTGAGTGATGGAATAATGGTTGATGACATGGCGGAACTTGATTGGATGTTGTGAGTGATGAGTGATTGTTGGTGCATTTGTCTGTTGTCACACCCCCAAAATCCACAAGCGGAGTATCACCGCTTAGGGGCGTGACTGACCAGGATCAAGCCACCAATCATATTGAACAATGTATTTAAAATAGATAAAATCCAACCGCGCAATATAATTGGTGTTCAAAAACGAGTTAACCAAGTTCAAATTAAACAGCGGAAGCATAAAACGTAAAACCAAAACATAAGTTCAATAAGTTCATAAAGTTTAAATGTTTAACATGGAACTCTACAGTCCATGTCCCACAACGACCACTCCTTCTCGTGCAAGCTCCATTTAGGTACCTAACGACCTGCAAGGCATGTAACAAGGAGTCAACAACAAAGTTGAGCGAGTTCACAGTTGGTTGTTTAGTTTTAAAGGTTTGTTTTGAAAACTATAAGTTGTTTCGTAAACCACGAGTTAACCAGTATCTTTGTTTTTCCCCAAACCATATCCATAATCAGTGGGGGCTTCCCCATGTGAACCACTAGACCGTTACCATATCGACTACTGACGAAAGCAAGTTGTGCCCTAAGTCAATGTCTATCATCATTGACTGTTTGCCATGATCCATTAGTACACGCCCGTCCTACCGGCACGGTGTGAGGCTTGTCAACCCTAATAGCGCTATTAACTAATGACCCGCTCGCCATTGGCCCGGCGATTAAGTCGATATAAAAAGGAGGGACTTAATGATAGAGTTTTGTCTAGTAAGTTTAAGGTTGTTGTCCTACCCAAGGAGGACGAACGTACGTATTCTACCCAAGGAGAATACGCAGGATTAATATTTGCATCCTACCCATGGAGGATGGCGGTACATATCCTACCCAAGGAGGATATGCAGGTTCCGTTTCAGTTCTTTAACCCATTCCCAACCACCGGGAATCTCATGCCTTAGAAGGAGTGTGAACTCACCTTTGGTTGCTCGGTTGAACTCTTAAAATAGCTAACGGTCAGGGTTGGTCAATCATGTCCTAATATGATTACCATTTAGTTTGTTAATAGATTTAAATAAAACACAAAGTTCCTACACGCATCTATCACATAACACACACTCACGTTAACATTTCACGCCCATATAAACATCCCATCTATACCCATTCAAAAGAAAACATACGATATTGCACACAACACTTTCATTGATATATAACACGTTAGATCATTCTCAGATAACCTACCCGACATTTAGACACGCAAATTACTACTTATGTCGTTTCAGCTTTAACATTCAAAACTGGGCTGTTTTCAGGAATTTTAATAAAATAGTTAACTTACTCCAAAAATTCCCAAATTTTTACAGAATGTTTTAAGCGATCCAAATATTATTGTGTAAAAATATCGGGATCCAATTCATTACCAATATTTTATAAAAAAATCATTTACCAGACTGCAATCAGATTCGTCATTTTCTTACTGCAGTCCACGGAATAATTCATTTAAAATTCATCGTAAGTCCGATTGATGAAATTCCAGTTGGAGCATTACAACGACATCAGTGGTCATCTACAGTACAAATTTTATGAGCTAATTCTACACAGATTTCAAGTTATGACGAAAAACATAACACACATTTTCTGCAGTAAAAACGCAGCTTTTGCTGCTGTACAAAACGGACCTTTAAAAATAGTAAACGACCTCGAAAAATATGATTCCAGTGCCATTTGATTCGGTTTTCGAAAACACATAATTTAGACTTCAGAAAATCAATTTTTCGATTTATAACGGTCCTTTTACAGCCAACTGAAGTTGGCTGTAAATGTTACTCAGCATGCTGTTAATCACTTAAATGTTACTAAAACACACACATATGATCACAACACCTTCTAACTTGTTAAACCATGTTTTTAATCATGCTCTAACAAGTTCCATATGATGATCAATCATCATATTACTAGAAATCAACATGCAATCATCATCCATCTACTAAACAACATCATTCTAACAATATATCATCATATTTCATCATCATGCAAACATTATGTTCAAGCTTTTAGTTTATGTTCTTTAGTGTTCTTGTTATTTTCATCATACTACATATTTTAAACATAAAAATAAAAGTAAACAAGAGTTATGAGAGGTCTTACTACTAGCTTTAAGCTAGGGAGGAATACTAGAGAAGAAGATGACAAAGATGGATGATGAAAGCAAATGAGAAGGATTCTTTAAGATCTTCAAGCTTCAAGCTCCATGTATCACCTTCTAACACTTGAAACAAGCTTAAAAATGGAATGATGGTGGTGACAAGGTGGTGGTGGTGGTGGCACAAGAGTGAGCCGAGAGGGAGAGAGGGATGTTGAGGGAGTGGGGTGAACTTGTGAAGTGAGAGGATGGAATGATGAAGATCTAGAGAATCATACTCACAATCTTCTCTTATAATATTTTGTTCAAGTAAGCAAGCAAGTATCAAATAAAATATACAGGAGATCTAGTGGGATATGGTGATCTTGGTGGTGGGTCCCCTTTGGGCTATATATAATAAGTGGGGGGGGGGGGGGGGGTTAATTGTAAGTTTTGTGGGTAAGTAGGTAAATGGTTAGGGTGTTGAGTGTAATATCTAATGTATTATTTGTATGATATGTTATATAGTGTGTTGGGGTATTCGGAGACCATAACTAGCTCAAAAATAATAAAACAATGTTTCTGGCAAAATTTTGGTGTTCCGGGTAATGTCCGGTTGTTCGGTTAGATACCGTTTCGTTAAAGTGCTAAGTTATTCCGTATAGTGTCTTTTATGTAACTATTTGTAACACTTTTAATTCCCAACACTTAGGAAAGCATACATGTAACAACCCTCGGTAAAAACCAAAACCCTCATAATATTCCGACTCTTTAAATATAGGACTGTATCCCTGCTGACTCAGACTACTTAGTCGAGGGTAACGTCACCTCCAAAAGAGGGGCCTACCATAATTTGCATTAATAACTTAATTAATTATCTTTCAATAATCCGACCCTTTAGGATTGTATCCTTGCTGACTCAAACTACTGGGTTGAGGGTAACGTCACCTTCAAAAGAGGGGCCTACCACAATAACTAAGATAATCTCTTAAATAAGTGCAAAAGTGCGGAAATAATCAAAGGTTACACTATACACGAGTCGGAACCAAGTGATTCATCTTGTCTATCTGTTTTTCTTTTTATTTTTCTTTTCAGCATTTTAGTTAGTTTTTATGTTTCTTAGCTTAAAACATTTTTCTAAACTTTTTGATTTGATTAGACGTTGAGGATAAACCGGTACTAAAAGCTCTTGTGTCCTTGGACGACCTCGGTATCTTACCAACACTATACTACGCTCACGATGGGTGCACTTGCCCATATGTGTGTTTAGTGTTAGTAAATATCGTGTTTTATAAATTTAAAACTTGACTAAAAAGTGTTAAAGGGGCTTAAAATATACACCTAATATATATAACACTTCACACGCATCAGGAACTATGAGGGTCTCATCTGACAGACACTTTTTCAGATTCGACACATGGAAAACATTGTGAACTCCGCTGAGTTCTGCCGGTAGATTCAGCTTGTAGGCCACCTTGCCAATTTTCTCAACGATTTCGAAGGGTCCAACATATCGTGGGTTGAGTTTGCCTCGTTTGCCAAAACGAACTACACCTTTCCAAGGTGAGACTTTAAGTAGCACTCGATCCCCAACCTGGAACTCGAGTGGTTTCCTTCGCTTATCAGCATAGCTTTTCTGACGGTCATGAGCTGCCGCCATTCGTTGTCGTATCTGAGCAATCTTCTCAGTCGTATCTACTACAAGTTCTGGGCCAGTGATTTGACTGTCGCCAACCTCTGCCCAACAAAGAGGTGATCGGCACTTCCGTCCGTACAATGCCTCGAACGGTGCGGCCTGGATACTGGTGTGGTAACTGTTGTTATACGAAAACTCCACTAACGGGAGGTGTTTTTCCCAGCCATTACCAAAGTCGATTACACATGCCCTAAGCATGTCTTCAAGGGTTTGGATGGTGCGTTCAGATTGCCCATCCGTCTGTGGATGATATGCCGTGCTCATGTCTAATCGAGAACCAAAGGACTTGTGCATAGCTTGCCACAATTCAGATGTAAAACGTGAGTCACGATCAGAAATGATGGAGGTTGGCACTTCGTGCCTTGATACTACTTCCTTTAGGTAGACGTCTGCTAGAGTAGAAAACTTGTCGGTTTCCTTGATAGCCAAGAAGTGTGCAGACTTAGTCAATCGATCCACTATCACCCAAATAGTGTCATTTCCGCGTTGAGATCTAGGCAGGCCAGTAACGAAATCCATGGAAATTTGCTCCCATTTCCATGTCGGGATCTCTGGTTGTTGGAGTAGGCCTGATGGTTTCTGATATTCAATCTTGACTCTCGCACAAGTCAAACATTTACTGACGTAGGTTGCTATGTTGGCTTTCATGCTAGGCCACCAATACGTAGTCTTGAGATCGTGGTACATCTTATCCGAACCAGGATGTACTGAGTAACGAGACTTGTGCGCTTCATCCATCACAAGCTCGCGTAAGTTTCCGTAAAGTGGGACCCAGATGCGCCTTGTTACATAGTAGGCACCGTCTTCCTTTTGTTCTAACCGCTTCCTCGATCCTCGTAAGGACTCAGCCCTGATGTTCTCTGCTTTCAACGCTTCAACCTGAGCATCTCGTATCTGGGTAGGAAGACTAGATTGGATGGTAAGTTGTAATGCTCGCACACGTTTAGGTGTAGTATCCTTTCGATTGAGGGCATCGGCCACAACATTGGCTTTGCCCGGATGGTACTTGATCGCACATTCGTAATCATTCAAGAGCTCGACCTATCGACGTTGTCGCATGTTTAACTCCCTCTGCTTGAAGATATGCTCGAGACTCTTATGATCGGTGTAAATGGTGCACTTGGTACCGTACAGGTAATGTCTCCATATCTTAAGTGCAAAAACAACTGCTCCCAATTCCAAGTCATGTGTAGTGTAGTTCCTTTCGTGAACCTTAAGTTGGCGTGATGCATAAGCAATGAATTTATGTCGTTGCATCAACACACAGCCCAATCCTTGGATGGAAGCGTCGCAATAAACCACAAAATCATCTGTGCCCTCAGGCAATGAGAGGATAGGCGCGCTACAAAGTCTGTCTTTTAAGTGCTGAAAAGCAGATTCCTGTGCATCACCCCAACGATAGGTGACACCCTTCTGAGTTAGCGAGGTGAGAGGTTGCGCAATCTTAGAGAAATCCTTGATGAATCTTCTGTAGTAGCCCATCAAACCCAAGAATTGGCGGATTTCTGTTGGTGTATGGGGTGCGGGCCAGTTCTTGATCGAGTCTACCTTGGATGGATCAACATGAATCCCATCCTTGTTTACCACGTGGCCTAGAAAGTGGACTTCGTGAAGCCAGAAGTCACATTTCGAAAATTTGGCATACAACTGCTATGTTCAAAGAAGTTCCAAAATAAGCCGCAGGTGTTGCTCGTGTTCTTCCTGACTCTTCGAATAGATCAGGATGTCGTCGATGAAAACTATGACAAACTTATCCAGGTAAGGTTTGCACACTCGGTTCATGAGATCCATGAAGACCGCAGGTGCATTCGTCAATCCGAAAGGCATAACCAGAAACTCGTAATGCCCATAACGAGTCCTGAATGCTGTCTTAGAGATATCCTCGTATCGGACTCTCAGTTGATGGTAACCTGACCTCAGGTCAATCTTGGAATAGAAACTCGACCCTTGCAACTGGTCGAATAAGTCATCAATGCGTGGAAGAGGATAACGATTCTTCACGGTCACCTTGTTGAGTTCGCGGTAGTCAATACACATTCTGAAGGTACTGTCTTTCTTCTTCATAAATAACACTGGATCCCCAAGGCGAAGAGCTAGGGCGAATAAAACCCTTGTCCAAGAGCTCTTGTAGTTGCGAGGACAATTCTTCAAGTTCTGATGGAGCTAGACGATAAGGTGCACGAGCTATTGGTGCTGCTCCAGGAGCTAGCTCGATTTGAAACTCGACTTGTCGATGAGGCGGAAGACCAGGTAATTCCTCAGGAAAGTCGCGCACAATAGGAATGTCTTCTATCTTCTTTTCCTTCGAGGATGTATCAGAAACGAGGGCTAGAATAGCAGTGTTGCCCTTTCGCAACCACTTCTGGGCCTTAAGGAAAGAGATGATGCCCACAACAGCACCACTCTTGTCGCCACGAATCACGAGGGGTTCTTCACCAGAACGAGGGATGCGGACAATCTTCTCGTTGCAAAGAATTTCCGCTTGCTGATGAGATAACCAATCCATCCCAATAACAACGTCAAAACTACCCAGAACGATAGGAATGAGGTCGATAGAAAAGGTCTGATCAGCAAGACAAGATTACAACCCTTAACTATGTGTGTGGCCTCTAAACTTTTACCGTTTGCTAGCTCTACCATGTGTTTGGTGGTCAAAAGTGTTGGGGTGCGCTTAAGCATTTGACTACCCTTTAAGGACACATAACTAGTATCGGCACCCGAATCGAATAAAACAGTAACAAAGAAATCATCCAGAAGAAACTTACCCATCACAACGTTGGGATCGTTCCTCGCGTCACCCTGACCCAGCACGAAAACACGTCCCCTGGCACCATTGCCATCATTGTTACCCCCGTCATTGTTCCCGTTCCCCTGATTATTGTTGTTGTTCTGTTTCTTGTTCAACTGGGGGCAGTTTCTCTTGAAGTGACCTTCAGCACCACACTGATAACATCCCCTGTTACCCTGCTGTTGTTGCTGCTGATTCTGTAGGGCTTGTGGCTGCTGTTGACGATTCTGATTCGCAGGACGTGAGCTCCTGCAATCCTTGGCTTCATGACCAAGCTTGTTACATCTCTGACAACGGCCCTTGTTGCACGGCCCACTGTGGTGCAAATTACATCGATTGCACTTAGGGTGATTTCTCCTGTATCCACCCTGACCTTGATTCCCAGAAGACTGCTCACTGGGGCTCCTGTACTCATCTGTCTTTCGCTGCTGGGACTGAGACTGAACTGAAGTAGAACCCTTGCCCGAATTTCCATCCCACTTACGCTTGTTATCGCTGGGAGCATCAGAAGCAGTAGTAGCGCTAATACGCTTGGGCAGCTTGTTCTGCTCAACTGCCTGATCAGTAAGACGATGAGCCAACCGGATGATTTGTTGAATGGTGCCAAGATTAGCTGAGGTCACGTGGCTCTGAATTTCTGGCACTAAACCCTTAAGGTACAGCTCATACGCTTGATAGGAGGATCCACCATAGTAGG
Source organism: Helianthus tuberosus (assembly GCA_030545235.1). Taxonomy (NCBI): domain Eukaryota; kingdom Viridiplantae; phylum Streptophyta; class Magnoliopsida; order Asterales; family Asteraceae; genus Helianthus; species Helianthus tuberosus. Next base: position 50,448,869 of record CM060403.1, on the reverse strand, counting down.
ACACAAGATAGCTAATTCGTTCGATCTCTTTGTGTATGCCTCGATTTCAGACCCCGACATCTTCAAATTGAAAAATTCCACCTCTAGCTTGTGGATGTCGTCACGACTACAGTACTCTTCTTTGATCAAATCTTTGAAGTCATTCCATGGGGTGGCATTAGCAACCGCCAGCCCTAGCAGTTGAACCTGTGCTTTCCACCAGGTTAACGCATCACCTTCGAGTGTTCCAGTAGCAAATTTCACCCTACGAGCTTCAGGGCATTCACACATCTCAAAAACAGACTCAATCTTTTCGAACCAGTGAAGAAGACCTACAGCTCCTTCTATGCCGCTGAAAGTACTAGGTCGGCAATCCATGAATGTTTTGAACGTACATACGGGAGGCTGAGCATGTTGACCTCCTGCTGGGACAGCTGCGAGTGCCTCAGCCACTCGTTCATTGATTAGAGCCGTCAGCTGGGCTTGAGTCAAGTTCAAACGTCCACTCATGATCTTCACAATGAAGCAACGTAAGTGAGAAAAGTGTCGCGAAAGTGCGTAAGCGTGGGATGACAGAAGAGAGTAAGCACACAAGGTTCAAATAGCAGTTATCACGTTAACTAATGCACTATGTGAACTATCTAACAGTCAATATAAACATAAATCATACCACCTATTGTGTCGAGTCTTGCACGTGGAGCGAAACGTCGTTGTGGATCGTTGAGCACTGTACGTGTTATAGTCTGGTTTTGTCAAAAATCTTTTCCCTTTTTAAAACCAAGTTCACTATAAACAATGACTCTGATACCAATCTGTCACACCCCCAAAATCCACAAGCGGAGTATCACCGCTTGGGGGCGTGACTGACCAGGATCAAGCCACCAATCATATTGAACAATGTATTTAAAATAGATAAAATCCAACCACGCAATATAATTGGTGTTCAAAACGAGTTAACCAAGTTCAAATTAAACAGCGGAAGCATAAAACGTAAAACCAAAACATAAGTTCAATAAGTTTAAATGTTTAACATGGAACTCTACAGTCCATGTCCCACAACGACCACTCCTTCTCATGCAAGTTCCATTTAGGTACCTAACGACCTGCAAGGCATGTAACAAGGAGTCAACAACAAAGTTGAGCGAGTTCACAGTTGGTTGTTTAGTTTTAAAGGTTTGTTTTGAAAACTATAAGTTGTTTCGTAAACCATGAGTTAACCAGTATCTTTGTTTTTCCCCAAACCATATCCATAATCAGTGGGGGCTTCCCCATGTGAACCACTAGACCGTTACCATATCGACTACTGACGAAAGTAAGTTGTGCCCTAAGTCAATGTCTATCATCATTGACTGTTTGCCATGATCCATTAGTACACGCCCGTCCTACCGGCACGGTGTGAGGCTTCTCAACCCTAATAGCGCTATTAACTAATGACCCGCTCGCCATTGGCCCGACGATTAAGTCGATATAAAAACGGGGGACTTAATGATAGAGTTTTGTCTAGTAAGTTTAAGGTTGTTGTCCTACCCAAGGAGGACGAACGTACGTATTCTACCCAAGGAGAATACGCAGGATTAATATTTGCATCCTACCCATGAAGGATGGCGGTACATATCCTACCCAAGGAGGATATGCCGGTTCCGTTTTAGTTCTTTAACACATTCCCAACCACCGGGAATCCCATGCCTTAGAAGGAGTGTGAACTCACCTTTGGTTGCTCGGTTGAACTCTTAAAATAGCTAACGGTCAGGGTTGGTCAATCATGTCCTAATATGATTACCATTTAGTTTGTTAATAGTTTTAAATAAAACACAAAGTTCCTACACGCATCTATCACATAGCACGCACTCACGTTAACATTTCACGCCCATATAAACATCCCATCTATACCCATTCAAAAGCAAACATACGATATTGCACATAAGACTTTTATTGATATATAACACGTTAGATCATTCTCAGATAACCTACCTGACATTTAGACACGAAATTACTACTTATGTCGTTTCAACTTTAACATTCAAAATTGGGCTGTTTTCGGGAATTTTAATAAAATAGTTAACTTACTCCAAAAATTCCCAAATTTTTACAGAATGTTTTAAACGATCCAAATATTATTGTGTAAAAATATAGGGATCCAATTCATTACCAATATTTTATAAAAAAATCATTTACCGGACTGCAATCAGATTCGTCATTTTCTGACTGCAGTCCACGGAATAATTCATTTAAAATTCATCGTAAGTCCAATTGATGAAATTCCAGTTGGAACATTACAACGACATCAGTGGTCATCTACAGTACAAATTTTATGAGTTAATTCTACACAGATTTCAAGTTATGATGAAAAACATAACACACATTTTCTGCAGTAAAAACGCAGCTTTTGCTGCTATACAAAACGGACCTTTAAAAATAGTAAACGGCCTCAAAAAAATATGATTCCAGTGCCATTTGATTCGGTTTTCGAAAACACATAATTTTGATTTCAGAAAATCAATTTTTCGATTTATAACGGTCTGTTTACAGCCAACTTCAGTTGGCTGTAAATGTTACTCAGCATGCTGTTAATCGCTTAAATGTTACTAAAACACGCACATATGATACAACACCTTCTAACTTGTTAAACCATGTTTTTAATCATGCTCTAACAAGTTCCGTATGATGATCAATCATCATATTACTAGAAATCAACATGCAATCATCATCCATCTACTAAACAACATCATTCTAACAATATATCATCATATTTCATCATCATGCAAACATTATGTTCAAGCTTTTAGTTTATGTTCTTTAGTGTTCTTGTTATTTTCATCATACTACATCTTTTAAACATAAAAATAAAAGTAAACAAGAGTTATGAGAGGTCTTACTACTAGCTTTAAGCTAGGGAGGAATACTAGAGAAGAAGATAACAAAGATGGATGATGAAAGCAAATGAGAAGGATTCTTCAAGATCTTCAAGCTTCAAGCTCCATGTATCACCTTCTAACATTTGAAACAAGCTTAAAAATGGAATGATGGTGGTGACAAGGTGGTGGTGGTGGCGGCACAAGAGTGAGCCGAGAGGGAGAAAGGGATGTTGAGGGAGTGGGGTGAACTTGTGAAGTGAGAGGATGGAATGATGAAGATCTAGAGAATCATACTCACAATCTTCTCTTATAATATTTTGTTCAAGTAAGCAAGCAAGTATCAAATAAAATATATAGGAGATCTAGTGGGATATGGTGATCTTGGTGGTGGGTCCCCTTTGGGCTGTAAATAATAAGTGTGGGGGGGGGGGGTTAATTATAAGTTTTGTGGGTAAGTAGGTAAATGGTTAGGGTGTTGAGTGTAATATCTAATGTATTATTTGTATGATATGTTATATAGTGTGTTGGGGTATTCGGAGACCATAACTAGCTCAAAAATAATAAAATAATGTTTCTGGCAAAATTTTGGTGTTCCGGGTAATGTCCGGTTGTTCGGTTAGATACCGTTTCGTTAAAGTGCTAAGTTATTCCGTATAGTGTCTTTTATGTAACTATTTGTAACACTTTTAATTCCCAACACTTAGGAAAGCATACATGTAACAACCCTCGGTAAAAACCAAAACCCTCATAATATTCCGACTCTTTAAATATACTATAAAATGTCTCAATATGTTTTATATTATACCCCGTAGGCGAAACCCGAGCCCGTATTATGTTATAGTTTATAAAAATAAAATAAAAATCCGAATTTAGAGCTGAGGCGGGCCGCTTAGGATCCCACCTCAAGCTCAAGCGGGCCGAATGAGAGTGTTGACCGGACTCCGCTGAATTCTTTAGTTCATGCGGGCCGCTTCAACTTAAGCGTACATCAATGCGGGCCGCGCGGACTCATTTTACGCGGATGCATCCGGTGCTGACACGTGTCGTAATCGTGTCGAGCCTAGTATACGACTCAGCAAAGCTATAGGCTAATGCGGCCCGCCTGAGGGTTAGCTTTATCTAAAGCGGGCCGCGTGAGGACCAGATTTCACAACTATAAATAGAACGCATCAGACTTCGTTTTCCGTCGCTCATTCACACTTCTCAATCACGAAATTCTGAAATATTAAGAATTATAGTCAGGTACTATACCCCTAATTAGCGAAGTTCTGCTCCGTTGTAAGTATTATAACCCCGGTTTCATAATAGTTACGCTGCCCGATCGATTTAGGGTTCCGTAACAACTGTCGTGGTTCTGCCCGACGTAGTTGTTGGAATGCCGTCTCGGGGAGGATATTATTAATAATTTCAAATGGGTTATGGTACTAACCAATGTACATTTGTATAAATTATAGATTATATCCAGGAAACCCTCAAGTGAAACCTAAGATAGCAATGTGAGTTTATCCTCTTTTTGTTAATGTTTTTGGTAATGTTTTACCAAACCTTAAATGTTTTACTATGAAAATTAGCAGTGATTGAGTCTTTGTAGTTATTCAATTACTGCCGGTATGTTGGGGTTTTGTATACAAAATTTTGTACTACTTACGAGTAGTAAGTCGGGATGACAGTACGTTACCATTGGACAATGAGTTAGCCAATGGGTAATATGACCCACAAGTCAGGATTGATAATACCAATTGGAGTAATTTTGTAGACATAAACAATGTGATCGCTCTCAATACTGTTCACTGTGACTTTAAACTTGATTAAACTGGGATTCACTCACCAGTATTTCCTGCTGACAAATATTTTTAAAACATGTTTCAGGTAACCCAATGTGAAAGCCAATTAGTAAAAAGCCAGCTGGAGAGCACTGAAGGCTTGGGAAAATGTGGCTATAAAAGTTACCTAAATAAACTATGTTTTAAATTCAATAAAATAGGGTTTGTCCCTATAATGTATTGTAATGAGAAACTTGGGTTTTGCCCATGTTATTATTAATATAAAAGAAGGTGGTTTTACTCTGATAAACATTTCCTAACTACGGTCCTGATGTAAATTCCGCTGCCAGATTAAACAAACCTGATACCACCAAACTCTGTGATCACGTCCGCCCGTTCCCGAGGATCAGGGATCGGGGGTTGTGACAGAAGGTGGTATCAGAGCCTAGCCACTGGTCTAAGCCAAAGAAGTGTTCTGCTGACACTTAAATTTTGAATTAATGTTAGGAAATAAAATAAGGAGATATATACATAACTGTAATTATGTGTTATGTGTTATTTGACTATCTGTTAGTTTTCAGTATGAGTGATCAAGGACCATCAGATCTGAACCGTCAGTTATCTGATTCACCTAAGAGTGAAGGAACCTCATCACAGCCTGCCCTCTCGGGGTATGTTGCTGATCAGGAAGACGGGATATTTTGCTTTTAGAGCTAAATCTGAAGAACCATTTCCTACTAAGAAACGAGGATGGTTCAGTAAAGAGGCTTTTGCTCGTAGAAAAAGAATGAGGAAATTGCAACAGCAAAGGGCTTTAGCAGCTATTAAGAAAGAGACAGATGCCCATACTCAAGAAATACTTAATAGAAGCCTAGCTAATTTCCATATCTTAGCTACGACTGCTGCTGACCCTGGTCTGGAACAACTAGTAGCTCAACAACCACAAAACCCAGAACAACCTATGGAAATAGAAAACCAGGAAAACCAAGAGGAGATGTATGAATTTAACCCAGAAGAAATTCCTCGGGTACCTGCACCAAACCCTCTAGACCCGAATTATGATCCCTGGTGGGATAACAATAGAGACTTTGTGCAACGTTACCCTATCCAGGATTATCCACCCATGCAGAACATAGAAGCTTACCCAGGTATGGACCCTTTAGATCCCTATTATCAAGATGACTATATTAGGGAAATATTAGAGGATCCTTACCATTTTCAGGAACTGTCCCCCCCATATCAGGAACATGTACCCCAGATTCCGAACCCAGTCCGAGAACCTGCACCCCCAATGAGTGCAGAAAACGTGCAAGAACTTAGGACTTTCGGGGAGGAGATCTTAGAAAGTAGTGAGAGGATGCGTCAGGTGGGAGAGCGTCTCGTATGGAAATACGATGAGCGCAATATGGATTTTTGGATGAATCCATATCCATGAATGTTAGAATGGAGGAAGTGGTAGTAATAATAATATAATAAAATAAAATAAGATATGTGTGTACGGATGCATATTATTATTTTATTTCTGTTGGTATTGTAATTTCATTTCTGTACTAGTGTGTATGAAAAGAGTAAAAGTAGCAATGATCTACGCTTTTGACAAAACTGCGTGTCATGTGATTTATTATATTAATATATTATTCGTGATATTAATATGGGATAAATGTTTAAAATTCAGATGGCCGACCAAGAAAATCAAGTCAATTTGGATAATAACCCTGAAATCCAGAATGATAATATTCAGAATGATGATAATCTGAATAATGGAAATCCGAACAACAATAATAATGGAAACCAGATGGATAATAGTGCTATCCAACACATAGTAGCACAAGGAATTATTGATGCAATGCCATTTATACTACAAACTGTTAAGGATGCTGATAATAAAAGTAGGCATAGCAGTAAGCGACCACTTGAACCAGAAAACAGCGTGAACAATGGACCTGTACTTCAAATGCCTATTCCCAAAAGAAGAAGAACCATGCCTTATGGTTGTTCTTATAAAGAATTCTGGTCTTGTAAACCAATGGAATTCTCGGGCAATGAAGGGGCCATTGCAACCTTACGCTGGATAGAAAAGACTGAGGCAGTCTTAAGGATAAGTAAGTGTGCTGAAGAAGATAAGATATTGTTTGCTTCTAATCTGTTTAAGAATGCAGCGTTAGAATGGTGGAACACTATCCTTCAGACAAGAGGAAGTGATCAAACCTATAATATGGAATGGGAAGAATTTAAAAACAAGGTAGAAAGGAAATTCTGCCCACCCAATGAAAAAGAACAGATAGCAAACAAATTCCTAAATCTTAGAATGACGGGTGTAGATAGCAAAGGGTACACAAAGCTATTTTTCGAATATGCTAGGATAGTGCCAACTCTTGCTTCACCAGAACCAGTGTTAATCTCCCATTATATTTGGGGATTAATTGGGGAAATAAGACATGTAGTCAAGGCAGCTAGACCTCAAACTATAGAAGAAGCTGTAGAACTAGCCAATACCTTGACTGATGAGTTAGTCCGTACCAGAGAAGAGGATCAGAGGAGGAACTTAACTCAAAGGCTTACTCAAGAATTTCGTTCTGGAAATTATAATCGTAAGAATATGGGATTTACCTCTGCAACAAACTGCAAGGTCTGCAAGAAAAAGCATTCGGGAAAATGCTCCATTCTCTGCAATCATTGTAAGATGCCAGGACACAAAGAAGAAAATTGCAGGAAGAAAACCAGTAATGGATTATGCTACAACTGTGGAGAAAAAGGTCATATCAGGCCAAATTGTCCAAAATTAGCTCCAGCCACAGACAACAAGAATACCAAAAATGCTAGAACATTTGTTTTGACTGCAGATGAAGCCAGAATGATTCCAGATGTCATAGCTGGTACGTTTTTTAGTTAATGATGTCTTTGCTAAAGTATTATTTGACTCTGGTGCAAACCAAAGTTTTATTAATACATCGTTTTGCAAATTTTTAAATCAGTCATTAACTAAACTACCACTAGAATGCATAGTAGAGACAGCTAATGGAGAAACTATTAGAATTTCTGAAATCTTGCAGGGAGCAAGTATAGAGATTTCAAATCAGAAATTTATTGCAAACCTGTATCCCATGAATCTGGTAGGATTTGATGTTGTTCTAGGAATGGATTGGTTAATAGCCAATAAAGCCAAAATTTTATGTGATCAAAAGTTAATCCAAGTAAATTCTTCAAAAGGTAAAACGATCACAATTAAAGGAGATAAGCCCTTTAGATCCACAAAATTCATATCTGTGATGAAAACTGCAAGTTGTATTAGAAAAGGTTCTATAGTGTATTTGATTTCTATAATCACTAACACTAAAGGAAAAGATTTAAAAGATATTCCAGTAGTATCTCAGTTTTCAGATGTCTTTCCAGAAGAATTACCAGGACTACCTACAGACAGAGAAGTTGAATTCAGAATTCATTTATTACCAGGAACATCACCAATTGCCAAAGCACCTTACCGTTTGGCACCTGCAGAAATGCAAGAATTGAAGAAACAACTAGATGAATTATTGGAAAAAGGATTTATACAACCAAGTTCGTCGCCATGGGGAGCGCCGATACTGTTTGTTAAAAAGAAGGACGGATCAATGCGTATGTGCATTGATTACCGTGAATTAAACAAGGTCACGATTAAGAATCGGTACCCATTACCGAGAATTGATGATTTGTTTGATCAATTGCAAGGAGCTCGATTTTTCTCTAAAATTGATTTAAGGTCAGGATATCATCAATTAAAGGTACAGGAAGAGGACATTCCTAAGACCGCATTTAGAACAAGGTATGGTCATTATGAATTTACTGTCATGCCATTTGGTTTAACCAATGCCCCAGCTGCATTTATGGACATGATGAACCGAATATGTAAGCCATATTTGGATAAATTCATAATTGTATTCATAGATGATATTCTAATTTATTCTAAGAATAAAGAGGATCATGCACAACATTTGCACGTACTTTTAAGTCTATTAAGAAAGGAAAAGCTTTATGCTAAGTTTTCAAAATGCGAATTTTGGTTAGAACAGGTACAATTCCTTGGACACTTAGTTAACCATGAAGGAATTCATGTAGATCCAACAAAGATTGAAGCAATTACCAAATGGAAAACCCTTGAATCACCAACTGAGGTTAGAAGTTTCTTAGGATTGGCCGGTTATTATAGAAGATTTATTAAAGATTTTTCTAGAATAGCCATTCCTTTAACTAAGTTAACCTGTAAATCTGTTAAAATGGGGAGTAAAACAAGATGAAGCCTTTAGAATTGTTAAGCAAAGATTGACCCATACACCTATATTAGCATTACCAGAAGGAACTGAAGACTTTGTAGTCTATTGTGATGCTTCTAAATTAGGTTATGGATGTGTGTTGATGCAACGTCAGAAAGTTATAGCTTATGCATCTAGACAACTTAAGAATCATGAAGAGAATTATTCAACCCACGATCTAGAATTAGGAGCTATAATTTTTGCTCTTAAAATTTGGAGACATTACCTTTATGGTAGTAAGTTTACCATATTTACTGATCACAAAAGTTTAAAGTATGTTTTCGGACAGAAAGAATTGAATATGAGACAAAGACGCTGGATGGAGTTTCTTAGTGACTATGATTGTGATATCCAGTATCATGAAGGAAAAGCAAATGTAGTGGCAGATGCTTTAAGCCGAAAGTTTCAGGAAAAGCCAAGAAGGGTACGTTCTCTTAAATTAAATCTGCAAGTAGATTTAAATGATCAAATAAGAGAAGCACAAGAATCAGTAATCAAGGATGATTCTGAAAAATTAAAAGGTATGTTAAAAGAATTAAAACAAGGAACAGATGGGATATGGAGATTCCATGAAAAGAGAATGTGGATACCTAAATTAGGAAATCTACGTAATCGTATATTAGAAGAAGCCCATAAATCTAAGTATACAATACATCCAGGAAGTGATAAAATGTACCAGGATTTAAGGAAAAATTTCTGGTGGATAGGAATGAAAAAGGACATAGCAACCTATGTTTCTAAATGTTTAACTTGTTCACAAGTTAAAGCTGAACATCAGAAACCTTCAGGTTTATTACAGCAATTAGAAATGCCAGTTTGGAAATGGGAATTAATAACAATGGATTTTGTTACTAAATTACCCAAAACTAGGAAAGGAAATAATACAATCTGGGTGATTGTAGATAGACTAACTAAGTCAGCTCATTTTCTACCAATGAAGGAAACAATTAGTATGGAACAATTAGCTAGATTGTATGTAAATAAAATTGTTTCTTTACATGGCATTCCTTTATCAATTGTTTCTGATAGAGATAGTAGATTTACCTCTCGTTTTTGGTCAAGTTTCCAAAAGGCAATGGGAACCAAGTTAAAACTAAGTACAGCTTATCATCCACAAACAGATGGACAAAGTGAAAGAACAATCCAGACAATGGAAGATATGCTTAGAGCTTGTGTAATTGATTTTGGAGGTAATTGGGACGATCACTTACCTTTAATAGAATTTTCTTATAATAATAGTTATCATACAAGTATCCATGCTGCACCATTTGAAGCACTTTATGGAAGAAAGTGTCGAACCCCAGTCTGTTGGGCAGAAATTGGGGAACAACAATTATCTGGACCTGAGATAGTGCAAGAAACAACTGACAAAATTATTCAAGTCAAGGAACGATTGAAAGCTGCACGTGATAGACAAAAGAGTTATGCTGATAACCGATGCAAGCCATTGGAATTTCAAGTAGGAGATAAGGTGTTGTTGAAAGTCTCTCCTTGGAAAGGAGTGGTAAGATTCATCAAACGGGGAAAGCTAAGTCCCAGGTATGTTGGACCTTTTAAGATTATTAGAAGAATAGGACCTGTAGCCTATCAGCTACAACTGCCAGAGGAAATGGCAGGAATACATGATGTGTTTCATGTATCTAATCTTAAAAAGTGTTTAGCTGATGAATCACTGATAATGCCTCTTAAGGATATAGAGGTAAATGAACAACTCAAGTTTGTAGAAAGACCTCTACAAATTGAAGACAGGAAAGTTAAGAATCTCAAGCACAAAAGATTAGTTTTAGTCAAAGTGAAGTGGGATTCCAAAAGAGGACCTGAATACACTTGGGAGCTCGAGTCAGAAATGAAAAGGAAATATCCGCATTTATTTCAGTAGATCTCGAGGACGAGCTCTAAAACAAGGTGGGGAGAATGTAACAACCCTCGGTAAAAACCAAAACCCTCATAATATTCCGACTCTTTAAATATACTATAAAATGTCTCAATATGTTTTATATTATACCTCGTAGGCGAAACCCGAGCCCGTATTATGTTATAGTTTATAAAAATAAAATAAAAATCCGAATTTAGAGCTGAGGCGGGCCGCTTAGGATCCCACCTTAAGCTCAAGCGGGCCGAATGAGAGTGTTGACCGGACTCCGCTGAATTCTTTAGTTCATGCGGGCCGCTTCAACTTAAGCGTACATCAATGCGGGCCGTGCGGACTCATTTTACGCGGATGCATCCGGTGCTGACACTTGTCGTAATCGTGTCGAGCCTAGTATACGACTCAGCAAAGCTATAGGCTAATGCGGCCCGCCTGAGGGTTAGCTTTATCTAAATCGGGCCGCGTGAGGACCAGATTTCACAACTATAAATAGAACGCATCAGACTTCGTTTTCCGTCGCTCATTCACACTTCTCAATCACGAAATTCTGAAATATTAAGAATTATAGTCAGGTACTATACCCCTAATTAGCGAAGTTCTGCTCCGTTGTAAGTATTATAACCCCGGTTTCATAATAGTTACGCTGCCCGATCGATTTAGGGTTCCGTAACAACTGTCGTGGTTCTGCCCGACGTAGTTGTTGGAATGCCGTCTCGGGGAGGATATTATTAATAATTTCAAATGGGTTATGGTACTAACCAATGTACATTTGTATAAATTATAGATTATATCCAGGAAACCCTCAAGTGAAACCTAAGATAGCAATGTGAGTTTATCCTCTTTTTGTTAATGTTTTTGGTAATGTTTTACCAAACCTTAAATGTTTTACTATGAAAATTAGCAGTGATTGAGTCTTTGTAGTTATTCAATTACTGCCGGTATGTTGGGGTTTTGTATACAAAATTTTGTACTACTTACGAGTAGTAAGTCGGGATGACAGTACGTTACCATTGGACAATGAGTTAGCCAATGGGTAATATGACCCACAAGTCAGGATTGATAATACCAATTGGAGTAATTTTGTAGACATAAACAATGTGATCGCTCTCAATACTGTTCACTGTGACTTTAAACTTGATTAAACTGGGATTCACTCACCAGTATTTCCTGCTGACAAATATTTTTAAAACATGTTTCAGGTAACCCAATGTGAAAGCCAATTAGTAAAAAGCCAGCTGGAGAGCACTGAAGGCTTGGGAAAATGTGGCTATAAAAGTTACCTAAATAAACTATGTTTTAAATTCAATAAAATAGGGTTTGTCCCTATAATGTATTGTAATGAGAAACTTGGGTTTTGCCCATGTTATTATTAATATAAAAGAAGGTGGTTTTACTCTGATAAACATTTCCTAACTACGGTCCTGATGTAAATTCCGCTGCCAGATTAAACAAACCTGATACCACCAAACTCTGTGATCACGTCCGCCCGTTCCCGGGGATCAGGGATCGGGGGTTGTGACAATACAGGACCATTTAGTCAATTTTCTGCACAAGACTAGTATGTTAAAAAGCTGAATTTTGCTGAAGAATGCAGAAATCATAAAGCAGTTACGTCATCAGTTGTAATTAAGCACAGTCATTAAGCATAATTTAATATTAATTAATCGTACGGATACATGTAATTATGAGGGTTGTCACATCTGTCGACTTCATCTTGTATCGAGTCTTGGAATAGAACGATAGATCAGGGCACGAAATACGAGAAACAAGTAAAGGATGGCCATTTCGCATGAAATGAAACTTGTCCATTTCGTACGAAATGGGACTGGTCATTTCGCTTGAGCCATCTCGTGCGAAATGGCTGTGCCTATATATACCTGTCCTGCCATTTCATTTGTAACTTTCTGATTCCGGTACCGAGGTGCTGCCGAAGTGTCTCCAGGCTGTAAAACGTTTTTATATCAATAAACAAGACAATTAGAGTGTATATCAAACTGATTCTAAGTCGATACGTTTTTTTCCGCCTCTCGTATTGATTAGAACTCTTCTGAACGACTCATTTTGATCATACAAACGATCCTACATGTGGAATCAGAGCTCAGGAGGAAGAGTTCTTACCGATTCAGCTTGATTTCATCAAAATTCTGATTTCTACACCTTCTTTTACAAAAATTTTCAAAATTAAACAAGATTTCACGGTTAAAATGGGCTAATTTTCACTCATAACACGCGTAATACTATTTTAACAAATCCTTGAAAGAATTCGACCTTAATTCAACTTAAAACTTGATCATTTTTGACAAAAACAGGCCGATAGTATGACATCAGCACCATTTCGCACGGATTGAACCTTCATTTCGCTTGAAACAACACTTCATTTCGCACGAAGTGGGTACGAGGGTCCATTTCATTTGAAAGTTAGCCATTTCGTACGAAATCATCCATTTCGCATCAAGAGGTCCATTTCGTTTGAAAGTTGTGTCATTTCGTACGAAATCATCCATTTCGCATCAGATCGTCCATTTCGTTTGAGATTGTGTCAGTTCAGAGTTCATTTCGTTTGAAGAGGGTCATTTTGCTTGAAAGTGGCATTTCGTTTCAAATCCAATTCGTTTGAGTTTGACCATTTCGTTTGAAAGCAAGTTTGTGAAATTTTTGAAACCGAAACATGGAAGAAGAATTTTACAACGCGTTTGCTACTGCCCCGGGTACTCATGTTACCATTGCTCAGAGTGTGAACATGGAAAATGAAACTCGAACGTTACAGAAACCTCCCAAACTGATGGACATTGAAGAATACTATTGTTGGAAAGACCGATTCGAGAATTGGGTTCAAGCAAATCATTTAAGGTCTTGGGAGTGTATTGAAAAGAAATATGTTAAACCTCATACAGATGTGGGAGTTATCAAAACTATTTCTGAATTTTCGGATAAAGAGAGAGATATGTATAAGGGAGAAAAAAATGATGATTAGTCTACTTCAGCAAGCTGTGAAAGAAGACATCTTCATATTACTACAACACGATGGTACTTCACGTTCGATTTGGGAAGCACTTCGAATTAAGTTTGAGGGAAGTACGGAGATGATCAGGAGTAAGAAATCATTGTTAAAGAAAGAATTTGATTTGTTTACTAGCTTGCCGGGTGAAACTACAAAGAAGCTCATTGAAAGATATTGTCATTTAGTGCGTTCAATGTCACTGTTAGATATAAACAAAGATTGAGAAGAATGGGTTGACAAATTAGCTGATGCTTTACCTCAGAAAGAATGGGGTACATATCTGATGATCTTAAAGAACACTGGAGAATATGATAAATTGACAATTTCTCAGTTCATTGAAAAACTTGAAGGACAAGATCTTGAACAACAAAAGATTGCTAGAATGAACAATCCAAGTGGTCAACAAGACATCAAGATGTATTACAAAGGGAATGTTCAGAATGTTGAAGCAAGTCCAAAGGTTCAAACCGCTTTCAGCGCAGAAAACTCATCCGGATCAGTCAATCAAAGTCCAATCAGCAACAGTGGTTTTTCTTCATACTCAAGTGTTAATCCAAATGTTTCAACCTCAAGTCATCATTCTCAAAGCTCAAACAACGGTAATGGTCATGTGATACACTGCAACATCGCGTTGCATCTTCAGAACGGTCAAACTTTCTCTGAAGAAGTCGCTAAAGGTCATATGGCATTACTAGCTACAGTCTTAGAATCATATGAAGGTTTGGTTGCAGGAAGGATCAGAAATCCTATGTTGACAAAAGAGGATTACGATCAGATCGATGCTGAGGAAATGGAGCTTGTGGATATTAAGTGGTGTTTAGCAAGTGTGTTGAGGAGAGCTGAGAAATTTAAGTTGATTACAGGAAGAGATGACTTTCGTGATGCTAATGTTTCTACTTTAGGTTTTGATAAATCTAAAGTTACTTGTTTTCGATGCAGGGAAAAAGGACATTTCAAGAGGGAATGTACCAATCGAGAAGCAGGAGGAGCTCAGAATCCGTTCGGAAATAATGATTATTATCGGAAAGCTATATATCAACAAGTTGCTCAACAACCGTCATCATCCCATGCTATTGAAGATGGAAAAAAGAAAGCTTATCTGGTTAATCAAGATGATGAAAAATTGCCAGAAGGTTTTAGCTGGGACAAATACATTCCGGATGATTCCAAGTTTAGAGCATTCACTGCACAAATAGTTCAAGAACCAGATTTGATGAAAGAGTGGATGGATGTGTTTGCTAATGATGAGAAAAGTCAATATGAAGAGTCTGTCTCTTCAGAAGAAAGCTCAGAAAAGACAACAGTCTTTGATCAGTCATCAACTGATAGCAGTGATGATGAAGAAGAAATACAAATAAACATAGGAAAAACTCAATTATCTCCTGAAAGTTTTAAATTTTATTTTGCAGATAGATTGGAGAAACTAAAGGAGAAGCGAGCAGCAAAAGATCAGAAAAAGAAAAAATGCGAGAATGTTGCTCAGGAAGAGAAGTCTGAAAAGAGTGAAAAAGTTAAAGCTGCTGAGAAGGTGGTTGAAGTTGAGAAGGTGGTTGAAGTTGAAAAGATTATCGAAGTTGAAAAAATTGTTGAGATCACGAAACCTTGTCTAAAATGTTTAGAACCATGCAAACATTGTGAAGAGAAAGATGAGAAGTTTAGTGAGCTTGATAAGATGAAAGAAAAATTATTGTTCGATGTCAAGTATGTGAAAGAATCGTATGATGTGTTGAACAGAACGGTGAATAGTCTGCAAAAGACAAACTCAGAAAGAGAAGATGTTTTAACAATGATGAATGCAGTGATGATGTCTAAGCAGTAGGCTATCAATCACTATATTGAAGAATGTGCAAAGTTGAAGAAGGAGTTGGAGACTGAAAAGATAGAAAATGAAAGAATCAGACGATTGTTACAGAGTTATTCAAGTTCTGATTATTTGATTGATAGAATTTATCCAACTGTTGCAGGTTTTGAAGCCTTTCAGGACAAGAAGTCGGAAGAGAAGGATACTGGTAAGAAACAAAGTGCAAATTATAACAAGTGTCCGCCTCCGATCTGGGAAGGTTATTCTCCCAGAAAACCAAATGAGGAACAAGTAAAAAAGGCA
Source organism: Helianthus tuberosus (assembly GCA_030545235.1). Classification (NCBI taxonomy): domain Eukaryota; kingdom Viridiplantae; phylum Streptophyta; class Magnoliopsida; order Asterales; family Asteraceae; genus Helianthus; species Helianthus tuberosus. The sequence continues at coordinate 50,433,008 of CM060403.1, read as the reverse complement.
GTCAATATAAAGTTAAAGTCTGAAACAACTGATGGTTTACCAGACAACATTGACGTTACATTCACATCGTCTGACACTGATCATGAGTCTGAGTTAATAAAGAAAGTGGTCGATCAGGTGTTGGATAAAGATGAGGAGTCAGAGTCAAAACCCAAATCCGAGAGTTCGAGTTCATCATCAGTTGATAGTCCAAAGTCATCGGTCAAAAGGGTTTATAATAAAGAATTTATGTTATCAAAATCTAATTTGAATGATGAACCAATCAAAGTGGCATATACTTTGAATGATTCAGACAAATTATATCCTGATGAGGAATTTCCAATAAGAGGTGTTAAAACTGAAATGATCAAAAAGGTTTTCAAACTAACAGAAATTAATATTTCTGAAATAAAAGGCGTAAATCTTGCTGAAAAACCTAAACCTTACACCTCAAGAGTTCAACAAAGGTTAAACAAGAAAAAGAGTTACAGTTCTGGTTCAGGTTATCGAAAGAAACCAAACCATAACGGTAATTTCAAAAAGAAGGGATTGGGTTTTACTTCACCGGTAAATCATAAAAATGAGAAAATTTCTAAAACAAAAACAGTATTTGTTTCAGGGTCAAGTTCTGAAGAAGAGAATAAAAGCTCATTCTGGAAGCAGTCAAACAAAACATTTCTTGCAGAAAAACAAAAGTTTGAAAAGAATGGAGCTTATCAGAAAAGGGAGACAAGAACCTGTTACCGATGTCAAGAAGTTGGTCACATTGCCTGGAATTGTCCAAAAGCAACCAACACAAAACAGGAAGTTGTTTCTAAACTAAAAGAAAAAGTTGTTGACAAAACTGAAGCACCAACTGAAAAATTCAAAGTGTTTAAAAACTCAACATATGAAGTTGGTGAATGTTCAAAAAGGTTTTACAAAAGAAGGGTGAGTCTTAACAACCAAACATGGGTTGCTAAGAAAACAGATGTTAAATCTGGCGATGAATCTGACTCGTCAAAGTCAGAGGAGCTACAAGTTGAGGTGAAAAGTGAAAATTCAGTACCGCCAATGGATGATGTCAACTTTCCACCATTGCGGGCTGAAAATTTAAAATCAAAAGTTGGTAAAGTGGAAATCTTGAATCAATTCTATTCTGAAAAGAAAGAATTTGATGTCGAAAAATCATTTAATGGAAAAGTGAAACATATTTTTGGGAAAATGGTCGATGGGAAGGCCAAAGGGGTAAAAGAATTTTATGAAACAAAAAGGAATGTTCAAACCCCGAGTGAAACTGAAAAGATCATACCTAAAGCTAGTCAGGCTTGGGTGTCTGTATTTCATATGTAAAAATCCTGACTTGCCGGAGCTTCCAAGTTGGTAATCGTGGAGCATGAATCGGCATCTTTCTAAAAAATATCAAAATTGTCATATTTCTAATTACTAGTGGTATTGATTGATGAGAACATACTAGTGTATGTACCTACATGTGGTTAATCAAGGTCATTAAGTTGAACTTGATTTAACTTTCATACAAGTGATTGAAAAACAATGTGATGAAACCCCTAACCTACAAGTGGTTTGGTAATTTCAACAAAACTAATTTTCCAGAAAAACCATTTTGATTAAAACAAACTTAAGTGTTTTGAAATCTTAATGGGAAAATAGTTTGTTGTCAGGGGGAGTTCTGATTGTTTATGCCAAGTGGATGGAGAATTGAAGCTTGAAAATCAGTTTTTCACGTCATTTGTATAGTTTGTTTTCAAATTTTACTTGAAAATCAAAAATTGAAACATATTTTTGATTTTAGGGGGAGTAAAAATTTTTAGAAGAAAATTTGAAAAAGTCAAAAACATGATAAAAATGAAAAAGAGTTGTGAAAAAAGAGGAAATGATAGTACATCAGTGGACAATCACAGCATGCTAAAGATTTGGAAAGTCAAATGTGATAAACGGTCTCACTGATGATATGCCAGTAGATTTTCACACGCTTAGTAGATTGTGTTCGAGATATAAACCTAAATATCAAACTTACTTATCTCGTGGGGAACATCTCTCGGATATATGGGTAACCCCCGAAATCTTGTTTAAAGGGCTTTCTATTTCTGACATACTAGGTCTTTGTGCGTGGTGATATCTGGGCTATTATACCTGGACTTCTGATTTTGCGGGAGCAATAGCCTAGTCCTCGTATAATACTTTACATTGCTTTAATCTTAAAGCCCACCCTCAGCATAAAAAATGATGAAACATTGAAAAATGCTAATCATGTGCTGTTGAAGAAAAGATTATCTAAAGGGAACACACCTAAAGTCGAACCATCATCTCTCTGATTTTGCGGAAGCAATAGCCTGAGCTCTCATGGTCTCGCATTAACCCCTTTACAGATATCATTAGTGTACATTCACCCGTAAGACTGAATATAGGAGTCTGGATACGGGAGTATATTCTGAGGTGGGACACGCGAATAAGTTTAAGTCTTTAAAACACTAATCTCGTATCTCGGAACAGTTGAACTTTGTGTGAAAATTTAAGTGGATCAGTATACTGACAATCTACGTGAATCTTTTAGAGCTTAAAATGTTTAAAGCTTAACGGTGTTGGTGATTTGTCTCATAAACTGATATGATCCTCTTACACAAACTCACAAAAATATTGTATGTAAATATTTCTTTACTATTTTTCATTAAAAATAAAAATCCAAAAATATTGTGTGTTTAGCATAAATATTTGAAAATACAAAAAGATTTTCGACAACTGATGATGAAAAGCTGATTTTCAAAATTCCGAGTGTTAAACATGAAGAACAGTTGGTTTGGGAAAGTTTGTTTGAAAAAAGAAAAATGATATTCTTTCAAGTGGTCATCAAAGTTTTTAAATGTTAAATCATTTTTGAACGATATCTGCAAGTGATTTATAAAATTGTCAAATTGTTAAATTTGTAAAATTTATTTTGAGGTAGAGTCTGTGCAGGTTAGCCAGGCTTCGACTTCTGAAGATGTGCAGATGTGAGCCAGGTTCCTGATCCTGTTGCTACGAAGAGCCAGGAGATAACCTGAACCTGTGGAAAAGCTAAGTCAGATTGCGATCCCGGAACAATTTAAGGGGGAGTCTGCTAGCAAAGGGGAGTCTGTAGATGTAGGAGCCAGTTTCTGAGCCTGAATCTGTGATCAAGACAGAAGCTGCTAATGCTGATGAGTGAGAGAAAGAGGATATTGAAGATTAGATCAACATTCAAGGGGGAGTTTGAATGGTAAAGAGCCAGGTTGAGATTCTGGTAAAAAAAAGATTGAAGGATGCTTACACTGTCAGATACTTTGAGAGAGCACGAAGACTGATCAAGACTGAAGATGTGACATACCGAAGACTCGACACTGAAGACTTCGTCAACATCCAAGGGGGAGTCTGTTGGTGCATTTGTCTGTCGACTTCGTCTTGTATCGAGTCTTGTAATAGAACGATAGATCAGGGCACGAAATACGAGAAACAAGTAAAGGATGGCCATTTCGCACGAAATGAAACTTGTCCATTTCGTACGAAATGGGACTGGTCATTTCGCTTGAGCCATCTCGTGCGAAATGTTTGTGCCTATATATACCTGTCCTGCCATTTCATTTGTAACTTTCTGATTCCGGTACCGAGGTGCTGCCGAAGTGTCTCCAGGCTGTAAAACGTTGTTATATCAATAAACAAGACAATTAGAGTGTATATCAAGCTGATTCTAAGTCGATACGTTTGTTTCCGCCTCTCGTATTGATTAGAACTCTTCTGAACGACTCATTTTGGTCGTACAAACGATCCTACAGTGATGACCACCCCCACCCCCTAATCTGCCTAATAAGTCTACATTGGTATTTTAAGAGCTATATGGCTATTAAAGCCCAGTCCGCTCCATTAAAACATATATGAACTATTAATGTCCATTACAACCAAATCTAACCGTTGAGTAATATAGGAGTATAACCTTTGTTGTTAAAAAAAAGATATAATGCGACTTAGTAAAGCCCATCACTGATTAGTTTGGTTGATATACACAAATCATGATAAAAAAATATAAACGAAACTTATGAGAAAATAAAATAATATTGTCATTATTTATAAATATTATTATGTATAGCTAAATATTTTTTTTATTAAATCCTTTACCGTCATTTTAAAGTTAAGTTTAAACTTTTTTACAATATAATGGATAGTTTCTTTATATATGTTTTATATTTTTTATTGTTATTCTTATTTTTGATCCCTCCCCAAATATCAAACACATACACTCAAAAATTTAGATTTCCCGCTGTTCTCAAATTTCACAATTGTCATCCTTTGCCTCCATCGCCCACTCCAAATCCCTAATCGATATTCTCTCTCCGTCGGTTCCTATCCACATCCCCTAACCGGATACTCGAGTCCTCCTATCACTTCCATCACCGATGAATCACGGCTTAGTAACCGACTACCCACCACTACACCACCATACGACTCATCATTACCGCTGGAATCATTGTTGCTCGATTCCGTCACTCAAATCTCACTAGAGCCCCGGTAAAGTTTGTTTTTTCTCTTAAATCAACCCTGCTTTGCTTCTACCATGGGCATGTTTGGCTAAGCTTTTTGAACCAACTTATTGAATTATTGGCTTTTTCAAAAAGTTAATAAGTCAAAATATTGTTTGGCTAATTGAAAAGTCATTTTCAAACAACTTTTCAGTAGGGAGAAAAAGTCATTTTTGAAAAGTCATAAATTTGTGACTTTTTAGAGCTTTTCAACACAATTACAAATTTACCCCCTACCAAACAACTTTTTTGCCCCCTACCAAACAACTTTTCAATATGAAGAATGTCCTTTTTAGTAATTTTGACTTTTCCCACCCAATAAGCTAATCCAAAAACTTTTTTAAAAACTTCTTTTAAAAAAGTCATAAGTCAATAAGTATTTTTAACAAAAAGTCCTTTTTGAGTTAAATAAGCTTAGCCAAACTTGCCCTATAAACTACAATCAACCATGTTCCAATCGACCTCTTTGTAAGTGTGTATACGTTACTAATAGTTCCATTTGTTTCTTGTACTAATTGCAGTTTTCTGCTGGTCATATTTGGTTTGCACACCCTATGTTTTCTATTTATTTTGTATGTTTGAGGGTTAATGTTTTCCGTGATGTTGCTTATAAGTGAAAGGTTTGAAGTTGCACACCAACTGCTCGATGAAACGCTTCATCCAAGCTCACATTTATGCCATATGCCTTTTATGAGATAAGTGAATCTCCGATATCTTGTTTTTAACTTATACTTTTGATTTGCCGGTTGTGAAGACTCATTAAAAATGGAGATACCTTTTAAAACCGAATTAGAATTATGGTTTACAGTCAATCATTTATACCTTTTAACGTCCCTGCTATTAATAAATATAATCATTTTGACCAATTTGAACAATTTTCTTTTAAGGGGCTAAAGTTTATGATCTAGCTGGTAATCATTACATGTTGCTGCTTATAAATTATAACTAATTCAACCTAATCACTTTAAAAATACATCAGGGGAAGCTGCTCACAATGGGTTGTTATTTTGAGTTCTGAATACACTTCTTGATTATCTTGGTGATTCTTTGAGTTATTTTACCCTAAAAGTAAATTATCTAAAGGATTCATTAGATGGCGAATAGATTATTTTTCTTATGTAACTTTGTGAGAGTTAAGAAGTGCCAATTGTTTTGAGATCATTGTGAATTATTTAGAGAAGTTACTATCATAGAAAGTGTTATTAACAATCTTGTTTGTTGAATATTTAACAAATTTTTAATATTTATATTTGCAGTGCTTTTGCAGTTGAATATATACAACTATTTACTTTGAGTAATTTACTCGGGCTCGGCTCGAAACAAGCCGAGCCTAAGCCTCAAAACAAGCTTGTTTAGTAAATGAGCCTGAACCGGGGCTTCGCTTATCGAGCTCGAGCCGAGTAAAACCCGAGCCTAAGCCTCAAAACAATCTTGTTTAGTAAACTTCATGAATAGATTTTTTAACTGGTTGGTACTGTACTCTTGCTTCATCAAAATAGCTACCATGGAGGTTAGTTCAACGCTGTTGTCCTTTAAGTAAGCATAAAATTTGTGTCTCTTAATGGTCGTTATAGTCATTGACTTGTTTGCTTTTCATTGTAGGTTGACAAAACAAAGGAAAGTTTGGAACCCGAAACCACAAAGAGAACACCAAATCAAATCTATACGGTGATGATATTTTTCTTATACTTAGTGAAGATTCTTCTTTTAATGATACCAAATCAATTTTTTTTGTTTTTTAACATTTGTTACGTATGTGACCATTATTTTAATGTATAATTTCACATATATAGTTTTCATCAACTTTTAAAGTGTTTATCTCAATTGTCGTCATGCGTGTTACTACTTAGGGTGGATGGGATACTTCTAGCTCAACCCACACCACCGTCTAGTAATAGGGCACTTGTTTAATCTTTTTTGATTTAACGACACTTGTCTAATAAAATTGAATATATATATATAGGACAAAGATCCATTAGGAACCACCCTTTAGTGCGAGAACCAGTGTGAACACAAACAGTAATTCCTAAAAAATCTAAAAAACACCCAAATTTTTTTTTATTTTTTACTATTTTTTTTGGAAAATCGCTATATTTTGTTAATAAAAAAAAATAAAAAAAAATTTCAAAAAAAAAAAAATTTCGAGTAACAGTTATCCATACACATGTGCATATGTATCATTTCTTTGTCAAATTCCGTAATTCATTACAAATAATAGTCAATTGCACTTTCATTTACACTACCACGTGTAATACACTACTTTTTACGTTAACCATATTAGAAATGCACATGTGCATCTATATGTATCAACATGAAATAAGGTGTTTTGGTACACTACTTTCTCTTTCATCTATCATTTCATCCATAATACACAAGCATGCACATGTGCATTTTTGTCATTTCTTTGACAAATTCCGTAATTCATTACACACATTAGACAATTGCACTTTCATTTACACTACCATATGTAATACACTACTTTTTACATTACCAATATTAGAAATGCACATGTGCATTTATATGTATCAACATGAAATAAGGTGTTTTGATACACTACTTTGAATACACTTTCTTTTCATCTATCATACCATCCATAATACACTACCATTACCTCATACCATCCATAATCCAATACCATTACCTCCTACCATCCATAATACAATACCATTAACAATATTTTCACTTTATTACATATATGTAAACACCATTTATACCATCCAATCAACATATTATATCATAAATTGACAACTATAACCAAACCATCAACCACTAGATATAACTAACGAAAAAACATGTATATGGGCCTACTTCTCCGTTCAAAATCACAAACTTTTTGTACAAAAACACGTTATATCATGGTTATACCTAATGATGCACATGTGCATTTTGAATATTGGTAATGTAAAAAGTAATGTATTACTAATGGTATTGTAAATTAAAGTGCAATTGTCTATTCCTGATAACGTATTACCGAATTTGTCGAAGTAATGATACATATGCACATGTGCATGGATAACTGTTACTCGAAAAAAAAAGTTTTTTTTTATGGTAACGAAATATAGCGATTTTTTTTAAAAAAATATTAAAATTTTTTTTTTGAGTGCTTTTTTGATTTTTTTTTTTAGATTTTATTTTGTGTTCACATTGGTTCTCGCGGTTCTCGCATGAACCTTACCCCACATATATATATATATATATTATTTATTTTATATTCTACTAAATTGTGGTACTTTGTTCTTTTCATCAAGGTACATTACTTAGAACATTGCATTCCACGATTCTTAAGTTAGATACTCAGGCTTGTGAGTTACTCCACGAGTCTAATGTTAGTTTGCATTTCAATGTGTTGATAGGATTTCAGCAACTCGTTTGATTTCTTATAATCATCCTTTAACAGGTTGGGTATCAAAGGTGTCAGAAACTCATGTAGAGGGCTACACAAAGGCAAAGATCAAGGTTACAATCTGGTTTTAAACTTAAAAAAAGCAATGTTTGGTGTTGAAAAGATATCAAAGTAACTCGTCTTGAGAGTCGTGGACGTTGCAACGAGTCTTGTGCCAAACCTAGGACTAGTGCGCCCAAATGCACAACATGTGGTGATCCAAGTCAACTTGTCTCTTTAGCTCTATTTGTGGAATTTTAGCTCCCTGTGTTTGTAGAATTTATACATTGTTGTAAATTTATTGGAATATAATATATGTAAAATATGTTTAGCAATGTATTTGTAATAGATTGGGTCCTTTTCATTTTGTAGTAAAGCATGTTGATACTACAAGTAAATGTTACCTAATACTGATCTCTAGTCTCTAAAAACCATAGCTGAGACTAAAATGAAATGATATTTGAGATCAATTTTCAGTCTTTGAAAGAAACATATTAAGAACTGAAATGATGCGAATTTGGAGACTAATTTTCAGTTTTCGAAACATCTTATTAGGGACTAAATTCACATAGAATCATGAACCTTATGAAACTATTAGAGACAAAATAGACATGATTTAAACAACTGATTTTTAGTCCCTAAAGCAATGTGTAGGGGACTGAAATATTGTAGTAACAGAAACTGATTTTCAGTCATGGGAAAAATGCATCGGAGAGTGAAATGATGTGGTACAAGGGTACATATTTATGACTGAATTTATATGTATTGGAGACTGAATGATAGTTCTTGTTGGTGTCGTACAATGGGGACTGATTTTTAGTTACTAAAGCCACTATCTAGTACTAGGTATTCGGGACTGGCCGGGGACTGGCAAATCAATCCCTAATAACCATTAGGGATTGATTTTGATGTATCATATACTGATTTTTCAGTCCCTAATATTCATTTTTTTTGTAATGTATTTTTATCACGGAGTAAGATCTTCGCGATATATTTATGGTTAAGATCATCAAGCTCTTCATGATGTTTGTATGTTACTTTCACCGACATCATGACATTCTTTCGACAAACCACATTCCCAAGTTTTCACACTCGTGCCTTTGTATGTTTCCATATGGCGCTTCAAGAATACGCCACAACCAATGACATTATGTTTTATATGCCAAGGCATATCCAATCTTATCGGCACTGTCTGTTTGATCATTTTGTGCGGCTGGATGATTAGCATACTCCAAATACGCTGACAAGGCATCCCTCTACATTCAACAATAAAGTAAATATCAATACATGCTGGCCTAATGTGTTTTATTCTTCATGTGTAGATTTTTTTTTGTTTCTTATGCAGGGGTAGAATGTGTTTTACCCATACATACTGCCCATAGTTGTTTTATACTTCATGTTACCCAACTGTGTTCACCCAGTGTGTTTTACCATGTAAATAATGTTTCACCCACCATACATGCTGACCAAACAAGAAGTTTACATACAGTTTTAGCCAACTGTGTTTTACACTAATATGTATTCAATCCACAGTTTTTGTACATCAATATACATCACAGTTGGCACTAATCTACAGTTTTAGCCTACTGTGTTATATTGTGAGGTATTACAAAGACTTTTTTTGTGTCATGTGCACCTGAATATGAACAACTGTGTTTTAGTGTGAAATAATCTAAATAATAAAGAGCGTTGTCACATACCACATACTACCCCAAGCTGAAAACTATGTTACAACACATATTAAAACTAAGGAACTCATCATACGGTAACACAATTTGAACCTGTCAACCTTACATCTGAAACAAGTATCATGAGTATATTTAACCCTTGCCTAATCAATAATAGCAGATATAACACACTGTATAAAACACAGTGAAACTCAGAAATACATTCAAGCAAGTTATAAAACACACTGTTGTGAATCATAGTCTGATGAAAAAAAAACTAGCCCTAAGATAACATTCCATAAATCAATAATGTAAAAGATAACGTCTTTTTAACTAAGATCTATTGTCAAACACACAATTCATATTTCCATATAACACATTGGTATCAACAGCAAGCAATACATTTAAGAAAGTTATAAAACACACTGTTATGAATCATAGTCCGACGAAAAAAAACTTGCCCTAAGACAACATTCCATAAATCAATAATGTAAAAGGGAACGTCCTTTTAATTAAAATATATTGTCAAACACATAATTCATATTTCCATATAACACACTGGTATCAACAACCAGCTATGATCGATTATAATCAACACAATTTTGAAACCCTAGTTTTGAAAAATACATAAAAAACGCACCTTTGGTCGACGACGACTGATTGGAACGTTTTTTTGGAACACATCAGAATATCAATCTTTTTCGTTGTTTCAATCTTCTTGAATCTCTTGCCTACAATCAAAATTACCAGAAAAAAACACGCAGGTGATAAAAATTCGAGTTCTAGAACACAATCAACAAGTTAAATAGCAACTAACGCTTGTATTTTTGTTCGAATTTGTTATCTTCATCCATGAAACTAGCGAATTTTGGTATGGATTAGGGTTTTTGGAAGTGGGTGTTTTAGAGAGAGGGAAAATTGCGTGAATGTAGGACGTGGGTTAATGTTTGACGGTTTGTTAATTGATTTAAAACATGTTGAATGACCAAAATACCCCCAATCTATTAAACTAATTAATTATTATCACACACATATTACCAAAATGCCACAAAGATGATCTCGACCATTAAACACACCCATCAGATGGCCCAGATCGCTTCCTAGACTTTCTAGGAAAAACACACTTTCCGCAGGATCCCCACTATATATATATATATATATAGGATTAAGTTCAAGAGTGAACACTACTGTAGCTTGCGAACTGAGTGAACTAATCATGACCATACACGTGTGTAGATCAATGGCCAGGATTTGATGTTGAAATACACTAGTGTATTTTACGATTTGATGATGAGATCCTGGCTATACACGTGTATAGATGAATGGCCAAGATTTGTTCACTCAGTTCGTAAATACATTAGTGTTCACTCTAGAACCCCACCCTATATATATATATATATACACACACACACATATATATATATATATATATAGGGGCATGATTTAGAGAAAACGCCTATAAGTGTGAAAACGGTGAGAACGCCCCTTATCCGTTGGATCAAAACAATTTATGGATTAGATTGGCACGGTGGCGTTTTCGTAAATAACATCTACTTTCGAATGTGGACGCGCTTCATTAAGGGCAAAAAGGTAAATGTGCATCTACAAAACCCATCAAAACGGGATCAAAACATATATACTTCCCAGAGAAACCACCCCAATTCCAACGAAAAATGCGAAAACCCTAGAAAACGCGAAACCACAATATTATGGTGTCTAAAGATCAAACAAGATCCAGAGACAAAAAAAGTGAGTTAACTTCGATTTACATTATGCTAGTTTTATGATGTTTTTGGCATTTTAATTTTATCAATAAATGTGCAGTTTCTATGGGTGTAGAATCCGGAGAGTCACCTGCTCCAAAACGCCAAAGAACAACCGAGCAACGAAAGAAGACAACAACAAAACATGGTACACATGGTTACTTTTTATGATGTTTGTTTATAAAACTCCATATATCATGTAATATAACTTTGATAGTTTGTTACTAAACGCCAATACATGTATCATTTGTATAATATTGTTTGACTGTATGAGAACGTCATTTTACATATATCATTTGTGTTATTAAACTTCGTATATCATCTGTGATTGTCTTATTTAACAACATATATCATTTGTGTTATTAAACGCCATGTATCATTTGTTTTATTAAACGCCATATATCATTTTTGTTACTAACTGTGAGTTTGTGAATGTGTTAAACGCCATGTAAAAGTTATGTGTGGAAAATGTTTGTGAAAACGCCATGAAAAACTAAAACGCCATGGAAATTAATCTTGTTTTATAGGCAAAGAGGGGTTTAGAGTAACAATAAATGTGCACACCGGCAAAGCCCAAAACGCCAATAAGAGGAAGGCCTTAAGTCAGGATGTTGAGGTTGAGGAAGAACCATTTTTTCAGTTCAGTGAGGCTAGAGTTTTGTCAAGAGTAAAACCTACAAACTTGACTGCTTGGTTTATAAATCTGAATCAAAATCAAAGATAGGTAGTACACGACATGGGGTTTGGTGCTACCCTCAAGATGAAAATAGACAGCATACCCACAATGCTTGGGTACTGGTTGGTTGAAAATTATAATGAAAGAACAAACAATATAAATGTTGGCAACCATACATTTTAATGAAGAATTGATAAACTTTTTAACGGGTATACCGAATGGAGATGTGGCTGTGAAGGGGAAAAAAAGATCAATAACTAATGACGAAGTAGTGGCTGAGTGGAGAGCATAGTTCAAAGGGACTGACTGGATTAACAGACCAAGTGTGAAGCTCTACTTTGATAACATCTTGCCTGAGATGGATAGCTTCGGGAGAAACTTCTGCCCAAATTTCCTTATAGCATTCTTCACTATAATTGGGCATGCAAGTGATAATGCGGTCATCAACCAACAGTTCTTGCACAACATTAAACAAAAAGTTCAAATAAACCAACTGAACTGGTGTGGTTATCTCATCCAATGCTTGCAACACGCCAAAACCGCATTGTCTCAAAAAAAGCATTTCACAAGGCCCTTGATTGTACTTGCAGTAAGAAAACAATTTCCATATATAGTAGTTTGCAAAAAATAACAATTTAAAGTTTAAAATGTCTTGTGTTACAGCTAGCCTTGGTGAATGATGCTTGCAATAGAAAAAGGCTGCAACGACATGAAGGATACCCAATTAAGTGGGTTACAACAAGAACTCTTGACATGTTTGAGAGTGTACTAGTTAAAAGGAAATATGGTGGAGAGCCAAAAAGAACTTAAAAAGAAAACTGTTAAAAAGGCTAAGGAAACACAGTTTCAAACAGTTGTTCAAGACCAAGCCAAACCCAAGACAGTAGACAAAATGAAGGGTGCTGATGAAGAAGATGCTGATGGTGATGATGTTGACAATGAAGATGAAGTTGATGTTGACCATGTTGATGAGCATGCTGATAATGATCACGATGAGGTTGATGATGATGATGGTTTTGATCATTATGATTATGCTGAACTCGACCCAGAAGTTCAAAACGCCATCGAAATCAATGATGAGAATGAAGAGGCTTTCTATCGAAGGGTTGTGGATGAAGATGTAGAAAGCCAGAACATGATGTTTGAAGTTTCTGCATCAGGGAAACATGCTCTAGTCATAGTACTAACACAATATAAAGACCATGGTGCTGGTGAGAAACAACAAAACAATGAAGCTGAGGAGGTATGTTGTTCGAATAATAAGTTTAACAAAAAACACAAAACGCTATACTTAATAACTCTTTTTTTATTTAATAGGCAATGACTGAGAAGTTGGATGGGGTATACAAAGAATTAGAAGACTGTTACAATAAAATGAGGACATTGTTAAATCAGTCAAAGATTGAAGATCCAAACAACCTCTTGGTACACATAAAATACTCACAATGTCTGACATTGTTAAAGAACATGTCAACATTTATTGATGAAAACGCCAAGGAAGTGGCAGATGAGAGAGAAGATGTAGGATCGTGAAACGACCTAACGAGTCGATCAGAAGAGTGCTCAGACAGAATCAGAGGCGGAATTCATTGATTCTGTCTTTGTTTAGCTTGTATTCACTATTAACTGTCTCGTTTATTGATCCAGAAGCAATTTACAGCACTTAGACACTTCGACGGCACTTCGGCGTCGGAAACAAGAAGATTACAACTGATCTCGCTTGAGTGGGTATATATAGGCATGTGATTCCGCTTGAACATACTTCAAGCGGAATTACATTTCAAGCGGAAACACATTCAAACGAAATTAATCATCATGATTTCGCTTGAACTGTTCAGCTGATTTCGCTTGAAATGACACTTTGTCATTTCAAGCGGAATTACCTAAAATCCCATTTCTCGTTTTACGTGCCCTGATCTATCAGTTCTAATCTAAGACTCGAATGAAGATGAAGTCGACAGACAACTGCACCAACAGACTCCCCCTTGAATGTTGACGGAATCTTCAGTGAGAGTCTTCAACATGACGACTCTTCAATCTTGATCGGCCTTCTTCAGGAATTTCTCCTGGAATCATGTACCCGGATCATTTCTCTAGCTTTAACATCGCCAGACTCCCCCTTTCATCAAGCTGGGATTTTCAGTCTGGAATTAGCTATCGCTTTTGAAATTAAACCCTGGCTTTAACTTTGATCATCTCAACACCTACACAATTCTCAACAAAACATAAGTTTTCACTTAAATCAATAAGAAAAACTTACTGGTAATAGTTACATCAAGTTCAAATTAATGACCCTGATTAACTAATCTCAACTTCTTTCTTAAATCAAAATTTTCAATTCAGCACACACACTCCCAATCCTGTTCATCATGTTCAGCACTTGGAATTTTGAATATCAGTTCTTCAACATCAGTTGTCGAAAATCTTTTTGAATTTTGTAAAGAAATAAAATGCATTAAAGAAATATTTACAGACACTATTTTTGTGAGTTTGTGTAAGAGGATCATATCAGTGTATGTGACCAATCACTAGCACCGTTAAGCTTTAAACATTTTCAGTTCTAAACGATTCACATAGATTGACGATATTGTTGTCCACTTAAACTCAATCTAAAAACTTTCGGAATGCTTACCGATACGTTAAGGTATATTAATTTTGCACTAAATTCTTATGGACCCCACGATCTCAGTATATCCCCTCATCATGCAATACACTGACCCAAGTAATGCCTTTAAACTTTTATCAACTGTGATTTGTGCGAAAACAAAGCAGAATGTTTAAACATTAACAATCAGGTCGATACTTCCGTATACGCAGAGAAAGTCCAATGTTTAAACAAAATAAGAAAAATAAAAATAAGTTGAAGTTGTTTAGGCTTTAACCACCAGGTCGATACTTTCGTATACGCAGAGGTGATCCAAAGCATAAACGAAAAACCAAAGAAAATAAAGCAGAACGTTTAGGCATTAACAACCAGGTCGATACTCACGTATACGCAGAGGATGTCCAATGCTTAAACAAAATAAAGAAATAAAACAAGTTTAAATATTTGCAAAATGAAATGCACAATCACAGCGACTTTTCAGCAAAGTTGTGAAAGTTCACAGACTTAACCAGTTTTATGTCTTTCGACAATCAGCGATTACTGAGTAGGCACACAATCAAGAAGGACAAAACTAAGTACTATGCTTTCAACCATGTTTCCCACTAGAACTACGCTTTTTTGCTTTATGGTTGTATCGTTATTGCAAATCTACTAGTCTAGCTGAGCCTACCGTCACATCTTTAGTGAGACCGTTTATCACATTTTATCATTCCATTTCTTTAGCATGCTATGACAGTCCAACTGATCTACAATCATTTCCTCTTTTTCACAACAAAACTCATTTTTGCATTTTTCAATGTTTTTGAAATTTTGAAATTTACTAATTTTTTTAAAATTTTACTCCCCCTAAAATCAAAATATGTCTCAATTTTGATTTTCTGGGAAAATTTGAAAACCAACTGTACAATAAAAACTGACAACATGATGAGAATTACTTCAAATCTCCATTCACTTGGCTTAAACAATCAGAACTCCCCCTGACGACAAAACATTTTCCCATAGTGATTTCAAAACACTTAAGTTTGTTTTAATCAAAATGGTTTTTCTGGAAAATTAGTTTTTTGTGTCATTTCTCAAACATGGGGATCTTTCATCACCTTGTTTTCTTCAATCACTTGAAAAATTTACCAAATTTTCAACACAATCACTTGTAGAAAATCAAGTACAACTTAATGTCCCTGATTTACCACATGTAAGACGAAATCACTTTCGTGAATTTCTCAAGAAAGATGCCGATTCTTGCTCCACACTTACCAAACTGGAAGCTCCGGCAAGTCAGGTTTTTCATTTAAACAGTTTCACCCAAGCCTGACAGTCCTTGGGTGCTTTTGAATTCTTGTTCAACAATGGTGGAAAATTTACATCATCCATTGTTAGACCAGAATTCTCATTTTTTACCTCAACTGATGGCTCCTCTGGTGTTACCACACCAGATTCATCGCCTGGACGTGGCTTGTCTGACTTTGATGAGTCAGATTTGTGACAACCCTCATAATTCCATGTATCCGTACGATTTATTAATGATAATTAAAGTGCTTGACGACTGTGTGGAATTACTTAACTGCTCTCTGATTACTGTGTTATACTTACATGTGCTTGTTAACATACTAGTAGTATACAGAAAAGTTACTAAATAGTCCTGTGTGCTTTCCTAAGTGTTGAGAATTAAAAGTATTACAAAAATATATATATAGGACACTTTACGGATTAATTAAGCACTTTAACGGAACAGTATCAAACCGAACAACCGGACATTACCCGGAACACTAAAATATTACCAGAGGTATTGTCTTTATTTTTCTGAATTAGTTAGGGTCCACGAATATCATAACACACACTACATAAATATCTAGTGACTAATACCTAACTAGAATACTTGGATTGTAAACATAAGCTAACTAAATTAGTTGAAACCCAACCAAGCACCCCCCCCCCCCCATTCGATGGTCACCCTAGAGGGAACCACCCTTGATTTCCTTGATTTAGCTATGAGGTTTGTAGTGTACTTTAGGGGACACTAAGACCACTAGGTAATAACATGTTGGAAGACTTCTATTTAAACCTCTAGTCCATCACCACATTCATCATCTTCTAACTCAACAACACTTCTCTCCTCCTCTCTTCTTCATCTCGGCTGCCAACCACCATCACTATACCACCACCTTCAACTCATTTCTCATACATTCCACAAGCATACAAAGGTGTTAAAGTGCATACAACGAAGCTCGGTGTGTTCCGGAAGTGGAAGGACCTTCTCTATTTGCTATTAACCACCACATTTCTCCTCTTGAACTCCCCTAGCCTTGAGATAGTGGTAAGAACTTAGATCCTTGCATTTTACATGTTGTTTTAGTGGTTAATAGATGTATTATGAAGAAAACATATGAACACCATAAGATCTTACACTTAAAACTTGAACATAAGCTTAAACAAGATGATACATGAAGAAATGATGTTAGAATGATGTTGTTTGGTGTATGATGATTATGTGCTGATATGAAGGACTTATAATCTGCTGTAAGTATCGTTGTTTATCGCTAAACATGTTAACGAAATCAATCGAGCGCGCTTTAGAATGTTAAAAACTGAAAACAGAAGGCTGTTTGGTGATTACAGCCAACTTCAGTTGGCTGTAACAGGACCTTAATAAAACGAAAAATGTATTTTCTGAAGTCTAGATTTATGTATTATGAAATACGGTTCTAATGGCACTGGAATCATAATTTTTGGACTTCGTTTACTATTTTTAAAGGGTCGATTTGTAACAACAGCTAAAGCTGAGTTTTTATAGCAGTAAATGGGTGTTATACTTTTAGTCATAACTTGAAACCTGAGTAGAACTAGGTCATGAAACTTGTACTGTAAATGACCACTGATGTATTTGTAATCCTCCCACTGGAATTTCGTAAATCGGACTTACGATGAATTTTAAATAAATTATTCCGTGGACTGCAGTCAGAAAAAGATAAATCTGAGTGCAGTCCGGAAAATGATTTTTTATAAAATATTGGTGATGAATTGGATCCCGATATTTTTACACAATAATATTTGGATCGTTTAAGACATTCTGTAAAAATTTGGGAATTTTTGGAATAAGTTAACTATTTTATTAAAATGCCCGAAAACAGCCCGGTTTTGAATATTAAAGTTGAGTATGTTATCTGAGAATGATCTAACATGTTATATGTCAATGAAAGTAATATGTGCAATATCGTATGCTTGTTCTTGAGTAGCTATAGGTGGAATGTTTATATGAGCGTGAACTATTAAAGTGAATGCATGTTATGTAGTAGATACGTGTAGGAACTTTGTGCTCTATTTGAAACCACTAAATGACTAACTGGTAATCATATTAGGACGTGATTGACCAACCTTGACTGTTAGCTATATTTGAGAATCTAACCGAGCAAACCAAGGTGAGTTCACACACTTTCTAAGGCATGGGATTCCCGGTGGTTGGGAATGGGTTAAAGAAATTAAAACGGAATCTACATATCCTCCTTGGGTAGGATATGTATGGCCATCCTCCATAGGTAGGATGCCAATAATAATTCTGCGTATTCTCCTTGGGTAGAACACGTACGTTCGTCCTCCTTGGGTAGGACAACAACCTTAAAACTTACTAGACAAAACTCTATCATTAAGTCCCTCATTTATATCGACTTAATCGCCGAGGCCGATGGCGAGCGGGTCATTAGTTAATAGCGCTATTAGGTTTAACAAACCTCACACCGTGTCGTCCGAACGGGCGTGTACTAATGGACTATGGCAAACTGTCAATGATGATAGAACATTGACGTAGGGCACAACTATTGTTCGTCAGTTGTCGATATCAGTCTAGTGGTTCACATGGGGAAGCCCCCACTGATTGTGGATATGGTTTGGGTAATAAAAAGGAACTGGTTAATCATACTTTCAACTATGGGGTAACCCCCACGGCAAATAAGCCAACGAAAGTCAAACCACGTTTTTCAGAAACAACTTAAAACTAAACAACCAAACGTGAACTCACTTAACTTTGTTGTTGACTCGTTGCTACATGCCTTACAGGTCGCTAGATGCATACGGAGCTTGCACGAGGAAGAAGTCGTTGTGGGATGCGGACTGTTATGTCCCGTACTTAATAATTAAACTTTATAAACTTATGGAACTTGTGTTTTGGGTTTTTAAACTTACAAACTACAAACTTATGTTTTTGAACTTACGTTTTATGCTTCCGCTGTTAACTTAGAATCGGTTACTCTCTTATGGTCACCAATTGTATTGTAGTTGGTTTCACTTACTCATTTACGTCGTTCAATATGATTGGTGGTTCGATCCTGGTCATGTCACGCCTCCAAGCGGTGATACTCCGCATGGTGGATTTTGGGGGTGTGACAAGATTCATCGCCAACAACTGGCTCCTTTGTTTCCGGAGAAACAAATTCATCACCAGGAAATGAATTCTCCACTTTCTTTGATTTCCCTTTCGTCCTCAGATTTGTATCTGATGAATTCGTTTTGCTAGACTTGTCATTCTTTGGAGAGCAAGACGATTTATCAGAACTGTTATTCGCTTTGACTGCTGTATCCGAGGACAAAATCCTTTCGAGATATTCTCTCGCTTTCTTTCTCTTCTTCCTCAGTCTGTCTTTTTGCTCCTGCGAAAGCTTCACTTTCTGTTCTAGAACTTTCTGTTCTTGGACTTTATGTTCTTGAACTTTCTGTTCTTTGAGCTTTGCTTTGACATTGACTGGTTTCTTTGCCATTTTCTGAGATTCAGCCCTCGATCTTCCCTTTGATCTCATTGGGCAATCCCTGGCAATGTGTCCTTTGATATTGCATTCAAAGCATCTTCTCGTCTCATAACTCCAATTCTGGCAGTTAACAGCAATGTGTCCTCTCACACCACAAGTGTAACACACTCTGTTATCGTACCAATCACCACCTGCAGTCCAAACATTCAAGTCATAGCACTGTTTGGCTTTGTGGTAATCATCACTCCTCTTGAAAGCTGGATTTGGCTTTTGAGCACTGTGGTCAAACCTGCACCACTTATTACCAACAATTTTTGAGTTTTGATTTTCAACTTTTTGTGATTGTTTATCACGATTGGATGATTGAACTGATGAGCTTTTATTTTCTTTTTGAAGATTTTTCGTCTTTATATCCTTTTGTTTTTGTTCCACATTCTTCTTTACAGGTTTTTGCGTTGAGCATTCACCTTTCTCAGTAGAATGTAAAACAGTTTCTTGAAACATTTCATTTAATTTCAAAAATATTTTTCTTTTCTCAACTTCATCATCAGTTTTCTCATCACAATCTTCAACTTTGACTTTTTCAAAGTTTGTGACATTGTCACTTATTGGAACAGAATTGATCGGTTTTGGACAGATATAATCTGGTACTGATGAGTTCACAAAACCTTTCAATTTCTTTTCAAGCTCATCAATTTTATTTCTTGCCCTCTCAGCTTCTTTTTCAAGCTGAGAGATTTTCTCAAGATGAGACTTGATAACCTTTTCATCTTCAATTTTATTCATTTCAAGAACATATTTTTTATTTTCAAAACTTTTTATTTGTTCTTGAAATTTTGTTTCATTTTCTTTTAAACTTTTATTTTCCAATTTTATCCAAAAATCTTCACTTTCTGAAGATTTTATTTTATTTTCAAAATCTTTTTCTTTTTCTATCAAAATTTTGTTTTCTAATGTCAAACTGTTCAAATCACTCAACAGTCTGACATTTTCAGATTTCAACTTCTCCAAATTTTCCTGCAAAACAAGAATCTGTTTATCATCAGATTGCTTCTCATCCTTCATCTTTTTGACTTCCAATGTCAAACTTTCCGCATCCTTCAAGAGTTTGACATTGTCAGCTTCAAATTTATCACATTTAGAGCATACTGATTCAGAATTTGAAGATCCAATCTTCACAGATTCTTCATTCTTTGGAACTTGCTCTGTCTCTGTTCTTGTAAAAAATATGCCTGCACAAAAATTTTTAACAAAATCAAGAGGATTCAAATTATTATCAATATAACATCCCCTCTTATTGTCATATCTCATCATTTTTTTTGCTGCAAGATATATACGAATTCTTTTATCTATTTCAGTAATTACATCCAAATTTATTTTATCTAGATTTCCCAAATTCATTTCATCTAGATTCCCTTTTATTCTATTCATCAATTCTTTCTTCTTCTCATAATTCTCATAACTATGTGTTTTAAGTTTATTGATAAAATCAGATGGATGTAATTTTGAGAACCCGAAATCTTCTTTTATATTTTTCAATACATCATCCCATTCAGCAGGTAAAGCATCTGCAAGCTTTGATACGTTTTCAGCATCTGTCAACTTTATCTCAAACCTTTCCAATTTGTCCATTAAGTAATCAAATCTGTTTTTCATCTCTTTCACAGTCTCATTCTTTTGACACACAAAATCTTTAAGTCTGAGAGTCCAAGTATGTTTATCATCTTGTTCATACATGCTTACTCTACACCAACCATATCCACTATTTATTCTTTCAACATACTCGTTTTCTTTTTCATCAAACATTTTTGCCATATTTCAAACACAATTGCAAGTTTCAAACGAAATCCCTTTCAAATGGAATACCTTTCAAGCGGAATAACCAGTTTGAAGTGAAATTACCAACAATTCAGTTTCAAACGGAATATCAGTTCAAGCGTGATTACGATTTGAAGCGGAATCACTGATTTAAAGCGGAAACAGATGAAGTTTTCAAGCGGAATAATGACTTTCAAGCGGAATCAAGTGATCTTTCAAACGGAATCACCTTCTCAAGCGGAATCAGGTGATTTTCAAGTGGAATCACTTATTTCGCTTGAAATTACTTCAATCTCTCAAGCGGAATCAGATCTTTTCAAGCGAAATCACTTATTTCGCTTGAAATTACCACAATTTTTCAAGCGGAATTAGATTGTTCGTTCAAGCGGAATTAGGTTTTTAGTCCATTTTTCTCAGTTTTAGTCAGAATTTTGATCTGATTCTCTCAAGGGTTTGTCAAAACACAGTTTCCTTTATGTTGTGAAAAATCAGGTCATTTTAACCGTGAAAACTTGTTAAATTTTGAAAAGAAGGTGTAGAAATCAGAATTTTCCAGCGAAAACGAGTTAAACAGTAAGAACTCTTCCTCCTGAGCTCTGATACCGCATGTAGGATCGTGAAACGACCTAACGAGTCGATCAGAAGAGTGCTCAGACAGAATCAGAGGCGGAATTCATTGATTCTGTCTTTGTTTAGCTTGTATTCACTATTAATTGTCTCGTTTATTGATCCAGAAGAAATTTACAACACTTAGACACTTCGACAGCACTTCGGCGTCGGAAACAAGAAGATTACAACTGATCTCGCTTGAGTGGGTATATATAGGCATGTGATTCCGCTTGAACATACTTCAAGCGGAATTACATTTCAAGCG
The DNA here is from genome assembly GCA_030545235.1 of Helianthus tuberosus. Lineage (NCBI taxonomy): Eukaryota > Viridiplantae > Streptophyta > Magnoliopsida > Asterales > Asteraceae > Helianthus > Helianthus tuberosus. The sequence goes on along the minus strand of CM060403.1, from coordinate 50,410,979 downwards.
GAAACACATTCAAACGAAATTAATCATCATGATTTCGCTTGAACTGTTCAGCTGATTTCGCTTGAAATGACACTTTGTCATTTCAAGCGGAATTACCTAAAATCCCATTTCTTGTTTTACGTGCCCTGATCTATCAGTTCTAATCTAAGACTCGAACGAAGATGAAGTCGACAGACAACTGCACCAACAGAAGAAAGTGAAAATGAAGATGAGGTTGAAAGGGAAGCTGAAAGTGAAAGGGAAGTGGAAGGAGAAGGGGAGATGGCTGGAGAACAAAACGCCAAGGAAGTGCCAACATTTGTTGATGAAAACGCCAAGGAAGTGGCTGATGAGATAGAAGTAGGTGAAAATGAAGATGAGGTTAAAAGGGAAGCTGAAGGTGAAAGGGAAGGGGAAGGAGAAGGAGAAGGAGAAGGGGAAGGGGAAGGATAAAGGAAACATGAAGGGGAAGGGGAGATGGCTGGAAATCAAAACGCCAAACTCTCAACTGTTATGCCAACCCCCATAAATGATGATACTTAAAATGAAGATGAAAGGGAATCTGAGGGTGGTGATTAGTATATTATATTGTCAGGTGAAAAAAGTACAGATGAAGATATAAACGAAAATGATATTAAAGTTGGGATTGTGATTTCAAAACACTTGAATATCACATTTTCAGATATAATGGGGAAAAGATAATTAAAAGGAATATTGCTGAGGTTTTGGAACTGCCAGGACAAGACCTAGAACAAATGATTGAACTAAAAGAAGGTTTAGATTGTCCAAAGATGGTGGAAGAAATGCTTAAAGCTATAAAAACCCACCCGCACCCTGCTTAGGAGACCCCAAAAATGCCTGTATTTGATGCAACGCCAAAAATTGTCACACCCCAACCGATGGCGGAATCATCGGGGCGCGGCACTAGGCGAATCAGATTGCTCGAGAGAATACATAACAACTATTTAGTGACAATATTTAATGCGTTCATTATCCCATACTAATAACCAATATTTCAACAAACAATCATACAGATTTCATGTCTATCAAACAATACAGATCCAATAACCTAGATTTTTTGTGACTTTCTAGACTTCCTAATCTTGATTCGAGATAACCTGCGATTAACCTGCAACATATGTTAAAATAAAGTCAATACAAAAATGTATTGGCGAGTATTCAAGTTTGCAGAAGTATAGTATAAAAGCGTTTACGCATAACCAGCATGTAACACATAATAGGCGAATCAAGAAAGCTATCAACAATGATACATCCTAACCACGTGATTGCGATGTAGAGTATGCGCGACACATGTTCACCGAAGCGAACACGTGAAGTAGAGTATGTGATCCTTAGCAACCCCTGTTCACAACAGGTGCTGAGTCCAAACTATAGTACTATCGTTGCTAAAGACGGTCTAGTGTAACACTGTGTAAGCATAGCAACAAGTAATTCAACTAATCACGTATAACATGCGAGTGCGGTTAGCGTTTGTAATGCGTTTAAGTGTTGTGTTTTTGATAGAGAACGTATGTTACACCCAAAAGTGCATTAAAAGAAAATGGGTTCGAGTATACTCACAGTGCACGTTTAACAATAAAACACGGTCTGGATGGAGTGGAGAAGGCGCCGGATCAGCCTGCGTTCGGGAACAGAAGTGCGTAAGTCCTCCAAAGTACTGAAACGGTCGAATCAGAGTGTTGAGTGGAACACAGTAGCTTCGTACGAAGCCAATGCCTTCGTACAAAGGTGGTGACTTCGCACATGTGTTGCTTCCGTTTGTCCAAAATCGAGTGTTCTTCGCGTCTTGTTTTGAGAAATCAAGTGTTCATCCCTTTAGCCTTAAGCTACTGATTAAACATAGAGTCGGAGAGGTCTTTGTTCAAGTCACCGATGAGAACTTGGGCTGTGTTGTGTGAAAACAGTGCCTTCATACGAAGGCAGTGCCTTCATACGAAGGCAGTGCCTTCGTACGAAGCCAAGGCTTTGCACTGAACAGTTCAGTCTTCACAAGTGGTTGTTCTTGCATTTGGAGCTGTGTTTTCGTTTGAATCGGATGTATTTTCGAGTCCAATTCGAGACGGTTTCGACACCACCTCGTCCCACTATCAAGTGAACGAAATATATGTCGTTTTAGGTCCGTTTTAGTGTGAAAATCAAGTTTAAAAGGTTTTAAAGGGTTTTCTCCCAGATCTAACACTTGGTGAGTGTGAAATCAACTGATTTCTAACTTGGGAAGCCGTAGCTAGTCCCAATACACTCGGTTAAGGGTAGATCAGAGGTGAAATAGGATGATTTGATGAAAAAGAGGAAGATTTGTCATGAAAAGGACTGAGTTTAGATGAAATAGATGAAGTTTTAAGTAAAAAGATGAAGTTTCGATGAAAACAAAGAAGTTCTGATGAAATCGGAGTGATTCTTGTGTAAAATTGTAGTGGAAAACGTTGTGTAATCATGTAAAATGATAGATCTTACTTGAAAACACTTGGAAAACAATTCGGCAGCGTTTCGGTAAGAGTGGCAGCAAGTTAGAATGAGAGGAGAAGGGGCTAGGTATTTATAGAGGAAGGCTGGCTCCTTGGTTCAAAGCTAGCTGCCTTCGTACAAAGGCAGTGCCCTTGTACGAAGCTGCTGGCTTCGTTCGAAGGGGCCAGTCTTGAGTATGGATTCTCTGTTTCGCGTATAGGATGCTCGTTTGATGCGTTTTGTTGCGTTAGTTAGTGTAAGTACTTTAAGTATTTTAGCAAGTTATTAAGTATCACGTTGCGTTGCGTTTTGATGCGATAAACCAAGTTGCGAGAGTGAGTGTTTACACATATAAGCTAGTATATATATATAAGTAATAGTATAGTATAAGTCATATATACGTAATCGTGTTTCGAGTTTGCGTTTGAGTTTGCGTTGAGATGAGCGGGAGCGAGTAGTTTAGATACTCACATGATGTCATCGTATATGCGTTAGCGTTATAAGCGTATGCGTTGTGATGTGTGATATAGCGTGTGTAATAAGCGATGTAGTGCGAAAATATGCGAAGTAGCGTAGTAATCGATATAGTTTACATTATGATCCGAATCTCTGGTGCTAGGCGTAACGAGTGTAACGAGAGTAACAAGCGCGAAGTGCAGGTTGTTACAAAAATCCCCCCAACAGAAACACAATACAGTCAGGGGTTCATCACTGAACTTGAAAAACAATTGAGGCAGTCAATGACAAAATGCCAAACGTACCTGTGACAGAGACACAGTTCAGTGATGCCTTCATTTCTCAACTTGAAAAAAAACTGAACGGGGGATGGTGAACAAAAGTGTTGACCAGCAAGGTGCAGTGGCTGATGAAATGCTTGTTAGCAGCCACCATCTGGAGGTAGGGAGAACCTCATGCAAACTTTTAAAGAAGAAAAGATACCCCAGAAACCCTAAGATGAAAACGCCACTGACACATCACTAACCAAAACTCCAAACAGGGTAGATGTGCAGGAGAAGGGTGATGAGGAAAAAATGACAGACATCACAAAGTTGATGTAAGATAACACCATTTTAAACCTAAAAAAGCTGCCTGGTGATAAAGAAGATGATGAATATGATGAAAATAAAAAGGAGAAGACTATGGAAAAAAGGTGAAGAGAGAGTCAAAGAAGAGTAGGGCATGTTTGTCACCTTATGTCAGGAGGCAAGTAGTTATACATGCAGCAAGGGCGGCACAAGAAAACAACATTTCCACATACATATTCACTGGATGTGGTTACTGGATGTATGTACATTTCTTTCTCGTAAAACGCCAAGCTTTGCATTTGTTACGTTAAAAATATATATATGCATATGTGTAGGATCGTTTTCTGACCTAAACGAGTCGATCAGAAGAGAACTCGTCCAATATGAAAGGCGGAAACAAACATATCAGAGTTATTTCAGCTGGATTACATAAGAAATCACTTTAACTGTCTTGTTTATTGAAAACACAACGTTTTACAGCCTGGAGACACTTCGGCAGCACTTCGTTGCCGGAATCAGATCGTTACAAATGACAAGGCACTTCAGGTATTTATAGGCATGGTGGTTTCGTACGAAACCATTTCACACGAAATAGTGATTTCATGCGAAATAGCAAGACTTCATTTCGTACGAAATAGCTGAACCTATTTCGTGCGAAATAGCCTTCCTATTTCGTGCGAAATAGCCTTCAATACATATTTCTCGTTTTTCATGCCCTGATCTATCTAATACAATACAAGACTCGATACAAGACGAAGTCGACAGACGTATGCACCAACAGACTCCCCCTCGGATGTTGACGAAGTCTTCTGTGTCGAGTCTTCGGTTGTCAATCCTTCAGTCTTTATCAGTCTTCACATTCTCTCCAAAGTTTATCCATTGTAAGTATCTTCAATCTCTTTCTCTTCTCTCTCACATCTTCTCCTTGAAAGTTAATCTGGCTTTTGAGCTTTCTAATTCTCTTGATCAGATCTCTTGAATATTTTTCTCAGAATCGAAATCCTGGTTCTTATCCTATTTCAGCATCAGCGACTTCAGACTCCCCCTTTTGATAAGCTGGGATCGCGGTCTGGAATTCTTGATTCAGGATCTTGACCTGGCTCACACTTTTACAGGTTCTATGATCGACACCTGGCTTTTCTCGAACTTCGTTCCTGCACAATCTCTACCTCAAACATAAGTTTCACAAATTTTAGATTTGTCAAATTTATATCACTAGTAGGTGTCGTTCATAATGATTTAACATTTAAAAGTTTTTGATGACCACTTGTAAATAAACATTCAAATTTTTCTCATTTTAAACAGACTCTCCCAAACCTGTTCATCATGTTTAGCACTCGGAATTTTGAAAATCAGCTCATCAACATCAGTTGTCGAAAATCTTTTTGTATTTTCAAAATTTATGCTAAAACACTCCTAAAATCTTTTTGGATTTTTGATTTTAATGGAAAACAGTAAAGAAATATATACAAACAATGTTTTTGTGAGTTTGTGTAAGAGGATCATATCAGATATTGAGACACATCACCAACACCGTTAAGCTATAAACATTTTAAGTTCTAAACGATTCACGTAGATTGTCAGTATACTGATCCACTTAAATTTTCACACAAAGTTCAATTGTTTCGAGATACGAGATTAATGTTTTAGAGACTTAAACTTATACGCGTGTCCCACCTCAGAATATACTCCCGTATCCAGATCCCAATATTCAGTCTTACAGGTGAGTATACCTAGATGATATCTGTAAAGGGTTAAATGCGAGGGCCATGAGAGGCCAGGCTATTGCTTCCGCAAAATCAGAGATATGATGGCTTCAACTTTAGGTGTGTTCCCTTTAGAGAATCTTTTCTTCAACAGCACATGATTAGCATTTTGCAATGTTTCATCATTTTTTATGCTGAGGGGGGTGCTATATTTCAAGCAAGCAGAAAAGTATTATACGGGGACTAGGCCATTGCTTCCGCAAAATCAGAAGTCCCGGGATAATACCCCAGATATCACTAAGCATAAAGACCTAGTATCTCAGAAAGAGGGACCTTTCAAACAAGATTTCGGGGGTTACCCATATATCCGAGAGATGTTCCCCACGAAATTAGTAAGTTTGAAATTTAGGTTTATATCTCGAACACAATCTACTAAATGTGTAAAAACCTACTGGCATATCATCAGTGAGACCCTTTATCACATTTATCTTACCAATTCTTTAGCGTGCTGTGATCGTCTACTGATGTACTATCATTTCCTCTTTTTCACAACAAAACTCATTTTTGCTTTTATCATGTTTTTGGGTTTTTCAAATTTTCCAATGTTTTTGGATTTTCTGAAAATTTCTTACTCCCCCTAAAATTCAAAACCATTTAAAAAAAATTGAAAACAAACTGTACACACAAATTGACAACTGATATCGAATTGCTTCAATTCGTCATCCACTTGGCATAAACAATCAGAACTCCCCCTGACAACAAACTATTTTCCCATTATGATTTCAAAACACTTAAGTTTGTTTTAATCAAAATGGTTTTTCCGGAAAATTAGTTTTGTTGATTTTCACAAACCATTTGTAGGTTAGCGGATTCATTCATCACTTTCTTCTTCAACAAAACCACTTGTATGGAGATTACATCAAATTCAACTTAATGACTTTGATGAACCACTTGTAGGAATAACTCCAAAACTTCACAAATACATTTTACCAAGAATGATGCCGATTCATGCTCCACGCTTACCAACCTGGGAGCTCCGGCAAGTCAGGGTTTTCAGTTAAATAGATTCTTCCAAGCCTGACAGTCCTTGGGAAATTCCTAGTTATCAACACTCGGTTTCTTACCTTTCTTCTTCTTCTCATAAAATTCCTTTACCCCTTTGACCTTCCCGTCAATCATTTTACCAAAAATATGTTTCACTTTGGGGTTAAATGCCTTTTCAACATCAAAATCCTTCTTTTCAGAAAAAAAAATTGATTTGAGATCTCTGTTTTTCCAACTTTTTGTTTAAAATTTGCAGCCCTCAATGGTTGAAAATTTGCATCATCCATTGGCGGAACTGACTTTTCATCTTTTAGAACAACATGTGGCTCATCTGACTTTGTGGAATCAGATTCATCACCAGAATATAGCTCCTCTGATTTTGTCGAATCAGAATCATTGCTAGAATTGCTATCAGATTTCTTAACAACCCACTTTAGGTTGTCAAGTTTTACTTTCTTTCTGTAAAAACTTTTTGAACACTCACCCACCTCAAACTTCGAATTTTTGAAAACAATAAATTGTTTAGTTGGTGGTTCATTTTCAACTATCTTTCCTTTCAGTTTATCAAAAACTCCCTGTTTTGGTTGGATTGCCTTTGGACAATTCCTGGCAATATGACCAATTGTTTTGCACTGAAAACAGGTTCTCGTTTCCTTTTTCTGAGCAACTTCCTTCTTCATTTCTTCTTGCTTTTTAGCAAGGAATTCTTTGTTTGTCTGCTTTCTGAACAATTGCTCCTTTTCTTCTTCAGATGATATTCCTGAAACAAAAACAATTTTTGGTTTATAAGTTTTTTCATTTTTATGATTTTTCGGTGGAATAAATCCAAGACCTTTCCTTTTTAAAATTACCATTATGGTTTGGTTTCTTTTGAAAACCAGAACCAGAATTGTAACTTTTTTTCTTGTTTAACCTTTGTTGATCTCTTGAGGTGTACTTTTTAGGTTTTTCAGAATTTTTATTTCAGAAATATTAATTTCTGTTAGTTTGAAAACTTTTTTTATCATTTCTGATTTAACACCTCTTATTGGAAATTCTTCATCAGAATATAATTTGTCCGAATCATTCAAAGTGTATGCTATTTTGAATGTTTCATCATTCAAATTAGATTTTGATAACAGAAATTCTTTATTATAAACCCGTTTCTCCTTTTTGACTTTTGAGCTTGATGTGTCGGATTCAAACTTTGACTCTGATTGTGACTCCGACTTTGACTCCTCTGACTCATCTCTATCCAACACCTGATCGACCACTTTCTTAATTAACTCAGACTCATGATCAGTTTCAGATGATGTAAAAGTGACATCAATGTTTTCTGGCAAGTTAACTGATAGCTCAGACTCCCACTGTAAGTTTGTTGCCTTTTTGACTCTTTCTGAATTTGGATTTCTAGGAGAATATCCATTTTCAAGCGGGGGTGGACATTTGTTGTAAGTTGCACCTTGTTTCTTACCAGAAATATTCATTTCAGTATCCTTCTTCTTTTCAGAACTCTTGTCTGCAGATACTTCCTCTTCATCAAATGCTTTCATGCCTTCAACGGTTGGATAAATCCTGTCAATAACATAAGAAGTACATGAGTAACTTTTTAATAATCTGTTTGCTCTCTCTGTTTCAATCCTCCGGGTTTCCAGTTTCTGTTCCAGAACAGCACATTTTTCAATGTAATTGTTGACAATTTTTTGCTTTGTCATGAAGGCTCCTTGAAGAGTCTTCATAGCTGTTGCTTGTTCACTGCTTGATTGATTGTACTGATTCATTGCTTTGTTTAGAACATCATATGATTCTTTCAATCTGTTCATGTTATGAATCAAAGTACTGTTTTGCTTTTTCACTGCTTCACAATTTTCACATTTCACAGGAATCTTTTGTGCATCAGCTTCTGCTTCAACTGTAAAAGCTGGAACTTCTTTTGCCTTTTTCTTTACCACAGGAACTTCTTCATCATCACTGCTAACTTGCTTTTTGACTTTCTTCTTTTTCTTTCGAACTTTTCCATCATCACTATCACTTTCTTCTAGCATTCTTAAGTGCTCTTTCATTCTGTTTGCATAATAATCATTATCATTATCACTGTCTTCTTCAACTCGAGCAACAAAAGGTTTGGCTTTTAAAATCTCTTTATCCGGACAATAATTGTCCCAACTAAAATTTTCCCAAATAAAACCTTCTGGTAATCTTTCATCATCTTGATCTATCAATTTGTTCGTCAAATATGCTTTCTTTGATTCTTCAATTTCCTTCCTAGCATGAGCAGTTTGTGGTTGTTGTTGACTTGTTTGTTGAGCAACTTGATGATAAATTGCTTTCCGATAATAATCATTGTTGTTGAAAGGATTTTGAGCTCCACTTGCTTCGCGGTTTGTGCATTCTCGCTTGAAATGCCCTTTTTCCCTGCAACGAAAACAAGTAACTTTAGATTTGTCAAAACCCAAAGTAGAAACATTAGCATCACGGAAATCATCTCTTCCTGTGATCTGTTTGAATTTCTCAGCCCGTCTCAACACACTCGCCATACACCACTTTATATCCATTAACTCCATCTCCTCAGCATCAATCTGATCGTAATCCTCTTTTGTCAACATTGGATTCCCGATCCTTCCTGCTACTAAACTCCCATACGACTCTAACACAGTCACCAATAAAGACATATGACTTTTTGCAACTTCTTCTGAGTAATTCTGATCATTTTCAAGGTTCAGTGCAATGTTGCATTGTAGAACTTTGCCACTTTTTGTCTTTGAGAAATTTGGATCAAACGATGGATATGAAGAAAATCCAATTTTGCTACTAGACCCTTGAGACGACCCTCCAGACGAATTTTTAGCATTGAATGCAGTTTCAATCTTTGGTGACATGTTGGTCTTATCATTGATACCTCCTTTGTAATAAAGACCAATATCTTGTTCACCATCAAAATCCTTCATTCTTGAGATCTTCCGTTGTTCCATTTCTTGAGCTTCAAGTTTTTCAATAAATTTACTCAATGTTAGATTGTTAAACCCTTTCTTATTCCTTAACATCATAAGATACATTCCCCAAACCTCATATGGCAACGCATCAGCCAACTTTTCAATCAATTCTTCATTGTCTTTTGTGATGCTCAATCTCTTCATGTTCATTACTAAATTGCAATATCTTTCGATAATCTGCTTGGTGTTTTCAGTTTTTAAACCACGAAATAGATCAAACTCCTTTTTTAAAAGCGATTTTTTGTTTTTAATCATCTCTTGACTTCCAACAAACTTAGATTTTCGTGCTTTCCAAATTGAATATGCACTTCCATTGTGTTGCAATAAAACCAAGATATCTTCTTTAACAGCTTGTTGCAGTAAACTGATCATCATCTTTTCATTTTTGTATTTCTTTTTCTCATCAACACTTAGGTCTTTAATAGAAATCTCCTCTTCATCATCATTTAACGGTCTAATATATTTCGTTTCAACACATTCCCAAGCATCCAAATAATTTGCTTGAACCCAATTTTCAAAACGCTCCTCCCATCCTTTATACTCCTCAATATTCATGAGCTTTGGCGGTTTTTGCATGGTCCCCGTTTCGTATTCTAACATAGTGCTCTGAGCAACAGTAATCGGAGTAGCAAAGGCGTTGTAAAACTCTTCTTCCATGATTCGAGTTCAAAAATTCACAAACTTAGTCTTTCAAGCGAAATAGCACAATTCAAAAGAAATACCCTGTCCAAACAAAATACCCTGCAAGACAACTTCAAACGAAATCAGTTCACACGAAATAAAGACTTTCACACGAAATAAATGGTTTCGTGCGAAATAGCCAAGCGAAATACAATTTTGGTGCGAAATGACCTGATTTCGTGCGAAATAGCTGATTTCGTACGAAATGAGAATGTTGTTTTCGTACGAAATGAAACTTTTGAAGAAATTTCACACGAAATAGTGTTTTCGTGCGAAATGAAAGTAACTCAAGCTATTTCGTGTGAAATAGATGAAACTAAGTGATTTCGTGCGAAATCAAATTTCTATTTCGTGCGAAATGCTGTTGATGTCATCATCTCGGCCATGTTTTTGACAAATTGATCAGGTTTTAGTCCGATTTTAAGTCCAATTCTCTCAAGGCTTTGTTAAAACACAGTTTCGCATACAATGTGAGAAATTCAAGTCATTTTGACCGTGAAAACAAGTTTAATTTTGAAAAGAAGGTGTAGAAATCAGATTTTGCAGCTGAAATGGTAAGAACTCTTCCTCCTGGGCTCTGATACCACTTGTAGGATCGTTTTCTGACCCAAACGAGTCGATCAGAAGAGAACTCATCCAATATGAAAGACAAAAACAAACATATCGGAGTTATTTCAGCTGGATTACACAAGAAATCACTTTAACTGTCTTGTTTATTGAAAACACAACGTTTTACAGCCTGGAGACACTTCGGCACCACTTCATTGCCGGAATCAGATCGTTACAAATGACAAGGCACATCAGGTATTTATAGGCATGGTGGTTTCGTACGAAACCATTTCACACGAAATAGTGATTTCGTGCGAAATAGCAAGACTTCATTTTGTAGGAAATAGATGAACCTATTTCGTGCGAAATAGCCTTCCTATTTCGTGCGAAATAGCCTTCAATACATATTTCTCGTTTTTCGTGCCCTGATCTATCTAATACAATACAAGACTCGATACAAGACGAAGTCGACAGACGTATGCACCAACAATATGCATGTAAACACCCAAAACACCATGTCTTATATTAACATGAGTTAGCATAACTAAAACGCCATATGCTGTTTTTTTTTTCAGGAGTACCGTGTTCAAGATTGAAGGAGTGTTAGAACTCTCAAAGGTGATTTCAGAGAGCATGAGACCAGGATTCTATGCACACGTCAATATTATTCAAAGTTGGGGACACATCCTGAACTATGAAGAAAGATCCAAGGCTCTAGAATCACCTTCAAGATTATTTTGCACACAAATAATGCTGGTACCTCTTTAGCTATATTTAATTGATGCAATTATATTATGACTTTGTTTTGTTGTTAACAATGTGGTTCCTCAAAACTACAGAATACGCCCGCGTATACATAGACAACAAGTTATCGATACAAAGAATTCAACAACAACATGGAATTGGTTTGAAACTTGCCCGTTTCAAAGAAGACCGGAAAGATAGAAAGAAAAATGAATATGACCTGGTCTTCATGCCATTAATATGGCAAAAACATTTCTATGTTGTCTGCTTCAATATAAAACACAACAGAGTTGATGTATTGGATAACATCGCTGGAGGGGATACACTCAGCATCAAGAAAAAGTATGATGGATGGGTGGAAAAGTTGGCAAACGTCTTAAAAACTTTGTATGTAGAAACTATGTTGACAAAACACAATACTAATATATGCAAAAATGTGAAACTGTAGCAAGATGCTTTTGCAAACTACTTGCTTATTCAAAAACACCCAATGGCTAAGATCATGAAGACGGCGCCTATTGTCAGACAAAAGATGGATTGGAGGACAGATTCTAACGGGATCGACCATGGGATTTTTGCAATGAGGCATATGGAAACATATATGGGGCAGTTGGATGGTTGGGAATGTGGCTGGCAAAAGAAAATGCCCCAAATGACCTACAACAAAAACAACTAAATGACCTCAAGATCAAATACATTGCAAAAATCATGTTGCATAGCCAAAATGAAAACAGAAGAAAACTGGTCAAATGTTTAAATAAATTCTTGGAATTAGGGGCAGCAAGAATTACTAAATTGTATAAAAAAAAAGGTACATGAGAATAGAACAAAGGATGGGGGAATATGTAGATTAACTTAAACGTCATGAATTGCTTTCATTTTATAATTTTCATGTTGACTAATGTATTTGGTTTAGACTATTGCATCTACTTGTTTCTTAATAAAACACCATAATGAAAACACCATTAGTCGAATAATAAACAATAAGAAGAACTGATGTTACTGTCTTCCTAAAACATGTTAATGAAAACGCCATAAGTTGAATAATTAACAAACAGTAAGAACTGATGTTTATAAATTAGCGCCAATATTCACAACTAATCAGATATACGTAACCAGTTGTAAAACACCATTGATCGTAAACAATAAGCATATATTAGAACCCAAATGACAATTAACATTAATAATGAAAACGCCAAATATTGAATATAGGAAGAACGCCATTGAAATATAAATGTCATTTTCAAATATTGCTTTGAAAAAAAAACGCCATTGAAACAAGCAAAAAGAACAAAATGCCATATCTGTTGGAATTTTGTTTGAAACGGAATTATAACTCCATTTATTGAGGGGAACGTGAACAATGAAAATCGTGCCCCTGCATATCATTTAGCGCCCCCGGCCACGTGTTCGACCAGGATCCGTTTTCACCGTTTTCATACTTCCAACCGTTTTCTCCTGATCTCGTTTATATATATATATATATATATATTCTAGTATGACAACTCGTATTTCAAGAGCCTTTTCTTTGTGCTTCGATGTAACTTATGTGTACGCTATTTGAATAATTGATATGCCTAATTGTAATTGAATGATTATGAGTTTGTTTATGTATATATGTTATGTGAATGTTGTTCGTATGTAGGTGTAAGTATTGGGTCACACTGCGTATTGGGTCACACTTCACCTTCGGGTCGCACACTTTACTCTCGACCGCACACTCCTTTATTGTGGTGGACATGTTCTCGACCCAAACCCCCTCTTAGTTCTTAGCTCAATCGAAGCCCAACGCTCGGCCCGATTAGTATGGTATGCGCATACACTTGGAATGTGTGTTGGTTTTCTCATAATCTTCTCATAACACAAAACACACAAACCCAAGACTCTCCTCCCCTCTCTCTCACTCGACGGCAGCCCCCCCTATTCGAAGCCTTGTATCTCGATCAAACCAACTCATTCTACATTCCGGTTAGTGTCTCATCATTGTTAGCTTGTTTAATACATGATACTTGATATTGTGATTGTTATAATCTTGGATGATGACTTTATGATTGATGCATGATCAGTGTGTTTGAATGGGTCTTGCATGATGTGTGTATATATGATTATATTGTTATATGATGACATAAGAAACATAGGGGTTGCATGTTATATTGTGTGTTTTAAATGTATTTGTCACACCCCCAAAAATACCACAAGCGGAAACCCCCGCGAGGCGTGTGACGTACCAGGATCTAGCCACTAATCACATTGAACCATAAAGAAAATAGAACTTTCCCATTAAATAAAATAGTATAACTCAACACCAGTTTAGAAAGTCAAACATGTTCAGCGGAAGCATAATAAGTTTGTTCAATAAGTTTAAATGAATAATGTTCAAAACAATGCAACAGCGAGAAGCAGTTCCAAATGTCACGACCCATGACCACTCCAGCTTCCCAGACAGCAAGTTTCATGACAGTGTACCTAAGGACCTGCAAGCATGCAGAAAAGTGTATCAGACAACGCTGGTGAGTTCACAGTTTGTTTAACCGATTGTTACCAAGCATTGACTTATGTTATGTTATGTTGATAATAACTCGATACCGCAGACGGCTCCTTTTTGCCCTTCTCCAATGCTCTATCAAACATTGGTCATGATTTAAAAGTTATTAGTTCACGCCCGTCCTATCCAGGTACGTCGTGAGGGTGCCAAACCTAATAGCGCTATCCACTAATAACCCTGTTGCCCTATAAGCAACTAACCCGGTAGTATGATGGGACTTAAGTGATAGAAAGTGAGTGTATTATCCAACATCAACATTTACTGAAAACTGCCTCATATCCCCTGCAAGGATATGGGTTTGTGAAAACTGCCTCACATCCCATACAAGGATGTGGGTTTATGAAAACCCGTTTACTTGTGTGTCTGTTTGATTGTCCCCACCGGACGCATGCTTGTATTTGGAAGAAGTGAACTCACCTTGGTTTGCTCGGTATGACTAGTTACTTGTTCACACTTAATTAGTCAAAGCCTATGGTGTTCATGTAAACGTAATCAGTTTACATTCACATTGACCTCCCGATCCATAATTTCGATAGGTTCTTCGGTAAACTGCAACTTGTCATCGATGTTCAGTTCCTGGAGTGATACCACTAGTGTTTCTCGAGCTTGTATGCCAACTCAGCATGGAAGACATCTTGAACGTTACCCAACCCAGCAGGTAACTCGAGCTTGTATGCCACTTTACCAATTCGTTCCAAAATCTTAAACGGTCCGACATAACACGGATTAAGCTTGCCGCATTTTCCAAAACGTACCACACCCTTCCAAGGTGAGACTTTTAGCATAACGTGATTGCCTACAGCGAACTCCAAAGGTTTCCTACGCTTTTCAGCTTAGCTTTTCTGACGGTCGCGCGCTGCTGCCATACGATTTCTGATTTGTACAATCTTCTCAGAAGTTTCGAGCACAAGTTCCGGACCCGTGATTTGGCTGTCACCCACTTCAGCCCAATAGAGAGGAGATCGATATTTCCGTCCGTATAAAGCCTCGAACGGAGCTGCCTGGATACTGGTATGGTATGGTAACTGTTATTGTAGGAAAACTCCACCAAGGGTAAGTGTCTCTCCCAACCTTTACCAAAATCGATAACACATGCCTGCAGCATGTCTTCTAATGTCTGGAGTGTTCGCTCACTCTGACCATCCGTTTGAGGGTGATAGGCAGTGCTCATGTCAAGACGCGAGCCAAATGATTTGTGCATCGCTTGCCACAAATCGGATATGAAACGCGGATCACGATCGGAGATAATGGAAGTTGGCACCCCGTGCCTGGAAACCACTTCCTTTAGATAGATACCAGCTAGCTCCGAGAACTTGTCAGTTTCTTTAATTGCGAGGAAGTGCGCAGATTTTGTGAGACAGTCAACGATCACCCAGATGGTATCATTTCCGTTTTGAGTTCTTGGCAATCCAGTGACGAAATCCATAGGAATTTGCTCCCATTTCCACATAGGTATCTCCGGTTGCTGAAGCAGACCAGAGGGTTTTGGATATTCCACCTTGACTTTCGCGCAAGTCAAACACTTACTTACAAAAGTCGCGATGTGGGCCTTCATCTTTGGCCACCAGTATAAGACTCGTAGATCCTGATACATCTTATCAAACCCCAGATGAACAGAATATCGAGACTTGTGTGCTTCATCCATCACAAGATCTCTAAGGTTACCATACAGAGGAATCCATATTTGTTCCATGAAATAGTAGATGCCGTCAGATCTCTCTACAAGTCGTTTCTCCATGCCCCGCAAATACTCAGCTTCAATGTTTTCCCCTTTCAACGCTTCAGTTTGAGCAGAACGGATCTGGTCAGGTAAATTAGAATGGATGGTGAGCTGCAAGGCGCGGACACGTTTGGGTTTCATTTCCTTTCGACTAAGGGCATCGGCTACAACATTAGCCTTACCTTGATGATACTTGATTGCACAGTCGTAGTCGTTTAAGAGTTCTACCCAGCGACGCTGTCGCATATTTAACTCCTTTTGGTCGAAGATATGCTGAAGGCTCCTGTGGTCGGTAAAAATAGTGCATTTAGTATCGTACAAGTAATGCCTCCAGATTTTTAATGCAAAAACCGCAGCCCCCAACTCTAAGTCGTGAGTCGTGTAATTCTTCTCGTGAGTCTTCAATTGACGAGAGGCGTAAGCTATCACTTTCTCACGTTGCATCAGCACGCAACCGAGACCCTAAATAGAGGCGCCACAGTACACCACAAAATCTTCGGTACCCTCAGGTAAGGACAGAATCGGTGCACTGCAGAGTTTTCGTTTCAAGAGTTGGAAGGCATCCTCCTGCTTCGTTCCCCAAGAATATACAACTCCTTTCTGTGTTAATGCGGTGAGAGGTTGAGCAACCTTTGTGAAGTCTTTGATAAATCTGCGATAGTACCCAGCGAGACCAAGAAATTGTCGCACCTCCGAAGGATTCTTCGGTGCCTCCCAATTTCTGATAGCATCAATCTTAGCAGGATCCACATGTATCCCCCATTTCATTAATAATGTGGCCAAGGAAGTGTACTTCCCGAATCCAGAAGTCACACTTAGAAAATTTCGTGTAAAGTTGCTCATTTCTCAAGAGTTCCAAGATAAGACGCAAGTGTCACTTATAGTCCTCCTTGTTCTTAGAATAGATCAGAATGTCATCGATAAACACGATGACAAAGTCATCAAGATATGGTTTACATACGCGGTTCATGAGATCCATGAATGCCGCCGGTGCGTTGGTTAACCCGAATGGCATGACCAGAAACTCGTAATGGCCATAACGCGTTCGAAAAGCTGTTTTTGGAACATCCTCCTCTCGGACTCTCAGCTGATGATAGCCCGATCTTAGATCAATCTTTGAGTAGAAGCTCGACCCTTGTTGAGTTCACGGTAGTCAATACACATGCGAAACAATCTGTCCTTCTTCTTTACAAACAAAACCGGGGCTCCCCAAGGCGAAGAACTGGGTCGGATAAAGCCTCTATCCAACAGTTCTTGGAGTTGATTAGACAATTCTTGCAACTCTCCAGGTGCAAGACGATAAGGTGCACGAGCAATCAGAGCTGCTCCTAGTGTAAGATCAATTTGGAATTCTACCTGACGGTGTGGAGGTAGACCTGGAAGTTCCTCGGGAAAAACATCAGGAAACTCACGAACAACAGGTAGATCCTCTATTCGCTTCTCTTCATGCTGAGTATCAGTAACAAGTGCAAGGATAGCAGGATAGCCCTTCCGTAAGCACTTCTGGGCTTTCATGGATGAAATGAGGCTGACGATTGAACCACTTCGCGGACCCTGGACAGACAACGAATCCCCACTAGGGAGAGGTACACGCACGATTTTCTCCTTGCAAAGTATTTCGGCTCGGTGTCTTGACAACCAATCCATACCGACAACTATATCAAAGCTACCAAGAGTCACGGGGAGAAGGTCAATGTCGAACACTTGACCCAGAAGATCGAGTTTACACCCTAAGAGTACATGTGTGGCTTCTATCGACTTGCCATCAGCTAATTCCACTACGTGTTTGTTTACAAGAGGCGCAGGAGTCAACCCTAACTGACGATTGAACCCCAAAGACACATAACTCCAGTCGGCACCAGAGTCGAATAATACAGTAGCGAAAATACCATTGATAGAGAACGTACCAGTCACGACGTTGCCATCGTTCCTTGCATCACCTGCTCCAATCGTAAATGCTCTCCCGCGAGCGCCATTCCCACCGTTATTCCCAATGTTGTTGTTTACCGTGTTGTGGTTCTGGCGATTACCCCCATTGTTATTGTTGGCATTCTGATTCAATTGTGGGCAATCCTTCTTGAAATGCCCTTCACTACTGCACTGATAGCATCCCCTCTGAATACCCCGATTCTGCTGGGGTTGTTACCTCTGTTGCTGTTGTTGCTTGGGGTGTGGAGCTCTACAATCTTTCGCCATGTGACCTACCTTGTCACACCTTTGACATGCTCGGTTACACGAGCCATAGTGGTGGAAACCTCACTTGTTGCACTTAGGTTGTTTCCCCACATATGAGCCCGAAGTGTGACTGTTGTTCTGATTTTGGTTGACAAAGGATGACTGGCTGAAGCTGCGGGTGTTGTTGTTGTCAGGCTTGTTTTGCGACTGATTCGAGTTAGTCTCATTGTCTGCGTCATTCCACTTACGCTTGTTGTCGGTGGTGGGGGTAGCAGTAGTAGCGGTAGTAGCAGCAACACGTGGTGGCAGTGAGCCACGCTCCACCTCCTGATCAGTGATCTTGTGAGCCAGTCTGATAATCCGTGGTAAGTTGTTGAGATTTGCTGAAGTGACTAATCCCTTAACTTGTAGTTCCAATCCCTTAATGTAGAGTTCGATCCTGCGGGGTGGTGGTCGGGATAGGTTAGGACACATGTTTTCCAGCTCGTGAGACCGTTTCGTATAAGCATCGATCTCAGATCCCTCCATCTTCAAGTTATAGTACTCGTTTTCCAACTTTTGCACTTCATCACGAGGGCAGTACTCCTCTCTCATCAGTTCTTTAAAATCATCCCAAGTAGTAGCACTTGCCATCTCAATGCCCAGCATCTGCACCTGAGCATTCCACCAAGTCAAAGCACCGTCCTCCAAGGTGCCAGAAGCAAACTTCACCCTGTCCCCAGCTGGACAGTTACACATAGCAAAAACGGATTCGGCTTTCTCGAACCAACGGAGCAGTCCCACGGGACCTTCAGCTCCACTGAAAGTTTGAGGCTTGCAATCCATGAACGTTTTGAACGTACACACAGGTGGATTGTTCTGGTTTTGGTTCACAGGTTGACCTAAAATAAAAAGAAAGTACGCACAAATAAGAATCGAGTGAATGACCGAAGACAATGCTTTGTCTGGTATATATCGTACCAGCTTGTTGAGCTGCCAAAGCCTCAGCCACGCGTGTGTTAATCAGGTCAGTCAACTCTGCTTGAGTCATGATGATGTTGCCACGTCCACCGCCGCGGCCACCTCCACATCCCCCATTACGTTCGCCACGTCCACTCATGATTCTAAACAAGAAGAGTGGAAAAGATAAGGATCGCAGTTGAGTTGAAGTCAATCATCACTATGACTTCCATGGATTTGAGAAACTCTAACATTATACAAATAGTGGAACAGAACCCCTTTCACACTTATTAAGCCTCACTGGGATTCACATGCACCCCACATCATTATTATGTGTACATACATAATAATAATAAGGGAATTTGCATGCTTATCTCAGTGCCTCTTAACTCGCGCTAAAAGGTTCCCCACACTCAAACAATAAAACGAAGGATATTGCAAAACTAGGAATCACACAAGTCGAAGGGTAGTGTTAAACTATCAAGCATCATTAGAGCATGTAACACCGGTAATCACATCATGGTATGTAGTTTCATGCAAGTCGTGGGTGGGTGTCTACTAGGTAAGTAATGCGTAAAGTAAACAGAGGACGAACCTTGCAATCTGGAGCTGAGTGTCATGGTCGTTTTCAATACTGTTTGGTTATAGTCTGGTTTTATGAAAACGTTTTAAAACTTAGTTCACTATAACCAGTGGCTCTGATACCAAACTGTCACACCCCCAAAAATACCACAAGCGGAAACCCCCGCGAGGCGTGTGACGTACCAGGATCTAGCCACTAATCACATTGAACCATAAAGAAAATAGAACTTTCCCATTAAATAAAATAGTATAACTCAACACCAGTTTAGAAAGTCAAACATGTTCAGCGGAAGCATAATAAGTTTGTTCAATAAGTTTAAATGAATAATGTTCAAAACAACGCAACAACGAGAAGCGGTTCCAAATGTCACGACCCATGACCACTCCAGCTTCCCAGACAGCAAGTTCCATGACAATGTACCTAAGGACCTGCAAGCATGCAGAAAAGTGTATCAGACAACGCTGGCGAGTTCACAGTTTGTTTAACCGATTGTTACCAAGTATTGACTTATGTTATGTTATGTTGATAATAACTCGATACCACAGACGGTTCCTTTTTTCCCTTCTCCAATGCTCTATCAAACATTGGTCATGATTTAAAAGTTATTAGTTCATGCCCGTCCTATCCAGATACGTCGTGAGGGTGCCAAACCTAATAGCGCTATCAACTAATAACCCCGTTGCCCTACAAGCAACTAACCCGGTAGTATGATGGGACTTAAGTGATAGAAAGTGAGTGTATTATCCAACATCAACATTTACTGAAAACTGCCTCATATCCCCTGCAAGGATATGGGTTTGTGAAAACTGCCTCACATCCCCTACAAGGATGTGGGTTTATGAAAACCCGTTTACTTGTGTGTCTGTTTGATTGTCCCCATCGGACGCATGCTTGTATTTGGAAGAAGTGAACTCACCTTGGTTTGCTCGGTATGACTAGTTACTTGTTCACACTTAATCAGTCAAAGCCTATGGTGTTCATGTAAACGTAATCAATTTACATTCACATTGTTCAGTTATAATCATAGTGTGCATTCATAACAAAGATCATCACATAAAAGATAGCAATCATTCAAATCTCATACAAGTCATAAACTATATAAATTGTTACAACTGTTCTGTTTGTTTGCTAACAACATCTCCACGAAGAGTCCATTCTTCGTGGGATGCTCTACGGCGAAGAATCAATGTTGGCGAAGAATCCTTCACGGCGAAGAATCCTTCACGGCGAAGAATCCTTCACGGCGAAGAATCCTTCACGGCGAAGAATTCTTCACGGCGAAGATTCAGACTTCGTCAATAAGTGATGGCGGCGAAGAACCCTTAATTATTCGTCAGAGACCAGTCGACGAAGAATCATTGTTCGTCGACTTGGCTTCTTCGTCGGGAATCCTTCTTCGCTGGTCCTTAACAGATCGTCGTGATTCCTGCTAACCCTAATTACCTTAGCATTTAACATCATCAATCATCATACAAATTAACATCATCAATCACTCAGTATCAAATCAATTACATTATGGCACATCAAGGTTTGTTTATCATACAAACTCATTCGTGAATCCCCTCATCAACAGACATCAACTTCTTGAAACCATAACTTCCGATTAATATCACCAGTAATTCTCTCACAGTGAAATACAGTTTGCTCTAATAATCTATTTAACAAATCATCATGCGACACCCAATCATAAACAAGCCCCATAATCATACTTAGATCTCATACTAATGAACTTTAGCATACAAGTACACAAAATCAATCATAATAAATGCAGGATCGGTTTGTAACCCAAACGAGTCGTTCAGAAGAGATTTTATCAGTTTCAGATGCGGAAAATAAGAAACTGACGATGAAACAACTTTTTTATCACTTTAATCCTCTTGTGTATTGATATAACAGTGTTTACAGACGAAAGGAAAACCGACATCACCTCGGTATCTCTTTCTGGAAAACCTTACAAATGAAATGACCAACTCACCTATTTATAGGGAACATGGATTCGCTTGAAACTACCTAACAACATCTCAAGCGAAACCCTTAAAGACCATTCAAGCGAAAACTACTGAAATAACATTTACAAGCGAAACCTACACATTTCATTGAATCTGTTTTGTCTTTTTGTGAGGTGATGCCACTGATGATGTCATCATGACATCATGCTTGAACAAAAACCGCAACGAACCCGAGACTCGATATAAGATGAAGTCGACAGATGACTGCACCAACAGACTCCCCCTCAGATGTTGACGAGTCTTAAGTGTCGAGTCTTTGCATCTTCAGTCTTTATCAGTCTGAACGCTCTCTGACATATCTCACAGTGTAAGCATCCTCAAACTTTATCTCCATCTCCTCTTCAGCATCAACAAACTCCTCACGAACAATCTATACTCAGATGTCTTCAGACTCCCCCTTTCGATATACTGGGATCGCAGTCTGGCATGTTGAACTCACACATTCCTCATGTATCGGAACCTGACTCTCTATCATTCAAATAACCTGCACACTCTCTACCCAAAAATAAATTTTCTGATAACCACTTGTAGAGCATATTTTAAAATGATTCAACATTTATAGTCTCTGATGAACCACTTGCAGAAATATCATTTTCATTTCAAAGAACTTCAAACAAATACTTTCCCAAACCTGTTCGTCATGTCTAGTACTTGGAATTTTGAAAATTTGCTCTCCAACACCAGTTGTCGAAAATCTTTTTGGATTTTTCAAAATTTATGCTAAAACACACTAAAAATCTTTTTGGAATTTTAAATGAAATGCAGTAAAGAAATATTTACAGACAATATTTTTGTGAGTTCGTGCAAGAGGATCATATCAGTTTTTGACAAGTCACAAGTACCGTTGAGCTTAGTTACACATTAAGAATTAAACAATTCACTTAGATTGCCGATATACTGATCCACTTAAATTTTCACACAAATTTCAACTGATTCAGGATATGATTTAGATGTTTTAAGGACTTAAACTCATTCATGTGTCCCACCTCTTGAATATACTCCCGTATCCAGATCCCAATATTCAGTCTTACAGGTGAGTATACCACAGATGATATCTGTCAGGGTTTAAATTGCGAGGGTCGTGAGAGCTCAGGTCGATACTCCCGTATACGCAGAGAGATGACGGCTTCGACTTTTGGTGGGTCCCCTTTAGAGGATCTTTTGTTACAACAGCAATGACTATCAATTTTATTGTTTCATCAATTTGCTGAGGGCGGCGCTATTTTTCAAGCAAGCAGAAAGTATTCTCCGGGGACTAGGCCATTGCTTCCGCAAAATCAGAAGTCCCGGGATAATACCCCAGATATCACTGAGCATAAAGACCTAGTATCTCAAAAAGAGGGACCTTTCAAACGAGATTTCAGGGGTTACCTATATATCCAAGTAGTGTTCCCCACGAAATAAGTAAGTTTGAATTTAGGTTTATATCCCGAAAAAGCTTACTAAATGTGTAAAAACCTATCGGCATATCATCAGTGAGACTGTTTAACGCTATTTAAACATTACATTTCTTTAGCATACTGTGACTGTCTACTGATGTACTATCATTTCCTCTTCTTTGACACAAAAACTCATTTTTGATTTTATCATGTTTTTGTCTTTTTCAAATTTTCTAATGTTTTTGGATTTTCTGAAATTTCTACTCCCCCTAAAATCCAAATACATTTAAAAAATTTGAAAACAAACTATACAGAAACATGACAACTGATATCAAATCACCTCAATTCGCCATCCACTTGGCATAAACAATCAGAACTCCCCCTTACACAAAACTATTTTCTCATTATGATTTCAAAACACTTAAGTTTGTTTTAACCAAAATGATTTTTTCCGGAAAATAGGTTTTGTTTTAACCACTTGTAGGGTCGGGTTCATCATCTTGTTCATTCAATCACATATATGAGGATTACATCAAGTTCAAACTAATGACCTTGACGAATCACTTTGTAAGATCCAACCTCTTACCACTTGTAAAAATATCCAAATCATATAACCACATGTAGGAATAAAACATCTACACAAACCATTTTACCACTCAAGATGCCGATTCCTGCTTCACACTTACCAACCTAGAAGCTCCGGCAAGTCAGATTTTTCAATGAAAGAAAATGTCCACCCAAGCCTGACCAGTCTTGGGTGATTCCAACTCCTCTTTAGTTGGGTTGTATGTTGCTTTCTTTATAGCATAAAAGTCCTTTACCCCTTTAACCTTTCCATCGACCATCTTCCCGAAAATTTTCTTTACATTCCCATTAAAAGCCTTTTCAACATCAAAAATATCCTTATCAGAATAAAACTGATTTGAAATTTCAACCTTTCCAACTTTTCGTTTAAAATTCTCAGTCCTCAATGGTGGAAAGTTCTCATCATCCATTGAAAGAACTGATTTTTCAACACTCTCATCAAATTGTGGCTCCTCTGACTTTGTGGAATCAGATTCATCGCCAGATTTTACCTCTGATTTCTTAACAACCCAAGTTTGGTTGTCAAGATTTCCCCTTTTCTTGTAAAACCTTTTCGAACACTCACCAACTTCATATGTAGAATTTTTAAACACTTTAAATTTTTCTGTTGGTGGTTCGGTTTTATCAACAACAACTTCTTTTAGTTTTCCAGAAACTCCCTGTTTTGTATTGGTCGCTTTTGGGCAGTTCCATGCAATGTGATCAACTTCATTGCATCTAAAACAGGTTCTGGTTTCTTTCTTCTGATAAGCTCCAATCTTCTTTTCAGCAAAAAATTCTTGATTTGTTTGTCTCCAAAATGAGCTCTTCTTTTCTTCTTCAGCAGACGGACCTGAAACAAATTTTGTATTTTTAGAAATTTTCTCATTTTTATAATTTTCTGGTGGTATAAAACCTAAACCTTTTCTTTTGAAATTACCGTTACGGTTTGGTTTCTTTTGACAACCAGAACCGGAACCGTAATTCTTTTTCTTGTTTAAACGCTGTTGAACTCTTGAAGTATATTTTTTAGGTTTTCCAATAAGATTTAAATCTTTTATTTCAGAAATATTGATTTCTGTCATTTTGAAAACCTTTTTAATCATGTCAAAACGAACACTTCTTATTGGAAATTCTTTATCAAAATATAATTTGTCAGAATTATTCAAAGTGTATGCCACTTCAAATGTTTCGTCATTCAAATTAGATTTTGACAACAAAAATTCTTTACTATAAACCCGTTTTCCCGATGATTTTGAACTCTTTTCGGACGAACTCGAACTTCCGACAGACTGACACAAACTTTCAGACTCGGATTTTAACTCTGACTCCTCATCCCTATCCAACACCTGATCGACCATTCTTTTTATTAATTCGGACTCATGATCTGTGTCGGACGCTGTGAACGTGACATCAATGTTGTCTGGTAATACATCGGTTAACTCGGACTCTAACTTTAGATTAACTGCCTTTTGGACTTGTTCCTCATTCGGTTTTCTAGGCGAATACCCTTCCCAAATTGGAGGCGGACACTTGTTATATCTAACACACGGTTTCTTACCAGTATTCTTCTTCTTCTTTGGTTGTTCATCTTTAAATGCCTCAAAACCTGCAACAGTAGGATAAATTCTGTCAATTAAGTAATCAGAACATGTATAACTTTTCAGCAAACGTCTGATTCTTTCATTTTCAACTTTTTCACCATCCAACTCTTGCTTCCATTTCGCACATTCTTCAATGTAAAAATTTATCTGTTTCTGCTTTGACATCATTGTTGCATTCAACATTTTCAACACTTTTTCTCTTTCAGTGTTTGTCGTTTGCAAACTATTCACTGTTCTGTTCAAAACATCGTATGATTCTTTCAAATTCTTCACATCAAACAATAACTTTTTTTTCATTTTTTCTGATTCACTAAACCTCTCGTCTTTTGCTTCACACTGTTTGCAAGATTCCAAACATGTGAGACATGGTTTCGTAACTTCAACAATCTTCTCGACCTCCACAATCTTTTCAACTTCAACTATCTTTTCCACTTCCACTATCTTCTCAATCACTTTGACTTCCTTCAATTCTTTTGCAGCTTTTCTCTCTTTGAGTTTCTTCAATTTATCTGCAAAATAAAATTCAAAACTGTCAGAAGATAAATGAGATTTTCCAATGTTTATCTGTTCAACTTCTTCATCATCATCATCATCACTAGTATCTGTTGAACTGATTTTAGAAGAAACAGATTCTTCATCTTCACTTTTCTCATCATCCGACATCACAGCCATCCACTCCTTCATCAACTCTGGCTTTTGTATGATCTGAGCAATAAAAGCTTTAACATTAGGATCAGCTGGAATATATTTATCCCAGCTAAAACCTTCAGCCACTTTCTCATCATCTTGATCAATGATGCCATAGTAAGCTTTCCTGTTGTCACGGCCCCCCGACCCGGTTTGACCCGTTTCAGGAGCCGCGGGACAGAAATCCTGCGGTATTTAATTAATTGAGTTTGACAGCGGAAGTTTTCATCAGGATCTTTTAAAATGTAAATATTTCCCGATTATTTTATTTCACAATTCGGGATAAAACCCGGTAATTTACAATAGTTTGATTTCACAAAGAAATCTTTTATTTTACAAAACATGTTTCTTTATTTTATACTGAGCCACTTCCTTGAGCTTGTAGTGCTATATGGCACTTTTCCTGATTCATAACAGGTCACCTGAAACATGTTTGAAAAAGGTTTTGTCAGCGGGAAATACTGAGTGAATCATTCTATTTTGCATAATGATGCATAGTTAATAATTACAGCATAAGAGCGATTACACTGGCTTCTATCTTATCTTTATCTGGCTCTATGTCACAATGGTGACATGTCACAATGGTGACAATGGTCATACCACTATTTAGATCAATGAACCTAAATAGTGATGATTATCCCTGTAGGTCAATGAACCTAACAGTGATTATCCCGAGTAGGTCAATGAACCTAACTGGGAGAAAATTAGTAATGTGCACAATACCCCACTAACCAGTAATTCAAGATATCCACGACTTAGTCCCTGTAATTATAACCTTGAAAATAATTTGAGGTATTGTAAAACATTTGATAAAAAGAGAATGACTCACATTGCAGATTTATACGGGCAGAGTTTGGCCTACTGATTTAGCCCTTTCCTAAATTTAATAACAGGCACACAAAACTGGGTTAGTAATCAATCCAGCAATTACGATAACTCACGAGATCAAATTCTCACAACGAACGACAAAGTGCAATACTTCATCCATCGATTTAACGATGATCCGTCAAATTAATGACGAACGATAAAGTACAATACTTCATCCATCGAATTAACGATGATCCGTCAAATTAATGACGAACGATAAAGTATAACCCTAATGTGGGCGGCACTTAAACATTCATTGGATATATTGATCGTCGGAAAATGAATCGTAGCAGCGATTGTGCTAATACCCTGATTGCAGCGTCGATTATTAAACCGTGTGTGTTAATTGGAGTATACAGAGCATAACTCAGCGTAGAATTGGAATTCTAACGTCGTTTCAACTCCCAGAATCAAGTCCCAAACTCATCTATTTATAGCCGAATTTTGACCCTTAGGCGGCCCGCGTGAGAATTAAGCTAACTTGAGGAGGCCCGCGTAAGAACTATTTTTAGGCATAGGGTTGCCACGTGTGGGACTAGCTCAGCTGAGTCGACGATTTCTGAAAATTCCTTTCTGCCTACGTTTTAAGTGGATAATCGTCAATAGGGTTTAACCCCCCCTGAGTTTTAGGGGCCCTAATCCTGATTCTGAAAATTATGAAAATTTTAGGGTTTATTCAGAATCACTTGGGTGTCTCAATTAGGGTTTCCTATTGGTCAAATTAATTTAATAATTATGACTTTTGATGAGAGTTGTTACATTCTCCCCACCTTAATAAAAATCTCGTCCTCGAGATTTAGTGGAATAATTGAGGATACTTTCTCTTCATTTCGGATTCCAGTTCCCAAGTATATTAGAGTCCTATCTTTGAATCCCACTTTACTTAAACTAACACTATTTGTTTACCTTTATATCTTGGAAAGGTACTACCAAAGATTCATCTGATAGACATTTCTTGAGATTGGATACATGAAATACATCATGTATTCTAGCTAACTTTCCTGGTAGTTATAAATGATAAGCAACTTGATCCTATACGTTGGATCACTGGAAATGGTCCTACGTACCTTGGACTTAGCTTTCCTTTCTTACCGAATCTAACAACTCCTTTCCAAAGAGATACTTCCAATTATATTTTGTCTCCAACTCGAACTCCAACGGCTTTTGTCTATGATCTGTATAACTTTTTCTGACTATCTCTAGCCGTCTTCAGCCTTTCCTTCGTGATACTGAATATCACAGTCGTAGTCACTTAGGATTTTCATCCACTTCCTTTGCCTCATGTTTAATTCTTTTTGCCCAAAAATATATATCTTAAATTCTTATAATCCGTATAGATAGTACCCTTACTTCCATATAGATAATGTCTCCAAATCTTAAGGCAAAAATTATGGTTCCTAATTCTAACTCATGAGTGGTATAGTTCCTTCGTTCTTTTTCAATTATCTTGATGCATACGCAATTACCTTTTTGTGTTGCATTAACATGCATTCAAATCCTAACTTTGAAGCATTACCTTATACTTCAAAATCTTTAGTTCATAAGGCTAATATCTGAGTATTTGGTTAATTTCTGCTTTAAGATCCTCATTCAAACTTAACTATTTTACAGGTTAACTTAGTTAATGGTATAACTATCTTAGAGAAATCTTTAATAAACTACCTGTAGTATCCGGCTAAACTTACAAAACTCCTAATTTCCATTGCTGATTGCGGAATCTTCCATTTGGTAATTACTGCTATCTTAGCAGGATCTACGTGAATACCTTCATGATTTACCATATGACTTAAAACTACACTTCTGATAGCCAAAATTCATACTTCGAAAATTTGGCGTAAAGCTTTTCTTTTCTTAACAGAGTTAAGAGTATATGCAAATATTGACCATGTTCGTCCTGACTTTTTGAATAATTAAGTATATCATCTATGAAGATAATTTATTCAAATACGGTTTACAGATCCTATTCATCATGTCCATGAATGCTGCAGGTGCATTCGTTAATCTAAAGGGTA
The DNA here is from genome assembly GCA_030545235.1 of Helianthus tuberosus. Taxonomy (NCBI): domain Eukaryota; kingdom Viridiplantae; phylum Streptophyta; class Magnoliopsida; order Asterales; family Asteraceae; genus Helianthus; species Helianthus tuberosus. Next base: position 50,382,729 of record CM060403.1, on the reverse strand, counting down.
TGACTGTAAACTTGTAATGACCATACCTAGTTCTGAAAACAGTTTTAGGTATGTCTTTCTCTTGTACTTTCAATTGATGATATCCGGAATATAAGTTGATCTTAAAAAAATTATCTAGTTCCCTGTAATTGATCAAAATAGATCATCATTTTTAGATAATGGGTAACTTTATTCAATTTCCTATAATCAATACATATTCTTATTGAATCATCCTTTTTCTTAACAACCAATACTGTGCTAACTGATAAGGTTCCCTGGCTTATCGGTGAAATTCTTTGAATTAGATGAATTCTAAATTCTATCTCCCTATCTGATGGTAATCCAGGTAAATCTTCTGGAAATACATCTGGGTATTCTGAATTTACAGAGATTTCCTTAAATTCTTTATCTTTAGTATTAATGATTACTGAAATCATATATACTATTCCTTGCTTTCGTTCATAACTAACAACTTTCATTAGATATGGACTTTATGGGTTTACTTGGTTTATTTCCTATAATCATAATTACTTCTCCGATGGTTGATTGAATTTCTATAAAATTCTGATCACAGATAATTCGAGCATGATTGTTTACTAACCAATCCATTCCTAACACAATATCGAATTCGACTAATTTCATAGATAATAGGATTGCAGAAAACTTATGACTTAATTCTATGTTCTGCATAACCTTATTTATTTTAACTGAATTCCCATCTGCCGTTTCTAATATAGAAATCTGCCTAATACTGATTAAAAGTAAATTAAGAGCTTGGCAGAATAAAGTATTTCTAAAACTTTGGTTTGCACCAGAGTCAAATAATACTTTTGTGTAAACATTGTGAACTAAAAACGTACCGGCTATCACATCTGGAATCATCTCGGCTTCTTGAGTAGTTAGCTGGAAGGCTCTTACATTCCTTTTTTGCTCCTTCTGCTGGTTTGGCTTGATTGTCAAATGGTTTATTCAGTTTTGGACAATCTGGCCTAAGATGTCCAGTTTCTCCACAGTTGTAGCAAACTGAAAATTTCTTCCTCCTACAGTCTTCTTCCTGATGTCCCGGAATTTTGCAAAAATTGCAATATCCATTGCATCTTCCAAAATGCTTCCTTTTGCAAATATTTCAAAATGAACTAGTAGAAGATTGCCCATTCCCTCTTTTCTTGAAATTGTTATGGTTACCCGAACGGAATTCTTGGGTAATCTTTTGGGCTACTTCCTTCCTTCTATTTTCTTCTCTTGTCCGTACTAGCTCGTCAGTCAGAGTATTGGCTAATTCTACTGCATCATCAATCGTATGAGGTTTCGCAGCCTTGACGATATTACGGATTTCGGAAATCAATCCCCAAATATAACGAGAAATAAGTACCGGCTCTGGCGAAGCCAGGGTTGGTACCACTCGAGCATATTCGAAGAATGTCGTAGTATATCCTCGACAATCTACATCCACCATCCGATGGGTTAGAAACTTATTTGTCATTTGTTCCTTTTCATACTCGGGACAGAATTTTCTTTCTACAAGACTCTTAAATTCTTCCCAGTTCATAGCATACGCCATCCTTCTTCCTTTTGCTTGTAACACCGTGTTCCACCATTCTAGTGCTCCTTCTTTGAAAAGGTTTGACGCGTACATGACTTGATCATCCTGAGCACATTTACTTATGGCAATTACTGCCTCGGTTTTCTCTAACCAACGCAGTGCCGCAGTCACTCCTTCATTGCCTGCAAACTTAGTGGGTTTACAAGCAAGAAATTCTTTATAAGTGCAACCAGGTGTTGCAGCTTTCATTTTCTTAGGAGGAGCTTGCCGTGGTTCATTATCATGATTAACATGATTATTGCCTCCGTTTACGCTATTACTGAAATTATCTTCAGAAATACGTTTACTAGGAACAACTTGTTGCGGTTCGATTGGATTTTTAACAGCAGCAATGATTGCTGGAATAGCATTGGCTATCCCTTGAGCAACTATTCCTGGAATAGCGTTGGCTATCCCTTGAGCAATTATATTTTCTATATCTTGCCTAGTCACATATTGGTCCCCCGGTTGTTGCTCAGATTGATTATCCTCATTAACTGGTTCATTATTAGCATTTTCCATCTGATATCTAATTTATAGATAAATAATTAGTATAAAGGAAATAATCCAATGTTACAATTAATTGCACATAATTACGTAAACGAATATACAAACAAAATTGTAACTTTCTAAAATTTCCTTATATCATGCTTTTATATACAACCGTTTTATTATTTATTTTACATACTGATTTTACTATTACTATTACATAATCATAGTTTCAAAATCCCCTATCCTTTGTCAGGTGGTATTCTAGTAACGGCGTTCCTTCTCATCGTATTTCTAGGAGATCTGCCCCAAAATCTCTTGGATCCTATTCCCAGCATCCATTAGTTCTTCACCAAAGTGGCGTTGTTCAACCATATTCTCGTTACTCATTGGTGGATTTGGTAAAGGTTCTGGTTTGAACTTAGGAAAAAGCCTATAGGGATGGTTTTGTAACAGTATTTCATTATTCAACCATTCGTCTATTTGCGAGTGAATTGAAAGGTTTGGAATAGCTGATTGTGTTTCAAGAGAATGAATAAAATCATTTTCATTAACAGGCTCAATAGTATCATCGGTTGCCATTATAAAATCTAGTTCTTCTTGAGATGGTAACCCCTCAATTTGCCTAGAGCTTTCCCCAATTTCCATTTTCTTAGGCTTAGGTTTCTCAAGAGGTAAAGCGTTGAATTCTATAGGTTCTTCTATGTCTGGAATATACCTATTAAAATCTCTGGAAACTTCGATTCTTACTGGATAGAGATTTAGATTCTGAAGGGCTTCAGACAGATCACTCATGCTGTTTTGCCAAATACACACAATTACTAAATTAAGAATTATATCAAATTTCATAGAAAACCTTTAAATATTATTTCATATTGGGTAACTACCAAAACAACTGAAAATTAAAATATACTAAGTTTTTATTTGTAAATTTTATTTATCTACTGAATAAGGTTTCTAGACTGTAGATAATAAAGATGCTAAAACTTAGTTTAAATTTATTTAAGGATTTGCATTAATTGCTATATTAGCTAGCATATAAAAATCTGCCCATATTGTGCAAAACTAGTCAGATAATAAAACATATAATCATGAAATAAAAATTACTAAAAATTAAGTATTTTCTTTTAAATACTTAATTGGCTTAATCAGTGGCTCGATAAGTGGCTCTGATACCACCTTTTTCTGTCACGGCCCCCGACCCGGTTTGACCCGTTTCAGGAGCCGCGGGACAGAAATCCTGCGGTATTTAATTAATTGAGTTTGACAGCGGAAGTTTTCATCAGGATCTTTTAAAATGTAAATATTTCCCGATTATTTTATTTCACAATTCGGGATAAAACCCGGTAATTTACAATAGTTTGATTTCACAAAGAAATCTTTTATTTTACAAAACATGTTTCTTTATTTTATACTGAGCCACTTCCTTGAGCTTGTAGTGCTATATGGCACTTTTCCTGATTCATAACAGGTCACCTGAAACATGTTTGAAAAAGGTTTTGTCAGCGGGAAATACTGAGTGAATCATTCTATTTTGCATAATGATGCATAGTTAATAATTACAGCATAAGAGCGATTACACTGGCTTCTATCTTATCTTTATCTGGCTCTATGTCACAATGGTGACATGTCACAATGGTGACAATGGTCATACCACTATTTAGATCAATGAACCTAAATAGTGATGATTATCCCTGTAGGTCAATGAACCTAACAGTGATTATCCCGAGTAGGTCAATGAACCTAACTGGGAGAAAATTAGTAATGTGCACAATACCCCACTAACCAGTAATTCAAGATATCCATGACTTAGTCCCTGTAATTATAACCTTGAAAATAATTTGAGGTATTGTAAAACATTTGATAAAAAGAGAATGACTCACATTGCAGATTTATACGGGCAGAGTTTGGCCTACTGATTTAGCCCTTTCCTAAATTTAATAACAGGCACACAAAACTGGGTTAGTAATCAATCCAGCAATTACGATAACTCACGAGATCAAATTCTCACAACGAACGACAAAGTGCAATACTTCATCCATCGATTTAACGATGATCCGTCAAATTAATGACGAACGATAAAGTACAATACTTCATCCATCGAATTAACGATGATCCGTCAAATTAATGACGAACGATAAAGTATAACCCTAATGTGGGCGGCACTTAAACATTCATTGGATATATTGATCGTCGGAAAATGAATCGTAGCAGCGATTGTGCTAATACCCTGATTGCAGCGTCGATTATTAAACCGTGTGTGTTAATTGGAGTATACAGAGCATAACTCAGCGTAGAATTGGAATTCTAACGTCGTTTCAACTCCCAGAATCAAGTCCCAAACTCATCTATTTATAGCCGAATTTTGACCCTTAGGCGGCCCGCGTGAGAATTAAGCTAACTTGAGGCGGCCCGCGTAAGAACTATTTTTAGGCATAGGGTTGCCACGTGTGGGACTAGCTCAGCTGAGTCGACGATTTCTGAAAATTCCTTTCTGCCTACGTTTTAAGTGGATAATCGTCAATAGGGTTTAACCCCCTGAGTTTTAGGGGCCCTAATCCTGATTCTGAAAATTATGAAAATTTTAGGGTTTATTCAGAATCACTTGGGTGTCTCAATTAGGGTTTCCTATTGATCAAATTAATTTAATAATTATGACTTTTGATGAGAGTTGTTACACCTGTTTGTATCTTCGATCATTTTTCCATGTGCTGTTTGAGAATCCTTTTGTTGATGCGGTTGATAAGTAATTTGTTGATATATAGACTTTTTATAGTAATCATCTTTTCCAAAAGGATCCTTTGCTCCTCTCGGCTCCTGATGTCACACCCCGACCACGTGGAACATACAAAACGTGGCGGAAATGTCGGGGAGTGTTGTAACAGAATTAATCGTTTCAAATCCATGGCAATTGAAGTTTGGTTTTATTAATAAAAGTGTTACAATGTCTTAACAAACAAAGAAATACAATATAATTAACTAGTCTTGCATCTTTTATTGTCACTAAAGCCCAAGTCTGCCTATGTGTATCTTGATCATCTTATGCAACAGCTCCTGAAAAACACATGTGAAAATAGGTACGTCAGCATAAAAATGCCTGTGAGATACATAGGTTTTGTGAAAATAGGTTCCATGACTTATGTTTGAGAAAATGTTTAGTCATGAACCTTGTAATTTGCTTTGTTTTGTAAATCATTTGAAAAACAATGAGTTCAGATGATATGTATAAATAAGTGAATAATGCATGGTTAAATGAATAACCAAGTAAAATGAGTTTGTAAAAGATAAGTTGTTTTGTAAAACAATGTCTTGTAAAAAGTATGTTATTTGTATAAAATGTTATATGTATCAAACTGAAATGATTCAAATAACGCTACGATATGTAATACCATACAAACACTTATATATAGGAAGTACCAGCGGCGTATCCACCATGCTTGTATCATATTACACACGTATCGTTACTTAATCATTTAATCAAACCAAACCACCAAAGTAATGTTTAACAATAGTAGAAATGTTTATGTATGGTCAAATACGGTTCACAGATACAAACGGTTCACAGATACAAACGGTTCACAGATACAAACGGTTCACAGATACAAACGGTTCATAGATACAAACGGTTCACAGATACAAACGGTTCACAGATACAAACGGTTCACAGATACAAACGGTTCACAGATATCAACGGATCACAGATACAAACGGTTCACAGATATCAACGGATCACATAGTCAAATGATTACAACGGTTCACGTAGTCAAATGTTTACAACGGTTCAATATGTAGTATAATGTGTTCATATGCTGGATAAGCATATGCAACAGAAAAGCAATGTAAAACAATGTACTAAGTATGCACATAATGGACATACATAGCATAAAATGTATTGAAATCATGTACTATAATGTACTAACGAACATAGCAGTATATGATGTGAAAACAGGAAAGCAGGAAAGTAACAAGTAGGCACATGTGTTCCACCCCAAAACAGTTTGGAAAACAGTAAAAGAGGGGTCTATGTACTCACTTGAGATTGCTCAGTAGTCCTTGAGTAACAACTAAACAATGCTAGAGATCGCGGATATCAAACGGCACCTAATATAGGTAACTATGTTAATAAACCGGACCTAAATCGGAAGACTGGGTAGCATTAGGGTTTGTAAACCAAATGAGTGTAGGAACTCATGTGATATGGTTTAACAAAGCCTACATGCTAAATGAAACTTGACCTAAGTCTTATCGACCCATTACGACCCGTTTAGGAAGCTTATGCTACTTTAACGCGTCGTTTGCGTGAAACGCGTTCGGACCGCATAACTAGCCCTATGACAAGTGTTATATGCCTAAACATGTTATATAATCAGTTATGTGACAAAGGTTTAGGTTACATATGCTTAATTACCAATTATACATGAAAAGGGTATTCTGGTAATTTACCTAAGGCATATAAACTATTTATCATACAACTACTTAAACGATGTGACCATAGGGTATAACCTCGGAAGGTTATTCCCTACCTACTATGGTCACCTAATGTATTTGGTCGGATCCTAATGATCGACCAAATGGGTCGAGTTCGAAGGTATAGGCGATTTATTAGATCGCCTACCCTACGACTCTAGACAACGTGGTAATCACTGGGCATAGTCCCAAGGGACTATGACCAACGTGATTACACTCACGTTGCGAAGTTCAAACGAACTTCGCATTGACCATTACTGGTCAACGCTGAAAGTCAAACAAAGTTTGACTTTCTGACTCGAAAAGCAGTAAAAATAAGGAAAAGAACGAAAGAATACTAACCCAGGGTCCCCGAATGCTAAACTCAATTCGAAAATCTCAGGTATGAAACAAATGTTTCAACTTAGAGTTTCTCAAAGTGAATTTCTAGTGATTTTGAACAAAGGGGGGTGGGTTATTTATAGTATTCGGTCCACCGTTGAGATCGTTTCTTGGAAAAGGGGAAACGATCAAGGCCGTACACTTGTCCAATTGTTATGGTGCCACAAATGCTCCTTATCTTAGTGATTAAGCAAGTTAAAACATGTGGTGGAGGATCAAGAAGGTTGCAACTTGTGATTTAAACATTGAATCTGGTCAGAACACTCACTCGCGTAGCGCTACGCCTAAGCCCTTAGGGCTCGCGCTACGCTAGTGCTTATCTGATTCAGAATTGTTTCAAAAGTTACAGATTTGGTCCCTGCACGTGTTTTAAGCGATTTTCGATGCGTTTGAACCCCGTTAACCTCATTTCAAGGCTCTAAAATGAAGTTAAAGTATAGGGAACTCAAAACATGTTCAAAAATATGCCGGGTGATGGTTCGTTTGGCCGTACGAACGCGATGTTCGCTTAATTACGACGGAATGCGCACAAGCGCGAAAAACGAACCAAATGACGCGACGAATGGATTTTTCTTATGGCGAACACTAAAATATAATGTAGTCATGCTTACATAAATTTTTGGGTGTCCAGATGTATCCAGAACGTAAGATATGCGCGAAAATGCAAACTTGTGCACTTTTTGACACTTTTAGTCCCTGAATGACCCAAAAGTTTATTTTAGCATACCGAACCCCTCAAAGCCTATTTCTAAGCTATGTAAAGGATATTTATGGTATGTTTAACTTATGGTCATGTTTCGGAATGTCTGTTACAGTTCAAATTGGCATACTTTCGTAGTTTGTCAAATTTAGTCCCTGTAAGCGATTAAACTTTGATTTCACCACACCAAACCTTCCAAAACTTGTATCTAAGTTATGTATAGGTTATTTAAGGTATGTTAAGCCTATTTCACTATTCCGGAGTGTTCGTTGCATTAAACTGGTTATATTTACGCATTAGTGCGCGTATAACCTTCCAGGAAGCGATTTAGAGCTTGAAATCGAACATGAGTTGATATGTGCAAAAGATACACATATTTATACAAGTCCAAAGTATGAAATACAATATTTCATTGGTTTGGCATTTGTTTGATGGTTGAAATGACACAGGTGTTACAGTCTCCCCTACTTTAGGAAATTTCGTCCCGAAATTAATTCGTAGGAGTCTATTTGTGACGTTGTGTCAGATAACCACCAGAGGTATGTGAAGCATAATCCTGTCATTTCCTTAACGGACATTCTTCAGAATGAAAATGAACAAACGGAGTCATTTTCCTCAACGAGTATTCTTCAGAGGCGGAAATGAAGGAATAAACAAACGGGGATTCACTTCCTTAACGGAAAATCTTCAGAAACGAAAATGATCAAACGGAGTCATTTTCAACGGTTTGTTCCCTCAGAAATGAAAATGATAGACAAACGGATATTCATTTCCTTTACGGAAAATCTTCAGAAACGAAAATGAACAAACGTAGTCATTTTCTACGGTTGCTTCCTCAGAGACGGAAATGAAAAGGATGGACAAATGGATATTCATTTCCTTAACGGAAAATCTTCAGAAACGAAAATGAACAAACGGAGTCATTTTCTACGGTTGCTTCCTCAGAAACGGAAATGAAAAGGATGGACAAACGGATATTCATTTCCTAAACGGAAAATCTTCAGAAACGAAAATGATCAAACGGAGTCATTTTCAACGGTTTGTTCCCTCAGAAATGAAAATGATAGACAAACGGATATTCATTTCCTTTACGGAAAATCTTCAGAAACGAAAATGAACAAACGTAGTCATTTTCTACGGTTGCTTCCTCAGAGACGGAAATGAAAAGGATGGACAAATGGATATTCATTTCCTTAACGGAAAATCTTCAGAAACGAAAATGAACAAACGGAGTCATTTTCTACGGTTGCTTCCTCAGAAACGGAAATGAAAAGGATGGACAAACGGATATTCATTTCCTAAACGGAAAATCTTCAGAAACGAAAATGAACAAACGGAGTCATTTTCTACGGTTGTTTCCTCGGAAACGGAAATAAATGGAGTTAACTCCTAGGCACATTACAAAGCTTACTGTGGTTTCTGTGCACTAAATTCCATAATTATGTATGCATCCATAATTACGTAATTCCTTGCATAGTCCGCACAGTTTGTCTTGTAATGTTCATAAGCACATAAACACATAGTTGTTTAATTGTTATTATCTTGTTATTGATTGCAATTAACTTGGCGCCTCGTACATCGTTTCTCTTGGAAGAAACGGGTACTTAGGATTTTCGTGGAAACGCAAGAGATTATACAAGGGAAGAAATTTGGGAGTAGTCTGTTCTTCAAGGAATGCGGTTCCTTGATTGTCGGTATTGTAGGGGATATGTTGTTTATACATACAATCACATAAATACATTGCAATGTAAATAAAAGATTTATTTATAAACAATGATAACAACTGTTTCATGGACCATTACAACAAAAGAAAATAATACGTAAGACGTGATTATTTCTAAACGATGTTATCGGTCAGATGCTCATCCCTGTGCTGGATTTGCATTAGCAAGTTTTGGGCAATTTCTTTGGAAATGACCCATCTCGCCACAGTTGAAGCAAGAACCTGGTAGAAAACGACCTTGAGCAGGGTTGTTGCCAGCTTGGTTTTGTGCAGCTGCAGCTGGGCAGACTCTTGCTGTATGGCCTATAAGTCCGCAAGTTTGGCATTTGCGGCACTTCACAGCAGCATGATGATGTAGGCCACATTGGTTGCACAAGGGTGCAGTTCCGTTGTATGGTTTCCTAGCAGGGGGTTGAGCTGGTTGGTTGGGGACGGTTTGATCCTTGTAAGTAACCATGGCAAAGTTCTGAGAAGCCTTTCGCTTCTTTGACCTCTTAGGGGATCCAGTCTGTTCATCTAAGGTCTTTGATTCCTCGATTGGTTCCGATTCTTCGACCGGCTTCTTGTCACCTTTTCGGAAAAGTTTACCTTTCCTGATCTTTGATTCAGTTAAGGTTGCAGATAGCTCAATGGCCTGTCTAACTGTAGTAGGGTTGCTACCAGTCAAAATGTCTTGTATTGAATCAGGGAGGCCATCAATGTACTTTTCGATTGCCTTATCCAAAGGCGTGACCATGTTTGGGCATAACAGACTTAACTCTTCATAACGGTCCGTGTAGGCTCGATGCTCACCGCTGTCTTGCTCCAGATTGTCGAATTCCCTTTCCAAAGCCCTGATCTCGTGTCGAGGACAGAATTCCTTCATCATAAGGGCCCTAAGTTCAGCCCATGTCTGTGCTAGAGCAACTTCTGCACCACGATCCCTCATAATCCCATTCCACCACGTAAGGGCTCTCTTCTGGAACACACTCGAAGCAAACTCGACCTTGCGATTGTCAGGACACTGCACGTGGCGGAAAGTATTTTCAATGCTCTCGAACCATTGGAGAAGCCCCGTCGCTCCCTCAGAACCACTAAACTTGAGTGGTTTTGCCGAGTTAAAACTCTTGAAATTGCATGGACCATTGTTGTTGTTGTTGGCTTGATTCCATAGAGCAAAGAGGTTTGGGAATTGAGCAGCCATTTGCTGCGCAATGATTTCTGCCAACTCGGCAGTCTCTATCTGGTTTTCGCGTCGAGGAGGCATTCTAAAAGAGAAAACATGAAAGGAAACGAGTGAGAGAATTAGACGAAAAGAATGAGATGAAACAAATTTGATGAACGCAATGGATAGTGGTCATTTGTTTGTTACTACTAAGCAACAACCGACTTCGGTGAATAATCAAAGTAAATAGGTCAAAAATAATGTATCGCGAAGACATGCTCGCCTATAAGTGAACACTCATCCCAAGAATTCCCAGGTAAGCACAACTGGTCTCGCGTCTGGTTGAGATGTATACGAAGTGCTTGCCTAGACAGAAAACCCAGAATACAGGCATTCACCCTTCCAGTTTGCACGTGTTCACATTATTTAAAACCCAAAACCTTGATGAGATTTTGAAAACTCAAAGGGGTTCAAAACCATATAACAGAGGGTTCAAAACCTTGTAATCAATCATCCTAGAACAGATGATTAGTTTTCAAAGCGGTTTCAAAAATTATGTTCTTGTTGGGGTAGTCGCCTAAGGATAGGTGACGGTATTGTTTTATGACTAAACGCAAGTAAACTCGCGTTAGGGTCCTAAGAAGGTTATAGACTAGGTCAAAGTATTACTAATAACCTAATTCCCTATAACCATTGGCTCTGATACCATCTTTTCTGTCACACCCCGACCACGTGGAACATACAAAACGTGGCGGAAATGTCGGGGAGTGTTGTAACAGAATTAATCGTTTCAAATCCATGGCAATTGAAGTTTGGTTTTATTAATAAAAGTGTTACAATGTCTTAACAAACAAAGAAATACAATATAATTAACTAGTCTTGCATCTTTTATTGTCACTAAAGCCCAAGTCTGCCTATGTGTATCTTGATCATCTTATGCAACAGCTCCTGAAAAACACATGTGAAAATAGGTACGTCAGCATAAAAATGCCTGTGAGATACATAGGTTTTGTGAAAATAGGTTCCATGACTTATGTTTGAGAAAATGTTTAGTCATGAACCTTGTAATTTGCTTTGTTTTGTAAATCATTTGAAAAACAATGAGTTCAGATGATATGTATAAATAAGTGAATAATGCATGGTTAAATGAATAACCAAGTAAAATGAGTTTGTAAAAGATAAGTTGTTTTGTAAAACAATGTCTTGTAAAAAGTATGTTATTTGTATAAAATGTTATATGTATCAAACTGAAATGATTCAAATAACGCTACGATATGTAATACCATACAAACACTTATATATAGGAAGTACCAGCGGCGTATCCACCATGCTTGTATCATATTACACACGTATCGTTACTTAATCATTTAATCAAACCAAACCACCAAAGTAATGTTTAACAATAGTAGAAATGTTTATGTATGGTCAAATACGGTTCACAGATACAAACGGTTCACAGATACAAACGGTTCACAGATACAAACGGTTCACAGATACAAACGGTTCATAGATACAAACGGTTCACAGATACAAACGGTTCACAGATACAAACGGTTCACAGATACAAACGGTTCACAGATATCAACGGATCACAGATACAAACGGTTCACAGATATCAACGGATCACATAGTCAAATGATTACAACGGTTCACGTAGTCAAATGTTTACAACGGTTCAATATGTAGTATAATGTGTTCATATGCTGGATAAGCATATGCAACAGAAAAGCAATGTAAAACAATGTACTAAGTATGCACATAATGGACATACATAGCATAAAATGTATTGAAATCATGTACTATAATGTACTAACGAACATAGCAGTATATGATGTGAAAACAGGAAAGCAGGAAAGTAACAAGTAGGCACATGTGTTCCACCCCAAAACAGTTTGGAAAACAGTAAAAGAGGGGTCTATGTACTCACTTGAGATTGCTCAGTAGTCCTTGAGTAACAACTAAACAATGCTAGAGATCGCGGATATCAAACGGCACCTAATATAGGTAACTATGTTAATAAACCGGACCTAAATCGGAAGACTGGGTAGCATTAGGGTTTGTAAACCAAATGAGTGTAGGAACTCATGTGATATGGTTTAACAAAGCCTACATGCTAAATGAAACTTGACCTAAGTCTTATCGACCCATTACGACCCGTTTAGGAAGCTTATGCTACTTTAACGCGTCGTTTGCGTGAAACGCGTTCGGACCGCATAACTAGCCCTATGACAAGTGTTATATGCCTAAACATGTTATATAATCAGTTATGTGACAAAGGTTTAGGTTACATATGCTTAATTACCAATTATACATGAAAAGGGTATTCTGGTAATTTACCTAAGGCATATAAACTATTTATCATACAACTACTTAAACGATGTGACCATAGGGTATAACCTCGGAAGGTTATTCCCTACCTACTATGGTCACCTAATGTATTTGGTCGGATCCTAATGATCGACCAAATGGGTCGAGTTCGAAGGTATAGGCGATTTATTAGATCGCCTACCCTACGACTCTAGACAACGTGGTAATCACTGGGCATAGTCCCAAGGGACTATGACCAACGTGATTACACTCACGTTGCGAAGTTCAAACGAACTTCGCATTGACCATTACTGGTCAACGCTGAAAGTCAAACAAAGTTTGACTTTCTGACTCGAAAAGCAGTAAAAATAAGGAAAAGAACGAAAGAATACTAACCCAGGGTCCCCGAATGCTAAACTCAATTCGAAAATCTCAGGTATGAAACAAATGTTTCAACTTAGAGTTTCTCAAAGTGAATTTCTAGTGATTTTGAACAAAGGGGGGTGGGTTATTTATAGTATTCGGTCCACCGTTGAGATCGTTTCTTGGAAAAGGGGAAACGATCAAGGCCGTACACTTGTCCAATTGTTATGGTGCCACAAATGCTCCTTATCTTAGTGATTAAGCAAGTTAAAACATGTGGTGGAGGATCAAGAAGGTTGCAACTTGTGATTTAAACATTGAATCTGGTCAGAACACTCACTCGCGTAGCGCTACGCCTAAGCCCTTAGGGCTCGCGCTACGCTAGTGCTTATCTGATTCAGAATTGTTTCAAAAGTTACAGATTTGGTCCCTGCACGTGTTTTAAGCGATTTTCGATGCGTTTGAACCCCGTTAACCTCATTTCAAGGCTCTAAAATGAAGTTAAAGTATAGGGAACTCAAAACATGTTCAAAAATATGCCGGGTGATGGTTCGTTTGGCCGTACGAACGCGATGTTCGCTTAATTACGACGGAATGCGCACAAGCGCGAAAAACGAACCAAATGACGCGACGAATGGATTTTTCTTATGGCGAACACTAAAATATAATGTAGTCATGCTTACATAAATTTTTGGGTGTCCAGATGTATCCAGAACGTAAGATATGCGCGAAAATGCAAACTTGTGCACTTTTTGACACTTTTAGTCCCTGAATGACCCAAAAGTTTATTTTAGCATACCGAACCCCTCAAAGCCTATTTCTAAGCTATGTAAAGGATATTTATGGTATGTTTAACTTATGGTCATGTTTCGGAATGTCTGTTACAGTTCAAATTGGCATACTTTCGTAGTTTGTCAAATTTAGTCCCTGTAAGCGATTAAACTTTGATTTCACCACACCAAACCTTCCAAAACTTGTATCTAAGTTATGTATAGGTTATTTAAGGTATGTTAAGCCTATTTCACTATTCCGGAGTGTTCGTTGCATTAAACTGGTTATATTTACGCATTAGTGCGCGTATAACCTTCCAGGAAGCGATTTAGAGCTTGAAATCGAACATGAGTTGATATGTGCAAAAGATACACATATTTATACAAGTCCAAAGTATGAAATACAATATTTCATTGGTTTGGCATTTGTTTGATGGTTGAAATGACACAGGTGTTACACCTGATTCTTGCACTCTCTTTTGAAATGGCCTTTCTCCCTGCATTTAAAACAAGTAACTTTAGATTTATCAAAACCTAAAGCTGAAAGATGAGCATCCAATAAATCATTTCTTCCGGTAATCATTTTAAACTTTTCAGCCCTTCTTAGAACACTTGCTAAAGCCCATTTAATATCCATAAGTTCCAATTCCTCTGCATCAATCTGGTCATAATCTTCCTTTGTGAGCATCGGATTGCCAATTTTTCCGGCAATCAACCCTTCATAAGATTCTAATGCAGTGACCAATAATCCCATATGACTTTTCACAACTTCTTCAGAATAATTTTGTCCATTTTGAAGATGTAAAGCCACATTACACTGAATCAGATGCCCATTACCAACACTCGCACTTTGAACACTTGGAGGATTAACACTTGAAAATCCATTAGTGTTGACTGAACTTTGACTGCCTGTTCCGGATGAGTTTCCTGCACTAAATGCTGTTTGGATCTTTGGACTCACTTCAACTGTCTGAACATTTCCTTTATAATACAGTTTGATATCTTGCTGATAACTTGAACTGTTCATTCTGGCAATTTTCTGCTGTTCAAGATCCTGTGCCTCCAGCTTTTCAATAAACTGAGCAATTGTTAATCTGCTAAACTGTCCAGAATTTTTCAGAATCATCAGATATGTACCCCATTCCTTTTGTGGTAATGCATCAGCAAGCTTTTCTACCCATTCTGCTGGAGTTTTTGTAATCTTCAACTGTGACATGGTGCGTACAAGATGACAATATCTCTCAATGAGAGTCTTTGTTGTCTCACCAGGCATACAAGTAAACAATTCAAACTCTTTTTTCAACAAAGCTGCTTTACTCTGTAGCATTTCTGTACTTCCTTCAAATTTCTTTTTAAGAGCTTCCCAGATAGAATAAGCACTGTCATCATGTTGAAGTAACACAAATATATCCTCTTTAACAGCTTGTTGTAATAGATTGATCATCATTTTCTCTCCTTTATAACTTTCTCTCTCTTGCTCTGTGAATTCTGAAATGATTTTACCAACTCCCACTGAGTTTTGTGGCCTCTCATATTCAGTTCAATGCTTTCCCAAGCTTTTAAATGATTCGCTTGAACCCAATTCTCGAATCGTTTCTTCCATCCATGATAGTCTTCAATTCCCATAAGTTTCGGGGGTTTTTGCATTGTTCCGGTTTCATTCTCCATATTCATATTCTTAGCAATTTCAGTCGGAGTAGCCGGGGTTGAAGCAAACGCGTTGTAAAATTCAGAATCCATGTTTCTCAAACAAGCTTTCAAACGAACTGGTTCACCTCGTAAAACACCTGAAACAAACAAACAAACGATCAGCTTAAACACTTATCAAGTTAACTGAAACGAACTGATATTCAGACTGGTGGATATTCTGTGCAGACTGAATGTTGACACACTGTGCGGACTGCTAAGATCCGGATCAATTTCAAACGACCTGACTCACTACTTGTGAACTGATGGACTTTCAAACGACCAAATGAACCTTTGACAACTTTAAACTCCAAACCGTACGAACTGGAACTAACTTGTGCGACCTGGCCTTATTTCCACGTGAACTGAATTCGTAACAAACGACCTGATGACCTATTTATCACTTGTTGACAAAAACTTATCAAATCTGCTCACCTCGAATAAACTTTGAACACCAAATATATTCAATCAAATTGTGCCATTATAATCAATTCTTGTACCGACAACATCACAACACAAACAATTTTTAATCAATTTGGCTGCTATTAATTTTGCACACATGGCCTGATAACTATCAAACAAATTCTCCCAACATTTTCACATGCAATGATATCAATTTCCAAGACCTAGAAACTTATGAACTTACAATATTCTTTAGGTGTGCACCTTCCCAACAATCAATATGTTTTTTTTTATTCAAGAACCGACAAGATTTCACACAAAAATTCACATGCAAACAGTTCACTTATCAAGATTGAGCCAACCACTTCAATTGTTTACTTAATTGATTTAGTCGATACTTTGAACAAATCAACAGTCACATGCAACCAATAACCTAATTTTTTTTTTAAAAACTCTTTGATTTTACCGATGAAATTCGCATGCAATATGTACGACACACTTTAATATTCAGCACTAAAATTCTGACAAAACATATTCCTGTGATTTCTATTTACGAGACCAACATGATTTAGAAACAAAAACATGATTTCAATTCCCGAATCCTGACATCTCGAATATACTATCACATAAAACGATAATATTCTTTAAAGTCTCACACAACACTAAGTACTTGTCACACGGTTTCAAGCGGTCAGATTTAAAATTTCAAGCGAACATAATATTACATTTTCAAGCGGTCATCGATTTCAAGCGAGATCAACAATTTTTCAAGCAGACAACCAGTTTCAAGCGAACAGATCAACTAATAATTCAAGCGAGATGTTATTTTCAAGCGATTTCAACACAATTTCAAGTGAGATGATAATGACATCAGCAAAGTCGAACAATTTTCAAGCGAAAACATGACTTTCAACCATTTTTAAGTCGATTTTCGATCTGAAACTTTCCAGGATTAGTTAATACATGTTAACGCACAATATGTGAAAGTTTGAGCCGTTTTTAATCGTGAAAAATTTTTAAATTTGAAAAGAATGGTGTAGAAATCAGAAATAGTGATGAAAACGAGCTGTTTTGACAAGATCTCTTCCTCCTGTGCTCTGATACCACTTGTAGGATCGGTTTGTGATCCAAACGAGTCGTTCAGAAGAGATTTTATCAGTTTCAGATGCGGAAAATAAGAAACTGACGATGAAACAGCTTGTTTATCACTTTAATCCTCTTGTGTATTGATATAACAGTGTTTACAGACGAAAGGAAAACCGGCAGCACCTCGGTATCTCTTTCTGGAAAACCTTACAAATGAAATGACCAACTCACCTATTTATAGGGAACATGGATTCGCTTGAAACTACCTAACAACATCTCAAGCGAAACCCTTAAAGACCATTCAAGCGAAAACTACTGAAATAACATTTACAAGCGAAACCTACACATTTCATTGAATCTGTTTTGTCTTTTTGTGAGGTGATGCCACTGATGATGTCATCTTGATGATGTCATCATGACATCATGCTTGAACAAAAACCGCAACGAACCTGAGACTCGATATAAGATGAAGTCGACAGATGACTGCACCAACAATAAAGACACAGATCAGTCTAGCGATGAACTATACTAACCAAGAGTGTTAAGGTTGCACACTTGAATCAGAGAAGGAGATGATGCTCGAAGAATTGAGGCTTCGATGAACACACTTGAATATCGTCGGCCGAGAGAGAAAGGGAGGGGTGTTAGGGTTTGATGAAGTCCTTAGGTTTTAGGTACAGATGTATGTTTATAAGATGCGAACAGGGCCTGGTTTCAATTGGGCCGAAGGCCCTCTCGGTGAACCTCTTATGACGAAGCTCCAACCTTCGTCGAGCAGAGCTTGTGACGAAGACCTTCTTCGTCGAACAAAGGTTGTGACGAAGACCTTTCTTCGTCGTCGAGTGGTTGTGACGAAGAACTGTAGTTCTTCGTTAGCTCGGGCTCTTCATGACTAAGTGTGTGCACAATCCAAAGTTAAATATAAACATGCTAAGTCTAACCCTTAAACAACTCCTTAGTTTTCATGTAACATTATAACAATACTTTAAACATTCCAACACAATGCACATGTTACAACACAAAACAAATTATGAAACAGAATCGTGAACAAGTGATGTGTAGAGGAAAGACCTTGAAATTTCGGGTTGTCACAATATTGATGATGTTCGAATGTTGATGTTTTACGGATTTAGTCGAATGATTTCATGATAGTTTAAGGATTCGTGTAACATTTGAGCTCTGTAAACACTGTACGTTGTAGAGCAATATCATTTATCAAAGAAACAATGTGTTTTGGTTTCAATGTTTGTCTATTTGTGTTTGACAATTTCACGTTTTGATCCTAGTTCAATTTCAAGCTTTTAATCGCTTCTGGAAAGTTATACGCAAACTGTTACGTAAACGTAATCAGTTTAACGTGACAAACGCTCCAGAATAGTGACATAAGCTTAACATACCTTAAATAACCTTTACATAACTTAGAAATAAGTTTTGAAGGGTTTGGTATGGCAAAAACAAGTTTATTCGCTCACAGGGACTATTTGCGTCAAACTGCAAAAGGCTGCCGAATCGTATAGCAACGTACACTCTGGAACATGATCATAAGCTAAACATACCCTAAATATCCTTTACATAGCTTAGAAATAAACTTTGAGGGGTTTGGTATGCGAAAATGCGCTTGTTTGATCAATAGGGACTAAAAGCGTCAAAAAGTGCATAAGTTTGCATTTACGCGCATATCTTATGTTCTGAACAAATCCGGACTTCCAAAAATTTTTGTAATCATTAAAATACTTTATTTTAGTGATTGGAATGAAAAAATACCATTCGTCGTGTAATTTGGATCGTTTTTCGTGTCCGTTCGAGTTCCATTGTAATTAACCGAATAACGTGACCGTACGAACAAACGAACCGACATCCGAGATATTTTCAAGCATATTTCAAGTCCCATATACTTTGATATCATTATAGAGACTTGAAAATGGGTTAACGGGGCTTAAACGTGTCAAAAATCAACTTTATAGCATGTAGGGGCCTGTTCTGCCAAACATCTAAAGTCTGGACAGCAGGCCTTGGAGGGCCGCGACCGCCTTGTTTGATTCTTACGCGGGGCGAGATAGCCCATAGCTGGGCAGAAAATGGTTTTTATTAAACAGCAGGTGAATCTTGGTTTTTAACCATAGTTTTTCAATACCTTGAACTGGTTTATGTGTTCCCCAAGTTGCCCAATCATTGTCCAACAAGTGTAAGGCCAAGATTTTGTTTCAAAACACTTGGAATGATCTTAGGAATTCAATAAATCTATAAATAGCCATGGGTTTCAACCATTTTTCCTTGCTCATTCCAATTTCTTCACAAATCTGCTCCTTTGAGAGGCTCTCACACTTGTTGAAGGCTTCCTACTTCAGTTTTCTTTGTTCTTTTTCCAAGCTTGGACCTCTTGAACCACTTCAACACTTGAACTCTTGGTCCTTTGAGCTTTGTTATATCATTTGAACAAGACGTATACACAATCTCAAGTGAGTACATAGTCCCCTCTTTTACCGTTTTCAATTGTTTTGGGGTGATTCATATGTGTAACCGATTTGTTTTACAAATGTATGGCATATATGTGTTTACTAAGTGCTTTTATATGTACTATTCCGATTATGCAAACCCGATGTTTATCCAAATCCTTAAAGATATATCTATCTTCATAGATTGATTCTTATAGGATATTTGAAGTACAGTCTTAGATCTTCCTATCTTCATAGTGAGATTTTTAAGAAGTACTTTACGAGACGATCGTTATGGTTTATGTGTAGATTGATGGTGATTTAGATAACGAAACTAGAGTAATACAATAAGCACATGGTGGATACGCCGCTGGTACTTCCTATATATTAGTGAGCTTATTGTATTACCCTTCGTGGCGTTATCCCGAATCACCATTAGGATTTAGAATGTTGTGATGCAATGATTCAATATGACCGAAACCAAGTCCTTTTAGTATCAATTTATCTTCATAGATTGATTCTTGTAGGATGTTTAAAGTGCTAATATTGGAGTCCTTGTTTGGATTCATTGTGTACTTTAATGCGTATTTGACTAGACGATGTGACAGAAACCAAATCCTTATAGCATCTATCTATCTTCATAGAATGATTCTTATAGGATGTTAATGTACTAATATTGGAGTCCTTGTTTGGATTCATTGTGTACTTTAATGCGTATTTAACTAGACGATGTGACAGAAACCAAATCCTTATAGCATCTATCTATCTTCATAGAATGATTCTTATAGGATGTTAATGTACTAATATTGGAGTCCTTGTTTGGATTCATTGTGTACTTTAATGCATGTTTACAAGTTGGTGACAAGTTGACGATTTATGTGTTTATGTGGTAGTTGTGATTTAGATAACGAAACGGGTGTAATAAAATAAGAACATGGTGGATACGCCGTTGGTACTTCCTATATATAAGTGTTCTTATTTTATTACTCTTGTAGCGTTATCCGAATCACTTTAGGATTTTATATACAATTGATTCAATGTTTGATTATCCAAATCCTTGTAGAATCTTCCATATCTTTATATGTTAGATTCTTAGAAGGATGTCTAAAGTATTATTATAAATCATTGACTTGATTTATATAATGCTCACCCAAGTTTTGATTGATTTCAAAACAGTTATTATTAATCCTTGATTGGATTTCTAATAACACGTTGATGAGTTTTACGATGATTTCAACGAGATTACAATGTACGATTTCAATTGGCATAAAAATTACTTAGTAACAATCATATTTCCATATACAAACTGTTTGCCACAAGTTTTCACAAACAAGATTATGTATTGCAATACTAAACTTTTGCCATTCTCTGGCTTCAAGATTTATTTCAAATCGACAACTCTCGTAGTTGCCAAAGTATTGCAATACCAAACGTTTTGCCATTTTTTTGGCCAACAAAACCTATGTACTCGCCGGCATTTTTATGCTGACTTATTTTCACATATGTTTCAGGTTTTCAACTATTCAAGCATGCAACGCATAGGACTGCATCCGGGCCTTAGACTTCTTTAATCAAAAGACAATTACATGTACTCTTTGTTTGTAAAACAATGTTAACTATATTGAAACAATTTAGTACCAGTAGTTGTGAGCAATTTGTAACGTGACTCCCCGATATTTCCGCCGTGTGTTGTTGTATTACGCGATTGGGAGAGCACTGGTTATAGGGAATTAGGTTATTAGTATGCCTTTAACCTAGTCTATAACCTCCTTAGGGACCCAAACATGAGTAGACTTAAGAACTCTATCCTAAATCCTCATCCTTATTCGTGCCACAACAATTCTATGATTTACAATTCATCTAACCTTAGATGATTTATCCTAAAACCCTTAGGCTTTATGCCTTAAGGTATTCCTCAAAATGTTTTTCTCAAAACATCTTCATTGAAATATTTCTCAAAATGTTTTCTTAAACGTTTTTGTCAAAATATTTCACAACATGTTTATCTCAAACGATTTGTATCAAAAGATTTCTTAAATGTTTTCCTCAAACATTTTTCATCGAAATATTGGGTTTTAATAATGTGAACACATGCAATCTAGAAGGGTGGATGCCTGTACCCCGAGTTTTCTGTCTATGGCTAGAGTGTTCATACAAATCCGCATTATCGGACCAGTCACTCTTACCTAGGAACTCTTAGGGTGAGTGTCCACTTATAGGCTAAAGCATGTCTTCGTGAAACATTATAAAAACCTATCCACTTTGACCTTTTCGAGCGATTTCTAAACACTACGACCTTTGAGACACTACTGTGACAACCCGAGTTTTCAAGGTCTTTCCTCGACACGTTACTTGTTTTCACAACTGTGTTTTATAATTTATTGCGTTGTAACGGATGTGCGTTTGTTATATGATTACCTTGTTATTATTTGGTTTATGATTAATGAATAAAAATTAAGACCTTATAAACTCATTAACAGTTGATGGACTTAACTCTTGTACTCTCACGTTTGACGAAACATTGGACACTTCTGTTGCAAACTCAAACTCGACGAAACATAAGTGTTTCGTCCTCAACTCTAGTCGACGAAACTTGGGAAGTTCCGTAGTCCCTGTGATGTTTCGCCAAGGTGGGCTTTCGGCCCAAGTGAGGCCCAGCGACGTATCAGTTATATTTATCTTGCACCCACATAAATGTCACACCCCGAAATATCAGAGCATTGGCGTGACTGGACTGGTATCTTCATTGCACAGCGGAAGCAAATAAGCAAAGACTTTCTAGAAATTGAACGCCCGTTAAGTACTCGACTCCACATGGTTCTCCTATTCCAACCGTGCCTTGTCTTAGAAATGCAACCTGAGAAAGAAACATGCGAAAAAGTCAACATAAAGTTGAGCGAGTTCATAGTTTGCTTGTAAAAGATTTGAAATAAATCTTTTTGAATAACCGGTTTTTGAAGTATTGTTGAGAAAACGAATTTAAAATCATTTTCTTGTCATGTTATACGGAAACTTTGTATGAAAACATGGTATGTATCTTGTATAAATCAAGTCTTTCTGTATGTATCTTGTATAAATCAAGTATTTCTGTATGTATTTTGTATAAATCAAGTATTTCTGTATGTATCTTGTTGTTAATGGGTTACAAGGCCATTAACATGTGACACGACATAGGAAGCAACCAAACCATAGGCATTTTTCTAGTTGTCGATTCACGACTGAGACACAAAAGCACTACTCGGTACTAGTTTTCACTAAGAGTGTGGCTGCTCGGACACCCGTTAGATCTAACCTTTTGTTCTGCGGTCTAGGTATATTGTTGATTAATGGTGCTTATGGTACCCTATTCGTGACACGATTTCTCGTATCAATTCTTGTATCATTTCTCGTATCATTTCTCAATTCTTGTATTCATCATACCATTTGTAAACATTGTAACATTTGTATCTTGTAAACTCTTGTATTTGTATTTTCCCGTAGTTTAGAAAACTAGAACTCGTGTGTATGCATACTTCGAAAAATACGCTTGTTTGAAAAACCGGTATGAAACATGAGTTTTTCGTAAACCATTTGTGTCAGTTAAAACTTGGTTGTAAAATGGTTTAGAAATATGTAATTCTTGTATGCTTTGCAAAAAGTGCATGTCTTTCCACCCCGAAAACCTTTATAAAATGTAAAACAGTGAAAAGGTGGGGTTATGAACTCACCTGAATCTGTGCAAAGCTAGCTAAATATGACTTCGTGATGTCGTTTCCAAGACGTGACTTGCTAGCGTGCATTCTACAATATTCCTAACATGGAATATCTAATAAGTTTCTAAATAAAAGCGGTAACTAACTACGTGTCACCGAGCTCTACCGAATCGTTAACCGAACGATTCAACGGTAAGTTATGAACTTAATGAGAATAATTAAGTTATACTAGTTAAGTCTCGTTTATTATCGGTAATAATTAATAAGTCTTGAAAAGACTTAATTCTCGAGAGAAATAAATAAATATTTATATAAAATTATATAAATATATCGTTATAATCGCGTTAGCCGTCTCGAGAAGTTGTACGTGTATGTGCCGAGTGTTTTATGAAAAGAATATATAATAAACTCGTTATTACATATCGTATGCCATTGAGGCGTTTGAAATAAATATAAAAGGTTATATTTATTTTATAGAAGGATTATCGAGTTATTTGATGTTTGAAAATAAATAAATATATAAACTTTACTTATTTTTGTAAAAGAATATGGGCCGTTCGTAAAAGAATTAGTGTTGTTCGATATCCAACTATATTTATTTTTATAAAAGATATTCTCGAGTTTTCGATGTTTAAACTAAACATATAACTATGTTTATTTTGGTAAATAAGTTGTCGAATTTTTGAAGTATAAAATAACTATACGTATCGTCGTAAATAATTTCCGAATCGTCGTTTTGTTTCAAAACAATTGTGATAACCTTATTTGTTTCGTAATTTAGTTCGAATCCGTACAGTTCGTCTTGTAATAAAACACATTTGTTTACGGGTTTTCTCGAAAATCGGGCAGAGTTTCCTCTGTTTTTTGACGCCTCGACAACACAAGTTGTCGTTATAATTTTCAAAATTCAACAATTTATCAACGATGTATATGTATGAGCAAGTTATATAAACAATATAGTAAGTAAATCCAAGTAACTTTAACTGGTAGTTCGTCGATTTATTCGGTTCGAGCTCGTTTTCGTGTGTTCGTAACAAAAAAAAATAAACACTATAATGAAATTACGTCTTTAAACCATTACCAAAATTCTCGTGTCGAAGCGCTAAATGGGTTGACTGAGTTGACCGAGTCGACTCCCGGAGTTGACCAGGTTTGACCGAGTCGACCCGAACCACGAACCCGTTGACCAGTTCTGACCCGAGCCAAATCTGTTGACCGAGCTGTTGAGCTCTGACTTTTGTTGACTGAAGTGGACCGAGCACCAAATCTTACCCGATAAGCCGTGACCCGACTTGACTGAACCGAACTACTCGTGTCGCGAAGCTTTAACCGGAGCAATCTGACCAAACCTGAACCGATACGCCCGAACCAAAGCTGAGTTAGTCCGAGCTACAAATCTGACCCGCTCAAGCCCCGATCTTCTGTTGACCGGACCGAGTCAAGGCTGAACCGAGCCACCACCATCACCGTCGTGGTTCCACCGTCGCCATCACCGCCACCTGAAAACATCCCGAGCTAACCCAAAGAAGAAGGATCTATAATGGATCTGAGAAAAAAATGCAAGGAAGAGACTAATGCTTACCGGAAACTTGTCGGAATCCATCATCACCACCGCCGTAGCGGCGGCGCCGCTGCCTATCTCCGCCACTCTCTCTGTTTCTCTCTCCTGCTCAGTCTCTCTCTCTCTCTCTCTCTCTATCTCGTTCGAATCCACCCGAAGCCATCGTGGCTCTACTGCCACTGCCGTACGCCGCCTCCACTCTGGTGGCGGGCCGGTTCTTTAAGAGAAATGGGGTTGGAAATAGGAGAGATGAAGGTGATCTGAATCAATGGCCAATTCCCTGGTCCTTGGCTTGATGCTGTCACAAATGTCTAGGTAATGTTTTTTTCTGCAAATTTCTATCTACAAAAGCACTTCTTCCCAATTTATATTCTAGGTAATGTTTTTTTCTGCAAGTTCCACAACTCTTCTTGTGAAAACAATGAGATTATTTTTTTTGCTTAGTTAACATAACTTCATGGACATAATGCAGAAGCTACGAACTAATGGAAAAGACTCTTAAGGTTTATACATATACAAAGAAGGAGATAAACCTTTATCGTACCGGTATAATATTTGTTAGTGGCTAATATTTGAATATAATTTGTGATGAGTTTGAAACTGTTTTGAGTTTTTTGTGATTGATTTTGTTTTTTTTTTAATGATTTTTAGGATTAAATATTGGTGGTTTGACTTGGCTTATTTTGGTGTTAAAAGAAAGTAAAACATGTTAACGCCAAAGACATGACTCAATGAAACTACTCGAATAATAGGTAAGTGATTCTAATCAAATAACACTATTTAAACTGATTTGAACCTTAAATGCATCACCAACTTCAAACCAGTGATGCAATACAGAAACTAGGTGACGTTGTATGACAGGGCGAAAACGGACATACGGGTGTTATAAAGTATAAACATTAGTAATTAATGTGACAATCAAACAATTCATACGAGCCATATAAATTTAGCGCACTTTACCTCATACGGACCTGCATACAACCTATATGACCCGTATGACATGATATGGCCCGTATGAGTGTATGACATGTCAATGGTGTCTGGATAGTGTGGGTAACTGGTGTTCCAATAATGTCAGCCTTTACTTCATGCTGGACATATAATGATACGGGTACCTATAATTTTGTGTAGGCTACTGGAAAAGCAATACCGTTAGCTGCTGGATCTGTCAAACAGGTGGCGGCAAGAGAGGCTGGTGGTCTTGCAGTCGATATGATCCGCCAGAAAAAGATGGCTGGAAGGGCACTTCTACTTGCTGGATCTCCGGGTACGGGTAAAACCGCCCTTGCCCTTGGTATCTCTCAAGAAATTGGCACTAAGGTATGTCATATTATACAACATACACACCTTATTCGCCTATTATCCGAAATCGGCAATCATTATATATATGAGGGATAAAGTATAATTGTTATAAATAATTATATGCAGGTCCCAGTTTGTCCCATGGTTGGATCAGAAGTCTACTCATCGGAAGTAAAGAAAACCGAGGTTTTGATGGAGAATTTCAACCATGTTACCAGCTCGTATTGTCGACTCCACCAAACGCCCGGGTTCCCACTATTTCAAATAGTTTAGCTGTTTTACAAAATTGGTATTAAAAAAGATTACGTAAAATCGGGCATGCAACGTGCGCCAAAAAAACATAATTACCCGCGGCAACGCGCGGTCAGTAAATGATATTTAAACTAAGAAAAGTTAGAACCGGTCCGACTGGTAACCAGACAGTTCAAGTGAAAACAGTTCAAAGAGCCATAACCGGACCGGCTTAGGACCCTGTTCCCGTTTTGACCGTTGGTTAAACTTGTATGCAGTTTTTAATGGGAGGAAAAGGCGGCGATCACTCGCCAGTTTTAGGAAAATACCAAGAAAAGGCGGAGATGTTCATGTGTTCATGCATGGGGAAGGCGAATCACAATGTTCAAAAGACTCCTGGAGGTTTAATCTTCCGGCAACGATGGAACAATTTACAATTTGTCACAAGTGCATCTTTCCTCCTCACTGTCTACTCCGACCACTTGACCGCTGCCCGCAAAAACCTGCATTGTGCTTCGGGCAGTGTTACCCCCTCAGAGCTTCTCGCATTTGCCAAGTCACAGGTAAGAAAATGTTCCACTTCATTTGTAAACAATTGTATTAAAATTTATGATTTTATTTATTAAAGTTTTGATTATTTTTTAATTTGGTGTTAAGGTGGACTACATTCTTGGAAACAACCCAAGAGCAACAAGTTACATGGTTGGATATGGAAACCACTACCCGCAACAAGTTCACCATCGCGGTTCCTCCATTGTGTCAATTAAAGTTGACCCGTCGTTTGTGAGCTGCAGAGGTGGTTATGCTACATGGTTTAGCCGAAAAGCAAGTGACCCAAATCTCTTGACCGGTGCGATTGTTGGTGGACCGGATGCCTATGATAACTTTGCTGACCCAAGGGACAATTATGAGCAGACTGAGCCTGCTACATATAACAATGCACCCCTTCTTGGAGTCTTGGCTAGGTTGAATGGTGGTCATTCTGCCCATAACCAGCTCCTTCCAGGTAAATTCATCGCAATTTCGGTCATTTGAAATGTCGGTTATACCCTTCTGGTTTCGGTTTTTGTAACAACTTTGTTATTTTCATGCAGTTGAAGTTCCTCTTCATAAACCTATTGCTGTTCAACCAAAGCACGCATCTCCATACGCAGGTACCAATTCCACCCATTTCATTAAACACAGTAAAATGAGTAAAACGTGTTTGCGTCCGAACGAACGATGTTTAAGTGGGTTGGGCCAAGGTAAAATAACTGGGTTGGGGGGACTGGTAAAACGGGTTTGGGTCGAAACGAATCATTTTTAATTGTCACCTAATATTCGTACTTTTGATTTGTTACGTTACAAAATAACATGACACATGTATCATTTTTTCTGTTTTTAGCTCCTATTGAAATTGATCAAAAGGCAACTGCTTCATGGGTATCCAATGGAAAAACATACTACCGATATTCGGCTATAGTTACCAACAAATCGAGGAGGACCATCAGGAACTTCAATCTAAACATCTCGAAGCTCTACGGTCCACTCTGGGGTCTCACCAAGACCACAAGTGGTTCATACGGGTTACCAGAATGGGTTAGCTCATTACCAGCTGACAAAAGCTTAGAGTTTGTGTACATTCATAGCGCTCCTTTCGCAGACGTCTCAGTTTCCGGCTACACATTGGCTTAAAATTAAAGATTAAGTTAAACAAACAAGCTCCGATTTATAGAAAAAGCTACTAAAAGGAATTAAAGTAATGGATTTTCGGGTGTTTTTTTTCCGATGTTTGAAATAAGGTCTGAAGAAAGGAGCAAAGAGTATAAGGTAAATCTTTTAAAGGATTAAGGAAAAATCTTATAATGATTCTTCCATATTGCAGGTCCAGTCGTCATGGATACGTCAGGATATTCTGAAAAGGGCTTAAGGAGAAAGCTTGTTGTCCAAGCTCTCTTTGGAAAGATCTATCATCTTTCAGAGGTAAGATTAATAAAAGTGATGTTTTCCTACATCTGTATTTTCTAACTTTTATTACATTTTATTGTTTGAAGAAGTTCAACATTCTCCAATGTCCATACATGTCATACATCATTTTTTCTAATCGTACGGATCATACATCATTTTTGTTAAACTTAATTACATTTTTAATGTGAATCATCAAAGAATTGAGATGACTAACATCTTATCTTCTTTCAAACTCCATTTGCATTAGTTAATTTTATTAAAATAGGACGGGAAGTCGAAAATGGATAGATATTCATATGAAACATACTTACATAAGTATGTCTTCTATATCTATTTTTGATTCTAATCTATACTTAAG
This sequence comes from Helianthus tuberosus, assembly GCA_030545235.1. Lineage (NCBI taxonomy): Eukaryota > Viridiplantae > Streptophyta > Magnoliopsida > Asterales > Asteraceae > Helianthus > Helianthus tuberosus. The sequence goes on along the minus strand of CM060403.1, from coordinate 50,354,124 downwards.
TTGATCACTTGATTGTATTCACTTTACACTGTGTTATCAGTCGGGTTGGCAAGGTGACCCGTTAACCCATTTCTATAATATTATATTTTTTAAAATATGTTTTATGTTATAAATTAAATTGGGTGTGTATTTGGTGCTATAAATATAACTTAAAAATAGATGTTGACATAAATTTTTATGATTTTAATGTAATTTTATTATATAAACATGTGTTTTTTTGTAGTAGTGTTAATTTTAATATGTTAATTTGCTGAAAAAAATAAAAAAAATAAAAAATTCGGGTTGAACGGGTCGGGTTTGGGTCAGTATGCAAATATGTTCGGGTTCATATTTATGGCACGATTTTCGAGCTCAGGTCGTGTTCGGGTTCGTCTAAAATTTTCGGGTTCGGGACGGATTGAACCCGCCAGCCCGCGAACACGACCCGTTTAACACCCCTATAATTAAGGGATGCGTTTTTCTCTGATGGTCTGATCTTGAATTGTATGTTAATATGTTATGATTATCTTGAGATTTGAAGATGGTGTTTATTTCATATATGTTTTTTCTCGAGTCAATTTTGACTCACCTCATGGTACAAAGAAGGCCACTTGATATATAGTATGGTTGGCTAAGCATATCAATTGTAGGACCAAGGATCTACTAATGAAGGGCAGGCCATGTATGATAATTGTCCAAACTGCGGATATAACTTCACAGATAATATGTGATCACATGATGGGCTATTGTACCAACCAACCCCCTCACTTTCTTTAACTACTGGTCACACCCCTAATTTTCCCATGTTTTTAGTTACTTTAGCAATTCATTATGTCGCTATGTGCGAGTTTATATTATGGTATCTAGACGAAATTTGTCAACTTCGCCACATGGCGAGGGTTCCCCACTTTTTAGTTACACAACTATGTGTTGTAGAGAAATTGTCAACTTCGCCACATCGCGACGGTTCCCACTTTATTAATATCGAAATTAATTAACATTTTGTAATCACTGATCAAAAGAACATATAGTTCCATCACATGTTTTTCTATTGCATTTTCTTGACTATTTTTGTTCGATGCAGTTTAGAAGGCGCATCCGGATTATATACTCGTATACAATAAATTTCCTCAATAGTACTTTTATGAACATTCTATTAAATTTGGTTTATTATCTGTGTAAGTAATTCATTAAATAGCAAAACTTTTTCAGTTATCTATTTCTGAGTTGGGTTATTGTTGATCATTTGTTGTTAATATATATATCACTGTTGTGTTATTGACATTGTTGTTCATTATTTGCTGGCTTATTGTTGCACCAGATTTAGTTATTTAGTAGGCCTCTTTGCCATTGGATTGCTTTGCCGTTGGATTGCTTTGTCGACACCACCACCTTTCCTTGATGCAGTTGATTACTGCCGGTGTCGGGTGTTTATTTATATAGATCCATTTAGTATCGTTTTAAACAAAATATATTTAGTTGGAACCAAAGGAAAACCACATGATTGAGAAACTAACAGAAAACAAGTACAAACAACGCTGTAAATTATCCATTTCGCCAATACAATCTCTTTTACATGTGTATGGAGCTCCCGCCGCAACGCGCGGGTTTCCCACTAGTGTAATGTAATAGAGAGAGTGGGGATGGCTTGGCAGTGGATTTTATGTGTGTATTTAGAGAAGATGATGAAGGGTTTTTATAGAGAGTTTGAGATCTAATAGAGGTCTTGTGGATTTTGTTTAGATTTTGCAGATCTTGCACAGATTTTGTTTAGATTTTGCTAAGATTTTTTTTTTTAGGAAAAATCTAATATATTATGTGCAGGTTTAGGCTTGTGGGTTTTGGGCTTGGGCCCAGGGCCCACAAGCCCATCTCATGTGTAAGTGGCCCGTAATTCCTACGAGACCTGATATTGCGACCCAAACTCCATAAAATATTCGTGTAACATCCATATTTGTCGGTGTCGTCAGTATTTCGTACGGTTTCAGCTTATTACCGTTTAATTTCCAATAGTATCTCCGCAGATCGTCACACGCACACTGTAGAACCACATAAGCGTTCCTAAGCTTACTGAGGCCCTAATTAAATTAATTTGCATCGTAAACACTATTTAATGTCGCGTACATCGCCTGTTAATCACGTAATTAAGGGCGTAAATTACCGGTTGTCACATTCTCCCCCTGTTAATAAAATTTCGTCCTCGAAATTTAGACTACGTCAACTCCTTAGAGTTACGTTATAGGTAAGTAAATACGAATAATGTCAAAGGAAACGAGGCATACTGGTACAGTCACTAGTGTGACCAAGTTAACAGGGGTCCAATAAAAGAGGAATTTCGACCCATGGAATTCCAAATAGACGTTTACGATATGCAAATGAATGTTAGAAACAATAACATTCGCTGGGAGAAGCTTAGAATCAACAAGCCCAAACGAAATAATTTTGCATGAAACGCTCGATCATGATCAGCCCAAGCTGCAAGTTCTACCGACGCCACAAGGTGTCGTAGTGATAAAAATAATTCAATAATAGTGGTGATCAAACAAGTATCACCTGTGTTTGAAGTCAAATGAAAGCGCAATAATAAATCGAAGCGGATTTAATCTAAATCAATAAATAAATAATTAAATCCGTGCATGAGATATGTAAACGAGATTAGCGCAAGCTTCAATTTAGTGAAACGTCACCACAAGGTGTCGAAGTTAACAAACGACTTAATGGAGTCGTAGACCAAACAAATCTATTACGACTCAGAACAATGAAACGCTTGTTAAAACGAATTCGAATATGATGTTTTCAATACATCATATGGTGTCTTGAATTGAATATGTGTAATGAACAAGTTCAAACAATTGAATTTGATTTCGGCGCAAGCCGACAATAAATACATGTATCGACAAGAAAACTTTCGGCATGGTCACAACGAAAAACCCATGTATGTAACTTGAAAAGAAAAGAAATTTCAAGAATATGTGTTGACTTGATAACAAAGAAGCCAACAGTTACAATAATGCGGGTCATTCGAATCACAAATAAAAAATTAGGTTTAGCGAAACAATATTTGAATCTTGATGAAACGCTTATTCGAAACAAAACCACATGCGTAACAAACGATGCATGCGTAACATATGAGTTTTCAGGAAATGAAGCAAATGAATATTCGCTATAACGAAAGAAATGATCGTGATACAATGACCATTAAGAGGAGTAGAGATGTGAAAATCTACTCACTAGATGCAAAAGTCGGAATTTCAATAAAAGAAATTTAAGGACTTTACCTGGGGTTGCATGTGATAACCGGTTGTTAAGTGACATTACCATGGAATGTCGAACATAGCGTATTCGTCGTTAACAAGATAGGGGGAATGCGGAGACATACGTCTTCTCCTTAGCATGACTCGTGTCGTTTGCAGGACCGCGTGCCAAACTGTCATTTCCTCGAAAGTCGTATGTGGTGTACTTCAACCTCCGTTGATGTATAGCTTAAGTTTTACGTATACCTGTGCACTAGCGTTTCGTTATGCGTAGGCTGCCTGCTCGGGAAGTCAAAATATCATAGACAATATGGATAATAGTGTGCGCCCGAGTTTATATTCGCGGTTCCTACGTGACGACCTTTAATGAACTTCAACATAAGTTTCCGAAGGTCTTAAATGCATGTTTCCTAAACTCTCAGAGTTTTATGTACTATATGTAATTTCTTTTGTGTACCATGCATATAACACCACAATAGCGTATGTTTGAAAACAAAATCTTGACTGTTTGATTTTCGGCAACGGTTGGAGACCATATTCGAGTCTTAGGTGTTCTGTATGTATTCAGGTTTTAATATTCTAAGTTTCCAGAGGAAAGTGAGGTTAGAGCCTAGGTATCTTTACAGAAACCCTATTCGTTGTAACCTATAGCTCTGATACCAATCTGTCACACCCCGAAATATCAGAGCATTGGCGTGACTGGACTGGTATCTTCATTGCACAGCGGAAGCAAATAAGCAAAGACTTTCTGGAAATTGAACGCCCGTTAAGTACTCGACTCCACATGGTTCTCCTATTCCAACCGTGCCTTGTCTTAGAAATGCAACCTGAGAAAGAAACATGCGAAAAAGTCAACATAAAGTTGAGCGAGTTCATAGTTTGCTTGTAAAAGATTTGAAATAAATCTTTTTGAATAACCGGTTTTTGAAGTATTGTTGAGAAAACGAATTTAAAATCATTTGCTTGTCATGTTATACGTAAACTTTGTATGAAAACATGGTATGTATCTTGTATAAATCAAGTCTTTCTGTATGTATCTTGTATAAATCAAGTATTTCTGTATGTATCTTGTTGTTAATGGGTTGCAAGGCCATTAACATGTGACACGACATAGGAAGCAACCAAACCATAGGCATTTTTCTAGTTGTCGATTCACGACTGAGACACAAAAGCACTACTCGGTACAAGTTTTCACCAAGAGTGTGGCTGCCCGGACACCCGTTAGATCTAATCTTTTGTTCTGCGGTCTAGGTATATTGTTGATTAATGGTGCTTATGGTACCCTATTCGTGACACGATTTCTCGTATCATTTCTCGTATCAATTCTTGTATCATTTCTCGTATCATTTCTCAATTCTTGTATTCATCATACCATTTGTAAACATTGTAACATTTGTATCTTGTAAACTCTTGTATTTGTATTTTCCCGTAGTTTAGAAAACTAGAACTCGTGTGTATGCATACTTCGAAAATACGCTTGTTTGAAAAACCGGTATGAAACATGAGTTTTTCGTAAACCATTTGTGTCAGTTAAAACTTGGTTGTAAAATGGTTTAGAAATATGTAATTCTTGTATGCTTTGCAAAAAGTGCATGTCTTTCCACCCCGAAAACCTTTATAAAATGTAAAACAGTGAAAAGGTGGGGTTATGAACTCACCTGAATCTGTGCAAAGCTAGCTAAATATGACTTCGTGATGTCATTTCCAAGACGTGACTTGCTAGCGTGCATTCTACAATATTCCTAACATGGAATATCTAATAAGTTTCTAAATAAAAGCGGTAACTAACTACGTGTCACCGAGCTCTACCGAATCGTTAACCGAACGATTCGACGGTAAGTTATGAACTTAATGAGAATAATTAAGTTATACTAGTTAAGTCTCGTTTATTATCGGTAATAACTAATAAGTCTTGAAAAGACTTAATTCTCGAGAGAAATAAATAAATATTTATATAAAATTATATAAATATATCGTTATAATCGCGTTAGCCGTCTCGAGAAGTTGTACGTGTATGTGCCGAGTGTTTTATGAAAAGAATATATAATAAACTCGTTATTACATATCGTATGCCATTGAGGCGTTTGAAATAAATATAAAAGGTTATATTTATTTTATAGAAGGATTATCGAGTTATTTGATGTTTGAAAATAAATAAATATATAAACTTTACTTATTTTTGTAAAAGAATATGGGCCGTTCGTAAAAGAATTAGTGTTGTTCGATATCCAACTATATTTATTTTTATAAAAGATATTCTCGAGTTTTCGATGTTTAAACTAAACATATAACTATGTTTATTTTGGTAAATAAGTTGTCGAATTTTTGAAGTATAAAATAACTATACGTATCGTCGTAAATAATTTCCGAATCGTCGTTTTGTTTCAAAACAATTGTGATAACCTTATTTGTTTCGTAATTTAGTTCGAATCCGTACAGTTCGTCTTGTAATAAAACACATTTGTTTACGGGTTTTCTCGAAAATCGGGCAGAGTTTCCTCTGTTTTTTGACGCCTCGACAACACAAGTTGTCGTTATAATTTTCAAAATTCAACAATTTATCAACGATGTATATGTATGAGCAAGTTATATAAACAATATAGTAAGTAAATCCAAGTAACTTTAACTGGTAGTTCGTCGATTTATTCGGTTCGAGCTCGTTTTCGTGTGTTCGTAACAAAAAAAAAATAAACACTATAATGAAATTACGTCTTTAAACCATTACCAAAATTCTCGTGTCGAAGCGCTAAATGGGTTGACTGAGTTGACCGAGTCGACTCCCGGAGTTGACCAGGTTTGACCGAGTCGACCCGAACCACGAACCCGTTGACCAGTTCTGACCCGAGCCAAATCTGTTGACCGAGCTGTTGAGCTCTGACTTTTGTTGACTGAAGTGGACCGAGCACCAAATCTTACCCGATAAGCCGTGACCCGACTTGACTGAACCGAACTACTCGTGTCGCGAAGCTTTAACCGGAGCAATCTGACCAAACCTGAACCGATACGCCCGAACCAAAGCTGAGTTAGTCCGAGCTACAAATCTGACCCGCTCAAGCCCCGATCTTCTGTTGACCGGACCGAGTCAAGGCTGAACCGAGCCACCACCATCACCGTCGTGGTTCCACCGTCGCCATCACCGCCACCTGAAAACATCCCGAGCTAACCCAAAGAAGAAGGATCTATAATGGATCTGAGAAAAAAATGCAAGGAAGAGACTAATGCTTACCGGAAACTTGTCGGAATCCATCATCACCACCGCCGTAGCGGCGGCGCCGCTGCCTATCTCCGCCACTCTCTCTGTTTCTCTCTCCTGCTCAGTCTCTCTCTCTCTCTATCTCGTTCGAATCCACCCGAAGCCATCGTGGCTCTACTGTCACTGCCGTACGCCGCCTCCACTCTGGTGGCGGGCCGGTTCTTTAAGAGAAATGGGGTTGGAAATAGGAGAGATGAAGGTTGTTCTTGTTTGTGTTGGAAGAATCTTGCAGAACAGAGGTGAGTTTAGGGATGTCGCGGCTGGAAACAACCACCCTCGCCGGTGGTCGGTGTGTCTGTCGTCGAGCATACAGAGGGAGAGGAGGAGCCGAGGGTGAGAGATGTCTGTGTGTTTGTTTATTATGTAATGTAATAGAGAGAGTGGGGATGGCTTGGCAGTGGATTTTATGTGTGTATTTAGAGAAGATGATGAAGGGTTTTTATAGAGAGTTTGAGATCTAATAAAGATCTTGTGGATTTTGTTTAGATTTTGCAGATCTTGCACAGATTTTGTTTAGATTTTGCTAAGATTTTTTTTTTTAGGAAAAATCTAATATATTATGTGCAGGTTTAGGCTTCTGGGTTTTGGGCTTGGGCCCAGGGCCCACAAGCCCATCTCATGTGTAAGTGGCCCGTAATTCCTACGAGACCTGATATTGCGACCCAAACTCCATAAAATATTCGTGTAACATCCATATTTGTCGGTGTCGTCAGTATTTCGTACGGTTTCAGCTTATTACCGTTTAATTTCCAATAGTATCTCCGCAGATCGTCACACGCACACTGTAGAACCACATAAGCGTTCCTAAGCTTACTGAGGCCCTAATTAAATTAATTTGCATCGTAAACACTATTTAATGTCGCGTACATCGCCTGTTAATCACGTAATTAAGGGCGTAAATTACCGGTTGTCACATTCTCCCCCAGTTAATAAAATTTCGTCCTCGAAATTTAGACTACGTCAACTCCTTAGAGTTACGTTATAGGTAAGTAAATACGAATAATGTCAAAGGAAACGAGGCATACTGGTACAGTCACTAGTGTGACCAAGTTAACAGGGGTCCAATAAAAGAGGAATTTCGACCCATGGAATTCCAAATAGACGTTTACGATATGCAAATGAATGTTAGAAACAATAACATTCGCTGGGAGAAGCTTAGAATCAACAAGCCCAAACGAAATAGTTTTGCATGAAACGCTCGATCATGATCAGCCCAAGCTGCAAGTTCTACCGACGCCACAAGGTGTCGTAGTGATAAAAATGTCACACCCCCAAAATCAACACGCGGAGTACCACCGCTTGGAGGCGTGACATGACCAGGATCAAGCCACCAATCATATTGAACATAAGTATATAGTAAAAGTCATTCATCAATACGATAGGTGTTTCCAAAACCAAATATAAACAAGTGTGTAGCGGAAGCAATAATGTAAAACCCAACATAAGTTTAAGTACAAAATGTCATGATGTTTAACAACACATTCACGATCCATGTCCACAACGACCGTGCCTCCCGTGCAAGCTCCAAAAGTACCTAAGGTCCTGCAAGGCATGTAACAGAGAGTCAACAACTAGTTGAGCGAGTTCACAGTTGGTTATTTAGTTATAATGTTCGTATCGTAATTCGTATGTTCGTTTAGTAATCATGTATCGTATGTAATAGCATCGCGGCCCTCTAGGCATGTTTGCGAAGTTTAGTGGGGGTTTCCCATGTTTTCTAGACTAGTTATATTTGTATCGCGGCCCTCCAGGCATGTTTGCGAAGATTAAAGTATAGTTCGCGGCCATTCCAGGCATGTTTGCGAAGATCGTTCTAGTATCGCGGCCGATCCCGGCATGTGTGCGAAGAAAAGTATATGTATCACTAGTCTAGTAGTATCTACCATTGACCTTCCTCTTCCGAGGCCAATGGTATGTAATTCCGATAACTCTTAAGCATAAATAATCAATCAACCCATTCCCAACCCCGGGAATCCCATGCCTTGGTAGAAGTGTGAACTCACCTTGTTTGCTCGGTATGCTAAGTTAAGTGCTCACAATTAATCAGTCAAGTCCTATAGTGCACGTATGTTCAGTCAGTAAATGTTTGTAAGGTTTCGCATGCAATCTAAGTCACAGTAATATCACAGAGTGTGTTTGGCAGTTATTCTCATCGCCACATAAACAGGTAGTCATATCCATAACATTCATGCTTTACATACTTATTTTTCACAGTTAATTCTAACATTGATACTCATTAGCATGCTTGACAGGGTTAACTGGTTTAACAGGGTTAGTATATATAACAAGTTAGTAAACTAAACAGAGTTTACCCACTTAATAGAAATAATAAACTAACTGAGTTAATGGCTTAACATAGTCAATGAGTTTAACAGGTTTATAAGCTAACCAGAGTTAATAATCTTAACTGGGTTTATATTTGTAACATGAATAGCAGGATTTAACACACCTAACATGGTTAACCCTTAACACTGTTAACATAATTAAATTAACAACTTAACAGGGTTAACAGACATCACATAACCAAGTTGCTGTTTAAAGTTTTGAACAATTTTACAAAGTCACGAAATCCCTTCACTAATAAAACTATAGCCGAAATCCCTTAGTGGATGAAAACACTAGTGCCGAAATCCTATGTGAGCCGAAATCACCCTATGGGCCGAAAACCCTTTTTGGGTCGTACATACTTGGGCCGAAATCTTGTAATTATGTCAAGTTTTAAAGGATTAATAAAACTCTTGGGCCTAGAACACTTGGGCCAAAACTGTCTTGGGCCGAAATCACTTATGTGATTTCGTCTAGATTATAATTGTTGGGTGTTTTCGTTGAACATCATCATCAACAACAGCAGGTTAGCCAAACACAGAAATCCCCAAATCATTACCACTCACCACGACAGTTTCAGCAACTATTAACCATGACATCAGATTAATAGTATCTTTATCATACAATCACTTTATTCATTCAACAATAATCGATACAATCTGAACCACCATCTATGTGTCATGTACAGAGGATCATTCTTCAGTTCAACTATCAAACATATATGCGTATAACATCCAGTTGATTAACATAACATATAACATAATCGAACACTATAGGCATGTAAATCTGTTTACAATCATGATCATCATGTGTTTCGCATACTTCATTAACACAAGCAGCAACATAACAATGAAATCAGATCTGCAACAATTAATTGTGAAAGTCACTAACCGACTCGGAATGATCAACAAGGAATCTGGCTTCGAATAAGGAGAGGGCTGCCGTCAGGTTTCAAAACAAACGAGAGAGAGAGGGGATGTGGTAGGTGGTTAGGGTTTTTCTAATACCCAATTCCCGTAATGGTTGGAAGTTAAATACTAAACAAACCTTCACTGGGCCAAAGCCCAGTCCTGTTTTCATTGGCCCCAAATTGGACTAAAACACTTGTTTTCATTTGGGGTGTTCATTTTACAGCACAATATTACTACAAAGCATGATATTAACAATCTATTTATATAAACACACTATGATGCATACCAAATATAAAATATCATCGCAACACGATTTAACGTTTTTCAAATGTAAGCGTTGTGAAACAAACAAGTCGAGTAACAAACAACAAAAAGAAAATTAACGTGCAATAAATGCGAAGATGGAATCGTGGAAACTCGAGTTGTCACAAAAAATAATTCAATAATAGTGGTGATCAAACAAGTATCACCTGTGTTTGAAGTCAAATGAAAGCGCAATAATAAATCGAAGCGGATTTAATCTAAATCAATAAATAAATAATTAAATCCGTGCATGAGATATGTAAACGAGATTAGCGCAAGCTTCAATTTAGTGAAACGTCACCACAAGGTGTCGAAGTTAACAAACGACTTAATGGAGTCGTAGACCAAACAAATCTATTACGACTCAGAACAATGAAACGCTTGTTAAAACGAATTCGAATATGATGTTTTCAATACATCATATGGTGTCTTGAATTGAATATGTGTAATGAACAAGTTCAAACAATTGAATTTGATTTCGGCGCAAGCCGACAATAAATACATGTATCGACAAGAAAACTTTCGGCATGGTCACAACGAAAAACCCATGTATGTAACTTGAAAAGAAAAGAAATTTCAAGAATATGTGTTGACTTGATAACAAAGAAGCCAACAGTTACAATAATGCGGGTCATTCGAATCACAAATAAAAAATTAGGTTTAGCGAAACAATATTTGAATCTTGATGAAATGCTTATTCGAAACAAAACCACATGCGTAACAAACGATGCATGCGTAACATATGAGTTTTCAGGAAATGAAGCAAATGAATATTCGCTATAACGAAAGAAATGATCGTGATACAATGACCATTAAGAGGAGTAGAGATGTGAAAATCTACTCACTAGATGCAAAAGTCGGAATTTCAATAAAAGAAATTTAAGGACTTTACCTGGGGTTGCATGTGATAACCGGTTGTTAAGTGACATTACCATGGAATGTCGAACATAGCGTATTCGTCGTTAACAAGATAGGGGGAATGCGGAGACATACGTCTTCTCCTTAGCATGACTCGTGTCGTTTGCAGGACCGCGTGCCAAACTGTCATTTCCTCGAAAGTCGTATGTGGTGTACTTCAACCTCCGTTGATGTATAGCTTAAGTTTTACGTATACCTGTGCACTAGCGTTTCGTTATGCGTAGGCTGCCTGCTCGGGAAGTCAAAATATCATAGACAATATGGATAATAGTGTGCGCCCGAGTTTATATTCGCGGTTCCTACGTGACGACCTTTAATGAACTTCAACATAAGTTTCCGAAGGTCTTAAATGCATGTTTCCTAAACTCTCAGAGTTTTATGTACTGTATGTAATTTCTTTTGTGTACCATGCATATAACACCACAATAGCGTATGTTTGAAAACAAAATCTTGACTGTTTGATTTTCGGCAACGGTTGGAGACCATATTCGAGTCTTAGGTGTTCTATATGTATTCAGGTTTTAATATTCTAAGTTTCCAGAGGAAAGTGAGGTTAGAGCCTAGGTATCTTTACAGAAACCCTATTCGTTGTAACCTATAGCTCTGATACCAATCTGTCACACCCCGAAATATCAGAGCATTGGCGTGACTGGACTGGTATCTTCATTGCACAGCGGAAGCAAATAAGCAAAGACTTTCTGGAAATTGAACGCCCGTTAAGTACTCGACTCCACATGGTTCTCCTATTCCAACCGTTCCTTGTCTTAGAAATGCAACCTGAGAAAGAAACATGCGAAAAAGTCAACATAAAGTTGAGCGAGTTCATAGTTTGCTTGTAAAAGATTTGAAATAAATCTTTTTGAATAACCGGTTTTTGAAGTATTGTTGAGAAAACGAATTTAAAATCATTTGCTTGTCATGTTATACGTAAACTTTGTATGAAAACATGGTATGTATCTTGTATAAATCAAGTCTTTCTGTATGTATCTTGTATAAATCAAGTATTTCTGTATGTATCTTGTTGTTAATGGGTTGCAAGGCCATTAACATGTGACACGACATAGGAAGCAACCAAACCATAGGCATTTTTCTAGTTGTCGATTCACGACTGAGACACAAAAGCACTACTCGGTACAAGTTTTCACCAAGAGTGTGGCTGCCCGGACACCCGTTAGATCTAATCTTTTGTTCTGCGGTCTAGGTATATTGTTGATTAATGGTGCTTATGGTACCCTATTCGTGACACGATTTCTCGTATCATTTCTCGTATCAATTCTTGTATCATTTCTCGTATCATTTCTCAATTCTTGTATTCATCATACCATTTGTAAACATTGTAACATTTGTATCTTGTAAACTCTTGTATTTGTATTTTCCCGTAGTTTAGAAAACTAGAACTCGTGTGTATGCATACTTCGAAAATACGCTTGTTTGAAAAACCGGTATGAAACATGAGTTTTTCGTAAACCATTTGTGTCAGTTAAAACTTGGTTGTAAAATGGTTTAGAAATATGTAATTCTTGTATGCTTTGCAAAAAGTGCATGTCTTTCCACCCCGAAAACCTTTATAAAATGTAAAACAGTGAAAAGGTGGGGTTATGAACTCACCTGAATCTGTGCAAAGCTAGCTAAATATGACTTCGTGATGTCATTTCCAAGACGTGACTTGCTAGCGTGCATTCTACAATATTCCTAACATGGAATATCTAATAAGTTTCTAAATAAAAGCGGTAACTAACTACGTGTCACCGAGCTCTACCGAATCGTTAACCGAACGATTCGACGGTAAGTTATGAACTTAATGAGAATAATTAAGTTATACTAGTTAAGTCTCGTTTATTATCGGTAATAACTAATAAGTCTTGAAAAGACTTAATTCTCGAGAGAAATAAATAAATATTTATAGAAAATTATATAAATATATCGTTATAATCGCGTTAGCCGTCTCGAGAAGTTGTACGTGTATGTGACGCGTGTTTTATGAAAAGAATATATAATAAACTCGTTATTACATATCGTATGCCATTGAGGCGTTTGAAATAAATATAAAAGGTTATATTTATTTTATAGAAGGATTATCGAGTTATTTGATGTTTGAAAATAAATAAATATATAAACTTTATTTATTTTTGTAAAAGAATACGGGCCGTTTGTAAAAGAATTAGTGTTGTTCGATATCCAACTATATTTATTTTTATAAAATATATTCTCAAGTTTTCGATGTTTAAACTAAACATATAACTATGTTTATTTTGGTAAATAAGTTGTCGAATTTTTGAAGTATAAAATAACTATACGTATCGTCGTAAATAATTTCCGAATCGTCGTTCTGTTTCAAAACAATTGTGATAACCTTATTTGTTTCGTAATTTAGTTCGAATCCGTACAGTTCGTCTTGTAATAAAACATATTTGTTTACGAGTTTTCTCGAACCACGAACCACGAACCCGTTGACCGAGTCGACCCGAACCACGAACCCGTTGACCAGTTCTGACCCGAGCCAAATCTGATGACCTCTGACTTTTGTTGACTGAAGTGGACCGAGCACCAAATCTGACCCGATAAGCCGTGACCCGACTCGACTGAACCGAACTACTCGTGTCGCGAAGCTTTAACCGGAGCAATCTGACCAAACCTAAACCGATACGCTCGAACCAAAGCTGAGTTAGTCCGAGCTACAAATCTGACCCGCTCAAGCCCCGATCTTCTGTTGACCGGACCGAGTCAAGGCTGAACCGAGCCACCACCATCACCGTCGTGGTTCCACCGTCGCCATGACCGCCACCTGAAAACATCCCGAGCTAACCCAAAGAAGAAGGATCTATAATGGATCTGAGAAAAAAATGCAAGGAAGAGACTAATGCTTACCGGAAACTTGTCAGAATCCATCATCACCGCCGCCGTAGCGGCGGCGCCGCTGCCTATCTCCGCCACTCTCTCTGTTTCTCTCTCCTGCTCAGTCTCTCTCTCTCTCTCTCTATCTCGTTCGAATCCACCCGAAGCCGTCGTGGCTCTACTGCCACTGCCGTACGCCGCCTCCACTCTGGTGGCAGGCCGGTTCTTTAAGAGAAATGGGGTTGGAAATAGGAGAGATGAAGGTTGTTCTTGTTTGTGTTGGAAGAATCTTGCAGAACAGAGGTGAGTTTAGGGATGTCGCGGCTGGAAACAACCACCCTCGCCGGTGGTCGGTGTGTCTGTCGTCGAGCATACAGAGGGAGAGGAGGAGCCGAGGGTGAGAGATGTCTGTGTGTTTGTTTATTATGTAATGTAATAGAGAGAGTGGGGATGGCTTGGAAGTGGATTTTATGTGTGTATTTAGAGAAGATGATGAAGGGTTTTTATAGAGAGTTTGAGATCTAATAGAGATCTTGTGGATTTTGTTTAGATTTTGCAGATCTTGCACAAATTTTGTTTAGATTTTGCTAAGATTTTTTTTTTAGGAAAAATCTAATATATTATGTGCAGGTTTAGGCTTGTGGGTTTTGGGCTTGGGCCCAGGGCCCACAAGCCCATCTCATGTGTAAGTGGCCCGTAATTCCTACGAGACCCGATATTGCGACCCAAACTCCATAAAATATTCGTGTAACATCCATATTTGTCGGTGTCGTCAGTATTTCGTACGGTTTCAGCTTATTACCGTTTAATTCCCAATAGTATCTCCGCAGATCGTCACACGCACACTGTAGAACTGCATAAGCGTTCCTAAGCTTACTGAGGCCCTAATTAAATTAATTTGCATCGTAAACACTATTTAATGTCGCGTACACCGCCTGTTAATCACGTAATTAAGGGCGTAAATTACCGGTTGTCACAATAAATATACGAACCCTAACTCCCTTAACTCACAGTCGGCAACACCCATCGGTCCCCTAGAAGATTTCTTGTGCATCCATGATCATTCCTCTTACCGGTTAGCATTTTGTCAATGTTAGATTCGAGTTCTTGTAGTTTTGTTGAATTGCTGATGTTGTTAGTGAAACCTGTTATGTATAATCTGAAATTGTGATCAAGGGTTAGCGTTTGTATCGATTTATGATTAAGGGTTTGATTGATGAAGTTCTGATGATTGTGATCTTGTACTAATTAGGGGTTTGATACTTTATTGCTAAACAACTAGAACACACAGAATAATAATTCTACATCTTGTGTATATGCACGATCACTAAACGTAAATCAAGGGATCTGTTTGTTGGCTGAATATTATGCTACCTGTTAATCTCAAGTGAATCGGTAATGTGAATACGTGAATCGGTAATATGAATACGTGCATGATGATGAACTGGTAATCTAGGGTTCATGTCTAGGGTTGTTGATTGATCAGTTTTGGGAATAGGGAAGGTGTTAGCAGGGATTACGGGAGCAGTTAAGTTGGGAAACTGTTATGTTATCGTGTCGATGAAACATTTGAGTTTCGCCATGCACAATGTCGACGAAATATTTGAGTTTCGCCATGCACGATGACGACGAAACCATTGAGTTTCATCATATACATTGACGACGAAACAGCTGAGTTTCGTCACAAGGAACTCTTGACAAAGTCAGCTTTGTTTCGCCGATTAAGAAAAACAAATGGAACAGTGGATTATGTTAATTGATTATGACTGAGGTGACATGCTTCTGTTTTATGTGTGACACACACGTAAGTGTTAAGTACTGATATAGAACATACACGTACACTGTGAACTTGTGTGAATTTGAGTAATTGTTAAGTGCTATGTGGTGATTATTGCGTGAACGCACATTATGATCATGATTTATACGCGAACTATGTGGATGTGCACTGATTTTGTATGCATGAATCACCTTAGGCTTTGACTGGCTTATTGTGAACAAGAAAGTTAACAAACCGAGCAAACCAAGGTGAGTTCACACTTTCTACAAGGCATGAGATTCCCGGTGGTTGGGAATGGGTAAAGGATTTAATCGGAAACTGCGTGATCTCCTGGTTTGGAACACGTACTACATTCTCTTTATTGAAGGGTGATAACATGTACTAAGGGTTTAATCGGAACCTGCGTGATCTCCTGGTTTGGGGACACGTACCACATCCTCTTTATTGAAGGGTGATAACATTGATACTAGACCAAAATCTCTATCATGAAGTCCCTCATTTTTATATCGACTTAATCGCCGGGCCAATGGCGAGCGGGTCATTAGTTAGATAGCGCTATTTAGGTTTGACAAGCCTCACACCATGCCGCAGAGGACGGGCGTGAACTAATGGATCTGGGCACTAGTCAATGATGATAGACATTGACGTTAGGGCACCAACTTACTTCAGTCAGTGGTCGATATGGTAACGGGTCTAGTGGATAACATGGGGTAGCCCCCACTGCTTATGGTTTGGGAAACAAGGAACTGATTAACTACTGATTTTCAAATGAACTTATGGTTTTTGGAACAACTTTAAAATGGACAACTAACTGTGAACTCGCTCAACTTTGTTGTTGACTCGTTGTTACATGCCTTGCAGGTCGTTAGAGGTTTAGTTGGAGCTTGCAGGGGAGCAGGAGTCGTTGTGGGACATGGACCGTTGTGTGCCATGTTAAACTTTATGAACATTTAAACTTATACTTTGGTTTTTAAACTTTATGCTTCCGCTGGTAACTTGAATTTGATTAACTTGTTTTGAACACCAATTATATTGTGTGGTTGGACTTTTATTTATTTACTTACATTGTTCAACATGATTGGTGGCTGGATCCTGGTCAGTCACGCCTCCTGCGGTGATACTCCGCTTGTGGATTTTGGGGGTGTGACAGATTGGTATCAGAGCCATTGGTTATAGTGAACTTGGTTTTAAGGAAAAGCTTTTTGACAAAACAAGACTATAACCTGTACAGTGCTCAACGATTCACAACGACGCTTCGCTCCACGTGCAAGACTCAACACTATAGGTGATATGGTTTATGTTTATATTGCCTATCTGTTAGTTTACATAGTGCATTGATCATAGTATGCATAGTTAGCGTAACAATTGTTGTTGAAACCCTGTGTGCTTACTCTCTTCTGTCATCCCACACTTATGCACTTTCGCGACACTTCTCTCACTTGTGCTTTCTTTGATGTGAAGATCATGAGTGGACGTCTGAATTTGACTCAAGCCCAGCTGACGGCTCTAATCAACGAACGAGTTGCTGAGGCACTCGCAGCAGCCCTGACAGGAGGTATAGCCTGCCTAACCTAGGATGTTAGATCCTACTCTCGTGCTTAACCTTGTCTTTTCTTTCTCGCGCGACAGGTCAGCATGCTCAGCCTCCCGTTTGTACGTTCAAAACTTTCATGAATTGCCGACCCAGTACCTTCAACGGCACAGAAGGAGCTGTAGGTCTTCTCCAATGGTTCGAGAAGATCGAATCCGTTTTTGAGATGTGTGAATGCCCTGAGGCTCGTAGGGTGAAATTTACTACTGGAACACTCGAAGGTGCTGCGTTAACTTGGTGGAACGCACAGGTTCAAATGCTAGGGTTGGCAGCTACTAATGCCACCCCATGGAATGACTTCAAAGATCTGATCAAGGAGGAGTACTATCATCGCGACGACATTCACAAGCTAGAGGTGGAGTTTTACAATCTGAAGATGACGGGGTCTGAAATCGAAGCGTATACGAAAAGATCGAACGAATTGGCTGTATTGTGCCCTACTATGGTGGATCCTCCTAACAAACGTATCGAGCTGTACCTCAAGGGTCTAGTGCCAGAGATTCAGAGCCATGTGACTGCGGCTAACCTTGGTACCATCCAGCAAGTCATTCGACTATCCCATCGCCTCACTGATCAGGCAGTTGAGCAGAACAAGCTGCCTAAACGTATTAGTGCTACTACCACTTCTAATGCTCCTAGCGACAACAAGCGCAAGTGGGATGGAAATTCGAGCAAAGGTTCTACTTCCGTTCAGTCTCAGTCTCAGCAGCGAAGGACTGACGACTTTAAGAGCCCTGGTCAGCAATCCTCAGGTAATCAGAGTCAAGGTCAGAGTGGATACAAGGTAAATCACCCCAAATGCAATCATTGTGGCTTTCACCACAGCGGACCGTGCACTAAGGGAAACTGTCAGAGATGTAACAAACATGGTCATGCGGCCAAGGATTGCAGTAGCCTCTATCCTGCGAATCAGCGATGACAACAACAGCAGCAGACTCCACAGAATCAGCAGCAACAACAACAATAGAGGGGTAACAACAAAGGATGCTTTCAGTGTGGTGCTGAAGGCCACTTCAAGAGAGACTGTCCCCAGTTGAACCAGAATCAGAACAACAACAATAATCAGGGAAATGGAAACAATGGGGGTAACAACGATGGCAATGGTGCCAGGGGACGTGTTTTCATGATTGGTCAGGGTGAAGCGAGGAATGATCCCAACGTTGTGACGGGTAAGTTCCTACTGGATGACTTCTTTGTTATTGTTTTATTTGATTCGAGTGCCGATATAAGTTACGTGTCCTTAAAAGTTAGTCAGATGCTTAAGAGTACCCCAACACTTTTGAACACCAAGCATGTCATAGAACTAGCGAACGGTAAGAGTCTCGAGGCCATACACATAGTTAAGGGTTGTAATCTCGTCTTAGCTGGTCAGACCTTCTCTATCGACCTTATCCCCATCGTTCTTGGTAGCTTCGACATCATCATTGGAATGGACTGGTTGTCCCAACATCAAGCGGAAATTCTTTGCAAGGAGAAAATCTTCCGTATTCCTCGTTCTGGTGAAGAACCTCTTGTGATTCGTGGTGACAAGAGTGGCACGGTAGTGGGTATCATCTCTTTTCTTAAGGCCCAGAAGTGTTTACGAAAGGGCCACACAGCTATTCTAGCCCTTGTTACTGACACCTCAACGAAAGAGAAGAAGATATAAGACATTCTGATCGTACGCGACTTTCCTAAGGTATTTCCTGAGGAATTACCTGGTCTTCCGCCTCATCGTCAAGTCGAGTTTCAAATCGAGCTAACTCCTGGAGCAACGCCCATAGCTCGTGCACCTTATCGATTAGCCCCATCGGAACTAGAAGAACTATCCGCACAACTACAAGAACTCTTGGACAAGGGTTTCATTCGTCCTAGCTCTTCGCCCTTGGGAGCTCTAGTCTAATTTGTGAAGAAGAAAGACGGTACATTCCGAATGTGTATTGACTATCGCGAACTCAACAAGGTAACGGTGAAGAATCGTTATCCTCTTTCGCGTATCGATGACTTATTCGACCAGCTGCAAGGGTCGAGCTTCTACTCTAAGATTGATCTGAGATCGGGCTATCATCAACTGAGAGTCAGAGACGAGGACATCTCCAAGACAGCACTCAGAACTCGTTACGGGCACTACGAGTTTCTAGTTATGCCTTTCGGATTGACAAACGCACCTGCGGTCTTCATGGATCTCATGAACCGAGTGTGCAAACCTTACTTGGATAAGTTCGTTATTGTTTTTATCAACGACATCCTGATCTATTCTAAGAGTCAGGAGGAACACGAGCATCACCTGCGACTTATTTTGGAACTTCTTCGAGCAGAGCAGCTTTATGCTAAGTTTTTGAAATGTGACTTTTGGCTTCGTGAAGTCCATTTCCTAGGCCACGTGGTAAACGGGGATGGGATTCATGTGGATCCATCCAAGGTTGACTAGATCAAGAACTGGCCTGCACCCCGTACACCAACTGAAATCCGCCAATTCTTGGGTTTGGCGGGTTACTACAGGAGATTTATCAAGGATTTCTCAAAGATTGCGCAACCTCTCACTTCACTAACTCAGAATGGCGTCACCTATCGGCGGGGTGATGCGTAGGAATCCATGTTTCACCACTTAAAGAATAGACTTTGTAGCGCACCTATCCTCTCATTACCTAAAGGCACAGACGATTTTGTGGTCTATTGTGACGCGTCAATCCAAGGACTTGGTTGTGTGTTGATGCAATGTGACAAAGTCATTGCGTATGCATCACGCCAACTTAAGGTTCACGAAAGGAACTACACTACCCACGATCTGGAGCTGGGAGCTGTTGTTTTCGTACTCAAGATATGGAGGCATTACCTGTACGGTACCAAGTGCAGCATTTACACCGATCACAGGAGTCTCCAGCATATCTTTGAACAGAAGGAGTTGAACATGCGACAGCGTCGGTGGGTCGAACTTCTGAATGATTACGAATGCGCGATCAAGTATCATCCGGGCATAGCCAATGTTGTGGCCGACGCCCTCAGTCGAAAGGAGACTAAACCTAAGCGTGTACGTGTGTTACAGCTTACCATCCACTCTAGTCTTCCCGCACAAATTTGTGATGCTCAGTCGAAGCGTTGAAAGCAGAGAACATCGGGGCTGAGTCCCTACGATGATCGAAGAATCGGTTAGAACAAAAGGAAGATGGCGCTTACAACGTAACAGGGCGCATCTGGGTTCCATTTTATGGAAATCTACGTGAGCTTGTGATGGATGAAGCACACAAGTCCCGTTACTCGGTACATCCTGGATCAGATAAGATGTACCACGATCTCAAGACTACGTACTGGTGGCCCCACATGAAAGCCAACATAGCAACCTAGTTTAGTATATGTTTGACTTATGCGAGAGTCAAGATCGAATACCAGAAACCATCAGGCCTACTTCAACAATCAGAGATACCGACATGGAAATGGGAGCAAATTTCTATGGATTTCGTTATTGGCTTACCAAGATCCCAACAAGGAAACGATACCATTTGGGTGATTGTGGATCGACTGACCAAGTCTGCACATTTTCTGGCTATCAAGGAAACGGATAAGTTTTCTACTTTAGAAGACGTATACCTGAAGGAAGTAGTTTCAAGGCACGGGGTGCCAACCTCCATCATATCTGATCGTGACGCGCGTTTTACCTCTGAGTTGTGGCAAGCGATGCACAAATCCTTTGGCTCTCGATTAGACATGAGCACGGCGTATCATCCTCAAACGGATCGGCAGTCTGAACGCACCATTCAAACCGTTGAAGACATGCTTCGAGCATGTGTAATCGATTTTGGTAACGGCTGGGAAAGACACCTCCCGTTAGTGGAGTTTTCATATAACAACAGTTACCACACCAGTATCCAGGCTGCTCCATTCGAGGCGTTGTACGTACGGAAGTGCCGATCACCTCTTTGTTGGGCAGAGGTTGGCGACAGCCAAATCACTGGCCCAGAACTCATCGTAGACACAACAGAGAAGATTGCTCATATACGACAACGAATGGCGGCCGCTCGTGACCGTCAGAAAAGCTACGCTGATAAGCGAAGGAAACCACTCGAGTTTCAAGTTGGGGATCGAGTGCTACTTAAAATCTCACCTTGGAAGGGTGTAGTTCGTTTTGGTAAGCTGTCACACCCTGGCTTTGCGGAAGCGTGGTTAACTTTGGTGTGACTTCTTAATACCATAGCTTAACCATAACAAGCTATATGAATTTAAAAACCATGCAAGTCATCCATTAAGTTTTGAAAACAACATACAGTACCATTATTTTAACATATAACCATAACCTTGTTCAAAAGACAATACAACTTATAACATAGCATAAACGTGGTTTAAGGACTGTGTCGTGTCCAGGAAAGAGACACATCCCCTAAACCCTGATGACTTCATGACAAGTGCAGCGGAAAACGTTCCATACCGTGCCAGATCCGTTTAATTTCCTGAAATACATGTGAGTTGAAAAATCAACAATAATGTTGAGCGAGTTCATGTGTAAGTGAGTATGTAAAACACTTGTGAGTATAAAAATAGTTGTGGTATGTAGCAGTTGTAAGAGGACTTGTGATCACCAATGGTTTGCAAAGCCACTGACATATGTGAAGTGCAAATAGGGAGACTCAAACCTAGCAGATTTCGCCACGGCAAAGTATGTGGACAAAGTCACCCCACGGTCCGTTTCTAGTTTGGCCGGGGGCTGGGCTCGCTACACCCAGATAGATCTACCGCTCCTGTCCCTCGGTCCCTCCATGAGGACTAATGGCCCCATGTTGTTCCTATCCACTCACATGATCGTATAACACCTCCTTACGTTAAACATACCGTTATAAAGTACTCGTAAATCATAGTAACATGTATTTCACCCCCGCAGTTAAGTAAACTGAAAACAGTTAGAGAAAAGGGGGACATGAACTCACAGTGAATGCGCGTCTCTACCAAGTGTCTCCAATACAGTAAGCTGTGCAACGACCTACAAGTGCTAATTCTATTAGACGGACGGCCGTGCCTTAGCTTTACAGTTTATGTCTTTGGGAAATAGTTAGACAACTATTTCGTGTTTATGTTCCGTATACACTTGGTAGTTATTCTTCTTCCCAAGGATGGGGGATACAATACATGTGCGTAAGTTACGTTTTATCAATCTTGTGGTAATGTAATTACCGGTGTAACTTATATGTTTGTGGAAGCGTTCGCAAAGTTTTGGAATCATTAACGCTTGTAAATATTATTTTTTTACTCTAAAATAATATTTATGTATTTTCACAAAATAATCATAAACAGTGTTGTGACAAATATGTTTATCACGTTAATCTTTGTGAAAATCCCACCTCCGAATATTTAGTAAAATATAGTGCTGGCGAAATTTATGTTTTGAAAATATGTCCAAAGATAGTTCTAACACTTGTTGTGTAAAAAGTCTAAGTGTTAGGTTTTTAGAAAATTTCGCCAGAGTTTCCTCTGTAACTGGAGGTGGCCACGCTTTCAAGCGTATCATTTTCTTTTAACAAATCAATTCAACAACTTCTTTATTCAATCAAACAATTTCCAACACAACAAACTAGTCGTCAAGTATGTAAATTTGCATAATCGCCTGAACTTGCAGTTTTTCCGAATCTATAGTGTAAATCACCTTTATATATGTAGATCTTTATATAAAGTAGCTTTAATCTTGTAAAAACCTCGTGTTTAGAGAAACCCGTCTTTACAACTTCTAGTCACTTTTCCCAAAAATAGTTATTTGTCGGATCTTCTCATTTCACAAGTGTCTACACACTTGTGGTTTATAAAATCATGTTTGTTAGTGTAAGATCCCTTCTTTAAATTACATGATTTCTTAAATGTGTGGTCCTTCAAAAATACCACTTGCGGATACGTAGATCCGCTAGTTTTAAACACCATTTTACCGGTTAAATTACTTTTACACAAGTAAAATATTTTCACACAAGTTCATGTATCTTGTGTGGTAGAGTTTCACCTTTAACCCTTGTATTTAGTCAAAAACGAGCTTATGTAAAGACACATGATCTTACAAAGTCGGGTTAAACGGAGATCCGAGCTACCACATCATAGATCGGGTCTAGATAAACACAAATTCCAATTACTACATCTTTTACACAAGTTTCTAGCTATTAACCACCACTTTTAGTATTTTTACTAGACTTTTAAGCACCAAGTTGTATGTTAACGATATTTCACCGACAAAAATCCTTTTACCCACTTTAGATATGTTCAAAAATGAGTTGCAAACAATATACCTCTAGCTCAAGGCTAGGGAAGATTCTTGGCGAAAAACGCGTGGATAAAAGCTAACGGAAGTGGTCCTTCGTGTTCCGAGTGCACCAAAGCTCCTTACACGAAACCTCTAACACTTGTATGATGATGAAATGTAGTGATCAAGGGCCGAAGGTATGATGGTGGTGTGTGGGGTGTTCGGCCGAAGGTGGGAGGGCAAGAGAGAAGAGTGAGTTTGTTGTGAAATGTGATGGTGATTAAGTTAAGTAAACCTTAGAACTTATAGGCAAACTTTAGGGTTAATAACCATAGGAAATTATGCTATTTAGATATTGGACATACAAGATTAAAATATTAGGCAAGGTACAAGTGTTGTCTCCTCTAGTTATGGGACGGTTATGATGGGGGGTGGGGTTGGTTCGATTTTAAGTGGGTGGTTAGGGGTTTAGTTTAGTTAATTAGGTTAACTAAGTATCTAACTTAGTTAGTGGTATGTTATGCGTTATGACGGGTGTTAGGGTAATCAGGGACCCTAACTGGCTCAGAAAAAATATAAATAGTGAAAATAGTAATATTTTCATGTTCCGGGTAAAGTCCGGGTGTCCGGTTGGATAGTAATCCGTTAAAGCATTACAAAAGGCTTTAAAGTGTCGTTATTGTTGTTTTTAGTGACACGTTAATTCACCAACACTTTGGAAAGTGTCTAGTAATATTTTCTCATTTTCTGGCACTTTACTAGTCAGCTAGAAGCTGGTTTATTTATTAAAGTGCTGTGTTTGGTACTTAAAGTACGTTTTAGGCACATCCGAATCAGTGTATCTTATCCCTAGAGACGCGGTACCACAACCCTTATATCCCTACACTCACTACCAGTGTAGCAAAAATATATGAGGCTCTTAACAGGCCTTAGAGGCAGTATCTGCCTGATGCTGGTTATATCAGCATGTTCACTGTGTATCCGTTTAGTGCTACTGTGCTTTTTGTGCATCATGTTTGTCACTAAGGTGCCGTATGTAAATAATGTAGTGACAGCAAATAAAGTATGATGCAAGTAAGTGCATGTATCATTATGCAGGTAGCAGTTTATCAGCTAGTTTCAATCAAGCACAGTAATTAAGTAGTAATTAATCATTAATTAAGTTGTACGGATACCTGGTTTAGTGCGGGTTGTCACATTCTCCCCCCGTTAAATAAATTTCGTCCCGAAATTTAAGTTCTGCTTGTAGATGCAGAGTTCTGAGGAAATAGGTGGGGGTATTTTTCTTTCATCCGGTCCTCACGTTCCCATGTGAATTCAGGACCATGTCTGGCATTCCAACGAACCTTGACGAGTTTGACACTGCTCCGGCGGGTCTTGTTAACTTTCCAATCTGTGACCTCAACAGGTTCTTCAACAAAGTGGAGCGTGTCGTCAATATGAATCTCGTCGATAGGAATGGCAACGTCAATTTGAGTTGGACTTTTCTTTAAATTGGATACATGAAATGTATCGTGAACACCATTCAGTTCAGCAGGTAGGTCCAACTTGTAGGCTACTGTCCCAATTCTTTCCAGAATTCTGAAAGGACCAATGTAGCGCGGATTTAACTTCCCATGCTTTCCAAAGCGTGCTACCCCTTTCCAGGGTGAAACTTTTAACAACACCATTTCTCCGACTTGGAAGTCCACATGCTTCCGGTTTGGATCCGCGTAGGCCTTTTGTCTGTGGCGAGCGGCTTCGATGCGTTTAAGAATTTGCGCGATCTTGTCTGTCGTCTCTTGGACGATCTCGGGACCAGCAAGCTGCCTATCACCTGCGTCAGACCAACATAGTGGTGATCGGCACTTGCGTCCGTATAGGGCCTCAAATGGCGCGACACCAATACTGGTGTGGTAGCTGTTGTTGTATGAAAATTCGACCAAAGGTAAGTGTTTATCCCAGCTACCGCCTAAATCCATAACACATGCCCTCAGCATGTCTTCCATAGTTTATATCGTTCGCTCGCTCTGGCCGTCAGTTTGCGGATGGAATGCAGTGCTCAGATTCAATTGTGAGCCAAAAGATTCTTGGAAGGATTGCCATATCCTTGACACAAACCTTCCGTCTCTATCAGAGATGATCGAGAGAGGTACTCCATGACGTGCTACGATCTCTCTCAAGTAAATTTCCGCAAGTTTACTAGTACTGTCTTTCTCCTTGATTGGCAGAAAGTGTGCGGACTTTGTTAGGCGGTCAACAATCACCCAAATCATATCATGGCCTCTTGGCGTTCTTGGTAATTTTGTAACAAAATCCATTGAGATTTGTTCCCATTTCCACTTGGGAATCTCAGGTTGTTGCAGAAGTCCCGAAGGCTTCTGGTATTCCGCCTTGACCTTAGCGCACGTTAAACATTTGCTCACGTAAACAGCCACGTCGCCTTTCATCCTAGGCCACCAATAGTAATCTTTGAGATCCTGGTACATCTTATCCGATCCAGGGTGGATAGAGTACCGTGACTTGTGCGCTTCGTCGAAAATAACTTCCCTTAATCCACCAAACAGAGGAACCCAAATTCTTTTCTTAAAACATAACGTCCCTTCCTCGTTTGGTACCAAAAGCTTCTCCATTCCACGGAGATATTCTTCCTCAAGGTTTCCCTCCTTGAGAGCTTCCTTTTGTGCAGCGCGAATGCGCAAGGAAAGATCGGTTCGTATGATCATTTCCAAAGCTCTAACCCTTATGGGCTTGATCCTTTCTTTACGACTTAGGGCATCGGCGACTACATTCGCCTTCCCTGGGTGATATTTTATCTCGCAGTCGTAATCGTTCAGCAACTCAACCCATCGTCTTTGCCTCATATTCAACTCCTTCTGGTTGAATATGTGCTGTAGGCTTTTGTGATCTGTGAAGATTGTGCACTTCGTACCATACAGGTAATGTCTCCAAATCTTTAGTGCAAAAACCACTGCGCCAAGCTCTAAATCGTGTGTGGTATAATTCTTTTCGTGCACTTTCAGTTGGCGTGATGCGTAAGCAATGACCTTTTGGCGTTGCATCAACACACGCTCAACCTTTGACGCTCCACACGCAGAAGGACAAGACGTTTGATTGGGGAATCAAACAGGATGAAGCGTTTCAGATATTAAAGGGTAAGCTTTGTAACGCATAGCTTAACCATAACAAGCTATATGAATTTAAAAACCATGCAAGTCATCCATTAAGTTTTGAAAACAACATACAGTACCATTATTTTAACATATAACCATAACCTTGTTCAAAAGACAATACAACTTATAACATAGCATAAACGTGGTTTAAGGACTGTGTCGTGTCCAGGAAAGAGACACATCCCCTAAACCCTGATGACTTCATGACAAGTGCAGCGGAAAACGTTCCATACCGTGCCAGATCCGTTTAATTTCCTGAAATACATGTGAGTTGAAAAATCAACAATAATGTTGAGCGAGTTCATGTGTAAGTGAGTATGTAAAACACTTGTGAGTATAAAAATAGTTGTGGTATGTAGCAGTTGTAAGAGGACTTGTGATCACCAATGGTTTGCAAGGCCACTGACATATGTGAAGTGCAAATAGGGAGACTCAAACCTAGCAGATTTCGCCACGGCAAAGTATGTGGACAAAGTCACCCCACGGTCCGTTTCTAGTTTGGCCGGGGGCTGGGCTCGCTACACCCAGATAGATCTACCGCTCCTGTCCCTCGGTCCCTCCATGAGGACTAATGGCCCCATGTTGTTCCTATCCACTCACATGATCGTATAACACCTCCTTACGTTAAACATACCGTTATAAAGTACTCGTAAATCATAGTAACATGTATTTCACCCCCGCAGTTAAGTAAACTGAAAACAGTTAGAGAAAAGGGGGACATGAACTCACAGTGAATGCGCGTCTCTACCAAGTGTCTCCAATACAGTAAGCTGTGCAACGACCTACAAGTGCTAATTCTATTAGACGGACGGCCGTGCCTTAGCTTTACAGTTTATGTCTTTGGGAAATAGTTAGACAACTATTTCGTGTTTATGTTCCGTATACACTTGGTAGTTATTCTTCTTCCCAAGGATGGGGGATACAATACATGTGCGTAAGTTACGTTTTATCAATCTTGTGGTAATGTAATTACCGGTGTAACTTATATGTTTGTGGAAGCGTTCGCAAAGTTTTGGAATCATTAACGCTTGTAAATATTATTTTTTTACTCTAAAATAATATTTATGTATTTTCACAAAATAATCATAAACAGTGTTGTGACAAATATGTTTATCACGTTAATCTTTGTGAAAATCCCACCTCCGAATATTTAGTAAAATATAGTGCTGGCGAAATTTATGTTTTGAAAATATGTCCAAAGATAGTTCTAACACTTGTTGTGTAAAAAGTCTAAGTGTTAGGTTTTTAGAAAATTTCGCCAGAGTTTCCTCTGTAACTGGAGGTGGCCACGCTTTCAAGCGTATCATTTTCTTTTAACAAATCAATTCAACAACTTCTTTATTCAATCAAACAATTTCCAACACAACAAACTAGTCGTCAAGTATGTAAATTTGCATAATCGCCTGAACTTGCAGTTTTTCCGAATCTATAGTGTAAATCACCTTTATATATGTAGATCTTTATATAAAGTAGCTTTAATCTTGTAAAAACCTCGTGTTTAGAGAAACCCGTCTTTACAACTTCTAGTCACTTTTCCCAAAAATAGTTATTTGTCGGATCTTCTCATTTCACAAGTGTCTACACACTTGTGGTTTATAAAATCATGTTTGTTAGTGTAAGATCCCTTCTTTAAATTACATGATTTCTTAAATGTGTGGTCCTTCAAAAATACCACTTGCGGATACGTAGATCCGCTAGTTTTAAACACCATTTTACCGGTTAAATTACTTTTACACAAGTAAAATATTTTCACACAAGTTCATGTATCTTGTGTGGTAGAGTTTCACCTTTAACCCTTGTATTTAGTCAAAAACGAGCTTATGTAAAGACACATGATCTTACAAAGTCGGGTTAAACGGAGATCCGAGCTACCACATCATAGATCGGGTCTAGATAAACACAAATTCCAATTACTACATCTTTTACACAAGTTTCTAGCTATTAACCACCACTTTTAGTATTTTTACTAGACTTTTAAGCACCAAGTTGTATGTTAACGATATTTCACCGACAAAAATCCTTTTACCCACTTTAGATATGTTCAAAAATGAGTTGCAAACAATATACCTCTAGCTCAAGGCTAGGGAAGATTCTTGGCGAAAAACGCGTGGATAAAAGCTAACGGAAGTGGTCCTTCGTGTTCCGAGTGCACCAAAGCTCCTTACACGCAACCTCTAACACTTGTATGATGATGAAATGTAGTGATCAAGGGCTGAAGGTATGATGGTGGTGTGTGGGGTGTTCGGCCGAAGGTGGGAGGGCAAGAGAGAAGAGTGAGTTTGTTGTGAAATGTGATGGTGATTAAGTTAAGTAAACCTTAGAACTTATAGGCAAACTTTAGGGTTAATAACCATAGGAAATTATGCTATTTAGATATTGGACATACAAGATTAAAATATTAGGCAAGGTACAAGTGTTGTCTCCTCTAGTTATGGGACGGTTATGATGGGGGGGTGGGGTTGGTTCGATTTTAAGTGGGTGGTTAGGGGTTTAGTTTAGTTAATTAGGTTAACTAAGTATCTAACTTAGTTAGTGGTATGTTATGCGTTATGACGGGTGTTAGGGTAATCAGGGACCCTAACTGGCTCAGAAAAAATATAAATAGTGAAAATAGTAATATTTTCATGTTCCGGGTAAAGTCCGGGTGTCCGGTTGGATAGTAATCCGTTAAAGCATTACAAAAGGCTTTAAAGTGTCGTTATTGTTGTTTTTAGTGACACGTTAATTCACCAACACTTTGGAAAGTGTCTAGTAATATTTTCTCATTTTCTGGCACTTTACTAGTCAGCTAGAAGCTGGTTTATTTATTAAAGTGCTGTGTTTGGTACTTAAAGTACGTTTTAGGCACATCCGAATCAGTGTATCTTATCCCTAGAGACGCGGTACCACAACCCTTATATCCCTACACTCACTACCAGTGTAGCAAAAATATATGAGGCTCTTAACAGGCCTTAGAGGCAGTATCTGCCTGATGCTGGTTATATCAGCATGTTCACTGTGTATCCGTTTAGTGCTACTGTGCTTTTTGTGCATCATGTTTGTCACTAAGGTGCCGTATGTAAATAATGTAGTGACAGCAAATAAAGTATGATGCAAGTAAGTGCATGTATCATTATGCAGGTAGCAGTTTATCAGCTAGTTTCAATCAAGCACAGTAATTAAGTAGTAATTAATCATTAATTAAGTTGTACGGATACCTGGTTTAGTGCGGGTTGTCACATAAACGAGGAAAACTCAACCCGCGATATGTTGGACCTTTCGAAATCATTGAGAAAATAGGCAAGGTGGCTTACAAACTGAACCTACCCGAAGAACTCAGCGGAGTTCACAACGTATTCCACGTGTCAAATCTTAAGAAGTGTCTGTCAGATGAGACCCTCATAGTTCCTCTCAAGGAACTCACTATTGACGATCAGCTGCGATTCATTGAGGAACCAGTAGAGATTACAGACCGAGACGTTAAGGTTCTCAAGCGTACCAGGATACCCCTTGTTCGAGTTCGTTGGAACTCCCGTCGTGGCCCAGAGTTTACATAGGAACGAGAAGACCAAATGAAACATAAATATCCCCAGTTGTTCGAGAAAAGTGAAACCACTGTTGAGGCTAAAGCTACTGCGGAATTTCAGGACGAAATTCCAAACCAACGGGGGGATGATGTGACACCCCAGGAAAACCAGGAAACCACGCAACTAACTAGCTTCCTCAGTAACTACGTGCTAAATTTCGGGACGAAATTTCTTTCAAGTTGGGGATGATGTGACAACCCGAGTTTTCAAGGTCTTCCCTCGACACGTTACTTGTTTTTACAACTGTGTTTTATAATTTATTGCGTTGTAACGGATGTGTGTTTGTTATATGATTACCTTGTTATTATTTGGTTTATGATTAATGAATAAAAATTAAGACCTTATAAACTCATTAACGGTTGATGGACTTAACTCTTGTACTCTCACGTTTGACGAAACATTGGACACTTCAGTTGCAAACTCGAACTCGATGAAACATAAGTGTTTCATCCTCACCTCTTGTCGATGAAACTTGGGAAGTTTCGTAGTCCCTGTGATGTTTCGCCAAGGTGGGCTTTCGGCCCAAGTGAGGCCCAGCGACGTATCAGTTATATTTATCTTGCACCCACACAAATATACGAACCCTAGCTCCCTTAACTCACAGTCGGCAACACCCATCGGTCCCCTAGAAGATTTCTTGTGCATCCGTGATCATTCCTCTTACCGGTTAGCATTCTGTCAATGTTAGATTCGAGTTCTTGTAGTTTTGTTGAATTACTGATGTTGTTAGTGAAACCTGTTATGTATAATCTGAAATTGTGATCAAGGGTTAGCGTTTGTATCGATTTATGATTAAGGGTTTGATTGATGAAGTTCTGATGATTGTGATCTTGTACTAATTAGGGGTTTGATACTTTATTGCTAAACAACTAGAACACACAGAATAATAATTCTACATCTTGTGTATATGCACGATCACTAAACGTAAATCAAGGGATCTGTTTGTTGGCTGAATATTATGCTACCTGTTAATGTCAAGTGAATCGGTAATGTGAATACGTGAATCGGTAATATGAATACGTGCATGATGATGAACTGGTAATCTAGGGTTCATGTCTAGGGTTGTTGATTGATCAGTTTTGGGAATAGGGAAGGTGTTAGCAGGGATTACGGGAGCAGTTAAGTTGGGAAACTGTTATGTTATCGTGTCGACGAAACATTTTAGTTTCACCATGCACAATGTCGATGAAACATTTGAGTTTCGCCATGCACGATGACGACGAAACTTTTGAGTTTCGTCATATACATTAACGACGAAACACCTAAGTTTCGTCACAAGGAACTCTTGACAAAGTCAGCTTTGTTTCGCCGATTAAGAAAAACAAATGGAACAGTGGATTATGTTAATTGATTATGACTGAGGTGACATGCTTCCGTTTTATGTGTGACACACACGTAACTTGTCACACCCCGACCACGTGGAACAACCAAACGTGGCGGAAACGTCGGGGAGTGTTGTAACAGAATTAATTGTTTCAAATCCATGGCAATTGAAGTTTCGTTTTATTAATCAAACATGAAAGTTTACATTGTTTTAAACAAGAACTAAAGAGTACATAACATAAATTAACTAGTTCTTGTCTCGTTTTAAGTCACTAAGGCACAGGTCCGCCTAAGTATGTCTTGATAAGTCCTATGCATCACCTCCTGAAAACACATGTGAAAATAGGTACGTCAGCATAAAAATGCCTGTGAGATACATAGGTTTTGTGAAAACAGAATTCATGACTTATGTTTGAGAAAATGTTTAGTCATGAACCTTGTAATTTGCTTTGTCTTGTAAATCATTTGAAAAACGATAAGATCAGATGATATGTATAAATAAGAGAATAATGTATGGTTAAATGAATAACCATGTAAAATGAGTTTGTATAAGATAAGTTGTTTGTAAATCAATGTCTTGTGAAAAGTATGTTATTTGTATAAAATGTTATATGTCTCAAATTGAAATGATTCAAATAACGCTACAATATGTGATACCATACAAACACTTATATATAGGAAGTACCAGCGGCGTATCCACCGTGCTTGTATCATATTACATACGCCTCGTTACTTAAATCACTTACTCAAACCAAACCACCAAAGTAAAATGTTTAACAATTGTAGAAATGTTTATGTATAGTCAAATGTCTATTGTCAAATGTAAATCATGTCAACAGATACAACTGGTTCACACGGTTCAATAGTTACAAACGGTTCAAAATGTAGTATAATGTGTTCATATGCTGGATGAGCATATGCAACAGAAATGCAATGTAAAACAATGTACTAAGTATGCACGTAATGGACATACATAGCATAAGTGTAATGTAGAACAATGTACTAAGTATGCACGTAATGGACATACATAGCATAAGTGTAATGTAAAACAATGTACTAAGTATGCACGTAATGGTACATAGCATAAGTGTAAAGTAAAACAATGTACTAAGTATGCACACAATGGGCGTACATAGCATGAAATGTATTGTAAAGTGATGTACTAAGTATGCACACAATGGGCATACATAGCATAAAATGTATTGAAATCATGTACTATAAATGTACTAATAAACATAGCAAGTATATGATGTGAAAACAGGAAAGCATGAAAGTAACAAGTAGGCACATGTGTTTCACCCCAAAACAGTTTGGAAAACAGTAAAAGAGGGGTCTATGTACTCACATAAACACCTTGAAAACATTTAAAAGAGGGGGGGGGGGGTTCTATGTACTCACTTGAGATTGCTTAGTAATCCTTGAGTAACAACCAAACAATGCTAGAGATCACGGATATCAAACGGCACCTAATATAGGTAACTATGTTAATATACCGGACCTAAATCGGAGGATTGGATAGAATGAGGGTTCGTAAACCAAACGAGTATGGAGACTCGTGTAATATGGTTTAACAAAGCCCACATACTAAAATGAAACCTAACCTAAGTGCTTACGACCCATTACGACCCGTTTTGGTAGCTTATGCTACTTTAACGCG
Source organism: Helianthus tuberosus (assembly GCA_030545235.1). Classification (NCBI taxonomy): domain Eukaryota; kingdom Viridiplantae; phylum Streptophyta; class Magnoliopsida; order Asterales; family Asteraceae; genus Helianthus; species Helianthus tuberosus. The sequence goes on along the minus strand of CM060403.1, from coordinate 50,321,090 downwards.
TCGTTCGCGTGAAACGCGTTCGGAACGCCTAACTAGTCCTATGACAAGTAAAATATGCCTTAAAATGTCTAATATTGTTGCTAAATCAGTTTAGATACCAAAAGTTATGTTACATATGCTTAAAATGAATTTTGGCGTAAAAAGGGCATTTTGGTAATTTACCTAAGGCATATAAACTACCTATCATACAACTAACTAAACGTCGTGACCATAAGGTATAACCTCGGAAGGTTATTCCCTATATACTATGGTCACCTAATGTGTTTGGTCGGATCCTAATGATCGACCAAATGGGTCGGGTTCGAAAGTATAAGCGATTGTTTAGATCGCTTACCTTTACGACCCTATATAAGCACTAAACTAAAAGTGACGAGCTAAGCATGTTAAAACATGCTTAACTAAGTTTAGAAAACAGGTTTGGTATCAAAACAAACGGTTTTGATACCTAAGAGTAGTTTGGTTACAAAATACGCAAGAATACGCATTTTGGCCGAAACTACGACTCGTCACTGAGCCTAGATAACGTGGTAATCAGTAGGTATAGTCACTAGGGACTATAACCATCGTGATCACGCTCACGTTATGAAGTTCAAACGAACTTCGTGTTGACCATAAACTGGTCAACGCAGAAAGTCAAACATAGTTTGACTTTCGGGCTAGAAAAGCGATAAAAGAACGAAGGAACACTTACAAAGGGTCCCCGCTAGTAAATCTTGATCGAGTAGCTCAGGTATGAAGTGATTTGCTTCAACTTAGAGCACTTTTGATCAGATTTGTGAGGAATGAGTAAAGTTGAGGTGGGTATTTATAGTAAATGGACAACCGTTAGGATCGTTCCTCGAATAACGTGATCGAATCTCATCCGTACAAGTGTTGGAATGTTATGGTAGCTCATTTTGCCCCCACCACAAGAGTTTGACATGTGGCATTGGCCTTTGGAGTGGTTAAGGGCTGTTAACAGCTGTTTAAAAATGTATTTTGCTGATCAGAAGGGGCATCGCGTGACGCCAAGGGGGCTAGGTGTCACGCTAAGGTCCTCCTGATCAGCAAACACTTTCCAATGTTCCCCTTTCAGTCCCCGTTGCGTATTAAGGCCATTTCCGACATGTTTAAGGCTCGTTAAGCCAACGTTAAGGCCCTAAAATGATGCCTAAACATTGTGGGCATGAAACATGCTCAAAAATATGCCGGATGTTGGCTCGTTTGGTCGTACGATCGCGATGTTCGCTTAATTACGACGGAATGCGCATAAGCGCGAAAAACGATCCAAATGACGCGACGAATAGATTTTTCTTATGCCAAACACTAAAATAAAATATTTTAGTGCTTACATAAATTTTTGGATGTCCGGATGTATTCAGAACGTAAGTTATGCGCGAAAGAGCAAACTTATGCACTTTTTGACGCTTTTAGTCCCTGAATGACCCAGAAGTTTATTTTAGCATACCGAACTCCTCAAAGCCTATTTCTAAGCTATGTAAAGGATATTTATGGTATGTTTAACTTATGATCATGTTCAGAATGTTCGTTACAGTTCAAATTGGCATACTTTCGCAGTTTGTCAAATTTGGTCCCTGTAGGCGATTTAACTTGATTTTGCCATACCAAAGCCTTCAAAACTTATTTCTAAGTTATGTAAAGGTTATTTAAGGTATGTTAAGCCTATTTAACTATTCCGGAGTGTTCGTTGCATTAAACTGGTTATATTTACGCATCAGTGCGCGTATAACCTTCGAGAAAGCGATTTAGAGCTTGAAATCGAACAAGAATTGATATGTGCAAAAGATACACATATTTATACAGATCCCAAGTATGAAATACAATATTTCATTGGCTTGGGATTTTTTTGATGGTCGCAGTGACCCAGGTGTCACAGTCTCCCCTACTTTAGGAAATTTCGTCCCGAAATTTATTCGTAGGAGTCTATCTGTGACTTTATGTCAAATAACCACCAGAGATATGCAAGGCATAATCCGGTCATTTCCTTAACGGACATTCTTCAGAACGAAAATGAACAGACGGAGTCATTTTCCTCAACAAATATTCTTCAGAAGCGGAAATGAAGGAATAAACAAACGGGGATTCATTTCCTCAACGGACAATCTTCAGAAACGTAAAATGAACTTACGGAGTCATTTTCAACAGGTGCTTCATCAGAAATGGAAATGAGAAGGAGCAACAAACGGATATTCATTTCCTCAACGGACAATCTTCAGAAACGAAAAATGAACTAACGGAGTCATTTTCAACGGGTGCTTCATCAGAAATGGAAATGAAAAGGAGAAACAAACGGATATTCATTTCCTCAACGGACAATCTTCAGAAACGAAAAATGAACTGACGGAGTCATTTTCAACGGGTGCTTCATCAGAAATGGAAATGAAAATGATAGACAAACGGACATTCATTTCCTCAACGGACAATCTTCAGAAACGAAAAATGAACTGACGAAGTCATTTTCAACGGGTGCTTCATCAGAAATGGAAATGAGAAGGATAATCAAACGGATATTCATTTCCTCAACGGACAATCTTCAGAAACGAAAATGAACTGACGGAGTCATTTTCAACGGGTGCTTCATCAGAAATGGAAATGAAAAGGAGAAACAAACGGATATTCATTTCCTCAACGGACAATCTTCAGAAACGAAAATGAACAAACGGAGTCATTCTCAACGGGTGCTTCCTCAGAAACGGAAATGAATAGAGTTAACTTCTAGGCACATGACAAAGCTCGCTGTGGTTTCTGTGCACTAAATTTCATAATTATGTATGCATCCATAATTACGTAATTCCTTGCACAGTCCGCACAGTTTATCTTGTAATGTTTAGGGGAAGAAAATCAAACCTGTGATGAGGGTGACTAGACTACCATAGGGTCCTTTTAATTAGATCGACAAATGATCTTTTTAATTAGGCCACCAAGGAGTCCTTTCAGCTATATCATCACATGATGTTCCTAACCAGATTTTTGGATCAATCTGTTTAACTAGACCACTCAAGGGGTCTAATTATGGAGTAGTACTTTATAACCCAAGGGACTTAACTACAACATAGAAGTCCATTAAGGATTTTAGATAACAAAAAATTGGATTACACCAAAAACATAAAAGGGAACACATAAGCACATAATCACATAGTTGCTTAACTAAGTTATTAATTTGTTATTAACTTGTTAGTGATTGAATATGGATATTCAAAGTACACCAGGAAACCAGTCGCTGGACTTCAATGTCCTCTGGGATCTATCTGAAAAGATAGGATGATCTCCCAAAATTCGATTTTGTTTTCAAAGAAACGTAATATTCGAATTAAGGAACACAAAAAATTTAGGATTTACGGAAATATCCTTAAGTACCCTTATTAAGGATTTATAGTGGTACTTTGGGTATTCGTCTCGTGTTGTAACTTGCGCCTTGTACTTCGTTTCCTTAGAATAAACGGGTACTTAGGAATTTTGTGGAAACACAAGAGATCATAAGATGGAAAAAAAATTTTTTGGGGGTAGTTTGCTTTACAAGGGATACAATTCCTTGATTGTCGGTATTTTAAGAGATATGTTGTTTATACATACAACCACATAAATACATTGCAATGTAAATAAAAGATTTATTTATAAACAACGATAACAACTGTTTCTTAGATCTTGACAGCAAAAGAGAATAATACATAAGGATTGATTATTTCTAAACAGCGTTATCTTCCATTCGGTCAGATGCTCATCCCTGTGCTGGATTTGCATTAGCAAGTTTTGGGCAATTTCTTCGGAAATGACCCATCTCGCCACAGTTGAAGCAAGAACCTGGTAGAAAACGACCTTGAGCAGGATTGTTGCCAGCTTGGTTTGGTGCAGTTGCAGCTGGGCAGACTCCTGCTGTATGGCCTATAAGTCCACAAGTTTGGCATTTGCGGCACTTTACATTGGCATGATGATGGAGGCTACATTGGTTGCACAAGGGTGCAGTTCCATTGTATGGCTTCCTAGCAGGGGGTTGAGCTGGTTGGTTGGGGACGGCTTGATCATTGTGAGTAACCATGGCGAAGTTCTGAGAAGCCTTTCGCTTCTTTGACTTCTTAGGGGATCCAGTCTGTTCATCCATGGTCTTTGATTCCTCGATTGGGTTCGATTCCTCGACCGGTTTCTTGTCACCTTTTCGGAAAAGTTTACCTTTCCTGATCTTTGATTCAGTCAAGGTTGCAGATAGCTCAATGGCCTGTCTAACTGTAGTAGGGTTGCTACCGGTCACAATGTCTTGTATTGAGTCAGGGAGGCCATCAATGTACTTTTCGATTGCCTTATCCAAAGGCGTGACCATGTTTGGGCATAACAGACTTAACTCCTCATAACGGTCCGTGTAGGCTCGATGCTCACCGCTATCTTGCGTAAGATCGTCAAATTCCCTTTCCAAGGCCCTGATCTCATGACGAGGACAGAATTCCCTCGTCATAAGGGCCCTAAGTTCAGCCCATGTCTGTGCTAGAGCAACTTCTGCACCACGATCTCTCATAACCCCGTTCCACCACGTAAGGGACCTCTTCTGGAACACACTCGAAGAAAACTCGACCTTGCGATTGTCAGGACACTGCACGTGGCGGAAAGTATTCTCAATGCTCTCGAACCATTGAAGAAGCCCAGTCGCTCCCTCAGAACCACTAAACTTGAGTGGTTTAGCCGAGTTAAAACTCTTGAAATTGCATGGACCATTGTTGTTGTTGTTGGCTTGGTTCCATTGAGCAAAGAGGTTTGGGAATTGAGCAGCCATTTGCTGCGCAATGATTTCTGACAGTTCGGCAGTCGCTATCTGGTTTTCGCGTCGAGGAGGCATTCTAAAAGAGAAACAAGAAAGAAAACAAATGAAATGGCATTGGGTAAGAATAGGATGTTACAATTACCGACCATAATCATGGTTGATGGTCATTTGTTTGAACCACGAAGCAAACAAACAACACAAAGGCTGAATCAAAGCAAATAGATCCTCATAGTGTATCGCGAAGACATGCTCGCCTATAAGTGGACACTCACCCCAAGAGTTCCCAGGTAAGAGTGACTGGTCCGATTATGTGGATTTGTACGAACACTCTAGCCTTAGACAGAAAACCCAGGGTACAGGCATTCACTCTTCCAGTTTGCACGTGTTCACACTATTTAGGACCCAAAACTTTGACGAGAGTTTTGAAAATTCAAAGGGGTTCAAAACCTTATAACAGAGGGTTCAAAACCTAGTAATCAATCATCCTAGAACAGATGATTAGTTTTCAAAGCGGTTTTGAAATTTATGTTCTTGTTGTGGTCGTCGCCTAAGGATAGGTGACGGTATTGTTTTATGACTAAACGCAAGTAAACTCGCGTTAGGGTCCTAGGAAGGTTATAGTCTAGGTCAAAGCATTACTAATAACCTAATTCCCTATAACCATTGGCTCTGATACCAACTTTTCTGTCACACCCCGACCACGTGGAACAACCAAACGTGGCGGAAACGTCGGGGAGTGTTGTAACAGAATTAATTGTTTCAAATCCATGGCAATTGAAGTTTCGTTTTATTAATCAAACATGAAAGTTTACATTGTTTTAAACAAGAACTAAAGAGTATATAACATAAATTAACTAGTTCTTGTCTCGTTTTAAGTCACTAAGGCACAGGTCCGCCTAAGTATGTCTTGATAAGTCCTATGCATCACCTCCTGAAAACACATGTGAAAATAGGTACGTCAGCATAAAAATGCCTGTGAGATACATAGGTTTTGTGAAAACAGAATTCATGACTTATGTTTGAGAAAATGTTTAGTCATGAACCTTGTAATTTGCTTTGTCTTGTAAATCATTTGAAAAACGATAAGATCAGATGATATGTATAAATAAGAGAATAATGTATGGTTAAATGAATAACCATGTAAAATGAGTTTGTATAAGATAAGTTGTTTGTAAATCAATGTCTTGTGAAAAGTATGTTATTTGTATAAAATGTTATATGTCTCAAATTGAAATGATTCAAATAACGCTACAATATGTGATACCATACAAACACTTATATATAGGAAGTACCAGCGGCGTATCCACCGTGCTTGTATCATATTACATACGCCTCGTTACTTAAATCACTTACTCAAACCAAACCACCAAAGTAAAATGTTTAACAATTGTAGAAATGTTTATGTATAGTCAAATGTCTATTGTCAAATGTAAATCATGTCAACAGATACAACTGGTTCACACGGTTCAATAGTTACAAACGGTTCAAAATGTAGTATAATGTGTTCATATGCTGGATGAGCATATGCAACAGAAATGCAATGTAAAAAAATGTACTAAGTATGCACGTAATGGACATACATAGCATAAGTGTAATCTAGAACAATGTACTAAGTATGCACGTAATGGACATACATAGCATAAGTGTAATGTAAAACAATGTACTAAGTATGCACGTAATGGTACATAGCATAAGTGTAAAGTAAAACAATGTACTAAGTATGCACACAATGGGCGTACATAGCATGAAATGTATTGTAAAGTGATGTACTAAGTATGCACACAATGGGCATACATAGCATAAAATGTATTGAAATCATGTACTATAAATGTACTAATAAACATAGAAAGTATATGATGTGAAAACAGGAAAGCATGAAAGTAACAAGTAGGCACATGTGTTTCACCCCAAAACAGTTCGGAAAACAGTAAAAGAGGGGTCTATGTACTCACATAAACACCTTGAAAACATTTAAAAGAGGGGGGGTTCTATGTACTCACTTGAGATTGCGTAGTAATCCTTGAGTAACAACCAAACAATGCTAGAGATCACGGATATCAAACGGCACCTAATATAGGTAACTATGTTAATATACCGGACCTAAATCGGAGGATTGGATAGAATGAGGGTTCGTAAACCAAACGAGTATGGAGAATCGTGTAATATGGTTTAACAAAGCCCACATACTAAAATGAAACCTAACCTAAGTGCTTACGACCCATTACGACTCGTTTAGGTAGCTTATGCTACTTTAACGCGTCGTTCGCGTGAAACGCGTTCGGAACGCCTAACTAGTCCTATGACAAGTAAAATATGCCTTAACATGTCTAATATTGTTGCTAAATCAGTTTAGATACCAAAAGTTATGTTACATATGCTTAAAATGAATTTTGGCGTAAAAAGGGCATTTTGGTAATTTACCTAAGGCATATAAACTACCTATCATACAACTAACTAAACGTCGTGACCATAAGGTATAACCTCGAAAGGTTATTCCCTATATACTATGGTCACCTAATGTGTTTTGTCGGATCCTAATGATCGACCAAATGGGTCGGGTTCGAAAGTATAAGCGATTGTTTAGATCGCTTACCTTTACGACCCTATATAAGCACTAAACTAAAAGTGACGAGCTAAGCATGTTAAAACATGCTTAACTAAGTTTAGAAAATAGGTTTGGTATCAAAACAAACGGTTTTGATAGCTAAGAGTAGTTTGGTTACAAAATACGCAAGAATACGCATTTTGGCCGAAACTACGACTCGTCACTGAGCCTAGATAACGTGGTAATCAGTAGGTATAGTCACTAGGGACTATAACCATCGTGATCACGCTCACGTTATGAAGTTCAAACGAACTTCGTGTTGACCATAAACTTTTCAACGCAGAAAGTCAAACATAGTTCGACTTTCGGGCTAGAAAAGCGATAAAAGAACGAAGGAACACTTACAAAGGGTCCCCGCTAGTAAATCTTGATCGAGTAGCTCAGGTATGAAGTGATTTGCTTCAACTTAGAGCACTTTTGATCAGATTTGTGAGGAATGAGTGAAGTTGAGGTGGGTATTTATAGTAAATGGACAACCGTTAGGATCGTTCCTCGAATAACGTGATCGAATCTCATCTGTACAAGTGTTGGAATGTTATGGTAGCTCATTTTGCCCCCACCACAAGAGTTTGACATGTGGCATTGGCCTTTGGAGTGGTTAAGGGCTGTTAACAGCTGTTTAAAAATGGCTTTTGCTGATCAGAAGGGGCCTCGCGTGACGCCAAGGGGGCTATATGTCACGCTAAGGTCCTCCTGATCAACAAACACTTTCTAATGTTCCCCTTTCAGTCCCCGTTGCGTATTAAGGCCATTTCCGACATGTTTAAGGCTCGTTAAGACAACGTTAAGGCCCTAAAATGATGCCTAAACATTGTGGGCATGAAACATGCTCAAAAATATGCCGGATGTTGGCTCGTTTGGTCGTACGATCGCGATGTTCGCTTAATTACGACGGAATGCGCATAAGCGCGAAAAACGATCCAAATGACGCGACGAATAGATTTTTCTTATGCCAAACACTAAAATAAAATATTTTAGTGCTTACATAAATTTTTGGATGTCCGGATGTATTCAGAACGTAAGTTATGCGCGAAAGAGCAAACTTATGCACTTTTTGACGCTTTTAGTCCCTGAATGACCCAGAAGTTTATTTTAGCATACCGAACCCCTCAAAGCCTATTTATAAGCTATGTAAAGGATATTTATGGTATGTTTAACTTATGATCATGTTCCGGAATGTTCGTTACAGTTCAAATTGGCATACTTTCGCAGTTTGTCAAATTTAGTCCCTGTAGGCGATTTAACTTGATTTTGCCATACCAAAGCCTTCAAAACTTATTTCTAAGTTATGTAAAGGTTATTTAAGGTATGTTAAGCCTATTTCACTATTCCAGAGTGTTCGTTGCATTAAACTGGTTATATTTACGCATCAGTGCGCGTATAACCTTCCAGAAAGCGATTTAGAGCTTGAAATCGAACAAGAATTGATATGTGCAAAAGATACACATATTTATACAGATCCCAAGTATGAAATACAATATTTCATTGGCTTGGTATTTGTTTGATGGTCGCAGTGACCCAGGTGTCACATAACTGTTAAGTACTGATATAGAACATACACGTACACTGTGAACTTGTGTGAATTTGAGTAATTGTTAAGTGCTATGTGGTGATTATTGCATGAACGCACATTGTGATCATGATTTATACGCGAACTATGTGGATGTGCACTGATTTTGTATGCATGAATCACCTTAGGCTTTGACTGACTTATTATGAACAAGAAACTTAACAAACCGAGCAAACCAAGGTGAGTTCACACTTTCTACAAGGCATGGGATTCCCGGTGGTTGGGAATGGGTAAAGGATTTAATTGGAAATTGCGTGATCTCCTGGTTTGGAACACGTACTACATCCTCTTTATTGAAGGGTGATAACATGTTCTAAGGGTTTAATCGGAACCTGCGTGATCTCCTGGTTTGGGGACACGTACCACATCCTCTTTATTGAAGGGTGATAACATTGATACTAGACCAAAATCTCTATCATGAAGTCCCTCATTTTTATATCGACTTAATCGTCAGGCCAATGGCGAGCGGGTCATTAGTTATATAGCGCTATTTAGGTTTGACAAGCCTCACACCGTGCCGCAGAGGACGGGCGTGAACTAATGGATCTGGGCACTAGTCAATGATGATAGACATTGACGTTAGGGCACCAACTTACTTCAGTCAGTGGTCGATATGGTAACGGGTCTAGTGGATAACATGGGGTAGCCCCCACTGCTTATGGTTTGGGAAACAAGGAACTGATTAACTACTGATTTTCAAATGAACTTATGGTTTTTGGAACAACTTTAAAATGGACAACTAACTGTGAACTCGCTCAACTTTGTTGTTGACTCGTTGTTACATGCCTTGCAGGTCGTTAGAGGTTTAGCTGGAGCTTGCAGGGGAGCAGGAGTCGTTGTGGGACATGGACCGTTGTGTGCCATGTTAAACTTTATGAACATTTAAACTTATACTTTGGTTTTTAAACTTTATGCTTCCGCTGGTAACTTGAATTTGATTAACTTGTTTTGAACACCAATTATATTGTGTGGTTGGACTTTTATTTATTTACTTACATTGTTCAACATGATTGGTGGTTGGATCCTGGTCAGTCACGCCTCCTGCGGTGATACTCCGCTTGTGGATTTTGGGGGTGTGACAACTACTCATTCATATTACCCTCGGTAATATGTTTGCTATTCACAACAATCGAAACAAATTTTTCTTTTACAATACTATTGCATCATATTACTTTCGGTGATATATTTGATTCGAGACAATTGAAATGAATTTTGATTCGTTTCACGACAATATGTAACCCTATTTTTATTTTCAAAACACTACCTTTGTCTTTCAAAATTTCAAATTTTTACCATTTGGATGAGAATTTTCAAAATTTCAAACACAAAGTTTCTTTATTTATTTATTTTTAATTTAAAACATTTTATTTTAAAAACAAATAAATTTTTAAAAGGTAAGAAATTTATAACATAAACCATTAACTTGGTTTGTATTCTCTCATCCAAAAATACTACAAAAGCTTATTTCTCAAACAATTCCTATTTCAAAAACAAAAACTACAACATTATATTTTCTAAGTACAAGAACGAGATTTATGAACAAGATTTTACTAAGTCAAAGTTAACACTATATTTTCTAAGTAGAAGAACGAGATTTATGAACAAGATTTTACTAAGTCAAAGTTAACACTAAATTTTCTAAGTACAAGAACGAGACCTAAGAACGAGATTTTACTATGTCAAAGTTTTCACTATACAATGATGTTACAAACTCGTGACAATTTGATGGATCTAACTTATTTTATTTTCACTATAGCTATACCTTCAAGATGCCTCCTCACCGCGACGCTACTTAGAACGCTGAAATGGCAGCAAGGATTTCTCAGCATCTAGATACTTTACTCCCAGGCATTGTGACTAAGGTCAACCAAATCCAAAACAATAACAACAACAACAATGTTATATCACCGTGTAACTATAAACAATTCAACTCGACTAAACCACTCAGGTTTAATGGGTCTGAAGGAGCAACTGCGCTCCTACAATGGTTTGAGAGTATAGAAAGCACATTCCCCATGTTCAGTGTCCCAGTGAACGCAAGGTGGAGTTCGCCTCGAGTGTCTTTCAAAGGAGAGCACTCACTTGGTGGAACGGTATCATGAGAGACCGAGGTGCCGATATAGCAATGGCACAAACGTGGGAAGAATTTAAAAATCTTATGAAGAAAGAATTCTGCCCACGAAGCGAAATAAGGGCACTTGAAAACGAATTCTATTACCTAAAGCAAGATAGTGGGGAAAACCATGCCTATATTGACCGATTTGAATAGCTAAGCCTACTTTGCCCCACTATGGTCACACCTTTGGATCGGGCCATTGAGAAATACATTGATGGCCTACCTGATCCTGTCCAAGACATTGTCACTGGCAGCAAACCTGCAATGCTTAGGGAGGCTAAGGAATTAGCCGCTACCCTAACCGACTCTCAGGTTAGAAAAGGGAAACTTTTTCGAAAGGGAGATAAGAAACAAAACACCGAAACTACTAATGAAAATTCAAAAGGAACAAAGGCCGAATCTTCTAAAAATTCTAAGAAGCGCAAGACTTCAAAGAATTTTGCAATTCCTGCACCAGTTCCACTAAACTCAATACCCTTTAAGGGATTTTATCATGGAAAGCAACCTCGGTGCAATCATTGTAACTATCATCATGCAACAAATTCTCCTTGTCGCCAGTGTACAATCTGTGGTCTATTTGGACATCTAGTTGTGACCTGTCGTATCCAGAACCAAGCAGCCCCTACTCAGACTTGCCCTCGAGCATGTTTCAATTGTGGTGATTTAAATCATTTCAAGTGAAACTGCCCTAATCTTGCCAATGCTAATGGACGAGTGTTCAACGTCAATGAGGCTCAAGCTAATGATCAAGCACTTATGATCATTTGGACCTCTACATTTTCTGTTTATTTTCGAAAATAATGTACATATTTCAACTAAGTTTGTAATGACAATATAAATTTCAAGAAGTTTATCTTTATCCTTGTTATTCATTTTCCAATTACAAACTCTAATGTGATTATACTATGTGTGATTACAACTACATGCCGACTTTGAGTATTCCGTTCTTTAGGAACTAAATCTTATAATTTAGCATAATATGATTGCACTCTGGTGCATTCATACGAACTTGGCAACATGATCACTACAAATACTATGAACAAGTTAATACTATTTTGTGATCATGGCATTACATACATGATTTGTTTATCTAATATGTATAGTACATGATTACAAATACAATTTACTTCGTATGTTGACTTAACATACTTAGTACACTATTTTCAAATGCATTTTGCTTAGTATGTTGACTTAGCATACCTAGCACATTGTTTGAAAACATTTTCATGATATGTTTACATTACGATGACAATGCATGTTTAGTATATGTTGCATACTACCAGTTTGGTTAGAATGAAACATATATAAACATTTGTACTAGAATGAAATATCTACTACTAAATTTGTTCTATACAAAACAAGTAGTGCTATCATTACTAGTATGAAACACGATTCGATTTGACAGATGTTATGTTGTGACGATGTTTATTTGATTTAGACGATAGTTCGACCTTTTTATTTGTTTACCCTCGCTTAACAAGAGGAGCTATGTGGACCATGCGACGAAACGAGTAATTATGGGTGCGCACTTAATTATGAGGTTCGACGCATGATGTGACACCTGTGTCACTTCAACCATCAAACAAATGCCAAACCAATGAAATATTGTATTTCATACTTGGGATTTGTAAAAAATATGTGTATCGTTTGCACATATCAACTCTTGTTCGATTTTAAGCTTTAAATCGCTTTCTGGAGGGTTATACGCGCTCTGATGCGTAAATATAACCAGTTTAATCCAACGAACACTCCGGAATAGTGAAATAGGCTTAACATACCTTAAATAACCTTTACATAACTTAGAAATAAGTTTTAAAGGCTTTGGTATAGCAAAAACAAGTTAATTCGCTTACAGGGACTAAACTTGACAAACTGCGAAAGTATGCCAATTTGAACTATAACAGACATTCTGGAACATGACCATAAGTTAAACACACCTTAAATATCCTTTATATAGCTTATAAATAGGCTTTGAGGGGTTCGGTGTGCTAAAATAAACTTTTGGGTCATTCAGGGACTAAAAGTGTCAAAAAGTGCATAAGTTTACATTTTCGCGCATAACTTACGTTCTAAATACATCCGGACATCCAAAAATTTATGTAAGCACTAAAATATTTTATTTTAGTGTTTGGCATAAGAAAAATCCATTCGTCACACCATTTGGATCGTTTTTCACGTTTATGCGCATTCCGTCGTAATTAACCGAACAACGCAATCGTACGGCCAAACGAACCGACATCCGAGATATTTTTGAGCACATTTTAAGTTCCCTATACTTTAACATCATTGTGGAGCTTGAAATTGGGTTTGACGGGTGTTAGAAGTGCCAAAACACGACGATACGCGCATAGGGGCCTGTTCTGCCATTTTTGAAAGTTTCAGACCTGCAAGGTCCTTACGGACCTCAACATTATTAGTGTTGAGGTCCATAAGCAGGGGTCAGATGCAGAAACTTGTTTTTAACAGCCTGTTTCCATCCTTTAAACCCTCCAAAGGCCAATGCCACTTGTCAAACTCTTGTGGTGGGGGCAAAATGAGTTACCACAACATTCCGACAAGTGTACGGGCGAGATCAAGGCACGTTATCCAAGAAACGATCCTAACGGTGAACCGAAATCTATAAATACCCACCTCAACTTCACTCATTCCTCACAAGAATCTGATTTGAGAAGCTCTAAGTTGAAACCTTTGTTTCATACCTGAGCTACTTGAATCAAGATTAGCATTCGGGGACCCTTTGTAAGTGTTCCTTCGTTCTTTTATTGCTTTTCGAGTCCGAAAGTCAAACTTTGTTTGACTTTCTGCATTGACCAGTTTATGGTCAATGCGAAGTTCATTTGAACTTCACAACGTGAGCGTAATCACGATGGTTATAGTCCCTTGTGACTATGCCTACTGATTACCACGTTGTCTAGGGTCGTAAGGGTAAGCGATCTAATAAATCGCTTATACCTTCGAACCCGACCCATTTGGTCGATCATTAGGATCCGACCAAACACATTAGGTGACCATAGTATATAGGGGATAACCTTCCGAGGTTATACCTTATGGTCACTTCGTTTAAGTAGTTGTATGATAGGTAGTTTATATGCCTTAGGTAAATTACCAAAATGCCCTTTTAACGCCAAAATTCATTTTAAGCATATGTAACATAACTTTTGGTATCTAAACTGATTTAGTAACAATATTAAACATGTTAAGGCATATTTTACTTGTCATAGGACTAGTTAGGCGGTCCGAACGCGTTTCACGCGAACGACGCGTTAAAGTAGCATAAGCTACCTAAACGGGTCGTAATGGGTCGTAAGCACTTAGGTTAGGTTTCATTTAGTATGTAGGCTTTGTTAAACCATATGACACGAGTCTCCATACTCGTTTGGTTTACGAACCCTCATTCTATCTAAATCCTCCGATTTAGGTCCGGTATATTAATATAGTTACCTATATTAGGTGCCGTTTGATTTCCGGGATCTCTAGCATTGCTTGGTGGTTATCCTAGGACTTCTAAGCAATCTCAAGTGAGTACATAGTTCCCCTCTTTTACTGTTTTCAAATTGTTTTGGGGTGAAGCATGTGTACCTATCTGTTATTTTCATGTTTTCCAAAAGTATAATTGATTATACATGTTAGTACTTATCTGTTGACAAACTGAATGACTATCTATGGTTTAAACACTGATTTTTCAAAGACTATAACATTAATTGTTGAATTGTACTTATTTTGTTCACCAGACCGGTTGGTAGTATGATATAGCGCTATAGGATTTGACACCCCATTCCTGTTGTCATGGAATGTCTGAAACCAATTTGTTTCTCCATCCAAATAGGGATTGCCTTTCTGGTATCCTTATAGTCTCTAAGGTGTAGTTTGATGCACTAGGTCTGAATGAATTCTTAAATCACACCTTTAAAGTATATTTTGATATACTCCCAAAAGTATATTTTGATATACTCTCATGTGTGGTATTGTACAGAACCAACATATACATTTTATCAACAAACCAAAACATATTTTTAATATGTTATTTACAAATCCAAAGTATACTTTTAATATGCTACTATAAGGTTATTCGTTTAACCTTACATTATTTTACAAAGCATAACTTTTGATTTATTCAAACACTTTGTTTTGTACATTTTTACTTGTGGTTTAAGGAATCTCATTTTACTTACCATACATAACTTTTGTTTACACATTACATGGTTTACATTTAACTTGAGTTATACAATAACATTGGACTATTGGTTTAAACATGAACATTCTATATTGGTGGTTTGGTTTGAGTAAGTGACTTAAGTAACGAGGCGTGAGTAATATGATACAAGCATGGTGGATACGCCGCTGGTACTTCCTATATATAAGTGTTTGTATGGTATTACATATCGTAACGTTATTTGAATCATTTCAATTTAAGTCATATAACATTTTATACAAATAACATACTTTTCATAAGACATTGTTTTACAAAAACTTATCTTATACAAATTCATTTTTACTTGGTTATTCAATTAACCTTACATTACTCTTTTACGTATCATCTACTTTATCATCACTTTTCGAATGATTTATAAAACAAAACATTTTACAAGGATCATGACTGACTTTTGTTAAACAACTCTTTCTAAACTTATAAGTCATGAATCCTATATTCACAAAACCTATGTATCTCACAGGCATTTTTATGCTGACGTACCTATTTTTACACATGTTTCAGGTGCTGCTTTGCAATGATTGTTGATACATGCTACATTTAGGATGGACTCGTGCCTTAGCAACTTTAAAACTTGGAAGATCATAGTTGTACTTATTTGATTGTATTAAAACAATGAGTTCATTTATTCAATAAAACAGAATTTATTTATTCCATTGTTATGAAACAATGATTCTGTTACAACACTCCCCGACGTTTCCGCCACGTCTAGTTGCTTTACGTGGTCGGGGTGTGACAGAAAAGTTGGTATCAGAGCCAATGGTTATAGGGAATTAGGTTATTAGTAATGCCTTGACCTAGACTATAACCTTCCTAGGACCCTAACACAAGTTTTCTTGTGTTTAGTTTTAAAACAATACCGTCACTTATTCTTAGGTGACAACCACAATAAGAACACAAATTTCTATCCCGCTTTGAAAACTAATCATCTGCTCTAGGATGATTTATTATATGGATTTTGAACCCTCTAAGTTTTCAAATCCCGTCAAAGTTGGTCTAAATAATGTGAACACGTGCAAACTGGAAGGGTGGGTGCCTGTACCCTGAGTTTTCTGTCTAAGGCTAGAGTGTTCGTACAAATCCACATAATCGGACCAGTCACTCTTACCTGGGAACTCTTGGGGTGAGTGTCCACTTATAGGCGAGCATGTCTCCGCGATACATTATTTTTTGACCTATTTACTTTGATTAATCACCGGGGTCGTTTGTTGCTTTGTAGTAACAAACAAATGACCACTATCCTTGCTTTCATCAGATTTGTTTCATCTCATTCTTTTCGTCTAATTCTCTCACTCGTTTCCTTTCATGTTTCCTCTTTTAGAATGCCTCCTCGACGCGACAATCAGATGGCGAATGCCGAACTGGCGGAAATCATCGCGCAGCAAATGGCTGTTGCCTTCCCAAATCTTTATGCTCAAATGATTCAAGCCATCAACAACAACAATGCTCCATGCAATTTCAAGAATTTTAACTCGGCTAAACCGCTCAAGTTTAGTGGTTCTGAGGGAGCAATTGGGCTTCTTCAATGGTTCGAGAGCATTGAGAATACTTTCCGTCACGTTCAGTGTCCTGAAAATCGCAAGGTCGAGTTTTCTTCGAGTGTATTTCAGAAGAGGGCTCTTATGTGGTGGAACGGGGTTATGAGAGACCGCGGTGCTGAGGTTGCATTAGCACAGACTTGGGCTGAGCTTAGGGCTCTTATGATGAAGGAATTCTGTCCTCGTCATGAGCTAAGGGCTCTAGAAAGGGAATTTGATGATTTGAAGCAAGACAGTGGGGAACATCGAGCCTATACTGACCGCTATGAGGAATTGAGCTTGTTATGCCCTACTATGGTTACGCCTTTGGATAAGGCGATTGAGAAATACATTGACCGTCTTCCTGACGTAGTTCAGGATATTGTTACTGGCAGCAACCCTACTACTGTCAGACAAGCCATTGAATTGTCTGCCACTCTGACTGAATCCCATATCAGGAAGCGCAAGCTGTTTCGGAAGGGCGACTCAAGACCATCTGACAAGACTGCTCAAGTGGAACCAAAGGAAGAAAATGCTGAGGTGTCCAAGAAGAAGAAGCGCAAAGCCTCTCAAAACTACGCTGTAACTGCTCAAGACAAACATGTTGCACCAAACCAGCCAGCACAACCTCGCAAAAGGCAAAACTATGTTGGTACCGCACCTTTGTGCAACAAGTGCAACCGTCATCATCTAGAGCAAGAGCAGTGTCATAAATGTACCCACTGTGGGCGGTTGGGACATTTGATCAATGTTTGTCGTTATGCAAATCAAGCTGCTGCAAACCCTGCTGCTGTTCAAGCACGGTTCCCTCCGGGGTCATGTTATAACTGTGGTGACCTTACCCACTACAGGAACAATTGCCCAAGACTTGTTAACATACCTCCAGCGCGTGGACGAGTGTTTAACATCAATGAGGCAAACATGAACAATGATGCAGCAGTGAACAATTAGTGTTTTGTATTTCCTTGGTTGTTATCTTTTGACACTTCAAGACAATTCGGTTGTTATATAAATAAAGATTTGTTGTTTTTATTTCTGCAAAATTTATGCGTTTGTGTGAATGCTTGATGCAACCTTATGATGTCAACCCAAAGACAAACTACTCGCGTGGTTCTGTCATTTTATGATCACTTGTGATCTCCCCAAGAACCTTAAACACTCGTTTCTTTTAAGAAACAAAGCCAAACTCTTATTGAGAATCCCTCTATCTTTATAGATAGATCCTTAAAAATCATTAAAGTGCCAAATGAAATTCATGGATTGGATTCCTAGTGTGCTTTAAATATCCATACCTAAAAATAACAAATTAAAGAATCAAGTTAACTAAATTTGTGCTTATGTGTTTTTCTTACATGTTTTGTGGTTGTATGTGATCCATCCAAATCCTCATAGAATCTTCCATATCTCATACGAGAGATTCATAATAGGATATCCAAAGATACTATCTTAAATCCTTAATGGACTTCAACATTGTAGTTAAGTCCCTCGGGTTATAAAGTATTATTCTATAATTGGACCTCTTGAATGGTCTGGTTAAACAGATTGATTTTGAAAATCTGATTAGAAATATCATGTGATGATGTAACTAAAAAGATCCCTTAAGTGGTCTATTTAAGGAGATCGTACGACGGTCTAGTTAAGAAGATCATGTGTTGATCTAGTTAAAAAGATTGTTCGTTGATCTAATTAAAAGGATCCTTTGGTGGTCTAGTCGAGTCGCTTCATGTTTATTCAAGTGATTTTTTTTTCCTACGCATTATGAAATGAACTGTGCGGACTGTGCAAGGAATTACGTAATTATGGAGGCCTACATAATTATGGAATTCAGTGCACAGAAACCACAGGAAGCTTTGTCATGTGTTAAGACCTATAGTGACAAGAATAATGATATGGGAGAAGTCTTGGACCTCGACCAATGTCATTTATTCACACACTCCCCAATTCTGATCTCAATCACACACCAAGTTTCCTATGATAAGTCTTCATAAGAAACGTTCTTCTGTCCGTAGTTCAAAATTCCATGTTTTACTATTACAAGGAATTCACTTTGAGGGTTAACAAATTCGCTAAGAGTCCTAACATGGCCCAGAGTTTTACTTAAGGGTTCAATGGATCTATTAGAAGGCGAAACCGTCACAGCTGTCTTCACAAGTTTCCTCTAGAATTAAATTTCGGGACGAAATTTCCTAAAGTAGGGGAGACTGTGTCACTTCAACCATCAAACAAATGCCAAACCAATGAAATATTGTATTTCATACTTGGGATTTGTAAAAATATGTGTATCGTTTGCACATATCAACTCTTGTTCGATTTTAAGCTTTAAATCGCTTTCTGGAGGGTTATACGCGCTCTGATGCGTAAATATAACCAGTTTAATCCAACGAACACTCCGGAATAGTGAAATAGGCTTAACATACCTTAAATAACCTTTACATAACTTAGAAATAAGTTTTAAAGGCTTTGGTATGGCAAAAACAAGTTAATTCGCTTACAGGGACTAAACTTGACAAACTGCGAAAGTATGCCAATTTGAACTGTAACAGACATTCTGGAACATGACCATAAGTTAAACACACCTTAAATATCCTTTATATAGCTTAGAAATAGGCTTTGAGGGGTTCGGTGTGCTAAAATAAACTTTTGGGTCATTCAGGGACTAAAAGTGTCAAAAAGTGCATAAGTTTGCATTTTCGCGCATAACTTACGTTCTAAATACATCCGGACATCCAAAAATTTATGTAAGCACTAAAATATTTTATTTTAGTGTTTGGCATAAGAAAAATCCATTCGTCACGCCATTTGGATCGTTTTTCGCGCTTATGCGCATTCCGTCGTAATTAACCGAACAACGCAATCGTACTGCCAAACGAACCGACATCCGAGATATTTTTGAGCACATTTTAAGTTCCCTATACTTTAACATCATTGTGGAGCTTGAAATTGGGTTTTACGGGTGTTAGAAGTGCCAAAACACGACGATACGCGCATAGGGGCCTGTTCTGCCATTTTTGAAAGTTTCAGACCTGCAAGGTCCTTACAGACCTCAACATTATTAGTGTTGAGGTCCGTAAGCAGGGGTCAGATGCAGAAACTTGTTTTTAACAGCCTGTTTCCAGCCTTTAAACCCTCCAAAGGCCAATGCCACTTGTCAAACTCTTGTGGTGGGGGCAAAATGAGTTACCACAACATTCCGACAAGTGTACGGGCAAGATCAAGGCACGTTATCCAAGAAACGATCCTAACGGTGAACCGAAATCTATAAATACCCACCTCAACTTCACTCATTCCTCACAAGAATCTGATTTGAGAAGCTCTAAGTTGAAACCTTTGTTTCATACCTGAGCTACTTGAATCAAGATTAGCATTCAGGGACCCTTTGTAAGTGTTCCTTCGTTCTTTTATTGCTTTTTGAGTCCGAAAGTCAAACTTTGTTTGACTTTCTGCATTAACCAGTTTATGGTCAATGCGAAGTTCGTTTGAACTTCGCAACGTGAGCGTAATCACGATGGTTATAGTCCCTTGTGACTATGCCTACTGATTACCACGTTGTCTAGGGTCGTAAGGGTAAGCGATCTAATAAATCGCTTATACCTTCGAACCCGACCCATTTGGTCGATCATTAGGATCCGACCAAACACATTAGGTGACCATAGTATATAGGGGATAACCTTCCGAGGTTATACCTTATGGTCACTTCGTTTAAGTAGTTGTATGATAGGTAGTTTATATGCCTTAGGTAAATTACCAAAATGCCCTTTTAACGCCAAAATTCATTTTAAGCATATGTAACATAACTTTTGGTATCTAAACTGATTTAGTAACAATATTAAACATGTTAAGGCATATTTTACTTGTCATAGGACTAGTTAGGCGGTCCGAACGCGTTTCACGCGAACGACGCGTTAAAGTTGCATAAGCTACCTAAACGGGTCGTAATGGGTCGTAAGCACTTAGGTTAGGTTTCATTTAGTATGTAGGCTTTGTTAAACCATATGACACGAGTCTCCATACTCGTTTGGTTTACGAACCCTCATTCTATCTAAATCCTCCGATTTAGGTCCGGTATATTAATATAGTTACCTATATTAGGTGCCGTTTGATTTCCGGGATCTCTAGCATTGCTTGGTGGTTATCCTAGGACTTCTAAGCAATCTCAAGTGAGTACATAGTTCCCCTCTTTTACTGTTTTCAAACTGTTTTGGGGTGAAGCATGTGTACCTATCTGTTATTTTCATGTTTTCCAAAAGTATAATTGATTATACATGTTAGTACTTATCTGTTGACAAACTGAATGACTATCTATGGTTTAAACACTGATTTTTCAAAGACTATAACATTAATTGTTGAATTGTACTTATTTTGTTCACCAGACCGGTTGGTAGTATGATATAGCGCTATAGGATTTGACACCCCATTCCTGTTGTCATGGAATGTCTGAAACCAATTTGTTTCTCCATCCAAATAGGGATTGCCTTTCTGGTATCCTTATAGTCTCTAAGGTGTAGTTTGATGCACTAGGTCTGAATGAATTCTTAAATCACACCTTTAAAGTATATTTTGATATACTCCCAAAAGTATATTTTGATATACTCTCATGTGTGGTATTGTACAGAACCAACATATACATTTTATCAACAAACCAAAACATATTTTTAATATGTTATTTACAAATCCAAAGTATACTTTTAATATGCTACTATAAGGTTATTCGTTTAACCTTACATTATTTTACAAAGCATAACTTTTGATTTATTCAAACACTTTGTTTTGTACATTTTTACTTGTGGTTTAAGGAATCTCATTTTACTTACCATACATAACTTTTGTTTACACATTACATGGTTTACATTTAACTTGAGTTATACAATAACATTGGACTATTGGTTTAAACATGAACATTCTATATTGGTGGTTTGGTTTGAGTAAGTGACTTAAGTAACGAGGCGTGAGTAATATGATACAAGCATGGTGGATACGCCGCTGGTACTTCCTATATATAAGTGTTTGTATGGTATTACATATCGTAGCGTTATTTGAATCATTTCAATTTAAGTCATATAACATTTTATACAAATAACATACTTTTCATAAGACATTGTTTTACAAAAACTTATCTTATACAAATTCATTTTTACTTGGTTATTCAATTAACCATACATTACTCTTTTACGTATCATCTACTTTATCATCACTTTTCGAATGATTTATAAAACAAAACATTTTACAAGGATCATGACTGACTTTTGTTAAACAACTCTTTCTAAACTTATAAGTCATGAATCCTATATTCACAAAACCTATGTATCTCACAGGCATTTTTATGCTGACGTACCTATTTTTACACATGTTTCAGGTACTGCTTTGCAATGATTGTTGATACATGCTACATTTAGGATGGACTCGTGCCTTAGCAACTTTAAAACTTGGAAGATCATAGTTGTACTTATTTGATTGTATTAAAACAATGAGTTCATTTATTCAATAAAACAGAATTTATTTATTCCATGGTTATGAAACAATGATTCTGTTACAACACTTCCCGACGTTTCCGCCACGTCTAGTTGCTTTACGTGGTCGGGGTGTGACACATGAGAATCATACTAAGCCTTGTTAAGTATGGTGGCATAAAATCTAGAGTGATTAAGGTAACGGGAGGAGTATGATGCGATAAGAACATGGTGGATACGCTGATGGTACTTCCTATATATAAGTGTTCTTACAGTGTTATTCTTCAGAATGTCACACCCCGACCACGTAAAACAACAAATCGTGGCGGAAACGTCGGGGAGTGTTGTAACAGAATTATTGTTTCACAACCATGGATACAAAAAGAGTTTCGTTTTATTTATTCATTAAGTAATTTACATTGTTTTAACACGAAACAAACAAGTTACATATCGACTATCACTGTTATTATGTCACTAAGGCCTCGTCCAGATCCTATGTGACTCATGCATCCTAGCAATCAACATCAAGCAACATCACCTGAAACTTATGTAAAAACAAAGTCAGCAAAGAAATGCTGGCGAGTACATAGGTTTTATGAGAGTATCGGAATCATGGCTAGTTTACATGTTGCAATACCTTATTAAAAACCTTGTTTTGAAAAGAGTATAACATTGCAACTTAATTAACCAACTCAAACCAAGCGGGTTATAATTTATAAAACCTCGTAGCCATGATTCTTAACCCAAAAACATTTGTTTTAGTAAACCAAATTGTAAAGCATTTCATATTAACTCGTTTAATAAATCTCGTATGGTTTATATCCTTTCAAAAACATCGTTATGTGACATCGTTTCAAAATCGTTTACCCAAGTGAACTAAATAAAGCCACGGTATGTAATATGTTGAAAACACTTATATATAAGAAGTACCAGCGGCGTATCTACCATGTTTTCACCACATTACACCCGTCCCATTATCTAAACACTTAACCAAAAACCAATCGTTTATCCCATTCGTTTAACTCGTTTAAATCGTTTCCAAATCATTTAACTCGTTTATATCGTTTAAATCATCCTCGTTTTAATTGTGAAAACTATTTATGGTCGTCTCGCTAATAATATTCAAACCTTCGTGACTCGACTATCTCGCTTCTCGCATTAACAAACCACCAAAGGGTAAGTTAACAATCACAGATTCAGTCGTTACCCACCTAACCCACACATAACCATGGGTGCAGTCTGATAATGAGATTTGTCAGATCCTATGGTACCATAACCTAATACTGGTCGGTTCGGCCAAAATTAATGAATATCATTCGTTATGTAACAACAACCAACAAGTTCGTTCACATTATCGAAATCGTTATTAGTTTAGTATAAACCATCTTAATCGTTTTTGAAATCATCGTTATAATATCGAAAAATCGTTTTGATACATATGAATCACCCCAAAACAATTGAAAACAGTAAAATAGGGGAACTATGTACTCACATGAAGTGCAAAATATCTTCAATCAATAGAACTTCAACAACTCAAGTAAACCAGAGAAATCAAGCAGTACCTAGTAATCGAATCACTAGTCAAACAATAGACGCCTAAATCGAAAGATCAGACAGAATGAGGTATTGTAAACCAAATGAGTGTTGGAACTCATGTGATATGGTTTAACAAAGCCTACATTCCAAATCGGAACCTAACCTAAGTGCTTTCGACCCATTGTGACCCATTAAGGTAGCTTACGCTACTTTAACGTGTCGTGCGCACAAATGCGCATTTGAGACGTCTAACTAGTCATATGACAAGTATTATATGCCTAAACATGTTTAAATATGTTGCATAATCAGTTACGTGACAAAAGTTTATGTTACATATGCTTATTTACCAATATGCATGAAAAGGGCATTTTGGTCATTTACCAAAGGCATATAAACTACCTATCATACAACTAATTAAACCTAGGTGACCATAAGGTATAACCTCGAAAGGTTATTCCCTATGCAACTATGGTCACTAAGCATGTTTGGTCGGATCCTAATGATCGACCAAACGGGCCGTGTTCGAAAGTCTAAGCGGGTGTTTAGTCCGCTCGACTTACGACTCTACACAAGCACTAATCTAAAAAGTGACGAGCTAAACATGCTAAAATATGTTTAGTTAAGTTAGAAAACAGATTTGGTATCAAAACAAACGGTTTTGATACCTAAAAGTAGTTTGGTTACAAAATACGCGAGAATACGTGAGAATACGCATTTTGGCCGAAACTACGACTCGTCACTAAGCCTAGATAACGTGGTAATCAGTAGGTATAGTCACTAGGGACTATAACCATCGTGATTACGCTCACGTTATGAAGTTCAAACGAACTTCGCATTGACCATAAAATGGTCAATTCAGAAAGTCAAATGCAGTTTGACTTTTAAGCTAAAAACGCATAAAAAGAACGAAGGAATACTTACAAAGGGTCCCCGCAAGTTTTGATCCGATTTACCCTCAGGTATGAAGTGTATACTCCAACTTAGAGGGCCAAAATCAGATCAGATGTGGTTTGGGAATGAAGTGGGGGTAGCTATTTATAGCAAAACTAGAACCGTTAGGATCGTTTATCGGGAAACGAGCTTCGATCTAGGCCGTCCAAGTGTGCCCCTTGTTTTCTAATACCATAGGAGCCCCTAGTATGAGCCCATGGTATTGCAACAACCATTTGCAAGTGGGTAAAACAGGTGCAACAGCTGGAAACAGTAAGAAAATCAAATCTGTGCAGATTTGGGGGTTCTTTGCGGCCCGTGTAACAGACAAGCAGGGCTTACGCGGCCCGCCTGGGCTGCACAGTTCAGCAACAACTTTGCAGAATTACAGTTTCAGTCCCTGTTAGTGTTTTAGCTCATTTTCGACACTTCTAAGGCCCCTTAAGCCAACTTTAAGGCCCTAAAATGATGCCTAAACATTGTGGACATGAAACATGCTCAAAAACATCTCGGATGTCGGCTCGTTTGGTCGTACGGTTGCGTTATTCGGTTAATTACGACGAAAGTCGTAACGGACGGAAAAACGATCCAAATTACGCGATGAATGGATTTTTCTTATGCCAAGCACTAAAATAAAATATTTTATTGCTTACATAAATTTTTGGATGTCCGGATATATTCAGAACGTAAGATATGCGCGAAAATGCAAACTTGTGCACTTTTTGACGCTTTTAGTCCCTATTGATCAAATAAAGTTTATTTTAGCATACCGAACCCCTCAAAGCCTATTTCTAAGCTATGTAAAGGATATCTAGGGTATGTCTAACTTATGATCAAGTTCCAGAATGTTCGTTACTATACAAATCGGTATAGTTTCGCAGTTTGAGACAAACAGTCCCTGCGATCGAACAAACTTGATTTCAACACACCAAACCATCCAAAACTTATTTCTAAGTTATGTGGAGGTTATTTAAGGTATGTTAAGCCTATGTCACTATTCTGGAGTGTTTTTTGCGTTAAACTAACTGCGTTTACGCACCAGTTTGCGTATAACCTTCCAGAAAGCGATTTAAAGCTTGAAATCGGAATTGAATCAAATTGAAAAATCCTCAAACATAAATACACACATAATAACACCAAAACACATATAATAACACCAAAGCACATTGTTTTATTGATAATTAACATTGTTTTACATTATACATCGATTACAGAACACAGTTGTCACAGTCTCCCCTACTTCAGGAAATTTCGTCCTGAAATTTTAACTAGAGGAAGCTTGTGAAAACAAATGCGGATATTTCGCCTTCATTTGGTCCTCACGTTCCCAAGTAAACTCTAGGCCACGTTTGGATACCCAGCAAACTTTGACCAATCGAATCTGTTTGTTCTTCAACTGTTTGAATGTACGGTCCACTATCTCTACAGGTTTCTTGACAAAGTGCATCGTTTCATCGATTTGAATCTCGTCGAGAGGAATGTGAAGATCAGCATCAGCTAAACACTTTCGCAAATTGGACACGCGAAAAGTCGGATGAATATTTCCAAGCTCTGGAGGTAGCTCTAGTCGATAGGCAACCTTTCCAATTTTTTCAACAATCTTAAATGGTCCAACATATCGGGGTGCAAGTTTTCCTTTCTTTCCAAATCTCACCACTCCCTTCCAAGGTGACACCTTGAGTAGGACACGGTCTCCGATTTGAAATTCTAAGGGCTTGCGTCGCATATCCGCATAACTCTTTTAACGGCTTCGAGCTGTCACAAGATTATCGCGGATTTTCTTGATTTTGTATGTTGTTTCTAGAATGAGTTCAGGTCCAGTAAGCTGAGCTTCACCGATCTCATTCCAACAGACAGGTGAATGACATTTTCGACCGTAGAGAGCTTCGAATGGTGCCATATTAATGCTAGCATGATAACTATTATTGTATGAGAACTCGATCAATGGAAGATGAGAATCCCAATTACCACCAAAGTCTATCACGCATGCTCTAAGCATATCCTCCAAAGTTTGAATCATTCTCTCAGATTATCCATCTGTTTGGGGATGATAAGCAGTGCTTAGATTTAGTTGGGTACCCAAAGCAGATTGCATGGTCTTCCAAAAATGAGATGAAAACCGAGCATCACGATCGGGAATGATATCCAAAGGAACACCATGTCGTGATACAATCTCATCAACATAAATCTTTGCAAGTTTATCAGCAGATAGATCCTCACGAATCGGAATAAAATGAGCTGACTTCGTTAATCGATCGATGACAACCCAAATCGCATCATGACCTTTAGACGTACGTGGTAACTTAGTGATGAGATCCATCGCAATGTTCTCCCACTTCCAAACCGGTATCTGTGGTTGTACAAGCAAACCAGAAGGTCATTGATGTTCAGCCTTGACTTTAAGACAAGTCAGGCATTTTGATACATACAAGGCAACATCCTTCTTCATACCAGACCACCAATACTGAGTACGAAGATCCTTGTACATTTTATCAGCACCAGGATGGATAGAATATCGAGACTTATGAGATTCGTCCATCACGAAGGTGCGAAGATCGTCTTGTTTCGGAATCCACAAACGATCCTTGAAATAGAGCAACCCATCTTCTTTCGCTTCGAGCTTAAGCTCAAGCTGATGTGGTAATTCCATACCCATCAAATTTTGTGAAACACAAAATTGCTGAGCTTGAAGGACACGGGATTGAAGATCAGATAGAGTTCGAACAGAATGAAGCTTGACTCGCTCCTTTCGACTAAGCGCATCGGCTACGACATTCGCCTTACCAGGATGGTAGCGAATCTCGCAATCATAATCGTTTAAGAGCTCAACCCAACGTCGTTGCCTCATGTTCAGATCCTTCTGATTGAGAATATGCTGGAGACTTTTGTGGTCTGTGAAAACCACACACTTCGTTCCATAGAGGTAGTGTCTCCAGATTTTAAGCGCCAAAACCACAGCTCCCAACTCAAGATCATGAGTTGTGTAGTTCTTTTCATGAACTTTCAGCTGTCTTGACGCATAGGCTATCACTTTACCTCGTTGCATAAGAACACAACCAAGGCCTAGATTCGACGCGTCACAATAGACAACGAAATCATCATTTCCCTCGGGCAAAGATAGAACAGGAGCATCGCAAAGCTTCTGTTTTAGCATTTGAAACGCTTCTTCTTGCTTGGGTCCCCACTCAAAAGGCTTATTTTTTTGGGTCAAGGCAGTGAGTGGAACCGCGATCTTTGAGAAATTAGAAATGAATCAACAATAATAACCAGCAAGACCAAGAAAAGATCGAATCTCCGTAGGTGTCGTCGGCGTATTCCAATCCTTAATAGCAACAATCTTGGATGGATCCACATGAATACCCTGCTCGTTGACTATATGACCAAAGAACTGAACTTCTTTAAGCCAAAACTCACACTTGGAGAATTTAGCAAAAAGGTGTTCCTTCTTAAGGAGTTCCAATGTTAAGCGAAGGTGTTGCTCGTGCTCGGCTTGAGACTTTGAATAAATGAGAATATCATCGATGAACACAATGATGAACTTGTCTAAATAAGGTTTACAGAACCTATTCATTAAGTCCATAAAGATAGCTGGGGTATTTGTCAAACCAAAAGGCATGATAGTGAACTCGTAATGCCCATATCTTGTGCGGAAGGCAGTTTTGGGAATATCTTCTTCGAGAACACGAAGTTGATGATACCCAGAACGCAGATCGATCTTAGAAAAGCATGAAGCACCTTGCAGCTGGTCGAAGAGATCATCAATTCAAGGTAGGGGATATCGATTCTTGATGGTAAGCTTATTAAGCTCACGATAATCGATACACATTCGAAAAGTTCCATCTTTCTTTTTCACAAAGAGGACAGGAGCTCCCCCAGGTGAATAACTCGGACGGATGAATCCTTTATCAGATAACTCTTGAAGCTGTTTCAATAACTCTTGCATCTCCAACGGTGCAAGACGATAAGGTGTTTTCGCAATCGGGTTGGCATTGGGTACAAGGTCGATATGAAACTCGACTTGACGAACTGGAGGCAAGCCAGGCAGTTCATCAGGGAACACCTCTGGATAATCCCGAACAATTGGAATATCCTGAATACTCTTGCTCTTGCTTTTCTCCTCGGTGACATGTGCTAGAAAAGCAACATATCCTTTTCGTAAATAACTTTGGGCTTTCGTACACGACATAAGCTTCAATCCACCAGATGGTTTCTCACCACGAACTTCCAGAACATCGCCAGACGGAAGAGGAATACGAACAATCTTATCGAAATAAACCACCTCGGCATGATGTTTGGTTAACCAATCCATCCCAACGATAATATCTAAACTCCCAAGTTGCATCGGTGTGAGGTCAATAGGAAAAAGATGGTTATTAAGGTTCAATTGACAATTACGAATAACAAAATCGAGAACAAGAGGTTTACCAGTAGCAACTTCGACAGATAAGGGTTTCCTCAGTTTAGTTCTAGGTATCGCAAGTATAGGTTCAAAAGATAACGAAACAAAACTTCTATCGGCACCAGAATAAAAAAGAATAGATACAGGTTGATTGTTAACAAGAAACGTACCATTGACAACGAGGTTGTCAGCTCGAGCCTCGTTAGCGTTCAGATTGAATGCTCGTCCACGAGCGGGATTCACATTCACGTTTGCATTAACATTTGCATTCACCAACCTCGGACAGTTGTTGCGGAAGTGACCAAACTCTCCACAATTGAAACATGAACCCGGTGGGAATCTCGCAGCATTCCCCTGAATCGGAGCTTGAACCTGGGCAACTTGATTCTGAGCGGCTTGATTCTGGCCCAAACGACAGATGTTGGCCAGATGCCCAAGCTTACCACACGTTGTGCATTGCTTACAAGCTTGCTGTGCAACATGATGATCGTTGCAGCGAGCACAATGAGGTGCGGTACCAGCATATACTTTCTTCGCAGGAGGTTGAGCCGGTGGGATCTGAGGGTTCTGAGCTGTTACTGCAAAATTCTGAGCACCCTTTCACTTTCTCGACTTCTTCGACGACTCACCTTTCTTACTCTTACCCTTTTCCTTGACAGAATCGGTCGACTTCTTCTTATCACCCTTGCGGGTAAGTTTACCCTTCCTGACTTGAGACTCAGTCAGGGTAGCAGACAACTCGATCGCGTGACGAACAGTAGTAGGATTAATGCCAGTCACAATATCCTGTATGGAATCGGGTAAACCATCAATATACCTCTCTATCGCTTTCTCCAACGGGGTAACCATAGTAGGACACAAAAGACTGAGTTCCTCAAAACGATTTGTGTACGCACGGTGTTGTCCCCCATCTTGCTTTAGATCATCAAACTCTCGTTCCAAAGCTCGAATTTCGTGACGGGGACAAAACTATTTCATCATGAGAGCTCGAAGCTCTTCCCATGTCTGTGCCAATGCCACTTCGGCACCCCTATGACGTATCACTCCGTTCCACCACGTAAGAGCAAGCTTCTTAAACACACTTGATGCAAATTCAACCTTACGCCCATTCGGACATTGCACATGTCTGAATGTGCTCTCGATACTCTCGAACCACTGCAGGAGCGCAGTTGCTCCTTGCGACCCAGAAAACTTCAACGGCTTAGCAGAATTGAAATTCTTGAAATTACACTGTGCATTGTTATTATTATTATTGTTGTATAACTCGTGGATTTGGGTCACAACGCCTGGAAGCACAGCAGCCATTTGCTGAGAGACAAGGGCTGCGACTTCTTCAGCAGTAAAAGATTGAGCATCACGTCGAGGAGGCATGGTCTAACAAGGAAATAGGAGAAACAAGTGAGGTTAAAAATTGGAGAGAAAACAAAAGAGGTATTGAAAACATCGACAGAACACAAGGAAGGCGATCATTTGTTCGTTACCTCGAACAAACAAACGACACGCAGTGACTAATCAAAGTAAATGGGCCAAACTAATGTATCGCGAAGACATGCTCGCCTATAAGTGAACACTTACCCCAAGTGTTCCCAGGTAAGAGTGACTGGTCCGATTATGTGGATTTGTACAAACACTCTAGCCTTAGACAGAAAACTCAGGATACAGGCATTCACTCTTCAAGTTTGCACGTGTTCACATTATTTAGACCCAAACTTTGACGAGATTTTGAAAACTCAAAAGGCACCAAGCCAAATATGAGTCAAACTGGAAGGGTTCAAAACCTTATAACAGAGGGTTCAAAACCTAGTAATCAATCATCCTAGAACGGATGATTAATTTTCGAAGCAGATTCGGATTTTGTGTTCTCGTTGTGGTTATCACCTAAGGGTAGGTGACGGTTTTTGTTTTAAAAAATCTAAACGAAAATTTCCTTGCGTTAGGATCCTAAAAGTTATAGTCTAGGTCAAAGCATTACTAATAACCTAATTCCCTATAACCATTGGCTCTGATACCAACTCTTCTGTCACACCCCGACCACGTAAAACAACAAATCATGGCGGAAACGTCGAGGAGTGTTGTAACAGAATTATTGTTTCACAACCATGGATACAAAAAGAGTTTCGTTTTATTTATTCATTAAGTAATTTACATTGTTTTAACACGAAACAAACAAGTTACATATCGACTATCACTGTTATTATGTCACTAAGGCCTCGTCCAGATCCTATGTGACTCATGCATCCTAGCAATCAACATCAAGCAACATCACCTAAAACGTATGTAAAAACAAAGTCAGCAAAGAAATGTTGGCGAGTACATAGGTTTTATGAGAGTATCGGAATCATGGCTAGTTTACATGTTGCAATACCTTATTAAAAACCTTGTTTTGAAAAGAGTATAACACTGCAACTTAATTAACCAACTCAAACCAAGCGGGTTATAATTTATAAAACCTCGTAGCCATGATTCTTAACCAAAAAACATTTGTTTTAGTAAACCAAATTGTAAAGCATTTCATATTAACTCGTTTAATAAATCTCGTATGCTTTATATCCTTTCGAAAACATCGTTATGTGACATCGTTTCAAAATCGTTTACCCAAGTGAACTAAATAACGCCACGGTATGTAATATGTTGAAAACACTTATATATAAGAGGTACCAGCGGCGTATCTACCATGTTTTCACCACATTACACCCGTCCCGTTATCTAAACACTTAACCAAAAACCAATCGTTTATCCCATTCGTTTAAATCGTTTCCAAATCGTTTAACTCGTTTAAGTCGTTTAAATCATCCTCGTTTTAATTGTGAAAACTATTTATGGTCATCTCGCTAATAATATTCAAACCTTCGTGACTTGACTATCTCGCTTCTCGCATTAACAAACCACCAAAGGGTAAGTTAACAATCATAGATTCAGTCGTTAACCACCTAACCCACACATAACCATGGGTGCAGTCTGATAACGGGATTTGTCAGATCCTATGGTACCATAACCTAATACTGGTCGGTTCGGCCAAAATTAATGAATATCATTTGTTATGTAACAACAACCAACAAGTTCGTTCACATTATCGAAATCGTTATTAGTTTAGTATAAACCATCTTAATCGTTTTTGAAATCATCGTTATAATATCGAAAAATCGTTTTGATACATATGAATCACCCCAAAACAATTGAAAACAGTAAAATAGGGGAACTATGTACTCACATGAAGTGCAAAGTATCCTCAATCAATAGAACTTCAACAACTCAAGTAAACCAGAGAAATCAAGCAGTACCTAGTAATCGAATCACTAGTCAAACAATAGACGCCTAAATCGAAAGATCTGACAGAATGAGGTATTGTAAAACAAATGACTGTTGGAACTCATATGATATGGTTTAACAAAGCCTACATTCTAAATCGGAACCTAACCTAAGTGCTTTCGACCCATTGTGACCCATTAAGGTAGCTGACGCTACTTTAACGTGTCGTGCGCGCAAATGCGCGTTTAAGACGTCTAACTAGTCCTATGACAAGTATTATATGCCTAAACATGTTTAAATATGTTGCATAATCAGTTATGTGACAAAAGTTTATGTTACATATGCTTATTTACCAATTATGCATGAAAAGGGCATTTTGGTCATTTACCAAAGGCATAGAAACTACCTATCATACAACTAATTAAACCTAGGTGACCATAAGGTATAACCTCGAAAGGTTATTCCCTATGCAACTATGGTCACTAAGCATGTTTGGTCGGATCCTAATGATCAACCAAACGGGTCGTGTTCGAAAGTCTAAGCGGGTGTTTAGTCCGCTCGACTTACGACTCTACACAAGCACTAATCTAAAAAGTGACGAACTAAACATGCTAAAATATGTTTAGTTAAGTTAGAAAACAGATTTGGTATCAAAACAAACGATTTTGATACCTAAAAGTAGTTTGGTTACAAAATACGCGAGAATACGCGAGAATACGCATTTTGGCCGAAACTACGACTCGTCACTAAGCCTAGATAACGTGGTAATCAGTAGGTATAGTCACTAGGGATTATAACCATCGTGATTACGCTCACGTTATGAAGTTCAAACAAACTTCGCATTGACCATAAACTGGTCAATGCAGAAATTCAAACGCAGTTTGACTTTTAAGCTAAAAACGCATAAAAAGAACGAAGGAATACTTACAAAGGGTCCCTGCAAGTTTTGATCTGATTTACCCTCAGGTATGAAGTGTATACTCCAACTTAGAGGGCCAAAATCATATCAAATGTGGTTTGGGAATGAAGTGGGGGTAGCTATTTATAGAAAAACTAGAACCGTTAGGATCATTTATCGGGAAACGAGCTTCGATCTAGGCCGTCCAAGTGTGCCCCTTGTTTTCTAATACCATAGGAGCCCCTAGTATGAGCCCATGGTATTGCAACAACCATTTGCAAGTGGGTAAAACAGGCGCAACAGCTGGAAACAGTAAGAAAATCAAATCTGTGCAGATTTGGGGGATCTTCGCGGCCTGCGTAACAGACAAGCAGGGCTTACGCGGCCCGCCTGGGGTGCACAGTTCAGCAACAACTTTGCAGAATTACAGTTTCATTCCCTGTTAGTGTTTTAGCTCATTTCCGACACTTCTAAGGCCCGTTAAGCCAACTTTAAGGCCCTAAACTGATGCCTAAACATTGTGGACATGAAACATGCTCAAAAACATCTCGGATGTCGGCTCGTTTGGTCGTACGGTTGCGTTATTCGGTTAATTACGACGGAAGTCGTAACGGACGCAAAAACGATCCAAATTACGCGACGAATGGATTTTTCTTATGCCAAGCACTAAAATAAAATATTTTAATGCTTACATAAATTTTTGGATGCCCGGATATATTCAGAACGTAAGATATGCGCGAAAATGCAAACTTGTGCACTTTTTGACGCTTTTAGTCCCTATTGATCAAATAAAGTTTATTTTAGCATACCGAACCCCTCAAAGCCTATTTCTAAGCTATGTAAAGGATGTTTAGGGTATGTCTAACTTATGATCAAGTTCCGTAATGTTCGTTACCATACAAATCGGTATAGTTTCGCAGTTTGACACAAACAGTCCCTGCGATCGAACAAACTTGATTTCAACACACCAAACCATCCAAAACTTATTTCTAAGTTATGTGGAGGTTATTTAAGGTATGTTAAGCCTATGTCACTATTCCGGAGTGTTTGTTGCGTTAAACTAACTGCGTTTACGCACCAGTTTGCGTATAACCTTCCAGAAAGCGATTTAAAGCTTGAAATCGGAATTGAATCAAATTGAAAAATCCCCAAACATAAATACACACATAATAACACCAAAAAACATATAATAACACCAAAGCACATTGTTTTATTGATAATTAACATTGTTTTACATTATACATCGATTACAGAACACAGTTGTCACACAGAACGTTGCTAAGATCACTTGGTGATTTTATGTTATCTTGGACCATTATGTGATTATGTGCTTATTTTTTATTTGTGTGGTAATTTGTGATGGAAGATGACGAGTACATTCATTAACTCTAATCGAGCCGACCGGGAGTATATTATGGTGTTAAAGGTGACGATCTTGATGCCATAGGTATGTTGACCCGTCTCCTATGCATGAGATGCTCATGGTACATGGGATATATCTTGTGGGACGTTAGAAACCATGTACGTATGTACAAGGCTTGAATGTACACCCCTTCGTTTGCTAGGAATTACGCTAAGAGCTTAGTATAACATAGTGCCATACCCAAACAATTTTTGAACACTGGTTGACATTTTTTTTCAAGTTTCAAAGGGTTAAATACCTTGAGATACTTTGAATATCCCAAATCACATTTTGAATCCCCCAAATTTTCCAACACCAAACGATGCTCCGCATCTTTGGGATCTAGCAATTTGCTTATCCTTCAGTCGCTTCAATTACATTCTACTGTCTCATTCGAATAAATTTCGGGACGAAATTTCCTAAAGTAGGGGAGACTGTAACATTTGCGCTCTGTAAACACTGTACGATGTAGAGCAATATCATTTATTAAAGAAACAATGTGTTTTGGTCTCAATGTTTGTATATTTGTGTTTGACAATTTCACGTTTTGATCCTAGTTCGATTTCAAGCTTTTAATCGCTTCTAGAAAGTTATACGCAAACTGTTACGTAAACGTAATCAGTTTAACATGACAAACACTCTGGAATAGTGACATAAGCTTAACATACCTTAAATAACCTTTACAGAACTTAGAAATAAGTTTTGAAGGGTTTGGTATGGCAAAAACAAGTTTATTCGATCACAGGGACTATTTGCGTCAAACTGCAAAAGTCTGCCGAATCGTATAGCAACGTACACTCCAGAACATGATCATAAGCTAAACATACCCTAAATATCCTTTACATAGCTTAGAAATAAGCTTTGAGGGGTTCGGTATGCGAAAATGCGCTTGTTTGATCAATAGGGACTAAAAGCGTCAAAAAGTGCATAAGTTTGCATTTACGCGCATATCTTACGTTCTGAACATATCCGGACATCTAAAAATTTTTGTAATCATTAAAATATTTTATTTTAGTGATTGGAATGAAACCATTCGTCGCGTAATTTGGATCGTTTTTCGCGTCCGTTCGAGTTCCGTCGTAATTAACCAAATAACGTGACCGTACGACCAAAAAAACCGACATCCGAGATATTTTCAAGCATATTTCAAGTCCCCTATACTTTGACATCATTATAGAGCCTTGAAAATGGGTTAACGGGGCTTAAACGTGTCAAAAATCAACTTTATAGCATGCAGGGGCCTGTTCTGCCAAACATCTAAAGTCTGGACAGGAGGCTATAAATAGCCATGGGTTTCAACCATTTTTCCTTGCTCATTCCAATTTCTTCACAAATCTGCTCCTTTGAGAGGCTCTCACACTTGTTGAAGGCTTCCTACTTCAGTTTTCTTTGTTCTTTTTCCAAGCTTGGACCTCTTGAACCACTTCAACGCTTGAACTCTTGGTCCTTTGAGCTTTGTTATATCATTTGAACAAGACCTATACACAATCTCAAGTGAGTACATAGTCCCCTCTTTTACCGTTTTCAATTGTTTTGGGGTGATTCATATGTGTAACCGATTTGTTTTACAAATGTATGGCATATATGTGTTTACTAAGTGCTTTTATGTGTACTATTCCGATTATGCAAACCCGATGTTTATCCAAATCCTTAAAGATATATCTATCTTCATAGATTGATTCTTATAGGATATTTGAAGTACAGTCTTAGATCTTCCTATCTTCATAGTGAGATTTTTAAGAAGTACTTTACGAGACGATGGTTATGGTTTATGTGTAGATTGTTGGTGATTTAGATAACGAAACTAGAGTAATACAATAAGCACATGGTGGATACGCCGCTGTTACTTCCTATATATAAGTGAGCTTATTGTATTACCCTTCGTGGCGTTATCTCGAATCACCATTAGGATTTAGAATGTTGTGATGCAATGATTCAATATGACCGAAACCAAGTCCTTTTAGCATCAATTTATCTTCATAGATTGATTCTTGTAGGATGTTTAAAGTGCTAATATTGGAGTCATTGTTTGGATTCATTGTGTACTTTAATGCGTATTTGACTAGACGATGTGACAGAAACCAAATCCTTATAGCATCTATCTATCTTTATAGAATGATTCTTATAGGATGTTAATGTACTAATATTGGAGTCCTTGTTTGGATTCATTGTGTACTTTAATGCGTATTTGACTAGACGATGTGACAGAAACCAAATCCTTATAGCATCTTTCTATCTTCATAGAATGATTCTTATAGGATGTTAATGTACTAATATTGGAGTCCTTTTTTGGATTCATTGTGTACTTTAATGCGTGTTTACAGGTTGGTGACAAGTTGACGATTTATGTGTTTATGTGGTAGTTGTGATTTAGATAACGAAACGGGTGTAATAAAATAAGAACATGGTGGATACGCCGCTGGTACTTCCTATATATAAGTGTTCTTATTTTATTACTCTTGTAGCGTTATCCGAATCACTCTAGGATTTTATATACGATTGATTCAATGTTCGATTATCCAAATCCTTGTAGAATCTTCCATATCTTTATATGTTAGATTCTTAGAAGGATGTCTAAAGTATTATTATAAATCATTGACTTGATTTATATAATGCTCACACAAGTTTTGATTGATTTCAAAACAGTTATTATTAATCCTTGATTGGATTTCTAATAACACATTGACGACTTTTACGATGATTTCAACGAGATTACAATGTACGATTTCAAATGGCATAAAAATTACTTAGTAACAATCATATTGCCATATACAAACTGTTTGCCACAAGTTTTCACAAACAAGATTATGTATTGCAATACTAAACTTTTGCCATTATCTGGCTTCAAGATTTATTTCAAATCGACAACTCTCGTAGTTGCCAAAGTATTGCAATACCAAACGTTTTGCCATTTATTTTGCCAACAAAACCTATGTACTCGCCGGCATTTTTATGCTGACTTATTTTCACATATGTTTCAGGATTTCAACTATCCAAGCATGCAACGCATAGGACTGCATCCGGGCCTTAGACTTCTTTAATCAAAAGACAATTACATGTATTCTTTGTTTGTAAAACAATGTTAACTATATTGAAAAAATTTAGTACCAGTAGTTGTGAGCAATTTATAACGTGACTCCCCGATATTTCCGCCGCGTGTTGTTGTATTACGCGATTGGGGTGTTACAATTCGTATGCAATATAGTCGATGGGTTGTTTGGCATGTCGAAACAGTTTTGTTGTGAAGCTTTGATTAAGACTTGATTGATAATTAGAATGTTGATTGTTTGCTGTTCATGTTGAGATGATGATTAGGGTTGTAGAATGTGTTATTTTTGCTCTAAATGATTGCTGTTTGGTCTGATTGAAAGATGCTAAAAATTGATAACTGATGTTACGAAAATAATGCACAATTAAAGAGAAAATCAATTACGTCTCTCGGGTCTCGGCTGAGGTTACGACTCGAGACCTCATGGTTCTGACTCGAGACCACACCTTCACAAAAACAAGAGAACTCGAGACCATGGTTGCGGGTCCGGTTCCGACTCGAGACCTGACTCGAGACCTCATGGTCTCGACTTGCATTGCTTGATTCGAAACCCCCCTAATCTCAACTTGAGACCCTCTGGACTACAACTCGAGACCGTATGATCTCGACTCGAGATCTCAAGTTGCGACTCGAGACCTCATGGTCTCGACACTTAACTTAACTAGGCCGCACTGAATTGGAACTCGCACACTGTCAACAGGCCCATATACTTGGGCCGCACACTTGGGCTTTAAACGTGCACTTGTATACTATTAACTGTTATGCTATACGTGCTATGTCGTGAACCTTGCTTGTATGCAACCTGTTAGTATACGTGTAGAACTATGTGTTTACTACTTGAATACAAACCTGACTTGTATGGTAACCATAATTGGACGTGGTTGACCACATTAGCTCAAGTTACTTTTGTCTACCGAGCTAATCTAAGGTGAGTTCACACTTTTCTTAAAAGCATGTAATTCTCGATGGTTTGGGAATGGGTCAAACAACAACTATCCCCCTTGGGTGGGATGCAACCTGCGTATTCTCCTTGGGTAGAATGCGTACAACTCGTCCTCCTAGCGAAGGACGACAACCGTTATAATACATGTCTTAAGGATACTAGACAACAACTCTATCTGAAAGTCCCCACTCATTTTTATACCGACTTAATCGTCGGGCCAATGGTGAACGAGTTATTAGTTAAATAGTGCTATTAGGTTTGACAAGCCTCACACCATGCCGTAGAGGACGGGAGTGGACTAATATACTTGGGCACTTAGTCAATGATGATAGACATTGACTTGGGACACTAAACATAACTACAGTTAGTAGTCGGTATGGTACGGGTCTAGTGGTTTAAAACAGTGGGGTAGCTCCCCATGGCATGTTTTTATAAAGAACAAAGTTAACTTAACAACTTATGGTTTTTGGAACAACACTCAACAAACAACTATGAACTCGCCAACTTTATGTTGACACACTACTGCATGCTTTGTAGGTCGTTAGGTACATGGCTGGAGCTTGCACGAGGAGTGGACGTTATGGCATGGAACCAACTCTTGGGTTCCTAATCTTAAACACTATGCTTTTGAATTATTAATAACTTTATGCTTCCACTAACACTTAAACTTGGTTTGGGATATTGTTTTCATAAACACTAAATGTTTGGATTGTGATGGTTTTACTTTATTTTACTTATCGTTCAGTATGATTAGTGGTATGATCCTGGTCAGTCACACGCCTTGCGGTAATACTCCCCTTGTGGATTTTGGGGGTGTGACAGATTGGTATCAGAGTCATTGGTTATAGTGAACTTGGTTTTAAAAGGGGCAAATCTTTTTGAGAAAAACCAGACTATAACCTGCTTAGTGCTCAACGATCCACAACGACACTTCGCTCCACGTGCAAGGCTCAATTCTTTAGGTGGTATGATTTATGTTTATATTGCCTACTTGATAGTTTACTTTTGCCTGGTGTGTTGCTTATGGTATGCCTAGTTAGGGTAGTAGCAAGGTGTCTATTGGCCCTAATGTGCTCTCTTTGACATTGAACTGGTTGCCTGAAACCCTATGTGCTCACTCTCTTCTGTCATTCATTTCCTTTCACACCCCTACGTCATCGTTCTCACTTGTGTTTTCTGGATGTGAAGATCATGAGTGGACGCCTCAACTTGACTCAGGCTCAACTGACGGCCCTAATCAATGAACAGGTTGCTGAAGCTTTAGCAGCCCAACCAGGAGGTAAAGCCCACCAATTCGACCTATCCTAGGTTGTTAGGTCATACTCTCGTGACGATCTTTCATTCTTAACCTTACCTCTTCTTTCTCATGCGACAGGTCAACCTGCTCAGCCTCGCACATGCACCTTCAAGACCTTTATGGATTGCCGACCTAGTTCCTTCAGTGGTACAGAGGGAGCCGTAGGTCTTCTTCACTGGTTCGAGAAGATCGGGTCTATGTTCGAAATGTGTGAATGCCCGGTCAACAATCGTGTGAAGTTTGCGACTGGAACACTTGAAGGTAGTGCGCTCTCTTGGTGGAACGCGCAAGTGCAAATGCTAGGATTGGCAGCTGCGAACGCCACCCCATGGAACGACTTCAAGGAGCTGATTAAGGAAGAATATTGTCATCGGGATGATATTCACAAGCTTGAGGTGGAATTCTACAACCTCAAGATGGTAGGGTCTGAGATTGAAGCCTACACGAAAAGATCGAACGATTTGGCTGCTTTGTGTCCCAACATGACGAATCCTGCTTATAAGTGCATTGAGCTCTACATCAAGGGTTTAGTACCAGAGATTCAGAGCATGGTAACTGCAGCGAGCCTCACTACGATCCAGCAGATTATACGACTATCGCACCGTCTCACTGATCAGGCAATCGAGCAGAACAGGCTGCCTAAGCGGGTTAGTGCTACCACTGATGCTCCAAGTGACAACAAACGTAAGTGGGATGGAAACTCTAGCAAAGGTTCAAGCTCTACACGGCCCCAGGCTCAGCAGTAAAAGACCGATGACTATAAGAGCTCCAATCAGCAGTCTGCTACCAATCAAAGTCAGGGTGGGTACAGAGGAAATCACCCCAAGTGCAACCGTTGTAACTTGCACCACATCGGGCCGTGTAACAAGGGCCACTATCAGAGATGCAACAAGCCAGGCCATGCAGCAAAGGATTGCAGGAGTCCGTATCCTGCGAGTCAGAACCGCCAACAGCAACCAGCCCTACAGAACCAGCAGCAGCAGCAGCAACAGTAGGGTAACAATAAGGGATGTTACCATTGTGGAGCAGAAGGCCACTTTAAAAGAATCTGTCCTCAGTTGAATCAGAATGGGAACAACAACAACAACAACCAGGGCAATGGGAACAACAACAAGAACAACAACGATGACAATGGTGCCAAAGGGCGTGTGTTTGTGATTGGTCAAGGTGAAGCAAGGAATGATCCCAATTTTGTGACGGGTAAGTTTCTACTGGATGACTACTTTGTTTCTGTTTTATTTGACTCGGGACCCGATACTAGTTATGTGTCCTTAAGGGTTAGCTAGATGCTTAAGCGTACCCCAATCCCTTTGAACTCTAAGCATGTTATAGAACTAGCGAACGGTAAAAACCTTGAGGCCACACACATTGTCAAGGGTTGTAAACTTGCTTTAGCTGGTCAGACCTTCTCTATCGATAACATTGAGGCCACACACATTGTCAAGGGTTGTAAACTTGCTTTAGCTGGTCAGACCTTCTCTATCGATCTTATCCCCATCGTTCTTGGTAGTTTTGACGTTTTCATTGGGATGTATTGGTTATCCCAACATCGAGTGGAAATACTCTGCAAGGAGAAGATTGTCCACATTCCTCATTCTAACGATGAACCTCTCACTATTCATGGTGACAAGAGTGGTGCTGTCGTGGGCATCATCTCGTTCCTTAAGGCCCAGAAGTGTTTGCGAAAGGGCCACACTACTATTCTAGCCCTTGTTACCGACACCTCAACGAAAGAGAAGAAGATTGAAGACATCCTGATCATACGCGACTTTCCTGAGGTATTTCCTGAGGAATTACCTGGTCTTCCACCTCATCATCAAGTCGAGTTTCAAATTGAGCTAGCTCCTGGAGTGGCGCCTATAGCTCATGCACCTACCGCTTAGCCCCAGCCGAATTGGAAGAGTTGTCCTCGTAACTACAGGAACTTTTGGACAAGGGTTTTATTCGCCCTAGTTCTTCACCCTAGGGAGCCCCAGTCTTGTTTGTCAAGAAGAAGGACGGTACCTTCCGTATGTGAGTAGACTGCCGTGAACTTAACAAGGTGACCGTGAAGAATCGTTATCCTCTTCCTCGCATCGACGACTTGTTCGACCAGTTGCAAGGGTCGAGCTTCTATTCTAAGATTGATCTGAGATCGGGCTATCATCGGCTGAGAGTACGAGACGAAGACATCTCTAAAACAGCGTTCAGGACTCGTTACGGGCACTACAAGTTTCTGGTTATGCCTTTCGGGTTGACAAACACACCTGTGGTTTTCATGGACCTCATGAACCGAGTGTGCAAACCATACTTGGATAAGTTCGTCATTGTTTTCATCAATGACATCCTGATTTATTCCAAGAGTCAGGAGGAACACGAGCAACATCTGCGCCTTATTCTAGAACTTCTTCGAATAGAGAAACTCTATGCTAAGTTTTTGAAATGTGACTTTTGGCTTCGTGAAGTCCATTTCCTAGGCCAGGTAGTCAATAAAGATGGGATTCACGTTGATCCATCCAAGATTGACTCGATCAAAAACCGGCCTGCACCTCGAACTCCAACTAAAATCCGTTAATTCTTGGGTTTGGCGGGTTACTACCGAAGGTTTATCAAGGATTTCTCAAAGATTGCGCAGCCTCTCACTACTCTAATTCAGAAGGGTGTCACCTACCGATGGCGTGATGCTCTGGAATCCATGTTTCAACAGTTGAAGGTGAAACTCTGCAGTGCACCCATTCTTTCGTTA
Source organism: Helianthus tuberosus (assembly GCA_030545235.1). Taxonomy (NCBI): domain Eukaryota; kingdom Viridiplantae; phylum Streptophyta; class Magnoliopsida; order Asterales; family Asteraceae; genus Helianthus; species Helianthus tuberosus. Next base: position 50,278,447 of record CM060403.1, on the reverse strand, counting down.
CCAGAAGGCACAGACGATTTCGTTGTTTATTGTGACGCGCCTATCCAAGGACTTGGCTGTGTGTTGATGCAAGGTGAGAAAGTCATTGCTTACGCATCACGCCAACTCAAGGTTCACGAAAAGAACTACACTACCCATGATTTAGAGTTGGGAGCAGTAGTGTTTGCACTCAAGATATGGAGACATTACTTGTACGGTACCAAGTGCACCGTCTACACCGATCACAAGAGTCCAGCATATCTTCGATCAGAAGGAGTTAAACATGCAACAGCGTCGATGGGTCGAACTCCTAAATGACTACGAGTGCACAATCAAGTACCATACAGGCAAGGCCAACGTTGTGGCTGACGCCCTCAGTCATAAGGAAACCAAACCTAAGCGTGTACGTGTGTTACAGCTTACTATCCACTCCAATCTTCCTACCCAAATCCGTGACGCTCAGGTTGAAGCGTTGAAGGAAGAGAACCTCAAGGCTGAGTCCCTACGGGGCATGGAAAAACGACTTGAAGTCAAGGAAGATGGTACTTACTACTTCATGGAACGTATTTGGGTTCCATCCTATGGAAACCTACGAGAGCTTGTGATGGACGAAGCACACAAGTCTCGTTACTCGGTGCATCCTGGTTCTGACAAGATGTACCAGGATCTCAAGACTTTGTACCGGTGGCCCCACATGAAAGCTAACATAGCGACCTATGTTTGTAAATGCTTGACCTGTGCTAGGGTTAAAATTGAATACCAGAAGCCATCAGGGCTACTGCAACAACCAGAGATCCCAACATGGAAATGGGAGCAAATTTCCATGGATTTTGTCACTGGTTTACCTAGATCTCAGCGAGGAAACGACACCATCTGGGTGATCATGGATCGACTGACTAAGTCTACACACTTTCTAGCAATCAAGGAAACCGATAAGTTTTCTACACTCGCAGACATCTACTTGAAGGAAGTAGTTGCTAGGCACGGCGTGCCAACCTCTATCATTTTTTATCGTGACCCGCGCTTTGCATCTGATTTGTGGCAGGCGATGCACAAATCCAATGGCTCACGTCTAGACATGAGCAGAGCTTATCATCCACAGACGGATGGGCAGACTGAGCGCACCATCCAGACTCTTGAAGACATGCTTTGAGCATGTGTTATCGACTTTGGTAACGGCTGGGAAAGACATCTGCCTTTGGTGGAGTTTTCGTACAATAATAGTTACCACACCAGCATCAAGGCTGCTCCGTTCGAGGCTTTGTACGGATGAAAATGCCGATCACCTCTATGTTGGGCAGAAGTTGGCGACAGCCAAATCACTGGTCCAGAACTCGTTCTCGACACAACGGAAAAGATTGCCCAAATCCGACAACGAATGGCGACAGCTCGTGACCGTAAGAAAAGCTACGGTGATAAGCGTAGGAAACCTCTCGAGTTCCAGGTTGGGGATCAAGTACTACTTAAAGTCTCACCTTGGAAAGGTGTGGTTCGCTTTGGCAAACGGGGCAAGCTTAATCCGCGTTATGTCGGACCCTTCGAAATCACTGAGAAAATCGGCAAGGTGGCATACAGACTGAATTTTCCCGAAGAACTCAGTGGTGTTCACAACGTCTTTCACGTGTCGAATCTGAAGAAGTGTCTGTCAGATGAGACCCTCATTGTTCCTTTCAAGGAAATCACTATCGACGACCAGTTGCGCTTCGTCGAGGAACCAGTGGAAATTATGGACCGGGAGATCAAGAATCTCAAACGAACCAAGATACCTATTGTTCGAGTTCGTTGGAACTCCCGTCATGGCCCAGAGTTCACCTGGGAACGAGAAGATCAAATGAAACGCAAGTATCCCCAGTTGTTTAAGAAAGGTGAGTCCAGTACTGAAGCTACTTCGGAATTTCGGGACAAAATTCCAAACCAACGGGGGGATGATGTGACACCCCAAGAAAACACACAACACAACTAGCTTCCTTAGTGACTACGTGCTAAATTTCAGGACGAAATTTCTTTCAACTTGGGGATGATGTGACAACTCGTATTTCAAGAGCCTTTTCTTTGTGCTTCAATGTAACTTATGTGTACGCTAATTGATATGTCTGATTGTAATTGAATGATTACGAGTTTGTTTATGTATATGTGTTATGTGAATGTTGTTAGTATGTAGGTGTAAGTATTGGGTCACACTGCGTATCGGGTCACACTGCACCTTCGGGTCGTACACTTTACTCTCGACCGCACACTCCTTTTTTGTGGTGAACATGTTCTCGGCCCAAACCCCCTCTCGGTTCTTAGCTCAATCGAAGCCCAAGGCTAGGCCCGATTAGTATGGTACGCGCATACACTAGGAATGTGTGTTGGTTTTCTGATAATCTTCTCATAACACAAAACACACAAACCCTAGACTCTCCTCCCCTCTCTTTCACTCGACGGCGACCCCCCTTCATTCGAAGCCTTGCATCTCGATCAAACTAACTCATTCTACATTTTGGTTAGTGTCTCATCATTGTTAGCTTGTTTAATACGTGATACTTGATATTCTGATTGTTATAATCTTGGATGATGACTTGATCATTGATGCATGATCAATGTGTTCGAATGGGTCTTGCATGATGTGTGTATATATGATTAGATTGTTATATGATGACATACTAAACAGAGGGGTTGCATGTTATTGTGTGTTGTAAACGTATTGATGATGTTCGAATGTTGATGTTTTACAGATTTAGTCAAATGATTTCATGATAGTTTAAGGATTCGTATGCAATATAGTCGATGGGTTGTTTGGCATGTCGAAACGGTTTTGTTGTGAAGCTTTGATTAAGACTTGATTGGTGATTAGGATGTTTAGAATGTTGATTGTTTGCTGTTCATGTTGAGATGATGATTAGGGTTGTAGAATGTGATATTTTTGGGCTAAATGATTGTTGTTTGATCTGATTGAAAGATGCTAAAAATTGATCAACTTATGTTACGAAAATAATGCACAATTAAAGAGGAAATCAGTTACATCTCTCGGGTCTCGGCTGAGGTTACGACTCGAGACCTCATGGTTCTGACTCGAGACCACAACTTCACAAAAACAAGAGAACTCGAGACCATGGTTGCGGGTCCGGTTCCGACTCGAGACCTGACTCGAGACCTCATGGTCTCGACTTGCATTGCATGACTCGAAACCCCCCTAATCTCGACTCGAGACCCTCTGGAATACAACTCGAGACCGCATGATCTCGACTCGAGATATCTAGTTGCGACTCGAGACCTCATGGTCTCGACACTTAACTTAACTAGGCCGCACTGAATTGGAACTCGCACACTGTCAACAGGCCCATATACTTGGGCCGCACACTTGGGCTTTAAACGTGCACTTGTATGTTACTGTTAACTGTTATGCTATACGTGCTATGTCGTGAACCTTGCTTGTATGCAACCTGTTAGTATACGTGTAGAACTATGTGTTTACTACTTGAATACGAACCTGACTTGTATGGTAACCATAATAAGACGTGGTTGACCACATTAGCACAAGTTACTTTTGTCTACCGAGCTAATCTAAGGTGAGTTCACACTTTTCTTAAAAGCATGTAATTCTCGGTGGTTTGGGAATGGGTCAAACAACAACTATCCCCCTTGGGTGGGATGCAACCTGCGTATTCTCCTTGGGTAGAATGCGTACAACCCGTCCTCCTGGTGAAGGACGACAACCGTTATAATACATTTCTTAAGCATACTAGACAACAACTCTATCTGAAAGTTCCCACTCATTTTTATACCGACTTAATCGCGGGGGCCAATGGCGAACAGGTTATTAGTTAAATAGCGCTATTAGGTTTGACAAGCCTCACACCGTGTCGCAAAGTACGGGAGTGGACTAATATACTTGGGCATTTAGTCAATGATGATAAACATTGACTTGGGGCACTCAACATAACTATAGTCAGTAGTCGGTATGGTACGGGTCTAGTGGTTTAAAACAGTGGGGTAGCTCCCCATGGCATGTTTTTATAAAGAACAAAGGAACTTAACAACTTATGGTTTTTGGAACAACACTCAACAAACAACTGTGAACTCGCCAACTTTATGTTGACACACTACTGCATGCTTTGCAGGTCGTTAGGTACATGGCTGAAGCTTGCACGAGGAGTGGACGTTGTGGCAAGGAACCAAATGTTGGGTTCCTAATCTTAAACACTATGCTTTTGAATTATTAATGGGTTTTAAACTTTATGCTTCCGCTAACACTTAAACTTGGTTTGGGATATTGTTTTCGTAAACACTAAATGTTTGGATTGTGATGGTTTTACTTTATTTTACTTAATGGTATGATCAGTGGTATGATCCTGGTCAGTCACACGCCTCGCGGTAATACTCCGCTTGTGGATTTTAGGGGTGTGACATCTAGAGTAGTTAGGGTGAAGGAAAAAAGAGTAAAAATAACATCTATGAGCGGTTTCCGGCGATCGGAAGGAGGCTCTGCAACTTTCGGTGGAAAGAAGCGAGGAAGAAGAAAGAAGAAAAAGGGTCTTGGGTTTCATGTATAGGCTTTTCTTATTCTACTGTTAATAAATAAATTAAAAAAATTTATAAATAACCACTCGCTATTCTCCCTATCATTCAGTATTATGACCGATTCCTTTTTTTCTTCTCTAATGTTATTATTAGGCTCCCACTATTCCTACATCCCTAAAATTTTATTTTTACACCCCTACATGTATACAGCTCGTATAGAGTTGCACAAAAATAATGTCAAAGAATGTTTTTATGTCAATGTATACGAGCCGTATAACATTATATGACCTGTACAGAATATTATACGACCCAAACCTCATATAATGCTATACGACCCGTATAGAATGTTATACGGCCTAATATTTTCTCTATGTATACGAGCCGTATAACATTATATGACCCATTATTTGGCATGTCAAATTATTCTATACGGGTCGTATAAAGTTATACAGCCCATATACAGGGTGTAAAATTAAGATTTTGAGGTGTAGAATTATTAGGACCTTTATTATTATTATTATTATTATTATTATTATTATTATTATTATTATTATTATTATTATTATTATTATTATTATTTTTCCTACCATTGGAGCCTACATGATACCTCGTAGGTTTGGCCATATAATATAAAAAAATTGAAGAACTTGAGTGATAAAAATCTAACAAATTGTTCTGTTTGTTCAGGGATTGGAGGTTTGATAGCCCAGGATAAGGATATGGAAGAATAGTTGTTGGCTTCGAGCTATAGGGCTTACTTGTGGTCCAACTGCTCTTCTTGTAGTTCAAGATTCACATGTATACAATAAGAAAGTATTTTCTTATAACTAATATTTATATTTTTGTATTTTTATTCTTCTTTTTCTTGTCCTACAAGAGGTTGTCGTTTTTGTTTTAATGAAACTTGCTGGAGGATGCACATCATTGGCTGATCAAATTAAATGTGGATGCTACTTTATAACAATCCTGATCGTATAAACCGGTTCAGTAGGATAGCATATAAGGTAAATCAGAGCTCTATAATGGGTAGAGGTTGCAAAATGGGTATTTTTGGTAACGGGTCAAAACGCACTGGTTAAAATTCAAAAATTCACTTTGGCCCACTTTCATTTCATTTGACCCGTTTAGATATATCAATCTATCATAACCCAAATTTCACTATTATTTCTTTTTTTTTTTTAGTTTCAGAAACACACAAACAAGTGCAACTTTAAAATGTATATGCGTTATACCATGGTGAAAATACATCTTTGGGCAGTCTAAAGTCATATTTTTTCTATCAAATATCCACTTCGGGCAATTTTTTAGCTAATTTGACCCGTTATACCCATTTAGAGACGTAGCATAACCCAAACTTCACTCTTATATCCTTTTTCGTTACTTCAAAGTGGCACAAACAAGACACTTCCGCATCCCCTTCCGGTACTAAGTGCCCGTGAGATTGATAAGAGGTCAAGAAATCAAGATTACCAATCTCTTATGAAACGAGCAATCAGCAGATCGGGAAAGATATGATACTTGAGGTAAAGGTTTCTCTTAGTATTCAAAATCAAACTTCAAAGCTGGATCTGTCTGTCTCTGATGCAGAATGAACTTCATGGTTTAACTGCATTGCAATGATCTATTTGTTAAAACTCCATCAACAGGGTGTACACTTCCTATTATTGCTACTTAGTTTGATTTTTTTTAATTCCTTTGATTCATATTGCTATTATTGCTACTATACACGCTATTGATATGGTTACACCTCGCCCATCAATCATGTTGTTGTTTTACCGTTGGCATTCGCTTTTTTACGTTAACTAAAAGAGATGCGGTTCTGTTTAACATTTGTCAGATTTGTTTATAATTAAGAGAAAGTCAGTCTTGCCATATTATTACGTTAAAGTACCCGTCCACTGGACGGGTATAAAACTAGTTAAGAGTTGTTTGGGCATATAAACACCATTAATTTTAAATCTTTTTCGTGGGGTCTTTTTATGAATTGCATTATGAAGAGAGTATAATGACTTGTCTTCTCTTAGAGTATGTGTTAAGGCTTTGGAAGAAGGGACTTTTAAGATGAAGAAAAAAAGAAAGTGATAGTCACATGGCACCACATAGGCCTGATAGAAGGGGCACAAAGGATGTGTAGTTATGCTTTATAAGAATAAGAAATGTGGTATTAGGTGAGGTGGCTAAATATGATTGATTGTATAGAGAATAATACAAAAGATGCCTCAAGTCGTCGGGCCCAAGCGCCCAACAATGCCCCTTCTGAGCCCACTCATAATGGTGTGGTTGGGGCCAAGCCCACAACACAGACTTATGTGCATTACAAATGGGGGCTAACGATACCCATCGATGGTCCCTAGCGTTACATGTATTCGTAAGCTTACGTGCGACATGTATTCGTTACTAAGTTAGATTTATAATGATTCAAGCGACTTAAAAGATACATAAGATTGAGTGAAACAAATACACTTGCATTACTTTACAATGAGCGTTAGAATTCAAGAGTGGATGTACACCATAAAACTTACTGTTTGTGAACTCGTTGTGTAAAACCCGAAAAAAAAAGACAATGACAATCAACAATATCTTACCAATAATCGCCACAAGAACATACCCCTGATTTAAAATGATGGAACCTATTAGCATCCCTAACAACAATTTCATGTCCGGTAACCAGCGATACATGCTTTGCAAACTCATGGCAGTCTTTGCAAGCACGCAGATTCTTAAAGATCGTTATACGCGATCCCTTACCCGTTGAAATAAGACCATAAGCAATGGCAAGTCGCTCGCTATGGTCAAGAAGTTGTTCCTTACGTTCCGACAAAACACCATCACCTCCAACTTCTTCTGCGCTCAACAACACTTCCTGTTTAGCGTTTTTCAAGTGATCAAACTCCTTTAACTTTGTGTAAATTTCATTCGCTTGTGGATGATGTCTATCTCCCACAACAAAACTATGCACTTTACCGTTAACATACATCCAGCTGCAACTCACCTCTTTTCTCAAGTTTTTTTGAGACATTAACTTTCTAACCTGACCCGCTTCTTCCCACTGTCCAGAAGACGCGTGCAAGTTAAACATGAGAACATAAGCCGACGTATCATTCGGATCAAGTAGCAGAACGTTTTCAGCTGCTAATTTCCCCATTTTGAAGTTTTTATGTACCGCGCAGCCCCCTAATAAGCATTTCCAGCTCATGACATCGGGCTCAAACGGCATGTTTTTTATCATCGCGAATGATTCGTCTAACAGCCCACTACGTGCGTATATATCGATCATACAATTATAGTGATGAATACTTGGTTCCATACCATACTTACTACTCATGGAATCAAGACACTGTTTGGCTTCTTCGATCAAGCCGCAATAGTTATACGCGGTTAAGACAGCTACAAACGTTATCGCGTTTGGCCTCACGTTACAAGAAAGCATACGATTAAAAAGTCGTAGGGCCTCGGGGGCGTTACCATGGTAAGCATAACCAGCGATTATAGCAGTCCAAATAACATTATCGGTTGGTTTTTGAACGGATTCAAATACTTGACGGGCGTCATCTAACCTGCCACATTTCGCATACATGGTAATCATGGCACTCTCTCCGTATAGATAAGAAACGAGACCTCGTTTTATAGCATCCCCGTGGGCTTGGGACCCGAGACTAACATCTGTAATGGCTGAACATGCTTGAAAGATGCTAGTGTAAATGAATGAATTCAACTCGACATCCATACTTTTCAAATTCTTGAATATTTTTAAGCATTCGTCAAACTCACTGGCCTGTGAATACCCTGTGATTAACGCACTCCAAGAGAACGCATTTGGTTCCGATATGTAACTGAATGCTCGAGCAGCGGATTCTATACTTGCACATTTCACATACAAGTCCACAAGCGGCGTTCCAACCGACACTTCATGTGCCATCCCATGCTTCAACACGTAAGCATGAATTTGTCGCCCGATTTCCTTGTTCTTCAAGGCAGCACAAGCCTTTAGGGTAATCGAAAACACATATTCGTCCAACTCAATGCCTTCGTTGATCATAGCAAAAAACAAGTCTACAACGTCTACACTCTTCTCGACTTTCATGTACCCAACCATCAACGAGGTCCACGTTACAACGTTTTTCTCGTTCATCTGATTAAAAACTAGTTTCGCACCCTCTAACCACCCACACTTGGCGTACATATTCAACACCGCAGTACCCATTTTCACATCACCAATAAACCCATGCTTGATCACAACCGAATGTATCTGGTTACCAAGCCGTATACCCGAAGAGTCAACCAACGCCTGCAAAACGCTTACAAAAATCAAAACATCCGGTTTAACACTCTCCATCGACGAAACCAACTTCACAGCATCCTTTAGACGCCCCGCCTTGGCGTACGCCGATATAATCATACCCCACGACGCCAAATTCCTCTCAGACATTTCATCGAACATCTGGCGTGCATCCACTAAACTCCCACATCGGCAGCACATTTCGAGCACATGATTCTGGATATAAACAGGTGGGGATTTATAAAAGCTTTTCATATGATGATGAACCAGCATCCCAGTTGATAGATGTCCGAAGTCGGCACACGTTTTGAGCAAGAAATCGTATGATTGAAGGTGTACAGAAACACTGGATGTGTGCATTTGTGTAATGAAGTCCCATGCTTGTTGGGTTTTGCCTTGTTTGGATAAAGAAATTAAGTGGATGTTTTCTATATGCCCTTGGTGAAGTAAAGGGGGTTTTGGTGGAGAAGATGTGGTGGGTTTTAGTGACACTTTGGATGAGATTTGGGAGAAATTTGGGGTTTTTGTTGAAGGGTTTTTGTTAGGCGGTGGTGGTGGTTGGTTGTTGGAAATGGTGGACATTATTGATTCAAGTGAAGTGGTGGAATGTTAAAGAGTATTTGTGGGGAAGACGAAATCAATCAAATAAAGAGTTGTTTTGTTTTGCTACTGTAAATTGAAATTTTAGTTGGTTTTAAAGTTTAAACACATGTTGATAAGAACCATCACTATTAACAGTGGTCGCGGGTAAGTTTTCTTCTCCATGTCTTAAGTTCGAGTCTGGTTGATAGGCTTTCTCATTGAGGGGTTTAAACTGTGGATTTATTGTACGAGTGGGCTCTCTAGCGCGGACCCGGTTAAGAAAACATATGTCAGACCTCCGACATTAGCGAATAATTCACACCTTTAGAAAAAAAAAAAAACATAATTGATCAGATTTATATAAATCTTAATCATAAATGTCGGTGATATTCCTATCGCATACCCTCCCTTTTTTTACTTTGATACATTCAACCCTTTTTTTATACGCCAACATATCCACCACCAGCTTTGTGAATAAGCACTTTTAGCCCCTGCTTTTTTTTTAAATTATACAAACTAGCCCTTCCAGTTTTTAATACTTCAACTTTACTTCTTTACCATATACAATATACATCTTTAACCTATTAAGTTTTTTTTTCCGTTTGCTAATTTTTCGTCAACTAGGGTTAAGACCCGCCCGCGTTGCGGCGTGGGTACATCGTAAACATTGAATGGATTAGTCCAAATGTTATATGATGCATTAACCATATGAAAACACACATTTCGACGTATCCGGTTGAACTCAGTGTAACATGTATAAGCATTATGATTGGATCAAACGTAAAGTAAATGGAATTCATATCGAACACTCATAACGTATTATATGTGACCCAACTCATACATAGAAAACGTAACGGGTATGAAGGAAAATATGCACATGTAATCGAAATGGATTAATTAGAGCTTTCGGAAAAAAAAGGAGAAAAAGAAACCCTAATTTGACTCCACTCGGTTCGAAAAAAACTTTACGAAACATACATAAAATAAACACGAAAACATATTATATTTGACCTGAATCGTTTCCCAAACAAATTACATCGAAACGTAGAACAACTTGAATTTATACCAAAACGTACATAAAAATATGCACGTAAAAATGGTTTCTTTAAACGAAAACGTATTATATTTGACCTGACTCGTCTATAAAAAAAGTTTACGTCAGAATGTAGAACAAATCATATTTGTACATAAAATATGCACGTAAAAAATAGTTTTTAAGTAAAGGAAGTATAGGGGTAAACCGAAACAAAATATTATTAAAAAATTTAATAGGTTAAAAACGTTCGTAAAACCGTGCCAAGTAGCACCAATGCCACAACGACATCGACTCTCAACATTGTAAAAATAAAATAGATAAAATGGTAAAAATTACACTGAACGAAAAGGAGACTAAAATCGTTGAACCACGCACACCTATTACAGTGTCTTAATGCGAAGAAATTAACAAGAAACGTAAAACGTACAAAATAATAACTTAGTCGATCTAGGACTCGCCCGTTGCGGGGAAGTTTTCAAAAGGGAAAAAATGGACGCGTTGCGACGGGTCTGTCAAATATGAAAAAATAGAGCAAAAACGTTGAACCTCACATGCACGCTATACGACATGTTAACTCGCAAAATTTAGAACGAAACGTAAAACGAAAAACTTGCGAAAGATAAAAAGTATGGGGGACGAAAGTTGTAAATAATAAAGTGTTGTGTTAAATTACAAAAGATGAAAAAGTTTGAGTTAAAAGTAAAATTTCAAATGGGTTAAAATGTAAAAGAAAAAACTTTAAGGTTGAAAGTGAAAAATGAAGTTTTTTTTTTTTTTTGAAAAAGTTCCAAAGTATGGGGTACAAGTGATGATGCACAAAAAACTTGCTAATTTATATATAAAATAATAATTCTCGTTATATATAAAAAAAGTGTAAGTTTATTGTTAATGGGCGAGGAAGCCAAGAAGTTCAACTCGGAAAAGAAGCACGGAACTTTTTAATTGGAATTTAATATCTTTTTAACATCAACAGCTAGCTAGATTTTATACACTAGAACATGTATGTAATCTACAGGATTTACACTCGGATTTCAATTCCAGTTTTTTGGTTAGTCACAATATATCTTCATGAGAATGGAATTTAATAATTAAACATTGCCGACAATGTAACCAATGAAATTTCTCTATTGCTGTAGAAAAAGTCTCTCTGTAACCGAAAAGTAACTTGGTATGCATTAACTTTCATTTGAAAAACAATGTGCAATATTCCATTTGGAATAAAAATCAGTTGGTTGTTAGTTAGAGTAGACGGAGTTACCTTTTTGTTAGATTGGATTTGTCTTTGGCAACAAAAATGAAGATTAAAGTGTTATTGGTTGCAGATCCAGTATGGATAATTGTCAATCAACATATCATGGTCTAAATTATTAAAATTCAGTTTGTCTAATGTTTGTTTTATTTGCTCTCAGTTCAGGGTGTCTAATGTTGTTCATCTCTGTTACCATGCCACATTTTTTTTCTGTATAAAAGTGTTTTCATTAGGTTGGGTCATTGAAATCTTTTTGCTACATTGAGTTAGGTCATTGAAATCTTTTTGCTAGCAATACAAGCACCGTGCTACTCAATGCTACATCCTAGATGGCGAAAGTTTAGTATCCGAAAGCATCACTAGCTTACGCTCTGACCCGAAGAGCATGGGGCACGTGAAATCCCGTGTGAATCAGCAAGGACCACCTTGCAAGGCTAAATACTCCTGGGTGACCGATAGCGAAGTAGTACCGTGAGGGAAGGGTGAAAAGAACCACCATCAGGGAGTGAAATAGAACATAAAACCGTAAGCTCCCAAGCAGTGAGAGGAGCCCGGGGCTCTGACCGCATGTCATTGAAATATTTTAGGGTTTCTTATTATAAATATAGGGTTTTTGATTTGGATCAATTCATACTTCTTGTTTTTTTAGTATAAATATAGGGTTTTCGATTTGGATCAGTGTTAGGCCCTAAAGTGTGAGACTGATGCATTGAATATACGCAACTGTCACACCCCGATATTTCCACGTATCACCGGTGGGCCCGGTGGGGAGTATCGTGACGTAGTTGATATCATCATAGACAATTTATCACAGTTTAATACACAGCGGAAGTCGAAAGATAAAAGCATTACAAACCGAATGAAAGTAATGTCAATTATTACAAAAACGGTTGTAAGGGATCCACAGGCAGATCAAAGTTAAAAGGAACATTGTTCAACAGATTTATAAACATCTAAGCTTGCAAGACTCTTTATTGATGCTAGGAGTAGCCAGCCTATTCCGCCTAGTACCTACACTTAGCCTTTTTGGAAAATACGTCAGTTTACACTGGTAAATACAATTAACCGACTCATTTAGAAAATGTTTTAAGAAAATTGATTTGAATGCACAAGTCACAAAATAATCTTTTATAACTTGGGATAATTATTTAAAAATAAACTTGTTAAAGAATTACATGTTTATTATACGTTCAGTAGCCCGGGTTGAAAACCGGATTAAAGATTAATAGACACACCACATAATATATCCCACGGCGAGCTATTCTCGAACAGGTGGGTACATTATTTTTATATACGCACCGGCATGTGTATGCCTACACCCCGTGCTTAAGTCGTGACCATTTCAATGAATGAGCTGAGGATATCCAGGACATGGTCATTAACCCCCCAAAGGCTTAGAATAAACAAAACAGATTAAACGGGTTATCTCAATAATTTAACCTTCATACGATTAAAAATTCAATACCCGACCAAGCGGTATTTTATATACCGTACCCCAAGCCCGTATAAGGGAAAATAAGTTAAAAGTATTTACCTGAGCAAATTATACAAATTTATCCCAGCCGTACAAATCAGCAAGTGCAAATATCTTTTACTGGTCTCCTAAATCTGGAATGAAGGTTTTAATTAACCTATTAGATTCCTAACGGGTCTTACTTAAATTAAAACTTAGACCGGTTAGTTTTAAAGAAAGTTATACGGTTCAAAACGCATGATTAAGCGAAGACCAGATTAGAATGTGGTTTAGACCCGACAAGTATGAAGACTTGTACAATATGGGTAAACTAATCACATTATGGATTTTGAAGTGAAAATGATAAGGTTTAACCCATTTCGGATAATTTATGCAAACTAGTTACATAAACCGTACCGAACGCGATAAATGCATAACGGGTAACCAAATGAGTCATGAACATGTTTCCTAAGTTAATATGCCTTAAATATGTTGTGATATCAGTAGGATACCTTCCATTATGCCCAAAACGGATTTAAAATCAACTTAAGCCCCGTAGGGGTATTTTGGTCATTTTAAGGATTATAAAAGAGGTTAAATATTAATATGAGGTTCTGGTCTAAAATGATCAGTAAAAATATTTAATTTAATAAGTTATATCGGTAGGGTATTGCGTATATGTGAAATTTATCATTTATAACCAAACTATGCACCGTAGGGGCATTTTGGTCATTTCACATAAGCTTTAAAGGTCAAAATAGGAAATCTGAGTTTAAAACTTTAACTTACTGTTAAGATATAAAAATTTACTTAAGACATCAGTATGTATTAAGTCTTATATGCCAAAAATAGTTTTAACCCAAACTATGCGTTTAAAACGCGTAAAAGTTAGTTTTAAGCGATTTTCAGGTTATAATAGGAAATCTAAGTTTTTGATCAGTTTATAAAGTTCAAAATATTTTATTTATCATATAAAATCAGTAGCAAAAAGTTTGGTATCAAAATGTTATGTAAAACTCATTTTATTAGCAAAAAGGGTATAACCGACAATTACCGAATCAAAGCAAGAACCCTATGCCATGATCAGTTTAAAAATAAATAAAAATCTTCAAAAATCCCAAAATATTATATTACATCAGTGGGTAAAAGGTTTGGTGTAAAAATTTGGGTTCAGATAGGCTTTATGCTAATTATGCCGTTTAATTAATAAAAAGCTTTCAAATTATGATATTGAGCATAACTCCTAGTTTAGACCTCAAACTGATGTCAAATTTTTAGGACATGTTTATAAATTAGTATCAAAGGTTTCTGTCCTCTCACATTTTCAAAAATCTCGTTTTAAGGTCAAAAGGGCATAATGGTCAACATTTAGGCAATTAACGGAAACATGCAAATGAATCGGATTAATTAGGAACCAAGTTGTATAACCTCAGAGGGTTATACTAACCTATAACCTGGTCCTAATGGAACTCTAAGGCATATCTAAACTAAGCTAAATCGGGTCAGAACTGAAAGTCAAAGCAAAAGTCTACTTTTGCGACTTTCGGTTCCGAACCGAGCCTATGCTCAAAATTGTCGGGTTGGACATGCTTATACATGTTCTTACATTAATTACCAAGTTATATAAGTGTTAAAATAGGTTTCATAGCTTCTACATTGTTAATCATGAGTTTATTTGCAATTTAGCTTTCTGTTGACTTTTTATAATTAAGTTTGACCCGACAATTGACCTAGTTAGAGTGGAAATCAGATGGTGCCCTTTTAAGGGTTTATTACCCACATAATTACCAACTTATAGCCACTTTCAATTCGAGAAATGACTGGACAATTAGTGATTAATCACTAAGTCAAAGCTTAATTACGACGGCTTTGACTTTTGGTCATTAGACTAATAAAACATGAATTAGAGAAGCTAAGAATGCTTACAAAGTCTCTTAGCATGAATTAGAAGCTTAAGAAATCTTGCTTGAAGTCCAGAGAGCTCCAGAGAATAAGTTTAGAATGATTTTGTGAATGAGCAAGTTCATGGTTGCAACATAAGGTCCTTATATAGTGATTTAGATGCAACAAGATCAATCCAACAAGGTCTACACATGTTTCCTGATCATCCCAGGTGTCCCCTATGCATGAAATACCACTGGTGCAGCCCCTGAATTCGGAAACCATTCATCTAAGACGGTGGAACAGGCTGAACAGGCAACTGTCCATTTTTCTGCCCAGTTACAGGTCTTACGGACCGTAAGCTAAGGGCCTTACGGTCCGTATCCGCTTTTTAATCTTTATCGCCCAGATCAGCCACCTTACGGTCCGTAAGGTGGTCTCTTTGCGGTCCGTAAGATTTGGTCAGAAGACAAAAACTTTTGAGAACTATAACATATGACCATGCAATCTTTTAGCACTCGAATCTATAGTCATTATCAGTAGGAGGGGACCATATGTTCAGACTTGAGACATCTTGGGAGTGTGGCCATGCAATGGCATTGTCTTGTAGTCTTTTGAAAAATCCAAAGGGTGAGAATTTGTCGTAAAAACACATAGGATCCCATTTCTTGAATATTTGAATTAGTTACTATGAGATTTAACCTGATACATGTGAAGCCTTCATCAGAAATTTATGAAAGTTTATAATTATTTTACCAAGGTTCGGTAACGTTAAAAAGGTAACTCAGAGGTAATAATTAACATGTTGACATTTTTAATCCTCTTAGTTACCTTTCAACATGATCCGGACTTATAACACGTTTAAAGTCTATGATACGTGTCTTTTTATATTGGACGGGATTTTTCCGAGGTGTTATATCCTCACCCCCTTAAAAGAAATCTCGACCTCGAGATTTACTGGAATAAATGAGGGTACTTTTGTTTCATTGTGGACTCAACCTCCCACGTATATTCGGGACCTCTACGGGCATCCCATTTAACCATTACAATTGGTACGTGCTTCTTTCGAAGCTTCTTAACCTGTCGATCTTCAATCGACAAAGGTTTTTCAACAAACTTTAAGCTCTCGTCTATAAGCACATCCTTATGTGACATGGCTAGCGATTCATCAGCTAGGCACTTCTTCAGATTGCAGATGTGAAACACATTATGAATTTCACTGAGCTCTTCAGGCAGGTTTAATTTGTAAGCCACTGTTTCGACACATTCGATGATCTCGAATGGTCCTATGTATCTTGGGCTTAACTTGCCTTTTGTTGGTCCCCTTTGACGGCCCTGTTCGAATGGTGCGACTTTCTTCTCTCGTTGAGACGGGTGTTTGTGAAGTATATAAACATTCAAATAAAAAAATAGAGACAATGAGAGTGATATATCTTCAATGGTTAATTCTTATTAAACAATGAAGAAGGGGTTGATCCGAGAATAAACTCGAATCTAAATGTCACCCCCTGGGCCAAACCAGGGGGTAAACTCACAAGAAAAACTCTATATGAAAGAATAATACTTTACAAGACACACATAATTCCTTCGTACGAATTATGTATTTATAGAGAAGTTCATATGTCTATCTCAAATGTGATTGGTTAATGAGAAGTTGATTTGTGTGCCCATATATTATTTTAATGTGGCTTATCTTCATTTTTCACCAACTTGTCCTTTTCTGATGAAATCTTCAATTTGAGATATATATATTTTCTGATGAAAAGCTAAAGATTCCTTTTTAAGAAAGGGGAATCTTTTTCCTTTTCTGGTGAATGCTTACCAAAAAGAAAGATTCTTTTTTTTCTGATGATTGCTTTTCCTAAAAGAAAATTCCTTTTCTTTTTGTTATGTTAGCATTTCATAGAAAATATATTATGTGTTAATAAGATATATTATCTTATTAACACAATTCTTTGACTTTGTATCTTGTAAACTCCATAATGTCCTGCTAACATTTTGAAGTCTTGTAACCTTGTCGTGATCTTTAATCAAAGAATTTAGAAGCTTGATTTTTTCTTTCTCGGTCTTCATATTTAGTGCTTCTGGGACGGTTCGTCGGTCGATTCGTGTTGACGGAATTATTTCTAAGTAACTTAAACTATTTTTAACAACAAATACAATAAAGTTTCCTAACAGTCACCCCCTATTTGTTGTTAAAAATACAAACAATGCATTTATACTTAGAAATAACAAATAAACTTGCTGAAGATGTATCTTTCTTTTCTTTTTGTCACGTTATCATGTAGGCACCTTTTTAGTGATATTCGTTGACTGTATCTTCATTGGCATGAAAGTTTATTTGGCAAACGTCCGACATTCTATGGTTGATCATCTGATTATATTTCATTTGTTGTTATAAATTTTCACCTCGATTTATAATTCCACCTAAATGTAAGCATTATATCTTGTATCCCCACAACATAGGATATAAGTAACTTCTATCCAATATAGGATAAGTGTTTAGGCTGTCAATTGATGTGACTTCAAAAAATAACGAATCATGCAAGCTATAAAAAATGATCTTGAACCGTAGAGGTTTTTTTTTCGGATCAGAATTTCTGATAAATCTGATGAAATTTCTGATAAAATAATCAGAAAATCTGATAATTTTTTTTAACAGAAAATCTGATGGATTCTGATGAAAATCTGATAAAAAATCAGAAAATCTGAATTTTTTTTTAACAGAAATTCTGATGACATCATCAGAAATTCTGATGACCTCATCAGAAATTCTGATGACCTCATCAGAAATCTGAGATTTTTACCAGAAAATCTGACGAATGCATCAGAAAATCTGATTTTTTTTATGAGATGAGAGGGAATAAGTAGAGAAAAAAAAAGATATTAATTACACATATTTTTCTGGTGTAAGTCTAAGTACTTGTTCTTTTCTTCAAGGAATATTTTTGTGAAAACTTTATAAAAGATAATAGTCATGAGTATGTTTTCTAAAGATATACACAGTTCTTTTTTTTTGTAATTCTCTTTTTATCATTCCTTTTTTTTTTTTGAAGATTAACTAACCAGAATTTGGAGTTATTTCATCAGATAAGATACAAATAAACTTTATTTTATCAGAAACTTTCTTTTTAGATGTCAAAAATTTTCTTTCTGATAAACTAAAGTTCATTTATCTTTGTTTAACTCCCTTTTTTTGTGTTTTTATATCCTTTTTCTACACCTCTTTTTTTTACTAGAAAAAAAATACTAATAGAGATAATACTAATAATAATAGTAATAAAAGTAATAATAATGAAAATAACAGAAAAAAAATCACTCTACTACATACTTTATTTTTTTTTTATCTGCAAAAAAATTTTCTTTTTACCTTTAACAGATCATGAATATACGTCTCCCTTACAGGAGCAAGGGATCTTGGAAATAATTTATCCAATCTGCTCTGATACCAATTGTTGGACCCAGTATGGCCTAAACAACTTCTTTTCACGTAATATGGCAAGTGATTTCAGTAGATGTGAAAAAGATGTGCGGAAATGGAAATCAGACTTTCAGAAACAAGACCTACAAAATTATCAAGTTTATATCACTTTGAAACATAATAGTTTACAAGGTGATTGTAAGATTATTATCTAATACAAATGAATCTTGAATTCTGTGGGTGAGAGGGCAATGGAGTTTGTGTAGTGTATATGAATGCTAGGCTTCAAACTCAATTGTCTTCTGCTGGTTGAGCCTTCTATTTATAGAAGGCTGGGTACATGAATAAACAATAGTTTATTCATGCAATAAGTCCTGCAAAAAGTAGCCATTTGACATATTCATTGAATCCAATAGTCAAGTTGCCTTTGTAATCATGATATCCAATAATGTCAATTTGCTTCGGTTATTGTGGCAGGATAGAGCTGATTTCAGACAAGTGGGGTATTCATTAGAATTTCTGATAAACCACTTCATCAGAAATTCTGGTGAACAAATCATCAGAAAACCTGATGATCAGAATCGTCAGAAACTGATGATATTTCATCAGAAATATCATCAGATCCATCAGAAATGACCTTCTCTGATAATCCAATTCAGCTCTTGATCAACTTGTGAGTCTTTGAAGTAGATGATGTGCATTTCAGTTGTCCTATCTGATCTTCTTCTTCTTGTTGTGATCTTCAGGACTGTTGTCTCTTCATAGATCCAGTTGATTGTGATTTTCTTCAATACTTACAAATAAAGTTTCCTAACAACATTCCATTAAAATTAAAAGAGTACATATTTGCCCTAAACGGGACTTTAACAGAAATAACTTGCCCACGCAGGGGCTAAACTGAAAATACAAGTCCTCGCAGGGACTGAATACATAAATAGATGTCCACGCATGGACTTGATTGAAACAAGGAAATTACAATACAAATAAATAAATAAGGAATCTTCAAAAATCCCTTTTCTTCTTTCCTTTGATTAGATTCGCCAGACCTTTGAGAAATCCTCGGTGGCTCCTACGCTCTTCTTGAACCTCCCGTTCCACCTGGCTCAACCTCTGTAGAATCTCCTGTTGCTGCGGTGGCGGTATCAGTGGCGGCTGCGGCGGCTGCTGATGCTGCGGAGGTTGAGGAGGTGGCGGGTATTGGTACCCATAGGGCAGGTACCCAGTCTGATATGGGACTCCATAGGGCCACTCGGGATGAAGAGCATTGTAGTTCGCTGCTACAAGGTATGGGTCAACTTCGGCGTAGTTGTAGTTAGTATGGGCTGGCTGCTCAAAAGGGTTATACGCCACTGCACCGGCGTATGAAGGAATTGGGTTATTATAACCCACTGGTGGCGGTGCGACTGGCGCAGAGTCCACCTCAGAAACGGGGTTTGAAGGCCCACCCATCTGTGGGTCTTCATATAGTGGCGGGTAATGACTGCCACTTGAATGCTGAGGGGTGCTGAAATGGAAATCCCCTCCTCGCACGGACATTCGTGCATCTGATCTTCTTCGTCTCGGTGGCTCCGGAGGCGGTTGCTGCACCAGTGGTGGTGGTGGCGGTGGAGTGACCGCTACAAAACGTGAATCCTCAAAGGGATCCTGCTGCTGCTACTGCTGTGAAGGGTGGTTAGAGGGAGTAAATACCCAGTCGTATTGGGCAAACCTTGCCTCATAGCTGTCTGGACCATGATAAGGTGATCCATGAAAAGACGACCCATCCGAAATCTCGATAGGGTGAGTAGGTGTCCCAGATGGTGGTTCAGCAGGATCTGGGTCATCATCCATATCCATGTCCTGCGCCTCAGGAAAATGGTCTTCGGGGCCCAATGGGTTATGACCCATTGGTTCTTCAATCTGATTTTCTGGGTTAAATCGGCTTTGGAAGTACGGGGTCGGGTCCTGGAAGGCCCGATGTGAGGTTGACCCCCGCAACGGCAGGAAAGAGTGGCGTGAATCTTCGGGCTCGTTCTCCGTTTGCGGCCCAAAGGAATGATGGTAAGAGGGTGATGAACTTAGTGAGACAAATCGCCTCGCGGGCTCCAAATAGGTCCTCCAGTCTTCTTGAGGACTGGTGCTCATGGTAACAGACGGAGTTCACTGGTGGGAAGGTCCGGCCTCGTGATCATTGGGGGCATTGAATGGCCCCTTGCCTTGTCCTCCTCTTTGAAACCTTGGTGGCATTTTGTTGAACATGTCAAAACAAACAAAAGAAACAACAAAGGAAAACAATAAAGGACAAAATAAAATAAATTAGGATTAGTCCTAAGTTCTTTGTCTAGACTCGGAAGTCGAGGAATGTGCTGTGACAACTGGAAAATAACCGGTAATTCCGTACAAACTAATCACTATTTTTATTTCTTAATCTCATGCATTTCGCGTAATTTAATTACGTAACTGTGTCGTAAATCAGATAACAGAGTTATGACAAAAAAACAATGCTAAAACATATGTTGGTTTTCGTCGTATTGCGAAGCCAAGCAAACAATGTCCTAAAAGTGTTGGTAGAAAGTGTCGCGCGCACTATTCACGGTTACACTATTCATGCCAGCAAAACCGTGAAAACAGAACGAAACACTGAAAAACTACACACGGATAACATAACTGAGTCCATTTATATAAGAAAACAATAATACGAAAACATATCTTGCAAAGATACAAGACTTTCCGGTATGACACCCTAATTACAAAAATGTCCGTTTCGGCTAAAATATAACATTTTTAACGCGTCCGAATCCGTGGTATAGCATTTCCGGGACTCCGAAATTATGTCAATTGTTGAAAAACACGCTAAAACATTTTAAGGATATCAACGGGATGTTCAAAATCACAAGCTTCCGGTATTACATCGCTATGCATTAAACTAGTCCGTTAGCGAACCTGTGAACTAGCAAGCGGTAATTTCGCCACAAAATAATCAAACGAAGAAACTAGTGAACTAGTTAGCCATATTTTGGCGTCGGAAACGCCTTGAAAATACGCTATAGCATCGATGGTAAATTAAAACCATAGCTCCCGGTATTATATCGTATCTTTCGTGTACCATCCGGTATCGAACCGACGAGCGAACTAGTGGCATTTTTGCCATCTAAAATCAATACCCCCAAACTAATAAACTAGTTAGACATAAATTAGCATCACTAACATATTAAATATACAATACTTTCTTTAATGGCATAAATATCTAAAATGAACTATCATCATATGTAGAAATTTAGTTTTTTTATTACAAGTCTTAAATTTTTTTTTTACCAAAATCATTCTTGTACCCCTTTTCTTGTTCACGAAAATCAAGGGGCCCCACCACTTTGATATGGTTTGAAAATATGAAGATTAGAAGCATGGTTATGAGAAGTTGATGTTGAAAATTATTACTACACCTTACCTTATATCATCACCATACTTCATATCTTATCATTTTACAAAAAAATCAACAACAAACCTTCTCCATCTTCACCTCCAAAATCGGCAGCCAACACCCCCTTTAACCCTTCTTTTTCATTCACTTAAATCACTAAAAGAAGCCTAATAAATCCATTTCAAGATCATCCATCCATGGCTTAAGCATGAAGGGTCATTAGGAGCATTCTTGGAACTTAACATTCTTCTTATTTTCTTATTTAGCTTGTGCAATATTGTAAGTCTTCTAATCACCATTTTTAAGCTTCTTATTACTAGTAAATTATGGAAGTACAAGTTGATTGTCTTGAAATTAAAGTTAAACACAAACAAAAACCCTAATCTCAAAGCTAATAAACACTAAATCTAGCCATATTATGTGTTGTTATGTGTAGATTAGTGTAGTTAGTTTGTGTGATCTTCTTATTTATGATGATTTTTGTTGATATTAGTCTTCAAGACTTATGTCCATATTACCATGATGAACATAAATATATGATTTAAATCTTGAAAGATCATCATCCTCACTTTCATGAACTAACTATGTAATTTTTAGATTACATAAAGAAACAAGTGTTTAAATGGGTTTAACACTAAATTTTGGAAGTTTATTAAGCTTTCTTCTTACAAGTGAAGTTTAATAACTTGAATATTATGAAATATCACCATAAAAAGTCTAGTAATCAAAGGGGTTAAAGTGAGAAAACTTGATTTGAACTTATGACAAGAATGATGTCTTTAAAATTCTAGTAAAAAAATGTGAAGATTATTTTTGTTATAAACAAGTGGTTAAAAATACACTTATAAAGTTCATGGAAATGAGGGTTAAAATGTATGAAATCATACATGTAAAGATTGGTGTAATGAAATTTGATTTGGAAATTGATTATGATTATGGGTTTAAACATGGTTTAAATGCATTTTTATAACGTGGGAAACGTCATAGTTTTAGGGGAAACTATGGCGAATTTTTTCAAAAATCTAATCGCGATGAAAGAGGGGATTAAAGGGTGATTAACAAGGTTAAACGCGATTAGTGGTCATAAACGTCATTTTGGAAACCCTAATGAGAATATTTAAGTCTTAAATATTCAATAAGTTTTATGGACTTAAACTTATTCTTTTACAAAAATAAATGGTTAAAAAAATGTAACCATAATGTATAAATATAATTTTTGGTAAAAATTATATATTTTTGGAAACGTGTCAAATGTATGTATCATGTGCAATATGTGTATGTATTAGATACCTATAGGGTGATCAAAATAAATACACATACATGTTCCTACATGGTCCAAGAAATGCTAGTAAATCGGACAATTAAATAGAATGGCCGAAACGGAAATACATAACACTTGATGATGACAAATTGGGCGTATCGACATCGTGAACAAGTTACTACAATGTCGAGTCTAAAAATAACATATTTTTAGACAATAAAACGAACACATATCTAAGTGGTAAAAAACAAGAATCCGGAAAGTCGAAAACTATAAAAATTACCAAGTATTTTTCGTGTGAAAAACGAACTTATTAAGTTACATGCTTGGTGAATTTTTGGTAAAAATGCAAGAGTATATTTAATGGACTCACTAGAATTAGATTTGGGCTAGGCCCAAATTACTAAAATGCAAGGGCTAGAGCCCAAAGGTAAATTAATTGGGTTAGGCCTAAATTACTAACATACTTGGGCCAAGGCCCAATGACAAATATATGTGCCAAGACCCAAATTACAAAAGTACATGGGCCAAGGCCCAATAACAAGAAAACTAGGGCTAGGCCCAATAACAAGAAAACTAGGGCTAGGCCCAATAACAAGAAAACTAGGGCTAGGCCCAATAACAAGAAAACTAGGGCTAAGCCCAATAACAATAAAGTGTGGGTTAAGCCCAATGACATAGGTTCGAAGCCGTTCACATATAATTCAATACATATAAAATACATGTATGCACTTATGAAATCTATATACATAACAAGTGAACGAACAAACTACCGACACACTAAAATACAAAGTTGTTCCAAAATGACAAGTGAAAACCCAATAAGAATTCAAGATGAATAACTTGTACGAGGTCCGATAAGACCTAGTGTCTAATAAAGTTAGTACACATGTAGGTTAATCACACGTACGGACGCTCGCTACGGTATTACATACAAGGAACGCAAATTTGTGAGTTCATGTCCCTCCTTTCAATGCTTTCAATGTTTTGGTTTTAAAACAATCGAGGGAAATACATGCTAAAACTACGGATATGTTAGCATACATGCTAATACTATGGGTTTGTTAGCTATGGGTTTAGATGATAACACGATCAATGTACATAAGTAGGATGATAACATAGTAACCATTAATCACTTAGTGACCAAGGTGCAAAAGGTGTAGATCTATTGAGCTTGAGACACGCTCCACTCCTTTGATAGGCCATAGGAGTGCTTTTGTGATCCCAGAAAATGTCAAAGTTGTCTCGGTTTGGTTACGTAACTTATGGTACATATAGTCAAGGGGCTCGCTACCCACTGATAGATCCTTAAACTCCATATATGCTAATACATACCAAGATTTCATTTTCATGAATACTACGAGTACAAGATTTCATTTTCATGAATACTACGATTACAAGATTTCATCTTCATGAATACTACGATTACAAGATTTCATCTTCATGAATACTACGATTACAAGATCTCATTTTCATGAATACTACGGTTACAAGATTTCATTTTCATGAATACTACGATTACAAGATTTCATTTTCATGAATACTACGATTACACATGATAACAAAAACTACATGAACTCACTCAACTTTTGTTGACTTTTTAAAACTACATGTATTTCAGGAAACAAGTCTTGAGCCGGTGATACATGATTGGATGCAATGATTACCTTTCTTACGTCACACGCAACACGCTTCCGCAACTAGGAGGGTATGACAGATTGGTATCAGAGCTCCGATTGTAGTGAACCGGGGACAAACTTTTATAAAGTTTGGTCTACAATCACCAAGGGCTCTCACATGAAAACAAAGTCGATAACAATACACAAATGATTTCAAAAGTATGACAAAAATGAAAAAAGGTTTTCATTGTGTCACGATAACATGAGGATCTATCATGCGAGCTTAATCATAAGTAACGGATATGGATCAATACATGTTTAGTCTATAAGGAATAGACTCGAAACACTAGGAATTACATGTGAAACACGAGAACAAAAATAACACGAGATTTAGTGATTATATATATAATGTATTTATATATGTGTTGTACGGAATATTTGCCAAGAATGAAAATACCTTCGACTATGAATTCTATTATTACACTTGACTCACGTGATGAGAATGACGACCCCGCGTCTATTACGAAGCGTACGGCGGACGTGGTCCCGGAGCGAGACCCTAAAGCATTAATCTCGTGGAGGATGGTTGTTTTCCCTCGGGTGGTATATGTCTGGCTTCGGTAGTGACGACGAGGCGGAGGTGGCGTCCTTGGACAACAACTCTACTAGTGGGACGAGGTCCCTAAGGCTCATACTAATTGTGATTGATGACACTCTCATCCAGACAAGGAAGATGAAGTACTCATCTGAAAGGTGCCCCTCCGGTTGCTATTATTACGAATCCCCTTGTTTCTATTACGTCTAACGTTGTGCCCTCTCACGAATAATGACAATGGGCGTTAGCACGTGGACCATCACGACGGTCCCTTCTATGTTGAAGGTATAAAGACAATGGTGTCCTCTCTCTAACTGATCGTTTACTTGAACGAGAGAATGCAAGGGTGACCATGCAAGATAATTTATTATTACGGGGGCCCACATAATAACAACTTGTAGTGCATGGGGAATCCTGGTGGGCTCTGCGGGTCACGCTAGTGATCACTATCCAGTCGAAATTCTTAACTTGTTCAAGTTTCTATCTAGTAGAACACTAACCGGGATGGTTACTATAACACTCTACGATACATGAAGACCACATGTATTGTTCGCACCTAACATTTGATCTATAACACGAGTCATTCGATACTAGTCATCGAAAGCAATCAAAACTCGTTATCCACTCATGGAGGATTTTCCTCAACATTCTCGGAATTCTTGTACGTGGGTTGGTTCTTTGGTGTCTATGACACCTCACCTTATCTTAGTTATCGGAAATGATTACATTAAACTCTATCATTTGACATTTGTCTTATTCTAAGGGATGATATGGCATGAGCCATGCTACAACCCCTTCCTTGCATTTTATCCGACATCTATGGAAATCATAACAATTTTGTTGGAGCTCGTGGAGCTCAAGGGATATCAATGTATTCGTCACATGGGTTAGTGCGGCGAAGGATCTTCCTACGTGAGACAGTCGAGGTCCACAAGGTAGGAAATACATACTGTAAGGATGGATACGACCGTTTGGTTTCTCATCCTCACCGAATTACCTCTTTTTCCACTTAGGCATATGGTCAGCACACGCAAGAGGTACTACGTATTTTGGGTTGTGTTTATTCATGAGTCTCATTGTTCAAACATGAATGAGCAATGCTATTTTAAGGTTTCCATGACTAATTACATTCTTACTTCTTAGGCGCATGGCAGGCTATATCTGTCCAAATACAAGTCTAGACCCTTTAATACTATGTATAAAAAATAACAGGACGCCGAAAAGAAAATCTACATCAAAAGGGCCAGTTAATCAGCACCCAACTATTAAAGCTGAACTCAAGTTTTTATGGAACGACATGAGGCTGCGGAAATTGCACAACATGAGGTTGCTGAGTCGACATTAGTGATGGTACTGATGGTACCAGTAGTTCAAGTTATTCAAATTCCGATGGGACGAGAACGAGTGGCAATGCCACACTTGGAGATGCAATCACACCAGGTTTTAATTCTAAGGCATCTCCGGATTACAAGCCGCGAGACCTCATCGGTACGAGAGGTGCGGTAAGTTATGTCCGCTAAATAAAGACAATGAAGCTAGTTAGCCGTGCTAGTAAATGTACTTCTAAGTAAACGATTTGGTAAATGAATAGTCATCTGTTGAGGGAGACGATAACTTGGTGAAATCTCCAAGTGCAAACTATAGGGAGTAATACAACAAAGAGGTTGTCGTGGGAAGAACTCAAGGAGCATATGCGAGAAGAGTATTGCTCGCCAGTGGAAAAATCCTAAGGTTGGGAACCGAACTCTAGAACTCGATCATGATTAGAACAAATGTCGTTGGTTACCCCCGACGCGTCTACGATCCCTCAAGGATTGTTGCATATTGGATAACACCTGAGTCCAAACACACTGAGCGTTACTTTTGGGGTTTAGCCCTGAGTTATGAAGCTGGCATCAAGGAGTACGCTAATAACTTGCCAAAAAAAATCCGAGTGAAATAAGTAAAACTCTCACCATGAGGGCACTTGCAAAAGTGCCAACTGTAACAGTGTGGTGAGACTGAGCACAAAACGGAAACTAATGAGTTAGATATACTCAAGAAAGAACCAGGAGATTTTAACTGTGGCAAAGAGATCACTACAAGCATGAGTGTTTAATGACGAATCAAACAAGTGGATAGGTAAGTGTATGGGTAGAACTATGAATACTCCCCAAAATCCCATTGTTGCCATGGGCACGCTCTACTCTACAACCAGTATGTATCAATTCTTTGGATACCAACGTCGGCTTAACTTAGTGTCTTTAGCTACTAAGCATATACACGAAATAGAGTCATGTAAGTTAGACATGCCTTACTCTATCAAGTTAACTAATGGGGAATTAACAGAGTCATGTGAAGTCATTAAGGGTCGCCGATACGATTCCTTTCAACCGACCCGTTGCATCCATTTTGTCTGATACCGGTGTCGCTATTAGTTTCATCCCCTTAGAATTCAAAATATACTTGGCCTAGAGTCAAGTAAGCTAGACGTCCTCCCATTCCATAGTATTGGCCAACGGTAAATTAGTTAAGTCGGGAGAAGACATTAAAGGATGCACACTCGAACTTGGAGGGCGAAAATTAACAATTGACCATTTTACACGTTCAATTGGGTTGTTACGATGTAGTACACGGGGAGAAACAAGACACGCCACTACGAATCATTAGTTGCATGAAGACCCGAAAATGTTTGAGAAAAGGATGCATCGCCTTTCTTGCTCATGTGGACGACAAGAAGGTCGAGTAGCACAAAGTGGAGGACATCCCTGTGGTAAGGGAATACCCCGAAGTCTTTCCAGAAGACTTTTCGGGACTGCCTTCACAACGACAAGTGGAATTCCGTATCGATCTAGTTCCAGGAGCAGCACCAGTGGCAAAAGCTCTGAATAGACTGGCGCCCTCGGAGATGCAGGAATTATCTACTTAGCTTCAGGAACTTCTTGACAAGGGATTCATTAGACCGAGTTTCTCGCCTTGGGGAAATCCGGTATTATTTGTCAAGAAGAAGGATGGAACCTTACGGATATGCATCGATTACAGAGGACTAAACAAGTTAACAATCAAAAATCGGTATCCTTTACCGAAGATCGACGACTTGTTCGATCAGCTACAAGGTTCCAGTTTTTATTCCAAGATTGATCTAAGATCTGGATATCATCAGCTGAGAATTCAAGAAGAAAGCATTTCTAAGACGACGTTTAGGACTCGCTAGGGCATTACGAGTTCCTTGTTATGCCATTCGGCTTAACAAACGCTCCCACCGTGTTCATGGATTTGATGAACCGAGTATGTAAGCCATATCTCGACAAGTTCGTAATTGTATTCATTGATGGCATTTTGATATACTCACGGACTGAGGCGGAACACGAACAACACTTGAGAACTATTCTGGAGTTGCTTAAGAAAGAACAATTGTATGCCAAGTTCTCTAAATGCGAATTTTGGATTCGCGAAGTACAATTTCTCGGTCATGCGGTGAACGAGAACGGGATACATGTTGATCTAGCTAAGATAGAGGCCATAAAGAACTGGAACACTCCAAAGACCCCAACAGAAGTAAGACAATTTCTGGGTTTAGCGGGATACTATCGAAGATTCATAGAGAATTTTTCTAAAAATTCTCAACCGCTAACTTCACTCACTCAAAAGGATAAAAAGTTCGATTGGGGTGAAAAACAAGAAATGGCATTCCAAACGCTCAAAGATAAACTATGCCAAGCACCAATCTTATCGCTCCCTGACGGCACCGATGACTTTGTGGTGTATTCTGATGCATCGCACCAAGGCTTGGGTTGCGTGTTAATGCAACGTGAAAAAGTCATCGCGTACGCGTCGCGATAGTTAAAAGTTCATGTAAAGAACTATACCACTCATGACCTGGGATTGGGTGTAGTGGTATTCGCTTTAAAAATTTGGCGCCATTATCTTTATGGTACTAAGTGTACCATATTCACAGATCATAAAAGTCTTCAACATATATTCAATCAAAAAGAATTAAACATGCGCCAACGGCGATGGGTAGAATTGTTAAATGACTATGACTGTGAAATTAGGTACCATCCAGGAAAAGCAAACTTTGTAGCAGATGCTTTAAGCCGGAAAGAAAGAGTTAGAACATTACGAGTACGGGCTTTAGAGTTGACAATCCAGACAAACTTCACTACTCGAGTGCCCGATGCACAACGGGAAGCCCTAAAGCCAGGAAATATTCGAGCTGAATACTTGCGAGGAGCATGGAAACAAACAAATATGACACTTTATATTTCAGAGGAAAGATCTGGATTCCCTATTTTGGTGGCCTACGAGACTTAGTGCTGGATGAAGCACACAAGTCCAGATATTCGATACACCCAGGATCCGATAAGATGTATCAGGATTTAAAAGGATACTATTGGTGGCCTAAACTCAAGAAAGATACTGCGACCTACGTTGGGAAATGCCTAACTTGTGCGAAAGTCAAGGCCGAATATCAAAATCCATCTGGTTTATTACAACAACCAGAGATTCCCGTTTGGAAATGGGAACATATATCAATGGATTTCATTACAGGACTCCCACGGACCTCTCGAGGTCATGACATGATTTGGGTTATCGTTGATTGATTAACCAAGTCAGCTCACTTCCTACCTATTCGTGAAAAAGACAGTACCGCGAAGTTAGCTGAAATCTACCTCAACGAGATTGTGGCACGTCATGGAGTGCCTATTTCGATAATCTCGGACCGGGATGGTCGCTTTGTGTCAAGAATATGGCAATCGTTTCAAGAATCGCTTGGATATCGTTTGGATCTAAGTAGAGCATTTTATCCGTAAACCGATGGACAAAGCGAACGAACCATCTAAACGTTGGAAGACATGCTCCGCGCCTGTGTGATGGATTTGGGCGGAAATTGGGATACTCATTTACCTCTGGTAGAGTTTTCCTATAATAACAGTTATCACACAAGCATCAAAGCCGCCCCATACGAAGCACTATACGTACAGAAGTGCCGATCACCGCTGTGTTGGGTGGAAGGCGGAGACAAACAACTCATTGGCCCTGAACTAGTCCAAGAGACTACCGACAAGATACACAAAATACGAGACCGTATCAAGGCAGCTCGTGATAGACAAAAGAGCCATGCGGATCGAAGACGCAAACCACTATACTTCGAGGTCGGAGACAAAGTGTTACTAAAAGTCTCGCCTTGGAAAGGCGTAGCTAGGTTCGGGAAACGCGGAAAACTAAACCCGAGATACATTGGGCCATTTGAGATTCTGCAAAAGATCGGTACTGTCGCGTACAAGTTAAAGTTGCCTGAGGAACTCAATAATGTACACAACACATTTCATGTATCAAACCTCAAGAAAAGTCTGACCGTTGAGGCAGTTATCATCCCAACGGATAAAATTCATGTAGACGACACGCTCCGGTTTACTGAAGAACCCGTTGAGGTTATGGACTGGAAAGTCCACAGGACAAAGTCCGCTGGAACTCACGTCACGGACCCGAGTACATCTGGGAACGCGAAGATCAGATCAAGGCAAAATATCCCCATCTGTTCGAGAAGACTCCTGCAAAGGATGGCTCAACTTGAATTTCGGGACGAAATTCTTTTTAACAGGGGGAGAATGTGACAACTGGCAAATAACCAGTAATTCCGTACAAACTAATCACTATTTTTATTTCTTAATCTCATGCATTTAGCGTAATTTAATTACGTAACTGTGTCGTAAATCAGATAACAGAGTTAGGACAAGAAAACAATGCTAAAACATATGTTGGTTTTCATCGTATTGCGAAACCAAGCAAACAATGTCCTAAAAGTGTTGGTAGAAAGTGTCGCGCGCACTATTCACGGTTACACTATTCATGCCAGCAAAACCGTGAAAACAGAATGAAACACTGAAAAACGACACACGGATAACATAACTGAGTCTATTTATATAAGAAAACAATAATACGAAAATATATCTTGCAAAGATACAAGACTTTCCGGTATGACACCCTAATTACAAAAATGTCCGTTTCGGCTAAAATATAACATTTTTAACGCGTCCGAATCCGTGGTATAGCATTTCCGGGACTCCGAAATTATGTCAATTGTTGAAAAACACGCTAAAACATTTTAAGGATATCAACGGGATGTTCAAAATCACAAGCTTCCGGTATTACATCGCTATGCATTAAACTAGTCCGTTAGCGAACCTGTGAACTAGCAAGCGGTAATTTCGCCACAAAATAACCAAACGAATAAACTAGTGAACTAGTTAGCCATATTTTGGCGTCGGAAACGCCTTGAAAATACGCTATAGCATCGATGGTAAATTAAAACCATAGCTCCCAGTATTATATAGTATCTTTCGTGTACCATCCGGTATCGAACCGAAGAGGGAACTAGTGGCATTTTTGCCATCTAAAATCAATACCCCCAAACTAATAAACTAGTTAGACATAAATTAGCATCACTGACATATTAAATATACAATACTTTCTTTAATGGCATAAATATCTAAAATGAACTATCATCACATGTAGAAATTTAGTTTTTTTATTACAAGTCTTAAAAAAAACAAAATTTACCAAAATCATTCTTGTACCCCTTTTCTTGTTCACGAAAATCAAGGGGCCCCACCACTTTGATATGGTTTGAAAATATGAAGATTAGAAGCATGGTTATGAGAAGTTGATGTTGAAAATTATTACTACACCTTACCTTATATCATCACCATACTTCATATCTTATCATTTTACAAAAAAATCAACAACAAATCTTCTCCATCTTCACCTCCAAAATCGGCAGCCAACACCCCCTTTAACCCTTCTTTTTCATTCACTTAAATCACTAAAAGAAGCCTAATAAATCCATTTCAAGATCATCCATCCATGGCTTAAGCATGAAGGGTCATTAGGAGCATTCTTGGAACTTAACATTCTTCTAATTTTCTTATTTAGCTTGTGCAATATTGTAAGTCTTCTAATCACCATTTTTAAGCTTCTTATTACTAGTAAATTATGGAAGTACAAGTTGATTGTCTTGAAATTAAAGTTAAACACAAACAAAAACCCTAATCTCAAAGCTAATAAACACTAAATCTAACCATATTATGTGTTGTTATGTGTAGATTAGTGTAGTTAGTTTGTGTGATCTTGTTATTTATGATGATTTTTGTTGATATTAGTGATTTAAGCTTATGTTTATGATGATCTTATGAATAGATTCATGTAGTCTTCAAGACTTATGTTCATATTACCATGATGAACATAAATATATGATTTAAATCTTGAAAGATCATCATCTTCACTTTCATGAACTAACTATGTAATTTTTAGATTACATAAAGAAACAAGTGTTTAAATGGGTTTAACACTAAATTTTGGAAGTTTATTAAGCTTTGTTCTTACAAGTGAAGTTTAATAACTTCATTATTATGAAATATCACCATAAAAAGTATAGTAATCAAAGGGGTTAAAGTGAGAAAACTTGATTTGAACTTATGACAAGAATGATGTCTTTAAAATTCTAGTAAAAAAATGTGAAGATTATTTTTGTTATAAACAAGTGGTTAAAAATACACTTATAAAGTTCATGGAAATGAGGGTTAAAATGTATGAAATCATACATGTAAAGATTGGTGTAATGAAATTTGATTTGGAAATTGATTATGATTATGGGTTTAAACGCGTTTTTATAACGTGGGAAACGTCATAGTTTTTGGGGAAACTATGGCGAATTTTTTCAAAAATCTAATCGCGATGAAAGAGGGGATTAAAGGGTGATTAACAAGGTTAAACGCGATTAGTGGTCATAAACGTCATTTTGGAAACCCTAATGAGAATATTTAAGTCTTAAATATTCAATAAGTTTTATGGACTTAAACTTATTCTTTTACAAAAATAAATGGTTAAAAAAATGTAACCATATATGTATAAATATAATTTTTGGTAAAAATTATATATTTTTGGAAACGTGTCAAATGTATGTATCATGTGCAATATGTGTATGTATTAGATACCTATAGGGTGATCAAAATAAATACACATACATGTTCCTACATGGTCCAAGAAATGCTAGTAAATCGGACAATTAAATAGAATGGCCGAAACGGAAATACATAACTGTGACAACTCGTATTCCAAACCTTTCTTTGTACTTCGATGTAACTTGTTTGAACAATATGTGTTTACGTGATATGAAGTCTTAATGGAATGTTATGTTTGTATTATGTGAATGTGTGTATGTGTATATAAATATATGACCCGAATCGCACAACACTTGGCCGACCGCACAAGCCTTTGGGCTTTGATTCCACACAACTCTCGGCCCACTCCTCACTCGAAACCGATGGGCAGCCCATGATGGGTTCGGCCCACTCCTTTTATACGCATACAAACACCTTTTGTGAGGTTATGTTTCTCATTCTTTGCAAACACTCAAAACACACCAAACCCTAAATCTCTCTTCCTCTCTCTCTAACTCGACGGCAGTAGCACCCTCTCTTCCTCGAAGCTTTTGATTCAGATCATCCTTATTCTACTTTCAACCGGTTAGTGTTTTACTATTGTTTGCATAGTACAAGATGTTTCGATTGCCACGATTTCATGTTAGTTGAAATTGTGATTGTTATGATCTCATATAATAGTTAGGGTTTTTGCTAATGGAATAATTGATGTTAGATCTTCATGAGATTTAGTATAAACGACTTGCTAGAATGTTAATTTGATTATTGATGAAACAAGGTGTGTTGATATGCTAATCGGTTCATATATATATTGAACCGAACATGTGTCAATCGGCTGTGATGTGTCTATATTCGAATGATTGTTGTATTGTAGGGTGCATGCTAGTAATCAAGAACATAAGCCGTGTTAATGATTATGGTTGTTGTTTATGTTTTGAATATGATTAGGGTTTATATGAATTACATGATGATTGCTTGATTTGATCGAGAATTTGCATGATTTGAAACTGATTAGTTGTTGATTGATAACTACATAAATGGAAACCATGTAACTGATTGCCATGATTTCGGGATAATTAAAACTGATCACACAAGCCCCCTTAGTTGCATAAGAGCTGAACGCATAAGCTCTTGGATCACACAAGGACAATCGCACAAGACAGTCGCACAAGATAGGGTACAAGTGTTAATACACTATGTACAACATTAGATTGCATGATCGCACAAGACATGTGGATCGCACAAGATAGTGTCGATCGCACAAGTCTTGGGCCTTACACAGAGTATGGACTTGACATATTATTGGGCCTCAAAACCCAAAACACAGTCGCACAAGATTAAATGGATCGCACAACTTGACTCATGTTTATTTGTTGGGCCGTATACATGTTGGACTGCTTATGTTATTTGGGCCGGGTATGTTTGGATCGCACAACCCGTTGTGAGCCGCACAAGGATGTGCTGGACACATAACAGGTTGGGCCGGATACAATCGGGCTTCAATTGGTGATTCGCACAAGGCTGTTGGGCCAATGAACTTGTGCGAGCCCAATCGTTTGAGTCGCACAAGTTCGGATATGTTATGACTGTTAACGTGATTATACGTGGTTGCCATGATCGTTGCGTGTTCTTGACTTGTTAGTTCTGTGTAAATTTATGTGCACTACTTGAACCTAGACCTGACTTGTATGGTAACCATGTTAGGACGTGGTTGACCACATATAGCTCGAGTGACCATTTTGCTTATCTGCCGAGCAAACCAAGGTGAGTTCACACTTTCTACAAGGCATGGGATTCCCGGTGGTTAGGGAATGGGTAAAGAGATTAAATAGAACCTGCACATTCTCCTTGGGTAGAATATGTACCTCCGCTCCTCCATAGGAAGGACGACAACATTGAACCTGCGTAATCTCCTTGGGTAGATTACGTACCTCCGCTCCTCCATAGGAAGGATGACAACATTAACTTACTAGACAAAACTCTATCATGAAGTCCCTCATTTTTATATCGACTTAATCGCCGGGCCAATGGCGAGCGGGTCATTAGTTAATAGCGCTATTAGGGTTGACAAGCCTCACACCGTGCCAGTAGGACGGGCGTGTACTAATGGATCTGGGCACTTAGTCAATGATGATAGACATTGACGTAGGGCACAACTTATTGTTCGTTAGTTGTCGATATGGTAACGGTCTAGTGGTTTACATGGGGAAGCCCCCACTAATTATGGATATGGAGTGGGAAACAAGGATACTGGTTAACTCGTGGGTTGCGAAACAAATTATGGTTTTCAAAACAAACTGGTGAAACGAAACAACCAACTGTGAACTCGCTTAACTTTGTTGTTGACTCGTTGTTACATGCCTTGTAGGTCGTTAGATGCTTTTGGAGCTTGCACGGGGAGGCGTGGTCGTTGTGGGACATGGACAGTCGTGTGCCATGATAAAAATTTGAAACATTTGAACTTACGCTTTGGTTTTAAACAATATGCTTCCGCTTGCAACTTAAATTATGTTTTGATTTGGACACCAATTATATTGTGTTGGATTTTACATTTACCTACATGCTTGTTCAATATGATTGGTGGCTTGATCCTGGTCAGTCACGCCTCCAAGCGGTGATACTCCGCATGT
Source organism: Helianthus tuberosus (assembly GCA_030545235.1). Lineage (NCBI taxonomy): Eukaryota > Viridiplantae > Streptophyta > Magnoliopsida > Asterales > Asteraceae > Helianthus > Helianthus tuberosus. The sequence goes on along the minus strand of CM060403.1, from coordinate 50,242,637 downwards.
GGATTTTGGGGGTGTGACAGATTGGTATCAGAGCCATTGGTTATAGTGAACTTGGTTTTAAAAAGGGAAAAGCTTTTTGACAAAACCAGACTATAACCTGTACAGTGCTCAACGATCCACAACGACACTTCGCTCCACGTGCAAGACTCAACGCACTAGGTGATATGGTTTGTATGTGTATTGCTTGCCTGTTAGTTTAAGTAGTGCATTGATCATGGTATGCTTAGCTAGTGTAACAACTGCTGTTCGAAACCCTGTGTGTTTACTCTCTTCTGTCACTTTACACTTATGCACTTTCGCGACACCTTTCTTACTTGTGTTTCCTTCGATGTGAAGATCATGAGTGGACGCCTGAACTTGACCCAAGCCCAACTGACGGCTTTGATTAATGAACAAGTTGCTGCGGCACTTGCAGCCGCTCAGGCAGGATGTATACCCTGCCATTTCAACTCACTCTAGGATCTCTAGGTCCTACTCTCGTAAACCAACTCTTGTGTTAAACTTTGTCCTTTCTTACTCTCACGACAGGTCAACCTGCACAGCTTCCTGTGTGCACATTCAAAACCTTTATGGACTGTCGACCTAGTACCTTCAGTGGTACCGAAGGAGCTGTAGGTCTCCTCCACTAGTTCGAGAAGCTTGAATCTGTTTTTGAGATGTGTGAATGCCCTGAGGCTCGTAGGGTGAAATATGCCACTGGTACTCTCAAAGGTGTAGCGCTCATGTGGTGGAACGCTCAAGTTCAGATGCTGGGGTTGGTTGCTGCTAATGCCACCCCATGGAACAACTTCAAGGAACTGATCAAAGAGGAGTACTGTAATCGGGATGACATCCACAAGCTAGAGGTGGAGTTTTTCAATTTGAAGATGTCGGGGTCCGAAATCGAGGCATACACGAAGAGATCAAACAAGCTGGCTATCTTGTGTCCTACTATGGTAGACCCTCCCATCAAATGAATCGAGCTGTATCTCAAGGGGTTAGTGCCAGAAATTCAGAGCCATGTGACTTCAGCTAACCTTGGAACCATTCAGCAAGTCATCCAGCTAGCTCATCGTCTCACTGACCAGGCGGTGGAACAAAACAGGCTACCCGAACGTATTAGTGCTACAGCTACTTTAGAGGCTCCTAGTGACAACAAGCGCAAGTGGGATGGAAATTCAAGCAAGGGTTCAACTTCTGTTCAGTCTCAGTCACAGCAGCGAAGGACTGAGGATTATAGGATCCCCAGTCAGCAGTCTTCTGGGAGTCAAGGGCAGGGGGGATACAAGGGGAATCACCCTAAGTGCAATCGATGTAACCTGCACCACAGTGGGCAGTGCAACAAGGGTCGCTGCCATCGATGTAACAAGCTTGGTCACGCAGCGAAGGAATGCAGGAGCCCATATCCTGCAAATCAAAATCGTCAGCAGCAACAACAGGCTCCACAGAACCACCAGCAGCAGCAACAGCAGGGTAATAGGGGATGCTTGCAGTGTGGTGCTGAAGGCCACTTCAAGAGGAACTGCCCCCAACTGAACCAAAATCAGAACAACAACAATAATAACAATCATGGGAATGGAAACAACGGGGGTAACAACGGTGGCAACGGTGCCAGGGGTCGTATCTTTGTGATTGGTCAAGGAGATGCAAGGAACGATCCTAACGTCGTAACAGGTAAGTTTCTACTGGACGACTTCTATGTTTCTGTTTTATTTGATTCGGGTGCCGATACTAGTTATGTGTCCTTAAAAGTTAGTCAGATGCTTAAGCGTACACCAACACTTATGAACACCAAGCATATAGTAGAGTTAGCAAATGGTAAAAGTCTTGAAGCCACACACATAGTTAAGGGTTGTAATCTCGTTTTAGCTGGTCAGACATTTTCCATCGATCTTATCCCCATCGTTCTTGGTAGTTTCGACATTGTCATTGGTATGGATTGGTTATCTCAACATCGAGCAGAGATTCTTTGCAAGGAGAAGATCATCCGCATCTCTCGTTCTGGTAAAGAACCTTTGGTGATTCATGGCGAAAAGAGTGGTGCTGTGGTGGGCATCATTTCTTTCCTTAAGGCCCAGAAGTGTTTGCGAAAGGGCCACACTGCCGTATTAGCTCTCGTTACTGACACCTCGAAGAAAGAGAAGAAGATAGAAGATATTCCGATCGTACGCGACTATCCTGAGGTATTTCCTGAGGAACTACCTGGTCTTTCGCCTCATCGCCAGGTCGAGTTTCAAATCGAGCTAGCTCCTGGAGCAGCGCCAATAGCTCGTGCACCTTATCGTTTAGCTCCATCAGAACTAGAAGAGCTGTCTACGCAACTACAAGAGCTCTTGGATAAGGGTTTCATTCGTCCTAGCTCTTCGCCCTGGGGAGCTCCAGTGCTATTTGTGAAGAAGAAGGACGGTACCTTCCGTATGTGTATCGACTATCGCGAGCTCAACAAGGTGACTGTGAAGAATCGATATCCTCTTCCGCGTATTGATGACCTGTTCGACCAACTGCATGGGTCGAGCTTCTACTCGAAGATTGATCTGAGATCGGGATATCACCAGCTGAGAGTCCGAGATGAGGATATCTCTAAGACAGCGTTCAGGACTCGTTATGGGCATTACGAGTTCCTGGTTATGCCTTTTGGATTGACGAACGCACCAGCGGTCTTCATGGATCTCATGAACAGAGTGTGCAAGCCTTACCTGGATAAGTTTGTTATAGTATTCATCGACGACATTCTGATCTATTCTAAAAGTCGGGAGGAACACGGGCAACACCTGAAGCTTATTTTGGAACTCCTTCAAACAGAACAGTTGTATGCAAAGTTCTCGAAATGTGACTTCTGGCTTCGTGAAGTCCATTTTTTGGGCCATGTGGTGAATGAGGATGGGATTCATGTTGATCCATCTAAGGTTGACTCGATCAGGAATTGGCCTGCACCTAGAACACCAACAGAAATTCGCCAATTCTTGGGTTTGGCGGGCTACTACAGAAAGTTTATCAAGGATTTCTCCAAGATTGCGCAACCCCTCACTTTGCTAACTCAGAAGGGTGTCACCTATCGTTGGGGTGATGCCCAGGAAACTGCGTTTCAGCACCTAAAGGATAGACTTTGTAGTGCACCTATCCTCTCATTACCTGAGGGCACATACGATTTTGTGGTTTATTGCGACGCATCCATCCAGGGACTTGGTTGCGTGTTGATGCAACGTGACAAGGTCATTGCTTACGCATCACGACAACTTAAGGTTCACGAAAGGAATTACACAACGCATGATTTGGAGCTGGGAGCTGTTGTTTTCTCACTTAAGATATGGAGACATTACCTGTACGGTACCAAGTGCACCATTTACACCGATCACAGGAGTCTCGAGCATATCTTCAAGCAAAAGGAGTTAAACATGCGACAACGTCGATGGGCCGAGCTCTTGAATGATTACTAATGCGCGATCAAGTACCACCCAGGCAAAGCCAATGTAGTGGCTGACGCCTTCAGTCGAAAGGAAACGAAACCTAAGCGTGTACGCGCGTTACAACTTACCATCCAATCTAGTCTTCCTGCTCAGATACGAGATACTCAGGTTGAAGCATTGAAAGCAGAGAACGTCAGGGCGGAGTCCCTGCGAGGATCGAGGAAACGGTTAGAACAAAAGGAAGATGGCGCATACTACGTAACGGGACGCATCTGGGTTCCACTTTATGGAAACTTACGCGAGCTGGTGATGGATGAAGCGCACAAGTCTCGTTACTCAGTACATCCTAGTTCGGATAAGATGTACCATGACTTAAAAACTACATACTGGTGGCCTAGCATGAAAGCCCACATAGCAACCTACGTTAGCAAATGATTAACTTGTGCGAGAGTCAAGACAGAATATCAGAAACCATCAGGCCTACTCCAACAACCAGAGATCCCGAAATGGAAATGGGAGCAGATTTCCATGGATTTCGTTACTGGCCTGCCTAGATCTCAACGCGGAAATGACACTATTTGGGTGATAGTGGATCGATTGACTAAGTCTGCACACTTCTTAGCTATCAAAGAAACAGACAAGTTCTCTACTCTAGCAGACATTTACTTAAAGGAAGTAGTATCAAGGCACGGGGTGCTAACCTCCATTATTTCTGATCCTGATGCACGTTTTACTTCTGAATTGTGGCAAGCTATGCACAAATCCTTTGGCTCACATTTGGACATGAGCACATCATATCACCCGCAAACGGATGGGCAGTCAGAACGCACCATCCAAACCCTTGAAGACATGCTTAGGGCATGTGTTATTGACTTTGGTAACGGCTGGGAAAAGCATCTCCTGTTAGTGGAATTTTCGTATAATAACAGCTACCACACAAGCATCCAGGCCGCTCCGTTTGAGGCATTGTACGGACGTAAATGCCGATCACCTCTTTGTTGGGCAGAAGTTGGCGACAGCCAAATCACTGGCCCAGAACTCGTGGTAGACACGACTGAGAGGATTGCTCAAATACGACAACGAATGGCGGCAGCTCGTGACCGTCAGAAAAGCTACGCTGATAAGCGCAGGAAACCACTCGAGTTCCAGGTTGGGGACCGAGTGCTACTCAAAGTATCACCTTGGAAAGGTGTGGTTCGTTTTGGAAAACGTGGCAAACTCAACCCGCGATACGTTGGACCTTTCGAAATCATAGAGAAAATAGGCAAAGTGGCCTACAAACTGAACCTACCCACAGAACTCAGTGGAGTTCACAACGTTTTCCACGTGTCGAATCTGAAGAAGTGTCTGTCAGATGAGACCCTCATAGTTCCTTTAAAGGAGCTCACTATTGACGATCAGTTGCGATTCGTTGAGGAACCAGTAGAGATTACTGACCGAGATGTGAAGATTCTCAAGCGTACCAGAATTCCTCTTGTTCGAGTTCGTTGGAACTCCCGTCGTGGCCCAGAGTTTACCTGGGAACGAGAAGACCAGATGAAACACATGTATCCCCAGTGGTTCGAGAACAACGAAACCACTACTGAGGCCGAAGCTACTGCGGAATTTCGGGACGAAATTCCAAACCAACAGGGGAAGGATGTGACACCCCTAGAAAACCAGGAAAACCATGCAACTTAACTAGCTGCCTCAGTGAGTACGTGCTAAATTACGGGACGAAATTTCTTTCAACTTGGGGATAATGTGACAACTCGTATTCCAAACCTTTCTTTGTACTTCGATGTAACTTGTTTGAACAATATGTGTTTACGTGATATGAAGTCTTAATGGAATGTTATGTTTGTATTATGTGAATGTGTGTATGTATATAAATATATGACCCGAATCGCACAACACTTGGCCGACCGCACAAGCCTTTGGGCTTTGATTCCACACAACTCTCGGCCCACTCCTCACTCGAAACCGATGGGCAGCCCATGATGGGTTTGGCCCACTCCTTTTATACGCATACAAACACCTTTTGTGAGGTTATGTTTCTCATTCTTTGCAAACACTCAAAACACACCAAACCCAAAATCTCTCTCCCTCTCTCTCTAACTCGACGGCAGTAGCACCCTCTCTTCCTCGAAGCTTTTGATTCAGATTATCCTTATTCTACTTTCAACCGGTTAGTGTATTACTATTGTTTGCATAGTACAAGATGTTTCGATTGCCAAGATTTCATGTTAGTTGATATTGTGATTGTTATGATCTCATATAATAGTTAGGGTTTTTGCTAATGGAATAATTGATGTTAGATCTTCATGAGATTTAGTACAAACGACTTGCTAGAATGTTAATTTGATTATTGATGAAACAAGGTGTGTTGATATGCTAATCGGTTCATATATATATTGAACCGAACATGTGTCAATCGGCTGTGATGTGTCTATATTCGAATGATTGTTGTATTGTAGGGTGCATGCTAGTAATCAAGAACATGAGCCGTGTTAATGATTATGGTTGTTGTTTTTGTTTTGAATATGATTAGGGTTTATATGAATTACATGATGATTGCTTGATTTGATCGAGAATTTGCATGATTTGAAACTGATTAGTTGTTGATTGATAACTACATAAATGGAAACCATGTAACTGATTGCCATGATTTCGGGATAATTAAAACTGATCACACAAGCCCCCTTAGTTGCATAAGAGCTGAACCCACAAGCTCTTGGATCGCACAAGGGCAATCACACAAGACAGTCGCACAAGATAGGGTACAACTGTTAATACACTATGTACAACATTAGATTGCATGATCGAACAAGACATGTGGATCGCACAAGATAGTGTCGATCGCACAAGTCTTGGGCCTTACACAGAGTATGGACTTGACATATTATTGGGCCTCAAAACCCAAAACACAGTCGCACAAGATTAAATGGATCGCACAACTTGACTCATGTTTATTTGTTGGGCCGTATACATGTTGGACTGCTTATGTTATTTGGGCCGGGTATGTTTGGATCGCACAACCCGTTGTGAGCCGCACAAGGATGTGCTGGACGCATAACAGGTTGGGCCGGATACAATCGGGCTTCAATTGGTGATTCGCACAAGGCTGTTGGGCCAATGAACTTGTGCGAGCCCAATCGTTTGAGTCGCACAAGTTCGGATATGTTATGACTGTTAACGTGATTATACATGGTTGCCATGATCGTTGCGTGTTCTTGACTTGTTAGTTCTGTGTAAATTTATGTGCACTACTTAAACCTAGACCTGACTTGTATGGTAACCATGTTAGGACGTGGTTGACCACATATAGCTCGAGTGATCATTTTGCTTATCTGCCGAGCAAACCAAGGTGAGTTCACTCTTTCTACAAGGCATGGGATTCCCGGTGGTTAGGGAATGGGTAAAGAGATTAAATAGAACCTGCATATTCTCCTTGGGTAGAATATGTACCTCCGCTCCTCCATAGGAAGGACGACAACATTGAACCTGCGTAATCTCCTTGGGTAGATTACGTACCTCCGCTCCTCCATAGGAAGGACGACAACATTAACTTACTAGACAAAACTCTATCATGAAGTCCCTCATTTTTATATCGACTTAATCCCCGGGACAATGGCGAGCGGGTCATTAGTTAATAGCGCTATTAGGGTTGACAATCCTCACACCGTGCCGGTAGGACGGGCGTGTACTAATGGATCTGGGCACTTAGTCAATGATGATAGAAATTGACGTAGGGCACAACTTATTGTTCGTCAGTTGTCGATATGGTAACGGTCTAGTGGTTTACATGGGGAAGCCCCCACTAATTATGGATATGGACTGGGAAACAAGGATACTGGTTAACTCGTGGGTTGCGAAACAAATTATGGTTTTCAAAACAAACTGGTGAAACTAAACAACCAATTGTGAACTCGCTCAACTTTGTTGTTGACTCGTTGTTACATGCCTTGCAGGTCGTTAGATGCTTTTGGAGCTTGCACGGGGAGGCGTGGTCGTTGTGGGACATGGACAGTCGTGTGCCATGATAAACATTTGAAACATTTGAACTTACACTTTGGTTTTAAACAATATGCTTCCGCTTGCAACTTAAATTATGTTTTGATTTGGACACCAATTATATTGTGTTGGATTTTACATTTACCTACATGCTTGTTCAATATGATTGGTGGCTTGATCCTGGTCAGTCACGCCTCCAAGCGGTGATACTCCGCATGTGGATTTTGGGGGTGTGACAGTAACACTTGATGACGACAAATTGGGCGTATCGACATCGTGAACAAGTTACTATAATGTCGAGTCTAAAAATAACATATTTTTAGACACTAAAACGAACACATATCTAAGTGGTCAAAAACAAGAATCTGGAAAGTCGAAAACTATAAAAAAAACCAAGTATTTTTCGTGTGAAAAAACGAACTTATTAAGTTACATGCTTGGTGAAGTTTTGGTAAAAATGCAAGAGTATATTTAATGGACTCACTAGAATTAGATTTGGGCTAGGCCCAAATTACTAAAATGCATGGGCTAGAGCCCAAAGGTAAATTAATTGGGTTAGGCCTAAATTACTAACATACCTGGGCCAAGGCCCAATGACAAATATATGGGCCAAGACCCAAATTACTAAAGTACATGGGCCAAGGCCCAATAACAAGAAAACTAGGGCTAGGCCCAATAACAAGAAAACTAGGGCTAGGCCCAATAACAAGAAAACTAGGGCTAGGCCCAATAACAAGAAAACTAGGGCTAGGCCCAATAAGAAAACTAGGGCTAAGCCCAATAACAATAAAGTGTGGGTTAAGCCCAATGACATAGGTTCGAAGCCGTTCACATATAATTCAATACATATAAAATACATGTATGCACTTATGAAATCTATATACATTACAAGTGAACGAACAAACTACCGACACACTAAAATACAAAGTTGTTCCAAAATGACAAGTGAAAACCCAATAAGAATTCAAGATGAACAACTTGTACGAGGTCCGATAAGACCTAGTGTCTAATAAAGTTAGTACACATGTAGGTTAATCACACGTACGGACGCTCACTACGGTATTACATACAAGGAACGCAAATTTGTGAGTTCATGTCCCTCCTTTCAATGCTTTCAATGTTTTGCTTTTTAAAACAATCGAGGGGAAGTACATGCTAAAACTACGGATATGTTAGCATACATGCTAATACTATGGGTTTGTTAGCTATGGGTTTAGATGATAACACGATCAATGTACATAAGTAGGATGATAACATAGTAACCATTAATCACTTAGTGACCAAGGTGCAAAAGGTGTAGATCTATTGAGCTTGAGACACGCTCCACTCCTTTGATAGGCCATAGGAGTTCTTTTGTGATCCCAGAAAATGTCAAAGTTGTCTCGGTTTGGTTACGTAACTTATGGTACATATAGTCAGGGGGCTCGCTACCCACTGATAGATCCTTAAACTCCATATATGCTAATACATACCAAGATTTCATTTTCATGAATACTACGAGTACAAGATTTCATTTTCAAGAATACTACGAGTACAAGATTTCATTTTCATGAATACTACGAGTACAAGATTTCATTTTCATGAATACTACGATTACAAGATTTCATCTTCATGAATACTACGATTACAAGATCTCATTTTCATGAATACTACGATTACAAGATTTCATTTTCATGAATACTACGATTACAAGATTTCATTTTCATGAATACTACGATTACATATGATAACAAAAACTACATGAACTCGCTCAACTTTTGTTGACTTTTTAAAACTACATGTATTTCAGGAAACAAGTCTTGAGCCGGTGATACATGATTGGATGCAATGATTACCTTTCTTACGTCACACGCAACACGCTTCCGCAACTAGTAGGGTGTGACATGTGCAAACTGTGTCATTGAGATTAAACACAAAAGGCTAGTGTTTAATTCACTCAATGTTGGCTCTGATACCAACCTGTCACACCCCGATATTTCCATGTATCACCGGTGGGCCCGGTGGGGAGTATCGTGACGTAGTTGATATCATCATAGACAATTTATCACAGTTTAATACACAGCGGAAGTCGAAAGATAAAAGCATTACAAACCGAATGAAAGTAATGTCAATTATTACAAAAACGGTTGTAAGGGATCCACAGGCGGATCAAAGTTAAAAGGAACATTGTTCAACAGATTTATAAACATCTAAGCTTGCAAGACTCTTTATTGATGCTAGGAGTAGCCAGCCTATTCCGCCTAGTACCTTCACTTAGCCTTTTTGGAAAATACGTCAGTTTACACTGGTAATTACAATTAACCGACTCATTTAGAAAATGTTTTAAGAAAATTGATTTGAATGCACAAGGCACAAAATAATCTTTTATAACTTGGGATAATTATTTAAAAATAAACTTGTTAAAGAATTACATGTTTATTATACGTTCAGTATGTCACACCCCGAAATTATCAGAGCTGGCGTGACTGGACTGGTATCTTCATTGCACAGCGGAAGCAAATAAGCTAAGACTTCTAGAAAAAGAACGCCCACTAAGTACTCGTATCTCCAATGGTTCTCCTATTCCAACCGTTCCAAAATTTTGAGAAAGTAACCTGAGAAAGAAACATGCGAAAAATCAACATAAAGTTGAGCGAGTTCATAGTTTGTTTTAGAAAAGATTTGAAATAAATCTCTTTGAATAACCAGTTTGTGAAATATTATTGAGAAAACGAATTTAGAAATCATTTTCTTGTCAAGTTATATGGAAACTTTGTATTTGTAACGCATTATGTTCGTAGAACCATGTATTTGTAAACTCTCGTATTTGTAATGTTCGTATAACTGTCAATGCCCACCCCGACTTTGACTCCACGCCCGCATAATCCTATGCTTTGAATTTGTATAAAACATGGTATGTAATTTGTATGAAACAAGTATTTCTTTAAATGTAAGGAAATCGAGATCGCTAATGGTTTGCAAGGCCATTAACATGTGACACGACATAGGAAGCATCCAAACCATAGGCATTTTTAACTGTCGAATCCACGACTGTCGATTCACGACTAGAGACACAAAAGCACTGCTTGGTACTAGTATGACCAAGAGTGTGGCTTCCTGAAACCCATTAGATCTAACCTTTTGTTCCGCGGTCTTGGTATGTAACTGATTAATGGTGCTTATGGTACCCTATTCGTGACATGATATAAAGTATCATCCCTTAGTTTTTGTATTCCACATACCATAACACATGTATTTTCCCCAAGTTTAGAAAGCATATAAAAGTTTAAAACTGGGGACATGAACTCACTGGGTTGTCTCGTTTTACGTACGCAGACCAACCCAGTCCCGTTATTATAACTAGGACAATCTCGTCCCTAACCATGAAAACCATTCACGTTTCGAAAATACGCATTTGTTTTGTAAAACCGGTATCTTTAGTATGAATCATTCGTAAACCATTTGAGTTCCTTGAAATCCATTCGTAACATGATTTAGAAATATGAGTTTTCGTTTATTCAAAAACCTCGTATGTTCTTGCAAAATGTGCTTTGTCTAAAATATGCAATCTTTGTTCATCGAAAATTTTGTATGTTTCTACAAAAACGTGCATGTCTTTCCACCTCGAAAACATTTATAAAAATGTAAAACCTTAAAAAGGTGGGGTTATGAACTCACCTGAATTGCCTTGTGCAAAGCTAGCTAACTACTATTTCGTGATGTCGTTTCCAAGACGAGACTCGCTAGCGTGCATTCTACAATATTCCTAACACGAAATATCTTATAAGTTTCTAACCAAAAGCGGTAACTAAACTACGTGTCACCGAGCTCTACCGATCGTTAATCGAACGATTCAACGGTTAAGTTGTTAACTTAAAAGAAGCGAAGAAATTATTCTTGTTTAGTTCGTTTATTGTCGGTTATTAATAAGTCTTGGAAAGACTTAGTCCTCGAGAGATTTAAAAATAAATAAATATTTATATAAAAATATATAAATATATCGTTTATCATTGCATTAGTCGTCTTGAGAAGTCGTATGTGTAAAAGTTTATATAACGAACTTGTACGTTGATATATATATATATATATATATATATATATAATGTGCCGTTTAGGCGTTTGTAATAAATATAAAAAGTTATATTTATTCTATAAAATTGTCATCGAGTTGTTGTGTTCGAAAATAAATATATGATTATATTTATTTTTATAAATGAATTCGTGTTGTTTAATATTTAAAATAAATATAATAACTATATTTATTTGTTATCGAAAAAAGTTTTATATTTGTATTTGTCTTTATAAAAGTTCCTCGGATAAAAAGTTTCGTCTTATAATAAAACGTGTTTTGTTTACGGGTTTTCTCGAAAAACGGGCAGAGTTCCCTCTGTTTTTGGACGCCCCCGACAACACAGGTTGTCGTTATTTTATCAAAATCCAACATTATTCAATCAAGATTCAATTAAACTATATGTAATTTTGTCAAATATATATCAAATGTAAATTGTAATCAATCGGTTCGAGCTCGTTATCACGTGATATAAACTATAAAAATAAAGAAATAATCGCGCCGTAAATCTTTACCAAATCAGTGTCGAAACGTCGAACGGTTTGACCGAGTTAACCGGGTCAACTGAGTTGACCGGCTGAGTTGACTTGTTGCGCTGACTCGGTTCGACCGAGTCGACCCGACCTGCTTCAAAATCTGACCTGAGACTCGAACCCGCTGACCCGAAACTGAGTCTGACCCTGTTTGACTTCTGTTGACCGAACCAAGAACCCGAGGTGACACCTGAACCGAACTGAGACTAAACCGAGCCATCACCCTATTTCTTTGTCGAACTGAACTTGAAACATAACAACTTATATCACTTGAACCATAACAGCAAGTCTTCATCATCGTTAATCTTCATTAGAAAAGTAAAAGAATCGAGAGAACAAAGACGTGTGCTTACCGGGAAGTTGTCGGACAGAAACAAAGACCACCACTGCCGCCGCCACTGCCGCCGCCGTGAGCGGCAGAGCCGCTCCTTCTCCGTCGTTCTTCCTCTTTCTCTTCTAACTTTCTCCGATCTCTATCTCTCCTCGATTAGTCTCTCTATCTTGGTCCTCATCGGATCTCATCACCGGCACTACCAGGAAATCCCACCACCGCCACCGTCGTGAGAGGTGGCGGCTCCGCCTGTCGTCACTGGAGATCTTCATCACACCCCGAAATTATCAGAGCTGGCGTGACTGGACTGGTATCTTCATTGCACAGCGGAAGCAAATAAGCTAAGACTTCTAGAAAAAGAACGCCCACTAAGTACTCGTATCTCCAATGGTTCTCATATTCCAACCGTTCCAAAATTTTGAGAAAGTAACCTGAGAAAGAAACATGCGAAAAATCAACATAAAGTTGAGCGAGTTCATAGTTTGTTTTAGAAAAGATTTGAAATAAATCTTTTTGAATAACCGGTTTGTGAAATATTATTGAGAAAACGAATTTAGAAATCATTTTCTTGTCAAGTTATATGGAAACTTTGTATTTGTAACGCATTATGTTCGTAGAACTATGTATTTGTAAACTCTCATATTTGTAATGTTCGTATAACCGTCAATGCCCACCCTGACTTTGAATCCACGCCCGCATAATCCTATGCTTTGAATTTGTATAAAACATGGTATGTAATTTGTATGAAATAAGTATTTCTGTAAATCTAAGGAAATCGAGATCGCTAATGGTTTGCAAGGCCATTAACATGTGACACGACATAGGAAGCATCCAAACCATAGGCATTTTTAACAGTCGAATCCACGACTGTCGATTCACGACTAGAGACACAAAAGCACTGCTTGGTACTAGTATGACCAAGAGTGTGGCTGCCTAAAACCCATTAGATCTAACCTTTTGTTCTGCGGTCTTGGTATGTAACTGATTAATGGTGCTTATGGTACCGTATTCGTGACATGATCTAAAGTATCATTCCTTAGTTTTTGTATTCCACATACCATAACACATGTATTTTTCCCAAGTTTAGAAAGCATATAAAAGTTTAAAAGTGGGGACATGAACTCACTGGGTTGTCTCGTTTTACGTACGCAGACCAACCTAGTTCCGTTATTATAACTAGGACAATCTCGTCCCTAACCATGAAAACCATTCACGTTTCGAAAATACGCATTTGTTTTGTAAAACCGGTATCTTTAGTATGAATCATTCGTAAACCATTTGAGTTCCTTGAAATCCATTCGTAACATGATTTAGAAATATGAGTTTTCGTTTATTCAAAAACCTCGTATGTTCTTGCAAAATGTGCTTTGTCTAAAATATGCAATCTTTGTTCATCGAAAATTTTGTATGTTTCTACAAAAACGTGCATGTCTTTCCACCCCGAAAACATTTATAAAAATGTAAAACCTTAAAAAGGTGGGGTTATGAACTCACCTGAATTGCCTTGTGCAAAGCTAGCGAACTACGATTTCGTGATGTCGTTTCCAAGATGAGACTCGCTAGCGTGCATTCTACAATATTCCTAACACGGAATATCTTATAAGTTTCTAACCAAAAGCGGTAACTAAACTACGTGTCACCGAGCTCTACCGAATCGTTAATCGAACGACTCAACGGTTAAGTTGTTAACTTAAAAGAAGCGAAGAAATTATTCTTGTTTAGTTCTTTTATTGTCGGTTATTAATAAGTCTTGGAAAGTCTTAGTCCTGAGAGATTTAAAAATAAATAAATATTTATATAAAAATATATAAATATATCGTTTATCATTGCGTTAGTCGTCTTGAGAAGTCGTATGTGTAAAAGTTTATATAACGAACTTGTACGTTGATATATGTATATATATATATATATAATGTGCCGTTTAGGCGTTTGTAATAAATATAAAAAGTTATATTTATTCTATAAAATTGTCATCGAGTTGTTGTGTTCGAAAATAAATATATGATTATATTTATTTTTATAAATGAATTCGTGTTGTTTAATATTTAAAATAAATATAATAACTATATTTATTTGTTGTCGAAAAAAGTTTTATGTTTGTATTTGTCTTTATAAAAGTTCCTCGGATAAAAAGTTTCGTCTTATAATAAAACGTGTTTTGTTTACGGGTTTTCTCGAAAAAAGGGCAGAGTTCCCTCTGTTTTTGGACGCCCCCGAAAACACAGGTTGTCGTTATTTTATCAAAATCCAACATTATTCAATCAAGATTCAATTAAACTATATGTAATTTTGTCAAATATATATCAAATGTAAATTTTAATCAGTCGGTTCGAGCTCGTTATCACGTGATATAAACTATAAGAATAACGAAATAATCGCGCCATATATCTTTAGCAAATCAGTGTCGAAACGTCGAACGGTTTGACCGAGTTGACCGGGTCAACTGAGTTGACCGGCTGAGTTGACTTGCTGCGCTGACTGAGTTGACCGAGTTGACTCGGTTCGACCGAGTCGACCCGACCTGCTTCAAAATCTGACCTGAGACTCGAATTCGCTGACTAGAAACTGAGTCTGACCCTGTTTGACTTCTGTTGAGCGAACCAAGAACCCGAGGTGACACCTGAACCGAACTGAGACTAAACCGAGCCATCACCCTATTTCTTTGTCAAACTGAACTTGAAACATAACAACTTAAATCACTTGAACCATAACAACAAGTCTTCATCATCGTTAATCTTCATCAGAAAAGTAAAAGAATCGCGAGAACAGAGACGTGTGCTTACCGGGAACTTGTCGGACAGAAACAAAGACCACCACCACGCCGCCACTGCCGCCGCCGTGAGCGGCGGAGCCGCTCTTTCTCCGTTGTTCTTCATCTCTCTCTTCGAACTTTCTCCGATCTCTATCTCTCCTCGATTAGTCTCTCTGTCTTGGTCGTCATCGGATCTCATCACCGGCACTACCAAGAAATCCCACCACCGCCACCGTCGTGAGAGGCGGCGGCTCCGCCTGTCGTCGCTGGAGATCATCGGAGGGGGGGGGGGGGCTGCCAGTCGTCACCCAGCGCCGCCGCTGGTCGCCGGAATCGGAGGTTGACAGGAGAGGGGGGGGGTGAGTGGAGCCGAGAGATGTTTGTTTGGCTCTTCCTCTTTGTCTGTTGGTAGTAATCGAGAGGAGGCAGGCATGCTTATGTGTGAGTATTGTTTAGAGAAGGTCTCATCCTCTTGTTTTGTGGGCGTAAAGACTTGTAGCAGAGAAATGGAAGGTGTTTGGCTGATTTTTTTTTTTTGGTTTGAGTGTTTTATAGAGATTGAGATCTTGTAGAAATCTTTGTTGGTTTCAACTTTAGAGACAAAAAAATCTCTTGTAGAGATTTTGATAGGATCTTGTAAATCTTGTATAGATTTTGTAAATCTTGCATAGATCTTGTAGAGATCTTAATATGATTTTGATAAGATTTTTAAGGAAAGATCTAATATATTATGTGCAGGTTTAGGCTTGTGGGTTTTGGGCTTGGGCCCAGGGCCCACAAGCCCATCTCATGTGTAAGTGGCCCATAATTCCTACGAGACACGTTTTTAAAACCGAAATCACCGTAGCCTAGTAAAATAATATTTCAGAGTTAAAAACATGTAAAAATAATGTCGGTATCCGTCGTAGTCGCGTTAATCGTCTGTTAATCACGTAATTAGGAGCCATAAATCACCGGTTGTCACACAGTAGCCCGGGTTGAAAACCGGGTTAAAGATTAATAGACACACCACATAATATATCCCACGGCGAGTTATTCTCGAAAAGATGGGTACATTATTTTTACATACGCACCGGCAGGTGTATGCCTACACCCCGTGCTTAAGTCGTGACCATTTCAATGAATGAGCCGAGGATATCCAGGACATGGTCATTAACCCCCCCAAAGGCTTAGAATAAACAAAACAGATTAAACGGGTTATCTCAATAATTTAACCTTCATACGATTAAAAATTCAATACCCGACCAAGCGGTATTTTATATACTGTACCCCAAGCCCGTATAAGGGAAAATAAGTTAAAAGTATTTACCTGAGCAAATTATACAAATTTATCCCAGCCGTACAAATTAGCAAGTGCAAATATCTTTTACTGGTCTCCTAAATCTGGAATGAAGGTTTTAATTAACCTATTAGATTCCTAACGGGTCTTACTTAAATTAAAACTTAGACCGGTTAGTTTTAAAGAAAGGTATACGGTTCAAAACGCATGATTAAGGGAAGACCAGATTAGAATGTGGTTTAGACCCGACAAGTATGAAGACTTGTACAATATGGGTAAACTAATCACATTCTGGATTTTGAAGTGAAAATGATAAGGTTTGACCTATTTCGGATAATTTATGCAAACTAGTTACATAAACCGTACCGAACGTGATAAATGCATACCGAGTAACCAAATGAGTCATGAATAGGTTTCCTAAGTTAATATGCCTTAAATATGTTGTGATATCAGTAGGATACCTTCCATTATGCCCAAAACGGATTTAAAATCAATTTAAGCCTCGTAGGGGTATTTTGGTCATTTTAAGGATTATAAAAGAGGTTAAATATTAATCTGAGGTTCTGGTCTAAAAAGATCAGTAAAAATATTTAATTTAATAAGTTATATCGGTAGGGTATTGCGTTATGTGAATAAGCAAGTTCATGGTTGCAACATAAGGTCCTTATATAGTGATTTAGATGCAACAAGATCAATCCAACAAGGTCTACACATGTTTCCTGATCATCCCAGGTGTCCCCTATGCATGAAATACCACTGGTGCAGCCCCTGAATTCGGAAACCATTCATCTAAGGCGGTGGAACAGGCTGAACAGGCAGCTGTCCATTTTTCTGCCCAGTTACAGGTCTTACGGACCGTAAGCTAAGGGCATTACGGTCCGTATCCGCTTTTTAATCTTTATCGCCCAGATCAGCCACCTTACGGTCCGTAAGGTGGTCTCTTTGCGGTCCGTAAGATTTGGTCAGAAGACAAAAACTTTTGAGAACTATAACATATGACCATGCAATCTTTTAGCACTCGAATCTATATTCATTATCAGCAGGAGGGGACCATATGTTCAGACTTGAGACATCTTGGGAGTGTGGCCATGCAATGGCATTGTCTTGTAGTCTTTTGAAAAATCCAAAGGGTGAGAATTTGTCATAAAAACACATAGGATTCCATTTCTTGAATATTTGAATTAGTTACTATGAGATTTAACCTGATACATGTGAAGCCTTCATCAGAAATTTATGAAAGTTTATAATTATTTTACCAAGGTTCGGTAACGTTAAAAAGGGCACTCAGAGGTAATAGTTAACATGTTGACATTTTTAATCCTCTTAGTTACCTTTCAACATGATCTGGACTTATAACACATTTAAAGTCTATGACACGTGTCTTTTTATATTGGACGGGATTTTTCCGAGGTGTTACAGCAACGGGCTATGGTAATAAATTGTGCTTTACCGAGTTAGTTCATATTAGTATTTTGACATTTATAAGTGATTTGGGCCAGGCAGGCCCATGGGGAGCCCATGTGGGGCATGGACTATTGTCATACCCTGACTTTTGCGAAAGCGTGGTTATTTGGTGTGACTTCTTAATACCATAGCAACAATCATAACAATGCTATATGATAGAAATACGAGATGTTCATCCATTAATAAAGTTTAGAAAATATCATAACATACTTGTCTTGAAACATCAACCCCAAAATAAGTTACAAACCATGACTTGTTTAAAGCGAGTTCATAAGACTCAACAAAAGACTTTCAATAAAACGAGGTTTAGAGACATGTAACCCGTCCAGGAAGAGGTTACACCTCCCAAACCCTACAACCCTGGATGACATCTTTATTTAGTACGCAGCTTGACTAACATGCATCACTTGCCAGATCCGATTAATTCCCTGAAATACATGTAGTTTGAAAAATCAACAAAAGTTGAGCGAGTTCATGTGTATGTGAGTATGTATAAACCTTTAAAGTATGTCTTGTATGTATAAAAGTCCCTGGTATGTAGCAATAAGTAAAAAGAGATAACCAATGGGTTGCAAAGCCACTGTTATGTGTGAAATGGTGCAGGAAGTACTCAAACCTAGCAAATTTGTTACCGGGCCTCCGGCTATAAGACACAGTCACCACAATGGGCCACCTTGGCCTCATGGGTGTGGGCTCGCTACACCCAAATAGATCTATCACTCATGTCCCTCGGTCCTACGACGAGGATTAATGGCCATAAGTGTTGTACCCACCACTCACATGATCTAAGTAGTAAACCCTCCTTAAGCTAACCATACCATGTATAAAAATGTCTGTAATAATTGTAACATGTATTCCACCCCCGAAGTATAAAACTGAAAACAGTTAAGAGAAAAGGGGGACATGAACTCACAGTAGTGCGTCTTGTACCGTAACTCAAACTCTGTCAGCTACACGACAACCTACAACGTACTAATGTCTATTAGACGAACGGGCCGTGCCTTGGCTTAGAGTTTAATGTTTTGAGTTGCGTTTCTTATATTATTCCGAGTTATAATTATTTGTTAAAATTATTAATATTTCAACTTAAATTATATGTAGTGTTGGAATAATTGTTCATACATGTATATTCGTAGTTCCGAAATAATATATTTTTAAGTCTCACTTAGAAAATATATATAACTTATTTGTCAAAAATAATGTATTCCAAAATATATATTTTTCCCAAAAATAATATATTTTCGCTTCTTGTATCCAAAAACCATATTTACCAAAAATATATACGTAAAAGTATTTTCCGGAATATTTCATAAGTTACATTTTAGCGTTTGGTTCCACAATATATGTGTGTAACTTAATTATTTATTCCTTGTAATTTTTAGTATTATTTTGGAGTTGTAATTTCATGGTCTTTTGTTAAGATATATTATTTTACCCTAAAATAATATAACTACTCCACAAATCAAACAAATACCCACACAAGTGTCTTAGTATAAAATATATATTCTAAATATATATTTAACCATTTTCAAGTACAAAACCAACCTCCGATACTTTGTATTTTCGTTACAAAAATTATGGCAAATTTACACAGAAGATCATAGTTAAAAATACACTTGTAACACTTGTTAAAAAAATATTTTCTAAGTGTTGAAATTTTTAGAAAATTTCGCCATAGTTTCCTTTGTAAATGGAGGTGTCCATGCTAAATAGCATATCATTTTCTTTTCAAAATTCATTCAATCAATCAATAACCAAACTACACTTCCCAAGTGCAAAAATTATTTCATTTACAATATAACATGAACTTGATCTCTTATGAAAACGCGTAGTAACTTGGTGAAGTGTTTAGTGGGTTTAGTTACCCTCCAAAGTGTGTTTACTTTTGTTAAAAACTCATTCTCGGGATTTCTAGATGTTCACAACTTGTGAACTCATTTTACAAAAATATTTCTTTACAACATTTTCTTGTTTTACTAGCCTTCCTACACTTATTTTACTTCCAAAAATAATGTAAGTGCAAGAAAAGTTATGACCTTTCAAAACCGTCTCTTGAACTTGGTTTGTTTAGAAAAATTATTCACAACTCTTGGCTTTACAAATTTACTAGTTCACTTGGTTTGTCACTTTACAAGAAAATCATTTCACTTTCAAGTTCATGCTTGCTCAAGAAGATGATTATTTCATGTAAACCCATAATCACCTTCTAACTTGTTAAACCATGTTTTTAATCATACTTTAACAAGTTCCATATGATGATCAATCATCATATTACTAGTAATCAACATGCATTCATCATCCATCTACTAAACAACATCATCCTAACAATATTTCATCATATTTCATCTTCGTGCAAACTTTATGTTCGAGCTTTTAGTTTATGTACTTTAGTGTTCTTGTTATTTCATCACAATGTACATCTTTTAACCATAAAAATAAAAGTAAACAAGAGTTAGGAGAGATCTTACTACTAGCTTTAAGCTAGGAAAGAACACTAGTGAAAAAGATGAAAAGTGGATGATGAAAGCAAATGAGAAGGATTCTTCAAGATCTTCAAGCTCCAAGCTCCATGTATCACCTTCTAACACTTGAAACAAGCTTAAAAATGGAATGATGGTGGTGACAAGGTGGTGGTGGTGGCGGCACCTTCTATGGCCGAGAGGGAGAGAGAGGAGTTGAGGGAGTGGGGTGATCTTGAGTGAAGATATGAATGAAGTGATGTTGTGATCTCATGTGACAACTGTGCTCTGTGATCGATGTACAACGTAAAACAATGTCAGTTATCAATAAAACAATATGCTTTGGTGTTATTATATGTGTTTTGATGATATTATGTGTGTAATTGTGTTTAATGATTTTACAATTTGATTCGACTCCGATTTCAAGCTTTAAATCACTTTCTGGAAGGTTATACGCAAACTGGTGCATAAATGCAGTCGGTTTAACGCGACGTACACTCCGGAACTGTGACGTGAGCTAAACATACCCTAAATATCCTTTACATAACTTAGAAATAAGTTTCAAAGGATTCGGTATGGCGAAAACATGTTTTTTTTTAACTAAAGAACTAATTACGACAAAACTGCGAAACGAACGTGACCGCCCGGATAATATTTAAATCCCAAAAATATTCTGTTATGATTAAAATTTTATTTTTAATCATGTCCGTGTTGAAAAATAAGTTAAAATGATTAAAAACGTTAATTTTCGAGTTTAAGCGCGTACCGCGTGTTTCTGCGCAACACAGTGCTTCTACTACAAAACGCAGACAACACAGCCAGTCTCGGCAACTGAAATTTATTTCAGTAATATTTTGGCGAGTTTATTTTTATAGAATAATAAAAATAATTTACAACGCCATAAACCGGGATTTAAACGCTAGATAAAATACCCGGTACCTAGTTAAACACCTACTTTTATCTTAGTTACCAACAAAGTTACATTCTACCCCCTCCCCCATACCCACATACGGTTTCAAACTATGGAGTGACCCACCAAATTTTATTGAATCTTGCAATATATTTCTTAGATCTTACTTGGATTTTTTTTTGATTATGTATGTACTAAGAATCTCTTATAAAATCCTTCCATATCCTTCTCAATCCTACAATATCACTCAAACAATCCATCCAAGATTTTCTTGATTAATTTATTTGATATGCATGTACTCAAGGTGACATTAGACCTAATGGACAAAATCTTGATGAAAGATCTTTATTTAAACCACTAAGTAACCAACTTCTCTCATCACAACTCAACTTCAAACAACTCTTGCTCCCTCTTTTCCCTTGTGTTCGGCAGCCACATCCATCCACCATACACCCACCATCAAGTTCCCTCCAAGCCATTTTTCATATACTCAAAGGTGCTAGAGACCGAACAAGTAAGCTTGGTGCACTCGGAAGCTCAAGGTTTATAAAATTATAATCAATCTGTTTCGACTTGGTTATTCATTTTGCAATACAAACATTTTACAAAACAAGGTTTCTAATATCGATTAACGAAGTCATACGAAATATTTCAATATGTAAACGAGCCATGAATCTGACACTCTCACAAAACCTATGTACTCGCCAGCATTTCTTTGCTGACCTTGTTTTTACATATGTTTCAGGTGAAGTTGCTTAATGTTGATTGCGAATAGGATGCATGCTCACTTAGGACCAGACGAGGCCTTAGTGATTTAATAATGATAATAGTCTATGTTTGATTTGCTTGTTTAACTCTAAGACAATGTTTAATATTTAAATAAAACGAGACTCTTTGTATCCATGGTTTGAAACGATAATTCTGTTACAACACTCCCCGACGTTTCCGCCACGGTTTGTTGTTTTACGTGGTCGGGGTGTGACAGAAGAGTTGGTTTCAGAGCCAATGGTTATAGAGAATTAGGTTATTAGTAAAATTTTGACCTAGACTATAACTTTCTAGGACCCCAACGCAAGTTGATTTGCGTTTAGATTTAAAAAAAAAACAGAATACGAATCTGCTTCGAGAATTAATCATTCGTTCTAAGATGATTGATTACTAGGTTTTAAACCCTCTGTTGTAAGGTTTTGAACCCTTCCAATTTGACTCATTTTTGGCTTAGTGCCTATTGATTTTTCAAAATCTCGTCAAAGTTTGGGTCTAAATAATGTGAACACGTGCAAACTGGAAGAGTGAATGCCTGTACCCTGAGTTTTCTGTCTAAGGCTAGAGTGTTCGTACAAATCCACATAATCGGACCAGTCACTCTTACCTGGGAACTCTTGGGGTGAGTGTTCACTTATAGGCGAGCATGTCTTCGCGATACATTATTTTGATTCATTACTTTGATTAGTCACTGCGTGTCGTTTGTTTGTTCGAGGTAACAAACAAATGATCGCCTTCCTTGTGTTTTGTCGATACCTCTTTTGTTTCTCCTAAATTTCAACCTCACTCGTTTCTCATATTTCCTTGTTAGACAATGCCTCCTCGACGTGATGCACGATCTTTTACTGCTGAAGAACTCGCAGCCCTTGTCTCTCAACAAATGGCTGTTGTGCTTCCAGGCGTTGTGACCCAAATCCACGAGTTGTACAACAACAATAACAATAACAATGCACAATGTAATTTCAAGAGTTTCAATTCTGCTAAGCCGTTAAAGTTTTCTGGGTCACAAGGAGCGACTGCACTCCTTCAATGGTTTGAAAGTATCGAGAACACATTCAGACATGTGCAATGTCCGAATGGGCGTAAGGTTGAATTTGCATCAAGTGTGTTCGAGAAGCGTGTGTAATACCCCGTGTTTTCACGAGTGAAAGTCAAAGTCAAGTCAAAGTCAACGACCGATTTCGCGCGACTTGACCCGTAGAGATGTTTTTATTTTAATTATATTATGTGGAGTAAGTGTCGTACATTGCAATAATCGAATCATGTCAACCATATTTCAATCGACTCGCAACTGTGAATTATAGGCAGTAACAATGCGATAAAGTTAATCAACTAATAATCAAACTATGCTAATCGAATCGACGTCGAACCGCAACTCGAACTGTGTATTTTACTTGTTGTTCATACGTGTGTGTGTGCCTTACGTGTTACCTGTGCATGTTTATTTATGTTTTGTTGTGATAATCAAGCGAACTCAACCGAACTCGAAGTCTAACTCGAAGGTAACCGAACCCGAACCCGAATTCCGAATTGAACCATGTTATAAACGAAGTAGTTGAGACTAAAAGTAATTTGACTAGGAAACCCTATTGAATCGCTCGCAATCGAAACCGAAACGTCCTCGCACCCGTACGCACCGTTCAGTCGACATCCGGACGGAAGGTCAATCCGCACGAACTGCCAATCCGCACGGATTGCCAATCCGCACGGATTGCCAGTTCGCACGGATTGCCAGTTCGCACGGATGACCAATTCGCACGGATAACCCAATCCGGGTGACCTGCAATCCGCACGGATCATCCTTTCCCCTTTTAGCATCCTATAATACCCGGGTCACTCTCCAAACTTTCCACTTTTGGCAAGTGACGTCCGACCAGCGCACTCTCTTCACCTTTTCTTCGATTTCTCTCAATCCAGGTAAGATCTCGCCCTAAATCTTGTACATTCTTGATCACTACACAATTCTACACCTTTCTATCTTTCAATTCTCAACTTTTAACCGTGAAATCTTCAAGATTTGAGGTGTTCTCGGGTGACGTCATCATGAAGTTCTCATGAACTTCAAGTATGACCTCATTCCACCAAGAATAACTCAGATCTGAACGATTTCCATAAGATTTCACAACATCACCTAAATCTAAACTTTTCAAAGGATAAGAGAGTTGAAAGAAATAAACTCAAGTTTTCTCCTTCTTTTACCCTTAAAATCGGTATGAATCTGATCGGTTCTAGTCTTCTACTCGATAATAGTGATGCACTAGTCCTAGATCTAGATTCTACCCACAAGACACCGGATTACGAGATAAACCGGAATGACCGTTCTAAACCGCCGACAGGCCGAGTTAGGGTGATTCCTGGCCGGCTTGGTCATGCGGTTAAGGATGCGATTCCAAATGGTTGCCACGCAATCGGAACGTCTCGATAGAACGACAAAGGCAACCAAGAGTGGACGAACGGAACAGCCAGAACGAGATGCTGTCCGCACGAAGAAGTTGTCCGCACGAGTACACTTGGGACCATCCGGACGGACAGACTATCCGGACGGTTGCCATCCGGACGAACTACACTTGGGACCCACCTTCAAAACGAGGTTTGAGTATCGACGAATGAACAATCCGGACGGACGATCTCTGAATGGATTACTCTTCGGATCATGAGATACTAAGACCTAAAACAAATTCGAACAATGCTCGTCCGCACGGACAAGTTGTCCGCACGGACTGCCATCCGGACGGATCGTTGTCCGCGTGACCGGCTTGAAAGGTAGAGATACTTAAATGTTTTCTAAATGCTACAACGAAAACTTCCAAGCACAAGCCAACATACACAAACACATCCATAACTTAGGAAGAAACAATCCACTCGAATAAGTTATCCGCACGAGTGAGTTATCCGCGCGAGTGACAAGTCCGGACGAAGGGCTAATCCGCACGGACTACTTGTCCGCACGGACTACTTGTCCGCACGGATTACTTGTCCGCACGAGCAACTTGTCCGCACGGATGACCATTCGCATGGATAACCAATCCGCACGGATGACCAATCCGCACGATCAGTCATCCTGCCCACTCTCGCTATGTACTATTTTACGCGCCACTTATCGTTACGTTATCGAATCTATTCAGGCTAACCGTACTCGCTAAGCGCTCCCTTCAATCCACAATCGCTGTGAGTATACTCGAACCCTTTTGCTTTTAGCACTTTTGGGTGTTACATACGTTCCGAATATTCAAACTACAATTATCACACTACTCAAGCTATTTTTAACGCTAAACCATTTATGCATGTTATACGTGGCTTATGAATGCTTGTTTGTTATGTTTACACATGGAATGCTGTCTACCTGCCTTAGCAACGATAGTACTATAGTTTGGACTCAGCACCCGTTCACACGGGGGTTGTTAAGGATCTTTTACTTGCATGGATTACGGTGGTAATCATGTATTGCGAACTGCCTCGGGCAGTCAACCCGCAGTCATTGGTATCGATGGATCTATGTCGATAACTAACGTGCTTCATTTCACTATGTGTACGTGCTGGTTATGCGTAAACGAATTCGAACTCTATATGCTATTATCAAACTTGTATGCTCACCTTTACATTATATGTATTGACTTTATTTTAACGTATGTGACAGGTGCATAGGTTGTTTCTGTGCTTAACTTGCTGGTGGTGAAATTGAGGCTAGGGAAGGAGTCCTAGAAACCAACAAATAAACTAGTTATGTTTAAATCTGAGTTGTCGGAACAGAATACTTGTTTTGATGTTTGTCTGTAATAATTATCTAACTATTTAAGATACGGCATGGGACGTATTATTTAAATTGAATGGAATGATAGTTGTTATGGAAACTTCTGAACAATCTGTTTCGCTCAGTGCCATGCCCCGATGATTCCGCCATCGGTTGGGGGTGTGACAGATTGGTATCAGAGCTCATAACTATAGGGAATTAGGCAAGACTCTACCTAGTCCGGGTCGAAGTCTTAGAGACCTAGTCTATAGTCAGGAACCAACAGACCGACTCGAGTACATCCCTACTAGATGGTGTACGAGCTCATTCCTCGCTATTTTCATTCACCTACACTATCACTGCACTCAAATTTTCAAATTATGAACATGTAATGAGGCTGAGAATAGGTGTGAAAACCGCAAACTCTCGACTAAAGTTGCCTAATCAGCTTGCGTTTTAACTACAAACGAGGAGAATCATACCAAATTAGGAGTGGAATCCATATTTTGATGAATAATCTCCTCAATTTTATTAAGAACAAGGACGAAGTTGTAAGATAGGGGTGAAACCCTAACCTTGACGACTTGTCCTGCTTTTATACAAAACTCCCACCAAAGTTTCGATGGACTCCAACGATCTGAAGACACAATATAACCAACGGGAATTGTGCCGACGCCCAAGAATCGAGGCAAAGGCATAGTCCTGAAGGTAATTGTGCACGCAGGATCCTTGTGAATAGTCGAACCACTTTGGTTAGTCGAAGTCTAAATAGCCGCAAACAATCTATTCTCGATTTTATGTGTTTCAAGTTTTCGTCGCTTTTATGTGAATTACGTGTTTTTATGCTGATTTGTTAACGTTTTGAGGTACTACCGGTCTCAATCTAATGCCTTTGCTTTCACACAACACACAACACATCATTAACGAATCGCTCGCACCATACTATATTCGAACCCTCGCCGACTTTGAATACTAGGTTTCTGTTTTCTGAATGCCTCTAGTAACTAAGGTATGTGTGTTCTTGCTATTGTGCTTACATGTTTAGGAATGTTGTGACTATGTGCTCTATGTGTTTACGTGATTATGTGCTCTACATGCCTAAGTAACTATGCACTGTGTGTTACGCTGTTACGTGAATGTACGTGTTACTGAGCTTTAGTAAGTAGTAGACGTGTGAGGTGAGATTCGAATACAATGTGCTGAGTTCCATGGCGATGTCTATTGCAGACAATGTCGTCTGGATCCCGTCATGCACTCTCTCGTCAGGAAAAGAGGGACAAACGCCTTGCTTCCATCATCGCGAAAAGTGTAGCAAAAGCCGTGAGTGATGTCTACGAGAATGCCAGCAAATCATCCAAGGAATCAAGGACTGAAGGTCCTAAGGCTGTCGCAAGACCTTCCAGTTTCAAACAATTCAAGTCGTGTGGGCCGAAAGAATTCACAGGCGAAGGAGGTCCTACTGCACTATTCCACTGGTTTGACTCTATCGAGGTTACTCTGCGACAAAGTGGTTGCCCTGATGACCTTCGAACTCTGAACGCTACCGGCGTCTTCCAGTCCCGTGCTTTAGACTGGTGGACGGCCGAGAGGAACAAGCGAGGGAATGATGCAGCCTACGGCTTGTCATGGGATGAGCTCAAGGAAGTCATGCTAGAGGAATTCTGCCCTCCTCACGAACGTCAAAAGCTTGAAGATGAATTTTGGCACATACACCAGAAGGATGGAGACAATGTTGGTCTCACTGCTCGTTTCAAGCAGCTCAGCATTATCTGTCTCGACCAGGTCAAGACTCCAGAGATCACCATCAAGAAGTACATCTGAGCTTTGCCCGACTGCGTTGCTGATTTCGTGCAAGCGGCTAAGACTACCACGATCGAGGAAACCTATCTGCTGGCCGCTGAAATCAATGACAAAAGGGTTAAGGCTGGGGTGTGGGATAAGACCTCCAAGCATCTGCACCAAGCTACCGCTACCGCACCAACTGCTGAACCCACCTCGACAAGCAACAAGAGAAAGAACAAAAGAAAGAGCAACTCCACCAACAAGAACTGTGCGATTACTGCTGCACCGATTCAAGCTGTACCTGCCCCACAGCGTCAAGTGGCAGCGCCTGTGGCCAATGCACCGCCTGCAAAATGTGCATACTCTGGACCACATCCGCTCTGCCCTACTTGCACCTATCATCACCCGACTGCTATTCAATGCCGCTTTTGTGCTCACTGCAACGTATACGGCCACTTTACTGCCAACTGCCGTGTTCGTCAAACTCCTGCCAATCAAGCTCTACTCACTGCCCCACAGGGTCAACAAGCTCCTCCGGCACCCGCAGTCAAGGCCAGAGCCTGCTTCACGTGTGGCGACCCGAATCATTTTGCCAACATGTGCCCGAACAGGGTGGTGAAACAAGAACCGCAACAACAGCAGCCACAACAGCAGTAACAACAGCAGCAGCAACAACAGGCCGCACGCGCCAGAACTTTCAATCTCAACGTGCGTCAAGCCCAGGCCGACAACAACGTGGTCAATGGTACGTTCCTTGTGAATGGTATTTATGCTTCATGTTTGTTTGATACTGGAGCCGATAATTGCTTTGTGTCACTCGAATTTGAGAAACTCCTTAGACGTAAGCGTTCCCAACTCTCCTCTGCATTTGACGTTGAAGTCGCTACAGGAAGAACCGTCGCTGTCAATTCCGTCATCCGTGATTGTACTCTCGAGCTCAACAATCACATCTTCCCAATTGATCTCATTCTGATGCAACTCGGAAGCTTCGATGTCATAGTAGGCATGGACTTTCTTCGAGAAAACCATGCCGAAGTTGTGTGCTTCGATAAGATGATTCGTTTTTCGCTCGCAAACGGTGATTCATTGCGCGTTTATGGTGAAACTACTTCGAAGGGTCTCAAACTTATGTCATGCCTCCAAGCTAGCAAGTATCTCCGCAAGGAATACAGGGCTTTCTTGGCTAACGTTGTAGCAGCGGAGAAGGAAAAGAAAGAGAAGAAGGAAGTGAAAGACGTACCTGTGGTTCGAGAATTTCCTAATGTTTTTCCAGAGGATCTTCCCGGACTACCGCCAAGTCGTGATATCGACTTTCGTATTGACCTCATTCCGGGAGCAAATCCTATAGCCAAAGCTCCGTATCGACTCGCGCCGTCCGAAATGCGCGAACTCTCAACCCAACTCCAGGAATTACTTGAAAAAGGCTTCATTCGCCCGAGCACCTCTCCCTGGGGCACGCCGGTCCTTTTCGTCAAAAAGAAGGATGGGTCGTTCCGGATGTGCATCGACTACCGGGAATTGAATAAGTTGACTATCAAGAACCGCTATCCTTTGCCTCGAATCGACGATTTGTTTGATCAGCTACAAGGCGCCACGTGTTTTTCGAAGATCGATCTACGTTCAGGTTACCATCAGCTGCGTATACAAGAGGAGGATATACCCAAAACCGCGTTTCGTACTCGATATGGCCATTACGAATTCGTTGTAATGCCTTTTGGCCTAACCAACGCACCAGCGGTTTTCATGGATCTGATGAATCGCGTGTGTAAACCATATCTCGACCGTTTCGTCATCGTGTTCATCGACGATGTCTTGATCTATTCCAAGTCGAGAGCCGAACACGCGCAACATCTACGTTTGGTTCTCGAGTTACTCCAGGGGAACCAACTCTACGCCAAATTCTCCAAGTGCGAATTTTGGTTGGGGGAGGTTCAATTTCTGGGTCACATTGTAAATAGTCAGGGTATTCACGTCGATCCTGCGAAGATTGAAGCTGTCAAAAGCTGGGTTACGCCTAAAAACCCGTCTGAAGTCCGCTCCTTTCTCGGGCTGGCGGGCTATTATCGACGATTTATCGAAGGATTCTCGAAGATTGCTGTACCACTTACCTCTCTTACGCATAAGGACCAGCCTTTTGTCTGGGGAACCAAACAAGAGTCTACCTTTCGAACCCTTAAACACATGCTTTGCAACGCTCCTGTTCTCACACTACCCGACGGAAACAATGATTTCATTGTCTACTGTGATGCTTCCAACCTTGGTCTTGGTTGTGTCCTTATGCAACGAGACAAGGTCATAGCTTACGCATCCCGTCAGCTCAAAATCCACGAGAAGAACTATACAACCCATGATCTCGAGCTAGGCGCAGTTGTTTTTGCGTTAAAGATTTGGCGACACTACCTGTATGGTACTAAGTGTACGATCTTCACCGATCATAGGAGCCTCCAACACATCTTTAATCAGAGAGAACTAAACATGCGTCAATGCCGATGGGTAGAACTTCTCAACGATTACGACTGTGAGATTCGTTATCACCCAGGCAAGGCAAATGTTGTAGCCGACGCACTTAGCAGACGGAGCTATCTGCTTAGCACTCGTAATGTTCAAGCCCAGCACAACCTCGAAACTCTCATCCGCGACGCCCAACATGCATGTTTCAACGAACGCACTTTGAAGAAAGAAAGAATCTACCACGATGGAGCCCAGCTTGTGAGCAAATCAAATGGGATATTCCACTTCTTAGACCGAATTTGGATTCCCAAGCGAACCGATCTACGACAAATTATCATGGACGAAGCCCACAAATCTCGGTACTCTATTCATCCCGGTGCCGACATGATGTACCAAGATCTTCGTTATAAGTACTGGTGGCCGGGTATGAAACAAGATATCGCTCTCTACGTCGGAAAATGCCTAACCTGTGCTAGAATCAAGGCTGAACATCAAAGACCCTCTGGCTTGCTCGAACAACCACCAATTCCTATGTGGAAGTGGGAGAGTATTGCTATGGATTTCGTAACCAAGCTTCCAACCACGTCATCAGGTCATGACAGTATTTGGGTTGTTATTGACCGTTTGACTAAATCAGCTCACTTTCTGCCAATACGAGAAGACTACAAGGTGGAACGATTAGCCCGAATCTACACCGACGAGATCATTTGTAGACATGGGACGCCTCGTGACATCATCTCTGATCGTGATGCACGGCTTACTTCACGACTGTGGGAAACGTTTCAAACGGCACTCGGTATGATGCTTAATCTAAGTACCGCGTTCCACCCACAAACCGATGGTCAGACTGAAAGAACGATTCGTACTCTTGAAGGCATGCTCCGTTCGTGTGTTCTAGACTTCGGTGATAATTGGGATAAACACCTGCCGTTAGTATTCTCGTATAACAACAGCTACCAGGCTAGCATTCAGATGGCACCTTTCGAGGCCTTATACGGAAGAAGATGTCGATCGCCTATTGTGTGGCACGAGATCGGTCACTCGCAATTAACCGGTCCGGAGCTACTACAAGAAACGACAGACAAAATTTTCCAAATACGAGACAATCTAGCGAAGGCTCGGGATCGACAGAAAGTTTACGCCGATAAAAAGCGCAAGCCCCGTGAATTTGGCGTTGGTGACTACGTACTCCTAAAGGTATCACCTTGGAAGGGTGTAGTCCGATTCGGCAAAAAGGGAAAACTCGCGCCTCGATATGTTGGACCTTTTAAGATTCTGGAAAGGATCGAAAAAGTCGCCTACAGACTCGAATTACCGGAGGAACTTAACAATGTCCACCCGACTTTCCATGTGTCGAACCTCCGGAAGTGCATCGCCGACCACGATTTACATGTCTCTCTAGATGATCTACAAGTGAACGAAACATTACACTTCGTGGAAAAGCCTGTCGAAATCATGGATCGCCAAACCAAGCAGCTCAGGCGCTCACGCATTCCTATTGTGAAGGTCCGATGGGAAGGAAAACGCGGCGCAGAGTTCACTTGGGAACTCGAAAGCGACATGAAGGCAAAGTACCCGCAGTTGTTTAATCAGGGAAGCGTTAGAGAGAAAATGGCCTTATGATTCTAGTTTTTGTACGATTTCAGATTAATAAATAGGATCACCGATTTTGTTACATTCTAGTGTGTTTGATCAGTGCAATCGAAAACCTGCTCAGACACCACTTGTAGGTCCGGTTGTGACTCCGTTACGACTGTGTCTGGTCACGTTCGTGTACGGATTCCGCACGTCTCAGAGGCAACAATTATCCGTGTGAGTAAACTAGTCAACAAGGCCAACACGGATTTGTTATCCGCACAGATTGCCATCCGTACGGTGAACATCAACAGCAACATTCAACATTTTTTTTAACAAACTCAGATTTCTCGCAAACGGCTTTGAATTAAGATATGAAAATTTGTAGGCTTGTAGATCAGTGAATTTCGCACAACATATCCAAATTTTATCCGATCTTAACCGGAGAAAGTCGATTACTTTGACGATTTTCAGTGGTCCGAACGAAAAGTGCTCACACGTGATCCACGGCTTCGTTACGGCTTTCAGCTTAATTTCGGGACGAAATTCCCTAAACAAGGGGAGGCTGTAACACCCCGTGTTTTCACGAGTGAAAGTCAAAGTCAAGTCAAAGTCAACGACCGATTTCGCGCGACTTGACCCGTAGAGATGTTTTTATTTTAATTATATTATGTGGAGTAAGTGTCGTACATTGCAATAATCGAATCATGTCAACCATATTTCAATCGACTCGCAACTGTGAATTATAGGCAGTAACAATGCGATAAAGTTAATCAACTAATAATCAAACTATGCTAATCGAATCGACGTCGAACCGCAACTCGAACTGTGTATTTTACTTGTTGTTCATACGTGTGTGTGTGCCTTACGTGTTACCTGTGCATGTTTATTTATGTTTTGTTGTGATAATCAAGCGAACTCAACCGAACTCGAAGTCTAACTCGAAGGTAACCGAACCCGAACCCGAATTCCGAATTGAACCATGTTATAAACGAAGTAGTTGAGACTAAAAGTAATTTGACTAGGAAACCCTATTGAATCGCTCACAATCGAAACCGAAACGTCCTCGCACATGTACGCACCGTTCAGTCGACATCCGGACGGAAGGTCAATCCGCACGAACTGCCAATCCGCACGGATTGCCAATCCGCACGGGTTGCCAGTTCGCACGGATGACCAGTTCGCACGGATAACCCAATCCGGGTGACCTGCAATCCGCACGGATCATCCTTTCCCCTTTTAGCATCCTATAAATACCCGGGTCACTCTCCAAACTTTCCACTTTTGGCAAGTGACGTCCGACCAGCGCACTCTCTTCACCTTTTCTTCGATTTCTCTCAATCCAGGTAAGATCTCGCCCTAAATTTTGTACATTCTTGATCACTACACAATTCTACACCTTTCTATCTTTCAATTCTCAACTTTTAACCGTGAAATCATCAAGATTTGAGGTGTTCTCGGGTGACGTCATCATGAAGTTCTCATGAACTTCAAGTATGACCTCATTCCACCTAGAATAACTCAGATCTGAACGATTTCCATAAGATTTCACAACATCACCTAAATCTAAACTTTTCAAAGGATAAGAGAGTTGAAAGAAATAAACTCAAGTTTTCTCCTTCTTTTACCCTTAAAATCGGTACGAATCTGATCGGTTCTAGTCTTCTACTCGATAATAGTGATGCACTAGTCCTAGATCTAGATTCTACCCACAAGACACCGGATTACGAGATCAACCGGAATGACCGTTCTAAACCGCCGACAGGCCGAGTTAGGGTGATTCCTGGCCGGCTTGGTCATGCGGTTAAGGATGCGATTCCAAATGGTTGCCACGCAATCGGAACGTCTCGATAGAACGACAAAGGCAACCAAGAGTGGACGAACGGAACAGCCAGAACGAGATGCTGTCCGCACGAAGAAGTTGTCCGCACGAGTACACTTGGGACCATCCGGACGGACAGACTATCCGGACGGTTGCCATCCGGACGAACTACACTTGGGACCCACCTTCAAAACGAGGTTTGAGTATCGACGAATGAACAATCCGGACGGACGATCTCTGAATAGATTACTCTTCGGATCATGAGATACTAAGACCTAAAACAAATTCGAACAATGCTCGTCCGCACGGACAAGTTGTCCGCACGGACTGCCATCCGGACGGATCGTTGTCCGCGCGACCGGCTTGAAAGTTAGAGATACTTAAATGTTTTCTAAATGCTACAACGAAAACTTCCAAGCACAAGCCAACATACACAAACACATCTATAACTTAGGAATAAACAATCCACTCGAATAAGTTATCCGCACGAGTGAGTTATCCGCGCGAGTGACAAGTCCGGACGAAGGGCTAATCCGCACGGACTACTTGTCCGCACGGATTACTTGTCCGCACGAGCAACTTGTCCGCACGGATGACCATTCGCACGGATAACCAATCCGCACGGATGACCAATCCGCACGATCAGTCATCCTGCCCACTCTCGCTATGTACTATTTTACGCGCCACTTATCGTTACGTTATCGAATCTATTCAGGCTAACCGTACTCGCTAAGCGCTCCCTTCAATCCACAATCGCTGTGAGTATACTCGAACCCTTTTGTTTTTAGCACTTTTGGGTGTTACATACGTTCCGAATATTCAAACTACAATTATCACACTACTCAAGCTATTTTTAACGTTAAACCATTTATGCATGTTATACGTGGCTTATGAATGCTTGTTTGTTATGTTTACACATGGAATGATGTCTACCTACCTTAGCAACGATAGTACTATAGTTTGGACTCAGCACCCGTTCACACGGGGGTTGTTAAGGATCTTTTACTTGCATGGATTACGGTGGTAATCATGTATTGTGAACTGCCTCGGGCAGTCAACCCACAGTCATTGGTATCGATGGATCTATGTCGATAACTAACGTGCTTCATTTCACTATGTGTACGTGCTGGTTATGCGTAAACGAATTCGAACTCTATATGCTATTATCAAACTTGTATGCTCACCTTTACATTATATGTATTGACTTTATTTTAACGTATGTGACAGGTGCTTAGGTTGTTTCTGTGCTTAACTTGCTGGTGGTGAAATTGAGGCTAGGGAAGGAGTCCTAGAAACCAACAAATAAACTAGTTATGTTTAAATCTGAGTTGTCGGAACAGAATACTTGTTTTGATGTTTGTCTGTAATAATTATCTAACTATTTAAGATACGGCATGGGACGTATTATTTAAATTGAATGGAATGATAGTTGTTATGGAAACTTCTGAACAATCTGTTTCGCTCAGTGCCATGCCCCGATGATTCCGCCATCGGTTGGGGTGTGACAGCGCGCTCTTACTTGGTGGAACGGAGTGATGCGCGATAGGGGTGCCGAAGTGGCACTGGCACAAACATGGGAAGAGCTTCGAGCTCTCATGATGAGAGAGTTCTGTCCCCGTCACGAAATTCGAGCTTTGGAACGAGAGTTTGACGATCTGAAACAAGACGGGGGAGAACACCGTGCGTATACGGATCGATTTGAGGAGCTCAGTCTTTTGTGTCCTACTATGGTTACCCCGTTGGAGAAAGCGATAGAGAGGTATATCGATGGTCTACCCGATTCCATACAGGATATTGTGACTGGCGTTAATCCTGCCACTGTTCGTCAAGCGATCGAGTTATCTGCTACCCTGACTGAGTCGCAAGTCAGGAAGGGTAAACTTACCTGCAAGGGTAATAAGAAGAAGTCAACTGATTCTGCTAAAGACAAGGAAAAGGGTAAGGGTAAGAAGGGTGAGTCTTCGAAGAAGTCGAGAAAGCGAAAGGGTGCTCAGAACTTTGCAGTAACTGCACAAACTGCTCAGAACCCTCAGAACCCACCAGCTCAACCTCCTGCGAAGAAAGTGTATGCTGGTACCGCACCTCATTGTGCTCGCTGCAACGGTCATCATGTTGCACAACAAGCTTGTAGACAATATACAACGTGTGGTAAGCTTGGGCATCTGGCCAACGTCTGTCGTTCGGGTCAGAATCAGATTGTTCAGAATCAAGCTGCTCAGGTTCAAGCCCCAGTTCAGGGGAATGCTGCTAGATTCCCACCGGGTTCATGCTTCAACTGTGGAGAGTATGTTCATTTCCGCAACAACTGTCCGAGGTTGGCAAATGCGATTGCAAATCCGAACGTGAATGTCAATGCGAATGCGAATCCCGCTCGTGGACGAGTATTCAATCTAAATGCAAACGAGGTGCGAGCTGACAACCTCGTCGTCAATGGTACGTTTCTTGTTAACAATCGACCTGCATCCATTCTTTTTGATTCTGGTGCTGATAGAAGTTTTGTTTCACTATCTTTTGAGCCTTTGCTTGCGATACCTAGAACTAAACTGAGGAAACCCTTATCTGTCGAAGTTGCTACTGGTAAACCTCTTGTTCTCGATTTTGTTATTTGTGATTGTCGGTTAAACCTTGATAACCATCTATTTCCCATTGACCTCACGCCGATGCAACTTGGAAGTTTCGATATTATCGTGGGGATGGATTGGTTAACCAAACATCATGCTGAGGTGGTTTGTTTCGATAAGATTGTTCGTATTCCTCTTCCGTCTGGCGATATTCTGGAAGTTCGTGGCGAGAAACCATCTGGTGGATTGAAGCTTATGTCGTGTCTGAAGGCCCAAAGATATTTACAAAAAGGATATGTTGCTTTCCTGGCACATGTCACCGAGGAGAAAGGCAAGAGCAAGAGTATTCAGGATATTCCGATTGTTCGGGATTATCCAGAAGTGTTTCCCGATGAACTGCCTGGTTTGCCTCCAGTTCGTCAAGTCGAATTTCATATCGACCTTGTACCCAATGCCAACCCGATTGCGAAAGCACCGTATCGTCTTGCACCACTGGAGATGCAAGAGTTATCAAAACAGCTTCAAGAATTGTCTGATAAAGGATTCATCCGTCCGAGCTTTTCGCCTTGGGGAGCTCCTGTCCTCTTTGTGAAGAAGAAAGATGGATCTTTTCGAATGTGTATCGATTATCGTGAGCTTAATAAGCTTACCATCAAGAATCGATATCCCCTACCTAGAATTGATGATCTCTTCGACCAGCTGCAAGGTGCTTCATGTTTTTCCAAGATCGATCTGCGTTCTGGGTATCATCAACTTCGCGTGTTCGAAGAAGATATCCCCAAAACTGCTTTCCGTACAAGATATGGGCACTACGAGTTCACTGTCATGCCCTTTGGTTTGACAAATGCCCCAGCTATCTTCATGGACTTAATGAATAGGGTTTGTAAACCTTATTTAGATAAGTTCATCAACGATATTCTTATTTATTCAAAGTCTCGAGCCGATCACGAACAACACCTTCGTTTGACGTTGGAACTCCTAAAGAAGGAACAACTTTTTGCTAAATTCTCCAAGTGTGAATTCTGGCTTAAAGAAGTTCAGTTCTTGGGTCATATTGTCAATGAGCAGGGTATTCATGTAGACCCATCCAAGATTGTTGCAATTAGGGATTGGAATACACCAATGACACCTACAGAAGTTCGTTCTTTTCTTGGTCTTGCTGGTTATTATCGACGGTTTATTTCTAATTTCTCAAAGATCGCGGTTCCACTCACTGCTTTGACTCAGAAAAATAATCCTTTTGAGTGGGGACCTAAACAAGAAGAAGCGTTCCAAACGCTGAAACGAAAGCTCTGTGATGCTCCTGTTCTATCTCTACCTGAGGGAAACGATGATTTTGTTGTCTATTGTGACGCGTCGAATCTAGGACTTGGTTGCATTCTTATGCAACGTGGTAAAGTCATCGCTTATGCGTCTAGACAGTTGAAAATTCACGAGAAGAACTATACGACTCATGATCTTGAGTTAGGAGCTGTGGTTTTTGCGCTTAAAATCTGGAGACACTACCTCTATGGAACGAAGTGTGTGGTTTTCACAGACCACAAAAGTCTCCAGCATATTCTCAATCAGAAGGAGCTGAACATGAGGCAACGACGTTGGGTTGAACTCCTGAACGATTATGATTGCGAGATCCGCTACCATCCTGGTAAGGCGAATGTCATGGCCAATGCGCTTAGTCGAAAGGAACGAGTCAAGCTTCATTCTGTTCAAACTCTATCTGATATTCAATCTCGTGTTCTTCAAACTCAACGATCTTGTGTGATCAATGACTTATTGAAATATGAGCTACCACTTCAACTTGAGCTTAAACTCGAAAGGAAAGACGATGGTTTACTCTATTTTGAGAATCGTTTGTGGATTTCGAATCAGGACGATCTTCGCACCTTAGTAATGGACGAATCTCACAAGTCTCGATATTCTATCCATCCTGATGCTGATAAAATGTACAAGGATCTTTGTACTCAGTATTGGTGGCCTGGTATGAAGAAGGATGTTGCCTTGTATGTATCGAAATGCCTAACTTGCCTCAAAGTCAAGGCTGAACATCAACGACCTTCGGGTTTGCTTGTACAACCAGAGATACCGGTCTGGAAATAGGAGAACATTGCAATGGATCTCATCACCAAGCTACCGCGTACGTCTAAAGGTCACGATGCTATCTGGGTTGTAGTTGATCGTTTGACGAAATCTGGTCACTTCTTACCAATACGTGAGGATTTCTCTGTTGAAAAGCTTGCCAAGATTTATGTTGATGAGATTGTATCACGACATGGTGTTCCTTTAGATATCATTTCCGATCGTGATGCTCGATTTTCATCTCATTTTTGGAAGACCATGCAATCTGCTTTGGGAACCCAACTGAATCTAAGCACTGCTTATCATCCCCAAACAGATGGTCAATCTGAGAGAACGATTCAAACTTTGGAGGATATGCTTAGAGCATGCGTGATAGACTTTGGTGGTAATTGGGATTCCCATCTTCCACTGATCGAGTTCTCTTACAACAACAGTTATCATGCTAGCATTAAGATGGCACCGTTCGAAGCTCTCTACGGTCGAAAATGTCGTTCACCCATCTGTTGGAATGAGATCGGTGAAGCTCAGCTTACTGGACCTGAGCTCATTCTGGAAACAACAGACAAAATCAAGAAAATCCGCGATAATCTTGTGACCGCTAGAAGCCGTCAAAAGAGTTATGCAGATTTGGATCGCAAGCCCATGGAATTTCAAATCGGAGACCGTGTCCTAGTCAAGGTTTCACCTTGGAAGGGAGTGGTGAGATTTGGAAAGAAAGGAAAACTTGCACCACGATATGTTGGACCATTTAAGATTGTCGAAAGAATTGGAAAGGTTGCCTATCGACTAGAACTACCTCCAGAGCTTGGAAATGTTCATCCGACTTTTCACGTGTCCAATTTGCGAAAGTGTTTAGCTGATGCTGATCTTCACATTCCTCTCGACGAGATTCAAATTGATGAAACGATGCACTTTGTCGAGAAACCTGTGGAGATAGTGGACCGTACATACAGTTGAAGAACAAACGGATTCATTTGGTCAAAGTTCGCTGGGAATCCAAACGTGGCCCCGAGTTTACTTGGGAACATAAGGACCAGATGAAGGAAAAATATCCGCATTTGTTTTCACAAGATTCCTCTAAATAAAATTTCGGGACGAAATTTCCTGAAGTAGGGGAGACTGTGACAACTGTGCTCTGTGATCGATGTACAACGTAAAACAATGTCAGTTATCAATAAAACAATATGCTTTGGTGTTATTATATGTGTTTTGATGATATTATGTGTGTAATTTTGTTTAATGATTTTACAATTTGATTCGACTCCGATTTCAAGCTTTAAATCACTTTCTGGAAGGTTATACGCAAACTGGTGCATAAATGCAGTCGGTTTAACGCGACGTACACTCCGGAACTGTGACGTGAGCTAAACATACCCTAAATATCCTTTACATAACTTAGAAATAAGTTTCGAAGGATTCGGTATGGCGAAAACATGTTTTTTTTAACTAAAGAACTAATTACGACAAAACTGCGAAACGAACGTGACCGCCCGGATAATATTTAAATCCCAAAAATATTCTGCTATGATTAAAATTTTATTTTTAATCATGTCTGTGTTGAAAAATAAGTTAAAACGCTTAAAAACGTTAATTTTCGAGTTTAAGCGCGTACCGCGTGTTTCTGCGCAACACAGTGCTTCTACTACAAAACGCAGACAACACAGCCAGTCTCGGCAACTGAAATTTATTTCAGTAATATTTTGGCGAGTTTATTTTTATAGAATAATAAAAATAATTTACAACGCCACAAACCGGGATTTAAACGCTAGATAAAATACCCGGTACCTAGTTAAACACCTACTTTTATCTTAGTTACCAACAAAGTTACACTCTACCCCCTCCCCCATACCCACATACGGTTTCAAACTATGGAGTGACCCACCAAATTTTATTGAATCTTGCAATATATTTCTTAGATCTTACTTGGATTTTTTTTTATTATGTATGTACTAAGAATCTCTTATAAAATCCTTCCATATCCTTCTCAATCCTACAATATCACTCAAACAATCCATCCAAGATTTTCTTGATTAATTTATTTGATATGCATGTACTCAAGGTGACATTAGACCTAATGGACAAAAGCTTGATGAAAGATCTTTATTTAAACCACTAAGTAACCAACTTCTCTCATCACAACTCAACTTCAAACAACTCTTGCTCCCTCTTTTCCCTTGTGTTCGGCAGCCACATCCATCCACCATACACCCACCATCAAGTTCCCTCCAAGCCATTTTTCATATACTCAAAGGTGCTAGAGACCGAACAAGTAAGCTTGGTGCACTCGGAAGCTCAAGGACCGCTCTCGTTTTCTTTTATCCACCACTTTTCTACACTCGAACTCCCCTAGCCTTGTGCTAGTGGTAAGCACTTAGATCCTTGTATTTTACTTGTTATTTAAGTGGTTAATGATGCTTAATGATAAAAAACATAAGAAGTTTAAAGAACTTAAACAAGTCTTGAAGTATAACTAACTAAAGATGAAGTATGGTTAAAGTAGTGTTAAAATGATGAATGAAATATGATATTGCATGATAAATCTGGAATATATAGGTGATAATCTGCTGTAGGTATTATTGTGATCGCCAAACATGTTAACGGAATCAATCGAACACACTTTATAATGTTAAAAGACTGAAAACAGCTTGCTGGTCTGCATTTCCAGCCGCCTTTAACTGGCTGTAACCAGACCGTAACTTAACGAAAAATGTATTTTCTTAACTCTATAATGTGTT
Organism: Helianthus tuberosus; assembly: GCA_030545235.1. Classification (NCBI taxonomy): domain Eukaryota; kingdom Viridiplantae; phylum Streptophyta; class Magnoliopsida; order Asterales; family Asteraceae; genus Helianthus; species Helianthus tuberosus. Next base: position 50,201,985 of record CM060403.1, on the reverse strand, counting down.
ATTATAAAATACGGTTCTAATGACACTGGAATCATAATTTTTGGACTCCGTTTACCATTTTTAAAGTGTCTTTTCGTAACAGCAGCTAGAGCTGCATTTTTCTGCTGAAAATATGCGTCCTGTTTTCAGTCATAACTTAAATTCTGTGTAGAGTTAGATCATGAGATTTATACCGTAGATGGTCACTGTTGTCTCCGTGACCTCCAACTGGAATTATGTCAAACGGACTTACGATTAATTTTTAGTGAATTATTCCGTAGACTGCAATCAGAAAGTAACAAATCTGATTGCAGTCGGGAAAATGAATTTTATAAAATATTGGTAATGAACTAGACCCCGATATTTTTACACAATAATATTTGGTTCGTGTAAGACGTTCTGTAAAAATTTGGGAATTTTTGGAATAAGTTAACCATTTTATTTAAATGTCCGAAAACAGTCAAGTTTCATATATATTAAAACAGAAATGACATAAGTAGTAATTGCATGCCAAAGTGTGGTTTTTGATTATTAAAATCATTCTTATTTAATTTAGGGCGGATAAACAATTTGAGGGATTGTGTTAACAATTAAAAACGCACCCGAAGGTGAGTACATAGATCCCCTCTTTTTACTGTTTTCGATTGTTTTGAGGTGATTCATATGTATCAAAACGATTTCAATATTCTTACGATGGTTTCGAAACGATTAAGATGGTTTATACAAAACTAATAACGATTTCGATAATGTGAACGAACTTGTTGGTTGTATTTACATAACGAATGACATTCATTAGCATTGATTAAGCCGACCAGTATTAGGTTATGGTACCATAGGATCTGACAAATCCCGTTATCAGACCGCACCCATGGTTATGTGTGGGTTAGGTGGGTAACGACTGAATCTGATGATTGTTAACTTACCCTTTGGAGGTTTGTTAATGCGAAAACGAGTTGAACAATAGACGAGTCACACATGTTTGAATGTTATTAGCGAGACGACCAAAAGTAGTTTCACGATTCAAAACGAGAATGATTTAAACGACTAAAGCGATTATTAACGAATTAAACGATTTGGGTAAACAATTGGAAGCGATGTCACACAAACGAGGTTTTCGAAATGATATAAACCATACGAGTATTATTACGAGAATGATTTACGATTTGGTTTACGAAAACAAATGTTTTGGGTTAAGATTCATGGCATCGAGGTTTATAAAATTATAATCAATCTGTTTCGACTTGGTTATTCATTTTGCAATACAAACATTTTACAAAACAAGGTTTCTAATATCGATTAACGAAGTCATACGAAATATTTCAATATGTAAACGAGCCATGAATCTGACACTCTCACAAAACCTATGTACTCGCCAGCATTTCTTTGCTGACTTTGTTTTTACATATGTTTAAGGTGAAGTTGCTTAATGTTGATTGCAAATAGGATGCATGCTCACTTAGGACCAGACGAGGCCTTAGTGATTTAATAATGATAATAGTCTATGTTTGATTTGCTTGTTTAACTCTAAGACAATGTTTAATATTTAAATAAAACGAGACTCTTTGTATCCATGGTTTGAAACGATAATTCTGTTACAACACTCCCCGACGTTTCCGCCACGGTTTGTTGTTTTACGTGGTCGGGGTGTGACATCTCAAGAACCATACTTATAATCATTTCACAATATTTAGTTCACCAAATCAAGCAAGATATCAAATAAAATAAGGAATTAAATCTTGGAAGTATGGTGGTGATTTTGGTGGGTCCCTTGGACCGTAAATGGGCAGGGGGGGGGGGGTTAATTGTAAGTTTTTGATGGTAAGTTGGTAAATGGTTGGAAGTTATATGTAATATCTAGTGTTATATGTGTATGGCACTTTATATAATGTGTTGGGGTATTCGGGAGCCATAACTAGTTCAAAAATAATAAAACAATGTTTCTGGCAAAAATTTGGTGTCCCGGGTAATGTCCGGTTGTTCGGTTAGATACCGGTTCGTTAAAGTGCTAAGTTATTCCGTATAGTGTCTTTTATGTAACTATTCGTAACCCTTTTAATTCCCAACACTTAGGAAAGCATTCAGGACCATTTAGTCAATTTTCTGCACAATACTAGTATGTTAAAAAGCTGAATTTTGCTGAAAAATGCAGAATTCTGCACTTAAAGTGAGTTTTAGGCACTTTCCGGCACTCAAACTATCACCTAGTGACGCAGTTTTATGGTCCTCACTTCCCTACATACCATACTAGTGTAGTACCTTGTCCCTGGCCCATACTGGGTCTCAAAACACTGTCTGTCTATGTACTGGAACTATTAGTATATTTCTGAGTTATCCGCTCACTGTGCTAAATGTGCTTTGTGCATCAAGTATGTCACTAAAGTTTGTCTGTGATAATGATGTAACATTATGCAATATGTGATGCACATGTATGTATGGTGTAGTAATCAGAAAGCAATTAAGTAATTCAGCACAGTCATCAAGCACTTAATTAATATTAATTAATTGTACGGATACCTGGTTTAATGAGGGTTGTCACATTCTCCCCCCGTTAAGAAAATTTCGTCCCGAAATTTTAAGTTCTACTTCTAGTTGCCGGGGTCTTGGGGAATAAATGTGGGTACTTTGCTTTCATACGATCCTCACGTTCCCACGTGATTTCTGGGCCATGTCGTGCATTCCATCGAACCTTGACGAGTTTGACACTACTCCGTCGCGTCTTGTTAATCTTCCAATCAGTAACCTCAACAGGTTCTTCAATAAAGTGGAGTGTGTCGTCAATATGAACTTCGTCGGCGGGAATGACCACTGTCTCTTGAGTTGGACTCTTTTTCAAATTTGATACATGAAATGTATCATGAATGCCATTCAATTCAGCAGGTAAATCCAACTTGTATGCTACAAGACCAATCCTTTTCAGAATTTTAAATGGACCAATGTACCGCAGATTCAACTTCCCACGCTTCCCAAAGCGTGCCACACCCTTCCAGGGTGAAACCTTCAACAAAACCATGTCTCCTACCTTAAATTCCAGAGGTTTCCTTCTTCGGTCCGCATAATTCTTTTGATGATCACGAGCCGCTCTAATGCGCTCTTGGATCTGGAAGATCTTCTCTGTTGTCTCTTGAACTAATTTTGGGCCAACAAGCTGTCTATCACCCGCGTCTGCCCAGCATAGCGGTGATCGACACTTGCGCCCATAGAGAGCTTCGAACGGTGCGGCCTGAATGCTTGCATGATAACTGTTGTTGTATGAAAATTCGACCAATGGTAGGTGAGTATCCCAACTTCCACCTAAATCCATTACGCAAGCTCGCAACATGTCTTCCAACGTCTGAATTGTTCGTTCACTATGTCCGTCTGTTTGTGGGTGAAAGGCAGTACTCAGATTCAACTGAGAACCAAACGCTTCTTGGAAAGATTGCCAAATCCTTGACACGAATCTTCCATCTCTATCAGAGGTAATTGAGAGAGGCACTCCATGACGTGCAACAATCTCTCTCAGGTATAGCTCAGCTAGCTTGCTCGTGTTATCCTTCTCCTTGATTGCCAAAAAGTGTGCAGACTTAGTCAGACGGTCCATGATTACCCAAATCGTATCGTGACCTTTGGGCATCCTTGGCAATTTTGTTATAAAGTCCATAGAAATTTGCTCCCATTTCCATTGGGGTATTTCTGGTTGTTGCAGAAGACCTGAAGGCTTCTGGTACTCGGCCTTTACCTTGGCGCAAGTCAAACATTTGCCAACATATATCACAACGTCGCCTTTCATCCTCGGCCACCAATAGAAATCCTTTAGATCTTGGTACATTTTATCCGATCCTGGATGGATCGAGTACCATGATTTGTGAGCCTTATCAAAAATAACGTCTCTCAGACCACCAAAGAAAGGAACCCAAATTCTTCCCAAGAAACATAATGTTCCATCCCCCTTTGGTACCAATTGCTTCTCCATCCCTCGGAGATATTCATTCTCAAGATTCTCCCTTTTAAGAGCTTCCCTTTGCGCAGCACGAATGCGCAATGTGAGGTCTGTCTGAACAATCATTTCCAAAGCCCTAACCCTTAGGGGCTTAATCATTTCTTTCTGACTTAAGGCATCGGCGACTACATTCGCCTTCCCTGGGTGATACTTGATCTCGCAATCATAGTCGTTCAACAATTCAACCCAGCGTCTCTGTCTCATGTTAAGCTCTTTTTGATCGAAGATGTGCTGCAGGCTCTTGTGATCGGTAAAGATTGTGCATCGCATGCCATATAAGTAATGTCGCCAGATTTTCAATGCAAATACCACCGCTTCTAATTCCAAATCATGCGTGGTATAATTTTTCTCGTGGACTTTCAGCTGGCGAGATGCATATGCTATAACCTTCTGACGCTGCATCAATACACATCCCAAACCTTGACGCGAGGCGTCGCAATATACCACGAAGTCGTTAGTGCCTTCGGGTAGAGATAAGATCGGTGCGTCACAAAGTTTGTTCTTCAACAACTGAAACGCTTCTTCTTGTTTGTCTCCCCATTCAAACTTCTTGTCTTTCTGCGTAAGGGAGGTCAACGGTTGAGAGATTTTCGAGAAATCCTCAATAAACCTTCGATAATAACCAGCCAAACCTAGGAACTGTCGAATCTCGGTTGGCGTCTTTGGAGTCTCCCAATTCTTGATTGCTTCAATCTTTGTAGGATCCACATGGATTCCATTTCCATTAACTACATGACCAAGGAACTGAACCTCGCGTAGCCAGAACTCGCACTTTGAGAATTTCGCGTACAACTTCTCTTTCTTGAGCAGTTCTAAGATAGCTCTTAGGTGTTGCTCATGTTCTTCCTTCGTCTTCGAGTAGATCAAAATATCTTCAATGAACACAATCACAAACTTATCAAGGTACGGCTTGCAGACTCTGTTCATCAGATCCATAAACACGGCTGGCGCGTTTGTCAACCCAAACGGCATAACCAGGAACTCGTAATGTCCATATCGAGTTCTGAAGGCAGTCTTCGGAATGCTCTCTTCTTGAATCCTCAACTGGTGATAACCCGATCGAAGGTCGATCTTTGAGTAAAAACTCGAACCTTGTAATTGGTCGAACATGTCATCGATTCTCGGCAAAGGATATCTATTCTTGACAGTCAACTTGTTAAGCTCCCTGTAGTCGATACACATGCGAAAACTACCATCTTTCTTCTTAACGAACAAAACTGGAGCTCCCCAAGGCGAGAAGCTTGGCCTGATAAATCCCTTGTCTAACAACTCCTGAAGTTATGTCGACAACTCCTGCATTTCCGAAGGCGCAAGTCGATAGGGTGCCTTAGCTACTGGCGCGGCGCCTGGAACTAAGTCAATATGGAACTCGACTTGTCTTTGTGGTGGCAATCCTGGCAAGTCTTCGGGAAAGAGTTCAGGATATTCCTTCACGATTGGAATGTCTTCAAGTTTTGGCTCAGCGGCTTCCTTATCCACGATGTGTGCCAAGAAGGCAACACATCCCTTCTTCAAACATTTTCTAGCTTTCAGACACCTAATAATCCTCAGGGGCGTATCGCGCTTCTCTCCATGTACCACAATCGTTTCTCCATCCGCCATTGGGATGCGAATGGTCTTCTCGTGACATACAACTTCAGCTCTGTTGCTTGACAACCAATCCATCCCTACTACCACGTCGAAGCTTCCCAATTCGACTGGCAGTAGATCCAGTGTAAACACGTGTTCTCCCAGCTCTATAACGCATCCTCTGATAACTTCATTCGTTTCAACTAGCTTTCCATTAGCCAGTTCAATTGAGTACGGAATGTCTAATTTACTAGCAGTTAACCCAAGCATTTTCTTAAATTCTAGCGATACAAAACTATAGTCGGCACCAGTATCAAATAGGACAGATGCAAAGCGTTGATTAATAGGGAACGTACCAGTAACTACATTGGGATCCTGGCGTGTTTCCCTTGCACCTATGTTGAAGACTCTGCCTTGCGCTTGATTGAGTTTCGGGCATTCCCGCTTAAAGTGCCCCATGTCTCCACAGTTGAAACACCCTGGTCCTCGACCATTCCTATTACCATTTCCTCCTCGATTGACGTTCGCTCCCCGGTTACCAACTTGATTCCCTGCATTTCCACGATTTCCATTCCCGCCATTTCCTTTCTGTTGGCAGTTTCCATTCCCTCCTCCATAACCTCTTTGATTACCACGACCAACACCATTACCAGCCCAACATGTTTCTTTTGAGTGGCCAGTCTTCCCACAAGACTCACACATCCTTGTTCTGCACTGGCCGGAGTGATGATACCGGCATACATCACACTTGGGCAGAGCACCCATATATCCTCTTCCCTTGACTCCATCACTAGTTTTAGCTTCCTCTGGTGGGTTCACGTTCTTTTTCATACTTGCGCTGCTGGTACTCTTTTTAAAATTGGAGAACTTCCTTTTGTTCTCTCCTGAGGATTCAACATGAGTTTCTTTCTTCTTCGGATCAGAAATTGAGAACTTGTTCAATCTGATGGCTTCCTCAGTAAGTGCCACGCTGAGATCAATGGCTTCAGTAATTGTTGGAGGCTTGGACGTGGTTACCATACTCATGATCTGGGGTGCCAATCCCCAGATGAAACGCTCAATGTGTTTAAATTCAGGATCAACCATATATGGCACAACGCGTGACAAGTCGTGGAACCTTTGCACATATTCAGCAATTTTTGGGCCGTCCATTTTTAGGTTCCAAAATTCCGTTTCCAGCTTCTGTATTTCGGCCCGTGAACAGTATTTCTTCCTCATGAGCTCCTTCAGCTCAGTCCATGTCAATGCATATGCCGCCGCCTCTCCCAGGGACTGTACTTGAAGATTCCACCAGGATAAAGCACCATCAAGAAAGAATCCTGAAACGTAAGTAACTTGGTTTTCAGGAGCGCAGTTGCTCATCCTTATTACCGAATCCGTCTTTTCCGTCCATCTGACGAAAGCAACAGCACCCCAGTGCCGTCGTAATTTAAGGGCTTACAATCTAGAAATTGTTTGTAGGTACAGCCTGTACTGGCAATATTATTAACATAAAGCATTAGTTGATATGTAAGAAGTATCCAAATGTAACGTAATGTGTCTCAAGCGACTTGGACATTACCATTAGGTGGGTTGTTGTTCCTTGAGGAACCTTCGCTAGTCTCGGCGCGTGAGGCCTCATATTGTGCTATTGCTGTGGTAATTCGCTCCTGTAATTCTGCCTTAGTAGTGGGAAAACGTGTGTCTCGTCGTGGAGGCATCTTCTAAAAGAAGATCATATCGGTCAGGTCATAATAAGTATAGTAAGTAAGTAATATGCGTATGTAACAACATTCATCAACACGATAACACATAACATCCCATGTCATAACAAAAAACCAATAATCCAACAACGCATGTAATGAGAACGCTGTGATTGAGCTATCATATAACAAGACCACAAATACAGTTTACAAGTTTTACAAATGTATCGTACATCAAAAGAGACTAAGGGTCACATCACCCTTGTCTGAATCGTCTAACAATCTACAACCACCAAAAGTCAAATGTCAAAAGTCAAAAGTCATCATGTGGTCTTCAAAATGCTACGCAATCAGGCTCAATCGCTGTACTCTCATCAAAAGCATGACATCTGCAGGAGACCTAATACCCCTAAGCTGATGGTGGGGGAGGAGGAGGTGGAGGAATGAAAATCAATCTGCGCAAATGCGCCAAATCCTCCTCGAGAGCATGGACAACACGCAGCAGGTAAGCAATCTGCTGGTCCGTAGTGAGGAAGCAAACATCGGAATCTGGGTGCGGTGGGAGAGGAGCTGGTGGTGTCGCGAACGGGGACTGGAAATGACAAGGGGGAGGACGCGGGATCCTCTCCAGCTCCTGGACTCGTCGGCTCAACGTATCCTGCTGTAACTGCAAGGATAAAAGTATATCATCCGTCGTATACCCAATATGAAAAGGATGGTATGGATCTAATAAAGGCATGACGTTGGGCGAAGACCACATAAATGGCTCGCCCGTGGGTGCTGAAGAAGAAAAAGCAGTGTGTGCAGCAGGTGCAAAAGGGGGTATAAATGGAAAGGCTGCTGTCATAGGTGGTATGTGATCATGCTGCTGAGTAGAAGGTCCTTCACCTGGACGAGGAGGAGGAATGTCCTGAAGAAAAGTGACGGGTAAATCCATGCGGTGGACGTCTGACACGGGAGGGTGAAACTGTGGGACATCAAAGGGTGCAAAAACAGGTACAGCAGGGGGAGTGACTGGTAGAACAAATGGAGGATAATCGTCATCCTCAATCCACCCATTACGGGTGTCAGCATATCTAGGATCAATGTGTGTAGCAAAAGGTGCACGGTCAACAAACACCGGCATAGGGTCAGGTAGAGGTGCAACAACTGGGATATCAGCAACTGATGGTGCAACGACTGGTGCATCAACAAGAATAGGGTCGTGCACAGGTAAGGGGTCGTAAGCGAAAACAGGCTCTGGTGCAACCTCTGGATCAGCTGGAGCAGGCTCCTGATCAGCGGGCATATCGAGGAGCTGATCGATCGGAAAAACAGGTGCCTCAATGAGTGGCTCAGCAGGTACAAACTCAACCTCAGGATCCGGGTCAAAGTCATGGGGAACAATGGGTGCAGCAGACATCGCCATGTCCGAATCAGTGTCGGTGGAGTAGTGCTGCATGCCCTGGGCGTGAAGAGTGGCGGATGATACAGACTCAATCGAGTAGGGACCAGACGGATCGGGTAAGGCCTCCACAACAGGAGCCTCGACAGGTGGCACAACAATGGCATCAACAGCAGGAACCTCAACCACAGGAACAACAGGGTCATCAACCGGAATATCAGCAAGTGGAATATCGTCATCCATCGGGGCCTCGCCATCCTGGTCACCCTCCAGGGGACCCTCGATGAATAGATCGATGTCGTCATCAGATAACGCGTCAAGTGGCAGATCCTCAACAGGAACTCCAGCGAGAGGAAGAGGAGCAGGGATCTGTACAAGAGGTAGATCCCCGTCAAAAAGACCATCAACTAAAGGCATGTCGTCTCCAAAGTCCGGTAGGGCGAAGGGCTGAAAATCATCCTCGTCGGTACTCGTGGTGTCTGATGTATAAACCTCCGGGTCCGTGGCTATCTCATCATCCAAGGTAACAGCCATAGGGTCTATCGTGTCGGACACTCCACTATCAGAAGAAGATGACATGGTGTCTGTAACACAACCACAACATATGCACATATATCAGATAAGCATGTAAGCAAATAGCAATGTAATCATGTATGCATCCTAGTCTTCCCAGACTATCCTACCCAGTCTCTCAGACTAACTCCCTGGTCTCTAAGACCAAACCTCGCAGTCTCTATGACTAACTCCCTGGTCTCTAAGACCAAACCTCCCAGTCTCTAAGACTGAACCTCCCTCAGTCTCTAAGACTGAATTATATACATAGCCTTTTTCGAAATGTGTATTTGTGCCTTTTGTTTGTAAAAATGTTTGTTCCTGGATCTGGACGTTTTGTGTATGCAATGTAAAAATGTTTTCATGAGAGCCCTAATGATCATAGTCTAGACTCGAGAAAGAATCCTAGTTCGCTATGATCGAGGCTCTGATACCAAGCTGTCACACCCTGACTTTTGCGGAAGCGTGGTTATTTGGTGTGACTTCTTAATACCATAGCAACAATCATAACAATGCTATATGATAGAAATACGAGATGTTCATCCATTAATAAAGTTTAGAAAATATCATAACATACTTGTCTTGAAACATCAACCCCAAAATAAGTTACAAACCATGACTTGTTTAAAGCGAGTTCATAAGACTCAACAAAAGACTTTCAATAAAACGAGGTTTAGAGACATGTAACCCATCCAGGAAGAGGTTACACCTCCCAAACCCTACAACCCTGGATGACATCTTTATTTAGTACGCAGCTTGACTAACATGCATCACTTGCCAGATCCGATTAATTCCCTGAAATACATGTAGTTTGAAAAATCAACAAAAGTTGAGCGAGTTCATGTGTATGTGAGTATGTATAAACCTTTAAAGTATGTCTTGTATGTATGAAAGTCCCTGGTATGTAGCAATAAGGAAAAAGAGATCACCAATGGGTTGCAAAGCCACTGGTATGTGTGAAATGGTGCAGGAAGTACTCAAACCTAGCAAATTTGTTACCGGGCCTACGGCTGTAAGACACAGTCACCACTATGGGCCACCCTGGCCTCATGGGTGTGGGCTCGCTACACCCAAATAGATCTATCACTCATGTCCCTCGGTCCTACGACGAGGATTAATGGCCTTAAGTGTTGTACCCACCACTCACATGATCTAAGTAGTAAACCCTCCTTAAGCTAACCATACCATGTATAAAAATGTCTGTAATAATTGTAACGTGTATTCCACCCCCGAAGTATAAAACTGAAAACAGTTAAGAGAAAAGGGGGACATGAACTCACAGTAGTGCGTCTTGTACCGTAACTCAAACTCTGTCAGCTACACGACAACCTACAACGTACTAATGTCTATTAGACGAACGGGCCGTGCCTTGGCTTAGAGTTTAATGTTTTGAGTTGCGTTTCTTATATTATTCCGAGTTATAATTATTTGTTAAAATAATTAATATTTCAACTTAAATTATATGTAGTGTTGGAATAATTGTTCATACATGTATATTCGTAGTTCCGAAATAATATATTTTTAAGTCTCACTTAGAAAATATATATAACTTATTTGTCAAAAATAATGTATTCCAAAATATATATTTTTCCCAAAAATAATATATTTTCGCTTCTTGTATCCAAAAACCATATTTACCAAAAATATATACGTAAAAGTATTTTCCGGAATATTTCATAAGTTACATTTTAGCGTTTGGTTCCACAATATATGTGTGTAACTTAATTATTTATTCCTTGTAATTTTTAGTATTATTTTGGAGTTGTAATTTCATGGTCTTTTGTTAAGATATATTATTTTACCCTAAAATAGTATAACTACTCCACAAATCAAACAAATACCCACACAAGTGTCTTAGTATAAAATATATATTCTAAATATATATTTAACCATTTTCAAGTACAAAACCAACCTCCGATACTTTGTATTTTCGTTACAAAAATTATGGCAAAGTTTACACGGAAGATCATAGTTAAAAATACACTTGTAACACTTGTTATAAAAATATTTTCTAAGTGTTGAAATTTTTAGAAAATTTCGCCATAGTTTCCTTTGTAAATGGAGGTGTCCATGCTAAATAGCATATCATTTTCTTTTCAAAATTCATTCAATCAATCAATAACCAAACTACACTTCCCAAGTGCAAAAATTATTTCATTTACAAAAATATTTCTTTACAACATTTTCTTGTTTTACTAGCCTTCCTACACTTATTTTACTTCCAAAAATAATGTAAGTGCAAGAAAAGTTATGACTTTTCAAAACCGTCTCTTGAACTTGGTTTGTTTAGAAAAATTATTCACAACTCTTGGCTTTACAAATTTACTAGTTCACTTGGTTTGTCACTTTACAAGAAAATCATTTCACTTTCAAGTTCATGCTTGTTCAAGAAGATGATTATTTCATGTAAACCCATAATCACCTTCTAACTTGTTAAACCATGTTTTTAATCATACTTTAACAAGTTCCATATGATGATCAATCATCATATTACTAGTAATCAACATGCATTCATCATCCATCTACTAAACAACATCATCCTAACAATATTTCATCATGTTTCATCTTCGTGCAAACTTTATGTTCAAGCTTTTAGTTTATGTTCTTTAGTGTTCTTGTTATTTCATCACAATGTACATCTTTTAACCATAAAAATAAAAGTAAACAAGAGTTATGAGAGATCTTACTACTAGCTTTAAGCTAGGGAAGAACACTAGTGAAAAAGATGGTGAAAAGTGGATGATGAAAGCAAATGAGAAGGATTCTTCAAGATCTTCAAGCTCCAAGCTCCATGTATCACCTTCTAACACTTGAAACAAGCTTAAAAATGGAATGATGGTGGTGACAAGGTGGTGGTGGTGGCGGCACCTTCTATGGCCGAGAGGGAGAGAGAGGAGTTGAGGGAGTGGGGTGATCTTGAGTGAAGATATGAATGAAGTGATGTTGTGATCTCAAGAACCATACTTATAATCATTTCACAATATTTAGTTCACCAAATCAAGCAAGATATCAAATAAAATAAGGAATTAAATCTTGGAAGTATGGTGGTGATTTTGGTGGGTCCCTTGGACCGTAAATGGGCAAGGGGGGGGGGGGGGATAATTGTAAGTTTTTGATGGTAAGTTGGTAAATGGTTGGAAGTTATATGTAATATCTAGTGTTATATGTGTATGGCACTTTATATAATGTGTTGGGGTATTCGGGAGCCATAACTAGTTCAAAAATAATAAAACAATGTTTCTGGTAAAAATTTGGTGTCCCGGGTAATGTCCGGTTGTTCGGTTAGATACCGGTTCGTTAAAGTGCTAAGTTATTCCGTATAGTGTCTTTTATGTAACTATTTGTAACCCTTTTAATTCCCAACACTTAGGAAAGCATTCAGGACCATTTAGTCAATTTTCTGCACAATACTAGTATGTTAAAAAGCTGAATTTTGCTGAAAAATGCAGAATTCTGCACTTAAAGTGAGTTTTAGGCACTTTCTGGCACTCAAACTATCACCTAGTGACGCAGTTTTATGGTCCTCACTTCCCTACATACCATACTAGTGTAGTACCTTGTCCCTGGCCCATACTTGGTCTCAAAACACTGTCTGTCTATGTACTGGCACTGTCAGTATATTTCAGAGTTATCCGCTCACTGTGCTAAATGTGCTTTGTGCATCAAGTATGTCACTAAAGTTTGTCTGTGATAATGATGTGGCATTATGCAATATGTGATGCACATGTATGTATGATGCAGTAATCAGAAAGCAATTAAGTAATTCAGCACAGTCATCAAGCACTTAATTAATATTAATTAATTGTACGGATACCTGGTTTAATGAGGGTTGTCACAGCTATCTAGGGTATGTAAACAAGTTTTAACTTGTTTCTAGGTTAGACCTCTCCAGAGAAAATACAGAGACTTCGTAGAAGGCTCTAGGGTTTATGTACTAGACCTGTTTTCTCAATACAAGTGTGCATTGAAACCGTGAAATCCCTTTGTTCTTCGATTGTTCTTGAATCATCTGTTGATTGGATTCCACACAATCAATAGGTGTGTTTGATATGATTATTAAATCCGTTTTAGGGGACTTACAAGTGGTACCAGAGCCTATAGAACCTCTTTCTAGGCTTGATTTATGATATCAAGGATTCAAGATTTATAAAAGAAAAGTTTTTTTGGTTTGGTTATTGATCGGATTCGGATTTATTTTATGAATTTTAGAACTTTTTGGACTGATCTTTAGAATTTTCATAGTGTTCTAATAATTTTCGAAGTTATTTTGTGTTCTAATAATCTGCTTTGCAGGGGTTTTATTGTTTTCGGATGATAAAAGTCAAGAGACATCATAAAAATCTGCTCATATTCATCCAAATTTTGTGTAGTTTCTTTTGAATCTTCATAAACGTTCTTAGGGATTTCGTTGAACCTCATAAAGTTTCATCGAGATTTTAGGGATATCGAGTGGAAAAAGAATTGGAGATAAAATTGTTTTCTAAAAGATATGGAGATAACCTCATAAAAGATTTGAAAATTTTCAAATAAAAAGTTTTTTTATTTATATTTAGTCTAATTTGCAACAACATTAGGCATTTGGTTGTTGTACATTGTGCATATTTGATGTTTTATGCTATCTGTTCTTCTAACTTTGTACATCATGCTTCATATTTTGTAACCTACATGGTTTAATCTGCTTTATTGTTACAAATCTTACATCCACACACATATACAGTATACAATTTAGAGAGAGATCCGTGGGTGAACTCCACCATTTCACCGCCCCAACCCCGCCACCGTTGCCATCAGCGTCATAGCCACTTCAACTATCGAGTCGGAACCGCAGGAGGTAGATCGACGATTTCTCCGACTCCCTCTCCTCTCGCAGATTACCGCGTGTTCTAAGAAGCGTGTTCTGACGTCAATCATACTTCGGTAGGCTTGCGGCTTGATGTTCAACGCGGATGATAACTCCAACCAAGAGTTGGCCACATTCCAAAGGTAAAGTTTCTTCCATTTTTGAATTTGCATACTTTCTAGGGTTTAATTCCTAGATTATATGTTTTTTTGTTGGGTTTTTTACTGGTTATGTGCTTGGTTTTAAGATGCGTGTAGCGATCCGATGCGTTTTGATCCCAAAATCCGATGCGTGATGCGGTAAGCGCACGCATCACGTATGCAAGGTGTTCTTTATTCAATAATACTATATATATATATATATATAGCTAATATTTTAACTTGTGAACCTTTAAACACTAAAGTATAATATATTCTCATCATCTATATTCAGATTTGTTCAATTAAAGATCTAATTTGTTTAAATACCGGTCAACCGCATAAGGCGCCACATTAGACCACTTCATGTGATGCGCGCATCATGGAACCGCAACACGCAATGCGATCTCATCATTGCATCATGTGATGCGCGCATTATGTGTAACGCCCTGTGTTTTCATACTTTCTATATTTGGTAACCCTTGCTTGAAATTCTATTTTTGGGAATCTTGTGTTCTTATAATCGTTCTTTCTTTGAAATCATTGTAAAATCCGAGACTTGGATCGTAAATAAAACGCGTATTTTGTTAAATTCATGTTGTACATACTTTATACATGCTCACACATTTAATTTCGTGAAACATTCGATGCATATTCCTAATTCTTGGGAACTTCGTGTCAATCTTGCAAATACATGAAACTTGTGAATTATACACCTTTTGGACGAAATATGATTAATGGGTTCTCGATTCTTTATTTTTCGACACTCAATACTCGTTAAACTAGTTAAGATCTTAAAATAATGGTATTCAAAAGCCTCGAGAAAAGAATAAACCGTTAAAGGTTCTTTTATTTATTTATTTCGTTCATAAATATGGTTATTTAAATTTATTTAGTTTAAATTAATTAAATTAATAAATTTTTACTATTTAAAAAGCTTATTTTTATGAAATCTAGTTAAACTCGTTAAATATTGAAGTTAGTGGACTAACTTAGTTAATTATAGAGTTAGGCTCCTTTAAATGGTATAACTTAGTTAGTTATAACACTAGCTTCTCTTTTAATAACATAACATAAACCTTATTTAAGACCAGGGGCTGTCAAGTAAATAGCTGAAACTATGAGGTTTTGTAAGAAAGAAAGGGAAATTAAATCAAAAAAAATAAAGGGGGTTGGACGGGACTCGAACCCGGGCCAACAGACCCACCTTGCACGCATATAACCGCTGTGCTACGACCAACTTATTGAACAACCCGCACCATTAATCCTTTAAACACCCGCCAGACTAGCCCAGCGTGCAACAAGTTGATCAGACTGCTGTTTTGAGCGCGAATTTTATGTTTTTTTTTTAATTTTAAACCAAGTTTTGACATTTAATAATCACCTAAAAACTAACCTAACCCTTCCCCTATAAATACCACACTAATCCAAGCTCTAAACACTTTACAAACACTTCCAAATCTCTCTCAATCACTCAAAATCGTTGCTGCAAATCAGATTCGAGCAGATTCATCAAGCTTCACAAAAATGGGCATAACTTCTTCATTTCTCATCCGTTTTAGCTCATTCTTTTTCCAGAACGCTTGGCTTGACCTTAGCTTCGATTCCATGGGTGTTTCTCGGTGAATAAGTCCCTGGAACTCCGGCAAATAGGCTCCAAAGTTCACTGTTTTCATTAAGCTTTACTAATCTTTGTTTATACTTGTTCAAACTTGAGTCTAACTCACTCAAACCCACGTCCTTATGCTTATAACCACTCCTATGGTTAGTTAAGCTTAAAAACGGGGCTGAGATATACAAAATCAGAGGTTAATCCTCAAATACTTTCTGTTTTATTTAGGGTTTTAACCCACAAGTCATGTTCAAGCTTCAAGCTTGATGAAGGTGTGATTATGGACCAACTTGGGTTGTCCAACATAGAATCCCCACATTACCTGATTATTTCTCATAGTATAATTGTTTCTTATTCTTGTATTGATATTAGTTCATGACCCTCCTTGTATGTTTTTACATCAAGTGTAGTGGTGAACCATAAGAGGTACCTAAATGGAAGCTTGTTCTTCCTACCTCCTACATGAATTCTATGACACAATAGAGGTACCTAAACGAAGATTTATCTTCTACCTCATGCTTGACTAATGGACTAAATAATACATATAATACTTATACCAATATATACTATTCGAACCCTTGATGGTGGACTTGTGTTCATTCGTCAAGATATTAGAATAACATCATCTAAGACATAAGACTTGTTACGATTCTAATGAGTATGTTACTCATGAAAACATTAACCCTTGAGGTTTCATAGTGTCAAGAACAAGTACTTGGTGTTAAAGGATGATTACTTTCGAATACCTATATTCTTGTGTTTTAACTTCCTAAATCCCTACACGAACTTATTCAACCTTCTAACCTCATCAACTTCGTCACATTGGATAGTTTGAAAGCATATGCAAATTTTGTGAGTATACCTGAACCCCTCTTTGCGTTTACCACTTTTTGGGGTGTAACATGTTTTCTTATGAAACTTACACTTTAATCATAATACACAAACATTCCTATTTCACGCATGCTTATTTGATTACTTGATACTTTAAACTTGGGTTGAGGACATCTTGTGTTAGACTTATCATTAACTTCGTACGAGCCTATCCATGACATATATAGCGCTATAGGATTAACGCACCGCCCGTAAACTTGTGGTTATGTCATAAGCATATTGCGTTTCATCATTGGTTTGATATGTTGGACACATGCCAAATTTATTGTTTATCTTGTATCAAGAGCTTGCCACATGGAATTGCTTTGAAACTCATCTTTTTATTCTACGTATGAAAAACTTGTATACTCGCCTTTGCTTTTGCATTGAACTTTATTTTAAAACATGTTACAGGTTGAGGATGACGATGCTTTGAACTTGAAGTAGTGATGATGCTTAGATACACACTTAGACGTCTTAAGTTAATGTACTTGTTTGTTGTATTCTCGTATGGAACATATTGTATATCAAGTTGTTGTATTTGATTTTAATCTTTGTAATCGACTTTTAGAAATGAAATGAAATCCATTATTTAATTATCGTCACAAATAGTGTTATGAAGTCTCTTGCAATCTCGTTTTCGTCTCACTCCGATGTTTCCGCCATCGGTTGGGGTGTGACAGATTGGTATCAGAGCCATAACTATAGGGAATTAGGTAGAATTGCCATGCTTTTTTACCTAGTCTATAGTTCTAGAGCCTTATTCTTATGATTTGCTTGAACCACTTGCATGATACATTATTTACTCCTTATTTATTGTTTTTGGCCTTTTAAACATATATTTCACTTTTGTGTTAATAGTTGCTTTGTTTGTTAATACTTGTTGTATCATTCCATCCTTTATGTGATATCCTTGAAATGTCTTTTACGTATTATTTCTTGCATTACTTATTATGCTTATACTTGTTATTATTATTTTGAACATACGTCTTTTACTCGTTTATACTAAAATCAAAACCACTCATAATACACAAACGAGGCAACTTCACCAAGCTAGGCGTGAAACCCACAATTTGGTGAACAACTCTCGACCCATCTACTTTTCTTTTTACATGAAATTCACCTTCAAGTTAGGAGTGAAATCCTCACCTTGATGGAGAATTTCAAATTTCAAATTCTAGTGGACCCTCGTCAAGTGTTGAAATTAAATTTTGACCGACGAGTACCAACCACACCTAGGATACGAAATCGTCAAGTTAGGGGTGAAACCCGCACCTTGTCGGCTAGTTCCACTCCTTGATTTTTTTTCTTTTTCATAAATCCCGCCAAGTCTCGAAATTTCGATTGATTTGGGACATGTAGTAACCGGAAGGGTAAATACCGTTAACCGACTTCTCGGCGAGAGTATTTCACCTATTAGGCCAAAGCATGCTCCTCAAATTCGAAAGATTTTTCGACCACTTTGGTTAGTCAAAGTTCCGCTTTGGAACCATCCCAAATTTTAATCAAACATGTGAGTCTATTATTTATTTTATACGATGCAATCTTTCAAATACGAATTTACTTTCGATATTTTCTTCTCACACACACATCATACTAGGTCTTTTCATACATTTATACATATGCATGATTTCATATAATTTAAATTCATTTTCCTTGTAACGACAAGTGGAGACATATCGAGATAGGAGTGATTTCCTTACTTTGACGATTAACTCCACTCCCCTTTTTCTTAAAACGACCTCACCAACGAGTTAGGGGTGATTCCCTTACCTAGGTGATCGTTACCGAAACGTCTCTTCAAAATATCTTATTATGCAAACCCGATCATATTTTACACCAAAATCGTTTATCATTCGTCAAAATCACTACTTATGCGATTTTCAAAATTTATTATTTTATCAAACGTATTCTTTATCCCATTATATATTTCACATAAATCATATACATGAAAATTCTTAATCATGCCTTAAAACGTTTTATTTCCCGAATTTCAAAACCTTACGAAATGCTACCTATCAATTTAATCGGTCCAATGAATCTCTGGCCCATGAACTTCATATTCAATTTAATCACTAAAACACGCACACGTTATATCATCATACTAGAGACTTCCATTCTTAATCGAAATCAAAACAACCTTTCTCAATTACTTAAAAGATCTTATAGATGTTATATGATCGTTTTACCAAATAATCTTTTCAACAAAAAAAAAATCATTTGTTAAAACTTTTAACAACCACTAAGCCCTTTTGCTAAATTTCTTTTCTAAGGATCCTTGTTTTCACAAGAACCTTCTAAATTCATAATTTCTTGTTTAATGAAACGAACTTACTTTTTATCAAAAACCTTTTTCCTACACCACTTTATAAAACATGTGGGCAAGAAGACTTCGTGGGGACCGACCATCTTCGGATTTCGTAAACTCTTTTGAAAACAAAAGTAGCATTTCATCCATTACAAAATACGTTATGCATAACCAATGAGTACTTTATGTTCCTTTACATTTACAACTATATTCTACCTTCCAAATCAACTCAATCTATTTAGATTCGATAAACTCAACATTTCGTTTAAACCACTATACATGCATATCATCATACACGTTTTAGTCGTTGCATCGCAACAATTTCAGTTATATCATTCGTATTTACATGCTCAACCTTTTGAGCACTTTTACATGCTTAACTTTGTTATGTGTCAATAAATACTATATACGCAATCATTAGTATTCGTACTCACACTCACACTCACACTCATATTCATAACAATACATTTTATGCTCACACCTATAATCGTATTCATAGTTATACTCATGTGTTTTATGCTTATACTCATATTTATACGTTTCATGCTTATACATATACTCATACTACTCGTACGTTTTATGTTGATACTCATACTTACGTGCATATTCATACTTAAACTTATACTTATGCTCGTACTTTCATTCATACCCATGATTCATACATTCGTACCTATACGCGAGCGTAATCCGAGGGATTCGCTTGCGTGGGTCTCATACATACTCAAGCATGGACTTGCATACATACTACATTCTTACACGTGCACATTCTTAATTTTTTTAAAAATTATGTATACCCTAATTCATACACAACTAGTACAAGCTATGCGGATCATGCGACAATCAATAGAATCGCGGGTGCACACGGGATTATAGTGATAAGCGCATGAGAACCCTAGAGTGTACTACTGTGTATGGTAAGACACAGAATGTAACATGACACCGAATACGAAACGGACGTAACATGGTCAAAACATGGTGGATACGCCGCTGATACTTCCTATATATAAGTGTTTTCGTCATGTTACCAAACTTTCGTAAAACGTGTCATGAGAAATTCAGTGTTTTGCAGACCTATTAGACCTAGTACAACGTTAGACAACTCACAAACGCATTATATCCGATTATCCACGACGAGACTTCATTCTTAACACACTACGTTCATCTATCCAACACTTATGCCATTCTTATGCTTGCATTCTTTAAGAGTCAATCGTTCACTTCTATACTCGTATTATTATCCATTATCCCTTTCGTTATTTCAAGCCTCGTTCACAATCAAGCTTGTTTAAACATTCAAATCCTAACTCGTCTCATTACCTTTAAAACCGTCTTTCTATTCTTTATTGTTATGTAAACGTATTTAGTAGGCCGTTAATACTTTATTTAAAGTACCAAACTTTCTCGTTCCACTCGAAAAGCAATTTTTATGAATATGTGGTTTTATACTACCCTTAAAACTTCCTATACAACCTACCTCACTCTTATCGATTGCAAACAGTTTTATTAAGACCTCCTTCGTAAATACAATACATTTGTAAAACAACTCCAAATTTAGCTATTCAAAATCATTTTTATCTATACACGTTTCACCCATGCTTATGCCTCAAAACCATTTTAGCCAAACAAATCTTCTTACAAAGCTGTTTTGCTATTCTCCAAAAAAAAAAAATTCATACTTTTTACAACATTTAAATTTTCCAAGTCTAGGTTTTAAATAATCACCTTCTACCAAAACTCTTTCAAGTCTTACTCTGTAATAAATTTCGGGATGAAATTTCCTAAAGGAGGGGAGACTGTAACGCCCTGCGTTTTCATACTTTCTATATTTGGTAACCCTTGCTTGAAATTCTATTTATGGGAATCTTGTGTTCTTATAATCGTTCTTTCTTTGAAATCGTTGTAAAATCCGAGACTTGGATCGTAAATAAAACGCGTATTTTGTTAAATTCATGTTGTACATACTTTATACATGCTCACACATTTAATTTCGTGAAACATTCGATGCATATTCGTAATTCTTGGGAACTTCGTGTCAATCTTGCAAATACATGAAACTTGTGAATTATACACCTTTTGGACGAAATATGATTCATGGGTTCTCGATTCTTTATTTTTCGACACTCAATACTCGTTAAACTAGTTAAGATCTTAAAATAATGGTATTCAAAAGCCTCGTGAAAAGGATAAACCGTTAAAGGTTCTTTTATTTATTTATTTCGTTCATAAATATGGTTATTTAAATTTATTTAGTTTAAATTAATTAAATTAATAAATTTTTACTATTTAAAAAGCTTATTTTTATGAAATCTAGTTAAACTCGTTAAATATTGAAGTTAGTGGACTAACTTAGTTAATTAAAGAGTTAGGCTCCTTTAAATGGTATAACTTAGTTAGTTATAACACTAGCTTCTCTTTTAACATAACATAAACCTTATTTAAGACCAGGGGCTGTCAAGTAAATAGCTGAAACTATGAGGTTTTGTAAGAAAGAAAGGGAAATTAAATCAAAAAAATTAAAGTGGGTTGGACAGGACTCGAACCCGGGCCAACAGACCCACCTTGCACGCATATAACCGCTGTGCTACGGCCAACTTATTGAACAAAACCCGCACCATTAATCCTTTAAACACCCGCCAGACTAGCCCAGCGTGCAACAAGTTGATCAGACTGCTGTTTTGAGCGCGAATTTTATGTTTTTTTTTTATTTTAAACCAAGTTTTGACATTTAATAATCACCTAACAACTAACCTAACCCTTCCCCTATAAATACCACACTAATCCAAGCTCTAAACACTTTACAAACACTTCCAAATCTCTCTCAATCACTCAAAATCGTTGCTGCAAATCAGATTCGAGCAGATTCATCAAGCTTCACAAAAATGGGCATAACTTCTTCATTTCTCATCCGTTTTAGCTCATTCTTTTTCCAGAACGCTTGGCTTGACCTTAGCTTCGATTCCATGGGTGTTTCTCGGTGAATAAGTCCCTGGAACTCCGGCAAATAGGCTCCAAAGTTCACTGTTTTCATTAAGCTTTACTAATCTTTGTTTATACTTGTTCAAACTTGAGTCTAACTCACTCAAACCCACGTCCTTATGCTTATAACCACTCCTATGGTTAGTTAAGCTTAAAAACGGGGCTGAGATATACAAAATCAGAGGTTAATCCTCAAATACTTTATGTTTTATTTAGGGTTTTAACCCACAAGTCATGTTCAAGCTTCAAGCTTGATGAAGGTGTGATTATGGACCAACTTGGGTTGTCCAACATAGAATCCCCACATTACTTGATGATTTCTCATAGTATAATTGTTTCTTATTCTTGTATTGATATTAGTTCATTGTGACAACCCTCGTAATTCCATGTATCCGTACAATTTATTAATAATAATTAAAGTGCTTGATGACTGTGCTGAATCATTTAACGGCTCTCTGAATACTGTGTTATACTTACATGTGCATGTTAACATACTAGTAGTATACAGAAAAGTTAATAAATAGTCCTGAATATTTTCCTATGTGTTAGGAATTAATTGTGTTACAAAAATATATATATATAAGACGCCTTACGGAATAATTAAACAATTTAACGGAACAGTATCCAACCGAACAACCGGACATTACCCGGGACACCAAATATTTGTCAAACACATTGTGTTAATATTCCTTGGCTAGTTATGATCCCCGAACACCATAACACCCACTAGAATGTCCACTAACTAACACATGTAACCATATACTTAGACTTGAACTATTATTTACTTCTACCATCAAAAATGTTTCACTTAGCCCCCCCCCCCCCCTCATTGTTCACGGCACCAAGGGGCCCCACACCCAAAGATTTGTTTAAATCTTCTTCCAAATCTTCCAAAATATTCACCTTGGACTTTGTTGAGATTTGATTGGATATGGGGATTTATATGCATGGCCAAGATCACACACTATCATTCACAATCTTCACTCTCTCTCTTCACTACTCTCTCTCTCACTTTCGGCCTCCCCCAAACCGAACCCATCACCACCACATAACCACCACCTCCTTCCAAGATTCAAGTCCATTCAAAGCTACAAAGTTGATCCATGGAGGTTGCAAGTTGAAGGACTTTCTAAGGAGCTTTGTTCTAGTCTTTTTCATCATCTTTTCTCTACATTTTCATCACTAGATCCTACCCTAGCCTTGTGCTAGTAGTAAGTTACTTGTACACCCTTGTTCATCTTGTTTTGTGATCAAAAGTTGTAGTATGTTAGTTTGTTTAAATCACTAAAGAACAAGAACCAAAAGATGAACATAAAGCTTAATATAAAGATGAAACATGATGTATTTATGTTAGTATGATGTTGTCTTGAGATGTCACTGATTTCTTGCTGATTACTTGTTAATATTGATTACTAGAAATGTTGTTGATCATTATGCATGTTAACGGAACCAATGTAGCTCGCATTAGAATGTAAAAGCTGAAAAACAGAAAGCTGTTTAGCGATTACAGCCAACTTCAGTTGGCTGTAACCGAACCTTAATAAAACGAAAAATGCATTTTCTGAAGTCTGGATTTATGACGGTTCTAATGGCACTGGAATCATAATTTTTGGACTTCGTTTATTATTTTTAAAGACCCTTTTAAAAACAGCAGCTGAAGCTGAGTTTTTGCTGCAGTAAATGAGTGATGTGTTTTTGGTCATAACTGGAAATCTATGATGAATCAACTCATGAAATTTGTACAGTAGATGACAAATGATGTATTTGTAATTACCCCACTGGAATTTCGTAAATCGGACTCTCGATGAATTTTAAATAAATTATTCCGTGGACTGCAGTCAGAAAAAGATAAATCTGAGTTCAGTCCGGAAAATGAATTTTTATAAAATATTGGTGATGAATTGGATCCCGATATTTTTACACAATAATATTTGGATCGTTTAAGACTTTCTTTAAAAATTTGGGAATTTTTGGAATAAGTTAACTATTTTATTAAAATCCCCGAAAACAGCCAAGTTTTGAAGATTAAAGCTGAAACGACATAAGTAGTGATTTGCGTGTCTAAATGTCGGGTAGGTTATCTGAGAATGATATAACATGTTATATGTCAATAAAAGTGTTATGTGAAATTCCGTATGTTTGTTTATGAGTGGGGAATAGATGGGAAGTTTATATGGGCATGAACCGTTAAAGTGATGCATGTTATGTGATAGATACGTGTAGGAACTTTGTGCTCTATTTGAAGTCACTAATAAACTAAGTGGTAATCATACTAGGACGTGATTGACCAACCTTGACTGTTAGCTATTTTTGAGAGTCAAACCGAGCAACCGAGGTGAGTTCACACTCTTTCTAAGGCATGGGATTCCCAAGGGTTGGGAATAGGTTAATGATTTAAACGGTAACTACAACCATCCTCCGTGGGTAGGATGCCAAGATTACACACTGGACCAAACCTCTATCATGAAGTCCCTCATTTATATCGACTTAATCGCCGAGGCCTATGGCGAGCGGGTCATTAGTTAATAGCGCTATTAGGTTTAACAAACCTCACACCGTGCCAGTCGGACGGGCGTGTACTAATGGACTATGGGCAAAGGGTCAATGCTGATAGACATTGACTTAGGGAACCACTTACATTTTCGTAGTAGTCGATACGCACGGTCTAGTAACACATGGGAAGCCCCCACTAATTTTCGCAAACATGTCTGGGAGACCGCGATACGAATTAATACGATACATGGTTTACAAAACGAACATATGATTTATGAAACAAATACTATAACTAAACAACCAACTGTGAACTCGCTCAACTTTGTTGTTGATTCGTTGTTACATGCCTTGCAGGTCGTTAGGTACTCATGGAGATTGCACAGGGAGGCGCGGTCGTTGTGGGACATGGCAGTGTGTGCCATGCTAAAAACATTACTTTATTTCGTACTTAATACTTACATTGGGTTTTACAATTATGCTTCCGCTAAACACTTAACTACGTTTTTGATTTGAAACACCTTTCATATTGTGTGGTTGAATTTTACTTACTTGTTATGTTCAATATGATTGGTGGCTTGATCCTGGTCATGTCACGCCTCCAAGCGGTGATACTCCGCGTGTGGATTTTGGGGGTGTGACAGATTGGTTTCAGAGCCATTGGTTATAGTGAACTTGGTTTTTTTTTTTAAAAAGGGAAAAGCTTTTTGGTAAAACCAGACTATAACCTGTACAGTGCTCAACGATCCACAACGACGCTTCACTCCACGTGCAAGGCTCAACACTATAGGTGATATGGTTTATGTTATATCGCCTACTTGCTAGTTACATAGAACTTTGATTATGGTATGCTTAGATGAACGTAACAACTATTGTTTGAAAACACATGTGTGCTTACTCTCTTCTGTCATCGCACTTTCACGAACCTTTCTCACTCATATTTCCTTCGATGTGAAGATCATGAGTGGACGTGTGAACCTAACTCAAGCCCAGCTGACGGCTCTTATCAACGAACAAGTTACGGCAGCACTCGCAACCGCTCAGGCAGGAGGTATAACCTGCTATTCCGAACCTATCCTAGGATGTTAGATCCTACTCTCATGACCCAACTCTCGCGCTTAACCCTGTCTTTTCTTCCTCGCGCAACAAGGTCAGAACGCTCAGCCACCTGTATGCACATTCAAAATCTTCATGGACTGCCGACCTAGCACCTTCGGCGGTACTGAAGGAGCTGTAGGCCTCCTCCACTGGTTCGAGAAGCTCGAATCTGTCTTCGAGATGTGTGAATGCCCTGAGGCTCGCAGGGTAAAGTTTGCTACCGGAACACTCGAAGGTGCTGCGTTAACATGGTGGAAAGCACAGATTCAAATGTTAGGGCTGACAGCTGCTAACGCCATACCATGGGACGACATTAAGGATCTGATTAAGGAAGAGTATTGCAGTCGTGACGACATCCACAAGTTGGGGGTGGAGTTCTTCAATTTACAGATGACGGGGTCTGAAATTGAGGCTTATACGAAGAGATCAAATGAATTAGCTACATTGTGCCCCACTATGGTAGACCCTCCCATCAAACGTATCAAGCTGTATCTCAAGGGTCTCGTGCCAGAAACTCAGAGTCTGGTGACCGCGGCTAATCTGGGCACTATCCAGCAAGTAACTCGACTTGCTCATCGTCTCACAGATCAGGCGGTAGAACTGAACAAACTGCCGAAACGTATTAATGCTGCTACAACTACTTCGGATGCTCCCAGTGACAACAAACGCAAGTGGGATGGAAATTCGAGCAAGGGTTCCACTTCGGTTCAGTCTCAGTCACAGCAGCGAAGAACGGATGAGTACAGGAGCCCTAGTCAACGGTCTTTTGGTAATCGAAGTCAGGGTGGATACATGGGAAACCACCCTAAGTGCAATCGACGTAATTTTCACCACAGCGGGCCATGCAACAAAGATCGTTGTCAGAGATGCAACAAGCTTGGTCATGAAGCCAAAGATTGTAGAAGCTCACGTCCTGCAAACCAGAACCGACAACAGCAGCCACAAGCTCCACAGAATCAGCAGTAACAGCAGGGTAACAAGGGATGCTATCAGTGTGGTGCTGAAGGTCACTTTAAGAGACACTGCCCACAGTTGAACCAGAACCAGAATCAGAACCACAACCAAGGAAACTGGAACAATAATGGAGGCAACAACGGGGGTAATAACGACGGAAATGGTGCCAGGGGTCGAGTGTTCGTGATTGGTCAGGGTGATGCTAGGAATGACCCCAACGTTGTGATGGTTTTGACATCGTTATTGGTATGGATTGGCTACCTCAACATCGAGCAGAGATTCTTTGCAAAGAAAAGATCGTCCGCATTCCTCGTTCTGGTAAAGAACCTCTCATGATTCATGGCGACAAGAGTGGTGCTGTCGTAGGCATTATCTCTTTCCTTAAGGCCCAGAAGTGGTTGCGAAAGGGCCACACTGCCATCCTGGCACTCGTTACTGACACATCAACGGAAGAGAAGAGAATTGAAGACATTCCTATTGTGCGCGATTTTCCTGAGGTATTCCCTGAGGAATTACCTGGTCTCCCGCCTCATCGACAAGTTGAATTTCAAATCGAGCTAGCTCCTGGAGCAGCACTAGTAGCCCGAGCACCTTATCGTCTAGCCCCATCAGAACTGGAAGAACTGTCCAAGCAATTACAAGAACTTTTGTAAAAAGGTTTTATTCATCCTAGCTCTTCGCCCTGGGGAGCTCCAGTACTATTCGTGAAGAAGAAAGACGGTACCTTCAGAATGTGCATCGACTACCGCGAACTCAATAAGGTGACCGTAAAGAATCGTTATCCTCTCCCGCGCATTGATGACTTATTCGACCAGCTGCAAAGGTCGAGCTACTACTCCAAGATTGATATGAGATCGGGTTACCATCAGCTGAGAGTCCGAGAGGAAGACGTCTCCAAAACAGCATTCAGAACTCGCTACGGCCATTACGAGTTTCTGGTTATGCCTTTCGGATTAACGAACGCACCAGCGGTTTTCATGGATCTCATGAACCGAGTATGCAAACCTTACCTGGATAAGTTCATTATTGTTTTCATCGACGACATCCTGATCTATTCTAAGAGTCAGGAGGAACACGAGCATCATCTACGACTTATGCTGGAACTTCTTCTAGCAGAGCAACTGTATGCCAAATTTTTGAAATGTGACTTCTGGCTTCGCGAAGTCCATTTTCTAGGCCACGTAGTAAACAAGGATAGGATTCATGTTGATCCATCCAAGGTTGACTCGATCAAGAACTGGCATGCACCCCGCACACCAACAGAAATCCGCCAATTCTTGGGTCTGGCGGGCTACTACAGACGATTTATCAAGGATTTCTCAAGGATTGCGCAACCTCTCACTTCACTGACTCAGAAGGGTGTCATCTACCGTTGGGTAGATGCACAGGAGTCCGCATTTCAGCACTTAAAAGACAGACTTTGTAGCGCGCCTATCCTCTCATTGCCTGAAGGCACAGATGATTTTGTGGTTTATTGCGACGCTTCTGTCCAAGGACTTGGTTGCGTGTTGATGCAACATGACAAGGTCATTGCCTACGCATCACGCCAACTTAAGGTTCACGAAAGGAACTACACTACGCACGACTTGGAGTTGGGAGCAGTTGTTTTTGCGCTAAAGATATGGAGACATTACCTGTACGGTACCAAGTGCACCATTTACACCGATCACAGGAGTCTCGAGCATATCTTCAAGCAAAAGGAGTTAAACATGCGACAACGCCGATGGGTCGAGCTCTTGAACGATTATGAATGCGCTATCAAATATCATCCGGGCAAAGCCAATGTTGTGGCCGACGCCCTTAGTCGAAAGGATACTATACCTAAGCGTGTACGTGCGTTACAGCTTACCATCCAATCTAGTCTTCCTGCCCAGATACGAGATACTCAGGTCGAAGCATTGAAAGCAGAAAACATCAGGGCTGAGTCCTTACGAGGATCGAGGCAACGGCTAGAACAAAAGGAAGACGGCGCTTACTACGTAACAGGGCGCATCTGGGTCCCACTCTACTGGAACTTACGCGAGCTTGTGATGGATGAAGCACATAAGTCTCGTTATTCTGTACATCCTGGTTCGGATAAGATGTACCACGACCTAAAGACTACATACTGGTGGCCTAGCAAGAAGGCCCACATAGCAACCTACGTCAGTAAATGTTTGACTTGTGCGAGAGTCAAGACTGAATATCAGAAACCATCAGGCCTACTTCAACAACCAGAGATCCCGACATGGAAATGGGAGCAAATTTCCATGGATTTCGTTACTGGCCTGCCTAGATCTCAACGCGGAAACGATACCATTTGGGTGATCGTGGATCGACTGACCAAGTCTGCACATTTTCTAGCTATCAAGGAAACCGAAAAGTTTTCTACTCTAGTAGACATCTACCTAAAGGAAGTGGTATCAAGGCACGGATTGCCAACCTCCATCATTTCTGATCGTGACGCGCATTTTACTTCGGAACTGTGGCAAGCTATGCACAGGTCTTTTGGCTCACGTTTAGATATGAGCACCGCTTATCACCCACAGAAACATGGGCAATCTGAACGCACCATCCAGACCCTTGAAGACATGCTTAGGGCATGTGTAATCGATTTTGGTAATGGCTGGGAAAAGCACCTCCCATTGGTGGAGTTTTCGTATAACAACAGTTACCACACCACCATCCAGGCCGCTCCGTTCGAGGCATTGTATGGATGTAAATGCCGATCACCTCTCTGTTGGGCAGAAGTTGGTGACAGCCAAATCACAGGCCCAGAACTTGTAGTAGATACAACCAAAAGGATTGCTCAGATACGACAACGAATGGCGGCAGCTCGTGACTGTCAGAAAAACTACGCTGATAAGCGCAAGAAGCCACTCGAGTTCCAGGTTGGGGACCGGGTGCTACTTAAAGTCTCACCTTGGAAAGGTGTAGTTCGTTTTGGCAAACGAGGCAAACTCAATCCGCGTTATGTCGGACCGTTCGAAATCATTGAGAAAATTGGCAAAGTCGCCTACAAGTTGAATCTACCTGAAGAACTCAGCGGAGTTCACAATGTTTTCCATGTGTCGAATCTGAAGAAGTGTCTGTCAGATGAGACTCTCATAGTTCCTCTTAAGGAGCTCACTATCGACGACCAGCTGCGATTTGTCGAGGAACCAGTAGAGATTACTGATCGAGATGTTAAGATTCTCAAGCGTACCAGGACACCTCTTGTCCGAATTCGTTGGAATTCCCGTCGTGGCCCAGAGTATACCTGGGAACGAGAAGACCAAATGAAAATCAAGTATCCCCAGCTGTTTAAGAAAAATGCAACCACTACTGAGGCTGAAGCTACTGCAGAATTTCGGGACGAAATTCCAAATCAACGGGGGGATGATGTGACACCCCAGGAAAAGCCAGTAAACACCGCAACTTAACTAGCTTCCTCAGTAACTACGCACTAAATTTCGGGATGAAATTTTCTTAACAAGGGGAGAATGTGACAACCCTCGTAATTCCATGTATCCGTACAATTTATTAATAATAATTAAAGTGCTTGATGACTGTGCTGAATCATTTAACTGCTCTCTGAATACTGTGTTATACTTACATGTGCGTGTTAACATACTAGTAGTATACAGAAAAGTTAATAAATAGTCCTGAATATTTTCCTATGTGTTAGGAATTAATTGTGTTACAAAAATATATATATAAGACGCCTTACGGAATAATTAAACAATTTAACGGAACAGTATCCGACCGAACAACCGGACATTACCCGGGACACCAAATATTTGTCAAACACATTGTGTTAATATTCCTTGGCTAGTTATGATCCCCGAACACCATAACACCCACTAGAATGTCCACTAACTAACACATGTAACCATATACTTAGACTTGAACTATTATTTACTTCTACCATCAAAAATGTTTCACTTAGCCCCCCCCCCCCCCTCATTGTTCACGGCACCAAGGGACCCCACACCCAAATATTTGTTTAAATCTTCTTCCAAATCTTCCAAAATATTCACCTTGGACTTTGTTGAGATTTGATTGGATATGGGGATTTATATGCATGGCCAAGATCACACATTATCATTCACAATCTTCACTCTCTCTCTTCACTACTCTCTCTCTCACTTTCGGCCTCCCCAAACCGAACCCATCACCACCACATAACCACCACCTCCTTCCAAGATTCAAGTCCATTCAAAGCTACAAAGTTGATCCATGGAGATTGCAAGTTGAAGGACTTTCTAAGGAGCTTTGTTCTAGTCTTTTTCATCATCTTTTCTCTACATTTTCATCACTAGATCCTACCCTAGCCTTGTGCTAGTAGTAAGTTACTTGTACACCCTTGTTCATCTTGTTTTGTGATCAAAAGTTGTAGTATGTTAGTTTGTTTAAATCACTAAAGAACCAAAAGATGAACATAAAGCTTAATATAAAGATGAAACATGATGTATTTATGTTAGTATGATGTTGTCTTGAGATGTCACTGATTTCTTGCTGATTACTTGTTAATATTGATTACTAGAAATGTTGTTGATCATTATGCATGTTAACGGAACCAATGTAACTCGCATTAGAATGTAAAAGCTGAAAAACAGAAAGCTGTTTAGCGATTACAGCCAACTTCAGTTGGCTGTAACCGAACCTTAATAAAACGAAAAATGCATTTTCTGAAGTCTGGATTTATGTATTATGAAATACGGTTCTAATGGCACTGGAATCATAATTTTTGGACTTGGTTTACTATTTTTAAAGACCCTTTTAAAAACAGCAGCTGAAGCTGAGTTTTTGCTGCAGTAAATGAGTGATGTGTTTTTGGTCATAACTGGAAATCTATGATGAATCATCTCATGAAATTTGTACAGTAGATGAAAACTGATGTATTTGTAATTACCCCACTGGAATTTCGTAAATCGGACTCTCGATGAATTTTAAACAAATTATTCCGTGGACTGCAGTCAGAAAAAGATAAATCTGAGTTCAGTCCGGAAAATGAATTTTTATAAAATATTGGTGATGAATTGGATCCCAAGATTTTTGCACAATAATATTTGGATCGTTTAAGACTTTCTTTAAAAATTTGGGAATTTTTGAAATAAGTTAACTATTTTATTAAAATCCCCGAAAACAGCCAAGTTTTGAAGATTAAAGCTGAAACGACATAAGTAGTGATTTGCGTGTCTAAATGTCGGGTAGGTTATCTGAGAATGATATAACATGTTATATGTCAATAAAAGTGTTATGTGAAATGTCGTATGTTTGTTTATGAGTGGGGAATAGATGGGAAGTTTATATGGGCATGAACCGTTAAAGTGATGCATGTTATGTGATAGATACGTGTAGGAACTTTGTGCTCTATTTGAGGTCACTAATAAACTAAGTGGTAATCATACTAGGACGTGATTGACCAACCTTGACTGTTAGCTATTTTTGAGAGTCAAACCGAGCAACCGAGGTGAGTTCACACTCTTTCCAAGGCATGGGATTCCCAAGGGTTGGAAATGGGTTAATGATTTAAATGGTAACTACAACCATCCTCCGTGGGTAGGATGCCAAGATTACACACTGGACCAAACCTCTATCATGAATTCCCTCATTTATATCGACTTAATCGCCGAGGCCTATGGCGAGCGGGTCATTAGTTAATAGCGCTATTAGGTTTAACAAACCTCACACCGTGCCAGTCGGACGGGCGTGTACTAATGGACTATGGGCAAAGGGTCAATGCTGATAGACATTGACTTAGGGCACCACTTACATTTTCGTAGTAGTCGATACGCACGGTCTAGTAACACATGGGAAGCCCCCACTAATTTTCGCAAACATGTCTGGGAGACCGCGATACGAATTAATACGATACATGGTTTACAAAACGAACATATGATTTACGAAACGAATACTATAACTAAACAACCAACTGTGAACTCGCTCAACTTTGTTGTTGATTCGTTGTTACATGCCTTGCAGGTCGTTAGGTACTCATGGAGCTTGCACAGGGAGGCGCGGTCGTTGTGGGACATGGCAGTGTGTGCCATGCTAAAAACATTACTTTATTTCGTACTTAATACTTACATTGGGTTTTACAATTATGCTTCCGCTAAACACTTAACTACGTTTTTGATTTGAAGCACCTCCATATTGTGTGGTTGAATTTTACTTATTTGTTATGTTCAATATGATTGGTGGCTTGATCCTGGTCATATCACGCCTCCAAGCGGTGATACTCCGCGTGTGGATTTTGGGGGTGTGACATTCATGACCCTCCTTGTATGTTTTTACATCAAGTGTAGTGGTGAACCATAAGAGGTACCTAAATGGAAGCTTGTTCTTCCTACCTCCTACATGAATTCTATGACACATTAGAGGTACCTAAATGAAGATTTATCTTCTACCTCATGCTTGACTAATGGACTAAATAATACATATAATACTTATACCAATATATGCTATTCGAACCCTTGATGGTGGACTTGTGTTAATTCGTCAAGATATTAGAATAACATCATCTAAGACATAAGACTTGTTACGATTCTAATGAGTATGTTACTCATGAAAACATTAACCCTTGAGGTTTCATAGTGTCAAGAACAAGTACTTGGTGTTAAAGGATGATTACTTTCGAATACCTATATTCTTGTGTTTTAACTTCCTAAATCCCTACACGAACTTATTTAACCTTCTAACCTCATCAACTTCGTCACATTGGATAATCGGAAAGCATATGCAAATTTTGTGAGTATACTTGAACCCCTCTTTGCGTTTACCACTTTTTGGGGTGTAACATGTTTTCTTATGAAACTTACACTTTAATCATAATACACAAACATTCCTATTTCACGCATGCTTATTTGATTACTTGATACTTTAAACTTGGGTTGAGGACATCTTGTGTTAGACTTATCATTAACTTCGTACGAGCCTATCCGTGACATATATAGCGCTATAGGATTAACGCACCGCCCGTAAACTTGTGGTTATGTCATGAGCATATTACGTTTCATCATTGGTTTGATATGTTAGACACATGCCAAATTTATTGTTTATCTTGTATCAAGAGCTTGCCACATGGAATTGCTTTGAAACTCATCTTTTTATGCTACGTATGAAAAACTTGTATACTCGCCTTTGCTTTTGCATTGAACTTTATTTTAAAACATGTTACAGGTTGAGGATGACGACGCTTTGAACTTGAAGTAGTGATGATGCTTAGATACACACTTAGACGTCTTAAGTTAATGTACTTGTTTGTTGTATTCTCGTATGGAACATATTGTATATCAAGTTGTTATATTTGATTTTAATCTTTGTAATCGACTTTTAGAAATGAAATGAAATCCATTATTTAATTATCGTCACAAATAGTGTTATGAAGTCTCTTGCAATCTTGTTTTCGTCTCACTCCGATGTTTCCCCATCGGTTGGGGTGTGACATTATGCGCTCCTCATGCGCGCATTTTAAAATCAAGGTTCTGTGATGTTCGAACTTTAGGGTTTTGGGGAAGAATGAACAGAACCTCTGTTCAATCAATAAACCATGTGACCATTATTAGTACACCGCGATCTAATCTTATTATTATCTTTCCTTCCACCTGTTAGTATGCCCAACCATTAGTACATCTTGATATTATACTTATAAGAAGAAATAAATATAACAATTTTTAATGGCAATTATATATCACGAACTAGCAAGACGATAGAGTAAGAATACCAGCAAAAAACACAGGCTAATAATTAAAGCTGAACCAAACGTGACAGTCTAAATGATACATTTTCGCCCTATGTTTAAGCCCAAAGAAAGTGTTTGATTGAATCTCCTCCACTGTCTCTTATTCTCTTCCTCTGCCTTTTTCTTTCTATTGAAAAGCTTATCATTTCTAGGCTCCCAAAGAAACCATAAAGTCGCCATGTAGATCATCAGAATGATTTTACTAAGCACCCTTGGAGCCAACTTTTCCGGAGCCTCAAGGATCTGTAGAACAGAATCAGAATTGGATGCTCAAGGATCTGTAGAACAGAATCAGAATTGGATGCCAGAGCATTACACCGCACGCTCACCTTTGCCCAAACCGATCTCCCGAATGTGCATGATACCAGAAGATGTTCAACCAATTCCCGCAGGCGGCATCTCCTCACATACCATGCATGACCCGATTACCTCCACCCAAGTGTGGATGTGACTCCGAACCACTCTCGGAACGAAAAGGTTAATTTTACAAATAGATATAGGCATTTGCCCAAATATACATTGATCTAGACAAAGAACAAGCCAGAAAACAAACTACCAACATACAAAAAAGTTACAAATTGATCCCTGAACTATAAATTGTGACACACCTTGAGCTATCAATATTCTTTTTTAATAAACTTGATTCACATCCATAATCATGATTCATATCATATTTTACGTACTAAAAATGTAATTCAATATTCAGCAAGTTCATACCAGTATTTAACTGAAATTCATAATTTCCTTTAAACATAATATAAACTCAACACTAACTAAACCTAAAATTAATCAAACAAACAACACAATGCATATTCAACTCTTTCATCTATCAAAAACATATACATATTCGAATTCGATCAAACCTTATGGACGCGTTGCAACGGAAACTTTCTCGAAAGATGACTTCATCAGAGACGGTGGAATCAAGGACAGCGGTGTCGAAGCCGGAGTTATTAGCGGAAGCTCTGACGGTGGTGTTTGGAACCCTAGAATGATAAAACGCTGTGAATTGGGAGGTTTTGGCGCCATAATTGAGGATAGAAGTCCTTATAGTATTGTAACAGAGAGAAGAGTTTTATATTTTTTGGAATCTGTAATGAATTTAGGGGTTTCTGAGTGACAACAGAGAGAAGAGTGTTTATATTTTTTGGAGGATTATGTTACAGAAATTAAAGTACTTAGTATAATAGTACATTATGAGAGTAACAAGTAAAAATAGACAGAAAGTGTATTCTGATTATCAATGACAAGGAACACGAAATCAGAATGACGAGAACGAAAATACGAATAGAGAGAAGAGTGTTTATATTTTTTGGAATCTGTAATGAATTTAGGGGTTTCTGAGCGACAACAATGGCGGAAATGAACACCTAGTGGAGCCGTTGTCATTTGTTTCTATACAGGAGAATGAATGAATGAAGAGGCAGAGTTGATTTTCGCTGGATTCTATTATCTATATCTATATATTAAAAAACAAATGTTGTGAATAGTAACTCATGATTTCATGCTTATCTCATTCACCTGACGATGTTATAGTATATGTACATGCTTTTTCTTATTTAGATCTGTATTGACATTTGGTAAATTCGTTGGTATGTAGTCTTTGTTGATAAAAGGCGCCGGTTCGAGCTTTTATTTTTGTCTTTTTTTCCACTTTATTTTGCCCTTCTCAAAAGCGAAATGCAGAGACAAAGAAAGAGAAAGAGAACGACATAGCGAGCAGAGCAGTAAGAGAGATAAACAGAGATCTGGGAGCCGGCGAGTCCCCGACAACCGGCTTTCGACGCGTGCTCGTCATTTTAATTAAGAAACAACAAAACATTACTTATAATTTACGTTGAAATTTTAAATTTCCATCTTTCTTGGAAAGTTTAGTAACTAATTTATACAAATTTGGAAATAGATTAATGGTTTTTGTAAAGAACCAATATTTTTCTAAATTTATAATTTAATTAAAGTTAAAGTTATGATTATACTGAGTGAAGGTTTTATATTAGTTTTTAGTTGTGTTTAGTTTGACATGCATTACATAATTTTGTTAAAACTTTTGTTTAATTATTACTGATAGTAAAAAAAACATTCCCTGTTGTGGTGAGTGTTTGGTTTCTAATAATCGAGTATTAGTGAAGTTAGAATCATAAGTTACATTTTGCTACAAATAGAGTTGATCGTTCAAGTACTATGGCTTTGGCCTTGTATACAACTAATGTAGTTAATAAGCTCCGGCTCAAGCTTTGTGCAATGTGCATTGACACTGTTTAGGGTCGAGTACTAGTGAAGTTAGAACATAATATCTTGAGCCAAAGGGGCTTGAACGGATCTTGATTGGCGAGGTTTTGTCACGAACCGGATGTTAAAAATTTTCTAGTAGAAAAACCAAAGGACCGTAGGAGGCGCAACCAGTCTGTTCGAGGGCTTTTTTTAAGCTAGCGCATAGTATAAGATGCCATTTTAAGGGGTTTATACATGTTTTAGGTATATTTTAGGGTGATTACGGCCCTTTTTTTGGGGGGGGGGGGTTATCATTTATTGTGGAAGTTAACCAGAAACTGCACTGAGCCTGCGCCTGAGTGACTGAAACCACGTCTTTCACTTCAACGCCTAGGCGCGCGCCTTTGACAACATATATTCTCACACACTAGAGGGCAATCCTTATCTTTACCAAGGACATAGCTATGTAAACCGTTACACTGAAACCTCAAATTGCTACTAAAGTTTGGATGTGCCAAGATTCTTTCAGTGAGCATCTAATGATTCTAAATGAATCTCATTGGTGAATTTTATACAGTTTTGATGTTTAAATGTAAAAATATATGAATAAGATGACATTTGTAAGTTCATATCCTATAGCTTTTAGCCTGTTCAAGACGGTGTAAAATGTTAAGCTAATCTGAGTTTATTTACATTTGGAAAAGGGGCTGCTAATTGACATTGTACAAAACAAATGGATAACGACTAATCTTGATTTTTTAATGACCCATAATATCATTTCTATTGGCTGAGTATTTTTGTATGTTTTTAATGTTTATGCCGTGTTTACGAGTGTCTAATGTATTGATTGATGGTATATTTGATTAGTTATGAATCCGTGGTCATGTGTACTGTCACACCCTGACTTTTGCAGAAGCGTGATTATAGTGTGACTTTCTTAATATCATTGCATTCAATCATAACAACATCTATATGATAAAATCATAGGTTTGTCATCCATCGAATAAGTTTAAAACATAACAACATCATTTAAAAAAATGTAGACTTTAAATTCAAGTTTTACAATCATACCAAAATGTTTATGTGTTCACTAAGGACTCATCGAAAGATAATAATTAGCACCAAGGGTTGGGAGACGTGTCTCGTCCAGGAATAAGACACGCCGACCAAACCCAAAGACCATGGATGACATCTTTATTTCAAACGCAGCATAAAAACTTCCAACGCCCGCCAAATCCACTTACTAGTTCCCTGAAATACGTGTAGTTTTGAAAACATCAACAAAAGTTGAGCGAGTTCATGTGTTTAGTATGTGTGCACGAATCATCCTTGAAAACCTTTGTATGTATGTATGTACTTGTAAACTGGTATGAAGCAATAAGGAAAATCAGATCAATTAATGTGTAGCTAATACATTAATATAAGTGACATGGTGTAGGAAGCACTCAACCCTGTAAGCGTATTTCATACCGGCCCCTCCGGCGGAACGACATAGTCACCACATGCGGCCAACTTGCAGGCCCATGGGTGGGGCTCGCAACACCCAATAGATCTATCACTCATGCCCCTCGGTCCTTATACAAGGATTAATGGTCTTAAGCTAATGGCCTACCCATTCACGTGATCTAGCAGTACCTTTCCTTAGCTAATCATACCATGGTAATTGTTTGTAAGCAGTATGTAACATGTATTTCACCCCCGAAGTTATAAAACTGAAAACAGTTAAAAGAAAAGGGGGACATGAACTCACAGTTTTGCGTTCCTTGTATCCGATGTAACTCAAAGCTTCCTCTAGAACGCACGACTACCTACATGCGTACTACGGTCCGTTAGACGAGCGGGTCGTGCCTTGTCTTAGTATTGATTAGTGCCTTTGAGTTACGTTTTAAAGTGTCTTCGATATTATTCCAAGTTATAATCACTTGTTAAAATAATTAATATTTTAACTTAAATTATTTTTATTAAATTTCGGAATGATAGTTAAACGATATTTTTGCAATAATACTTCTCAAGTATTGTTATTCGTATTTCCTTCACAAGGATGGGGGTATCTCATACATGTATATCCGTATTCTTGTATTTGTACAACTTGCCATGTATTGGTGTCGTATCCCGGCGTGTATTATCTTTAATAAGTATCCAATATATATTTCTAAAATATATATTTCAAGAAGTATTTCTTAGAAAAATTATCCTTAATTTTTCTTTTGGCAAAATAATTGTAGTTCCAAAATAATATATTTTCAAGTCTTAATTAGAAAATATATATAAACTTATTTTATCCCAAATGTATTTCAAGTTTATCCAAGAAAACATATATTTTTCCCAAAAATCATACGTCTTCTAAAAACTCTAGGAAAATATATTTTTACTTCTCAAGAATAATATATTTTCTCCTTGTCGAAAATATGATATGCTTTGTAATAAAAATCATATTCTCATTTCTTTTGTATCCAAAATAATATTTACCAAAAATATACTCATAAATTTATTTTCCGGAATATTTGGTAAGTTACATTTCTTGTTCGGTTTCGCAATATTATGTGTGTAACTTGTATATTTATTCCATGAGATTTTTGGTAATATTTTGGATTGCAATTTCTTGGTATTTGTCAAGTTATATTATTTTAACCCTAAAATAATATAACTACTACACAAAGCATACAAATATTCGCACACATCATGTCTTTAATGTAAATATATATTCTAAATACATATTTATCCATTTTTATTTACAAAAACCAACCTCCAATACTTGTATTTTTGGTAACAAAAATTATGGCAAAGTTTATATTGAAAACCATAGTTAAAATACACTTATAAATATTTGTTAGAAAATATTCTTCTAAGTGTTTATATTTTTAGAAGATTTTGTCATAGTTTCCCCTAAAAATGGAGGTTTCCATGCTTTCAAGCATATCATTTTCTTTTGTAAAAATCATCCCAAACACTCAACAATTCAATAAACACTTACCAAGTGCCAAAATCATGCAATATACATAACAACATGAACTTGAACTTTTATAAAACTTGTAGTAACTTGGTAGTGTGCTTAGTAGGTTTAGTTACCCTTTGAAATGTATTTAGTTCTTTAAAAACTTCATTTTTAAGGAAGTTGGGTGTTTACAACTTCCAAACACATTTTCGAAAAATGCTTCTTTATGTAATCTTTTTCTTACACAAGTGTTTCTAAACTTGTTTAACCCTTAAAAATAGTATTTGTTTATGTAAGAACCAAGTCTAGGCAAATCTTGTTATTTAACTTAGTTTCTTGAGAAGGCTATTTTGGAAATCATCCACTTACAAGACTTGTATTGTGTTTAGATCATTATCTCATATGAAAACAACTTTTATTATTCAAGTTCATGTCTACATAAAGTATGATCATCTTGGTCTTTCACGAGATCATCATCTTAACTTACTAGATCATATGTTTAATCACAATCTAGTAGGTTTCTTATGATGTCTAACATCATAAACACAATAATCAACCATCAAGAAGCAAACAATACTTAAACAACATAGTTCATCAAGATTACTTCATATATCAAGCTTATGTTCATGTTTCATGGTTATGTTCTTTAGTGTTCTTCAAGTATTCATCATGTAACATCTTTTAACCACTTAATATAGATGTAAAATGAAAGGAGTTGTGTTCTTACCACTAGCTCAAGGCTAGGGATGATCAAGAAGAGAAAACAAGTGGATAAAAGCAAACGGTGAAGGTCCTTCCACTTCCGAAGGTTCCAAGCTTCCTAATGATGCTAGAGACACCTTGTGAACACCTTAGAATGCTTGACAATGGAGTGAAGATGGAGATGGTGTGATGGTGAATAGTGGTCGTGTGCTATGGGGGTGTTGGAGGAGGTTCATGTTGTGTAGGATGTGGTGAATGAAAGAGGATGGAAAGCTTGTGGTTATTTATAAAGTTTACCAACAAGTGTTTATCCAATGGTCTTTATGTCTTAATAGTACATGACAAATCTTCTAAGAAATCTTCACAAGATCAAGCAAGATCACATAGAATCTCGTAAATAGGCCATGTGGCCGATTTACTAGGATATGGGGAGGGGGTCTAAGTGTAAACTTGATCCATGTAATTAGATTATAATTCAAATCCAAGTGTATAGTTACAAGTGTTAGTTACTAGATAATTTAGTGGGTGTTAAGATGTTCGGGGATCAAGACTAGCCAAGAAATAATAAAACAATGTTTCTAGTATAATTTTGGTGTTTCGGGTAGTGTCCGGTTGTTTGGTTAGATACCGGTTTGTTAATGTGTCAAACTATTTCGTTTAGTAATCTTTAAGTACCCTTTTGTGACACTTTTAATTTCCGACACTTAGGAAAGCATTCAAAACCATTTTGCCATATTTTTGCATGTTACTAGCATGTTAAAATGCTGATTTTTGCTGATTAATGCAGAATTCTGCACTTTAAGTGGGTTTTAGGCACTTTCCGGCACTTAAACTATCACCTAGTGAAGCAGTTTTATGATCCTTACTTCCCTACACGCCATACTAGTGTAGTACTTGGTCTCTGGCTCATACTGGGCCTCAAAACACTGTCTGTCTATGAACTGAGCTCTGTCAGCATTTTTCTGGGTTATCCGCTAACTGTGCTAGCTGTGCTTTGTGCATCTTTTTTGTCACTAAGTGTTTGTATGTAGTAATGATGTGACAGTATGAAATGTGATGCACATGTATGTATGATGCAGTAATCAGAAAGCAATTATTTGTAATTCAGCACAGTCATTAAGCACTAATCGTCATTTAATTATTGTACGGATGCATGCAAATTTGACGGTTGTCACATTCTCCCCCTGTTAAGAAAATTTCGTCCTCGAAATTTGTACTACCTTAACCCCCTTAGGGTTACATGGTGCGTGTATGTGTATGAATAATACTGAGGTAGGTAACCCAAAACCGAATCAAAGCTTATTCAAATCAGGCGAAACCAAGGATATCTTACTATAATCGGAACCCAACAGTTAAAAAGTATGTGTTTCAGGATTTATTGTCAAAGATACAAGACATATTGACGTATAGTCTAGTGTAATCCAGTTAACAGGGTTTCCACAAAAGGGGAGTTTTAACCAATAGGATTCTCAAACAATCGGTCACAATATGCAAACGAGTTTTTCACAAACCATAGCATCCGCTAAATGAACTCAAAATCAACAACTTGAGTATGAAAATGATCCGTCAACTTTCGAATAAATAAATGGTAAGGATTAGTGTGTTGTCATTCTTGAATTGCAAAAATACACCGAATGAAATACAAGCAAATCTGGTGTATCATTGTCTTAATTCGTAGTTGCATTCGGAATGTTTAAATGACAAGTCAAACAAAAGTATGTGTAGTTTCGTGTGAAACGGTTGACCATGATTAGCACAAGCTACAAGTTTGTAATGACGCCACAAGGTGTCGTAATGACATAATTCAAATGTAGTGGTGACTGAACGAGTTCACCGTGTTTGAAATCAAATGAAAGTATACTGAAACAATCTGAATATTTGATTTACACAATGTCATGGAGTTTTCAGTTGAATACGGAACATCAAAGAGCCACTGTTTTTGATCGAAGATGAAAAATTATTAAGTACCGCAAGGCATTCGATTGACAATTAAAAGATCATTAAGAGGTACACCGTGATATGAAATGAATCTATGTACCTTTGTCTTAACACACAACGGTGTTGAGACTGCTTTAGTCGTGGTAAACAAAACGGATTTAGAGCAAGTCAATAAATAAACAATTTAATCCGGGTATGAGGTGCGTAACCAAATTAGCGCAAGCTTCAATTTTGTGAAAGTATCACCGCAAGGTGTCGAAATCAACAAACGATTTAGTGGAGTCGTAGACCAATCAAGTCTACTACGACTCGAAACAAAAGAACCTTTGCAAAAGTATTTGAATATGATGCTCTCAATACATCATATGGCGCTTAAATTGAATCTGCGAAATGGATAAGTTCAAGCAATTGAACTTGGTTTCAGCGTAACCTGACAATAAACGTATGTACCATCAAGGGGAATCTCAACATGGTTACAAAAATAAACCATGAATGTGACTTGAAAGAAAAGAAGTCTCAAGAAAGTGTGTTGACTTGATAACAAGGAAGCCAACAATTATAATAATGTAGGTCATTCGAATCACAAATCAGTAATTAGATTTAGCAACATAATATTTGAACTTTAATGAAGCGTTTGAAATGAAACCGCATGCGTAGCAAATGGTGCATGCGTAACACGTAAGTTTTCAAGTAATGAAACAATGAGTATTTGCTAGAATGAAGAATTGACCAAGTATCGAAGCAAATGTGTGTTCGCTCTTAGCGAAGAAAATTAACGCGATGCAACTACCATTAAGGGGAGTAGAGATGCAAACATCTACTCGCTGGAAGCGAAAATGAAGATTTTAACAAAAGAAATTTGAGTATTTTCTGTTTTGGTTAACCGAAATAGCATATACGTCCGGATAATGGGGTTTGCTTGAGTTAACAGGTGTGGTTCCTAAGCATTAACCCTTACGAGTTTTAACCTGGGTTCCCAAAAGTCCTAAGTACATGCCTTCTAAATTCTCAAAGTTTCGTATTCTGTGTAAAACTGTTTTGTGCATCATGTAGGAAACACCATTTTTTGTGTACGTTTAAAACAAGTTATTGTCCCACAATTTTCCCGGTATACTTTCTTCCTGAATTCACAGCTAATGACACTGGATCATCGATCAGTCGTGAAATATTAGTTGAATCCTCACAGTTAGATAAATAAGTAATTCGTTAATCCTTAGCAAGTGTCACCGACTCTTGTTGGTTAGCTCGTTCGGCTCCTGGTAGTTTGATGTTCGTACGAAAGCTATTGTCCTTATTTTTGACGAGCAAAGCTGGGGTTACCCAAAGCGGGAAACTTGGTCTGTTATCTTCCTTCTCTATCAACTACTGAAGTTACACTGACAATCCTTGCATCTCCGAAGGTGTAAGTCGCTAAGGTGCATTAAC
The DNA here is from genome assembly GCA_030545235.1 of Helianthus tuberosus. NCBI lineage: Eukaryota > Viridiplantae > Streptophyta > Magnoliopsida > Asterales > Asteraceae > Helianthus > Helianthus tuberosus. The sequence continues at coordinate 50,158,639 of CM060403.1, read as the reverse complement.
AGCAGGCGCGGTGCCCGGAATCAAATTGATGCGAAATTCGACTTGTCGTTGAGGAGATAATTCTGGCAAGTCTATGGGGAAGACTTCAGGATATTCCCTTATCACAGGGATATCTTCGAGTTTAGGTTCTTCGGTTCTCTTGTCCACGACATGAGCCTCCATAAATCATGATTGTTTCTTCTTTTGCCATCGGGGTGCGGGTAATAATCTCCGCTTGGTTGCTCGACAACCAATCCATCCTAATTACCACGTCGAAGCTTCCCTTAAGCTAGTTCTATCGAGTACTTGATATCTATCTTACTTACTACTAAAACAGGTATATTCTGAAGCTAAAATTGGACAATAATGTCAAATAGCACAGACACATAACATTGACTATTATAAGACGTACCGATGGCCATGTTTGGATTCTGACGTGCTTCCCTAGCTCCGGCGTTAGACATTTTTCCCACAATCTTGTTTAATCTCCCTTGGGCAATCCTTCCTAAAGTGCCCCGCGTCGCCGCAGTTAAAACACCCTTGACCTCGTTTTCCACGTCTCGTCTCATGCCAACACGTCTCCTTGCAGTGCCCCACTTTGCCACAGTTGTCACACTTTCCATTTTTACATCGCCCGGTATGATGTCGTCGACACTTGTCGCATTTAGGTAGTTTACCCATGTACTCTTTTCCCTTTTTGGCCTTGTTGTTGTTATTCAGCTGGGTACCCTGCTTGAAGTTTTCGAACTTTCTCTTGTTATCTCCAGATGACTCCACATGAGTCTTCTTTTCTCCTCGGAGGTTGAAAATTTGTTCAACCTGATTGCCTCTTCAGTCAAGGCCACACTTAGATCAATGGCCTCAGCGATCGTTGCAGGCTTTGATGTCGTCACCATGCTCATGATTTGGGGTGCCAATCCCCAAATAAAACGCTCAATGCGCTTGAATTCTGGATCAACCATGTAAGGAACGACGCGAGATAGGTCGTGAAATCTCTGCACGTATTCAGCAATCTTTGGACCATCCATCTTGAGATTCCAGAATTCAGTCTCCAATTTCTGGATTTCTGCTCTCAAGCAGAACTTCTTACGCATTAGTTCTTTCAGTTCGTCCCATGTCAAAGCATACGCAGCAGTCTCGCCCAACGTCTGAACCTGGAGGTTCCACCATGACAGAGCCCCATCTTGAAGCAGTCCGGAAATGTACGCGACCTGATGCTCTGGGGCACATTTGCTCAACCGCAAAACAGAATCCGTCTTCTCAACCTAGCGCACGAAGGCTAAGGCACCCCCAGTGCCGTCGAAATTTAGGGGCTTGCAGCCCAAGAACTGTTTGTAGGTGCAGTTGCTGGGTGGGTTATTTCCTGAGGTACCTCCGCTGCGCTCGGAGCGAAGGGCCTCGTACTGTGCGATGGCCTGTAAGATGCGCTCTTGTATTTCCGCCTCTGTCGTCAGAAGAGGGGTGTTGGTATCGGTGTTTCTTTGAGTCGACATCTTCCTAGAAGAAGATCGGTTAGGTCAGGTCTTATTAAGGACACGAGCACACAAGCCTCTACTTAACGATTAAGACCCAGGAGGTGTGTATATATACATATATAAGCAATCGTTATATCAATCAATCATATAACATCATAACTATAGCACAACTTATAGATAGGAACATGTTTAATGAGAACATAACAAGCAAGCACGTAGCATCACAATTATAGCCACACATGCAGGTCATCAACGTGCTTAGTGAGGACATGGCGACTGAGCTTTCATTGTTTACCGACCACAATCACATTGTTTACATGGTCCATTACATCAAAAGGGACACAGGGTCACCCTACCCTCGTCTAATAAGTCTATCAGTGTACCAAAATCACGGGGTCAAAAGTGGTCTTCAAAAGTTTCTACAATCTCGACTTATTAGTAGTGTCTTTTCCCAAAAGTGGTGCAATTTGCATAAAACCAAAAGCCAACGATACTGGTATCCGAGGTGGAGGAGTGAAGAAAAGCAAACTGCTAATATGTGCGACTTTCTCCTTGAGCTTGTATACACGTCGAAGTAATTAACTGGTCTGTTGCTTGATAGTAAGGAAACAAGCGTCAACACCTAAGAAAGGTGTAAGAGCAGCAGGTGAGAGTGCAGAAGGAGATAGTGATGAATGTGGAGGATCAAAGTATACTGGCATTGACAGGGTGGAGGACGTAATGTCAGCTCAAGCTCCAAAACTCTATAACTCAAAACCTCAAACTGTAGCTGAAGTAACAGGAGCAACTCATCCCGTGTGCAGCTTCCATAATGTGAGGGTTGGTAGGGGGTCTGAAATCAGCATAGGGCATGATAGGAACCATCGGAATGGCTCGTCCAGCGGTGAAGAAATGAACAGTACAGCCTGAAGGATCTGTGGAAGAGCTGCTGATACAAAAAGACTGTCACGCAGGTGCTGGCCAAAGGTACCTTCCCGAGGTGTGGGTATCTCCTGAAAGAAAGCGATAGGCATGTCGGCGCAATGGACGTCGGTCTCCATAGGGGATAAAGGGGAAACCTCAGCGAGTGCAGGTGCAGGACAAATGTCTCAACAGACGGAAGATCAACAGGTGCATATACTGGGTCTGGTACAAGGGGTGCAATGTATGGTAAACCAAAAGAAGTAGGGTCATGATTCAAGCAAGGGCTCTGGATAAGCAGGTGCAACAACAGACTGACCCAAAAAGAATAGGAGCTGGCTCAGGGGCAGGCTCTGGGTTGTGTGAAAGTGCGGGATCTCGAGCAGGTGATAGTGCAGCAGTCATAGCGGTGTCGTCGTCTAAGTCAGTAGTAGAAAGTTGCATTCCGGCCGTCTGTAAGGCTGCAGATGTCATAGACTCAAAGGAGTCTGAAATCGAGTGCAAAATGGAAGCAGAGGATACTTCGATGGCGGAGATCTCAGTAGGTAGAATAGCAATGACATCCTCAGCTATCTTTCCATCGCCCTGGGTGTCAACAGGAGGATAATCAACAAACAAATCAACGTCATCATCTAATAAATCGTCAAAAGGCATATCCTCGGGAGGAATGACCACGAAAGGTACGGCGTCGAGGATCGGAGCCATGATGTGCTCGCCATCGGGGTGTCCAAATGATAAGGTGGTCATGGACCGAAACAAGAATGACAGAAAGATTCTTGTCAGGGAAACCATCCGCAAAGGTAGATCATCACCAAAATCTGGCAGCGCGGATGGTTGGAAGTCGTCCTCGTCCTCGGTCATCATATCAGGATCACTCTCAGTGTCTGACGCAAATATCCCCGGCGCAGGTGCAGTCTCATTATATGTGGCGGTGGCCATAGGGTCGTCAACATCTGACAACTTGCTCTCTGAGTAAGGCGACATGTGTGTCGATACATAATAGTCATAGCATGTATATCCATATTAATTACTAACACTTAGTGTATGCAAACAAAGGTAATTTATCATGTAATTATGTATTCACATTATTCTTCATGAAACTTTCTATCCTTCCTAGTCTCCCAGACTAACCCACCTAGTCTCCCAGACTAAACCAACCAGTCTCCCAGACTAAACACCCAGTCTCCCAGACTAAACTACCTAGCCTCCCAGACTAAGCACCCAGTCTCTCAGACTGAAACACCCAGTCTCTCAGACTGAGCTCCCTAGTTTCTTAAACTGTCCCAACTAGTTTCTCAGACTAACTACCCAGTCTCTCAGACTGAACTACCCAGTTTCTCAAACTAAACTCCCCAGTCTCTCAGACTGTCCCAACTAGTCTCTCAGACTACCCAGTCTCTCAGACTGCCCCAGCTAGTCTCTCAGACTAACTCCCCAGTCTATCAGACTGAATTATAATCATAAACTTTGAAAAGTGTTTCGTGTCTTTTGTTTGTAAAAATGTTTGTTTCCTGGATCTGGGCGTTTCGTGAATGCAATGAAAACATGTTTGTAAAAACGTTTTTGTGAGAGCCCTAATGATTGTAGTCTAGACTCGAGAAAGAATCCTAGTTCGCTACAATCGATGCTCTGATACCAAGCTGTCACACCCTGACTTTTGCGGAAGCGTGATTATGGTGTGACTTTCTTAATATCATTGCATTCAATCATAACAACAACTATATGATAAAATCATAGGTTTTTCATCCATCGAATAAGTTTAAAACATAACAACATCGTTTAAAAAAACGTAGACTTCAAATTCAAGTTTTACAATCATACCAAAATGTTTATGTGTTCACTAAGGACTCATTGAAAGATAATAATTAGCACCAAGGGTTGGGAGACGTGTCTCGTCCAGGAATAAGACACACCGACCAAACCCAAAGACCATGGATGACATCTTTATTTCAAACGCATCATAAAAACTTCCAACGCCCGCCAGATCCACTTACTAGTTCCCTGAAATACATGTAGTTTTGAAAACATCAACAAAAGTTGAGCGAGTTCATGTGTTTAGTATGTGTGCACGAATCATCCTTGAAAACCTTTGTATGTATGTCTGTACTTGTAAACTGGTATGAAGCAATAAGGAAAATCAGATCAATTAATGTGTAGCTAATACATTAATATAAGTGACATGGTATAGGAAGCACTCAACCCTGTAAGCGTATTTCGTACCGGCCCCTCCGGCGGAACGACATAGTCACCACATGCGGCCAACTCGCAGGCCCATGGGTGGGGCTCGCAACACCCAATAGATCTATCACTCATGCCCCTCGGTCCTTATACAAGGATTAATGGTCTTAAGCTAATGGCCTACCCATTCACGTGATCTAGCAGTACCTTTCCTTAGCTAATCATACCATGGTAATTGTTTGTAAGCAGTATGTAACATGTATTTCACCCCCGAAGTTATAAAACTGAAAACAATTAAAAGAAAAGGGGGACATGAACTCACAGTTTTGCGTTCCTTGTATCCGATGTAACTCAAAGCTTCCTCTAGAACGCACGACTACCTACATGCGTACTACGGTCCGTTAGACGAGCGGGTCGTGCCTTGTCTTAGTATTGATTAGTGCCTTTGAGTTACATTTTAAAGTGTCTTCGATATTATTCCAAGTTATAATCACTTGTTAAAATAATTAATATTTTAACTTAAATTATTTTTATTAAATTTCGGAATGATTGTTAAACGATATTTTTGCAATAATACTTCTCAAGTATTGTTATTCGTATTTCCTTCCCAAGGATGGGGGTATCTCATACATGTATATCCGTATTCTTGTATTTGTACAACTTGCCATGTATTGGTGTCGTATCCCGGCGTGTATTATCTTTAATAGGTATCCAATATATATTTTTAAAATATATATTTCAAGAAGTATTTCTTAGAAAAATTATCCTTAATTTTTCTTTTGGCAAAATAATTGTAGTTCCAAAATAATATATTTTCAAGTCTTACTTAGAAAATATATATAAACTTATTTTATCCCAAATGTATTTCAAGTTTATCTAAGAAAACATATATTTTTCCCAAAAATCATACGTCTTCTAAAAACTCTAGGAAAATATATTTTTACTTCTCAATAATAATATATTTTCTCCTTGTCGAAAATATGATATGCTTTGTAATAAAAATCATATTCTCATTTCTTTTGTATCCAAAATAATATTTACCAAAAATATACTGATAAATGTATTTTCCGGAATATTTGGTAAGTTACATTTCTTGTTCGGTTTCACAATATTATGTGTGTAACTTGTATATTTATTCCATGAGATTTTTGGTAATATTTTGGATTGCAATTTCTTGGTATTTGTCAAGTTATATTATTTTAACCCTAAAATAATATAACTACTACACAAAGCATACAAATATTCGCACACATCATGTCTTTAATGTAAATATATATTCTAAATACATATTTATCCATTTTTATTTACAAAAACCAACCTCCAATACTTGTATTTTTGGTAACAAAAATTATGGCAAAGTTTATATTGAAAACCATAGTTAAAATACACTTATAAATATTTGTTAGAAAATATTCTTCTAAGTGTTTATATTTTTAGAAGATTTTGTCATAGTTTCCCCTAAAAATGGAGGTTTCCATGCTTTCAAGCATATCATTTTCTTTTGTAAAAATCATCCCAAACACTCAACAATTCAATAAACACTTACCAAGTGCCAAAATCATGCAATATACATAACAACATGAACTTGAACTTTTATAAAACTTGTAGTAACTTGGTAGTGTGCTTAGTAGGTTTAGTTACCCTTTGAAATGTATTTACTTCTTTAAAAACTTCATTTTTAAGGAAGTTGGGTGTTTACAACTTCCAAACACATTTTCAAAAAATGCTTCTTTATGTAATCTTTTTCTTACACAAGTGTTTCTAAACTTGTTTAACCCTTAAAAATAGTATTTGTTTATGTAAGAACCAAGTCTAGGCAAATCTTGTTATTTAACTTAGTTTCTTGAGAAGGCTATTTTGGAAATCATCCACTTACAAGACTTGTATTGTGTTTAGATCATTATCTCATATGAAAACAACTTTTATTATTCAAGTTCATGTCTACATAAAGTATGATCATCTTGGTCTTTCACGAGATCATCATCTTAACTTACTAGATCATATGTTTAATCACAATCTAGTAGGTTTCTTATGATGTCTAACATCATAAACACAATAATCAACCATCAAGAAGCAAACAATACTTAAACAACATAGTTCATCAAGATTACTTCATATATCAAGCTTATGTTCATGTTTCATGGTTATGTTCTTTAGTGTTCTTCAAGTATTCATCATGTAACATCTTTTAACCACTTAATATAGATGTAAAATGAAAGGAGTTGTGTTCTTACCACTAGCTCAAGGCTAGGGATGATCAAGAAGAGAAAACAAGTGGATAAAAGCAAACGGTGAAGGTCCTTCCACTTCCGAAGGTTCCAAGCTTCCTAATGATGCTAGAGACACCTTGTGAACACCTTAGAATGCTTGACAATGGAGTGAAGATGGAGATGGTGTGATGGTGAATAGTGGTCGTGTGCTATGGGGGTGTTGGAGGAGGTTCATGTTGTGTAGGATGTGGTGAATGAAAGAGGATGGAAAGCTTGTGGTTATTTATAAAGTTTACCAACAAGTGTTTATCCAATGGTCTTTATGTCTTAATAGTACATGACAAATCTTCTAAGAAATCTTCACAAGATCAAGCAAGATCACATAGAATCTCGTAAATAGGCCATGTGGCCGATTTACTAGGATATGGGGAGGGGGTCTAAGTGTAAACTTGATCCATGTAATTAGATTATAATTCAAATCCAAGTGTATAGTTACAAGTGTTAGTTACTAGATAAGTTAGTGGGTGTTAAGGTGTTCGGGGATCATGACTAGCCAAGAAATAATAAAACAATGTTTCTAGTATAATTTTGGTGTTTCAGGTAGTGTCCGGTTGTTTGGTTAGATACCGGTTCGTTAAAGTGTCAAACTATTTTGTTTAGTAATCTTTAAGTACCCTTTTGTGACACTTTTAATTCTCGACACTTAGGAAAGCATTCAGGACCATTTTGCCATATTTTTGCATGTTACTAGCATGTTAAGATGCTGATTTTTGCTGATTAATGCAGAATTCTGCACTTTAAGTGGGTTTTAGGCACTTTCCGGCACTTAAACTATCACCTAGTGAAGCAGTTTTATGATCCTTACTTCCCTACACACCATACTAGTGTAGTACTTGGTCTCTGGCTCATACTGGGCCTCAAAACACTGTCTGTCTATGTACTGAGCTCCGTCAGCATTTTTCGGGGTTATCCGCTAACTGTGCTAGCTGTGCTTTGTGCATCGTTTATGTCACTAAGTGTTTGTATGTAGTATTGATGTGACAGTATGAAATGTGATGCACATGTATGTATGATGCAGTAATCAGAAAGCAATTATTTGTAATTCAGCACAGTCATTAAGCACTAATCGTCATTTAATAATTGTACGGATGCATGCAAATTTGACGGTTGTCACATGTACTCTTTTGCAGTTACCTTCTTATCTCCGGGTTGTTACTATTATTGCTAATGTTTCAGCTTTATGGTTGTTGTATGTGCTTTTTAGGTTTATGTGTTTGGATATTTGTTTATGTTTTCGTTCTTGTAGTTTGTGCTTTTGCTTTCAAAGAAGGGACGGGGGAATGATAGGGACGTCAAACACCTTTTGTACAATTGCCAAGTAGGAAAAAGACCGCAACTGTATGAAGTAGTTCAGCAAGCCACATCGTTAAGGAAAAGGTCTTTTGCGCAACTTATGTAACTAACATGCTTGGTGTTAACAACCTAAGTTGCGACCATAATACATATACAAATCTAGGCATAAACTCTTGGTTGCAACTCATGTATCTAACTTAATGGAAATATAAATCTAGCCCCCGCCGCATTGCGGTGGGTTACTTTTCTTGTTGTTTCCAAAACAAAACAACAGATTTCATCGTTCATGGTTTCGAGTTAGACTATCCAAGTTCACGGGGTTTAGAATAGACTGCACAGTTTTCGAGGACTACAAACATTTTCAGCCAGTGTTTGACATCTCATCTGTTGTCACTTCAGATTGTATTCTCGAGTTCCTTTCGTTTTCGAAAATAATAGTTTTCGAATTGCTGAATTCTCGATTTCACAAGATCTCGACACAAAGTGTTTTCGACTAAACAAGTTCCAAGTTTACGAGTTTTGAGTATTCGACTTGAAGAGTATTCTCGAGTCTTTTGAGTTCTCGAGTATGAGTTCGTGATTTCGACTTCATGACTTTAAGTCACTTTACAAGTTCGGGTTGTTCACAAGTTACGTGTTTTCGACATGCATAAAGTTTTTGAGTTACAAAGTTTGTTTTCGAGGCACATCGAGTTCTCGAGTTTGGACTTTATCAAATCACATGGAGTTGTCGAAATCAGGAAATAATTTTCGAAAGGGTCTACCTATTTGCACAGCAAACCCTACCTTTACCTACACTGCGTATAGACCTATACGCAGCGTATAGGGTTACCTCTATACGCTTCGTATAGAACTATACGCAACATATATAATCCAAGGATTTCAGAGCATTATCAGCAATTATTGCATAGAAAACAAGCGTTATATACACTGCGTATAGCTCTATACGCAGCGTATATAAACCATCATATTTTTTTGGGTGTAGGTTTGAGGCATCAGTTTTTCACAAAGTTTATATATGCTGCGTATAGGCCTATACGCAGCGTATATAAAGGGTCAAAAAAGATAATTTTACCACAGGTTTGGGGTTAAAAATAAAAACTACCCTTTATATACGTTGCGTATAGACCTATAAGCAGCGTATATAAAGGGTCAAAAAGACAATGTTACCCCTGTTTTTGGCTGCGTATAGCCCCCAATGCAGCGGTAAAATAGTCTTTTTTATATACGCCGCGTATAGCCCTGGATGTGGCATATATATGGGGCAAGTTTGGTATAAAGGACAATTTTACCCCTGAGTTGGGGGCTATACGGAGCCCAAACCAGGGGTAAAGTTGCCTTTTTGACCCTTTATATATGCTGTGTATCGACCTATACGCAGCGTATATAAAGGTTTATTTTAGAAACATTTATACAGTATTGGTTTTCATAAATTTTATAAAAAAAAAGTTTTCTATTTTAAATAAATAAAAAATTAAGTATTTCTCACAAGCTTTTTATACAATATTAATCAATTTTATACGATAAATATCGTATCGTATAGGTGTAGTATAGGTCACGTATTGACCTCGTATAAGCCTATAAGTGTGATATCGTATCGTATAGGGGTAGCATAGGTCACGTATTGATCTCGTATAAGCCTATAAGTGTGATATCGTATCGTATAGCGTAGTATATGTCCCGCTCCCTTATAGGCCTATTGGTGTGGTTTAGGTCCCGTGTAAGCCTATAGGTATATACAAGACCTAGAGGAAACCTATATGGGACTTATACTACACTATACGATACGATACGATATAACACTCGTATAGGCCTATAGGTGTAGTATAGGTCCCGTATAGGCCTATAGGCATATACAAGACCTATAGGGAACCTATACGAGACTTATACTATACACTATACGATACGATGCAATACGATCTGATACGATATAACACCCGTATAAGGCCTATAGATGTAGTATATGTCTCGTATAGTACTATAGGTGTGGTTTAGGTCCCGTATAGGCTTATATGTGTGGTTGAGGTCCCACATAGGCCTATCGGTGTGGTTTAGCTCCCTTATAAGCCTATTGGTGTGGTTTAGGTCCCGTATAAGCCTATAGGCATATACAAGACCTATAGCAAACCTATACGAGACTTATACTACACTATACAATACGATACGATACTATACGATATGATATAACATCCGTATAGGCCTATAGGTGTAGTATAGGTCTCATATAGTACAATAGGTGTGGTTTAGGTCCCGTATAGGCCTATAGGCATATACCGGACCTATAAGGAACCTATACGAGACTTATACTATACACTATACGATACGATACAATACGATACGATACGATATAACACCCGTATAGGCCTATAGATGTAGTATAAGTCCCATATCTATAGGTGTGGTGTAGGTCTCGTATAGGCTTATATGTGTGGTTGAGGTCCCGTATAGGCCTATTGGTGTGGTTTAGCTCCCTTATAGGCCTATTGGTGTCATTTAGGTATCGTATAAGCCTATAGGCATATACAAGACCTATAGGAAACCTATACGATACGATATGATATTATACTATACGATACGATATAACACCCGTATAGGCCTATAGGTGTAGTATAGGTCTCGTATAGTACTATAGGTGTGGTTTAGGTCCCGTATAGGCCTATAGGCATATACAAGACCTATAAGGAACCTATACGAGACTTATACTATACATTATATGATACGATACGATACGATGCAATATGATACGATACTATAGGATACCATACAACCCCCGTATAAGCCTATAGATATATTTTAGGTTCCATATAGTACTATAGGTGTGGTTTAGGCCCTGTATAGGCTTATATGTGTGGTTGAGGTCCTGTATAGGCCCATAGGTGTGGTTTAGGTCACGTATACGCCTATTGGTTTGGTTTAGGTCGCGTATAAGCCTATAGGCATATATAAGACCTATAGGAAACCTATACGAGACTTATATTACACTATACGATACGATACTATACGATACGATATGATACGATATAACACCCGTATAGGCCTATAGGTGTAGTATAGGTCTCGTATAGTATTATAGGTGTGGTTTAGGTCCCGTATAGGCCTATAGGCATATACAAGACCTATAGAGATCCTATACGAAATTTATACTATACACTATACGATACGATACGACGCAATAAATACGATACTATAGTATAGGTCCCGTATAGGCCTATAGGCAGATACAAGACCTATATGAGACTTATACACGGTTTATACGAGACTTATACTATACGATACGATACTTAAAAATGTTGTTTTAAATACACCCTTTATATTCGCTGCGTATAGGCCTATACGCAGCGTATATAAAGGGTTAAAAAGGTTTGGGATTAAAAATAAAAACTACCCTTTATATATGTTGCGTATAGACATATTCACAGCATATATAAATGGTCAAAAAGACAATGTTACCCCTGTTTTTGGCTACGTATAGCCCCCAATGCAGGGGTAAAATGGTCTTTTTACTATACGTCGCGTATAGCCCTATATGCTGTATGTGGCGTATATATGCGGCAAGTTTGGTAAAAAAGACAATTTTACCCCTGAGTTGGGGGCTATATGGAGCCAAAAACAAGGGTACTATACTATACGATACGATATAACACCCGTATAGGCCTATAGGTGTAGTATAGGTCTCGTATAGTACTATAGGTGAGGTTTAGGTCTCGTATAGGCCTATAGGCATATACAAGACCTATAGGGAACCTATACGAGACTTATACTATACACTATACGATACGATGTAATACGATATGATACTATAGGATACCATACAACACTCGTATAAGCCTATAGATGTAGTATAGGTCCTTTATATGCCCATAGGTAGGGGTGTTCAAAACCGGATATCCGAAAAATCGGATATCCAAACTTCGGATATCCGAAAATTTCGGATAGTTAATTTTACTATCCGAATCCGTATCCAAAATTTCGGATATCCGAAGTACGGATATCCGAAATTTCGGATACGGATTCGGATAGTAAAACAGATATCCGGAATTCTAAATAACATACATTTCAAAATAAGTACACCATTTGTTTTTTGGGTAAAGGGTTTTATAAGTACACCATTTGTTAACTAAACCATAAGATTTAAAAAATAAATAAAATACATTATACTCTTAATATTCTGAAGTATTACAGTAGCCTAATTGAGAGATTTGATATGTTCTTAGCTCACGGAGGTTTAGATAAAGTGTTTTACCATTTCAAGATTCATCTATTTATTATTGCAATGGTGATTAGGTAATTAGCCAATTAGGAAACACAAATCAGTAATACAAGTGGATCAGAGCAAATTAAGCACAAATCTATTCATATATTTAACTAATCAAAAATAGATCTGAACAAAGAACAAATCAAAAAATAAAGTTAAAATCAAACTTTAATCAAGAAATGTGTCATACCCCAACCGATGGTGGAAACATCGGGGCGCGGCACTGAGCGAAATAGATTGTCCATGAGTATCCATAACAACTATTAATTACCAGATATTTAAAAGGTCATGTCCCATACCATAACATATCTAAATAAAACAGTTATTACAAATAATTGTCTCATAAACAAATACTGATCCGACAACTCAGATTTCAAATAAGATAGTTTGTTGGTTTGTTTCTAGACTCTTTCCTAGCCTCGATTTCATCACACAGCAAACAAGGCATCCTAGCATCTTAAGCACCTGCCACATACGTTAAAGTAAAAGTCAATACACATAGTGTAAAGGTGAGCATACAAGTTTGATAATAGCATAATAGAGTTCGAAATTGATTACGCATAACCAACACGTACAACGTGTGATGTGAAGCACGTAAGTTATCGACATGATCCTATCAATACCAATGACTGCGGATTGACTGCGCAAGGCAGTTCATAACACATATTCACCACTGCGAATCATGTGATTAATAGTCCTTAACAACCCCTGAGTGAACAGGTGCTGAGTCCAAACTATAGTACTATCGTTGCTAAGGCAGGTAGACAACAATCTATGTGTAAACATAACAAACAAGCATTCATCGAGTCACGTATAACATGCGATAGCGGTTAGCGTTAATGTATTGCGTAGTGTGTTCGTTGTGATTTTAGAATAAGTAACGTATGTAACACCCAAAAGTGCATAAAGCAAAAAGGGTTCGAGTATACTCACAGCGGTAGAGTTAATGGATTGAAGGGAGCGCTAGAGCGGAATTAGCCTGAATAGTTAACGATAGCATAAGCGAAAGTCGGCGCGTAAAACGATGCTTGAGTACCAAGGATCGGATGGTAATCCGATTGGATGGCAATCCGATCGGATGGCCATTCGATTGGATTGTCACCTCATTTGGTGAGGATGTGTTTGTGTATGATGGTTTGTACTTTGAAGTTTTCATTGTAGCATTTTAAAAAATAGAGAAGTATCTCTACCTTTCAGGTCGGTCGATCGAACGGTCGTTCGATCGGGCAGCAATCCGATTGGCGAGACTTCTCTGTTTGAGAACAAGTTCACAGCAGGACGGTCACTCGATCGGATGACTATCCGATCGGGTGGCAATGTCACACCCTGCTCGTAGCGGAAGCGTATTGTGTGTGACGTAAGAAAGGTAATCATTGCATCCAAATGTATTTAACAACATGAACCAACAACGATGCCATAGTTATATAAATTCCAACGAATATTTACATATTTTCCCAAAAGTAGTTTCAAGTACCATACATGTTCACAACATTAGACATAACATAGTTATCAGTTTGTTTTACACATCACCAAAAGATAGTTTTAACATAAAACTTAGTAAGGTTTTGTTTCCTATATACCTCACACCCTGCTAGTAGCGGAAGCGTATTGTGTGTGACGTAAGAAAGGTAATCATTGCATCCAAATGTATTAACAACATGAACCAACAACGATGCCATAGATATATAGTTTTCAACAAAAGATTACAGGTTTTCAACATAGTTTCTCAAGTTCAACAACGCTTGACATAGCATAGTTCTAAGTTATTTTTCACATAGCAAAAGATAGTTTTTGACATAAAACATAGTGAGGTTTTGTCTCCTATATACCCATACGAAGTTGGGATATAAAAGACAAACCCTCCCAAAAGTGGCCATCGTTGTCCTTTGTTTTCCCGAATCCCATAGTGAATCACCAGCTCAAGACCTGTTTCCTGAAATACATGCAGTTTAAAAAAAATCAACAAAAAGTTGAGCGAGTTCATGCAGTACTTGTTATCATATGAAATCTAGTAATTGTTATCTTGTAATCATGGTATGTTCTGATTTAAACATGGAGTCTGTTAAGGATCTATCAGTGGGTAGCGAGCCCCCTGACATAATGCGCCATAAGCAAAATAACCAAACCGAGAACACTTTGTCATCATTGGGATCACAAAAGCACTTCAGGGTATATCATCCAGGAGTGGGGTGTGCCTCAAGCCCAATAGATCTACACCTTTTGCACCTTGGTCACTAAGTGATTAATGGTTACAATTGTTCCATCCCTACTTGTGCACATTGATCAAGCCATCTACTCCGTAACTAGCATACCAATAGTTTTAGCATGTATTTCCCCTCGATGTTTTTGAAAACAAAACATTGAAAACAGTGAAAGGAGGGACATGAACTCACAAGTTTGCGTTCCGTGAAATATGATATTGAAATGAGCGTCCGTACGTGTCAATAACCTACATGTGTACTAATCTCGTTAGACACTAGGTCTTTCGGACCTCGTACAAGTTGTTCATCTTGAATTCTTTATTATGTTTTCGCTTGTCATCTTTAGAACAACTTTGTCATTGGGCTTAACCCACGTTTTAATGTTATTGGGCCTAGCTCTAGTTTTCTTGTTATTGGGCCTAGCCCTAGTTTTCTTGTTATTGGGCCTAGCCCTAGTTTTCTTGTTATTGGGCCTTGCCCTAGTTTTCTTGTTATTGGGCCTAGACCTAGTTTTCTAGTGAGTCCATTAAATATACTCTTGCAATTTTTACCAAAAATTCACCAAGCATGTAACTTAATAAGTTCGTTTTTCACATGAAAAATACTTGGTAATTTTTATAGTTTTCGACTTTCCGGATCCTTGTTTTTGACCACTTAGTTATGCGCTCGCTTTAGTGTCTAAAAATATGTTATTTTTAGACTCGACATTGTAGTAACTTGTTTACGATGTCGATACGCCCAAACTGTCGTCATCAAGTGTTATGTATTTCCATTTCGGCTATTTTATTTAATTGTCCGATTTTACTAGCATTTCTTGGACCATGTAGGAACATGTGCGTGTATTTATTTTGATCACCCTATAGGTATCTAATACATACACATATATAGCACACATTGCAAGCACTTAGCAAGTTTCCAAAAATATATAATTTTTCTTACCAAAAATTATATTTACACATTGTTATATTTTCACCCATTTATTTTTGTAAAAATATAAGTTTAAGTTCATAAGAACTTCTTGAATATTTAAATCTTAAATATTCTCATTAGGGTTTCCAAAATGACGTTTATGACCACTAATCGCGTTTAACATTGTTAATCACCCTTTAATCCCTTCTTTAATCGCGATTAGATTTTTAGAAAAATTCGTCATAGTTTCCCCTAAACTATGACGTTTCCCACGTTATAAAAACGCGTTTAAATCAATAATCAATTTCCAAACATCACTAATCATACTTATTCATCCAGAGATTCTTATGAGCATTATTTTGCTTAAACTTTCAAGTCTTCAAAGTTAACCATCTATTAAGTTTATTTCTTACATAAACTTGATTGTAAATTGTTTTTCACTTTTAAAGATTCACACATCTTTATGTAGAAATTTCCAAGACTTTTACATAACACTTTGGATAATTAATATCACATAAACTTATTTTATGTCAAAAACCAAGTTCATTAGTGTTGTTAAAAGCCTTTTCACATGATTATTCTTGGTTTAATCTTTCAAGAATCACTAAATCAAGTTTATATATAAATGCTCATAATCTTTGAAGTTGATGATCTTTCTTGATTTAAACATAACCATGTTTAAATCGCATATTTATGTTCATCATAATAATATGAACACAAATATAAAATACTACATAAAACTAACAACAAGATCATCATAATTATAAACTTTAAGCTACTAATCTCAACAAAAAAAAATTACATAATCAACAAGATCACATGAACATATTAACACTAAACAACATAAATCAACACATAATATATTCATATTTAGTGTTTATTAGCTTTATGTTTAGGGTTTTTGATTATGTTTAACTTTAACTTCAAGATAATCAACTTGTACTTCTATGATTAACTAGTAATAAGAAGCATAAAAATGGTGATTAGAAGACTTACAATATTGCACAAGCTAACTAAGAAAATAAGAAGAAGATTAAGCTCCAATAAGACTCCTAATGATGCCCCATACTTAACCCATGTTTAGAAGGTCTTGAAATGGCTAGATTATGAGAAAAATGGGGTGTTTATGAGTGAAAAATAGTGAGTTTGTGGGGGGTTCTTGGCTGCCGAAAATGAGAGAGAGGCTAGGAAAGTTTGCTTGTTAAATTTGAAATTGATAAGTGATGTAAAGAATGGTAGTAAAGAATGGTATAAAAGGCTTTAGTCAACAACAACTTTCATGCATCCATACTTGAAATCTTTGCACCATTTCTAAATTAATGTAGATGATTGAAATGGGGGTATGGCCGATGGGTGTGCAAGTATGGTGATTAGATTGTTTTTTTTTTTTTTAATAAAACATGTGATGATAAACATAACTTGAAGATATTTTAGTAATTAAATTAATTAGGATATCTAGGGTGTTTATGATAGTTTAGAGTTCTAAACAAACTCTAATTAGTTTACTAGTTTAGTGGATATAAGTTTTGAATGGTAAAAATACCACTAGTTCGCTCACCGGTTCGATCTCGGGTGATATACGAAAGATGAAATATAGTACCGGGAGCTATGGTTTTAAATTACCATTGATACTATGACATTTATTTAGGGTGCTTACGACGCCAAAATATCGCTAACTAGCTCGCTGGCATTTTCGTTTGCTCGTTTCGCGACCAAAAATGTCGCCTACTAGTTCGTCGGGTCGCTAACGGACTAGTTTAGTGCATAGCGACGTAACGCCGGAAACTTGTGATTATGAACATTCCGTTGATATCATCTTATTGTTTTAGTATGTTTTTCATCAATTGACATTATTCCGAAGTCCCGGAAATGCTTTGTTATAAGTTCGGACGCGTTAAAAGTGCTATATTTTAAGCCGAAACGGACGTTTTTGAGGTTAGGGCGTTATACCAGAAAGTCTTATATCTTTGCAAGACATGTTTTCATAATAATGTTTTCTTATATAACTGGACTCAGTTATGTTATCTGAGTGTCGTTTTTCAGTGTTTCGGTCTGATTTCACGGTTTGCTGGCATGAATAGTGTAACCGTGAATAGTGCACGCATCACTTTCTACCAACACCTCAAGGGCATTGTTTGTTTGGTTTCGCCATACGACGAAAACTAACATATGTTTTAGCTTTGTTTTCTTGTCCTAAGGCTGTTATTCAGTATACGACACAGTTACGAAATTAAATTACGCTAAATGCATGAGATTAAGAAATATGAATAGTGATTAGATTGTACGGAATTACCAGTTATTTGCCAGTTGTCACATTCTCCCCCTGTTAAAAAGAATTTCGTCCCGAAATTCAAGTTCAGCCACCCTTTGCAGGGGTCTTCTTAAACAGATGGGGATACTTTGCCTTAATCTGATCTTCACGTTTCCAAGTGTACTCGGGTTCGTGACATGAATTCCAGCGGACCTTGATTAGTTCGATATTACTTCTCCTTGTCTTGTGGACCTTCCGGTCCATAACCTCAACGGGTTCTTCTGTAAACTGGAGCGTGTCGTCTACTTGAATTTCATCCGCTGGAATGATAACTGTATCAACTGTCGGACTTTTCCTGAGGTTCGACACATGAAATGTGTCATGTACGTTACTGAGTTCTTCTGGCAGTTTCAACTTGTACGCGACGGTACCGATCTTTTCTAGAATCTCAAACGGCCCAATGTATCTCGGGTTTAGCTTCCCGCGCTTCCCGAATCTAGCTACGCCTTTCCAAGGTGAGACTTTCAGTAAGGCTTTGTCTCCGACCTCGAAGGATAATGGTTTATGTTTTCTGTCCGCGTATCTCTTTTGTCTGTCACGAGCCGCATTGATACGGTCTCGTATTTTTGCTATCTTGTCGGTAGTCTCTTGGACTAGTTCAGGGCCATTGAGTTGTTTGTCTCCGACTTCCGCCCAACACAGTGGTGATCGGCACTTCCGTCCGTATAGTGCTTCGAATGGGGCGGCTTTAATGCTTGTGTGATAACTGTTATTATATGAGAATTCTACCAGCGGTAATTGATTATCCCAATTTCCGCCCAAATCCATCACACAGGCGCGAAGCATGTCTTCCATTGTTTGGATGGTTCGCTCACTTTGCCCATCAGTTTGCGGATGAAATGCGGTGCTCAGATCCAGACGAGATTCAAGCGATTCTTGAAATGATTGCCATATTCTTGATACAAAGCGACCATCACGATCCGAGATTATCGAAGTAGGCACTCCATGACGTGCCACAATCTCGTTGAGGTAGATTTCGGCTAACTTCGCGGTACTGTCTTTTTCACGAATAGGAAGGAAGTGAGCCGACTTGGTTAATCGATCAACGATAACCCATATCATGTCATGACCTCGAGAGGTCCGTGGGAGTCCTGTAACGAAATCCATTGATATCTGCTCCCATTTCCAAACAGGAATCACGGGTTGTTGTAATAACCCAGATGGCTTTTGATATTCGGCCTTGACCTTTGCACAAGTTAGGCAATTCCCAACGTAAATCCCAATATCTTTCTTGAGTTTAGGCCACCAATAATATTCTCTCAGATCCTGATACATCTTATCAGATCCTGGGTGTATCGAATATCTGGACTTGTGTGCTTCATCCAGCACTAAGTCTCGTAAGCCACCAAAATAGGGAATCCAGATCTTTCCTCCGAAATATAAAGTGCCATCCTTATTTGTTTCCATGTGTTTCCTTGCTCCTCGCAAGTATTCTGCTCGTATATTTCCTGGTTTTAGGGCTTCCCGTTGTGCGTCGCGCACTCGAGTTGTAAAGTTTGTCTGGATTGTCAACTCTAAAGCCCGTACTCGTAAGGTTCTAACTCGTTCCTTCCGGCTCAAAGCATCCGCTACAACGTTTGCTTTCCCCGGATGGTATCTGATTTCACAGTCATAGTCGTTCAACAATTCTACCCATCGCCGCTGGCGCATGTTTAATTCTTTTTGATTGAATATGTGTTGAAGACTTCTATGATCAGTGAATATGGTACACTTAGTACCATAGAGATAGTGATGCCAAATCTTTAAAGCGAATACCACTGCACCTAATTCCAGGTCATGAGTGGTATAGTTCTTTTCATGAACTTTTAACTGCCGCGACGCGTACGCGATGACTTTTTCACGTTGCATTAACACACAACCCAAGCCTTGACGCGATGCATCACAGTACACCACGAAGTCATCGGTGCCGTCAGGGAGTGATAAGATTGGCGCTTGGCATAGTTTATCTTTGAGCGTTTGGAATGCCATTTCCTGTTTTTCACCCCAATCGAACTTTCTATCCTTCTGAGTGAGCGAGGTTAGCGGTTGAGCAATTTTAGAAAAATTCTCTATGAATCTTCGGTAGTATCCCGCTAAACCCAGAAATTGTCTTACTTCCGTTGGGGTCCTTGGAGTGTTCCAGCTCTTTATGGCCTCTATCTTAGTTGGATCAACATGTATTCCGTTCTCATTCACCACATGACCGAGAAATTGTACTTCACGAATCCAAAATTCGCATTTTGAGAACTTGGCGTACAATTGTTCTTTCTTAAGTAAATCCAGAATAGTTCTCAAGTGTTGTTCATG
Organism: Helianthus tuberosus; assembly: GCA_030545235.1. NCBI lineage: Eukaryota > Viridiplantae > Streptophyta > Magnoliopsida > Asterales > Asteraceae > Helianthus > Helianthus tuberosus. The sequence continues at coordinate 50,138,582 of CM060403.1, read as the reverse complement.
TTCCGCCTTTGTTCGTGAGTATATTAAAATGTCATCAATGAATACGATCACGAACTTGTCCAGGTATGGTTTACATACCCGATTCATCAAGTCCATGAATACGGCGGGAGCGTTCGTTAAGCCAAAAGGCATAACAAGGAACTCATAATGCCCATAGCGAGTCCTAAACGCTGTCTTAGGAATGCTTTCCTCCTGAATCCTCAGCTGATGGTATCCGGATCTTAGATCAATTTTGGAATAGAAGCTAGAACCTTGTAACTGATCGAACAAGTCATCAATCCTCGGTAAGGGATACCGATTTTTGATAGTTAGCTTGTTTAGTTCTCTGTAATCGATGCACATTCGAAAGGTTCCGTCCTTCTTCTTGACAAATAGCACCGGAGCTCCCCAAGGTGAGAAACTCGGTCTAATGAATCCCTTGTCAAGCAACTCCTGAAGCTGAGTAGATAATTCCTGCATCTCCGAGGGCGCGAGTCTATATGGAGCTTTTGCCACCGGTGCCGCACCTGGCACTAGATCGATACGAAATTCCACCTGTCGTTGTGGTGGCAGTCCCGGCAAGTCTTCTGGAAAGACTTCGGGATATTCCCTTACCACAGGGATGTCTTTCACCTTGCGCTCCTCGGCCTTCTTGTCAACGACATGAGCAAGAAAGGCGATGTATCCTTTCCTTAGACATTTTTGAGCCTTCATGCAACTAATAATTCGCAAAGGCGTGTCTTGTTTCTCCCCGTGTACTAGCAAATGTTCTCCATCGGGTAGGGGGATGCGTATGATCTTCTCATGACATATGACTTCGGCTCGGTTATCGGATAGCCAATCCATACCAATAACGACATCGAAACTACCTAACGGAACTGGTAAGAGATCTAGGTCGAACTTTCGTTCACCCAGCTCTAAGGTACATTTCTTTATGATTTCCCCTGATTCTACTAAATCACCATTAGCTAATTCAATCGAATATGGAATATTTAATTTGCTCGATTCTACCCCAAGTATATCTCTAAATTCCTTAGAAATAAAACTATAATCTGCTCCCGTATCGAAAAGGATAGATGCAAAGTGATTATTGATAGGGAACGTACCGGTGACCACATTCGGGTCCTGAAGAGCGTCCTTGGCTCCTATCACAAAAGCTCTTCCCCGAGCTTGAATCTCTTTCGGGCAATCCTTCTTGAAGTGTCCTTTGTCACCACAATTGAAACAACCTTGATCCCTGGTATTCGTACCCCGGCACGCTTCGGTGCGGTGCCCAAACTTATTACATTTGCTACACCTGAAGCTACAACACTCCCCGTAGTGGTGGAAGGGGCAAGTATTGCACTTCGGTGCAGTTCCAGCGTAAGATTTCTTGTCGGGGTTATTTGTGGTAGTGGTAACATAAGCTTTTGCATCCCTAGATTCCTTCGCGGGTTCTCCTCTGTTATTGTTATTCTTGTTGTTCCTTCCCCGCGAACCTTTCTTAAAATGGGAAAACTTTCTTTTATTAGAGCCCGAATTTTCCACAGCAGCTTCCTTTTTGTTCGATCCAGACTCATCAAACTTTCCTTGACGTAGTGCTTCCTCGGTAAGTGCTACAGCCAAATCGATTGCTTCGCCGATCTCCGTGGGCTTAGAAGTAGTAACCAGACTTAGTATTTGGGGGGCAAGTCCCCAAATGTACCTCTCGATCCTCTTGTATTCGGGATCCACCAAGTATGGGACTACACGGGATAAATCGTGAAATCGCTGCGTGTAACCCGCGATATCCGCACCAATCATTTTCAAATTCCAGAATTCCATTTCTAGCTTCTGGATTTCTGACCTTGAGCAATACTTTTTCCTTATCAATTCTTTTAGTTCCTCCCAGGTCAAGCCATACGCAGCAGTTTCGCCTTTCGTTTGGACCTGGAGGTTCCACCACGATAGTGCCCCATCAACGTATAGTCCGGTGACATAAGTAACCCTTTGTTCAGCAGGGCACTTGCTCATTCGAATAACTGAGTCGGTCTTCTCAGTCCAGTGAACGAAGGAAACGGCACCTCCCGTACCGTCAAAATTTAGAGGTTTGCAGTCTAAGAACTGCTTATAAGTGCAACCTGAAATTATCATATACACAAATTCAAGAGTGAATATCAAGAGCACGATTAGAGTGGATGAGAGAATCGTGTAGATTAATGATTAACTAAGCATTACCAGTCGGATGGTTGCCTCCAGAAGTACCTCCTGTTCCACCGCTTTGTTCAGTGCGGTTAGCTTCGTATTGAGCAATTGCTTGGGAAATGCGTTCGTTCAATTCCTCTTGTGTTGTCGGCAGCGGGTTAGCGTTCGTTTTTCTACGGCGAGGCGGCATTGTCTTCTAGATAAAATATCGATCTCCATTATACAAGTATTTAATAATAAATATTGTCAAGTATATATATATATAAAAACACATCGGGTTTATATAAATAAGAAATGCATACCCCCGTATACATGACATAACCACGCAATCGCAAGCACGCATAAACACAACGTCATCACAATGGTCGTATAACTCAACATGTAGAAAACACCATGCCACAACATAACCTCAACCATAAGTCCACCATGTCATAACAATATCAACCAAAATATCATCACATCACCATAATATCAACCACAACATAAAAGAAATACATTGTGAAATACAGAAAACATACTTTTATACATAACGACAACTTGTTACATTTGTTCATGAAGATCAAAAGGACATAGGGGTACATACCCCTAGTCAGTACAAGTTACAATACAAAAGTAAGATTTCTACTACATTGTATCTTCATGTCTTTAAGTTGTCTTCAAAAGTCTTGATCTTCATAAACCTTGGTCTTCACAAAAGTGGTAGTCTCTCCAAAAGATAGCTATGTACATACGACTAACATAAGACCAACATACAACTGACAGACTACTGGTGTGGAGATGGTGGAGGTGGTGACTGTGGTAGTGGTGGTGGTGATGGAGGGGGTGACACTGGCAATGGTGGCTGTGGTGATGCAGGTGGTGGTGGTGTGATAGCGGCAAGGACCGCAGCTAACTGGGCATCAAGCTCTCGAGTCCTACGGAAGAGTATGGAACACTGGATGTCGTAGGATATCATCCTATCCACCATGGTAGGCTGAGCAAAGTGAGAGGGATGATAAGGGTCCGCAGGGTCCATGCCCGGTGGGGGTATCCCGGCATACAATCTAGCATAGTCGGAGGCAAATCCGGCGGGCTGAGATGGTCCCGCAGCATAGGGGTCCTGGGGTGTACTAGATAACGGCTGATATGATGACAGTCCAGACTGGTAATGAGGTGGGGGATACATGGAGTGTGGGAATCCTGGTAGGTGCATGGGGTCAGTAGTGGGGGTAGGTGGTACAGCAGTCTGGGTGGGTAGTACGGTATCAGGGGATGATGCAGGGGTGTGAATAGAGGGAGCAATACTAGACGCGGTAGATGAAATATCAACAACAGACACGACCGGAGAGGGTAACTCGAGTATAACAACATCATGGATCTCCCCGTCACCTATCTCATCGTCAAGGTGCTCAACAGGTACTATTGGGACGACATCATCGTCCTCAAGATCAATAAATGGAACAACAGCTAGTGGCTCAGCCAGATGCACAATCATATGCTCACCCTCCGGGTGGCCGTAGATAATAATACCATGAAGGAGCTGCGGCATAGCCAGCACACCGTCCTCAGGTGGGACGAGATCCTCCCCGAAAGCTGCAAGAGCAAAAGGTTGGAAATCATCCAACATGTAGTCATCGTCTGAGGATACATCATGCCCGGACTCGTCGTCCGACGATATGATAATGATGTCTGGCTCATACTCGTCATCCGACACTACCAGCATCGGATCCACCTCTGAAAGGTCCGAAGAAGAAGATGAAGACATCGATCCTGGCAAATAAACCGTACAATATGCATGTATGTTTGTTAGAGAAAAAAAATGTATTACTACTCATGATACATTCCATGCAATCACTATATATCTCATGCAATATTTTGTTCTCATGTTTCACATGTAAGCCTTAGTGTTTTCAAGTCTATTCCTTATCGACTATCCATGTATTGATCCATATTCGTTACTAGTGATCGAGCCCGCGTGATAGATCCTCAGGTTATAGTGACACAATGAAAACCTTTTGTCATTTTTTTTTGTCATACTTTCGAAATCACTTTTGTAATGTTATCGACTTTGTTTTCATGTGAGAGCCCTTTGGTGATTGTAGACCAAACTTTAATAAAAGTTTTTCCCCGGTTCACTACAATCGGAGCTCTGATACCAATCTGTCACACCCTGCTAGTAGCGGAAGCGTATTGTGTGTGACGTAAGAAAGGTAATCATTGCATCCAAATGTATTAACAACATGAACCAACAACGATGCCATAGATATATAGTTTTTAACAAAAGATTACAGGTTTTCAACATAGTTTCTCAAGTTCAACAACGCTTGACATAGCATAGTTCTAAGTTATTTTTCACATAGCAAAAGATAGTTTTTGACACAAAACATAGTGAGGTTTTGTCTCCTATATACCCATACGAAGTTGGGATATAAAAGACAAACCCTCCCAAAATTGGCCATCGTTGTCCTTTGTTTTCCCGAATCCCATAGTGAATCACCGGCTCAAGACCTGTTTCCTGAAATACATGCAGTTTAAAAAAAATCAACAAAAAATTGAGTGAGTTCATGCAGTACTTGTTATCATATGAAATCTAGTAATTGTTATTTTGTAATCATGGTATGTTCTGATTTAAACATGGAGTCTATTAAGGATCTATCAGTGGGTAGCGAGCCCCCTGACATAATGCGCCATAAGCAAAATAACCAATCCGAGAACACTTTGTCATCATTGGGATCACAAAAGCACTCCAGGGTATACCATCCAGGAGTGGGGCGTGCCTCAAGCCCAATAGATCTACACGTTTTGCACCTTGGTCACTAAGTGATTAATGGTTACAATTGTTCCATCCCTACTTATGCACATTGATCAAACCATCTACTCCGTAACTAGCATACCAATAGTTTTAGCATGTATTTCCCCTCGATGTTTTTGAAAACAAAACATTGAAAACAGTGAAAGGAGGGACATGAACTCACAAGTTTGCGTTCCGTGAAATATGATATTGAAATGAGCGTCCGTACGTGTCAATAACCTACATGTGTACTAATCTCGTTAGACACTAGGTCTTTCGGACCTCGTACAAGTTGTTCATCTTGAATTCTTTATTATGTTTTCGCTTGTCATCTTTAGAACAACTTTGTCATTGGGCTTAACCCACGTTTTAATGTTATTGGGCCTAGCTCTAGTTTTCTTGTTATTGGGCCTAGCCCTAGTTTTCTTGTTATTGGGCCTAGCCCTAGTTTTCTTGTTATTGGGCCTAGCCCTAGTTTTCTTGTTATTGGGCCTAGCCCTAGTTTTCTAGTGAGTCCATTAAATATACTCTTGCAATTTTTACCAAAAATTCACCAAGCATGTAACTTAATAAGTTCGTTTTTCACATGAAAAATACTTGGTAATTTTTATAGTTTTCGACTTTCCGGATCCTTGTTTTTGACCACTTAGTTATGCGCTCGCTTTAGTGTCTAAAAATATGTTATTTTTAGACTCGACATTGTAGTAACTTGTTTACGATGTCGATACGCCCAAACTGTCGTCATCAAGTGTTATGTATTTCCATTTCGGCTATTTTATTTAATTGTCCGATTTTACTAGCATTTCTTGGACCATGTAGGAACATGTGCGTGTATTTATTTTGATCACCCTATAGGTATCTAATACATACACATATATAGCACACATTGCAAGGACTTAGCAAGTTTCCAAAAATATATATTTTTTCTTACCAAAAATTATATTTACACATTGTTATATTTTCACCCATTTATTTTTGTAAAAATATAAGTTTAAGTTCATAAGAACTTCTTGAATATTTAAATCTTAAATATTCTCATTAGGGTTTCCAAAATGACGTTTATGACCACTAATCGCGTTTAACATTGTTAATCACCCTTTAATCCCTTCTTTAATCGCGATTAGATTTTTAGAAAAATTCGTCATAGTTTCCCCTAAACTATGACGTTTCCCACGTTATAAAAACGCGTTTAAATCAATAATCAATTTCCAAACATCACTAATCATACTTATTCATCCAGAGATTCTTATGAGCATTATTTTGCTTAAACTTTCAAGTCTTCAAAGTTAACAATCTATTAAGTTTATTTCTTACATAAACTTGATTGTAAATTGTTTTTCACTTTTAAAGATTCACACATCTTTATGTAGAAATTTCCAAGACTTTTACATAACACTTTGGATAATTAATATCAAATAAACTTATTTTATGTCAAAAACCAAGTTCATTAGTGTTGTTAAAAGCCTTTTCACATGATTATTCTTGGTTTAATCTTTCAAGAATCACTAAATCAAGTTTATATATAAATGCTCATAATCTTTGAAGTTGATGATCTTTCTTGATTTAAACATAACTATGTTTAAATCGCATATTTATGTTCATCATAATAATATGAACACAAATATAAAATACTACATAAAACTAACAACAAGATCATCATAATTATAAACTTTAAGCTACTAATCTCAACAAAAAAAATTTTACATAATCAACAAGATCACATGAACATATTAACACTAAACAACATAAATCAACACATAATATATTCATATTTAGTGTTTATTAGCTTTATGTTTAGGGTTTTTGATTATGTTTAACTTTAACTTCAAGATAATCAACTTGTACTTCTATGATTAACTAGTAATAAGAAGCATAAAAATGGTGATTAGAAGACTTACAATATTGCACAAGCTAACTAAGAAAATAAGAAGAAGATTAAGCTCCAATAAGACTCCTAATGATGCCCCATACTTAACCCATGTTTAGAAGGTCTTGAAATGGCTAGATTATGAGAAAAATGGGGTGTTTATGAGTGAAAAATAGTGAGTTTGTGGGGGGTTCTTGGCTGCCGAAAATGAGAGAGAGGCTAGGAAAGTTTGCTTGTTAAATTTGAAATTGATAAGTGATGTAAAGAATGGTAGTAAAGAATGGTATAAAAGGCTTTAGTCAACAACAACTTTCATGCATCCATACTTGAAATCTTTGCACCATTTCTAAATTAATGTAGATGATTGAAATGGGGGTATGGCCGATGGGTGTGCAAGTATGGTGATTAGATTGTTTTTTTTTTTTTTTTTTTTTTAATAAAACATGTGATGATAAACATAACTTGAAGATATTTTAGTAATTAAATTAATTAGGATATCTAGGGTGTTTATGATAGTTTAGAGTTCTAAACAAACTCTAATTAGTTTACTAGTTTAGTGGATATAAGTTTTGAATGGTAAAAATACCACTAGTTCGCTCACCGGTTCGATCTCGGGTGATATACGAAAGATGAAATATAGTACCGGGAGCTATGGTTTTAAATTACCATTGATACTATGACATTTATTTAGGGTGCTCACGACGCCAAAATATCGCTAACTAGCTCGCTAGCATTTTCGTTTGCTCGTTTCGCGACCAAAAATGTCGCCTACTAGTTCGTCGGGTCGCTAACGAACTAGTTTAGTGCATAGCGACGTAACGCCGGAAACTTGTGATTATGAACATTCCGTTGATATCATCTTATTGTTTTAGTATGTTTTTCATCAATTGACATTATTCCGAAGTCCTGGAAATGCTTTGTTATAAGTTTGGACGCGTTAAAAGTGCTATATTTTAAGCCGAAACGGACGTTTTTGAGGTTAGGGCGTTATACCAGAAAGTCTTATATCTTTGCAAGACATGTTTTCATAATAATGTTTTCTTATATAACTGGACTCAGTTATGTTATCTGAGTGTCGTTTTTCAGTGTTTCGATCTGATTTCACGGTTTGCTGGCATGAATAGTGTAACCGTGAATAGTGCACGCAGCACTTTCTACCATCACCTCAAGGGCATTGTTTGTTTGGTTTCGCCATACGACGAAAACTAACATATGTTTTAGCTTTGTTTTCTTGTCCTAAGGCTGTTATTCAGTATACGACACAGTTACGAAATTAAATTACGCTAAATGCATGAGATTAAGAAATATGAATAGTGATTAGATTGTACGGAATTACCAGTTATTTGCCAGTTGTCACAGGCAATCCGTACGTACAGAACATGTTGAAAATTGTTTAATTATCTAAGTCCTAAACGTCACACGATCGGACGATCACTAGATCGAATGGCAATCCGATCGGGTGGTAATCCGTTTCAACGTTCAGATCCTTTGAATAGTTTGAAAAATAGTTTAAGTATGGAACCAAGTGCAATCCGATCGGATGGCCGGTCGATCGGATGGCAATCCGATCGTATGGCCGGTCGATCGGATGGCAATCCGATCGGATGGCCGGTCGATCGGATGGCAATCCGATCGGACGGCAATCCGTCCCAACGGTCTGATCGTCCTAACACTTGTTTCTGTTTGAAGTGTTGTAGCTTTGAACGAGACGTTTTGATATCTTGCTTGAACAATAGAACCCTTATCTATGCCCAAGTGACCCGACCGAACAGGAATCACCCTTGTCCGAACAGTTCACAGTTCGAGTCGGTTGTTCCTGTTCAAACCCGAAATCAATATCTCTCCCGGATAGAATTCAGATCTGGAACTAATGCATCACTAAGAATGAGTAGAAGATCAGAACAGGCTCCGATTCTATCGGGTTTGAGTGCATTGAGTGTAAAAGAGTTGAAAGAAAGTTGGAAAACCATCTTTCAATCCTTTTCACCATGAATATGTGTTGGTGCACTACATCTGTCGACTTCGTCTTGGATCGAGTCTTACATTGCATTGTATAGTCTAGGGCACGTTTTACGATAAAATAGGAGATTATATGTGTTTAGTGAGCAGGTTTCGCTCATAGGGACATAGACAGGAGGTTTCACTTATTTGTCAAGAGGTTTCGCTTATATGGACATGTGTCCATTGGAGCGAAACCATCAGCCTATAAATAGGGTTACATGAGCGAAACCACATAAGGATTGCCTTGTATTCTACGCCGAAGCTCTGCCGGTGTGAAGATCGAGCTGTAATCGTTTATCAATCAATACAATCAGTAGATTAAGTGAAGAATCAGTTATCTCTACCTCCGTTTCTTGTTATTCCGCACCTCAAACGAAGTTGAACACCTCTGAACGACTCGTTCGGGTCAGATCACGATCCTACAAGTGGTATCAGAGCTCAGGAGGAGGAGTTCTGCAGAGAATAGCTAGAATTTATCGAGATTTCTTACTTCTACACCTTCTTTCTTCAATTCAGAAAATTTTATCGGTCGGAATTCGTTCAAAATTTCACAGATTGTGCGCAATTGAACATAGACAAACCCTTGAAAGTTTCAGACCAAATTACGGACTAAAAATGGTTGAAATTACCTTCAGACTTGGTTCCGCTTATCCGGACATAGAATAATTCCGCTTATCTGAACAACATATTTCGCTCTTGTGTCATCTTATTGAGAGGTTCCGCTCCAAATTACCTTGGTAGTTTCGCTCTTTTGTCATTCTAATAGAGGTTTCGCTCCAAGTGTGTATAAGAGATTTCGCTCATTTGTACATTAGTGGTTCCCCTCCAAAAGACACATAAAGTGTCCGCTCTAAAGACACATCAAGGTTTCGCTTATCTGAACATCTCAGGTTTCGGTCCAAAGAAATACTAAGGTTCCGCTCATAAAGACATCTGGGATTTCGCTCTTGTGTACAGAATCCTAGTTTCGCTCATTAGGCCATCCAGAATCTTAGTTTCGCTTATAAGGTCATCCAGAACATATGATTTCGCTTATAAAGTCTACCATATTTCGCTTATAAGATCATCCAGAACACCTGATTTCGCTTATCAGTCACAGTTTTTGAAATACGTGTTGAAAAGTCATGGATACCGAATTCTATAACGCGTTTGCAACACCGTCTGGTCCAGGCACTATTGCTCAAGCTATGAGTTTAGAAAATGAGACGGGAACCACCCAAAAGCCTCCGAAATTGATGAGTATCGAAGAATACTACGGGTGGAAAGATAGATTCGAGAACTGGGTTCAGGCTAACCATCTGAGATCATGGGAGTGTATTTTGAAGAAATATGTTTTGCCACAGACTGATTTGAAAGTTGATAAAAAAATATCTGAATTTAGTGATCAAGAACGTGATATGTATAGAGCTGAAAAGATGATGATCAGTCTACTTCAGCAAGCTATCAAAGAAGACATTTTCATACTGCTACAGCATGACAAAACTGCAAAGTCAATCTGGGATGCACTTAAAGTCAAATTTGAGGGTAGCGAGAATATGATTAAAAGCAAGAAGGCACTGTTAAAGAAAGAGTTTGATCTGTTCAGTAGTCTACCGGGTGAAGACACAAAGAAGCTGATTGAAAGATACTGTCACCTTGTGCGATCTATGTCAATGCTTAGTATAAAAAAGGATTCTGAAGAATGGGTAGACAAATTAGCTGATGCGTTACCGTAAAAAGAGTGGGGAACTTATTTGATGATTCTGAAAAACACAGGGGTTTATGATGGGTTAACAATTGGTCAGTTTATCAAAAAAATTGAGGGTCAAGATTTGGAACAGCAGAAGATTGCGAGGATGAGCAGTCCAAGTGGTCAACAGGATGTAAAAATGTATTACAAAGGTAGTGTTCCGGTTCCAGAAGCTGAGAAAAGTCCGAAAATCCAGACTACTTTTAGTGCTGGAGATTCATCGGAAAAAGCTGATCAAAGTTCAAACAAAAGCAGCAGTGGTTTCTCATTATATCCGAGTGTCAATCCAAAGAGTTCATCAGAAAGTTTTCAGCATCAAAGCTCAAAAATGGGAAATGGTTGTGTGATACAATGCAATATTGCCTTGAATCTTCCAGATGGACAAAGTTTTTCTGAGGAGGTTGCGAAAGATCACATGGCATTACTTGGTTCCGTGCTTATCTCGTATGAAGGTCTAGTGGCTGGTCGAATCGGAAATCCTATGCTCACAAAGGAGGATTACGATCAGATAGACACCGAAGAGATGGAACTGATGGACATCAAATGGTGTCTTGCGAGTGTTCTTAGACGTGCTGAAAAGTTCAAAACAATTACCGGGAGAAATGATTTTCTTGATGCTCATGTATCTACTTTAGGTTTTGATAAATCTAAAGTTACTTGTTTTCGTTGCAGGGAGAAAGGTCATTTCAAGCGGGAGCGCAAGAACAGAGAAGCTAGTGGCGCTCAGAATCCGTTTGGAAAAGATGATTACTACCGGAAAGCCATTTATCAGCAAGTTGGTCAATCACAAGACTCACAGACGGCTCATGGTAGAAGAATCGAGGATTCAAAAAGAGCGTGTGTGGTGGATTTTGACTGGAACAATTATATCTCTCCTGATAGCAAAGCATGCATAGTCGATCAAGATGATGAGAGGCTACCTGAAGGCTTCAGCTGGAATATGTTTGCAGATAAGAATGGGAATTTTAAAGATTTCATTGCTAAGATTTTCAGAGAACCAGACATGTTTACCACATGGATGAAGTCTATTGGAGTGACTATAAAGAGTGTGGATGAAGAGTCTATTGTTTCTGTTGAAAGTTCAGAAAGTGCTGATGAAAGTCTACAAAGTTCTGATGAGAGTGTACAAAATGTTGTTATTTCAGAAAAGGAAGTTGTATTTGATCAAACACAGTCAGATTCTGGTTTATCAGATGCTGATTCTGAAAAATCTGTACAGTTTGATCAGCCTCCAGATGATAGTAGCAGTGACGATGAGGAGGAAAAACACATTAATGTTGCTAAAACTCATCTTTCTCCTGAAAGTTTTCATTTCTATTTTGCAGATTGCCTAGAGAAGCTGAAAGAGAAACGAGCTACAAAAGAGCAAAAGGATATGAAGACTGAAAGTTATGATGAAAAGAATGAAATTGTTCAAACTGAAGAAGTTAAAGTTGCTACTGAAAAGACTGAGCGAGTGAAGGTAGAAGAGAAGGTGATTGAAGAAGAAAAAGTGGTTGAAGTGGTAAAGACAATCGAGATTGAGAAGATTGTTGAAGTTGTAAAGCCTTGCGAGAAGTGTTTGGAAGTATGCAAGGGTTGTGCAGCAAAAGACGAGATAATTGCTGAGTATGAAAAGAAAAAAGAGCAGTTACTGTTCAACCTCAACTATGTGAAAGAATCTTATGATGTCTTGAACAAAACAGTAACTGGTCTCCAAAAGACAAATTCAGAAAGAGAACAAGCACTAACTATGATGAATGCTGTGATGATGACAAAGCAGAAAGCCATCAACTTTTACATCGAAGAAAGTGCTAAATGGAAGCAAGAGTTGGAAACAGAGAAGATTGAGAATGAGAGAATTAGACGTTTATTACAAAGTTATTCTAGTTCTGATTATCTCATTGATCGTATTTACCCAACTGTTGCAGGTATGGAAGCTTTTCAAGACGAGAAGCCGAAGAAAAAGAAAGATAGTGGTAAGAAACCGACTGTTAGCTATAACAAGTGTCCGCCTCCAATTTGGGAAGGGTACTCTCCTAGAAAACCAAACGAGGAGCAACTTGAAAAAGCAGTCAATATAAAGCTAAAAACCGGCACAACTGACGTTTTACCAGATAACATTGATGTCACGTTTACCTCGTCCGATACTGATCATGAGTCTGAGTTAATCAAAAAGGTGGTCGATCAGGTGTTGGATACTGAGGAGGAGTCTGAGTCAAAGTCTGAGTCTGGAGGGTCAAATTCATCAGTCAACAGTCCAAAGTCGTCGGTTAAACAGTCTTACAGTAAAGAATTTTTGTTATCGAAAGCAAATTTGGATGATGAAGCATTTGACGTTGCATACACTTTAAATGATTCGGACAAATTATACTCTGAAAAAGAGTTTCCAATAAGAAGTGTTCGTTTTGACATGATTAAAAAGGTTTTCAAAATGACAGAAATTAATATTTCTGAAATAAACGATTTAAATCTTATTGAAAAACCTAAAAAGTACACTTCAAGAGATTAACAACGTCTAAACAAGAAAAAGGGTTACAATTCTGGGTCTGGTTTTCAAAAGAAACAAAACCAAAATCGTAGCTATAAAAAGAAAGGTCTTGGATTTATTCCACCAGAAAATCAAAAAAATTTGAAAAATTCTAAAACAAAAACAGAATTTGTGTCAGGTGGAAGTGCAGAAGAGGAACAGAAGAAACCATTCTGGAGACAGTCAAATCAAGAGTTTCTTGCTGAAAAGAGAAAGAATGGAATTGAAGTTTGTCACTCAAAAGAAACTAGAACTTGTTACAAATGCAATGAAGCTGGTCACATTGCATGGAACTGTCCGAAAAATGCCAAGTCAAAACAGGGAGTTTCTAACAAGTTGAAAGGAAAAGTTGTTGATATTGAACCACCAACCGAAAAATTTAAAATTTTTGAAAACTCAACTTATGAGGTTGGTGAGTGTTCTAAAAAGAATTTTTATAAAAAGAAAGAGAAAGACAACCAAGTGTGGGTTGTTAAGAAAGTTGATGAGAAAGTCGGCGATGAATCTGGTTCCACAAAGCCAGAAGAGCCACAGGTTGAAATGAAAATTTCAGTGAATGATGATGATTTTCCATTACTGAAATTTGAAGAAGTTAAACAGAAAGTTGGTAAGGTTGATATCTCGAATCAGTTTTATAACGAGAATACTAAGTTTGATGTCGAGAAAACATTCAATGGAAGTGTTAAGAAAATTTTTGGGAAAATGTTGAATGGGAAAGCTAAGGGGGTTAAAGATTTTTATGCAACTAAAAAGGCAACTTACAACCCTACTGCGCAAAAACTGAAAGCCATCAAGTCTGAGAAGACTTGGATGGAAGTTTGTTTCCCGTAAAGTCTTAGGACTATGCCGGAGATCCCAAGTTTGTAATCGCGGATCAGGAATCGGCATCTTTCTTGAAAGTTGATGATTGTGAATGAATCTTATAAAGTTTAAATTTTTACAGGATAAGTGTGAATTGTCGGAGCTTCCAGGTTGGTAAGTGTGAAGCAGGAATCGGCATTTTTGATTGGTAAAATGGTTTGTGTAGAGGTTTATTCCTACATAGGCTTGAATGTTGTGAATATTTTTACAAGAGGTACAGAGGTTGCATACATGCAAGTGGTAAATCAGGGACATTAAGTTGTACTTGATCTGCTACAAGTGTTTGAATGGACAATATGATGAACCAAACCCCTAACTTTACAAGTGGTAAAACCAGCAAAACTTATTTTCCGGAAAAATCATTTTGGTTAAAACAAACTTAAGTGTTTTGAAATCATAATGAGAAAATAGTTTTGTGTAAGGGGGAGTTCTGATTGTTTATGCCTAGTGAATGGCGATTTGATGCGATCTGATATTGGTTGTCATTTTTCTTGTACAGTTTGTTTTCAAATTTCCTGAAATGTGTTTGCATTTTAGGGGGAGTAAGAAAAATTTCAGAAAATCCAAAAACATTTGAAAATTTGAAAAAGACAAAAACATGGTAAAATGAAAAATGAGTTTTTGTGTCAAAGAAGAGGAAATGATAGTACATCAGTAGACGGTCACAGTTTGCTAAAGAAATGTAATGTTTAAATAGCGTTAAACGGTCTCATTGATGATATGCCGATAGGTTTTTACACATTTAGTAAGCTTTTTCGGGATATAAACATAAATTCAAACTTGCTTGTTTCGTGGGGAACACCACTTGAATATATAGGTAACCCCTGAAATCTCGTTTGAAAGGTCCCTCTTTCTGAGATAGTAGGTCTTTATGCTCAGTGATATCTGGGGTATTATCCCGGGACTTCTGCTGAATGGAAGTTCTGACCTAGTCCCCGGATAATGCTTTCTGCAAATGCTTGAAATATAGCGCCGCCCTCAGCAAATTGATGAAACAATAAAATTGATAGTCATTGCTGTTGTAATATAAAAGATCCTCTAAAGGGGACACACCAAAAGTCGAAGCCGTCATCTCTCTGCGTATACGGGAGTATCGACCTGAGCTCTCACGGCCCTCGCAATTTAACCCCTTACAGATATCATCTGTGGTATACTCACCTGTAAGACTGAATATTGGGATCTGGATACGGGAGTATATTCAAGAGGTGGGACACATGAATAAGTTTAAGTCCTTAAAATATCTAACTCATATCCTGAATCAGTTGAAATTTGTGTGAGAATTTAAGTGGACAAGTATATCGGCAATTGTCACACCCCAACTTTCCACGTGTCACCGGTGGGCCCGGTGGGGAGTATCGTGACGTAGTTGATATCATCATAGTCAAACAACACAATATATAAATGCACAGCGGAAGCAAAAGATAAATATATTACAATCCGAATATAAAGTAATATCAAGTATTACAACGGAAAGTAAAGGATCCACAGGCGGATCTTAGAACATAAATATTCAACAGACTTTCGATGCCTAGAACTTGCAAGATTCCTTACTAACGTCCTGAGCAGCTTCCAGCCTATTACGTACTTGTACCTGTCACTTTAGACTTTTGAAAATACGTCAGTTTTCACTGGTAAATACACTCAACCGACTCATTTGAAAATGTTTATGAAAAAATTGGTTTAGGTGCTCAAGGCACGAAGATGTTTTGACACTCTGATTAAAATGCACCAGGAAAAAATTAATCTTTTATACTTGGGACAAACTATATCTCATGTTATCAGTTTTACATAACTTGCTCTACATACGGGGCCCGGTTCTATGCCGGTTCAAGATTAACCGACACACCACTATTCCCTTATTGGGAATCCCTTATTGGGTATAATTAATTAATAAGCATATTGCATCTGTCAGGTGTATGCCTACACCCCGTGCTTAGGTCGTGGCCATTGCAATTAATGAGTCAAGGATATCCAGGACACGGTCGCATTAATCCCCAATGTTTCAGTCAAGCAATACGAATTAAAGGAGGTTATTTGGATTTCCCGACTTATTGGTCTTTGAATCCCATACCTGACCATGCGGTATTTATATTACCGTATCCCAAGCCCGTAATAGGGAAAATAAGTTAAGAGTATTTACCTGAGCTAGCTCCTGTCTTAAATAGCAATAATTTTTAATAACTCAGCCGTATTCACTTAAGTAAGCGTAGGTACAATTTACCGGAAGGCTCTAGTCTGGAATGATGGTATAAATAACCGATTAGAATGCTAACGGGTCTTTAATTAAGCCTAAGCCTAGACCGGTTAGTCTTAAAGAAAGATACGGTTCAAACGCATGATAAAGCGAAGACCGGATTAGAATGTGGTTTTGACCCGACAAGCTCGCATACTTGTTTAATATGGGTAACTTAAACACATTCTGGATTTTGAGACAAAAATGATATGGTTTGACCCGTTTCGGCTAATATATGCAATCTAGTTACATAAGCCGATTCGAACGCAAAAAGTGCGTAATGAGTAACCAAATAAATCATATACAGGTTTCCTAAGTTAATATGCTTCAAATATGTTGTGACATCAGTAAGATGTCTTTTATTATGCCCGAAACGAATTTAAACACAAACTTTGCCCCGTAGGGGTAGTTTGGTCATTTAAAAGGTTATAAAAGAGTTTAAGTATTTACCTGAGTTACAGGTCTGATATAATCAGCAAAAATACTTATTTTTATAAGTTATAACAGTAGGATATTTTATATATGTGAAATTTATCAATTACTACCAAACTGTGCACCGTGGGGCATTTTGGTAATTTCACATAAGCCGTAAAGCTCAAAACTGAAGTCTGAGTTAAACAACTTTTGCTTACTGTTAAAATATTATAATTTACCTCAAATATCAGTAGGTATCACCCTTTGTATGTTTAAAATAGTTTTAGTACATACTATGCGTTAAAAACGCTTAAAAGGGGCGATTAGAAGCCGTTTCCGGGTTTTATATAGAAATCTAATATTTTTATTATTCTAGAGGGTTTAAAATAATTTATTTGTCATATGAAATCAGTAGCAAAAGGTTTGGAAACAATTAGATATGTAAAACTCATTTTATGGCCCAAAGGGCAAAACTGACAATAACCGATTTAAGGCTAAAACTCTATGATTCAATCAGTTTAAAAATTATTAAAAATCCTTATAAATCCCAAAATATTATATAACAACAGTAGGTATACACTTTGATGTCAAAAATTAGGTTTTGATAGGCGTTATGCTCATAACACCGTTTAATTAATAAAAACTGTTTTATTTGCGATATTGAGCATAACTCACAATCCAGACCTCGGATTGATGTCAAATTTTAAGGACATGTATAATTATCAGTAACAAAGTCATTTGTCCATTCATACTTCCGAAAATCTCGTTTTTATATCAAAAAGGCATTATGGTCAACTTTTAAGTGATTAATGGAAATTTGCAATTGACTTAGGAATTAAGTTGTATAACCTCAGGGGGTTATACTAACTTATAATTTGGTCCAAAAGAGACCCTAAAGTATTTCTAAAACAAGGTCAATCGGGTCAGATTTGAAAGTCAAAGGTTTGGTCAAACTGTTAGACTTTTTGAGTCAAACAAGCAATTTCACCAAATTGATCAGTTTATCATGTTCTTGTAACAATTACCAAGTTATTTAGGTGACAAAACCTGATCCATAACCTCTGCTATATCAGATTTGATTAAATTAAGAATATGGTCAGTTTGACTTTTCTTGTTACTAACTTTGACTTAACAAATGGACCTGAAATTGTAGAAATCAATAAGCATGATTTCGATGGATCATTACAAGCATCAATACCAACAATTAACAAGATTCAATTGGACTTAGAACTGATCAATTCGTGATCAATTCTAGAAGTCAAAAAAAAGTCAAATATTAGTGTTCTAGGCTAAAATAAATCAAGAACAAGGATCAATACATAAAGGAGCACTTACAATCACTGAGTGAATGTTCAAAGAACACCAGAAAGATCTAAGATGGCTGTGCAAATCGGATTGGAACATGTTTGAGTGTTTGAAGTTGCAAAAATGTTGCAACTAATGAAGAGGACATGTATCTATAGGATCCTTGGAACGAATTAGATGTTGCCAGGTGTTAAACCATTTATAAAATTCTATGGGCTGCCCCTAGTATCGATTTTGTGGGTGTTGGAAACAGATTGGACATGAAAACAGCAACGAACAGGCTGTAATCAGCTGTTTTGCACTTCTGATCAGGCCATGCGGCCCGCGTAGGGAACACAGCATACTCACGCGGCCCGCCTGACAGTTCTTAACAGCAAACAGCTTTCATATATTGACAGAAATGGTCCCTGTGGGTCTTTAAGGTCATTTAAGGCACGTTTAAGGCCCGTTAACCTCAATTTAAGGCTCCATCATGAAGTTTAAACATAGGGGACATGAAACATGTTCAAAAACATGTCGGATGTCGGTTTGTTTGGCCGTACGGTCACGTTGTTTGTCTATTTACGACGAAACACGAACGGACGCTAAAAACGAACCAAACGACGCGTCGAAAGGAATTTTATCAAGGCGATCACTAAAATAAAAATATTTTAGTGCTTACATAAATTTTTGGGTGTCCGGGGATATTCAGATTGTGAGATATGCGCGAAAATGCAAACTTGTGCACTTTTTGACACTTTTAGTCCCTGGTGGACTTGAAAGTTTATTTTTGCGCACCAAACACCTCTAAGCCTATATCTAAGCTATAGAAATGATAATTAGGGCATGTTTAACTCATGGACAATTTCCGGAAGGTCCGTTACCGTACGAATCGACATACTTTTGCAGTTTGACGCAAATAGTTCTTAAATTGCGCAAAGTAGCGCGAAATGCCATTTAATGTTATCCAAGCCTTCCATGGCCCATATTTATCCTTCCCAAGCATATAATTAAATATTAATACGCTCTCGTTCGCTTAGATGGTCACCGAAAGGCGTAGATTCAAAAGTTGACGCTTTAGGCCCCTCTATTACGCAAACATGCACATCTCATCATTTATTAGCATTGAAGTCTTATCTAATCCATATTAGGCATTATTGAAAGTATTATTAAACATCACGATGCTTCGGATTCGCTAAAAGGTCATTCAGAGGTATAATTAAACATATTGACACTTTTAGCCCCTCTAACTTGCAAAGTTGCGCGTAACTTTACTTATAGGCATAAAAACCTTAGATGGCCATTATTTGGCATTCCCGAGAGTATAATTAAATATTATTAAGCTCCCGGTTTGTTAGGAGGTCACTCAGATGTAAGAATTAACATGTTGACGCTTTTAACCCTTTATTGCGCAAACTTTCAATTAATTACGCAAACGACTACACTCATTCATCAAGTGGCACATTTGTGAATATAAACATCGTGAGAGGTTATTTGGAAACTTATTTTAGGTATGCTAACACTTCCAGTCCTTTTATTATCAAAGTTTTTCGATTTTTCGAAAAATTAGTCTCTTAAATTCAACATTGGACTTTATTAGGGTTTATTACACGTGTCAATACATCATTGGACGTGATTTTACGAGGTGTTACAGCAATCTAAGTGAATTGTTTAATTCTTAATGTGTAACTACGCTCAACGGTACTTGTGATTTGTCAAAAACTGATATGATCCTCTTGCACGAACTCTCAAAAACATTGTCTGTAAATATTTCTTTACTGCATTGCATTTCTTTCTTTCAGAAAAATCCAAAAAGATTTTGAGTGTGTTTTAGCATAAATTTTTGAAAAAGTCAAAAAGATTTTCGACAACTGATGTTGGAAAGCTGATTTTCAAAATTCCGAGTGCTAAACATGATGACTTTGTTGTGAGGGGGAGTGTGTCTTATTTGTCAAAATATGTTTTCTAAATCAACAAGTGGTTCATCAGGTGTATGTGATCTGAAGGAGAGTGATTGTTGATGCATATGATTATGAGAGGGAGTCATCTGATTATTTCAGAGTGTTGGTGCATACGAATTGTTAAATTTAGAAATTTTACTTCTGGGTTAAGAATGTGCAGGTTTAGCCAGGTTTCGATTTTGAACTTGAAGATAGACTGCCAGGTTATGATTCCTGATGTCTCTGATTGAGGAAAGCCAAGTTTCGATCCTGGAAATTGAAGACTCTGTAGTTTGAACCAGATGTTGCTGAAGAACAAAGAAATGCCAGCAAATCGAGAGGGGGAGTTTGATGATATTCAAGCAGATACTGTTAAAGAAAGGTCTGTTGATGAAGATAAAGAAAGAGAAAAGCCCAGAGACTGATCAAGACTGAAGAAGTGAAGACACATCATTGTTGTGACTCGATAGTCGACTCGTCAACATCTGAGGGGGAGTCTGTTGGTGCACTACATCTGTCGACTTCGTCTTGGATCGAGTCTTACATTGCATTGTATAGTCTAGGGCACGTTTTACGATAAAATAGGAGATTATATGTGTTTAGTGAGCAGGTTTCGCTCATAGGGACATAGACAGGAGGTTTCACTTATTTGTCAAGAGGTTTCGCTTATTCGTACATGAGAGGTTTCGCTTATATGGACATGTGTCCATTGGAGCGAAACCATCAGCCTATAAATAGGGTTACATGAGCGAAACCACATAAGGATTGCCTTGTATTCCACGCCAAAGCTCTGCCGGTGTGAAGATCGAGCTGTAATCGTTTGTCAATCAATACAATCAGTAGATTAAGTGAAGAATCAGTTATCTCTACCTCCGTTTCTTGTTATTCCGCACCTGAAACGAAGTTGAACACCTCTGAACGACTCGTTCGGGTCAGATCACGATCCTACAATATGTTCAGATCTATGCAAGATCTTTGTTTATTCATGTGGAAATCGTCCAGATCCAAGTTGTTCTTGGTGGGTTGAAGCCAAAACATGAATTTCATAAGAACACCATTGTAACACCCCACTCCGGAATGTGGTGACGTGTCACTATTACAGTATTCAAAACATAAGACATAATTCCATAAGTTAAACGTTAGGAGTACATCACCAAAAGAACGTACTAAGAGCCCTAGGGTAATGTTTATTACATATTAGAGGGTTGTCAAAAAGATAAGCTAGCATATGCTACAAAAAATGACTAATTTCCTCTGATTAAAAGTCCTAGAGCTCAATTCTTCTCTCTTCACACCCCGCCCTGAGTACTCTGAGAACCTGCTGAATACAAAGAATTACGGAATGAGCCGAATGCCCAGTATGGAAGAAGGCATAAGCAAAATAATATGATGAAGAAATAACATAACGTGAAATGATACGATGCAAAATAACACAAGTCAACAAAGTATATCGTATCATATGTGTCACACCCCCAAAATCCCCCATGCGGAGTATCACCGCTTGGAGGCGTGACGTGACCAGGATCGAGCCACCAATCATATTGAACAACGAAATTAAATAAGTAAAACCAACCACAATACAATTGGTGACCATAAGACAGTAACCAGTTTTAAGTTAACAGCGGAAGCATAAAACGTAAGTTCAAAACATAAGTTCATAGTTCATAAGTTTCAAAACCCAAAACATAAGTTCCATAAGTTTATAAAGTTTAATTAATAAGCATGGGACATAACAGTCCGCATCCCACAACAACCTCCTCCTCGTGAAAGCTCCATAAGCATCTAGCGATATGTAAGGCATGTAACAACGAGTCAACAACAAAGTTGAGTGAGTTCACGGTTGGTTGATTAGTTTTAAGTTGTTTCTGAAAAACGTGGTTTGACTTTCGTTGGCTTATTTGCCATGGGGGTTACTCCATATTTGAAAGTATGTTTAACCAGTTCCCTCTTTATTACCCAAACCATATCCATAATCAGTGGGGGCTTCCCCATGTAAACCACTAGACGGTATGATATCGACTACTACGAACAATAGTTGTGCCCTACATCAGTGTCTATCATCACTGACAGTTTGCCATAGTCCATTAGTACACGCCCGTTCGGACGACACGGTGTGAGGTTTGTTAAACCTAATAGAGCTATTAACTAATGACCCGCTCGCCATCGGCCTCGGCGATTAAGTCGATATAAATGAGGGACTTAATGATAGAGTTTTGTCTAGTAAGTTTTAAGGTTGTTGTCCTACCCAAGGAGGACGAACGTACGTATTCTACCCAAGGAGAATACGCAGAATTATTATTGGCATCCTACCTATGGAGGATGGCCGTACATATCCTACCCAAGGAGGATATGTAGATTCCGTTTTACTTTCTTTAACCCATTCCCAACCACCGGGAATCCCATGCCTTAGAAAGTGTGTGAACTCACCTTGGTTTGCTCGGTTAGATTCTCAAATATAGCTAACAGTCAAGGTTGGGCAATCACGTCCTAATATGATTACCAGTTAGTCATTTAGTGGTTTCAAATAGAGCACAAAGTTCCTACACGTATCTACTACATAACATGCATTCACTTTAATAGTTCACGCTCATATAAACATTCCACCTATAGCTATTCAAGAACAAGCATACGATATTGCACATAACACTTTTATTGACATATAACATGTTAGATCATTCACAGATAACATACCCGACATTTAGACACGCAAATTACTACTTATGTCATTTCAACTTAAATATACAAAACTGGGCTGTTTTCGGACATTTTAATAAAATAGTTAACTTATTCCAAAAATTCCCAATTTTTTACAGAATATCTTAAACGATCCAAATATTATTGTGTAAAAATATCGGGGTCCAGTTCATTACCAATATTTTATAAAAAATCATTTTCCGGACTGAAATCAGATTTATCTTTTTCTGACTCAGTCCACGGAATAATATATTTAAAATTCATCGAGAATCCAATTTACGAAATTCCAGTGAGAGAATTACAAATACATCGGTGGTCATCTACAGTACAAATTTCATGATCTAACTCTACACAGAATTCAAGTTATGATGGAAAACAGAACACATATTTTCAGCAGTAAAAATGCAGCTCTAGCTGCTGTTACAAAACGACATTTTAAAAATAGTAAACGAAGTCCAAAAATTACGATTCCAGTGCCATTAGAACCGTATTTCATAATACATAACTCTAGACTTCAGAAAATACATTTTTCGTTTAATTAATGTCCTGTTACAGCCAACTGAAGTTGGCTGTAATCACCAAACAACCTTCTGTTTTCAGTTTTTAGCTTTCTAACTCGTGTTCGATTGATTCCGTTAACATGTTTAGTGATCACAACAACATCAAACATCAATATTAACAAGCAAATCATTAGGTAATCAACAAGAATCAAAACAACTTCATATTAACATTACTTCTTCACATTTCATCTCTTATGTAAACCTACATGTTCATGACTTATGTTTATGGTCTTTAGTGTTCTTGCATAAATCAACATGATGTGTCTATTAACCACTAAAATCATGAAGTATCAAGAGTGTATAAGAGGTTTACTACTAGCTTGAAGCTAGGGAAGGTCAAGAGGAGAAATGAGGTGGTTAATAGCAAACGAAGAAGGTCCTTCCACTTCCGAGAACACCGAGCTTCGTTGTGCACCTTGTAGCACCTTTGTATGCTTGTAGAATGGATGAAACAAGATTGAAGGTGATGGTAGGGTGGTGGTGGTTTGCAGCCGTGACAAGGGAGGAGGGAGAGAGAGTTTGAAGGTGTTGGTGAAGGTGGTGATGAATGTGGTTCAAGTCTCTTGGTCACACTTATAATCCTCCACCACCTTATTAACCATAGTCCATGTGTTTCTTAAGTACCCTACACATCTAATAAGTAATTAAATAAAATCATGGGGGGTGTCCTTCTTGTCTCCTAACCGGTTGGGGGGGGGGGTTGGTTTAGTTGGATGGTGATGGATAGTTAAGCTAGTTTAGTTAGAAATCAAGTATATAGTTAGGGGTTTATTTATTAGATATTTATATAGTGTGTTATGATGTTCGGGGATCATAACTGGCTCAGTAAAACGTGAAACAATGTGTTTAACAATATTTTTGTGTTCCGGGTAGTGTCCGGTTGTTCGGTTTGATACTGTTCCGTTAAAGTGCTTAATTAATCCGGTTGTTCGGTTTGATATTTTTGTAACATTCTTAATTCTCAACACTCAGAAAAGCATACCGGACTATTTAGTAATTTTTCTGTACACTACTAGTATGTTAACAAGCACATGTAAGTATAACACAGTAATCAGAGAGCAGTTAAGTAATTCCACACAGTCGTCAAGCACTTTAATTATCATTAATAAATTGTACAGATACATGGAATTATGAGGGTTGTCACATTCTCCCCCTGTTAAGAAAATTTCGTCCTGAAATTTAGCACGTGGTTACTGAGGAAGCTAGTTATGTTGCGTTGGTTTCCTGGTTTTCCTGGGGTGTCACATCATCCCCCCGTTGGTTTGGAATTTCGTCCCGAAATTCTGCGGTAGCTTCAGCAGCCTCAGTAGTGGTTGCACTTTTCTTAAACAGCTGGGGATACTTGAGTTTCATTTGGTCTTCTCGTTCCCAAGTATACTCTGGGCCACGACGGGAATCCCAACGAACTCGAACAAGAGGTATTCTGGTACGCTTGAGAATCTTAACATCTCGATCTGTGATTTCAACTGGTTCCTCGACGAATCGCAACTGGTCGTCGATTGTGAGCTCCTTTAAGGGAACTATGAGGGTCTCATCTGACAGACACTTTTTCAGATTTGACACGTGGAATACGTTGTGAACTCCGCTGAGTTCTTCAGGTAGGTTCAGCCTGTAAGCGACTTTGCCAATTTTCTCAATGATTTCAAAGGGTCCAACGTATCGCGGGTTGAGTTTGCCTCGTTAGCCAAAACGGACTACACCTTTCCAAGGTGAGACTTTGAGTAGCACTCGATCCCCAACCTGGAACTCGAGTGGCTTTCTTCGCTTATCAGCATAGCTTTTCTGACGGTTACGAGCTGCCGCCATTCGCTGTCTTATCTGAGCAATTCTCTCGGTTGTATCTACTACAAGTTCTGGGCCAGTGATTTGACTGTCACCAACTTCTGCCCAACAAAGAGGTGATCGGCATTTACGTCCGTACAACGCCTCGAACGGAGCGGCCTGGATGATGGTGTGGTAACTGTTGTTATACGAGAACTCCACTAACAGGAGGTGCTTTTCCCAGCCATTACCAAAATCGATTACACATGCCCTAAGCATGTCTTCAAGGGTTTGGATGGTGCATTCAGATTGCCCATCCGTCTGTGGGTGATAAGCGGTGCTCATATCTAAACGTGAGCCAAAAGACTTGTGCATAGCTTGCCATAGTTCAGAGGTAAAACGCGTGTCACGATCAGATATAATAGAGGTTGGCACTCCGTGCCTTGACACCACTTCTTTTAGGTAGATGTCTGCTAAAGTAGAAAACTTATCCGTTTCCTTTATTGCAAGAAAATGTGCAGACTTGGTCAGTCGATCCACGATCACCCAAATGGTATCGTTTCCGCGTTGAGATCTGGGCAGACCAGTAACGAAATCCATGGAAATCTGCTCCCATTTCCATTTCGGGATCTCCGGTTGTTGAAGTAGGCCCGAGGGTTTCTAATATTCGGTCTTGACCCTAGCACAAGTCAAGCATTTGCTAACATAGGTTGCTATGTGGGCTTTCATACTGGGCCACCAATAGGTAGTCTTTAAGTCGTGGTACATCTTATCCGAACCGGGATGTACTGAATAACGAGACTTATGTGCTTCATCCATCACTAGCTCGCGTAGGTCTCCATACAGTGGGACCCAGATGCGTCCGTTTACATAGTAGGCGCCGTTTTCCTTTTGTTCTAGCCGTTGTCTCGATCCTTGTAGGGACTCAGCCCTGATGTTTTCTGCTTTCAATGCTTCAACCTGAGCATCGCGAATCTGAGCGGGGAGGTTAGATTGGATGGTAAGCTGTAACGCACGTACACGCTTAGGTATAGTATCCTTTCAGCTGAGGGCGTCGGCCACAACACTAGCCTTGCCCGGATGGTACTTGATCGCACATTCGTAATCATTTAAGAGCTCGACCCATCGACGTTGTCGCATGTTTAACTCCTTTTGCTTGAAGATATGCTCGAGACTCCTGTGATCGGTGTAAATGTTGCACTTGGTACCGTACAGGTAATGTCTCCATATCTTAAGCGCGAAAACAACTGCTCCCAATTCCAAGTCATGCGTAGTGTAGTTCCTTTCGTGAACCTTAAGCTGGCGTGATGCGTAGGCAATGACCTTGTCACGTTGCATCAACACGCAACCAAGTCCTTGGATGGAAGCGTCGCAATAAACCACAAAATCATCTGTGCCTTCAGGCAATGAGAGGATAGGCGCGCTACAAAGTTTGTCTTTTAAGTGTTGAAATGCGGACTCCTGTGCATCACCCCAACGATAGGTGACACCCTTCTGAGTCAGTGAAGTGAGAGGTTGCGCAATCTTTGAGAAATCCTTGATAAACCGTCTGTAATATCCTGCCAAACCCAAGAATTGGCGGATTTCTGTTGGTGTACGGGGTGCAGGCCAGTTCTTGATCGAGTCAACCTTGGATGGATCAACATGAATCCCATCCTTGTTTACTACGTGGCCTAGAAAGTGGACTTCGCGAAGCCAGAAGTCACATTTCGAAAACTTAGCATACAGTTGCTCTGCTTGAAGAAGTTCCAGCATGAGTCGTAGATGTTGCTCGTGTTCCTCCTGACTCTTCGAATAGCTCAGGATGTCGTCGATTAAAACAATAACGAACTTATCCAGGTAGGGTTTGCACACTCTGTTCATGAGATCCATGAAGACCGCAGGTGCATTCGTTAATCCGAAAGGCATAACTAGAAACTCGTAATGGCTGTAACGAGTTCTGAATGCTGTTTTGGAGACGTCCTCCTCTCGGACTCTCAGCTGATGGTATCCCGATCTCAAATCAATCTTGGAGTAATAGCTCGACCCTTGCAACTGGTCGAACAAGTCATCAATACGTGGAAGAGGATAACGATTCTTCACAGTCACCTTGTTGAGTTCGCGGTAGTCAATACACATTCTGAAAGTACCATCTTTCTTCTTCACAAACAAGACTGGAGCTCCCCAGGGCGAAGAGCTAGGACGTATGAAACCCTTTTCCAAGAGTTCTTGTAATTGCGTGGACAGTTCTTCAAGTTCTGACGGAGCTAGTCGATAAGGTGCATGAGCTATTGGTGCTGCCCCAGGAGCTAGCTCGATTTGAAACTCGACTTGTCGATGAGGTGGAAGACCAGGTAATTCCTTAGGAAATACCTCAGGAAAGTCGCGTATAATAGGTATGTCTTCAATTCTCTTCTCTTCCGTTGATGTGTCAGTAACGAGTGCTAGAATGGCAGTGTGGCCCTTTCGCAAACACTTCTGGGCCTTAAGGAAAGAGATAATGCCTACGACAGCACCACTCTTGTCGCCATGAATCATGAGAGGTTCTTCACCAGAACGAAGAATGCGGACGATTTTCTCCTTGCAAATAATCTCCGCTTGATGACGAGATAGCCAATCCATCCCAATAACGACGTCGAAACTACCAAGTACGATAGGAATAAGATCGATAGAGAAAGTCTGACCAGCTAAGACGAGGTTACAACCCTTAACTATGTGCGTGGCCTCGAGACTTTTACCGTTTGCTAGCTCTACCGTGTGTTTGGTGGTCAAAAGTGTTGGGGTGCGCTTAAGCATTTGACTAACTTTTAAGGACACATAACTAGTATCGGCACCCGAATCGAATAAAACAGTAACAAAGAAGTCATCCAGAAGAAACTTACCCATCACAACGTTGGGATCGTTCCTTGCATCGCCCTGACCCAGCACGAAGACACGTCCCCTGGCACCATTGTCGTTATTGTTACCCCCGTTGTTGCCTCCATTGTTGCCTCCATTGTTGTTCCCATTGTGGTTCCTGTTTCCTTGGTTGTTGTGGTTCTGATTCTGGTTCAGCTGAGGACAGTTCCTCTTAAAGTGGCCTTCAGCGGCACACTGAAAGCAACCTTTATTGCTCTGCTGTTGCTGCTGCTGGTGGTTCTGTGGAGCTTGTTGTTGTTGTTGGCGATTCTGAATCGCTGGTCGTGCGCTCCTGCAATCCTTTGCTTCATGACCATACTTGTTACACCTCAGGAAACGACCCTTGTTGCACTGCCCGCTGTGATGCTTGTTGCACCGGTTGCACTTGGGGTGGTTCCCTCGATATCCACCCTATCCTTGACTACCGGAAGATTGCTGACCAGGGCTCTGGTAGTCATCAGTCTTTCGCTGTTGAGACTGAACTGAAGTAGAACCCTTACTAGAATTCCCATCCCATTTTCGCTTGTTATCATTGGGAGCGTCAGTAGTAGTAGCACTAATACGCTTGGGCAGTTTGTTTTGTTCAACTGCTTGATCGGTGAGACGATGGGCCAACTTAATGATTTGTTGAATGGTACCCAGGTTAGCTGAAGTTACGTGACTCTGAATCTCTGGTACAAGACCCTTGAGGTACAGCTCAATACGTTTGATGGGAGGGTCTACTATAGTAGGACATAAGATGGCCAGCTCGTTTGACCTCTTCGTATACGCCTCATGTAACATCTGTGCTTGTAATCATTATGAACAGTTCTATTATCAATAAAACAATGTTATTTGATTCCAATGTTTGTTTGGTTGTGTTTTACATTTTTCATGTTTTGACTTTTATCCAATTCCAAACTCTATATCGCTTTCTGGAGAATTATACGCAAACTGGTGCGTAAACATAATCCGTTTAATGTGACAAATACTCCGGAACATCAACATATACTTAACATACCTTAAATAACATTTTCATAACTTAGAAACAAGTTTTGAAGGCTTTGGTATGGCAAAAACAAGTTAATTCGTCTACAGGGACTAAACTTGACAAACTGCGAAAGTATGTCAATTTGAAGTGTAACGAACATTCCGGATCATGACCATAAGTTAAACATACCATAAATATCCTTTATATAGCTTAGAAATAGGCTTTGAGGGGTTCGGTGTGCTAAAATAAACTTTTGGGTCATTCAGGGACTAAAAGTGTCAAAAAGTGCACAAGTTTGCATTTTCGCGCATAACTTACGTTCTGAATACATCTGGACATCCAAAAATTTATGTAAGCACTAAAATATTTTATTTTAGTGTTTGGCATAAGAGAAATTCATTCGTTGCGTCATTTGAATCGTTTTACGCGCTTGTGTGTATTCCGTCGTAATTATGCGAACATCGCGTTCGTACGACCAAACGAACTGACACCCGACATATTTTTGAGTATGTTTCATGTCCACAATGTTTAGGCATCATTTTAGGGCCTTAAAGTTGGCTTTACGGGCCTTAGAAGTGTCGGGAATGGCCTTAAACACATGCAGGGACTGAAACTGTCATTTCTGAAACATGTTGGCTGATCAGGCAGGCCAGGCGGCCCGCATTATACTTGTCTGATCCTGAAGCGGGCCGCGTCTGACTATCAGAACAGATTTGATCAAACAGTCAGCAGATTCCAGCTGTTTGATCCTCACCCACACATTCTCAACTGCCCATTCAGCTCATTTAGACCCATTTTTAGCTACCATGAGTTTCCGACAAGTGTACGCATGAGATTCAAGCACGGTTTCCATGAAACGATCTTAACGGTTACCCGAAAACTATAAATACCCCACCCCACAACTTCAAAACCCACTAGAATTTTGATCTTAGAAACTCTAAGTTGAAACCATTGTTTCATACCTGAGATTCTTGGATCGAGATTAGCATTCGGGGACCCTTCGTAAGTATTCTTTCGTTCTTTTATTGCTTTTCGAGTCTTTTCGAGTCTGAAAGTCAAACTTTGTTTAACTTTCTGCGTTGACCAGTTTATGGTCAATGCGAAGTTCGTTTGAACTTCGCAACGTGAGTGTAATCACGTTGGTTATAGTCCCTTGGGACTATGCCTACTGATTACCACGTGGTCTAGGGTCGTAGGGTAAGCGATCTAATAAATCGCTTATACCTTCGAACCCGACCCAGTTTGGTCGATCATTAGGATCCGACCAAATACATTAGGTGACCATAGTATATAGGGAATAACCTTCCGAGGTTATACCTTATGGTCGCTTCGTTTAAGTAGTTGTATGATAGGTAGTTTATATGCCTTAGGTAAATTACCAGAATACCCTTTTCATGTATAATTGGTAATTAAGCATATGTAACCTAAAATTTTGTCACATAACTGATTATGTAACATGGTTAGGCATATAATACTTGTCATAGGACTAGTTAGGCGGTCCGAACGCGTTTCACGCGAACGACGCGTTAAAGTAGCATAAGCTACCTAAACGGGTCGTAATGGGTCGTAAACACTTAGGTTAAGTTTCGTTTTAGTATGTAGGGTTTGTTAAACCATATTATACGAGTTTCCATACTCGTTTGGTTTACGAAACCTCATTCTATCCGATCTTCCGATTTAGGTCCGGTTTGTTAACATAGTTACCTATATTAGGTGCTGTTTGATTCCGAGATCTCTTGCTTTGCTTGGTGGTTATCTTAGGACTTCTAAGCAATCTCAAGTGAGTACATAGACCCCTCTTTTACTGTTTTCCAATCTGTTTTGGGGTGGAACACAGGTGCCTACTTGTTACTTTCGTGCTTTCCTGTTTTCACATCATATACTTGTTATGCTCATTAGTACATTATAATACATGATTTCATTACATTTCATGCTATGTATGCCCATTGTGTGCGTACTTAGTACATCGTTTTACATTACATTTCTGCTATGTATGTTGACTGATAGCATGCTAGCACATTGATTTACAAGACTTTTCTGCTTTGTATGTTAACTTAGCATACTTAGTACATTGTTTTCATATGACATGTTTACAACTGCTATAACATTTGGTTTGCACAAACGGGTCTTTATTACGTTCATTAACATTTGCTACGCCGCTCGGTAGTAAGTAGTGGTACCATAGGACTTGACAAATCCCATTCCTAACATCTCGGGTTTGTTTGGATGTAAGGAATGACTGAATCCGAAAACATTACTTTTGATAACCTTGACTGAAAGGGTTATCCGACTGTCTCAAGGCTTGAATGTATGCGTTAACTTACCACATAAATGTTTGTATCAATGTAACATGCATTACTTTGCAAAACATAACTTTTTGATATATTCAAAATACTTTGTTTTGTACATTTCTACATTTGGACTATGTGACAATACTTTACTTACAATACATAACATTTGATATACATTACTCGACTACTTTTGGACTTATAAACATTTGATATGGTTTATACAAGGACTTTTGACTATTGGTTTAGACATAGACTTTATACATTGGTGGTTTGTTTAAGTGACTTAAGTGACGATATGTGAGTAATATGATACAAGCATGGAGGATACGCCGCTGGTACTCCCTATATATAAATGTTTGTATTATATTACATATCATAGCGTCATTTAAATCATTCATGTTGGACTTATACATTTTATACAAGTAACATGTTTTCACAAGACTTTGGTTTACAATACAGTTTATTTTATACAACTCATTTTACATGGTTATTCATTTAACCATACAGTATTCTCTTATTTATACATATCAACTGAACTTATTGTTTTCAAGCGATTTACAAAACAAATCAAATTACAAGGTTCATGACTAAACATTTTCTCAAACATAAGTCATGAATCTTATTTTCACAAACCTATGTATCTCACAGGCATTTTTATGCTGACGTACCTATTTTCACATGTGTTTTCAGGAGCTTTTCCATAGGATGTTGATCAGGACACTAGGGTGGACCTGTGCCTTAGAGACTAAAAACGATGATAGACTTTGTTTAATTATGTCATAAACTCTGTATTTCCTGTGTTAAGACAATGTAACTCTTGTTTAATAAATAAAATACAACTTTGTTTGCCATGGATTTGAAACAATTAATTCTGTTACAACACTCCCCGACGTTTTCCGCCACGTCTTGTATGTTATACGTGGTCGGGGTGTGACACCTCAATCTCAGACCCCGTCATCTTCAGGTTGAAAAATTCCACCTCCAGCTTGCGGATGTCATCACGACTGCAGTACTCTTCTTTAATCAGTTCTTTGAAATCGTTCCATGGGGTGGCATTAGCAACCGCCAGCCCTAACAGTTGAACCTGTGCTTTCCACCAGGTTAACGCAGCACCTTCGAGTGTTCCCGTAGCATATTTCACCCTACGATCTTCGGGGCATTCACACATCTCAAAAACAGACTCCAGCTTCTCGAACCAATGAAGAAGGCCTACAGCTCCTTCGGTGCCACTGAAAGTAGTAGGTCGGCAATCCATGAAGGTTTTGAACGTGCACACAGGAGGCTGAGCATGTTGACCTGTTGCGCGAGAATAAAAGACAAGGTTAAGCACGTGGGTTGGTTTGCGAAGGTAGGATCTAAACGTCCTAAGGTGGGTTGATATGGCAGGTTATACCTCCTGCTGGATTTGCTGCGAGTGCCTCAGCAACTCGTTCGTTGATCAAAGCCGTCAACTGGGCTTGAGTTAGGTTGATACGTCCTCCGCGTCCATTCATGATCTTCACAACGAAGCAACGTAAGTGAGAAAAGTGTCGCGAAAGTGCGTAAGTGTGGGACGACAGTAGGGAGTAAGCACACAAGGTTCAAATAGTAATTATCACGTTAACTAGTGCACAGTGTGAACTATCTAACCGACAATATAAACATAAATTATATGCCTATTGCATCGAGTCTTGCACGTGGAGCGAAGCGTCGTTGTGGACCGTTGAGCACTGTACAGGTTATAGTCTGGTTTTATCAAAAAGTTTTTCCCCTTTTTAAAACCAAGTTCACTATAACCAATGGCTCTGATACCAATCTGTCACACCCCCAAAATCCACCATGCGGAGTATCACCGCTTGGAGGCGTGACGTGACCAGGATCGAGCCACCAATCATATTGAACAACGAAATTAAATAAGTAAAACCAACCACAATACAATTGGTGACCATAAGACAGTAACCAGTTTTAAGTTAACAGTGGAAGCATAAAACGTAAGTTCAAAACATAAGTTCATAGTTCATAAGTTTCAAAACCCAAAACATAAGTTCCATAAGTTTATAAAGTTTAATTAATAAGCATGGGACATAACAGTCCGCATCCCACAACAACCTCCTCCTCGTGCAAGCTCCATAAGCATCTAGCGACCTGTAAGGCATGTAACAACGAGTCAACAACAAAGTTGAGTGAGTTCACGGTTGGTTGATTAGTTTTAAGTTGTTTCTGAAAAACGTGGTTTGACTTTCGTTGGCTTATTTTCCGTGGGGGTTACTCCATAGTTGAAAGTATGTTTAACCAGTTCCCTCTTTATTACCCAAACCATATCCATAATCAGTGGGGGCTTCCCCATGTAAACCACTAGACGGTATGATATCGACTACTACGAACAATAGTTGTGCCCTACATCAGTGTCTATCATCACTGACGGTTTGCCATAGTCCATTAGTACACGCCCGTTCGGACGACACGGTGTGAGGTTTGTTAAACCTAATAGCGCTATTAACTAATGACCCGCTCGCCATCGGCCTCGGCGATTAAGTCGATATAAATGAGGGACTTAATGATAGAGTTTTGTCTAGTAAGTTTTAAGGTTGTTGTCCTACCCAAGGAGGACGAACGTACGTATTCTACCCAAGGAGAATACGCAGAATTATTATTGGCATCCTACCTATGGAGGATGGCCGTACATATCCTACCCAAGGAGGATATGTAGATTCCGTTTTAATTTCTTTAACCCATTCCCAACCACCGGGAATCCCATGCCTTAGAAAGTGTGTGAGGTCACCTCCACAAGTAGGGACATGCTCGGGTAACTGGATATAACAACTGAAATGGTACCGTAACAATATATCTCAAACACGCTCTCTAAGCGTCAAGGCCAAACGTAATAATATCTTAACATAACCTTAACATCGGAACACGTGACAACGAGTTCAATTCAATAAATCATGCCGCATGCGAGGCAATACTAAGCTCAACATAACAACGCCAATATAATCATAAGTGAGAACATGAATAAATGGATAACCAATTGAAACATATTGAAATGTCAAAGACGTTAGGAGTTTCAACGGTATATATTCAAAAGGGTTTCTAAACAATCGAATCAGATAACAAAGGGAGAGGGTAAGGATCCGTACCTTTAGTCGATTTAGCAAAACAATATAGATACGAGTTGTCCTCAACGAGTATGAGATCCTACATTTAGTTATATCCCAATCAGTCTTAATGAACTCAAATCATACATCCCGATTGTACGTTCATTTATTTTCTTGCAGCGTATGTGTTATTGGTATTTATTATTATTTTTATTTGTTTATCAATATTAAATATTAATAATCGTATATATAGTGAATGCTTATTCCAAAGATTTAGAGTCAGCTTCTAAAATTTAAATACTTCAAGTTTTGATTTGGAACTTTACTTTTCTTAATAATAATATGATGTAGCTATTAGAGGCATGTTTATATTTTAGTGTTGAGGAGTATAGCAAATCGTATATAATATAAATCTTTCTAACAGTTTAGCGTACTATAATTGTTTGATTACAAATTCTATGGGAGTTTCTTTACCAACACACTTTATAACCAATAATTATTGAAGTTATTATTTATCCAAGTTATGTTCAGCAACTTCTTTGGTAAGCATGCATACAAATTATTATTTTCATGAATTTTGTCGACTTATTAGTATATATGAAAGTTAAAATTTTAAATCAAGTGTTTCAAGTGGTAAACTTCTGAAAACATAAACCATACTTTGACTAAATTTCTTTATTTTTTTTATCGCCTAATATTATTTATTTATTTATTTTTCTACAACTTCCATTTTAGAATATGCCTAGTCATTTTAAGAGAACTAAACTGCAGTTAATTGATATAATTATATTGTCAATATGCGGTCTTATACGCATTCGGTTGTGTGCCTAGGCTCGCTCAATTCCTTGATTAAACTGAGCTACTTATATATTTTAACTTTCATAAGCGGTTCCATTTTCTTCAAACTTAAGTTTCAGATTTTACTGCCAAAATCAATTTGTTATAAACTCATGATTAAACAAATCGTACTCGACTAGAATGATTTGGTATACGGAACTTATACAATAACAAAAGGGTTGCGGCTACCTGCGGTTGGTTCGCGGACGTTCGTTGGTGCTGCAGTGGCGACCGCTACGGTGGTGATCGCGTGTGGTATAACAGCAGCGGATGATGGGTTCCGTGATGTTTTGGTCGACTGTGGTTACAGACGGACAAAGGCAGGTTTGGATTTGTATTTGGTGCTCAAAAAGAGGTCGCTCAGAGAGGCTAAAGGGCAGCCAGAAATTAGCTTAATTAGGAAAGGGAAGACAAAGGAGGGTGGCGTTGGATTTTTCTTATTGGGGCAAGACAAAGTAGTTCTTTATAAATGTGTTCCAACTTGTTGCAGGTGAAGATCTAGGGGATGTATCGAAGATTCTGAACCAGATTTTGGGTTCGTGGGATTTACTTCTAGATCCAACCTAGTGCCTGAGGGGAATTTTCAATCGGATGAAGGAGACGAGGGAGGCATTGATCATAACACTAGAGAATCGTCGGAAGGATCTGGTGGTTCAGGTAATCGTCCGGAAGATGATGGTGTCTGTCTGGAGAAGAAGGGGGATATGCCTGTCTGTGTTCCGTCGGATCCAAACATTGATGCTGCTAAGGAAGTTGAGAACACCATTTCGATTGGAGAGAAGCTTGGAGTCAATCTTAGGAATCACGAAGCTTATGTCAGGAAGTCCATTCTCAATTCAGGTATTAATGTGGTTCCCTTATGAATTTCTTGTCTGTTAACATCAGAGGGTTGGGGGGAGATCATAAGTCAAAATGGATTAGGGAGCTTAGGCGTGAAAACGGGATAAACTTTGTGGCGATTCAGGAGACTAAACTTAGTAGCCTGTCTCGATCGGAGGCCAATAAATATTGGGGGAAAGGTTCGTTTGGTATGGATGTAGTGGACTCGACAGGCCTCTCGGGTGAATTGATATGCTTGTGGGATGAAAATGTTTTTAAGGTGACAGGGTCCTTTAAGGACAGGAACTTCATACACCTAAGGGGTAATTTGATCGGCAGTAACACGATTTTGAATGTTTTGAATGTATATGCCCCTCAAGGTAATCAGGCTAAAAAAGAGTTATGGGATGTTTTGTCTGCGATTATCCTCAATAACGATGGGTTATGGGTGGTTGGAGGTGATTTCAACTCAGTTCGGACTCGGGAAGAAAGGAGAAATTGTGCTTTTAGACCAGCCTGTGCTAATTTGTTTAATTCGTTTATTTTTTATGCTGGTTTATTGGAGTACGATATGAGAGGTAGGAGTTTTACGTGGCGCTCAGAGAACGGGAAAAAGGCGAGTAAACTTGATAGATATCTTGTCAACTCTGATTTTTTTAATACCTGGCCAGAAGCTCGTGTTCATGCTCTTCCGAGGTTATGGTCTGACCATTGCCCTATTATTTTATCCTCGAAATCTGTTAACTTTGGGGCCCGGCCCTTTCGTATTTTTAATTCTTGGTTGAGCAAAGATGGGTTTAAAGAAGTGGTTGAGGAAGCTTGTAACTCTTTTATCGTTTCGGGATGCCATCCGGATATCCACTTGATCAAAAAGCTCGGGTTTGTTCGTAGTAAGGTTAGAGAGTGGAGAGATGCCATGATTAAAAAGGAAGGGGAAATAGTCACCATAGCCAAAGAGGAAGTGGAAACCTTAGAAGAGACCATGGAATTGAGGGATTTGACTGAAGAAGAGGAATGGGTTTTATCTGAAAACAAAAAAATTATCTCTGAAATTGATCTCGCTAAAGTCATGGATCTTAAACAAAGATCAAGGATTAGATGGGCCGTTGATGGAGACGAAAATTCTAAGTTTTTTCATTCTCAGATTAATTGTAGGAAAGCTCTTAATGTTATTCACGGCCTGAATGTTGATGGGGTTTGGGTCTCTAAACCTTCTATTGTCAAGAAGGAGGTGTTTAAGTTCTTTAAGGCTAAGTTTGAGGAGGATTGTGCGGAGAGACCTGCCCTTGTTTGTCCAAACATCAAGAGGATTCCAGTCGATGAAGCGTCTTGGTTGGAATCCCAGTTTTCCGTGGAGGAAATCAGGAATGCCGTGTTTGAATGTGGGGATGACCGGGCTCCTGGCCCGGATGGTTTCAATTTTCGGTTTTTCAAACGTTTTTGGGAGCTTTTCAAGGAGGATTTCGTGAATTTAATGTCCTACTTCTATGAGACCGGTAGAATTAATATGGGGTGCGGGTCTTCCTTTATCACGCTTATTCCCAAAAAGAGGGATCCCTTGGGCTTAAATGAGTATAGACCGATTAGCTTAGTAGGGGTGGTCAACAAGGTGATCTCGAAAATTTGGGCGAACAGACTTAAGAAGGTGCTAGGGTCGGTTATCTCTAACTCTCAATCGGCATTTTTGAGCGGCAGATCTATCCTTGACGGGGTTTTAGTGATTAATGAAGTGTGTTCGTGGCCCGAAAAATGCAAGAAAAAGGCGCTCCTATTCAAGATAGATTTCGAAAAGGCCTATGACAATATCCATTGGAACTTTGTGGTGGACGTGCTTCGTCAAATAGGTTTTGGGTTGAAGTGTGAGAAAGGTATGAGGCAAGGGGATCCGTTATCTCCTTTTTTGTTCGTGGTGGTCATGGAGGCTCTATCGTGCCTTATTGATAAGGCGGGTGAGGTAGGCGTTTTCTCGGGTATTAGTCTTCCTAATGATGGTCCGAGTTTATCTCACTTATTCTTTGCCGATGACGCTTTGATCATTGGGGAGTGGGATGAGGAAAATGCGGCGAATATGGTCAGAGTATTGAGATGTTTCTACGCGTGTTCGGGCCTTAAAATTAATATTGGGAAGTCTAGCTTGTTTGGTGTTGGGGTGGGAAGTGAGGAAGTAGGGGCGATGGCGTCTTTGGTTGGATGTAGCCCTGACACGCTCCCGTTTAAATACATCGGTCTCAATGTTGGGGCTAATCTGAATCGTATCAATAATTGGAGACCTGTTTTTGATATCTTTGAGTCTAGGCTTGCCTTGTGGAAGTTGTCCCTTCTTTCGCTAGGCGGGAGAATCACGCTCATTCGGTCGGTGCTCGAGAGTCTCCCTACTTATTATTTTTCTCTTTATAAGGCCCCGTTGAAAGTTGTGTCAGATTTGGAGAAGCTTATTAAAAAAATTTTATGGGGAGGTTCAAGTTTGGTGAACAAGATTAACTGGGTAGCCTGGGATAGAGTTACTTCGCCCAAGAAAGCCGGTGGGTTGGGGATTAGCAAGTTGTTCAATGTTAACCGTGCCTTGTTATGCAAATGGGGGTGGAGATACAAGCGAGAAAAAGATAACTTGTGGGTGAAAGTGGTGGATGCGATTCATGGCGGCGGATCCGGTTGGTCCTTTCTTCCGGTTAAAAAATCTTTCGGTGGTGTTTGGCAGAGTTTGGTGTCCGTCATCATTAAACCGGTTGTTGGTAATATCAGTTTCCGGAATTTTTTCAAGGGAGTTGTGGGTAGAGGAGACTGCATTCTCTTCTGGCTCGACCCATGGCTTAATGATGCTCCGCTTATGGATCTTTATCCTAACTTATATGCCTTGGAAGTGGTGAAGACGTGTACTATTCGGGATCGGTTGTTAGGAGAGTGGCTTTGGAGACATGACCCTGAGACGGACGACGAGTTAAGGGAGCTGTCGGCGCTGCATTCGGCCTTAGCTTCTGTCTCGCTGGGATATGCGGAAGATGGTTGGAAATGGTTGGGAGACCAGTCGGGGACTTTCTCGGTCAAGTCAGCTAAGAAAGTGTTGATTGGCACGGAGGTAGATAACGATAGGTATATCTTGGACTGGTGCAAATAGACTCCGAGTAAGTGTAACTTGTTCGCTTGGAGGGCGGAAATGGACAGAGTCCCGACTTTTGACGCGCTATCTAAAAGAGGAGTTGCGATTGGAGACGGCCTGTGCACATTTTGCAAATCAGAGGCTGAATCGGTGGATCACATTTTCACGTCGTGTTGGTTTTCTACGGTGTTATGGCAAAAGGTTAGTCAGTGGTGTCGCATCTCCCCTATCTTTGCTTTCAAGTTTAGGGACCTATTGGAGTCACATAAAATGGGGCAAATCAGAAACGGGGTAAGACCGGTGGTCCAAGGCATTATTTTAGTCTCTTGTTGGTGCTTATGGATTGCTCGGAACAGGGCCGTGTTTTCTTCAAAGGTAGCCAAGGTGGAAGAGGTCTTTAGCGAAGTTAAATCCTTAGGTTTTTTATGGTTTAAACATAGGTCGAGGACCAATCATATCTCATGGTTGGAGTGGTGTAACTTTGATGTAATGTAAGGTTTGGTGTTGTTCCCCGCTCGATTTTCGGGCTAGGGGTGTGTTGTTAATGAAGTTCACTTTAAAAAAAAAAAAAAAAGAGTTTCAAAAATATCTTTTGTGAAACAGTGTAATAATTAGAGGGGGTGGTTTAAGGTATGGTGTTCTAGGTGATGGTCATAACTTTAATTTCTTTAGGAGTGGTGTTTGAAAATTGATTTGTGTTGGTCTACTGACTCACGCAATTGAAAATAGTCAAATGGTGTTGTCTAATCCAATGGCTTCTTCTTTATTATTATTGTTTATTATTACTTTCATTAATAAACTATGTATATATATAATACATACACATGAACGTATGTGCATGAAATTATTTTTAGTTATTATTCTTTATTTCTATTTTCAAAAATGCATATGCACCTTAGAGCATTCACATCCAATCCATTATATTTTCACCCTAAATTACATTAAAAAACACTGTATTTTCTCTCTCATTTTCAATTAAATAATACTTTTTATACCTTTATCATTACATTTTCTCTCTCCTCCACTCACAACCACTTTCAAAATATATTAAAAAATTATAGGTGGTGAACAGTGTCCCCCCAAATATACAGATGAACAGTAACATTTTCTCTCTCCTCCACTCACAACCACTTTTTATACCTTTATATTTTAAAAACAACACACACATAATTTGATTCCTTGGATGTGAATGCTCTTATATGTTCATGCATAATAATAATTATTATTATTATTATTATTATATTTTTTTCTATTACTTTATTAAAGATTTGAAAATTGTGTGTGTGTGTTTTTTTTCATACTTATTATAATATATTTATATATCCATATTTTTCCGGTATTTCAACCATTACCCCCTTAAAAGAAATTTCGTCCCCGAAATTTTCTGGGTTAAGACATAAATGATCAAATATCAAAACAATAACGGAACTGGAAGTTCTCATAACATACGGAGATGAAAATATAAGGTTCATAGATGCTCGGTACGAGAATACCTATTTTTCGAATATGCTTGGGTACATAGATCGGATCGACTCTTCGGTTTCCCAAGTAGCTTCTCGCTCTGAATGGTTCTTCCACAAAACCTTAACGAACGGAATGACCTTTCTCCTCATAACTCTTTCTTGTCGATCTAATATTGCTTCTGGTTCTTCTTCATAGGACAAATCTTCCTGAATCGTATGCAATGGGTAGCTAATGACGTGAAGCGGGTGGTAATTGTACCCTCTTAGCAAGGACACATGAAAAACGTTATGAACGTGCGATAGTTGAGGTGGCAATGCTAATCAGTAAGAAACTTCTCCAACTCTCTCAAGGATTTCGAATGGTCCAATAAAACGAGGGCTAAGCTTTCCTTTGATCCCGAATCTACGAACGCCACGACAAGGTGAGACTTTCAGGAACACGTGATCACCGATTTTGAACTCCAGGGCTCGACGATGTTGATCTGCATAACTCTTTTGCCTGCTTTGCGCCTCCTTTAACTTTTAGCTAGCAACAACGACTTTCTCATTGGTGTTCCGTACCAATTCTGGTCCTTCGATTACCTTTTCTCCAACTTCATTCCAACATATTGGCGCTCTACACTTCTGACCATACCATAGCTCGAACGGAGCCATGTCAATGCTTGCTTGCCAACTGTTGTTATATGCAAACTCAACCAGGCATAAATACTCATCCCAGTTTCCCGTCCACTCAAGAGCGCAAGCTCTAAGCATGTCTTCTAAAGTCTGAATCGTACGTTCTAACTGCCCGTCCGTTTGTGGATGGAAAGCTGTGCTGAATTTTAATCTTGTACCCCAAGCAGCTTGAAAGCCTTTCCAAAATCGTGAGGTAAACCTCGGATCTCTATCGGATACGATCGAGGATGGAGTACCATGTAGCCGAATGATCTCTTGCAAAAAGATCTCAGATAACTTACTAACTGAAAATCCTTGCTGAATCGGATACGATCGAGGATGGAGTACCATGTAGCCGAAAGTGAGCCGACTTAGACAATCTATCGACAACGACCCATATAGTATCATTCTTCTTAAAAGTCTTAGGCAAACCTGTTACAAAGTCCATCGAGATTTCATCCCATTTCCACACCGGAATATCTAATGGCTGCAAAAGTCCGCTAGCTCGCTGGTGCTCGATCTTCACCTGCTGGCACGTGAGACATCTACTCACGTATTTAGCAATGTCCTCCTTCATGCCATTCCACCAAAAGTGTTGACGCAAATCTCGATACATCTTTGTAGATCCCGGGTGGATAGAAAATGGCGAGCTGTGTGCTTCAGCTAATAATGACTCACGTAGGGCGGAATCATTGGGTACACACAATCTTTTGCCACACCAAATCACTCCTTGCTCATCCACCCGAAACTCAGACTGCTTCCCAACCTCAATATTTTGTGATATTGCCCATAATTCGCCGTCAGACTTTTGTGCTTCCTTAATCCTTGAGATAAGGTCGGGCTCGATTAGCATTCTAGCAAGATAACCATCTGATTTACCAACCTGAAAGCCAATGCCCATCCTGTCAAGATCGGATATAATTCGAGGTTGAATTTGAAGACATGATACAATGCCAAAGTTCTTTCGGCTTAAAGCGTCAGCCACCACATTAGCTTTGCCTGGATGGTACTGAATGTTAGCATCGTAATCTTTTAATAACTCGAACCACCTCCTTTGCCTCATATTTAGCTCCTTCTGGGTAAATATATACTTAAGGCTCTTGTGGTCTGTGAAAATGTCACAAGCCTCGCCGTATAAATAATGACGCCATATTTTCAATGCAAAGACAACTGCGGCTAATTCCAAATCATGTGTCGGATAATTGACCTTGTAAGGCTTCAATTGGCGTGACGCATATGCGATAACTTTCCCATGTTGCATTAACACGCAACCTAGGCCTTTCTTTGAGGCATCACTATAAATCTGGTAACCGCCTGAACCAGAAGGAAGAGTTAGTATCGGAGCCGATACAAGTCGTTTCTTCAACTCCTCAAAACTCTTCTCGCGTTCCTCATTCCACGAATACTTCACTCCTTTCCTCAAAATTTGCGTGAGGGGTAAGGAAATGGTGGAAAATCCTTCCACGAACCTCCGGTAGTAGCCAGCTAGACCTAAGAAACTTCGAACTTCCGTAGCAGAAGTTGGCCTAGGCCACTTCGTGATTGCCTCAATCTTTGCGGGATCCATCATGATTCCGTCCGCCGATACAACATGACCGAGGAATGCTAGTTGATTGAGCCAAAAATCACATTTTGAAAACTTTGCATACAACTTCTTATGTCGTAAAGTTTCAAGCACTTTACATAGGTGTTCCTCATGTTCTTCCCTGCTCTTCGAATACACCAAGATGTCATCGATAAAAACAATGACGAATTTGTCTAAGAAATCATGGAATACCCGATTCATTAAATCCATGAATACTGCAGGGGCATTAGTTAGCCCAAAAGGCATAACCAAGAACTCGTAATGGCCGTAGCGCGTACGGAAGGCAGTTTTCGGGACATCCTCCTCTCTTATCTTAAGTTAATGGTAACCGGATCTCAAATCTATTTTCGAGAAGAACTTAGCACCATGAAGTTGATCAAAAAGGTCGTCAATGCGGGGTAGCGGATACCGGTTACGAATCGTAATCTTGTTAAGTTCTCGGTAGTCAGTACACAACCGCATACTACCGTCCTTCTTTTTTACAAATAAGACCGGTGCACCCCAAGGTGAGATTCTTGGTCTTATGAATCCCAATTCTAACAACTCCTGCAGCTGCTCCTTCAGCTCTTTCAGTTCCAACGGAGCCATACGATATGGCGCCTTAGAAATAGGCTCCGCACCAGGGACCAAGTCGATGGTGAATTCGATTTCACGATCTGGTGGTAGTCCTGGTAATTCATCCGGAAACACATCAGAATACTCACAAACAACCGGATAACTGTCGATGTCGACTCCGCCAACAAAGGTATCCTTAACCGATGCTAGGAATCCGACACAACCGTGAGATATCAACTTTTGAGCTTTGAGCGCTGAAATAATCTTAAGAGGTTTACGAGGTTGGATCCCCTGATAGACAACATCAGGATGAAGAGGGTCGCCGAATATGACTCGTCTAGAATAACAATCAATTGATACACGATGACGAGTCAACCAATCCATCCCGAGAATAACATCGAAGTCACTCATTTGTATAGGAAAAAGGTCCGCTTCACGTACAAAGGACTCAATACGAATAGGACAATCTCTATATACGTGTGCGATTATAATCGAGTTTTCCATAGGAGTAGAGATAGATAGAGTATGGTCTAATGTCGTAGGTTCGATCATAAGGTATTTTGTGAACAAGTGAGAAACAACAGAATGGGTTGCCCTGTATCAAATAACACATAGATATCACGTTCTCCAAGTTGAAGAGTTCCAGATATAGTACCTGGGGTATTAGCAGCCTTAGTAGCAGTAAGTGCGAAAACTCGTCCTCCAGTGTTAGGTGGTGCAATAGTGGCGGTATTCTTTTTATCTTCTTGTTTAGTACACTCCATGATCTTATGTCCAGCTTGGCCACAACGAAAACAAGTTCCCAAAGTTCGACGACATATGCCTCGATGACGCTTCCCACAACTATTACATGGTGGGATCAAGGTTTGGTTTCGATTTCCATGTTGATTTAGTGGTTTTGTTGCGACCAGTGCTTCATACGGCTGAATTTGATTTAGTATCGGCCTTGAGTTTTGGGGTCTAGGCTGCCATGGTCGGGTCTGATCTCCGGGATTTCGCTTTGCTTGAACTCTACAGTCTTGCTGTTGTGGGGTAGTGGATGACTGACCTGCTGTCTGGGTGCGGATTCCATCTCTGTCCTTTTTCTTGTTCTCCCATGTTCGAGATAAGAATTCTTTCCTCTAAAATTCAAAAGTCTTGATTGCATCAGCCACTTCTGTAAGGTCCTTGAACTTCATGTACATAATTGACTTCCGGATTCGATCACATACGGCCCATTTACACTTTTCTGCTTGCATTTCCGGAGTTCCTGCTGCATCACCGACAATACTAGAAAACCTTGCAAACCGAGTCATAAACTCTGATGCTGGTTCATCATTTCCCTGTCGAATAACAGCGTACTCCCTGATGTAGGCTTCTCTGTCAGCTGTGGAGAAATACTTCTCATAAAAGATAGTACAAAAATCAGCCCATGGGAGTGTAGCGGCATAAATATCACCTCCTTTAGCTTGTTTGAATCCCTCCCACCAAGTTTGTGCATCATCTTCCAATTTGTAGGTGGCCAATCTGACTTTGTACTGGTCTTCAACTCCCAATACTTCAAAGATTTTCTCAATGTGAGCTATCCAGTTTCTAGCTTCGATTGGAGTGGTTGCATGACTGAAAGATTTTGGTTGTTCTTTTTGGAACCTCTTGAGCCATATGTGGATGCCTTCAGCTGTAACACCCTTATAATTTACTACTGTAGGATCGTGTTACTACCCGAATGAGTCGTTCAGAGGTGTTCAACTCTGTTTCAGGTGCGGAATAACAAGAAACGGAGATAGAAACAGCTGATTCTTCACTTTTAACACTGATTGTATTGATTGGAAAGCAATTACAAGTAGTTCTTCACACCGGCAGCACTTCGGTATGGAATACAAGGAGTGGATTATGTGATTTCGCTCGTGGACACCTATATATAGGTTCCAGATTTCGCTCCAAGAGACACAGGGCCACAAGAGCGAAATCCCAACTTGACCATATAAGCGAAATCA
This sequence comes from Helianthus tuberosus, assembly GCA_030545235.1. Classification (NCBI taxonomy): domain Eukaryota; kingdom Viridiplantae; phylum Streptophyta; class Magnoliopsida; order Asterales; family Asteraceae; genus Helianthus; species Helianthus tuberosus. The sequence continues at coordinate 50,093,619 of CM060403.1, read as the reverse complement.
CCTGTCTAATGTCACACCCTGGCTTTGCGGAAGCGTGGTTAATTTGGTGTGACTTCTTAATACCATAGCTTAACCATAACAAAGCTATATGAAATAAAATCATGCAAGATCATCCATTCGATTAAGTTTTAAAATACCAATTACAATAACATTGTCTTAACGGAAACACAACTTGACGACATAAACATTTTTCAACAACTCAAAATAACATAAGCATGGTTTAAGGACTGTGACTTGTCTAGGAAAGAGTCACATTCCCCAAACCCGGATGACCTCATAACTAGTGCAGCGGGAAAACGCGTCATACCGTGCCAGATCCTTTAATTTCCTGAAATACATGTAAGTTGAAAAATCAACAATAATGTTGAGCGAGTTCATGTGTAAGTGAGTAAGTAAACCTTTGTGAGTATAAAAATAGTCTTGGTATGTAGCAAATAAGGGAATTGAGATCACCAATGGTTTGCAAGGCCACTGATATATGTGAAGTGCAAATAGGGAGACTCAAACCTAGCAGATTTCGCCACGGCATTAGTATGTGGACAAAGTCACCCCAAGGTCCGTTTCTAGTTTGGCCTGGGGCTGGGCTCGCTACACCCAGATAGATCTACCGCTCCTGTACGTTGGTCCTGCCATGAGGACTAATGGCCTCATAATGCTCCTACCCACTCACATGATCTAAGTAGTAAACCTCCTTACGCTAACCATACCATGTATAAAGTACTTGTAATCAAAGTAACATGTATTTCACACCCGCAGTTAAAAACTGAAAACAGTTAAGAGAAAAGGGGGACATGAACTCACAGTGGTGCGTCTCTACCAAGTATGCCTCCAAATCGATCAGCTGTATGACGACCTACACGTGCTAACTCTATTAGACGGATGGCCGTGCCTTAGCTTTATGGTTTAAGTTTTTGGGAAATAGTTAGGCAACTATTTCGTGTTTACATTCTGTATATACTTGGTAGTTATTCTCCTTCCCAAGGATGGGGGATTTATTACATGTGTGTTCGTAACATTCGGATTACACCATTAAGTCTCACTTAATATATTTTATTTCCTAACTCCAAAATATAAATATTCTTCCCAAAATAATACTTAGTAATATTATTTTTACTCTAAAAATAATATTTACGTAGTTCACAAAATAATCATAAACACTTATACAAGTGATGTTGTGAAGAATATATACTAAATATATTTATGTATCACGTTTTATTTTGTGAAAATCCCACCTCCGATGTTTTGTAAATATAGTCGTGGCGAAACTTATATTTTGAAAACAAGTCAAAATGTCTTTCTAACACTCATAGTGAAAATATTTCTAAGTGTTAGGCTTTTGGAAAAATTTCGCCAGAGTTTCCTCTGTAACTGGAGGTGGCCACGCTTTCAAGCGTATCATTTTCTTTTATAAATCAAACCAACAATTTTCTCATTCAACCAAAACAATGTTCAAATCACAAACTAGTCAAAATATGTATATAAATCGCATAAATTTCATGAACTTGTGATTCATCCAAACTGTGAAGTAAATCTCATTACTTTTAGTGGATCTTTATATAAAACAATCCGATTTTGTAAAAACCTCGTTTTTATGGAAGTTTCGTCTTTACAACTTCTCGTCATCTTTTTCAAAAATAGTTATTTTGTCGAAACTGGTGTTACACAAGTGTTTACACACTTGTGTGTTCTAAAAACCATTCCTGTTAGTGTAAGATCCGTCTTTTAAAGTATGTTTTCTCTTGACACGTGGTCCTTTGAAAATACCGCTTGTAGATACGTAGATCTACTAGTTTTAAACACTATTGTACAAACTAAAACACTTTTACACAAGTTCATGATTCTTGTGTGGTAGAGTTTCATCTTCTAACCCTTGTTACACTTAAACAAGCTTTATGTCACAATCCAAGATCATGACTAAACCGGGTTAAATGATGATCCGAGCTACCACAACATAGATCGGGTCCAAATAATCACACAAATCAATTACTACATGATTTACACAACATATGAGCTTTTAACCACCATTTTTAGTGTTTTAAGTAGACTTTTATGTATCATCTTGTAAGTTAACGAGTTTTAACCGTTACAAATCATATTACCCACTTTAAAATAGTTCAAGAAGGTGATTTAAGCAACATACCACTAGCTCGAGTCTAGGGAAGAATCTATGCGAAAAATGCGTGGATAAAAGCAGAGTAGAGAGGTCCTTCGCCTTCCGTTTGCACCAAGACTCCTTATCCGTGATCCTTAACACTTGTGTGAACTTGAAATGGCAAGGTCAAAGCTTGACAATGGTTGTGTGTTCAAGGGGTGTTTGGCCGTAGCTTCTTAGAGAGAGAGGGAGAGAGGAGTGTGTGAAGTTTGGTGTTAAGTGTGTGTAATGTTGTGTTAAGTGATGATCTTATAGATAATTTTCAACATGTTTAACCAAAGGTCCATGTGTCTACTTGATACTAAGCACACAAGATTTAATAAATCACAAAAGTACAAAGTGTGTCCCCTCTAGTTGGGGACGGTTAGAGAGGGGGGGGGGGTCTAGTCCGATTCCAACTAGATGCTAAGTGTATTAGTTAGGTTAAGTAAGTTAGTTAAGTGCTTAACCCGGTTAGTTGTGTGTAGTGTGTTACAATGGGTGTTAGGGTAATCAGGGACCCTAACTGGCTCAGAAAAAGATAAATAATGAAAATGACAATATTTTCAGGTTCCGGGTAAAGTCCGGTTGTTCGGTTGGATAGTAATCCGTTAAAGCGTTAACAAAGCTTTAAAGTGTCGTTATTACCCCTTTTAGTGACACAACTCATTCCTGACACTTTGGAAAGTGTCTTGTAATATTTTTCTCAAGTTTTGGCACTTTATTAGTTAGCTAAAAGCTGAATTGTTATGTAAAGTGCTGAGTTTTGTACTTAGAGTACGTTTTAGGCACATTCAGTCATTGAAACTTATTCCTAGAGACGCAGTTCTACAACCCTTATATCCCTACACTCACCACTAGTGTAGCAAAATATTTCTGGCTCATACAGGCCTTAGAGGCAGTGTTTGCCTGATGCTGGCTTTATCAGCATGTTCAATAGGTTATCCGTTATAGTGCTACTGTGCTTTTTGTGCATCATGTTTGTCACTAAGGTTCAGTCATGTAAATAATGTAGTGACAGCAAGTAAAGTATGATGCAAGTAAGTACATGTATCAGTATTCAAGTAGCAGTTTATTCACAAGTTCAAGCAAGCACAGTAATTAAGCAGTAATTAATTATTAATTAAGTTGTACGGATACCTGGTTTAGTGAGGGTTGTCACATTCTCCCCCCGTTAAATAAATTTCGTCCCGAAATTTAGGTTCTGCTACTAGATGCAGGGTTCTTAGGAAATAAGTGGGGGTATTTCTCTTTCATCCGGTCCTCGCGCTCCCAGGTGTACTCAGGACCGTGTCTGGCATTCCAACGAACTTTGACGAGCTTGACACTGCTCCGGCGGGTCTTGTTTACTTTCCAGTCCGTAACCTCGACCGGTTCTTCAACGAAATGGAGCGTGTCGTCAACATGAATCTCGTCGATGGGAATGGCAATGTTATCTTGAGTTGGACTTTTCTTCAGGTTGGATACATGAAATGTATCGTGAGCAGAATGGAGTTCAGCAGGTAGGTCCAACTTGTATGCTACTAGTCCTATTCTTTCCAAAATTCTGAAAGGACCAATGTAGCGCGGATTTAACTTCCCACGCTTTCCGAAGCGTGCCACCCCTTTCCAGGGTGAAACTTTCAATAAAACCATCTCTCCAACTTGGGATTCCAAGTGTTTCCGGTTTGGATCCGCATAGGCTTTCTGTCTGTGGCGAGCTGCTTCGATGCGTTTTAGAATCTGCGCAATCTTGTCTGTCGTCTCTTGGATGATTTCGGGACCAGCAAGCTGCCTATCACCTGCGTCAGCCCAGCATAGGGGTGATCGGCACTTGCGTCCGAAAAGGGCTTCAAATGGCGCGACACCAATACTGGTGTGGTAGCTGTTGTTGTATGAAAATTCGACCAAAGGCAAATGCGTGTGCCAGCTACCGCCCAAATCCATAACACACGCTCTCAGCATGCCTTCCAATGTCTGTATCGTTCGCTCGCTTTGACCGTCAGTTTGCGGATGAAACGCAGTGCTCAGATTCAATTGTGAGCCAAAAGCTTCTTGGAAGGATTGCCATATCCTTGACACAAATCTTCCGTCTCTATCAGAGATGATCGAGAGTGGTACTTCATGGCGTGCGACGATCTCTCTCATGTAAGTTTCAGCCAACTTGCTCGTATTATCCTTCTCTCTGATAGGTAGGAAGTGTGCTGACTTTGTTAATCGATCCACTATTACCCAAATAGTGTCATGGCCTCTTGGCGTTCTTGGCAACTTTGTAATAAAATCCATTGAGATTTGTTCCCATTTCCACTTGGGAATCTCAGGTTGTTGAAGAAGTCCTGAAGGCTTCCGATATTCGGCTTTAACCTTAGCGCATGTTAAACATTTGCTCACATATACAGCAACATCGCCTTTCATCCTAGGCCACCAATAATAATCCTTGAGATCTTGGTACATCTTATCCGCTCCAGGGTGGATAGAGTACCGCGACTTTGTGAGCTTCATCAAAAATAACTCTCCTTAAACCTCCAAACAAAGGAACCCAAATCCTTTTCTCAAAACATAACGTTCCTTCCTCGTTTGGCACCAAAAGCTTCTCCATCCCACGGAGATATTCTTCTTCAAGGTTTCCTTACTTGAGAGCTTCTTTCTGCGCGGCACGAATGCGCAAGGAAAGATCGGTTCGTATAATCATTTCTAAAGCCCTAACCCTTATGGGCTTGATCCTCTCCTTTCGACTTAGGGCATCGGCGACCACATTCGCCTTCCCTGGATGATACTTTATCTCGCAGTCGTAATCGTTCAGCAACTCAACCCATCGTCTCTGCCTCATATTCAGCTCCTTCTGGTTGAATATGTGTTGTAGGCTCTTGTGATCCGTAAAGACTGTACACTTTGTACCATAACGGTAGTGTCTCCAGATCTTTAATGCAAATACCACTGCGCCAAGTTCCAAATCATGTGTGGTATAGTTCTTTTCGTGCACTTTCAGTTGACGCGATGCGTAAGCAATAACCTTTTGGTGTTGCATCAACACGCAACCCAATCCTTGACGCGAAGCATCACAGTATACCACGAAATCATCTGTACCTTCCGGTAGTGCTAAGATTGGCGCGTTGCAGAGCTTATCCTTCAGTATCTGGAATGCTTCCTCCTGTTTGATTCCCCAATCAAACTTCTTATCTTTCTGCGTGAGGAGCGTCAATGGTTGAGCGATCTTTGAAAAATCCTCAATGAATCTTCGATAGTAGTCAGCCAAACCCAAGAATCGTCGAATCTCAGTTGGCGTCTTTGGCGTTTCCCAATTCTTGATCGCTTCGATCTTTGTGGGATTAACATGGATTCCATTTCCATTAACCACATGTCCAAGAAATTGTACTTCACATAGCCAAAACTCGCAGTTAGAGAACTTGGCATACAACTGTTCCTTCTTCAGCAGCTCCAAAATAGCTCTTAGATGCTGTTCGTGTTCAGCCTTTGTTTTTGAACAATCAAGATGTCGTCGATAAACACAATCACGAACTTGTCCAAGTACGGCTTGCAAACTCTATTCATCAAGTCCATAAAGACTGCAGGCGCGTTTCTCAAACCAAACGGCATAACAAGGAACTCGTAGTGTCCATAACGAGTTCTGAAGGCTGTCTTCGGGATACTCTCCTCTTGTATCCTTAACTGATGGTATCCAGATCGAAGATCGATCTTTGAATAAAAGCTTGAGCCTTGCAGTTGATCAAACAGATCATCAATTCTTGGCAGAGGATATCTATTCTTGATCGTCAGCTTGTTCAGCTCCCGGTAGTCGATGCACATTCGAAAACTACCGTCCTTCTTCTTGACAAACAGGACCGGAGCTCCCCAAGGCGAGAAGCTTGGTCGGATAAATTCCTTGTCTAACAACTCTTGAAGTTGTGTCGACAGTTCCTGCATCTCAGACGGAGCAAGTCTGTAAGGTGCCTTAGCCACAGGTGCGGCGCCTGGAACTAAGTCAATGCGGAACTCTACTTGTCTCTGAGGTGGCAGTCCAGGTAAGACCTCTGGGAAGACTTCTGGATACTCCCTCACGACAGGGATGTCTTCTATTCTCGGCTCAGCAGCCTTCTTATCCACAATGTGTGCCAGGAAGGCAACACATCCCTTCTGCAAACACTTTCGCGCTTTCAGGCAGCTGATAATTCTTAACGGCGTATCACGCTTCTCTCCGTGAACCACAATTGTTTCGCCATCTTTGGTTGGGATACGAACGACCTTTTCGTGACAAACTATCTCAGCCTTGTTGCCTGATAACCAATCTACTCCTACCACCACGTCGAAGCTTCCCAACTGGACTGGTAGTAGATCCAAAGTAACTCACGCTCTCCCAACTCGATCACACAACCTCTGATCACTTCATTGGCTTCTACTAACTTCCCATTGGCTAATTCGATTGAGTAGGGAATATCTAACTTACTAGCGGTTAAACCAAGCGTATTCTTAAACTCTAACGATACGAAGCTATAATAGGCACCAGTATCAAATAGATGCAAGAGTTTTGGTTATTAGAGAACGTACCAGTAATCACGCCTGAATCCTGGCGCGCTTCACAAGCTCCGATGTTGGATGTTCCTTCACGGTCTTGTTTCAACTTCGGGCATTCCCTCTTAAGATGTCCAACATCCCCACAATGGAAGCATCCTGGATACCTCCCATTTCCACCTTGAGCGTTGTTACCGTTTTCTCCTTGTCTGGGACCCTTCATCCCACAACCATCCTTGTTGTGTCCTTTCCTTCCGTACCTAGGCTTCCGACATCCATAATTGTGGTGACACTTGCACTCAGCACCTCTTGGTTCAGTTTCTAAGTAAATCTTATCTTTGGCCTGTTTATTGTTAGGGCAATCTTTCTTGAAATGCCTTTTGTTCCCGCAGTCAAAACAACCTCGAATAGATCTTTGTTCATCCTCATTCATTCGGGTATCTTCGGTGAGCTTCCTTTTGTTCTTTCCGGACGACTCTACCTGAGTCTCCTTGTCAGGGTTTGCAAGTTTTTCTAGTCTAACTGCTTCCGTAACGAGTGCCAAGCCCATCTTACTTGCAGCCATAGTTGTCGGTGGCGTTGATGTTGTCATCAAGCTCAAGACTTGAGGCGCCAGTTCCCAAATGAATTGTTCCAATTTCTTTAATTCTGGTTTCACCAGGTACGGAACAACTCGTGACAAATCATGAAGTCTTTGCACGTACTCCAACACCTTCGGACCTTCAATCATCAGGCTCCGAAATTCATCTTCCCACTTCTGGGTTTCCGTTTGGGGGCAATACTTCTTATGCATCATTCCTTTCAGTTCACCCCAGGTTAATGCATATGCTGCAGTAGCACCCTTTATATGGGTCTGAAGATTCCACCATAATCGGGCTTCATCTAGAAACAGCTCAGAAACGTATAGGACTTGTTGTTCCGGCGTACAACCGCTCACTTGAAAGATGGAATCCATACTTTCGATCCATTTTACAAAAGCTATGGCACCTCCAGTGCCGTCGAACTTCGGAGGCTTGTAGTTGAGGAAGTGCCAGTAGGAACAACCGTTATTTTCTGAGGTACCTCTGATAGGTTCGGAGCGTAGGGCCTCGTGCTGTGCTATAGCTGCAGCAATTATCTCTTGAAGTTCCGCCTCTGTGGTGGGCATGCGCATTTCGCGTCTTGGTGGCATCTTCTAAAAGATGTTTCACGTAAGTTAGGTCATAGCAAGTAAAATGTTCGTATGTATTCAACATAACATCTTATGCTATAAATAAATCAACCACATAACATCTCTTGTCATAGAACATAAACAATAAATCAAAAATCACAAGTGATGAGAATACTGCGATTGCATTGCCACAAATTGAGACCACAATGTAAAGCTTACAAGTACCCAACTGTACAACGTCAATGACTTAGTAGGGGACGACCCTAGACAAGTCGTGCGATCGCTGGACAAGTTCAGGAATTTCTGGTTCGTCCATTTTCAAATTCCTGAACTCCACCTCAAGCTTCTAAATTCCAGTCCTAAAACAACATTTCTTCTCAATCGTTTCCTTGAGCTCGTCCCAGCTCAGTGCATAAGCAGCGTCTGTGCCAAGGGTCTGAGACTGAAGGTCTCACCATGAGAGTGAGTTATCTAGAAATAACCCCGGGATGTAGGTAACACTCTGTTGGGACGAACAGTCACTCATTCTTGGAATGGAGTCAATCTTTTTTTTTTTTGGACCAACGAAGAAATGCAACGGCGCCTCCTGTTCCGCCAAAGTTCAAAGGCTTGCAGTTCAGGAACTGTTTATAGGTGCAGCCAGTTGGAGGGTTATTTCCAGTAATGCCATCGTTGTACTTAGAGCGGAGGGCTTCATGTCGTGCATTTATCTGTGAGATGCGTTCTTGCAGCTCGGCTTCTGTCCTTGGCAACGTACTGGTGTTTGTGTCACGTCTGGGTGACATTCCCTTTTGTCGAAGTGGTGAGAAGCGGGTTAGACAACGTTTCAACTGTCTATGGGGTATACATAGCAACATAAGCCATCATGTAATCACCCAATTTCACACGCAAATATACTCAATGTATGAGTGGGGAAGTAAATTTCCGAGCCTTCACATAGGCTTGCCAATTTGGCTTGTTGCTTGTAATAGAATGAACTCGAGGCTACATCGCCTCGCCTTGGTCATTCGTGTTTTAGATATTTCCTGCTACATTGGTTTTCATTAGCTTGACCCGCAGATTCCACCAGGATTTCTATGCACTACAAGTCGTTATTACGTGGGCCCCCGTAATAATAAGTTGTCTTGCACAGTTACCCCGAATTTTCTCTCGTCCAAGCAAATGATCAATCAAGGAGCAACAGCAGGTGCATCGGCATGAACAGGGTCATGTTCCAATGCGGGGTCAGGAGCAACGCCTGTCTCAGGGGCCACGGCTGGCTCCGGATCAAAAACTCCATCTCAAGATCAGCTGGATCAACAAACACAGGGGGTTACAGGATCCTCCAAGGGCTGGTCTAAGTGTATGAACTCAAGGTCATGGTCTGGATCAAAAGCAGGTGGAAGAACAAGATCACCCTCAATACTGTGATCAAACTCAAAGCTGGGTGCGGGAACCGGTGCAGCTGATGATGCCGTATCAGGGTCGGCGTCGTGTGAATGGTGCTGCACTCCCTGTATATGCGAAAATGCGGATGTCAGAAACAAAAATGAGTCTGGGACAGGGGAATGGGCATGAGTTTCCCCGGAAGGAGCGTCCGCATATAGTAGGCTAATACCAGCAGCAATAAGGCCCTGCCCTCGAATGGGTCCTCCTCTAGTAGATCGTTATCGTCGTCAGAGGCCACGTCGGGGGGCATATCATCAACAGGATAAGCGGCAAGGGGGCACAGGAGCAGGGATCACCGCGAGTGGCAAACTCCCAACAAGATGACCATCAGTAGGCTCTGCTACGACTTCAGGCAGCGCAAAAGGGCTGAAAGTCGTCATTGTCTGTGCCGGTAGTATCGGAAATGTACACCTCGTGCTTCGATGAAACTATGTCGTCTGACACTATGGCCATGGGATTCGTAGTGTCCATCTTTCTAGTACATGATGAAAGCATGACGTTTGTAACACAAACACATATACGTATAATAATCAGTCATATAATCATATAAACATGTTAGTTAATCAAATAATTCTCCTAGTCCCACTAGCCAAATTCTTCCCAGTCTCTAAGACTGCTCTATCATCTACCTCGACCTCTTAGATCGAGCCTCGGCCTCTAAGACCGAGCCTCAGCCTCCAAGACTGAGCCTACTCTTCTTAGTCCAACTAGCCAACTACCTCGATTTCTTAGATCGAGCCTCGGTCTCTAAGACCGAGCCTCAGCCTCCAAGACTGAGCCTACTCTTCCTAGTCCAACTAGCCAACTACCTCGATTTCTTAGATCGAGCCTCGGTCTCTAAGACCGAGCCTCAGCCTCCAAGACTGAGCCTACTCTTCCTAGTCCAACTAGCCAACTACCTCGATTTCTTAGATCGAGCCTCGGTCTCTAAGACCGAGCCTCAGCCTCCAAGACTGAGCCTACTCTTCCTAGTCCAACTAGCCAACTACCTCGATTTGTTAGATCGAGCCTCGGTCTCTAAGACCGAGCCTCAGCCTCCAAGACTGAGCCTACTCTTCCTAGTCCAACTAGCCAACTACCTCGATCTCTCAGACCGAGCCTCGGCCTCCAAGACCGAGCCTCAGCCTCCAAGACTGAGCCTATAAATAATAAATAAAATGTGCTCAACATGTGTTTATAAAAGTTTTGGATCTGGACTTAAGTGGTATGCAGTAAAAATGTTTTCGTGAGAGCCCTAGTGATTATAGTCTACACTCGAGAAAGAATCCTAGTTCGCTATGATCAGAGCTCTGATACCAAGCTGTCACACCCTGGCTTTGCGGAAGCGTGGTTAATTTGGTGTGACTTCTTAATACCATAGCTTAACCATAACAAAGCTATATGAAATAAAATCATGCAAGATCATCCATTCGATTAAGTTTTAAAATACCAATTACAATAACATTGTCTTAACGGAAACACAACTTGACGACATAAACATTTTTCAACAACTCAAAATAACATAAGCATGGTTTAAGGACTGTGACTTGTCCAGGAAAGAGTCACATTCCCCAAACCCGGATGACCTCATAACTATTGCAGCGGGAAAACGCGTCATACCGTGCCAGATCCTTTAATTTCCTGAAATACATGTAAGTTGAAAAATCAACAATAATGTTGAGCGAGTTCATGTGTAAGTGAGTAAGTAAACCTTTGTGAGTATAAAAATAGTCTTGGTATGTAGCAAATAAGGGAATTGAGATCACCAATGGTTTGCAAGGCCACTGATATATGTGAAGTGCAAATAGGGAGACTCAAACCTAGCAGATTTCGCCACGGCATTAGTATGTGGACAAAGTCACCCCAAGGTCCGTTTCTAGTTTGGCCTGGGGCTGGGCTCGCTACACCCAGATAGATCTACCGCTCCTGTACGTTGGTCCTGCCATGAGGACTAATGGCCTCATAATGCTCCTACCCACTCACATGATCTAAGTAGTAAACCTCCTTACGCTAACCATACCATGTATAAAGTACTTGTAATCAAAGTAACATGTATTTCACACCCGCAGTTAAAAACTGAAAACAGTTAAGAGAAAAGGGGGACATGAACTCACAGTGGTGCGTCTCTACCAAGTATGCCTCCAAATCGATCAGCTGTATGACGACCTACACGTGCTAACTCTATTAGACGGATGGCCGTGCCTTAGCTTTATGGTTTAAGTTTTTGGGAAATAGTTAGGCAACTATTTCGTGTTTACATTCTGTATATACTTGGTAGTTATTCTCCTTCCCAAGGATGGGGGATTTATTACATGTGTGTTCGTAACATTCGGATTACACCATTAAGTCTCACTTAATATATTTTATTTCCTAACTCCAAAATATAAATATTCTTCCCAAAATAATACTTAGTAATATTATTTTTACTCTAAAAATAATATTTACGTAGTTCACAAAATAATCATAAACACTTATACAAGTGATGTTGTGAAGAATATATACTAAATATATTTATGTATCACGTTTTATTTTGTGAAAATCCCACCTCCGATGTTTTGTAAATATAGTCGTGGCGAAACTTATATTTTGAAAACAAGTCAAAATGTCTTTCTAACACTCATAGTGAAAATATTTCTAAGTGTTAGGCTTTTGGAAAAATTTCGCCAGAGTTTCCTCTGTAACTGGAGGTGGCCACGCTTTCAAGCGTATCATTTTCTTTTATAAATCAAACCAACAATTTTCTCATTCAACCAAAACAATGTTCAAATCACAAACTAGTCAAAATATGTATATAAATCGCATAAATTTCATGAACTTGTGATTCATCCAAACTGTGAAGTAAATCTCATTACTTTTAGTGGATCTTTATATAAAACAATCCGATTTTGTAAAAACCTCGTTTTTATGGAAGTTTCGTCTTTACAACTTCTCGTCATCTTTTTCAAAAATAGTTATTTTGTCGAAACTGGTGTTACACAAGTGTTTACACACTTGTGTGTTCTAAAAACCATTCCTGTTAGTGTAAGATCCGTCTTTTAAAGTATGTTTTCTCTTGACACGTGGTCCTTTGAAAATACCGCTTGTAGATACGTAGATCTACTAGTTTTAAACACTATTGTACAAACTAAAACACTTTTACACAAGTTCATGATTCTTGTGTGGTAGAGTTTCATCTTCTAACCCTTGTTACACTTAAACAAGATTTATGTCACAATCCAAGATCATGACTAAACCGGGTTAAATGATGATCCGAGCTACCACAACATAGATCGGGTCCAAATAATCACACAAATCAATTACTACATGATTTACACAACATATGAGCTTTTAACCACCATTTTTAGTGTTTTAAGTAGACTTTTATGTATCATCTTGTAAGTTAACGAGTTTTAACCGTTACAAATCATATTACCCACTTTAAAATAGTTCAAGAAGGTGATTTAAGCAACATACCACTAGCTCGAGGCTAGGGAAGAATCTATGTGAAAAATGCGTGGATAAAAGCAGAGTAGAGAGGTCCTTCGCCTTCCGTTTGCACCAAGACTCCTTATCCGTGATCCTTAACACTTGTGTGAACTTGAAATGGCAAGGTCAAAGCTTGACAATGGTTGTGTGTTCAAGGGGTGTTTGGCCGTAGCTTCTTAGAGAGAGAGGGAGAGAGGAGTGTGTGAAGTTTGGTGTTAAGTGTGTGTAATGTTGTGTTAAGTGATGATCTTATAGATAATTTTCAACATGTTTAACCAAAGGTCCATGTGTCTACTTGATACTAAGCACACAAGATTTAATAAATCACAAAAGTACAAAGTGTGTCCCCTCTAGTTGGGGACGGTTAGAGAGGGGGGGGGGGTCTAGTCCGATTCCAACTAGATGCTAAGTGTATTGGTTAGGTTAAGTAAGTTAGTTAAGTGCTTAACCCGGTTAGTTGTGTGTAGTGTGTTACAATGGGTGTTAGGGTAATCAGGGACCCTAACTGGCTCAGAAAAAGATAAATAATGAAAATGACAATATTTTCAGGTTCCGGGTAAAGTCCGGTTGTTCGGTTGGATAGTAATCCGTTAAAGCGTTAACAAAGCTTTAAAGTGTCGTTATTACCCTTTTTAGTGACACAACTCATTCCTGACACTTTGGAAAGTGTCTTGTAATATTTTTCTCAAGTTTTGGCACTTTATTAGTTAGCTAAAAGCTTAATTGTTATGTAAAGTGCTGAGTTTTGTACTTAGAGTACGTTTTAGGCACATTCAGTCATTGAAACTTATTCCTAGAGACGCAGTTCTACAACCCTTATATCCCTACACTCACCACTAGTGTAGCAAAATATTTCTGGCTCATACAGGCCTTAGAGGCAGTGTTTGCCTGATGCTGGCTTTATCAGCATGTTCAATAGGTTATCCGTTATAGTGCTACTGTGCTTTTTGTGCATCATGTTTGTCACTAAGGTTCAGTCATGTAAATAATGTAGTGACAGCAAGTAAAGTATGATGCAAGTAAGTACATGTATCAGTGTTCAAGTAGCAGTTTATTCACAAGTTCAAGCAAGCACAGTAATTAAGCAGTAATTAATTATTAATTAAGTTGTACGGATACCTGGTTTAGTGAGGGTTGTCACATCTAAGACCCTATGAGCGAAATCAGCACCTAAACATAATACTCTTCCTATTTTCTCGTAAAACGTGCCCTAATCTATACAATTCAATGTAAGACTCGATCCAAGATGAAGTCGACAGATGTAGTGCACCAACAGACTCCCCCTCAGATGTTGACGAGTCGTCCATCGAGTCTTTGACAATATCATGTCTTCACTTCTTCAGTCTTGATCAGTCTCTGGGCTTCTCTCTCTCTGTCTTCATCAACAGACTCCCTTTAACAGTATCTGCTAGAATATCTTCAGACTCCCTGTCACACCCCGACCACGTAGAACATACAAAACGTGGCGGAAACATCGGGGAGTGTTGTAACAGAATTAATTGTTTCAAATCCATGGCAATTGAAGTTTCGTTTTATTAATTAAAAGTGTTACAATGTCTTAACAAACAACGAAGTACAACATAATTAACTAGTCTTGCATCTTTTAATGTCACTAAGGCACAGGTCCGCCTAAGTATGTCTTGATCATCTTATGCAACAGCTCCTGAAAAACACATGTGAAAATAGGTACGTCAGCATAAAAATGCCTGTGAGATACATAGGTTTTGTGAAAATAGGTTCCATGACTTATGTTTGAGAAAATGTTTAGTCATGAACCTTGTAATTTGCTTTGTTTTGTAAATCATTTGAAAAACAATGAGTTCAGATGATATGTATAAATACGTGAATAATGTATGGTTAAATGAATAACCATAGTAAAATGGGTTTGTATAAGATAAGTTGTTTGTAAAACAATGTCTTGTGAAAAGTATGTTATTTGTATAAAATGTTATATGTCTCAAACTGAAATGATTCAAATAACGCTACGATATGTAATACCATACAAACACTTATATATAGGAAGTACCAGCGGCGTATCCACCATGCTTGTATCATATTACACACGCATCGTTACTTAATCACTTAAATCAAACCAAAACACCAAAGAAATGTTTAACAGTTGTAGAAATGTTTATGTATGGTCAAAGACGGTTCACACGGTTCATAGATACAAACGGTTCACAGTTACAAACGGTTCACAGATACAAACGGTTCACAGTTACAAACGGTTCACAGATACAAACGGTTCATAGTTACAAACGGTTCACAGATACAAACGGTTCACAGATACAAACGGTTCACAGTTACAAACGGTTCACAGTTACAAACGGTTCACAGTTACAAACGGTTCACAGTTACAAACGGTTCACAGATATCAACGGATCACATAGTCAGATGATTACAACGGTTCAATATGTAGTATAATGTATTCATAAGCTGGATAAGCATATGCAACAGAAAAGCAATGTAAAACAATGTACTAAGTATGCACACAATGGACATACGTAGTATGAAATGTAATGAAATCATGTACTATAATGTACTAACGAACATAGCAGGTATATGATGTGAAAACAGGAAAGCTTGAAAGTAACAAGTAGGCACATGTGTTCCACCCCAAAACAGTTTGGAAAACAGTAAAAGAGGGGTCTATGTACTCACTTGAGATTGCTCAGTAGTCCTTGAGTAACAACTAAACAATGCTAGAGATCGCGGATATCAAACGGCACCTAGTATAGGTAACTATGTTAATAACCCGGACCTAGATCGGAAGATTGGGTAGCATTATGGTTTGTAAACCAAACGAGTGTAGAGACTCGTGTCATTTGGTTTAACAAAGCCTACATACTAAATGAAACTTAACATAATTGTTTACGACCCATTACGACCCCTTTAGGAAGCTTATGCTACTTTAACGCGTCGTTCGCGTGAAACGCGTTCGGACCGCCTAACTAGTTCTACGACAAGTGTTATATGCCTAAACATGTTACATAATCAGTTATGTGACAAAAGTTTAGGTTACATATGCTTAATTACCAATTATACATGAAAAGGGTATTCTGGTAATTTACCTAAGGCATATAAACTACCTATCATACAACTACTTAAACGATGTGACCATAGGGTATAACCTCGGAAGGTTATTCCCTACCTACTATGGTCACCTAATGTGTTTGGTCGGATCCTAATGATCGACCAAATGGGTCGGGTTCGAGGTATAAGCGATTTATTAGATCGCTTACCCTACGACCCTAGACAACGTGGTAATCAGTAGGCATAGTCCCAAGGGACTATAACCAACGTGATTACACTCACGTTGCGAAGTTCAAACGAACTTCGCATTGACCATTACTGGTCAACGCTGAAAGTCAAACAAAGTTTGACTTTCGGACTCGAAAAGCAATAAAATAAGGAAAAGAACGAAAGAATACTTACGAAGGGTCCCCGAATGCTAATCTCGATTCAAGAATATCAGGTATGAAACAAAGGTTTCAACTTAGAGTTTCTCAAACCAAAATTCTAGTGATTTGGAACAATGGGGGGTGGGTTATTTATAGTTTTCGGGTAACCGTTAAGATCGTTTGTTGAATAACGTGCCTTAATCCAAGCCGTACAAGTGTCGGAAACTCATGGTGGCTAAAAATGATGTTTATCAACAGATTAGGCAAGTGGGAAATGTGTGGGTGAGGATCAAACAGCTGGAAATCTGCTGACTGTTAAGTCTGATCTGATCTGCAGACCCCTTGCGCATCGTAGCAATGGGAGTGCTACGGTGCGCAAGCATACAACTTTGGCAGAATTACCATTTTGGTCCCTGCAGTGAAATCAGCCCATTTTCGACACGTTTAAGGCCCGTTAACCCCATTTCAAAGCTCTAAAATGAAGTTAAAGTATAGGGAACTTAAAATGTGCTCAAAAATATGCCGGAGGTTGGTTCGTTTGGCCGTACGAACGCGATGTTCGCTTAATTACGGCGGAATGCGCACAAGTGCGAAAAACGATCCAAATGACGCGACGAATGGATTTTTGGCAAGCCAAACACTAAAGCATAATATAGTCATGCTTACATAAATTTTTGGATGTCCGGATGTATTCAGAACGTAAGTTATGCGCGAAAATGCAAACTTGTGCACTTTTTGACACTTTTAGTCCCTGAATGACCCAAAAGTTTATTTTAGCATACCGAACACCTCAAAGCCTATTTCTAAGCTATGTAAAGGATATTTATGGTATGTTTAACTTATGGTCATGTTCCGGAATGTCTGTTACAGTTCAAATTGGCATACTTTCGCAGTTTGTCAACTTTAGTCCCTGTAAGCGATTAAACTTTGATTTCACCACACCAAACCTTCCAAAACTTATATCTAAGTTATGTATAGGTTATTTAAGGTATGTTAAGCCTATTTCACTATTCCGGAGTGTTCGTTGCATTAAACTGGTTATATTTACGCATTAGTGCGCGTATAACCTTCCAGAAAGCGATTTAGAGCTTGAAATCGAACAAGAATTGATATGTGTAAACGATACATATATTTATACAAGTACAAAGTATGAAATACAATATTTCATTGGTTTGGCATTTGTTTGATGGTTGAAATGACACAGGTGTTACAGTCTCCCCTACTTTAGGAAATTTCGTCCCGAAATTAATTCGTAGGAGTCTATTTGTGACTTTGTGTCAGATAACCACCAGAGATATGTAAAGCATAATCCTGTCATTTCCTTAACGGACATTCTTCAGAACGAAAATGAACAAACGGAGTCATTTTCCTCAACGAGTATTCTTCAGAAGCGGAAATGAAGGAATAAACAAACGGGGATCCATTTCCTTAACGGAAAATCTTCAGAAACGAAAATGAACAAACGGAGTCATTTTCAACAGATGCTTCCTCAGAAACGGAAATGAAAATGATAGACAAACGGATATTCATTTCCTCAACGGACAAATCTTTAGAAACGAAAATGAACAAACGGAGTCATTTTCAACGGTTGCTTCCTCAGAAACGGAAATGAAAATGATAGACAAACGGATATTCATTTCCTCAACGGAAAATCTTCAGAAACGAAAATGAACAAACGGAGTCATTTTCTACGGTTGCTTCCTCAGAAACGGAAATGAAAAGGATAGACAAACGGATATTCATTTCCTCAACGGACAAATCTTCAGAAACGAAAATGAACAAACGGAGTCATTTTCTACGGTTGCTTCCTCAGAAACGGAAATGAAAAGGATAGACAAACGGAAAATCATTTCCTCAACGGATAATCTTTAGAAACGAAAATGAACAAACGGAGTCATTTTCTACGGTTGCTTCCTCAGAAACGGAAATGAAAAGGATAGACAAACGGATAATCATTTCCTCAACGGATAATCTTCAGAAACGAAAATGAACAAACGGAGTCATTTTCTACGGTTGCTTCCTCAGAAACGGAAATGAAAAGGATAGACAAACGGATAATCATTTCCTCAACGGATAATCTTCAGAAACGAAAATGAACTAACGGAGTCATTTTCAACGGTTGTTTCCTCAGGTTCGGAAATGAAAAGGATAGACAAACGGATAATCATTTCCTCAACGGATAATCTTCAGAAACGAAAATGAACTAACGGAGTCATTCTCAACGGTTGTTTCCTCAGGTTCGGAAATGAAGGATTAAATAAACGGATATTCATTTCCCTCGACGGATACTCTTCAGAACGAAAATGCACAAACGGAGTCATTTTCCTCAACGGGTATTCTTCAGAATTGGAAATGAAGGATAAACGGATGTTCATTTCCTCAACGGATATTCTTCAGAAGTGAAAAATGAATAGCTAGTTCATTTTTCCTCAACGGATACTTCATCAGAATTGGAAATGAATAGGGTTAACTTCTAGGCACATGACAAGGCTCGCTGTGGTTTCTGTGCACTAAGTTCCATAATTATGTATGCATCCATAATTACGTAATTCCTTGCATAGTCCGCACAGTTTGTCTTGTAATGTTCATAAGCACATAATCACATATTTGTTTAATTGTTATTATCTTGTTATTGATTGCAATTAACTTGGCACCTCGTACTTTGTTTCTCTTGGAAGAAACGGGTACTTAGGATTTTCGTGGAAAACGTAAGAGATCATACAACGGAAGAAATCTGGGAGTAGTCTGTTCTTCAAGGAATGCGGTTCCTTGATTGTCGATATTGTAGGGGATATGTTGTTTATACATACAATCACATAAATACATTGCAATGTAAATAAAAGATTTATTTATAAACAACGATAACAACTGTTTCTTGGATCTTGACAACAAAAGAAAATAATACATAAGACGTGATTATTTCTAAACGATGTTGTCTTCTGGTTGATCAAATGCTCATCCCTGCGCTGGATTTGCATTAGCAAGCCTTGGGCAATTCCTACGAAAATGGCCCATCTCGCCACAGTTGTAGCAAGATCCCGGTGGAAAATGAGCTTGAGCAGGATTGTTGCCAGCTTGATTTGGTGCAGCTGCGGTTGGGCAAACCCTAGCTGTATGACCTATAAGTCCGCAAACTTGGCATGTGCGGCACTTCACCCCAGCATGATGATGTAGGCCACATTGATTGCACAAGGGTGCAGTTCCGTTGTAGGGTTTCCTGGCAGGGGGTTGAGCTGGTTGGTTGAGAACGGCTTGATCATTGTGAGCGACCACAGTGTAGTTCTGAGAAGCCTTTCGCTTCTTTGACCTCTTAGGGGATCCAGTCTGTTCATCCATGATCTTTGATTCCTCGATTGGTTTCGATTCTTCGACCGGCTTCTTGTCACCTTTTCGGAAAAGTTTACCTTTCCTGATCTTTGATTCAGTTAAGGTTGCAGATAGCTCAATGGCCTGTCTAACTGTAGTAGGGTTGCTACCAGTCAAAATGTCTTGTATTGAATCAGGGAGGCCATCAATGTACTTTTCGATTGCCTTATCCAAAGGCGTGACCATGTTTGGGCATAACAGACTCAACTCCTCGTAACGGTCCGTGTAGGCTCGATGCTCACCGCTGTCTTGCTCCAGATTGTCGAATTCCCTTTCCAAAGCCCTGATCTCATGTCGAGGACAGAATTCCTTCATCATAAGGGCCCTAAGTTCAGCCCATGTCTGTGCTAGAGCAACTTCTGCACCACGATCTCTCATAACCCCGTTCCACCACGTAAGGGCTCTCTTCTGGAACACACTCGAAGCAAACTCGACCTTGCGATTGTCAGGACACTGCACATGGCGGAAAGTATTCTCAATGCTCTCGAACCATTGAAGAAGCCCAGTCGCTCCCTCAGAACCACTAAACTTGAGTGGTTTCGCCGAGTTAAAACTCTTGAAATTGCATGGACCATTGTTGTTGTTGTTGGCTTGATTCCATTGAGCAAAGAGGTTTGGGAATTGAGCAGCCATTTGCTGTGCAATAATTTCTGCCAGTTCGGCAGTCGCTATCTGGTTTTCGCGTCGAGGAGGCATTCTAAAAGAGGAAACATGAAAGGAAACGAGTGAGAGAATTAGACGAAAAGAATGAGATGAAACAAATTTGATGAAAGCAATGGATAGTGGTCATTTGTTTGTTACTACAAAGCAACAAACGACCTCGGTGAATAATCAAAGTAAATAGGTCAAAAATAATGTATCGCGAAGACATGCTCGCCTATAAGTGAACACTCATCCCAAGAATTCCCAGGTAAGCACAACTGGTCTCGCGTCTGGTTGAGATGTATACGAAGTGCTTGCCTAGACAGAAAACTCAGAATACAGGCATTCACCCTTCCAGTTTGCACGTGTTCACATTATTTAAAACCCAAAACCTTGACGAGATTTTTGAAAACTCAAAGGGGTTCAAAACCTTATAACAGAGGGTTCAAAACCTAGTAATTAATCATCCTAGAACAGATGATTAGTTTTCAAAGCGGTTTCGAAAATTTATGTTCTTGTTGTGGTAGTCGCCTAAGGATAGGTGACGGTATTGTTTTTATGACTAAACGCAAGTAAACTCGCGTTAGGGTCCTAAGAAGGTTATAGACTAGGTCAAAGCATTACTAATAACCTAATTCCCTATAACCATTGGCTCTGATACCATCTTTTCTGTCACACCCCGACCACGTAGAACATACAAAACGTGGCGGAAACATCGGGGAGTGTTGTAACAGAATTAATTGTTTCAAATCCATGGCAATTGAAGTTTCGTTTTATTAATTAAAAGTGTTACAATGTCTTAACAAACAACGAAGTACAACATAATTAACTAGTCTTGCATCTTTTAATGTCACTAAGGCACAGGTCCGCCTAAGTATGTCTTGATCATCTTATGCAACAGCTCCTGAAAAACACATGTGAAAATAGGTACGTCAGCATAAAAATGCCTGTGAGATACATAGGTTTTGTGAAAATAGGTTCCATGACTTATGTTTGAGAAAATGTTTAGTCATGAACCTTGTAATTTGCTTTGTTTTGTAAATCATTTGAAAAACAATGAGTTCAGATGATATGTATAAATACGTGAATAATGTATGGTTAAATGAATAACCATAGTAAAATGGGTTTGTATAAGATAAGTTGTTTGTAAAACAATGTCTTGTGAAAAGTATGTTATTTGTATAAAATGTTATATGTCTCAAACTGAAATGATTCAAATAACGCTACGATATGTAATACCATACAAACACTTATATATAGGAAGTACCAGCGGCGTATCCACCATGCTTGTATCATATTACACACGCATCGTTACTTAATCACTTAAATCAAACCAAAACACCAAAGAAATGTTTAACAGTTGTAGAAATGTTTATGTATGGTCAAAGACGGTTCACACGGTTCATAGATACAAACGGTTCACAGTTACAAACGGTTCACAGATACAAACGGTTCACAGTTACAAACGGTTCACAGATACAAACGGTTCATAGTTACAAACGGTTCACAGATACAAACGGTTCACAGATACAAACGGTTCACAGTTACAAACGGTTCACAGTTACAAACGGTTCACAGTTACAAACGGTTCACAGTTACAAACGGTTCACAGATATCAACGGATCACATAGTCAGATGATTACAACGGTTCAATATGTAGTATAATGTATTCATAAGCTGGATAAGCATATGCAACAGAAAAGCAATGTAAAACAATGTACTAAGTATGCACACAATGGACATACGTAGTATGAAATGTAATGAAATCATGTACTATAATGTACTAACGAACATAGCAGGTATATGATGTGAAAACAGGAAAGCTTGAAAGTAACAAGTAGGCACATGTGTTCCACCCCAAAACAGTTTGGAAAACAGTAAAAGAGGGGTCTATGTACTCACTTGAGATTGCTCAGTAGTCCTTGAGTAACAACTAAACAATGCTAGAGATCGCGGATATCAAACGGCACCTAGTATAGGTAACTATGTTAATAACCCGGACCTAGATCGGAAGATTGGGTAGCATTATGGTTTGTAAACCAAACGAGTGTAGAGACTCGTGTCATTTGGTTTAACAAAGCCTACATACTAAATGAAACTTAACATAATTGTTTACGACCCATTACGACCCCTTTAGGAAGCTTATGCTACTTTAACGCGTCGTTCGCGTGAAACGCGTTCGGACCGCCTAACTAGTTCTACGACAAGTGTTATATGCCTAAACATGTTACATAATCAGTTATGTGACAAAAGTTTAGGTTACATATGCTTAATTACCAATTATACATGAAAAGGGTATTCTGGTAATTTACCTAAGGCATATAAACTACCTATCATACAACTACTTAAACGATGTGACCATAGGGTATAACCTCGGAAGGTTATTCCCTACCTACTATGGTCACCTAATGTGTTTGGTCGGATCCTAATGATCGACCAAATGGGTCGGGTTCGAGGTATAAGCGATTTATTAGATCGCTTACCCTACGACCCTAGACAACGTGGTAATCAGTAGGCATAGTCCCAAGGGACTATAACCAACGTGATTACACTCACGTTGCGAAGTTCAAACGAACTTCGCATTGACCATTACTGGTCAACGCTGAAAGTCAAACAAAGTTTGACTTTCGGACTCGAAAAGCAATAAAATAAGGAAAAGAACGAAAGAATACTTACGAAGGGTCCCCGAATGCTAATCTCGATTCAAGAATCTCAGGTATGAAACAAAGGTTTCAACTTAGAGTTTCTCAAACCAAAATTCTAGTGATTTGGAACAATGGGGGGTGGGTTATTTATAGTTTTCGGGTAACCGTTAAGATCGTTTGTTGAATAACGTGCCTTAATCCAAGCCGTACAAGTGTCGGAAACTCATGGTGGCTAAAAATGATGTTTATCAACAGATTAGGCAAGTGGGAAATGTGTGGGTGAGGATCAAACAGCTGGAAATCTGCTGACTGTTAAGTCTGATCTGATCTGCAGACCCCTTGCGCATCGTAGCAATGGGAGTGCTACGGTGCGCAAGCATACAACTTTGGCAGAATTACCATTTTGGTCCCTGCAGTGAAATCAGCCCATTTTCGACACGTTTAAGGCCCGTTAACCCCATTTCAAAGCTCTAAAATGAAGTTAAAGTATAGGGAACTTAAAATGTGCTCAAAAATATGCCGGAGGTTGGTTCGTTTGGCCGTACGAACGCGATGTTCGCTTAATTACGGCGGAATGCGCACAAGTGCGAAAAACGATCCAAATGACGCGACGAATGGATTTTTGGCAAGCCAAACACTAAAGCATAATATAGTCATGCTTACATAAATTTTTGGATGTCCGGATGTATTCAGAACGTAAGTTATGCGCGAAAATGCAAACTTGTGCACTTTTTGACACTTTTAGTCCCTGAATGACCCAAAAGTTTATTTTAGCATACCGAACACCTCAAAGCCTATTTCTAAGCTATGTAAAGGATATTTATGGTATGTTTAACTTATGGTCATGTTCCGGAATGTCTGTTACAGTTCAAATTGGCATACTTTCGCAGTTTGTCAACTTTAGTCCCTGTAAGCGATTAAACTTTGATTTTACCACACCAAACCTTCCAAAACTTATATTTAAGTTATGTATAGGTTATTTAAGGTATGTTAAGCCTATTTCACTATTCCGGAGTGTTCGTTGCATTAAACTGGTTATATTTACGCATTAGTGCGCGTATAACCTTCCAGAAAGCGATTTAGAGCTTGAAATCGAACAAGAATTGATATGTGTAAACGATACATATATTTATACAAGTCCAAAGTATGAAATACAATATTTCATTGGTTTGGAATTTGTTTGATGGTTGAAATGACACAGGTGTTACACTCCCCCTCTCGATTTACTGGCATTTCTTTGTTCTTCAGCATCATTTGCTTCAGGATCGTAGTCTAGTGTTCACATAGAACTCAAGTATCGGAACCTGTCTCTCTATCATCAGATCCAAGATCGAAATCTAGCTACACATGCACATTCTTAACCCAGAAGTAAATTTCACAAATTTAACATTTCAACAAATTTACTATCTTCTAATCACTCGAACACACAATCTCAAAATGATTTAAACATTAGTAATATCTGATGAACCACTTAAATGAATATCAATTTTCATTTCAAACATCTTCAAACAAACTTTCTTTCCCAAACCTGTTCATCATGTTCAGCACTTGGAATTTTGAAAATCAGCTCTTCAACATCAGTTGTCGAAAATCTTTTTGGATTTTACAAAATTTATGCTAAAACACACTGAAAATCTTTTTGGACTTTTTGAGTATTAAGAAATGCAGTAAAGAAAAATTTACAGACAATATTTTTGTGAGTTTGTGTAAGAGGATCATATCAGTTTTTGACAAGTCACAAGTACCGTTGAGCTTAGTTACACATAAAGAATTAAACAATTCACTTAGATTGCCAATATACTGATCCACTTAAATTTTCACACAAATTTCAACTGATTCAGGATATGAGTTAGATGTTTTAAGGACTTAAACTCATTCATGTGTCCCACCTCTTGAATATACTCCCGTATCCAGATCCCAATATTCAATCTTACAGGTGAGTATACCACAGATGATATCTATAAGGGGTTATAAATTATGAAGAATCATGAGAGCTCAGGTCAGAACTACCGTTCAGCAGAGAGATCATGACTCAACTTTTGGGTGTGTCCCCTTTAGAGGATCTTTTGATTACAACAGCAATGACTATCAATTTTATTGTTTCATCAATTTGCTGAGGGCTGCGCTATGTTTCAAGCAAGCGGAAAGTATTCTCCGGGGACTAGGCCATTGCTTCCGCAAAATCAGAAGTCTCGGGATAATACCCCAGATATCACTGAGCATAAAGACCTAGTATCTCAGAAAAAGGGACCTTTCAAACGAGATTTCAGGGGTTACCTATATATCCAAGTAGTGTTCCCCACAAAACAAGCAAGTTTGAATTTAAGTTTATATCCCGAAAAAACTTACTAAATGTGTAAAAACCTATCGGCATATCACCAGAGAGACTGTTTAACGCTATTTAAACATTACATTTCTTTAGCATACTATAACTGTCTACTGATGTACTATCATTTCCTCTTCTTTACAACAAAAACTCATTTTTGAATTTTATCATGTTTTTTACATTTTCAAATTTTCTAATGTTTTTCGATTTTCTGAAATTTTCTACTCCCCCTAAAATGCAAACACATTTTAGGAAATTTGAAAACAAACTGTACAAAACTTGACAACCGATATCAAATTGCATCAATTCTCCATCCACTAGGTATAAACAATCAGAACTCCCCCTTTCACAAAACTATTTTCTCATTATGATTTCAAAACACTTAAGTTTCTTTTAACCAAAATGATTTTTCCGGAAAATAAGTTTTGTTGATTTTACCACTTGTAAGTTAGGGGTGTGGTTCATCACATTGTCTTTCAAAATACCAATTGTAAGTATAGTCCAATCAAGTTCAACCTAATGACCTTGATTAACCATTTGTAGGAAAAACAAGTACAACTTAATGTCCTTGATTTACCACTTGTAAGTGTAAACCTTCATCAACCAACTTGTAGGAATATCACATCTACACAAATTCATTTTACCAACAAAGATGCCGACTCCTGCTTCACACTTACCAACCTGGAAGCTCCGGCAATTCACACTTATCCTGTAAAAATTTAACTATTTTAAGATTCAATCACACAATCAATTACTAAGAAAGATGCCGATTCCTGATCCAGGATTACAAACTTGGGATCTCCGGCATAGTCCTAAGACTTTATGGGAAACAAACTTCCATCCAAGTCTTCTCAGACTTGATGGCTTTCAGTTCTTGCGCAGTAGGGTTGTAAGTTGCCTTTTTAGTTTCATAAAAATCTTTAACCCCCTTAGCTTTCCCATTCAACATTTTCCCAAAAATTTTCTTAACACTTCCATTGAATGTTTTCTCGACATCAAACTTAGTATTCTCATTGTAAAACTGATTCGAGATATCAACCTTGCCAACTTTCTGTTTAACTTCTTCAAACTTCAGTGATGGAAATTCATCATCATTCACTGAAGATACATAATTTACCTCTTTTACCTCATCTTGTGGCTCTTCTGGCTTTGTGGAACCAGATTCATCGCCAACTTTCTCATCAACTTTCTTAACAACCCACACTTGATTGTCTTTCTCTTTCTTTTTATAAAAATTCTTTTTAGAACACTCACCAACCTCATAAGTTGAGTTTTCAAAAATTTTAAATTTTTCGGTTGGTGGTTCAATATCAACAACTTTTCCTTTCAACTTGTTAGAAACTCCCTGTTTTGACTTGTCATTTTTCGGACAGTTCCATGCAATGTGACCAGCTTCATTGCATTTGTAACAGGTTCTAGTTTCTTTTGAGTGACAAACTTCAGTTCCATTCTTCTTCTTTTCAGCAAGAAATTCTTGATTTGACTGTCTCCAGAATGGTTTCTTCTGTTCCTCTTCTGCACTTCCACCTGACACAAATTCTGTTTTTGTTTTAGAATTTTTCAAATTTTTATGATTTTCTGGTGGAATAAATCCAAG
This sequence comes from Helianthus tuberosus, assembly GCA_030545235.1. NCBI lineage: Eukaryota > Viridiplantae > Streptophyta > Magnoliopsida > Asterales > Asteraceae > Helianthus > Helianthus tuberosus. The sequence continues at coordinate 50,067,001 of CM060403.1, read as the reverse complement.
ACCTTTCTTTTTGTAGCTACGATTTTGGTTTGGTTTCTTTTGAAAACCAGAACCATAATTGTAACCCTTTTTCTTGTTTAGACGTTGTTGAACTCTTGAAGTGTACTTTTTAGGTTTTTCAGTAAGATTTAAATCTTTTATTTCAGAAATATTAATTTCTGTCATTTTGAAAACCTTTTTGATCATGTCAAAACGAACACTTCTTATTGGAAACTCTTTGTCAAAGTATAATTTGTCCGAATCATTTAAAGTGTATGCAACTTCAAATGCTTCATCATCCAAATTTGCTTTTGATAACAAAAATTCTTTACTGTAAGCCTTTTTGACCGACGACTTTGGACTGTTGACTGACGAATTTAACCCTTCAGACTCAGACTTTGACTCGGACTCCTCATCAGTATCCAACACTTGATCGACCACCTTTTTTATTAACTCAGACTCATGATCAGTGTCAGACGAGGTAAACGTGACGTCAATGTTTTCTGGTAATTCATCAGTTGTGTCGGTTTTTAGCTTTATATTGACTGCTTTTTCAAGTTGCTCCTCGTTTGGTTTTCTAGGAGAGTACCCTTCCCAAATTGGAGGCGGACACTTGTTATAGCTAACAGTCGGTTTCTTACCACTATCTTTCTTTTTCTTCGGCTTCTCGTCTTGAAAAGCTTCCATACCTGCAACAGTTGGGTAAATACGATCAATGAGATAATCAGAACTAGAATAACTTTGTAATAACGTCTAATTCTCTCATTCTCGATCTTTTTTGTCTCCAACTCTTGCTTCCATTTAGCACTTTCTTCGATGTAAAAGTTGATGGCTTTCTGCTTTGTCATCATTATAGCATTCATCATCGTTAGTGCTTGTTCTCTTTCTGAATTTGTCTTTTGGAGACCAGTTACTGTTTTGTTCAAGACATCATAAGATTCTTTCATATAGTTGAGGTTGAACAGTAACTGCTCTTTCTTCTTTTCATACTCAGCAATTATCTCGTCTTTTGCTGCACAACCCTTGCATGCTTCTAAACACTTCTCGCAAGGCTTTACAACTTCAACAATCTTCTCAATCTCAATTGTCTTTACCACTTCAACCATTTTTTCTTCTTCAATCACCTTCTCTTCTACCTTCACTCGCTCAGTTTCAACCATCTCTTCAGATTTCTTTAGTTGTTGTTCTTTAGCAGCTCGTTTCTCCTTCAATTTCTCCATGCGATCTGCAAAATAGAAATGAAAACTTTCAGGAGAAAGATGAGATTTAGCAATATCGATATGTTTTTCTTCCTCATTATCACTATTGCTATCATCAACTGGTGACTGATCAAACTGTACAGATTTTTCAGAATCAGCATCTGATAAACCAAAATCTGAAGGTGTTTGATCAAATACAACTTCCTTTTCTGAAGTAACATCCTTCTGTACACTCTCATCTGCACTCTGTGAACTTTCATAAGCACTTTCTGAATTTTCATCAGAAACAACAGACTTTTCATCCATGCTTTTCACTGTTTCACCAATAGACTTCATCCACGTGGCAAACATGTCTGGTTCTCTGACAATCTTAGCAATGAAAGCTTTGAATTCTCCCTTTTCATCAATAAACATATCCCAGCTGAAGCCTTCAGGTAGTCTCTCATCATCTTGATCGACTAAATATGCTTTGCTTTCAGGTGATATGTATTTGCTCCAGTTGAAATCTACCAAACACGCTCTCTTGGAATCCTCAATCTTTCTACCATGAGCCGTCTGTGAATCTTGTGATTGACCAACCTGTTGATAAATGGCTTTCCGGTAGTAATCATCTTTTCCAAAAGGATTCTGAGCACCACTAGCTTCCCTGTTCTTGCATTCCCGTTGGAAATGGCCTTTCTCCCTGCATCGAAAACAAGTAACTTTAGATTTATCAAAACCTAAAGTAGATACATGAGCATCAAGAAAGTCATTTCTCCCGGTAATCGTTTTGAACTTTTCAGCACGTCTAAGAACACTAGCAAGACACCATTTGATATCCATTAATTCCATCTCTTCGGCGTCTATTTGATCGTAATCCTCCTTTGTGAGCATAGGATTTCCGATTCGACCAGCCACTAGACCCTCATAAGATAACAACACAGAACCAAGTAGAGCCATGTGGTCTTTAGCAGTGTCTTCTGAAAAAATTTGACCTTCTGGAAGATTTAGAGCGATATTTCACTGAATCACATAGCCATTTCCTGTCTTTGTGCTTTGAGACTGAAAACTCGTGTTTGACTCTTTAGGATTTACACTTGGAAATGATGAAAATCCACTGCTGCTTTTGTTTGATCCCTGATCAGCTTTTTCTGATGAATCCCCAGCACTGAATGCAGTTTGGATTTTCGGACTTCTCTCAGATTCTGGAATTGGAATACTACCTTTATAATACATCTTTACGTCATGTTGACCACTCGGACTGTTCATCCTCGCGATCTTTTGCTGTTCCAAATCCTGACTCTCGATCTTTTCTATGAACTGAGAGATAGTCAACCCATCATAAACACCCGTATTTTTTAGAATCATCAAATACGTTCCCCACTCTTTCTGCGGTAGTGCATCAGCAAGCTTGTCTACCCACTCTTCACGATCTTTTGTAATACCCAACATTGACATTGATCGCACTAAGTGACAGTAGCGTTCTATCAGCTTCTTCGTATCCTCTCCCGGTAAGCTACTGAACAGATCAAACTCTTTCTTTAGCAGTGCCTTCTTGCTTTTAATCATATTCTCGCTACCCTCAAACTTGACTTTAAGTGCATCCCAGATTGATTTTGCAGTTTTGTCGTGCTGAAGCAATATGAATATGTCTTCTTTGATTGCTTGTTGAAGCAGACTTATCATCATTTTCTCAGCTTTGTACATAACTCGTTCTTGATCTGTGAACTCAGATAACTCTTTGAGAACCTGCAAATCTGTTCGAGGCAACACGTATTTCTTCAGTATACATTCCCAAGACCTAAGATGGTTTGCCTGAACCCAGTTCTCGAATCTGTCTTTCCACCCGTAGTATTCTTCGATACTCATCAATTTCGGGGGCTTTTGGGTGGTTCCCGTCTCATTTTCCAAACTCATGGCTTGAGCAATAGCAGCTGGACCAGACGGTGTTGCAAACGCGTTATAGAACTCAGTATCCATGATGACTTAGCACATTTTTCAAAAACAGTGACAAATAAGCGAAATCAGGAGTTATGGGTGCCTTATAAGCGAAATCTGATGATCCTTATAAGCGAAAATAGGTTTTGCACCTATGAGCGAAATCTAATGGTCTCAATGAGCGAAATACCTCAATTTTAATGACACAAGAGCGAAATCTGATGTGACTTTGAGCGAAATCTGTGTTTTGGGTGGTTACATGAGCGAAATTAGGGTTCTTGGTGGTCACAAAAACGAAATCAGGTTTGTACTATGAACGAAATCACCAAGTGTACGTATAAGAGAAATCAACTCGGAAGCTAATTTGGTCCATTTTTAGTCCGTATTTAGGTCCGAAACTTTCTAGGGTTTGTTAATGTCCAATTATCTATGATATGTGAAATTTTGAGCAAATTTTAACTGGTAAAACTTTCTAAAGTGATGAAAGAAGGTGTAGAAGTAAGAAAACTCGATGAATTCCAGCTAATCTCTGCAGAACTCCTCCTCCTGTGCTCTGATACCACTTGTAGGATCATGTTACTACCCGAATGAGTCGTTCAGAGGTGTTCAACTCTGTTTCAGGTGCGGAATAACAAGAAACGGAGATAGAAACAGCTGATTCTTCACTTTTAACACTGATTGTATTGATTGGAATGCAATTACAAGTAGTTCTTCACACCGGCAGCACTTCGGTATGGAATACAAGGAGTGGATTATGTGATTTCGCTCATGGACACCTATATATAGGTTCCAGATTTCGCTCCAAGAGACACAGGGCCACAAGAGCGAAATCCCAACTTGACCATATAAGCGAAATCACCTGTCTAAGACCCTATGAGCGAAATCAGCACCTAAACACAATACTCTTCCTATTTTCTCGTAAAACGTGCCCTAATCTGTACAATTCAAGGTAAGACTCGATCCAAGACGAAGTCGACAGATGTAGTGCACCAACAACTACTTGAAATTTAGAATAATTCACAAACTATATAAAAGATATCTAGGTTAAAACATAAGTTCCAAAAACCAAGTTCTAAGGTAACAAACATTAGTTATCTACCGACTAATTTAAACATCCATAAGTTGTTTAGCAAACGATTTACATCATAACATTGTTTAAACCGAGTTAATTTATGCGGAAGCTTCAAATGTTCGTGTTCGGTTCTTCAAAAACTTGCTTGACCGTCATCCGTAATCCTTGAATACCTAGAAACTGAAATGTTTACATTAAACATTAGTATTAGAATACTTAGAAATAATACATAATCGAAACTACGTTTAAAACGGATTCGATTTAACGAAGAAATACAAAATTTATCATAAATTCCAAAGCTCTACCGTAACTTACGGTAGTTACCGTAAGTTACGGTAGCTCCTGGGAAATTTTGGTTCCACCGTAACACAGGAGGAATCCACCGTAACCTTTTAGTCTCTACCGTAAATTACGGTATATACCGTAATTTACGGTAGACTCTGGAATGTTATGTTTTGTTTGATTTGTTTGTTTACTTGAGTCAAGTTCTCGGATTTCAATCCTACAAACCAACATGTTTAATCCTCGTGTTTCTAATATGTCATTTGTCGATGATAACAAAAGACCAATCAATCATATTACGAAGCAATATCCATGCTTTAATTGATTATTCGACCCGTTTGGCTCATATACGGAATCTTCCAATATGATGACTACCAACGAGATCTTATTCATCCTTGATCCATTATTCACTTTAGCGAATATCATCGCTTTTAAATTTACACAACTTCTTTTCTACAATATGACTATACGTAATTTAACGAAATTTTACTTAAGTAACGGTCAAGTTACATACCTTCAAAGTAGGCCTTTCAAACGTGATTCGCCACCTGCTTGTCCGCTTGACGTTCCTGCGTCCTTTCCTATAGAGTTCATTTATGACATGCTTGGAACTCTCTTTTAACCATATATCGCATAATACACCGAAACATCATAATTATGCGTTTAAACTTTGAATTTCAGTTTTAAGCCTTCTTTGAGGCATTTTCACAAACACCTTAAGGGCATATTTTTATATGATTAAATATCAAGTCTCTAGCTTATCACTTGGACCTAATTTCACATCAATCAACCATTTTACATAATTGTTAGCTTCTATAATTCTGAAGTTACTTCACAATTGTCAATTTACACTAGAACAACACACAAATTCCTAGTGTTCATCAAATTATACAAAACCCACTAATCACCTACAATGGTGTTCATAGGTTTCACTAAAATTTCACATGATTTCAACTTGTATTTGTCTAGGGTTTGTCCCTAGACTCTATATTGTTCCTAATCCATCATAAAACAGACATGCAACCATAAATATCAGATTTTCCCAATTTCATGAGAATTTCAAGTTGAGAGTTTTCATCAAATTTTACATACCTTGTAATCCTCTTGTGATGAGGATCAGTAATCTATGCTCGATTTTCGTTTTTGATCAGATTTGGACCTTCAATTTTGTGAATTAAGTGATGAACTAGGGCTTGGTGAGGTCTCCTGGTCGCCCCCCCTACGTCCCATGTACGACCAGACACACTTTTGTGTGTTTGGTCCTTGTATTTTTTTTTTATTATCTAATTAAGTTTCAGATTCTACAAGACAAGCCCCTCCACTTTTGCTTAACTTAAAGTTTGGTTATTTTTAACCCTATTATAAGTTACTTCTAGAAATTAGCTAACTAGGTTAAAATTCCTAGTTAGTAAATTCTTGTTTATTTATGCTTTATAATTCTAATATAAGGTTTTATATTTTCGGGGTGTTACAAGTCCACCCCCCTTAAAAAGGGTTTCGTCCCCGAAACCAAATTACGTACCAAATAATGTAGGGTGGAGACGTCGCATCTCCTCTTCGGACTCCCACGTAGTGTCCGAACCTTTCCTATGCTCCCATTTGACCTTGACTTGCTTAATCACTTTGTTCCTCAAACTCTTCTCTTTACGATCTAAAATCGCAATTGGTTTTACTGCATAATTGAGGCTGTTATCCACCTCGATATCATCGTAGTGGATACGAGCAGTTTCCTCTGCTAAACATTTTCGAAGATGTGAGACGTGGAATTTGCTATGTATCCCACTCAACTCCTCGGGTAGTTCGAGACGATATGCTACTTTGCCAACCCGCTCGGTGATTCTGAATGGCCCAATAAATCTTGGGCTCAACTTTCCTCTTTTTCTGAACCGTATTATTCCTTTCCATGGCGATACATTCAGCGTTACTTTATCGCCCACTTGAAATTCAATCGGCCTCTTTCGTTTATCCGCGTACGACTTTTGTCGATCCTGAGCCGCTTTTAGGTGCGTTCGGACCATGTCGATCTTCTCATTCGTAGTTCGGATTATATCAGTAGGTGCTAGTCCCCGTGGACCCACTTCTCCCCAACATACCGGGTTCGGCACTTTCTTCCATATAACATTTCATACGGGGCCTTTTTAATGCTCGCGTGATAGCTATTGTTATATGAAAATTCGACCAAGGGTAGATAGACATCCCAACTACCCCCGAAGTCAATAATGCAAGCCCGCAGCATATCACCCAACGTTTGTATTGTTCTTTCACTCTGCCCATCCGTTTGTGGATGGTAAGCGGTGCTAATGAACAATTTAGTTCCCATTTGTTCTTGGAATTCACGCCAAAAATTTGAAGTAAACCGAGTATCTCTGTCTGACACAATGGATATCGGTACCCCATGACGTGCTATGATTTCATTGGTGTACACCTCTGACATCTTCTCGGATGTATAAGTCTCACGAATCAGAATGAAGTGAGCACTTTTCGTTAATCTATCCACGACTACCCATATAGCATCAAACCCGCTGTTAGTTTTGGGCAATTTGGTCAACAAATCCATGGTGATTTGTTCCCATTTCCAAACTGGGATGTCCAATGGTTGCAACTTACCATATGGTTTCTGATGCTCCGCTTTGACTTGCAAGCAGGTCAAACACTTCTCCACATATTTCACAATATCTCTTTTCATCCCGGGCCACCAATAGTTTTGTTTTAAATCACAATACATCTTGGTCGCTCCCGGATGGATGGAATAACGAGACTTGTGAGCTTCATCTAGTAGGAGCTTTTTAACTTCACAGGTGTTAGGAACCCAAATTCTATTGAAACGTGTTTTCAAACCGTGAGTGTCTTCTTCGAGATCTTTAACTTGGCCAACAATCCTTTCCTTTTTCCAGTTTTCCGTCTTTACTGCTTCATCTTGTGCCTCTCGGATTCGTTCAAGTAAGCCCGAGGTCACAATGAGTTGCAATGATCGTACTCGTATCGGAAAAAAATCTGCCTTCCTGCTTAGGGCATCCGCCACCATGTTTGCCCGTCCGGGGTGATAGTGTATTTCACAGTCGAAATCCTTCACCGTTTCTAACCATCGCCTTTGTTGCATATTTAACTCCTTCTGATCGAAGAAGTATTTTAAGCTCTTGTGATCGGTGAATATGGTGCACTTTACCCCATATAAATAGTGCATCCATATTTTTAATGCAAATACCACTTCAGCCAGCTCAAGATCGTGCGTGGGATATTTCTTCTCGTGTATCTTCAATTGCCTCGAGGCGTAAGCTATGACTTTGCCCCGTTGCATCAAAACGCATCCGAGCCCCGATAGTGAAGCATCCGAATAAACCACCAAGTCTTCGACCCCGTTCGGTAACCTCAATACCGGAGCTTGAGTTAACTTTTCTTTTAGCGTTTGAAACGCTCTTTCTTGATCGACACCCCAAATGAACTTTTCTTCCTTCCGGGTCAGCTTTGTTAGCGGCGACGCAATCTTGGAGAAATCTTGGATGAACCTCCTATAGTATCCCGCAAGCCCCAAAAAGCTTCTAATTTCCGAAGGGTTCCTCGGGGGATTCCATTTCGACACAACCTCGATCTTTGACGGATCTACCAATACTCCATCGGCACTTATGATGTGGCCGAGAAATTGCACTTCTCATAGCCAAAAGGCACACTTAGAGAATTTCGCATACAACCTCTCTCGTCTAAGTGTCTCTAACACCTCTCGTAAGTGGTGTGCATGTTCAGCTTCGCTTTTTTAGTACACCAAAATATCATCGATAAACACGATGACTGATTTATCCAACATCGGTTTGCAAACCCGGTTCATGTGGTCCATGAAAGCCGCGGGTGCATTTGTCAGCCCAAATGACATCACGAGGAATTCGTAATGTCCATATCGCGTACGGAAAGCCGTCTTCGGCACATCTTCTTCCTTGACCTTTAATTGGTGATACCCCGATCTAAGGTCAATTTTCGAAAAGCAGTTCGCACCTTGTAATTGGTCGAATAAATCATCTATCCTCGGAAGCGGGTATCGGTTCTTTACCATGAGTTTGTTTAACTCCCGGTAATCGATACACATGCGCATGCTTCTGTCTTTCTTTTTCACGAACAGTACCGGTGCGCCCCAAGGAGACACACTCGGCCTTATGAATCCTTTGTCAAGCAGGTCTTGAATTTGGGACATCAACTTTTGTAATTCCGACGGTGCGAGTCGGTACGGTGCTTTTGCTACGGGTTTTGCGCCCGGAATCAATTCGATCCCGAACTCTACTTCCCGTTCAGGCGGTATCCCCGGTAAATCCTCCAGAAACACATCTTCATAGTCTCGTACTACCGGTACATCTTCAATCTTCCGTGATTCTTTCTCGGGCTCATTTGCGTATATCATGAATGCCTTGCATCCTCGCTTCATAAGCTTGTGAGCTTTCAACATTGAGCATACTATGGGGTTTCTTCCTTTTTTGCCATAGATAGTGACGTGTTTCCCGCTCAGAGATATTAACTTTATCTCCTTACGAAAACACACGACCTTCACGTGGTGTTGAGATAGCCAATCCATTCCAACGACTACTTGAAATTCCCCCATTGACATCGGGATTAGATCTATCAAGTATTCTTCATCGTCTATGCTTAATTTACAGCTTCGAAAAACATCACAAACTATAAAACTTTTGTTGTCCCCTATTTCTACTTCAAAGGGCACAGATAACTTCGTCAATACAAATGAAGGATGTCGAATAAATCCATGCGAAATGAAGGATTTATTCGCACCCGTATCAAACAATACATGTGCAGGAATTGAGTTAATCATGAATATACCTGAGACCACAACGGGTTCTATCTTTGCTTCAGCCGCGGTAAGTTGGAAGGACCTAGCCTTCGCCTTTGGAGCTTCCGTTGAAGACTCTTTTGTGTCTCTCTTTCCAACCAACTCGGGGCATTCAGACTTTTTGTGGCCGGGTTGATAACATTTGTAAAACACGAAAACTTTTCCGGGACATAGCGATGCAGTGTGCCCCGTCTTCCCACATACCGGACACGGCTTGTCTTTGAAGCGGCACTCACCTTTGTGCCCTTTTCCACATACCTTGCAACTTGGTGACCCGCCTTTAGTCTCCACTTTCTTCCCTGATTCAGCAGTTCTAGCTTTCTTTGTAGGGCTTGGATTCACATCCTGTGCCCTTCGCTCACCCCTTTCAACTTGTTTCTTTAACTCGATTTCCCGCTCCCGAGCGGTGTTGATGATTTCTGTGAGAGTTTCATATTTTGAGGGAGTCATAAACTCCCGGTATTCAGCACTCAGCATGTTGTAATAGTAGTATATCTTTTGCTCTTCAGTGGTGACTAACTCGTCACAAAATCTCAGCTTATCCATGAAGATGCCCGTGATCTTATCAATTGTTTCACCCTTTTGCCTTAACTGGATGAATTCTTCCTTAATCCTGTTGATAACCGCTTTGGGACTATGGTGTTTAAGGAACGGCACCTTAAACTCATCCCAAGTCATAACCCTCGCTGCTTCGGCTCCTATTTCCTTCTTTTTATTGTCCCACCAATCCTTGGCTTGACCCCTCAATTGACCCGTTCCGTAAGCAACAAAGTCACCTACGTCATAATGGGTCCGTTCAAACACTCCTTCGACGTCACTTATCCATCTTTGGCATATTATCGGGTCAACTTCCCCGTTATAGATTGGCGGTTTGCACGCCATAAATTCTTTATATGAGCACCCTTTACGATCTCCCATTTTCTCCTTCATAAGGTTGACACTATCCTCCAACCTTTTAACTCGCTCTTCAACAAGCGACAACACCGTGCTTTGAATTTTGTCTATAAACCAGGATAGACTACCTTCAATTGCCTTCCCTACTTCTTCGGCAATTATTTCTTTCATTTGTTCGGTGCTTGTTTGCACCAGATTATCATCGTTTCCATCAGACATCTTGAACTGAAATGTTTACATTTAAGCGTTAAACATTTCATTTATAACATTACTTCATTTGTTTTGGTTTAGCCAAGTTCCCAACTTGCTTTATCCGTTCACATTCGGTGCACTTTCCGGGTTTAAGTGTGTTAACACGCTCTTCCCATGCACATCAATTCATTTCTTATTTCTTAGATAATTATAATCTTGTTAAAATAATAAGTTAATTCTTACCGGACGATCGATCAAGCTTGAACCGAACACTTGTTGACAACCTTAAGCTATGATTACCAACTTGTAACACCCTTATAATTTACTACTTGAAATTTAGAATAATTCACAAACTATATAAAAGATGTCTAGGTTAAAACATAAGTTCCAAAAACCAAGTTCTAAGGTAACAAACATTAGTTATCTACCGACTAATTTAAACATCCATAAGTTGTTTAGCAAACGATTTACATCATAACATTGTTTAAACCGAGTTAATTTATGTGGAAGCTTCAAAAGTTCGTGTTCGGTTCTTCAAAAACTTGCTTGACCGTCATCTGTAATCCTTGAATACCTAGAAACTGAAATGTTTACATTAAACATTAGTATTAGAATACTTAGAAATAATACATAATCGAAACTACGTTTAAAACGGATTCGATTTAACGAAGAAATACAAAATTTATCATAAATTCCAAAGCTCTACCGTAACTTACGGTAGTTACCGTAAGTTACGGTAGCTCCTGGGAAATTTTGGTTCCACCGTAACACAGGAGGAATCCACCGTAACCTTTTAGTCTCTACCGTAAATTACGGTATATACCGTAATTTATGGTAGACTTTGGAATGTTATGTTTTGTTTGATTTGTTTGTTTACTTGAGTTAAGTTCTCGGGTTTCAATCCTACAAACCAACATGTTTAATCCTCGTGTTTCTAATATGTCATTTGTCGATGATAACAAAAGACCAATCAATCATATTACGAAGCAATATCCATGCTTTAATTGATTATTCGACCCGTTTGGCTCAGCTACGGAATCTTCCAATATGATGACTACCAACGAGATCTTATTCATCCTTGATCCATTATTCACTTTAGCGAATATCATCGCTTTTAAATTTACACAACTTCTTTTCTACAATATGACTATACGTAATTTAACGAAATTTTACTTAAGTAACGGTCAAGTTACATACCTTCAAAGTAGGCCTTTCAAACGTGATTCGCCACCTGCTTGTCCGGTTGACGTTCCTGCGTCCTTTCCTATAGAGTTCATTTATGACATGTTTAGAACTCTCTTTTAACCATATATCGCATAATACACCGAAACATCATAATTATGCGTTTAAACTTTGAATTTCAGTTTTAAGCCTTCTTTGAGGCATTTTCACAAACACCTTAAGGGCAGATTTTTACATGATTAAATATCAAGTCTCTAGCTTATCACTTGGACCTAATTTCACATCAATCAACCATTTTACATAATTGTTAGCTTCTATAATTCTGAAGTTACTTCACAATTGTCAATTTACACTAGAACAACACACAAATTCCTAGTGTTCATCAAATTATACAAAACCCACTAATCACCTACAATGGTGTTCATAGGTTTCACTAAAATTTCACATGATTTCAACTTGTATTTGTCTAGGGTTTGTCCCTAGACTCTATATTGTTCCTAATCCATCATAAAACAGACATGCAACCATAAATATCAGATTTTCCCAATTTCATGAGAATTTCAAGTTGAGAGTTTTCATCAAATTTTACATACCTTGTAATCCTCTTGTGATGAGGATCAGTAATCTATGCTCGATTTTCGTTTTTGATCAGATTTGGACCTTCAATTTTGTGAATTAAGTGATGAACTAGGGCTTGGTGAGGTCTCCTGGTCGCCCCCCCTACGTCCCATGTACGACCAGACACACTTTTGTGTGTTTGGTCCTTGTATTTTTTTTTTATTATCTAATTAAGTTTCAGATTCTACAAGACAAGCCCCTCCACTTTTGCTTAACTTAAAGTTTGGTTATTTTTAACCCTATTATAAGTTACTTCTAGAAATTAGCTAACTAGGTTAAAATTCCTAGTTAGTAAATTCTTGTTTATTTATGCTTTATAATTCTAATATAAAGTTTTATATTTTCGGGGTGTTACATCAGCATTATTAGTCTCGGTGTTCCCAACAATTCCAGGTCCAGAATTGGCATTAGTATTAACGTGTCCTCCAGAGCGAGTTTGCAGAAGAACTGCCTCCACAGTTTGAGCAACAAGGGTAGGAAGCAATCCAGCAAAGGCTTGGTTGATAGCAGAAACCATGTTTGGATCAACTGGCGTATCATTTGATGCAGTGTCTGCCAGACCACGGTTCACTCTGCGAGTGGTCTTACGGGTCTGGCGACGAGGTGGCATCTAAAGGAATTAGCAAGAAGTTAGAACCTTCGAAGGGCAAGAGTGAATAAGAATGATTGATAGAATCCTAACCCAAGGGTCTACCCAATCCTCACATGTTTTTAATTATTAGTGTTTAAGTTTTCTACAGGAAAGAGCCTATGCTCTGATACCATAACTGTAACACCCCACTCCGGAATGTAGTGACGTGTCACTATTACAGTATTCAAAACATAAGACATAATTCCATAAGTTAAACGTTAGGAGTACATCACCAAAATACCGTACTAAGAGCCCTAGGGTAATGTTTATTACATATTAGAGGGTGGTCAAAAAGATAAGCTAGCATATGCTACAAAAAAATGACTAATTTCCTCTGATTAAAAGTCCTAGAGCTCAATTCTTCTCTCTTCACACCCCGCCCTGAGTACTCTGAGAACCTGCTGAATACAAAGAATTACATAATGAGTCGAATGCCCAGTACGGAAGAAGGCATAAGCAAAATAATATGATGAAGAAATAACATAACGTGAAATGATACGATGCAAAATAACACAAGTCAACAAAGTATATCGTATCATATGGATGTACCCATGAGCCGAATAACTTAACTTATAACAGACATGCACATAAAACTACAGACCCTATGTGCCGAACGTGTAATGGAGTGTGGGCATACACAACAACCTTACATCATAAATCATATACACATTTCCTAGGACCAGTCCATACGCCTCCTAATGGCCTCACGTACCTCACTAGTACTAAGGAGACGCCGTGATTTAGGCTCACCGTCACGGTAGGTGCCGCGCCATCGATGCCGCAATGACGTGCTTGAGGTCACCCCCACAAGTAGGGACATGCTCGGGTAACTGGATATAACAACTGAAATGGTACCGTAACAATATATCTCAAACACGCTCTCTAAGCGTCAAGGCCAAACGTAATAATATCTTAACATAACCTTAACATCGGAACACGCGACAACGAGTTCAGTTCAATAAATCCTGCCGCATGCGAGGCAATACTAAGCTCAACATAACAACGCCAATACAATCATAAGTGAGAACATGAATAAATGGATAACCAATCGAAACATATTGAAATGTCAAAGACGTTAGGAGTTTCAACGGTATATATTCAAAAGGGTTTCTAAACAATCGAATCAGATAACAAAAGGAGAGGGTAAGGATCCGTACCTTTAGTCGATTTAGCAAAACAATATAGATACGAGTTGTCCTCAACAAGTATGAGATCCTACATTTAGTTATATCCCAATCAGTCTTAATGAACTCAAATCATACATCCCGATTGTACGTTCATTTATTTTCTTGCAGCGTATGTGTTATTGGTATTTATTATTATTTTTATTTGTTTATCAATATTAAACATTAATAATCGTATATATAGTGAATGCTTATTCCAAAGATTTAGAGTCAGCTTCTAAAATTTAAATACTTCAAGTTTTGATTTGGAACTTTACTTTTCTTAATAATAATATGATGTAGCTATTAGAGGCATGTTTATATTTTAGTGTTGAGGAGTATAGCAAATCGTATATAATATAAATCTTTCTAACAGTTTAGCGTACTATAATTGTTTGATTACAAATTCTATGGGAGTTTCTTTACCAACACACTTTATAACCAATAATTATTGAAGTTATTATTTATCCAAGTTATGTTCAGCAACTTCTTTGGTAAGCATGCATACAAATTATTATTTTCATGAATTTTGTCGACTTATTAGTATATATGAAAGTTAAAATTTTAAATCAAGTGTTTCAAGTGGTAAACTTCTGAAAACATAAACCATACTTTGACTAAATTTCTTTATTTTTTTTTATCGCCTAATATTATTTATTTATTTATTTTTCTACAACTTCCATTTTAGAATATGCCTAGTCATTTTAAGAGAACTAAACTGCAGTTAATTGATATAATTATATTGTCAATATGCGGTCTTATACGCATTCGGTTGTGTGCCTAGGCTCGCTCAATTCCTTGGTTAAACTGAGCTACTTATATATTTTAACTTTCATAAGCGGTTCCATTTTCTTCAAACTTAAGTTTCAGATTTTACTGCCAAAATCAATTTGTTATAAACTCATGATTAAACAAACCGTACTCGACTAGAATGATTCGGTATATGGAACTTATACAATAACAAAAGGGTTGCGGCTACCTGCGGTTGGTTCGCGGACGTTCGTTGGTGCTGCAATGGCGACGGCTACGGTGGTGATCGCGTGTGGTAATACAGCAGCGGATGATGGGTTCCGTGATGTTTTGGTCGACTGTGGTTAAAGACGGACAAAGGCAGGTTTGGATTTGTATTTGGTGCTCAAAAAGAGGTCGCTCAGAGAGGCTAAAGGGCAGCCAGAAATTAGCTTAATTAGGAAAGGGAAGACAAAGGAGGGTGGCGTTGGATTTTTCTTATTGGGGCAAGACAAAGTAGTTCTTTATAAATGTGTTCCAACTTGTTGCAGGTGAAGATCTAGGGGATGTATCGAAGATTCTGAACCAGGTTTTGGGTTCGTGGGATTTACTTCTAGATCCAACCTAGTGCCTAAGGGGAATTTTCAATCGGATGAAGGAGACGAGGGAGGCATTGATCTTAACACTAGAGAATCGTCGGAAGGATCTGGTGGTTCAGGTAATCGTCCGGAAGATGATGGTGTCTGTCTGGAGAAGAAGGGGGATATGCCTGTCTGTGTTCCGTCGGATCCAAACATTGATGCTGCTAAGGAAGTTGAGAACACCATTTCGATTGGAGAGAAGCTTGGAGTCAATCTTAGGAATCACGAAGCTTATGTCAGGAAGTCCATTCTCAATTCAGGTATTAATGTGGTTCCCTTATGAATTTCTTGTCTGTTAACATCAGAGGGTTGGGGGGAGATCATAAGTCAAAATGGATTAGGGAGCTTAGGCGTGAAAACGGGATAAACTTTGTGGCGATTCAGGAGACTAAACTTAGTAGCCTGTCTCGATCGGAGGCCAATAAATATTGGGGGAAAGGTTCGTTTGGTATGGATGTAGTGGACTCGACAGGCCTCTCGGGTGGATTGATATGCTTGTGGGATGAAAATGTTTTTAAGGTGACAGGGTCCGTTAAGGACAGGAACTTCATACACCTAAGGGGTAATTTGATCGGCAGTAACACGATTTTGAATGTTTTGAATGTATATGCCCCTCAAGGTAATCAGGCTAAAAAAGAGTTATGGGATGTTTTGTCTGCGATTATCCTCAATAACGATGGGTTATGGGTGGTTGGAGGTGATTTCAACTCAGTTCGGACTCAGGAAGAAAGGAGAAATTGTGCTTTTAGACCAGCCTGTGCTAATTTGTTTAATTCGTTTATTTTTTATGCTGGTTTATTGGAGTACGATATGAGAGGTAGGAGTTTTACGTGGCGCTCAGAGAACGGGAAAAAGGCGAGTAAACTTGATAGATATCTTGTCAACTCTGATTTTTTTAATACCTGGCCAGAAGCTCGTGTTCATGCTCTTCCGAGGTTATGGTCTGACCATTGCCCTATTATTTTATCCTCGAAATCTGTTAACTTTGGGGCCCGGCCCTTTCGTATTTTTAATTCTTGGTTGAGCAAAGATGGGTTTAAAGAAGTGGTTGAGGAAGCTTGTAACTCTTTTATCGTTTCGGGATGCCATCCGGATATCCACTTGATCAAAAAGCTCGGGTTTGTTCGTAGTAAGGTTAGAGAGTGGAGAGATGCCATGATTAAAAAGGAAGGGGAAATAGTCACCATAGCCAAAGAGGAAGTGGAAACCTTAGAAGAGACCATGGAATTGAGGGATTTGACTGAAGAAGAGGAATGGGT
This sequence comes from Helianthus tuberosus, assembly GCA_030545235.1. Classification (NCBI taxonomy): domain Eukaryota; kingdom Viridiplantae; phylum Streptophyta; class Magnoliopsida; order Asterales; family Asteraceae; genus Helianthus; species Helianthus tuberosus. The sequence goes on along the minus strand of CM060403.1, from coordinate 50,050,415 downwards.
TTTATCTGAAAACAAAAAAATTATCTCTGAAATTGATCTCGCTAAAGTCATGGATCTTAAACAAAGATGAAGGATTAGATGGGCCGTTGATGGAGACGAAAATTCTAAGTTTTTTCATTCTCAGATTAATTGTAGGAAACCTCTTAATGTTATTCACGCCCTGAATGTTGATGGGGTTTGGGTCTCTAAACCTTCTATTGTCAAGAAGGAGGTGTTTAAGTTCTTTAAGGCTAAGTTTGAGGAGGATTGTGCGGAGAGACCTGCCCTTGTTTGTCCAAACATCAAGAGGATTCCGGTCGATGAAGCGTCTTGGTTGGAATCCCAGTTTTCCGTGGAGGAAGTCAGGAATGCCGTGTTTGAATGTGGGGATGACCGGGCTCCTGGCCCGGATGGTTTCAATTTTCGGTTTTTCAAACGTTTTTGGGAGCTTTTCAAGGAGGATTTCGTGAATTTAATGTCCTACTTCTATGAGACCGGTAGAATTAATATGGGGTGCGGGTCTTCCTTTATCACGCTTATTCCCAAAAAGAGGGATCCCTTGGGCTTAAATGAGTATAGACCGATTAGCTTAGTAGGGGTGGTCAACAAGGTGATCTCGAAAATTTTGGCGAACAGACTTAAGAAGGTGCTAGGGTCGGTTATCTCTAACTCTCAATCGGCATTTTTGAGCGGCAGATCTATCCTTGACGGGGTTTTAGTGATTAATGAAGTGTGTTCGTGGCCCAAAAAATGCAAGAAAAAGGCGCTCCTATTCAAGATAGATTTCGAAAAGGCCTATGACAATATCCATTGGAACTTTGTGGTGGATGTGCTTCGTCAAATAGGTTTTGGGTTGAAGTGGTGCAACTGGATTCAAGGTATTCTTTCGTCCGCTCGCGCTTCGGTTTTGGTCAATGGGGCTCCCACGTTTGAATTCAAGTGTGAGAAAGGTATGAGGCAAGGGGATCCGTTATCTCCTTTTTTGTTCGTGGTGGTCATGGAGGCTCTATCATGCCTTATTGATACGGCGGGTGAGGTAGGCGTTTTCTCGGGTATTAGTCTTCCTAATGATGGTCCGAGTTTATCTCACTTATTCTTTGCCGATGACGCTTTGATCATTGGGGAGTGGGATGAGGAAAATGCGGCGAATATGGTCAGAGTATTGAGATGTTTCTACGCGTGTTCGGGCCTTAAAATTAATATTGGGAAGTCTAGCTTGTTTGGTGTTGGGGTGGGAAGTGAGGAAGTAGGGGCGATGGCATCTTTGGTTGGATGTAGCCCTGACACGCTCCCGTTTAAATACATCGGTCTCAATGTTGGGGCTAATCTGAATCGTATCAATAATTGGAGACCTGTTTTTGATATCTTTGAGTCTAGGCTTTCCTTGTGGAAGTTGTCCCTTCTTTCGCTAGGCGGGAGAATCACGCTCATTCGGTCGGTGCTCGAGAGTCTCCCTACTTATTATTTTTCTCTTTATAAGGCCCCGTTGAAAGTTGTGTCAGATTTGGAGAAGCTTATTAAAAAAAATTTATGGGGAGGTTCAAGTTTGGTGAACAAGATTAACTGGGTAGCCTGGGATAGAGTTACTTCGCCCAAGAAAGCCGGTGGGTTGGGGATTAGCAAGTTGTTCAATGTTAACCGTGCCTTGTTATGCAAATGGGGGTGGAGATACAAGCGAGAAAAAGATAACTTGTGGGTGAAAGTGGTGGATGCGATTCATGGCGGCGGATCCGGTTGGTCCTTTCTTCCGGTTAAAAAATCTTTCGGTGGTGTTTGGCAGAGTTTGGTGTCCGTCATCATTAAACCGGTTGTTGGTAATATCAGTTTCCGGAATTTTTTCAAGGGAGTTGTGGGTAGAGGAGACTGCATTCTCTTCTGGCTCGACCCATGGCTTAATGATGCTCCGCTTATGGATCTTTATCCTAACTTATATGCTTTGGAAGTGGTGAAGACGTGTACTATTCGGGATCGGTTGTTAGGAGAGTGGCTTTGGAGACATGACCCAGATAGACGACGAGTTAAGGGAGCTGTCGGCGCTGCATTCGGCCTTAGCTTCTGTCTCGCTGGGATATGCGGAAGATGGTTGGAAATGGTTGGGAGACCAGTCGGGGACTTTCTCGGTCAAGTCAGCTAAGAAAGTGTTGATTGGCACGGAGGTAGATAACGATAGGTATATCTTGGACTGGTGCAAATGGACTCCGAGTAAGTGTAACTTGTTCGCTTGGAGGGCGGAAATGGACAGAGTCCCGACTTTTGACGCGCTATCTAAAAGAGGAGTTGCGATTGGAGACGGCCTGTGCACATTTTGCAAATCAGAGGCTGAATCGGTGGATCACATTTTCACGTCGTGTTGGTTTTCTACGGTGTTATGGCAAAAGGTTAGTCAATGGTGTCGCATCTCCCCTATCTTTTCTTTCAAGTTTAGGGACCTATTGGAGTCACATAAAATGGGGCAAATCAGAAACGGGGTAAGACCGATGGTCCAAGGCATTATTTTAGTCTCTTGTTGGTGCTTATGGATTGCTCGGAACAGGGCCGTGTTTTCTTCAAAGGTAGCCAAGGTGGAAGAGGTCTTTAGCGAAGTTAAATCCTTAGGTTTTTTATGGTTTAAACATAGGTCGAGGACCAATCATATCTCATGGTTGGAGTGGTGTAACTTTGATGTAATGTAAGGTTTGGTGTTGTTCCCCGCTCGATTTTCGGGCTAGGGGTGTGTTGTTAATGAAGTTCACTTTTCAAAAAAAAAAAAGAGTTTCAAAAATATCTTTTGTGAAACAGTGTAATAATTAGAGGGGGTGGTTTAAGGTATGGTGTTCTAGGTGATGGTCATAACTTTAATTTCTTTAGGAGTGGTGTTTGAAAATTGATTTGTGTTGGTCTACTGACTCACGCAATTGAAAATAGTCAAATGGTGTTGTCTAATCCAATGGCTTCTTCTTTATTATTATTGTTTATTATTACTTTCATTAATAAACTATGTATATATATAATACATACACATGAACGTATGTGCATGAAATTATTTTTAGTTATTATTCTTTATTTCTATTTTCAAAAATGCATATGCACCTTATATGTTCATGCATAATAATTATTATTATTATTATTATTATTATTATTATTATTATTATTATTATTATTATTATTATAATATTTTTTTTCTATGTATTATATATATACATAGTTTATTAATGAAAGTAATAATAAACATGTGGTGGGGTTGGGCCGGTTCCTCCTTTGCGGTGGGGTTGGGCCGGTTCCTCCTTGGAGGTCACCGGTTCGATCCACGGCTGCGGCGTTATGGGGGGAGGACGTCCCAATGATGGATCGTTCCTACCGAGGCATGGTGCGGTCCTGAGGGCAACCCGGTTTTCATCCAGCTGTTACCCCAGCGAGTCTCTCGTGTGGGGGCAGTATGGTTTCCGGGCGAAGGTCAGTCAGAGCGGCAGCCGGGGCCCGATAGAACATCGCGTCTGCGAAAGCTGGGCTGACGGGTAACCGTCCTTGACGGGAACCTGGTGACCAATGGTCCATGTACATATTGAAAGTCACCCTTCAAAAAAAAATGTTCATGCATAATAATAATTATTATTATTATTATTATTATATTTTTTTTCTATTACTTTATTAAAGATTTGAAAATCGTGTGTGTGTTTTTTTTCATACTTATTATATTATAATATATTTATATATCCATATTTTTCAGGTATTTCAACCATGATGACATCATCCTAGAACACCTCAAATCTACTGATTTCACGGTTAAAAGTTAAGATTCGAAAGATAGAAAGGTGTAGGAGTGCGTGTAGATCAAGAAAGTACAAGATTTAAGTTGAAAACTTACAAGAATCGAGAGAAATCGAGAGAAATGAGGCTGAAGTGCGGCTGGGTCGAGTAGAGAGCTGTCACATCAAGTGATGTGACATGTGAGAGTATTTATAGGGTTTCCTTAAAAGGAAAGTGAGGAAAAGGCTGGTCGATCGGGTGGCAGTCCGATCGGGTGGCAACTCGGTCGGATGGCAACCCGATCGGATGGCAATCCGATCGGATGGCCAATCGGTCTGTTGGCCACTCGATTCATGAGTCCGACGCGATGAGTTTTGTCATTTCGATTCGAGTGTACAGGTTTGCGATGCGATTCGAGCAAGCAATACGATAGAATTACCCATTAAATTACTTTTAATCCCAACTACTATATCTAACATACAATCACTATACTTGACTTGCGTTTAGCGTTCTCGATTTGATTGTGATGCGATAGAATTACGATTGCGATTAACACCTCAACATAAACATAACATGCACAAGTAACACATAAATAGTACACACACGTAAAACAATATCCAGAACACATAATTCGAGTTGCGAATGCGATAGCGATAAGCGACAAATCGATTAAACATGTGTTTAGTATGCGATTAAACCTCGATTATTAACAAGTACTCCACATAATACAACTAACGCGTTCTCATAAATAGATTATCTACAAGTCAAAGAAGTCAAAACATGAGTTGAGCAAGGAGTGACAGATCGCAATTAGCAATCTTGTCTTCCTTTGACTTCAATATTGACTTTGACTTTGACTTTCGAAACACGGGGTGTTACAGCCTCCCCTTCATAAGGGAACTTTGTCCCGAAATTAGGCCGAAGCCATAACAAACAACTGCGGCTACTTCGCCTTCATGTCGCTTTCGAGTTTCCAAATGAACTCTGCGCCTCGTTTGCTTTCCCATCGGACCTTCACAATGGGAATGCGCGAGCGTCGGAGTTGTTTGGTTTGGCGGTCCATGATTTCGACAGGCTTTTCCACGAAGTGTATTGTTTCGTTTACTTGGAGATCCTCGAGCGGTACATATAAATCATGCTCAGCCAGGCACTTTCTGAGATTCAAAACGTTGAAAGTCGGGTGGACGTTGTTAAGTTCCTCCGGTAGTTCGAGTCTGTAAGCCACTTTTTTGATCCTTTCCAGAATCTTAAAGGGTCCCACATATCGAGGCGCGAGCTTTCCTCTCTTACCGAATCTGACCACACCCTTCCAAGGTGACACCTTTAGGAGTACATGGTCGCCAACGTCAAATTAGAGGGGCTTGCGTCGTCTATCTGCGTAACTTTTCTGACGACTCCGAGCTTTCAATAGATTGTCTCGAATTTGGAGGATTTTGTCAGTCGTTTCTTGCAATAGCTCAGGACCGGTTAATTGCGAGTGTCCGATCTCGTGCCATACAATAGGTGATCGACATCTTCTTCCATACAATGCCTCAAATGGTGCCATTTGAATGCTGGAATGATAACTGTTATTGTACGAGAATTCGACTAAAGGTAAGTATGCGTCCCAATTACCACCGAAATCTATGACACACAAACGGAGCATGTCTTCAAGGGTACGAATCGTTCTTTCAGTCTGACCGTCGGTTTGGGGATGGAATGCGGTACTTAGATTAAACACAGTACCGAGAGCAGCTTGAAATGTTTCCCAACAACGCGAGGTAAACCGAGCATCGCGGTCAGAAATGATGTCGCGAGGCGTCCCATGTCGACAAATGATCTCTTTGGTGTAGATTCGGGCTAATTTTTCTACCTTGTAGTCTTCCCGTATTGGCAGAAAGTGAGCAGATTTAGTCAAACGGTCAATGACAACCCAGATGCTGTCGTGACCTGAGGGCGTGCGCGGAAGTTTCGTTATGAAGTCCATAGCTATACTCTCCCACTTCCACACAGGGATCTCGGGTTGAACGAGTAAGCCAGAGTGTCTTTGGTGCTCAGCCTTGACTTTCGAGTAAGTCAGGCATTTCAAAACATAGAGGGCGATATCTCTCTTCATGCCCGGCCACCAGTACTTGTAGCGCAGGTCCTGGTACATCTTGTCGGCACCGGGATGAATAGAATATCGGGATTTGTGGGCTTCGTCCATCAAAATCTGTCGTAAATTGGTTCGCTTAGGAACCCAAATTCGGTCCAGATAATGGAATATCCCATTCGACTTATTTTCTAGCTGGGTTCCATCGTTGAGAATCATTTCCTTTATCAAAGTACGGTCCTTAAAGCAGGCATGTTGGGCTTCACGGATGAGGGTTTCAAGATCATATTGGGCTTGAATATTACGGGCGCTGTGCAAATAACTTCGTCTGCTGAGAGCGTCAGCAACGACATTTGCTTTGCCAAGATGATAACGAATCTCACAATCATAATCGTTGAGAAGTTCTACCCACCAGTGTTGACGCATATTTAGTTCTTTCTGATCAAAGATATGTTGTAGGCTCCTATGATCGGTGAAGATCGTACACTTGGTACCATAAAGGTAGTGTCGCCAGATCTTTAACGCAAAAACAACTGCGCCTAGCTCGAGGTCGTGGGTTGTATAGTTCTTCTCGTGGATCTTGAGCTGACGAGATGCGTAGGCAATAACCTTGTCTCGCTGCATAAGAACAAAACCAAGGCCAAGATTCGAGGCATCACAATAGACAATAAAGTCATCGTTTCCGTCGGGTAAAGTGAGTACAGGAGTATTGCAAAGCATGTACTTGAGGGTTTGAAAGGCAGTCTCTTGTCCAGTTCCCCAAACAAAAGGCTTGTCTTTTTGCGTGAGAGAGGTGAGCGGCACAGCGATTTTAGAGAACCCTTCGATAAATCGGTGAGAATAGTCCGCTAGTCCGAGAAAAGAACGGAATTCATACGGGTTCTTGGGTGTGACCCAACTCTTGACAGCTTCGATCTTCGCGGGGTCGACGTGAATACCTTGACTATTGACAATGTGACCCAAGAATTGGACCTCCTCCAGCCAAAAATCACACTTGGAGAATTTGGCGTAGAGACGGTTTCCCTGGAGCAACTTGTGACATCTGTGTATTTTAAACCTTGTACTGTTCCGAACAACTTTGTATTTAATAAAATATGGTGTTTTCATTTCAATATTTGTTTAATTATTTGTGACATTAGCACGTTTTCAATCATTGTTCAATTCCGAACTCTCAAACCTGTTCTGGAAGTGAAATCATAAACCGTTACGTAAACATAATCAATTTAACGCGACGTACACTCCGGAACTGTGACATAAGCCAAACATACCCTAAATACCCTTTACATAACTTAGAAATAAGTTTCGAAGGATTCGGTATGGCAAAAACATGTTTATTCGAACTTTAGAACTATTTACGACAAAACTGCGAAACGGACGTTGGTGACCGCCCGGATAATATTTAAATCATAAAAATATTCTGTTATGATTAAAATTTTATTTTTAATCATGTTAGTATTGAAAAATAAATTAAAACGCTTAAAAACGTTACTTTTCAAGTTTAAGCGCGTACCGCGTGTTACTTCGTGACACAGTGCTTCTACTGCAAAACGCAGACAACGCAGCCAGTCTCGGCAACTGAAAATTATTTCAGTAATATTTTGGCGAGTTTATTTTTATAAAATAATAAAAATAGTTTAGAACGTCATAAACCGGGATTTAAACGCTAGATAAAATACCCGGTATCCAGTTAAACACCTGTTTTTAACCTACATATATTAATTATGTGTATTTTGTACACACACATATATATATATATATATTCGTGTATGTATGTATAAGACTAGTGCCATTTTCTTTTCTTTTTTTCCTTCTTGACAAGTGTTGTTGCTTGAAATCTTTGCAAATCTTCCATATCCCTCCATATCTTCTATATATCTTTCAAAGATCACAACAAATCCTACAAGATCACTCAACCTCCTCCTTCTCTCCTCCCCCATAACCGTAACCATCACCACCACCTTCATTCCCAACCTTTCAACTTTGTTCTTGAAGATCAAGCTCCATTCCAAGCTAGATTTAAGTTGGTGTGAAGATCTAAAGGAGTTTCCAAGGTGCTTTCAAGTGATTTCAAGCTCCATATCATCAAAATCTCATCCAAAAACTTACTTGAATCTTGAAGCTAAAAAGTTTATGTTTAAATCATACTCTTGATTCTTGGTTGTTCTTAATGATTGGAAGTTTCTCTTGAATCTTGCAATTTTTCACAAACTTGAAATCTAAAAAGAAATGGGTCTTGATACAAAATAAAAATGGTGGTATTTATGTGTATGAGATTTGAGTTTTGATCTTTGGTAAATACTTGTTTAAGATGTTTGCTTGCATGAACAAGATTATGTGCAAATATGTTAGAGATATAAAGAAATTATTGAATCATGAGTTGTAAACTTGAAGTAATGTTAGTATTTTGATATGTAAATGACCAAAAATTTATTAGACATATTTGAGAATTTTTAAGTTGTTGCTTGTTCTTGAATGATAGTTAAAATGCAAGTGTTTGATGATTTGTGTATGATATGATGAATGTTAAATTAAATCAGAAAATAAACATGAATAAATTGCATGTTTGATGCATTTAAGTTCATATGAAATGATGATGATATAATAGTGTGCTTTAGACACTTGTACATAAGAATACATGTTGATTTAAAGCTCAAGAAATGAAAAAAAAATGATTGTATGACAAAAATGTTTTGGAACAGATTATAAACACTAAAAATAACATTATTTGGTATATCATAATGGCATGAAACTTTGTCATAGGTTTGATAGCTTTGCATGTTGTACATCTAGCATAGAAAGTGGTAAAATATGTGAAATTTGCATGATTTATGTGCTTTATGTGAGACCTGCACTATCATGAGTATAACCACTATTTTATTCAGTAAATAACATGGGTTATGTTAAAATATCAAGTCATTTCTATTTGGGATGGTTAGGGTAACGTTTGATGCAAAACTATGCGGTAAAACGGTTAAAATTCGGCTTTTCGGAGGATTTTTATAAAACTGTTTTAGATCAGTAACTGAACTGATATTTTTTATATAAAAATAAGTATTTTAACTTATATTAAGTTTACTTGGTGTTTGGTTAGTCATACGTGACTTCCGGCGCCCAAAAATGTTACCGAATCACTAAAATACGTGTTTTTAAATGTACACTAGAATGGGTTGTTCATGAGTAAATTTTATGTGTTAAAATGTGTTATGCGTTTTATAATATGGGTATGATGACATGTTTATAGTTGACAAGATTATGTGTATTACGATATTTATTGTTATGTCACAATAAATACATATATTACGACGCGCAAATCGTAGATATATTGCTTATAACACGATGAGGGTCGCCAATAAAATTGTTCGAGTCGCAAACTTCTTAAAAATATATATATGAACTCATATATATATAAATACACCAATATAATAAAAAATAATAACTTTTCGAGAAATCTCAAAGTTATGTGAAAATTCTAAGTATCGGAGAAACTTATGTATTTTTGTGAGTTTTGATTATTAAATCGTTCTTATTTAATTTAGGACGAATAAACAATTTGAGAGATTGTGTTAACATATAAAAACGCACCCAAAGGTGAGTACATAGATCCCCTCTTTTTACATGTTTTGTGGTAACTATGTGAGTACATAGTTCTCCTATTTTACTGTTTTTGATTGTTTTGGGGTGATTCATATGTTTCAAAACGATTTCGATATTTTAACGATGATTTCAAATACGATTAAGATGGTTTATACTAAGTTAATAACGATTTCGACAATGTGAACGAACTTGTTGGTTGTAGTTACATAACGAATGACATTCATTAATTTGGCCGAACCGACCAGTAATAGCTTATGGTACCATAGGATTTGACAAATCCCGTTATCAGACTGCACCCATGGTTATGTGTGGGTTAGGTGGGTAACGACTGAATCTGTGATTGTTAACTTACCCTTTGGTGGTTTGTTAATGCGAGAAGCAAGATAGTCGAGTCACGAAGGTTTGAATGTTATTAGCGAGACGACCAAAAATAGTTTTCACAATTAAAACGAGGATGATTAAACGACTTAAATGAGTTAACGATTTTGAAACGATGTCACTTAACGATGTTTTCGAAAGGATATAAACCATACGAGTTTTATTAACGAGTTAATACGAGATGTTTTACAATTTAGTTTACTAAAACAAATTTTTTTGGGTTAAGAATCATGGCTATGAGGTTTTATAAATTATAACCCGCTTGATTTGAGTTAGTTAATTATGTTGCAATATTATATTCTTATCAAAACAAGGTCTTTAATAAGGTATTGCAACATGTAAACTAGCCATGAATCCAATACTCTTATTAAACCTATGTACTCGCCAGCATTTCTTTGCTGACTTTGTTTTTACATATGTTTCAGGTGATGTTGCTTGATGTTGATTGCTAGGATGCATGAGTCACATAAGATCTGGACGAGGCCTTAGTGACATAATAACAATGACAGTCGATATATAACTTGTTTGTTTCATTCTAAAACAATGTAAATTACTTAATGAATAAATAAAACGAAACTCTTTTGTATCCATGGTTGTGAAACAATAATTCTGTTACAACACTCCCCGAAGTTTCCGCCACGATTTGTTGTTTTACGTGGTCGTGGTGTGACAGAAGAGTTGGTATCAGAGCCAATGGTTATAGGGAATTAGGTTATTAGTAATGCTTTGACCTAGACTATAACTTTCTAGGACCCCAACGCAAGTTGATTTGCATTTAGATTTTTAAAAACAAAACCGTCACCTACCCTTAGGTGATAACCACAACGAGAACACAAAATCCGAATCTGCTTCGAAAATTAATCATCCGTTCTAGGATGATTGATTACTAGGTTTTGAACCCTCTGTTATAAGGTTTTGAACCCTTCCAGTTTGACTCATTTTTGGCTTAGTGCCTTCTGAGTTTTCAAAATCTCGTCAAAGTTTGGGTCTAAATAATGTGAACACGTGCAAACTGGAAGAGTGAATGCCTGTACCTTGAGTTTTCTGTCTAAGGCTAGAGTGTTCGTACAAATCCACATAATAGGACCAGTCACTCTTACCTGGGAACTCTTGGGGTGAGTGTTCACTTATAGGCGAGCATGTCTTCGCGATACATTATTTTGATTCATTACTTTGATTAGTCACTGCGTGTCGTTTGTTTGTTCGAGGTAACGCACAAATGATCGTCTTCCTTATGTTTCGTCGATATTTTCAATACCTCTTTTGTTTTTCCTAATTGTCGACCTCACTCGTTTCTCCTATTTCCTTGTTAGACAATGCCTCCTCGACGTGATGCACAATCTTTTACTGCTGAAGAAGTCGCAGCCCTTGTCTCTCAGCAAATGGCTGCTGTGCTTCCAGGCGTTGTGACCCAAATCCACGAGCTATACAACAACAATAATAATAACAATGCACAATGTAATTTCAAGAATTTCAATTCTGCTAAGCCGCTAAAGTTTTCTGGGTCACAAGGAGCAACTGCGCTCCTTCAATGGTTCGAAAGTATCGAGAGCACATTCAGACATGTGCAATGTCCGGATGGGCGTAAGGTTGAATTTGCATCAAGTGTGTTTGAGAAGCATGCTCTTACATGGTGGAACGGAGTGATGCGCGATAGGGGTGCCGAAGTGGCATTGGCACAAACATGGGAAGAGCTTCGAGCTCTCATGATGAAAGAGTTTTGTCCCCGTCATGAAATTCGAGCTTTGGAACGAGAGTTTGACGATCTAAAACAAGATGGGGGAGAACACCGTGCGTATACGGATCGATTTGAGGAACTCAGTCTTTTATGTCCTGCTATGGTTACCCTGTTGGAGAAAGCGATAGAGAGGTATATAGATGGTTTACCCAATTCCATACAGGATATTGTGACTGGCGTTAATCCTACTACTGTTCGTCACGCGATCGAGTTATCTGCTACCCTGACTGAGTCGCAAGTTAGGAAGGGTAAACTTACCTGCAAGGGTGATAAGAAGAAGTCGATCGAATCTGTCAAGGAAAAGGGTAAGGGTAAGAAAGGTGAGTTGTCGAAGAAGTCGAGAAAGCGAAAGGGTGTTCAGAACTTTGCAGTTACTACTCAGAACCCTCAGAACCCACCAGCTCAACCGCCTGCGAAGAAAGTTTATGCTGGTACCGCACCTCATTGTGCTCGCTGCAACGGTCATCATGTTGCACAACAAGCTTGTAAGCAATGCTCAACGTGTGGTAAGCTTGGGCATCTGGCCAACATCTGTCGTTTGGGTCAGAATCAGATTGTTCAGAATCAAGCTCCAGTTCAGGGGAATGCTGCTAGATTCCCACCGGGTTCATGTTTCAATTGTGGAGAGTTTGGTCACTTCCGCAACAACTGTCCGAGGTTGTCGAATGCAAATGCGAATCGGAACGTGAATGTCAACGTGAATGTGAATCCCGCTCGTGGACGAGCATTCAATCTGAATGCAAACGAGGCTCGAGCTGACAACCTCGTTGTCAATGGTACGTTTCTTGTTAACAATCGACCTGCATCTATTCTTTTTTATTATGGTGCCGATAGAAGTTTTGTTTCATTATCTTTTGAACCTTTGCTTGCGATACCTAGAACTAAACTGAGGAAACCCTTATCTGTCGAAGTTGCTACTGGTAAACCTCTTGTTCTCGATTCTGTTATTCGTGATTGTCAGTTAAACCTTGATAACCATCTTTTTCCCATTGACCTCACGCCGATGCAACTTGGGAGTTTCGATATTATCGTGGGGATGGATTGGTTAACCAAACATCATGCTGAGGTTGTTTATTTTGATAAGATTGTTCGTATTCCTCTTCCGTCTGGCGATATTCTGGAAGTTCGTGGCGAGAAGCCATCTGGTGGTTTGAAGCTTATGTCGTGTACAAAGGCCCAAAGTTATTTGCGAAAAGGATATGTTGCTTTCCTGGCACATGTCACCGAGGAGAAAGGCAAAAGCAAGAGTATTCAGGATATTCCGATTGTTCGAGATTATCTAGAGGTGTTTCCCGATGAACTGCCTGGTTTGCCTCCAGTTCGTCAAGTCGAGTTTCATATTGACCTTGTACCCAATGCCAACCCGATTGCGAAAGCACCTTATCGTCTTGCACCGTCAGAGATGCAAGAGTTATCAAAACAGCTTCAAGAGTTGTCTGATAAAGGATTCATCCGTCCGAGCTTTTCGCCTTGGGGAGCTCCTGTCCTCTTTGTGAAAAAGAAAGATGGATCTTTTCGAATATGTATCGATTATCGTGAGCTTAATAAGCTCACCATCAAGAATCGATATCCCCTACCTAGAATTGATGATCTCTTCGACCAGCTGCAAGGTGCTTCATGCTTTTCCAAGATCGATCTGCGATCTGGGTATCATCAACTTCGTGTACTCGAAGAAGATATTCCCAAAACTGCATTCCGTACGAGATATGGGCACTACGAGTTCACTGTCATGCCTTTTGGTTTGACAAATGCCCCAGCTATCTTCATGGACTTAATGAATAGGGTTTGTAAACCTTATTTAGATAAGTTCATCATTGTGTTCATCGACGATATTCTCGTTTATTCAAAGTCTCGAGCCGACCACGAGCAACACCTTCGTTTGACCTTGGAACTTCTGAAGAAGGAACAACTTTTTGCTAAATTCTCCAAGTGTGAATTTTGGCTTAGAGATGTTCAGTTTTTGGGTCATATAGTCAACGAGCAGGGTATTCATGTAGATCCATCCAAGATAGCTGCTATTAAGGATTGGAATACACCGATGACACCTACAGAGATTCGATCATTTCTTGGTGTTGCTGGTTATTATCGTTGATTCATTTCTAATTTCTCAAAGATCGCGGTTCCACTCACTGCTTTGACTCAGAAAAATAAGCCTTTTGAGTGGGGACCTAAGCAAGAAGAAGCGTTCCAAACGCTGAAACGGAATCTATGTGATGCTCCTGTTTTATCTCTACCTGAGGGAAACGATGATTTTGTTGTCTATTGTGACACGTCGAATCTAGGACTTGGTTGTGTTCTTATGCAACGAGGTAAAGTCATAGCTTATGCGTCTAGACAGCTGAAAATTCACGAGAAGAACTATACGACTCATGATCTTGAATTAGGAGCTGTGGTTTTCACACTTAAAATCTGGAGACACTACCTCTATGGAACGAAGTGTGTGGTTTTCACAGACCACAAAAGTCTCCAGCATATTCTCAATCAGAAGGAGCTGAACATGAGGCAATGACATTGGGTAGAACTTCTAAACGACTACGACTGCGAAATTCGCTACCATCCTGGTAAGGCGAATGTTGTAGCCGATGCGTTAAGTCGAAAAGAAAGAGTCAAGCTTCATTGTGTTCAAGTTCGAACTGATATTCAAACCCGCATCTTTCAAGCTCAACATACTTGTGTTACACAAGGCTTGATGGGTAAAGAATTACCGTGTCACATTAAACCTGAGCTTGAATTGAGCGACTTTGGGATATTCTATTTCATGGGCCGGTTGTGGGTCCCAAGTATAGACAATCTTTGCACCTTGCTTATGGATGAAGCCCATAAGTCTCGTTATTCTATTCATCCTGGTGCAAACAAAATGTATAAGGATCTTCGAACCCAGTTTTGGTGGTCGGGAATGAAGAAAGACATTGCCTTATACGTATCAAAATGCCTTACTTGTCTGAAGGTTAAGGCAGAACATCAACATCCCTCTGGGTTATTGGAACAACCAGAGATACCGGTTTGGAAATGGGAAAACATTGCCATGGATCTCATTACTAAACTACCGTGCACTAGTAGAGGTCATGATGCCATTTGGGTAGTAGTTGATCGTTTGACAAAATCTGCTCACTTCTTGCCAATCCGTGAGGATTTCTCTGCTGAAAAGCTTGCCAAGATCTATGTAGATAAGATTGTATCCCGACATGGTGTTCCTTTGAACATCATATCAGACCGAGATGCTCGATTCTCATCTCACTTTTGGAGAACCATGCAATCTGCTATGGGAACCCAACTCAATTTGAGCACAACTTATCATCCTCAAACGGATGGTGTAACACCCCAAAAATGGGTTTGGTAATTTAAACCCGGTTAATATAAAGGAACGGGTAAAAATACCGTTAGGGGTAAAAGTGAACACGTAAATGAATATTAACTAGGAATAATTAACCTAGTTGAATATTAGTATCGTTGGTATTAAACGAAGGGTTGTAGCCTTATTTAATTAAAACGAAACATGAGGGACCTAAGTGAACAACTTGAAAGTTGTTTTATTAAAAAAAAACAATACACACACACATACACACACATTGTGTGTGTGTTCATCAACGAGCAGGGAAGGCTCCCATGGAGCCAAAACCCTAAACTTCATCAAATTCTCCAAATTGAAAGGCTAAATGAAGCCCAAATTCACAACCGAACATGAATTAACGATCACCTTCACAAGGGGATCATAAGGTATGTCTTAAAACTTAGATTTGATGATCTTGTTTGAAGTGGGTTATGATCAATCCATGAATTTGTATGAAATTAAGCATGTAGAGGTGTTAGAAACACCAAATAGAACTTGTGTTATGAATAATTTCAAGTAATTGGGTGATTTAGAATGAAACCCATTGCATGAGTGTGAAGATGATGATCATGATGAACTTGTAGATGTTATAGTGTGATCTTGTGATGTATAAGGTGTTATATGATAGACTGAGATAGATTAACTTCATGTGGAATTTATGATTATGAGATTTTGCTTGAATGTGATGGTTCATAAGATGAAATAGGGAAGAACATGCTTAAAGCACTTGTACATTATGCTTAGAAGGTGATATGCGCACCAAGTGTTTGATGAAATGCTTAGGAGAAAATGATAAGTGAAACTGTATGCTAATAATGAATAAATGTATGTAGAATGTGATGATGATGTATTAGATAATAGATTTGTATAAGGAATGTGTTTTGAATGTATTACAAGTGGAAAATTAGTTTGATAAGATGATATGGCAAAAAACCTTCATTAAAAGGTATGTATGCTCATGTATGCTAATCATGTTATGATGAATGTGATGACATATACGGATAGGAGTCATGTCAACATGGACACAAGCATGGAAGGGCAACGGGCCAAGGATAAACACGGAAGCTATGCTTGAACTCGGACGCGCGAGGTAAGTGAACTCCGAACTTACCCCTTTGTTTGGTAATGTATTTATGATATATGGTAATTATTGAATGTAATGTAAGAAGATATGAATCGATGTTTTCACTAAGTTAAGTTTTAGTGGAAATGGGTCGGAAATGGTTAAGAAAGAGATTCGATTAAGTTTGGGTAAGAAAGGGAACTTACATAATGAATTATGCATAAAGATGAATTAAGGAGTTATACATGTAGGATGTAAATTGTATGTATATGTATGAATAGAAAGTGAATACATGCTTGAGTGAGTATTTAATTATATGCTTGAATGAATAAGATGAGTTATGTGTATTCGAGGACATGTTCATATGAAGGAAAGCTAATGATACTAACTATTTTTCTATTGAGAATTAATGTGAAGTATAGGCATGTTAACAATGGAAGTGAAGGTTGACTCTGTAATCCGATGCGAGTGATCGAATGGATGGATGAAGGGACTAGTATAAGAGAAAGCATGATATGTTGACGCCTTATTATGCATGTGTTAAGATTTTGTATTATGTCACCGGTTGCTAATGATGTGATTGAATGTGGCGACTGCAGGCTGTACAGGTTTATGGATGTTTCATCAAGAAGTGTACGTGGTTGAAGATCGAGTCAAGACATTGATTGTACATGGGTGTGTATGTGGTCACTTAATTTGATATAAGTATGTTAGTTTTTGATTAATTTATAAAAAGGGATTAATGTATTTAACTGAAAGAAAGAATATCATGAAAGAAATTTTAGGTATGTACTTTCCGCTGCAAATTAAGGGTAAGAATGTGTTAGGGCGTCATAGATGGACAATCTGAAAGAACAATCCAGACATTGGAGGATATGCTTAGAGCTTGTGTGATCGATTTTGGTGGTGGTTGGGATTCACATCTTCCATTAATCGAATTCTCCTACAATAATAGTTATCACTCCAGCATCAACATGGCTCCTTTCGAAGCTTTATACGGTCGAAAATGTTGTTCGCCGGTCTGCTGGAATGAGATTGGTGAAGCTCAGCTCACTGGACCTGAACTCATTCTAGAGACTACAGACAAAGTCAAGAAAATTCGCGACAACCTCTTAACAGCTAGAAGCCGTCAAAAGAGTTACGCAGTTAGACGACGCAAGCCTTTGGAATTCCAAGTTGGTGATCTCGTCCTACTCAAGGTATCTCCTTGGAAAGGTGTAATCAGATTTGGAAGAAAGGAAAACTTGCACCACGATATGTTGGACCATTTAAGATTGTGGAAAGAATTGGAAAGGTTGCCTATCGGCTAGAGCTACCTCCAGAGCTTGGAAATATTCATCCGACTTTTCACGTGTCCAATTTGCGAAAGTGTTTAGCTGATGCTGATCTTCACATTCCTCTCGACGAGATTCAAATCGATGAAACGATGCACTTTGTCGAGAAACCTGTGGAGATAGTGGACCGTACATTCAAACAGTTGAAGAACAAACAGATTCGATTGGTCAAAGTTCGCTGGGAATCCAAACGTGGCCCCGAGTTTACTTGGGAACGAGAGGATCAAATGAAGGCGAAATATCCACACCTTTTCCCACAAGTTTCCTCTAATTAAATTTCGGGATGAAATTTCCTAAAGTAGGGGAGACTGTGACATCTGTGTATTTTAAACCTTGTACTGTTCCGAACAACTTTGTATTTAATAAAATATGGTGTTTTAATTTCAATATTTGTTTAATTATTTGTGACATTAGCACGTTTTCAATCATTGTTCAATTCCGAACTCTCAAACCTATTCTGGAAGTGAAATCATAAACCGTTACGTGAAATCATAATCAGTTTAAGACAGGTGCCATTTTCTTTTTTTTCCTTCTTGATAAGTGTTGTTGCTTGAAATCTTTGCAAATCTTACATATCCCCCCATATCTTCTATATATCTTTCAAAGATCACAACAAATCCTACAAGATCACTCAACCTCCTCCTTCTCTCCTCCCCCATAATCGTAACCATCACCACCACCTTCATTCCCAACCTTTCAACTTTGTTCTTGAAGATCAAGCTCCATTCCAAGCTAGATTCAAGTTGGTGTGAAGATCTAAAGGAGTTTCCAAGGTGCTTTCGAGTGATTTCAAGCACCATATCATCAAAATCTCATCCAAAAACTTACTTGAATCTTGAAGGTATAAAGTTTATGTTTAAATCATACTCTTGATTCTTGGTTGTTCTTGATGATTGGAAGTTTCTCTTGAATCTTGGAATTTTTCACAAACTTGAAATCTAAAAAGAAATGGGTCTTGATACAAAATAAAAATGGTGGTATTTATGTGTGTATATAACCATACACACATATATATATATATGTGTATGAGATTTGAGTTTTGATCTTTGGTAAATACTTGTTTAAGATGTTTGCTTGCATGAACAAGATTATGTGCAAATATGTTAGAGATATAAAGGAATGATTGAATCATGGGTTGTAAACTTGAAGTAATGTTAGTATTTTGATATGTAAATGACCAAAAATTTATTAGACATATTTGAGAATTTTTAAGTTGTTGCTTGTTCTTGAATGATAGTTAAAATCCAAGTGTTTGATGATTTGTGTATGATATGATGAATGTTAAATTAAATCAGCAAATAAACATGAATAAATTGCATGTTTGATGCATTTAAGTTCATATGAAATGATGATGATATGATAGTGTGCTTTAGACACTTGTACATAAGAATACATGTTGATTTAAAGCTCAAGAAATGAAAAAAAAAATTATTGTATGACAAAAATGTTTTAGAACAGATTATAAACACTAAAAATAACATTATTTGGTATATTATAATGGCATGAAACTTTGTCATAGGTTTGATAGCTTTGCATGTTGTACATCTAGCTTAGAAAGTGGTAAAATATGTGAAATTTGCATGATTTATGTGCTTTATGTGAGACCTGCACTATCATGAGTATAACCACTATTTTATTCAGTAAATAACATGGGTTATGTTAAAATATCAAGTCATTTCGATTTGGGATGGTTAGGGTAACGTTTGATGCAAAACTGTCACACCCCGACCACGTAAAACAACAAAACATGGCGGAAACATCGGGGAGTGTTGTAACAGAATCATTGTTTCATAACACATGGAAATTGAAATGTTGTTTTGTTGAATACACGAGTTACAATGTCTTGATAATAAAAGAAACATAACATAAATAACTAGTCTTGCATCTTTTATTGTTACTAAGGCCCATGTCCGCCTAAGTGTATCTTGATCAATCCTATGCTTCATTTCCTGAAACACATGTGAAAATAGGTACGTCAGCATAAAAATGCCGGCGAGTACATAGGTTTTGTGAAAATAAGATTCATGACTTCTGTTTAATAAAATGTTTAGTCACGAACCTTGTAATTTGCTTTGCCTTTGTAAATCATTTGAAAAACAATAAGTTCAGATGATACGTATAAATAAGAGAATAATGCATGGTTAAATGAATAACCATTGTAAAATGAGTTTGTATAAGATAAGTTGTTTGTAAATCAATGTCTTGTGAAAAGTATGTTATTTGTATAAAATGTTCTATGTCTCAAACTGAAATGATTCAAATAACGCTACGATATGTAATACCATACAAACACTTATATATAGGAAGTACCAGCGGCGTATCCACCATGCTTGTATCATATTACACACGCTTCGTTACTTAATCACTTACTCAAACCAAACCAACAATGTATGATGTCTATGTTTAAACCAACTTCCAAATGTATTGAAATAATATGTTAAAATGTTTATGTCAAAATGTAAATCATGTAATGTATAACCAATGTCAAAAGTGTTTATGTGTCAAATGTAAACCATGTAATGTGTAACCAAAATGATATGTATGGCTAGTGAAATGTATCAACTAAACCATATGCACAAGAACATAGTATTGAAGTAAAACTTGGTTTAAATCAAAGCTATGTTTTGTGGAAATGCATGATCAATGTAAATCATGTAATATGTAAACAAAATGATATGTATGGCTAGTGAAATGTATCAACTAAACCATATGCACAAGAACATAGTATTGAAGTAAAACTTGGTTTAAATCAAAGCTATGTTTTGTGGAAATGCATGATCAATGTAAATCATGTAATATGTAAACAAAATGATATGTATGGCTAGTGAAATGTATCAACTAAACCATATGCACAAGAACATAGTATTGAAGTAAAACTTGGTTTAAATCAAAGCTATGTTTTGTGGAAATGCATGCTATACTGATATGAACATCTATGCGGTATTGTTATAATGCATACATCCAAGCCTTGAGACTGTGGCGATAAACCCTTAAACCACTTAAAGGTTTATCTAAATTATGTATATCGAATTCGGTCATTCCTTTCATCCCCTTTCCCTGGGATATCCGGAACGGGAGTTGTCAATTCCTATGGTACCACTACCTACTAACGAACGGCGTAGCTAATGTTAATGAATGTATTGTTCCATTGTAAACAACCCAAATGTCATAACAAAATGTAAGCATGTGATGAAAACGATGTACTAAGTATGCACGCAATGGACATGCATAGCATAAAATGTAAATGTAAAACGATGTTCTAAGTATGAACTAAATGGACATACATAGCATAAAACACAATGAAATCATGTACTATAAGTGTACTATTGAACATAGCAAGCATATGATATGAAAACATGGAAAGCATGAAAGTAACAAGTAGGCACATGTGTTCCACCCCAAAACGTTTGGAAAACAGTAAAAGAGAGGTCTATGTACTCACTTGAGATTGCTCAGATGTCCTAAGATAACCACCAAGCAACGCTAGAGATCACGGAAATCAAACGGCACCTAATATAGGTAACTATGTTAATAAACCGGACCTAAATCGGAAGATCTGATAGAATGAGGTTTCGTAAACCAAACGAGTATAGAGACTCGTGTCATATGGTTTAACAAAGCCTACATACTAAATGAAACTTAACTTAAGTGTTTACGACCCATTACGACCCGTTTAGGTAGCTTATGCTACTTTAACGTGTCGTTTGCGTGAAACGCGTTCGGACCGCCTAACTAGTCCTATGACAAGTGTTATATGCCTAAACATGTTACATAATCAGTTATGTGACAAAAGTTTAGGTTACATATGCTTAATTACCAATTATACATGAAAAGGGTATTCTGGTAATTTACCTAAGGCATATAAACTACCTATCATACAACTACTCAAACGATGTGACCATAAGGTATAACCTCGGAAGGTTATTCCCTACACTATGGTCACCTAATGTATTTGGTCGGATCCTAATGATCGACCAAACTGGGTCGGGTTCGAAGGTATAAGCGATTTATCTGATCGCTTACCCTTACGACCCTAGACAACGTGGTAATCAGTAGGCATAGTCCCAAAGGACTATAACCATCGTGATTACAATCACGTTGCGAAGTTCAAACGAACTTCGCATTGACCATAAGCTGGTCAACGCTGAAAGTCAAACAAAGTTTGACTTTCGGACTCGAAAAGCAATAAAAGAACGAAAGAAAACTTACGAAGGGTCCCCGATGCTAATCCCGATCCAAGTAGCTCAGGTATGAAACAAAGGTTTCAACTTAGAGCTCCTCAAATCAGAATTCTAGTGAATTATGCAATGGGGGTGGATGGGTATTTATAGGAATACCCGAACCGTTAAGATCGTTTCATGGAAACCGTGCTTTAATCGCATCCGTACAAGTGTCGGAACCTTATGGTGACTAAAATTGATCCTTATCAGCTGACTAAGCATGTGTGAATGTGTGGTGGAGGATTAAACAGCTGCAAACTGCTGTTAAATGCAGTTAATCTGGTCAGGAAGGCTGAGGCAGCCCGCTTCAGGATACACCAAAACTAATGCGGGCCGCATGGGGGTTCTGATCAGAAAATAAGTTTCAAAAATGACAGTTTTGGTCCCTGTTGTGTATTTAAGCCATTTCCGACACTTCTAAGGCCCGTAAAGCCAACTTTAAGGCCCTAAAATGATGCCTAAACATTGTGGACATGAAACATGCTCAAAAATATGTCGGATGTCAGTTCGTTTAGCCGTACGAACGCGATGTTCGCTTAATTACGACGGAATGCGCATAAGCGCGAAAAACGATCCAAAATGCGCGACGAATGGATTTTTCTCATGCCAAACACTAAAATAAAATATTATAGTGCTTACATAAATTTTTGGATGTCCGGATGTATTCAGAAGGTAAGTTATGCGTGAAAGTGCAAACTTGTGCACTTTTTGACGCTTTTAGTCCCTGAATGACACAAAAGTTTATTTTAGCACACCGAACCCCTCAAAGCCTATTTCTAAGCTATGTAAAGGATATTTAAGGTGTGTTTAACTTATGTTCATGTTCCGGAATATCTGTTACAGTTCAAATTGGCATACTTTCGCAGTTTGTCAACTTTAGTCCCTGTAAGCGAATTAGCTTGTTTTTGCCATACCAAAGCCTTCAAAACTTATTTCTAAGTTATGTAAAGGTTATTTAAGGTATGTTAAGCCTATGCCACTATTCCGGAGTGTTTGTTGCATTAAACTGGTTATATTTACGCATCGGTGCGCGTATAACCTTCCAGAAAGCGATTTAGAGTTTGGAATTGAACAAAAATTGATATGTGCAAATGATACACATATTTTTTACAAATCCCAAGTATGAAATATAATATTTCATTGGTTTGGTATTTGTTTGATGGCCGTGGAGGCACAGGTGTTACAGTCTCCCCTACTTTAGGAAATTTCGTCCCGAAATTTATTTAGAGGAAACTTGTGAGAGTTTAAAACATGAAGTTGAAAAGATCAAACACCATTGGTTAGGGTTCTGAACTTCTAGTAACTTTAATAACATCATGTTTGCAATGTAAGAGGGATACTTATATACAAGTATATGAAGCGTCATTGGTGCGTCCACCGTACCTCCATTACATCGTTCTCATTTTGTTATTGTTGTCACTATCGGTTCTTACACATAATAAATCTTACTGTGGTTACCGTGCACTTTATCTCATAATTATGTACGCGTCCATAATTAGACAATTCCTTGCATAGTTCACCCAGTCTATTTTATAATGTGTAGGGGAAAACCAAATGAACAATCCTGTGATGAGTGTGACTAGACCGCCATAGAATCCTTTTAATTAAATCAATAAATGATCTAAATAGACTATCAAGGAGTCTGTTCAGCTACATCACTAGATGTCATTCTTTAACCAAATTGTGAATCAATCTTTTTTTACTAGACCACTAAAGGGTCTCTTATGAATCATGGAGTGGTACTATATAATCCAAGGGTCTTAACTATTACATAGAAGCCCATTAAGGATTTAAGGTAGTACCTTTTGACTATCCTGCTACGAATTCCTCATATGAAGATATGAAAGATTCTGCGAGGATTTGGATAACGAATATCCAGAGTATACAAAAACACAAAAATGCATAAAAGAAAACATAAGATGAATAAACACATAGTCACATAACCACAAAATTGTTTGTTAATTTGTCTTGTAAATTGCGTACTTGCATTTAAAGCACACTAGGAATTCATTCCGTGGATTTCATTTGGTACTTTAAACATTATCAAGAATCTAACTATAAAGATAGAAAGATTTTTAAAAGAAAAATTCGATTTCGATTATAAGGAACCGAAATGTTCGAATTAAGGTACATAAGGAATCCAATTAAGGACTCTGATTTGAATGATGATCATCCACAAGGGTCTAAATGTGAAGATAAAAAGATCTCATATGGATTTTAGAAGTTGAAGATATTTTGAAACCTTGCACTGGATGTGCTTATGTCAAAACATGAAATAAGAATGCTTATGAAGTTGTGATGCTTGATATGTCAAGGCGACATATGAAGCAGAATTTGAAGGTTAAGTCAATGTATGAGGAAAATATTTTTGAAAACTATGCATGGGGTTCTTTTAAGAAAAATGCGTTTAACATTTTTGAAACCTTATATATAATACTTTTGAAATTATGAAGTAGGTGTATTGGGTAGATATATTTACAAAAACGTTTTAAAATTATGTGAGATAAATTTCGAAATTATGTATAAGGTTTTTGAAAATATGAATGATGCTTTTCGAAATCATGCACTTGATAAGAAAATGTACTGTATTAATATTGTTTTCAGACTATATGAAATATTTTGAAATTATAAAGGTTGGTTTTGATAACATGGCCAATGTTTTTGAAATAACATAGACAATGCATCTAGAAAAATTGTTTTCAAACTATATGAAATGTTTTGAGATCATGAAGATTGTTTTTGAAATATTTGTACTGTATATGTTGAAAATCAAAACGTAATGGGTATGAGATTTGGAAATACCCTTAGTTATTTAACCAAGGATTCAAAGGCACAGATGTGTAAAAAGCACGATTACTCATAATTTCACTTTATTTCATGTACTTCGTTTCTTAGAATGAAACGAGTACTTAAAATTTTTGGGGGAATCATGAGCGATCATTTGAAAGAGAGAAATCACGAGAGTAGTTTGTAAGGAACATAGTTCCTTAATGCAGGTATCATAGGAAAATCATACACACATGTAACTATACTTGTATATCAGAATTTGTGAACAACGATTTATTTATAAACAAAACAGATTGTTTCACATTACAAGGAAACAAAAGAACAAAAGCATAAGACAGCAACATCTTCTAGTCAGCCAACTACTCATCCGTGGTTTGGATTTGCATTAGGGCAATCCCTTAGGAAATGGCCCATCTCGCCACAGTTGTAGCAAGACCCTGGTGAGAAACGAGCTTGAGCAGAGTTGGCTTGTGGTTGGTTTGGACCACCTTGGTTCGGGTTACATCGACAAGCACTTGCCAGGTGACCAACTCGCCCACATGATACACACAGACGACACGGTAAGTGAGCTTGGTGATGCCCATTACATTTGTCGCATATTGGGGCTGTTCCCTTGTATTGCTTCCTAACAGGTGGTGTTGCCACCCGATTGGGTCCTATTTGATTTGGTACTGCTGCTACGTAAACCTTTGCCGTATGACCTTTAAGTCCACAAATTTGGCATTTGCGGCACTTCACACTAGGGTGATGATGAAGGGTACATTGGTTGCATAAGGGTTCAATTCCGTTGTATGGCTTCCTAGCTGGTAGTGCTGTCACTTGGCTAGGTCCCGCTTGATTAGGTGTAACTGTTGCGGGTTTCCTTGAAGCCTTACGCTTCCTTGATATTGGTGCAGGCTTGACTTCTGCTTCCTTCAGTGGCTCTTGAGTGGCTTCATTGTCGAGACGAGAGGCTTCATTGTTGAGACGAGCCATGGCAATGCCTAAATCCACAGTCTTCTGAATCACTTCGCCTATTTGTTGGACAAATTTAGCTGTTCGCTCGGACATTTGACCAGTGCTGAGAGGAATAGACATTATAGAAGGAAATGAAAGTCATAGGAAGAAATAAGTGAAAGTTTATTGGATAATCAATACCAAATGGTAACGAATGAAAATTGTGATCGTTTGTTTGTTACCTAAGGCAAACAAATGAGATGGTGACAAATCAAAGTAAATGGGTAAAAAATAATGTATCGCGAAGACATGCTCGCCTATAAGTGAACACTCATCCCAAGAATTCCCAGGTAAGCACAACTGGTCTCGCGTCTGATGAGATGTATACGAAGTGCTTGCCGAGACAGAAAACCCAGAATACAGGCATTCACCCTTCCAGTTTGCACGTGTTCACATTATTTAAAACCCAAAACCTTGACGAGGTTTTGAAAATTCAAAGGGGTTCAAAACCTAGTAATCAATCATCCTAGAACAGATGATTAGTTTTCAAAGCGGTTTTGAATTTTATGTTCTTGTTGTGGTTGTCACCTAAGGATAGGTGACAGTATTGTTTTATGACTAAACGCAAGTAAACTCGCGTTAGGGTCCTAGAAAGGTTATAGACTAGGTCAAAGTATTACTAATAACCTAATTCCCTATAACCATGAGCTCTGATACCAACTTTTCTGTCACACCCCAACCACGTAAAACAACAAAACATGGCGGAAACATCGGGGAGTGTTGTAACAGAATCATTGTTTCATAACACATGGAAATTGAAATGTTGTTTTATTGAATACACGAGTTACAATGTCTTGATAATAAAAGAAACATAACATAAATAACTAGTCTTGCATCTTTTATTGTCACTAAGGCCCATGTCCGCCTAAGTGTATCTTGATCAATCCTATGCTTCATTTCCTGAAACACATGTGAAAATAGGTACGTCAGCATAAAAATGCCGGCGAGTACATAGGTTTTGTGAAAATAAGATTCATGACTTCTGTTTAATAAAATGTTTAGTCACGAACCTTGTAATTTGCTTTGCCTTTGTAAATCATTTGAAAAACAATAAGTTCAGATGATACGTATAAATAAGAGAATAATGCATGGTTAAATGAATAACCATTGTAAAATGAGTTTGTATAAGATAAGTTGTTTGTAAATCAATGTCTTGTGAAAAGTATGTCATTTGTATAAAATGTTCTATGTCTCAAACTGAAATGATTCAAATAACGCTACGATATGTAATACCATACAAACACTTATATATAGGAAGTACCAGCGGCGTATCCACCATGCTTGTATCATATTACACACGCTTCGTTACTTAATCACTTACTCAAACCAAACCAACAATGTAAGATGTCTATGTTTAAACCAACTTCCAAATGTATTGAAATAATATGTTAAAATGTTTATGTCAAAATGTAAATCATGTAATGTATAACCAATGTCAAAAGTGTTTATGTGTCAAATGTAAACCATGTAATGTGTAACCAAAATGATATGTATGGCTAGTGAAATGTATCAACTAAACCATATGCACAAGAACATAGTATTGAAGTAAAACTTGGTTTAAATCAAAGCTATGTTTTGTGGAAATGCATGATCAATGTAAATCATGTAATATGTAAACAAAATGATATGTATGGCTAGTGAAATGTATCAACTAAACCATATGCACAAGAACATAGTATTGAAGTAAAACTTGGTTTAAATCAAAGCTATGTTTTGTGGAAATGCATGATCAATGTAAATCATGTAATATGTAAACAAAATGATATGTATGGCTAGTGAAATGTATCAACTAAACCATATGCACAAGAACATAGTATTGAAGTAAAACTTGGTATAAATCAAAGCTATGTTTTGTGGAAATGCATGCTATACTGATATGAACATCTATGCGGTATTGTTATAATGCATACATCCAAGCCTTGAGACTGTGGCGATAAACCCTTAAACCACTTAAAGGTTTATCTAAATTATGTATATCGAATTCGGTCATTCCTTTCATCCCCTTTCCCTGGGATGTCCGGAACGGGAGTTGTCAATTCCTATGGTACCACTACCTACTAACGAACGGCGTAGCTAATGTTAATGAATGTATTGTTCCATTGTAAACAACCCAAATGTCATAACAAAATGTAAGCATGTGATGAAAACGATGTACTAAGTATGCACGCAATGGACATGCATAGCATAAAATGTAAATGTAAAATGATGTTCTAAGTATGAACTAAATGGACATACATAGCATAAAACACAATGAAATCATGTACTATAAGTGTACTATTGAACATAGCAAGCATATGATATGAAAACATGGAAAGCATGAAAGTAACAAGTAGGCACATGTGTTCCACCCCAAAACGTTTGGAAAACAGTAAAAGAGGGGTCTATGTACTCACTTGAGATTGCTCAGATGTCCTAACATAACCACCAAGCAACGCTAGAGATCACGGAAATCAAACGGCACCTAATATAGGTAACTATGTTAATAAACCGGACCTAAATCGGAAGATCTGATAGAATGAGGTTTCGTAAACCAAACGAGTATAGAGACTCGTGTCATATGGTTTAACAAAGCCTACATACTAAATGAAACTTAACTTAAGTGTTTACGACCCATTACGACCCGTTTAGGTAGCTTATGCTACTTTAACGCGTCGTTTGCGTGAAACGCGTTCGGACCGCCTAACTAGTCCTATGACAAGTGTTATATGCCTAAACATGTTACATAATCAGTTATGTGACAAAATTTTAGGTTACATATGCCTAATTACCAATTATACATGAAAAGGGTATTCTGGTAATTTACCTAAGGCATATAAACTACCTATCATACAACTACTCAAACGATGTGACCATAAGGTATAACCTCGGAAGGTTATTCCCTACACTATGGTCACCTAATGTATTTGGTCGGATCCTAATGATCGACCAAACTGGGTCGGGTTCGAAGGTATAAGCGATTTATCAGATCGCTTACCCTTACGACCCTAGACAACGTGGTAATCAGTAGGCATAGTCCCAAAGCACTATAACCATCGTGATTACAATCACGTTGCGAAGTTCAAACGAACTTCGCATTGACCATAAGCTGGTCAATGCTGAAAGTCAAACAAAGTTTGACTTTCGGACTCGAAAAGCAATAAAAGAACGAAAGAATACTTACGAAGGGTCCCCGAATGCTAATCCCGATCCAAGTAGCTCAGGTATGAAACAAAGGTTTCAACTTAGAGCTCCTCAAATCAGAATTCTAGTGAATTATGCAATGGGGGTGGATGGGTATTTATAGGAATACCCGAACCGTTAAGATCGTTTCATGGAAACCGTGCTTTAATCGCATCCGTACAAGTGTCGGAACCTTATGGTGACTAAAATTGATCCTTATCAGCTGACTAAGCATGTGTGAATGTGTGGTGGAGGATTAAACAGCTGCAAACTGCTGTTAAATGCAGTTAATCTGGTCAGGAAGGCTGAGGCGGCCCGCTTCAGGATACACCAAAACTAATGCGGGCCGCATGGGGGTTCTGATCAGAAAATAAGTTTCAAAAATGACAGTTTTGGTCCCTGTTGTGTATTTAAGCCATTTCCGACACTTCTAAGGCCCGTAAAGCCAACTTTAAGGCCCTAAAATGATGCCTAAACATTGTGGACATGAAACATGCTCAAAAATATGTCGGATGTCAGTTCGTTTAGCCGTACGAACGCGATGTTCGCTTAATTACGACGGAATGCGCATAAGCGCGAAAAACGATCCAAAATGCGTGACGAATGGATTTTTCTCATGCCAAACACTAAAATAAAATATTATAGTGCTTACATAAATTTTTGGATGTCCGGATGTATTCAGAACGTAAGTTATGCGCGAAAGTGCAAACTTGTGCACTTTTTGACGCTTTTAGTCCCTGAATGACACAAAAGTTTATTTTAGCACACCGAACCCCTCAAAGCCTATTTCTAAGCTATGTAAAGGATATTTAAGGTGTGTTTAACTTATGTTCATGTTCCGGAATATCTGTTACAGTTCAAATTGGCATACTTTCGCAGTTTGTCAACTTTAGTCCCTGTAAGCGAATTAGCTTGTTTTTGCCATACCAAAGCCTTCAAAACTTATTTCTAAGTTATGTAAAGGTTATTTAAGGTATGTTAAGCCTATTCCACTATTCTGGAGTGTTTGTTGCATTAAACTGGTTATATTTACGCATCGGTGCGCGTATAACCTTCAAGAAAGCGATTTAGAGTTTGGAATTGAACAAAAATTGATATGTGCAAATGATACACATATTTTTACAAATCCCAAGTATGAAATATAATATTTCATTGGTTTGGTATTTGTTTGATGGCCGTGGAGGTACAGGTGTTACAAAAACTATGCGGTAAAACGGTTAAAATTCGGCTTTTCGGAGGATTTTTATAAAACTGTTTTAGATCAGTAAGTAAACTGATATTTTTGATATAAAAATAAGTATTTTAACTTATATTAAGTTTACTTGGTGTTTGGTTAGTCATACGTGACTTCCGGCGCCCAAAAATGTTACCGAATCACTAAAATACGTGTTTTTCAATGTACACTAGAATGGGTTGTTCATGAGTAAATTTTATGTGTTAAAATGTGTTATGCGTTTTATAATATGGGTATGATGACATGTTTATAGTTGACAATATTATGTGTATTACGATATTTATTGTTATGTCACAATAAGTACATATATTACGACGCGCAAATCGTAGATATATTGCTTATAACACGATGAGGGTCACCAATAAAATCGTTCGAGTCGCAATAAACAATTTGAGGGATTGTGTTAACATATAAAAACGCACCCAAAGGTGAGTACATAGATCCCCTCTTTTTACATGTTTTGTGGTAACTATGTGAGTACATAGTTCCCCTATTTTACTGTTTTCGATTGTTTTGGGGTGATTCATATGTATCAAAACGATTTCGATATTTTAACGATGATTTCAAAAACGATTAAGATGGTTTATACTAAATTAATAACGATTTCGACAATGTGAACGAACTTGTTGGTTGTAGTTACATAACGAATGACATTCATTAATTTTGGCCGAACTGACTAGTAATAGGTTATGGTACCATAGGATCTGATAAATCCCGTAATCAGACTGCACCCATGGTTATGTGTGGGTTAGGTGGGTAACGACTGAATCTGTGATTGTTAACTTACCCTTTGGTGGTTTGTTAATGCGAGAAGCAAGATAGTCGAGTCACGAAGGTTTGAATGTTATTAGCGAGACGACCAAAAATAGTTTTCACAATTAAAACGAGGATGATTAAACGACTTAAATGAGTTAACGATTTTGAAACGATGTCACTTAATGATGTTTTCGAAAGGATATAAACCATACGAGTTTTATTAACGAGTTAATAAGAGATGTTTTACAATTTAGTTTACTAAAACAAATTTTTTTGGGTTAAGAATCATTGTCACACCCCGACCACGTAGGACAACCAAACGTGGCGGAAACATCGGGGAGTGTTGTAACAGAATTAATGTTTCATAACCATGGATACAAAAGTGTTTCGTTTTATTGAATATTAAACATTATCATTGTCTTAAAATAGAACAAACAAGTTACATATCGACTAATATTGTTTTATGTCACTAAGGCCTCGTCCAGATCCTACGTGAGCAAGCATCCTATCAATCGATATTATTCAACAATACCTGAAACATATGTGAAAACGAGGTCAGCAAAGAAATGCTGGCGAGTACATAGGTTTTGTGAAAATAAGATTCATGACTTCTGTTTAAGAAAATGTTTAGTCATGAACCTTGTAATTTGCTTTGTCTTTGTAAATCATTTGAAAAATAATAAGTTCAGATGATATGTATAATTAAAAGAAATATTGCATGGTTAAATGAATAACCATGTAAAATGAGTTTGTATAAGATAAGTTGTTTATAAATCAATGTCTTGTGAAAAGTATGTTATTTGTATAAAATGTTCTATGTCTCAAATTGAAATGATTCAAATAACGCTACGACATGCAATACCATACAAACACTTATATATAGGAAGTACCAGCGGCGTATCCACCATGCTTGTATCATATTACACACGCCTCGTTACTTAATCACTTACTCAAACCAAACCACCAAGATGTAATGTTTAAACCAATTGTCAAATGTATTGAATAATATGTCAAAATGTTCATGTCAAGATGTAAATCATGTTATGTATAACCAAAATGATATGTATGGCTAGTGAAATGCATCAACTAAACCATAGGTGAAACGCACAAAACAAAGTATTGAAGTAAAACTTGGTTTAAATCAATACTATGTTTCGTGGAAATGCATGATCAAATGTAAATCATGTCCAAATGTTTACCCAATCGTTAATCGTTCTTGTTTTAATTGTTCAAATCGTTCTTGTTGTTTTAATCGTTCAAATCGTTCTTGTTTTAATTGTGAAACTACTTTATGGTCGATTCTCTAATAACATTCAAACCTTCTTGACTCGTTCCTCGTACCAACTCGCTCTCGTTCTCGTTCTTAACAAACCCTTACCAAAGGGTAAGTTAATAATTACAGATTCAGTCGTTACCCAAAATACCCACACATAACCATGGGTATAGAAAATAACGGGATTTGTCAGATCCTATGGTACCATAACCTAATACTGGTCGGCTTGATCATTGCTAATGAATGTCATTGGTTATGTAACTACAACCAACAAGTTTGTTCACTTTATTGAAATCGTTCTTGAAACTATTGTAATTGTTTTTGAAACCATTATAATCGTTCTTGAAACCACATTTGTAATTGTTTTTGAAATCATTGTAATCGTTCTTGAAACCACATTGTAATTGTCATTGTAATCGTTCTTGAAACCACATTGTAATTGTTATTGTAATCGTTCTTGAAACCACATTGTAATTGTTAAGATATTTAGCACATATGAGTCACCCCAAAACAGTTGAAAACAGTAAAAGAGGGGAATAATGTACTCGCCTGAGAATGCTTAGAGGTCTTGAACAACAACCAAACAAAGCTAGAGGGAGCACGGAATCAGTCGGCAATCTAAAACTATATAAATAAACCGGACTTAAATCGGGAGATCGGATAGGATGAGGCTTGGTAAACCAAATGAGTATTGGAACTCATATGATATGGTTTAACAAGGCCTACATACTACATTGAGACTAACCTAAGTGCTTTCGACCCATCGCGACCCATTAAGGTAACATACGCTACTTTAACGCGTCGTGCGCGCAAAGCGCGTTCGAGACGTCTAACTAGTCCTATGACAAGTATTATATGCCTAATCGTGTTTAAGCATGTTGTATAATCAGTTATGTACAAAAGTTTAGGTTACATAAGCTTAATTACCAATTATACATGAAAAGGGTATTCTGGTAATTTACCTAAGGCATATAAACTACCTATCATACAACTACTCGAACGATGTGACCATAGGGTATAACCTCGGAAGGTTATTCCCTACCTACTATGGTCACCTAATGTGTTTGGTCGGATCCTAATGATCGACCAAATGGGTCGGGTTCGAAGGTATAGGCGATTTATCAGATCGCCTACCCTACGACCCTAGACAACGTGGTAATCAGTAGGCATAGTCCCAAGGGACTATAACCAACGTGATTACACTCACGTTGCGAAGTTCAAACGAACTTCGCATTGACCATAAACTGGTCAACGCAGAAAGTCAAACAAAGTTTGACTTTCAGACTCGAAAAGACTCGAAAAGCAATAAAAGAACGAAAGAATACTTACGAAGGGTCCCCGAATGCTAATCTCGATTCAAGAATCTTAGGTATGAAACAAAGGTTTCAACTTAGAGTTTCTCAAACCAAAATTCTAGTGATTTTGAAGCATGGGGGGTGGGGTATTTATAGTTTTCGGGTAACCGTTAAGATCGTTTGTCGAATATCGTGCCTTAATCGCATCCGTACAAGTGTCGGAAAGTTATGGTGCCTAAAAATGATGTTTATCAGCTGAATATGCAAGTGGGAAATGTGTGGGTGTGTTTAAAACAGCTGGAACTTGCTGACTGTTCGATATTATCTGTTCTGTTAGTCTGATGCGGCCCGCTTCAGGATCACATAAGTCTAATGCGGGCCGCCTGGAGCTTCTGATCAGACAATAACTTTCAAAAATGACAGTTTCAGTCCCTGCATGTGTTTAAGCCCATTTCCGGCACTTCTAAGGCCCGTAAAGCCAACTTTAAGGCCCTAAAATGATGCCTAAACATTGTGGACATGAAACATGCTCAAAAATATGTCGGATGTTGGTTCGTTTGGTCGTACGAACGCGATGTTCGCTTAATTACGACGGAATGCGCATAAGCACGAAAAACGATCCAAATGACGCAACGAATGGATTTTTGGCAAGCCAAACACTAAAGCATAATATAGTCATGCTTACATAAATTTTTTTGATGTCCGGATGTATTCAGAATGTAAGTTATGCGCAAAAGTGCAAACTTGTGCACTTTTTGACACTTTTAGTCCCTGAATGACCCAAAAGTTTATTTTAGCATACCGAACCCCTCAAAGCCTATTTCTAAGCTATGTAAATGATATTTATGGTATGTTTAACTTATGGTCATGTTCCGGAATGTCTGTTACAGTTCAAATTGGCATACTTTCGCAGTTTGTCAACTTTAGTCCCTGTAAGCTATTTAACTTGATTTTGCCATACCAAAGCCTTCAAAACTTATTTCTAAGTTATGCAAAGGTTATTTAAGGTATGTTAAGCCTATGTCACTATTCCGGAGTGTTTGTTGCATTAAACTGGTTATATTTACGCATCGGTGCGCGTATAACCTTCTAGAAAGCGATTTAAAGTTTGGAATTGAACAAAAATTGATATGTGCAAATGATACACATATTTTTATAAATCCCAAGTATGAAATATAATATTTCATTGGTTCGGTATTTGTTTGATAGCCGTGAAGGCTCAGGTGTTACAGTCTCCCCTACTTTAGGAAATTTCGTCCCGAAATTTAATCAGAGGAAACTTGTGAGAGCTTGAAAACATGAAGTTGAAAAGATCGAGCAACATTGGTTAGGGTTCTGAACTTCTAATAACCTTAATAACATTATGCTTCCAATGTAAGAGGGACACTTATATACAAGTATATGAAGCGCCATTGGTGCGTCCACCGTACCTCCATTACATCGTTCTCATTTTGTTATTGTTGTCACTATCGGTTCTTACACATAATAAATCTTACTGTGGTTACCGTGCACTAAATTTCATAATTATGTACGCGTCCATAATTAGACAATTCCTTGCATAGTTCACACAGTCTATTTTATAATGTGTAGAGGAAAACCAAATGAACAATCCTGTGATGAGTGTGACTAGACCGCCATAGAGTCCTTTTAATTAAATCAATAAATGATCTAAATAGACTATCCAGGAGTCTGTCCAGCTACATCACTAGATGCCGTTCTTTAACCAAATTGTGAATCAATCTTTTTGAATAGACCACTTATGGGTCTCTTATGAATCATGGAATGGTACTATATAACCCAAGGGTCTTAACTACCACGTAGAAGCCCATAAGGATTTAAGGTAGTACCTTTTAAATATCCTACTATGAATCCCTCATATGAAGATACGAAAGATTCTATGAGGATTTGAAAATCGGATCACACAAAAACATAGAGAAGAACACATAAACACATATCACATAATCGCATAATCGCACACTCGCATTATTGTTTAAATTGACCTTTAAATTTGTTATCTTTGGACACGGGTATTTAAAGCATACAAGGAATCAAATCCTTAATTGCAGCAATTTGGATGAATCCATATGA
Organism: Helianthus tuberosus; assembly: GCA_030545235.1. Classification (NCBI taxonomy): domain Eukaryota; kingdom Viridiplantae; phylum Streptophyta; class Magnoliopsida; order Asterales; family Asteraceae; genus Helianthus; species Helianthus tuberosus. The sequence continues at coordinate 50,015,393 of CM060403.1, read as the reverse complement.
ATACCCTGCTTGTTGACTACATGACCCAAAAACTGAACTTCTTTAAGCCCACATTTCCTCTTGGAGGATTTAGCGAAAAGTTTGTTCCTTCTTTAGGGGTTCCAATGTCAACGAAGGTGTTGATCGTGATCGGCTCGGGATATGAATAGATCAAGGTGTCATTAACAACAATGACGAACTGATCCAAATAAGGCTTGCAGACTCTATTTATTAGGTCTTTGAAGATGGCTGGAGCATTTGTCAACCCAAAAGGCATGACTATAAACTCGTAATGGCCATACTTCGTGCAGAAAACCGTTTTGGGAATATCTTCTTCGAGAATACAAAGTTGATGATACCCAAAACGCAAATCGATCTTGGAAAAGCATGAAACGCTATGCAGTTGATCGGAGAAATCGTTGATTTAAGGTAGGGGATATCGATTCTTGATGGTAAGCTTACTAGGCTTATGTTAATCGATATACATTCGAAAAGATACATTTTCCTTTCACAAAGAGGACAGGAGTTTCTCCAAGGTGAAAAGTTCGGACGGATGAATCCTTTATCAGACAACTCTTGAAGCTGTTTTGATAATTCTTGCATCTCGAACGGTGCAAGACGATAAGATACTTTAGATTTAAAAAAAACAAGTGTTTGAGGTTCTTAGGGAGATCACAAGTGATCATAATAATGACAGAACCACACGAGTAGTTTGTCTTTGTGTTGACATCATAAGGTTGGATCAAGCATTCATACAATTGCATTAGTTACAAAATAAAACCATAAATTTTTATTTATATAACAACCGCATTGTCTTTAAATGTTACAAGATAACAACCAGAGGAAAATACAGAATGCTAATTGTTTACTCCTTCATCATTGAGTGACTCATTGATGTTAAACACTCGACCACGTGCTGGATTCACATTGACGTTGACGTTCGCATTTGGGTTTGCGTTAGCATTTGCATTCACCAGTCTTGGGCAGTTGTGGCGGAAGTGACCAATCTCTCCGCAGTTGAAACATGAACCCAGTGGGAATCTCGCAGCATTCCCTTGAACCGGAGCTTGAACCTGAGCAGCCTGATTTTGTCCCAAACGACAAACCTTGGCCAAATGCCCAAGTTTACCACACGTCATGCATTGCCAGCAAGCTTGTTGTACCGCGTGATGACCGTTGCAGCGTGCACAATAAGGTGCGGTACCGGCATATGCTTTCTTTGCAGGTGGCTGAGCTGGTGGGTTCCGCGGGTTCTGAGTAGTCTGTGCTGTAACAGCAAAGTTCTGAACACCCTTTCGCTTTCTTGATTTCTTTGACGTCTCACCTTCCTTACCCTTCTTGTTTTGACCTTTCTTGCTATCCTCCTTGTCAGACCCCTGCTTCTTACCCTTGTCACCCTTTCTGTGTAACTTATTCTTCCGAATCTGCGACTCAGTCAATGTCGCAGCTAACTCGATCGCCTGACGGAGTGTGGTAGGGCTACTACCAGTAAGGATGTCTTGTACCGAGTCAGGTAGGCCGTCGATGTACCTTTCGATAGCCTTGTCGAGTGGGGTAACCATTGTCGGGCAAAGCAGACTCAACTCCTCAAACCTATCAGTATACGCCCTGTGCTCACCACTATCTTGCTTCAACTCATCAAATTCCTTCTCCAAAGCTCGCTGCTCATGACGAGGACAGAATTCCCTCATCATAAGGGCCCTAAGTTCAGCCCATGTCTGTGCTAGAGCAACTTCTGCACCACGATCCCTCATAACCCCGTTCCACCATGTGAGAGCCCTCTTCTGAAACACACTCGAAGAAAACTCGACCTTGCGATTGTCAGGACACTGCACGTGGCGGAAAGTATTCTCAATGCTCTCGAACCATTGAAGAAGCCAGTCGCTCCTTCAGAACCACTAAACTTGAGTGGTTTAGCCTGGTTAAAATCCTTGTATTTGCATAGAACATTGTTGTTGTTGTTGGCTTGGTTCCATTGAGCAAAGAGGTTTGGGAATTGAGCAGCCATTTGCTGCGCAATGATTTCTGCCAATTCGGCAGTCGCTATCTGGCTTTCGCGTCGAGGAGGCATTCTAAAAGAGGAAACATGAAAGGAAACGAGTGAGAGAATTAGACGAAAAGAATGAGATGAAACAAATATGATGAAAGCAAGGATAGTGGTCATTTGTTTGTTACTATAAAGCAACAACCGACACACAGTGACTAACCAAAGTAAATGGATCAAAAATAATGTATCGCGAAGACATGCTCGCCTATAAGTGAACACTCATCCCAAGAATTCCCAGGTAAGCACAACTGGTCTCGCGTCTGATGAGATATATACGAAGTGCTTGCCTAGACAGAAAACCCAGAATACAGGCATTCACCCTTCCAGTTTGCACGTGTTCACATTATTTAAAACCCAAAACCTTGACGAGATTTTGAAAACTCAAAGGGGTTCAAAACCATATAACAAAGGGTTAAAAACCTAGTAATCAATCATCCTAGAACAGATGATTAATTTTCAAAGCGGTTTTGAAATTTATGTTCTTGTTGTGGTCGTCGCCTAAGGGTAGGGGACGGTATCGTTTTATGACTAAACGCAAGTAAACTCGCGTTAGGGTCCTAAGAAGGTTATAGACTAGGTCAAAGCATTACTAATAACCTAATTCCCTATAACCATTGGCTCTGATACCATCTTTTCTGTCACACCCCGACCACGTAGGACAACCAAACGTGGCGGAAACATCGGGGAGTGTTGTAACAGAATTAATGTTTCATAACCATGGATACAAAAGTGTTTCGTTTTATTGAATATTAAACATTATCATTGTCTTAAAATAGAACAAACAAGTTACATATCGACTAATATTGTTTTATGTCACTAAGGCCTCGTCCAGATCCTACGTGAGCAAGCATCCTATCAATCGATATTATTCAACAATACCTGAAACATATGTGAAAACGAGGTCAGCAAAGAAATGCTGGCGAGTACATAGGTTTTGTGAAAATAAGATTCATGACTTCTGTTTAAGAAAATGTTTAGTCATGAACCTTGTAATTTGCTTTGTCTTTGTAAATCATTTGAAAAATAATAAGTTCAGATGATATGTATAATTAAAAGAAATATTGCATGGTTAAATGAATAACCATGTAAAATGAGTTTGTATAAGATAAGTTGTTTATAAATCAATGTCTTGTGAAAAGTATGTTATTTGTATAAAATGTTCTATGTCTCAAATTGAAATGATTCAAATAACGCTACGACATGCAATACCATACAAACACTTATATATAGGAAGTACCAGCGGCGTATCCACCATGCTTGTATCATATTACACACGCCTCGTTACTTAATCACTTACTCAAACCAAACCACCAAGATGTAATGTTTAAACCAATTGTCAAATGTATTGAATAATATGTCAAAATGTTCATGTCAAGATGTAAATCATGTTATGTATAACCAAAATGATATGTATGGCTAGTGAAATGCATCAACTAAACCATAGGTGAAACGCACAAAACAAAGTATTGAAGTAAAACTTGGTTTAAATCAATACTATGTTTCGTGGAAATGCATGATCAAATGTAAATCATGTCCAAATGTTTACCCAATCGTTAATCGTTCTTGTTTTAATTGTTCAAATCGTTCTTGTTGTTTTAATCGTTCAAATCGTTCTTGTTTTAATTGTGAAACTACTTTATGGTCGATTCTCTAATAACATTCAAACCTTCTTGACTCGTTCCTCGTACCAACTCGCTCTCGTTCTCGTTCTTAACAAACCCTTACCAAAGGGTAAGTTAATAATTACAGATTCAGTCGTTACCCAAAATACCCACACATAACCATGGGTATAGAAAATAACGGGATTTGTCAGATCCTATGGTACCATAACCTAATACTGGTCGGCTTGATCATTGCTAATGAATGTCATTGGTTATGTAACTACAACCAACAAGTTTGTTCACTTTATTGAAATCGTTCTTGAAACTATTGTAATTGTTTTTGAAACCATTATAATCGTTCTTGAAACCACATTTGTAATTGTTTTTGAAATCATTGTAATCGTTCTTGAAACCACATTGTAATTGTCATTGTAATCGTTCTTGAAACCACATTGTAATTGTTATTGTAATCGTTCTTGAAACCACATTGTAATTGTTAAGATATTTAGCACATATGAGTCACCCCAAAACAGTTGAAAACAGTAAAAGAGGGGAATAATGTACTCGCCTGAGAATGCTTAGAGGTCTTGAACAACAACCAAACAAAGCTAGAGGGAGCACGGAATCAGTCGGCAATCTAAAACTATATAAATAAACCGGACTTAAATCGGGAGATCGGATAGGATGAGGCTTGGTAAACCAAATGAGTATTGGAACTCATATGATATGGTTTAACAAGGCCTACATACTACATTGAGACTAACCTAAGTGCTTTCGACCCATCGCGACCCATTAAGGTAACATACGCTACTTTAACGCGTCGTGCGCGCAAAGCGCGTTCGAGACGTCTAACTAGTCCTATGACAAGTATTATATGCCTAATCGTGTTTAAGCATGTTGTATAATCAGTTATGTACAAAAGTTTAGGTTACATAAGCTTAATTACCAATTATACATGAAAAGGGTATTCTGGTAATTTACCTAAGGCATATAAACTACCTATCATACAACTACTCGAACGATGTGACCATAGGGTATAACCTCGGAAGGTTATTCCCTACCTACTATGGTCACCTAATGTGTTTGGTCGGATCCTAATGATCGACCAAATGGGTCGGGTTCGAAGGTATAGGCGATTTATCAGATCGCCTACCCTACGACCCTAGACAACGTGGTAATCAGTAGGCATAGTCCCAAGGGACTATAACCAACGTGATTACACTCACGTTGCGAAGTTCAAACGAACTTCGCATTGACCATAAACTGGTCAACGCAGAAATTCAAACAAAGTTTGACTTTCAGACTCGAAAAGACTCGAAAAGCAATAAAAGAACGAAAGAATACTTACGAAGGGTCCCCGAATGCTAATCTCGATTCAAGAATCTCAGGTATGAAACAAAGGTTTCAACTTAGAGTTTCTCAAACCAAAATTCTAGTGATTTTGAAGCATGGGGGGTGGGGTATTTATAGTTTTCGGGTAACCGTTAAGATCGTTTGTCGAATATCGTGCCTTAATCGCATCCGTACAAGTGTCGGAAAGTTATGGTGCCTAAAAATGATGTTTATCAGCTGAATATGCAAGTGGGAAATGTGTGGGTGTGTTTAAAACAGCTGGAACTTGCTGACTGTTCGATATTATCTGTTCTGTTAGTCTGATGCGGCCCGCTTCAGGATCACATAAGTCTAATGCGGGCCGCCTGGAGCTTCTGATCAGACAATAACTTTCAAAAATGACAGTTTCAGTCCCTGCATGTGTTTAAGCCCATTTCCGGCACTTCTAAAGCCCGTAAAGCCAACTTTAAGGCCCTAAAATGATGCCTAAACATTTTGGACATGAAACATGCTCAAAAATATGTCGGATGTTGGTTCGTTTGGTCGTACGAACGCGATGTTCGCTTAATTACGACGGAATGCGCATAAGCACGAAAAACGATCCAAATGACGCAACGAATGGATTTTTGGCAACCCAAACACTAAAGCATAATATAGTCATGCTTACATAAATTTTTTTGATGTCCGGATGTATTCAGAACGTAAGTTATGCGCAAAAGTGCAAACTTGTGCACTTTTTGACACTTTTAGTCCCTGAATGACCCAAAAGTTTATTTTAGCATACCGAACCCCTCAAAGCCTATTTCTAAGCTATGTAAATGATATTTATGGTATGTTTAACTTATGGTCATGTTCCGGAATGTCTGTTACAGTTCAAATTGGCATACTTTCGCAGTTTGTCAACTTTAGTCCCTGTAAGCTATTTAACTTGATTTTGCCATACCAAAGCCTTCAAAACTTATTTCTAAGTTATGCAAAGGTTATTTAAGGTATGTTAAGCCTATGTCACTATTCCGGAGTGTTTGTTGCATTAAACTGGTTATATTTACGCATCGGTGCGCGTATAACCTTCCAGAAAGCGATTTAAAGTTTGGAATTGAACAAAAATTGATATGTGCAAATGATACACATATTTTTACAAATCCCAAGTATGAAATATAATATTTCATTGGTTCGGTATTTGTTTGATAGCCGTGAAGGCACATGTGTTACAATCATGGCTACGAGGTTTTATAAATTATAACCCGCTTGATTTGAGTTAGTTAATTATGTTGTAATATTATACTCTTATCAAAAAAAAGTCTTTAATAAGGTATTGCAACATGTAAACTAGCCATGAATCCGATACTCTTATTAAACCTATGTACTCGCCAACATTTCTTTGCTGACTTTGTTTTTACATATGTTCCAGTTGATGTTGCTTGATGTTGATTGCTAGGATGCATGAGTCACATAGGATCTGGACGAGGCCTTAGTGACATAATAACAATGATAGTCGATATATAACTTGTTTGTTTCATGCTAAAACAATGTAAATTACTTAATGAATAAATAAAACAAAACTCTTTTGTATCCATGGTTGTGAAACAATAATTCTGTTACAACACTCCCCGACGTTTCCGCCACGATTTGTTGTTTTACGTGGTCGGGGTGTGACAGAAGAGTTGGTATTAGAGCCAATGGTTATATGGAATTAGTTTATTAGTAATGCTTTGACCTAGACTATAACTTTCTAGGACCCCAACGCAAGTTGATTTGTGTTTAGATTTTTAAAAACAAAACCGTCACCTTCCCTTAGGTGATAACCACAACGAGAACACAAAATCAGAATCTGCTTCAAAAATTAATCATCCGTTCTCGGATGATTGATTACTAGGTTTTGAACCATCTGTTATAAGGTTTTGAACCCTTCCAGTTTCACTCATTTTTGGCTTAGTGCCTTCTGAGTTTTCAAAATCTCGTCAAAGTTTGGGTCTAAATAATGTGAAAACGTGCAAACTGGAAGTGTGAATGCCTGTACCCTGAGTTTTCTGTCTAAGGCTAGAGTGTTCGTACAAATCCACATAATAGGACCAGTCACTCTTACCTGGGAACTCTTGGGGTGAGTGTTCACTTATAGGCGAGCATGTCTTCGCGATACATTATTTTGATTCATTACTTTGATTAGTCACTGCGTGTCGTTTGTTTGTTCGAGGTAACGAACAAATGATCGCCTTCCATATGTTTCGTCGATATTTTCAATACCTCTTTTCTTTTTCCTAATTGTCGACCTCACTCGTTTCTCCTATTTCCTTGTTAGACAATGCCTCCTCGACGTGATGCACAATCTTTTACTGCTGAAGAAGTCGCAGCCCTTGTATCTCAGAAATGGTTGCTGTGCATCCAGGCGTTGTGACCCAAATCCACGAGCTATACAACAACAATAATAATAACAATGCACAATGTAATTTCAAGAATTTCAATTCTGCTAAGCCGCTAAAGTTTTCTGGGTCACAAGGAGCAACTGCGCTCCTTCAATGGTTCGAAAGTATCGAGAGCACATTCAGACATGTGCAATGTCTGGATGGGCGTAAGGTTGAATTTGCATCAAGTGTGTTTGAGAAGCGTGCTCTTACATGGTGGAACGGAGTGATACGCGATAGGGGTGCCGAAGTGGCATTGGCACAAACATGGGAAGAGCTTCGAGCTCTCATGATGAAAGAGTTTTGTCCCCGTCATGAAATTCGAGCTTTGGAATGAGAGTTTGACGATCTAAAACAAGATGGGGGAGAACACCGTGCGTATACGGATCGATTTGAGGAACTCAGTCTTTTGTGTCCTACTATGGTTACCCCGTTGGAGAAAGCGATAGAGAGGTATATCGATGGTTTACCCTATTCCATACAGGATATTGTGACTGGCGTTAATCCTACTACTATTCGTCACGCGATCGAGTTATCTGCTACCCTGACTGAGTCGCAAGTCAGGAAGGGTAAACTTACCTGCAAGGGTGATAAGAAGAAGTCGACCGAATCTGTCAAGGAAACGGGTAAGGTTAAGAAAGGTGAGTCGTAGAAGAAGTCGAGAAAGCGAAAGGGTGCTCAGAACTTTGCAGTTACTGCTCAGAACCCTCAGAACCCACCAGCTCAACCGCCTGCGAAGAAAGCGTATGCTGGTACCGCACCTCATTATGCTCGCTGCAACGGTCATCATGTTGCATAACAAGCTTGTAAGCAATGCACAACGTGTGGTAAGCTTGGGCATCTGGCCAACATCTGTCGTTTGGGTCAGAATCAGATTGTTCAGAATCAAGCTCCAGTTCAGGGGAATGCTGCTGTCAATGGTACGTTTCTTGTTAACAATCAACCTGCATCTATTCTTTTTGATTCTGGTGCCGATAGAAGTTTTGTTTCATTATCTTTTGAACCTTTGCTTGCGATACCTAGAACTAAACTGAGGAAACCCTTATCTGTCGAAGTTGCTACTGGTAAACCTCTTGTTCTCGATTCTGTTATTCGTGATTCTCAGTTAAACCTTGATAACCATCTTTTTCCCATTGACCTCACCCCGATGCAACTTGGGAGTTTCGATATTATCGTGGGGATGGATTGGTTAACCAAACATCATGCTGAGGTGGTTTGTTTCGATAAGATTGTTCGTATTCCTCTTCCGTCTGGCGATGTTCTGGAAGTTCGTGGCGAGAAGCCATCTGGTGGTTTGAAGCTTATGTCGTGTACAAAGGCCCAAAGTTATTTGCGAAAAGGATATGTTGCTTTCCTGGCACATGTCACCGAGGAGAAAGGCAAGAGCAAGAGTATTCAGGATATTCCGATTGTTCGGGATTATCCAGAGGTGTTTCCCGATGAACTGCCTGGTTTACCTCCAGTTCGTCAAGTAGAGTTTCATATTGACCTTGTACCCAATGCCAACCCGATTGCGAAAGCACCTTATCGTCTTGCACCGTCAGAGATGCAAGAGTTATCAAAACAGCTTCAAGAGTTGTCTGATAAAGGATTCATCCGTCCGAGCTTTTCGCCTTGGGGAGCTCCTGTCCTCTTTGTGAAAAAGAAAGATGGATCTTTTCGAATGTGTATCGATTATCGTGAGCTTAATAAGCTTACCATCAAGAATCGATATCCCCTACCTAGAATTGATGATCTCTTCGACCAGCTGCAAGGTGCTTCATGCTTTTCCAAGATCGATCTGCGATCAGGGTATCATCAACTTCGTGTACTCGAAGAAGATATTCCCAAAACTGCATTCCGTACGAGATATGGGCACTACGAGTTCACTGTCATGCCTTTTGGTTTGACAAATGCCCCAGCTATCTTCATGGACTTAATGAATAGGGTTTGTAAACCTTAATTAGATAAGTTCATCATTGTGTTCATCGACGATATTCTCATTTATTCAAAGTCTCGAGCCGACCACGAGCAACACCTTTGTTTGACCTTGGAACTTCTGAAGAAGGAACAACTTTTTGCTAAATTCTCCAAGTGTGAATTTTGGCTTAGAGAAGTTTAGTTTTTGGGTCATATAGTCAACGAGCAGGGTATTCATGTAGATCCATCGAAGATAGCTGCTATTAAGGATTGGAATACACCGACGACACCTACAGAGATTCGATCATTTCTTGGTCTTGCTGGTTATTATCGTCGATTAATTTCTAATTTCTCAAAGATTGCGGTTCCACTCACTGCTTTGACTCAGAAAAATAAGCCTTTTGAGTGGGGACCTAAGCAAGAAGAAGCGTTCCAAATGCTGAAACGGAAGCTCTGTGATGCTCCTGTTTTATCTCTACCTGAGGGAAACGATGATTTTGTTGTCTATTATGACGCGTCGAATCTAGGACTTGGTTGTGTTCTTATGCAACGAGGTAAAGTAATAGCTTATGCGTCTAGACAGCTGAAAATTCACGAGAAGAACTATACGACTCATGATCTTGAATTAGGAGCTGTGGTTTTCGCACTTAAAATCTGGAGACACTACCTCTATGGAACGAAGTGTGTGGTTTTCACAGACCACAAAAGTCTCCAGCATATTCTCAATCAGAAGGAGCTGAACATGAGGCAATGACGTTGGGTAGAACTTCTAAACGACTACGACTGCGAAATTCGCTACCATCCTGGTAAGGCGAATGTTGTAGCCGATGCGTTAAGTCGAAAAAAAAGAGTCAAGCTTCATTGTGTTCAAGTTCGAACTAATATTCAAACCCGCATCTTTCAAGCTCATCATACTTGTGTTACACAAGGCTTGATGGGTAAAGAATTACCGTGTCACATTAAACCTGAGCTTGAATTAAGAGACTTTGGGATATTCTATTTCATGGGCCGGTTGTGGGTCCCAAGTATAGACAATCTTCGCACCTTGCTTATGGATGAAGCCCATAAGTCTCGTTATTCTATTCATCCTGGTGCAGACAAAATGTATAAGGATCTTCGAACCCAGTTTTGGTGGCTGGGAATGAAGAAAGACATTGCCTTATACGTATCAAAATGCCTTACTTATCTGAAGGTTAAGGCAGAACATCAACATCCCTCTGGGTTATTGGAACAACCAGAGATACCGGTTTGGAAATGGGAAAACATTGCCATGGATCTCATTACTAAACTACCGTGCACTAGTAGAGGTCATGATGCCATTTGGGTAGTAGTTGATCGTTTGACAAAATCTGCTCACTTCTTACCAATCCGTGAGGATTTCTCTGCTGAAAAGCTTGCCAAGATCTATGTAGATGAGATTGTATCCCGACATGGTGTTCCTTTGAACATCATATCAGACCGAGATGCTCGATTCTCATCTCACTTTTGGAGAACCATGCAATCTGCTATGGGAACAACTAAATTTGAGCACAGCTTATCATCCTCAAACGGATGGTGTAACACCCCAAAAATGGGTTTGGTAATTTAAACCCGGTTAATATAAAGGAACAGGTAAAAATACCGTTAGGGGTAAAAGTGAACCCGTAAATGAATATTAACTAGGAATAATTAACCTAGTTGAATATTAGTATCGTTGGTATTAAACGAAGGGTTGTAGCCTTATTTAATTAAAACGAAACATGAGGGACCTAAGTGAACAACTTTAAAGTTGTTTTATTAAAAGAAAACAACACACACACATACACACACATCGTGTGTGTGTTCATCAACGAGCAGGGAAGGCTCCCATGGAGCCAAAACCCTAAACTTCATCAAATTCTCCAAATTAAAAGGCTAAACGAAGCCCAAATTCACAACCGAACATGAATTAAAGATCACCTTCACAAGGGGATCATAAGGTATGTCTTAAAACTTAGATTTGATGATCTTGTTTGAAGTGGGTTATGATCAATCCATGAATTTGTATGAAATTAAGCATGTAGAGGTGTTAGAAACACCAAATAGAACTTGTGTTATGAATAATTTCAAGTAATTGGGTGATTTAGAATGAAACCCATTGCATGAGTGTGAAGATGATGATCATGATGAACTTGTAGATGTTATAGTGTGATCTTGTGATGTATAAGGTGTTATATGATAGACTGAGATAGATTAACTTCATGTGGAATTTATGATTATGAGATTTTGCTTGAATGTGATGGTTCATAAGATGAAATAGGGAAGAACATGCTTAAAGCACTTGTACATTATGCTTAGAAGGTGATATGCGCACCAAGTGTTTGATGAAATGCTTAGGAGAAAATGATAAGTGAAACTGTATGCTAATAATGAATAAATGTATGTAGAATGTGATGATGATGTATTAGATAATAGATTTGTATAAGGAATGTGTTTTGAATGGATTACAAGTGGGAAATTAGTTTGATAAGATGATATGGCAAAAAACCTTCATTAAAAGGTATGTATGCTCATGTATGCTAATCATGTTATGATGAATGTGATGACATATACGGATAGGAGTCATGTCAACATGGACACAAGCATGGAAGGGCAACGGGCCAAGGATAAACACGGAAGCTATGCTTGAACTCGGACGCGCGAGGTAAGTGAACTCCGAACTTACCCCTTTGTTTGGTAATGTATTTATGATATATGGTAATTATTGAATGTAATGTAAGAAGATATGAATCGATGTTATCACTAAGTTAAGTTTTAGTGGAAATGGGTCGGAAATGGTTAAGAAAGAGATTCGATTAAGTTTGGGTAAGAAAGGGAACTTACATAATGAATTATGCATAAAGATGAATTAAGGAGTTATACATGTAGGATGTAAATTGTATGTACATGTATGAATAGAAAGTGAATACATGCTTGAGTGAGTATTTAATTATATGCTTGAATGAATAAGATGAGTTATGTGTATTCGAGGACATGTTCATATGAAGGGAAGCTAATGATACTAACTGTTTTTCTATTGAGAATTAATGTGAAGTATAGGCATGTTAACAATGGAAGTGAAGGTTGACTCCGCAATCCGATGCGAGTGATCGAATGGATGGATGAAGGGACTAGTATAAGAGAAAGCATGATATGTTGACGCCTTATTATGCATGTGTTAAGATTTTGTATTATGTCACCGGTTGCTAATGATGTGATTGAATGTGGTGACTGCAGGCTGTACAGGTTTATGGATGTTTCATCAAGAAGTGTACGTGGTTGAAGATCGAGTCAAGACATTGATTGTACATGGGTGTGTATGTGGTCACTTAATTTGATATAAGTATGTTAGTTTTTGATTAATTTATAAAAAGGGATTAATGTATTTAAGTGAAAGAAAGAATATCATGAAAGAAATTTTAGGTATGTACTTTCCGCTGCAAATTAAGGGTAAGAATGTGTTAGGGCGTCACAGATGGACAATCTGAAAGAACAATCCAGACATTGGAGGATATGCTTAGAGCTTGTGTGATCGATTTTGGTGGTGGTTGGGATTCACATCTTCCATTGATCGAATTCTCCTACAATAATAGTTTTCACTCCAGCATCAACATGGCTCCTTTCGAAGCTTTATACGGTCGAAAATGTCGTTCGCCGGTCTGCTGGAATGAGATTGGTGAAGGTCAGCTCACTGGACCTGAACTCATTCTAGAGACTACAGACAAAGTCAAGAAAATTCACGACAACCTCTTAACAGCTAGAAGCCGTCAAAAGAGTTACGCGGTTAGACGACGCAAGCCTTTGGAATTCCAAGTTGGTGATCTCGTCCTACTCAAGGTATCTCCTTGGAAAGGTGTAATCAGATTTGGGAAGAAAGGAAAACTTGCACCACGATAGGTTGGACCATTTAAGATTGTGGAAAGAATTGGAAAGGTTGCCTATCGGCTAGAGCTACCTCCAGAGCTTGGAAATATTCATCCGAATTTTCACGTGTCCAATTTGTGAAAGTGTTTAGCTGATGCTGATCTTCACATTCCTCTCGACGAGATTCAAATTGATGAAACGATGCACTTTGTCGAGAAACTTGTGGAGATAGTGGACCGTATATTCAAACAGTTGAAGAACAAACAGATTTGATTGGTCAAAGTTCGCTGGGAATCCAAACGTGGCCCCGAGTTTACTTGGGAATGAGAGGATCAAATGAAGGCGAAATATCCACACCTTTTCCCACAAGTTTCCTCTAATTAAATTTCGGGACGAAATTTCCTAAAGTAGGGGAGACTGTGACATCTGTGTATTTTAAACCTTGTACTGTTCCGAACAACTTTGTATTTAATAAAATATGGTGTTTTAATTTCAATATTTGTTTAATTATTTGTGACATTAGCATGTTTTCAATCATTGTTCAATTCCAAACTCTCAAACCTATTCTGGAAGTGAAATATTAAACCGTTACGTAAACATAATCAGTTTAACGCGACGTACACTCCGGAACTGTGACGTAAGCCAAACATACCCTAAATACCCTTTACATAACTTAGAAATAAGTTTCGAAGGATTCGGTATGGCAAAAACATGTTTATTCGAACTTTAGAACTATTTACGACAAAACTGTGAAACGAACATTGGTGACCGCCCGGATAATATTTAAATCCTAAAAATATTCTGTTATGATTAAAATTTTATTTTTAATCATGTTAGTATTGAAAAATAAATTAAAACGCTTAAAAACGTTACTTTTCAAGTTTAAGTGCGTACCGCGTGTTACTGCGTGACACAGTGCTTCTACTGCAAAACGCAGACAACGCAACCAGTCTCAGCAACTGAAAATTATTTCAGTAATATTTTGGCGAGTTTATTTTTATAAAATAATAAAAATAATTAAGAAGGCCATAAACCGGGATTTAAACGCTAGATAAAATACCCGGTATCTAGTTAAACACTTGTTTTTAACCTACATATATTAATTATGTGTATTTTGTACATATATATATATATATATATATATATATATATATTCGTGTATGTATGTATAAGACAAGTGCCATTTTCTTTTTTTTCCTTTTTGACAAGTGTTGTTGCTTGAAATCTTTGCAAATCTTCCATATCCCTCCATATCTTCTATATATCTTTCAAAGATCACAACAAATCCAACAAGATCACTCAACCTCCTCCTTCTCTCCTCCCCCATAACCGTAACCATCACCACCACCTTCATTCCCAACCTTTCAACTTTGTTCTTGAAGATCAAGCTCCATTCCAAGCTAGATTCAAGTTGGTGTGAAGATCTAAAGGAGTTTCCAAGGTGCTTTCAAGTGATTTCAAGCTCCATATCATCAAAATCTCATCCAAAAACTTACTTGAATCTTGAATGTATAAAGTTTATGTTTAAATCATACTCTTGATTCTTGGTTGTTCTTGATGATTGGAAGTTTCTCTTGAATCTTGGAATTTTTCACAAACTTGAAATCTAAAAAGAAATGGGTCTTGATACAAAATAAAAATGGTGGTATTTAAGTGTCTATATAACCATACATATATATATATATATATATGTGTATGAGATTTGAGTTTTGATCTTTGGTAAATACTTGTTTAAGATGTTTGCTTGCATGAACAAGATTATGTGCAAATATGTTAGAGATATAGAGGAATGATTGAATCATGAGTTGTAAACTTGAAGTAATGTTAGTATTTTGATATGTAAATGACCAAAAATTTATTAGACATATTTGAGAATTTTTAAGTTGTTGCTTGTTCTTGAATGATAGTTAAAATGCAAGTGTTTGATGATTTGTGTATGATATGATGGATGTTAAATTAAATCAGCAAATAAACATGAATAAATTGCATGTTTGATGCATTTAAGTTCATATGAAATGATTATGATTTGATAGTGTGCTTTAGACACTTGTACATAAGAATACATGTTGATTTAAAGCTCAAGAAATGAAAAAAAATGATTGCATGACAAAAATGTTTCAGAACAGATTATAAACAGATTATTTGGTATATTATAATGGCATGAAACTTTGTCATAGGTTTGATAGCTTTGCATGTTGTACATCTAGCTTAGAAAGTGGTAAAATATGTGAAATTTGCATGATTTATGTGCTTTATGTGAGACCTGCACTATCATGAGTATAACCACTATTTTATTCAGTAAATAACATGGGTTATGTTAAAATATTAAGTCATTTCGATTTGGGATGGTTAGGGTAACGTTTGATGCAAAACTATGTGGTAAAACGGTTAAAATTCGGCTTTTCGGAGGATTTTTATAAAACTGTTTTAGATCAGTAAGTAAACTGATATTTTTGATATAAAAATAAGTATTTTAACTTATATTAAGTTTACTTGGTGTTTGGTTAGTCATACGTGACTTCCGGCGCCCAAAAATGTTACCGAATCACTAAAATACGTGTTTTTCAATGTACACTAGAATGGGTTGTTCATGAGTAAATTTTATGTGTTAAAATGTGTTATGCGTTTTATAATATGGGTATGATGACATGTTTATAGTTGACAAGATTATGTGTATTACGATATTTATTGTTATGTCACAATAAGTACATATATTACGACGCGCAAATCGTAGATATATTGCTTATAACACGATGAGGGTCACCAATAAAATCGTTCGAGTCGCAATAAACAATTTGAGGGATTGTGTTAACATATAAAAACGCACCCAAAGGTGAGTACATAGATCCCCTCTTTTTACATGTTTTGTGGTAACTATGTGAGTACATAGTTCCCCTATTTTACTGTTTTCGATTGTTTTGGGGTGATTCATATGTATCAAAACGATTTCGATATTTTAGCGATGATTTCAAAAACGATTAAGATGGTTTATACTAAATTAATAACGATTTCGACAATGTGAACGAACTTGTTGCTTGTAGTTACATAACGAATGACATTCATTAATTTTGGCCGAACCGACCAGTATTAGGTTATGGTACCATAGGATCTGACAAATCCCGTTATCAGACTGCACCCATGGTTATGTGTGGATTAGGTGGGTAACGACTGAATCTGTGATTGTTAACTTACCCTTTGGTAGTTTGTTAATGCGAGAAGCAAGATAGTCGAGTCATGAAGGTTTGAATGTTATTAGCGAGACGACCAAAAATAGTTTTCACAATTAAAACGAGGATGATTAAACGACTTAAACGAGTTAACGATTTTGAAACGATGTCACTTAACGATGTTTTCGAAAGGATATAAACCATACGAGTTTTATTAACGAGTTAATACGAGATGTTTTACAATTTAGTTTACTAAAACAAATGTTTTTGGGTTAAGAATCATGGCTACGAGGTTTTATAAATTGTAACCCGCTTGATTTGAGTTAGTTAATTATGTTGCAATATTATACTCTTATCAAAACAAGGTCTTTAATAAGGTATTGCAACATGTAAACTAGCCATGAATCCGATACTCTTGTTAAACCTATTTACTCTTGCTGACTTTGTTTTTACATATGTTTTAGGTGATGTTGCTTGATGTTAATTGCTAGGATGCATGAGTCACATAGGATCTGGACGAGGCCTTAGTGACATAATAACAATGATAGTCGATATATAACTTGTTTGTTTCATGCTAAAACAATGTAAATTACTTAATGAATAAATAAAACGAAACTCTTTTGTATCCATGGTTGTGAAACAATAATTCTGTTACAACACTCCCCGACGTTTCCGCCACGATTTGTTGTTTTACGTGGTCGGGGTGTGACACAACTCAAGAACCAAATGTAGATGCTGCGAGTGTTCAGCTCTTGACTTAGAATAGATCAGGATATCGTTGATGAATACGACCACTAAGCGGTCGAGGAAAGGTTTACACACGCGATTCATCAGATCCATAAAAACCGCGGGTACGTTGGTTAAACCAAAAGGCATAACAACGAACTCGTAGTGGCCGTATCGGGTGTGAAAAGCGGTTTTGGGAATATCCTCCTCTTGTATGCATAACTGGTGGTAGCCTGAGCGTAGATCGATTTTGGAGAAACACGTAGCACCTTGTAACTGGTCAAACAAATCATCGATGCGAGGCAGAGGGTAACGATTCTTGATCGTCAGCTTATTCAATTCTCGATAGTCGATGCACATCCGGAACGACCCATCCTTCTTTTTGACAAAAAGGACTGGTGCGCCCCAAAGAGAGGTGCTTGGGCGAATGAAGCCTTTGTCAAGAAATTCCTAGAGCTGACTCGAGAGTTTGCGCATTTCGGACGGAGCGAGTCGATAAGGAGCTCTAGCAACAGGATTTGCTCCAGGAATGAGGTTGATGCGAAAGTCGATATCATGACTCAGAGGTAAACCTGGGAGATCTTCAGGAAAAACATCAAGGAATTCGCAAACAACAGGAACGTCTTTCACTTCAGTCCTTCTTTTCTTTTCCTTCTCCGCTACTACAATATTAGCCAAGAAAGCTCTGTATTCCTTACGGAGATACTTGCTAGCCTGGATACATGACATAAGCTTGAGGTCCTTCGAGAGAGTTTCACCATACCCACACAATTGATCACCATTAGCGAGCGAGAATCAAATCATCTTATCGAAGCAAACAACTTCAGCATGGTTTTCACGAAGAAAGTCCATGCCTATTATGACATCGAAACTACCGAGCTGCATCGGAATAAGGTCGATAGGAAAGATGTGATTGTTGAGTTCGAGAGTACAATCATGAAGACAGAGTTGACGAAGATAGAGTTGACAACGACAGTTCTTTTGGTGGTAACTTCGACATCGAACGTCGAGAGGAGATGGGCGCGCTTACGATTAAGAAGCTTTTCGAACTCAAACGATACAAAACAGTTATCGGCTCTAGTATCAAACAAACATGAAGCATAAATACCATTCACAAGGAACGTACCATTGACCACGTTGTTGTCAGCCTGAGCCTGGCGGGCGTTAATGTTGAACGCACGTCCGCGGGTTGCTGGTTGTTGCTGCTGTTGCTAAGGCTGCTGCTGTTGTGGCTCTTGCTTGACCACTCGGTTTGGGCACATGTTGGCGAAGTGGTTGGGATCACCACACGCATAGTAAGCTCTAGCATTGACCGCGGGTGCCTGAGCCGCTTGATGGCCTTGAGGAGCAGCAAGGAGAGCTTGATTAGCAGGAACTTGACCTTGGGTTGGAGCAGGGTTTTGACGTGGACCTGTACGGCAGTTGGCGGTGAAGTGACTGTACATGTTGCAATGTGCGCAGTATCTGCAGGCGATTCCCATTGGGTGGTGATAAGCACAAGTAGGGCAGACCAGATGAGGACCAGTATACGCACGCTTTGCCGGCGGTGTGTTGGTAACCAGGGCTACTACTTAGCGGTGTTGGTGTTGCTGGGGAGTTGGAACGGCTTGAAGTGGGGTAGCATTGGTTACAGCATAGTTCTTGTTGCTGGAACTGCTGTTGTTCTTTCTCTTGCGTCTCGAAAGATTGGATGATTGAGGAGCGGTGGCGGTTTCAGCGGTTGAAGCAGTAGTAACTTGATGCAGATTCTTGGGAGCTTTATCCCAGATACCAGACTTGACTCGCTTGTCGTTGATCTCAGCTGCGAGTAAGTAGGTTTCTTCAATCATTGACATCTTCGCTGCTTGAACAAAGTCGGCCACGCAATCCGGAAGAGCACGAATATACTTTTTGATGGTGATATCGGGCGTCTTGACTTGATCCGGACAGATAATACTCAACTGCTTGAAGCGCGCAGTCAAACCAGCGTTGTCACCATCCTTCTGCTTAATGTGCCAGAATTCGTCCTCCAACTTTTGGCGCTCATGGGGAGGGCAGAACTCTTCCAACATGATGTCCTTCAACTCATCCCACGTCAAACCATAAGCTGCATTGTTTCCGCGTTTGTTTCTCTCGGCTGTCCACCAATCTAGCGCTCGGGATTGAAAGACGCCGGTAGCATTCAGAGTGCGGAGATCGTCAGGACAGCCACTCTGGCACAGGGTGACTTCAATCGAATCAAACCATTGGAATAAGGCCGTAGGACCCTCTTCGCCAGTAAATTCTTTCGGTCCGCAAGCTTTAAACTGCTTGAAGCTAAAAGCAGGCTTAGGGGTTTCAGTCCTGGACTCTTCAGAAGATTTGCTCACATTTTCGTACAGTTCACTGACGATCTGAGGAACAACCTTCGCCATTTGCTTGGCAAACATAGCAGTGAGGCGTTTATCTGCTTGCTTTCGGCGAGCAGCTTGAGTAGCGCGAGATCCAGATGACGACATTGTCTACAACAGACATCGCCATAGGACTCAACACAGATTTCGATTATTCTTAGTATAGTCTAGCGATTCACTATAAAGCTCAGGAACACGTATCCACATAAAAACAGAATCACATATAAACACGTAAGCACATAATCACGTAGAGCACAGAAACACATAAGCACGTAAGGCACATAAGCACATGAGGCAGTCAGAACACAGAAACCTAGCTATATGTTGCACGTATTCCCTATCCTTCACAGCGCATATAGCGATTAATTTTAGCGATTGCGAGTATCGAGCCGCGATTGCGAACAATGACCAGCGATTTTTTGGGCGTATTGAGGTAGACGTGTAGTGTGAGTTGTGTGTGTTGATCGAAATGAACAGCGAAAACGAATAAATCACCAAAATCGAAACTCCTAATCACATAAAATCCACATAAAAGCAACGAATATTAGAGTCAGCAGTTGCGGGCTCAGAATCGAAACACATAGAAATCGAAAATAGATTGTCTGTGGCTGGTAGACGTCGACTACCCAAAGCGATTCAACTATTCACAAGGACTTTAGGTGCACACTCTGGCCTTCGGAACTGTGCTCTCGCTTCAATTCGAGCGGTCGGCACGTATTCTTCCAGTTACAGTGTGACCCAAGTCATTGGAGTCCGTCAAGGATTTGGTGAGAGTTTTGTAAAACCACATTAGAGAGTAGAACGAGTCATCAAGGTTCGGGTTTCACCCCTAACTTAGCGACTACATTCCTGCTAGTGTGATAAAATCACGAGACTGATAAGGAGATTTGCGTCGAAGTGTGGATTTCACTCCTAATTCAACGCAAATTCTCTTGTTTTATAGTTAGAATAGAAATTCGAACGAGTAATCTGGTCGAGAGTTTGCGGTTTTCACACCTAATCTTAACCAGATCATTCGTTTGTGTGTATAATCAGCCTTAGGAAAGGCTGATCTTGCGCAGAACTGTAGTATGCGATGTTTGCGTAAGTGTGTAGGGTACAGGGAGTTCGAGCGAGAAATAGCGAGTAAGCTCGTACAAAACCCCTACCGGGTATGCACAAGTCGGTCTGTTGGTACTTAGACTATAGATTAGGTCGTTCTAAGACATCAACCCGGACTAGGTCGAGTCTTGCCTAATTCCCTATAGTTATGGCTCTGATACCAATCTGTCATACCCCAACCGATGGCGGAAACATCGCGGAGCGGCACTGAGCGAAACAGATTGTCCATGAGTATCCATAACAACTATTAATTACCAGATATTTAAAAAGTCATGTCCCATACCATAACATATCTAAATAAAACAGTTGTTACAAATAATTGTCTCATAAACAAATACTGATCCGACAACTCAGATTTCAAATAAGATAGTTTGTTGGTTTGTTTCTAGACTCTTTCCTAGCCTCGATTTCATCACACAGCAAACAAGGCATCCTAGCATCTTAAGCACCTGCCACATACGTTAAAGTAAAAGTCACTACACATAGTGTAAAGGTGAGCATACAAGTTTGATAATAGCATAATAGAGTTCGAAATCGATTACGCATAACCAGCACGTACAACGTGTGATGTGAAGCACGTAAGTTATCGACATGATCCTATCAATACCAATGACTGCGGGTTGAATGCGCAAGGCAGTTCGTAACACATATTCACCACTGCGAATCATGTGATTAATAGTCCTTAACAACCCCTAAGTGAACAGGTGCTGAGTCCAAACTATAGTACTATCGTTGCTAAGGAAGGTAGACAGCAATCTATGTGTAAACATAACAAACAAGCATTCATCGAGTCACGTATAACATGCGGTAGCGGTTAGCGTTAAAGTATTGCGTAGTGTGTTCGTTGTGATTTTAGAGTATGTAACACCCAAAAGTGCATAAAGCAAAAAGGGTTCGAGTATACTCACAGCGGTAGAGTTAATGGATTGAAGGGAGCGCTAAAGCGGAATTAGCCTGAACAGTTAACGATAGCATAAGCGAAAGTCGGCACGTAAAACGATGCTTGAGTACCAAGGATTGGATGGTAATCCGATTGGATGGCAATCCGATCAGATGGCAATCCGATCGGATGGCCAGTCGATCGGGTGGCAATCTGTTCGGATGGTCATCTGATCGGGTGGCCATTCGATTGGATTGTCACCTCATTTGGTGAGGATGTGTTTGTGTATGATGGTTTGTACTTTGAAGTTTTCGTTGTAGCATTTTAAAAATAGAGAAGTATCTCTACCTTTCAGGTTGGTCGATCGAACGGTCGTTCGATCGGGCAGCAATCCGATTGGCGAGACTTCTCTGTTTGAGAACAAGTTCACAGCAGGACGGTCACGCGATCGGATGACTATCCGATCGGGTGGCAATCCGTACATACTGAACATGTTGAAAATTGTTTAAGTATCTAAGTCCTAAACGTCACACGATCGGACGGTCACTCGATCGAATGGTAATCCGATCGGGTGGAAATCCGTTTCAACGTTCAGATCCTTTGAATAGTTTGAAAATAGTTTAAGTATGGAACCAAGTGCAATCCGATCTAATGGCCGGTCGATCGGATGGCAATCCGATCGGACGGCAATCCGTCCCAACGGTCTGATCGTCGTAGCACTTGTTTCTGTTTGAAGTGTTGTAGCTTTGAACGAGACGTTTTGATATCTTGCTTGAACAATAGAACCCTTATCTCGGCCTAAGTGACCCGACCGAACAGGAATCACCCTTGTCCGAACAGTTCACGGTTCGAGTCGGTTGTTCCTGTTCAAACCCGAAATCAATATCTCTCGCGGATAGAATTCAGATCTGGAACTAATGCATCACTAACAATGAGTAGAAGATCAGAACAGGCTCCGATTCTATCGGGTTTGAGTGCATTGAGTGTAAAAGAGTTAAAAGAAAGTTGGAAAACCATCTTTCAATCCTTTTCACCATGAATATGTTTAGATCTATGCAAGATCTTTGTTTATTCATGTGGAAATCGTCCAGATCCAAGTTGTTCTTGGTGGGTTGAAGCCAAAACATGAAGTTCATAAGAACACCATGATGACATCATCCGAGAACACCTCAAATCCGCTGATTTCACGGTTAAAAGTTAAGATTCGAAAGATAGAAAGGTGTAGGAGTGCGTGTAGATCAAGAAAGTATAAGATTTAGGTTGAAAAATTACAAGAATCGCGAGAAATCGAGAGAAATGAGGCTGAAGTGTGGCTGGGTCGAGTAGAGAGCTGTCACATCAAGTGATGTGACATGTGAGGGTATTTATAGGGTTTCCTTAAAAGGAAAGTGAGGAAAAGGCTGGTGTGACACCTGTGTGACTTCAACCATCAAACAAATACCAAATCAATGAAATATTGTATTTCATACTTGGGATTTGTATAAATATGTGTATCATTTGCACATATCAACTCTTGTTCGATTTCGGGCTCTAAATCACTTTCTGGAAGGTTATACGCGCACTGATGTGTAAATATAACCTGTTTAATGCAACAAACACTCCGGAATAGTGAAATAGGCTTAACATACCTTAAATAACCTTTACATAACTTAGAAATAAGTTTTGGAAGGTTTGGTATGCCGAAATCAAGTTTATTCGCTTACAGTGACTAAATTAGACAAACTGCGAAAGTATGTCGATTTGTACTGTAATGGACATTCCGAAACATGACCATAAGTTAAACACACCCTAAATATCCTTTATATAGCTTAGAAATAGGCTTTAAGGGGTTCGGTGTGCTAAAATAAACTTTATGCTCATTCAGGGACTAAAAGCGTCAAAAATGCATAAGTTTGCATTTCCGCGCATAACTTATGTTCTGAATACATCTGGACATCCAAAAATTTATGTAAGCATTAAAATATTTTATTTTAGTGTTTGGCATAAGAAAAATCCATTCGTCGCCCAATTTGGATTGTTTTTCGCGCTTGTGCGCATTTCGTCGTAATTAAGCGAATATCGTGATCGTACGACCAAACGAACCGACACCCGGCATATTTTTGAGCATGCTTCATGTCCACAATGTTTAGGCATCATTTTAGGGCCTTAAAGTTGGCTTAACGGGCCTTAAACATGTCGGAAATGAGCTTAAACTATAACAGTGACCATTTCTGCAATTTCTGAAAGTTGGTTGCTGATCAGAAGGCCCAGGCGGCCTGCGTAAGCCCCCATTAAACCTTACGCGGCCCGTGTGAGACTGCCAGATGTGCAGAAAGTTGATTCCAGCCATTTCCAGCCTGTTCCAGCTGTTTGTGAGTGTTGCAAATGGTATTTTAGATACTATGGGCCATTCTAGGGGTGCCCAAGGTTTCACAAAACAAGGGGCACACATGTACGATTGAGATCAAGGCACGATTTTTTATGAACGATCTTAACGGTCCAAAGAAATCTATAAATACCCCCACCCCTTTTGTTGCAACCCACATTTGAATCTGATTTCTGCTCTCTAAGTTGAAGTTTATGCTTCATACCTGAGAGTAAATCAGATCAAATCTTGCGGGGACCCTTTGTAAGTATTCCTTCGTTCTGTTTATTCGTTTATAGCATTAAAGTCAAACTGCGTTTGACTTTCTGGATTGACCAATTTATGGTCAACGCGAAGTTCGTTTGAACTTCATAACATGAGCGTAATCACGATGGTTATAGTCCCTAGCGACTATACCTACTGATTACCACGTTATCAAGGCTCAGTGACGAGTCGTAGTTTCGGCCAAAATGCGTATTCTTGCGTATTTTGTAACCAAACTACTTGTGGGTATCAAGACCCTTTGTCTTGATACCAAGCCTATTTTCAAACCTCGTTAAACATGTTTTAACATGTTTACCTCGTCACTTTTTAGATTTGTGCTTATCTAGGGTCGTAAAGGTAAGCGATCTAATCAATTGCTTATACTTTCGAACCCGACCCATTTGGTCGATCATTAGAATCTGACCAAACATATTAGGTGACCATAGTTGTATAGGGAATAACCTTCCGAGGTTATACCTTATGGTCACATCGTTTAAGTAGTTGTATGATAGGTAAATTATATGCCTTAGGAAAATTACCAAAATGCCCTTTTTACGCCAAAATTCATTCTAAACCTATGTAACATAATTTTTGACATCTAAACTGATTTGGAAACTATATTAGACATGTTAAGTCATATTTTACTTGTCATAGGACTAGTTAAGCGGTCCGAACGCGTTTTACGCGAACGACGCGTTAAAGTAGCGTATGCTACCTAAACGGGTCATAATGGGTCAAAAGCACTTAGGATAGGTTCCGTTTTAGTATGTAGGCTTTGTTAAACCGTATTACATGAGTTCTTACACTCATTTGGTTTTCGAACCCTCATGCTACCCGATCCTCCGAATAGGTCCGTTTATTAACATAGTTATCTATATAGGGTGCCGTTGATTTCCGTGATCCCTCTAGCTTTGCTTGGTTGTTGTTCAAGACTTCTAAGCACCCTCAAGTGAGTACATAGACCCCTCTTTTACTGTTTTCCAAACGTTTTGGGGTGAAACACATGTGCCTACTTGTTATTTTCATGCTTTCCATGTTTTTATATCATATACTTGCTATGTTCCTTAGTACACTATTAGTACATGATTTCATTATGTTTTGCTACGTATGTTGACTGAGCATGCTAGCACATTGATTTACATGACTTTTCTGCTTTGTATGTTAACTTAGCATACTTAGTACATTTTTTTACATTGCATCTCTGTTGCATATGTTCTCGTAACATATGGACACATTGTTTTACATCTCTATCTTGTATGTTTACTTAGCATACTAGGTACATTATTTTCATAAAACATGCTTACATTTGATATATCATTTGGTTTGTTTAACGGAACTAAATTACATTCATTAACACCGATCATGCCGCTCGGTTGTAGGTAGTGGTACCATAGGACTT
Source organism: Helianthus tuberosus (assembly GCA_030545235.1). NCBI lineage: Eukaryota > Viridiplantae > Streptophyta > Magnoliopsida > Asterales > Asteraceae > Helianthus > Helianthus tuberosus. Next base: position 49,990,022 of record CM060403.1, on the reverse strand, counting down.
GACAAATCCCGTTCCCAAAACCCTAGGTTTGTTTGGGTGGAAGGAATGACCGAATCCGAAAACATTTCCTTTGATAACCTTCACTCTAAGGTTATCCGTCTGTCTCAAGGCTTGGATGTAGGCGTTTAACATTACCGCATAGATGTTTGTATCAGTAAAGCATGCATTATCTTACAAAACATAACTTTTGATTATACTTTTATCAAATGCATTGTTTTGTACATTTCTTACTTATAGGGTTGAATAAATGCTTTTAATCAATAAATGCTTCTATTCACTCTATATAACATTTGTTTACACATTACATGATTTACATTTGATGGTTTTTACATAAACATTTGACATTTGACTATACATAAACATTTTTACATTGATGGTTTGTTTTGGTAAGTGATTTAAATAACGAGGCGTGTGTAATAAGATAAAAGCATGGTGGATACGCCGCTGGTACTTCCTATATATAAGTGCTTTTATAGTATTACATATCGTAGCGTTATTTAAACCATTTCAGTATTTGACTTATCACATTTTACACAAATAACATATTTTCACTAAACATTTGTTTTACAAAACAACTTATTTCATACAAACTCATTTTTACTTGGTTATTCATTTAACCTTACATTATTCTTTACATATCATCTATTTTAATCATTGTTTTTCAAATGACTTTTAAAAGAAAACATTTTACAAGGATCATGACTAACTTTTCTTAAACATTTTTCTTTAAACTTATAAGTCATGAATCCTAAATCAATAAAACCTATGTATCTCACAAGCATTTTTATGCTGACGTACCTATTTTCACATGTGTTTCAGGAAATGATGCATATGATTGATCAAGATACACTTAGGTGGACTTGGGCCTTAGTGACATTAAAAGATGCAAGACTAGTTATTATGTTGTGTTTCTTTGTTGTTAAGACATTGTTACTCTTTTAATCAATAAAACAAAATTTCAAATTCCCATGTGTTATGAAACAATGATTCTGTTACAACACTCCCCGACGATTCCGCCACGATTTGTTGTTTTACGTAGTCGGGGTGTGACAGAAAAGTTGGTATCAGAGCTCATGGTTATAGGGAATTAGGTTATTAGTAATGCTTTGACCTAGTCTATAACCTTCCTAGGACCCTAACGCGAGTTTACTTGCGTTTAGTCATAAAACAATACCGTCACCTATCCTTAGGCGACAACCACAACAGGAACACAAATTTCAAAACCGCTTTGAAAAGCAATCATCTGTTCTAGGATGATTAATTACTAGGTTTTGAACCCCCTAAGTTTTCAAATCTCGTCAAAGTTTGGGTCTTTTGATGTGAACACGTGCAAACAGGAAGGGTGAATGCCTGTACTCTAAGTTTTCTGTCTAAGGCTAGAGTGTTCGTATAAATCCGCAGAATCGGACCAGTCACTCTTACCTGGGAACTCTTGGGGTGAGTGTTCACTTATAGGCGAGCATGTCTTCAGTGATACATAAATATGACCCGTTTACTTTGATTAGTCACCGTCTCATTTGTTTGCCTTAGGTAACAAACAAATGATCGCAAATTCTATGTGTTGTCATTTTGTTTTGATTTTCCGATAACATTTCACTTGTTTCTTCCTATGTCTTTCATTTTCTTCTAGAATGTCTCTTCATCGCGATGACGCCCAGATGTCCGAGCAAACAGCCAAATTTGCCCAGTAAATAGGTGAAGTAATTCTGAAGTCCGTGGATTTAGGTATTGCCATGTCTCGTCTCAACAATGAAGCCACTCAAGAGTCACCGAAGGAAGCAGAAGTCAAGCCTGCACCAAAAGCAAGGAAGCGTAAGGCTCCAAGGAAACCCGCGGCGGGTGCACCAAATCAAGCGGGACCTAGCCAAGTGGCAATGCCACCAGCTTGGATGCCGTACTTAGGAGCTACCCCATGGTGCAAACGATGCAACCGTCATCATTCAAACCTCTTACCCTGCTTCAAATGTACCTACTGTGGACGGTGGGGACATTTGGTTATCATATGCCGCTTTGCTATCCAAAACAAAGCTGCTATAAACCTTGCTGCTGCTCAACCTCCTGCCAGGAAACCTTATGCCGGTACTGCACTGATGTGCAACAAGTGTAATGCACCTCACCGAGCTTACCTGCAGTGTCGTCTGTGTGCATCATGTGGACGACTCGGTCACCTGGCAAATGCTTGTCAATTTAACCCAATCCAAGGTGGTCCAAACCAACCCCAAGTTAACCCTACCCCAACTCGTTTACCATATGTTACTTGGTACAACTACGGCGAGACGAGCTATTCCAGGAACAAGTGAACAAAGATTGTTAATGCAAATCTGACCCACGGATGAGCATTTGGCTGAGCATAAGATGTTGCTGTTTTAATCTTATGCTTTTGTTTCTTTGTTTTTCTTGTAATGTGAAACAATCAGTTTTGTTTATAAATAAATCGTTGATCACAACTCTGATATACAAATATAGTTACAGGTATGTATGGAATTTCCCTATAATACCTACATTAAGGAACTATGTTCTTTACAAGCTACTCTTGTGATTCTCCTTTTCAAGTGATCGCTCATGATGTCCTCGAAAATTTTAAGTACTCGTTTCATTCTAAGAAACGAAGTACAGAAAATAAAATGACATTATGAGTAATCCTGCTTTTTGCATATCTATATCTTTAAATCCTTGGTTAGAAAACTAAGGTATTTTTCAATCTCATACCCATATCATTACATTCTGGTTTTCATAACAATATACATAGTATATATTTTTCAAAAACAACCTCCATGATTTCAAAAGCATTGTCTATGTTTTAAAAACAATCTCCATGATTTCAAAAGCATTGTCTATTTTTTTCAAAAACAACCTCCATGATTTCAAAAGCATTGTCTATGTTTTCAAAAAAACAACCTTCATGATTTCAAAAATATTTTTATATAGTTGAAAACATTTTTTTCTTTAAATAGTATATTTACTTAATATCTCAAGTGCATGATTTCAAAAGCATCATTCATGTTTTCAAAAACCTTATACATAATTTCAAAATTCATCTCGCATGATTTTAAAATGTTTTATAAATATACTTATCTAATAGACCTACTTTATGATTTCAAAAAGTATTATGTAAGGTTTCAAAAATATTAAACACAATTCCAAAAAAAGAAACCCCATGCATAGTTTTCAAAAACATTTTTCTCATACATTGACTTAACTTTCAAATTCTGCTTCATATGTCACCTTGACATATCTAGCATCTCAACTTCATAAGCATTTTTACTTCATGTTTTGATTTAAGCACATTCAGTGCAAGGTTTCAAAACATCTTCAACTTCTAAAATCCATATGGGATTTTTTATCTTTACAATTAGATCCTTGTGGATGATTATCATTCAAATCGGAGTCATTAATTGGATTCCTTGTGTACCTTAATTCGAACATTTCGATTCCTTATAATCGAAATCAAATTTTCTTTTTAAAATATTTCTATCCTTATAGTTAGATTCTTCGGAAATATTTAAAGTGCCAATCATAATCCACGGATTGGATACCTGGCGTACTTTAAATACATGTGCACAATTAACAAAACAAATTAACAAATTAAAGATCTAGATAAACAATTATGTGATTATGTGTTTATGAATTTTGCGTTTTCTTTTATGCATTTTATGTTTTTGTATACTCTGGATATTCGTTATCCAAATCCTCGTAGAATCTTTCATATCTTCATATGAGGGATTCGTAGTAGGATATTCAAAAAGGTACTACCTTAAATCCTTATTGGGCTTCTATGTGATAGTCAAGACCCTTGGATTATATAGTACCATTCCATGATTCAAAGAGACCCTTTGAGTGGTCTAAGTCAAAAGAATTGATTCAGAATCTGGTTACGAACGACACGTGGTGATATGGCTGAATAGACTCCTTGGTAGTCTATTTAAATCATTTATTGATTTAATTAAAAAGGACCCTAGGATGGTCTAGTCACACTCATCATAGGTTCGTTCATTGTTTTTCATCCCCTACACATTATAAAATACACTGTGTGAACTATGCAAGGAATTATGTAATTATGGACGCGTACATAATTATGAAATTCAGTGCACAGGAACCCAATAAGATTTATTATGTTTAAGAACCGATAGTAGCAACAATAACAAAATGTGAACAATGTAATGGAGGTACGGTGGACGCACCAATGGCGCTTCATATACTTGTATATAAGTGTCCCTCATACATTGCAAGCATGATGTTATTTAAAGTTACTAGAAGTTCAGGACTCTAACCAGTATTGTTTGATCTTTTCAACTTCATGTTTCAAGCTCTCACAAGTTTCCTCTAGATAAATTTCGAGATGAAATTTCCTGAAGTAGGGGAGACTGTGACACCTGTGTCACTTCAACCATCAAACAAATACCAAACCAATGAAATATTGTATTTCATACTTGGGATTTGTATAAATATGTGTATCATTTGCACATATCAACTCTTGTTCGATTTCGGGCTCTAAATCACTTTCTGGAAGGTTATACGCGCACTGATGCGTAAATATAACCAGTTTAATGCAACAAACACTCCGAAATAGTGACATAGGCTTAAAATACCTTAAATAACCTTTACATAACTTATAAATAAGTTTTGGAAGGTTTGGTATGCCGAAATCAAGTTTATTCGCTTATAGGGACTAAATTAGACAAACTGCGAAAGTATGTCGATTTGTACTGTAATGGACATTCTGAAACATGACCATAAGTTAAACACACCCTAAATATTCTTTATATATCTTAGAAATAGGCTTTGAGGGGTTTGGTGTGCTAAAATAAACTTTATGCTCATTCAGGGACTAAAAGCGTCAAAAAATGCATAAGTTTGCATTTTCGCGCATAACTTACGTTCTGAATACATCTGGACATCCAAAAATTTATGTAAGCATTAAAATATTTTATTTTAGTGTTTGGCATAAGAAAAATCCATTCGTCGCGCAATTTGGATTGTTTTTCGCGCTTGTGCGCATTTCGTCGTAATTAAGCGAATATCGCGATCGTACGACCAAACGAACCGACACCCGGCATATTTTTGAGCATGTTTCATGTCCACAATGTTTAGGAATCATTTTAGGGCCTTAAAGTTGGCTTAACGGGCCTTAAACATGTCGGAAATGAGCTTAAACTATAACAGGGACCATTTCTGCAATTCCTGAAAGTTGGTTGCTGATCAGAAGGCCAGATGTGCAGAAAGTTGATTCCAGCCATTTCCAGTCTATTCCAGCTGTTTGTGAGTGTTGCAAATGGTATTTTAGATACTATGGGCCATTCTAGGGATGCCCAAGGTTTCACAAAACAAGGGGCACACATGTACGGTTGATATCAAGGCATGGTTTTCGATGAATGATCTTAACGGTCCTAAGAAATCTATAAATACCCCCACCCCTTTTGTTGCAACCCATATTTGAATCTGATTTCTGCTCTCTAAGTTGAAGTTTATGCTTCATACCTGAGAGTAAATCGGATCAAATCCTGCGGGGACCCTTTGTAAGTATTCCTTCGTTCTGTTTATTCGTTTTTAGCATTAAAGTCAAACTGCGTTTGACTTTCTGCATTGACCAGTTTATGATCAACGCGAAGTTCATTTGAACTTCATAACGTGAGCGTAATCACGATGGTTATAGTCCCTAGCGACTATACCTACTGATTACCACGTTATCTAGGCTCAGTGACGAGTCGTAGTTTCGGCCAAAATGCGTATTCTTGCGTATTTTGTAACCAAACTACTTGTGGGTATCAAGACCCTTTGTCTTGATACCAAGCCTATTTTCAAACCTCGTTAAACATGTTTTAACATGTTTACCTCGTCACTTTTTAGATTTGTGCTTATCTAGGGTCGTAAAGGTAAGCGATCTAATCAATCGCTTATACTTTCGAACCCGACCCATTTGGTCGATCATTAGGATCCGACCAAACATATTAGGTGACCATAGTTGTATTGGGAATAACCTTCCGAGGTTATACCTTATGGTCACATCGTTTAAGTAGTTGTATGATAGGTAAATTATATGCCTTAGGAAAATTACCAAAATGCCCTTTTTACGCCAAAATTCATTCTAAGCCTATGTAACATAATTTTTGACATCTAAACTGATTTGGAAACTATATTAGACATGTTAAGGAATATTTTACTTGTCATAGGACTAGTTAAGCGGTCCGAACGCGTTTTACGCGAACGACACGTTAAAGTAGCGTAAGCTACCTAAACGGGTCGTAATGGGTCAAAAGCACTTAGGATAGGTTCCGTTTTAGTATGTAGGCTTTGTTAAACCGTATTACATGAGTTCTTACACTCATTTGGTTTACGAACCCTCATGCTACCCGATCCTTCGAATAGGTCCGTTTATTAACATAGTTATCTATATAGGGTGCCGTTGATTTCCGTGATCCCTCTAGCTTTGCTTGGTTGTTGTTCAAGACTTCTAAGCACCCTCAAGTGAGTACATAGACCCCTCTTTTACTGTTTTCCAAATGTTTTGGGGTGAAACACATCTGCCTACTTGTTATTTTCATGCTTTCCATGTTTTTATATCATATACTTGCTATGTTCCTTAGTACACTATTAGTACATGATTTCATTATGTTTTGCTATGTATGTTGACTGAGCATGCTAGCACATTGATTTACATGACTTTTCTGCTTTGTATGTTAACTTAGCATACTTAGTACATTGTTTTACATTGCATCTCTGTTGCATATGTTCTCGTAACATATGGACACATTGTTTTACATCTCTATCTTGTATGTTTACTTAGCATACTAGGTACATTATTTTCATAAAACATGCTTACATTTGATATATCATTTGGTTTGTTTAACAGAACTAAATTACATTCATTAACACCGATCATGCCGCTCGGTAGTAGGTAGTGGTACCATAGGACTTAACAAATCCCGTTCCCAAAACCCTAGGTTTGTTCGGGTGGAAGAAATGACCGAATCCGAAAACATTTCTTTTGATAACCTTCACTCTAAGGTTATCCGTCTGTCTCAAGGCTTGGATGTAGGCGTTTAACATTACCGCATAGATGTGTGTATCAGTAAAGCATGCATTATCTTACAAAACATAACTTTTAATTATACTTTTATCAAATGCATTGTTTTGTACATTTCTTACTTATAGGGTTGAATAAATGCTTTTAATCAATAAATGCTTTTATTCACTCTATATAACATTTGTTTACACATTACATGATTTACATTTGATGGTTTTTACATAAACATTTGACATTTGACTATACATAAACATTTTTACATTGATGGTTTGTTTTGGTAAGTGATTTAAATAACGAGGCGTGTGTTATAAGATAAAAGCATGGTGGATACACCGCTGGTACTTCCTATATATAAGTGCTTTTATAGTATTACATATCGTAGCGTTATTTAAACCATTTCAGTATTTGACTTATCACATTTTACACAAATAACATATTTTCACTAAACATTTGTTTTACAAAACAACTTATTTCATACAAACTCATTTTTACTTGGTTATTCATTTAACCTTACATTATTCTTTACATATCATCTATTTTAATCATCATTTTTCAAATGACTTTTAAAAGAAAACATTTTCCAAGGATCATGACTAACTTTTCTTAAACATTTTTCTTTAAACTTATAAGTCATGAATCCTAAATCAACAAAACCTATGTATCTCACAGGCATTTTTATGCTGACGTACCTATTTTCACATATGTTTCAGGAAATGATGCATAGGATTGATCAAGATACACTGTAACACCTCAAAAATTTATGTCCAATAATGTATCGACACGTGTCATAAGCTTTAAACGTGTAAAACATTACTTTAGAGGGACTAAAGTTGACAAACAAAGAAAGTATGTGAATATAAGGGTGCAAAGTGTCAACAATGGATAAATATGCCTTTCAATAACCCTACACGATGTTTATACCCTTAAATGAATGAATCATGGATCATACGAAGCTAATTGTGGAAAAAAGTGGGAAATTGCAAATTACAGGGGTTAAAGGTGTCAACATGTTGAAAGTATACCTCTGAGTGACCTTTTAGCAAACCCGAAGCTTTGTAATGATAAATTATACTCACTATAATATGTGATAAAAATTTCACCAAGTTTCGTTATCGTATGAGAAAGTTATGACAATATTCGTATACGAGGGGTTAAAAGCGTCAACGTTGAAATCTAAGGCTTTTTGGGTGATCACAAAGTTAACCACGGACTTAACAAAGTTTGTATAAGTCTTAAGGTCCTTAAAAATCAAGTTAGAGGGCTGAAAATGCAAAATTGGAAGTTAAAACCACGCATACAAGGACCACGGACCAAAAATGCAAAGTTTAAAACTTGTTTGGCTGGTTCTGGAAGGCCAGGCGGCCCGCGTAAGAATGCCCTATGGGCTTACGCGACCCGCGTGAGCAGCACAACGATAGAATTCACCTGCAGGTGTCTGTCCAGCCTGTTACACTGCCTTAAAACCTTGTTTTCTTATACCAGGGACTCCCCCACTGGTATTTCATGCAATAGGGACAGATGGGACCATCTTGTAACACTTATAGACCTATTTGTCATGATCTAATGGCATCAAAATGAGTATATAAGGAGCTTCATGTTGCAACACTTTGTTTATTCATTTGCAAAGCTTCACAACTTCACTTCTGGAGCTCCTCTGATCAGCAACAAGCTTTCTTAAGATCCATAGTCGTGCTTAGGACTCTTGTAAGTGTCCTTAACCCTTCCTAATTCAGTTTAGCTAAGTTATTTAGCTTAAAGTCAAACCGTCGTAATTAGAGTTTGACTTCGAGATTAATCAATAATTGTTCAGTCAAATCTCGAATTGAAAGTACCTATGAGTTGGTAATTATGTGGGTAATAAACCCTTAAAAGGGCACCCTCTGATTCCCACTCTAACTAGGTCAATTGTCGGGTCAAAGTTAATCTTAAAAAGTCAACAGAAAGCTTATTTTCAAATTAATGCATAATTAGCAATGTAGAACCCATGCAACCTGTTTTGTCACTAATATAACTTGGTAATTAATGTAAGAACATGTCTAAACATGTTCAACCCGATAATTTTCAGTTTAGGCTCGGTTCGGGACCGAAAGTTGCATAATTTGACTTTTGCTTTGACTTTCAGTTCTGACCCATTGTAGCATGTTTAGGAAATGCCTTTGAGATTTATTTGGACCAGGTTTCATGTTAGTATAACCCTCTGAGGTTATACAACTTGGTTCATTAGTTATCCGATTCATATGCATGTTTCCGTTAAATGCTTAAATGTTGACTATTATGCCCTTTTGACCTTAAAATGTGATTTTTAAAAATGTAAAAGAATAGAAATCTTAGTTACTGATTTATAAAGTTGTCCCTAAAATTTGACATCAGTTTGAGGTCTAGATTAGGAGTTATGCTCATTAGAAAGCTTTTTATTAAATAAACGACGTAATTAGCATATAGCCTATCTAAACCCGATTTTTGATACCAAACCTTTTACCCACTGATGTAATATAATATTTTGGGATTTTTGAATATTTTTATTTAATTTTAGGCTTAGCATAACATAGAGTTCTAAGCTTGATTCGGTAATTGCCGGTTTTGCCCTTTTGGGCTATAAAATGAGTTTTACAAATTATTTTGATACCGAACCTTTTTCTACTGATCTAATATGATAAATAAAAAATTTTGAGCCTTCTGGAATAATAAAAATATCAGTTTTCCTTTAAAAACCCGGAAATAGCTCAAAATCGCCTTTTTAAGCGTTTTTAACGCATAGTATGTATTAAAACTATTTTAAACATATAAGGTTTGATGCCTACTGACATTTTCAGTAAATTTTTATAATAGTAAGCAAAATTTTTAAACTCAGATTTCTAGTTTTGACCTTTTAAGCCTATGTGAAATTACCAAAATACCCCTAAGGTACATAGTTTGGTTTTAAATGATAAATTTTACATATATGTAATACCCTACTGTTATAACTTATTAAATTAAGTATTTTTACTGATTATATCAGACCTGTAACTCAGATTATTATTTAAACCCTTTTATAACCTTTAAAATGACCAAAATGCCCCTACAAGGCATAGTTTGAGTTTAAATCCATTTCGGGCATAATAGATGATATCCTACTGATGTCACAACATATTTAAGGCATATTAACTTAGGACACCTGTATATGACTCTTATGGTTACCCGTTATGCATTTTTCACGTTCGGTTCGGTTTGTGTAACTAGTTTGCATAAATTGACCGAAACGGGTCAAACCTTATCATTTTTGTCTCAAAGTCCAGAATGTGTTTAGTTTGCCCATATTATACAAGTCTTCAAACTTGTCGGGTCTGAATCACATTCCATTCCGGTCTTCGCTTAATCGTGCGTTTGAACCGTATCTTCCTTTAAAACTAACCGGTCTAAGTTTAGGCTTAATTAAAGACCCGTTAGGAAATCTAATAGGTTATTAAAAACCTTTGTTCCAGAATAGGAGACCCAGTAAAAGCTACACGCACTTTCTATTTTTGATTAATACTTGCAAAGGTAAATACTTTTAACTTATTTTCCCTATACAGGCTTGGGGTACGGTATATAAAATACCGCTTGGTCGGGCATTGAATTTTTAATTGTATGAAGATTAATTTATTGAAATGTCCCGTTTAAATTGTTTTGTTTGCTTAAATCCTTTGGGGGGTTAATGACCATGTCCCGGATATCGTTGGCATCATTTTACGAAATGGCCATGACCTAAGCACACGGGTGTAGGCGTACACCCGTTAGTGCATATATAAATAATAAGGTATAACCGCCGGTTTCGGGAATAACCCGCCGTGGGACTATATCATGTGGTGTGTCTATTAAGCTCTAACCCGGCGTCAATCCGGGCTACTGAACGCATAAGAAACATGTAATTCTTTTACAAGTTTATATATAAATAATTATCCCAAGTTATAAAATATTTTGTGCCTCGTGCATTCAAATCAATTTTCTAAAACTTTTCAAAATGAGTCAGTTAATTGTATTTACCAGTGTAAACTGGCGTATTTTCCCAAAAAGGTTAAGTGTAGGTACTACGCGTAATAGGCTGGCCTCTCCTTAGCATCATTAAGAGTCTCGCAAGCTTGGATGCATTTTAAGTCTGTTAAACTACGTTTTCTGTTTATTTGATCCGCCTGTGGATGTGTTTCAACTACGTTGTGATACTTAATATTACAATTTTATTCAGTTGAAATAAATCTATCTTTTGCTTCCGCTGTGCATTTTAAATTGTGTTGTTTGACTATGATGATATCAACTACGTCACGATACTCCCCACCGGGCCCACCGGTAATACGTGGAAATATCGGGGTCTGACAGGTTGGTATCAGAGCCAACACTGAGTGAATTAAACACTAGCCTTTTGTGTTTAATCTCAGTTACACAGTTGCACATTCCTAAATTTTCGAGTCTAGACAAAGAACTTAGGACAAATCCCGATTTGTTTTTATTTTTGTCTTTATATATATCCCTTGTTGTTATCTTTGTTTATGTTGACAGGTTAAAAGATGTCACCAAGAGTAAGAGGGAGAGGAAGAGGCAAGGGGCCACTCGTCGCCCCGAATGATCACGAGGCCGGGCCTTCGCACCGGCGAACACCGTCAGATTCCCATAACCGGAGTCCTCAAGATAACTGGAGGACCCATGTCGAACCAGCAAGGCGCTCAGTTTCGTTGAGCTCCTCCCCTTTGTTTCACAACTCCTTTGGACCTCATTCTGAAAATGAGCCCCATAATTCCCACCAATCCTACATTCCTCTCCAGGGCCACAACTCACCTTTTGATGACCCAACGCCCTTCTTCTAGAGCCGGTTCAACCCGGCAAACTACCTTGGAGAACCAGTGGGTTTTAACCCACTCGGACCTGAAGACCATTTCCCAGGCAACCATGCAATGGACATGGATGAGGACACCGATCCTGAAGAGCCACCATCTGGAACCCCTAACCACCCCATCGAAATTTCGGATGTGTCACCTTTCATGGGATCACCTTATAATGGTCCCGACAGTTATGAAGAAAGGTTCCGACAGATCGACTGGGTGTTTACTCCCAGTTACCACAACTCTCCACAGCAGCAGCAACAGCGGGATCCCTCTGAGGATTCTCGTTATGTCGCGGTCACTCCGCCACCACCACCAGTCCAGCAACAGCCTCCGGAGCCACCGAGGCGAAGAAGAACAACCACACGGATGTCCGTGCGAGGAGGAGTGCGAATCGGCACCCCTCAACCTACTAGTGGCAGCCACTACTCGCCACTCCATGAAGACCCGCAGATGGGTGGATCTTCAAACCCCGTCACGGAAGTAAACTCTGCGCCTGTCGCGCCGCCACCATTGGGTTTTGGAGACCCTATACCTACATACACCGGTGCGGCGGCGTATAATCCCTTTGAGCAGCCGGTCCACACGAACTACAATTATGCAGAAGCCGATCCTTACCTAGTAGCAGCGGCAAACTACAACGCCCATCATCAGGAAGGATCCTTTGGAATCCCATACCAAGCCGGATACTCACAATATGGGTACCCACCATATGGGTATCATCAGCCGCCACCTCCTTAACCTCCACTATATCAGCAACCCCCGCAGCCGCCAGCCATGTCACCACCACAGCATCAGGAGATCCTTCAAAGGATTAATGAGGTGCGGCAGGAAGTGCGGGAAGACCGCAGACAAAACCGTGGAATGTTTAAGAGTCTGGCAAATTTAATTAAAGGATAAAGCAAGAAGGACCATTAAATCCTTTATTTGCTTGTTTGTTTTAGTATAGTAACCATGTCCCTGCGTGGACATTTGTTTCTGTATTCTGCCCCTGCGTGGGCATGTCTTTTTGTATTCTGCCCCTGCGTGGGCATGTCTTTCTGTTAACCCCTGCGTGGGTATGTTATTTCTGTTTAAGCCCCTGCGCGGGCATGTTATTCTTGTAGAAGTCCCGTTTAGGGCAAATCTGTACTTGGCTAATTGTTGTAGTGGAATGAATTAATTCAAATTTTCATTTTTAAATTATATGCATAAATATAATATGTAAAATAAATGAAAATATAACATTCCTTTTTAAGACCTATCATTATAATAAAATGATAAAAATCTAAAAAGGGCAAGACCTAGCCATGTGTCATCTGAAGACAGGACCAAAATGGTAGTCCCATAATTAGATTCAGGTCCTTATTAACACCTCAATTTAGGATTGTCCTGCGTTAAATATTAAAAAGAATCTTAAAGGTAAAACCTAGTTTATATGTCATCGCAGACATGACCAAGATGGTAAAACCTATTCAAAAGGTTCCAATCCTTGTTAACATCTGAAAACATGTTAACACTCTTGACCAAATGTGATTCGATAAAATCACATGATTCATCCTTATATTGGATTCTTCCAACTTATTTTTATTAATTAAAACATCCATTAGGGATATAACGCCTACGGGCTATACTCATTGTCATATAAGATAAAAGACAGTCGTGGTCTTCGACCCCTGTTAAGAAGAGGTAATGAATTATAATTAAAACCCTCAATACCATAACCCTATAAGATCATGATTAAAGATTTAAAACTGTCCACGTGACTAGGCTTGTTTGCCATTAATATATTTTTAATTCTAACTAAGGATTATCATAATATCCTGAATATATATATGTTTAAACAAATTAATCGAAATGGTTCTTAAATACCATGATTAATAAATCTTCTAGAATAATAAAACTGTTATAAACCTCTGAATGAATTAAAATCATTATTTTATGTAGCAAACAAGCTACATGGCCGGGTCAGACGAAGCCAACAGCCACCCTAGAGATAATCATGACACCTCCAGAGTCAACATAGCAGGAGCAGAATTACAAGCATTAATAGATAATGCTCTGACGCGAGCTTTGGAAAGGCAGTTCAATGAATCCAGTGGTACGCATGTCAGGACCCAATCTGTACCACACTCTAAACCACCCTCAAGGACTCATACTGCTCACAAGAGTGATTCTCATCACTCAACGAACCAGAAGAGTGTTCCATCTAAGAGAGTTGTGCTGAACCAAGAACCACGTGCTAAAGGTTGCACCTATAAGTACTTTGTTTCCTGCAAACCCAGGGATTTTACTGGGGAGAAAGGAACAGTTGATTGCATGTCATGGTTAGACGAGATGGACACTGTAGTAGATATCAGTGGTTGCGCTGATAAGGATGTGGTGAAGTTTGTATCTCAGTCATTCAAAGGTGAGGCACTAGCCTGGTGGAGGTCTTTGATCCAAGCCACTGGGAAAATCCCGTTGTACAATCTGACATGGGATCAGTTTGTTACTCTCATTAAGGAAAACTACTGCCCTCAGCATGAGGTTGAAAAGATTGAAGCTGATTTCTTGTCTTTGGTTATGAAAAACCTAGATTGCCAAGCCTACCTTACGAGCTTCAACACTATGTCAAGACTGGTTCCGTATCTGGTGACTCCGGAACCCAAGAGGATAGCTCGTTTCATCGGGGGTTTGGCCCCAGAAATCAAGGCCAGTGTGAAGGCCTCCAGACTAGCTACTTTTCGGTCTGCAGCTGATATATCATTGTCCCTTACTTTGGACGCGGTCAGGCAGAGATCGCTGAGAAACAGAGACTCTGAGAAGAGAAAGCGTGAGGATGACAAGTCACGACGCTCAGACAAGAAGCATAAGGGAAACAATGACCACAAAAAGGGTTTTGGAACTAAAAAGGATGGTCATCAGTCAGGTGATAAGCCCAAGTGTAAAATCTGTAAGAAGCACCACTTCGGGAAGTGCAGATTCGAGTCAAAATCCTAGTCGCAGCCAAGGCCGTGTGGGATTTGTAAATCTTCTGAGCACAAGACCTTAGACTGTAAGAAAACCAAGGATGCTACGTGCTATAGTTGCAATCAAAAGGGGCATATCAAGTCCAACTGCCCAAAGTTTGCTAAGAAAGCTGAGGAAGGGAAAAAGACCAATGCTAGGGTCTTCCAGATGAACACAAAGGAAGTTGTCCAGGACGATAATGTCATAACAGGTACCTTCCTTATTAATGATGTTTATGCAAGGGTGTTATTTGATTCTGGAGCAGATAAGTCATTTGTTGATGATAAGTTTTGTAAGTTGTTAAACCTACCTGTTAGAACCCTAAGCATAAAATATGAGGTTGAGTTAGCTGATGGTACCATAGAAACCGCATCAACCGTGTTAGATGGATGTTTCATATCCATTAGGAACCACTCATTTCCTTTGTCCTTACTTCCTTTGAAGTTAGCCGGTTTCGATATAGTAATAGGCATGGACTGGTTATCTCATAACCAGGCCCAGATTGTTTGCAACAAGAAGCAAGTAGTGGTCAAGACTCCGTTTGGTGAGCCACTTACCATTCAGGGAGATACCCAGTATGGACTGCCTGAGCAAGTGTCTATGCTCAAGGCATCCAAATGTCTGAAGAAGGGTTGTGTCATTTATATGGCACATGTAACTGTTGATGAGAAGAAGCCAAAAATTGAAGATATTCTAGTCATTTTTGAATATCCCGTAGTATTCCCGGAAGAACTACCTGGTTTGCCACCAGATAGGCAAGTAGAAATCAGAATTGACATTATTCCAGGAGCAACACCTATTGCAAGGGCACCTTACAGGTTGGCACCAACAGAGATGAAAGAGTTGAGGACTCAGCTAGACGAGTTGTTGGCAAAAGGTTTCATTCGTCCTAGTTCATCTCCATGGGGAGCACCAATCCTGTTTGTGAAGAAAAAGGATGGATCGATGCGTCTATGCATCGATTATCGCGAGCTCAACAAGGTTACTATCAAGAATAGATATCCATTGCCCAGGATCGACGATCTGTTCGATCAACTGCAAGGGGCAAGTTACTTCTCTAAGATCGACTTGAGGTCAGGCTACCATCAACTGAAGGTTAAAGATGAAGATGTACACAAGACTGCATTTAGGACTCGTTATGGTCATTACGAGTTCCTAGTGATGCCTTTTGGGCTCACTAATGCACCTGCCGCATTCATGGATCTCATGAATCGCGTCTGCAAGCCTTACTTGGATAAATTTATCATCGTTTTCATCGATGACATTCTCATTTAATCAAAGAGCCAAGCTGACCATGAGAAGCATCTTTGATGCATTCTGAAACTACTTCATCAAGAAAAGCTCTACGCCAAGTTTTCGAAGTGTGAATTCTGGCTTCGTGAAGTCCAATTCCTTGGACATGTTGTTAGTGAGCGTGGTATCCAAGTAGATCCTGCCAAAGTTGAAGCTGTCATGAATTGGCAAGAGCCAAAGACGCCTACAAAGATTCGTAGCTTTCTAGGTTTAGCAGGATATTATAGGCGATTTATCAAAAATTTCTCAAGGATTGCTGCGCCCTTAACTTCGTTGACACGTAAGAATATTAAGTTTGACTGGGGCCCTAAGCAGCAGGAATCCTTTGATATCCTTAAACAGAAGTTGAGCAATGCACCTGTGTTGACATTGCCTGATGGAATAGAGGAATTTGTAGTATATTGTGATGCATCGCACACAGGTATGGGATGTGTGCTCATGCAGAAAGGCAAGGTCATTGCCTATACTTCTCGATAATTAAAAGTGCATGAGAAGAATTACACCACCCATGACTTGGAGTTGGGTGCCGTTGTATTTGCACTAAAGCTATGGAGGCATTACTTGTATGGAACCAAGTGCGTGATCTATTCAGATCACAAGAGCCTTCAACATCTGTTCAATCAGAAGGATTTGAACATGAGGCAGCGACGATGGATGGAAACTTTGAATGATTATGATTGCGAGATAAGATACCATCCAAGCAAGGCAAATGCGGTTGCCGATGCCTTAAGTAGGAAGGAAAGAGTGAAGCCTATAAGAATCAATGCCAAGAGCATTGAGTTAAAGAATAGTTTGATTGAAAGGTTGTTAGCTGCGCAGAAGGAAGCTGTACTAGAAGCTAACTATCCTAATGAAAAGCTAGGAGTAACTGAAGAACAGTTATCCTATGGCAAGGACGGAATTCTGAGGTTAAATGGACGAATATGGGTTCCAATTTATGGAGGACTTCGGGATGTTATCCTCCAGGAAGCCCACAGTTCTAAGTACTCCGTTCATCCTGGAGCTGATAAGATGTACCAGGATCTGAAGGAAAATTATTGGTGGATAGGCTTGAAGAAGTCTATAGCTACCTATGTAGCCAAATGTTTGACGTGCGCTCAAGTCAAAGCTGAACATCAGAAACCGTCAGGGTTGCTACAACAGCCTGAACTTCCCACCTGGAAGTGGGAGATGGTGACGATGGATATCATCACCAAGTTGCCAAAGACAAGGAAATGAAATGATACTATATGGGTGATAGTAGATAGACTGACTAAGTCAGCACATTTCTTACCCATTAAGGAGACTTATAGCTCCGATATGTTAGCCCAATTGTACGTAGATAAGATTGTATCTCTGCATGGCGTACCAGTGTCTATTATCTCTGACAGAGATACTAGATAGACATCACATTTTTGGAAAAGTTTCCAACAATCTTTGGGCACGCGCTTAAATTTTAGTACGGCTTACCATCCTTAGACGGATGGGCAGAGTGAGCGTACCATCCAAACTTTGGAAGACATACTTCGTGCATGTGTGATTGACTTAGGTGGTAATTGGGATAACCACCTGCCATTGATTGAGTTCTCCTATAACAATAGCTACCATACAAGCATTCAGGCTACGCCGTTTGAAGCTTTGTATGGAAGAAAGTGCAGAACACCCGTTTGCTGGGCAGAAGTTAGAGATATCCAACTAACAGGACCTGATATAGTCCTAGAGACGACAGACAAGATTGTGCAGATAAGAGATCGTCTTAAAGCTGCCAGAGACAGGCAGAAAAGCTACGCAGACTTAAGGCGTAAACCTCTAAAGTTTGAGGTTGGTGATAAGGTTTTACTTAAAGTATCACCCTGGAAGGGAGTGATGCGATTTGGTAAGAAAGGTAAGTTAAGCCCAAGGTATATAGGACCATTTGAGATCATCGAATGTGTCGGATCAGTGGCTTATAAGTTAAACTTGCCTGAAGAGCTCAGTAGTATTCACAATGTATTCCACATCTGCAATCTAAAGAAATGTCTAGCTGATGAGTCGTTAGTCATGCCACATTCGGATGTGCATATAGACGAGAGCTTGAAGTTTGTTGAAAAATCCTTGTCGATCGAGGATCGACAGGTTAAGAAGCTTCGAAGGAAGCAAGTGCCAATTGTGAAGGTCAAATGGGATGCCCGTAGAGGTCCCGAGTATACGTGGGAGGTAGAATCCACAATGAAAGAAAAATACCCTCATTTGTTTCAGTAAATCTCGAGGTCGAGATTTCTTTTAAGGGGGTGAGGATGTAACACCTCGAAAATTTATGTCCAATAATGTATCGACACGTGTCATAAGCTTTAAACGTGTAAAAGATTACTTTAGAGGGACTAAAGTTGACAAACAAAGAAAGTATGTGAATATAAGGGTGCAAAGTGTCAAAAATGGATAAATATGCCTTTCAATAACCCTACACGATGTTTATACCCTTAAACGAATGAATCATGGATCATACGAAGCTAATTGTGGAAGAAAGTGGGAAATTGCAAACTACAGGGGTTAAAGGTGTCAACATGTTGAAAGTATACCTCTGAGTGACCTTTTAGCAAACCAAAAGCTTTGTAACGATAAATTATACTCACTAGAATATGTGATAAATTTCACCTAGTTTCGTTATCGTATGAGAAAGTTATGACAATATTCGTATACGAGGGGTTAAAAGCGTCAATGTTGAAATCTAAGGCTTTTCGGGTGATCACAAAGTTAACCAAGGACTTAACAAAGTTTGTATAAGTCTTAAGGTCCTTAAAAATCAAGTTAGAGGGTTGAAAATGAAAAATTGGAAGTTAAAACCACGCATACAAGGACCACTGACCAAAAATGCAAAGTTTAAAACTTGTTTGGCTGGTTCTGGAAGGCCAGGCGGCCCGCGTAAGAATGCCCTATGGGCTTACGCGGCCCGCGTGAGCAGCACAGCGACAGAATTCACCTGCAGGTGTCTGTCCAGCCCGTTACACCGCCTTAAAACCTTGTTTTCTTATACTAGGGACTCCCCCACTGGTATTTCATGCAATAGGGACAGATGTGACCATCTTGTAACACTTATAGACCTATTTGTCATGATCTAATGGCATCAAAATGAGTATATAAGGAGCTTCATGTTGCAACACTTTGTTCATTCATTTGCAAAGCTTCACAACTTCACTTCTGGAGCTCCTCTGATCAGCAACAAGCTTTCTTAAGATCCCTAGTCGTGCTTAGGACTCTTGTAAGTGTCCTTAACCCTTCCTAATTCAGTTTAGCTTAGTTATTTAGCTTAAAGTCAAACCGTCGTAATTAGAGTTTGACTTCAAGATTAATCAATAATTGTTCAGTCAAATCTCGAATTGAAAGTACCTATGAGTTGGTAATTATGTGGGTAATAAACCCTTAAAAGGGCACCCTCTGATTCCCACTCTAACTAGGTCAATTGTCGGGTCAAAGTTAATCTTAAAAAGTCAACAGAAAGCTTATTTTCAAATTAATGCATAATTAGCAATGTAGAACCCATGCAACCTGTTTTGTCACTAATATAACTTGGTAATTAATGTAAGAACATGTCTAAACATGTTCAACCCGATAATTTTCAGTTTAGGCTCGGTTCGGGACCGAAAGTTGCATAATTTGACTTTTGCTTTGACTTTCAGTTCTGACCCATTGTAGCATGTTTAAGAAATGCCTTTGAGATTTATTTGGACCAGGTTTCATGTTAGTATAACCCTCTGAGGTTATACAACTTGGTTCATTAGTTATCCGATTCATATGCATGTTTCCGTTAAAAGCTTAAATGTTGACTATTATGCCCTTTTAACCTTAAAACGTGATTTTTGAAAATGTAAAAGAATAGAAATCTTAGTTACTGATTTATAAAGTTGTCCCTAAAATTTGACATCAGTTTGAGGTCTAGATTAGGAGTTATGCTCATTAGCGTAATTAGAAAGCTTTTTATTAAATAAACGACGTAATTAGCATATAGCCTATCTAAACCCGATTTTTGATACCAAAATTTTTACCCATTGATGTAATATAATATTTTGGGATTTTTGAAGATTTTTATTTAATTTTAGGCTGAGCATAACATAGAGTTCTAAGCTTGATTCGGTAATTGCCGGTTTTGCCCTTTTGGGCTATAAAATGAGTTTTACAAATTATTTTGATACCGAACCTTTTTCTACTGATCTAATATGATAAATAAAACATTTTGAGCCTTCTGGAATAATAAAAATATCAGCTTTCCTTTAAAAACCCGGAAATAGCTCAAAATCGCCTTTTTAAGCGTTTTTAACGCATAGTATGTAACATATAAGGTTTGATGCCTACTGACATTTTCAGTAAATTTTTATAACAGTAAGCAAAAGTTTTAAACTCAGATTTCCAGTTTTGACCTTTTAAGCCTATGTGAAATTACCAAAATACCCCTAAGGTACATAGTTTGGTTTTAAATGATAAATTTTACATATATGTAATACCCTACTGTTATAACTTATTAAATTAAGTATTTTTACTGATTATATCAGACCTGTAACTCAGATTATTATTTAAACCATTTTATAACCTTTAAAATGACCAAAATGCCCCTACGAGACATAGTTTGAGTTTAAATCCATTTCGGGCATAATAGATGATATCCTACTGATGTCACAACATATTTAAGGCATATTAACTTAGGAAACCTGTATATGACTCTTATGGTTACCCGTTATGCATTTTCACGTTCGGTTCGGTTTATGTAACTAGTTTGCATAAATTGACCGAAACGGGTCAAATCTTATCATTTTTGTCTCAAAATCCAGAATGTGTTTAGTTTGCCCATATTATACAAGTCTTCAAACTTGTCGGGTCTGAATCACATTCCATTCCGGTCTTCGCTTAATCGTGCGTTTGAACCGTATCTTCCTTTAAAACTAACCGGTCTAAGTTTAGGCTTAATTAAAGACCCGTTAGGAAATCTAATAGGTTATTAAAAACCTTTGTTCCAGAATAGGAGACCCGGTAAAAGCTACACGCACTTGCTATTTGTGATTAGTACTTGCAAAGGTAAATACTTTTAACTTATTTTCCCTATACGGGCTTGGGGTACGGTATATAAAATACCGCTTGGTCGGGCATTGAATTTTTAATTGTATGAAGATTAATTTATTGAAATGTCCCGTTTAAATTGTTTTGTTTGCTTAAAGCCTTTGGGGGGTTAATGACCATGTCCCGGATATCGTTGGCATCATTTTACGAAATGGCAACGACCTAAGCACACGGGTGTAGGCGTACACCCGTTAGTGCATATATAAATAATAAGGTATAACCGCCGGTTTCGGGAATAACCCGCCGCGGGACTATATCATGTGGTGTGTCTATTAAGCTCTAACCCGGCGTCAATCCGGGCTACTGAACGCATAAGAAACATGTAATTCTTTTACAAGTTTATATATAAATAATTATCCCAAGTTATAAAATATTTTGTGCCTCGTGCATTCAAATCAATTTTCTAAACGTTTTCAAAATGAGTCAGTTAATTGTATTTACCAGTGTAAACTGACGTATTTTCCCAAAAAGGTTAAGTGCAGGTACTACGCGTAATAGGCTGGCCTCTCCTTAGCATCATTGTCACACCCCGACCACGTATAACATACAAAACGTGGCGGAAAACGTCGGGGAGTGTTGTAACAGAATTAATTGTTTCATAACCATGGCATTCAAAGTTGTACTTTATTTATCAACATAAGAGTTGCATTGTCTTAAACAGGAAATAAAGAGTTCAGAACATAATTAAACTAAGTCTATCTTCATTTTATGTCTCTAAGGCACAGGTCCGCCCTAGTGTCACGATCATCATCCTACGCAAAAGCTCCTGAAAACACATGTGAAAATAGGTACGTCAGCATAAAAATGCCTGTGAGATACATAGGTTTTGTGAAAATAGGATTCATGACTTAAGTTTAAGAAAAAAGTTGTTTAGTAAAAGTCAGTCATGAACCTTGTAACTTGTTTTGTTTTGTAAGTCATTTAAAAAGCGATAAGATCAAATGATATGTATAAATAAAAGAATAATGTATGGTTAAATGTATAACCAAGTAAAATGAGTTGTATAAAGTAAATTGTTTGTAAACCAAAGTCTTGTGAAAATCGTGTTACTTGTGTAAAATGTATAAGCCAAATTGAATGATTTAAATAACGCTATGATATGTAATATAATACAAACACTTATATATAGGAAGTACCAGCGGCGTATCCACCATGCTTGTATCATATTACTCACATCTCGTTACTTAAGTCACTTAAGCAAACCACCAATGTATAAAGTCTATGTTTAGACCAATTGTAACACCTGTGCCTCCACGGCCATCAAACAAATACCGAACCAATGAAATATTATATTTCATACTTGGGATTTGTAAAAATATGTGTATCATTTGCACATATCAATTCTTGTTCAATTCCAAACTCTAAATCACTTTCTGGAAGGTTATACGCGCACCGATGCGTAGATATAACCAGTTTAATGCAACAAACACTCCGGAATAGTGAAATAGGCTTAACATACCTTAAATAACCTTTACATAACTTAGAAATAAGTTTTGAAGGCTTTGGTATGGCAAAATCAAGTTAGATCACTTACAGGGACTAAAGTTGACAAACTGCGAAAGTATGCCAATTTGAACTGTAACAGACATTCCGGAACATGACCATAAGTTAAACATACCATAAATATCCTTTACATAGCTTAGAAATAGGCTTTGAGGTGTTCGGTGTGCTAAAATAAACTTTTGGGTCATTCAGGGACTAAAAGTGTCAAAAAGTGCACAAGTTTGCATTTTAGCGCATAACACACGTTCTGAATACATCCGGACATCCAAAAATTTATGTAAGCATGACTATATTATTCTTTAGTGTTCGCCATAAGAAAAATCCATTCGTCGCGTCATTTGGATCGTTTTTCGCGCTTATGCGCATTCCGTCGTAATTAAGCGAACATCGCGTTCGTACGGCCAAACGAACCGACATCTGAGATATTTTTGAACACATTTTAAGTTCCCTATACTTTAACTTCATTTTAGAGCTTTGAAATGGGGTTAACGGGCCTTAAACGTGTCGAAAATGGGCTGAATGCATGACAGGGACCAAAAGTGTAAATCTGCCAAACTATGGCCTAGCGGTGCGCTACACTTTTAACGTAGCGGTGCGCTAGCCTGTTCCAGAACAGATAATATCAAACAGTCAGCAGATTATCAGCTGATTAAACCACAACCACAAGTTCTAAACTTGCCCTTTCAGCTCTTAATAGGCCATTTTCAGTAACCATAACATTTTGACAAATGTACGCATGAGATTCGAGCACGGTTTTCATGAAACGATCTTAACGGTTACCCGAAATCTATAAATACCCATCACATTTCACTTCATTTCTCACAAGAATCTGATCATTTGTGCTCTAAGTTGAAACCTTTGTTTCATACCTGAGCTATTTTGATCTAGATTAGCATTCGGGGACCCTTCGTAAGTGTTCCTTCGTTCTTTTATTGCTTTTCGAGTCCGAAAGTCAAACTTTGTTTGACTTTCTGCATTGACCAGTTTATGGTCGATGCGAAGTTCGTTTGAACTTCATAACGTGAGCGTGATCACAATGGTTATAGTCCCTAGTGACTATACCTACTGATTACCACGTTATCTAGGCTCAGTGACGAGCCGTAGTTTCGGTCAGAATACGTATTCTTGCGTATTTTGTAACCAAACTACTTGTGGGTATCAAAACCGTTTGTTTTGATACCCAACCTGTTTTCTAAAACTTAGTTAAGCATGTTTTAGCATGCTTAGCTCGTCACTTTTAGTTTAGTGCTTATATAGGGTCGTAAGGTAAGCGATCTAAACAATCGCTTATACTTTCGAACCCGACCCGTTTGGTCGATCATTAGGATCCGACCAAGCACATTAGGTGACCATAGTAGGTAGGGAATAACCTTCCGAGGTTATATCCTATGGTCGCTTCGTTTAAGTAGTTGTATGATAGGTAGTTTATATACCTTAGGTAAATTACCAGAATACCCTTTTCATGTATAATTGGTAATTAAGCATATGTAACCTAAACTTTTGTCACATAACTGATTATGTAACATGTTTAGGCATATAACACTTGTCATAGGGCTAGTTAGGCGGTCCGAACGCATTTCACGCGCACGACGCGTTAAAGTAGCATAAGCTACCTTAATGGGTCGCGATGGGTCGATAGTACTTAGGTTAAGTTTCATTTAGTATGTAGGCTTTGTTAAACCATATCATATGAGTTCCTACACTCATTTGGTTTACAAACCCTCCTGCTACCCAGTCTTCCGATTTAGGTCCGGGTTATTTATGTAGTTACCTATATTAGGTACCGTTTGATTTCCGGGACTCCTCTAGCTTACTTGGTAGTTGTTCAAGACTCCTAAGCACTCTCAGGCGAGTACATTATTCCCCTCTTTTACTGTTTTCAACTGTTTTGGGGTGACTCATATGTGCTAAATGTTTTATCAATGGTTTTAAGAACAATTACAATAGTTTCAAGAACAATTACAATAGTTTCAAGAACAATTACAATGGTTTCAAGAACAATTACAATGTGGCTTCAAGAACAATTACAATGCGGTTTCGAGAACAATAACAATTATTTCAAGAACGCTAACAATGATTTCAAGAACGAATACAATGATTTCAAAAACTAATAACAATTTCAAAAAGTGAACAAACTTGTTGGTTGTAGTTTACATGACCGATGACATTCATTAGCAATGATCAAGCCGACCAGTATTAGGTTATGGTACCATAGGATCTGACAAATCCCGTTATTTACTGCACCCATTGTTATGTGTGGGGGTTGTGGGTAGCGACTGAATCTGTAATTATTAACTTATCCTTTGGTAAGGGTTTGTTAAGAACGAGAGCGAGAGCGAGATGGAGCGAGGAACGCGTCAAGAAGGTTTGAATGTTATTAGAGAATCGACCATTAAGTAGTTTCACAATTAAAACAAGAACGATTTGAACAATTAAAACAAGGACGATTAAAACAAGATGGTTTAACGATTGGGTAAACATTTGGACATGATTTACATTTGATCATGCATTTTCACGAAACGTAGTATTGATTTAAACCAAGTTTTACTTCAATACTTTGTTTTGTGCGTTTCTCCTATGGTTTAGTTGATGCATTTCACTAGCCATACATATCATTTTGGTTACACATTACATGGTTTACATTTGACACAAACACTTTTGACATTGGTTATACATATTACATGATTTACATTGGGCATGAACATTACTTTGGTGGTTTGGTCTGATTAAGTGATTAAGTAACAATGCGTGTGTAATATGATACAAGCATGGTGGATACGCCGCTGGTACTTCCTATATATAAGTGTTTGTATGGTATTACATATTGTAGTGTTATTTGAATCATTTCAGTTTGAGACATAGAACATTTTATACAAGTAACATACTTTTCACAAGACATTTATTTACAAACAACTTATCTTATACAAACTCATTTTACATGGTTATTCATTTAATCATGCATTATTCTCTTATTTATACATATCACCTGAACTTATTATTTTTCAAACGATTTACAAAGACAAAGCAAATTACAAGGTTCATGACTAAACATTTTCTTAAACAGAAGTCATGAATCTTATTTTCACAAAACCTATGTACTCGCCAGCATTTCTTTGCTGACCTCGTTTTCACATATGTTTCAGGTATTGTTGAATGATATCGATTGATAAGATGCATGCTCACATAGGATTGGACGAGGCTTTAGTGACTCAATAACAATGATAGACTATGTTTAAATTGTGTATTTAGATTTCCAGACAATGTAACTCACTAGTTTGATGAATAAAACGAAACTTTAATATCAATGGTTGTGAAACATTAATTCTGTTACAACACTCCCCGATGTTTCCGCCACGTTTTGTATGTTCTACGTGGTCGGGGTGTGACACCAATTGTTAAAAAGTCCTTGTATAAACCATGTCAAATGTTAAGAAGTCCAAAAGTAGTCAAGTAATGTGTGACAAATGTTATGTATTGTAAGTAAAGTATTGTCACATAATCCAAATGTAGAAATGTACAAAACAAAGTATTTTGAATATATCAAAAAGTTATGTTTTGCAAAGTAATGCATGTTACATTGATAAAAACATTTATGTGGTAAGTTAACGCATACATTCAAGCCTTGAGACAGTCGGATAACCCTTTCAGTCAAGGTTATCAAAAGAAATGTTTTCGGATTCAGTCATTCCTTACATCCAAACAAACCCGAGATGTCAGGAATGGGATTTGTCAAGTCCTATGGTACCAGTACTTACTACTGAGCGGCGTAGCTAATGTTAATGAACGTATATAAGTCTCGTTTGTGCAAACCAAATGTTATAGCAATTGTATACATGTCATATGAAAACAATGTACTAAGTATGCTAAGTTAACATACAAAGTAGAAAAGTCTTGTAAATCAATGTGCTAGCATGCTATTAGTTAACATACATAGCAGAAATGTAATGTGAAACGTTGTACTAAGTATGCACACAATGGACATACATATCATGAAATGTAATGTAAAACAATGTACTAAGTACGCACACAATGGGCATACATAGCATGAAATGTAATGTAAAACGATGTACTAAGTACGCACACAATGGGCATACATAGCATGAAATGTAATGAAATCATGTACTATAATGTACTAACAAACATAGCAGGTATATGATGTGAAAACAGGAAAGCATGAAAGTAACAAGTAGGCACATGTGTTTCACCCCAAAATAGTTTGAAAACAGTTAAAGAGGGGGTTCTATGTACTCACTTGAGATTGCTCAGAAGTCCTAAGATAACCACCAAGCAATGCTAGAGATCACGGATATAAAACGGCACCTAATATAGGTAACTATGTTAATAAACCGGACCTAAATCGGAGGATCGGATAGAATGAGGGCTCGTAAACCAAATGAGTATGGGAACTCATGTAGTATGGTTTAACAAGGCCTACATACTAAATGAAACCTAACCTAAGTGCTTACGACCCATTACGACCCGTTTAGGTAGCTTATGCTACTTTAACGCGTCGTTCGCGTAAAACGCGTTCGGAAAGCCTAACTAGTCCTATGATAAGTAAAATATGCCTTAACATGTCTAATATTGTTACCAAATCAGTTTAGATACCAAAAGTTATGTTACATATGCTTAAAATGAATTTTGGCGTAGAAAGGGCATTTTGGTAATTTACCTAAGGCATATAAACTACCTATTATACAACTACTTAAACGAAGCGACCATAAGGTACAACCTCGGAAGGTTATTCCCTATATACTATGGTCACCTAATGTATTTGGTCGGATCCTAATGATGGACCAAATGGGTCGGGTTCGAAAGTATAAGCGATTGTTTAGATCGCTTACCCTTACGACCCTATATAAGCACTAAACTAAAAGTGACGAGCTAAGCATGTTAAAACATGCTTAACTAAGTTAGAAAACAAGTTTGGTATCAAAACAAATGGTTTTGATACCCATAAGTAGTTTGGTTACAAAATACGCAAGAATACGTATTCTGGCCGAAACTACGGCTCGTCACTGAGCCTAGATAACGTGGTAATCAGTAGGTATAGTCACTAGGGACTATAACCATCGTGATCACGCTCACGTTATGAAGTTCAAACGAACTTCACATCGACCATAAACTGGTCAATGCAGAAAGTCAAGCATAGTTCGACTTCCGGGCTAGAAAAGCGATAAAAGAACGAAGGAACACTTACAAAGGGTCCCCGCTAGTAAATCTTGATCGAATAGCTCAGGTATGAAGTGATTGGCTTCAACTTAGAGCACTTTTGATCAGATTTGTGAGGAATGAGTGAAGTTGAGGTGGGTATTTATAGTAAATGGACAACCGTTAGGATCGTTTATCGAATAACGTGCTTCGATCTTGTCCATACATTTGTTGAAACCTTATGGTGACTCAAAATTGGCCCCTGATTTTCCTGAAGAGGCAAGTGCAACTTGGCCCCTCAATACCCCAAAGAGGCAACTGCAACTTGGAGACCCCTTACGGACCGTAAGGGTATGGCTTACGGTCCGTAAGCCAGTGACTTTGCAGAAATGGCAGTTTTGGTCCCTGTAGTGTAATAAGGCCATTTCCGATGTGTTTAAGGCCCGTTAACCCCATTTCAAAGCTCTAAAATGAAGTCAAAGTATAGGAAACGTAAAATGTGCTCAAAAATATCTCGGATGTCGGTTCGTTTGGTCGTACGATCGCGATGTTCGGTTAATTACGACGGAATGCGCATAAGCGCGAAAAACGATCCAAATGGCGTGACGAATGGATTTTTCTCATGCCAAACACTAAAATATAATATTATAATGCTTACATAAATTTTTGGATATCCGGATGTATTCAGAACGTAAGTTATGCGCGAAAGTGCAAACTTGTGCACTTTTTGACGCTTTTAGTCCCTGAATGACCCAAAAGTTTATTTTAGCACACCGAACCCCTCAAAGCCTATTTCTAAGCTATGTAAAGGATATTTATGGTATGTTTAACTTATGGTCATGTTCCGGAATGTCTGTTACAGTTCAAATTGGCATACTTTCACAGTTTGTCAATTTTAGTCCCTGTAGGCGAATTAACTTGTTTTTGCCATACCAAAGCCTTCAAAACTTATTTCTAAGTTATGTAAAGGTTATTTAAGGTATATTAAGTATATGTTGATGTTCCGGAGTATTTGTCGCATTAAACTGATTACGTTTACGCACCAGTTTGCGTATAACTCTCCAGAAAGCGATATAGAGTTTGAAATTGAATAAAAGTCAAAACATGAAAAATGTAAAACATAACCAAACAAACATTGGGATCAAATAACATTGTTTTATTGATAACTGAATTGTTTACAATGATTTTCGACACAGATGTTACAGTCATTAAGAGTCTCGCAAGCTTGGATGCATTTTGAGTCTGTTGAACTACGTTTTCTGTTTATTTGATCCGCCTGTGGATCTGTTTCAACTACGTTGTGATACTTAATATTACAATTTTATTCAGTTGAAATAAATCTATCTTTTGCTTCCGCTGTGCATTTTAAATTGTGTTGTTTGACTATGATGATATCAACTACGTCACGATACTCCCCACCGGGCCCACCGGTAATACGTGGAAATATAGGGGTGTGACATACACTTAGGTCGACTTGGGCCTTAGTGACATTAAAAGATGCAAGACTAGTTAATTATGTTGTGTTTCTTTGTTGTTAAGACATTGTAACTCTTTTAATCAATAAAACAAAATTTCAAATTCCCATGTGTTATGAAACAATGATTCTGTTACAACACTCCCCGACGATTCCGCCACGATTTGTTGTTTTACGTGGTCGGGGTGTGACAGCTGGTCAATCGGGTGGCAGTCCTATCGGGTGGCAACTCGGTCGGATGGCAACCCGATCGGATGGCTAATTGGTCGGTTGGCCACTCGATTCATGAGTCCGGCGCGATGAGTTTTGTCGTTTTGATTCGAGTGTACAGCTTTGCGATGCGATTCGAGCAAGCGATATGATAGAATTACCCATTAAATTACTTTTAATCCCAACTACTATATCTAACATACAATCACTATACGTGGCTTGCGTTTAGCGTTCTCGATTTGATTGCGATGCGATAGAATTGCGATTGCGATTAGCACCTCAACATAAACATAACATGCACAAGTAACACATAAATAACACACCCACGTAAAACAATATCCAGAACACATAATTCGAGTTGCGAATGCGATAGCGATAAGAGACAAATCGATTAAACATACATTTAGTATGCGATTAAACCTCGATTATTAACAAGTACTCCACAAAATACAACTAACACGTTATCATAAATAGATTATTTACAAGTCAAAGAAGTCAAAACAGGAGTTGAGCAAGGAGTGACAGATCATAATTAGCAATCTTGTCTTCCTTTGACTTCAATCTTGACTTTGACTTTCGAAACACGGGGTGTTACAAAATGTCACAAGGCTTTTAAAGCTTCTAAGCAAAGAACGTATATATCGATTGAAGAAGCGAAGTTACTGGTTCGGGAATCAAGTTATTGTTGTCGTCTTGTCAAGTGTCAAACCCTAGCAGAGCATTAGAACTGCATTACGCAACCGACCTTCAAATATTACAAACCCTTTGTACAGAGCCGTAGATTTTCATGATGAGAAAGGGAGCGAAGATGCTGGTGACAATGAAAAACCTTCAAAGTAGGATGAAGGCCAGAAAGAGAGTGCAGTTCAAAGGAGAAGGTGGAATACTGGATAGGATAGCAAATGAGTGGTGTAGAAAAGACTTGGTACTCAAGAGATATTGTTGATATATTTAAAAAATAAGAAAATAATAATTTTTTGTATTTCGGATATCGGATATCCGAAAATTTTCAAAATCAATATCCGAATCCGAATTTTTGGATATCCGAGAATCTGATATCCGAATTTTCGGATATCCGAAATTTTGGATAATTCGGATTCGGATTTTCAGATATTTTGGATTCGGTCTCGGATTCGGATTTTTTGCACACCCCTACCCATAGGTGTGGTTTAGGTCCCGTATAGGCCTATAGGTGTGGTTGAGGTCCCGTATAAGCCTATAGGCGTGGTTTGGGTCCCGTATTTTAAAATAATTAACGGTATGATATTTAAACGTTTATAGCTTTCGAACCGCACTAGACCTGGTATAATAATTTAATTTAAATGATATCTATATAATATATTCGAACCATATATACGTTTTCCAACAAAATTTAACAGTATATCATATTAATGGTATAACATTATCGGTTATATATTTTAAGCGATTTAACGTTGGAACCGGGTGAGAATTTATACCGTAAATACATCAAAATAACAAAAAAAAATCTGATGGGTTATATACGCTGCGTATAGCTCTATACGCAGCGTATATAAACTTTAGTTGTTTTTGCCAATGATTGCTGGACAGGCTCTGAATTCAATGCAACTATACGCATCGTATATAAACCCTAAGTATGCAAATAGGCAGCCTTGGTGTGTGAATAATCTGTGCCTTTTCAGAAACATAGAGTTTTGGAGATCGTGGCGAAGCTTGAGATTTCCGACCGGGGGGTCGAAAACGTATGTA
Organism: Helianthus tuberosus; assembly: GCA_030545235.1. Lineage (NCBI taxonomy): Eukaryota > Viridiplantae > Streptophyta > Magnoliopsida > Asterales > Asteraceae > Helianthus > Helianthus tuberosus. The sequence goes on along the minus strand of CM060403.1, from coordinate 49,958,770 downwards.
CCTAAAAAAATTATAAAACCGGGGAGTCGAAAACGTATACACTTAAAAAATTATATACGAAAACTACATACCGGAAACTACTGAGTGAAAACGTATTTACTACCCGCAACAATGTCACCAGAGCACCACCTGAAACAATCATCGTGATCAAAACTTTATAGCAACCACTCGCTTACCACCGCCGGAGCATCTTCATAAACCACCATCAACCTCTCCATCACTATAACTTCAAACCACCATTATCATCTTTTTTCACAGCCATAACATCAACCAACCCTCACCATCGGCATCATCTTCACCACCCTACACCTTCTCCGACCACCACTTAACAACCACCTGCTACGTCTTCCATCGTAACTCTCCGAGAGCCTCCTAACACCCCACCACCTTAGCAACACTGAATCTCCACCACCCCACCTTTGAGAACCACCGTTGTTATCCGCTGTTATATAATAAAAACTCTAACCAACTTCATCACAGCACCTCACACCATCATCATCCTCCGATAACCATTCACCGAAGCACACCCACCTCACCTCCATAAAACAGAAACCAAGTGTTGAGCTTTCTTATTTGAATAGTAAGAAAGAAGAGAGTCATAAGTTGGTGGCTGAAATTTTTGAAGCGAGCTTGCAATTATTAGGGACTAAAATATTCTCCTTATTCTTCTCAATAATTCTCTTCATAGATTGCTTCATAGATGGCTCCTTCTTTACATCCATATATTTTGTTTTCTTTATTTAGTCCTTTGTTTTTTTTCTATTTATTTTCCCTCTGTAAAGTTTTGACAGAAGAACATGAATGAAGAAACAAAACCCTTTGAACCATAAACTTTAATATGGTATCAGAGCAGTTCTCTAAAATCATAACCTAATCTAGAACACCAACAATCACCATCCAACCGAGAAACAATGAGGCATGAAAAGGGTTGTGGTCTAAGACACCAAACGAAGCAGTGTAGTCAAGCATTGCACCTTTTGAGGGAAGGACGACCACTACAAGGAAGTCTGTTTCAAAAGAATCGGACACCCCGTATGGTGGCCAGGTACAAAGGCAGCCTATGTTGAAACCGAAAACAAAAACTGAAATGATGAAACAACGTGCATCGCTAACTTTGCTGGTAAAGGGGAAGGTGATGATGATTGGGTGGTTGACTCGGGAGTGACCGAGCATATTACCTATGATCATGTTTTCCTTGTAAACAAAATAGAAAGCAAGATTGAAGCTCTTGTCGTTATTCCCATTGGGACTAAAGTATCTGTTAAGGGAAGGGGTGATTGCACTCTTAAAGGGGGTACTAAAATCAAAGAAGTCCTTTATGTTCCTGAATTTAAGTGCAACCTTTTGTCGGTTAGAAAATTGACAAAGGACTTGCAATGCATTATTTCATTCTTTCCTAATTTTTGTGTCAAGAAGAAGCTTCAGATGGGGAACTTGATTGGTGCGGGTAGATGCGAGAGAGGACTATATCAGATGGGGATGATCAGAAACGAGAGAAAAGCAATGGTGGTGACTAATGACACTTGGCATAAAAGGTTAGGACACGTTTTCGCTGAAAAACTCAACTAGATTAGTTTTCTTAAAAATGCTAATTTTGATAAGATTTGTGATTCTTGCTCTAAGGCTAAGCATACGAGACTCCCTTTTCATGATAGTACCAGTAAAACTGTAGATTGTTTTGATTTATTTCATTGTGATATTTGGGCGGGGGGGGGGGGGGGCATGTCGTACGCCTTCTTTTATCGGCGCAAAGTATTTTTTTAACAACCGTTGATGATTTCAGTAGAGTCGTGTTGTAACACCCCAAAAACGGTTTGGTAATCAAACCACGTTAATAGTGACAACGGGTAAAATACCGTTAGTGGTAAAAAAATTAACCCGGTAAATATTAGGATTTAAATAAATAAACTTGATGTTAATTAAAAGGAGGATAAATACTTCATGAAAAAAAACCAAAGTATATAGAAGGCCTGAATTAACGGGACATAAAATAAAACGGGTTATCACTTCCCGAACCCATTGAGTTAACTAGGAATAATTAACCTAGTTAATAATATGTGATTAAGTGATGAATAACAAATTATAGCTTCTTTCGAAACAAAACTAAACATGAGGGGCCAAAAGGGTTAACTTGAAAGTTAACTAAATAAATAACAACAAAAAAAAAAGAAACACATACTTGTGTATGCGTAGGATCGACCAGGAGAAAGCTCCATGGGAGCCTAACCCTAAAATCAACAAAATCTTCAAATTGGAGGATCAATCGAAGGCCAAATCAGGATTTGAATATATATATAAACGATCAGCTAGTCAAGGGGATCGTAAGGTATGTCGAAATTTTAACATTCATGAAGTTGTGAAAATTAGTTAACTTTGCATGGTGCGGTCTATGTATGAATCGTAGAGGCTATGGCCGAATTAATGAAGTATGATTGCTTAGGAACAAACCCTAAGTAGAAATTTGAAGTGAAATTGCTATGATTTGAATAAATTGATGATTTACCACACTTAGATAAGTGAGTTTTGACTATGTAGTGAAGATGATGATATACACATGTTTAAGATCATCATAATTGATAATAGAAACAAGGCACTCGAACGAATCACGCGATTTGGGTGCTTGTTCATACATGGTTGAAATGGGGTTTTTTAAACGTTATGATGAAATTTGGTAGCTATGTTCATGAAACTAGGTGTATGAGATCATGCTATCTACTAATTGATAGAGAAAACTTGATTTTATTAAGTGTTCGGATGAATGCTAGTGATAGGAGGAAACGGGTTTCACTCGTATATGAGAAACCCTTAGTTCTTGCGAAAATACATGAATAAATTAGTCTTGATAATCGCTTGAACTAGTTGAAGTATAGGAAACGTAATGAACTTGGGTAGAAAATATTTTAAAACGGTAGCATCATTATAATGTCTACCGGATAGTTGATAAGATCGCCTAAATAAGTTATTGAACGCAAATTTGCAATTCATACGATTAAGGGTAATTGACTTTTAAAAGTCAAATTTATCAATGATGAAGTCGAATAGTAGTTTCGACATAGAATTCGTAAGATGGAATAGTCGTATGTGATAATGACTAAAATAACCATCTTACGAATTATGATGATAGTTGACGCTCAACAAGCTAGGTGGAAGCTTGGGAAAGAAGCGGGTCAAATGGAGCGAGTACGCGGAAAAAGAGCATAGCTGGATGCAAGGTAAGTGAAACTTACACCTTTTTGTAGAATACGTATCTATTCTATAAGTTGTAAATACAATAGAAATAATATTCGAAATATGGTCACCGACGCGAAATGATATGGGTCGGAACAAAAAAACAAGCGCTAAAAACCATAGTAATGGTAAAACGGGGTGGAACGGTAAATTAGTCACGAAAAGACTAAGATAAAATGAGTTTTCGAACGGCTACTTATTAAGTAAGGTTAAACTAATAAAAAGAGTAAAACGGATCAAATGGTAATATTGATACCATTTGACAATTAGCGACTAATAAGTGTATGTCGAGTCTCATGCTTGCAGGAATGAACGGCTCGTGAATTAGCGATGCTATAAAATAGCAAATAAGTGAAGACAAGGTATTAAAACGGGTCAATATGTTGATCCGAGTCAGGTACGCATGATTATGTTGTAGTTAAAAGTGCTATATTGGTCAAATAATTGGTGAGAGTCTTTCGTCGTAAAATAAGAGACTAGAATTGACCAAAAAGCCCTTAATGGGTAAATCGAGCAAACGACCCTTAGAGGCCGTTTATAAACTTGTATAATAATTATGTAACCCTTAGATACATGTAAGTGTTGTAGGCATATACTTTGTAGGTTAAATGCCTAAGAACGGGTCAATCATGTAAAATGACTAAACGAAGGGTAAAAATTTGGGATTTGGGGTCCTTATGTAAATCCACCACAAAAATAGTTGTGGTGGAATGTAAGTAGCTATTTAAATATGGGAACGTGAGTTATGAAAAGAGAAGAGCGGATTTGATGCTTTAATGCACCAAAATCCCCTAAACGGGTCAAAATAAATTACGTGCGTAACTTGGGTGTTTGCCGCGTAATTCACAAAAGTTATGAATTCAAGACAGAGATTTTGAGTTAAATACTTTGGTATATGATTTATGATTAACTAGAAACAAGTTTGGAGGTCTTAAATACAAACGGGTCAAATGTGGATTTTGAATAATAAGCCGAATGCTTAAAAATTTAGAATTTTATTAGTTTGAATGTCGGATTTTAACTCCATGAGATGGAGAATTAAATTACGATCGCGTAGGAAAAAGAATCACGCGAATCAGATGAGTAGAACAAAAGTTATGAACTTTTAAAGTTAGGATTTTGGTTTAAGTTTGAGCTGGGCAAGTGCAGCAACAAAAGAGAACTTTCTGTCGAAAGTGGGTGCTAGCGTCGCGCGACAGGTGGGGGGTTTAACCGTCACGGCGCGCGACACCTGTCGCGGCGCGCGACACCTGTCGCGGCGCGCGACACCTGTCGCGGCGCGCCACAAAGAAATACCAGACCTGTCGTGGCATGCGACGGGTGTAGAATCTGCAAATCGTTGTTATTTTGTTTGTTTGGCTCATGGGACTTGTTGTAACTTGATAACAAACTATCAAAACTAACTTTTATGTTGGTTTTGATTTTAGGTGAATATTATATGCCCCCGGATGAAGATCAAGCGACGAATAAGAACCGAACACACCTCTCAATGAAGCTTCCGCATTTGATTTTATTTCGTTTAATTAAAGTGGATTATTTAAACACTTTTGACTCTGTTTTTGGATGTTGTAAACATGTTTAAAACTTATGATGTAAAAGTTTTGTTAAGTGACATTTTCATATAAAATGCTTACTTTTACGTTATAGTAATGTTAAATACTACTATGGGTCTTACAAGTTGGTAATCAGAGCTCATGGTTAAAGAGTAAAGTGTGTTCGGTTCGAGGCTTGATCACAAATCCGGTAAGTACATGTATATTAACGGTTAGTATGATTAAAGTGTTGTGAACAACACATAGGGTTATTGTGTAATACACGTTACCCCAATGAAAATGATTGGTATAGTTAACGAAATTACATGCGTTAACACGTAAAGTAAAAACCTTGTATTACAATACGGGCATTTATTAATGTCAAAATTACTAACTTTTGTAAATGTTTAGTTGAAGGACACTTGTATCTGAAGATGACGAGAGTTGAACGAATTTTGGATATGACGGTGGAACGGTCCGAGGTATGACAAGCAGAGCATACTCATTAAGGACCTAAATAGCGTGATGATCGCGAACAAAGTTAATGGCAAGAGAAGCCCGTTAGGGCAAGCATTACCAAGTGCACGCTTTTAAATTTAATTGCACAAGTAGTAATATGCAACAAACGCGTAGGAAATGACGGTTGCATGTATCTGATAAAACCTGAATAGGATCTATTCAGGATGATGTTACCAAGAGAAGTTTAATAGAAACATGTGTTATTCACATGATGAATAACATAGAAATAATAGGATTAGTTCATATGGAAACTTGGATGGGGGTAATTATCCAAGTGGAAAACTCTCAATATAATGCTATTAAGAAAAGTAGTGATCACATTAACGAATGTGATTATACAATAGTTCAATAGAAAAGAAAAACATTTTATATGTTCAAATGTAAAACTAGTAAAACTAATGAATGCTGTTTTGCAATAAATAAAGTTTTATTAAATGAAATCAGAGATATGAAATAAATTGAGGTGTTACTTACATAGGGCGTGATGTGACAACTATAAAAAGGTCATGTGTATCATGTGTTGATCGCTTACTCTGGCCAAGTAAGTAGTGGCATATGATACCATGAACTTCTTATAGCGGACACATTTACGTCCAATGTAGTAAGGACGGGGTGAATGAGACGAATTAAAAAGGTACCCAAATGAATCAAACAAACAATATGTTTAATAGTAAACGTAAACGCAAGTCGGATGACGGGAGCATATTACGTTTGAATAACGAGCCCGAGAGAAGGGACAAAGATTAAAGCAAACGAAAATACAGACTGACTAATAGGAATGCTAAGGCATAGAGATAAAAGTTTGACTGTCACAAGTGATGAAATTCACACGGACAAGTCGAAGGAATTAAATAAAGAATAAAGGACTTAACTGAATAAAAGCGATGGATTTTGCTAAGATGACCAAATAAGTTAGAACGACGTCTAAAACCATATAAGAATGGTTACTTGATGATGACCTCTGTAAAGATACCCGATGGATGGGTAGGATTTTGAAAGTACGCGTGAACCAAGAAATGGGGACGCGAAATAGAAAGTCAAAAGACTCGGATTAGGAGTCATGACTGAAAGACGATGAGAATTTGCAAACAGAAATTTTGATAACAACGTTCAACTATTTTAAAGATTGAACGGGTCGAATAAAGAACGAAGTTTGATGTTCATAAGTGATGAAACCTCACACAAATAAGTCAAACGAAATAAATAAAGTATAAAAGCTTGGTAGTACAAGTAAGCGCAAACCGAATAATGGAAGCGCGAAATATTAATGAACCTATGTGATGGGTCGTAAAGGAATGTAGATAGGAAAATCGCAAACTAGCGAAACAAGAATGTTAAAAACACTAAGATAAAGAACCCGGGTAACGGGTCGTAAAGAAATATAGGTAAGAACCGGGTAACGGTAAGTGTAGGATAAACCGACGTGTAAACGACGTTAGAAGTCATAAAGTCAGAAAGATAACTCGAAAGAAAACAAATGTAGCCGTAGACTACGGTCAAGGTCAAATGAATTATAAACATAAAAAGGGTTGCCTTGACGCCATATATATATGTAGTTGAATAAAGACTCGAATAAAAGATGATCTACGGGATCATCATAACCTACTGGATTATAATTAATGTTAAGTCTACGGGACTAAAAAGACCCCCGGGTCACGAATAGAAAGAAACGAACTGATGGGGTTTACCTCAGAAGGTGGAAATCTAAAAAAAAAAAAACCTGTGAGGCTATGTGAAAGAACCTGCGGGTCAATAATGTAAAACGAGGAAACTGGTAGTAACACCTCGCGTAAAATAATAACGGGAGGTAAAGTTAGTATAAAAGCGATGGGTTTCGCCAAGTTAATTGAATGGGTTAAAGCGAAGAGATTGTGAAAAGTCTGGTTGACAAAAGTGAAGAATTTCACTAAAACATGTAAACGGGCAAAATTGACAAAAGAATCCACAATTATTTAAATTGTGTTACGTCACGAAAAGGGCGAAGTCATTACCGAAATGACAACGGAATGGGATAAATCCTTGGACGTAAAATTTCCTGATGTGAGAAATTGACATGAGTTGAAAACATTAAACTAAAATTCAGTTTTGGTGAGAATAATGTTTTAACAAATATAAATATTATGAGAGGAATTGGAAAACGGAAAACACTAAAAGAATGGGTGCGAAATGATATATTCGAAAAGAAGATTTTCGATGAAGAAAAGTTTATATAAACTTAAAATGACGTGATGTGATCGCGGTCAAGAAAACTAATATGGAATATAACCACGTTATGGCGTAAACTATGAAATGGGAATAATAAAGGTTTGTAAGCCTCGAGAAGGCAAAATGGATATACCCGAGCGAAGGAGTATAAGGTAACCGGTGACTAATAAGTCTAACCGCCAGGATAAGTAATTAATAGAGATAAGGGACATAAGATTAAAGTAACGGCTCACGGAGCCTTACACGGGAAAAGCGCATACGCTTCGAAACCAAAAAGACATTACCATACTCTTCTGGTAAGATTATTGAATTCGAGCAATGCTCAAGTAATTACCGAAACTAAACCCATGGAGATAAACCTAAAGAACTAAGTAAGAAAGGTTTCGAGGACGAAACCTCTTTAAGGGGGGTAGACTTGTAACACCCCAAAAACGGGTTTGGTAATCAAACCACGTTAATAGTGACAATGGGTAAAATACTGTTAGTAGTAAAAAAATTAACCCGGTAAATATTAGGATTTAAATAAATAAACTTGATGTTAATTAAAAGGAGGATAAATACTTCGAGAAAAAAAAAAGTATATAGAAGGACTGAATTAACGGGACATAAAATAAAATGGGCTATCACTTCCCGAACCCATTGAGTTAACTAGGATTAATTAACCTAGTTAATAATATGTGATTAAGTGATGAATAACGAATTATAGCTTCTTTCGAAACAAAACTAAACATGAGGGGCCAAAAGGGTTAACTTGAAAGTTAACTAAATAAATAACAAAACACACACACACACACACACACACTTGTGTGTGCGTAGGATCGACTAGGAGAAAGCTCCATGGGAGCCTAACCCTAAAATCAACAAAATCTTCAAATTGGAGGATCAATCGAAGGCCAAATCAGGATTTGAATATATATAAACGATCACCTTGTCAAGGGGATCGTAAGGTATGTCGAAATTTTAACATTCATGAAGTTGTGAAAATTAGTTAACTTTGCATGGTGCGGTCTATGTATGAACCGTAGAGGCTATGGCCGAATTAATGAAGTATGATTGCTTAGGAACAAACCCTAAGTAGAAATTTGAAGTGTAATTGCTATGATTTTAATAAATTGATGATTTACCACACTTAGACAAGTGGGTTTTGACTATGTAGTGAAGATGATGATATACACATGTTTCAGATCATCATATTTGATAATAGAAACAAGGCACTCGAACGAATCATGCGATTTGGGTGCTTGTTCACACATGGTTGAAATGGGTTTTTTAAACGTTATGATGAAATTTGGTAGCTATGTTCATGAAACTAGGTGTATGAGATCATGTTATCTACTAATTAATAGATAAAACTTGATTTTATTAAGTGTTCGGATGAATGCTAGTGATAGGAGGAAACGGGTTTCACTCGTATATGAGAAACCCTTAGTTCTTGTGAAAATACATGAATAAATTAGTCTTGATAGTCGCTTGAACTAGTTGAAGTATAGGAAACGTAATGAACTTGGGTAGAAAATATTTTAAAACGGTAGCATCATTATAATGTCTACCGGATAGTTGATAAGATCGCCTAAATAAGTTATTGAATGCAAATATGCAATTCATACGATTACGGGTAATTGACTTTTAAAAGTCAAATTTATCAATGATGAAGTCGAATAGTAGTTTCGACATAGAATTCGTTAGATGGAATAGTCGTATGTGATAATGACTAAACTAGCCATCTTACGAATTATGATGATAGTTGACGCTCGACAAGCTAGGTGGAAGCTTGGGAAAGAAGCGGGTCAAATGGAGCGAGTACGCGGAAAAAGAGCATAGCCGGATGCAAGGTAAGTGAAACTTACACCTTTTTGTAGAATACGTATCTATTCTATAAGTTGTAAATACAATAGAAATAATATTCGAAATATGGTCACCGACGCGAAATGATACGGGTCGGAACAAAAAAACAAGCATTAAAAACCATAGTAATGGTAAAACGGGGTGGAACGGTAAATTAGTCACGAAAAGACTAAGATAAAATGAGTTTTCGAACGACTACTTATTAAGTAAGCTTAAACTAACAAAAAGAGTAAAACGGATAAAATGGTAATATTGATACCAATTGACAATTAGCGACTAATAAGTGTATGTCGAGTCTCATGCTCGCAGGAATGAACGGCTCGTGAATTAGCGATGCTATGAAATAGCAAATAATTGAAGACAAGGTATTAAAACGGGTCAATATGTTGATCCGAGTCAGGTACGCATGATTATGTTGTAGTTAAAAGTGCTATATTGGTCAAATAATTGGTGAGAGTCTTTCGTCGTAAAATAAGAGACTAGAATTGACCAAAAAGCCCTTAATGGATAAATCAGGCAAACGACCCTTCGAGGCCGTTTAGAAACTTGTATTATAATTATGTAACCCTTAGATACATGTAAGAGTTGTAGGCATATACTTTGTAGGTTAAATGCCTAAGAACGGGTCAATCATGTAAAATGACTAAACGAAGGGTAAAAATTTGGGATTTGGGGTCCTTATGTAAATCCACCACAAAAATAGTTGTGTGGAATGTAAGTAGCTATTTAAATATGGGAACGCGAGTTGTGAAAAGAGAAGAGCAGATTTGATGCTTTAATGCACAAAAATCCCCTAAACGGGTCAAAATGAATTATGCGCGTAACTTGGGTGTTTGCCGCGTAATTCACAAAAGTTATGAATCCAAGATAGAGATTTTGAGTTAAATACTTTGTATATGATTTATGATTAACTAGAAACAAGTTTGGAGGTCTTAAATACAAACGGGTCAAATGTGGATTTTGAATAATAAGCCGAATGCTTAAAAATTTAGAATTTTTTAGTTTGAATGTCAGATTTTAACTCCATGAGATGGAGAATTAAATTACGATTGCGTAGGAAAAAGAATCAAGCGAATCGGATGGGTAGACCAATAGTTATGAAGTTTTAAAGTTAGGATTTTGGTTTAAGTTTGAGCTGGGCAAGTGCAGGAACAAAAGGGAACTTTCTGTCGAATGTGGGTGCTAGCGTCGCGCGATTGGTGGGGGGGGGGGGTTTACCGTCGCGGTACGCGACACCTGTCGCGGCGCACGACAAAGAAATACCAGACCTGTCGCGGCACGTGACGGGTGTAGAATCTGCAAATCCTTGTTATTTTGTTTGTTTGGCTCATGGGACTTGTTGTAACTTGATAATAAACTATCAAAACTAACTTTTATGTTGGTTTTGATTTTAGGTGAATATTATATGCCTCCGGATGAAGATCAAGCGACGAATAAGAACCGAACACACCTCTCAATGAAGCTTCCGCATTTGATTTTATTTCGTTTAATAAAAGTGGATTATTTAAACACTTTTGAATCTGTTTTTGGATGTTGTAAACATGTTTAAAACTTATGATGTAAAAGTTTTGTCAAGTGGTATTTTTTATATAAAATGCTTACTTTTACGTTATAGTAATGTTAAATACTACTATGGGTCTTACACGTGTGGTTATTCTTATTAAAATTTAAACATGAAGCTAGTAGGTGCTTAAAGGATTTTTCAAAAAAATGGTAAAAATACAATTCGAAAAGAATATCAAGAAGATTAGATGTGATAATGGTGAGGAGTTCACATCTAATAAGATGGTGAATTTTTACAAAAATTACGGAATTTTACTTGAAACTACCTGACCCCACACCCCTCAACAGAACGACGTTGTAGAAAGAAAGCATCGACACCTGCTTGAAACGACCCGAGCCCTAAGGTTTGAGGCTAATTTACCAAAGAGGTTTTGGGGAGAGTGTGTCTTAACAACATCATACGTCATCAATCGGTTACCTTCTAAAGTTATTGGGAATAAAACTCCCTTCGAATTGCTTCATAACCAAAAACCCGACTATGACTTTATGAGGACTTTCGGTTGTCTAGTATATTATTGGAACACCGACATGAAAGGGGATACGTTGGAAATGAGGGGGAGGCCTGATGTTTTTTTGGAATACTCGGGAGGCAAAAAGGGGTATAAAATTTATGATCTTGAAAGCAATAAAATTGTTGTCTCAAGAGATAGCAGGTTTCACGAAAATCACTTTCCTTTTGACAAAGTCACTTCAATTTGTCAACACCAAGATTTTTTGAGCAAGAAAATCGATCCACTAAAGTTGATGTTGAAATTCATACCCAACTGGAGGATGATGTCACAAAGGAAATTAATGAAGAAATGGAGACAGAATCTCGAAATTTTGATCAAAATTTTATTAGTGGTTCACCACCTCAACATGAGGTTGACCACGTGCACGAGTTGGATGAATCTCAAAATTCAAATGGAAGTCCACTCCCTCACGGCCCAAGAACAGAAACACATGACCCAAATGAGCACAATGGGGTTCGAGAAATAAATCTTGAAGAAGGACGGGAAAAACGAACTCGATCTCAACTGACTTGGTTTAAGGAATTCGAAGTCAAGCTTCCTCCATCTGTTGATCCGACACATCCCGCATTGAATCAAAATTTTTCTACGGTACATCCTTTGTCTAATTTTGTTTTGTATGAGAGTTTTTCTGACTCACACAAAGCTTTTCTTACGGCCATTCATTCCAATAATGAGCCCAAAAAAATTGCACAAGCCAAATAGGATGACTGATGGAAAGAGGCCATGAAAAGAGAAATACAAGATCTTGAAGAAAGCGGCACATGAACACTCACAGATTTACCAGAAGGCAAACGAGCCATAGACTCGAAATGGGTCTACAAAGTGAAATATAAACCAAATGGTGAGGTGGAAAGTTATAAAGCTCGTCTTGTTACAAAGGGATTCACGCAACAAGAGTGAGTTGACTATCACGATACGTTTGCTCCAGTAGCCAAACTCGTCACGGTTAGAACTCTTTTGGCCGTAGCAGTCAAGAAAAACTAGATCATCAACCAACTCAATGTGAAGATCGCGTTTCTACATGGAGATTTAGACGATGAAGTTTACATGAAGATTCCGCAAGGATTTTCTAAAGAGAAGGAAACCCGCATTTGCAAATTAAGGAAATCTCTCTACGGGTTAAAACAAGCCTCATGAAACTGGTATAAAAAATTTACTACATCCCTCATCAATTTGGGTTTCAAACAATGCAAGTCTGACTACTCTCTATTTACACATAAACAAAAGAATAGCTTCATTGCAGCCTTGATATATGTAGACGATGTCATTATCTTTGGAAATAATCATGATCAAATACAAGCCATGAAAAACGAGCTCGATAAACAATTTAGCATCAAAGATCTAGGGGATCTTAAATACTTTCTTAGCATTGAGGTGGTTCGTACTTCCGCAGGCCTCGTCTTGAGCCAAAGGAAATACACCCTAGATATTCTCGAATATTGCGGGCTACAAGGTTGCCGACCCAGCTCGTTTCCTATTGAACCAAACTTGAAACTTGATAATGGAGAGACAAAACAAAAGATTGACAGCAATATGTACCATCAGATGATGGGACGGTTACTTTATTTGCAAGCTACCAGACCCGACATCACATATGCAGTTAATGTCTTGAGCCAGTTCGTAAGTGACCCGAGACAAAACCATTTGAATGCTGCTCATCGTGTGCTTCTTTACCTTAAAGCTACGGTAGGACAAGGCATCCTTTTAGCATGATCCAGAGGGTATAATCTCACGGCATACTATGACTCCGACTGGCTCGGAAGACGGTTAAGAACATGATACTTACTCCTCCTTGGAGGTGCTCCGGTCTCATGGAAAACTAAGAAGCAATCAGTTGTTTCTCGCTCTTTTCCGCGGAAGCAGAATATTGTTCCATGGCCTCTACCGTCAGCGAAGTTCTATAGATGCGATGGCTTTTACAAGAGTTAGATATGAAGGTCCAAGTCCTCTATTTTGTGATAAGCAAGCCACTAGACACATCGCCAATAATCTGGTCTTTCATGAAAGGACTAAACATGTGGAGATGGATTGTTATTTTGTCTGTGATAGAGTTGAAGCTCAAGAAATTTGTCCACTACATATTGATTCCAAGTTGCAAATTGCTGACCTCTTCACAAAAGGCTCCTCAACTTAGTTTCCTACTTGGCAAGTTGGGTGTTATCAACCTACACACTCCAACTTGAGGGGGAGTATTAGGGACTAAAATATTCTCCTTATTCTTATCCATATTTCCCTTCATAGATGGCTCCTTTTTTACGTCCATATATTTTGTTTCTTTATTAGTCCTTTTTTTTATCTATTTATTTTCCCTCTATAATGTTTTACAAAAGAACATGAATGAAGACACAAAACCCTTTGAACCATAAACTTGAATAGCAATAGGGTTCCGATTGAGTATAAAACAAAGACGAAAAAAGTTATATGTGACAGTTTTGGTGTCGGGAAATGAATTAGCGACAACAGTTATCATTGGCAACTGAACTTTTTTTTGAAAGAAGGGTTTGTTGTGGGAAGAAGAAGCGAAAAAAATTACTTGACGATTGGGTGTCGGGAAAAAGAAAGTGTCGGGTGAACACTATATGTTTGTAGGGTTATTATATGAGGTTGACATTTAGTATTCTTTAGGATATTTTTTTTGGTTTTTGTTTAAAGGATAGTAATAAAAATAATAATTCTATGATTTAGAAAAGGGGTTAAATATAGTTTATAAATAATTAAAAAAATTATAAAAAGGGGTTTGTTTGTGTTGTGATAAAATTTTGATGGGTTTTGAGGTGTAGTACAGGAAGCAAGTTGGTACACTTGTGAAGTGTTCGAGTTAGAGAGTCTACGGGTTCTCAGTATTGGCTTGTGTTTCTTAGTTTTTGATCGCGGGAAAAGAACAAAATAGTCAAGTTTTGCAAACCGTTATTTAACGATCTTTGATTCTGTGACAACTGTCACTTTCTGGTAATTTTCGTACATTTAAATTGATCATTTAAGCTATACAGTGTTGTGTTTTGAATGTCCGAACTGCATGATTTCATGACATACACTTAGAATACTCATGAAATACATGTTTATGGTGCATATTATTCATTTTTATTGGTTACATCTGAAACAGTTTAAACAATGCATTGAAACAACTAGTATAGTACCTAGTAGACTATTGTGCTGATAGAAACGCAAGATCCGCAGAAACCAGCTTAATGACATATTTAGGACTTAGACAAGAGTCCAACATCAAATATACATTAAACCCTAATTGGGAATGCAAGGGTTTGGTTTAATACCTTCCCAAAGTCCGACAAACACTAAAAGCTGCCCGAAAAGCACTATAAGTCACAAATTCAGCACTTTTCTGCAGAAAATCACCAGAATTCAGCATTGTAATTTTTATGCGATGTGTAAAAGTGTTGTTTAACTCAAAATTCATATGAGAATACATTGGGGTATCATTTAAACCAATAACCATATCATTCCCTACCATTTACATAAGCTAAGCATTCAACTATCTACTAACGAAACAAACGCCAAACGAATATCCGAACATTATCTAAACTTTTTTTAGTAACTAGCTAACATTATTCTTGGCATTTTAAAGCTAGTTATGACATCTAAACATCTTAAAATAATTGAAAACCTTAAACACCTAAACTTCCTAATCGATTTCCTACATTTCTAACACTTTAAACAACTTAAAAACAATTCACAAAACAAGACCCCCCCCCCTTATGTGGGCCGCCCCCATATGGGACCCACACACTTGGCCACTTGGTGAAATATCTAGATATTTTACCAACTCTTGCAAGTGGTGATGTTGGTGAATGATTAAAACCTTATGATCTTACTTTTACTAAACCATTTCAAGATCATTTTATACCATTATTTTCACACACAAAAGCTCCCACCTTTACCTCCATTTTCGGCCAAGAACACTCAAAATCCATCTTCATTTTCAAGCCTTTCCAAGATAATCAAGATGCATTTTTATGGAACCCAAGAAGATCTAAGGCATTTACAAGTTGAAGCAAGCAATTTCATTCATCTAAGAGCTTTCAACCATCATAAGTTCATCTTCTTTGCTTTTCATTTTCATCAAGATCATCCCTAGCCACAAGAGCTAGAAGTGAGCATCCTATTTTTTTTCCATACTTGTTTATGTATATATATATATATCTTATGAACAAGTTATATCTAAAAGATTCATGAAAAAATAAGATGAAAATACCTAAAAGCAAACTAAAAATCATAATATATAAGATTGTTTATGTTGTGATTTGAAGCTTGTTACATGTTTATTTGATCTAGTTATGATGAACATCATATGAAAAACTTGTTAGATGATATTTAAAAACATAATCTAACAAGTGTACATGAAAGTATTAAAAGGGTTATGTTAAACACGATGTTTAATGGATGATCATAATATTTGATGTTATAAAAGTGTATAAAGTTTTTTCACTAAAAACTTTGCTTTTTGAAAGATTTATAAAAGTAACATACAAGATGGGTTTTCTATAAAAGTTTGGCAAAACTAGAAGTAAAGTATGATTTTTAAACAAGTAAACATATGTAAAGATCATACTAAAACCCTACATGTTTATGAGTTCATCTTGTTAAAAGCATGTTGTAAATCTCATGTATTTTTGTATAGAAATGATATGAGTAAATTGTTGTTGATTTGAAAAGAAAAAGATATGTTTTACTAAACATGGCAAAGTTCATATTTCAAAGGAACTATGGCCAATTTTTCTTACAAATCATATGTTAGAAAAACTATATTTTTAACAAAAGTTTTTACAATAATACAAGATTTGAAAGAATGGTCTTTCTAAGGACAAAAATAGATATAAATATATATTTTGAGAAAATATATATTTAGTGATCTTAACAAATTATGTGCTATGTGTTTATTGATAGTATTAGTTATATATGAAAGTTAGGAACTTGAATATATTGATACAAATAAATACAACTAAAAGCAAATTACAGACGATTCGGATACCCGGATACATATTTCAAGACACATTACAACTAAAGATCTACAAGAATACATACAAAACACACCTTAAAAGCAAATTACAGACGATTCGGATATCCAGATACAACTTATGGACAAATCGGACATATGGACAAATAAACGGACTATATAAGTATTTCAGACTACAATATATAACACATTGAAGCTTGGTAAACAACATTTTCAAAACCGAACAAGTGACCATATATATATTTTACAAGTATACAAAATATATTACACATTGGTTGATCTTAAAAAGGTATTATTTTTGAAGTATATAAGGATATATATATTTCCTAACATCTAAAATATATTATTTTGGTGAAAGACTAAAATTATATATTTCTAGAATTAGTCTTAAAATAGATTATTTTTAAGATGATTTTTATACCTTTTAGCAAGCATAGATTATATATTCATATGAAATATATTTTAAGAATACAAGATCACGTATAATGAACACAAGGATATACGTATTCCTATATGCACAACTATATATTCACTTACATCATAAACACTTGGTGAAATACAATTATACAAGTATGCCCATACATGGGAATTATTCATACACATACAGTTTACTCATACGAGACACATTCATACACATACAGTTTACTCATACGAGACACATTCATACACATACAGTTTATTCATGCGAGACACGAAGTCAAGAAGTATACATATACAATTTATTCATACGAGACACGAAGTCAAGAAGTATACATATACAATTTATTCATACGAGACACGAAGTCAAGAAGTATACATATACAATTTATTCATACGAAACACGAAGTCAAGAAGACTTGATCTAATAATACAACTCACAAGATACAAGAATTTATATATTTAGAGAAATATATATTGAACAGTTTATCAATTCATACATCTAATACACAATTCAATGAATAACAATTCCATACAAATCTTAATACATATTCAAGATAGAAGACTTGTACATGAGTCAGTACAAAGACCGAAGTGTCTAACAAATCTAGGACCTTTGTAGGTCGTGATACAATTCAAGACAACTGCAGGTGAGGTTACAATTATATACATTTTACGGAACGTAATTCTGTGAGTTCATGTCCCCTCTTCATTTTAAATGCTTTTCAACTTTACAACTATCGGGGAAAATACATGTACAATAGTATGATAAGTCAAGGAATGAAACACCATAGATCATATGAGAATAGGGTTATACAACTAAGCACCATTAATCCAGTTTGGACCTAGGAACAAAGGGTTAGATCTAATGGGTTTTGGCGAACCCTACTCTTGGTCGTGGACCCATACAGAAGAGTGCGTTTGTGTCCCAATAGAGGATAGTCGACATAAAATCGTCTAGGTTTGGATTGCTTCCTATTTCGTCACACATATTAATGTCCTTTCAAAACATTAATAATCAACGATTTCATTGACGCTTTACATACTACACCTTTACATACTGGTTTTCATCTTATACAACTCACATTTTATAGATTCATCTTATGCAACTCACATTTTACAAATACATTTTATACAACTCACATTTTACAGATACATCTTATACAACTAAACTGCATGAACTCGCTAACTTTTGTTGATGTTTTCATCTTAACATGTATTTTAGGGAATTAGTGGACCATGCAGATATTTCAGTCAAGGAAAGCAATTATCAAGACTCCATCCCACTATTTGAAGGGTTTGCCCGTTATATACCACCTCTTTGCGGTGATATAGTGGTCAAAGCCTTAACATTTTAGAACTTGCATTTTGATGTATGAAACTATGACAATTTATTTTCAGTTGATGGTTTGTAACCAATACACTTAACTTATGTTGCACATCTTTTGAAATGATTATGGCACTGGCATTGGAGCTTGTTTTATTCATTTAGTTTTTTCACTTATATTGATTATGCAATGAGAACCAATCAGATCACACCTCGCGCTTCCGCTACGAGTGGGTGTGATAGATTCAAAAATATTTCAACAACATTATCCTCAATGTGATTTGATTATGCAAAGATTTTATGGGTTCAATTACATTTATGTTGAAACCCAGATCGAAAGGTTTACCCAACTAATATATGAAGTTGAAAAGGCTGGAATTGAGATGTCAGATGATAAAATCAACACGAAACTTCTAGATGCTTTGCCACTTACCCAGAGCTAGAATTAGAAGGTCACTCTTATCAAGAAGACAAAATATTATCATCGAATGAAGTTGAGTGATCTGATTTCTATCATCAACTCGTATGATCAGGATGACAATTATAAACAAAGGACTCAGAATCGTATGTCTCAAAACAGTACCTCCAAGATTTGTTCAACCGCTGAACCTGCTTCATGCTGTGTTTATAGCCCTATTGTTTGTAACAACCTGTTTTGTGAACCAATAAGATTAAATTTAAAGTTTATATTTCATATATTGTTGAATGAGCGAGTAGTAAGTAAAATGGTTGGTTAAAATGTGAGATATCTAGACGAACATTTGGTATCGTAATATATCGTTCAATTATAATAATAAATTAAATTATATTTGACGTTACTCCATTTTAATGAAAATTAGGTCAAAATGTTGATAAAAATATGCTCGTTCTAATGACACACTTGTCGTTTCATAAAACGTTATATTTTAAAACTTATACGAGAAAAATGAGTGAAGCAGCTTAATTAATTATAAAATATAATAATAATAATAATAATAATAATAATAATAATAAAAATTCAGAGCGTAAGTAAGTAAGCAGGCAAGCTAGCATGTCAATTGCCCCACATCGAACCAACGAATGTAATTGAGCTGCTTGCCTTCGTTATGAATATAGATAGTATACTAGAGTTAGGATTATGTTTCTTTTTGGGAACGCTCTAGTATAGAGAATCCCGAGCATACGATACCACGTTGAGTGTTGTTAGTAGTCGTTTTTGGAGCATGAATAGGAGCTCGAGTAGGGAGACGCTACATCAAATTACCGTAGATAGTTTTAAGGTATGTTCCCTTTTAAATTTACGTTTAGTATTTATTGTTTATTTATTTTTAGTAGTTAATATTAGTAATAGTATTAGTATTAGTATTAGTAGTATTAGTATTATTATTTTTAGGTATAAGGGTTATATTTAGGGGTGGGTATAGGTAGCCTAGCCTTAACTAGGCATGGACTAATCACCCATGCTTAAACAAGGCAGTGTTAACCAATACCCAACCATGATAATAAGTAGTTAGATGTATCATAATCTAACCTAGGATTTCTTATGTTGTATCAGGACCCAGAGATATTGTTTGATTATGCTAGCAACTATTATCTGATTGTACTAGCAATTGTTACCTAATTGTGCTAGCAACTATTACACGGGTGAGTTTTATGAATGCTTTCCAAATGTGAACATGCTTGTCCTAAACTGTAATAATATGTCATGATTGTTGTACGCATATACATAACCTGGGCACTCATACACACGATATTTGTGGTCCCTTAGACGTGCCACTGGGTAGGATTTGTCTGGTACTACACCGGTCAGTTTAGAGACATTCACTGTATGATGATGTGTCACGTGTTGACGTTGGGTTATGATGATATGAGCGAGTACAAAGTCATGATTAAACAAAATGATTTATAACTCGTGTATATTCGTGAACTCACCGGCAATAGCTGACGTCTTTTAAGCATGTGTTACAAGTAATGATGGTTAGTTTTGTACGTGCTGGTTATTCCGGACCTATGTGGCCGGTGGAATACTGCATCCCAGACTTGTGTCTAGTATAAATGTATCTCCTGGATCGGTGTGATCTGGTGGAAGTGTTGTTACACCAGGCTAGACTTAGTCTGATAAGATGTTGTAATTTGAGTTTCCAACATTTTTACAATATATTTATTATCAATAAGATAAGCACTTCCTGTATCAACTATGTTATAAAGCATCCTTATCGGGTGAGGTGTCACGGTTGGTATCAGAGCCAAAGGTTTTAGCGAATTAGGTATTCGGTAGGGATATCTAGGCTTCAGCCTTGGAGATTAGGCCTGCCTAAAAAGGGTAAGTTATATACTTATATACGTAGTTTTCAGATAAGGATGCTAGGGGAGGCATAAGTCCCGACTTTGTGTGTAAGTTTGCTTCAATTGACTCCATTACAAAAATAATTAATGAACCCAAGTACGAACCTACTTAGGGTGCAGAGTCATCAGGGTATACTTACAGTGACAATTACAACTTATGTACCCTTATTTAGCTATCAATCTGTACCCACCACCTTTAGCAACGATTACCTATACCTCTCGTTCCTTTACTCGTCATAAAATTTAGCAATGGCACATCTTAACGCATATCCCACATCAAAGAGGAAAAAGATTCCAATGAACCACTTAAGCCTCCAATCCATACCATCTCGTAGAGAGATTCCTATCACCGTTGGAACCTAAACCCTTCCGTGAAGTGCCTATAAACCCATGTAGCCATTAACTATACGTAGTCCTTGTAAAACGATGGGTTTACAAGGAGAAACCCGAATATTAAGAGCCATCCGAGTTAGAGTAGCCGAGTTAGAGGGTGTGAACTACATGTTAACAAATGTAGAAGCTCAGAACACGATAGTTCAGCAGGAACTAGATTTGGCTCGAGCCTGGGGAGGGCAGTAAATTTCTATTTCTGTGGATTATATTTAATAACGTGTTGTACTATGTGAACTTATTATGTTAACTGCTTGTTAACGAGTAAAATGTTGAAGTTGTATTTTCTTGTAATTATAGAAAATTATTGACAGAACACCCTAAGTACTAGAATGACTAAGACTTTTATGTTAGGAATTGACTACTTCATTTGTCCTAAGAATACTTAAGTTTGAATAATGGAACTCTTGGATTTGACTCTTAGGATTATGACTATTTAGTAATAGTGGGACTTAATAGAGAAGTTACTAAGGGTATTGTTGTAAGGCATGGTAACTAGAATGTACTCCACTAAGAAGAATGATAGTTAAATCTTTGATATGAGACCAATGTAAATGTGTGTTATGTCCTAAGACCTACACCAGTACAAGTATTTAAAAATAATGACTAAACTAAAAACAAGTATTGTGGTTTATGACCGGCCCATGCACTAAAATGGTGGCTAAACTAAGAGCATAATGTTAAGTATGACGTGGTCGTGTATTTGAAACCTGGTGGCTATGGGTATGACGTGGCTAAATCATGATGGCCAAAGTAAGAGCACATATGGCGGCATGTGATGTGACAATATCCATGAACCCTAATAACTAAAATGAGAACATATGTTGTTGTGTATAACGAGGTCATTCGGTAAAAAAAATGAATGATGAGTATACATTATTATATCTTATAAAAAGTAACATATGTAATAACCTATATAAGATACCAGAATAAAACTGTGTGTGAAAACCGAATACTCTTTTAATAATAGAAATAATGGTGCTTCTAGAATCAAAACTTCAATCCAAAATGCCTGGACACGGGAAAGCGCACAAGTACAATTAAACTAGGAAGCAATTCAAAGAATAACTCTCAAAGTAGCCAATATTATGGATGCCACTCAACCAAGGACTAACCCGGATAACCATAGAATAAACAAGAGGAAAGTTTATCGTTATTTGTGACTAAGTTATAGATAAAGAAGTTGGGAAAAAGAAATGTGAGTACAATGAGTATACTTACGAGTTAAGCATGTTTTGTAAGCTTCTAACTGTTGATGTCAATATAGGAGCTATATAAGCACATGAGTTGTTAAGTTCAATGGAATGTGTTATAGACATATGTGAATACACGAAAGGCAATAGAGTTCAATTCACAGTGCATTGGTTTCAATCAAAAGCACCTGCATTAGAAGAATACTATACTACGTACTAAAGGAAAAGACATCGCCAAGTAAATGAGTTGGGAAGAATTTACCCAAGAACGTCCTAAGAAATTATGTCCCCTAAGTGAGATACAACTAGAAATAAACTTCTTCAAATTAGAAGTTCATCATCTTCAAAACTCATGAACTTAAAATATAGTCTTGAAATTGAATTTTGAAAAATATAACTTTAACAAAAGACTAAAACCATGATTTTTGAACTAAAGATCTTGAAATATAACATAATCAAGTTTATATAATATTGATAAACTAGATGATGAACATGAAAGTATTATCATTTTTAGTGGTTTTGTTAAAATATATAAAAGAGTTCATGAAAAACCAAGATGTATATGTGTTAATATATGCATGAAAGTTGTGGATGAAACTTGATCTATGTTGATCTTGATATTTGAGTTTGAAATGAGTTTAAAAATACGTTTTAAAAAACGTGGAATACGCTCATAGTATAGGGTAAACTATGGCGAAATTTTCTAAATCCTAATCACGATTAAAGTATGATTTAACAAGTGATTATCTTAATTAAACAAAATTAGGAAAACCTTGATGAAAAGTTAAACTAACCACTTTTGGTTATTTTTCTAAGTTAATGAACAAATATATATATATATATATATATATATATATATATATATAGGGGACCGCTAAAATGAAAACCACCTCCAGTTGTAAGAACCATGAGAACTACACCGTACAGGTCGAGTTGGACCAAATTTTTTTTCATAAACGTAGATGCGTGTATTATAAACACATTTGTAAAAAAAATAAAAAAAAGATGTCGTGTGTGTAGTTTTGAGCACCACAAGTTTGTGTTTACGGGTACCGTAACAAAATTTACGGTACCCATAAACACAAACTTGTGGTGCTCAAAACTACACACACGACTTTTTTTTTTAATTTCTTTTACAAATGTGTTTATAATACACGCATCTACGTTTATGAAAAATTTTTTTGGCCCAACTCGCCCCGGATCAAAAAGTTCTCATGGTTCTTACAACTGGAGGTGGTTTTCATTTTAGCGGTCCCCTATATATATATATATATATATATATATATAGGGTCAGGATTTAGAGAAAACGGTGAAAAGTGTAAGAACAGTGAGAACGCTTATGGATCGTCCGATCAAAACAATCTATGGACTAGATTGGCGCGGTGGCATTTCGTAAATAACATCAATTTTATTACGTGGGTGCGCCTCATTAAGGGTAAAAAGGGTAAACATCCTTTCACACATAAAACGCCATTGACATATAAAACGCCAAGTAAATACAAAACACCAATTTTATTACTGCGTAGTTTTTCTGTGTTTTACTTAAGGTCTTAGCCTACAAAACGCCATAAAACGTAAAACGCCTTAGTATATAAACGCCAAACCTTACAGACTTAACAGATAAAGCTGAGCAAAACCGGATAATTGTTAATTGCATTTATTGTTATAATGATATCCCGCCTAAACTGCGCGCCAAAAACATCCTATAAATAGAAACGTCTCAGCATCTTCCGTTGATCACACTAAAAAAACACAAACACAATGGTTCCTAAATACCACTCACTGTAAAACGCCAAAAGTTAGAGAAATCAACGATGGCAAACATCTTTTCTTTGATACTCAGTAATGTTCTACATGAAGTTTCGCTAAATGGTTTGTTAGGTGAGGGGAGTAAGATTTTGCTGCATGAGATGGACAAATTTCAAGAAAAAGAGACTGATGACACAGATATGGCATTTTGTCTTCTTTGTTCTTGAAGAAGGTTTGGATGAGGAGAAGTGACCAATCCTAGTGTAAATGCTACTTCGGCCTCGATGATGATAATGAAGATGACGGGCAAATAGCATCCACCCACATGTCGTCGATATATGCCTCCAACATCCACAAACCCACTTCAACACACGAACAACAAAAAACCACACCAAAACCGAAGCGCCATTTATTTGTGACAGTTCTTGTAGTTTCAAAAGAAGAAAGAGACTGATGATAGTGAAGATTTGGAAGATAAATTGTTTCTATTTTTTTTTATTTTTTTCTGTTGTTTATTATGTAATCTTCAGCTAAGAACAAAAAATACATTAATTCTCTAAAAAAATTATAATAAAACGCCAAAAGGGCAAATGCTTGTGAAACCCCATCATGCCATAAAACGCCCAAACTACCAAACATAATAAAATTACTTTGCACAAGTACTATTATAATAATTCTAAAAAAAGTATAAAACAATGTGCAAGAGAATAAAACAAAGTGCCATCTTTATCTAAACGCCATTGGAAATACAAAATGCCATAATTACAGCCATAAAGATGGGACGTGTTACAGCCATAAACAGATGAAGCTGAAACAAAAAACAGTAACTACAATCAGTAAAATGAAGCGACGGAAACATTATTACTAACATTTATTATATTAAAAGCCACTACACGGGAAATTAAATTTTATTCATCTTTTCAAATACCATAATTAGCTGCCACTTTATAGGACTGCATCCTACGTGCGCGGGAAAAAAAGTCATTATAAAAGTAGAACATGAGAACACAACTTAAACACGCCAAACATTGTCTAAAACGCCACATATTCTGACAACTCGTAATTTCTAGAATCTTTTGATTGTACTGATTCTTTGTTTAATTGATGTTAAGTGAATGGTTATGAATTTATACATTAGACAAATGATGTAGATATGAATCATTGTTATATGTTTAGTCGCACATGGTCTCGAAATCGCACACCTTCTTATCGTCCGCATAAACCATGTGGGCTTCTTGGAGCCCAAAGTGTGACAACTCGAACTTTCAAGGTGTTTAATTATTTCGACTTCTCATTATTTCTTTTCTTTCACGTTCCTTGTTTTTGTGAACCCGTTAACGCTCGTGGAAGCGATATACTTGTTTACGTTACTTATTGTGTCGTAGGGTTAAGATAGGACCGCACACGGCACACTTAGACGAGCCACACATATTTAATTTTGGGAAGACCTTGGCCCACTATTAGATCCAGCCCGAGGTGTTTTGTTTGAACCCACACACATATCTTAGCCCATTGCGACTTCTTGACCGCCCAAACCAAACCCTTATTATTATTATGTTTTGCTTATGATTAACTCAAACAAAACCCTACTTTTCTAAACGTGCATACGGCAGAAGACCCCCCCCCCTATTCGATGCAACCCTCTAGTCAGTCAACATCTTAATCCAGTCAAACTCTCGGTTAGTGTACGATTTATGTTACTATATTTCATTCTTTGTTAAACATGGATCGCATGATATGTCAACTGTTTGGTTGAATTGCTAGTGCATAGGGTTTGTATATTAGTAAACTGTTAGATCCATGATACATGATATTGTGCAAACTCATAATAATTAACTGTTATATGATATCGGGTTATGAAATATTATGCGAAGTGTGATGAGGTTGATAATGATGAGCTAGTTGATCTATGATGGGTAGGTTAGGCATGATCCTAGGATGAATACATGAATTATATTATATTTGAGCATATGTCTTTGTGATATTTGGATTCATAATTAAATTGATGTAACAGTAACGGTCCAATAGGGATTGCATGTAATGGTTTCATAAAGGGGATACTCTTGTATAAGGGAATTGGCGGCCATGTGGGTGTGTTTGTAGTCTTCATCTAATCAAATCATGTGCACCTTTTAATGAGGTTGTCAATATAGTCAAGAGTGGTATAGGGTGTGATTTAATGAATGAGTATGATGTGAGCCGATTGAATGTTTGTTATTAATGATAAATTTCTTTAATATTAGTAATATGGGTTAATGATGTATAGAGAACATGATGACATGAACCTGATGTGTTGATATTCGATGACTAACATGTTAATTGTTTGCATGATAATAAGTTTGTTATGAATACAAAACTCATATATTGTTAACCGATTGTGTAGAATGATTAGGGAACCATAGAATCATCATTAATGGTTATGATTTATTTTGATAGTTGAATTATTGTACAATGTTTGATCAGGAAGCTTTAAAGGGTAATGGGGTTGTGATTTTAGAATGATAAAAGGTTGATTTTGGGCCTAATAAATCTGGATAACTACATGATGCGACCAAATCTTCAATGATGGGTCACATGTTTTGAGTCTGGTCGCACACCTTAAGGGCCTGGGGTGTTAGGACTTTCACATAGTTGGGCCTTCGATGTCTCACACACAAGTAGTATACATATCATTCATGTTAAATGCACAGCAAGTTGCGTATGTATGTTTTAAGTCTTTGAGTAAAACACATGCTTGATTAGGGAACTGTGAATACTGTTGGGCTACATCATATGTTAAAAAGGTGCATAGTAAGGTGGGCCGGGTCGCATGGACTTCCACTAACGGGCTGTGCCTGATAGATCAACCAGGTTAGTGGGTTCGTGAAGGATGGGATTGTGAAGTAATGGGCCATACACTTTAGTGAACACGAGCGTGCCCAAGGTACCTGTAAGATAAGTATTTAATGGTAATCGGTTAGGTTACGATGCATGGTTTCTTGTCATGAAAAACGTGTGTACTTGAATGTAGACTGAATCACTTGTGATGTAGTGTGATGTAAACTTGCACTGTTAACCCAACTGCTTGCTATGATCTGCGTGATAACACATGTGCTGTTTATTTGTAATCTGTGTAATATATGCAAAGAACACATGTTTCACCTGTACATGAAACTGGCTAACTCTGATAACTACGGTAGGGCTTGGTTGACCACTTTTATTAAACGAGTAGCTAAACATACCGAGCAAACCTAAGGTGAGTTCATCTCTCTTGAGCATGCGTCCCGGTGGTTGGGACAGTCAGTGGGTATCCCGGGGAGGGATAAGTCTTTTGGGTAAAATCGGGAATGTTGGATAATATACTCATCCTATCACCATTAAAGTCCCTCCGTGTTGTTTGGTTACCGGGGAGGTAACATGGTATTAGTTAGTAGCGCTACTTAGGTTTGGCAACCTCACCCCGTACCTGGGAGGACGGGTGTTGAACTAATGACCTAGTCATGACCAATGCTTTGATAGGAGCATTGGAGAAAGGGAAAAATAATCAGAAGCCGTCTTGTATTCGGGGTATTATCAACATTACTTTCGGATTTAACTTCAATGGATTAACTAAACACTTGGTAACCAACGTTTTCGTAAAACTATGAACTCACCAGCGTTGTCTGATACACTTGTTGCATGCTCGCAGGACGTTAGATATCTTGGATTTGGGAGCTTGCTGTCTGGAGTAGCTGGAGTGGTCATGGGTCGACTGGAAGGATTTATGTGATTGGATTGTTGATACTATACTTTGGTTTTGAAACAATTTAACCTTGGTTTACTATTTGCTTCCGCTGAACATGTTGGCTTTCATTCAAACTTGTTGATGACATTTTTCATTAATAATTGGGGTTTTATTTATAAACTTGAATGGGTTCAATGTAATTAGTGGCTCGTTGTTGGTACGTCACACGCTTAACAGGGACATTCCCTGGGTGGTATTTTGGGGGTGTGACAGTTTGGTATCAGAGCCACTGGTTATAGTGAACTTGGTTTTTAAAACGTTTTTATAAAACCAGACTATAACCGAACAGTTCTGAAATCGACCATGACACTCAGCTCCAGACCGCAAGGTTCGCCACTCGTTTACTCATTGCACAACATAGCTAGTGAGCACATACATATGATATTGCATGAGATTGCACGTTTTGCACAACAGTATGAATTCATGTATTACTTGCATGTGTTATGTGACTGATAGGGTGGTATTTCCCTAAACATTTATGACTCACGTTTCGTGAAGCTCTTTGTTTGCTACTCGAGTTTGAGGAACCATTTGACATGAGTTAGGAGGAGCTGAGATGAGCATGCAAATCACAATATTATTGTGGGTGCACAGATAATAATAGTGTGGGGTGCATGCGAGTCCCAGTGAGGCTTAACAAGTGAAAAAGGGGTTCTACTCTGTTATTTGATTAATGTGAAACGCAACAAATCTGTAGGAGTCGTAGCAGCGATTGTCTCTTACTCGAACGTGATCTTTTCACTCCTCTCTGAATCCTTTCGCATCTCGATGCTATCGAGTATTACCTGAACATTTTTTTGTGAGTCGTGTTAGAGGATCATATCAGCTGCCGACTAGTCACAGGTACCGTTGAGCTTAATTTCACACTAAGTATTAAACAATTCACCTAGATTGTTGATATACTAATCCTTTTAAATTCTTACACAGACTTCAACTTATTTAGGATACGATTTAAGTGTTTTAAGTACTTAACTTATTCGCGTGTCCCACTTCAGAATATACTCTCGTATCCAGATTCCTATATTCAGTCTTACAGGTGAACATACTCAAATGATATCTGTAAAGGGTAGTGCGAGGCCATGAGAGCTCAGGTTAGAACTTTCGTTCAGACAAAGAGATGATGGCTCGACTTTCGGTGTGTCCCTCTTGGGGATCTTTTCTTCAACAGCACATGATTCGTATTTTGCAATGTTTATCATTTTTTATGCTGAGGAGAGGCTTTAAGGATTAAAGATGTGCAGAGTATTATACGAGGACTAGGCTATTGCTTCAGTAAAACCAGAAGTCCTGGTATAATACCCCAGATATCATCAAGTACACAGACCTATTATGTTAGAAATAGAAAATCTTTCAAACAAGATTTCAGGGGTTACCTATATATCCGAGAGATGTTCCCCACGAAATAAGTAAGATGTGATTTTTATGTTTATATCCCGAAAAAGTCTACTAAGTGTGTAAAAACCTATCGGCATATCATCAGTGAGACCGTTTAACGCTTTTAAACTTTACATTTCTTTAGCATACCGTAACTGTCTAGCTGATGTACTATCATTTCCTCTTTTTACACAAAACTCTTTTTGATTTTCTAAATGTTTTTGGATTTTGAAAATTTCTAATGTTTTTGTATTTTTGCATTTTTTATTGTTTTTGTATTTTCTGAAATCTACTATCTCCCCCTAAATACGAAAACAACTAAAAAGTCGACAAACCAAAGCAGTCTGCCTTTCAACATCCTCTGCTGTGTTTTTCTCATCAACGCCAATAATGTCTCCCCCTAACGACAAAAACATCATACCATTGATTTTAATAAGTATAAAAATCGTGATTTATCAAATACTTTGGTATGTAAATATGCCTTTTATTCGTCGGTGTGGATTTTATCTATTCGAATCAACTTCTTCTCGAAACAATCTCGGATGAAGTGATGTCTAATTTCTATGTGTTTAGTTTTAGCGTGATGTACCGGATTTTTCGTTATGTTGATTGCAGCCTCGTTATCAACAAATATAGGAGAGGTAAGAAATTGCAAACCGTAATCGCGCATCTATTGCTGAATCCACAGAATCTGCGAGCAGCAGCTGCTGGCTGACACGTACTCTGCTTCACAAGTCGAAAGAGCAACAAAGGTTTGCTTCTTACACTGCCAAGTGACCAAGCGAGGTTTGAAGAATTGGCATCCTGCAGTTGTTGATACCACAACCCCAGGCTTGGGGTTCCTCTCAGGTAGCGTAGGATCCTTTTGACGATAGACATGTGCGAGGCTCTAGGACTTGACTGATATCGGGCCGCGAGGCATGTCGGGTACATTATGTCAGGTCTGGATGCTGTCAGGTACATCAGCGAACCAATCATTGAGCGGTATAGCGTCTCGTCGACCTTCTCTCCGGTGATATCAAGGTTAATACCATGATTAGTTGCTAATGGGCTGGACATTGGGGCCTTCTCGGACATCCCAAATTTCTCCAGAACGTCGTAAACGTACTTCGTTTGATGTATGAAAGTTCCCTCTAGCGTTTGATCAACTTGCAGCCCTAGGAAGAACTTCATCTCACCCATTGACGAAATCTCGAACTTCTGCTTCATCACTTGTTCGAATTCTTTGCAGAGTTCGTCGTTCGTTGACCCAAAAATAATGTCATCAACATATATCTGAACGATCAGTAGATGGCCAGCGACTTCCTTAGTGAAGAGTGTAGCATCCATCTTTCCTCGGATAAAGCCGTTGGCAAGCAAGTGTTGAGAGAGCGTCTCGTACCAGGCTCTCGGGGCCTGATGCAAACCATACAGCGCTTTGTCCAGGAGATAGACCTTGTCTTTGTGTATCGGGTCGGTAAAGCCCGGTGGCTGACCGATGTAGACCTCCTCTTTCACTTTTCCGTAAAGGAACGCCGCCTTGACATCTAACTGGTAAACTTTAAAACCTTTCTATGAAGTAAAAGCAAGAAATATTCTGATTGCTTCAAGTCGAGCAACCGGAGCGTAAACTTCAGTGAAGTCTATCCCCCGAGTCGAGCTTTGTTTCTACCTATCACTCCTCGATCGTCTCTCTTGCATTTGAACACCCACTTGGTGTTTATCTTTCTGTGTCCGTCAGGAAGATCGACAAGTTTCCAAACTCCAAGCTTCTCGAATTGACCTAGCTCCTCTTCCATCGCATTCACCCACGATTCTTCCGTCAGTGCCTCTTTATATGTTCGAGGTTCAATCTGCGAAATAAAGCAATTAAGTGAGAATTTAGTTTGTAATGGAGCAATTTTAGTATAAAAACATGTAAGGCCATGGTCAATTTGGCTTCTTGTTCGAACTCATGATTGCAGTTCTCCTATAATCAACTCCTCGGGGTGATAGAACAGAGTCCTCGACATAACTTCACCGGGAACATTCACCTCGCCTTCCAAATTTGTGACATTCTGGTCCGCAACTTGTTTATCAACATGGACTGTCTGGTCTGAAGATTGGATCTGCTCCCCCTCAGATTCTGAATCACCGCGATCAAAGGTTAGACTCTCAATCATCATCATCAACTGTCGTTGTCTGATTTTCAGGAGCAGGCTCTAGTTCCGAAGTAGTCTGAGTTTACTGAACATCGTCACTTTCACCAGCATGACTGGGACCAGCTTCATTATCATTGGAAGTATGTTGACGTTTAGAAGACCTTGCTGGAAATCTGCCCTGGGATGCTTCATAATCCCGTAATATGTCTAATTCATCAAAGTACTCTGGCTCTTCTGGTGAATCGAATGAATCCCATAAAGAATCATAATTGAATCGACATGAGTCTGCGGGCTTCTGTGGAGGCATAGTGTAGCCTTGACATTTAATATGCTGTGCTTCGATGATCCTCCCGAGACTTGGAACGAAGACTCGTCTAAGTGGACTGGAGTAGCCCACAAAGATTCCTTCCAAACTCTTTGACCCAAACTTTCCATCAGGATCTAGAACTGTGAAGGGAGACCCGAACGGCTCTAGATATTCAAGGTTAGGCTTGCGTTTGTTGAGGAGCTCGAAACACGTTTTATTATGCTTCTTCACAGTGAGTACCCGGTTGAGCGTATAGCAAGCGACAGATACAGCTTCTCCCCAAAAGTTTATAGGTAACTTTGAATCAGCTAGCATCGTTCGTGCCGTTTTGATCAGCGTTCGGTTCTTTCTTTCTGCAACTCCATTCTGATGTGGAGTGTATGGTGTGCTGAACTCTTTCAATTACCTCTTCTATCACCAAATTCTTCCATTTTGTTGTTTTTGAACTCCATACCATTATCACTTCTTAGTCTGCAAATGCGGGTCTGGTAGAGATTCCCTATCTTTCTTAATAACTTCAACAAACTCTCTAATGTTTCATCTTTAGACTTCATAAACATCACCCATGAAAATCTCGAATAATCATCGGTAATCACTAGGCAGTAAAGATCTCCAGTAATGCTCTTGACATTTACGGGACCGAAGAGATCAGTGTGAAGTCTTTCAAGTGGCTTCGAGACTGAGTTCACCAATTTTTTGGGATGAGATTTCTTGTGTTGCTTTCCTTTCAGACAGCTAATACATTCTCCCTCCAGGTGAAAACTCTTCAGATGGACAACTCTAACAAGATCGTTATGCACCAGATGGTTCATATTTCATAGGTGAATGTGGCCCATTTTTCGATGCCACAACACTGACTCCTTTTCAGTAGCTTTCGAAACGAAACACTAAGGGTGACCCGTGGTACACTTCTCATTTTTCTCACCAAACATTGACGGTTTACCTTTGACATCATTTTGCTTTTTCGGATTCTCAACAACCACAGGCTTAGGCTTCAAATTGGTACACTTCCGTGCGATGTGACCAATTTGGTTACATTTGAAGCAAGTGCGGGTGTCAACATCCTGACTTTTACCTTCAGTCTGCGGCTGTGAGGCCTTTTTAGCAAAAAATTCTTCATTTGTTTTTGAAAAAAATTCCTATTCTTGTTCGGAAATCGAGCTTTAGCTCTTCACAAACGTTTTCTTTTCATCAAACTTTTGTTTCTGAAAGTTCCTTTTTGGGTAATTCTTACCACCCTGGTATCCACCCGACCATCTGTTTTGATTGTTTTTATTAAAACGAGGTGGAACAACTGGTTTCTTGTAGTAAGATTTATCACGTTGAAAGTTCAAAAATCTTTTAGAACTCGTTAAACCTTTAACCTCAGAAACATTGATCTCAACAAGTTTGAAAACCCTCTTCAGTTTATCCACATTCACATTCTCGATCGGAAACTCAGTATCCGAGTACAACTTATCAGAACCACTCATCTTGTACATGACAAGAGACGGTTCATCACTTAAGTTATCCTGGGACTTAAGTTTCGGAATGTAATTGTTTAGAAAACATTCATCCTCTTCTGTGGAGTCACTGTCTGATTTTAACACATTCTCAACAACATTTTTCACAACTTCAGATTGAATACTGTCTTCATCAGACTGTGAAGTGAATGTGACATCAATAATTTCTGGCAATTTTTCAACATCGGTTTTCTCACTTGTTTCCGATTCGTTAGCCAACCCAGATTGTTTCTTTGTGAAATTGTTGCACATGGGTGGTGGAACATTATGATAACCCACCCCTATTCCATCTGAGTAAACATCCTCACCAGCTTTGTTCTTCCTAATTGGTTTGGGGACTATGTGCTAAAGAACAAAGCTAGCTGAAGAACAAAGCTAGCAGAGTTATAGCTGTTCAGCTTCAGATTTATTCTCTCATTTTCAATCTTAGCTTCTTGGAATTGAAGCTTAAGATTTGCTATCTTATCCAGTTGCTGATTTATCAGTTTTTCTTTCGCTTGAAGAACTCCTGATAAATGAGTATTTTCTTTGTGAGTTTTACCGTTGCGTTCATCTGAATCTTTTACCGATCTTTTCAATTTGTCAAAATTTTCTGAAATTTTTCTATTGTTAAGAATTAATTTTTAATTTTCTTTTTAAAAACGTTCAACATCACTTTTATCTTTTTCAGTCTTTTTGTTTAATTCTTTGATTCTTTCATTTGAAGCTTTAACTAGTTTATCTCGACCTAGAACTTCTCTATCGATTATACCAATTTTTTCAACCATCTCCTGGATTCTCTTATTTGCGAGATATTCATGTGTGTTGCAGACTTTGCACTCTTTCGTGCAATCTCTGCAAACACTTTGGTTTTAGCACTGTCAGCCTTACCTGATTCATTTTCAGAACCTTTACTACTGACCTTTCCTGATGACTCAGATGTAGACTTGGAATCTACCTCGAGTGTTTTTGCCATTAGAACTTGGTCTGCCATCTTCGTCAGATTCTCGGCTGTCATCTCCTTTTCAGTATCAATGATCCCTTCGTCCACCTTCTTTGGCTCTAGGGACTTTAACCATCTTTCACGGCTCTCCTGTTTGAGCCTTTCTTTCTCGGCTCTCTTTGTTGCGTCTATCTTGATCTGTTCCTCAACTGGCGGGATTGCTTTCATGAGAGTTTCCACATCAATGGTCGATGGATCAATGGAAATGTTGCCTTTTGGATCCAAGTAACATTCACGATCCGGATCCCACCTTTTCGCCTTTTTGGCTTCTTTGTAGGCGTTGTAGAACTTTTTCTTCTGTCTTTGTGCCAAAGCCCTTTCTCGGTTGTATGTTGACTCTTGTGCTGGTGGTTCAGTAGTTGCCGTAAATACGTAACCGACCGTGTCCTCTTCGGGAAGAAATTCGCTCCAATCAAATCCCTCATCATCTTGGATTACTGCTAAAGCTCTTGATTTTTCTTTAGGAGTTTCCTCAATCTGTTTCATCCTCGGTGGCTCCTCACGGTTTCGATGATAGACCGCCTTTCTGTAATAATCATCATGAAACGGATTTGCAGACTCATCGGTTGCAGAGTTTCGATATTCTCATTTGAAGTGTCCCTTCTGCTTGCATTTGAAGCAGGTCACCTTTGATTTTTCAAAGTCGAGCTTCGTTGATGGACCTCCGATAGAGTTTCTTCCGGTAATTTCCGTAAATCTTTGAGCTCTGCGAATCACATTCGCCATGCACCAGCGAATGTCAATCAACTCCATCTCCTCTGGATCTATTTGATCGTAGCCTCTTTGGTGATATTGGTGTTCCCAATCTTTCCAGCAACTAAGCTTTCATACGACTCCAGAATCGATGCAAGGAATACCATCTGCTGCTTTGCTGTTTCTTCGTTGAAATTTTGTGCATTGTTCAGATTGATAGCAATGTTGCATTAGAATACATTCTTTGAAACACCTTGTGACTGCTGATTGTTTGATGCGGATTAAGAAGATGTACTAGTACCAGTTCCATGATAACCGCTGTTTGGTGTAGAACTGTTGCGGGTCTTCTCTTGCGTCACAGTATTTGAGCTTTCAGCACTAAAGGCAGTTTTTGGTGAAGTAACTTTGGGAATCATACTGCCACGGTAATACAGATCAACATTTTGTTGATACTGTGTGCTGCTCACCTGGTTCATCTTCTTTATTTCCAGCTCGTGACCTTCAATTCTCTCAATCAACCAATCTACTGTCATCTCTGCCATTGGCTTGGTGTTTTTGAGCACTAAACCGAAATATTGCCAGTCCTGCTCATTTGGCAAACCCTCGAACATTTTGTCAACCATCTCATCCTCGTCTTTCTTGATTCCATATCTGATTAATTCTGCCTTCAGATGACAAAATCTTTCAATCATTTGATGCACACTCTCGTTTTTCATACATGTAAACAAATCAAATTCCTTTTTCAACAAACTTTTCTTATTTTTCACTATTTCCTCACCCCCTGTACATTTTTCTCAAGTTTTCCCCATAAATCTATCGAGTCGTTATAATCAATCAGTGATATGATATCATCTCGAATAGACTGATGTAATAGAGCAATGCATATCTGTTCAGCTACAAACTCTTCTTGTTCAGTTTCAACCAAGTTCTCATAATCTTCCCTTGAAGCTTTGTAGCCATGTTTCATGCATTTCCAGCTATCATATGCAAATGCCTTTAACCACCCATCGAATCTCTTTGCCCATCTATTATAATCCTAAATCGCCATCAACTTTGGAGGTTTGTTGTACGTGCCGTACGCATTGTCGACACTCAACAAGTCAGAGAATGCCTTTGTAGCAGTCTTTGGGTTCATGTTGGTATTCATGTTAGAAGATGTGTCTCCTGTGTTGTAGGAAAAAATATCTCCAAAAGGATTCAAGAATTCGTCTGCCATGATCAGTGTTCCTGAAAAATCAAACACTTAGTCAAATTTCAAAATGTAAACACAAACACTGGATCGGATGGTCCTTCGTACGAATGGTCGTTCATACGTATGGATGACCACTATGAAATACGAAACAAGTGTGTTAAGTGACGAATGGCACAAGTGATGAATGGCAATCCGATCGGATGGTCGTTCGTTGAATGAAACTTGAACTTTTTCACACCACAATACTTATCCGGTCGGATGGCAATCCAATTGGATGAGTATGACGCCAGCTAATGAAATAGAACAATAACTAGTGCAATCCGCTCGGATGGCAATCCGATCAGATGAGTGACGTCAGCTTGTTCGATAAACTATTCATGATTTTGATCAATTTGAACGAGTTTTAGCTCGAATTTTGGATTGAAACTTTGTAGGATTATGCTATAATTGATTCCGAACAGATTGATGTCAATTTTAGTCCTTTTTGTCCGTAAATTATAGGTCAATTTTGAGTTTTTATCAGTTTTAGGTGTGAAAATATAGAAAACAGATAGAAATGTAGAAGAAGATGATGAATTGGTCAAAATCTCCGGTGAGATTTGACTGAAAACGGCTGAAATCCTCGAGAAATCGCTGTAACTATCTTCGATTCGACCTCCTGTGGCTCTGATACCACTTGTGAGGTGCACGGCAGGAGTCGGTTCTCTCTAAGATGAAGAACGTGGTCGGATCGATCAATACACATGTGCGGAATCCCTATGCATCGTCAGAGAGTAATCAATAACGATATCAACGATAAACATGTCCATTCTCATTGATTAATCTGAAAGTACATAGTTCCCGATGAAGATTGGACAGAGCTTCGCTAGAGAAAATGACAAAAGGTTCTAACAATGTGACCCCTACATCACTATTTATAGGCGAGCTGGGAGAGGCGGTGCCATCCGGTCGGAGGGTCATCCGTCCGGATGGCCATCCGTCCGGATGATCCAAGTGCCATCTGACTGGATGTGTTTACAAAATAACATTCCGTCTTCCATTTCGTCTAGTTACAAAACAACATTCATACAAAACTGTACAATGACACATACAGGACCAAATACAGACTCGATACAGACGGAAGCTACAGACATATTGCACTAACAATAATAATCGTCAGAACAACAACAACACGGGAAACAACAACACTAGGAAAAACGGTGGGAACGACGCTCGTGGGAGAGTGTTTACTATAGGAGCAGGCGATGCAAGGAATGATGGCAACGTCGTGACCGGTACGTTCTTTGTCAACGGTATTTACGCTTTTGTATTATTTGACTCTGGTGCCGACTAGAGTTATGTGTCTTTGGGGTTCTGTCGTCAATTAGGGTTAACCTCGACACCTTTCGAAACCAAACACGTAGTGGAGTTGGCTGATAGTAAGTCAATTGAGGCCTCACACAAACACTTAGGGTGCAAACTCGATCTCTTCGGCCAAGTGTTCAACATTGACCTTCTTACTGTCACTCTCGGTAGCTTTGATATAGTCGTTGGTATGGACTGGTTTTCCAAACACCGAGCCAATATACTTTGTAAGGAGAAAATCGTGCGTGTACCTCTCCCTAGTGGGGAACCACTGTCCATTTAGTGTTATCGAAGTGGTGCAACTGTCAGCATCATTTCATTCATGAAAGCTCCGAAGAAGTTACGGAAGGGCTATCCAGCTATTCTTGCGTTAGTTACTGATACACAGCCTGAAGAAAGGGGAATTGAAGACCTGCCAGTTGTTTGTGAGTTTCCTGACGTATTTCCCGAGGAACTTCCAGGTTTACCACCACACCGCCAGGTGGAGTTCCAAATTGATCTTACACAAGGAGCAACCCCGATTGCTCATGCTCCTTATCGTCTTGCACCAGGGGAGTTGCAAGAGCTGTCTAATCAACTCCAAGAACTGTTGGATAGAGGCTTTATCCGACCCAGTTCTTCGCCTTGGGGAGCCCTGATGCGTGTGTAGCGTTATATATTATTATTGATATTTTAAGCCCTTTTTAACACATTAGTCAAGTTTTAAATTTATAAAACACGATATTCCACTAACACAAAACACACATTTGGACAAGTGCACCCATCGTGAGCATAGTATAGTGTTGGTAAGATATCGAGGTCGTCCAAGGACACAAAAGCTTTTAATACCGGTTTATCCTCAACGTCAAATCAAATCAAAATTTTTAGAAAATGTTTTAAACATGAAAAATAAAAACTTAAAATGCTGAAAAATAAAAATAAAATAAAAACAGATAGACAAGATGAATCACTTGGATCCGACTCGCCTTTAATGTAACCTTTGATGATTTTCGCACTTTTGCACCTTTTAAGAGATTATCTTAGTTATAGTAGTAGGCCCCTCTTTTGAAGGTGACGTTACCCTCAACCCAGTGGTTTGAGTCAGCAAGGATAAAATCCCAAAGGGTCGGAATATTGAAAGATAATTAATTAAGTTATTAATGCGTAATGTGGTAGGCCCCTCTTTTGAAGGCGACGTTACCCTCGGCTAAGTGGTTTGAGTCAGCAGGGTTACAATCCCAAGTAGCCGGGTTAATGTATTAATAGTAGTTTACATATGAGGGGATCAAGCCATTCGCACCCCCGCCATCCAATACAGTGGGTATTGAAGGAGGTCCTAGTAAGCTTGACCCATGTCCTTGTAGGATCCATACACTGAACAAGGCAAGAACCTTACCAAACCATACCCTTAATCCCCGACCAGGTAGCCAACATATCTCTATATAGACCATAGAGATATGAATGGTGAAAATCTTTTATTTTATATAGACAGTAAAATAACGCCAAGACACCACGGACAAATGATAAGGAAGTTTCCCTTCAACATAAAGAAACTAGTTATTAAAGTCATTAATACAAAACCAAATAAAAAGTGTGAAAAGATTAAAAATCAAAAGTATTACATTAAATGCTTGTCTTCACCAAGTGATGTAAGAGACTTAGGCAAACATGGCCTTTGATTGTCAAGAACTCTTACTATCAATCTTGGATCCCGAGACTACTTCACACACTCTAAGGTAGATGATGGATGATGCTTGTGGATGTGGGTGTTGTAGTGGTGGTGGAGTGGTGGTGAAGTGAACCAAGCACCTTTATTTATAGCCTGCAGAGAAGCCCGGACACGGCCCCGTGGCCATCCTCTTTCTCTTTCTTCATTAATTGCAATTGTCTATTTTAGGCTCCACACGCCCCCGTGTCGGCTGGGCACGACCCCGTGTGAAGAAGCGTATCTGTACTATCAAGATTCGCAAGATTTTGCGAATCTTAGCGTTGACCACGGCCCGTGTTGAGCTAGGCACGCCCCCGTGCTGGGAATAGAAGCTTCTACAACTTTGTCTTTTTTTGCAGGCACCTGGCCACGCCCCCGTGTCCGCTGGGTACGGGGCCGTGGTAAGCCTTCTGTTTCTGGTTTTTGCTTGGGAAGATGCTGTTGAGGGGTCGGGCATGCCACATTTGCTCATTTTCTTTGTATTTATGTTAGATTTTGCTGTGTATTTGTTCCTTTTGTTCATTTAAGCTCATTTGGTCCTGAAAATAGAGAAGGAAGACAAAAGCACACTTTTTCCAACATTAGTACTAAAAAATGGTTAGTTTTATGCCTCATTTGATGCAATTTATATGTTGATTTTTACACACATCAAATACCCCCACACTTGAATCTTTGCTTGTCCTCAAGCAAAACTCTTTAATTTGTGGCTTATACACCCAAATGGAATGGGTATAAGAGAAGTTTTTGGGCTTGTCTTGAGTGTCGGGAATCCAAGATCTTTATTGGGTTTTATTTTTATGCTATTTACAATCCTATTTGTTATGATTTATTTAGAACGTTTCATAAGAGAAATTACTTATTTGGGCATAACATGCCTCTTTAAAATTCCATTTATATACAAGTTCACATACCTCATGGGAGATCACTCAACACTCGGCCGAAGATGTATTTTTGTGAAACACTCGAGACCGGCATGGAACTTACTTCTACCATAAACTTGCCAAGCAATCAATCCTCCTCCTTTTAACTATAAACATTTGTAAATATCAAGAGGACTTTGGGAAGGGTTAGGCTTGGGTTAAAGGTATGTGGTTTTGGGTTAGTGGTTAGTAAAAAGGGCTAAAAGCGTAAAAAGTGTCGGTCGTCGTAAAACTTTTTGTTTTTGTGACTTTTATTCAAACTAAGTACTTTCAAACAAAGTTTCTTTGAGGAACTTGTTTGTTTATTGCTAGACTTCATTTTTTTATAAAGACTGTCACACGACAACCGAGCTTTTTTCTAAAATAAAGGGTTTAAAAGAAAAAGGTTTTGGTGGGTAAAGGGTGTTTGTTTTGTGGGTTTAGAAATGAAAAGGTTTAGGCTCAAAGGGGTTCACTAGGGGGATTTTGGGTAGGTGATAAAAAAAATGAAAAATAATGGTGTTCAAAAGAAAAATGGGTTAGTCCTAATGCCTCCATCATTTACTTACTTGGGTTTAAGTTGGTAAGGACCGGGA
The DNA here is from genome assembly GCA_030545235.1 of Helianthus tuberosus. Lineage (NCBI taxonomy): Eukaryota > Viridiplantae > Streptophyta > Magnoliopsida > Asterales > Asteraceae > Helianthus > Helianthus tuberosus. The sequence continues at coordinate 49,918,534 of CM060403.1, read as the reverse complement.
ATGTATCGTCGTGGCAAGTTCTAGAGTCGTAAGAAACCAAGCGGCTATTCACACAAGAAACGAAAAATGAGCATTTAGTTTAAATATGTATGCTTGTATGCTCAATAAAGGCTCAAAACTCACTTTTTGTGGGAATGGGTTTATAATGTGATCAACTATATACAATCAAATTTTAACTAGATTTGTCATGCCGTTTCATAATTTTCTTATGTTGGTTCTTTTTATCACGACGCTATCAGTTGTAAATTTGTAAAAATATTACCTTTTTAGAACTTGTTATTCCTAAATTAAACCAAGACAAGTAAAAAAGAATGAAAAGTTTTTAAAAAATTTGGGGTGATTAGCGGTTCCAATAGAGTTTTGTGTAAGGCTTGTTATTAGAACTTTCAAAATTCAAGGTTTTAGCATCCCCCCCACAGTTAAATTACACATTGTCCTCAATGTGTCCCAAAAATAAGTTTTTAGGTTGATTGAATGTGTAAAAAGGTGTTTAAAAATTAAATTTATGTTACTGGGCGTCTGGGCACGGCCCCGTGCTGAGTGAGCATGGCCCCGTGGTCAGATTGCCAGTAATGAAAACTTACAGAAGGTGAACACGGGGGCGTGCCTGGTGGACACGGCCCCGTGCTAGGCAGATTATAAACAAACAGCAGGTTCAGGGAGATGGACACGGGGCGTGCTGGCTGGGCATGGCCCCGTGGTGACAATCTGTAATCTTTTCAAATAGGTTTTGGCTTTCGGTTCTGGTTTCCGGGCTTATGTAGCACTAATACTTAGTGCTTCCAAGCCTCCTGGGTACCTGTTCATGCTTAAATATACCACACCACACAAATAACAAACATCCTAACATACCATAAGTTTATCATCCACACCACAAACTAAAAAAAAAAGAAAATGCAGAAAAGTAAAAGTGTTAACGGAAAGTAAATTGTTCAAATTGGCACGCAGGCCAGATAATTGTTTGTGAGAGCAAAGGGGTTAACCTGTTAAGACTGCAACCGTGTCATACTACCTCTGACGCCTCCATCTCAATCCATATCTTCATCCTCGTCATCTCCTACTTGTTTCGCCATGTACTCCCAGGTGTTGCTGATGTCATCCTGCATGTCGGAGATGTTCCTCTCTATTGCTCCGACCTGGGTGTACGTGTTGCTGGCCATTTTGTAGGTGTTGCGAGTACACAAAAGGTTTTCATGCAAGAGATCATGTAAGCTTTGAAAATTAGGAAAACCACCACCTTGAGAGGATGATTGGCCCGGATCACCATGATGCTGATACTGGTACTAGGGAGGAGGACGGATTTGTGGCGCGTGAAGGACGAGAGCCTCTTGTAGGTTCCACATATGTCCCTGAACCGTTTGAAATCGAATCGTTCTGTCACCCGCTTCATTGATGATCCCCATTGAGTGGCATATGACGAGATCCACCTTACCCGATCATGGGCCCTTACGGAAGGACCTTGGCATCCCTTGCATGAAGTTCTTGAAGAGGCGGTAGATCCACCCTCCAAAGAAGATAGGGGTCGGGGGATTGGCTAGTTGGTTCAGGTGCATGTTGCGGAGGAGCAGGTATGGAACATCGAGAGGCACACGGTTGTGAATGCAGTGTAGGACCATCAGATCACGTAAGCCAACAACACCAGTACTGTCATGCCTTTGGCAGAGGGAGTTGCTAAGGACCCTATGAATGTAACGTATAGAGGGTCCCGCAACTGTGTGCTTTTGGTTTGGCTTGGGTTATAGGCTCCTTCCCCAATTTGAGCCCATGCTGCTTGACGTTGGTTTTGCGAGAGTTCACGGAGACCACCCGTGTTTTCCTCGTCTCCGGCATCCTCTTCAGCATACAACCCAATGATTGACCCAAATTGTGCAATCGAAATTGGAAGCACATTCCCAGCACAACGAAACTCAACCCCTTCTGCATCAAATGGATCAGCTTTTGCCTTGAATGCAAACGTGCTATAGAACTCCATGTTGTACTCGTGGACCGAGTGGAGTCTAGTGCAAAGGGCTGCCCTGAGTGGACCAGTGACTAGGGTGTTGAAGCGATCAATTTGTAACACCTGTGCCTCCACGGCCATCAAACAAATACCAAACCAATGAAATATTATATTTCATACTTGGGATTTGTAAAAATATGTGTATCATTTGCACATATCAATTTTTGTTCAATTCCAAACTCTAAATCGCTTTCTGGAAGGTTATACGCGCACCGATGCGTAAATATAACCAGTTTAATGCAACAAACACTCCAGAATAATGACATAGGCTTAACATACCTTAAATAACCTTTACATAACTTAGAAATAAGTTTTGAAGGCTTTGGTATGGCAAAAACAAGCTAATTCGCTTACAGGGACTAAACTTGACAAACTGCGAAAGTATGCCAATTTGAACTATAACAGACATTCCAGAACATGACCATAAGTTAAACATACCATAAATATCCTTTACATAGCTTAGAAATAGGCTTTGAGCTGTTCGGTGTGCTAAAATATACTTTTGGGTCATTCAGGGACTAAAAGTGTCAAAAAGTGCACAAGTTTGCATTTTCGCGCATAACTTACGTTCTGAATACATCCGGACATCCAAAAATTTATGTAAGCACTAAAATATTTTATTTTAGTGTTCGGCATAAGAAAAATCCATTCGTCACGCATTTTGGATCGTTTTTCGCGCTTGTGCGCATTCCGTCGTAATTAAGCGAACATCGCGTTCGTACGACCAAACGAACCAACATCCGACATATTTTTGAGCATGTTTCATGTCCACAATGTTTAGGCATCATTTTAGGGCCTTAAAGTTGGCTTTACGGGCCTTAGAAGTGTCGGAAATGGCCTTAAACACATGCAGGGGCTGAAACTGTCATTTTTGAAACTTATTTTCTGATCAGAACCCCCATGCGGCCCGCATTAGTTTTGGTGTATCCTGAAGCGGGCCGCCTCAGCCTCCCAGAACAGATTAGATCGAACAGTCAGCAGGTTCCAGCTGTTTTAACCACACCCACACACTTCCCACTTGCCTATTCAGCTGATAAGGACCATTTTTAGCTACCATGAGTTTACAACAAGTGTACGCACAAGATACGAGCACGGTTTCCATGAAACGATCTTAACGGTGGACCGAAAACTATAAATACCCCACCCCCCATTGCTTCAAAATCACTAGAATCTGATCTAAGTGACTCTAAGTTGGAACCATTGTTTCATACCTGAGTTATTTTGATCACGATTAGCATTCGGGGACCCTTCGTAAGTATTCTTTCGTTCTTTTATTGCTTTTCGAGTCTTTTCGAGTCTGAAAGTCAAACTTTGTTTGACTTTCTGCGTTGACCAGTTTATGGTCAATGCGAAGTTCGTTTGAACTTCGCAACGTGAGTGTAATCACGTTGGTTATAGTCCCTTGGGACTATGCCTACTGATTACCACGTTGTCTAGGGTCGTAGGGTAAGCGATCTGATAAATCGCTTATACCTTCGAACCTGACCCAGTTTGGTCAATCATTAGGATCCGACCAAATACATTAGGTGACCATAGTGTATAGGGAATAACCTTCCGAGGTTATACCTAATGGTCACATCGTTTAAGTAGTTGTATGATAGGTAGTTTATATGCCTTAGGTAAATTACCAGAATACCCTTTTCATGTATAATTGGTAATTAAGCATATGTAACCTAAACTTTTGTCACATAACTGATTATGTAACATGTTTAGGCATATAACACTTGTCATAGGACTAGTTAGGCGGTCTGAACGCATTTCACGCGGACGACGCGTTAAAGTAGCATAAGCTACCTAAACGGGTCGTAATGGGTCGTAGGCTATTAGGTTAGGTTTCATTTAGTATGTAGGCTTTGTTAAACCATATGACACGAGTCTCTATACTCGTTTGGTTTACGAACCCTCATTCTATCTAAATCCTCCGATTTAGGTCCGGTTATTAACATAGTTACCTATATTAGGTGCCGTTTGATATCCGCGATCTCTAGCATTGTTTGGTTGTTACTCAAGGACTTCTGAGCAATCTCAAGTGAGTACATAGACCCCTCTTTTACTGTTTTTCCAAACTGTTTTGGGGTGGAACACATGTGCCTACTTGTTACTTTCATGCTTTCCTGTTTTCACATCATATACTTGCTATGTTTATTAGTACATTTATAGTACATGATTTCATTATGTTTTATGCTACGTATGTCCATTTAGTACATACTTAGTACATTATTTTACATTGCATCTCTGTTGCATATGTTCCAGTAACATATGGACACATTGTTTTACAGCTCTACCTTATATGTTTACTCTAGCATACTAGGTACATTATCTTCATAAAACATGCTTACATTTTGGTATGACATTTGGTTTGTTTAAACTATACTATACATTCATTAACATTTGCTACGCCGCTCGGTAGTAGGTAGTGGTACCATAGGACTTGACAAATCCCATTCCTGAAATCTCGGGTTTGTTTGGACGTAAGGAATGACCGAATCCGAAAACATATTCTTTTGATAACTCATTTTTACATAGTTATCCGACTGTCTCAAGGCTTGGATGTATGAATTTTCACAACACCGCATAAATGTCTATATCAGTATAGCATGCATTTACTACACAAAACATAACTTTGATTTAAACCAAGTTTTACTTCAATACTTTGTTTTGTGCATTTTACTTATGGTTTAGTTGATGCATTTCACTAGCCATACATATCATTTTGGTTACACATTACTTGACTACTTTTGGACAATAAACATTTGACATGACTTATACAAGGACTTTTTGACAATTGGTTTAAACATGGACTTTATACATTGTTGGTTTGGTTTGAGTAATTGATTAAGTAACGAGGCGTGTGTAATATGATACAAGCATGGTGGATACGCCGCTGGTACTTCCTATATATAAGTGTTTGTATGGTATTACATATCGTAGCGTTATTTGAATCATTTCAGTTTATGACATATAACATTTTATACAAATAACATACTTTTCACAATACATGGTTTTACAAACAACTTAACTTATACAAACTCATTTTACATGGTTATCCATTTAACCATGAATAATTCTCTTATTTATACGTATCATCTGAACTTATTGTTTTTCAAATGATTTACAAAGACAAAGCATATTACAAGGTTCATGACCGACTGTTATTAAACAATTTCTTAAAAATTAAGTCATGAATCTTATTTTCACAAAACCTATGTACTCGCCGGCATTTTTATGCTGACGTACCTATTTTCACATGTGTTTCAGGAAATGAAGCATAGGATTGATCAAGATACACTTAGGCGGACATGGGCCTTAGTGACAATAAAAGATGCAAGACTAGTTATTTATATTATGTTTCTTTGATTGTCAAGACATTGTAACTCGTGTATTCAATAAACAGTATTTCAATTTCCATGTGTTATGAAACAATAATTCTGTTACAACACTCCCCGATGGTTCCGCCATGTTTTGTATGTTCTACGTGGTCGGGGTGTGACACAATTTTCCGTACTTCTTCCAGGGTGTCTAGGCATACTTGTTGTGGGTTTTCTTCAGGCCTTGTCTTAAGAACTTCAAATCTGGCTTGAGCTGCCCATTCGTTCTGGTTGAAGCATGTGAATTTCTTGGCCATCTGAAAGAAAACATAAAACAATTAGCATGAAACAGTAAATTTTCGAAGAAAACGGAAAACAGCAAGCTGAACATGGCCCCGTGGCCACTGGCCACGCCCCATGTTCGCAGAAAAAATGCTGGATACACCCCCGTGCCCGCTGAGCACAACCCCGTTCTCAGGCGTCTGTTTCCCAAAAATCCAATTTTTCAACCCGGTTCCGAAAACTTGAAAATATTTGGTTAAGTAGGGGCGGTTTTCCCCGAAAATGAAACCCCAAGTGCCGTTTTTCTCAAAACAAACCGTTTACCCCTTCAATTTCATCTTTTTCGGTTCTAAAACAAGGGTTTGAGGTTTTCCTTTGAAATCGGGCAAATCTACAAACAATTCAAGTTGATTTACTTCCTATAACATGCAACTATACTACTACTAACAGATCTAAGCAAAAATTTGAGGTTTTATTCGGTTCAAGTTGAAGAACCCTAGATATTTCCCAAATTTTTGATGTTAAACTACATGCAAGTGATTAATCTAACTAACTATGTTGATAGAATCATACTTTGACGTTTTGGACGGTCGAAGAACGTGAAAATCTGTAGAAATTTCCGGTGGAACCAGAGAGTTTTCGGGGAAACGGGTCGTGTTGAAGTGAACAAATGAAAAGAAAAGGGGTTTTTATCCCGTCAGTTACGCGAACACGGCCCCGTGCTCAGCTGAGCACGGGCCCGTGGGCGGGTGAAATTATTATTATTATTATTATTATTATTATTATTATTATTTTATAGTGCACGTGTGAGTGACCTGTTTCCGGAAACTTGGTTTTAAAAATCTTACCGATTTAGAAGCTTTCCCGACGTTCGCCAATTACAAGATATGATGTTGATGCTCAAACCTTCGTTTATTCGTCGGCCGCTTGTAGCGAGATCTCCTCCTCTTCATCCTCAATGAATCCTTGATAAAGCTTTAGCCTTTGGCCATTGACTTTGAATGGAATTCCATTCCGAGATTTAACTTCAATTGCACCATGTGAAAAAATATGGGTGATAGAAAAAGGACCCGTCCACCTAGACTTTAATTTACCGGGAAATAATCGTAGCCGTGAATTAAACAATAGAACTTGATCTCCACCCGAAATTCATTAGGTTTAATGTGTTTATCATGCAAATTTTTCATTCTTTCCTTATAAATTTCGGAGTTAGAGTATGCGTGATTTCTTAATTCCTCTAATTCATTTAATTACCAAAATCGATTTTTACCGGCAATTTCTATGTCTAAGTTTACGTTTTTAATTGCCCAGTAGGCTTTGTGTGCGATTTCTACTAGCAAATGACAACTTTTTCCATAGACAAGCTTATATGGGGTGGTACCTATTGTCGTTTTATATGCAGTTCAAAAAGCCCATAAAGCGTCGTCTAATTTATCGGCTTTATTAATTTAACCCTATGGTTTTTTCAAGTATTCTTTTTAAACCTCTATTAGTCATTTCGCTTGTCCATTTGTTTGAGGGTGATATGCTGTTGAGATCCTGTGATAGACCCCATACCTTGTTAAGATTTTTTCAAGTTCATGGTTACAAAAATGGGTACCTCTATTGTCACACCCCCAAAAAATACCCCAAGCGGAAACCCTCACGAGGCGTGTGACGTACCAGGATTTAGCCACTAATCACATTGAACTCGTACAAGATTTTGAAGAAACATTTCAATCATTAAAATAAAGTATTACATTACATGAAGTATAACTCAACGTTTTCAGCGGAAGCATAAATCATTAGTTATGTATTTCATAAACCAAGTGTATGAAAGTTATTAAACTTGTCTTGTGTTTCCATGTATCTCGACCTATGACCACTCCAGCTTCCAGGATAGCAAGTTCCACATCCACAGTTATCTATAACCAGCAAGCATGCAAACAAGTGTATCAGACAACGCTAGTGAGTTCACAGTTTTATGAAAACGTTTGGTTACCAAGTGTTTAGTCCAGTTTAATAACAATTCCGAAAATAATGTTGATAATAACTCGAGTACCATACAAGATGGCTCCAGATTGTTTTGCCCGTCCCCAATGCCCCCTATCTAAGCATTGGCCATGATTAAGGTCATTAGTTCACGCCCGTCCTCTCAGGTACGGTGTGAGGTTGCCAAGCCTAATAGCGTTATCAACTAATTACCCTGTTACCTCTCAGGTAACCATTCGGTATAAGATGGGACTTAAGGTGATAGGAAATGAGTGTATTATCCAACATCCCAGTTTTACCCAGAAAAGACTTATTCCTCTCAGGAATACCCGATTGATTGTCCCACCCACCGGGACGCATGCTCAAGAGAAGTGAACTCACCTTAGATTGCTCGGTATGTTACACTACATTACCCGTTCCAAGTTGGTCAACCAAACCCTACCGTGGTTACCAAAGACAATCAGTTTATATGTACATAAATTGCATATTCCGCATTCACATTACACAAGTAGCACACACACCTCATCATATGAGATATAACAGTCGTTCATGAAATCGAACAGTAACATATGTCATACTATCACATAATTATTACGTTGCACACCATGTACCTCATCCAGTAACACATATCAAATGTTTAGTACGTTCACAGGTTCATATCCGAATTCACATTCAATATCATACAACTAACATGCACGTTCATATACACGCATCACTTAACAGTCCAAAAGTCAAGTACACAAGTGTGCGGCCCAGTCATTCAGGCCCAATCCCTTTACAACCCAAGGCCTTGTGCGATTGGAGTAGAAGTGTGTGATCCAATGACTTGTGCGATTCACTATACTTGTGCGGTTCATTATACTTGTGCGATTGAGTTGGACTTGTGCGACTACCTCTCTTTTTAGGCCTAATATATCGCGGCCCATTAGCTTACCCAACCCAATGTGTTCGGCCCAAAATGTACAAAAGCCCAAGTGCTTGTGCGATCCAACACGTTTATTTTGTGCGATTGATTTTCTTGTGTGCGGCCCACTCCTAACTCGGCCTAACAAACTTGTGCGATCAGATTGATTTGTGCGGCCCCGTTTTCAAATGTAACCCACCCAGGTGTGCGATTTAAACCAATTCAACCTTTCATAACTCCTCCTAACCGTCCCCACTAATCTCGGTCATACCATTTATGTGATTGAAATGTTTCTGCCTACCAAATCAACACATCACATGAACCCTAATCATTTAGCAATAACATTCATCATGACTAACAATATTCGAAGCAATACAAACATCACATAACCTTTCACATACTCGATTTATTATGTGAACCATCATTATGAACTAAATCATTCCACAGTTTTAACTCATGATTGAAATTCTAATCCTCATGCTCTTATTTATACGATCATAATCGCCCGTTACGAGGCTTCATGCCAATCACAAGGTCATCAGTTAATCATCATCATGTAAATTAATATCTACACCACCTTAACCATAATGAATCATTAGTCTAGGAAACCCTAGATCATCATTCTGGCAACACACTGATCAGCAAATATGTTTGCATCCAAATATACCAAGAAATCAATCCATAAATGATTAGACATACACTAACCTTCTTGTGAGACATGAGAGGTGTTGGAGTCGATGAGGAAAAAGGGTGGAGCTTCGGCCGAGATAGGGTCTGCCGTCCAAGGAAAACAAGAGGGGAAAGGAGTAGGGTTTGTTATCCTTGTGTGATTATGAGAGATGTATGAGGATCACATATGTTTGGAACAAGTGGACCGAACCCACTTTGAGTTTTATTCTCAATTCTAGGCTCCAAGGAGCTGGGCCGAAGGAGGTCAACCAATGCATGAGGGTTTTCAGCCCATTCCACAAAGTGTGTGACACCGGGATCATGTGCGATTGGACAATGTTCTCGAATGACTCTTGTTCCATGAATAATGAATCATTATAACGTACATGTGATTACAACTTATACTGACCAGTGAAACGTAGTGGTATTAGTTAAACGATCACGGAAGTTGACAATACTAATCATGAAAGTTCAGGTTGTCACATTATCCCCAACTTGAAAGAAATTTCATCCCGAAATTTGATAAGCAGTCTCAGCGAAAAAGGAGTGATAGCTTAGGATAACTGTTAGGATGACTGATAACTGTTAGGATAACTGTGGATTTTTCTTCGGGTGCCACATCATCCCCAACTTGAAAGGGAATTTCGTCCCGAAATTCACCAGTTGCATCAGGATTGCTTCAGTAGGTTTGAACGATTGGGAATACTTGATCTTGAGTTCCAATGAACTCTCATAGTTGGAATTCGGCTGTGTTTATGAATCTTGACTTCCTGTCCAAAGTTTCGATAGGTTCCTCAACAGACCACAACTTGTTGTTAATCTAAGGCTCTAGCAAGGGTATCACAAGTGCCTCATTGTCCAACACTTTTCTAGATTCGAGACATAAGTGACATCGCGAACGTTACCCGATTTATCAGGTGACTGGAGTCTGTAGACCACAATACTGATTCCTCCTAGAATCTTGAGTGGCTCAACGTAACGTGAATTAAGCTTGCCATGCTTACCAAAGCGTACCTCACCCTTCCAGGGTGAAACTTTCAACATAACACGATTGCCTTCAGCGAGTGCTAAGGGTTTCCTACGCTTAGCAGCTTTTCTAATGGTCACGCACTACTGCCATACGATTTCCAATCTAAGCAATCAGCTCAGGGGTTCCGAGTACAAATCCTGGACTTGTGATTAGGCTGTCACCCACCTCAGCCCGTCAAAAGATTGGCATTGTCGTCTATACGATGCCTCAAATGAAGCTGCCAGAATACTAGGAGGGTAACTGTTGTTGTACAAATCCTATCAAAGGTAAATATCTTTCCAACTTTTACCAAGGTCAGTCACACATGCTCGCAGAATGCCTTCGAGTAGCTGGATGGTTCGTTCACTCCGACCATCTGTCCGAGGGTGGTAAGCAGTGCTCATGTCTAGGCGTGAGCCAAGGGTATTGCCTGCCAAAAATCAGGTATAGATCAAAAATCAAAGGTAACAGGAGTTGGCACCCCGTGCCTAGGAACCGCCTTTCACAGGTAATTATTCATAGGATGCGAAGGCTTGTCACTTTTCCTTGATTGCAAGAAAGTGTGCTGGCTACAAGAGACAATCAACGATCACCCAGGTGATATTGTTTCCATTTTGAGTTTTAGGCAGGCAAGTGGTAAAATCCATAGCTATCTGTTTCCCTCGTTTCTATATGGGTGTTTCTGATTGCTGAGACGAACCCGATGGTTTCTAATATCCCACCTTAACTTTTGCTCAGGACAAACATCGTTCACGTACATCACTATGTGGGCCTTCATGCCCGGTCACCAGTACCAAACTTTTGGATCCTAATACATTCTACCCAAACTCAGACGAATAGGAGGTCGAGACTTGTGTGCTTCGCCCAATTCAAGTTTCCCTACGGTTGCCTCATGGTGGGACCCAAATTCGTTCCATGAGATAGCAATTACTGTCCGATCTTTGCTAAAAGTTGCTTCCCCATGCCTCGCATGAATTTAACTTGAGGGTTCTCTTCTTCCAATGCTTCGGTTTTGGTAGCACGAATCTGATCAGGTAGGTTAGAGTTGACGGTGAGCTGCAAAGCTTGTACACATTTAGGTTTCACAGTCGTAATCATTCAAAAGTTCCATCCAGCGACGCCGTCATGTTTAGCTCTTTCCAATCAAAGGTATGCGGGAGGCCCTTGTGATCAGTCTAATCAGTGCATTTGGTACCGTCCAAGTATTACCACCAGTTTAAATCCAAAGGCCATGGCTTCCACCGCAGGTTGTGAGTCGTGCAATTCTTCTGGTAAATCCACCACGTATGCCATCACTTTCTTGCGTTGCATCGGCGTGTAACTGGGACTTGGATTCGGATCATCATGGTATACCACTAGATCACCCGTACCCTCGGGTAAAGACAATACTCCGTGCATTTGTAGAGTTAGGTTTCAAAAGCTAAAAGGACATCCTCCTGTTTTATCTCCCACGAATACACAGCACCCTGCTGTGGTAAAGAGATTAAAGTTGCACGATCTTCGAAAATCCCTTGATGAATCTGTGATAGTATCAAGAGAGACCAAGAAATTGATGTATCCCCGAAGGACTCTTCGGTGCCGACCAATTTCTAATAAAATGGATCTTAGCGAGATCCACGTGTATTTCCCAATTCGTTGACTACGTGACCAAAAATGTACTTCTCGAATCCCGAAGTCACACTTAGGTAGACTTCGCATGGAGTTGCTCCTCCCCTAAGAGCTCTAAGATAAGATACAAGTGCCGTTCATGGTGTTCCTTTCTCCTGGAAGTGATTCGAAGCGTCATCAATAAACACGGTTGGCGAATTTGACGAGATGAGGTTTGCACATACGATTCATGTGGTCCACAAAGCTGCTGGTGTATAGGATAACTTGAATCACATAAACAGAAAATCGTAATAGCCGTACTACGTTTGAAATGCCGTTTTAGGAACATCCTCCTCTTGGACTTCCATCTGATGATTGCCCGACCTCAAGTCGGTTTCCGAGTAGATGGTTGACCCTTGCAGCTGGCCAAGCAGGTCGTTAATATGAGGTAATGGGTGGCGGTCCATGATTGCCACCTTGCGGTAGTCTGTACACGTACGAGAGGACTCGTCCTTCATTTCCACAAGTAGAGCTCGGGCTCCCCAAGACGGGGAGCTAGATCGATAAAACTCCCATCCAGTAATTCCTGAAGTTGATTGGACAGTTCTTGCAACCCTCCAGATGCAAGACGATAAGAGGTGCTAGAAATCTGGACTGCTTCTGGCGTGATACCAAATCTAATATTTCTCCTGACAATGTTGAGAAAACCTAGAAGTTCTTCTGGATATGAACTGGTAACCAATGGTAGAGTAGCAGGGTAGGTGAAACACACCAGGGAGAGATATACCCGCGATTTCCTTCCTACAGAAGATTTCTGCTTGAGACTTGGACATCTGGTCCATACTATCGACTACACTAAAGCTTCTAAAGGTAACAGGGGAAGGTCAATGTCGAACACACGACCTACAAGATTGGGTTTGCACTCTAAGTGAACGTGTGAGACTTCAATTAGCTTGCCATCAGCCACTTCTACAACGTGTCTGGCTTCAAGAGGTATCAGGGTTAAACAGAACAGAGACGAAGCGATCAGTTACCAAAAACATATAAGCTACCATGTTGCTATTATACCTGGCGTCGCCCACGCCAATCCTAAATACTCTTCCATGAGCACCACTTCCGGTTTCGTTGTTACTGCTACGAGGATTCCCATTACTGTCATTGTTCCCTGGGGTTGACATCTTGACTTAACAACGGCCAATCCTTGTCGAAGTCACCTTTACTTCCACACTGAAGGTTATGATTGCGGGTACCTTGTTGTACCGTGGCCATTGTCCCTAATGTTGTTGCTTTGTAAACAGATCTCTTCGATCTTTCATCAAAAGAATTCGCCTTCCTACATTTCTTGACATAACCTAGGGTACTGCCCAAAGCGCTTAGAAATTTAACATCCCATATCCGGTTAATTGCCAGTGATTATGCCCTGAGTGATTCATAAATGTTGGCTCCCATAGGTTGCTGACCAGGGCTAAGGACTCGATTGAAGTCGATCTACTGATGTTCTTTGTCGGTAGTCAGGGTCGTCATAATAACAAGGTCGGTAATGTATCCCGTTCAACTTCTTGTCCATTAGTCTTGCGATTCGATTTGATAATGCACGGTGTGTTGTTAGAGAATTACAGAGGCGATCATACTTCTAGATCTGAGGCGTCAATTTGTGGTATTCATGTAAACGAGAAAAGTGGAGAGAGCATAGACCAAACGTTCGACGCTTCGTTAATCCAACTCAGAGGCGTTCACACTAGCACCTAACATTCTTAGACTGTCCTCTAGACGTTCAAATACGTGTTCGTGCAACACTCAATATCATTGAAGTTCATAAGAGTTCAAAGAGAATTGAAAGAATTACATTCAAATAGGAGACAATCATCGCTATGACTCCTAGGAATCGTTGTGTTTCTCATTAGATCGAGAAATGGAATGAACCCCCTTTTCACACTTGTTAAGCCTCACTGGGACTTACATGCACCCCACATTATTATTATGTGTGCACCCACAATAATAATATGATTTGCACGCTCATCTCAGTTCCTCCTAACTCGTGTTAAATGGTTCCTCAGACTCGAGTAGCAAAACAAGGACATCACAAAACGTGGGTCGTGAATCTCTAGGGAAGCACCACACTATCAATCACTCAACACATGCAGGTAATACATGAATTCATATAGTTGTGCTAAACGTGCAATCACATGCAATACCATATGTAAGTGTTCACTAGTTATGCAGTGCAATGAGTAGAGGAGAGACGAACCTTGCACTCTGGAGCTGAGTGTCATGGTCGTATTCAGAAGTTGTTCGGTTATAGTCTGGTTTTATAAAAACGTTTTAAAACCAAGTTCACTATAACCTATGGCTCTGATACCAAACTGTCACACCCCCAAAAAATACCCCAAGCGGAAACCCCCGCGAGGCGTGTGACGTACCAGGATTTAGCCACTAATCACATTGAACTAGTACAAGATTTTGAATAAACATTTCATTCATTAAAATAAAGTATTACATTACATGAAGTATAACTCAACGTTTTCAGCGGAAGCATAAATCATTAGTTATCTATTTCATAAACCAAGTGTATGAAAGTTATTAAACTTTTCTTGTGTTTCCATGTATCTCGACCTATGACCACTCCAGCTTCCCGGATAGCAAGTTCGACATCCACACTTATCTATAACCTGCGAGCATGCAAACAAGTGTATCAGACAACGCTGGTGAGTTCACAGTTTTACAAAAACGTTTGGTTACCAAGTGTTTAGTCTAGTTTAATAACAATTCCAAAAATAATGTTGATAATAACTCGAGTACCGTACAAGATGGCTTTAGATTGTTTTGCCCGTCCCCATTGCCCCCTATCTAAGCATGGGTCATGATTAAGGTCATTAGTTCAGGCACGTCCTCTCAGGTATGTTGTGAGGTTGCCAAGCCTAATACCGCTATCAACTAATTACCCCGTTACCTCTCAGGTAACCATTCGGTATAAGATGGGACTTAAGGTGATAGGAAATGAGTGTATTATCCAACATCCCAGTTTTACCTAGAAAAGACTTATTCCTCTCAGGAATACCCGATTGATTGTCCCACCCATCGGGACGCATGCTCAAGAGAAGTGAACTCACCTTAGATTGCTCGGTATGTTACACTACATTACCCGTTCCAAGTTGGTCAACCAAACCCAACCGTGGTTACCAAAGACAATCAGTTTATATGTACATAAATTGCCTATTCCGCATTCACATTACACAAGTAGCACACACACCTCATCATATGAGTTATAACAGTCGTTCATGAAATCCAACAGTAACATATGTCATATTATCACATAATTATTACGTTGCACACCATGTACCTCATCCAGTAACACATATCAAATGTTTAGCACGTTCACAGGTTCATATCACGAATTCACAGTCAATATCATACAACTAACATGCACGTTCATATACACGCATCACTTAACAGTCCAAAAGTCAAGTACACAAGTGTGCGGCCCAGTCATTCAGGCCCAACCCCTTTACAACCCAAGGCCTTGTGCGATTGGAGTGGAAGTGTGTGATCCAATGACTTGTGCGATTCACTATACTTGCTCGGTTCATTATACTTGTGCGATTGAGTTGGACTTGTGCGACTACCTCTCTTTTTAGGCCTAATATAGCGCGGCCCGTTAGCTTACCCAACCCAATGTGTTCGGCCCAAAATGTACAAAAGCCCAAGTGCTTGTGCGATCCAACACGTTTATTTTGTGCGACTGATTTTCTTGTGTGCGGCCCACTCCTAACTCGGCCCAACAAACTTGTGTGATCAGATTGATTTGTGCGGCCCCATTTCCAAATGTAACCCACCCAGGTGTGCGATTTGACCAATTCAACCTTTCATAACACCTCCTAACCGTCCCCACTAATCTCTGTCATACCAATTATGTGATTGAAATGTTTCTGCCTATCAATTACTACCAAATCAACACATCACATGAACCCTAATCATTTAGCAATAACATTCATCATGACTAACAATATTCAAAACAATACAAAAATCACATAACCTTTCACATACTCGATTTATTGTGTAAACCATCATTATGAACTAAATCATTCCACAGTTTTAACTCATGATTGAAATTCTAATCCTCATGCTCTTATTTATACGATCATAATCGACCGTTACGAGGCTTCATGCCAATCACAAGGTCATCAGTTAATCAGCATCATGTAAATTAACATCTACACCACCTTAACCATAATGAATCATTAGTCTAGCAAACCCTAGATCATCATTCTAGTAACACACTAATCAACAAATATGTTTGCAGCCAAATATACCAAGAAATCAATCCATAAATGATTAGACATGCACTAACCTACTTGTGAGACATGAGTGGTGTTGGAGTCGATGAGGAAAAAGGGTGGAGTTCGGCCGAGATAGGGGCTACCATCCAAGGAAAAGAAGAGGGGAAGGAGTAGGGTTTGTTATCCTTGTGTGATTATGTGAGATGCATGAGAATCACATATGTTTGGAACAAGTTGACTGAACCCACTTTGAGTTCTATTCTCGATTCTGGGCCCCAAGGAGCTGGGCCGAAGGAGGTCAACCAATGCATGAGGGTTTTCAGCCCATTCCACAAAGTGTGCGACACCGGGATCATGTGCGATTGGACAATGTTCTCGAATGACTCTTGTTCCATCAATAATTAATCATTATAACGTACACATGATTACAACATATACTGACCAGTGAAACGTAGTGGTATTAGTTAAACGATCATGGAATTTGACAATACTAATCATGAAAGTTCGGGTTGTCACGTCTATCACTTATTAATGCTTTTGGAGTTCCAAAACGAGAAAATAATTGTTTCAGGAATTTTACCACAACTCTTCCATCATTTGTTGGAAGAGCTTCGGCCTTGGCCCATTTAGACAAGTAATCCACTGCCACAAGTATATATTTGTTTCCTTTTGACGGTGGGAATGGTCCCATAAAGTCGAGTCCCCACACATAAAAAATTTCACAAACAAGAATGCCATTTTGTGGCATTTCGTTTTTGGAAGAAATATTACCTGATCGTTGGCAAGCATCACATGTTTTGATAAGACTTTGAGCGTCTTTGTAAATGGTTGGCCAATAAAACCCTGAATCAAATACCTTTCGTGGGGTACTAGCGGCACCATGATGTCCTCCGTATAGACCTTCATGACAATGGCGGAGTATTCTTCTTGCTTCACTACCATGTACGCATCTGCGGATAAGTTGGTCGGCACACATTTTGAAAAGATAAGGATCTTCCCAAAAATAATGCTTTACATCGGCAAAGAATTTTTTTCTTTGATAATCTGGCCATCCTTTTGCGGCGACTATTCCACTAGCTAAGTAGTTAGCATAGTCGGCGTACCATGGCTCTTCTCGGTATTTCACCATTTCTAGGGACTCCGTTGGGAATTTTTCATTGATTAGATCGTCCCTAGTTGCCTCCAAAGCTGGATCTTCCAAGCGGGAAAGATGATCTGCAGCGGTGTTTTCTGCTCCTCTTTTGTCTTTTATTTCAATGTCAAACTCTTGGAGGAGTAGAATCCATCTGATTAAACGTGGTTTAGCATCCTGTTTCTCAAAGAGATAACGAATGGTTGCATGGTCTGTATAAACTATCGTTTTAGAAAGAACAAGATAAGAACAAAATATATCAAAAGCAAATACTACAGCTAGTAATTCTTTTTCCGTTGTTGTGTAATTTTCTTGTGCATCGTTAAGTGTTTTACTAGCGTAATATATTGGGTGAAAATACTTATCTTTTCTTTGTCCCAAGACGGCTCCAACTGCAAAGTCACTTGCATCACACATGATTTCGAAAGGTAGTTTCCAATCAGGCGCTATCATGATAGGTGCATTGACTAGCATTTCTTTTAGTGTTAGAAATTCTTGGTTGCAATACTTGTCAAAGATGAAAGGAGCATCTTTTCAACTAATTTTGTTAAAGGCCTTGAGATTTTAGAAAAGTCTTTGATAAATCGTCTATAGAATCTAGCATGCCCTAGGAAACTTCTGATGGCTCTAATGGAGGATGGGGGTGGTAATCGAGAAATAGTGTCTATTTTTGCTCGATCAACCTCCATTCCTTCGCTTGAGATTTTATGACCGTGTACTATTCCCTCCGTTACCATGAAATGGCATTTTTCCCAATTAAGGGCGAGGTTAGTTTCCTCACATCGGGATAGCATTCGTTCAAGATTATCGAGGTATTGGTCATATGAATCTCCAAAGATAGAAAAGTCGTCCATAAAGACTTCCATAGTCTTTTCTATCATATCATGGAAGATGGCCACCATGCAACGTTGAAAAGTTGCGGGGGCATTACATAGACCAAAAGGCATGCGTTGATAAGCAAACGTTCCGTAGGGACATGTGAATGTTGTCTTTTCTTGGTCTTCGGGTGCTATCAGTATTTGAAAGTAACCTGAAAAACCATCTAAGAAACAGTAAAATTTGTGACCGGATAATCTTTCTAACATTTGATCAATAAAAGGTAAAGGGAAGTGATCTTTCCTTGTTGCCTCATTTAATCGATGATAATCTATACATACTCTCCATCCTGTGACGGTTCTTGTTGGTATTAATTCATTTTTCTCATTAGTGACCACCGTCATACCTCATTTCTTAGGAACTACTTGAACGGGACTTACCCAAGGACTATTGGAGATTGGGTAAATGAGTCCGGCGTCAAGAAATTTGATGACTTCATTTTTAACCACTTCTTGGACGTTTGGATTTACTCTACGTTGTGGTTGTATTACCGATTTATAGTCATCATTCATTAAAATTTTGTGCGTGCACATGGAAGGGCTTATTCCTTTAATATCTACAAGCTTCCAAGCGATTGTTAATTTTGACGAAATAATTATAGGTGACTTACCATCTTTGTCGAGAAAAGCATATTCCAAACCTTTTGGAAGTTCTTTGAGCTTAAGTGGGGGGTCTTTAGGAGACTCCTTATTTAGTTACTCATTTTGATCAAGAACCAAGAAGAATTGTTCTATGGCGACCTCTTCTTCAACAAAGTGGTCGATTTCTTCTCTTGTATCGGGTGGCTCATCTTCATCTTCAATTAGGGGGTCATTATTGCCGAATGGATATTTCATTGAACGCTCAAGATCGACACTTCTTTTGAATGCCCCTAATTGAATGGATAGATTATTATGCTTCCTATTTTTCAAAGCTTCGTGGGTCTTTACAAAAGGTCATCCCAACATTAGTGGAGCATGGGTTACCATTTGATTTGTTTGGACTAACACATCTTCAACTACTCCCATTGATTTTATTGTTTTCCGATTAGATAGAAAAATGGGTACTTGAAGTGAAGAAAAATCACCAATACTTAATTTTTCGAAAATGTAGTCGGGCATTATATTAACACAAAGATCTTTATCAATGGTAATATTACTAATAAAGGAATTTTGAAAAAAAAACATGGAACCGGTGTAATGTTAATTTCAAATGGATCATCTTTTATTAGCGTAGTTTGATCATTTGTTAACTTAATGCTTACCATTTCGTCAATTTTAGTGTTAGTGTTTAACTCTTTTAAAAACTTAGCATGAGTGGGTACTAAGCAATAATTTTCGAAAGAAGGTGACAAGAGATTAATTTCTTGAAAATTAGACTCTTCTTGAATTTTAACATTATCGGACTCACCTTTTTCGTTGTTTAACTCATGTGTCGGTTTTTCACTTACTTGTTCTTCCATTTTTACCTCTTCAACTATCTCTTCATTTATTGTTAATTCTTCACTAGCGCGGGATTCCTCTTCCCTTGCGCGGGCTTCTTTTATATA
The DNA here is from genome assembly GCA_030545235.1 of Helianthus tuberosus. Lineage (NCBI taxonomy): Eukaryota > Viridiplantae > Streptophyta > Magnoliopsida > Asterales > Asteraceae > Helianthus > Helianthus tuberosus. Next base: position 49,898,992 of record CM060403.1, on the reverse strand, counting down.
GCGCTCGATAGTTTTAAGGTGTTCTATTATCTTTTCGGCTACAAGTGACTATGTGAGCTAGTTGGTGGTTCGTCAAAGTGAGTGGAATAAGTATCCTCAAAGCTTGAATTCGGAAGTTCGATCCTTGGTTCCTCATAGTACTCATATGAGGTAGATGGTTCATACCATTGTTCCTCATTGTAAGTATATGATGGATAAGGGTCGTAACTTGGTTTTTCATGATACTCATATGAGGTGGGTTGTTCACGCCATGGTTCCTCATAATAAGTATATGAAGGTGGAAGCTCATATCTTGGTTCCTCAAAGTATGAGTATGAAGGCTCATACCTTGGTTCATCAAAATATGAGTATAAGGGAGAAGGTTCATACCTTGGCTCTTCATAGGATGTGTATGAAGTGGATGGTTCGTACCTGGGCTCCTCATAGTATGTGTATGAAGGGGATGGTTGAAAGAGGTCACAATATTGTACCGAATGAGGGTTATCACAAATGGTAGAATAATCTTCCCTATAATCATCCTCCTCATAGTTGTAGTTGTAACATCTTGAGTATTAATCCATAAGAATCACTCAGCAGACCACGACAGAGTCTCGGGACCAGAAAATAAAAATAAAAACAGAAATAGAGGCTGGACACGGCCCCATGTTCAGTGAGCACGGCCCCGTGTTCAGGTTCTGTATCTGGGCGTTTTTAAAAAATGTAACTGGTTTTGTGCAGCACGGGGGCGTGTTCAGCGAACACGGCCCCGTGTTCAGACTCTGTATCTGGGAGTTTTGTGAAAATTATGCAGCACGGAGGCGTGTTCAGTGAGCACGACCCCGTGTTCAGACTACTGTAATGCAAAAACTAACTAAAAATGTAAAAATGTGCACCCGGTTTTTTAAAAAGGTTTTGAAAAACTGATTAGGCCGTCGATTTTAAGCTTTCTTTAAATCCTTGTGTCCCCGGCAATGGCGCCAAAAACTTGATGCGTGTGTAGCGTTATATATTTTTATTGACATTTTAAGCCCTTTTTAACACATTAGTCAAGTTTTAAATTTATAAAACACGATATTCTACTAACACTAAACACACATATGGGCAAGTGCACCCATCGTGAGCGTAGTATAGTGTTGGTAAGATACCGAGGTCGTCCAAGGACACAAGAGCTTTTAATACCGGTTTATCCTCAACGTCTAATCAAATCAAAATTTTTAGAAAAGGTTTTAAACATGAAAAATAAAAACTAAAAATGCTGAAAAATAAAATAAAAACAGATAGACAAGATGAACCACTTGGATCCGACTCGCCTTTAATGTAACCTTTGATGATTTCCGCACTTTTGCACATTTTAAGAGATTATCTTAGTTATAGTAGTAGGCCCCTCTTTTGAAGGTGACGTTACCCTCAACCTAGTGGTTTGAGTCAGCAAGGATACAATCCCAAAGGGTCGGAATATTGAAAGATAATTAATTCAGTTATTAATGCGTAATGTGGTAGGCCCCACTTTTGAAAGTGACGTTACCCTCGGCTAAGTGGTTTGAGTCAGCAGAGATACAATCCCAAGTAGCCGGGTTAATGTATTAATAGTAGTTTACATATGAGGGGATCAAGCAGCCATTCGCACCCCCGCCATCCAATACCAGTGGGTATTGAAGGAGGTCCTAGTAAGCTTGACCCAGGTCCTTACAGGATCTATACACTGAACAAGGCAAGAACCTTACCAAACCATTTCCTTAACCCCCGACCAGGTAGCCAACATATCTCTAAATAGACCGTAGATATATGAATGGTGAAAATCCTTTATTTTATATAGATAGTAAAATAACGCCAAGACACCACGGACAAATGATAAGGAAGTTTCACCTTCAACATAAGAAACTAGTTATTAAAGTCATTAATACAAAACCAAATAAAAAGTGCGAAAAGATTAAAAATCAAAAGTATTACATTAAATGCTTGTCTTCACCAAGTGATGTAAGAGACTTAGGCAAACATGGCCTTTGATTGTCAAGAACTCTTACTATCAATCTTGGATCCCGAGACTACTACACACACTATAAGGTGGATGATTGATGATGGTGGTGGATGTGGGTGTTGTAGTGGTGGTAGAGTGGTGGTGAAGTGGGAGAGAGGTGGTTTGCCAAGGGATGCCTTTGAAGTGAACCAAGCACCTCTATTTATAGCCTGCACAGAAGCCCGGACACGACCCCGTGTCCGCCAAACACTGCCCAGTGGCCATCCTCTTTCTCTTTCTTCATTAATTGCAATTGTCTGTATTAGGCTCCACACGCCCACGTGTCGGCTGGGCACGGCCCCGTGTGCAGAAGCATATCTGTACTATCAAGATTTTCAAGATTCTGCGAATCTTAGCATTGACCACGGCCCGTGTTAAGCTGGGCACGCCCCCGTGTTGGGAATAAAAGCTTCTACAACTTTGTCTTTTTCTGCAGGCACCTGGCCACGCCCCCATGTCCACTCGGCACGGGGCCGTGGTCAGCCTTCTGTTTCTAGTTTTTGCTTGGGAAGATGCTGTCGAGGGGTCGGGCATGCCACGTTTTTTCCCTTTCTTTGTATTTATGTTAGATTTTACTGCATATTTGTTCCTTTTGTTCATTACGCTCATTTGGTCCTGAAAATACAAAAGGAAGGCAAAAGCACACTTTTTCCAACATTAGTACTAAAAAAGGGTTAGTTTTATGCCTCATTTTATGCAATTTATATGTTGCATTTTACACACATCAAGCCCCAGTTTTGTTTGTGAAAAAGAAAGACAGATCTTTTCGCATGTGCATTGACTACCGTGAACTCAACAAGGTGACAGTCAAGAATCGTTATCCTTTACCTCACATCGACGATCTGTTTGACCAGTTGCAAGGGTCAAGCTATTACTCGAAAATTGATCTAAGGTCGGGCTATCACCAGATGAGAGTCCGAGAGGGCGATATTCCCAAAACGGCTTTTCGAACATGGTACGGTCATTACACGTTTCTGGTCATGCCATTCGGGTCAACCAACGCACCAGCGGTGTTCATGGATCCCATCAACCGTGTGTGTAAACCGTATCTTGACGATTTCGTCATCGTGTTTATCGATGACATTCTGATCTACTTTAAGAGCAAGGAGGACCACGGGCGACACTTGCGTCTTATCTTGGAGCTTCTGAGGAAGGAGCAGCTTTACACAAAATTCTCTAAGTGCAACTTCTGGATTCGAGAAGTACACTTACTGGGTCACATAGTTAACGAGTTGGGAATTCATGTGGATCCTGCTAAAATCGATTGTATCAGAAATTGGGCAGCACCAAAGAATCCTTCAGAGGTGCGGCAATTTCTTGGCCTCGCTGGGTACTATCGTAGATTCATTGAGGGATTTTCAAAGATCACTCAACCTCTCACCACGTTGACACAGAAAGGTGTTGCATATTCATGGGGAGCTAAACAGGAAGATGCTTTCTGTAACACCCCAATCACGTAATACAACAACACGCGGCAGAAATATCGGGGAGTCACGTTACAAATTGCTCACAACTACTGGTACTAAATTGTTTCAATATTATTAACATCGTTTTACAAACAAAGAATACATGTAATTGTCTTTTGATTAAAGAAGTCTAAGGTCCGGATGCAGTCTTATGCGTTGCATGCTTGAACAGTCAAAAGTCCTGAAACATATGTGAAAATAAAGTCAGCATAAAAATGCCAAAGAATACATAGGTTTTGTTAGCCAAATAAATGGCAAAAGTTTGATATTGCAATACTTTGACAACTACAAGAGTTATCGATTGAAAATGAATCTTGAAGCCAAAGAATGGAAAAAGTTTAGTATTGCAATACATAATCTTGATTGTGAAAGCTCGTGACAAAAAGTATTGTATATGGCAATATGATTATTACTAAGTAATTTTTATGCCATTCGAAATTGTACATTGTAACCTTGTTGAAATCATTAATGTATTATTAGAAAACCAATCAAGGATTAATAATAACAGTTTTGAAATTAAACAAAACTTGTGTGAGTATTATATAAATCAAGTCAATGATTTATAATAATACTTTAGACATCCTTCAAAAATCTAACATATAAAGATATGGGAGACTCTTCAAGGATTTGGATAAACAAATATTGGATCAATTGTACACAAAATCCTAAAGTGATTCGGATAACGCTACAAGAGAAATAAATTAAGAACACTTATATATAGGAAGTACCAGCGGCGTATCCACCATGTTCTTATTTTATTACACCTGTTTCGTTATCTAAATCAAAACTACCACATAAACACATAAATTGTTAATCTGTCAATCAACTTGTAAACACGCATTAAAGCACACAATGAATCCAATCAAGGACTCCAATATTGGTACTTTAAACATCCTACAAGAATCAACCTATGAAGATAGATAGATGCTATAAGGATCCGGTTTCTGTTACATTGTCTACTTACATACACATTAAAGCACACAATGAATCCAATCAAGGACTCCAATATTGGTACTTTAAACCTCCTACAAGAATCAATCTATGAAGATAAATATATGCGATAAGGATTCTGGGTTCTGTTACATTGAATCATTGAATCAAAACAAATCCTAACTCCTAATGGTGATTCGGGATAACGCCACGAAGGGTAATACAATAAACACACTTATATATAGGAAGTACCATCGGCGTATCCACCATGTGTTTATTGTATTACTCTAGTTTTGTTATCTAAATCACCAACAATCTACACATAAACCATAACCGTCGTCCTGTAAAGTATTTCTTAAAAATCTCACTATGAAGATAGGAAGATCTAAGACTGTACTTCAAATATCCTATAAGAATCAATCTGTGAAGATAGATAGATCTTTTAAGGATATAGATAAACATCGTATCTGCATAATCGGAATAATACACATAAAAGCACTTAGTAATCACATATATGCCATACATTTGGAAAACAAATTGGTTACACATATGAATCACCCCAAAACATTTGAAAACGGTAAAAGAGGGGAACTATGTACTCGCCTGGGATTGCATGTAGGTCTTGTTCAAATGATATAACAAAGCTCAAAGGATCAAAAGTTCAAGTGTCGAAGTGGTTCCTAGTGTAACGGATACTATGTTAGTGAATCGACACCAAAATCGGAAGATCAGGTAGAATGAGATCTCGTAAACCAAATGAGTATTGGACCTCATGTGATATGGTTTAACAAAGCCTACATTCTAAATCAGAACCTATCCTAAGTGCTTACGACCCATTACGACCCGTTAAGGTAGTCTACGCTACTTTAACGCGTCGTTCGCGTGAATGCGCGTTCGAGACACCTAACTAGTCCTATAACAAGTATTATATGCCTTAACATATCAAAATATGCTATATAATCAGTTTAGATGTCAAAACATGTGTTACATATGCTTAAAATGAAATTATGCGCAAAAGGGCATTTTGGTCATTTTCCTAAGGCATATAAACTACCTATCATACAACTAACTAAACGAAGTGACCATAAGGTATAACCTCGGAAGGTTATTCCCTATACAACTATGGTCACAAAATATGTTTGGTCGGATCATAACGATTGACCAAACGGCTCGGGTTCGAAAGTCTAAGCGGTGGTTTAGACCGCTTGACTTACGACCCTAAACCAGCACTAGACTAAAAGTGATGAGTTAAACATGTTAAAACATGTTTAACTAAGTTAGAAAACAAGTTTGATATCAAAACGAAATGTTTTGATACCCAAAAATAGCTTCGTTGCAAAATACACGTAAACACGTATTTTGACCGAAACTATGACTCGTCACTACGCCTAATCAACGTGGTAATCAGTAGGTATAGTCACAAGGGACTATAACCATCGTGATTACGCTCACGTTTCAAAGTTCAAACGAACTTTGTGTTAACCAAAGACTGGTCAAAGCAGAAAGTCAAACACAGTTTGACTTTCATGCTTGAAATGCATAAAAAGCATGAAAGAAGCTTACAAAAGGTCCAAGCAAGGAAGATTTGAACTCAAAATACTCAGGTATGAAGCTTCACAAGTGAGATCTTTAACTTAGAGCAGAAATGAGATCAAATGGGCAAGTTTGGAATGAAGAATTCATGGGTTTATATAGATTTTCAACAACCGTTAAGATCGTTCCTCGTAATTTGAGCTTTGATCTTGGCCATCCATGTGTTGCATATGGTTTTGAATACTATGGGACCTCAAATACCAGCTCCAAGTATTGCAAAACAATGGTAGAAATCAATGGAATCAGCTGCTGAATGCAAAAACAATGAATCTGCCCAGATCAGTCTCTGGCGCCCCGCCAGAGGCCTGTCCCGCTGACGTGACCGTGTCGTCCCGATCAGTCAAAAACCCAATTAACCTAGGTAGTTAGGGTAAGTCGGGTATCGTATCCATGAAGAGCATGTGGTCAGTATCGCACGACCCGTTCGATTAGTTAGACTATTTACAAAAATATACAATGTGATTATGAAGTTTGCTAATTTTTATAAATTTATTTGGTTGGAAAATGAATCGGAGTGAACCAATATTTGGTTTTTATCTAAATCAATTACTTACTAACTAAGATTGCAAAACTAAATTACTAAATTGAAAACAAGAATTGGGAAAACGGATCACACCCGGTTCGATAATTGTAAGACCTAGGGTTCCTACATGTTTTAACTTGATTCAATTGCATATAGTGATTAACGGATTACTATCACGAAGCTTAGGTGCCAATTGCTATCAACGTCATAGACAACGGACCGTAATGCACTTCGTTACCTCGGACATGTAAATCCTAACCTAAGATAAGGCATAATTGCACATAACCATTTCGCAAAGTCATAACTTTTAACATCGTTCGACAATTTACGAATTCGAAACAAATGCAAGACAATTATCAAAGGTTTCAAATACTAAACAATTTGTCACAAAACCAAATTAAAATACAAATGTATAAACCCTAGAAATCTTACAACATCTACACCGGGGTGAAACCACCGAGACTAGCCGCTCATGGTACTCGTTCGATCTTCAAAGGTTTGAGATGAGATTGAAGGCATGATGATTTGGATGTTAGTAGAGGATTGATTATGATGGAGCAATGATTGAGAGCCCAAAAAAGAATCCTCGTACCGGCTGTTACTGTCTCCTATCAGATTGTGCGTTTTTTTTCTTTTTGTAACCGTCGTCCCTTGTGCCGTTTTTTTTTCTAAGATGTGATGATTTTCTTTTCAAAGTCAAAACCCCACAAAACAAGTGTGTCTTTCACGTGAGTAGGCTGCCTCTTCTTTTTCTTTTTGACTCTTGTGCCCTCAAGAATTAAGACTGATCATGTCGGCCCCCAAAAGTCCTCTCACTCCATAATTATCTGATGATGATTTTATGTTTTATTAAAACAATACTAGCCTCCTTTTAATTGTTGCTAGCTGCCAAAAGAAACCCCCAAAAAAACAAAAGCATTTTCGTGATGTTGCATGTTGATGACCTAATCCTCGTAAAGGATGTGCCACCAAAAGCCCTAGTGCACCTCTTGGTCTTGTGAGATGTGATGTTCATTGTTTTTGATGTTGCCACCTCACGTGGATATGTGGCCCACTATCTCACGTGACATTGCCACCAAAGTAATGTGATCTTGACTAAAGTCCAAACTGCCGTCAATAGATGTAATGATGGGTTGTTGACTACTCAAGTCCCAAGCCCATGTGCGTGCCCCTTCACTCCAGACCAATTAATTGTTGTCGGCCCAAAGTTAAATGCACCGTAGCCTACGGTGTATTGCCGTAGGTTACGTTACCAATTCTCTGTTTGTTTTATATTTGTGCACCAATCAGCCGTAACCTTCCACACCGCTCGTAACCACTCTAACTTCACCGAATTGCGTGATTAACCTGTAAATTCACGAAAACTCGTAGTGAACATATTCAAAGTATATAATCACGTAAACGATAATAATTCACACAAGATAAGCACGTTAACACTCGGGTTTCACACCCTCCATCACATCCCCACACTTGTCGTTTGCTTGCCCTCAAGCAAATCTGTCTTTCACTTTCACGTGGGTCAAACAAGAGACACACTTCCCATTCCCGAGACAAAGATTAAGGTCTAATGTCATACCCGGTTCAAACTTTTTTTACAATTTACGAAATATTTAACGGAAAAGTGAATAATCCCATATAAAATGGTTATCCAAGATTAACCCGCCCGTAAAACTAACAAGTTATGCACATCCCTCACAATGTTCTCTCCACTCGGCTTATAAATTGGCTAATATGTATAATGTATTAGCACTTTTGAAATGATCACTCAAACCGATTAGAACACATACCCGCATAGGCTTGCAACTCAATCGTTCTCCACCACTTAACACGAATACTAAGAACAAGTCATAAGGTCTTTGGAGGGTTGTAACGGGGCTAGGTTAAGGGTATGGAATATGATTTTTTTTTTTTTGTTAGTGGCTAACGTGATGGAAAATTCGATCTTTATTACAAACGACTACTCTAAACAAAACTAAACTATAAACATCAACTACAAGGCAACAACTTTATCCTTTTATTCAACAACTACAAACACATATTTTTGTATTTTTCTCAACAATTTTTCTCTTCTTTTTCACGACTTTTCTGAATTTTTTTGATAATTTTTTTTTTGTAAAATGTAAATCACAACTATACAAACAAATAGACCTACAATCGAATTTTCATCACACGGGTTTAAAAGAAAAGGTTCATGGTTATGGGCTAAGTGGGTTGTCAAACGAAAGGTTTCGGCTCAAAGTTGGCTACTAGGGGATAATTTTTGGGTAAGGATATAAAAATGGTGTAAAAGGAAAAGGTTTACCTAATGCCTTAATCATTCTCGTGCTTGTATTCGGTCTATGGTCTCAAACGTATCAAAAGTTGCAAGTTCTACAATACGCGACTAATGGTCCACTCAAACAAAGAAACATGTAAATGTAAATCTATGATATAAAAGTGGCTCAAACCTCACGTATAAGGGTATGATATGTGATATGCATAAATTGCTAGTTCCTTAGGCGAATTATTCTCAAATAACCACCCGCTAAATACTCGTCATGCTATTAACTTGAACTTGACCATGACAAAAGACCAAATGGGTTGTGACATCCATCGTTGACTTAGTTACTTGTGCTTTTAAGATCGCTTTTGAAACAAGATATTTTGAAAAATTTTTGAAAATTTTTCCCCCATCCCCACACTTGAGGTAAACATTGTCCTCAATGTGTAGTGTTTAAATGAACGGGTCAAAAATCGAAAACTTTTACTAACTCCCCCATCCCCACACTTGAGGCAAACATTGTCCTCAATGTGTAAGAACTAGAGTATTAAACGCACAAGGGATGTGACACGACTAACCTCCCCAAAATTTCACCCCGGAAAAATAATATACACTTTACAATCCACTTATTTTCTAACTAAAAATCAAAAGTAAAAAGAAACGTATGCACCTGGGTTTTTTTTTTTTTTTTTTTTTTTTTTAAGCTCATTCCTCGTGTGCTCTTCTTCTCTTCAAGAAAGCGGTTGTCCCACGAACTCAATGTACCTACAAATCTTAACCCTTGTGTAGAAGCATGCTTCTCACAACCATCAAAATTTGTTAGTGAACTAGTTCTACCACTTTTATGAAAACATTACCAAGTCATACATTAATTTACTTTGATTTATGTGGAAAAATAATTTACAACAATAACAAGCCTAACTCACTTTCGTAGGAATCACGGTTGCATTTAGCTTATGCAACAAGCCCTTTTAAACCCCCCAATAGCTTGGGAGGACGAGAGGTCTCGTGAGGGTTATATAGGGAACACACCCACAACGTTCATTTAACTACTAAAAAAAATAAAACAAATAATAATACAAACTCTACAACAATCATACCTGATTTACCTCTCATGGTGGTCGAAGTGCACATTTGCCTACCGAGTTTCCAACATACGCTCGGTAGTTGGCATGCCGGATCCATTCTCTTTTTATTTTATGCGGCATGCGTAGTAAGCTACTTTTGGGTGGTTTCTTGATGAAATGTCCAATGTCTTGCAAGACTACCCTTCGAATCCTTATACCCGAACCCGCATCCCCAACTTTGTTGGTTGGAGTGATAAGTATGGGAGAAGGATGGATATGAACGTGGGCATCTTTCGGATCCGACTCGTCTCGCGGTATGATGTCTTCCGCTTGGTTTAAACATTCATTTTCTTGCTCGGGAAGATCAATAGCCTCTTCCACCACATCACCATCTACTATTGTACCATTGGCCAAAACCTCCCGCTCGCGTTTAATTTGGGCTAATTCCTCCGCTAATTGACCCACTTGCACCACCAATGCTTCATGGGCTTTATCTCTCACTTCATTCGCTTTCTTCAAATCTTTGATATCCTGTTGATATTCTTTGATATCTTCATGATATTCTTTCGCCATGTTTGTGAGAGAATCAAGCTTGGAATGCATTGACTCTAGAGGTTCCTCGAATGCCGGTTGAGGGTATTCATTATAATAATCATCATACTCCTCCTCCCGGCAACTTGAAAAATGTGGCAATTCGGGCTCATAGTAGTATTCTTGGTAATGTGGTGGTGGTGGATTATCGTATGAATAATATAAGGATGGACCATTGAAATCTTCATAATCCGCCCTCATATATTCAAACAATCCACTGAGGTAGTCTTCCCGTTCCTTGTTGGCTTGAACTTTTTCGTAGAAAACAGAGCAATCCTCTAAATAATGCTCTCCGCTTCCGCAACACTCGCACAGATCATCATCTACCCAATTCATATTGAAAGACGGTACCTGCAAAACATGTACCTGCACAAACAAGCTCGACCACCCGAAGTAAAATCACAAATATACAAGAAAAAGGAAAGAAAATAAACTAAACTAAAATCGAACAAGCAATGAAATACTAAGCGCACTAGCTCCCCGGCAACGGCGCCATTTTGACGTGACCGTGTCGTCCCGATCAGTCAAAAACCCAATTAACCTAGGTAGTTAGGGTAAGTCGGGTATCGTATCCACGAAGAGCATGTGGTCAGTATCGCACGACCCGTTCGATTAGTTAGACTATTTACAAAAATATACAATGTGATTATGAAGTTTGCTAATTTTTATAAATTTATTTGGTTGGAAAATGAATCGGAGTGAACCGATATTTGGTTTTTATCTAAATCAATTACTTACTAACTAAGATTGCAAAACTAAATTACTAAATTGAAAACAAGAATTGGGAAAACGGATCACACCCGGTTCGATAATTGTAATACCTAGGGTTCCTACATGTTTTAACTTGATTCAATTGCATATAGTGATTAACGGATTACTATCACGAAGCTTAGGTGCCAATTGCTATCAACGTCATAGACAACGGACCGTAATGCACTTCGTTACCTCGGACATGTAAATCCTAACCTAAGATAAGGCATAATTGCACATAACCATTTCGCAAAGTCATAACTTTTACAATCGTTCGACAATTTACGAATTCGAAACAAATGCAAGACAATTATCAAAGGTTTCAAATACTAAACAATTTATCACAAAACCAAATTAAAATACAAATGTATAAACCCTAGAAATCTTACAACATCTACACCGGGGTAAAACCACCGAGACTAGCCGCTCATGGTACTCGTTCGATCTTCAAAGGTTTGAGATGAGATTGAAGGCATGATGATTTGGATGTTAGTAGAGGATTGATTATGATGGAGCAATGATTGAGAGCCCAAAAAAGAATCCTCGTACCGGCTGTTACTGTCTCCTATCAGACTGTGCGTTTTTTTTCTTTTTGTAACCGTCGTCCCTTGTGCCGTTTTTTTTTCTAAGATGTGATGATTTTCTTTTCAAAGTCAAAACCCCACAAAACAAGTGTGTCTTTCACGTGAGTAGGCTGCCTCTTCTTTTTCTTTTTGACTCTTGTGCCCTCAAGAATTAAGACTGATCATGTCGGCCCCCAAAAGTCCTCTCACTCCATAATTATCTGATGATGATTTTATGTTTTATTAAAACAATACTAGCCTCCTTTTAATTGTTGCTAGCTGCCAAAAGAAACCCCCAAAAAAATAAAAGCATTTTCGTGATGTTGCATGTTGATGACCCAATCCTCGTAAAGCATGTGCCACCAAAAGCCCTAGTGCACCTCTTGGTCTTGTGAGATGTGATGTTCATTGTTTTTGATGTTGCCACCTCACGTGGATATGTGGCCCACTATCTCACGTGATATTGCCACCAAAGTAATGTGATCTTGACTAAAGTCCAAACTGCCGTCAATAGATGTAATGATGGGTTGTTGACTACTCAAGTCCCAAGCCCATGTGCGTGCCCCTTCACTCCAAACCAATTAATTGTTGTCGGCCCAAAGTTAAATGCACCGTAGCCTATGGTGTATTGCCGTAGGTTACGTTACCAATTCTCTGTTTGTTTTATATTTGTGCACCAATCAGCCGTAACCTTCCACACCGCTCGTAACCACTCTAACTTCACCGAATTGCGTGATTAACCTGTAAATTCACGAAAACTCGTAGTGAACATATTCAAAGTATATAATCACGTAAATGATAATAATTCACACAAGATAAGCACGTTAACACTCGGGTTTCACACCCTCCATCACCCGCCCTGCTAGAGACCAAAAACACAGAATGTCAGAAATGGTCCCTGCAGCTCCAAACTTGATTTTTCGACGCGCTTAGCCCCCGTTAACCCATTTTCAAGGCTCAATAATGAAGTCAAAGTATATGGGACATGAAATATGCTTGAAAATATCTCGGATGTCGGTTCGTTTGGTTGTACGGTTGCGTTGTTCGGTTAAATACGACGAAACACGAACGGACGTGAAAAACGATCCAAATTACACGACGAATGGTATTTTTGCATTCCAATCACTAAAATAAAATATTTTAATGATTACAAAAAATTTTGGGTGCCCGGATATGTTCAGAACGTAAGATATGCGCGTAAATGCAAACTTATGCACTTTTTGACGCTTTTAGTCCCTATTGATCAAATAAGCATATTTTCGCATACCGAACCCCTCAAAGCCTATTTATAAGCTATGTAAAGGATATTTAGGATATATGTGGCACCCGAGGAAAACCAGCAGGAATCTTGATTTTTCACTTCATTTCTTTGTGCTTACTTGTCGAATTTCGGGACGAAATTCCTTTCAAGTTGGGGATGATGTGACAACCTGAACTTTCGAGGTCAGTGTCTTTTAGTCACGTGATCCTATTTCTTATTATTTCTCTTTCATATCCCTCATATGGCGAAAATTTATTAAACACTCGTGTATGTAATATACTTGATAAATGTAAAACATGATTGGGTATGTTCACATGTGTTTGACTGATTAACTACAAGAAACCGGTATCACGCGTTTATGTGTCGATTAATTAATTTAGAGATCTAATCTAATTGGGCCGCCACCACTTTTAATCACACTCGACCCAATCTACCCTCCTTATGCAAACTCGGCCCAATTCTTCCCCCCCCCCCCCCTCTTCTTATGTATACGTAATACATGGATTGTAACCAACTCTTCACACATATTGCAAACCCTAAAGTCACCGCCTCCTTCTATCCGTGAATCGACGGCAGCCCCCATCTCACTACACGCCCTCATCGGTTCTAGCATCTCCTCTAATATCCCATAATTCGGTTAGTGCACTTTTATTTTGATGATCGAATCTCTTGATTGCTTACATGAGTGTGTTGTCTGATGCGTGCGAAGTGTTACTTATTTTAGGTGTATATTTTAAGCCCTTTTTAACACTTATTTTAGCCAAGTTTTAAATTTATAAAACACGATATTTTACTAACACTAAACACACATATGGGCAAGTGCACCCATCGTGAGCGTAGTATAGCGTTGGTAAGATACCGAGGTCGTCCAAGGACACAAGAGCTTTTAGTACCGGTTTATCCTCAACGTCTAACCAAAATAAAAGTTTAGAAAAATGTTTTAAACTAAGAAAATTAAAAACTAACTAAAATGCTGAAAATAAAAATAAAAGAAAAAACAGATAGACAAGATGAATCACTTGGTTCCGACTCGTATCTAGTATAACCTTTGATTATTTCCGCACTTTTGCACATAATTAAGAGATTATCTTAGTTATTGTAGTAGGCCCCTCTTTTGAAGGTGACGTTACCCTCACCCCAGTAGTTTGAGTCAGCAGGGATACAATCCTAAAAGGGTGGATTATTGGAAGATAATGAATTAAGTTATTAATGCAGTATTGTGGTAGGCCCCGCTTTTGGCGGTGACGTTACCCTCGGCTAAGTAGTCTGAGTCAGCAGGGATACAGTCCTAAATAGCCGGGTTATAGTATTAATAGTAGTTAACTTATGAGGGGATCAAAGAGTTTGGACCCCCGCCATCCAATACCGTGAAGCATTGAAGGAGGTCCTACTAAATTTGACCCAGGTCCATTGCAGGACCTCTAAACGCTGAACAATGGCAAGACCTTTACCAAACCGTTCCCTTAACCCCCGACCAGGTAGCCAATATACCTCTATATAGACCGTGGAGATATGAATGGTGAAAATCCTTTATTTTATATAGACAGTAAAATAATGCCAAGACACCACGGACAAACGATAAGGAAAGATCACCTTCAACATAAGTAACTAGTTATTAAAGTCATTAATACAAAACCAAATAAAAAGTGCAAAAGATTAGAAATAAAAAGTATTATACTAGACACTTTGTCTTCACCAAGTGATGTAAGAGACTTAGGCAAACATGGCCTTGATTGTCAAGAACTCTTACGATCAATCTTGGATCCCGAGACGACTCACACACTCTACGATGGACGATGGATGATGGTGGTGGATGATGGTGTTGTGATGGTGGTGGGTGGTGGATGAAGTGTGAGAGAGGTGGTGTGCCAAGGGATGAGATGAAATGAATCCAAGCACTCCTATTTATAGGCTGAACAGAGAGCTGGGCACGGCCCCGTGTCCGCTGGGCACGGCCCCGTGTCCGTCTGACAATCTCTCTCCTCATTAATTGTAATTCGCAATTACAATAAATGCGCCTGCTGTACTTTCGACACGCCCCCGTGTCCGCTGAGCACGGCCCGTGGTGGGCAATAGAAGCTTCTATAGGTTTGTCTTTTCTGCTGCTTCTTGGGCACGGCCCCGTGCTGGCTGAGCACGAGGCGTGTTCAGTCTTCTGATTTCTCTACTTTGCTTTGGAAGGTGCCGTTGAGGGGTCGGGCAGTCCACTAATATTCCTTTTCTTGTATTTATGTTGGATTTAGCTGTCTTTTTGCTTCTTTTGCGTTTTTGAGCTCATTTAATCCTGAAAATACAAAAGGAAGACAAAAACACTCTTTTTCCAATATTAGTACTTAAAAAGGGTTAGTTTTGTGCCTCATTTGATGTAATTTATACGTTGCATTTTACATACATCATTGTCCGATTTGATTAGTAATCAGGAGATGTGGGCATAAAACTATTTGTATGATATTGTTCACATGTGTTATCAAATGACAATTTAATCTGATTGGACCGTTGAAACACTCACCTTTTCATTAATTGTATAGCATGTGATTTACTGACAATTGAAGTAGCATATGAATCCTTTTAATATTGAAAGAATGATAATGTTTTTGATTATTTCTATTGGGGCGATCATATTAGGATAGTGCATGATTGGTGTGGTTTCATATGATAGTGGTCAATTTATTGTGATCGGATGATATGTTATCTATACTTTCAATTTGTCCAACAATTATTATCAGTTCTCTTATTTGACTAATTGGTGGTCATTAAATCAAGCCATGGATACTTTTGACCTCTCTTGGTCGCCGGTGGCTCGACGTTGGTGGTGAAGGTAGGTTTAGCGTGTGAGGTCGACCCGTCTCTGGTTTGACCTCTACCCCTAATCCTCCTCTCGCCCCTTCCATTCGCTATCCAGGATCGGGTGTCGTTTCGTCTTCTTCAGAGTCTTCTTCTCGTGCTCTGTTGTTTCCTATTTTCCTTGGCTCTCCGGATTGGCTGGGTTAGCTCGAAGATAAATAGGGGATCTATCTAGCGGGTGAGGTTTAATTGTTTTGTTGTTTTTACGTCTCTTGATCTAACCTTCCTCTCTAGCCGGATCTTTGATTTATCCATTCGCGGCCTGGGTTCGGTGGGGGTCAGTCTGTTTTTTCTCATCTCCAGTTTTTTGGTCTTTGGTCATGGCAGCGACGGTTATGAAATTTTACATTGCAAACATTCCGGTCGGTTGTAGACCGTGGGATTTGGCATCTTGTCTCAGTAACTATGGGGAATTAGCTGGTTCTTATATTGCGAGAAAGAAGAGTAAAGAGGGTCTCAAATTTGGTTTCGTTAGTTTTAAAGGGGT
The DNA here is from genome assembly GCA_030545235.1 of Helianthus tuberosus. Lineage (NCBI taxonomy): Eukaryota > Viridiplantae > Streptophyta > Magnoliopsida > Asterales > Asteraceae > Helianthus > Helianthus tuberosus. Next base: position 49,882,661 of record CM060403.1, on the reverse strand, counting down.
TAAAGATTGGAAAGAGTTGGAAAGGGGTCTTCAAGGAATTAAACTCGGGGGCTGCAAACTTATTATTAATCGGGCGAGGTTCGCTAGAGAAAACGGAATGGATGAGGAGAGAAAGGGTCAGTCTGAAAACGTCCAGCCATTGTATCGGAAGGAGGATTTTATCAGGAATGGGTTTTCATACAGCTCGGTTCTTGTGAACAACAAGTCGGAAATAAAGAGTAAGGAGGATAAATATCTGGAGGCTGATAAGGTGGTTGAAATTCATGAGGACACGAGTGCTTTCTTCGATTTACAGGGTAGATCGGTGGTGGGTAGGGCAAAAGACGTTGAGGTTTTGATCAGTTTAAAGGAGAAACTTAAAGTGGCGGGTATCGACGGTTATAAGCTTTTCTACTTGGGGGGTCTAAATCTGTTGCTTACATTCGAAGACGTGATTGAGGCTTCGGACCTTATTCTTAATGTCAAGCGCTGGAAGGAGTGGTTCGTATCGCTTGACGTATGGGCTGGACAAACATTGGCGTACAAGAGATTGGCTTGGTTAAAATTCCATGGTATAGCATTACACCTAGCTGAAAATAAGGTCTTTGACAACGTGGCATCTCTGTTCGGAAAAGTTGTTAAAGGGGCTCAATTGTCCCCAAATGACTGGGATCTTTCAACAACTTGTGTTTGAATCCTTGTGGATGAGGGTGCTAGGATCTCAGGATCTGCTATTCTCAGTTGGAAAAATAAGAAGTTTAAAGTTTGGGTAATGGAAATGGAGGACTGGGTTCCAGATTGTTTTTTTGAAGATGTGCAGTCGGATCCGGCTATCGGAGAAGGTGAGGGAGATGTTGAGTCTTCGTCGTTGGATGAGTGGGTTTCCAATCAAGAAGTTGAGAAGTCTAAGAATGACGTGGGCATGCATGTGGACTCGAATCACGAGGAAAATTACCATGAGGAAAGTGATAGGAATGAGACGGCTGACATTCCTTTGGTGTCTCTGAAAAAGGCCGGGGTTAATTCTGGGGATAATATTGGGAACGAGTTCCAAGGGGAAAACGGGGGGAATTTATTTGTGGGGCCCAAGGCACAACTTAGTAGAAAAAAGAAAAAATTTGACCTTTTAAAGGATAAACATAGGAAGGGGCCCAAACAAACTAGCCCAGACAGTTGTATGAGGCCCAAAAAACGTTCTAGAGTGGACCTGAATGAGACTTTTGACACCTTTATTGTTCCGGCCCATATTGAAGGTTTTAACAATGATTGTATCGAAAATTGCAACACAGTGGATAGGCCTCCGGATCCCTTTTATCTTTTTGACCTTAATAGGATGGTGGTTTCAGACACAGTTGGTTTTGAAAGCAGCTCTGGGGATACCCTTGTTGGCGATTCACAGGAAATTTTCACAAGGCTGAGGGGGTTCTAAATGAGAATGAAGAAACAATCAGAATCGGAAATTTGATCGGTGCGGATCTCAATAATCACAGCAGGTTGGTTAAGGAGGCTCTGGATGAAGAAGGCATCAATGTGGTTAGTCAATGAATTTTATATCTTTAAATGTTAGAGGGATCGGGGGGCCTGTAAAGGAAGGTTGGATTAGGGAATTAAAAGTCAGAAACAAGGTTGATTTTTTTCTTATTCAAGAAACTAAACAGGAGAAGTTGTCGAATTTAAATTTTGCTAAACTTTGGCGAAATCAGGAGTGTGGTGTTGAAGATGTTGAGGCCTCGGGTCTCTCGGGGGGTCTTCTTTGTATGTGGGATAAAGGGATTTTTGAGATGATAAGCTCTGTTAAGGACAGGAATTTTGTGCTTGTGAATGGAAGGATAAAAGGGAATCAGGAGTTGATAAACATAATAAACGTGTATGCCCCCCAAAAAACTTCGGATAAGCTGATCCTATGGAATAAAATTAGGGAGGCGATGGACGGCTTTGCTGGATTGTGGGTTATTGTTGGTGATTTTAATGCAGTGAGGTGGCATGAGGAGCGTAAAAATTCGAGTTTTAAGAACACGTGTGCAAGGAACTTTAATGATTTTATTCACAATGCCGGGCTGGTGGAATATGATTTAAAGGGGAGAAGATTCACGTGCATCAGAGATAATGGTAAGAAATTAAGTAAGATTGATCGTTTCCTGGTATGCCCGAATTTTTTTCAAAAATGGCCTGAAGCTTGTTTGAGAGGCTTTTCTTTCAAACATTCTGATCATTGTCCTTTGGTTCTCGCGATCGTCAAAAAGAATTTCGGGGCCAAGCCTTTTAGAGTTTTTAACTCTTGGATGGGGAAATTTGGTTTCCAGGAGATGGTTAAGAAAGCGGTGAATACACAGGAGGTTAGTAGTGGGCCAGCGGATATTAAGTTAATGAGGAAATTCGGTGCGATTAGGAATGCCCTTAAATTTTGGAGAGCTGATCTTATGAAAAAAGAAGGAGAAGTGGTTATAAAAGTGGAAGAAGAGTTAGAAGAGCTAGAAAAAATTATGGAGGATCGGGATTTGAACGAGGAGGAGGAATGGGCGTACGTGGAAAATAAAAAAGTTGTGATGTACCTAGAGGCAAATAAGTGTGAGGACATGAAGCAAAAGTCGTGTAACACCTCGAAAAATTCACGTCCTGTAATGTGTTGACGCGTGTCATATGTTTGAACGTGTGAAAGAATGTTCTGAAAGGACTAAAGTTGACAAACATGAAAAGTATATGAGAATACGAGTTCTAAATGTCAACAGTGAATAAATATATTGTACATTAACCCTACATGATGCTCATACCTTCAAACGAATAAATCATGGATCATACGAAGCTAAATATGAAAGAAAGTGAGAGATTACAAACTGCAGGGGTTAAATGTGTCAACATGTTTAAGTTATACCTCTGAGTGACCTTTTGGCAAACCCGAAGCTTTGTAACGGTTAATTATGCTCACTAGAATGCACGATATAAATTTCATAAAGTTTCGTTATCATATGAGAAAGTTATGATCAAATTCGTATACAAGGGGTTAAAGCGTCAACGTTGAAAGTTATGACTTTTCGGGTAACAATGAAGTTAACCGAGGACTTAACAAAGGGGGTACAAGTCTTGGAGCCCTTGTAAATAAATAAGAAGGGGTCAAAATGCAAAAATATAAGCTAGTTGACCTTTCGAAGAGCCAAGGGACAAATATGCGAAAACTTGAAAATGTGAAATTCTGATTATGAGGCCCAGGCGGGCCGCGTAAGATGTTAAGATGTCTTACGCGGGCCGCGTCAGACGCCCAGTTGCAGAATCTCTTGACAGCGGCCTGTTTATGCGCATAACCGACCCAAAACAGATATTTTCACAACATGGGCGACCCCTAAGTGCCTCCTAGACATTTAGGGACACTTGTTAGTGATCAAACATCAATGGTAGACCTTGTGTGTCAATGATCCATGAGTTCTTGAGCACTATATAAAGGCTTCATGTGCAACCATTGTGATCACACCTTTCTCTTGCATTCCTGATCATTTCTGGAGCTCAAGACTTCTCTCAAGTGATCATTAATCAAGCTTAGGACTTCAGTAAGTATTCTTAACCTTTCTTAGTTAAGTTTTTGCTTAGTTTTAGCTTAAAAGTCAAACCGTTGTAATTAACGGTTGACTTAACGATTAATCACTAATGGTCCAGTGATTAGTCGAATTGAAAGTAGTTATAAGTTGGTAATTATGTGGGTAACAAACCCTTAAAAGGGTTCCCCCTGATTCCCACTCTAACTAGGTCAAATGTCGGGTCAAACTTGTTATTAAAAAGTCAACAGAATGCTTAACTTCTAATTTATGCATAATTAGCAATGTAGAACACATACAACCTGTTTGATCATCAATATAACTTAGTAATTAGTGTAAGCACATGTCTAAACATGTTCAACCCGACAATTTTCTGTTTAGACCCGGTTCGGAACCGAAAGTCGCAAAACTTTGACTTTTGCGTTGACTTCAGTTCTGACCCATTTTAGTATGATTTGGAAATGCCTTAGAGCTTCCTTAGGACCAGGTTACATGCTAGTATAACCCTCTGTGATTATACACCATGGTTCATTAGTTAACCAATTAATATGCATGATTCCGTTAATTGCCTATATGTTGACCATTATGCCCTTTTCACCATAAAACGTGATTTTTGAAAATGTAAAAGAGTAGAAACCTTAGTTACTGATATATAAACTTGCACCCAAAATTTGACATCAGGTTGAGGTGTAGATTGAGAGTTATGCTCATTAGCGTAAATTGAAAGCTTTATGTTAATTAAACGGCGTAATTAGCGTATAGCCTATTTAAACTCACTTTTTGATATCAAAATTCTTACCCACTGATGTAATATATTATTTTGGGATTTTTGAAGATTTTTAATTAATTTTAGGCCGAGCATAACTTAGGGTCGTAAGCTTAATTCGGTAAATGTCGGTTTTGCCCTTTCGGGCTATAAAATGAGTTTTACATATCTTTTTGACCCCAAACCTTTTGCTACTGATTTTATATGATAAATACATTATTTTAAACCTTCTGGAATGATAAAAATATCAGCTTTGTATATAGAACCCGTAAACGGCTTCTAATCGACTTTTTAAGCGTTTTTAACGCATAGTATGTACTAAAACTATTTTAAACATACAAGGGTTGGTACCTACTGATATTTTAGGTAAATTATAGTATTTTAACAGTAAGCAAAAGTTGTTTAACTCAGACTTCAGTTTTGAGCTTTTCGGCTTATGTGAAATTACCAAATTACCCCTACGGTGCATAGTTTGGTTATAATTGATAAATTTCACATATATACCATGCCCTACTGTTATAACTTGGTAAACCTGAGTATTTTGCTGAACATATCAGACCTACAACTCAGGTTAATACTTAAACTCTTTTATAACCTTATAAATGACCAAATTACCCCTAAGGGGCATAGTTTGTGTTTAAATTCGTTTTAGGCATAATGGAAGGTATCCTACTGATATCACAACATATTTGAGGCATATTAACTTAGGAAACCTGGTTAGGACCCTTATGATTACCCGTTACGCCTCTTTCGCGTTCGGTTCGGCTTATGTAACTAGTTTACAAAAATTAGCCGAAACGGGTCAAACCTTATCGGTTTTTATCTCAAAATCCAGAATGTGTTTAGATTACCCATATAAGACAAGTCTCCGAACATGTCGGGTCTAAATCACATTCTATTCTGGTCTTCGCCTAATCGTGCGTTTGAACCGTATAATTAACTGGTCTAAGCTTAGGCTTAATTAAAGACCCGTTAGCATTCTAATTGGTTATTTATACCATCATTCCAGACTAGAGCCTTCCGGTAAATTGTACCTACGCTTACTTAAGTGAATACGGCTGAGTTATTATAATTCTTGCTATTTAAGACAGGAGCTAGCTCAGGTAAATACTCTTAACTTATTTTCCCTATTACGGGCTTGGGATACGGTAATATAAATACCGCATGGTCAGGTATGGGATTCAAAGACCAATAAGTCGGGAAATCCAAATAACCTGTTTTTAATTCGTATTGCTTGTCTAAAACATTGGGGATTAATGCGACCGTGTCTTGGATATCCTTGACTCATTAAATGCAATGGCCACGACCTAAGCACGGGGTGTAGGCATACACCTGACAGAGGCCATATGTTTATTAATTAATTATACCCAATAAGGGATTTCCCAATAAGGGAATAAGTGGTGTGTCGGTTAATCATGAACCGGCATAGTACCGGACCCCGTATGTAGAGCAAGTTATGTAAAACTGATAACATGAAATATAGTTTGTCCCAAGTATAAAAGATTAATTTTGCCTTGAGCATTTTAATCAAAGTGTCAAAACATCTTCGTGCCTTGAGCACCTAAACCAATTTTCATAGACATTTTCAAATGAGTCGGTTGAGTGTATTTACCAGTGAAAACTGACGTATTTTCAAAAGTCTAAGTGACAGGTACAAGTACGTAATAGGCTGGAAGCTGCTCAGGACGTTAATAAGGAATCTTGCAAGTTCTAGGCGTCTAAAGTCTACTGAACAATATTATTGTTTTAAGAACCGCCTGTGGATCCTTTACTTTCCGTTGTAATACTTGATATTACTTTATATTCGGATTGTAATATATTTTATCTTTTGCTTCCGCTGTGCATATTAAATATTGTGTTGTTTGACTATTATGTTGCCAACCACGTCACGATACTCCCTACCGGGCCCACCGGTCAAATGTGGAAATATCGGGGTGTGACAGGTTGGTATCAGAGCCAACATTGAGTGAATTAAACACTATTCTTTTGTGTTTAATCTCAATGATACATTAGCACATTCCTTGACCTTCTGAGTCTAGACTGAACATAGGAATACTCTCAACCTTAATTTGAAAATTTTTGCTTCCAATATTTTTGGATACGTCGCCAAACGAAGAAGTCGTAATAGGAATTCTCCACATCCGGAGCCTTGAAATGCTGAGCTTCGTACCGCGGCTAGAATGAAACGAGCATCCAGGGAGAGAACATTCAGAAATAAAATGAAGAAGAAACTCCTTTTGCTGAAGATCATTGCTTTAATAGTCCTTATAAGGGCATATTTATCTTTCAGTCCCTTCAAGGACAACATTATTCCTTTCAAGTCCCGCTTAGGGCAACTCTGTACTTTTTTTTTTATAAAGTGGAATGTTTAAATTTAAACTTTCATTCTAAACATGAAATATGAAATAAATAAAAAAAATTAACATTCCTTTATAAGATCTACCATTATAATAAAATGGAAAAATCTAAAAAGGACAAGACCTAGCCTCGTGTCATTATTAAGACCCGGCCAAGATGGCAGTTCCTCGATTTAGGTTCAGATCCTCATTAACATTTCAAGATAGGATTGATCTGCGTTATCTAAAAGATTCCAATCCCTGTTAACATCTGTAAGAATGTTAACATTTTTGGTAAACTGTGAATCGTTAAAGTCACACAGGCCATCTTTAAAAAGGGGGTTAATCTAAATTCCCTTATTTGAAATAATCATCCTTTAGTGATGTTTCGCCTACGGGCTATAACGTATTGTCCATCTGAGACACTGACATTGTGATCTTTATGATTCCTTGTCTAAGGTGGTGAGCTATGCTCAAGCCTAATAGTCTATATGATCAATGTGATCATGACTAATATCATATAACATCCTAGTGATGTTTTTCCTACGGGCTATAATGTATTGTCCATTTGAGACACTGACATTGTGATCTTTATGATTCCTTGTCTATGGTGGTGAGCGATGCTCAAGCCTATTAGTCTATATGATCATGACAAATATCATCTAATACGATGATCATATTATAAACATCCGTTAGTGATGAAGTGCCTACGGGCTAAACTTGTTGTCCAATAAGACAACGACAGTGGTGGTCTTTGACCCCTGTCTAAAGATATTGGAATACGTCCAAACATAATAGTCGGTATGATCCATAAGATCTCGACTAATAACATCTGAAAAGATGATCATACCATAAACATCCCTTAGAAGGGAAGTGCCTACGGGCTATAGTTAATGTCCTCTGAGACAAAAGACAGTGGTAGCGATGACTCCCTGTCCGAAAAAGGTAATGAACTATGTTCAAACCTGAATGCTTTGATTCTCTGAAATCATAGCTTATAATTCATAAATGTCCTTGTGACTAGGCCTGTTGTGCTGATATACCTTCATGCTTTGATTCTCTGAAATCATAATTTATAATTTAAAAATGTCCTTGCGACTAGGCCTTTCGTGCCACTAATAAAACTGTTATTGTTTTTATAATTAGGATAAATTATAATAGAAATCCTAAATAAATGTGATTAATAAATTAACCAAATATGGTCTCCGTTACCATGGTTAATGAATTGCCATAAAAGACAATTCCATAATAAACTCCCAAGTAAACTATTGTCCTTGTTTTATGTAACAGTTCAATTAAATGGCTGGCTCAGATGAAATTAATAGCCACCCAGTGGAGAACAATGATAACGCCCGTATTAATTTTGTCACACCCCCAAAATCCACCATGCGGAGTATCACCGCTTGGAGGCGTGACATGACCAGGATCGAGCCACCAATTATATTGAACAACATAATTAAGTAAATAAAACCAAACACAATACGATTGGTGACCAAAAGGAAGTAAACCGATTTTAGGCTAACAGCCGAAGCATAAAACATAAGTTCAAAACATAAGTCCATAGTTCATAAGTTTAAAGTCCAAAACGTAGGGTTAATAAGTTCATAAAGTTTATTCATTAAGTACGGGACATATCAGTTCGCATCCCACAACGACCACCTCCATATGCAAGCTCCATAGCATCTAATGACCTGCAAAGCATGTAATAACGAGTCAACAACAAAGTTGAGTGAGTTCACGGTTGGTTGTCCATTTTAGAGTTGCTTCCAAAAACATAGTTTAATCTCATTCGGCTATCCAGTCATGGGGGTTACCCCATAGTTCGAAAACGTTTATTAGTTAACCATCCCATGTCCACCTTCCCTGGCTATCCAGCCCGGCACTTTGGCCGTGGGGAGCTACCCCAGTATTGTAAACTACCAGACTCGTTTATCATATCGACTACTAATAAAAGAAATCAATTGTGCCCTAGCGTCGGTGTTCTATCACCACCGACGTGCCATAGTCCATTAGTACACACCCGTCCAACTGGCACGGTGTGAGGTTTGTTAAACCTAATAGCGCTATTAACTAATGACCCGCTCGCCATAGCCTCGGCGATTAAGTCGATACAAAAGGGAGGGACTTCACTGATAGAGTTCTAGTCCAGTAAGTCTAACACGTCCCAACAGGACGAGGAATTTACATTCCTGAACACGTCTCAAAGGACGAGGAATCCCTATTCCTGTACCCATTCCCACCGGGAATTTACCATGCTTTGTAGAAAAGTGTGAACTCACCTCGGTTTGCTCGGTTAGATTCTCAAATATAGCTAACAGTCAAGGTCGGTCAATCACGCCCTAGTATGATTTACCAGTTAGTCATTTAGTGGTTTCAAATAGAGCACAAAGTTCCTACACGTATCTATCACATAACATGCATCACTTTAACGGTTTATGCCCATATAAGTTCCCCATCCATTACCCACTCATAAGCAAGCATACAATAATGCATATAACTCATATAACATGTTAGATCATTCACAGATAGCATACTCGACATTTAGACACACAAATTACAACTTATGTCGTTTCAGCTTAAATATTCAAAACCGGGCTGTTTTCGGACATTTTAATAAAATAGCTCACTTATTCCAAAAATTCCCAAATTTTTACCGAATGTCTTAAACGTTCCAAATTTTATTGTGTAAAAATATCGGGGTCCAGTTCATTACCAATATTTATGAAAATTCATTTTTCCGGACTGAACTCAGATTTATATTTTTCTGACCACAGTCCACGGAATAATTTATTAAAATTTCATCGAGCGTCCGATTTACGAAATTCCAGTGGGGTAATTACAAATACATCGGTGGTCAACTATGGTATAAATTTCGTGATCAGACTCCACACAGATTACAAGTTATAACAGAAAACAAGACACACTTTTTCAGCAGAAAAATTGCAGCTCTAGCTGCTGTTACGAAAAGACGCTTTAAAAATAGTAAACGGAGTCCAAAAATTACGATTCCAGTGCCATTAGAACCGTATTTCATAATAACACGTTTTAGACTCAAAATATCAGTTTTTCATAGCGTTTATGACCTGTTTACAGCCAACTGAAGTTGGCTGTAAAACCGGGACAGATTCTGCTTTCACTCTTTAACTTCCTAGTTCGTGTTCGATTGATTTCCGTTAGCAAGTTTATTAATCACAACAACATTAAACATCAATACTAACCAGCAAAACATCAGATAATCAACCAAGAATCATAACAAAACTAGTTTCAAAAGTTTTACACTAACATTCATTCATTAACCACCATGTTTATTATTTTTAGTGGACTTTTAGTTTTGAACTCTAGTGTTCATGATTATTATCCGACAAAATTCTTATTAACCACTTTAGACAAGCTTAAGAAGGTGATTAGAATCACTTACTACTAGCTCGAGGCTAGGGAAGAAACTAGTCGAAAAACGGGTGGTTAATAGCAACGTAGAGAGGTTCTTGGCAATCCGTAAGTTCCGGGCTTCCTCGTATGAGATCCTTCACACTTGAGTGCACTTGGAGTAACTTGAATGAAATTGAAAAGTGGGTGTGGTGTGGCTTGTGTGGTCAGCCGAGAGTTCAAGAGAGGAAGAGAGTTGTGAATTTTGTGAAGTGTTTGAATGGATGGTAATGGTGAGCTCTTGGTTTTAATTTATAAATCATTTAACTTAGTTAACCATAGGATAAAGTGCTTACTAGATATGAGACATGTAAGATTATTATAATCAAATTTGTAAGTTGTGACAACTCGTAATTTAGAACCCTTCATTGTATCTCGATGTAACATGGTTGAACGTTATGTGTTTATATATTAGTAAATGAAAGTTCGTGACTATCTTGATGTGCTATGTGTTATTAAGGTGTACGTATAAAGTATAGTTTTTATACAAGTATGTATGTAGTGAACCGGAACCAAAACACAAGGACCCGACTCGAGACCGCTTGGTCTCGAGTGAACAGTAAAACAGTTGGGCCGGTTGGGCCATTTAATCCATCCGGAAACCCATTAGGGTGCACCAACTTGAAGCTAGTATATAACCCTTGTTGATAGCCAACCTTGCCATTTTTTGGGCAACCTACACACACTCTCCTACACACACCCTCCTACATTCTCTCTCACTAAAACCCTAGAACCACAAACCCCTCTCCTCTCTTTCGGATTCAACCGGTAGCACCAAGACTCTCGGCTCAAGCTCTAGATCATCACTCGGTATTTGGTTCGTTGATTCTTCAAACCCGAACACCATCCGGTTAGTATTTTATGCTTCTAGATATTACAACGCTTGGTTGGTAAATGACATACATGATAAAGGTGTTGATGTGTGATGATATAGGTTAGTGATTCATGTTATGTGTCTTTATTTCGGTTGATGATGCATGATGATGTTAGGTGATGATGAAATGTTATCTTGGTAAAAATAATATGTGATTGATCATGAATGATGGTAATCGGCTCTATATGGGTTTGGATCCGAGTGGTTTGGTTATGTTTAGGTAGGAATGAGGAAGTTTGTTGTTCATAAAATCGGATTTGCATATGTGTATTAGATAATGTTATGTTAATCGGATCTCATATTAATGTTCTAAGAATCGAATGCTTGTTAACCGGCTGCTATATATATCATGTTCGGATGATTAACTTGAGTTCATGCTAGGATAGATTCTCTTGATGAAGCAAGTTGTATGATAGGAAAACCCTAAAGGTTGAACAATATGAACATGATATGAACATGTTATGAATATTTGAAAAAATGCTTGTTTGATCCGTTTTATTTGAGTATTAGACAACAAAACATGTTTGTGCATCTTCATTGGATAGTACATGAGATCATGAAATGGAAATTCTATTGGTTAGTACAATTCTGGGCAGATGTTCTAGAAACAGCAGGTGTGTGAGTCGAGACCTCCGGTTGCGACTCGAGACCAACGAGTGATAACTCAAGACCACGAATCAACGACTCGAGATCATAACAGCAAACATCAGGGACTCGAGACCAGCAAGGTCTCGACTCGAGATCTTGTGATCTCGACTCGAGACTGGACTCGAGACCTCTGAGGTTGCGACTCATGTCTGCACCACTCGAGATCAGCCATTACAACTCGAGACCATCCTGGTTGCGACTCGAGACCGCATGTTCTCGAGTCGAGACCACCTAGTCTCGATTGGGCTGACCGACTCGGTTATTGGGCCACCAAACGTGACAATGTGCTGGGCTTGTATCTGTGCTACTATGCTATGTGCTGATTAACTGTTTAAGAATTAGAACAGGCCCAATAACCTAAAAGGATAATCGTATGATATGTATGCTACGTGTTAGATTCGCGTAGGGTATGCGTGACTTCTTTACACCTAAACCTGACCTATACTGGTAACCATATTAGGACGTGGTGACCAGCATACTTGACCAAGTAAACTAAACTGCCGAGCAACCCAAGGTGAGTTCACACTTTCTACAAAGCATGGGATTCCCAGGGGTTAGGAATGGGTTAAGGAATATGGATTCCTCGTCCTTCTTGGGTAGGACAGTACGGGTTCAGGAATATAATTCCTCGTCCTCATGGACAGATAACTTTCGCTAGACCAAAACTCTATCACGAAGTCCCTCCTTTTTATATCGACTTAATCGCCGGGCCAATGGCGAGCGGGTCATTAGTTAGATAGCGCTATTTAGGTTTGACAAACCTCACACCGTGCCGCAGAGGACGGGCGTGAACTAATGGACTATGGCACGTCAGTGATGATAGACACCGACGCTAAGGGCACATAAACATGACTAACGTCAGTAGTCGATATGGTAACGAGTCTAGTAACATACATGGGGTAGCCCCCACGGCCGAAGAGCCAGATAACTAAATACGGGGTAGCCCCCACGGCTGGATTGCCAGAGTAATTGGATTAAACAATTCACGTTTTCGACTATGGGGTAACCCCGCCGGCAGGATTCCAGATAAAGGAAACTGTTTTCGAAACAACTTAAAACGAACACCCAACTGTGAACTCGCTCAACATTCATGTTGACTCGTTACTACATGCTTTGCAGGTCAATAGGTACTTAGCTGGAGCTTGCATGGAGAAGAGTCGTTGTGGGACATGGACAGTTGTGTGCCATGTTAAACTTTGAAACATTTAGACTTATGTTTTGGTTTTAAACGTTATGCTTCCGCTTGCAACTTAAACGATGTTTTGTTTGGACACCAATTGTATTTGGTTGGATTTTTATAATCACTTACATGCTTGTTCAATATGATTGGTGGCTGGATCCTGGTCAGTCACGCCTCCAAGCGGTGGTATTCCGCAGGTGGATTTTGGGGGTGTGACAGATTGGTATCAGAGCCATTGGTTATAGTGAACTTGGTTTTAATAAGGGGAAAAGTTTTATTAAAATCAGACTATAACCTGTACAGTGCTCTACGATCCACAACGACGCTTCACTCCACATGCAAGGCTCAACATTCTAGGTGATATGATCTATGTATATATTGCCTACTTGTTAGTTACATAGTACATTGCTCATGGTATGCTTGGTTAGTGTAACTACTGTTGCTTGAACACGTGTGTGCTTACTCTCTTCTGTCATCGCATTTTCGCGAACCCCTCTCACTCATGTTCCTCTTGATATGAAGATCATGTCTGGATGCGTTAACATGACACAAGCCCAGTTGACGGTTCTGATTAACGAACGAGTTGCTGCGGCACTTGCAGCTGCACACGCAGGAGGTATATCCTGCAGTCCAAACTCATTCTAGGATCTTTAGATCCTACTCTCGTGAACCAACCTTTGTGTTAAACTCTGTCCTTTCTTTCACCCACAACAGGTCAACATGCTCAGCCACCTGTGTGCACCTTTAAAACTTTTATGGACTGCCGACCAACTACTTTTAGCGGCACTGAAGGAGCCGTAGGTCTCCTCCACTGGTTTGAAAAGCTCGAATCTGTTTTCGAGATGTGTGAATGCCCTGAGGAGCGCAGGGTGAAGTATGCTACCGGTACTCTAGAGGGTTTGGCGCTCACGTGGTGGAACGCTCAGGTCCAAATGCTGGGGTTGGTTGCTGCTAACGCCACCCCATGGAACAACTTTAAGGAAATGATCAAAGAGGAGTATTGTAATCGTGATGAAATTCACAAACTGGAAGTAGAATTTTTCAACTTCAAGATGACGGGGTCAGAAATTGAAGCTTATGTGAAGAGATCGAATGAACTGGCAATTCTGTGTCCTACTATGGTGGATCCTCCCATCAAACGCATCGAACTATTTCTCAAGGGCTTAGTGCCAGAAATCCAAAGTCATGTGACTTCAGCTAACCTCGCCACCATCCAACAAGTCGTTCAATTGGCTCACCGTCTCACGGATCAGGCGGTGGAACAGAACAGGTTACCAAAGCGCATAGGTGCTGCAATTACTTCAGGTGCTCTTAGTGACAACAAACGGAAATGGGATGGAACTTCAAGTAAGGGTTCGACTTTTGTTCAGTCCCAGTCTCAGCAGAGAAAGACTGAAGACTACAAGAGCCCTAGTCAGCAATCATCTGGTGGTCAAAGTCATGGCGGGTACAAGGGAAATCACCCCAAATGCAATCGCTGCAACCTACACCACAACGGGCCATGCACCAGGGGTAACTGTCATCGGTGCAACAAGCCAGGTCACGCTGCAAAGGATTGCAGGAGCTTATATCCCGCCAACCAGAATCGTCAGCAAGCTCAACAGAATCAACGCCAGCAGTAAGGTGACAACAAAGGGTGCTTTCAATGTGGAGCTGAAGGCCACTTCAAGAGAGATTGTCCCCAACTGAACAGGAACCAGAACAACAATAATAACAATAATCAGGGGAATGGTAACAATGGGAACAACAACAACAACAATGGTGCCAGGGGGCGGGCGTTCGTGATTGGCCAAGGTGAAGCAAGGAATGACCCCAATGTTGTGGCGGGTAAGTTCCTTCTCGACGACTTTTATGTTACAGTTTTATTTGATTCAGGTGCCGATACTAGCTACATGTCACTAGAAGTTAGTCGAATGCTTAAGCATATTCCAACACCTTTGAACAACAAGCACACTGTAGAGCTAGCAAATGGTAAGAGTTTAGAGGCCACACACGTAGTCAAGGGTTGTAAACTTGTTCTTAATAACCAGACCTTCTCTATCGACCTTATCCCTATCGTCTTGGGTAGTTTCAACGTTGTCATTGGGATGGATTGGTTATCCCAACACCGAGCAGAGATTCTTTGCAACGAGAAGATTGTTTGTATTCCTGGTTCAGGTGATGAACCTCTCATGATTCGTGGCGACAAGAGGGGTGCTGTTGAGAACATCATCTCTTTCCTTAAGGCCCAGAAGTGCTTGAGAAAGGTCCACATCGCTATCTTGGCTCTCGTTACAGATACATCGAAGAAAGAGAATAAGATAGAAGATTTTCCGATTGTACGCGACTATCCTGAGGTATTTCCAGAGGAACTACCTGGCCTTCCGCCTCATCGCTAAGTCGAGTTTCAGATTGAACTAGCTCCTGGAGCTGCGCCTATAGCTCGTGCACCTTATCGTTTAGCTCCATCAGAGTTGGAAGAACTTTCTACGCAACTACAAGAACTCTTGGATAAGGGTTTTATTCGCCCTAGCTCGTCGCCCTGGGGAGCTCCAGTGCTATTTGTGAAGAAGAAAGACGGTACCTTTAGAATGTGCATCGACTATCGTGAACTCAACAAGGTCACCGTGAAGAATCGTTATCCTCTACCACGTATTGACGACTTGTTCGACCCGCTGCAAGGATCGAGCTACTATTCAAAGATTGATTTGAGATCGGGATATCACCAGCTGAGAGTCCGAGAGGAGGATGTCTCCAAAACAGCTTTTAGAACTCGTTATGGACACTATGAGTTTTTGGTCATGCCTTTTGGGCTGACAAACGCACCTGCGGTTTTCATGGATTTGATGAATCGAGTGTGCAAACCTTACCTGGACAAGTTCATTATAGTTTTCATCGACGACATCCTGATCTATTCTAAGAGTCAGGAGGAACACGAGCAGCATCTACGACTTATTTTGGAACTCCTTCGAACAGAACAACTTTACGCAAAGTTCTCGAAATGCGACTTCTGGCTTCGTGAAGTCCATTTCCTAGGCCATGTGGTAAACAAGGATGGGATTCACGTTGATCCATCCAAGGTAGACTCGATTAAGAACTGGCCTGCACCTCGTACACCAACGGAAATTCGCCAATTCTTGGGTTTGGCAGGTTACTACAGGAGGTTCATTAAGGATTTTTCCAAGATTGCCCAGCCTCTCACCTTACTAACGCAGAAAGGTGTTGTTTATCGATGGGGAAATGCACAGGAATTAGCATTTCAGCATTTAAAGGATAGACTTTGCAGCGCACCTATCCTTTCATTGCCAGAGGGCACAGACGATTTTGTGGTCTACTGCGACGCATCAATTCAGGGTCTTGGTTGCGTATTGATGCAAAGAGATAAAGTTATAGCCTACACCTCACGCCAACTTAAAGTTCATGAAAGGAACTACACTACGCATGATTTAGAGCTGGGAGCTGTTGTTTTTGCACTTAAGATATGGAGACATTACCTATACGGTACCAAGTGCGCCATTTACACCGACCACAGGAGTCTCGAGCACATCTTCAAACAGAAGGAACTGAACATGCGACAACGACGATGGGTCGAGCTACTGAATGATTACGAATGCTCAATCAGGTATCACCCGGGCAAAGCCAATGTTGTGGCTGACGCCCTCAGTCGAAAGGACACCGCGCCTAAGCGCGTGCGAGCTTTACAACTCGCTATACAGTCTAGTCTTCCTTCCCAGATACGAGTTGCTCAGATAGAAGCATTGAAACCAGAAAAGGTCAGGGTTGAAGCCCTACGCGGCTCAAGGCAATGATTAGAACAGAAGGAAGACGGTGCATACTACGTAACAGGGCGCATTTGGGTCCCACTCTATGGCAACTTACGAGAGCTTGTGATGGACGAGGCACACAAGTCTCGCTACTCGGTACATCCTGGTTCGGATAAGATGTACCATGATATCAAAACTACGTATTGGTGGCCTAGCATGAAGGCCCACATAGCAACTTACGTCAGCAAGTGTTTGACTTGTGCGAGAGTCAAGACTGAATACCAGAAACCCTCAGGCCTACTCCAACAACCAGAGATACCACAATGGAAATGGGAGCAAATTTCCATGGATTTCGTTACTGGCCTGCCTAGATCTCAGCGCGGAAATGATACTATTTGGGTGATCGTGGATCGACTCACAAAGTCTGCACACTTCTTGGCGATCAAAGAAACGGATAAGTTCTCCACTCTAGCAGACGTATACCTTAAGGAAGTTGTCTCGAGGCACGGGGTGCCCACCTCCATTATCTCGGATCGTGATGCACGTTTTACTTCAGAGCTGTGGCAAGCAATGCACAAATCCTTTGGCTCACGTTTAGACATGAGCACAGCGTATCACGCTCAGACGGATGGGCAGTCTGAGCGCACTATTCAAACTTTAGAAGACATGCTTCGTGCATGTGTAATCGACTTTGGCAACGGCTGGGAAAAGCATCTGCCACTTGTGGAATTCTCGTACAATAACAGCTACCACACCAGCATTAAAGCTGCTCCGTTTGAGGCATTGTACGGGCGTAAATGCCGGTGACCTCTTTGTTGGGCAGAGGTGGGGGATAGTCAGATCACTGGTCCAGAACTTGTGGTAGACAGAATCGAACGAATTGCTCAAATACGACAACGCATGGCGGCGGCTCGTGACCGTCAGAAAAGCTACGCCGATAGGGACAGGAAATCACTTGAGCTCCAGGTTGGGGAGCGTGTACTACTCAAAGTTTCACCCTGGAAGGGTGTGGTTCGTTTTGGAAAACGAGGCAAACTTAACCCACGATACGTCGGACCTTTTGAGATCATCGAGAAAATAGGCAAGGTGGCCTACAAACTGAACTTACCAGCAGAACTCAGTGCAGTCCACAACGTTTTCCACGTGTCGAATCTGAAGAAGTGTCTGTCAGATGAGACCCTCATAGTTCCTTTGAAGGAGCTCACCATCGACGAGCAGTTACGATTCGTCGAGGAACCAGTTGAAATCACGGACCAGGATATTAAGGTCCTTAAAAGCACTAGAATACCTCTCGTTCGAGTTCGTTGGAACTCACGTCGCGGCCCAGAGTTCACCTGGGAACGCGAAGATCAGATGAAACAAAAGTATCCCCAACTATTCGCAAACAGTACAACCGCTACTGAGGCTGAAGCTACAGAATTTCGGGACGAAATTCCAGATCAACGGGGGGAGGATGTGACACCCCAGGAAAACCATACAACTTAACTAGCTTCCTCAGTGAGTACTTACCAAATTTCGGGACGAAATTTCTTTCAACTTGGGGATAATGTGACAACTCGTAATTTAGAACCCTTCATTGTATCTTGATGTAACATGGTGGAACGTTATGTGTTTATATATTAGTAAATGAAAGTTCATGACTATCTTGATGTGCTATGTGTTATTAAGGTGTACGTATAAAGTATAGTTTTTATACAAGTATGTATGTAGTGAACCGGAACCAAAACACAAGGACCCGACTCGAGACCGCTTGGTCTCGAGTGAACAGTAAAACAGTTGGGCCGGTTGGGCCATTTAATCCATCCGGAAACCCATTAGGGTGCACCAACTTGAAGCTAGTATATAACCCTTGTTGATAGCCAACCTTGCCATTTTTTGGGCAACCTACACACACTCTCCTACACACACCCTCCTACATTCTCTCTCACTAAAACCCTAGAACCACAAACCCCCTCTCCTCTCTTTCGGATTCAACCGGTAGCACCAAGACTCTCGGCTCAAGCTCTAGATCATCACTCGGTATTTGGTTCGTTGATTCTTCAAACCCGAACACCATCCGGTTAGTATTTTATGCTTCTAGATATTACAACGCTTGGTTGGTAAATGACATACATGAAAAAGGTGTTGATGTGTGATGATATAGGTTAGTGATTCATGTTATGTGTCTTTATTTCGGTTGATGATGCATGATGATGTTAGGTGATGATGAAATGTTATCTTGGTAAAAATAATATGTGATTGATCATGAATGATGGTAATCGGCTCTATATGGGTTTGGATCCGAGTGGTTTGGTTATGTTTAGGTAGGAATGAGGAAGTTTGTTGTTCATAAAATCGGATTTGCATATGTGTATTAGATAATGTTATGTTAATCGGATCTCATATTAATGTTCTAAGAATCGAATGCTTGTTAACCGGTTGCTATATATATCATGTTCGGATGATTAACTTGAGTTCATGCTAGGATAGATTCTCTTGATGAAGCAAGTTGTATGATAGGAAAACCCTAAAGGTTGAACAATATGAACATGATATGAACATGTTATGAATATTTGAAAAATGCTTGTTTGATCCGTTTTATTTGAGTATTAGACAACAAAACATGTTTGTGCATCTTCATTGGATAGTACATGAGATCATGAAATGGAAATTCTATTAGTTAGTACAATTCTGGGCAGATGTTCTAGAAACAGCAGGTGTGTGAGTCGAGACCTCCGGTTGCGACTCGAGACCAACGAGTGATAACTCAAGACCACGAATCAACGACTCGAGATCATAACAGCAGACATCAGGGACTCGAGACCAGCAAGGTCTCGACTCGAGATCTTGTGATCTCGACTCGAGACTGGACTCGAGACCTCTGAGGTTGCGACTCATGTCTGCACCACTCGAGATCAGCCATTACAACTCGAGACCATCCTGGTTGCGACTCGAGACCGCATGTTCTCGAGTCGAGACCACCTAGTCTCGATTGGGCTGACCGACTCGGTTATTGGGCCACCAAACGTGACAATGTGCTGGGCTTGTATCTGTGCTACTATGCTATGTGCTGATTAACTGTTTAAGAATTAGAACAGGCCCAATAACCTAAAAGGATAATCGTATGATATGTATGCTATGTGTTAGATTCGCGTAGGGTATGCGTGACTTCTTTACACCCAAACCTGACCTATACTGGTAACCATATTAGGACGTGGTGACCAGCATACTTGACCAAGTAAACTAAACTGCCGAGCAACCCAAGGTGAGTTCACACTTTCTACAAAGCATGGGATTCCCAGGGGTTATGAATGGGTTAAGGAATATGGATTCCTCGTCCTTCTTGGGTAGGACAGTACGGGTTCAGGAATATAATTCCTCGTCCTCATGGACAGATAACTTTCGCTAGACCAAAACTCTATCACGAAGTCCCTCCTTTTTATATCGACTTAATCGCCGGACCAATGGCGAGCGGGTCATTAGTTAGATAGCGCTATTTAGGTTTGACAAACCTCACACCGTGCCGCAGAGGACGGGCGTGAACTAATGGACTATGGCACGTCGGTGATGATAGACACCGACGCTAAGGGCACATAAACATGACTAACGTCAGTAGTCGATATGGTAACGAGTCTAGTAACATACATGGGGTAGCCCCCACGGCCGAAGAGCCAGATAACTAAATACGGGGTAGCCCCCACGGCTGGATTGCCAGAGTAATTGGATTAAACAATTCACGTTTTCGACTATGGGGTAACCCCGCCGGCAGGATTCCAGATAAAGGAAACTGTTTTCGAAACAACTTAAAACGAACACCCAACTGTGAACTCGCTCAACATTCATGTTGACTCGTTACTACATGCTTTGCAGGTCAATAGGTACTTAGCTGGAGCTTGCATGGAGAAGAGTCGTTGTGGGACATGGACAGTTGTGTGCCATGTTAAACTTTGAAACATTTAGACTTATGTTTTGGTTTTAAACGTTATGCTTCCGCTTGCAACTTAAACGATGTTTTGTTTGGACACCAATTGTATTTGGTTGGATTTTTATAATCACTTACATGCTTGTTCAATATGATTGGTGGCTGGATCCTGGTCAGTCACGCCTCCAAGCGGTGGTATTCCGCAGGTGGATTTTGGGGGTGTGACATAAGTGGTTGTCCCCCTCATGGAACCGAATTCGTTAGGGGGGGGGGGGTAGTTGGTTCAATTTCAACTAATTATTTAAGTACTAGTTAGCTTATCTAGAGATTGAGATAGGTTATTTAGTGTGTTATTTATTATAACGGGTGTTAGGGTATTCGGGGACCCTAGCTGGCTCAGAAAAGAAAAACAATGTCATTGACAATAGTTTTAGGTTCCGGGTAAAGTCCGGTTGTTCGGTTCGGTGTTGTTCCGTTAAAGTGCTTAATTAATCCGTAAAGCGTCCTATTTATATATTTTGTAACGTTTTTACTTTCTAACACTTAGGAAAATATAACGGACTATTTAGTGACCTTTCTGTACACTATTAGTATATTAACAAATACGTGTAAGCATAACACAGATATCAGAAAGCAGTTAAGAAATTCCACACAGTCGTCAAGCACATTAATTATTATTAATAAACTGTACGGTTACATGTAAATTTGAGGGTTGTCACATTCTCCCCCTGTTAAGAGAATTTTGTCCCGAAATTTAGCGCGTGGTTACTGAGGAAGCTAGTTAAGTTGCATTGTTATCCTGATTTTCCTGGGGTGTCACAAATTTAACGGGTGCTGAACTAAAAGCGTTAGTAGATGACGCAGTTACAAAGGCCTTAGAGCGGCAGTACGAAGAATATAGTGGGACTCGGAGTAGGACCCTATCTACACCGCATTCGAAGCCTCCTTCCAAGAAGGATGAACCCAAGAAGGAAGATGACGAGCGTCACTCTTCTAATCATCACGGTGATCCGTCTCAACAAACCATACTGAATCAAGGACCCCGTGATAAGGGTTGCTCCTACAAGTACTTTGTTTCATGTAAACCCCGGGATTTCACTGGGGAGGAAGGAGCTGTAGATTGTATGACGTGGTTAGATGAGATGGATACAGTTGTGGATATCAGCGGATGCGCTGAGAGGGATGTGGTCAAGTTTGTGTCGCAATCATTTAAGGGTGAGGCCTTAGCCTGGTGGAGATCGTTGATTCAAGCCACCGGGAAGATCCCTTTGTAAAACATGACTTGGGATCAGTTCGTTGCTCTTATCAAAGAAAATTACTGTCCTCAACATGAAGTTGAGAAGATCGAGACTGAATTCTTGACATTAGTCATGGAGAACTTAGATTGTCAAGCATACCTTACAAGTTTCAATACCAAGTCTCGATTGGTTCCTTATTTGATCACACCGGAACCAAAGCGAATAGCTCGTTTTATTGGGGGTCTAGCCCCAGAAATAAAGGCAAGTGTGAAAGCATCGAGACCTACTACATTCAGGTCAGCGGCAGATCTGTCGCTATCTCTCACACTCGATGTGGTTAGAAACAAGGCTGCCATGGCCTCTGAATATGGGAAGTGAAAAAGGGAGGAGGATAACTCCCAGAATCCTAAGAAGAGCAAATCCGAGTTCAACGATAACCAACAGGATTCCCACAAGAAGCCTACATGCAAAACCTGCAAAAGAAGACACTGGGGACAGTGTCGATCAAACCAAAAGATAAAGCAATGTGGCATCTGCAAAAGAACTAGCCACCAGTCCCACGAATGTAGGGACATAAAGAATGCAAACTGTTTCAGCTGTGGTGAAAAGGGCCACATCAGTACTAATTGCCCTGAGGCTGCCAAGGAAGGAGCAACTAAGTCTGGGATGGATAAGAAAGGAAACGCCTAAACTACCGGTTGAATGCCTGAGACAGTGCATATCAATAATAGCATTAGGTACGTCCTTACCTTTTAGCATCGATTGTATCTGCTAAGTATTTTACGTTAATACAAGGGATAATAAACCTTTAGTAAACAATAAGCTTAGCAAACTTTTGATTACATTCATAAGGACTCCAGATATTAAATATAAGGTATAACTTACCAATGGAATCTATAATAACCATCTCTCCCATCCTCGAAGATAATCCTTTTATAAGAATCTGGGGTACCTTTCCGCAAAAAGAGTACGACAATATATATATTATTTATTTTATTATTTTCTCATTATTTTATATCGCCTGCGAATGCTAAACTATGTTTGATAAGAGTGCCATATGAGGATTGGCGTATCCTAGTGTGTCCCATAGATTACTTCCATGCCTGATCAGTATGGAGGTTTAATGCATGGAACCCCTGAGATATCCCAATGGTCATATTGTGCTAAAGTCGACTAGTAGTATTCAAAGAAGATATCCAATATAAAATGTCCTTATAAGTATCTCTACTTAGGGCATCCTTACATTTGTAAAGAGAATGTGTCATTTATCTGACACCGACATCGATAGATAAACCAAGGCCTGAAAATACAGACATCTCTAACATCTCTGTGTGTCATAATTATCTTCTTTATAAGAATTACCATGTTTACCTTCTGAGAGGCAAGTGGATGTTAGGACAAACATCCCGCTTAGGGCTGCAATTATTGTAAAAGCCTTATATCTGTTAGTATCAACGGAATAGGAAGAACTAAGAGCCAAATCGATAAGTTTTTAGAGAAGATTTCATAAAGCCAAAATTCGAAGTTCTAAGAACTCCGATTTATATAAATAAGAAAGACGGACCATCTTGCTTATGCATTGATTACCGCAACCCTATTTAGGCAACAATTAAGAATCGCTATTACCTGCCCAGGATCGTCGATTGGTTCGACTAGCTGTAAGGATTAACTATTCTTTGAGATTAGTTAAGCAGTGGTTGGAATAACCATCACACCATAAAATAAGTTTTTCTATAGCAATTACTATGTAAGTATCAAGGCTACTCCTTTGGAGACCTTGTATGGGTGGAATGTTAAACATCTATTGTTAAATAGAGAATTGGTAAGTCCAATTATCAGGATCTGAAAGTTGCCTAAGAAACAAGATCATACAAATCCATAGTCGATTGTAAGTTGCCAGTACACTGCAGAAAATTAAGAATTTATGAAAATAGCAACCCTCCTAAGTTCTTGTTAAAGAATAAGGTTCAACAAAAGAAATCACCCAGGAAGGGTGTGCCAAAGTTGTTAACCACCTTACCGTCCAGACATTGGAGGACATGCTACGTGCAATGTGTAATTGATTTAGGTAGTAGTTGGGATAACCACCTACCATTGTTTGAGTTCTCATATAACAATAGCTACCATACCAGCATCAAGGCTGCGCCTTTCGAGGCTTTATACGGTAGAAAGTGTAGAACACCCGTTTGTTGGGCAGAAGTTGGAGATGTTCAACTGTCAAGACCGGAGATAGTCTTTGAAACGACGGACAAGATTGTCCAGATTCGTGACCGTCTCAAAGCTGCCGAGATAGGCAGAAGAGCTACGCAGATCCAAAGCATAAATCTTTTCACTTCGAAGTAGGTGACAAAGTGTTGCTTAAGGTATCACCCTGGAAAGGAGTGATGCGATTTGGTAAGAAAGGCAAGCTAAGCCCGAGATACATAGGACCTTTCGAGGTTATCGAACGTGTCGGGTCAGTTGCCTATACGTTAAACTTACCTGAAGAGCTCAGTGGTATTCAAAATGTATTCCACATCTGCAATCTGAAGAAGTGTTTCGCTGACGAATCACTGGTTATACCACATACAGATGTGCATATAGATGAGAGCTTAAAATTTGTGGAAAAACCATTGTCGATTGAAGATCGACAGGTTAAGAAGCTTCGAAGGAAGCATGTGCCTATTGTAAAGGTCAAATGGGATGCCCGTAGAGGTCCCGAATACACGTGGGAGGTTGAGTCCACGATGAAAGAAAAGTACCCTTATTTATTTCAGTAAATCTCGAGGTCGAGATTTCTTTTAAGGGGGTGAGGATGTAACACCTCGAAAAATTCACGTCCTATAATGTGTTGACGCGTGTCATATGTTTGAACGTGTGAAAGAATGTTCTGAAAGGACTAAAGTTGACAAACATGAAAAGTATATGAGAATACGAGTTCTAAATGTCAACAGTGAATAAATATATTGTACATTAACCCTACATGATGCTCATACCTTCAAACGAATAAATCATGGATCATACGAAGCTAAATATGAAAGAAAGTGAGAGATTACAAACTACAGGGGTTAAATGTGTCAACATGTTTAAGTTATACCTCTGAGTAACCTTTTGGCAAACCTGAAGCTTTGTAACGGTTAATTATGCTCACTAGAATGCACGATATAAATTTCATAAAGTTTCGTTATCATATGAGAAAGTTATGATCAAATTCGTATACAAGGGGTTAAAGCGTCAACGTTGAAAGTTATGACTTTTCGGGTAACAATGAAGTTAACCGAGGACTTAACAAAGGGGGTACAAGTCTTGGAGCCTTGTTGGTTTTGAAAGCAGCTCTGGGGATACCCTTGTTGGCGATTCACAGGAAAGTTTTCACAAGGCTGAGGGGGTTCTAAATGAGAATGAAGAAACAATCAGAATCGGAAATTTGATCGGTGCGGATCTCAACAATCACAGCAGGTTGGTTAAGGAGGCTCTGGATGAAGAAGGCATCAATGTGGTTAGTCAATGAATTTTATATCTTTAAATGTTAGAGGGATCGGGGGGCCTGTAAAGGAAGGTTGGATTAGGGAATTAAAAGTCAGAAAGAAGGTTGATTTTTTTCTTATTCAAGAAACTAAACAGGAGAAGTTGTCGAATTTAAATTTTGCTAAACTTTGGCGAAATCAGGAGTGTGGTGTTGAAGATGTTGAGGCCTCGGGTCTCTCGGGGGGTCTTCTTTGTATGTGGGATAAAGGGATTTTTGAGATGATAAGCTCTGTTAAGGACAGGAATTTTGTGCTTGTGAATGGAAGGATAAAAGGGAATCAGGAGTTGATAAACATAATAAACGTGTATGCCCCCCAAAAAACTTCGGATAAGCTGATCCTATGGAATAAAATTAGGGAGGCGATGGACGGCTTTGCTGGATTGTGGGTTATTGTTGGTGATTTTAATGCAGTGAGGTGGCATGAGGAGCGTAAAAATTCGAGTTTTAAGAACACGTGTGCAAGGAACTTTAATGATTTTATTCACAATGCCGGGCTGGTGGAATATGATTTAAAGGGGAGAAGATTCACGTGCATCAGAGATAATGGTAAGAAATTAAGTAAGATTGATCGTTTCCTGGTATGCCCAAATTTTTTTTCAAAAATGGCCTGAAGCTTGTTTGAGAGGCCTTTCTTTCAAACATTCTGATCATTGTCCTTTGGTTCTCGCGATCGTCAAAAAGAATTTCGGGGCCAAGCCTTTTAGAGTTTTTAACTCTTGGATGGGGAAATTTGGTTTCCAGGAGACGGTTAAGAAAGCGGTGAATACACAGGAGGTTAGTAGTGGGCCAGCGGATATTAAGTTAATGAGGAAATTCGGTGCGATTAGGAATGCCCTTAAAATTTGGAGAGCTGATCTTATGAAAAAAGAAGGAGAAGTGGTTATAAAAGTGGAAGAAGAGTTAGAAGAGCTAGAAAAAATTATGGAGGATCGGGATTTGAACGAGGAGGAGGAATGGGCGTGCGTGGAAAATAAAAAAGTTGTGATGTACCTAGAGGCAAATAAGTGTGAGGACATGAAGCAAAAGTCGTGTAACACCTCGAAAAATTCACGTCCTGTAATGTGTTGACGCGTGTCATATGTTTGAACGTGTGAAAGAATGTTCTGAAAGGACTAAAGTTGACAAACATGAAAAGTATATGAGAATACGAGTTCTAAATGTCAACAGTGAATAAATATATTGTACATTAACCCTACATGATGCTCATACCTTCAAACGAATAAATCATGGATCATACGAAGCTAAATATGAAAGAAAGTGAGAGATTACAAACTGCAGGGGTTAAATGTGTCAACATGTTTAAGTTATACCTCTGAGTGACCTTTTGGCAAACCCAAAGCTTTGTAACGGTTAATTATGCTCACTAGAATGCACGATATAAATTTCATAAAGTTTCGTTATCATATGAGAAAGTTATGATCAAATTCGTATACAAGGGGTTAAAGCGTCAACGTTGAAAGTTATGACTTTTAGGGTAACAATGAAGTTAACCGAGGACTTAAAAAAGGGGGTACAAGTCTTGGAGCCCTTGTAAATAAATAAGAAGGGGTCAAAATGAAAAAATATAAGCTAGTTGACCTTTCGAAGAGCCAAGGGACAAATATGCGAAAACTTGAAAATGTGAAATTCTGATTATGAGGCCCAGGCGGGCCGCGTAAGATGTTAAGATGTCTTACGCGGGCCGCGTCAGACGCCCAGTTGCAGAATCTCTTGACAGCGGCCTGTTTATGCGCATAACCGACCCAAAACAGATATTTTCACAACATGGGCGACCCCTAAGTGCCTCCTAGACATTTAGGGACACTTGTTAGTGATCAAACATCAATGGTAGACCTTGTGTGTCAATGATCCATGAGTTCTTGAGCACTATATAAAGGCTTCATGTGCAACCATTGTGATCACATCTTTCTCTTGCATTCCTGATCATTTCTGGAGCTCAAGACTTCTCTCAAGTGATCATTAATCAAGCTTAGGACTTCAGTAAGTATTCTTAACCTTTCTTAGTTAAGTTTTTGCTTAGTTTTAGCTTAAAAGTCAAATCGTTGTAATTAACGGTTGACTTAACGATTAATCACTAATGGTCCAGTGATTAGTCGAATTGAAAGTAGTTATAAGTTGGTAATTATGTGGGTAACAAACCCTTAAAAGGGTTCCCCCTGATTCCCACTCTAACTAGGTCAAATGTCGGGTCAAACTTGTTATTAAAAAGTCAACAGAATGCTTAACTTCTAATTTATGCATAATTAGCAATGTAGAACACATACAACCTGTTTGATCATCAATATAACTTAGTAATTAGTGTAAGAACATGTCTAAATATGTTCAACCCGACAATTTTCTGTTTAGACCCGGTTCGGAACCGAAAGTCGCAAAACTTTGACTTTTGCGTTGACTTCAGTTCTGACCCGTTTTAGTATGATTTGGAAATGCCTTAGAGCTTCCTTAGGACCAGGATACATGCTAGTATAACCCTCTGTGATTATACACCATGGTTCATTAGTTAACCAATTAATATGCATGATTCCGTTAATTGCCTATATGTTGACCATTATGCCCTTTTCACCATAAAACTTGATTTTTGAAAATGTAAAAGAGTAGAAACCTTAGTTACTGATATATAAACTTGCACCCAAAATTTGACATCAGGTTGAGGTGTAGATTGAGAGTTATGCTCATTAGCGTAAATTGAAAGCTTTATGTTAATTAAACGGCGTAATTAGCGTATAGCCTATTTAAACTCACTTTTTGATATCAAACTTCTTACCCACTGATGTAATATATTATTTTGGGATTTTTGAAGATTTTTAATTAATTTTAGGCCGAGCATAACTTAGGGTCGTAAGCTTAATTCGGTAAATGTCGGTTTTGCCCTTTCGGGCTATAAAATGAGTTTTACATATCTTTTTGACCCCAAACCTTTTGCTACTGATTTTATATGATAAATACATTATTTTAAACCTTCTGGAATGATAAAAATATCAGCTTTGTATATAGAACCCGTAAACGGCTTCTAATCGCCTTTTTAAGCGTTTTTAACAGTAAGCAAAAGTTGTTTAACTCAGACTTCAGTTTTGAGCTTTTCGGCTTATGTGAAATTACCAAATTACCCCTACGGTGCATAGTTTGGTTATAATTGATAAATTTCACATATATACCATGCCCTACTGTTATAACTTGGTAAACCTGAGTATTTTGCTGAACATATCAGACCTACAACTCAGGTTAATACTTAAACTCTTTTATAACCTTATAAATGACCAAATTACCCCTACGGGGCATAGTTTGTGTTTAAATTCGTTTTAGGCATAATGGAAGGTATCCTACTGATATCACAACATATTTGAGGCATATTAACTTAGGAAACCTGGTTAGGACCCTTATGATTACCCGTTACGCCTCTTTCGCGTTCGGTTCGGCTTATGTAACTAGTTTACAAAAATTAGCCGAAACGGGTCAAACCTTATCGGTTTTTATCTCAAAATCCAGAATGTGTTTAGATTACCCATATAAGACAAGTCTCCGAACATGTCGGGTCTAAATCACATTCTATTCCGGTCTTCGCCTAATCGTGCGTTTGAACCGTATAATTAACTGGTCTAAGCTTAGGCTTAATTAAAGACCCGTTAGCATTCTAATTGGTTATTTATACCATCATTCCAGACTAGAGCCTTCCGGTAAATTGTACCTACGCTTACTTAAGTGAATACGGCTGAGTTATTATAATTCTTGCTATTTAAGACAGGAGCTAGCTCAGGTAAATACTCTTAACTTATTTTCCCTATTACGGGCTTGGGATACGGTAATATAAATACCGCATGGTCAGGTATGGGATTCAAAGACCAATAAGTCGGGAAATCCAAATAACATGTTTTTAATTCGTATTGCTTGACTGAAACATTGGGGATTAATACGACCGTGTCCTGGATATCCTTGACTCATTAAATGCAATGGCCACGACCTAAGCACGGGGTGTAGGCATACACCTGACAGAGGCCATATGTTTATTAATTAATTATACCCAATAAGGGATTTCCCAATAAGGGAATAAGTGGTGTGTCGGTTAATCATGAACCGGCATAGTACCGGACCCCGTATGTAGAGCAAGTTATGTAAAACTGATAACATGAAATATAGTTTGTCCCAAGTATAAAAGATTAATTTTGCCTTGAGCATTTTAATCAAAGTGTCAAAACATCTTCGTGCCTTGAGCACCTAAACCAATTTTCATAGACATTTTCAAATGAGTCGGTTGAGTGTATTTACCAGTGAAAACTGACGTATTTTCAAAAGTCTAAGTGACAGGTACAAGTACGTAATAGGCTGGAAGCTGCTCAGGACGTTAATAAGGAATCTTGCAAGTTCTAGGCGTCTAAAGTCTGTTGAACAATATTATTGTTTTAAGATCCGCCTGTGGATCCTTTACTTTCCGTTGTAATACTTGATATTACTTTATATTCGGATTGTAATATATTTTATCTTTTGCTTCCGCTGTGCATATTAAATATTGTGTTGTTTGACTATTATGTTGCCAACCACGTCACGATACTCCCTACCGGGCCCACCGGTCAAATGTGGAAATATCAGGGTGTGACAAGTCGAGAACGAGATGGGCGCTTGAGGGCGACGAAAACACCAAATTTTTTCATTCTCATGTTAATATGAGGAGGGCTTCTAATAGGATTCCAGGCTTAAATTCCAACGGTAGTTGGATCACCAAACCGGAAAAAATTAAAAGTGAGGTGATGAGATTTTTTAGAGGCCGTTTCAGTGATGGTTATCGGGTGAGGCCTAACCTGGTATGTGACAATACTAAGGAATTGAATCAGACCGAGAAGGAGTTGCTGACCATGCCTTTTTCAATGGATGAAATAAAAGTTGCGGTAACTGATTGTGGGGATGATAAAGCGCCTGGCCCTGATGGTTTTAATATGAAGCTTATTAAGAAATTCTGGTCTTTATTTGCCAAGGATTTCAAAGATATCATGGATGAGTTTTTTGACAGTGGGAAGATTAGTATCGGTTGTGGAAATTCGTTTATTACTTTGGTTCCAAAAATAAAAGATCCTATTGAGCTTAACAACTACCGGCCTATCAATCTTATTGGTATTATAAGCAAAGTGGTGTCTAAAGTCCTTGCCAACCGGCTTAAAAAGGTTATTGGTTCTGTGATCTCTGAATCTCAGTCAGCTTTCATCAAAGATAACTACATTCTTGACGGTCCGCTTCTTATAAATGAAATCACTAATTGGGGTAAGAAAAATAAGAAGAAAGCTTTCTTTTTGAAGATTGACTTTGAGAAAGCATAAGACAATGTAAATTGGAATTTCCTTATCTCAGCTATGGGTTAGATGGGTTTTCCGAACAAGTGGTGTATATGTATTAAAGGGATTCTGGAATCGGCTAGATTTTCGGTATTGGTGAACGGATCCCCGACTTTTGAATTTCAGTGTCATAAAGGATTAAGACAGGGGGATCCTATCTCTCCTTTCCTCTTTATCTTAGTTATGGAGATGTTTTCTTGCATGATTGACAAAGCTAGAAGTCTAAGTATTTTCACGGGGATTCAAATTCTGAATGGCCTTAGTGTGACTCATTTGCTGTATGCGGACGATGCTATAATCCTTGGGGAATGGTCAGATTTAAATATCAAGAATGTGGTGCGTATCCTTTGGGTTTTTCATATTTGTTCGGGGCTTAAGATCAATATCATCAAGTCTAATATTTATGCTATCGGAGTTCACTCGAGTGTGTTGTCCAGTATGGCAGAGATTGTGGGTTGTCAGGCGGGTGTTTTTCCTTTTAAATATTTAGGTCTCATGGTGGGGGCCAACATGAATAGAATAAATAACTGGAAACCGGTTTACGATATCTTTGACGCTCGGCTCTCTAAATGGAAAGCGGATTTGTTGTCGATTGGTGGTAGAATTACGCTCATCAAAGCTGTTTTGGAAAGCCTTCCAAACTATTACTTTTCTTTGTATAAAGCCCCGGTTAAAGGTATCAGTGACTTAGAAGCAAAGATAAGGAATTTCCTTTGGGGTGGTGACGGTTCTATGAAGAAATTACATTGGGTCGCGTGGGACAGAGTCTCTCTCCCTATCAAGAACGGTGGTCTCGGTTTATGTAAGTTAAAAAACATAAATACGGCTCTCTTGGCCAAATGGGGATGGAGATTTCTCTCTAAAAAAACAAGTTATGGAATATAATTATCGAGGCTTTACACGGTAACCGGAGATATGGGGATACTTTTCCTATTAAAAAATTGCTCGGTGGCGTTTGGAGCAACATTGTGCAGGTTCTTGAGAAGACGATTATTGACGGAATTCAACTAAAAAATCTTTTTAAAGTTTCGGTTGGGAATGGCGATAACACGGTTTTTTGGTCAGATCTCTGGATTGCCAGCAGGCCTATCAAAGAGTTATTCCCTAATCTTTTTATGCTTGAGGAAAATAAAAATTGTAAAGTTAGTGACTGTGTGGGAAATGGGACTGTGGGGCACCGATTTACTTGGAGATGGAAGAGACCGATTGCCTCAGAATCGGAGATTAACGAGCTGGTTGACTTATGCACCCTGCTGTTTCAGGTTACGGTGAATCGGAATCAAGACAAATGGAAGTGGTATGGGGCCGTCGATGGAGGAGAGGAAGAGTTCATTGTGCATTCGGTTAGAAGGCTTCTCGACAAATGCAGGATTCGGTCTGATACGTTTGTTCCTGAGTGGTGTAAATGGATTCCTAAAAAGTGTAACATTTTTATTTGGAGAGCGGAGATGAACAAAATTGCTACGCTTGAGGCTTTAAAAAGGTGAAACATTGGTAACGGTATATATTCTTGCGGTTTATGCGAAGAAGGCAATGAATGCATGGATCATTTGTTTACTTGGTGTTATTTTGCGGCGATGCTGTGGACGCGTATTAGTTTGTGGTGCAAATGTCAGAATATGGTGATTTTTTCCTTCAGGGATCTCATTGAAATTCATAACCATTTGGGAGTGGAAGGAAAGAAGAAGGAGGTCATTAAAGGCCTTATTAGAATTGGTTGCTGGGTAATTTGGAGAGCGAGAAATGATGCTAGATTCAAGAATAAGGAGGTAAAGTTAGAGTATATTTTTGGTGAGGTTAAGAAGTTTGGTTTTTTGTGGTATACGTCTAGGAACAAAGGAATTGTTACGTCTTGGGATGATTGGTGTAAATTTGTAAATATGTAGCATGTTTAGTTTTTTGGTTGCCTCGGTTTGAGGCAGCTTGTGTTTAATGAACTTTACCTTTAAAAAAAACACTTTGATTGGACCTCCAACTCCACTCACTTTCAAACATTTAATATATTGATACAAACTGGGCCGACAACTTTAATTGATCTGACAACATTGAATTCCTTTTTCACATACACAAGTATCAACCTTCATATAATCGATATTTAATTGATATTGTCAACACATGATGCCTCACTAAACTGAAAGATTGTTGGACCAATATGTGTAAGTTGGCTTGTAACACCTGTGTCACTTCAACCATCAAACAAAGACCAAACCAATAAAATATTATATTTTATACTTGGGATTTGTATAAATATATGTATCATTTGCACATATCAATTCTTGTTCAATTTCAAGCCTTAAATCGCTTTCTGGAAGGTTATACGCGCACTGATGCGTAAATATAACCAGTTTAATGCAACGAACACTCCGGAATAGTGAAATAGGCTTAAAATACCTTAAATAACCTTTACATAACTTAGAAATAAGTTTTGGATGGTTTGGTATGCCGAAATCAAGTTAATTCGCTTACAGGGACTAAATTTGACAAACTGCGAAAGTATGCCAATTTGAACGGTAACAGACATTCCGGAACATGACCATAAGTTAAACATACCCTAAATATCCTTTACATAGCTTATAAATAGGCTTTGAGGGGTTCGGTGTGCTAAAATAAACTTTTGGGCCATTCAGGGACTAAAAGCGTCAAAAAGTGCATAAGTTTGCATTTTCGCGCATAACTTACATTCTGAATACATCCGGACATCCAAAAATTTATGTAAGCACTAAAATATTTTATTTTAGTGTTTGGCATAAGAAAAATCCATTCGTCGCGCAATCTGGATCGTTTTTCGCGCTTATGCGCATTCCGTCGTATTTAAGCGAACATCGTGATCATACGACCAAACGAACCAACATCCAGAATATTTTTGAGCATGTTTCATGTCCACAATGTTTAGGCATCATTTTAGGGCCTTGAAGTTGGCTTAACGGGCCTTGAACGCGTTGAAATGAGCCTTAAACACCAACATGGACTGAAACTGTCATTTTTCAAACTTGTTTCTGATCAGACATGCCCAGGCGGGCCGCGTAAGATTTTGATGTTCCTTACGCGGGCCGCGAGGCCCTCCCATACTAGATTTAATTGTTTAAACAGCTGTTAACAGCTGTTAAGCACTCCAAACTCAATTCCACATGTTGATACCTGATCATGGGGGGCCATATTGAGGTACCTTAGAGTTGCAACAAGTGTAAGGATGAGATTAAATCACGGGTTATGAGAAACGATCCTAACGGTGGTCCATTTCCTATAAATACCCACCTCAATTTATATTCTTCCTCACAAAATCTGATCTAAAGTACTCTAAGTTGAAGCCTTTGCTTCATACCTGAGTTATTTGGATCGAGATTAGCTTGCGGGGACCCTTTGTAAGTGTTCCTTCGTTCTTTTATGCGTTTTTATCGCTTTTCAAGTCCGAAAGTCAAACTATGTTTGACTTTCTGCATTGACCAGTTTATGGTCAACACGAAGTTCGGTTGAACTTCATAACGTGAGCGTAATCACGATGGTTATAGTCCCTAGTGACTATACCTACTGATTACCACGTTATCTCGGCTCAGTGACGAGTCGTAGTTTCGGCCAAAATGCGCATTTACGCGTATTTTGTAACCAAACTACTCTAGGATATCAAAACCGTTTGTTTTGATATCAAAACCTATTTTCTAACTTAACTAAACATGTTCTAGCATGTTTAGCTCGTCACTTTTAGTTTAGTGCTTATATAGGGTCGTAAGGTAAGCGATCTAAACAAGCGTTTATACTTTCGAACCCGACCCATTTGGTCGATCATTAGGATCCGACCAAACACTTTAGGTGACCATAGTATATAGGGAATAACCTTCCGAGGTTATACCTTATGGTCACGACGTTTAGTTAGTTGTATGATAGGTAGTTATCACATGCGTACATTTTGGTATGACATTTGGTTTGTTTAAATGGGACAATATACATTCATTAACATTGATCACGCCATTCGTTAGTAGGTAGTGGTACCATAGGAATTGACAACTCCCGTTCCTGACATCCTAGGTATGTTTGGATGGAAGGAATGACCGAATTCGATAAACATAACACAGATGAATCTTTAATTTGTTTAAAGGTCTATCACCACAGTCACAAGGCTTGAATTTATGCATTATAACAATACCGCATAGATGTTTGTATCAGTATAGCATGCATTTGTTCCACAAAACATAACTTTGATTTAAACCATTTTTTACTTCAATACCTTGTTTTTGTGCATTTTACATATGGTTTAGTTGATATATTTCACTTACCATACATGATATTTTGGATACACATTACATGATTTGCATTAGACATAAACATTTTGACATTGATATACACAATTAATGATTTACATTAGACATGAACATTTTGACATTGATATACACAATTCATGATTTACATTAGACATAAACATTTTGACATTAATATACACAATTCATGATTTACATTAGACATAAACATTTTGACATTGATATACACAATTCATGATTTACATTAGACATAGACATTAGACATGGTTTTCACACAAACATTTTGACATTTGATTATACATAAACATTTTACTTTGGTGGTTTGGTTTGAGTAAGTGATTTAAGTAACGAGGCGTGTGTAATATGATACAAGCATGGTGGATACGCCGCTGGTACTTCCTATATATAAGTGCTTGTATGATATTACATATCGTAGCGTTATTTAAATCATTTCAATTTAGACATATAACATTTTATACAAATAACATACTTTTCACAATACATTGTTTTACAAACAACTTATCTGATACAAACTCATTTTACTTGGTTATTTACTTAACCATGTATTATTCTTTTATACATATATATCATTTGGTTTATTTATCACTTTTCAAATGATTTACAAGACAAAGCAAATTACAAGGTTCATGACTAAACATTTTCTTAAACATAAGTCATGAATTCTATTTTCACAAAACCTACGTATCTCACAGGCATTTTTATGCTGACGTACCTATTTTCACATGTGTTTCAGGATATGATGCATAGGATTTATCAAGATACACTTAGGCGGACTTGGGCCTTAGCGACAATAAAAGATGCAAGACTAGTTATTTATGTTATGTTTCTTTGATTGTCAAGACATTGTAACTCTTTTAATCAATAAAACAATATTTCAATTTCCATGTGTTATGAAACAATGATTCTGTTACAGCACTCCCGGACGTTTCCGCCACGTTTTGTTGTTTTACGTGGTCGGGGTGTGACAGAAAAGTTGGTATCAGAGCTCATGGTTATAGGGAATTAGGTTATTAGTAATGCTTTGACCTAGTGTATAACCTTCCTAGGACCCTAACGCGAGTTTACTTGCGTTTAGTCATAAAACAATACCGTCACCTGTCCTTAGGCGACAACCGCAACAAGAACACAAATTTCAAAACCGCTTTGAAAAGCAATTGCCTGTTCTAGGATGATTGATTACTAGGTTTTGAACCCTCTAAGTTTTCAAAATCTCGTCAAAGTTTGGGTCTTATAATGTGAACACGTGCAAACTGGAAGAGTGAATGCATGTACCCTGAGTTTTCTGTCAAAGGCTAGAGTGTTCGTACAAATCCGCAATATCGGACCAGTCACTCTTACCTGGGAATTCTTGGGGTGAGTGTCCACTTATAGGCGAGCATGTCTTCGCGATACATTATTTTTGACCTATTTACTTTGATTAATCACCGGGGTCGTTTGTTGCTTTGTAGTAACAAACAAATGACCACCATCCTCGCTTTCATCAGATTTGTTTCATCTCATTCTTTTCGTCTAATTCTCTCACTCATTTCCTTTCATGTTCCTCTTTTAGAATGCCTCCTCGACGCGACAATCAGATGGCTAATGCCGAACTGGCGGAAATCATCGCGCAGCAAATGGCTGCTGCCTTCCCAAATCTTTTTGCTCAAATGAATCAAGCCATCAACAACCATAATGCTCCATGCAACTTCAAGAGTTTCAATTCGGCTAAGCCACTCAAGTTTAGTGGCTCCGAAGGAGCAACTGGGCTCCTACAATGGTTCGAGAGCACTGAGAGTACGTTCCGTCACGTTCAGTGTCCTGATAATCGCAGGGTCGAGTTTGCTTCCAGTGTGTTTCAGAAAAGGGCTCTTACATGGTGGAACGGGGTTATGAGAGACCGCGGTGCTGAGGTTGCATTAGCACAGACTTGGGCTGAACTTAGGGCTTTTATGATGAAGGAGTTTTGTCCTCGTCATGAATTGAGAGCTTTAGAAAGGGAATTCGATGACCTGAAGCAAGACAGTGGAGAACATCGAGCCTATACTGACCGCTATGAGGAATTGAGCCTGTTATGCCCTACTATGGTTACGCCTCTGGATAAGGCGATTGAGAAATACATTGATGGTCTTCCTGACATAGTTCAAGATATCGTTACTGGCAGCAACCCTACTACTGTCAGACAAGCCATTGAATTGTCTGCCACTCTGACTGAATCCCATATCAGGAAGGGTAAGCTGTTTCGGAAGGGCGACCCAAGACCATCTGATAAGACTGCTCAAGTTGAACCAAAGGAAAAACAGGCTGAGGTATCCAAGAAGAAGAAGCGCAAAGCCTCCCAAAATTACGTTGTAACTGCTCAAGACAAACAGGTTGCACCAAAGCAGCCAGCACAACCTCGCAAAAGGAAAAACTATGTTGGTACCACACCTTTGTGCAACAAATGCAACCGTCATCATCTAGAGCAAGAGCAGTGTCACAAATGTACCCACTGTGGGCGGTTGGGACATTTGATCAATGTTTGTCGTTATGCAAATCAAGCTGCTGCAAACCCTACTGCTGTTCAAGCACGGTTCCCTCCGGGGTCATGTTATAACTGTGGTGACCTTACCCACTACAGGAACAATTGCCCAAGACTTGTTAACATACCTCCAGCGCGTGGAGGAGTGTTTAACATCAATGAGGCAAACATGAACAATGATGCAGCAGTGAACAATTAGTGTTTTGTATTTCCTTGGTTGTTATCTTTTGACACTTCAAGACAATTCGGTTGTTACATAAATAAAGATTTGTTGTTTTTATTTCTGCAAATTTATGCGATTGTGTGAATGTTTGATGCAACCTTATGATGTCAACCCAAAGACAAACTACTCGTGTGGTTCTGTCATTTTTATGATCACTTGCGATCTCCCCAAGAACCTTAAACGCTCAATTCTTTTAAGAAACGAAGCCAAACTCTTATTGAAAATCCTTCTATCTTCATAAATAGATCCTTGAAAATGATTAAAGTGCCAAATGAAATCCATGGATTGGATTCCTAGTGTGCTTTAAATATCCGTGCCCAAAGGTAACAAATTAAAGAATCAAGTTAACTAATTTTGTGCTTATGTGTTTTCTTACATGTTTTGTGGTTGTATGTGATCCATCCAAATCCTCGTAGAATCTTTCATATCTCATATGAGGAATTCATAGTAGGATATCCAAAGTTACTATCTTAAATCCTTAATGGACTTCTACGTTGTAGTCAAGTCCCTTGGGTTTTAAAGTACTATTCAAAAATTGGACCCCTTGAGTGGTCTAGATAAACAGATTGATTTGAAAATCTGATTAGAAATATCATGTGATGATATAATTAAAAAGATCCCTTAAGCGGTCTATTTAAAGAGATCGTACGACGGTCTAGTTAAGAAGATCATGTATTGATCTAGTTAAAAAGATCGTTCGTTGATCTAGTTGAAAAGATCCTTTGGTGGTCTAGTCAAGTCGCTTCATGTTTATTCAATTGATTTTCCTCTACGCATTATGAAATGAACTGTGCGGACTGTGCAAGGAATTACGTAATTATGGAGGCCTACATAATTATGGAAATTCAGTGCACAGAAACCACAAGAAGTTTTGTCATGTGTTAAGACCTATAGTGATAAGAATAATGATACGGGAGAAGACTTGGACCTTGACCGATGTCATTTTATCTTACACTCCCCAATTCTGATTTCAAGCACACACAAGTTTCCTATGATAAGTCTTCAGGGGAAATGTTCTTTTGTCCGTAATTCAAAATCCCATGTTTTGTTACTACAAGGACTTCACTTTGAGGGTTAGCAAATTCGCTAAGAATCCTAACATGTCCCAGAGTTTTACTTAAGGGTTCAATGGATCTATTTGAAGGCGAAACCGTCACAGCGGTCTTCACAAGTTTCCTCTAGAATTAAATTTCGGGACGAAATTTCCTAAAGTAGGGGAGACTGTGACACCTGTGTCACTTCAACCATCAAACAAAGACCAAACCAATAAAATATTATATTTTATACTTGGGATTTGTATAAATATATGTATCATTTGCACATATCAATTCTTGTTCAATTTCAAGCCTTAAATCGCTTTCTGGAAGGTTATACGCGCACTGATGCGTAAATATAACCAGTTTAATGCAACGAACACTCCGGAATAGTGAAATAGGCTTAACATACCTTAAATAACCTTTACATAACTTAGAAATAAGTTTTGGATGGTTTGGTATGCCAAAATCAAGTTAATTCGCTTATAGGGACTAAATTTGACAAACTGCGAAAGTATGCCAATTTGAACTGTAACAGACATTCCGGAACATGACCATAAGTTAAACATACCCTAAATATCCTTTACATAGCTTATAAATAGGCTTTGAGGGGTTCGGTGTGCTAAAATAAACTTTTGGGTCATTCAGGGACTAAAAGCGTCAAAAAGTGCATAAGTTTGCATTTTCGCGCATAACTTACATTCTGAATACATCCGGACATCCAAAAATTTATGTAAGCACTAAAATATTTTATTTTAGTGTTTGGCATAAGAAAAATCCATTCGTCGCGCAATCTGGATCGTTTTTCGCGCTTATGCGCATTCCGTCGTAATTAAGCGAACATCGCGATCGTACGACAAAACGAACCAACATCCGGAATATTTTTGAGCATGTTTCATGTCCACAATGTTTAGGCATCATTTTAAGGCCTTGAAGTTGGCTTAACGGGCATTGAACGCGTCGAAATGAGCCTTAAACACCAACAGGGACTGAAACTGTCATTTTTCAAACTTGTTTCTGATCAGACATGCCCAGGCGGGCCGCGTAAGCTTCTGATGTTCCTTACGCGGGCCGCGAGGCCCTCCCAGACCAGATTTAATTGTTTAAACAGCTGTTAAGCACTCCAAACTCAATTCCACATGTTGATACCTGATCATGGGGGGCCATATTGAGGTACCTTAGAGTTGCAACAAGTGTAAGGATGAGATTAAATCATGGGTTACGAGAAACGATCCTAACGGTGGTCCATTTCCTATAAATACCCACCTCAATTTCTATTCTTCCGCACAAAATATGATCTAAAGTACTCTAAGTTGAAGCCTTTGCTTCATACCAGAGTTATTTGGATCGAGATTAGCTTGCGGGGACCCTTTGTAAGTGTTCCTTCGTTCTTTTATGCGTTTTTATCGCTTTTCAAGTCCGAAAGTCAAACTATGTTTGACTTTCTGCATTGACCAGTTTATGGTCAACACGAAGTTCGGTTGAACTTCATAACGTGAGCGTAATCACGATGGTTATAGTCCCTAGTGACTATACCTACTGATTACCACGTTATCTCGGCTCAGTGACGAGTCGTAGTTTCGGCCAAAATGCGCATTTACGCGTATTTTGTAACCAAACTACTCTAGGATATCAAAACCGTTTGTTTTGATATCAAAACCTGTTTTCTAACTTAACTAAACATGTTCTAGCATGTTTAGCTCGTCACTTTTAGTTTAGTGCTTATATAGGGTCGTAAGGTAAGCGATCTAAACAATCGCTTATACTTTCGAACCCGACCTGTTTGGTCGATCATTAGGATCCGACCAAACACTTTAGGTGACCATAGTATATAGGGAATAACCTTCCGAGGTTATACCTTATGGTCACGACGTTTAGTTAGTTGTATGATAGGTAGTTTATATGCCTTAGGTAAATTACCAAAATACCCTTTTGACGCCAAAATTCATTTTTAAACATATGTAACATAACTTTTAGCATCTAAACTAATTTGGCAACAATATTAGACATGTTAAGGCATATTTTACTTGTCATAGGACTAGTTAGGCGGTCTGAACGCGTTTCACGCGAACGACGCGTTAAAGTAGCATAAGCTACCTAGACGGGTCGTAATGGGTCGTAAGCACTTAGGATAGGTTTCATTTTAGTATGTAGACTTTGTTAAACCATATTACTTGAGTTCCTACACTCATTTGGTTTACTAACCCTCATGCTACCCGATCCTCCGAATAGGTCCGTTTATTAATGTAGATACCTATTTAGGTGCCGTTTGATATTCGTGATCTTCTAGCTTTGCTTGGTGGATATCTAAAGTCTATTGAGCAATCTCAAGTGAGTACATAGACCCCTCTTTTACTGTTTTCCAAACATTTTGGGGTGAAACACATGTGCCTACTTGTTACTTTCGTGCCTTTCATGTTTTCATATCATATGCTTGTTATGTCATTAGTACATTTATAGTACATGATTTCATTATATTTTATGCTATGTATTTCCATTGTGTGCATACTTAGTACATTGTTTTACAATACATTTCACATCACATGCTATGTATGTTCAATTTTTGCATACTTAGTACATTTGTTATTTATCACATGCGTACATTTTGGTATGACATTTGGTTTGTTTAAATGGGACAATATACATTCATTAACATTGATCACGCCATTCGTTAGTAGGTAGTGGTACCATAGGAATTGACAACTCCCGTTCCTGACATCCTAGGTATGTTTGGATGGAAGGAATGACCGAATTCGATAAACATAACACAGATGAATCTTTAATTTGTTTAAAGGTCTATCACCACAGTCACAAGGCTTGAATGTATGCATTATAACAATACCGCATAGATGTTTGTATCAGTATAGCATGCATTTGTTCCACAAAACATAACTTTGATTTAAACCATTTTTTACTTCAATACCTTGTTTTTGTGCATTTTACATATGGTTTAGTTGATATATTTCACTTACCATACATGATATTTTGGATACACATTACATGATTTGCATTAGACATAAACATTTTGACATTGATATACACAATTAATGATTTACATTAGACATGAACATTTTGACATTGATATACACAATTCATGATTTACATTAGACATAAACATTTTGACATTAATATACACAATTCATGATTTACATTAGACATAAACATTTTGACATTGATATACACAATTCATGATTTACATTAGACATAGACATTAGACATGGTTTTCACACAAACATTTTGACATTTGATTATACATAAACATTTTACTTTGGTGGTTTGGTTTGAGTAAGTGATTTAAGTAACGAGGCGTGTGTAATATGATACAAGCATGGTGGATACGCCACTGGTACTTCCTATATATAAGTGCTTGTATGATATTACATATCATAGCGTTATTTAAATCATTTCAATTTAGACATATAACATTTTATACAAATAACATACTTTTCACAATACATTGTTTTACAAACAACTTATCTGATACAAACTCATTTTACTTGGTTATTTACTTAACCATGTATTATTCTTTTATACATATATATCATTTGGTTTATTTATCACTTTTCAAATGATTTACAAGACAAAGAAAATTACAAGGTTCATGACTAAACATTTTCTTAAACATAAGTCATGAATTCTATTTTCACAAAACCTACGTATCTCACAGGCATTTTTATGCTGACGTACCTATTTTCACATGTGTTTCAGGATATGATGCATAGGATTTATCAAGATACACTTAGGCGGACTTGGGCCTTAGCGACAATAAAAGATGCAAGACTAGTTATTTATGTTATGTTTCTTTGATTGTCAAGACATTGTAACTCTTTTAATCAATAAAACAATATTTCAATTTCCATGTGTTATGAAACAATGATTCTGTTACAGCACTCCCCGACGTTTCCGCCACGTTTTGTTGTTTTACGTGGTCGGGGTGTGACATGGCTGATCATGTAATTGAATATAACCTGGGCCGAACTAAACCATAAATGGGATTGTCAAAATTATACTTGATAATTGTGAATTAAGTTAATTTAACTGGGCTATAAATTACGCAGTTGGGCTCGGGTTAATAGACCACATATTAGAGGATGGGTTTCATAGGTGAGTGGGCCGGGGGAAACATGTGGGCTGGGTGCAACTGCACGCGTGACATACTGGGCTTGGGTCTCGCATGTCGGGTGAATGGATTGGACTGTTTATCTCTTTGGGCTGCTTGTGTTAATCAAGTTTGGGCTGCTATGGGTATTATTTGTAATCTAGAATTAGCATATGAAGTATGTTATAAATGAAGTTGGTAGTCTAAGACAACATCAATGTGTGGGCCGGACTGGGTCATAATCGGATCACCTTAATAAACAAACCTGGGCCACACTCACACACTTACATTGGTAAAGGCAAGTGGGCCGCACCTTAAATTGAATAAGGTAATAAACTGCCATGTGTTGTTTAGTCGGTAATGCTTGTGATCTGAATGTGAATGATACATTATGTGAACTTGTATCGTAAATATACCATGACCAGAATGCTTGTATGACGTACGTGAAATATATGGGTGCAATTTGTGTGATATGAATAAGAAATATCTGACACTGATTGTTATCGGTAACTCTTTTAGGACGTGTTTGGTCAACTGTATAACAAGTAACAAATCTTACCGAGCAATCAAAGGTGAGTTCACTGCTCTTTTTCCAAGCATGCATCCCGGGGAGGGATATCGGGTAACGTTCCGGGGAGGAATGTCAGGTTAATGGGATGTTTGTTATTACTCATTTCTATCATATAAGACCCCTTACATCTACCGATAGTTGCTGGAGAGGCAACGAGGTTATTAGTTGATAGCGCTATTAGGTTTGTCACCCTCACACCGTACCGGGGAGGACGGGCGTGAACTAATTACCTTAAAGCATGACCAATGTTTTGATAGAGACATTGGGGTTGGGCAAATTCATCTTGTAGCCATTACGATAATCGAGTTAATAACAACATCAATTCAAATCATCGAATCTGTGAAATGTTTTAATCTGGTAACTGGTATCTAAACACGTTAACAAAACTTTGAACTCACCAGTGTCGTCTGACACACTTGTTTGCATGCTCACAGGATATAGATATGTGTTGATGTGGAACTTGCTGTCTGGGAGGCTGGAGTGGTCATGGGTCGAGATATA
Source organism: Helianthus tuberosus (assembly GCA_030545235.1). Classification (NCBI taxonomy): domain Eukaryota; kingdom Viridiplantae; phylum Streptophyta; class Magnoliopsida; order Asterales; family Asteraceae; genus Helianthus; species Helianthus tuberosus. Next base: position 49,839,015 of record CM060403.1, on the reverse strand, counting down.
TGGAATCGCGAGACAAGTCTAATGGTTTTCATACATATGGTTTATGTAACACTTAACTTATGATTTATGCTTCCGCTGAAAACGTTGAGTTATACTTTAAGTTTTTGTAACACTTCATCTTAATGAATGAAAGTTTTGTTTTATTTAAAATCTTGTTTGAGTTCAATGTGATTGGTGGCTTGATCCTGGTATGTCACACGCCTCACGGGGGTTTCCGCTTGGGGTATTTTTGGGGGTGTGACAGTATGTTTAGCTTATGATCAAGTTCTGGAATGTTCCTTACAGTACGAATCAGAAGACTTTCGCAGTTTGACGCAAATAGTCTCTGTGATCGAATAAACTTGTTTTTGACACACCAAAGCCTTCGAAACTTATTTGTAAGTTATATAAAAGTTATTTAAGGTATATTAAGCCTATGTCACTATTCTGGAGTGTTTGTTGCATTAAACTAATTATGCTTACGCATCAGTTTGCGTATAACTTTCCAGAAAGCGATTTAAAGCTTGAAACCGAACTAGAATCAAAATGTGAAATTGTCAAACATCAAAAGCAAACATTGAGACAAAAAACACATTGTTTCTTGATAAAAGATATTTTCCTACATCATGTGGTGTTTACTAAGCACAAGTGTCACAGTCTCCCCTACTTTAGGAAATTTCGTCCCGAAATTTATTCGATGGAGACCGTAGAGTAAAATTAAAACAACTGATGGCTAAGCAAATTGCTAGATCCCAAAGATGCGGAGCATCATTTGGTGTTGGAAATTTTAGGGAATTCAAAATGTGATTTGGGATATTCAAAGTATCTCAAGGTATTCAACCCTTTGAAACTTATGAATTTAAAGAAAAATTCGACCAGTTCAAAAATCGTTTGAGTATGGCACTATGTTATACTAAGCTCTTAGTGTAATTCCTAGCAAACAAAGGGGTGTACATTCAAGCCCTACACGTACACGGTTTCTAACGTCCCACGAGGTACATCCAATGTACCATAAGCATCTCATGCATAGGAGACGGGTCAACATACCTATGGCATCAAGATCGTCATCTTTAACACCATAATATACTCCCGGTCGGCTCGATTTGAGTTAATGAATGTGTGTTCTTGTCTATTGTAAATAATCACAAAAATATCAAATAAGCACATAATCACATAATGGTCCAAGATAACATAAAATCACCAAGTGATCTTAGCAACGTTCTGAAGAATAACACAATAAGAACACTTATATATAGGAAGTACCATCGACGTATCCACCATGTTCTTATCGCATCATACTCCTCCCATTACCTTAATCACTCTAGATCTTATGCCACCATACTTAACAAGGCTTACTATGATTCTCAAGCATCGAATCTCATAATTAAGTGTGCACCCATAATTACTCGTTTCGTCGCATGGTCCACATAGCTTCTCTTGTTAAGAGAGGGTAAACAAATAATAAGGTCGAACTATCGTCTAAATCAAATAAACGTCATCATAACATAACATCTGTTAAATTGAATCGTGTTTTTTACTAGCAATGATAGCACTACTTGTTTTACATACAACAAATTTAGTAGTAGGTATTTTATACTAGTACAAATGTTTATATATATTTCTTACTAACCAAATAGGTAGGGTGCAACATATACTAATAATGCATTATCATCATATTGTAAGCATATCGAGAAAACGTTTTCAAATCATGCGCTAGGTATGCTAAGTTAACACACTAAGCAAAATGTATTTGAAAATAATGTACTAAGTACGTTAAATCAACATACGAAGCAAATTGTATTTATAATCATGTACTATACATATTAGATAAATAAATCATGTATGTAATGTTATGATCACAAAATAGTATTAACTTGTTCATAGTATTCATATTGATCGTGTTGCCAAGTTCGTATGAATGCACTAGAGTGCAATCATGGTATGCTAATTTACAAGATTTAGTTCCTAAAGAACAGAATCCTCAAACTCAGCATGTAGTTGTAATCACACATTGTGTAATCACATTAGAGTTTGTAATTTGGAAAATGAATAACAAGGATAAAGATAAACTTCTTGAAATTTATATTGTCATTACAAACATAGTTGAAATATGTACATTGTTTTTGAAAATAAACAGAAAATATAGAGGTTCAAATGACCATAAGTGCTTGATCATTTAGCTTGAGCCTCATTGACGTTGAACACTCGTCCATTAGCATTAGCAAGCTTGGGGCAGTTTTGCTTGAAATGATTTAAATCACCACATTTGAAACATGCTCTAGGGCGAGTCTGAGTAGGGGCTGCTCGGTTCTGAATACGACAGGTCACAGCTAGATGTCCAAATAGACCACAGATTGTACACTGGCGACAAGGAGAATTTGACGTGTGATGATAGTTGCAATGATTGCACCGAGGTTACTTTCCACGATAAAATCCCTTAAAGGGTACTGAGTTTAGTGGAACTGGTGCAGGAATTGCAAAATTCTTTGAAGTCTTGCGCTTCTTAGAATTTTTAGAAGATTCGGCCTTTGTTCTTTTCGAATTTCCATTAGTAGTTTCGGTGTTTTGTTTCTTGTCTCCTTTTCGAAATAGGTTACCTTTTCTAACCTGGGAGTCGGTTAAGATAGCGGCTAATTCCTTAGCCTCCCTAAGCATTGTAGGTTGGCTGCCAGTGACAATGTCTTGGACAAGATCGGGTAGGCCATCAATGTATTTCTCAATGGCCCGATCCAAAAGGTGTAACCATAGTGGGGCAAAGTAGGCTTAACTATTCAAATCAGTCAGTGTAGGCACGGTTTTCCCCACTATCTTGTTTTAGATGATAAAATTCGTTTTCAAGTGCCCTTATTTCACTTCGTGGGCAGAATTCTTTCTTTATAAGATCTTGAAATTCTTCCCACGTCACTTCCATTGCTACATCGGCACCTCGGTCTCTCATAATACCATTCCACCAAGTGAGTGCTCTCCTTTGAAAGACACTCGAGGCGAAATCCACCTTGCATTCATTGGGACACTGAACATGGCGGAATGTGCTTTCTATACTTTCAAACCATTGTAGGAGCGCAGTTGCTCCCTCAGACCCAGAAAATTTCGATGGCTTAGCTGAATTGAACGTTTTGAAGTCACACTGAGCATTGTTATTATTGTTATTGTTATTTGCCTGGTTTATGTGAGTAATGAGGTTCGGAATCACCACAGTCATCTGTTGAACGATTGTGGCTACGAGAGCAGCATTCTCAGTTTGATCGCGTCTGGGAGGCATCTTGAAAGTATAGCTATAGTGAAATTCAAACGAGTTAGATTTACCAAATTGTTATGAGTTTGTAACATCATTGTATTGTGAAAACTTTGATCTAGTAAATCTCGTTCATAGGTCTCGTTCTTGTACTTAGAATATATAGTATTGTGGATCTTGTTTTGAGATAAGGGTGTTGTTTGAAAAATAAACTTTTGTAATATTTTTGGATGAGAGAATACAAACCAAGTTAATGATTTGTGTTATAAATTCCTTTACTGTTTAAAAATTTATTGTTTTTAAGATAAAATGTTTTAAATTTAATTTTTTTAAATAAAGAAACTTTGTGTCTGAAATTTTGAAAATTCTCATCCAAATGGTAAAAATTTGAAACTTTGAAAGACAAAGGTATTGTTTCGAAGATGAAATAGGATCTCATAGTGTCGTGAAATGAAATGAAATGAAATTCATTTCAACTATCTCGAATAAAACATATCACCGAAGATAATATGATGAATTAGTATTGTGAAAGGAAAGTTGTTTCGATTGTCGTGAATAGCAAACATATTACCGAGGGTAATATGAATGAGTAGTGTTACAAAGGTCGTTTAGAAATCGTTCGGCATAGTTTTTATAATGTTTCATGAAGACATGCTTTAGCCTATAAGTGGACACTCACCCTAAGAGTTCCCAGGTAAGAGTGACTGGTCCGATAATGCGGATTTGTACGAACACTCTAGCCTTAGACAGAAAACTCAGGGTACAGGCATCCACCCTTCCAGATTGCATGTGTTCACATTATTAAAACCCAAGATTTCGATGAAAAATGTTTGAGGAAAATATTTAGGAAATCTTTTGATACAAATCGTTTAAGATAAAACATGTTGTGAAATATTTTGATGAAAACGTTTGAGAAAAACATTTTGAGAAATATTTCAATGAAAATGTTTTAAGAAAGACATTTTGAGGAACACCTAAAGGCATGAGGCCTAAGGTTCAGGATAAATCATCTAGGGCTAGATGATTTGTAAATCATAAAATAGTTGTGGCACGAATAAGGATGAGGATTTAGGAAGGAGTTCCTAAGTCTACTCTTGTTTGGGTCCTAGGAAGGTTATAGACTAGGTTTAAGGCATGCTAATAACCTAATTCCCTATAACCAGTGCTCTGATACCAATCTGTAACACCCCAATCACGTAATACAACAACACGCGGCAGAAATATCGGGGAGTCACGTTACAAATTGCTCACAACTACTGGTACTAAATTGTTTCAATATTATTAACATCGTTTTACAAACAAAGAATACATGTAATTGTCTTTTGATTAAAGAAGTCTAAGGTCCGGATGCAGTCCTATGCGTTGCATGCTTGAACAGTCAAAAGTCCTGAAACATATGTGAAAATTAAGTCAGCATAAAAATGCCGGCGAATACATAGGTTTTGTTAGCCAAATAAATGGCAAAAGTTTGATATTGTATACTTTGACAACTACAAGAGTTGTCGATTGAAAATGAACCTTGAAGCCAAAGAATGGCAAAAGTTTAGTATTGCAATACATAATCTTGATTATGAAAACTCGTGACAAAAAGTATTGTATATGGCAATATGATTATTACTAAGTAATTTTTATGCCATTTGAAATTGTACATTGTAACCTTGTTGAAATCATTAATGTATTATTAGAAAACCAATCAAGGATTAATAATAACATTTTTGAAAATAAACAAAACTTGTGTGAGTATTATATAAATCAAGTCAATGATTTATAATAATACTTTAGACATCCTTCAAAGAATCTAACATATACAGATATGGGAGATTCTTCAAGGATTTGGATAAACAAACATTGGATCAATTGTACACAAAATCCTAAAGTGATTCGGATAACGCTACAAGAGAAATAAAATAAGAACACTTATATATAGGAAGTACCAGCGGCGTATCCACCATGTTCTTATTTTATTACACCTGTTTCGTTATCTAAATCACAACTACCACATAAACACATAAATTGTTAATATGTCAATCAACTTGTAAACACACATTAAAGCACACAATGAATCCAATCAAGGACTCCAATATTGGTACTTTAAACATCCTACAAGAATTAATCTATGAAGATAGATAGATGTTATAAGGATCCGGTTTCTGTTACATTGTCTACTTACATACGCATTAAAGCACACAATGAATCCAATCAAGGACTCCAATATTGGTACTTTAAACCTCCTACAAGAATCAATCTATGAAGATAGATAGATGCTATAAGGATTTTGGTTTCTGTTACATTGAATCATTGAATCAAAACAAATCCTAACTCCTAATGGTGATTCAGGGATAACGCCACGAAGGGTATTACAATAAACACACTTATATATAGGAAGTACCATCGGCATATCCACCATGTATTTATTGTATTACTCTAGTTTCCTTATCTAAATCACCAACAATCTACACATAAACCATAATCGTCGTCCTGTAAAGTATTTCTTAAAAATCTCACTATGAAGATAGGAAGATCTAAGACTGTACTTCAAATATCCTATAAGAATCAATCTATGAAGATAGATAGATCTTTTAAGGATTTAGATTGTCACACCCCGACCACGTAAAACAACAAAACGTGGCGGAAACGTCGGGGAGTGTTGTAACAGAATCATTGTTTCATAACACATGGAAATTGAAATATTGTTTTATTGATTAAAAGAGTTACAATGTCTTGACAATCAAAGAAATATAACATAAATAACTAGTCTTGCATCTTTTATTGTCACTAAGGCCCAAGTCCGCCTAAGTGTATCTTGATAAATCCTATGCATCATATCCTCGTTACTTAAATCACTTACCCAAACCAAACCACCAAAGTAAAATGTTTATGTATAATCAATTGTCAAAATGTTTATGTCTAATGTAAACCATGAATTGTGTATATTAATGTCAAAATGTTTATGTATGGTAAGTGAAATATGTCAACTAAACCATATGTAAAATGCACAAAAACAAGGTATTGAAGTAAAACATGGTTTAAATCAAAGTTATGTTTTGTGTAATAAATGCATGCTATACTGATATAAACATCTATGCGGTATTGTGAAAATTCATACATCCAAGCCTTGTGACTGTAGAATAAACCCTAGCACAAAGTCTAAGGTCCACCTAGAAATGTAATCGGATTCGGTCATTCCTTCCAATCCAAACAAACCCGAGATTTCAGGAATGGGAGTTGTCAAGTCCTATGGTACCACTACCTACTACCGAGTGGCATGATCGGTGTTAATGAATGTACATTGTCCCATTTAAACAAACCAAATGTCATACCAAAATGTAAGCATGTGATGAATAATAAATGTACTAAGTATGCACACAATGGACATACATAGCATAGAATGTAATGTAAAATAATGTACTAAGTACGCACACAATGGGCATACATAGCATAAAATGTAATGTAAAACAATGTACTAAGTACGCACACAATGGGCATACATAGTATAAAATGTAATGTAAAACAATGTACTAAGTACGCACACAATGGGCATACATAGCATAAAATGTAATGTAAAACAATGTACTAAGTATGCACACAATGGGCATACATAGCATAAAACACAATGAAATCATGTACTATAAATGTACTAATGAACATAGCAAGTATATGATGTGAAAACAGGAAAGCATGAAAGTAACAAGTAGGCACATGTGTTTCACCCCAAAACGTTTGGAAAACAGTAAAAGAGGGGTCTATGTACTCACATAAACACCTTGAAAACATTTAAAAGAGGGGGTTCTATGTACTCACTTGAGATTGCTTAGTAGTCCTTGAGTAACAACCAAACAATGCTAGAGATCACGGATATCAAACGGCACCTAATATAGGTAACTACATTAATAAACCGGACCTATAATCGGAGGATCGGATAGAATGAGGACTCGTAAACCAAATGAGTATGGGAACTCATGTAGTATGGTTTAACAAAGCCTACATACTTCAATGAAACCTAACCTAAGTGCTTACGACCCAATACGACCCGTTTAGGTAGCTTATGCTACTTTAACGCGTCGTTCGCGTAAACGCGTTCGGAATGCCTAACTAGTCCTACGATAAGTAAAATATGCCTTAACATGTCTAATATTGTTACCAAATCAGTTTAGATACCAAAAGTTATGTTACATATGCTTAAAATGAATTTTGGCGTTAAAAGGGCATTTTGGTAATTTACCTAAGGCATATATACTACCTATCATACAACTAACTAAACGTCGTGACCATAAGGTATAACCTCGGAAGGTTATTCCTTATATACTATGGTCACCTAATGTGTTTGGTCGGATCCTAATGATCGACCAAACGGGTCGGGTTCGAAAGTATAAGCGATTGTTTAGATCGCTTACCTTACGACCCTATATAAGCACTAAACTAAAAGTGACGAGCTAAGCATGTTAAAACATGCTTAACTAAGTTTAGAAAACAGGTTTGGTATCAAAACAAACGGTTTTGATACCTAGAAGTAGTTTGGTTACAAAATACGCAATAACACGCATTTTGGCCAAAACTACGACTTGTCACTGAGCCTAGATAACGTGGTAATCAGTAGGTATAGTCACTAGGGACTATAACCATCGTGATCACGCTCACGTTATGAAGTTCAAACGAACTTCGTGTTGACCATAAACTGGTCAACGCAGAAAGTCAAACATAGTTTGACTTTCGGACAAGGAAAGCGATAAAAGAACGAAGGAACACTTACAAAGGGTCCCCGCTAGTAAAACTTGATCAAATAGCTCAGGTATGAAGCAATGACTTCAACTTAGAGCACTTTTGATCAGATTTGTGGGTTTTGGGGTTGAGATGGGTTGGGTATTTATAGTAAATGGACAACCGTTAGGATCGTTTATCGAATAACGTGATCGAATCTCATCCGTACATGTGTTGGAAAGTTATGGTAACTCATTTTGCCCCAACCACAAGAGTTTGACATGTGGCATTGGCCTTTGGGGTGTTTAAAAGCCATTAATCAGCAGCCAAAACAATTTTTCTACATCTGACCCCTGCTTGCGCACCGTAAGACTTAGAACCTTGCGGTGCGCAAGGAACTTGCAGGTCTGATACTTTAAAAAATGGCAGAACAGGCCCCTGAAGCTCCAAACTTGCTATTTGATGCACTTTTGACACGTTTAAGCCCCGTTAACCCCATTTCAAAGCTCTAAAATGAAGTTAAAGTATAGGGAACTTAAAATGTGCTCAAAAATATCTCGGGTGTTGGTTCGTTTGGCCGTTCGATCGCGATGTTCGCTTAATTACGACGGAATGCGCATAAGCGCAAAAAACGATCTAAATTGCGTGACGAATGGATTTTTCTCATGCCAAACACTAAAATAAAATATTTTAGTGCTTACATAAATTTTTGGATGTCCGGATGTATTCAGAACGTAAGATATGCGTGAAAGTGCAAACTTGTGCACTTTTTGACGCTTTTAGCCCCTGAATGACCCAAAAGTTTATTTTAGCACACCGAACCCCTCAAAGCCTATTTCTAAGCTATGTAAAGGATATTTATGGTATGTTTAACTTATGGTCATGTTCCGGAATGTCCGTTACAGTTCAAATTGGCATACTTTCACAGTTTGTCAAATTTAGTCCCTGTAGGCGAATTAACTCGATTTTGCCATACCAAAGCCTTCAAAACTTATTTCTAAGTTATGTAAAGGTTATTTAAGGTATGTTAAGCCTATTTCACTATTCCGGAGTGTTCGTTGCATTAAACGGGTTATATTTACGCATCAGTGCGCGTATAACCTTCCAGAAAGCGATTTAAAGCTTGAAATCGAACAAGAATTGATATGTGCAAAGGATACACATATTTATACAAATCCCAAGTATGAAATACACTATTTCATTGATACAGTATTTTTTTGATGGCCGTGGAGGCACAGGTGTCACAGTCTCCCCTACTTTAGGAAATTTCGTCCCGAAATTTTTATTTAGAGGAAACTTGTGAGAGTTTAAAACATGAAGTTGAAAAGATCGAACAACATTGGTTAGGGTTCTGAACTTCTAGTAACTTTAATAACATCATGCTTGCAATGTAAGAGGGATACTTATATACAAGTATATGAAGCGTCATTGGTGCGTCCACCATACCTCCTGTACATTGTTCACATTTCGTTATTGTTGCCACTATCGGTTCTTACACATAATAAATCTTACTGTGGTTTCCGTGCACTGAATTTCATAATTATGTACGCGTCCATAATTAGATAATTCCTTGCATAGTTCACACAGTCTATTTTATAATGTGTAGGGGAAAACCAAATGAACAAACCTGTGATGAGTGTGACTAGACCACCATAGGGTCCCTTTTATTAAATCAATAAATGATTTTAATAGACAACCAAGGAGTCTTTTCAGCTTATATCATCACATGTCATTCTTAACCAGATTTTTGAATCAATCTTTTTGACTAGACCCCTAAAAGGGTCTCTTATGAATCATGGAGTGGTACTATATAATCCAAGGGTCTTAACTAGTACATAGAAGCCCATTAAGGATTTAAGGTAGTGCCTTTTTGAATATCCTACTACGAATCCCTCATATGAAGATATGAAAGATTCTACGAGGATTTGGATAACGAATATCCAGAGTATACAAAAACACAAAATGCATAAAAGAAAACACAAGATGCATAAACACATAGTCATATAACTACAAAGATTGTTTATCTAGATCTTTAATTTGTTAATTTGTTTTGCTAACAGAGCACATGTATTTAAAGCACACTAGGAATCCATCTCGTGGATTTCATTTGGTACTTTAAACATTATCAAGAATCTAACTATAAAGATAGAAAGATCTTTAAAAGAAAAATTCGATTTCGATTATAAGGAACCGAAATGTTCGAATTTAGGTACATAAGGAATCCAATTAAGGACTCTGATTTGAATGATAATCATCCACAAGGGTCTAAATGTGAAGATAAAAAGATCCCATATGGATTTTAGAAGTTGAAGATGTTTTGAAACCTTGCACTTGATGTGCTTAGGTCAAAACATGAAGTAAAATGCTTATGAAGTTGAGATGCCAGATATGCCAAGGCGACATATGAAGCGAAATTTGAAAGTTAAGTCAATGTATGAAGAAAATATTTTTGAAAACTATGCATGGGGTTCTTAAAAAAATGTGTTCAATGTTTTTGAAACCTTATATATAATACCTTTGAAATCATAAAGTAGGTGTATTAGGTAGGTATATTTATAAAAATGTTTTAAAAATCATGCGAGATGAATTTTGAAATTATGTATAAGGTTTTTGAAAACATGAATGATGTTTTTCGAAATCATGCACTTGATAAGAAAATGTACTGTGTTAATATTGTTTTCAGACTATATGAAACATTTTGAAATTATGAAGGTTGTTTTTTTGAAAACATAGCCAATGTTTTTTTTTTTAAATAACATAGACAATGCATTTAAAAAAATTGTTTTCAAACTATATGAAATGTTTTGAGATCATGAAGATTGTTTTTTTTTTTTTTGAAATACTTGTACTGTGTATGTTGAAAAATCAAAACGTAATGGGTATGAGATTTGAAAATACCCTTAGTTATCTAACCAAAGATTCAAGGCACAGATATGCAGAAGCATGATTACTCATAATGTCACTTTATTTTCTGTACTTTGTTTCTTAGAGTGAAACGAGTACTTAAAATTTTCGAGGGAATCATGAGCGATCATTTGAAAGAGAGAATCACAAGAGTAGTTTGTAAGGAACATAGTTCCTTAATACAGGTATCATAGAGAATTTCCATTTACTCATGTAACTACACTTGTATATCAGAATTGTGAACAACAATTTATTTATAATCAAAACAGATTGTTTCACATTACAAGAAAATAGAAGAACAAAAGCATAAGACAACAACATCTTCTAATCAGCCAACTGCTCATCCGTGGGTTGGATTTGCCTTAGCAAGCTTCGGGCATTTATTCACGAAATGACCCATCTTGCCACAGTTGTAGCAAGATCCAGGCTGAAAGCGAGCTTGAGCAGGATTGGCTTGTGGTTGATTTGGACCACCTTGGTTCGGGTTACATCGACAAGCACTTGCCAGGTGACCAATTCGCCCACATGATACACACAGACGACATTGTAAGTGAGCTTGGTGATGCCCATTACATTTGTCGCATATTGGTGCCGTTCCCTTGTATTGCTTCTTAGCAGGTGGTGTTGCCACCCGAATGGGTCCTGTTTGATTTGGTACTGCTGCTCGACAAACTTTTGCTGTATGACCTTTAAGTCCACAAATTTGGCATTCGCGGCACTTCACCCTAGCATGATGATGAAGGTTACATTGGTTGCACAAAGGTGAAGTTCCATTGTATGGCTTCCTGGCTGGTAGTGCTGTCACTTGGCTAAGTCTTGCCTGTTTTGGTGCAACCGCTGCGGGATTCTTTGAAGCTTTACGTTTCTTCGGTTTTGGTGAAGGCTTGGCTTCCGTCTCCTTTGGTGATTTTTGAGTGGCTTCATCCTGGAGACGATACATGGCAGTAGCTAATTCGACAGTCTTCAGGACTACTTCGCCTATTCGCTGGGAAAATTTGGCTGTCTGCTCGGATATCTGGGCGTCATCGCGATGAAGTGACATTCTAGAAGAAAATGAAAGACATAGGAAGAAACAAGTGAAACGTCATCGGATAAACAATACAGAATGGCAATGCATAAGAATTTGTGATCATTTGTTTATTACCTAAGGCAAACAAATGAGACGGTGACAAATCAAAATAAACGGGTCATATTAATGTATCACTGAAGACATGCTCGCCTATAAGTGAACACTCACCCCAAGAGTTCCCAGGTAAGAGTGACTGGTCCGATACTGCGGATTTGTACGAACACTCTAGCCTTCGACAGAAAACTCATGGCACAGGCATTCACTCTTCCAGTTTGCACGTGTTCACATTATACGACCCAAACTTTGACGAGATTTGAAAACTTAGAGGGTTCAAAACCTTATAACAGAGGGTTCAAAACCTTACAATAAAGGGTTCAAAACCTAGTAATCAATCATCCTAGAACAGATGATTAGTTTTCAAAGCGGTTTTGAAATTTATGTTCTTGTTGTGGTTGTCGCCTAAGGATAGGTGACAGTATTGTTTTATGACTAAACGCAAGTAAACTCGCGTTAGGGTCCTAGGAAGGTTATAGACTAGGTCAAAGCATTACTAATAACCTAATTCCCTATAACCATGGGCTCTGATACCAACTTTTCTGTCACACCCCGACCACGTAAAACAACAAAACGTGGCGGAAACGTCGGGGAGTGTTGTAACAGAATCATTTATTCATAACACATGGAAATTGAAATATTGTTTTATTGATTAAAAGAGTTACAATGTCTTGACAATCAAAGAAATATAACATAAATAACTAGTCTTGCATCTTTTATTGTCACTAAGGCCCAAGTCCGCCTAAGTGTATCTTGATAAATCCTATGCATCATATCATGAAACACATGTGAAAATAGGTACGTCAGCATAAAAATGCCTGTGAGATACATAGGTTTTGTGAAAATAGAATTCATGACTTATGTTTAAGAAAATGTTTAGTCATGAACCTTGTAATTTGCTTTGTTTTGTAAATCATTTGAAAAGCAATAAGATCAGATAATATGTATAAATAAGAGAATAATGTATGGTTAAATGAATAACCAAGTAAAATGAGTTTGTATAAGATAAGTTGTTTTGTAAAACAATGTCTTGTGAAAAGTATGTTATTTGTATAAAATGTTATATGTCTTAAATTGAAATGATTCAAATAACGCTACGATATGTAATACCATACAAGCACTTATATATAGGAAGTACCAGCGGCGTATCCACCATACTTGTATCGTATTACACACGCCTCGTTACTTAAATCACTTACCCAAACCAAACCACCAAAGTAAAATGTTTATGTATAATCAATTGTCAAAATGTTTATGTCTAATGTAAACCATGAATTGTGTATATTAATGTCAAAATGTTTATGTATGGTAAGTGAAATATGTCAACTAAACCATATGTAAAATGCACAAAAACAAGGTATTGAAGTAAAACATGGTTTAAATCAAAGTTATGTTTTGTGTAATAAATGCATGCTATACTGATATAAACATCTATGCGGTATTGTGAAAATTCATACATCCAAGCCTTGTGACTGTAGAATAAACCCTAGCACAAAGTCTAAGGTCCACCTAGAAATGTAATCGGATTCGGTCATTCCTTCTAATCCAAACAAACCCGAGATTTCAGGAATGGGAGTTGTCAAGTCCTATGGTACCACTACCTACTACCGAGCGGCATGATCGGTGTTAATGAATGTACATTGTCCCATTTAAACAAACCAAATGTCATACCAAAATGTAAGCATGTGATGAATAATAAATGTACTAAGTAGGCACACAATGGACATACATAGCATAGAATGTAATGTAAAATAATGTACTAAGTACGCACACAATGGGCATACATAGCATACAATGTAATGTAAAACAATGTACTAAGTACGCACACAATGGGCATACATATCTTAAAATGTAATGTAAAACAATGTACTAAGTACGCACACAATGGGCATACATAGCATAAAATGTAATGTAAAACAATGTACTAAGTATGCACACAATGGGCATACATAGCATAAAACACAATGAAATCATGTACTATAAATGTACTAATGAACACAGCAAGTATATGATGTGAAAACAGGAAAGCATGAAAGTAACAAGTAGGCACATGTGTTTCACCCCAAAATGTTTGGAAAACAGTAAAAGAGGGGTCTATGTACTCACATAAATACCTTGAAAACATTTAAAAGAGGGGGTTCTATGTACTCACTTGATATTGCTTAGTAGTCCTTGAGTAACAACCAAACAATGCTAGAGATCACGGATATCAAACGGCACCTAATATAGGTAACTACATTAATAAACCGGACCTATAATCGGAGGATCGGATAGAATGAGGACTCGTAAACCAAATGAGTATGGGAACTCATGTAGTATGGTTTAACAAAGCCTACATACTTCAATGAAACCTAACCTAAGTGCTTACGACCCAATACGACCCGTTTAGGTAGCTTATGCTACTTTAACGCGTCGTTCGCGTAAACGCGTTCGGAATGCCTAACTAGTCCTACGATAAGTAAAATATGCCTTAACATGTCTAATATTGTTACCAAATCAGTTTAGATACCAAAAGTTATGTTACATATGCTTAAAATGAATTTTGGCGTTAAAAGGGCATTTTGGTAATTTACCTAAGGCATATATACTACCTATCATACAACTAACTAAACGTCGTGACCATAAGGTATAACCTCGGAAGGTTATTCCCTATATACTATGGTCACCTAATATGTTTGGTCGGATCCTAATGATCGACCAAACGGGTCGGGTTCGAAAGTATAAGCGATTGTTTAGATCGCTTACCTTACGACCCTATATAAGCACTAAACTAAAAGTGACGAGCTAAGCATGTTAAAACATGCTTACCTAAGTTTAGAAAACAGGTTTGGTATCAAAACAAACGGTTTTGATACCTAGAAGTAGTTTCGTTACAAAATACGCAATAACACGCATTTTGGCCAAAACTACGACTCGTCACTGAGCCTAGATAACGTGGTAATCAGTAGGTATAGTCACTAGGGACTATAACCATCGTGATCACGCTCACGTTATGAAGTTCAAACGAACTTCGTGTTGACCATAAACTGGTCAACGCAGAAAGTCAAACATAGTTTGACTTTCGGACAAGGAAAGCGATAAAAGAACGAAGGAACACTTACAAAGGGTCCCCGCTAGTAAAACTTGATCAAATAGCTCAGGTATGAAGCAATGACTTCAACTTAGAGCACTTTTGATCAGATTTGTGGGTTTTGGGGTTGAGATGGGTTGGGTATTTATAGTAAATGGACAACCGTTAGGATCGTTTATCGAATAACGTGATCGAATCTCATCCGTACATGTGTTGGAAAGTTATGGTAACTCATTTTGCCCCCACCACAAGAGTTTGACATGTGGCATTGGCCTTTGGGGTGTTTAAAAGCCATTAATCAGCGGCCAAAACAATTTTTCTGCATCTGACCCCTGCTTGCGCACCGTAAGACTTAGAACCTTGCGGTGCGCAAGGACCTTGCAGGTCTGATACTTTCAAAAATGGCAGAACAGGCCCCTGAAGCTCCAAACTTGCTATTTGATGCACTTTTGACACGTTTAAGCCCCGTTAACCCCATTTCAAAGCTCTAAAATGAAGTTAAAGTACAGGGAACTTAAAATGTGCTAAAAAATATCTCGGGTTTCGGTTCGTTTGGCCGTTCGATCGCGATGTTCGCTTAATTACGACGGAATGCGCATAAGCGCGAAAAACGATCTACATTGCGTGACGAATGGATTTTTCTCATGCCAAACACTAAAATAAAATATTTTAGTGCTTACATAAATTTTTGGATGTCCGGATGTATTCAGAACGTAAGATATGCGTGAAAGTGCAAACTTGTGCACTTTTTGACGCTTTTAGTCCCTGAATGACCCAAAAGTTTATTTTAGCACACCGAACCCCTCAAAGCCTATTTCTAAGCTATGTAAAGGATATTTATGGTATGTTTAACTTATGGTCATGTTCCAGAATGTCCGTTACAGTTCAAATTGGCATACTTTCGCAATTTGTCAAATTTAGTCCCTGTAGGCGAATTAACTCGATTTTGCCATACCAAAGCCTTCAAAACTTATTTCTAAGTTATGTAAAGGTTATTTAAGGTATGTTAAGCCTATTTCACTATTCCGGAGTGTTCGTTGCATTAAACGGGTTATATTTACGCATCAGTACGCGTATAACCTTCCAGAAAGCGATTTAAAGCTTGAAATCGAACAAGAATTGATATGTGCAAAGGATACACATATTTATACAAATACCAAGTATGAAATACACTATTTCATTGATACAGTATTTGTTTGATGGCCGTGGAGGCACAGGTGTCACATAGATAAACATCGTATTTGCATAATCGAAATAATACACATAAAAGCACTTAGTAATCACATATATGCCATACATTTGGAAAACAAATTGGTTACACATATGAATCACCCCAAAACATTTGAAAACGGTAAAAGAGGGGAACTATGTACTCGCCTGGGATTACGTGTAGGTCTTTTTCAAATGATATAACAAAGCTCAAAGGATCAAAAGTTCAAGTGTCGAAGTGGTTCCTAGTGTAACGGATACTATGTTAGTGAATCGACACCAAAATCGGAAGATCGGGTAGAATGTGATCTCGTAAACCAAATGAGTATTGGAACTCATGTGATATGGTTTAACAAAGCCTACATTCTAAATCAGAACCTATCCTAAGTGCTTACGACCCATTACGACCCGTTAAGGTAGTCTACGCTACTTTAACGCGTCGTTTGCGCGAATGCACGTTCGAGACGCCTAACTAGTCCTATGACAAGTATTATATGCCTTAACATATCTAATTATGTTATATAATCAGTTAGATGTCAAAACATGTGTTACATATGCTTAAAATGAAATTATGCGCAAAAGGGCATTTTGGTCATTTTCCTAAGGCATATAAACTACCTATCATACAACTAACTAAACGAAGTGACCATAAGGTATAACCTCGGAAGGTTATTCCCTATACAACTATGGTCACAAAATATGTTTGGCCGGATCCTAACGATTGACCAAACGGGTCGGGTTCGAAAGGTTAAGCGGTGGTTTAGACCGCTTGGCTTATGTCACACCCCAAAAACGTCGCAGCGGAATATAAAACGTAGTGGTGACGAAAGTTGGTGCCCATTTATATCTTGTCGATCGATGCATTTAATTGTTGGACATTTTAGTGATTTTAAACATAAGTTATTTAAACATTACGTTTTAAGACACGACACAACCACATAGTTAAGCTGTCCTTAATCCTCGCGGATCTTATTACAAACGTCCCGGGAAGTTTAAAAGTTGTCCAACATTTTCAAACAAAACAACATGCATCATTCAAACACAAGATACGCCATGATTCCCGAAGCCGAACTTAAGTACCTGTAGAACACGTTAAAAATCAAAGGTCAACACAAAGGAAGGTAAGTTCACATATTCACATACAATAAATTACCTCAAAGGAAAACTTTCTGATTATGTGTTTGTTTGAAAACATCCATATAATTTTTAGAAAGTCCATCTTTACTTCCTTAATAAAATCCATGGGTCCTTCCGTTTCGGTTCACCCATCCGACAATAACATTCTGACCCAGGTTTTGTATATTAAATTATTGCGTCAATTTTCAGACTCGTAATGTTAGCTAGACAATACGAACTATATATTAACCATGCAAGGATAATCAAAGCTAGACAATAAACAGAATATCAATTCGTCGTTTGACTTGACACTGGGCGACCGATCACGACGGGGTTGTCAACCTGATAGATCTACCAACAATTCCTCACGTGCAATACTTAAATGATTAAACGACATCATGGGCGCAGGGTTCTCTTCGAGAACATTATGATGTCTGCCTCACGTACAATATATATATATATCCTACTAATATGACAATTTAATACACGATGTTGTACGAATCCCCTGAAATCCCCATCGAAATGTAAGCCTATGCCGATACTTACTCTCTTGAGATCAAACAAATTCGTCCCAACTACACGGTCGTTTTCCCCCAAACACCGTGCATAACCTTGTTTCCACCCGAAACATATTTATTCAACACAACCGTTTCATCCCCGAAACATATATTCAACAAAAACCGTTTCATCCCCGAAACATATATTTTTCACAAATCCATATATTTTCAACGAAAATATATAATTTATATCAAAAAGGTATGTTTTATTCCAAAAACATTATTAAACCCTTTTATTGGCGTGTTCTACCCCCAAAATATATATAAAGCAGTAAAAAGAGGGGTTTAGTGACACTCACCTTTGGGTGCGTATTTTAAATAGCGCAATCCCAGAGATTGATTTTCTACATGTCCTAATATAGGAACGATTCTAAATCAATATACATAACACAAAAATCCTAAGTTTCTCCGTTTATTAGAATTATCACATAACTTTGAGATTTTCTCGAAAAGTTATCATTTTTGATTATGTTGGCACGATAATATATATATGAGTCCATATATATATATATTTATGATTTTGCAACTTGAACGATTTTATTGGTGACCATTATTGTGTAAATCCGTTAACACTCCCGTTTATACGCAATATATCTACGATTTGCGCGTCGTAATATATATACATAAACGTTCACATAATTTATCACCGAAACACACAAAGTTTGGTTAACTTATCTATTTTGTCATTTTTAAAGCAAATATACATAAAATTCCTCATATGTATCAAATTTCATGCTTGACAATCAAGTTTCACATTTTACGCGGTTTTTACCGTTTCTACTACACAAAACGCACAATATACATGTATAATCTAAACTTCCAAAATCATGTTAATAACTTAAAATACTTTAACATTATCCTACTTAAATCATATAACACATTTTAATACATATGCTTCACCCAAAATTTTACCCATACTTGTGTGTACTGAAAAATGCGTATTTTAGCGATTCGGTAACGTTTTCGGGTGTCGGAAGTCACGTATGACCAATCAAACACCAAGTAAACTTAAAATTAGTTAAAATACTTATTTTTAAACTAAAAACATCAGTTTATTTACTGATCTAAATCAGTTTTACAAAAATCACTCGAAAAGCCGATTTTTGACCGTTTTAACGCATAGTTTTGCGTTAAACGTTACTATAATCATCCCAAGTCGAAGCGACTTGATATTTTAAAAAAATACATGTTATTTACTGATTAAAATAGTGCTTATAATCAGATTTGTTCAGTTTTTGTATAAGTGACATAAATCATGCGATTTCACGTAGTTTACAACCTTTAATGCACCAAGTACAACATGCAAAGCTAGCAAACATTATGACAAAGTTATATGTCACTAAACACTTTAAAATAACTTTATTTTAGTGTTTATAATCTGTTCAAAACTGATTTTTATTAAATCATACTCAAATCATCTTTTTATAAACATTTATCTTCATGCGTGATCTAGTTAGTGCATCTAATGCACTCACAACATATTTTAATCATTTTGTATGAACTTGAATGCTCTTAGATCTTCATTTATTTCATGTTTCTCATACTCAAACATTCCAACATTCTTATGATCATCATACAATCATTTCTTATAAATGTAAGACGTACACCTTCTTTCATATTTAAATCTTTTAATCATCAAAATTTACATGCATGTGTACATATACATATATACATACACGACACATATACATACATGTATAAACTTCCAAAACTTTACTTTTAACATATCTATTTCAAATAATGGAAACCTTTTTGAGAACATTCTTTTATGACACCATTACAACACATGCATGAAAACCATCTTTCAAAATCAACTCAAATCAATCAAGAACAAGAAATCAAAACACAACTTATCACACACATGGCCATAACTTTCGGCCATATATACACTCACTTTTACTTTGATTAAAATCTCATTCTTTGTTAAATACAAGTGTGTGATTCATTCCAAGTTCAAGAGAAACCATATAACATCTTCATCATCACAAAAAAAATCAAGAATGTGATTTAAAAACAAGTTTATACCTTCAAGATTTTTAAGTGGGTTTTTGAGAAAAATGATGATATGAAGGTTGTTCTTGCTTGAATCTTGCTTGAAACCACTTCCAAACACCCATATTAGCTTAAAATAATCTTGGAAAGCTCTTGATTCTTCATGGAAAGATTGAAAATTTTTGAATGTGTATGTGTGAGAGGGGGTTTCGGCCGTGAGTTTCAAGAGGAAGAGAGAGAGTGATGTTTGATCTTGTATTGGGTGTAGTAAGTGTGTATAGAAGGTTATCATGATTAGTTTAGGTTCCCCATGCTAACACTTGGCACAAGGAATGAAAAATGGCAAAAGGTGGGCTGCCTATATGCCGCCACCTAATGCCCACTCTCACATAAGATACATACACACATATATGTATAATATAGTGTAAAAACAAGTATTTTACTGGATACCGGGTATTTTATCTAGCGTTTTAATCCCGTTTTTGTGCGTTTTAAATTATTTTTATCATTATATAAAAATAATCACTCAAAATTATTACTGAAATAATTACCAGTTGCCTCGACTGGCTGCTTTGACAGTATTTTGTTTAATTCGCGAAGTAACGCGCAGTACGCGTTCAAACTCGAAAAATAGAGTTTCTTAGCGTTTTAGTTTGTTTTTCCTCACGAATATGATTAAAATTTTTATTCTAATCATAACAGACTATTTTTAGGATTTTAACACTGATCGGGTGGTCACCGATGTTCGTTTCGCATTTTAATCGTTACGCGATAAGTGTTTATCTTACCGTTGCCAACATAATTTTTATCAAAGTTTAATTTTACCAACCCATTAAATTTCACATATAAACATCATAACCAGTCAAATACAGCCCTTTTACCTATTCACAACACGTGTTACAATTGTACGGTACGACCTGAAAAGCCGGGTGTCACAGTCTCCCCCTGTTTAGGAAATTTCGTCCCTGAAATTTTTACTCTACAGGTTTTGTTTTCGCACTAAGTAAGAATAACAAAAACGGATTTAATGAATATGGTCTTGTAGTTTCTGCGAGAAACTTGGATTCTTATGAAGAGTCCTCGTAGACCTATATTACACACATCCTCGATTCCTAAACTCATGTCTCAACGCTCTCCACCCTCTCCAGGGTCCAACATTCTCAAGCACTTAATCAAGAAGATTAAGTCAAAGTTTCACCATTTCAGGTTTATCATACATATATATATATATATATATATATATATATACATTACTCTAAACCTGAAGTAGTCCGAGTTCACATACGATTGATCCAACTCGAGAGGGGCTCTCGAAAAAATCAAATCTCATAAACTCATTTTCTTTCTTGGATTCATTTCAGATATCCACCGGTTACACAACCTATAAATCACATATACTACTAGAATGCTGAAATCGCCTCCCCAGTTATTAACATAACTTTTCTAGCTATATGCACTGCTTCTACGATACTTCGATAAACTTCCGTTTATCTTCCAGATAAATCTCTACAAGGGACAAAATCAGTGTATTATCCATTATACACTTTCTCAACTGCATCCAAATGGTACATCATGTACACAACTCAATTCTGATGGTAGCTTGAGCCTATAAGCGACTGATCCAACTCAAGATGGTGTCTTGAAAGGACCTAATCATTGTGGCTCAGTTCTTCTTTCCTCTGCTAAACCTAATAGCATCTCTCACAAGATGATTCCTTTAACAGAACCAAATCTTCAATCTAGATTCGCAATAGTTCCTTCAATTGTCCATGTAATCCTTCTGTTGATCAATTGGCGACTTTTAACCTTCCCTCGATCTAGGCAAATCCTGTCACTGGTTTCCTAGATAAACTAGGGTCTGGTTAATTGTCCTTTGTCACGTTAGCTGAACGAAGTGACGATCAACACTTCCATCCATGCAAAGCTTCAAACCGAGCAACCTAAATACTAGCGTTAATTATTATTGTAAGATAACTCTGCCAAGCGCATGTGAGTATCTTAACTTCCTTCTGAGTCCATCATACACGCTCCAAATCTTAAGCTGATCTACAAGTATACCTTCCTCATCCCTTCCGATTCCATGGTTATCTTCAAACGTTACTCATGATTCTCTTTGGTTCGTGTATAGACAAGCATGTCGTTGATGAATATTATCACGAATTCATCCGATTAGGGTTTCCATACCCTATTCATGAGATTTATGAATATAAATGGCACATTAATTTAATCAAAGGGCATGACTAATAACTCATAATGGCCATATCACATTTGAAAAGCAGTCCCCAAAATATCTTCGTCAACCACCTTTAACTGATAATATCTCAATCGTAGATCGATCTTCCTGTAGTAGCTGGGTCCCGGTAGCTTGATTGAACAAATTGTCAATCCTCGGTAATAGGGTACCGATTCTTGATAGTCAACTTGTTCGGCTTTCTGAAATCCTCACGTATCCTGAAGGATCCATCCTTCTTTCTCTCAACAAAACAGATGCATCCCAAAGCGAAAAGCTTGGTCGATTGAAATCCTTGTCAAAAAGCTCTTGAAACTGACTCGACATTTTTATCATTTCAGTCGGTGCTTAATCTATAAGGAGATTGTGCAATTAAGCACAGCACCGGGTGTCTGATCGATTTGAAATTTGATCCGTCTCGCAAGGGGGCAATCCAGATAAGTCTTTTTAGGAAGACTTCTGGATAGTTGCGATTGATAGAAATCTCTCCGACATTCCTACATTCGGTTTCCGCATCCACCACATTCACTGAAAACGCAGGATAGCCCTCTTGCAACAACTCAAGCATCCTCACAACACTGACAACTTTTGACTATCAATACTCAACACTTGACTCCGTCAATCTTCGCGAACAACTTCCGCCTTTCTTCTATCATCAGGACAAGATATTCCAGCTAGCTTCTTCAAGCGATAGTCCCCACTTCATCCTCAGAAAATCAATCCACTCTCATATCTTCGTCGAAGCTCCCCAGCTCCATTGGAAATAAACCAACTCTAGGACTACGATCTCCTAACTAAATACTATAACCGCGAAAAACCTCGCTAGTTTCTATCAATTTACCAATTGCTAGTTCTATCGGGCACTTTATACTTAGCTTACTTGTAGGTGAACACAAAATTGGTTCAAAGTTTTTCGAACAAAACTCAAGTCAGCTTTGGTATTAAAGTATGAACATAGATTGGCTTTTGATTTGAAACATACCAGTAACAGTAGCAGGACTCTCACTTGTCCTTTCGATTTCGGGAATTTTCTTTTGTTGTGTCCTTGCTCACCACACGAGAAGCATCCTTCGAGCGCAACTCCATTCAACGTATTCTTGGCATAACACTGGGAAATCACATGTCCGGTTCGGCCACATCTGGCCCACTTCTCTTGTCCATCACCGACTTTACCCTTTCTTGACTCTTTAGGGTTAGCTACACTCGCTTTCTCCAAGTTACGTGTCTTCCTACTCTCCACTTCGGGAGTCTTCTTGGAGCTCTTAAGTTTGCGCTTCTTCGAATATCCAATTCTGGGTTCAGATCGCTGAAACACGCGGATGGCCGACTCATTCTGACAGCCCGATATCACGCATATCGATGTCACATCATTGCATAGGACACCAGTAAATGATCTTGGGTTACAAGCCTGGATTGTTTTGTGTATGCTCCTGGGCACTGTTCATACGGTTAATGGAAATCAGGAATACGTTCCAATAAGATCATAACAGATGAACTTCCAGAACTTTCCGATCATTATCTTACCTGGAGGGTTTCCAATCTGTGTCCCACCAAGATCCTGCCCGTGAGTACCGCATCCACGTTCCTGGCCATCATTTTGGTTAGCATCACGTTGTTCCAAGGCAGTATTAACGTGTTGGGTTATGAGTCGTGCCAACTCCTCTGGTGTGGCAGGTAGTCCAATACCCTGTCTTGCTTTTGGCGGCATTTTCGTCGTTTCTATTATTTGCAACAATAATAATCACATGAGACGATAACCAAAATAATTCAATCATTAAATATTAGTGGACAAAACATTGCGCATGTATATTATCCACACATTAATGAGAAAAATTTTAGACCAAAAGTAGATCATCTGATATTATCATAGAAATTAATAACTTTTTTTCAGTACATCACAACGACCCTTGGCATGTCTACATCGACACCCGTAACAAGTTTTCATAAAAATTTCTACCTAATATCACAAAATATATCAGGCACGCAGGCCCCCAAAAGAAAAGTACCAAAAGTATCTAACACAACAACCACAAACAAATGACGATCACAAACAAACAACCACAACATCTAACGCTTCATCCCTATAAAATCCAGCATCTTCCTAACCAACTCCTCCAGATCCACTTGCGACACTTGTGCTCCATAAACACCACACGATGTAGGACACTATCTTTTATCAAAGAAACAATGTGTTTTGGTCTCAAAATTTGTTTATTTGTGTTTTATAATTTCACGTTTTGATTCTAGTTCATTTTTAAGCTTTAAATCGCTTTCCGGAAAGTTATACGCGAACTGAAGCGTAAACTTAATCAGTTTAATGTGGCAAACACTCCGGAGCAGTGACATAGGCTTAACATACCTTAAATAACTTTTATATAACTTAGAAATAGGTTTTGAAAGCTTTGGTGTGTCAAAAACAAGTTTATTCACTCTCAGGGACTATTTGCGTCAAACTGCGAAAGTCTGCTGATTCGTATAATAACGAACATTCCGGAACTTGATCATAAGCTAAACGTACCCTAAATATCCTTTACATAGCTTATAAATAGGCTTTGAGGGGTTCATTATGCGAAAATATGCTTACTTGATCAATAGGGACTAAAAGCGTCAAAAACTGCGTAAGTTTGCATTTACGCGCATAACTTACGTTCTGAATATATCCGGACAACCAAAAATTTTTGTAATCATGAAAATATTTTATTTTGGTGTTTGGAATGTTAGAATTTCAGTCGTCGCGTAATTTGGATCGATTTCGCGTTCGTTACGACTCCCGTCGTAATTAACCGAACAACACGATCGTACGACCAAATGAACCGACATCCGAGATGTTTTTGAGCATGTTTCATGTTCCCTATGCTTTAACATCCTTGTAGAGCCTTGAAAATGGGTTAACGGGGTTTAAACGCATCGAAAATGGCTTAAAAGTGTTGCAGGGACCAAAACTGTCAATATTCGAAAGTTTCTGGATCTGGGGACCTGTGGCGTCGCGCCACAGCCTAATGGTTTTATGGTGGTAGCACGCCACCCCCTCATCTGGGCAGAAAACTCATTTTCAGCAATGGGGTTGAACTTGGGTGTCTTTTGTGTAACTTTCTCAATACCGTTTGATGGTTTTGGGGCAGCCATAGTATTCTAAATCAGTGGGCACACATGTACGGTCTAGATTGAAGCACGATTTACAAGAAACGATCCTAACGGTTCTTGAAATCCTATAAATTCCCACTTGAATTTCCTTCATTCCTCACATTTGAATCTCAATCTCCTTCTCTAAGTTGAAGCTCTCCTTGTGAAGCTTCATACCTGAGAAAGTTTGAGTTCAAATCTTCCTTGCTTGGACCTTTTATAAGTTTCTTTCATGCTTGTTATCGTTTTTCAAGCGTGAAAGTCAAACATTGTTTGGCTTTCTGCTTTGACCAGTCAATGGTCAACACAAAGTTCGTTTGAACTTTGCAACGTGAGCGTAATCACGATGGTTATAGTCCCTTGTGACTATACCTACTGATTACCACGTTATTTAGGCGTAGCGACGAGTCATAGTTGCGGTTAAAATGCGTGCCTATGCGTATTTTGTAACCAAACTATTCTTGGGTATCAAAACCGTTTGTTTTGATATCAAACTTGTTTTCTAACTTCGTTAAACATGTTTTAACATGTTTAACTCGTCACTTTTAGTTTAGTGCTTGTATAGGCTCATAAGATAAGCGGTCTAAACAACCGCTTGGACTTCCGAACCCGACCCGTTTAGTCGATCATTAGGATCCGACCAAACATGTATTGTGACCATAGTTGTATAGGGAATAACCTTCCGAGGTTATACCTTATGGTCACTTCGTTTAGTTAGTCGTATGATAGGTAATTTATATGCCTTAGGAAAATGACCAAAATGCCCTTTTGCGCATAATTTCATTTTAAGCATATGTAACACATGTTTTGACATCTAAACTGATTATATAACCTAATTAGATATGTTAAGGCATATAATACTTGTCATAGGACT
The DNA here is from genome assembly GCA_030545235.1 of Helianthus tuberosus. Taxonomy (NCBI): domain Eukaryota; kingdom Viridiplantae; phylum Streptophyta; class Magnoliopsida; order Asterales; family Asteraceae; genus Helianthus; species Helianthus tuberosus. The sequence goes on along the minus strand of CM060403.1, from coordinate 49,812,905 downwards.
AGTTAGGCGTCTCGAACGCGCTTTCACGCGAACGACGTGTTAAAGTGGCGTAAGCTACCTTAATGGGTTGTAATGGGTCGTAAGCACTTAGGATAGGTTCTGATTTAGAATGTAGGCTTTGTTAAACCATATCACATGAGTTCCAATACTCATTTGGTTTACAAGACCTCATTCTACCCGATCTTCTGATTTAGGTGTCGATTCGCTAACATAGTATCCGTTACACTAGGAACCGCTTCAACACTTGAACTCTTTGTCTTTTGAGCTTTGTTATACCCTTTGAACCAGAACTATACGCAATCCTAGGCGAGTGCATAGTTCCCCTCTTTTACCGTTTTCAAATGTTTTGGGGTGATTCATATGTTTAATCGATTTGTTTTCGAAATGTATGGCATATATGTGTTCACTAAGTGCTTTTATGTGTACTATTCTGATTATGCAAATGCGATGTTTATCCGAATTCCTAAAAGATCTACCTATCTTCATAGTTGGATTCTTATATAGGATATTTGAAGTACAGACTTAGAATCTTCCTATCTTCATAGTAAGGTTTTTAACAAGTACTTTACGACTCGATGGTTGGTTGTGTGTAGATTGTTGGTGATTTAGATAACGAAACTAGATAATACAATAAGCACATGGTGGATACGCCGCTGGTACTTCCTATATATAAGTGTGCTTATTGTATTACCCTTCGTGGCGTTATCCCAAATCACCATTAGGATTTAGGATTGTTTTGATACAATGTAACAGAACCCAGAATCCTTATAGCATCTATCTTTATAGGTTGATTCTTGTAGGATGTTTAGAGTACTCATATTGAAGTTCATGTTTGGATTCATTGTGTACTTTAATGCATGTTAGATTAGACGATGTAACAAGAACCTGATCCCTGTAGTATCTATCTATCTTCATAGCTAGACATATATGGGATGTTTAGAGTACTAATATTGGAGCCCCTGTTTGGATTCATTGTGTACTTTAATGCATGTTAGATTAGACGAAGTAACGAGAACCTAATCCCTAAAGTATCTATCTATCTATCTTCATAGCTAGACTTACTTGTAGGATGTTTAGAGTACTAACATTGAAGTCCATGTTTGGATTCATTGTGTACTTTAATGCGTGTTAGATTAGACGATGTAACGAGAACCTGATCCCTGTAGTATCTATCTATCTTCATAGCTAGACATATATGTGATGTTTAGAGTACTAATATTGGAGCCCCTGTTTGGATTCATTGAGTACTTTTATGCGTGTTTACGAGATGGAACAAGTTGACGATTATGTGTTTATGTGGTAGTTGTGATTTAGATAACGAAACGGGTGTAATAAAATAAGAACATGGTGGATATGCCGCTGGTACTTCCTATATATAAGTGTTCTTATTTTATTATTCTCGTAGCGTTATCTGGATTACTTTAGGATTTTGTGTATGATAGTTTCAATGTTTGATTATCGAAATCTTCGTAGAATCTCCCATATTTTTATATGTTAGATTCTTAGAAAGATATCTGAAGTATTATCATGGCTCATTGATTTGATTTATATAATACTTACATAAGTTTCGATTTATTTCAAAACAGTTATTATTAATCCTTGATTGGATTTCTAATAACATATTAACGAGTTTTTACAATGGTTTAAACGAGATTATGATGTAAGGCATAAAAATGACTTAGTAATAATCATATTGCCATATACAAACCTATTTGTCACGAGTTTTCACAATTAAGATTATGTATTGCAATACTAAATTTTTGCCATTCTTTGGCTTCAAGATTTATTTTCAATTGACAGCTCTCATAGCTGTCAAAGTATTGCAATACCAAATGTTTTGCCATTTACTTGGCTAATAAAACCTATGTATTCACCGGAATTTTTATGCTGACTGTTTTTCTCATATGTTTCAGGTTTTCGACTGTTCAAGCATGCAACGCATAGGACTGCATACGGGCCTTAGACTTCTAAAACAAAAGAACAATTACATGTATTCTTTGTTTGTAAAATGATGTTAATGATATTGAAACAATTTAGTACCAGTAGTTGTGAGCAATTTGTAACGTGATTCTGCGATATTTCCACCGCGTGTTGTTGTATTACGAGATTGGGGTGTTACACCACTATCCTCCAATGCATCTGGTCCATCGCGCTGTTATCCAAATCCTTTAACTCATCGTACCAGTCCATTTGCCCCTCGAGGTCCTTCAGTTTACCCTTAGTCGTTTCCAGTTCTTCACGCATGGCAGCAAACTGTCGGTCACAATGGCAACATCGATCTACCCAAACCCCTTTCTGCTTCTTAGAAGCAGATACAGTCTCAGCACGTGATGTAGAAGCAATCTCTCCAGCAGGCCTAACCCTCTTCCCGCGGCGATAATACACTAATATGAGTGTAGTAGATGCGCGTGACTCTAAGACGGGTAAAGATGACTCTGACAGAACAGGTGGAGGGACCTTAGCGATAGACTCGATCACAGTAGCAGGTGGAGCAACAGATGGCTCTAATGGTCTAGCCGTGACAATAGTGGCATCCACCGCTGGCATAATACTATAAGGTCCTCCAATAACAGGGACACCTCTGATCACGTCATCGATAACTGGTACTGTGCCAGATGATTGTCCCGTCTCGTGAATCGAGTGAGGAGCGTCATCATTGTCATCAATCCACACGATGCTAGTGGAAGCATATCGGGGGTCTACCTGGCTAGCGAAAGCAGCAGGGTTGACACGGAATGATGAAGCAAACTCAGCCATACCAACCATCTGTGGGGTTGTGATAGGTATCTCTGGTAGAATGGATCTGGGTGAAGTCTCGAAATCTGGCTCGCTACCTGAGTCGTTGATCTCGATGACCTCGTGCTCGTGCGACATCTGTGACACATATGTAATCGTACAAGTAAGTGTGTGATCAACATGAATAGTAACACGTAAGGCCCAAATAAACAGAAAATCACGTATGCACATAAACACATAAGGTTTTCATAATTGATAAAATTTCCATGTTTATTTAAAATTCTTGGCTTCGAGAATTTTGGACTTCATATTTCAAAATTCTCCGGTTGAAGTCTAGTGTTTTCCTCCGAAAACATCTAGTTCGCTAACAACCAATGGCTCTGATACCAACTTCTGTCTCACCCCAAAAACGTCACACCGGAATATAAAACGTAGTGGTGACGGAAGTTGGTGCCCATTTATATCTTGTCGATTGATGCATTTAATTGTTGGACATTTTAGTAAATTTTAAACATAAGTTATTTAAACATTACGTTTTAAGACACGACACAACCACATAGTTAAGTTGTCCTTGATCCTCGCGGATCTTATTACATACGTCCTAGAAAGTTTAAAAGTTGTCCAACATTTTCAAACAAAACAACATGCATCATTCAAACACAAGATACGCCATGATTCCCGAAGCCGAACTTAAATACCTGTAGAACACGTTAAAAATCAAGTGTCAACACAAAGGAATGTGAGTTCACATATTCACATACAATAAATTATCTCAAAGGAAAACTTTCTGATTATGTGTTTATTTGAAAACATCCATATAATTTTTAGAAAGTCCATCTTTACTTCCTTAATAAAATCCATGGGTCCTTCCGTTGCGGTTCACCCATCCGACAATAACATTCTGACCTAGGTTTTGTATATTAAATTGTTGCGTCAATTTTCAGACTCGTATTGTTAGCTAGACAATACGAACTATATATTAACCATGCAAGGATAATCAAAGCTATACAATAAACATAATATCAATTCGTCGTTTGACTTAACACGGGGCGACCGGTCATGACGGGGTTGTCAACCCGATAGATCTACCAACAATTCCTCGCGTGCAATACTTAAATGATTAAACGACATCATGGGTGCAGGGTTCTCTTCGAGAACAATATGATGTCTGCCTCACATACAATATATATATCCTACTAATATGACAATTTAATACACGATGTTGTACGAATCCCCTGAAATCCCCATCGAAATGTAAGCCTATGCAGATACTTATTCTCTTGAGATGAAGCAAATTCATCCCAACTACACGGTCGTTTTCCCCCAAACATCGTGCATAACCCTGTTTCCACCCGAAACATATTTATTCAACACAACCGTTTCATCCCCCGAAACATATATTCAACAAAAACCGTTTCATCCCCGAAACATATATTTTTCACAAATCCATATATTTTCAACGAAAATATATAATTTATATCAAAAAGGTATGTTTTATTCCAAAAACATTATTAAACCCTTTTATTGGCGTGTTCTACCCCCAAAATATATATAAAGCAGCAAAAAGAGGGGTTTAGTGACACTCACCTTTGGGTGCGTATTTTAAATAGCGCAATCCTAGAGATTGATTTTCTACACGTCCTAATATAGGAACGATTCTAAATCAATATACATAACACAAAAATCCTAAGTTTCTCCGTTTCTTAGAATTATCACATAACTTTGAAATTTTCTCGAAAAGTTATCATTTTTTTTATGTTGGCACGTTAATATATATATATATATATATATATATATATATGATTTTGCGACTTGAATGATTTTATTGATGACCATTATTGTGTAAATCCGTTAACACTCCCGTTTATACGCAATATATCTATGATTTGCGCGTCGTAATATATATACATAAACGTTCACATAATTTACACCGAAACACACAAAGTTTGGTTAACTTATCTATTTTGTCATTTTTAAAGCAAATATACATAAAATTCCTCATATGTATCAAATTTCATGCTTGACAAACAAGTTTCACATTTAACGCGGTTTTTACCGTTTCTACTGCACAAAACGCACAATATACATGTATAATCTAAACTTCCAAAATCATGTTAATAACTTAAAATACTTTCACATTCTCATACTTAAATCACATAACACATTTTAATACATATGGTTCACCCAAAATTTTACCCATACTTGTGTGTACTGAAAAATGCGTATTTTAGCGATTCGGTAACGGTTTCGGGCGTCGGAAGTCACGTATGACCAACCAAACACCAAGTAAACTTAGAATTAGTTAAAATACTTATTTTTAAACAAAAAACATCAGTTTATTTACTGATCTAAATCATTTTTACAAAAATCACTCAAAAAGCCGATTTTTGACCGTTTTAACGCATAGTTTTGCGTTAAACGTTACTATAATCATCCCAACTCGAAACGACTTGATATTTAACACAACACATGTTATTTACTGATTAAAATAGTGGTTATAATCAGATTAGTGCAGTTTTTGTGTAAGTCACATAAATCATGCGATTTCACGTATTTTACAACCTTTAATGCCCCAAGTACAACATGCAAAGCTAGCAAACATTATGACAAAGTTATATGTCACTAAACACTTTAAAATAACTTTATTTTAGTGTTTATAATCTGTTCAAAACTGATTTTTATTAAATCATACTGAAATCATCTTTTTATAAACATTTATCTCATGCATGATCTAGTTAGTGCATCTAATGCACTCACAACATATTTTAATCATTTTGTATGAACTTGAATGCTCTTAGATCTTCATTTATTTCATGTTTCTCATACTCAAATATTCCAACATTCTTATGATCATCATACAATCATTTCTTATAAATGTAAGACATACACCTTCTTTCATATTTAAATATTGAGTAAAATGCACGGATAGTCCCTGTGGTTTTGCAAAATAACACCTATAGTCCCCAACTTTTGGAAATTACACCGATGCTCCCTGTAGTTTGACAGTTTGTTACTTGGATAGTCCCTGGAGTGGAGGACGGTTAGTTTTCTCCATTAAGTGGATGTGAAATGACAAATTTACCCTTCATAGATCATAGCCAGAAGTTAGGTTCTTCTAAAGAGAGGCCGGTAACAAACAAAACCCAGATCAAAAACCAAAAGAAGAAGATCTCAAGACGAAAGCAAAGGAAATGGTAGAATCTGATTCTGATTTCGTCAATTCTGCATCCTCTGATCATGAATACACTATTTCAGAGGAAGAAAGAGAACAGATGAGAGAAGCCAGGTTATACTGTGCCAGTTTTAGAAATAAGCTGAGAAGATCTTCATGTGGAAATCAAGAACATCATCCCGCATACAAACAAAGAAGATATCCACTTCGTAAAGGTAAAGAAAAGATAGCAGATAAGAAAGATGAAGTAGGCAATCAAGTTTGTGGAATTTGTTTATCGGAAGAATGGAAGAGAACCGTGAGAGGGGTCCTAAATTGTTGCCAACATTATTTTTGCTTCTCGTGTACTATGGAATGGTCAATGGTCGAATCCCGTTGCCCACTTTGCAAGCAAAGATTTGCAACAATAACAAAAGTTCCAAAATCAGGTTTGTAATCTGAACTATTTCTTACATTTCGAGAAACTGTAAGTTTTAATCTCGTTAATTCTATGCTTTCTGCAGGCTTTGATGTTATTATGCGATATCTGTGATTCATCTGGACATACTTTTTGCGTTGGTCACGGGCGCGAGGTACCGGAAAGAAACAGAGAGAAAGTTGGGGTTGTTTTTTTATAGAGTGGGGAAGATGAAGGGTAATTTTGTCATTTCACATCCACTTAACGGGGAAAACTAACAGACATCCACTCCAAGGACTATCCGAGTAACAAACTGTCAAACCACAGGGAGCACCGGTGTAATTTCCAAATGGTAGGGACTATAGGTGTTATTTAGCAAAACCACAGGGACTATCCGTGCATTTTACTCTTAAATATTTTAATCTTCAAAATTTACATGCATGTGTAAATTTCCAAAACTTTACTTTTTAACATATCTATTTCAAATCATGGAAACCTTTTTGAGAACATTCTTTTATGACACCATTACAACACATGCATGAAAACCATCTTTCAAAATCAACTCAAATCAATCAAGAACAAGAAATCAAAACACAACTAATCACACACATGTCCATAACTTTCGGTCATATATACACACATATATACACTCACTTTTACTTTGATTAAAATCTCATTCTTTGTTAAATACAAGTTTGTGATTCATTCCAAGTTCAAGAGAAACCATCTAACATCTCCATCATCACAAAAAAATCAAGAATGTGATTTGAAAACAAGTTTATACCTTCAAGATTTTTAAGTGGGTTTTTGAGAAAAAATGATGATATAAAGGTTGTTTTTGCTTGAATCTTGCTTGAAATCACTTCCAAACACCCATATTAGCTTGAAATCATCTTGGAAAGCTCTTGATTCTTCATGGAAAGATTGAAAATTTTGAAAGTGTATGTGTGAGAGGGGATTTCGGCCGTGAGTTTCAAGAGGAAGAGAGAGAGTGATGTTTGATCTTGTATTGGGTGTAGTAAGTGTGTATAGAAGGTTATCATTGTAACATCAGTGCTTGTAATCATTATGAACAGTTCGTTTATCAATAAAACAATGTTATTTGATCCCAATGTTTGTTTGGTTATGTTTTACTTTTTTCATGTTTTGACTTTTGTTCAATTTCAAACTTTACATCGCTTTCTGGAGAGTTATACGCAAACTGGTGCGTAAACGTAATCAGTTTAATGCGACAAATACTCCGGAACATCAACATATACTTAACATACCTTAAATAACCTTTACATAACTTAGAAATAAGTTTTGAAGGCTTTGGTATGGCAAAAACAAGTTAATTCGCCTACAGGGACTAAATTTGACAAACTGCGAAAGTATGCCAATTTGAACTGTAACAGACATTCCGAAACATGACCATAAGTTAAACATACCATAAATATCCTTCACATAGCTTAGAAATAGGCTTTGAGGGGTTTGGTGTGCTAGAATAAACTTTTGGGTCATTCAGGGACTAAAAGCGTCAAAAAGTGCATAAGTTTGCATTTTCGCGCATACCTTACGTTCTGAATACATCCGGACATCCAAAAATTTATGTAAGCACTAAAATACTTTATTTTAGTGTTTGGCATAAGAAAAATCCATTCGTCGCGCAATTTGGATCGTTTTTCACGCTTATGCGCATTCCGTCGTAATTAAGCGAACATCACGATCATACGACCAAACGAACCGACATCCGGCATATTTGTGAGCAAGTTTCATGTCCACTATGTTTAGGCATCCTTGTGGAGCCTTGAAAATGGTTTAACGGGCTTCAAACGTGTGGAAAATGGACTGAAACAAGTGCAGGGACCTAATCTGCCATTTCTACAGAAAAGGGGGGCTAGGCGTGACGCGAGGGTACCTAGGCGTGACGCAACGCCCTTTCAGATCAGAAAAAGCTATTTTAATAGCTGTTAACAGTTGTTATGCACTCCAAACCCAATGCCACATGTTAATCCCTGATGGTGGGGGGCCAATTTGAGTTACCTTAGGGTTGCAACAAGTGTAGGGACAAGATCAAAGCACGGTATTCAAGAAACGATCCTAACGGTGGTCCATTTCCTATAAATACCCACCTTAATTTCTATTCTTCCTCACAAAATCTGATCTAAAAGTGCTCTAAGTTGAAGCCCTTGCTTCATACCTGAGCTATTTGGATCGAGTTTAGCTTTCGGGGACCCTTTGTAAGTGTTCCTTCGTTCTTTTTATTCTTTTAGCGTTAAAAGTCAAACTTTGTTTGACTTTCTGCGTTGACCAGTTTATGGTCAATGCGAAGTTCGTTTGAACTTCATAACGTGAGCGTAATCACGATGGTTATAGTCCCTAGTGACTATACCTACTGATTACCACGTTATCTAGGCTCAGTGACGAGTCGTAGTTTCGGCCAAAATGCGTATTCTTGCGTATTTTGTAACCAAACTACTCTTAGGTATCAAAACCATTTGTCTTGATACCAAACCTGTTTTCTAAACTTAGGTAAGCATGTTTTAACATGCTTAGCTCGTCACTTTTAGTTTAGTGCTTATATAGGGTCGTAAGGTAAGCGATCTAAACAATCGCTTATACTTTCAAACCCGACCCGTTTGGTCGATCTTTAGGATCCGACCAAATACATTAGGTGACCGTAGTTGTATAGGGAATAACCTTCCGAGGTTATACCTTATGGTCACGACGTTTAGTTAGTTGTATGATAGGTAGTTTATATGCCTTAGGTAAATGACCAAAATGCCCTTTTTACGCCAAAATTCATATTAAGCATATGTAACATAACTTTTGATATCTAAACTGTTTTGGCAACAATATTAGACATGTTAAGGCATATTTTACTTATCATAGGGCTAATTAGGCGTTCCGAACGCGTTTTACGTGAACGACGCGTTAAAGTAGCATAAGTTACCTGAACGGGTCGTAATGGGTCGTAAGCACTTAGGTTAGGTTTCATTTTTAGTATGTAGGCTTTGTTAAACCATACTACACAAGTCCCCATGCTCGTTTGGTTTACGAACCCTCATTCTATCCAATCCTCCGATTTAGGTCCGGTTTATTAACATAGTTACCTATATTAGGTGCCGGTTGATTTCCGTGATCTCTAGCATTGTTTAGTTGTTATTCAAGAACTTCTAAGCAATCTCAGGTGAGTACATAGACCCCTCTTTTACTGTTTTCCAAACATTTTGGGGTGAAACACATGTGCCTACTTGTTACTTTCGTGCCTTTCATGTTTTCATATCATTGCTTGTTATGTTCGTTAGTACATTTATAGTACATGATTTCATTATGTTTTTGCTATGTATGTCCGTTTGTTGCATACTTAGTACATCGTTTTACATTACATTTTATGCTATGTATGTTCATCTAGTTCATACCTAGTACATTGTTTTACATTACATTTCACGCTATGTATGTCTATTTAGTGCATACTTAGTGCATTATTTTACATCACAACACATGCTATGTATGTTCATTTGTTGCATACTTAGTACATTTGTTATTCATCACATGCTTACATTTTGGTATGACATTTGGTTTGTTCAAATGGGACAATATACATTCATTAACATTGATCACGCCATTCGTTAGTAGGTAGTGGTACCATAGGAATTGGCAACTCTCGTTCCTAACATCCTAGGTATGTTTGGATGGAAGGAATGACCGAATTCGATAAACATAATGTGACAACTCTCAAATTCCATGTATTCCGTACAATTTATTAATGACAATTAATGTGCTTGACGACTGTGTGGAATCACTTAACTGCTTTCTGATATCCATGTTATGCTTACACGTACTTGTTAATATACTAATAGTGTACAGAAAAGTTACTAAATAGTCCTGTGTAATTTCCTAAGTGTTAGAAATTAAAAACGTTACAAAAATATACATATAGGACGCTTTGCGGATTAATTAAGCAGTTTAGCGGAACAGTGTCAAACCGAACAACCGGACTTTATCCGGAACATGAAAATATTATTACTTTCACTATTTATATTTTTCTGAGCCAGTTAGGGTCCCTGATTACCCTAACACCCGTCATAACACGCCATACTTAACTAACTAAGTTAAACACTTAGTTAACCTACTTAACTTAAACTTTCCCCTAACTAACCTAGTTACAATCGAACCAACCCCCCCCCCCCATCATAACCGGCCCCTAACCATGGGGAGACATGATTGTACAATCAAGATTATTTTAATTATCATGGCTTAATATCTAGTGAACACATCTACCATTGGATAATACTCTCATAATTTGCCTATAAGTATAAACCATTACACATTTGATCTTTCATCACTAAACAACACACTCACAAACTCTCTTGCCCTCCCTTCACTCTCGGCCGAACACCCCAGCCCCCTTACACCCACTTTCGGTCCTTGATCATTCCATTCCAAGTAGATACAAGCCTTACGGGTCGCGTATTAGGAGCTTTGGTGCACTCGGAACGCGAAGGACCACTTCCGTTAGCTTTTATCCACCCACTTTTCATCAAGATTCTTCCCTAGCCCCGAGCTAGAGGTATATCACTTAAAACTCGCTCTTGAACGTATCTAGAGTGGTTAATAAGAGTTTCGTCGGTTAAAAATTACGAACATATAAGATCAAAGTCTAAAAGTTTACTAAAGTAATGAACAAGGTGGTTAATGGATGAATATGTATGTAAATCATGTAGATCTTGTGTGATTATGATGATTGGGTGATTATCTGATGCTTTACTGAATGATATTAGTATATGATGTTGTTGTGGTCACTAAACTTGTTAAAGGAATCGATCGAACACGATTTAGAAGGTTAAACACAAAAGAATCCGAATCTGTCTAACTTTTACAGCCCACTTCTGTTGGCTGTAAACAGGTCTTAACATCAACGAAAAATCGATATTTTGAATCTAAAATATGTTATTATGAAATACGGTTCTAATGGCACCGGAATCGTAATTTTTGGACTCCGTTTACTATTTTTAAAGTGTTAATTTGTAACAGCTACTTAAGCTGAATTTTGACAGCAATAAATGGGTGTCGTACTTTCAGTCATAACCGGAGTTTTGTGATGAATCGGGCCATGAAAATTTTACTGTAGATGATAACTGAAGTATTTGTAATTACCCCACTGGAATTTCGCAAATCGGACTTACGATGAATTTTTAATAAATTGTTTCGTGGACTGTGGTCAGAAATACATAAATCTGAGTTCAGTCCCGAATATGAATTTTTATAAAATATTGGTGATGAACCGGACCCCGATATTTTTACACAATAAAATATGGAACGTTTAAGACATTCTGTAAAAATTTGGGAATTTTTGGAACATGTTAACTATTTTATTAAAATCCCCGAAAACAGCCCCGTTTCGAGTATAAAAGCTGAAACGACATAAGTAGTGATTTGCGTGTCTAAATGTCGAGTATGCTATCTGTGAATGATCTAACATGTTATATGTGTTATATGCATTATTGTATGTTTGCTTATGAGTGGGGAATGGATGGGAAGTATATATGGGCGTAAATCGTTAAAGTGTGTGCCTGTTATGTGGTAGAAGTAATGTGCAAATAAACCGTACGTAGGATACGTGTTATGCATGAGAAACTGATTGTTATCCGTACCTTATTAGGACGCGATTGACCGACCTTGACTGTTAACTATATTGAGAATCTAACCGAGCAAACCGAGGTGAGTTCACACTTTCTAAGGCATGGGATTCCCGGTGGTTTGGGAATGGGTTAAAGAATTAAAACTAAATCTACATATCCTCCTTGGGTAGGATTTTGTACGGCCATCCTCCTTAGAATGGATGCCATTATTAAACCTACGAATTCTCCTGGTGCAGAATACGTACGTTCGTCCTCCTTGGGTAGGACAACAACCTTAAAACTAGCTAGACAAAACTCTATCATGAAGTCCCTCAATTTATATCGACTTAATCGCCGAGGCCAATGGCGAGCGGGTCATTAGTTAATAGCGCTATTAGGTTTAACAAACCTCACACCGTGCCAGTCGGACGGGCGTGTACTAATGGACTATGGCAGATTGTCAGTGATGATAGACACTGATATAGGGCACAACTTATTTGCGTAGCAGTCGATATCATTCCGTCTAGTAGTTCAAACGGGGAAAACCCCCACTGATCATGGTTATGGATTGGGTGAAGAAAAAGGGAATTGGTTAAATGTACTTTCAACTACGGGGTAACCCCCACGGCAAATAAGCCAACGAAAGTCAAACCACGTTTTCAGGAACACTTAAAACTAAACAACCAAACGTGAACTCACTCAACTTTGTTGTTGACTAGTTGTTACATGCCTTACAGGTCGCTAGATGCTTTTGGGAGCTTGCACGAGGAGGAGGTTGTTGTGGAACATGGGTTGTTATATCCCATACTTAATAATTGAACTTTATAAACCTATGGAACTTATGTTTGAGACTTTAAACTTATGAACTGTGAACTTATGTTTTGAACTTACGTTTTATGCTTCCGCTGTTAACCTAAAATCGGTTTACTTCCTTTTGGTCAACAATCGTATTGTGTTTGGTTTTATTTACTCAATTATGTTGTTCAATATGATTGGTGGCTCGATCCTGGTCATGTCACGCCTCCAAGGGGTGATACTCCGCGTGTGGATTTTGGGGGTGTGACAGATTGGTATCAGAGCCATTGGTTATAGAGAACTTGGTTTTAATAAGGGAAAAGTTTTCATTAAAACCAGACTATAACCTGTACAGTGCTCAACGATCCACAACGACGCTTCGCTCCACGTGCAAGACTCGACACCATAAGTGGTATGATTTATGTTATATTGTCGGTTAGATAGTTCTCACTGTGCATTAGATAATGTGATAATTGCTATTTGAACCTTGTGTGCTTACTCTCTAATGTCGTCCCACACACTTACACACTTTCGCGACACTTTCCTCACTTACGTTGCTTCATTATGAAGATCATGAGCGGACGCGAAGGATGTATCAACCTCACTCAAGCCCAGTTGACGGCTTTGATCAACGAACGAGTTGCGGAGGCACTCGCAGCTAACCCTGCAGGAGGTATAACCTGCCATACCAACTCACCTTAGGACATTTAGATCCTACCTTCGCAAACCAACCCTCGTGCTTAATCTTGTCTTTTATTCTCGCGCAACAGGTCAACATGCTCAACCTCCTGTGTGCACGTTCAAGACGTTCATGGACTGTCGACCTACCACTTTCAGTGGCACCGAAGGAGCAGTGGGCCTTCTTCACTGGTTTGAAAAGCTTGAGACAGTTTTCGAGATGTGCGAATGCCCCGAAGACCGTAGGGTGAAATATGCTACCGGAACACTTGAAGGAGCTGCGTTAACCTGGTGGAAGGCACAGGTTCAACTACTAGGACTGGCAGTTGCTAATGCCACGCCCTGGAATGGTTTCAAAGAGCTGATCAAAGAGGAGTACTGTAGTCGGGATGACATCCACAAGCTAGAAGTGGAATTTTACAATCTGAAGATGACAGGATCTGAGATTGAGGCGTATACCAAGAGGTCGAATGAACTGGCCATCCTGTGCCCAACTATGGTGGACCCTCCCATCAAACGTATTGAGCTTTACCTCAAGGGCCTTGCACCAGCGATTCAAAGTCACGTAACTTCAGCCAACCTGGGTACCATTCAGCAAATTATCAAGTTGGCTCATCGTCTCACCGACCAGGCGGTGGAGCAAAACAGGCTACCCAAACGTATCAGTGCCACAGCTACTTCTGATGCACCTACCGACAACAAGCGAAAATGGGATGGGAACTCCGGAAGGGGGTCTACTTCAGTTCAGTCCCAACAGCGAAAGAGTGATGACTACCAGAGTCCCGGTCAGCAATCTTCTGGTAATCAAGGACAGGGTGGATACCGAGGAAACCACCCCAAGTGCAACCGGTGCAACAAGCATCACAGCGGGCAGTGCAACAAAGGTCGATGTCAGAGATGTCACAGGCTGGGCCATGAAGCCAAAGATTGCAGGAGCCCACGTCCTGCGAATCAGAATCGCCAACAACAACAACAAGCCCCACAGAACCACCAGCAACAGCATCAGCAGGGAAATAAAGGATGCTTTCAGTGTGGCGCTGAAGGCCACTTTAAGAGGAACTGCCCCCAGCTAAACCAAAACCAGAACAATAACCAAGGAAATGGGAACCACAATGGGAACAACAATGGAGGCGGAAATGGGGGAGACAACAATGGCAACGGGGCAAGGGGTCGTGTGTTCGTGATTGGTCAGGGAGAAGCAAGGAATGATCCCAACGTTGTGATGGGTAAGTTTCTTCTTGACGACTTCTTCGTTACTGTTTTATTCGATTCGGGTGCCGATACTAGTTATGTGTCCGTGAAAGTTAGCCAAATTCTTAAGCGCACCCCAACACTCCTGAACACCAAACACACGGTAGAACTAGCTAACGGTAAAAGTCTTGAAGCCACACACGTAGTTAAAGGTTGTAACCTCGTCTTAGCTGGTCAGACTTTCCCTATCGATCTTGTTCCTATCACACTTGGTAGTTTCGACGTCGTTATTGGGATGGATTGGTTATCTCATCATCAAGCGGAGATTGTTTGCAAGGAGAAAATCATCCGCATTCCTCGTTCTGATAAAGAACCCCTCGTGATTCGTGGCGACAAGAGTGGTGCTGTCGAAGGCATCATCTCTTTCCTTAAGGCCCAGAAGTGTTTGCGAAAGGGCCACACTGCCATTTTAGCACTCGTTACTGACACATCCACGGAAGAGAAGAGAATTGAAGACATCCCTATTGTGCGCGAATTTCCCGAGGTATTTCCTGAGGAATTACCTGGTCTTCCTCCTCATCGCCAAGTTGAGTTTCAAATCGAGCTAGCTCCTGGAGCAGCGCCAGTAGCTCGAGCACCATATCGTCTAGCCCCATCAGAACTCGAAGAACTGTCCACACAACTACAAGAACTCTTGGAAAAGGGTTTTATACGTCCTAGCTCTTCACCCTGGGGAGCTCCAGTCTTGTTCGTGAAGAAGAAAGACGGTACCTTCAGGATGTGTATTGACTATCGCGAACTTAACAAGGTGACTGTGAAGAATCGTTATCCTCTTCCACGTATTGACGACTTGTTTGACCAGTTGCAAGGGTCGAGCTATTACTCCAAGATTGATTTGAGATCGGGATACCATCAGCTGAGAGTCCGAGATGAGGACGTCTCCAAAACAGCATTCAGAACTCGTTACGGCCATTACGAGTTTCTGGTTATGCCGTTCGGGCTGACGAATGCACCGGCAGTCTTCATGGATCTCATGAACCGAGTGTGCAAGCCTTACCTGGATAAGTTCGTTATTGTGTTCATCGATGATATCCTGATCTATTCTAAGAGTCAGGAGGAACACGAGCAGCATCTACGACTTATGCTGGAACTTCTTCGAAAAGAACGGTTGTATGCCAAGTTTTTGAAATGTGATTTCTGGCTTCGCGAAGTCCACTTTCTAGGCCACGTGGTAAACAAGGACGGAATTCATGTGGATCCATCTAAGGTTGAATCGATCAAGAACTGGCCTGCACCCCGCACACCAACAGAAATCCGCCAATTCTTGGGTTTGGCCGGATATTACAGAAGGTTTATAAAAGATTTCTCCAAGATTGCGCAACCTCTCACTTCACTGACTCAGAAGGGTGTCATCTATCGTTGGGGTGATGCACAGGAGTCCGCATTTCAACATCTAAAGGATAGACTTTGTAGCGCGCCTATCCTCTCATTGCCAGAAGGCACCGATGATTTCGTGGTTTATTGCGACGCTTCCATCCAAGGACTTGGTTGCGTATTGATGCAACGTGACAAGGTCATTGCCTACGCATCGCGCCAACTTAAAGTTCACGAAAGAAACTACACTACTCACGATCTGGAGCTGGGAGCAGTTGTATTCGCACTTAAGATATGGAGACATTACCTGTACGGTACAAAGTGCACCATTTACACCGACCACAGGAGTCTCGAGCATATCTTCAAGCAAAAAGAGTTAAACATGCGACAACGCCGATGGGTCGAACTCTTGAATGATTACGAATGCGCTATCAAGTATCATCCGGGCAAAGCCAATGTTGTGGCTGACGCCCTCAGTCGAAAGGATACTTTACCTAAGCGTGTACGAGCATTACAGCTTACCATCCAGTCTAACCTTCCTGCTCAGATTCGAGATGCCCAGGTCGAAGCATTGAAAGCAGAGAACATCAGGGCTGAGTCCCTACGAGGATCGAGGTAGCGGCTAGAACAAAAGGGAGACGGTGCCTACTATGTTAACGGACGCATCTGGGTTCCATTTTATGGAAACTTACGCGAGCTTGTGATGGACGAAGCGCACAAGTCTCGTTATTCGGTACATCCTGGTTCGGATAAAATGTACCACGACCTCAAGACTACGTATTGGTGGCCTGGCATGAAAGCCCACATAGCAACCTACGTCAGCAAGTGCTTGACTTGTGCGAGAGTCAAGTCTGAATATCAGAAACCATCAGGCCTACTTCAACAACCGGAGATCCCGAAATGGAAATGGGAGCAAATCTCCATGGATTTTGTTACTGGCCTGCCCAGATCTCAACGCGGAAACGATACCATTTGGGTAATCGTAGATCGACTAACCAAGTCTGCACATTTTCTGGCTATCAAAGAAACGGACAAGTTCTCTACTCTTGCAGACATTTACCTAAAGGAAGTGGTATCAAGACACGGAGTGCCAATCTCTATTATATCTGATCGTGACGCACGTTTTACTTCTGAACTGTGGCAAGCAATGCACAAGTCCTTTGGCTCACGATTAGATATGAGCACCGCTTATCACCCACAGACGGATGGGCAATCGGAACGCACCATCCAAACCTTGGAAGACATGCTTAGGGCATGCGTAATCGACTTCGGCAATGGCTGGGAGAAGCACCTCCCGCTAATGGAGTTCTCATATAACAACAGCTACCACACCAGCATCCAAGCCGCTCCGTTTGAGGCATTGTACGGACGCAAATGCCGATCACCTCTCTGTTGGGCAGAAGTTGGTGACAGCCAAATCACTGGCCCAGAACATGTGGTAGATACCACCGAGAAAATTGCTCAGATACGACAGCGAATGGCGGCAGCTCGTGACCGTCAGAAAAGCTATGCTGATAAGGGAAGAAAACCACTCGAGCTCCAGGTTGGGGATCGAGCGCTACTCAAAGTCTCACCTTGGAAAGGTGTAGTCCGCTTTGGCAAACGAGGCAAACTCAATCCGCGTTATATCGGACCATTCAAAGTCATTGAGAAAATTGGCCAAGTCGCCTACAGGTTGGATCTACCTGAAGAACTCAGTGGAGTTCACAACGTATTCCACGTATCAAATCTAAAGAAGTGTCTGTCAGAGGAGACCTTCATAGTTCCTCTCAAGGAACTCACAATCGACGACCAGCTGCGATTCGTCGAGGAACCAGTAGAAATTACAGATCGAGATGTTAAGATCCTCAAGCATACCAGGATACCTCTGGTTCGAGTTCGTTGGAATGCTCGTCGTGGCCCAGAGTATACCTGGGAACGAGAAGACCAAATGAAACTCAAGTATCCCCAACTGTTTAAGAAAAACGCAACCACTACAGAGGCTGAAGCTACCGCAGAATTTCGGGACGAAATTCCAAATCAACGGGGGGATGATGTGACACCCCAGGAAAATCTGGAAAACAACGCAACTTAACTAGCTTCCTCAGTAACCACGCGCTAAATTTCGGGACGAAATTCTCTTAACAGGGGGAGAATGTGACAACTCTCAAATTCCATGTATTCCGTACAATTTATTAATGACAATTAATGTGCTTGACGACTGTGTGGAATCACTTAACTGCTTTCTGATATCCATGTTATGCTTACACGTACTTGTTAATATACTAATAGTGTACAGAAAAGTTACTAAATAGTCCTGTGTAATTTCCTAAGTGTTAGAAATTAAAAACGTTACAAAAATATACATATAGGACGCTTTGCGGATTAATTAAGCAGTTTAGCGGAACAGTGTCAAACCGAACAACCGGACTTTATCCGGAACATGAAAATATTATTACTTTCACTATTTATATTTTTCTGAGCCAGTTAGGGTCCCTGATTACCCTAACACCCGTCATAACACGCCATACTTAACTAACTAAGTTAAACACTTAGTTAACCTACTTAACTTAAACTTTCCCCTAACTAACCTAGTTACAATCGAACCAACCCCCCCCCCCCCCATCATAACCGGCCCCTAACCATGGGGAGACATGATTGTACAATCAAGATTATTTTAATTATCATGGCTTAATATCTAGTGAACACATCTACCATTGGATAATACTCTCATAATTTGCCTATAAGTATAAACCATTACACATTTGATCTTTCATCACTAAACAACACACTCACAAACTCTCTTGCCCTCCCTTCACTCTCGGCCGAACACCCCAGCCCCCTTACACCCACTTTCGGTCCTTGATCATTCCATTCCAAGTAGATACAAGCCTTACGGGTCGCGTATTAGGAGCTTTGGTGCACTCGGAACGCGAAGGACCACTTCCGTTAGCTTTTATCCACCCACTTTTCATCAAGATTCTTCCCTAGCCCCGAGCTAGAGGTATATCACTTAAAACTCGCTCTTGAACGTATCTAGAGTGGTTAATAAGAGTTTCGTCGGTTAAAAATTACGAACATATAAGATCAAAGTCTAAAAGTTTACTAAAGTAATGAACAAGGTGGTTAATGGATGAATATGTATGTAAATCATGTAGATCTTGTGTGATTATGATGATTGGGTGATTATCTGATGCTTTACTGAATGATATTAGTATATGATGTTGTTGTGGTCACTAAACTTGTTAAAGGAATCGATCGAACACGATTTAGAAGGTTAAACACAAAAGAATCCGAATCTGTCTAACTTTTACAGCCCACTTCTGTTGGCTGTAAACAGGTCTTAACATCAACGAAAAATCGATATTTTGAATCTAAAATATGTTATTATGAAATACGGTTCTAATGGCACCGGAATCGTAATTTTTGGACTCCGTTTACTATTTTTAAAGTGTTAATTTGTAACAGCTACTTAAGCTGAATTTTGACAGCAATAAATGGGTGTCGTACTTTCAGTCATAACCGGAGTTTTGTGATGAATCGGGCCATGAAAATTTTACTGTAGATGATAACTGAAGTATTTGTAATTACCCCACTGGAATTTCGCAAATCGGACTTACGATGAATTTTTAATAAATTGTTTCGTGGACTGTGGTCAGAAATACATAAATCTGAGTTCAGTCCCGAATATGAATTTTTATAAAATATTGGTGATGAACCGGACCCCGATATTTTTACACAATAAAATATGGAACGTTTAAGACATTCTGTAAAAATTTGGGAATTTTTGGAACATGTTAACTATTTTATTAAAATCCCCGAAAACAGCCCCGTTTCGAGTATAAAAGCTGAAACGACATAAGTAGTGATTTGCGTGTCTAAATGTCGAGTATGCTATCTGTGAATGATCTAACATGTTATATGTGTTATATGCATTATTGTATGTTTGCTTATGAGTGGGGAATGGATGGGAAGTATATATGGGCGTAAATCGTTAAAGTGTGTGCCTGTTATGTGGTAGAAGTAATGTGCAAATAAACCGTACGTAGGATACGTGTTATGCATGAGAAACTGATTGTTATCCGTACCTTATTAGGACGCGATTGACCGACCTTGACTGTTAACTATATTGAGAATCTAACCGAGCAAACCGAGGTGAGTTCACACTTTCTAAGGCATGGGATTCCCGGTGGTTTGGGAATGGGTTAAAGAATTAAAACTAAATCTACATATCCTCCTTGGGTAGGATTTTGTACGGCCATCCTCCTTAGAATGGATGCCATTATTAAACCTACGAATTCTCCTGGTGCAGAATACGTACGTTCGTCCTCCTTGGGTAGGACAACAACCTTAAAACTAGCTAGACAAAACTCTATCATGAAGTCCCTCAATTTATATCGACTTAATCGCCGAGGCCAATGGCGAGCGGGTCATTAGTTAATAGCGCTATTAGGTTTAACAAACCTCACACCGTGCCAGTCGGACGGGCGTGTACTAATGGACTATGGCAGATTGTCAGTGATGATAGACACTGATATAGGGCACAACTTATTTGCGTAGCAGTCGATATCATTCCGTCTAGTAGTTCAAACGGGGAAAACCCCCACTGATCATGGTTATGGATTGGGTGAAGAAAAAGGGAATTGGTTAAATGTACTTTCAACTACGGGGTAACCCCCACGGCAAATAAGCCAACGAAAGTCAAACCACGTTTTCAGGAACACTTAAAACTAAACAACCAAACGTGAACTCACTCAACTTTGTTGTTGACTAGTTGTTACATGCCTTACAGGTCGCTAGATCCTTTTGGGAGCTTGCACGAGGAGGAGGTTGTTGTGGAACATGGGTTGTTATATCCCATACTTAATAATTGAACTTTATAAACCTATGGAACTTATGTTTGAGACTTTAAACTTATGAACTGTGAACTTATGTTTTGAACTTACGTTTTATGCTTCCGCTGTTAACCTAAAATCGGTTTACTTCCTTTTGGTCACCAATCGTATTGTGTTTGGTTTTATTTACTCAATTATGTTGTTCAATATGATTGGTGGCTCGATCCTGGTCATGTCACGCCTCCAAGCGGTGATACTCCGCGTGTGGATTTTGGGGGTGTGACACATAACACAGATGAATCTTTAATTTGTTTAAAGGTCTATCACCACAGTCACAAAGCTTGAATGTATGCATTATAACAATACCGCATAGATGTTTGTATCAGTATAGCATGCATTGTTCCACAAAACATAACTTTGATTTAAACTATGTTTAATTCGATACCCTGTTTTTTGTGCATTTTACCTATGGTTTAGTTGATGTATTTCACTTGCCATACATGATATTTATGGATACACAATTCATGATTTACATTAAACATAGACATTTTGGCATTGATATACACATTTAGTGATTTATATTGGACATAGACATTTTTACATAGTTTACACAATAACACTTGACAATTGATTTATACATGAACAATTTATAATGATGGTTGGTTTGGGTAAGTGATTTGAGTAACGAGGTGTGTGTAATATGATATAAGCATGGTGGATACGCCGCTGGTACTTCCTATATATAAGTGCTTGTATGATATTACATGTCGTAGCGTTACTTAAATCATTTCAATATTTGACATATTACGTTTTACATAAACAGCTTATTTTTCACAAGACATTGTCTTACAAAACAGTTTATTTTATCCAACTCATTTTACTCGGTTATTTTATTAACCATACGCCATTCTTTTATATAGTCTGATTTCTTATCGAGTTTTCATACGATTTATAAAAGAAAACACTTCACAAGATTTATGACAAATTTTTATTAAACCTATTTTTTTAAACCCCAGTCATAAATCCTATTTTCACTAAACCTATGTATCTCACAGGCATTTTTATGCGGACGTACCTATTTTCACATGTGTTTTCAGGAGCAGTCGCTTAGGATGATGATCGTGAAATTAGGGCGGACCTGTGCCATAGAGACATAAAACGAAGATAGACTTAGTTTAATTATGTTATGTACTCTTGGTTTCATGTTTAAAGACAATGTAACTCTCATGTTGATAAATAAAATGTAACTTTAATTTCCATGGTTGTGAAACAATAATTCTGTTACAACACTCCCCGACGTTTCCGCCATGTGTTTCTCGTTTTACGTGGTCGGGGTGTGACAGAAGAGTTGGTATCAGAGCCAATGGTTATAGGGAATTAGGTTATTAGTAATGCTTTGACCTAGACTATAACTTTCTAGGACCCCAACGCAAGTTGTCTTGTGTTTAGATTTTTAAAACATGCACTTCACCTATCCTTAGGTGATAACCACAACGAGAACATCGATTCCGAATCCGCTTTGAAAATTAATCATCTGTTCTTGGATGATTGATTACTAGGTTTTGAACCCTCTATTGTAAGGTTTTGAACCCCTTTGAATTTTCAAAATCTCGTCAAAGTTTTGGGTTCTAAATAGTGTGAACACGTGCAAACTGGAAGAGTGAATGCCTGTACCCTGGGTTTTCTGTCTAAGGCTAGAGTGTTCGTACAAATCCACATAATCGGACCAGTCACTCTTACCTAGGAACTCTTGGGGTGAGTGTTCACTTATAGGCGAGCATGTCTTCGCGATACATTATTTTTGACCCATTTACTTCGATTAGTCACTATGTGTCGTTTGCTTGCTTTGTGATGCGGACGAATGACCACCATCTTTGCTTTCGTTGATTTTTGTATCATCCCATTCTTTTCACCCAATCATCTCACTCGTTTCCTTTCATGTTTTCCTCTTTTAGAATGCCTCCTCGACACGAGAATCAGATAGCAAATGCCAAACTGGCAGAAATTATCGCACAGCAAATGGCTGCTGCGTTCCCGAATCTTATTGCTCAATGGAACCAAGCCAACAACAACAATCATGCTCCATGCAATTTCAAGAGTTTCAACTCGGCTAAACCGCTCAAGTTTAGTGGTTCTGAGGGAGCAACTGGGCTTCTTCAATGGTTCGAGAGCATTGAGAACACTTTCCGTCACGTTCAGTGTCCCGATAATCGCAAGGTCGAGTTTTCTTCGAGTGTGTTTCAGAAGAGGGCACTTACGTGATGGAACGGGGTTATGAGAGACCGGGGTGCAGAAGTTGCTCTAGCACAAACTTGGGCCGAACTTAGGGCTCTTATGATGAGGGAGTTTTGTCCTCGTCATGAACAGCGAGCCTTGGAGAGAGAGTTTGATGACTTGAAACATGACAGTGGCGAGCACAGGGCGTATACTGATAGGTATGAGGAGTTGAGTCTGCTTTGCCCAACAATGGTCACCCCACTCGACAAGGCTATCGAAAGGTACATCGATGGTCTACCTGAATCAATACAAGACAT
The DNA here is from genome assembly GCA_030545235.1 of Helianthus tuberosus. Taxonomy (NCBI): domain Eukaryota; kingdom Viridiplantae; phylum Streptophyta; class Magnoliopsida; order Asterales; family Asteraceae; genus Helianthus; species Helianthus tuberosus. The sequence goes on along the minus strand of CM060403.1, from coordinate 49,789,611 downwards.
CATTACTGGTAGTAACCCTACCACACTCCGTCAGGCGATCGAGTTAGCAGCGACATTGACTGAGTCGCAGGTTCGAAAGGGAAAGCTGCATAAAAAGGGTGACAAAGGTAAGAAGCAGGCGTCTGACAAAGAGGATGGCAAGAAGGGTAAGAACAAGAAGGGTAAGGAATCTGGTTCTTCGAAAGGGTCAAGGAAGCGTAAGGCTTCCCAAAATTTTGCTGTCACTGCCCAAGTTAACCAGGCAGCTCCCAACCAACCCGCACAGCCTCCAGCGAAGAAGCGTTATGCAGGGAATGCACCTTTGTGCAATAGATGCAACAGTCACCATCAGCCGCAACTTCCGTGCCATTTCTATACTAACTGTGGGAAGTCAGGTCATCTTGCTGATGTTTGTCGTTTTGCTCAGAATCAGGTAGTTCAGAACCCGGCTCAACAAGTTGCTCAGCCTCCTGCTCAGCAACAAGGTCAAGCTGCACGACCACACTACCCGCCAGGTTCTTGTTACAACTGTGGGGATCTGACCCACTACCGTAATCAGTGTCCAAGATTGGTGAATGCTAACCCAAATCAGAATCAGGCTCAGGCTCGAGGTCGAGTCTTCAACATGAATGCACAAGAGGCACAAGCAGACAATGAAGTGGTGAACGGTACGTTCTTTATTAATAATCAGCCTGCATCTGTTCTTTTTGATTCGGGTGCCGATAAGAGTTTTGTGTCATTATCTTTTGAGCCATTGCTTCGCGTGTCTAGAACGAAACTAGGAAAACCCTTGACAATAGAGGTTGCTAGTGGTGAACCCATTGTTCTTAATTCTGTTCTTCCCAACTGCCAGTTGAACCTTAACGACCATGTCTTTCCTATTGACCTCACGCCTATGCAACTTGGAAGCTTCGACGTTATTGTGGGTATGGATTGGTTAGCCAAGCATCGCGCAGAGGTAGTTTGTTTTGAGAAGATTGTTCGTGTGCCGCTTTTGACAGGCGAGATCCTACAGGTTCGTGGTGAGAAACCTGCTGGTGGTCTCAAACTCATGTCTTGTTTTAAAGCTCGGAAGTATCTGCGAAAGAACTATGTGGCCTTTTTGGCACATGTTGTAGCAGATAAGGGCAAGGGTAAATCTATTCAAGATATTCCTGTTGTTCGGGATTATTCTGAAGTATTCCCTGAAGAGTTACCTGGTCTACCTCCAGCACGTCAAGTCGAGTTCTGTATTGATCTCGTACCTGGTGCAAACCCCATTGCCAGAGCTCCATATCGTCTTGCACCGTCTAAGATGCAAGAGTTGTCTAAGCAGCTTCAGGAGCTCTCTGACAAAGGTTTTATCCGTCCTAGCTTTTCACCTTGGGGTGCTCCCGTTCTTTTTGTCAAGAAGAAGGATGGATCTTTTAGGATGTGTATCGATTATCGTGAGCTTAACAAGCTTACCATCAAGAATCGATATCCCCTACCTCGCATTGATGATCTCTTTGATCAGTTACAGGGCGCTTCTTATTTTTCAAAGATAGATCTGCGATCTGGATATCATCAACTTCATGTGCATGAAGAAGATATTCCCAAGACAGCGTTCCGCACTCGTTATGGGCATTATGAGTTCACAGTCATGCTATTCGGTTTGACTAATGCTCTTGCTGTTTTCATGGACTTAATGAATAGGGTCTGCAAGCCTTATTTGGATCAGTTCGTCATTGTTTTTATTGATGACATCTTGATATACTCCAAGACGCGAGCTGATCATGAGCAACATCTTCGTCTTACTCTGGAACTCCTAAAGAAAGAGCAACTTTTCGCCAAATTCTCCAAGTGTGGATTCTGGCTTAAAGAAGTTCAATTCTTAGGACATATTGTCAACGAACAAGGTATTCATGTAGATCCCTCCAAGATCAGTGCGATTAAGGATTGGGATACACCTACTACTCCTACTGAAGTTCGTTCTTTTCTTGGACTTGCGGGTTATTATCGCCGCTTCATTGAAAACTTCTCAAAGATTGCAGTTCCTCTAACTGCTCTAACTCATAAGAACAAACCCTTTGATTGGGGATCCAAACAAGAGGAAGCTTTTCAAAACTTGAAGCAGAAGCTTTGTGATGCGCCTGTTCTGACTTTGCCTGAAGGAAATGATGATTTCGTCGTTTATTACGATGCATCTAAATTGGGTCTTGGCTGTGTTCTGATGCAAAGGAACAAAGTCATAGCATATGCATCCAGGCAGTTGAAGATACATGAGAAAAACTACACCACTCATGACCTTGAGTTAGGTGCAGTTGTCTTCGCTCTTAAGATCTGGAGACACTATTTGTACGGTACAAAATGTGTGGTTTTCACGGACCACAAAAGTCTTCAGCATATCTTCAATCAGAAAGAACTCAACATGAGGCAACGACGTTGGGTCGAGCTTCTAAACGACTATGACTGCGAAATTCGCTACCATCCTGGTAAGGCGAATGTCGTAGCCGATGCATTGAGTCGTAAGGAACGTACTAAGCTTCATTGTGTTCGTGTTCAATCTGTTATTCAAGCTCGATCCGATATCCAAGCAAGCATTTCTTAGGCTCAACACACTTGTGTTTCACAAGGTTTGATGGATAAGGAATTTCCCTATCACATAACACCTGATCTTGAACTGAAGGACAATGGATCGTATTACTTCATGGACCGTTTGTGGGTCCCAAGCCAAGATAACCTTCGCACCTTGCTTATGGATGAAGCCCATAAGTCTCGTTATTCTATTCATCCTGGCTCAGATAAGATGTATAAGGATCTTCGTATTCAGTATTGGTGGCCTGGTACGAAGAAAGACATTGCCTTATATGTATCAAAATGCCTTACTTGTCTTAAGGTTAAGGCTGAACATCAGCGTCCTTCTGGTTTATTGGTGCAACCAGAGATCCCAGTTTGGAAATGGGAAAACATTACTATGGATCTTATTACCAAACTTCCGCGCACAAAGAAAGGTCATGATGCCATCTGGGTAGTTGTTGATCGTCTTACAAAGTCAGCGCATTTCTTACCAATCCACGAGGATTTTGCTGCTGACAAACTTGCTAAAATCTATGTGGATGAGATTGTAGCTCGACATGGTGTTCCTTTGAACATCATTTCTGACAGAGATGCTCGCTTCACTTCTCATTTTTGGAGAACCATGAAATCTGCTATGGGGACCCAACTTAATCCGAGCACAGCTTATCATCCGCAAACGATGGTCAATCTGAAAGAACAATCCAGACTCTGGAGGATATGCTTAGAGCTTGTGTGATCGATTTTTGTGGTAGTTGGGATTCACATCTTCCGTTGATTGAATTCTCCTACAACAACAGTTATCACTCCAGCATCAACATGGCTCCTTTCAAGGCTCTCTATGGTCGAAAATGTCGTTCACCAGTCTGCTGGAATGAGATCGGCGAGGCTCAGCTTACTGGACCTGCCCTCATTTTAGAGACAACTGATAAGGTTAAGAAAGTTCGTGATAACCTTCAGACAGCTAGAAGCCGTCAAAAGAGTTACGCGGACCAAGGACGCAAGCCCATGGAATTTCAAGTCGGTGATTGAGTATTACTTAAGGTCTCACCTTGGAAAGGTGTGATCAGATTTGGAAAGAAAGGAAAACTTGCACCTAGATACGTTGGACCATTCAAGATCGTCGAAAGAATCGGTAAGGTAGCCTACAGACTTGAGTTACCTCCTGAACTTGGAAATGTTCATCCAACCTTTCACGTGTCCAATCTCAAGAAGTGTCTTGCTGATGAGAACCTCCACATACCGCTTGACGAAATTCGTGTTGATAAAACGCAAGCGGATGAGAACCTCCACATACCACATTTGTTGAGAAGCCAACGGAAATCATGGAACGTGAAGTCAAGTGGCTCAAACGCAAGCGCATTCCATTGGTCAAAGTTCGCTGGGAATCTAAACGTGGACCTAAGTTTACTTGGGAACGCGAAGATCAAATGAAGGCGAAGTACCCACATCTTTTCCCACGAGTTTCCTCTAAATAAATTTCGGGACGAAATTTCCACAAGTAGGGGAGACTGTAACATCTGTGCTTGTAATCATTGTGAACAGTTCGTTTATCAATAAAACAATGTTATTTGATCCCAATGTTTGTTTGGTTATGTTTTACTTTTTTCATGTTTTGACTTTTGTTCAATTTCAAACTTTACATCGCTTTCTAGAGAGTTATACGCAAACTGGTGCGTAAACGTAATTAGTTTAATGCAACAAATACTCCGGAACATCAACATATACTTAACATACCTTAAATAACCTTTACATAACTTAGAAATTGTTGGGATTTTCACATGTTTAACAAAGTATTTTATCCATATAAAATAAAAAACGCAGCGGAAAATTGTTATTTAAAAACATGTTACTTACTAGATATAAAACTCATTTTATATGTAAAACCCAATCCCGGATCCATATACGAACATGCATGCTATCAAAATAAAACACAACCATAGAGTGTTTAGAATACTACCTTCAAAGGAGTAATGGATATGAAGAAGATGATGCTTCTTGAATGGTTTCCTTCAAGTGTAGAAGACCTCAAGCTTGTATACCCCAAGCCTTCCAACAAACACCTTAGTTTTAGCTAGGATTTGAACACTTGCAACTCACTTGAAAGATCCCCTCTTGGAACCAACCCCTTGGCCGAAAATTAGAGAGTATCTTCTTAAGTTCTTGCACTTGATTTATGAACTTGAAACCCTCTCTTGATCAACCACCCTTTGGCCGAAAATTAGAGATACCTTTTGCAAGTCCATCACTTGAAAATCATCTCCTCAAATGGCATTACTATAGCCGAAAATTATGGAGAGTTTTTACAAGTCTTTCAAGTTCCTTCTTATGCATTTTGTCATACAAAATTGATTTAAAGAATGAGAGAATATGGCCACCCAAAAGAACCAATCAAATAGCCTCTTACACATGCATTTGCATGTAATGCTATTGGACCAATCTCTTGCCCAACCAAGGTGTCTCTAACACATGCAAAATGCATGGTTTGTGATTGGACAAGATTTTTAGGGAAGAACACCAGGGGGGGCGGCCCACCCTTTATTTTATATAAAAAAAATAATTTCTTTTATAAAAATAATTTAAGTCTTTATTAATTTTATAACTTTTATAAAATTATATCATCACATGTTATAAGACTTTATACAACTTTTATTAAGTTATTTAACCTATTAAATAACAAAATAAAATACTCTCTCAAAAATAAATTATCCATATAATTTATTAGTTTGTCAAGTGCAATTATTTAGAAAACCGATTTCTAAATGTTCTAAGTGTTAATATTTATTTGTTTGATCATATCACAAATAAATATTGTAAGTGTTTGTCTAGCTTGTTATTGGGTATGACTCGACTTGGATCATAACGTACTAGCCACATCAATTTAATATGTGTCTTGGGCATACCGAGTCCAACAATCTCCCACTTGCACAAGATACATAGAAGATTGATGCAAGTAGTAAATGACGCCTAACTACGGTTTACTACCCCTAATACGTATGACTATATTTGCCATTCAATAACATCATCGCCTTCAAGTCCCTTACTTGAACATGATTTAGGTGAATCTATCATTTATCCTTTCGTTGCAGATGTCATGTTAAATCCAGAGACACAGAGTGATCACTCTCTGTTGATTTAACTTTAGCAGGCCTTAGACATCTTACTCTCAATGAATAAGAGGAACAAATCCCATCTTGACTACATACGTCTCTCACAATCACCTTGTACCATACCTGAGCTTAGCCTTATGTACTGTCATATTACTAACAGCGAAGAAAAAGTCAAGGTACAATATTTGGTGAATATCAAGACCCAATATGTATCTCAGGTCTGAGGATACTATGATATTCTCCTTTACTCAAATTTACTTATGATCAATCACAAATGATTCCATGCAGTAATATTTGAGGGCGAGTCAGTCCAATATTTGTCTCCCACAAATATCTATGAACTTTGGCAGCAACACTTTGCTCTATATTCATATCTAATGAATATCCACCAATCCAAATTCATAATAGTCTTACATTCATATTTGTTCCCACAAGTATGATCGACTACGGACATTTAGAATAAGTAACTTATTCATGGATTTAAACATGCTAATATGGAACATAACTCAAAATACCATAATGAGTTATAATAACAGTTGTTCCAATATCCAAATACAAAATAGATCAAATCCAATCACTAGAATATCGAAGTCCTAAGGCACAAGTATGACCCTTTCATGCTTTGCCCTTTCAAGGAGCTTCGTGAGTGGATCCGCAATATTTTGATCAGTGTGAACTTTGCGAATACATATCTTTCCCTTTTCAACTTCATCCCGTATGTAGTTGAAAATCCGCTCAATGTGCCTAGTCTTTTGATGTGCATGAGGTTCCTTGATTTGATTAGTCACACCATCGTTATCACAAAGATCTCTTGGGGTTCTGAATGGTAGGGACTACCCCTAGATCGGCAATAATTCAAGTGGCAGATCCATATGAATTATCTCGATCAATGAAGCGGCGATGTATTCTGATTCTGTAGTGGACAATGCTACCCTTATTGTGATCGAGAACCATCTCGATCAGCTTGGAAACTCGTATCCATGTAACCCTTTACAACAAGTTCTTCTTCACAAGATCCATATATTAGAAATATATCCTTAGTCCTTCTAAGGTATTTCAATATACTTTCTAACAGTCATCCAATGACCGTTATTTAGATTTTACTGGTATCTTCTCGTCATGCTTAAAGCGCATAACTTGTCCGGTCTAGTGCATATCATTACGTACATAATGAATCCTATAGCTGACGCATATGGGATTCCTTTCATTCTTTCCTGCTCATCCTTTGAGCTTGGACATTGAGACGCACTCAATATTGTCCCCTCTTTGAATAGGTACCAAACTTTTCATAGAGTTCTCTATCTTGAACCTTTTCAAGACTTTGTCAATGTATGCACTTTGGTTTAAACCTATCAAGCGCCTTGATCTATCCCTATAGATCTTTATTCCCAAAATATAGGCGACTTCACCAAGATTCTTAATGGAAAAACAACTTCCAAGCTAGGTTTTTACACCTTCCTTGTTTGGAATGTCATTTCCAAATAGTATAATGTCATCGACATACAGTACTAAGAAAGTGATGATGCTCCCACTAGCCTTCATATATACACAAGTTTCATCGACGTTCTTGATGAATCCATATTCCCTAATCTCTTCATCAAAACGGTGATTGCAACTTCTAGATGCTTGTTTCAATCCACAGGTTGATTTCTTTAACTTGCATACTTTGTCAGGATGTTTTGGATCGACAAAACCTTCAGGCTTAACTATATAGACATCTTCCTCAAGATATCTATTAAGGAAAGCCGTTTTGACATCCATTTGCCAAATCTCATAATTATATTATGCAGGTATGGCAAATGATATCCTTATTGACTTTAGCATTGCCACAGGCAAAAAAGTCTCATCATAATCAACCCCTTGAGTTTGAGTGAAACCTTTTTGCTATAAGTCTCGCTTTATAAGTATCCAAGTTTCCATGTATATCCCTTTTCTTCCTGAAAACCCACTTACTTCCAACTACTTTGGAGTTAAGAGGTGCTACAACCAATTCCCATACTTGGTTGTTATACATGGACTGCATCTTTACGTTCATGGCTTCAAGCCATTTGTCACAATCGAATTTTGACATTGCATCATGGTATGTGGTTGATTCACCTGAATCTACCACGTAGCATCCATCTATGAAAAATCCATATCTTTCAGGTTGACTACTAATTCTACCAGATTTATGAACGTATTGTGTGTGTTGATCAACCACTTGATCATTTTCAACAACCTCTTGTTGAATGCTAGTATCAACCAAACGTGTATCGGCTTGTGGTTCTCGATCCTTATCAAGTTCCACTGTTCTACTAATTCCTTCCACAAGGAACTTAGCTTCCAAGAACTTCAGCCTTTTGAGCAACAAATACCTTTTGCTCTGTTGGATCGTAGAAATAATATCCTATACCATCTTTAGGATATCCTACAAAGTTACACTTAGTGGATCGTACTTTTATTTGGGGTGTATTGCCTCACAGAAGCTTCACAACCCCATACCTTCAAATATGATTAATGATGGAACCCTTCCATGCTATATTTCAAAAGATGTTGTATCCACTTTCTTGGTTACGGGCCGTGGAGAGAAAAGCGTAACCCCAAATGATAGAGATGATGCGCTCCTAGCCATCATAGATTGAACCATATCCAAATAGAGTTCGATTCCTCCTCTATCGAAACGAAGAACTTTAAAAGAGTTGATTTTGTACTTCACCTTTTGAAGATTCTGAACGTTTCAAAACTTCTTCTTTGTGTCAAGTACACATAACCATAACTACTATAGTCGTTGGTAAAAGTAATGAAGTAACTTTCACCATTCCTAGTCATTGGCTTAAAAGGATCATATACATTCGAATGTATGATACCTAATAAATCTTTTGCCCTTTTCCACTAAGGGATTACTTGGTCATTTTACCTTGTAAATAAGATTCACATGTATCAAATGAACCAACTTCATTTGTTTCCAAAAGATCATTCTTTCATAGTGTTTACATGCGACTTCTGTTTATATGACCAAGGCGATGATGCCAAAGATAGGTCTCACTCAAATCCATTTTGAGTTTCTTGGTGATTTCTAGGTACATTAAACTATCAAATGATGTATTATTATGAACCGATTCATAAATACCATTTGAAGGCATAGGTTTAAAGTAAAACATGTCATTCATCGATATAAATGTCAATGTTTGCAAACTTTAAGTCAAAACCATATTGTCTTATAAGGGAAACTTGAATAATGTTCCTAGTCAAACTAGGAGCATATATAACATGTTTAAAACAATTTCCAAACCATTTGGAAGTTTCAAAACATAGTCTCCTTTCTTGTAATGTTTATTTCTTTTGAACCTTTTGCAATGAATTGCAAACATGAGTTCCACATCCGGTATCTAATACCCATGTGATAGAAGAAATAACATTAAGGTCAATATGTATCATTAAGATTGTACCTGAGGTTTGCCTAGCATCCCTCTTGTTTTTCAACTCTTTGAGATAGGTTGGACAATTCCTATTTAAATGCCCTATCTCTCCACACTTAAAGCATGGATCGTTCATGGCAACCTTTTCCTTTCTTCTCTTTTGGTTTCGGTGGTTTCGCTTTAGTCTTTCTAATTATTTCCCTTTGAATTACCCGTTTTCATTTTCAACATTTGCTTTGGTGTCGGGGTGATGCCCTTTCTAGTTCCCACCCTCATTGATCGTTAGAATGGATAAAACCCTTTTATCCATATCGAGCCTTTCGAGGTGATCAATGTGGCTTTTCATCTTAAAACATAAGATGAGTCCGATTGGGTTTCCTCCATTCGACATGCATGAAGCGCTCGAACCGTTTCGAAGCGTTCTACCCTTAGGAACATTTCCTACAATTGGGTAATCAAGTCGTATGCTCATGATGTTCAAAACCTCTTGAATCTCAGGAATCATAATTCCTAACATGAGGCAAGAGGCTTGCGTAGTATCCTCGATATACTTAATCCAATCGTTATAGGCATCCTTATCTTTCTTAAGATGTTCATTGGGATTAGGATCGTTCAACACATAGGATATCTTTTACTTGAGAACGATTCTTAAGTTTCGATATTAATCCATGAAGTGTTATGATTGAGACGATCCTTGTCAAGGATTATTTTTAGTGATAGGTTACGGACGGTTTGGGTAATATTGTTAGCGGCCATCTACAAAATTTTACAACGTTCAATTTTAGTATTTTTGATATTATTATATTTTAATCATTAATACCCTTCTATGTCTTATAGACAATTAATAATTAAAATCTAGAATCCAACGTTACATTTAAATATTGGTTAGGTGACCTTTATCCCTCTATTTAAATTAACAAGGTAGTCAACGTTTGACAATTGCAACCCTTTGCAACTTCTAGCCATATGGGATCGGTTAAACATCTTTATGTTTAGTTGGCATGTTTAATCCCATCAACACCTTTGTTCCCCATGCTTCGGTGACCCTAAGTTCATGGTTTCCAAATCAAGTCGTCCAACTTACACACACGTGTGAGTTTATACACATAAGTGGTTAGGTGACCTTTATCCCACAAACATGGTAAACCCACCTCGAATATACAAGTTCCCTCAAATGTGGTTAGGTGACCTTTATCCCACAAAAGAGTTCCCAAGTGATTCGAGTGTTGTATAAAAGGATGGTGTTTGACTTGTTTTATAAAAGGGATTTTGAGTTTTCAAAATTCTAGTTTAGAAAACTTTATGTACCATACATTTGCATGCATTCAAATCCTTGGTACTTTTGTGAAAATAAATTTTCAAGGTTCTTTTTAATAAAACCCATTTTATAAAATCATTAATTTTTAATAACCTTTTATTTAACCATTTTTAATGATCTTTTAAAGAACCAATTTTAAGCTTGTTTTTGATTATTAGTTTGTTAAGCATGCATATCAACATATCATCCAAACAACATAAATAAACAACCACACAAGCACAACACACATATCAATAGGTGCATAACCATAGCCAACTATTTTGACCACACTTGTTAGCCGAAACAAGTGTGCCAAAAGGTCCTTCCTAAAGGGTGAAAAAATGACACACGCGATGTGTCGTTGAACTCCCACTTGATCCCGCATCCATATGCTTCAAGTCTCCATCTTGTATTGTGATTTCTTCACATTCTTTGGGCTTCCAAATGTCTTTTATATTCAGGTCCAAACTCCTTTGGACTTCAAAAATGTGTTTTGGTTATCGGGCTAAAATCCCGTTAAGAACTATGAAGTCCTTTTGGCCCGAAATTAGCCAAAACCAAAATCGCATTTTTGTGTGCATCTTCTTTTACAAAAAATATCCTAATACATTTTTCTAGTAAAAATAAAATGCACCTAATCTATTTACTTACATACCAAATGAAAATAAATAAATTACATATTTCACAAATGGAAGAACAAAGATAATTAATTATTACAACCCATTGAAATAATCAAATATAAATTACAAACACAAATATTCAACATATTCACACAAGGTCATGGCTAGGTTATGAACACCAAAATATATATATCCACATATATAAAATTCAAGAAGCAAAAATGGTTTCCTTTTTACAACCTACTTTTCGGTCAAGAATGAAAAAACCGAAAAAGTGGGTTTTTGTCCAAACAAACAAATCATCCAAATGACATAATTTTTCAAGATACTTTTATGCATGTATTAAAATAATCTTGAAAAAACAAAAGGATAACCATATATAAAATTTCGGCCATAGGGTTTTAACCAAACCCGAAACCCGAAAATTTCATATCCTATGAAGCATGCATTCATATAAGCGGCTCTGATACCACTGTTGGGATTTTCACATGTTTAACAAAGTATTTTATCCATATAAAATAAAAAACGCAGCGGAAAATTGTTATTTAAAAACATGTTACTTACTAGATATAAAACTCATTTTATATGTAAAACCCAATCCCGGATCCATATACGAACATGCATGCTATCAAAATAAAACACAACCATAGAGTGTTTAGAATACTACCTTCCAAGGAGTAATGGATATGAAGAAGATGATGCTTCTTGAATGGTTTCCTTCAAGTGTAGAAGACCTCAAGCTTGTATACCCCAAGCCTTCCAACAAACACCTTAGTTTTAGCTAGGATTTAAACACTTGCAACTCACTTGAAAGATCCCCTCTTGGAACCAACCCCTTGGCCAAAAATTAGAGAGTATCTTCTTGAGTTCTTGCACTTGATTTATGAACTTGAAACCCTCTCTTGATCAACCACCCTTTGGCCGAAAATTAGAGATACCTTTTGCAAGTCCATCACTTGAAAATCATCTCCTCAAATGGCATTACTATAGCCGAAAATTATGGAGAGTTTTTACAAGTCTTTCAAGTTCCTTCTTATGCATTTTGTCATACAAAATTGATTTAAAGAATGAGAGAATATGGCCACCCAAAGAACCAATCAAATAGCCTCTTACACATGCATTTGCATGTAATGCTATTGGACCAATCTCTTGCCCAACCAAGGTGTCTCTAACACATGCAAAATGCATGGTTTGTGATTGGACAAGATTTTTAGGGAAGAACACCAGGGGGGGCCACCCTTTATTTTATATAAAAAAATAATTTCTTTTATAAAAATAATTTAAGTCTTTATTAATTTTATAACTTTTATAAAATTATATCATCACATGTTATAAGACTTTATACAACTTTTATTAAGTTATTTAACCCATTAAATAACAAAATAAAATACTCTCTCAAAAATAAATTATCCATATAATTTATTAGTTTGTCAAGTGCAATTATTTAGAAAACCGATTTCTAAATGTTCTAAGTGTTAATATTTATTTGTTTGATCATATCACAAATAAATATTGTAAGTGTTTGTCTAGCTTGTTATTGGGTATGACTCGACTTGGATCATAACGTACTAGCCACATCAATTTAATATGTGTCTTGGGCATACAGAGTCCAACAGAAATAAGTTTTGAAGGCTTTGGTATGGCAAAAACAAGTTAATTCGCCTACAGGGACTAAATTTGACAAACTGCGAAAGCATGCCAATTTGAACTGTAACAGACATTCCGGAACATGAACATAAGTTAAACATACCATAAATATCCTTCACATAGCTTAGAAATAAGCTTTGAGGGGTTTGGTGTGCTAAAATAAACTTTTGGGTCATTCAGGGACTAAAAGCGTCAAAAAGTGCATAAGTTTGCATTTTCGCGCATAACTTACGTTCTGAATACATCCGGACATCAAAAAATTTATGTAAGCACTAAAATATTTTATTTTAGTGTTTGGCATAAGAAAAATCCATTCGTCGCGCAATTTGGATCGTTTTTCACGCTTATGCGCATTCCGTCGTAATTAAGCGAACATCGTGATCATACGACCAAACGAACCGACATCCGGCATATTTGTGAGCATGTTTAATGTCCACTATGTTTAGGCATCCTTGTGGAGCCTTGAAAATGGTTTAACGGGCTTCAAACGTGTGGAAAATGGACTGAAACATGTGTAGGGACCTAATCTGCCATTTCTGCAGAAAGGGGGGCTAGGCGTGACGCGAGGGTACCTAGGCGTGACGCGAGGCCCTTTCAGATCAGAAAAAGCTGTTTTAACAGTTGTTAACAGCTGTTATGCACTCCAAACCCAATGCCACATGTTAATCCCTGATGGTGGGGGGGCAATTTGAGTTACCTTAGGGTTGCAACAAGTGTAGGGACAAGATCAAAGCACGGTATTCAAGAAACGATCCTAACGGTGGTCCATTTCCTATAAATACCCACCTTAATTTCTATTCTTCCTCACAAAATCTGATCTAAAAGTGCTCTAAGTTGAAGCCCTTGCTTCATACCTGAGCTATTTGGATCGAGTTAGCTTTCGGGGACCCTTTGTAAGTGTTCCTTCGTTCTTTTTATTCTTTTAGCGTTAAAAGTCAAACTTTGTTTGACTTTCTGCGTTGACCAGTTTATGGTCAATGCGAAGTTCGTTTGAACTTCATAACGTGAGCGTAATCACGATGGTTATAGTCCCTAGTGACTATACCTACTGATTACCACGTTATCTAGGCTCAGTGACGAGTCGTAGTTTCGGCCAAAATGCGTATTCTTGCGTATTTTGTAACCAAACTACTCTTAGGTATCAAAACCATTTGTCTTGATACCAAACCTGTTTTCTAAACTTAGTTAACCATGTTTTAACATGCTTAGCTCGTCACTTTTAGTTTAGTGCTTATATAGGGTCGTAAGGTAAGCGATCTAAACAATCGCTTATATTTTCGAACCCGACCCGTTTGGTCGATCATTAGGATCCGACCAAATACATTAGGTGACCGTAGTTGTATAGGGAATAACCTTCCGAGGTTATACCTTATGGTCACGACGTTTAGTTAGTTGTATGATAGGTAGTTTATATGCCTTAGGTAAATGACCAAAATGCCCTTTTTACGCCAAAATTCATGTTAAGCATATGTAACATAACTTTTGATATCTAAACTGTTTTGGCAACAATATTAGACATGTTAAGGCATATTTTACTTATCATAGGGCTAGTAGGCGTTCCGAACGCGTTTTACGTGAACGACGCGTTAAAGTAGCATAAGCTACCTGACGGGTCGTAATGGGTCGTAAGCACTTAGGTTAGGTTTCATTTTTAGTATGTAGGCTTTGTTAAACCATACTACACGAGTCCCCATGCTCGTTTGGTTTACGAACCCTCATTCTATCCAATCCTCCGATTTAGGTCCGGTTTATTAACATAGTTACCTATATTAGGTGCCGGTTGATTTCCGTGGTCTCTAGCATTGTTTAGTTGTTATTCAAGAACTTCTAAGCAATCTCAGGTGAGTACATAGACCCCTCTTTACTGTTTTCCAAACATTTTGGGGTGAAACACATGTGTCTACTTGTTACTTTCGTGCCTTTCATTTTTTCATATCATTGCTTGTTATGTTCGTTAGTACATTTATAGTACATGATTTCATTATGTTTTTGCTATGTATGTCCGTTTGTTGCATACTTAGTACATCGTTTTACATTACATTTTATGCTATGTATGTTCATCTAGTTCATACTTAGTACATTGTTTTACATTACATTTCACGCTATGTATGTCTATTTAGTGCATACTTAGTGCATTATTTTACATCACAACACATGCTATGTATGTTCATTTGTTGCATACTTAGTACATTTGTTATTCATCACATGCTTACATTTTGGTATGACATTTGGTTTGTTCAAATGGGACAATATACATTCATTAACATTGATCACGCCATTCGTTAGTAGGTAGTGGTACCATAGGAATTGACAACTCCCGTTCCTAACATCCTAGGTATGTTTGGATGGAAGGAATGACCGAATTCGATAAACATAACACAGATGAATCTTTAATTTGTTTAAAGGTCTATCACCACAGTCACAAGGCTTGAATGTATGCATTATAACTATACCGCATAGATGTTTGTATCAGTATAGCATGCATTGTTCCACAAAACATAACTTTGATTTAAACTATGTTTAATTCGATACCCTGTTTTTGTGCATTTTACCTATGGTTTAGTTGATGTATTTCACTTGCCATACATGATATTTATGGATACACAATTCATGATTTACATTAAACATAAACATTTTGGCATTGATATACACATTTAGTGATTTACATTAGACATAGACATTTTTACATGGTTTACACAATAACACTTGACAATTGATTTATACATGAACAATTTATAATGATGGTTGGTTTGGGTAAGTGATTTGAGTAATGAGGCGTGTGTAATATGATATAAGCATGGTGGATACGCCGCTGGTACTTCCTATATATAAGTGCTTGTATGATATTACATGTCGTAGCGTTACTTAAATCATTTCAATATTTGACATATTACGTTTTACATAAACAACTTATTTTTCACAAGACATTGTCTTATAAAACAGTTTATTTTATCCAACTCATTTTACTTGGTTATTTTATTAACCATACGCCATTATTTTATATAGTCTGATTTCTTATCGAGTTTTCATACGATTTATAAAAGAAAACACTTAACAAGATTTATGACAAATTTTTATTAAACCTATTTTTTAAAACCCAAGTCATAAATCCTATTTTCACTAAACCTATGTATCTCACAGGAATTTTTATGCTGACGTACCTATTTTCACATGTGTTTTCAGGAGCAGTCGCTTAGGATGATGATCGTGACATTAGGGCGGACCTGTGCCTTAAGACATAAAACGAAGATAGACTTAGTTTAATTATGTTATGTACTCTTGGTTTCATGTTTAAAGACAATGTAACTCTCATGTTGATAAATAAAACGTAACTTTAATTTCCATGGTTGTGAAACAATAATTCTGTTACAACACTCCCTGACGTTTCCGCCACGTGTTTCTCGTTTTACGTGGTCGGGGTGTGACAATCATGATTAGTTTAGGTTCCCCATGCTAACACTTGGCACAAGGAATGAAAAATGGCAAAAGGTGGGCTGCCTATATGCCGCCACCTAATGCCCACTCTCACATAAGATCATATACATACACACATATATGTATAATATAGTGTAAAAACAGGTATTTTACTGGATACCGGGTATTTTATCTAGCGTTTTAATCCTGTTTTTGTGCGTTTTAAATTATTTTTATCATTCTATAAAAATAATCACTCAAAATTATTACTGAAATAATTACCAGCTGCCTCGACTGGCTGCGTTGACATATTTTGTTTAATTCGCGCAGTAACAATCAGTACGCGTTCAAACTCGAAAAATAGAGTTTCTTAGCGTTTTAATTTATTTTTCCTCACGAGTATGATTAAAATTATTATTCTAATCATAATAGACTATTTTTAGGATTTTAACACTGATCGGGTGGTCACCGACGTTTGTTTCGCATTTTAATCGTTACGCGATAAGCGTTTATCTTACCGTTGCCAACGTAATTTTTATCAAAGTTTAATTTTACCAACTCATTAAATTTCACATATAAACATCATAACCAGTCAAATATAGCCATGTTACCTATTCACAACATGTGTTACAGTTGTACGGTACGGCCTGAAAAGCCGGGTGTCACAGCTTACGACCCTAATCATGCACTAGACTAAAAGTGACGAGTTAAACATGTTAAAACATGTTTAACTAAGTTAGAAAACAAGTTTGATATCAAAACAAAGTGTTTTGATACCCAAAAATAGCTTCGTTGCAAAATATGCATAAACACGTATTTTGACCGAAACTATGACTCGTCACTACGCCTAATCAACGTGGTAATCAGTAGGTATAGTAACAAGAGACTATAACCATCGTGATTACGCTCACGTTGCAAAGTTCAAACGAACTTTGTGTTGACCAAAGACTGGTCAAAGCAGAAAGTCAAACACTGTTTGACTTTCATGCTTGAAATGCATAAAAAGCATGAAAGAAGCTTACAAAAGGTCCAACCAAGGAAGATTTGAACTCAAAATACTCAGGTATGACGCTTCACAAGTGAGAGCTTCAACTTAGATCAGAATTGAGATCAAATGGGCAAATTTGGAATGAAGAATTCATGGGTTTATATAGATTTTCAACAACCGTTAAGATCGTTCCTCGTAATTTGAGCTTTGATCTTGGCCATCCATGTGTTGCACATGATTTTGAATACTATGGGACCTCAAATACCAGCTCCAAGTATTGCAAAACAATGGTAGAAATCAATGGAATCAGCTGCTGAATGCAAAAACAATGAATCTGCCCAGATCAGTCTCTGGCGCCCCGCCAGAGGCCTGTCGCGCCCAGCCAGAGACCAAAAACACAGAATGTCAGAAATGGTCCCTGCAGCTCCAAACTTGATTTTTCTATACGTTTAGCCCCCGTTAACCCATTTTTAAGCCTCAAGTCAAAGTATAGGGGACATGAAATATGCTTGAAAATATCTCGGATGTCGGTTCGTTTGGTCGTACGGTTGCGTTGTTCGGTTAATTACGACGAAACACGAACGGACACGAAAAACGATCCAAATTACACGACGAATGGTATTTTTGCATTCCAATCACTAAAATAAAATATTTTAATGATTACAAAAAAATTTTAGTGTCTGGATATGTTCAGAACGTAAGATATGCGCGTAAATGCAAACTTATGCACTTTTTGACGCTTTTAGTCCCTATTGATCAAATAAGCATACTTTCGCATACCGAACCCCTCAAAGCCTATTTCTAAGTTATGTAAAGGATATTTAGGGTATGTTTAGCTTATGATCAAGTTTTGGAATGTTCGTTACAGTACGAATCAGAAGACTTTCACAGTTTGACGCAAATAGTCCCTGTGATCGAATAAACCTGTTTTTGACACACCAAAGCCTTCGAAACTTATTTGTAAGTTATATAAAGTTATTTAAGGTATATTAAGCCTATTTCACTGTTCCGGAGTGTTTGTTGCATTAAACTAATTATGCTTACGCATCAGTTTGCGTATAACTTTCCAGAAAGCGATTTAAAGCTTGAAATCGAACTAGAATCAAAATGTGAAATTGTCAAACATCAAAAGCAAACATTGAGACCAAAAACACATTGTTTATTGATAAGAGATATTGTCCTACGTCGTGCGGTGTTTACGGAGCACAAGTATCACACTTTCCAACTTTTGAAACAGAAACTCTGTAGTGCACCAATCCTATCCTTACCTGAGTGTACCGAAGATTTTGTGGTGTACTGTGATGCTTCAATCCAGGGTCTCGGTTGCGTGCTGATGCAACGCGAAAAAGTGATAGCTTACGCCTCTCGATAATTGAAGGTCCACGAGAAGAATTACACGACTCACGACTTAGAGTTGGGAGCCGTGGTTTTTGCACTAAAAATTTGGAGGCATTACTTGTACGGTACAAAATGCACTATTTATACCGACCACAAGAGCCTTCAGCATACCTTCAGCATACGGTACAAAGAGTTGAACATGCGACAGCGTCACTGGGTGGAACTCTTAAACGATTATGATTGTGCAATCAGATACCATCCAGGCAAAGCTAACGTTGTAGCTGATGCCCTGTAACACCGCGTATTTCGAAAGTCAAAGTCAAAGTCAAGATTGAAGTCAAAGGAAGACAAGATTGCTAATTGCGATATGTCACTCCTTGCTCAACTCCTGTTTTGACTTCTTTGACTTGTAGATAGTCTATTTAAGTTATCGCATTAGTTGTATTATGTGGAGTACCTGTTAATAACCGGGGTTTAATCGCTATTAATCTCATGTTTAATCGATTTATCGCTTGTCGCTATCGCATTCGCAACTCGAATTATGTGTGCTGGATATTGTTTTACGTGTGTGTGCTATTTATGTGTTACCTGTGCATGTTATGTTTATGTTGAGGTGTTAATCACAATCGCAAATCTATTGCATCGCAATCGAATCGAAACGCTAAACGCAAGTTAATTATAGTGATTGTATGTTAGATATAGTAGTTAGGATTAAAAGTAATTTGATGGGTAATACTATTGCATCGCTCGCTCGAATCGAAACCATAAAACTCATCGCGCCGGACTCGTGGATCGAGTGGCCAACCGACCGAGTGGCCATCCGATCGAATTGCCATCCGATCGGGTTGCCATCCGATCGAGTTGCCATCCGATCGAGTTGCCACCCGATCAGACTGCCACCCGATCGACCAGCCTCCTTCCCACTTTCCATTTTAGGAAACCCTATAAATGCCCTTCAAATGTCACATCACTTGATGTGACAGCTCTCACTCGACCCAGTTCGCTCCAGCCCACATTTCTCTCGATTTCTCCCGATTCTTGTAAGTTTTCAACCTAAATCTTATACTTTCTTGATCTACACGCACTCCTACACCTTTCTATCTTTTGAATCTTAACCTTTAACCGTGAAATCACCGGATTTGAGGTGTTCTAGGGTGATGTCATCATGGAGTTCTTAAGAACTTCAATGTTTGGCTTCATTCCACCAAGAACAACTTAGATCTAAAGGATTTCCACAACATTTATCAGTGATTTCACTTAGATCTACACGAATTCATGAGTGAAAGGATTGAGAGAAGGTTTTCCAACTTTCTTTCAACTCTTTTACACTCAATACACTCAAACCCGATGGAATCGGAGCTCGTTCTGATCTTCTACCCATTCTTGGTGATGTATTAGTTCCCGATCCGAATTCTATCCAAGAGATGCTGACTTCAGGTTTGAACATGAACTACCGACTCGAACCGTGAACCGGTTGGAATAGGGTGATTCCTGTTCGGTCGGGTCACTTGGGCCGAGATAGGTCTCTGTTGTTCAAGCATGTTATCAAAATGTCTCGTTCAAATACTACAAAACTTCAAACGAATCAAGTGACAAGACGAACGGATCATCGGGACAGATTGTCGTCCGATCGGATTGCCACCCGATCAGATTGCCACCTGATCGACCGGCCATCCGATCGGGTTGCACTTGGGTTCCTTACTTAAACTATTTTTTAAACTATTTAAGGGTTCTGAACGCTGAAACGGATTACCACCCGATCGGACTGCCATCCGATCGAGTGACCGTCCGATCGTGTGACGTTTTGGACTTGGATATTTAAACAATTTTCAACATGTTCAGTACGTACGAATTGCCACCCGATCGGATAGGCATCCGATCGAGTGACCGTCCTGCTGTGAACTTGTTCTCAATCTGAGAAGTCTCGCCAATCGGATTGCTGCCCGATCGAACGGTCGTTCGATCGACCGACCTGAAAGGTAGAGTTACTTCTCTATTTTCAAAATGCTACAACAAAAACTTTAAAAGGCAAACCATCATACACAAACACATCCTCACCAAACGAGGTGACAATCCAATCGAATGGCCATCCGATCGGATGACCATCCGAACGGATTGCCACTCGATCGACTGGCCATCCGATCGGATTGCCACCCGATCGGATTACCATCCGATCCTTGGTACACTTGCATCATTTTAGACGCCGCTTATCGTTTATGCTATCGTTCTGATCAGGCTAATTCCGCCCTAGCGCTCCCTTCAATCCATCATCGCTGTGAGTATACTCGAACCCTTTTTGCTTTATGCACTTTTGGGTGTTACATACGTTACTTATTCTAAATCACATCGAACACACTACGCAATACTTTAACGCTAACCGCCACCGCATGTTATACGTGACTTAATGATTGCTTGTTTGTTATGTTTACACATGGATTGCTGTCTACCTGCCTTAGCAATGATAGTACTATAGTTTGGACTCAACACCTATTCACTTAGGGTTATTAAGGACAATTAATCACATGATTCACAGTGGTGAATATGTATTACGAACTGCCTTGCGCATTCAACCCGCAGTCATTGGTATTGATAGGATCATGTCGATAACTTACATGCTTCATTTCACTCGTTATACGTGCTAGTTATGCGTAAATAATTTCGAACTGTATTATATCTATTAAACTTGTATGCTCACCTTCACACGATGTGTATTGACTTTTACTTTAACGTTTGTGGCAGGTGCTTAAGATGTTAGAATGCTTGGCTTGCTATGAAATCGAGGCTAGGAAAACAAAGATAATTTATTTTATTTGAGAATCTGAGTTGTCGGAACATGTTTTATTTGTTTGAAGAATACCTTTGTCTGTAATAACTAGATTATCTTATGGGTTATGGTATGGGACATAATATTTATACTATTTGGTAATTTAGTCGTTATGGAATTTCTTTGAACAATCTGTTTCGCTCATTGTCGCGCCCCGATGATTCCGCCATCGGTTGGGGTGTGACATGCCCTTAGTTGCAAGGAAACAAAACCTAAACGTGTTTGAGCTTTGCAGCTCACCATCCACTCTAATCTACCTGATTAGATTCATTCTGCCCAAAATGAAGCATTGAAAGAAAAGAACCTTAAAGCCGAAGCCATGCGAGGCTTGGAGAAACAACTTGTTGAAAGATCTGATGACATTCGATATTTCATGGAGCGGATATGGATCCCCCTGTACGGAAATCTTAGAGAGCTTGTGATGGACGAAGCACACAAGTCTCGTTACTCTGTCCACCCGGGTTCGGATAAGATGTATCAGGATTTAAAAGTCTTATACTGGTGGCCGAAAATGAAAGCCTACATAGCGATGTATGTGAGTAAGTGCTTGAATTGTGCAAAGGTAAAGATAGAGTACCAAAAACCCTCTGGTTTACTTCAGCAACCAGAAATACCCATGTGGAAATGGGAACAGATCGCCATGGATTTTGTCACAGGTCTACCTAGAACTCAAAACGCGAACGATACCATTTGGGTGATCGTAGACCGTCTCACGAAATCAGCACATTCTTCGCAATCAAGGAAACTGACAAGTTTTCACAGCTGGCTGGCATTTATCTGAAGGAGGTAGTTTCCAGACACGGAGTGCCAACCTCCATTATCTCTGATCGTGATCCGCGTTTCATATCCGATTTGTGGCAAGCGAGGCACAAATCATTTGGCTCACGTCTTGACATGAGCACAGCTTATCACCCTCAAATGGATGGTCAGAGTGAGCGAACCATCCAGACGTTAGAAGACATGCTACGGGCATATGTTATCGATTTTAGTAAAAGTTGGGAGAGACACTTGCCCTTGGTGGAGTTTTCCTACAATAACAGTTACCATTCTAGTATTCAGGCAGCTCCGTTCGAGGCTTTATACGGACGGAAATGTCGATCACCCCTCTATTGGGCTGAAGTGGGTGACAGCCAAATCACAAGTCTAGAACTTATGCTCGAAACCTCTGAGAAGTTTGTCCGGATCTGAAACCGTATGGCGGTAGCGCGGGATCACCAGAAAAGCTATGCTAATAAGCGTAGGAAACTTTTGGAGTTCGTTGTTGGTGATCGTGTCATGTTGAAAGTCTCACCCTGGAAGGGTGTGGTGCGCTTTGGGAAGCGTGGCAAACTCAATCCACGTTACGTAGGGCCATTCAAGATTTTGGAGCGAATCGGTAAAGTGGCTTACAAACTCGAATTACCTGATGAGTTGGGTAATGTCCACGACGTCTTTCATGTCTCAAACCTGAAGAAGTGTTTGTCCGATGAAACACTCGTAGTACCATTGCAAGAACTGAAAATTGACGAAAAGTTACAGTTTGTCGAGGAACCTATTGAAATCATGGACCTGGAAGTCAAGGTTCATAAGCCCAATCGAATTCCAATCGTGAGAGTTCGTTAGAACTCAAGACGTGGACCAGAGTTCACGTGGGAACGCGAGGATCAGATAAAGCTCAAGTATCCTCAAATATTCAAAACTGCTGAGTCAAATCCTGATGCAACCGGTGAATTTCGGGAAGAAATTCCCTTTCAAGTTGGGGATGATGTGGTACTTGAGGAAAACACACAGCCATCCTGATCTACTTAACACTTCATTCCTCTCTGACTGCTTATCAAATTTCGGAACGAAATTTCTTTCAAGTTGGGGATAATGTGACAACTCGTAATTTCTAGAATCTTTTGATTGTACTGATTCTTTGTTTAATTGATGTTAAGTGGATGGTTATGAATTTATACATTAGAAAAATGCTGTAGATATGAATCATTGTTATATGTTTAGTCGCACATGGTCCCGAAATCGCACACCTTCTTATCGGCCGCACAAACCATGTGGGCTTCTTGGAGCCCAAAGCCTTAAAACCCAAACCGAGCCAAAAGCCATTCCCCTTTGGTACACATATATGCATGTGAGAATGCATATCATTCCTTTTTCCAAACATTTGTAAACTCTAAACTCCTTCCAAGATCACAATGGGAGACGGCAACTTCTTTGTTCGGCAAAGCCTCCTCGTTCGAAGTATCCCTTTTCCTCATCCTAGCATACCCTCTACGATTCTTGGTTAGTATCCAGATACTTGTTTTGATCTTTTATCAATTGTCTTTGATTATATGTGATTAGGTGGTTTAATATTAATGTTGGGGTGGTGTAAGATGTTTGAGTTATGATCTAGAAGTCTTGTATATGATGGTGCTTTATGAATCAATGAGTGATTGAAATTAGATGTGGTGTTTTGATCTTGTTAACTATGTATTAGCACGGTTATAATACTAGGGTTTAATGAACTCGAGTGGTATGATGTTTAACAAGATGAATTCGTGTTAGTCACTTAATGTGAGGATTGCATGATCATGATTTAGAAACCGTTTCGATGTTCAAGCAATGATTTTGAACTTCTTGATGATGAACCCTAGTAGAATGATTATGCTAATTGAATTAATTTGAATATGATTCATGATGAAACTGTTTGATGATTGATTAGGGCTTGTAGGAAATTTTGGAAAGTTGTTTTGATCCTATTAAATTGGAATGCATAACTGTTGGAATTGATTTTTGGTAAGCAAAAACGTGTAACTGATTTTCCATAAATTACGGCCAAACACGTCCCACTCGCACACCTAGAGCTGGTCGCACACTAACCAGCCGCGTACTCCCGGTCGCACAATCCCACCAAACTCGCACACTCCACAACTGGGCGAGCTATGTTGGGCCAGGAACAAGAACTCGATCGCACAGTCAAGGCCTGGTCACACACACGGACACTGGTCGTGAAACTGAATCCCAGTCGCACACTTCTGAGTGTGGGCCGGAGTCCAGTGGGCCGCACAAGTCTGGGATCACACACTTTTGGCCCGTTGCACACACATCCTTTGGGCCTTGGATACAATTGGGATTGACATACTTGAGTCGCACATTAACAAATGAACCGCACACCTATATGACCTATGTGTTGAACTGATTATGTGTTGTTGTGTTATATGATTAAACTGATGAGTTGCATGAGACCCAAGATTGCATGATTTATATGTTATGTGATGATTTCTTGTATGAAAAGTTGGATGAGATCCTAACTATTGTGAGTAACTGAAATAGGACCCGGTTGATTAACTCTAAACAAGTAACTAGTCACACCGAGCAAACCAAGGTAAGTTCACTATCCTCTTTACAAGCATGCGTCCGGTGGAGACAATCAAATAGGCAAACAAACAAACAGACTTTCACAAACACATATCCTTGTAAGGGATATGAGGCAGTTTTCAGTAAATGTTGATGTTGGATAATACACTCACTTTCTATCACTTAAGTCCCATCATACTACCGAACTAGTTGCTTGTAGGGCAACGGGGTTATTAGTTGATAGCGCTATCAGGTTTGGCACCCTCACGACGTACCTAGATAGGATGGGCGTGAACTAATAACTTTAAATCATGGCCAATGTTTGATAGAGCATTGGGGAAGGGCAAACAGGAGTCTTCATGAGGTATCGAGTTATTATTAACATAACGTAAATCAATACTTGGTAACAAACGGTTAACAAAACTGTGAACTCGCCAGCTTTTTGCTGATACACTTTTTCTACATGCTTGCAGGCCTTAGGTACACTGATATGGGACTTGCTATCTGGGAAGCTGGAGTGGTCATGGGTCGTGACAACTGGATGCACTTTTGAAGTTAAACTGTTTTCAAACATTTATGTTAGATATTTTATTATGCTTCCGCTGAACATGTTTGATAATTCAAAACCAATGTTGGAATTATACTGGAAAGTTCTATTTTTACTTATGGTTCAATGTGATTAGTGGCTAGATCTTGGTACGTCACACACCTCGCGGGGGGTTTCTCTTGTGGTATTTTTGGGGGTGTGACACATATTGTCCAAAACGCCAACAACTTAAAAAATGGCCAAGGTTATTGCATGGAGGCTTGAAAGGTCGGGGAGACGATTTGTGACATTTGTGCCTCTACGACCATCATACAAATACAAAACCAACGAAATCTTGTGTTTCATACTTGAGATTTGTATAAATACATGAGACATTTGCACATGTCAATTCTTGTTCGATTTCAAGCTTTAAATCGCTTTCTAGAAAGTTATAAGCAAACTGATGCGTAAACGAAATCAGTTTAACGCGAAAAACACTCCAGAATAGTGACATAGGCTTAACATACCTTAAATTGTCACACCCCGACCACGTAGAACATACAAAACGTGGCGGAAACGTCGGGGAGTGTTGCAACAGAATTTATTGTTTCACAACCATGGCATACAAAGTTATATTTTATTTATTAAACAAGAGTGTTATATTGTCTTAAACAGGAAACAAAGAGTTCATAACATAATTAAACTAGTCTATCTTCATTTTTAGTCTCTAAGGCACAGGTCCGCCCTAGTGTCATGATCATCATCCTACGCAAAAGCTCCTGAAAACACATGTGAAAATAGGTACGTCAGCATAAAAATGCCTGTGAGATACATAGGATTTGTGAAAAGAGGATTCATGACTTATAAGTTTAGAAAAAGTTGTTTAACAAAAGTCAGTCATGAACCTTGTAAGTTGTTTTGTTTTGTAAATCATTCAAAAAGCAATGATATGTATAATTAAGAGAATAATATAAGGTTAAATGAATAACCAAGTAAAATGAGTTTGTATAAGATAAGTTGTTTTGTAAATCAATGTCTTGTGAAAATAAGTTGTTTATGTAAAACGTAATATGTCAAATATTGAAATGATTTAAGTAACGCTACGACATGTAATGTCATACAAACACTTACATATAGGAAGTACCAGCGGCGTATCCACCATGCTTGTATCATATTACACACGCCTCGTTACTCAAATCACTTACTCAAACCAATCAACAATGTAAATTGTTTGTGTATAATGAATTGTCATGTGTTAATGTGTAAAACATATCGAAAAGTCTATGTTCAATGTAAACCACTAAATGTGTATATCAATGTCAAAATGTTTATGTTTAATGTAGATCATGTAATGTGTACCCAAGAATATCATGTATGGTAAGTGAAATATATCAACTAAACCATATGTAAAATGCACAAAAACAAGGTATTGAAGTAAAACATGGTTTAAATCAAAGTTATGTTTTGTGGAACAAATGCATGCTATACTGATACAAACATTTATGCGGTATTGTGAAAATGCATACATCCAAGCCTTGAGACTGTGGCGATAAACCCTTAAACAAATTAAAGGTTTATCTAAGTTATGTGTATCGAATTCGGTCATTCCTTTCATCCAAACCTACCCAGGATGTCCGGAACGGGAGTTGTCAATTCCTATGGTACCACTACCTACTAACGAACGGCGTAGCTAATGTTAATGAATGTATTGTTCCATCTTAAACAACCCAAATGTCATACCAAAATGTAAACATGTGATGAAAACAATTGTACTAAGTATGCACACAATGGGCATACATAGCATGAAATGTAATGTGAAACAATGCACTAAGTATGCACACAATGGACATACGTAGCATGAAATGTAATGTAAAACAATGTACTAAGTATGCACACAATGGACATACGTAGCATGAAATGTAATGTAAAACAATGTACTAAGTATGCACACAATGGACATACGTAGCATGAACACAATGAAATCATGTACTATAAATGTACTAATGAACATAGCAAGTATATGATGTGAAAGCAGGAAAGCACGAAAGTAACAAGTAGGCACATGTGTTTCACCCCAAAACAGTTTGGAAAATAGTAAAAGAGGGGTCTATGTACTCACTTGAGATTGCTCAGAAGTCCTAAGATAACCACCAAGCAATGCTAGAGATCACGAAACAAAACGGCACCTAATATAGGTAACTATGTTAATAAACCGGACCTATATCGGAGGATCAGATAGAATGAGGGCTCGTAAACCAAATGAGTATGGGAACTCATGTAGTATGGTTTAACAAAGCCTACATACTAAATGAAACCTAACCTAAGTGCTTACGACCCATTACGACCCGTTTAGGTAGCTTATGCTACTTTAACGCGTCGTTCGCGTAAAACGCGTTCGGAACGCCTAACTAGCCCTATGATAAGTAAAATATGCTTTAACATGTCTAATATTATTGCCAAATCAGTTTAGATACCAAAAGTTATGTTACATATGCTTAAAATGAATTTTGGCGTAAAAAGGGCATTTTGGTAATTTACCTAAGGCATATAAACTACCTATCATACAACTACTTAAACGAAGCGACCATAAGGTATAACCTCGGAAGGTTATTCCCTATATACTATGGTCACCTAATGTGTTTGGTCGGATCCTAATGATCGACCAAATAGGTCGGGTTCGAAGGTATAAGCGATTTATCAGATCGCTTACCCTTACGACCCTAGACAACGTGGTAATCAGTAGGCATAGTCACAAGGGACTATAACCATCGTGATTACGCTCACGTTGCGAAGTTCAAACGAACTTCGCATTGACCATAAACTGGTCAATGCAGAAAGTCAAACAAAGTTTGACTTTCGGACTCAAAAAGAAATAAAAGAACGAAGGAACACTTACAAAGGGTCCCCGAATGCTAATCTTGATTCAAGTAGCTCAGGTATGAAACAAAGGTTTCAACTTAGAGCTTCTCAAATCAGATTCTTGTGAGGAATGAGTGAAGTTGAGGTGGGTATTTATAGATTTCGGTTCACCGTTAGGATCGTTTCTTGGATAACGTGCCTTGATCTCACCCGTACACTTGTCGGAATGTTGTGGTAGCTCATTTTGCCCCCACCACAAGAGTTTGACAAGTGTCCTTGGCCTTTGTGGGGTTTGAAAGGTTGTTTGCAGCTGTTAATACACTGAATCTGGTCTGGGAGCCTGACGCGGGCCGCGTAAGGATACACCTTGGGTTTACGCGGGCCGCCTGGCCTGTCTGATCAGCAAACAACTTTCAGAAATGACAGTTTTGGTCCCTGTTGTGGTTTAAGGCCATTTCCGACACGTCTAAGGCCCGTTAAGCCAACTTTAAGGCCCTAAAATGATGCCTAAACATTGTGTACATGAGACATGCTCAAAAATATGTCGGATGTTGGTTCGTTTGGTCGTACGATCGCGATGTTTGCTTAATTACGACGGAATGCGCATAAGCGCGATAAACGATCCAAATGACGCGACGAATGGATTTTTCTCATGCCAAACACTAAAATAAAATATTTTAGTGCTTACATAAATTTTTGGATGTCCGGATGTATTCAGAACGTAAGGTATGCGCGAAAATGCAAACTTGTGCACTTTTTGACGCTTTTAGTCCCTGAATGACCCAAAAGTTTATTTTAGCATACCGAACCCCCCAAAGCCTATTTCTAAGCTATGTAAAGGATATTTATGGTATGTTTAACTTATGGTCATGTTCCGGAATGTTCGTTACAGTTCAAATTGGCATACTTTCGCAGTTTGTCAAGTTTAGTCCCTGTAAGCGAATTAACTTGTTTTTGCCATACCAAAGCCTTTAAAACTTATTTCTAAGTTATGTAAAGGTTATTTAAGGTATGTTAAGTTATGTTGATGTTCCGGAGTATTTTTCGCATTAAACTGATTACGTTTACGCACCAGTTTGCGTATAACTCTCCAGAAAGCGATATCGAGTTTGAAATTGAACAAAAGTTAAAACATGAAAAATGTAAAACATAACCAAACAAACATTGGGATCAAATAACATTGTTTTATTGATAATTGAACTGTTCATAATGATTACAAGCACAGATGTTACAGTCTCCCCTACTTGTGGAAATTTCGTCCCGAAATTTATTTAGAGGAAACTCGTGGGAAAAGATGCGGATATTTCTCCTTCATTTGATCTTCGCGTTCCCAAGTGAACTCGGGTCCACGTTTAGCTTCCCAACGAACTTTGACCAAAGGAATGCGCTTGCGTTTGAGCCACTTGACTTCACGTTCCATGATTTCCACTGGCTTCTCAACAAATTTCAGTGTTTTGTCAACACGAATTTCGTCAAGCGGTATGTGGAGGTTCTCATCAGCTAAACACCTCTTGAGATTGGACACGTGAAAAGTTGGATGAACATTTCCAAGTTCAGGAGGTAACTCAAGTCTGTAGGCTACCTTACCGATTCTTTCGACGATCTTGAATGGTCCAACGTATCTAGGTGCAAGTTTTCCTTTCTTTCCAAATCTGATCACACCTTTCCAAGGTGAGACCTTAAGTAATACTCGATCACCGACCTGAAATTCCAAGGGCTTGCGTTTTGGGTCCGCGTAACTCTTTTGGCGGCTTCTAGCTGTCTGAAGGTTATCACGAACTTTCTTTATCTTGTCAGTTGTCTCTAAAATGAGGGC
The DNA here is from genome assembly GCA_030545235.1 of Helianthus tuberosus. Classification (NCBI taxonomy): domain Eukaryota; kingdom Viridiplantae; phylum Streptophyta; class Magnoliopsida; order Asterales; family Asteraceae; genus Helianthus; species Helianthus tuberosus. The sequence continues at coordinate 49,759,945 of CM060403.1, read as the reverse complement.
AGGTCCAGTAAGCTGAGCCTCGCCAATCTCATTCCAGCAGACTGGTGAACGACATTTTCGACCATAGAGAGCTTCGAAAGGAGCCATTTTGATGCTGGTGTGATAACTGTTGTTGTAGGAGAATTCAATTAACGGAAGATGTGAATCCCAACTACCACCAAAGTCGATCACACAAGCTCTAAGCATATCCTCCAGAGTCTGGATTGTTCTTTCAGATTGACCATCCGTTTGCGGATGATAAGCTGTGCTCAGGTTAAGTTGGGTCCCCATAGCAGATTGCATGGTTCTCCAAAAATGAGAAGTGAGACGAGCATCTCTGTCAGAAATGATGTTCAAAGGAACACCATGTCGAGCTACAATTTCATCCACATAGATTTTAGCAAGTTTGTCAGCAGGAAAATCCTCACGGATTGGCAAGAAATGCGCTGACTTAGTAAGACGATCAACAACTACCCAGATGGCATCATGACCTTTCTTTGTGCGCGGAAGTTTAGTAATGAGATCCATAGTAATGTTTTCCCATTTCCAAACTGGTATCTCTGGTTGCACCAACAAACCAGAAGGACGCTGATGTTCAGCCTTAACCTTAAGACAAGTAAGGCATTTTGATACATATAAGGCAATGTCTTTCTTCATACCAGGCCACCAATACTGAATACGAAGATCCTTATACATCTTATCTGAGCCAGGATGAACAGAATATCGAGACTTATGGGCTTCATCCATAAGCAAGGTGCGAAGGTTATCTAGGCTTGGGACCCACAGACGGTCCATGAAGTAATACGATCCGTTGTCCTTCAGTTCTAGATCAGGGGTTATGTGATAGGGAAATTCCTTATCCATCAAACCTTGTGAAACACAAGATCGTTGAGCCTGAGAAATGCGTGCTTGGATATCGGATCGAGCTTGGATAACAGATTGAATACGAACACAATGAAGCTTAGTACGTTCCTTACGACTCAATGCATCGGCTACGACATTCGCCTTACCAGGATGGTAGCGAATTTCGCAGTCATAGTCGTTTAGGAGCTCGACCCAACGTCGTTGCCTCATGTTGAGTTCTTTCTGATTGAAGATATGCTGAAGACTTTTGTGGTCCATGAAAACCACACATTTTGTTCCGTACAAATAGTGTCTCCAGATCTTAAGAGCGAAGACAACTGCACCTAACTCAAGATCATGAGTGGTGTAGTTTTTCTCATGTATCTTCAACTGCCTCGATGCATATGCTATGAGTTTGTTCCTTTGCATCAGAACACAGCCAAGACCCAATTTAGATGCATCGCAATAAACGACGAAATCATCATTGCCCTCAGGCAAGGTCAGAACAGGCGCGTCACAAAGTTTCTGCTTCAAGTGTTGAAAAGCTTCCTCTTGCTTGAATCCCCAATCAAAGGGTTTGTTCTTCTGAGTTAGAGCAGTTAGAGGAACTGTAATCTTGGAGAAGTTTTCAATGAAGCGGCGGTAATAACCCGCTAGACCAAGAAAAGAACGAACTTCAGTAGGAGTAGTAGGCATATCCCAATCCTTGATCGCACTGATCTTGGAGGGATCTACATGAATACCTCGTTCGTTGACAATATGTCCTAAGATTTGAACTTCTTTAAGCCAGAATTCACACTTGGAGAATTTGGCGAAAAGTTGCTCTTTCTTTAGGAGTTCCAGAGTAAGACGAAGATGTTGCTCGTGATCAGCTCGCGTCTTAGAGTATATCAAGATGTCATCAATAAAAACAATGACGAACTGATCCAAATAAGGCTTGCAGACCCTATTCATTAAGTCCATGAAAACAGCAGGAGCATTAGTCAAACCGAATGGCATGACTGTGAACTCGTAATGCCCATAACGAGTTCGGAACGCTGTCTTGGGAATGTCTTCTTCATGCACCCGAAGTTGATGATATCCCGATCGCAAATCAATCTTTGAAAAATAAGAAGCGCCCTGTAACTGATCAAAGAGATCATCGATGCGAGGTAGGGGATATCGATTTTTGATGGTAAGCTTGTTAAGCTCACGATAATCGATACACATCCTAAATGATCCATCCTTCTTCTTGACAAAAAGAACGGGAGCACCCCAAGGTGAAAAGCTAGGACAGATAAAACCTTTGTCAGAGAGTTCCTGAAGCTGCTTAGACAACTCTTGCATCTCAGACGGTGCAAGACGATATGGAGATCTGGCAATGGGATTTGCACCAGGCACGAGATCAATACGGAACTCGACTTGGCGTGTTGGGGGGTAGACCAGGTAAATCTTCAGGGAATACTTCAGAATAATCCCGAACAACGGGAATATCTTGGATAGACTTACCCTTGCCTTTATCTACTGTGACATGTGCCAAGAAGGCCACATAATTCTTTCGCAGATACTTCCGAGCTTTAAAACAAGACATGAGTTTGAGACCACCAGCAGGTTTCTCACCATGAATTTGTAGGATCTCGCCTGTCGAAAGCGACACACGAACAATCTTCTCAAAATAAACTATCTCCGCGCGATGCTTGGCTAACCAATCCATACCCACAATAACGTCGAAGCTTCCAAGTTGCATAGGCGTGAGGTCAATAGGAAAAAGATGGTCGTTAAGGTTCAACTGGCAGTTGCGTAGAACAGAATCAAGAACAATGGGTTCACCATTAGCAACCTCTACTGTCAAAGGTTTACCTAGTTTCGTTCTAGACACGCGAAGCATTGGCTCAAAAGACAATGACACAAAACTCTTATCGGCACCCGAATCAAAGAGAACAGATGCAGGCTGATTATTAATAAGGAATGTACCGTTCACCATATTATCGTCCGCCTGCGCCTCTTGAGCATTCATGTTGAAGACTCGACCTCGAGCCGGAGCCTGAGCTGGATTTGCATTCACCAATCTTGGACATTGATTACGGTAGTGGGTCAGATCCCCACAGTTATAACAAGCACCTGGTGGGTAGTGTGGTCGTGCAGCTTGACCCTGTTGCTGAGCAGGAGGCTGAGCAACTTGTTGAGCCGGGTTCTGAACTGCCTGATTCTGAGCAAACCGATAGACATTGGCAAGATGACCCGACTTCCCACAGTTATTACAGAAGCGGCACTGATGTTGCGGCTGATGGTAACTGTTGCATCTATTGCACAAAGGTGCATTCCCTGAATAGGGCTTCTTCGCTGGAGGCTGTGCGGGTTGGTTGGGAGCTGCCTGGTTAGCTTGGGCAGTGACAGCATAGTTTTGGGAAGCCTTACGCTTCCTTGCCCTTTTCGATGAACCAGAATCCTTTCCATTCTTGTTTTGACCTTTCTTGCTATCTTCCTTGTCAGACGACTGTTTCTTGCCCTTGTCACCCTTCCTGTGTAACTTATTCTTCCGAATCTGCGACTCAGTCAATGTCGCTGCTAACTCGATAGCCTGACGGAGTGTGGCAGGGTTACTACCAGTAATGATGTCTTGCACTGAGTCAGGTAGGCCGTCGATGTATCTTTCGATAGCCTTATCAAGTGGGGTAACCATTGTTGGGCAAAGCAGACTCAACTCCTCAAATCTATCAGTATATGCCCTGTGCTCGCCACTGTCTTGTTTCAAGTCATCGAACTCTCTCTCCAAAGCTCACTGCTCATGACGAGGACAGAACTCCCTCATCATAAGGGCCCTAAGTTCAGCCCAAGTTTGTGCTAGAGCAACTTCTGCACCACGGTCTCTCATAACCCCGTTCCACCATGTGAGAGCCCTCTTCTGAAACACACTTGAAGAAAACTCGACCTTGCGATTGTCAGGACACTGCACGTGGCGGAAAGTATTCTCAATGCTCTTGAACCATTGAAGAAGCCCAGTCGCTCCCTCAGAACCACTAAACTTGAGTGGTTTAGCCGAGTTAAAATCCTTGAATTTGCATGGAGCATTGTTGTTGTTGTTGGCTTGGTTCCATTGAGCAAAGAGGTTCGGGAATTGAGCAGCCATTTGCTGCGCAATGATTTCTGCCAGTTCGGCAGTCGCTATCTGGTTCTCGCGTCGAGGAGGCATTCTAATAGAGGAAACATGAAAGGAAACGAGTGAGATGTTTGGATGAAAAGAATGAGATGAAACCAAAATTGACAACAGCAAAGAGGGTGGTCATTTGTTCGCATTACAAAGCAAACAAACGACACACAGTGACTAATCGAAGTAAATGGGTCAAAAATAATGTATCGCGAAGACATGCTCGCCTATAAGTGAACACTCACCCCAAGAGTTCCCAGGTAAGAGTGACTGGTCCGATTATTTGGATTTGTACGAACACTCTAGCCTTAGACAGAAAACCCAGGGTACAGGCATTCACTCTTCCAGTTTGCACGTGTTCACATTATTTACAACCCAAAACCTTGATGAGATTTTGAAAACTCAAAGGGGTTCAAAACCATATAACAGAGGGTTCAAAACCTTACAATAGAGGGTTCAAAACCTTGTAATAATTCATTCAAAAACAGAAGATTGTTTTTCAAAAATCGTTTCGGAAAATTGGGTTCTTGTTTTGATAATCACCTAAGGATAGGTGAAATGCATGTTTTAAAAAATCTAAACACAAGATAACTTGTGTTAGGGTCCTAGAAAGGTTATAGTCTAGGTCAAAGAATTACTAATTGTCACACCCCCAAAATCCACCATGCGGAGTATCACCGCTTGGAGGCGTGACATGACCAGGATCGAGCCACCAATCATATTGAACAATTCAATTAAGTAAATAAAACCAAACATAATACGATTGGTGACCAAAGCTAGTTAACCTTGTTTGGTTTAAACAGCGGAAGCATAAACGTGAGTTCAAAACATAAGTTCACAGTTCATAAGTTTAAAGTCTCAAACATAAGTTCCATAGGTTTATAAAGTTCAATTATTAAGTATGGGATATAACAACCCATGTTCCACAACGACTCCTTCCCCGTGCAAGCTCCAAGCATTTAGCGACCTGTAAGGCATGTAACAACTAGTCAACAACAAAGTTGAGTGAGTTCACGTTTGGTTGTTTAGTTAATGAGTTCGTATCAGGAATCGGAAGTTCGTTTCATAACCAAGTATTACCCATTATTCTTGATTCCCAAACCTTTACGATATTTAGTGGGGGCTTCCCATTATGTATGTTACTAGACTAGGCGTATCCATAAGAGTCCTTCCCAATCCGAGGACGGTGTTAAGTATGAGTGTACGTAGGTTTTACGTACGTGCCCTTCTCATCCGAGGACAGTAGTGAGTGTGAGTGTACGTAGGTTTTACGTACGTGCCCTTCTCATCTGAGGACAGTAGTGAGTGTGAGTGTACGTAGGTTTTACGTACGTGCCCTTCTCATCTGAGGACAGTAGTAAGTGTGAGTGTACGTAGGTTTTACGTACGTGCCCTTCTCAATCCGAGGACAGTAATTGGTAGTCTAGTAGTGTTGGTAATATAAATAGAGTGATAGTACGAATAGTTATTCAATCCCATTCCCAACCACCGGGAATCCCATGCCTTAGTAAGGGTGTGAACTCACCTCGGTTTGCTCGGTTAGATTCTCAATATAGCTAACAGTCAAGGTCGGTCAATCACGTCCTAGTATGATTTACCAGTTAGTCATTTAGTGGCTTTCCAATAGAACACAAAGTTCCTACACGTATCTATCACATAACATGCATCACTGTAACGGTTTATGCCCATCTAAGTTTCCCGTCCATTCCCCACTCAAAATCAAACATACGATAATGCACATAACATATATAACATGTTAAATCATTCACAGATAGCATACTCGACATTTAGACACGCAAGTCACAACTTATGTCAATTCGGCATTAATACTCAAAACCGGCTGTTTTCGGACATTTAAATAAAATAGTTAGATTATTTCAAAAATTCCCAAATTTTTATAGAATGTCACAAACATTCCATATTTTATTGTGTAAAAATATCGGGGTCCGGTTCATCACCAATATTTTATAAAAATTCATATTCGGGACTGAACTCAGATTTATGTATTTCTGACCACAGTCCACGAAACAATTTATTAAAAATTCTTCGTAAGTCCGATTTGTGAAATTCCAGTGGGGTAATTACAAATACTTCAGTTATCATCTACAGTAAGATTTTCATGGTCCGATTCATCACAAAACTCAGGTTATGACTGAAAGTACGACACCCATTTATTGCTGTCAAAATTCAGCTTAAGTAGCTGTTACAAATTAACACTTTAAAAATAGTAAACGGAGTCCAAAAATTACGATTCCGGTGCCATTAGAACCGTATTTCATAATAACATATTTTAGATTCAAAATATCGATTTTTCGTTGAGGTTAAGACCTGTTTACAGCCAACAGAAGTGGGCTGTAAAAGTTAGACAGATTCTGATTTAAAGTGTTTAACCATCTAAATCATGTTCGATCGATTCCGTTAACGAGTTTAGTGACCACAACAACATCATATACTAATATCATTCAGTAAAGCATCAGATAATTACCCAATCATCATAACCACACAAGATCTACATGATTTACACACATATTCATCCATTAACCAACATGTTCAAGACTTTAGTGCAAGTTCTTTAGTGTTTCATAACTTTAATCGTCAAATCACTTATTAACCACTTAAATAACATGAAGAATGAATGGATCTAAGTTCTTACCACTAGCACAAGCCTAGGAGGGTTCGAGTGTAGAAAAGTGGTGGTTAAAAGCGAATAGAGAAGGTCCTTCCACTTCCGAGAGCACCAAGCTTCGTTGTATGACTCGTAGCACCTTTGAGTGTATGTAGAATGGCTTGATCAAGACTTGATGGTGGTGGTAGTGTGGATGGTGGTGGCTGCCGAGATGAAGAAGGAAGGGAGAGGAGGTTGTGTGTTGAGTTTGAGTGAATGATAAGAATGTGGATGTCTAAGGGTTTATAAGGAAGTCTTCCAACATTGTTCAATCCTTTGGTCCATATGTTTCTTATGTACATAACATATCAAGTAATTAAATAAAAAAAATCATGGGAGTGTCCTTCTTGTCTCCTAACCGATTGGGGGGGGGGGGTAGGTCTAGTTGGGTTTGAATGATGTAGTTAGTAGCTAGTTAGATTAGTTAGGTGATGAAATTAGTTACTAGTGTGTTATGTGTTATAACGGGTGTTAGGGTGTTCGGGGACCCTAACTAGCTCAGTAATGTGAAAACAATGTCATAGACAATATTTTTATGTTCCGGGTAGAGTCCGGTTGTTCGGTTGGATATTAATCCGTTAAAGTGCTAAATTAATTCGTAAGGCGTCCTATTTATATATTTTGTAACGTTTTTACTTTCTAACACTTAGGAAAATATAACGGACTATTTAGTGACCTTTCTGTACACTATTAGTATATTAACAAATACGTGTAAGCATAACACAGATATCAGAAAGCAGTTAAGTGATTCCACACAGTCGTCAAGCACATTAATTATTATTAATAAACTGTACGGTTACATGTAAATTTGAGGGTTGTCACATTCTCCCCCTGTTATGAGAATTTCGTCCCGAAATTTAGCGCGTGGTTACTGAGGAAGCTAGTTAAGTTGCGTTGTTTTCCATATTTTCCTGGGGTGTCACATCATCCCCCCGTTGATTTGGAATTTCGTCCCGAAATTCTGCGGTAGCTTCAGCCTCAGTAGTGGTTGCGTTTTTCTTAAACAGCTGGGGGTACTTGAGTTTCATTTGGTCTTCGCGTTCCCAGGTATACTCTGGGCCACGACGAGCATTCCAACGAACTCGAACGAGAGGTATTCTTGTGTGCTTGAGAATCTTAACATCTCGATCAGTAATCTCTACTGGTTCCTCGACGAATCGCAGCTGGTCGTCGATTGTGAGTTCCTTGAGAGGAACTATGAAGGGCTCATCTGACAGACACTTCTTCAGATTTGATACGTGGAATACGTTGTGAACTCCGCTGAGTTCTTCAGGTAGATCCAACCTGTAGGCGACTTGGCCAATTTTCTCAATGACTTTGAACGGTCCGACATAACGCGGATTGAGTTTGCCTCGTTTGCCAAAGCGGACTACACCTTTCCAAGGTGAGACTTTGAGTAGCACTCGATCCCCAACCTGGAGCTCGAGTGGTTTTCTTCCCTCATCAGCATAGCGTTTCTGACGGTCACGAGCTGCCGCCATTCGCTGTCGTATCTGAGCAATTTTCTCGGTGGTATCTACCACATGTTCTGGGCCAGTGATTTGGCTGTCACCAACTTCTGCCCAACAGAGAGGCGATCGGCATTTGCGTCCGTACAATGCCTCAAACGGAGCGGCTTGGATGCTGGTGTGGTAGCTGTTGTTATATGAGAACTCCACTAGCGGGAGGCGCTTTTCCCAGCCGTTACCAAAATCGATTACACATGCCCTAAGCATGTCTTCAAGGGTTTGGATGGTGCGTTCAGATTGCCCATCCGTCTGCGGGTGATAAGCGGTGCTCATATCTAAACGTGAGCCAAAGGACTTGTGCATTGCTTGCCACAGTTCAGAAGTAAAACGCGCGTCACGATCAGATATAATAGAGATTGGCACCCCGTGCCTTGACACTACCTCCTTTAGATAAATGTCTGCAAGAGTAGAAAACTTATCCGTTTCTTTGATGGCCAGAAAATGTGCAGACTTGGTCAGTCGATCTACGATCACCCAAATGGTATCGTTTCCGCGTTGAGATCTGGGCAGGCCAGTAACGAAATCCATGGAAATTTGCTCCCATTTCCATTTCGGGATCTCCGGTTGTTGAAGTAGGCCTGATGGTTTCTGATATTCAGACTTGACTCTCGCACAAGTCAAGCACTTACTGACGTAGGTTGCTATGTGGGCTTTCATGCCAGGCCACCAGTACGTAGTCTTGAGATCGTGGTACATTTTATCCGAACCAGGATGTACCGAATAACGAGACTTATGTGCTTCATCCATCACAAGCTCGCGTAAGTTGCCATAAAATGGAACCCAGATGCGTCCGTTAACATAGTAGGCACCGTCTCCCTTTTGTTCTAGCCGCTGCCTCGATCCTCTTAGGGACTCAGCCCTGATGTTTTCTGCTTTTAATGCTTCGACCTGGGCATCTCGAATCTGAGCAGGAAGGTTAGACTGGATGGTAAGCTGTAATGCTCGTACACGCTTAGGTAAAGTATCCTTTCGACTGAGGGCGTCAGCCACAACATTGGCTTTGCCCGGATGATACTTGATAGCGCATTCGTAATCATTCAAGAGTTCGACCCATCGGCGTTGTCGCATGTTTAACTCTTTTTGCTTGAATATATGCTCGAGACTCCTGTGGTCGGTGTAAATGGTGCACTTGGTACCGTACAGGTGATGTCTCCATATCTTAAGTGCGAATACAACTGCTCCCAGTTCCAGATCGTGAGTAGTGTAGTTTCTTTCGTGAACTTTAAGTTGGCGCGATGCGTAGGCAATGACCTTGTCACGTTGCATCAATACGCAACCAAGTCCTTGGATGGAAGCGTCGCAATAGACTACAAAGTCGTCTGTACCCTCAGGCAATGAGAGGATAGGCGCGCTACAAAGTCTATCTTTTAGATGTTGAAATGCGGACTCCTGTGCATCACCCCAACGATAGATGACGCCCTTCTGAGTCAGTGAAGTGAGAGGTTGCGCAATCTTGGAGAAATCTTTTATAAACCTTCTGTAATATCCGGCCAAACCCAAGAATTGGCGGATTTCTGTTGGTGTGCGGGGTGCAGGCCAGTTCTTGATCGATTCAACCTTAGATGGATCCACATGAATTCCATCCTTGTTTACCACATGGCCTAGAAAGTGGACTTCGCGAAGCCAGAAATCACATTTCGAAAACTTGGCATACAACCGTTCTTTTCGAAGAAGTTCCAGCATAAGTCGTAGATGCTGCTCGTGTTCCTCCTGACTCTTAGAATAGATCAGGATATCATCGATGAACACAATAACGAACTTATCCAGGTAAGGCTTGCACACTCGGTTCATGAGATCCATGAAGACTGCCGGTGCATTCGTCAGCCCGAATGGCATAACCAGAAACTCGTAATGGCCGTAACGAGTTCTGAATGCTGTTTTGGAGACGTCCTCATCTCGGACTCTCAGCTGATGGTATCCCGATCTCAAATCAATCTTGGAGTAATAGCTCGACCCTTGCAACTGGTCAAACAAGTCGTCAATACGTGGGAGAGGATAACGATTCTTCACAGTCACCTTGTTAAGTTCGCGATAGTCAATACACATCCTGAAGGTACCGTCTTTCTTCTTCACGAACAAGACTGGAGCTCCCCAGGGTGAAGAGCTAGGACGTATAAAACCCTTTTCCAAGAGTTCTTGTAGTTGTGTGGACAGTTCTTCGAGTTCTGATGGGGCTAGACGATATGGTGCTCGAGCTACTGGCGCTGCTCCAGGAGCTAGCTCGATTTGAAACTCAACTTGGCGATGAGGAGGAAGACCAGGTAATTCCTCAGGAAATACCTCGGGAAATTCGCGCACCATAGAGATGTCTTCAATTCTCTTCTCTTCCGTGGATGTGTCAGTAACGAGTGCTAAAATGGCAGTGTGGCCCTTTCGCAAACACTTCTGGGCCTTAAGGAAAGAGATGATGCCTTCGACAGCACCACTCTTGTCGCCACGAATCACGAGGGGTTCTTTATCAGAACGAGGAATGCGGATGATTTTCTCCTTGCAAACAATCTCCGCTTGATGATGAGATAACCAATCCATCCCAATAACGACGTCGAAACTACCAAGTGTGATAGGAACAAGATCGATAGGGAAAGTCTGACCAGCTAAGACGAGGTTACAACCTTTAACTATGTGTGTGGCTTCAAGACTTTTACCGTTAGCTAGTTCTACCGTGTGTTTGGTGTTCAGGAGTGTTGGGGTGCGCTTAAGAATTTGGCTAACTTTCACGGACACATAACTAGTATCGGCACCCGAATCGAATAAAACAGTAACGAAGAAGTCGTCAAGAAGAAACTTACCCATCACAACGTTGGGATCGTTCCTTGCTTCTCCCTGACCAATCACGAACACACGACCCCTGGCACCGTTGCCATCATTGTTTCCTCCATTGTTGCCCCCATTATTGTTCCCGTTTCCTTGGTTGTGATTCTGATTCTGATTTAACTGCGGGCAGTGTCTCTTGAAGTGACCTTCAGCACCACACTGAAAGCATCCCTTGTTGCCCTGTTGCTGTTGCTGATTCTGCGGTGCTTGCTGTTGCTGCTGACGATTCTGATTCGTAGGCCGTGGGCTCCTGCAATCCTTGGCTTCGTGACCCATCTTGAGACACCTCTGACAGTGTCCCTTGTTGCACTGACCACTGTGGTGTCTGTTGCATTTGTTGCACTTTGGGTGGTTTCCTCGATATCCACCCTGCCCTTGACTACCAGAAAAGTGCTGACCAGGGCTCCTATGGTCCTCAGTCCTTCGTTGCTGAGACTGAGACTGAACAGAGGCAGAGCCTTTGCCGGAATTCCCTTCCCATTTTCGTTTGTTGTCGGTAGGTGCATCAGAAGTAGCAACACCAATACGCTTGGGTAGTCTGTTTTGTTCCACTGCCTGGTCGGTGAGACGATGAGCCAATTTGACGACTTGCTGGATGGTACCCAAGTTGGCTGAAGTCACATGACTTTGAATCGCTGGTGCAAGGCCCTTGAGGTAAAGCTCAATACGTTTGATGGGAGGGTCCACCATAGTTGGGCACAGGATGGCCAGTTCATTCGACCTCTTGGTATACGCCTCAATCTCAGATCCTGTCATCTTCAGATTGTAAAATTCCACTTCTAGCTTGTGGATGTCATCCCGACTACAGTACTCCTCTTTGATCAGCTCTTTGAAACCATTCCAGGGCGTGGCATTAGCAACTGCCAGTCCTAGTAGTTGAACCTGTGCCTTCCACCAGGTTAACGCAGCTCCTTCAAGTGTTCCGGTAGCATATTTCACCCTACGGTCTTCGGGGCATTCGCACATCTCGAAAACTGTCTCAAGCTTTTCAAACCAGTGAAGAAGGCCCACTGCTCCTTCGGTGCCACTGAAAGTGGTAGGTCGACAGTCCATGAACGTCTTGAATGTGCACACAGGAGGTTGAGCATGTTGACCTGTTGCGCGAGAATAAAAGACAAGATTAAGCACGAGGGCTGGTTTGCGAAGGTAGGATCTAAATGTCCTAAGGTGAGTTGGTATGGCAGGTTATACCTCCTGCAGGGTTAGCTGCGAGTGCCTCCGCAACTCGTTCGTTGATCAAAGCCGTCAACTGGGCTTGAGTGAGGTTGATACGTCCTTCGCGTCCGCTCATGATCTTCATAATGAAGCAACGTAAGTGAGGAAAGTGTCGCGAAAGTGTGTAAGTGTGGGACGACATTAGAGAGTATGCACACAAGGTTCAAATAGCAATTGCCACATTATCTAATGCACAGTGAGAACTATCTAACCGATAATATAACATAAATCATACCACTTATGGTGTCGAGTCTTGCACGTGGAGCGAAGCGTCGTTGTGGATCGTTGAGCACTGTACAGGTTATAGTCTGGTTTTAATGAAAACTTTTCCCTTATTAAAACCAAGTTCTCTATAACCAATGGCTCTGATACCAATCTGTCACACCCCCAAAATCCACCATGCGGAGTATCACCGCTTGGAGGCGTGACATGACCAGGATCGAGCCACCAATCATATTGAACAATTCAATTAAGTAAATAAAACCAAACATAATACGATTGGTGACCAAAGCTAGTTAACCTTGTTTGGTTTAAACAGCGGAAGCATAAACGTGAGTTCAAAACATAAGTTCACAGTTCATAAGTTTAAAGTCTCAAACATAAGTTCCATAGGTTTATAAAGTTCAATTATTAAGTATGGGATATAACAACCCATGTTCCACAACGACTCCTTCCCCGTGCAAGCTCCAAGCATTTAGCGACCTGTAAGGCATGTAACAACTAGTCAACAACAAAGTTGAGTGAGTTCACGTTTGGTTGTTTAGTTAATGAGTTCGTATCAGGAATCGGAAGTTCGTTTCATAACCAAGTATTACCCATTATTCTTGATTCCCAAACCTTTACGATATTTAGTGGGGGCTTCCCATTATGTATGTTACTAGACTAGGCGTATCCATAAGAGTCCTTCCCAATCCGAGGACGGTATTAAGTATGAGTGTACGTAGGTTTTACGTACGTGCCCTTCTCATCCGAGGACAGTAGTGAGTGTGAGTGTACGTAGGTTTTACGTACGTGCCCTTCTCATCTGAGGACAGTAGTGAGTGTGAGTGTACGTAGGTTTTACGTACGTGCCCTTCTCATCTGAGGACAGTAGTAAGTGTGAGTGTACGTAGGTTTTACGTACGTGCCCTTCTCAATCCGAGGACAGTAATTGGTAGTCTAGTAGTGTTGGTAATATAAATAGAGTGATAGTACGAATAGTTATTCAATCCCATTCCCAACCACCGGGAATCCCATGCCTTAGTAAGGGTGTGAACTCACCTCGGTTTGCTCGGTTAGATTCTCAATATAGCTAACAGTCAAGGTCGGTCAATCACGTCCTAGTATGATTTACCAGTTAGTCATTTAGTGGCTTTCCAATAGAACACAAAGTTCCTACACGTATCTATCACATAACATGCATCACTGTAACGGTTTATGCCCATCTAAGTTTCCCGTCCATTCCCCACTCAAAATCAAACATACGATAATGCACATAACATATATAACATGTTAAATCATTCACAGATAGCATACTCGACATTTAGACACGCAAGTCACAACTTATGTCAATTCGGCATTAATACTCAAAACCGGCTGTTTTCGGACATTTAAATAAAATAGTTAGATTATTTCAAAAATTCCCAAATTTTTATAGAATGTCACAAACATTCCATATTTTATTGTGTAAAAATATCGGGGTCCGGTTCATCACCAATATTTTATAAAAATTCATATTCGGGACTGAACTCAGATTTATGTATTTCTGACCACAGTCCACGAAACAATTTATTAAAAATTCTTCGTAAGTCCGATTTGTGAAATTCCAGTGGGGTAATTACAAATACTTCAGTTATCATCTACAGTAAGATTTTCATGGTCCGATTCATCACAAAACTCAGGTTATGACTGAAAGTACGACACCCATTTATTGCTGTCAAAATTCAGCTTAAGTAGCTGTTACAAATTAACACTTTAAAAATAGTAAACGGAGTCCAAAAATTACGATTCCGGTGCCATTAGAACCGTATTTCATAATAACATATTTTAGATTCAAAATATCGATTTTTCGTTGAGGTTAAGACCTGTTTACAGCCAACAGAAGTGGGCTGTAAAAGTTAGACAGATTCTGATTTAAAGTGTTTAACCATCTAAATCATGTTCGATCGATTCCGTTAACGAGTTTAGTGACCACAACAACATCATATACTAATATCATTCAGTAAAGCATCAGATAATTACCCAATCATCATAACCACACAAGATCTACATGATTTACACACATATTCATCCATTAACCAACATGTTCAAGACTTTAGTGCAAGTTCTTTAGTGTTTCATAACTTTAATCGTCAAATCACTTATTAACCACTTAAATAACATGAAGAATGAATGGATCTAAGTTCTTACCACTAGCACAAGCCTAGGAGGGTTCGAGTGTAGAAAAGTGGTGGTTAAAAGCGAATAGAGAAGGTCCTTCCACTTCCGAGAGCACCAAGCTTCGTTGTATGACTCGTAGCACCTTTGAGTGTATGTAGAATGGCTTGATCAAGACTTGATGGTTGTGGTAGTGTGGATGGTGGTGGCTGCCGAGATGAAGAAGGAAGGGAGAGGAGGTTGTGTGTTGAGTTTGAGTGAATGATAAGAATGTGGATGTCTAAGGGTTTATAAGGAAGTCTTCCAACATTGTTCAATCCTTTGGTCCATATGTTTCTTATGTACATAACATATCAAGTAATTAAATAAAAAAAATCATGGGAGTGTCCTTCTTGTCTCCTAACCGATTGGGGGGGGGGGGGGTAGGTCTAGTTGGGTTTGAATGATGTAGTTAGTAGCTAGTTAGATTAGTTAGGTGATGAAATTAGTTACTAGTGTGTTATGTGTTATAACGGGTGTTAGGATGTTCGGGGACCCTAACTAGCTCAGTAATGTGAAAACAATGTCATAGACAATATTTTTATGTTCCGGGTAGAGTCCGGTTGTTCGGTTGGATATTAATCCGTTAAAGTGCTAAATTAATTCGTAAGGCATCCTATTTATATATTTTGTAACGTTTTTACTTTCTAACACTTAGGAAAATATAACGGACTATTTAGTGACCTTTCTGTACACTATTAGTATATTAACAAATACGTGTAAGCATAACACAGATATCAGAAAGCAGTTAAGTGATTCCACACAGTCGTCAAGCACATTAATTATTATTAATAAACTGTACGGTTACATGTAAATTTGAGCGTTGTCACACTAATAACCTAATTCCCTATAACCATTGGCTCTGATACCAACTCTTCTGTCACACCCCGACCACGTAGAACATACAAGATGTGGCGGAAACGTCGGGGAGTGTTGCAACAGAATTTATTGTTTCACAACCATGGCATACAAAGTTATATTTTATTTATTAAACAAGAGTGTTATATTGTCTTAAACAGGAAACAAAGAGTTCATAACATAATTAAACTAGTCTATCTTCATTTTTAGTCTCTAAGGCACAGGTCCGCCCTAGTGTCATGATCATCATCCTACGCAAAAGATCCTGAAAACACATGTGAAAATAGGTACGTCAGCATAAAAATGCCTGTGAGATACATAGGATTTGTGAAAAGAGGATTCATGACTTATAAGTTTAGAAAAAGTTGTTTAACAAAAGTCAGTCATGAACCTTGTAAGTTGTTGTGTTTTGTAAATCATTCAAAAAGCAATGATATGTATAATTAAGAGAATAATATAAGGTTAAATGAATAACCAAGTAAAATGAGTTTGTATAAGATAAGTTGTTTTGTAAATCAATGTCTTGTGAAAATAAGTTATTTATGTAAAACGTAATATGTCAAATATTGAAATGATTTAAGTAACGCTACGACATGTAATGTCATACAAACACTTACATATAGGAAGTACCAGCGGCGTATCCACCATGCTTGTATCATATTACACACGCCTCGTTACTCAAATAACTTACTCAAACCAATCACCAATGTAAATTGTTTGTGTATAATGAATTGTCATGTGTTAATGTGTAAACCATATCGAAAAGTCTATGTTCAATGTAAACCACTAAATGTGTATATCAATGTCAAAATGTTTATGTTTAATGTAGATCATGTAATGTGTACCCAAGAATATCATGTATGGTAAGTGAAATATATCAACTAAACCATATGTAAAATGCACAAAAACAAGGTATTGAAGTAAAACATGGTTTAAATCAAAGTTATGTTTTGTGGAACAAATGCATGCTATACTGATACAAACATTTATGCGGTATTGTGAAAATGCATACATCCAAGCCTTGAGACTGTGGCGATAAACCCTTAAACAAATTAAAGGTTTATCTAAGTTATGTGTATCGAATTCGGTCATTCCTTTCATCCAAACCTACCCAGGATGTCCGGAACGGGAGTTGTCAATTCCTATGGTACCACTACCTACTAACGAACGGCGTAGCTAATGTTAATGAATGTATTGTTCCATCTTAAACAACCCAAATGTCATATCAAAATGTAAACATGTGATGAAAACAATTGTACTAAGTATGCACACAATGGGCATACATAGCATGAAATGTAATGTGAAACAATGTACTAAGTATGCACACAATGGACATACGTAGCATGAAATGTAATGTAAAACAATGTACTAAGTAGGCACACAATGGACATACGTAGCATGAAATGTAATGTAAAATAATGTACTAAGTATGCACACAATGGACATACGTAGCATGAACACAATGAAATCATGTACTATAAATGTACTAATGAACATAGCAAGTATATGATGTGAAAGCAGGAAAGCACGAAAGTAACAAGTAGGCACATGTGTTTCACCCCAAAACAGTTTGGAAAACAGTAAAAGAGGGGTCTATGTACTCACTTGAGATTGCTCAGAAGTCCTAAGATAACCACCAAGCAATGCTAGAGATCACGGAATCAAACGGCACCTAATATAGGTAACTATGTTAATAAACCGGACCTATATCGGAGGATTGGATAGAATGAGGGCTCGTAAACCAAATGAGTATGGGAACTCATGTAGTATGGTTTAACAAAGCCTACATACTAAATGAAACCTAACCTAAGTGCTTACGACCCATTACGACCCGTTTAGGTAGCTTATGCTACTTTAACGCGTCGTTCGCGTAAAACGCGTTCGGAACGCCTAACTAGCCCTATGATAAGTAAAATATGCCTTAACATGTCTAATATTGTTGCCAAATCAGTTTAGATACCAAAAGTTATGTTACATATGCTTAAAATGAATTTTGGCGTAAAAAGGGCATTTTGGTAATTTACCTAAGGCATATAAACTACCTATCATACAACTACTTAAACGAAGCGACCATAAGGTATAACCTCGGAAGGTTATTCCCTATATACTATGGTCACCTAATGTGTTTGGTCGGATCCTAATGATCGACCAAATAGGTCGGGTTCGAAGGTATAAGCGATTTATCAGATCGCTTACCCTTACGACCCTAGACAACGTGGTAATCAGTAGGCATAGTCACAAGGGACTATAACCATCGTGATTACGCTCACGTTGCGAAGTTCAAACGAACTTCGCATTGACCATAAACTGGTCAATGCAGAAAGTCAAACAAAGTTTGACTTTCGAACTCGAAAAGCAATAAAAGAACGAAGGAACACTTACAAAGGGTCCCCGAATGCTAATCTTGATTCAAGTAGCTCAGGTATGAAACAAAGGTTTCAACTTAGAGCTTCTCAAATCAGATTCTTGTGAGGAATGAGTGAAGTTGAGGTGGGTATTTATAGATTTCGGTTCACCGTTAGGATCGTTTCTTGGATAACGTGCCTTGATCTCACCCGTCCGCTTGTCGGAATGTTGTGATAGCTCATTTTGCCCCCACCACAAGAGTTTGACAAGTGTCCTTGGCCTTTGGGGGGTTTGAAAGGCTGTTTGCAGCTGTTAATACACTGAATCTGGTCTGGGAGCCTGATGCGGGCCGCGTAAGGATACACCTTGGGTTTACGCGGGCCGCCTGGCCTGTCTGATCAGCAAACAACTTTCAGAAATGACAGTTTTGGTCCCTGTTGTGGTTTAAGGCCATTTCCGACATGTTTAAGGCCCGTTAAGCCAACTTTAAGGCCCTAAAATGATGCCTAAACATTGTGGACATGAAACATGCTCAAAAATATGTCGGATGTTGGTTCGTTTGGTCGTACGATCGCGATGTTTGCTTAATTACGACGGAATGCGCATAAGCGCGATAAACGATCCAAATGACGCGACGAATGGATTTTTCTCATGCCAAACACTAAAATACAATATTTTAGTGCTTACATAAATTTTTGGATGTCCGGATGTATTCAGAACGTAAGTTATGCGCGAAAATGCAAACTTGTGCACTTTTTGACGCTTTTAGTCCCTGAATGACCCAAAAGTTTATTTTAGCATACCGAACCCCTCAAAGCCTATTTCTAAGCTATTTAAAGGATATTTATGGTATGTGTAACTTATGGTCATGTTCCGGAATGTTCGTTACAGTTCAAATTGGCATACTTTCGCAGTTTGTCAAGTTTAGTCCCTGTAAGCGAATTAACTTGTTTTTGCCATACCAAAGCCTTTAAAACTTATTTCTAAGTTATGTAAAGGTTATTTAAGGTATGTTAAGTATATGTTGATGTTCCGGAGTATTTTTCGCATTAAACTGATTACGTTTACGCACCAGTTTGCGTATAACTCTCCAGAAAGCGATATAGAGTTTGAAATTGAACAAAAGTTAAAACATGAAAAATGTAAAACATAACCAAACAAACATTGGGATCAAATAACATTGTTTTATTGATAATTGAACTGTTCATAATGATTACAAGCACAGATGTTACATAAATGACCTTTACATAACTTAGAAATAAGTTTTGGAGGGTTTGGTGTGTCGAAAACAAGTTTATTCGATCGGAGGGACTATTTGTGTCAAACTGCGAAAGTATACCGATTCGTATAGAAATGAACATTCCGGAACATGATCATAAGCTAAACATACCCTAAATATCCTTTACATAGCTTAGAAATAGGCTTTGAGGGGTTCATTATGCGAAAATACACTTATTTGATCAATAGGGACTAAAAGCGTCAAAAAGTGCATAAGTTTGCATTTACGCGCATATCTTACGTTCTGAACATATCCGGACATCCAAAAATTTTTGTAATCATTAAAATATTTTATTTTAGTGATTTGAATGCAAAAATACCATTCGTCGCGTAATTTGGATTGTGTTCGCGTCCGTTCGAGTTTTCGTCGTAATTAACCGAATAACGCCACCGTACGACCAAACAAACCGACATCCGAGATGTTTTCAAGCATATTCTAAGTTCCCTATACTTTAATTTCATTTTAGAGCCTTGAAATGGGGTTAACGGGGCTGAAATGCATCAAAATCAAAGTTTTAGGCTTGCAGGGGCCAAAACTGTCAACTGTGAAAGATTTCTGGCGGGCCGCGAAAGATACGATGTAAGTCTACGCGGGGCACGACAGACTACCAGATCAGAAACATTGAATTTTGTCACAGCAGATGATTTCAGTGATTTCTAACATGGTTTTGGGATACCATTTGCTTGTTTTTTAGTTCCCATTGTATTCTAATCTATGGGCACAAGTGTATGGTTGAGATCATGCTTTGAATTGCTCAAAAACACTTGTAATCATCTTGTTAAACTCAAGACTTCCTATAAATACCCATCATGGTTGCCACTTTCATTTGCACATTTTATCTGATTTACTCTAAGTTGGAGCTCTCACATTGTTGAAGGCTTCATACCTGAGTAATTTAGTTCAACTCTTCCTAGCTTGGACCCTTTGTAAGCTTCTTTCATGCTTGTTTATGCTTTTCGAGCATGAGAGTCAAACAGTGTTTGACTTTCCGCTTTGACCATGATTTGGTCAAGTCAAAGTTCAATCGAACTTTGCAACATGAGCGTAATCACGATGGTTATAGTCCCTTGTGACTATACCTACTGATTACCACGTCGATTAGTCTAAGTGACGAGTCAAAGTTTCGGTCAAAATACGTATTTATGCGCATTTTGCAACGAAGCTATTTTCGGGTATCAAAACACTTTGTTTTGATACCAAACCTGTTTTCTAACGTAGTTAAACATGTTTTAACATGTTTAGCTCGTCACTTTTAGTCTAGTGCTTGTTTAGGGTCGTAAGTCAAGCGGTCTAGACAACCGCTTAGACTTTCGAACCTGACCCGTTTGGTCGATCGTTAGGATCCGACCAAGCATATATTGTGACCATAGTTATATAGGGAATAACCTTCCAAGGTTGTACCTTATGGTCACTTAGTTTGATTAGTTGTATGATAGGTGGTTTATATGCCTTAGGAAAATGACCAAAATGCCATTTTCATGCATAATTTGATTTTAAGCAAATGTAACTTAACTTTTTCCACTTAAACTGATTATGCAACATATTTAAACATGTTAGGGCATATAATACTTGTCATAGGACTAGTTAGGCATCTCGAACGCGCATTTGCGCGAACGATGCATTAAAGTAGCGTAAGCTACCTTAATAGGTCGTAACGGGTCGTAAGCACTTAGGATAGGTTTCGATTTAGGATGTAGGCTTTGTTAAACCATATCACATGAGTTCCAATACTCATTGGCTTACGAGACCTCATTCTACCTGATCTTCCGATTTAGGTGTCGATTTATTAACTTAGCGATTTAATTACTAGGTGCCACTTGATTTCCTTGGTTTGCCCGAGCTTTGTTAAGTTCATTTAAATCGAGGATACTTTGCAATTCAATGTGAGTACATAGTTCCCCTCTTTTACCGCTTTCAATTATTTTGGGGTGATTCATATGTGCTAAACGATTTCGAGTTTTCTAAAACGAGTACTATGGTTTATATTGAACACAAGGATTTCAATTATATGAACAAACTTGTTGGGGCGTTGGTCGAAAGACAATTGAATGACATTCATTAACTATTTTTAAGCCGACCAGTAGTACATTATGGTACCATAGGATATTATGATACCATAGGATCTGACAAATCCCGTTTTCGGACTTTCACCATGATTATGGGGGTAATGTGGGTAATGACAGAACCTGATGATTGTTAACTTACCCTATGGTGGTTTGTTAATACAAGTTGAACGATTAGGACGAATCACACAGGTTTGAATGTATTCAATG
This sequence comes from Helianthus tuberosus, assembly GCA_030545235.1. NCBI lineage: Eukaryota > Viridiplantae > Streptophyta > Magnoliopsida > Asterales > Asteraceae > Helianthus > Helianthus tuberosus. Next base: position 49,738,644 of record CM060403.1, on the reverse strand, counting down.
AAACGCACAAAATTTAGTTTTCACAATTTAAACACGAACCACTGGAACTATTGAACCATGTGAACTATTTGAACCATTGGAACTATCTGAACTATTGAACTATGTGAACTATTTGAACCACTGGAACTATCTGAACTATGTGAACGATTTGAACTATTTGAACCAATGGAACTATCTGATCAATGTGAACGATTTGAACCACTGGAACTATCTGAACTATATGAACGATTTGAACTATTTGAACCACTGGAACTATCTGATCTATGTGAACTATTTGAACGATTAGAACTATTTGAACTATTGAACGATTGGGTTATGGTAAGTGATTAGATAACGGGACGGGTGTAATGTGATAAAAGCATGGTGGATACGCCGCTGGTACTTCCTATATATAAGTGCTTTTAACACATTACATATCGTTGCGTCATTTAGATCACTTGGACAAATGTCTTCAAAACGAAGTTACACTACAAGGTTTACTTAAAGATATAAACCATACGAAGTTTACTTTTAACGACGGTTTACTACTTGATTTACAAAGTCAAATTCTTTCAGTTAGGATTCATGGCCACAATGGTTTTGGTTTACATATATATCAACTTGTAAAAGTTGATATAAGCATACTGCAATATCAAACTCTTTTGTTTTCAAGGTACATACTCGACAACTCTCGTAGTTGGACGAGTTATTGCAATATGAACTCAAGGCCATGAATCAGACATACTCACAAAACCTATGTACTCGCCGGCATTTTTATGCTGACGTACTTTCACATATGTTTCAGGTACCGTTGTTTGATGATGTTTGATATAACTACCCTCCAAAATTAATCCCGACACCCCGTATACGATATTTGGCCTTAAATACCTTTAATTTAATAAAAAAAAATCAATTTTTATGATATGTCGCGGGCCGTGAAGATCTACTCTCCATCTTACGCGGGCCGTGAGCGCCTGGACATACGGCATAACCCAGAATCCGCCACGTGTCAACATGTGGCGAAGCTAGACCGATGATCGGACCAAGCTAGGCCCTACGGACCCTATATCGCAGGACGCGAAGGCCCTTGTGTGGCTTTCGCGGGGCGCGAGAGATTGGTCGATCAGACCTATAAATAGAGGGCAAAGGCCTTCAGTCCCAACTCGTTCACACACAATTTCTCTCTCTAATTTCTGTGTAGGAATTATAATACTCGGGAAAAATACCCCATAATTAACGAAGTTCTGCCTGGATGTAAGTATCATAACCTCCGGTTACGTATTAGATACGCTGCCCGATTGATCTAGGGTTCGGTAACGGCTGTCGAGGTTCTGCCCGACGTAGTCGTTGGAGTTCTGTCTCAGGGAGGGTATTACTAATGTAAATATTAGGTTATTATACTAACACGTGTGCATTATGTAATTAATAGATAATCACCAGGAAATCACAAAGGAAAACCCTAAGATAGCAAAGTGAGTAATCTCCTTTTTGTAAACCTTTTTGCAAATTGTATTTACAAAACCTCAAATGATTTACATTATATTAAACAATGATTGAGTATTTATATTCTACAATTATCGTCGGTATATTGGGGTTTTGTATACAAAATTTGTTACTACATTGTGACTAGTAACATGGCCACAAGTCAGGTTGACAATACTGTGGGTGGTAATTAAAGTAGATGGAAACAAATGTAATTGCGAGATCGCCCTCAATACTGTAAAACGGTTTTACCCGTCTTGATTAAACTAGGATTCACTCACCAGTATTTCCCACTGACAAAATATTTTTAAACCCGTTTCAGGTAACAAAATGTGAAAGCCAAATAGAAGCCAGCTGGACAGCACTGAAGGCTTGGAAAAGTGGCTATAAAAGTTACCTAAATAAAGAGATGTTTTTATTTAAATAAAATAGGGTTTATCCCTATGAAAATGTGTGTACTAGAAACTTGGGAATTTCCCATGTGTATAATATTATAAAAGCGTGGTATTTTACTCTGATAAAATATTTCCTAACTACGGTCCTGATGTAAATTCCGCTGCCAAATTGATAAACACCGATACCACTGAAACTGGCCACAGCCGCCCGTTCCCGGGTAAATAGGGGACGGGGGTTGCGACATTTGATGATGATCATGATGCATACTCACATAGGGATGGACGAGGCCTTAGTGACTTAATAACAATGAAGGACAATTCGTTCATTTTTTTGCTTTTGATTTCGTGACAATGTAATAAACTTAATTCAATAAAACGAAACCTCAATCCATGTGTTGTGAAGCAATGATTCTGTTACGACACTCCCTGACGTCTCCGCCGTGGTTTGTTGTTTTAACGCGGTCGAGGTGTGACAGAAGAGTTGGTATCAGAGCTCATGGTTATAGGGAATTAGGTTATTAGTAATGCTTTGACATAGACTATAACCTTCCTAGGACCCTAACACAACTTATCTTGTGTTTAGTCTTAAAACAATACTGTTGCCTATCTTTAGGAGACAACCGCAACAAGAACACGAATTACAAATCCGACTTGAAAACCAATCATCTCTTCTTAGATGATTTATTATAAGGTTTTTAAACCTTCAAAGTTTTCAAAATCCCGTCAAAGTTTGGGTCTTATTAATGTGAACACGTGCAATCTGGAAGGGTGGGTGCCTGTATCCCGAGTTTTCTGTCTAAGGCTAGAGTGTTCGTACAAATCCACATAATCGGACCAGTCACTCTTACTTGGGAACTCTTGGGGTGAGTGTCCACTTATAGGCTAAAGCATGTCTTCGCGATACGTTATAAGGACCTATTTACTTTGTTCAGCCATTGTGCGTCGTTTGTTTGTTCGAGGGAACGAACGAATGATCGCCTTCCTTATGTTTCGTTGATATCTTCAATATCTCTTTTGTCCATTCAAATGTCAATCTCACTCGTTTTTCATGTTTTCTTGTTCTTTTTAGAAAATGCCTCCTAGATGCAATTAAACTGAGAATGCTGCCCTCGCAACCACAATCGTTCAGTAGATGGTTGCTGTGATTCCGAACCTCATTACCCAGATAAACCAAGCGAATAAAAATAACAACAATAACAATGCTCCATGTGATTTCAAAACATTCAATTTAGCTAAGCCATCGAAATTTTCTTGGTCTCAAGGAGCAACTACGCTCCTACAATGGTTCGAGAGTCTAGAATGCACATTCAGACATGTTCAGTGTCCAAATGAGCGAAAGGTTGAATTCACATGTAGTGTCTTTGAGAAACGAGCATTAACATGGTGGAATGGCGTGATGAGAGATAGGGGTGCCGATGTAGCACTGGCTCAAACCTAGGAAGAGCTTCGAGCTCTAATGATGAAGGAATTCTGTCCTCGTCATGAAATCAGGGCATTGGAAAGGGAATTCGACAATCTTATGCAAGATAGTGGTGAGCATAGAGCCTACACGGACCAATATGAGGAACTAAGTCTGTTATGTCCTGTGACAACTGTCAAATTTCAGGTATCCGTAGAACTATTAAACCATGATTAGTACTTAATGACTGTGCTGAATTACAATTAACTGCTTACTGATTATTACCATCTACATACATGTGCATCATATATTGCTTAATGTCATACCATTATTGCATGAAAGATTATTTGACTCAAATGATACACTAGACGTAGTTAGCACAGTTATCAGATAAATCAGGAAAATGCTGACAGAACTCAGTACATAGGCAGACATTGTGTTGAGACACAGAATGGGCCAGAAATCAAGTATGAAGCTAGTATAGTGTGTAGGAAACTAAGGATCACAAAACTGCCTTTCTAAGTGATAGTTTAAGTGCCGAAGAGTGCCTAAAACTCACAAAAGGTGCTGAATTCAACAAAATTCAGCAATAATCAGCATTTTAACAATCTAATTTTATGCAGAAATATGGTTAAATGGTCCTGAATGCTTTCCTAAGTGTCGGGAATCAAAAGTATCACAAAAGGGTACATAAATCACACTAAATTGCATAGTTTAGAACTTTAATGAACCAGTAACCAACCGAACAACCGGACACTACCCGAAACATCAAATTTGCACTAGAAGCACTGTTTTAACATTACCAAGCTAGTTATGGTCCCCGAGCATCATAACACATCATAAATATCTAGTAACTAGAATAACTAACTAGATACTTGATTTTTAACCTAAACAAACTAACTTAGTTACAAGCCTAATCTACTACCCCCCCCCCCCACCTATGGACGGCCAACAAGGGCCCCATCAACTTGATTTTATTTCAATATAAAAATAGATCATGTTGGTACTTTGTAGACATAATATACATGAGTTAAAGTGTTAATATGGTTATAAGTATAACCCTTGGAAGACATGAGCTCTCATAATCTTACACACTAAAAACACACACCTTTCTCTCCTCTCTTCTTCTTGGTCTCGGTCGAGAACCACCACCACCATACCATCATCATCACTTCACTTCACTTCCATTCAATCCACATACTTACAAGGGTGTTAGAAGACATACAAAGGAGCTAGGAGCTTGTAGAAGTTGAAGGACCTCTTTTATTTGCTTTTATCCATCTCATAACTTCTCTTGATCATCCATAGCCTTGTGCTAGTGGTAAGAACTTTGATCTTGCTATTTTACTTCCATTTTAAGTGGTTAAAAGAAGAATCATAATGTTAATCATGAAGAACACTAAGAATCACAAGAAGTAATCTTGAACATAAGCTTAAAATGTGAAGAGATCTTCATAAATATGAGTTGTTATGTTTGATGTTTGTTGTTCATACATGTATTTGATGTTGATCATCATATGATCTTGCTAGATCATGATTAAAAACATAATCTAGCAAGATGAGAGGATGAACATGTTAGAGATTCATGGATCATCCACACAAAGATCATGAACTTGAAAGAATAAAGTTGTTTCTTGAAAAGTAATGACCAAAATAAGTAGTAATACTTGTAGATCTAAAGATTTATGGATGAGTTTTCAAAGAAACCAAGTTAAAAATATAAGTTTTACTAAATCTTGGTTCTTACATAAACAAACTTTATTTTTGGTGGTTAAACAAGTGTAGAAACACTTGTGTAACAAGAAGAATTCATAAAGAAATATTTTTAGAAAACATGATCATAAGTTGTAAAGATCCATATTCTTTAAAAATGAAGTTTTTAAAGAACTAATCACACTTTAAAGGGTAACAAGGCTTACTAAGAACACTAGTAAATTCCTACAAATTTTTACAAATATTCAAGTTCATGAAAAAATAGTTTATTACTTGTTTTTAGCAAGGTTGGTAAGTAAAAGTTGTTTATTGTTGATTGTGGATTGATTGTGATGATTTTACAAAAGAAAATGATATGCTTGAAAGCATAGAAACCTCCATTTTTAGGGGAAACTGTGGTAAAATTTTCTAAAAATGTAAACACTTAGAAAAATATTTTTAAACAAATATTTACAAGTGTATTTTAAACCATAAATTGTTACATAAACCTTGCCATAATTTTTGTTACAAAAATTAAAATTATTGAAGGTTGAATTTTATAAGTAAAAGTGACTAAATATATATTTAGGGAATATATATTTAGATGACACCATGCGTGTGATTATTTGTATATTTTGTGTATTAGTTATATTCTTTTAGGGCATGAAATAATATAACACATCAAAATACCAAGAATTACAATCCAAAATATTACCAAAATTCCAAGGAATAAATATACAAGTTGTACACAAAATATTGGTGAAAACCGAACTATGAAATAAGACTTACAAAATATTCTGGAAATTTATTCACAAGTATATTTTGGTAACTAATATTTTGGACCTCAAGTAAATGAAAATATGATTTTTACAATTACTACAAGAATATATCATATTTTTTACAAGGGAAAAATATATTATTTTTGGCATGTATGAATATATATATTTTTCTTGAAATTTTTAGAAGATATATGATTTTTAAGAAATATATATTTTCTTACACAAACACGAAATACAATATTTTTTAGGTGAAAGATATATTTTCTCGAATAAATATGAAATATATCATTTTCAGAGAAAAATGAGTTTATATATATTTTCCAAGTTAGCCATGAAAATATATTATTTTTGGAAACTTATGAGAAAATACAAATATTTTTGCCAAAAGAAAAATTATAAATAATTTTTCTAAAAAATATTTATTACAATATATATTTTAGAAATATATATTGGTGGACTTTTATTAAAGATAATATTCCAGAAAATTAATACAAAATCAAGTATAAGAATACTTAATGAATACAATAAAAATACGTATTCACATACGTATAAATACACATCGGAATACGACCCTAATACATGGCAAAAATATACAAGTATAAGAATACAAATACACCCATCCTTGGGAAGGATATACAAGTATAAATACTTGGGAAGTATTAAGTTAAAATAATTATTTTAACAATTATTCCAAAATTTAATAAATATAATTTAAGTTAAAATATTAATTATTTTAACAAATAATTATATAACTTGGGATAATATCGAAGACACAAAAGAAACGTAACTCAAAGACATTAATACTAAGTCAAGGCACGACCCGCCCGTCTAATAGATCATAGTACGTTGTAGGTAGTCGTGTTTACCCGAAGGAGCTTGAGTTACGGTGGTTGAAGACGCAAGACTGTGAGTTCATGTTCCCCCCTTTTCTTTAAACTGTTTTGTTTTATAACTTCGGGGGTGAAGTACATGTTACGAAATGATTACAAACAATTACAATTGGTATGGTTAGCTATGGAAAGTACAGTAGATCATGTGAATGGGTAGGCGCACTCCTAAGACCATTAATCCTCATGTTAGGACCGAGGGGCATGAGTGATAGATCTATTTGGGTGTAGCGAGCTCACACCCATGTGGACCAGGGTTTGGCCCATGAGGTGACTATGTCTTACAGCCGGAGGCCCGGTACAAAATCTGCTAGGTTTGAGCCTTCCTACGCCGTTGCACGCATGTTAATGGCCTTGCAAACCATTAATCGATCTATTTCTTTGTTTTGCTTTCATACCGGGATTTTCAATACATACATACATATGATGATTTCAAGGTTTCATTTATACACACAAACAAACACATGAACTCGCTCAACTTTTGTTGATGTTTTTAAAACTACATGTATTTCAGGGAATTAAAAGTGGACCTGGCGGGCGTTGGAATGTTTCAAGTTATGTTAAGAATAAAGGATGTCATCCGTTGTCCTAGGGTTTGGTTAGTGTGTCTTATTCCTGGACGAGACACATCTTCCAAAGCCTGATTTTATTTAGAGTCTTTTGATGAGTCCTTAGGGAACTCTAAACAATTCGTATGGGTTATAAAATTTGAATTTGAAGTCTATGTTTAAACAATGATGTTTGTGATGTTTTTAAACTTAATTAATGGATGACCATCCATGGTTTTAACATATAGTCGTTGTTATGATTGAATGCAATGATATTAAGCAAGTCACACATAATCACGCTTCCGCACGAGTCAGGGTATGACAGTTTGGTATCAGAGCTTCGATTGTAGCGAACTAGGATTCCTTCTCGAGTCTAGACTACAATCATTAGGGCTCTCATGAAAATATTTTTACAAACATGTTTTCATTGCATACACAAAATGCCCAGATCCAGGAAAACAAACATTTTTACAAACAAAAAGACACGAAATACTTTTCAAGGTTTATGTTTGTGGTTCAGTCTGAGAGACTAGGTGGTACAGTCTGAGAGATGGGGAGGTTTAGTCTGGGAGACTAGGTGGTTTAGTCTGAGAAGACTAGGAAGTTCAGTCTGGAAGACTGGGTGGTTTAGTCTGGGAGACTAAGAAGGATACATGATTACATGATTACCTTGTCATTGATTACATGCTTAATGTTAGTAGTTAATATATGTGCATATGTGGTGATTGTTATGTTACAAATACCATGTCGTCATCTGATAGCGGATTGTCTGATGACCATGATCCTATGGCTATTGTTTCTGACGATGAGATTGTCCCTGAGCCAGAGATCTTTACTTCTAATACAGAGAGTGACTCGGAGATGATGTCCGACGATGATGACGATTTTCATCCATTTGTGTTGCCCGATTTCGAAGATGATTTACCGATTGCTGATGGTATCCCAGACGAGGATCTGTTTATTATTCCCATTCCTGTGCACGATCATCTTATCATCGGTCATCCCGATGGTGAGCATGTCGTGGCACCGATCCTCGCTTCTGTTCCTTTAGTGGTCATTCCTCTTGAGGATTGGCCATTCGATGATCTTTTTGACGATGATTTTGATTTGTTTTTCGATGGTCCCCCTGACGATGCTCATGGCGATGGAGAGCTCGATGAGGACATTGTTAATGTTCCACTTCTGGGGATTCCTGTTATCGAGATTTCTTCTGATTCTAGCTTACACTTTGTCTCAGATTCTTTTGCGTCTGTGACATCTTCCGCCTTACAGGCAGTTGGTTTGCGACGTTATGCCACTGATACTGACGATGATACAGCCATGTCAGCTGCACCACATGACATTGAGCCTGGGCTTGAGCTTGACTTTATTCCTATTGATCAGCCTGTTGATGCACCCGCTGATCCTGAGCCGATACCTGCACTTGAGCCTTTGCCTGATCATGACCCTGTTCCATTTGGCATACCTGATATTACACCCCTCATACCCGATCCAGTTCCTGCACCCACTGACCCTCCTGTTATCGAGCCAGTCACTCCTCCACTTGCACCTGCACCCGTTGATGTTGCTCCTTTTCACCCAGTAGAGTCAGATGTGCACCGTGTCGACCTACCTATTGTTTTCTTGTAGGATATCCGTCCATGGGAGGGCACTTCTAGCCAGTAGCCTAGCCATGACCCTCATGTATCAGCAGCTTTCCCTCACATGCCTCAGTCTGCACCTTCTGCTCATTTTACTTCTTCACCACTTGACGAGCCACTTAGATGGTTCCCACCTTACACCACGCCGATTTCTGATCCCTACCATCCCTCACATTTCACTGGTTATACACGGGGTGAGTTACTTCTATCATTGCAGCTCCAGTATGAGATCATGAGTCGCAGGATTTTAGAGCTTGAGATGATACCGCGACCTTTACCATGTCCGTGTCAGCCTGCATTTGTTCCTCGTTCATCACCATCCCCATTTTCACACCCTCCTGCACCGCTTACTCCATTTCCTGAGTTTGATACTCGATTTCTTACCGTTGAGCAGCAGATCAGTTATCTATTGCGTCATGTTTATGATCTTGAGGAGGAGCTAGCGCATGTGCGCAGCTTGCTTTTTGTTCCTCCACCTCCTCCTCCACCACCATCAGCATAGCCGGTTTTTGGTTTTATGTTGGTAGCTTGCTTTTGATGAGAGCACCGCTATTGAGCTGAGCTAGTGAAGCCTTTTGGAGACCACTTTTTGATTATATGACCGTTGTAGACTGATAAACATTTTGGACAAGGGTAGTGTGACCCTGTGATCCCTTTTGATATGATACTTTGTAAAACATGTAACAATATGCGTGGTCGATGATTAATGAAAAGCTCAATTGTAATGTTCTCATTAAATGTTGTTAAATTACATGCTCGCATTATAATTGTGTTGGTTACCTGATTGCTTGCTACAATAATTGCTACTGCATATACATACCATATACTTATTATATGAGTAAGACCTGACCTATACAATCTTCTTTATAGAAGATGCCTCCTCGAAGGAACAATCAATTGTCCACAACAGAGGCAGAACTGCATGAACGGATTTCACAAGCAATCACACAACATGAGGACTTATGCTCTGAACACAGCGAAGGTACCTCAGGAAATAACCCACCTCATGGTAATGTTTAAGTCACTTAAGACACATTACGATACGTTTGGACATTCCATGTGCATTTGCTAACGCTTTCTGCGAATGATGTTTCTTGTACAGGCTGTACTTACAAGCAGTTCCTTGACTGCAAGCCTCTGAATTTTGACGGCACAGGAGGTGCTGTAGCTTTCGTAAGATGGGCTGAGAAGACAGATTCTGTGCTGCGGATGAGCAAGTGTGCGCCTGAGCACCAGGTCACTTACATTTCTGGACTATTACTAGAAGGAGCTCTATCCTGGTGGAACCTTCAGGTTCAGACTCTAGGTGAGGAAGCAGCATATGGTATGACCTGGGATGAGATGAAAGAACTGATGCGCAAGAAGTACTACTCGAGAGCTGAGATTCAGAAGTTGGAAACCGAGTTCTGGAATCTGAAGATGGATGGACCTAAGATTGTTGAGTATGTGTAGAGATTCCATGACCTATCTCGTGTTGTCCCCTACATGGTAGAACCGGAATTCAAGCGAGTTGAGCGCTTCATCTAGGGATTGGCACCCCAAATTATGAGCATGGTGACTACTTCGAAGCCTCCAATGATCACTGAGGCCATTGATTTGAGTGTGGCATTAACTGAAGAAGCGATTAGATTGAACAAGTTTTCGATCTCTGAGGGAAAGAAGAAGGAGGCTCATGTTGAGTCATTAGGAGAGAACAAAAGGAAGTTCTCAAATTTCAAGAAGGGTACCCAAGGAAACAACAATGGTAACAAGAAGAGAGATGCGAATCCACCAGCCGAGGGTAAGACTGGTACTGCTACTGGTGCTGAGATTAGAGGAAAAGGATACATGGGCACCCTGCCCAAATGTGATGTGTGTCAGTTTCATCACACTGGACGATGCAGAGCTGGAAAGTGTGAAACATGCAGAAAAGTTGGCCATGCCAAGGAGTCATGCTGGTATGGAGCCGGTCGTGGGAATAATGGTCAAAGAGGAAACAAAAATGGTAATGGCATTGGAACCCGTGGTGGAAACGGTTATGGGAATAGAAGCCAAGGTGGAAACAATAATCAGGGAGGTAATGGGAATCGTGGTGGTTTTGGAAACCAGGCTGGTAGCGGAAACCGTGGGGCAAATAACAACCAGGGCGGTACTGGAAACAAACAAGGCTGTTTTAGTTGCGGAGATGTCGGTCATTTCAAGCGAGATTGCCCAAAGAACAATCAAGCCCAAGGAAGAGTTTTCAACATTGGAGCTAGGGAAGCTTGCCAGGATCCGGACGTAGTTACGGGTACGTTCCCTATCAACCAACACTTTGCATCTGTACTATTTGATACTGGTGTCGATTATAGCTCCGTGTCCCTAGAATTTAAGAATATACTTGGGTTAGTTGCCAGTAAGTTAGAAATTCCGTACTCAATAGAGCTAGCTAATGGAAAGCTAGTAGAGGAAAACGAAGTAATTAGAGCCTGTGTAGTAGAGCTCGGAGAGCATGAGTTTACGCTCGATCTTCTACCAGTTGAGTTGGGAAGCTTTGACGTGGTAGTTGGAATGGATTGGTTCTCAAGTAACCGAGCTGAGATCGTATGTCATGAGAAGATCATCCAAATCCCGATGATGAATGGAGAGATGATTGTAGTGCACGGAGAGAAACACGATACACCTCTAAGGATTATCAGCTGTTTGAAGGCCCGAAAGTTTTTGTAGAAAAGATGTGCTGCCTTTTTGGCTCACATTGTTGATAAAGAAGCAGAAGAGCCAAAGCTGGAAAATATCCCTGTGGTAAGGGAATATCCTGAAATCTTCCCTGAAGACTTGCCAGGATTACCGCCGCAACGGCAAGTCGAATTCCACTTTGATTTAGTTCCAGGCGCCGCGCCTGTAGCTAAGGCACCTTATATACTTGCGCCATCAGAAATGCAAGAATTGTCGACGCAGCTTCAAGAGCTTTTGGACAAGGGATTTATTAAACCAAGCTTCTCGCCTTGGGGAGCTCCAGTTCTATTTGTCAAGAAGAAGGACGTATGTGCATTGACTACCGAGAGCTGAACAAGTTGACCATCAAGAATCGGTATCCCTTGCCAAGGATTGATGATTTATTCGATCAACTCCAAGGTTCAAGTTACTACTCCAAGATCAATCTTCGATCAGGTTATCACCAGCTGCGAATTCAAGAAGAGAGTATACCAAAGACTGCCTTCAGAACTCGTTATGGACATTACGAGTTTCTAGTAATGCCGTTTGGTTTGACAAATGCGCCGACAGTATTTATGGATCTGATGAACCGAGTTTGCAAGCCATATCTTGATAAATTCATGATTGTATTTATCGATGATATTTTGATCTATTCACGGACGAAGGAAGAGCATGAGCAACACCTTAGAGACATTTTAGAGCTGCTCAAGAAGGAGAAACTGTATGCTAAGTTCTCGAAGTGCGAATTCTGGTTGCATGAGGTACAGTTCCTTGGTCATGTAGTGAATGAAGATGGAATCCATGTGGATCCCACCAAGATCGAGGCGATTAAGAATTGGGAAACCCCAAAGACGCCGATCGAGATCCGTCAGTTTCTAGGTTTAGCTGGGTATTATCGCCGATTCATTGAGAATTTTTTGAAAATCGCTCAACCGCTGACCTCCCTTACTCAAAAGGACAAGAAGTATGAATGGGGAGATAAACAAGATGAAGCTTTTCAATTGCTCAAGAACAAGCTTTGCGATGCACCTATATTATCCCTACCCGAACGCACCGATGACTTCGTGGTATACTGTGATGCCTCGCGTCAGGGATTGCGCTGTGTGCTGATGCAGCGATAGAAGGTTATCGCTTATGTTTCACGCCAGTTGAAAGTTCATGAGAAGAACTACACCACACACGACTTGGAGTTAGGCGCAATGGTGTTTGCTTTAAAGATCTGGCGACACTATTTGTATGGCACCCGATGCACGATCTTTACAGATCACAAGAGCCTTCAGCACATATTAAATCAAAAAGAGCTTAATATGAGAAAGCGACGATGGGTTGAGTTGTTAAACGATTATGATTGCAAAATCAAATGTCACCCAGGAAAGGCGAATGTGGTGGCAGACGCCTTGAGTCGAAAAGAGAGGATTAAGCCCATAAGGGTTAGGGCTTTGGAGATGATCATTCAAACAGACCTCTCGTTGCGCATTCGTGCTGCACAAAGAGAAGCTCTCAAGAAGGAAAACTTGAAGGATGAATATCTCCGTGGGATGGAGAACCAGTTGGTACCCAATGAGGAAGGAACCTTGTGTTTCATGGGATGAATTTGGGTTCCCCTCTTTGGTGGTCTTAGAGATGTGATCTTTGATGAAGCTCATAAATCGAGGTACTCGATCCACCCAGGATCGGATAAAATGTACCAAGATTTGAAGGATTTCTACTGGTGGCTAAGACTGAAGGGTGATGTTGCAACTTATGTTGGAAAGTGTTTAACTTGTGCCAAGGTGAAGGCCGAGTATCAGAAGCCTTCAGGTCTCCTGCAACAACCTGAGATACCCATGTGGAAGTGGGGGCAGATTTCAATGGATTTCGTAACGAAGTTGCCAAAGACTCCCAGAGGTCATGATACGATTTGGGTAATCGTAGACCGTCTGACAAAATCTGCGCACTTTCTGCCAATCAGGGAAAAGGATAACACAGGTAAGCTAGCTAAGCTGTACCTAAGGGAGATAGTTGCACGTCATGGAGTGCCTATCTCAATTATATCTGATAGAGATGGGAGATTTGTGTCAAGGATTTGGCAATCTTTCCAAGAAGCGTTTGGTTCACAGTTGAATTTGAGCACCGCATTTCATCCACAGACGGACGGTCAAAGTGAGAGAACGATTCAGACGCTTGAAGATATGTTACGAGCTTGTGTAATGGACTTGGGTGGCAGTTGGGACACTCACCTACCTTTGGTTGAGTTCTCCTATAATAACAGCTACCATACAAGCATTCAAGCTGCACCGTTCGAAGCTCTCTACGGGCGAAAGTGTCGATCACCATTATGCTGTGCAGATGCAAGACAGTTGGTTGGTCCTGAATTGGTCTAAGAGACGACAAATAAGATCATACAGATCCGACAGCGCATTAAGGCGGCTCGTGATCGACAAAAGAGCTATGCGGACCAAAGAAGGAAACCTTTGGAATTTGAAGTGGGAGATATGGTTTTGTTAAAAGTGTCACCTTGGAAAGGTGTGGCACGCTTTGGGAAGCGTGGCAAATTAAACCAACGATTTATCGGACCATTCAAAATCATGGAAAGGATTGGCCCTGTAGCTTACAAGTTGGAGCTACCAGCAGAGCTTAATGGCGTTCATGATACATTCCATGTATCTAAACTGAAGAAGAGTCCAACTCAAGAAACAGTGATCATACCTGCTGATGAAGTTCACATTGATGACACACTCCACTTTATCGAAGAACCTGTTGAGGTTACTGACTGGAAAATTAACAAGACTCGGAGGAGTAGTGTTAAACTCGTCAAAGTCCGATGGAACGCACGTCACGGCCCGGAGTTTACTTAGGAGCGTGAGGACCGCATGAAAGCTAAATATCCGCATTTGTTCCCTAACACCCCTGCAGCTAGCAGTAGAGCTTAAAATTTCGGGACGAAATTTTCTTAACAGGGGGAGAATGTGACAACTGTCAAATTTCAGGTATCCGTACAATTATTAAACCATGATTAGTACTTAATGACTGTGCTGAATTACAATTAACTGCTTACTGATTATTTCCATCTACATACATGTGCATCATATATTGCTTAATGTCATACCATTATTGCATGAAAGCTTATTTGACTCAAATGATGCACTAGACGCAGTTAGAACAGTTATCAGATAAATCAGGAAAATGCTGACAGAACTCAGTACATAGGCAGACATTGTGTTGAGACACAGAATGGGCCAGAAACCAAGTATGAAGCTAGTATGGTGTGTAGGAAAGTAAGGATCACAAAACTGCCTTTCTAAGTGATAGTTTAAGTGCCGGAGAGTGCCTAAAACTCACAAAAGGTGCTGAATTCAGCAAAATTCAGCAATAATCAGCATTTTAACAATCTAATTTTATGCAGAAATATGGTTAAATGGTCCTGAATGCTTTCCTAAGTGTCGGGAATCAAAAGTGTCACAAAATGGTACATAAAGCACACTAAACTGCATAGTTTAGCACTTTAACGAACCAGTAACCAACCGAACAACCGGACACTACCCGAAACATCAAATTTGCACTAGAAGCACTGTTTTAACATTACCAAGCTAGTTATTGTCCCCGAGCATTGTGACACCTGTGCCTCCACGGCCATCATACAAATACCAAATCAATGAAATATTGTGTTTCATACTTGGGATTTGTATAAGTATGTGTATCATTTGCACATATCAATTTTTGTTCGAATTCAAGCTCTAAATCGCTTTCTGGGAAGTTATACGCGAGCTGATGCGTAAACGTAATCAGTTTAACGTGACAAACACTCCGGAACAGTGACATGGGCTTAACATACCTTAAATTACATAACTTAGAAATAAGTTTTGGAAGGTTTGGTGTGTCGAAATCAAGTTTATTCGCTTACAGGGACTAATTTCGACAAACTGCGAAAGTATGTCGATTCATACTGTAACGAACATTCCGGAATATGATCATAAGTTAAACATGCCCTAAATATCCTTTACATAGCTTAGAAATAGGCTTAGAGGTGTTTGGTGCGCAAAAATAAACTTATTTGATCAACAGGGACTAAAAGCGTCAAAAAGTGCATAAGTTTGCATTTTCGTGCATATCTTACGTTCTGAATATATCCGGACATCCAAAATTTATGTAATCATTAAAATATTTTATTTTAGTGATTTGCATGATAAAATTCCATTCGTCGCGTAATTTGGATCGTTTTTCTCGTCCGTTCGTGTTTCGTCGTAATTAACCGAACAACGCAACCGTACGACCAAACGAACCGACATCCGAGATGTTTTTGAGCACATTTCATGTTCCCTATACTTTAACTTCATTTTAGAGCCTTGAAATGGGGTTAACGGGGTTTAAACGCATCGAAAATGGCTCAAAAGTGTTGCAGGGACCAAACCTGTCAATTAATGAAACTTTCTAGGAGCTGGCACATGGTGGCGCTGCGCCACCACCATAAGGCTTTTCCGTGGTGTGACGCCACGGCCTCATCTGGGAAGAAACTTCATTTTGGCAACCAGATTGAACTTGGGGGTCTTTTGTGTAACTTTTCTCAATACCGTGTGATGGTTTTGGGCACCCCTAGTATTCCAAAACCATGTGCCTTATGTGTAAGGTCCAGATTGAAGCTCGTTTATCGAGGAATGATCCTAACGGTTGTGGATTTCCCATAAATACCCACCTAGAGTTCACTTGTTTCCTCACACATTTGATCTCAATCTTCTTCTCTAAGTTGAAGCTCTCCTTGTGAGGCTTCATACCTGAGAAATTTTGAGTTCAAATCTTCAAGCTTGGACCCTTTTGTAAGTATTCTTTCGTGCTTTTGTCATTTTTCTAGCGAAAGTCAAACAGTGTTTGACTTTCTGCTTTGACCAGTCTTTGGTCAACACGAAGTTCGTTTAAACTTCACAACGTGAGCGTAATCACGATGGTTATAGTCCCCTTGTGACTATACCTACTGATTACCACGTTGTTTAGTGTAGGATCGTTTTGAGACCCAAACGAGTCAATCATAAGAGTTCTTATCAATTCAAGAGGCGGAAACAGATGAATTGACTTGGAAAACAGCTTGTTTCACACTTAATTGTCTTGTTTTATTGATATAACAAGTTTCCAGATCAGTAGACACATCGGCAGCACTTCGGTACCGGAATTACAAAAGTTACAAATGATTTCGCATGTGGATTATTTATACTATTCCTAATTTCGCTTGAAACAGCTTCAAACGAAATTAATTCCAAGCGAAATCTAATTTCGCACGGAATTACCTATGTGACACTTTCATGCGAAATTACATATAAACCCTAATTTCTCGAACTACGTGCCCTGATCTAACATTCTTAATACAAGACTCGATACAAGACGAAGTCGACAGACGTATGCACCAACAGACTCCCCCTCGGATGTTGACGAGTCTTAAGTGTCGTGTCTTAACAATCTTCAGCCTTTATTAGTCTTTGGGCTTATTTTCTCAGTCTTCTCTCTTCTTCTTTCTCTCTTTTACCAAGATCTAAAAATGGCTCTTACATCCTCTTGATCAGATCTCTTGATTCCTTAAGCTCTACATCAACATACTCCCCCTTAAAGATTCCTTGGATCAAAATCTTGCTTTCATAGGTTCTAGAATTGCAACTTGGCTCTCTCATAGCCATAACCTGCACATTCTCTACCTCAAAGTAAGATTTCATAAAATTTAAAATTTGACAAATTTAAACTTTTTCAAGAGACACCTACTAAGAAATAATTTTACAATATTAACTTCTGATGAACCACTTGTATACAAAATATTCAAATTTTTCATTTCAAACAATCTTCTTCATTCCAAAAAAAACTTTCCCAACCCTGTTGTTCATCATGTTTAGCACTCAGAATTTTGAAAATCAGCTTTGCAACATCAGTTGTCGAAAATCTTTTTGAATTTTCAAAAATTTATGCTAAAACACACTAAAATCTTTTTGGATTTTTTATATTAAAGAAATGCAGTAAAGAAATATTTACAAACAATATTTTTGTAAGTTTATGTAAGAGGATCATATCAGTTTTTGAGACAAATCACCAACACCGTTAAGCTTTAAACATTTTAAGTTCTAAACGATTCACTTAGATTGTCAGTATACTGATCCACTTAAATTTTCACACAAAGTTCAACTGTTTCGAGATACGAGATTAATGTTTTAGAAACTTAAACTTATTCGCGTGTCCTACCTTAGAATATACTCCCGTATCCAGATCCCAATATTCAGTCTTACAGGTGAGTATACCTAGATGATATCTGTAAAGGGTTAAATGCGAGGGCCGTGAGAGCTCAGGCTATTGCTTCCGCAAAATCAGAGAGATAACGGCTTCGACTTTTGGTGTGTTCCCTTTAGAGAATCTTTTCTTCAACAACACATGATTAGCATTTTGCAATGTTTCATCATTTTTTATGCTGAGGGTAGGCTATATTTCAAGCAAGCGTAAAGTATTATACGGGGACTAGGCCATTGCTTCCGCAAAATCAGAAGTCCCGGGATAATACCCCAGATATCACTAAGCATAAAGACCTAGTATCTCAGAAAGAGAGACCTTTCAAACAAGATTTCGGGGGTTACCCATATATCCGAGAGATGTTCCCCACGATATATGTAAGTTTGAAATTTAGGTTTATATCTCGTCACAATTTACTAAATGTGTAAAAACCTACTGGCACATTATCAGTGAGACCGTTTATCACTATTTAACTTTCAATTCTTTAGCGTGCTGTGATAGTCCACTGATGTACTATCATTTCATCTTTTTCACAACAAAACTCATTTTTGATTTTATCATGTTTTTGTGCTTTTCAAATTTTCTAATGTTTTTGGATTTTCTGAAATTTCTTACTCCCCATAAAATTCAAAATCATTTAAAGAAACTTTTGAAAACAAACTGTACAAGGTAAAGTGACAACTGATATCGAATCACTTCAATTCGCCATCCACTTGGCATAAACAATCAGGACTCCCCCTTACAACAAACTATTTTCCCATTATGATTTCAAAACACTTAAGTTTATTTTAATCAAATGGTTTTTCCTGAAAATAAGTTTTGTTTTCATCATAAACCACTTGTAGGTTAGGGGATCTCATCACATTATTCTTTCATTTTCAACCTTTTGAAAAATATAACAATTTTAAGTTCAATCAACAAACACCACTTGTAGAAAATCAAGTACAACTTAATGTCCCTGATTTACCACTTGTAAGTCGAAATATCACAAACGTGAATTTCTCAAGAAAGATGCCGATTCCTGCTCCACAATTACCAACTTGGGAGCTCCGGCAACTCAGATTTTTTAGTTTGAAAAACCTGTCACCCAAGTCTGACCAGCCTTGGGTGATTCTGGTACACATCTATCCCACCATCTTTTCGATTGATAAAATTCTTTGGCACCTTTAACCTTCCCATCAACCATCTTCTCAAAGATGTGTTTGATTTTCCCATTGAAAGCCTTTTCACCATCAAATTCTCCTTTACCAGGGAAGAATTGACCCTGAAATCTCAGTTTTACCAACCTTTAACTTCAAATTTTCTTTTGACAATTTTGGAAAATTTTCATCGTTCATCTCAGGAACAGAATTCTCATTCTTTTTCTCAACAAATGACTCCTCTGATTTTATGGAATCAGATTCATTGTTAGAACTACTCTCAGATTTTACAACCCATCTTTGTTTGTTTTCATCAGCTTTTCTTTTGTAAAAACGTTTTGAAGTTTCACCAACTTCAAAATTTGTTGGTTGTTTCTTTTCATCAATATGTATTTCTTCCAATCTTGAGTTAAAAGAAACTCCCTGTTTTGTATTGTTGGACTGTTGATAGTTCCAAGCAATGTGTCCAATCTTATGACATTTGAAACACATTCTTCTCTCAACTCTTTGCTCAGTTCTCATCATCATATTTTTTTTTCTTCTCAGCAAGAAACTCTTGATTTGACTGTCTCCAGAATTGTTTCTTTTCTTCCTCTACTAAACTTTCACCTGAAACAAATTTAATTTTTGTTTTATAAGTTTTCTTATTTCTATGATTTACCGGGGAAATGAAACCTAAACCCTGCTTTTTGAAATTACCATTATGGTTTGGTTTCTTTCGATAACCTGAACCAGAACTGTAACCCTTTTTCTTGTTCAATCTCTGTTGAACTCTTGAAGTGTATTTTTTAGGTTTTTCAGCAAGATTTAAATCTTTTATTTCAGAAATTTTAATTTCTGTTAATTTGAAAACCTGTTTGATTTGTTCAGTTTTGACACTTCTTATTGGAAATTCCTCATCAGAATATAATTTGTCTAAATCATTCAAAGTATATGCCACTTTGATTGATCCATCATTCAAATTAGATTTTGATAACAGGAATTCTTTATCGTAAACCCTTTTAACCGGTGAACTCGGACCCTTTTCTGATGAACTCGAACTTTCAGACTTAGACTCCGATTTTGACTCTTCATCCATATCCAACACCTGATCGACCACTTTCTTTAACAAGTCAGACTCATGATCAGTGTCAGACGCTGTGAATGTGACATCAATATTGTCTAGTAACTCATCAATGGTTTCAGACTTTAACTTTATGTTGAGAGCCTTATTTAAACGTTCCTCATTTGACTTTCTTGGAGAATAACTATTCCAAATCGGGGGCGGACACTTGTTATACTTGACACTCTGTTTCTTACCAGTATCCGTATCTTCTGTCTTTTTATCTTGAAATGCTTCAAGACCTGCAACAGTAGGATAAACTCGATCAATCAAATAATCACACGTTGTATAACTCAACAACAAACGTTTGATTCTTTCACTCTCAATCTTTTCAAGTTCCAAATCCTGCTTCAGGTTTGCACAATCTTCAATATACTCATTGATGACTTTCTGCTTTGTCATTAAAGTTGAACTCATCATTGTCATAGCAGCATCAACTTCTAAGTTTGTCTTTTTCAGACCATCAATTGTTTTGTTCAGCACATCGTATGACTCTTTCACATACTTCACATCAGACAACAAATTTTCTTTCATCTTTTCTAATTCAACGATCTTCTTATCCTTCTCATCACAATGTTTGCATGACTCCAAACATTTCAGACAAGGTTTAATGACCTCAACTATCTTTTCAACCTTGACAATCTTCTCAATTATCTTTTCTACTTCAACAATCTTTTCAACTACTTTTTCTTCATCAACTTCTGTTTTTATCTCACACTCTTCATTTTCAACTTTCTTTGTTGAAATTTCTGCAACTTCAGTTTTCTCGGCTTCTAGTTTTTCTTTTTCTTCAGCAATTCTTTTTGCTTCCAATTCTCTCTTCAATCTAGCATCCTTCTTTTCATTCAACATCTCGATCTTATCTGCAAAAAACAAATTAAAACTAAATGAGTCTAAACTTTTTCTTGCATTATTAATGTACTCTTCCTCGTCATCGGTATCATCATCACTTTCTAATGATCTAAAGATCTTCGTTCTTTTGATTCCTTGTTCTTCTAAGATTCTAGCAACAAATCCTGAACCCGGTGGAATGTATTTATCCCAACTAAATCCCTCTGCAACCTTTTCATCATCTTGGTCAATTATACCATAACAAGCTCTTTTCTCTTCAATGGTACGTGCATGTGCAGTTTGTGGTTGTTGAGCAATCTGATGAAAAATTGATTTTTGATAATAATTGTTTTTTCCAGACTGATCTTGTCTTCCATTTGCTTCTTTGTTTTTGCACTCACGCTTAAAATGACCTTTTTCTTTGCAACGAAAACAAGTGACTTTTGATTTGTCAAATCCTATCGGAGATGCACTCATTTCTCGAAAATCATCTCTTCCGGTGACTTGTGTAAATTTTTCTGCTCTTCTAACTGCACTGGCTAGACACCACTTGATATCCATCAACTCAAGTTCCTCCGCATCAATTTGGTCATAATCCTCTTTGGTAAGCATCAGATTTCCAATTCTACCAGAAATCAAACTTTCATATGATTCCAACATAGCAACGAGTGATGCCATGTGTTGCTTAGCTATTTCAGGAGAAAGATTTTGACCATTTTGAATGTTCAAGGTAACATTGCACTGTAGATTTGTAGAATTCTTTTGTTGAGAACTTGGTGTTGTAAAATTTGGATCAAAGCTTGAATATGAAGACGAAGATCCACCACTTTGTGTCACAGTACTTCCCTTTGTTCCAGAAGAACTATCAGCACTGACACCAGTTTGAATCTCTGGGCTTGGAGTAACTTCAAATTTGTTTCCTCTGTAGTATAAACTCACACCTTGTTGAACATTTGGACTATTCATGATTGCCGTTTTCTGGATATCCAACTCATGCTCTTCAATTTTCTGAATAAACTGTGCCAGATTCATATTTTCAGATTTTCTCAAATGCTTTAAGATCAACAAATAAGTTCCCCATTTCTGCTGTGGTAATGCATCGGCTAACTTATCAACCCATTCTTCATCATCTTTCTTTATATCCAATCTTCCCATTTCCAAAACCAGATGACAATATCTATCAATGGTCTTTTTTGTTGTTTCACCTTCCAAGGCTACAAACATATCAAAAGATTTCTTTAGTAAAGCCTTTTTGTTCTTGATCATATCTGCACTTCCTTTAAACTTTTGAATTAATGCCGTCCAAATTGATCTAGCAGTACCATCATGTTGGAGTAAAACAAAGATATCTTCTTTAACTGCTTGTTGAAGAATATTGATCATCATTTTTTCACTTGTATATTTCAATTTTTCAACATCTGAATAATCACAGAAAGCTTTTTCAATCCCACGATCATTTTTTGGTTTTTCATAATTTTTCTCTAATGAACACCATGCATCAAACTTATAAGCTTACACCCAGTTTTCAAATCGATTTTGCCATCCTCTAAAATCTTCAATGTACATAAGCTTCGGCGGTTTTTGATAAGTTCCCGTCTCATTCTCACTGTAAAGAGTTTCGGCAGCTGTAACTGGAGCAACTGGTGTAGCAAACGCATTGTAGAATTCCTCTTCCATGATTCTGTAATCTGTATCACAAAGTCAACACGGTTTAAAATCAACAAGATTCACACGAAATATGAATTCAAACGAAATCACTTGGAGCGAAATTATCACACTCAAGCGAAATCAGAATTGGTGCGGAATAAGGTCTTTCAAACGAAATCAGATCACACACGAAATATCACTTTCAAACGAAATATCTATTTCACACGAAAATACTCACACGAAATTACGATTTGATACGAAATAAGGTAATTTCGTATGAAATAAGGTAATTTCAAACGAAATCACACTTTGGAGCGGAATTAAAACTAATTTCGTGTGAAATTAGGTAATTTCGTGTGGAACGGCTCAAACGAAATTACACTTAGAAGTGAAATTATGAATTTCAAGCGAAATTATATAATTTCGTTTGAAATCAAGCTGTAATTTCGTACGAAATTATGCTAACGTCATCATTTTCGATCTCTGTTTCAAGAGAAATTACTAATTTTATCAGTTTTAGGTCGAATTAAGGTCCAATTCTTTCAAGGATTCGTTAAAACACAGTTTCGTTTATTATATAAGAAATTCAAGTCATTTTAACCGTGAAATCTTGTGAATTTTGAAAAAGAAAGTGTAGAAGTCAGAAATTTGAAGAAAACAAGCTGATTTTGGTAAGAACTCTTCCTCCTGAGCTCTGATACCACTTGTAGGATCGTTTTGAGACCCAAACGAGTCAATCAGAAGAGTTCTTATCAATTCAAGAGGCGGAAACAGATGAATTGACTTGGAAAACAGCTTGTTTCACACTTAATTGTCTTGTTTTATTGATATAACAAGTTTCCAGATCAGTAGACACATCGGCAGCACTTCGGTACCGGAATTACAAAAGTTACAAATGAATTCGCATGTGGAGTATTTATACTATTCCTAATTTCGCTTGAAACAGCTTCAAACGAAATTAATTCCAAGCGAAATCTAATTTCGCATGGAATTACCTATGTGACACTTTCATGCGAAATTACATATAAACCCTAATTTCTTGAACTACGTGCCCTGATCTAACATTCTTAATACAAGACTCGATACAAGACAAAGTCGACAAATGTATGCACCAACATTTAGGCGTAGTGACGAGTCATAGTTTCGGTCAAAATACGCGTTTATGTGTATTTTGCAACCTAACTCTTCTTAGGTATCAAAACCGTTTGTTTTGATATTAAACTTGTTTTCTAACTTCGTTAAACATGTTTTAACATGTTTAACTCGTCACTTTAGGTTTAGTGCTTGTATAGGGTCGTAAGATAAGCGGTCTAAACAACCGCTTAGACTTTCGAACCCGACCCGTTTGGTCGATCTTTAGGATCCGACCAAGCATGTTTAGTGACCATAGTTGTATAGGGAATAACCTTCCGAGGTTATACCTTATGGTCACTTCGTTTAGTTAGTTGTATGATAGGTAATTGTTATGCCTTAGGAAAATGACCAAAATGCCCTTTTTACGCATAAATTCATTTTAAGCATATGTAACCTAAATTATTACATCTAAACTGATTAGGTAACATTATTAGACATGTTAAGGCATATAATACTTGTCATAGGACTAGTTAGGTGGTCCGAACGCGCTTTACGCGAACGACGCGTTAAAGTAGCGTAAGCTACCTAAACGGGTCGTATTGGGTCGTAAGCACTTAGGATAGGTTTCGTTTTAGAATGTAGGCTTTGTTAAACCATATTACATGAGTTCCTATACTCATTTGGTTTACGAAACCTCATTTTATCCGATCCTCCGATTTAGGTCCGTTTATTAATGTAGTTACCCATATTAGGTGCCGTTTGATTTCCGTGATCCCTCTAGCTTTGCTTGGTTGTTGTTCAAGACTTCCAAGCATCCTCAAGTGAGTACATAGTCCCCTCTTTTACTGTTTTTCAAACATTTTGGGGTGAAACACAGGTGCCTACTTGTTACTTTCATGCTTTCCATGTTTTTATATCATACTTGCTATGTTCATTAGTACACGTATAGTACATGATTTCATTATGTTTTTGCTATGTATGTCTGTTTAGTGCATACTTAGTACATTGTTTTACATTACATTTTATGCTATGTATGTCCATTTAGTGCATACTTAGTACATTGTTTTACATTACATTTCATGCTATGTATGTTCATTTTTTGCATACTTAGTACATTATTTTCATAAAACATGCTTACATTTGGTATGACATTTGGTTTGTTTAAATGGGACAAAAATACATTCATTAACATTGATCATGCTGTTCGTTAGTAGGTAGTGGTACCATAGGAATTGAAAACTCCCATTCCTTAGATCCTAGGTTTGTTTGGGTCGAAGGAATGACCGAATTCGATATACATTGTTTAGATAAACCTTTAATTTCGATTAAGGGTTTGTCGCCACAGTCGCAAGGCTTGAGTGTATGCATTAAAATAATACCGCATAGATGTTTGTATCAGTAAGGCATGCATTTGTTTTACAAAAACATAACTTTTGATTTATTCAATTGCATTGTTATGTGCATTTTACATATGGTTTAAGTAGTCACTTTTTACTTGCCATACATGACATTTGTTTACACATTACATGATTTACATTTGACAATAGACATGGTTTTTACATAAGCATTTGACAATTGGTTTAAACAAGACATTTTCGGTGGTTTGTTTTGGTAAGTGATTTAAGTAACGAGGCGTGTGTAATATGTTAAAAGCATGGTGGATACGCCGCTGGTACTTCCTATATATAAGTGCTTTTATGGTATTACATATCGTAGCGTTACTTAAACCATTTCAAGTTAGACATAATACATTTTACACTTGTATCACATCTTCATGAAACGTTGTTTTACAAACAACATATTTTATACAAACTCATTTTAATTGGTCATTTATTTATGTGTGCATCTTTCTTTTATATCATCTGATTTCTTATCATTATTTGTATGATTTATAAAAGAAAACATTTTTACAAGGTTCATGACTAACTTTTGTTAAACATATTCTTTAAACTTACAAGTCATGAATCCTAAATCAATAAAACCTATGTATCTCACATGCATTTTTATGCTGACGTACCTATTTTCACATGTGTTTTCAGGAAATGATGCATAGGATTAATCAAGATACACTTAGGCGGACTTGGGCCTTAGTGTCACACCCTGACTTTTGCGGAAGCGTGATTATGGGGTGACTTTCTTAATATCATTACATTCAATCATAACATCAACTATATGATAAAACCATAGATTTGTCATCCATTAAATGAGTTTAAAACATAACAACATTGTTTAAAACGTAGACTTCAACTCAAGTTTTACAAACCTTACAAATTGTTTATGAGTTCACTAAGGACTCGTCAGAAGATATTAGATGTAACCAAGGTTTGGAAGACGTGTCTCGTCCAGGAGTAAGACACACTGACCAAACCCAAAGACCAAGGATGACAACTTTATTTCTATCGTAGCATAAAACTTCCAACGCCCGCCAGATCCACTTAATAATTCCCTGAAATACATGTAGTTTGAAAACATCAACAAAAGTTGAGCGAGTTCATGTGTTTAGTATGTGTGCACGAATCATTCTTGAAAACCTTTGTAAGTATGTATGTACTTGTAAACTGGTATGTAGCAACAAGGAAAAACATATCAATTAATGTGTAGCTAATACATTAATGTAAGTGATATGGCATAGGAAGCACTCAAACCTGTATGCGTATTTCGTACCGGCCCCTCCGGCGGAACGACATAGTCACCACATGCGGCCAACTCGCAGGCCCATGGGTGGGGCTCGCAACACCCAATAGATCTATCACTCATGCCCCTCGGTCCTTATACAAGGATTAATGGTCTTAAGCTAATGGCCTACCCATTCACGTGATCTAGCAGTACCTTTCCTTAGCTAATCATACCATGGTAATTGTTTGTAAGCAGTATGTAACATGTATTTCACCCCCGAAGTTATAAAACTGAAAACAGTAAGAGAAAAGGGGGGACATGAACTCACAGTTTTGCGTTCCTTGTATCTGATGTAACTCAAAGCTTCCTCTAGAACGCATGACTAATACATGCGTACTACGGTCCATTAGACGAGCGGGTCGTGCCTTGACTTTGTATTGATTAGTGCCTTTGGGTTACGTTTTAAAGTGTCTTCGTTATTATTGCAAGCATATAATTATTTGTTAAAATAATTAATATTTTAACTTAAATTATATTTATTAAATTTCGGAATAATTGTTAAACAACATTTTTGCAATAATACTTCTCAAGTATTGTTATTCGCATTTCCTTCCCAAGGATGGGGTATCTCATACATGTGTATTCGTGTTCTTGTATTTGTATATCTCGCCATGTATTGGCGTCGTATTCCGGTGTGTACGTATTTTCTTAATAAATATCCAATATATTCCCAAAACAATATATTTTCAAGTCTTACTTAGAAAATATATATATACTTACTTTTATCCAAAATAATGTATTTCAAGGAAATATATATTTTTCCCAAAATTATATATCTTCCAAATATTCCAAGAAAATATATTTTTACTTCCCAAAGATAATATATTTTCTTTTTGTCAAAATAAGATATGATTTTGTAGTAATCATGAAAATCCCATTTTCATTCTTTTGGTGTCCAAAATATTATTTACCAAAAATGTGCTCATAAATGTATTTTCCGGAATATTTCGTAAGTCACATTCTTGTTCGGTTTCACAATATTATGTGTGTAACTTGTATATTTATTCAATGAGATTTCCGGTAATATTTTGGATTGTGATTTCTTGGTATTTGTCATGTTATATTATTTTATCCCTAAAATAATATGGTTAATACACAAAGTATACAAGTATTCACGCACATCATGTCTTTAATGTAAATATATATTCTAAATACATATTTATCCATTTTTATTTGTAAAAGCCAACCTCCAATGCTTGTATTTTTGTAACAAAATCTATGGCAAAGTTTATATTGAAAACCATAGTTAAAACACACTTGTAAATATTTGTTTAGAAAATATTTTTCTAAGTGTTTATATTTTTCGAAAATTTTGTCATAGTTTCCCCTAAAAATGGAGGTGTCCATGCTATCAAAGCATATCATTTTCTTTTTAAAATCATCACAACAATCAACAATCTAACTAACACTTACCAAGTGCCAAAGTAATGCTACTTACATAACGACATGAACTTGAACTTTCATAAAAGCTTGTAGTAACTTGGTAGTGTGTTTAGTAGGTTTAGTTACCCCTTAAAATGCATTTACTTCTTTAAAAACTTCATTTTTACAGAAGTTGGGTGTTTACAATCTTTCAAGCACATTTTCTAAAAATGCTTCTTTGTGTAACCTTCTTGTTACACAAGTGTTTCTACACTTGTTTATCCATTAAAAATAGTGTTTGTTTATGTAAGAACCAAGATCTACTAAAACTCATATTTCAAGCTTGGTTCTTTTGGAAAACCATTCGTAAATTTTTGATCTATATGATTATTAACCCACTTTGATTATTATTTTTCAAGAAAACAATATATTCTTTCAAGTTCATGTCTTTCATGAGGATGCTTTATAAATCTCTAACATTTTCATCCTCTCATCTTGCTAGATTATGTTTTTAATCATGATCTAGCAAGATCATATAATGATTTACATCATTTACACAAACCAACAATCATCAAGCATTATAACATCACTAAACAACATGATTTCTTTAAGATTTCATATAGTTTTATGCTTATGTTCATGTTTCATCTTCAAGTTTCTTAGTGTTCTTCATGATATTCATCTTGTATCATCTATTAACCACTTGAAATAGATGTAAAATGAAGAGTAGAAGATCTTACTACTAGCTCAAGGCTAGGGATGATCAAGAAGATAAATGAAGTGGATAAAAGCAACCGGTGAAGGTCCTTCAACTTCCGAAAGCTCCAAGCTTCCTAACTCAGCTCCTTACACCTTTGTAGCACCTTGGAATAAAAGAACAAAGCTTGAAAACGGTGGGATTGTGGTTATGGGTTGTGGTCGTGAGCAAGACAAGAGGAGGGAGAGAGTTTGTGTTGATGAAATGTGAAGGGTGTTTGTCACACCCTGACTTTTGCGGAAGCGTGGTTATTGGTGTGACTTCTTAATACCATAGCATTCAATCACAACAACGCTATATGATAAAAACATGAGATGTTCATCCATTAATTATGTTTAGAAAATACCACACATAATTGTCTGAAAACATCGACACCAATTTCAAATTACAAACCATGACATGTCTAACTGAGTTCATAAAGACTCCACAAAAGACTGTAAATAAAACCTAAGTTTAGAAACATGTATCCCGTCCAGGAATAGGATACACCCCCTAAACTCAACAACCATGGATAACATCTTTTATTCACGACGCAGCATGAAGACACATGCATACACCTGCCAGATCCACTAGTTCCCTGAAATACATGTAGTTTAAAAACATCAACAAAAGTTGAGCGAGTTCATGTGTTTGTATAACTATGTATAAACCTTTGTAAACAATGTATGTATGTATGTATGTCCCGGTATGAAAGCAAGCAAGGAAAAGATCACCAATGGTTTGCAAGGCCACTGGTATGTGTGACGGTGTAGGAATACTCAAACCTAGCAAAGTTGTACCGGGCTTCCGGCTAGAAGACATAGTCACCCTATGGGCCACCCTGGTCCTCATGGGTGTGGGCTCGCTACACCCAAATAGATCTAGCACTCATGCCCCTCGGTCCTTATACGAGGATTAATGGTCCCAAGTATCCGCCTACCCAATCACATGATCTATGGTTCTTTCCTAGGCTAATCATACCAATAGTATTCGTATGTAATCCCTTTTGTAACATGTATTTCACCCCCGAAGTTAATAAACAAAACAGTTTAAAGAAAAGGGGGACATGAACTCACAGTAATGCGTCTTCAGTACTGGCAACTCAAATCTCCTCAGCAATCGCGACTACCTACAGTGTACTAACGTCTATTAGACGAACGGGCCGTGCCTTGGCTTAGAGTTTAACGTTTTTGAGTTGCGTTTCTTATGTTCCCAATATTATTCCAAGTTATAATTTCTTGTTAAAATAATAATTATTTTAACTTTAAATTATATTTAACTTTTGGAATAATTGTTTAAACAATATTTTGTAACAATACTTCTCAAGTATTTAATTTCGTATTTCTTTCCCAAGGATGGGGGTATTTTATACATGTACTTTCGTATTCTCGTATTTGTATTCTCAAAATAATATATCTCTAAAACAATATATTTTCAAGTCTCACTTTAGAAAATATATATAACTTATTTGTCAAAAATAATGTATTCCAAGAAAATATATGTTTTTCCCAAAAATCATATATCTTCTAAATATACTAGGAAAATATATTTTTATCTCCCAAAAATAATATATTTTCTTCTTGTTGAAAATATGATATAACTTGGTAATATGTACAAAAATCATATTTTCACTTCCTGTATCCAAAATAATATTTACCAAAAATATAATGGTATTTTCTGGAATATTTCATAAGTTACGTTTTTGCGTTCGGTTTCACAATATCAAGTGTGTAACTTATATATTTATTCCTTGTGATCTTTGGTATTATTTTGGATTTGTAAGTTCTTGGTATTTTTATTAAGTTATATTACTTTAACCTAAAATAACATAACTTATTTCACAAAGTATACAAATATTTACACAGGTGTCTTTATATATATATATATATATATATATATATATATATATTCTAAATATATATTCACCCATTTTTATTTATAAAAATCATCCTCCAATACTTGTATTTTTGTTACAAAAATTATGGCAAAGTTTATATTGAAAACCATAGTTAAAATACACTAGTAAATATTTGTTAGAAAATATTTCTTTAAGTGTTTATATTTTTAGAAAATTTTGCCATAGTTTCCCTTGAAAATGGAGGTGTCCATGTTATTTAAGCATATCATTTTCTTTTCAAAATCAACACACAATAATCAACAATTAACTCTAAACAATATTATACTTACCAAGTGCTAGAACATAGCCATCTACATAAAGATCATGAACTTGAGTTTTCACAAAAACTTGTAGTAACTTGGTAGTACGTTTAGTAGGCTTAGTTACCCTCCAAAATATATTTACTTCTTGATAAACTTCGTTCTTGAAAGTTTTAGGTGTTTACAACTTGTAAACATATTTTACAAAAACGTCTCTTTATGGATCTTCTTGTTTCATAAGTATTTACACACTTGTTTTACCACTAAAAATGGTGTTGGTTTAAGTAAGAATCAATATTTTCTAAAAATCATCTTTTGAACTTGGTTCTTTTGAGAAACCATTCATAAATTTTAGATTCATAAGTTTACTAGCTTACTTTGTTTGTTATTTTTCAAGAAATCATCTTTTTATTCAAGTTCATGCTTATGTATGAGGATGATCTCTTTGTGTTAACACATAATCATCCTCTAACTTGCTAGATCATGTGTTTAATCACAATCTAGCAAGCTCCTTATGATGATCAACATCATAATCTCAAGTAAACAACAATCAAACATCATACATATACTAAACAACATCATTTCATCCATATTTCATCATATGTTAAGCTTATGTTCAAGATTCAAGATTATGTCTTTTAGTGTTCTTGTGATTTACAACATAATACACCTTTTAACCAACTAAAATAGAAGTAAACAAGGGTTATGAAAGTCTTACAACTAGCTCTAAGCTAGGGAAGAACACTAAAAGATGGTGATGACAAAAGTGATGGATAATAGCAAACAAAAGAGGTCCTTGATGATCCACAAGCACCAAGCTTCCTTAATCACCTTCTAACACCCTTGAATGATATTGGATTGCATGAACTTGAAATGAAAACAATGGTGGTGTTTGGATGGGGGTTCGGCCGAAGTGGGGAGAGAGAAGGAGAAGAGATGTGGTGATGAAGATGAAGTGCTCAAGTGTTCTACTTATAACCACAAATCCCTATTATCCAATGGTTCTAATGTCTCAAGAAGTACATACATAATCCTTTCACAATCTAAGCAAGATCCAAAGAGATTTAGGGGAATTCAAGGGAAGATTTGGGGTGTGGGGCCACTTCTTGTGACTGTAGTTGTGAAGGGGGGGGGGGGCTATATGTAAGTTTTGATGGTAAGTAGGTAATTAGTTGGAGGTTAAGTGTAATGTCTAGAGTTTAAGTGTATGATGCATTACATAGTGTGTTAGGGTGTTCGGGAACCATAACTAGCCAAGAAATAATAAAACAATGTTTTTAGTATAATTTTGGTGTTCCGGGTAATGTCCGGTTGTTCGGTTAAATACCGGTTCGTTAAAGTGTCAAGTTATTCCGTTTAGTGTTCTTTAAGTACCCTTTTGTGACACTTTTAATTCCCAACACTTAGGAAAGCATACAGGACCTTTTTGGCATATTTTTGCACATTTCAAGCTTGTTAAAAAGCTGAATTTTGCTGAAATATGCAGAATTCTGCACTTTTAGTGGGTTTTAGGCACTTTCTGGCACTTAAACTATCACCTAGTGACGCAGTTTTATGGTCCTTACTTCCCTACACACCATACTAGTTTAGTACCTTGTCTCTGGTCCTTACGGTGTCTCAAAACACTGACAGTCTATGTACTGACATTGTCAGCATGTTTCTGAGTTATCCGATAATTGTGCTAACTGTGCTTTGTGCATCGTTCATGTCACTAAAGTTTGTATGTGATAAATGGTGTGACAGTATGCAATATGTGATGCACATGTATGTATGATACAGAAATCAGAAAGCAGTTTAACTCACCAGTTGTAATTTAAGCACAGTCATTAAGCACTAATTTATATTAATTAAATTGTACGGATACCTGGATTTTTGACGGTTGTCACATTCTCCCGCCGTTAAGAAAATTTCATCCCGAAATTTAAGTTCTGCTACTAGATGCAGTGGTCTTGGGGAACAAATGTGGATATTTTGCTTTCAAGCGATCTTCACGCACCCAAGTGAACTCTGGGCCGTGTCGTGCGTTCCAACGAACCTTGACGAGTTTGACACTACTCCGTCGTGTCTTGTTAACCTTCCAATCAGTAACCTCAACAGGTTCTTCAGTAAAGTAGAGTGTGTCGTCAATATGAACTTCGTCGGCAGGAATGACAATTGTTTCTTGAGTTGGACTCTTTTTCAAATTTGATACATGAAATGTATCATGAACGTCATTCAGCTCTGCGGGTAGATCCAACTTGTATGCTACAAGACCAATCCTTTCCAGGATTTTGAATGGTACAATGTATCTTGGGCTCAACTTCCCACGCTTCCCAAAGCGTGCTACACCCTTCCAGGGTGAAACCTTTAACAAAACCATATCTCCTACCTCAAACTCCAGAGGTTTCCTTCTTTGGTCCGCATAACTCTTTTGACGATCACGAGCCGCCTTGATGCGCTCTCAGATCTGGAAAATCTTGTCAGTCGTCTCTTGAACCAATTCCGGACCAACAAGCTGTCTATCACCCGCGTCTGCCCAGCATAACAGTGATCGACATTTGTGTCCATAGAGAGCTTCAAATGGTGCAGCTTGGATACTCGCATGGTAGTTGTTGTTGTATGAGAATTCTACCAAGGGTAGGTGAGTGTCCCAACTTCCACCTAAATCCATTACGCAAGCTCGCAACATATCTTCCAACGTTTGAATCGTTCGTTCACTCTGGCCATCTGTCTGCGGATGGAATGCAGTACTCAGATTCAACTGAGAACCAAAAGCTTCTTGGAAGGATTGCCAAATCCTTGATACGAATCTTCCATCCCTATCAGAGATAATCAAAAGAGGCACTTCATGTCGTGCAACAATCTCTCTCAGGTATAGCTCAGCAAGCTTGCTAGTGTTGTCTTTCTCCTTGATTGGCAAAAAGTGTGCAGATTTCGTCAGACGGTCCACGATTACCCAAATTGTATCGTGGCCTCTGGGTGTCCTTGGCAATTTCGTTATAAAATCCCTTGAAATCTGTTCCCATTTCCACTTGGGTATTTCTGGTTGATGCAAGAGACCTGAAGGCTTCTGGTATTCGGCCTTTACCTTGGCACAAGTCAGACATTTGCCAATATACGTTGCAACATCACCTTTTAACCTCGGCCACCAATAGAAATCCTTTAGATCTTGGTACATCTTATCTGATCCTGGATGGATCGAGTACCGTGACTTGTGGGCTTCATAAAAAATAACGTCTTTCAAACCACCAAAGAGAGGAACCCAGATTCGTTTCATGAAGCACAACGTTCCTTCCTCATTTGGCACCAACTGCTTCTCCATCCCACGGAGATATTCATCTTCAAGATTCTTTTCCTTAAGAGCTTCTCTCTGTGCGGCACGAATGTGCAATGAGAGATCTGTTTGAATAATCATTTCCAAATCCCTAACCCTTATGGGCTTGATTCTTTCCTTCCGACTCAAGGCATCGGGGACCACATTCGCCTTCCCTGGGTGATACTTGATTTCACAATCATAATCATTCAACAACTCAACCCATCGTCTCTGTCTCATGTTTAGCTCTTTCGGATCGAATATATGCTGTAAGCTTTTGTGATCAGTAAAGATTGTGCATTGCGTGCCATACAAATAATGTCGCCAGATCTTTAATGCAAACACCACAGCGCCTATTTCCAAATCATGTGTGGTGTAGTTTTTCTCGTGAACCTTCAACTGGCATGAAGCATAGGCTATAACCTTCTGTCGCTGCATCAGCACGCATCCTAAACCTTGACGCAAGGCGTCGCAATATACCACGAAGTCGTCAGTGCGTTCGGGTAGGGACAAAATCGGTGCGTCGCAAAGCTTGTTCTTCAACAGCTGAAATGCTTCTTCTTGCATGTCTCCCCATTCGTACTTCTTGTCTTTTTGTGTGAGGGAGGTCAATGGTTGAGCAATTTTCGAAAAATCCTCAATAAACCTGCGATAATATCCTGCCAAACCTAGGAACTGACGGATCTCGGTTGGCGTCTTCGGAGTCTCCCAGTTCTTGATCGCCTCGATCTTTGTGGGATCCACATGAATTCCATTTCCGTTAACCACGTGACCAAGAAACTGAACTTCACGTAACCAGAACTCGCACTTTGAGAACTTTGCATACAATTTCTCTTTCTTAAGCAGTTCTAAAATAGCCCTTAGATGTTGCTCATGTTCTTCCTTCGTCTTCGAGTAGATCAAAATGTCATCAATAAACACGATTACAAAATTATCGAGATAGGGCTTGCAGACTCTGTTCATCAAATCCATGAACACGGCTGGCGCGTTTGTCAGACCTAACGGCATAACCAGGAACTCGTAATGTCCATATCGAGTTCTAAAGGCAGTCTTTGGAATGCTCTCCTCTTGAATTCTCAACTGGTGATAACCTGATCGAAGATCGATCTTGGAGTAAAAACTCGAACCTTGCAGTTGATCGAACAGGTCATCAATCCTTGGCAAAGGATACCGATTCTTAATTGTCAACTTGTTTAGCTCGCGATAGTCGATACACATGTGGAAACTACCATCTTTCTTTTTAACGAACAAAACTGGAGCTCCCCAAGGCAAGAAGCTTGGCCTGATAAATCCCTTATCCAATAGCTCCTGGAGTTGTGTTGACAGCTCTTTCATTTCTGAAGGCGTAAGTCGATAAGGTGCCATGGCTACAGGCGCGGCGCCTGGAACCAAGTCAATATGGAACTCGACTTGCCTTTGAGGTGGCAATCCTGGCAAGTCTTCGGGGAAGACTCAGGATACTCCTTCACGACTGGGATATCTTCTATCTTTGGCTCAGTGGCTTCCTTATCCACAATGTGTGCCAAGAAGGCAACACGTCCCTTCTGTAAACATCCGCGGGCTTTCAAGCAACTAATGATCCTCAGAGGTGTATCGTGCTTCTCTCCATGTACCACAATCGTTTCTCCATCTGCCATCAGAATGCGAATGACATTCTCGTGACATACAATCTCTGCTCGGTTGCTTGACAACCAATCCATCCCCACTACCACGTCGAAGCATCCCAACTCGACTGGCAGCAAATCCAGTGTAAACTCGTGCTCTCCTAGTTCTATCACGCACCCTCTAATGACTTCGTTTGCTTCAACTAGCTTTCCATTTGCTAGTTCTATCGAATACGGAATGTCTAGCTTACTAGCTACCAACCCAAGTATATTCTTAAATTCTAGTGATACAAAACTATAATCGGCACCAGTATCAAACAGTACAGATGCAAAGCATTGATTGATAGGGAACGTACCAGTGACCACATTTGGATCTTGGCGTGCTTCCCTCGCACCGATGTTGAAGACTCTTCCATGTGCTTGATTGAGCTTTGGGCACTCTCTCTTGAAATGCCCCACGTCTCCACAATTAAAACAACCTGGTCCTCGACCATTACCATTCCCATTACCACCTTGAGCGTTGTTTTGGTTGCGGTTTCCACTCCCAGCTTGATTCGCAAAATTACCACGATTTCCGTTACCGCCATTTCCTCCTTGAGGGCGGTTTCCGTATCCATTACCTCCACGGTTGTTGTTTCCATTACCAAAACCCCTTTGACCACCACGACCAGTACCAACCCAACATGTTTCTTTCGAGTGACCAACTCTTCCACAAGATTCACATTTTCCAGCTCGGCATCGTCCATTGTGATGCAACTGACATGCATCACATTTGGGCAAAGTGCCGATATACCCCTTTCCTTTGGCCTTGGTCGGTGTGTTTGTCTCATCCTTCTTGTTTGTACTGCTGGTACCTTTCTTAAAGTTGGAGAACTCCCGTTTGTTCTCACCGGATGACTCAACGTGAGTCTCCTTCTTCTTCTGGTCAGAGATCGAAAACTTGTTTAATCTGATAGCTTCTTCAGTTAACGCTACGCTCAGATCGATAGCCTCGGTGATCGTAGCAGGTTCCGATGTTGTTACCATACTCATAATCTGAGGTGCCAACCCCCAAATAAAACGCTCAACGCGCTTGAATTCCGGACTAACCATGTATGGTACCACGTGAGATAGATCGTGAAATCTCTGCACATACTCCGCAATTTTGGGGCCATCCATCTTGAGGTTCCAAAATTCAGTTTCTAACTTTTGGATTTCGGCCCTGGAGCAGTATTTCTTTCGCATGAGCTCCTTCATTTCATTCCAAGTCAAAGCGTATGTTGCTGCCTCTCCCAGAGTCTGAACTTGGAGATTCCACCATGAAAGCGCTCCGTCTACGAACAATCCGGAGATGTAGGTGACTTGATGTTCCGGTGCACATTCACTCATTCTTATCACTGAATCGGTCTTTTCCGTCCATCTAACAAAGGCCATAGCACCCCCGGTGCCGTCGAAATTCAGCCGTTTACAGTCTAAGAACCGCTTATAGGTACAGCCTGTACAAGTAACGTCATTCACAGAAAGCATTAGCGATCGCTCATGGAATATCCAAATGTAACGTATTGTGTCTCAACGACTTAAACATTACCATGAGGTGGGTTGTTCCTCGAGGTACCCCCGCTAGTTTCAGCGCGTGAGGCCTCATGCTCTGCTATCGCTCGTGAAATCCATTCTTGTAACTCGGACTCAGTAGTGGGCAATCGAGTTTCCCTTCGTGGAGGCATCTTCTATAAGAAGTTTGTATAGGTCAGGTCTTATGCATATAAGTATGTAGTTCACATATGTAATAACATTCATCAATCACAAGTAAACACATAACATCCCATGTCATAACACAAACAAGTAATTCCAACAACGTATATAATGAGAATGTTGCGATTGAGCTTTCATATATCAAGACCACAAGTACAGTTTTACATGTTCCACAATATATCATACATCAAAAGGGACTAAAGGGTCACATCACCCCTGTCCAAATCGTCTACCAACTACAATAGTCAAAAGTCAAAGTGTGGTCTTCAAAAGGCTGTGCAATCTGGCTCAATAGCCGCACTCCCATTAAAAGTATGCTATCTGCATAAAACCAAAAGCCTCTAAGCTGATGGTGGAGGAGGAGGAGGTGGAGGAACGAAAAGCAACCTACGCAAATGCGCTAAATCCTCCTCAAGTGCATGAACGATACGCAACAGATAGCTAACATGCTGCTCCATAGTGAGGAAACGGACATCAAAATCAGGGTACGGTAGGAGAGGAGCTGGTGGAGTCACGAATGGTGACTGAAAAGGACAAGGCAGAGGACGCGGGATCCTCTCTAACTCCATGACTCTCCTACATAGCATCTCCTGCTGGGGCTGTAAGGACAAAAGCAGATCATCCCTCATATAACTAATGTGGAAGGGATGGTATGGATCAGAAACAGGCATCATGTTGGGCGGAAACCAGATCAGTGGCTCGCCCGATGGTGCAGACACAAAAGGTGCAGTATGTGTAGCAGGTGCAAACGGTGGCATGAAAGGTAAGGCTGCTGACACAGGTGGTATGGGACCGGGCTGCTGACTCGATGGACCTTCCCCCGGACGGGGAGGAGGAATATCCTGTAGGAACGTGACCGGTAGATCTGTGCGGTGGATATCAGACACATGTGGGTGAAACGGGGCGATATCAATGGGTGCATGTATAGGTGGGGGAGTGACATGTCTAACAAAAGGAGGATAGTCGTCGTCGTCCTCGATCCACCCATTGCGGGTGTGTGCATATCTGGGGTCAATCTGCGCTGCAAAAGGAGCACGATCAACAAGTACATGGATCGGTTCAGGCAAAGGTGGTGCAACAACTGGAATGTCAACGGGTGTAGGGTCATGCTCAGGCAAAGGGTCGTGAGCAGGTATAGGCTCTTGTGCAATCTCAGGCTCAGGGTCAGCTGGAGCAAGCTCAAGATCAGCGGGTACATCCAAGAGCTGATCGTCAGGAATGACAGGTGCCTCAAAAGGCTGCTCGTCAGGGACAAACTCAATCTCATGGTTAGGGTCAAAGTCATGTGGAAAGACAGGGTCAAACTCATCTTCGAACTCGAAGTCCTGCGGAGGGACAGGTGCAGCAGACATAGCGGTGTCAGAATCAGTGTCAGTGGGATAATGTTGCACGCCCCGTGCGTGTAAGGTAGTAGATGACATAGACTTAAATGAATCGGGACCAGAATGGTCAGATAAGATCTCTACGACAGGAACCTCGACAAGCGGAACAGCAATGACATTAGCGACTGGAATCTCAACAAGAGGGATAACAACATCATCATCAACTGGAATCTCGACAAGTGGAATGACAACGTCATCATCGACTGGAGCTCCATCATCCTGGGCACCCTCAGGGGGACTCTCAATAAAAAGATCGACGTCGTCGTCAGACATAGCATCAAGAGGCAGATCCTCAAGAGAAAATGCAGCAAGAGGAAAAGGAGCAGGGATCGGAACAAGAAGTAGATCCCCGTCACAAAGACCATCAGCTAGTGGTATATCACCTCCAAAATCTGGTAAAGCAAACGGCTGGAAGTCATCATCATCGCTACTCGTAGTGTCTGAAGTGAAAACCTCAGGGGCTGTGGCTATCTCATCATCTGAGACTATGGCCATAGGGTCTACTGTATCGGATACTCCACTCTCAGAAGAAGAGGACATAATGTCTGTAACAAACAATCACAACATATGCACGTACATCAACAATAGTCAAATAAGCATGTATGCAGTAATAATGTAAGCATGTATGCATCCTAGTCTTCCCAAGACTATCCCACCCAGCCTCTCAGACTGAACTACTTAGTCTATCAGACTAGACCTCCCAGTTTCTCAAACTGAACTACCCAGCCTCTCAGGCTAAACCTCCCAGTCTCTCAGACTGCCCCAACTAGTCTCTCAGACTACCCAGTCTCTCAGAGTGAACTACCCAGTTAGTCTCTCAGACCAACTCCCCAGTCTCTCAGACTGAATTACCCAGCTAGTCTCTCAGACTAACTCCCCAGTCTCTCAGACTACACTACCCAGCTAGTCTCTCAGACTAACTCCCCAGTCTCTCAGACTGCACTACCCAACTAGTCTCT
Organism: Helianthus tuberosus; assembly: GCA_030545235.1. Taxonomy (NCBI): domain Eukaryota; kingdom Viridiplantae; phylum Streptophyta; class Magnoliopsida; order Asterales; family Asteraceae; genus Helianthus; species Helianthus tuberosus. The sequence goes on along the minus strand of CM060403.1, from coordinate 49,699,241 downwards.
CAAACTAACTCCCAAGTCTCTCAGACTGAAATATAAATCAATTCTTTGAAAGGTATTTTGTGTCTTTTATTTGTAAAAATGTTTGTTTCCTGGATCTGGACATTTTGTGTATGCAATGAAAACATGTTTGTGAAAACATTTTTGTGAGAGCCCTAATGATCGTAGTCTAGACTCGAGAAAGGATCCTAGTTCGCTACGATCGAAGCTCTGATACCAAGCTGTCACACCCTGACTTTTGCGGAAGCGTGGTTATTGGTGTGACTTCTTAATACCATAGCATTCAATCACAACAACGCTATATGATAAAAATATGAGATGTTCATCCATTAATTATGTTTAGAAAATACCATAGCATTCGACACCAATTTCAAATTACAAACCATGACATGTCTAACTGAGTTCATAAAGACTCCACAAAAGACTGTAAATAAAACCTATGTTTAGAAACATGTATCCTGTCCAGGAATAGGATACACCCCCTAAACTCAACAACCATGGATAACATCTTTTATTCACGACGCAGCTTGAAGACACATGCATACACCTGCCAGATCCACTAGTTCCCTGAAATACATGTAGTTTAAAAATATCAATAAAAGTTCAGCGAGTTCATGTGTTTGTATAAGTATGTATAAACCTTTGGAAACAGTGTATGTATGTATGTCCCAGTATGAAAGCAAGCAAGGAAAAGATCACCAATGGTTTGCAAGGCCACTGGTATGTGTGACGGTGTAGGAAGACTCAAACCTAGCAAAGTTGTACCGGGCTTCCGACTGGAAGACATAGTCACCCTATGGGCCACCCTGGTCCTCATGGGTGTGGGCTCGCTACACCCAAATAGATCTATCACTCATGCCCCTCGGTCCTTATACGAGGATTAATGGTCCCAAGTATCCGCCTACCCAATCACATGATCTATGGTTCTTTCCTAGGCTAATCATACCAATAGTATTCGTATGCAATCCCTTTTGTAACATGTATTTCACCCCCGAAGTTGATAAACAAAACAGTTTAAAGAAAAGGGGGACATGAACTCACAGTAATACGTCTTCAGTACTGGCAACTCAAATCTCCTCAGCAATCGCGACTACCTACAGTGTACTAACGTCTATTAGACGAACGAGATGTGCCTTGGCTTAGAGTTTAACGTTTTTGAGTTGCGTTTCTTATGTTCCCAATATTATTCCAAGTTATCATTTCTTGTTAAAATAATAATTATTTTAACTTTAAATTATATTTAACTTTTGGAATAATTGTTTAAACAGTATTTTGTAACAATACTTCTCAAGTATTTAATTTCGTATTTCCTTCCCAAGGATGGGGGTATTTTATACATGTACCTTCGTATTCTCGTATTTGTATTCTCAAAATAATATATCTCTAAAACAATATATTTTCAAGTCTCACTTTAGAAAATATATATAACTTATTTGTCAAAAATAATGTATTCCAAGAAAATATATGTTTTTCCCAAAAATCATATATCTTCTAAATATACTAGGAAAATATATTTTTATCTCCCAAAAATAATATATTTTCTTCTTGTTGAAAATATGATATAACTTGGTAATATGTACAAAAATCATATTTTCACTTCCTGTATCCAAAATAATATTTACCAAAAATATAATGGTATTTTCCGGAATATTTCATAAGTTACGTTTTTGCGTTCGGTTTCACAATATCAAGTGTGTAACTTATATATTTATTCCTTGTGATCTTTGGTATTATTTTGGATTTGTAAGTTATATTACTTTACCCTAAAATAACATAACTTATTTCACAAAGTATACAAATATTCACACAAGTGTCTTTATATATATATATATATATTCTAAATATATATTCACCCATTTTTATTTATAAAAATCATCCTCCAATACTTGTATTTTTGTTACAAAAATTATGGCAAAGTTTATATTGAAAACCATAGTTAAAATACACAAGTAAATATTTGTTAGAAAATATTTCTTTAAGTGTTTATATTTTTAGAAAATTTTCCATTGTTTCCCTTGAAAATGGAGGTGTCCATGCTATTTAAGCTATCATTTTCTTTTCAAAATCAACACACAATAATCAAAAATTAACTCTAAACAATATTATACTTACCAAGTGCTAGAACATAGCCATCTACATAAAGATCATGAACTTGAGTTTTCACAAAAACTTGTAGTAACTTGGTAGTATGTTTAGTAGGCTTAGTTACCCTCCAAAATATATTTACTTCTTGATAAACTTCGTTCTTGAAATTTTTAGGTGTTTACAACTTGTAAACATATTTTACAAAAACGTTTCTTTATGGATCTTCTTGTTTCATAAGTATTTACACACTTGTTTTACCACTAAAAATGGTGTTGGTTTAAGTAAGAATCAATATTTTCTAAAAATCATCTTTTGAACTTGGTTCTTTTGAAAAACCATTCATAAATTTTAGATTCATAAGTTTACTAGCTTACTTTGTTTGTTATTTTTCAAGAAATCATCTTTTTATTCAAGTTCATGCTTATGTATGAGGATGATCTCTTTGTGTTAACACATAATCATCCTCTAACTTGCTAGATCATGTGTTTAATCACAATCTAGCAAGCTCCTTATGATGATCAACATCATAATCTCAAGTAAACAACAATCATACATCATACATATACTAAACAACATCATTTCATCCATATTTCATCATATGTTAAGCTTATGTTCAAGATTCAAGATTATGTCTTTTAGTGTTCTTGTGATTTACAACATAATATACCTTTTAACAAACTAAAATAGAAGTAAACAAGGGTTATGAGAGTCTTACAACTAGCTCTAAGCTAGGGAAGAACACTAAAAGATGGTGATGACAAAAGTGATGGATAATAGCAAACAAAAGAGGTCCTTGATGATCCACAAGCACCAAGCTTCCTTAATCACCTTCTAACACCCTTGAATGATCTTGGATTGCATGAACTTGAAATGAAAACAATGGTGGTGTTTGGATGGGGGTTCGGCCGAACTGGGGAGAGAGAAGGAGAAGAGATGTGGTGATGAAGATGAAGTGCTCAAGTGTTCTACTTATAACCACAAATCCCTATTATCCAATGGTTCTAATGTCTCAAGAAGTACATACATAATCCTTTCACAATCTAAGCAAGATCCAAAGAGATTTAGGGGAAATCAAGGGAAGATTTGGGGTGTGGGGCCACTTCTTGTGACCGTAGTTGTGAGGGGGGGGGGGGTTATATGTAAGTTTTGATGGTATGTAGGTAATTAGTTGGAGGTTAAGTGTAATGTCTAGAGTTTAAGTGTATGATGCATTACATAGTGTGTTAGGGTGTTCGGGAACCATAACTAGCCAAGAAATAATAAAACAATGTTTTTAGTATAATTTTGGTGTTCCGGGTAATGTCCGGTTGTTCGGTTAAATACCGGTTCGTTAAAGTGTCAAGTTATTCCGTTTAGTGTTCTTTATGTACCCTTTTGTGACACTTTTAATTCCCGACACTTAAGAAAGCATACAGCACCTTTTTGCCATATTTTTGCACATTACAAGCTTTTTAAAAAGCTGAATTTTGCTGAAATATGCAGAATTCTGCACTTTTAGTGGGTTTTAGGCACTTTCCGGCACTTAAACTATCACCTAGTGATGTAGTTTTATGGTCCTTACTTCCCTACACACCATACTAGTGTAGTACCTTGTCTCTGGTCCTTACGGGGTCTCAAAACACTGACAGTCTATGTACTGACATTGTCAGCATGTTTCTGAGTTATCCGCTAATTGTGCTAACTGTGCTTTGTGCATCGTTCATGTCACTAAAGTTTGTATGTGATAAATGGTGTGACAATATGCAATATGTGATGCACATGTATGTATGATACAGAAATCAGAAAGCAGTTTAAGTCACCAGTTGTAATTTAAGCACAGTCATTAAGCACTAATTTATATTAATTAAATTGTACGGATACCTGGATTTTTGACGGTTGTCACAGTGTTGATGATGATGATTTATTTATAATCCAACTTAAGCTTTTAGCCAATGGTCCATATGTTCTCATAGTACACAACAAAATCTTTGGGTAATCTAAGGAAGATTTAAGGAGATCAAGTAAGATCTCATAAGATCAAAGGTGGGGCCACAACTTGTGACCGCCAATATGAAGGGGGGGGGGTCTTGTGTAAGTTTAAATCATAAGTTAGATAATTCGTGAGATTTCAAGTGTAATAGTTTAGGTGTTATGCATATCATGTGTTATATAGTGTGTTAGGGTGTTCGGGGATCATAACTAGCTCAGAAATAATAAAACAATGCTTCTAGTATAATTTTGATGTTTCGGGTAGTGTCCGGTTGTTCGGTTAGATACCGGTTCGTTAAAGCGTCAAACTGTTCCGTTTAGCGTTCATTATGTACCCTTTTGTGACACTTTTAATTCCCGACACTTAGGAAAGTATTCAGAACCATTTAGTCATGTTTCTGCATAACATTAATGTATTTAAATGCTGAATTGCTGAATTTTCTGCAGAATTCTGCACTTTAGGTAAGTTTTAGGCACTTTCCGGCACTCAAACTATCACCTAGAAAAGCAGTTTTGTGGTCCTTACTTCCCTACACACCATACTAATGTAGTACTTGGTTTCCGGCTCATACTGTGTCTCAAAACAACGTCTGTCTAAGTACTGAACCCCGTCAACATTTTCCTGTCTTATCCGTCAACTGTGCTAACTGTGCTTTGCGCATCATGTATGTCAATATGGTTTGCATGTAATAATGATGTGACAGTATTCAATATGTGATGCACATGTAAGTATGATGTAGTGATCAGAAAGCAGTTAAGTATAATTCAGCACAGTCATTAGGCACTAATCGTTATTTAATAATTGTACGGATGCATGCAAATTTGACGGTTGTCACATTCTCCCCCAGTTAAGAAAATTTCGTCCTCGAAATTTGTACTACCTTAACTCCTTAGGGTTACATTATGCGTGTATGTGTATGAATAATATTGAGGTAGATAGGCACAAAACCGAATCAAATCTTATTCATATCAGGTGAGTCCAGGGATATATTTCAACAAGAACCTAGTGGTTAAAAGGCATGTGTTCTAGCATTTGATGTCAAAGGACACGAGATGTATATGTCACACCCCGACCACGTAAAACAACAAAACGTGGCGGAAACGTCGGGGAGTGTTGTAACAAAATCATTGTAACAACCTGCACTTTTGTGCGTTGTTACTACTCGTTATACTCGTTACGCCTAGCACCAGAGATTCGGATCATAATGTAGCTATATCGTATATATCGCTATTCGAAGGATAATCGCATATTTTCGAAATACAATATTGCTATACTATACACTATTATCACACTAACACTCACGGAGGCATTGAGTGAGGACCTATTCTACCCTCCTCAGTGGCCGTGATGTGTCGAACGTAAACAATTAATGCTAACAAAGACTCTCGGGTGAGTGCTATAGCTCCAGTCGTCGTGTCGATGATGACAATACGAGTGGATGGTACCCCGTCAGTCATTGTGGCACAACACACTATAACGTTCACGATGACATCAAGAAAGGACCTATTCTACCCTCCTCGATGGCCGTGAAACGTCGTTTATAATCGCACACTCGAAACGGAAACCGACTGTTAATTATCGAAGCTTTGGAATATGGATACGTAAATACGACCCTTAGTGATATATATACACATATAATAATAATATAAATTTACTATGAAAAGCGCGTACTTCGAAATCCATCAAAACGATCGAAAACGGAGAAATCCATCTCGTCGGAGTGGCCATCCGGACGGATAGCCATTCGGACGGATGGGCTATTCGGACGGATAGCAATCCGCACGGATAGCAGTTCGCACGGATGGGCTATCCGCACGGATGGGTCATCCGCGCGAACGGGCAATCCGGACCAGAACCCCTTCTTCTCCTCTGTTGCCTATAAATACCATGTCACATCACTTGAACAGTGATGTGACAGCTCCTACTCGACCAAACACGCTCCAAGACCCTTTTCTCTCGATTCCCTCGCGATTCCGGTAAGATTTCAACCTAAAACTTGTACTTTTACGATCTACACTCCATTCTACATCATTCTATCTTTCAAAAACTCAATTTCTAACCGTGAAATCTGCAGATTTGATGCGTTTTGAGGTGATGTCACCAAGAGTTCTTATGAACTTCCAGTTGTGACCTCATCCCACCATAAACGACTCAGATCTGGGTGATTTCCACATGTTTTGGTAACAAATCTCGCCTAAATCTATGTATTTACCCAAGGGACTGTGCGATTTCGAGTTAACCATGAAGAACCATCACGAACGGCCAGATCTGATGGAACGGGGTGATTCCCGGCCGTTAGAACGGGTCGGAACTGATAGAATTTCAAGTGTTAGTGCGAAATTACACTGTCCCGGTAACCCCGCACGTATTCCTCCCGTTAAACACTCGGAAACAGTGTTCAGAATGCGAAACAGACGTGACATCCGCACGAATCACACGTCCGCACGGACGACATGTCGTCCGCACGGATGAACACCATCCGACCCATGACTGTCATCCGATCCATATGTCATCCGGACGGATGAGCCCATCCGGACGGATGAGCACCATCCGACCAATAGCTTACTTTTCGACGCCATTCTCGCTTAACCGTACATCGTTTACTATATCCTTCAATGATTCAACGCAGACGCATTTGCAACCAACCCAATCAAGTTGTATTCTCGCTACATACGCACTGTGAGTATACTTGAACCCCTTTTTAATCGAATTTTGGGTGTAACATACGTTTCTAGCAAATCGAACTTATCGAACGAAATATTCAATCAATCGAATTATCACTTGCGAATAACTGTTATGCATAGATACACGTGATGCTAGTTGCATATGTGCTAGGGCTTATACTCGCGACGTCCCACCACGACTAGTATAGTACTATTGCGCCCGACGGGGTCTAGTTATGCCATCATACATTCGAGCATCGAGGACTTAGTTGGTAGTATTAGTTTTGTGAGTATATATGTCGTGTATTACGTTTATGCATGTGGAAATTCGCAGCACTTTTTGTCTATTATGCTATACTTATCAAACCTGTATACTCGCCAATACTTTTGTATTGACAAACGTTTTAACGTATGTTGCAGGTTAGATCGCAGACTATATCAAATCAAGCTAGGAAGTCTAGAAACTCAACTAAAATCTAGGTTGTCGGATTTGTATTGTTCGAGAGGACAAGAAATCTGTGATAACTTATGTGATTGTATTATTTGTTAGTATGGGATAACGAATGTATTAAATATTATCGCAATATAGTTGTTATGGATTCTCTTGAGCAATCTGATTCGCCTAGTGCCGCGCCCCGATGATTCCGCCATCGGTTGGGGTGTGACAGATTGGTATCGGAGCCATAACTATAGGGAATTAGGCAAGACTCGACCTAGTCCGGGTCGACGTCTTAGAAATTGACCTAGTCTATAGTCTAAGTACCAACAGGCTGACTCGTACAAACCCAGTGGGGTTTGTATCGGGCCTGCTTGATACTCTCGATCGAAATTGCTAAAAGCTACAACTTTGTGTGAACACCGCGTACCACAGCTTCACACGAAGAAGCCTTTCCTAAGGCGGAAATGCTACTTAGCCTTTCCTAAGGCTGACATAATACACGTGTTTTCGAAACTACTCACATAACGAAACCGAGCGATCCAGTCGAGATCAGGTGTGAAAACCCAGAACTCTCGATAGGATTGCTCACTCAGCGCATTTTTCTAGCACGAGAACTTTACATTGAGTTAGGAGTGACATCCACACCTCGACGAAAGTCCCCATTTCGAAATCTAGTGGAACTCACGAATTTATTCGAAGAGCATAACCACAATTAGGAACGAAACTGTTAAGTCAGGGGTGAAACCCGTACCTTAATAAGCCGTTCCACTCTCTAAATTGGTTTTCAAAAGCTCTCACCAAGGACTCAACTATCATGATGACTCGAGCCACGCGATGGCCAGGAAGACGAATGCCAGGAGCTGCATCCCAGTGGAAGCATGGAGTCTTCTAGATCAACGCGCGCGCACGAACTTGTTAGATATAGTTGGGTTACCTTGGGTAGTCGACGCCTAAACACCCAAGGCACTCTACCATACGACCCGCCGATTTTATAGATGATTGGAACCAATATATGTTTTGAAAATTTACGCTTTATCTATTTTTCACTCCCTACTTTAAAAACGCACAAGTCGCACAGCCATCGCAATCTAAAACGAAACCCGAATGTTCGCAACAAAACAAATGCATAATCTATCGCATTCGCTCTCGCTTTCTTACCTCAACGCGTCCTCGCATATTCTAAGTCGATCTGTAGGGGTATGATTACAAATTTCAACTATATAAATACATATAAGTACGTATGAACAACAAATCATTGTGTGAGAACTTAGGAATTTCGTGTTTCCTATATGGCTCCTATGTGAATCGCATTACTATTATACTAATCGCATCAAGTTTGAACGCGCTCAAATCGCAACGCAAACTCAAAAATCATTATGATCGAATCTCACTCCAAGCCTCTTTCTGTCTAGATGCCTTCCAACAACTCTACTTCGAGAATGTTAGCAAAGAGACGAGCCAAACGAAGGAGCGAAAAGAGGATTGCTTCACTTGTGACCCGGGAAGTGGTCAAAGTCATTCCTCAGATTGCCACACGAGTTCACTCTCTTATCAACTCTCGAACTTCGGAAGACGTTAAGACAGAAGAGCCGCAATCTGCATTTCTCTACAAACACTTCAAAGCCTGTGATCCGATGGTCTTCACGGGTGAAGGAGGTGTTTCTCAACTACTCCAGTGGTTCGACTCTATCGAAGTTACCCTTCGTCAAAGTGGGTGTCCCGATAGTTTCCGTACTACTTGCGCTACTGGAGTATTCCAATCGCAAGCACTCGACTGGTGGACCGCCGAACGTAACAAACGTGGGATCTCCGCAGCATATGCTCTCTCTTGGGATGAGCTGAAAGAGCTCATGAAGAAAGAGTACTGTCCCCCTCACGAAACTCAGAAGCTGGAAAACTAATTTTGGGAAATCAAGCAAACCGAAGGTGACAACACTGGCTACACCGCAAGGTTCAAGCAGCTTAGCGTAATCTGCCCAAGTCAAGTCAACACTCCAGAGAAAGCCATTGCGAAGTACATTCGTGGCTTGCCTGAGTGTGTGGGTGATTTTGTCGAAGCTGCAAGACCTGCTACTATCGAAGAAGCCTACCGCTTAGCCGCAGAAATCAACAACAAGCGACTCATGGAAAGGTTCTTCTCAAAGAATCCTGTCAAGTAAGCCTATCAAGCGATCGACATTAATCCCTCAGACGATCCTGTCAACGATTCTCCTGACGAATCTGCTAACGATTCTCCGGATGAATCTACTGACGATTCATCTGACGGATCTGCTAACGATTCTTCTGATGAATCTGCTGACGATTCATCTGACGAATCTGCTGATTCTTCTGGAAAATCTACCGACGGATCTTCCGACAAATCAGCCAAAGACTCCGCAAGTGAGTCTTCAGACGAATCCTCCAACGACGACATCTCTTCGCAAGACACCGACAAACCCAGCCGCAAGCGAAAGACTTCAAGCCCGAGCTCATCAACCACCGAACTGCTGCAACCGAAACCTCTTCGAACAGTTCCGGTGTTCCCAAAATGATCTTACACTGGAGCTCATCCTCAGTGTTACTCGTGTACCTATCATCATCCAGTTGGGGCTGACTGTCGCTATTGCAATAACTGCAACCGTTACGGTCACTTCACCCGCAACTGCCGCATCGAACCGTGAACTTGAGTACAACAACAACAACTCCAGCAAAAGTCTTCAGCATCAGACATCTAGCAAGCGTAGGATAAAGTTGTAATGATACGATTTTTGACGTCAATTTCTAAGTTTTAAACCTACTCTATTACTCGATATTGCCACCATGTGTAACGTTAACTCTCGTCTTCGTTCTCTCTTTCACACTTTAATCGTCGCGCTTAGACTAGAATCATGCACATACTATATACTATATCACGAAATAATATGTTATACCCTCACTACACTCTTAGAACGAGGTACGATAAACGTGCAAGGAACGATTAATCACGGGTGCACACGGGATTATTTGGGTCAGTGCACGGAGATCGTAGTAAATTCTAAGGTGCCATAGCGTTTTGACAAAAGGTGACACCAAATCACGGGATGAAAGTAGTAGGGGTCAAGCAAGGTGTGCCTTATCATACTACCGAAGTTCCGTGAAGAAAGTGCCACGTGGAGTTGAACGTTATTAGGCCTATTATACTATTGTGATTATTTTCGACACTCTACACTCAATCGCAAGGCGTAACAACTGAAATTGCACCATCGCAAGACTTGTCGTAAGTCTGCAAATGCAATGCAATCGCCTCATCGATGGACTCTGGAGAGTCTACCTCGCAGGACAATTGCATCAATGCAAGACTGGTCGTAAGTCTATAGCAATCAATCTCATCAAGCACATTAACGCTCACGACATTGTCGGGTGAGGACCTATTCTACCCTCCTCGATGACTGTGATGCGTCGCAACGTAACGTAACGTTAAGCTTATTCGAAACAAAACCCGACTAATCGCAATCGCTTACCATGTGTACCTCACAATCTCTATCGCTTATTGTGTGAATCTATATCAATTGCTGTGTATCAATCTATCGCCTACCGTTATTTGTGATATTCGTGGGAAGTTGGCACACATGACCTCGCTTCACGATATGAAGCTCATATGGTTAAAGCGGGGTGTTTTAGTCATATCAGCGACCTTTCGTGGAAAAAGGCCATGTGGGGTCTAATGTTAGTTAAATTCTGTGGTGTTATTCAATCAAATCGAACCGCATATCGTAATTCGTTTATCGTCGCCGTCGTTACTAGTATGGTGTTGTAATATCTGCTTAATCACCTAATCGCTTATCGCATGTCGTGTATAGTCTACCGCTTATTCGCTTACCGCTTATCGCTCGCTTGGTGTTCATTGCAGTCTATGTGGTATTAGTACACATGACACCGCTTCACGAGGCAAAACTAACCTGGTTAAGCATGGTGTTTCGCCATGTTAGCAAACTCTCGTGGAAACGTGCCATGTGGGTTTAATACAGAATCAAATCGAAAACACACTATTCGCTTATCGCTTGTCGCTCGACTGTCACACCCCTTTCTGCGGCGGAAGCACGAGGTGTGATCATGAAACGTTCTCATTGCATACGAAAGGTAAACATGCTATATGCTCGTAAAAACATCAAATACCATAATTTGAAAACATAAGTTTAGCGTTTACATCGCTAAGTCGCATAAAACATTGTCTTAAAAGTTTACAACTTTATTTAAAGATAAACATAAGCGACATCCACAAGCATAAGCGAGACCGCGCGCACATCCATCCTAGTTACCTGAAATACATGTGAGTTTTGGAAAAACGTCAACATAATGTTGGTGTGAATTCATGCAGTTTTGTATTTCACGTTTGTATACTTTGTATAAAAACATAGTTGTGAATAAATCAAGTTTTTCTTGAGTACTCCACGTACTTCAAGTTATATATCAATCTTCTTGAGTACCCCACGTACTTCAAGTTATATATCAATTTCCTTGAGTACCCCACGTACTTCAAGTTATATATCAATTTTCTTGAGTACCCCACGTACATCAAGTTATATATCAATTTTCTTGAGTACCCCACGTACATCAAGTTATATATCAATTTTCTTGAGTACTCCATGTACTTCAAGTTATATATCAATTTTCTTGAGTACCCCACGTACTTCAAGTTATATATCAATTCTAGTATGGTATGAATTTTATATAAATACAGTATTTCTGTAAATATCAGGATTGTTAATGGGTTGCAAAGCCATTAACATGTGACACGACATAGGAAGTCACCAAACCTAAGGCATTTAATTGGTATATTCTGAGACACAAAAGCACTACTCGATTCTCGCCCTCACCGAGAGTGTGGCTGCCAGGCACCCGTTAGATCTAACCTTTTGTTCTGCGGTCCAAGTATATTGTTGATTAATGGTGCTTCTGTACCCTATTCGTGACACTATTTCTCATAACGCATCCTACTTGGTTCTCGTCCTCACCAAGCGCGTTTCTTTTTATCATTTCTCATAACGCATCCAACTTGGTTCTCGTCCTCACCAAGCGTGTTTCTTTTTATCATTTCTCATAACGCATCCAACTTGGTTCTCGTCCTCACCAAGTGCGTTTCTTATTATCTTATATTTTGTCACACTTGGTTCTCGTTCTCACCAAGTGTACTTCTTGTATTTATATCATACCATTTATAAATATTGTACTTTTGTACATGTATTTCACTCCCGAAGTTATAAAACTGAAAACAGTTAAAAGAAAAGGGGGAGCATGAACTCACAACTTTGCGTTCCTTGCGTCGTAAACTTCACCGGATTTGCTTATTTAACGTCGTAACCTATACGCGTTTTCTTAACGTTAGTCACTAGACTTGCGTCGCACAAGTACAGTCACTCTCTTTTGTATATATTCTTGTGTTAAAAATATTCTATATTTTTAACTACGTATCTTACTTATATTATTTTCTCAAAAATAAATATAAGCTTTTTGTATTTTGCACTTTGCACCCGAATTATGTATCTTGTATGTTGTATGTGTGTTTTTATGTTTATACTCCTCATGAGTATTTAGTGTATTTTTAAGTCTTAATACACTAGCACGTATAACACATACTTTATACACTTAGCACAAAAGTTGGTGATAAAATAATATATATTTTTCTCTCAAAAATATATACTTACTATCCACTTTTATTTTTGAAGAAATCCTCATTTCTAATCACCAAAAATTAGGGAAACCTTGGTAATACTCTTAAATACATTTTTAGGGAATAAGTTTCTTAAAAACTTATTTTTTCTAAGTGTCAAAATTTATAAAAATTTTGACAGAGTTTCCCCTAAAAATGGAGGTTTCCCATGTTTTCAAAACATGTGTTTATTTTCTTTTAAGTCGTCAACAATCATCAACAACAATTATCAACAATACTCATCAACAATAATCACTAATTTCTCCATTTCATGAACTTGAATATTTACAAAAATGTGTAGTAACTTACTAGCACATTCAGTAAGTCTTGTTATCTTTAAAAATAAGTTTAATTTCTTAAAAACTTCATTTTTAAAGAATATGAAGTTTCACAACTTCTAGTCAAGATTCACAAAAATATTTCTTTGTTGAACTTCCTTGTTACACAAGTGTTTACACTCTTGTTTATTTACTAAAAACATATTTAGTTCATGTAAGATCCGGGTTTTAAACAAGACTAATATTTTTGCTTGGTTCTTCCGAAAAACCACTTGTAGATCTTTAGATCTACATGTTTAGAGTCTTATTTTACAAGGAAAATTATGTTTACACAAGTTCATGTTCATGGTGGATGATTTCATCATCTTTTATATTTCTAACACTTAACATACTACTAGTTCATGTTCTTGAACATGATCTAGTATGCGTAGATGATGATCCACCCAACTTTTACTAACCAACATCATCAAATATTCATAATCATACAAGATTCACATGATTTACACACATATCTACTCTTTATCCAACTAGTTTATCTTTCTTTCAAGACTTTTAGTTATGTTTTTGTGTGTTCTTGCTTTTTAACCAATAAATCATCTATTAACCATCATAAACAAGATCAAGATGATGATTTAGAGCACTTACTACTAGCTCAAGGCTAGGGAAGTTCAAGAGTGCAAATGAGGTGGATAAAAGCAAATGGTGAAGGTCCTTCAAGTTCCGTTGCTTGCAACCTTCCTAAATAGGCTCGAGACACCTTAGAATCACCTTGAAATGGATGGATGATGAACAAGAATGGTGGATGGTAGGTGGTGGTGGTGAGCCGTAGCCAAGAAGAAGAAGAAGAAAGGAAAGTGTTGAATGATAAGTATGGAAGATGGTCTTGTGGTTTATATAATTATTTTCCAACATAGCATTATCCTCTAGACAATGTGTCTTCAAGATATCAAACATGATCTCATATTATATTCATAGAAATCAAAGGGGGTATACCCCTTGTCTAGGGCCGGTTATGGGGGGGGGGGTATATTGGTTGGATTTCAAATGTATAGTTAAGCATCTAGTTACATGTTAAGCACTAGATTTAGGTGTTTAAGTATGTTAAGTAATATATAGTGTGTTAGGGTGTTCGGGAACCCTAACTAGCTTAGAAAAATAAAAACAATGCTTCTAGCATTATTTTGGTGTTCCGGGTAATATCCGGTTGTTCGGTTATATACCGATTCGTTAAAGTGCTAAATTGCACCTTTTAGTGTTTAATAAGTATCTTTTTATAACACTATCGATTCCCAACACTTAGGGAAATATTCTGGATAATCAAACGACATTTCTGCAAAATATTCATATGTCTAAATGCTGAATTATTGCTGAATTATATAAATTCTGCACTTAAAGTGCGTTTCGGGTGCTTTTTAGTGCTTAATTTTGCTTTCGCATTGCATATATATTAAACCCTTGTATGTACTCTTGGGTTTTAATGCATTCTTGTTGTCGGACCTACACCTAGGCTCCAATTTTATTGTCTGACTGCTTTCTGCAGTTCTGTTGACACAGTGTGTCTTACCGGTGAGTTTACTAGTATTTTTGACGCAACGCTCTCGTTTATGCATAAAGCAATATTTTGTAGTATACAACATGCATGAATTCACTTGTTTAATCATGTGTTCAGACATTGCTGACAATTAAGCACATAATTGCAGTCATTAAATAATGATTAAAGTGTACGGAAATTACCGGTTTGGTGCCAGTTGTCACAGTCTCCCCCCGTTAAAAGAATTTCGTCCCGAAATTCAGGTAGAACTAACTCTCGCAGGAGTCTTCTTGAATAGGTGGGGATACTTTTCTTTGAACTGGTCTTCACGTTCCCATGTGTACTCGGGTCCGTGCTTAGAGCTCCAACGTACTTTGACAAGTTTTACGCTGCTCCTCCTGGTCTTGTTGACTTTCCAGTGGGTAACCTCAACGGGTTTTTCTGTAAATCGGAGGGCTTCATCAATATGCACTTCATCCATCGGGATGATCACGCTTTCTTGTGTTGGACTCTTCTTCAGGTTGGATACATGAAACGTATCATGTACTCCGTTAAGTTCTTCCGGTAACTCCAACTTGTATGCCACGGTACCAATTCTCTTCAATATTCTGAATGGTCCGATATATCGTGGATTCAGCTTTCCACGCTTTCCAAATCTGACTACGCCCTTCCATGGTGAGACTTTTAACAACACCTTGTCTCCTACCTTGAATTCTACTGATTTCCTTTTCGGATCGGCGTAGCTCTTTTGTCGATCTCGAGCCGCCTTAATGCGCTCTCGGATCTGCGCAATCTTGTCGGTTGTCTCTTGTACAAGTTCAGGACCAACCATACGTTTATCTCCGGCATCTGCCCAACATAAGGGCGATCGGCATTTGCGGCCATACAGAGCTTCGAACGGCGTGGCTTTTATGCTCGTATGATAACTGTTATTGTAGGAAAACTCAACTAAAGGTAGATGAGTATCCCAGCTGCCGCCTAGATCCATGACACATGCGCGAAGCATATCTTCTAACGTTTGTATAGTCCGTTCGCTCTGGCCGTCTGTTTGCGGATGGAATGCCGTGCACAGATCTAACTGAGATCCAAAGGCTTCCTGAAATGATTGCCAGATTCTTGAGACAAAGCGTCCATCTCTGTCTGAAATGATTGAGATTGGCACTCCATGACGTGCCACAATTTCTCTTAAGTATATTTCAGCAAGCTTTCCAGTGCTGTCTTTTTCTCGGATCGGTAGGAAGTACGCAGACTTCGTTAATCGATCAACTATTACCCATATCATATCGTGCCCTCTCGGGGTCCTGGGTAATTTCGTTATGAAGTCCATCGAGATTTGTTCCCACTTCCACGCGGGAATCTCTGGTTGTTGTAGTAGGCCGGATGGCTTCTGATATTCTGCCTTAACCTTGGCACAGGTTAGGCATTTTCCAACATAAACAGCAACGTCGCTTTTGAGTCTCGGCCACCAATAGTATTCTTTCAAGTCTTGATACATTTTGTCCGATCCTGGATGGATCGAATATCTCGATTTGTGGGCTTCATTAAGGATGACTTCTCGTATGCCACCATAGAGTGGAACCCAAATACGCTTCTTGAAGTATAAGGCTCCCTCTTCGTTTGGTACCATGTATTTCAGCATACCCCGTAGGTATTCAGCTTTACGGTTCTCTTCTTTAAGAGCTTCTTGTTGTGCATCACGAATGCGTGCAGTGAGGTTCGTTCGAATCGTCATTTCCAATGCTCGAACCCTTAGGGTCTTTGTAACACCCGAAAATTTTAAAAACAAAAATGTAACAACCCTCATTAAAAATTATTATTTCTTATGATTTATAGTCCAATAGGAAACCCTAATTAAGACACCCAAGTGATTCCGCACAAACCCTAAGATTTCCAGAACAATCAGAATCAGGATTAGGGCCCCTAAAACTCAGGGGGGGTATTTCCCATTGACGATAATCATCACAATTTACTATAAAATTCGAATTTATCCAGTTTGTCGACTCAGCTAGGCTAGTCCCACACGCGGCAACACTATGAGCATGAGGTGTCCTTTACGGACCGTAAAGGTTAAGCCTTACGGTCCGTAAGGCAGGTCAAAATTTGGTATAAATAGCAGAACATTGGCACTCGATTCTGGGCACAAAAACGTCGATCAAACTCCAAAATTACGCTGAGTTATCGTCCGATTACTACCAAAAACACTAATTAGTAAGGGGGTGCTGCTGCAATCAGGGTATTAACTCAATCGCTGCTACGATTCATTGTCCGATCGATCATATATCCAATGGATGTTTAAGTGCTGCCCACATTAGGGTTATACTTTGTCGTTCGTCGTTAATTCGATGGATGAGTTTAAGTATCGTACTTTGTCGTTCGTCGTTAATTCGATGAATGAGTTGAAGTATCGCACTTTGTCATTTGTTGTGAGAATTGATCTCGTGAGTTATCGTAAAAGCTGTATTAGTTAATTACCTAGTTCGTGTGCAAATTAGGTTATTAGGCTAATCAGTAGGCTAAATTCTGCCCGTATAAATCTGCAATATTATCAGTATTAGCATCACGTGGAAATTATTAAGGTACGGATAGATTCTGTTCTTTCGATTTATGTCAGTTGGATACGTATAGAATCCTTTCTTTTGATCTAAGTCGTTTAAATTCCGTATTAAGATTAAGTTCTAAAATAAGTTATAAATTCCGTACGGATAGATTCCTTTTCTTTTGATTTATGTCGTTTTGATACAAGTATATCAGTTCTGATTTGAAATCCCGTATTAAGATTAAGTTATGAAATAAGTTATAAATTCAGTACGGATAGAATCCCTTCCTTCAATACATGTCATTTGGCCTTCCGGCATCTGATTTCTGATTTTTAAATTATGAAATAAGTTATAAATTCCGTACGTATAGAATCATTTCTTTCGATTTACGTCATTTGGATATAAGTATATCAGTCTTGATTTCCGTATTAAGATTAAGTTATGAATTCCGTACGGATAGATTCCCTTCTTTCGATTTATGTCCGTTGGGTACGGATAGAATCTTTTCTTTCGATTTATGTAGTTTTGATACAAGTATATCATTCCTGATTTCAAGTTCCGTATTAAGATTAAGTTAGGAAATATGTGTTGGAAGTTACAAACGTTTTAAAAAGGTTTTGTTTTACATCAGTTATTTAGAAAATGGTTTATTTTATTCAAGTTTCATTTTATACTCTAGTGGTTCCTTATTTACGAGTCAAGGTTTTATCTTGTTCGTTTAATAAACCACATTTTGGGGACGAAATTGTCAAGATAGGATTGATATCCATACCTTGGTGACTGGTTCCACTCTTTGATTTTAATCTCGCCAAAGATTCGTATTTTCAATCAAATTATAGTTTACAAGTTACAAGTTAAATATCTTAAGGCTTACAAGTTACAAGTAGATAAATTGCAAGTTTAATATTATACACAAGTATTAAGTTAACCAAGTTAAATAGTTATAATACCATTAAGTTACTATGTCTTTTAAAACTCCTCACGTCTTTGATTATCGATTCATTTGACAGTCCGTTGAATTCCTATTCTAAACTTTGGATTTAGCTTTCATGTCATGCGATAGTTTTCTGTTAAGTTATACTCATTATCGCATGTTTCAATATATGTTCCGTTCTGTTCTGAAAATAAGTTTTGGCTCATGGGTACATCCGTATGATAAGATTATGAGATTATGTTACGAAATAAGTTCTTTTTTTTTCCTCTATCCGCACACTGGGCAAAACATTTCAAATTTTGCTCAGACGTACGTTTTTGTGTTTTCTTCTTTGCGTCAGGTTATCAAGAAAATCTGGGACGGGATATGGAAGAGTGCTCGAGTGTTTGGAAAAGACCATAGAAATAAATGTACTGGATTAAATATCCGATTTCTATTAAGTTGTAAAGCCTTGTAATACATTTAAGTATAAATGGAATTATGTTTTTGATCTCTGACCTCCGTTATTGTAACACGTCGGCCCGCATCCGGGACGGGGTGTTACAGGAATGGTATCAGAGCAAAGGCTCTTTCCTGTAGAAAACTAAAACATAAGCTAAGACCTGTGAGGTAATGGGTAGGCATTGGGTTAGGATTTCGATACATCGGTTAGTAACTTTTCTTTTCACTTCATGATAGTCTCGAACATAAGTATTTCGTCATCTTCATTGTTTTTACTCTAGCTTTATTTCAAGTATGACGATTGATCATAGTGGGTCGCATTCAAGTATGATTATTAATATATATATATATGTATGTAATAATTTCGAGGACGAAATTTTTTTAAGAGGGGTAGATTTGTAACACCCGAAAATTTTAAAAACAAAAATGTAACAACCCTCATTAAAAATTATTATTTCTTATGATTTATAGTCCAATAGGAAACCCTAATTAAGACACCCAAGTGATTCCGCACAAACCCTAAGATTTCCAGAACAATCAGAATCAGGATTAGGGCCCCTAAAACTCAGGGGGGGTATTTCCCATTGACGATAATCATCACAATTTACTATAAAATTCGAATTTATCCAGTTTGTCGACTCAGCTAGGCTAGTCCCACACGCGGCAACACTATGAGCATGAGGTGTCCTTTACGGACCGTAAAGGTTAAGCCTTACGGTCCGTAAGGCAGGTCAAAATTTGGTATAAATAGCAGAACATTGGCACTCGATTCTGGGCACAAAAACGTCGATCAAACTCCAAAATTACGCTGAGTTATCGTCCGATTACTACCAAAAACACTAATTAGTAAGGGGGTGCT
The DNA here is from genome assembly GCA_030545235.1 of Helianthus tuberosus. Taxonomy (NCBI): domain Eukaryota; kingdom Viridiplantae; phylum Streptophyta; class Magnoliopsida; order Asterales; family Asteraceae; genus Helianthus; species Helianthus tuberosus. Next base: position 49,679,840 of record CM060403.1, on the reverse strand, counting down.
GCTGCAATCAGGGTATTAACTCAATCGCTGCTACGATTCATTGTCCGATCGATCATATATCCAATGGATGTTTAAGTGCTGCCCACATTAGGGTTATACTTTGTCGTTCGTCGTTAATTCGATGGATGAGTTTAAGTATCGTACTTTGTCGTTCGTCGTTAATTCGATGAATGAGTTGAAGTATCGCACTTTGTCATTTGTTGTGAGAATTGATCTCGTGAGTTATCGTAAAAGCTGTATTAGTTAATTACCTAGTTCGTGTGCAAATTAGGTTATTAGGCTAATCAGTAGGCTAAATTCTGCCCGTATAAATCTGCAATATTATCAGTATTAGCATCACGTGGAAATTATTAAGGTACGGATAGATTCTGTTCTTTCGATTTATGTCAGTTGGATACATATAGAATCCTTTCTTTTGATCTAAGTCGTTTAAATTCCGTATTAAGATTAAGTTCTAAAATAAGTTATAAATTCCGTACGGATAGATTCCTTTTCTTTTGATTTATGTCGTTTTGATACAAGTATATCAGTTCTGATTTGAAATCCCGTATTAAGATTAAGTTATGAAATAAGTTATAAATTCAGTACGGATAGAATCCCTTCCTTCAATACATGTCATTTGGCCTTCCGGCATCTGATTTCTGATTTTTAAATTATGAAATAAGTTATAAATTCCGTACGTATAGAATCATTTCTTTCGATTTACGTCATTTGGATATAAGTATATCAGTCTTGATTTCCGTATTAAGATTAAGTTATGAATTCCGTACGGATAGATTCCCTTCTTTCGATTTATGTCCGTTGGGTACGGATAGAATCTTTTCTTTCGATTTATGTAGTTTTGATACAAGTATATCATTCCTGATTTCAAGTTCCGTATTAAGATTAAGTTAGGAAATATGTGTTGGAAGTTACAAACGTTTTAAAAAGGTTTTGTTTTACATCAGTTATTTAGAAAATGGTTTATTTTATTCAAGTTTCATTTTATACTCTAGTGGTTCCTTATTTACGAGTCAAGGTTTTATCTTGTTCGTTTAATAAACCACATTTTGGGGACGAAATTGTCAAGATAGGATTGATATCCATACCTTGGTGACTGGTTCCACTCTTTGATTTTAATCTCGCCAAAGATTCGTATTTTCAATCAAATTATAGTTTACAAGTTACAAGTTAAATATCTTAAGGCTTACAAGTTACAAGTAGATAAATTGCAAGTTTAATATTATACACAAGTATTAAGTTAACCAAGTTAAATAGTTATAATACCATTAAGTTACTATGTCTTTTAAAACTCCTCACGTCTTTGATTATCGATTCATTTGACAGTCCGTTGAATTCCTATTCTAAACTTTGGATTTAGCTTTCATGTCATGCGATAGTTTTCTGTTAAGTTATACTCATTATCGCATGTTTCAATATATGTTCCGTTTTGTTATGAAAATAAGTTTTATAAGTTATGTGAATAAGATTATTTGTACTCTGATACCCTGAGTGTCGCTTCTCGTGGAGTGTCCCACGAGCATGTTGTTGTGGCATCAACCTCATGTGCTCCATCCGTGACGGAGAGATTAGTTCACGGCGTCTCTTAAGTACAAGTGTGGTACATAAGGCTATTAGGAGGCGTATGGATCGATCCTAGGATTTCAGTTTTTCAGGAGATGGATAACGGGTATGCCAACTCGCCATTTCGTGTGATAAGTATGCAGGAGTAGCTACCTGTGTATTGTCACGTTTTAAGTTTTGGCTCATGGGTACATCCGTATGATAAGATTATGAGATTATGTTACGAAATAAGTTCTTTTTGTTTTCCTCTATCCGCACACTGGGCAAAACATTTCAAATTTTGCTCAGACGTACGTTTTTGTGTTTTCTTCTTTGCGTCAGGTTATCAAGACAATCTGGGACGGGATATGGAAGAGTGCTCGAGTGTTTGGAAAAGACCATAGAAATAAATGTACTGGATTAAATATCCGATTTCTATTAAGTTGTAAAGCCTTGTAATACATTTAAGTATAAATGGAATTATGTTTTTGATCTCTGACCTCCGTTATTGTAACACTTCGGCCCGCATCCGGGACGGGGTGTTACAGTCTTAACCCTTTCTTTTCGGCTCAACGCGTCCGCTACAACGTTCGCCTTTCCAGGATGGTACTTAATCTCACAGTCATAATCATTTAGCAGCTCGACCCAACGTCGCTGGCGCATATTCAATTCCTTATGATCAAATATGTGCTGTAAGCTTTTGTGATCTGTGAAAATTGTACATCGAGTACCATATAAATAATGTCGCCAAATCTTCAAGGCGAATACCACTGCACCTAGTTCCAAGTCGTGCGTGGTGTAATTTCTCTCGTGAACCTTCAGTTGTCTTGAAGCATAAGCGATGACTTTTTGGCGTTGCATGAGCACGCAACCCAAGCCTTGTCGTGAGGCGTCGCAGTATACCACGAAGTCTTCAGTGCCTTCGGGTAATGACAGTATTGGTGCATCGCAGAGCTTGTTTTTAAGCAACTGGAAGGCTTCTTCCTGTTTGTGACCCCAGTCGTATTTCTTGTCTTTCTGTGTAAGGGTCTTTAGCAGTTGAGCTATCTTTGAGAAATTCTCGATGAATCGTCGGTAATAGCCCGCTAAGCCCAAAAATTGTCGAACTTTAGTTGGGGTCTTGGGAGCTTCCCAATTCTTTATTGCTTCAATCTTGGACGGGTCTACATGAATGCCCTTCTCATTCACCACGTGACCAAGAAATTGTACTTCGCGAATCCAGAATTCGCATTTCGAGAACTTTGCATAAAGTTTCTCTCTCTTCAGTAGTTCCAGAATAGTTCTGAGATGTTGCTCATGCTCTTCTTTCGTTCGCGAGTAAATCAGGATATCATCGATAAATACAATCACGAATTTATCGAGATATGGTTTGCATACGCGGTTCATTAGATCCATAAAGACCGCTGGTGCATTCGTCAGCCCAAACGGCATCACAAGAAATTCGTAGTGCCCATATCGCGTTCTGAATGCAGTCTTTGGTACGCTTTCCTCTTGGATTCTCAGCTGATGGTATCCAGATCGAAGGTCGATCTTGGAATAGTAGCTTGATCCTTGCAGCTGATCAAATAAGTCATCGATCCTTGGTAGTGGATACCGATTCTTGATCGTGAGCTTGTTCAGTTCCCTGTAATCGATACACATCCGCAGTGTTCCATCCTTCTTCTTCACGAATAATACTGGAGCTCCCCAGGGTGAGAAGCTTGGCCTTATGAATCCTTTATCCAACAACTCCTGGAGTTGTGTAGACAATTCCTGCATTTCGGATGGTGCAAGTCGATAGGGAGCCTTGGCTACAGGAGCGGCTCCTGGAACCAAGTCTATACGGAATTTGACTTGTCGTTGCGGAGGTAGTCCTGGCAGATCTTCAGGGAACACATCAGGAAATTCCTTCACCACCGGAATGTCTTCGTGTTTTGGCTCCACAGCCTTCTTATCTATAACGTGTGCTAGGAAAGCGACACATCCTTTCCCTAAGCACTTCCGTGCCTTCATGCAAATGATGATTCGAAGAGGTGCGTCTCGTTCTTCTCCATGCACGATGAGAGTTTCACCATTCGCTAAAGGGATGCGAATGATTTTCTCATGACAAATAACTTCAGCTTTGTTTCTTGGACAACCAGTCCATTCCGACCACTACATCGAAGCTACCCAATTGAATAGGTAAGAGGTCGATGCTAAAATTTTGTTCGCCAAGTTCTAGTGTGCAGCCTCTAACAACTTCGCTCGATTCAACAAGTTTACCATTGGCTAGTTCTATGGAATAAGGAATTTCTAATCTACTAGATTCTATTCCGAGTATGCGTTTAAATTCCACAGACATGAAGCTATAATCGGCGCCAGTGTCAAATAACATAGATGCAAAGTGATTGTTAATGAGGAACGTACCGGTGACCACGTTAGGGTCCTCACGTGCGTTCTTTGCTCCAATCACAAATGCTCTAGCCTGAGCATTGTTTCCCTCTGGGCAGTCCTTCATGAAATGATCATTGCTTCCACATCTGAAGCATCCTTTGGTTCCAAGGGTTTTCGTCTCCTGGGGCGGGTTTGCGTCACGCTTCTTGCTGAAACCCTTGTTGTTGCGAGTTGCTTGGTTCAAATTCGTATGCTTTCTCTTTTTGTCACCGGACGACTCAGCATGCGTCTCGGTCTTCTCAGTGGGGTTCAACGATAGCTTCTTCATACGAACACAATCTTCAGTAAGGCTGACAGCCAGAGTTACAGCCTCAGTGATTGTTTGTGGTTTGGCCGACGTCACCATGCCACGAAACTCTGGGGCCAGTCCCCAAATGTAGCGTTCAATGCGCTTGAATTCGGGAGTCACCATGTAGGGAAGCACTCTTGACAGATCATGGAACCTTCGAGTATAACCATTAATGTCAGCACCTACCATGGTCAAGTGCCAGAACTCCGTTTCCAGCCTTTGGAGTTCTGCACGAGAGCAGTACTTCTCTCTCATTCTCTCCTTCTGTTCATCCCAAGTTAGGCTATAAGCTGCATCATCACCCAAAGTTTGGGCTTGCAGGTTCCACCAAGTCAGAGCTTCATCGACAAACAACCCAGTAGCAAAGGTGACTTGTTGATCCGCGGTACACTTGCTCATGCGGATAGTAGCTTCAGTCTTCTCCGTCCAGCGCACAAATGCTACTGCACCTCCTGTGCCGTCATAGTTCATCGGCTTGCAGTCGAGGAACTGCTTGAAAGTGCAGCCTTGAGCTACATTTCCTCCAGACGAATCTCCATGCCCGTTACGTCTAGCATTGCTTAGTCCTCCACTGTCTTGAGTTCGGTTCGCCTCGTACTGGGCGATAGCAACGGAGATCCTTTCTTCCAGTAGAGCTTCCAGCTCTTCGGCAATTCTTGGCAGCGGGGGAGGAGGAGGTTGGTCACGAGCGTTCACAGCTCTTCTGGGTGCCGTGTTCTGACGAACACAACCCAATAGGTTTAGGAATTTGTTTGATATCGTCATACAAGACAGTAGTATCATATATATTCACAGGTATATATACCACATAAGTGACATCAAACAATTATTACTTTAGCAGAGTACTTAGTAGGCTTGCACTGTGGGAATCTATATGTGACAAGACTTGCTGTGATTTCTGTGCACTGAATTCCATAATTATGTATGCATCCATAATTACGTAACTCCTTGCACAGTCCGCACAGTTCGTTTCATCCTCGTATTTCTTCCTTCAGATGGGCCATCGCTTTCAGATAAAGTCACGTATACTTGTGACATTCTACTTCTAGTACATGCTAATTATCACACATAATTGCAAGTAATTTCTAGCCAAAGACAAGTGCTACTCAAGTGCACTCTAAGTCTCGTAGTGTCTTTTCTAGACTCATGTAACAAGTTTCAGGTAGTGGATGTCGCGGGACGTTTTATGCAATGAAAACTCTTTGAAAATTGTTTTCGTGAAAGGATCCTAGAGATTGTAGACTAGACTCGAGAAGGAATCCTGGTTCACTACAATCGCAGCTCTGATACCAATCTGTCACACCCCTTTCTGCGGCGGAAGCACGAGGTGTGATCATGAAAGGTTCTCATTGCATACGAAAGGTAAACATGCTATATGCTCGTAAAAACATCAAATACCATAATTTGAAAACATAAGTTTAGCGTTTACATCACTAAGTCGCATAAAACATTGTCTTAAAAGTTTACAACTTTATTTAAAGATAAACATAAGCGACATCCACAAGCATAAGCGAGACCGCGCGCACATCCATCCTAGTTACCTGAAATACATGTGAGTTTTGGAAAAACATCAACATAATGTTGGTGTGAATTCATGCAGTTTTGTATTTCATGTTTGTATACTTTGTATAAAAACATAGTTGTGAATAAATCAAGTTTTTCTTGAGTACTCCACGTACTTCAAGTTATATATCAATCTTCTTGAGTACCCCACGTACTTCAAGTTATATATCAATTTCCTTGAGTACCCCATGTACTTCAAGTTATATATCAATTTTCTTGAGTACCCCACGTACATCAAGTTATATATCAATTTTCTTGAGTACCCCACGTACATCAAGTTATATATCAATTTTCTTGAGTACTCCATGTACTTCAAGTTATATATCAATTTTCTTGAGTACCCCACGTACTTCAAGTTATATATCAATTCTAGTATGGTATGAATTTTATATAAATACAGTATTTCTGTAAATATCAGGATTGTTAATGGGTTGCAAAGCCATTAACATGTGACACGACATAGGAAGTCACCAAACCTAAGGCATTTAATTGGTATATTCTGAGACACAAAAGCACTACTCGATTCTCGCCCTCACCGAGAGTGTGGCTGCCAGGCACCCGTTAGATCTAACCTTTTGTTCTGCGGTGCAAGTATATTGTTGATTAATGGTGCTTCTGTACCCTATTCGTGACACTATTTCTCATAACGCATCTTACTTGGTTCTCGTCCTCACCAAGCACGTTTCTTTTTATCATTTCTCATAACGCATCCAACTTGGTTCTCGTCCTCACCAAGCGCGTTTCTTTTTATCATTTCTCATAACGCATCCAACTTGGTTCTCGTCCTCACCAAGTGCGTTTCTTATTATCTTATATTTTGTCACACTTGGTTCTCGTTCTCACCAAGTGTACTTCTTGTATTTATATCATACCATTTATAAATATTGTACTTTTGTACATGTATTTCACCCCCGAAGTTATAAAAACTGAAAACAGTTAAAAGAAAAGGGGGAGCATGAACTCACAACTTTGCGTTCCTTGCGTCGTAAACTTCACCGGATTTGCTTATTTAACGTCGTAACCTATACGCGTTTTCTTAACGTTAGTCACTAGACTTGCGTCGCACAAGTACAGTCACTCTCTTTTGTATATATTCTTGTGTTAAAAATATTCTATATTTTTAACTACGTATCTTACTTATATTATTTTCTCAAAAATAAATATAAGTTTTTTGTATTTTGCACTTTACACCCGAATTATGTATCTTGTATGTTGTATGTGTGTTTTTATGTTTATACTCCTCATGAGTATTTAGTGTGTTTTTAAGTCTTAATACACTAGCACGTATAACACATACTTTATACACTTAGCACAAAAGTTGGTGATAAAATAATATATATTTTTCTCTCAAAAATATATACTTACTATCCACTTTTATTTTTGAAGAAATCCTCATTTCTAATCACCAAAAATTAGGGAAACCTTGGTAATACTCTTAAATACATTTTTAGGGAATAAGTTTCTTAAAAACTTATTTTTTCTAAGTGTCAAAATTTATAAAAATTTTGACAGAGTTTCCCCTAAAAATGGAGGTTTCCCATGTTTTCAAAACATGTGTTTATTTTCTTTTAAGTCGTCAACAATCATCAACAACAATTATCAACAATACTCATCAACAATAATCACTAATTTCTCCATTTCATGAACTTGAATATTTACAAAAATGTGTAGTAACTTACTAGCACATTCAGTAAGTCTTGTTATCTTTAAAAATAAGTTTAATTTCTTAAAAACTTCATTTTTAAAGAATATGAAGTTTCACAACTTCTAGTCAAGATTCACAAAAATATTTCTTTGTTGAACTTCCTTGTTACACAAGTGTTTACACTCTTGTTTATTAACTAAAAACATATTTAGTTCATGTAAGATCCGGGTTTTAAACAAGACTAATATTTTTGCTTGGTTCTTCCGAAAAACCACTTGTAGATCTTTAGATCTACATGTTTAGAGTCTTATTTTACAAGGAAAATTATGTTTACACAAGTTCATGTTCATGGTGGATGATTTCATCATCTTTTATATTTCTAACACTTAACATACTACTAGTTCATGTTCTTGAACATGATCTAGTATGCGTAGATGATGATCCACCCAACTTTTACTAACCAACATCATCAAATATTCATAATCATACAAGATTCACATGATTTACACACATATCTACTCTTTATCCAACTAGTTTATCTTTCTTTCAAGACTTTTAGTTATGTTTTTGTGTGTTCTTGCTTTTTAACCAATAAATCATCTATTAACCATCATAAACAAGATCAAGATGATGATTTAGAGCACTTACTACTAGCTCAAGGCTAGGGAAGTTCAAGAGTGCAAATGAGGTGGATAAAAGCAAATGGTGAAGGTCCTTCAAGTTCCGTTGCTTGCAACCTTCCTAAATAGGCTCGAGACACCTTAGAATCACCTTGAAATGGATGGATGATGAACAAGAATGGTGGATGGTAGGTGGTGGTGGTGAGCCGTAGCCAAGAAGAAGAAGAAGAAAGGAAAGTGTTGAATGATAAGTATGGAAGATGGTCTTGTGGTTTATATAATTATTTTCCAACATAGCATTATCCTCTAGACAATGTGTCTTCAAGATATCAAACATGATCTCATATTATATTCATAGAAATCAAAGGGGGTGTACCCCTTGTCTAGGGCCGGTTATGGGGGGGGGGGGTATATTGGTTGGATTTCAAATGTATAGTTAAGCATCTAGTTACATGTTAAGCACTAGATTTAGGTGTTTAAGTATGTTAAGTAATATATAGTGTGTTAGGGTGTTCGGGAACCCTAACTAGCTTAGAAAAATAAAAACAATGCTTCTAGCATTATTTTGGTGTTCCGGGTAATATCCGGTTGTTCGGTTATATACCGATTCGTTAAAGTGCTAAATTGCACCTTTTAGTGTTTAATAAGTATCTTTTTATAACACTATCGATTCCCAACACTTAGGGAAATATTCTGGATAATAAAACGACATTTCTGCAAAATATTCATATGTCTAAATGCTGAATTATTGCTGAATTATATAAATTCTGCACTTAAAGTGCGTTTCGGGTGCTTTTTAGTGCTTAATTTTGCTTTCGCATTGCATATATATTAAACCCTTGTATGTACTCTTGGGTTTTAATGCATTCTTGTTGTCGGACCTACACCTAGGCTCCAATTTTATTGTCTAACTGCTTTCTGCAGTTCTGTTGACACAGTGTGTCTTACCGGTGAGTTTACTAGTATTTTTGACGCAACGCTCTCGTTTATGCATAAAGAAATATTTTGTAGTATACAACATGCATGAATTCACTTGTTTAATCATGTGTTCAGACATTGCTGACAATTAAGCACATAATTGCAGTCATTAAATAATGATTAATGTGTACAGAAATTACCGGTTTGGTGCCAGTTGTCACATCGACGCCTACCCAGACACGACACGACACGTAAATGTTTCGTGTCATCAGGCTACTCACGCACGTTGCTATAGCTACGTTCGCAATACAACTCGCCGACTTAACCTATTCGATTCTATCTTATACTCGGTCCGACTTTCTATCGATTGGATCGAGTAAACGCAATTCTATCCGTGTCATATCGGCACGCCTGACACTGCCACACGAAACAGAAGTAATATGGGCAAAGCATGGTGGATACGCCGCTGGTACTTCCTATATATAAGTCTTTTAAACATATTAACAAACTTTCGTGGGAAAAGTGCCAAGTGGGGCTCGGTGATTAACTACCTTTTGTACTGATTAAAACGTCTTTTTATAAAAAAAAATTTGATTTAAAAACCGGTGGACAAGTGAAATTTTCTCACAACAAGGAGATAACATCGAATCAGCTTAACTCCCTGTCCGAGAGAAGTTTCATAAGTCCAGTTTTCCTTAAAACTTTTACAACGTCAAAACAAAATCCTTCTTAAGACATTGGTTCGACATCGAGTTTCGCTTAAACCCATGTCATAGGAGAGTTTTCGTAACCCTTGTTTTCTTCAAATTCCTTAGAATGTTTAAAACTTAAACTTTCTTGTAACATTGGTTAACGACCGACCCAGTTAACCTTACGTTATGAGAAATCTTTCAAGTTCCTTAAAATTTCAATCACATCAAATTCTTCGCAACACGAAGTACTTTGGAACGCCAACTCGTGGGGTATTACCTTTGTCTTCTACGTCGCCTTCTCGCTATCGCAATCGATCTCTCTTATTTGAAACGCTCGCGCTTGTAAACTCTCAATCGAATCACTCGATATATCGCTACGCATGCAAGATCAACTCTCAGAAGTCTACCTATTGGATTAATTTCGGGACGAAATTTCCTAAAGTAGGGGAGACTGTAACAACCCGCACTTTTGTGCGTTGTTACTACTCGTTATACTCGTTACGGCTAGCACCAGAGATTCGGATCATAATGTAGCTATATCGTATATATCGCTATTCGAAGGATAATCACATATTTTCGAAATACAATATCGCTATACTATACACTATTATCACACTAACACTCACGGAGGCATTCAGTGAGGACCTATTCTACCCTCCTCAATGGCTGTGATGTGTCGAACGTAAACAATTAACGCTAACAAAGACTCTCGGGTGAGTGCTATAGCTCCAGTCGTCGTGACGATGATGACAATACGAGTGGATGGTACCCCGTCAGTCATTGTGGCACAACACACTATAACGTTCACGATGACATCAAGAATGGACCTATTCTACCCTCCTCGATGGCCGTGAAACGTCGTTTATAATCGCACACTCGAAACGGAAACCGACTGTTAATTATCGAAGCTTTGGAATATGGATACGTAAATACGACCCTTAGTGATATGTATACACATATAATAATAATATAAATTTACTATGAAAAGCGCGTACTTCGAAATCCATCAAAACGATCGAAAACGGAGAAATCCATCTCGTCGGACTGGCCATCCGGACGGATAGCCATTCGAACGGATGGGCTATCCGGACGGATAGCAATCCGCACGGATTGCAGTCCGCACGGATAGGCTATCCGCACGGATGGGTCATCCGTGCGAACGGGCAATCCGGACCAGAACCCCTTCTTCTCCTCTGTTGCCTATAAATACCATGTCACATCACTTGAACAGTGATGTGACAGCTCCTACTCGACCAAACACGCTCCAAGACCCTTTTCTCTCGATTCCCTCGCGATTACGGTAAGATTTCAACCTAAAACTTGTACTTTTATGATCTACACTCCATTCTACATCATTCTATCTTTCAAAAACTCAATTTCTAACCGTGAAATCTGCGGATTTGATGCGTTTTGAGGTGATGTCACCAAGAGTTCTTATGAACTTCCAGTTGTGACCTCATCCCACCATAAACGACTCAGATCTGGGTGATTTCCACATGTTTTGGTAACAAATCTCACCTAAATCTATGTATTTACCCAAGGGACTGTGCGATTTCGAGTTAACCATGAAGAACCATCACGAACGGCCAGATCTGATGGAACGGGGTGATTCCCGGCCGTTAGAACGGGTCGGAACTGATGGAATTTCAAGTGTTAGTGCGAAATTACACTGTCCCGGTAACCCCGCACGTATTCCTCCCGTTAAACACTCGGAAACAGTGTTCAGAATGCGAAACAGACGTGACATCCGCACGAATCACACGTCCGCACGGACGACATGTCCGCACGGGCGACATGTCCGCACGGGCGACATGTCGTCCGCACGGGCGACATGTCGTCCGCACGGACGACATGTCGTCCGCACGGATGAACACCATCCGACCCATGACTGTCATCAGATCCATATGTCATCCGGACGGATGAGCCCATCCGGACGGATGAGCACCATCCGACCAATAGCTTACTTTTCGACGCCATTCTCGCTTAACCGTACATCGTTTACTATATCCTTCAATGATTCAACGCAGACGCATTTGCAACCAACCCAATCAAGTTGTATTCTCGCTACATACGCACTGTGAGTATACTTGAACCCCTTTTTAATCGAATTTTGGGTGTAACATACGTTTCTAGCAAATCGAACTTATCGAACGAAATATTCAATCAATCGAATTATCACTTGCGAATAACTGTTATGCATAGATATACGTGATGCTAGTTGCATATGTGCTAGGGCTTATACTCGCGACGTCCCACCACGACTAGTATAGTACTATTGCGCCCGACGGGGTCTAGTCATGCCATCGTACATTCGAGCATCGAGGACTTAGTTGGTAGTATTAGTTTTGTGAGTATATATGTCGTGTATTACGTTTATGCATGTGGAAATTCGCAGCACTTTTTGTCTATTATGCTATACTTATCAAACCTGTATACTCGCCAATACTTTTGTATTGACAAACGTTTTAACGTATGTTGCAGGTTAGATCACAGACTATATCAAATCAAGCTAGGAAGTCTAGAAACTCAACTAAAATCTAGGTTGTCGGATTTGTATTGTTCGAGAGGACAAGAAATCTGTGATAACTTATGTGATTGTATTATTTGTTAGTATGGGATAACGAATGTATTAAATATTATCGCAATATAGTTGTTATGGATTCTCTTGAGCAATCTGATTCGCCTAGTGCCGCGCCCCGATGATTCCGCCATCGGTTGGGGTGTGACAATCATTGTTTCATAACACATGGAAATTGAAATATTGTTTTATTGATTAAAAGAGTTACAATGTATTGACAATCAAAGAAACATAACATAAATAACTAGTCTTGCATCTTTTATTGTCGCTAAGGCCCAAGTCCGCCTAAGTGTATCTTGATAAATCCTAAGCATCATATCCTGAAACACATGTGAAAATAGGTACGTCAGCATAAAAATGCCTGTGAGATACATAGGTTTTGTGAAAATAGAATTCATGACTTATGTTTAAGAAAATGTTAAGTCATGAACCTTGTAATTTGATTTGTCTTGTAAATCATTTGAAAAGTGATAAATAAACCAAATGATATATATGTATAAAAGAATAATACATGGTTAAGTAAATAACCAAGTAAAATGAGTTTATATCAGATAAGTTGTTTGTAAAACAATGTATTGTGAAAAGTATGTTATTTGTATAAAATGTTATATGTCTAAATTGAAATAATTCAAATAACGCTACAATATGTAATACCATACAAGCACTTATATATAGGAAGTACCAGCGGCGTAACCACCATGCTTGTATCATATTACACACGCCTTGTTACTTAAATCACTTACTCAAACCAAACCACCAAAGTAAAATGTTTATGTATAATCAAATGTCAAAATGTTTGTGTGAAAACCATGTCTAATGTAAATCATGAATTGTGTATATCAATGTCAAAATGTTTATGTCTAATGTAAATCATGAATTGTGTATATCAATGTCAAAATGTTTATGTCTAATGTAAATCATGAATTGTGTATATCAATGTCAAAATGTTTATGTCTAATTCAAATCATGTAATGTGTATCCAAAATATCATGTATGGTAAGTGAAATATATCAACTAAACCATATGTAAAATGCACAAAAACAAGGTATTGAAGTAAAACATGGTTTAAATCAAAGTTATGTTTTGTGGAACGAATGCATGCTATACTGATATAAACATCTATGCGGTATTGTGAAAATGAATACATCCAAGCCTTGTGACTGTGGCGATAAACCCCTAAACGAATTTAAAGGTCTATCTGTGTTATGTTTTATCGAATTCGGTCATTCCTTCCATCCAAACATACCTAGGATGTCAGGAACGGGAGTTGTCAATTCCTATGGTACCACTACCTACTAACGAATGGCGTGATCAATGTTAATGAATGTATATTGTCCCATTTGAACAAACCAAATGTCATACCAAAATGTAAGCATGTGATGAATAACAAATGTACTAAGTATGCACACAATGGATATACATAGCATAAAATGTAATGTAAAACAATGTACTAAGTATGCACACAATGGACATACATAGCATAAAATGTAATGTAAAACAATGTACTAAGTATGCACACAATGGACATACATAGCATAAAATGTAATGTAAAATGATGTACTAAGTATGCAACAAAGGACATACATAGCAAAAACACAATGAAATCATGTACTATAAGTGTACTATTGAACATAACAAGCATATGATATGAAAACATGAAAAGCACGAAAGTAACGAGTAGGCACATGTGTTTCACCCCAAAATGTTTGGAAAACAGTAAAAGAGGAGTCTATGTACTCACTTGAGATTGCTCAATAGTCCTAGGATAACCACCAAGCAATGCTAGAAGATCACGGAATCAAACGGTACCTAATATAGGTAACTACATTAATAAACCGGACCTAAATCGGAGGATCGGATAGAATGAGGGCTCGTAAACCAAATGAGTATGGGAACTTATGTAATATGGTTTAACAAAGCCCACATACTAAAATGAAACCTAACCTAAGTGCTTACGACCCATTACGACCCGTTTAGGTAGCTTATGCTACTTTAACGCGTCGTTCGCGTAAAACACGTTCGGAATGCCTAACTAGTCCTATGACAAGTAAAATATGCCTTAACATGTCTAATTTTGTTGCCAAATCAGTTTAGATGTTAAAAGGTATGTTACATATGCTTAAAATGAATTTTGGCGTAAAAAGGGCATTTTGGTAATTTACCTAAGGCATATAAACTACCTATCATACAACTACTTAACGAAGCGACCATAAGGTATAACCTCGGAAGGTTATTCCCTATATACTATGGTCACCTAATGTGTTTGGTCGGATCCTAATGATCGACCAAACGGGTCGGGTTCGAAAGTATAAGCGATTGTTTAGATCGCTTACCTTACGACCCTATATAAGCACTAAACTAAAAGTGACGAGCTAAGCATGCTAAAACATGCTTAACTAAGTTTAGAAAACAGGTTTGGTATCAAAACAAACAGTTTTGATACCTAAGAGTAGTTTGGTTACAAAATACGCAAGAATACGCATTTTGGCCGAAACTACGACTCGTCACTAAGCCTAGATAACGTGGTAATCAGTAGGTATAGCCACTAGGGACTATAACCATCGTGATTACGCTCACGTTAGGAAGTTCAAATGAACTTCGCGTTGACCATAAACTGGTCAATGCAGAAAGTCAAACATAGTTTGACTTTCGGACTCGAAAAGCGATAAAAGAACGAAGGAACACTTACAAAGGGTCCCCGCAAGCTAATCTTGATCCAAGTAGCTCAAGTATGAAGCAATGGCTTCAACTTAGAGCATTCTTAGATCAGATTTGTGGGTTTTGTAAGTGAATGGGTTGGGTATTTATAGGAATGTTAGAACCGTTAAGATCGTTTATCGAATAATGTGCTTCAATCTCATCCCTACATTTGTTGCAACACCTTGGTACCCAAATTGGCCCCCCAACATCAGGGATTAACATGTGGCATTGGGTTTATGAGTGCTTAACAGCTGTAACCAGCTGTTAACCACATTCTGAGGTTCTGGGAGGTCCTTATGGACCGTAAGGGTGAGGGCTTACGGTCCGTAAGCCAGTAACTTTGCTGAAATGACAGTTTTGGTCCCTGCAGCTCTAAACTTGGTTTTCGATGCATTTTTGACACGTTTAAGCCCCGTTAACCCCATTTCAAAGCTCAAAAATGAAGTTAAAGTATAGGGAACTTAAAATGTGCTCAAAAATATCTTGGATGTCGGTTCGTTTGGCCGTACGATTGCGTTGTTTGGTTAATTACGACAGAAGTCGTAACGGACGCAAAAATGATCCAAATTACACGAAAAATGGATTTTTCTTATGCCAAACTTTAAAATAAAATATTTTAGTGCTTACAAAATTTTTTGGATGTTTGGATGTATTCAGAATGTAAGTTATGCGCGAAAATGCAAACTTATGCACTTTTTGACGCTTTTAGTCCCTGAATGACCAAAAAGTTTATTTAAGCACACCGAACCCCTCAAAGCCTATTTCTAAGATATGTAAAGGATATTTAGGGTGTGTTTAACTTATGTTCATGTTTTGGAATGTTCGTTACAGTTCAAATTGGCATACTTTCGCAGTTTGTCAAATTTAGTCCCTGTAAGCGAGTTAACTTGATTTTGCCATACCAAAGCCTTCAAAACTTATTTCTAAGTTATGTAAATGTTATTTAAGGTATGTTAAGCATATGTTGATGTTCCGGAGTATTTGTTGCATTGAACTGGTTATATTTACGCATCAGTGCGCGTATAACCTTCCAGAAAGCGATTTAAAGCTTGAAATCGAACAAGAATTGATATGTGCAAATGATACACATATTTATACAAGTCCCAAGTATGAAATACAATATTTCATTAGTTTGGTATTTGGTTGATGATTGAAGTGACACAGGTGTCACAGTATAGATGTATAATCTAGTGTATCTCAGTTAACAAGGGTGTAACAAAGGAGTTTTGACCAATGGATTCTCAAACAATCGGTCACAATTATGCCAACGCGTTTTCACAAACCATAGCATCCGCCATATGAACTTATAATCAACAACTCGAATGTGATAGTAACATGAAAATGGTCTGTCAACTTTCGAACAAATACATGGATTAAATAGTGTGTTGACATTCTTGAATTGTGAAGATACACCGAATGGAACACAAGCCAATCTGGTGTATTATTGTCTTAATTCGTAGTTGCATTCGGAATGTTTAGATGACAAATCAAACAAATGTAGGTGTAGTTTTGAGTGAAACGGTTGACCATGATTAGCACAAGTTACAAATTTGTAATAGCACCACAAGGTGTCGTAATTGACATATCTCACTAATAGCGGTGACCGAACAAGCTCACCGTGTTTGAAATCAAAAGAAAGTGTACTGAAACAATCTGAAGATTTGATTTACACAATGTCATAGCGTTTTCAACTGAATACGGAACATCAAAGAACCACTGTTTCCGATGAAAAAGCAATAATTACTGCAGGACATTCAACCAATAATGAAAGAATCGTTAAGAGGTACACTGTGCTATGAAATGAATTGTGATAAACAAAATGGATTCAGAGCAAGTCAATAAACAATTAAATCCGCATATGAGGTGCGTAACGAAATTAGCGCAAGCTTCAATTTTGTGAAAGCATCACCGCAAGGCGTCGAAACCAACAAACGATTTAGTGGAGTCGTAGACCAACCAAGTCTACTACGACTCGAAACAAAAGAACCTTTACAAAAATATTTGAATATGATGCTCTCAATACATCATATGGCGTCTTAAATTGAATATGCGAAATGGATAAGTTCAAGCAATTGAACTTGGTTTCAGCGCAATCTGACAATAAACGTATGTATCAACAAGGGAATCTCGGCATGGTTACAAAGATAAACCATGAGTGTAATTTGAAAGAAGAGAATTCTCAAGAAAGTGTGTTGACTTGGTAACAAAAGAGCCAATCAATTACAATAATGCAGGTCAGTCGAATCACAAATCAGTAATTAGATTTAGCAAAATAATATTTGAATTTCAATGAAGAGTTTGTTCGAAACGAAACCACATGCGTAGCAAATGGTGCATGTGTGACCTATAAGTTTCCGAGTACTGAAACAACGAGTATTTGCTAAAATGAAGAAATGACCAAGTATCGAAACAAATGTGTGTTCGCTCTCAGCGAAGAGAATTGGCGCGATGCAGCTACCATTAGGGGAGTAGAGATGCAAACATCTACTTGCTAGAAGCAAAAGTGAAGATTTTAACAAAAGAAATTTGAGTACTTTCTGTTTGGTTAACTGAAATAGCATATATGTCAGGATAATGGGGTTTGCTTGAGTTAACAGGTGTGGTTCCTAAGCAACCTTTACGAGTTTGGACCTGGGTTCCCAAAGGTCCTAAGGACATGTTTCCTAGGTTTTCAAAGTTTCGTATTTTGTGTAAAATTGTTTTGTGCATCGTGTAGGAAACACCATTTTTGTGTACGTTTAAAACAAGTTATTGTCCCACAATTTTCCCTGTATACTTTCTTCCTGAATTCACAGCTAATGACACTCGATCATCGATCAGTCGTGAAATAGTAGTTGAATCCTCACAGTTAGTTAAATAAGTAATTCTTTAATCCTTAGCAAGAGTCACCGACTCGTGTTGGCTCGTTCGGCTCCTGGTAGTTTGATGTTCGTACGAAAGCTATCATCCTTCTTCTTGACGAGCAAAATTGGGGTTACCCAAAGCGGGAAACTTGGTATGTTATCTTACTTCTCTATCAACTACTGAAGCTACACTGTCAATCCTTGCATCTCCGAAGGTGTAAGTCGCTAAGGTGCATTAACAGCAGGCGCGGTGCCCGGAATCAAATTGATGCGAAATTCGACTTGTCGTCGAGGAGATAATTTTGGCAATTCTTAGGGGAAGACTTCAGGATATTCCCTTATCACAGGGATATCTTCGAGTTTAGGTTCTTCGGTTCCCTTGTCCACGACATGAGCCCAGAAAAAAACACATCCAATACGCAACAACTTTCGTGCCTTCAAGCAACTTGGAAGCTGTAGGGGCATAGTCTGTTTACCTCCATGAATCATGATTGTTTCTTCATTTACCATCGGGGTGCGGGTAACAATCTCCGCTCGATTGCTCGACAACCAATCCATCCCAATTACCACATCGAAGCTTCCCTTAAGCTAGTTCTATCGAGTACTGGATATCTATCTTACTTACTACTAAAACAAGTATATTCTGAAGCTAAAATTTGAGAACAATGTCAAATAGCACAGACGCATAACATTGACTACTAGAAGACGTACCGATGGCCATGTTTGGATCCTGGCGTGCTTCCCTAGCTCCGGTGTTAGACATTTTTCCCACGATCTTGTTTAATCTCCTTTGGGCAATCTTTCCTAAAGTGCCCCATGTCACCACAGTTATAACACCCTGGACCTCTCTTTCCACGTTTCGTCTCATGCCAACACATCTCCTTACAGTGCCCCACTTTGCCACAGTTGTCACACTTTCCATTTTTACATCGCCCGGTATGATGTCGTCGACACTTGTCGCATTTAGGTAGTTTACCCATGTACTCTTTTCCCTTTTTGGCCTTGTTGTTGTTATTCGTCTGGGTACCCTGCTTGAAGTTTCTGAACTTTCTCTTGTTATCTCCTGATGACTCCACATGTGTCTCCTTTTTCTCCTCGGAGGTTGAAAATCTTCCTAGTCTAATTGCTTCTTCAGTGAGCGCCACACTCAAGTCAATAGCTGCGTTAATTGTTGGAGGTTTAGATGTTGTCACCAGGCTTAGAATCTGAGGTGCCAATCCCCCGATGAAACGTTCGATCTTCTTAAACTCTGGATCTACCATGTAGGGGACAACACGCGACAGAACATGGAATTTCTCCACGTACTCAGCTATTTTTGGACCTTCCATCTTCAAGTTCCAGAACTCAGTTTCCAACTTCTGGATTTCTAGTCTCGAACAGTACTTCTTATGCATTAGTTCTTTCAGTTGATCCCATGTCAAAGCATACGCAGCAGCCTCACCCATCGTCTGAACCTGAAGGTTCCACCATGACAGAGCCCCATCTTGAAGCACTCCGGAAATGTACGCGACCTGATGCTCTGGGGCACATTTGCTCAACCGCAAAACAGAATCTGTCTTCTCGACCCAGCGCACGAAGGCTAAGGCACCCCCAGTGCCATCGAACTCCAGGGGCTTGCAGCCCAAGAACTGCTTGTAGGTGCAGCCTGCGATATAAGCAACATCATTCACGAGAGGCATTAGCAAAGCACACTTGGAAATGTCCAAACGTTCTTGTAATGTGTCTTAAGTGACTAAACATTACCGTTGGGTCTGTTATTTCCTGTGGTACCTCCGCTGCGCTCGGAGCGAAGGGCCTCGTGCTGTGTGATGGCCTGTGAGATGCGCTCTTGTATTTCCGCCTCTGTCGTCAGAAAAGGGGTGTTGGTATCGGTGTTCCCTTGAATCGACATCTTCCTAGAAGAAGATCGGTTAGGTCATGTCTTATTAAGGACACGAGCACACAAGCCTCTACTTATCGAATAAGACCTCAGAGGTGTATTTACATACGTATATAAGCAATCATATAATGGCACCATTATAGTACAACTTGTAGCTGGAAACATATATAACGAGAACACAACAAGCAAGCATGTAGCATCACAATTATAGCACACGCATTTAGATTAACAACGTGCTTAGTGAGGGCATGGCGACTGAGTTTTTCATTAGTCATTGACCACAAAGTATTGTTACATGTTTAATGGGGAATATGACGATTGGGCTTTCATTATTTTCCGACCAAAATCACATTGTCTACAAAGCGTATCACATCAAAAGGAACACAGGGTCACCCTACCCTTGCCCAATAAGTCTATCAGTGTGTCAGAATCACGTGGTCAAAAGTAGTCTTCTAAGAGTCTCCACAATCTCGGCTCATTAGTAATGCCTTTTCCCAAAAGTAATGCAATACGTATAAAACCAAAAGCCAACTATACTAGTGTGGAGGAGTGAAGGAAAGCAAACTGCTAACATGTGCGATTTTCTCTTAGAGCTTGAATATACGGCGAAGTAAGTATCTGATCTGCTGCTTGATAGTAAAGAAACGAGCATCAAAACTTAAGAAGGTGCAATAGCAGCAGGTGAGTGTGCCAAAGGAGACCGTGATGAATGTGGAGGATCAAAGTATACTGGCATAGATAGGGTGGAGGACGTAATGTCAGCTCAAGCTCCAAAACTCTATAACTCAAAACCTCAAACTGTAGCTGAAGTAACAGAAGCTTCTATAATGTTAATCATGAAGAATACTAAGAATCACAAGAAGTAATCTTGAACATAAGCTTAAAATGTGAAGAGATCTTGATAAATATGAGTTGTTATGCTTGATGTTTGTTGTTCATACATGTATTTGATGTTGATCATCATATGATCTTGCTAGATCATGATTAAAAACATAATCTAGCAAGATGAGAGGATGAACATGTTAGAGATTCATGGATCATCCACACAAAGATCATGAACTTGAAAGAATAAAGTTGTTTCTTGAAAAGTAATGACCAAAATAAGTAGTAATACTTGTAGATCTAAAGATTTATGGATGAGTTTTCAAAGAAACCAAGTTAAAAATATAAGTTTTACTAAATCTTGGTTCTTACATAAACAAACCTTATTTTTGGTGGTTAAACAGGTGTAGAAACACTTGTGTAACAAGAAGAATTCATAAAGAAATATTTTTAGAAAACATGATCATAAGTTGTAAAGATCCATATTCTTAAAAAATGAAGTTTTTAAAGAACTAATCACACTTTAAAGGGTAACAAGGCTTACTAAGAACACTAGTAAGTTCCTACAATTTTTTACAAACATTCAAGTTCATGAAGAAGTAGTTTATTACTTGTTTTTAGCAAGGTTGGTAAGTAAAAGTTGTTTATTGTTGATTGTGGATTGATTGTGATGATTTTACAAAAGAAAATGATATGCTTGAAAGCATGGAAACCTCCGTTTTTAGGGGAAACTATGGCAAAATTTTCTAAAAATGTAAACACTTAGAAAAATATTTTTAAACAAATATTTACAAGTGTATTTTAAACCATAAATTGTTACATAAACCTTGCCATAATTTTTGTTACAAAAATTATAATTATTGGAGGTTGTTTTTTATAAGTAAAAGTGACTAAATATGTATTTAGGGAATATATATTTAGATGACACCATGCGTGTAATTATTTGTATATTTTGTGTATTAGTTATATTATTTTAGGACATGAAGTAATATAACACATCAAAATACCAAGAATTACAATCCAAAATATTACCGAAATTCCAAGGAATAAATATACAAGTTGTACACAAAATATTGGTGAAAACCGAACTATGAAATAAGACTTACAAAATATTCCGGAAATTTATTCACAAGTATATTTTGGTAAATAATATTTTGGACCTCAAGGAAATGAAAATATGATTTTTACAATTACTATAAGAATATATCATATTTTTTACAAGGGAAAAATATATTATTTTTTGCATGTATGAATATATATTTTTCTTGAAATTTTTAGAAGATATATCATTTTTAAGAAATATATATTTTCTTACACAAACATGAAATACAATATTGTTGAGGTGAAAGATATATTTTCTCGAATAAATATGAAATATATCATTTTCGGAGAAAAATGAGTTTATATATATTTTCCATGTTAGCCATGAAAATATATTATTTTTGGAAACTTATGAGAAAATACAAATATTTTTGCCAAAAGAAAAATTATAAATAATTTTTCTAAATAATATTTGTTACAATATATTTTTTAGAAATATATATTGGTAGACTTTTATTAAAGATAATATTCCGGAAAATTAATACGAAATCAAGTATAAGAATACTTAGTGAATACAATAAAAATACATATTCTCATACGTATAAATACACACCGGAATACGACCCTAATACATGGCAAAAATATATAAGTATAAGAATACAAATACAAATACACCCATCCTTGGGAAGGATATACAAGTATAAATACTTGGGAAGTATTAAGTTAAAATAATTGTTTTAACAATTATTCCAAAATTTAATAAATATAATTTAAGTTAAAATATTAATTATTTTAACAAATAATTATATAACTTGGGATAATATCGAAGACACAAAAGAAACGTAACTCAAAGACATTAATACTAAGTCAAGGCACGACCCGCCCGTCTAATAGATCATAGTACGTTGTAGGTAGTCGTGTTTACCCGAAGGAGCTTGAGTTACGGTGGTTGAAGACGCAAGACTGTGAGTTCATGTTCCCCCCTTTTCTTTAAACTGTTGTGTTTTATAACTTCAGAGGTGAAGTACATGTTACGAAATGATTACAAACAATTACAATTGGTATGGTTAGCTATGGAAAGTACAGTAGATCATGTGAATGGGTAGGCGCACTCCTAAGACCATTAATCCTCGTGTTAGGACCGAGGGGCATGAGTGATAGATCTATTTGGGTGTAGCGAGCCCACACCCATGTGGACCAGGGTTTGGCCCATGAGGTGACTATGTCTTATAGCCGGAGTCCCGGTATAAAATCTGCTAGGTTTGAGCCTGCCTACGCCGTTGCACGCATGTTAATGGCCTTGCAAACCATTAATCGATCTGTTTCCTTGTTTTGCTTTCATACCAGGATTTTCAATATATACATATGATGATTTCAAGGTTTCATTTATACACACAAACAAACACATGAACTCACTCAACTTTTGTTGATGTTTTTAAAACTACATGTATTTCAGGGAATTAAAAGTGGATCTGGCGGGCGTTGGAATGTTTCAAGTTGCGTTAAGAATAAAGGATGTCATCTGTTGTCCTAGGGTTTGGTTAGTGTGTCTTATTCCTAGACGAGACACATCTTCCAAAGCCTGATTTTATTTAGAGTCTTTTGATGAGTCCTTAGGGAACTCTAAACAATTCGTATGGGTTGTAAAATTTGAATTTGAAGTCTATGTTTAAACAATGATGTTTGTGATGTTTTTAAACTTAATTAATAGATGACCATCCATGGTTTTAACATATAGTCGTTGTTATGATTGAATGCACTGATATTAAGCAAGTCACACATAATCACGCTTCCGCAAAAGTCAGGGTGTGACATGTCCAACCATGGTTACGCCTTTGGATAAGACAATTGAAAAGTATATTGATGGCCTCCCTGACTCAGTTTAAGACATTGTTACTGGTAGCAACCCTACCACAGTTAGACAGGCCATTGAGCTATCCGCTACCCTGACTAAATCTCAGATCAGGAAGGGTAAACTTTTCCGAAAAGGCGACAAGAAACCAACCGACGAAACGAAACCAAAGGATAAGCAGACTGAATCCTCCAAGAAGTCAAAGAAGCGTAAGCCTTCTCAGAACTTCACTGTGGTTGCTCAAAACAATCAGGCTGTCCCCAACCAACCAGCTCAACCCCCTGCTAAGAAGCCATACAACGGAACTGCACCTTTGTGCAACCAGTGTAACCTTCATCATCATGCTAATGTGCAATGCCACAAATGCCTAATTGTGGACTTGCTGGTCATACAGCTAGGGTTTTCCGAGCTGCAACTACACAAAATCAAGTCGACAACAACCCAGCACAAGCTCGTTTTCCACCAGGCTCTTGCTACAACTATGGCGAGATGGACCATTTTAGAAACAATTGCCCAAAGATCGTTAATGCAAATCCAGCCCGTGGATAAGCATCCGGCTGACTGGAAGACGATGCTGTTTAGAAACGATCGAACTTTATATATTATTTTCCTTTTGTTATCCTAGAACTATGAAACAAATATTTTGGTTTATAAATAAACATTTATTTTCATTACAATGTACGAAAACAAGTGTGGTTGCATGTTTGAACGACATATCCCTTCAATACCGACACCAAGGAACCGTGTTCCTTGCAGAACAGACTACTTTCGTAGTTCTTCCATTTTCATGATCGTTCGCGATCTCCAATGAAAAATCATGAGTACTCGTTTCTTTTACGAAACGAAGTGCAAGGTACAAGTTGTTAGGGGAGGATTTTCCAATGATCAGTGATCCTCAATTACTGTAGGGCTTAGGGATCCTCAATTCTGTTTGAATTAGTGATCCTCAGAAAGTATTGTAGGATCAGGATCATGGATCATCATAAGGATCCTTATACTAACGATTGTCTGCTTTGAATATGATGTTGTTTTGCAGGAGTACGAGCTTGGACTTGGTCTTGGCAATATTCCTGGAGCATATTCCCTTTTTATTCCGCACGTGCTTGACCCATATGGACGTTATGGAGTTCGTGGGAGACTTGCATGAAATGCGGATAGTTAGTTACTTTAGATATTTTCCATTTTTAAAAGGGGATAGCGAGCTTTATTAGAACACTTGGCTATTTTTAGCTTAACACACACACTCGCAACTGCTCTCACCAGCTCTCGACGATTCACTTGTCGATTATACACTTTTTTGCACATTACACTGTAGTGATCCTTGTAACTAGCTCGCTATCATCCGAAGTTGTAATACATTTTTTGTTTAATCTGAGTTGGTGATCGGTAGTTTCCATCACCCGAGGTTTTTTATGCCGGAGATCAATTCTTGATCAAGGGCTTTTTCCTCGTATAAATCTTTGTGTCACTTGTTAATTTCATTTCTGAGTGATCCTTAGCATTGTTCATTGATTCAAGCATCATACCTCACAACAGAAAGTTTGATTGCATTATCTTAGCTTGATTTTTGACCAAAACAGTTTGGCGCCCACCGTGGGGCAATTGGTGCTTCATTCCTAAGAAGATTCATATTTTTGTGGTCATTTCGGTTCGTTACAACCAAGCAGATAGCTTCCTCAACAAAGAACACTTCAAATTCAATGTCGGCAATAAGTTCTTCACAAGGCGTTCCACCTTTGCCTCCACCACCTTCTGGATCCCAGAAGAATGCTGAAAATGCTGCGAAGAGACAAACCCCCATTTTCCAAAAACCACCAACTTCTTCTGTTTCCACTAATCCTACTACTAATGATCTTTTTAATCTGATTTTGCAGATGAGGGATCGCATGCAAGAGCAGGACAAAACCAATGAACGGATCCTCCAAGAGATTGGTGATATCAAGAAACAGAAGAAATCAGTGGAGGATCACTCTCCTCTGATGCCAAGGTCATTGAATTTTGACACTCCAGTTGTAACTACCCTACAATCGGCAGTTCCGGGCATCCAGTATCAAAGTGGTCCATCAGAAAGGCGTTATGGAACGGCAACTATGAGTCAGGCATTTAGCTCTCACTCCCAGCCTCAGGGATCCTACTTTCAGCCATCGGGATCCTCTTTTCAGCATCAGGGATCCTTCGTAAGCTCAGGAGGATATTTGGGAATGCACGCAGTCTAAGGATCTTCCCAGGTCCAAGGATCCTCCTAGGTCCAAGGATCCTCCCAGATCCAAGGATCCTCCCAGGTCCAAGGATCCTTCCCGGTCCAAGGATCCTCCCAGGTCCAAGGATCCTCCCAGGTCCAAGGATCCTCCCAGGTCCAAGGATCCTCCCAGGTCCAAGGATCCTTTATGATTCCAGGATCCTTTCAGGTTCAAGGATCATCTCAGCCTCAAGGATCCAACATCTTTCAGGATCCAGGATTCTTAAGAAGTATGTAGCCTCCAAGCTCGGATGTTCATCAAGGAGACTTCATACCAATGCAGATCATTGCTTCCTCTGGTCCTTCAATCATACCAGAGTCCCGTCAATATGGATTCACATCTGGAATTCCAAACACAAATCCTTTGGGAGGTAACACTCTTAATAATTCATATAACACTAACCATGGCTCTATGCAGGATATAGGTATCAATCAGGCTATGGCCAGGGAGTTACAGAAGCTTAAGGACATGATATCCAGTGTCCCAGGAGTGGTCAAGCCCATTCCTGAGATCGCAGATGGTAGCCATAGGATATCTCGCTTTGCACCACCCTTATGTAATGCTGAGATACCCAAAAGATTCCAGATACCATCCATGAAGCTATATGATGGTTCGACGGATCCAGAGGAGCATGTAGCTCAATACTGGGAGAGGATGGAGATCAATCCAATTCCGGAGAGGTTAAAAGAAGCATGTCTATGCATGGGATTTGGATCCACACTTACAGGATCTGCTCTTAAATGGCTGCTAAGTCTTCCCCCTTACTCTATTACTTCATTTGCTAATCTAGTTAATTTGTTTAATAGTCAATTCTCTTGTAGTAGAAAGTTTGAACGATTAACTAGTGATCTATATAGGGTAACACAAGGTCAAAATGAATCACTTAGAGATTACATCACTAAGTTTAGTAAAGAATCCTTAGACATTCCTAACCTGGATATAGCTACGGCTGTAGAAGCCTTTAAAATGGGTTTGCTTAGGGATTCATTGTTCTATGATGATCTTGTCATGACCCCTTGCAGGAATCTTGATGAAGTAAGAACCAGGGCCCTCAGGTTCATCCGATTACAGGATGATAAAAGGATCCAGGAAAGACTGACAGGATCCTCAAAACAGGAGAAGCAAGGATCCTACTTTAAGAATAACAAGTTCAAGTCCTACAACAAGTCTGATAACCAGAAAGTGCATGCAGTGGAACAAGAAGAGGATGATGAGGATTATCCTCCCATTTCTGAATACTGTTTTTCTGTTGATAACAATGAACTAATCCTTGCAATGCAGAATTTAGGTGAGAAAGCTAGGTGGCCGAGAAAAAGTGATAAACCAGCTGCTACAAAGGATAAGTCCAAGTGGTGTGCATATCATGAGGATTTTGGGCATCTCACTGAAGAGTGTATTGCACTTAGAAAGGAAATTGGTTACTTGTTAAGCAAGGGGCATTTGAAAGAGCTTTTGGGACGAAAGAAGTCAAGGATCCAGGATCCTGAAAGGATCCCGGAAAAGGCTCCTGCTCCTCCAGCAGATGTACAAGTTATAAACTTCATATCCGGTGGATCAGACATTTGTGGTACTTCCTTCTCAGCAGCCAAAAGACATGCCAAGGAAACCAAGATGGATAATGGAGACAGACCCATCCGGACGTCCACTGTCACCGAGGATAAGATCATAACTTTTGATGAGGATGATCGTCTTGATGTTCAGGATCCTCATCATGATGGTCTTGTTATTACCCTGTTTATTTCTAATCATTTTTTTCGCAGGATCCTTATAGATGGAGGAAGCTCTGTGAACATCATTCAGCATGATGTCCTCAAGAAGATGAATATCCCGGAGTCCGATATTGTCCCAAGATCCTCAGTCCTTGTGGGATTCAGTGGGGAAACCAAGAACACATTGGGGGACATCAAACTCCCTATCTATATTGAAGGACTCTATTTTTATCAGAAGTTTTGTGTTATAGATTGCTTATCTTGTTGTAATGTTATCCTTGGCAGGCCATGGATACATGACATGAAGGCAGTCCCATCCACATATCATCAGTGCGTGAAGCTTCCTAGTCCATGGGGAGTGGTGAAAATTGAGAGTGATCAACAAGAAGCTAAGAATTGCTATACCTCATCAATGAAGCCAGCCTCAAGACCAAGGGAGCAATAGAAATTAAAGTATCCTTCAAGAGATGTCTTGGAGGCAAGAGAGCAGGATGTAAAAGAAATCCTCATGGATCCTGATGATCCTGAATCCAGGATCTTCATAGGATCAGGGATCCTTAGTGATATTGAATAGGATCTAGTATCCTTCCTTAAAAGAAGGAAAACTACCTTTTCCTGGAAGCATGAGGATATGACAGGTATATCTAAAGATATAATTACTCATAAACTCGGCATTGACAGGTCATTCAAGACAATTCATCAAAAAAGAAGAAAGTTTGCACCTGAAAGGAATGCTATTATCCAGGAGGAGGTAGATAAACTACTTCGGGCAGGTATGATAAGAGAGGTTAAGTATCCAAGATGGTTAGCCAATGTGGTTGTTGTTCAAAAGAAAAATGGAAAGTGGAGGGTATGTGTCGATTTAACTGATTTAAACAACGCATGTCCCAAGGATCCTTTCCTATTACCCCACATTGACTCCATGGTGGATGCTACCGCGGGTCATGAGTTGTTGACTTTTATGGATGCTTCATCTGGATTTCAACAAATTCAGATGGAACCATCTGATCAAGAGGATACAGCTTTTATGACCCCAACCGGTATATATTATTATATTGCTATGCCATTTGGACTAAGGAATGCAGGTGCTACTTATCAAAGGCTAGTCAATATGATGTTCAAGGAACAAATCGGACACACCATGGAAGTCTATATAGATGACATGGTGGTTAAGTCCAAGAAAGCTGAGGATCACCTTAAAGACTTGGAGGAAGCATTCGATATCCTTGATAAATTTAATATGAAACTAAATCCTTCCAAGTGTCATTTTGGTGTCAAAGCAGGTAAATTCTTAGGCTATATGGTGACAAAGAGGGGCATTGAAGCAAGTCCAGAGCAAATCAAGGCTATTGTGAATATCAAATCTCCTGCCAATGCTAAGGATGTGCAAAGATTGATAGGCAGGATCGCAGCCTTGAACAGGTTCATATCCAAATCCTCAGAAAAGTGCAAGGAATTCTATGATATCCTGAGGAAGAACAAGAAATTTGAATGGACTGAAAAGCATGAGAGTGCCCTCAAAGCTCTTAAGGATTACCTATCCTTAGCCCCCGCCTTGGTGAAACCAGAAAAAGGGGATATATTGTCCTTATACTTAGCGGTATCCTCAAAAGCAGTAAGTGCGGTCCTTGTTAAGGATCACCAAGGTACACAACATCCTGTTTATTATGTAAGTAAAAGTTTACTTGATGCTGAATCCAGGTATTCACACTTAGAGAAACTTATCCTTGCATTAATTATGGCATCTACTAAATTAAGACATTATTTTGAGACTCATGCCATTGTTGTTAAGACTAATTTTCCAATTAAGAATGTTCTCAGGAAACCTGAAATGTCAGGAAGGATGGCTAAGTGGGCAGTGAAGCTTAGTGCATATGATATAAGATATGAGCCTAGAACTGCCATTAAATCCCAGGCCTTAGCTGACTTTGTGGCAGATTTTAGTAGTGACTTGCAAAAGGAAGCTGAGTTAGAGGTCCAACAGCTAGAAGAAACTAAGGATCCTTGGATACTCTTCACTGATGGTGCTTCTAATGTTAAAGGAACAGGGCTTGGAATACTACTAAAATCACCACAGGGGGACATAATACCCCACTCCATAGCTTGTGAATTTCAAACTACCAACAATGAGGCTGAATATGAAGCCTTGATAGCTGGTTTGCAAATTGCTAAGCATATGAGGATCAGGTATCTTGAGGTACATGTAGATTCATTATTAATCACTAATCACTTTAATGGATCCTATGCTGTTAAAGGTGAAAAGCTAATCAAATATTTAGAGATAGTCAAACAATTGGCACTCTCTTTTGTTTCCTTTAGTTTGACACAGGTACCAAGGGAAGAGAATGCAGAGGCTGATGCATTAGCCAATTTAGGATCATCCTTGAAGATCCCGGAGGATATCAAGATCCCTATTATCCATATCCTGACCCCTGCTATCGAGGATCATGAAGCTATGGAGATAGGAGAGGATTCTGCGATCATCCCTAGTGATGATACTCAATCTCATTCAGGATCATGGATCCTTCCAATCATGAGATACATACAACATGGAGAGATTCTACAGGAGAAAACCCCAGGGCTTTCAAAATTAAGGTATCTCAATTTACAATATTGAATAACATGTTGTATAAACGATCTCTTGCAGGTCCATATCTAAGATGCATTGAGGATCCTGAAATTCAAGAAGTCCTAAAGGATTTCCATGAAGGAGATTGCGGAAACCACACCGGGGGCAGAGCATTATTCTCAAGGATCCTGAGGACAGGATACTATTGGCCTACTATGAAGAAGGATGCTGTGGAATATGCCAAGAAATGTGATCCTTGTCAGAGACACAGTAATATCCTTCACCAACCAGCAGAACTTTTGCATCCTATATCCTCTTCTTGGCCATTTATGAGATGGGGAATGGATATAGTTGGTAAGCTTCCTAAAGCACCTGGTGGAAAAGTATTCATGCTTGCTATGACTGACTACTTCTCCAAGTGGATAAAGGCTGAAGCCTTTGCTCAAGTCAGAGAAAAGGAAGTGATATCCTTTATTAAGAGAAACATTATTACTAGATTTGGTATCCCTTCTGAAATTGTTTGTGATAATGGATCCCAGTTTATTGGGACCAGAACTACTAACTTTTGTGACAGCTGGGGGATTAAGATGATAACATCAACACCAGTCCACCCACAAGCTAATGGTCAGGCAGAATCATCCAACAAGATCATCATCAACAATTTGAAGAAAAAGCTTGGATCCAAGAAAGGAAAATGGGCAGAAGAACTACCTTATGTACTTTGGGCTGATAGGACAACTCCCAAGAATGCTACTGGCCAAACTCCATTCTCTTTGGTATTTGGAGCAGAATCAGTGATCCCTACAGAGATGGTGGTTCCTACTGCAAGAACAAGCATTCGTGATCCTGAAGAAAAATGTTGAAAACTTGGTTCAAGATCTGGATACTATAGAAGAACTCAGGGATTTGGCAAGGATAAGGATGGCCAGTTATCAACAAAGGATGGCTGGAGCTTACAACAAAAATGTCAGGATCAGGAAATTCCAAGTTGGTGATATGGTATTAAGGAAAGCATTTCAGAATACCACCAATCCTGCTGATGGAAAGTTGGCACCAAAGTGGGAAGGCCCTTACTTGATTGAAGCTGAGGCAGGAAAGGGGGCATATCGATTGCTAACAATGGAAGGTGATTTGCTACCAAGAGCTTGGAATGCTGTCCACTTGAAAAAATACTTCATGTGATAAGGACCCATGATCCTTACCTGACAAGTATCCTTGAAGGATCCTTACAGGACAGATGATCCTCATTTTAGTAATATTCTAATCTCAAACTATTTCATTCTTTAATTATCTTATATAAGGATAAGGATCCTGCATCCTTTATCCTCCTTTCACTTGATTCTGAGTTTTGAAGGTTCAGGTATCCTTAACAAAGGATTGAGTATCCACAGAAGTATCCAGTTATTTGGGCTTGACCCCAGATATTTGGGCTTGACCCCAGTTATTTGGGCTTGACCCCAGTTTGGGCATGTCCCCAGTTTCGCCAGTAGCGCACGATGATCCTGGTATAGTTCATGGCAATGGGACCAGTACTCGCTTTAGGGGCTGACAATTTCATTGTACTGGCTATACTCAGGATCCTACGTATAATGGTAGACGTACCATACATCCGTTCCTAAGGTTTCTAACGTTTTCACGTTAGCTAAGGTTTTGGCATTTTCATGTCACTAAGTTTGGATAGTCGCCAGTGAGGGCCATACTCCAGTTTACACACGATCCTTTGGGCTTGTCCCCAGTTATCCTTTGGGCTTGTCCCCAGTTATCCTTTG
Organism: Helianthus tuberosus; assembly: GCA_030545235.1. Taxonomy (NCBI): domain Eukaryota; kingdom Viridiplantae; phylum Streptophyta; class Magnoliopsida; order Asterales; family Asteraceae; genus Helianthus; species Helianthus tuberosus. Next base: position 49,648,157 of record CM060403.1, on the reverse strand, counting down.
GGCTTGTCCCCAGAATTGTTGGGCTTGTCCCCAGTTACTAACTTTTATCTTATATTGGCTTAGTCCTAAGTTGTATCCTATTTCAGGTTTTTGAAGCTAAATGACCAAGGATCCTTGATCCTTACCTTCTACTAAGGTTTGTCTTTTGGTTATCCTACTTATAACTGTTAAAGGTTAGGATCCTAACTTGGATTCTCAGGTATGATCCTTAATTGTTCTGATTTCATTTATTATTTACATAAGTGACCCTTATCCTTTGACAACTGAACTTATGATCCTTAAACTACACTACTTTTCAGAACTTGTCGACTATAGGATATGTGATCCTTGATCATATCCTAAACTTTTGAGGGTATGTATTAAATTTTTTCTTCTTTACTTAATAAACTCAGACATAATATATATCACAACAATTGAAAAGTAAAGTACTAACAAGGATAGCAACACGGGAGATAGACAAAAAGTTAAAGTTATTTTATTCACAAAACATTAAACCCTTCAAGGTTGTCAAAATTTCCAACCCACGTTTCTACCAGCAAAACGTGGCCCGTCCACATGGGTTGGCAAAGGGTGTCCATTGTTTACAGGTCTTTGTAGTGCAGGAAATAAAAGACGGAAGGATAACGAGTGGCTTCATCCCCCAAACAGAGGATCCATCCACCACCCATTATCCTGCCTATTGTCCAAGGATCCATGATCGTTCACCCTAGAAACTATTATCTAAAGTTATTACAACCCAAGATTGTTTCAAAACACCATAACCAAAATAAAACTACCAAATTCTAAAAAATGGGCTCCGGCTACGTCTAGAAATGTCCTTCATCGCCCATTCCTGCAACCTATGTCACACCCCCAAAATCCACACGCGGAGTACCACCGCTTGGAGGCGTGACATGACCAGGATCAAGCCACCAATCATATTGAACATAAGTAAATAGTAAAAGTCATTCATCAATACAATAGGTGTTTTCAAAAGCAAACATAATCAAGTGTGTAGCGGAAGCAATAATGTAAAAACCCAGCATAAGTATTTAGTTGAAGTGTCACAAAAAGTGTATCATAACATCCAAAAATCCGTGCCCACAACGACCGCGCCTCCCGTGCAAGCTCCAAGAGTACCTATGGTCCTGCAAGGCATGTAACAGAGAGTCAACAACTAGTTGAGCGAGTTCACAGTTGGTTATTTAGTTATAATGTTCGTATCGTATATCGTATGCTCGTTTAGAAATCATGTATCGTATGTAATGGTATCGCGGCCTTCTAGGCATGTTTGCGAAGTTTAGTGGGGGTTTCCCATGTTTTCTAGACTAGGTATATTTGTATCGCGGCCCTCCAGGCATGTTTGCGAAGATTAAAGTATAGTTCGCGGCCATTCCAGGCATGTTTGCGAAGATTGTTCTAGTATCGCGGCCGATCCCGGCATGTGTGCGAAGAGAAGTATATGTATCACTAGTCTAGTAGTATCTACCATTGACCTTCCTCTCCCGAGGCCTATGGTATGTAATTCCGATAACTTTTAAGCATAAATAATCAATCAACCCATTCCCAACCCCGGGAATCCCATGCGTTGGTAGAAGTGTGAACTCACCTTGTTTTGCTCGGTATGCTAAGTTAAGTGCTCACAATTAATCAGTCAAGTCCTATAGTGCACGTATACTCAATCAGTTCACATTGTTTGTAAAGTTTCACATGGAACTAGTGTCACAGTAATATCATGGAGTGTTTGACAGTTCATATCATGCAACATAAGCAGTTAATTGCATCCATACATTTAACAGAGTTGGCATCTAGCAGAACTAGCAAGTTAACTGAGTGAATAAAGTTAACAGAGTTCATGGAATAACATAATTAATCCACTTCATTGGAATAATAAATAAACAGAGTAAGTCAGTTAACCCAGTTAACAACTTAACAGAATTTGTCAACTAACAGAGTTACTCAAACAATGAAGTTATCAACTTACTTACTTAACAGAGTTAAATAAACTAACTGAGTTATTCAAGTGGTTAGTTTATTTGAATAACATATTTAATGACATTGATTATTAACAGTATCATGTTGCCGAAATCACAATGTGGCCGAAAACCCTATGTGTGCCGAAAACACTATGTGCCGAAAACACATATATGGGTCGAAATCATCCTTGGGCCAAACACACTTGGGCCGAAATCACATAAGTGATTTCGTCCAGTTTCAAGATATGGGGGTGTTTTCGTTAGCTTCATCATCTTCACCAACACTCACTGTAACCTAAACCCAGCAACTAAAATCTCATTACAGTTACATGATTAATCATTTACAAGTCATATAATAAATCATTGATATGTAATATATAATTTGCCAACATCATATGATACCAAGATCCCGATTTAATCAGTTTATCATTCATTAACATACACCCACTGTTGATCAAAACATCAAATATACAGACAGTTCATAGATAATAATTATCTAACAAGCACACAATGATCAATCACATAATCACATATATACATACATCATGATTAAACATCCAATAATCATACGATGTGCAACTAAAACAACTGAATCATGAAATCACTAACCAAGGATTTAAACAGAGGTTTTGGCTTCAAAAGAGGAATTCTGTTTGTTGGGTTTCAGAGGTAGAGAGAGAAACAATGTGATAAGATAAGGTTTGGTAAGTGAGAAACTTCTCCGAGAAGATTGCGATAAAATAAATATATATAATACCCCACTGGGCCTAAAGCCCATTTGTTGTTTTCGTTGGTCACCAGTGGACGAAAACACTCAAGGTGTTTTCATGAGTAGGTGATTTCACCAGGGAGGTGGTGTTTTCATATTAGCAGGGGTGTTAGGCCAAACTTCCATAATAAACTATACAATCCCAATTAGCACAAATTACACTATCATCATATACTCAAATATAATATGCACCCCAAATATCAAATATCAATCGCAATACTATTTAACGTTTTACAAATGTAAGCGTTGTGAAACAAACAAGTTGAGTAACAAACAACATAAAAAAAAATTAACGTGCACTAAATGCGAAGATGGAAATCTTGGAAACTCGAGTTGTCACATTATCCCCAACTTGGAAGAAATTTCGTCCCGAAATTTAGCATGCGGTTACTGAGGAAGCTAGGTAAGTTATCGTTTACTGGTTCTCCTGGGGTGTCACATTATCCCCCCGTTGATTTGGAATTTCTTCCCGAAATTATGTAGTAGCTTCAGCCTCAGTAGTAGTTGTATTGTTTTCGAACAACTGGGGATATTTGAGTTCCATTTAGTCTTCGCGTTCCCAGGTGAACTCTGGGCCACGACGGGAGTTCCAACGAACTCGAACAAGAGGTATTCTGGCGTTCTTGAGGACCTTAACATCCCGGTCCGTGATTTCAACTGGTTCCTCGACGAAATGCAACCGTTCGTCGATAGTGAGGTCCTTCAAAGGAACTATGAAGGTCTCATCTGACAGACACTTCTTCAGATTCGACACGTGAAAGACGTTGTGAACTGCACTGAGTTCAGCTGGTAAGTTCAGTCTGTAGGCCACTTTGCCTATTTTCTCAATGACTTCAAATGGTCCTACGTATCGTGGATTGATGTAACGACCCTCATTAAAAAGTCCTATTTATATTATTATTTTATTCAATAGGAAATCCTAATTGAGACACCCAAGTAATTCTGCGCAAACCCTAAAATTTTCAGAACAATCAGAATCAGGATCAGGGCCCCTAAAACTCAGGGGGGGTATTTCCTAGTTACGATTATCCACTTAAAACGTAGGCAGAAAGGAATTTTCAGAAATCGTCGACTCAGCTGAGCTAGTCCCACACGTGGCAACCCTATGCATAAAAATAGTTCTTACGCGGGCCGCCTCAAGTTAGCTTAAAACTCACGCGGGCCGCCTAAGGGACAAAATTCACCTATAAATACAGGAGCTTGGGACTTGATTCTGGGAGTTGAAACGACGAAGAAATTCCAATTCTACACGGAGTTATGCTCTGTATACTCCAATTAACACACACGATTCACTAATCGACGCCGCAATCAGGGTATTAGCACAATCGCTGCTACGATTCATTTTCCGACGATCAATATATCCAATGAATGTTTAAGTGCCGCCCACATTAGGGTTATACTTTATCGTTCGTCATTAATTTGACGGATCATCGTTAATTCGATGGATGAAGTATTATATTTTGTCGTTCGTCATTAATTTGACGGATCATCGTTAATTCGATGGATGAAGTATTGCACTTTGTCGTTCATTGTGAGAATTTGATCTCGTGAGTTATCGTAATTGCTGGATTGATTACTAACCCAGAATTGTGTGCCTGTTATTAAAAATAGGTTGAAAAGGCTAAATCAGTAGGCTAAACTCTGCCTGTATAAATCTGCAATATATCAAGGCTTATCTGTAGACTAAACTTTGGCCGTATGAATCTGCATGATTATATGTGAGTCATTCTCTCTTTCTATCAAATCTATTTACAAAAATTATGTTTATTTTCAAAGTTATAATTACGGGGATTAAGTCTTTGTAATCACCAAGTTACAGCCGGTATGTGGGGTTTTGTATACATTACTTGATAATCGTCACCATTGGGGCAGCCAATTGGGGGATATGACCATAGTCACAGATTCGGTCGAGTGACAAATACCGTGGGTAGTTGGTTGATAATAGAAACATTGTAATCGCTCTTAATACTGTAAATTATAACAAATGTGTCATTTTAGTAAATAGAATGATTCACTCAGTATTTCCCGCTGACAAAACCTTTTTAAAACATTTTTCAGGTAATTACAGTAGATTGGAGTAAGAGATGGATACGGCACTGAAAGGCATCAAGAAGTGGCTTATTTTATTAAATAAATCAAAATTTAGAAATATTGTTTTATATAATCAAATTTATCTTTATTAAAGCTACCATTGTAAAACATGGGTTTATCCCATCTATTTAAATAAATAAAATCCGGTGTTTATAAACTCTGATATTTTTCCTAACTCACGGTCCTGATGAAATTTCCGCTGCAACGTTTTCAAAATAATCACCGGTACCACTGGGCTGTTCGCGACTCCCGATTCCGTCCAGGGTGGGTCGAGGGTCGTGACAGAAGGTGGTATCAGAGCCAACTCAAAGAGCCACTGCTTTACGCCTTTAGGTGTTGTAATAATAATACCTAAATTTATATAAAAGAGTTAGGAGATTGTTGTTAACTGGTAGCATTTAGACTTGAACTTAAGAAAAGATGCCTTAGTATTAGCTTCACGATAAGCTAAGTATTTGTGTAAATAAATATGATAGATTTTGGTGTGCCATAAGTAATATATTTGATAAAGTAATATCACGGGACAACTAAGTCCAGAATCACTAGTTGAGAGAATGATCAACAGTGTTATGATTAGAATTACTAGTTGAAAGAATGATCAAATTGACACTGTCACAGGAATCGTTTAGTGATCAATATAATAATAAGATATGTTATGGAAATACAAATTTCCTTAATTCTGAATAAAAGCCCTAATAAGATAGGCACTTTTTGAAAAGATACTAATTATGGGAAATGGAAAATTTTCTCCGGCAAGACTGTGTATGATGTAGCAGACTCTCCAGTTTGTCCGGATATACTGAAATTACCTCTCCAGCAAGAACCGGGTAAGAAGGTATATAATATGTCAGCAAGTGACAAGATTTCCCTAAATAGTATCATGATCTGATATCTGACTGATTTTTTTGGAAATATGAATTTGTTAAAACATTGACCTGATAAATGGTATGTTTATTTCAGCATGTGAAATATATGATTATATAGATATGTATATCTATAAGAAATTCCAGAAGTCAATTAAGAATAAAGCACCAGTATCTGTGTCTAGAATTCTTATTCAGGAATCTCTTTTCTGATATCAAACATTATTTCGTTTAATCATCTGTCTCATAGCTCATGTAATAAAATAAACAAAGGAAATCCATTAAGTTGAAATACTATCGAAAGTGCAAAGAATTTCTAACACGTTACCATAAACTATTAACGCAAGTAAAAAGCATGTAAAGTTGTGATACGGTACAAGAAAACACATGAAAATTTAAAAAAAAAATAAATAAATTCACAGAAGTTGAAGTATATTACACACAACTTTCGAGGCAAGACCTTTTGAAAATATAAATTGGGCACAATGACACCAATGTTAAAATTCCGTCAGTAAGAAGAACTACTAATCAAAAAGAGGCACTTTGCCACATGATCCTACAAAATGAATATCTCTAAGGTACGCTAGAACGAGATTTCACAACCATCAGTGTACAGTCTAATCGGAGTCATAGGTATTAGCACTGAAAAATGAGTCATATACTTTTGCAAATTCCCTATTTCATTTTATTCGACATTTCCTGGTAATGTCACTTAACAACGATTATCACTCGAAATTCCAGATAGAAGTTCTTATAATTCTTTTGTTGAAAATTCTGACTTCTGCATATAATAAGTTGATTTTCGCATTTCTATTTTTCCTAAACGGTCATCATACCAGGAGGATTTATTTCATAGTAACGAATATTGATTCATTTCATTTCTTGGTAAATCCACACGTTACACATGCACCGTTTGTTGCGCATGTGGTTCGTTTAATTTATGAAAACCACTGAAGGGTTTCATTCCAATTTATTATTTTATCAAAACTCAAATATCATTTCGCTATACTTGATTTTTTGTACTGTAAACCGCATTATTACAAAACGATAATTCTTTGATATCGAGTCACTAAATTTCTTGAAAAATTTTCTTTGACATACATAGTTTTTATTGTGACCATGTCCGAACTTTCTTATTCAAATTATTTTGCTCATATTACATATTTAAAATCCTATATGATAGATGGAAGCTATCATATTTAAATAAGTCCTAACCAGCACTTCATTTGTTTTGAACCATACTAGGCTTGTTTAAATCTTCGACTTCATTAAAACATTTCTTCGATCACGATCACCTTGTGGTGACGTTTTCATAAATCTAAAAGCTCGCACTAATATAATTCGCACACACCATATACAGAATTTAATTTTAAAATCCATTTTGTTGATTATTCCTATAAACTTAATCTTAACACAATCTTGTGCTAAGATAATGATATACAAATTCATGTCATATTTCAATATATCTTTTAACAATTATTACAGCATCAATTAAGCCTTTTGTGATAAATTATTGCTTTAACATCTTCAATCGAAAAACATTATATAAAATTTATTTTATATATGGAAACTTATATAAGTGATTACCTAATAGTATTATTATATTCTTATTAGTCACCATAAGGAGGATAAGTAAATACTTAGTCAATATAAGTAGGTGACTTATAATAAGAAATACAGAATTTATTGTACATGTGCTTATATTTAACCAAAATGGAAATTTCACAAACTAGGCACCTAGCTCGGTTGGCTAGACGCGTGAAAGGGTGTGGCCTAGACCCGGGTTCGATCCTGGGGACGGCCAGTTTCACCATTTTATTAGAATTTTTTTTCCATTTAAGTGTATGTTTAGTTATGTATTACTAATATCAGTTTTATTATTAAGAAAATATTAATAATAATAGTGTTGGTATTATTTTTACTAGGATTATTATCAAGGGTAGGTATTGGATAGCCTAGCCTTAATTAGGCATGGACTGATCACCTATGCTTAAATAAGGGAGCACTAACCAATATCCACCATGATAATGACTAGTAATATATATAAATTAAGTCATCATACTTATTTAATAAATTTTAATTGGAAAAGACATATTTTCATAAAACAAAGGACAAATAAAATTATGTAAATAAATTATCTATCACATGTTTTGTGATAACTATGTACTGTAACCCTATGGTAAGAAAGTAACCATATAAGAATAATATGGTAGTCATTAACTACGTTGGGTTAGGAGAACATTATAATATATAAGAATAATTTCCATTTTCACTTATTTACAACATTTACATTCACAACGTTATATGGTTTCAAAATGGAAATAAGTAATCAAATAGAATCGACCCATTAAATGTTATATATTTACCAAATATTTTACACAATAAATATTTTTACACCTTTATTTACAATTTTCATTTTAAATAGTGATTTCTTTTACAAAATGATATTTTGTAACATAAATTACGGTATTTTGTAATATATATTACATAGTTATTTTACAAAGTATGGTAAAATACTAAAATAGTATTTATTTAAAAGAAGTAACCATTTACATATAGTAAAAATATGTAACCAATAATATATTACATAGTATTTATATTTGATATATAAGATACGGTTCAGACAGGGATACAAATAATATATATTATATTGGTAAGGTCAATACAACTTGTTCTTATTATATTTCAATCTCTAGTATATAGTATGGAAAATATGGTTACTAAAAGTATACTATCACATTGTTTCACAATTAAAACAACTTGGAACTTTAAAGATACACTAACTCTATTGTCTTTTGGTATATCATTACAATTCACTCATCTCAACACTTTGATTTTCTCATATCATAAATATTTGACAAATCATTTTTCATGCTTTTATTTCATTTGAAATCTGTCAATTCTAAATCTTCTTCAGTTGCTAATCAAAGTAAGCTTCCTTTTGACAAAAAATTTCATTGATTTTAAAAGTCCTTTCCATTCATTTGATCATATATTCTTTGGCTTGAACCTAGTTATCTTGGAAATTATATCATTTCATCTCATTCGTTGGTCATCGATTTCTTGAACTAATTCAGTTGAACCATTGAATCCTACTTATGGTACAACTCGTATTCACAAAATTTGATATTTTAATTCTGTGTCATCTACCTTAATATTATTTTTATTAACTAAAATGTGACATAATTCCAAAAGAAATATAATAATCCAAATACACTTGGGAGCTGGAATCTAAGATGAAGAAAAAGTATTCCTACTTATTCCAATAAATCTCGAGGACGAGATTTTTATTAAGGTGGGGAGAATGTAACGACCCTCATTAAAAAGTCCTATTTATATTATTATTTTATTCAATAGGAAATCCTAATTGAGACACCCAAGTAATTCTGCGCAAACCCTAAAATTTTCAGAACAATCAGAATCAGGATCAGGGCCCCTAAAACTCAGGGGGGGTATTTCCTAGTTACGATTATCCACTTAAAACGTAGGCAGAAAGGAATTTTCAGAAATCGTCGACTCAGCTGAGCTAGTCCCACACGTAGCAACCCTATGCATAAAAATAGTTCTTACGCGGGCCGCCTCAAGTTAGCTTAAAACTCACGCGGGCCGCCTAAGGGACAAAATTCACCTATAAATACAGGAGCTTGGGACTTGATTCTGGGAGTTGAAACGACGAAGAAATTCCAATTCTACACGGAGTTATGCTCTGTATACTCCAATTAACACACACGATTCACTAATCGACGCCGCAATCAGGGTATTAGCACAATCGCTGCTACGATTCATTTTCCGACGATCAATATATCCAATGAATGTTTAAGTGCCGCCCACATTAGGGTTATACTTTATCGTTCGTCATTAATTTGACGGATCATCGTTAATTCGATGGATGAAGTATTATATTTTGTCGTTCGTCATTAATTTGACGGATCATCGTTAATTCGATGGATGAAGTATTGCACTTTGTCGTTCATTGTGAGAATTTGATCTCGTGAGTTATCGTAATTGCTGGATTGATTACTAACCCAGAATTGTGTGCCTGTTATTAAAAATAGGTTGAAAAGGCTAAATCAGTAGGCTAAACTCTGCCTGTATAAATCTGCAATATATCAAGGCTTATCTGTAGACTAAACTTTGGCCGTATGAATCTGCATGATTATATGTGAGTCATTCTCTCTTTCTATCAAATCTATTTACAAAAATTATGTTTATTTTCAAAGTTATAATTACGGGGATTAAGTCTTTGTAATCACCAAGTTACAGCCGGTATGTGGGGTTTTGTATACATTACTTGATAATCGTCACCATTGGGGCAGCCAATTGGGGGATATGACCATAGTCACAGATTCGGTCGAGTGACAAATACCGTGGGTAGTTGGTTGATAATAGAAACATTGTAATCGCTCTTAATACTGGAAATTATAACAAATGTGTCATTTTAGTAAATAGAATGATTCACTCAGTATTTCCCGCTGACAAAACCTTTTTAAAACATTTTTCAGGTAATTACAGTAGATTGGAGTAAGAGATGGATACGGCACTGAAAGGCATCAAGAAGTGGCTTATTTTATTAAATAAATCAAAATTTAGAAATATTGTTTTATATAATCAAATTTATCTTTATTAAAGCTACCATTGTAAAACATGGGTTTATCCCATCTATTTAAATAAATAAAATCCGGTGTTTATAAACTCTGATATTTTTCCTAACTCACGGTCCTGATGAAATTTCCGCTGCAACGTTTTCAAAATAATCACCGGTACCACTGGGCTGTTCGCGACTCCCGATTCCGTCCAGGGTGGGTCGAGGGTCGTGACAATTGAGTTTGCCCCTTTTGCCAAAACGAACAACACCCTTCCAGGGTGAAACTTTGAGTAGTGCTCGATCCCCAACCTGGAACTCGAGTAGTTTCCTGTCTTTATCGGCGTATGCTTTCTGACGGTCACGAGCTGCCGCCATGCGTTGTCGTATTTGAGCAATCTTTTCAGTAGTATCAACTACCATTTCTGGACCTGTGATCTGACTATCACCCACCTCTGCCCAACAAAGAGGTGATCGGCATTTACGCCCGTACAATGCCTCAAATGGAGCAGCTTTAATGCTGGTGTGGTAACTGTTGTTGTACGAAAATTCCACAAGTGGCAGATGTTTTTCCCAGCCCTTTCCAAAGTCAATTACGCACGCCCGAAGCATGTCTTCTAGAGTTTGAATAGTGCGCTCAGACTGCCCATCGGTCTGAGGATGATAAGCTGTGCTCATGTCTAAACGAGAGCCAAAAGATTTGTGCATTGCTTGCCACAATTCTGAAGTAAAACGTGCATCACGATCAGAGATAATAGAGGTGGGCACTCCGTGCCTCGAGACAACTTCTTTAAGGTATACGTCTGCTAGAGTGGAGAACTTATCCGTTTCCTTGATAGCCAATAAGTGAGCAGACTTTGTGAGTCGATCCACGATCACCCAAATAGTATCATTTCCGCGCTGAGATCTAGGTAGGCCAGTAACAAAATCCATGGAAATTTGTTCCCATTTCCATTGTGGTATCTCAGGTTGCTGGAGTGGGCCTGATGGTTTCTGATATTCCGCTTTGACTCTCGCACAAGTCAAACACTTGCTAACGTAAGTTGCTATGTGAGCTTTCATGCTAGGCCACCAATATGTAGTTCTGAGGTCGTGGTACATCTTATCCGAACCAGGATGTACTGAGTAGCGAGACTTATGAGCTTCTTCCATTACAAGCTCGCGTAAGTTGCCATAGTGTGGGACCCAGATGCGTCCTGTTACATAGTAGGCGCCGTCTGCCTTTTGTTCTAACCTTTGCCTTGAGCCGCGTAGAGCTTCAGCCCTGACGTTTCCTGGTTTCAATGCTTCTACCTGAGCATCTCGGATCTGTGAAGGAAGACTAGACTGAATAGTGAGTTGCAACGCTCGTACACGCCTAGGTGTAGTATCCTTTCGACTGAGGGCGTCGGCCACCACATTGGCTTTGCCCGGATGGTACTTTATAGCACATTCGTAATCGTTCAGTAACTCGACCCATCGACGTTGTCGCATGTTCAATTCTTTCTGCTTGAAGATATGCTCAAGACTCCTGTGATCGGTGTAGATGGTGCACTTAGTGCCATACAGGTAATGTCGCCATATCTTGAGCGCAAAAACAACGGCTCCCAGCTCTAAATCGTGTGTAGTGTAATTCCGTTCGTGAATCTTAAGTTGGCGCAAAGCATAAGCAATAACTTTATCCCGCTGCATCAACACACATCCAAGACCTTGGATAGATGCGTCGCAGTAGACTACAAAATCGTCCGTGCCTTCAGGCAATGAGAGGATAGGTGCACTACAAAGTCTATCCTTTAAGTGCTGAAACGCTGTTTCCTGTGTATTACCCCAACGGTAAGCAACACCTTTCTGTGTCAGTAATGTGAGCGGCTGTGCAATCTTTGAGAAGTCTTTGATGAATCGTCTATAATAACCCGCCAAACCCAAGAATTGGCGTATTTCAGTTGGTGTGCGAGGTTCAGGCCAGTTCTTGATCGAAACTACCTTGGATGGATCAACATGAATCCCATCCTTGTTTACCACGTGGCCTAGAAAGTGGACTTCACGAAGCCAGAAGTCGCATTTTGAAAACTTAGCGTACAGGTGTTCCGTTCGAAGGAGTTCCAGAATAAGTCGTAAATGCTGCTCGTGTTCCTCCCGACTCTTCGAGTAGATCAGGATGTCATCAATAAAAACAATAACAAACTTGTCAAGATAAGGTTTGCACACCCTGTTCATAAGATCCATGAAAACCGCAGGCGCGTTTGTTAGCCCGAATGGCATGACCAAAAACTCGTAATGGCCGTAGCGAGTTCTGAATGCTGTTTTGGAGACGTCCTCATCCCGGACTCTCAGTTGATGGTAACCTGACCTCAGATCAATCTTCGAGTAATAGCTCGACCCTTGCAACTGGTCGAATAAGTCGTCGATGCGTGGAAGAGGATAACGATTCTTCACCGTCACCTTGTTCAGTTCGCGGTAATCTATGCACATACGAAAAGTACCGTCTTTCTTTTTCACAAATAATACTGGAGCTCCCCAGGGCGAAGAGCTTGGACGTATGAAACCCTTTTCCAAGAGTTCTTGCAATTGCTTAGACAGTTCTTCCAGTTCAGTTGGAGCTAAGCGGTAAGGCGCTTGAGATATGGGTGCTGCTCCTGGAGCTAGCTCGATCTGAAATTCGACCTGGCGATGGGGCGGTAGCCCAGGTAACTCTTCAGGAAACACTTGAGGAAAGTCGCGTACTACAGGAATATCCCCAATCTTTTTCTCTGTCGTCGATGTATCAGTAACGAGTGCTAAAATAGCTATGTGGCCCTTTCGCAGACACTTCTGAGCCTTCAAGAAGGAGATGATGCCACTCACGACACCACTCTTGTCGCCTTGAACTTCGAGAGGTTCTTTGCCAGAACGAGGAATACGAATGATCTTCTCCTTGCATAGGATCTCTGCTTGTTGTTGGGATAACCAATCCATACCAATGACGATATCAAAACTACTCAGAGTTATAGGAATGAGATCGATAGAGAAAGTCTGACCAGCGAGGATAAGATTACAACCCTGAACTATGTGTGTGGCCTCTAGACTTTTTCCATTAGCTAACTCTACGACATGTTTGGTGTTCAAAAGTGTTGGTGTGCGTTTAAGCATTTGACTAACTTTCAGAGACATATAACTAGTATCCGCACCCGAATCAAATAATACAGTAACATAAAAGTCGTCGAGAAGAAACTTACCCATAACCACATGAGGATCGTTCCTTGCATCACCCTGACCAATCACAAATGCACGACCCTTAGCACCATTGTTGTTGTTGTTTCCCCCATTGTTGTTCCCATTGCCCTGATTATTGTTGTTGTTGTTCTGATTCTGATTTTGATTTAACTGAGGGTAGTTCCGCTTGAAGTGACCTTCAGCCCCACACTGAAAGCATGCCTTATTTCCTTGCTGTTGTTGCTGTGGCTGGTTTCGTGGAGCTAGTGGCTGTTGTTGCTGGTTCTGATTCGCAGGCCTTGAGCTCCTGCAATCTTTAGCCTCATGACCTACCCTTAGACATCTCTGACAGCGGCCTTTACGACACTGACCACTGTGGTGTCTGTTGCACCTGTTACACAGTGGATGAATTCCCCGATATCCACTCTGCCCCTGACCACCAGACGATTGCTGACTCGGACTCTGGTAATCACTAGTCTTGCGCTGCTGCTGTGCTTGAGACTGTACGGTAGCTGAACCCCTGCTGGAATCCCCTTCCCATTTCCGCTTGTTGTCACTGGGATTAGCAGGAGTAGCTGGAGTGGTAACGGTAGTAGTAGCGCTGATACGTTTAGGCAGCCTGTTCTGTTCGACTGCCTGATCGGTGAGGCGATGAGCTAACTTGACAATCTGTTGAATGGTGCCAAGATTCGCTGAGGTTACGTGACTTTGAATTTCCGGCACCAGACCATTGAGATACAGTTCGATACGCTTAATGGGAGGGTCTACCATAGTAGGACACAAAATAGCCAACTCATTCGATCTTCTGGTGTACGCTTCAATTTCTGACCCCGTCATTTTCAAGTGGTAAAACTCTACCTCCAGCTTATGAATATCATCACGGCTACAGTATTCCTCTTTGATCAACTCCTTGAAATCATTCCAGGGTGTGGCGTTAGCAACAGCCAACCCTAGCATCTGAACTTGCGCATTCCACCAAGTCAGCGCAATGCCTTCTAGAGTACCAGTGGCGTACTTCACCCTGCGAGCCTCAGGGCATTCACACATTTCAAATACGGACTCGAGCTTTTCAAACCAATGGAGGAGTCCAACCGCTCCTTCCGTGCCACTAAAAGTAGTAGGACGACAGTCCATGAAAGTTTTGAAGGTGCAAACAGGTGGCTGAGCGTGCTGACCTGTTGTGTATAAGAACCAGGACAAGATTAAGCACAAGAGTTGTTTTAGGAGTGTAGGATCTAAAGATCCTAGTGTGAGTTACAACGGCAGGGTATACCTCCTTCTTGTGCGGCTGCAAGTGCCGCAACAACTCGTTCGTTAATAAGAGCCGTCAACTGGGCTTGTGTCATGTTAATGCGTCCAGCCATGATCTTCATAGCAAATATGACATAAGTGAGAGAGGTTCGCGAGTAGTGCGATAACAGAAGAGAGTAAGCACACAAGTGTTCTCATGCAATAGTGTTAAGTTAACCTAAGCATACCCTGAGCAAAGTTCTTATGCAATTCTAGCAAGTAGGCAATAAAACATATACCATATTACCTAGGATGTTGAGTCTTGCACGTGGAGCGAAGCGTCGTTGTGGATCGTTGAGCACTGTTCTGGTTATAGTCTGGTTTTAACAAAAAGTTTTCCCTTATTAAAACCGAGTTCTCTATAACCAATGGCTCTGATACCAATCTGTCACACCCCCAAAATCCACACGCGGAGTACCACCGCTTGGAGGCGTGACATGACCAGGATCAAGCCACCAATCATATTGAACATAAGTAAATAGTAAGAGTCATTCATCAATACAATAGGTGTTTTCAAAACCAAACATAATCAAGTGTGTAGCGGAAGCAATAATGTAAAAACCCAGCATAAGTATTTAGTTGAAGTGTCACAAAAAGTGTATCATAACATCCAAAAATCCATGCCCACAACGACCGCGCCTCCCGTGCAAGCTCCAAGAGTACCTATGGTCCTGCAAGGCATGTAAAAGAGAGTCAACAACTAGTTGAGCGAGTTCACAGTTGGTTATTTAGTTATAATGTTCGTATCGTATATCGTATGCTCGTTTAGAAATCATGTATCGTATGTAATGGTATCGCGGCTTTCTAGGCATGTTTGCGAAGTTTAGTGGGGGTTTCCCATGTTTTCTAGACTAGGTATATTTGTATCGCGGCCCTCCAGGCATGTTTGCGAAGATTAAAGTATAGTTCGCGGCCATTCCAGGCATGTTTGCGAAGATTGTTCTAGTATCGCGGCCGATCCCGGCATGTGTGCGAAGAGAAGTATATGTATCACTAGTCTAGTAGTATCTACCATTGACCTTCCTCTCCCGAGGCCTATGGTATGTAATTCCGATAACTTTTAAGCATAAATAATCAATCAACCCATTCCCAACCCTGGGAATCCCATGCCTTGGTAGAAGTGTGAACTCACCTTGTTTTGCTCGGTATGCTAAGTTAAGTGCTCACAATTAATCAGTCAAGTCCTATAGTGCACGTATACTCAATCAGTTCACATTGTTTGTAAAGTTTCACATGGAACTAGTGTCACAGTAATATCATGGAGTGTTTGACAGTTCATATCATGCAACATAAGCAGTTAATTGCATCCATACATTTAACAGAGTTGGCATCTAGCAGAACTAGCAAGTTAACTGAGTGAATAAAGTTAACAGAGTTCATGGAATAACATAATTAATCCACTTCATTGGAATAATAAATAAACAGAGTAAGTCAGTTAACCCAGTTAACAACTTAACAGAATTTGTCAACTAACAGAGTTACTCAAACAATGAAGTTATCAACTTACATACTTAACAGAGTTAAATAAACTAACTGAGTTATTCAAGTGGTTAGTTTATTTGAATAACATATTTAATGACATTGATTATTAACAGTATCATGTTGCCGAAATCACAATGTGGCCGAAAACCCTATGTGTGCCGAAAACACTATGTGCCGAAAACACATATATGGGTCGAAATCATCCTTGGGCCAAACACACTTGGGCCGAAATCACATAAGTGATTTCGTCCAGTTTCAAGATATGGGGGTGTTTTCGTTAGCTTCATCATCTTCACCAACACTCACTGTAACCTAAACCCAGCAACTAAAATCTCATTACAGTTACATGATTAATCATTTACAAGTCATATAATAAATCATTGATATGTAATATATAATTTGCCAACATCATATGATACCAAGATCCCGATTTAATCAGTTTATCATTCATTAACATACACCCACTGTTGATCAAAACATCAAATATACAGACAGTTCATAGATAATAATTATCTAACAAGCACACAATGATCAATCACATAATCACATATATACATACATCATGATTAAACATCCAATAATCATACGATGTGCAACTAAAACAACTGAATCATGAAATCACTAACCAAGGATTTAAACAGAGGTTTTGGCTTCAAAAGAGGAATTCTGTTTGTTGGGTTTCAGAGGTAGAGAGAGAAACAATGTGATAAGATAAGGTTTGGTAAGTGAGAAACTTCTCCGAGAAGATTGCGATAAAATAAATATATATAATACCCCACTGGGCCTAAAGCCCATTTGTTGTTTTCGTTGGTCACCAGTGGACGAAAACACTCAAGGTGTTTTCATGAGTAGGTGATTTCACCAGGGAGGTGGTGTTTTCATATTAGCAGGGGTGTTAGGCCAAACTTCCATAATAAACTATACAATCCCAATTAGCACAAATTACACTATCATCATATACTCAAATATAATATGCACCCCAAATATCAAATATCAATCGCAATACTATTTAACGTTTTACAAATGTAAGCGTTGTGAAACAAACAAGTTGAGTAACAAACAACATAAAAAAAAATTAACGTGCACTAAATGCGAAGATGGAAATCTTGGAAACTCGAGTTGTCACAACCTACACCTTTGCTGCATCACCACCAGCATCATCAGCATCAGCGTGATCCTTTCCACTTCCACTCGCCTCAATTGCTAAGACCTCTTCTTCATCGTCCAGCTCAGTCAATCTAGCCTTCCAGCCCTCTAAGTCTGTCACGACCCTCGACCCACCCTGGACGGAATCGGGAGTCGCGAACAGCCCAGTGGTACCGCTGATTATTTTGAAAACGTTGCAGCGGAAATTTCATCAGGACCGTGAGTTAGGAAAAATATCAGAGTTTATAAACACCGGATTTTATTTATTTAAATAGATGGGATAAACCCATGTTTTACAATGGTAGCTTTAATAAAGATAAATTTGATTATATAAAACAATATTTCTAAATTTTGATTTATTTAATAAAATAAGCCACTTCTTGATGCCTTTCAGTGCCGTATCCATCTCTTACTCCAATCTACTGTAATTACCTGAAAAATGTTTTAAAAAGGTTTTGTCAGCGGGAAATACTGAGTGAATCATTCTATTTACTAAAATGACACATTTGTTATAATTTCCAGTATTAAGAGCGATTACAATGTTTCTATTATCAACCAACTACCCACGGTATTTGTCACTCGACCGAATCTGTGACTATGGTCATATCCCCCAATTGGCTGCCCCAATGGTGACGATTATCAAGTAATGTATACAAAACCCCACATACCGGCTGTAACTTGGTGATTACAAAGACTTAATCCCCGTAATTATAACTTTGAAAATAAACATAATTTTTGTAAATAGATTTGATAGAAAGAGAGAATGACTCACATATAATCATGCAGATTCATACGGCCAAAGTTTAGTCTACAGATAAGCCTTGATATATTGCAGATTTATACAGGCAGAGTTTAGCCTACTGATTTAGCCTTTTCAACCTATTTTTAATAACAGGCACACAATTCTGGGTTAGTAATCAATCCAGCAATTACGATAACTCACGAGATCAAATTCTCACAATGAACGACAAAGTGCAATACTTCATCCATCGAATTAACGATGATCCGTCAAATTAATGACGAACGACAAAATATAATACTTCATCCATCGAATTAACGATGATCCGTCAAATTAATGACGAACGATAAAGTATAACCCTAATGTGGGCGGCACTTAAACATTCATTGGATATATTGATCGTCGGAAAATGAATCGTAGCAGCGATTGTGCTAATACCCTGATTGCGGCGTCGATTAGTGAATCGTGTGTGTTAATTGGAGTATACAGAGCATAACTCCGTGTAGAATTGGAATTTCTTCGTCGTTTCAACTCCCAGAATCAAGTCCCAAGCTCCTGTATTTATAGGTGAATTTTGTCCCTTAGGCGGCCCGCGTGAGTTTTAAGCTAAATTGAGGCGGCCCGCGTAAGAACTATTTTTATGCATAGGGTTGCCACGTGTGGGACTAGCTCAGCTGAGTCGACGATTTCTGAAAATTCCTTTCTGCCTACGTTTTAAGTGGATAATCGTAACTAGGAAATACCCCCCCTGAGTTTTAGGGGCCCTGATCCTGATTCTGATTGTTCTGAAAATTTTAGGGTTTGCGCAGAATTACTTGGGTGTCTCAATTAGGATTTCCTATTGAATAAAATAATAATATAAATAGGACTTTTTAATGAGGGTCGTTACATTCTCCCCACCTTAATAAAAATCTCGTCCTCGAGATTTATTGGAATAAGTAGGAATACTTTTTCTTCATCTTAGATTCCAGCTCCCAAGTGTATTTGGATTATTATATTTCTTTTGGAATTATGTCACATTTTAGTTAATAAAAATAATATTAAGGTAGATGACACAGAATTAAAATATCAAATTTTGTGAATACGAGTTGTACCATAAGTAGGATTCAATGGTTCAACTGAATTAGTTCAAGAAATCGATGACCAACGAATGAGATGAAATGATATAATTTCCAAGATAACTAGGTTCAAGCCAAAGAATATATGATCAAATGAATGGAAAGGACTTTTAAAATCAATGAAATTCTTTGTCAAAAGGAAGCTTACTTTGATTAGCAACTGAAGAAGATTTAGAATTGACAGATTTCAAATGAAATAAAAGCATGAAAAATGATTTGTCAAATATTTATGATATGAGAAAATCAAATTGTTGAGATGAGTGAATTGTAATGATATACCAAAAGACAATAGAGTTAGTGTATCTTTAAAGTTCCAAGTTGTTTTAATTGTGAAACAATGTGATAGTATACTTTTAGTAACCATATTTTCCATACTATATACTAGAGATTGAAATATAATAAGAACAAGTTGTATTGACCTTACCAATATAATATATATTATTTGTATCCCTGTCTGAACCGTATCTTATATATCAAATATAAATACTATGTAATATATTATTGGTTACATATTTTTACTATATGTAAATGGTTACTTCTTTTAAATAAATACTATTTTAGTATTTTACCATACTTTGTAAAATAACTATGTAATATATATTACAAAATACCGTAATTTATGTTACAAAATATCATTTTGTAAAAGAAATCACTATTTAAAATGAAAATTGTAAATAAAGGTGTAAAAATATTTATTGTGTAAAATATTTGGTAAATATATAACATTTAATGGGTCGATTCTATTTGATTACTTATTTCCATTTTGAAACCATATAACGTTGTGAATGTAAATGTTGTAAATAAGTGAAAATGGAAATTATTCTTATATATTATAATGTTCTCCTAACCCAACGTAGTTAATGACTACCATATTATTCTTATATGGTTACTTTCTTACCATAGGGTTACAGTACATAGTTATCACAAAACATGTGATAGATAATTTATTTACATAATTTTATTTGTCCTTTGTTTTATGAAAATATGTCTTTTCCAATTAAAATTTATTAAATAAGTATGATGACTTAATTTATATATATTACTAGTCATTATCATGGTGGATATTGGTTAGTGCTCCCTTATTTAAGCATAGGTGATCAGTCCATGCCTAATTAAGGCTAGGCTATCCAATACCTACCCTTGATAATAATCCTAGTAAAAATAATACCAACACTATTATTATTAATATTTTCTTAATAATAAAACTGATATTAGTAATACATAACTAAACATACACTTAAATGGAAAAAAAATTCTAATAAAATAGTGAAACTGGCCGTCCCCAGGATCGAACCCGGGTCTAGGCCACACCCTTTCGCGCGTCTAGCCAACCGAGCTAGGTGCCTAGTTTGTGAAATTTCCATTTTGGTTAAATATAAGCACATGTACAATAAATTCTGTATTTCTTATTATAAGTCACCTACTTATATTGACTAAGTATTTACTTATCCTCCTTATGGTGACTAATAAGAATATAATAATACTATTAGGTAATCACTTATGTAAGTTTCCATATATAAAATAAATTTTATATAATGTTTTTCGATTGAAGATGTTAAAGCAATAATTTATCACAAAAGGCTTAATTGATGCTGTAATAATTGTTAAAAGATATATTGAAATATGACATGAATTTGTATATCATTATCTTAGCACAAGATTGTATTAAGATTAAGTTTATAGGAATAATCAACAAAATGGATTTTAAAATTAAATTCTGTATATGGTGTGTGCGAATTATATTAGTGCGAGCTTTTAGATTTATGAAAACGTCACCACAAGGTGATCGTGATCGAAGAAATGTTTTAATGAAGTCGAAGATTTAAACAAGCCTAGTATGGTTCAAAACAAATGAAGTGCTGGTTAGGACTTATTTAAATATGATAGCTTCCATCTATCATATAGGATTTTAAATATGTAATATGAGCAAAATAATTTGAATAAGAAAGTTCGGACATGGTCACAATAAAAACTATGTATGTCAAAGAAAATTTTTCAAGAAATTTAGTGACTCGATATCAAAGAATTATCGTTTTGTAATAATGCGGTTTACAGTACAAAAAATCAAGTATAGCGAAATGATATTTGAGTTTTGATAAAATAATAAATTGGAATGAAACCCTTCAGTGGTTTTCATAAATTAAACGAACCACATGCGCAACAAACGGTGCATGTGTAACGTGTGGATTTACCAAGAAATGAAATGAATCAATATTCGTTAGTATGAAATAAATCCTCCTGGTATGATGACCGTTTAGGAAAAGTAGAAATGCGAAAATCAACTTATTATATGCAGAAGTCAGAATTTTCAACAAAAGAATTATAAGAACTTCTATCTGGAATTTCGAGTGATAATCGTTGTTAAGTGACATTACCAGGAAATGTCGAATAAAATGAAATAGGGAATTTGCAAAAGTATATGACTCATTTTTCAGTGCTAATACCTATGACTCCGATTAGACTGTACACTGATGGTTGTGAAATCTCGTTCTAGCGTACCTTAGAGATATTCATTTTGTAGGATCATGTGGCAAAGTGCCTCTTTTTGATTAGTAGTTCTTCTTACTGACGGAATTTTAACATTGGTGTCATTGTGCCCAATTTATATTTTCAAAAGGTCTTGCCTCGAAAGTTGTGTGTAATATACTTCAACTTCTGTGAATTTATTTATTTTTTTTTTTTAAATTTTCATGTGTTTTCTTGTACCGTATCACAACTTTACATGTTTTTTACTTGCGTTAATAGTTTATGGTAACGTGTTAGAAATTCTTTGCACTTTCGATAGTATTTCAACTTAATGGATTTCCTTTGTTTATTTTATTACATGAGCTATGAGACAGATGATTAAACGAAATAATGTTTGATATCAGAAAAGAGATTCCTGAATAAGAATTCTAGACACAGATACTGGTGCTTTATTCTTAATTGACTTCTGGAATTTCTTATAGATATACATATCTATATAATCATATATTTCACATGCTGAAATAAACATACCATTTATCAGGTCAATGTTTTTAACAAATTCATATTTCCAAAAAAATCAGTCAGATATCAGATCATGATACTATTTAGGGAAATCTTGTCACTTGCTGACATATTATATACCTTTTTACCCGGTTCTTGCTGGAGAGGTAATTTCAGTATATCCGGACAAACTGGAGAGTCTGCTACATCATACCCAGTCTTGCCGGAGAAAATTTTCCATTTCCCATAATTAGTATCTTTTCAAAAAGTGCCTATCTTATTAGGGCTTTTATTCAGAATTAAGGAAATTTGTCGTAATCGTTCCACTTCCGCTTGTTATCATTAGCGGACGCAGTGGTAGTGGGTGCAGCAGCAGTAGTGGTTGAAACACGCGGTGGTAACGAGTTACTCTCTACCTCTTGATCCACAATCTTGTGGGTCAAACGGACAATCTGTGTCAAATCATTGAGATGGGCTGCAGTGACCAAATTCTTCACACGCGGAGGCAGCCCCTTGATGAATAACTCAATCCTCCGAGACATAGGCCGGGACAAATTCGGGCACATGTCGGCCAGTTCATACGATCGCTTCACATACGCTTCGACTTCAGATCCTACCATCTTCAAGTCATAATACTCGTTTTCCAACTTCTGGATCTCATCCCGAGGACAATACTCCTCCCTGATCAGTTCTTTAAAATCATCCCAAGTTGTGGCATTCGCTGCCTCGATGCCCAGCAACTGCACTTGGGCATTCCACCACGTTAGGGCACCATCCGCCAAGGTACCCGCAGCATATTTCACTCTGTCCCCAGCGGGATAGTTACATATAGCAAACACGGACTCTGCTTTCTCGAACCATCTCAAGAGTCCCACAGCCCCTTCAGTGCCGGTGAAGGTCTGTGGCTTACAGTCCATGAACGTTTTAAACGTACAGACAGGCTGATTGTTCTGGGGATGCGCTTGCTGACCTAAAGGATGAAAGGAAACACATTATAGGAGTGAAAAGACGTGTACGCGATATAAGAGTAAAGAGTACTTGGTACATTCCGTACCAGCTTGATAGGCTGCTAAAGCCTCAGCCACACGGGTGTTGATTAGGTCAGTCAACTCAGCCTGAGTCATGTTAATGTTGCCACGTCCGTGTCCTCGTCCACTCATGATTCTATATATAGAGATGAACCGATTCAGAAAATCGAAACGAGATAGAAATCAAGTATCATGTTGATATCTATGTACTACCAAGTTCACACATAATAAGGCAGAACCCTTCTCACACTTGATAAGCCTCACTGGGACTTGCATGCACCCCACGTTATTATTAAGTGTGCACCCATAATAATAAGGCAATTTGCATGCTTATCTCAGTGCCTCTTAGCTTGCGCTCGAAGTTTCCCCCGTTCACACAACACAACGATTGATATCACAAGTTTACAGTTCACATAAGTCGAAGAGTAGTGTCACACTATCAAGTCACCATAGTATCAAGGGTATCGTTTCATGCAGGTTATGAGTGTGTGACTACTAAGGAAGTAATGCACAAACTAAACAGAAGACGAACCTTGCGATCTGGAGCTGAGTGTCATGATCGATTCTTCAAAGGTATTCGGTTATAGTCTGGTTTTATAAAACGTTTTAAAACCTAGTTCGCTATAACCAGTGGCTCTGATACCAACTGTAACACCCCCAAAATACCACCTGCGGGAACTCCGCGAGGCGTGTTACTCATCAGAGTTCGAGCCACCAATCACATTGAACCAATGATAAATATTTAAATAAAGCATGTCATGAATTACCAATAGAAAATATCAAACATAGAGTTACTCCCAAAGAGTTGTGTAGCGGAAGCATATAATAAATCGTTTAACAATTGTTTCATAGTAAATGTTCAAAACCAACGTTTCACTTTTAAGTTAATCCAAGAGCCTCGATCCATGACCACTCCAGCACTCCCAGATAGCAAGTCCACGTCACGAATTCTAATGACCTGCAAGCATGCAGACAAGTGTGTCAGACGACGCTGGTGAGTTCAAGGTTTTGTTAATGTGTATAGTTACCAGATATCTGTTAAGTCAACTCATCGTTTCATTTTGGGATTGTTAATAACGTAGGAGAGTCTTATATATTGGAAGTGTGTCCAATATATACCATGGGAGTGTGCCCAATATAACCTGGGAGTGTGCCCAACCCCAATGCCCCTAACCAAGCATTGGTAATGATGTCCCGGTAACTAGTTACCCCATTGCCTTACAGGCAACACAGTAGATGATCGATCCTGTATTCAATAGCAAATATCCCAAATAATAGTTTACCCAGTATTCCCTTTTGAACACATTTACCAGATGTCCCAAACCACCGGGACGCATGCTTAGAAAAGTGCAGTGAACTCACCTTGGTTTGCTCGGTATGCTAAGTAAGTGCTCAAAGTAAATCAATCACGTCCTAAAGTATGCACGTATACATAATCAGTTTATAATCACGAAGTTGGCACGTAGGTATAATCATAGTGAACATCGCATCGATAAGCACCGAGTAGCACATTGCACGTATTCGTAGTCATACAAATATTGTTTTATACTTAACAGTAGTTAAATATCTCAGTTAACTTCTAACAGAGTTAAGTCAGGTTACTGTGCAAAGTATACAAGTCGGCGAAACACAGATTGGCGAAACACATTCTGTTTCGTCAATCACCCTTTGGCGAAACACAATTCTATTTCGTCAATCACTCTTTGGCGAAACAAAGTCCCGTTTTGTCAACTATCCTTGGCGAAACACATTCTGTTTCGCCGAGAGTTCTGTTTCGTCAAACAGATCAGTTACGTCGAACATCGGTTACGTCAAAGATGTACAACAGTTACAATATCATCACAGGAAACCCTAATCACCTACAGCCGTTTCATCACCCAATGATTATACAAGACAAACCGAAATCACATGCTCATCATCATTATTATTATAATTTCCAACATCAATGGCCAACAATGTTAAATATGGACATGTTGGGATTGGACCAAAAAATGTAATCATGAGAATTATCAAATCACTAACAAACATCATCAACCCTATCATCCATCATGGCCGACCACCATTAAACTTCTATGTTTTTGATTGGGCCGATCACCCTTTAGTGGACTACATTACTTGAAAAGTTCTAGTTAATTATTCATCAGGACATCAACATCAATACTCATATATGTCATGCATATGTATCTATAAAACCTTAACAGTTCACCAACTTTCTGATTTGGTTTCATATGTAATTCGTATATATATATTTATCGATTGAATCAACGGATTATATTACAACGTCAAACCCTATTCATCATCATGACAAGAATCCTAATATTTATACATACAGTGTTGGTTACAATATATACCGATCATCATAACAGAATCATATGACATGTAAACATATATACGGATGAAAATCAATCAAGAGCACATAGATTACTGACCGAATGATAGTTGGATCGATAATAGGTCTCTGATTAATCTTAGGTTGCCGACACAGTGCTTCTAGGGTTCCCGGTTTGCAAAAAGTGTCGATGAATAACCCTAATGTTTCTTATATAAACGAATCAGGTTAGTGGGCCTCGTGGGCCTCGGCGAAACTAATGGGCCGGTGAAACACACCGTTTCGTCGGGTGTGTTTATGGCGGAACACTTCTGTTTCGTCGTATGGATTATGGCGAAACACATTTGTGTTTCGTCGAGTTGCTCGAGTCTTAAACGGTTTACCAGTTTACAAATTCACAACCCAAAACACTTTATATAATCACATAGCATATCAAACAATCATCTGAATTATAGTGTACAGTTACCAAGTAAACAAGTCAAACAAGTGATCAACCAAACAGTCAACGTGCAATAAATGCGAATAAAGAATGTCAGAAACTCGAGTTGTCACATTATCCCCAACTTGAAAGAAATTTCGTCCCGAAATTTGATAAGCCATCCGCAACACGATGCGATGCTAATCAGGACGACTGTGCATTTTCCGCGGGTGTCACATCATCCCCAACTTGAAGAGGAATCTCATCCCGAGATTCACCAGCTTTACTAGATTCTGGTTTGTCTTTAGGAAAAAGGTGAGGATATTTGAGCTTCATTTGATCTTCTCGCTCCCATGTGAACTCCGGTCCCCGCCGCGAGTTCCAACGGACTCGAACAATCGGAATACGACTATGCTTGCGTACTTTGACCTCCCTATCCATGATCTCAATAGGTTCCTCGACAAACTGCAACTTGTCGTCGATCCTCAACTCTTGATATGGTACCACTAATGGGTCGTCAGCATAACACTTCTTTAACTGTGATACATGAAATACGTCGTGAACTTTGCCCAGCTCAGTAGGTAACTCCAACCTATAAGCCACCTTACCGATACGCTCAAGAACTTTAAACGGCCCAACATAACGTGGATTCAGCTTGCCACGCTTCCCAAATCGTACGACCCCTTTCCACGGTGAGACTTTCAGCATGACGCGGTCATTCACTTCAAACACTACTTCTTTGGCACGCTCGTCAGCATAGGCCTTCTGCCGGTCACGAGCAGCTGCCATACGCTCCCTGATTTTTACAATCATATCTGAAGTTTCGAGTACCATCTCAGGACCTGTGATCTGGCTATCACCCACTTCAGCCCAGCAGAGGGGTGAACGACACTTCCTCCCGTACAGTGCCTCAAATGGTGCCGCTTTGATACTGGTGTGGTAGCTGTTATTGTAGGAAAACTCTACCAACGGCAAGTGCTTCTCCCATCTTTTCCCAAAATCAATAACACATGCCCGCAGCATGTCCTCTAGTGTCTGAATGGTACGCTCACTCTGACCATCTGTCTGTGGATGATAAGCCGTGCTCATATCGAGACGTGAGCCGAACATCTTATGCATAGCTTGCCATAACTCCGAAGTAAAACGAGGATCTCTATCAGAAATAATAGAAGTCGGTACCCCGTGTCTAGAAACCACCTCCTTAAGGTACACTGCTGCGAGCTGCGAATACTTATCTGTCTCCTTGATTGCTAGGAAATGCGCTGACTTTGTGAGACGGTCGACAATCACCCATATAGTATCGTTCCCCGCCTGTGTTCTAGGTAACCCCGTAACAAAATCCATAGCGATCTGTTCCCATTTCCACATGGGTATCTCTGGCTGCTGAAGTAGACCCGAAGGTTTCTGGTACTCTGCCTTGACCCTAGCACAGGTCAAACACTTACCCACGTAGGTGGCAATAATAGCTTTCATGTTCGGCCACCAATACAAAACCTTGAGGTCCTGGTACATCTTATCAGACCCTGGATGAATAGAATATCGTGACTTGTGTGCTTCGTCCATCACAAGTTCTCGAAGATTACCAAATGAAGGAACCCATATCCGTTCCATGAAGTAGTAGATATCGTCAGACTGTTGCTCGAACTTCTTCTTGTGTAGACCTCGTAATCCTTCAGCTTCGATATTTTCTTCCTTTAACGCCTCAATCTGTGCTGAACGAATCCGGGCAGGTAAATTAGAGTGAATAGTAAGCTGTAGGGCACGAACACGCTTCTGTTTCGGTTCCTTGCGACTAAGAGCATCAGCTACAACATTAGCTTTACCCGGATGATACTTGATAGCACACTCATAATCATTAAAAAGCTCAACCCAACGCCGTTGACGCATATTCAGTTCCTTCTGGTCAAATATATGTTGAAGACTCCTGTGATCGGTATAGATAGTACACTTGGTACCGTACAGGTAATGCCTCCAAATTTTCAACGCGAAGACTACGGCTCCTAACTCCAGGTCGTGTGTCGTGTAGTTCTTCTCGTGTACCTTCAGCTGTCGAGAAGCATAGGCTATCACCTTGTCTCGCTGCATCAACACACAGCCGAGACCCTGAATAGACGCATCGCAATAAACCACAAAATCTTCAGTACCCTCTGGTAGAGATAAAATCGGCGCGCTGCACAACTTCTGCTTTAAGAGCTGAAAAGCTTCTTCCTGGTTCGATCCCCAAGAATAAACAACTTTCTTTTGAGTCAGGGCGGTGAGAGGCTGTGCAATCTTAGAAAAATCCCGAATAAACCGACGATAATATCCCGCAAGACCAAGAAATTGACGCACCTCCGAAGGATTCTTTGGTGCCGCCCAATTTCGTATAGCATCGATCTTGGCAGGATCCACATGAATACCCATTTCGTTAATGATGTGCCCGAGGAAATGCACTTCCCGAATCCAGAAGTCACACTTAGAAAACTTTGCGTACAATTGCTCCTTCCTCAGGAGCTCCAAAATGAGACGAAGGTGGCACTCGTGGTCTTCCTTGTTCTTGGAGTAGATCAAAATGTCGTCAATGAAAACGATAACGAAGTCGTCAAGGTAAGGTTTGCACACGCGGTTCATGAGATCCATGAAGACTGCTGGTGCGTTGGTCATCCCAAATGGCATAACCAAGAACTCATAGTGACCATACCGCGTTCGAAAAGCCGTTCGAGGCACATCCTCCTCTCTAACCCGTACCTGATGATACCCCGACCTCAAATCAATCTTGGAATAAAAACTGGATCCCTGTAGCTGATCAAACAAGTCGTCGATGCAGGGCAGGGGATAACGATTCTTGATCGTCACCTTGTTGAGCTCACGGTAGTCTATACACATACGAAAAGACCCGTCCTTCTTCTTTACAAATAATACAGGGGCTCCCCAAGGAGATGAACTAGGACGAATGAAACCTCGGTCCAATAACTCCTGAAGTTGGTTCGACAATTCTTGCAACTCTCCTGGTGCAAGACGATACGGAGCACGAGCAATTGGCGCCGCTCCTGGCTGAAGATCAATCTGAAATTCCACCTGACGATGTGGAGGTAAACCGGGGAGTTCTTCAGGAAAGACATCAGGAAACTCTCGAACAATAGGAAGGTCTTCGAGTTTCCTTTCGTCAGTCTGAGAATTAGTGACTAAGGCGAGAATGGAAGGATAGCCCTTTCGTAGAAAACTTAGGGCCTTCATGGCTGAAATAATACCTACTGTAGCACCGCTACGATGACCCTGGACCGATAGAGATTCACCACTAGCAAGGGGAATGCGAACGACTTTCTCCTTGCAGAGAATTTCCGCCTGATATTTGGATAACCAATCCATTCCAACAACTACATCGAAGCTCCCGAGAGTGACAGGAAGTAGGTCAATGTCAAATACTTGACCTAAGAGATCTAATTTGCAACCCATGAGAACATGTGACGCTTCGATAGTTTTACCATTCGCTATTTCTACTATATCCTTAACAACAAGAGGCGTAGGACTCAATCCTAGACGTCTACTGAATTCCAAAGACACATAACTCCAGTCGGCACCTGAATCGAATAAAATAGAAGCATAAACACCATTTACTGAAAACGTACCAGTAACCACATTGTCGTCGTTTCGAGCTTCACCAGCTCCAATAGTAAATCCGCGACCACGCGCCACGTTGCCCCCGTTGTTGCCATTGTTGTTGTTGTTCCCAGCATTATTGTTATTCGGGAGATTGTTGTCGTTAGCGTTTTGATTCAACTGAGGGCAATCCCGCTTAAAGTGACCCTCGTCACCACACTGATAGCACTCCTTTCTGAAGCCCTGATTCTGCTGGGGTGGTTGTCCCTGCTGTCTCTGGTTCTGTTGGTTCTGTTGCTGCTGGTGTTTGGGCTGTGGGGCCCTACAATCTTTGGCCTCGTGGCCCGCCTTACCACACCTGTTACATATCCGTCCACACTGCCCGAAATGATGATAGCCACACTTGTTGCACCGTGGCTTCCTCCCTACATACGAACCCTGACTTTGGCTACCACCCTGGCCTTGATTGACAGAAGACGACTGGATGATGCTGCGATTGCTATTGTTGTCGGGCCTTTTCTGGGTCTGACCCGCACTGGATGCTTTGTCGTAATCGTTCCACTTCCGCTTGTTATCATTAGCGGACGCAGTGGTAGTGGGTGCAGCAGCAGTAGTGGTTGAAACACGCGGTGGTAATGAGTTACTCTCTACCTCTTGATCCACAATCTTGTGGGTCAAACGGACAATCTGTGTCAAATCATTGAGATGGGCTGCAGTGACCAAATTCTTCACACGCGGAGGCAGCCCCTTGATGAATAACTCAATCCTCCGAGACATAGGCCGGGACAAATTCGGGCACATGTCGGCCAGTTCATACGATCGCTTCGCATACGCTTCGACTTCAGATCCTACCATCTTCAAGTCATAATACTCGTTTTCCAACTTCTGGATCTCATCCCGAGGACAATACTCCTCCCTGATCAGTTCTTTAAAATCACCCCAAGTTGTGGCATTCGCTGCCTCGATGCCCAGCAACTGCACTTGGGCATTCCACCACGTTAGGGCACCATCCGCCAAGGTACCCGCAGCATATTTCACTCTGTCCCCAGCGGGACAGTTACATATAGCAAACACGGACTCTGCTTTCTCGAACCATCTCAAGAGTCCCACAGCCCCTTCAGTGCCGGTGAAGGTCTGTGGCTTACAGTCCATGAACGTTTTAAACGTACAGACAGGCTGATTGTTCTGGGGATGCGCTTGCTGACCTAAAGGATGAAAGGAAACACATTATAGGAGTGAAAAGACGTGTACGCGATATAAGAGTAAAGAGTACTTGGTACATTCCGTACCAGCTTGATAGGCTGCTAAAGCCTCAGCCACACGGGTGTTGATTAGGTCAGTCAACTCAGCCTGAGTCATGTTAATGTTGCCACGTCCGTGTCCTCGTCCACTCATGATTCTATATATAGAGATGAACCGATTCAGAAAATCGAAACGAGATAGAAATCAAGTATCATGTTGATATCTATGTACTACCAAGTTCACACATAATAAGGCAGAACCCTTCTCACACTTGATAAGCCTCACTGGGACTTGCATGCACCCCACGTTATTATTAAGTGTGCACCCATAATAATAAGGCAATTTGCATGCTTATCTCAGTGCCTCTTAGCTTGCGCTCGAAGTTTCCCCCGTTCACACAACACAACGATTGATATCACAAGTTTACAGTTCACATAAGTCGAAGAGTAGTGTCACACTATCAAGTCACCATAGTATCAAGGGTATCGTTTCATGCAGGTTATGAGTGTGTGACTACTAAGGAAGTAATGCACAAACTAAACAGAAGACGAACCTTGCGATCTGGAGCTGAGTGTCATGATCGATTCTTCAAAGGTATTCGGTTATAGTCTGGTTTTATAAAACGTTTTAAAACCTAGTTCGCTATAACCAGTGGCTCTGATACCAACTGTAACACCCCCAAAATACCACCTGCGGGAACTCCGCGAGGCGTGTTACTCATCAGAGTTCGAGCCACCAATCACATTGAACCAATGATAAATATTTAAATAAAGCATGTCATGAATTACCAATAGAAAATATCAAACATAGAGTTACTCCCAAAGAGTTGTGTAGCGGAAGCATATAATAAATCGTTTAACAATTGTTTCATAGTAAATGTTCAAAACCAACGTTTCACTTTTAAGTTAATCCAAGAGCCTCGATCCATGACCACTCCAGCACTCCCAGATAGCAAGTCCACGTCACGAATTCTAATGACCTGCAAGCATGCAGACAAGTGTGTCAGACGACGCTGGTGAGTTCAAGGTTTTGTTAATGTGTATAGTTACCAGATATCTGTTAAGTCAACTCATCGTTTCATTTTGGGATTGTTAATAACGTAGGAGAGTCTTATATATTGGAAGTGTGTCCAATATATACCATGGGAGTGTGCCCAATATAACCTGGGAGTGTGCCCAACCCCAATGCCCCTAACCAAGCATTGGTAATGATGTCCCGGTAACTAGTTACCCCATTGCCTTACAGGCAACACAGTAGATGATCGATCCTGTATTCAATAGCAAATATCCCAAATAATAGTTTACCCAGTATTCCCTTTTGAACACATTTACCAGATGTCCCAAACCACCGGGACGCATGCTTAGAAAAGTGCAGTGAACTCACCTTGGTTTGCTCGGTATGCTAAGTAAGTGCTCAAAGTAAATCAATCACGTCCTAAAGTATGCACGTATACATAATCAGTTTATAATCACGAAGTTGGCACGTAGGTATAATCATAGTGAACATCGCATCGATAAGCACCGAGTAGCACATTGCACGTATTCGTAGTCATACAAATATTGTTTTATACTTAACAGTAGTTAAATATCTCAGTTAACTTCTAACAGAGTTAAGTCAGGTTACTGTGCAAAGTATACAAGTCGGCGAAACACAGATTGGCGAAACACATTCTGTTTCGTCAATCACCCTTTGGCGAAACACAATTCTATTTCGTCAATCACTCTTTGGCGAAACAAAGTCCCGTTTTGTCAACTATCCTTGGCGAAACACATTCTGTTTCGCCGAGAGTTCTGTTTCGTCAAACAGATCAGTTACGTCGAACATCGGTTACGTCAAAGATGTACAACAGTTACAATATCATCACAGGAAACCCTAATCACCTACAGCCGTTTCATCACCCAATGATTATACAAGACAAACCGAAATCACATGCTCATCATCATTATTATTATAATTTCCCACATCAATGGCCAACAATGTTAAATATGGACATGTTGTGATTGGACCAAAAAATGTAATCATGAGAATTATCAAATCACTAACAAACATCATCAACCCTATCATCCATCATGGCCGACCACCATTAAACTTCTATGTTTTTTATTGGGCCGATCACCCTTTAGTGGACTACATTACTTGAAAAGTTCTAGTTAATTATTCATTAGGACATCAACATCAATACTCATATATGTCATGCATATGTATCTATAAAACCTTAACAGTTCACCAACTTTCTGATTTGGTTTCATATGTAATTCGTATATATATATTTATCGATTGAATCAACGGATTATATTACAACGTCAAACCCTATTCATCATCATGACAAGAATCCTAATATTTATACATACAGTGTTGGTTACAATATATACCGATCATCATAACAGAATCATATGACATGTAAACATATATACGGATGAAAATCAATCAAGAGCACATAGATTACTGACCGAATGATAGTTGGATCGATAATAGGTCTCTGATTAATCTTAGGTTGCCGACACAGTGCTTCTAGGGTTCCCGGTTTGCAAAAAGTGTCGATGAATAACCCTAATGTTTCTTATATAAACGAATCAGGTTAGTGGGCCTCGTGGGCCTCGGCGAAACTAATGGGCCGGTGAAACACACCGTTTCGTCGGGTGTGTTTATGGCGGAACACTTCTGTTTCGTCGTATGGATTATGGCGAAACACATTTGTGTTTCGTCGAGTTGCTCGAGTCTTAAACGGTTTACCAGTTTACAAATTCACAACCCAAAACACTTTATATAATCACATAGCATATCAAACAATCATCTGAATTATAGTGTACAGTTACCAAGTAAACAAGTCAAACAAGTGATCAACCAAACAGTCAACGTGCAATAAATGCGAATAAAGAATGTCGGAAACTCGAGTTGTCACAATATTGATCACTAAACGATTCCTGTGACAGTGTCAATTTGATCATTCTTTCAACTAGTAATTCTAATCATAACACTGTTGATCATTCTCTCAACTAGTGATTCTGGACTTAGTTGTCCCGTGATATTACTTTATCAAATATATTACTTATGGCACACCAAAATCTATCATATTTATTTACACAAATACTTAGCTTATCGTGAAGCTAATACTAAGGCATCTTTTCTTAAGTTCAAGTCTAAATGCTACCAGTTAACAACAATCTCCTAACTCTTTTATATAAATTTAGGTATTATTATTACAACACCTAAAGGCGTAAAGCAGTGGCTCTTTGAGTTGGCTCTGATACCACCTTCTGTCACGACCCTCGACCCACCCTGGACGGAATCGGGAGTCGCGAACAGCCCAGTGGTACCGGTGATTATTTTGAAAACGTTGCAGCGGAAATTTCATCAGGACCGTGAGTTAGGAAAAATATCAGAGTTTATAAACACCGAATTTTATTTATTTAAATAGATGGGATAAACCCATGTTTTACAATGGTAGCTTTAATAAAGATAAATTTGATTATATAAAACAATATTTCTAAATTTTGATTTATTTAATAAAATAAGCCACTTCTTGATGCCTTTCAGTGCCGTATCCATCTCTTACTCCAATCTACTGTAATTACCTGAAAAATGTTTTAAAAAGGTTTTGTCAGCGGGAAATACTGAGTGAATCATTCTATTTACTAAAATGACACATTTGTTATAATTTACAGTATTAAGAGCGATTACAATGTTTCTATTATCAACCAACTACCCACGGTATTTGTCACTCGACCGAATCTGTGACTATGGTCATATCCCCCAATTGGCTGCCCCAATGGTGACGATTATCAAGTAATGTATACAAAACCCCACATACCGGCTGTAACTTGGTGATTACAAAGACTTAATCCCCGTAATTATAACTTTGAAAATAAACATAATTTTTGTAAATAGATTTGATAGAAAGAGAGAATGACTCACATATAATCATGCAGATTCATACGGCCAAAGTTTAGTCTACAGATAAGCCTTGATATATTGCAGATTTATACAGGCAGAGTTTAGCCTACTGATTTAGCCTTTTCAACCTATTTTTAATAACAGGCACACAATTCTGGGTTAGTAATCAATCCAGCAATTACGATAACTCACGAGATCAAATTCTCACAATGAACGACAAAGTGCAATACTTCATCCATCGAATTAACGATGATCCGTCAAATTAATGACGAACGACAAAATATAATACTTCATCCATCGAATTAACGATGATCCGTCAAATTAATGACGAACGATAAAGTATAACCCTAATGTGGGCGGCACTTAAACATTCATTGGATATATTGATCGTCGGAAAATGAATCGTAGCAGCGATTGTGCTAATACCCTGATTGCGGCGTCGATTAGTGAATCGTGTGTGTTAATTGGAGTATACAGAGCATAACTCCGTGTAGAATTGGAATTTCTTCGTCGTTTCAACTCCCAGAATCAAGTCCCAAGCTCCTGTATTTATAGGTGAATTTTGTCCCTTAGGCGGCCCGCGTGAGTTTTAAGCTAACTTGAGGCGGCCCGCGTAAGAACTATTTTTATGCATAGGGTTGCCACGTGTGGGACTAGCTCAGCTGAGTCGACGATTTCTGAAAATTCATTTCTGCCTACGTTTTAAGTGGATAATCGTAACTAGGAAATACCCCCCCCCCCTGAGTTTTAGGGGCCCTGATCCTGATTCTGATTGTTCTGAAAATTTTAGGGTTTGCGCAGAATTACTTGGGTGTCTCAATTAGGATTTCCTATTGAATAAAATAATAATATAAATAGGACTTTTTAATTAGGGTCGTTACAACGTCCTAGCTGCTCTTGTCAAAGTCAGGATCCAGAGCTTCTTGGGCCATCTGCAACTGGGTTTTGTACATAGCAATGGCAGCGGAGGCTTTAGCATCGTTGGTGATTTCATTCTTCTCTTGGTCAGTAGTGATATGAGCCAGAACAAGTTCCCTCTTCACCAGATTGACATCATTTTCGAGGGAGGCAATCTTCTGATCCTTGGCTAGCATGATCTTCTGGAGGTCCAAACACTTTTGCTCAACCTCTTCAACATTGCCTACATAGTCCTCGATTTCAGCAAATTTCTGCAAAAAGACAATGTAAAGTTTAGGATCACATGATCCTCAAGTGGGCAGGATAACTAAGCTAAGTCAGTGATCCTTACATCAGTGAAGTACTCAAGGAACTGGTGGCGGATTAGAGGCAGGCCTTCTAGATTGTCAGCCTCTGAGGCTTTCCTCTTCTTTCCCTTGGAAGCAATAGCCTTGGGGATGGCAGTACTTGGGCTAGCAGCAACCTTCTTCCTCCCAGATCTGGGAGCAACAGTGGTGAGATCGGTGACGCTGAAACGGGTAGCAGACTTCGATGATTTTCCAACACCTACACATCCAAAACAGATAAGTATCCTTATTTCATTTTTATTTAAATATTTAATTATGCACAAAATGGGATACTTACTTGACATCGTGACAGAACCTGAGGATACCTCTTGAGAATCCTGGGTATTTGCTTTAAATGATCTTATTTCAGGATCAATCCTTCGAAAAGCCGCAAGCCTTTCCTTCGTTGCAGGTGTTGTGATAAGGTGTGCGACAGTAATAGCTGCAAAATAGAAACAAAAGGATGTTAGTGATCCTTAGCAGAAACAAGGTTATCCTGTGATCCTTCTCAGGATCCTCTATCCTACCATGGGTGGTCCATTTCCTAGGCAGATCCTTTCCATCAGGGATAGAATCCCTTCTGACAAAGAAGAATCGTCGTTTCCAGTTGGTGTCATTCTTAGTGGCTTTGAAGATGGGGTGTTCTTCACCAGGTTTATGTTTGAATAGATACCGATGAGATCCGTGGCTCACAAGGTCGTACATCTCTGCTAACTCCGACATTCCTAGATTAATACCTTCACGTTCAATGATTCTTTCAAGGGTATACAAGACCCTCCAGATCATTGGCATTGCTTGGATGTAGGAGATGCCGGTGAGAGAGAATAAGGATTGGGTGAAATCTGGAAAAGGATACGAGTATCCTATTGTAAATGGTGTGACCGGAAAAGCCACCCAGGTTTCAGAAACATAGTCGATTAGGACGGTGGGGTCAAAAACTTTAAAAACGGTATTCGCCGGAAAACAATGGCGGATTCTGTCTATCTGTGGATCAGTGAAGCAGGATCTTTCTTTCGCAGAGCCTTCGATGATTCCTTGGGTCTTTAAGGGACTGTCCTTCTTGTGATCCTTAGCCGGTGAGGATCATAGCATCATCTTGCTCATGATAATGGTGAAGAAGAAGAAACGGAAGAAGAAGATGAAGAGAGAAAGGAGAGAGGAATACCTGATCAAGTCTTCGAATGAGGATTTAAAGGAGGAAACGCACGAATTTAAATGCCTCCTAACCCTTATCTCTAACTTCAATTTATAATGATGATCTTGCAGGATAGTCACTTCAGTGACGTCAGGATGGCAACGGCTAGTCAGACTTCAATGGCTATATATCCGTTGGTTTGTTACGGATAAGAACGAGAAAATATAACTCGTTTATTTACAAATTACTCCTTATATTTTGGGGGCAATTGTTAGGGGAGGATTTTCCAATGATCAGTGATCCTCAATTACTGTTGGGCTTAGGGATCCTCAATTCTGTTTGAATTAGTGATCCTCAGAAAGTATTGTAGGATCAGGATCATGGATCATCATAAGGATCCTTATACTAACGATTGTCTGCTTTGAATATGATGTTGTTTTGCAGGAGTACGAGCTTGGACTTGGTCTTGGCGATATTCCTGGAGCATATTCCCTTTTTATTCTGCACGTGCTTGACCAATATGGACGTTATGGAGTTCGTGGGAGACTTGCATGAAATGCGGATAGTTAGTTACTTTAGATATTTTCCATTTTTAAAAGGGGATAGCGAGCTTTATTAGAACACTTGGCTATTTTTAGCTTAACACACACACTCGCAACTGCTCTCACCAGCTCTCGACGATTCACTTGGCGATTATACACTTTTTGCACATTACACTGTAGTGATCCTTGTAACTAGCTCGCTATCATCCGAAGTTGTAATACATTTTTTGTTTAATCTGAGTTGGTGATCGGTAGTTTCCATCACCCGAGGTTTTTTATGCCGGAGATCAATTCTTGATCAAGGGCTTTTTCCTCGTATAAATCTTTGTGTCACTTGTTAATTTCATTTCTGAGTGATCCTTAGCATTGTTCATTGATTCAAGCATCATACCTCATAAGTTACAACTCTGGACGAATACCCAAAGTACTGCTTTAAATCCTTATTTGGATACCCAAGGGTACTTCTGTGAGTCCTTAATTGGTCTTACACGATATACATATCATATCTTCCTTATTTCACGATACTTACACAGCATATGATTTCAAAGATATTATGCATGTTTTCAAAGACCTCGTACATGATTTCAAAAACATTACAAAAAGTTTTCAAAAACATATTTTTAACGATTCCAAGCATAGCTTTCTAGAACACCCTGCTCCGTATGCTGATTTAGCATGCTTAGCACAATAATTTCAAGGATCCACTTGTTTCATATGCTAACTTAGCATATCTAGCACCTTGATTTCAGAAACATTGTACTTTGTATGTGGTCTTAGCATACTTAGTACAAAATTCCTAAACATTTTTCCCGCTACACGAATTCCAAATCCTTATAGGATCTTCTTCATAGATAGATCCTTGTGGATGTTTAAAGCACAAAATCAAAGTCCTTAATTGGATTCTTTGTGTTCTTTAATACGAATGTTACGATTCATTGTGAATGAAATCAAATCCTTATAAGATCATCCTATCTTTGTAGATAGAATTCTTGAGGATGTTTAAAGTGCTAGTTGAAGTCCATTGATTGGATTCCTGGTGTACTTAGAATACACGCGTACAAATCAACGACGAGTTAATCACAATTTAATAACAAGCTAATAACGAATTGATAACCAAGTGAACAATGTGTGACTATTATGTGCTTATGTGTTTATGTGTTAACCTAATCAAAGAAACTCTATGGTAATCAAGTCAAGTTATCACAAGGTCGTTCGACCGATTCTATCCCCTACACATTATAAAATAAACGGTGCGGACTGTGCAAGGAATTACGTAATTATGGATGCATACATAATTATGGAATTCAGTGCACAGAAACCACAGCAAGTTTTGTCATGTGTCAACTTAAACAAGAGACAAAAGTTAACAATATTCATTTCCGTTTCTGATGAAGTACCCACTGAGGAAAAATGAACTAGCTATTCATTTTTTGCTTCTGAAAGAAATATCCACTGAGGGAAATGAATAATTTATTCATGAACCATGTTCATTTTCGTTTCTTATGAAGTACTCACTGAGGAAAATGAATTATCCATTCATTTTCGCTTCTGAGAAATATCCACTGAGGAAAATGAACAAATTCATTTTCGTTTCTAATGAAGTATCCACTGAGGAAAATGAACTATCCGTCCAATTTCACTTCTGAATTAATATCCACTGAGGAAAATGAATAAATTCATTCCATTTCTGGTGAAGTATCCACTGAGGAAAATGAATTGATCATTCATTTTCGCTTCTAAAGAAATATCCACTGAGGGAATGAATAATCCTGCATCAATTTTGTCATTTTCGTTTCTGATAAAGTATCCACTGAGGAACGTGAACTATCCGTTCATTTTCGCTTTTGAAGAAATGTCCACTGAGGAAAATGAATAAATTCATTCCACTTCTGATGAAGTATTCACTGAGGAAAATGAATTATCCATTCATTTTCGCTTCTAAAGAAATATCCATCGGGGAATGAATAATCCTGTATCGACTCCTTCATTTCCACTTCTGACGAAGTATCCACTGAGGAAAATGAATCATCCATTCATTTTCGCTTCTGAAGAAATATTCATCGGGGAAATGAATATTCTTAACAATAATCCTTCATTTCCACTTCTGACGAAGTATCCACTGAGGAAAATGAATCATCCATTAATTTTTGTTTCCGAAGAAATATCCATCGGGGAAATGAATATTTTTAACAACAATCCTTCATTTCTACTTCTGATGAAGTATCCACTGAGGAAAATGAATCATCCATTCATTTTCGCTTCTGAAGGAATAACCATTAAGAAATGAACAGCTTATCTATTCCTTCATTTCCATTTCTGATAAAAGTATCCATTGGAAAAATGAATTATCCATTCATTTCCGCTTTTGAAGAAATATACATTGGAAATGAATAACCTATTTGTCTTTCATTTCGACATTTGACGAAGAACCCATTGGAGAAATTGAATCATCCATTCATTTTCGCTTTTGAAGAATACCCACTGGAGAAATGAAATGCAAATCCTTACAAGATCTTTCTGTTTTAATAAGTCAGATTCTTAAAGGATACTCTCAGAACTATTGGTTAATTTGGTCTTATCATCTCTCATTCCTACTTCCTGTTTTAATCAAGGAAGTATCCATTAGGGGATGAGCATCATAGGTATAATAGCCCATTCCAACTTCCCGCATTTTTAAGGAAGCATCCATTGGGGAATGACAAAGTTATACCTTACGTGGAGATCTTTGATGGGTTACTCGATGCAAATAGATAAAGACTCTAGATTCCGCGCAAGACAATTGTTTAACACAATTATTCATACAGGCTCCTACGAATAAATTTCGGGACGAAATTTCCTAAAGTAGGGAAGACTGTGACATTTGTGCCTCTACGACCATCATACAAATACAAAACCAATGAAATCTTGTGTTTCATACTTGGGATTTGTATAAATACATGAGACATTTGCACATGTCAATTCTTGTTCGATTTCAATCTTTAAATCACTTTCTGGAAAGTTTACGCAAACTGATGCCTAAACAAAATCAGTTTAACGCGACAAACACTCCGGAACAGTGACATAGGCTTAAAATACCTTAAATAACCTTTACATAACTTATAAATAACTTTTGGAGGGTTATGATGTGTCGAAAACAAGTTTATTCGATCGCAGGGACTATTTGTGTCAAACTGCGAAAGTATACCGACTCGTATAGAAACAAACATTTCAGAACTTGATCATAACCTAAACATACCCTAAATATCCTTTACATAGCTTAGAAATAGGCTTTGAGGGATTCATTATGCAAAAATACGCATATTTGATCAATAGGGACTAAAAGCGTAAAAAAGTGCATAAGTTTGCATTACGCGCATATCTTACGTTCTGAACATATCCGGACATCCAAAAATTTTTGTAATCATTAAAATATTTTATGTTAGTTATTTGAATGCAAAAATACCATTCGTCGCGTAATTTGGATCGTTTTCGTGTCCGTTCAAGTTTTCGTCGTAATTAACCGAATAACGCGACCGTACGACCAAACGAACCGACATCCAAGATGTTTCCAAGCATATTCTAAGTTCCCTGTACTTTAACTTCATTGTAGAGCCTTGAAATGGGGTTAACGGGGCTGAAATGCATCAAAATCAAAGTTTTAGGCTTGCAGGGGCCAAAACTGTCAAACTGTGAAAGATTTCTGGCGGGCCGCGAAAGATAGGGTGTAAGTCTATGTGGGGCGCGATAGACTACCAGATCAGAAACATTGAATTTGGTCACAACAGCTGATTTCAGTGATTTCTAACATGGTTTTGGGATACCATTTGCTTGTTTTTGAGTTCCCATTGTATTCTAATCTATGGGCACAAGTGTATTGTTGAGATCATGCTTTGAATTGCTCAAAAACACTTGTAATCATCTTGTGAACTCAAGACTTCCTATAAATACCCATCATGGTTGCCACTTTCATTTGCACATTTGATCTGATTTACTCTAAGTTGGAGCTCTCACATTGTTGAAGGCTTCATACCTGAGTAATTTAGTTCAATTCTTCCTAGCTTGGACCCTTTGTAAGCTTCTTTCATGCTTGTTTATGCTTTTCAAGCATGAAAGTCAAACAATGTTTGACTTTCTGCTTTGACCATGATTTGGTCAAGTCAAAGTTCAATCGAACTTTGCAACGTGAGCGTAATCACGATGGTTATAGTCCCTTGTGACTATACCTACTGATTACCACGTCGATTAGTCGAAGTGACGAGTCAAAGTTTCGGTCAAAATGCGTATTTATGCGCATTTTGCAACGAAGCTATTTTCGGGTATCAAAACACTTTGTTTTGATACCAAACTTGTTTTCTAACTTAGTTAAACATGTTTTAACATGTTTAACTTGTCACTTTTTAGTCTAGTGCTTGTTTAGGGTCGTAAGTCAAGCAGTCTAGACAACCGCTTAGACTTTCGAACCCGACCCGTTTGGTCGATCGTTAGGATCTGACCAAGCATATATTGTGACCATAGTTGTATAGGGAATAACCTTCCGAGGTTATACCTTATGGTCACTTAGTTTGATTAGTTGTATGATAGGTAGTTTATATGCCTTAGGAAAATGACCAAAATGCCCTTTTCATGCATAATTTGATTTTAAGCATATGTAACTTAACTTTTGCCACTTAAACTGATTATGCAACATATTTAAACATGTTAGGGCATATAATACTTGTTATAGGACTAGTTACGCGTCTCGAACGCGCATTTGCGCGAACAACGCGTTAAAGTAGCGTAAGCTACCTTAATGGGTCTTAACGGGTCGTAAGCACTTAAGATAGGTTCTGATTTAGGATGTAGGCTTTGTTAAACCATATCACATGAGTTCCAATACTCATTGGTTTACAAGACCTCATTCTACCCGATCTTCCGATTTAGGTGTCGATTTATTAACTTAGCGATCTGATTACTAGGTGCCACTTGATTTCCTTGGTTTGCCCGAGCTTTGTTAAGTTCATTTAAATCGAGGATACTTTGCAATTCAATGTGAGTACATAGTTCCCCTCTTTTACCGCTTTCAATTGTTTTGGGGTGATTCATATGTGCTAAACGATTTCGAGTTTTCTAAAACGAGTACTATGGTTTATATTGAACACAACGATTTCAATTATATGAACAAACTTGTTGGGGTGTTGGTCGAAAGACAATTGAATGACATTCATTAACTATTTTTAAGCCAACGAGTAGTACGTTATGGTACCATAGAATATTATGATACCATAGGATCTGACAAATCCCGTTATCGGACTTTCACCATGATTATGGGGGTAATGTAGGTAACGACAGAACCTGATGATTGTTAACTTACCCTATGGTGGTTTGTTAATACAAGTTGAACGATTAGGACGAGTCACACAGGTTTGAATGTATTCAATGAAACGACCAAAAGTTAGTTTTCACAATTTAAACACGAACCACTGGAACTATTGAACTATGTGAACTATTTGAACCACTGGAACTATCTGAACTATTGAACTTTGTGAACTATTTGAACCACTAGAACTATCTGAACTATGTGAACGATTTGAACTATTTGAACCACTGGAACTATCTGATCTATGTGAACGATTTGAACTATTTGAACCACTGGAACTATCTAATCTATGTGAACTATTTGAACTATTTGAACGATTGGAACTATTTGAACTATTGAACGATTAGGTTATGGTAAGTGATTAGATAACGGGGCGGATGTAATGTGATAAAAGCATGGTGGATACGCCGTTGGTACTTCCTATATATAAGTGCTTTTAACACATTACATATCGTTGCGTCATTTAGATCACTTGGACAAATGTCTTCAAAACGAAGTTACACTACAAGGTTTACTTAAAGATATAAACCATACAAAGTTTACTTTTAACGATGGTTTACTACTTGATTTACAAAGTCAAATGCTTTCAGTTAGGATTCATGGCCACAATGGTTTTGGTTTACATATATATCAACTTGTAAAAGTTGATAGAAGCATACTGCAATATCAAACTCTTTTGTTTTCAAGGTACATGCTCGACAACTCTCGTAGTTGGACGAGGTATTGCAATATGAACTCAAGGCCATGAATCTGACACACTCACTAAACCTATGTACTCGCCGACATTTTTATGCTGACGTACTTTCACATATGTTTCAGGTACCGTTGTTTGATGATGTTTGATGATGATCATGATGCATACTCACATAGGGATGGATGAGGCCTTAGTGACTTAATAACAATGAAGGACAATTCATTCATGTTTTGCTTTTGATTTCGAGACAATGTAATAAACTTAATTCAATAAAACGAAACCTCAATCCATGTGTTGGGAAACATTGATTCTGTTACGACACTCCTCGACGTTTCCCGCCGCGGTTTGTTGTTTTAAACGTGGTCGGGGTGTGACACGATTCATCCTAAAGTTCTCTGATAG
The DNA here is from genome assembly GCA_030545235.1 of Helianthus tuberosus. Classification (NCBI taxonomy): domain Eukaryota; kingdom Viridiplantae; phylum Streptophyta; class Magnoliopsida; order Asterales; family Asteraceae; genus Helianthus; species Helianthus tuberosus. Next base: position 49,604,142 of record CM060403.1, on the reverse strand, counting down.
GAGAAGGGTGAAGGTCAGAACAATCAAAGCCATACTTAGTGTGGATGAAGGGGTTCAGAGGGATATTCTGGCCCTTGGGGTTCCAATGGCCAACGATTGTGAAAGAACTCGAACGGTAATAAGAAGATTGGAGAGAAAATTTCAATCAGAAGAAAATGATGATATTGACGATACTCCTCTACCAACAGTTAGCATTTGGGTGGTGCATGAAGAAGCAGGAACGATTGAAGTGACTTATCAACACGGGGTGAAATATTCATTGCCGATGGAGGAAATGTTGAAGAAAGAGGCTATATCTCCTTGAACAACTCTGTGATTTAGCACCTTTGAATGATGCAAGATCCAGGGTTGCAATGATATTCAAGTATAGGCTGTGGCAAAGAAGAGACGAGATGATGGCGTTATACGCCAATCTAAAATATGATGATGAATCCGAAGAAAGTGAGGAACAAAGCGATGGGTACAACTCTAATGAAATCCCATACATAGAAGACTATTAGTTTATTTTGATTTCGTATTATTGTAATCTTATAAAATATTAATCAATGGTAATGAATTATTAACAACGCCACGAACGCCAAAAAAATGACCTGGGAAACGCCATAACGCCAAAAAAAATATCTATGTGACACAAAAACAATTAATTTAACGAGACAGATCCAAAAAGAACAGTAAAACGTCAAGTAATTAATGAATCTAAGTAACACCAAAATTATGTTAGACGCCAAAAATAAAGTAACATGTGACACCCGAAATTGGGAAAAAGAATATTGAAAAGACAAAAAAAACCCCTCAGACCCTGATTATATCATGCGCCACGTGTTCCATCAGGATGCGTTCTCACCGTTCTCACACTTTAGAGCGTTTTCTCCTGATCCCGTACTTATATATATATATATATATACATATATATATATATATATATATAATCTTAGAAAACAAATCTTATGTGTATGTATACATGTGTGTACTTATGTGTATGTATTTAGAAGTTAGGGACTTGTTAACTAAATATAAATACACAACACTTGAAAACCCCAAATACTTGAATGTTAAACAAGTATACAAATGTGTATGGATATTTACACATGCATACACATATCCTCAAAACTTAAGACATGGAGTGTTACCACAAATGGAGATATATATTAACACACTTATAATATATCCCTAATCATATTCGGACAATGGACAAAATCGGACATCGGACAAACTAACTTATATACATATAAATATATATATATATATATATATATTGAAGGAGTAATATATATATCCTAAGCCGACACCAAATAATAAAAGAAGTTCGGTAATAAACTAAATATACTGTCACGGACAACGATCGCCATACCGTCACGATGAGGAGCTCATACATCTTACCGACGACACTTGGGCATTTTCGTCATGCAAATATATATTAGCGACTACGACGACGAACTCTAAAAACAATATATTTTTAGACACTTGGAAATATATATTTTCAACACTCTTAAATCTCGGAAAGTATAATACAAATAATCACTAAGTGAAATACATAAGTATACTCATACGTATAAAATACGTACACTGAAACACTTAGTGAAATTGCAAGATTACAAGTAATGTACATGTACACATATACGTATAATATGACATAAATACCTACAATAAAATATACAAGTAAAGTATATACATGGTATACGTATATGTATAAATACACAAGTACATAGTAATGTACACAAATACACTTGATGAAGGGTACACATACAAGAGATACCATACATGTACACCAACATAAATACGATGTTAAAAAAGAATATTTTTAACTAATATATCTATTAGAGATCTACATATATATTTGAGAAACAAATATATACAAACGAACGAACAAATACAAGTGAACGAGGTTCACCACTCGCAAATATATATATATATATATACAATTCATAACGACAAAACACCCGTGCGAGACACGGAGAAGCATATGGGCTAGGTCCATTCCTACTCGTGTGAGACACGCAGACACATATGGACTAGGCCCATTCCTACTCGTGCGAGGCACCAAGACACTTATGGGCTAGGCCCACTTACACTCCTGCTAGGTACGAAGACTCATGAAGGGCGAGGCCTGTTTATACA